>OW799233.1:151880844-157878344 GCA_941918925.1 Phyto melanocephala
AATTTGTCGTCGCCGATTTCAAATATAGCCTCAGTTTTTTTTAACAGCTTGCAAATATTAAGGGAAATAGTACGTTTTCCTTATATAATTTGATACGGCATCGCAAAGAAGAGTTTGTATTAGTGATTCAAATTAATTTCGTTTCATTTGCGGATAGTATATATTGACAAAAAAAAAAAACATTTGAATGTGACAGCGTTCATAATTTATTATGAATTTTAATCAAATCGAAGTGAAAGGCAAGCCTTGGATTCAGCAAAAGGAATGCAAAACCTACATTTGTGGAAAAATAAAAAAGAAATGCACTTTCAACTATTCGTCCAACATCGATATCAAGTGAACGAGTATTTTCTGTAACAGGGCAATTTGTTTATAAAATCAGAAATAGACTTTGAGCATATTAAAAGCTTATTTTCTAAGTCGTTTAAAATGTTTACGTTATATTTTTTTAATTATACATTATATTTACATGTTTTTCAAATTGAATTCGAATGATTTTATTTTTGATCCCATAGCTAATGTACCTGTATTTTTGTTTTTTTTGTGGTCATATTTGGTCTCGTATCTAGAGGATAATATTTTTTCAATAAAAAATATTTTTACTCAATTTATATTTTAAATTCAAGTTCTTTATTATTTTTTATAGTTTTGAAGTGTTTCTTTTACATTATAAACTACTTTATGGTTTTTAGTAAAAAAATTGCGGGAAAAAAACCATAGCTATAAAAGTACGAAAATTAATGGTGAGTAGAAAAGATTCGGCACAGCCGAGGTTTCTCTACACATCAAATATCTGAAGTTACACTTTTCTTACCACCACCTGCACTATTTTCTTGCCAATCTTGCGGACGTGAGTAAATAAAAGGGATAGCGGTTTTGTCAGAAGCTCAGAGCTACTGGAATGCACACATGATGGCTGACTTTTGCTGCAGTATTCAGAATAGCTTGCTGTCTTCAGCTTTAGCAAGAAATTCATAAACAATAGAAATTTTGATATTGAAGTTTAATTCATAGTTTAATTCATTATCCTAAAAAATTAGCAGCCATATTCAAAATAATTTCTTAAAACATTGTCATCATTATATTTTAGATACAATATTTTCAATAAAAATTAGAATAATTTCTCCTTGCAGATTAAGCAATTTTCAATTTATCTACCATTCATTTACATGTATTTATTTTTTTGATAAATTCTCTTAACACTTTAACACACAACTGTTCAAGTATTAATAACACAAATAGCAATCGAGCAGTAATAAAATCATTAATAATTGAACTCAAGCTGTCGTAAGATATTAAATTGCTTGTGATGCTCGTTTTTGAACTTTTATTTACATGTTTATGGTCTAAAAGACACTCACTCCATTTAAGTAACTGCTTTAGCAAAGTGTTTCCATAAGTTTAACATATTTCCATATTTATACGTTCGATACGATTGCCTTAAGCCCAGTCACCAGACAAATATTGAACGTGAATTTGATTGCAAAATGTCTCTATGTACTTAGTAATTTTGTTGTTTTATATTAACTGCAGAAATGTTTGTCAGCCATCGTATTGTTGGCAAATGTTAAGATATTTAAAAGAGAAAGTTAAACAACAAATAATTTGCTTTCAGTTTTTTATACCCTTCACACGACAGTGAAAAAGGGTATATATAGGTTTGTCATTCCGTGTAAAATTTCTACAATATTCATTACCGACCCAATAAAGTGTATATTTTCTGAAAGCTTATGAACAGTGAAGTTGATTTAGCAATATCCATATGTCCAACCGTCTGTCCGTGTGTATGTTGAAATCAACTTTTTGACATCGCCAAGACCAATGTAACACATCAAAATATCAGAAATGTTCGGGAGACTGTGCTCGAAAAAAACCTAAGGGAATGTAATTTGTCTAAAAAGCAGCAAATTTGTTTGCTATTGAAAATGGGTGAAAGATAATTTCATATCATTATGTCGAATGTAGAGCAATGAAGTATATATCTTGTTATACCCTTCACACAGTGAAAAAGGGTATATATAGGTTTGTCATTCCGTGTGAAATTTCTACAATTTTCATTTCCGACCCCATAAAGTATATATTTTCTGAAAGCTTATGAATAGGGGAGTCGATTAAGCTCTGTCAGTCTGTCCGTCTGACCGTCTGTCCGTCTGACCGTCTGTCCGTGTGTATGTTGAAATCAACTTTTTGAAGCCCCCCGACATAGGTTGGACCCGGGTAAAGTACTAAAATATCAGAAATATTCGGGAGTAGAACGGTATTGAAAATCAGAAACATCTGTACATAAACAACTGAGATATGAGCAAAAACCCACGACCACCTCGATTTTTTTTTCACAAAAGCAACATTACAACAACAACATACATACATACAAACGTGTATACTGGTTAGAGAAAACGTGGCATCGAATCCCAGCTGAGCCAAAAAAAATTTTTTTAAAATTTTTTTTTTTTTATTTTTTTTTTTATTTTTTGTTTAATATATTATTTATATTTTTATTATTATTTTTTTTTTAATTTTTTTTTATTTTTTTTTTTGTTTTATATATATTATATACATAATAATTTTTTAAAAAAATTTTTTTTTTTTAAATTTTTTTTTTTTATTTATTTTTTTTTTAATTTTTTTTAAAATTTTTTTTTTTTTTTTGTTTTTTTTTAACATTCATACGTGAATTTATAATTTTACAATGGGACGTTTTTATATATGTATGTTTTTATATGTATGTACGTATTTCATATGGGATGAATGGTGACACAAACCACTGTTATTGCATGACTTCACGTTGTGAAGGGTATATAAGATTCGGCACGGCCGAATATAGCGCTCTTACTTGTGTCAAAGAAATACATTTTCTCGAAATTTTCTTTAACTTTAAATGAAAGTGCTACGCTTTTTATAAGGTATGGACGTTTACCACTTCAAATTCATTATTTCTATATGGACAAAGATTTTAAAATAAAGAACTGTAGTTTCCAATTTCTAAGAGTGTTTTTTAAGAAAAAAATATTTTGATATGTCTTCTTTGATGCCCACCTCTCATATAAGGCATATTCTACTACCTATTTGGTAAAGGTGCCTGGGCTCAATGTAAACTCTTCTAAGACTCTTCTTCACACAAAATTTCCGCAATATTTATATCCGACCCAAAAAAGTATATATTTTTTTAAGGCTTATAAATAGGGTTTTTAACTAAGCATGACATGTTTGTCCATATGTATGTTGAAATCAACCTTTTAAAGCCACTCGACATCTCCAAGACCCAGGTAAGGTATCAAAATATCAAATATAATAAGGAGCAGATTTCTATTGGAAATCAGCGTAATCGCTCTATAATTATCTAAGATATAAGCAAATAAACACTACTGCCTCTGTTTTTTGCTTATTTATACCACAAAAATTAAAATTTTCCAGCCCTAAGAAAATTTATAGACACGTTTGTTACTAAATATTTGGTATGTCTTTAAAGATATTCTTGAAAAATGTTGGACAAATTAGTCACAAATCGGCAAAGTTATAGGCAAAAATTATTTGAAAAAATATATATATTAAATATAACGGAATTTTTCAAACTCCTAAATAATTTTTGAACACGCTTAAGGTAGATTTCTATTGGAAATCAGCGTAATCGCTCTATAATTATCTAAGATATAAGCAAATAAACACTACTGCCTCTGTTTTTTGCTTATTTATACCACAAAAATTAAAATTTTCCAGCCCTAAGAAAATTTATATACACGTTTGTTACTAAATATTTGGTATGTCTTTAAAGATATTCTTGAAAAATGTTGGACAAATTAGTCACAAATCGGCAAAGTTATAGGCAAAAATTATTTGAAAAAATATATATATTAAATATAACGGAATTTTTCAAACTCCTAAATAATTTTTGAACACGCTTAAGGTACAAAATTATAAACCGTAATCTCAGAAATTATTTCTAAAAAAAAACTAACAAATTGGTTTGAAGCCAACTGAGATAAAAAGACCTGAGAACAACTACTTCGGTGTCTTTCCCAAGTTTACAAACAGAAATAGATATTTATACAACCGAAAGAACCAATATGGGAATTAAATGAAAGGTCTTGAGTATTACAATATAGTTATCTATGAAAAGAAAAAAAGTAAATGCGAATATCGGTGAAGGGTATTATCAGATTGGGCATGGCCGAGTATAGCGCTCTTACTTGTTTTTGAGATAAGACTTTACAGATTATAAAAAAAGTCAAATACTTTAGAGTAGTATATGATTAAAAACTATCCTGGAGATGTAGTAGAAATATATAAAAAAATTATTTAAGCAAAAGAGCGATAGGCTTAAAATAGGGTAAATGCCTAAAGATAACATACTGGCTAAACTTGATCATACTACGGCCCATCCTGAGAGATAAAGGTTAATATAAAATCAAATGAATCAAAGACAATACTGCAATGAGCAATAGCTAGTGTAAACAGACTATCAACTCTGTCGATTCAAATACAGGTGAAATACGAAGCAGCCGCTAATAGATTAATGGCAATAAGTGAATATCTGGGAAACATCACAAATAAAATATGTGATAAATGGACAGCCAATCAGTTATCAAGACCTTTATGAACGAAAACGTCAAATCTCGAAATACCCTGCAGTACAATAGTGAGGTAAACTGGCACGTAAATTATGAACATCTAGCAATAGTATGGATACCAGACCATTACAGCATAATCGGAAACGAAGAAACCGAAAACTTATGCAAAATCGTTTTTCAACACCATAATAATTATTAAAATACTAAATTATTTAAATATATAAATTGTTTTAGTAGAACAACGTCTATAGGCATATTTTAAATTTTTATTTGATTCGCAGTTTTAACATATTAGTCTTATTTTAAGTTATTCACTTAAATTAACATATCAGTTTAATCTGTACAAGCTTTTCATTAATTTACTTTATAAGTAACGAATTTTGCGAATGCAACACACAAAATATTAATACGTGAAATATAATTTAAAAAAATTATCAAAGACAGCGACATATACTGGGTGAACTTAAACAATTAGATAATTAATAAAAACATACCAAATAACTTTATGGTTTCCCACCAAAAAACTTCATTACCAAAAAGCATTTTTGAATCACTTACTTATTGCTTACCTGCATCCAAAGGATCCAAGAAGACAAGATTTTTATATGCGATGTCTCACTTCGTAGGTCTCTTTTTGCAATAAATTAGCGCTTATTTTATCCATATTAGAAAAAGCTTAATCATGCCTTCTCCTTATGCACTGCAAAAAAAAAAGAAGTACCAACTAAGAGGTAAATATAAAAAATATTATTGAAATATGGATTCAATATGTTAAGGGAATAATGTCTGTTTATAAAACTCGAAAATGTTTTTGGTAAATTCCTTACTCTTGTCTAGTCTAGTTTTGTCTTTTTATACCCTTCACACAGTGAAAAAGGGTATATATAGGTTTGTCATTCCGTGTGAAATTTCTACAATTTTCATTTCCGACCCCATAAAGTATATATTTTCTGAAAGCTTATGAATAGGGGAGTCGATTAAGCTCTGTCAGCCTGTCCGTCTGTCCGTGTGTATGTTGAAATCAACTTTCTGAAGCCCCCCGATATCGCATGGACCCGGGTGAGATATTAAAATATCAGAAATATTCGGGAGTAGATCGGTATTGAAAATCAGAAACATCGATTCATAAGCAACTGAGATATGAGCAAAAACCCACGACCACCTCGATTTTTTTTCACAAAAACAACATTATAACAACAACATACATACATACAAACGTGTATACTGGTTAGAGAAAACGTGGCATCGAATCCCAGCTGAGCAAAAAAATTTTTTTTTTATTTTTTTTAAATTTTTTTTTAATTTTTTTTTATTTTTTTTTATTTTTTATTTATTATATTATTTATATTTTTATTATTTTTTTTTAATTTTTTATTTTTTTTTTTAAATTTTTTTTATATTATTTTTTTTTGTTTAATATTAATTATATATATTTAAATTATTTTTTAAAAAATTTTTTTTTAAATTTTTTTTTTTAATTTTTTTTTAAATATTTTTTTTTGTATTTTTTTTTATTTTTTTTTTTATTTTTTTTTATTTTTTTTTTTTTTAACATACAATAAAATAACAATGGGATGTTTTGATATATGTATGTTTTTTATATGTACGTATTTCAATTTTTAAGATCTTTCGGTATCTGTTGATATTACGTCAAGGCACATTCACAACGTTGTTTTGTTCTAACAGCTGATAGAGCAGCATAATGTCAAAATTTTTTCAATTCGCCTTGATGGATGGAAAATGCGACTTTCATGTTGGTCTAAAATAATTGATTTATGTATAAGTTGTTTATTTTTATTTCTTGTTGTTATAGCCTTTATCTAAGATGTCACAAATATTTAAATGCTCTTTTTTAAATCAAATGGTATAAAACTAAACTCATCACAACAAGTTTTCCATCGCTGATATACGAATTCCCCTTAACAGAAAACATCTGGAATAAAACTGCTTTCTTATAGCAGTTCACCATTGCCTCTACCTGTATAAATATGCCTCGTTACAGTTTTGGTTTTAATCTTAAATCATTATTCGCTGCCTTTTATCTTGTTAGAATTTTGCAGAAATGTTGACTTACCTGGGGGCAAATTATGACATGTAATAAAATTTTTTATTAGAAACAAAAGTACAGAAAACTCCAACGTTCGAGTAAATTAACAATTACATTTGCATCACACTTTGCCCACTGAATCGCTTTACGATAGAAATAAAAAATAATTTACACCTTGAAAGCACACATTTATTATTGTATATAATAACAATAATAAAAAAAGTTAATACTTTATTAAATTCGATGGATTCTTAAATCATACATTAAACGAACATTAATTAAATACACACAGAGATCCATAAAAAGAAATAATAAAATAAGACCAAAAGGGGTGTCATTGACTGCTTGGATTTTACTTAATTGTTGTTGTGGAAAGAATGATTTTCTTGATTATTTCCATTAATCTTATGGAAAGTGGTGCTTCTGAACTAATAAAAAAATAATGATTTAGTTAATAGACGTGTATGATGTTACTTTTCAGCTTTCAGTATCGTTACAAAGTATGTGTTTGTAAAAATTTAATGCCACATGTCAATGTTTTACACACAGAAACTTACGTTAGGCAGAAAGGCCTTAAGTTAAAAAATTGCAATATAAGTTTTTGATTTGGTTTTACTATTTTTTTTCTGTATTAAGTCTAGCACAACTGCTTGCCATCAAGTGTTCTTTAAGTACAAATTCAGCAAAATGTACATTTTATTTGGTATTAAACAAAAATTGCAGTTTTTGACTTAAGACCCTTTAATATAACTTCAGAGATATTAGTTTTATTTTTGTGATTAATTTTGCCAGCTGATTCGTAACATCAAGAGGCAAATCCACAAATGGAAACATTACTCTTTTGGGTTTTTTTTTTAGGTCAAAAAGTATATTTATAAATTAATTTATAAATTATTTAATCAGTGTTGGTTTCATTTTATTTTTTATCAAGATAGTTCCTGGAAAATGATTAAATATTTTGAGCTGGATAATTAGTAATAAATAAAATCATTTGTGATTACTTAACAAAACTAAAACAAATGAGTAAAGAAACTAATTAACATTGATGCAAAATTATTTGCCTGAATATGACCAATAATAGGTACCATCCGGCGAAAAACTCGCACAAAACCTCTGCGGGCATAACGATAAAGCCAACGATATATTGTGGTCTTTAGCTATTTTAGACGTTTGCTAATTGTGTCCAGGTAGTTGTAACCGCTATAGGCCTTGCTCGTGCTCCAGTCCTTTGAATAGTAATTGCCGCCAACCTCATGAGGACCATTGCCAACAGAGCTGTAGTAGGTGCCAGGAAAGCTGCTGCCCACGAACTGGGAATAATCTGAACACGTGCATTATCATCCGGAGAAATAAAATTTCATTACAAATATTTACATAAAAAATTTACAAAAATACAAAGGCAACTTACCAGCCGGATCAGAGTCATAGACATGTGAATGATGTTGCACTAGCTGCGGATGAATCTTGCATAAGGTTTTAAATTTCAAATAGTGTATAAGCCAGCCAACACCGCCCACCAAAAGAACATTTAGACCGAGGACACCCAACAGTAATGTTACCACTGTCATTTTTAAGTGGGCAATTTTCATAAGTATAATCAGTGGCAATATGACCAACCATTTACGTTTTTTCTTCTCATGTAAGCCACGTGATTCTATTGCAAAAGTTAATTTTGTTTAAGTTTTACAATTTTAAATACACATTTAATAGAATTTTATTTACAAGTTAATCTAATCGCTGTTTTCACTTACCTACTTCTCCTGTCGTAATACGTGCACCACTGTCGCTTGTCAGCACCAATTGTAAGCCATGATTTTGTCCAAAAGTTTCAGCAGCACGTTTGAGAAATTTAAAAATGCGTGTTATTTCACTATCGCCTTTTAATTAAATAAGATAAAAAATTTTTAATGACAATCTAAATATAACATATATTTTCATATAAATATGTTTGTATGTGTACATTTATGTAAATGCACTGAAATAGATTAATTGCTACAATTCATTTTAGAGAATATAATTTAAACTAGCGAAACCTGGCATAGCAAAGTAATTAAAGTAATTCACATATATATCGGGTAATTCATGGTGAGGCTTACACCCAATTTACATGATGTAGTTTATGACGTCCCATTTTCTTAGTTCCCTTTTGAAGTTGCTACCAAAAACTACTCGAATTCATACTATGGTTATTTTTGGACGTCTAAATTTTTTTCATTTTCACAATCCAGTTGATGAGAATATAAAAATTAAACGTAACAGAAAAAACAGAAAAAAGTGTAAAACGAAGTGTCAAAAAAAACATGAAAACAGAAACCATGTCTATTTTTCTACCCCTCTTTCTTCATCGCTTGTTGCCAAACAAAAAATGACGTCCAAAATGGGACGTCATAAAATTCATCATGTAAATTGGGTGTTAATTTTCAGTACGGTTTTTCTTGGCGGATCGAGCATAACTCATATCACACTGCTTCGTAATTTTTGTTCAGTATCATTTGACATTAGTATTTTTACATTACTCGACTAGACTGGTTAGTCCACATCCAGTACAGAGTGAAAATAATATAGAAGCTGTAGCTAAGAGTGTACGCGAAGACCGTGGCGAATAAAATGTTCGTCGTTTTCAGCAGCTTGGTTTCTCGAGTTCGACAACTTAGAGTATTTTAAGCATACTTTATGGAACTTATAAATAGGTACTCAAACAAACAGGAACAGAGGGCAGTGTCACACCCACTACAAAATTACTTCACACCTTAGATACAAACAAAATAATAAACAGGTTTTAATCTAAAATCGAACTAAAATAAAAACAAGTAAGAGTGCTATATTCGGCCATGACGAATCTTATATACCCTTCACAACATGTAGTCATGCAATAACAGTTGCTTGTATCACCATTCATCCCATATGAAATACGTACACGTATGTATGTTAAAAAAACGAAAAAAAAAAAATTTTAAAAAAAAATTTTAAAAAAAAATTAAAAAAAAAAAATTAAAAAAAAAATTATTATATATATAATATACATATATAAAACAAAAAAAAAAAAAAAAAAAATTAAAAAAAAAATAATAAAAATATAAATAATATATTAAATAAAAAATAAAAAAAAATAAAAAAAAAATTTTTTTTTGGCTCAGTTGGGATTCGATGCCACGTTTTCTCTAACCAGTATACACGTTTGTATGTATGTATGTTGTTGTTGTAATGTTGTTTTTGTGAAAAAGAAATCGAGGTGGTCGTGGGTTTTTGCTCATATCTCAGTTGTTTATGTACAGATGTTTCTGATTTTCAATACCGATCTACTACCGAATATTTCTGATATTTAAATACCTTACCCGGGCCAAACCTATGTCGGAGGGCTTCAAAAAGTTGATTTCAACATACACACGGACAGACGGTCAGACGGACAGACTGACAGAGCTTAATCGACTCCCCTATTCATAAGCTTTCAGAAAATATATACTTATGGGGTCGGAAATGAAAATTGTAGAAATTTCACACGGAATGACAAACCTATATATACCCTTTTTCACTGTGTGAAGGGTATAATAAGTAAAACAATTATTAATATTTATTAGAAATCTATAAAGATTTCATTAAGATATTTCCTTATAAAAAGTCCCTTATTATTTCACAATCTTTGTGCCTAGATAAATTACATGAATTAATCGCAAAACGTTGTATGAGAGGTTGGCGTTAAATTGTGCATGTCACTTTCTTTTTCTGATATTATAATAACATTGATCTAAAAGCTAAAAGTGCGGAATTTTATCATCGCACATCGAATTCTGTTTATGAGCTTTTTAATTTCATCAACAAGATATTGCGTGAAAACTGGGCGCTAAATGTAGTTTCTGCTAATAAATTAAATTTAAATACTTTAATATGGAGTCCTTTATCTTTCAAAATCTTTGTCCATAGAAAAATTATATGAATTTAAGATAAAGCGTTATATGGAAGGTGGACATTAAAGTAGGCGTGTCACATTAATTTGTCGTTATTACAAATCGATCTATCAAGGAGCCATGCCTGGGATATTTCGGAATTGTACAGTTTTATTACGTTTTAAATTTTAAATATACCGAAAAAGACACTGTGCGGTATACATTTTCGCACATTTTGATCTATAAATTCTTTCATATTGACTAGTTTTGAGCAATTTTCTACGAAAGATGCGGTTTTTACTGCAGAAATATACTTTCGAAACGTTATAGCTCTACGTCAATGCTTTTAGACACAATTGCATTTTAATCGATGTAGGAAGGACATTGTTTTTTTTACGTACTCTTACATATGTCTCTTCTTAATATATTGATTTAGCCAATTTTTAATATCAAACATATCTTGTGCATAAGAAATATTCTGGCAAAATATCATCCTCCTAACTTTATCGGTTCGAGCTCTATCGTACTCTCAACAGACGGACAGATGGACAGACGAACATAGCTTAATCGTGCTAAAATAAAAATAAGGACTAATTAAAACGAATATTTCAATGTTTTACTGTTTACAAGTTTTTTTGGTGGTGGATACAATAACTAAAAATTTTAAATTGCTTTCTTGAAAAACTATAAAAACAGACATAAGCAGGTTTTCCTAATTGCCATAGCCATACAATTATTTTATTTAATTATTAAATTTTATTTAATTTGAAATCGATATTATCACGAAAAAAAATTCATTGTGTCAATCGAATTATTTCTTTACGATTTAGGTTCTAAAACTGTAATTTTTTTAGCCATACAATTTACGTTGTAACATTCAAAACACTGTTAACAATAAACTCTTTGTATTGACAGCAAATTTATGGTACTACAACTGAATAATATAAATATCACAACACATCCTTTAAATTGGACGCGAACTTAATTGCCACAACTTTATTCAATTTTCTCAGAAAAATCAGCAAGAAAGAGCAAACCTTGCTTTCCACTTATACATTTTGTTGTTATCAGTTGATTCACCATTTAAGCCTGAAGTGAAATATTATGCCTTTAAACTTAAGAAATATTTATTTTTTTATTAATAATTTTAATCTCTCTTGCAATAAAACTTTTCCTACTTAAATGTTTATTTTTTTATAGCGATTTCTATAGTTTATTTTAAATAACATCTTTCACAAAAATTTATATTACAAAAACACAGTCACCATTAAAAAAAATATCCACACGCTTATTTTGCAATCACTTTATTATCTTTAAGCACTCCATTTAATTCACTTATACTAACCTTCTAGACTTCGCGAATCATTAAACACTATGATTTCATCGGCCGGTTGCCCCAATTGTATAAAACGTATTCGCCGTTTATCATCACGTAACTCACGTCCATATTCATTTGGAAAATAACCCACACTATTCGTTGCCAATTTCCAAATAATTTTTGCTGCTTTATATTTTATACACGACACTAGACTTCGCATTTTAACGCACTGTTTTTGATTATGTTTTACATATTCATCGGTGTGCGTTAACAAGGAACGACCGTTCGCAGGATGTGCTTCTTGATTGACCGTGCTTGTGGTGTGATTAAATTCTGACTTAATTGCCAATGAAGATTTGGTAAGAATTTGTAAAAATACTGTGAACGTTATAATGGCAATAAAACTATAGGAATACGATTGTGTATAGGTTTTGTTAAACATATTTAATATATTTTATTTTATAAGTTTGTTATTTTTTTTAAATATTATATTTAAAGAATTTTTATTTGCGAGCTTTTACAACGTTTAAAGAGATTAGAGACGTTCGTTGACCAGTAAGGTACACAAATATCAAATGGCAGGAAAATTTTTTAATCAACTGCTTTTATTAGAAAAATCTTCGCATGCTTGTATGTAAGTATGCGATATTAATAAATTTCATTTGTTCAGCATACTCAAAACAATATGTGTGACCAACTATCCTTATACTTCAAATTTGTATGTAATAAAACTCTTTGTTGACAATTTACCATGGGAAACTACACTTTTGAGCTTCACTGCCAAACTATTAAACTTTTTTATATATAAGTATATGGAAAGTATTCAATAAATTTATTTTATTTTTTATTTATTTTATAAGCAATTAAAAAAAACAATAATAAAAGATATTTGATAGACTTTTGGTTTTCTAAAATTTTTTTATAGATTTTCTTTATTAATCGAATTTTTAAAAATATTCGCTTTTTTTAAATACAATATGTGTTTATGTATAACCGAAAAAATTTTAATTTCTGTAAATTTTTCTACATAATATTTTAACTTAGGTTAGGTTAGGTAGAACAGGCAGCTGTTGTGCAGCTCACTTGGGTCCATTATAATGACCCCATTGTGATACCTCAATAGAAAATAAAGAATATAATAGATAAGATAGAAGAGAAGCAGAATAGTCCAGAGTCTCTGGCGGGAATCGAACCCGCAACCCCCAAACTAGCAGACCAGCACACTACTGACTAGTCCACCGGGGCACCCTAGTAGTAACTAGATAAACAACTTCCTAATACGGTGCGCTTTGCTGCCATATAATGTTCAAAGAATATATGGCAATTACCCTCCCAATATATCGATATATATCGCCGATATTTCAAAAACCGATATATCGATTCTTACTTGCGAGTATTGTTTTCAGTATCTTTTTGAATATTTTTAGAGCTATATAAATTTTAGACTTTTTTTAACAATAATGGATGTCATCACCACATGCATCATATCTGTTATGACGTAATCGGTTATACACGGTGGCTCAAAAAGACCGAAGTGGTGTGAATTCCTTATAACTTTTTATTTAAGACATAATTTTTTTATTTTTTGTTTTTAAATACAGTAAATTTATAGGGAATATTCTTAGATTAGTTATTAAAAATGATATCCCGCAAGTGGCGGCCATTTTCTGCTTCGCGCAAATGTGCTCTTTCCAACACATTTTCCATGACCTTTCACAAAACTTCCGGTGTTATGTTGTTAATTTCGTCTCGAATATTGGTTTTTAATTCCTCAATAGTCCTAGGCTTATTAACATAAACTTTCACTTTTAAATAACCCCAAAGGAAACAGTCTGGAGCGGTTGAATCCGGGGAACGCGGAGACCAATTAAAATTGCTTCTACGCGAAATTATTCGTTCACTAAAGATGTCGCGTAAAAGTGCCATTGTGGCCCTCGCAGTGTGCGCTGTGGCTCCATCCTGTTGGAACCATATTTGCGGATGGTTTTATACGGCTGGCCTTACAAAATTTTCCAACATGGCCCGATATCAATCACCATTGATGAAAATGGCGACACCTCGTTCATTTTCAAAAAAATATGGGCCAATGATCCCTTCTAAAGAAACACCGCACCAAACAGTACACTTAACTGGGTGTAATTGTCGTTGATGAAGTACTCTCGGGTTTTCCGTAGCCCATATCCTACAGTTTTGCTTGTTAACGAACCCATTTAATTTTAAATGGGCTTCGTCACTCATAACTAAGTTATGAATAAAATTAGGATTCTCTTGTGCTTTTTCTGGAAATAAATTGCATAGTCAAGTCGTTGCAGATAATTTGTCGGTTTCAATTCTTGGACAAGTTAAATTTTGTATGGAAACATAAAAAAAAAAAAAAAAAATTCGCTGCAGCGACCCTCTTGAGAGGCCAAGTTGTGTCGAACGTCTCCTAGTTGATGTTTCTGGATCCTCCCGAATACTGTCATGTACCACTTAAATATTGTCAAACGTGTGGACAGTTCGTAGTCTGCCGGAACCAGGAAGGTTCCTTACTGCTCCTTGTTGTCGAAAATTTGCAACCAGACGGTTTATTGTTGACTGAGAGGGTACAACCCGCACATTAAATTGACGACGGTATGCACGCTAAGTCAACACAATAGACCGTTGATTTGAAAAGTAAATTTCAATGATTTGGGCATGTTGTTCAGTTGTGTATTGCTCCATTATAAATTGTCCAATTCTTCTTTACAAAATACTGAAAAGAAAAGAAAAAAAAATATAGTCAAAAAGTTATAAGGAATTCACACCACTTCGGTCTTTCTGAGCCACCCTGTACGACAATTTTAAAAAAAAATTTATTTCTCTATTTTAAAGGTTTATTGGTCCTACATCTATTCTCCAAACCGTTTAAGGATATCTTGATTGGTTTAAAAATAAAGAATAGCCAATATGCGAAAGTTTAATACCGTAAAGTAACAAAATAAAATGCTTTTTTTGATCTCCTGAAAACTCAGTAAAAAACGCATAACTGAATTGGTTAGAGCAACGACGATATGTTTTTTCACCATCATTTTTTTTACGTCTATTTTAAATTTAGTCCGTCAAATGACGCATCACTCATCTCCTTCGTCTACTTAAAGGCTTCTTGAAGACGCTTTTCTGAAAAAGGTTGAAGAAAAAATAGAAAAAAATATTTTTTCTTTCAATAGCCACCATATTGGACCCAAGGTTCAAGCGTATTTTTTTTACTTTTATAACAGCTGCCTCAAATGCTATATTAAAAAAATAAGCGATATTATTCGCTCAGAAGAGAGAGTAAGAGGGAGACTTTTTCTCCCGATTTCAGGTTTGCTAAAAGATGCGGATTGGCCGGGGATCACATAAAGCAAAGAGTACTTCTGATGCCCATATCCGATGAGTTGGTTGGTTGGTTAACATGGTAGTTCACTGCATGCAAACAGTCAAGTGGAGTCTGTATGACTCCGTCTTGAAAGGACCACATCACTCGTCAGCTCTAATGTATCCTAGAATAAATCTAAGAGTAAGGGTGGATTTACCCCGTGGCCGTAAGGTATCTCAGTAGATAATTCATCATCTCTCTATCCCGACAGCTGCAGTTTGCCTAACATCCAGTGACCCGTTAAATCCGATGAGCGTAAGGTGATGATTTCGTAACTTATTTGAAGCCATTTAAAATTTTATCGTTTATTTTTTTAGCTTTGATATGGCAAGCCGATAATATTTTTGTTGATTTTTTTATAATATTTTATTGCTTTTATTATATTGTTTGAGGAAAAAAATATTTAAAATCATATAATAAGTTTGTACATACATTTGTATGTATTATTTGTTTTTAATTTTTAAACTTAGATGAAAGTATGCATTTTTGCTAAAGATTATTTTCTTTGTAAAGTCACCATTCACTTCGTCTGTTCAACCAACCATTTCCGTATTGACGACCCTTATAATGGTCAGTAGGCTTCTGCTGTTGAGTCAGTTGAACCTCGTAAGCATCTTTATTCAAAATTCGCATCGATAATGTTCGTGAGATGTTCAATTGTTTGGCTTGAGGATGAGTCGAGGTTGACAACTCTTTTACGTCAAAAACGCGAACGGACTGGACGAGCAAGTATAGGTGTTTTAACATTTCCTACAGACCCGGTTTGCTGAAATTTGTGCACAATTCTCAAGATTGTGGACACATTTGGTCGATTATGCCGATTTTAACGTCGATTTTAACGCCGATTTTAGTAAAAGGCACCAACAATCTTAATGCGCAGCCTTATTGTGGACCTCTTCATGGTTGAATTTGTCAAACACTGAAAAAAGAAATTATGTTGGGCCAAAAACCTTAAGGTTTAAATGTGACCATTGACGTAACAGGACCATTCTGGGTGGTGCATTGTCCCCCCAGAATTTTAAAAAAATAGTTATTAAAAATTAAGTTTTTTCCCCATCAAAAAAAAAATCAACTACGCCAATGGGTGTGGCTTATAAATAACATCGTGCATTATGATGGACCACCCATAACAATGAAACCTTGATAATTCTAATCCTGATTATTCCAGACTTCATTTTGGATTACATTGTATATAATTCGGATTATTTTTAAAATGTTGTCTAATGTTGACTTTTGTTTTTTGTTACCTTAAAGACTACTATTAATTTGTAGTATAGTATTGTTATAAAATGCATTCGGTAATGAGATTAGGTATCAATGAAAGTAAGTTTGACTTTAAAAGTCTGTAAGTGATCTTAAATATTACAAACTAACTTTTAATAATTAATTTAGAATCAAAAAAACATTTTAAATTACAAAAAAAAAAACACAGAAAAAAATTTTAAACGAGATGAATTCGTAGACTTTGAGCATAATTCATACCCCTGAATTAAGAAACTACCCGTATAATTTTCAAAGAAAATTTAATGCCCAAATTAATATAAGATATCTTACATTAATTATTTTAAAAGCATCTTTATTCTGAAGACAAACTAATAAAATTTTATTTAATTAAAAAAAAAATAAAAAAAATAATAAGAAATCGATTTAGTGTCTGCAGTATTTCTATTATCGAGATTTTACTGTATTATTGTAGATTGTTGAAAGCAATAATTTTATTTATTTATTTATTTTGTTTTATTGTCCATACTACCCTGGTCTATACAGTTTATTTTTTAAAACATTTTCATTTACGAAAATTTTTGAAAATTATCGGCTTAATAATAAATTTTCGATAAATTAAAATTTTATTTAAAATATTTGATAAATTTTAAATTCATAAAAAAAAATTTTAATAAATCTTGTTTTTAAGGAAAATATTTATTAATTAAATTTAAAATTAAAGTAAAATACCATTTATTAAAAAAAAATGTCCGTAACAAGAAGTTGTTGGTCACATTGCTCACGCAGACTTCTTATAGTTGATGCAACGCCGAGAGACCAGCCAGCATACGGCCTAAACACATTATGTGAATAATAAACATTAATCTAACCATCCGTTTTCCAGCATCCATCAAACAACATCTCTTTTGTTTTAACTGCATTGTTATATTCACAAGTTGTCTGTTTATTTACTCGTTCAGTCTGTCGGTCAGTTGGCCAGGCGGTCGTTCAGTTATTAGACTAGTTTTGTTGCAGTTGTTACTCGTACAGTTTCATTATCATTTTACTTTTATTGTTATTGTTTATCCAAAGTGAATTTTCTGGGTCAGTACGAATAAGAAACGTTTGTAAAACAAGCGGCATTATATAAACTGTAATGCTCTTATTTTCATTAAAGTAAGCAAATTGGAGACAGAAAAAATATAGTTGTAAGATTTAATCATAAGTTACCAGCCGACAAATTTTTAACATTTAACGGCATCCATCTCACCTTTAAAACACTATGACACTTGCAAAACATCCGTTTCAACTTCGTTTTCAATATGGTTTTACTAACTTTGGATTACTCTCATAACAATAATTCTATATGATTGCTTTTGCTACATTAATTCTCCATAAACAAAGAAACTAAATAGCGCTTGTGATAACAACTGCCTTGATGGTCTGGAGCCAAAATGTCCCATAGAATCATGGTTATTAATCAGCAACATACTGTGCAATTACCAAACCAAAAACTTGATTTTTAGACGATAGAGTTTAAAGCAAAAAAAAAACACTTTGTCACTGTTTTTCTATTTCTCTTAGCCTTAAGTTCTGCCTCCTATTTTTGTTTTCTATATGACTATATTAATTTCTTGTTACTATTTTTCTCCTCCCATAATGATTACTCTTTGTTGCTAGTTATCTGCCATATGGGATAACAGTCTGTAAGCCACTTAGTCTATGGTAACATTTAGAACCCATGCGTTTGCAATTGCTTTAATTCAAAATTCAGTTTTTCATCACTTTTTCTTTTAAAGGCGAAAGTTTTTTTGTGTTTTTGTTTTTCTATGTCTTTCTCTTTGTCTCTAAATTTCCTTTTTACTTTTCTATTCGAGGAAATGTTAATTTATTTTAAAAAATTTTAATTTGCATTGTTGAAATGAAAAAAAATTTCAACAATTATTAATAAAAAAGATTTTTTTTTATTTTGCCATCATCATTTATTTGTTAAAGCAATATCGTTGATTATTAATTATTAAATTGAAAGTTTTGCTACAATTGAAAAAAGGAAATTAATTGTTTTAATATACAACATCCAACAAAGAAATAGTCATTACTGAAATTAAAAACAATTGAGTGATAAAAATGTTTAAAATTTAAACATGATTCAAATACAAGTACAAAACATACTTAAGTATTTTATAAAAAAAAACAAGTAAGAGTGCTATATTCGGCCATGCCGAATCTTACATACCCTTCACAACGTGAAGTCAAGCAAGAACAATTGGTTGTATCACAATTCATCTCTTATAAAATACGTACATACATGTAAAAAAACATACATATATAAAAACATCACATTGTAAAATTTCAAATTGAGTTTATGTATGTTAAAAAAAAAAATAAAAAACAAGTATATTCGGCCGTGCCGAATCTTATATACCCTTTACAACGTGTAGTCATGCAATAACAGTTGCTTGTATCACCATTCATCTCATATGAAATACATATATCCCATTCCATTGTAAAATTAAAAATTTACATATGTATGTTAAAAAATAAATTTAAAAAAAAATTTAAAAAAAAATTAAAAAAAAAAATTATAAAAAAAAATTATAAAAAATATAAAAAAAAATTTTTTTTTGGCTCAGCTGGGATTCGATGCCACGTTTACTCTAACCGGTATACAAGTTTGTATGTATGTTGTTATTGTAATGTTGTTTTTGTGAAAAAAAATCGAGGTGGTCGTGGGTTTATGCTCATATCTCAGGTATTTATGTACCGATGTTTCTGATTTTCAATACCGATCTACTCCCGAATATTTCTGATATTCTAATACCTCATCCGGGTCCAAGCGATGTCGAGGGGCGTCAAAAAGTTGATTTCAACATACACACGGACAGACGGTCAGGGCTTAATCGACTCCTCCATTCATAAGCTTTCAGAAATTATATACTTTATGGGATCGGAAATGAAAATAGTAGAAATTTCACACGAAATGACACTTTTGTGTGAAGGGTATAAAAAGTCGAATAAAATGGTTGTATGTACATTTTGGGAGACAACTTTTTTACAATTCTTGAAAATATCATACCTAAATACCTATGTAGTGCATAAAAAACAATAAGAACTTCATCTTTAGATTTTCGATATCGTTAAAAAAGGTTCCGCGTCAAATGCAATTAAGTTTGGGATCAGTAAGTTCTAATAAAATAACAAAGTTCACTTAACAAAGATAGGTTTTAGATTGTGATTTTGATTATAATCATAATAATAATAACCAGGGCAAGTATTATAAGCATTTTGCTTTAAAAACTTTTTTTTGCTTGTTTTATATGTTTTTCACTAAAATGCTTTTTTCAGTACGCCATGCTAAAATTTGCTTTTTTCGAGTTCGAAATATCTTTTTAAAAAAAAAATATGTTGTTTTAGTCATTCTGTTTTAGTATTTTACTTATTAATACAAATATTACACCTTTTCGCACTTATGTATGTATTTTCAATCATCAACCAAAAATGCAACAAACTGCATTATATTTGTTTTTGTTAGTTCATTGAAATTTGTTTTTGCAAAATTTAACTGTCGTTAAACTGCCGAAGTTTCGAGTGTTTTATATTAAAAAAAAAAACTGATTTTAACTGAAAAAATGCCAAAAGAAACAAAAAAAGAATTTAATGCCCGTATGGCAAAAGAATACCCAGAAATACATATTAAAAGCGGATAATTAAATTTTGTTTTCTGTGGTCTGCGAGTGTCCTGTTAGTGGCGTGAAAAAGTATAACGTTCAACAACATTTTGGAACATCAAAACATAAAACGGCTGCTGAAAAAACAGAATTGTGCTCAATCATTGTTGACTGCTTACATACATATGATCCAAATATAAATACATTTAATATCCCAGCCTTCAAAATTGTCCGACATCTGTCAGATGTCTATTAGAAATGTCGAAAAACAAGTAAGAATTCTATACGAATTCTGTCAGACTTCTGACCGCCAAACATATGAAGTGGTTGACACGAATTCTGAGAGACATGTCGTGGGAAATTCTGAGTTTTTTACCGACGTGTCTGATAGAAATCTAACAGAAATCTGAAAGAAAAAGCAGGGAAATTCTGATTTATTATACAACATTCGTATAGATTTCTGACAGATTTCTGAAAGTTTGTCGGATGTTTGTCTGAAATATTTAATATAATAAAACTCAGTTTAATGTTATATTTTTTTATTCATTTAATTTATTACTTAATTACATATATTCATATACATTGTTTATATGCCACATATAATAGTTAAAACAATTCTTTTCAATATTTTAAGCTAACTTGAAAAACCAAATACGCATCTTTTTGAACTTATTTCCGAAAAGCCTGACGTGACACTCTTTATATATATATTGTTTTTTAATTACAAAACAATCACTTTCTATATTACTTTTAAACTTTTTAACACACCAATAAATTAAATTTTTTAATATCACCTATTTTGTTGCACTTTATGACTTAAATAAACAATTTGTAAAACAAACAAAATCAAAATTACTGATAGGTTGTACCCCTAATGTACATACGTGTTTTCTTCTATATATGTATTATTTATTATACTCTTCACCTGCGGTGCCATGGCTATACATAGCTTAGTCATTCCATTTGTAATTTCTATTTCCAATCCCATGAAGTGTATATTTTATAAAAGCTTATAATAAGGAGGTTCGATTAAGCAAGGTTGTGGTGATAATCTTTTGGAAATATACTGTGATGAATCGCTATTGAAATCCATTACAATCGCCTCATGACTTTCGTGTGAACAAAAAGGTTAAAATTTATCGTAATTGAAGGAAATTTTTAACTATCATTCGCTTTTGCGTTAGAATATTTTAAATATTAGTTATCGAAAAAGATTTTCGAAAGATTTTGGGTTCATTGTCAAATGTTTTTTTGACTTATGCACAAAGTTGTAGCATTTAAATTTATCGACCTAAACTCGAAGACACTTTACTTGGTATAACCAATGTCATTTAAAAATTCAGCACATTTATCTCACGTTATTAAAACAAATAATATTAAGTCTACTTAAATATCTTATACATTGTACATTTGATCTTATTAACAGATAATGTATAAAGTTTATTTATTTGATGTTCATAATTATAGATGCGATAGCAAAACGCACTTGTCTGTCATAATTCCACTTATACTCACAAATATATTGAACCGGAATTTTTGAATTGCATATTTTTTTTTGTATTTTGCGCTAAAACTTAAACCAGCACAATTAAATCATTTTAATTCAATGTTTTTGTTGGATTATTTGTTTTATAGAGAAAAAAATACTAACATTTAATTGTCTTCATACACTATTATTTTATACATTTCACATACGATTATTATACATGAACATACATAAATTCATATTTGTCTACTAAAATACATAATTTGTAAAGACTTCAAGCTATAGATTTTCATTTTTCAGGAAAAATACATACAAACATACATACATAGGAATTCTCCTTAGTTAACAGTGTAGATGTATCATCAATGTCAGTTGAAAATGTGTTAAAAACTTTTAAAGAGTTTTTTAATAAGAACGGTAGATATTGTCAGTTTGTGGCTGCCGTGTTATTTTGGCAGCATCTTTTTATACCGAGCACCAAAAAAATGGTAGAGGGTATATTCGTTTTTTGTCGTTCCGTTTGTAACACATCGAAATATCCACTTTAGACCCCATAATGAACATATTTTCTGAGTCCTGGTTTTATTCTAGGATGATCTAACTATGTCCGTTCCGTCGGTTCGACTGTCTTATACACATAGTTTCTTTGGTATTGAAAATGAGCTAAATCGGTATTTTAGGAAGAATCTGCTTTAATCCTATTGATTTTGTGCTCAAAAAATTAATCTTATATCGTAGCCAATAACACAGAACTTTTAACAATTATAGTCCTACTCAACCTCATCTGAACGTATCTAATTACACTGTACAACAACAACAAACTTTTTTCAAAATTTACGGGGTTCCAATGATTGGTTCTGGTACAGGAGATCAAAAAGATAAATTTATCGGCATTTTGAAAGATCACATCGGAATTTTATTTTAAAGGTAGTTAAAGTTTCCCAGTGTGGCCTGTTCTCTCAGCGTATCGGTATATTAAACTAAGTTTTCTTTACAACAAAATGGCAAATATTTTTCTAAAACATATTAACCCTCTAACTCCCCCTTATAAAGGCATATACTTTCTTTATTCTAAGAAATCATAAAAATAAACACATAAATTATATATTAGAAATTCTAATGTTGTAAGTGTTGGCCCAAGGCAAATTTCATCAGGTACTCTTGATTCGTCAGCTGATTATTTTTTTCAACACTTATTTTAAGTTTCAGCTGTCAAAATGCATAAATAAAAAACAATTTTCTCTCTTTTCTAATTTATTTCAAATGTCAAACTTTATATAAAAAAAATATAAACAAAAAAATTCTCTCCGAACTGCAATTACCTGATGAATAAATATGCCTTGGTGTTGGCCCAAGGCATATAAATTTGTTTCTTTATATTTTTTATAAATGAAGTTTGACATTTGAAATAAATGAGAGAGGAGAGAAAATTGTTTTTTTTTTCTAGAAACTTTGACAGCTAAAACAAGTGAAGTGATGAATAAATTTGCCTTAATGTAGGCCAAAAAATTTTACTATATATTTCGGAACACACCAAAGCCCAAAACTTAACACAAACACCTAAAGACAATCAACTTTAAGATTGCTTCTTCTAAGGAATAGTCTACACGTACTCGCAAAATTTATATCAATATTGTTGTGAATATTAGCGTAATTCATTTTAATGACAAAACAAAAATTTTTGTCTTCCGGTGGAAAACCCGGTTTTTTCCTCTTTCTGCTGACGGTTTTTTCTAAATGTTGATTTTTCGAATATCGAATACACCGGTTTTTTTTTATCCGAAAAAGCCGGTTTTTCATTTTTTAAAGTTTATTTTCATATATCTTTGTAACCAATCGTACCATAATATATTTAGTACGCGAAAAGTTTCCAAAAATCAGAAAATAAAAACTGTTTAATATTCTTCCAGAATATTGTAAGAAATTTATTTGTTGTTTAAAAAACAAATGCAAAATAAGAATAAGTAAGAGTGCTTTATTCGGCCGTACCGAATCTGATAATACCCTTCACCATCATGTACATAGGTATAAAGAACATCGTAGCTTAACCTATATTTCATGTTATACGCCATTTGTCCTTATTATTTCTAACGCCATCCTTGATTTTGAATTTTTACGTTGTTAACTGTATTCTCCTAGTCAATCCCTTTCATTTGATACCCATTTGATGGGGTTAAAATATTTGATCCGCCATTTTGTTTTAGACGCCATCTTGGATCCTACATTTTTTAATAATTTAATGTATTCTACTTGTCAATCCCTTTCATTTGATACCAATATTGAGGGGGTTCAAGAAGTTACATTTTAAAATACCAGTTTTGACCCATATATAAATTTGTTGTCCGCCATTTTGTAGTAAACATAAATTTTCATTTTTTATTGTGCTTATATTGCGCTACTCAAGTCCATGCAGATGATACTAATAATGACTCTCTCGGTTGTCTAGAAGCTGAAAAAAAATTATTTTCGTTTGTAAATTTTTGCAATATATATTTTTAAAAACAAATATTTGCTTATAACTTTACCGATTACAGCCCGCTTTATCCAAAATTTTTTACGAATATCTCTAGAGGCTTATTATACATATATACTAATAGTAGCAAAGGTACCTATAAATTATTCTAGTTTTGGTGGTAAAAATATGGGAAAAAAACAGAGGCAATCGTGTTTATTTGCTTATATCTCAGAAGGGTACGGGGCGATTGTGCTGAATTGCAATAGCGGATCATTCCCGAATATTTCCAAAAGATTGATACCATACACACATCTGGGGAACATATGGTTGCTTCTAAAAGTTGATTTCAACCAACACACGGACAGAGGGGCAGACGGACATACGGTCAGGACTTAATCTACTCCTCTATTCATAAGCTTTCAGAAAATATATTCTTTATGGGGTCGGAAATGAAAATTGAATGACAAAGCTATATATACCCTTGTGCACCACAGGTGAAGGGTATAAAAATAATTGCGCTTAAATATTATTTTTTATAGGATATAAACCTAACGTTAAAACTTAAAGATAATTGAAGCATAAACTTAGCTGATCGATCACTTTTAGGTAAAAGTGTAGTTACAATAAAGAAAAACCAATAATCTCTTCTTCCAGATCCTAATTTAAATTAAATTTCAATTAAACTATCGAACAAACTAGTTAATGCCTTTATTTGTATGTCTGTCAGGGGTTAAGAAAGAATTTTTAAAATGAAATTTTAAAGATTTTCTCCCCAGCCTTTAAAATGTATTTCAAATTAGAGAAATCATTTCAAACAAAATACGTTAGTGCATATTAGTTTAAAACATCTATTTAACATTTAAAAAATGTACAGAAGGAGATACAACAATTTATAACAGCCTTATAAAAAGTCTTATTTATTTATGTATTAATTTATTGTATTTATTTATTTATTTTACTTGTAAAGAGTAACTTTTGTCCTTAAAATCAACTAATTAAGACCAAATAAGTCAAATGCATTCATGTCAGTTATTGCGTTATTGTACAGCCAAACGTATATAAACTGTTAAAATTTCATATTTAGATATAATTTTTATTATAATCTTTTTTACAATATTTTTTAATTTTTTCTTTAAATATATTATTTTTTTATATATTCGAACCGGTTAACCGGGTTTTTCTCAATTTTTAAAATAGCAAATGTTATTTTTTTTTTTAATTCTAAATTTCAAACTATTTGAAAACCGGTTTCTTAAAAAAGTCGAATAATCGTTCACCCTAGTACTTACCATAGTTGGGATTTGTGGTACAATTATACCAAAATTGGTGAAATCGCAAGTCTAGTGGTACACTGGTGCACTCAATGTATTTTTGGTACAATTTTCTTTTTTCAAATTAATATTTTTTTTTTTGTAATTTTGGTTAAGGAAATACTTAATGATTTAGACTGGCTGCAGAAAATTTTTAAATTTGTTATAAAAATTGTAAACTTGCCATAAAAATATAAAATTTAATTGTGAAAAGAACCAAAAATATTTAATTAAAAAATGTTTATATTTTCGTTACCAAGACCTTATTATTAAACATCAGGTCATTTTATCTTAAATGATTAATATTTTTAAATATGTATAAAGGTCAATTATCTTAGTATCACACTAAAATCGTTTTTTTATAAATGTCAAATAAAAACCTTATATTTTTAATCTTGATTTATCTACCTAAAAACAGCTTTAGTTAGTGTTAAATTAATTAAATATAATATGCGTTTCCTTGCATTTTAAACTAAGAGTTATATTTATTTTGAGAAAAGTAAGCTTTAAAGTTTTAAAAATTTGCTGTATTTTTGAATATGAGTAAGGACCATAATTTTAAATATCCAAAATATTAAGAAAATCGTTATTAGTTTAGTTCTGATTAGTTTTGTTACTGCTACTTGCTGTGTATGTATTTTGAAAAAATTTGATTAATTTTTAATTGGAATTTTTTTTTTGTTTATTTGCAAAATTATGGTACAATTAATGTTAATTTGGTACAATTTTACTATTAATATGGAACAATTTTAAAATATCTAGCTCCCAACAGTACGTACTTACGTGTTACATTAGAAATCAAGGCATTACTTTGTTACTGCCATACATTTGTAATAGTCATTGAAAGATTTGTTGTTTTGTAATAGCAAGTCATTACTGAGCTTTTGGTGGGACATTATCAAGATTGTCCTTTTATTAATTTAATAATAATACTGGTAGATGCAAATGTTATTTAAAGTATGTGTCACTCATACGTAAACTTATCTGGAGCTAACTTCTTAATTGAATGTATTGTACTTGCGAATAACGTCATTTCGAATACGAAAATACTTAAAAAATGATAATGCATCCCTAACAGGTACTATGCCCCTTTACACATGAAATGAAATAATTCCTTCTTATATCTGAAATAATTGTATCATTGTATATTTTAATTTTTTATCTCGCACTACATCTCTAATAGTAATCTTGGTACAAAAAAAGAAAACTGAATTACTTTCATTGATTGCATTATTTATAAGACAAGAGAATCATATATCTCACAAGTAATTTATTTTAAACTTTTTTTATGTATTATTGTTGTAACATGGAATTCATATTAAGATTTTGTGAAAAATACTTGTGAAAATAAAGAAATAAAAAATTAATTCACTTTCTATATATTTAATCGAAAAATATTTTTCATAAGAGAAAATCTTGTATCTAAGAGTTAAAGAAAAATAAAAGTGTGTAGAATGGCACTTGATATAATTTTAATTGAACAAATTACGTGCATCACAATCCTATTAAATCTACATAAATTTAAATATGAATAAAAAAGGACTTGTAAATGTTTATAAAAACATTTTTAAATCAAAATATGCATAGGTATTATAAGTGTTGTTAATAAAGCATATGTATGTGTGTACATCAGTTATTGTAGCATCCCTGCCAGCAAATGAAAGTTTAATTTTGGATAGTTGTGTCTTACACAGTACAACAAATGATTTGCCAACTCAATTCTGTTAACTGTATGTGAAATTAGACCCAAAAAGAAGAATTTCTGCATCATTCGTTTTGTCTTCTTACCTGCAATTTGAAGTTAGTATCGATTTGAAGTTAGTACTATCGTATAGGGGAATTTATCACGTTTTAGGCCCTGTTGTTTGACATAGCTCGACAACCACTAGCCCAATTTAGTTGAAATAAATTTTAAAAAATTAAGAATTACACTTCCCTTAATCTGTTCATATATTGTTTTCCTATACAAGTAACACTTTCGAAGTTAAAAATGAATGTATGAAGGGAAAAAATTATTTTTTGCCTAAAAATTTAAATTTTTTTTTTTTTTAAATACATAAAAAATCCAAAATGGAAAAAAGTTTCAAGTCTAGTTATTTTTTCGCAAAGTCACATAACCTATGAGCAAAATGAGACAAAGATCATAAAAATCGATGCACGCGTTTCGCTTTTATTCGCAATTGAGTAAATGTATGAATTTCAAAAATTTGCTCGAGATATGCACAACATTATTTGGAGAAAACATTGACACCTTTTTCATGATTCTGAGAATTAAAAAAAAGAAATAAACAAAAGGTTATTTGATTTTTATGATTGCGGTAATAAATGTACGTGGACAATTAAACGGAAAGTGGACCTTTTTATTATTTTGGTTTTTCCGGTGGCTACCTATATGATTTTTTACAGAAATTGCACCCACATTTAAGGGTGGTCATTATTTTGAAAGTTTTGCACAGTTTGAAACGTACAAGTGCTGAATCAGGTATATAACCAGCCGCCCTTAAAATATGCGCCCATTTATAAGTACCTGGCAGTAAAATATTTAAAAATACGTAGTATTTATAGGTGTGCATTGATCGATTTTTGGCATTCAGCCAGTGCCGACGAACGCGAACAGTAAAAGTGATTTTTCTCCAGTTTTTTAAAAGTGAATAACAACAAAACATAAAATATATCAATATGGAAAACAACAAGTGCCCATATTTGGATGAATATTGTTACGTTTGTGGTCATATCGTCCGAAAAATACAGAAAAAAGATCGAAAAAATTTGTTTACTGAGCAATTCAAAACCGCGTATTGTAATTATTTCGATGAAGCAGATTTAAGTGGTGCAAATTTTACGCCGAACACAGTGTGCAACAGTTGTTATACTACCCTTCTAAAATGGATTCACGGAAAAAGTAGAAAGTTATCTTTTATGAAGCCAGTAATTTGGGTGGAAGACACAACTGGACATGATGAATCCAGGTGCTATGCAATGCATAAATTTAATCGTCCTGGATTAAACAGACAACAATTGAAAACAAAAGTATACACTGCTGCATTTACTGCCATACTTCCAGTGCAACGCCCTGCTGATACCGATGCACCTAAACCTCCGAGTGCGGATACTGTGTCCCTGCTAGCCGAAACCGTTTTCACCAATCCGACCAATTTGGATGATGCTGATTGGATACCCGATATTAAAAATAGTGCACCACAACCGCTACCACAAATCGAAATGGATTACATTGTGGCCAAGCTGGGACTATCACAACACGACTCCGAATGGCTGACATCATTTTTGAAGAGAAGAAAACTCACACAGCAAAATGTCAGCGCAACATCATACCGACAACGCCAAGCTGATTTTCAGAAATTTTATTCCGTTGACGAAGCAAATACGTTCACGTACGGCCATGATATCCCAGGTTTAGTGAAAAAATTGGGAATGGATTATATCGCTGGCGACTGGCGTTTATTCATCGATGGTTCAGTTACTAGTTTGAAGGCTGTGCTGCTGCACAAAAAAAATAAAAAACCATGCATTCCATTGGGATTCAGCACAACTATGAAGGAAACGTATGAAGCATTGGGCGAAATTTTGAAGAAAATCAAATACGATGAACACAAATGGAACATTTGTTGCGATCTGAAGGTGGTCAACATACTACAAGGGATTATAGAAAAGGGCGGATATCCAAAATACTTCTGCTTCCTTTGTAATTGGGATTCACGATACAAAGGAAATCAATATCAATGTAAAGATTGGAAAGGAAGAACTTCCGAGCTCAACAAACAATTAAAATTACGCAATGAACCTATGATAAAGGACCTGGATGATATTTTGTTGCCACCGCTCCACATGAAACTGGGAATAGCTGGGAAATTCGTTGAAGTGGTGGTCAAAAAAATTAACGGCGCCTTTGACTGTTTGAAATCCATCTTTCCGAAACTCAGTGATGAGAAAATTAAAAACGGTACGTATCGTACTCTGTAGTTCAATATTGTCATATCTAAATTTTTTTATTTTCTATACATTCGCATTACAAATAATTTTTTCGTTTTTCTTATGTATTTAAAACAGGTATTCTCAATGGACCTGATATTCGGAAATTGATCAAAAGTGATTTTTTCACACTTTTGCTTTTAGAGCATCACGACCACCAACATGCATGGAACGCATTGAAAGAAGTAATAGAAGGCGTTCTAGGAAAGAACCGTGTCCAGCGAGAAGAGATACAGCAACGAGTGGACAGGTTGCTGTTTTATTTCGAAAAAATCGGTGCATCCATGACGCTGAAATTGCATTTCTTGCACCACCACCTCGATACTTTTTTGGCACAATCACCTCAGGAATCAGACGAACAAGGAGAGAGGTTCCACCAGGTGACCATGCCATTTGAAAAGCGGTTCAAAAGCAAAAAATTGGATGCATTGCTTGCGGAGGTTTGTTGGTGGAGTTCCACAATTATGCAGTTTGAAGAAAGCACCGAAGATGAAGACATTGAAATTGGTGGACACAGTGAAAGAAACACGCCCTTGAATAGTATGTGTATCTCGGATGACGATACAGACTCAGACCATGAATATGAACAACCTACGAAGAAAACAAGATCATCAGAACCACAAGCGTCAACTTCTACAAGGATGGATATTGCCAATAATTGAAAAAATGTTCTAAATTTTGTTTTTATGCATATTATAATTGCATATTAATTGCATATTATTTTATTTTCATTAAGTTTTTATAAATAAAGTTTTTTTTTTTCATGATAATTTTTTAATTTATATTTATACCCTTCACACAGTGAAAAAGGGTATATATAGGTTTGTCATTCCGTGTGAAATTTCTACAACTTTCATTTCCGACCCCATAAAGTATATATTTTCTGAAAGCTTATGAATAGGGGAGTCGATTAAGCTCTGTCAGTCTGTCCGTCTGACCGTCTGTCCGTGTGTATGTTGAAATCAACTTTTTGAAGCCCCCAGACATCGCTTGGACCCGGGTGAGGTATTAAAATATCAGAAATATTCGGGAGTAGATCGCTATTGAAAATCAGAAACATCGGTACATAAACACCTGAGATATGAGCAAAAACCCACGACCACCTCGATTTTTTTTTCACAAAAACAACATTACAACAACAACATACATACATACAAACGTGTATACTGGTTGGAGTAACCGTGGCATTGAATCCCAGCTGAGCCAAAAAAAAATTTTTTTATATTTTTTTAACATTTTTTTAACATTTTTTTTTAATTTTTTTTTTTTTTTTTTTATTTAATATTTTATTTTTTTTTTTATTATTTTTTAAAAATTTTTTTTAAATTTTTTTTTTTTTTTTTTTTTTTTGTTTTATATTTTTATTATTTATATTAATTATTTTTAAAAAAATTTTTTTTTAAATTTTTTTTAAAAAATTTTTTTTTTAATTTTTTTTTATATTTTTTTTTTATTTTTTTTTTTAAATTTTTTTTTTATATTTCTTTTAACATACATACGTAAATTTATAATTTTACAATGGGATGTTTTTATATATGTGTGTTTTTTATATTCTTGTACATACATACGTATTTCATATGGGATGAATGGTGATACAAACTACTGTTATTGCATGACTACACGTTGTGAAGGGTATATAAGATTCGCACGGCCGAATATAGCGCTCTGACTTGTTTTATTTTAAGGGTGGTGGCTATAACTGATTTTTGAAATTCATACATTTACTCAATTGCGAATAAAAGCGAAAAGCGTGCATCGATTTTTATGATCTTTGTCTCATTGTGCTCATAGGTTATGTGACTTTGCGAAAAAATAACTAGACTTGAAACTTTTTTCCATTTTGGATTTTTTATGTATTTAAAAAAAAAAAAATTTAAATTTTTAGGCAAAAAATAATTTTTTTCCTTCATACATTCATTTTTAACTTCGAAAGTGTTACTTGTATAGGAAAACAATATATGAACAGATTAAGGGAATTGTAATTCTTAATTTTTTAAAATTTATTTCAACTAAATTGTTCTAGTGGTTGTCGAGCTATGTCAAACAACAGGGCCTAAAACGTGATAAATTCCCCTATACGATAGTACTAACTTCAAATCGATACTAACTTAAAATTGCAGGTAAGAAGACAAAACGAATGATGCAGAAATTCTTCTTTTTGGGACTAATTTCACATACAGTTCACAGAATTGAGTTGTCAATCAATTAACTGAAAAATGTTGTACTGTGTTAATAGTCACTACTTCGACACAACTAGTATATAGTGTCTAATTTCACAACAAAAAATTACATTGATTTCGATTTTTACTCTTCCTTCTGATCAATTTTATTGTAATTTAAACTATCGAAATAGCGACTATTAAGTCACTTAAAAAGTATACTAAAATTATATAAATATGACATTATTATTGTGCATTACTTTTTAGTTAGTAAAATATTTTGCAAAAACAAAATATACATTCGTGTTTCGTGTTTTGCTCTTCCTTCTGATCAATTTTATTGTAATTTAAACTATCGAAATAGTCACTTTTTAGTTACTAACCCACTATAACAGTGCTATTCAATCTTTTTGGCTCGTGTACCACTAAATGCACGACAAACTTTTCGCGTACCACCAAAAAAAATATAATGTAAACAATTTTAAAATTTTTAATCTATTTTATTTATTAATAATAAAAAACAATAAAATTTAAAAAAAATAATAAAAATTACAAAAAACATAAGAACATGTACATTAAAGGTATACTTTTAGGATGATTTTTCTTTTTGTTTCCAATTACAAAATAGAAATCGTTAAAATTTTAAAAGAATTCGCGTACCAACTGGAAATTTTTCGCGTACCATAGGTTGAATAGCACTGCACTATAATAAAACTATAAAAATATACATTACCTGTTTTCTGTACCTAAAATGTTAGTTTTTGGTTAATTCAAAAATACAAAAACAAATTATATTACTATTGAACTTTGATCCCTTAAATTTTTGCACTAAATAATTTTTGCAAAAACCAAATTAATGCAATTAACAGTTAAATTGAAGAAAAATTAGACGCCATTTAGCGTTAATGTGACTTCGGCGGTTAAAAGTCGTCATTATTAAAGTGAATATTAAAAAGAAATATTTTTAATATATAGCATATTAAAAATAAATGAAAATTTCGTAAAAAATTTTAAATGAACATTTATTAAATAACAATAAAAATAAATTAGCAATGTGTTAAAAGTGTTTAAAAAATTTAAAAAATAAGTGAATAAAACTAGTTAAAAATTTAAAAAAATACCCTATATTTCATGTTAAACACCATTTTTCTTTATTATTTCTGACGCAATTTATTGTTTGCCATTTGGTAGTGTGCTTATATTGCGCTAGTAAAGTTCTTTCAGATGATACCAATATTGACTCTCTCGGTTGTCTAGAAGCTGACAAAAATTGATTTAAGTTTGTAAATTTTCAGAATACATTTATATTTAAAAAAAAAATTGTTTGCCTATAACCTTATTGATTAGACCCCGCTTTATGCAAATTTTTTCACGAATATCTCTAGAGGCATATTATATCTAGAAATAGTACCTATAAATTATTCTATGGCTGAAAAACTTTAATTTTGGTGGTAAAAATATGGGAAAAAACAGAGGCAGTCTGTAATATCATATTTTATTATTTATAGAAAGTTTCTTCTATTCGCAAATTACTAAAAATCATTTTATTATATGCCCTTTGTAATCTATCAACTTTGACACAAGGCTCCAAATAATTACACATACTTCACATAAAAAAAATAAAAAGTTTTATTTTTTTCTTAATGGTAGTACCTTTTTGATAAGATGTTTTATTTGTGTTTTCTTAAGATTTCAAACTAAAAAGCACTATTTTTCCCTAAAGAATTATATTGTAAAATGCACTAATATGGCAAACTTTTTCGATAAGAAAACGATACTTAAGCGATATTATAAAATGCACCGAAATAAGAGACTTTTTGGATAAGAAAACGATACTAAAGCGGTATTATAAAATGCACCGAAATATGAACCTTTTTGGATAAGAAAACGATACTAAAGCGATATCATAAAAATACAATACATAGTTCGTAACCGAAGCAGTGTACTACATATGACACTAAGAAAGTCACTAAATAGTCTCATCTAGAAAGTATTATAGAGGTGGAACGTTTCTTCACGAACGGGGACACTATTTGGATAAGAAAATGATATCGAATTCGATGGTTTTCAACTTCCTGCCGTAACTTTTAAGTCTCTTTTTGGATAGAAATTGTTTGAAGGGATTGAGTCAATAACATGTTCATACATATATACCAGAGTCTGACTTCGGTTATCCGAAAAAAAAATAACTCGAATATTTACTTATCTTTTTCGGTTATAAGTATAACCATGCATTTATCACAGAAAATAGCTACTCGTACATGCACGAATTGCTACGGTTACGAGTATATTTATTACTTATTTTGAAAAATACTCTCTATACATACGTATTATTCGGATATACATGTGCGAAAACAAATTACTTATAAGTATTGGCAAAATACTTATAAGTATCGGCAAAATACTTATAAGTATTGGCAAAATACTTATAAGTATTGCGACATACTTATAAGTACTTTTGAACAAAAAAACAAGTAAAAAACAAGTAAAAGTGCTTTATTCTGCTCTTTCATTTTTTTATCAAACAAAAAGAAAATTGGTCAGAGCTGGAACTATTTGTATAGTAAATATATATAACATAATTTATATTGCTTATTATTTTAATAAGCAACGAGCTAACACATAATAATAAAATGTTTTCTTTAAATGAAAATAAATCTACTAATATTTATTATTTATTTTTAGTATTAAGAAACGCAACTGTTATACCTGAAATTTGTATGGCTTATCAACTTAAAAAAAATTATTTTGATATAAAAGAAGAAAAAGATAAGTAAAACTTAAAGAAAATAAAAGTGAAAATTTAGTTGAATTGTTACTGGCAATAGATATGTATTTAACAATGTATTTTTTATTTTGATTTACTATTTATATAATTACGTATGTATTTACATTGCTTTTTGTTAGGAAAAAATCTGTAAGAATTTTGACTTAATTATTGAAAAAAAAAACACAAATTTCCAAGGAAAATCCATCATTAAGAAGGGTGCTCTTATACAGGTAGTGATGACAGCCTATCTGACTCAAATAAATTAATGCCAGAAAAAACCTGTAAATGTTTTTATGTTCTGGACCACATAATGGAACATTCATTGAAACATTTTTAAAACTTTATTTTGAAATCGAATTTGTGTTCACACAGTGAGATTTGAGAGTATGAATAATTATTACCATAAATTGTATTCAAAGTCAGATATTAACCTTTCCATCCCTGCTTTTTATGTATAAAAATCTACCTCTCATCGTGAAGTGAGAGGTTCTATTACATCACAAGTGTTGTCAACTTTAAGATTCAAAAAACATCAAAACAGGAAAAAACGTTTGATTTTTAAGAATATGCGTAAAGTTTAAAATTTCGAATTTTCGATTTTATTTATTTTATAAAATTATAAATTTCGTTATTAGAACCTTTAGGCCTAAAATTATTATAATAATAATAAATTTTAAGTTAAAGTTGTAACTTTAACTTCACAGTTGGTCATATAATCGCTACTTTAAAAATAATTACAGCTTTTGGTTTTATGCATATCATTATTCTTTTCTTTACTTTTATAAAAAGTTATGTTTGTTTAACCATAGAAGATATCAGAAACATATATATTTAAATTATAACTAATAATAATATAAAATATATAATCTATTTATACAGTTTTTTAAATGTAAGCTAAGTATCTTTATAACAAAAGCATTGTCTATTATTAATTCTTATCATTTTTGTTGCGTTGTTTCGTAAGAAATTTACCTTGCAAAAATTGTTCTTTATTTGAATTTAGTATTTTTACTTCGATAAGAAAAAGAATGCACCAAAGAATTTGAGAAATCACATCGAGCACTGACTCAAATTTTTTTCGCGACAAAAATTTTAAAAAGCACAAATAATATTGCATAAAGCCAAAGTTGACAACGCTGGATAGGAACACAACAAAGAGAGTGTAATTATTTCTGTAAAATACCTGATACCCAGCAAACAAAAACACAAATATTAAAGTATTATGCCGTGTTATACATTCTAAGCTAATATTTTAAGCTGTATAACGAGACAAATCAATTTTAAAAGGTTTTAATCAACCACTAAATAGTTATTTATAAGTAAATAAACATAATGCTATTATCTGATTAGTATTTTCCCGCAGAAAAAAACGATATTCTGTTTTTGTTTTTGGAAAATTAATAAAGAAAAACAAACAAAAACCATATAATTTTTTATTGACGGACTTAAAATATCTAAAAAAAGTTAATAAGAAAAACAATAAACAACAAATATATCTGTTAAAACTAATAAATATATCTTAATATAAGATTTTTTCTTTTTTATAAATTTAAAATAAATCCCACATGCTCGCTGGGCATTGCTAAAAAAATAAGGCATGTCGTTGTTTCATCAACCCCTAAATTAAAAATCATAAAAAAATGTCTCTGTCCATAATTCATCTAGCAACCAGGGATGCCAGTTTAATTAAACAGGATATTTTTATGGTATAAATTTTTTTAATTTTGTGAATTTGTTTGCTTTGTTATGTTTAAGTTTTTGTAGAACAATATTTTTAGTGGTAAAACACAAAGTTCAAATAATTCGCCAATAAACATTTTAATTAAAAATCATATTTCCATTTAAGCGTCTTATTTTTTTATAATAGTTACATGTTAAATAGTTTATCATATAAACTACATTTCTACTACTACATTTCTACATATATGTAGAAATGCCTTAAATTTTAATATCTTAAGCCATATATTCTAAATAAAAGTTAGGTCAGGACATATATTCCAATACTTATATAGGAAATTAATTATGATTCGAATAAATTACCAAAGTACTGGCATATACTTTTGCTTAGTAACACTTTTCTTTAAATATTGATGTAAACAAAACTGTATTTTGGATATTTTAAAATACTAATTAAATAATATATATAAATTATTAATATATTAATTGGTAAATTATATTCATTTACTACCATTTGATTATTGTTTTTATTTTTTAAATATAAATGTTAGTATTTAGAAAAATTATGTGCAAAAATTGAAGTTTTTGGTAGATTTTAGTGCATTTTTGGACAAATTTGTTAGGAATAATATTTTTTGTGGCATCCCTGCTAGCAACTACGGCTGCTAAGCCGTATACACACAAACGATCATAAAAAAACAACAAATAAATGTATAACAATAATGTTTATGTGTGTGTGCGTTTGTACCATCCCTACAGATAATATTGGGCTACGTGGTCCATTTTAGCTAAATGGACTACTTACAACATGGTCCTATGTTATGCAGTCATGGACCATTTCATTTTTAAACAAGAGATTGTAGTTAAACGACAAGTGTTCGTGTTTTAACGATTACATATATTGCTGTTAAAACGTGTATAATGGTCGTGTAGGTGCTCCATCGAGTAGTGACATAGAGTAGTTTTGGGACTACTCCGATGGGTTATATGGTCCAGCCTTAGGACATCGTAATGTTAAATCGGCCATGTTTTCTCCATACATTTGGGTTACCTTTGGACTAGTCCTAGTCTATTATGGAGTACACTTTACATGCGTGTATGGACTACTCACGTTATCTGCAGGGATAATGGTTGTGCTGTTTTCATAACCCAAGCAAGTGCATTTTTACTAAATCAAAATGCATGCAAAATTTCTACTTGATTCTCTCGCTTGAATTGTAAAAACGGTTACTCATTTTACTCGCTTTTTTTTACGGATAATCGATAACACTTAAGTACTTAAGTCCAATTTGTTGTACTGTGTACAATATGGAGTATTTATGCGAAAAATACTTAGATTTCGGTTACTTGTATATACTTATGCCGAACATCAAACGAGTATGTACGGATAGAGTAATTTTTTTAGCTGTAACCGTACGCACTTATACATGTTTTGCTAATAATACTCAATGTATATCCGAAGTTGTAATCGTTGTCATTCCCTGATATATACATACATATGTACCTACATAAGTTGTAGATTGTTATGACAAAGTTATATTTCAGTAAGTATTCATGTTTAATGTTTTAATTTTGGTCGACTTCTTGCCAGCTGAGATTTTTTTGGTAGGTATTATGTATTCTCTGTTTAATGAGCTGTTTTTAAAATGCGAACGATTACTTTGCGTGTAATTTGTTTTTGTTACAATAACAAGAGTACGTAAAAAACTACAGCTATTAAAATATATTCTTTTTTGTTTTATAATGATAGTTTTATAAAAAAAAGCTTTAAATTACATTTTGATAAGTTCTTTATTAGTCAATTTCGTAATATAAGTATCGATATGGAGTATGAATAAAATATATTTGCTGCAGTAAATATAATAAATTTAAAGATTGAAAATATTATCAGGAATATCAAACAAAGTTTTTGTCAGAATAGGCAGTCGTAGTTGCCTGTACTTCTTGACCATCGCAACAAAGGCAGTGCAACTAGACTATACCTGTAATAATTTTCCCTAATTTTGTACAGTTCATGATACAATTATCAGGTAGCCTCAGTTCTGCATCAATAAAATTCTACATGTATTTTGTTGTTGGAAAACGACGTACACAATATATACACATACATAAACAAAATTTGACATTTTAGTTAAACCTTAAGGTAGAGAAAAAAAAAATCAGCTGTTTTAGTGAGGCTACCTGATAATTGTACCATGGTACAGCTTTTGAAAACGCTTCCTCGTTTTGTATTTGTTTAGCAATTTTACGAGTTTTTTCTAGCTTGGTCTCTTACATATGCCCTCATATCACTCATGGTGTAATTACTTAAGGTGACAGCGTAAAGAGATAATATTTTTTATCTCAGTTTTTATACCCGCCACCAAAAAAAAAATGGTGGGGGTATATTTATTTTGTCATTCCGTTTGTAACACATCGAAATATCCATTTTAGGCCCCGTAAAGTATATTTATATATTCTGAAATTCATGTAATTTCTCTATTGTGTTTGGAAAAATAAAGGACTATATTGAAAAATCTAAGTTGTATTTATTAGCAGAAACTTTATTGACACGCCTAATTTAACGCCCACTTTCATTGAAAGACTAAATTTACGAAAACATTTTACTAGCATTTCGAAGTTTTGAAAGGGTGGTTAAATTTTAAGGGCCGATGTTGATTTTAAATAAAACACAAATTATTTAGGAAATTATTATCATTTCTTGTTATAATGATAATGTTTGTATGGTTCAATTATGTATGGAACAAAATATCGGCCAAATGGCACCTATATCCGATGGTCCAAATTTTCAATGACAATGTTGATGCTCAATTGTTGGGCACGATGATGAGTCGAGGTTGACTGCTCTTTTGCCAGACTATCGCAAAACAGCAATGGTTCCCATTCAACGAACTGAGAATGCATTCACAGATGTTCTCACATTTTATACAGACCTGTTTTTCAGAAATTTAAATATTTTTACAATTCTCCCGATTGTAGACGAATTTGAACGATTATGTTGATCAAAAGAATCACGAAGTGCACAAAATGCATTTTGATTTGAACGCCCATTTTAATAAAAAAAGACCTGAATAACTTTAACGCGTTGCTCATTTGCGTATCTTTCCACTGTTCAAATTGAGTTAGTCTGAGATTGAGAAATGTCAAATGAAATGTAAAAAAAGTTGTTGTTTATGTGTGGTTCACGTTCAACATGGGCCCTTAAAATTTAACCACCCTATACAAAGAAAGTGATACATATTTTATTATAAAGAGATTATTCCATAGCGATTAACAAAATAATAAATATTGTGCTTTAAATGTACACAAAATTGGTGGTGGGTATAAAAGATTCGGCACAGCCGAATATAGTGCTTTTACTTGTTACTATATCTTTTTTATATATGGAGTTTTATAAACATTATCACACAAAAAATAATCAGCTGGGCTGGCACCGACACCCTGTGTACCCTGACAACGCCATTTCTTCTATAATTTCATCTTCAATTTAGATTTAAAGAGATCTCTTAACACTTTGATTTACAAAAAAGAAAAATATGAATACGATAAGACCAAAATATATGGCATTTTCGCATTTAAAGAGTTCTCAAGGATTGTTGAAGCTTCTAAATTAAAGGAATATGAATTATAGCGGTTTCACTGTATTCAATTCAATTAATATTACCTTTTTAAAATCTTCCAATTATTTGGTTATAATTCTATACATAGTTTAATTTGAATTACATGACTTTATAATACAAATTGACTAAATAAATAATTTTTTTAATTTGAATTCTTTGCATTCCATATAATTTTTTGAGGATTAATGTATAATTTATTACACATTGAGTTGCCAATCATTTAGGTTGTTGTCTTTGCTATGCAACCACCACTATTATACGCAGAGTTGTACTTTAATTATTTAGTTTTCTTTCATTCCACTTTGACAGCTTTTGTTTTGCTCAATTGACATCTTTTTATCACAAAGTAGTTGAAAAAATTTATGGAAAACTGATTTTTTATTGTGGTGAACGAGAAAAACTATGTTTTAAATATTTTTTGGACTAAACAAAGAAGAAACTAATTAAATCGTGAAGTTTTAAACAAATATAACATTTTTTCATTCAAAAATACATTGAAAAATAAGGTAAATTGTTGCTACAAGTTTATGTTAAAGAAAACGTTGAAGTACTACAAAGTGGAAACTCCCATAAAATAAAAATTTAGACTGCTTCATGTATTGAGTTTATGTTTTTTTACAGTTTGTTTGTGACATTAAATTCCATAATGAGTTTCTCTGTTTTTAGGCCAAGCGACTCTTTTGTCTACAGCTGAGAAAATGTCCCAAGGTCCTGGTACTGCTGGTACACCGTCAGCCTTACAAAATGGATTCAACAAGGTTTTCATACAACGAGATTATAGTGAAGGTACTGCTGTGAAATTTCACACTAGATTACCTAGCGAATTAGAAGGTTTGGTAAGTATTTATTGAATAAAATAAATATCTTAAGTATTTTATCACAAAGTCTTCCATTGTAAAACTTCTTTAAAGTAGTTTGATTTAGTAGATTTGCGATTATATTAAAAATGTTACTTTACATATCTTTAAATAGTTCGTTAAATTTTCAATATTTCTGTTGTCAATATAAGACTATATATTGTCATGTTTTTAAGTAGCTACAAAAAAGACATAATTAACTTTCTGATTGTTTATGACATACCTTATAAAAATACATGTTGCTGCAAAACTTTTCATTCTTACAATTAAAAAAAACGTTCTTAACAAAATTTTAAAAGCCCTTAGTGCAAGCGCAGAAATTCCTAAAACAAATATATGTATAACTTACCCCTTACAATATAAAAATAAAAAAAGAAAATTAAAAAGATTTAGAAACATCTTAATCATTTCAAGGTATTAATGCCAAAAGCATGTTAAGATTTTTATTCTAATTTATTACATGAAAATGAGAAAGAATATTGGACTACGTCGTAATGGACCATTTAATTTTCAAGCAAGAGTTTGTAATTAAGCGACAAGTTTTCTTGTTTTAACAATTGCATTTGTATTGCAAAAATCTATAATCGTCGTTTAGTTGTTCCATCGAGTAGTTTTGAGATCATTCCTATGTAATGCAAAGCTGCGTTATATGATTCAGCCCTAGGAAATTGCAATGTTATACATTTGTGTGGTATTTTGACTAGTTCGTTATGAAGTATACTTTAAATGCGTGTTTATAAAAGTATCTTTTTATAATCAAAATGTTCTCATATTTAATTTTTGTTTGTTAATTACCTATAATGTTTTTTTGGTAAAAATAAAATAAATTTGAAGTAAAAACTATAATCTTCATTTAACTAATAAAGGAAATAAGAAAACTTTTCCTTAACATTACAAAACGAATTTTTTTTATCTGACATACGACCTTTTCGGTTTCAGAAAAAAAACAAATCCTTAAAGACGTAAGTTTCATTTCTCTGCAAATAATAAAAAAATGTATATTTTTTCTTCAAATGCTAAAATTGTGAGGTATTTTTGTGATATTTAATGTTAACTTAATGAAACTTTAAGGTTTTTCTGGCTCACTTTTTAGTTGTAATTATTTAAGGTAAAGCCTTTTCTTTGTGACCAAGCATATATTAATAAGCCGTCTTAATTAAACACAACATTGACCATTCAAAAATTATTATGCATTTTTTCAGTTAAGAGTAACTAAAAAATACCAATCTCTTAAAAGGTTATGAAGTTCAAAGACTTAACTTATGTATTTAGGATCGAGCTTTCTATACAATTTGGTAGATTTATTTTTGTATATTTATATATTAATTATTAAATAATCTTACCAAAGTTTTTGGAACACTGATATGATTCCCGTTAAAGGCATGACAAATGAATTGAATTCAGACTTTAATTTGATTGCTAAGGGTAGTCTTCTTTCTATTTGATTTTTTATCATACCCCCAGAGTATCCCCAAATACATTAATTTTCCCGATATTTTTCAGTTTTCTTCTATTATTATTTCCATAAGAATCTTACTTAGTCTATAGCTAATTTTTAAAATCAAAAGGAAAATCGATTTCTTGTTATGCAATTTACGCTCACGTTATACAATCAACTGAAAAAAGTTTTAAGCTACATACATTTAAGCATAACAATTATTTAAAAAAAGGTTTTTTTCGCCTGTGTTCGGTATTCCGAGTGAAATTGTTGTTAAAAACTATAACACTACAATGACAATTCCAAGTGATTTAATTTCACTCTGAATACAGAACACAGGCGATTTATTAATTTGTTTGTTTGTTTGTTTTCAATAACGTTTTTATTATTCATATTATTATATACACTATTGCTTTTTGCTTTAATTAATAATAAAATATTTCTGATTTCCAGATTGAACGGCATGTTTTCGAGTCTACCATAAATAGATTAAATGAATTTTTTGCCGAAGCCGAAAAGGGTTCATGTAGTACCTATTGCGAGGGCTGTATTGGTTGTATTACTGCATATTTAATATACATGTGCTCGGAAACGCACTATGAAAAAGTAAGAAATTAATGGAATATAAAATGTATTAAATAGTTTTATTTTAAACAATTAAAAATAAATTTTTTAGACATTGCGTAAAATATCAAAATATATTGCTTCCCAAAATGAGCGTATTTACCATCCAAAGGGTTTACAAATTATTGATCCTACATATCGGGGTTTGCGCGTCATAGAAATAACAATTTTAGATCGTCCTGGACGAACGTGACTTCCGCTTTCACACTCAACCGAAGAGTTTTTTATGTAATACTTAAACTAATTTATTATACATACAATTACAAATAACAAAAAGATTTGTATTTTCTTTGTTTTGTATTTTTTTTTTTAATTAAAGCTGTTTTCTTTATAGAAAAATAAGTTCGCTCTCATTCTGCCCTTTTTTTATATAACAATTTTTTTTTTTTGAGCGGAGTTAAATTCTTATTGCTACTAAATTTATTACCAAAATAAAGATGTTGAAAAGTACTAATTAAAGTTCAAATATTTTATAATATTCTGTATGATCTGTAACTGCTTAATATCATTTGGTAAATTCACAAGATTGTCATAAAGTGATAATATGTCAAAAATTTAAAAAGATTGAAAATTTTAACAAAATAAATATAAAAAGTTATTTAAAAGTGCTACAAATATTTGTTTATATTTTGTAATATAAATTTTATAAAATTCAGTCAATCATAATGTCACAATTTTTCGAAATATTAAAAAGCTTTAAAAATTTTGCAATGAATGAATGAATGTAGTTTCCATTAATTCTTAAAAATTTTTTGAATTATGACAATACGATACTTTGGACTTCTTGTGAATACACCAATGATGTAATTGTTGTTTTGAATAATTCTAGTAATGTCTGAATTTTGTCTATTAAATTTACTATTATGTATTTATTACTTTTAAAAACGTACAATTTCAATTTCTTTTTTTACAAGGCATTTGAGAAAGAAAGGGCAGTTTTTTTTATTGCAAAAAAGTAAACGACATAAGTTTTTTTTTTAAATGTGTCGTTTTAAATATATTTTATTTATGGTATATTTGATAAATTTTAAGTTATTCTTTTTTACCGTATATTTGTTATTTATTTTATAACTATTTTGAATACAAACATGTATTTATCCTTTGTTTTTCAATTTGAACAATCTTTGATATTTAATTTCTTTATTAAAATTTGCTAAACACAAACTTAAAATTGCTAAGATGGCTACTCTCGATTTTTTTTACGAGGGATGCTCAACATTATAAAACACATAAATATTTGCTATGATTAAAAGGAAACTCTTATTGAAATACCAAATGACAAAGTCAACTTCTTAGGAAAACTTTAAGATGATCACAAAGAAAATACAAAGTTTAAAAGAAATTGAAAATTGAGATAAAATTTTAAGAATTGAACCTTAATTTCATAGAAATGTAAGATTAGGTTTAAGCGTTTTGGTAAAACCTTTTAAATAAATAAAAATACAGTTAAAAAGCAAGTTATAGTTAAACTAGTTAAATGTAAAATATAGTTGGGGTGTTTTCACAAAGTATGCTTTCATATTGTATTGTTACGATTTTCTAAATTTTAAAATTGTTTAAGTATTCATTCTAAAGTTGTTTAACAATTTTGAAATTTTTTAAAAATTGTAGCAATACAACATAATGTTTTTTGTGAATCCCCCAATTATTTAGTTCATATTGCAATTCATATTATATGTAACTTATCATCAATATTTATTCCCTTTCGCAAAATATTAGTAAAACCAAATATGTATGTGTTAAAGAAAATAAAACTGAATTCAACAATGTGTTTCGAATAAATTTTTTGTACCGTCACAAATTTTTTCATATTTAGTTTTACTTCTTTTTTTTTTTTTTTTGAGAGAGACAGAAATTGTTTGGTTCGGAAAACTCTTTAATTGAAATCTTTGAATGAAAAATACACTGAATTGGAATTTTTAATGTGAAATCGTTTAAAACAATAATTGCTTTTTTCTTGATTCAAAACCTTGTCTCTACTAATACAACTACTTTGTACTTTAAATGAATTTCTCATAATTTTCAAAATAAATATTAAACAAAACAAAAAAAAACATTATATTTTTGGACAAAAAAAGTGTAAAAAATAAGAAATATAAAATTTTTATGATTTTCGCTATGAACAACTGAAAATGGTAATTTATCAATATTTTCACGAAAAATTTGCACATTCACAAGGCGTTCCAATGCTTTTTCGATGTACTAGAGAATTGCTAACTATTGTCTTGGCTACAATTTTTGTCTAGTATTGGATCGAAAATATCAATAGTTTGGCTGTTATAGGCCAAAATATAAAAAAAAACAACTTTTTGACGATGAAAAGTAATATGTTCAGAGAAATTGTAGCCCGAGACAATAGCTACAACTTTAAGTCAAAATTTCAAATAGTTTACAAAATATGAGCCCAAGAAAATTTGCAAATTTTCCAAAAAAAAAAAAAAATAAAGTCTGAGAAAAAACTTAAAGTGAAAATCTGGAAGCTCGATTTTCACCGTAGACGTATGGCCGTAAACTTTTTTGCTCACTACAATCCCCAGAATCAGAAACGCGAAGCGCCTATTAAGATTTTTTCCCTTCCATACTAATCGCCCCACCATAGTGTAAACTCTAAAGTCTCATTTACAAATGTATGTATTTTATATAGTAGCTTTGAGTTTCCGAACGAAATTTCCTAAAATTAATGAATCGTGCTACTGAAAACTGTTAGTAAAAAATTTTCTGTATAAAAATTTTGTTCGAAACAAATTATTCATTTAATTTAATTTTTACAAAATTTTACCAACAACATATAATTTGTAACAGTAATAATAAGGCAGTTGTTTAGGTTTTTTTAATATTACATTAATAGTTATCCTCTAAAAAAATACTTGGTGAAACTGCTTGCAATATACAAACATACATATGTACGTGTAATAAGGATAAGTAATACAACTTTTAACATGTAGTTAAATAATATATAAAATAATGCAAATCATGTAATAAGTCCGAAAACAATAATTCATAGAATGAATAAATTGAATATTTATTGGCAAATAAGTATATGGTTCAAACCATGACAATATATTATATTCATCAGGTAATCTCAGAGAATTTTTTTGTTCATATTTTCAATGCATGACATTTGAAATAAAAGAGATAGAGGGAAAAATTGTTTCTTTATTTATTGAGTTTGAAAGCTGAAGTTTAAAATAAGTGAATAAAAAATAATCAGCTGAAGAATCAGGACTGCCTGATAAATAATAAATATGCCTTGGTTTGAAAAATGATTTTTATATTTGTACTTTTTGTCGATTCCGTTTTCAACAATCAGAATATTCAGGGATGTCATAGAAGCCAATGTTGATAGAATTGGTTTGAAAAGGACAAGATTAAAATACTTAAGGCCATGACTGACTATCAGATTTAGTCGTTCAATATGTCAAAAAATTTTATGTGTGCTCAGGAAGTTTGATAGTGTGGACAAAAAGTGCACATGTGTGACAGATTTTTTGACAAGTGTGTCCGATTTGATAATCTTTTGGAAATTTTCATAAAATTGTAGTTTCTGTGCGATCAGAGATGCTTTTTGTAAGCAAGTATGACAGTGTGGCATCCAATCACATATTTTGTTGTAGGACAGAAAACTATCAGATTTTTATTTGACATAATCGCACGACTTTGTAGGATAGTCAGTCATGGCCTTTAGATGTCATAAAAACACCAGTGTTACCAGTTTCATGTTAGAACACGATTTAATGCCGGTTTTAGGTGTTACAGAAACCAATGTTCAGGTCAGGTGGATATTGGCTCGCTTACAAGGTGGATGCCTTAGCGACAAGGATAAGAGGGCATAAAAAAAAACTAGCACCAGTCTCTCAGAAAGAAAGCGGTCCAGCGAACTTGCAGAAAAACTAAATTGTGTTTGACTATTTTTTTATGTTCGAATACGCGGTTGACGGGAAGGGTTGGAACCGTCTGAGAATTAAAAAAGTAACAGTGCTATATTCGGCCGTGCCGAATCTTATATACTCTTCACAACGTGTAGTCATGCAATAACAATTGCTTGTATAACCACTCATCCCATATAAAATACGTGCATACGTACACGTTAGAATAAATGTGGCATCGAATCCCAGCTGAGCCAAAAAAATTTTATTTTATTTAATATATTATTTATATTTTATTATTTTTTTTATATTTTTTTTTAAATTTTTTTAGAAAAATTTTTAAAAAATTTTTTTAAATTTTTTTTTAAATTTTTTATATTTTTTTTTTTTTTTAGTTTTTTTTATTATTTTTTTCTTAATTTTAATATTTTTTTTTTTGTAATTTTTTTTTGTTTGGTATGTTTTTTACATGTATGTATGTATGCATGTTGTTGTTGTAATTGTGAAAAAAAACGAGGTGGTCGTGGTTTTTTGCTCATATCTCAGAAAGTTATGAGGCGATTGTGCTGAATTTCAATAGCGATTCATTCCTGGATATTTCCAAGAGATTGATACCATATATAGATCTAAGGAACATATAGTTGCTTCTAAAAGTTGATTTCAACCAACACACGGACAGACGGACAGACGGTCAGGGCTTAATCGACTCCTCTATTCTTAAGCTTTCAGAAAATATATACTTTATGGGGTCGGAAATGAAAATTGTTGAAATTACAAACGGAATGACAAAGCTATATATACCCTTGTACACCACAGGTGAAGGGTATAAACAAAGCTAACTGAAAGCCTTGCCAGATCAATCGGTTCGCGACATAAACGGTATTTTGTACAAATGTAGGTAAATGCATTGTTTTTATTTAGACATCTTTGTTTAACTAGTAATGAGCTACTAATCTGCAAAACTGCTTGATGTATGTGTGTTCAATAAGGAATAAATGTTTAAGGAAATATAACCTAAAATTGCGACAATAACACTATTGTAATTCCGCAATTTCAACTATTTTGGACAACGTTCCAGGAAGTTATAGCGTAAACACTTATTGCCTATAACTTATTTTACCTTTATTTATTTATTTATTTATTAAAACTTTTTAATTTTACCAATATTATCAACAGAGTTATGAGAATTTACATATAGTATTACAACAATTAACATCTGATTAATTAAATAAAGAAACTACTAATATCACAGTTTTAAGGAAAAGTTGTTCATAAAAAACCTCGTATAAACTTAGAAGTTATAAAAAAATTAAAAAAAAAACAATCACTAAAATGTGTCTTAACCCTTAAATGCCTGAAGTATCAAATTTGATACCGGACTTTAAATCGAATCGTTCACTTGCAGTTATGTCATTTTTTTAAATTTTAATTTATGTGTTATGACCAGAGAAGACAAAAAAAAGCACAAAAAAAGTGTTTACAGCAAAAACAATAAGAAAAAAAAGCACAAAAGATAAGAAAAAAGCAGCAAACAAAAGCATTTTTTTTTTTTTTTAATATATACATTTATATATGAAAATTACAGTTATAACTTCTTATATTTCTGTAGACTCGTCAAAACAGTACAATAAACAATCATGTGGACTTTTATATTTTCAAACGTCATTTGCATTTTCGAGAACACCCATGTTCAATAAAAAAGGTTTATTTCCAACATCATCATGGAAAATACCAAATATAAAGTTTGCCACATATCTTTGTTCGCTGTCTGTTGTTTCATCAACAGAAATCCATATATATTTATCTTTAGCCTTTTCACGCATTTTTTCCAAACCTTTCTTATACATTAGAGGTATGTATTTACCTCGAATAGAACTTTCACTTGGAACTGACAAATCGGCGTACTTTTAAAAGATGTTTTTGAAACTGCTATGGCTTACTTTTTTTACTGGTATATTGGTCTCCAACAAAAATTTATATATATCTTCGTGAAATGTATTGGTAGTAAAAGTAACAGGAAATTCCGTGATAAGTTTTTGTGGACGATTTTCTTGGCAAGCAGCTAATTTGTGTTTTTTTGTACGAAAATGTTGCTCCACATTGCACTTCTTTTCACTATTAATTTTACTCGAACACACATTACAAAAAAGCCAATCTTTTTCAACTTTTAATACTTCAGGATACAATTTTACCATTTTTAGTAAAAATAACATATTTGACTTTCCTTTTGGCATTTTTTTATTTTTTTCGTTCACAACGGCCGGCCTACTTATGTATATTTAATTTTAAACTCAAATTAGTTACATGGTTGTTTTTTGGGATGTAATTTTTTTTAATTTTAGTTGTAATTAATCGTATTGAATTTGGTCCAAAAACGTTGAGTCCACAACTAACATATTTTTGTTTTAACACAGAAAATATTTGTCAATTATTTTTTTTCTCATGTTTTCTAAAAAAAAAAAAAAAAATTATGTAAAAAAAAAGCTATTTTACGGCAAAAAAATAGGAAAAAAGCAAAATAAGCACAATAATAACAAAAACAGCCAAATAAGCAAGAATGGGTAAAACTAGCAAAAAAAAAAGCAAAACAGCAAAAAAAGCAATTTTGTCTTCTCTGGTTATGACATTGCATATTGGTCTTACAGTAAGAAGTTGCTAAAAAATAATTAATTGGCAACATTGCTGGAATGATATAAAATTATGTATTTCCCCCGTACCAAATTCATAAGGTGTTTTTCGCTAACTTTCAGTGTTATAAAAATTTGTCTCATTTTGCTTTATCAAAAAATAAAAATATATTCAAGGTTGGTACGTATGCTGTTTTGACTATAATATAGTTTTTTTTTTTAAAGTGCCTGTTTTGTGCAAAGAAAATCGATTATTTGCATAAGTATCAATTTTGATTCTTCAGGCATTCCAGGCTGTGTGAAATCTACTCTGGCTAATTTTTTGTTTGTTTTGGAATTCTTTGTATTTATACACTTTCTTTGCTTGATTCGACGTTGAAGTTGAATTATCCATAATGAAGCCGCATGAAATCGAAGAATTTTTGAAACAACTAGATAATGGTGAAATTTCAGAGGATGAGACTAGTAATAATGAGGATGACATTGATTACTTTCCGGACCAAAGAGAGGCTGATAATTATAATGATGATGTAGAAAATCTTTCAGCTGATTTTGACTTAGATGCAGATCTGTTTTCAACACAAACATTTTTAGATAATTCACATATAATCTCCATAGACTCAAATCCTTTAAAGAAAAACTCAAACTGCAACTCCCGAAATATGGTTTGGAAAAGGGCAAATATAAATATTGTCGAAAATGCGTTTGAATTTGAAGGGAACACTATATATCCACAGGAAATTTTTGATTTGGACAAGCCTTTTCAGTTCTTTTCTTATTTTATGAATGAAGAAATGTTAAAATTCCTTGTGGATGAGTCAAACAAGTATGCTTTTCAAAAGAACCCTAATTTCTCGAAACTTATTACTAATGCGGAATTACGTAAATTTTTTTGGATTCTTATTTTTACTAGTGTTTACCATTACCCATCTGTTAGGTCTTACTGGTCAAATAATGTAAAGTTTGATCCGATAGCACATAGTAATAAACATAGCCAGATAGTAAAAGAGGAAGGCCAATCAATAATATTACACGAGAGAAAGTGCCACAATCATCTAAAAGATCCCGGTCTGGTGTACAAGTTATATCTTCAACTGATGTGCGTTTTGATCGTGTTGGGCACGATAAAGCATTTATAAGCTTGCGAAATAAATGTAAATATGACAACTGTAGAAAGCTTACCTCTTGGATGTGCAAAAAATGTAAGGTATCTTTATGAATATATTTCAATTTACACCGTCTTATTTATTCCCCAAATGCCTAAAGTATCAAAATTGATACCTGCTTAATTTTTTAAAAAAAGTGTATAAAAAATAAATTCTATTTTTTTTTTTATTATTTTTCCCTTTATCTGGCAAATAAAATGAACACATTAATAAAATTTAAAAACATATTTAGAAAATCAGGCTTCTAAGAGTTAAACAAAAGACAATCAATGGTTGTTCAGCAAATTTCTTATTATTTAAAAATTTGACGTTCTGCATATTTTATTAAATGACAGAGTTAAGTTCCCTTGTCAATAAATTAAGCATTTTGAAGTCAAAGTTTCTATTTAGAAGATAAGTGGAATGGATATCTAAAGGGTAGATTTTGTATTATTATAAATTTTTTGTTTAAATAATTTGCAATTTTTTATACCCTTCACCTGTGGTGCACAAGGGTATATATAGCTTTGTCATTCCGTTTGTAATTTCTACAATTTTCATTTCCGACCCCATAGAGTATATATTTTCTGAAAGCTTATGAATAGAGGAGTCGATTAAGCCCTGACCGTCTGTCCGTCTGCCCGTCTGTCCGTGTGTTGGTTGAAATCAACTTTTAGAAGCAACTATATGTTCCTCAGATCTGTATCTGGTATCAATCTCTTGGAAATATCCAGGAATGAATCGCTATTGAAATTCAGGACAATCGCCCCATAACTTTCTGAGATATGAGCAAAAAACCACGACCTCCTCGTTTTTTTTCACAATTACAACAACAACATACATACATACATACATGTAAAAAACATACCAAACAAAAAAAAATTACAAAAAAAAAATATTAAAAATAAGAAAAAAATAATAAAAAAAAACTACAAAAAAAATTTTAAAAAAATTTAAAAAAAAAATTTTTCTAAAAAAATTTTTTAAAAAAATTTTAAAAAAATTTAAAAAAAATATAAAAAAAATAATAAAATATAAATAATATATTAAATAAAATAAAATAAAATTTTTTTGGCTCAGCTGGGATTCGATGCCACATATATTCTAACGTGTATGCACGTATTTTATATGGGATGAATGGTGATACAAACAATTGTTATTGCATGACTACACGTTGTGAAGGGTATATAAGATTCGGCACGGCCGAATATAGCACTGTTACTTGTTTTTGTATGAGTTTTAGCAGCCTTTTGGGACCAGATTTGACTATCATAGATCATAATCGGACTAATACACATTGTGAAAATAAGTACCTTGTTCTTTATATTAAATTGAGATCTTCGGCTAATTAAAGGATAATTAATATATCATATACACCACTTCGATAGCGCAGTTCTTACTGCTTCTTAAATACTCAAGTTCTTTCTTTAATTACTAAATACTTTTACGTTTAATTTATGAATTAAAGATTTATAAATTTAGAAAATGCATTAATGACTATAAAAATAACAAAAATAATAAATAAATGTTTTCGATCTTTCTTATTTATATCAACAGTTGTTTTTTTATACTGAGCTTGAGATCAATTTGTTTATAAAAAATAGTTTTAATTTTATTTTCCAATATTTCGCTGCCACATTGGGTAGCTTTATCAGGGAAAGTATAAACAATTAAGGCTCTTAATTGAAAAATAAAATTAAAAAAAATATTTTTTATAAAAAAAGTGATCTCAAACAACTATTGAAATAACAAAAATAACTTTTTGTTCTTCACTATAATATTCAAAGTCAACTTCAATTACAGAATTTTATGTATATTTCAAAATAAAAAAATAACAATAAAATGCGAAAAATTACCTTTTTGGTCTCCCATAACATTTTCAGTCTCACCTGGAATCAATAGTTTCTTTTTTATTTCACAATTCTAGCTTTATAAACGTAGAAAATACAAAACGTACCATAAAAATCTTTTTTGGGTTTCCATGATTTAAAATAAGTAAATTTTCTCTTATTTGCATGAAAATATTTTCTTAAGTACCAAACTGTTTTCCCGAATTTTCGCCTGTCATGAATGTCTTTTAAATTTTACTAAATAATATGTCTGGGTGAAATCTCCATCACAATTTTTTCCGAATTGGCCCTGTAATTTAGAATTATACATTTTTTCCCCATTTTGGTACTTTTTTTGTCCCTCTAAGAGTTTCCAAAAAAAATTTTTTTAGTAGAAGTTTGTAGCCGATTATGGCCTAGAGGCTAGGTTGCCAAACTTTATATAAACAAATAAAATTTCACCTAAATAATTGTCCATATTCTATTAGGCGATAATAATTATCAAATTATGTCGTTATTAAATAATGTAAGAATTTTTTAAGAATCAAAAATAGGGTAAATTTTTATCCCTTATATGTACATATAAGTTTAGAAAAAGTTCGGATATCATATTAATATTTTTCGCGCATTAACTATGTAATATAATTTAAGTTTTTTTTTTCTAGCTTTATGTATTTGGAAGTTACACAATGTACGAAAATTATAGTATCTCCCCCTTTTGGAATAAAAATTCACCTGTCATTTTATTTTTTAAGTAGATCACAATATCTTTTCAAGTTAATCTATATAATTTTTAGTTTAGCAGATATAAAGTTACCGCTTTAACCTGGGTTCACCCCCGTAGGGTTTGAATTTCCAAAAATCCCTTCTTAGTGGAGCAATGATAAATCAGTCAGTTGGTCACGTTAGTCTTTTATATAAGTACATAGATTATTGCAAGGTGATTTCGAAAGATCTCTTGGAAATATCCAGGAATGAATCGCTATTGAAATTCAGCACAATCGCCCCATAACTTTCTGAGATATGAGCAAAAAACCATGACCACCTCGTTTTTTACACAATTACAACAACAACATACATATATACATACATGTAAAAAACATGCAAAAAAAAAATTACAAAAAAAAATATATTAAAAATAAATAAAAAATAATAAAAAAAAACAAAAAAAAAATTTAAAAAAATTTAAAAAAAAATTTACAAAAATTTTTTAAAAAAAAATTTAAAAAATATATAAAAAAAATAATAAAATATAAATAATATATTAAATAAAATAAAATTTTTTTGGCTCAGCTGGGATTCGATGTCACATTTATTCTAACCAGTATATACATATGTACATATTTTATATGAGATGAATGGTGATACAAACAATTGTTATTGCATGACTACACGTTGTGAAGGGTATATAAGATTCGGCACGGCCGAATATAGCACTGTTATTTGTCTTTTTTGTGTGTGTGTGTTGTGACTTTATTTTATTTATTAAAAATATACTACAAGTGCAAAACAGTTCAAATATAATTCAAAATAAAAAAAATTATAACAAAAATTACACTTGATGTCTGACATCGTTGTTCGAACAAATGTTCTGACAACGCTTTTTGAACAAGAACAAAACATCAACAACAGCGGTCCACACCAGACAAATTCATGTGAGCAGAAAAAATTGTTCGTTGTTCAAACAAATCGATGGCTGGTGTGGACCGTACGTTACGTAAAGAACAAAATTTCTAGTTCATAATCTATTAGGGTGACCGTTTATTCGACATTTTTAAGAAACCGGTTTTTAAATAGTTTGAAACTTAAATTAAAAAAAAGGTTACTCTTTTGAAAATTTAGAAAAAATCGGTTAACCAGTCGAATACATAAAATACAATTCTTTTTTATACCCATGACAGAGATCAAATATAGGTATAAACTAGTTTGTTCTATGGTTTAATTGCATTTTAAGTTGACACACATTCTATAATGGCATTATTATAAAATTTCCTTATTTAAAATAAAGATATTAAAGGACAGAAACTTTTTACCTAAAAGTGACCGGAAAGTTAAGTATATGCTTTAATTACCTTTAACTTTTAAGGTTAGGTTTCTTAATTTAAAAATGCCAATGTTTCTCTACATGAAACAAAATATGGCAACTAAACTGCGATTAATATTTTTTTTTCTACTCCGACCTTTTTAATTTTTTTATTTTAAGTTTTAATTTTCTAAAATTAGTAACACAAAACAGTAAACAAAATTATTAAATATGTTATTTCGTTTTGTAAATAAAATGTATAAATTTACATTTTGCCACTACATTTTTTAAGATTTAAATTAATTTGTTAAAAGTAATCGGTAATTTGCATATTAAAAAATAAAAGAAAAAAACTTTGTTACTAGGAGTTTGTAATAATAAAAAATTTTAAAACGTCACTTCACTGCTCACGGTAGTCAAAGTTACCTTTTATTGTAGGCAAGTTGTAATAATGACCCTTTGTGTGCCAAACTATTTTAGTATACAAGTCATTTGTTATCAGAGATATTAGTTAAGCTATGAGTAGTCTTTAGTACAAGTCGCTAGATTTCGTAGAAGCAAAATAGTATGAAATTCGAAAATGAGATCAAAAAGTATTGCAAAGTACAATAATTTGATCAAAAAACTTAACTGAACAGCTGATTATCACAGCAAATTATAAGCACAGAAACGTATAAAATACCTGCTCTCCATTTAAAACAAATAATATTTAAGCCTAATTGTTTTTCTCATTTTACATTGGTTTTTGAAACAACAAATAAATTTTTTACAATATTATGGAAGAGTATTTAATAAAATTTCTGATTTTTGGAAATTTTTTGAGTAATAAATATAGTATGGTACGTTTGGTTACAAAGATAAATGAACATAAAATTAAAAAAAAAAAGACTTCTGTGATAAAAAACCGGTGTATTCGACATTCGAAAAATTAACATTTCGAAGAAACCGCTAGCGGAAAGAGTAAAAAACCGGGTTTTCCACCGGTTGTAAAACCGAGTCGATCACCCTATTATCTATAAATAGAATAACAAATGATTTTTTTTTATTTTACGGTGAGTAAACTTTATTCAATTTCTTTTGTCTTTTGATTTATTTTGAGTTTTTACAATATTGTTTTATGCGTGGAACAAATTTAAATTAATATTAAAATAAAAACAATAGTCTAATTTTAACAAATAAAACTGAAAAATAAAACAAATCTATTTATAAAATCTAATACTGAAGCAATATAAATTTTATTATTGCTTAAATTTAAATTTACATGAATTGTTTAGGTGGTAAAATATTTTCTAATTAATTAAATTGTGCACGTTTGAAATACGTAAATACTTTTACTTGTTTTCTTTTTTTATTTTTAATTTTTATATACAAAAAGTTGTAACTTAGAACTAGTTTAGTAGATTTTGACTATAAATTTGACATTTGAAGAAAAAACTTTCAATTTAATTTAAACATACAGACAAATTGTATGTATACATACGTAATACCTTTTTTAAATGAATGTCCTGTGGGTAAATGTAGGCCTTTTGTTTTTATATTAATTGCAATAGTATGAATTTGTTTTTTAAATATTCTATGTATATGTATGAATGTGTGTATGTATTTATTTTTCATATGCATTTAAATTGAGATGTTTGCAAATGTTTTTTTATTCACACAATTTTTTTTTTTCAACAAAATTGACTTATATTTTACAACTGTTTTCTTTTATACATCAATAAATCATCTAGATATATTTATTTTTTACTAATAAATTTTAGAAATATCAATATAAATATTGCTATAGTTTCAGTTTTATAAGAAAAAAATTGTTTACTACTACTTTTGATCACTTTTTTAAGTTTTGGTTTAATTTATTTTGTTTATTTATTTTATTTTTTTTTTGTTCTTAAGATAAATAGTATTTTTTGAGTTTGTATTTAGTTTTGGTTTTTTTTTTTAACTTTAAGGTAATTTTTTTTTAATTTTATATTTTTTTTAGATTAATTTGTATTTGCTTTAAAGCAAGTTTTTGACTAGAATTTGTATTTATTGTATTTGATTTAATTAAAAATTTAAATACACTTTTATTTTATTCTACAAATATTTCTATTGCGACTTTTATTCTCAAGTTAGTTAGACATTTTTAGAATTTTATCGAAAAAATAGATTTTCATATTCCAAAACGATTGAAGAATATTTTTCGTAATGTATTTCGGATATTAAATTTTTTTTAAATATGCATTTATATGGGCAATTTTTATGCCTTTTAAAACATTATCCAACTATGTCTCTTACTTTTTAAGGTTAAAGGAAACTTTAACGATGTTATTCATAACAAGAAACTGTGTGCCATTAGTGAATACTTGTAAGAGATGAAAGATAGCAACTGGCTAAATAACACACAGTTTATTATGAATAAAACCGTAAATATTTCTGATCTGTATTCAAGTATGTATGGCGACAGCAAATACTGTGAATTCACGGAGTTCACTCTTCGTAGTAAAGCAAATTCTATACTTCTTAAGGTCACATTCATATAATAATGTAGTTTGACCGAAATTCTTTTAGTTAATAAATTAATTTCTTTTTTTTAACTTTTTACAGTCGTTCTTAGTCTTTTTTTTGCGATAATTTAAAATCTATTAAAGAAAGTTTCTCCCCAACCCAAGCCGAATAGAGGGCATTTTCGAAAGTTGCACGGTTTCGATATCAATACTATTTGTTTAATACTTTAAATAGATGCGTGTAAATATAGATTATTTAACTCACTAATAATATACTACTTAATTTTCGAGAAAGATAACTATTTGGTACGGTTTACATGCCGAAGGTGTCATTGGCCAATTTATCTTTTAATCCGAAATCGGTGCGAGCATTAAGAGAAACTGCGAAATTCCAACAGTTGTACGAAGTCAAAAGAGTGTATTCAGATCTCGTCCTTCAGAAGCACTAAACACTATGTTCTACCTCATTCTCATTGTCCTTTATATAATGGCCACAAGAAGAGAAGCAAGGCTCAATGCATTCAGATGTTGGATATCGAAGACAAATGGCTATGCAGAAATCGTACCAAGGCTGCCTTCGATCTTGAGTCTATTATCTGATTACGCCACCTACAACTATATGGATTATGATAGGGTGTTTAAAATTCCAAGTGAGAGGGGAAAGGTGGACTTGTAGTCAGCTTCTACACCAGGGTATATAGTTGAATCCGGCATCTTCTCTGATTAACTGAAAATAGAGCTCTCTTTTGGCCTTCCGAATGAATGCAACGTATTACAGACCCTAAATATTCGCTATCTGGAAGGCATGTATGATTCTGAATAACAAGAATATGTACGAGAATATTGCCTTTTTTCGACAGACAGGGGGCACTGTTTTCGCTAAGGTCATACACCACCAAACCTTAATTAGTCAGTCAATGCAGGAAAAAGTCTTTAAGGCTTAGTCAACTGGCTGATGTTGCCCTAGTCTGAGTCATTGCGGATGGGGACAACTATGTATCTAATCTAGCCACGAGGGAATCTGCTTTGAATATATTCAACGCAAATTAAGTTGCAATCCCGTTGGATACTATCAAAAGATATATAGACATCTTCTTAAAATAGTCAAGAACAGGAAGTGTGGACTGCATATTTGTGGAGTGGCTAAGATTACGTGGCCCTGGTTTGATATCAGGCGTATATGAAAACGAGCCGTGGATCGGTTTACTGGATGTTTGAGAAATGTGCAAGTCGACTAGGAATTTTCTTAAACGATAATTGTCGAACCTGTTTGAATTTGGAAAAGGAGGAATTAGTTTTTCACCTTCTCTGCGAATGTCCTACCCTGCCTACCCCAAGAGACACAAAATCCGGGTAAACATATACTTGATAACCTCTTTGAGATAACCGAGGCGAGACTAAACGATCTGCTGATATAACTTACGGCTAATACCACCATTAATTGCCTACCAAATGTTATAACGTCTTTAACAACTAACAACGTAACTGTGGTTCGTTTACTGTCGCTATTTAGATCATTAGACTTTGACCAAATAAATATAAAATGTTTTCCGCTGATGTTTTAAATAAATGTGCCAATCGCCATGTTGTTATCTTGACCTTCAATTCATCACATTTCATTAGATTTTTGGTTAATTTGAGTTCTGCTTTTTCGGTAAAAAGATCATACATAAATACATAATTGGTGGATTCATAAATTCTGTTACACATTAAATGTCATATTGTCGTAATTTTCGACCATAATATTTTGAAATTGTTTAAAAATATTGTTGTTAATAGCAAAATATTTCAATTATTTTAAAATTTTAACAGTATCATAATATAGCATAGCTTGTGAATCCCCTAAATATACATATGTTTGTAATACACATGTATGTATGTATGTGTACTTCAAGTATTAGATACAATCTTAGATCCTATATTTGTGTAAATAAACTACTATAGAAGATTACCATTGACAATTTGTTCATATTTTTTTGGAATAATCTCTAAATGTATCAACATTTACACTAACTTAACACGTCTTTTAAAAATATTTGAATGCAGCATCCAATTAGAATTAATAGATTTTTGTTGTGCAAAAATCTTACTTTATATTCTAATTGGATGGCTTTCGTCACAATAGTGCACATAATTTTGAACGTTTTTTGTTCTTATCAGTTGCCGAATTCGTGGTGCACGATGATGATATTGATGATGAGGCTGACATTTGACCAGTAGAACCACAAGGTGGTTGCGATGGGCTAGTTGGACTTCTGTCATCAAGATCTTCACTGACATGTGTTTCTAGCAGCCGTAAAGAGGTTCTCGGTTTAACACTATCCATACTGTTGTAAAGAGTTTTAGTGAGTTTTGATTTGACTGCCCTTCCTATTGATCCCGTTTTCTTAATGCTCAAACGTGAAGTGCTGCGTTGATTTTCGGGTGTTGAGGTCTCATCGCTGTTCTGCTGTTGATGGCAATTTAAGGTGGTCACCGTAAATTCGATATCCTTAATATCCTCCTCATCACAGGCTGAAAATAGTAAAAAGAAATAAGTCTTATTTTTGTACATTACAGTGGACTGTGGACAAAACAACTTATTTCGAGTTTTCAAATATTTTAGAAGTGCAAAAAAATCCAATTTATTTAATGCCGGCTTTTGACAAAATTTTAAATTAAATTCTAAATTTTATTATAATTTGTTGTGAAAGAAAAATATGAAAATAAATGTATTGGTTACCGGATTCTACTACCTGGAAGTTGAATAGTTGGATTTACACCCAACACGTAATCACCCATCAAAGAATGCTGGTTTTAAAAATTCGTTTAAATCGAGTAGTGTCGATAAAAAAAATCAAACTTTCAGAGCACTCATTAAGTATTTGTTCATATTATGGAACATTTGTTTAAAACGTTTTCAAATTCTCTTGCGTTCATGTTGTTCATGTTCAATGAGAGTGAGTGAGACTTGGCTTACAAAACTTCTATTTTTTTGACATGTCTTTATATAGCAAACTTCTTAGCGAATGAGAAGAACAGAACAGAATTACATGTACATAAAACATAGTTTCCATTGTATTCGATGCTTCTTTCCACTTTCATGCAAAAACTCAAAGTTTTACAAGAAATGTTCCATAATAGGGATGATGAGTAATTAATTAAATTTACCTAATATAGAAAATTCTGGTTTCGTGGTGTTTGTTCTTAAACTCCTCCGAAATGGCTCGACCGATTTTCATGGAATTTCGTGTGCACATTTCGGACAACATTTGGCATACTCCTAAGCGCCAGTCCTTTTTTCACGCCCCCTCAGGTAGGTCAGACTGCTGGACCGATCTTCTTTAAATTTTTACATAATATAACTAAGACTCTGATATGATTAATAGGATAATTTTTTTTACCATGCCTACTTTAACGCCTACTTTTTTTATCGATATAGCTTTTAGTATTTTTTTTTTCAAATTGTACACAATTTATGGTCCAGCCAATGCAGAAGTAAACGTTTAAGAATCGGTCAACATCTATTTTTCATACTCCAAGGAACAATTTATGCCTCACCGAAATAACGTAACGACTTCGATAAAATTTTAAACTAATATATATCTACATACCGTAGAACATACATATATGGTTTACGTTTTTTTTTTAATGTAAAAACTATTTCCTAGAAATAATTTATATGGCAAAATAACGTTTACCAGGTCAGCTAGTTTCTTTGTAAAAACACGAAATTAAAAAAGTGAAAACCAATTTAAAAACATTTGGTCTTAAACATTGTAAATCTGATAGAGTTTTTTTAACATTGTTTTTATATCGTTGGTATAAAGTAGAAAGGCGCTAACTCAAATAATTGCAACTTTACAAGAGAAGATAAAAACTTAATAGAAACTGCATCTTCATAATGTAAATTCTTTTATAAAATTGCTTGTAAAACTTTTAATTTATATAAACGGTCCGCCATCTAAGTGGCCGTAGTCAATGGCGATCGTTATCGGGCCATGTTAAACGAATTTTTGTTCACAAAAATTGAAGAGGAGGATATTGAAAACATTTGGTTTCAACAGGACGGCGCTACGTGCCACATATTTATTATTGCATTAAATTTTTATGTCGAGTTGTATTGGAATCACTAAAAATCTCAATTTCTTAAAAAAATACGATTTAGGGCCTGTCTACTCGTAACCATCAATATGAAGATTGACAATTAGAAATGATGAGAGCAGAGAAAATATATGAAATTTTGACATTTGGAAAATAATATATTATATGTTGAGCAATTGAAACTAACTAATTAAGTATACCCTCTACTTATATATTCAGAAAAAAAAAAACTTTCAGGAGAGAAAAAAAAAAGATTTTAAACAATCAAATTAGTTACTTCCATTTTGATTGGATCTGTCCAAGGCACATTTATTCATCAGGTTGTCTTGTTTCGCCAGCTGATAAATTTTTTATTCACTTATTTTAAACTTCAGCTGTCAAAGCCCACAGATAAAATACAATTCTCTCTCTTCGCTATTATTTTTTAAAATGTCAAACTTTATATATAAAAAACAAACAAAAAATCTCTTTCCCAACTGCGATTACCTAATGAATAAATATGCCTTGTGATATGTCTTAATATATTTTATATAGAGAGCGATTGTCGAAATCATGTCTATCTCTAATTTTCTTTTGGAGAATATTCAAAGAAATCATTGACGTTCAAACGACGAATTTTTGCTTGCAACAGCTCATGTTTGTATTACATTTTATGTTAAATCTAATAAGTGTAAAAGGAAATTTGGAAAAATTCACACAAAACACAAAACATGACTTTTTATATTACCCCGCTTTCAACTCTTACCCGATCATTGACAAACTAAAAAATAGTCGTGGTGGGCAAACTTTGAGAACTTTCATCATGTTAAAGCCAATTGTTGTAGACAAGACGTTTTTTTTTAATTAAGACACTTGAAAATTTCCTTATATCGACTTAAGATGTTTTGTGTATGTAAACATCATGTTAGCTATTCTGTTGCCTCTATACTCACCAGCAAATTCCTCGACTGGCTTATCAATGGTATCATGATCTATCCAAGTTAAGCCCATCTCTACTTTTTCAGCTAAGTCTTGCCAATTTCGGCGATTCTCCAACGTTCCGTCGTATAGGGGAGTAATCCAAGGAAAAGTATCACACAATACTCGATACAGCGGTAGGCATATAACATCGATAAAACCCACTTGCATTTTGGGTAATTCATCTTTACGTTCTCTAAAATTTTTCAAGTCATAAAAAACTTTGTCTTTAGATAAGAAATGCATAGTTGAACAGCTTACCTGTCCATCATGGCCACGGGTTGTGTATTTAATTGTAACTTTTCCAAATCACCTTGATCGAAAAACTCATCAGCCACTAATTTTGCAACACGATGTTGCACTTCCCACGGCTTTGCTATAGCACTAACATCACAGGCTGTCATCATCATGCCACATAGTACTTTAATATAAAGAAATTATATGTTTTTAATATATAATTTTAACTTTATTTTGTAGCTTTTTACTTACACTCTTTTTTCTCTTCACTCTGCCAGTCGAATTCGCCATTTTCTACTTGTTCCAAGAAGGCATTTCGTTTTTTGAAATAAACTGCCAAATCGGTTGAAAGTATAGCATTTTCTACAGTTTTCATAACGCCACGATAGTCTTCCGGGGACAGAGCCTACAAAGAATGTATAATCATTTTTAAGCAAGAGAGAAAACAAGGTGAACACCTACTTCTCTCTTAATTGTGTTTTTATAAATAAACTTAGCAGACCAAAAGTTATAATGTTCTAAATGATCTCTTTTATTATACTTTATTTTTTAGTAACTTTTGTTTTGAAATTAAAAAAAAGTTAATCGCTTGTACGTATACAAATTATATTGCAGGTAATAATATGGCTCTTACACGTTCACATTGAAGTTTCAAAAAGTTTGTTAGTGAAAGAGGTGCAGAAAATATGGGGGGGGGGGGAGTACAGAGAAGGTGCATTCACACAAATATAAGCACACAAATTAAATTTGTCAATATCAATGTCTGAGCACCAAAGTATGTTTAAAACAGAATCCCAAAAAAAAAGAAGTTGTCAAACTAAAATTTGAACGTGTAAGAGCCGTCAGGCCTACTTTTTTATCTGGCATCAAGAGATTTGCGTCTCACTCTCGCATTGATTAATTGCGTGTCGAAATCAGAAATACCGTCTTCTTAGATGAAGGTATAGGTCGATTGGCAACTACTGGAAGAGGCTCTATGGAAAATATTTGACTATTTGAGCGAAAATAATTGACCGTTTTGTCTTTTGACCGTCAAAAAATTGTCTAGTGCTGATATGCTAGAACCTTCATCTTCATGGGTGCCCCGGTGGATTAGTCAGTAGTGTGCTGGTCGGCTTGTTTGGGGGTTGCGGGTTCGATTCCTGCCAGACTCTAGACTGGTCTGCTTCTCTTTCTCTTCTATTCTAATTATGCTATTCATATGGAGAGCACAACATGCCAATTGCATGCAAAGAAAAACCATGGTTACGACATGATCATGACGGTCATATTATAGTTTCTATAACAATATTTGGTTGTCGAAAACAAGTAATAGTTATTTTTGTTTCATTTCATCATATATTTTGTCACGATAATCAAGCATTTGTTTGAATTGTATCATTTAATGTTTACTTTTCTTAAAAATTTCAAAATGGTTGTCATTTAAAAATAGTATGATTTTAAAAATATTTATGTGACGAAAATAACATTATATTCTAAAGCATTAAACATTACAAATAATCATTAAATAATAGGTGAGACAACAGTATGATTACAAATTAATCAAGCTATGATTTTTATTTAATAATAATTTGATTTCAACTGTTCTTCTTCTTGCTGAATAATTTTTTATTATTTTAAAAGTTTGGGATGTCAAAAAAATTAACAAAAAATTTGTAAAATTAAAGAAAATTTACAAATGAACGAGAAATTGTAAAAAAAATATTGGTATAAAAATTGAAATTAAATTGGTAAGTACAATCAATATTTGTATGTTACAGCAAAAGACAATAATTTGCCGTAAAAAAGCAAAGATTGTCGATTTCAATTGTAGTCATATATATGATTATTGCATTATGATTAAATTAAACATAATAATGATAACCGGTAACCATTACATGTTTTAACGATAATCATACAATTCAATCATAGTATGTTGCTCTTCGATTATGGTTACCACAACCATATTTTTTCTTTGCGTGTGGGCATAAGTGTATACTTTTCGTGGGTTTGGGCTTTTAGTGCCCCTCCTTTTCAACCTAACCTATCGAAATGATATTGGAGTAATCGTAAACACATGTTTACACCTTAGCAAGTTGTCATGCGAAAATTAATTTTATTAATAGAAATTGCGTTGCAGCAATTCCTGTTTTACCTAGTCTTTGTAGCTGTTTTAAAAGAAAGACGTTGTTTCCTCTTTCTTATAAACTCACCAGCTGTGATAGGAAAAATTACTGTGTGATAAACGGGAGTTACCTGAAATATATTGTTTCCTTCCGAGTTCAAAATCATTACACACTGATCAAAATGATGATGCTCCATTGTACTGGTTGTATACAATATGGCCAACGGAGATTCAGTTTTAGTTTGAAAAGCGTTATTGGTGCCACGATGATCTAAGTCGTGACATAAGCATGCCACTAACAAACCAAAAATTTCCAAATCCTTCATAAAACGTTCCATACGACCGGTTTTCATCATGGCAAACATTGTCTGGGTCACATTGAGGGCATGACGCCAGTTGTGATATTTTACGGGACGATAATTTTTGCGTACACTTAGAACCCAACGACAGAGAACATCGTAGGGTATTTGAAACATTTGCACTAGATTACACTGAAGGAACATGCGAACAACAGCACGACAAGTATCGTCATCACACAGGTCAAAATCTAAAGAACATTAAATTTTCTATAGTCTCAATATATTGGTGATAAAATGTCTTTCTCACTTACCTATAAATTTGAAACTATATAAATTATACGTCTCCGCTGACTGTATGGTATCCTGTACTAATTTATCCGTTTGTTCCTGTGGCGCCGTAGCATGATATGATAAACATTCCAGTGCCACTTTCTGTTTGGCCATTAATTTACAAGCATTTTCATACATCTGGGTATTGTGTATGCCAAGACCACAGAATATGGCAAATGCCTCAAATATCGAAGCATCCGAATCGGTGAATGGCACGCCAGTGCCTTTATTTATCAATTGAGCAACACCAATTACTGTCTTCTGTGCATTTACAATTGGCATACAAAGTATTGCCTTAATGCAATCTATTTCATTTTCGGCCTTAATTTGATTGTGCTCCAGAACCCACTCCCTTACATCGGCTATATTAACTGTGTGCCCTGTTGAAGCTACATACTGTGCAATTTGCGCTAAAGTTGAATTACTTAGATCATTCAAAGAAGGTCGTGAAATATTCGCCGATTGATTAGCAGTACCCAATTCGAAAAGTACCGTAAACCGAGTAGACATTTTTTGCTGAAATAAACGTGTTTTATTTTTAATATATATTTTTTTATTTATTTGTTTTTTTTTTAATAAAATTACTTTTTCTTCAAAGCTTTCGCTAGTCTTTATGCTGCGACTTAAACGTCCCTGTACTTCATCGGGTTTCTCTATAATTTTTTCCAAATGACTCTGAAAATAAATTTGTTTGGTAAAATTATAAGACTTGTAATCTACTTGAATAATTTCCGACAATTACAGTGAATTAAGTTTACCAAGAAATTATAATGTGCTACTCGAATTGGAGAACAAATTTGCACTTACCGCCTCACAGCAATCTAAGTCGACTAAAAACACTGAACATCGTTCACATTTTAACAGTTCCCTCGCTTCGGTCATTATTTTCGTTACCAAACACTCCAGATTATTTTGCTCTTCGAATATACTACGCGCCAAATTCAATAAAATCTGATTACGTCTATACTCCTGGACGGACATTTCAAACAGTTGAGCATTTTGTATACCAATACCACAAAATGTTAAATATCTGCGAAATATTTCAACATCATGTTCATCGAATTCATTTGAGCCATTCGTTTTGTTGATTATCTGAGCGACACCGATTATATCACCCTCATAATTGCATATTGGCATCGAGAGTATTGTGTTAGTCTTGTAGCCAGTTTTTAAATCAATTTCGCAATTAAATCGTGCATCTTTGTACGCTTCCTTTATGTTAATCATTTGTTTTGTTTGCGCCACCATGCCCGCAATGCCAACTCCAAACGGTATGATTATTTCTTCAGATCGGGCTTTTTTAACAGCATCTTTTAGGGCTGCAAAAGCAAAAGAGAAGAATAATTGGCAAATTGTTATAAAATATAATTTTTTAAAATTTTTAATAATAACAAGGAAGAGCATTTTGTTATTAATAGTAATCGCTATGGAATCATCACTTTATACTAAAATATGTATCACTTTCTTTGTATAACTTCGATTTTCTATAAATTTATTTTTTTAAATTTATTCTTACAATGAAACCTTAAGTTTTTTTATATTAGAAATGATAGTACTGACTCTTCTTTTCAAAAATGTTGTATTTTTACAGAAACTGAAGAGTATAATTTGTTACCGAGAGGTATAGGGTGCCCCGGTGGACCAGTCAGTAGTTTGCTGGTCTGCTAGTTTGGTGGTTGCGGGTTCGATTCCCGCCAGAGACTCTGGACTTTTCTGCTTCTCTTCTCTCTTTTCTATTCTTACTTTTCTATTCAGGTATCACAATGGGATCATTATAATGGACCCAAGTGAGCTGCACAACAGCTGCCTGTTCTACCTAACCTACCCAGAGATATTTAAAAATATTATTAGTTTTGAGTGGGCATGGCACCTCCTACTTTTAAAATTATATAATTAATATTTAAATTCAACTAAATAATGTATTATTTTTGTCCATAAAAAAATAATATGATTTTAAGATAAAGCGTTTTATGGGAGGTGGGTGTTAAAGTGGGCGTGCAATCTTAAATTTACCAGAAAGCTATATATGCGAAACTTCATCATCTTGTACATATAATTCTGTCGATTTTATGAGCTTTAAAATTTAATTAAGAGTAAATTATGTGAGGAGTGAGCATTGAAGTAGGCGTGTCATAGTAGCTTCTGCTGTTTCTCAAATGTTCGTAGAGAAATTATATAAATTTGAGATAAAGCTATAGATGTGAGATGCGCGTTAAAGTAAGCGTGTCACCTTAATTGTCAGTCTTTTGAACAAAAAGCAAAGGTTTCAGAATCGTACATCTAATTTTGTCGGTTTCTTTACGTTTAAATACGTCGAAAAATACACTGTGTGCTGTATAAATTTTTGTACAAAATTTGATCCCCCTAACTTTTTCAGATCAGGCTTTACGTGCTTTCAAAAGACGGACAGATGGACGGACATAGCTAGTTCGTCCTAAAATACAAACCAGGGGTCAGAAAATATATACCCCATGGGGTCTGAAATGGAGTTTTCGATGTGTTACAAACGGAATGACAAAATGAATATACCTCCACAGCATTTTTTCGGTAGTGGACTCTTACTGAGACAGTTTGTGTATAATAAATTTAAAAAATTTACTTCATCTATGTTAATTAAAACTTAAATCTTATAAAATACTAGCTGACCCGGCAAACGTTGTTTTTCCATAAAAATTATTCTAGGAAATATTTTTTACATTAAAAAAAAAACCTGAACCATATGTGTTCTACGGTATGCAGACCTATCTTAGTTTAAAATTTCATCGAACTCGTTACGTCATTTAGCCACAAATTGTCCCTTGTGGTGAATCACTCTAAATATTTTGGAAATATTTGGATGTTGTCCGATTCTTAAATATTTATTTCTGCATTGACTAGACTATAAATTGGGTATAATTTGAAGAAAAATACTAAAAACTATATCGATGTAAGTACATATTTTAAAAAAAAGTGGGCGTTAAAGTAGGCGTTGTAAAAAAAAGTTATTCTATTAATCATATCAGAGTCTTAGTTATATTATTTGAAAATTTTAAGAACATCGATCCAGCAGTCTTACCTTCCTTAGGGGGAGTGAAAAAAGGCGTAGCGTTAAGAAGTATGAAAAATAGATGTTGACCGATCTCAGACCTACCCGATATGCACACAAAATTTCATGAAAATCGGTCGAGACATTTCGGAGGAGATTAACAACAAACACCACGACACGAGAATTTTATATATTAAAATTTATTAAGTTTAAATTTATTTTAATCATAAAACTTAAAAAAAGTTTATAAATAATGCAATTGTGTATTTCAAAAGATTAATAAACAAAAATGAAAGAAAAAACTTAACGAAGTACAACTTGCAATTCTATTAAGCACGAAAACAATGTGGTAAAATAAAACAAAAGTAAAAGATAATTACAAAAAAGGAATGAAATGCACAAACATAATTGTTTGAATTTGAAATAAACTTACGTGTTTTTTGTGTAACATCAAACAATTTAGCCACCAAATATCGACTATTGGGCGGCCCTTTTGCTAAAAACAATGAACCCCGATCTGCATGTGTTAGTAGACCAACATTGACTAGAATTTTGTGACACAATACATCGATATCCAGTTCATTGGCAACATCACGTATTAATTCCATAAACAATTCACCTTCATCCAAATCCATTAGGTGACGACGATTGTCCCATATTGAAAGACTGCTACTCGATGCTGAAGATAAAGAGCGATTTTTCTATAAATGACAAACAAAAGCAGAACAATTTTGAAAAGTAATATTAAAAAAGTTTGAGCTTATAATGAAATATGTATGGATGTGTTTCGTTTAGACTATTGTAGCATTGTACATTGTGCATAGTTTTTGAAAGAAATGTTTGTGTTAAAAGTTATTTTCCTTTTGTTAAATAGTTCTCTATGGAATATGTGTTACCTTTGGCAGTACATCAGTACAGCCCTTAAGAGAATTGCAGTATGAAAATAGATTACAGGGAGTTAGCTTTTTTATACAATTTATTTTTGATCTTTCCCTTCTTTCCCTTCTTTCCCTTCTTTCCTTTTATTTTCTATTTTTTTTTTGTAGTCAAAGCTCATAAGACAAATAAATTTATTATCGTGCCCATTTTTTTGGTTTGCCAACTTATAAAGAAAGTTTATGTTGTTGTTGTTCCTAACATACAAATGTACGAAGAAACCAGTGTTTTAGCTTTTCTTTTTGGTTACATGCAAAAACCTAATTGACTAGTAAAGTCTCCCCGGGGTTTGTACCCAAATAATTTATGCAGACATTTATACAAAATTAATAAAATTATTACACAAATTTACATTAACATATATTATGAATTTAATAATAATTTAAGATGTGAAATGTAAGTAATTTATGTATTTTCTTAGTTTCTTTAGGTTTGTCAAAAGTAGTTGTCTGAGATAACTTTTCCACTAGCCTTTTCGTATCTTATAAGATAGACAAAAAATTCCACCTTAGGCAAAATATGAGCTAATGAGAAATTTCTAAAAAAAAAAAAAAAAAAAAAACAATGTGATATTTAACAAGTAAGAGCACTATATTCGGCTGTGCCAAATCTTTTATACCCACCACCAATTTTGTGTACATTTAAAGCACAATATTTATTATTTTGTTAATCGCTATGGAATAATCTCTTTATAATAAAATATGTATCACTTTCTTTGTAGAGGATGGTTAAATTTTAAGGGCCCATGTTGAAGGTGAACTACACCTAGTCTTTAAATTTGTTTTTTGCATTTCACTTGACATTTCTCAATCTCAAACTTACTCAATTTGATCCGTGGAAAGAGCAACGCTTTAAAGTTATTCAGGTTTTTTTATAAAAATGGGCTTTCAAGTCAAAATGCATTTTGTGCATAATACTTTTGATCAACGTAATCGTTAAAATTCGTCCACAATCGGGAAAATTGTAAAAAATATTTAAATTTCTGCAAAACAGGTCTGTATAAAATGTTAGAAAATCTGTGAATGCCTTCTTAGTTCGTTGAATGGGCACCATTGCTGTTTTTTGCGATAGTGTGGCAAAAGAGCAGTAAACCTCGCCTCATCATCATGCCTAACAATTGAGCATCAACATTGTCATTGAAAATTTGGACCATCAGACAGAGGAGTGGCGCCAAGAATGGGGGGGGGGCATATGGCAGATATTTTGTTAAATACGTAATTGAACCATACAAATATTATCATTAAAAAAATAAATAATAATAATTTCCTAAATAATTTGCTTTTTATTTAAATTCAACATCGCCCTTAAAATTTAACCACCCTTTATAACTTCGATATGCTACTAAAATGCTTTTGTAAATGTAGTCTTTCAATGAAAGTGGGCATTCAAGTAGGCGTGTCAATAAAGTTTCTGCTAATAAATACAACTTAGATATTTCAATATAGTCCTTTATTTTCCCAAAAACTTTGTCAATAGAGAAATTACATGAATTTAAGATAAACCGTTGGGAGGTAGGCGTTAAAGTGAGCGCGTCACCTTAACTTTTTGGCACAACAATTATATTGATTATAAGGATATACGTAGCAAATTTTATCATCATACCTCTAATTTTGGCGGTTTTATGAGCTTTAAAATTTCATTAACGGTAGATTACGTGAAAAGTGGGCGTTATAGTAGGCGTGTTTATGTGCTTTTAAATTTCATTAACGTTAGATAACGTGAAAAGTGGGCGTTATAGCAGGCGTGTCAAAGTTATTTTTGCGAATGAGTACAAATTAGATGTTTCATATAGCCCTTTATTATTCCAAAATCTTTATTAATAGAGAAATTATATGAATTTTAGGAAAAACGTTATATGGTAGGTGGGCATAAAAGTGGGCGTGGCACCTTAATTTTCTGGCACAGTAATGACATTGCCTAGGGGGATATACGTGGCAAATTTTATCATCATACCTCTCATTTTGGCGGTTTTATGAGCTTTTAAATTTCATTAACGGTAGATAACGTGAAAAGTGGGCGTTATAGTAGGCGTGTCAAAGTTATTTTTGCGAATGAGTACAAATTAGATGTTTCATATAGCCCTTTATTATTTCAAAATCTATTAATAGAGAAATTATATGAATTTTATATAAAACGTTATATGGGAGGTGGGCGTAAAAGTAGGCGTGGCACATTGATTTTCCGTTACAAAAAAGCATCTCACCAAAAAACAAAGTGTGCAAAATTTCAGGGTCGTACATCCAATTTTGTTGCTTTTATGACGTTTTTCTTTTTAAATATACCGAAAAATACACTGTGCGGTATAAATTTTCGTACATTTTGATCGATAACTCCTTTCCTAATGCATAGATTTAGATAATTTTCGGGGAAAAATATTTTTTTTACTCAGGAAATATATATTCGAAGTTTCATGAGTCTACGTTAATGCGTTTGGACACAATTCCATTTTATTCGATGTTCGAAGGACACGGTTTTTTCGACCTACTCTTGCTTTTCGAGCTATAACTCTCTTCCTAATATTCCGATTTAGCCCATTTTCAACACCAAACAAACCTTGTCTATAAGAAAGATTCTGGCAAAATTTGAGCCCCCTAGCTTTTTCGGTGCGACCTCTATCGTGCTTTCAACAGACGGACAGACGGACGGACATAGCTAGATCGTCATCAAATCAAACCCTGATTCAGAATATATATACTTTGTGGGGTCTAAAATGGATATTTCGATGTGTTACAAACGGAATGACAAAATGAATATACCCCCACCATTTTTTTGGTGGAGGGTATAAAAATTTAAAAAATATGTATTAAATGTGTCATCATAAGATCACGAAAATTTAATGAAAATCTTAGTACATATTATAATGAAAAGTTGATAATTTTGTTTTTTTTTATTTATAGGTTGTTAATTTTTTAATAGCAAAACAATAAAGTAACCAAAACTTCGTATAGATAATGTTAGACAGGCAAGTGACTGCTAGTATACTAAACAAGTAAGAGTGCTTTATTCGGCCGAATCTGATAATACCCTTTACCATCATGTACATATGTAGGTATAATCCCACATCGTAGCTTAACCTATATTTTATGTTATACGGTATTTTCCTTATTATTTCCAAAGCCATACTTGATTTTTAATTTTTATGTAGTTATCTGTATTTTACTAGTCAAGCCCTTTCATTTGATACCCATATTGAGAGGTAAAAAAAAAATGTTCCGCCATTTTGTTGTAGACGCCATCTTGGACTTACATTTTTTAATAATTTACTGTAAGCTAGTTTTGACCCATATAAAAAAATTTTTTGTCCGCCATTTTGTGTATTTTTTTGACATATCAAACTTTTAAAATAATAAAAATATATTGAGCAAGAAGAAGAACAGTTGAAATTAAATTATTATTAAAAAAAATTATAGGTTGATTGATTTGTTATCATACCCAGCAAAAAAAATTGGAAGTAGTGCAAAGCGAATTACATTTACAAGACTTCTAAATCAATTGTGTAAAAGCATTAATTCTAAATGACTTCTTAACTGCAAAATAATTTGTCATAAATGATGTGCTTAAAAATGAATGCAACATCATGTAAAATATCTTAAAGAATTCATGAAAATAAACAAATTTAACACATGAAATATCCGATAATTGTCACCAAATATGCATGAGTTCCATGCACTTATTAGAATGGAGTGCAGTTCGTTAAAATATTCATGTAAACACATGATCTCCAATGACACGCTAATGTTAAAATCATTGGTGTTTTCTCCTAAATTTAATCACTTCGTCACCAGTTGAACCCCTGCAAAATTACTTTTTTGTCATAGATTTTTTTGCTGGGTACTGTTGTCTCACCTATAACTAAATAATTATTTGTCAAATTAATATTTTTTTAAATCATACTATTTTTAAATGACAACCATTTTGAAATTTTAACAAAAAGTAAACATTAAATGTTGCAATTCAAATAAATGCTTGATTGTTGTGACAAAATATATGATGAAAAAAAAATAACTATTAATTGTTTTCGACAACCAAATATTGTTTTCGTGATCATGTCGTAAACATGGTTTTTCTTTGCTTGTAGGTAATTCAAATTGGTCATCTATAAGGAATTACATTGAAGGAACTGTATCCTTGACTTAGTCAAGTTATTAGCTAAGTTTATGGTTCTATTATGGGAACTTTATTTCTTAAAGCACAAAACATGCTAATTGGGTATACATATATACCTAGGTTTGGACTTTTAATGCTTCCCTTGTTAAAGCAAACCGAAATTTAAGAAAACCAAAAATTTCAGAATCAGCTATCATAGAAAATAGTGCTGCTAATGTAAAGTTCTCCGCCTTACTATCTTAAAAAATGACAACGCGTCTATTAATCAAACATTTTTGTAATTTTTAGTAATGGTTTATAAAATAATGGCTTTGGAATATAAAACCACAATTATTAAAATGTTAGTTAGTCTGTCCATTTATCAGTCTTATATTTATTTATCTTATTTATCTAGGAGCGATGAAATAAGGAAATGTAGGAATCGGGTACTAAAGTAAATTTTTTTATCAATGATATTTAAAAAACGTAAAGTGGAAATATCCCATCTTCGACTGATTCAAATTATACTTACAAGTTAGTAAGGAAAAAATTCATAAGAATATACGGTTTAATGACAAGCAAATAAATAGTGATAGAACTGTAGTTAGATATCGAAATTTATTTCAAGTATATGACAACATAATTATATTCTTTGTGAGTACCCTCTGTAATCTTTGTCAATATCAACTTTGTCGACTTTTTATGTTTTAATTATAACAACTGAGTACAACTCGTATACCTGCGTGTGTCTTTTGTGCAAGTACGTTTACAAAATTTCATAGTAAATAAAACAAAAAATAAAAGTAAAACTAAAGTGCACAATAAAAACAAATATGTTTCAAAATTATTTTCAAGCATGCAATTTAACATTTTAACATTTTGAAAAAATAAATAGGAGCAAAAAAACTATTAAAGTACTAATAGTGTGGCGCCTAAAATATGAAAAAATATATGTATATAATATAATTAAATAGGAAGGACAGACAGATATTGGATAAGGCTTCGAAATTTATAAAAAGTTCTTTTGGGACCCAAATGAACAAATGGAAACTAAGGACGGAATGTAAGTATACACAGTGAAAGTTAAAATATTATTAATTTTAAATGTACAAACGTATCGAGACCAGCATATTAATACATTTTCTTGAACAACTTATATTTAAAATTTATTTTTCGTATTCATCAAAATGAGCAAAATCAAACTAAGTATTAGACAAAATAAGCGCTCTGCTGTACAAATTTATATTCTTCTAACACACATCTGGCATATTCAAAAATTTGCTATCATCGCGTATTGTTATATTGTCATAATTGATTCGGCCGTGCCGAATCTTATATACCGTTGACAATGTGTAGTCATGCAATAACAACTGTTTGTATCATCATTTATCTCATTAATATGAAATACATACATATATTTTTCATTATATTTATAATGATTTTATCCGCTTAAAATTAAAAAATAAACAAAATTAAAAAAAAAATATAAAATTTGTTTTTGTCTTAACTGGGATTTGAACCTACGTTCATCCAGTTTGTATTGGTGTGAAAAGACGAGGTGGTCTAGGTTTTTTCATTATATCTCAGTTGGTAATACAATATATTTTTCTGATTTTCAATATCGATCTGATCCAGAATATTTCTGATATTTTGGTAACGTACAAGGGTCTTGAAAATGTCTGGGGGCTTCAAAAATACTTTTATATGGCAAATTCATGCTTGAGCATTGCTTTATAAAAATAAATATTCTTTTACTGTTAATCTTTTCGATATTTCAGAAATCTACTTTTACTTCTGTTTAATACAAACTGCTTCCTTGTTAGGAATAACAGCATTGTCATCAATTATTGTGTTCACTTATCATGTTGCTCCCCGTAAGGTGTTAGAAAGCGCTTTAAATTTTTTTTTAATTTTTGTAAGTACGTACCTAATATTACTAACAGCAAGGTACTACCTTATTTTTGAAATGCATGTTAAAATTCATCGTTTAGATTTTATCAACAATATTAAATTAGAAATGCTTCACAAAAGTGCACTAGTAAATTAAAAGAGAAAAATCTAAAGCACGCATAAAGTTGTTTCAAGCACACAAATGAAGCAAAAATCATAAAAAAATATGTTTATACAAATTTTATTATTGATAAATTGCTAAATAAAACGCAAAATTTCAATTATTTTAACAAAGCATTTAGTTATCTTGTTTTTAAGCTTTTGTGTAATTATAATTAAAAATTAATTGTTTTTTTTTTCAAACATGAAACTTTTAAAGGATAATAAAAGAGGTGTATGCATGCGCTGAAATTTAGACATAAAATTTAACATGCAGGTTTGTGTTAAGGGAAATTATAGTTTTTGAACAATACATAAGAGTTAAAATAGGTAAACACTATACTACAAATGATAAATAATACAAGGGAACAACTTTGAAGATTTTTAGTGTTAACTGGAAATTTATTGCAATTTATTACTAATTTGAAGTCTCTGATTCCATTTTAATCGATCAGCTCAAATTTTTTAGTCACAGGTACTAATCGTATTTCTGACTTTTTTCAAAAATTAAAAGTTCAAGAAATCATAACTTTATACCCTGTTCAGACAGATATTTTAATTGTTTAAATTTAGTGTTGATTGAGCAATTAAAATAAGTGTTGACACATACTCAATTTATCTTACTCCATTAGCATTTGATAGCTGTAAAAATACGATGTATTTATACCAAATCAAATAATGCCTTCTCTTCAGTGGTTTTCCTGTTCATAAAATATATTTGCAAATATATTTATTCATATATATACTTATATGTATGTATTTGAATATTTTTAAAAATTTTTTTTAAATTTTCATAAAAAATTTTTCATTTTCTTAATTTTTGTTTTTTGTATATTTATTTGTTTGACATTAGAAATGCCACCTATAGAATTTTGTTCCCACTGAACATAAATACTTCTCAAGAGTTGTAATTCGAGTTTTGGACAATAAGTGAAACAATTAAGTATATATTGCTCAATTTAAAAATAATTTTTAGTATGGTAAATTGAGCTCAATAAAGGCCTTTAATTGCGATAATACTATAAATTGGCAATTAAGGCGCGTGTGTGAACATAGTCTTACTCCTCATTAAGCGATTTTCAAAAATGTTTTTTTAAAAATTGGGAAAAATTGTGAAGTTTTATTACCTTCACGTAAAGCCACATAATCTATGAACAAAATGAGACATCGGTCATTAAAATCGATGAACGCGTTTTGCTTTTATTCACAATTAAGTGAAGGTACCTCAGTTTGAAATGAAGAAAAAAACGTTTATTAAGTAAAATCAAAATTAGTAAATCGATTTAAACGATATATGGCACATTTTGCTTAGTTCATATTTGTCTATACGCTCTCAAAAAAATAATGGGATTTTTGTCATTTTATTTTTATACTTTTCACCTGTGGTACACAAGGGTATATACATATAGCTTTGTCATTCCGTTTGCAATTTCTACAACTTTCATTTCCGATCCCATAAAGTATATATTATCCCAGACCGTCTGTCCGTGTGTTGGTTGAAATCAACTTTTAGAAGCAACCATATGTTCCTCAGGTCTTTGTATGATATCAATCTTTTGAAAATATCCGGGAATGAATCGCTATTGAAATTCAACGCATTCGCTGAGATAAGAGCAAATAAACACGACTGCCTCTATTTTTCCCATATTTTTATCACCAAAATTAATATTTTTCAGTCATAGAATAATTTATAGGTACCTTTGATACTATTTGTAGATATAATATGCCTTTAAAGACATTCTTGAAAAATTTTGGATAAAGTAGGCTTTAATCGGTAAATGATTAGCAAATCATAGGTATCATCTGAAATGACTTGGCTAGAGCAATATAAGCACTATAAAAAAATTAAAATTCATGTTGGCCGCCACTGCAAAATGGCGGACAATAAATTTATATATGCGTTAAGTCAGGGGCCGAATTACAACATTTGATATAGATCGAAATTTTACTCGAACAATCGAGTTCGCTGTGCTTTAGGTATAGAGATTCTAATAAGAATTTTCAAATTTCAATCACGTTCGAATGCCTTAATTCGGCCCCTGGTATTTTAAAATGTAACTTCTTGAACACCCTCAATATTGGAATCAAATGAAAGGCTAGACCAGTAGAATACAGTAAATTATTAAAAAATGTTCAAATTTTTTAACCCCATCAATATGGTATCAAATTAAAGGGCTTGACTAGTAGAATACAGATAACTACTTAAAAACTCTAACTCGAGGATGGCGTTAGAAATAATAAGGAAAAATGGCTTATAATATGAAACGTTGTATGTATGATGGTGAAGGGTATTACCAGATTCCGCACGGCCAAATATAGGACTCTTACTTGTTTTTAAGAAGTTTGAAAAAATCAAATATGTTGAAATATTGTTTATAAAACTCATTTTTTTTGCTACATCTTCCCCGATATCTCTGAAAATACTGGGTAAATTTAAAACCAATGTAAGCACGGCTTAAAGATGATATTGTTAAGGAGTTTTTGGTTTCTTTAAACTATTTTCAAGTTATTTTAATATGTATAGTGGAAGTGCCTTTATTTTGGACATAACGGTACATCACGAAAAGTCGTGCTAATAGAAATAAACTAAGAGCAGATTTGAATTCAGGGTTCCAAATAATCTTAAGAACAACATTCAGTTCTTAATCAACAAGAACATTGTTCGCTTGTTTAATCAATAATATTTTAAAGTAATTACCATTAGTACAAAATATATCAAATAGAGGGCACAAGTATAATTTTTTTTTATTTAAAAAGTGCAAACTTAATTATATTTTAGGAATACCAAATCAATTAATTTCAAATTACACCCAAATGTAAAATAATTTGTCACAAATGAAAACAATCTTAATGAGTGCTTAATCGTTTAAAATTATGTAAAATTACACTGCTCCGCAGCAAAATACTCCATTAAATAAAACTATGTGGACTATATGGATTTTGATGCGCTGAACTCAAATCCGTTGTCGGATCGGGCGTGGCAAATTTTTTCCCCTAAATTAGTCAGGTACGGAGACATATTTCATCCTAACTCGAGAACCAATCATCCGATTTTCATAAATAAAACACCAGAAGATGTGTAATAAAATTGTATTAATTTAAGTTGGACAGAATTTTTCTCTATCTCTTATCATTTTGAAATTATTCAAAAATTAATGGAGAAAAAAAAAATTGTTCGTGCTAAATTCGTAATATTTTTCAATTTAAAAATGAAATTAAAAAAATATAAAGCAAATATTCAACATTTTAAACTTTTTTCTGTGAGCTACTTTTCTTATAAATAAAAAAAGCTACAAACCATAAAAATCGCTTAAAAAATTAAGATTTTATTGTCAATTTACCGCAGGTACCCAATATTGATCAAATATGTGTAATGCAGCAAACAACGTCAGAGAGGGCGCACTTAAGTGCCTTGTAGCAACAATTAATGGCATCTATTTACTTCTATCGATTTTTGTACAGCAAAAACAAATACAAGCAAAAAATTTGCCAGATAGTAATTTTGTAGTAACGCCTCGCATAAAACACCCATCCTGTCGTCACCCGTAGATAAATTCAAATTACAATAAAAAATTAAAATATTTACAGCCTATTTTATTTAAAATTACACAAAACTTTTATTAATAATTATTAATTTTTATTTAGGAAACATTTTTAAAATAAAAAAGTAAATTAAGCTGTCCATGCTCTTTTGTCCACATCATTCAATTTCGTTCTGAAGACCTCGTCCTTCATAAGCTGTCGTATTTGTGGACCTACAAATATGCCTTCTTTTATTTTATCTTCTCTGATTCTAGGAAATTTGCTCTAAATGTATAGAAAGCCTTCACCGTCCTTGTTCATTGCTTTGACACATTTTTTAATTAGGCCTAGCTTTATGTGAAGAGGAGGCAGAGGAATTTTTTCTTTCTGAATTAAAGGCTCTTCTACTAAATTTTTTTCTCCTGTAATAAAATTTACTCTTTTCGGCCAAATTATAACATTTTACTGTTTTTCCTTCGCGCGGCTATCCCATGCACATAAGAAGCAACAAAACTTAGTATATCTACTTTGTAATCCATTTAGCATTGCAACGACTTTCAAATCTGCACATACGTTCCATGAGTTATGTGAATATTTAATTTTTTGTAGTATATATATATTTGTAGTATATATATATTTCTTGCATACGCGAGTGGAACCGATGGAAATTTGTTGCCATTGTGAAGTAAAACGGCTGTTACACTTGTCTTGGATGAAGCAATAAAAAGCCGCCAATCCTCAGATTTATGACTAAAACACAGTTGTCGCAAAAGTCCATCAGCATTATCACAAAATACCAAACCTTCCTCTCTGCTGAAATAATTAAAAAAAGGTTGTTCTCTATTTCGAAAGTACGAGACGTTAACGTCCTTTTGCACCAAAATCCATTTTTTTAGTTGGGATGCAAGAAGCTCAGACTTGTTTTTTTTGAGAGCCCTAATTTACGAACTAAGTTATTCATGCAGTTTAATTTGGAAAATAAGGTTTAATCGCTGGACTTCCAAATGAATGCGAAGAAACATGCATGCTGGCGTAAGTGGATTCAGTTGCTGCAGAAAGCCCATCTTGTTCATCGTCTGTAGGAGGCAATGGAGTTAAAAATTTACTTGTAAACTAGTAAGCTGGTCGTTTGACGCATGAAGTATTTGGATATGTAACTTTATTTTGGTTTTTTTTTTTTCTAAACCCACGTGTTTTAGTATGGCAAAAGTAGCCATCATTTTGATAATTTTGTGGTTCTCTCCAAATCGCTGGCTTCATAAACGGAAAAGACTTATGACTTCCTTTTAAAAGACCTCTTAAAGAACTTGCACAGCTACCACAACATATTTATGGCAGCCAATTTTTATCTCAATATCGATAAAAATAACGGCGATAAACATTTTTAATATTGGAAGATATTGTCTCCCGTTGAGTACATAAAGTTTTTTTCTGATTTTCAATACCGATCTACTTCCGAATATTTCTGATATTTTAATACCTCACCCGGGTCCAGGTGATGTCGCGGGCTTCAAAAAGTTAATTTCAACATACACACGGACAGACGGTAAGACGGGCAGACTGACAGAGCTTAATCGAGCTTTCAGAAAATATATACTTTATGGGGTCGGAAATGAAAATTGTAGAAATTTCACACGGAATGACAAACCTATATATACCCTTTTTCACTGTGTGAAGGGTATAAAAATTACAAATCCTATTATTACTAAAAAAAATAGGAATTATTTATTCATTAAATATTTCAAAAAATCTTCTTATTTTATGAACTTTTCCTTTTCACAATAATCAATTTAAACAAGTAAGAGTGTTTTATTTAACTGTGCTGAATATTGTTTACATTTGATGTAGATGCGTTATGATGTATTTTCATGTTGCACTGACATATTGTCATATTTTTTTTAAAAATGGTGTAAAAAATTTACAATAAACAAAACAGTATATATTTTAATCATTTTGAAGTTTAAGGATTTTGTGGTACTACGACCATAAGTCACAATAGCAAACCTTCTTAATCCACATATAGTCTCAATATAAGTAATATGAAACAATGGTGCTGTTATGGGAAATTTTCAGTGAAATCTTATTCACGATATAGACACTTTAATTAGGAGCTGAAATCGCCAGATTTAATAGCTTTTGATTTTTTTCTTTGAAAGTGTATAAAATAACGTGTGTACGTAAATGAGCTACTGATCATACCTTCTTAAAGAAATAATACTCGAAAAGACATGTGAAAGATTACTTTGCAAATAGTTAAAAAAGAATTAGAAAGCAGCAATACATACAAATTTGAGGATTGGTATCACATAAGCTATTGGTTTAACATTATTAAATATTAAAATTTTTTTAAGCCATTTGTTTTTTACGTCGAGCTGCAGTCCCAGAAAAAAACAATGAAAAGCAGAGAATATATTTTTTTGCGCCCTTCGCCTTCTAATCTAAGAATAAAAATCCGGCTACAATAAGATATATAGCACAAGTGGTAAATGAGATACAATTTACGTTTGTGAGGCGTGTGTCATAAGTAATAAATACAATTTTATTGTTAGTCTTATATCTAAAACATCTAATTTGTATGAATTTAATAACCCTTAATTAGAACTTTTTAAATTAGTTAGTTGAAAGAAGTGGTTGGTCTTTTATTAGGGACAATTACCATAAAACTAACTGGGTCAAAAGTTAAACTTTTGTAATTTATTAATTTATTGCATTTGTATTTGTGTATAGTTGGCATACCGTACCGCTACCAAAATAATAAATTTAAGTCCAGTTCGAATTACAACAAGTCAATGTAAAAAAAAAACAAATAATTTTTTTTTCTGTCCACCACCAAATAAAATGGTGTGCAGGTATATTCATTTTGTCATTACGTTTGTAACACATCGAAATATTAATTTTATACGCCTGGATTCATTTTAGGATGATCTGGCTATGTCCGTCCATCTGTTGAAAGCACAAAAGAGCTCGAACCTAAAAAGTTAAGGGAATTAAATTTTGTCAGAATATTTTTTATATACAAGATCTGTTTAATATTGAAAATGGCTAAACCAGTACATTAGGAAGAGAGTTAAAGCTTGTAATAAAAAAGTAGGTAAAAAAACAATGTTCTTCCTATATCGAATAAAATGCGATTGTGTGTAAACGCATTGACGGTCTATTTTAAACTTAAAACGTAACAAAACTGACAAAATTAAATGTACAATTCTGAAATTTTGCAAACATTGCTTTTTGGTCAAAGAACTTGTACTAATGGAAAATTAATGTGACACGCCTAGTTTAACGCCCACCTCCCAGATAACGCTTTATCTTAAATTTATATTATTTCTGTACGAACAAAAAATTTTCAATACAAAGAGAAATCTGTAATGGGTTATCAAAGTTGAACTCAAATATTAATTAAATAACTTTAAAACTAGGAGGTGTCATGCCCACACAAAGCTAATATTACTTTTTTACTACCTCTGGGAACCAAGTTACACGTTTCAGTTTCGGTTAAGATGCAACATTGTAAAAAAACGAGCCAGTAGTATCATTTTTATGTAGAAACACTTCATTGTAAGACTAAATTTAAAGAAATATTTTGATCGCATATCGAAGTTACATAAAGAAAGTAATATTTATATATTTTAGTATTAAGAGAACTACTCCTAGTGATTACTGTTAATAACAAAATAATAAAATTTGTGCTATAAAAGTACACAAAATTGGTGATGGGTATCGAAAATTCGGCACTGCCGAATATAGTGCTCTTACTTGATTTTTTCTTATAAATTTTCTCTTTTTAGTAAGTTAATTTCGTTCACTAAAATTTTTAAATATGAGAAAACTCATCGTCAGTTGTCAGGGCTAAATTTGTTAAAGGTCTGCTAAGCATCTTTGGATTTGTTGGTGAGTGCAGTTGTAAGTACAGTTTGTTAAACAAAAAATAAAATAAAAACAAGTAACAGTGCTATATTCGGCCGTGCCGAATCTTATATACCCTTCACAACGTGTAGTCATGCAATAACAATTGTTTGTATCACCATTCATCTCATATAAAATACGTACATACATGTAAAAAACATACATATAAAAAACATACCATTGTAAAATTATAAATTGAGTTTACGTATGTATGTTTCTAAAAAAAAAAAAATTACAAAAAAATATATAAAAAAAATATATAAAATAAAAAAAAAAAAATTTTGGCTCAGCTGGGATTCGATGCTACGTTTACTCTAACCAGTATATTTATTTATTTATTTAATTTATTGTCTATAGATAATAATCCTTACAGACTAAAGTATGTAAAATAACAAAACAAAATTAAGGTTATATATAAAATAATATTCTATAATAATTCAACGATTTAAATATAAAATGATAGTTCTTTTAACAATTTCTTTACTTTCATTGAGGCCAATAAGGTGATAATAATTATTAAAGTTTTCACATATACGACGAAGAGGATCATTATTAGCATAGTTGGTTCTATAGTATTTTAAGTTAATAAAACGGAAATTTCGAGTTGGTCTTGTTGGAACATTAAAATATATTTTACTTAGCAGGAATTCTGAGTCGATATCGCCTTGAATTAGGCCCAGCACAAAAGAAAAACTTAGCATTGAACGACGACTTTTTAAAGTTGGTAATTTTATAAGACAGAGTCTGCTTTCGTATGAAGGTAGTAAAAACGAATTCCATCCAAGGCCACGAAGACAAAATATTAAAAACTTCTTTTGTACAGACTCGATACTATCAATATGAATATTATAGCAAGGATCCCAAATAATCGATCCATATTCAAGAATAGGTCGAACTAACGATGAATATAATTGTTTCGTAATATAAGGATCTAGAAATTCCTTGCACCACCTCTTCATAAATCCAAGTACACCATTTGCTTTGTTAACAATTAAAGAAATATGGTCACGAAAATTTAACTGGTGATCAAGCAAAATACCAAGATCAAGAAAATTCAGAACTTTATCAAGTTTACACTCATTTATGCAATAAAATAAATCCAATTTCTTAATTCTGAAAAAGGACATATGCTTACATTTTTTTATATTCAGCTCCATTAAGTTGATTTCACACCAATTTACCAATTTGCCAATATCTGATTGAAGGAAAAGTTGATCTTCGGGATTATTAGAAGAACGAAAAATTTTGACATCATCGGCATACATCAAAACTTTAGAGTGCTGAATAACTGAAGGTAGATCGTTTATGAATAAGGTAAATAAAATAGGATCAAGGTGGCTACCTTGCGGAACACCAGAAGGAACTTTGATAGCATTAGACGTAGCACTTCCATACTTAACTTGTTGAGTTCTTAAAGACAAGTATGATCTTAACCATTTTATTGTCATATCCGTAAATCCCATTAATGACAATTTGTTAAGCAAGAGATCATGGTTTACCTTATCAAAAGCTTTACTAAAATCTGTGTAGATAGCATCAGTTTGCATATTATTTATAAAACCATCATTTATTGTAGTAGTTAGCTCCAAAATATTAGTCGTTGTAGAGCGATGTTTACAAAAACCATGTTGGCACGGTGACAAAATCGAAGAAATTTGATAGTATAAATTATCAGTTAAAATTTTTTCAAAAAGTTTGGGAATATCACTCAGCTTAGCAATGCCACGATAATTTGATATCTCAATTTTGCTTCCATTTTTAAACAACGGAATTATATACGATAATTTCCAAATCAATGGTACGTATCCTAATTTAATGGATTTGTTAAAGATAGCAGTAAGCGGGTAACATAAATTTTCTGCACAATTTTTTAGAACGCGATTTGGTATTTCATCTGGACCAGCATTAAACGAATTATTTAGTGATAATAAATTTGAAAGAGTCGTTATATAAGTAATAAAAGAGAATTGTACACCAGATGATTGAGGTATATTAAACGGGTAAGATGTTATGTTATTATATACTTTTTTAGAGTAGGTAGTTGAAAAAAAATCAGCAAACAAATTGGAAATAGAAACGTCATCATCAGCGTCATTTGATCCATATTTATAGTATTTAGGATTAACGGACGATCGCCGTTTAGAGTTCACAAATTTATAAAACGATTTAGGATTTGATCTCATTTTCGACTTCATACGGATTATATAGTTGTCGTATGCAGATTTATTTGCCAAATTGTAGTAAGAACGAGCAATACAGTATTTGGTATATTCTACAGATGATCCGGTCCTTTTATATTTCTTATATAACTTGTTTTTCCTGTTTTTAATAGTTCGGAGATACTTATTATTCCAGGGTGGCCCAATATTGTTGTTTCTAATTGTAATTTTTGGTACAGTTTCAGAAATGCAGCGGCGTAATGTTGAATAGAAGAGAGAAACAACATCATCTAAGTTTTCGATAGAGATTATACTATCCCAGTTAACGTTTGATAGCAAAGAGTTAAGCCTCTGATAGTTTGCACGAGAAAAGCAAAAAACTTTATGGGGTTTAATTTTGTTAGGAAATAAAACAGGTAAGCTTAATAAATTAAATATTTCCAATTTTAATGTAGGATGATAACGATCTTCAGGGTAAGTAACGGGAAGTGTTTTATGTAAAAATATATCCATCGGCTGGTTGACAAATGCAAGATCAAGAAGTTTTCCATTAATATTGCTTTCATAGTTAATTTGAAAAAGTCCATAGCTTGTGAGTGAGTGAATAAATTCATTTGAAACTGTAGGAATTAGATAGTTTATTTCTGAAAATTTATTCCACGATATGTTAGGTAGATTAAAATCTCCCAAAACAATAAATAAATCAGATGGAATAGATTGTTGCAAAACAAATTCAATGGCAAAGATGTGATTATTGTATATATCCAGAGAAGAGTTTGGAGGAATGTATGAGCATGTAATATATAAATTTGTATTTCTCAGTCGAATTTTTACAGCGACAAATTCGATGTCATCGTTAAGTATAACATTGATTTCTTCACAACGAAAATTGTTATGTGCGGCAATGAGCACACCTCCACCCAACTTATGTGATCGATCATGTCTGAATATTTGGTATTTTGAAGATAATATTTCGTTGTTATTAATACATTTCTTATCGTTTAACCAGGTTTCAGTAAAGACAATGATGTGGTATGAAAAATCAAAACTATTTGCATAAAGAGTGGTTAATTTCGTATTAAGGCCACGGACATTTTGGTAAACAATATTAATAAGATTATCGGTAGAAAAATTATTTAGTTTTTTTGGGTATCATTTTGAGTAGGTAAATAAACGATATCAGAACGAGAAGCATTTCTATATTCATATTCGCGTATTATAGCATTGGGTGGCCAAAACTCAGGATTGACAATAATATTAAAATATTCCTCTGGTACGATGATTTTAAAAGAAGATTTACTCCGTTTTTCCGAATAGTTGAATTTAAAAACAGATAATTCACAATCGTATCCAAGCTTTAATTTAATGTAGTCAGCAACAGCGTTAGAAGTAGTATCAGATGAAAAACGAGCAGCAAAAATTGTTTTCTTTGGAGAAATTACTTTAAGTATTGCAGGATTATTTAACGGACTAGAAACCACAGCCGGAGGATGTGAATTAATTTGTTGAATGTCGTTTTGAAAATTTATATTACTTGCAATCTGTTGAATACGATTAGTATTAGGTTGTAATATTTCGGTGTTATGAGGGAGAGACGATGAAAATAACGAGGGATTAGTTTTCGGATTTTGAGATGGTTTTACAGGTACATTAACTATGGAAGAAATAGTAGACGGACTCGGACGAGGTAAATTATCGGAAGTGTTTTGATCAACAGAAGAGTTGTTAGTAGACATAACAGGAGGTGAAGAGTTTAAAGTTGGAGTTGTTTTCTTTCTTTTGGGCGAGAATGACGCATTATCAAATAATGCTTTGAATTTTAAAAATCTTTGGGATAAACATTTTAGATCATTATTTATGCCGACAAATTCATCTCGCGCATTTTTAAAAAATGAATAAAATTCAACATCATAAATAATACATTTTTTACAGCACCAACGTAAGCCTTTATCTTCACGAAGATTGTCTGCAGTTCGTGCTGCCAAGTCAACACATTTTGCATGATAAACTGCGTTGCACAGCCAAAAGGAAATCATTGGATCATCCGCCTTATTTCTGCACTTTGGTTTAGAACAACTCATATTGAAAAATAATATACGTATCAGCACAGTTAATAAATTGTACAAAAATTGATTTAATTTTATTTGAGCGCGTAAATTTAGGTATAAGTGTAATTTATTGTATTAAAAATAAAAAAGTAGTTGTTATTGTAAACGAGAGAAATAAAAACACTTGCAAATTTATTGTTGTAAATATAGATGAACTGTTATGTTTGTTTGTATTATTTTTATTTTCGATTTTTATTTTTATTTACAAGCAAAAGAAACAAGTTCAAATGTACTTATGTATGTATATACATATATGAATGTTATATTTAAGTTTTTTAATTTTATGAGTCTTACAGAAAATAAAACGATTTAAGACAGAGCGTAATTAAAAACACGTTTAACTCGCACGACGATCGATCGACTTGTATGTTGTTGTTTAAATTGTGAAATAAAACGAGGTGGTCGTGGTTTTTTGCTCCTATTTTAGAAAGCTATAGGGCGATTGTGCTGAATTTCAATAGCGATTCATTCCCGGATATATCCAAGTGATTGATACCATACACAGATCTGAGAAACATACAGTTGCTTCAAAAAGTTGATTTCAACCAACACACGGACAGACGGACAGATGGTCAGGGCTTAATCGACTCTTCTATTCAACAGCTTTCAGAAAATATATACTTTATGGGGTCGGAAATTAAAATTGTAGAAATTGCAAACGAAATGACAAAGCTATATGTATATACTCTTGTGCACCACTGGTGAAGGGTATAAAAATTAAAAATAAGGTTTTTATCAGCTTTAGTGTATGTACATAAAATTTTACTCATACTCATTAACTAAAAATATGCCCTTTTATATATATTAAAAAGTTTACCTTAACAGTTATTTAGTAGCCTCTACTTAATAACGTGACAACTTACATTATAACTTGTTCAAATCAATTTTCAGTAAAACACACAAATACACGCAATGTCTGTACAAGCAAATGCATTAGAAGCGGACGAGGTTAATAGGAACGACAAACATTGCCTGTATGCGTGAAAGTACAACATTACCGGGAATAAAGGAAAAATAAATAAAATTAATAATAATGAAAACTAAAAAGCGATAAAATGGATTTGGCACAGTTTTATACCCCCTACCATTACTAGTGTAGACAGCATTGGCGACAAAAGGAATGCCCCTCCACAAATAATTTCCTCGAAAAAAGTAAAATAAATAAAAAAAATAATTTTTACACAAATGAACAGATTTTGAAAAATTTTTCTATTAATAGAATTTTTTTTAATAAATTGCAGATTTACGGAATATTTTTTTAAAAAACTCCTTTTTTTATATGCAATTTTAAACAATTTTTAAATCAAATGACAAAATTTCAAAAACTATTTATGTATTCACAAGAAGTCCTAAGAGTCGCATTGTCATTACTTTCCAATAATTTTTAAATAATTGAAAAGTATTGTATTGATTATTGTAGAATTTTGAGATATTTTTCAAGTTTTAAAAAATTATGACACTTTGGCAGCACGACTCTTAAGAAACCTTGTGAATTTATAATATGTATGTACTAGTGATTCGCAAAAGCGAATGCGAATATTTGACGCGCGCTGATATTCGCGAAAGCGAATGCGATTATTCAGTTAATCAGCTTTACAAATTAAATAACTACTATTAAAAATGTTTTTTTTTATTCTTTTTCAATCTACATGCAGTTCAATTGATTTTACACACACAATTTTTACTACTTAGAGCCACTATTACACCTTGCCGCCAGTTAAAGATAGGATTTTTGTGCACGATAAATAGGTTTACATTATTACAACTTCCATTTTTTAAGTTTTTATTATTAATAGTAATAATAATTAATGGATAAAAAATTAATAATTAAAGACTTTATAATGCAAAGCCATTTATCGGTATGACAAAATTCTGCCTTTAACTAAAGACAAGTTGTAATAGTGGCCCTTAGGAGGTTAGATTTTATTACGAAGATAACATTTTTATACCCTTCACAGTGAGTGTAAGTAAAAAATAAACAAGACGAGTCCAACAAAATGCATTATAATATACGTACTATGTACAAAAAATATGCCTTTACACAGAAAAAAATAAATATGGATTTTAATTACGAAATTAATATTATTAATTAAAAAATTGTTTAGTTTTGCTCCAATCATCAAAATGATACTATTAATTAAATGAAAATTAATAGTTTTAATTGACAAAATATGGAGAAAAATATCAATTAAAACAGTATTAAAAAAATAATTAAAATTTTCAATAATTTTCAAAAATGATTTTAATTAATTTAATCATGTTTTTATTTAAGATTTGGGTTTTATAATATTAAAGCATTTATTATATCAATAATATAATTGATTAAACCTGTATAAAAAATACAAAAAAAAAATATTCTTTTATATTTGTTTATTCTTATTATACTACATTTATATTACAAAGGAATCTATATTTTTAATTATATTTTGTTACTTATATGTATAATAAAATTAATGATAAGAAATAGTGTTCCACACACATACACATATCAAAAGCCGGATTTCAAAAAATAATTTTTAGCATCAACGACCTAGATATAAAGGAACATTAACCGGTAAAAAGGCTTGATCAGGCAGAGTGAAGCAATTCAACTAACTTACCTATTAAAATGAGAATTCTGAGGAATATAAAGGCACACAATAATTATGTTATGAATTTTGGCATACCTACAATGAAACCGAAACCATTTATTATATTTAAAGCAGAACATATTGTTATATATGTACGTCTGTGCACTTACCAGAACTTTCTCTTGCAAATTGGCGACAATTTTTCATTTTTTCGCTCCTTGAGTAACAATTATATTAAATTTATTCTTAAAATTAAATTTTCAAGTAAATGTCATTTAAAATAATATACTTTATTTTTTTAAATTTCTTTCAACTGACAGAAAACTCTTTGTTTTTTGAAAATATTTAATATCAATTAAAAAATTTAATTAAATTAATGAAAACTATAATTAGAATTCAAAAACAAATTAAAAATTTAATTAATTAAACAAATTCTAGCACTATTTTTTTCTGTGTAGCTCTATAACACACACGCACACACTATATATTGGTTTAAAAAACATTTTCCGAATATAAAAATCGATTGATCCAGGTTTATTAATTTTTTTTTATACCCTTCACAGTGAAAGTTTTTGAATAGGGGAGTCAATTAAGCATTGTCCGTCTGTCAGTCTGTCCATCCGTCTGTTCATGTGTATGTTGAAATGAACTTTTTGAAGCCCCCAGACATTTCCAAGACCCGTGTAAGGTACCAAAATATCAGAAATATTCGGAAGCAGATCGGTGTTCATCTGAGATATGATGAAATAACCTAGACCACCTCGTCTTTTCACACCAATTCAAACTGGATGAACATAGGTTTGAATCCCAGTTAACACAAAACAAATTTTTTGTATTATTTTTTTAATACATATGTACATCATACATACTTTAATTTATAATTTTACAATGCGATATTTTTAAGCGGATAAAGTCATTATAAAGATAATGAAACATATATGTATGTATGTTCGTATTTCATATTAATGAGATGCATGGTGATACAAATGTTTTTGCATGACTACACGATTCGGAACCACCAAATATATCACGTTTACTTGTTTTATAATCGGATAAAGTATTTTATTATGCAGATATCAAAGAATATATAAAATGTCAGAAACAGTGGTTTATTCAGCTCAATTTTTTCAACAATTAAAAATATATATTAACATTTATTTGATTACGCTCACTCTGCAATTTGAAACGTTTTGCAATTGTTTAATGTTAATTTTTACATAAAATAACGAGGTAATAAAGTTTATTATTCTTTCACAAATAATCTGTGTAAATTGCTAAAAACAAAGTTTTAAGTGAAGCGTAGTTAGAGCTTCCTCTTCTTCCTAAGAATATTCATGTCCTGAAATTGCAAACAAAATTTTTTGAAACCACAAAAGGACGCACAAAGCACTATTTTGGAAAACTACAAAGGAACGGTTATAACAGCTTAAACTCCAATGGAAAAAGGAAAAATTCATAGAATTTAGTTATTTATTTTTATTAATTCACAGTAATGTATTTTGTCAAACTCAATCTTATTAATAACAAAATTCAAATCGGAAGCTAGTATACAAGAAAGTTTTTCATCAGTACTAAAAACGGTCGTCCTTTTGAAGACAAATTTAGACATTTCCAAAATTTAGTGAATAATATTTCCAAATTTTATTATTTTAATATTATTTATTTATTTATTTATTTCAAAAAGATTGCCGCAAGCCCAAAGGGCCAAATCGGTTAGTCTACAATACAATATGTATTGAAATTAATTGGTATAAATAACACTATAAATATAAACAATTTAGTTTACAATATATGTAAATATCAAATAAATGGTATGAGAGAATAAAAACTAAAACCTACCTGAATTTTGCACACACAAAAGAAATAATTTTTTAATTAAACTGATACCTATATAAGGCGAAAAAAAATATAGCCAGTGAAACTGAGCTTCAGACAAAAATTTCAATTATTATAAACGTGTATAAGTATAAAGTGTATAACGTGTATGTTCCCCACAAGAATAAGCCATTTTACGAAATTTTATTTGTAGATATATATGAAAGGTAAAATAAAGAAAAATATTTGATAAAGATAAAGAATTAAATCTTAACTTGACGTATGCAAATTAGACAAAAAAAATTCAATAAATGGACTTAAGGAATGATTAAATGTACGCTCATTATAAGGTATTATAGTATTCCACAATCTACAAATCTTTATATGATAAGATCGTGCCATAAGCAAAGAGAAATATCTCGGACAAAGTAGCAAACAAGTTCTGTTGGACGCTCCAAATCTAAATCTATTTAACAGATAACTAGGATTTCCATTTTTAATGGTTTTATAGAAAAAAATAATTTGTCTTAACTGAAGATATTGTTCAAAACTACAACCAAGTAAATCCACACAGTACTTTGAAACATGATCCCATAACCGAAGACCAAAAATATAACGGATTACCCTGTTAAAACAAACTTTCAGTCTATGTAAATACATATTAGAAGTACAGGAATAAACTTCAATAACATAAATAACTTACGGCATACACAACGATAATGCCACACGACGTCTAATAACTAGGGGTAGGTAATAGGCCAAATTATATAATCTTCGCAACGTCCAAGATATCCTTGCAATCACAAAATTAATATGACCATTATATGTCAATTTATTATCCAAAATTATACCAAGCGTCTTATATTGTGTAACAACTTCTAAGACATTATTACCCAGCACTAGATCCAAAATCACATCACACTTAGAAAAAATCATTACTTTGCATTTAGAAGGGTTTAAATTTAAATAATTGACCTTACTCCAATTAACAATACTAGCAAGTTCCGCATTAATCCTGTCACGAGAGCTGGCAAGTGATAATGATTCAAATGAAGCCAATAGTTGTATATCATCAGCATATGTATAACCAGTTAAAAAGGATAACTCAGAATATATATCATTCAAGTACATCATAAACAACAAGGGCCCCAAGATAGAACCCTGAGGTACACCCCTATGAACACGAATCACGTCAGACACATTAAGTCCAGCTTGAACAAACTGATAGCGATCCATCAAATAGGAATAAATAAGTTTACATCCACTATAGCTGAATCCAAATAGATAATGTAACTTTTCAATTAAAGGCCCATGACAAATCGAATCAAAAGCTTTGGAAAAATCTAGGAATATAAGTACACTAATTCTTCCACTATCATAATTGCACCTAATTGTTTCAGTAATATCTAACAAAACTCCTGTAGTACTATAACCCACTCTAAAACCAGATTGATAATCATGAATCATACCACCACTACCAATATGAGTCATAATCTGCTGTCTTATAATAATCTCCAAAATTTTAGAGCAAACTGATAAAACACTAATTGGGCGGTAGTCAGAAGGAGAAATTGGGTTCTTAACTTTAGGTATTGGAACCACTCTCGCAATCTTCCAAATCCTAGGAACCATACTCATTGTCAATACCCTATTAATGATAAATGTAAGATGTTCAGAAATTTTTGGGTAAATGAGCCTTAAAAATCGTATGCTTAGGTTATCAGCTCCAACTGCATGTGCTTTTATTTGAGACATAGCCAAAAAAACATCATCATCTGAAACATTCCTAAAGGAAAATCCCTCCACAAAAGAATCTATTGTAAAATTGTCTTGGCCACAACCAGGCAACCGCGAAAATTCATTAAATTCGTTAACATCAAGAGTAGAACATTGTTGCCGAGAAGAATCGAGAATTCCTACAGATTTAATTTTCCGCCATAGTTGTCTCTGGTCACATTCAGAAAAGTAATCCATACAATATTTCCTACGAGTCTTTCGAATAATCGCTTTCAACCTATTCCTAAAAGTACAAAAAATCCTAAAATTCTCTACAGTTCTATTTTCCCTGTATGCACGATAAGCAAGGTTTCCAAAGCGTTTCGCAACCTGAATAGATTCATCATCCATCCGCCTACTCACAAATCTTCGCATAGGAACATTGTCATTAAATACACGATACACAATATAATTGAAATATTCTAAACTATCATCCACATTCAAGACATTATAAATATTAGAAAAATCAATAGATTCCAACTGCAAAAAACAGTTATCCAAGTTAAAGTGGCTATAATCCCTATACCAAAATGTTCGGCTTTCAGACTTTTTGATTACCCGATATGACAAAAAAATTGCCGAATGATAAGAATTCAATGCAGGAATTTGAAATTGGCATTTAGTCCTAACCAATTCTAAATTTGAAAAAAAAAGTAATCTATTAGTGAAGTGGACAAATGCTGCTGCGAATAATGGGTTGGCAAAGAATTATGTACAACAGATAAAGACAGTCTACTACAAACCTCCCTTACATAACTACCTCGTACAAATATATTAGTATTAAAATCACCTATTATTATTACATTACAGTATTTAGAACAAATATCACCTAGAACCTGCTCACAGGAAGAGAATTGGCCATTAGGGAGATAAACCACACCCAAAAGGATAACCACACTATTTTCTAAAAAAAACCTCCACAAAGAGAGACTCCACATTAGTATTATGCGGATAATTAAAAACTAATCCAGTACTCAAACTACTACGAACATAAAGACAAACACCACCCCCTCTTACTCCATTTCTATCCATTCTAAATAGCTTATAACCAGGAATTTCAACCGATCCATCTAATAAAAAGTCTTTAAACCAAGTTTCTGAAACCCCAAAAGCATCTACCGTACATCCCTCCATTAAATGACGTATCTCATCAAACTTCGAATTATTCTCACGGGGTACAAGGCTTTGAGCATTAAAATGAAATATATTCAAATTTTCAGGAATCACCACCGAATTAATAACATTACAATCAAAGGCTATTTCGCCTAAATTATCAGCTAAATCCAATTAAGACAATAAAACTCATGTGTGTGCAAAAAACAAGACCCTAAGGTAAGAAATATCTTAAAAAACATTTTTCTTATATAGAAATTTATCAATAAAACAATCTAAAAGAAAAAACCAAAACTTCCAAAACATATGTATATAGCAACCAAAAATTAAATTCAATAATATTGAAAGAATAAAAATAAAAAAAATAAAAAATACATAACATACATACATCCGCATACTTAAAAATTCAAAATATAACATACAAACTATCCAAAAAAATTGTGTAAAATTGTAAGAAAAATTAAATTCATATAATTAAGGAGATCAAATTATTAGATATGAAATAACAATAATAATATAAAATCAATGTAAAAAAAAGGAAAAAAAAATAATAACAATTATAATAACAACTTATGAATCATTATCTCCAACATCTACCAAACGTCCATCCAGGAGATTTGCACACTGTTGAATATCCACCAACACGTTCTTCCCATCCAGCTGGGTAATTTTACCTTTTGGCTTATCCATATTAATAATACGAAATTTATTTATCTTCTTTGCCGCCAAAAGTTTGCGACACAAAAAATGTAATTTGCTGGAAGCAGGAGAAAGGTTATCATTTAGATAAATTCGTGATTCAAGAGAACCACCAATAATGTTGTTTAAAAGCAAAGGTTGAGCTTTAAAATATTTTTTCATAATATTGTCCCGGACATTGACAGAGTTACATTTATTTGGTGTAAAACGACTAAACTTTTAGAATTTTTTCATAAATGAACTACAATGCATTTATTGCAATTAGCCTGTTAAAGACCTATGAATTGGTCACCGGATTATATACAAGCCATTTTAATAAGCAAGGACAGAAAAACGGCAAACTATTTTTTTGCAGGAAAGAAAACTCCGTTAGAGAGAAAAGAAAGAGCCAATTTAAAAAAAGAAAATAAGGATATTTTCCCCTACAAACCATTTTTATATTGTCGATAAGTAATAGTCTTGGCTGCCATTAAACAAACGATTTATATATTTAAAAAAATACTTCCCCACAAACAAGTAAGCTGGATCCATTTTTTAAATTTTATAAAAATTTAAAATTTATAAAAATTAAAAAAAATTTTTTTTATTGAAATTTTTGCAATTAAAATTATTAATTTTCATTTCATTAATATTATGTTGCAATGATTGGAGTAAAATCAAATAAAATTTTAATTTATAATATTAATTTCGTTATTAGAATTTATATTTATTTTTTCCAGTGTAAGTAATGTTAAATGCTCTGATTCTTTTGTGAGCAGAGCCATGCGAATGCTAGGTTAAAGTCGTATAAGTTTTAGAAAGTTCTAGATCGCAATGCTGTAAATAACTTAGAAGCAAAAGAACAAGCGAAAAAGATTAGGTAAAACTTTATAAAAAATACACCTGTTTTTTGATGGATGATGAAACTTATGACTTTTCACAATATGTATGTATATGTATATTAAATGTAAATAGTTTTTTTTTCTTGGGGACATTGTAACCCCCTTAATGATATAGTTACGCCCATAGTTAAAACAGCACAGAGTGCCGTAATATTTTTTTGACGATTTGACATCATGTCACTTTGGAAAAAGAAGCTGTAGTGGTATTCGAACATAATGTCAATTTGTTACCACGTGAGGAAAATCCACCCAACTGCCCAGAACTGGAACCTGTGGAAAGGTTTTGGGCTCTTGTGAAAAATATTCAATTACATAGGAAAGGTATTTCAGGACATGTCCGATTGTAAGCATTAGTGGACCATGTCTTCGAAAAAGGTAAAAAAAGAAACTATAAAATCTGTGATGAGAGGATTTGCTGATAATTTATATATATCGGCTAATATATTAATGTTTAATGAATTTGTAAAATATTTGAATACATTAACGAATTTTTTGAATTTTTGAGTTTTATATCTTGTAACTTAATACAAGTATAAGGCTCATTCTTTAGCTGTTCCCTCTAAACTTTTTACGAGTTACTTTAATAAAACTTTACTTTTTTGAAATGAAAATGGATAATATCTAATCAGTAACTTGGTATCCCCCATACTAGTAAGGTTTAAGCATTATATGAGCTATTCTAACAACTATTTCAAATATTCGAAACAAAAATGGTATGGATCGGATCAGGGGGGTACACCTCATACGATTAAAATGCGTTTATGACAGTTATTTCATATCTTATGAATAAACAAAATTTGACTAAATTTCTTGGATATTAATGAGTATAATATATCTATTATAAAACATTTTTGTTTAATTCTTAAAAGCAAATACTAATATTTGAAAGGTCTTGTGCCAGTCTTAAGTTATTGACACTTAATGAAAGAGTGAGAAAATTTTTGAAAAGTCTAATTAAGAACTCAAACTGCAATTCTTTTAACATTAATAGCATTGAATCTGTGCAAAAGTAGTTCCTGTTATTTTGTCTTCGTGGCTTACAGTGGAATTTGTTGTACCTGCCGCCTTATACTAGTAGACTTGCACTAGTCAAGCTGCCAACTTTAAAAAGTCGAAGAACAATGCTAAATTTTACGTTTGTTCTTAATTTAATAAAAGGATGTATATGCTCTGATTATCTAATGGCGAATATCTTTTTTAATGTACCCAGTAAAAACAATTAGAAGTAGTGCAAAGCGAATTACATTTTCAAGACTTCTAAATCAATTGTGTAAAAGCATTCATTCTAAAGGACTTCCTAAATGTGAAATAGTTTGTCATAAATGATGTCTTAAACATGAATGTAACATCATGCTAAATATCTTAAACACTTCATGTAAACAAACAAATTCAACTCATGAAACATCCGATGCTTCTCATCAAATATGCATGAGTTCTAAATATGTACTTAGAATGGAGTGCAGTTTATTACTCTATTCATGTAAACACATGATCTCCAATGACATGCTAATGTTAAAATCATTAGTGTTTTCACCTAAATTTAATCACTTCGTCACCAGTTGAACCCCTGCAAATCCACTTTTTTGTCATAGATTTTTTTGCTGGGTAATATCTCGTTCTACACATCATTTTTGTCTGCTATCAGTCAACTTTGATCCGTTATTAAGACCGAGTACCGAGTACCGAGTTCAATAAACTTTATCAACATATTGATTTTTTTTAAATGTACAATAATAAGCAAGCACATTAAAAATATAAAATAAAAATTTAGCGACTTTTCAAAATCGGAAAATGTTTTGAAATTTCGTAAAATTATTTTTAAAATCTTGAAAAAATCTACAAGGAAGAAAAACGCTTTCTAAATTAAACAACCAATTTTACATTTAAGGCAATATAAAACACATGAAAATTTTTACAAAGGCATTTATGTACTTCAATTATTAAAATATTCCATAAGCCGTTAATGTTATATTAATATTAAAATTTAGTTACTTATTAATAATATACCAAAAGCTTGTGGTGGCCAGCAAAGAGGTGCGGGTTCAGCTATTAGTAAATATAATTTAAAATTAAACTAGAATGAGAAGCTTGCGTGTGGGTTTTTGTAAATACAATCAATAAATTATATTTTATTATTCTCCTTATTATGATAATTATTCGTTTCTATTTTTTATCTACAAATTTATGTTGTACACTCCAAACACACAAAAAATTATGAGTTTGAAGTTTAATTATTTACTGGTTACTTGTATAAAAATTGTATAAATATAATATAAATATGTGTCACAAACAGATACTAAATAAATATATATTGTTCAAGATAAAATGATAAACTATTAAGTACAACGAACGTTCAAATGTTTATAAAAGCATAACTATATATAACAATATATACAGTCGAACTTCCCTATAACGAACGTCACTAAAACGTATTTTTGTCCATATTGAATTATTTCTAAGAACACAATAAATTTTTTTTTAGGTTTGTTTATTTCCCTATAACGAAATTCTTTGAAGCAAATTTTTCTCTATAGCAAACTTTTCTTTTTAAAGAACATTTTATTTAGTCACAACTCGCTTTTGATACGCTTAATAATCTTTCTATAACGAATTTTGTTTTTTTAATCAAAATTTTCTTTTCGTACATACATTAGATGCCGCAAAATTAATAGTAACTCCAAAATACATACATACGTTAAGATTTTTGTCTTTACTGAAAAACAAAAATTAAAACAAACAAGTAACAGTGCTATATTCGGCCGTGCCGAATCTTATATACCCTTCACAACGTGTAGTCATGCAATAACAATTGTTTGTATCACCATTCATCTCATATAAAATACGTGCATACGTACACGTTAGAATAAATGTGGCATCGAATCCCAGCTGAGCCAAAAAAAATTTATTTTATTTAATATATTATTTATATTTTCTTATTTTTTTTTTATATTTTTTTTAAATTTTTTTTAGAAAAATGTTTAAAAAATTTTTTTAAATTTTTTTTAAAATTTTTTTTTTAATTTTTTTTTTGTTTTTTTTTATTATTTTTTTCTTATTTTTAATATTTTTTTTTTGTAATTTTTTTTGTTTGGTATGTTTTTAACATGTTTGTATGTATGTACGTTGTTGTTGTAATTGTGAAAAAAAACGAGGTGGTCGTGGTTTTTTGCTCATATCCCAAAAAGTTATGGGGCGATTGTGCTGAATTTCAATAGCGATTCATTCCTGGATATTTCCAAGAGATTGATACCATATACAGATCTGAGGAACATATAGTTGCTCCTAAGTTGATTTCAACCAACACACGAACAGACGGGCAGACGGACAGACGGATAGACGGACAGACGGTCAGGGCCTAATCGACTCCTCTATTCATAAGCTTTCAGAAAATATATACTTTATGGGGTCGGAAATGAAAATTGTAGAAATTACAAACGGAATGACAAAGCTATATATACCGTTGTGCACCACAGGTGAAGGGTATAAATATACTTATTAAGCAAAATACCTAGTATTCCGTAGTTTAAGAAGTTAACGTTGATGACAATTTTTCTGATTTTATTTATATTGAAAACGATGTACTAACAACGTAGTGTACTTCGGATAAAGATATTCTACAAGAGGTTTAGTCCAAAGGCATTAACGTAGAGCAATGAAATTTCGAATGAACGAAAATATTTTAATAGCAAATCAAAGTTGCACAAAGAAAGTGATACATATTTTAGTATAAAGAGATTATTCCATAGCGATTACTGTTAATAACAAAATAATAAATTTTGTGCTATTAAAATTAGTGGTGTGTATAAAAAATTTGGCACAGCCGAATATAGTGCTCTTACTTGTTTTTATATTAAGTAAGCGTTTAGTTAAAGATAAGATCATTCAACCTGGCATGTTAAATTAAGGTTGTAATAATGGCAAACTGTTTATTTCTCCAACGCCAAATTGTAAAAATGGCCCTAAAACAAACAAAAATAAAAACTTATTTAAAGTGACTTAAAACATATTTATTTGTTTGTATGTATGTAACCCGTAATTAAAATTGTTTACATGGAGTAAAGCTTCTCTACAAGGAATTTTCTCTAAATCGTAGAAATTTGTCGGTCCCGAGCTGCTGCGTTTTAGGGAAGTTCGACTGTATGTATATGTATGTGTGTAGTAGTGTATATTCCTAGGTGTTTTATGTAATTTTTTACATTTATTATTATTATTTAACCACTTACATACAGACATGAGTATGTAACAAATTATATTTATAAATTCTTGCAAAATTTACATATTTATTCCCATACATACGAATATCCGAATATAGTTTTATTAAGTAAAGAGAAAAAAGGTTTTATGTATTACGTGTGAATGATACATTATATTTATATTTATTTTATTCACAATGTGTCCTAAATTTGAATGTCCTAAAATAAAAACATACAAAAATATGACTATTGTGCATGACCTTTCATAACTAAGTGTGATATATTAAATTTAATTTTGCAAAACTTTTGACAACAGATATTATAAAGGGATATCGGACAAATATCACAGACGACTCGGCTTAGCGACTCTTAGCCGAACGCCGCATAAATCTGTGGTTTTTATGGGTTACCGCGTTGGTTAATTTTTTACGATTTTGAGTTATTAATGCCATATTGCTCGGTTTTAAACACCCTTTAATTGGTTGTCAAATTTTTTCTAAATAAGATGGATCCATTCCGATTTTTTTAATGCCGTAACAACGTAACTTCTATATATATTCAAAAAGCGTTCAGCACTAACGCAATATGTGAACTTACGTTGGCTTAATGGCAAATTATTTCATTTTTTAGAAAAACACACAAGCACATACGTTGTTATTTTTGAACACATTTAAAAGTTATTTTCTGATAATTTTTCAGTTTACTAGAAGTAGAATAATTACTTGTGTACCACCTATGTTGACATACGTTGCTTTATCTGCACACACTTTTAGTCTTCTTACCACTTTGTTTATTTTGGTAATCACTATAATCTAATTTTTAAATGATATTTGTCTGAAATTTTTTAAAAGAAAAAAATTTTATGATCTTTATTGACAGTAATGGCAAAAAAAAAAATTTAAAAAGTTAATACCTAACCCGTTGTTTTATATAAAACGGTTTTGTGGCTCTCCTGAAAAGTTTTATTAAAAGACATACGTGGTTTTCTATGAAAACCACAGATATCTGAATCGTTCTGACAGCCAATAAACGTAACATTACACACCAGTATTATTTTGTGACAGTTTTCACTTGAAAAACAACAAAATTTTTTTTAAACTATTGTGTAGTCCTGAAATATTATGACAATATGTCATGTTAGGACACCTTGTGAATACAGTAGTTAAATCAAATAGTAAAACCGGGTTTTCTTCTTTTTATACCTTTCACCTGTGGTGCATAAGGGTATATATAGCTTTGTCGTTTCGTTTGTAATTTCTACAATTTTCATTTCCGACCCCATTAAGTATATATTTTCTGAAAGCTTATGAATAGAGGAGTCGATTAAGCCCTGACCGTCTGCCCGTCTGTCCGTGTGTTGGTTGAAATCAACTTTCAGAAGCAACTATATGTTCCTCAGATCTGTGTATGGTATCAATCTCTTGGAAATATCCTGGAATAAATCGCTATTGAAATTCAGCACAATCGCTCCATAACTTTCTGAGATATGAGCAAAAAACCACGACCACCTCGTTTTTTTCACAATTACAACAACAACCTACATACATACTGGCTAAAGTAAACGTGGCATCGAATTCCAGCTGAGCCAAAAAATTTTATTTTTATTATTTAATATATTATTTATATTTTATTATTTTTTTTATATTTTTTTTTAATTTTTTTAAACAAATTTTTTAAAAATTTTTTAAATTTTTTTTTTTATTTTTTTTCTTATTTTTTAAAATTTTTTTTATTAGTTTTTTTTTTCATTTTTAATATATTTTTTTGTAATTTTGTTTTTTTTTTGGTATGCTTTTTACATGTATGTACGTATTTTATATGAGACTAGCCAAACCCGGCGCACGTTGCTACGCCCCTTAATGAATCGAAATGCATTCTGAATTTTAATTGAATATCAAGTGCAAAAACCTGAAAATTATAATTTTTTTATGGGTGTGGCATTGCCCACTTTTCTAATCACGAAATTGTAAAGTCATAACAGCTCAATAAGTGTGCAAAGTTTCAGAAGAATCGGACCAGTGCAAGTACCTCAAAATTATAATTGTTTTAATGGGCGTGACCCTGCCCACTTTCCTTATCATGAAATTGTAAAGTCATAACAGTCCAATACGTGTGCAAAGTTTCAGAATAATCGGTCCAGTGCAAGTAACTCAAAATGATACCTCTTTTTATGGGCGTGGCACTGCCCACTTTTCTAATCACGAAATTATTAAGTCATGACAGCTCGACACGTATGCAAAGTTTCAGAAAAATCGGTCTGGTGGAAGTACCTCAAAATAATAACCTTTTTTTATGGGCGAGGCCCCGCCCACTTTTTTAATCACGAAGTTATAAAGTCACGACAGCTTAATATGTGTGCAAAGTTTCAGAAAAATTGGTCCAGTGCAAGTACCTCAAAATGATACCTTTTTTTATGGGCGTGGCACTGCCCACTTTTCTAGTCACGAAATTGTAAAGTCATAACAGCTCAATATGTGTGCAAAGTTTCAGAAGAATCGGACCAGTGCAAGTACCTCAAAATTAAAATTTTTTTTATGGGCGTGGCCCTGCCCACTTTTCTAATCACGAAATTGTAAAGTCATAACAGTTCAATATGTGTGCAAAGTTTCAGAATAATCGGTCAAGTGCAAGTACCTCAAAATTACACCTTTTTTTTATAGGCGTGGCACTGCCCACTTTTCTAATCACAAAATTATTTAGTCATGACAGCTCAATATGTGTGCAAAGTTTCAGAAAAATCGGTCTGGTGCAAGTACCTCAAAATTGTACCCTTTTTTTATGGGCGTGGCCCCGCCCACTTTTCTAATCACAAAATTATAAAGTCACGACAGCTTAATATGTGTGCAAAGTTTCAGAAAAATCGGTCCAGTGCAAGTACCTCAAAATTAAAACTTTTTTAGGGGCGTGGCCCCGCCCACTTTTCTTATCACGAAATTATTTAGTCATGACAGCTCGATATGTGTGCAAAGTTTCAGAAAAATCGGTCAAGTGCAAGTAGCTAAAACTGATAACTAATTTTTTATGGGCGTGACCCGCCCACTTTTTTTCATCCATAAACACTCCCCGGTATGTGTACAACAATTTACCAAAGTTTGAGCCCGATCGGTTTTGCAGTTTCAGAGTCTATAGCTAACACACACACACACACACACACACACACACACACACACACACACACACACACACACACAGAGTTTCACTTTTATATATATAGATAGATGAATGGTGATACAAACAATTGTTATTGCATGACTACACGTTGTGAAGGGTATATAAGATTCGGCACGGCCGAATATAGCACTGTTACTTGTTCTGTGTTATAAATACCAATATAAGGAGCTGTAATATGCCTTTTCAATTATAAAATAATAAAGTTTTTAAAATAACTTGAATTGTAAAATTTGTATGTTATCGATAATAATGGTAACAAATACTTCTTTTTAAACACATCTTTATGATGTAGAAATAAAAGTTTATATGTGTGTGTGCAAATTAAAGAAGAAATATAACTGCTGTGACGACAATAAACCTATTCAAGCATACAACTATGTAGTACAAATAAAATAAAATCCACGGAATTGAACCTGTTTATAAATGCGTCACAACGCATTTCTGTTTTACAACAGAAAATAAGATGATGAAAAATTTACACAAATTTGTTGCAGAACTTTAAACTTTTAGCATAAAACTCTTTTTTTAATATAAATTATTTCAGTTAAGTATGTATTTATGTCTTTGTAAAGTAAAAATATCATGATGCAGTGCATTGATGCATTTGCGAAGAAACCAGAACTAAGAAATCTTTACAAAGATATCCCACATAATTCCTTCGTTTATGGTGTTTAAGCTAATTTAATTCATATGGTTGGTAATAATTATGGTGGTATGTTATGGGTTACCTTATTCACATTATGTTGCTTTTATCGTTAAGTTTATTTTGATCTTAATAATAAAAAAACACCCCCTATCTTCAGCCATATAAAACAAGAAAATCAAATGTTTTAATCATGGATGATTTAATACATATCAGGTCATTTAGATATAGAACTGAAAAAATGTGCCCTTTTTTCATATACTGCGAGCATGGATGTGGGTGGAATATACATGTCATGGCTAAAGTTTACATGAATAAGGAGTACAGAAATATAGAATTTATGTATTTGGTTCAATATTGTGGCTTTAAAAGCTGTTTAAATATGTAAAAACATACATACATACATATGTACATACAAACATAAACACATAAATCGGTGGTCAGAAATAAAAGGGCCATAATTCGTATTTTTATGATATTGAGTTTTTCAGTGATTTCAACAGATTACACCCAAATACACCTCGACAAAAAAATTTAATGCAATAGTATTAAAAAAAATAGTTTTAAAAGCAATTTTTTAATAAAGTTACATTATAATAATACAGTTTCTGTTGCGTTTTTACATTCTCCTGTAAAATTGCATTTTTTTTCAGTTAGGGCCATTTTACTTGTGACCAACAATATGTTAGTGTTTTTTTTTTTGTTCTAATATAAAATTTAATGAATTATAGTCAAGTATTAATTAATAATTATACCCACCACAATAGACATGAAAATATTGTTTCACATTTAGACTGATTTACAATTTTTAGAAGCGATTATTAGTATTATGCTCCTTGTCTTAGAAAAGATACCCATGCGATAGTAAGGGTTAAATCTCTTCTTTCAACACATGGTGATTCATGTAATTTTTTTATTTTTGATTATCTATTTTGCTAGTATTATTCATGGTGTACTTGTAAAGGGTCCGCCAAATAACTTTTTTTTTGAAAATTTTCGAAAAAAAATGGCCCAATTATGCCTCTGGACCGAAATCCGCACCAAACAGTGACTCGTTTTGGGGGTATCGGCTTTTCAATGTATGCGTGCGGGTTTTCTGTGCCCCAAATGCGACAATTTTGCTTGTTTACATACCCGCCAAGATCAAAATGAGCTTTATCTGAAAAGAAGATTTTTTTGGCAAAATCGGCCAAAGTAATGTCGCAATATTTCATAGCGTTGTTCAAGCGTATACACAACCATATTCGTTTAGCGGAAAGATAAAACTAATTATCTGTCAAATCAGAGATGAGCTAAGTGTTACCATTTACGAAATAAGCACTGATTGCATTTCAGAGAGATATTGCATTTATTAGTGAGGATAGAAAATGAATGAAATGAAAACATTTGGGAAGGAACAGCTGATGATTAGCTGCGTAATTGAAACTACTTTATTAAGTGTACCTTGGCATTATTGTTATAGAAGTTGATAAAACACTCTAGATCGTAATCATTATAAAAAGGCTAAAAAAAAGTGTCATCATTTATGCAGTAAAGTTTTGGCAGCCCTAAAATGTACAGTTCGATAACTGACTGTTAAGGGTTAGAAAAACTAGAGCGTTATGCGTTAGAACACCGTGTATCAATTATTTAACAATATTTCCGCATATCAAAAATTTCATACAACATAACATTTAGAAATAAATCAATTCCCCAATGCACAACCAATCATAAGAGATATATTAAAAAATAGATTTACTTCAACACATTTAAAAAAATAACAACTATTTTTAACTTTTCCATCTCTGATATATATTTATACAATATAACCGCTACTTCGCTAGCGCGGTATAGTTCTTTATAATTACTTTTTCGTCAAGCTTATAAAACATGTATCTGTAATTAATTTTATTTAAAAAAAGTTAAAAGAATTACACTGACACAGCGGGCAAGTATTTAATCCTTTTTGAACTATTATTTACATTTATTTTATAAATTAATTAAATATTTAAAATAAATTATATTTTAATCACTCTATTATCTTCTCACTCAATTTTAGTGGTTTTTGGTTTCCTATTTTTAGATTTATAAACTAACAAAATGCAAAAAAAATACTATACTTAAAAATAACTTTTAGTCTTTCTCTGTCATTAATAAACTAAACTTGAATTAATACTGCCATACGCATAGAAATTACACAGGTTTATAGATGGTTTATTAAACCGATTTTCTGTTTAAATTTGGTTTTAAAACCTTCGATAGTTTTTATATATACAGCAGAAAGTTTATCATACTTCGTAAAAATACCTTTTGAGTCACCCATATCAATTCCATCCTTAACATAAACCAATAGTCTCTAATTTCCAAAAACTAGTTCCATAGGCGAAAAAATACCATAAAAATGCGAAGAAGTACCATTTCAGCCTCCCGGTTGCCCCGGTGGACTAGTTAGTAGTGTGCTGGTCGGCTAGTTTGGGGGTTGCGGATTCGATTCCCGCCAGAAACTCTGGACTGGTCTGCTTCTCTTTCTCTTCTATTGTAACTATTTCTATTCTTATTCCATTTTTTCTCCATTTCTATATAAAGGCGTCACAATGGTCTCCGGGTGAAGGTGTGAGGGTAGCTTTGCACCAGCCTTACCTACCTATCTACATCAATAGTCTTTAATTACAAAATTCTATATTCGTAAACGTTGAAAGTACAAAAAGTACAATAAAAATTAAAAAAATTAGCCTTCGGATCTAAGATTTTCAGTCCTACCTTGGGTAAAAAGTCCCTAAATTCAAATACAGTTTTAATCTAAATTTTTAAATGTAGAAAATGCATAAAGTACTATTAAAATATAGTAGAGTAAATTTTGGATCGACCATATAGTTTTCAGTTTAAACCTGGATTAATAATCCGTAATTTCAAAATCTAGATTTATAAACTTATAAAATAAAGAAAGTACCATACAAATAGCAAAAAGTATCTTTTTGCGTTTCCTGATTCTTTAGTGCCACCTTAAATTACATAGAAACATGTAGATTCGTATATTGAAGGTATATATTTAAACAATAGGCCAATTGGGTCTCCAAGTGTAGGTTTACAAAGGACTCTCCCTTTCGTGCGCCACAATTTCTAACCAAAACCTAAACCAAGCTAAAAATGAAAAATTTATTTTGATATGATGAAAAGAAATAAAAAATTATACTCATGTATGTACATAGATACATATTTATGTATATGAATGTATGTACATATGTATGTATGCATATGAACACAATATGTATGAGTGAAAGAAGCATGACCTTCACAGTCAAAATAAAAAGAACAAATATCTTTTCACAATAAGATGTTTGTACATTTGCAATTTTCACATTATTAATGTTATTTTTACCCATCCGTTTCCGCTATAAACAGATACTTAAAGAAAACAACCATTATATTTTTAGCTTTTCATTTTCTTCATTATTTATTTTTTTTACACATATTTCACTCTTGTTGTGAATGCAAACATGCCAAACGCACCTGAAATGTCAGTATAAACTACGAGTAGTTTTATTTTGTTTTGTTGTTATTTACGTATGAATTGTTCTATTTCTGTTTACTATTATTATTTACATAAAAATTTGTACATATGTGCGCGTCTTTAGCTGTATGTATAAATATTCCAGAGATAAAAGATAAGAGGCCTTCAGGTGTCAGGCCTTATTAAAATTGATTCTTTTACTAAAGCAAACATTATGTTTGTAATATTTTCGTATTCTGAGCAAAAACTAAATAATATAAAATGAATTACTAAAACATAAAAAAAGCAAATAAAAACTGAAGGAAAGAGGTTAAAATATTAATTTATGTTTTGTAATGGTGAGTGTGTTTTGAATATCACACATGTTTGATGTATATATTAGAAATATTTCAGGTCAATAACGATTTAAAAAATATATAACGTTATCAGGTCTCAAATGAATACTGTGATAAAAGGCAAATTTTTCATCAGGTAGTTTTGATTCATCAATTAATTGCTTTTTCTCTTCGTTTATTTTAAACTTTACCTGTCAAAGCTGGCTCTTCTATTTTCATTTATGATAAATGGTAAATTTCATATATAAAAACAAGTAAGAGCACCACTATATTTGGCTGAGCCGAATTTTTTATACCAACCACCAATTCGATGTACTTTTAAGCACGATGGCCACGTTCAAACTGATTTGACAAATAATATGTATGTATTGGTAATATTTGGTTTTGCTTAACACAGCAACGTATCAAACTCAAACCATCAAATTTCATTTCAAAACTGTTTTTAAAACGAAAGAACGTGTGATTAATTTGGTCGCAAAATATTTTTAATGTTTACAAATTTTTTTTTTTAGAAATATGAATTTTTCTCATCTCTATTGCTGTATTCCTTGGATTTAACCTCCCATAAAGCAGGCAAACCACGATATACTTCAATAAATTCAAGTATAAGTTTTTTTCCTCCATATTTTATTTAACCACAAAATTGTTACCGTACGATGTTGTCGCTGCGAAAAATGAATAAAAATGCCATTTGACGTTTTTCGCAGCAACACATCAAACTCGCTTCAAATCATAGTAGCGGCGGCAGTGAAAATCTAAATTGTTTTGATTTTCGTCAAACTCACATGGACATATACGTGTGAGATTTTTTTCACTAACACAACCAAAAAAAACTGAGTTTGACAAATCAGTTTGATACGTGGCCATCGTGCTTTATAGCACGAAATTTATTATTTTGTTATTAAAAGTAATAATCTCTTTATAAGTGGGCGTTAAAGTAGGCGAGTTAAAGTAGTTTCTGCTACTAAATTCAAGAAAGATATTTAAATATAGAGTATTTTATTCTTCCAAAATCTTTTCCATAGAAAAATTTATGAATTTGAGATGAAGCGTTATATGGGAAGTGGGCGTTTTTGTAGGCGTGTCACCTTAATATTTTGAAATTATACTTATATTTCAACATTTTCCATCATATTTTGTGGGTTTTTTGAGCTTTTGAATTTCTTTAACAGTAAATTTTGTGAGAAATGCGCGTTGAAATAGGCGTGTCAAAGTAGTTTATACTAATAAAATCAACTTAAGTGCTTTCATAACTTGTTTTGTAATATATATATTTGATCAATTTTCAGGAAAAAATATATTTTTACTCAGGCAATGTATATTCGAAATTTCATCACCCTACGTCAATGTTATATTAGGTTTTAAATTTTAAATATACTGAAAACTACACTGTGCGGTATAAATTTTCGTATATTTTGATCTTTTCCTAACTCATAGATTTAAGCAATTTTCGGAAAAAATTATTTTTTGCTCAGGAAATATACATTCAAAATTTCATGACTCTACATTAATGCGTTTGAATACAATTGCATTTTATTCGATTTTGGAAGAACATGGTTTTTTTGACCTACTCTTGCATTACGAGCTATAACTCTATTTTTAGTATTCCGATTAAGCCCTTTTCAATTCCAAACAAACCTTGTGTATAAGAAATATTCGGGCAAAATTTGAGCCTCCAAGCTTTTTCGGTCCGACCTCTTTCGTGATCATAAAACTGACAAAAAGGTATGATGATGAAAGTTGCTACATATATCCCGCTAGTCAATGTCAGTGTTATGCCAAAAAATGAAGATGACACGCCCATTTTAACGTCTACCTCCCATATAACGCTTTATCTTAAATTCATATAATTTCTCTATGGACATAGTTTTTGGAAAAATAAAGGACTATATTGAAATATCTCAGTTTTATTCATTAGTAGAAGTTATATTAACACGCCAACTTTAACGCCCATTTTTATTGAAAGACTAAAATTACGAAAACATTTAACTAGCATATCAAAGTTACACAAAGAAAGTGATACATTAATATTTTAGTATAAAGAGATTATTCCATAGCAATTACAGTTAATTAAAAAATAAAATTTAAGAAAAAATCCTGCATTATACATGGCGCTCTGGCAACTGTCAGTTAAATGAGCTTCAGTTTTGAAATAATTTTAAACATACCATAAACCATAATCATCATAGTCTCACACCAAAGTCGGTTTTTTGAGGAACAGTTTTCAAATAAAAACCTCTTATTATGAGCGTGCTGTTATAAACAAAAATGAAGTCAGCTTAAAAATAAAGTCAGTTGAATCAACCTTCAATGGGTGGCATTCAAAAATACTCGTTAGACGAATTGTTTATGAATTTAGCTAAAACGTTTTTCTAATCGTATGTTTTTGAGTATCTTACCACAATTCGCTTTAATTTATTATTGTTAAGGTTTTGGTAGATTGATATTTATTCAACACTTCAACTTTAATGAAGAAAAATTTTAATTAAGTGTACAAAAATTTACTTTTTAGATACAAATTTTTTCTCTTCCTCTTATAAACAATTTAACATGCTTTTATATTAAAGAAAATATTACAAATACTTATATACCATAAAAAATACAAGTAAGAAACAGCAGTTATTTTTATTTAAATGACAAAGACTAAAAAGTAACAACCACAGCCATTAATCTTCTTGGTACTGTTTGTAATGTTTGAATTAAAGTTGTGTGTATGTACTCAAATACATGGATTAATTGTTGAAATCGAGCATTAAACGCCCCATAACTTTTGAGCAATTAAACACGATTGCCTTTGTATCTTCCCATATTTTTACAACGTAAATTAACAAATTTTAGCTTTAGGATATTTTATAGACACGTTTGTGACTATTTACAGATATTGTATGTTTTAAGAAGCTTCTCGTCCAGGGATATATTGGACAAAATGGTTATTAATCGGTAAAGTAGTATACAAAAACTATTTTTTCAATTTTCCCAATAATCTTTTTGCTTATCCCTTTTAATACGAGTATCAACTGAAATGACTCAACTAGTAGAACACAGTTTAGTTGCAAAAATTCAAAATCGAAAATGGGGTACAGTTGTCGGCACAATTATTTTGAAAAATTGTTCTCTTGTCTATTGGCGTTTTTTATCGTTCAAGTGCGTAAGATACCGTTACCTGAGCTTTGCTCAAACCAAAGTGCACAACAACAACAACACTTATGTAAAATATTTTGTCCATTGTTTTGTGCACTCTCAAACTGCTATTAAGAATCATAATATGCAGTGATTTTCACTTCGGTATAATTATGTTGACTTGCACTTCACATTAGTTTCCTTACGTGTTCCTTGCAATTGAAGGTCAACTTAAATTGTTCTAATTAATTTTTGTGTCTCTACTTATAATTTTGATTTATCAGTGATTTAATAATATGGAAAAAACGGCTAAGTTAACTAATATTGTTAGAGCCTCAATAGGAGCAAAGTATAATGCCGGCTTCAAGTTAGTAGACGTAGCTAACGAATTCAATTCGTCGCGTCTATTATTAAATAAACAATTTTAAACGCAATACAACCCTAAGTAAAGATCAAATCATCTTGGGAAACAGATGTTCAGTTCATTCCGCAGATGAATGAAATAAGTCACACAATACTTTAATTAAAGAGCGGACGATTCGGCGCCGCCTAAGATAAAAATGTTTTAAGACTTACATAGCAAGATATATTCCATACATATCAACACAAAACAAGCTCAAGTGTTAAGCTCTTGTTAATGCACATGTCCAAAAGCCAATAGAGTTTTGGAGAAAAGTTCTTTGGACTGAGAAAAGATTATTCCAATTGCCGCATTTGGGAAAGTCAGAATTCACGAGTGATTGTTGAAAAGCCGATGCATCTACAAAGAAAGGCTCTTATGTTCGGTTTATGGGCTGGCGGCGTTACGGGCCGTACTTCTTCAAAAATGAGGTCGGCCAAGCAGTTACCGTGAATGACGCTTGCTACCGCAAGATTATAATGGATATTTATTGCACACATAATTGAAATAGATCCTTCAATCATAATAAATAAAATAAAAATAATTCTCTAAAAACTTTTTGTTTTATTTACAATTAAAATCGTGCGTTTTGGTTGGACCATCCTGTATGTGTATATACTTCTTTCACTGTTTCAAAATAATAACATGTTAAATTCTGGCTAAACTAGCCAAGCACATGTTTTACTATCTCTGACTTGAATAAAACCCACGAGCAAGTCAGTGAGGTCTCCGGTGATTAAAAAAAAAATTATTATAAATATTTATTTTAAATTATTCAATTATATTATTTTAATATTTCTTTAATTTTGTTAAAATTTTTAATTGTTTTGTAAAAAAAATTTAATATTTCGTTATCGTTATTTTTCGAATGTACTCTCAAGTGTATAAATGTACATATAGTTAGCTCTTGCTTTAAAAAGAAATTACTATACAGTAACTTTCTGGTAGATATCAGGTCTGAATTTGAATCTGCTTATCTAACTACTACTAGTTTCTAGAATGAAAATCGAAATCAAATTAATATAATAAAAATTAAAATCGATAATCCTGAATACTGAACGCCGTTTGGATACAGAAACGTGTTATTAGGTGCATCGAATTGTGAACTAGTTACCACTGTAAGGTTGTATGTTACCTCAGCTGAAGGGACAAACTTTTAAGAATCAGCGATGAAAACTGTCTGAAGATTAATCGTGTATTCCCTTTGATTCCTACAGTGTTAAACGGCTGATATGCTCAAATTTAAATGTGCCCATGTATTAGATTGGTTTTTTTGAAGTCTGTATTATTTTTTGTTTATCATATTTAAGTTTAGAAAGTTTCATATTACGTTTTGCTAGATAGTTTTCATATAAAAAAATAAAATTAAATTAGAGAATATTTTTAGAGCATCTATTTTTCACATTTTTGTTGAAACTATCCACTTATATCGCAGCAGTTGTCTGATGTATAAAGTTTTCACCAAAAAAAAAAAATACAAATAAAACAAAACTTAGTTTTCAAAGACAACTGAAATTAATGACTTTAGACAGTTAAACGAAGTATAAATTAAATGAGCAAAGAATATTCGTATTCAACTTGGGATTTTTTTTAAGTGCCAGAAAGGCGATAAACGTATGACTAAAGAATATGTCCACATGTATAAGCTGCAACGTCAGCACTTATAAGTGTCGTATTTATTTTACAACAGTTGTGGTACACACACATACACTCTAAATAAATAAAATGACGAACAACTTGTTATGTACCAAGAATTAAATGAAAAACATGTCAAAAGTTTATAGTTGTTTACAATTGTTGTATTTTGTTGCTGTCGTCATGTAGATGTTAGTTGGTAGCGGTGGTGGAAGTACAACCCAATTTCTAAAATTGTTGTAGATGAGGCTTTTTTTCGAAATTTCTTTAAGGCGACAAGATAAGTGGTAAAATCCTTAAATTACTTAGTTCTCAAACAACGATTTGTTTCGTTGAGCTCTACTGTGTTAAAGTGTTTTTGTTTTGTGTTTTTTCAGGATTACTATGAACTTGTGCAAGTCGTTGAAGCTATCTTGAAGACGTGGCCAACTGGGAAATGTTACATATTGCACGTTCTAGTAGTTCTTAAGTATTTCAAAGTAAGTATACAATTTTGTTAGTATGTATACTTTTAGCTTTTTTCAAACAATGTCTTTAACATCGCAGCCAGCTTTGTTAAGTAATTTGGCTTTTCTTTTTAATTGTTGGTGACTACAAGTGTTGGATTTATAATTTCAAGTATGTTGTTTAAATTTGTACTTTTCGCTAGCAATGTTTGTTAGTTTTGTATTGTTCTGTGCAATTACAGCAAATATTTAAAAGGCAAACGTTTATTCTCGGCGCATTAAAGGTAGTTTAACAAAATTTTAAAGTATGCACACGCAAAAAAAAACCATGGTTACGACATGATCACGACGGTCATATTATAGTTTCTATAATAATATTTGGTTGTCGAAAACAATTAATAGTTATTTTTATTTCATTTCATCATATATTTTGTCACGATAATCAAGCATTTGTTTAAATTGTATCATTTAATGTTTACTTTTCGTAAGAATTTTGAAATTGTTATCATTTAAAAATATTATGATTTAAAAAAATAATCCGACAAAAATAACATTATATTCAAAAGCATTAAAAATTACAAATAATCATTAAATAATAGGTGAGACAACAGTGTGATTATAAATTAATCAAGCTATGATTTTTATTTAATAATAATTTGATTTCAAGTGTTCTTCTTCTTGCTGAATAAATTTTTATTATTTTAAAAGTTTGAGATGTCAAAAAAATGAAGGAAAATTTAAAAAATTACTGAAAATTTAAAAATAAACGAGAAAATGTAAAAAAATATTGGTATAAAAATTACAATTAAATTGGTAAGTACAATCAATATGTGTATGTTATAGCAAAAGACAATAATTTTGCGTAAAAAAGCAAAGATTGTCGATTTTAATTGTAGTCATATATGAATATGATTATTGAATGATACTTTAAATAAACATAATAATGATAACTGGTAACCATTATATGTTTTAACGATAATCATACAATTCAATCATAGTATGTTGCTCTTCGATTATGCTTACCACAACCATATTTTTTCTGTGCGTGAACAAATGATCCTGCGCACAGAGGGTTGAAATGTACCAAAAGTGAGGATTAATTAAAAAGCTAAACTTTATCCTACACATTCGTGTGTAGTAATGGGTGAAAGGTAATTAAATTCTACATCACTGTTTGCCAAAAACTTTTGTTTTGTGTAAATTATTCTATCGACTGTGAGCTGTCAAAGTTAAATAATTTTTCAAAATTTTTCGTGCCTAAAACTGAAAATTGAGATATTTTGGGTGCTAATACTTCTTATTAAGCGTTCAAAAAGTAATTTTATTAAAATGGAACCATCAACTTCAGGTATTTGGCTACATAATTGCATTAATGTTTTTTAGATAAATGTTTTGCAAATATTTTTAATATTTTTTTAAAAAGTGCTCCATATTTGGGGTATTTTCGATATATACACAGAGTTTCAACAAATTTCTTGTTGCGATCCAGCAAATTTTATTAAGTGTTATTTTGATATAGTATTTTAGCTTATATACTCCACACTAAACTTTTGCAGAGGCATCGCGTTTTTTTACTTATTAAAATTTTTGTGAAAGAACTCCAGTTGCTAAATACTTAATCTGAAAAAACAAACAACAAATCAACTTGTTTGTTTTTAACTCTCTTTTGTCTTTATTTTCGGTATTAAAGTATTTGTTATAAATGACTTTTGGTTTCTATTAGGAAAAATAATTTCTGTTTTATTTACACCGAATTATAATTTTTGCATACGTTTGTGCTTTTATTAAATTTAAAATTAACTCACGAGCTCGAAATGATCACGAAAACATTTAATGTTCGAACAAAACTAAAGCTTAAATACTAATAAAATCTAAAAAATAAGCTAACGCACAAATTCGGCAATAACTTACGTTATTATAAATAAATTTCTTGATAAAATTATATGTAACTCACGAACACTGCATTTAAAAAATATCGTGTCACGCTTCCATCTCTTTTAATTGTTATAGTTCATTGTATCCTACATAAAAAAATTGGGCACAAGCATGTGAACATACATAGAAGTATGGTTTTCATTTGCACTTTAATAGCACAAGTAAAGATTCTTACTATAAATTGGGTAAATTTCAACATATTCTAAATAATTTCTAACATAAGTTTAAGAAATTTCATGTAAAGTTACAAAGTTAGTTGAAATTTACCTATAATATATTTACTTATTACTTTTTTAATAAAACATTGAGTATGCTTTAATTTACAGTTTTACACATTTGTAGCGAAGCTAATATAAAGCACTGCAGGGCACTTTACTCAAAAACACATTTGTACCGCAGGGTACCTAAACTCACAATTGTTTTGGTAAACTGTAATATAAACCCTGTTGTGACGATATGAATGAATGTGTGTGAAATAAGCCGCGCTTGAGAAAAGTTCGCATTACTTGAATTCGTCTGGCAAGCGTCTAGCGGCAGTTGACAATATTAAGTGTTTGTGTGCCGTTACTCTTGCCGTTTTGGGCAATGATATAAACACACACACGAACCTACACTATTGGTGTGTGTGTGTATTACAGTGCCAGACCGCTTCATATTACTTTCATTTTTTTTTTTTTGGAAACTTTCTCTCTCTCTCTCTTTTCTATCCTTAATACATGAAAGGGTAACGCAGTGGACCTTATTGGCCTCCGAGTGTGGGTGTAGAAGGCAGATACTGCTTTCTGCATCCCCCTTTCCTACCTACTTTCATTTTTCATATTCTTTCCCACGGCATATCAGTGTGGGACTGACAACTAAATTTTAAGTACTAACACTAGTTATTTAATTATAATAATAATTTTAGAATAAGTACTAACCAACACTAGACTAGTTTTAAGATTCTCATAAGTAGTATATATTTAAGGAAATAATTTTAAGAACAAAAGAACAATTATAATTTAACTACACTTACATAGTTGAGCTTCCTACACGCAAAGAAAAACCATGGTTACGGCATGATCACGACGGTCATACTATTTTTTCTAAAGCAATATTTGGTTGTCGAAAACAAGTAATAGTTATTTTTGTTTCATTTCATCAAATATTTTGTCACGAAAATCAAGCATTTGTTTGAATTGTTATCATTTAAAAATAGTATGATTTAAAAAAATTAATGCGACAAAAATAAAATTATATTCAAAAGTATTATAAATTAAAAATAATCATTAAATAATAAGTGGGACAACAGTATAATTACAAATTTATCAAGCTATGATTTTTTTAATAATAATTTGATTTCAAGTGTTCTTCTTCTTGCTGAATAAATTTTTATTATTTTAAAAGTTTGAGATGTCAAAAAAGGGAAAAAAAATTTTGAAAAATTAAAGAAAATTTAAAAATAAAGGTGAAAATGTTAAAAAAATTGGCAAAAAAATTGCAATTAAATTGGTAAGTACAATCAATATGTGTATGTTACAGCAAAAGACAATAATTTGCCGCAAGAAAGCAAAAATTGTCGATCTCAATTGTAGCCATATATATGATTATTGAATGATGCTTAAATTAAACATAATAATGATAACTGGTAACCATTATTATTTTAAACATAATCATACAATTCAATCATAGTATGTTGCTCTTCGATTATGGTTACCACAACCATATTTTTTCTTTGCGTGTAGAGGAGCTCCTAAAATCACAGTAGAGCTCCTAGAAGAGCTCACTGGAAAATCAACAAATAATCTGTTTCCTTATGATAAATTATTAAACTAAATTAACACATTATTTTATCGCTTTTTATTCCAAAGTTACAGCATAAATTGTGAACTAAGGTCTTTTTTTCCAAAAAACAAAAATGCGGTTAACGCTTAAATTTTAATATTTTTGATAAAAATAAGCCAAAAAATTACATATCGAAAAATGTAAAAAAAAAACAATGGTACGAACTACATCGTTCGATTTTTATCAAGATTTTAATTCAAGTCTTCTAGATTCTGTGCAGGTGTAAATGTACTATTAGAACACTATTACAAGTCGTATTGCCATAGAATCTACGTTGAATTTTTTATAAATATATAAAAAACTACTTTGAAAAATTCATGTTAAAAATATTGAATATTTTCGTATTGTCCTCAAAGTCCCGATTTGTCAACAATTGAGAATGCGTAGGCTATCCTGAAAATACACATATCCGAAGAAAAACCTTAAAACATCAACGAGTCGAAGGCCTGTATTTATGAAAATTGGAGTAATATCACTACTGATGAATGTTTAAAGCTAGTGGACTTAGTGCAAGATAGACTAGGTAATGTGCTGGCTTATAACCATGAACATAGTGGCTATTAAAGTTTGGACAACTTAATTTTCCAATATTAGTTTTAAATTCAATATGCGTTTTTTTGCTATAAATAATAGAAATATGATTTAATTAAAACAAAGTCTTCTTTTTAAAGAAAAATTCCACTTAATAGAGAAATATGTTTTATTTTTAAGCATGATGATACTTTTTATACCCTTCACACAGTGAAAAAGGGTATATATAGGTTTGTCATTCCGTGTGAAATTTCTACAATTTTCATTTCCGACCCCATAAAGTATATATTTTCTGAAAGCTTATGAATAGAGGAGTCGATTAAGCTCTGTCAGTCTGTCCGTGTGTATGTTGAAATCAACTTTTTGAAGCTCCCCGATATAGGTTGGACCCGGGTAAGGTATTAAAATATCAGAAATATTCGGGAGTAGATCGGTATTGAAAATCAGAAACATCGGTACATAAACAACTGAGATATGAGCAAAAACCCACGACCACCTCGATATTTTTTTCACAAAAACAACATTACAACAACAACATACATACATACAAACGTGTATACTGGTTAGAAAAAACGTGGCATCGAATCCCAGCTGATCCAAAAAATTTTTTTTTTAATTTTTTTAAAATTTTTTTTTAATTTTTTTTTTTATTTTTTATTTAATATATTATTTATATTTTTATTATTTTTTTTTTAAATTTTTTTTTTTAATTTTTTTTTATTCATTTTTTGTTTTATATATATTATTGACATAATAATTTTTTTTTAATTTTTTTTTAAATTTTTTTTTTAATTTTTTTTTTAATTTTTTTTTAAAATTTTTTTTTTTTTGTTTTTTTAACATACATACTGAATTTATAATTTTACAATGGGACGTTTTTATATATGTATGTTTTTATATGTATGTACGTATTTCATATGGGATGAATGGTGACACAAACCACTGTTATTGCATGACTACACGTTGTGAAGGGTATATAAGATTCGGCACGGCCGAATATAGCGCTCTTACTTGTTTATCATCACGACGTATGTTTTTGACCTACTGTACATATAATATACAAAAGTTCGAAAAAAAACTTCCATGCAAATAGAAATATCAGAAGTCACTTAAATATTTAAACAGAGTTTGGATAAACACTTCTGTACTCACCTGGATTGGTGACGAAGACATCCACTGTTGAAATAGATCAGACGTAACCGAAGATCTTTTTAAAGGCTGTTTGCGACTTTCGATAAATTCATGCAGTCGTGCCAAAGCTTCAGGTGGTGCTCGCTCCATTAGCCATTTTTCAAAAGCCTCAGGTTTCTCTTCAAACAAACGAGCCACTTCATCCACATCTTGTGCAGTGGCTTCACGTGGTTGCTTGGCTGCACTTTTAATCGACGTGCTTGAACAACTAATGGGTGAACTTAATATTGTTGCAGTGGCCACCATATTATTGCTGCTGTTACTGGCACAGCGAGTTATTGTCGGTGATGATACTGTTGAGGATGCAGTTACAATGGTTTCCGGTGATATGGAGTTCTTTTCAGTTTGTAAGGCGGGCTTTGTTATAACTTGATTGGATTGATTTACACTAGTGATTAAGGTTGTGGAACAGGCAAAGGTGTTGGTATCGTAAGAGACTAAAGTTTGGCTGAGAGTTGTTGCAGGTGGCTGTTTAGAGGGTGCTGGTGTTTTGAAGCCAACAGTTGACATTGTAGCGGCTGTTAACAAATCCTGTTCACTTTTTGTTATTGTTGGTAGTTGTGTATTATGGATTTGTGTTGTGGTTGCTTTCGCTGTTGAACCATTAGTTAACAAGACTGTTGTTGTTTCTGCTTCTGTCGATGTTGTATCCTCTATGGATGGGTAGTTTTCATTGTTTTTTCTTGAATTAGCACTTTTCAGTGCATCTGCTTGTGGCGTTGACACATCTGTCATTTTGTTTTGTATACCAGCAAATGTATAACGATATGTTGAAAATACACGCTCTACCTATTTTCTTTATAGACATTTATGCCAATATTTTGCCAACAACAAATAATGTCATCCATCAAACAAACTTACAACCACACACAGTTTGTAGTGAAATACAAAAAGGTCTTGCAGAGCGGTAATACAACAGTAATAAAAATGAAGTAAATAACCCGTAAATTCTTTTTTTGCCTCCCCCTTTTTAGTGCCTAAATTTGAATTTGAAGAGTGACTGTTTCATCGCTGTGTTGCTCTAACTTTTGTACTGTTCACTTGAGTAGCTGTGGTATGGTTTGTAATCGCAGAGGGTTTAGTTATATCAATATTTGTTGTGATTATGTTGAGTTTTTAGGGTTCTATTTTATTACCGACTGAAAATATCGAAATGATTTCCATTGAGGTTAGGCTTGACTCATAATACGCATGCAACATTTCGACTTGCTTACAACAATATTAAATTTATTTTTAGTCTTGGTGGTATAAATCTTTTTATTTTACGGAATATTTTTGAGTTTTGTTTTACTTTATTATAGTCTTAACAACTAAATAAATATAAAATTTCCTAGTGTATTTAATTTTCTAGATTTTATTATTTTTCTTTTTCTTCTGTTATTTTATTTATATTTATTTGTTTCTGTAACAAACAATCACTTGTTTTTGTTTTGTTGAAATACTGCATTGGATTTACTTCTTGTGAATTCAGTTTGGTTTCAAGTTCTTTGGTTGGATTGACTGGCTGGCTGACTTGATTATGCCAAGTAATTTGTTTTTAGTTGTTTTTCTTTCTTGTACGTTTAATATAGCTAAATTGTGTTAAACAGCATCCTTATGGTGTCAAAATTATATTGCCCTTGTTGTTATCGTCGTTTTTATTACTGTTATAAAACTCTAGACAGTCGATAAGAGAAAAACACCATCTGAAATGAAGAATAATAATTGGTTGGGTTGAGTATTAAACAACTAATTTAAATTTAAATTTATAAGCAAATTTGAAATTTATTCTTGACAAAAAAATTATTTTTATAATGATATAGTTTAACAAAAATATTTCAGTTAATAAAAATTTAAAAATTTTATATGAAAAAAAAAACTCATAAATAGGTTTATATAAGAATAATTGCATCAATAACTTTTTTTACTAGTTCAATGTGAATAAAATTTTTCATGATTTCTAAATCAATAGAAACGGCATTCTTTATGCCTTCCTAAATACAAAATAGTTTGTCTCAAATGATGTGCATCAAAATACATGCGAATGAATGCGAAATGTTTTAAACAATTTATCTAAATAAACAAAGTCAATTCATAACAACTCAGAATGCTATATTCGGCCGTGCCGAATCTGATAATACCCTTTACCATCATGTACATAGGTATAATCCCACATCGTAGTTTAACATATATTTCATGTTATACGCCATTTTCCTTATTATTTCCGACGCCATCCTTGATTTTGAATTTTTACGTAGTTACCGTATTCTACATATATTTTTTTAATAATTTACAGTATCTTACTATATTGAGGGAGTTCAAGCAGTTACATTTTAAAATACCAGATTTGACCCATATATAAATTTATTGTGTCCACCAGTTAGTAGTGGCGGCCAAGATTAATTTTAATTTTTTTATACTGCTTATATTGCGCTAGTCAAGTCCTTTCAGATTATAACAATTTTATTTGCTCATATCTCAGAAAGTTATGGGGCGATCTTGCTGACTTTGAATAGCGATTCCCTGATATTTTAACAAACACACGGACAGACGGACATGGCTTAATCAACTCCTCTTTTCATAAGCTTTCAGAAAATACACACGTTGTGGGCTCGGAAATGAAAATTTAGAAATTACAAACGGAATGACAAAGCTATATATACCCTTGTGCACCACAGGTGAAGGGTAAAAAAATCGGTCTCTTTTCGCCCAATATGCATGTATTCCTTGCACTTATTGAAATTAAGAAAATTTTACTGATTTGTTAATATTTATAAAAGTACAATGTCCAATAATACGTTATTGTTGAAATGATGCATGTTTGACTTAAATTTAACCACTTCATCATGGGTTCAACGCATACATTCACTATTTCTTTTGCGTGCATTTTTTAATGGAATGTTTATTGAACATTCTCTATTAACAAAAATTTTTAGTTTTATTCTTGATGAAGTGACAAGCTCAGTTTTCAAAATATTTAATGCATTTAAGACCCAAAATTCTATTTGCTATTCTGTATATTTTTTAATGATAATAACGTCGTGTGACTCTGTTAAAAAAGACAAAAACTGTTTACTACGTTCTTAAATTCCATGAATATACACTTTCTTTACCTTTATGACAATGAAAATAGCATCAATAGGCATAGGAAATCAAATGTTATAATCTTTTGTATTGATTTAAATTTCAGGCTTAATTTTTTAATGACTAAGGATGTAAATAAAGTCGTTTTAATGTCCTTGAATATCCATAAAAGTTTTGCATTAATAAACGTTATCTTGTCGCTCCCGTTATTATTTCGTCTATAGTGCATTGAACGTTGGTTTCGAAATAATCAATTATTGCTGATTAAATATGCCCTTCAAAAAATAATTCAAAGCTGTAAAATCACACAAACAATGTGAGCAAACCAAAGGCTTACTTTTTGAAATAATTTTGTCACCAAAAGCTTAACTAACATAGTGATGGTTTTAAGCGCTTATTACCTAACACGGAGTAAAAGAAATAATAAATCATTTGCTGTAGCATTGGCCATTTCGGATCAAAAGACAAATTACTCCAATGACGCCTTCGCCATATAAACTGCACCAAACAATTATTGTTTTTGGTATGTAATAGATTCTGATTAAGATTGTGCTCTGTCTACAAAACAATAGTTCAGCTTGTTTATATACCGATTAAGCCAGAAATTACACTCATATCTGATGATGCTATTGCGATTAAAATCTGGTTCAATTTCCAGTTGATTATTAGCCCATTCACCGAATTGATGGTCCACTGGCTTTAATTCTTGCACCAATAGGATCTTCTGTGGATGTAGTCTAAGATCCATCTTCAACATTTTCTAAGTAGTGGACGAGCAGAGACCAAGTTTCTGAGAACGGCATCAGGACGATTAATTTGAGTCATCTTTAACACTCGCCTCTACGGGCTCGGTTTAAATGAATATTTTCCCCAAGATTAACTATTTCCATGAATGTATGCATAGTATTGTGTATTATCTGTTTAAATGGGCAATCAAATACACTGTAAACTTGATGAAATTCTCTATAAATTTATAAATAAATTTCCGCGAATTGTAAACATTGTTCTAGTTATACCGAAAAAAATCACACATACACGCAAAGAAAAAATATGGTTGTGGTAACCATAATCGAAGAGCAACATACTATGATTGAATTGTATGATTATGTTTAAAATAATAATGGTTACCAGTTATCATTATTATGTTTAATTTAAGCATCATTCAATAATCATATATATGACTACAATTGTAATCGACAATCTTTGCTTTTTTACGGCAAATTATTGTCTTTTGCTGTAACATACACATATTGCTTGTACTCACCAATTTAATTGCAATTTTTTACCAATATTTATTTACATTTTCTCGTTTATTTTTAAATTTTCTTCAATTTTTCAAAATTTTTGTTCCTTTTTTGACATCTCAAACTTTTAAAATAATAAAAATTTATTCAGCAAGAAGAAGAATAATTGAAATCAAATTATTATTAAAAAAAATCATAGCTTGATTAATTTGTAATCATACTGTTGTCTCACTTATTATTTAATGATTATTTTTAATTTTTAATGCTTTTGAATATAATGTTATTTTTGTCAAATTAATTTTTTTTAAATCATACTATTTTTAAATGATAACCATTTTGAAATTTTTACGAAAAGTAATCATTAAATGATACAATTCAAACAAATGCTTGATTATCGTGACAAAATATATGATGAAATTAAACAAAAATAACTATTACTTGTTTTCGACAACCAAATATTGTTTTAGAAAAAATAATATGACCGTCGTGATCATGTCGTAACCATGGGTTTTCTTTGCGTGTACGTGTAATCAACATTGATCAGGACAACTGCACTGCTAAACTAAAACTGATATAAATTAACTGGAAAAGGCATTTTAATGCACTTACAGTTGTCTGGCTTGTTATTGAATTTTCAATCCCTAATACCATAGACAGACGACAGCGTTAATTTGCATTAAAAGTCTTAATTCAAATTAATTATTGAAGTATCCCCGTTCCAATCTGTATTAGATTTCACGTAAATGCACTAAATCAAATTGAATTTATACTGCATTTAGCAATTTCAATATGGCAACACGGTCGGCAATCAATCAAAAAATTAAAAAATCAAAAATGTAAAATAAATATAGATTCGATATGTTGAAATTTTTTACATATTTTTTGAAATGCCTTTCTGTTTAGGCGAAAGTTTTCCTTAATACTGGTATCGTCCATCGTAAGCACGTCACTCTCCCAAAAAGTGCTGTTACGGTCCTTTAAAAAAATACCACATACCTACATATGTACATACATACACACATACATATGTATGTATGAATTATAAGATACCATTAAACCTACGAATTTCCACAATTCCCTTTCTCTTATTTCAGAGTGTCCTTCTGCGATCCCAACTTGTAGGAACATGTTCAGATTTGTGATTGCTAGTGCATTTACAATTTTTACTAAGTGCAGAAACAGTCGTCTGTCACAGCAAAATTTTAATTTGCATTAGTGAAATTTTAATGCAGATTAACGCTGTCGTCTGTCTATGGTATAAGGGTGCGCCGCTTGTTGCCGAGCCGGCCGCTCTGTTCGCACCCTAAGTGGCAAAATGGTTAAAAAATGTCTTAGTACGTTTTTGGTACCCTATGGAACTTCCAAACACTTGAAAATATAAACAAATTTTAATTGTATTTGTTACTCGGTAGGACTTTGAAAAAGTGCTCGAAAATTGGCTTTATCGAATTCGTTCCTGCAGAAGAAGTCATGGAGGCCATTTGAATAGCGTTTTGTTAAGAACTTAGTTGTATCGATTGTACTTCACATTAAATAAAAAACTTATGGATTTCCTTAACAATAAGTGTGTTTTGTTTTTAAAAGAAATCATATCACTCTTATATGAAAACCTTTTATCATGCAAAAATACATGAATTGATTAATATTATTGCCTAATAGTATATTGACAATTTTTTAGGGCAAATGTTGAGCACTTTAAGGCGGACAAAAAATTTATAAAAAAAGGTACAAAAAAGGGGAGAAATATGAAAAAATCTACTTCATTTCGAATTCAATGGCCAATAATAAAACTGAAACTGAATCGTAATTTGGTACTTTTTAGAACGCTTTTCTTTAAGCGTGTTAAGAGGTAAACAGATTTGTTCCTAAATTTTTGTATTTGAAAAATTAATGATGGAATCAAATTTAAATAAAATTTTATTTGATTCAATGAATTTATTAATTAAAATCTATTAATTGTCTGTGTCTGGTTACTCTAATCAATACATTTTTTCAAAACTTATTTTTAAATATATATTTACAATAACTTTTACAAACTTATTTATCTCAAGTTTGAAATAAATAAATGTTGTTTCTACAGGCCTTTTATATTTATAATGCTTAATTTTGTTGTAGTTCATTTTGTAGCAAACAGAGCCAATCACTAGATTAGAGATAATCTTTACAATTGTAGGTGTGTATGTATTGCAATTGTATGACTAACAAATGATTGAGTACTAATTAAGTACCCTTAGAATTCATTCAGTTAATAGTTTATGTATTTCATCTCATTTCAATATTATTGGCACTTAAAATCCAATTATAAGATTTAAATTCATTATTACAAGTCAGAGCCTTTTCAAGTATGACTTTTTAGTTTAGTGTTTTTTTATATACTAAAATAAAACAGAGAAGAACGCTTTTAGTATTCATCCAATTATCTATATAAGTTAGATAATATTATGGCATCTGTGTTTAAATATGATTCCGATTATGGGCTGTAACCTGACGTAATTTCGCAGGCACGTTTCTTGAAATTTTTTATTTGTCAGATGTTTCTGCAAGTAAATTGCTACAATCGCAGTACAAATGCCTTCCAATAAAGGCAGAAAAAATGTAGTAAGATTGTGCGTTTTTTAAACTGTAATGGCGTTTCGATTGTATTATTAGTATTATAATCACTTCAAACGTGGCGATTCTGTATATTGACATAGCCGTTGTAATAAAATTTCGCTTCTTTACGAAAAGATATAAAAATGTTTTTATTTTTGCTTTTCAAGATATTTTTGCAATCAACCACCTTGCTATTTTCTTCTATTTTTGTATTTTTTATAAAAACTGGGATTATAATAAGCGATTCCATAATATTTATACATTTTCGTTAAAAAAAATTACACTCAAGTTTTATATAAGTTCAATATGACATTTCTTAGGATGCCATCAAAGTTTAAAAATTTGAATGGCGATTAATAAGAAAAAAATGTCAAAATAGATAAATCCGGCGGTTTTTGAAATTAAAAACGAATAATTTTTATACCCGCCATCAAAAAAGTGGTGGGGATATATTCATTTTGTCATTCCGTTTATAACACATCGAGATATCCATTTTAAACCCCATAAAGTATATATATTCGAAATCGGGGTTTCATTTTATGACGATCTAGCTATATCCGTCCGTCTGTCGGTCTGTTATCAGCACGATAGAGGTCGGACAAGGTTAGGAAGAGAGTTATAGCTCGAATGCAAGAGTAGGTCCAAAAAACCATGTCCTTCGCATATCGAATAAAATGGAATTGTGTCCAAACACATTAATGTAGACTCATGTATCCTCTAGGGTTCTGGAAGTCCAGCAGTCACACCAATTGCACCCCATTAGCTTTACAATATAAAAAAATTTTAAAACGCCATTGATCTTGTTTTTTTCTAAAATTAACCTGGAAGTGCTAAAACTATAAATAGAGAGCAGTATAGGAATATGATATCAGTTTTTACTTTTCGCTTTAGGAAAAAGACTTGAGATATAAATTCAGAAGGTAGTAAGTAAGTAGGTAAGTAAGTAAGTAAGTAAGTAAGTAAGTAAGTAAGTAAGTAAGTAAGTAAGTAAGTAAGTAAGTAAGTAAGTAAGTAAGTAAGTAAGTAAGTAAGTAAGTAAGTAAGTAAGTAAGTAAGTAAGTAAGTAAGTAAGTAAGTAAGTAAGTAAGTAAGTAAGTAAGTAAGTAAGTAAGTAAGTAAGTAAGTAAGTAAGTAAGTAAGTAAGTAAGTAAGTAAGTAAGTAAGTAAGTAAGTAAGTAAGTAAGTAAGTAAGTAAGTAAGTAAGTAAGTAAGTAAGTAAGTTAGTAAGTAAGTAAGTAAGTAAGTAAGTAAGTAAGTAAGTAAGTAAGTAAGTAAGTAAGTAAGTAAGTAAGTAAGTAAGTAAGTAAGTAAGTAAGTAAGTAAGTAAGTAAGTAAGTAAGTAAGTAAGTAAGTAAGTAAGTAAGTAAGTAAGTAAGTAAGTAAGTAAGTAAGTAAGTAAGTAAGTAAGTAAGTAAGTAAGTAAGTAAGTAAGTAAGTAAGTAAGTAAGTAAGTAAGTAAGTAAGTAAGTAAGTAAGTAAGTAAGTAAGTAAGTAAGTAAGTAAGTAAGTAAGTAAGTAAGTAAGTAAGTAAGTAAGTAAGTAAGTAAGTAAGTAAGTAAGTAAGTAAGTAAGTAAGTAAGTAAGTAAGTAAGTAAGTCAGTAAGTAAGTAAGTAAGTAAGTAAGTCAGTAAGTAAGTAAGTAAGTAAGTAAGTAAGTAATTAAGTAAGTAAGTAAGTAAGTAAGTAAGTAAGTAAGTAAGTAAGTAAGTAAGTAAGTAAGTAAGTAAGTAAGTAAGTAAGTAAGTAAGTAAGTAAGTAAGTAAGTAAGTAAGTAAGTAAGTAAGTAAGTAAGTAAGTAAGTAAGTAAGTAAGTAAGTAAGTAAGTAAGTAAGTAAGTAAGTAAGTAAGTAAGTAAAGTAAGTAAGTAAGTAAGTAAGTAAGTAAGTAAGTAAGTAAGTAAGTAAGTCAGTAAGTAAGTAAGTAAGTGACTCTGGAAGAAAGTGCAATTTTGCCGGCTCATCGAAGAGGTCTCAGCTCAGAAAAAAAATGCACAGAAATCATGCATCGAAGCCTCAATGAGATCTTCTGGGCAGACTTAGAATTTAGCCATTACGGTCGAAATACTGTAGAAGTTATGGACACCCTTCATAAGCCATATGTTCATAAAGAGGAAAACCTTCAAAATGTCCCCTAATTTCGTTTAATGGAAAATTTTTGGGCTTATTTAAAGCAAAGTGTTTATGATAGTGGCTTTAGAATGACAAATACAAAAAATATGATCGAAAAAATTAAAAAGAAACTCCTCAAAATGCCAACATTGATATTTTCAACAGCTATGGAAAAACTTCCACAAAACTGCTGCAAAGCGGATAAGATGGGACCAATTTTTTTACATTAAATTAATATCATAAATTGATTTTTTAAAAAGTGAAATAAAATTCACGTTAGTTTATAACATACAACATATTGTTTCAATTTCATTCCGCAAACGTTATAAACCATATTCTATTCAAGAGTTAATGCTTTATAAAAAAATGCTCTGTTTCTTACTGAGTTTCTGTTTTGCTTTTTGACATGCATTAAGGTTAGAGATTAAACTGAGGACGCTGTACCCTTGAACAGGAATTTACATAGCCCGTAACATTAAGCATTTCTGTCTCTTTAAAATCTTTCTGCTGTTTCGTTGGTAAAAAAATAACTAAATATTATACAGACAATTGTTTTTTTTTTACTTTAATAAATACTTTGATAAAATATTTATTTTACTTAATAAAGTTTTCAAACAATTCTCCATGGCATTAAATGCCAACAAATTGTAATTCTACTAATTGATTGTGCAAAACTTAATTTTCTGGCTGTAGTTTAATTAATATTTAATGGCGTTTATACTTGCAAATATAATGGGTGTTTTTTTATAGAGGTATTAACTTTTAATTGGAAACACTTTTTTAAATGGCGGCCATTTTGAACGCTGTGAAGTGATTTATGTTAAGTTTGGTTTGGCATTTCAACATGAATAGACTGACGTCTGTATAACGCTTTCAAATTATGAAAATGAAAAATTAGTGGGATTTGTAGTTTCAATAAAACGGTGCAACACAATTTATTTATTAAAATAAAGGTATAGTAAGCCGCATAGTTTTATGTTTCCGACCCGTGAATTGGCCTCCAATCGTGCGATTTAACGCCGCTAGACTATTTTCTGTGAGTATATGTAAATTCACTAGTCTACGCCGATAAGCACGAAATGATGACCTCTTAGAGAACAACGTTATGGCCGATATACGTCCACAGTTGTTGGAAAAAGTCATCGAAGATTGGACCCCTAGATTAGAATACATCGTAGCCGGTCATGAAGGTTATATTTTAATCCTGAAGATTATCTTTCGAATAAAGTAAATTACATGTATACTTGCTTTTTATTTTATTCCATTTTAAATATTACACCTTATTAAAAAAAGCACCCTTTACAAAAAATCTCTCGCTGACGTATGAGTTATAAATAGCTAGCAGCTGTTATTGTTCATACGCTGTATGGTTTTAAAAACGAAATAAATCTGTCAATCATTATTGACATTCTATGGATTTATTAAACAATATCCATTAATGAATTTTATATTTTAAGTGATTGCGTTTAAAAGCGACAGAAAAATCAAACTATTTTTGTTTTTGGTTTTCTATTGTAATAAAAAAAATTTCTGTGAAAGTCAGCAACTTTTTTTTATGGGCGCATAAATAAAAGCACCATTACTTTGAAATTAATTTTTTAATTCTTGTAGGAAAGAAAATGTTTAAAAACACAGGTTAAATGTACAGATATATTAAGCTGGTTTAGTATTTATAAATAAATATTAATTTGACCTTTTTATTCAAATATATTGAAAGTCCATTTGCAAAAATTATTAATTTTCGTAGAACATTTTTAATTAAATTGTATTAATTCAAAATAAATAAAAATATTGATCTCGAGTTAGTCAGTTGGAGTCATCTGCACTCTTTATCTTTGTATTTTATACTTTAAACTCGATATATTCATATAAGACTTAAAACTAATATTCATGTTACATTTAAATGAAATTCGAAAATGAGAAGCATTTCAATTTTAAATTGTTCATTCATCAAATGAAATTTTCTTCATGTTTTAATTCTCTCATATTCCCAATACATTTCTTTTATGCTTTCTGTAGCCAACCTTAGGATAAAAAATTAATTAAATGCAGTAATAAAACCCTCACTGAGAAAAGCCTTAAAGAATTGGAAAAGTGTCTTGTACTTATTTAAAACAAATTAAAATGATAATGAGATAAATGATATTGTCGGGCTATATTTCATTATTGATAAATTAATTATTATAAAACAAATCGTATGGTTACTCTTAAACAGAAATAATCACCCTTGAACTTAAACATTTACACTGGTTTACAGTTAAGTGTAATTAAATACTATTACCTTAATGTAATTTTTAATTACAGATTAATCTAACGTAAATCAAATTCTCCTAGCAGCGCAAAAAAAAATTAATCTCTAAAAAAAATTTTAGTTATTTGATATCTATCTCTGATTGTAAAGGAAGCTATTTTTACGATTATTATTTTTTAATCATCAACTCATTTTTCCTTAAACAAAATTGGTAGTTTCACTACGAACAAAAAACACACTTAATTTAACTTTGAATAAAAACTGTTATCTCCCAAATATAAAACTGAATATTAGAGAAATTTTTTAACTATAAAAAATGCTTGAAATGTCTGCTCCATGATTGCGACGATACCAAATAATGAACTCTGTTACTTTACTTAGTAACTGCCGTATTCATAGAAAATATTTTCAGTTTATTGAAGGCGTATTAGAAAAATTTCTCTAAATCATCTGTCAAATAAGCCTTTAATAAACCTTAAATATTTTAAATGAATACGGCAGTAAGTCACCAACTAAGAGATAAATCTAAAATTAATTTTTATTCAATTAATAAGGGCTATTAAGAAATGTCTCAGCATTTTTTTTTAATTTACTAAGAACCAACAAAATTTGAATGCATTTTTAAAATAAGAACTGAATTAAAATATGAATAAATTCATCATAAATTAAAAACTCATTGCCGATGGCTGCAATCGTTGCGGTGTAGCCAGCAACCGAATTATCTTTAAAGCTACAGTAAAATTGTACAAAGTTAATACGAAATAGTCAGCGCCGGCGTTGACGGCTGCGGTGCAAAGCATTGAACGGCGATAACTGACAGTCGGCTGTAACCAATAAGCTTTTAGATAAATAGAAAGTTTTAAAATAATTTTCCTTTTGTTTGATATCATTTATAGATGTAGAAAAATGTTGTCACACAAATCTGTACAAATCATATAAAAAGATGTTGATATCTTTGCAAATTGATGGTATATATTAGACGCGAACAAGTAAGAGCGTCTTATTCGGCTGTGTCGAATCTTATATACCCTCCACACAATTTTTACCATCACGTAGTGCTCACTACTGACTATTATAGAGTAATACTGTGACTAAATGTTTTTTACGAAATCGATAATTAAAACTTTAAATAATTGAAATTTTAAAAAAAAAATTTTTTTTTTGTTAAATAAGTACTGTTGACCTTTTTTGTTATATATATTTTTTTTATATATTTTGTTGTAGATTTTTGTTTGGCTTTAGGTCATAAGAATTTAATTTTGTTGTTTTGTTTTAAAAAAAAAGGTTTAAAATTTCTTTATTTATTTTATACCATTATTTCGACCTACTTCGTAGACAATCATTAGATTCAAAATTCTAAAGTATCACGTATTCTCTTGAAAAAGTTGATTGCAGTATATACAACAACAGACGGAAAGATGGGCAGATGGACAGACGGACTTAACCAAATAAATTTCTCTATCTATTGAAATTAAGCATATATATTTTTTATAGGGTTTAACATAACTATTGTAGATATTGTATTGTAGATAAAGACGGACAAACTTCTATATACTCTTTTAACCTCCCGTATGAAGGATATAAAAACAAGTGTAAAAAGTCTAAACGTAAACAAATACAAAACACACATCAATGACAAATGTAAAATGTAGACATCAAATAAATACGATCCAAAGGCTTTCATTAAAAAAATACTGCCAAATGATATCAAGTAACAACTATTGCGGCTTCTAGTATATAAAGAGTGGACCATTTAAAATATTTGAATTTAAATCAGCTAAAAAATAAAGTACTGATTATGTTAAAAAATTTTTGGTTTTATTGGAATATCATTCATATGAAAACTGCGGCTGTCTCGACATCAAATCAACCAAATTTTTCAAAATTCAAAATTCAAAAAAGTGCGAGTAATTTTCAATTCCTCAGAACTATGACGAGATGACATTGCTTTGTCCAATAACGATCCATTTTCATTAATTCACTTCACAAATTAACGCACAAGCTTAACTGAAGGCCGAACTCTTCTCAAAAAAAGTTCAGGTAAATTTTTTAACAGTTTGCGTCAAAGACTCACACAAGTACGTCGGATGGGGTACCGCAGATCCAGTCGTGCTAGTCATATGAACGATATTGTGTTCCATTCTTAAAGACAAATTTCAACCTTTCCAACAAGATCAGATATTAAAAAAAATAATTTACAACTAAATTTATAAACAACAAAAAAGGGTCAGCAATACTTTAACAATAATCAGTACTTTTTTATAGCTGATTTAAATATAAAATGTAAAATGTGTCACCCTATGTTCATAACTTAAATTTAACACCACTGCTTTTATCGTAACTATTTTCTCTTTAGGTAATATTAATCATAATCATTTGCATTTTAGGCAAAATTTCAGAAAAATTCAATCAATCTCAATCTCTGTAATCTCTGACCTTTTTCAATGCCATTTGTTCTTTAATTCACCTTTTTCATGACAATGATTTTAATTCTGTTTGCCGAGATGACCATAAGCAGAGCGGATCAAACGTACACAATAACCTGAGCCATACATGTGTATGAGCATTAGACGAATACTTCTTAAATACATACATACTAAAGAGCTGCGTAAAATGTATCAAAAATTATGTGTTCTATTTCACACTACTTCCAGTCGCTCTTCATAGAATACTCTCAATAATGTTTGTTTTCTTCAATTTTGTTGGTATTTTCAAACAAGGTAAATTATCGAAAACAAAGCGACAATAAAATAAAGAAACGGTAAATCATAACAAAAACATTAATTTTAACAGAATACACATAAAAAAACGTAAAAATATTAAACTGCAATGTTACTCAATAATTACATTATGGGCAGTTTAAAAAGAAAACACTTTGTTATAAGCAATTTCATTAACACATCTGAACTCTATATTCATAAAAACGTTTTTTAAGGTCTTGGTCTACTATCAAAACATTCAAACATGTTTTGAATGGTCTATTTCATATTTGTTTTGATTTTTCTTTATTGTTTTCCTACGTTGTTCTTTTGCAATTTTGTTCTATTATTCAATATTTTTATCGTACTACAAATCACATATTGTTTTCAAATACTTATTTTATAATTAGAGAGCAAAATACACAACTTTTTTTTAGATTAATTTAATTGCTTGTTAGCGATTTTTCTTATGCTTGTAAACTTTTTTATTGCGTACGTATGTACATATTTGTACTATCTGTCACCACTGACAACGTCAAAAGCCAAATTATAGTGATAATAAAGTTCGTAACTAATTCCATTGTTTTTCTAAGCTCTAAGTTGACACTAATAATTACTGAGTTTTAACCATAGTATGACAAAATGTGTTGATAATTAAAACCACAAACTATCGTATGAAATACACAATCATATTGTTACCATGTTCAACAACATGTATACTGATTACTCTTACAAACAAATGGACTTCCGTTTTAACAAAAACGTGTTACTAACTACAAATTTGCAGTTACAAGAAAAACGAATGAAATTAAAAACAAACCAACAACATACGGTTCATATGGCGCCAGGATTTTATAATAAGAACATGGGCACAGCAGCAGTGAAGATTCCTTTTTTGAGTTTAACCTTTTTATGTGTGAAAATCGATTAATAGTAGAAGGGCATACATTTTTAAAACCAACTTCATCTTCTTCTATATCTATATATATAAAAGTGAAACTCTGTGTGTGTGTGTGTTAGCTATAGACTCCGAAACTGTAAAACCGACCGGGCTCAAACTTTAGTAAGTTGTTGTACATATACCAGGGAGTGTTTATGGGTGAAAAAAGTTTGCGGGGCCACGCCCATAAAAAATTAATTATCATTTTTAGCTACTTGCACATGACCGATTTTTCTGAAACTTTGCACACATATTGAGCTGTCATGACATTAAAATTTCGTGATAAGAAAAGTGGGCGGGGCCACGCCCATAAAAAAGTTATAATTTTGAGGTACTTTCACTAGACCAATTTTCTGAAACTTTGCACACATATTAAGCTATCATGACTTTACAATTTCGTGATTAGAAAAGTGGGCAGTGCCACGCCCATAAAAAAAAATTATATTTTTCAGCTACTTAAACTTCACCAATTTTTCTAAAACATTTCACACACATCTTGAGGTCTCATTATTATACAATTTCGTGATTAGAAAAGTGGGCACTGCCACGCCCATAAGAAATAAGTTATCATTTTTAGCTACTAGCACTAATCGATTTTGCTTAAGCTTTGCACATACATATTGAGCTCTTATGATTATACAATTTCGTGATTAGAAAAGTGGGCAGTGTCACGCCCATAAGAAATAGGTTATAATTTTTAGCGTTTTGCACTTGATATTCAATTTAAATTTAGAATGCATTTTTATTCATTAAGGGGAGTAGCAACGCGCGCTGGGCTTTTCTAGTATACAAAAAATGGGAACAAAAGAACAAATGGTTTTTTATATTATTAAATCTATATTTTATTCGACGTTTATATGATAAAATATATAGTAGCGACGATTGCAAACTGAGAGTTTTAAGGTTAGAGATAACACCCCGTCATAAATAAATTGGTATAAACTTTAACCTGCATACCATATTTTAAACATGAAGAATTATTTTTCGATACCTTGTTATTTTTGATTAAGTAAAGGTGTAAAGCGTTTACATAAAATGAAAAAGCCTTAAAATTGAAAGAGATCCTTAAAAAAATTTTTTTTACAAAACCCTTATGAAAAGTGGTAAACATTGATGCAACATTAAAAGACACACCAACAGCATATAAATGAGCTGAAACCTAAGAAAAATATAAAATAAAGTATATATAAAACAGTTATAAAGTTTTCTATTAATTTTTCAGAATTCGGGGATTTTCCTTTTTTGTAAGAACTAGGGTGATCGACTCTCTGTTACTTACAGTGAAAACCCGGTTTTTTACTTTTTCACCTGGCGGTTTTTTTTAAATGTAGATTTTTCGGATGTCCCTTTAGCATGCTCAGAAGAACCAATTTTTTAATTTTTAAGTTGATTTAAATTTACCTTTGTAACCCAATCGTACATTAGTTTATTAAATACTAAAGAACTTGCAGACGAAATAAATAAAAATGAATATTGTGTCTAAAATTTAAAAGATACATGCTATTACACTACCTAAAAAATTTAAAAAACTAAATATTAAAGCTAAGTTTGCATTAAATTAAAAGTCGTAACAACTATCAAAAAATGTGTGTAGAATAAAGAGAAAGCAAAAAATATGAAGCGAATTGTATTATGGCGAAAATGTAGATGGGTTATATGATGTGGAGAATTCGACTGAATTCATTTGCTCATAAGTATGTCAAACTTCATATAAACGGATATTTAAAAGCGAATTCATATTTATATACAAAGTTTGATATAATTACATGAAGACATCCACGACCACTTGGTCAGCTAAGGTTACCTTAATATGTGTACCCTGATTGTAATCAGTAGAAAAAATGTACGGAAATATGGACAAACGTGATTTATTTAAAAGTAGATACTTTTTAAATTTGGAAATGGCGCCTTAGATTTGTTTTGTTAGTCAGCTGCTTAGTTAAAGACCCTCTTTTTTACTTTAATTTAAATTATTATGACTGTAAAATAATAGTTAAAATGTAAATAAAATCTTACAATATATTTTGCTCTACTTTTTTACGTATGGCGCGAATATCATCATATTTTGCAAAAAATCCCACATCCTGTATGATATTAAATGTAGTTTAATGCGAACGTGAAATTAATGTTTGAAGTGTTTTTGTTAAATAAATTAAATTTAAAACGCATATTTTGTGGTATAAAAAATTTTACAGAAAAAACCGGTTATCGGTTTTTTTTTAATTTTTAAAAAAGGAATCAGTTTTTAAAATTTTAAATTTCAAATTATTTAAAAACCGGGTTTTGGAAGAAGTCGAAAAATTGATCACCCTAGTAAGTACGAGAGTAAGTAACTACTTGCTTAAGTTTCCTTAAAGGTTTTCTGTAATAAGACTTTTTCAAAAAATAGTTTTAAATAGTTATTTTACAGGCATTCAAACAATGAATTATTTATAATTTCAATGTTGTCAAAGTTGCAAAATAAAATCACAATTAGACTAAAACAAATTACACAGAATAATATGTAAATTAAATTAAAGGTTAACTAATGAAATTTATATATGTATATAATAATATATAAGTAAAACTAAACTTTATAAAAATATTAAAAAAAAAGTGTGTTCCTCATTATACAGACCTATTTAGTGTCTTGGCCGTTCTCAAATCACTAAAACTAAGCAAAAACAAAAGGATTTTTAAATCAGCATTATATTTTACTATGTTGCGTATTATTGGTTTACACCGTGGCGTATAAAAGAATTTATCTCTGCTCAATTAAAACTCATACGCAGTGGTGGTCTGTTCGTAATTTTACCTACTACCTACTCATACTTTTAGGCGTCATTGTCATTATCAGTCAACCACACCCAGCAAAAAAGTCTATGACAAAAAAGTGATTTTTCAGGGGTTAAACTGGTGACGAACTGTTTCATTTTAGATCACGTGTTTACATGAATATTTTAATGAACTGCACTCTATTTTAAGAACAAAACTATAAAAAACTTTTTCAAAAACCCAACCAACAATTTTTCAATTTTAATTTATTTAATTTTTTTAATCCTTTTAACATTTGGCTAACCTTTGGTTAACACTAAATGTTTATAAAGGTAACCGAAAAATAAAATCTTCTTTTATTTAATAATTTACTAAAATATTCGGGATATGGTCCCATAATTTTTCATACATTTTACTGATGATCTGGCTTAAGTAATAGTGAAATGAATATAAACCAGCTTAAACCCAACAACCAAATAAATAATATAAATTTTAGCTAAAGTGTTATATGGTGGGCGTATCATTTTATTTTTTTGGCATTATACTTATAGTGACGAGAAATTTATATAAGCTATATATCATTACATATCTTATTCTGTCGGTTTTATGAAGTTTTAAATTTCAATAACAGTGAATTATGTGAGAAGTGAGCGTTATAGTAGGCGTTTCTGCCAATAAACTTAACTCAAATATTTCAATATAGAATCTCTTATTCTTTTAAAATCTGATTCCATAGAGAAATTATATGAATTTAAGATAAAGCGTTATATGAGAGGTGGACGCAAAAGTGGGAGTGTCACATTTATTTTCCGTTAGTACAAAGCTTTTGACCAAAACGCAATGTTTGCAAATTTTCAGAATCATAAATCTAATTTTGTCAGCTTATTTACGTTTTAAAAAATATATAGACCGAAAAAGACACTGTGCAGTATAAATTTTCGTACATTTTGATCTATAACTCCCTTTGTAATATACAGATTGATTTTCGGGGAGGGATATTTTTTTGTACTCAGAAAATACACTTATGAAATATTATTGCTCTACGTCAATGCGTTTAGACACAATCGCATTTTATTCGAAGTAGGAAGGATATTTTTTTTTTCCTATTATACGGGCATTTTCACTACCAAGCAAACGTTCTGTATAAGAAATATTTTGGAAAATTTGATCCTTCTAACCTTTTCGGTTCGAGCTCTATCGTGCTTTCAACAGATGGACAGATGGACAAATATAGCTAGATCGTCCAAAAATGAAACCTGGTCTTAGGAAATATATACTCTATTGGGTCTAAAATGGATGTTTTGAGGTGCTACAAAGTGAATGACAAAATGTAATTAATTTATATTAATTGCATAGGAAGGAAAATAAAAAGTATGGCATCACATATAAATCATGCGACAGTCGTTCATTTTAAAATTCCTTGCGCAAGGAATAAACAGAAGACCTTATACAAATAAATATATAGGTTTTATAATAACCTTTAATTGCTTTTAGACCTGAATTTTAAAAATTAGTATGTATTTGGTAACAACTGTTACATTTTCTTTGCTGACTATATGTATGTATGTGTCATTAACTTTTATAAGCTTAGCGATAAAGTTTTAAAAAATTATTATCTCTGTTAACAGCATAAATATTTTAGTCCTATAAAAGTATTTTTTTTTTCAATTTATATTCTAACATATATGTACTAACAAATACACACACACGAGTAGGTAGTATGTATTAAGGAAAATATGTATTTCAGTATTTCAGTAAACATAAACATAAAGTATGTACATATACCCTCTTTAACACATTAAGTTTTTAGTTGCTTTTTTTTAAGTCTCGTTTTTAAGTTGAAAGTTAAAGTGAAACATATACACAAGCATTTACTTAGAAAAAAAAAAAAAAAAAAACAAAACAGTCCTTTAGTTAGTCGTATGCCAGCAAAAAAAGAAAATACAATCTACAAGAATATGAAGAAGACACTAACTGTTATAAGCATTAAATGTAATTTCATTGATATTGCAAGCACGTTCACTGAAAGGCAACGTTGGCTGAATGTGAAATACAAACACAAAATGTTAAACATGTTCGCCTGTGTGAATAACGGACTGAGCTTAGTTGCATGCTTGTAGAGCATCTTGTTAACATTTTCCATTACTGATACTTAACACACATATAAGCGAATTGGTTTTTACATATACAATGAATTATTGTAGTGTAACTAACCCTACATTTCAAAAGGTTCCAACGTATTCATTACGTATTACGTGAATGAGAAACAACATCCAGTATATCCATTGCAAAAAAATTCACACGTTAATCTTTTTTTATAAATCATATGCAGCGTATTCATAATTTGCACTTCCGAAACGATTCAAAAATACAGCATAATTTTATTATTTTAGATATTATTCGTTTATATGTGTGGACTTAGTTACTGTGTTCTAAGACCCCATTTAAACTAAATATTTTCCCAAGTGAACCAATGTATGACCAATTTGAACAATTGCTACTGCTGGGCTATGCTTGGCTAAATATTTGATTTTATTCTCTATGCAAAAATCTTTCTTTTTACAAATTTTAAATATTTTTTCTGTACAGTGGTTCATAGCAATTACAATTTTAAGAGTTCAAAAAAAAGAGAACACATTTATTGCTTGCAGTAACAAACTAGCCAGTTGATCTCAATCTTTCGTAAATTTTTTAAATTAATTTTTTTAAATAATTTATTCAAATTTAATTTTCTAAATAAATAGCTTTTTGTTATAAAGTTCTATTGAAACCAAATTAAGCAAATGCGTATTTGCAAACCGTAGTGTCACCACAAACACAAACAATGCAATTCTCTCAGATTGCGAGAAAACCCCATATACAAAAACAAATTTAGTGGTATTGGTTTTGAGTTTTTCTTTAATGTTAAAGCTTTTAAAATATTTAACAAAATAGAAAACTATTTTGAAATAAAAGAAAAATTTTGATTAAATATTTCTAAAAAACTTATAAGAAAAGTTATTTATCAACACCTGTCTTTAATTTAAGATTATAAAACATTTTTCACAAAGAAAAATTCGAACTTATCAATCATTATCATTATCAATAAATATAACCTCCTCGAAAAATTCAAAAATAAAAAATAACATCAAATTTGAGTGCTGTCACCTTGAATGTTAAAATTTAGGGCCATTTTAATTTAATTTTCACTTTGGGTTTATTTTTCATTGAGGACATTTTTCATCAAGCTACAATTATTATTTCTTATTTGGGCCATGATTGATTTGGGTATAATTTTTATTTTTTAAATTGTCGGCATTTTTTATTCCGACCACCAACTAAATGGTGTGGGGTGTATTTATTTTGTCTTTCCGTTTGTAACAAATCGAAATCATAGAATGTTTATTTTCTGAATTCTGAATTCAGATTTTATTTTAGGACGAACTAGCTATGTACGTCCATCTATCCGTCTTTTGAAAGCACAAGGGAGTTGAAACAGAAAAAGCCAGGGATATTAAATTTTGTCAGAATATTTCTAGTACATCGGAAAAGTTTGAAATTAAAAATGCAGAGAGTTATTGTTTTAAATGCAAAAGTAGGTCATAAAAAACTTGCTTGCTGGCGTCGAATAAGATGTGATTTTGCCTAACGCAACGACGTAGAATATAATATTAAAAGTATATTAATTGACTTTATTTCACTAAATACTGCTCAAGTCCGTATATTACGAAAAGAATTCCATGTCAAAGAGTACAAAAATTCACATCACACAATATCTTTTTTAGCCTATTTAGAATTTCAAACGTTACAAAACCAACAAAATTATATTGCCAACACTGGAATTTCACAAATAAAGCTTCTGGATCGATATTATCAGAACAGCGGAAAATGCAAGTGATACACCTTGTTTAATGCTCAACTCACATATAACACTTTTTCTAAATTTGTATATTTTTTTATGGACAACGATTTTGGTTTTGTAATTGAATGTGCATTATCAGAAATCACTTTCACATGTCTACTTCAACGCATAAATCTTGTTGTGCAAGGTCATTGTATCTGAAAGATTATTTTAAAAGACGCAACCTAGAAAATAATATTTTAAATTATTAGTATTTTAATTGAATAATGTGGTGTCACATATGTCAAGTTGTTAACTACATGCATATCGTCGTTGCTCTTACAAATTCAGTTATGTGTTTTTTACTGAATTTTTGAGGAGATCAAAAAAGCACTTTATTTTGTTTATTTACACTATTAAGCTTACGAATATTGAAAATTTTTCTTTCAACCAATTAAGATATCCCTAATCGGTTTGTTGGATAGATGTACGACCAATAAACCATCAAAATGGAGCAAGAAAAAATTTTTAAAAATTGTCGCATAACCGATTACGTTAGAGCAGCGAAGATATGTACATAACTATAACACACATGTATTCCTATATTTTAAAGTAAAATTCTTAAAAAAATTTTTTTGTAAATAAACTTTTTATTTTAATAAATAATTTGATTTTTATGTTATTGCTTATTTAATTTAAATCGGTTAACCGGTTATGTTTTTAATCCTTTATAGAAACCGTTTTTTTTTTTAAATTCCAAAACCAGTTTTGAAAAAATTCGAATAAAAGATCTTCCTAATACAAAGCTAAGATTTTGTCAGTGCGATTTTCTGGCTTTATAAACTTCAAAACAAAAAAGTAATATAACATGGCCACTTTGTCGCCATCTTCCCGAATAAGGCTCTTCCTTCGATTCAAGTGCATACACCAAATTAATAATTACTTTAACTATATGGTTCATTGTGTTCCCCTTTATAAACGAAAGATTGAGAAGAATTGATTGCGTCGTAGATACAAATACAAAATTTTGGCAGAATTGTAGAATATTTGTAGTTCCATTTTGAGACTAAATATATGAAAATAGAATTTTCGAATATATTTTAATAAAAAGAGATTATTCTACACAAAAATGGTGGTTTATATAATGAAAATTCGGCACAGCCGATCATAGTGCTCTTATATGTGCCTTTTTGGTTTGGTGCCATTTTGAATAGGGGATTTTTATATCGTTACTCCCTTATATTAGAGCCATTTTACATCGGGGCCATTTTATATCAAGGCCAGTTTTTAATGAATATTTCCTTTTTTTAAAAATTAGAAAATTTTAAAAGGTCTTACACACTTTTTTAAATGGGGTTAAGAATCAAAAATTTGTAATGTCCTCAAAAAATACGAAAAGGGACCCAAAAATTTTGTGTAGTTGTCTTCTATATACAACTTTTTAGACCTTTTTTTGAGGCCATTTTTCAGGGTGCCATGAATCTCAGAACGTTCGGCAATGCAAGGGTGAGATAAACTCACATACAAATTTCGAACATCTGGAGATAACAACAGGTCATACGGAGTTGAGAACCCGTCTAGCTTGCATGAGATTGTCCGAGAAAACAACATGTAGAGCATGCGAGGAAAAGGATGAGACCTTGATACACTACCATTGTCATTGTCGTGCGTTTGGGCGTATTAGACACCAATACTTTACAGTGAATACTTTGCCGAACTTAGAATACCTGGGGAACCCGAACTGGAGATCCATAAGGACTTACATTGAGAGGACTGGGTTCTAGGACTAGTCCGATATTTATGGGAAATTATGATTATGGTTTTGTTTGGGAATTCCGTTTTTCAATTGGAGTGCACAGCATGCCAAGTAGGCATAAGTGTATACCTGTCGTGAATGTGGGCTTTTAGTGCCCTTTCTTTTCAACCTAACCTAACTTAACCTTTCAGGGTGCCATAAATAGACAGTTTGTGTAAAAAAAATTATGTAGGAGAATTTTTTTGAATATTTTTGTAAACGAGTTTCTTGTAAATAGACGACTTATTAGCAATTTTCTTTAAGAGCCAGATTTTCCCGTATTTGCCCTCAAACAGGAAATCGTCAAAATCTTATGCAACAAAATTTTATTTAAATTTATTACGATTGAAGACCATATATTCATTGACAACTATATATAAATAATGAATTTAAAAAAACCTTTGTAATAAATATTTATTAAATATTTTCTTTACGTATATTTTTTTAGTTATATAGAGCCCAAAAAAGAAATTCTAAAAATTTATGCAATAACTTTTCTGCCACATAATTAAAATTAAAATAAATTGCCAAAACGTACGTAAAGAGTCATGTCAAGGGTGTCAAGCATTTAATTTTTATAAGCCACAGCATAAACAATTTTCAAATTTATTATTTTAATTTAATATCTTCAAATTAAAGCAAAAGACTGAAATTTTTATTTACTCATAATAACAAGAGTATTTTATTTCAACGAAAAGAAATTTCCTTTATTCCACTCTTGCTTGAACAAAATTTTATGACATGACAGAGGTTAAATACAAGCTTTTATAGGTTATAAGGATACCTTATTTTTGTTGTTGTTGTTTTATATGTTGGGGTCTTCTGTTTCATGAGTTTTTATTCTATTTAATCTATAATAGTTTTGAAATTGTATTTTACTGCTTAAATTTGATATTTGATGATTTGTTTATTTATTAGTTGAATAATTTTCTCTGCTTGAATTTTCTTTGATTTTGCTTTGAAGATTATGGTTCTTTATTACAAAGTATTTGATGACAGCAGTTACTAAAATTTTACTAAGTAACTAACAGAGATAATAAAACAGACCTTAGGAAATAATTTTGAACTACGACAAGGAAAGACAAAAACACATAAAGGATGCCACAAAATGATTAAATTTAAATTCCACAGCAAGTATTTTTTTAAATCATTAAGTATAGATAATGGGGTTATGTATGGATTAGAACAGAAGGCCAATGGCTTCCATGGTTTTGCTTCCCATACGTAATGCTTTGTTAAAAATTAAAATTGTAGAATTTTGTTGATGCAGAAAAAAAAGAAAAACATGTTATTTTAGCAGTGAGTAAGGGAAAGTCATATTAAGCTGCTCCTGGCAGGAATAAAATATAAACAAAACAAACAGCAAAAATGAAAGTAAAGTTTATTTATTTATTTTTGTTTTATTTATTTATTTAAGTCTACGGATGAATTGCTTACATGCCCATAATACATAAAGGTAATAATAAATCACAACAAAATGTTTAAAGTGTAAATAAGAGAAAGTTTTTAAGAAAATATAATTTTAAGATTTAAAGAAGAAGTTACAAAACTAAAATGTCAAATAATATCTCTCTTTCTATTTAAACCAGAAGATGCAATTAAACTGTTAAAATGCTGACAAATTTTACGGAGAAAATAAAAGTGTGCATAAACTGTAGCATAATATTTAATATAAAACAAGTAAGAGCACCATATTCGGCTGTGCCGAATCTTTTATACCCACCACTAATTTTCCGTTCTTTTATAGCTACGGTTTTTTCCCGAAAATTTTTGTTTTCCGGGAATGCTAGACTTATTTTTTAATATCCCGGGATCCCACCGCAAAGCAAATATAAAGTTTTTAATTAATAGAAAACTTTTTATTAAAAACCAAAAAATAGCTTATAATGTAAAAAAAAACACTTCGAAACTATCAAAATCTATAAAGAAACTTGAATTTAAAATATAAATTGAGTAGAAATATTTTTTATCGAAAAAAATATTATTCTCTAAACACGAGATCAAATATGAGCACAAAAAAAATACACGTACTTCAGCTATCAGATCAAAAATAAAATCATTAAAATTCAATTTCAATATAAACCATATAAACGTCTGCTTTCGTATCGTAGCCACTTTTTTTATTTCCCGGGATTTCGAAAAATAACCCCGAGAAATTGGGAAGATTAAATAGCTAAAATTCCCGGGAAATAACCCAATTTATAGCACAAAATGTATTTGTTTGTTATTAACATTAATCGCTATGCAATAATCTCTTTATACTAAAATATGTATCACTTTCTTTGTATAACTTCGATATGCTTGTAAAATGTTTTTTCAAATTTAGTCTTTCAATGAAAGTGGGCGTTAAAGTAGGCGTGTTGAAGTTGTTTCTACTAATGAATGCAACTTAGATGTTTACAATATAGCCCTATATTATTCCAAAATCTTTATTCATAGAGAACTAATATGAATTTGAGATCAACCGTTATATGGGAGGTAGGCGTTAAAGTGGGCGTATCACCGAAATTTTCCGGCTTAACAATGACATTGACTATAAGGATATATTAAGCAAATTTCATCATCAGACCTCCAAATTGGTTGGTTTTATGAGCTTTTATATTTCGTTAACGTTATATGAGAGGTGGGCGTAAAAGAAAGAACAAAGCATTTGACCAAAAAGTCAAAATTTCAGAATCGTGCATCGAATTCTGTTGCTTTTATGACGTTTTTGTTTTCAAATATACCGAAAAATACACTGTGCGGTATAAATTTTCGTACATTTTGACCGATAACTCCTTTCCTAATGCATAGATTTAGGGCAAAAATATTGTCTTTACCCAGGAAATATATATTCGAAGTTTCATGAGTCTACGTTAATGCGTTTGGACACAATTTTATTTTATTCTATGTTAGAAGGACACGGTTTTTTCGACCTTCTCTTTCTTTACGAGCTATAACTCACTTCCGAATACTCCGATTAAGCCCATTTTCAATACCAAACAAACCTTGTATATAGGAAAGATTCTGGCAAAATTTGAGCCACCTAGCTTTTTCGGTCCGACCTCTATCGTGCTTTCAACAGACGGACGGACATAGCTAGATCGTCATAAAATTATAAATTATACATACTTTTTGAGGTAATGTGTTAAAAAATTAAAAAAGACTCAGCCCACGTTACCAATACTTCAAACTTTCTATAAAGAAAGAGTTAAAATTTTTTGAGGAAAGTGGTAAAAAAACTCAAAAAATCTTATGTATATTTGTTAAATGCACTTTTAACTTTCGGTCGGTTCAACATCGATGTAATGTGAACAAGTGTTTTCTATAACAAGGCAATTTGTTCTACGTCGCTAAAAAAAATTTACGCTATACTTTTTAATTATACATTGTATTTTCATGTTTTTGAAATTGAATTCTAATGATTTTATTTTTGATCTCATAGCTGAAGTATCTGTATTTTTCGTGAGTGCCCCTGTAAACTAGTCAGTAAAGGACAAGTCAGTTGTTTGGGGGTTGCGGGTTCGATTCCCGCCGGAGACTCTGGCATTGCCTGCTTCTCTTTCTTTTCTATTCTAAATATTTCTATTCTTATTCTATTCCTCTCTCTATTAAGGCGTCACAATGGACCGTAATGGTTTCCGGGTGAAGGTGTGAGGGTAACTTTGCACCCCCTGTGGACTAGTCAGTACAGGACAAGTCAGTTGTTTGGGGATTGCGGGTTCGTTTCCCGCCGGAGACTCTGGAATGGGCTCACAATGGCTCGTAATGGCCCTCTTTATAATACCTATATTGTTCCTATCTGCTGCTTAGAAGTTAAAAAAAAACGTTTTTCGTTTGTAAATTATAGAAAAAGCACCGAAAATAGTTGTAATTTTGCGATTATATCTTAGTTAGTTTCAAACCGATTCTATAGTTTTTCTCAACAATAATTTAAAAAGGCTACAGTTTGTATTTTGGTGGCTCTAGTGTGCCGCAAATTTAATTATGAACTTTAGTAACTTGATATCTTTACAAGAAATATATATTTAAAAAGAAATATTTCTGCCTATAACTTTGCCCTTTAGTTACTATTATTATGGAAAGTACTAAATGTATATATATATTCAGCTAGGGCTGAAAAATTTTGATTTTTGAGATAAAAATATAAGAAAGAACGGAGGCAGTCATGTTTATTTGTTCACATCTTAGAAAGTTCTTGGCCGATTGTGTTGGATTTCAATAGCGATTCATTCCCGGATATGTTCAAAAGATTGATACTACACATAGATCTATGTAGTACATGTGTGGGGGCTTCTTAAAAATGATTTTGACCAATAAATGGACAGACAATTGACCTCAATCGATTGATTTTTCAATTGATTTTTTATGCAAGTTGGTTCTACATCCAATTATCCATCTGCTGATAAACTATTATTGCGATTACTATTTGAGCTATGGAAATAACACTGTGTAAATTTTATAGTATATAGCAGTGATATTTACGTTTTTATTTCTTTAAAAGTAATAAAAACGCTTTCCTGTAAAATTGTTGCATACGATAATTTCGCTCACAGAGTCGATATGCATGTAAAGGGTATAAGAATAACGATCCTAAATGACCACATTATGGAACATCCGACGATACATAAATGTTTTTTTTTTAAATACATTTTTGGACTTTGCGATCTGTAATCTATAATTCAAATAAAAATCAATCCATTTTAGCAGATGAGATAGATGCAAAACAAATTTTATATTATCTTAAAAGTTGATGTTGATGATGAAAGTTCACACTGAAAAAGTAAGTTTTATCCCGACACCAGCCGAGTGATTTGCATTTTCAAAACCAGCTACGGCTTAATCACCAGCACTCTTTAATCGAAATGTTAGGTGTTGGATGTAAATATCATCTATTCAACTTACAAGTTCTAATTAAAAAGAAAACTTATATCAAACATCACATTTTTATTCATATTTAATGTCACAGTGAGTGAGAACGAAATTTACCACAACTTTTTTTGTTTTTATTATTCTTCACCGTTTAAAAAGCAAAGACAAAAAATGAAAAAAGGATTAACATTGATAATCAACTGTGAGATTTGTTAATAAATTATCATACAAAATATTCTTACAAAAGTTTATTACTAAAGCTTGTGTAAGCCTTTAAAAATTTTTATGAATATTGAAGAAATATCAGCAAAAATTTAAAATGAATAGAAACTTCAAACGGCTGTATAAAGGAAAACCTTTGAAACATTATTTATATACAAAATATATAAAATAATACTTCACACAACTGTGACATGAAATCAACTGTACATGAAATATTTTTATAGAAAATAACGCGATAGCGATATGTTTAGTAAAGCAGCTAAAACACGGTATGTTTTTTACATCTGACTTGTAAAATTCACTACTGCTAAAGACGTACATATCCTGTGTTAGCATTAAAACATTACTACTGTGGAACACATGTGCTAAGTCATCTGACAACATATCAATTAGAGCGTGCTCTAATTTGTTCTGACAAGTTACCTGACATCATAAGACACTCAGCGGTGCTTGAGTGTTAAACAATATTTTTGACAGACAGAGAAAATTACATGTGGATACTAATTTACCAAGTCAGATGTAACAAACATGCCAAGTATAAGCTGCATAACCGATCACTTTTCAAAATTTTTGCTTATCTTGATGTCTGTCTCCTTTAAGGCTATAATACACGGCATGTTTTTACATCTGACTTGAACAATTCTATACTGATAAATACTAACATGTCGTGTGTTACCTTTAAAACATTACTTCTGTTAAAAACATGTATTGAGACATCTGACAAAATTTCAATTAAAGCGCGTTTTATTATCTTCTGTCAAAACATGTGACATCAGCCGTTGGCAGAAATCTCTGCTGCTGCAAAGCAGTCAGCGACGGTTGCCTGTAAAAGAACAATTTTGACAGACATGTAGATTTTCATAAGTCTCACAAATTTTAAAGTCAGATGTAAAAAACAAGCCGTACATTATAATAGCCTTCACTGAACTCGATTAGTTCAAAAACAAAACAAAAACGTAAGTACCTTGATACCTGGCTTAAGCTGGAGTTATATACCATCCGTTGATGCGTTGTTGCATTTGATAGTTTTATATACGTTTCTAAATTTAAGTTACACACATCGTGGTTTATGCCTCAACTTTTTTGATTTGATCAGCTGTTGTGTTTATATTTTTATCGACGAAAAACCATTTTGGCAAATTGGAAAGTGAAATTGACATTTTAAATTTATGGAATTTATTGAGCTACAAGGGCGTACGAAAAGCGAAAATAAAACGAGACGAGCAATAAGCATCAATAAGGTTCTCTCCATCAACAAAAAGAGATGACACTCTGCACATAACAGTTATCGATAAATAGAATAAAAATTTCGGTAATAAAAATATTGTTTTTAAAGTTAGTGTTTATATATTTTTTTCTTGAAAGTTGTTGTAAACTTTAATTCGAATGCTTTTTCTTATCTTAAAAATATTTTTTAAAACAAAAAACTAGAAAAAGTAAATACACAAACAGGTGTATCGATAATATGGAAAAAAAATATTATATGTCATCCATGTCTTTCAACAACAGCTGATATTTTTTCACCTTTTATGCGACGGATACAAAAGTAGAAATTAAACCTACTTTGCTGCGTTGATACGTATATGCATTCTTTGCGTTTTGCCGTGTAACTTGTCACATAGAATTACACTGATTCCACTTTTCGACAGATGCATAAAAAAGAACAATGGATAGAACTTATGGTATGTAGCTCCAGCTTTAACGTTCAAGGTACTTTTTCATTGAAAGACAGTACCTTTTTTTCTATATCATTCTTATTTTATACAAGCAGTGCATATAAAACATAAAAAAGACGATGAATTGGGAATTTCTCAATCTTACGAAATTCCCCGGGATGTGGTAAATTAACAAATTCCTTGTTAATACTAAACTTAACAGAGAAAAGGTAATCGATAAATTAATTTAAACATGTGTAAATTTTCACAGACTTTTAACAAAAAAATTTATTTTTAGTTTTCTATAAAAACTAGAAACTCAATAAAAACAAAAAAAAAGTTTTCGTATATAATATTTTTGTTTGAAAACAACCAAGGACAACAAGGGGTATAATAAATGTAATTAAAAATTCATTCAATTTGCATGAAATTTAACATTATTTAGTTTTATATTTTTACTAATTTACATTGCTGGTTAAAGAATAAATATTTATATTGTTTGGAAAATTTAGTTTTTAATTAAATAAAATATTTTATAGTTTGCGACAAAACCACCACAATTAATTAAACTAATAAACACACACAAACATACATATTTCACAAATATATAGAATTTAATAAAATATATTAGATTGGTTTCTCTTTTTGTTTTTATTTATTTTTTGCAGCCATATTAATGAATAGAAATAAATAAATTAAAGAACACCACAACTGCACAAACCAGCCAATATAAATAAATAAAAATAATTTAAATTTTTTCACGTATACTGTTCAGGATTTCAAAATTTCTAAAAATTTGTTAAATATTATAAACAAAATTTTTTTTCGAAATTTGCATTATAAATAACACTCTTTGGTTAAACAAAGCCACATTAAAACAAACAAAATGCTTGACTGTGTGTATGTGACTTAAGTTTATTACTTTTATTATGGCCAAATTAGAATTAAAATTTAAGCCAAATATAAACAAAAACAAATTTAGAAAATGTAAAAGAAAGTGAGGATCATGAAGAAGTAAAAACACTACATCTGACTAACCCGAAGTACTTGGAACACTACTTTGTCATTGTACTACGTATTGGGCGTATAAGACGAGAAAATTTTGAGATGGATACTATTCCGAACTTGGAATACCTGAGAAACTTGAACTGAGGATCCATAAGGCATTACATTAAGGGAACTGGGTTCCTAAACTAGTCGATTTGTATGGAGAAAATAGAATTATAGTTTTTATTATGAAAATTTTGTTTCCACATAGAGCGCACAACATGCCGATTGAGCATACGGGTATATCGGCTTTTAGTGCGCCTCTTTTTCAATCTAAACCTAACCCGAAGTACTTTTAATTTTAAATAAAAATCAATGAATTTTACATTAGCATGTCATTGAAAAAATGTTGATTATTTATGACATCTTTATTTTTTTATTTTTTATTGAACCTCGACGATTTGATGCTGATTTTTGTTATTTAATTAAAATCTAATATTTTTTACATTTTAGTTGTTAAACTTTCAAAGTGATATTTATTTAAAAATTTTACATAGCTTGTTGTGTCTAGAATTTCCTTAATAACTTTAATGTTGAACCAACAACCATGGACGTAACTTGACCATTTAGGGGGGTGCAATTCCTCCCTTATAATATCTTTTTAAATCTGAGAATAAATACTACAGCCAACTTAAACTTGGTTTTTTTAATGAACTTGGGACCATTTTTTAAAATAGTAGTGACTTAAAATGACTGTTGAGAAGTGGTTAAAAAAAGACTTAAAAATAAAAAAATGTTATAATCGCTACTTTAAACGAGATTTCAACAAAGTACGAAAATTATAAATATCATTATTTTTCTCTGGGTAGAATAGTTCGTTAATAAAACTCTGATGAAATTAATTTATCAAACTAATTTTAATTGCCTTCATATAAAATCGTTCTTAATTTGTTAATACAAGATTTTGAAAACTATGATATTGTTACATTTATACCTTTAACGCGTTGATTTATTTTCGGGGTCTGTTTTTAAAAAAGACAATAAAATCATTGAAAATTTACATTGTAAAATACAAGAGCTTCTTATTTATTATTTATGTATTAAATTAAACTAAAGCTGTACTTTTTCATTCTACTTTTGATTATGCACCTCGTTATCAAACTCAATTTGATATACACTCAACACACTCTGTTGTTATACTGCCGACATTATCTGCGTTTGTTTAACTGTTTACATCAGCACTGCCATAACGCTTTTGCTCTACCCTATTCTACAAACTTCTATAACGATAATACTAGTAAGTTTGAGAACGGAAAGAAGATAATGCCGTATATGATGATACAAGAAATCCATGAGTCACGCAGTGTTGGAAAAACATTAATTTGCCTGTCACGTGGGACGTGATATTCATAATCGCTCGTAAAAATATAAATCAGATTAAATCTGTAACAAAATTATAAATATTTCACGAAGCATCTTATTAAAGTAGCCTCACAAAAAAGTAAAACGCACCTCTCTTCCACTCTTTAATAATGCTTTTTATAAAATATTATCTGATTGTTTTTTAATTTTTAAAATTGACATGTAACTTGTCTTATTTGTATAAACTTAAATGACCAACATATTCCAAATGCAATTTAATCGTTCGTAATCGTGATAGCATTTTTCATAGATCAAAAGTTTAAAACTTAGTGCTTTCAGGCCCGCTGGTCTAGCAAGGCTTTTAGTTGTTAAACATTTTTCGTTTGAAGTGTCATTTATTTAGCAAAATAGGAATCGTTTAACAAGCAAAATATGAGTAAAAATAGTTTTAATTTACTGCAAAAGTGATTACTTAAACATGGTTTCAAATATTTGAATTCTCGCATAATAGAAGCAGGGGAAAAAAATTGATTAAATTTGTAGAAGGGTTATTTTTACATTTACGGAGGATACCGAAGCAGACCTCTTCCATAAACTGGTCCCTTTTCGACCCCTTCGTTCCTCAGTGATTACAAAGATAACGAAGTGGTATCATTGCCTTCACTGAATCCGGTGCCGACACAGTCGTTTTCTCTATACTATTTTGACTTCACATTGTAGATCGCATTGTGTTATCTATAATCCTCATCATAACATCATCGTAATAGGACGTAATAGGTTAATAGCTGCATATAGTGCTGAGTGCTTGCTAAGTGTAATAACAAAGATTACTGACAAGTTACAATGACAAAAATGCTCAAAAAAATCTGTCATTTCACCATAAATAGACTTACAAACGAACAACGCTTGCAAATCATTGAATATTATTGTCAAAGTACGTGCTGTTTTGTAACTTAGGTCCACTTATGGTCGTGATAATTTACTCGCCGAAGAGGCTATTTAAACTTTTGTGATCAAGTTTCACTATCTAGCGAGAGTAAAGATCGTACTTCTTCAAGAACGTCAAGACGCTCAAAGCACCTCCAGGTACAGTACCGACATACATACATAGGGGAATTATATGCGAATAGGGCCGTAATGTATCACATAAATCATCTGATAAGCAGAAATACAAAAACGAAATCGATATTAACGCTAATATTTTTCAGAGTAAATGTGAAACACCTAACAGATTGATATAAATAAATAAATAATTAAATTTACACGCACGCATATACTTTTTTGAATCAACACTTTATCTTTCATATTAACTGATACGTTTAAAGTGGCAAATAAGAAGCAATTAGAATAAAGCAGCTGCTAAAAATATAATAATTCAGAACATGTTTAATGACAAGATGAGCCTACTTGTAGATATTCTAAAACCATGATATGGCAACACTAATGATGCCATCGCATCAAGAAGAATGTTTTTTTGCATCCAGCATTTGTTTCGAAAATCACAGACATAAACACAGAACTATTCAAAAATGTTTACTAATTTTTACTGGACTTTACTGGATTGTTTAACTTTTATATGGAAATTTGTGTTAACAAAAGCTGTGCAGTAAAGTTCAGCAAAAATTTAGTCAATACTTTTGAGTAAACGAACAAAGACAATATTGGAAGAAATAACTAGCAGAAAACTCAATAATATTGAAAATTTTTTTGAATACTTACATAATACCACTAAAATGTATGTACAGCTTCACAACTAATATCCCATTAGTCCAATAACTAAACAAATTCTATTCATGGCGGTACTATAATAAAACAAGCAATTTTGCTAAGCACTTCAGATTATATCGTACGAAATACTCGAGACAATTCAGCAGAGTCGATAAAACTCAAGATGATTTAGATATTTTTTTTAAGCTGTATTTTACAAATTAAACTTAAGGCTATAAAAATTTTTAAATTTTAAATCAATAAACACGTTTATTAATCTTGGCCAGCTTTTTGGGTCAAATACTACACTGTGCGATGACTACCAATTTTGTTACCACATGCCATACGTCACGCGCTACTATAAACATTAACAGACGAGTTTTGCGACCAATTAATCTTACAGTTGAAAGCAGTCAATTCGCCGACCAGATCATGACATTTGACCCTACCAGACACTTTTTGTGGTGATACGTGAAGTCTCTGGTGTACAGGTATACAGGTTTACAGGGCTAAACACAATTTTAGCTTTGAGATGAAACATTACAGATGGTAAAATACCGGCCAAAATGCTTGCAAAAGTATACCAAAATTGGAGATTTACGGATGGATGTCAATAGTCCATTTATTAGCCTAATAAATATCTCATTCACTTAAAAAAAAATCGGTTTAAAAATTACTGGTTTTTTATGTTATTAGGATTAAGAAAATTATCAAAATGGTATGTTCTTTTATAGCGATCTTTGAAAGCTTTTTATTGATTTTTACCAGATTAGACAAGATATGCAAAAAGTTCATTAAAAGTTCATTAAAAATCAACAACCTACTTTTGGTATTTTTCAAAATTTACATATATTCTTTTGTTTCAAGATCTAAGGGTAAAAGCTTAAATATTTAATACGAAAAGAAAAAACAAACATGCCCTTAAGTCATGTACTTATACATCTTAAGCATTTTTTAAACTGTGAAGAAAAATGTGAAAGAAAGAAAGTAAAAAAAAATTAAAAAAAGTAAGAAAATATTAAAAGGTCGTATTAGATTTACATGACTTTTAAACATCTAGCCGTCATCGACAGAGTACGTATGAGCAGTGATGTTGTGTCTTGTTTTCTTTTTAATAGGTTTTGTGTTTTATTTAGTATAAACATAATTTCTTATTTAAGATCTTAATTTATGAGTGCATTAACTTGTTCTTACTACATTTACTTTTGCCAACAGTTGCACACACACACACAGTAATATTGGCACACATTCAAATCTTTATCCTCTCAAATACTCATCCTTTCTGTTAAGTGCATGACAAACACAATATGAGTGTTTTTATTGCAATAAAGTGTTACACAAATAAAATAATAAAAAAAAGCAAGAAAAATGCAAGGACTAAAAATACTGTTATATAAGTGGTGATCCATATTTAGATTTGTTTAAATTGTAAATAAAATACATAAAATGAAAATGAATTACCACAAAGAACAGTCTTTAACATAAAATAGTCTTATTATACCCTTAACCTGTGGAGCACAAGAGTATATATAGCTTTGTCATTCCGTTTGTAATTTCTACAATATTAAATTCCAACCTCATAAAGTATATATTTTCTAAGAGCTTATGAATATAGGAGTCGATTAAGCCCTGACCGTCTGTTCGTCTATTCGTCTGATCGTCTGTACGTCTGTCCGTGTGTTGATTGAAATCAAGTAATTTATATATTCACGCTGACAATTAGTTTTTTTTTTTAAATAAATCTATTTTATTCTGTCAAAGATGAAGTACAGAGCTGACAAAATAATCGATTATTTTAAACAAAACTAAAATTGAAAACACAATTTTTTGTATGTTCTATTACAAATTTAAAATAAATGTTTATTGCAATTAAGCCTGCAGCACACGAACTGTAAAAAGCCACATGTGTACGTGGTTTTGATGTAATTTTAACGGCATCGTAAAGCAATATTAACACATTTAAATATGTATCACATGTAGCTTTCAAGGCACATAATCATTTTTCTCTTTTTCACATACAATACTGAGTACAGTGTACTTCTACTTATTTACATCAGCATGTAGTTATCAAATAATATGTTAAAGCAAAGCATTTAGGGTCCGCTTATTTAGTTTGCTTGGTTCATTCTTACTAAGTAGCCTGACATTGGGTTCGTTCGTTTAACAAATGTTTTTACTATTTTTAACTGGATTATACTTAGTTGTTTAAATTTTATATATAAAATTTTGTGTAAAAAAACTGCACGTTACATAAAGTTACGCTACATACAGTTACGTCATATTACATAAATACAAATCTTGTTACATAACGGAACAGCAAAATGTATATAAAAATTATTAATAATCTACCAAATTCAATGTAGTACAACCAGACTAGCTTATTAAAAATATTCAACTTAGTGCCTCAATACGACAAAATGACAACACGCTGTCAATTTATTTCATGATCCAGTAAAAATAAAGCGTCTTAATTAGATGATGATAATGAAGAAAAATAGGACATCATTGAGTTTTGGGTTATTAAAACAAATAGCGATATCACTGATAAATTTTATATTAAATTATTTTTTAAAAAAGTCATAAAAACTTCAAAATATTGAGGTTTTTAAAAAATATGTTATAGAAGAAAAACTAAAAGAACTTAAACTTATTTTCCATTGCAAAAAATGTGTACCAACATTTTTGTAAATTGGAAATACCTATTAAAAAATCATTAATAGATTTAAAATTACCACAAATAAACGATAAATAATTTGCTTTACTAAAGCAAATATAGTTATTTAAAAGCAAGTAATGGTTACAGAAGAAGTAAAAAAATTCAATAAAGCGATCGACAGGTGCAAAAGTCCTACAAAAGCTCACAATACAAAAGGATATGATATGAATGCAAATATTGGAGAGGATATAGATCTTTTTATTGTTGGGGCAAGTGAAAATTATATCTGCAGACTGCAAGTAACCACTTACTGATTATATTGTTGCGTTTATACCTTTTATAAATGTTGGCTTATTTCCTGTAAATAAATTTTGAGTTCTTTTATTGCAATCAAAAACAGTTGAAATTAATAAAACTAAGAGAACTTTATTTAATTAAATACACTCAGATATTGTTTTTATAGCACTTTACTTATTGTTATACACCTTTATTGTCAAACTCACTTTGACACACACTTAGCAAGCTCTACTGCAATACTGATCATGTTAGCTGTGTTGTTCGGCTATTTATAGAAACACAGTGGTGTTTGGTAACACTCGAGAAAGTTCTCGTATGTACACACTAGTTCATTCGAAAACCGTTACATTTAAACTAAGACGTAATGTTAATGTTAAGTAATATGCAGCAATAATAAAAGTGCCTAAGAGTATGCTACACATAATAACAACTTTACATCATGTTCGAAAAACCACCCTGAAGGAAACCTGGGGGCAAGTGTCTCCAAGTCACCAGTTTTGTCGACTATTGTGGTGACTTCTTGGCGACATTGTCAACAAAGTGTCTACATTTTTTTTCATTTTCTTTGATGAGAAAAAAAATGTATACACAATAAATAAGAATTCTAATTAAATGAAATGTATCTAATTTACTTTTAATATTTGATATTTAATGAATTCCTTAATTTTTTTAATAAAACATCATATTTTAACAAAAGTTTCATTAACGACGTCTATTTCAGAAAAGTATCAAAAGTGTAGACTAGAATTTCTTAAATGCACTATTGAATCTCTGGTGACAATGTCTACATATGGTCCCAAAAGAACTACCTACTCAGTAGTACCAGTGTCAGTAGTAGATTTCCAATGACACGTACATGGTAAATGTCTATAGTAAAAAAGCATTGTCGGGGGTATAATAAGTCACTATTACTGGTGACTGTGTCAACAGTGGGTCAGTACAGATTCACTACTGACATTTACACCATAAAAGTACCAAAAGTGTAGACTAGAATTACATAAATGAACTAGTGAATCTATGGTGACAATGTCTACATATGGTCCCAAAAGAACTACCTACTCAGTAGTACCAGTGTCAGTAGTAGATTTCCAATGACACGTACATGGTAAATGTCTATAGTAAAAATGCATTGTCGGGGGTATAATAAGTCAGTAGTACTGGTGACAGTGGCAATAGTGAATCGGTACTGATTCACTAGTGACATTTCCTACAGGGCAGCGAAATAAACTAATACAAACAAAACTACAGTAACTTAAACTACTACAACTAAAATAAATTATAATGTAAATTAATCTCTGTTTTTAAACATGTATAGCCAACAAAATAAGATCAAACAATCTGAAGAAATTTTAAATGCATTAAGTTATCTTAAAAAACTTTTAAAGAATAGATATTTAAGTTTGTTTGAAATACACAATGTTGAGCCTTCATTTTGCAAATGGTTCAAGGCCTTTTGAAATTATATTTATAAAATGTATAATATTCTGTACTTTTATGTGCTAAAGGTGACAAAATACAAAGGCAACTTCATATGAATTTTTAAATATTTCGAATGAATTCAAGCACAAACTTTAAAATATCTTTACATCAATGTAAATAGACTTAAACTCTATATACGGTGACAGTCACGCGGCGCTCAAAGTCTTGAAGGGACATTATGTCAAATCTAGGATAGTTGAGAAGTGTAGGAGGGCACTCGATAGGATCATGAACCTCTTCGATGTCAGACTGTGTTGGGTACCAGGGCACAATGGAATCGTCGGCAATGAAATTGCTGACGAACTTGCGCGTGGTGGATTGGAACTTTTTTCCACGAGCGAAGAGGACATGGTGAGTCTTCTGTTAGGGCACTATTTTGGGCGTATCAGGGCGTGGGTATCTGACAGGACCAATATGGCGTGGAGAGACAGAAGAAACTGCAGAGTGTCAAGGGCTTTATGGCCCAAGTTGAACTCAGCAGACTCTACGGTATGTCTGAGGGCAACTATTGGGGTTTTTGCAGGGCACTGTCCTGTGAGGACTAGGATTAGTAGATGGGATCGCGGCACTCCGGATAATTTTAAAATGTGTGAGGGGGAGCTGTAAGCTGTGGAACACATTGTCTGTCACTGCCCAAGGCTACAGAACCACAAGCTGAAATGGTAATCGTCGATCATCGATTCCCCGATGAGTTCGGTGATGTTTCAGAGTGCAAGCTGGGGAATATTGTCAGATTCATCATGGGGATCGGGTGGTTGGTGAACATGCAATAGGGCTCTGAATCTGTTTTTCTTTCTTTCTTCTATTCTATTTCCTACTAACTTATTATTATTATTATTATTTTTCCATGTATTATATCTTTGGCGACCCTCTCTCTTTTCTATCTTTACTATATAAAGGGTAACGCAATGGACCTTGTTGGTCTTCGAGTGTGGTTGTAGGAGGAGGATACTGCTTTCTGTATCCCCCTTTCCTACCTACCTACCTACCTAAACTATTTTTCTAATAAATAGCTCATAAATTTAATCTCTTATTCAATAAGAATGCATTTTTAGTTTATATCCTTTAACTGTTTCATAGTAATTGTTTGCCTCTTTAATTCTAAATTCTTAAATTGTATTTTAATATTGAAGATTATTATAATGTTAAAAATATATATTTCAACTTATACGAATAAATTTTGTTTTTTATACACACATACAAATAACATATCCCGAAGGACATGGATTTTTCGACCTACTCTTGTATTACGAGCTGAAACTAATATTTTCAATACCAAATAAACCTTGTATATAGGAAATATTTTGGCAGAATTTGAGCCCCTAACTTTTTCAGTCCGACCGCTATGTGCGTTTAACAAACGGACGGACGGAAAAACGGATAGATATATCTATATCGTCATAAAATTAAACCGTGAATTAGAAAATATATGTTTTATGTGGCTTAAAAAAGATATTTCGATGTGTTACGAACGGAATGGCAAAATGAATATACCCCCACCATTTTTTTAGTGGCGGGTATAAAGAATGAAATTTGTATTGTCGTTAGTTCCATGAACCTTACAATAAACATTTCTTTAAGCATTTGAATTTCAGTATGCCTTTCTGTAAATTTTTTTTGTGGTTCTGAGTCGACCTCATTACGCTCGTTTGAAATCATAATGCCGTTAAAAACGTACTTAAATGTGTTTTTAATTGTGTTAAGAGAATTTTCTGTGCTAAAGTCTAGTATATGCATGAGTGTGTACATGTGTTTGAATTAATGAACTAAATTGTTTCCTAATTACGACAAATTGTACGAAATTGTTAGAAAGCTTTTTCTTTAAAACAAAATTACACAAAGACAGTTGCCTCTTTCACCAGCTGAGATCTTGAAAAGAAACTCATTAAGAATGTTTAACAGGTTTTTTTTTTGCCAGATATTTTATACACCTTTAAGAATTTAACATAATTCTTTCAAAAATTCATTTTCACGTATCATCTTATACTTAAAATAAATAAAATTTAAACATAAAAGCACTTTTAATTTATTTGCATGAAATTCTCTTTAAATTGAATTATTTGGATTTTTTTCACTAATCCCCCCCCAGAGATATTTTATATAATGAAGGCAGATAGATAGATGGCTTCTATTAAGTGCAAGTCACACAAAAAATGTCTGATAACAGATAACTTTTTGCGAGTACGTGCATAAGTAAATAAAAAAATTGATTAAAGGAATTTCTGCAAAAATGTATTTTTACCAAAAATATTTCACAACATAACTCTCATGTGATTATACGTAATTACTAATTAGTCCATAAGTAGTGTGTATATATTTTATTTTACGTTAGCGTATAAGTGATATTTATAATAATATTAAACATACGCCATAAACTAAACATTCAAGTTGAATATCATCAAATTAAGAGACAAATGAACGTTATGTTCATGCTAATGACATACACATTAAATACACCTTGTAGAATTTAATCATTAGTAATAATTTACTTTCGTTTAAAGTAAAAATGTAAAGTGTCTGTAGAATAACGTATACGAAAATATAAATGGAATGATAAGAAAATATAATTAAATTCGTTGATAAAGGGTGTATTCTTATACGCAATTTTAGATAAAATGAAACAAAAATAACTTTTTCGATATTTAAGAAATTGTTGATTTAGCAATAACAGTAAAATATTGACTTCCAGGTGCTTCATTGTTTATGGTATATGAGCGCAGACAATCGTCATAACCCCAAGGAAATCAATCTAATAACGTCAAACCGATTGATTTGTACATTCCGTTTAGTTATTTTTTTGCCTAATGTTTTATTTAGTAAACTAAATGTATCAGAAATTGTCACCCACTGTCTTTGAAAAAATTTTTCCAGATAATTTTAAAAACCGTTTCGTAGTTTCGGTTTTAACCCGGTTTTTGAATCTGTCGGTTTCTAAGTCATTGGAGAAACCGGTTTTATATTGAAAATTCTTTGACATTATCACATACCAACTACTTATATATCTATGTTCTTGTCCATATAAACAACTTTTGAATGTAAAATTTCTAAAAACTCTTTTTAGAAATTACCTTTGATTCCAAAACATTCGAGAATTAGGCATTTTTTTCTTCACAGTGTATTTTTGTGTCTAATAAAATACACATGTTGTATATATACTATGTTCTTGTAACTAAAATGAAACATTATAGTTGAAAAATTTGTTCTATCATGTTTTGTAACTTGAATTCTTTTATGAATAATTTAAGACTCTTATAAACTTATTTACTTAATTATTAATTATTATTGTTTCAGTATAAGATATATAAGTCATTTTCTTCTGTTAATACCCGCTGTATAATTTGTGCACGCATTACACTCATCATCAACACGAACTATGGGATCTCTTCAAGTCATTGGAACACCAAATGGCATGGCGTCTCCATTTTCCCCCCACTTATTTAAATGGAAAATGCAGTGTGTACACACTATTGATGGTGCCAACTCTTACCATATATAACACTTAAAGAAAAATATGATTCATACAATTAGATACAATTAGATACAAGACTGTCAAAGGCTATAAACTTCACTTATCACTTTCGCAAGCACTTTCCATATCACAGTGAAGGAGTTGAGGTACTCCTATTTATACTGTAATTGTTTTTATCAAAGTACCTGTCGAGACCTTCATGAACATGTTTTGTAAAAACATCTGTTTCAAGTATAAAAATAGAACAAGTTATTTAAGTTTTTTACAAGACCGATTACTGCGTTTTTGACTGCACAATAAAGGACCGTTTTGTGTGGTTTTGTAAGCACAATAAAACACAAAGATGTAAGTATTTATGACTTTATTTCTTAATTCTAAGAATGTTTTAATCGGTATCTCCACGTCTTAGGGGAGCTCCTATACAAATATTGCGTTTTATGAAATTAAGTTAATTAAAATTTGTGGACTTTTGTGAATAAAATCAAAAGTTGCCAACAGATTTTAATCACTTATGGTTTGTTTTGTTTGCAGCTTCATTTTTTATATGTCTGAAAAAAATTAGAAGCCTAGCTGCATCTAAAAAAAAAAAAAAAAAATTTTGATAAAAAAATTAATTTTTTATTATGTTTCTAAAACGACTGCGGATATTAGAAAGAAGTTTTACTTTTCTTAAAGTAAATTTAATTGCGGAATTGCGGTACGCTGACCCGAATTATGTTAAATCGCTAGGTGCCCAGCTTGTCACGAAAAAATAGATGTCAATTTCTTGCACAGTGTAATAGTTAATGGATAAAACAATACGACAAAAATAAAAAATCCTGTCTTTAACTAACGGCAAAATGTAAAAAAGGGCCTAAGTCTTGTTGTGTAGGCCTACAAATAAAAAAATAACTTCAAAATACTTAACAATATTTAAGCAGTGGTCACAGAAGAGAGTTTTGCCATATCAAAAATTTTTCGCGACTAAAAAGAGACACCCTTTACTCATTAAATGCGAATACCTTTGTATGTAAATGATCTATTGCGTGTGAGTAAGTTTTGTTATACTTTTCGTAAATTTTGTTAACTGCCAAACAAATAAAAATAAACTTAAAAATCTCTTGACATTTAAACACATTTACTGCATGGGCAACAACAACAACAACTACCACAACTTCTATTTCCCTTTTGTAAATACTACCTACCTACTAATGCGCTGTTATTACTGTGTGCTGCTCATTTTGAATAAGTCACCGACACAACACCTTGTACACATTTACGGTTTAAATTATTCAAAAAGCTCTTAAAAGAACAAAGAATCTCAGACAAGTATATACAATATATGTATGTATATTAAACATAATTATATACAATGCAAATATAGTATGTATGTATGTGTATGTGTATAAGTTACCTCATGCCAACTACGCATATAAAATTGTATCACAATAGTAGTTATTTTTTCACACATGTGCTGTTTTATACCCAGAGAAAATTAAAAAAAAAATGTTATTCAAATTACCACTCAAAAGTGATGCTGAATTACGTCTGAAGCAAGCAATGATTTAAAAACAGCGTTTTCATGGGAGAAATTTAAATAAACAGAACTGAAAGTATTGCTTTCAAAGTATTGGAATAATAATTATTACGATATTCGTTTGAAGTATTATTATGTTTTTATAAGTTCTTAAGCTTAACGTTCTTAAGCTTTTCTTTAGTAATTTTAAATAAACACTTTTTGTTGTTGGTAGGGGAACCGCTTGATTTCAAAACGAACTTCTGAAAAGCAAGGGAATTAACTTGGCTTACGCATTTACTTGGTGTTCCTATAAAATATAAAGGATTTTATGATACGTTGTTTTCATTTTTTTACTTTTTTAAGAGGTTTGAAGTTTTGAAAATATATAAAAAATTAAGATGCGTAAAAGATGATTATCTTTATTTAATTTTAAACTTTTGAAAAATTCTTTAATTATTTTTAAAAACTCAACTGCAGATAAATGCATAATTACATGTAAAAAAAAATTAAAAAATTAACTTTCACAAATTTCGCAAATTTATTTCCAAAATATTTTCTCTGTTCATCAAACTTATAAAGCACTTGGAAAATTTTGAGAACAAATCTTGTCTTATTTCCATATACATAAGTTCCATTTGATGCAATAATTAAAGCCAGTGGACCATAAATTGCGTTATGTGTTCACAGATTAGGCTGGTAATCAAATCACCTTCAGTAATAAGGCTCCTTTCTAACTTAATGGATATAAAAACAAACAGATTTAACATTTTTGGAGAGCACAACCCTTGTGAGGCTTTTGGAATTCCATTATATCCCAAAAAATTTTTGTTTGGTGTGATTTACATTGACCTATTAGTCTTTAAATATAAAACTGATACCAACATTACCGCAAACGCTGAATGCAATTTATTCGTAATTTTTTACTCCCCTTGTCATTTGGAAAATAAGTAGTTCCAACAAAAAGTCGAAGCATGTCATACAGCGCTTTAAATCGTCACTTTGTTGAGCCAAGCTACTTGACTGAACTAACTTAAGAATTATTGTTTTTATATAATTGTTGTTTGTGAATTGGCCACTTTGTTGATGTAATTTAACACCTTTGAACTACTTTTTTGGGGCACTTCAAATCTCCGGTCTATGCAATGACCAGCAATGATCAATTACAAGCCAACAGTCGACGCACTATTGACGCAATAAGACCAAGAATGCTTGAGAGAGTAGTATAAAGATGGATTGACATGATAATTTTTAAAAGGCGCAGTTGCGGAGGTCATATGCTAAAATTATTTGCAAATATTAAATTTGAGTAAAAGTAAAAAGCATTACACACTACGATTCACGTTAAGGATTTGAAGAGGTTATCAAGCATAACCTATAGATTTAAAATTAAGATAAAAAATTGGTTCCTAACTTTACCTGTAATAACTGCCAAAACACTATAGAATGAGAGAAATTTAAAATTTTTGAATACACTAATATGTTTCGTAACTTGAATACTTTTCAACCGTTTCAAGATAAATGTTTTTATATGTTTTTATGCAAATAGTATAAATTATACAAGTTGCTGATTTTATTTCTGCCCTCTTATCAAGGAGAAATTCGCAGTACCAAGAATGTGGCGAGAATCTTGCCATCATATGAGGGTCTCTTGTTTTTGTATAGTTATCGTCGAGCTGGTAAAAATGCCAAAATGACTTTTTACAATAATATTTATTTAACGTCGTCTCCAGTAAAATGTTTCCCGTTTCAATATGAAAAAAAACGTCATAACATTTTTTTATGTTTTTTTTACTAAAAAAAAGTTAGATTGTATTATTGCAATGAGGGGTTTATGCAAAGAAATCGAAATACAATGGCTATCACCAGAATAGAGGCTTCCTATCGATAGCTCTTCAAAAAGCTTGAAGACTGTCCTTCTTCACAATGGAAACCAGTTTCTTAGTCTTTCCGTGACGCACATTGTAATGCTTAATGAAAACTAGAACATTGTAAAAATAATACTGGAAAAATTAACACATACAGAATACAACTATCAATCAATATGAGACTCAATCCAGATAGTTGCTTTTATTAAAATCAGTCATCGATTACTGTGACGATGAGAAAGTTACGTGAAATTTTTGGAAGAAACAACGTGCCAACAGGATGCACTATTTATCGTGTAGGGAATGATTTCTAAGAAAGAGGGACTGTAGCTGATAGGCCCAAACATGGACCATAACGTAATGAAAGATCGGCTGAAAATATTACTGCTGTTCAAGAAAGTGTTCAAAACAATCCAATTATCTCAATTCGACGCCGTGCTCAGAAGTTTGGTTTTCAAAGAACATTGGCCACAATTTTGCACAAGGATCTGCATTTGTTTCCATTCAAGATTCAGTTGATACAAGAGCTTCTTCCAGAAGACCATTTACGCCGCCTTACATATGCCAATAGGATGTTACAGCCCGCCCATGACAACTCCGATTTTCATGAAAATATCATAATAAGTGACGAGACACATTTTCATTTGAATGGATATGTAAAAAAACAGAATAGTCGGCTTTGGGTAATGGAAAACCCTCAAATTATTAATCAGTCACCTTTGCATCCATTAAAAGTGACAGCCTGGTGTGTAATTTGGTCAGGTTGAATCATTGGACCTTACTTCATTGGAACTGAAAACGGCGTAAAGGTAACTGTAAATGGGGAGCGATATCGTAAAATGATTGAAAACTTTTTAACACCACAACTGCATGCTTTGGGCTTGACTAACATGTGGTTTCAACAAGACGGTGCCACATTGCATACAGCTAGGATTACAATCGAATAACTGCACACAACAAGTTATTTTAAGAATAGTAATGTTGATTGTTCTCCACGATCGCCTGATTTGACTGCTCCAGACTTCTTTTTGTGGGAATATCTGAAAAGCAAGGTTTATGCAAACAAACCAGAAACGCTGGAGCAACTCAAACAAAACACTCGTGATAAAATTAATGAAATGAGGCTAACAGAGGCAGACATTTATCTGATATTATATTCCGGACATAATTGCCGACATTAAATAAAACATTTTTCAATATAAGATCCACTCTCTTTCATTTAATCGGACACCCTTTACAATAAAATTTTGAGGAAAACAGTTGTTTACTAAAAAACTTTAAAAAAATGCTTTTATTTTTTTTTTAACAAACTTTGACCAAAAAATATATTTTTCCCTTTATGAGTAACAAAAAAGATACCAAAAATTGGAATGCAAAATTTAGACTCAAAAATCGTGCAACTATAGAGTTTATGAATGAAATGTATAGATATTTTGAGAATAGTTTTCTTAAAATAAAGAATTTATCTGGCTTGAAAATACCGCAATGATTTTCGTTAATAATAACCATCAAAGATTATCTGTATTTAAAAAAAAAATCTCTTAAATCTACTTTGTTTTCAAATGTAAATTTTTTAACACTTAAAAAAGATGGTAAAGCAAATACGATTAGATAAAGTTTAATATTACTATATATTACAACAACAAAAAATAACGATATTAGTATTAGCAATCGAAATGTCATTTACTTACACTTTACATGCGTTTGAATATATAATCGTCAGTTACGTAATCTAAAAAGGACGAAAAAAATCGTTTTATTAATATTGAGTAATTAATTAAATTGCAATAAATAATATATTTATGTTTGTTGGTTAATAAACAATTCTACTTGCGTTCAAACCTTCGCAGAAATAAACACACAAATATGTACATCTTTATCTACCGAACAACACAGTTTTTTTCTTTTATATAAATCACATTTTGAATAGTAATTAAGACGAAACAGTTGACGCTTGAAGTTTTAGCAAAATCTTTTGAGTAGGGTAAAAAGGAACAAAAATGTCAACTTGGTCGTACCCAAAACTCACGAGTTCAAAATAACATCGACTCCATTCACATAATCGTTACAATAACATCTATAGTAAGCAGTTAAATGAAATTCAAGGCCTGTTTGGACTATCCAACAAGTCGTAAGATTTCAATAAGATTTTGTAGAAGCAAAATGTGATAAGATTCACTCTGTTCTCAGCAAAAAGAGAGCACTATTAAGGCCTAACTATATTATGCTTTTGCTGGCTTAAGCTAATGTCAAAAACCAACGAAAAGTCTGTCAAATGCTTAAGCAAATTTTTGAAGACTTGTCGGTGGATATATTGTACTTTTTAAACTTAAATACTTACTATGATTAGTTGCAAATATTTGTACTTTTGCAAAAGCTGTTTTATTTCTGTATTTCCTAAATATATTGATATTGTCACAAAATTATTATTTAATGTGTAAAATGTAAAAATATTTTACTATAAACTATCAAATTTATACATTTTTTCACTAATTTAAAAAAACAAATAACAACATTAATAAAAAAAGTGCTAAATAATGCAATAGTGTGTACATATCAAATGAAAATCTATTTTCGTAAGCAAAGTACGATCAGATTCGCAGTTTGCTTAAGCAAATGACACTTGACGAAACTTGACGAAAAGTTTCTTAAGTACAATATAGTTGCATACATTTAATTTTGTGTATCCGCACATTTGCTTAAGCCAGCAAAAGCATAATATAGTTAGGCCTTTAGTGTGAAGTGTAATCAAGGTAGAATGATTTTTGAAAAAAACATAAAATTAGAATAATAAAAAATATTTATTTAATAAAAATATATAAAATATTTACTTTAAAATCAAATAATACGTTTTAATTGCGTTTTTTATAAAAGTAAAATTTAAGTTTTATTCTTTTGTTATACCATTCACACGGCAGTGTACGACAGTAAAATTTCTACAATATTCATTTCCGACACCATAAAGTATATATTTTCTGAAAGATTATGAATAGGGGAAAGATTATGAAATAAAAGATTATGTCTGTATGTCTTTCTGTCCTTGTGTATATTGAAAGTAATTTTTTTTAAGCCCCCCGACATCGCCAAGACCCGTGTAAGAATTCAAAATATAAGGCACATTTAGGGGCAGATTGGTATAGGAAATCAGCATAATCGCCCCATAACTATCTGAGATATAAGAAACTAAACACAAATGCCTTTCTTTTTTCGCTTACTTTTACCACAAAAATAAAAATTTTCCGACCCTAGGATAATATATACGGTTCTAACTATTTGTAAATTTGGTATGCTCTGGAAATACCTATGAAAATTTTTGGACAAATCAGCAAAGTTATACCCAAAAATTATTTAAAAAAAAAATGTATTTTTTTTTAATATGTCAAAATTTTTTAAACTCCTAAATAATTTTTGAACACGCCTAAGATACCAATTTATAAGTCGTAATCGCAGAAACTATATCTAAGAAAAACTGACAAATCGGTTTAGAACCAACTGAGATATAAGCACCAACGTATAATTGCTTCAATGTTTTTCCTAAAATTTAAAAACTAAAATAGATGTTTTCATGTTTATATACAACCAAGAGAGCCAATATGGGGCTCAAATGAAAGGGTTTGAGTATTATAATATAGTTAGATATGAAAAGAAAAAAATTCAAGATGGCATCCTAGATTAAATGGCGAATATATGAGTCAAGGTAGTAGTTACGACTTTGTCCCCTTTAATCCCCACAATATTAGTTTCAAAAAGAGCGCTCGACCAGTACAGCATAGTAAACTATAGAAAAGTGTATAATCCAAGATGGCGCCTGAAACAAAATTGCGGAGCGGATTTTTTAAACCCCAACAATATGGGTGTCAAATGAAAGAGCTTGACTAGAAGAATACAGTTAACTATGTAAAAATTCAAAATTAAAGATGGCGTCGTAAATAATAAAGAAAATAGGGCATTGAATGATATCTAAAATCTAGGCGAAGCTACGATGTGGTCATTATACCTATGAAGGGTATTATAAGATTCATCACGGCCGAATATAATGCCCTTAATTGTTTTTGAATGTGTTTGATGAATAAAACATTTGATGGCGCTTGCATTTGTACAAAAACTACAGACACAACAAACAACGTTCTTTTACTCTGTGTAATACAATCAAAAACAAGTAAGAGTGCTATATTCGGCCATGCCGAATCTTATTTATTTATTTATTAATTCACAACGTGTACTCATGCAATAACAGTTGCTTGTATCACCATTCATCCCATATGAAATACGTACAAGTATGTGTGTTAAAAAAACGAAAAAAAAAAAATTTAAAAAAAAAATTTAAAAAAAAAATTTAAAAAAAAAATTTAAAAAAAAAATTAAAAAAAAAAATTATTATATATATAATATACATATATAAAACAAAAAAAAAAAAATAAAAAAAAAATAATAATAAAAATATAAATAATATATTAAATAAAAATTAAAAAAAAAATAAAAAAAAAATTAAAAAAAAATTTTTTAAAAAATTAAAAAAAAACTTTTTTTGGCTCAGTTGGGATTAGATGCCACGTTTTCTCTAACCAGTATACACGTTTGTATGTATGTATGTTGTTGTTGTAATGTTGTTTTTGTGAAAAAAAAATCGAGGTGGTCGTGGGTTTTTGCTCATATCTTAGTTGTTTATGTACCGATGTTTCTGATTTTCGATTCCGATCTACTCCCGAATATTTCTGATATTTTAATACCTTACCCGTGTCCAACCTATGTCGGGAGGCTTCAAAAAGTTGATTTCAACATACACACGGACAGACGGACAGACGGACAGATGGACAGACTGACAGGGCTTAATCGACTCCCCTATTCATAAGCTTTCAGAAAATATATACTTTATGGGGTCGGAAATGAAAATTGTAGAAATTTCACACGGAATGACAAACCTATATATACCCTTTTTCACTGTGTGAAGGGTATAAATATACATGTTGTTTTTATAATTGTTGTATAATTACTAGCAGACCTTTAATGTGTTTGCCACTCATTACATAAAAATACACCTTTGATCTTATGTTATGATGCATTGTTTTAAAACGATTTAAAAATATAGCCCGCTTGTCCATATTTTTATCCGTATTTTCTCTCTTGTTTTCTTCTACTGAATTTTTGACATGTTCTACGACTTGTACGACAGTCTAAGCTGGCCTTAAATTCATTCATTCATTGAAGAAAAGTAAATATACAACATTTATTTTTATATGCTACAAGAAGTCGATTGAGAAATGTAAGTCTGTCCGCGTGTCGCTTGAAATAAACTTTTAGAAGCACCACATGTTGCACAGAAACAGTATGTGTCTTTCGGAAATATTTCGGAATAAAACCCTTTTTGAAATTCAGAACAATCGCCACAACATGACTACCTGTGTTTTTTTTTTTGCTTATTTTTACAATAAAAATAAAAATTTTTTAGCCCTAGAACATAGACATGTATGTTTCTAGATATGAGATACATACCTCTAGGGATATTCGTAGAAAATTTTTGACAAATCGACAAAGTTATACGAATGAATTATTTAAAAAAAATATACATTTTTTAATTAATCAAGCTTGTAGTTAATCTTAAAGACAACAAATTACAAGCCGCTCTCTCAAAAATTATTGCTGAGAAAAACTAACAAATCTAAAAATTATCTGAGATATAAAAACCACAATACAACTGCTTCGGTGTTTATCCCAAAAATTTCAGCTTGTAGTCAACCGACATGGTCAATGTGGGAATAAAGGAGCTCATTTACTTGTTTTATTATTTTTAATTTTTTTTTAAGAAATAACCGTTATTTTACCAAATATACAATAACAGAGTTATTACTAGCCAACATTGTTTTTTTTACTCTGACATTTCTCTTGTGTTACTGCGTTCAAAATTTTATTACAAGCCGAGCCGCAAGACGCATATTAATGTGCTTAGTCATGATGGTATTAGTCAAGAAGCATAGGGTTTTTTGTGTTTTTAACTTTTGCTTACATGTGACAATGGGGAGTAATTTATGAGAGGAAAATATGACATCTTTTTTAATTAGTTTTATTATAAGTCTCTCTAGCATAATTATATTTAATCGTTAGATTAGAAAACTTAATTTAAAGATAAAGAATTTATATTGTACATACATACAAAGTAACTGCTTGCCACTGCATTGTTATATATATATTAGCCATTAGGAAATGATAAACAAAAAAAAAAATAATTTTTCTAGAAGTTAATTAAGATTAGTGTGACACAATTTTTTCTAAATTAAATATTTTAATTAGAATAACATATTTAAAAAATATTAACTATTCTCCTTTATAAATTTTAACACGCAGTACTGTCGTGGTTCTAGGAAAAATACCAGTTATGGTTGATGGTAGAAATAAGTTGAAATTGGTGGTGGTAAGAGTAGAAATCATTTTGGTAAGACATAGTTGCGGCCAACATTTACATGATATAACTTTCCAAAAGTAAATGCCATAAATTATTTATTTTTCAAATTTATGTGTTTTATTTTACATTATAAATCAACTCTCTCAATGAATCACCCGATATTTCTAACGAGTGCAGCGAGTGTTTATAATTTTAAGACTACGATATTAAGATAAAGTATACATTAATTTATAATTAAATAAACAATAATTTTTTAAATGTAAAGTTTGACAATATTCGTATTCGTCATCAGCTGGGCTGAAATTTGATCTGTATAAATTTACGTCCAACGAAATTTTTCAATTAACTGACTAGAAGGTCAATGCTTTATCGCTAAAATTTCCTATTACTATGAATTTAAGTCTTCGAAAAACGCAATTAGCTAAAAATAACAAAAGCATCAAAGAACTATCTTATTTATTTGACAATGCGATAATTTTTGTTTTTTCATCCATCCCATAGGCACACTATTGTTAGCAATAAAGATAACAAATCTCTACAAGGCCATTTCTTTATATAGAAATTTTATTTTTGTTTTTGTTTCCGGATACAATAAGATTAACGTTAGTAATTAAGAGATAAAACATTTTGCATGACCAACCAAGATAGCAGAAATATACATGTAAATACATACAATACATATGTACGTATATAACTATGCTCTTATGTCTATGTATATGTACCATATATGCACGTATTATATGTACAAACATATTTTGTATATCTGTTTGTATTGCTAGTATAAAGAAAATTACGTTTATTTACCGTAAATGACCTCTGGAATTATTAATCAAAATAATCCTGATATTTTTTTTATTAATCAAAATAATCCTGATATTTTTTTTTATTAAAAAAATTCTCTTATTTCCTTAACGTCTTTTTTTGTAACAGGCAAATTGTTAAAATCCTGCAAACGCAAAATGGTTTGAAAATATAATAAATAGTAAACTAATTTGGCAACAATTTTACTACTCATTACCATCAGTTATTGAGACTAATTACTGAAAAATGCTTTTATAAGAATATATTTTTATTTTACTCTACCTTTCTCTCACTCTTTGATTATTTAATGTTTTTTAGACTGTTGCCAGACTTGACGAATTATTATTTGCTTTAAAGCTGTTTTCAAACATTTTTACATTATCTAACAACGAACAAGCGTTGTATTTGGAATTGTCAAAACCGGTTTAGAAATAATTTCAAAAAAATATTTTTTCGATTTTTTTAAACCTTTTTTATACCCTTCATACAGTTTAGGTATGTCATTCCGTGTGAAATTTCTACAATTTTCATTTCCGACCCCATAAAGTATATATTTTCTGAAAGCTTATGAATAGGGGGAGTCGATTAAGCTCTGTCAGACTGTCCGTCTGTCTGTCTGAGCATCTATCTGTGTGTATGTTGAAATCAACTTTTTGAGGCCCCCCGACATCGCTTGGGCCCGGGTAAGTTATTAAAATACCAGAAATATTCGGGAGTAGATCGGTATTGAAAATCAGACACATCGGTACATGAACAACTGAGATATGAGCAGAAGCCCACGGCCACCTCGATTTTTTTTCACAAAAACAACATTTCAACAACAACATACATACGTACAAACGTGTATACTGGCTAGAGTAAACGTGGCTTCGAATACCAGCTAAGCCAAAAAAAATTTTTTTTATATTTTTTTTATTTTTTATTTAATATATTATTTATATTTTTATTATTTATTTTTAATTTTTTTTTTTTAAATTTTTTTTTTTATTTTTTTTTTCGATTTTTTATTTTATATATTATTTATATTTTTATTGTTATTTTTTAATTTTTTTTTAATTTTTTTTTGTTTTATATATATTATTTATATTTTAATTATTTTTTTTTACATTTTTTTTAAATTCTTTTAAACTTTTTTTTTTATTTTTTTTTTTTTGACATACATACGTAAATTTATAATTTTACATTGGGATGTTTTTATATATTTATGTTTTTTATATGTATGAACGTATTTCATATGGGATGAATGGTGATACAAACAATTGTTCTTGCATGATTACACGTTGTGAAGGGTATATAAGATTTGGCACGGCCGAATATAGCACTTTTTCTTGTTTTTAATTTGTCGGTTTTCGAATTATTCTAGAAACCAGTTTTTATGACCCGAATTATATAACAAAATAATAGTTTGGTTCACTTGAATACCCATGACGTTGCCCACATAAAGAAGTTTTGCATTAAATTTTTTTTAATTCTCTTTAGAAATTAATTCTGTCTCCAACACACTTGAAAATTATACAACTCTTCGTTCATAGCGTGTGCACAGTTTATTTTATTTTTATACCCCATAAAGTAGATATGAAAGCTTGTAATTGGAGAGTCGATTCAAGTCAACTTTTAACAAGTAAAAGTGCTATATTCAGCCGTGCCGAATCTGATAATACCCTTCATTATCATGTACATATGTATAGTCCCATATCGTATTTTAACCTATATTACATGTTGTACGCCATTTTTCCTCATTATTTCCGATGCCATCCTTGATTTTGAATTTTTACGTAGTTATCTGTATTCTAATATTCAAGCCCTTTCAAAAAAATGTTATCCGCCATTTTGTTGTAGATGCCATCTTGGATTTTACATTTTTTAACAATTTACTGTATTCTACTGGTCAAGCCCTTTCATTTGATACCAATATTGAGGGTGTTCAAGAAGTTTCATTTTAAAATACCAGGTTTGACCCATATATAAATTTATTGTCCGGCATTTTGTAGTGGCGGCCAACATGAATGTAAATTTTTTATAGTGCTTATATTGCGCTAGTCAAGTTCTTTCAGAGGATAACAATATTGACTCTCTCGGTTGTCTAGAAGCTGAAAAAAATTGACTTTCGTTTGTAAATTTTTGGAATATATATTAAAAAAAAAATTGTTTGCCTATAACTTTACCGATAAGGGCCCGATTAATCCAAAATTTGTCACGAATATCTCTAAAATCATTTTATATCTTTAAATAGTAGGAAAGGTACCTATAAATTATTCTATGGTTGAAAATTTTTAGTTTTGGTGGTAAAAATATGGGAAAAACAGAGGCAGTCGTGTTCTTTTGCTCATATCTCAGAAAGTTATAAAGCGATTGTGCTGAATTTCAATAGCGATTTATTCCGTCATATTTTCAAAAGACATATACCATACACAGATCTGAGGAACATATGGTTGCTTCTAAAAGTTGATTTCAACCAACACACGGACAGACGGACAGGGCTTAATCGACTCCTCTATTCAACAGCTTTCAGAAAATATATACTTTATGGGGTCGGAAATGAAAATTGTAGAAATTACAAACGGAATGACAAAGCTATATATACCCTTGTGTACCACAGGTGAAAGGTAAAAAATACCTACATTTTGTACAGATCTGTATGTTTAAAAATATACGAGAATGAATCGGTATTTAAATCCAGGTTGTCATTTGGTAACAGAGAATTCAGCTGCTGATAGTATGTCCGAGAGAAGCAAAGAACTTTATGTGGTTTAATTTTGTTACAGATTAAAACAGTTAAGTAAAGTTAATATTTCCACTTTTAAAGAAAGATGATCTTCAAACAATGAAGTGTCTCATGTAAAAACATATCCATTGGCTGGTGGACAAATGCAAGATCAAGAACTTTTCCATTAGCATTGTTTGCATGGTTAATTTGAAAAATAGTGAGTGAATAAATTTATTTGTAACTCTAGGAATAAGCGTTTACTTCATCCCTGCCACCGTAATCATGCCATGTCCTTACAAACTGCTAAAAAAGGGAACAGCCAGTAAGGAGGAATATAAAGAAATACTATTGAAATAAATTTATATTTACTCTTCTACTGCTGAAATCATGAGGAATATAGAGAACAAATTCGGATGCATACAATTTAGGAAATTCCATGGATGCTTTACGGTAAGGGAATCAAGTGTGCACTGCTTACAAAATGTGAAAAAATGGTTGGTGGGTAATTATTTTATATATTTTAAAAAATGTATACATTTTTAAAAACTGCAATTAAAAACCATCAAAATAGTAAAAAAAAAACTGCCTTAAATCAAATCAAAATAATTCTTACTCATTCAGATCCAATTCATGTATCTGGCAACTATGATTCATAGACTTTTGCTCTATTGCTTTCTTATACATTTTCATTATACTTTACTCTACGAAAGTGTGTGTGTATATATTAAAGGAAAGTGTGTTTTTGTTTATGTATATAAATAATATCTTGCCGTGCTTTTGATGCTAATTGTATTCATTTATACAGCTTTACAGTTTGTTATTGTAGCCTTCAGGCCAATAAAATGAGAATAACATAACAAGAAAACTAGCAGAATCACTACAACGAAAACAGATTTCATCGTTAGTACAGAAAGGCAACCTCTATATTCCATTCTATATAAGAAAATAAAGTAGCAGTAGTAGCAACAGCAACAGCATCGTTAGCATCATACTCGTAATCATCATAAGATATTATAGATTAAGTTAAAATATTTTTTGCCAGAATGAAAATATATTGTTTTGGTATTTGTGCTCTTAATTTGTTTGCTTCTTCGTTTTTTTGCTCAGTCATTTTCATTCTTTTAAGCTATTTGTACATACAGTCGTAATTATTTGGCTTAAAAGTGATTTTGTCTGTCTAACTGAAAATTTGTAGGTGTCCTTTATTATTTCTGTCTCGATTTCAAATTGTGTGCATTTGCTGTTCGTAGAACCTTTTGTACGGGTCTGTAATAATACTTGTACACCAGTGTGTTTGGCTTTGTGTAGGCGTGTTTACATAAGACTTTTGGTTATTGCTTTAACTTGTTTTTAGTGCCTTTAGTCTTTAGTAATTTGAAATTTTGACATTTAAGCAGCGTGTTAAAGTTTAAAGTATATATTTGCTAACAAAAATTAAATAATAAAAAATTAATTTTAATAAAATATTACGTAATTGCATGACTATAAAATCTAAATAAAATTGTAAATATTTAGAAATGTTCGATAAAACTTCGATTATAGAAAAATAAAATATTTATTTTTTTAATATTTCATTCGAACTTTCTTTAATTTTTACTTTAATTTTCTGATAATCTGCTGATGATGAAACCGTAGCTGGTTTCGAAAATGCATTCCACTCAGCTAGTATCGGATAACTAAATTTTCCTATATTAAATATAATATTTTTGATTTAATATTTTCTATGAAAAATTAAATAAGTCAATTTTAAGACTTAAAATATTTATAAACAATTCCTTTGGATTCTGTTTTATATATATTATTTTAGAATTTAATATTTAAAATATAAAAATTGTTAATTTTGGAGAAAAGTTTTATGCAATTTTAGTTTTACACTAATTTTCTTACTATGTCTTTGCACTATTTTCTCTGGTCATATTTAAATATAGAGGTTTTCAGGAATAACTAAGCTACAATTGACGGCTTTTGTTATTTGAAAGATATTAATCGCAATGCTAAATAGAACGAGTCGCCTTTTGAATGGATAACCTCAGACGTACTCGTGGCCAATATTTACATGATATTATTTTCAAACAGTAAATGTCATAAATTGTCATTAAAAACGATAGTAAAATTTTAAATTAATTTTTAAGTTTATAAGTTTTATTTTGAATTTTAAATAAAACCTTGCGGAATATCACCCGCTGCTGTACAATAAGAATTTTTTTCAAATTCAAATTTATTTTAAATTATACAAATTGTATTTCAAAAAAATTTATCATCCCAATTCTAAATAACAATTCCCTGGGAATTTTTTCCCTATTCCCTGTTCCCCTATTCTAAATAATTTCTCCCGGGGAAATTTGTTCCCGTTCCCTTTTCCCTTATTCTAAATGAACTTCGAAATTGGGAAATTGTTCCCTGGGAAAAAAGTAGGTATTACGAAAGGTAATTAAAGGGAGAATGTAATAACAATTTTTGGGAAAAAATCCGCCAACAAATTCAAAGGGAGTTGTGACAAAAATGTAAGTTTTTAATATTTTTTTATAAAAATTGTGATAAATATTGTAATTTATTGTTACTTTTAGGATAAAAACAACAAACAGAAAGCAGAATAATGAATTGTTTATTAGTTCGAAAATAATTTTAATTTTTATTTCTTTTCTTTTTTTTAATTTTTGAAGTTTTTAAATTTTTTAATAAAATGTTATATTTTTTAATTGATTTTTCAAGCTCGAGGTCTTTATAAATATTTTTTGATTTATTTATTATTCAATATTTCGCTACTCCTTTGTGTAATAATAAATAAATTAACAAATATTTATAAAGACCTCGAGCTTGAAAAATCAATTAAAAAATTTTATAAAATGAAGGTCAAATAAGAGCAATAAGAAAATGTTATATTTATTTAAAAAAATGTATATACTACACTACATACATATATAAGAAATGGCTTTATTACAGAAATTTATTAGAGATTATTCGCAATATTTTTTCTAATATTTTTCTATTATATTTTCTAATATTTTGGACAATGGATAAATATTGTGGCGAGTCTAAGGATACCACACATTATCCTGAGCGCTCAAATAATCTAAATTTTCTACATCGCTTACTTCAGCATTGCATTTAAAATGAATGCAGATATTATGCAACGCACAGCAAAATTTTGTTATTTTAGCAGCCTTTTTTGGAGCGTAGTGCAGCTGTCTAGCACCAAGAATGCACCTCCATCCATTTGTTAAAACACCATTAATGCGTTCAACCGCATTTCAACACTGAATTTTATTTCAACAGACTCATCCTGTAGGCATCTATAAGCCTCCTAGAAAAAATGCATGTGTAATTTATGAATTGTCTGTTATCATTCAAAACTTTACCAAGAAGCCAATAATTGCTGCCACCTCTAAGATATTCTTGCTCAAGGTGAGCACGCAATTCGCCAGAATTCCAAATAAACGAATCGTGACACGCTCCGGGATGTGAAGCATCAACGTACTGAATCCTCAGCTCATGATCACAGACCTTTTGAGTTCCGTCAACACATCCAATAACGTTTGGAATGCCATACTTCACATAAAGAGCTAACGCAACTTTCCGTTTTTGCACTTCAGTTCTGCAGAAAGTTATCTACATTGGGCGTAAATGTTCCTTATATATTAATAGCTTCTGCCAGAACTTTGCTAACACTACACTGAGCCACAGACACACCGTAATCTTTACCAATACCCGTTTGGTACAAACCTTCAGCAAAGAAGCGGAAAGTCGCACTTAATTTCACGATTGGAGAAATTGCAAAGGACTTACGTTTGGGCTGAATACCTTAACACGTCCAACAGATATTTGAACACCGGTTTATTTACTTTGTAATATTTTTCTAACCTTCCAAAAGTAAAATTTACAAAGTGTGCGGTAACTCAAGTGGGTTGCTGGCGTCACTTAGCATTTTCCTTTCTACCTTTTGCTTATTCTTGTGCTTCAGAGTTTTCTGCTTCAGCTATTATTATTATCAACGCTACACTAACATTTTTGTTCACTTTCAAAAATTTTTTTTTATTATTTACGAATATTCACTTTTTACGCTAAAAATTATTAGCAAATATTTTGTCAAAACAAAACAGCAAAAGCAAACAGCTGACTTCGAAAATGTAAAATTCTCTCTCCCTTGTTATTCCCTTCCCCGACTGTTTAGAATAGGGGAATTTTATTCGCGGGAAAAATGAATTCCCGGGGAATTCAATTCCCTGGGAATATTTAGAATTGGGGTGTATATGTATATTTCGGTTTTCATTGGCTTTCGTTTTACGCCAATTTTAAGAATTTCTCAAAAATATTTCATCCATATATTACCAAAAACTTTAACAGGAGTCCGTTATAGACAAAAGTTGCCAATGTCCAAAGGATATGGATAAATTTAGGTTTAGCAAAACATTTTTGGCCCCTTAGACACTTTTTTGCCTTTTCGGACGCGTTCACATGAACTCCCAGCAGAGATGTTGGGCAGCTGTATATAACAAAAAAATTAATCGCCGACAATTTCAGCGCTTTATTGAGGGCAGACTCTCAGACTTATTTATCTGAGTTTGCATTGATATTCAAAACTTCGGGGGTAAACAGGTGAAGCCAACAAATAATTATCCATAAAGCAGTGTCTGATATGCTTTAACCGGCAACCATACCGGGTATGATACTCATTAATCTTTCAAACTTTTTTATTATTGTTAAATCTTCACAAAATCTATGGAAAAAAGCTTTACATTATTTATTTTAACACACTAAAAAAGAACTCCATCTTCTGTATTTCTGTTTCTTTAAATAATTTAGTGGACAAATTCATAAGAAATGGATGCCAAAACAATGGGTTCTTCAATAATTTCTTGACGAAGTGAGCTTTTTTGGGTTGGGCAGGTTGACTTTTTAAGCTTACACAGGTACCCTTAGCCTTTGCATCCTTCAATAAACGTTCGTTCATGACACTTGGAGTGGTGGACATGTTCAATACGCACATTGATACGCTTAGGTAGGATCTTACCACGCACCCGTTTGTTTACAATAATACCAACAGCTTGAGGGGTAACATTGTAGATACGAGCCTTGTAGGGCATACCCTTTTGTACGACGCCATGACCCTTAATATCGACAATATCACCAATTTCAAACACACGCATGTTTGTGGACAATGGGATGACACCATGCTTTCGAAACGGTCATTTTGTCATTTTGATGTACTTTGTTGGTTCCTTTTAGAAAATACCTTCCACGCGGTCGTGTAGTTGGGAAAATAAGTTATACTCGGATGCGATTGATCAACTACCAGTCGATCTTAAACATAAACTATTGCAAACGTAACCAAAATGCAGAGAAGCAAGCCGTATCTGGCGGCTAGCCGATTAGTCGATTTTTTTATTTAAGTCGCGCCGCCATCGATGCGTTCGGCTGACCGGCGGCTCAGTTTGAAGCCGATTTTTGATTTTTTTCTTCTGCTAGAAATGAATCATAGGTCACTGCAAAAAATATCTCCGAATATTATTGTCAAACTTATCACAAAATTAGTTTTGATAAAAACTAAAAACCAAGGCATATTTATTCAACAGGTAGTCTTGTTTCGTCAGCTGATTATTTTTTTCTTCACTTATTGAATTAATATGCCTTGCTAAAAACTATATGCTTATGCTTACTTTTGATTTATTTATTCGACATCCAACTAGTTTTTTTTTTACAGTTTTCTGCTTTTTTCTATTACAGATATTTGGTTTTATCAATAATTGCTTAATTGTATGAAATTTTTAAGAATTATTAAATTGCTTTTTTACGATTTTTTTAATTTATTTCAATGAAAATGAATAATATAAAAATACAAAAAATTGGTATTAGTGCAAAGTGAAATACATTTTCAAGACTTTAAATCAATAGTGCAAAAAGATTTATTCTAAATGACTTTCTAAATGTAAAATAATTTATCATTAACGAAGTAATTCAAAATGAATTATATATTTAAAATATCTTAAAGGAATTATGTAAACAAACATCTTCAACTTATGAAACATTGGTTTCTTTTTACCAAATAGGCATGAATTCTATGCACTTATAAAAATGAAATGGTATTCATTAATATATTCAAGATGACACGCTAATGTAACAGTTATTATTGTTTACACTTAAATTTATTAACTTCATCATCAGTGGAAGTTCTGCAAAATCACAGGGTACTTTCGCAATATTTTCAAATAATCGTTTTACAATTAAATTACTTTCGATTTTTTGTGATATTTCCGCCTCTTCAGAAGAAGCATTCTCGGTTGCAGGGGCTTGCATTACTGCAAAAAGATTAGAATGAATGCTTTTACACAATATGTTTAGAAGCCTTGAAAGTGTATTTCGTTGTGCGCTACTTCTAATTTATTTTACTGGTTATAAAGGGTGTTTTTTTAAGCCCGATAGAACTTGAAATTGTAAAAAATAACACAAAAAATTAAATTGTAATCAAAATTTTTTTTTTATTCGAAAGATCAATACGTGACATTAACATTTGAAAATGATTTCGGGCATATGGGCACCGCGGCTGTTCTTGACGAAGCGCATTCTGGACGTCCAATTTTATCGCAAAATTTTGTTCAGCGATGAGGCGCATTTTTGGCTTAACGGGTTTGTTAATAAGCAAAATTGCCGCATATGGAGCGAGACCAATCCACAAGAGACCCTACAGACTCCATTACATCCAGAAAAATGCACCGTTTGGTGCGGTTTTCACGCTGGTGGCATCATCGGACCTTATTTCTTCAAAAATGAGGCCAGAGCTCGCGTTACGGTCAATGGAGATCATTACCGCACCATGATCAATGATTTTTTGTTTGAAAATATGGATGACATTGATCCGGAGGAGATGTGGTTTCAACAGGATGGCGCTACGTGCCGTACGGCGAACGCAACCATCGACTTATTGAAATCAAAATTTGGCGATAAGTTGATTTCGAGAAATGGACCTGTCAATTGGCCTCTAAGGTCGTGCGATTTGACACCTCTCGATTATTTCCTGTGGGGCTACGTGAAGTCACTGGTTTATGCTGATAAACCAGCAACAATTGACGCCTTGGAGGCCAGCATTGTTCGTGTTATTCGTGACATACGGCCAGCAGTGCTCGAAAAAGTGGCCCAAAATTGGACGTCCAGAATGCGCTTCGTCAAGAACAGCCGCGGTGCCCATATGCCCGAAATCATTTTCAAATGTTAATGTCACGTATTGATCTTTCGAATAAAAAAAAAATTTTGATTACAATTTAATTTTTTGTGTTATTTTTTACAATTTCAAGTTCTATCGTGCTTAAAAAAACACCCTTTATATGTAAGCAAGTTAATGAGCAAGACGATTTTTTGTTACACTGTTTAAGCTCACATTATAAAACCCATTTTAATAAAAAATTATACAATTTAAAAGAAATTTTTATGCAGATGTTTACAATCTTAATTGTTTAACAATATTTTAAGTATTTTAGAAGTTATAAGCAATTAAAGTTGTTGCTAACGCATGCGCACACCACTTGCGTGTAACAAATCCACTAAATAACAAGCAAGAGCACTTTATTGGGCTGTGCCGAATCTTTTATACCCACCACTAATTTTGTGTACATTTAAAGCACAATATTTATTATTTTGTTAATCGCTATGGAATAATCTCTTTATAGTAAAATATGTATCACTTTATTTGTAGAGGGTGGTTAAATTTTAAGGGCCCATGTTGAAGGTGAACTACATCTAGTCTTTAAATTTGTTTTCTGTATTTTATTTGACATTTCTCACTCTCAAACTTACTCAATTTGATCCGTGGAAAGATACGCAAATGAGCAACGCGTTAAAGTTATTCAGGTCTTTTTTATTAAAATGGGCGTTCAAATCAAAATGCATTTTGTGCACTTCGTAATTCTTTTGATCAACATTATCGTTCAAATTCGTCCACAATCGGGAGAATTGTAAAAAATATTTAAATTTCTGCAAAACAGGTCTGTATAAAATGTTAGAAAATCTGTGATTGCCTTCTTAGTTCGTTGAATGGGAACCATTGCTGTTTTCTGCGTTAGTGTGGCAAAAGAGCAGTCAACCTCGACTCATCATCATGCCCAACAATTGAGCATCAACATTGTCATTGAAAATTTGGACCATCAGATAAAGGAGTGTCGCCAAGGATTGGGGGGGGGGGGGGTGCATTTGGCCGATATTTTGTTAAATACATAATTGAACCATACAAATATTATCACTACAACAAGAAATAATAATAATTTCCTAAATAATTTGAGTTTTATTTAAAATAAATATCGGCCCTTTAAATTTAACCACCCTTAAAAACTTGATATGATAGTAAATAGCTTTTGTAAATATAGTCTTTCAATGAAAGTGGGCGTTAAAGTAGGCGTGTCAATAAAGTTTCTGCGAATAAATACAACTTAGATATTTCAATATAGTACTTTATTTCCCCAAAAACATTGTCAATAGAGAAATTACATGAATTTAAGATAAACCGTTATATGGGAGGTAGGCGTTTAAGTGGGCGTGTCAGCTAAACTTTTTGGCACAACAATTACACTGATTAGAAGGATATACGTAGCAAATTTGATCATCAAACCTCTAATTTTGTCGGTATTATGAGCTTTTAAATTTCATTAACGGTAGATAACGTGAAAAGTGGGCGTTAAAGAAGGCGTGTCAAAGTATTTTTTGCTAACGAGTACAACTTAGATGTTTCATTATAGCCCTTTATTATTCCAAAATCTATATTAATAGAGAAATTATATGAATTTTGGGTAAAACGTTATATGGGAGGTTGGCGTAAAGGTGGGCGTGGCACATTGGACCAAAAAGTTATGTGCGCAAAATTTCGGAGTCGTACATCCAATTTTGTTGCTTTTATGACGTTTTTGTTTTTAAATATACCAAAAAATACACTGTGCGGTAAAATTTTTCGTACATTTTGATCGATAACTCCTCTTCTAATGCATAGATTTAAATAATTTTCGGGGAAAAATATTGTTTTTACTCAGGAAATATATATTCGAAGTTTCATAAGTCTACGTTTATGCGTTTGGAAACAATTCCATTTTATTCGATGTTCGAAGGACACGGTTTTTTCGACCTACTCTTGCTTTTCGACTCTCTCTAATATTTTCTTTCTAATATTCCGATTTAGCCCATTTTCAATATCAAGCAAACCTTGTCTATAAGAAAGATTTTGGCAAGATTTGAGCCCCCTAGCTTTTTCAGTGCGACCTCTATCGTGCTTTCAATAGACGGACAGACGGACGGACATAGCTAGATCGTCATCAAATCAAACCCCGATTCAGAATATATATACTTTATGGGGTCTTAAATGGATATTTCGATGTGTTACAAACGGAATGACAAAATGAATATACCCCCACCATTTTTTTGGTGGCGGGTATAAAAAACAAACAAATGCATGTTGAATCAACGTTGTTGTTAAATTGTTTTTGCAAAGAGTGTTTTACGTGTTTAGAATAAAGTACAATTTAAACTCCCGTTTTGAAGATGTTTGTTGTTCTTCTTTTTTCTGTTGTTGATTTAGTATTCACAGCTTATTGGAAAGCTGTCGAAATAAAGATCAAAATAAATAGATCAAAAAAGTATATATTAGAGTAAAGTTTTATTTTAAGCTTAAAAAAATCCTTTACAGCTTGCAATCGTTCGATTGGGTCGACCGCAATACATACTAATGGAAACAAATATTTAAAGGATTAATATTTTTTCATACTTTTTATACCCTACAGTAACATAAATATTAAGATAAATATAAGTACGTTCTTACTGAATTTGTAACACCAAAAAAAAATTACATGTTCGACTATAGAGTGTAATGTAGTCAACTATGGCCAACTTTTACTTTTCTATTAGTTCTGTTTTTATACGTACAAAAATTACATTATATTTATTTCAATCTTTTTTAGGTTTTTGGGACAATGTGAAACAGACACCATGATTAATGTATCGTAAAAAGTAAATTTTTCTTTCTTTATCATTTAACAATAAAATTTTATTCGAAGCATTTTTTCGTATTTATTTGTCCTTTTTTTCGGTATTAAAGTGTATTTGTTTGTGTGTGTGTGTGTGCGTGTTGGATGATTTTTATGTAACAAAATTCAACAAATTGGATGAATGTATGAATAAGTGTGACATTAGAGAATTCATGATGTTTAAATTGTTGTATATGTTTTATTGATTCCTTTAATATTCTTTTGACAACTAAAGAAAGAATGTATTTATGAAGGGCTGCATGTGTTAGTGTAACTATAAATAAAAAAATAAAAATATTTATGTATGTACATAGTTTCTTTTTGGTCATAAAATTTATCGAAAACATAATGCAATAAAAAATTTATTATATGTACCTACAGTGGTGGACATGAATTAAGCGCACTTTGATGATATGCAAAAAAAAAAAGGTTTTTAAATTGTGCTTTAAAAACAAAACGAGGAGTGATTTTATTTTTATTGGTAAACTGCAAAAAACCCAATTACACATAAATAGTTAATTGACTTACCGTTAGATAGTCTGTCTTTGATAACATTATTTAACACTTCAAAGAAGTATATACGTGTAAGTCGTTGTGGTAAAACTTTCCCGGTGCTCTCCAGAAAATAAAAATAAATAATAACCCTCATGAAAGGTAAGTCTGATTCGCAAATAGCTCGTATATTAAACTGTTCCAGGATAATAGTTTATAATAAACTTTGCCATATTAAGGAATTTTAAAGAACAAAAAATGTTTCTCGAGCTCGTCTAAAGTGAAAAATTACAAGCTCGATAATATCATATATTCATGTATATCTACTTATAACCCATTTATGATTTTCTATTCTATAAAAAAGCAGTTATATGAGCAACATAGAGTGCATGTGTCTTCCTTAACTATTACGTGAATTGCTAAAAAACATTGTCAAAAAAAAACGTGTCAAAAAAGATAATTGAAGACAGAAATCGCTTAAAGAATGAGGTCAGTGAAACCTTAACACACATTTTTAATTCCACCTTTCTTCATGCACAAAAAATATAACTGTTTATGATCAAGTTTGCATTTAAAAACTTGTCAAATTACGTGTACAAAATAATAGCATAATCGGATTATTAGTTTGTTTGAAAATGGATTCCGAAGAAAAAGTGCGTGAAAAAATAATAACAATTTTTTTAAAAAATCCCAGTCGTACTTACAAATCTATTGCAAATGAGATAAAGGTGTCACGACAAACAGTTTCGCGTGTGATAAAAGTGTATAACGAACGTCGTAGTATTAAAAGGAAAGCTGGAAGTGGAGCTAAAAAAGGTATAACTGACCCACAGTTAGCTTCAAAGATTGTTAGTCTTCTAAACCAAAATCCCAACTTCTCAAACCGTAAAGCCGCCTTAAAAGCAAACTGTTCCGATTTTTTTGTAAGGAAGGTTAAAAGATATGAAGGCCTTAAGTCCTACAAGGTTCAGAAAGTGCCAGACAGAAATTCGAAGAAAAACTTGGATGCAAAAAGTCGTGCCAAAGAACTGCTTAGAAATTTTATCAACAAATATGAGTGTTGTATTATGGATGATGAGACTTACGTTCTTGCCGACTTTTCTCAGCTCCCAGGGCGAAGTTATTATGTGGCCGATGGAAGAGGTAATGTCGATGACCAATTTAAGTTCCAAAAAAAGACAAAGTTTCCAAAGAAGTACTTAGTTTGGCAAGCTATATGCACGTGCGGAGAAAGAAGCAGTAAATTTATTACTACTGGGACTATCAACACTGATATTTACATCAAGGAGTGCTTGCAGAAGAGGTTGCTTCCATTCATACGAAAACACAATAAGTCAACATATTTTTGGCCCAAACTAGCGTCGTGTCATTATAGTAAATCTGCAGCAGAATGGTATGAAACAAATAATATAGTGGTAGTGCCAAAAGAAGCAAATCCACCTTATTGTCCAGAACTAAGGCCCATCGAACGTTACTGGGCTTTAGTCAAAAGAGTGCTGAAGGATACAAAACAAGTTGCTAATACTACTAAAATTTTTTCCCAGAAATGGTCTTATTCCAGCAATAAAGTTACTAAGGATACCATCAAAACCCTCATGGTCTCAATTCCGGAAAAGGTGAAACAGTTCATCAAAAAAAGCTGAATTTTTACAAAAAGCATCAATATTTTAATTTACTGTTATTTTATTGTTAAACCACGCTATTTTCATTAAAATGGATTAATTCGTTTCAAAGTTATTGCGTTTTATTCGTGTTAGGGTTTTATCGATCTCATTCTTTAGAATATACAACTTTAGAAAAATGTGCTCTTAATTCACAAATCCAAGTTTTGTTTGTCTAGTAGAAATGAAAGAAGAATCCAACAGAAAATATTGTGCTGCAAGGAATTTCGACTTTAGTCACATCTGCAATAAAGTTCGAGCTGTTTATTTTACCAGAAACAAGTTCTGTTTTCTTAACTATGTATGCACTTTCTAAAACTTTATTTAACACAGTGGTTACAATTTTTTTGTCACTATCTTTGAGAAGTGACAGGAATTGGAAAACTCTGTGGAAAACTCTCTGAAATAAATGCTAAGAGCATTACACTAAAAAAAAAACCAGGGTTATGTTATGATCACGACGGTCATATTATATTCTCTAAAATAATATTTGGCTGTCGAAATCAGGAAATAGTTATTTTCATTTTATTTCTTCATATATTTTGTCACAATGATCAAACATTTGTTTGAATTGTATCATTAATTATTTACTTTTTTACTTATCGTTGTTTCGAAATAGTATGATTTAATAAAATGAATGCAACAAAAATAACATTATATTCTAAAACATTAAATATTGCAAATAATCATTAAACAATAGATGAGACAACAGTATGATTACAAAGCAATCAAACTATGTTTATTTCAATAATAATTTGATTTCAACTGTTATTCTTCTTGCTGAATAAATTTTTATTATTTTAATAGTTTGATGAGTCAAAAAAATTAACAAAAATTTTTAAAAATTAAAGAAAATTTACAACTAAACGAGAAAATGTAAAAAATTTTAGTATAAAAATTGCAATTAAATTGGTAAGTACAATCAATATGTGTAGGTTACAGCAAAAGACAATAATTTGTCATAAAAAAGCAAAGATTATCGATTTCAACTGTAGTCATATATACTGTTATTTCATTATGCTTCAATTAAACATAATAATGATAACTGGCTACCATTGTATGTTTAAACCACAATCATACAATTTAATCATAGTATGTTGCTCTTCGATTATGGTTACCACAACCATATTTATTTATTTATTTGCGTGTATAGATTGCTTGATCCAGGACGTGGAAATTGGCGAACAGTATCAAAGTACTGCGAGTACATTCTCAAAAGTAATGGTGTCCCAAAAACTTGTAACAAAAAGTACACAATCAAAACAGTGAAGCACGGTGGCGGAAGGAAGGCTTATCGCTTGGGTGGCATTTTCAAGGCACGGTGTTAGACTCCTTACACAAATAGATTAAATAAATGAATCAAAATATTTACGAAAATATATTAACATGATTCCAATCCCGTACGACAATATGACACTTTTATAGAATTTTATGCAGGACAACAATTCAAAGCTCACTTCGAAGTTAGTTGAAAAATGCTTAGAAAAGGGAAAAAATAGTGCCTGAGTCACCACTGTAATCACCGGATTTAAATCTGATAGAGCATCTATCAAACGATATTGAAAAAAAAATATTAAAAATTTAGCTGAACTATGGCAAAAAAAACTCTAAATCCATGATGCATCATGTCGAAGCAACGTTACCATCGCTTGCGAAAAAAAAACAAAGGATACCCTACAAAATATTAGACATTTTATATAAAGTATTACCGAAAGTTTTAGGGCCGTATTTATAAAAAATATTTTAGGTTTAATAAAGGCTTATTTGACAAATTTCTCTACAACATCTGTCAAATAATCCTTTAATAAACCTAAAATATTTTTTTATGAATACGGCCCTTATTCTTTAGCGAAAAAATATAATGTGAGTTAAGTCTGTGACCAAGTCCCTTAATCATTTTTTCAAGTTTTCTATTTTTCAGATAATTGATAATATAAATTTATCCCATTTTTTCAATCATTACATTATTTGTCAAGTTAATTCTGAATTAATCATAAATTCAATGAAGTTTTGTTTGCATAATATGAGTGCGCTAAATTAATGCGTTCCACTGTATGTATATGTATGCTTATTGTATGTTCGAACAGTGTTTTTTTAGACAGAATGGTAAATTATGCAAATATCTATTGCTGTTCAAACTAAACTATAACAATTTGTCAATGTTGTTGGCAAACATGTGGTATTTATTATTAATTCAATATAAAGTCAAAAGTCTTCTGATTGACAATGACTTTAACAAACTCAATTTGGAGAATTAAAAAATATTTATTTAAGGCATATACTATGTTTATGTATGTATATATGTATAATGGAATATATAAATGTATGCTAAAACCACACAACCAATAGCAATGTCTAAGACAAGAATTTGCTAGTTTGTGGGTTCTAGAAACCAATTTGTTAACCATCCAAATTCATACATGGATTTTTATAAAATGCAACCAGCTGGAAAATTGACACTATTTGTTATATGTATACTTAGGCCATTTATAAAATAAAAACATACATAAAATGTACAAAAAATCAAACAACATTTCGATAGGTATCATATAACAGTCTTTATACTACTTTCATTTGAGGGATCCAATCTGACTTAACCGAAAACTTATAACAAAAACAAAACCTATTAGCACAGCCTAAGTAAATATAAGCATTAGCTTTTCAAAAATTTGCATAGAATGATTTAAGCTATTGGCTGTAAATAAAATATGACGCATCGAAAATCGGCCCTTTATATTAATTTTATCTAATCAATGGCTTCTATGAGGATAGTAGTTTGATGACTTTAATGCAAACATCTAATTATTTTGTTTACTTTATCATCATTATCATATCGTCATGGCATCATTATTATCTTTCTGTATAATAATATTTAACTCTTCAGTTTTGTTCTAGCAACTAACACAAAATAAACAGGCTTGTCACACATTTCGTTCAGAATGGTTTTAATTTCATGTTTCAAATTTCATTTTGAATTAAAACAAGTAAGAGCACTATATTCGGCAGTGCCGAATCTTTTATACCCACCACCAATTTTCCGTACTTTTATAGCTAGGGTTTTTTCCCGCAATTTTTTGTTTCCTGGGACTGCGAGATTTTTTTTTTAATTTCCCGGGATCCTGCCGCAAAACAAATAAAAAGTAAATTTGTTAAAAATTTAAAATAGTTCATAATGTTAAAGAAACACTTTAAAACTACAAAACTTAATAAAGAAACTTGAACTTAAAATATAAATTGAGTAAAATAATTTTTTTAAATAATATTATTCTCTAGATACGAGATCAAATATGAGAACAAAAAACAAAAATACAGGTAATTCAGCTATGAAATCAAAAATAAAATCATTAGAATTAAATTTCAAAAACATGTTATTACAGTGTGTAATTAAAAAAATTTTACGTAAAATTTTAATATGCTGAAAGCGTTTATTGACTGATCAGAAAGTCTATTTCTGATTTTGTTAACAAATTTCCCTGTTACAGAAAATACTCGTTCACTTCATATCGATGTTGGACGAAAAGTTAAAAGTGCATTTAACAAATATACAACATTTTAAGTTTTATAACCACTTTCCTCAAAAAATGTTAACTCTTTCTTTGTAGAAATTTTGAAGTGTAAATAACGTTGGCTTCTTTTTTTTAAAATTTTTAACACTTTACCTCAATAAGTATATCAAATTATTTGTAAGAATATTTTTCAATGTAAAGTTAAAAAAACCTCGAAGGAAAATTTTTATGAAAAAGAAATGTTACAATGTAAACATCTGTTTTCGAATCGTAGCCACCTTTTTTATTTCTCGGGATCCCGAAAAATAACCCCGGGAAATCGGGAAGATTAAATAACTCAAATTCCCGGGAAAAAACACTATTTACAGCACAAAATTTATTATTTCGTTTTTAACAGTAATCGCTTTGGAATAATCTTTTTATACTAAAATATGTATCACTTTCTTCGATATGCTAGAAAAATGTTTTAGTTAATTTAGTCTTTCAATGAAAGTGGGCGTTAAAGTAGGCGTGTCAATAAAGTTTCTGCTAATAAATTTAACTGAGATATTTCAATATAGTCTTTTATTCTTCCAAAAACTTTGTCCATAGAGAAATTATATGAATTTGAGATAAAACGTTATATGGAAGGTGAGCGTAAAAGTGGGCGCGTCATCTAAATTTTTAATGACATTGACTAGAAGGATATATTTAGCAAATTTTATAATCATACCTCTAATTTTGTCATTTTTTATGAGCTCTTAAATTTAATTAACAGTGGATAACGGGAAAAGTGGGCGTTATAGTAGGCGTGTCCAAGCTGTTACTGCTTATGAGTAGAACAACCAAAATCTTTATTCATAGAGAAATAATATGAATTTGAGATAAAACGTTATATGGGAGGTGGGCGTAAAAGTGGGCGTGTCACCTAACATTGACATTGACTAGAAGGATATTGTTACAGATTTATTTTTAAATAGCTTAATTTGCATATGTAGTTGTCTATATAAACAACTTTTGAATTACAATTTTTAAAACTTTTTTTTTTTTTGGAAAATAAGCTTTTGTCTCCAACACACTTAAGAATTACTTAACTTTTCCTTCATAATATGTGCAGAGTGTATTTTGTTTTTATACCTAATAACGTATATATTTTCTGAAAACTTATGATTAGGAGCGTCGATTAAATAATGTCCGTCTGCTAGTTGAATTCAACTTTTGAAAAGACTTGACTAACTAAATATATATATGGGTTTAAGCTGGTTTTAAAAAATGTGTCCCCTTTAAGCCCCTCAATATTTGTATTAAATGAATGGGGTTGACTAGCAAAATACAGTTAACTATAAAAAATTTAAAATTCAAAAAGATCTTTCTAAATAAAATGGCAAATAAATGGGACAAATATAGTAACTACAGGTTTATCACCTTAGGCTATGCTACGATGAAGTCTATTTATCTAGGTACATGATAATGAAGGTTATTATTATATTCGGCATGGCCGAATATAGCCCTCTTACTTGTGAGATCGTTACTAAGCGAGAATCAATGATTTTTGGTTTTAAAATATAGATGACACAGCTCTGAGTGAGTTTTGGTTTCAGCAGCATGCCGTCAGGTGCCATTCAACAATCGCAACCATCAATATATTGAAATTAACATTTGGCGATAAGATATTTTTAAGAAATAGACAAGTCAACTAATCACTGAGGTTGATACCTCGCGATTATTTCCAATAGGTCCACTAGAAGTCAATGGCTTATGCTTATTAACCAGCCACAATTTACGGCTAGTACACGCAAAGAAAAATCATGGTTACGACATGATCACGACGGTCATACTATTTTTTCTAAAACAATATTTGGTTGTCGAAAACAAGTAATAGTTATTTTTGTTTCATTTCATAATTTATTTTGCCACGATAATCAAGCATTTGTTTGAATTGTTTCATTTAAAATTCGGTATAAAAAAATTGGTATAAAAATTGCAATTAAATTGGTAAGTACAATCAATATGTGTATGTCTTTAACTAACAGCAAAAGACAATAATTTGCCGTAAAAAAGCAAAGATTGTCGATTTCAATTGTAGTCATATATATGATTAATGAATGATACTTTAATTAAACATAATAATGATAACTGGTAACCATTATATGTTTTAACCATAATCATACAATTCAATCATAGTATGATGCTCTTCGATTATGGTTACCACAACCATGTTTTTTCTTTGCGTGTACGTGTTATTCGCAACAATGCTCGAAAAGATGATACAGAATTTGACATGCAAGACGCTCTTCATCAAGACCAGCTACGAATTCGTAATCAGCACTCTTTATCGGTGTACTCATAGGTAATTTTTAAACTACTATTTATGTTACAATTTAATGAAAATAGAATAAAGGAATCATATAATTTATTTCCAAATTTGTTTTTATCTCCAATCAAATGATATTTGAACATGCGAAATGTTCCAGCTAAAATCGGAATATTTGTTAAAAACATTCTTAAAATGATTACAGTTTAATTTTATTTAGAAAATTTGTTAGGAGTTTTAATCATAGAGAGTGCCCCTGTGGACTAGTCAGTAAAGGACAAGTCAGTTGTTTGGGGGTTGCGGGTTCGATTCCCGCCGGTGACTCTGGAATTGTCTGCTTCTCTTTCTCATCTATTCTAAATATTTATATTCTTATTCTATTCCTCTCTCTATTAAGGCGTCACAATGAACCGTAATGGTCTCCGGTTGAAGGTGTGAGGGTAACTTTGCACCAGCGTTACCTACCTACCTACCTACCTTTAATCATAGAACAAATTATGTCAGCCAGAATAAAAATTTACAATAAATAAATTTTACAATAAATTTGAAATATAAATTTCATATATTAGAATTTAGGAAGGCAATATAAATAAACAGGAGTTAAGAGAAAAACATATTTAGCTGGTTTAACGTAAGAAATTTCCAGTTAATGAAAACAAAGCTCTATACAAATTTTATTTTTATGATTACGAAATATGAAAAAAAAAATTATCGTCGCTGATGTTTTGTAAAAACTCTACAGCTATAAATATGATCTTAAAAGTTTAGTGACTTAAAATTACAAGCTCCTCACTATTTTAGATCATTAGATAGGTGATTATCAATAATTGCTTTGTATAGTAAGTGCCACGCCCCTTATTCCAAATTCATACATTGTATTGTAATGTCAAGGAAACTGTTTCATAAAAATCCTAAAAGAAGAATATATATCTACTTTCTATGTAGTACTGGCCGATTTCTTAATCATAAAATTGTATAGTCTTGTTAGGGAAACTCAATATGTACGCCAAGTTTCATGAATATTGATTTTTAAATTTAGTTTAAAAAAACTGTCACAAAATTTCAATGCCATATATAAACGCAGTGAAGCTAAATAAATTCATTTAGGAAAAAACTTAAAACACTGAAGACCTTATAATTGTAGTGTTGCCTAAATAACTACGATGTTTATGTGTGAATTTAAAACAGCTGATAAGTGTCACAGACACTTAATCACGTTTGTTTACACAAGTTGAAAAATTGCTTGGAATAGTCAAAGTATTCTAACACATACATACATACAGTGTTTTTAAACTAAGTACATATGTACATATGCATGTATGTATGTATGTATGTATGTATGTATGTATGTATGTATGTATGTATGTATGTATGTATGTATGTATGTATGTATGTATGTATGTATGTATGTATGTATGTATGTATGTATGTATGTATGTATATATATATTTAAAAAACATTAAGAAAAATAATAAAAAAAAAATCTAAATAATTTAAACAAAGTTTTGACGGTTGTGTTTAAAAATGTTTTAAATATTAAAGCTACAAATATTATTTTGTGACCCGCTTTTGTTGTATTTGTATGTCTATCTCGCACAACAGTTCTACTCATTCTATATGTATTTGAATTTTAACCGGAGATCAATAAAATAGCATATTATTAACAATTTTATATTTTAAGTTTAATATTAACTTCATAATGGCTCAATAAGGAGAAACACAGCTGACACTGAAAAATAATTTCCCAACGCCACAGCTTAAAAAAAAATTTTATAAGTTAAAAAATAAGAACGCTTAAGTCTGCTGTGTAGTATCTTTAATACCCTTAACCAATTACAAAGTTTTTTGGTTATCCTCATTTTGATTCCATTAACACAGAGTGGTGGTGGTGTAACGAATATCAATTTTGAAGTGTTCGCAAATGCTGATGAGAATATATGCAGCCGATATTCGCGAATTCGAAATCGAATATTCTGTAAAAAATTAAGGTCCGTACACATGGTGGTAATTTGATGGGTGAGTTATTGTGTGAGTTACACACACTCTTATTATCGTTTGCATCTATCATCCTTATAATTGAATTAAATATTACTTATAAAAGCAAATAATCATTTGGAAAAATAATATGCTAAATGAAGTCAAAGTACAAGCTTGTTTACGTATAAGAAGGTTAATAAAGGGTTAGCTTTTATTTTTGAACTTTTTAAACTCTTATAAGATAATAATTATTTAAGTTTATTGAGCAGTAGATGTGTGTGAAGAGGTTCTTTAATCTATCGAAGCACACTTTAGGTGACCATAACTTTTAAAATTGTATAATGAATAGAACGTTTTTTTTTTCTTAATTCTTCTGTTTATCCCGTTAGCTTTTATATATATGTCAGATACTATTATTTTAAAACTCATTAATTTTCAGTTTTATTACGATCAAAATGGACTGCGAAAAAAAGTACGTGAAAATATATTAAAAAAACTTTAAAAAGAAATCGGTCATGGACTTAAAAAAAAAAGCAAAAAATTTGAAAGTTGATCTTCTAACTGTTTCAAATGCCATTAAAGGGTATAAGGAAGACCTGTGCATTGAAAGAAAACCTGGACTAGGAAATAAAAAAGGTCCAAGGGATATTGGTAAGGTAAAAGGAGTCGAGCAACTGTTTCGAAGAGCACCTAACACTTTTATCAGAAAAACAGCACGTACGGTGAAACCCTCTAATAGTTTTGTGCAAAGGGTCAAAGCTTATGCTGGGCTGAAGACATACAAAGTTTAAAAGGTTCCAGATCGCAATTCGGTAAAGAACTTAGAAGTAAAAAAACGAGCGAAAAAATTTAAGGCAGATTTTATAAAAAAAATACACCCGTTGTGTGATGAATGACGAAACATTCGTACTGGCAGACTTTTCTCAACTTCCCGGTAAAGATTTTTAGGTTGCTGATTAAAGAGGTAATGTTCAGTTCCGGACAAAAAACCAAACAAAAACATCATGTCACTATGGAAAAAAGGCATTTGAGTGGTATTCAAAGAATAATGTTATTTTTATACCACGAGAGGCAAATCCACCTAACTGTCCAGAACTTAGGCCTGTGGAAAGGTACTAGACTCTTGTAAAAAAAGAATTGAAGATCACAGGAAAGGTATCCGAGAACATCTTCAACTTTAAGTGTAGATGGACCACCTCCTTCAAAAACGTAACAGAAGCGACTGTAAAATCTTTAATGGAAGGACTTCCGAAAAAAAATCGATAATTTAATAAATACGAAATAACAAAATAAGATTTTAATGTTAAATAAATTTGTACAATATGGAAATAAATTTGCGTATTTTAAAGAGTTTCTATATTGCACGATTTGAGTTTTATTTAACTTAATGCAACTACAAATTTTTTTCGATACATTCCTTGAATGGTATCACCCATATGAATATCAAACTTATTTAAAACCTATATTACCATGTGAGGTGGAGGAGGGTGTAATAATATAAGTAATAAAAATATGTTAATGGTATACCTAATAAATCGTTAAACAACACTTTTCAAACAACATAAACTTGAGGCATTAAAAATACGGAAAATAAACAGGAATTTCGCTTTGAAAGTCAGTAAACTGAGACCTAAGCCTTGAAAGAAAAATGTTACTTAAACTTTTGTAATTTCTACTAATTTAATTTTTCTTTCTTTTTTAAGCTTGAACATTTGCATAACGTCTGTAATTTGGCAAACAAGAAATTATTTTGTAAAGATATTTATTGGGAAATAAAAGTTAAATCAGTATTTTAAAGGCAATAATCTTGAAGTCAAAAGTAAGTTTTAAGTAGATATAAATAACCTAAAAATAAATTAATTACTGTTAAGTTTATACCAAATTAAGCACTGATAAAGTGGACAACTTAGGGCAAATGTACTATCTAAAAGATAAAAAGTTGTTACGATTTATTGCATTGCGTTTGGATTAATAAATAACAAAGTTTCGATGTGCGCATTTACAGATAAAGGAAATAATTTCGTGAGTCTTATGAAGTTTAAGATTTATTTTACTTTTTAAACAAATTTCTGATAAATGTGTTTGTATTTCTCTTGCAAACCATTTTTGAATATGTATTTTTCTTTTGCAGGCTCCTTAAAACGTTTGATTTGTATAAATTTATTGATTTTTTCTACATTTTTCAAATGTAGTTGAGATATACAGTGTGTTACCCAAATTAACTCTTTTAATGGATGCGAAAAATTTGACACAGTTCTCAATCTACAGACTAAATTTAGTTTAATTGTGAACTCAGTTGTTCTCATTGTGCTCTTATGTCCTTTTTAAAGAACTTTATATTTTTAAAGGATAAAAAATATAAAATATTTTTTTAGGCACAAATATTTGATATTTTACATCAATAATAAAAATAAGAAATTTTTAATTTGCCAGAAAAAAAAATTTCCTCTTAAAATTCTATACTTCCAAAAGTTTGGGTAGATTTTAAAAATGAATGAATTTGTGCCTTCCAAAATTTAAAGAATTAGGATGGCTTAGTTATAGATTATTTTTAAGGCTTTATTCTGCATGTATTGTATAGACTTAGCATGTACGATTGCCAAGTAATTTTAATGTGGTGAGACTAAAATATCATCAGTTTAACCTTACAACTCAATTTTAATTTAAACTTTTGTAAAATTCCAATACCTGGAGCGATCTTTCTTTTAATATATGTCACATGCAAATCTCATGAAAAGTTACTTTGTAGTGTGATCTCAAGATACTTAACGGAATGAGTTTCCTTTAAAGGTCATCCATCAATATGTGCTATAAAATCTTTTACACGAAGCAAACTTGGTATAAAATGAACTAGTTTTGTCTTTGCAGGTTTCAGTAAAGGGTTTCCAACAAGAGTGATATGATTTCTTAAAAAAACACACCTTTTGTTAAGGAAATTCAAAAGTTTTTTTTTTTTAATGTGTAGCACAATCGATACAATTAAGTCTAAATAAAACGTCATTCAAATGGCCTCCACAACTTCTTCTGCAGGAACGAATTCGATGAACCCAATTTTCGAGTCCTTTTCCCACTAAATCAAGGCTCACTTTAATCTGAGTGGTGCAGTAAATAAACAAAATTGTCGATTCTGGTGCGAAGAAAATCCACAAATTATTCATGAAAAACCATTACATTGACCTAAGTTGACAGTTTGGTGTGGTTTTTGGTCTGATGAAATCATCGGTCCCTAATTCTTTCGAAATGAAGCTGGTAACACCGTTACTGCCAATGGAGAGTGGCATGGATCAATTATAACCAATTTTTTAGGACCGATTGATTTTGACACCAATAGTTTTAACGAGACGGGGCTGAGTGTCATACAGCAAATGCAACAATTGAAATATTGCGAGAAAAATTTGGGAATTATTTCAAGAAATTGTAATATTGAATTGAAGTTGAGATTTAACACCATTAGACTATTTCTGGTAGGGGTTATTTAAAGTCATTGGTCTATCAAAATAAACCAGACTCTCTTCAAGCTTTACAAGTCAAAATTAAACATGCCATTCAAGACTTTAAAAACTTTTGAATTTCCTTAACAATAATAAAAATAATTATTAGTTTATTTGACCTTTTTATAATAATATATAATAGTTTTTTTTAAGCTTAAGGTCTTTTCAATAATAAAAATTTTTTTGGTTTTATTTTATTAAAAAAAAAAAAAAAAAAAAAAAAAAAAATTTTTTATATTATTTTCAATTTGTTAATCAAACTATAAATTTATAAAATAACAAATATCAAGACACTAAACCAACAAAAAACAAATATATAGATAATAAAAAACTCGTATCCTGATGATGCTACAAAAAGAGGTAGCGAAATATTGATAAAATAATATAAAATAAAACCAAAAAAATTTTTATTATTGAAAAGACCTTAAGCTTAAAAAAAACTATTATATAATAATAAAAATAATTGTAAAAATAATACTAAGTGTGTTTTTTTCAAGAAATCATATCACTCTTATTTTAAAACCTTTTATAAGACCATTTAATCGTGCAAATTAAAAAACCAAAGCGACATCTGTTTCAATGTGAGATTGTAATACGAAATCATGTTTAAATGGATAAAATTAACACACATCTTCCGCCAACATAAAAAATTGTCCATTTAAATTAAGGTTTTATATATATACTAGCTAATACCCGGTGTGCTTCGCCACCCCAAATTTTAGTATTTAATTCATATGGTAGGTGCCACGCCCACTATTGATAATGCACCCATTTCTTGCCTAAATGTTCATTTGGGTGTCAAAGTTTCTCTTGCAAAATTTTACTACTCTAATCGATATCGTTTTCTAAATATATGAATTTTAGTATTTAATTCATGTGGCCATGCCTACAATTGCAATTCCGCCCATTTTTTACCAAAATGTTTGTGTGGATGTCAAAGTTTACCGCACTTAATTTCAAGACTCTAGCTGCATTAACTTTCGTGATATATAATATTTAATACTTATTCTTTAATAGGGCGTGGCACCCCGCCCACTTACAATTTCAAACTAAAGTATAGCTTATAGTTCCTTCCAGATATACAGAAAGATTCTGTGAAAATTTCAAGGAAATCGGTCCAGCCGTTTAACCGTCTATAAAGCACAAACAAACATACAAACATATAAACATACAAACATACAAACACACATTGATTTTTATATATATAGATATATAATAGCGGGTCTAATCTACATCACTGTGGCACTCCATAGCTCAATGGACTAATTAACCTAGTGTCCTTATTTACTTTAGCATTATGTTACCTATTTGAAAAATAACTTTCATCAATAATAGTTTATTACTCTTTACACCATACATTGACAGATAACTAAGTAAGATTTTAAAATCAACAAGACCAAACGCTTTAAAAAAATCAAGAAATATGCCAGCAGCTGACTAAACTGACTTATTTATTCTCTTCCATAAAATATGATAATATTTTGTAAAGAACCGAAATTTTATATTTCCGATCAGTGCAACCATTTTTTCGGTTTAGGAATTATTTTATAGATCTTAAGAATATCAGGGCACACAGAGGTCGCTAACAAATTATTAAAAATATTCAGAAATATTGGCGTAATTAACTCAGTATATTGTTTCAGAAATTCAGGTGATATACTATCACAACCAGGGCTCTTATCTACGATGGTGCTAGCAATAACGTCTGAATTATCATTTATTGTAGCTTGATCAAGATCAAAACGAAATAGTAATTAAACCGTTCAATATAAAAATTCGCAAAAATACGTAAATTTATCCAAATAAAGTACAAATACATTAATAAAAACTATACACTTTTTCCGAAAATCCTTTCATGTAAGATTTTTTAGTTGCTTTTCTTTGAAAGGGATAAAATTGTATACCTTTCTTGTGTTCTTTTCGAAGTTTTGGACAGTAAAATGGATTCGCCTTTTGTGCTACAAAATTGGCAAAATTTTTTTAATACCACCTAATAACCTTTTTTTCATAATGACATGTTGTCAAATCGGGCCAAAAACAGCAAAGCACTCTGTACTGTTTTACAAGGCCTCAGTAATATACATATATTTCTGTGTTTATTGTGCCTGATGTCACAACTGATTGGCTTCTTTTGCAACAACTATAAATTAAACTTTTTAGGGAATTTAGTTATTGATTTAAAAAAGATCATTTCTAACATACTTTTAAAATCTAATGTAATTTAAAAAAATATAATTTATTTTCCCAAAGATTAGATTTGCCTAGAATAGTGTGTATAAGGTTTTTTCTAACTCAGTATTTACCGAATTGCTCACGTCAAGTTGCTAATTTTAGTAGCGTGAAATAGACGTGAAAAAAGTAACCTGACGGTATCTAGCCTTTATTTTGGAATTTTCAACCCATAAGGGGAAAAAATGGGATTCCAAACACTTAAAGCTAGGAAAAAAATTTAAAACGTATTAGTTAATCCCCCAAAAAATATTAATAGAATTCTGGCACTTTTTTCAAATTCGCATGTATAGGGGGTAAACATTTTCCCTCTGTTTAGTACTTTAAATAATTTGATAATTTTAAGCGCCTAATAGAATATGTACAATTATTTAAGTGAAATTTTTGGAAACTTTTAGCGAAAATATGAATAATTTCTAATCACAGGGCCAATATGTACATAATTTGTAATAGGGATTTCACCAAATATAAAAAATTATGTAATTTAGTAAAAATGGCAAACATTCATAAAAGGCTAGAAGGGGGAAAAGTCAGGAAAACAGTTTGGTACCTTTTAGAACATAATTATTTTTATTGCTTTACATAAAAAGCATTAAATCATGTCTATTAAAACATTTTATTGTTACGTAGACAAATAAACATTTTAAAGTTGGAATTTATACATTGATATGAAAAATTCAAGAAAGTTTTTTTTGCCACTGTTTTGTATTTTCTATCTTTATGAAGCTAGAATTGTGGCATAATGGACTATTGTTACGAGTGAGTCTAAAAATGTTACTGGCATTCAAAAAGGGTACTTTTTCACATTATTTTTTACTTTTTGTATTCTCTACGTTTATGAAGCAAGAACTTCGAAATTAACGGCTTTTAATACAAACTAGGACTAAAAATGTTATAAAGGACCAAATATGTACTTTTTTGTACATATTTGGTCCTTGATTTTATACGTTTATGAAGCTAAAATGTAAAATAAGGGATCATTGAACCCGGGTTGAACTGAAAATGTTGTGGGCAACTAAAAAAGTACTTTTTGACAATTTGTATGTTCTAAACTTATAATTCTAGAATCTTAAAATTAGTGACTATTGATACGAGGTGAGACGGAAAATCTTACGGACGACTAAAGTTGTACTTTTAAATTTTCTACGTTATGAAGCTAGACTTGTGAAATACAAGACTATTAATTCAAGTTGAAAATGATATGGGTGAAACAAAAGGTACATTTTCGCACTTTTATTACACTTATTGTATTTTTACATTTGTGAAGATCGAATCCTTAAATTAGTGATTTTTAATCCGAGGTCTAAATCTAAATATTATGGACGACCAAAAAATTAATTTTTTCCCATTTCTAGGGCATTTTTTTATGCAGTTTTTATATTTTGTATATATAGAATTCTAAAAGTAGGTACTAATAATCCAAGTTTATTTTAAAGATTATGGTGAAGGACAAAATGTTACTATTATTATTATCATTTTTGCTTATCATGAATTTATGAATCTTAAATTTTGAAATTCAGTAGCATTGATCTTGGTTCAGATAGAAAATATATCTCTAAAATATTCTCCTCTGTACTTTTTATTTTCCTAAATAAAATGAATCAGAGAAACAAGTTTTCACAAGTTAGTAATTAAAAAAAGTTAAGTAATTAAAAATAGTACTTGAGTATTCAATAAATAGTAAGAACTGCGCTATCGAAGAAGCGGGTTATATGCTAGTAAGTTCATAATATAATTAGATTAATCAATATTTTAATAAAATTAACAATGAGATAACAGCAATAACTAAACATACTGAACTGAATAGTTAAACAGAGCGAATACACAGGTTAACAGCAAAAATAGGCTTTGATAACCACTAAATAGATTTGATGCATCATAGATACCTAAGTACAAAAATTGTTAAATTTTTCGATGTGGAAATTTTTTTTTTTAATTTTTATGTAAAATTCAAGATTTTTTAGAGGCTTTTCCACATAATCAATGATAACTAGAAAACGGTAAGTCCGAAATTATTCAAATAAACTTAAAAAAATTAAGATGTACATAGCCTTTAATCTGTTTATATAATATGTTTTAATCGGCTCAATAGTTTCGGAGTTATAATAAAAAATGGAAGCAAAAAATATATTTTTTTACGTGAAAATCGCATAAAAAACTTCTCAATAGAATCTAAAATTCGGACGACATTTGTACTACTGGAACCACAATACATCAAAATGGCATAGTGGTTTTTGAAGCCTCTAAAATATTTTAAATTTTGGTGCTTTGTGTTACTAATTCATGTTTAATACTAATTAAACAACCATGGTAGAAATGTACGTATTTTTATTACCTAATAATATAACAACTTTTTTTGTATTTTAATAATCTTAATAAGTATTATAAAAAATCCATAGAATTCACTATATTCTCAAAAATATCAACAACTTGTTTCCATACATTATTTCATTATTTAAAGCATAGCCGCTCCTGTAATTTTATTTATTGCTATAAACAATGACAAGAAAAAACAAATAACAGTGCTATATTCGGCCGTGCCGAATCTTATATACCCTTCACAACGTGTAGTCATGCAATAACAATTGTTTGTATCACCATTCACATAGAATACGTACAAACATGTAAAAAACATACAAAAAAAAAAAAAAAAAATATAATAAAAGTAAAAAAAAAACAATAAAAAAAATTAAAAAAAAAATTAAAAACAAATTAATAAAAAAATTTAAAAAATTTTTTAAAATTTTTTTTAAAAAAATTTAAAAAAAATAATAAAATATTAATAATATATTAAATAAAATAAAATAAAATTTTTTGGCTCAGCTGGAATTTGATGCGTGTTTTACTTTAACCAGTATGTATGTAGGTTGTTGTTGTAATTGTGAAAAAAACGAGGTGGTCGTATTTTTTTGGTCATATCTCAGAAAGTTATGGCGCGATTGTGCTGATTGTTTCAATAGCGATTCATTCCTGGATATTTCCAAGAGATTAATACCATATACAGATCTGAGGAACATATAGTTGCTTCTAAAAGTTGATTTCAACCAATACACGGACAGACGTGCAGACGGACAGACGGTCAGGGCTTAATCAACTCCTCTATTCATAAGCTTTCAGAAAATATGTACTTTATGGGGTCGGAAATGAAAATTGTAGAAATTACAAACGGAATGACAAAGCTATATATACCCTTGTGCACCACAGGTGAAGGGTGTAATAATATTAATAATGATTCAGCATACCTTACTTTTCCGTTAATATGTAGAGCAAATGAAGCAACAATAACAACAAATGAAAATACAATTACTGTATGTATTCACAAGATGTCTTAAATTCAAATGTGTTAAAATAATAAAATAAAAAATATGACCGTTGTGAACGGTCGTTCATAACTAAGTACGATATATATTAAATTTAAATCTTTGATTTTTTTTTATTGTAGGTATGTTAAAGGATATCGTAGGGGAGATTAATATATATTACAGATGGCTGAGCTTCGCAAATTCTTAGCCGATCGTCACAAATATCTAAATAATTATGACAGCACAATAATTATACCATATACAGTAGTATTTTTTTAAGGCAGTTTTTACTTGAAAAGCAACAACAATATTTTTAAACTATTGTAAAATCCTTAAACATTATGAAAATATGGCATGTTAGGATACCATGTGAATACAGTAAATAAATAATTTTAATTATTATGTACACTTTTGCATATTTACACACCCCTACATCGACAAAGTGTCTTAAATGCGGCAAAAATGTAAATAAGTAATTAAAATGAAAAGAAAAACGTAATTAGTTTCCTCATTAATATGATAAGCAATAAAATATGTGATCACCTTAACACATACATAAGTACATACCTCTCATTTATATATAAACATATATACATACATTTAAACAAACATACATATGGGGTCGGGTAACATCAGATATATGACACGGAGTGGCAACACTTATTAGAGTATAACTTTACCATTGCAATTTGCAGTGGTGGTGGCGACTGACGGACGACCCTGCATATAATATTGGGCAACGTGGTCCATTTTAGCTAAATGGACTACTTACAACATGGTCCTATGTAATGCAGTCATGGACCACATCAGTTTTAAACAAGAGATTGTAGTTAAACGACAAGTGGTCGTGTTTTAACGATTACATAACTGTTGCCAAGACGTGTAGGTGCTCCAGTGACAAAAAATAGTTTTGAGACTACTCCGATGGCTTATATCATCCAGCCCAAGGTCATAATAGTGTTAAATCGACCACGTTTTCTCCATACATTTGGGTGATCTTTGGATTAGTCCTAGTTCATAACGGAGTATACTTTACATGCGTGTATGGACTGGAGGTATTGACGTGAAAATAATGGACAGTTGCAGTAAAGACGTATTACCGAAAAGACAATGAAAATCTTAGTAAGCATTAAATAAAAATAATTAATTATTACTAAAAAGTACGCAATAGTGGTTTTAATTAAAAATTCCTACATACATACATCTCTAACTCAATAGAATGTCCAATAATCTAATTTAGAAAGAAAATGTGTATCTGAACAACAGTTTTTCTAGTATTTGTGTATATGATGTCCCGCTATTTGTTAAAGTCATCAATTTTGTTTGATAAAGAAATTTTATCAAACCCATTTCACAAATACATTCACTATACTTTCTCAAACTTAAGGCTTGTGATAGCCAGTTTAGTTACAAGCTATTTATAAGTGTTTTGGTTAGTTGGGTATACATAAACACAAGTACTTTATTAAAGTGTGTTATGTTTGCATGTTTGTTCTAGTGTGACACAGCAAAATAAGTTGTCGTGGTAGGCATTAACAAGCGTTGTTATAGCATCAATTTATTATTTATGAAATATACAAGATTGATGTGTACAATAACATGCTTCTTGATAGAGGCAAACTGTTCTGGATTACAATTTTTTGTTCTTTGTTATTTATGAATTAAATATGACCAAGTATATTGAAAACATTCCATAAAGACAAATTTCCCACTTACTAGTATTCTATGTGATTAATGCAATTAATGGAAAAAATCTTAATGAAATTTATTCAAGGGAATTATTCATTTTGGTTAGAACGAAATTAACCATCAAAAATATTTTTTAATTGTAATTATTTTCCATTTGCAAATAGCTTAGCTTCGTTTTTTTTTATATTAAAAGCATTGAAACTTTTTTTTATCTACAATAAGGAAATTTAATTAATATTTAGCACAAACATTAAGTTCCCCCTTTTAACAATACAATATTATGATAATTTAAACGTTATTCGTTCCCATACATTTTGCTCTTAAAGGTATTGCTGGTATATATTCCTTAAGTCGTCTATTTAAAACAATCAACTTCGGCTTGAAAAGTTTTGTAAATAATATGAATTCCGGAAGCTTTGAAATCAATTAGAACTTTAGCACTTCGGTCAATTAGTAAATTTTTATTTTGTTTTAAAGTTCGTTTTTTCGAAACCACTTCCGACATCTATTCAAGGTCTGCTCTTTACAATATATATTCTGCCCCAGCAAATATTGCTTAAAGTGAATTTTCTTTAACTGAAGCACCTATTAATTTGAGTTCAATGCATTTGTTAAAACATCCAATTAAACGCTCGAAAATGCGCCCATAGGAGTGCTGTATGTTGGAATAAAATGTCAACTGATTTCACGACTAGTAAGAGATTCTTTTAATAAATATAAAAAAGCGCAAAAAAAACCTTATTATCATCAAGTGTATATGGAAAAAAAAAATAAAATTGCTATTTAAAGTCAAAAGTGATCCAGGACGGGAGGGCGATCGTAGAGGAACTGTTATCTTTACCTCCCTCTTGATGTCTGATTTATTTTTTCTACAGTGCAGATTATTGTGCTTATCCGTGGGCTGTAATGGTGGGTTGGAACCTTGCGCAGGTGTACCGTTGAGCTAACAGGCGTTACCACTACAGTGCTTTTGGGACACGTAACAATATTATACTGAACTCTGTTCATTTCACGTACACGTTATATTATAAGTATTTTAAATTATATATAGCAGATCCCCAACACTGTCGAGAAACCGAAATCTTGCAAATATTACCTAATAACAAATATGTCTCGGATGTAGCAGGTTTGCAGGGGAAAAACGTAAAAGTTTAAATTACAAACCAGCTCACGAAAAGCATGACATTTTTGTCGCAAGTTCCCGCTCTAAAGCATTACTTGGTAAGCACTAACTGTGTGTTTTACAAAGCCTATTGTAGTATATTAATGTAAGACTCACGCAGAAAGATTTTTTAATTTTATCCCTTACAAACCTTTTTCGTAGTAATGGAGAATGAATGTACTTGTAATTAACTAACAATATCTCATTAATATATTAAATTAAGCTTTTGAATCAAAGTAAAGCTTTTTTGAAGCGCATACAAAAGTAATTCAATGTTAAAATTAAATATTACATCTTTGAAAAACTTGAATTTATAACGGGGAAGTTTCAAAATTATTGAATCATAATTTACAAATCCCGATCTATAATAATCTTTTAATATTTGAAAGATATGTAAAAGGCCCTTCCAATATCTTTATATATTACAATTTTCAGGTTTGAGGAGATAAATTAATTTCTTCAAATTCATTGCTAAATTTCAATAATTTTTTTTTTGTATATTCGAAAATTTTAGTTTTGTTTATTAGTTTTTTAATTAATTTTTGGTTGGTAGTTTAAAATTGGAAATGGCATTTAATGTTTATAAACATTACACTTGTTTATATGGAATAAATGTTTATAAATGTCTTAGTTTATTTTTTTCTCAGTTACCTTGATTGTTGATATCGTTTTCGACCTTGTCATCGATGTTGATTGATTGATTCTTCTCAAAAATAATTAACGTGAACTTCATGTGTTCCAAAATTTTATAGGATTTCCATGACCTGTGATGACGTTAGCTCTCTTTTCATTCCGCTGTTCTAATAAATCATTTAGAACGTGTTCTAAATAGAAGGCCTTTGAAGTCTACATATAACGTTTCGTGCTAGTGCATGAAGATTTTCCCAGAATTCGTTTAAAGCAAAAGATGTATATATATTCTGCATTGCTTCAAAGCTCTATTTATCAACGAAAATTCTTTAACATATTTTTATTATTTTTTGCGTTTGCTTTTGCTCAAAGAACCACTTTATCAAAGAATATTTTTAAATTTATCTAAAAATTTAATTTATTTAAATTACTAATATGTATGTGTGTACATTTTTGATTCAAAATGACAATTTTATATTAAACAATATTTAAATTAAAAGAAAAGAAAACTTGATCTTACATATTTTTTTTAAAACTCCGTAACAAGGCATTTTAAACAGGTATATGCAACGGTGAATTGATATAACAAAGCAACTTTTTATGAGATATTTTCTTTCATAGCCAATTCGTATAACAGGTATTGAAAACTTATTTTGATACGTTCAATTTAATAAGGGCGGTATTCATAAAAAATATTAATAGGTTTATTGAAGGCTTATTTGACAAGTTTCTCTACAACATCTGTTAAATAAGACTTTTATAAACCTAAATTATTTTTTATGAATACGGCCCTAAAATTTTACTAAAAAAAGGATATATATTTATAAAACACATTATAAATGGTGCAAAAACAACAAATATATATAAATTTGATACATTTATTTATCGCAAAAGTACATTTAAGTTAATTTCTTTATGCTGTAACCAAAATCTCATTTTTCCTCTCTGCTTTAATAAATGAAATCAAGGCGAATTTAACCAATTTTAACAAAATGCCTCCCCATCAGCTGGGCTGATAATTTCAGCTGTATGAATTCGCCTTGCTCCCTAACAATCAATATTAATAAACAATTGCACACATAAGTAATAACTTTTGCTGATAATAAAATTTTCCTATACGAAAAATGCACAGTACTTTCCCCATACAGTGAAAAAATTATTTTCCGACTACATAGAACATAGCAATTTCTTTTTTATTTTTAAAATAATAGAAACGGTAGGCGTGGTAAATCTATGCAAACATAAATTATCGATTATCTCTAAAACTATCTATACAACTAGGATCTAATAAATTTGTGTAGATAACTTGATAACTACGTAAGATACAAAAGCGCTTAACAATATTTATACAATATTTTTGGTTTGTAATTTTGTGTGTAAAGTTTTAGGAAAATCGATGAAGTTCAAGTAGCTAAAAATGATAACTTTTTTATGGGCGTGACACTGCCTACTTTTCTAATCACGAAATTGTATAGTCATGACAGCTTAATATGTGTGCAAAGTTTCAGAGAAATCGGTTCAGTTCAGGTTCCTCAAAATTATAACTTTTTTTATGGGCTGGGCCTGCCCACTTTTCCAATCATGAAATAATACAGTCATGACAGCTCAATATGTGTGCAAAGTTTCAGAAAAATCGATAAAGTATCTAAAAATTATAACTTTCTTAATGGGCGTGACACTGCCCACTTTTCTTATCACGAAACTGTATAATCATGACAGTTATATATGTGTGCAAAGTTTTAGAAAAATCGGTCAAGTGCAAGTAGCTAAAAATGATAGCTTATTTTTTATGGGCGTAACACCGCCCACTTTTAGCACCCATAAACACTCCCTGGAATGTGTAAAACAACTTGCCAAAGTTTGAGTCCGATCGGCTTTACAGTTTCGGAGTCTATAGCTAACACACACATACACAGAGTTTCACTTTTATATAAATAGATGAAATACTTGCAGTACCACATGTAGAGAACATGATTTTTAAGGTACTTCTTTTTTTGCTGTTCACATTTAAACATTCTTTCGACTTCCCTACTTGTGCTCTGAGTAAGAATACAAATAAATACTACATTCGACAACGAGTTTCACACATGAAGAAAAACTTACTCGCTGAAGATGTTTAATATCAAGCGAAATAAAAAACACTCCACATTTTAAATACAATTCTTATTGGTTTTAATTTTCTTTAGAAAAGTGAACTTTAAATATCCTAAGTCAGTAGCTTTTGTAAATATAGAAAATCGTTTGTCTTTAAAGGCAACGTTAAAGTACGTCTTAATATAAGTAGAAAAGGGGGATACAGAAAGCAGTATCTGCCCACACTCGGAGACCCAATAAGGTACATTGCGTTAAGCGTCTGAATGTCAATGAGTTTAATTATTGCCCGTATTATATAAATTATACTCTGTTGTATGCATTGAATTTTTTTTATTCATATTTGTTGTGTTATTTCATTATAAGAATTATAAATCTTTGAAAACATTTTATAACAAACTATGTAACAACTACGTTGCCATTTTCAATAAATAATACTTACAAAAATAATCATTTATATACAAGATGGAAAATAACTTTTCACAATAGACAGTTCAAAAGATAATGATCCTTTGTAATTTACAATGCAAATTCAAACACAATGCAATTATCGGAAAATAACAAAATCAAAAATACAAAAATATGACGGCAATAATGCAATAATACACAAATACATGTACAAACGCTCACAAAGGCTTTAAAATTAATTTTCTTGTGAAACAAGATTTTTCATGAGGGTAGAATGTTATTTTTAGAGTTATAAAATTTTAAAAAAAGAGACAACCAATTAAATAGGGAGACCAAAACTCAGGCTTATTTAGCTTTCAAAGTTTAAAATATTTAATATTTACAAATAACTTTTAGTATATGGTCTTTGCGACAGCATCCTAGCGTTCCTACTTTGCACCACTATTTCAAGCATTCTCGATCTTATTTCGTCAGTAGTATTACGAATATTGACTTCTTAATGGCCAATAGTGATAACAAACCATCATACAGCAGAGATTTGATGTACCCTCACAAAAAGTAGTCAAATAGTGTCAAATCATATCAACTAGTGGCCGTTTTTACCAATAAACTTAAATATTGAAAAATACTGGTGGAATGAGATGGTTTTATAATTAATTCATTTATTATTTATTATGTTATCAAAGTTCAGTATAAAGTTTACTTGTTCTTTTGCGTTGTATACAACTGACTCTTTTTTTTAGAATACAAACTCATCTCTCGGTGTGTTAAAAGATGACTGCCTTGTTCATTAAGAATGTCACAAACAGTATAATTGCAGTGTTGCAAAAAATAAATACAAAAAGAGTAAAATATAAGGAAAATAAATTAATATAACAACTCATTTCTCTCCAATTAATAAAATAAACAATTCAGTATTAAAAAAAGAAACAAATATAAAAAATATAATTTCACTCATCGATCCGATCCGCAACAGGTACAATATTCGCAAACATTAGTTACTTATTTATGTCTCAACATTTTACTGAAACAAGTCAGAATGCTTAATTCGGCCGTGCCCAATCTAATAATACCCTTTACCATTTCGCTTTATTATAGCACACGCCATTTTTAATTTTGAGTTTTGACATGATTTTATTCTTCTAGTCAAGCCCTTTCATTTTGTCCCTTACTGATGGAGTAATGAAAAAAAATATTTAGCATTTTATTTAGGGTGCCATATTCGACTTAAACCTTTTCATAGTTTACTATATTATAATATTCCTTTCGTTTGATGGTAATATCGAGGGCGTTAAAGGAGAAACATTTTTAATTAATAGATTTAAGCAACAAAAATAAAATTAAAGAAAATTTATTGTATGTCATTTTGTAGTGGCGGCAATGCTGAATTTTTGAGTTTTTTAAAGTTTATTATAGTTTGCCCTTTCTTTTGATTCCCATATCGTTTTCCAATGTTGTCCAAAAGCTATAAAAAATCGATTTTGATTTGTAAGTTTTAGGAATAGCGCCAAAGCAGTTATATTTTCGTGCGTATATCTCACCTAGTTTTTAACCAACTTTTAAGCTTTTCTCAGAAATAGTTTTCGAGATGACTTTTATTTCGGCGTCTTAATTGTATCCAAAAGTTAATGAAGAGATTTTGTAACTTAATATATTTAAAAAATTTATATTATTAAAAATTACTTTTGCCTATAACTTTGCCGATTACTGTTTGATTTGTCTATAGATTTTTACAAATATTTCAATAGACGTATCAGATCTACAAATAGTAACAAACGTGTCTACAAACTGTCCTAGGATTGAAAAATTTTGATTTTTATAGTAAAAATTTTACAAAAGTAACAGTGCTATATTCGGCCGTGCCGAACCTTATATACCCTTCACAACGTGTAGTCACGCAATAACAATTGTTTGTATCACCATTAATCACATATCAAATACGTACGTACATGTAAAAACATACATATAAAAAACATACCATTGTAAAATTATTAATTGAGTTTACGTATGTATGTTTCTAAAAAAAAATTTTTTTAAAAAAATTAAAAAAAAAAATTAAAAAAAAAATAAAAAAAAAATAATACAAATACAAATAATATACAAAATAAAAATAAAAATTTTTTGGCTCAACTGGAATTCGATACCATGTTTACTCTACCAGTATATATGCATGTATGTTGTTGTTGTAATTGTGAAAAAAAACGAGGTGGTCGTGTTTTTTGCTCATATCTCAGAAAGTTATAAGGCGATTGTGCAATATTTCAACACCGATTGATTCCCGGATATTTCCACGAGATTGATACCATACACAGATCTGAGGAACATATAGTTGCTTCTAAAAGTTGATTTAAACCAACACACGGACAGACGGACAGAAGGACAGACGGAAAGACGGTCAGGGGTTAATCGACTCCTCTATTTATAGGCTTTCAGAAAATATATATGAAAATTGTAGAAATTACAAACGGAATGACAAAGCTATATATACCCTTGTGCACCACAGGTGAAGGGTATAAAAACGGATGCAGTCGTATTAATTTGCTTACATCTCAGATAGTTAAGCGACGATTATTCTGGGTTTCAATAACGTTTTATGGATATTTGCAAAAAGATTGTTTTCACAAGTAGATCTGTGCTTCATGTGGGGGCATCTTAAAGTTCATTTCAACCAAGACACAGACACAGGGACAGAGGGACAGACAGACAATGCTCAATCGACATGATTTACGACATGCTCACGATGGTAAACGTAACATTATTTTATTATCTTTATTACTTAATAATAGTAATAACGTAATTTTTATTTTTATTTTGTTTAAATTAATTTCACGACAATCTACTCAAACAATTCTTCTTCTTTTTAAATAAATTTTAATTATTGAAAAGTTTGACATGTAAAAAATATAAAAAATTAAAAAAAAAAATCAAAGAAATAATTCGATAAAATGTAAAAGATGTTGATATAAAAAGTTGCATTAAAAAAGTTAATACAACTAATAATAATATGGCGTGTAGAAACTAATGAACTTATTTCTTTTATATTTTTATATTATGAGGTGTGAAGGGTATATTTTTTAAAAATTGTTTCTAAAAAAATTATCGAAATCTTTTTATACGTAAAAATTAATATAATATGTCACAAAATGTCTTTGAATGGAAAACAGTTTAATTAACTAGCCCCGGTGAACAAGTCAGTAGTGTACTACTCTGCTAGTCCGGAGGTTGCGAAATCGATTCTCGCCAGAGACTTTGGATTGGTTTGCTTCTCTTTCTATTATATTATACTAGCCAAACCCGGCGCGCGTTGCTACGCCCCTTAATGAATCGAAATGCATTCTGAATTTTAATTGAATATCAAGTGCAAAAACCTAAAAATTATAATTTTTTTATGGGCGTGGCATTTCCCACTTTTCTAGTCACAAAATTATAAAGTCATAAAAGCTCAATATGTGTGCAAAGTTTCAGAAGAATCGGACCAGTGCAAGTATCCCAAAATTAAAATTGTTTTTATGGGCGTGGCCTTGCCCACTTTTCTAGTCACGAAATTGTAAAGTCATAATAGCTCAATATGTGTGCAAAGTTTCAGAATAATCGGTCCAGTGCAAGTACCTCAAAATGATACCTTTTTTTTATGGGCGTGGCACTGCCCACTTTTCTAATCTTGAAATTATTTAGTCATGACAGCTCAATATGTGTGCAAAGTTTCAGAAAAATCGGTCTGATGCAAGTACCTTAAAATTATAGCCTTTTTTTATGGGCGTGGCCCCGCCCACTTTTTTAATCACGAAGTTATAAAGTCACGACAGCTTAATATGTGTGCAAAGTTTCAGAAAAATCGGTCCAGTGCAAGTACCTCAAAGTTAAAACTTTTTTAGGGGCGTGGCCCCGCCCACTTTTCTTATCACGAAATTATTTAGTCATGACAGCTCGATATGTGTGCAAAGTTTCAGGAAAATCGGTCAAGTGCAAGAAGCTAAAACTGATAACTAATTTTTTATGGGCGTGGCCCCGCCCACTTTTTTTCATCCATAAACACTCCCCGATATGTGTACAACAACTTACCAAAGTTTGAGCCCGATCGGTTTTACAGTTTCAGAGTCTATAGCTAACACACACACACACACACACACACACACACAGAGTTTCACTTTTATATATATAGATTATTTTATTCTATTCTTTTATTCTGTTCTTGTATTCTATTTAGGTATCACAAAGGGACCAATATGATGGACCCAACTGACCTGAAAAACAGCTGCCTGTTCTACCTAAACTGACCTACTCATATAAAATTATTAATTAATATTTTCTATAAATAAGCTATGCAAAAACTATTTTTCCTTTTCGTTTTATTAGATCGCGAAAAAATTTTGCTCATTCAACGTTTTCAAGTAACCATAATCATTGAAGATACACATCTCAAAATATCTTTACATCCCAGCAAAAATTTATTTTGTACCAGTAAGCAGTTAATTAAAATCATGCCTTCTTATAGCGCAATATTAGAGCGCATTCCAGGGTGCTATAAATGGAAGTCAGAAATTTCTATTAAATATATTTAATTTTTTACAAAATAACTTACTGCAATTTCTCTCGCTTACGAGGATGCAGGACTGTAAGCGAATGATAACCTCTCTTTACTGTAGTTAAAAAAAATTATTAAAGGGTGACGCAATAATTAGTCAGAATTATTTTGGAGTATCAGTTGATGTTTTATGCTTTAAATAACAAGAAGTGCGCGTGTAAAATTTTTTAAAAGCGAGTCTTTGTGTTGAAAAACTTAAAGAAGTGTAAGTGTTTCATTTTTTGTTAAATTAGTTTGTGTATATTTTTTTACTTTTGTTGTCAAGTAGTTTTTAACGGTTTTTGTGACTGTATTATTTCTTTTATGTGATTTCTTAATTTCTTTTTTCGGTGATAATAGTTTAGCTCTTTTTTTTGATATATCAATTTTGATGCGTTTCAACGTAGATGGATGGCAAGAGAAAGAAAAGCTTCTGGATTATCCAAAATTTTTAAATGCAATGTATGGTACGTAGGTACAGCATTTAAATATATTTTAAAGTTTATCTTACTGCTTATTCTAATAATATTTTTTTTTTGTAGCAGCAACGATTGACGAAAATATATAATATATATATACTATAAGAAAGAATCACTTGGAAAAAATAATGAATTTTTCGATAAAGAAAATTTAAATATATAATTATATAATATAAAAATATTATTGAAACTTTATATTATTTATCATATTAACTAACTAGTGATGAATTGATTTTTTATTTTTTTTTTGCTTATGTTAAAATGAAATTAAATGTTCTGTATATAGTTTTTATATTTTTAAAATAAATTTGAACTAAAAAAATAAAAATAGACATGTTTTAATACTTCAAAATAGTGCATACTACTGCATTTAAGATGCTTTTAATCAGCGCAAAAAAGAGAAAGTCATTCAGTGCATCTCTGGCGCAAATAAAGGAGCAAAAAATATGCATGATTTAAGCGCATTTTGGATACCTAAATAAACACATAAAAGAGACATGATATTACTGCATTCTCCATGTGTGAAAATAGCAAATAATTAGAGCATCAAAGAGCCCTACCAAGTGGGACATGCCTTCCTGAAGCAGGTTGGGAAAGGAGAGTACATTTGTCTCTCCCTTACGAATCTGCTACCGGGTATGCAGTAATTTTTGCTGGGATACTTACAAATACAATAAACAAAATTTATTGCAGATACAGACATACATTATCTTTAACATGAAACACAAACTAACCGAAACAGAAATATGTATAAGTGTATAAAGAAACCATGAAATAATTACACTGTATTATTTTGTATGCAAGTGTGAAATTGTGTGGAAAATTGTGTATTATTTTGTTCGTTAATTTTTATAGTTTTTTAACGGAAATTCTCATCACAAGAACTGAAACAACATACATAAGTATTTTCACAAATCCCTCAAATGTGGAGCTGTCTGATTTTGCGGTCTCATTACAAATACAAATTTATGAATTTAACATTAATGTGCTCTTTCTTTTGATGGAAAACGCACACAATCATCACTCTGCTGACAATCACATATTTAATGGCGACAAAAAAAAAAACAAAAAACGAAAAAAGAAAATTTGAGAGAATTAAAAGGCATTCCATTAAAATTTCATTACTAGTGTTTTTGTGTTTTGTGTTCTTTGTTTCTGTTGTTGTTGTTGTTGTTGTTTTGTTTAACATACAAGAGTATTCTTGTTTTAATTTTAATGAAACTGTTTATGTTTATCTTCCTTCATTTTATTTTTAATACTTATTTCAAGGATTTGACATATGTGTGTTGTTAATGTGGATGTCATTATTTAGAGACATATCGTTGGTCAAAAGTAGAAAGGCAATAACTCAAACAGTTATAACTTTACATAAGTAGATACAATTTTAGTAGACAGTATTATCATAATTAATTTCATTTGTAAAATTGCTTGTTATACTGTTTATTTTTTAATACCATTGCATTAAACTTTTGTATCGAGATGTATTTGTGTAAAATGTATTGAAATCACTGGAAAACTCAATTTCGCAAAAATACGAGATTCGACCTTTCTAACTATGACCTTTGATATGTATCTTAAACCATATTTCACATAAGGGTCATAGGTCAAAAAGCATGAACTTTCAAATTTTGCAGGAAAGAAGAACTAATTAATAACACACTATTTGGATTTAAATTTAAACATTCAATTGTCCATGCCATTCATTATGTAACATCAAATATCAACTGGAACTGGAATAAATCCTTATGTACAGGAGCTTGTCTCGTATAGTTTGAAAAAGCATTCGACAATATTTGGATACCAGGGCTAATATTCAAGCTTATAGAACATATAATTCATTTTTATCTTGTCGTGCTTATACATTATATGTTAAATAATAAGTGCTTCTTTGTAATCAGCAAAGACAAAATAAGTACCAAGAAGTTTAGCACGGTGAACGCTCCAATTCTCTTTAACCTATTTATTTTTGACCTTTTAGACAAATTTAAAATATAGTTGCCTTTGCTGATGATATTATTTTGTATCATTCAGATGACAAAATTGAAAAACTTAATGAAAAACTGCGAAATTATTAAGAGCTCGATTATGGGACTATGTATTTTAAGTTATATCAAAAACTATTTGTTTATTTATAGTATAAGTATAGATATTTTTGTTGAATAAACGTAAAAAAAAGCATGAACTTTCTACCTTTTTATAAAATTTTAACAAAGTCATACATTTTTAAAATTATAAAATCAGAAGTAATTTTCTTTGCAAAGTAGCAAGTTGAAAGTACAAAAATACATACTTACAATACGACATTTAAAGCAATTTTTTTAACAGAGTAATGTAATTGGAGGCAAAGCATCGATACTTTCTTATAAAATGGAAATCAATTAGTACTTTGTTTTTCATCATTAAATAAACTTCAAATATTATCTGAAGAAGATGCAAATCAAGGGAAATGATATTTGTAGAATGTGCCTAGATGATGCTTAAAAAGCATCGTATACGAATATTCAGCATTGAAAAGCTGGAGATGGATAATCACTGGAATTCATACAATAAGTGTGGATGCTAAGAGAGGCGTGAACCGAGAGGAGATGCTGGTCGGCAGTGCAAAATCGTTTTTTAGTCTAGACCAAGCTCCGGTCGTGGCAGGGAACTCAGTGAAGTATCGGTAGCCTCGAAGTGCAATTAGAAATTAACTAAGTAAATGTCTGACATAGATACATAAGTAAATGTATATTTTAAATCAAACCCATACTAAAATACTTCTTTAGCTAAGATTGCACTATAGGCGCAAATAGCACAATGTGTACCGATTTTTGCCGTGCTTAGTCAGTACACGCTTAAAAAATTGCACAACGTATTTTTGAGCGGTCCCATTATCGTTGCATATTGTGACAATCTTTTTCAGCTCATATCGGTCAAAACGCAATTGCAACAGTAATTAATAAAATACGGTGACACTAACGTACCTTATTCCCAAAATTAAGTCAATTGTTTTTGTTTATTTGCTTTTGAATACTTAAAAAACGAAGTATTTGAGGAAGAAAGTTATTAGAAAAGAGAAATTAATATGGTGCGTATGAGAGAACTTTGCGCGAATTTAGTGAATAGTAATCAAGTGTATGATAATCAAAGTCTTGTTTTCAAAAATTATGTAAGAATGAAAAAGAAACATTTAAATGATCATTAAAATATCAATGTATTTTTAAAAATCAATTTATATAAAATCACTTCCTGAGTAAACTTTTTGTTTTCTTCTTCTTGTTTTGTGAACAAACGTTTGCCAATAAATGTTTGCCAGCAGAATGGTTTAAATAAATGAATAAATAAATAAAATCCCACGTTTAACAAAAATTTACCATTGCTGGCAATACTAGAATATCGGCGTTTATCGGTCACTTTAGTCGGCGCACAAGTGGCCGACAAAAATCGGCGCATATTTAGCAATTTGTTGGTTCGATGTTGTGCACAATAGTGTTCACATTATCGGCACATCAGAGTTGATTTTGATTGTCCATAATCAGCACGATTTCGGCACAGATTGTCGCATTTTCTCAAATATTTTGCGTTTATATTATCGGCACATGAAATGCGACAGAAATCGGTACATTGTATCGATAGTGGGATCTTAGCTTTAGTCAGACAGAGGGTATGTAGTAGTCATTGAAAAGTATGTTGTTCAGTAAAGGTAATTACTTAACTAATTTTTGCCGGGTATAAGACCTAACCCATCGTTATTCAGGCGCAATGAGAATGATCCTAACAATTTTCACAATAAGTTATTATAAAGTGCTCATATATAAGGAAATTTGTGACCAGACAATTTTATACTTAGACCACCATTAAAAATCAAATCATTACTTATATACTTTTTAGAAGGACAGGCAATAGGTAGTAGTTATTGAAAAGTATATTGTTCGCTAATAGCAAGTCATTACGAACTCAGCAAAAAAGATGATATAACTGAGATATCGCAGGGCTGCAACTTATGATTAAGTGATTTAATTTAAGTGATTTAATTTAAGTGATTTAATTTAAGTGATTTTGATTTGATTTTTGATAGGCATGTCATTAGAGACCATATGTTTACATGAATATATTAATGAACTGCACTCAATTCTAATAGATACATAGAACTCAGACATATTAGGGAAAGACAACCTATTTTCCGTGAGTTTATTTTATTTGTTTACATAAAGTTTTTAAGATAATATCCAAGTTAGAAATACCGACTTTGCTGAGTAGGCACAAATTTATTCACACGCTTGTCAAATTGTATGCAGTCAAAATACGCAGACGAAACTTGATACTTCTCAAGTGTCACCCGTGAAACTGCATTAATAGCAGTTCCCATCAAATTGCTGTGTCGGCACACACATGGTTGTGCAACGTGTTCTGCGGACAAGCTGCGGTTTGCTGCTTTTGGCCAGTGCGTGTTGGAGTCAGTCTTAGTCGTGTGTCGGAGTCGAGAAGTTAAGAAATTAATTTTGATTAAATAAATAACAAATTAATTAAGCTCAGTTAAATCAAGTGTATTTTGAATTAAATAATTATTAATAAATAACTTAACTTCAATTAAAATAAATACTAAATAAAATACTTGCAATTTAAAACATTTCTTGTTTGATTGAGCGCAGTCGGAGCGCTCTAGAAAATTATATTTTTTCGAAACGATCCCGCGAAAATCCTTAACTTCCATAATGTTGCATTCATTTTGAAGCTCATTATTTATAACAAATTCTTCGCACTTAGGGAGTTATTTAGAATAAATACTTTTGTACTATTGATTAGGAAGTCTTTAAAATGTAACTCACATTGCACTTCTTGTTGGAAGCTGTTGTATTTATTTGTTTACTTTATTAAATAAACCAAATGAGAAGTTTATCTCATGACTTTCATGTAAAGCATTCAAAAGATGTAACTATTCGATTGATTTCAGCCAGAAAAATTTGTTCTAGTATAAAGTTTAAATTATTTAAATTTTGAGTTAAGACTCTCTTCTTGTCAATCGGCGATATTTGTATGTATAGAGACATCAACATTTAAGTACTTTAAGTACAAATGTATGACAAAAGATGTTAAGGCATGTTTAATAGTGTGTGACTTTTAGTGCATGTGTTTTTGGTTAAATACAGCAATAACTATTAAAAATGTTGTTCTTAATTTACTCAAGTAATTTTGCACATACAAAGATATTGAAAATAATTTTATATTTTAAATAATATTTTGTTAAATATGTTTTCAAAGGCTGTTAATGTTTATTATAATGTTGTGTTATTTTAAAAAGAATTATTTTTTTTTAAGTCACAAATAACTATTCACTTAACTACAATTCTACAATTTACAAGTTACAATCACAATAGGACTATTCTTACAAGTGCTGATGAATTGTGTTTCATTAAAAACTTCACAACGCAGTTGTTGTATATGTATATTGGAAAATTAATTTTATAATTCTTATTTAGTATTACTCAAAATAAGAGTAACCATGATATTTATATTCATGATATGAACATTTTATAAATTTATTTTAAATACTTTATCAATTATGGGTTCTCCGATGTATAACGATTATTTGTTTTGATTGTTGTCACACCACTAATCACATGCACGTGTGATTATTTGTTTATAACATATGATTGGTGGTGTTGCCGCTTGTCAATAATTTTTAATAAGCAAACTGTGTGATATTGTTTGTTTTATTACATATAATCACATATCTAAAAAAATAAATAATTAACAATAAACAAAATAAATAAATTAATACTAATAAATAATATACTTGTTAGATTTGGTGTTAATTTTAAGTAATTTTTATAAGAAATCGAAATTTAGTTCAATGTAATTTGTAATTTGTAAAATTTTTTCTTAGGCTTCTTAAGCTTTCTTCTACAATTCTACACGTGCAAATTTACTTTAGTGAAACAAACCCATTTGCAGAAGTGTGACTTGTAGATTTATGACATATACAATTCACTTGTAGCCACAAACTTGTACTAGTATTTATATGAAACACCATTTTACAGGCAAAACCGATTGTAATTGTAAACTTGTAGCTTAGTGAATTAGGTTGTGTATTATTAAATTTAAAACACAAACAAATAAGTTTCACTATTATCAACACAAATATATGTTCAATAGTCGATATAACTCATAAGTTAAAGGGAGATACAAGATCACACGTACACAAAGGCTTCCATCAATTTTTTCATTTTGCCCTTAATAACTTGATAGAAACTTTTGACCGATATATCCATCCCAGTGACAGTCATATGACCGGTCAAATGACTATCACTGTTCTTGTAGGGTGGTTAGAGAAAACGTGGCATCGAATCCCAGCCGAGCCAAAAAAAATGTTTTTTTATTTTTTTTATATTTTTTTTTAATTTTTTTTTTATTTAATATATTATTTATATTTTTATTATTTTTTTTAAATATTTTTTTATATTTTTTTTGTTTTATATTTATTATATATATTTTAATTATTTTAAAAAAAAAATTTTTTTTTTAAATTTTTTTTTTTAGTTTTTTTTTAAATTTTTTTTCTTTTTTTTCTTTTAACATACGTAAAGTTATAATTTTAAAATGGGTTGTTATTATATATGTATGTTTTTTATATGTTGTACGTATTTCATATGGGATGAATGGTGATACAAACTACTGTTATTGCAATACTACACGTTGTGAAGGGTATATACGATTCGGCTTGGCCGAATATAGCGCTCTTACTTGTTCACTGTGTGAAGGGTATAAAAACAGGAACACATGAACAGTGTTGTCTGATCTGGCGATTTCTCACCCATTGTTGCGGTTTTTAAGTGCTTTTTAAAAAGTGTTTTTCTCTGATTAAATCAATGCATTTAATTATTTATACATCAGGGTGCCAGTTCCCATTCTATGGAACTGTAAAATTTAAAAGTCTTCACATGTCCTATCAGGTGGTGTCACCACTGCTTTGACTCTTCAAAATCTTTTAATTTCACAGTTAAACAGAAATAATTTTTAAGTTACGTTATTAAATCTTAATATATGTTACATTTAACTTTCAAAATATATGAAATTTTATTATGCTTAAAAATTGAGGGCAAAAAATAAAAATTATAAAAAAAGAACGTCGCCACAAGAATAATCGGATCGCGTGAGTTGGGTTCAAAGTTAGTAAATAATATATTTTTGAAATCCTTTGAACAAGGGAGTCAACTGAGCATGGTTTGTCTATCCATATGTATGTTGATTTAAGTTTTTTGAAGCCTCCCTCGAGAAGACCCATGTATACCACCACAATTTTAGAAATATTTGACAGCAGATTTTTCCCCCATATTTTTACCATAAAAAGTAATCAATCGCCGATAATTTATAGACACGTTTTGTACTACTTGTAAGTATGATATGACCTTAAGGCTAGTCGTACTAAGATTTTTGTTTCACAGTTACCAACACTTATTATAAAAATATCTACATCTATCGTCTGCAAATGCAGTATAAGTTTTTTGTTGTAGCACTAATTTGTGAATTTTTTATGAAAGGTTGCCCATAGGCACAATTCTGGAATCTTCCATAAAGTTTTTAAATTTATTTTTATTTAAACATTTTCGTTACAGTTTAACAAAGGCACATTCACAAGACAATCTTTTCTTAAAGCTCATCAGGTATTATAGTGACAAAATCTGTTGCATTCACCTTGATTTTATTTATTTTTTGAGAGGTGGGAAATGGGATTGGTCTTAACTTAACTATATGCATTACAAGGCATATTCATACAGGTATATGTAATGGCGAATCAATACAACAAAGCAATTTTTAGTGGATATTTTCTGTCATAGCCAATTCGTATAACAGGGATGGAAAACTTATTCTGATATGTTTAATTTAATAAAATTTTACTAAAAACTTTGATACATTTTTATCAAAAAATACATTCAAGTTAGTTTTTTAACACTGAAACCAAAATCTCATTTTCCCTCTCTGCTTTAATAAATGAAATTAAGGCGAATTCAGCAAATTTTGATAAAATGCCTCCCCATCAGCTGGGCTGATAATTTCAGCTGTATGAATTCGCCTTGATATATTGCTTCAATATATTTTATTTACAGTCGTCGACACAATTATTTTGACAAATTGTTCTCTTGTCTTTTGGCGTTTTTAATCGTTCAAGTGCTTAAGATACCGTTACCTGAGCTTTGCTCAAAACAAAGAGCACATCAACAACACTTATGTAAATTATTTTGTCCAGTGTGTTGTGCACTTTCAAACTGCTGATAAGACTCATACTTAATTCGCAGTGATTTTCACTTCGGTATAATTATTTTGACTTGCATTTCATATCAATTTTCTTGCGTGTTTTTTGCAATTGCAGATAAAATAAAATTGTTTTAATTAAATTTTGTTTCTTTCTTTATAATTTTGATTGATTAGTGATTTTAAAATATAAAGAAAATGGCTGAGTTAACTCATATTGTTAGAGCCTCAATAGTAGCAAAGTTCAATGCCGGCTTCAACTGTTTATTATCAAATAAACAAACTTAAACGCAAAACAACTCTAAGTAAAGTCCGAGTCATCTCGCAGATTAATGGAATAAGTCACACAATACTTTAATTAATGAGCGGACAATTTGACGCCGCTTGAGAGAAGCATGTTTTAAGAATTACTTAGCAAGTGATATGCCACACATATTAAAACAATGCAAACTGAAGCGTTTAGGTTTTGCTAACGCATATGTCCAAAAGCCAGTAGAGTTTTTGAGAAAAGTTCTTTGAACTGAGGAAAGCTAATTTCAATACAATTCATCAAAAAAGAAGAATAGCCTAAGATTTCCACAATCAAATTTCAATAAAGCAATTTTAAAGTTAGAAAAAAGTAAGTGGTTTTTTTATTTTTGTCTAAATAACTGTGCCGACGACTGTATTTGTTTATATTTGTATATATATTTATATATTATCCCAGCGAAAAAAATTAGAAGTAGTGCGAATTACATTTTCAAGACTTCTAAATCAATTGTGTAAAAGCATTCATTTTAAATGACTTCCTAAATGTGAAAAAATTTGTCATAATTGATGTGTTTAAAAATGAATGTAACATCATGCTAAATATCTTAAACAATTCATGTAAACAAACAAATTCAACTCATGAAACATCCGATGCTTCTCATCAAATATGCATGAGTGCTAAATATGTACTTAGAATGGAGTGCAGTTCATTAATATATTCATGTAAACACATGATCTCCAATGACACGCTAATGTTAAAATCATTAGTGTTTTCACCTAAATTTAATCACTTCGTCACCAGTTGAACCCCTGCAAATCCACTTCTTTGTCATAGATTTTTTTGCTGGGATACTATTAAAATAAATTAATTACAAGAACTTTTCCATCCCTGTTATACGATTAGTCTACATCTACGACAATGTTGGTTAGTTGAAGCAATTCGCCATTGCATATATACTTATAAATATTCCATGATTTTAATTAATAGAGACAGACAAAGTCATATAACTTAATGATTGTTCAGGTAGAATAATATTTCCTTGTATTACACAAGGATTGACAAATAATCATTTAACCACTACTGACAGTGATATTGATGCTACAATCAGAGTTAGCTTTTTGAGAATAAAAAAAAAAAATATATTCAAAAATTTGCCACCACGATAGAATTTGTATACAAACAATAATTGTAATGAATACAGTAAAACGAGTATCATTATCATAATGCAGATAATGGTATATATTAATTGCAATTAGAATATAAATTTATTTTTGTGTTCTTTTTCTTTAGCCATAATTAGTTTCTTTTTGTGCCATAAAAACTTTTGTGATATCTTTGTTTTCTAAAGCAAGTGTACTTAGAAATAATAGGAATCTGCAGACGTAATAATGAATAACTTTTTATTATACGTTAATGACTTTATGATAATTGCTATTCATTTTTCTATTTTTTTTATAATTTTGCCTCATCAACAGCATCATGTACTGTTGTTGTTTTTTTCATGATAATTACGTTACACAAATGATTTTAATACAATAATAATAATTAAAAGTGTTTTTGTTGTTTTTTCTTTCAATTACTCTACATGACGTATACGTGCTGTAAATTTTAATGTTGTGGTGGCTGCTTTACACTGGCACTCATACGCACCGTTGGATAGATAATTTAAAAGATTCAGTTTAAACTACTAATGTTCTGAGGATTAAGTCGAAATATTTTTAATGATGTTATTATCTTGCAAAGTTTGTGGAATAAATAATGGACTGACGTAATTTTTTAATAAAAAAAAGAAAAACTGTATTTAGTCTTTAAAAAGGTAAAATCTTTATAGACGCAGTTTAATTTTTTTTTTTAATTTTTTAGCATAAAAGAAAGGCCCATAATATATATTTGTTGCGCGGCTACTTCAAACTGCTCATAAAATATTTTATTATTGTAATTCCTCGTATATTTTTATGTTTCAGGCTGGTGGTTTCCTAAAAAGCTTTCTCGAACAATACACTGCGATGCAATCTTATTGCAGCAACATCTAAAGAAAATCAGAAATTAATAATTAGAGCAACAAAAATCTTTACTAATTCATTTATTTTTCACATACATATTACCCTGAAGAAGCTACCCATTGTTTGGTAGCGAAATATTGGTTAATAATAAATAATTTTTTATTTTTTTATTTTATTTTCTCAAGCTTGAAAAAATCATATATGATATAAATAATATATAAAAAAATAAAAATTAAATATTTATAATAATTTTTTTGGGCTCAGCTGGGGTTCGATGCCACGTTTACTCTAACCAGTATACCACGTTTGTATGTATGTATGTTGTTGTTGTATGTTGTTTTTGTGTTAAAAAAAACGAGGTGCCGTGGATTTTTACTCATATCTCAGTTGTTTATGTACCGATGTTTTTGATTTTCAATACGGATCTACTCCCAATATTTCTGATAGTTTAATACCTCACCCGGGACCAGGCGATGTCTGGGGGCTTCAAAAAATTGATTTCAACATACACACGGTCAGATGGACAGACTGACAGAGCTTAATCGACTTCTCTATTTATAAGCCTTCAGAAAATATATAGTTTATGGAGTCGGAAATGAAAATTTTATGGAATAACAAACCTATATATAGCCTTTTTCACTTTGGTGTGGAGGGTATAAAAATTAATATATATTTTGATTTAGATAATTTTGTAGTGATTAAATAATAAATTTTGTGATATAAAAGCACTACACAAAATTGGTGGTTAGTATAAAAAATTCGGCTCAGTTGTATTTCCAAGTTTGAAACAAACATCTTCAAGCTCCTGCATATCCTACGTATATATGTGTTATATAAATGTATTGGAATCGATCTTTATACAGACGGTTCAAAGATTGGTGACCAAACTGGAGTGGGCTTATACGACATAAGCCGAAACAGAAGCAAATACTTCCGTCTACCAGATCACAATACCATTTTCCAGGTTGAGATCATGGCGATTACGGAAGGAATTAAATGGATAAAGGAAACGAATAGCGAGGCCCCGATTCGTATCTTTACAGATAGCCAATCAGTGATTAAGACATTGAGAAAGGAGAAAGTTGAATCCGGGAACGTTCTGCAATGCAAGAGCGGACATCTGGAGATAATATTGATACCAAGCCATCACGGGCTGATCGAAAACGAGAAAGCCGACAAATTATCCAAAATGGGAGCTCTTCAGAGTAATATAACTTTGGATAACGCTAAACCCCTTAAACGATTCAAGGATGAACTTAAATGTTGGGCGACGGAGGAACATGCCAGAAAACGGCAAGGCACTGACGTCGGTAAAGTGACGAAAATACTATGGGGTGACCCAAATCTTGAGAAATCAAAGGAATTTCTCAGACTAAATAGACCAACACTTAGGAGACTTAGGAGACTAACCAGTGTGATTACAGGTCATACGGAGTTGAGAACTCATCTAGCTCGCATGAAACTGTCTGAGGAGACGACATGCAGAGCATGCGAGGAAGAGGATGAGACTTTGATACACTATCTCTGTCATTGTCCTGCGTTTGGGCATATTAGACGCGAGAATTTTACAGTGAATACTATGCCAAATTTGGAGTACCTGGGGAACTCGAACTGGAGATCCCTAAGGAACTACATTGAGGGGACTGAGCTCTTGGACTAGTCCGATATATATGGGAAATTATAATTATGGTTTAAAATTGAGAATTCCGGTTTCCGCATGGAGCGCACAACATGCCAACTATGTATAAGTATTTACCTGTCGTGGGTTTGAGCTTTTAGTGCCCCTCCTTTTCAAACTAACCTAACCTAACCTATATAAATGTATTACATATGCTATTCAATAACGGTTAAAATCGACAAATAATCGAATGATTTTTATAAAATTTTGCTTAAAAAAATTATTTTTTTTAGTAAAAGAAAGCAAATCCCACTTAAAACAAATTTAGTTATTCCATTGTGCCATTATGTAGGCATGTATGACATCATATCAAATAATATTTTCATTTTTGTGTGAAAAAAATGCTATGTGGCTTAAAATACTTACTTAATTTTTTTTTACATTTTTATACCAGCTTTAAGAAACTACACTGAGAACAAACAATTTCAAACATAAGAGTTCCAGCCTTTGTTTAAAAATAAAGCTTAAACCAATTTTTTTGTTTATAGATTAAAGTTGAAAAACTGTATTAATTATCTTTTTCTGTAAGCAGATGTTCAAATTAGTTTCCCAACTTCCGTTCTACATATTCGTTATCTTAGAAAGAGAAAAAGACTTTGTTTTCGTACACAAATTTTCGTTGCGAGTTATTTGTTTTTGTATTAGTGAGTCTATATTTGGTTTTTTATACATTTTCATAATCTTAGCTTATTTTATGTACATACATACGTACATACATATTTGTTTCTAACATTATATTACTGCTGTTGTGTTATCATATCACATTACAATTCAAATATCTTTAGACAGTAGCTTTTTCTCTTTCTGTTTCATTACTTTGATTTTAGAATTTATAATCCGTCTGTTATGTTTGTATGTGTATATGTGTGTATGCCTGTGTATTGAAATACAAACATCTTAGCAACTTCTTCATTGTCATCGTCATCAACACCAACTAGATGATTTTGATTTATAAGATATTTTAGATTTTTTGAATATTTTCCTTTATTATTATAATTTTTTTTATAGGGAGCAAATAACATAAAAGGAAAGCAGTAAAGAAAAACAAACAAATCAATCATGTTCTGAAGAGCATCTTCAATGAACTGTACACATTCCTATTGTTTGTTAGAAAATACTCAGTGTTTCTTAATGTAGAATTACGACTTAAAAAGAATATATGTGTGCAATTACTATGTGTGATTGATCCGTCTTCAAAAAAAATTAAAAAAACTCTCTTCTTATATCTTTCAAATAGTTTTTGTTATCGGCTTTGTGCGTTTTTTTTTTTTTTTTTTTTAATTTTTATTTGCAAAAACGCCAACCTTTTTTTGTCTGCTCCTTATGCTATGATAAAAGGTCTGTATAAGAATCTCAAGTTTAAACTATATTTTGAAAAATGTTGTGAAACACTATATTCAAATCTGTGCAGCTAGTAACACTTCTAGCTTCAAACAAATCGCAAGCATTTAGAAATAAAACATTTATACAAAATATGTAGAAAAGAATTTGTTAAAGCATAGTCAGCCTTATTTCTTATGAAATCAAAAATAAATGATTTTTTGTACAATCCCTTTTGAAGCTTTTTTTAGAAAAACTTTGGTACTGGATAGTCAACCTCTTTCTCTTGTTATCCATATTGGTATTATCTTTTATCCAAAAGCTGAAAAAATCATTGCTGATTGTTATTTTAAGAAAAACATCAAAGCATTGGTAGTTTTGTGCTTGTATTTCAGTTAATTTAAACCCGATTTCTCATTTTTTCTCGGCCATAATTTTTGGGCCTACGGTTTGCGGTTTAGTGTTTTAATCTTTTTTAAAATTTGATTAGGAGCTTTAGCAAATTGATATATTTAAAACATTTCCAAATTATTTTTATACCCGCCACCAAAAAAATGGTGGGGGTATATTCATTTTGTCATTCCGTTTGTAACACATCGAAATATCCATTTTAGACCCCATAAAGTATATATATTCTGAATCGGGGTTTGATTTTATGACGATCTAGCTATGTCCGTCCGTCTGTCCGTCTGTTGAAAGCACGATAGAGGTCGCACCGAAAAAGCTAGGGGGCTAAAATTTTGCCGGAAACTTTCTTATAGACAAGGTTTGTTTGGTATTGAAAATGGGCTAAATCGGAATATTAGGAAGAGAGTTATAGCTCGAAAAGCAAGAGTAGGTCGAAAAAACCGTGTCCTTCGAACATCGAATAAAATGGAATTGTGTCCAAACGCCTTAACGTAGACTCATGAAACTTCGAATGTATATTTCCTGAGTAAAAGCAATATTTTTCCCCGAAAATTGTCTAAATCTATGCATTACGAGAGGAGTTATCGATCAAAATGTACGAAAATTTATACCGCACAGTGTATTTTTCGGTATATTTAAAAACAAAAACGTCATAAAAGCAACAAAATTGGATGTACGACTCTGAAATTTCGCACACTTTGGTGAAACGCTTTCTTGTAACGGCAAATCAATGTGCCATGCCCACTTTTACGCCCACCTCCCATATAACGTTTTAACTAAAATTTATATAATTTCTCTATTAATAAAGATTTTGGAATAATAAAGGACTATATTGAAACACCTAAGTTGTACTCATTGGCGAAAACAACTTTGACACGCCTACTATAACGCCCACTTTCCACGTTAATGAAATTTAAAAGCTCATAAAACCGCCAAAATTAGAGGTATGATGATCAAATTTGATACATATATCCTTCTAATCAATGTTATTGTTGTGCCAAAAAGTTTAGGTGACACGCCTACCTTAACGCCTATCTCCCATATAACGGTTTATCTTAAATTCCTCTATTGACAAAGTTTTTGGGAAAATAAAGGACTATATTGAAATATCTAAGTTGTATTTATTAGCAGAAACTTTATTGACTCTCCAACTTTAATGCCCACTTTCACTAAAAGACTAAATTTACGAAAACATTTTACTATCATATCGAAGTTATAAAGGGTGGTTAAACCGATGTTGAATTTAAATAAAACACAAATTATTTAGGATATTATTATTATTTCTTTTTGTAATTATAATATATATATGGTTGAATTATGTATTTAACAAAATATCGGCCAAATGACACCCCCCCCCCCCCAATCCTTGGCACCACTCCTCTATCTGATGGTCCAAATTTTCAATGACAATACTGATGCTCAATTGTTGTGCATGATGATGAGTCGAGGTTGACTGCTCTTTTGCCACACTATCGCAAAAACCATCAGTGGTTCCCATTCAACGCACTGAGAAAGCATTCACAGATTTTCTAACATTTTTTACAGACCTGTTTTGCAGAAATTTAAATATTTGTTACAATTCCCCGATTGTGGACAAATTTGAATGATTATGTTGATCAAAAGAATTACGAAGTGCACAAAATGCATTTTGATTTAAAAGCCCGTTTTTATAAAAAACCTGAATAACTTTAACGCGTTTCTCATTTGCGTATCTTTCCACGGATCAAATTGAGTAAATTAGAGATTGAGAAATGTCAAATGAAATGCAGAAAACAAATTTAAAGACTAGATGTAGTTCACCTTCAACATAGGCCCTTAAAATTTAACCACCCTATACAAAGAAAGTGGTACATATTTTATTATAAAGAGATTACTCCATAGCGATTAACAAAATAATAAATGTTGTGCTTTAAATGTACACAAAATTGGTGGTGGGTATAAAAGATTCGGCATAGCCGAATATAGTGCTCTTACTTGTTTTTATAATAAATTATACTTTGCCTTCAATAAAGTAACAAACATTATTTTGTTAATTATTACTTTTAATTGGAAAAAAAATCCACACACATTGTTTTTCTATCGAAACAACTGTGGCGCTCGTTGTGGCTTTATTGGAGAAACCTGTGCACCCTAAACCTTAAAATGAAAACAAGTAGGGTTGCCGAAGAAAAGTGGATGGATTAATAAATAACGAGTGAAATGTTTAATGAATTTGAAAAATATTTAAATAAATTTACGTATTTTGGTGAATTTCTGTGTTGAATGGTTTTTGTTTTATTTAACTCAAACGAGTAGAAAATTCTTCTGACTCGCTCTTTGCATACAAGTGTATTTTAGAAACTCAGGACTTTATTTGTCACATTATTTTGTTCTTTCCCTTAATAGATTTTTGCAACATATAATAAATAATTTATTTACCCTTGTATCGCAATATAAAATATTAAATACATTTATTGTGTACCTGTTTATGTTATTAACTATTTGTTAGTTTGTTTATTTATTTATTGCTTAAATTGGCACGATACGAATTCTCATCTTAGTCAGTCTCTGAACACATCATTTTTTTTATTGGCGTTGAAAATTGTTTCACTCTGTGTGAAGAACATTGACAGACAAACAAATAAATCCAAACAAATAAATAAATAAAGCTCTAGTTAAAATAAGTTTTGAAATGATTATTTTATATTATAGTTGGTAGGTCGTAGAGAATACTAAAAGTTGTGCTATTTTCCTTTCCTTTGATGTAGTAATCGTAGAATATCTGCTTTCAATTTAATTTTAATTTATTTTACTTTATTTCTAGTTTCTAGTTGTATTCCCAATGGAAACCTGAGCATGTTTCCAGGTTTCGGTTATTACTTTAGTTTGATTTTCGGTTTTGTATGGAGGTTGCTTTTTCTGTGCGTTCGTTATTGAGTGCAATCAATTTATCTTTATGACACAAAAGGGTAAAATAAATATTATTGATTGAAGTTTGCAGATAAACAAATACTCATGTAGATACATATACCTAATAATATTGCCAACATGCTAACACACATTTATGTACAAGTAGATATGTCCACACTATAGTACATCATATTCATAGATTTTGTTAAGTGTTAAATTAAATAAAAACACACTGCTTAACAAAATGTTTAGTTCGTTGGCGAGATATTTACGTACTTGGTTTCTAGTCGACTGGGTAAAATTTGAGCCCCCAATATCTGTATGTGGAATTCAGGCTTCACATGACTGCCAAAAAATCAGTTCCTGATTAATGAAATATATGAACCATTTTCATCAGAATGTGATTCATATTACAGCTTGTAGTAATCGCTGTTGTAACCGGAAAAAGAGTTACTTTAATTTGTTAATCAAAATACTCATATTTAAGAATTAAATTAAAATTGTTTAGTCTCCGGGCCAGCATTCATAGAAATTACTGTAAAAGAGAAACCTGTAGCAATTCTAATTAAAACTTAATGCGAAGTGAGGACTTTGTAACTCTAGTGTCCATCGAAAGATTTTTCAAAAACTTTTTTCAGAAACTTTCAGAATGATGACCGTTGGCAGCTACAGAGATGAAAGTATGAAAATTCGGCCGAGCAGTGCAGTGAGTGCATTTTTTCCAAAAGCAGCATCAGGAACCTCCCGGATATCCTATGTTTTATACTACCAATTTATGGCATAGAAGAAATTAAGTAAAGAATCGCCAGCCAAGTGAGAATGAAGATGATCCTGATGATGTTGTAGAATCTTGTAATGGCGACTAAAAAGTAATAAAGCTTTTTTTAATAAAATGTTATTTAAAAACTGTCTATTTATGTGTTTTTATTTTTCGGTATTACTAACATTCAAGTTTAACTTGATTTAAGTACATTGAATCGCAAATTTCTATAAAAGTTTTTCTAATGCAGAGAAAAAGGCAAATTATACGAAAGCTAGTATCAGGTTAATAACACGCACTTATCTGTCTGGCATTTTTTTGAATTTTGAACCCTTAAGGGCAAAAGACGAGTAAAAACTATAATTTGGTACTTTTTTGGTACCCTGCGTAACTTCCAAACATATAAAGCTAGAAAAAAGGTTTAAACTGTTTTAAGTAATACGCGAAAAAATATTAACAAAAATTCGCCACTTTTTTCAAATTCGCATGTATAAGGGTTAAAAATTGTCCCTTTCTTGGTACTTTTTTAAAAGAAGCTTTTCTAATATTATTCAATGGGACAAAATTTGATAATAATTATTGCCTAATAGAATATGGACAATTCTTTAGGTTAAATTTTTGGGGACATTTCCTAATTGAACGGGCAATTTTCACAAAACTTTTAATTGGGATTTCACAAGACATAAAAAATTATGTAATTTAGTAAAAATTGAAACACATTTATAACAGGGTAGAAAGGGGAAAATTCGGGAAAAGAGTGGTACTTTTTAGAACATAATTACTTGTATGTACAAATGAGTAAATTTACTGACTTTAAATCAAGTCTATTAAAATATTTTGTTACATAGATATTTGAACATTTTAAACTTGAAAAAAAAAGTACTTTTTCGCTTTTCTATAGTACTTTTTGTATTTTCTACGTTTATAAAGGTAGAATTGTAAAATAAAGGACTATTGATTCCAGGTGAGACTAAAAATGTTATGGGCGACCAAAAACGTACTTTTTTGAATTTTTATGGTACTTTTTGAATTTTCTACGTTTATGAAGATAGGGTTGTACAATCAAGGTCTATTGATTCCAGGTGAGACTAAAAAAGTTATGGACGACCACAAAGATACTTTTTTTGAATTTTTATTGTACTTTTTGTATTTCCAACGTTTGCAAAGCTAGAACTTTGAAATTAGTGATTATTGATACAAAGCGAGACTGAAAATTTTATTAGCGACCAAAAAGGTACTGTTGTTGATTTTTTATGGTACTTTTTGTATTTTCTACGTTTATGAAGATAGGATTGTACAATCAAGGACTTTTGATTCCAGGTGAGACTAAACATGTTATGGGCTACCAAAAAGGTACTTTTTATACCCTTCACACAGTGAAAAAGAGTATATATATGTTTGTCATTCCGTGTGAAATTTCTACAATTTTCATTTCCGACCCTATTAAGTATATATTTTCTGAAAGCTTATGAATAGGGGAGTCGATTAAGCTCTGTCAGTCTGTCCGTCTGACCGTCTGTCCGTGTGTATGTTGAAATCAACTTTTTGAAGCCCCGCGACATCGCTGGGACCCGGGTGAGGTATTAAAATATCAGAAATATTTGGGAGTAGATCGGTATTGAAAATCAGAAACAGCGGTACATAAACAACTAAGATATGAGCAAAAACCCACGACCACCTTGATATTTTTTTACCAAAACAACATTACAACAACAACATACATACATACAAACGTGTATACTGATTAGAGAAAACATGGCATCGAATCCCAGCTGAGCCAAAAAAATTTTTTTTTTATTTTTTTTTTTAATTATTTTTTATTTAATATATTATTTATATTTTTATTATTTTTTTTTAATTTTTTTTTTTATATTTTTTTTTATTTATTTTTTTTTTTGTTTTATATTTATTATATATATTTTAATTATTTTTGAAAAATTTTTTTTTTTTTTAATTTTTTTTTATTTATTTTTTTTAACATACATACGTAAATTTATGATTTTACAATGGGATGTTTTTATATATGTATGTTTTTTATATGTATGTACTTATTTCATATGGGATGAATGGTGATACAAACTACTGTTATTGCATGACTATACGTTGTGAAGGGTATATAAGATTCGGCACGGCCGAATATAGCCCTCTTACTTGTTTGAATTTTTATTGTACTTTTTGTATTTTCTACGTTTATAAAGCTAAAATTGTGAAATAAAGGATTACTTATTCAAGTTGAGAATTAAAATGATATTGCAGACACAAAAAAAGCCTTTTCGCATTTTTATTGTACTCTTTGTATATTTACTTTTGGAAACATAAATTCTAAAAATTAGTGTTTTTTTATCCGAGGTCTAACTCCTAATATTATAGACGACCAAAATTACTTTTTCTATTTTTTTTATATTTTGTATTCATAGAATTCTAAATGTAGGTAATAATAAACCAAGTGGAAGTTTTAGTGAAGGAAAAAGTGTTACTTTTATTATTTTTAGGGTAATTTTTGCAAAATATGAATCTTAATTTTTGAAACTCAGTAGCATTGATCTTGCTTTTAGTTAGGAAATATATGCCCGATATATCCTTACTCTACTTTCTATTTTTCTAAGTAAATTGAATCAGAGATAAAAGTTTTCATAAATTGAACCAAAAATATTTGATAATTATAAATAGAACTTGAGTATTCAATAAATATTTAGTAATAACTGCGCTATCGAAGTAGCAAATGCTAGTTGTAAATAAAACAAAAGGTTATCAAAGAATTATCTTAATATTTTTCATTTTGACAGAAGGATCTATAACAGTTATGTGTGAAATAAAATATCGGCCAAGTGCTCGCCACGGCTTCGGTGGGATATATTTATCCGATAGCTTATATTTTCAATGACACTAAGGCATAATTGAGATTCAATATTGTTCATGAGCCAAACTATCTCATCCTGTTTTAATTGTTCGTTGCTTATAGACGTAAATTTTTTTTCATTTAAATATCCCCCAAATAAAACAAGTCTAACTGCGTCAAATCACATAAATCATAGCACAAATCATAGCGGCCAATTATCATCGCAATGGCGTGAGATAACACGGCAACTAAATTTTTAGCGCAAAACAGACTTTGTCTTGCTGGCTGTATTGCAAGTCGCTCCACCTTATCGTTCGTTATCTTTTAGCAATAGCGAAAACCAATCACGATAGCTGCTTGGCCGGACTCATTTTTGAAAAAGTATGGCCCGATGACGACGCCATCTAATAAACCACATTAAACAGTCACTCTTTGCGAATGGCTCGACTTTTTAACAATCCACAGTGGATTCTCATTTTCCCAAATGCGGCAATTCTGGCTGTCAACTTATCTACTGAGATTAAAGTATGCCTTGTTGTTTAAAGTGATTTTTTTTAAGTCATCATTGACTTTTAAACAGACAACCATTTGGCGTATTGGCGACGCTTGAAATGGTCAGTAGGCTTTATCTCTTGAGTTAATTAAACTTTGAAAGTGTGTAAGTTCAAATTTTTATTCAAAGTTCGTATCAGTGATGTTCCTGAGATGTTCAAAGTTAACACTCTTCTGCCACACTTTCGCGAACAACAGCAATGTTTTCGCCAGAACAAACTAGATGAGCATGCACTGGTGTTTTCACATTCACTATAGGCCTGGCAGATAAAATGTTTGATTCTGGATAAATTTAATCGATTGGGCTGACCAAACAAAAATTACGAAGTGCACAAAATGAACTTCGAATTTATCGACCATTTTCGTTAAAGCTTTTAACAATCTTACCACGCTGCTAAGTTGGTTAAACTTGTCAAACACTGATGCAAAAAAGTGTCAAATTAGATTGGGCAAAAACTTGACGTCAAGGTGTGACTCACATTGAGCTGGTACCGGATAACTAACTTTTCCTAGTTATTCATTTATTATAGCATTGAACTTATAGCCCAAACTTAAATTTAATAAAAAAATCATGCATTGTGGTTGGGTTACCCTTTATAAAAATAAAAAAACTCAAAACCGAAAGAACTTTATACGCATGCATTGTACTTGAGAAACTTAATCAGCTTTCATCTAATTGCAGCAATGTTAGCGGAATAGTCTATTTGTACATAATATTTATTTCACGCAACACAAATAAAAAACGACAACAACAAGTAAAAATATTTTTTAAAACTGGATCTTGTTTTCTTAGCCCTCTAAATACTAGTCGAATGCTTTTAGGAAAATTATTTTTCCCGTTAACTTTTTTACAGACAACAAATGAAATCAATTTAATTGCTATATGAATAATTTATTTTATCCTTTCTTTGTACATAAATCATTCACACTAACTAAAAAGGCATAATAATTCAAAATAAAAAGGTTTACATGTCAAGATAAATGAACTCAGGAGTAATATTATAAATAATAAATAAGTGGCATAAAATTAATGAAAAATAAGAAATGAAATGTTTCAACCAACATAAAAACCAATTTATTTTGGTTATAAATAATTTGTTTTTAAAGTTAATTAAATGTCAGTTGTAATTGTTTGATTAACAATGCTATTTTGTAAATAATAGAATTTATATTATTACACCCTCTACCTGTGATGCTAATGGTATATACAACTTTGTCATTTCCTTTCTATTTTCTACAAATTGAATTTCCTTCCGCAAGCAGTATATATTCTTTGAAAGCTTAAAAATATGGGACTCGATTGAGCAATTAGCAATATACGTCTGTACGCTGTCCATATGTCCGCCTGTTGAAATCAGGTTTTATAAACTCCCACCTGTATTACAGACTTTTGGGAATATTCGCGAACAAATCGCTTTTATATCCAGCAAAATCCTCCTGTAACTTATTGAGCTGATTAACACGACTGATTTTTCTTTTTTAACATATTTTTTATACAAAAATTAACACTTTTTAGACCTGGGATTATTTGTAGACACGTTTGAATTTATTTATAGATAGGAAATGCCTCTATGGCTATTTTTAAAAAATTTAGGACTAACCCGTTACTATTCGGCAAACTTAGAGGCAAAAATTATTCTGGAGAAATATATGTTTTTATATATCGGGTGTCCAACCTAGAACGCAGTTTTTAAATTTGGCTCCATTCGAAGTGTCATTGTTTGACATTTTAACAATTGTTATTGTTCGCTAGTAGAAGGTACGAGGTTAGTAAAAATGGAGCGCTACACGAATGAACAACGCATTCTCATTGTGAAATTGTTTTACCAAAATGGTGAAAGTTTTGCGGCTACAGTCCGCAAATTGCGATCAATTTGGTGTCACATTTCCATCTTGATGGCTTCGTCAATAGGCAGAATTGTCGCATTTGGGGTGAGGAAAATCCTCGAGTGATTCAAGAGAATATATATACACATGTAGGGGGAATATCGAAGCAGACCACTACTATCACGGGTCCCTTTTCGACCCCCTTCGCTCCTCAGTGATTTCGTGTCTACCGATCAGTATACCTTCAATCACTGAGTCCCGCGCCACAACCGGCGTTTGCTCTGGACTAGAAAAACGATTCCACACTGCCGACTGGTGATTGTCGACAATCCTCATCGCACAGTCCTTTGTAATCGCCAGCATCTCCCTAAGACTAAGGTCCCCCATCGCACTCACACCCAACGTGTGCTTGCCTGTGATTCTCAATCTTACGCTCGCCAACGCCGGACACTCGCATACCACATGCGCTGCCGTCTCGGCACCCTTCAGGCACATTCTACAAATATCATCATCCACGATCCGCATCCTCTTCAGATGATATTTGAAGTTACCATGTCCTGTAATCAACGCAGTGATCCAGCTCATCATACTCCGATTAAAACCGAGTATCTTCACTGCACCCCTGCCAAGTGGCTCCCTGAGCACCAAACGAGCCTGTCTACACGTGATTCCCTCCGTCCACCTTCGCAAGTTCGTGCTGATTCAAGAGAAGCAAATACATCCTCAACGTGTCACTGTGTGGAGTGGTTTTTGGGCTGGAGGAATCATTGGACCTTTTTTTATGAAAATGAGGCAGGTCAAGCACAAACAGTCAATGCTGTTCGGTATTGTGAAATGATAACCAGTTTTTTCTTGCCTAGAATTGAAGAAATGAATGTGGAGGGCATGTGGTTTCAACAAGATGGCGCCACATGTCATACAGCCATAGTAACAATTCAATTGCTGCATCAGTCATCCCGGTCGTGTTATTTCGCGTTTTGGAGACCAGAATTGGGGTTTTTTGAAGTCGATGGTTTACGCGAATAAGCCGACGACGACATAAACCTTAAAAGAGGAAATTGGACGCTGCATTAATGAAATACCGCAGCATTTATGCAAAAAGGTCATTGAAAATTTCATTAAAAGATCGCGTGTGTGCCAGCAAAGCCGCGGCGGCCATCTGCACGATATATTGTTCCATACATAACCTCATTCTGTCTACTTTACGATATAATAAAGTTTCACGATTTTTTTTTTTTAATATCTGTGTTTTATTTAAAATTTAAAAATTGCTTTCTAGTTGGGACACCCGAGATAAGAGATTCTAAGCCCCTAAAATAATTTTAAACTTAATAGTGATACCAAGTCGCAGCCAAGTCGCAGCCAAAAAAAATTATTCTGAGAAAAAATATGATCTCGATTTGAAGCTAACTAAAACACACAGGCACCATAATATAACTGCTTCGGTGGTCTTTCTAAAATTTACAAAGATGATGGGGGAAATAAAAAAGCAAAATGGCGTTTAATATAAAATCTGGATTCAAGTTACGATAAGGTCATTATGCACATGTTGGTGTAGTGTATTATCAGATTAGCCACTGCCTTGTTTTAAATAAAATTCTAGAGAATTTTTAAGCGCACAAAAATTATTTATTTGAAAAATTATACTAGAAAAAACACAAATCACTTTTTGGAAAATTGAAAAAACAACTAAAAACAAATATTACAATACAATGTTTAAAAACTTTTGTTTAAAGCGTAAATTTCAAAATACACATATAATAGGAAATCAGCTAAACAATAAATCTTGAAGTATCTTTGAATTTTTTTTTTACCCCCGCCAAAAGGAAAATTTCAAAAATAGTTTGCAGTTAAAAGCAACCGATACTTCACACAGTCTACTTCTTCATCCTTCCTACAATCTCTAAGCATGTCACATATGAAAAACAAAAAGTGAAATCAGGAAATAAGATTACAAATACTCAGCCGAATAAAAAGATGATGATACTATAGTTATAACATACAAGGTAAAAAGTTGCCGAGGTCTTAATAACGCTGCTGCAATGTAGACTTTATTTTATATTGAAAGTGATTAGAGAGGTCTCAAAATATTTTATTTATGGGAATCACTACTGGATATCAGAAAACAGCTCTTTGCTTTGGTGACTAAAAAAAATCCGGTTGGCATGCTACAATTCAAAACAACCAATTTTCCAAATGTGGTTGAGAATACTACCGTTCAATATTATTGTAAAAGAATTCAGATGCTGTTTAAAGTAGCAAAAACCGTTTAAATAGCTTATGAAATTAAGTCCTTAATAAATATACCAGCAACCTGGTAATAAGAAAAAAAGTTATCCAGGCTAAGCAAAATAATATTGGTACAATTAAATAGCTTTTGGAACTCTTTTCTTAGTTGCTATCAATATTGGATAATTTGAAAAAAGTCCCAATAATATACAACATTCAATTATCTTATAGACTCATAGAATTACTGACTTGCGACCAATTACCTTGCAGTTCAAACCAATTAATACTGCCTATTTCCATAAACTCCTTGCAATCAATGAATTATACCAAACATCATTGTGTTTCATGTACACCCAAATCTTTTTTTACACGGTAGATACGTTCCTCAGAAATCCGTGTAAAAAAAACCGTGTAAAAAAGAGGCGTTTACTATACTAAAATGGGGGATACGTTCCATGTCATCTGAAAACCATGTAATATGAAATAAAGAACTATATTTATTTCGAAATGTATGTTTATTTTATTGATTTTAAAATGATGATTGACATTAAAACTTGAAATACATAATTTATACAGGTGAAAAACAAAAGAACAATGGAAATCTGTTAATTCAGAACTAAGAACAGAAAAATTAGAATAGAAATAAAGAAAAAATATGTACATAGCTACATAATTATTCGTCGCTACTTGATAATAAGAGCAATTTTTTTCGACGAACTGGACTAAAGTCGGTATCATCATATTTCGGTCTCCTCGTAGTTATCGCTATAATGGTTCTCAGTTTTGCCGTCATCTGTTGTTAATTTAATCAGACAATTATCATCTAGAGGCTTATCTATCATTAATGCGTCGACATATTCAATTTGACAGTCCAAGATTTGTAATTTTACTTCCAAAGAAATGGCCTGCCTTTTACGAATCTTTGAAATTTTGGACATTTTGTTAACTGTTAGTAAGGGCAAACATTTTATTTTTAAAGCTTCACTAAAAATTTATAGATAAAATACTTTTTTTCACTTATTAAGGTCAGAAATGTTATCGAATAAGGGGATTTCCCAGTTACTACTATGTATGTTCATTTCAGCAATGGTGCCAAGTCTGGTAAAAACAAACATAATTACAACACATTGATTTTGAAACCGAACTAGATTAAAATTTTTTTTTTTCAACCGTGTAAAAAGAAACCGTGTAAAAAAAGATTTGAGTGAACTTATAAATAGGCACATTCAACAACCTATCAAAGGAGTTGAATGTTGTTAAAAATTTAAATCAACATATTATAAAAAAAACAACGATAGTATTAACTTTTCCATCTCTGTTGTATTTTAACAAAATTCTAGTAACATTTAATAAAATTATAACATCTGCTATCAACAAAATTTGTCCAATTATTGTGTAATCCGACACCACACAATTCTACGATGGGTGGCAAATTGGAACAAAACGAGGAACTAACTCAGCTGTTACAATATCAACCAGACTAAGGTACTCCAGTTATACTTAAATACCTTCATGACTAACTAGCTGCCAATTATAACACAGTACAAAATTTTTCAGGTTATTGATTCGGGACTCAATTCTGAAAATTGTTTATGAAAGTAGACCACCCAAAAATAAGAAATTCAAAATTAATTTGAAGTTAGTAAGTATCGTATAGGGGAACTTGTCACGTTTAAGGTTCTTTTCTTTGTCATAACTCAAGAACCACTAGTCCGTATAAGCTGAAACAAATTTAAAATTAAGAATTACAATTCCTTTAATCTGTTCATACAACGTTTCGCTACATAAGCAATAGTTTCGCAGTTTTAAATATTTATATGTATGAAGAAAAAATATATTTTTTGCCGAAAAAATTTAAGTTTATTATTTTGTTATTTTCAATATATAGTATGTTTTCTTGTTATTCACTTTTAAAAACCGGAGAAAAATTCTCTTGTACTTCTCGCGTCGTCTTGTTAAATGACTAAAATCGATCAAAAAGCACATTATCAACGTATGCAGTGATCTTAAAGTAAACGATGACCTGCTTTTCCAGACTCAAAATATGATGTTATTTATCATCAGAAAAATTACAAATTTTGTCGGATTTAATGGGACACATAGAGATGTTTTTTTCTTAAATCGTTCACTTATTAGATTTGTCTCGTGAAATTACGAATCAACTGACAAAGTATTTCACATCAATAAAACGTGCTGCTTTTGATTTCTGTTAGTTAAAAATCTACAAAATAATAGATTTTATTAAAAAAAAAACGTAAAACATTGCCTTATTATGAAACTGGGATAACATCATATAAATCTCTAGCATATCTCTAAGAGGAAATGAGTTGGAGTCTGCCTTTTTAAGATTTTCTTGGTGGTCCAACCAAAACGCTCATTGTTAATTGTAAATAAAATAAAAAGTTTTCAGAGAAATATTTTTATATTTTGTGTGATAGAAGGATCTATCAAAATTATATGTGAAAGAAAATATTGACCAAATGCTAGCCATGACGTCGGTCGCATAATTCTATCCCATAGTTCAAGTTTAAAATGAGACTGAGACATATTTAAGCTTCAATGTCACTTATGTGCCGAATTGTCTCATTCTTTAGCTCTTGAATTATTCTGGGTTTATTGACGTACTGTTTTTCTTTTAAATACCACCAAATAAAGAAGTAAAATGGTGTAAATTAATGTCGCCACGACGTGACATAAAACGGCTATTAAATTTCTTGCGCAAACCAGCAATTGTTTTGTGGAATGCGTGGTAAATGGCACCATTCTGTTGAAACCACATATCTTCCCGGTTCATATCCTAAAGTTTTTCCTACAAGAAGTCCGTAATCATCTGGCGATATCGAATGCCATTCACGGCAATTGCATGGTTGACCTCATTCTCGAAGAAGTACGGCCTGATGACGCCGCCAGCCCATAATACGAACCAAAGAGCCTTACTTCATAGATGCATCACTTTTTCAATAATCACTCGTGGATTCACATTTGTCCAATTGCGACAATTTTACTTGTGTACGAATCCACTGAGGTAAAAGTGTGCTTCGTCGTTGACGAACAACAGCAATGTTTTCTTCAAAACAAACTAGGTAAACTTGCAAAGATGTTTTCACATTTTCTATAGACTCGGTTTACTGAAATTTGCACACAATTTTCCCGATTATGGATACATTTGATCGATTGTGTTGACAAAGAAAATCATGTGCTTGAAATAAATTTTAATTTAAATGCCCGTTTTCGTAAAAACCTTCAACAATCTTAACACGCTACTTAATTGTTAAATTTTTCAAACATCAAAACAATACGGTGTCAAATTAAGAATATTTCTGAACCACCCTTTATAAACAGAAACTGTTAGCCGGATGGAATTTATGTGAGCATTGATTTAGCCGGGGTCTTCACGTAGCAATATTTATCGCCGCAAATTTGATTGCATGCATAGAAATTGCAATGTATGGACCGCAAATTGTCATATGTACCAATTTATTGCGCAAACATTGCTTTGCTGATTGCTTGAGCAATTATTGCCGCTATGAGCTGTCAAAATCATTTCATTTTCTTTGACTTTATCGAACAATAATTATAATTTAGAGTGAGAAATTAAAAACAATATAAGAGTTAAATAAAAATATTAAATTTTATAAATAAATTACCCAATGAAAATTGATATAATTCAGCAATAAATTGCCGTTGTTTATTCGACGTTTTTGTTTATAATTAGCAATAAAAATTGCTATGTGGAGACCCAAAGTTAAGAACTAATCGCTTAAGATGTATAGAGTTAATAATTGATTTCATTTACAGATTTTCAAATTATTTCAAATATTTATTTTTACTGTTGAATATTTTAGAAGAATTTTCGTTGATTACAAATATATAAAATTGTTAATAAATTTCCAATTAATCAAGAATCCTTCTTCTTTTGAACAAATCTTTATCTTCAATAATTCCATACGAAAAAATTCCACATAACAAAATAATCGAAAAAATTTAAAACTAAATTTAAAAATATTTTCATAAATATCAATTTATGATTTCACGTCAAAATTCCCGTTTTAATTAATCTTTTCTCTTTGCAATTAAAAGTTTAAAAAAAAGTATTTAATTACACATAAACAAATTTTCCAACTTACATTTCAAACAGGATACAGTTTCATGCAAATGGCCACAGATTTGCGGCAGGTGATGAATCTGTAAAAAAGTGGAAAAAATTCAATTAAAAAAATGTTGTGAAACAGAAAGAAAAACAAGTGACAGCTACGATATCGTGATAAAATTAATTAAAAAATATTTTGCGAATTTAATACATTAAATGGATTTGTTGAAAATATACGAACGAAACTTAAAAACTTGTAAATTTGTAGAACAACAAAATAATGATTTTTTTGGTATTTTCACCTGGGCCCTTTTTGATGTTAGCAAAAACTTTAAGATGTATGTTTCATTCATCATTCATACTTTCTTTCGCTTACATTATATCATCATAATCATCTTCATCAACTCCCATGTCTACAGCATCAGCTGTAGTCAACCACAATTTTGTCTAAATTTATATTTTAATTGAATTTCTGTGTAAAAAATTTGAAAGAAAACCAAAAATAACTGACGTGAAATTTGCCAAAGACATTTTAAATGTGTTTGTGTGTGTGTGTGTGTTTGTGTGTGTGTATATAACTGAGCCATGAGTTGCTACATAAACATTGAAACTTGTAGCAAAATTTGAGAGACTTTTCAAAGTGTTTAAATAAAATTGAGTGATGCATAACAAATTTCAATCGTTAAAAGGCTGTATAATTGTTTCAGTAAAAATTTTTCATTTCAATATAACATTATTCTTTAATTATACCCTTCACTAAGAGATTCTGGTGATATTTATAATAATAGTAGGATAGTAGTGACTCAAAAGTCACAAATTTTATTCTATTAGACAATAAAAATATTTAAATTTAATTTTATTGCATATTTACCTTTCAAAATAGTCACTAATAACTACTATAAAATTATAACAATACAACTTATTTACTGTGTTGAGATGTATTTGCGTGAAATGTGTTGGAATAACAGAAAAACTAAATTTCGTATAAAATTCGATTTACGGCCTTTTTACTTGTGATTATCGTTATAGTCTTGAGTAGTATTTATTACAGAAGTGGAACGTTTTTTTTCGGAGACAATATTTGGATAAGAATTTATATTCGATGATTTTCATCTTCTTTCGTTATCTTTAAATCTCTTTTAAATCATTATTTTTTTAAGAGTATCTACCATTAAAAGTACAATCGCTTAGTTAGTATTACACATACGTGATGCCCATACATTCTCTGCTGATATGCCTTGATACTGCTTATAATCGATACACGATATTGCAGTGGTCCAATAAAAATGTCATCTTACAATTGGAATTAGATGCTCAGAACTAACCCTTGAATGCTTCTAATATTTTCCCTAGTAATAATCTTAAACTTAAGGGCTTGAAATGACAACACTACCGCAATTTATTTTTACATGATTGTGGCAAACATCCACAATGAAATAAGTTATTTGCTATACTATGACACATACCAAAAAATATTAAAAATAGCCAACGTTGTCACTTGCATTGGCACAAAATGCTTAAAGTGTACGTTTGTTTGGCAACAACAAAATGTTGGCGAATTATTATTTTCCTTATACCCTTCACCTGTGATATCAAAGGTATATATAGTTTTATCATTCCGTTTGTTATCTTCACAGTTTTCACTTTCGATCCCATAAAGTATATCGTCGGTGCTCTGACAAAATCGGTTATTTGAAAATTTTAGAAAAAATATTTATTGCTCTATTTTAAACTATTATTGGTCGTACATGTTTTCCACTAAACTTTTTAAGGATATCTTTATTGAAATAAACATAGTCAGAAAGCGTAAGTTTTCACTGTAAAGTAAGAAAATAAAATTCTCTTTTTTTTTGCTCTTCTGAAAACTCATTAAAAAAAACATAACTGAATTTGATAAGGCAACGACGATATATTTTCTGGAGTCGATTGAACGATGTCTGTCTGTCCTCGTATTGGTTAAAATCAATTTTTAAAACCTTCCATATGTTGCACTTGGAGATATCTGGAAATAAATTTTTATTAAAATCCATCACAATCTCTTCGTATATTTTTAGACACTTTTGCTACAATCTGTAGATATCATATGTCTCTAGGGCTATTCATAAACAATTTTGGACTAATCGGCAAAGCAACAGGCATAAATATTTGAAAAAGTACACATATTTTATAGTGGCAGCCATTATAAATTTCAAATTAGCTAAAATGGTATTTTGTTTTGCTAGTCAAGCCATTTCTTTTGATAACCATATTGTACGTCAATGTTGTGCAAAAGCTAAAAAATTCGATTTTAGTTCGTAAATATTAGGAAAAATACCGAAACAGTTGTACAGTCATGCTTATATCTCAGATAATTTTTTTGTCAGTTTTTCTCAGCAGTAACTTTCGTGATTATGGTTTGTATTTAAGTATCTTAAGAGTGTCCAAAACTTTATTAACAACCTTAGTTACTTTGTTTTAAACAATTTATTTGCCTATAACTTTGACGATTATAAACCGATTTATCCAAAATTATTAACAATAGCAGTAGAGGCATTTAAAAAAATTGCAAACGTATTTAAAAATTATCCTAGGGTTCCGAAATATTGTTTTTTTATGGCAGAAAAGGATGAAGTCATGCTTATTTGCTTATATCTCAAAAAGTTATAGAGCGATTGTGCTGGCTTTTAATACCAATTCATTCGCAGATATTAAGATATTTAGATTTTCTTAGATATTAGCTTTTAGAAGATATTTTTACAGATTTAAATTTTAAGAGCTTAATTAACATGATAATTTTATTAGTTTAATTTAAAGTAGTTTAAGTTACAGTAGTTTTATTTGTAGTAGTTTAAGTAATTTTAGCATTTCCTTTGGTTCGTTTGTTGTTCGAATATTATGTTAAGAAATATAGAGCCTAGTTGTGCTATTTTGTTCAGCATATATTAAGGCATATTTATTTTTTCTTATTTTTTTCTTAATTTGAATCTAACGTCTTTCTAGAAACTTATTACAATATTCTAGTATGTACATGCGAGAATATTGTGCTAGACCACCACTATGTTACTAAAACTAGTCGAACAACACAGCTAACACAATCAGTATTACAGTAGAACTTGCAAAATATGTATCAAAGTGGGTTTGATAATAAAGGTGTATAACATTAAGTGAAATAAATAAATAAATAAAACCAATATCTGAGTTTATTTAAATAAATAATAAATTTCAAGTGATTTTATTTGCAATATAAAAGAATCCCCAAGCTATTTAAAGGAAATAAACCAACGTTTTGCAAAAAAGCAGTTTTTTTCAATAAAACTTTATTAAAACGAGATTCAAATTGAACAAGTACCTACCACTCTCGCTTGCAAATAGGGACTCCTACAAGTACTGATTACAAACGCTAATAAATAGGGACTTAAATAAATACTTACTTTTATAGCAATAAATAAGTAGTTGATTTTAATAACCTAAATAACCCATTAATATTATGGACTTACAGAAGTCGTTTGGTTCTTTTAGGGACGAAAATTCAGTTTGATTATTCTGCGACATATTTTATTTTGAAATTTAAAAATCAGTAAAAATCTATAAGACATCACTATGTTAATGAAATACTTTGCCGCTGTTGTCAAAATCATTATTACTTACATCCTAAGCGTGTTAAACTAAATGAGAGTTATAAAAAGTTATGTATTGGAATGACTTCTAGCAAATTTCGCAATAAGAAATTGTATTGTGAGTGTATCTAAGTAAGTGTCTGAAAATAAGTATTCAGGTATCACATTATAAACCAAGACATTACTAAAATACTTCTTAGTGAGACAAACGATATGTAATAGTCACTGAAAAGTATGTTGTTTAGTAAGATCAAGTCATTACCTAATTTTTGCTAGGTAATAAAAATATTTGTATTTAGAAAATGAAATTAATTTTAGGCAAGCGTTTGTTTCAAAATATTTTGGTAATAATTTTTTCTGTTAAAAAATTAATAAATAATTGCTTAGCATTTAATCACATGCATTACAAACTCACAGATAAACCTAATATAGCACACAAAATTGAGTAGAGTGCTTGATGAAAAAAAAAACGTTTTAACGTTTTTAAATAATTAAAAAATTTTTCTTTTTCATTTATAATGAGGAGTGGAAAAAAAAGAACAACACTGAATAAAAAAGGAAAGATAAATGATAATTATGCTTAAGAATTAAATTCAGCATTTGGTATCCTTAAATAAAATGAAATTTCAGACAAAAGAAAAGAAAAGAGGAGATGTGATGGGAGGAGAGGAGATGAGCTGAGTAAATAAGGAAAAAGACTAACGAATAATTCTTTTAACGCAGAAAAAATAAAATAAAGATATTGAATTAATTTAAATTCTAAACAAGTCAAATGGAAACCACTATGACATTTGATTGATGTTTAACATCTTTTAGGGGATTCTTTACTGCAATACATACATAAGTAAAATACATATGATTGAATAGATAATCATTCAATTGCGTAAAATAAATATTTTCATTACAAAGAGTGAGTAATATGAAACCTTAGAGATTGCAAAAAGCAATTTACGTAATTGTACAATTCAGTTTGTCTGAAAAGCTCTTAAAGCTATTCCTCGTAACGGGAATAACTTTAAATAACGTTACGCTTTGATATGTGTAATATAAAATAACAGGTTATTATAATACATCAACTTTAAAGCTAGTTATAATAAAGTTAACAGTATTTTAAAAATATGCTGTCGATGCTATTTATGACTCTTTTTTTATTAAAAATAAAATTTTCATTTGAAATGCACATTTCAGTAAGTGCCTTGATATGGATCGAAATACAAAGTTATTGAGGAAATATTACACCCTTTTCGCAAAAAGCTGCTATACTTTGATATAAAATTTGTTTTACAACAACAAATTTATTATCCCATTAAAGAAATGTAGACTTATGTTTCATTATGAAAATTTTTAGCATAATGATAAAACAGAATACATCCTCAACTTCCAGCAAAAGCGCAGTCTATGAAAATAAAGTCCAACCAAATCAACAACAGTAAGCTCATTTTCTTTAATTTTTATACCCGCCACCAAAAAAAATGGTGGGGGTATATTCATTTTGTCATTCCTTTTGTAACACATCGAAATATCCATTTTAAACCCCATAAAGTATATATATTCTGAATCAGGGTTTGATTTGATGACGATCTAGCTATGTCCGTCCGTCTGTCCGTCTGTTGAAAGCACGATAGAGGTCGCACCGAAAAAGCTAGGAGGCTCAAATTTAGCCAGAGTCTTTCTTATAGACAAGGTTTGTTTGGTATTGAAAATGGGCTAAATCGGATTATTAGGAAGAGAGTTATAGCTCGAAAAGCAAGAGCAGGTCGAAAAAACCGTGTCCTTCGAACATCGAATAAAATGGAATTGTGTCCAAACGCATTAACGTAGACTCATGAAACTTCGAATATATATTTCCTAAGTAAAAACAATATTTTTCCCCGAAAATTGTCAAAATCTATGCATTAGGAGAGGAGTTTTCGATCAAAATGTACGAAAATTTATACCGCACAGTGTATTTTTCGGTATATTTAAAAACTAAAACGTCATAAAAGCAACAAAATCGGATGTACGACTCTGAAATTTTGCACACTTTGCTTTTTGATAAAAGGCTTTTTTGTAACGGAAAATCAATGTGCCACGCCCACTTTTACGCCCACCTCCCATATAACGTTTTACCTAAAATTCATATAATTTCTCTATTAATAAAGATTTTGGAATAATAAAGGGCTATATTGAAACATCTAAATTGTACTCATTCGCAAAAACAACTTTGACACGCCTACTATAACGCCCACTTTTCACGTTATCTACCGTTAATGAAATTTAAAAGCTCATAAAACCGCCAAAATTAAAGGTATGATAATCAAATTTGCTACGTATATTCTTTTATTCAATGTAATTGTTGTGCCAAAAAATTAGGTGATACGCCCACTTTAACGCCTACCTCCCATATAACGGTTTATCTTAAATTCATGTAATTTTTCTATTGACAAAGTTTTTGGAAAAATAAAGGATTATATTGTAATATCTTAATTGTATTTATTAGCAGAAACTTTATTGACACGCCTACTTTAACGCCCACTTTCATTGAAAGACTACACTTACAAAAGCATTTTAGTAGCATATCGAAGTTATAAGGGGTGGTTAAATTTTATGTTGAATTTAAATAAAACACAAATTATTTAGGATATTATTATTATTTCTTTTTGTAATTATAATATTTGTATGGTTCAATTATGTATTTATCAAAATATCGGCCAAATGCCCCCCCCCCCCCCCCCCCCCCATCCTTGGCGCCACTCCTCTATCTGATGGCCCAAATTTTCAATGACAATGTTGATTCTCATTTGTTGGGCATGATGATGAGGCGAGGTTGACTGCTCTTTTGCCACACTATCGCAAAAGCCAGCAGTGGTTCCAATTCAACGAACTAAGAAGGCATTCACAGATTTTCTAACATTTTATACAGACCTGTTTTGCAAAACTTTAAATATTTTTTACAATTCTCCCGATTGTGGACGAATTTGAACGATTATGTTGATCAAAAGAATTACGAACTGCACAAAATGCATTTTGATTTAAACGCCCATTTTTATAAAAAGCCTGAATAACTTTAAAGCGTTGCTCATTTGCGTATCTTTCCACAGATCAAATTGAGTAAGTTTGAGATTGAGAAATGTCAAATGAAATGCAGAAAACAAATTTAAAGACTAGGTGTAGTTCACCTTCAACATGGGCCCTTAAAATTTCACCATCCTCTATAAAGAAAGTGATACATATTTTATTGAAAAAAGATTATTTCATAGCGACTGACAAAATAATAAATATTGTGCTTTAAATGTACGCAAAATTAGTGGTGTGTATAAAAGATTCGGCACAGCCAAATATAGTGCTCTTACTTGTTTTATTTGATTTTCTATTTTTCTTATTATTTTTTGCGCCATAACTGCAAAAAAATATTGTTTTGTTTATAAATTTTTGAAATTTCTGTAAAACTGGCATCACTGTAAAAAGAGTGAATGCCTTGAAATAAGAGCAGATTCGTAATTAAACATTTTTCGGATCAAAAGCTTAAGGATAATGGTCGTCCCATTTTATCTAACTTAGTCACACTTCCTGTGACGCCTCAGCCTTTTCTACAATTAACCACATATTTTAATTGGATTATCTGCAGGAGGAGGAGTACCAATTAAATATATTTAACTTTAACGGGAGGTTTACCATAAAACGCATAATAATTATGCGTCTTCCCATTTCTATACCATGGTATTGTTCGGCTTGAAATGCCTGATTGCAGAAGGTTGAAGAACTCATAAGAGGAGTCTGAATACAAAAATATTTTAATCATATGTATAAGGAGGAAATAATGCTTGTTTGATATTTTAATTTCCTTATATAGCATCTATATATATAAAAGTGAAACTCTGTGTGTGTGTGTGTGTGTGTTTTTTTTTTTTTTTTTTTTTTTTTTGCTTTCGAGCCGGTGGTGTGGAATCTTCATAGATACTAGTGGCCCGTGCCACAAGCATGTACGATTCGCCGTAGCGCCTACGTACTAAACCACACCCCCTCGATCATCAACGGACATCCCCACGGGACTGCCGCTAGGTATTACTTCGCGGGGGCCGTTAGCATTTACGCCTCCTCCTCGTCGGACCGTCTAGCCCTTTCCAGCCTTCTTAGGTCCTTAATTATCCGGGAGCACACTCCACTAAAGACCTCCCAGTTTTCCACGTCCTGACACATATGCCGAAGAAACTCCGATGGATTCGTCATACCCGAAGTCCACCCCATGTATCTAGGGCATCGGAATACGACATGTTCCGCATTTTCCGCCTCTTCTGGGCATTCTGGGCAGGTTTGGGAATTTTCATGGCCAACCCTGTGCAGATATTGCCTAAAAGCGCCATGGTTTGTCATATACTGTGTCAAGTAGAAGTTCACATCCCCAGCCTTCCTATCCATCCATACCGCAATATTAGGGATGAGTTTATATGTCCATCGCCCTTTAGTCGATGTATCCCACCTTCTCTGCCATTCTCTGATTGAAAACGATCTTTCCTCTCTCTTAACTGCAGCTAAATTTATTACTGCCTGGCCTGTCGTTCGCCTATTGTAGATTCTCTGGATCTCCGCCGCCAGTATGTCTATTGGAATCATTGCCGCTATGACACAAGCCGCGTCGTCCGATACCGTCTTAAAGGCACTTATTGTCCTGAGCGCGCATAGTCTATGAACCGAGGACATTTTTCTTCTATACTCCTTTATCTTCAGAGCCTGTGCCCAAACAGGGGCTGCGTAAAGCAATGTGGAATTGGTAACCGTAGCCAAAAGCCTCCTTCTTGGACCCTTTGGTCCTCCAATATTAGGTAGTATTCTAGCAATACTCCTTTGAATCATTGCGGCCTTCGCGCACGCGTATTCAATATGAGGCCCGAATTTAAGTCTGTTATCCATCATGACCCCAAGATATTTGATTGCCGGTTTAGAACATATCTCCTGGTTTCCCACCTTCACCTTCATAAATTCCACTTTTTTCCTACTTGTAATAAGTACTGCTTCAGTCTTCTGTTCTGCCAGGTTGAGATTCGCCGAATCTAGCCATCTCTGGATCCTCACAATTGCATCGTTTATAGCCGATTCTAATTCCACAATATGTTTCGCTACACTGACAATCACTATGTCATCCGCGAACCCGATTATCCTTGTCGAGCTCGGTAGTTGTGTTCTAAGAACTCCGTCATACATGATATTCCATAGTAGTGGACCAAGAACCGATCCCTGTGGAACACCTGAACTAACATTATACATCCGTGGCCCATCGTCCGTTGCGTAGATCAGTTTCCTATTCGAAAAGTAACTATTCACTATTCTAATCAGGTACTTCGGTGTGTTCAGTCTCTCTAGAGCTGCCATTATGAAATCCCAACTGGCAGAGTTAAACGCGTTTCTAATGTCAAGCGTGACAACACCACAGTATTCTTTTGTCCCCCATCTCCAACGTTCTCCTGCTATTGCGTCCGCAGCTGTATCTACTACCCTTTTAATGGCGTCAATCGTGGAGCGTGATTTCCTGAATCCGAATTGTGTCTCGGAGAGTCCATTCTCTCTCTCGACGATGTCCATGAGTCTGTTGTAGATCACCTTTTCCAGTGCTTTGCCCAGTGTATCAAGAAGGCAGATAGGGCGATAAGATGAAGGGTCGCCAGCTGGTTTGTTCCCTTTCGGAAGCAAAACTAGTCTCTGTCTCTTCCATTGGTCCGGGAAAATACCCTCACTAAGGCAACTTTGCATAATTCTCCTAAACAAGCATGGTCGTCGCTGTATTGCGGCTTTAATGGCTTTGTTGGGAACTCCGTCCGGGCCAGGTGCCCGGTTATCCCCAATTTCCCTACCTATCTTGAGAATCTCTTCCTCCGTGACAGGGGGAATATTGCAGTCCGTGAATCTGCTGTCGACGTATACCCAATTGTTCTCCCGCTGTGGAAACAGGTGCGATACAATGCCCAGTAGGAGTGTTGGGCATGTTATCTGGGGAGCCGCTTGGCATTTAAGCTTCTTCATTACCACCTTATATGCCGTACCCCAAGGGTTTGCATCTGCCTCCTCGCAGAGGAGCTTGAAGCTTTCTCCTTTGCTCTTCTTAATTGCAGTTTTGAGTTTCTTCCTATGTTCCCTGAATTCCTCAATCCTCTGAGTGTGGTAGCTTTTCCCTCTTGATCGCTGTGCCTTGCGCCTCGATCTAAGGCATTCCAATCTGAGGCTTCGTATCTCCTCATTCCACCAATAGCATGGAGAACCAAATCTGTTCGGCTTACGTTGTGGCATTGACGCATCGCAAGCTCTTTCTATTAACCGGCATAGTTGCACTGACGCATGTGTGTGTGTGTGTGTGCGTGTGTGTGTGTGTGTGTGCGTGTGTGTGTGTGTGTTAGCTATAGACTCTGAAACTGCAAAACCGATCGGGCTCAAACTTTGGTAAGTTGTTGTACACATACCGGGGAGTGTTTATGGATGAAAAAAAGTGGGCGGGGCCACGCCCATAAAAAATTAGTTATCAGTTTTAGCTACTTGCACTTGACCGATTTTTCTGAAACTTTGCACACATATCGAGCTGTCATGACTAAATAATTTCGTGATAAGAAAAGTGGGCGGGGCCACGCCCCTAAAAAAGTTTTAATTTTGAGGTACTTGCACTGGACCGATTTTTCTGAAACTTTGCACACATATTAAGCTGTCGTGACTTTATAATTTTGTGATTAAAAAAGTGGGCGGGGCCACGCCCATAAAAAATTAGTTATCAGATTTGGCTACTTGCACTGGACCGAATTTTCTGAAACTTTGCAAACATACTGAGCTGTCATGACTTTACACTTTCGTCATTAGAAAAGTGGGCAGTGCCACGCCCATTAAAAAAAAGGTATCATTTTGAGGTACTTTCACTGGACCGATTTTTTTGAAACTTTGCACACATATTGAGTTGTCATGACTATACAGTTTCGCATTTAGAAAAGTGGGCAGTGCCACGCCCATAAAAAAAAGGTATCATTTTGAGGTACTTACACTGGACCGATTTTTCTGCAACTTTGCACACTTATTGAGCTGTCATGACTATACAGTTTCGTAATTAGAAAAGTGGGCATTGCCACGCTCATAAAGAAAAAGTTTTTAGCCTTTCACTTGATATTCGATTAAAATTTAGAATGCGATTAAAATTCATGAAGGGGCGTAGCAACGCGCGCCGGGTTTGGCTAGTATATATATAAAAGTGAAACTCTGTGTGTGTGTGTGTGTGTGTGTGTGTTAGCTATAGACTCTGAAACTGCAAAACCGATCGGGCTCAAACTTTGGTAAGTTGTTGTACACATACCGGGGAGTGTTTATGGATGAAAAAAAGTGGGCGGGGCCACGCCCATAAAAAATTAGTTATCAGTTTTAGCTACTTGCACTTGACCGATTTTTCTGAAACTTTGCACACATATCGAGCTGTCATGACTTAATAATTTCGTGATAAGAAAAGTGGGCGGGGCCACGCCCCTAAAAAGTTTTAATTTTGAGGTACTTGCACTGGACCGATTTTTTTGAAACTTTGCACACATATTAAGCTGTCGTGAGTTTATAATTTTGTGATTAAAAAAGTGGGCGGGGCCACGCCCATAAAAAAAAGGTACAATTTTGAGGTACTTGCACCAGACCGATTTTTCTGAAACTTTGCACACATATTGAGCTGTCATGACTAAATAATTTTGTGATTTGAAAAGTGGGCAGTGCCACGCCTATAAAAAAAAAGGTATCATTTTGAGGTACTTGCACTTGACCGATTATTCTGAAACTTTGCACACATATTGAGCTGTTATGACTTTACAATTTCGTGATTAGAAAAGTGGGCAGGGCCACGCCCATAAAAAAAATTTTAATTTTGAGGTACTTGCACTGGTCCGATTCTTCTGAAATTTTGCACACATATTGAGCTGTTATGACTTTACAATTTCGTGATTAGAAAAGTGGGCAATGCCACGCCCATAAAAAAAATTATAATATTTAGGCTTTTGCACTTGATATTCAATTAAAGTTCAGAATGCATTTCGATTCATTAAGGGGCGTAGCAACGCGCGCCGGGTCTGGCTAGTATAGCATATTTTTCTATTAACTAGGTGGAATGGGCGGGGAAAGTAGTGATTTAAAATATTTTTTTTTATTTTAATTTAATTTAATTTATATATTTTAAATAAAACTTCCCCATTAACCACATAATCCAGATCCATTCCTGCTCTATATTCTTATTTTATTTAGTTTTGACTTTAAGCTCATTGAAAAAACTCTGTTATATTTTTAAAGGGCGTGCGTAAAAGAAAAATTAAATTAAATATTTTTTAATAATAAACTTACAACTCAAAATAAAAATAAGTCTTAACAGTTTAAGAATGAAATAAATTTCGTTATTTTTTGAGTATGTAAAAAGACTTAAACAAAAATATGTTTGTGCGGTTATGAAGTATAAGTGCATCAGAGAACGGCATATTAATAACTTGTTTTTGAACAATTTTTTTTCAGGAAACTGAACAAAAGCACCAAGTTCAATAAAATTAACAGTGTGTGCCAGACAGTTACACAGTTATTTTATTCTGAATACATTCGTTATGCACAATATTTTTGTCATTGTTAATTTTATTTTAACTTTTCTTATTCTCCCTTTCTCATTATTAAGTGGTACACGAAAATGTTTGCTGTTTCTCTCATTTTCACAGTGCTTGTTAGTTTTTATTGCGTTGAATTTTTGTATTAAACAAATGAGTAATAAAATTGAAGTTAAGAAACTTTCTAAAAATAATAAAAATTTTACAGAATTAAATATAACAGCTAATATGTGTTAATTATACCGCATCGCCGTACAAAAAGAAAAAGTTACCAGTACACCACCGAATATAAAATATTGTTGCAAGGCAGTTTCGAAAAAAATCCTGTTTTCGCCAAAATACATTTTTCGTTACATCTTCGGTATTTACAGTGTTTATCGCTACAATAGTCATTAACATCAAGTATCCCGTTCAAGGGACTACTGAGGCAAATTAATTTTCAAATATCCTTTATTTGTAACTGTCATATAAACAGAGTTTAATTTTTTTTAATTTTTCTTTATAGTTTATGCTCACCTTGTGATTAATCAGTACAAATTTGTTTTGTTGTTTGAAATTGAGATAGAATAGAATAGAATAATAAAACACACTAAACTCAGCCTTGGTTTACTGCTTTTAGAACTTTGTTTTATTATTTGCAATGCAAGATCTAATTGCTGCCACAACATTTGGTCTCCTCAAAGCAAAAACATCGAAATATCACACTTTAGGATCCGACTGTATTTTTTTCGATGCTGCCTTCCAACAATACTTAATATTCGGTGGTGTACGGATAATTTTATTTTATTTTTTATGTATGTGCATAACTCCGTTTAAAAATAAATATATATTTGTGAGTGTATAAGATTCATATAAATATTTGTTCACTTGAACACTGTTAACCTCTGATGTGTATGTATTACATGAGTATATTTGCACAATACACACGCACACACATCTAAATAATATTTACTACTTATATATATTAATTTGTATGTATATGAGAGTTCCTTTATTAAAAATTTATAATAAAAAAAAGATTCTTGTCTAGATGATGTTAACAAAAGTATTGTGCAAAAATAAATAAATCAAGATTAAAAAGTAAATAAAATGTTAAGCAATGACATAAAGAACACGCTTTATCTGGATATATTTTCATTTTAATATTTTAGCTCTACAAGTATCCTATACAACAGTATAAAGAACCATAAATATGTAGTATAAATTTTTATTACTTTAAAGAAGAATTCATATTTGATATTCCATTTAAAACTACATTATTGTTTATTTAGGTGTCTAACTTTGTACATTGAAATTGTAAAGCAAATACGAAGTAAATTTCATATTTGAAATGTTTTTTTTTAATCAATAAATGACTAAATCCTAAAGATGCTCAGTGCTTTAACTGAAATGAATTAAGTGATTAAACGAAATTAAATTTAATAATTTTTACTGATGAGCAACAAGGAATTAGTTATAAAGAACGGCATATTTAAATACTGTGCAGCACATTCCTTCGCCGGGGCTTTTATACATTTAAAGTAAAACATAAAAAATTTTAAATAACCAATATTATTATGCGCAGAAAATAAATTGTTTAAGATAATCATATATTTGCTTTAGGATATGATGGACAGTCAGGTGGCGCTCAGGGCCTTGAAGGGATATTATGTAAAATCTAGGCTAGTTAGGAAGTACATGAGAGACCTCTTTAAAGTCAGATTGTGTTGGGTACCAGGGCACAATGAAATTGAAGGCTATGAAATTGCTGACCAACTAGCGCGCGGTGGATCAGCACTGGTTTTGACGCGCGAAGAGGACATGGTGAGGCCTCTGATAGATTACTATTTTGGGCGTGTTAGATCGTGGGCATCCGACAGGAATAATATGGCCTGGAGGAAAAGAAGGGACTGCAAAGTATCAAGGGCTTTATGGCCCAAGTTGAACTCAGCGGACTCTACCTTACTTCTAGGCCAAGATAGGGTACACTGTCCTGTGAGAGCTAGAATTAGTAGATGATATTGCGGCACTCCGGATTAATATAGGATGTGTATGGATGAGTAGGAGCTAGAGACTGTGGAACACATCTGTTTGTCACATCTGTCTGTCACTGCCTTAGGCTACAAAATCAAAGTAGTTAGGTAGACGATTCCATAATGAGTTGTGTGATGTTTCAAACCGGGGAATATCAATGGATTTATCATGGGGGTCGGTAGGTTGGTGAACATGCCATAGGGCTCATAGGTAATCTGTTTTTCTTTCTTCTATTTTATTTTTTACTAACTATTTCTTATTTTCATTTACTGTATCTTCAGGAACCCTCTCCCTCTCTCTCTCTCGTTTTCTAATTAAGCCTCTATCTTTCTTGTATAATAAGAAATACAATGGACCATATTGGTCTCCGAGAGTGGGTGTTGGAGGTGGCTCTTGATTTCTGCATCCTCCTTTCCAACCTACCTTTCTAGGATATAATCTTAAATATTTAACGGAAAAACTTTTGAATAAGAATTCTAAAACAGAAGGAGTTGCAAAAGCACTGCGTAAAAGAAAAATACCTAAAGAAATCAAGAAATTTAAGAGACTAACTCTATTTCTGTCTATTTTCATTAATCAAACTATCAATTTCAACATTAGGTTGTCATAGAAGCCCAAATAGTTCATTTATCTACAGTTTTATACTAGTTTAAATACTAGTTATTGTTAGATATGGGTGAGTTAATGTACCTACCTAACACATAAATAAATAAAAAAGAAATTAATATACATATGTTCTTTTAATAAAGTAAATTAAACATCATGCGCTATAAATTTTTTTGTATCACTTTTACTACAATCTCGTTGCAACTAGTTATATGACTGTCCTCAAAATGTAACTAGTTAAAGGGTTATGACAACTTTTATACACTAACCACTGAAAACCACTGAAGTTATCTAAACGAATTTGATCCAAGTTAATATATTTTGCACTGGACTAAGCTATTTATATTGAATTATTTTTTAAGTTATTACACAAACTTTCAACCTTATAAGAGAAAAGAGCTTCTCTCTCACCGCTTGTAATTTATGCATGATCGTATACAATCGTGATAATTTTTATACCCTTCACCTGTTGTGGCAAGGGTATACAGCTTTGCATATAGCTTCGCCATTCCGTTTGTATTTCCTACAATATTTATTTCCAATCAATATTTTCTTAATGTTTATGACCTGGGGAGTTCATAGGGCAACATATATTTGTCGCTGTGGTGGGTAAAATCACAAATCGTTATCAATCAAAAAATCACCCAATTACTCGCTAAGATATGAGCCAACAAACAAGGTTGCCTCGGTTTTTCTCATATGTTTACCACAAAAATTAAAACCTTTCAATCGAAGAATAATTTATAAATATAAAAATATACTAATATTATTAATCAGGCTTGAGTTCATATTTAATATTCTTTATTTTTACAAAGAATTTTTTAATTGTGATAAATGAAAGAATAAATCTTGAAAAATTAAATTTTTACCGACACTAGCCGAGTGGAATGCATTTCGAGACCAGCTACAATTTCATCATCAGCACTCTCTGATCGTTGTAAAAATAAAGAATATTAAATATGAACTCAAGCCTGATTAAGAATATTAGTTTAAACAGAAAAGTTCAACAAAAAGAAATAAAAATTCAATTTGTATAAAAATATACCTAATCGAATATGAGGGTATTCGTAAAAACTTTTGGAGAAATCAACAAAGTTATAGGCAAAAATTTATTTTAAAAATATATTTTTTTTTTAACTTTTTCAACTTCTTTATACATTTTTGGACACTCTATTGACATTGAATTGCTAGCAGTAGTCTTAAGAATTGTTTCTGAGAAACTCTGAATAATTGGATTGAAATTATTTGAGATATAAGCACAAAGGTACAACTGCTTTGATTATATTTTTAAAGTAAAGGGTCAACATGGGTATCAACTGAAAGGGTTTTGCCTTTAGAATATACTAGGCTATAAGAAAGATACAATCCCATATTATGTTTTAAGCAAAATGGTGGATATATGGATCAAATATAGTAATTAAGGCGTTGTACCATTCAACCTGCACATTATTAGTATAAAACAAAAGAGCCTGACCAGAAGAATAATGAAAACTTTGAAAGAATTATAAAATCCCAAATGGCAAACAAAGCAAAATATTGGATCATTTTTTTCTTAACACTATCATATGGATATGGCTTGAAAATAGAATGGCGTATCACATTAAATGTTGGCTACGTCACGATGAGGTCATTACCTATGAACGTGAGTGTAAAAGGTATTATTAAATTTGGTACGACTAAATATAGAACTCTTATTTGTTTTTCTTTTTTGTTTCAATAAAGTGAGTACGTTTCAACATGAAGAAATGTAGGACCAAATTACGGCGTTCGATTAATTATAAAAATAACAATGCCAAAAAGCACAGCGTACCTGAACGGCATACTTCAGAAGTCAGAAATGGTTATTGTTGAATACTTTTCATTCCACCAAATATTTTCATTGCTTATTTAGGGAACGCATATAAGTATTATGTATAAAAGCATGTCAGTCATCTTGCCAAAGTCTTAACGAAGCTAAGATTTGACTCACTTATGGTGGAGCTAAAATCGCCATCTATTCTATGCTTCTCGCATAATCTAGAAGTGATTTGCAACCCCAAGACTTATATTGTCTAATATTTTCTTAAGAAACAGAAACCGTCAAAGACTTGTTAATCCAGTCCCGAAAAACACATGTGTAGAATCGAGTTCGAAACTAATAGGAATAGTTATTATTTCTAATAAGCCCATTAAATATTAAAAAAAAGTTCAATTTATTTAATTTAAATTTGTTTAGAGAATTTTATTTGGACCATTTAACAATTTGTTCATAATTTTTCCTCTACAAAAAGGCACCTAAATAGACTGCAGTTCATTAGAAATTAATCTTAATCATTTGACTTTCTAGTCCTGTCCTACAAATACCAACAAAAAAAAATTAACAGTATAAAATGACCGATGATGTCTTGAAAGAAAAACTTATTATTAATTTTAAAACATCATCGTTTAGAAAAACTAGTAAAACTATAACGAAATAATTATAAAAATGAACTTATACTGCATTTATCATGTTTTATCGCAAGGAGGATAAGAAATTTTCACTTAATACAATTAAAATTATTTTACCAACAAATTTCGTTGTTGACATTGATTCTTAGAAAACAACACCATAATGTTGTTTAGCTTCCTCTTCATTGTTCGAGCCAACATAACACGTAATTAAGTTGCACATAAAAAACAAAATAAAAGCAATTTACATAAAAAAACGAAAAAGTTTCTTTTTGTTCGAAGCGGATAAAGTTTTATTAAAATGCATAGCATTAAAATAAAATTATTTACTAACAGACAACTACACTGTTTTTCGCTATCAGTAGAAGAGATCTGCAAGAAGTTTAAAAAAACTTATTTCATACATAAACGATTATTTCATGGTAGGTGGTTCAAAGCATTAAATAGACTTTGCAGTATAGAACAACTGCAATATATAATTACCTGATATTGTGACTTGTTTTCGCATAAACTTTAAAACCCATAAAAAAAAAATAATTGTAAAAAGGGATATAAAGGGAAATACATTTGAGAGTATCTATTTATAAAAACCATTTGTCATGTGATAGTCTGTTGGTAGCTCAAAAATAGCCAGATTGTTAATAAAATTTGTGTGTAAAGCAAATTAGGGTGAAAGTGGCATTATTCTTACAAGCTAAAGTTTAATTTTTGTATATCTCATAAATGTTTATAATTATTATTTTCAAATTAAGCATAATCTACTATGCTGTTAATATTTGTCCTTCTAAACAAATAATAAAATCTAAGAAATGGGCTTGGCTGTTTCCATACAAATAAAAATTACTTTGTAGCATATTTTGGGAGTTGCAATGTAGAAAATCACAATCGCCTATGTTCTGCATTTCGAGTGATACAAAACACTAAACTATAAACAATAAAACTACAACGGCACTTCCGAGTGAGTAAATTTCAGTCGGAATAGAGAACACAGGCAAATAACTTTGTTAGTAGACATCTATATTTATGTAAAACATTTACGTAATCAAAGTGTTAAGTCCGACAAAAAAAGATGAAAAAAACCTAAGGGCAACAAGTAACAGTGCTATATTTGGCCGTGCCAAATCTTATATACCCTTCACAACGTGTAGTCATGGAATAACAATTGTTTGTATCACCATTCATCTCATATAAAATACGTACATATTTACATGTAAAAAAAATACCAAAAAAAAAAAAATTAAAAAAAAATATATTAAAAATAAAAAAATAATAATAAAAAACATTACAAAAAAAGAATTTAAAAAAAAAATTTTTTACAAAAATTAATAAAAAATATAAAAAAAAAATAATAAAATATAAATAATATATTAAATAAAATAAAATTTTTTTGGCTCAGCTGGAATTCGATGCCACGTTTACTTTAACCAGTATGTATGTAGGTTGTTGTTGTAATTGTAAAAAAAACGAGGTGGTCGTGGTTTTTTACTCATATCTCAGAAAGTTATAGGGGCGATTGCGCTGAATTTCAATAGCGATTCCTTCCTGGATATTTCCAAGAGATTGATACCATATAGAGATCTGAGGAACATATAGTTGCTTCTAAAAGTTGATTTCAACCAACACACGGACAGACGGACAGATGATCAGGGCTTAATCGACTCCTATATTCATAAGCTTTCAGAAAATATATACTTTATGGGGTCGGAAATGAAAATTGTAGAAATTACAAACGGAATGACAAAGCTACATATACCCTTGTGCACCACAGGTGAAGGGTATAAAAAGGAGCTCGAGCTATCTTTTCCTTATTCCCTTATTTGCTACGAGAGAGAATTGAGTGTACGGTCCGAAAGACAATTCACCAAGTAACTACTTTTGTTGAAAGGCAATATTCTATATATCTATTGAGGCGTCAACAACACCCCAGAAACAAGTTCGACCAAGAGTAACATCAGTCATAAAACCACTTCGGAGTCTGTTTTCTCTCTTGGGAGTAACCACAGCCACCACGTGGTCTCCGATAAGACATCATTAATAACCAGTGTATACACATTCCCGTAGTACCAGATATGTCTGTGGTCAGATTTTAACGAATCTTTTAAAAGACTATTCACTGTTTTCCCAACTAATGACTCTGATGGTGTGTATTTTAAGAGATATCCAAATGATATGATTGCTGAAATCATTACCGGCAATAATACAAACCCATTGCATTGAACATTTTGGATTTTATTACATTTGCTGATACTGCTGAGTCTCACATATTGGCGCAACAAGACCATTTTAGGGGATGTACAATCCCTCCGCCAGAATTTTAAAAAGTTAACTATAATACATATAAAATTTACTCAGTTTAAGATTTTGCAAGAAAAATTGTTTCTACGCCACACACATCAGAAGGTTAAAAAAACCAAAAACTTTTCACAAGAACATCAAATAAAAATTGATCAAGTAAGCTTGATGTGTTTGACCAACTAAGCTAGACGACCACCATCGATTCATTAAAATAATTTGAGTAATAAAAACATTATTTAATATATATTTTTTTGCACCTACCCTGCTTATGCTTACAACTGTCTTCAAGTTTCTACAGACCGACGTCTAAGAACCGTTAATGGCTATGCCATTATAAACTCTACTAATATACACAAGAATACGTAAAAGTTACGAATTATTTGTAATTACCATTAAGTTTAAATAAGGTTTAGTTTAAACAGTCAAATAAGAAAAAAAAACGTTCCGATACCAGTTTCCTAGGCACGCGCTCTGTAATTAATAGTTTTTCTGAAGCAAATTCCAATACCCTGGCTGGTCTTCGTTGTAATCACTAACTCGTTGATTTGCTTTTTGTGAATTGTAACTACTAGCCGAATGCAATGCTCTCTGAATTATTCTTTCTTTCGCAATAACCACTAGCTCGTATTTTATCGTACACGAATATTACGCCTCCAGTATTTTCATTATATTCATGGTAATAAGTGTTTATACTTTTAACGTTTCCCCTGTTGTGTTTCTGTTTCTTTTGAAAATAACCAACAATATCGCCTTTTATTCTCAAAGGAAGCAGATCTTTAAAACAACCCATGCGAAAGCTGTGCTTTAACCCGGCCAGAAAATAAAACAGCATCACAATGTGTGACAAATGTAAGGCTAGCAAAATTAAGAAATGTTTTGCTTCATGTTGGATTTTTCAAATCTCTGCAGAAAATTAAAATAAAATACTGAATGATAAAAGTCACATGTTTATTGAAAGTGAATAAAATGTGTGCGTCTTGGATATTAATGCCTGAAGAGAAACCCAATACCATACTAAAACAGTAGCCGAAGTAGTTCCCACAATTGTTTCGCAACAAATCAACAAGAAAAGTCCGCATTAAACTCTTTTATAAAAGTTAACAATGTTTTTTTTTTTTGACAGATCACACATGCCTCATATCAAACTGCTTTGTCATTTTTGTTTAGTAGAGTTTGGCAAGTCATCACGCAAAGACTCATACCACAACCAAATTGTTCAGTTGTATTACGAAAATCAGCATTCAGTCAAAAATGTTTTACCAGTATTTTATCGTGAAATTTTGCTCAGTGACGAAGCACATTTCTGGCTCAACCGATACTTTAATGAACAAAATTGCAGTTTTTCTGCTGATTAGCAAACCGGAGAGCATCAAGAGCTACCATTATTTTTTTTTATTTATTTATTTGTGTTTAAGTCTATGAATATAATCCTTACAGCTTAAATATTATATTACACAAACTATTTTATTATACAGAAAATTAGGTGTTTTCACTTAAACTAATGTTTAAGTTTGTAACATTGCGGATCTGCCATTTCGTAGTTTGATTTAAAAGTTTTAATATAACATGGATTACTTATTGAATTGTAATATGCGTTGAGGAATATTCAGTGATATGTTACTTAGAAGAAATTTGGGTATAACATTTTCATTTAATTTTTACGGGAACTGAAGCATTAAGCATAATTCGTCAACTTTTTAGTATTGAAAGCCGTATCAAAGTAGGACGTGATAAATACGAGGTAAGAGCAGAATATCCCTGATATACATCTCTATATTATATTCATTACAAACAACGGTATGGTGTAGTTTATGGGCTGACGGTATCACTAGTCCATAATTCTTCAACAATGAGGCTAATCAGAATGTTACCGTCAATGGTAAACATTATCGTAACATGTTAACCGACTACATACTTCCTAAAAAGCGCATGATTTTGGTGAGCTCTGCTTCCAAAAAGACGGCGCTACGAGCTACACAGCGCATCAAACGATAGAGTTGTTGTGAAATCATTTCGATAAGAATTTAATTTTACATTTTCCTTTGGTAAATGGTCACCTAGATCGTACGTTATCACACCTTTAGACTATTATACTTCGGTATCTGTAAAGTCTGAGGTCTTCAATAATAAACTATTGATACATTTCCAGCCAACATTACTCGTGGTGTTTGCGAATTACCAGTTTCTATACACAAACGGGTCGCCCAAAATTACTCATTCCACCTTAGACGTAGTCGTGACCAATATTTTAATGATATAAATGCCATAAAATATTCTTTTAAACGATAAAAAATACTTTTAGTTCACTTTTAAATTTATTTGTTTTATCTTACAATTATTATCATACCGCACGATATATCACCCTTTAGTGAAACATAGTCCCTTAATTCTAGTATAGAAAAACGGGAAAGCAAAAATAATTTCATTGCTTTTGGTGAGTATTCCATTGCACAAACATTTTCTTCATCTAAAATATCTGAATCATTCTAGTTACATGACAAAGTTTTTGATTTCAGGTAGCGCTATCTAAACATATCAGCAACTCCATCCCATGCAATGAGCAATGGAAAATATTATACTCAACAGAATCTTCACTGCCCACAATTTCCAATTTCAGAAGACAAATGAAAATGTATAACAATCATAACTGTTTAAATGTTTTACAAGGTATTATACACACATACATACTTATGTACACATATATAAGATCTTGAAAAGTACACATGTCTGCAAAAAGAAACTCAATATTATAAAACAGAATTTCTAATAAAAAGAAAAACAAATAAAGCTGCTTATGTATTTCCTAATACGTTGTTAAAAATCAAAATATAAATTGAACCACTTTTCAAATAACTTTCAATAGAAAAAGAAATAAAAACTCTTCATATTGACCTTTGAAATAAAAAGCTTTTATGAAAAAATCCCCACACAAGATGAAAAAATATTTTACGTATTCAAGAGCATTTTGTAGTATAAAAAACCAACAACAAAAACAAATTGAATACATTACAAACATTATGTGATTTAATTCAAAAAATATTTACATGTTTTTTTATAAAAAAGATAGTACAACTGGTACAACCACAAAATTTACAAATAAATATAAAATTTACGACATTATTTTATACTGACATTGTATTAATAAATAGGTAGTACACGAGTATTCTTAAAGTAAGTGTTTGCAATTTGAAAAAGCATGGCTCAAACAGAAAATTGTTTCTGTCCTCCGTAACCCAAGAAACTTATTTAATTTAATTTTTTGGAAAAACCTAACTTTTTTATCAGTCCTCCAATCGTATGTGTATTATGGAAAATATGGATGTGGATGATATGTGGTTTCAACAGGACGGTGCCACTTGCCACACAGTTAACGAAACAATGGCTTTTTTGCGCGACAAAATCAATGACCGTGTTATCTCACGTGGTGGCGATGTCAATTGGCAGTAAAGATCATGTGATTTGACACCGTTGGACCTCTTTCTTTGGGGTTCAAAATCAACATCGGACCTTACAATTTAACCACCCTTTATTACAGCAAATATACGCAAAACCTATAACAATGTCTTGATATTCAAATTCATTTAAATTAAGAAAACTTTTATAAAATAAACATTTAGTCATTAGAGCAGAAACTAAGAAAAATTTAGCAGTTATTTCGTTGTTTCGTCAAATATTTGCCTAGTGTGAATTTTTTTGTCTACACCCAAAAAACAGACAGTTAATCGAATAGTTTAGTGCTTGCAATGTACCTTTTCCTTAGTGGTTAGACAATTTCTATTGCTGGAATCACAATTTCTTAATACTGACTGATTTATATTCCGAATTGAAATTGTTACGATTATCTATACGATTGGCGATAATTTAAGTAGCCACAACTGTTACTGTTTTATCTGTGTAGTCTTTAATTAAACAATATTTAAATTTGATAACCCTTCACCAACGGTATACATAGCTTTGCCACACCGTTTGTAATTTCTCTAATATTCCAACCACATAAAGTATATTTTGTCTAAAAGCTTATGACTATGGTAGCTTATTATATTATATTCGTCTGTACGTCTTTCTATCTGACCTGTGTTGTTTGAAAATAACTTTTATAAGACCCCACAGGTTTAACAGGGGTGTATGTGGTATCAACCTTTTAGAAAGGCGTTGAATCAGATGCCGATGAAGCTTTTGAGTCGAGTAAGTTATTCGAAAGGCTACATTGCACTCACATAATGGATGGATCATTTCCTAATGGATAATGACATTAGTATCTTTAATTGTGGGCAGTTTTTGAATGGCAGGGCAGGTGCTGTGCATACTGACTTTAATTGAACCTATGCTGTACCTTGAGTCTGGGGCAGTACTTGTCTGTTTATCAGACAGAAATGTTTGGTTTGTTGCACGCATTGAATCAACTATTGAAATGTCAAATGCAGATGAAGACAATTCTCATTACACTTGATAGTCGGTTATAGAACCCGTGCTCCGAATAGGTGTGAACCCCTCTTTGGTACTTGAGTGTGTTAGCAACACTACAAATAATGTCTACAAACGAAGTGATGATGATGTGGGTTAAAAAGCACCTGACCATAGCTGTGAATGAAGCTGCTGATGAATTCGAGAATTTACAATCTGTGGACCAGATCCCTGACTTATTCTGAGTGATGGGTTAGTAGAATTTTAATGGGAAAACTTTATAAACTTACGAAGATGAATGAAGAGAACCAGAAACAAACAAGCTCGTATGGTGCTTAAGAAGCCTTTTTTTCTGGTTGTTGTAGCACAAAAAAATTCAAAATCTATTTGAAACTAAAATATAAGCACAAAAATACAAAATTAATAGACTTATAAAAATTTTAAAATCCCGTAATGACCACCACTACAAAAAGGCGTACAATAAAATTGTATGTGGGTCCAATATAGTAATTAACAAGTAAGAGCGCTATATTCGGCCGTGCCGAATCTTATATACCCTTCACAACGTGTAGTCATGCAATAACAATAGTTTGTTTCACCATTCATCTCATATGAAATACGTACATACATGTAAAAAAACATTAAAAAAAAATATATATAAAAAATAAGAAAAAAAAAGAATAAAAAAAATTCAAAAAAAAATTTTTTTAAATTTAAAAAAAAATATAACTATTATATACTCAGCTGGGATTCGATGCCACGTTAAGTCTAACCAGTATATATGTATATTGTTGTTGCAATTGTGAAAAAAAACGAACTAGTCGTGGTTTTTTGCTCATATCTCAGAAAGTTATGGGGCGATTGTACTGAATTTCAATAGCGATTCATTCCCGGATATTTCCAAAAGATTGATACCATACTCAAATCTGAGGAACATATGGTTGCTTCTAAAAGTTGATTTCAACCAACACACGGACACACGGTCAGGGCTTAATCGATTCCTATATTCATAAGCTTTCCGAAAATATATACTTTATGGGGTCGGAAATGAAAATTGTAGAAATTACAAACGGAATGACAAAGCTATATATACCCTTGTGCACCACAGGTGAAGGGTATAAAAATGACCCTCTTCAACCCTCTCAATATTAGTATCAAATTGTTCTGTAGAATACATTAAACTATGAAAAGTTAAAATCCAAGATGGCGTCTCAACCCCATCAATATGGGTAAAAAAAATTTAAAATAAAAGAAAACGTTGGAAATAATAAAGAAAAATGGCGTATATGCCATACGCCATTTTTAAATCTGAAATCTATGATATTCTACAATGAGGTTATTATACCTATGTATATAATGGTAAAGCGAATTATCAGATTCAGCAATCTTACTTTTTTACTTTTATTTTTCTTAAGTCACGATGTCAAAAACCGTTCCGAGTAATTTTCTATGCTTTTATACAGTACAAAAGTTTAAATTTGTTTAAATGGTACAGCTCACAGGGTCATAAAACAAGCTAAGCTATTATTTCATGTGAAAGTGGTGGTAGTTGATATAAAACACTCGCTTTAGCATCATCTGATGTTAGTCAGTCTACTATGTATGATTTTATGATACATGTTCTAATGTTTTTCCTTTTCCACTTACTACAACGATGTATTTAAATATTCTTACTATGTTACGTTTCTAGTCTATTTATGTTGGTGCCCTTGAATACGAAATTATTTTACACTTGATTGCTTTAATAGGAAATCAACGGGTTTAAATTTATTCAGCCACATTTTACACATGGCTTAAATCAAAAAAAAAAAATAAACATTAAACAAAATTTGTTAAAAACCACAAAAAAAAAGAAAACTAGTCAAATAGAAAATATTAACCATCAACGCCCACACACAAACAAACAGTAGCAACAGTCAAAAGGAAGCGAAATAGGAAAAAAAGGTTAATATATGTATGCATGACGTAAGTAGGGGTAATACACTGCCTGCCCCAAATTATAGGATAAATAAGCAAATAGCGATTGCAAAAGCAGAGAATGTAGAACATCGTAAATATTAAAATACTTTTTAAAAAATCTATACTATTACTAACATGGAAAAAAATATCAAGGTTAAATAAGAGGAGCAAAATCACACATATACTGCATTAACATACATTGTATGCGAAATGTCTCAAAGGAATAATAGTCATATAAACATTTACACAGACAAAAAATGCACAACCACATGTAAGCATGCACGTATAATAGAAGATCGAAATAAATAAACGTAAGTATGTGTAATTTGCTAAGGTCGAAATTTGCCAGTATATACATACAAGACAAACAAAAAAAATTATAATAAAAAGGAATCAGAGGAAAAAACTACAAATAATGCAAAATGGCTTATAAGTATGAGAGTTTCTTTTCCATAAAATTCAAATAAAAATAGCAGTAAAAAAAACAAATTGTAACATACACGGCAGATAAACTTTTATGCGACCTTAGACAATATATTTTCGATTGTGGGTTTTTTTGTATAAGCTTCAAAATATATTTATGTATGTTTACCGAAAAGTGTGGTAAAATAAACAACTAGGAGTGCTATATTTGGCTGTGCCGAATCTAATATATCCTTCAAACGGTTTGTACCATTTTTTAAGTGTATAACACAGTACAACACATGATTTGCCAACTCAATTCTGTTAACTGTATGTGAAATTAGACCCAAAAAGAAGAATTTCTGCATCATTCGTTTTGTCTTCTTACCTGCGATTTGAAGTTAGTATCGATTTGAAGTTAGTACTATCGTATAGGGGAATTTATCACGTTTTAGGCCCTGTTGTTTGACATAGCTCGACAATCACTAGCCCAATTTAGTTGAAATAAATTTTAAAAAATTAAGAATTACAATTCCCTTAATCTGTTCATATATTGTTTTCCTATACAAGTAACACTTTCGAAGTTAAAAATGAATGTATGAAGGGAAAAAATTATTTTTTGCCTAAAAATTTAAATTTTTTTTTTTTTAAATACATAAAAAATCCAAAATGGAAAAAAGTTTCAAGTCTAGTTATTTTTTCGCAAAGTCACATAACCTATGAGCAAAATGAGACAAAGATCATAAAAATCGATGCACGCGTTTCGCTTTTATTCGCAATTGAGTAAATGTATGAATTTCAAAAATCAGTTATAGCCACCACCCTTAAAAGGGTGTTCTTCCTTTCCAATCTTTACATTGATATTGATTTCCTTTGTATCGTGAATCCCAATTACAAAGGAAGCAGAAGTATTTTGGATATCCGTCCTTTTCTATAATCCCTTGTAGTATGTTGACCACCTTCAGATCGCAACAAATGTTCCATTTGTGTTCATCGTATTTGATTTTCTTCAAAATTTCGCCCAATGCTTCATACGTTTCCTTCATAGTTGTGCTGAATCCCAATGGAATGCATGGTTTTTTATTTTTTTTGTGCAGCAGCACAGCCTTCAAACTAGTAACTGAACCATCGATGAATAAACGCCAGTCGCCAGCGATATAATCCATTCCCAATTTTTTCACTAAACCTGGGATATCATGGCCGTACGTGAACGTATTTGCTTCGTCAACGGAATAAAATTTCTGAAAATCAGCTTGGCGTTGTCGGTATGATGTTGCGCTGACATTTTGCTGTGTGAGTTTTCTTCTCTTCAAAAATGATGTCAGCCATTCGGAGTCGTGTTGTGACAGTCCCAGCTTGGCCACAATGTAATCCATTTCGATTTGTGGTAGCGGTTGTGGTGCACTATTTTCAATATCGGGTATCCAATCAGCATCATCCAAATTGGTCGGATTGGTGAAAACGGTTACGGCTAGCAGGGACACAGTATCCGCACTCGGAGGTTTAGGTGCATCGGTATCAGCAGGGCGTTGCACTGGAAGTGTGGCAGTAAATGCAGCAGTGTATACTTTTGTTTTCAATTGTTGTCTGTTTAATCCAGGACGAAAATTTATGCATGCATAGCACCTGGATTCATCATGTCCAGTTGTGTCTTCCACCCAAATTACTGGCTTCATAAAAGATAACTTTCTACTTTTTCCGTGAATCCATTTTAGAAGGGTAGTATAACAACTGTTGCACACTGTGTTCGGCGTAAAATTTGCACCACTTAAATCTGCTTCATCGAAATAATTACAATACCCGGTTTTGAATTGCTCAGTAAACAAATTTTTTCGATCTTTTTTCTGTATTTTTCGGACGATATGACCACAAACGTAACAATATTCATCCAAATATGGGCACTTGTTGTTTTCCATATTGATATATTTTATGTTTTGTTGTTATTCACTTTTAAAAAACTGGAGAAAAATCACTTTTACTGTTCGCGTTCGTCGGCACTGGCTGAATGCCAAAAATCGATCAATGCACACCTACAAATACTACGTATTTTTGAATATTTTACTGCCAGGTACTTATAAATGGGCGCATATTTTAAGGGCGGCTGGCTATATACCTGATTCAGCACTTGTACGTTTCAAACTGTGCAAAACTTTCAAAATAATGACCACCCTTAAATGTGGGTGCAATTTCTGTAAAAAAAATCATATAGGTAGCCACCGGAAAAACCAAAATAATAAAAAGGTCCACTTTCCGTTTAATTGTCCACGTACATTTATTACCGCAATCATAAAAATCAAATAACCTTTTGTTTATTCCTTTTTTTTTAATTCTCAGAATCATGAAAAAGGTGTCAATGTTTTCTCCAAATAATGTTGTGCATATCTCGAGCAAATTTTTGAAATTCATACATTTACTCAATTGCGAATAAAAGCGAAACGCGTGCATCGATTTTTATGATCTTTGTCTCATTTTGCTCATAGGTTATGTGACTTTGCGAACAAAGAACTAGACTTGAAAGTTTTTTCCATTTTGGATTTTTTATGTATTTTAAAAAAAAAAAATTTAAATTTTTAGGCAAAAAATAATTTTTTCCCTTCATACATTCATTTTTAACTTCGAAAGTGTTACTTGTATAGGAAAACAATATATGAACAGATTAAGGGAATTGTAATTCTTAATTTTTTAAAATTTATTTCAACTAAATTGGGCTAGTGGTTGTCGAGCTATGTCAAACAACAGGGCCTAAAACGTGATAAATTCCCCTATACGATAGTACTAACTTCAAATCGATACTAACTTCAAATCGCAGGTAAGAAGACAAAACGAATGATGCAGAAATTCTTTTTTTTGGGACTAATTTCACATACAGTTAACAGAATCGAGTTGGCAATCAATTAACTGAAAAATGTTGTACTGTGTAAGTATATTCGTAAGTAAGTATATATTAACGATCGCTAGCTTTTGTTGTTGTTTTAACTAAGTAAATCGACTTTTATACCTATAAGTATTCCGAATGTACTTATATATACTTTTTGCTGTCGCAAATGAATACTGTAGAAATTATTATTATGTCTTAGAAATTTTTATGACAATTTAGTTACCTATCGCCACTAACAGTCTCAAGGCCATAACTGACAATTATATGAAGCAAATGTTAACAAAACCATAAAGAAAACAGACTACATAAACTTTTAATTGATATTTGATTCCCAAAAATTTTTTTGCCGAAGATGCATATTTAATGGCAGGTCAAAAAACAATGTCCTTCCTACATCGAATAAAATGCGATTTAGTCTAAGCACATTGACGAAGAGGTGATGAAATTTCGCAAGATTATTTCCCTTTAAATTGCTAAAATTAATACATTACGAAAGGAGTTATAGATTAAAATGTACGAAAATTTACACCGCATTTTTAGGTATATAATAATAATAAATAATAATAATAATAATAATAATAGTAATAATAATAATAATAATAATAATAATTAAAGTGACAAAGTTAGATAAACAATTCTGAAATTTCGCAAACATGGCTTTTTGACCAACAGACTTATAATAACAGCAAACTACGGTGACACGCTCTCTTTAACGTCCACCTTCCATTTAATGCTTTATTTCAAATTCGTATTGTCATTTGTCGCTGCTCTGACGTAATCGGTTATGTGATAATTTTTTAAAATTTTTTTATTGCTCTACTTTTAAGGTTTATTGGTCCTATATCTATTTACCAAACCGTTTAAGGATATCTTGATTGGTACTGTAAAGTAACAAAATGAAATGCTTTCTTTGATCTCCTGAAAATTCTGTAAAAAATACATAACTGAATTTGTTAGAGCAACGACGAATTTCTCTATGAACAAAAATTTTAAAACAATAAAGGACTCTATATTAAAATATCTGAACTGAATTTATTAGTAAAGACTACTTTGACACGCCTTCTTTAACGCCCACTTCTCACACACGCTCATACAAGCAATAGAATTAGATGAATGACGATAAAATTTCGCACTTATACAATTCTCTTCAATATAAGTACAATTCCAAAATATTAGGTGATACGCCCATTTCAACGGCTTAATTCAAACATTAATCATACAATTTTAAAAGAAAGAGGTGTCATGCCCACACAAAGCTAATATTATTTTTTAACTACCTCTGAGTACTAAATTATACTTCTTCAGTAAAAAAGGGTCAGTAGTTTCATTTCTAATGTAGAAATACTTAAGATTTCACTGTAAGAATAAATTCAAGAAAATAAATTAATAGCAAATCGAAGAAAGTAAAACATATTTTGGTTTATTCCATAGCGATTACTGTTAATAACAAAACAATAAATTTTGTCCTATAAAGGTACACAAAATTGATGGTGGGTATCGAAAATTTGCCACAGCCGAATATAGTGCTCTTATAGGGCCCATACACAACACCATAATAATTGTGCAATTAAGTGACTGTGCCAGCTGATTGACCGTGTATGAGGTTGTGGTGAGATTGTACCAGCTGATGGTGCTTTTTCAAAAATGGTTTGATATTTTTTTGATTGTACCAGCATGATTTAGTCGTGTGTTGCAAAATTAGCTCATAAAAGTTAAATCGTCAAGGCACAAACGTCAAAAAAATACAACATTTTAAATATAAATGCCAATTCATAGTCATTTCTTCATCCAAACACGTTTTTTTTTTTTGTTCCTTATTCGTTTTCGTTTTAGGATAATACCTTTTTTTTATTTCTTTATCGTTTTTGCTAATTTTTATTAAAACAGAATTTATTTCTATTGGGCAGCTTTATATATTAGCTTCTGTTAGTATTAGGGTTGCCATTCGTACTGTTTTAAACAGTACATGTACTGTTTTTTGTAATATGTACTGTTATATTCACAATACCTAAAACAGTACGAAAAAGTACTGTTTTTTATATTTGTACTGTTTTTGGATATACATGTATTGAATTTTGTAATTTTTTGAAGAATGAAACAGGAAAAAATTGTATTGTTAAATGTGTACAAAAAAGGGATAAATATTTATAATTTGTTTTTGAATTAACTTGTTTTGTAAGCATAACTTATTTTCTTTTATATAACTATACCACCTCTATTTGTGCTGTATAATTATTTATTGAATTTTAAAATGATCAATTGTATTCGTTTTAAAAATTCAATTGATTTTTTAGAATTTTTTTTTTTTAAACAATATTTAATTAATACTTTTGGATTACTATATATAACTTAAAAAATATCAATTGTAATTGACAAATTATCAATTTGAAAGTAGACTTTACTTTATTGCTCATAAAAATTGTTATTGTCTTTAAAATAAACTTCAAAAAAATTATTAAAAATAATATTATAGTCGACTTTAACAAGAAATGTTTTCTTTTTGTTGAGCCTAAATATTATTTTCTTAAATATTGTTAAATATTGATTTTAAGTACAATAACAATTTCTATGCATGATACATTAAGTGCCATTATTACAACTTGCCTTTAGGTAAAGGTAGAATTTTTTTGCTCGATAAATAGCTTTGCATTATTACAACTTCCATTTTTTTATTGTTATTATTATTAATTTCAATAATATTTAATGAATAAAAAAATAATAAATTAAGGGTTTTTTAATGCAAAGCCATTTATCTGCCAAACAAAGTCCTGCCTTTAGCTAACGGCAAGTTGTAATAATGGCAATAATTCTACTTAAAAATTGATAATTTGTCAATTACAATTGATATTTTTTAAGTTATAAATAGTATTCCAAAAGTATTAATGCAATATTATTGTAATTTAAAGAAACAAATCAATTGAATTCACATATTATAGATAATTTCAATATTCAACTCGTAGTTTTTGAAATTCAATTACCAATTTCGAAATTCTATTTTCTATTTTTGAAATTTAATTAATAACTTTTGAAATACATTAGACCATTTTCAAATTTAAGTTTGAAAATATAGTGCATAGTTCTGAATACAATCAAAAATATTAAACCATTGGTAATTCGTTTATTCAAACTAATATCAATATTAATATCGAAAACCGACGTTTAATTTGTGTTTTTGACCACGTTAGTAACTTAAGATACTATTTGTAGTTCGACTCGAAAAGTACTGTTTTTCCCCCTCAATGTCCTTTTTTTCACTTTTCAAATATGGCAACCCTAGTTATTATTCACATACAATATCAGATTCTTGATACCACCATGTTTTTTACTATAGACACAAGTGACGAGATAGAGTAAAGAATAGGTTTTTTTCATTATACCTACTCTCACTTATTTTTTTTAAGCTGAAGTAAAGTTTTCTACAGAATCTTCATTTTATTTCTTTATACTTAGCAGCTTATTATTAAGGAAATGCTGATTTCAACACCAAAAAAAATTTGCTAATTATTTGGTGAACTTTTTGTCATGTCAGTATTTTTCTTCGCATCATATATTTTGCCATAGTAATTTCACTAGAGGACTTAGATATAATTTTTGAGTGTAATTCACGATGTCTGTCGTCTGTCCATATACATACATATAAAGCTTAAAAATTTTATACAAATAAAATAAAAAGTTTGATATTCCCTCTATGGTTTTAATGTAGTTAAAGTCAAATCTGATAAATGGAGGTTCCATAAATTTAAAATAAACATTTTTGAAAAATAATTTTGTAATCGAAATTGTTTCTCTTGCCGTATAAGCTGTTTCTCTATCTTGCTGGAATCATATGCCACGACTATTGAGATTTAACAGACATAAAAAATTTCCAACATAATATGCTATACCGCCCCAAAAGTAGTTTGTGGTTACTCAGAGTCATTTTCTAAAAATATGGCTAGACACTCTATCAACCATAAATCCTAACAGTACATCTGAGCGAGTGTAATTGTCACTGATTTGGAGTTTTCGGTATCCCATCTTCGATAATTATGTCAATTTACATTAAAAATAAGTAAGAGCACTATATTCGGCTGTGCCGAATCTTTTATACCCACCACCAATTTTGTGTACATTTAAAGCACAGTATTTGTTATTTTGTTAATCGTTATGGAATAATCTCTTTATAATAAAATATGTATCACTTTCTTTGTAGAGGGTGGTTAAATTTTAAGGGCCCATGTTGAAGGTGAACTACAGCTAGTCTTTAATTTTGTTTTCTGCATTTCATTTGACATTTTTCAACTTACTAAATTTGATCCGTGTAAAGATACGCAAATGAGCAACGCTTTAAAGTTATTCAGGTTTTTTATGAAAATGGGCGTTCAAATCAAAATGCATTTTGTGCACTTCGTAATTCTTTTGGTCAACGTAATCGTTCAAATTCGTCCACAATCGGGAGAATTGTAAAAAATTATTAAATTTCTGCAACACAGGTCTGTATAAAATGTTAGAAAATCTGTGAATGCCTTCTTAGTTCGTTGAATGGGAACCATTGCTGTTTTTTGCGATAGTGTGGCAAAAGAGCAGTCAACCTCGACTCATCATCGTGCCCAACAATTGAGCATCAACATTGTCATTGAAAATTTGGACCATTAGATAGAGGAGTGGCGCCAAGGATGGGGGGGGGCTATTTAGCCGATATTTTTTTAAATACATAATTGAACCATATAAATATTATAATTACAAAAAGAAATAATAATATCCTAAATAATTTGTGTTTTATTTAAATTCAACATCGGTCCTTAAAATTTAACCACCCTTTATAACTTCGATATGCTACTAAAATGCTTTTGTAAATGTAGTCTTTCCATGAAAATGGTCATTAAAGTAGGCGTGTCAATAAAGTTTCTTCTAATAAATACAACTTAGATATTTCAATATAGTCCTTTATTTTCCCAAAAACTTTGTCAATAGAGAAATAACATGAATTTAAGAAAAACCGTTATATGGGAGGTAGGCGTTATAGTGGGCGTGTCACCTAAACTTTTTGGCACAACAACTACATTGATTAAAAGAATATATATAGCAAATTTCCTCATCATACCTCTAATTTTTCGGTTTTATGAGCTTTTACATTTCATTATCTGTAGATAACGTGAAAAGTGGGCGTTGTAGTAGGCGTGTCAAAGATATTTTTGCGAATGAGTACATTTTAGATGTTTCAATATAGCCTTTTATTATTCCAAAATCTTTTTTAATAGAGAAATTATATGAATTTTAGGTAAAACGTTATATGGGAGGTAGGCGTAAAAGTATGCGTGGCACATTGGTTTTCCGTTGCAAAAAAGTCCCTCACCAAAAAGCAAAGTGTGCAAAATTTCAGAGTCGTACATACAATTTTGTTGTTTTTATGACGTTTTTGTTTTAAAATATACCGAAAAATACACTGTGCGGTATAAATTTTCGTACATTTTGATCGATAACTCCTTTCCTAATGCATAGATTTAGACAATTTTCGGGGAGTAATATTGCTTTTACTTAGAAAACATATATTCAAAGATTCATGAGTCTACGTTAGTGCGTTTGGACACAATCCCAGTTTATTCGATGTTCGAAGGACACGGTTTTTTCGACCTACTCTTGCTTTTCGAGCTATAACTCTCTTCCTAATATTCCATTTTGGCCCATTTTCAATACCAAATAAACCTTGTCTATAAGAAAGATTCTGGCAAAATTTGAACCCCCAAGCTTTTTCGGTGCGACCTCTATCGTGCTTTCAACAGACGGACAGACGGACGGACATAGCTAGATCGTTATCAAATCAAACCCTGATTCCGAATATATATACTTTATGGGGTCTAAAATGGATATTTCGATGTGTTACAAACGGAATGACAAAATGAATATACCCCCACCATTTTTTTGATGGCGGGTATAAAAACAATTGTTTAGATAAAATTCATAACAATTAGCGTTAATACGTTTGCAGATTACTTTTTATACCCACCACCAAAAAAATGGTGGGGGTATATTCATTTTGTCATTCCGTTTGTAACACACCGAAATATCCATTTTAGACCCCATAAAGTATATATATTATATATATATATATATGCATTTGAAAAGGAGTTATAGGTCAAAATGTACGAAAATTTATACCGCTCAGTGTATATTTGAAATTTAAAACCTAATAAAACTGACAAAACTATATGTACGGTTCTGAAATTTTGCAAACATGGCTTTTTGGTCAAAGTCTTTGTTTTAACGGAAAATAAATGTGCCACGCCCACTTTTTTTAAATTTTTATAAAAATATATTAGTCATATTCATTGCAGATGGCAACATCTGTTGAAGGCGCCACTATATTTTGCAAACACTGAGGATGATGTCTTTGCTAAACATCACGTAGAACACTAGATGACTCTAGTAACATTTTTTGCACAAACTACAAAGGAATTTTATAGGGGTTTGTGAAAACGAAAATGACCGAAGTTTGTTGACAAAAATTAACTAGAGTAATGATTTGTGCCCAACTTTACATATAGTTGTACACACAGTTTTATGAGGTTTAAGATTTAAAAATATTAACAAAAAATGTGCATCAGCAGATTTAAAATAAGTAGTTGAATATTTAAAATACATATTTTAACAAATTTTCTTTTTATCTATCTATTCTTTTGTAAAGGGTGGCTAAATTTTAAGGGCCACAGGGTGATTCAAAATAGACATGCTCAGCATTTTGCTAAAACAGGAAATTTATTAGTAAGATTTTGATTTTTAAAGTTCTATAACATTTTAATTTTAAAAGATTTTCAAACGAAATAAGTTTTGTATAATTTTAAAATTTGTTAGCCATTAGTACATGAAAATAAATTGTTTATAATGTTAAGAGATAATTTTTTTTTTATCTTTAGGTCTAAATTTTCCTAAATTCCTTTTTTTAATACACCATAACTTCTAGAAAACATAAGATAACAAAAAGAAATTAGCACCATTTAGTAGATAAAACTCTCCTCTATACCCCTATACCCCATTGTATACCCGGAACGATCCGACCGTGATCACCAGACCAATTTTTGTGACACAAGGTCAAATATTTTTTGCAAAATTTTAGTAAAAGAGCTAAACAAATTTTTTTGTAATGTGTTTTTTTGAAGTATTTGAGTTTTTATATCCGCCACCAAAAAAATGGTATGTATATTCTTAATCGGGGTTTTATTTGATGACGATCTAGCTATGTCCATCCGTCTGTCCGTCTGTTAAAAGCACGATAGAGGTCCCATCGAAAAAGCTAGTGGGCTCAAATTTTGCCAGAATATGTCTTGTACACAAGGTTTGTTTGGAATAGAAAATTGGCTAAATCGGAATATAAGGAAGAAAGTTATAGCTCGTAATGCAAGAGTAGGTCGAAAGAACCGTGTCCTTCCAACATCGAATAAAATGGAGTTGTGTCCACCAGCATCAACGTATGAGTCATGAAACTCCTAGTATAAACTACCTGAGCAAAAACAATATATCTACCCAAAAATTGCCTGAATGCATGCATTAGGAAGGGAGTTAGAGATCAAAATGTACGAAAATTTATACCGCGCAGTGTATTCTTCAGTATGTTTAAAATTTTAAACCTAATAAGAGTGACAAAATTAGATCTACGATTATGAAATTTTGCAGGAATTGCTTTTTGGTCAAAAGCTTTCTTCTGACGGAAAATAAATGTGACACGCCAACCTCCCATACAACGTTTGCTCTCAAATTCTTATAATTTCTCTATAAATCGAATAATAAAGGACTATATTGAAATATCTAAGTTGTATTTATTAGCATAAATAACTTCGACACACCTACTATAACGCCCACTTTTCACATTATCTACTGTTAATGAAATTTAAATTTATAAAACCGACAAAATTAGAGGTATGATGATAAAATTTGCTACGGAAATCCTTCTAGTCAATGTTATTGATATGCCAGAAAACTTAGGTGACACGCCCACTCTTACGCCCACATCCTGTACAATGCTTTATCTCAAATTCAGATAATTTCTCAATGAATAAATATTTTGGAATAATAAGGACTATATTGAAATATCTAATTTATATTTATTAGCAAAAATTTTACTGACACGCTTACTTTAACGCCCACTTTCACTGAAACACTTAATTTACGAAAACATTTTAGCAGCATATCGAAGTTATAAAGGGTGGTGAAATTTTAAGGGCCGATGTTGATTTTGAATAAAACACAAATTATTTAGGAAATTATTATCATTTCTTTCTTAATGATAATATTTGTATGGTTCAATTATGTATGGAACAAAATATCGGCCAAATGGCCCCCGCGACCTCAGCGGCACACCTCGATCCGATAGTCCAAATTTTCAATAACATTGCTGATGCTCAATTGTTTGGCACGATGATGAGTCGAAGTTGACTGTTTTTTTGCCACACTATCGCGACAAACAGCAATGCTTCTCATTTAACGAATTTAGAAGGCATTCATAGATGTTCTAACATTTTATACAGACCTGGGGCCGAATTACGGCATTCGATATCGATCGAAATTTTACTCGAACGATCGGGTACGCTGTGCTTTAGGTATAGAGATTTTAATATGAGTTTTCAAATTTCGATCACGTTCGAGTGCCGTAATTCGGCCTCTGTTTTAAATTTAAAATTTAACCACCCTCTACAAAGAAAGTGATGTATATTTAATTATAAAGAGATTATTCCAAGCGATTAACAAAATAATAATTATTGTGCTTTAAATGTACACAAAATTGGTGGTGGGTATAAAAGATTCGGCACAGCCGAATATAGTGCTCTTACTTGTTTTTATTTCTTTATTTATTGAGCCAACCGTTAATATGTTCGTAGCCCAAAATTGATTATTAATCATTAATTTTTTAAACGAAATGTATACATTCCGTAAAATTCGGCATAGAAAATTTTGATATATGTGCTTGTGTTTTATTACAAAATTACAACAAATGTAAGTACCCAGCAAAAACTCTCATTACAGAATAACACAGAAACAATTATTGATTAACATTTTTAAATGAATTGCCTAAATGAATTGAGTAATTCTTAAATTTGCATTATATTTTTAACCAATTTCAATATTTTTTTATTTAATAGATATTAAATATGTTCGAAAAACTAAGATATTTAAAGGTTTGTTCATTTACTAAAATATATTACAAATTAGCAACAATTGTTACAAGAAAGTGTTCATTAACTCAAGGAGAGAGCGTCAAAAGAGAGACCCCTAATGAAATTTCTATGGCAAAATATATGATGTGAAGAAAAAGGACTAACATCATAAAAAGTTCACCAAATAATTAGCAAATTTTCATTTACAAAAAGATTTTTGCAAATTTTGGCTAGTAAAACTTTTACTTGCACGAATTTTTTAATCAGCTGTTTTGTTTTTATATTTACCATGATTTATATTTATCATTATAGTAATGAAAATTTTTTGCTTCGAAAATATCAAATTTTGTGCCAACAAACCGTCATACGTGGTATGTTTCACTTTATTTGCTCCGAAGCTTATGGTTAACGTGAAGAAGAAAGACAAAAATCCCCAGTCCAGCCAAAAAAAATTAAAAGAATAAAAAAGAGATCTTTAAAGATGACTTTGAATTTTCAAAATACTGATTTAACGCTATTAAAGAAAATTCTTTTTGCACCACATTATTACTTGCGATGAAAAATGTATCCATCACTATAACCTGAAGTGTAAGAGGTCGAAAACGAAATATCGATTGCGCTAAGGTAATGCTCAGCATTTTGTGGAAGCAAATGGATCCTTTTTATTATGAAATATTGCCAGACCATCAAAGGTAATCTTTATTGAAACCATTCTACTCCATCATGGCTTGTAAAACACTTGTTAAAAACTATTTAAAAGGAAGTGGATACTAAGTTTGGCATTACCCGAATTAAAGTTCAGACCTTACTCCGTTGGATTACATTTATGTTTCGATCATTGCAAGACACTCTCTTTGGAATACGCTTCACTTCAGAACATGTTATCCAAAACTGGCTTGATTCGTTCTTGTCCTATATAGGTGAGAAGTTCTTTTGGCATGAAATCCATATGTTGTCAGAAAGTTAGGAAAAGGCCTTGACTAATAATGTTCAATAATTTAAAAAAATAATCTTTTGCAAATAATTCAAAATAAATGCTAAAAATTTGAAAAATATAATTTTTAAGTTATACATACAACAACAGTAACAAAAACAAAAACCAAAAATTTATGTTTAAAACTACGTATAAGCCAGACAATATGTAAGTCTTTACTGACTACAGACTACATCACAATAATGCCGACGGTACGTTGAAGTCATCAAGAAGTCTATTATTCAGTAAAAGCATGTCATTACCAAGTTCTTGATGGGTACATTGGTAAAAGAACACTACTTAAAAAACAGGCATTTTTATCGATTTATTTATGTATTTTATGTAGATTGTTTAAATGATTTTGTTGTTGTTGTTGTTGTAACCCATATACTTGTCAACTTTTAAAGAGTCTTTGAAAGGAAATGTTTTATTATTGTGTCAATCATAAATGTTTTGTGCGATTTTTTTTTCTTTTTCTATTACTTTTTTTCTAGTTACATTTTAACAACTCAATAGATAAAAAAACAACAAAAACAAAATGAATACATAAATCTAAAATGAAAATTGAAAGCAATTTTCTATTTAACAATCGCACTTCAGGCCTGAGACTACAAAAATGGATAAACAAAAGAACACAGAAAACAAATCAAGTTTGAAGTACATTTTTTTCGAATTTCACCAGACCAAACAGATTTATTATTTGGTTAACCAAAACAATATAAAGTAAATGGAAAAGAAATATTATTTTAAAGAGGGGGCAGCGAGTGATCAAAATATTAACCATAATATGTATGTAAAAATTTTAATAAATATTTGCATAATTGTTTTGTGTTGTTTAGCATTATTTTCTTTTTTAACCGAAAGAAAATTGTTGGACAAAATTGTTGTAGAAATTAACTGAATAATAAATTGACACTGAATAAATTTTTCTAAATTTCATATCATATACTCAAATTTAAATAAAACAAAGTGTGTGTCTGTTGTCATCGAAATTGTTTATTTGTTTTAAAGGACTTTCGACGACTCCATGTTTTATACATATAATAAAAAGTCAATGATTTAGGCTAAATTCTTTTGATGATACGGCTAATGTTTGCTTTAGATCTAGTATTAATTATGACTTATTCGAAGAGATCCTCACAAGAAAATGTCTAATGCAGTCAAACCGCCAGATCGCGGCGAGGTGTATATGTCCTTAAATTACTTGTGCAGAATTTCCAATGTGGCATGAACTGTGTACACGCAAAGAAAAACCATGGTTACAACATGATCACGACGGTCATATTATTTTTTCTAAAACAATATTTGGTTGTCGAAAACAAGTAATAGTTATTTTTGTTTCATTTCATCGTATATTTTGTCACGAAAATCAAGCATTTGTTTGAATTGTTATCATTTAAAAATAGTATGATGTATAAATATTAATTTGACAAAAATAACATTATATTCAAAAGCATTATAAATTAAAAATAATCATTAAATAATAAGTGAGACAACAGTATGATTACAAAATAATCAAGCTATGATTTTTTTAATAATAATTTGATTTCAATTGTTCTTCTTCTTGCTGAATAAATTTTTATTATTTTAAAAGTTTTAAATGTCAAAAAAAAGGAACAAAAATTTTGAAAAATTAAAGAAAATTTAAAAACAAACGAGAAAATGTAAAAAAAATATGGTATAAAAATTGCAATTAAATTGGTGAGTACAATCAATATGTGTATGTTACAGAAAAAGACAATAATTTGCCGTAAAAAAGCAAAGATTGTCGATTTTAATTGTAGTCATATATATGATTATTAAATGATGCTACAATTAAACATAATAATGATAACTGGTAACCATTATTATTTTAAACATAATCATACAATTCAATCATAGTATGTTGCTCTTCGATTATGGTTACCACAACCATATTTTTTCTTTGCGTGTAGGCAAGTTCTTGTGATCAACGCGAAATCAGCTGCTTTGAATTCCCCCTCACACACTCGCGAACAGCGACAATGTTTTATATTGTTGTTAACGTACTCGTTTATTCAGAAAGGGGTCTTCGCCCATTAAAAAAAAAACAATTAAGAATACTATATTCAGTCTTGGTGAATCTTTTATCATGTACATAAGTATTAAATTAAATTTTAACAATTTTTTTGAAGATTTTTGGGCAAATAAAAAAAATGGGAAAATTTTCACTCCTGAAAACCCGGATTTTGAGCTCATTTTTCTGCAGAGCAAAAACGGTTAAATATATTGCAAATCTGATTTCACCAGTCGATTCTGCAGCAAAAATTAATACAATGAACGTTTTTTGAATCCTTAAAAAAGTTCCAAAAACCAAATCTAATTTTTTTTTTCAATTTTTATGTGTTTTTTTTTAACATGCACGATAAAAAGGCATTTTAAGCTTAGCAAAACGGTACCAATATTTTGTTTTTATCACAACCCGTTAAAAAGTTATGAGACTTCAAAATTATTTTATAACAAAAAAAAAAAATTGATAAAAAAAAGTTTACAAATTTTTGTATTGTTTCAAATGATTTATTTAAAGTAATTTTAAACAATCTCAGAGTTATCTACTGCGGCTATAGCTAAACGATTTAAACCATCTTTATTTTTCAGCAAACACGAATCGTTTAGTCTTGAAATTCGGCCAACTAGTTGTATACTTATTAAGTATACTAAGCACACCGTTGCTTAGCCGAGATTTCAGGTTTAATGTTTTACTCCATTTTGCTTTATCACTTCAGACATTTTCTTTGATTTTACTCAAGGCATATTTATTCATCAGGTAATTGCAGTTCGAAGAGAATTTTTTGTTTATATTTTTTTTATATGAAGTTTGACATTTGAAATAAATTAGAAAAGAGAGAAAATTGTTTTTTATTTATGCATTTTGACAGCTGAAATTTAAAATAAGTGTTGAAAAAAATAATCAGCTGGCGAATCAAGAGTACCTGATGAATAAATATGCCTTGGATTTTACTTTTAAAATACATTTAAAAAGTCTATTTTATTTTTATAGTCTAAGTACTCAAGCCTTTCATTTGATACCCATATTGATAGTGGGAGAAAAAATTATACGCCATTCTTGACTTTAACTTGTTATAGCTTAGTGCATTCTGCTGGTCAATCCGTTTCAGTTATTGCCCTTATTGTGGGTTAGAACGGCGGAATTTTAATTACTATATTTGACCCATATATACTCATTTGATTTCCGACAACATATTGGTTTTTAAATTTTTCATAGTTTACTGTATTATACTGAAAAGATTTAGGTGGATAAATTTTAAATTTTAAATTTGTTTACATGGTATTATATTTTGCTAGTCAAGCAATTTTTCTTAATACCCAAATTGTTCTACTGTTTATCCAGAAGCTGAAAAATATCGATTTTCGTTCGTAAATTTTAGGAAAGACAGCAAGGCAATTGTGAAGCTAGAATTGTTAAATGAGAGATTTTTTATCAAAGTTGAGATTGAAAAGTACCCAAAAGGTACTTTTCCGCATTTATGGTACTTTCGTATTTTTCACGTTTATGAACCTAAAATTTTTAAATTAGTGACTATTAATCCAAGTTGAAATTAAAAATATATTCGACAATCAAAACAGCACTACTGATTTACATCAAAAATGAAAATGATATGGGCGACACAAAATTTACTTTTCTCATTTTTATTGTACTTTTTATATTTTTTATGTTTGTGAATACAGATTTCTTAAATAAGTTATATTGATTAAGGATGAGACGAAAGATTTTATTGTTACTTTTTCTGTTTTTTTTTTTCGATTTATGTTTTTTTTCGATTTTGTATGTTTTGGAATTTATATATAGAATTCTGAAATTAAGTACGTTTTATCCAAGTTTTGTTGGCGAATTATTGAGAAGGACAAAATGTAACTTTGCTTAGTTTAAAAGTTATTTTTGTATCTTTTGTATTTGTGAACCTAAAATTTTTAAACTCAGAAGCATTGGTATTGGCTTAGAAAAAATATATGTATGTTCCCAATATGTCCTTGCAATACTTGACCAGACAACAATTACTAAGAACTGCGCTAGCAAAGTTGTGAATATAGTAGTACCTTAATTTAAATAACTTAAATTAAAAAAGAAATACAGATTTTTTTAAGTTATTAAATTAATTTATATTTAATAAATTTAGTATAATACAAATTAAAAAATTGTCTTTAATTGAAATTAATTCTACCAAAAGTCTATACAAGTTTTACACATTGTTTTACAAGTTTAAAAAGATTATTTTTATTTTCAATATATCCTACTCGCCTCCTTGTACGAGTAGAAAATAAAAAAAAAAAAGGCAAAAAGTCTTTAGAAAGACGCACATACATACATACTTGTATAAAGTAAGTGCTGTTTCGAATGTAAGAGTTTGAAAAAAGGATTTTTTTGAAGAAACTAACTTTTGTAATCAATAACAGGAGAAAAGAAGTAAAAAATGTAAATAGAAGCTGCAAAAGGCTTATAACCTTCACAATTAGTGTTTTTTGTTAATATACATATGGGCGTTTCCATGAATATGTCAACCACGACTGTAAAAATAAAAACTGTTGGAAGTTTTCCAATTTAAGTTAATTGATAAAAAAAACAATATCCAAAAAAAAAAAAATATAAGAGTCCAATTAGCCAATTAGTCCAATTTTTTTTTTTTTGATTTCCCTTGGATTTTATTTTAATGTCACGTACGTAGTGCAAAAACATTATTTGTCTCTGTCATTCGTATTTGAACAATCGCAAGAACTCCTATTACCTAAGAATACTATTAGAGAAAAATCTGTCACGAACGATATTAAATTGAATTTATTATAAAATCATTTAAAGATTGTTTTCAATTAAGTATGATGGATCTTAAATGAAAAATATTTGGTTTAATGTAAGAAATTAAAAAAAACAAAAAATACCTCCCAAGATTCGCAGATTTTTACATATTTCCATATATACCTCCAAATCACTTCTGTTTTATGTCACGTACGATATATTCTTATTTTTCTGGATATTTCAGACAACAATGATTCGAATATAATTAATTTTTTTTTAAATAAAGTACCCTTTGAATGGAACATAAAGATCGAATTTTGTTTCAGTTACTCTTACTTTTACAAAAATTACTCCACTTTATAGGAGTACAAATGTCACGTACGATGACATGGAAATGCCCATATATGGTTTCAAGCACAAAAATATTTTAAGTTCTCAACGCCCAAAAAGCAGACAAACAGATTCGCTATAACTTATATGTGCATAAAATAAAAATTATAAAGTAAATCAGCACTAAATCATTTTGAATTTATTTCTGATTCCTTAAGTCACACAGCAAAATCGACTAGGAAGCGGCTGAGACAAGTTAGAATGCTATATTCAGCCATGGCGAATCTTTTGCAACCTTCACAGTCATGTACATTTATATGTTATAATTCCAAGATAAACCTCATCGTAGTGTAACCTAGATTTCAGATTTTTGTTGCAGGTCATTTTATATCGTATTCCATTTTTGATTTTAAGTTTGTTAATAATTTTCTATATTCCACTGGTCAAGGGCTTCTGTTTGAATCGCATTTTGATGGTATTAAATATAATGTATCCGCCATTTTGTTTTAGACAGCATCTAAAATTTTAATGTTGTTAACTGCATTCTGCTAGTCCAGGCATTTACAAGGCAATTTGATGTCTCTATCGGATCTTGAATTTTAAAAAATTTATTTTCCTTATAATTCCCTATAACTTTGCCGTTCAGTGACAGATTTGTCTGAAACTTTTTACAAATAGCCCTAGAGGGATATCGTATATATAATTGTAATAGCCTTGTCTATAAATTATTCGAAAGTTTAAACTATAAATTTTTTATTTCAAATAAAAGAGAAAAACAGAGGTTGTCATGTTTTTTTTGCTTCTATCATAGCAAGTTATGGCCCGATTCTGTTGATTTACAATTAAGTTTATCTCCCGATGAGTTTCTAAGAGCATACGCTACAGGTATGTGTAACATATGGGGACATCAAAAAGTTTACACACGGACAGTTGGGAATGGCTCGATGGACTTTCCTCTTTATAAGCTTTCAGGAAATGTACACTTAACTGACCTCAAATTAATAGTTTAGAAATTACAAACAGAATAACAACGATATATACAAACTTAGCACTACTGCTACGCCTATTCTAGTGTCATCTAAAAAAACTACGGCCCAATAATATCTCTAAACCATATTCCCCGCCAAGTTATCATTTTTAGCGAATGCTTTGGCCCATATTTGACAATTATGCTTGTCGACGTATTTAATAGCCGGGTGAGAAATAACCTTCAAAACTGTATACTTTAAAAGCAAACTTATTTTAACTACAAATGTTAATTAAACATTTATAAATCAAATTTCAAATGAAAACCTTTGATAATTTTTATGAATAATGCAGTAAATATTGTTTTTGTTAAACTTCTTCTTGATATAATCAAATTTCAACATCAATTGATTGTTGTATGTTTTGACAGGACAATCATTAAACAATTTAAACAATTATTAACCAAAAATAACGGTCACGCTTATTTTACAAAATATTTACCAAATATGAACGTAGCTTAAGTTTTGTTTCAAACACATTGTTAAAAGCCTATTGACAAAGGTGCTTAATAGGATTAAAATGTAAATAGAATTTTTAGGTTCAATAAATTTTTCTTTTTACCTTATTTTATAAAGTACTTGCGACTTTTATGTTCACTCAAATTTTATGTAAATTGGCACTGCTTAACGACTTAAAAATGTTAAACACATCCGCAAATAAAATACTTGTTTTTTTTGAGATGAATAACTTACCGGATACGTAAACATCACTACTCTTGCTAAGACGATAGAATTCTGACGAAAAACAATAATTGTGCACAAAACAAACTTACAAGACGATGGCAAACTTTGTCGTTTATATTTTCTCAATTTAAAAATTTCTTTAAGAACACAGCAGCATCTTAAAACTTTTTTCAAACATTGTAAACTTTAAAAAGAATAATTTTTTTTTATATTGTCAGCAAATATTTTTTATTTTTTCTTCAAGTTAAACAATTTGAAAATTTTTTATTATTTTTTTATTCTGTTTATGCCAAGACACACAAAAATAGAATTGTTTGTCAATAAGTCTGTGGTGCTAAGCATTTGTAGAATACAAATATAATACACTTTAAACTAGAGAAAAACGCAAATAGAACCTTTAAAATTATTACGTTTTTATCGCTTTAATGGTAAAAATTAGGTTTTTTATTACTTATGTAAGAACTTCTACGAGTACAATCCAGCACAAATCTATTGTCATTTATGAATTAAAGTGAGTGAGTGAGTGAGTGAGTGAGTTTAGTGATTACAGCGTATCTTATCATAGATTTCAGATTTAATATAAAACGCCATTTTGCTTTATTATTTCCGATGCCATATTTTTATTACAATTTTTACTTCAAGCCCTTTCATTTGATTCGAATATTATGGGGTTAAGTTTTTACACATTAATATGAAATACTTATATAAGTTTTATTATTCTTTATAATGATTATATCTGCTTAAAAATTTTCTTTTTTGCCTCTGCCGGGTTTCGAAACCAGGTTCGCTCTAAGCAATATATCACGTTTGTATGGATGTGTTGTTGTTGTATTGTTTTTTTTTTTCTAATATCTAAGATGTTTATGAACCGATTTTTCTGATTTCAATACCGATCTGCAGACATATATTTCTGATATTTTTATACTAAGCATGGGTCTGAGCGATGTCGTAGGGCTTTAAAAAACATACACCCGGACATGCATTGCTCAATCGACTTTCCTTGTCATAAGCTTTCATAAAATATATACTTTGTGTGATCGCAAGCGTATATTGTAGAAATTTCACACAGAATGGCGAACCTATATCTTTGCACACACTGTGAAGGGTAAAAAAAGAGAAAAAAAACTATTTGTTGTTTTTTAGTAATTAAGGTTGTTACTTAAACTTCTACTGTTAAAGTTTTAAACTTTAATGGCACTGGACAATAAAAAAAAATATGTTTCCAATAACGAACTCTCGTAGAAGGACCCCCTTCTCACGATGTTTCAAGTTTCAAATAAATCTAAATATTAATTTAGAAATTCTATATCTATTTGCATATTGTTTTTTATTTAATCACCAAAAAGTATTTTTAGAAGCACTAATGTTCAATCACACACACGCACACACACATCCGATGCTTTTAACTACTGCCTACACAATCTTTTGAATAGAATAAGGGCGGTTTGTTGTCGTAATATAATGGTAAATATTGTTGTTGTAGCTATAATTTTCTGGTTAAATTTAATATTTAGTTGACTAGTTGAAAATTAATATATATAAAATTTAATTTAATTTAAAGTTGCGCCAAAATTCAAAGAATTTTCTGAATAAAAAAAAACTAAGAAAATTGTCAAACCATTCTCCTTAAATATTTCATTCTGGAAATATATCTAAGCAACTATTTAGAAGTTTTTTTAGTTATAACCATTTTATTTGTAACCACAAAACGTATGTTGTGTTTTGACTCCTTATAAAAGTATTTTAGCCAACACTTTTATCCAACCCGCTTTACATATATGCCTACTTATCTACTCTAATGTCAAAAAGTTTCTTCCAATAGGGCCTACCAAGCATTGACAGTTGATAGCGGACATATTATTGTATATACATCTGTCGAATTGGTTATCATGTATTCAATTTGTTTTGCCAAGTCCGCAAGGCTAGAAAAAGCACGTATAAATTATAAATTGGTAATTGACTATTCACAAAGTGGATAAACTTAAGTGCAATTAATCAGCAAACAATAAACCAATACCCGTACGAGGACGAAACGCATAATCTGACGAAAACAATATCACTATCCATGGGAGTATGAGAGAAAAATCAAAACTTGTAATTTCACGTTACTCGCAAGACCACAACTTTTTAAAAAATTCAACTAATCCAGAAGCTGGCGATAAATGGCAATAGACAACGATGTATGTCCTAGATTAACTAATTTCATTTTTTTTTACAAAAAAATCATCTTCAACAACTGTGCAAATTTTTGGATGCATAAGTACGTCAGCAAATATTATTGTAAAATTTAGGACGATGCAATCCAAATAAAATTCAATTATATCCAATAAATCCTAAAAAAGTTACTGTTTTGTGTCGACTTTTTTTACTACGACAACCTCCATATAAGAAAATGATTATTTTTCTATATCTGCAAAACTGCACTTGTAAGGCACACTTAATTTTTTATGGGTAACTCTTAGAACAAAGTGCTTGTTCCAACAAAAAAAGAAAAAGGAGGGGGTACAGGTAACCCCCAAATAATAACAAAATAATTATAATTTTTCCTATATCTCCATAACTACAATAATTACAACGTAATTATTAATTAACTCATATACAGGATTTTTATATTTCTGCAGGCTTCCGCAGAATTGCCTGCCACTTAATAACTTCGCTCATTAATAATGTAAAAATAACTTCTGCGTGACTCACGAGCAATAAATAACGACTTTTGCACATCTTTAATTTCTTTCAAGCTCCTTATAACATCCGTTGTAAATGCTCATATCCTTTATTAGAAAAATGTACACCAAAAATCGCAAACGAAAACTTTATTATTCCACTTGCAGAACAGCCCGTTGATCAAGGTAGGGATAATACAAAAACCAAAAGGATATATACAACAAAAGGTCCTAGGTAAAAAAGGTCTAAGAAAATGTTCAATGTGGAAGATCATATGCCGATAAAATTAGATCACTGTCGACGTTGTGTTTTATGTAGATCACTGAAAAAGGATAAACGTTCATATTAAACCAAATTCTGTTTTTACACGGTCTATTTTACACAGTTTTGATTTTACACGGCTTAAAAATAAAGAAATATAAAATTTTTCACACGATTTGATTATATTTAGCACGATTCTAAATCTTTTGGGCCTTTTACGAAATATGTTTGTACATTTTTATTACAAATTTAGGGGAATTCCCTTTTTGTGGATACAAGCAAATTTACTGGTCAGAGTAATTGTAAAAAGCACAAAACTAGGGGAATTCCCTTTTAGTGCATACAAATAAATTTATTTGTGACAGCAACTAGAATGTGTTTATATTTTCTGATCTATCCATGCAATCAGACGTGTTTGCTAAAGGAATTTTTTAGGTAAATTTGAAATTGAAATTTTAGATCGCCTTCGAAATGAAGAACGCTCAACATTTCTTGGCAAAATGTTCAGTTAAAGCGAAGCTACAGTAAGAACTATTAAAAATTTTAACCTCAATTAGGCAATCGGTGATTTCTGGAACGAAACTATCTGTTAAATCTTCATCATACACTAGAAATGCTACTTAAGAAAAGATGGAAAAAGCACTCATAATAAAATTGAATAACCTATTCTTTTTGTTTACAACATAGCTGTTTTACTTAATTGTTTTTATACCCGCCACCAAAAAAATGGTGGGGGTATATTCATTTTGTCATTCCGTTTGTAACACATCGAAATATCCATTTTAGACCCCATAAAGTATATATATTCTAAATCGTGGTTTGATTTTATGACGATCTAGCTATGTCCGTCCGTCTGTCCGTCTGTCCGTCTGTTGAAAGCACGATAGAGGTCGCACCGAAAAAGCTAGGGGGCTCAAATTTTGCCAGAATCTTTCTTATAGACAACAGAGTTATAGCTCGAAAAGCAAGAGTAGGTCGAAAAAACCGTGTCCTTCAAACATCGAATAAAATGGAATTGTGTCCAAACGCATTAACGTAGACCCATGAAACTTCGAAGATATATTTCCTGAGTAAAAACAATATTTTTCCTTGAAAATTATTTAAATCTATGCATTAGAAGAGGAGTTATCGATCAAAATGTACGAAAATTTATACCGCACAGTGTACTTTTCGGTATATTTAAAAACAAAAACGTCATAAAAGCAACAAAATTAGATGTACGACTCTGAAATTTTGCACACTTTGCTTTTTGGTGAGAGGCTTTTCTGCAACGGAAAATCAATATGCCACGCCCACTTTTACGCCCACCTCCCATATAACGTTTTACTCAAAATTCATATAATTTCTCTCTTAATAAAGATTTTGGAATTATAAAGGGCTATATTGAAACTCCTAAGTTGTACTCATTCGCAAAAATAACTTTGACACGCCTACTATAACGCCCACTTTTCACGTTATCTACCGTTAATGAAATTTAAAAGCTTATAAAACCGCAAAAAATTAGAGGTATGATGATAAAATTTGCTACGTATATCCCCCTAGGCATTGTCATTACTGTTCCGGAAAATTAGGGTGCTACGCCCACTTTTACGCCCACCTCCCATATAACGTTTTACTCAAAATTCATATAATTTCTCTATTAATAAAGATTTTGGAATTATAAAGGGCTATATTGAAACACCTAAGTTGTACTCATTCGCAAAAATAACTTTGACACGCCTACTATAACGCCCAGTTTTCACGTTATAAACCGTTAATAAAATTTCAAAGCTCATAAAACCGCCAACATTAGAGGAATGATGATCAAATTTGCTACGTATATCCTTTTAATCAATGATATTGGTGTGCCAAAAAGTTTAGGTGACACACCCACTTTAACGACTACCTCCCATACAACGGTTTATCTTAAATTCATGTAATTTCTCTATTGACAAAGTTTTTGGGAAAATAAAGGACCATATTGAGAAATCTAAGTTGTATTTATTAGCAGAAACTTTATTGACACGCCTACTTTAATGCCCACTTTCATTGAAAGACTACATTTACAAAAGCATTTTAGTAGCATATCGAAGTTATAAAGGGTGGTTACATTTTAAGGGCCGATGTTGATTTTAAATAAAACACAAATTATTTAAGAAATTATTATCATTTCCTTTAATAATGATAATATTTGTATGGTTCAATTATGTATTTAACAAAATATCGGCCAAATGGCCCCCCATCCTTGGCGCCACTCCTCTATCTGATGGTCCAAATTTTCAATGACAATGTTGATGCTCAATTGTTGGGCATGATGATGAGGCGAGGTTGACTGCTATTTTGCCACACTATCGCAAAAACCAGCAGTGGTTCCCATTCAACGAACTAAGAAGGCATTCACAGATTTTCTATATCGAAGTTATAAAGGGTGGTTAAATTTTAAGGGCTGATATTGAATTTAAATAAAAAACAAGTTATTTAGGAAATAATTATTATTTCTTTTTGTAATGATAATATTTGTACGGTTCAATTATGTATTTAACAAAATATCGGCCAAATGACCCCCCCCATCCTTGGCGCCACGCCTCTATATGATGGTCCAAATTTTCAATGACAATGTTGATGCTCAATTGTTGGGCACGATGATGAGTCGAGGTTGACTGCTATTTTGCCACACTATCGCAAAAACCAGCAGTGGTTCCCATTCAAAGAACTAAGAAGGCATTCACAGATTTTCTAACATTTTAAACAGACCTGTTTTGCAGAAATTTAAATATTTTTTACAATTCTCCCGATTGTGGACGAATTTGAACGATTATGTTGATCAAAAGAATTACGAAGTGCACAAAATGCATTTTGATTTGAACGCCCATTTTTATAAAAAAAACCTGAATAACTTTAAAGCGTTGCTCATTTGCGTATCTTTCCACGGATCAAATTGAGTAAGTTTGAAATTGAGAAATATCAAGTGAGATGCAGAAAACAAGTTTAAATACTAGGTGTAGTTCACCTTCAACATGGGCCCTTAAAATTTAATCACTCTCTACAAATAAAGTGATACATATTTTATTATAGAGATTATTCCATAGCGATTAACAAAATAATAAATATTGTGCTTTAAATGTACACAAAATTGGTGGTGGGTATAAAAGATTTGGCACAGCCGAATATAGTGCTCTTACTTGTTAGTTCTAGAACTTGTCATTAATTTTTTATATTACCTAAAAGCTTAGAGTGCATATCTTTTTTTTTTTCTTTAATAACTATGCTTGTGTAAAAACACATTATATATGTGATTTTACAGTCGAACTTCCTTATAGTGAACTTCTATATAATGAAGTTCTCCCTATTATGAAATAAAATCAAGAACACAGCTTTTTCGTTACACTTTCAATGCATTTCATTATTACGTGTGATTTTGTCTCCATATAATGAACTATTTTTTGCAGCTTTATTTTACACTATTTATAGAGAAAATGAGTAATATTTTTGGGATTCCCAAAATATGAAAATAAACACAAAAAAGTTAATGATTTGCCTTTTAACATCAGTTGACCGAGTTCAGTGAACGAAAATGACGCACCGGTGTAGTATTGCTCTTGAAAAAAGGGTATTAGTAATTAATAAAGTTGAAGAAGGGACATCAAGGAAAACATATATATTCCGTCCGATGAAGATATTCTAAGCAGTGTTTAAGAAAGTCGTAGATTACAGCAGATTATATTAGATGACGATGAAGAGAAACTGGTTGGTGAAGTAATGGCAAATATTGATAAAACGTTAGCTACATTTGAACACGTTTCCTCTTCACTTGATGTACTACGAATTTTTTTGGGATGGTGAGCAACGTTCCGACATATGTATTTAAATGTCAAACAAAAATACCTGATTATTTTAAATAAATAAAAAAACAAAAAAAATATTTCTGTATAATGAAATTTCTATATAGTGAAATAATTGTCTGTCCCCGTGAATATTCACTATAGGGAAGTTCGACTGTATAAAATAAACCTGAATAGTTGTTCTTAAAAAATCCTTGTATTTCTTTAATTTCAATAGGTTTTAGAGATAAAGAAACAATCACCTACTTTGCATAAGATAAATGTCTTTTTTGCACGGTTTTTTTTTACACGGGTTTTCCTGGAACCAATTACCGTGTAAAAACAGAATTAGGTGTATATATATTCAATGTGCAAAGACTCATTGTTTTGAATGTTTTGGTAAACTCCACAAATGATTCATCAGAATATTGAATAAAACTTTTATTTTATAAAAACAAGTAAAAGCTGTCACATTTTGTTTTCATACATACACTACAAATGGAATATTCAGTCCCAATTTTAATGCTTTAAAAACCCAATGGGACATATAATCGCAGGACATATAATCACAGGACATAACTTTGATCTAAAAGACAGTAGAATTTAAAAAAAATCGCTCTTGAGTATTACATGTATACGAAGAAGTTATTCAAAGATTTTCTAAATTTTTTTCTGTTTAAATTATCGAATAAAATTACTTTTCAATTACTTTTTAGCATGATTTTTAGAAGCATTTAACGGTCATAAATAAAAATACCATTAAAAAAAATAAATAATAAAGTAAAAAATAAGAAAGTAATTTTTAGGCAAAAGTTTCAAAAGAAAAGATAAACTTACAGTTCTGTCCTAGAGTGAGTGTATTTAGTTGTATGAGTAGTAAACACAATTGCTGAATCTTCCTAGAAAGAGAAAACAAAAATAATAATTTAATAACTTAAGAGCATAATAAATTAGGATAATAATGAGGATATAATTACACTAAAATGACTACATGACTACTGACTACATTTGTATTATAAAACAAGTATGAGTGCTATTACTTTCAAATGTACTGGCTACATTTGTATTAAAAAACAAGTACGAGTGCTATATTCGGTCGTGCCAAATCTAAAAATACCCTTCAGCATCAGGTACATAGCAATAATGAACACATTGTAGTTTAGTCAAGATTTCCGATTTCATGTTATACTCCATTTTCTTTATTATTTCCGATGCCATCTCTGATTTTGAGTATTTACTTAATTAACTGTATTATACTATTCAAGCCCTTTCATTTGATACCCATAAACAAATTTCTGTTATTTTGTTTCAGACACCATCTTGGATTTTACACTCTTTTGATAGTTTATTGTATTCTGCTGGGGAAGTTGTAAATGTAGTTGCATTTTAGTGCTCTCAGTTTCAGACTAATTTTTTTGGTTTTCTCAGACCATGGGTTATAATTTGGAGTCTTAAACGTGTGCAAATATCATTTAGAAGCTTAAAAATTTTGAAATATTTCAAAACAATATAAAAAATTTTCCAAATAATTTTTGCTTATAACTTTGACTGAATTGTTCAAAAGTTTTCATAATTTTCAGATCTATATAATGGTCGCAAACGTTTCCATAAACTATAATTTTTGTGGTAAAAAGAAGAAAAAAAAAACAAAGACATCCATGTTTATTTGCTCATATGTATATCCGAAAGTTTTGGATGATTAATCTGATTTTAATAAAAGTTTTTATATTTTGATACCGCACACGGGACTAACTAATTTCAACATATACGCGCAAAGATGGACACTATTCTATTAAATCCTCTATTCATAAGCTTTCAGAAAATATATAAAGGGTCCGCCAAATACCTTTTTTTTTAAATGCTATAAAAAAAGTAACAGTGCTATATTCGGCCGTGCCGAATCTTATATACCCTTCACAACGTGTAGTCACGCAATAACAATTGTTTGTATCACCATTCATCTCATATAAAATACGTACATACATGTAAAAAACATACAAAAAAAAAAATTACGAAAAAAAATATATTAAAAATAAAAAAAAATAATAAAAAAAATTACAAAAAAAAATTTTAAAAAAAATTTTTTAAAAAAATTAAAAAAAAATATAAAATATAAATAATATATAAAATAAAATAAAATTTTTTTGGCTCAGCTGGAATTCGATGCCACGTTTACTTTAACCAGTATGTATGCAGGTTGTTGTTGTAATTGTGAAAAAACGAGGCAGTCGTGTTTTTTTGCTCATATCTTAGAAAGTTATGGGGCGATTGTGCTGAATTTCAATAGCGATTCATTCCTGGATATTTCCAAGAGATTGATACCATATAGAGATCTAAGGAACATATATTTGCCTCTTAAAGTTGATTTCAACCAACACACGGACAGACGGGCAGACGGTCAGGGCTTAATCGACTCCTCTATTCATAAGCTTTCAGAAAATATATACTTTATGGGGTCGGAAATGCAAATTGTAGAAATTACAAACGGAATGACAAAGCTATATATACCCTTGTGCACCACAGGTGAAGGGTACAAAAAGTGTAGCTTCGGCTGTGTGGCACGTAGCGCCGTCCTGTGGAAACCAAATATTGCGAATATCCTCCTCTTCCTTCAACATTGCCCGATAAAACTCGCCATTGACTACGGCCATTCCTTAATCATTTTCGAAGAAAAATGGCCCAATTATACTTCTGGACCAAAATCTGCTCCAAACAGTAACTCGTTTTGGATGTATCGGCTTTTCAATGTATGCGTGCGGATTTTCTGTGCCCCAAATGCGACAATTTTGTTCTTTTGTTTTTTTTTTTTTTTTTTTTATTTGTATTGAAAATTCATATTTGTAATACAATAATACAATTTCTATTTGGGGTCTCAGCGCCACTAGGGCATTAGAGAGACAAGTTGATAGTTAAAGAAGTTAAATACAATGTATTACAGAAAAAAAAGTATATACATATATATAAATTTTATCATTTACTAATTTATAATGTAAAATTAAATTTTATAATAATTAAATTATTTATTTATTGGATTAGAAGCCTTTCAATATTTTGTAACAAATAAACTTTTAATTTTCTTTTAAACAAGGAAATTGTACAACAATCCTGTATTTGTTGAGGTAAATTATTATATGTATATTTTATACATACCCGCCAAGATCAAAATGAGCTTCAATTCATACATGAGCTAAGTGTTACCATTCACGAAACAAGCACTAGTTGAAAAAAAGTTAGATGGCGGACCCTTTACTCTATGGTGTCTAAAATGAATATTGTAGAAGTTTTACAAGGAATGACAAACCTACAAACCTAACACTCTCTGCGAAGGGTATTAAAAATTCTCAGAAATAACTTTAAAACGAAAAAATAATGGCAAAATAATAGAATATATAAAAGAAGATCAAAAAAGAAATTCAAAATAAATTTTGAAAATCAACAAGCTATGAAAATATGTTTATGTTAACGAAAAAGAATTTATTAAAAAAAACTTGTCTCCAAAAACAAACAATGCTGACAGCACTTTGATGCTTAAAACTACAAAGAGAATTCTTAAAAACTATAAAAAAATTTGTTTATATTTAATAACTTAAATAGGGTTCGTTATATCAAGTTCCTATTATTTACGTAAGTATTTATTTAACTACCCCAACACATTTTTTTTTTTTTGCCTCAACAGAAGAATGAATAAAAAGATGTCTTTTAACTGTATGTGTAATTGAAAGGATGCCACTCACCTAAAACGGAAATATGAACATATTTACATACATCTACTTATTGATCATAAAAAGCCGCAAGGAAGTGATTTAAAACTAGAACATACATACGTACACACAAGTAATGTAAATTAAATATTCACAAAGATTCAAATTCAAGGCATTAAGATTGCCTCCAGATATGTACGTATATATCTATGATATAAATATTTATATTTATCCTTATGTACATACATACACATATTTAAATTTAAAACATAGAAAGTAAAACTTACATAAAAAAATATTTTTTAATATTCTCTGTAACAAACAGCAAAGAGTAAATGTATTTCTTTATCTTCTTTGTGCCAAGAGTATCTAAAATGTTTTAGAAGAGCTTAGAGAAGGACTTGTTTCGGTCCTTTAGACTTTAATTTGTTTTTTTTTTAATCTGTAACATTAGCAAGTATTTGCTAGCAACTGAAAAATTAAAGAAAGAGAAATATGATGAATATTAATAAAAAAATATAAGTCGTTGTTACCTTATTGGACTTAGTATTTAAAATAGTTTCTTTTTTTACATTCTCTTTAAGATTAATGCTCTAAACACATAGACGACAGCAGACAGCAAGCAGCAATATGTCAAAAATAAAATCCATGTGTTTAAATGAAAACGATTATTTTGACGGCAGCACAGTAGCACGACTGCACAACAGCATTTGCTGCTGCTGCCAACTTAGGCTATTTTCTATTTTGACGAGCAGCAAGAAACAAATATAGTGTTGCCATTATACATATTAAATTGGAAAAATAAGAACAAAAACTTATTTTTAATATTAAACAGAAAAGAACATTACAAAAACACAATAAAGAAATAAATTGATGTGTTTTTGTAGTTTTTCGTGATATTTTTACATTTTTTTATCAATAACTTTAATTTTATTCATTATAAAATATACATGCGGCATCCCTGAAATTTGTATTGCTAAACTACACATCAGCTGATTATTATGTTGTTGCTGTCTTCAAAATAATTATGAAGCTGACTTCAGAGCAGCATTTGAAGTTGGCAGCATTTGAAGCCGTGAAGTTGTGAAGTCTGCTGGCGTCTATGTGTTTAGAGCTTAAGTTGTTATAATTTGTTTCAACAATTTACATCAATTAAATCTTTAATGATCAAACAAAACAACGGCTGCAAAAGTCAACTGAAAAGCAAAAGCCAGTAATCAGTGTTAAACAGAATAACGACGTAACGTAATTTTCTAAACAAATTGGCATCTAAAATACGTCGCTGGTATCAGTCGCAAGATAAATGTGTTATTTTTAGAATACAAGCAATCATTTTGTTGTTCTAACAAAATACATCGTTGACATTTTAACGTCAGAATTTCGCTCTCTGAAGCAATGATTCATTGCTTTGTTTATCGACACCGCCGCACAGTGTTCGATTCTTGAATCTAGCCAAAATTAATAACTTTTGTAATAAAACGTGTAGAAAGTTGATTTTTGGCACAAAAACTTTAAATTCTTTATTTAAAACAACTGCAAAAAAATGGATAAATCCGCCTACAGACACGCCCACTTTTCTTATGTGAAAATAGGAGATTTTTAAAGAATTTCTTTTTTGTTGGTATCTTTGGATATTAGAGGCATATAACGCAAATTTCTTGAATGGGGACTGGAAGCATATTACTTAAAACTATTGCATTAATATTAATTACTCTGCCCACTGACAGTGGATAATCATATTTGAAAGTTTTATTTTCGTTTTAAAAAATGTTACTTACAACCTTCCTGATATAATCGCTAATAAAAACTACGTCCTTTATTCTGATAACTGAAAAATACACCGCGTTTACTCTAATGATAATACCAGTCTCAGTAAAAAAAATAACTAATAAACTAAATTGCATAAACAACTTGTAATTGACCTCTAAACATAAGCAATTTTTCAAGCGAAATAAACAAAATTTTTTTTTCTTCATTTTACATGATATTCGTAGTACCGTTATAGTCGTACATATTTAAATGCCAGCAAAAAATCATGAGAAATATCTTAGTTGGTATGTTCTTATTTAAATATTGTGGTACAACTTGTTCCCTTTTATAACTCATTTTTGGGTTTTTGACCAGCCAGATTAAAGAATCGAACACCGTGCGCCGTGCGGGAAACATTTGGAAGGGAAACATTTTGTTTGGAAGAGAGGGACGACGGTTGGGGAAGAGAATATGAAATTTGTTTCCCGTTCTCGGAGTCACGCTTTGTGCTTTCATTCTTATTGTTTACATTTGCTATGCTTTTTGACATTTGCTTTATTTCTTTTCGGCTTGCTTTGTTCTCTATGTTTTATATTTGACTTTGTTTGAATAAAAATAAATAAATAAATAATGTACTAAATATAATTAAAATATTAACTAGAATGTTTTCGACAACAATGTTTGCCTGTATGATCGCAAAGAAAAATACAAAAGAGAATTCCAGATATTTCCCATCCAAATGTTTCCCTGTCTAAACGGGTTGAGGAGTTGAGGAGTTGCTTGCAACACTCGTATTTGTTTATGTTTTCCATATAAATTTGTGAATTCACCAATTATAACAGCAAACTAAATCACATTCTTTAATGGAAGAAACAATTTGTTTAAGAATTTCAATAAACATCAGAAGAATAACCAAACATTTTCTAACAATTAAAAATAAATAAAAAAAATTGTTTAGAGAATACATTCTATTTATAATTGCTATTTAAAATGCTATAAAATCTTAAGTAAATTAATTTTCAGATTAATTAAATTCATGCCCAAAATTTGCCAACTTTCATTTTACACACCTTTGTGTAAATTTCATTAAAGGACTTTATTTAAAATCCTCTCTGATAAGTTGCTACCTGATTGTTGTACTTTTATTTTTATGCAATAGTTTTTATGATCAAGTATAAGGTATTGTTGTTATACTTTGTACAATTACTAACATTTAATTATTTTTACAGGTGTTGTGCTTAACATTTTGCTTGTAATTATGAAATGTACACTTCCATTCAAAGATATCAAGATTACAAGAACTTAGAGAGACATAAAATAAAAGGAAAATTAAACTTTATTATAGACTTTTATTACAAATGAGCAAACAGTTGTCACTTTCGCTGAGACAGTAATATTTTCATTGATTTTCCTTATAATTGTCATAATAAACATATCGTAAGTCTGGTTTGTTTTTGTAGTTGTATAACTAAATCTGTTTTATTTAAATAAATTTAATAATTGTATTGTTAATCGTTTTTTCTATTATTTAAAGAGCATTTCACTCGGCTAATATCGGAATAATTTTTAAATATTCTTAAAATGATTACAATTTAATTTAAGAAAATATTGGTTATATAATATAATATAAATATTATGTTATATAATAGAATAAATGAACTTGAGCTAAAATACAAATGGTTTACTGTAAATTTAATATATAAAGTTCGAATAAAATATTAACATATCTAGTAAATAATAAATTATTTTAAAATTTTAAAATAATTTTTTTTTTCTATTTATTTTTTGCTACTCTATCTCCCATAGAAACCAAATATAAGTACTAAATAGTGTTGTTTAAATCAACAACAAATTTTTATTAGTAGTTTTCGTATGTAAAGCATTTTTCTGTGGCAGCAACGCGCAAAGTATTAGCAAGTTATTAATAATAAATGGAAATAAAAAAAAATAAATTCATTTTTCTAGAAAATGTTCAATAAATTTTGTGTATATGAATATACATATATACATCAGTATGTAACTCTAACAAGTTCACGTGTAATATTTTGCTTTTAACTTAAGCACCATCACTGCCTGTCAAAATTGATTTGAATTGACTGCCGTAACGTATGCTGTACGCAACTGAATAGTTTAATAGAAAAAGAAAAATAACAGAAGAGGAGATTTTATATTTTCTTCACATCTTTCGCAGACATTTTTTTGTCAGCAGACATTGATTTATATGCCTTTATTTTAACACAATTTCATCGAAATAATGAAAGATTTATAATCCATAGAATTTAGTCAAGGCACATTTATTCATCAGGTATTCTTGTTTCGTCAGCTGATTATTTTTTTCTTCACTTATTTTCAATTTCAGCTGTCAAAGTCTATTGATAAAAAACAATTTTCTCTCCTCTCTCATTAGTTTCAAATGTCAAACTTCATATATAAAAAATATAAACAAAAAAATTCTTTCCGAACTGCAATTACCTGATGACTTAATATGCCTTGGAGTTTAGTATAATTTAGTAATTAAAATTAAGTAAAGAGATATAGAGCTTTGAAATGAAATAAAACAAAAATGGATAATTTTAAATTACCATGAAATTTACTTTAATTTCAATTGGCAATAACGCAGCGACTGTCGTTCTTTAAGTGATCAATCGACTAGCATTAAATCTCACGATATTAAAGGCCAATTCACTGGTACGAAACTTGAAACTATTCGGTTATCAAATCATAACTTCAATAAATCAATTATGGCACGAGCAATGAGCATGTTGTACCGTCTTGTTAAAACCACAATTGCTGCATATAATGGGTGTTTAATTGATGAAAGAAAAAGGCAATAATCATGGCTTTATAGCGGTCACCACTGTCTGTAACATTCTGACCAGTATTATTTTAAAGAAGTCCATCCCATTAATCTCACCAAGCAGTCAGTTTATCGGAATGTAACGGTGTGTCAACATAGACTTAATGATTTTCATCACTCAAACTACATCAGTTTTGTATCGTATTTATTCAAACAAAATTCGCTTATGAAAATTGGAAACAACGGAAATCTTGTTTTGGCCCATTCACCAATGATTTTTTTTAACGCACTGTACGACGTCTTTGTGAATGCGTATTATCATTAAGAGTAAACTTAATGCAAGAACGTTCCATAGTTAATCGAATAATCGTTAAATAGATGTAGTGTTAAATACGTATTACGAACAGAACCGTAATTTTTAAAATAAATTTGAACAATTTAGAAGTGTTGTTTAGGTGTCAGTCTATAGATGTTGAAATACCCAATTACGCCAGTTAAACAAGGTAATTCGAATTACTTTAATTAATTTTCCTAACTCATAGGTGTAAGCAATTTTCAGGAAAAATATTTCTTTACTCAGGATATATACATTCGAAATTTCATTGCTCTACGTCAATGCGATTGGATACAATTGCATTTTATTCGATGTTGGAAGGACATGGTTTTTTTTACCTACTCTTGTATTGGAAGCTATAACTCTCTTCCTAATATTCCCATTTAGCCCAAACAAACTTTCGAGCTTTGTAGGCGGACAGATGGACGGACGTAGCTAGATCGTCATAAAATTAAACCCCGACTTAGAAAATATATACTTTATGGGTCTAAAATGGATATTTCGATGTGTTACAAACGGGATGTCAAAAAGAATATACCGCCACACCATGTTTTTGCTGGTTGATATAAAAAATGGTTGTGTAATTTTAGCACTTAAACAGCTTGTAAATTGTTGCCTACTATTATCGACCTAATTTTCAGCAAAAGCATTTTAGAGTGCATATTTATATTAATTAAATAAACTTAATTTTTTTTATTCTTCACAAAAAAGCCCTATAAGACGGACAAAAATTATTGAATGAATTGCTGAATACATTGTTTTACTACATTTTACCTGTAGAATAACTAAAACATCAAATTTTTTTATGTTTATTAAAAAGTGAATTTCTACTACTTCTGTATTATGTGTTTGCTAAAAGGTTTTCTTTTAACAATTAATTAACAAAATTAAATAAAATATACAAATAAATTAGCATTGTGTTGTAAGTGGAGGGAATTAAAAATTCAGCACACCCGACTATACTTATTTGCTATCTGCGAAGGTGTTGTTTTAGCATTCATTCATTGTGTTTCTCTTTCTTTCTTAGTTCTTAAAAAAAGACCTCTAACGTAATTTTTTGTATGAACCGTAAAAAATTGCTGTGTCGTATTTTTCATTAAAAAAAAAATATAATAGAATTTTCCTTTTTTCCTCTAATATTATTTAACTTAGCACTCTGCCAGCAAAGATGACAGGAAACATTAAGCAGAAAAGAGGTATTAAGTTTTTCTCCTTTTCTGACACTCGTAAATAAAGAAAAGTTTTTTTTTCAGTTGTTTCTTTAACAAAACAAATAAGAAAAATTGTTATAAAAATAAAAACTTTAAAATAATGTTGAAGCAGGGATGATAAGTTTTACTATAATTACATATTTTACAGTAGAGTTTATGCGTCTGAAATACATTGATGTTTTAAAGATTTTTAAAATAAGATGATTAAATTATTTCCGATCAGATTAATCTTTTTTTATGCAATTTCACTTCTATCGAAATACATACAATAAAGTATTCACAATTCTTATTCCTCGGCTTTTATCAGTCGTAATATTTTCCTACTGATTGAAAATTATGGGCTTTTTCTGGCCGAGGCACAAAGAATCTGTCATGAGTAAACCATGGAATTTTTAACCAACAGCTAATACTACATTTACACCTACACAAAATCTAGTACTTAAGGAATTTTGAGCGAAATCAACCAGATTTCCCATACAAAATGAAATCTACTTCGCCACTAGATTTTGGCAAAATCTACTTAAAATCTAGTACTACTTCGTGATGCAACTGTGGTTTTTATTAAGTTGTACTAAAATATACTACGCTGCACACAGAAAAATTCAATCATAATATATAAGGTGGTTGCAATTGCACATTTTTTTTATATGGAGTTTGAATTTTGGAGAAGTAGAGCATAGAGAGCCTCTCAGACCACCTTAAAAATAAGTATATTGTTTTGAAAACGAAATCTTGCAAAATGTCAAAAAACAGTGGTAAAAACGGTTTAGATTTTAATAAAGATTTTAAATCAAATCTACTAGATTTTGCTGAGGTGTAAATGTAGTATAAGTTGATTTTCATATAAGATTTGTCTCATTCTGCACGTCATCGTCAACTAACTTTTAACGTACTTTAAGTAACAGCTGACTTTGTACTTTTATTTGGCAGATTTATCAATTCAAAACTGCGACGGCGGATTCTCTGTGACTTGGCCATTAGATTTTTCATTTTTCGACCTGCTATCAAGTTGAGGCTTTACAATATTAACTTATATATTCAGATTCTATTACGAACCTTAATTTTAGAATATTGGCTGTTTTGGAATATTGGCTCAATATTTTTCTCAAAACTATGTTTAGCGATAAACCTCATTTTCGGCTTAAAATTCAAAATAGATCCCACAGACTCCAAATAATCAAGATGCAGTATTTGCTGGTGGCATCATCGAACCCTATTTCTTCTGTTATGGATGACATTGACTTTTTTAAATCAAAGTTTGGCGTTAAGTTAATTTTGAAATGGAAAATGTTCTATAGGTCCACAAAAAGTCACTGGTTTATGCTGATAAGCCAGCAACAATCGACGCCTTAGGGACCAACTTTGTTCGTGTTATATATGTACGACCAACAAGACTTGAAAAGAAAGCAAAAAATTAGAAGTTTAGAAAGCGCTTCGTAAAAACAGTCGCGGTGACGATGAGTCCATATCAGTTTAAAATGTTCATTATTTCAATTTATATTTTTGTATTAGATTAGTCAAAATATGTTATAAAAGATATAATAAAATTTTAAAAATTTCACTGAAGACTGAAATGTTTTAATTTTTAATAGAAGTTATCATGTATAGCATTGAAAATATATTTTTTTAACTTCAGCAACAATACAAAAAAAAAACATTTTCTGTTAAATAAATAAATATTTGCTATTTATAACTCGCATTTTGTTGTTTTATAAATGTCTTGATATAAGTACAAGTTACGAGTATTATTTTAAAAATATAACATTTATGACAGGTTATTTTAAGCGCCACAGCAAGCGGCCATATCATATAGGAGTTAGACAAGCAAAAAAGGATTATTAATAAATTAATTTTTTTTTCTACAGGGTAGGCCACAAATCACCATGAGCCTTAAAAATTTAATAACGTTTTTGCTTAAATACTTTTTTCGTCTGATTATAAAATATGCAATATGGAAAGTTTTTTACACTAAGTACTGAAAAGATTACAAGTAATGTGACCCCCCCAATTCCATCTTCGCAAAGATTTTATTGTTTAGGGCATTTTCTATAACATCTTTCAAAATTTGTAGCCCCCATACTTCCGCATAACGTTGGAATTAAGTCCATAGTTTGTTAGGACTTATTCACATATACTCGCTCCTTTGTGAAACGTTTTGGCCAATCAATTCCCGAATTTCTCGAAATTATCCGCTCTTTAAAAATTTTACTGTCGTTGTGTTTTGGACAGTGGTTCCATTCAACCATATGTCAGGTCTGTTTTCAAAACCTGAACGCCAAAAATATTCTATCATAAACCGATACCGCTCTTCATTTACGGTTACAGCACTTTGTTTTCGAAACAGTATGGCCAAATGATATTTTCAAATGTAATGCCGCACCATATTGTACACCAAATGCGATGCATTTAATGCTGATAAACGTCTCTAGAATTTTCAGAACCCAGATTCAGATTTTTAGAAGTCTTTTAAATATAAATTAGCTTCAGCTTAAACAGATTATCAATAAAATTGATTATATTTCTGGCCAAATGTGGGTTTTAATTATACACTGATAGAATTTTATGTGGAAATAACAGTAAATCTTTTTTTTAAATGCGTCGTTGTGACGTACGACCCAACCCTAGCTGAGCAGAACGCCGTTTGGTAGATGTTTCTGGTGTTTCGTTAATACTTTGCTATACACGCAGAGCGAATTAGACATATTCTCCCGATTCACGTCAAATCTCTTAGGTGTCATCTTGACGGTGATGATATATAAATAACGCCTGAAGAATAACGCTGTGACTTGGAGCTAAAAAGGCCAATGTCAAAATATTTACTTTTGAGAAAATTTGAATTGAACTTTAACTCTTATAGGTGCTTTCATAGTGACATTGGCCAGCATTTTATTTATGAAGCTGTTCTGGGTTAAGTATGACTTTTTCTGTTTTACCATAATGAAAAAGAACAAGAAAACAAATCTAATGCAATGATTAACTCAAAAGAGCAAAAAAGTGACATGGACCCTTTTAGGTCCAAGCCACAGAACTAATGAAGAGAATAACAAATGAACAAAGATCCAGAATAATTTAATTTCATTATTTAAAACAGCGATCAACTATTTTAACATTAAGAGCATATTGTCATAATTTTAACGTCAAAATGTAGCCCTCTGAAGCAATGCTTAATTAATTAGTAGCACCGACATGTCACCTTAAGGGATTTACTTTGAACCGGTAGACCAAATCTAATTGGCACTGTGAAAGTATTGAACGTCTAGAGTAAAGTCTAAAAGAAACACCAGAAACATCTACACAAAGGCATTCTGCTCAGCTAGGAATGGCTCGTACGTTACCACGGCGCACTTAAAAAAAGATTTACCGTTAATCTTATAAAAGGTGCAATTGGTGCAAGAATTTAAATCCGTAGATCATCAGCAACGTTTAAATTTTGCAGTCGAATTGAAGCAGTTGGCCAATAATGAATTTTAATTTATTGACAATTATGTATGCTTTGTTCTGATAATCTAAGAGCCATTCATGAACGATAATAGCACTTCATTAGGTATACAGTATCGCGTGGCATTACATTTGAAAATATATTTTCTTCTTTGAAAATGAAAATGCTGATACAGTAAATGAAGAGTGGTATTAGCTTATGATAGAATATTTTTAACATTCTGTTCTTAAAAAACAGAGCAGGATTGAGCAACTGCCAGGTACACAATGATGTTTTAAAAAAAACTTTTTGTAGATCGAATAATTTTAAGAAATTCGGAAATTTAGCTATTTTCTTTGGGGTTATTTGAAGGATCGAGTATATGTTAACATGCCCGAGACTATCCTTAAACTTAAAGTCACCATTGTTGCCAATATTCAAACGCTACTGCCAAAAGTTTTGAAAAATTTTTCTGAAAATGCTATATACATGTTCATCATTGCGAAGTTAAAAATGGTGGTCCATTTTGTGTATTTTAAAATCTGGAAAAAATATATTTAAATGAAAAAGTTATTAAAATTTTTTTAATAAATTTGTGACTTTTTGACCAACTTTTAAGTATAAAAGACAAATAAATTAACATACGCTTATACAATTGTATTTTAAAATTGCGTAATAATATGGGCTTAAATACGTCACGCTTCAAGTTTTTTTTTCTATATAAATATATGTACACTCCCGTTTACAACTCGATACACAAATTTAACTACACATTTTATTTAATATTTAATTCATATTTTTACGATCGTAAACCTATTCTATTGGAATTTGTAGCAATATTTTAGCAGTTTTCTTGAAAAGTTGCTGAGATTTCCCAAAAGTAATAGCAAAAAATGAATGTCGTAAATGTTTAAATAATTCTAATAAAAAATGTTTATTAAGTTTATGGCGAATACGTTATTAAATTGATAGTAAAGGGTTTCCCAATAATAGTAAATCGATGCTTAATATTCTCTTGGTGTTATGTTAATTTAAGTTTATGTACACGTGTAAGCACATAACATGCATGTGCGATTATGTGTGCGATTAAGAATATTTAGAGCTTTAAAACTTTTACTAAGATTTATTTCAAACTTGAAACATAAACAAAGAAAAAGCTGGGTTTCTTAAACTGTCCCGGGAGGGGACAATAGGCATAAGAAATAAAAAAAAAATTTTCAAATTTTTTTTATTATTTTTAGAAGTTAAAATTATTTTTTTTCTAATTCAGGAGGTTGATATTTTAGTCACTACTTTCACAAGTGATAAAGAATATTTATCTTGTATAAATATAGCACACTAGCAGAACCTGAAACGCTCTGCTGGCCCCTACAATTTTTTTGCATGCACGTAACCTACATTTGAATATAATACGCTCAGTATTTACGTAAATGTATAATATATAATATCAAAACACTGCGTATAAAAAATTAAATGCATTCAATGAATACATACACAAAATGAATGAAATTAATAAATGCATACAAAGTCGATCCAGTCGCTAAATTGCCATTAGTTAGATAAAAAACCTAGATACCGACTGCAGCACCATCTGCCGGGCTGATTTGTGAATCTTAACCATCCAGAGCGCCAACCACACTCAAACAAAAAAAATCATTCAAATTGGTCCAGCCGTTTAGAAGGAGTTCGGCAGTGTTGCCAATTTAGCTATTTTATGGCTAAATTTAGCTATTTTTGAACACGCTTAGCTAGGAAAATCTGTGTTTAGCTATAAGCCATTTTTTTAGCCATTCCTAGATATTTTTTTTAGCCTTTTTTACCCATTTTTTGTTTTTTTTTGTTTTTTGGCCCTCGCGGACATGTTAGAATGATGACCACTATGCAATGAAAATTGGATTAGTTAATTTAAGATTTTAATACTTATTGTCATTTTCTTAATATAGAAAGATCCAATAGATAAATTATGAGTTAATACAAAAAAAAAATTTTTTTTTTGTTTTTAGCTTTTAAGTGAAAAATAGTGAAAAACGTTTCTATAAATCAATGCTTTTTAACTACTAAAAGTTGCATCGATGGGAACCTCTTTAAAATAGTGGGGATGGTTATCCCACCCACAATTAAAAGAATAGATTACAGAAGTTAGATAGTTTTTGTAAATATTGTAAATGTGAAATTAATGCAAAATTATATGAAAAACACATAAATGGTATTGAATATACATACATCGAGACCAAGCTTTTACTTTTTAATCCAATGAATTTAAAGCTACAACAGCAGGAGAATACATTAGCTATGATCTCATTAAAAAAACACAGTTATTGTTAGGGAAATTCAAAAGTTTATAATTTAATGTTAAGACAATCGATACAATTAAGTTCAAATAAAACGTCATTCAAATGGCCTCCACGACTTCTTCTGAAGGAACGAATTCGATGAACGCAATTTTCGAGCATTTTTTTCCACTAACTCAAGTCGTATGTCATGTATGGTTTATTTCGAAAGACAAATATTTTATTTTTTCTACATTCTTTTTTTTAAGATACGGCTTCAAAAGAAGATAAATGCTGTTATCAATATGAAGTAGCACATAATTATCTTAAATTGATAAGATCTAAAGAAAGTTAAGATGACAATGACAATAATAGCGAGCTAGATGCTGATGATAATTGGTCCTTTTAACACCATTATAATAATTCTTGTACTTTATAACTAGTCAAAGATGTATTGAGTATATTACAAACGGTCTTAGATTTTATTATTTTTCTTTTAAAACAAATTTATCCTTTTTTTTTTATTCAAATATTGAAAACTTTCTACTTTAAACATTAGCCATTTTTCAGCCATTTTTGCTAATCAAGTTCTGGCATCACTGGAATTCAGTGACAATTGAATTATATATAAATGATATGCCTTCAGCCTTGAATGTGACGACCTTAAACGTTTACGTTTTAAGGAATTTATTCGTAAGTGGATATGTTAAGCAATTTTAAGAATGTGATTATTTGAGTTAGGATAAAGACTTAGAAGTTCCTTTGGTTGCATAATCAACGAGCCGCACTTCGCTAAAACAGTCCTGCCAGAGGTAAAAATAACAAAATGTTTAAATTGAGTCCTCTTTGCAATTAGATTGAAAAAAACTCATGTGACTGTTGTATTTTCCACGAAAACTTGTCAATAGATGAATGAATGATTAAATGTTTTTGAAATCATCTAACAAAACACTTTATTGTGAGTAAACTGGTAAGATACGGTTACAGAAACTTGGCTTAACAAGTTCCTTGATGTACTGCTATGTTTTTTATATCACGTTCCTTCAAGTACTAATACTCTTGGTAAGTTGTTTAATCGCTTCCTTTAAAACTACTTTCAAAATTGTTTCACAAATGATCAGCTTCTATATGAACTAAAAAGTTTTGGGTTTAGAGTAACTGATACAATTCGAGATAATAGAAGCAAAAAAAATTCTGCAATGACCGTAAAAAATTTAAATGATTTTCGTTTTGATAAAAATAATGAAATGACAGAAGTGCGTTGGATATAACAATGTCGCCATGCCAAAAATTTTTAAATTTACACATTCGCTAGGAAAAATAAAAAGACAACATTTTAAAAGGAAATTATCCATTTTTAAGGGTTTCCATTAGTAAAAAGAAGTAGAGGTGTCTTTCAGATTTGCCAGTAAGTAATGCTTGGCGGCCTCAATCGAAAAAACAATGAAAATAATCCTGATGAAGTAAAAAATTAATTGAGATGTGTTATTTTGCATTGCAACTGTTAATGGAGGTGCGGACAATGCACAAAAATACTTTGTTTTTATGCCAAACTAATAACTTAATCGCCTCTGTCCAGATATGGAGACATATTTTATTCAAAAATTCTATATTTTTTATTGAATTAAATTTATTTTATTTATTTTAAAACAAAAAATGATTTATTTTTAGGCTTAAATGGGTTAAGCTTGTTAACTTTACGTCTAGACGATCCATCGATTTGTTCAGACTGGAGCAAAACGTCGACAGAGCAACTGTCAAAAAATTGTTCAAGTTCTTTGATATGGAGAAAACGTATTAAGTGTATTTTGTTTCTATTTTTATGTGACGTCTCTTTCTTTCATATTCAAAATGCCTTTTAATATCAGACATTGTTGTTCGAACAAATATTCTGACAACGCTGTTTGAACAAGAACAAAACATCGACAACAGCGGTCCACACATCAGGCAAATTCATGTGTGCACAAAAAATTGTCCGTTGTTCGAACAATTCGATGGCTGGTGTGGACCGTACGTAAGATATGTTCACATTAGCGAAATATTTGACGAAAAAGACAAAAACATTAATATTTATGATTTTTTCTCCGAATAAATTAATGTTTATTAAATTCAAATTTTCGTAACTTAAAGTAAATTTGATGTAAGAAAATTTACATAGTGATTTCGCTTATTTAAAAAATATTTTTTTGTAATTTACTTCTAATCTAATAATAATAGACAAATGATTCTCACTCTCAGGGGCAACATACAAAAAATCAATTTAAATTTTTAACTGAACGGCAAGGCTACTCAACATAAAACTATACAAACAACTTAAAACTTTTTATAACATAAAAGTATTACGAAACATCAATCTTTTTAAATGCTTTAACTTTGGCAGACCCCTTTTAAATACAGCAATAAAATGTTACAAATGACTTTGGCATGTGTACGGAATCGTAAGAATTCTGAAATTCCAAAAAAGGATATTTTCGCAATAAACTTCACACAATTGACCAAGAATGTAATGAATTTATATGAACTTATAAAACCACATCAGCCTAGTAATACTCCCCTCATATTTCACCTACGAAATATAAAAATGAACAAACATGCAGCCATACATATGTACATACATACTTATGTATGCATGTGTTGGCACATACATTAATACATGTAACAAATGATGAATGTAAAAAGCAATAAAATTATTTAGAATAAATAATGACACAGAAAAGTAGAGGCATAAAAAATGAAGTCTGTAAGATGACACTAGAAAAATGGCTGTTAAAAACCCAAAACACATAAACAACAAATGCGGATAAATGAAAAAATGAGAGAAAAATTATTAAAGGAAAAACATTTCATATTGCGAAAATGGCTATAAAAATACAACGGGGAATTGATGACGAAAACAAAATAAACAAAAAGGAAAATAAAATAAACAGAAAAAAGAAAATATAGTAATAAAAATGTTTGGTGATAATAAAAACAAAATCGTGGAAAACATCAGCAAAAGAACAACAAATTGAATTCTACGCATAATGAGCGTTTCATAATGCACTGTGTAGAAAAAAGGGTCGCTTTGTAAAAGATAAAAGTTTTTATATTCTAAGCAGGCCCTAAAATATACATTGGCTGTTGTTTATGTACTTTTATTTATTTTTTTTTATTTATAGCTAAAAAGAACAAGTTTTTAAAAATAAAATAAAAAATTCTAGGCCGCATTGTGTCTTTTAAACGAACCTTCATCTTCACTTCGCTTCGTGATTCGCTTACTTAGCGATATCCTACTTCTCGAAGTCATGGTTTTTATATGCGATGTCCCACTTCGTAGGTCTCTCTTTTGCTATTAATAAGCGCTACTTTCATCGCTACCAGAAACAGTTTATGCGATACGGTAAGGAAATAAATTTTGCACTACTTACAAAATTAGATTTTTTTGGTTCGAATAGGCGAGGCGATATCAGTGTACGCTTTAATTATACAACAGATTTTAAAAAAAAAATATACCAGTTAAAAGGAATTTTCTGGCAGATGTAGAGAATATAAATATATATATTAAAATCGGCTTAGTATTTTAAAGTTACTGTTAACACATAAGCATACCACTAGTATTTAATAAAGAGCTACACAAGCACAAGAAAAATGGCTTACAAGTAGTCTCATTAAAATTAAAATAGTGTGTGTATGCGACTCTCTCATTACAAAAAAAAAAAACGCTTTCAAAAATATATGATTTGTTTTACCAGCGTTGTTAACTTTGAAATTACAAAAAGCACCTTAAAAAAATCACAGATTTTAAAATTATTTACTTTTGATTTTTTTTAAGCATATGAATCGCTTTAAGTTCACAGTTCTAACACAGTCACTATTTTACAGAAAAATTGACAGCTTTTAGACGCCAGTTGCCCTCTGAAATATCATATTTTACAACTGCCAACGAAACTGAAGTTTAAATGCTAACGATTATCGATCTATAAGTCTATTATTAATATCATCTGACTAAATAGCATGATGCTATCAATATTAACATTTTTAATCATCAGGGTGACAATTGTTGTACATTAAAATTTCTTTCTAGACATATTTGAATATTTTGATAGTAGACCTAGACCAAAACAAAAATTTGCACAAAAATTTTAAGGGCCATTATTACAACTTGCCGTTAAAGGTAGGATTTTTTGTGCCCGATAAATAGCTTTGCATGGTTACGACTTAAATTTTTTATTATTATTATAAATAATGATAATATTTAATGGATAAAAAGATAATAAATGAATGCTTTGTATTGCCAAGCCATTTATCGGTCCGAAAAAATCCTGCTTTTAATTAACGTCAAGTTGTAATAATGGCCCTTAATGTTTTGTAATGAGATGAATTGACCTTCGCTTAGAAAATGTTTTCTGTTTTAACTGCAATTAATGTAATTATTTAATAACACTGCCGTTTAATATATTATATTTGTTTTTTATGCGTGTTTTATTGCAGTCCATGTTTTTGCTATGATTAACCGTTTCTTTATTTCATTGCCGCTTAATGTTTTGATACTCCACTTTGTTTGAAAACACGTTAACGAACAGACCTGTAGTAGAAAACTTTTCGAGCAACGATTAATTTATTTAAGTGTGAGAAATGTTTTGTTATTTATATTTACACTGAAATATGTATACTGATTGGAAGTAGTGTGAAATAAAACGCATTATTTTCAGAAAATTTTTAAAACAAGAGATAAACAAAATAATGCGTGTTAATACAAATTGCTTTTTATAATAAGTGCTTTAATTGTATGGTTAGAAAGAGAGCGTAACTTTATAAACTCCCGTTTAAAATGTGTTTCGTTTTTTTTTTAATTTTATTCGTGTTCTTAATTTGGTGTTGACCGTTAACTCCACTAACTTTCAAGCCGAGAATATTTTTTATTCTGATCCAGCGGTTTTTAAGCATAACTTAAAACTTTGTGGATAACAGCAAAGCGTCTCGAACATAGTTAGAATTAATAATTATAACCATTATTTGTGGAATTACTTTCTAATGTTTTATAAGAAAACTTTATTGAAACTTAAATTTTTTTTAATATAAAGATTACTTTACAATTCCTAAATCAATAAACCAAATAAGATTTTTTTTGTCATTGTGTTGGTGGCAGATTATGGTTAGGAGAATGTAGTTACCATGTAAAAAAAAAACTACTTCTGGTGAAGGCAAAACTTCAATAGGGAATTTATTAACGTTTTACTTCATAAACGAACAATATATTTTGAAATAGCATTTAGAAAATCGCAGGCACTTAAAATGCTGGAAAATGTTTGCTAAAGTTAGAGCTCACGGAGGAACCCCCTACGGCGATGCCTCGGACAAAACTTGACCAAATAATCTGTAAAACGTAATTGACAGGCATTCAATCATCACCCCAGATACATTTTTTTTATTTTTTGCAAATTTTTTGTGCTTTTTTTCAATTTTAAAAAAATAAACATTAAAAAAATCAACAGATATTAAAAATAATATAAAATTCTGCCAAAATTAAATTTTCTTGATAACATTTTAAAAATAAAGCAGTGAGCGAAAAACTTGCAGTGTTAACTGCGAAGTTTTAAAGTTTGTTTTTTAACTAACTAAGGCTAATATTTAGTTCTCAAATTACGTATATGTATGGTGCAACCAGAAACATGTATTTTCTAGAAAATGTAATACATATGTATGTATCTCTCGATTGGCAGAATTCAATTTGAGCAAACCCATTAAAAGACGTAGGACCTCTTAATATGTGTATCAGAGTTGACTTTCAAACCCCGGACCGCAACTAAAAATCATATTAACGCTCATACAAATGTTATAAATATATAAAAACTTTAGTTGACTAATTCTAATCTCACTATTTTAAAAGCTATTGAGAAAATGTAAAATAATTGTACATACATTTTACACATATTAAAAGATGTTGTATGAGATTAGTCAGACAAAAAACCGGATTTAGTTAAGGAGCTAATACACGGCATGTTTTTCACATCTGACTTGTCAAACTCTCTACTGCTTATACGAGCATGTTGTGTGTTACCTTTAAAGCATTACTTCTCTAAAAAAACATGTATTGAGACATCTGACAAAATTTTAATTAGAGCGCGCTCTATTTTCTTCTTTCAAAACATGTGACATCAGCCGTTGGCTGAAATCTCTGCTGCTGCAAAGCAGTCAGCGTAAAAGTACAATTTTGACAGACATGTAGATTTACATATGTCTCACAAATTTTTGAAGTCAGATGTAAAAAACATGCCGTGTATTATAGCTTTTACTGATCTTATTAATTTTTTAGAAAAATTTTTTGAACAGTTGGCGTGGTATCACCAATATAAAGAAAATAAATTTTATATACAATTTCCCTATGTATGTAAGAGCATCACTTGGAATAACTTAACCAATTATTATATTGTTATTATAGCCTTTAGCTGGAAGACAGAAGTTATTATTTTCAGAACATACTTATACTACGTTCACACAGGCGCCTTAATTGTCAATTTATAATATTATCGCAATTAAAGGCCTTATTGAGCTCCATTTACCATACTAAAACTTATTTTTAAATTGAGCAATATATACTTAATTGTTTCATTTATTGTCTAAAACTCGAAATACAACTCTTGAGAAGTATGTTCAGTGAGAAGAAAATTCTTTAGATGGAATTAAGAAAATTAAAAATTTTTTAAAAAAAATTTAAAAAAATATTTGAATAAATTCAAATACACACATATAAGTATATATATGTATAAGTATAATTGTAAATATATTTTATGAACAGGAAAAACACTGAAAAGAAGGCATTATTTGATTTGGTATAAATACATCGTATTTTACAGCTATCAAATGCTAATGGAGTGAGATAAATGGAGTATGTCTTATTTTAATTGCTCAATTAACACTAAATTGAAACAATTAAAAATATCTGTCTGAACAGGGTATTAGAGATCAAACAATAAATCTGTGCCAGAGATGTTAATTGTCTAAGTCGATTCTAATACGAGCATTATACTATGTTCACACACGCGCCTTAATTGTCAATTTATGATATTCTTGCAATTAAATGCCTTTATTGAGCTCAATTGACCATACTAAAACTTATTTATTAATTGAGCAATATATACTTAATTGTTTCACTCAATGTCCAAAACTCGAAATATAACTCTTCAGAAATATGTTCAGTGAGAATAAAATTCTTTAGGTGGCATTTCTAATGTCAAACAAATTAATATACAAAAAATAGGAAGTAAGAAAATGGAAAATGGATGATGGATGATGGAAATTTTAAAAAAATTTTTAAATAAAGTCAAATACGTATTTATATATACATATATATAAATATAATTGTAAGTATATTTTATGAACAGGAAAAAAACTGAAGAGAAGGCATTATTTGATTTGGTATAAATACATACATCGTATTTTTACAGCTATTAAATGCTAATGGAGTAAGATAAATTGAGTATGTGTCAACACTTATTTTAATTGCTCAATCGAAACTAAATTGAAACAATCAAAAATATCTGTCTGAACAGGGTATTAAGCAAATAAATTATTTTAATGATTGCTGTATTTAAGGATTTTTTAAGTTAAAGTTCGATATAAACTACAGGTCTCTGTTTCTAACTTTTAGTTGCTGCCACAGCAATAAAACCAAAGGGGGGATTTTACCATCAAATAAGTAACATGGTGAACATTTGCGGTCGAACTGACCACCTATAACTTTTACAGCTGTTTTTTATTTATTGTCTTGTTAGGTCATATATTGTCTTGTTAGGTCAGCTAGTTTTTTACCAATGATTAAGGATTACTATGATTTTGTATTACTCTTCCACAAAATGATTTATTTTAAATTGAACCATTTTTTAAAATGAACTATTTACAAATGTATGTGCATTGTACGTACATGTGTACATCCAAGGCGAATTCAGACAGGTGAAATTATCAGCCTAGCTGATGGGGATACTTTTTTTAAAATTGGTTAAATTTGCCTCGATTTTATTTATTAATGCAGGGAAGGAAAACGTGATTTTGGCTTCAATATTAAACAAATAACTTAAGCGTGTTTATTTGATAATAAATGCACTAAATTTATGTATATTGTTTTTGCTTTTGCGTCATTAATAATGTGTTTCAAAAATGTATATCCATTTTTTAATCAAATTTTATTATATTTAATATGTCATAAAAACTTTTCCATCTCTGATTTACGAATTGGCCTTAACATAAAAGATCCCCACAAAAGTTGCTTTGTTGTATTAATTCGCCGTTGCATATAAATATATGAATATGCCTTGTGTACATCTGTATGTATGTATGTATAAATGTATTGTAGTATGTTTTAAATTTTTTTATTAAGAAATTATGTAGGATACATTTGAAAATACAGTACCGTAAAATTTAGATGTTTTTTTTAAACATATACGTACATATATAAATGTTTTAAGCGAAACTATTTTCTTTGCCTTATTTAATTCAATAAAGGTAATAAGACCGAAGTGATTCATTTGACTTAAGAGGTCGTTATTAAATTTAAAGCTAATGCTACATATGTTTCACACTACATATTAACAACTTTAGAAAATCGAGTTGCTTAAATTATCGTTTGTGGTTGTTTATCATTGGTTTGTAATAGCCGTAGGCTTTCATATACTTTTACGGTAAAGTTCAGTAACTGTGTAATTAAAAAAAGACTACTATTACAAAAACCAATTGGAATGAAAAGGATGCACAAGGAAAATGTTTAAGAAATTGCAAGTGAGTCAAAACAGCTTTTTGAATAGAACACATTGTATTATAATGTATATATTAACATATGTATGTACATATATCCTTTTTATAATGCAATACATTTATAATTTTTTTTTTCTGCTAATAACTAATGAAAGCTGCTAGTTTAAAAATAAATTTCAGACAACAAATTTTTTACATTTATTTATTTTTTTACATTTAAAATCATATGGTTTTTAACAGTAAATGTAACAATTTGAAAGATATACAGTAGAACTGTGTTGCTTATGAACGACCGGGTTTAAGTGAACGAATCACCGAATTGAACAAAGTAATCCGGTCATTTTTCTCAGTGCTTTTCGTTTTACGGTTTTCTGTTCAATGTTTGTTTATTCAGGTCTTTTTTATGTCAAATTGTATATATATATATGTATAAATGTGTTTTTTTTTTATGTTCTTTGCTTCAGGTGAGTGTTTGTGTATTAGTACTGTGTAGCTCATAAATGAACGTATTAAATTGAAGAAAGTGATCCGGTTGTTTTACTGAGCGCTTTCGGTTTAATAGTGTGCAGGGTATTTTATGTCAAAATATGTTGCGTAAATATGTTTTTTATGCTAAGTAAGTACACTTATTACAGCATGGTTATGTTCTTTGGTTTCAGTTGGGTGTTTGTGCACTGTTAAGAGGTGGGTTAAAGCAGGTTTCTAATATTCACAAACTGTTTATGATTCCAAAAAATTCGTAACTTTTTAAGCTTTATAAGCTAAAATAAAATATACAATATTCTTGTCAAATGAAAAAATTGTTTATAAATAATTTAAATAGTATTTATTTACTAAAAAATTCAATAAATTAATGCATCAACCATTAAATTTAAAATGGTAATTATTCTGTACCAAAACTTCTTAAAACTTTAATAGTAAATTGAAAAAACATACTTTTTAATAGTAATAAAATTGTTAATCAAAAGTCATTGCAAATAAAATGTACAGTACTGTATTTGTAAAGAAATACGCACTAGGGTAAATGGATAACGATTATAAAGTCAAATACAACAACAAACAGGCGGAAGGGGAAAAACAAAAAAAACTGTATTTTTTGTTGTTTTTATAAAGGATAAAAAAGTCAATAAGAACAAGTATAAGCATTTAACAATGGAAAAAAAGGACACATACCCAGTTTAAATAACAATGTGGTATTTCTTAATATTTTCAAAGAAACAGAAACAAAATTTATAATAAAATTAACTGAAACAAAATATAAAAAATATAAAACGACAAATAGGTATCTAAAAAACTTTAACCGGCAGAGTCTAAAAACGTATATTTAAAACTTAAAACTAGGGCTGTACACAACATTCAAGGTCGAAGATGAGAGAATTCTTCTTGGAATCTAAAACAAAATAAAAGGTAAGCTTCCACCTTCGTTTAAAATTTCGATCGTAATCGAATGCCGTAATTCGTAAATGAAAACCAAACGCACAAACCATAACCTATTCTAAAGTTTTATGATGTAAATAATTTTTGGCAATATATTTAAAGAATCATCTTAAACTTTTCCATTTCCAATGCATTAGTTTTATATTAAAATTTCCTAATATACATACTTACATATATTAAAAGAAAAAACAACATTTAAAAAACTATTGTAAACTTTGACAACAAAAAACTCATACCACAGGCTATGAATTGAATAAATGTTTTTGGTGTAAAAGTAATGAGAATATTGAAAATCTGATGTATTAAGCAATTTTTAACAAACCTTATGTATGAGACGTTATTGAGATAGATTTTTTGTTTTTAAATTTCAAATTTTGTTGTTTTTGTATTTCTATGTAAAATTTGTTTGTTTGTTATGTTAATACTTAGCAAAATTCAGCTTATTTGTTATTTTATTTATTTTGTATTTTTTTATTCTTTTTATTTGATTTGTTTTGTTTACATTTGGTTGTAGGTACACACATGCAAACATATACTTTAGGATTTGTTTTGCGATGAAAAGATAATAACACTTAATTTAATTCATATCATAAAATGATTACTTTAATAAAACCCACATTTTACCATAACTAATTTATAATCATTTTTTTATATTTTATTTTTAATTAATTTTTTTAATAGCATGTAGGTAAATTACATTTATTAATTTTTTTAAGTTCATATATTCTTTTAAACGCCTATTTTTTGATAAAAGATTTAGAAAAATTAATTTTTAACACCGCCGGTACTAATGACTGTTTTATTGTGAGCTATAAGTAACACTACAATACCACTTTATTTTTCCAGTTAATGGAACAAAATGTCCGTGTTTCCTATTGAAACATATTATTCGTTTGACTTTACTACGTATACTACAATAAAAAACGGAAACAAACAAACTCAAAACTTAACTCCATAGGCGGGGATGGGTGGTGGAGTTGTTTTTTTTTATATAAATATGTATAAATTGTCTCACTTTTACTCTCTTTTTATTTTTTTTTTTTTTTTTATTTTCTTTTGTTTTTTATTGTAATTTACACACAAACCGAAAAATACCGTTACTGGATTACAACATATGTACATCCATTGGTACTTACACATACTCACTTTTTTATGTACGAAAAAAATAAATAACACCAAAATTTATTTCAATCTTTTGTCACTTTTTCTATAAAACATCTATTAAAATTTGTTAATTTTGTATTTTTTTTAACTACTTATGTTCGTACATATGCACATATGTACATATGTATGTACATTTTCAATTTGATTATTGCTGTAAGTAGAGCTGCATATACATATATTTTATTTGATTCTTTCTTTTAATTTTGTTTAATATTTTAGTTACTTAATTTTATTTATTTTTCATTTAGTTTGTGTTGATTTATTTATTATTAGTTTATATTATTTTTTGCTCCCGTTTAGCTATGGCGCCACATTGCGTCTGCCTTTGACTAGGGACCCAAGAACTGTGCCAAGTCTGCTTTTTCCAGTCATAATTTTTCAACTGTCATGTAAGCATTATTTGCACCTAAAGTTTTCTTCTTTGCAATTGCTTTTGTTGTTGATGTGTTCTCGTACTAAGAGAGTTCTATGAATGTACTAACACAATGTTGGTGCTTTTTTTACTCTCACTTTTTATATAAATATATATTAATGTATATATATTTAGGATTGGCGAAATTTATTTTTTTGCTCTATTTACATATGGCAAAAGAAAAACTCAGCTGGTGGGTGTTTTACTTAATAGGTTGCCATATTTTGGAATAATTATAACTGGAAAAAGGCCTATCTTACACAATCGTACTATTCATTCGAAAGAAAATCTGACTTACTTAAGACAAATCACACAAAACCTATTGTAAGTACCACACTATCATACAAAAAAGATACGAATACATACATATGTTTCATATATTTTCAATAAACTTCAGGTTTTTGTTTGCGTGATGTTGAAATAAATTAATTAAAAAGGATGTATTCTTATCAGATACTATACCATATGCAACTCTAAATAAAAAGATATTATAATTTTATTAATTTCTTATAAATTCTACCAAATCGGTCAGACTTGTCAAAAATACTGTCGGACAGATTTAATTATGAAATGTACTTTCATACATACATATTTTTGACAGATTGAATACCTCATTATTTTTAGTTATTACCATTTAAAGCAAAATTATATAATATCATACAGCATGGACTTTCAAAGAGCTCTAAATAAATTTTGTTACAAAATTAAATACAAAACATCTTTATTTGAAATATCAACTTAAAATAGATGGCATCTCTGTTTCTTTTTATTCTCTTTTAATCTAGTTAACCCCATTTCATTAGTATCCAATGGGGGTAAGTTTTTGTTTGTGATAAGCTTAAATGGTCATAGTATTTTATGATTACTGTGGGACAAACATAAAAAACTATTTCCGGTATAAGAAGTAAATTTAAAAATAATTAAAATTTGTACTACTGTCAGTGCAATTAATTAAAAAAAAGACAAAGAGTAAACATAAAACGTAAAAAAAGGGAATATACCTAGAATTTCGAATAAGAAATTTATTTAGAAAAAAAATTATCTAAGCTTACTAAAATTACAAAATTTATAATTTCCCTACTATGACCACGAATTCATAAGCTATAACTTAAGACTACGTAAACATATAACATATCGATGCCTTACTTCCTCAACCTCGTTAACTAAAAAATACAACTCTTCAGGAGAGAAAAAAACGGTTCATCTTTATACCCTTCACCTTTGGTGTACAAGGGTATATATAGCTTTGTCATTCCGTTTGTAATTTCTACAACTTTCATTTCCGACCCCATAAAGTATATACATATTTTCTGAAAGCTTATGAATATAGGAGTCGAATAAGCCCTGACCGTTTGTCCGTGTGTTGGTTGAAATCAACTTTTAGAAGCAACTATATATATGAAATATAAGCAAAAAACCACGACCACCTCGTTTTTTTTCACAATTACAACAACAACATACATATACTGGTTAGAGTAAACGTGGCATCGAATCCCAGCTGAGCGAAAAAATTTTTTTTTGTATTTTATATATTATTTATATTTTTATTATTTTTTTATCGTTTTTCTTTTTTGTTTTTAATACATTTTTTTTTTATTTTTTTGTAATTTTTTTTTTTAAACATACGTATACTCAATTTATAATTCTGTAATGGGATGCTTTTATATATGTTTTTTTTTTTATTTCATATGAGATGATTGGTGATACAAACAATTGTTATTGCATGACTACACATTGTGAAGGGCATATAAGATTCGGCAAGGCCGAATATAGCACTTTTACTTGTTTTATACTTCGGTGTTTGGTTAAAAGTTTAAATGCAATTATTAAGGAATTGATTACATTTATGTATATAAGTAGTAATAATATACTAATCCTTTTTAGTTAAAGCATGAAACGCATTTATTGAGATATGAAAAGGAAAAAACTTATTTTTTTAATTAGGCTGAGGCTGAGGAATAAGGCATCGATATATAATTAATATGTACATTTTCATTATAGATTTATATACATAAATTTATTAATGCCAGTAAAATCTTATAATCGTAATAGTCTTACAAAACCATTTTCATCTCATGCATATTTACTAAAGTTTTAGTAAACAAGTTATAATAAACATTTAGTGTATATTACCCACTGTAATTAGGAGACAAGTGCTAAGCACATGTCGCTAAACCGGAACAACTTATTTATATGATATTTACAGAAAACAATTATTTAAGACGAAATAAAATTTTACTTGGGGTTTGTTATTGTAATAAAAAGAAAACATATATATAATGTTTAAACGACGTAAACGGACGTGTTCTGTAAACAACACATTAAACAAAATCACTCAGTGAGTGTGCGCTTTGCATACTCAATGAGTAAATATTTATCAAGACAACGTAAAAGCTTAAAATAAGTAACGGCATTGTCAATTTTTAAATTTAAAAAGCACTTAAGCTAGAAAAAAATCGCTACTTTAAAAACAGTGAAAATATGATTTCATTAATTTTTTCAGTTTTTTTAAGTTACATTGTTGTAATGCATTCTTGATCAGTATGCAAATTGACTTTAATAAAAATGCATAACATAATTTTTTCAAAAAAGACTTATACACTTTTTTGTTTCATTGAAACATAGCTCTATTATGTGTGTTAGGGACAAAAATGAAACATCTTTTTTTAAAGAGTCGGTTGGAAGAAGGGAATAAATCCAACTTAGCTTTTTCTTAACTTTAGTCTTACAATGATACCTTAAGGATTTCAACATTAGGAGTGATAATATTTACTCTTTTTTACTACAATATTGTATTTTTATGGAAACTGAAGAGCATAATTTAAAAGTCAGATGTAGTTAAAAAATGGATATTAATATTAAAAATATTATATTTAATGTTTCAGTACAACTAAGATAATCCATTATTAATTTCTTTCTTTTTCCAAAATTTTTATCCATATAAAAATAATATGAATTTAAGATAAAGCGTTTCGGTGGAAGTGGGCGTTAAAGTGCGCTTTTCACCTTTATTTTATAGCAATATAATAAAATTTACCAGAGAGCTATATATGCTAAATTTCGTCATTTAATACATACAGTTCAGTCGCTTTTATTGGCTCCTTAAATTCATTGATATATAGCAGAATATGTGAGAAGCAAGCGTAAAAGTAGGCGTGTCAAAGTAATATCTAATAATAAACTTAACTAAGACAATTTTTATATACAGCGTTATCTGGAAGGTAGGCATTATATTTACATTCCCTAGCAAGCTATATATGCGAAATTTCATCATCATACCTAGAATTCTGTCGGCTTTATCAGAATTTAAATCAATTTTATTACGTTTTGTTTTTGTCAGTTTTATTACGGTATAAATTTTCGTACATTTTGATTTATAAATCGTTGTGTAAGTATAGATTTGAGCAATATTCAGGCAAAGATATTTTTTACTCAATTTAAGAAAGACATTTTTTTTCGACGAGTTTCAGGAATTTGATGATAATATTTAAAATTTGAAATTTGAAATAAATTTCAACGACTATAAAAAAAGCTCGATCATTTTTCAAAAGGTTCTGGTTTTATTGGAAAGGTTGAACTTTGTCATTTAAGAACGGAACACAATATAATTCATATGATCACCATGACTAGCTCGGCAGTACCCCATTTGATAATATTTACGCAAAATTCTTCTCAAAGAAGTGAGAAAAATTAACTGAAGGTCGATTTCTTTTCGAAAATTTTCTACGTAAATTTTAAAAATATTTTAAAATTTTTGTTAAAAGCTTACTACTTTTAAAGTATGTTTTTAATATGTTCCAATGTTTTTCTTGCGTATGGAGTCCAATTTTGTAAATCTCAAACATAGGCAATTAAACAAAAATTAAAGTGAATGTTATTATACCTTTCAAAGTCAAAGTAGTTCAAATTTTAAATGGCCCAGTATATACCTATTACCTTTTAGCCTAGAACAACAACCGAAACTGCTGAAAACCATTATTTTTTTCTAAAAATTAAATATGTAATATAATATATAATATAATTTATAATATATTGTATATATCGGTAAATATTTTTATTTGGTAATCTGGTGAATTGTTATGTAATTATAAATATTAGTATCTCCATTTCATCTAAAAGTTTAAGTTAAAGTGTATGTTTAGAAAATAAAAATGCATGAAGTTTTTTATGTGTATTTCTGATCCATATTTTTGGATTTAAATATTCGCTTCTTGCAACAGACAGTTCAATTTGAAAATTAAAAAAAGCACTTAAAACGACGATTAAATCACCAAGTGGACAAGTATTTAGACTATTTAAAAGATATGCCATAGTTCGTTCATTCTCTTACCTCAAATATTTGCCTGGTTTTCTTGTTTACGTTTATTTTTCGTTTTTATTTTGCTAGTTTTCTTCTAAAAGCTCGCCAACAACAGTTGACTGTCATTTAAAATACTCCAACGTCTGTATTGTGTTAACGATTCTAGACAAAAATACATTAAAGAAACTGAAACATTAAAAGTGGGGGAAGGTCAATACTAAAAAAATATTAATGTATAGGCGTATGAGTGTTTGTTGAAAACGAATTGGAATTGGAACATATAAATATTAGATACGTGTTTTTTTTGGGAGAAATGATGCTAATGAGAATTTGAAGAAGCGGAAGTTTTTAAACAGATACAAAAAATTATTTTACAATAATATTTAGCATCAAAAAACTTTAACACATTTGTACCTACATATGTACATTCTATTTCAAAACTTATAAAATGTGTTAAATAACTCGAACATATTTATTAATATTAAATATTTTTGAATTTTTTTTTTTACAAATAAGACAGGGTGTTGCAAATAAAAATAAAAAAAACTGTTTAAAAACGGATATGAAATATTTTTAAATTACATATGACTATTTTATCATTAATTGTTATTATTTATCAAGTAAAAATTAACAAGGGGAAATTCAAAACTATACGCTTCTTTTAAGCACAAAATAAAAAATTTAAAGTACATTCAAATTTTAATCAATATGTTGCAAAATTATAATGACTTAAGTTTATGTATGTATTTACATTAAATTTACCTATAATGCATTTTATTACAAATTTTATCCTGTAGTTTATATTAACGCAATAAAGACAACAGACATCTCCCATTTCGGTAAATAATTATCTAAAAATTTGTAAAAAAAAATCAATACCTATAAAAGTCCTATTAAACACGCATACTTGTCTTAAGACATGTACGATGGCATATCAAATCTCACTGTGTAATAGCAAGTATGTCGAGTATGTTAGATATGTATGTTGGTTTTTAAAAATTTTTGAAAACCTGAGTCTGTCGCATACCAACATATTCGTCTAATAGCGTGTCTGTCATACTTCATACAAAAATTCATTCAAATTTTTGCCGCTGCTGTGTGCATATCGGAAATTTAAAAAAATGTCTTTATACCCTTCACCAGTGGTGCACAAGGGTATATATAGCATTGTCATTCCGTTTGTAATTTCTACAATTTTCATTTTCGACCCCACAAAGTATGTATTTTCTGAAAGCTTATGAATGGAGGAGTCGATTAAGCCCTGACACTCTGTCCGTCTGTCCGTGTGTTGGTTGAAATCAACTTTTAGAAGCAACTATATGTTCCTCAGATCTGTATATGGTATTAATCTCCTGGAAATATCCAGGAATGAATCGCTATTGAAATTCAGCACAATCGCCCCATAACTTTCTGAGATATGAGCAAAAAACCACGACCACCGTTTTTTTTACAATTACAACAACAACCTACATACATACTGGTTAAAGTTAACGAGGCATCGAATTCCAGCCAAAAAACTTTATTTTATTTTATTTAATATATTATTTATATTTTATTATTTTTTTAATATTTTTTTTAATTTTTTTAAACAAATTTTTAAAATTTTTTTTTTAATTTTTATTTTTATTTTTTTTTTTTAATTTTTTTTTAACTTTTTTTTTGTAATTTTTTTTATTATTTTTTTTTTTTATTTTCAATATATTTTTTTTTTTGTAATTTTTTTTTTATGTTTTTTACATGTATGTACGTATTTTATATGATACTAGCCAAACCCGGCGCGCGTTGCTACGCCCCTTAATGAATCGAAATGCATTCTGAATTTTAATTGAATATAAAGTGCAATAACCTAAATATTATAATTTTTTTATGGGCGTGGCATCGCCCACTTTTCTAATCACGAAATTGTAAAGTCATAACAACTCAATATGTGTGCAAAGTTTCAGAAGAATCGGACCAGTGCAAGTACCTCAAAATTATAATTTTTTTTATGGGCGTGGCCCTGCCCACTTTTCTAATCACGAAATTGTAAAGTCATAACAGCTCAATATGTGTGCAAAGTTTGAGAATAATCTGTCCAGTGCAAGTACCTCAAAATGATACATATTTTTTATGGGCGTGGCACTGCCTACTTTTCTAATCACGAAATTATTTAGTCATGACAGCTCGATATGTGTGCAAAGTTTCAAAAAAATCGGTCTGGTGCAAATACCTCAAAATTATAACCTTTTTTTATGGGCGTGGCCCTGCCCACTTTTCTAATCACGAAGTAATATGGTTATGACAGCTTAGTATGTGTGCAAAGTTTCAGAAAAATCGGTCCAGTGCAAGTACCTCAAAATTAAAACTTTTTTAGGGGCGTGACCCCGCCCACTTTTCTTATCATAAAATTATTAAGTCATGACAGGTCGATATGTGTGCAAAGTTTCAGAAAAATCGGTCAAGTGCAAGTAGCTAAAACTGATAACTAATTTTTATGGGCGTGGCCCCGCCCACTTTTTTTCACCCATAAACACTCCCTGGTATGTGTACAACAACTTACCAAAGTTTGAGCTCGATCGGTTTTACAGTTTCGGAGTCTATAGCTAACACACACACACACACACACAGAGTTTCACTTTTATATATATAGATGAATGGTGATACAAACAATTGTTATTGCATGACTACACGTTGTGAAGGGTATATAAGATTCGGCACGGCCGAATATAGCACTGTTACTAATATTTTTTTCTGGGAATAGTTTATTGAGAAATATAAAAGCTTCCCACAAGTGTGGCCAAAAAAATCAGATCTGTACCACAATAAACAATTGAAAACAATTGCCATGCTTTCGCTTCAAAAATTTCTGTGTAATGAAGTATGCCGTCAAAGTTCTACAGTGTAATAGCTAAACCCAAAGTATGCCATCACACATGTCTTAAGACAAGTATGCGTGTCTAATAGGCCTTTAATAAGATTGTAAAAAAAAATTAACCATTTTTTTTTTACTAATTTTATTCGAAAAACTTTGTATTTCTGCTAGTTGAAAAAAGTTTATTGAAAAATAAAATTGAAAAAATTTCTTGGCAAGATTTGCTGCCGTATTCATAAAAAATATTTCTGGTTTATTAAAGGCTTATTTGACAAATTTCTCTACAACATCTGTCAAATAAGCCTTAAATAAACCTAAAATATATTTTATGAATACGGCAGTTGGTGTTTAAGGATAAGTTTAAAAAATTTTTGATTAATCATATAAAATAGTGAGGTGAATATTAAAAAAATCGTGAACAATGAGCAGAATAAAATTCTAGTTATAACATATGTACATATGTAGATAAAAAAATCCTAATGTAAAAAAGGGCTTGAACTTTATTGAAGATATGACTAATGTCAAGATTTCTTGTACCCCGATGCATTCTATGGGAATCTCAATATAATAGGCAAGTATTTATTAGAATTTCTTCCCTTTGTTTGCTCAAGATTTGTTAATAGTAAAATTAGCTTTTAACTAAATCGACAATGTGCTCCTTTTTCTTTTAAAAATATGACATTTGTTTATTTCACCAGTTTCTGAATATGTTATGTTTTATATATTCTTGTGATTTCTTTTTTCTTATACTAGTAATATATGGAGAAGGTAAAAATTTAATAGAAACTACATTTTCATAATGTAACTTTTTTTGTTAAATTGCTTGTAAAACTATTATTTTTGACACTATTTCATAAAATTTTTGTGTCAAGGTGTATTTGCGTCAAATTTTTTGAAATCACTGAATATATTCCCTTCATTATAATAAGTGCATAGAACACATATATAGTAGATGAAAAGAAACCCATGTTTCATGAGTTAATAATCATTGTTTACATGAATTGTTTCAGATTTTGTGCATGTATTTTAAAGCACATTAATAGTAGGTAACTATTTTGTTTTTGGAGAAGGCATTCTTCGTGCCTCCTTTTGCACGAAAAATGTTATTCACATTGACTAGTTCAAAAAAGAATATAAATAAGATTGAAATAACGATAAACAAATAATTTTCAATAACAAAAAGATTTAAATTTACCTCAAAATTATACAAAATTGCCCTGTTAAACTTGTATTATTGTGTATATTATTTTAATTTATTTTCTATGGAAATTTGATTTATAAACGTTTTTTAAACCTTTAAAATTTTTATGAATAAGGTCGTTTATATTTAATTAGGAAAAAAATTAAAAAAATAAAATTGTCGATAAAAATTATCTAGGGATATTAGAAACATGATTTTAAAAAATAATTTTCTTATATGTTAATGAACTATCCAAATCTACTTTTGCTTCAATTCAATTTTGGTCAAATATTTTTGTACACAAAAAATTATAATTATAAATAAGTATTTATTCGAACTTTTTATTAATTTTTTTTTGTACATCATTTTATTCTGACTTAAGTTCATTTTCTTATTATTAAACTTTCTAAATAATTTTTCAATTAAATTGTAAGCATTAGAGAATATTGAAAAATTAAAACTGCTATTTATTTTAAGATTAACTAGAACAAGGAAATGGGAAACATAACCTAAAATATGAAAGAATATGACATGAAGAAATTGTCATTTGATAAGAAAAAGGGAAAATACTCAATACTTTGTTTATTTTATACCCAATAAAATATACTATATTGTATTTTCTACAAGCTTACGAATTATAAGCAACATCTGTCTGTTTGGTGTGAAAATAACTTTTAGAAGCCACACATTAATTAATTTTTTTAAAATTATTGATAGAAAATGGTATTTAAATCCAGCACAATCGTCCCACAATTTTTTGAGAAATAAGCAAATTAACAAGATTGCTTCTGTTTTTCCACCTATTTTTATCGAATTGTAAGCCGTAGCCTCGGAAATTATTCCAAGATAAAAGCATTAAAATACAACTGCTTTGGTGTTTTTTCTAAAACTTAAAACCGAGAATTAATTTTTATAATCTCGAGACAATTGAAAGGGTCATTATGAGTATCCAGAAAAAGAACTTATCTAACAAAATATGATACACTTTAAAAAAATTTAAAATCCGTGATGGCCGTAGCTACAAATAGCTTAAAATAAATTTTTACACGAATCAAATCCCCTTTAACCCACAGTATTGATATCAATTAAAAGAAATTGAGCAGTAGAATACAGCCAACTAGGTTAACTATTAAAAAGTGTTGAATACGACATGGCATCGAAAACAAAAATGGCGGTTAATTTTAGTATTTAAAAATTTATCCCCTTCAACTTCCAATATTGGTATCAAATAAAAGAAATTGAGCAGAAGAATGCAGCAAACTAGGTAAACTATGAAAAAGTCTTGACTACGACATGAAATCCAAAACAAAATGGCGGTTATTTTTTTTTTCTTAACCATTACATTAATACTTAAGTATTAAAAAGTGCTCGACTAGTAGAAAATGGAGTAACACGTTACATGTGGAACTCAAGCTATGCTACGATAAGGTCAGTTTATCTATGTGTGCAGGTGAAGGCTCGAATATAGCACTCTAACATGTTGACGTTTAAGTTAATAGTATAACCATTATTGCAACATAGCGTTAATGAAAGATATAATTATTGTGAACGAGGAAACAGCTGATTTTTATTATTATTATTCTTATATTAGCGCAAAGCTATGAGCAAGTTTATCCTACCTGGCTGGTTAAAGTAACGTTGTAATAATAAAAGTAATAATCACAAACTATTTATGCGTCCGACAAAATCCTGAATTTAAGAAAAGTCATGTTGTAATAAGGTGCTTAATGTATCAAAAAGTTTTTTTTTATGGCTTGATTTCAATTGTAAAGAATTTTGAATATAAAATAAATTATAAAAATTTGTGTTGTTTTTAAATTTATTAACCTTTTTTTTAAATTTCGGTTTTTCCAATTATTCTAAAACCGGTTTGTCTTATATGCCGAATATTTTAATGCTCTATTTTTAATTTTATTAATTTATTTCAGAAAATATACAAACCCAGAAAAATAGAAAATATAAAATAAAATAAGAAATTTATCAAAACAATAATTAATTTATAAAATTTTATTAAAAAATACATAAGTTTTTATTAAATTTTAATTCACAATTCAAGTGCAATAATACCAAATGTGAAAAAACATCGTTTTATTATATTCATAAATAAACAAAAACAATAGATACTTATGCAAGTAAACCAAACTTCTAAAACTAAACTGTCATCCTTACAATTTCTATTATCAATGTGTCCTGTACATCCACAATTTGTTTTATTAATTTTCATTCATTTTCCATGTCAGTACTGCGATGTTGGGCCGACTGTCGCTGCAGTTCCTGTTCGTCGTACTCACCATCATTGTCAGCATTTGAAATAACCTGTTCGGTATCTGTTATTGTCACCGCTGTTGTTTCCTCCTCATCAAGATCTTCCTTTTCAACCAGTTGCACATCACTGCCATCGTCACAGATACGCAAATCTTTGCGTTGCAACAGAGGACGCGGTGTAATTGGCAAAAAAGTATTGCAAATAGTTTTAATCAATTCACATTCATTCTGACGATGATACAAAGCAAAAACACAATTTTGTATGATGTCGTGCTGCGTATTGTCAATGTATTTGAAATGAATATTCAACTCTTCCTCCGTATCGCCATATGACAAACGTAAACCGTAGATGCTTAAAAAGAAAATAAAACTCAAACATACAATTATTGTGTATTAGTGATTGAATATCCTTTAAAACTTTAATAGAATTTTGTTGTACTATTTGTTGCGAATGTTTTAAAAAGTAAGCTTAGGGGTCAGTAGTGTGAAATACTACATGTGTGTCAACTAGGGATACCGAAATCTTGAGTTTTTCTAGATATGGATTATTTATATAATATTTTTTTTTCTGGTAGTGATTTTCATTCAACTTTTAAAGAAACGGTTATGTGATTTTGATGTATCACTTCCTGGTGTCAGCGTTGCCATTTTGGTGCTTTTCGGGTATTTCTTAGTGCTTTTTAGATGTAGTTACCCGAGCATTTTTGAAAATTACCCGTTTTTGAAAAACGGGAAGATTTTATTAGTGTATTTTTCCTAATTCAAAGTGTTTAAACTTAAAATATTAACTAAAATTATTTAAGCTTGAGGTCTTTTAATTATTTAAATAATATCTTTAATTTTTATTAATTCTTCCAATATTTCGCTACTCCGTTGTGTAGCATTGTCAGGAAATAATTGTTTTGATTTAAAAAAAAAAATAAAGATATTATTTAAATAATTAAAAAACCTCAAGCTTAAATTATTTTAGTTAATATTTAAATTAAAAAAGGTCAAAAAACTAAATAATTATTGTGTTTAAAATTACTTAAACATTATTTGATGGAGAAAAACTTACATGTAAGTAAATCATATATTTATAAAAATGCTTAATATTAATATAAAAATGCTTAGATATTTATCTTTTTAGATGAAACGACAAAAGTATATAAAAGTTTGGAAGACTAATCTAGTATTTAAAAAATGGTTAAGGCCAACAAAAGATGCTTCAAAAGCATTATGCATTTCCTGTTACTGAGAAATTAATGCCAGGCATAGCGATTTATTGAGACACAGCAAAACAAAAAAAAACGTATAAAGGCAATAAATCCCAGCAATAGCTTTTCATTACAGACTGAGCTATCTTTTTAACCAGTTCAGCCTAAGGAAAATCAAAAAGCCCAAGAGAGCTTATGTTTATATACAGCAGAAATACCATCTTTTTCTTGCATTGATCATTTGTCTAATATTTGTACCAACACTTTTTCAGATAGTAAAGCTATACATTTCAAGTTGCACAGAACAAAGTGCTCCAATATTATAAAAAATATTATTATAGCTCCATTTTTGTAGAAAATATTATCAATGACATTAAAGGCGTTCCTTTCACTCTAATTAGATGAAGGAACTGACATATCGATTGAAAAATTGTTGTTATATTTATTAATATGTATATGCTTATTTTTTCTATTATTACTTGTTTTTAAGTTGTTAATTGGTTCTAAATAAAAATTTACTAAAATATTACTAAAATTACTATTTTCTCCTTGTAAATTGTTTTTTATGGTTGGTGCTTTTTGCTCTTTTTATACCCTTCACCAGTGGTGCACAAGGGTATATATAGCTTTGTCATTCCGTTTGTAATTTCTACAATTTTCATTTCCGACCCCATAAAGTATATAATTTCTGAAAGCTTATGAATAGAGGAGTCGATTAAGCCCTGACCGTCTGTCCGTCTGTCCGTCTATCCGTCTGTCCGTCTGCCCGTCTGTCCGTGTGTTGGTTGAAATCAACTTTTAGAAGCAACTATATGCTCCTCAGATCTGTATATGGTATCAATCTCTTGGAAATATCCAGGAATGAATCGCTATTGAAATTCAGCACAATCGCCCAATAACTTTCTGAGATATGAGCAAAAAACCACGACCACCTCGTTTTTTTTCACAATTATAACAACTACATACATACATACATACATACATACATGTAAAAAACATACCAAACAAAAAAAATTAAAAAAAAAAATATTAAAAATAAGAAAAAAATAATAAAAAAAACTACAAAAAAAAAATTAAAAAAAAAATTAAAAAAAATTTTAAAAAAAATTTTAAAAAATTTTTTAAAAATTTTTCTAAAAAAATTTTTTAAAAAAATTAAAAAAAAATATAAAAAAAAATAATAAAATATAAATAATATATTAAATAAAATAAAATTTTTTTGGCTTAGCTGGGATTCGATGCCACATTTATTCTAACGTGTACGTATGCACGTATTTTATATGAGATGAATGGTGATACAAACAATTGTTATTGCATGACTACACGTTGTGAAGGGTATATAAGATTCGGCACGGCCGAATATAGCACTGTTACTTGTTTTCTTTAATTTTTACCCTTTTTACCAGTTTTAAAACAGTAGGCGGTGCTTTTGCCTTTTCAAAAGTTGTCAACACTGGAAATAGTACATACGTAGCTCCTACAATGCTGAACATCAGAAAAATTATTGCAACCAAGCAGCAACTATCTTTTACACATGTAATTTATCTGGCAATTATTGATGTTTTTTACAACGCTTTTAGTTGTGCAAGTGAAAATTAAGCATCTTCATTAGATGATGATAACGACGAAAAGCATGACTTTATTGAGTTTTGAGTTAGCGAAATGACTAAAAAATTTTTATTAAACTGCTTATTGAAAACGTCAGAAAAATTTCAAAAATGTTTCGAAAATCGCCAACAAAAAATCAGATTTTGAAAAATATGTTACAGAAGAAAATGGAAACGAACTGAAACTTATTTTTGATTGCAAAACAACTTCTTGACATCTGCCAACGATTTTGTAAAATTGAAATACCAATTAAAGAAGCATAAATAGATTTAATATTACCACAAATAAATGATAAAAAATTTGATATACAAAAATAAATAATAGTTATTTAAAAGCTAATAAAGGTAACAGAGGAAGTAAAACAAGTTAGAGCACTATATTCCGCTGTGCCGAATCTTTTATACCCACCACCAATTTGATATAACTTTGTGGTACACAATTTATTATTTTGTTATTAATTGTAATCGCTATGGAATAATCTCTTTAAACTAAAATATGTATCACTTTCTATATGCTAGTAAAATGTTTTCGTAAATTTAGTCTTTCATTGAAAGTGGACGAAAGACGACTAACTGAATGTATTTATGTTCGGTATTATGTATCGTTAATAAATGGTAAAAGAAGTTGATGGTATTGCCAATGTAAAAATTACGTGTTTCTTAAAATAAATGTAAGTTTAAATACATTCTTCGGATACATTTATATAACAAAGGCATGTTAACCTTAAAATGTCAAGAAACTAATATTTATTTGAATTCTACATTAGGGATTTTTAAAACTATGTTGTACTTACGAAACTGGCTCGCCAATAATTTTCATTTCAACTTCTTCGTATTTACTTATAACATACTTTAATGTTTCATTAGCTTCCTCCTCAGATAGCTACAAAGAAAAATTAAAAATATTTGTTACATCTTGAATCATGTTAATTAAAAATCTTTAGGTTTTCAGACATTTTCATTGAATCAAAACAGCCTTTAAAATTTTCAACAGCAAAAAAAAAAGAAAAGAAAATTGTACGAGAAATAACAATAAACGGGATTCTACACGGCATTTACCCATATATTTTTAAAAACCTTTATAATTGGCTTTTTATAAAAAGTATTCAAAATACTGTATCTTGCAATAATTGAGCTTATGATTCAAGTTTATCTGTGTATCCAATTATTATGTAATTTTATTTATGATGAGGGTATCAATTTAAATATCAATATTGTGCTAGACATAGCAAACTATAAAGCTAAAGAGTATTTGAGGGTTAAAAATATTATGTAAAACAACAAAGAACAAGTATTTTCATATACACGGTGGAAAAATAGTTGTGCGTTCACCATTGGCGTAGCTACAAATATTTTTTGGAGCAAAAGCTTAAAATTTTTTTTTCCTTAAGTTTAATTAGTTTTAAATGTTAACAATTAATAGTTAATTTTTTTCATTTATTTAAAAACATTTTTGGGAGGAGGCATTTACCCCCAAAATAGTCTAGTTACGCTAATGATGCCCACAGAATATTAGTGTTTCGGATATAGACTGCTTCAGCACCCAAAGTTTCTTTCACTCAAAAATAAAATCATTAAATTAACTGTAATAGTTTCGTTTGTTACTTTATAACTATATAAACCACCATAAATATTTTCCAAAAATATATATATCATGTATCAACTTGTTGTTTTTATATTTTTATTTCATAAAATGCAAGTTTTGTTTTATTCCAATTTCTGTTCTGCCCGTACAAACATTTATTTCTTATAAGTTGTGTAGTATTAGTATAAATCGGTTAAATTATGCATCAAAGCCTTCCTTAAGTTTTAGCATTTTACTAGTATTTATTCCGATAGATACGAGTATGCAAGTCTGTTATTAAGCTAGAATTGTCCCGATAGCTGATCGAAAATTGTAATATCAAGGCATATCCATAAGGTATATGCAACGGCGAATTGATACAACAAAGCAACTTTTCATGGGATGTTTTATGTCAAGGCCAATTCGTATATCAGGGATGGAAAAGTTGTTCTTACATATTAAATATAATAAAATTTGTTTAAAAACAGATATAAATTTTTTAAACACATTATTAATGACGCAAAAGCAAAAAATATACATAAATTAAGCACATTTATTGTCAAAAAAGTTCACTCAAGTTATTTGTTTAATACCGAAACCAAAATCACATTTCCTATCCCTGCATTAATACATGAAATCAAAGCGAATTCAACCAATTTTGACAAAATGTTTCACAATCAGCTGGGCTGATAATTTCACCTGTATGAATTCGCCTTGTGTAATATCAACATTTTTTGAGTTCGCCTTGATTTTGTTTATTTATGCAGGGATGGAAAATGATATTTTGTTTCGGTATTAGGTAGGTAGGTAGATAGGTAAGGCTGGTGCAAATTTACTCTCACACCTTCACCCGGAGACCATTACGGTCCATTGTGACGCCTTAATAGAGAGAAGAATAGAATAAGAATAGAAATATTTAGGATAGAGGAGAAGCAGACCATTCCAGAGTGTCCTGCACTGACTAGTCCACAAGGGCACTCGGTATTAAATAAGTATACTTTTTTGTTAACAAATATACTGAATTTATGTATATCTGTTGTTTGTATACCCTTTACCACAGGTTTTACTAATACATATCCTTTTATTAATCAAATTGTATTAAATAAAACTGATGGAAACACTTTCCCAACCCTGCTATACGAATTCTCCCTGACAGAATACATCTACTCAAAAGTTGCTTTGTTGTAGCTATTAACCGTTGCAAATACCTATATGAACATGTCTTGTTGTTACTAAAACACCAAATATACATATATTTAGTGCATTTAAATCTTATTTTCCATCCCTGCTTTAATACATGAAATCAAGGCGTATTCAACAAATATTGACATTATGTTTCCTGATCAGCTGTTGCAATGAGGTAACATGTATGAATATGCCTTCGTTGTTACCACTACCAATTACTGTAAAAACTCTCTGCAGTGGACAGTTACGGTCGCCTGAAATTTGTACGTTATTGACAGGTGTCCGCTAAGGAAAAGATCTATTAAAAACTTAATATTTTTTAGTTAATTTGAAAAAAAATACATGTAAAATTAATAGAACGGTTCTTTTTAAATGTTTACTGGTAAATACATACTTACATATTATAAATATGCTAGTATTTTGTGACTACTAATTTTGACTTTTATTTCAAAAATTACTTTAGTTTTCTATTTTAAATTGGAGAATTCGATAACTACTACTTTTCTTTAATGTTAAACACTTTCGTTTTTGAAGCCATTTTGGACAACAAAAAGTAAATTTCGTGAATCCCCATACATACCCAGCAAAAAAACATGAAGAAGTGATTTTGCAAGGGTCTAACTGGTGATAAAAGGATTCAATTCAGCTGAAAACACTAATGCTTTTAACGTATCATTTGAAATCATGTGTTCATATGAATGAACTGACTTATAGAGTCCTTTAGAATGAATGCTTTTATACTATTGATGTGGAAGTCTTAAAAATATTTATTTTGCACTACTTTTAATTTTTGTTTTTTTGTTGTGTTTATTCATATGTAGTTGCTGCCGAGTTTCTAAATAAAAAATATTTGAAAATAAACCAAAAAAAAGTCCAAAAGCGATGACAGACTTTCAAAATTAAGTAAAAAAAAACTATAAAAAATTATTTGTTATTGTATGGGTTACAAGTATAATATATATGAAATGTTTGTTATTGTCCATATAAGGGAGTAACCACTTATCGAAGGTTCATTCACATGAAAATTATTATTTGGTGTCCACTATTAGTAGTTTTCAGTGTTGTTGTATTCCTATACCGTTACCGATATCGTAGTTCATTTCGATTGCCAACCATAATTAAATCATATTCAGATAATTATGTGTTTTATAAAATTACACTGATTTTGTTTTATCAAAACCACTTTTTTCTTTATTTTACAGTTTTTAAAAAGGAAAAATTATTTTACTATAATCCAATATTTCAATACTATATTCGGGAAGAAGATTTGTTTTATATTGTAGAACTAATTCATAAAACGAAATAACATTTTTCAAACTTATTATCTAAGCACTATGTTTTTTAATCAATTTCTCTTCACCTTGACACTCAAACGTCACTTCAATGCCATTTTCTAACCACGGCTGTGACCAAATAGTGACATCACAATTTTTTGTTTTTTCATCGCTATTAATTAAATCAGCATTGATTTTATATTTAGAACCAGATACCAGTTGCTTAGTGGCCGTATTAATTCTCTTCAATCTATTAAATAGTTTGCATATTATTATTATATTTTTTTTTATTTATCTCAGATAAAGATTTAATTAAACTAGTTTAACCGCTTACTTTAAATATGGTCCATCAATAGCTGCTAATTTTGCTAAAGAAAGCTGTAAAGCTTTTTCAGCGTCATTAACGTCAGCTCCCACTAATTTGCGTACACCACCGCGTACTTTAAAAGGTTTGTTAGGTTTCTGAAATCGGTTATTGTTCATGTTAGTGTAAGAAAAGTCTAATACTTTTTATAAAATATTTATTTAAAAAAAAACAGTTTACCTCGTTTGCCGGTCGTCCAGTGGTGGTGGAGATCATACAAACCACCGCAAAAACTAAACAAATTAAAAGTTTATTCATTTTTATAGTCTTTTTTTTTATGTGTTCTATTCTGTTAAAAATTTTAAACAAGACTGTTTATAGTTGTGATAGCGATTGCATTTTATAGCCGCACAGAATCAACTATTTTTTTTTACGACATCTAACTCGACATGAAAGTGTTTTAAAGTTTGTTATAACCTACACCATTATAGCTTAAAAAGAGTATTTTGGGTTAGTAGAAAAGTTGTTGTAAACAAAAGTACCCGCAGCCGCCATAAAGTGAACCCATAAATTTGAAACCACTTTCTAAGTTGAATAATTGATGTCTGTTTGTCTCTCAAATTAGTTCATGATTTCACCTAATCTCCAATAATTGTTTTTCTGGTATTGGTTTTAATTTCTTGTAGATGATTTTAAAATATTGGTTTTCATTGTGGAATTCGCTTCCGAATATCGACTTGACGAAATAAATGACACGCCCATAAAACTTTAAAATATATTGAAGTTTATTAAAAATACATTTTACTATATAAAAAATAAAAAAAAAATTAAATTATAACTTTTTTTTATTAATACAATTCCCTGTTTATGTTTGTTATGAAGGGTCCACAATAAGGTCTAGCTACGAGAGAATGCCCTCTTCGAAATATTCTATAGACTTTCACAAAGTTGCTGAAAATATATGAACTTTTTTATCATGTAGAACACGCAATAAAAATCATTACGCAAAAGTTTAAAATCCAATATGGCGTCCTAAACAAAATAGCAGACAACTTTTTTTCTGAACCCCATCAATATGGGCATCAAATGAAAGGGCTTGACTAGTATAATACAACTACCCAGCAAAATAACACATTACAAAATAATGAGTTGAAAGTACTAGATAACAGTTGTTCACTACTTACAATTCGGTATCTAAAACCATTATTTTAATACGGCGATGTCATTGGAGTCAAGTACTTACCACGCTCGCTTACTGACTTAAATACTGACTTAAATAAGTACTTACCTTCCTTGCTTACAAATAGGGACTCGAATAAGTACTTATTACGCTCGCTTATAAGAAGGGACTTAAATAATTACTTGATTTAAATAACCTAAATAACCCAATTATATTATTGACATACAGAAGTCGTTCGATTTTTTTAAAGGCGAAAATTCAGTTTGAATATACTGCGGTACGTTATTTTGGAATTTTTAAATTTGTGAAAATCTATAAGTCATCAGTTTGCCTATGAACTGCATTGCCAAAACATTATTACTTATACTCTAAAAGTCTTAAACTAAGTGAGAATTATAAAAAGTTATGTATTGAAATGACTTTTAGCAAATTTCGCTATAAGAAATTGTACTGTGTGTGTATCTAAGCAATGTCAAAAATATGTAATTATGTATCACATTATAAATCAAGTCATTACTAAAGCGATATGTAATAGTCATTGAATAGAATGTTGTTTAGTAAGAGCAAGTCATTATCTAGTTTTTGCTGGGTAACTATCATAAATAATGTGTAACATTAAATGCCAAAATGACGCATAACATTAAATCTGAAACCAAGCCTTAGCTATGTTTACTATACCTATGTAAGTAAGTGATGGTGAAGGGTATTATCAGATTCGGTACGACCGAATATAGCAATCTTACCTGTTTTTAATTAATATTTAATTATTCTTTTTCTTGACAGATTTTGTTTAACATTTATCATATAAATGCGTAAAAATTAAACTGTTTTTTGTTCGTTAATATGTATATAAATATTAATGTTTTTTATGTGTTAATAATCGTACATTTACTAGTCATCTATAGTAGGACAAGTAAAATGTGTTGGTATGTTTGTTTGAAATTTGTTAGAGCCTATACCAATGAACCGATTTTCCTAAAATTAGAGAGTGTTGCTGGCTTACTTTTTATACCCTTCACCTGTGGTGCACAAGGGTATATGTAGCTTTGTCATTCCGTTTGTAATTTCTACAATTTTTATTTCCGACCCTATAAAGTATATATTTTCTGAAAGCCTATGAATAGAGGAGTCGATTAAGCCCTGACTGTCTGTCCGTGTGTTGGTTGAAATCAACTTTTAGAAGCAACTATATGTTCCTCAGGTCTGTATATGGTATCAATCTCTTGGAAATATCCAGGAATGAATCGCTATTGAAATTCAGCACAATTGCCCCATAACTTTCTGAGATATGAGCAAAAAATCACGACCACCTCGTTTTTTTCACAATTACAACAACAACATACATACATACTGATTAAAGTAAACGTGGCATCGAATTCCAGCTGAGCCAAAAAAATTTTATTTTATTTTATTTAATATATTATTTATATTTTTTTTTAATTTTTTTTTAAATTTTTTTTTGTAATTTTTTTTATTTTTTTTTTTTTATTTTTAATATATATTTTTTTTAATTTTTTTGTTTTTTGGTATGTTTTTTAGATGTATGTACATACGTATTTTATATGAGATCTTTTATGGTGATACAAACAATTGTTATTGCATGACTACACGTTGTGAAGGGTATATAAGATTCGGCCCGGCCGAATATAGCACTGTTACTTGTTATTTTACTAACACGATAAATATTTGTCGTTAGGCAAAAAGGTCTTAAGTCCAGAAATTTTAGTTTTAGCATTTGATTAAGTTTTTCTCGTTTTCCAACAACCCACAATCCAGAACCTAAGACTAGCAGAACTGCTTCCAATCGTAGTCATTTGTTGTTAATAATTCAGAAAAGTGCGAAATGTTTGGTATTAAACGAAATCCATAATTTTTTACTTAAGATTTTTTGTTAGTTTTTAAGAATTATAGGGTGTAAAAGGTAGAAATGCGAGATTAACAACATTTAAAGTTTTTTTTGTTTCGAAAATGTAAAATTTTATGCCAACTAAGGGTCATATGAAAAACTATGTTGTTTTTTTTAATGCTGAATATGTCGTAAAATTACCACCACCTGATATTTAAATTCGTCATGGCTTATGCAATTCGGAAGTGGTCATTTTGGTACCGAAAACAAAGATCGCCTTATCCAGCCAGAAAATCTTTAAGACCAAGAATTGAAGTCATTTCTCTATGGAAATTGTTGTCAAAGGCAACAAGAGCTTGCAAATTGCTTGACAGCTACTCACACAATAATTGTAAAAAGCTTGCGAGCAGCAGGATTTATTCAAAAGCAAGGAAATAAAGTACCCTTAGATACACACACCATACAATTTCTTATTGCGAAATTTGTTAAAGTCATTCAAATACATAACTTTTTATGATTCCCACTAAGGTTAACATAAGAAATAATGTTTTGGCAATGCAGTTTATAAGCAAACAGATGACTTATAAATTTTCACTGATTTTAAAATTCTAAAATAACGTATCGCAGAATAATCCATCCGAATTTTTGTCTTTAAAAGAATCGAACGATTTTTGTAAGCCGAGATACTTCGAAAATCGATTTGAAGTGTCCGAAATACTGCTTGAACACTATAGGAGTAAATAATTTTTGTACCAAATGATTACTCGCAATAAAAATTTAACCCATTACTATAATTTGAAGCGTAAGAAATCGTTGTATATGAAGCTAGGCCAACCAGCCGAATCGACACCAAAGCCAAACAAACATCCATGTCTCTAAAGTAATTTGATAGGACCAAAACGGTTTCTACAAAACCTTATGTCTGCCATCGTTATTCTGCAAATAGGATGAATGATTCTACCACCTCATAAAACACACCAAACAGTATCTTTCTCTGAATAAAATGTTTTTTTTTTTTGATTATGGCTAGTAGATTATCTGTACTTTAAATGCTTCAGTTTGGCTTCAATGACCTTTATTGGTGAATATAATTTTGTTATGCACCAGAAAAGCAACAATTCTGGTACTCGCAACCGATACTATTATCTCTCCATGAAGAGCCCGATGAAAAATCTGCACACAATTTGCAGGCATTTTTCAGTTGTCCGTATATTAATGATCAAAAGACAAACTGTAGATAAAACATGTTAATGCTATCAAAATGGCAAAATGTTTACATCTAGGAAAACACCTGTTAAAAGCAGTTAATTTAAAAAAAAACACGTTTGTAAGTAACTAGCTCTTAAGCAGCGAAGCACACCGGGGCTTTGCTGATATTAAAAAACAAGCGTCAGGAATGGATAGCAAAGTGTTTTTTAAATACGTAAAAATTAAACATTTTTTTATAAATGAATAAATAAACAACAAAAACAAAATATAATATACAATATTTATAAACTACTGCACCGATTTTAATAATATTTTTAGCATAAAAAGGGGACTTATTTAGGCTAAAAATGTGATTTTGCATTGTTCCTTAATATAATAAGATGCAAGTAGTAACTTTTATATCACCATACACAGAAAACTTAAAAACTTTAACTTTTTTTCTTAAACCTTTTCTGCCGCATTTGAGTTTAAAAGTTATCAGAGGTTTTTAAAGTATTTATTACACCGATTTTCTATGATAAATTAATATACCTTTAATAAAGCCTATTTCAATATGCTTTTATTTATTAAAAATAATAATGACAAAATTAAATTTTCTTTTAAAATTCTTAAAATATTTATGAGCCCGGGGGCGCCGGGTACAAATACTCTTACCGAATTCCCTATAATTTATGTGCATTAAACTGGATTAAAAATATCGCTCTTTTTACTCCATGTCAACTTTTTCAATATTAAAATTTTCTACAAAGAAACAATTAATTTCTTAATATTTAAAAATAGAAAACATGTTCAAACCATTTAGTATATGAATCCTACATAACCATTGTTAAAATAATGATTTCATCTAATTTTAAATAATTAAACAGAAGACAGATAAATCTAAAAGTACAGTGAACTCGCAGTAATAAGAACTTATTAAAACACTGCCTATTTACTTTTGCATTATTGTTCATATTTGCGAATGATATCTAAGTTCCCTTTTTTTCCATAAAAATTAGAGTGCATTATGTAACATTTATTATTTATTGTTTATCATTTTTGTAAAAAAAAAAATAATTACATAAAATGCGAAAAAATTTTTGATTTTCTTTTGCTGTTGCTTTCGTTTAATCATCTCTTGAACGGTCTGTTATCTTAACTTTTTAAGTACATTGAAATATGGTTGATCAACCATTTCACTTTCGGTCTATTCCAATGATTTTTAAAAAAGTCCTTATCGACACCTTCACATATGTGAGTATCTTCATTCATTTCCTTTTATGCGAAAGTATCATTAAATTAATCAATAAAACATCGGATTCCTTTCACCGAATTTGGATAAATTTCAAGCACTTATTAAAATGGAGTGCAGTTCATTAATATATTCATGTAAGCACATGATTTTCAATGACACTGTATGGTTAATATCCTAAATATCTTTAGCTAAATTAAATCACTTCGTCACTAGTTTAACCCCTGCAAAATTCTTCTTTGTAATTTTTTTTTTTTTTTTTGCCAAAAATCAATGAGTTTTCCATTTTTGAGGTACAAGGAAACTCGCGCAGTTTTTCTTTTTCAAGTCCGAAAAGCACATTTTAATTTTTCATTCTGCATATTGTAGAAAAATTTGGCCCCTATTTTATGTGCTGAATTATAACACTTGCTTCTTTACATCAATGTTTTGAAATTTTTTAAAAAGTAACTTAAAGTCGCTATATTTAAGTACAAAACCTAGCAGTTGAACTACAACTAGATTTAAGTATAAAACTAAGAAGTAAGCGGAACTGTATCATTTTAAGCTGAATATTTCAATTTTAAGCCTAAAATTTTTAGATCTTTTTTTTTTGACAGATTGCAATTTTTTATCGATAACATCCATAAAACTTTAACGTTTAGAGATTTTTCTCAATACGGTTGAACTCTTTGCTCTTATTAAGGTTTCCTATGATAACATATTTGCACTCATTTTTTAAATTAAAAAAAATAACTAAACAAAAGCAATATGAAAGGTCTTGAAAATTTTGAATTTACTGCTGAAAAAAAATTTAAAGCATACATATAGGGAAATCCGCAAATAGTTATTCAGTTGAATCAGAATATAACCACTACCCTGTTGATAAAGATTTTAGCACTGTGTTGATAAAATCCTTAAAAATAAAACACAAATTAGCTGCTCATATTTTAGAGTAGCCAATGGAAGAAAGAAGTGTACAAATTTTGGGGTGTTCATATTATCGCGAGTGCACTGTATAGACTAAGCTCGTTTTTGTACCCATTACCTATGGTGTCAAGATAATATATAGCTTTGTCCTTCTGTTTGTAATTTCTATTCATTTCAGACCCCATAAAATATATATTTTCTAAAAGCTTATGAATAGAGGAGCAATGTTCGTGTACTGGTTGAAATCAATTTGAAAAATAAACATTCATTTTGATCCATCATCAGCAAATATTTTATGTGCTACACACAAGCTCCTTAAATAACACAATGTTCTACGTAACTTATTCGTAGGTAAACGTATGAGTATTATAGAAAAAATAAAAGATGCCTTTACTTAATTATGAATAAAATCGATAACTGTGCATTGATTTTATAAAACATGGCATTATAAATTATAATTTTCGTTTTTATTAGATAAAAGAAAGCTTAAAGTTGTTTCTGTTTAAAAGTTTATTGAAAATATTGCAAAACAGCATAAGTTTTGTGTAATATATTATAATTACGTACTTATATCTATTATACCTGCTGTAAAAGAAAAGATAGACATACTTGTTTAATTAACAAACCACTTTTCAATGTCCTTTTGGTAATATTTTTGTATTTCTTTTCACTATTGTATGCACAGAATTCTAAATCCAAGAATTAATTTCTTAAGATTAGATTAAATCGTGCTTAAGATTTCAAGTACAATTTTTGGTTTTCTTAAAACAACTACAAAACGGGTTTGTTTTACAGAATCAAATTCAATACTATTAAAATTAGAATTAACTTCTTAAATTTAGTTTTATTTGTCTTAGATAAAAACAAGTAAGAGCGCTATATTCGGCCGTGCCGAATCTTATATACCCTTCACAACGTGTAGTCATGCAATAACAGTAGCTTGTATCACCATTCATCCAATATGAAATACGTACATACATATAAAAAACATACATATATAAAAACATCCCATTGTAGAATTATAAATTTACGTATGTATGTTAAAAAAAAAATAAAAAATTTTTAAAAAAAATTTAAAAAAAAAATTATTAAAATATCTATATATATAAAGTGAAACTCTGTGTGTGTGTGTGTTAGCTATAGACTCCGAAACTGTAAAACCGATCGGACTCAAACTTTGGCAAGTTGTTGTACACAAACCAGGGAGTGTTAATGGGTGGAAAAAAGTGGGCGGGGCCACGCCCATAAAAATTAGTTATCAGTTTTAGCTACTTGCACTTGACCGATTTTTCTGAAACTTTGCACACATATTGTGCTGTCATGACTAAATAATTTTGTGATAAAAAAAGTGGGCGGGGCAACGCCCCTAAAAAAATTTAATTTTGAGGTACTTGCACTGAACCGATTTTTCTGAAACTTTGCACACATACTAAGCTGTCATAACCATATAATTTCGTGATTAGAAAAGTGGGCAGGGCCACGCCCATAAAAAAAGGTTATAATTTTGAGGTACTTGCACTGGACCGATTATTCTGAAACTTTGCACACATATTGAGCTGTTTTGACTTTACACTTTCGTGATTAGAAAAGTGGGCAGGGACACGCCCATAAAAACAATTATAATTTTGATAATTTTAGCACTGGTCCGATTCTTCTGAAACTTTGCACACATATTGAGCTGTTATGACTTTACAATTTCGTGATTAGAAAAGTGGGAAATGCCACGCCCATAAAAAAATTATAATATTTAGGCTTTTGCACTTGATATTCAATTAAAGTTCAGAATGCATTTCGATTCATTAAGGGGCGTAGCAACGCGTGCCGGGTTTGGCTAGTATATAATAAATATAAAACAAAACAAAAAATAAATAAAAAAAAAATTAAAAAAAAAAAAATTAAAAAATAAAAATAATAAAAATATAAGTAATATATTAAATAAAAAATAAAAAAAAAATAAAAAAAGAAATTAAAAAAAATATAAAAAAATAAAAAATTTGTTTGGCTCAGCTGGGATTCGATGCCACGTTTTCTCTAACCAATATACACGTTTGTATGTATGTATGTTGTTGTTGTAATGTTGTTTTTGTGAAAAAAAAATTAAGGTGGTCGTGGGTTATTGCTCATATCTCAGTTTTTTATGTATTGATGTTTATGATTTTTAATACCGACCTACTCCCGAATATTTCTGATATTTTAATACCTCAGTCAGGTCCAAGCGATGTCGGGGGGCTTCAAAAAGTTGATTTCAACATACACACGGACAGACGGTCAGACGGACAGACTAACAGAGCTTAATCGACTCCCCTATTCATAAGCTTTCAGAAAATATATACTTTATGGGGTCGGAAATGAAAATTGTAGAAATTTCACACGGAATGACAAACCTATATATACCCTTTTTCACTGTGTGAAGGGTATAAAAAAACTTATATTTTTTAGATAAAAAAACTTTATAAAATTTCAAGTATATTTTTACAATTCTCATTTTGTTTATCATACTTGTGCTAAAAGAATAAGTAATAATGTTTACGACAATAACGCACAAATTCTTGAAACAAGCGCATTTTTTTATGAGTTCAATATCGCTTATATTTAAATGAATCTCGTTCTAAACTAACGTCAAGCACGGTTTCCGGCTCAAATTACGCTAATAATTCTTAAAATCAAACTTTTTGATTAAGGCGGCAAAGCCGTATTTACTATATTTGGCTCATATATCCGTCATTTAATTTCGGACGCCATCTCGGATAAAAGTTGATATCAACCAACACACGACCAGAAGGTCATTGGTCAATTAACTCTCCTAGTCATAAGCTTTCGGAAAAGTTATATATAACTTTGGAACTACAGTTGAAGGTTATAAAATAATTCGTCAATAATTTTTTATCTATTTTAATATTTATTTAAAACAGCTATTTTCTTGCATAAATGTATATACATATGTATATAAATGTAACAAAAAATCTGATATAAAAAAACCTTATTTTCAACAAGCATTTTTTTGGTTTGTTAATTCGCACAGTTTTTAACAATGGATATAGTCCCCTCTTAATAATCTTACATCGCTTTTCATTAATCCAAATCTAAATTTCATATAAAATAAACAAACCATCAGTAATTTCTTTTTAGTTACGAGATTATGTTAAAGGATAATATAAAAAATAAGAATAAGGAGTAATATATATAGATTGTACATAATATGTACCGGTATATAAATTTAATTAAGAGTTTTATTTAAGTAAATAAATTTTTTTTTAATTATCCAATTGAAATTATTAAAAATAATTTTTTTCTAAATATGTAATTTTTTTTTTTTTTTTTTGCTTTGGAAGTGATAAATAAAAGCATACTTTAAACAAGTAACAGTGCTATATTCGGCCGTGCCGAATCTTATATACCCTTCACAACGTGTACTCATGCAATAACAATTGTTTGTATCACCATTCATCTCATATCAAATACGTACATATGTATATACTGGTTAGAATAAATGTGGCATCGAATCCCAGCTGAGCCAAAAAAAATTTTATTTTATATAATATATTATTTATATTTTGTTATTATTTTTTTTTTATATATTTTTTTTAATTTTTTTAAAAAATTTTTTTTAAAAAAATTTTTAAAAAATTTTTTTAAATTTTTTTTAAATTATTTTAAAATTTTTTTTTTGTAATTTTTTTTATTATTTTTTTTTTATTTTTAATATTTTTTCTATTTGTAATTTTTTCTTTTTTTGTATGGTTTTTACATATATTTATGTATGTATGTTGTTGTTGTAATTGTGTAAAAAAACGAGGTGGTCGTGGTTTTTTGCTCATATCTCAGAAAGTTATTGGGCGATTGTGCTGAATTTCAATAGCGATTCATTTCTGAATATTTCCAAGAGATTGATACCATATAGAGATCTGAGGAACATATAGTTGCTTCTAAAAGTTGATTTCAACCAACACTCGGACAGACGGGCAGACGGACAGGCGGATAGACGGACAGACGGACAGACGGTCAGGGCTTAATCGACTCCTCTATTCATAAGCTTTCAGAAAATATATACTTTATGGGGTCGGAAATGAAAATTGTAGAAATTACAAACGGAATGACAAAGCTATATATACCCTTGTGCACCACAGGTGAAGGGTATAAAAAGAATTACTCTCAGATTTTTTTTGCTGGAACAAAAAAAATGCAAAGTTAAAATTTTGTAAATCTTTAAAATTTTCCTAATATTCTCTAGTTTAATTTTCATTTTTTTTCACTCATGTTTCCAATATATAAATTTTGTTATTGAATAAAATCTCTGTAGAATAAATAGTGCCAACAGGGAGGCCATGATTAATTTTTTAATATAAAATTTCCTCTAAATGCTTTGCATTGCATAGTTTTAGGCATTAAAGAAAACAATCTAACAACAGCACAACAAATACTTTTTGTGGAATGTGAAAGATTATAACAAAATATATAATTACTGTATTCACAAAGTGTCCTAACATGTCATATTGTCATAATGTTCTAGGATTTCACAATAGTATAAAATATTGTTGTTGGTTTTCAAGTAAAATCTGTCCTAAAACAGTACTACTGTGTATGGAATGTTTATTGTGTTGTCATAACTATTCAGGTATCTGCGGCGATCGGCTAAGAGTCTGCTAAACAGAGCTGTCTGTGCCGCCGCCTCTGACATCCGTTAAAAAAATCTGTTATCAAAAATTTAGCAAAATCGGCGATATAATTAAGGATCGTTTACAACAGTCATAATTTTTTATGTTATTAAGTATTTTAGAACATTTGAATTAAGGACACCTTGTGAATACAGTAAATGAAAATATTGATTTATACATTACAATCATTAGTTATCAGATGTATTTTGACCTTTTTTTTCTCTATAATCAATGTTGAAAAATCGCCAAAAGCGCCAAAGCCTGTTCCTATTAGTTTTTTAAATTTATATTTTTGTAATTATTAAAAATATTTTCTATAAGTCCAAAAAAAACTAAAATTGATACAAATCTCTAAAATTCGGCAAAAATTAAAAAAATCCACATGATGAGCATCTGTCTGTCCGTGTGTATTTTGAAATCATTTTTTTGAAGCCTCCCAACATTGCCTTCGTGAGGTATTAAAATATCAGAAATATTCGGAAGCAGATCAGTATTAAAAATCAGAAAAATCGATACATAAACAACTTAGATATGGGAAAAAAACCACGGCCACCTCGTTTTTTTCACAACATACAACACAGATTGAACGTGGCATCAAATTCCAGCTGAGCCAAAAAATTTTTTTTATATTTTTATTTTTTTTTATATAAACGAAAATACATACATAAACTCAATTTATAATTTTACAATGGGATGTTTTTATGAGATGAAAGATTCGGCTCGGTCGAATTTACTTGTTTTTATATAAATATAAAAACCGCAGAAGAACCAACAGTTCTCTGCGTTAATAATATAAAGATGTTTTCTTTTTAATTAGTACATTTATTTTATATCATGGTTCATGATGGAGAGCATTGTATATACTTTAAAGAATTTTTTAAATTATTAGTTGTTATATTAAGATGTAAGATTTTAATTTTCCGACAAGGATTAATCTGTCATAAGATTGATAGATCCGGCGATTTTGCATCTTAATAAAGTCATATACTCATATAGTATATTTTTTTGTTCATTGTTATGATGGGAATTCTTTCATAGCTTAATCTAAGTATGTAGTTTTTTTTTTTGCTACCACAGACATAATTTATTGTCAGATTTGATTCCTTCTTTTGTTTTTTTTTTTTCAACTCTCCTAAAAAAAATCGCAAGCTTTAACAAAATATGCATTTGGGTCAATCGAAGTATCTGTTGATCTCAAAATGACCTTTTCATATCAGTTTTTTCTAGCACCAAAATTTTATAGACATACTTACGAGTAGCAACCGAATTTTGATAATACATAGTTCTTAAGCACGTGGCGATCAAGTAATATTCTTAAAGCATGATGGTGTTTTACTACTTAAATCGTTGCAATGCTATAAATTTACTTCACATACAATTGATTTATAATAAAGCAACAAATATACAAACGCACATACGTACTAAAACATATTTTCTTATCAATTTAATGCTTAAAAGATGTTCAGCAATATACATTTGAAAAATAATTTTCAATTGCTCAATTCACAAGCTGTCGTAGGTGCTGCTGTATGTCGTAGTAGTCGTATACATTTGTTTAATAATTTCTACATTAAATTTTTATACAACACTTACAACAATGTTTATATAATGTCATACAAATACAGAAGAGTAAGTACTATCGCCGTTTTTCTTCAATTTGTTGAAGTAAATTTCTTACAACCTACGACTCCTACGACAGTTTGTGAATTGAGCAAATAGAAATATTTATTAACATACATACATATGTTGTTTTTATTTAATTGTTAATGATAAAAAAAACATACTTACACTACGAAAAATATAATAATGATTTCTTTAGGTAACTTTTAAACAAGAAGATAAAAGTTTTAAGGAATTTTATCACCTTACATTAACAAGGAAATCTGCTTTAAATACCCCTACAAAATAATACATTAGTTCTATGATGATTTATACAATTTTATTGTTAACAATTAATTAGCGTATCGAAACTAAAATTTAAGACAAGTAAATACTTAGAAGCTGATATTTAAGCACTATGTTTTTTAACCAACTTTTCTTCACCAGGGCAAATTAATGTAAACCTAACACCATTGTCCAACCAAGGTTGAGACCAAATTTCGATGTCACAAGTTTTTATTTTGTCATTTTCATCTTTTATATCTGCATTTATGTTGTGTTTAGTACCAGACACAACTTGTGTATAAGCAGAATTAATTTTAACCAGTCTTAAAATAGAAAAGCTCTTATTGGTTACGGCATTTTAAACTTAATAAACAATTAAACATTTTGGTAATTACTTGTAAACGGGTCCTTCACCAGTAGCCAATTTCGATAAGGAGTTATTAAGAACTTCTTCGGATTTCTTAATATCGTCACCTTCTAGTTTAGTAGGGCAGCCGGCACAAAATTCAGGCTTAGCTGCGGCATAGGTGGCCAAAGAAATTACACATAAAATCAAAACGTATTTCATTGTAAGTTTTTATTAATGTTTACACTGACAGATACAAAATACAACTAATAGCTACTTTAGTAGTGAATCATTCGTTTTATAGTGTTTGTAGAAACACTCGCATTTTGATCTCGCTCAGTCACTCACTCACTCGTCATCTGTTTTTGTCTCCCGAACACACTTTCAAACAGTGGTGGTGATGGAATTTAAACATGAGTTCAATTATTTAGTACTAAAATGCTGGGAATTTTCAATGCTGGGACTTGAAAGTATTAAACAAATATTTAGGAACCGATGTTTATATACAGATTTTATAAATTGTTTTCATATAATAAATATATAAATACATATATTAAATTTGTATATCATAATTAATTAATAAAAAATAAGAACAATTATTTAAAAGTATTTAAATCATTTAAAAAAATTCAAAGTCTTTAAACCGGCATACATACATTTGTACATACATCCTTCAAATATAATATATGTAAATATTTGTTTGTGTGAATGTTTGTTACTCAATCACGCAAAAACGACTGAACTTAATTAAGTGAAATTTGGCACACAGACAGACAACAACCTAGATTAACACATAGGCTACCCTTTATCACGATGATCAAGAAAATTTGTAGAAATATGCAATAAATACATACATATATGTTTTGTATTTCGTTTGTCGGTTGTTCAAGGGTTTCGTGTCCCAAATTTAAATAAGCCAACGTCATCTATAAAAATATATTGCCTTAAATATTTGCATTAAATCCTATTCTATTAATATAATAAATATTAATGTTTGTATGTTTAGGTTGTTTGATATTTAAAACGGTTTTAAATGAAATTTGTCGCACAGATATAAAACAACCTAAATTACCACATAAAGAGGCTACCCCGGTGCCGATAACCTATAGACAAAGTGGCGGTCACAGGCTAGTATTTAATAAATTTCCTTAGTATGCGGTAAAATAAATAAAATAAATATTTCAAAATTAACCTCGATAAACTATCTCTTTATAAAACTAAAAAAAATATTTTTAAAATATTTTAAATCAGAATTCTATAGTATTTATTGAAAAATAATATATTTACATTTAAAAAACCAAACCAAAAACAAATTATCTATTTAATTTTTTGTACAAACTCGATATTTTAAAAACAATATTTATACATTAATTTCTAGTTTGAGTTCATTTTATTTTGAAACTGTTTATATTAAACAAATTAAATTATTTATTTCTTTGATCAGAAGTTCATAATGTTGATTATTAAAACCAAAGCTGTTTTGAAACTGCATTTCAGTCGGCTTGTGTTGGGATAACCAGACTTTTGCAGTTTTTTATTTAACATTCATAAATAAACAATTTAATTTCTTAATATAAAAAGAATTTCAAACAAACTGAACCCAAGCGAGGAATAAATAATCGAAAAATAATATATTTTTTTAATTTATCAACATATTTTAATCATTAACTATAGTTAATAGCTATTAATGAGCACGACAGTAAATTATAACACAGGCTTAGTAATAATCCCTTTTGTGTCACTAATATCGTCACTATTGTTTGCTACATAAACCAACAATGTGATAATGATAATAGAGAAATAAACAAAAACAAATTTATTAATAAAATATTTATGTGTATTGTCTACAAATGTTTATTGTTCCTTTTTATATGTATGTACAATATGTATACATACATATCTGAAACTATTGTTTATTTAAATTAAAAGTTGCATGTAAACCTGTTTGAAACACCTCACACCAATTGAATAAAGCAAAAAGTGATTTTAAGGCAGACATAATTTTATTATAGTTTAAGGACTTATCTTCATTATTATAAAGGTGATAGATTTTAATACATTGCCTTTGTTGGCTAAGGCATCTTAATTCATTCGAACGATGGGTCCAATCCAGCACTATTTCTGCATTTTTATACAACTAAATGGGCGTATAACTCTTACAGCTCCTGAATTGTATGGTGCCGACATTCTCCGCCCACTCAATTTGGTCCATATATGTATCTTTTTTCTCAAATACTCTAAGATCTACTTCATCCGCTTGGGCAAGTACTCAAGCCTCTGCGCCGTATAGTAACAAGGGTAGCATAAAATATCATCTATTAGCAAGCAAAATTCTTCATTTAAATTCCAAAATAATGCCATTGTTTTATTTATTGTGGTACCAAGGTGTAAAAATTGGGTGCCCTGGTGGACTAGTCAGTAGTGTGCTGGTCTGATAGTTTGGGGGTTGCGGGTTGGATTCCCGCCAGAGACTGTGTACTTGTCTGCTTCCTTTCTTTCTTTTCTATTCTATTCTTACTCTTCTATTCAGGTATCACAAAGTGATCAATATAATGGACCCAAGTGAGCTGCACAATAGCTGCCTGTTCTACCTAACCTAACCTAAGGTATAAAAATTACTAATTCTTTTTCTACATTAGCCACTGGCTAATGCAACCACCAAAAAAATTAACTAATTCAATATACGTATAAAACTAACTCAGTTTAAAATTTTGTCCTCAACCCGCTTTCAGAAAAAAATGTTTAAGCTTTTGCCACCCCCATAAAAGATGTGTAGATACGCCAATGACATTAGCAAAAAAAAATGTTCTTCCCATGATTTCGATATCATCTAGCATCACATGGCTTTTGAAGAAAATTGTGATCTTTCTATTTACTTCTGCGTCATGTACAATTCCCTTCAATAAAATATGTATTAAAGAGGTCGCATGACAGACTGTCACCCTATTTTTAGTAGCGTTGGGTGAAAAACGGATCGGAAAAATCTTTTAAATATTCGCTTATGATTTTGTTTTAGATAAAGTCATCCTGCACAATTTGGTTACTTTTTAAGGTATGCCGAATTCAATCAGGGCCTCAAACCCCTTTGTACTTATTGGACTATCAAAACCGGCCTTGTTGTCAACAAATATATGGTAACTGTCGATTTGTTGCTCATAGGTTTTCTCCAAGATAATTAATTTGTCAGGTCTAAAGCCATATTGATAAGTGCCAATTATTTCGTCGAATTGTAAAATTCGTAAATTTGAATAGAATTGAATTGAAGCTCTATTGACATTCGAATAAAATAATTTATAGAATTATACTGCCGTATTCATAAAAAATTTTTTAGGTTTATTGAATGCTTATTTGACAAATTTCTATGCAACATCTGTCAAATAAGCTTTCAATAAACCTAAAATATTTTTTATGAATACAGCAGTTAGTATATAGTCGATCAATAGTTCAAATACATTACGGTTTAAAGAAAATTTAAGATTAAGCTATGAAATATAATGGAATTATATGAAATTAATGTAATATACAATCCATTTTTTTATTTATCTCTTATAAAAGTTAAGTAAAAAATTTCTCCTTGTTCTGTATTCCGAGTGAAGTCAATTCATTCAGAATTGCTATACAATTTTAATTTAAACAACAGTTTACAATGTCAATTTTGAACAAATAAATATCACTCGGAATGGAGAACAAAAGTGGATTGTAAACTTTGTTTTGTTTTAAGATCCAAAATTAGTTGACAAAACTTTAATTTTTAAGCATGGCATGTTTCCTTTCTTCCATTTAAGGGTATTCCCTTAACACATCTGTATTAAAATGGAAAAACTGCTTTAGTCGACATAAGCTTAAAATATAGTCACATCAATTCCGGAACTCAAAACTACCCTCAGACAAATTTTCTACTATTTTGAATAACTTTACACGAAGTTGTAACTCAAAATTTATTGCCTTAATTATTTCAAAGAACAATATAATTTGGGATAATATTAATTTTATCTTGTAACTAAGCTTTATATACAAAAGTATAAATGCTCTTTAATTTATATAGCGCAGAATTCATATTAAAGTTTTTGTTCAAAAGAAATCAATTTTTAAAAATCAATTAAAAAATTAAATAGTGCTTTCCTGGAAAATTATAAAAACAGACATAAACAGTTTTACCTTCTTGCCACAGATTTATGTATATTTTCGTAGTTTAAAGTGGTTTCAAATTATAAGAGTTTGTGAGGTATACATTGGTCTCGAATTAAATAAGCAGAATATAATTATTATATGCTCCGTTGCCCTCACCGATCATGTTAAATAAAAGTATTTCTTTGTTTTTGGTTGGTATCAAAATTCGTTGTGAAAACTTTTCTCTATTGCAAAAATCTATAGTGTTAGTAATTATTCTTAAATCCACAAAATGATAGATCAGTTTACCTAATTAATTAACAAATACCAAAGTTTAAAATTGAGATAAAATTAATAAATGAAATGTATGTGTCAGATTTAAAACAGACACAAAATTTAAATCAAAATTGTTTTTTATTAATTTAATGGCAATTATTTTTAAGTATATTTACATAGAAGTATTTAAACATTATTATACATATGTATATGTAATAATGCTTTTTCTTATGAAAATTTCTTGCAAAAAAAATAAATTTTACAACTAGTTTTTGCGTTGGGACATACAGTAAAGGGGAAAAATATCGCTTTACTATTAAGATCTCATATTAAAAATATTATTTTTTGTAGAGTGCCCAGATGGACTACTCAGTAGAATGCTTATCTGGGTTCGATTGGTGGGTTCGATTGGTGGGTTCGATTGGTGGGTTCGATTGGTGGGTTCGATTGGTGGGTTCGATTGGTGGGTTCGATTTACACCAAAGACTCTGGTCCGTTATACAACAACGGGATGATAGTTATCGTTACTTTGACCTGTTAATGCAATTTTTATTGTATTGTATTGTAATAAAATCAATAAACAAATGGTTTAATTGTATAAATGTCAATGAAGCTACTTCGTTTGTGCAACGAAAATGTTTTATTACAATATGTTTGTTTTAAAAAAAATTTGATTGAGTTTTATTACATCAATGGTATAATTATGCCCTTCAAATGTGATGCCACCCTTTGTCATTAGTTTGTAATTTTTGCAATATTAATTTCCCCCTTGTGTTAATTGAAATCGACTTCTAAAGGGTTGTTAAATTTAAAGGAATGTTGAATGTGAAACACGCCTAAATGTCAAGTTTTTTTTCTGCATTTCATTTGACATTTCTCAATTTCAGACTAACTCAATTTGAACCAAGATGTATACACAATCGAGCAACGTGTTAAAGTTATTCAGGCTTATTATGAAAATGGGCGTTCAAATCAAAATGCATTTCGTGCACTTCGTGATTATTTTGATAAACATAATCGTTCAAATTCGTTCATAATCGGGAGAATCATGAAAAATATTCAAATTTCAGCAAAACAGGTCTGTATGAAATGTGAAAACATCTGTGAATGCCATCTAAGTTCGTTCGTTGAATTTAATAAATAAATAAATAAATAAATAAATTGGAAACATTGCTGTTTTTCGCGATAGTGTGGCAAAAGATCAGTTAACCTGGACTCATCATCGTGCCCAACAAGTGAGCATCAACGTTGTCATTGAAAATTTGGACCATCGGATGAAGGTGTGCCGCTGAGGTCGCGGCGGCCATTTTGCCGATATTTTGTTCCATACATAATTGAACCATTCCAATATTATCATAATAAAAAGAAATGACAATATTTTCCTATATAATTTGTGTTTTATTCAAAATCAACATCGGCCCTTAAAATTTTGCCACCCTTTAGAAGCCTTTACATATTGAACAGGGGTGTATATAACAAATATCTTTTGTAAAAATTTTGGAATGAATCGTTATTGAAATCTAGCACAATCACCAATAACTCGCTGATATTTTCGTTAGTAAACACGACTGTCTCTATTTTCTTCCCATATATTTACAACTTAAATTGTCATTTTCAACCCTCGGAGACATTTCGCAAAGAAATTTTGACAAATTAGTCACTAATCGGCAAGTTATCAGTAAAAATTATTATAAAAATATTGGTTTTGAAAAATATATCAATTTCCTCAAGCTCCCAATAAATTTTTAGTCTCGCTAGTGATATCAAAATATATGCCGACGTCTTGAAAATTATTCCTAAAAAAACAAATCAGTTTGAAACTAACTGAGAGATAAGTAAGCACCAGAATACAACTGATTCGATGTTTTTTTTCTGAAATTCATTAACGAAAATCGTTTTTTTAGCTTATGGATATCAAATGAAGGGCTTGACTAGCTAAATAAAATAAACTATAGAGAATTTGAAGTCCATACTTTCCGTCACTAGAAAATGGCATACAATAAAATAAGTTAGGTTGTAAATATAAGCACTTAAAGCCCAAACCTACGTTAGGTATACACAAATGCCCAATGTGCATGTTGTGTGCTCTATTAAACAAACTTCCCATAATGGAACCCTGTTTCCAAACTTAGCCAACAATTCGACAGTTTAAGAACCCAGTTCCTTCAATTCCTTAAAGATTACCATCTTGAATTCTTTAGGTATTCCGAGATCGGCATATTCTCTACGTCAAAGTTTTCGTCTCTAATACGTCCAAAATCAGGACATTGCCTTACCGGCAACAGTATTTTATTTTCTTTCTGGCCTGTTCTTTCATCACCCAAACTTTAAGTTAATTTTTAAGCCTCGGAAAGGGTTTAGCATTTCCCAATGTGATAGTATTTAAAAAAGATCCCATTTTAGATAACTTGTAGGCTTCTTCGTTTACAATTATACCCAAAAGTTCTAGTATCCATATTATCTCTAGACGTTCACAATTTGTATGTGAGTTTATCTCACTCTTGCATTACAGGGCACTCAGAGATTGAACTTATTAGGGTCTTGATAACTAATTGACGTAATTTGCAAAGATACGAATCGGAGCTTCGTTAAAAGCTCCTTCATCCATATAATGCTTCTTGTAATTGACATTCTCAGCCTGGAAAGCAGTATTGTGATCTGATAGACGGAAGATTTTTAACTTTGTCTCCATTTATGTCATATAAATCTATTTCAGTTCGGTCGTTATTCTTCGATCCATTTGAACAAAGATCGGTGCCTTGGGTGTTTCTTTCTTTTGATGTTATGGTTATGCAGTTAATGCTCTTAAATTTCGTTGGGATTTTGTCACATGTTAAATCTTTTACATTTATATGGGTTTCTGTTTTGGTGTCTCATACCAGCCCATTGCAAATAATCTATTAGCGAACAAGGCTGCTTCTTATTTCACCTGTATCTCAATCGGCAGAACTGATAGCATATTCTAATTAGCCATTATCGATGTGGTTTTTATGGCACCGTATATACTAATGCAGACCTGTCTTTTGATTTTTTGAAAAGATTTTATATTAACCTTCCTTTTTGAAGAGGTTCGTCACACCACCGAGGCTTACATTAGAATCGGTCATAGTACGCTTGTATATAGTCACTGTGTCATCTTCGGCTTTACTCCTCATTTTGAGCCTATCGCTCTCTACAAAAGGCCAAATTCTTTGTGCTTTCTCCACTCTACTCTCAATGTGGTATTTTCAGGATAGCCTCCTAGGTATTTGACTTTTCAATTTCTTTAAATAGAGCCCTCGAACTTTCGCCCAGTTGTAAGATATTTTCTGAACTTTTATGCTCTCCTGCATAAAAGGTTAGAAAGCTCCCCCTGATCAGTATCACATTATCATCTGCGTAACAAAGGAAATAACAAGACTTGAGGTCATTAAGGGCTCTTTCTATGTCTGTAAAGACAGTCCGAATGTACAAGCCTGATCAATGGCTTTTTCTAAACAACTTTCTGTACAGCTGTCTCAATGAATCTGCCCTTAATTAAAGAGTGCTGCTCTGGCATTTGCCTTTTAATAATTTTATCGACGATTAAGGTTTAGGTATGAAAACGACTTTCGCCTAACTCCATGTCATCGGGTTATACATGTACTTTAGGCATGTATTGAAAATATCCGCCAGCCTGTTATTATAATTATCAATGCTGCTCTGGCCTTAATACTTCTCACAATTAAAAAGATTAACAAGTAGACTACAGTCGTGATTAAAATAGCGCTTAATGTTTTTTCTTATGAATAAAAAAGAAAAGAACTTGACTATTAAAATACACTAAATATTCAAATATGGCGGCGGATAAATGGGTAATTAAAAAATAAAAAAATAATTAAAAAATTAACCAATTCAACTCTTACAGTATTGGCATCAAATAAAATACAGTAAATCATTAACCAAGTCAAATCAAAATGGCGTCAGATTTGGCATAGCCGTACTTGTTTCATATAAGGACTAAATAAGCTTTCATAATATACACAGAAAAAACTTTTGTCAAAATTTTTTCAACGAAACATTTGCCGTTAGTTATAAATATTTACATATTTGTATTGTTTCTCTAAAGTTGTTATTTAATTATTGTCTTAAATAAAAATGTATTTAAAAATTAAATGAATTTAGAAATTTAACGATACGTCATAATTTAAATATTTTTTTGTTGTCTTAATTTATTTACTAAATGTTAATTATTCATTAGTGCACTTGTTTTATTAGTTCTTCTTTAACAAAAAAAACTATTGAATTAATTATGAAGTTATTTTAAAAGTATTTACACACCCATTTCTTTCACATCTAAACGAAACTAAAACTAAAAAAAAATATCGCATTCGTTATATTTGAAAATATATAGACAACAAAATATTGCCTATATATAGATTTTTAAAAATATCAATATTTTGATATGTTTGCTTAACTCTAGATAATAGTTACACGATTAAGCAGCACGTTCAAATAATTAAAGTTTATTATAGTGTTATTTACTGTTGTATTCATAACAAATATTTTAGGTTTATTAAAGGCTTCTTTGACAGATGTTGTACAGATATTTGTCAAATAAGTCTTCGATAAACCTAAAATATTCTTTACGAATACGGCAGTAAATTACACTTATTTAAGTTAAACTATAATTTTGAATTCTAAAGCTGACCCTAATTAACATTATGCATAATATAACAGTACATTTTGTAAAACACTTCACCTCACATTGCGATAATTTTTATACAAATTTTATTTATTTAGAAAAGTTTTATTTTTTTTTTAAAGCTAAAACAATATAAATGGGTAAATAAAAAAACTTAATACTCACTTCAGTTAAACATGATGAAGGTGAAGTACCGATGCACAAAGTGTTCTATAAAAAAAATTATAAAATCATGGTTGAATTTTTTTAATTTTTAAGATAAGCAGGTTAACGCAGAAAATTCCCCAACAATCAATTACATTAAAAACTTTGACTTACTGCATACGGTGGTAAAGGTGAAAATATTATAACGACCGTGACAGAGATAATTAATAGTTTAAAGTTGAACAAATACATTTTGTTTTTCAATAAAAAGTAAAATTATAAAAAAAAACAATATGTTTCCACTACTAATACAGTTTCAAAACTAAATGTGAAAATATTTAGTTTAAACCAAACAGCAGGAAAGAAAATTGTGTTATACAAAATATTTAGTTTTCAAGCTGAAAAATGTATGCAAAAATAGGTTTAAAAATAATTGTTAAAAATATGAATTGTATTCAAGATTTATGTAGATTATAAAACAATGGGATGATAAATATGTATGTGATGTCATAAAAGCTTTCAATTTAGTGTGACGTGTTAACAGATTTACACGTAATTGTATTAAATCATTACAAACGGTACAAATCAAATGTACAGGGAAATATTATATTTCATTAATCACTAATGGCGTTTTCTTAGACTTATGGTTTGTTTGCAGCAAACTTGCTTTAGTTATTAAAACGTTTTTTTTTTTTCTTTCAGAAAATACTTTTTTTTCCAATATATTACACTGGTTTACAGCCAAAAAATACCAAGAACGCCACATGCCTAGATAAGTTAATTGGGACCTCCTGAACACGAAAAACGTTGTAATGCTTAATTTTATTTATGATAGTTTTATTATAGTATGATTTAAAACAAATTGGCAAAAATAACATAACAAATAACTGACTTGAATATAGTGTGTGAGCAATGAAGATGAAAATATTGTCGTTCCACAAAATCCTTAATAAAAACTTTATTTTTTATCCGATTTTTTTCAAATTACGCTTAAAATGTTTGTAATTAAATTAGCCATTTGGTAAAAAAATAAAACATTCCAGATCTTTACTATAACGTAGAAAAAAAACGAAGTAAAAATGAAAAATTTTGAAAAAAAAACGTAAAAAATAGGCAAATTTTGAACTTTGAGGTGGCATAACTCAGCCATTTCTTTTCAGATAGAAATTTTCTGCATATCGACGGAAAAGGCATTCAATTACCTTTCCAACGATTTGCCATTTATCTCGATCAGTTGGGCTCCACAAGGGTTTGAGTGGGACCATACACCGAAAAACACAAAAGTACCATTATCTAAAAAACGGTACTTAGAAAAAAAATTACGTCGTTTTTCGTGTTCAGGAGGTCCCAATTAACTTATCTAGGCATGTGGCGTTCTTGGAATTTTTTCAAATTAAAAATTTGTAAAGCAGTGTTATTAAACAAGTTTTCTTTAAACCCTTAATCACCACTAGAAAAGGAGTAGTCGAATTGCTTTTATACCCCGATTGCTCTTTCTGACCGAAAAGTCTAATATTAATAACTATTAATTTATTAAATTAATATTAAATATTTTCTTAATAGTTTTTTTAAGCTTTAGGTCTTTTCAATAATAAAAAATTTTTTGTTCTATTTTAATTATTTAATCAATATTTCGCTACCTCTTTGTGTAGCATCATCAGGATATTTTTGATATTTTTTTTTTATTTAATAAATTTAATAAATATATTTCTTATATATAAATCTTGAAATTTTACTGATTTAAAAATATTTTTAGTAAGCAATACTACTCGTGCGTTACTTTTCCGTATCCTTCATTAAACTTTAATGGTCAATTTAAATAATAATAGGGTTAACTCCAGAGACGGGATTGGGACGATGATAAAAGTCTTGGTTAATCAAAGGAGAGGTATTAAAATCTGTCACATAAATGCCCAAAGCTTGAGGCCTAAGATTGAGGAGCTTGTCTATAATAGTCTAACAAAAATATTTTTTAAAACTTATTAAAAATATTTATTTATGAATTTTTTTAAGTAAAAGATGAAAAACTAGACAACCCATGTACCAAAAGTACAACTTAAGTAAAATTTTAAATTGAACAAGTTACAGTGCTATATTCGGTCGTGCCGAATCTGATAATACCCTTCACCATCATGTACATATGTAGGTATAATCTCACATCGTAGCTTAACCTATAGATAATGTTATTCCCCTTTTTTCTTTATTATTTCCGACGCCATCCTCGATTTTGAATTTTTAGGTAGTTAAGTGTATTCAACTAGTTAAGCCCTTTAATTTGATACCCATATTGATGGGGTTAAAAAAAATTTATCCGCCATTTTGTTTTAGACGCCATCTTGGATTTTACATTGTAAAATAATTTACGGTATTCTACTGGCTTGACCAGTAGAATACAGCTTGACCAGTAGGTTTTAACTCAACTTGTTTATAATAGTCTAACAAAAATATTTTTTAAGACTTTTTAAAAATATTTATTTATGAAATTTTTGAAGAAAAAGATGAAAAGCTAGACAGACAACCAATGTGCCAACAAAAGTACAACATAAGTAAAATTTTAAATTGAAAAAGATTGTTTGATATTGCTCTTCTTGCATTTTTAACCACCTCAATATTAGTATCAAATTAAAGAAATTGACTAGTATTGATATGAAAATAAAAATCCTAATAAATAGCAGATACCCTCTTCTTTCAAACCCATCAATATACGGCTAGACTAGCAGTATAGAGCGGACAATATAAAAATTAAAAATCTAAGATAACCAAATGACGAATACGTCTTTTTAATCCCAATAATATGGGAACAAAATAGAAGGGCTTGAGTGGTAGGATACAACTACTTAAAACGAAGCTTTAAAGCCACGGACTGATCCATCATCACTTATATTTAACTAGTAAAATATCCGCTACTTCGCTAGAGTAGTTCTTACTATATTTTCAAAGCACAATTTCTTTAATAAGTAATAAATAGGTGCCATATATAATGATATTTGAGTCTTGCTACAGCTAAAATAAAATTAACTATGTAAATATATTTTATTTGTTCGTACTTAAATTTCGTAATTACCATTCATATGTATATAAAAATTGTATTTCACTTTATATAATTTTACACTAGTAAAATTATTTTACAAACAAGTTTAGTAAAATTAAATTATCACCACAAAATTCAGTTTCACATGAGTAATTAAAATCTAAACTCCATGCATTAGAACATCAACAAGAGCTTAAAAACAAGTAACAGTGCTATATTCGGCCGTGCCGAATCTTATATACCCTTCACAACGTGTAGTCATGCAATAACAATTGTTTGTATCACCATTCATCTCATATAAAATATGTACATGCATGTAAAAAACATACAAAAAAAAAAAAAAAATTGCAAAAAAAAAAATTACAAAAAAAATTAAAAAAAAATTTTAAAAAATTTTTTTAAAAATATTAAAAAAAAATAATAAAATATAAGTAATACATTAAATAAAATAAAATAAAATTTTTTTGGCTCAGCTGGAATTCGATGCCACGTTTACTTTAACCAGTATGTATGTAGGTTGTTGTTGTAATTGTGAAAAAAAACGAGGTGGTCGTGGTTTTTGCTCATATCTCAGAAAGTTATGGGGCGATTGTGCTGAATTTCAATAGCGATTCATTCCTGGATATTTCCAAGAGATTGATACCATAAACAGATCTGAGGAACATATAGTTGCTTCTAAAAGTTTATTTCAACCAACACACGGGCAGGCGGACAGACGGTCAGGGCTTAATCGACTCCCCTATTCATAAGCTTTCAGAAAATATATACTTTATGGGGTCGGAAATGAAAATTGTAGAAATTACAAACGGAATGACAAAGCTATATATACCCTTGTGTACCACAGGTGAAGGGTATAAAAATTATGAGAGTATAGACACAATGAGACTGGTTTTTATTCCGTTTTAGACTTAAATATAAAAAAAGTGCTATAAGTTTCACACATTATGGTAATTAGTTAATTATTAAAGCACACAAATCCCCCAACCCTAGAAAGTAACTGCACAACAATGGAAACACACAATATGAGCTTTTGTTAGAAAATATTAAAAAATATAAAAATATAAAGTTTGTAAGTATTCATTGATTTTTTTTAAAAACTTTTTAACTAAAAGTCAACATGTTTGAAAATAGTTCTCATGCATTCACATCTTATAGTCACTTCGGTACCATCTGTTAACCAGGGTCTAGTCCACATATCAACTTCACAGTTATGTTTGATATTTTTGTAGTCGATTAACTCGGCTGCAACTGTCTTCAAGGAACCGGCTACCAATTGTTCAGAGCCACTAAAGATAATGCCAACTCTAGAAAAATAAAGTTATATTTATAAAGATGATTTGTATTTGTTTTTTTTTTTTTTTTGTAGCTGAGAGACTTATTTATAAATACAACAGCGGAACTCACTCTATGATGCAAACTACCCTTGCAAGTCGTATAGACCGTGCAAGTTTAGCAAAATATTTAACTTTTGCACGACTACAAACACAAATTGTATTAAAGCGCAATTTGCATCACTGGAGCAAATGTGCACAGCGAAAAACCAGTGCAAAGTAATAGGTTTGTTCCACAAGATCTCGGACAAGTTCGGACTAATGAGAGTAAAATGAAAATTACTCTGTAAATTTGCCAAAACTACCCAAAATTGCTGGAACGCAAAAAACCATTTTTGCACATCTTGTAATACTAATGGTGCTTACTTTTTAAATTAAGATCTATTTAAGTGATTTTAGACGCTTAAAAGCAATAACATTATAAAAACAAAACATTTGCATCATTGCCAACAGATGTTAAAAATAATTTAAAAAGAACTGAAAGAAAAGCTGAGCCAGTGTAAATTTTTTAAAAGTATTTATAAATTTTGTAAAATGGAAAGTCAAATAACCATAACCTTCCATTTTGCTTTTTAATATATTTTTTAACAAAAACTAAACTTTTTCTTTTGCTTGCAAATTTTTTGATTAATTTTCAGTTTCATATGTAAACAAAAAACAGCTGATTGTTAAATTCTTGTCCGAACTTACCCAAAGAAAAAGTTCGTGCAAATTTGTACAGGTAATGAAAAAAATTACTCTCTCAATTACTCTCATAATTGAACAAAAATTGTTATGTGGAACGCTTTTGGGTAACTTTGGGCAAGTTCGGACTGTTTCGTTATGCATGTGGAACAGAGCTAATGTCACACACATTTACACAACAGAAACAGAATTTACTTACTTTCAGGATTTAAAATCTTCACAAATTCAATTTCATCCATGGCAGTTTTTACCAAAAAAATTTATGATATTATATTATTTCGTTGATTTAGGCATTGTAATTTTTTTTAAATTAATTTACTTTCTTTTCGGAAAATATTAGTTAAAAAAAAAAAGATTTGTTGTTTCTTAAATACCTAAAAAATCAGCTGTTGCTATAAGTTTGCAACACACATGAAAAATGCATTCACGCTTGGTAGAAACAAAACAAAAATTTTTTTGTTTAATGGATGGATGAATCACATGGATGGATTAAAGTCACACAATTAAAAAACGTTGTTGAATTTGGATTTCACCTTTACAGACAGATTAAAGATTCAACAATATCTTATTAAATTCGGGCGTGCCGAATCTTAAATAAACCTTCACCAATTAATGTCCATATAGTAGCGTAGCCATCTACGATTTTGAATTTCTATATAGTTAATTGTATTCTGCTAGTTAAGCCCCTTCATTTGATATCCGTATTGATAGGGTTAAGAAATAACATTTTGTTTTGACGCCAACTTAGATTTTACAATTTTTTTTATAGATTACTGTATTGAGCCGTTCAAGGCCTTGAAATTAATACCAATATTATGTAGTTGAAGCGAACAAAGCCGTAATTATTATATATTACCCACATATCCGCCATTTTATTTAGGATGTCATCTTGAATTAATTCCTAAAAGTTACTTTTATTCTTCACATTTAAAGGATTAAATAAGTATATAAATGTCATCCATCTTAAAATATCAAAAAAAATATTGGCATCTCTAGCCACAACATTTTTGAAACTAGCTGCCGTATTCATTAAAAATATTTTGGGTTTATTAAAAAATTATTTGACAGATGTTGTACAAAAATTTGCCAAATTAGCCTTAAAAAAAACCTAAATATTGTTTATGAATACTATAGCTAATAACTCAAAAGTTGTGGCCCTAGAGAAAAAAAAAATATTGTATGGAGTCTAACACTTACCTATAGAAAGGTCCTTCATCCTCTTCAGCGATTTTTATCAAGACTATACGCAGCTCGTGTTCAGCCTCCATTAAAAGTGGGCCAGTTAATACCTTTTTGCCATTCATACGATAGCCACTCTATAATAAATATTTATACTTTATAACTAACAACTTAAATATGCATATTTAAAAAGAAATTAACTTTAAGATTTTCGTACCAATTGACAATTGTTTAAATATTGACCAGCAATTATATTGTTGCCAGCAAAAACTAAAACGAGAACGCACAATTGTTTAAACATTACCTTGAGAAGATTGCTGATTTAACGACAGATTTAAGATAACTGAATCAGTGAATCTATACGAAATGATCTTTAATGTTTTTGCACTCATATTTTTTTTTTGGATATATTTGAATTGAAACATGTACAACTTTCGAATGTGTGTCACTATAATTAAAACATTATAATAGTTTGAGTAAATAACCACACCACCTAAAAAAAATAATAAAAAAGAATTTGTTTTTCTTTTTAAAAGTAACAGTTATTGTCTGTCAATGTGTTAACAAGCACTTCTTTAGAAGATAAATTTATGTTTCGATTTTATTTGAATGTACAGTACGAACAGTGATGCGTTTTAAAAACAAACAAGTAAGAGTGCTATATTTGGCGATGCTGAATCTAATAATACCCTTTACCATCATATACATTAGGCATAATGACTAAATCCCACATTTCAGATTTTATGTTTTACGCCATTTTCTTTATTATTTCGGATTTTATATTAAATTTGTACATAGTTAACTGTATTCTACTATTCAAGCCCTTCCTACAATTAGAAATACCAGATATGACCTATATATATATATAAGTTTATTCAAATTTGTTTATAGTTTATTATTTAACTCTAGTCAATTCCTTTCATTAGGACCCATATTGGCTGTATAGAAATTGAAAAAAAAATCGATTTTCGTTTAAAAATTTTAGAAGAAACACCAAAACAGTTATATTTTAGTGCTTATATCTCAGTCGGTTTCACAATGATTTGTTCATTTTTCTCAGAAATAATTTTTGACACCCCGGTGTATTATTATACCCTTCACCTGTGGTGCACAAGGGTATGTATAGCTTTGTCATTCCGTTTGTACTTTCTACAATTTTCATTTCCGACCCCATAAAGTATATATTTTCTGAAAGCTTATGAATAGAGGAGTCGATGTCCGTGTGTTGGTTGAAATCAACTTTTAGAAGCAACTATATGTTCCTCAGATCTGTGTATGGTATCAATCTCTAGGAAATATCCGGGAATGAATCGCTATTCAAAATAAGCACAATCGCCCGATAACTTTCTGAGATATGAGCAAAAAACCACGACCACCTCGTTTTTTCACAATTACAACAACAACATACATATGTACATACTGGTTAGAGTAAACGTGGCATCGAATCCCAGCTGAGCCAAAAAATTTTTTTTTATTTTATTTTATATATTATTTACATATTATTATTTTTTTATATTTTTTTTTTTATTTTTTCAAAAAAAAATTTTTAAAAAAACTTTTTAAAATTTTTTTAAATTTTTTTTTGTAAACATAATTTTATTTTTTATTTTTAATATATTTTTTTTTTGTATTTTTTTTTTAGAAACACATACGTAAACTCAATTTATAATTTTACAATGGTATACAATGGTGATACAAACAATTGTTATTGCATGACTACACGTTGTGAAGGGTATATAAGATTCGGCACAGCCGAATATAGCACTGTTACTTGTTTTAACTACTTTATAAAATGTATATATATTTTTACTTATTATAAAACTTAATTTTTAAAGGTACCTTTGAATTTTAAATTATATAAAATTTTTCAATTTTATAATTTCCTTTTGGGATTAGTAAAAAATAATTTTTTGAATTTTTTAAATAAATGTGTTTTAATTTTTATTTTTATCACATTTAATTGGTGACCCCGATAAAAGAATGTCTTCTCCAGGGAGATCAACTATCAGTCAAAACTTGACCGGAAGTGTTGGAGTTGCTGCTTCAAGTATTCAGAAGCTACCGTCATTTTGGAAAGAAAATCCCAAACGGTGGTTTATGCAAATAGAGTCAATCTTTAGTATTTCAGGTATTACACGTGATGAAACCAAGTTTCAGTATGTATGTACATACATATGTATGTTATTGCCAATATTGATTCAAATTTTTAGCCGCATGTTTCTGATATTTTAAAATCACCACCATCTGAGGCTACTAATAACTATCAAACAGTTAGAGATCGTTTGATTGGTACGTTTTCTGAATTTCAAGAGTCAAAACTTCGTAGACTTCTAAAAAGTCATCAGCTGGGTGATCAAAAATTCTCGCATTTGCTTCAAGTTACGAAAAATCTTGCTTCAGGACAACTGAATGATTCTATGCTCAGAACTCTCTTTTTGGAGCAAATTCCAGAAGATGTTAGGTCAATTCTCGTTATAAGTCAAGTAAGTGATGTTTCTGCTTCGGCGCTTCAAGCGGTTAATTTTATAATTTCTTTTTTGGATTCGTAAAAAACATTTTTTTTTTTTTGAATTATTTAAATAAATGTGTTTTAATTCTTTTTTACCACATGCTTAAGTGTCATAATGGTTTTATAATCTAAATGCATGCATATGAGTTTATCAACTTAAAAATGAAATACTACAACAAACCTAAAAAAAATAGTCGATGATGTATTAAATCAACGTTTGAAAATCGACATTAAGGATCTTATAATTAAAAAAAATTTTAAATATATCAAAAGTTTTGTATAAACTTTAAATTTGAAAATTGTAAATAAAGAATATATGTACGTATTAAAACTTTTATCAATTGTTGTAAAACCTTTAACAAATATTGGTATTAATTTACAAAATTGTGTTGGAATTGGAACCTAAGAAAAAGGAGGTGTAAAACAAATACAGGAGATTGCAATAAATGGAAAACAAGCTCCCTGCTATTTCCACTAAATTATCAACTCGATTTCTAAAAGCAACAAGGTGCCAATTAAACAAAAAGTTGTATCGTTTGTTAAAGAAACGAAAAGATTTCAGAAAAAAGAAAAAATTCTAAAATACAATTGGAAAATTCTGATATACAAATGGAAAATTCTGAAATACAATTGGAAAATTTTGAAATACAATTGGAAAATTCTGAAACACAAATAGAAATTTCTGAAATACAAATTGAAATTTCTGAAATATAATTGGAAATTTCCGAAACATAATTGGAAATTTCTGAAATATAATTGGAAACTTCTGAAATATAAATGGAAAATTCTGAAATATAATTAGAAATTTCTGAAATATAATTAGAAATTTCTAAAATATATATGGAAATTTCTGAAATACAAATAGAAATTTCTGAAATACAATTGGAAATTTCTGAAATACAATTGGAAATGGTGTAGATGGGTTGATCGTCATGATTCCATTTTACAATTTAAAGTGAATATAGAAAATATTATAGAGGCTCTGATAAATATATCCAAGTGGAAAGACAGGGATCCACTTTCAAAAGCTTTATTACTAAGAAATGCATAAGGCAGATATGAATTTTTGTGTGGATTATGCATTCTAAGTGATATACTTACTCTCACATAACCGATTAGTGTAATGCTACAAAAACAGGACATAGATTTAAACAGAAGTTCAGATCTCAAACAAAATTTTATGTGTCTTGAACAAAAAAATAATTTAAAATAGTTTTTGAAGAAACACAGAAAATTTGATTTGGTATGGAAATTTCAGTTGAAAAGCCAATATTTTAACGAAATCATTCTACAAAGGATGTAGCAGAACACTACCGCATAGAGGGATACATCTCCCTTATTGAGTCTGTTTTCCAGGACTTAAAAATACGTTTTTCAAAAGACGTTCTAAATTTATTTAACATCCCTAAACTTCTGCCAAAAAACATTCAACATTATCCATTAGACCAATTTAATTCTACTCCTTGTAGACGATTTGTTTAAGTATGAAGAAACAGATAAAAAAAACTACTAAAATCTAAACTTGAAGCTGAACTTTTGCACTGGCAGCAGAAATGGAAGATCATTCAAAAACTTCCAGAAAATGTAATAGATGTTTTAATTAATTGTGACCCAGATAATTGTCAAAATTTAAGAAATATATTTACCATTTTTGTTTCAATGCCGGTAAGTAATGCTACGGTCGAAAGATCATTTTCTACTCTTCGTCGCATTGACAGGCTCAACGGGTTAGTCATGTTACATATTCACAACCAAATCAAAGTTGATCTAGCAGTTGTGCTTAATAAATTTGCTGCAACAGGAAGCCACAAATTAATTATAGTATAATATAAATGTTTTTGTTAAAGTTAATGGCAGAAAATTTGTTATTTTATTTTTTTCGTTGTTCTCTTATAATTTTTTTTATACCCTTCACACAGTGTATATGTGTGTCATTCCGTGTGAAATTTCTACAATTTTCATTTCCGACCCAATAAAGTATATATTTTCTGAAAGCTTATGAATAGGGGAGTCGATTAAGCTCTGTCAGTCTGTCCGTCTGCCCGTGTGTATGTTGAAATCAACTTTTTGAAGCCCCCCGACATAGGTTGGACCCGGGTAAGGTATTAAAATATCAGAAATATTTGGGAGTAGATCGGTATTGAAAATCAGAAACATCGGTACATAAACAACTGAGATATGAGCAAAAACCCACGACCACCTCGATTTTTTTTTCACAAAAACAACATTACAACAACATACATACATACATACAAACATGTATACTGGTTAGAGAAAACGTGGCATCAAATCCCAGCTGAGCCAAAAATTTTTTTTTTAAATTTTCTTAAAATATTTTTTTTTAATTTTTTTTTTTTATTTTTTATTTTTTATTTAATATATTATTTATATTTTTATTATTTTCTTTAAAATTTTTTTTTTTAAATTTATTTTTTATTTTTTTTTTTGTTTTATATATATTATATATATAATAATTTTTTTTTTAAATTTTTTTTAAAATTTTTTTTTTGTTTTTTTAACATACATATGTACGTGAATTTATAATTTTACAATGGGATGTTTTTATATAGGTATGTACGTATTTCATATGGGATGAATGGTGACACATACTACTGTTATTGCATGACTACACGTTGTGAAGGGTATATAAGATTCGGCACCGCCGAATATAGCGCTCTTACTTGTTTTTATTATTAGTATTATTATTATTATTATTATTAGTATTATGACTTTATTCAAGTATTTATTGGATTTTATTTAGAGTATTATGAGATTTTACTAAAAAATATTACAACTATTGATATCCTAATAATTAAATAAAGAAACTACTAATATCACAGAAATAAGAAAAAGTTGACAATGAAAAAACCTTGTAATTATTCAGTGTCATAAGAAATTTTAATAACAATCACCAATTAATACCCTTTATAAACGAAAGGGTCTATTAGTGGGCCAATTCAAAGTGGTTGCATATCAGTCATATTTGTACTATTTTATATTATTTTATACATGCATAAAATTTTTGTTAGTAATTTCCATACAAAAAAATAATATGACTTTACACATTTGTTTCCTATGTATAAGAAATTGTTTATGTTATACTTTTAACCATACTGTCTCTCAGAGAGAATTTCTTCGCTTCTCACCTCTCAAAGAGAATATTTTCTATTTTCTTCTTTCCTGTATACATACAATTTTTAACAGCGTCATCTCTTTGTCTTCTTTCTTGTATTAAATACATAATTTGTTAACAAAAGGTGTTCAAAGTCACTAGTCATATTAATATGAATTATATGACATAGTACAATATGAGAGTCTACTTTGAATTGGCCCAGTGATTTATAAGCAAATTTCTTATTATCATATAGTTAGACGTTCTGCATTTTTCATTAAATGACACAGTTAATTGTCTTGCAACTGAATCAAATATAGTATGAATAAAATTACTATGTACTATATCTAGAATGTAGGTTGTGAATTATTTTTAGATTTTTATTTTGAATAATCTGCAATTTCTTTGCGTACGTTTTAGGTGCTTTGTGAAACCAGACTTGCATCCGTAGGACATGATTGGCCGAATACACAATTTGTAAAGAAGGATTTTGTTTTTTAAATCAAGTTGTGACCTTCTGTTGAGTAAGGGGTAGAGAGCACGGCCACATTTAATCGCCTTTATAAATATTTATTTTGATTGAACTATTAAAAAATTGTTTGCACTTGGAATGTAATATCAAGCAGTAAGGCAATATTTTTTTAAAATTAATTTAAAAAAACGGTTTAAAATTTTTAAATATTGTTAAATTAAATAAATAAAATTAAATAGGTTAATTTAAGAGCTTTATTTAAATTATTTTAAAGCAATTTGTTGTTCCTTTTGCTTAAATATAAAATATCTTAGCTTAATGTTAACGACCTTTATTACAAATTATTTTTAACTCACCTCTTATCAATACACAAACACTCGACTGAAACAAAAGAACATAACAATGGTGTAATAAGTATATATTTCATCATGAACACAACAGAAAAAACATATACTTACGTATGATTCGTCCAATTAATCCGTTCGTTCATAAGCTACACAGCTCTACCACATACATATGTGGGGCTTCAATTATGACTTAAAAAGACACACGGTTCACGATCGACTATTTTAAGGTTTAAGAAAATTTTATTTTATGAGGTCAGTAATAATTATTGTTCAAATTACAAATGGAACGACAAAGCTATACTTTTCCATGGTATCATAGGTAAAAGGTATAAAAACATTAAACACAAGATCTTGCCAGTTTTTAGTTCATAATTTCAAATTCCCAAAATCTCGGAAAAGCAAACAAAGAGGTTTACCTTTGTTATACAGCGTGATTTCAATGACAAATTAGTAAACTACTGAGTTTTGAGTTTCATTAGTGAATCATTTTATTATAAAATCAAATGCATATGTACATATTAAAAAAAAACATTAATTATCTGTTTTTATTATTACAAGAAGTCGACTGGGGAAATTATATACAAGATCACATTTTTATAACTTTGTGACTGCCACATTTAGGCATTGTGTTTTCTAACAATTTTTTCTTCTCCATCACTCTCAAAAGTGACCTCGATACCATTAGGCAGCCATGGACGACTCCAAATCGATACGTTGCACTTTTTGGTCTTGCCATCGGCATCAACAAGGTCGGCCACAATCCGCGTCAGGGTACCAGCAACGACTTGAATTTCAGCAGAGTAGATTTTATCAAGTCTATAACAATGCCAGAATTAAAACAGAAACATTTTCTTAATTCAGTATCATTTTACGATGTTAATGGAAAATTTTTCCACAAATTAATACATACTTGTAATTTGGTCCATCGCCAGTAGCTAGCTTTAATAAAGATGCATTCAACTGTTCTTCAGCTTTTTTAAGATCGGTAGGGCGGCTACCACCCACAAGTTGGTCCTTGAAAAAAATTTACCAAAAACAATTAGTCATATTTTATCTCGACTACGTAGTACGCAGTTGTTGAAGAACTCCACGATAACTTTTAAAAACCACTTCTTACCTCATTTGGCATTGCGTTTATAATGGCACAGACTATTAATATTCTGTGATAATAGTCCAGTCAAAGCGAATAAAACAATTAATTTGGTGTCATTCGTTAAACTTTTTGTTTCTTTGTTTACAAATTAAAAACTAAATACGTTTTTATTTAATTACACTGAACGTACTCCTGAGTTGTTTAAACTCAGCGATGTCAACTGTTTAAAACCAAAAGGCGCTAGGCATTAAGTAAAAAAACGCTAGAAAACGCTAATATTGTATTTTGCTTTGATTTTCGTTATTCTCTTTAGATAAAGATTTTTATATAATTATGCGCTATATATTAAAAAGCTGTTGCGATGGCAATGTCCATGACGAAGAGAAAATTTTTCGTGGGGGAACCTTAGCCGTTTCATTTTGTGGCAATAATTCAGCCTATCTGGAGGGCAGTTTGGCTGTGCCACAATTAATAGTAGGAGACGAACTCCAGTATGATTTAATTCGGATGGTCTACCTCGTGTTTGATGGGGATTGCCAGTCCGCAGTAGACCATTGGCAATGGGGGGGAAACCTTGTCCATGCGACCGCCCGAATTCACGGTTCGCAGTTAAGCCCGCCATTATGGACCTGAGGGGAATGAAATAAATTAATTTTTATGTTTTAAAATGGATAATTGGACGATACTTACTCTACCAATCTTGTTTAGTTTCGTATTTACATTAATGTGTGAACAGATGATTTTGTGCTGATAGTGTTGGTTAACGTTTAATAAATTGTATGCAAGAAGAGCTTATTGTGATTTTTTTTATACAGTAGGTCTTGTAGTAGAAAAGGTTGAATGAATTTACGTTTCTGTTATTTTATTATTGTAGGTCTGTATTGTATTGGCAAATGTTATGTTAAATGGAAATATGGAATCTGTTAAATTTTAAATAATTAAGAAAGGGACGAAACTAAGGATGAATAGAAATTTTGATAGATAGAGATGAATGGTATTTGTGAATTTTTTGTTTTTTATAATTTATACTCAAATATGGCTAAATTGGAAGATTGGATTAGCGAATAGAGATTTTGCCATTTTTATTTCTTGGGAAGGGATTTATTATGTTTTGAGAGTTCAAAAGTACAAGTCAAAGTGGAGTTTGAATAATCAAAGTTTTTGTTTGTAAAGTAATAGAAGGGAGAAAAATTAATCTTGTGTGTAATCTTTAATTGGAGACAATCAAATATATATTTGAAGTTAAAGATTAAGGTGAGAATAATTTGAATATTTTTTTTTTTTTTTTTTGATTTTTTGTTTGGCAGCATAATGTGTGTGTATATATGTGTGCATTTTATTAGGTTAACCAGAGGTTGTGTTGCGAAGGAGACTACCTTGTGGGATAAAGTTCAAATATTTTTTTTTGCAAGATTTGTGTGGAGAATGTAAGTTAATGTTGAAAATTAATTTTGTTTGTTTGTTCGAAATATGGAAAGGAAACTAATTCTATAATGGTGTTTTATTGTACAGCTGGAGATTCATAGTTCCAGGTTCTCCATTAGATGTATACAGAGGAAATTTGGAGGGAAAAGTCACCAATAACAGGTAACCTTAGACCTAACGGGAAGAGCATAGAAAACCGCTAAAGGTAGCCGTTAGTTTATAGAACCATATCGATTTTTTTGAAAAAACCGCCATTTCATTTTATATGAATGCATTAAGGTTATGCCAAAATTTTACATGTTTGCATACGAAATACTTATCCATATGAGAATCTGGAAGGAAATAGCTACAAATAAATAATTTTAGTTGATGTTAGTTTTTTTTTTATGTGTATAATTATCTTTACTATTATTATTTTTATTTTTTTTATTTTTTTTTTTTTTGGTTTTATATTTTTAATAAATAATAAGGACGGTGTAAAGTGTGTTAGGGTAATAATTCAAATTATCGCATTGTTTTTTTGTGTTTGGTGTTAAAAAAAAAAAGAAATTTAAATTTATTGTCTGAATTTTACCTTCAAGTAGTTCAAAAAAGGAAAGGAAGAGAAAATTGATGTCAAGACGCCATAATTAGGTTTTAAAGAGCTCTTTTTAATTGAATTAAGGCAGAAAGAAAAAGAAAATATATTAATAGCATTTGGAATTTTAGGCCCATCTTTGGCCATAACTTTATTGTAGGTAAAATTTAAACAAAAGGAAGAATTCAAAGTTGGAAAATTTAAATTACCGGACGTGTGTAGAAACGTCAATTGTCATAGTTCGGCTTTTACGATAATTTGATTTGTTAGTTGTTTTATTTAATTTTTTTTTATTGTTAAATACATTTTTCTTAAAGTTTTTTTTTTATTTATTTTTAAAGTAAAAGTTAATGTATATATGTATATTTAATCTTGTAAAGTATTGTAAATATTATTATTTGTTATTTTATGTTTAGATTATATAAATTTTATTAGTATATAGCTAGTTTTAATATATTTTAGAATAAACTATGTTTTGAGAAAGTCAAGAAAATATTATGAAGGCTTAAATTTATTTTAAATAGGGGTTGGTAAGATTTAGTTGAGTGGTCAAAGTAGGTGGGTTTATGGGGTCATCACAGGATGGATTGGAGCAATGGTGACCACGGATGGGTGGGCGGCTGGAGATAAACATCTGTCTCCTGTAAAATTGATGTACTTGTTAAATGTTAGTTTCTGTTTGTGTTTTTTTTTTATGTAATTTAATTGATACGGTCCTGAGGCCAGGATGATGGGATGATCCACACTGAGGGAGTCAATGCGGAAATATTTAGCCGGCCGCTAATCTTTCTGGTGCTTCAAAAAGGGACATGTAACAATATGGCGCCCAAACGAAAGAATAATGGCATTTAATGCCTGGAAAAGTTAGGCTGGGTGGAGAGACCTAAACCCAGTAAAATAGTCCATTTAAATTAAGACAATAGCCCAAAATAATTATTTTTTTCATTGAAACCTTATTACTAGATAGGATCTGTAGCCGTTCTGGGATAGTTTCCGGAAGTCTGATGTACATGGTAATTTTTAGGAATGGGTATAGGTGAGGAAAATAATGACGAGTAATTAAAGCTGATAGTTGTTCATAATAGTGAATTTACGAAACATTATCTGTACATGCTGTTAGTTTGTGTTTTTTTTTAGATTTTTTTTATTACATGTCTAGTTTACGAGCCTATGGGGTAATAAATTAATAGCCGCTCAGGAATAATACTGAGTTTTGTAGTATTAATTTGGTCTCCGTTAGGTCATTGAGGATTCAATAAGTATGAGGTCAATGAGTAAACTAGGTTTAGCTTTTGTATTTGTTTTGAATAAGGTACATCAATATTATAACTCTCGGTAAAGGGAGAGCCATTGATAAGATAAAACCACTTACATCACCAACCAAATTTTTACCACCCCTGAAAAGGAAAAGTATTTTGTGATTTGAGATAAAAACGCACACGATTTTTTTATTATATTAGTTTTATTTGGTTATCTTTGAGTAAACGGAAATATTATTAAATTTATTTTTTTTTAATAGAAAATCAATTTAAATTAACAATTTTAATATTTAAACTTTTTTTTACTGTCATTTGAATAATATATTTTTTATTTATTTTTTTTTTATTTGTTTAGTTTTTATTTTATGTATTTGTGCATCTACTGTATTTGTTACCAATTTGTTTAATGCAGTATAGGTTAATGTAGTTAGTTTATAAGTATTTTTTTTGATTTTTTTGTTAGTGGTTATTAACTTATGAAATCATTTATATAAACTTTAGTTCGTTATTTTTTTTTGTAGTATTTGTACTATATATATTTTGTATTAATATTTGTTGTGATCTTGATTGGAAAATTCTTATTTCGTATAAATTCTATATTATCACACTTTTTAATTATTATATGGGTTAGATTAGTTTTGTTTTACATCCAATATTGTGAAGGTGATGAATAGAGAAACTAGATCACAGTCAGTAGCCAGGAAAAGAACTAGAGATCAGGGAAGTTTTAATAATACAACTGTGATACCAACTAAAGTGTCAAGAAATAATAGTAAAACGTTGAATATGTCTAACGATAGTGGAAGTATTAGGGACCTTTCAGGAACCATTATTAATATACCTGGACAAACGGCTAGTACTAGTCAAGTTCCAATTGTGAATGTTCCGAATGTTCCCACGAATGTTGATGTTACAGAGTTAGTGGTGGACGAGACACCAAATGTGCTAGAGGAAAGAGTTAAAAGGATGGTGCAAGATGAAATGCTTGAAATCAGGAAGACGATAGGGAGTTTAGTCCATGCCGTTCAGAATCTATCTAAGACAACATCGGGTTCTTCACAGAATGATGTGTCTAATGTCGCAGGCAATAGTATTTCTGTAGAAAATGCGAATATAAGGGAAAATTTGAGAAATGGAAATTCATGCATACCAAATGGAAATATAGTAACTAATACATACCCCTTATTTACAACTCCGTTTATTCCAAATGGTACAGTACCAGCGATAAATTCTAATTATTCGGCCCAAAGAGATACAAGACCAGTTTCCAATAGTGAGATATCCTTTGATTTTCGTCAAATACGGATTGACAAATTAGGTATTATTTTTGACAATAAGTCAATGGGCATCGATGATTTTATTTTTCGGCTAGAGCATTTGAAAACACATTATAATATCTCGGATAGAGAAGTTGTAAGAGATTTTCATTTGTTAGTTTCTGAATCGGTAAAGGATTGGTATTGGTCATTTATAGGTACCCACGGTCTTACTGAATGGCCAGTATTGCGTCTTGCCCTGCTTTCCCAGTATCAGACCCCACGATCAAATTTTGAAGTGATGAGAGACATCGTGGAAAGGAAGCAACAGAATAATGAAACAATAGATATGTTTTTTCATGCTATGAATAAGTTACGGTCAAAACTATCTCAACCAATACCAGAATATGATATGATTAAGATCATGAAGCGCAACGTAAATCCAAATTTGGCTAGAATTATTTACCCTTTAACTGTATCCTCGGTGGAACAACTTCGTATCGAATGCAATGAGGCTGAACGAAATTTCCCCAGGAGAGATATAAGAAATTCCATTCCTCCACCTCGAGTGCAAAAACATGTTAATGAGCTTTATTGTGAAACTAGCGAATACGCCATAAACGAAGAGGCAAATAATCCAGAAATAGTAGAAGTTGAAGAAATACGTATGGGTCCGAAATCATTTCAGCAACATAAATCAACCATAGAATGTTGGAATTGTAAAGTAGCTGGTCATGTGTTTATGGAATGCCCCAGTGAACAAAGAGCACTCTTCTGCTATAAATGCGGCAAGCAAAACGTGACTACTCCGAAATGTTCGGTATGTCAATCGAAAAACGTATTGAATGGCGGGATAATGACGGGGGACTCGCGCCAAAGGAAAACCCCGGTCACAACAAAGGACTAAGTAATTCTGAAATTGGGAAAACTAAATTATTAGAACAGTTTAAAAAGGCGAATGGTGAAGGAAATATAGCTCAGGTTAGACACTACTTATCTTTAGATACAAGGCAGGAGATTTATGATAGGGTCAGAGGAAGGATATTTAGGGAAAATTTAGGGCCAAAGCGTATTTCTAATAGAATCCTGAAGATCAGGCGGAAATTTAAGGAACGGCGTGCGGCGAGAAGGAACGTGGTGGAGACCATTCAGAGGTCTGATGGGGTAATTGGAGACCCAAGAATCTTTATTAAAGTGGAAATATGTGGTAAAAGTATGAGGGGATTATTGGATTCAGGAGCCACAGTTAGTATATTAGGTAGGAATTGTAGGGAATTGGTGAATGAATTAGATTTGGTGGTGCATCCAATGTTGACCAATGTGAAAACTGCCAGCGGCCAACAACACCGCATTTTAGGTAAAACAAAGATATCCATTGAGTACAAAGATAAACAACACTTATTGTTATTTTATCTTTGTCCCGATTTGGAACAGGAAATCTATTTAGGTATGGATTTCTGGAGGGCTTTTGACTTGGTGCCTGATGTAGTCGAGGTTAATGATATTGATGTTGAAAGGGTGCAACAGGATTTATTGAACAGGGATGTGGACAGTAGGATGAATCCACATGTGTTAACGACCGATCAGCAGCGGAAATTAAATGAGGTAATAGAACTTTTTAATACTTTTGAGAAAGATGGTTTAGGTATTACTCCTCTTGAGAAACATATTATCACATTAGTTGAAGGGTCAGTACCTTTTAAAGACCGGCATTATCCGATTTCACCCGCAGTACAGGAGATAACATACCAGGAAATTGATATGATGTTAAAATTAAACGTTATCGAAGAGAGTGAGAGCCCCTGGAGTAACCGAACGACTATCGTGCGTAAGCCTGGAAAGAATCGTTTTTGTCTTGATGCGAGAAAACTAAACAAGTTAACCGTAAAAGATGCCTACCCTCTGCAAAACATAGACGGGATTTTAAGCCGCATAGATGAGACGTATTATATAAGCAGCGTCGATTTAAAATACGCGTTTTGGCAGATTGAATTGGATGAGGAGAGTAAAGCCTACACTGCCTTCACAGTCCCAGGACGGCCACTCTACCAGTTCCGAGTCATGCCATTCGGACTGTGTAATGCGGCACAACGTCTATGCAGATTGATGGACAAGGTAATACCACAACGTCTAAAGCAGAATGTGTTCATATATCTTGACGATTTGCTTGTAATCTCAAGCACGTTTGATGAGCACTTACGGTTATTAGAAGAAGTGGCTAAATGTCTTAAGGAAGCAAATCTCACCATCGGTCTGAAAAAATCGCAATTTTGTTTTAAAGAACTTAAATATCTAGGCTTTATCATCGGGGGAGGTATGCTTAAAACCGACCCAGATAAAGTGGAGGCAATAAGAAATATAAAAGTACCAAAGACAACAAGAGAGGTGAGAAGTTTTCTAGGCACAGCTGGATGGTACAGACGGTTTATAAAGGACTTTGCTACCATCGCAGCGCCCCTTACTGATTCCCTAAAAAAATGTAGAAAATTTATATTATCGTCTGAAGCAGTTGAGTCGTTTAATAGCCTTAAAAGAGCCCTAACCACTGCTCCGGTGTTAAGACACCCGGACTTTACAAAACGTTTCTTTATCCAATGTGACGCTTCTGATTATGGCATTGGAGCCGTTCTATTTCAGATGAGTTCAGAAGGCGATGAACACCCAATAGCGTTTTATTCGCAGAAACTAAATGCTTGCCAACGGAAATATAGCGTGACAGAAAAAGAGTGTCTGGCAGCAGTTATGGCAATAAAAAAATTTAGGCCATATGTAGAGATGATGCCATTTACAGTGATCACTGATCACGCAAGCCTAAAATGGCTTATGACACTAAAAGATCTGAGTGGACGGCTTGCCCGTTGGTCACTTCAGTTGCAAGCATATGATTTCGATATACAACATCGAAAAGGATCAGAAAATGTAGTCGCAGACATGCTGTCCAGAGTGCCGCAAGAAGGGGAGTTGATAGTAGAGGAAATACAAGAAAATTTGCTTGACTTTGAAACCACTGAGTTTGAAAGTGACGAATACATGGAATTGATTAAAACTATACAAGAAAATTCAACCCAGTTACCTGACCTAAAAGTTGTTGATGGTAAAGTGTTTAGGAGAAGCTTCATTGATTCAACTCTCGGAGAGCAATACCAATGGAAATTATGGATCCCGCCTAATTTAACGTCCACCATTATTGAGAAGGCCCACTCGACAAATGTTGCCGCTCATGGCGGTATAGCTAAAACTCTGGAAAGAGTAAAACGTTTCTTTTACTGGCCAAAAATGACAACTCAAATAAAGGAGTATATTAATTCGTGCCAAACTTGTAAAGAGGTCAAACCGGCAAATCAAAATCTTATGTCCGAAATCGGTAATGAAGTGGTTACGGAGAGGCCTTTTCAAAAACTGTATATCGATTTTCTGGGAAAATACCCAAGATCGAAAAGCGGTAATTGCTATATATTTATAGTTGTCGATCATTTTACAAAGTTTACGTTTCTCAAGGCAATGAGAGAAGCTACCGCGAGCAACGTTGTGAAATTTCTCGTAAATGAAATATTTTATAAATTTGGGGTACCTGAAACGATACACTCTGATAACGGAGTACAATTTGTCTCAAAAACATTTGAGGAAATGATTAAAGCATACAAGATCCAGCATATGAAAACTGCTTTTTATAGCCCACAGTCGAACGCAGCGGAAAGAGTAAATCAGTCGGTGTTAAATGCCATTAGGGCGTATCTCAAAGAGGACCACCGCGACTGGGACTTGTATTTAGCTGAAATAGAGTGTGCCCTGAGAACTTCGATACATTCTGCGATAGGGGTAACGCCGTTTTTCGCTTTATTTGGCTTTCACATGTTTTCTAGCGGGGTAGATTATAGATTAGCTAGGAGATTGGGATCATTTTCTGACCATGAAATACAAAATTTGGAAAGTAACGAGAAACTTGAACTAATAAGGGAGAAGATTAAACATAATATGCATAAGGCGTATGAAAGAAGTGCGGAAAGGTATAACAAACGCGCAAGGCATAGGAAGTTTGTACCAGGGCAGGAAGTCTTTAGACGCAATAATGTATTGAGCGATTTTGGAAAGAACATAAATGCCAAGTTTAGTAAAAAGTTTGTGAAATGTAGGATACTGAGGCCTATAGGCAACAATATGTATGAAACTGAAAATATGCAAGGCAAATCCATTGGCGTTTATCATGCCAAGGATATCAAGGTATAGCTAATGATATAAGGGGAATCATATGTATTTACATTAATAATTAACCACGATAAATTTCTTAATGTCTACAATAGTATCTAATACCTGATATATCTCGTCGTTATCATCGTATGATTTTTTTTTGTGCTTTTATGTAAATAGTCAATTCTGTAATTTCACTCATGAGTAGTATGTACCTAGGGAAAAGAAAGAAAACGGAAAGATCACAAAGTAAAACTTCCCAAACGAAATACATATATGTAACTTATCTGAATGATCCTGTAGATTTCGAGATCCATTATCTGATTATGAAAAAAGTACCTGAGAATAAGTATATTTAGGAATAGATTTCAATTTGATGTGGAAATAAAATAAGTGCAATATTAGTTTATAGATAGTAAATTATGTATGTATGGATGAATGTGTTTGTAGTAAGTTAATTCGATTTAGTCAGCTCTGTAGGACCTGTGAAATTTTTTTTATAATATAAGTGTTTCTATACCCTTCATTTTTGTTGTTGTTTTGTTCCTATTTATGTCTTGGGTTTGTTGCTATTGAACAGTATTAATTTCGAAGTATACTACATATACATACATGCGTACATATATATATTAATAACTGATAGTGCATTGAAATGTTGCAAGAATCATACGGAAGATAATTCTCTGTTACCAACAACTGAAACTTAAGTTCAAAATTTGAATGGTACATTATACAATTCAAGTGTATGTCTTGTCAGTTTGTTTGGTGTGTTCAATAATTGTTTTTTTTACTGGTACTAATAGTGAACGGTCTGCTGCTATTGTTGGGAAAGTTTAGATTTTTATAAATATACATATATTATTGAACTTATTGTTGTGTTGTAGAACAGATAGGTAGTTGATTTGTTTTTGGACCATTACGAGCTAGTCATATTTTTATTTTTTTTTGTTAATTAGTTTTGTCTTAAGTATGATCGATATTGTAGGAATTCGAATCATAAGCCTCGGAAAATCTCGAACACAGATAGTTTTCAAGCAGGTCACATGACGCACTGTAATGTCGTATGCATATTTAATTGCTGGTATGCAGGACACTTGTTTTTTTTTGTTGGTTTGGCCCGGCTGATGAGACTAAAGGGTGTGGGAGTTCCCCACGTTGCAAATATCATAATTACTAGCCACGCACACCACTCTTTATTGTTTCGCTAACGCAGGGATAAAAACTGGTGTTTTGTTGCGATGGCAATGTCCATGACGAAGAGAAAATTTTTCGTGGGGGAACCTTAGCCGTTTCATTTTGTGGCAATAATTCAGCCTATCTGGAGGGCAGTTTGGCTGTGCCACAATTAATAGTAGGAGACGAACTCCAGTATGATTTAATTCGGATGGTCTACCTCGTGTTTGATGGGGATTGCCAGTCCGCAGTAGACCATTGGCAATGGGGGGGAAACCTTGTCCATGCGACCGCCCGAATTCACGGTTCGCAGTTAAGCCCGCCATTATGGACCTGAGGGGAATGAAATAAATTAATTTTTATGTTTTAAAATGGATAATTGGACGATACTTACTCTACCAATCTTGTTTAGTTTCGTATTTACATTAATGTGTGAACAGATGATTTTGTGCTGATAGTGTTGGTTAACGTTTAATAAATTGTATGCAAGAAGAGCTTATTGTGATTTTTTTTATACAGTAGGTCTTGTAGTAGAAAAGGTTGAATGAATTTACGTTTCTGTTATTTTATTATTGTAGGTCTGTATTGTATTGGCAAATGTTATGTTAAATGGAAATATGGAATCTGTTAAATTTGAAATAATTAAGAAAGGGACGAAACTAAGGATGAATAGAAATTTTGATAGATAGAGATGAATGGTATTTGTGAATTTTTTGTTTTTTATAATTTATACTCAAATATGGCTAAATTGGAAGATTGGATTAGCGAATAGAGATTTTGCCATTTTTATTTCTTGGGAAGGGATTTATTATGTTTTGAGAGTTCAAAAGTACAAGTCAAAGTGGAGTTTGAATAATCAAAGTTTTTGTTTGTAAAGTAATAGAAGGGAGAAAAATTAATCTTGTGTGTAATCTTTAATTGGAGACAATCAAATATATATTTGAAGTTAAAGATTAAGGTGAGAATAATTTGAATATTTTTTTTTTTTTTTTTTGATTTTTTGTTTGGCAGCATAATGTGTGTGTATATATGTGTGCATTTTATTAGGTTAACCAGAGGTTGTGTTGCGAAGGAGACTACCTTGTGGGATAAAGTTCAAATATTTTTTTTTGCAAGATTTGTGTGGAGAATGTAAGTTAATGTTGAAAATTAATTTTGTTTGTTTGTTCGAAATATGGAAAGGAAACTAATTCTATAATGGTGTTTTATTGTACAGCTGGAGATTCATAGTTCCAGGTTCTCCATTAGATGTATACAGAGGAAATTTGGAGGGAAAAGTCACCAATAACAGGTAACCTTAGACCTAACGGGAAGAGCATAGAAAACCGCTAAAGGTAGCCGTTAGTTTATAGAACCATATCGATTTTTTTGAAAAAACCGCCATTTCATTTTATATGAATGCATTAAGGTTATGCCAAAATTTTACATGTTTGCATACGAAATACTTATCCATATGAGAATCTGGAAGGAAATAGCTACAAATAAATAATTTTAGTTGATGTTAGTTTTTTTTTTATGTGTATAATTATCTTTACTATTATTATTTTTATTTTTTTTATTTTTTTTTTTTTTGGTTTTATATTTTTAATAAATAATAAGGACGGTGTAAAGTGTGTTAGGGTAATAATTCAAATTATCGCATTGTTTTTTTGTGTTTGGTGTTAAAAAAAAAAAGAAATTTAAATTTATTGTCTGAATTTTACCTTCAAGTAGTTCAAAAAAGGAAAGGAAGAGAAAATTGATGTCAAGACGCCATAATTAGGTTTTAAAGAGCTCTTTTTAATTGAATTAAGGCAGAAAGAAAAAGAAAATATATTAATAGCATTTGGAATTTTAGGCCCATCTTTGGCCATAACTTTATTGTAGGTAAAATTTAAACAAAAGGAAGAATTCAAAGTTGGAAAATTTAAATTACCGGACGTGTGTAGAAACGTCAATTGTCATAGTTCGGCTTTTACGATAATTTGATTTGTTAGTTGTTTTATTTAATTTTTTTTTATTGTTAAATACATTTTTCTTAAAGTTTTTTTTTTATTTATTTTTAAAGTAAAAGTTAATGTATATATGTATATTTAATCTTGTAAAGTATTGTAAATATTATTATTTGTTATTTTATGTTTAGATTATATAAATTTTATTAGTATATAGCTAGTTTTAATATATTTTAGAATAAACTATGTTTTGAGAAAGTCAAGAAAATATTATGAAGGCTTAAATTTATTTTAAATAGGGGTTGGTAAGATTTAGTTGAGTGGTCAAAGTAGGTGGGTTTATGGGGTCATCACAGGATGGATTGGAGCAATGGTGACCACGGATGGGTGGGCGGCTGGAGATAAACATCTGTCTCCTGTAAAATTGATGTACTTGTTAAATGTTAGTTTCTGTTTGTGTTTTTTTTTTATGTAATTTAATTGATACGGTCCTGAGGCCAGGATGATGGGATGATCCACACTGAGGGAGTCAATGCGGAAATATTTAGCCGGCCGCTAATCTTTCTGGTGCTTCAAAAAGGGACATGTAACAAAGCATATTCATTTTCGTTTATTAAGCAAAATAAGCAATTGTTTTTTGAAAAAATATAGGCAATACGTTTGTAAGCTATAACTTTCTGTAAAGTCCAAAATAGTTCAAAATTTGCCTGAGGGTAGTTTTGAATGCAGGGATTGCAATAATGTGTTTATCTCAATTTTAGCTTATGTTGAGTTAGCAATTTTTCTTTTTTAGGTTTGTAGGGAAAAAATAGAAAACTGGGCGTAACCAAATATTTGTATAATCAACGCATTACAACGGCTCGACGGATTTTACTGATCTTATTAATTTCTTAGAAAAATTTTTTGAAAAGTTGGCGTGGTATCACCAATAAAATATTACAATGTAAGAGCATCACTTGGAACAACTTGACCAATTATTACAAGAAAATTTATTTAAAAAAACCTGTCAGACTCCAACAAACTTTATACAAAAATCAGCAAAATTGACAAATCCAACCTTGAAAATGGTAATCGATTTAGATGTCTCAAGCTCAGAATAAAAAATTATCATATCGGTATAGACATTAAATTTTTAATTTATGTTCTATGAATTTCTTATTTTTAATTTTGATCTTAATATTTTTATGTTTTTTAAGTGCTTTTCATGAATTATTATTTTTTTTTTTTAATAAAAACTATTATTACAAAATTTATATTTTCTATTAAAAAAACAATTTTTTAACTAAAATTCTGTGGTTTTCATGGGCAACCACGTGTGTCTAAAAATCAAATTTTTCAGGAGAGCTGCAAAACCGTGTTAGTGCTGAACGATTTTTATGTCATTAAAATAATCGGAATGGGTCCATCCTTTTTGAGAAATTTTTAAAACCAAGTAAAGGCCGTTTAAAACCAAGCAATATGGCATTATTAACTCAAAATCGTATAAAATGAACATACGCGGTTGCCCATGAAAACCACAGAATTATGAGTGTCGGAACGAATTATATGAAAATAAATAGAAATGTATGGGAAAACTGCGATTCGGTTTGCGTCTCGTTTTTTCTGTCCCGATTAGAGACCGTATGAGATGGAGTTTGACAATTCTTGGCACTTTGACAAACATTGGGACACAAAAAAAAAATCAGCTGGGCAGGCATCGCCACCTGTATAAGTGTAAACTGCATGGCACCCTAAATACAAGGAAAATGTAAGTGATATTTGGGAACTTTAATTACAAATACTTTAAAATCTCTTATATGACATTTACATTTAAAGGGATATTTCAGAAACTACCTATATTTATGTCTTTATTTACTAATTGTACTAGTATAGATTAGGTAATTTTACCCGGATCGGGTCTTTACATAGTGAAAAATTTTAAATAATTTTTTAAATTAAATAAGATTTTTATTACTCTTTTTGTTTTTACAAAATATGACAATTGTTGTTCTTTATTGTTACAATTAGAAAAGAAAATAAAAACAAGAAAAAGTTTAATGTAAAATACAATCCGTTTAACAGATTAGTTAAGTAACAAGATTTTACATTTTCATAAGTCATCCAATTTCTTATTCATATGGTGGAACACCTGTTGCAAAACTTTTTTAATTTTTGTTAATTGCATTGCGAGACTTTTTTTTAATAATAAAGTTAAGCAACAAATGTTTCCTAATATAGACGATGACTTGGGAGCATAAAATTACAACAACAAATTAATTTTTGTTAGCAAATTAATTATAAATCAACGTAAATTATCCTTAATAAGGAAGCAAGGTGTTTTATCTAAATACGTAGTTACGAACTAAAGACTACAATACATATGTTTTGAGTTTTTTTTTAAACGGAGGTAACCTCTTTTAACAAAATAACATTTTTACTTTATGAAAAGTTCTTTCTTAATTATTAATCTTAACTAAAAAAATAATTAAAATTACAAGCATTAGTGGTTAAAAAAATTAAAAAAAGAAATTACAGTAAAGTTTAATAGAAGCATTTTTTTAATTTAAGCACATAAGAATGTTGGCACTATGGTGGTTTACTGTTTGGTTGATGAGTAAAACTTAACAGTAGTTGCGTTAAATTTTATTTTATATATATAAGCGTTTAAATATGTATGGGGACATGATCTAATAGTTGAGCACGATCTGAAAATATGGCGCTACACATTTCACACTCAAAATAACGTTGAGGTTTACGCACCGCTGCAGCAGAAGCAGAAGAGTTTTGTTGAGCTGCGGCAGAAGCATCGGCTGCTGAAACTACTGCGGAGATAGAAGCAAATGAATTATTGTTATTCTCTGAGGAACTTGTCACCGTATTAAATGTATCCACTATGCTGTAATCTAAATAAGACGTGGCTGATGAGTTAGTATTTTGTACAGATTTTGAGGTTGTTGTTAGTTCGGTAAGTGCAGATTTTGTAGATTTCGACGAAAGAGTATTATGAGAGGATTTGCTGGCAATAGTAGAGATTTCCCTACTGCGTTTTGAATTCATTGACCTTTGGGATCTAGAAGATTTTTTCGATCTACAATTATTAGGGGAGGTAATTTCCAGTTCTAGTTCGGTTTGTGGGGCGACCGTATGAGCACCATTAACAATTTCCCTTAAATCTGGCGAAGTGGGTTCAATTTTTATTAAGTGTTGTTCTTCTGAATGTCCAGCTAAAAATGGTGTCGATGATTCACTAGTAAAGCGTTGCCTTGATTTATCCAGCTTTGAGGGAGATTTTAGGAATTCATCTAGATCGTTGCGTAGACAAGAGGCTTCTAGCAATAACTGAGCATCATAGAGATCATTGGCGTTTGCATGGCGGGTATTTGATTGGTTACGTTCGGCTGATGTGTTGAGATTTAAGGTTGCTCGATTTTTCAATGAATTGTTTGACTGTTGATTGTGATTTTTCTTATTGCCGTGTTCCTGTTTCATATTCAAAGGACTTGAGCTTATTTGTTTAGGGGGTTGCAATGCAGGCGTAATAATGTCATAATCATCTACTATAGTCGTCGTTTTAGGCAGTAAATCAATAGCTGTTGCATGTGTCCGTGTTATAATAGATTTTGATTTCTTTTTTCCTACGGTTCTTCCCACTGCGTCACTTTTATCACTACTTATGATCAATTTTTCAGTGTGAATCATTTGTGGTCCTTTAGATTGTTTAGAGACGGCTGTCTTACACTTACGACCTCTGCCGTTTGCAGTAGCTGACGTTTCCTTGCCCACCCTTGTTAATTGTACCTGTTGTGTTCTTTGAGCAGTAGACGTGAATTCCTGTTTCATCTTACGCTTTGTGTGTTTTTGTTGTTGCTCTTCTATATTATTATCATTATGAGACGATTTTGTTGATGGTCCCACCACTAACGTATCTATACTTTGAAGAGTAGTCTCTAAATTTGATAGCAACGACTTGTAGCTGTCTTCGGTCTGTTTCGACTGCCAGATTTTATTACTGCTACTGGCGTTACAACGTTGCTTCTTGAGCATATCATCATCTATGTCCACATCTAAATCAAAATCTTCTACATCTTCCAAAACATGTGATTTATTAACCTTTTTTGTGATCGTTTCAATTTTCATATTGTTTTCAGAGAGTGTATTATAGTTGGTTTTCTTTTGTTTTGTGGACTTTGCATTATGAGATGTTGTTGTGTCTTCAAGGGTAGATCTTGTTGTTGCCCGACTTTCAGTCGCAGTATTGCTGTCTGTGGTCATTGCCAGCAAATCGTCAACATTGTCTATGTCGAAGTCGGATAAGTCAATATCACTTCCAGTACCACCGTTGTGTTTTCTTTCAAGTTTGAGACGAGCCAGTTCATGGGGCTTTAATTTGCGTCGTCGTTTATATTTTCGAGGACCAGTCTAAGAGAGAAAAAAGGAAAACAAATTTATATATATAATTATTAGTTTAGAAATAAAATGTAAAATAATATATAATGCTAAATAACAAATTGCTATATTTCGCTTATAGGAATTTCACAATTAAAAAAGGTAGTAACAGCATTTACCAGATGCCACATAATTAACCACTTCAAGAGTAAGACGAAGAATTACAAATTCAGATAAAAACACAAATTAAATTAAATTAAATTAAAACAAGTAGGAGCGCTAATTCGGCAGTGCTGAATCTAATAATACCCGTAATCGTCATGTTATAAGTACAAATACATCAAAGCTAAGCCTAGATTTTAGATTTCATGTAATACGCCATTTTATTTTTTATTTACGATGCCATATTTGATTTTGAATTTTTACATAGTTAACTGTACTCTACTAGCCAAGCCCTTTCAATTGATACCCATATATTGTTGTGATTAAAAAATTTGTTCCACCATTTTGGTTCAGACGCCATCTTGGATTTTATACTTTTTTAATAGTTTACTACATTGTAATGGTCAAAACCGGTCATGCCGTAACTACTATACTGACTTATATATTCGCTATCTTGGATTTTTTTCATTTTCATAGCTAACTATATTTTAATACTCAAGCCTTTTGTTTGATCCCCATTTTGGGTCTCGCAGTTGTATAAAAACTGCAAAATGTTGATTTCCGTTTGAAAACTTAAGGAAAAACAACGACGCAGTTGTACTCTGGAGCTTATTTCTCAGTTGGTTTTAAACCGATTTGATAGTTTTTCTTAGAACAAATTTCTAAGATTACGACTTATAATTTGGTATTTTAATAGTGTTCAAAAATTAATTAGGAGTTTGAAAAAACTAGACATTAAAAAAAATATATATTTTTGTTAAAATAAAAAATAAGTCTTTCGTTTTTAATTTATTAACGCGTGCTTTATTTAGCAAAGTTCAGCTCAAGACTAAATACAAAAAATCAGTTACAAAAATCAGTTCATTTTAAAGTAGCATAAAATAAGAAAACAATAAAGAATAAATGTCACAATAGAAAATACGTAAATTAGTGTTGCCATTATTTTCAAATACTTCGCATGTTCCAACACCTCCCCTCGAAGTATGGAGAATAATGATTCTAATGGTTCTCTACACTGGTAACACCCAAGGCTGCAATAAACTTCGCATGTTTTTCAGCACACAAGCCTTTCGTCAACACATCCGCAGGCATGTCCTCAGTAGGAATATATTTAAGGATGATTTCACCTTTTTCTTGTGTTTGCCTTATGAAATGATGTCTCACGTCTATGTGTTTTGTACGGGAGTGGAAACCAAAACTGGCTGCTAGCTTCTGAGCACTTTGGCTGTCGTTATAGAGTGGTACAGCTTCACTTTCTAGACCAATTTCACGGAGTAGTTCTTTCAGGTATAGAGCCTCTTTAGTCGCTTCCGATATGGCTAAATATTCGGATTCGGTACTGGATAGAGAAACCGTTCTCTGCTTGCGGGCTTCCCAACTTATAGCTGCACCTGATAATATAAATGCGTAACCAGAGTATGATCGTCGGTCTGTTATGTTCGCACCCCAATCGGCATCAACCACACCATAGAGCTGATCGCTGTTACGTTGGTACAGTAAACCACTATCTATTGTGCCCTTTAAGTATCGTAAAACGCGCTTGGCGGCCTGCCAATGTTCTTCATTAAAGTTGGTGTTAAATTGGCTCAAGAAATTTATAGTGTATGCAATGTCAGGACGAGTATTAACAGCTAAGTACATTAAAGCACCGATAAGATTCTGGTAAGGAAATTTCGTCATCACGTCCTCATTTGGATTTTCAGGTTTCTCAAGTTTACAGTTCGAAATCATGGGAGCGCGAATGGGTTTACAGTCACTCATATTATATTTCCTCAATATATTCTCAATATATTTGCGTTGGTTCAAAAATACTGTGTGTTCATTCATATTTTGTTCGAATTCAATTCCCAGACATAACGTAACGGGTCCAAGGTCCTTCATCTCAAAGGATTTAGCTAGGGATGTTTTAATTTTGTTCAACATAAATTTACTGTTCGAGGCTATTAACAAATCGTCTACGTATACGGTAACGAGTACGATTTTCTCGTCCTTTCTTAATACAAATAAGCATGGATCTTGTTTAGAGGGTTTAAGATTAAGTTCCTCAAGTTTAGACGTTAACTTATGGTACCATTGTAACCCAGACTGACGTAGACCATAAAGTGCCTTTTTTATCTTACATACTGGATACTTACAGGATTTATATGCGTCCAGCCATTTTTTCGCAACATCTTTGGCTTGCCTGAATTTTTCCATACAAGAACCAATCATCTCATTCGATTTAAATTTTTCCAAGATTTTAATTAAATATTCAGGTATCTCCATAAAAACTTCTTTATTTAGTTCACCATTAAGGTAGGCAGTGACTACGTCCATTTGATGAATTTCCAGATTGTATTTTGCAGATAATGCAGATAACAATCTAACTGAGGTAGACCGTACTACTGGGGAGTACGTATCACAAAAATCCTCACCTGGTCTCTGTGAGCAGCCCTTGGCAACTAGTCGAACCTTTTTCTTATTATCCTTTGTTCGAAAAACGAAGCGGTTGCCGATTATTTTTCGGTTATCTGGGCGTTCAACTATTTCCCATGTATTGTTTAGCAATTGAGCAATATACTCATTCTCGACTGCTCTAATCCACGATTCGTCACTGCTTTGCATTATTTCAGCAATTGTGGAAGGATCTTCAGAAAAAACTAAATTGCAGTCTTCGAAGCCTTCAAAATCAGCGTCGTCATCACTCAGTTCGTTATCTATTGAAAAAGATGGTTTGTTCTCATTTAACAACTCTACATCGACACATACATTCTCGACATCATTTTGTAATCTGTTTTCATAAATATCTTCGTATTCATATTTAAAATACATCTCGTCCAATATTTTGACGTCACGGCTTATTACAATATTTCGTTTCCGAGGGGACCACAAACGGTAGGCTTTAGCTTCATTCGAGTAACCTACTAAGACACATACTTCAGATTTTGAACTAAGCTTACCTCTTGAATTGCCTTTCATTAAAACATATGCTTTTGCACCAAAAACATTCATGTGTTTAATTGAGGGTGTTTTTCCAGACCATAATTTGTAAGGTATCTCACCATTCAATGATTTTGTAGGGCATCGGTTTCTAATATAACAGGCAGTATTAATTGCCTCAGCCCAAAACTGTGGTGGAGCACCTGCATGTTTTAACATACATCTACCCATTTCGACGAGCGTCCTGTTTTTGCGTTCAGAAACGCCATTTTGTTGTGGTGTATGAGGAGCACTCAACCGTCTACGAACACCGCACTCTTCCAAATATTTGTCGAATTCACGATTGCAATATTCACGACCATTGTCTGATTGCAACATCTTAATTTTTCTTCCAGTGAATGTTTCTGCTGCATTTTTAAAAATTTTAAAAGCGTTTAATACATCGGACTTTTGTTGGAGCATAAAAATTTCGCAATATCTTGAGTAGTCATCCGTGAACGTTACAAAATATCTAGCATTGGAGTGGGAGGGGGTCCTCATTGGTCCGCAGACATCACTGTGTATGATTTCCAATAAGTCTTTAGTTCGTTGACCACTGGCTTTTGGAAATGATTGACGAACTTGTTTTTCGCTTAAACATGTTTCACATGGCGACAACTTTTCATTCTGGTTGATTTGCATACCGTGCACCAAATTTTCTTTCGACATGTTTTTCAAATCGTGTTCGTTCAAATGACCCATCTTAAAATGCCACATATTTATGTCACTTTCATTTTTTACAGCTCCTGCGAAATTTGTAAAATTTTTTATGTAGTATAAATTACCAATGCGATTTGCCGTATATAAAATTTTGCCTTTTTCCATTATATGTGCTTTCTCTTTGTAAAAGCAAACATTATAACCTTTGTCCGTTATTTTTGAAATTGACAGCAGATTTGTTCTTAAATCTTCAACGTAAAAAACTTCATGTAAGTTTATGCGCTCTTTGCAGCCTCCCTCGTTCAAACACAATTTAACGTTGCCAACGCCGGTTATTTTTGTCGAATTTTCATTAGCCAAATTAAGCGTCTTGTCTAATTTTTCGAGATTAAAAAAATTGTTTTTGTCAGCACTCATATGAGCAGTGCTACCGCTATCAAGACACCAATAATCTTTCTCACATGAAGAGAACATTGTAGTTTCAGTTGTGTTATGCATTACTCTTTCACCAACGTGACATGCACTCGCCTGTTTTGTGTGTTTTGTTTTGCAGTTTCTTGCAAAATGCCCAACTTTGCCGCAATTATAGCAAGTCAATTTTTTCCTTGCATTCGTGTGTGTGTTAGTAACGTCAGCATTGTTTCTGTTCTGCTTTTTATATTTCGCGTATAATGCATTTTGTTCTGCTCTTTCATCTTTCGCCTTTCTTGCCTGATCCTCTTCTAAGATTTTTACTCGTAAGATGCTGGGATTTGGCAGCTCATCCCTTGTTTCCAGAGCACAACGAAAGGTTTCATACGATTCAGGCAAACTGTACAGCAACAAAATAGCCAACAGGTCGTCACCTACGATTACATTAATCTCTCTCAGTTTTAAAACGGCGTCAAAAAAATTATTCAAATGTTCTCTGACATTTTCCCCTTCCTTCATACGGGCTATAGCTATTTTTTTCAGAAGGGTGGCTTTTCGGGCTGGCCCTTTTGATTGAAATGTGGACTCCAATTTTTGCCACATTCCCAATGATGTTTCACAGTCAGAAATGAGCCCCAACTCCGATGGCGTCACTGACAAAGTTATGTCGGCACATGCCTTCTGGTCAAATTCTTGCCATTTTAAACGATTTGCAGCATTTTCTGTTGAAGGAATAGTTATCGTACCATTCACGTATGCCCACAGGTCATTCTTTATCAGGATAGCTTTCATCTGAAGCTTCCAAGAATCATAATTTTCCGCATTCAATTGCTGTATACGAAAACCGCCACCAGACATTTTAATCTTTTCGTTTAAAAAAAAATTTAGCACGATAGAAATTACACTTTCCTTTCTATTTTCACAATTGCCTATATAAATTTTTTATTTGCACAGGGCTCTTCTGGGCCCATAACCTGTTAAAATAAAAAATAAGTCTTTCGTTTTTAATTTATTAACGCGTGCTTTATTTAGCAAAGTTCAGCTCAAGACTAAATACAAAAAATCAGTTACAAAAATCAGTTCATTTTAAAGTAGCATAAAATAAGAAAACAATAAAGAATAAATGTCACAATAGAAAATACGTAAATTAGTGTTGCCATTATTTTCAAATACTTCGCATGTTCCAACAATTTTTTTACCTGTAACTATGCCGACTATTTATTTATTTTTTCATGTAATATAAAATGCCACTCATCCAAAAATTTTCATTAATATCTCCAGAGGCATACCAAACCTATAAATAGTAAAAACTGTGCCTAGAGCCGGAAAAAATAAGCGAAAAAAAGCAGAGACAGTCGTGTTTATTTGCTCGTACCTCAGAAAGTTATGGGCCGATTATTTTGATTACCAAAACCGATGTGCTCCCGAATATTTCAGATATCTTACACGGGACTTGCCGATGTCGACTCTGAAGGGTGTAAGCAAACAAAAGTAAACCACTAAGGTAGATTCCTTTCCAATTACCAAAAATTCATAAATTTTCTCTCAGAGTTATAAAAAGTTCTCTCCGAAATGACGGATTGCATATCATATCGTTGGTCACATGTAGAAAGGCTTTAACTTAAAAAATTGTAACTTTACAGGAGACTGCAGAAACGTAATAGAAACTGTATTATCATAATGTAATTTATTTTGTAAAATTGTGTGTAAAACTGTTATTTTTGATTTTTGTGTCGAGGTGTGTTTGTGTGAAATTTATATGGAATCAATAAAAAAATAAATTTCGCAACAAATACGAGTTAGAGCTTTTCTACTTATGACCATTGATAAAGTTACACCGTGCTTAAATTTACATATATATGTATGTGTGTAGAATTTTTTTTTTTACCCTTCACCTGTGGTGCACAAGGGTATATATAGCTTTGTCATTCCGTTTGTAATTTCTACAATTTTCATTTCCGACCCCATAAAGTATATATTTTCTGAAAGCTTATGAATAGAGGAGTCGATTAAGCCCTGACCGTCTGTCCGTGTGTTGGTTGAAATCAACTTTTAGAAGCAACTATATGTTCCTCAGATCTGTATATGGTATCAATCTCTTTGAAATATCCAGGAATGAATCGCTATTGAAATTCAGCACAATCGCCCCATAACTTTCTGAGATATGAGCAAAAAACCACGACCACCTCGTTTTTTTTCACAATTACAACAACAACATACATACATACAAACATGTTAAAAACATACCAAACAAAAAAAAATTACAAAAAAAAAAATATTAAAAATAAGAAAAAAATAATAAAAAAAAACTAAAAAAATTAAAAAAAAAATTAAAAAAAATATTTAAAAAAATTTAAGAAAAATATAAAAAAAAATAAGAAAATATAAATAATATATTAAAAAAATATAATAAAATTTTTTTGGCTCAGCTGGGATTCGATGCCACATTTATTCTAACGTGTACGTATGCACGTATTTTATATGAGATAAATGGTGATACAAACAATTGTTATTGCATGACTACACGTTGTGAAGGGTATATAAGATTCGGCACGGCCGAATATAGCACTGTTACTTGTTTAGTTTAATATTTATTCATTTATTTAGTAATGGCAATAGAAGAAGAACATGTTTTTTAGTAATGGTTTATTTTATAATTTCAATATTTTTGGCCTTCATTCAAAGCTATTATAACGGATTTTTTTTTCAATTTATAGGTTTACGGAGGGAGGTAAATTTTTAGATTTTAAAAATGTTATGTTTTCTTTTAAAATAATATTTTTATTTTACATTCAGGTCGTTTTTTTAACATAAATACTAAAAATTCGACTTGAAATTGTCTGTGCAGAGATATACAAAACACTAAAATTGCATTAACAGACTAACTATTAAAACATATAAAAATTACAAAAAATTGTAATTGATGTTGCATCCGAGCGATGCCTCTCAACTTTTTAAAAAGAAATATGTCTTTTTTGACAACCATGTTAATTTGTTAAATCAAGAGTGACAAAGAAAAAAGAATATAAAAAATAAAAAAAATAAAAATTTAACACAAAACAAGTAACAGTGCTATATTCTGAGAAGTAAAAATAAACTTTTCATGGGATGTTTTATGTCAAGGCCAATTCGTATATCAGGGATGGAAAAGTTGTTTTTACATATTAAATATAATAGAATTTGATTAAAAATCGGATATAAATTTCTTATTAATGACGCAAAAGCAACAAATATACATGAATTAAGCACATTTATTATCAAAAAAGTACACTCAAGTTAATTGTTTAATACCGAATCACATATCCTATCCCTGCATTAATAAATGAAATCAAGGCGAATTTAACCAATTTTGACAAAAAGTTTCCCCATCAGCTCGGCTGATAGTTTCACCTGTATGAATTTGCCTTGGGTTAGAGTATCGAATCCAAGCTAAGCCAAAAAAATTTTTTTTATTTTATATATTTATTTTTTTAATTTTTTTAAATTTTTTTTTTGTAATTTTTTTTTGTTTTTAATATATTTTTTTTTTGTAATTTTTTTTTAGAAACAATTTATAATTTTGCAATGGGATGTTTTTAAACATGAATATTTTTTATTTCATATGAGATGAATGGTGATACAAACAATTGTTATTGCATGACTACACGTTGTGAAGGGTATATAAGATTCGGCACGGTCGAATATAGCACTCTTACTTGTTTTGTATCTATAATGGACGACAAACGTTTGTACTGGCAAATTTTTCCCAAAATTCTTTTATTGCATATGCTCGAAAAGATAAGTTAAGGACCAAAAAGTAGACAAAATTTTACTAAAAATATTCTTGGTATGGGATGCTTTAAGCAGTTGTGGCAAAGAACCAAGTCATTTGTTACAGAGGCCTCTTTAAATTCCGAAATATACATCAAAGAATGTTTGCAAAACAACACAATGATTTTACATATTTTTGGATCTATTTGGCATCGGTTAGTAAGTGGTACCAAAACAATAACATAGTTTTTGTACCCAGAGGCCAATCCTTCAAATTGTCAAATTGAGCTAAGAGAAGTTGAGACATTTTTTTAAGAGATGGTCAAACTGTTTCAATAAAGTGCCTAAAAAAACTATCAAATCTATATTGAGTTTTCAAAATAAGTCTGCCAATTCATAAGATATGGTTAGAACCATAAGTTATATTTTTCTGCGATCTATAATATAATATCAATTAGTTGTTCGACCTGTAAAAAAGTGTTCACAAAAAAAAAAAAATTTATAGTGTGTATTAAAAGTAACAGGTCTATCCTATTTTCTTAAAAATAACTGCAACGCGGTGGCACAGTTTTCCATAGTTATATTATTTAGTAGGTTAAAAATTTCAAAATACGTGCAAGCATAAAAAAGTTATAAATAAAAAATTTGCTTACCACTGGTTGCCTTTGCATGGCTGTGTTCATATCACTGTGCTGAATTAAATGTTGTATTAAATCACCAGACGTCGATAATTCAGCACTGCAAACAGTACAATAATAAGTGCCTCTCTTGGCATCGAAGCCTGAATGATGTGAACGTATATGCTCTCTAAGCACAACACGTTGATTGAAGGCACGCGGGCATACGGAACAAGCGTAAGGTTTCTCTCCCGTATGAATACGCTCATGTTTACGTAGAGTGCCACCATCTGCAAATGCTTTCCAACAAAAACGACATCCATATGGTCTTTCGCCGGTGTGTATGCGAACATGTATCTGTTGAGAACTACGAGAGCCAAAAGTTTTTCCACATTCCAAACAGGGAAACAGTTTTCCTGCCGAAGTGGCACTGTGGGAGTGGCGGTGATTGGAAAGAGTACGTCCATCCGGAAATTCTTCATGACATACATCACACTGCACGGATTTGTCACGATGGGAAGCCATGTGACGTTTAAGTCGAGCTTTGTTGTGAAAACTTTTACCACATTTTGAGCACGAGTGACATTTTTCCCGCGAATGATCCCAGGCATGTTTCATTAAAGCTTTGCGATCTCGGCACTCTTTGCCACATAAGATGCAAGAGTTTTCCGTCAGTTCATTAGGGTGCTGATGTTGAAGATGTTTTTTAATTGTGGGCTCTTCAAAGAAGGATTCACCACATAAGACACATCTAAAACAAATACATATAAATATATTAATGTTTTTAAAACATACAATTTTCTTTCTCTACATACGTAAATATAGAAAAAACGTAAAAATAAAAACTTACTTAAAGGGTGGATACCGAGCATGTATTTCGGCATGAGCCAAAAGATCTAAGGCTTCAGCAAATGTTTCTCCACATGTATTGCAACAATGTTGATCCCTAGTTTCAAAGTCATTATTGTTAGATTGCGTAGCAGATGGATTGCTTTTTTGATGGCATTTTGCATGTCGCCTTAAGAGATCATGACGATGAAACGACATGCCACATTCACTGCAATAAAATTCACCATATAACCGCTGTTCGGATTCCGATTCTGTTTGTGTGTCATACTCTCCCTCGTTAGGATCATATTCAGAATTACTCTCCTCAAATTGATGGGCTTTTTGATGCTCGTTCAGACTATTCTGGTCCCAAAATAATTCATTGCATTGGGAGCACTCAAAAGGAGAATCATTGCGATGAGTCTATAGTAAAGGAAATGAAATTTTTGTTTACATTTCAAATTTTAATTAAAAAAAGTGTGAATAATTGTGGATCAGATAAATTTCAAGGTTGTGTTGTGTTGGTCGTAACATTATAAGGATGAGCACACAGCCCTCAAATATTGTATATCGTTTGTTTTCACTCAATCATCAACTTTTTTTGTAAACAGTAGAAAAAAAAAACAATTGACGATTTAAAATTTCTTACCTTAGTGTGTGCTAACATAGCCTTTTCCCTGGAAAATGCCAGGCCACATTGCTGACAAACAAATGGTTTACTTTCATCAATAATGGGATAATGTAAGACATTTTGTTGGACATTATTTCCTGTTAGAGCGGGTGTATTATCCTGAGACAGTTTAACAGCTGCTGTATTGGCAGATAAAGTATCATATTCCACTATGCTAAAAGCCGAAGAAATAATCATTTCATTAGAGGTGCAATTATTTGCTACTTCTACCACATACGAGTTGTCCTCTTTAGGCTTAAGACGACTTATTCGGCCTCTAGGTGCAGCCGTTGTTGTTGTAGTTGTTTGGGTTGTATATAACATATCCGCGTTGGATGAAGTTATATTTTCCATAATAATTTGTTGATTAGAAATGGAGGTAATATGTTGCTGATTTTTACGACTAGATTTTGTTGGTATTGTAACCGAATCTTCTGGCACACTCCAGTCCTGTTCATAGTAATGATCGTTGGATGTACGTTGTGATGAGGAATTGGTATCGTTAACAAAATGTATGACTGTAAAAAAAGTTACAAGTTCAACAATTAAATCTTTAAGTAGTGTCCTTCTAATTTAACTTACAATCACTATCATCCATTTGAGGTTCAGCGGGCTCTTCTGCATGTCCTTTTAAATGGTTTATAAGGTCTTGTCTTCTCAGAAATCTGGCCCCACATAATTTACACAAATGTGGCCGATCTGTTTGATGAGCCACCATATGATTCATTAGACTGGCTTTTTTACGAAAGCGTCTGCTACAAAAATCACAGGGATACGGTCTAAGCGCAGTATATTCATCTTGTACAGTTGGCAGGGGAACTTCTATGTCAAGTAGTACCTGAGAACTAGAACCTATAATTTGTTCTGCAGGTATTTCGACTCTGAAAGTGGAAAACATAAAACCAATTTTGATTTTAAAAGTGGTTAATTAATTAGGTACACTCTGTTATTATATGTTTGAATTCTATATTGGCAATATCTATATATATAAAAATTAATCCCTTTTTCACTTGGTCACGGCTTCACGCGTGAATGGCTAGACCGATTTCATTAATTCTTTTTTTGTTGTATTTGTTATTATTAGGAGAAGGTTCCTATGTAAGAAAATAATAATAATAATGTGTCACTGGCAGTAATACTCTCGTAGTTGACATTAAAACAAAGAAACGTAGTTTACATACTCTTTGCAAATATGTCGGTCGGAGTTGGTCTGTGGTCGGAGTTATAATAACAAAATACCTACATAATTCATTTACCATTTCTTAGTGTACTTTTCACATTGGCTTCTACAGTATAATTTGTACTGTGTTTATTTCATAAGTGTTTGTTCAACAAGGTTAGTCAAATTAATATAGTGTTGGAAACTTTTGATAGACCATTTTGATACTTTTACAAAAGAATAGGTACTATAGTTTTTTTTTTATTTTCAGTTGAATTTTTATTTCTAAAAATGCCGGCAATTAGACGTACAAACTTAAGTCGCAGAACCCGTAATGCTGCAAGTCAAAGAAATACAAGAGCAAGTCAGATAAAAAGGTAACAGATATTTCTTGATACAAAGTTCGCCGGTTCGGAAACAAAAAAGTTAGGTATAAAGATTCCAATTAAAACTTTTGGTAATCCTTTAGTAGCACAATCTATTCGTATGAAGTAGCTGTTTTCTCTAACGCTAAGTTTACCTCTAAACGTATATTTCTCTTACCTTTCTTCTCCTTGATGCTGCACCCAATCATCTGTAATAATTTCTTCGGTTACCATTTGCGGTGTATTTTCACTAAAATTATCAACACTGTAAACTCCACCGCCGGTATCTTCATGTCGTTGTATTAAAGCAGACTGTTCTATAATGGTATCGCAATCAATTTGTTCGCCATCGCTTGCAGTAACAACCATTGCTCCATTTGTATCGTTCACAGCATTCGTTATAATTTCCGTCACCATCTGCCCATCGCGAGCCATAAAGATAAGGTTTTCAGCTGCAATTTGAGCTATAGTTGCCGAATCGGCTTCATCCTCCGTGGCCATATAGTCTGACGAAGTATTGGCACTAGCCATTAGATCTTCGGCACGGGGCGGCTGAGGATCGATTAGCAACTGACCAGCAGTTTTCATATCTCCAGTATGGGAGGAATGATTACCCGAGTGGTGCACCCACTGTATGCCACCATAGCCATGATTATCCATTATTATAAGTTAAAGCACAATTGATTTTAAAATTTGTAAACCACTACGAAAGAAAAAACAAATGCGGGAATAATTTTACGAAAAATTCACAATAACTAAAAGTATAACAAAAATAATTTTACTTATGTACCTATACATACTAACAAATAAACAAAAATCAAAACTTTAATAGCAAATTCAACTAAATATGGAAATATTGCTCTAGTGAAACCATGAATATCAATTAAATAATTTAAAATAAAAGAAAAGTTAACTTATTGTAAATAAGGGTTTAAAAAATTAGCAACAAACCCAATTGGTAAATTCACTATAAACATTGCGTATAAGTACACCGTGAATGGGAGGTAAAGGAAAATTTAAAACGCCAGCGACAAACACATGTTTAATTAATACAAATTTCGATATGGTAACACAATACCTAAGTTCCAAAACGATAACATTCAATACTTAAAATCCACAATTAAAAATAACTGTAGTATCGACTTACGTAAAATTAAAATACATTAGACTCGATTTACACGATGTTTTACATGTTTTTTGAAATCGAGAAATGTAGTAGAAAAACATCACGTTTTCTGTTTTTGAAGATTTTTTTATATTTCTTAACAACACTCATTAACGTGTTCTTATTATGTTTTATTTGTTTTTTTTAAGAAGAAAATATACTAAAAAAAATAAACATTTTATTGAAGAAAAGTTTAATTTTTTTTTAATAAAAGATTTAATAGAAAAATATTTTGTATTATGTACAAATAGTAATATGTATTTTTATAATTTCCTGAATACGAGTAAGTAAATATTAACCGGTTATAAGTAAAAGGGAATTAAACAAAATGCACGATTTTAAAACATTGAATTAATTGGGTGTTACTAAACGTTTTAATGCTAACATGACTTTGTTAAGAAAACGTACCCTAAAACCGCACGATTGAATGCTATATTTCAATTTACCCTCAGGTTTTTACTTTTTAGTACTGTATAATTTATATTTGTATTTTTTTAATGTAGAATTTTTCTGCTTCAAACTTAATAACCTCTTCTCTAAAATTTTGACTTCTTTTTAAACGTTTTTTGTCTTCAAATTACATTTTTCTTGTGTCACAGTTTTAAGTTTTTTAAAATATTTATTTCGATAAAATTCTTCATTTATATTACTTTTATGACAATTTGTGCGTAACGATGGTGACTCCAAACTTTTAAGTTTACATGGCGAAGTTATAATTAGAGATAAGTCAACAACCTTTCTTGCAATACATTTTTCTTTTTCTATGCCTTTGTCCTCTTTTTGGTCGGTTAAGTTTAAGGTTGGCACGGCACACCGCTTCAAATATTTTTTTCCAATACAATCAGACGTAAAATGCCTTTCGCATATATATAACGTCCGTGAACTTTCCAAAAAACTCTCTTCAAAGTTGCACTTTTCTAACCAATCTTTAAGCAATTTGTTATTAACACATGGAAAACGAAAAATTTTTAAGTTTGGTTCAATTCTTTTGGATTTACCACAGTGTGGTAAACAGCACTTACTGCCTGATATAGACGATAATTTAACGATAAGAAGATAAATAAATAAAAATTACAAAATAACTGTAAAACAAAAACGGATTTATGTATATGGTATATCGCTTGTTATATTCGTAATATACCTGTCTTTATGATAAATGATAAAAATTTAAAATTTTTGGCCCAATAAGTTTTTAAAGAATTTTAGTAATCAAACAAGAGTGCTATATTCGGTCATGCCGAATCTAATAATACCCTTTACCATCTTGTACGTTATTTTCAATGCCTGATTTTTATTTTTTAATTATATATAATGTAAGTTGTTTAGGCAAATCGTTCTCAAGTTATGATAAAATTTATTAGTATAACCGCTGTAAACTCGTGTTATTAAGAGTTACACAATTGGTAAAATTGCTTTTACATATAAATTGTTGAAGACTTCTTTAAAATTTTTTAATTGGCAATATGACTCTAAGTACCTATAGACATTAAACTATAATGTTAATTGTCATGTTTATTTACATACAAGTACTTAGTAAAAATGAACTTCAATGTGCATTTTTTGTTAATACATTAGGTACTTTATATCATTTATTATTATGCATTTACATAACTGAGCCATTTTGGGTCATTCTAGATAAAAATGAGATCATATATTAAAAAAAAAAGTTCAATACAAAAAGTTAATAAATAAATTTTTACAATTTTTTTTATTGAATTTTTAATAAAAAAAAAACCTAAAAGAAAATAATATTAATAGGCATATTATTCTTAATCATTTATTAAACCATAAATTTATTTTTCATACCTAGGTATAAAATTAAATCTAAATATGGTCCAATGGGCTATTATGTAAATGCAGAGTAATAACCAAGTAAAGAATTTGTCTAAAAGTTGTAAACGTAACGATTTTACGTCACTTTAAAGATTTGTAAGGGCAAATTATCAAAAACTTACGATTGAAAGTTTTTTTGCAGAAAGTCTTACATTTAACGTTTTGTCGATCTAAGAAACTAATGGAGCAGGTAGGTACCACCGATATGTAGATCACAAGTAAAAAGTTCCTAACTTAAATGTACGCACAGCCGTATGTTGGTTCGACACCCCTAGTCATAATAAGTTTTCAAAAAATATATACTTCATGAAATCGAAAATCAATATTGTAGAAATTTCCTACAAAGCTATATATCGATTTAAAGTATAAAGGCCCTAACGAATATTTTTTACGATATTAAGTTTTTCAGTGATTCTAATAGATTTCACACAGATACACCTCGACACAAAAATTCAATGAGAGTATAAACAAGAGAGCTATATTGGTCATGCCGAATCTTATATACCCTTCACAACGTGTAGTCACGCAATAACAATAATTTGTATCATAAACATACATAAAAACATACATATATAAAAACATCCCAATGTAAAATTATAAAAAAAAAAATTAAAAAAATAAAACAAAAAAATAAATTAAAAAAAAAAATAAGAAAAATATATAAAAAAAAATTTTTTCGGGCTCTGTTGTAGTTCGATGCTACACACAGACCACACACGGACAGATCTTAATCGACTCCCCTATTCATAAGCTTTCAAAAAATGTGTACTTTATGGGGTATTATGATTTTGCATTCTGAAAAGTAACAATTTGATTTAGGGCTTTTCTACGTGTGAAAACGACAAACCTTTGACACCAAAATATGAAGGGTATAAAACAAAATTGCTTTCAACTTGCATATAGCCTACGTCACAACTATCAACTCAAAAAAGAATTTTGCTTGAGTTGAACCTGTAGCTGTAATGAAAAATTTTATTCTCCGACTTAGTATTTAGTTTTTCATCTTATGGCAACACTGTATAGTAAACAAAACGAAGTTCTCTTCTTCTTTACGATTCATATACCGAATGCTAATAATTCAAGATTTATGGAAATTGCAATGTCTATTACTTGTTCCAATTTTCGTAAAATAACCATATAAGATTATGACCAAGTGAGGTTATGTCATTTATTTATTTACATTTAAAACACAAACACCGCCTTTGCAAAAGAAATTTTATTATGCGAAAAAGGGTGAAAGTGGCAATTTGCCTTGATTACATCACATGTGCTTTCTGCGGCCAATATGAAAAATCACATTTTTATTTTCCATTCATATATATTTAGTATTTTCACTTTGTTTCTAACCTCCCTTTTTCTATAAACATTTTGAGGTTATTTTTATACTAAAATTTTCAAGGTAAATTTATAGTTTTTGGGCAACTTACAATTTTAAAACATTTTACTCCACGATACGTTAAAATTTTAAAGAATTTTCTTACTAAATGTAGTAAACTGCGTACGATTTCTACGACAACTGACACGACAGCCATTATAGTTTTTTGTGCACAAACAAGCAAACGAACCACAAGATTAAGAATTCCAAGGCATGAAAAACAAATGGACGATAAAACAGTGCACTTGCAAATTTTTAACAAAAAAGATCTTTTATTAACCGAATTTATTTGTACTTAGTAATTAATAGGAAAATTTATTTATTTAAAAACAATTTCAGGTTATTGAAAAATGGAAAATAGTATTTGTAAACAATAACACAGTGAACTGCATTATCAGAACCACATATTAGGTTGCCAAATCAATTTTAGTGGTTGATGTCTAAACTCAATAGGTTCGTAAAACAGGACTGCCATACTTGGGTTCTAACACCAAATTAGGGGACTTTTTGTTGCTAAAGAAAAATATAACAAACTAGTTTTAATAGGTGTCTTTTTTTATTGAAAATAGAGAGGACTTTTTTGGAAAATTTCTAAACAATTAATTTCCTCTAAAGGTAGGGTGTTAGATTTTGAATTCGGAAATAAAATAACACTACAAATAAAAATCAGTAATTTTTTAAAAGTAAACATAACAATTAAGTCGTAACACAGCCACACCTTTTATATTTATTATTGTTTAAAAAAAAAGTTCCTAATAAATATTTGAACATTCTAAAGACACCAAAATCCAAGCCATAGTCTCAAAAAATATTGCTGGTAAAATCTGACAAATCGGTTAAAAATTAACTGAGATAAAAGTACAAATGCTTCGTGTTTATCCTAAAATTTACAAACGAAGATTGATATTTTTCAGCTTCTGGACAACAGATAAGAGCGATATTGGTAAAAAAAAGAAAGAACATGACTAGCTGAACATAATATTCTACAAAAAAGATTAAAAATCAATGACGGCCACAACTACAAAATGGCGTAAAATTAATGTATATATGGGTCACATCTAGTAATTAATCAAATGAATATAATTCCACAAGATTTTTTTGATGGTGGGTATAAAAAAGAAATGTGATATAATTTATGTTTTGTGTTGTAGCGTCTACATTTACGAAGCTGTGATATTATTTTAAGAATATTGTATGTATTTTAACTTATATTATTAATATTGTCATCTAATTGTTGTTATTGACTATTTATGTTTTTTTATACCAGCCACCAAAAAAATGGTGGGGGATTATTCGTTTTGTCATTCCGTTTGTAACACATCGAAATATCCATTTTAGACCCCATAAAGTATATATATTCTGAATCAGGGTTTCATTTAATGACGATCTAGCTATGTCCGTCCGTCTGTTAAAAGCACAATAGATGTTGGACCGAAAAAGCTAGGGGGCTCAAATTTTGCCAGAATATTTCTTATACAAAAGGTTTGTTTGGTATTGAAAATGGGATAAATCGGAATATTAGGAAGAGAGGTATAGCTCGTAAAGCAAGAATATGTAAAAAAAAATCATGTCCTTCCAACATCGAATAAAATGCAATTGTGTCCAAGCGCATTTCCGTAAAGCCATGAAACATCGATCATATATTTTCCGAGTAAAAACAATATTTTTCCCTGAAAATTGCATTAGGAAAGGAAATATGGATCAAACAGTGTATTTTAGGTATTTTCAAAATTTTAAACCTAACAAAACTGACAAAAATAGATGTACGGTTCTAAAATGTTGCAAACATTGCTTTTTGGTCAAAGGCTTTGTTCTAACGAAAAAAAAAAATGTAACACGCCCACCTCCCATATACGCTTTACCTCAAATTATTATAATTTCTCTATGAATAAAGACTTTGGAAGAAGATTAAAATATCTAAGTTGTATTTATTAGCAGAAACCTTATTGAAACGCCTACTTTAACGTCCACTTTCATTGAAAGACTAAATTTATGAGAACGTTTCACTAGCATATCGAAGTTATACAAAGAAAGTGATACATATTTTAGTATTAAAATATTATTCCATAAATAATAAATTCTGTGCTTTAAAAATACATCAAATTGGTGGTTAGTATAAAAGATTCGGTACAGCCAAATATAGTGATCTTACTTGTTTAAACTTAAATTTTAACAATAATTAAACGTTATCCTTTTAAAAACTTCTGATTATACTTAAATGGCATTGTGGCAAATAGAAATTTGGTGCTCTTCGTTACTATTTACCTAAAAAGTGTTTATTTAATGTTATACAGTGAATTTCTTTAGAAAAAAGAGCAACTTTTTGTTGAAGATTTTATTAAAATTTGGGAAAACTACAAATAAATTCTTTGTTATTTAAATATTGTTGCATTTATTGTAGATTTTCTACCACCGTACAATAAATTCGCTTTGGTATGATATGTTTCATGCAAGAAGTATATTTCTCACTAACTTTCACTCATGCACCAAATCGTTGATTACAGGAACAGCTTGTGGTGAAATCGAGATCAGGCGGAATCCCAACTTAAAAAAGTACAAAGCTTAAACATTAGTAAATATGCTTACTGTTTTGGGTGTTATGCATATAACAGCCCCTTAATAAATTAAAAGACATTCTGAATTTAAATTGAATAGTAAGTGCAAGAAGCTAAAAACTAAAACTTTTTTTATGGGCTCCACTTTTCTAATAACGAAACTGTATAGTCATGACAGCTCAATATGTATGCAAAGTTTCAGAAAAATCGGTGAAGTTCAAGTAGCTGAAAATGATAACTTATTTTTATGGGCGTGACACTACTCACTTTTCTGATCACGAAATTGTATAGTCATGACAGCTTAATATGTATACAAAGTTTCAGAAAAATCAATCTAGTGCAAGTAGCTAAAAATTATAACTTATTTTTATGTGCGTAGCCCTGCCCACTTTTTACCACCCATAAGTACTCCCTGGAATGTGTACAACAACTTGCCAAAGTTTGAGTCCGATCGGTTTTACAGTTTCCGAGTCTATTGCTAACACACACTATAATATGTGTAATTTTTACTTTTATAATTTAAAGCGATTTTGATTTTGTTTTTGGTTTTTATACCCTTCATACAGTGAACAAGTAACAGTGCTATATTCGGCCGTGCCGAATCTTATATACCCTTCACAACGTGTAGTCATGCAATAACAATTGTTTGTATCACCATTCATCTCATATGAAATACGTACACACATGTAAAAAACATACATACTTATATAAAAACATCCCATTGCAAAATTATAAATTGAGTTTACGTATGTATGTTCCTAAAAAAAAAAAAATTCAAAAAAAAAAAATAACAAAAAAAAATTACACAAACAAATTTTAAAAAAAATTAAAAAAAATAATAAAAATATAATTAATATATAAAATAAAAAAAATTTTTTGGCTCAGCTGGGATTCGATGCTACGTTTACACTAACCAGTATATATGTATGTTGTTGTTGTAATTGTGAAAAAAACGAGGGGGTCGTGGTTTTTTGTTCATATCTCAGAAAGTTATAGGGCGATTAGGCTAAATTTCTATAGCGATTCATTTCCGGATATTTCCAAGAGATTGATACCATACGCCGATCTGAGGAACATATAGTTGCTTCTAAAAGTTGATTTCAACCAACACACGGACAGACGGACAGATGGTCAGGGCTTAATCGACTCCTATATTCATAAGCTTTCAGAAAATATATACTTTACAAACGGAATGACAAAGCTATATATAGCCTTGTGCACCACAGGTGAAGGGTATAAAAAGGGTATACATATGTATATAGGTTTGTCATTCCGTGTGAAATTTCTACAATTTTCTTATGAATGGGGTTTTATTTATTTTTTTTTTATTTAATATATTATTTATATTTTTATCATTATTCTTTTTTTTTAATTTTTTTTTATTTTTTTTTTAATTTTTATTTAATATATTATTTATATTTTTATTATTCTTTTTATTTTTTAAAAATTTTTTTAAATTTTTTTTTGTTTTATATTTATTAATTATATTTTAATTATTTTTTTTTTTAATTTTTTTTTAACATACGTACGTAAATTTTTAATTTTACAATGGGATGTTTTTATGTATGTATGTTTTTTATATATATGTATGTACGTATTTCGTATGGGATGAATGATGATACAAACTACTGTTATTGCATGACTACACGTTGTGAAGGGTATATAAGATTCGGCACGGCGGAATATAGCACTCTAACTTGTTTTAAAATTCAGATAAAGTCCCATAAAACATTTTTAAAACTCTTAATAATAATATTATTATTATTATTGTTACAACTACTGATGGAAATCCATGATTTGGGATTGTTTCAATTCTTGGATTAAAAAATTAACTCGTCGTTATGTCACACAGTTAAAAGTGCTTCAGTCATGCAAACAGGGATGTTACAACAAAAATAAATTTCCTACCAAATTTTTCTTAAAAATGCACTAATGTCTACCAAAGCCTACCAATTTCCCAAATTCCCTTTCTAAGTATAAATTTTAATATATACTTTATTAAAATTAATATTTTAATTCTAATATTTAAAGAAAAATGTTACTAAATAAGTCTGGATCATAATAAACAAACTTTTGAAATGTTGACATGTTAGGCAATGTGTCATAATCATAATTTTTTTAAAAAGTACTGTTTTCAATGTACAATGTAATGCCTGCACAAAAGTACGACAATGTCTGAATCAGACAAGTCTTGCAAATATCTGACTTTTTTTACGGACATTTCGTACAGATTTATGTAATACATGTCTGGGAAATTTAATGTACGACACGTCTGATAGATTTCTGACTGATTTCGTACCGACATGTCGAAGGGATTTTATTCTTTTTTGTTTACCGACATGTCTGATAGATATCTACTAATTTCGTACAGAAATGTCTAAGTTGTTTTCATTCCTATTGTTAAGGATTTTTTGTTTTTTCTTTACTTTACTTTCTTTTCTTTCTTTTCCTTTACCAATTTTGTAATCTTGATTTTGTTTGTTTACAAATTGTTTATTTAAGTCATAAAGTGCAACAAAATAGGTGATATTAAAAAATTTAATTTATTGGTGTGTTAAAAAAATTTAAAAGTAATATAGAAAGTGATTGTTTTGTGATTAATAAACAATATATGTATATAAAAAGAGTGTCGCGTCAGGCTTTTCGGAAAAATGTTCGAAAAGATGCGTATTTGGTTTTTCAAGTTAGCTTAAAATATTTAAAAGAATTGTTTTAACTATTATATGTGGCATATAAACAATGTATATGGATATATGTAATTAAATAATAAATTAAATGAATAAAAAAATATAACATAAAACTGAGTTTTATTTTATTAAATATTTTAGACAAACTTTCAGAAATCTGTCAGAAATCCATACGAATGTCGTATAATATAATAAATCAGAATTTCCCTGCTTTTTCTTTTAGATTTCTGTTAGATTTCTATCAGACACGTCGGTAAAAAACTCAGAATTTCCCACATGTCTGTCAGAATTCGTGTCAACCACTTCATATGTTTGGCGGTCAGAAGTCTGACAGAATTCATATAGAATTCTTACTTGTTTGTCGACATTTCTTACAGACATCTGACAGATGTCGGACAATTTTGCAGCCTGGGTAATTTTACATAACCCTCCACAGCGTTAGTTTTTTATATCAATTGAATACGCTGTATTAACACTTAAAGTGATTTATTTATTTCTTACAGTTTAATGTTTCAAGTGCAAGTACAGAGCTCTTGCACATTATTTTTATTGGAAATGTATTTAAACTTTGACTTAAAGTAATCAAATTTTGCCAAAAATTTAAAACAAACCAACCAAGCTATGCTCAAATGAAAAAAATTTACCAATTTTAGTCTAAAGTTGCATTGATGGTAGACCTCTATGATACGTCATTTTTTTTTAAGCCAATACTTGCATTCTACTAGTCAAGTCCTTTCACTTGATACCAATACTAAGGGGTTTGAAGGAGGAAAATTATATCACAAGATTTGACCCATATATAAATTATTGTACACTGTTTTGTGGTGGCGGCCATAATGGATTTGAAATTCTTCATGGTGTCCTTTATTCTACTCGTCAAGCCTTTTTATTTGAAATCAGCTTTAAATCTATATTATAGATTTTATAAGCTGTCTTGAAGCTGACAAAAAGGGGGTGTATTGCTACATGAATGTTACTTTGCGGTGAGGAATTTCAACTTATTCCAAAACGCAACATTTAAAAGTTTTACAATATTTTTTGATCCTAATGCATTACTTTTGTTGTCGATATTATAATATTGTAACAGAATACATCGTAACAAATTAAAGGGCTGCGTTTTAGAAGATGCTGCAATATCTAACAGCAAAGCCACATGCATTTAGGAATATTTTCAAACTTTCAATGATAAAGTGCTTTTTGTTGTTGGTAATTATCAGCAGAATCAAAACAAACTATAACTAGAAAACAATTAAAATAAAAACCAAGACAATCTTGAGATTTTGGTATCTGATAAGAAATTGAAAAGTGTTGTTATGCCAGCAAATTTAAAAAAGAAAAAAAAAAAAAATTACAATAATTTTAACGGACTTGTTTTTATGGTTTTTGCTTTAAAATGCTTCCAATAATTGATTGGTTTTATTTTAACATTAAATTAACTTTACACCTTGTATCTGTTTATTATTTTTACAATAAATAAATTTGATATCTTTGAGTAAAGAATATAAATTAAAAAAATAAAAAATTCTTACGACCAGAATAATTGTGGATGTTGCTGTCAGATTCTTCTTATTACATTTATGTGCCACCCACTAAAATAACTTCTTAGCCCTTCCAACATCATCATCATCGTCATTATCATGATAACAACAAAGTAAAATAAACAATTACTTTTAATATACTTTCTTTTATTATTTTTAATTTGAATGTGTTAGTGTCAGTGTAAATATAAAGAAAAATACCAAAACTATTTCAAAAGAATGAGAGAAAAATTCTTTATGCCAGTGTTGCCAATTTCAACAAAAAGAAATTGAAAAAAAAATTCCTTAAATATTTAAAGTGAAATGTTTGGGGTGTCTTGTTAAGTCTGATATAATTTCTTCAAAATTTTTTATGCGAAATCTAGCAAGCACATTGCCTTCTCTATATGTAGGGGCGATTAGAAAAAAATCTATATATCGTCACCTTAAAGACAAAATAACCTATCTGCAATTTCAAAAATTTACAAAAGAGTGAAAAAGCGTTTTGAAATTGGAACTATTTGCGATATTGAAATGAAAATAACATATTTTGATTAAAATAAAACTAGAAATATATATCAACTGAGAAAATTTTGTTTTCCTAAACACATGGAATTATAAAAATCTGAAACCAAATAACTTATCAGCAGTACTAATTACTTAATAAATAACAATTTCTTTATACATATGAATATTGCATACATTCAATAATAACAGTTATAGTTTCTTTTACTGGTTTAAGCAAAACAAGTAACAGTGCTATATTCGGCCGTGCCGAATCTTATATACCCTTCACAACGTGTAGTCATGCAATAACAATTGTTTGTATCACCATTCATCTCATAAAAAATACGTACATACATGTAAAAAAAATACCAAAAAAAAAAATATATTAAAAATAAAAAAAAATAATAATAAGTAAGAGCACTATATTCGGCTGTGCCGAATCTTTTATACCCACCACCAATTTTGTGTAAATTTAAAGCACAATATTTATTATTTTGTAAATCATTATGAAATAATATCTTTATAATAAAATATGTATCACTTTCTTTGTAGAGGGTAGTTAAATTTTAAGGGCCCATGTTGAAGGTGAACTACACCTAGTCTTTAAATTTGTTTTCTGCATTTCACTTGATATTTCTCAATCTCAAACTTACTCAATTTTATCCGTATACGCAAATGAGCAACTCCTTAAAGTTATTTAGGTTTTTTATAAAAATGGGCGTTCAAATCAAAATGCATTTTGTGCACTTCGTAATTCTTTTGATCAACATAATCGTTCAAATTCGTCCACAATCGGAAGAATTGTAAAAAATATTTAAATTTCTGCAAAACAGGTCTGTATAAAATGTTAGAAAATCTGTGAATGCCTTCTTAGTTCGTTGAATGGGAACTATTGCTGTTTTTTGCGATAGTGTGGCAAAAGAGCAGTCAACCTCGACTCATCATCATGCCCAACAATTGAGCATTAACATTGTCATTGAAAATTTGGACCATCAGATAGAGGACTGGCGGCAAGGATGGGGGGGCTGCATTTAGCCGATATTTTGTTAAATACATAATTGAACCATACAAATATTATCATTACAAAAAGAAATAATAATAATTTCCTAAATTATTTGTGTTTTATTTAAAACCAACATCGGCCCCTAAAATTTAACCACCCTTAATAACTTCGATATGATAGCAAAATACTTTTGTAAATGTAGTCTTTCAATGAAAGTGGGCGTTAAAGTAGGCGTGTCAATAAAGCTTCTGCTAATAAATACAACTTAGATTTTTCAATATAGTCCTTTATTTTCCCAAAAACTTTGTCAATATAGAAATCACATGAATTACAGATAAACCGTTATATGGGAGGTAGGCGTTAAAGTGGGCGTGTCACCTAAAATCTTTGGCACAACAATAACATTGATTAGAAGGATATATGTAGCAAATTTCATCATCATACCTCTAATTTTGTCGGTTTTATGAGCTTTTAAATTTCATTAACAGTAGATAACGTGAAAAGTGGGCGTTATAGTAGGCGTGTTAAAGTTATTTTTGCTAATGAGAACAACTTAGATAAATCAATATAGCCCTTTATTTTTCCCAAATCTTTATTAATAGAGAAATCATATGAATTTTAGTTAAAACGTTATATAGGAGGTGGGCGTGGCACATTGATTTTCCGTCACAAAAAAGCCTTTCACCAAAAAACAAAGTGTGCAAAATTTCAGAGTCGTACATCCAATTTTGTTGCTTTTATGACGGTTTTGTTTTTAAATATACCAAAAAATACACCGTGCGGTATAAATTTTCGTACATTTTGATCGATAACTCCTTTCCTAATGCATAGATTTAGATAATTTTCGGGGAAAAATATTGTTTTTACTCAGGAAATATATATTCAAAGTTTCATGAGTCTACGTTAATGCGTTTAGACACAATTTCATTTTATTCGATGTTCGAAGGACACGGTTTTTTCGACCTACTTTTGCTTTTTGAGCTATAACTCTCTTCCTAATATTCCGATTTAGCCAATTTTTAATAACAAACAAACCTTGTCTATAAGAAAGATTCAAGCAAAATTTGAGCCCCCTAGCTTTTTCGGTGCGACCTCTATCGTGCTTTCAACAGACGGACAGACGGACGGACATAGCTAGATCGCCATCAAAACAAACCCTGATTCAGAATATATATACTTTATGGGGTCTAAAATGGATATTTCGATGTGTTACAAACGGAAAAAAATTTAAAAAAAAATTTAAAAAAATTTTTTAAAAATTTTTCTAAAAAATTTTTTTAAAAATATTTAAAAAAAAATATAAAAAAATAATAAAATATAAATAATATATTAAATAAAATAAAATAAAATTTTTTTGGCTCAACTGGGATGCCACATTTATTCTAACGTGTACGTATGCACGTATTTTATATGGGATGAATGGTGATACAAACAATTGTTATTGCATGACTACATGTTGTGAAGGGTATATAAGATTCGGCACGGCCGAATATAGCACTGTTACTTGTTTAGTGTGTAACGGTCCTCTAGATACTAACTTGGTAATAACTTGGTCATTTGTAATATTAGTTGTTCAATAAAAAAAACTCAATTTTGAAATTTTTGCAGATAGGTTATTAGGTCTTTCAGATGACGATATGTTTATATATATAAATTTATATATCCATACAAATTATGTATATGTATATATATAATTTCTATTTTTCTAACCGCTATATTCATATTTATAATATGCAAGTTCTATAAAACAAATCTTATCAACAACTATCGATGGTGTAAAATTTGATAGAAATGTACTATACTTACTCATATAATTTTCTTTAAATTAAAAATTTGTTAAATATTTTCTATAAATCGATGAAAAACTCTATGAATCAAAATACTTCCAAAATTTTAAAAATTTCAACTTTTAAAAATAAAGAAATTATCGCATATTTTCTTAGATTTAGGAATTCATAAATTTAAAAAAAAAACTTCTATGAACCGTATACAATTGTTGTCAATTTTAGTTCTGGCAACACTGCTTTGAAGCATATTTTTTTTAATTGCTCGAGTTTTTGTGGAGGCAGTGGGAGGTATAGGTAAATCTAACGGAATTTGCGAGAGCAGTAGTAGTGGCATAAATGCGAGTAATGTGTAAATGTATTTACATAAAAATGCCAAAGCAAAATCATATGTTTTATTTGTTCAATTAAATTTGAAGAATATTTAAATTAATGTTACTGCCACCTATACATTCATATGTGTATGTACTATCCCAGTTGGTCAATTGTCATCTTTTAAACGATTTCTTTCTAGCCATTTTAAAAAATATATGTACCTTTCTATGAGCTTTTCACTAACGATAACATAATGGAATTATTCGTAAACGATCACTATAGCAACAAATTACACAATTTTAGAGACATAGTTGTTTATTATCGTCTGTTTAAGTGTTTTAACGAAAAGACGAGTGACAATGTCTTCAAATTGCGCGTGTGTAATTAAGAAAGAAAATTAAAAAAAGGCAAAATAAAATTCGCATTATTTTTAAGTTGACTATAGAAACTATAATAAAAAAGTTTGACGATACGAATGTAAATACATACATATATATTTATGTAAAATTGTATATAATTATATATATATATATATTTGAATATATTATCATATACATAGCGTTATTTTTAGGTGGAAAGGCCCTAAGTTAAATAACTCTAACTTTTCAGGAGAAAGTAAAAACGTAACAGAAACTGTATAAACTGTAACTGTACTTTTTTATAAAAATGCTTGTAAAACTGTTATTTTTGATACTATTATGTTTAACTTTTGTTTCGAGGTGTATTTCTGTGAAATGTATTGGAAACACTGAAGAACTCAATTTCGTAATAAATACGAGCGTTCTGTAAGAAACATTATTCATGGAAAAACTCAATGAAAATCCGGTGTTTTTAGTGAAATTTTGTTCAGTAATGAAACATATTTCTAACTCAATCGATACAATAATAAACGAAATTGCCGTATTTGTGCTGATGAGCAACCCGAAGAGTACCAAGAGCTACCATTATATCCATTGAAAACAACGGTATGGTGTGGTTTATGGGCTGATAAAATCATTGGTCCATATTTCTTTAAAAATTAGGCAAATCAGAATGTTACCGTCAACGGTAACCGTTATCGCACCATATTAACATACTATGTGAATACTATGAAATTTAAGCGCATGGTCTTAGTGAGCTCTGGTTTTAACAAGACGGCGCAACGAGCCATATAGCGCCTACAACAATGAACTTGCTTAGAAATCATTTTGGTGGCCACTTAATTTCACGTTTTGCTACGGAAAATTGATCACCTAATGGCGAGATATCACACCTTTGGCCTATTTTCTCTGGGAATATGTAAAGTCTGGTGTCTTTAGGAATGAGCCAGCTGAGATTAACGTTTTGTAACATGATATTTTAACAGATAATAAAAATTGTATGTTCACTTTCAAATTTATGTGTCATGTGTCACATTATTGTTTATGTATTGAGCTTGAAATCACTTTTATTTTTTATAAAAATATTCTTTAATAAAGAACAACAAAAAGAACAAAATATTAATATAAATATCAAAAACTTATATGATACTTTTATAAACATAAGTTTTTTTGAACAAAATTAAAATATTTTTAGTTGTCGAATTCTAATAAAACAAGTAAGAGCACTATATTCGGCTGTGCCGAATCTTTTATACCCACCACCAATTTTACGTTCTTTTATAGCTAGGGTTTTTTTCACGAAATTTTTTGTTTCCCGGGAATGCTAGATTTATTTTTTAATATCCCGGGATCCCGCCGCAAAACAAATATAAAGTAAATTTGTTTTTAATAAAAAAAGACTTTTTATTAAAAACTATAAAATAGTTTATAATGTAAAAGAAACACTTCAAAACTATCAAAATTAATAAAGAAACTTGAATTTAAAATATAAATTGAGTAAAAATATTTTTAATTGAAAATAATATTATTCTCTAGATACGAGATCAAATATGAGCACAAAAAACTAAAATGCAGGTAATTCAGCTATGAGATTAAAAATAAAATCATTAGAATACAATTTCAATATAAACATCTGCTTTCGAATCGTAGCAATCTGTTTTATTTTCCAGGATCCCGAAAAATAATCCCGGGAAATCGGGAAGATTAAATAACTCAAATTTCCGGGAAATAACCCAATTTATAGCACAAAATGTATTTGTTTGTTATTAACAGTAATTGCTATGCAATAATCTCTTTGTACTAAAATATGTATTACTTTCTTTGTATAACTTCGATATGCTAGTAAAATGTTTTCGTAAATTTAGTCTTTCAATGAAAGTGGGCGTTAAAGTAGGCGTGTTGAAGTTGTTTCTACTAATGAATGCAACTTAGATGTTTCAATATAGTCATTTATTATTCCAAAATCTTTATTAATAGAGAAATTATATGAATTTGAGATAAACCGTAAGTAGGCGTTAAAGTGGGCGTGTTACCTAACTTTTCCGGCAAACCAACGACATTGACTAGAAGGATATATGTAGCAAATTTCATCATCATACCTCCAATTTTTTCGGTTTTATGAGCTTTTAAATTTCGTTAACAGTATGTAACGTGAAAAGTGGGCGTTATAGTAGGCGTGTAGAAGTTGTTTCTGCTAATAAATATAACTTAGATGTTTCAATATAGTCCTTTATTATTCCAAAATCAATATTCATAGAGAAATGATATGAATTTGAGGTAAAACGTTATATGGGAGGTGGGCGTGTCGCATATATTTTCCGTTAGAACAAAGAATTTGACCAAAAAGCCTTGTTTGCAAAATTTCAGAATCGTACATCCAATTTTGTGGGTTTTATGACGTTTTTGTTTTTGAATAAACCGAAAAATACGCTGTGCGGTAAAAATTTTCGTACATTTTGATCTATAGATGTTAGAAGGACACCGTTTTTCGACCTACTTTTGCTTTACGAGCTATAACTCTCTTCCTAATATTCCAATTTAGCCCATTTTCAATACCAAACAAACCTTGTGTATAAGAAAGATTCAGGCAAAATTTGAGCCTCCAAGCTTTTTCAGTGCAAACCTCTATCGTGCTTTCAACAGACGGACAGACATAGCTAGATCGTCATAAAATCAAAACCCGATTCAGAATATATATACTTTATGTGGTCTAAAATGGATATTTCGATGTGTTACAAACGGAGTGACAAAATGAATATGCCCCCACCATTTTTTTGGTGGCGGGTATAAAAAAAACCCCCAGTGGGCAACTTAATTTAAATTTTAATTGTCTCAATTAAGATGTACATATGTCTGAACATAGTATTATCGTACATAATCCTTAAGTTTTTAGTCCAACAGATTCTTAATCCTAATATTATTGTAAAAATTTTCGAGTTTTAAGTTTTAAAATATCTTTACATATAGAGAGTGCCCCAAAGGCCCAATTGTGCCACAGTTTCCATCACTAGTGTATATAGCTTAAAAAAAACAAATAAAAAATGGAAGTCAGCAACAATGTAAAGATAAGCGTCTTGAGCATAGCTGCCAGATAAAATTGGAGTAAAATCGTCTAATTTGGGGAAAAAAATCGTCAAAATCGTCAAATGGTTTACGCAAATCGTCATAAAAACGTCAAAATAAAGAAACGCATTTTTTAAAACAAAACATTTTTTATTTAATGCATAACATAACAAACTTTTTAAATCCAAAGAGATAAATGGTTTTATTAGGCTCCTTTAAGTTAAGAACATGACAATAAATGTAATACAATTTAGAACTAATTTCGAAAAATAAATATTAATATGTATATAAATACAAAAAATAATAAATAATAAATTGGCTGCATCTTTTTGGACTATTTGACAAATAATTATAACCATTCCTAGCTAAAGTTTCTACCGACTAAAGTAGCTTTAGACAAGCGTAAGACGAGCACAATGCCAAAATAAACTACATCGTTTCGCTTTTCAGCCCATAAACTAATTTTTGGATCCGCAAACCAGTCTTCCTTAATTTTCTTCTTCTTGTTGGTTACCTGTGAAAAACACCATTAAAATTAAAATTTTGCTACTACAAAGTTTTGTATAAAAAATAGTTGAAATTTCTACTTACAGAGGAAGAGCTGCTACAATTTTCATCATCTTGGTTTTCTATTGAAAATATAATGTAAACATTTAAATATAATTAAAACCTTAAAAATCCAATGTTTTAATGTATAATTAAAAAGAACTTACCATTTTTTGAAAAGTATTTAAGCATATAAATATGTCACTTGTTTTTAAATAAATTTACTTAAAAAATTAAAATTGTTTTAAGCGCGTTTCCAAATTTATATTTGTTCGTGTTGTAGGTATCGGTTGATAAAATGTGTCATATACTATGTTAAAAACGGAACAAAGTGGAAAAATTATCCACACAAACACATTAAATAATGACAGATTTATCTCTTTCACTCTGTTCTATTATTAATAACATAAAAAACCATTACAAATTATTTTTATTTAGTTTAAGGTTGATATAAAAGTAATGAAAAATGTTGCAAGTATGAATTCTTGAAAATCGTCAAAAACATAACATAAATCGTCAAATCGTCAACATGTAATTTTAGCACGTTAAATCGTCAAAATGACGATAAATCGTCAAATCTGGCAGCTATGGTCTTGAGTGATTCCAGGGCCATTTGTTTGAAAATGTCATTCACGACTTAGCTGAGCTGTCCTTCATATGTCTTCCACGATTTTAAATTTTCTTGTACCCATCGTTAAGGATTTCTTAAAGACATGGCCAGCTGGGTTGTTGTGCATGATGAGTTTACATAAAAATATATGCATATGTGTGTACATGTACATACGTATGTTGGGATGCAAGTAGAGTAGAGTAAATATTTTTGTTTATTTTTTGTTGATGTGTAATAAATTTGCTGGCAATTTTTATACCCTTCACACAGTGAAAAAGGGTATATATAGGTTTGTCATTCCGTGTGAAATTTCTACAATTTTCATTTCCGACCCCATAAAGTATATATTTTCTGAAAGCTTATGAATAGAGGAGTCGATTAAGCCCTGACCGTCTGTCCGTCTGACCGTCTGTCCGTGTGTATGTTGAAATCAACTTTTTGAAGCCCCCCGACATAGGTTGGACCCGTGTAAGGTATTAAAATATCAGAAATATTCGGGAGTAGATCGGTATTGAAAATCAGAAACATCGGTACATAAACAACTGAGATATGAGCAAAAACCCACGACCACCTCGATTTTCTTTTCATAAAAACAACATTACAACAACAACATACATACATACAAACGTGTATACTGGTTAGAGAAAACGTGGCATCGAATCCCAGCTGAGGCAAAAAAATTTTTTTATACCCTTCACACAGTGAAAAAGGGTATATATAGGTTTGTCATTCCGTGTGAAATTTCTACAATTTTGATTTCCGACCCCATAAAGTATATATTTTCTGAAAGCTTATGAATAGGGGAGTCGATTAAGCGCTGTCAGTCTGTCCGTCTGTCCGTCTGACCGTCTGTCCGTGTGTATGTTGAAATCAACTTTTTGAAGCCCCCCGACATCGCTTGGACTCGGGTGAGGTATTAAAATATCAGAAATATTCGGGAGTAGATCGCTATTGAAAATCAGAAACATCGGTACATAAACAACTGAGATATGAGCAAAAACCCACGACCACCTCGATTTTTTTTTCACAAAAGCAACATTACAACAACAACATACATACATACAAACCTGTATACTGGTTAGAGAAAACGTGGCATCGAATCCCAGCTGAGCCAAAAAAATTTTTTTTTTAATTTTTTTTTAATTTTTTTTTTTATTTTATTTTTATTTTTTATTTTTTATATAATATATTATTTATATTTTTATTATTATTTTTTTTTTAATTTTTTTTTTTTAATTTTATTTTTTATTTTTTTTTTTTGTTTTGTATATATTATATACATAATAATTTTTAAAAAAATTTTTTTTTTTTAAATTTTTTTTTTTTAAATTTTTTTTTTTTAAAATTTTTTTTTTCTTAAAAATTTTTTTTTTTAATTTTTTTTTTTGTTTTTTTTAACATTCATACGTGAATTTATAATTTTACAATGGGACGTTTTTATATATGTATGTTTTTATATGTATGTACGTATTTCATATGGGTTGAATGGTGACACAAACCACTGTTATTGCATGAATTCACGTTGTGAAGGGTATATAAGATTCGGCACGGCCGAATATAGCGCTCTTACTTGTTTTTTAATTTTTTTTTTATTTTTTTTTTATTTTTTATTTAATATATTATATATATTTTTATTATTATTTTTTTTTATTTTTTTTTTTAATTTTTTTTTTATTTTTTTTTTTGTTTTATATATATTATATATGTATATAATAATTTTTTTTTTTTTAATTTTTTTTTTAAATTTTTTTTTTTAATTTTTTTTTTATTTTTTTTTTTGTTTTTTTTTAACATACATACGTGAATTTACTGTTATTGCATGACTACACGTTGTGAAGGGTATATAAGATTCGGCACGGCCGAATATAGCGCTTTTACTTGTTTTTGTATCATTTGGTCGATTGATCGGTTGCTCGCTGACTAGCTCGATCGTCTTTATGTGAACGGTACATTACAAATCTGAGAGTCTTCTGTGTGAAATCGAAATGTATCTATATGCATACATATATGTAGAAAGTATGAATATGTATGTGTAGTTTGCGTAGTATTTTTTATTTGTTTAAATTTGAATGGGGAGGTTTTGTGGTGTAGTGGTATGCGCAAAATATATTTTAATTTAACATTTTGTATAGTGTGTGTACGTGAATACAGTTGATCAATACAACGTGTTACGGCGGACGCGTTATTCATCGATATAGCGTTTTGAATATTAGTTTTTTTTTTGGCACGAGTACATTTATTTTCTATTTAGTCCATGAACGTATTTTGTAAAAGCGTGCTTGTGTTTGTTGTTTTTTTGTTTTTATATTAAAATGGAAAGAATATAGCAAAAAAATATTCTGGCATAAGAACTCAGAAGTTTTAGAGTTTGTTTAGCAAACTCTTTAAGTAAATAAAGAATAAAATCATTAATGTTTCTTAAGAATCACCAAAAGAATGTGTTAAGGAAAATTCAAACGTTTTATTGCGCAAACGAGCGCGTGAGTGAGTGTTAGTGAGTTTTAGTTAGCCAGTTTGTCTAAAAGTGAAAAATTTAAAGCCATAAAATTTTTTTACTAAAAACAGACATTAAAAGGTTTAAAAATTATAGATCGTTACGGTTCATTTGGGAAAATGTTTTGAATATTTATTTGGAAAAAAAATTTAATTACCTATGTATTTAATTTGTGTTCTTCAGTATTAATAAAAAAGTCTTTCAAATGCATTGTTATCAAAATGGAATCCAAGGATATTTTGAACATTTCTCTTACTTTCTAAGTGCTTGGTGAATAGGTACTTACAATTTAAAAACATTTGCATTTTAAAGAAAATATATTTGAATTTAACGTTAAAAAGCGAATATATACATATATTTTTTTAATAAACAATGTTTCTGTATAGTTTTCACAGAGTAAAATTTTTGACGTTCTTGACATTAAAAGTCAGCTGTCGATCAATTTCAACTGTTACAAAAGAAACAACAAAATTATTATTATGATATTGGAGTAAATTACTTACAAAATATGTTTATCACAGAAAGCGCGAAAAGAAAGAGTAGGGGGAAGAAACGTTATTTCCAAATGTTATAGAAAACAAGAATATATTTACTGGAACTGCGAAAAACTATCTTAGTAGACCTTAAGGCCTTTTTTGGAAAATATTTATGTATGTATGTTTAATAACCTGTTTAGTACCCGTTCTTAATAATAAATGTTTAATAACATTAATCCCAACGTTTTAAATAAATTATTTATTATAAAGATAATACAGGTATTAGTTTTAAATTTTCTTAAACCTATGTGATCTTTGATTTTAAAATAAATTATAAATTTTTTACAAAACTATTTAGTCTATTATAGAAAAAAAAAATATATTAGCTATAAACTATTTTCCTACGTTGAGCATACTTCCCCTTTTATATATTCAAAACTAATATAAACACTCACAACTGCATAACAACATGTTCCCCTTTGGAATCTCATACGATATAAAAATGGAATGTGATTTCTCTTTTATTATATTTATTTTCGTTTTAAATTTTTTTTTTTTCACCATCAACTACTGCTTGGACCAGCGTATGTGGGGTGTTCTTTTTCCAATAAAACATTTTAGTAGTTTTTTTTTCACAATTTTTTTTCTCTTTGTAAATGCTTGTAAATGTTGCACATGTTACAAATGCCGCATTAATGTATGTACAAATGTATGAGTATGTGTATAGAAAAATGTGCAAAAAAAAACTGAATATTAAGAATTATTTACTACTTACGATTACTAGTCGTAATATGCGTTCGAATAATGATAATTACAAGTTTATATAGAAATAACAATAACAATAAAGAATTCTTAAAGTTGGACATTAAGGCAGCAGTTATTTAAAAGATTAAAATAATTGAGAGAATTACAACAGTATAGTAAACCGCTATTCGCAGCCACGATATCGCTTAATGATAAGCGCACAATTGGGACGAACGACGAATTTTTCGTCGCGAATATTCGTCATCAAAAATAAAACACATTTGTGTTTATGAGAATGCATACAATTGTGGCGTCAGTCGAAGTTCGCTATACGCGGCAAACTCTGCATTAGATTTATTTCTATTTCTTACGCCGGCGAACGACGAACAAATTAATACAAGGTGACCATTTTTTATTAAATTTGGGTTTACTTTTAGTTTTTACTTTAATTATTGTTTTATTTTTTATTTTAAAACATTTAAAATAAGTATAAAAAAGTTAAGTACAAAAATTTGTTTTTATTTGTGTTTTTGCAAATTTTTAAGGTTTATTAAGTGATCTTTTTTTCATATGGTCACACTATTAGCTGTTATACACAAACAAAATATTTATTATTGTTTAATGCACCAACCCACGACATTCTTTGCAAACGTTTGCTTATACGTAAACAAATTTTTATTATTACAGAAATTATATTTATTGTTTTGTTGAGTTTCACAAAAAATTAAATTCTTAAATTATTTTTGTTTTTTCTTTGCACAAACACTAAACAATTTTATCAACTATAAAAGATGTTACTTTTTCGTCGTTGTTGTGCTTCACACGATGAATTTGCACAACGAATTTTTACCGAAGAGTTCGTCGTGTTGGGCGAAATTCGTCGTTCGTCCCAATTGTGTGCCGAGCATAACTGATTTATTTTCAATTTTTAAAGACAAATGACGCATTCGTTGTAGCGTGCTTAGACTTTTTGATGTTCGGATATACACATCTATGTTGGGTTTACAAAGAACATCGTGATAAGCGGAATTTTCTTTTAGCGCTAACTACTAACTTAAATATTAATTAGGGTGATGTTTAAATAACTCAGATTTTTTATGGGATCTCAGTATTGTTTTTTAAATGGTGGTTTAATGAAACCTTTCCTTTTTATTACCGATTTTTTTACTATAGTATGTATACCTATTAATTAGGCAGTTAAAATGATATTAAAACTATTGCTTTATCTTTGTAGAATCATACATCGACTACAGTCTTTTTCAGCCCAACTCTATGTAAAGGGTTTTTATAGAGGTTGAAAGCTTAAAACTAAAATAAAACAGAAATAATTTTTAATATCCCTACAACTTTATGGCATGATTGTGTTTGCCCTAATTACGGCTCACAACTTGTATACCAATTTGTTCGACATTAATGAATTTTCAGTTTTCTTTTTTTTTTTTTTTTTTTTTTTTTGATTTTTACAAACTATTTATTTTATTGTAAAACTTGATATTTCAAGTTGTTAGCGTCTAATTTTACGATAACCAAACTGGACTGAGTTAAAAACATACATAGGGGCATTATTGATTTCGCATATATTTCGCAGCGCATATATGTATGGCTAAGCCTGGAGATCCAATTTTAACGTAAATCAGTCTGTATTTTGGCAATAACGCCATAAATATTCAATTCCAAATGCTCAATCATTTCGGTCAAAAAGCGCACCAAATAGTGAGGTTTTCTGGATGCTGCTAAATTATTGACTTAGCCTAGCCATTCAATCAAAAATGTGCTTCACTCGATGCCCAATTAATTTGTCAAATTTAACCAAGATTTAAAAAATTTGCTAAACTAAATTAATAATAAAACTATCAATTTCAAATTCTCCGTCCCTTAAAAAATACGCATCACATTCAGATTGTAAGCAAATTGCAAAAGTATGAATTTATAGCCTAACAACTCTGTACAATAATAATAAAAATATAAAAGTACAGAAGACGAATAAACATCAAACATTTCTCTTTGTTTTTAATTAGTATTCCAAGCACTCGATATTTGTTTATAACAATCTCAGTTTTATTTTTTTATGCATAACGTACATACGAGTTGTCGTTGTTTTTGTTATAAAAACGCACATTGTATATCGATCGAAAAACAAAAAGCTAAACTAAAGAACAGATATAAAGAAATACACACAAGAAAAATTCTGTACATGCAAAAAATCAAAATAAATTTACTTTACTCGAATATCATGCGCAGGCGCGCGCTTTTATTTTAATGTTCAGAAAGAAATTCAAAGAAAATAATATAAAGTTTTAAGTATAATTAAGTTCATGTTTATAGTGTTCTATTTAAACCTTATTTTTTTTAAGCAAATTTCATGTTTGGATTTTACTAAACGAAAAACAAAACAATTTAATTCAAAATCATAAATGCATGTTTAAAATGTTTGCCAACTCACTAATAAATTAAATCTTTTGATATGTTTTTGGCATTTTCACTTGAATTTTTATAAAAAAAAATTTTAAAAAAAGCAGTCAGTGTTTAAAATTTCAATGAACGAACAGAAAGGAAGACAGTTTTTAAGAGTATTGGAGGCACGAGCAAGTAACATATACCAATAGCTTAAAGTGACAATAGAAAGAGTTTGAAAAGGGATTTCTCAAAATCATCGGGTAAGTTTAAGTACAAAACATATATACAAATACATATATTTTTTTTTATTTTAATTTAAATGCCTTAACGAACAATTTTTTAATTGTTAACTCATTCGGATTTTCCATAGGATTGTTGTAAAAAACAACACTGTAATGATAATTCTGAGTAAATTGATTTCATTCTGAATATAGAACAGGGGGTATATTAAGGTTCGGGTTGTTCCTTTTCTAACATAGATATTTTATATTATTTGTCTCTTCTCCCGCAATTGAACAAGTTTATATACAACGATGTTATTGTAGAATCCTCTTCGAATTGCAATCACCTTAAAACTACATTTAAAATTTTAATACATATTCGAATATAGAAGCCCGTTAGATATTTATATATTTTTGTAAATAAATTCCCTAGGGCTTTAAGTACTATGTCTTATCTATATTAACGAAACTAAATTAATTAAATTATCCTATTTTCGTTTTTTAAAACACTGAAAGTGTAATAATTGTATAACTAACTTAAATGTTCGAAATTTAAGAATTTAACAATAATATCAAAAAACATATTAAATATTTTAATTCATTTATTTAAAAAAAATTTTGCCCGAAACAAAATTTAACTTAAATTCAAATATTCTTATTTTTTGAAATTTTGAAAATAAAAAAAGTTTTTATGAGATCAAGAAAACATTTTTATATTTGTACTCTGTTTTAAATAAAATTTTTCTATATGCGAAAATCTTAGTACAAAGCAACTTTGCCCTAAAACTTTATCAAAATCTTATTGCTTACAATGTAAAAATTAAAAAATATATATCGTCGCTGCTCTTGCGTAATCGGTTATGTGACAATGTTTAAAAATTTTTTTTTCCTCTTTTTTAAACCTTAATTGGTTGTACATGTATCGAGCAAAGCGTTTAAGCGTAAGTTCAGTACTGTAAAATAACAAAATAAAATGCTCTCCTGGAAAGTTCGTAATAAACATATAACTGAATTTGTTAGAGCAACGACGATATCGTAGGCTAAATATGCAAATCTGCTAACTCCTTTTCAGTAAATTTCACAGGAGAAACAAACAACTTTTTATATTTCATATTTGTAGTTTGAGAGGAAAATCCAAAATATTTAAAACAAACAAACAAAAAAAAAATAAAGTGAGAGGATTTAGCAGTTCAAGACTTAAATTGAAGAAAAACTACATACTGGTCGACGTGTTGTATCTTTCTCTACCACATGGCATCAAAATCTTAATTTACTTGAAAAGTGGTTTTAGCAGGTTTGCATATTAAGCCGACGATATATTACATTCAAATTTTCCAACATTAAAGTATGAAATAATGTTTTGATTCTAGAAACTTTTTATACGATGAATAATTTTTTAACTTTATTTTTTTTTCCTTATGACAGAAAAACTTTGCAAAAATATAAATTCAAAGTTTGTATAATCAATCGCTTATAAATGAATCCAGATTTAACCCATTTCACTATCCGATTTCACAGTAATTTCTTCATTTGTTTTTGCGTGACAAGAAAAAAACGTCCACCTACATTACTTATTGCATTTGTTTTGAATATTGGCACAAATTGTTAAACGTACAACCAACAGTTATTATTTCTACTCCTTCGCATTTAAATGACGCCATTTATTAAAGTTAAATTTTAACGTCAAACATAATGCAGAACCCACACTCCAAATACGAGTAGAAATTTGTATTATGAATAATTTCTGTTTAATAACACTCAAAAAAGATAACGATTATTTTAAATAATTTTTATTTTAATTCAACCAAAAGTTAACATAGAACGCAATTTATAATTCTAAGAATTTTTTTTTAAATTCGTGCTATTAAATTTATTTACGTTTTGCAAAATATATATGTACATATACAAAGCATTGTTTTTTATTCGCAAAAAAATATAAATTGGGTCAGTGATGTTTTCTGCTAATACAAAAGTATTCAAGTAAAAAATATGTTTCGATAGTTTTAAATATTAGTGATTGTAAAGGAAGAATACATCACATAGCTGATAGAAATAGATCAATATTCATATTGTCATCAAAAAAGGAAAATGCGTTAACAAAAACGTCTTTTTATTGTTTCGGTTGTTTTATCAAAATTTATTACAAAAATCCGAATACCAAACAAAAATTGTGATTTTATTAACAATTGCATTTATTTAAATCATAATATTTGATAATGTGTTAATTTTGCAGTAAAATAAAAAAAAAAAAATAATGTTAGGCGTTTTTCGTTTGAGGTGACAATTAATTTCATATAAAATAGCATCAATCATAGTAAAATTGTATTTAATATTAAGGACCGGGCAGGCGCATTGCTTTAATTTGAAAAACTATTGCAGAATGCCTAGCAGATGTTAAAGAAATCACACCCCATTAGCAAGACATGTTAGAGTACAGGTGCCCTAAAGCTTTAAGACTAGAACTCGGTTATAGCATACCTTTATAACAGAATTTGACACTTATCTTAAAAATATTGAACATATTTCATTACAAGACTTTTAAACCAAAATAAATTTGAGCACTACTTTCAATATATAATAAAAACTGTTTAAAAATAAAGAATATATCCCATATTTTACAAAATAAAATTATATATTTTTTAAATGTTTGCATACAAACTAATTTTAACATCAACCTAATAAAAAAGTGGACCTGCCAATCAATTAGTGTCTACTTAAAGAAATACACACTGTGACGTATGATCATTATTATTTATTATTATTTAATTACAAGTGTTCTTATTTTTTTTGCTCAATAAAATCACAAACATAAACATAGAGAGATACCGCAATACAAATATATAAAAACCACTAAAACAGCTGATCAACAACAATGTCACATGTAGTCACATACATACATACATAAACACACATAAATTTGCTTAACTGATGTAGTTCTTTGTGTACATTGTACTAGAATTTCAATGTTTTTGTTTATTTTTGTTGTTGTTTTATGTTGATTTTTTAATAAACTACTTACATACATATCGAGGCTAAACTGCTAAAATAACGTAACGCACAAAAATCAAATTTTAGAGGAAATTTTTTTTAAACTTTTGTTTAAATTTAATCGGGATTTTTTTATGATGATCTTATAAAACTTATAGATAAGTTTAACCTTGATCCTCCATATAAATAGATAGTAATGTTAAATAAAATATAAATGAAAATTATTCACAACAGAAATTAAAATTTAAGGTTGAGTTTTTCTGTTTCATAGTGGTCAAATTCTAATTTACAACTTAAATCAAGCGTTAGAACATTTTGATTTTTCATTCGAAACTCCTTAAGAACAATTAGAAAATTATTAAATATCAAATATAAGAACAGTATTATTGGCAGTAAGTTTGTATAAAATATAATAAAAAAGTTTTAAAAGTAACAAGTAAGAGCACTTTATTCGGCTGTGCCGAATCTTTTATACCCACCACCAATTTCGTGTACCTTTAAAGCACAATATTTATTATTTTGTTAATCGCTATGGAATAATCTCTTTATAATAAAATATGCATCACTTTCTTTGTAGAGGGTAGTTAAATTTTAAGGGACCATGTTGAAGGTGAACTACACCTAGTCTTTAAATTTGTTTTCTGCATTTCATTTGACATTTCTCAATCTCAAACTTACTCCATTTGATCCGTGAAAAGATATGCAAATGAGCAAAGCTTTAAAGTTATTCAGATTTTTTATAAAAATGGGCTTTCAAATCAAAATGCATTTTGTGCACTTCGTAATTCTTTTGATCAACATAATCATTCAAATTCGTCCACAATCGGGAGAATTGTAAAAAATATTTAAATTTCTGCAAAACAGGTCTGCATAAAATGTTAGAAAATCTGTGAATGCCTTCTTAGTTTGTTGAATGGGAACCATTGCTGTTTTTTGCAATAGTGTGGCAAAAGAGCAGTCAACCTCGACTCATTATCTTGCCCAACAATTGAGCATCAACATTGTCATTGAAAATTTGGACCATCAGATAGAGGAGTGGCGCCAAGGATGGGGGGGGGGCCATTTGGCCGATATTACATAATTGAACCATACAAATATTATCATTATAAAAAGAAATGGTAATAATTTCTTAAATAATTTGTGTTTTTTTTTTTAAATCAATATCGGCCCTTTAAATGTAACCACCCTTAAAAACTTCGATATGATAGTAAAATGTTTTCGTAAATTTAGTCTTTTAGTGAAAGTGGGCATTAAAGTATGCGTGTCAATAAAGTTTCTGCTAATAAATACAACTAAGATATTTCAATATAGTCCTTTATTTACTCAAAAACTTTGTCAATTGAGAAATTACATGAATTTAAGATAAGCCGTTATATGGGAGGTAGGCGTTAAAGTGGGCGTATCACCTAAGCTTTTTGGCACAACAATTACATTGATAAGAAGGATATATGTAGCAAATTTGATCATCATACCTCTAATTTTGTCGGTTTTATGAGCTTTTAAATTTCGTTAACAGTATGTAACGTGAAAAGTGGGCGTTATAGTAGGCGTGTCAAAGTTGTTTTTGCGAATAAATACAACTTAGATGTTTTAATATAGCCCTTTATTATTCCAAAATCTTTATTAATAGAGAAATTATATGAATTTTGGGTAAAACGTTATATGGGAGGTGGGCGTAAAAGTGGGCGTGGCACATTGGTTTTCCGTTGGAACAAAGCATTTGACCAAAAAATTATGTGTGTAAAATTTCAGGGTCGTACATCCAATTTTGTTGCTTGTATGACGTTTTTGTTTTTAAATATACCGAAAAATACACTGTGCGGTATAAATTTTCGTACATTTTGATCGATAACTCCTCTCCTAATGCATAGATTTAGATAATTTTCGGGGAAAAATATTGTTTTTACTCAGAAAATATATATTCGAAGTTTCATGAGTCTACGTTAATGCGTTTGGACACAATTCCATTTTATTCGATGTTCGAAGGACAAGGTTTTTTCGACCTACTCTTGCTTTTCGAGCTATAACTCTCTTCCTAATATTCCGATTTAGCCCATTTTCAATACCAAACAATCTATAAGAAAGATTCTGGCAAAATTTGAGCCCCCTAGCTTTTTCGGTGCGACCTCTATCGTGCTTCCAACAGACGGACAGACGGACGGACATAGCTAGATCGTCATCAAATCAAACCCCGATTCAGAATATATATACTTTATGGGGTCTAAAATGGATATTTCGATGTGTTACAAACGGAATGAAAAATTGCGGGTATAAAAATTTAAAAATTATTTCGTTAATTTTTCGGAAGTAAGTCGTGACCATGAGTTTTTTTATCTTGGTAAATTTTTCATTATGTTTACGTGAGCGTACATGTGTGTAAGGAAAAAAATATAAGTGCGTGTATTAATAACATTTTTATCGTGAGTTGCATGATGGTAAGTAAAAACGGTTCCATATCTAGATTAAAACAACTAACAGGTAACAGTTACATGTTAGATGCTGTTTGCCTTTCATCATTAATTCTTTTGTTTATTTCGTAAATTATTCGGAGAAACTTCCATTTTTATACCCTTCTAAAAGCTTATGGAGGAGTCGATTAGGCAGTACCCGTCTGTCCGTGTGTATGTTGAAATAAACTTTTTAAAGCTCACCGACATCGCTATGCGCAGTGTAAGGAACCAAAGGAGCAGATCGGTATTTAAAATCAGAGAAGCCGAAAAAATAAACAATTGAGGTATGATGAAAAAACAGCACATTAATACCAACTGGAAGAACGTAGGTTCGAATCCCAGTTGAGACAAAAATTTGTTTATTATTTTATATAAATTATAAACTCAATTCATAATTTTACAATGGGATTTTTTTAAGCGGATAAAATCATTATAAAGATAATAAAACATATAAGTATGTATGTACATATGTACATATTTCATATTAATAAGATGATACAATTTATTAAGTTGCATACTTCCATTAGTTATATACTATATATAAATATGCATTCCTTAAATTACACAGCCCGACAAAATTAAAAAAATTTTTGCTTCTTTGAATTTATTCTGATTCTAGTTAATTTGGGTACGCTGAATTCAAATCTGTAATCAGTTTATTTCTATCGGCTCTAGTTTTCATGATATAGCTTTTGTATACCCTCTACTGTAAGTGAGGAGGGTATATATCAGTTTGTCATTCCGTTTTTCCGAAATTATTATTTTTTGTGTAATTGCTAGCTGATTAACGGGAATTTTATTTGTGTAATTTTATTCAGAACGTTATTTTTTCTTTTTACACTCCAATTGCATATCGGAAGTTAGTTGCTTTTAAGAAGTGGTTTATTGCAGTTGGCAAAGTTTATTAAAAAATTGTTGATCTAAATACCGGGTGTCCCAACTAGAACGCAATTTTTAAATTTTAAATAAAACACAGATATTTAAAAAAAAGGGTGAAACTTTATTATATCGTAAAGTAGACAGAATGAGGTTATGTATGGAACAATATATCGTGCAGATGGCCGCCGCGGCTTTGCTGGCACACACGCGATCTTTTAATGAAATTTTCAATGACCTTTTTGCATAAATGCTGCGGTATTTCATTAATGCAGCGTCCAATTTCCTCTTTTAAGGATTGAGTCGTCATCGGCTTATTCGCGTAAACCATAGACTTCAAAAAACCCCAAAGAAAAAATTTAAAGGTGTTAAATCACACGATCTAGGCGGCCAATTCTGGTCTCCAAAACGCGAAATAACACGACCGGGAAATGACTGATGTAGCAATTGAATTGTTTCTCTGGCTGTATGTGGCGCCATCTTGTTGAAACCACATGCCCTCCACATTCATTTCTTCAATTCTAGGCAAGAAAAAACTGGTTATCATTTCACGATACCGAACACCATTGACTGTTTGCGCTTGACCTGCCTCATTTTCATAAAAAAAAGGTCCAATGAATCACTCGAGGATTTTCCTCACCCCAAATGCGACAATTCTGCCTTTTGACGAAGCCATCAAGATGGAAATGGGTCTCGTCACTGAAGATGATTTTATCGGTATAATCAGCATTTTCATATTTCACGTTGGTAAAACAATTTCACAATGAGAATGCGTTGTTCATTCGTGTAGCGCTCCATTTTTACTAACCTCGTACCTTCTACTAGCAAACAATCACTTCGAATGGCGCCAAATTTAAAAATTGCGTTCTAGTTGGGACACCCGGTAGAAATGACTTCCAATAGAAAATGTTGTAAAAATAACGCTGACACATTTTGTTATATTTGTGGAGAATACACCTTTAAAGAAAACATAAGACCTATTTCGGAATGTGTTAAAAAATCGTATTTAGATTACTTTGGAGTTGATCTTGGTGACCAAGATAAAAGCTGGGCTCCACACATTTTGTGCAATATTTGCTGTGTAAATTTGCGACAGTGGACTCAAGGAAAACGAAATAGGCTTAAGTTTGGTGTGCCGATGGTTTGGAGAGAGCCCAGAAATCGTTTGGACGACTATTACTTCTGTTTGTGAGTATTTAGTCAATGACCGAAACTAAACGAAATGCGTGGATATCATTCATGCAAGTTATAAAAAATTTCTTAGGAAATAATAAAGCTCCAAATTATGTTCAATTAGTGGAGATTATGCTGGATAAGTTCAGAGACCTTGGCTGCAACATGAGTATTAAAATCCATTATTTGCATTACTTGGACCGATTTTCCGAAAATTTGGGTAATTTAAACGAAGGACAAGGATAAAGCTTCACCAAGATATCAAAATTATGGATAATCGGTATCAGGGAAGGTGAGATACACATATGATGGCAGACTACTGTTGGAATTTGCAAAAAGACTATAATCCGGCTGTTCATTCCAGATTTCTTCTTTGTTTTTTTTCCTATGGAAAAGTTTTACTTTTTAAATACTTAAAAAAAGCTATATCATGAAAACTAAAGCTGATAGAGACAAAATGATTACAGATTTGAATTCAGCGCACCCAAATTAACTAGAATCAGTTGATATTTTCAAAGAAGCAAATTGAGTGTTGGCCTGTGTTATCTTTAATTAAATCTGCAAACTACAAAGTAAGGTTGGCAGTCCAGTGGTTATGTTACTGAACTACAGACCCCAGGGAAGCTAGTTCGAACCTCGATTGGGCCGAAGTTTTTTTTAATTATTAATACATGCATACATACATAACCTTATTAAATAATATAAGAATGGGTTCGTAAACAACTGACATATAAGGAAAAAATAAATTTTAAAATTCAAAATCAGATATGTCATTGAAAATAATAAAGTCGTACATATGATGGTGAAGGGTATTATCAGGTTCGGCATAGCCGAATATAGCATCTTACTTGTTTAATGTCAGTTGCGTTATTTTTACAGTCACGCAAAAAAGTAGGTGTCGTTAAAAATTAAATTAAATGTAGTTACAGACATACGTAACTATTATTACTTTCTATTCAACATCTTAACAGTCGAGGGATTGCAGGCTGGAGAACAATTTTGCGTCAAAACGTCAATTTCGTAAAATATGTCAGTTACGTTATTTTTGCTGTAAGAGCTCGATATAAATATTATTTTGCATATACATACATATAAATATGTATGTATTTATGTACATGAAAACGTTTGTGTGTATAACAATTTTGTCATACGACAAATCTACAAGCAATTAATTTGTTCCAATTTAAGAATATAAAAAAATTATAATAACAAAACAAAAAACATAATTTGAAAGAAAACTATAAGTATAAAAAAATTAGCTTTTAAAAAAAAGAAGAAATATTTATTTAAATTAAAAAAAAATGCGTTAATGTTGTTGTTTCCTATTAATGGTCTCTTTCTTTCTCTCTGCATTTCTAGTAGTTTGATTGTCTGTTCATTTGTCCTTCAGAATTTTTAGTTAATTTTTGTGGCTGCTATTGTTTTTTGTTATTTGTACAGCAATTAAAGGCAAAAAAAAAAAATAGAAGAAAATGTCGTTGATGAGCATGAAGAAGAATGTGTGCCGATATTTTATATTTCTTGAATTTTTTAAATGTTTTTTTTTGGATCTGCTTGTTATTTACTTGTTCGAATTTCATTGTTAAATAATATTTCATTTAAATAATATTTAAAATAATTAACAAAAAAAAAACGTTGATTAAAAAAAACAATGATTAATTATGTAATTAATTATGTCTTTATACATTTTAAATTTATTAATTAATTACTTTACAAAAAAAAAATAAAAATAATAATATAAAGTTTTAAGTATAATTAAGTCCATGTTTATAGTGTTCTATTTAAACCTTTTTTTAGCCAATTTTATGTGTGGATTTTACTAAATGAAAAACAAAACAATTTAATTCAAAATCATATATGCATGCTTAAAATGTTTGCCAACTCACTAATAAATTAAATCTTTTGATATATTTTTGGCATTAAAAAAGCAGTCAATGCTTAAAATTTCAATAAACGAATAGAAAGGAAGACAGTTTTTAATAGTATCGGAGGCACGCGCAAGTGACTTACATAAGTCTTTATAAATTTTAAATTTATTAATCAATTACTTTACAAAAAAAAAAAAACATAAATTATCTTTGCAAACAATTTTTGGTAAATTCTTCACAAATCGAAACATTTTTAATTGATTTGTGGCAATAAAAAGTGCATTAAAAAATGTTTATTTTTTCATTCAAAACACCTAACACTATTTATCTATGTTTTATTTTAAAACTTCTAAGTTACTTTAAAAAATAACACTCTTTATATATAACACTTTTTCGATTGCTTGTTCAGAGAAAAGATGTAAGTCTAATTACAACTTAGCCTCTGTATAGTACTTCTTCCCCGGTTTAAGAACCATTCAAATTCAAATAAAACAAAACTTGTAAAATTAAAATATTAAAAAAATAATAAAATTACAAAAATATCTAAAAAAGTAATTTTGGATAATTAAGGTTATGAAATTGTGTTCAATAGTTTAGACAATTGAAGGGCGGAATGATCTATTTACAGGAGAAAATTGTGGTAAATAAGCTATATAAAATTAGGTTTATCCTTAATGCAGACTAGCTTGTGCCCGCGACTTCGTCTGCGTAGTTATCGGATAAAAGGTAGACTTAGTATTAACCTAAGATTTTATTTATATTTATATTTAATTTAATTCCGTTCAGCCGTTTTTGCATGATTGAGTAACAAATATACAAACATCCAAACATTCACATTTATTCTATTAATTTAAAAATTTGAATTTGATAATATGAAAGAAAAGTCAAAACTTACAACAAAAATAAAAATATTTACAACACAAACAACCAGTTTAGGCAGTCTGATGATGAGTTTGCCAACAACTTCGCCTGGTTATCGTGATAAAAAGTAGCCTATGTGTTAATCTGTCTATGTGCCGAATTTTATTTAGTTCCGTTCAGCCGCTTTTGCATGATTGAGTAACAAATATACAAACATCCAAACATTCACATTTATTATATTAGTAGAGAATGTCAAAAGCTAAAAGGTCTTGTATCTTGAAATGTTCCGCTAATTTCGTGCCGTAATAGGTTAGCTTTTATTTGGATTGTTTTATACTATTTGATAAGAACATTTGTGTCAAAAAATATTTTTGCCAAACTGGAGTTAAAATATGCTACCAATTATGTTAAAAAGTAATGTTTTCTAAATAATAATAACATGAAATTAATATACAATATACACACATATGTATGTACATATGTATGATAAAAATTAATAAATCTGTATGTATTTATATAAAATATATATTTTTTTATACCCGCCACCAAAAAAATGGTGGGGGTATATTCATTTTGTCATTCCGTTTGTAACACATCGAAATATCCATTTTAGACCCCATAAAGTATATATATTCTGAATCAGGGTTTGATTTGATGACGATCTAGCTATGTCCGTCCGTCTGTCCGTCTGTTGAAAGCACGATAGAGGTCGCACCGAAAAAGCTAGGAGGCTCAAATTTTGCCAGAATCTTTCTTATAGACAAGGTTTGTTTGGTATTGAAAATGGGCTATATCGGAATATTAGGAAGGGAGTTATAGCTCGGAATGCAAGAGTAGGTCGAAAAAACCGTGTCCTACGAACATCGAATGAAATGGTATTATGTCCAAACGGATTAACGTACAGTCATGATATATATTTCTCGAGTCAAAGCAATATTTCTCACCAAAAATTACCTAAATCTAATCATTAGGAAAGGAGTTATCGATCAAAATGTACGAAAATTTATACCGCACAGTGTATTTTTCGGTATATTTAAAAACAAAAACGTCATAAAAGCAACAAAATTGGATGTACGACTCTGAAATTTTGCACACTTTGCTTTTTGGTGAAAGGCTTTTTTTTAACGGAAAATCAATGTGCCACGCCCACTTTTACGCCCACCTCCCATATAACGTTTTACCTAAAATTGATATAATTTCTCTATTAATAAAGATTTTGGAATTATAAAGGGCTATATTGAAACATCTAAAATGTACTCATTGGCAAAAATAACTTTGACACGCCTACTATAACGCCCACTTTTCACGTTATCTACCGTTAATGAAATTTAAAACCTCATAAAACCGCCAAAATTAGAGGTATGATGATCAAATTTGTATATCCCCCTAGGCAGTGTCATTATTGTACAAAAAAATTAAGGTGCCACGCCCACTTTTACGCCCACCTCCCATATAACGTTTTACCTAAAATTGATATAATTTCTCTATTAATAAAGATTTTGGAATTATAAAGGGCTATATTGAAACATCTAAAATGTACTCATTCGCAAAAATAACTTTGACACGCCTACTATAACGCCCACTTTTCACGTTATCTACCGTTAATGAAATTTAAAAGCTCATAAAACCGCCAAAATTAGAGGTATGATGATCAAATTTGCTACTTATATCCCCCTAGGCAGTGTCATTATTGTACAAAAAAATTAAGGTGCCACGCCCACTTTTACGCCCACCTCCCATATAACGTTTAACCTAAAATTCATATAATTTCTCTATTAATAAAGATTTTGGAATAATAAAAGGCTATATTGAAACATCTAAAATGTACTCATTCGTAAAAATAACTTTAACACGCCTACTATAACGCCCACTAAAACAGACAAAATTAGAGGTATGATGAGGAAATTTGCTACATATATCCTTCTAATCAATGTAGTTGTTGTGCCAAAAAGATTAGGTGACACGCCTACTATAACGCCTACCTCCCATATAACGGGTTTTCTTAAATTCATGTAATTTCTCTATTGACAAAGTTTTTGGGAAAATAAAGGACTTTATTGAAAAATCGAAGTTGTATTTATTAGCAGAAACTTTATTGACACGCCTACTTTAACGACCACTTTCATTGAAAGACTACATTTACAAAAGCCTTTTAGTAGCATATCGAAGTTATAAAGGGTGGTTAAATTTTAAGGGCTGATGTTGAATTTAAATAAAAAACAAATTATTTAGGAAATTATTATTATTTCTTTTTGTAATGATAATATTTGTACGGTTCAATTATGTATTTAACAAAATATCGGCCAAATGGCCCCCCCCCATCCTTGGCGCCACTCCTCTATCTGATTGTCCAAATTTTCAATGACAATGTTGATGCTCAATTGTTGGGCACGATGATGAGTCGAGGTTGACTGCTCTTTTGCCACACTATCGAAAAAAACAACCATGCTTCCCATTCAACGAAATAAGAAGGCATTCACAGATTTTCTAACATTTTATACAGACCTGTTTTGCAGAAATTTAAATATTTTTTACAATTTTCCCGATTGTGGATGAATTTGAATGATTATGTTGATCAAAAGAATTACGAAGTGCACAAAATGCATTTTGATTTGAACGCCCATTTTCATAAAAAAAACCTGAATAACTTTAAAGAGTTGCTTTCTACAGATCAAATTGAGTAAGTTTAAGATTGAGAAATGTCAAGTGAAATGCAGAAAACAAATTTAAAGACTAGGTGTAGTTCACCTTCAACATCGGCCCTTAAAATTTAACGACCCTCTACAAAGAAAGTGATACATATTTTATTATAAAGAGATTATTCCATAGCGATTAACAAAATAATAAATATTGTGCTTTAAATGTACACAAAATTGGTGGTGGGTATAAAAGATTCGGCACAGCCGAATATAGTGCTCTTACTTGTTTTGGTTAATTTTATTTAAAATAGGTTCTGTAATTTATATGACGTTTAAAACAAATATTTTATTTAAATTAATTGAAAATTTAAATTATACACGTAATTAAAATTATTTTAAAACTAATCTTTAAAAATAATATTAATTTTTTGTAGATTTTTGTTTGGCTTTGGGTCATAAAAATTCAATTTTTTTTTTATTTTAAAAGAAAAGATTTTAATTTTAAATAAGTTATTTAATAATAATCTTTGTTTTCTCCAACTACATATATTTGTTTATTGAATGTCTGTATCAAGGCAAATTAATTCATCAGGTAATTGCAGTTCGGAGAGAATTTTTTTGTTTATATTTTTTATGTATGAAGTTGAAATTTGAAATAAATTAGAAAAGAGAGAAAATTGTTTTTTATTTATGCATTTTGACAGCTAAAACTTAAAATAAATGAAGAAAAAAATAATCAGCTGACGAATCAAGAGTACCTGATGAATAAATATGCCTTGGTCTGTATGTTTGCGCACAAATTTTCTGTATCACTCTTATTATTAAATCTCTTATGTGATGGTACGTCGATTATGTGTAGCATAAGTAAATAAGATTTCAACTCGATATAAAGTTATATTTAAAATATTTCTAAATGTAATTATTGTTGTTTTGTAAATTTATAGCTATATAAACTTGACAATTGTTTTCCTTCATAATTTAGGGTCGAAATATTGGAATCAAATAAATAAAGATAGTTAAAAATAAAACAAAAAAATTTAATTTTTATGACATAAAGCCAAACAAAAATCTACCAGGAAATATATAAACAATAATTATTTAAAGTAATATTAATTTTAAATAATTTTTATAACTATTTTAGTTTTTAGTTTTTTGCAATATTTTCCAATAGTTTTACTATTAATTTTGATTTAACTATGGTATCATCCTGATGATTGGTGCAAAATCAAATAAAACTTTAAATAATAATATTAATTTCATTATTGAAATTTATATTTAATTTTATTTGTGCACATTAATTAAATTCACTTTATTTTGTTTAACTTTACTTTCGTAATTCAAAATAAATTACATTTTTTTATTGGCGCTTTGACAAATTATTTAACTACCACTTGAAATTGATTTATTTTAATTTTTGTTCTTGTACGCATTCAATAGTTGTTATTGATTGTTAATGGTTTATAATATACCAACAGAGTATGGATTGAATTATATTACGTTTAAAAAGAGCTTTCCAATTAATTCAAATCCTATTTTGAGTTTGGAAAAAATATGAGTTTTTATTTTAGGAATTAATTTCTTCATTAAAATGTTTGTTTTATCAACATTATTTACTTTTTATTGTGGCTGTTGCTAAAATTAATTGTTTTAATATTATTCATTTTTTTATTACAAATACGTGCAGTTTTTAACAACAAAAAAACATGCTTAAATCACAATTCCATGCATAATTTTTTTATAGACTATTATGATTGTGTTTTTTCCGTATTGAATTTTTTTGGTTTTAAATATTTTTTTATTATTACTTTGGTTACATTTTTAAGGTGATGATTTTAATTGTTAATTAAAAAATTGTTTTTATTAGTATTTAAAAACAAGTAAGGGAGTCATATTTGGCTGTACCGAATTTTATATACCCTCTACAAAAGTGAAGATATGCAACTATACACGTATAGGTATAAGTTGCACGGATGGTACATTTTTGACCTTGTTGGTACCGTGGTACTACCGCGAGCTACTTGGTACAATTTAAAAATTTGTCCATGTTCTATTTAATTTTGTTTGTGTGTGTTTTATTTTATACTGTCAGCTTCTCTGATTTTGTTGCAATGCTGTTGTCAAAGCAAATTCATGTACCAGGTGGTGTCAAGTCTGCAACAACAAAATCTGTCTAGTACTTTATTGCAAACTTCTTACAAAAATCATCTCTTAATTTGGCACCACCTGCTACATGAATTCGCCTCAGCTATTGTTATATGTATTTTATTTTACTTATGATTCGTAAGCATGTAAGGTGGACTTTAATAATGAAGTACTAAAATGGTTTGATAAGTTTACTCCAGAAAAAGTTATTATGGGAGAAACAATTTCAATAGTACCTTTTCTGGTAAAAATGTTTCCACACGAACAAACAAACTTTGAAGCAATAAATAATAAATACAGAGTACCAGCCGATGTGATTGAACTTAGATAACACAAAGATTCAAATATTTCCTATTTTTGGTCGAAAGCATCACAGATGAAAAATGAATTAAATGAATTCATGTTCCCAGATATTTCAAGAATTGTAAGAGGAGTTTTGTCTACTCCACATTCATCGGCCAACGTCGAACGAGTTTTTTCTTTTCAAAACCTAATTAAAACAAAGGAAAGAAATAGAAATTTGAAACAGTAGAAACGTTCACTACTGTTTCAAATTTGTTGCTTTAATTTTAAAATAACAGAAAATTTATTATCTAAAAGTATTTCATAAATAAAATTTGTTAAATAACCGATCTCTACGTATGTACCTATGAATGTAATATTTAATATTTTTTAATGTATACTGGATTTTTATACACATTTTTGTTAAGTTTCTGTTTTTTTATTGCATACTTCTGAATTTTTATAAACATTTTAGTTAAGTTTATGTTTTTATTACTAAAGATTAAAAAAATGGTACCGTAATGGCCTAAAAAGTACATTTTGTTTTCATACTTGGTACAAAATCATAAAAGTCATTTTCCTTCCCTGATAAGTTGTTTGTGAAAAAGATTTTCTTAAATCTGCCTCTTATTTACACTTGTTAAATCGTTGCTGTCGTAATGTTGTTGTGATGTGTTGTCATGTTTGTGCGATTTATAGTGAATATACAAAAAATTTCACAGTTTGTGCCATCATGAACGTATCGCTCCTGTGCACGAAATTATCGTATGTTACGTTTTTTATAAATCGACTTTTTATGCAAATTGGTTCTATATTCATTAATCTATCTGCGTTTTTGCCTATTTTATAATGACATTTCACAGATTTCAAAAGTTATCTAAGTACTGCAAAAATTTACTTTGCTTAGTAGTTATTCAAACAGAGACATTCTTGAATTTTTGCTCATGTCACAGCTGCTGATGGGTCGAAACTGCTGATGTGCAATAGAAGAATACTTGATATTATTTCTGATAATTTAATAACACATATAAGTACATGAAATATGTGGGGTCTTCCAAAAGATGATTTCAACACTCACACGGTTGGACAAACGGTGATATACATTGAAAAAATGAGCGTTTGTATTTCAAACAAAATAATTAGTACTGTCACGAAAGTATTTAAATATAAGACATCTATACCGAAAAAAATAAGCATGCATTTTAATTAAATAGGGTGTCTAAAATTTGACGTATTTTTTAAGTTTTAATAAAAAATAATTTTTTTATGGGATATTGAGAATATTTTTATTTCAGTTTATTATATATAGGTTTCGATTAAAAATGAAACGTTATGTTGGTCGAGTGACCCCCTTATTGGCTCGGCATGATCTCCCAATCCTTTATTTAAGTTCTCAATCATATTTTTTAATAACTAAACTGAACTTGGACTGATACAATATTTGTTTAAATAAACTTGGCCTATAAAATTAGTTTTTAATAAAAATAACATTTTACAAGATTTTTTTTTTAATTTTTTTTTCAACTAAAAGAGAACAGTTAGTTCTCTGAAAACATTTATTATCAAATATAACAGTTTATTAAATAATTTTAGAAATTTATTAAAACTTAAGAACAAAGCAAATGTTAATTTTGTTAACATTTTTTTTCTGTGTATGCATAAAATCAATTAGAAACGTCACGAGCACTGATGGTGTAATCCTCATTGTTGATGTAATAGTTTGGTGTTGCTGAAACTAAAATAATCATGATCTATTTTGATAATCTTGTCTCGTTTGCTTTAAAGTATAGTAAAAAATAATGGGGTACGTTGGGGGAAGTTTATTTTTATTATAGTTTCTTCTAGCCAAATTTTATGTTCACAATTAAACCTTAAGGCAATAAAGCGAAACACATATGTAAAAATACTAATATATCTAAAATGTCATAAAAAGCTCAGGTCTCAAAAGAGGTCTTCTTAAACCACAAATGTTGGAAATAAATATTAAACTAAATAAAATGAGCTTTAGGTGATAACACTAATCTTTTATTTGAATGTCCTAACCTATATTTTAAGAGCACTATATTCGTCTGTGCCAAATGTTTTATATACCCTTTACACAGTTTGTATTTTCATGTACATAAATATGCATGTATAAACGACAGCCTGCTCAGGGCAAAAATGTATTCGTGGGCAGAGCTAAATAGATTTTTGTGTAAAAAATTAGGTAGAAAACAGAACTTCTAGTAGTCTTTTGCTTATATCTCTGTAATGTATATAGGTTGCTAGCCTGTAAGGATTTTACATTTTGGCTGAATAAAAAATAAATAAATTATGTTACTTTTTAACACTTACAATTTTCAGACCATAACTGATAATAATATGGTAGATATGAACAAATAATCACGACTGGCTCTGTTAACAACAAAAATAAAAATACTTACAACACAAGAAACCCGTTAAGGATGTGTTATGATGAGTTTGCCAACGGCTTCGCGTTATTATCGCGATAAAAAGTAGCCTATGTGTTAATCTAGGTTGTTATCTATCTATGTGCCAAATTTCATTTAGTTCGGTTCAGCCGTTTTTGCGTGATTAAATAACAAATATCCAAACATCCAAACATACAAACATTCACATTTATTATATAAGTAGGATTTAGATATGATGTGCATATACAAATCGGTAAAGTTATAGGCAAAAATTTTTTGGAAAAAAATTTTTTTTTTGAAAATACCAATTTGTCAAGATTTTAATGGTTTTTTGACACGTTAAAAACACTAAATTATAAGTTGTGCTCTCAAAAATTATTTCTGAGAAAAACTGACTAATTGGTCTGAAACTAACTGAGATATAAGCACCAAAATACAACTGCTTCGGTGTATCTTTTTTTAATTTATAAACGTAACCGAATTTTTCAGTTTCTATACAATTAAGAGAGTAAAAATAGATATTAAATACAAGGACTTGGCTAGCACAACATAAAGCATTATAAAAATAAATAAAATTTATGATGGCCTCTACTGTAAAATGGCTGTCAATAAATTTATATATGGGTCATATCTAGAATTTTAAAAAGATGCCTTTTGATCCCCCTACAATATTGGTATCAAATGAAAGGGCTTGACCAGTAGAATACAGTAAACTATTAAAAAGTGTAGAATATAAGATAGCGTCTGAAATCATATTGCGAAAAAATTTTTAACCTCATTCATTCTGTCATTCTACCTATGTACATGATGGTGAAGAGTATATTTAAATATGGCATGGTCGAATGTAGCACTCTTACTTGTTTTTTTTTGTGTTGTGCAGTGTAATTAAAGCATGTATTTATTCATATAAATATGTTCTTGATTGTAGGAGATTTGCAATTACTTTTCTACTTATAGACACATTTTTACAAATTCTTAATTAAGGAAAATTTGTTGGCGGTTGTCTATTTATGGAATGTGTTTGAAGGATTCTATATTTTTTTATAAAATTTGTCGATATTCAAAATGTACTTATTTTCTTTATACTGCATGACACTAAATTAAATTTTTGCAAGATAGTCTGTAGTTTTTTAAGCTCCCATACAACGATCTTTATTTTAGGTTTGTGTAATGAAGACTCATTTGACAAATTTTTGAACATATACTGTCAAATTAGCCTTTAATAAACCTTAAATATTTTTTGATGAATACGGTGGTAAATCTCTATATATTTAGTATAAACCGTTATTGTTTCTAAGAAAACTAAATCTAAAACATTCTATGACTAATATTCCACATTGTTGTCTCTCCTTAATTTTGATAAAAGATTAAATACAAATTACATTAAAAAAACGTATAGTTTTTTAGTTCAAAATATTTTTTTCACCAACCCGTCAACGAGAAATTTCAACAATGTAATTAAGCAACATGCTTTTCTTTTAAACCAATCATCTTAATAAATTTTTGAAAAATTACTACAAAAAGAAATTAATGGCAATAATGTTCATTTTCAGTAAAATAGTATATGTACATACAAATATAAATTTCAAAATGTTTTTCTTTTTAATTTATTTATTGTTTATAGTAAATTAAGAAAATTTTAATGTTTGAATACAAAATATTGTATTTTTAGTTCATGACGATGATCACTTTGAAAATAACAATGATGATGTGAAACCACTTGTTTTGGTTGTTGCATGGGTGTGTGTCTGCGAGTGTATGTGGGTTTCTGTCTGTATTTTAATAGAATAAATAAATCATTTTTATCTGAATATTTAACATGTGTAAATTATTAGCGTTTTCTTAGACAGCATTTTTATTTTGAAGGTAGGTTTATTTCAATACCCTTGACAGAGAGTGTAAGAATATATATATATATTGTCGTTCGCTGAGAAATTTCTACTTTATTAATTTTCGGTCACATAAATTATATATTTTCTGAAAGCTTAAGAACATGGTAGTCAATTAAGCATTGTCCGTGTGTATGTTGAAATCAGTTTTTTAAAGACCCGCGACATCGACAAGACCCGTATGTAAAAATATCAGATATATTTAGGTCGGTATTGAAAACCAGCATAATCGCCCCATAACTTTCTGAGGTATATTATTACCACAAAAATCAATATTAATTATAATTACCAGACATGCTTGGAGCTATTTTTAGATATAATATGCCTCTAGACATATACGTGAAAAATTTAGACCAATCGCTCACTCAGGGAAAAATTATTTTTAAAACTACTTCAGTGTTTCCTATAATTTGTAAACGAAAATCGTTTTTTTTTTAGTTCCTATACACCGGAGAGAGCCAGAATGAATATCAAATGGAAGGACTTGACTAGCGCCATATAAAAACTATAAACAAAATTAAAACCCATATGGACGCTACTACAAAATGGCGGTTAATAAATTTATATATGGGTCATATCTAGTATTTTAAAATATACCCCATGATCTCTTCCAATATTTGTATCACATGAAAGCATTTGACCAGTAGAATAGAGTTAACTATCAAAAAATTAAAATCCATGATGGAGTCCTAGATTGAAGGGCGGAAATATGATTAAAATATAGTAGTTACGGCTTTGTCGTCTTTAAATCCCACAATATTGATATAACATGAAATGGCTTGACCAGTAGAATACGGTAAACTGTTAAAAAAGAGTAAAATCCAAAATGGCGGAAATTTATTTTAACTCCATCAATATGAGTATCAAATAGAATTATTTGACTAGTAGAATATAGTTGACTATGTAAAAATTGAAAATCAACGATTGTGTCGGGAATAATAAAGAAAATGGCGTACAACATAAAATCTGAAAACCAGGATAAGCTACGATTTGGTCATTATACGTACATATGTGCATGATGATGAAGGGTATTATCAGATTAGGTATGACCAAATATAGAACTCTTACTTATTTTATTAGAGACTAGCCAAGCCCGGCGCGCATTGCTGCGCCCCTAATGAATAAAAATGCATTCTGAATTTTACTTGAATATCAAGTGCAAGAAGCTAAAAATTATAACTTTTTTTTATGGGCGTGGCCCTGCCCACTTTTTAAATCACGAAATTGTAAAGTCATGACAGCTTTTATAGGGTGTTTTTTAGATGTATAGAACTTCCGATAGGGAAACTGTAAAACAAGCTATCACAATAATTAGGTGTGTTAGATTGATTTTAGTATACTTTAGAAAATTACTATGTAAAAACTTTTACCAGAACAACAATTCGTGGAAATTTTGTTTCCCAAATTCTTACTCTTTTTGCCAAACTTGAAGAGTCAAGTTTACAGTGAGCATCTAAACAAGTAATACGCAAACATATGGATCCATTCATGATAACATTTACTATTTTGGATAATATTCTGCCAAATCGAACCCGTAACGTGCACACAAAAAAGCGATCACTGCTGTAGGCGCGAGTGTGACAGAGGACCCGAATTCATCGATCCGAGGCATAACTCAGTAACTCGGTCTCATGATGCGTTACTTTTATATTTCTCATGTCAGTGTAAATCATTTGCAGGAGAAATGTTTTCAACAAAATGGCACAACATGCCATGCAGCACGTAAAATCATCGCTTTGTTGAGCCAAAACGTCTTGTCGCCGATTATATTAGGAAATGGACCTGTTAGTTGTCCACCTCATTAGTGTGATTTGACACCTTTGGACTACTCTGGCCTATGCTGATAAATCAGCAACAATTGATCATTTAGAAGCCAACATTCGACGAAATAAGATCTGATATGCTCGAAAAAGTGGTGCATTATTTACCCGCCACGATGGCATTTATAAAGCGAAGGCGCGGAGGGCACCTGCCAGAATTTATTAAAAAAAATTAAATGCCGAAATTTCCACTGAATTTCTTGTGTTTTATTTTTAACTAGCCAAACCCGGCGCACGTTGCTACGCCCCTTAATGAATCGAAATGCACTCTGAATTTTAATTGAATATCAAGTGCAAAAACCTAAAAATTATAATTTTTTTTATGGGCGTGGCATTGCCCACTCTTCTAATCACGAAATTGTAAAGTCATAACAGCTCAATATGTGTGCAAAGTTTCAGAAGAATCGGACCAGTGCAAGTACCTCAAAATTTTAATTGTTTTTATGGGCGTGGCCCTGCCCACTTTTCTAATCACGAAATTGTAAAGTCATAACAGCTCAATATGTATGCAAAGTTTCAGAATAATCGGTCCAGTGCAAGTACCTCAAAATGATACCTATTTTTTATGGGCGTGGCACTGCCCACTTTTCTAATCACGAAATTATTAAGTCATGACAGCTCGATATGTGTACAAAGTTTCAGAAAAATCGGTCTGGTGCAAGTACCTCAAAATTATAACCTTTTTTTTATGGGCGTGGCCCTGCCCACTCTTCTAACCACGAAATTATATGGTTATGACAGCTTAGTATGTGTGCAAAGTTTCAGAAAAATCGGTTCAGTGCAAGTACCTCAAAATTAAAACTTTTTTAGGGGCGTGGCCCCGCCCACTTTTCTTATCACAAAATTATTTAGTCATGACAGCTCGATATGTGTGCAAAGTTTCAGAAAAATCGGTCAGGTGCAAGTAGCTAAAACTGATAACTAATTTTTATGGGCGTGGCCCCGCCCACTTTTTTCCACCCATAAACACTCCCTGGTATGTGTACAACAACTTGCCAAAGTTTGAGTCCGATCGGTTTTACAGTTTCGGAGTCTATAGCTAACACACACACACACACACACACACACACACACACAGAGTTTCACTTTTATATATATAGATTAAAACTCTATCCTTAAAAAAAAACACCATATTTTCATGAATTATATTAATTGAAAATATGATTTAAATTCATTTTCGGTATAATTTCAGCTTTAAAGATTCGTTAGTAATATTAAACCTTAAATACAATTTTGTTCTAACCGAAGAAAGCAACAATGCTACGTAGTTGTGAATCTTCTATGCATTTAAAAATCATATCTTATTTTGGGGGAAAAATATATGACAGTAATTTTTTAAGTTATGAATTCGTTCATCGCTTAAATCATTTTTCATTAATTTATATATTGTGCTTTAACACAAATAAAAGAAACTTTATTAAAATTAATGCAGCTTTATAAAAAACTCCCTTCTTTTGTTTCAAACCTACAGCACCATCACTTAGACTTTAGCTGGGGTTTCTTTATGATCCTCAGACTGTTAAAAGATGAATGTCACATTTAAGTTTTTGGACTTACTTTTTTAGTTTTGCTGGATTAAAAAATGAAAAATAAAAAAAAATAACAAAATTACTTTTGCAAAACTGTAAAACGTACAACAAATCAACCGTCAGAGTAAACGGCGCATTTACCTAAATTGGAATTTCCGGTAAAATTAAAATTAAAAAAAAATAAACGGCCAAACATTTATATACTAGAGTACGAGTATGAACTAAAAGTGTATTCAATAAAATATATAAAAAAATAAACGTAGCAGCAATCAACAACAAAACAACATACATATAATGAAATAATTTAAATTATACAGAATAGAGATATTTGTTTGTATGTATGTATGTATGTATGTATGGATTTGTATTGTAATATAAAAAATACTTATGTAAGTATGTATTTTAGCACAAAAAGTAATACAAACAAGCGAACAGTGTGTAAATTAAATAAATGGACAAATTAAAATAAATAGGTTTTTATATCGTTATGTTCTTTTTTTTATCATTTTTATTTTATTAAAATTATAAATTATATTATAATTTTGTTAACCAAGTGGAATAACGAAGACTTTGTGCTCTTGAATCCGCAGTCCCCAGGTTGGAAAACTAGTAGAATTGATAAAAAAACATAATTTATTGAATTTAGTTTTTTGAAGGGGGCAACTAAGCGCTCGGGATAACTTTAATTAATTAAAACCGAGAGTATTGACATTTATCAGATTGTTGACGTTTATGAGTGTGAAAATTTCCTAGTTTAAAGCGTTTTTATTGTTTATAAAACCAAACCAAAGCAAAAGAAAAACAAAAAATATTTCAAATCAAATCCAAAATGTTTTGTAGATCTTATTTTCTTCACATGATCCTTCTCCCTGTTCCAAAAAATTTATTAATAACAAATACATAACTAAATTGCTTTCTTTAATTTTGATCTTATTAATTGCTCACTTTAACACACTTGTTTATAATTGCAACTGACGTATTTTTTAGGGCTGTTTTTATATGCGTGACTTTTAGGAGAATAAAAAAGCAACTGAACAGAAAAGGAAAATATGTATTCATAGTTGACATTTTTGAGCTTAATGCTATGGTAGACGTTTAAGAGTAGACACTGTCTATAAGCAAGTGTTGACGTTTTGGGGCGCACTGTATTATAAAAATTTAATATATTTTGGTCAGAAAATTACTTTGATAAATAAGTAAACAAACGTATAATTAATGCTAATAAAAAAGGAAATTTGATATTAAGTTACTAATTTATCATCCGAAATTGTATATTAAAATTTTTTATCATTTAAAACTAGCAGACCCGGTCCGCTTTGCTGGACTTATGGACATATTAGTCTATCAATATATCAATCAATCCATCTATATACTATTATATTAAACAAGTTAGCTTCATATAAATGTTTTGTTTATATATGATGTGAGTATTACACCTCCTATACAAAGCAAACAATATTTGTCGCTTATCCAAATTTTTATTATACCTATAATTGTTAAAGTATAAAAATTATGTGTGATTTCTTGGAGTTTATTTTATTTTTTTGCGCTTCAGGGAATTAAAAAAAAATATAATAACCAAATCGGTCTGCTCTGTTGACATGCGGCAAAAACATTTGGCCACGCCCACTTCAAATTTCAAGATGAGCTATCCGTAAAAATCTTACTTTCGCATGAAGGAATATTTAAAGAAAAATTTTTCCAAATCGGTCTCGCCGGATGTGCCGAAAAAAGAGTTGGTTTGTATAGGAGGTGCTATGCCCATTTTTAAATTTTTAGAAAAACTGTTCGATATATGAGACGTTACGTGTAGCTAGTATCTCCTCCACCAAGAAAAAAATGGTCTGACAATCTAAAACTAAACTGACGCACGAAAAAAAGAGCATACTCTCGTAACATCAGCCTCAGATATACTTGTCAGAGAAAAACTTTCCCCCTGATGCAGAGCTCTGAGACCCGCCAGAGCTGGGCAATAACAGGAAAGGTGTTGCACAGTCTCAACCTCCTCCTCGTCATGACAACTTCTGCAAAAGTCTTTAAAAGAGAGATAATCACCTGGAGTGTACTACCAAGACACAATGTTCAGTTAGATAACTAACAAGATCACTTTGAGATCTTTCGAAAAAGTCGCATAAGTGCTCTCGATGAATGGTCGTTTATTGACATCCACGTCAGTCTTGCTATTTCGGAAGTAGCAGTTTCCGCAGAACATCTGGTCTGTGCGGAACTGTATAATGTTTGACAAGAGTCTTGCGGGATAGAACTGCTGAACCAATGAATGGATTAATTTCCCCTGACTGGAGAAGAATACCATTCCTCGCCAGTTCTTACGTAATGTGGTTTGCTGACACTCCCGAGTGGCCAAAGACCATCTTAAACAAACTAAAAAACAGTATCTTAACGATAGTTCTTTTTTTAAAAATTGAAAATATTTCTTGAATATAAACCAAAATGAATTCCTTAGTAAGAAGATTTATAGAGAAATTTTTTAATTACTCATATTTTTTAAATATTTTTTTTTATTTAATAAAAATCTTACAAACTTTTTGTTTAAAATAATTTTTTTTTTAAATTTTATATTTTTTACACAAATTAAACAAATATTAATAGGATATAGGAAATTTAAATAATCAACAAATTAATTGCAACTTCTTTTATGAAAAGATATTTTTTTTTTAAAACAATCTACTTTTTCCACACACTGTAGCGTGTTTGCTTTGTAAGTGTAAAACTTTTAATATTTTTGACCATATAAATCTTAAAAAAAACTTAATAATTCGACTAAAGGCAATTTTGCTTATTTTGAATGTCACCACTGTCGGCGTTGTTGCCGCACAACAAGCATCGTCTTTGTCTTTATGTCATTCAAATCAAAATTATATTTAAATTATTTTGAATTTACTCCAATTTTGCTGTTGAGTATTTTATACATTTATTAAATTGAAGATTTAAAAGTTAAAAGAAAAAAAGTTAAGGTTCATGATTATCTACTTAAAGAAGTTAACGTTTGTTTCTTTATTTGTATTTAACCTATCACCTTATAAACGAAAAAAAAAAAAAAAATATTATATCCCAACAACAAAATTTTGCGCTAAAATTTCTAAGCGAATAAGATTTTTAACTACTAAAATCAATAGTGCATTAGATGCATTCTGAATGCCTTAATAAATGCGAAAAAGTTTGTCATACATTATGGGCTTCAAAATACATACATGCAATCACATGCAAAATATGTTTTAGAAAACATGTAAACAAACCTTATTAATTAATGTAACATTGATTTCTATTCATCTAATAGCAATGAGTTCTATGCTTTCAAGTACATTACAATAAGGTTAATTTTAATTGTGTATTCACATAAACCAATGACCCGCTTATGTTAAAATCATGAATATTTCTCTTATACTAAACCACTTTATCAAAGGATTAACCCCTGAATTCACTATTCATTTCAATGTTTTCTCTACAGGGTGATATACTTATATAGAGAAAATTCTAAAAATTTCAGCCCTTAAGTTTCAAGTCAGACATTTGGTATAATTACCCTTTTAGCATGAACATTTAATTTTAAATTATGCAGTACTGGTCGTAGTCCTTACATCAAAACAAAGTATTTTATAATATTCTTCACCTGTGCGGCTCTGTCATTCCATTTGTAGTTTCTAAATATTCATTTCCGACCCCATAAAATATATATTTTCTGAAAGCTTATGACAAGGGAAGTGTAATCAGTAATGCCCGCCTGTGCGGGTGTTAGTTGAAATCAACTTTAAGAAGCCTCCACATATTTCTTCGATATCAATGTAGTTTAAACCTTTTGCAAATATTTGGGTATGAATTGCTATTGAAATCCAGTATAATCGCCCCATAACCTTCTGAGATATGAGCCAATAAATATGACTACCTCGCCTTTTCCTTTATTTTACCACAACTATAGGATAACTCTACGATAATTATGAGACACGTTTGTTACCATTAGACATGATATGCCTCGAGAGCTATTCGGCAAAGTTAAGAACAAATCCGCAAAGTTATAGGCAAAAATAATTTTTTTAAATATATGCTTTTTTAAATGTATTAAGTTATTTCTGATCCAAATTAATTTTTGTAAACGCTCAACACACCAAATTACAAGCCATAGTTTTCAAACTTATTGCTAAAAAAAACTATCAAATCGGTATTATACTAACTGAGATATAAGCACTAAATACAACTACTTCGTTGGTTGCCTAAAATTCATAAACGAAAACCGATTTTTATTCAGCTACTAGAGTTAATACGGATATGAGGCGAAAGCACTTAATAAGCTAAATATAATACACTATAGAAAATTTAAAAATTTTAATGATGACCGCCACTACAAAATGGTGTAAAATAAATTAATTCTCGAGTTGAATTTAGTATTTCAACCTCCTCAATTTTGGTAGAAAATGAAGGGACCTTCCCAGTAGAAACTATGGAAAAGTTTAAAATCCAAAATGGCGTTCTAAATAAAACTAGGAAAAAGTTTAAAATCCAGGTTGACGTCCGAAACAAAATACGGAAAATTTTTTTCCTAACCCCATCAATATGGAAATCAAATGAAAGGGCTTGACTAGTAGAATGCAGTTAACTATGTAAAAAAATATAATTAAAGATGGCATCAGAATAACAACACAAATAGGCGTATAACAATAAATCTAAGTTTCAGGCTACGCTACGATGTAATAATCATTACCTATGTGCATGATAGTGAAGGGTATTATCTGATTCGGTACGTCCGAATATACTAGACTTACTAATAGTTTTTTTAAATTTGAGCCACTTTCTGGCTTCGCCGCGGCGCGCCGTTTACAAAAAGCTAGTCTAATTACTATGTGTTTACTTACTATGAATGATTTATTATACAAAACGAAAAAATAATTCATTTTCAGCTAGACGCATGAAATCCCTGTAAATCAGGCATAAATGTTTAGTTTAATTGTTTTTTATTCACTTAGAAAATTCATAATTGTTCAGTCAATGTCGTGACAAATAATATAAAGTCTAAATGCGAGTATGTATACACTTTTGTACTTTTTACGATAAATAATTTATTTCTTTTTAGATTTTTATTTATGTATTTAAAAATGCCCCAAATTCTAAAACATACAATGAATTGTTTTACTTTTTACAAAAGTTTTGTACATATAAATATTTATGCATGTGTGTGTGTGTGTGTATTTATACGTTTGTTTTAAACAAAACTCTTAAATGAAAAATTAACTCTTTGATGTTCGAAATTAAAAACACTTGCTGTAACTTTTCAAGGAAACTATACTTATGGCAATATAATCGGTTAGTTTAGTTGTGATTGTATAATTTTATTATTGTGGCAAAGAGTTTTGTTTCGGAATTTCAATGTACAGTTAATAAGATTGTTGTAATATTGTATTGTATTGTATACATATATTATAATTACAACAAAAGAAACATTTTATGTTCAGAACTGAATCATCTTTAATATTATCCACTCGCTATATCGAAATTGCTCAAATAATGTCGGCAACATGTTTAATATAAACTGACCAACAATAATTAGTATGTGGCAAGTCTACTAGAGACTTGCATTGTTTAAGAGAGCAAATAAAGCAACAGTTATTTTTTACGAACGGATGGACAAATATGTTCCAGTACGTGCTGACACAAAGTTTCTCAATATGCAACGATCGAAAAGATTTCCTCGTCTGCTACGAGAAGTTACATATTTATTACCACTTTTCTTTAAAAGAAACCATTGTCCATCGGGTTGTTTATGTTATGTTGGTACAGGTAGCTGTTGTGCATCTCACTTGGGTCCATTATATTGATCCCTTTGTGATACCTGAATGTAATAGTTAGAATAGAAGAGAAACAGAAGCAAACCAGTCCAGAGTCTCTGGCAGGAATCGAACCCGCAGCCCGCAGACTAGTTCACCGGGGCACCCGTTATGTTATGTTTACTAAACCAAAAACTAAACACTATAAAAATAACACCTATTAGAAAAGTAAGGGATAATTAAACAAAGTGCTCACTAAAAATGAGCACACTAAAAAAATTATAAAATATTTGGCTTAATCACAAAGTGCCCTAAGTGTCGTATTGTCAAAATGTCATAAATTAAAAAAAAGAAATTAAAAAGGTCTAAAAATTTTACAATAAATAATACAAAACTTTTTAATAATTTTAAAAATTTGTGAAAGATTATAACTATGAAAATACAAAACTTACGGCACATTTTAGAGTTTGTCAATTTCAAAAAATTATCTCTTTAAAAACAGCAGGTTCGGAAACTGCTGCAAAAATAATAATTTATTTTTGTCACAAGAAAATATTAACTTCTAAAGCACTGCCCTTAAGGCATTTGGTTTTGTTAGTTGTGCAATGCACTTGTACATTAACATAAAAAAAAATACTAAATATCTAGATTTTCCCATTGCATACTTCCACCATAACGAACAGGAAATAATAAACCTAGAACCATTTAAATACAGGTCTTCGTTTTCACCTACTAATTAAAACTATTTCTATGCCCAACACAAAACTTTTTTTAATAAAAATAATAAAAAAAAACCTTTATTAAATATTAAAGTTAGAAAGAATGGCCAATAGATATTAAAAATAGACAGTAGAAGAAAAAGCATTTACAGCTATATTATGTTAGTGACATGCATGTCGTTTCGACAACTGTCAACAAATATATGGTTTAAACAATTTGACTATTTCCGTCTTAAGCACCTGTGTGCCACCATATCCGTTTTGACAGCAATAGCACAACAATAATTACAATTATTACCAACAACTACCATTCACTTACATACTAAAGTTGAACGTTAAATAAATTCAAACTTTAGCTATTCAGTCTAAACATAAATAAATGTTTCTCAATTATGTATATTTAAAATAAACACCCACCACCTAGTGACCTCTACTAAGAATTCAACCAGCCCAAGCCAAGTCATTCGTCAACATAGTCAACATCTAGCTAACTGACAGACGGATCGTTGTTTATACACACATAAACTTAGAAAAACACATACAGGCGTATAAAAAACATAATGAAAACAAATTAACTTTTTACAAAAAAAGTATATAATTTTGTATTGGGAAATCATATGAAAAAGGGTGTTTTTTTTAAGCTCAAACTAAGTGTCACACTGCTATTTGTCAATGGATTAACGCTTGAGCAACTCTACGAAATTGTAACCTAGAGCTAATGGATATTGGCCCGATGTTTATAGCAAAGTTATGTGCTTAACGCGTTTGTTCATAAACATCTGGAGTAATATCAATACACAACAGACCCTAGAGACTCTATTATATCCAGAAAATGCACAGTTTGGTGCGACTTACACGCTGCATTATGTCGCGATTTCATACAACGGGTGGGCAAAAATAGAAGCAGCTAGAGTAGAGAGGTAAAATTTGGCCTTAATGTTTTTCTTAGGAAAAGAAGTATTTATGCGAAATTTCGAAAAAATCTAACAAGTGCCACGCCCACATAAACTTAACCTAAATTTAAAAGTTGTTAAAACTTGGAAATTAGTAATCAGATAAGAGCGACAGTGGTTTCAACTTGATAACGCTACGTGCCATAAAGAACCCGAAACCATTGATTTATTGAAATGAAAATTTGGCAATACGTTGATTTCTATTAATGAACCTGCCAATTAGCCTTCAAGGTCATGTGATTCGATATCTCTCGATTATTTTCTGTGGAGTCACACTAAGTTACTGGTTATTAAACTGGCAACAACTAACGCCTTGGGGGTTAACATTGTTCGTGTTATACATGACATTCGTCCAGTATTGCATGCAAAAGTGACATAAAATCAATTCCATTTCTGAATGAATCAAAGTTTACAAATGCTAAAATTTTTATATAAAAATAGGGCTGATGAAATTCCTAGTTGTTTTCCTAATAAATATGCTGAGGCTTTGGCTACACGTAAAGAAAAAATATGGTTGTGGCAACCATAATCGAAGAGCAACATACTATGATTGAATTGCATGATTATGGTTAAAAATAATAATGGTTACCAGTTATCATTATTATGTTTAATTAAAGTATCATTCAATAATCATATATATGACTACAATTGTAATCGACAATCTTTGCTTTGTTACGGCAAATTATTGTCTTTTGCTGTAACATACACATATTCATTGTACCAATTTAATTGCAATTTTTTACCAATATTTTTTTATATTTTCTCGTTTATTTTTAAATTTATTTTAATTTTTCAAAATTTTTGTTCCTTTTTTTGACATCTCAAACTTTTAAAATAATAGAAATTTATTCAGCAAGAAGAAGAACAATTGAAATCAAATTATTATTAAAAAAAATCATAGCTTGATTATTTTGTAATCATACTGTTGTCTCACTTATTATTAAATGATTATTTTTAATTTTTAATGATTTTGAATATAATGTTATTTTTGTCAAATTAATTTTTTTATATCATACTATTTTTAAATGATAACCATTTGGAAATTTTTACGAAAAGTAATCATTAAATGATACAATTCAAACAAATGCTTGACTATCGTGACAAAATATATGATAAAATGAAACAAAAATTACTATTAATTGTTTTCGACAACCAAATATTGTTTTAGAAAAAATAATATGACCGTCGTGATCATGTCGTAACCATGGTTTCTCTTTGCGTGTACCCTCTTACTTTAATTCTAATATATTTTTAAGAAAGCCTGGTCGTTTTACTTATATACGAAAGAATTTTTTTATTATACCAATTTTAAAATCTGGCTGCAGATATGACGTTGCTAATTACAGAGGTATTGTTAAACTTAGTATCAAACATAATAATTTTGAAAAAAAAAAACAAAGCAAACCATCTTTGTTATTAAGTGTCATCTATATTATCTGCTTTAGAACATGGTTTTCTACCGTTACCAATCTGTTGCACTTTACTATGCTAGTGAATCGTGTTTTTGTTGAACAGAAGCAAAATAATGCATTTTAAACAGACTATAGCTTAAATTTGCATAACGTCAATCACAAACTTCTAATAAAAAAACTTGATCTGATGAGGTTTACGTAAAACTGTCATACGTGGATTTATTCGTATATGCAGAATAGAAAATAGAACGTGCCTTTTTAAAAATATTACCTCTAAGCCAATGGCTATTGTTTCTGGTGTCCCACAGGAAAACCATCTTGGTTCATTGCTGTTTTCATTATTTATCAATGATCTGCGAAATAGGATACAATTTTCGTATGGCCTTATGTATGCTGACGACGTAAAAATATTCCTTAGTTATAATCATCATGCTCCTAAAAAGACTTAGATGGTTTAGTTTTTGGTGTAATCCTAACAAAATGGAGCTGAACCCTGAAAAGCTCAAATACATGTGTTTCTTTCGTAGATGTAATATTAACATGAAATATGTCTTAAACGGTCATACTCTAGACAGACTGAAAAACGAATTTTATTAGATCGTAAATTCAGTTGTATTAAACATATCTCTGTTACTGTTAACAAATCACGTGCAGTACTTGGATTTATATTTATAAGCTGTGGCCATGTTCTGTTACTCTCGCTACGAGAAACTTTTCACTTGAAACATGTAAATTGGCACAGAAATGCAATAAATCGAGACAAACAGCTGTTTTTCTCACTGTACTGTTTTTGTAACTATTCATGTAAGAAATACCTGTCACGTAAGAAAAATACTCGTAAGCCATAAAACAAGTGTTTCTGTAAAGGTTTCTCACTTCGAACTGTCAAAAAAGTCACAAACAAAAGACCGCGAGATTCCAAAAACTCTAAGTTTAAAAATTTAAAAAGTAAAATATGAATGACAAAAACATGGAAAAGGTAAAGTTAAAATGTTTTTTTTTATTATTAATACATATGTACATATTATGTATGTATGAATATTTATATCATAAATTTGTTATCATTTAAAAAATATGCGGGTTTCAAAACAACAAAAAGAAAAATTAGTCAACTTTATTTAAAAAATTAAGAATTTGCTAGAAGAAAGTTTGGAAGAACACTTTTTTAAACACTTTTATTTTCTAAATTTTATATGCATTATTATTTTCGCACTTTTTAAGTTTATTTATTTTTTCTCTTCTTCTTCTTATAATTAAGTATAATTTGATAGCTCTAACGTAACAACGTAATTACAAATGGTATTTTTCGTCTTGAGTTACAGATACACTTTTTTCTCACACTTCGAGAAACGGTGGGATATTTTGTTTCATGACTTTTCAATGCGAGAAGTTCTCACTTAAATTACAGAACATGGGTACTGGGCGACGAAGTTTACCGACCTGTATATAATAAAACAATTGCATGCATCTTTGGTCAGGCCTATTCTAGAGTATGACTCAGTATTTAGGGCACTAACGTACAGTATTTACAACAATAGCATTAAATCTGTGCAAAAACAGTTCCTGTTACTTTGCTTCGAGGCCTACAGTTGAATCAGTTAAACCTGCTGTCTAGTAATAGTAGACTTTCTCTTATAAGGCTGTCAAGAACGATGTATAATATCACGTTTGTTCTCAATTTAATATAAGGAAATGTACGTTCTAGGTCCTTGATTGCCAATATATCTTTTAATGTACCATCTCTTTCTACACGTTATTTTTATCCACTATCTGTCAAAGTTTTTAGAACAAATAATGCCAACTATGATCCATTATAAAGAATTTGTACTGTTTTTTCAAAAACTCTTTGTAAAATCTAAATAATTCAATTTTTAAATAACTAAGATTATGTTACTAATATGTACTGTTTGAAAGTCTATAAGGAACTAGAATTTTTAAACTCAAATTATTCCCGAGGATGCCCGATACCATTTTCAAATGCTTTTATCATGTATTGGTTTTTTTTAAATAAAACAGCTTGTTATTTAAAATTTAATTATCTACATATGTTATTTTTTTTTAAATTTCAAATACTAAAAAAGCACCCTATATAGTATAAGTAAATACAATTAAAAATATGTTTGTCCATTTGCATGTCCATTCCTCTATCTGTCTCTGTGTCTATGGGTATATGATTGTTTATAATATTTATATTCTATGTATATTTGTACTGTACACTTGTTCGCAGTCGTGGGACATAACAATTATGTTATGTATTGGAAAATTATTTGCTTCCGTTATTGGGAAAATTTTAATATAATTTTTATGCTTATAGATACTGTGTCTGTACAACAGAGAAGTTCAATATTTGGCACTTGAAGGCATGAGAACTGGTTATCAGTTAAAAAAGAGTAGCACTTAATTTGTATCGTTATCGACTGTTATAATGGAATTTGTCCCTATATAATTAGGCTAAACAAAAAATTCTGACACCTACCATTTACACCTAGTGTGTTAAAATCGTATTATTGAATCAAATAAATTTAATAAATTCATTATTAACAAGTCGTTATTTTGAATGTAATTCAATGAATCGAATTTTGTAAATGAATTTAGCTAAGTTTTATCATATTTCTCAAATAAAATATAACATAGTTAGGAGCTAAATTTTACAATATTTTGCCAAATACGGTAACTTAGTTATTATTGATACAACTGTGGTTTACAACACTTAAAAATACTACGCTGCATAAAGAAAAATTCGGTAATTTTTGTTGCCAATTTGGACAGGTTTTTTATTGTTTACATTTTTTATATATGGAGTTTGGCATTTTTAAACTTTTTTAAAATTTGATGAAAATTAAATATTGTCATATCTAAAAAGGAACAGTTTCTTTTTTGATTAACGAGTTTTTATGTCCATGGATAAATTTAAAAAAATCAGGTAATACTTTAGGCAAATCGACTTTTAGATAGGCCCTCACGTTGCATAGATCTGTTTGGCATATCAATATTTTGAAAATATGTATTGGGAAATTAATTGTTATTCCAATCCTGCACAATCGCCTCATAATTTTCTAAGAATAAGCAAATAAACACAACTGCAATTGTGTTTCCCCATATATTTCGCAATAAAAATAACAGTTTTCAACCCTAGGTTAGGTTAGGTAGTAAGGCTAATGCAAAGTTACCTTCACACCCTCACCCAGAAAACAATACGGTCCATTGTAACGCCTTTATATAAGATAGTAAAGAAGAGTAGAAGAGAGAATGAAGAACTAAGAAAATTAAGGTAAAAAGAAATGGTAAATGTGTACTCTACCAACGACCTGTCCTAAGTCTCCTGTCGCGAAGCCAGTTCAGTCCCATTACGAGTCCTATCAGGTTCTCGAGTTCACAGCCCAAAGCAACCTTCAATTCGCCTAGGAATATACTACCTAACAATTTCAGCCTACCAATCTGCCGTCTGGGATATTGGCAAACGATGTGCTTAACTGTCTTAGCCATACTTTTTACTATTTACAGATATAATATGCTTCGGGAGCTATTCGTAAAAATTTTGGATAAATCGATCACTAATCGGCAAAGTTATAGGCAAAATAGTTTGTTAAAATATATATCAAGTTATTAAAGCTTGTGATTAGTTTTTGAACACTTATAAGACACCAAAATACAAATCGTAGTTTCGAAAGCTATTGCTGAGAAAAACTGGCAAATCAATTTGAAACTAGTTGAGATATAAGCACCAAAGTACAACTGCTTCGGTGTTGTAAAATTTACAAACGAAAACCTGATTATTTTATCTTTCTAGGCGATATGGTCATCAAATAAAACGGCTTGACTAGTAGAAAAGAATACATTGTAAATAATTTAAGGTTCATAATGTTTATGACTGCAAAATAGCGCTCAAAAATGTATCCCCTTTAACTACTTAATTATTGATATCAAGTGAAAGGGCTCGACCGGTAGAATAAAGAATACTATCCGAAATGGCCTACGAAATAAAATGGCAGAAAATTTTTTCTGAACTCCATCCATACGGATAAAAAAATACATACAGTTAACTATGTAAAAATTCAAAATCATAGATGGCGTTGAAAATAGTAAAAGAAAAAATGGTGTAGAACTTTAAATCTGAAATCTAGGCTACGATACGATGTGGTCACAATACCTTTGTATATGATGGTGAAGGGTATTATCGAATTCATTACGGCCGAATATAGAACTCTTAATTGTTTTTATAAATTTTGCATTTTTTTTCTTAAAAGTTGTTCACCCTTGTAAAATTTCCAACCACAGACAATAAGAAATTATAACTTCAAATCAATTATTAAACTAACAATTTTACCCTTGATGGATAGATAATATTGTTGGTTATAAAATGAAAAGGAATCAAATGAAATGAAATATTATGAATATTGATGTGTTTGATTGTGTTATGTTGGGCTGGCTACTGGTGTCCACGTTAACGAGAGTTGGTCACATAACAAAACAATCATTTCATTATTATGTAGTCCTAACCCATCCGTCAATCTATCTAATCAAACAACTCCACCCATTTGGTGTGCCTTCCTTAAAGTTTTCAATCACTTTTATGTTGAGGCTTTTTTCTACTTTTTATCGTCTTTTTATACTTTATTTTTCTTTTAGTGGCACTTGCCACTTTAAATTTGTTAAATTTTATAATATTTTTTATCATTTTAATAATTGTTTCTGTTACCTGTCTTAAATGGGCAGGTAGTTTAGAGTTTTAAATTATTTTTTTAATTTTTAGTTTTTTTTATTGTAATAATGTTTTTGCTTTTTCTTTTTTTTTTTGCAGGTCATTGTTCTAAATGGTTCTGTTTTTGTTTTTATTCTTTGTATAAACAAAAAAAGAAAAATTAAGAAAAGTAATAATTTTGCCGACTACTTTTCACTACTGTTTCAAAAAACTTTTGGCTGAGTTTTATGTCGTGCGTTTGTGTGTGAGCGAAAAGAATAACAAACAACTTACACGTACAAAAAATAAAAATATTTAATATTAAAACCAAAACATTACGTTTCCGCCGGATATAAGTACAAATACTATTTTTGGGGAAGAAGAAACAACATACACATACGCGTACAAGTCCAATAATAACAACAAGAGACTTCAGAAAAAAATCAAAATTTTGTTGTCGTATTTTTAATACAACAAGTGCTGCACACTGCCAAAAACAAAAAAAAAAATAAGTAAATAAAAACAATAATAATAAACTATGAATAAAATTAAAATTAAAAACGTTATGATTATTATGGTCTTGTATGTGTAAAATAAAATTAAGTATTTTTCTCTTGTATAATTTTAAAGTTCATCGTTATAATCATCATTGCCGAAGACGTCGTCATCTAAAGGTTGTTGGCCATTAAAGGAAGCGTACATTTGAATATTGTTTACAATTAACATTGAGACTTACAACCGAAATATTCTCCAAATTTATATAAATTTTAAATATACTACAAAATGTCTGTGGGTAAGTAAATTATATTTATGCATATTAAAAATGAAAAAAAAAATCTTTAATTGTGATAAGGAACCATTAGAGTCTTCTAGGGTCCACTGACTATTCTTACATTTATGGACTGACTTTAAATTGCTTTGAAGAAAATATGGATTTCCTATTTCCAGGTCAAATAAATGTATTTTAAAACATTTCAAAAAAGCACCTTTGTTTTAATTAATTATTGTAGACTTTGTTCCTCCATGTTTGTTGGCAAAATGAGTATACTTACATACACCTTTATGTAAGTAATACTCTTAAATATCTGATCTTACAGTGAAAAAGTAGATAACTGTAAATAAATAAATAGATATGTAACTACACTGCAAATTGGTAGCGTCGTTAAACGTAGTAGAAAGCCAGATCTGAATATTAGCTATATAAGCTTTATTTGATAGACAGCTAAAGACAATTTAATTGTAAATGATCGAATTACTATGACTCTATTGAAAAATTTCGAAAGACGTTTTTTGTATTTACGAATTCTCAATGGTATTTCACGCTTTCGTAGTGCTAACCTGCTTGCAAGAGCGCTCGTAAAAGCCATAAATTTTTTTTACGATGTCCCACTTGGTTGGCCTCTATTTATTCATCAATTAACAAAAAAAAACGCTTATTTCATTCTAAATATGTGGTGATTAATTATGCCTTCGCCTTATAGAGAAATATTTCTATTAAAACTAACATTTACTATTAAAAGCAAAGTTATCCTTTTTTACTGCTTAAATAAAAAGCTGCATAGCTGTGTCGCTTTCGTATACAAAAAATTTTGCATTTTCATCTGCAATACGGTTGGAGATTATAGTTATCACTGCTTACAAAGTTTAAGAAAACATGTTGATCGGAAAGCTAAAGTTAAATTTTAGATAAAAAGATATTCGCGAGTGAAATTAAATCAATCGGAATTGCCATGAAATTGTTGTTATAAACAATAGACTCCTGCACAATTCAACATTTTCTGTAAAAATGTCTTTTTCAAAGATTTCATGCTTTGCTATGCCATGCGAATTTAAACAAGGTGTTATAACATGTTATGCCAACTCAAACATACTGTCTTAGCATGTCATTGCAACTTAGGCAAGCTGTTGTACGCTGTTGTGTTTAATACCATGTCTTTCTTTGAATTCAAATAATAGAAATAAACAAGATTTCACAACTTTGAAAATCGTATTTTCGTATTTTTAATTATAGCAATGTTTTTTGTTGAATTGTTAGTTTAGATTCGTTCCTTGGAGTGTCAATTTACAAAAATTCAAATGAGTCCGCGTACTACTTTAGATCAAAGAGAATTGGTTTTAAACCATTTCAAAAATGGCCACTCACAGCGAAAAGTAGCTGAAATGGTTAACATGAATTCTTCTACGGTCCAAAAAATCATTGAGCGTTTCATACATGAAAATCGGGTTCAGGAAGAAGGCACCGAATAAAATATTTAATGAGCAGGACGAGCGTTATATTTTGCAGAAAATAAAGGCAAACCCAAAACCCAAAAAAAAAAGAAACAGCCAAACCCGACACAAAACAAATTGACTTTATTTAAATATTTTCTAAATAAATCCTTAAAAGAAATTTCCTTAAAGTACGTAACTACAATTATATTAAATAAATTTCTGATTTTATTGCATATAATGTTCTATTGCAATGATTAAAATGCACTATAAAAAACATGTGCTGCATATGTCACACGTGTCGCATGTGTTGACTTTCTCATTTTCTATGCTCATGTATGCAATATTTATCACTGTTATGTCTTTATAAAACATGCATTTTCGGCATTGCATGAATTAGCAGTTGCATTATGTGACACATGTTGCTATGTTGTATAGTGCAACAGTTGCAGGCCTTTATTAAACAATAACACTACAATGGCAATTAAAAATGATTTAATTTCACTCGGAATACAGAACACAGGCGATACGCTTAAAAAACATACTTGATACATTCATAAGAAGTCCCAAGCGTTATTTTCTCTGGGGTTATTTAAAGAAATGAGTTTATGTAAGCAATCCCGAGATAATCCTTAAACTTAAGACCAACATTATTGCCAAAATACGAGTGCCGTTGAAATTTTCTTTCTACAGTCGTCGGCACAATTATTTTGACAAATTGTTCTCTTGTCTATTGGTTTTTTACTTTACTTTAGCTTTGCTCAAAACAAAGTGCACATCAACAACAATACTTCTTTGCAGTTGAAGGTCAACTAGAATTGTTCTAATTAATTTTTGTGTCTCTACTTATAATTTTGATTAATCAGTGATTTGAAAATATGGGGAAAACGGCTGAGTTAACTAATATTGTTAGAGCCTCAGTAGTAGTAAATTTCAATGACGCCTTCAAGGTAATATACATAGCCAATGATTTCAACTTGTTGCGTCAAACTGTTTATTATTAAAACATCAAACAAAACGATATAAAAAATTTACCGTGATCCGACGCGAAACGAAATACAATTCTAAGTGAAGATTGAATCATCTTTCGAAAATTTAAAACAAACGTTCAGTTAAAACCTAAAGATGTCACATATGTAAGACTTCCACAATCAAATTTCAATAAAGCATTTTTAAAGTTAAAAAGAAATAAGTGATCATGTCAAAATAATTGTGCAAATTTGATCACGATCGAAATTTTACTCTAACGTTGGAGTTCATTTCAGCATAGAAATTGTAATAAGAATTTCAAAATTTCTATCACGTTCGAATGCCGTAATTTTCCCCCATGTAATTTTTTCTATTTTTAGCGAACGAAGAAAGTTTATTTTTGCAAGAACTATATTTCTTAATGGACTTATTAAAATCAAACTCCAGAACAATGAGAAAATTGTATAGAAACTGAAAATATCTATTTTCGTTTGTAAATCTTAGAAAAAAATACCGAAGAAATTGTACTTTGGTGCTTATACATATATCGCAGTTGGTTTTAAACTGATTTGTTAGTTTTTCTTAGAAATAATTTTTGAGATTACGGCTTATAAATTGGTATCTTAAGCGTGTTCAAAAATTATTTAGGAGTTTAAAAAATGTTGATATATTGAAAAAAATATCTACCTTTTCATATAATTTTTTGGTATAACTTTGCCGATAAGTCCACAATTTTTCATAAGCATTTCCATACCATACCAAATTTATAAAAAGTAACTACCGTGTCTTTATTAATTTTTGTGTAAAAATAAACTAAAAAAACAAAGGCAGTTGTGTTTATTTGCTCATATCTCAGATAGTTATGGGGCGATTATGATGATTTCAAAAAACAATTTGCTCGCAAATATTTCTGATATTTCAATACCTTACACGGGTTTTTGCGATGTCGGGGGGCTTCAAAAAATTGATTTCAACATACACACGGACAGTCCTTAGTTGACTTCCCTATCCATAAGCTTTCGGAAAATATTATGGGGTCGGAAATTAATATGACAAACCTATATATACCCTTTTACACTGTCGTATGAAGGGTTTGAAAAAAATTATATATCCTATGTCTGTGCGGAAAACAGACCTAGAGCATTGGTAGCAAAATTTTACAAAATTAAATAAATAGTTTCGATGAAAACTCATAACATACAAACACACATTTCTTCTTTTTTATATTAGTATAGATATCGATATGAATATGGTCCATTATTTTTCAGATTTAAGTAAATATTAACGAAAATCCCTGTTTAGTTCTTATCACTTTTGTTTCTGCTAATTTTTTGTTTATGTATTGAAAAATTTAGGGAGCCCCGGTGGACTAGTCAGTAGTGTGCTAATCTGCTAGTTTGGGGGTTGCGGGTTCGATTCCCGCCAGCGAGTCTGGACTGATCTGCTTCTCTTTCTCTTCTATTCTAACTATTTCTATTCTTACTCTATTCTTCTCTCTATCTCTATATTAAGGGGCCTCACAATGGACCGTAATGGTGTCCGGCTGAGGGTATGAGGGTAACTTTGAACAAGCCTTACCTACCTTTCATTGAAAAATATAATTTTTATTTTTGTTATGTTGCAATGTTGTAATGTTGCACATGTGGTACAATTTATGTCTATTTGGTAAAATTCTACTATTGAGACGTTACAAACTTAAAATTCTCAGATTCCAACAGTGCTCACTACTATAATTTTTTCACTTACTCACTCTCTTAATGATAAAGACTCATCTAAAAAATGGCACTGAATTTAATGAAATGAATATCTTAATAGAACAGTTGTTAATAATGTTACAAAAAGATGTATAATTTATTTTCTTTTAATGATATTATTTTTACCATTCATTCATTCATTCTAAATACATGTCATTAATTACAAGATGTCTAAAAAATTTTAAAAAATACGACAAAAACTTTAACATTTTATAGCAACTGTCAAACCGAAATATACGTATGCATATACAGATGTACTTTTATAAAAATGTTCAAACATATATTATATTTCATCGATAGTTCTCAATAAAAACGTAAAATAAATCAATAAAAAGCCGAATAATTAATAGGAAAAGACAAAATTTTTAGATTTGAAAAAAGCTTTCAAGGATTGAGTGAAAACAAATGACATCTAGCGTTACAACCTGTAATGTATTGTGTTAACAATTTTGACATTTTAAAAAAAGTTGTTGCCAGTATAATTTACGTATTATTTTTTGAAGAGCTCTTCTTACTAAAAAGAAGAAGAAAGTTAAAACCATTTTTATGCAACAGTATATGTACATGTATTGTTCACAGAAAAAAAACCACACACACAAAAAATATACCACCTAAAGATGCCCCAACAGAATCCCCCCTAAATATGAAAAAAACTTAATTAAAAACATGACAACCATGCACATGCGCTCGTGCTTTCAAAAATACACATGTACACACTTACTTATGCCAACAGAGATGGGCATTTTGATGTCTAAAAGATACCAGATGGATGTCAATCCATCTAGTTGTAACACATAATTTTTCTTTATGCATGTAAGTTCGGATCTTCCAGTTTAAATTTAGATTTAAATACGTGAGTAAAAAAAAAAATACTCACGGTAAAATTTAAATATCAAATTTTTTAATTTATAACGAAACTTCCATTCGTTTATTTTTTTTATAAAATAAATAAAAGAAATCAAACAAGAAATTAAAACTGAGGGCGTTTTTTAATTTCATTCTTTAAATATTGAAGATGACGTTACTAAATGCTGCTGCTTGCCGCCTGTTGTAGATACTACATCATTGTTAGTGTGTGGTAGTGTGTACGTATTATTAAAATAATTAACATTTGTTATTTTAAAAATGCTGAAATGATGAGCTGCGTAAATGGTGTTGGTTTCAATGCATTTTCATAATTTTTTTTCCTGGATTTTCACTGAAATCTGTTCAACAGATGTGTTGGTGTTGTTTTTGTTACTGAAGCTGCTCTACGTGGCAGGGTTTTAATGTGTATGAGTCTGTTTTTTAGGTAAAATGTTAAAAAACAACAACAGCCTTAAATGAAATATAAACTATAAATGTACAAGTCCTGTATTTCAAAAATTTTTTTAAAAGTCTTAACATTTGTTTAAATCTTTCTCATTGTTATTTACTCTTTTAGTTGTAGGGCATTTGTGTATCATAAAATATGTTTTTCATGTGTTGTGGTATGAATATTGTTTCATACATTCCGCACGCGTTTTTTATTTTTTCATTACACACAGAGTTACTAAAACTAAATACCACATACATTGCAATTAAGGGGAAAATTCAAAGAAAAACATGTTGCATGGCGGTATTTAACATAAATAATTTTAAATGTATCTGCTTATTTAATGGCTTTAAAAACACCTTAATTTAACCACTAAACCAAACATAGTGTAAGAAAGTAAATAAAAATTTATATTTTTTTGTTTTAAATATTACAAAATTTTTACGTAAATATTTACTTGTGATCTATAACTGATGTTATATGACATCTGGGCAGGCAGTTAAAGTATCTAAATTAAGATTGTTTTTAAAACAAAATTAGAAGGGTTTTTAAAAAATGAATACAAAAGCATTATTGTAATTTTATTTTAAAACGGTTGCGACTATTCCATGTTATTGTAAAACGTCCGTGGGTAGTGTTGTTCTTAATAATAACTAGTGGGTCAAATACATCATTAAATAAAGGGTCCGCCATCTAACTTTTTTTTCAACTAGTGCTTATTTCGTGAATGGTAACACTTAGCTCATGTCTGATTTGACAGATAATTAGTTTTATCCTTCCGCTGAACGAATATGGCTGTGTATACGCTGCGATCGACTTACAGAAGATTCCGATTTTGCCAAAAAAAAATCAACTTTTCAGATGAAGCTCATTTTGATCTTGGCGGGTATGTAAACAAGCAAAATTATCGTATTTGGGCCACAGAAAACCCGCATACATTGAAAAGCCGATACACCCAAAACGAGACACTTTTTGGTACGGATTTTGGCCCAATTTTCTTCGAAAATAAGCAAGGAGTGGCCGTAGTCAATGGCGATCGTTATCGGGCCATGTTGAATGAATTTTTGTTACTTTAGTTGAAGAGGAGGATATTGACAACATTTGGTTTCAACAGGACGGCGCTACGTGCCACACAACCGAAGCTACACGTCAATACGAATAATATTGAACGGCTAAGTGTTTTTATAAATTAAATTAAAAAACTAACCATTGAGATCTTTATGTACGGGTTCAAGACACAATCGCGGATGTAGCATCAATTCAGGCAAAACCAAGCGTTCGAAACTTATTAGGCGCAAATTGGAACTAGCGGCGGTCACTACAACGGATAATTAACGAGGACTTAAACCTGTTTCCATATAAAAATTAAATTACAAACAAGTTAAACCCTATGGAATTACTTTTGGAATTTTGCAATGAAACTATTGAAATGGCCAAAGAACACAAAAGTTTGATAAATTGATCGTTTATGTCTGATAAGGTCCAACAGTAATGTAAACAAGCAAAATTTACATATGAAGTGAATCTAATATCCAGAAATACTCTAAGAAGCGGAACTACTCCCACACCGAGTCACTGTGTGAAGTGCAGTTTCCTCAAGATGCATGGTGGGGCGATAGTTTTTTTTTTTTAAGAAAACAGTGACTGTTAATGGGATACGTTATTTAAAGATTAATTTTTATACCCAAAGCTACGTTGAAGATGTATTTGTTTTAATAGCCTTTGTTTCTAGCAAGATGAGGCAAGCGCACATGTTGGTTATGGCGGAGCTTCAAAGAAAATTCACAAACAAATTAATATCCAGAAACTTAACTTTCCTCTGACCATCAAGGTCGCCAAACTTCCCAGACTTTTTTTTATGGGATTATGCCTAGTAAGAGGTGCACAAAATAAAACCAAGGAACTTGATTAAATTAAAGCAGTCAGTTAAAACAAAAATTGAGACGATTCCGACTTTAATCCTGCCGCATACGCGTGGATGATCTTGTAGGCAACTTACGGTCTATCATCTTTAAGAACATCTTGATTAAGAAGAATAATTTGAATTCCTTACGGTCTATCATCTTCAAGAACTATTAGTTAGATTAAGAAGAATAATTTGAATTCCTTAATTTAGGACAATTGTTGTGTCACCTATGTTAGAGGTAAATTTTCATCACTTAATCCTATTCGGAAAAGTTCAAATTCCGCAATTGTTAATATATTTTTGATACTTGAGCTTAAAAAATAGAAACTTTCGTAAATCAGTTTACCGCTAATTTAATCTTAAAAACTATTAGCATTTAGATAAAACTTATTGCGAATAAGTTTCGTAACAAATATCTCTCGGTTTGGTCGGAAAATAGCTAACCTATCGCTGATATAAGGTAAATTCAAAAAAACCCCTCCTGAGAGCCACCACGTTTTTGTTCATAATAAATTAGCCCCTTTGACAATGACGCTTGTAGCTTGTCTCTGCTTATCCTAGAGAATAATGGTTTCATAAATTAAAGCCAACCCGTTGCACGAAAAAAAAACGAGTATATTTACCATACAACAACATGAAATAAACTCGATTAATCATAAAGAAAATTTCCCCCAAAATGCTAGACCTTAATTCCTGTTAAAAGCATAGAGTAACATAGAATTTATTGCATCATCACAACCTCCTTCTCTTGTCAACTTTTACAAAAGTTATTAAAGGGATATTTAATCTCTGATTAGAGCACCAACCAGACCACGGGGTTGAAACTAAGAGATTTGCACATGTTCAATCGTCCATCGACGGCCAAGTTTTTCCTCCTATTTCAAGTAGGGGACCATGTAGTCTGTGTAGACTTGTAAAATTCCTGTTTGACTAGTTTCTTCCTGGGCGAAGTGGCAAGCCATTGATTATGCCAATCTCCTCTAAGTGAAGAAGAATTTCATTATTGGCTAATCCAAGTATAATACGGTTGCCTTACATACCTGAGCTTAAACATGTAAGATTAAAATTAGAAATTATTTATGAAGATGTAGACATTTTTTTTTATTTATTCGGAATTCATTTAATCCATCTCTTTCAAAATGAAACTTCATCATAAAGAATTTAATATTTCATATGCACTGCTGTAAGGCGTGATATGATCTGACTTAACACGATATAATTCATATAAAGGGTGGTTAAATTTTAGGGGTCGATGTTGAATGTAAATCACCTAAACGTCAAGTTTTTGACATTTCTCAATTTTAGACTAACTCAATTTGAACCATGGAAAGATACACAATCGAGTAACGCGTTAAAGTTATTCAGGCTTATTATGAAAATGAGCGTTCAAATAAAAATTCATTTCGTTCACTTTGTGATTCTTTTGGTAAATTTAATCGTCGAAAAGTGCATACAATCGGAAAAATTGTGCAAAAATTTGAGCAAAACGGGTCTGTAGGAGATGTGGAAACACCAGTGCATGCTCGTACTGCAGAAAATATTGCTGCTGTTCGCAATAGTGTAGCTGAAGAGCCATCCACCTCAACTCGTCGTCGTGCCCAACAATTGCTCCCCTCACGCTCGTCGTTGATGAACATAATGCATAAAGACTTGCATTTACACGCTTACAAGGTGCAATTGACTTAAGAACTAAAGCCTTTCGATCATTCCAAACGTCGGCAATGATCAGAATGGTGACAAGAAATGGCAACCGTGGATGATTAATTTTCAAAGAAAATTATCTTCAGTGATGAGGCACATTTTTACCTCGTCGATAAGCAAATTTGTTGCATTTGGGCGAATGATAATCCAAGAATAGTTGTCGAAAAACCAATGCACCTACAAAGAGTGACTTTTTGGTGCGGTTTATGGGCTGGCGGCATCATCAGGCAGTATTTTTCCCAAAATAAGGCCGGTCAGGCAGTTATTGTGAATGGTGTTCGCTATCGTGAGATCGCAACGAACTTTTTATGGCCCGAATTGGAAGATATGGATGTGAGCGATATGTGGTTTCAACAGGAATGTGCCACTTGCCAAGAACGAACGAAACAATGGCTTTTTTGTACTACAAATGCAATGGCCATGTTATCTCACGTGGTGGCCATGTCAATTTGAAACTAAGATCATGTGATTTGACACTTCCGGACTTCTTTCTTTGGTGTTATTTGAAGGAAAAGGTGTACGTCGATAAACCAACAACAATTCAAGAGCTAATGGATGAGATAATTCGGCACATTAACGGCATAGGACCTCAATTATGCCTCAGAGTCATCCAAAATTTGGACCATCGGATGGAGGTGTGCCGCCGACATTGCAGGGGACATTTAGCCGATATTTTGTTCCATACATAATTGAACCATACCAATATTACCATAATAAAAAGAAATGACAATTATTTCATAAATAATTTACATTTTATTCAAATCAACACCGGCCCTTAAAATTTAATCACCCTTTACTTTATTTTATATATACAATGCAGACAATATTATCTCATTTATATGAACAAATTAATTGCAATTATAGTAATTGCAATCAGATATTTTTCAGTATAAATGGTGAGATAATTTTTGTTTTAGAACTTACCTGCGTACGAAAAGAAGTCCTGATTAACAAAAATTATTGAGAGCTTATCGTTTGACGATGCCCCTTTTGTGTTTGATAAATTATAAATGTATTATTAAAACGTAACTATTGAAAAGAAAATTTAAAAAAAATACATTTGATACACAAATATTGCCCGACAAGTGAAAAATAATAAAAAAAATATTTAAAATTAAAGGCGATAGTAGTCGTTGTAGTTGCACTTATCACATCTGGCTGCTCTAAGATGTAAACATTTTATGTAAGCGATTTGTGTGTATAAACGGTGAGTTTTATAATTTCAATAAGTTTTTTAATTTCAATAAGCCAATGTATAAACGTAGTATATAGGATTAGAAATTTTAAGTAGATTTTTTGGATATAAGTAGTCAAAAATTCCTCGGAAGCACTTTGTCCTATTTTTATTTAATCAAATTTGTGATTAATAACTCAAAATGTATAAGACTTAATTAATCACAATTTACATTATCCCAACAGACCTTTCGCTACAAAAAAAAAAAAATTTTTTTTAAATTATAAAAACAAAGACTTTCCCACAATTACTTGATCCCTTCTCACTCACCCCAACTGTTGATAAAATCCAGATCATTGACATGTTCATCAACAGCCAAAGGAAGTTTTTAATAAGAATCAATTTGTTAAGACAAAAATTCCAATGACAGCAGCAAGAACAACAAAAGGTATTTCATACATACTTTTAAAGTTCGAATTTAAAATCTACAAGGGAAAAATATTTTTATAATAATAATAATGAACTCGTGCTAGATACTTATTGTACTCATTGTATTCGAAAAGTTATTATTTCTGATGACGATGATAATGATGATGATGATGATGTTGCCGTGTCTTTTAATTGGAGCATAAATTATGTAGAATCGTTTGTATTCAAGTATTTATGTAAAAAAAGGTCTAAAATTACACACACACAAAAATAGTAGCAACAATAAAAACAATAAGAACAAATTTAAAAGTGAAAAAAATAACTTAATCAGCAGCAGAAGCACAAAATGTTTAATACACATTTCCTGTGATGTCTCCACATTACACTTTCTTTATTCTCATTTACTACGTTCAATAAACCTACACATGCATATTTATGTATGTACGCGGAGAGCAGAAATATGGCAAAGAATTTTAAAAATGATCATGCGAGTACATTTGAATGAAATTGTGACATGCAGCTGTACTATGTAGCATGTATGGTCATAATATAATTATGATCGCTAAAAGTGTATATCTCAATCTTTTCTATTTCGTATTAGCGAGATTTAGTATAAGTGAGATTTTAAAAACTAAATGAAATTATAGAATTTATAAAATATTTTCAAATTAGAAAAAAATGTATTTAAATTTTGTGTAAGAAGAGAAAATAACGAATAGTTTTTGCGAAAAATTTATGACTTTGACGTAGAGAATATGTGGTTTCAACTGGATGGTGCCACTTGTCACATGTCAAGAAAAACAATTGATCTTTTGAAAGAAGAGTTCGAAAATCGCAATATTTCTCGTAAAAGAGAAGTGAATTGACCACCAAAATCGTCCGATTGGACACCTTTAGACTATTTTTTTGGGGCGCTTTTTAAAATCGAAAGTGTTCAGCAATAATCCCACAACAGTTGAATAACTTAAAACAACATTATCGAGCAGATATCAAGCATTAACAACAGTTTGCTGATTGAGAGCCTGTCGAGCTAGTATGAAGGTTAACTTGAACAACATAATTTTTTAATTTTAACCGGAATCTTTCGGGTGATAAAATGAAATCAAAATATGTTTAAAATCTCTAAAAAGCTCCTCCTCAAATTTGGACACTATTACCTCCAGATCAGTATGCGGTTAATTATTAAGTATGTAATTAATAAAACAAACATTTCGATGAAAGTAAAATCTAATCAGATTTGATTTGTGTTTGTTCAAAAATATACGGAAAACCTCATGCAACATTTAAACAAAATCACCTCTTTCATTTATAGACGCAACATGTTAACATGTTAAAAGTTAATTAGGATCTTGAAAAATTTGATATATTTAAAAATAAATTTATATTTTTCAAAATTATTTTTACCTATAACTTTGTCGGTTAATAATCGGTTTATCAAAAAAGTTTAAAGAATATTTTTAAAGGCGATCATGATAATTTTTATAAAATTTAAATAAAAATATTTCTATGCATGAGCAAAAAAAGTTGCAGAGTGCAATTAAAATTATAATGCTAAAAGGTTTTGGGATTTTTTTTCGGATTTATTTTTAATTATCGCTTTGGATATTATATATATTATCTATACGATATATCTATGACGCTAAGATAATGTTCTGTATTTGGTGAGATCAGAAGGGTGTTTTGTATTATGAACTGTTGAAATCGGGTGGGAAGATTATAGGGGACCTGTACCGAACTCAACTGATTCGTTTGAAGATTCGTCAACGAAAAATGACCAGAGTATTCAACCAGACACGAGGCTATAATCTTCCATCATAACAACACTCGGCCACATGTTGCGAGACAAGTCAAAAACTATTTGGAAGACAGTGAATGGGAAGTTATGGCTCACCCGTCATATAGCCTAGACCTTGCCCCTTCTGATCACCATTTGTTTCGATCGATGCAGAACGCCCTCACTGGAATACACTTCACTGCATCACAGAGTATCAGAAATCGGTTTGACTCATTCTTTAACTCAAAACCGGAGCAGTATTTTCGGCGCGGAACCCAGAAAGATGGGAAAATGTAGTGGCTCACGATAGACAATACTTTGAAAAAGTTATTATTTCATTTTGTTATTAAAATAAATGCATTTTTTAAGCCAAAAAATCGACACTATTAACTTGTATGCATAAAAATCAATTTAATGAAATATAATTTTTTTAAATATTTTTCTGCTTTATTTTAAGTCTAAAAGTAACATACACAAATTGGAAAACTTTTTAAGGAAAAAGAGATCAAAAACGAAATTCGTCAGTAAATCTTTAATGTAAATAATTGTTAACAGAACACAATTGATAAATTATTTAATTATTATTGTTTATGAATTTCTTTATTGAGTTTATAATTTGAACTATTGTTCTTTAATAAAACGAAATCTTCTTAAAATAATTAGACATAAATCTAAAATGTTTTTTTTTTTATCGAAAAAAGAAAAACACATAAAATAAAGAAAAACACAGATGATTATTCTTGTTAATGCGGGATATGTGTGTATGTATGAATACCCACACATTAAAATTTACAATAAAATCACTAATCGTGTGAGTGAACATCATCGAAAAAACGAACCATACAAAACCTATTACACCCAACTAAAGCGAAACAAATTGATGAATGACCTCTAACGAAGGGAGAGATTTGTGATTTCTCAGTTGACAAACTCTTAATAGGAAAAATAAAAAATAAAATAATAAAATTTAACTACAGACCACTTCATTTATACAGTTCTTTTGGTTACGAGTACTAATCAATGTTGGAACATTAAAAACGTGTAGGATTGAAGTGATTTATACTTTCACCATTTGGATAATGCAGCAGCATAAGCTGCAGCAATGCAATACAAAACACATTCAGCATTCCAGTGTGTCACATTAGACATAAACTTCTGGCATAATTTCAAAAAAAAAATTTAGATAATTTCCAAACCAAGCATTTTATACGATAGATGAGGAGAAAAGGAAAACATCTAGTATTATGAGTGCATTGATGGTTGACTGAATGGCGCTTTCCCATAAATATCGTGGGTACAAAAACAACAACAATAACAACAAAACACAAATAAATGATAATAAATTGTATGCTCCATTAGCAAAATATGGGAAAAAATAAAACAGCAACAGCAGTGACAAGAATAACAACAGTGCACACAATGATTAAGTTTGTTTTTATTGTTCGTTAAAAAGGAGTGAGTAGAGTGCAACTGCCTACAACCCTCAAACGACAAAACCAGCTATAATTTCATAAATGCTTTTCTTTGCTCTAATTTAACTAATCTAAGTATTTAACAGACAATTTTTAAACATGATAATATTTTGCACTGAAAATGTTCCCATACCTTTTTTGTTTTTGAAAAATTCTTGTCACCCATACACTGAGGGGTGTGTTAAATACCACCTCCTCTTTAGCCACTTAAAAATTCCAGGTTCTAATATGTCTTGTTGTAAATGTTAAAGGTTTGCCATTACATGCTCGTATAGACTAATTGTTTTTAAAACACTTAAAGCATGTTCTCTTATTTGGCACAGCAACAACCTTCCAGGAGAAAATGATAAATAGTTTATCGTTCTGGGAAATTGCTTATGTTTCTATTCTCTTAAGTGCTAAGAAATAAATTAAATATGTTTTTGGGTTTTTTTTTAATTTTTCCTTCTAAATGGGTTTAAATATCAAGATGACATTACTAGACAATAAAGAATGCCATTATGTTGTGGGTTGACCTCAACATATTGCTTCATCGCTAGTTAGTACTGCAAGATTTTTATGTTTGCCCCCTTTTTGAAATGGGTTAAATAGGTGTTATTTGGTATCAAATTCATGTGTTTTCTGGTTTGTTTTTGTGTTTGATTATGTTAAACATTATTTAATTGTCACAACTTTATTTATTTTTTTTTTATATGTATGTATAACATGCATGAATGTTATTCAATTGTTTTTCAATAAAATAACATGGTCACCCTGCTACGCCTAAAGGCCGACTGCATATATTTTTGGGATAAGGATCTAAAAAAATAACAATTTCCTAAAAAATTACCAAAAGTGTTATGTGAAGGTTTGCTGTCTTGTAAGCTTTCATTATGTTTATTATCTTGAGAGATCTTAAGTGAGGGTTAAATTTGACATAGATTTGAGTTTAAGTGAAACCTATTTGTATATTAAATATTTTTAAATATTATGGGAGTTAAAAATATTCATAAGGTAGACTTGATTTTTTAAATAATTTTTTTATTTATGTTACGTATTGTCACAATGTTATATTTTTTCAAACTTTTCAAGCGCCATATGCACTCAAACTGCCTTCACTATAGTTATAAAAAATGTGGAGACTTAAGTTAAGAGAAGATCTGATTTATGACCCGATCGTAAGGGTCAGAGATAAAAATCAACTAATTTACGTTTTTGTCAGACAATTGAGTGTCAATAATTTCGTCTTAGAGACTTAAAGGAGAAACCAATAATATCGCGAAGCATTTGAGTCTTTTTTAGAACGGGTCCCCATTCACATGTTAATATTCTTTGATATTTTGAGCAGATATTTGAAATCACAAATCTGTCGCGATAAATATGATAAGAATAAGCCTTAAGTCTTATTACATCAAATTTGCCCATATTAAGAATGCATATTTCTTTTAAAGTGTATAAATAAGCAGACCCTGATTTGAATTTGAAGGGTAATAAACATACCGACTGCCCGCAAATTTTGAAGCAGGTCTATTATTATTTTAGATTAAGGTGTAATCCCCGGTTACGATCGGGAAAAACTGTATGACTACCGAAATAATAAGTGTTATTATATATAACCTTCCGAGGTAAAGTTTATGGACAACGATCAAAAGGTTTTCGCCTTTTTCTTAAGTCAAATTAAAGAAGCTCCTGTTTCTTAATTTTAATCGTACATTTTTATTGCAAATAATATTTAAAATACGTCATTGGTCGTCTTTTAAACATTGAGGATAAGAAATTATGTTCAAAAAATTTTAAAATTTTAAAACAGTAAAAGGAAACTTGTGAAAAATTATCCATAATTTTAAAATTTTTCTCATAAAAGAAAATTTATAAAAGCTTTCCTACTAAAATTAAACAAATTACAGGTTTTCTCTTTTGAGTAATCAAATAACTTTGGAGAACACTTTTAACAGATTGTTGAAAAATTTCACTAAAAACAAGTAAGAGTGCTATATTCGGCCGTGCCGAATCTTATATACCCTTCACAACGTGTAGTCATGCAATAACAATAGTTTGTATCACCATTAATCTCATATGAAATACGTACATACATATATAAAAAACATACATATTTAAAAACATCGCATTGTAAAATTAAAAATTAACGTATGTATGTTAAAAAAAATTAAAAAAAAAAATTTAAAAAATTTAAAAAAAATGTAAAAAAAAATTAAACAAAAAAAAATTAAAAAAAAATAATTAATATATAAATAATAAATATAAAACAAAAAAAAATAAAAAAAAAATTTTAAAAAAATAATAAAAATATAAATAATATCTATATATATAAAAGTGAAACTCTGTGTGTGTGTGTGTTAGCTATAGACTCCGAAACTGTAAAACCGATCAGACTCAAACTTTGGCAAGTTGTTGGACACATACCAGGGAGTGTTTATGGGTGAAAAAAAGTGGGCGGGGCCACTCCCATAAAAATAAGTTATCAGTTGTAGCTACTTGCACTTGACCAATTTTTCTGAAACTTTGTCATGACTTAATAATTTCGTGATAAGAAAAGTGGGCCGGGCCACGCCCCTAAAAAAGTTTTAATTTTGATTTACTTGCACTGGACCGATTTTTCTGAAACTTTGCACACATACTAAGCTTTTATAACCATATAATTTCGTGATTAGAAAAGTGGGCAGGGCCACGCCCATAAAAAAGGTTGTAATTTTGAGGTACTTGCACTAGACCGATTTTTCTGAAACTTTGCACACATATCGAGCTGTCATGACTAAATAATTTCGTGATTAGAAAAGTGGGAAGTGCCACGCTAATAAAAAAAAGGTATCATTTTGAGGTACTTGCACTAACCGATTATTCTGAAACTTTGCACACATATTGAGCTGTTATGACTTTACAATTCCGTGACTAAAAAAGTGGGCAGGACCACGCCCATAAAAACAATTATAATTTTGAGGTACTTGCACTGATCCGATTCTTCTGAAACTTTGCACTTATATTGAGCTATTATGACTTTACAATTTCGTGATTAGAAAAATGGGCAATGCCACGCCCATAAAAAAAATTATAATTTTTAGGTTTTTGCACTTGATATTTAATTAAAATTGAGAATGCATTTCGATTCATTAAGGGGCGTAGCAACGCGCGCCGGGTTTGGCTAGTATTAAATAAAAAATTAAAAAAAAATTAAAAAAAAAATTATAAAAAAAAATAAAAAAAAAAAATTTTTTGGCTTAGCTGGGATTCGATGCCACGTTTTCTCTAACCAATATACAAGTTTGTATGTTTGTATGTTGTTGTTGTAATGTTGTTTTTGTGAAAAAAAAATTGAGGTGGTCGTGGGTTTTTGCTCATATGTCAGTTGTTTCTGATTTTCAATACCGATCTACTCCCGAATATTTCTGATAATTTAATACCTCACCCGGGTCCAAGTTGATTTCAACATACACACGGACAGACGGACATACTGACAGATCTTAATCGACTCCCCTATTCATAAGCTTTCAGAAAATATATACTTTATGGGGTCGGACATGAAAATTGTAGATATTTCATACGGAATGACAAACCTATATATACCCTTTTTCACTTTTATTTACATTACGCAAATATTTCACGAAATTTTTCTTTAATAAATAAATGTTTAAATAATTACCAGTTTTTTTTTTAAATTTAAACCAATTGCAATACAAAATACATATAAATTCATTGAAATATGTTTTGACTTCATATATTTGGTACAAGAAAAATCACACAAAATTATGTCAAATTTTTCGCAATAAAAATATTTTTAAATAAATATTAAATTAATTTCTATAATTTTATTGATATTAAACTAATTTTTTTTCTTTTTAATTTTCATACTTTCTGTAAAAATAAATAGTTTGTCTAAAATGGTTATAAAATTTTAAGTTCGAAAAACTTAAAAACAGAGTTTGTCTAAAATTAATCAAAAAAAAAATTCTATAAATATACAATTTAATAATAAAAAACAAATAAATTTTGATAAAAACAATAAAATCCCATAATTTAATTATCTTATATTTTATGCATTTTGCTTTCTTAATTTAAGACTAAATTTGTAACTTTAAATCAAGTTCCACAGCGTTAACGCTTTAATTACACACCTCATATTCTAATTGTAGCATTGTTGCATGCAACATAAACCAAACGTCTACTACACTAATAATTTAAAATACCGCAATTAAAATTTACAAATTAAATTTAAATTTTGTGAAACAAGCACGAATATAAAAAGAAACTAAAAGCATAAAAACTTATTTTCTTATTTAATTGTTGATCAAATTTCATAAAAATTATTGAGGCATGATCTTTTAATAGGACTTGAGGAGTAAACGGTTCAACAAACCAATACTGTGAGTGTGAGTAAGTGGTATTTAGTTTGAAACAAGACCAAGAATGGGTGGATGGATGAATTACTGTCTGGTTATAAATTTTATTAACTTCTGGTTCTCTCTTAAATTTTCTATAATAAAATTGTATTTATAGTTTAAAAGCAGGAACCCCTATATAATGTTGTGGCTGTATTCTTACAAGTATAAAGCCATCAAACTAATCACTCAATTTTTTGAGTTTTCTCGTCTACATTTTTCATTTTTTTGTTTTAGTTTAATGTAACATGATGCTGTTTTAAAAGAAAAAGTTTTGTTGTTTTATTTCTTCCTTAAAAGTTTTCTTCAAAGAGTTTTTGTAATACGCAACTATGTTTTTACTTGTATATATTTTGTTGTTGTTGTGTTTTCTTCTAGTCTATCAGTTTGTTTCATAACATTGATGCATTAGGTTGCATGTTTTTTTACCCACCACAAAAAAAATTGTGCGGGTGGTATATTTATCTTTTCATTTCGTTTGTAACACAACGAAATATTAATTTTAGATCCCACCCCATTTAAGGAGGATCTAGGTATGCTTGACCGTTAGTTAAAAGCACGATAGAGCTCGAACAAAAAAAAAAAATTTTTATTATACATCAAAAATGTTTGATATTTAAAATGGGCTAAATCGGTCTGTTAGAAAGAAATTTATATCTTAAATTGTAAGAGAAATTGTAATGCCTTTCGGACATGTTTTTCCAAAAAAGGAGTGTATCGAAAAAAATTTGTAGTTGCATTAAATTAAATAAAACTCAAATCGTGCAATATACAGACTCCTTAAAATACGCAAATTTATTGGCATTTTGTACAATTTTATTTAAGATTGAAATTGAAATTTATTATTTCGTATTTATAAAATTATCGACTTCCATTAAAGATTTTACAGTTGCTTCTGTTACCTTTTTGGAGGAGGTGGTCCATCTACGCTTAAAATCGGACATGTTCTGGGACATCTTTCCTGTGTTCTTGAATTCCTTTTTTACAAGAGTCCAGTACCTTTCCACAGGCCTAAGTTCTGGACAGTTAGGTGGATTTGCCTCTCGTGGTACAAAAATTACATTATTCTTTGAATACCACTCAAGTACCTTTTTTCCATTGTGACATGATGCCAAATCAAAATATGTAGGGACTCGGTACTGTCTCGGTGCACTCCGTGATAAAAATTTCTGTGTTTATTGTGCCTGATGCCACAAATGCTTGTCTTCGTTTGCCATCACTGCAAATAGCTTGCCACACAAGAAATTTATTAGGAAGTTTTGTTTGTTTTTTTGTCCGGAACTCTTCCTGAACATTACCTCTTTCATCAGCAACATAAAAATCTTGGCCGGGAAATTGAGAAAAGTCTGCCAGTACGTATGTATGTTTCGTCATCTATCACACAACAGGTGTATTTTTTTTAATAAAATCTGCCTTCAATTTTTTCGCTCGTTTTTTTGCTTCTTAGTTCTTTACCGAATTGCGATCTGGAACCTTCTGAACTTTGTATGTCTTCAGCCCAGGGTATGCTTTGGCCCTTTGGACAAAATCATTAGAGCATTTCACCGTACGCACTGCTTTTCTGATAGAAGTGTTCGGTGATGTACGAAACAGTTGCTCGATTTCTTTTACTTTACTAATATTCCTTGGACCTTTTTTATTTCCTGATCCAGGTTTCTTTCAATGCTCAGGTCTTCCTTATACCATTTAATGGCATTTGAAACAGTTCGAGGGTCAACTTTAAAATTTTTGCTATTTTTTTAAAAGTCCATGACGATTTTTCTTTTAAGTTTTAATTATATTTTCATGTAATTTTTTTCGCAGTCCATTTTGATCGTAATAACAATTGAAAATTAATGAGTTTTAAGATAATAGTATCTTACATATGCATAAAAGCTTACGTGATAAAAAGAAAAGTTATTTATTGCACGATTTGAGTTTTATTTAACTTAATGAAACTTCAAATTTTTTTCGATGCACTCCTTATCTAAGTAGAAATCATTATTAAAAATTACTTTACCAGGCCTTCTTTCCTTACGATCATTTCTCAAATATTGTGGTAAAGAGAAGTGGGTAATTTCACTTCTTTTGTAAAAAAGGTATTATTTTGAGACTACATAAATATATGAAAAATAAAAAAAGTAATAAAAGTATTACACAAAATTAATAGTAAATATCGAAATATCGACACAGCCAAATTGGTGCTCTTACTTGCTCGTTATTAAATGTAAGCTTTACCATTTGATTTGGAATATTTGCGAGAAAACTAAAGAAAATTTGTATTGTTTTCAAATTTGAATAAATTTTGAATTTAGTAAAGTTAAATTTTTTTAAATTTGATAACATTTAATATTAGAAGTAAAACTAATTAAATCTATATAATAGAGTAACGTGATTCATCATCGCACCGTCCAAACGCAAAGAGCAAGAGACATGTATGGCTAAGAAGGCATTTTTGAAAATTCGTACATTAAGGGGGTAAAAAATGGTAAAAACGGGTAATATCGGTAACCTTATATCTGCTAAGCTAAAAATGATACAAACTAACTAGAAAAGGTATTGTAATTTACTCGAAAAATAAGCTGGCCTTTTTATGAATTTTCAACACCTAAGGTATAAAAACGGGTAAAAACTATAATTTGGTAGTTTTTTAATACCCTATGTAACTTGCAAACACATAAAGCTAAAAAAAATTAAATTGTATTAGGTGATCTGCGAAAAAAAATTATTTCGGCACTTTTTTCAAAATCGCATGAAAATTGTCCCTCTTTTTGATACTTTTTTAAAAAAAGTTTTCTTATATTATTAGGTAGGACATAATTTAATATAACTACATATTATTATCGCCTAATAAAATATGGACATTTATTTATGTGAAATTATGAAAACTTTAAGGGATACAAAAAAAAGTAGCAAAAAGGGGGAAAATACCGAAAACTATGTATACTTCCTTATTACAGGGAAAATTTGCAATTTGGGATTTTACCAAATATAAAAAGTTATATAATTTAGTAAAAATTAAAACACTTCATAACCGGGAAGATAGTTGAACATTCGGGAAAACAATTTGGTACTTTTTAAAACATAATTATTTTTATGCAATATAGAGTAGATTTACTTACTTTAAATCATGTCTATTAAAATGTATTTTTTTTTTTTTTGGTAGATATTTAAAAATTTTAAACTTGGAGTTTGTATATTGATATGATATAAATACCCAGAAAAGGTACTTTTTCTTTTTTTTTTTGTACTTTTTTTATTTTCTAAGTTTATGATACTTGAATTATGAATGTAATGACTATAAATACAAGGTGAGACTGAAAATATTATGGGTAACCGAAAAGGTACTTTTAAGCATTTTTATGGTACTTCTTGTATGTTCAACGCTTATGAAGCTAGAATTGTGAAATAAGGGACTACTGATTCAATATGAGAATGAAAATGATATGGGCGGCACAAAAGATGGCTCTTCACATTTTTTATTTTGATCTTTTTGTATTTTTAAATATGAGAACATAGATATCTTACGGACAATAAAAAAATTACTTTTTCTAATTTTTATTGCTTTATATTTTGTATACATAAAATTCAAAAAGTACGCAGAGAAAACAGTATCGGTTGTGAGTATCGCAGTTGTTGCCAATCGCATAGTTGAGTAGTGATAGTAGAAATTTACAGTTATATCTACAGAATTTCATTTCGGAATATAAATATGTAGTCAGCACTAATAAATTATGATTCTTGCAATAGAAATTTTATAATCACAAATGAAAAGTTCATGAAATGCATGAACTGAACCATTCGATTGACAATGAATGCAATTTTCTGTTTTCTGGGTGTAAGTACTAAAAGTCCAAGTGGACTTTAAAGATTTTATCGAAGGACAAAATGTTATTGTTTTTTTATTTTTATTGTTAATATTCAATATTCTGATTTTATGAATCTTAAATTTTGAAACTCAGTACTTTTTATTTTTCTTTATAATATGAATTATAGATGAATAAATTTAACCAAAAAAATATTTAGCAATTAAAAAAATAGAATTTTAGTATTCAATGAATAGTAAGAACTATTATATAAAAGTAGTGGTTAATGTTTTAAAACCAAGAATTATTATTAGACTAAAAACATCAAATAAAAAGCCAGAATGAATTGCCGGTTTATATAATGTCTTGTTTTTTGTTTTCAATGTGATGAATCTGCAGCAAATTCTAATTCATATTATACAACTGAATAAGATTTTCACCGAAATTCTTTTATTACAAAAATTTTTATTATAAAATTGACACAGAGTGAAAAACTTTTTATTTAGCGTGTAATTTCTGCAATTTTTATTTCCAACCCTAGAAAGTATATAGTATATTCGAGTCCTTATAGAAAAGGAAGCTAAGCTCGCCTTGTACTTGTATATGTTGAAATCAACTTTTTGTGCATTTGTTATCAAAAAACAAAAATCTCATTTTCCAGCCATGCATAAATAAATGCAATCAAGGCCAATTCTACAATTTTTGACATTACACTTCACGATCAGCTGTCGGGACAAGACTACCTTGTGAATGTGCCTAGATTGACTTAAGTTCATTTTCATAAGTGATTATGCTTCCTAAAACATTTTTATATTAAATTAAGTGAATCCGATGTTAACCGAGCGCATTCCTTGTGCATTTATACAAATAAGCTTAATACCCTGTTCAGACAGATATTTTTAATTGTTTCAATTTAGTGTTGATTGAGCAATTAAAATAAGTGTTCACACATACTCAATTTATCTTACTCCATTAGCATTTGATAGCTGTAAAAATACGATGTATTTACACCAAATCAAATAATGCCTTCTCTTCAGTTTTTTTCCTGTTCATAAAATATTTTTACAATTATATTTCTGTGGTCGCAAGGAAAAACAAGGTAACTCCATTTTTTTAAAACACGAGAAAAATGCATTTAAAGTTTTCGACATATTTTACTCGTTTTTTTTTTTAATTCATATTCTAATGTCTGCGCATTAAAAAAAACATAATTTTACAACCTGTTGAACATTTTGGGTTGCAGTAAAAAACTTTTTACCCGTCAGAAGCGAAAATCAAGGTCAGTTACCTGATTTTTACCTAAAAATGGAGTTACCTGGGTTTTCCTAAAAATTTCATTGTTTGAATTTATTCTTATATTTTATGGAGTTAAGGCAAGTTTTCATCGTCTTATGGAGAAGATCGTCAAGGTTGCAGCAAAAGAGACTAAGCGTGTAATTTTAAAAAAGTAATGAATTTCGTATTGATTTTAAAATCGAAAATTTTCCATTTTTTAGTTTGCTGTTAAAAATAAAGGAATTCAGTTAATTTTGTTGTATGTTAATGATACAATTCTAGTTTCAATTATTGTTTACATCAACGATCAATCTTCTAGTGTTTTTCTTTAAGATATAATGAAGTTACCTGATTTTTCCTTAAAACACATGGAGTTACCTTTTTTTCCTAAAAACTGGTATTTAAGCGATTTTTATTTCGTAAATTACTCTTAAATGTGATACTTTTTCAAAATTTTGATCTGACAGAGTGATGGTATATCCAAAATCCATAAAATTTTTGGTGTTTTTTCAGCTTTTTGGAAAAATGGAGTTACCTTGTTTTTCCTTGCGACCATATACATATACTTATGTGTATGTATTTGAATTTATTTAAACATTTTTTTAAAATTTTCTTCAAACATTTTCCATTTTCTTAATTTTTATTTTTTGTATATTTATTTGTTTGACATTAGAAATGCCACCTATAGAATTTTCTTCTCACTGAACATACTTGTCAAAAGTTGTATTTCGTGTTTTAGACAATAAGTGAAACAATTAAGTATATATTGCTCAATTTAAGAAAAATGTTAAATCTGGTAAATTGAGCTCAATAAGGTCTTTAATTGGAATAATATTATAAATTGACAATTAAGGCGCGTGTGTGAAAGTAGTATAAGCCAGAACAATGGTTTTACAATCAAATAAAAGAATCTTAATAATTTTTTTGACTTATGAAATAATGGTTTAAATTTAGTTCTTATTAATTCGTTTCCGTTAAAAATGGTTATATTTGTGAACATAATTATAATAAAGAAAACGTACCTTTTAAAATTAAGTTTAGTACCAACAATAACTTCAAGTTTTACGAACTTGCCAAAAATTCACGTTTTTCTAAAAGAAAAATATATATAAAACAACAAAAACATATTATAACAATAGTATTTGTACAAAACTAATTCCGATAGAAACGCAACAAGTGAAAACACAAACGTGTTAAAGATTTGAAGTGACAAGATCTTTCTCAACAGAATGATAAAAAAATACACAAGCAATGTGCAATGAATGAATAATTAAAATTTTTGTTTTTATTATCATTTTGGGACAAAAATATAAAACACACAAACAAATGCACTTGACTGCTAAAGCAATGATGCCAGCAACATTGACTGTTGAAGGTGCAAAACAAAAGATTCCATCGGAATAGATTTTCATTAACGGAAGTGGTTGGTAGACGATTTGAAACTGTCACATATTAAAAGAAAAAAAAAAACCTAAATTATTTTTAACATTTATTTAGATTAAGAAAACATCTTATTGGAAAATGTTTTGTTGTGGTTTTTTTGTAAGTGTTAAAATTTCATTTTAATGACGCGGTTATTTATAATCGGAAGTACTTAAACACACATCAGGAGACACAATTTTAGATGATGCCCTTAAACACAGGTAATAAAATAAATGTATTTCACACTTTCCATTATTTAATACTTTTGGCTGCTACAAACATACACACAAACACACACGCACATTATGATAATAATGGAAAAAGTAAATGTCTTTTCTTTTTCAAAATAGTACAAAAGAAAAACCACAGGAAGGCAAAATCTAACATAAAAAGAAAGAAAATAAAGAAAAGGGGACAGCAGGAATTTATTACATATTAGAAACATACGTTGGCCATATTTAATTTAGTTGTTAAATGCTATTTTAGAATTTCTTTTTTTTTTTTTTTTTTGTATAAATCTTTGTCTATCTTTCTGTCTATCAATCTATTTGTTTGGGCATTTCCGTGCATTATTGTTGCTGTAACTTGAAAATATCGATTCATATTGTGGCGATGTGTTGAGAATAAAATTCTACACATTCCAGCCAAGACGCACAGAACTAGACAGACACACGGAAAGATTCAAACTCACAGCAGATAGATAAATATGTATATAAAATTCTTATTAACTTGCAAAATTCTTTTAAATATTCATTTCATTTAGAAAACCAAACAAAATAATTAATTGAAATTTATTTCACACAATTTTTATTACAAATTCCATTAGCAGAGATTTTCTATTATTATTTGTAGTGTTCTGTCTTCCTTCTTAAAAATTTTGATATTTTTAGTGTTTTTACAAAACGACATTTCCGTTTTAGTTCATTCGTAAAAAAGTCACAAAAAAAAAGGATTTAAAATTAAATTGATTTTGTGGTGTTAGTTGTTGGAAATTACTGTGATGTTATTGATATTTCCAAGCTCATTAACATTTCAATTTTAAGGGCATTCCTTAGAATTCTTTAAAAATTTACATTCATTTTGAAAAGGTTGTAAAAAGTCATTAATTTTGTTTACGGTTTAACAACTATCGTTTAACGTAGGATTTTTTCTAGGGCTCAACGCCTTTTTCTTTGACTAGAAATCAAGCCGCTTTCACTAATGTGTTAAAATTACCATAAAATTCAACATTATTTTTTTAAGAGTTATTTTAATTGTATCGTTAACGAGAGGGTCATAAAGAAAAAATTTAATTGCATATTTATCCTCTTTTTATATCTTAATTTTAATTCTTAATTAGAAAACAGTTTAAAATCAATTGTAGTACCTTACATTATCATAGGTGAGAGGGGTATTATGAGTTTGTGCTTGTAATTGTAAATTAAAATAGTCTCTTTAACCTTCCCTGCTTTTTTCTTTTTTGGTTTTAGTTTTATACTAAAACAAGTAAGAGTGCTATTTTAGGCCGTGCCGAGTCTTATATACCCTTCACAACAATACGCAATAACAATTGTTTGTATCACCATTCATCTCATTAATATGAAATACGTACATACATATAAAAAACATACATATATAAAAACATTTCATTGTAAAATTACAAATGTATATTGTTGTTGTGAAAAAAAAAACGAGTTGGTCGTGGTTTTTTCCTCATATCTCAGTTGTTTATGTACCGATTTTTCTGATTTTAAATACCAATCTGCTCCCGAATATTTCTGATACTTCTATACCTCAACCGGGTCCAGGCGATGTCAGAAGACTTCTAAAAGTTGATTTCAACACACACACACGGACAGACGGGCAGATCTCAATCAACTTCTCTGTTCAAAGGCTTTCAGAAAATATATACTTTATGGGGTCGGAAATGAAAATTTTAGAAATTTCAAACGGAATGACAAAGCTATATATACAACTTTTTCACTTTTGTGTGAAAGGTATAAGTAATAAAAAAAATTTTTTTGGCTTAACTGGGATTCGAACCTACGTTCATCCAGTTTGTATTGGTGTGAAAAGACGAGGTGGTCTAGGATTTTTTATCATATCTCAGTTGTTTATAGAGCGATATTTTGTTACCTTACACGGCTCTCGAAAATGTCTAGGGGCTTAAAAAACATGATTTCAACGTACACATGGAGAGACGGACAGAAAACTTATATATACCCTTACACTCACTGTGAAGGGTATAAAAATATAAATTTTTCTAAATTATTGCCTACAAAGCAAATGATTAAGTTCGATTGGAAGCAGTCTTAGGTTTACATTCCAGCATTGCCTCCATTGCTTGCGTTGGTGTGGTATGCATTGCACCACATAAATCCATAAAAGCAACCATCTGAACCCCATTCAACTTTTGCCTAATTGCTCCCTAAGTAGTCTTTGACACTACGGCCAAGTAGTTAAGAATAGTACTTTAATTCTTTCCTTTTTGTCAATCTAGCCAGACTACTGAGTTTTGACGTCGGTAAATACGTTCTGATACTTATAATCAATTTTTTACGTACTGTCGAGTGTAATTACGAATGTGAATTATATGGTTGTCGGTTAAAACATGACGAGTATAAAATTTTAGATCTTGTCACAGATAAATTTACTAAAAAAAAAATAATAATTTTGATTCTTGGCTATACTCTATCACTCTATAAAATTTCGACAATTTTCTACTGATACAGAATTTTGCTGAATTCTCTATATAAATGATTTTTAAAATATATATTTATATTAAATTCATATAATTGAATTTAAAGAATATAAAAAAATATTTAAAAATAAAATATCTGTGAAATAAGCGTGGAATAGCAGTAGGTGAAAAATAGTCAATCTCTTAATAATAATAATAATAATTTTTTTTTCTTTAGGGAAGGAAGGAAAATGCCTGACGCATCTCAAATACTGTCGTCACAGTTCTGGTATGTGGAGCTTGCATCCACTAAAAACACCCCTTTTTCGAGCCGTTCTCCACCCTGGGACCGCTTTCGCATTGCTTCAGGGCGGGGCTCCTCTTCTGTTTCTATCGAACAGCCGTCGTTATGCCTACGTCTAGGTCCCGCTTTTTTGCGCGTAGTAGCCTTTCAACATACGTTGCCACGTGTTCCTATTTAGTCTCATTTTCCATTATGAGATCCACAATATTTTCTGGGGATATTTCCCCTACGATTTCCTCTAAGTTGTATAGTTCCACACGCCATCTCTCACACTTGAAGAAAGTGTGCTCTGCATCGTCTATGCAGTTGTCTCTATACATACAGGTTCCCGTGTTTACCTTTCCCATTCTGTGTAGGTAATATAGGAAGTATCCATGTCCAGAAAGCATCTGAGTTACGAAATTGTTTATTTCGCCATGCTTTCTGTTTACCCATTTATCGAGGTCTGTTATCAGCCTTGCTGTCCATCTGCCTCGTGATTCGCTGTCCCATCTCTCCTGCCACCATCGCATGGTATGTGTTCTCCTTGTCGTTTCCGATTCTCTGTTCGTTTCTTCAATCATTCTTCGATCTTTCCAAAGCACTCTCCTTTCCTCGGCTAGTAAGTCAATAGGAATAGAGCCGCTTATAACAAGTACTGCCGGTTCCGAGACTGTACGATATGCTGAGGATACTCTTAGAGCAGAGGTGCGTTGTACATCTGCCAGCATCTTTCTTCTATACTTCGCCTGTAGGGCATCAGCTCAGATTTCGCATTCATACAAGTGGATTGACTGGATCGTCAACATTATCAGTTTCCTCTTGGAGTAGCTCGGGCCCCCAGTATTCGCTATAAGTCTGCTGAGAGAAACCTGAGCCGCTATAGTTGCAGCATATTCGAGTTGGTCTCGGAACAATAATATATTATCTAACCTTAACCCTAGAAGTCTAATCCGCTTGCTTGTCTCAATTGTTTCAGACAAGACCCTCATGTCCACCTCGAGAGGGATATGCTTCCTTGTAATGATCAGAAGTTCCGTTTTCTCCGTGGCTAGCTTAAGGTCATGGGAATCCAGCTATAACTTTGTTTTAAGCATAACTTGGTTAAGCTTTCTCTGCGCTTCTTCCATGTTACGTGCTGCAATAACGGCCAGAATGTCGTCGGCATAACCGACGGTGTCACCTGGCATCTCGATATGCAGGATATCATCATAACTGATATTCCACAGTACAGGACCTAGAATCGAGCCCTGTGCTGCACCTGCGGTAATCTACTTTTCCCGTGTCCCGTGTTGTATTTCTTGCGACTTTTTTTTAGCGATTATTAAATTATGTGGGATCCAATGCAAACAAATCTATCAACAGCCAAATATTCATGCAATATTGTATGTATTCCGGTTCCACTAATTTTCATGGTTGCCTAAATATTACGATAAGTTAAATGACGAGTTGGCAGTATCATTCTATGCAATGCATCAATGTTTTTAGGAAAAACAATCGATTTTGGGCCAACTTCACAAAACTCGTAGTTGAGCGAGTTTAGTTTAGTAAACCATCGAAAAACAGTGGTTCTTGATAGTGTTTCATCGCTAAAAATCAAATTGAGTTCATCGATGAACTGTTGTTGATTTAAATCACGTCGAAAGTTGTAAAAAAATTGCTAGAAAATGTTAATAATTTAATTGCATTTTTTGGCCGACATGAATTTTTCAATTCAGCGGTCGTACGTCTAAACGTTCTAAGTACGTATATTGTCAAAAACTTTATTAAAGAAACGTCAGTTGCCAGATTGCAGCATTGGGGTTGCCTAATCCCAAAATATAAAAGTACATTTCTTTAAGGATTAACGATTACATATTTTAAATCTAACGCAACTGCGAACTGCATTGCATTTAACCTAACAGGGGTGGTGCTGGAATGTATTGACGTCCTTAATCGCCTTGGCACTCACAACTTTGTTAATCTTCTTTGGATTCCGAGACATGAGGACCATGTTGGTAATTAACGTGCCGACAGCCTTGCAAACTGTAGGGCGAGCCCCCTTGGGATGTACCTTCACGAAACATTAAGGGTCACCTATCCGTTCTCTTTGACGCTAAGATTGCTTCTCACTAATCAAGCTAAGAAGTTCGTGTGCCTCTTAAGACTCAAATCTAGGGAACTTTTTTCCTAGACAGGAAGAATCTGAGATTATTGTCAGGTTTTCTGACTGGACACTGTAATCTCAGATACCAATAAAGTAAAACAAGCAGATGTAGTGACGTTCAGGTTTTGCGATATGGATGATGAGACCACAGAGCACGTCCTCTGCAATTGCCCAGCACTCTGCACAAGAAGAATACGTTTTCTTGAGTGTGGCGTTATTTTGCCAATGGGCATTTAAAAATCTCTACCTCGTAGGGTACTGGGCTTTATTATAAACCTTGACCTATAGGTAAACTAATGGCTGCACAAAATACCGAGTTTTGGTAGTGGTGCCAACTTACTACAACTACTACCTACTAACAGGGTGCATGCGGAAATCTTTTAATAAAAGCAATAAGTATTTATGTAGATACATTTTTGGATTTTAAATTAAATTTATAAAAGTAGCATGTTTTTGACCCACATTATGACAGGAAATAATTAGTTGTTTGACATTTAATAAAAAATAACGTATTTTTTCGCTTAATCAATTATAATAGCTGTTTATAATTAAAAAGAATAAGAGAAAAGTAATATATGCAAGTAACTTAATATGTACATAATGATAATAATTCTCAAAAGCTGTTCACGCATGAGCACAAATGCGCGTACACCACAAATACAGAGATACAATATTGAGACTTGAGCGTATAAAATTGCATAAATCACGGTTCGTTCGATGCTCCTTCATTCGATACATCCACTTCGATAACCAGAAGTGCATGCGGGTACATTGCGCATGTCTCTCACGTGTATTAGGAGAATAAGAAACCTTTGTGTAAATGCAAAAACCGTATGGTATAACGAATTGAGGGAGGGTTTACTTTAAACACGCGTACCACGATTTTAGTGATTATTTTATTGTTGTTGACAAAACAAAGATAAAGACTAATAATAAAAACAACTTTGTTAAATCACGTGTATTTGAAAATATCAATAAGGAAAACAATAACAAATTGTAAAATAAAAACAAATAAAAATGTACACACATACATACGCTCGAGTACAAATAATATTAGTTTGTTTTAAAATTGTAAAAGACATAGTTGAGAAGAGCATAAATGTAATCAAATTGCCACAAGAACAACAAACATACCACATATACATACAACATAATGCAACATACTATCTAACACCGTGTTTGCCACATTGTGTAGGCATACGAATACATTTATTAATAAAAAAACAGGAAGAGAATGTTTTGAATAAATGATCATGATGATCATTATTTTGATCATAATTATAATCAAGACTATGTTGCGTTTCATAATTTTAAATGGGGGACAGTTTTAGTTGTAGATATGTTGCACATATACAATTATTTGTATATTTTTATTAGAGGCCATTGTTACAAGTGTCCCAATTGTTAAGAAAAATCTAGAGCCCTTTTGTCTAGATAAAACAAATAATTATGATAAAATTTTTTTGTTTCGTTTTCTTAATCCCAACCCAGATCTTAAAGACAAATGGAGCCGAAGTTTTTCAGAATATATTGCTTAGGAGATCTACAGAAATAAAAATTAAATGACGTTCATTTGTAATCGCATCACATAAGTACTTCTACACCGATTTCCCTTATTTGTTTTAAAGTTTGTCATAACCAACTTATGCTTTTACGAAAGAAGAATTGACGACACTCACTTTTTTCAATTTATCTAAAATCGAAGAACGGCTAGACCGATTTGTCTATATGTTTTTTTTTTTTTTTGTTTGTTAACCTTAGTATGAAACTCAAGAATGGTTTTTACGGGTTTTTTTTTTAATTTCCCTATGCAAAATTAACAGTTATTGCGCATATCCAGACTAGTGTAGTATCTAAAGTCTTTTTAAGTTCGTGTAGACTTTACTTAACTGCAAGTACTTAAAACACTTGCTTACAAAAAGGGACTAAGTTTGCGTACAAATACAAACTCAAATAAGAATTTACTTCTAAAGGGTGGTTAAATTTGAGGGGCCGATGTTGATTTTGAATTAAACACAAATTATATAGGAAATTATTGTCATTTCTTTTTATTATGATAATATTGGAATGGTTCAATTATGTATGGAACAAAATATCGGCAAAATGGCCGCCGCGACCTTAGCGGCACACCTCCAACTGATGGTCCAAATTTTCAATGACAACGTTGATGCTCACTTGTTGGGCACGAGGATGAGTCGAGGTTGACTGCTCTTTTGCCACACTATCGCGAAAAACAGCAATGTTTTCCATTCAACGAACTAAGAAGGCATTCACAGTTGTTTTCACATTTCATACAGACCTGTTGTTAAATATTTTTCACAATTCTCCCGATTTTGGATGAATTTAAAAGATTATGTTGACCAAAAGAATCACAAACTCTATGAAATGCATTTTAATTTGAGCACCCATTTTTATAATAAGCCGGAATAACTTTAACGCAATGCTCGATTGTATATCTTTTCATGGTTCAAATTGAGTTAGTCTGAGATTGAGAAATGTCAAATGAAATACAGAAAAAAACTTAACGTTTAGGTGTAGTTCACATTCAACATCGGCCCTTAAAATTTAATCACCCTCTACGACAATAAATAAGCAATTAAATATTAAATGTTGATGGTAAGGACTTACAGAAGTCGTTCATTGCAATAGGTTTTATTGAAATTAAAAACTTGAAAACACTATTATATTAGTACTTACACTCCAACGGCGTTTTTCGCAACCTATGATTATAATTATATAAGCAGTCACCAACGTTTACAAGAACTTTTTAACCTACGGCTACTGTTTTTGGTCTCACCATCTTTCGGTTTCTTAACCGATATATACTATAAAAAGGATGGTAATTTAGTGTCATTTGTTAAAAAAAATACTATAATGAGAAATTAAAATCTTAAAAATAATTATCAAAAATTAAAAAAAAAACGAAAAAATTTGCAAAAATTTATAACAAAATAATTTATAAGTAATATAATGTACCTCATTCATCTTTTTTAGCCTTAACACTTTTTAAATAAATATTGCTTTCTTCTTCTTTTAATTTTATTTTAGTTTCTTCCTCTAGTTAAATCCAGTATCTCGGGTAAAGTTAACAGAAATTTTCCGCTTAAACATCTAATCGTTCTTTGTGAAATTCAATTTCACCTAACTGATGTTAAATTGTAGTCGTACTTTGTGAAAAGGGCCATGTTTAAACGAAATAGGAATGGTTTCTAAAAAAATAACGCAATAGGAAATTATGTCTGACAAAGAAAATCCCATAATAAATCAAGTCATTACTAAAACACTTCTTAGTAAGATAAATGGTATGCAGTAGTCATTGAAAATTATGTTATTTAGTAATATCAAGTCATTACCTTATACTCCTAAATATATCCCGAAAAGCTTTAATATCATTATTGTTATTTAGGCGGAAATTCTACCAGGATGCAAAAAAATTTCAATAAATCTCGGTTATGAAAAAAAATTAAAGTTTTCAAAAACATAAAATAATTTCGGTAATATATAGTGACATTATCGGCAAAAAAAATTTATTTGAAGGAGAGATATTATTACTATACACTCAGGTCTCGTTTTATGCGATAGATGCGTACCTAAAAAAATTGAATTCGCATAAAACGATACTCATATAAAAACTAATGGATCGTTCCAAAATTCTTAGAAACCGAATAAATAGAAATTTCAATAAAATAAATCAAAACAAAATCGCATTAAAAAAATCAACAAAAATATATTTATTTTATTTACTTAAAAAGGGAAATCCCCAGTCTGTTCTTTCAATAGTAACAGATAACACTCATACATACGTATCGCCTATGCATAGAAAAAACACAAAATGAAATAATCTATAACGATTAGTGATGCAAACATGGTTTAATTTAAAAACGGTAAAAAAGCTAAAAAAAAACATCTAAAATTTAAAAATCTGTTAAAATTCTAAAAAAAAATTTTTCATTTGAAAAACCGCAAAAATTTGAATACGAATAAAAAAAATCTGCATAAAACGAGACCTGAATGGAAATAAAAACAAAAAAAAAATTATCCACAGGGTACCCTAATAGTTTCACTTCTTTTATATTCATTTTCATTATATCTGAACACCGCACCTCCCACTACTAACCACTTCAAAATAAAATTTTAAATATTTATTTTCATTTCTGCATATTTTTCTCAATGTTTCAATTGGTCGAGGAAAGATGTTTTATTCTAGTGTCTGTTTATTGATCTTTAAGTTGGGTTTTTCTTCAGTCCTTTTTTTGTAAAATTTCTTGGCACTTTCGTTAATTTTTAACAGATGGATTTTGTAACACAAAAATTTGCTGCATGTTATCTTTTTTTACGGCAGTTTTAGTACGGAGATAATCGTTATTAGTGTTGTTTTTGTCTGCTATCTGTGGGATACTTAAGTGCAATAAAATAGCAACGCAATATTTTACTTAAAGTGCCAAAGGGTATGAGTAAGTTTTTTACTAAAGGATGAATCAACCACAATGCACTATGTTAATTGTGTGTCACATCTTAACGTCAAGTTTATTTGTAGAAAAAAAAAAATTGGAAGTAGTGCAAAGAGAACTATATTTTCAAGACTTCTAAATCAATAGTGTAAGAGCATTCATTCTAAATTACTCCCTAAATGTGAAATAATATTTCATAAATGATGTGCCTAAAAATGAATGCAACATCATGAAAAATTTCTTGAACAATTCATGCAAACAAACAAAATCAACTCATAAGGCATCGGATGCTTTTCACCAAGTATGCATGAGTTCTATGCACTAGATAGAATTGAGTGCAGTTCATTGATATATTCATGCAAACACATGGTCTCTAATTTAAAAATCATTAGTGTTTTCACCTGAAGTTAAATCACTTCGTCACTAGAACCTCTGCATAGTTTTCGTTTATTTGCTGGATTTTTTTTTACGAATTCAATTATGGATAGGTACAAATAGAACAGCGCGTTAATCCTTTTACAAAAATGGTTGTTCAATTCAAAATGCGTTTCGAGCACTTCGTAATTTGTCTGATCAATATAACCAAAAAAATGTGTCGATAATCGGGAGAATCGTGCAAAATGTAAAAAATCCTATGAATGGTTGCGCAGTTAGTTTTGTGGAAAACATTGCTGTTGTTCGTGATAATGTGGCAGAAGAGCCTTTTGCCTTTTTTTTGGTGCCTTTTTCCACATAGTCTACGTAATAATGGATCTTTTGTGCGATAAATCCAAAGGCCATGTTATCTCACGAAGTGGTAATGTCAGTTAGTCGCCACGATCAAGTGATTTGACATTGTTGGACTCTTTCTTTGGGGATATTTAAAATCAAAAGTGTACGTCAATAAGGCAAGAACAATTCAATAGCTAAAGAATAAGTTAATTCAGTACATTAAAAACATTGAATCTCAGTTATGTTTTAGCGTTATTGAAATATGGATCATCGATAGAATTATGTCAACGAAGCCGTGGCGAGTATTTGGTCGATATTTTGTTTCACACATAATTGTCATAGATCATAATAAAAAAAATTAAGATAATTATCTGAAAACTTTTTTTTTTTTGCAATAAACATCATGCGGTTCGGTTGGACCACACTGTATAATTGAATTCGTTTTCACTTCATGAACAGTGAATATAACTAATTTTTTTAAATAAAACCCAATAGATTGACCTTAAAATAGTGGCTAAAATAGCATTACTTTTCGAAAATTAAATAAACAATATAAAAAAACATATGTTTTGCAGCCAACTTCACTACTTAACGTTCTGTCAAAATCGGATTTTTCAATGACAAAGCATTGTCGCCGAATTATTTCGGTAAAGGTTATTAAAGTTGTATGGTCACGACATATTTTTCCACTCTTGTAAAGTTTAGACTGTTGGTTTAACTGAAGCATTACATGAAAAAGAAGACATTTTCATAGTTAAACAATATTTTATCATATCAAAAGTCTGCTGGATGTTGTTTGAAAATTTCGGGGGAGTGCTTTAATACCATGTGAGATAGGGCCATGATGGCTTTATTGCTCAATTGAATGGGAGATAAAGCCATAATGGCCTTATTGCCCAATCATTGAGAGGTAAGGCCATATTTAAAATTTTGCGAAATGAGAGATAAAGTCATATTTTTTTTTGAAAATGGGAGATAAAGCCATATTTTTTCAGAATATTGTTATAATTATTTTTATAATTCATTAATTTTATTCTTGTGACGCACGCAGGAAAACTTTATTCAGCGAAGCCACCTGCCGCGTCCAACTGGAGGAGAAAACCCGTAAGCCCGGCCTCAGGCCGCCACGCGGAAAATCTTTAATATGCGAAGCCAGATTCCAATAATAATAACATTCTGTAAAAAAATGTCTTCTCGGAGATACTAAAGTTAAGTATTGTAATCTGGCCTCACGTACTAAAGTTTTTCCGCGTGGCGGCCTGCGGCCGTGCTTACGGGTTTTCTCCTCCAGTTGGACGCGGCAGGTGGCTTCGCTGAATAAAGTTTTCCTGCGTGCGTCACAAGAATCAAAAAATGTTTTTTCCCGGAAACAGTAAAGTTAAGTATTGAAATCTGGCCTCGCATACTAAAGTTTTTCCGCGTGGCGGCCTGCGGGCGAGCTTACAGGTTTTCTCCTCCAGTTGGACGCGGCAGGTGGCTTCGCTGAATAAAGTTTTCTTGCGTGCGCCACAAGAATAAAAATTAATTAATTATAAAAATAAGAAAAGTATTAATCAATGTAAAATGCAAAAGTTCATCAAAACTAAAATGAGAGATAAAGCCATTTTCTAATATTGTTAATGTGAGATAAGGCCATGATGGCTTTACCTCCCATTCAAATTAAAAAAAAAAAAGGTTTTATCTCTCTATTGAATGAGAGATAAAGTCATCATGGTATTATCTCACATGGTATTAAAGCACCCCCCCAAAATTTCACACAAAATATGGTCGAAATATTGATCTTGATTTATCAATTTTTAAAGAGTAAAAATAACGGGTGACTGGATCATTTGTTAATGCTAAAATCATTGTTAATCCATGATCAATGTCTTAGCTGTATGTAAAAATGATGGTGAAAGTAAAGAAATAACTATTTTACTTTCTGATTTCTGATTTAGGATTGCCAATTTCAATGAGTTCTCTTTAACTTATCTCACTAAAGATTGTCACCTCCATGCTTAAAAAGTTCAAATGATACAATAACTGAAGCCTAATGAACATACACAGTAAAAAAGGTTCGTTGAACATTAATAAATTCATGTTGATTTGTCTAACAAAATCATCCCTAGCTTTGAGAACATTCTGACCTTGACTGCTTTCTTAATCGTCAAAACAACACATTTGTGGTTCAATAAACCTATATGGGATTGTCGAAAAACACAATGTGTCGCTATTTCGTAAAGATTTCGAAGATGAATATTCGATATACTGACATTTAAACAAAGTTTATTCTGCCTAAACTAAGAGCTATTAATACTTTTATTCTTTAGCGTAACTAGACAATTCTGTTGGTGTGTGTGGTGGTTGAAATGCTCCCCCTCCCCGCAGAATTTAAAAATTACCCTATTTAATGTAAAAAAATATATATTTACACCGAACCTTTATTTAAATTTTTGTAGCCATCCGTCACTGGCGTAAAACTACAATCATTTTCTTTAATTTGATCGTGAATTTCTAAAGCTTTGGCTCTTACCGGCATTTTTTTAATCCGCATGTGGAGGAACTATTTTTAAAGACTTTTTTCCATTATCGGAAGCGCGTAATGTTTTACGCATTCCAATGCCATAAAGTGTATTATTTAAACGATTAGTAATTTCCCGTTTTTTCTTTTTAATGGAAGAAGCTGTTGCTTTGGCAACTCCATATTTTCTTGCTGAAGCCACTAACACTAAAGCCCTTTTGCAATAATTCAAGAATATCAACTTTATCTTTTAAAGTTAACCATTTAGGTTTTTTTTAATGAAATTTTATCACTTTCAGGAATTAAAATTTTTTAATCACTTGCAATGTCTACGTAGCAATGTCAAAGAGCAACTAACAGGTCAAAGCATACATAAATGCAAAAAAAAACGTTTAATCATAAGAAAACAAACAAATAACCTGTAATTCGGGGATTTCCCAATTTAAAAACAGATTAAAAAACAATAAATAAAATGTATTAACGTTTTAGAGCTTTTAGATTTAGTTCACGTTTTAGAATTTCTGTGGAAAAATAAATTTGTTTACGTTTCTACGTTCATACTTTCGAGAGTTCACGTTTTCGCGAGTTCACTGTAATTTCATTATTTCCTTATTTCGGTGCTTAGAATTGAAGCCGATGATTATATATTAAAACAACGGAATATCACAACCTATTGCCCGTTTAGCAAAATATCTCAAAGTATGTAGAGAGAATTAAATCCGTAATATCCAGGTCGGCGATGCAGACATCTATTGTCTACCGAAGCATTTAAATTCTATAATATTATTTCTTACAATTTTTATTTATTAAAATAATTGCTTCAAAACAACATTTTAGGTGCTTTAAAATCAAACTTCCTGAAAAAGAATTCTTACTGTTCAATTCATTTGTTTATTTAGTTTTCTATCTTCTAAACATTTCTTCTAAAAAAGAAAAAAAAATCAATTACACTCAAAGACAATAAATAATATTTGTTCCATTATAAATATTCAATTTATTTTACGATTGTTTATTATTTTCGACATTTTGTTCTGAACTCGACGTCTAGAATTATGGTTCGCTGATAGAATGTAAGTATGTATGTATGTTTGTAGTACTTTTATTCAAGTTCAGCTGCAGCTCAAACCACATGACCTTTTACCTTCTATGCTACAAAATATAGATGCACATGTTTGGTTTTAAATTAAAAAAAAAATAAAAGAAAAACAATGTTGAAAATTTTTCCGGAAATGTGGCAACATAAAGACAGGTGAATTTTTTTTATTGACTTTTTGTTGAGTGTGTGTCTTAATTATAAATTCATATTTCTAAATTAGAATACATATCATCAATTGAATTATTAATTTTTAAGATTCTTTTTATTTTGCTTTTTAAATACATTTCTTAAGAAATCATAAAATCTATACATTTTTTAAACAACAAAAATCTAATTGACAATTTTCAACTGAACTGAAGTTTAAATTTAGTTTGAGTTGTTCGTATAATTAGTAGTAAAGTTTCTTCCGTTTGGCTTTTTGTCATTCTTATTTTAATTTCTTTATTACTTAAAAGAAAACATTTTTAATAAAAACATATCTAAATTATTCTCAGAATTAATCAATGATTGAAAAGTAAATAAATTACAATAGTAAAAACTAAAAAATAAAAGGGGTTTTTTTATTTTAATATTAATTACATAAAGAGTTTTACGAAACTATATTTTAGGGATATTTAAAAATTGCTATTGAAAAATAATCAATGAAATTGTATTTAATAAAATATTCCACAATTTTCTCTAACAATAATAATTTTTTCTAAAAATAGAATTTACCGAAAATTATTTTTTTGTTTCTCGCTTACTTGCTGAAACCTTTTGCAGCAGTGCGTAAGGTGAATGAATGATTAGGCGGCTCTTGTTGGTGCTTAAATAAGCGCCTATTTATTGCATAAAAGAGACTACGAATTGGGACAAAAATCATGCCTTCAACAAACGGTCTTGGTATTAGTTAAACATACATGATGTGCTTTGCGGCAATAAAGTTTATTTTCGGTATGGGCATCATATAAAAGCGAATTTTCCCAAAAATTAAAACTATATTTTTAGTTCGCTAGAACAAAATATTTCCTTGAGAATATTTCTCCTTTTTTAATTAAATTTATACTTTGAATATTTTGTTCAATTTTAGACGCATTCCCTTACTGTAGAGCATACTAAAATGTACTACTGTATGGTAGTGGGTACAAAGTTCTTAATTTGGCGATGAGTAACGAACATAAATGACTCTAAATTTCACTAAATGCAGCTAAGTTGGACATTGCAAACAAATATCATGACACATCACAGCATCTTACGATTTTCTTAAAAACCGTTCATGTTGGGATCATGTTGGTGCTCTTGGCTATATAGTATACGCCAGGAGATTAAATCTTTTTCTCAAAGACTTCTGCAGAATTTGTCATGACGGAGAGAAGATTGAAACTGTGCAAGCCTTTTCTTTTTTGGCCAGCTCTCGCGAGATTTAGAGTTCTACATCTTAGGAAATGTTTTCTTCACGATTTTCCGAGTATTTCTCATGCTGATGTTTGAAGAGTATTCTGTATTCTTCGTGCCTCGAAATGGTTTTAGTTTGTCAAACCGTTTTTTTAATTTGGGTAAAGTAGGGACTAGCTACATGCGACAACTCATGTATCTTGAATTATAAAAAAAAACAGTAATGGACCCAAGAGTGATAATATTTTAAGGATCATCATCCTGTTTTAGATAATCTAACCTTAATTGCAATAAAAAAATCTTAGATTAATTACTTTTTAATCAATATATGTGACCTTCTCTGAGAGAAGGGACCTAAGTAGTGTGTGAAAATGAAGTTTTGAGAAAGACGCATTTAAAGTTCCAGAACGCAGTATCACTGTGAACACATCTTCAGTTGGGAGATGCGATTTGGTATGGTTAGTTATGATTGGTTGGATTGAATTTAAAAGGAAAAATTAATGTTTTTCTCCTTTTCATCGATTTTCCCAAGTTCGTTTTGTATGTTTTTATGGGGTAAATACATTTTTATGAGAAATCTAACTCATTTCATCTTATTCTATTATTTTTCGACGCTTTTCTTAGAGAAGGTCACAAACAGTGGCCGACAAAAGTCTACGTACGACCACAATTTTTGATATTTTAGAAGTCTAAAAACGTTTAATAAAAAACTAATGATGCAGTTTTGTTCCAAATTCAATTTTATTAATACAAGCAAAAAAAATATATTTTTCAACATTAACTTAAAAAATTATCCAAGAAAAACAATTAAAATACGTTGGCAAAAGTCTACGTACGACAAATAAGCAATTGTTAATGTTGTTGAATACTAACAGAAAAGTGCCGTTATTTATTTTTTACTTCTGTTATTGCGTTTAACGATTGATTTATATTCTTTTTAGTAGTGAATTAGAGTGATTTAGTTAATATTAAAACGGAATAATGGCTTGTCGCAAAGAAATTTCAATTGAAGTAAGAAATTTAGTTGTAAAGTAGAGAAATTAAAAGAAAACATTTGGTGAAATATCAAAGCTATTAAATTTAAGTAAATCTACTGTTCAAACAATATTTAGCAATTATAAAAGCACTGGTAGTATTGAAAGTAAGCTGCGTAGTGGTCGTCCAAAGAAATTCAATCGAAGAGACGTTAGCTTTATTTTAAAAAAAGTGGACAAACACTATTTCTGAAAAATCTTTGGATGGGCTCTAGACATATTAAGTCCTTATTTTGCATTAATGCTGCATTTATTTTGCATTAATGCTGCAAAAATTTTTTTCTTCAGTTTGTCACAAGCTTCTCCCAATGTTCAGTTAAACAAATTTGACAGATCTTTTTTTAAATTTTTATAATTCCAACTGCCGCCGCCAATCGTCCATTATTCTTGAAATCTTGATCAATAACAAAGACTGTTTGTTCCATTGTGTAATGCTCAATTTTTATTTACCCTTAAATGTCAGCTCTCGAATTGTTTAATCAGAGTTAAGAGTTCTATTTATGAAATCGTAGCTAGTTTTCTATATGTATTTCACTCGGCTGGTGCCGGAAAAATATACTTTTTCAAACTATTTTTTAATCATCACAATTATATTTCTTTATAAAAATTAAAAATTTTAAAAATAAACTTAAGCCTGAATAAAATTTAACATATTAGTTTAAACAAAAAGCTCAACAACAAAAAAATTATAAGGAGTGTATCGAAAAAAATTTTAAGTTTCATTAAGTTAAGCAAAACTCAAATCGTGTATTAAATAATTTTTCTTTTTATCACGTTAGCTTTTATATATACTATGTCAGATACTATTATCTTAAAACTCATTAATTTTCAATTGTTATTACGATCAAAATGGACTGCGAAAAAAAAGTACATGAAAATATGAAAAAATTAAAGCTGAGCCTCGAACTGTTTCAAATGCCATTAAACAGAATAAGGAAGATCTGAGCATTGATAGAAAACCTGGATCAGGAAATAAAAAAGGTCCAATGGATATTGGTAAGGTAAAAGAAGTCGAGCAACTGTTTCGTACAGCACCGAACACTTCTATCAGAAAAGCAGTGCGTACAGTGAATACTCTTAATAGTTTTGTCCAAAGGGCCAAAGCTTACCCTGGGCTGAAGACATACAAAGTTCAGAAAGTTCCAGATCGCAATTCGGTAAAGAACTTAGAAGCAAAAAAACTAGCGAAAAAATTAAAGGCAGAGGTGCGGCCAAAAAAACAAATAAAATTTTCTAAGAAATTTCTCGCTATTTGCAATTTAGGGCAAACGAAGCCAAGCATTTGTCGCATCAGGCACGATATACAGAGAAATTTATATCACGGAGTGCCGACAAAAACGACTTTTACTTTTTTTGAGACAGTACCGAGTGCCTACATATTTTTGGCCTGATTTGACATCATGTCACTATGGAAAAAAGACACTTGAGTGCTATTCAAAGAATAATGTCATTTTTGTACCACGAGAGGCAAATCAACCTAACTGTCCAGAACTTAGGCCTGTGGAAAGGTACTGGGCTCTTGTAAAAAAGGAATTGAAGAACACAGGAAAGATGTCCCAGAACAGGTCCGATTTTAAGTGTAGATGGACCACCTTCTCCAAAAAGGTAACAGAAGGAACTGTAAAATCTTTAATGGAAGGACTTCCGAAAAAAGTCGATAATTTTATAAATACGAAATAATAAATTAAGATTTCAATGTTAAATAAAATTGTACAAAATGCCAATAAATTTGCGTATTTTAAGGAGGTTTATTTAATTTAATGCAACTACAAATGTTTTAACGATATTTTTTTGTTGTTTTTAGAATGCGAACGATTCTTTAAGTGGACATTTGGCGTGTAATTTGGTTTTGTTACATACAATAACAAATCACACGCAAAACGTCCACTCAAAGTAATCGTTCGCATTCTAAAAACAGCTTATTTAACAAAGATCACCACTGTTGCCAACTTTTTCCCAAAAAATATCGCTAAAATATGTGGAAAAATAGCTAGAAAATAGCTAAAAATTAAAAATTGTCAAAATTTTAGCGATAAATCGCTAATATTTATTTTTTTTTTTCAAATTCTGGCATAAATTTAACAAAAAATAGCCAAGTTTTCGTAGATTTTTTTTATTGCGCGGAAAATTTAGCGTTTTATCACAAATTTCTTCTAAAACAACGAAAGAAAAAAAGAAAAGTACAGTATTTTTATTACGAAGGCACCTTTTATTAGTTACATTTTAATACATAATTTACATATGTATGACGGTATGTGAAAAAATTCAAGAAATATACGTACACATATGTACGTTATATATCAATTAAAAAAAATAACGTTTATTAGGTGTTGCTAATTACGTTATATTTATAACTAGCCGAACCCGGCGCGCGTTGCTACGCCCCTTAATGAATCAAAATGCATTCTTAATTTTAATTGAATATCAAGTGCAAAAACCTAAAAATTATAATTTTTTATGGGCGTGGCCCTGCCCACTTTTCTAATCACGAAATTATAAGGTCATGATAGCTCAATATGTGTGCAAAGTTTCAGAAAAATCGGTCCAGCGCAAGTACCTCAAAATGATACCCTTTTTTTAATGGGCGTGGCACTGCCCACTTTTCTAATGACGAAAGTGTAAAGTCATGACAGCTTAGTATGTTTGCAAACTTTCAGAAAATTCGGTCCAGTGCAAGTAGCTAAAACTGATAACTAATTTTTTATGGGCGTCGCCCTGCCCACTTTTTTAATCACGAAATTATAAAGTCATGACAGCTTAATATGTGTGCAAAGTTTCAGAAAAATCGGTCCAGTGAAAGTACCTCAATATTAAAACTTTTTTAGGGGCGTGGCCCCGCCCACTTTTCTTATCACGAAATTATTTAGTCATGACAGCTCGATATGTGTGCAAAGTTTCAGAAAAATCGGTCAAGTGCAAGTAGCTAAAACTGATAACTAATTTTTTATGGGCGTGGCCCCGCCCACTTTTTTTCAGCCATAAACACTCCCTGGTATGTGTACAACAACTTACCAAAGTTTGAGCCCGATCGGTTTTACAGTTTCGGAGTCTATAGCTAACACACACACACACACACACACACAGAGTTTCACTTTTATATATATAGATATGCATACTTAACTCCTATTTAAAAACATTTTGGGATTTATTCACTAGAAGTCTAAAGCCAATACTCTAGATTTTCGCTTTCATATGTAAATTTGTAATCTAGTCTCTTTAATGCTGATTTAAGTAAATCGTAATTGAACCTGTCGCATCGGCCACTTCAGCCAAGCTTAGAAATGTTAACACAATTTGTTGTTTTTCCGTACTGAAAAAAAAAATATTTCTTTTAGATTTATGTACCATGTAGGTTTTTTAGTTTTTAAAAACATGTCTAATAACTTGATGATACAAACGTCTATTGATTTATCTTCAAATACACTATACCTAGAACCTCATACATCGTTTCTAAGTTCCATTTAGAGATGGGTCACTAAAACATTTTTATTTATCGCTTAGCATTTGGTACTATAAATACGGTTTTCATTCGTTCTATCGAAATATTTTTTATATAAATCACTAAGGTGATCAATTGAATTGATTGACGTATGTTGAGTTATTAATCAAGCATTCTTTAAAATTAAATTATCTCCAATATAACTCTCCCACCGATGCAGATAGCTTGTATTTTTTTTTGTACAATTTTGCAGGGAGGGAGCACCTGCATCAATATCCCTTTGTATCGTCTTTTTAATCTTGCATTACCCAGGACTTAAACTTTTCATGGCTTAACAATGTAGAATTTTTGGATCATATTAGTTCTTTTTTGCAATATTTCGATATTCTTGCAAGAAATTTTTAAATAGTTTTTTTTTTTTTTGTATAATTCACAAATTCATCTAAAGAAAGAAAGGAACGTTTATTAACATCTCTTTTTACAAAAAATGTTCGAGCTATAAACTTTGCAAGATAAAATTGGTTATTAAATGTATGCATGTGCTTTTTGGCTTTCAGATGCCAAAATCTATATAAAAAAGTGTATTGAAAATAGTATTCGCCTTACAAATGAATTGGTAGCTACTCTTTACGAATATTAACATCAAATGTATTTAAAACACGTTAAAATCCAACATCGCAAAAATCGCTAGATTTCCCGCTAATAGCTAAATCAAATTTTTTCCCGGAAAAAATATTTAAAATTCGCTAGATTTGACGAGAAAATAGCTGAAATGGCAACAGTGAAGATCACTCACGATTTAATAAAAATTTACAAAAACAATAATGGTTACGCTTATTTGAGAAAATATTTTCTTAATGCAAACACAGCTTTTGATACTTGCTATATTTTGCTATATGTTGAGCACGTGCCAATGAAGGCAATAAAATAAGTCTTCCGTACCAAATTAACCTGTCAACAGCAAATATATGCTCATCACAATACTCATTTTACATAGAAAACTGCGCAGACGTAACACTGAACTGTTGACAACCCTCGCTAGACAGACGATAATAGGAAACTATTTTTAGTAGGAAAACTAATACAAATCTTAAGGAGTTAGGGCATTCGAGCTCCACACAGTGGGGGGTGTTGGTTGAAAACTATATGGAGGAAAGGACCCCAAAATGTTTGGAACAATAGTTCTTCGTGTTTACAGATTTATGACATTCACTACTTACATACTTATGTAGGCAGCAGTCATTAAAACAATACAAATGTACCATAACGTATGCAGAACGTACATAGATACGTTACACTTGGTAAGAGAAGTGTAGCAACTAACACTGATACTTTGTTTGAAAAGAGCAACTTAAGTAAAATTTTATTACTTAGTAAAGTTAAGTACTTATGATTTTATGGGCAAATGGTATAGTGAAGGTATAAACATTTGTGCTGAAGAAGTTGAACTTAAAAAATATACTTTTACTTTAGTTTTTTCTTTTTTGATTTTTAACATTCAATTTTTTGTTGTTGTTGTAATTTTACATACTAGGGGTACGTTCTTTTAATTTTTGCCTTTTGGCACAGACACAATCGTTTTCAAGATCATTTCATAGACAAGACAACATCACAGATGTGTACAACAACGACAACAAATGTTTTTTTTTTATGTTGTTGCTCTAAAATACTAGCACTAGCATTGTACGAATTAAAGTACTTGTCTATAGCGTTAAGTGTGTAAGACTGTTTGTTCTTTCTTGTGTATCTTTTTTATTTGTTAAGTACCTACGTGCACTTGTATTTTTTTTTTTTATACGACAAGACTGAAGACAATCAGTTTTTCTTTTATTTATTTTATTTATTTTTTAAATATTTTTACATAAAGAAGTCTTTTTAGTTAAGAACGACCCTGAAATATTTTTACAAGTTTTGAATTACTATTTTTGTTCATTGTTTTTGTATTTGTATACCCGCCACCAGCGGTAATTTCAGTTTGACATTTGTATTTTCAACAATAACTGCTTGTAGGGATCAACAACTATTCGGTGTTTTTGAATGAACAAAAATGTGAATGTAATGATGTCTATCTATTTGTTATTGCTCTGGTAATAAATAAACCGATGTTCATCTATACTTGTATTGGTTGAAACCAGGATTTCGAAACCTCCAGATATCCTACGCACTTCATTCTATATAGTAATAACCTTGCAAATAAAGTAACTAGTATGTTGATAGAAATTTACTAGTTCCTTCTAACCACAGACTGGTTACGTATTTGTCCTTCTTCCATACATCAAACTATCGATTTTATTATAAGGATGTCATAGGACCCCAACTAGTATATTTGTATAAACATAGTTTAAATACTACTGATTTCTAGAAAGTGGTGAGTGATTGTACTCGCGTCACACATACTTAAAAAAATATGAACTTTTACACAGCAATTCAAGCATCAAACGCTATTAATTTTTTCTTATCTTAAGCTGGCAGTTGAACCAGGCTCCTTCGGTTTCGAAGTCTTACGCTCTAACTATTGCACCAATACACTATTATATGTACATATGTATTAAATTGATACTAATATGGTTTATGTGTGAAAAACAAAAAAATCTTAAATTTTTCGTTTGTGAGTTTGTTTAATTTTGGTCAATTTTATAGGACCGTTACAACTAGTTATATGACTAGATCAAAACGTAACTAGTTAAATATTTAGCTACAGGAAACTTATATGTATATATGCATGTGTTAGTGTATATATCCATGTATAAGTTGCAGATAACGCGACTAGTCCATACACGCATATAAAGTAAACTCTGTAATGGACTAAGTCAAAGATCACCCAAATGTAGTCCTTTTACACCCACATATCGAAGCCAGCTGCAAGTCTGACATGACCGAAATCATTTTCAAATATTAATGCCACAAAATTGTCTCAAAAGCATGGCCTTCGCTTTCAAAATAAATACATCCTCTATAGATTACAGTTTTGACCTCATTATTGCAATATGGACAAAATGGAAATTGTTTAAGTTAGGTAACTGTTTTTATTTTGGATGTCCAAAATTGTCCACAATTTTCATATTTACAAAATTAAACTTTTTTTTTAATATTTATATAGCACACGCTCACCTCTTTCTAATTTCCATAATATTTTGGCTGTTGTTAAATCAAACTTTTATTTATACTTGAACTATTGGTCAACAATGAAAATAAGTTTTATTAACCGTATTAGCCTAACTGTCAACTTTTTTTATTTTTGTGTTGACAGCACTTTAACACGTAAAAGTCTTGCGTTAATAATGAACATTCTATATACATAAGTAGGTACATACATACCAGAGTTGTAAACGAATCATTCATTTTTGAATTAATTCACGAATCATTCATGCACTGAATTGGTAAAATTTTGAATTAATTCTTTTCGACAAAAAACGAATTGAATGAAATTTTAATCAATTCATTTGAATTTAGCAAACATGAATTGCAATTCATTTCCAATTCAAATGAATTGCAATTCATTTTTAATTCAAATGAATTGATAAAATGAATTTCCAATTCATTTGAATTGAATTAATTCAAATGAGTTAGAAAAATGAATTGCAATACATTTCTAATTCATTTGAATTAATTCAAAGTCAATTCTAATTTTTTTTAATTGTGGCTAAAGCCTTCGTTAGCCGAGCGCTGATGCAACCGTACTGTAATGGAACGTACTGTAAGCACGTTTGTGCAGTTATAGAACATTTAAAAACGTAACATATGTTTTTGACAATCATAAACAAAACAGCATTAGCAAAAAAGCAAAATATTTTTCAAACAAGCCTGTGTTTTTTCAATAGATTAAGAAGAATTATTTATTGGTTTTAACCTTTGCTTGAAATTAGATGTTCATCATCCATTTTATTAAAAATTGCCATGCAAACTTTTATTTATTAAATTTAAAAACTTATTTTGTTGGTTTTTTTATTTTGGTATAAAAATGAACAGCTGATTATAAAACAGTGATGGGTATTACAATTTTGCAAATGGTTTTTTATTAAGAAGAAAAAGTACCTTATGATATCAGAAAATATTTTGTGTATTTATTTATGTACATATATTATTCTTTAACAATTAAAATATAATAAACAAATTATAGTTTATTTAGTATTTGTGTTTATGTATACAGATCAATTAATATTAATTAATAGATTTGTATAAAATTTTAATCTTTACATATTTCACATTTATTATACAAAGCGTATGTGCAAGACGCTTAAAAGTCTCCAGTTTTGCAATTTTTTTTTTAACGGAAATAATTATTATAGTGGTAATTGCGTTTGTAGCAAGTATAGCGAAAAAAGAAACAATAGTAATGAGAATAAAATATAGTATAAGTTTAAAATAGACACAATAGTTCACAAAACTGTTTTTAAAAAATTCGTGATGAAAAATAAATTAACACGCAAAGTACTAAAATTTGTTTTATTTTTCTTTCGCGTATTAAAACATATTAAAAAAAAGTACCATTAAAAGAGCAAAAATACCCTAAAATCATAACAAAACAAGCAGACCATCACTGGCTTACAAATGTCACGTAAGAATGTAAGGAAATTCTATTTTATACAGAATGATACGTTCCGGTTACAGTACGTTAAATTTCGCTAAGCTTTTACATTGTTTCTCATAAGCCAAAAACGAACAGCTGATACATTACAGTACGGATGCGCTCGGCTAACTGAGGCTTAACGCTGGCCAGATAACCAAAGAACATGCCGTTGTCTTTTTGGAGAAAGTTTATGGCCTTTGCTATTGGTTTATTTATTAATTCAAATGAGTTAGAAAAAATTCCTCAAGTACCATTTTTGACATAAGCTGAATAATTTGATAAAAAAAATGTTTAAAAGTTTTGTTTTAAGCAAACAAACAATTATGAATTAATGCTCATGCTTTAGCCACAATTAACAAAAAAAATTGAATTGATTTTGAATTAATTCAAATGAATTAGAAATGAATTGCAATTCATTTATCTAACTTATTTGAATTAATTCAAAATTAATTCAAATGAATTGGAAATGAATTGCAATTCATTTTACCAATTCATTTGAATTAAAAATGAATTGCAATTCATTTTGCCCAATTCATTTGAATTGGAAGTGAATTGCAATTCATGTTTGCTAAATTCAAATGAATTGATTCAAATTTCTTCCTTCAATTCTTTTTTTTTGGAGAAATTAATTAATTTAAAATTTAGCTAATTCGTAATGAATTGAAATCAAAAAAGAATGATTCATTTACAGCTCTGATACATACTTATGTATAGTTTTATAGTGTTAGTAGTAATAAATTTCTTATTGTCTTTTTTTTCTTTTTTGGTAAATCCATTAAATTTTTAATAAATAGCTTTTGCTAAGAAACTTAAAAATGACTACAATCTTAACGATTTAGTTTTTGCTGTGAAAAAAATAAAAAATGTTTCATTTATTCAAAAATTTGATAGATCGTCTATTTATATATCAGTATTTTTAACTATAAACATAAACTACTTTTAACATTTTGTAAATGTCTTAATCTTTGCATACTATGTATTTATAATCAAAAGGCACTAGGGATATTAGAAAGCTTTAAAATATTATTTTGTTTTGGTTTTCGTAAATATTTTTCTTAAAAAAACCTAATATTTTTTATATCATCTCAGAGATAATTTTGTGAATTTAGCACGAGTTAAGGTGATTTTTTGTTAATGCTTTTAGTAGTCAACAAAGCAGAAATAAAAATAACAAATGTCTAGCATTTTTTTAACATGTAAATAAATAGTGTCCAAATGTACACAGAAAAAAATATCCCTTAAATTTATTTAATTAATTGACTTTTTGATTTGTTTTAAAATTGTTATTATATTTTTCATTAACTGAATTAATTTTTTTAATTGATATTAAATATTTTCAAAAAACAAAGAGATTTCTGTCAGAATAAAATAAAAAATAAAAAATGTTATTTTTAATGAAGTTTTTTGAAAATTGAATTTCTTAGAATTAATTTAAAATAATTATTATTCAATGAGCAGAATAATAAAAAATAGTAGACAATATGCAAGAAAAAGTTCTGGTAAGTAAAAGTATATAAAAATATGTTCAGTTTTAAATATAATAAATGGTTTCAGTTTCATTGTAGATGTGCCCTAATCCAATAATTATTGTATCCCCTTATATTCCTCAGAATTCTCATGTTAGTAGGTAAGTTCGTTGAATTTCTTTACTATGTCTGATCAAGCCTTTTTACCGGTTAATATTCCTTTATATCTAGGTTGTTGATGCTACCAGTTATTTTTGGATCTCCGACTTTCGATATGGTATAGTATGTCTACTTATGGAACCTTACTTCTTATGCTAAATTATTTTTATATAAATAACGAGATGTAATTAAAAACATAGATTCATATGTACCATATATGAACATTAAGAATATATAAATATCAAAAAAAAAATATTTATTTTTTTTAATTTTTTTTCTAAACAGGTTAAATAATTTTTGTTATTAATATAATAAATAATTTCATTATATAATTACCAAATTTAAATTATAGACATGATTTAATTAATTAAAATTATTTTGGAAAAAAATGGAAATTTTAATTAATTTTTTAATACTGTTTTAATTGATATTTTTCTCAACATTTGTTCAATTAAAACTATTAATTTTCATTTAATTAATAGTATCATTTTGATGATTAGAGCAAAATTAAACAATTTTTTAATTATTAATATTAATTTCGTAATTGAAGTTCATATTTATTTTTTTCTGTGTAAGGTATTTAAGCTCTTTAACTATTGCGGAATTATTGATATACACTTTTAAAGGCAAAAGGTCTCAAATCGTACAATTTTGGTGGCCAATTCACTTGTCTTCTACAAGAAATCAAACGATTTTCATACAAAATTTATAATCCTATAAGAAAGGCGCTGACCAATAAAAATGCGAGTTTTTAGTTGTTAAAACGCGCTAAATTGGCATCGCTTTTCGCATTCCTATGCTAGGCGCACAACTGGGACGAATTTCGCGAGATTTGTCGTAATTCGTTAATAAAAATTCGCTGTATATGTTTGTCGTATGAAGCACAATTAAAATAGCATCTATTATAGTTGTTAACTGTTTGTGCAAAAAAAGAATAAACATAAGAATTTTAATTTAACAAAATAATAAACATTATTTTTGATATAGTGGAATCTTTTTTTTTTTTTTTGCTTATACGTAAACGTTGGCATAGAGTGACATATATTAATTAAAATTTTGTTTTTGCCTAACAGCCTACACAATAACAAAAAAATTCACTTAAAACTTAAGTGAATTTTGCTTTAAAAGAAAAATAAAACTGTACTAAAGTTGAAACTAACTTTTCGAAAAGTTGAAAAGTAAAACCAAATATAAAAAAAGCTAACAGAGTTCGCCACGAATATCGAACTTCGACCGACGCCATAATTGTATGCAATCTCATATTTCAAAAAGTTGATTTCAACTCTCACACCAAGGTCAGACTGACATAGCAAAATCGACTTCTCTATCTATAGGGATTCAGAATATATGTATGTATATACTTCATGGGGTCGCAAATGAAAATTGAAAAAATTTCAAACGGAATGAAAAAGCTACAAATCGTTGGTCATAAGTAGAAAGGCCCCTAATCATATAAGTGTAACTTTACAGGAAAAGGTAAAAACATAATAGACATTTTATTATCATAATTACTGTATTCACAAGGTCTCCTAAATTCAAATGTTCTTAAATTATAACATAAAAATATGACTATTGTGAACGACCCTTAGAGTTTAATATATCAAATTTAATACGCTGATTATGCAAAATTTATGAAAACATATCATTTTGACAGCTGTCGAAGTGGCGGCTTACAAATATTACAGACGGTTCGGCTTAGCAGATTTTAAGCCGATCGCCGCAGGTATCTGAATAGTTATGACCGCATAATAAACATACCATACACAGTAGTATTACTTTAGGTCAGTTTTTACTTGAAAAGCAAGAAAAATTTTGTTAAACTAGAAACTAGACACCATATAAATATAGTAAATGTAACTTCTTTAGTAGAATTGCTTATAAAACAGTTATTTTTATACTATTGCATTTAATTTTTGTGTCGAGGCGCACTTGTGTAAATTGTATTGAAATCACTGAAGTTCACAATTTCTAAAAGAAATACAAGTTAGAGACTTTTTACTTGTGACCATTAATTAAACCTTTTACACTTCCGTGTGAATTTTTTTTATGCATTAAAACAAACGTTTTATAATTGATTAAAAAAATTTAAAAATATTTAAAAAAAATAGAAGCATCTCTGTGTTTCATTAAATAATTTAATTTGAACGAACAATTTATTGGTTTTGAACGTTGCAACAAAAATCCCAACTTTTGGGTGTTTCACCGTTTTATAATTTTTATGTCAAATGCAAAAGTTTCAAGGCATCTTGCAACTTGCAAGAGGTACATATAAAAAATTTATAGAAAATAATTATTAAGTAAAAAACAGTAACGTATATGTAAATGTAGATATTTATTTATAAAAATACATTTAAATCACAATTTTTTCCCATCAACAAAATCATAAAAACATTACTAAGCTTATAAAAAAATGTACTTCAGTGATAGGATTTATATAAAAAGAAAATCCTTTTCTTATTACAAAAAGAAATCTTATTAGAAATTCCACACAAGCACTTTTTAAAATCTCCATATTAAAGGAATGACCAACATACAAATTTCTGAAAAACAACTTCTCGAATTGTTAAAACCCTTGACTTAAAAACAACATAAAGAAGGTGGTTCTTTCATTAGTTTACTTTGGCTTACTTGTGTGTGAAAAGAAAATGGTCACTGCAAGGGAGAATGTAAACAAAAGCATAGAAACACCACTTAAAACAAAAAGGTCAAGTCTTGATTTAATATGCTGCTAGCAACTTCTAAATTCAGGTAATAAACCTACACTACAAAAACAACAACTATGAAAAAATATATTGTAGAAAAAAAAGAACAACAATAAGGGAAGAAAAATTTTATGTTGTTTTTAAAATAAAACTACTTCTGCTCAAAAAAATCCTGCTCTTACTCCTAATCCAAGCATGTAATGAGTAGAGTGGTGGTATTTTTTCAGAATCTCATACATGTGTGGGTGCAATATGTTCAATGTGAATAGACGAACGTGCAGATTAATTACAGAGAATTACCGTCTGAATAATAAGAAGAGTTCAAATAAAATTATTCGGTAAACATTGAATTAAAGAGAAGAAATTAAACAAATCTCAGTTTTAAAATAAACACTACAGTAGGGAGAAATTCATTAGGGGTGAATAAAAAATTTCCGCAAAACTATGTGTGTAACCAAAAAACTGACAATCAAATTCATTGACAATTGATTTAGTTCTTGCACTAGAACTTATCTTATGTTGCTATAAAATTTCAATTGCATGAATCATAATTTCTAAGTGCTGACTGCAATTATCTATTTCGAAACGAAATTCTGTAGATGATGCTCAAACCCAGAAAGGTATACACGTATTCCCAATTGGCATGTTGTGCACTCTTAATGGAAACGAAATACCCTAATAACACCAAAATCCTTATTTCCTAAGAATGTCGACTACGTCAAGAATCCAGTCCCCTTATCGATCTCCGATTCGAATTCATTGCGGTGCTCACGAACTATACTGTTTACTCTTTGTACGTACTAACACTTTTGTGCAACTATTTATTTATAGAAATTTTTTTGATATATTAAATATTAATCAATTTATTGTTGAACATTTTTAAAAATCAAACACAAAGAACTAAAATTATATTAAGGGATAGTTACATATTTTAACTCTATAATTCAAATTAAATTAAATTGCAATCATTTTAAGGAATATCCCTTTAAAATTATTTCCGATATTAGCCGAGTGGAATTAAGGGATAGTTTTAAATAAAACTTTATTAAATATGTTATTGGATTTTGCAAATTATTTTTTAATATTTTTTTTATAAAATTCCAATGCGTAAAATATATTTAAATTTTTAAAGCAATTACTTTATATCTGTGGCTTGGAGCTAAAAGGGCCAATGCAACATTTTTGCTCCTTTAAGTTAATCAGTGCATAAGATTTGTTTTCTTGCTCTATTTCATTATGGTAAAACAGCTAAAGTCATACTTAACCCAGAACAGCTTCATAAATAAAATGCTGGCCAATGTCACTATGAAAGCATTTATAAAAGTTAAAGTTCAATTCTAATTTTCTCAAAAGTAAATATTTTGACTTTGGCACTTTTAGCTTCAAGCCACAGATATATGGTCAGTAACATACCCATTGTTTCAAAATTTTTAGCTGTACTATGAAAACCAAAAACAAAATAATGTACAAACTTTGTTAGCTTTTGATTTTATAGTTTCCCAGTAGCTACATTTTATCACCATAGTCAGGCTAATTCGCGAAATAATGCGAAATATATTTTCAGTTTCGATTAATCAAACGTTTTGAGTGCCTAAAATTCACATATACTGACGAAAAAAATTTAATCATTCAACGTCGTCTGTACACTAAGAGAAAAATGACGATCTAGATTTAAGAATAAAATTCTTGAATGTAGATTGCAGAAATCTTTCGATTTCAATCTTGAATTTTAGTCAGTAAGATTGACATTATCGAATTTAAGCATAAATTCTTGATTTTAAGAATAAATTCTAAAAATCTAAAACGCAATATTGATTTTAAGATCGTTTTCTTAAATTAAAGAATGTGATCTGAAACTTGGATAACACATTCTTAAAATCAAGAACGTAATCTAATTTTTACATCGTATTCTTCAATTTAAGAACATATTCTTAAAATTAAGAATTAATTCTTGAATTAACATTAAAAAAAACGTGTTGTTTATAAATTTTTAAACGCTAAATGAAGAAGACACATTGTGAGAAAAAGTGTAAAAGAAATTTTAAATTATTATAAAAAGCATTTAAAATGGAAAACCAGAACACCAATGAAATGGTGCTTTTAACCATACCTGTACGTGACGATTTGTTACCGATGGCAATTGGAAGTTATGAAGTGATCAGTATGCCGGAGGAAGTTGCGTCGAAATTGTCAGACGACGCTTTGCTAAAAAATCTTCTAGAAGAGATTCAAATGGAGTCGGTTTTCGAGTATCTTAAGGGTAAGGGCTCCTTCGTATTTATATGAGTGTATATAAAGTTAGGAAAATGTATATATTAAAAGAAATCATAATTTTCTTTAAAGGAGTCATAATAAAAACGAAAAATAAGTGACATTAATAAGTTTTCTTTTAGTTTGGAATAGACGATGATACACTTTCAATGTCATCGAAGGTAGGTGAATGCTGCATCACTTAATAGTGTAAATACAAGCTCATCTCGTTTGGAAAAAGAAGACAGTGAAATCCGATCAACAAATCATATGCAGAGTGCAGAAATTGATGAATCAGTTGCAGCTGCTTATATATTATCATTGAGTAGAAATAGTGCTAATTGGTGAATTGAAGTTTGTCACAAATGGAAACTCACATGCAGTATGCGGCAAAAAGATTTGCAAGAAATGAGAAGTCTTGAGTTTTTACGTGGATGGCCAAAGTTAAGACACTCAAGAGCACCCGAATTGGTAAGTAATTTTTCGATTGCTTATTACAGCTTAACACATTTTTCTTCTAAAATTTTCAGATCAACATTGATTTTCAAGTAATGTAACCAGACAAAGATCAATTATGTTTTTAAAATAGGAAATATTTAAAATGCTCATACCAGCAAAATAGTATGCCAAGGAACTAAGTTATAGAAATTCAGAATTTGGTCTCTAGTTTGCTTTCATCTATATCTAATTCAATACAAAAACTTATTCCAATCGAACCAAATTCAGAAGATTTATCTATATCTATCTATCTATCTATCTATCTATCTATCTATATATATAAAATTGAAACTCTGTCTGTGTGTGTGTGTTAGCTATAGACTCCAAAACTGTAAAACCGATCGGACTCAAACTTTGGCAAGTTGTTGCACACATTCCAAGGAGTGTTTATGGGTCGCAAAAAGTGGGCGGGCCACGCCCATAAAAATTAGTTGTCATTTTTAGCTACTTGCACTTGACCGATTTTCCTGAAACTTTGCACACATATTGAGCTGTCATGACTACATAATTTCGTGATTAGAAAAGTGGGCGGGGCTACGCCCATAAAAAGTTATAATTTTGATTTACTTGCATTGGACCGATTTTTCTGAAACTTTGCACACATATTAAGCTGTCATGACTATTTAGTTTCGTTATTAGAAAAGTGGGCAGTGCCACGCCCATTTAAAAAATTTATAATTTTTAGCTTTTTGCACTTGATATTCAATTTAAATTAAAAATTCATTTTCGTTCATTCAGGGCGTAGCAATGCGCGCCGGCTTTTTTAATCATTTATAAATACTAGATTTCTGTAAGTAGCCATTTAAAGATTTTAAAATCGAATATAAATTTCTCAATATGTAAATATTACATTATCATTGCGTTTCTTTTTTATTTTGAACACATACACATACTTATGTAAATATAAATAAATAAAAAAATAAAAATTAAAAAGAAAAATAGTTTTATTTCAACATTGGATTTGGTAAAATATAATAAATATGAATGTTTGTATGTTTTAATATTTTTAATTTACTAAACGGATTTAAATGAAAATTGCCACACAGATATGTATATGTACATATAACAACTTGAATAATTACACAAAAAAGCTACCTTTGATGCCGATAACTACGCAGACGAAGTCGCGGGCACAGGCTAATATAAAATATTTCAGTGGTTGTAGCCATGAGCCCTCGGTCATAAACGCTCATAAGACTATTAAAAATATATTCAAATTTTGGCTGACTTACCCTTAACATCTGTCAAAACGATGTCATACACGTGGGTACATTTTTATTTATTATTAAATTTATAGTACGCCATTTTGTAGTTGAAGCCATCATGCATTTTGTTTTTTGCTAGTCATGTTCTTTCTTTTCATACCCATATCACTCCTCTCTGTTGTTCTTGTGACCGATTGTTGTCGATTAGTGACTGATTTGTCCAATCTTTTTTACGAATACCCCTAAAAGGATATTAAAACTATAAAGAGTTGCAAAGGTAATCATAAATTATTCTAAGACTTAAAAATGTTTTTTATGATAAAAATATGAGAAAAACAGAGGCAGTCATGTTTTTTAGTTCATATCTCAGAAAATGTAGGATTTTAATAGCAATTAAGTTCCAAATTTTTATAAAAGTTTAATACTACTTATTAAACTGTGCAATATGTGGGTTTTAAAAAAGTTGGTTTCAACCAACACACGGACAGACAAACAATGCTCAATCAAATTTCTCAGTCATAAGCTTCAGAAAATATATACATACATACTTCGGGGGGTGGGTCGGAAATGAATATTTTTGAAATTGCAAACAGAATAACTACGCTTGGCACCACAGGTAAAGGGTATAATTTTACATGTTGTGGTGAATGGTTCGGCCTTAAAAAAAAATTTTAATCATTTGATTGATTTCAATAAGATTAAGGATTCTTCGTAGGGTTACCTTATTAATTAAAAATTATTCGGCACAAGTAAGCATACATTTATTACTTCAACCAAAATTGTTTTACATATTTTTTTTCGTGTTAAAAATACGAGCTCCAAAACTTGAACGACCCTCACTCGATAATATTTCAAAATTCTCAGAACTTAAAAAATATCCCCTTGTTAAAAAAAAGTGTTTTAATTTAATCTAAAATTAAACTTAAATAGTTTTGCTGTTATAAAGAAACACACATCATTATGTTATCAGACTACCTGAATGACATTACATATTCCCTGTTTTATCTTTCCTAGACTGTATGCTAATACTACACTTACGCACTTCGTAAAACAATACGCATTAATTGTATTCACTTATGTCAAAGTATTGTTCGTATGTGTGCAAGTACTCTGCACACTGTTGCTTGAAGTTGATATTTGCCGTAGATGGTTGAATGAATTGAATATTGTAGAGGATGGTTGGAAGAATTTATCCACAAGAACTAGTGAAGGAAAAAAAAATCAAAACAATCATAGAAGAACTAATACTAACAAAGATTTAGCAACAACAAATATAACTTCATATAATGTGATGCACGCACATTTGTAGTTGTGGAATGAATGAGAAAAATATATGCACATCAGAGTATGACTTTATTCAAGTGAACAAAAATTCATTTATTTTTGGGTTAAAAACGTTATTCACATTTGAACTCATCGGATGTTTCATATAGTTTAGTAAAATGTTTTGTTTTCTTTTTCTTCAACTTCGGTCGTTTGATGTTCCGTTTCGTTAAAAAAATTTGCATAAAACTAAAAAAATAAGTAGATATTTTAAAAGTATGAAAGTACGTATATCGATTTCGATATTTTAATATAAATCAAAATAATACATATTGATTTTTTATCTATTATATTTACTTATATGTACTTAATAAGACAAAAATTATTTTATATTATTAGGTACTGCCAGATTAGCTCCTGAAACAATTATTTCGAATCAAGCGTAGCTAAGCAACATTTAGAGCATCTACCGAAAGAATCGGAGTGAAATGAATCATCTAATCTCTAAGTATTTCAAATAATGTTTTAGTTTATTTGGAGAATTGAGTCAGAGCTCATTATCTTAGAGGAAGTTGTTGACGACAGATATAATAATTTTTCATGTTCAGACGAAATTGAGAATTCTAGTGCTGTTGTTGCTTGGATCCTTTTCTACGCATAATATCATTGTTTATTTTATTTTAAATACAGGGTGGGCCAAAAGTCATCGAGGTTTTAAAAACTTAACAAATTTTTCGTTTATATACATATATTTTGATTTCAGATTATTAAATATGCAATATTTTTCATTTTACACCAAAAATTAAAAATAATTTAATTTCGCAATGATGGGCTTATTTTAGAGAATTTCCCATGACATCTTTTAAGATTTCTGGCTTTAGAGCTCGAATTCTTGCAAAAATATTAAAATTGAAATCAAGTAATGTGTCGGAAGATATTTGGGTGCTGACAAATCTAGCGAACGCGCTGACCATTTAATTTCCGAAATTTCTGGATATTATTTGCTCTCCAAAAATTTTACTTAAAAGTTTCTTTGTATCTCAGCTAGTGTGGGAAGAACTCTATTCCGCTGTAACCATATCTTAGATCTGTTTTTAGGAGTAGGATTTATAAAATGTATATATATAAAATCACAAACCGATACCCCACTCCATTTATGGTTACAGCATTTCCATCTTTATTTTCGAAGAGGTAAGGCCCAATGATATTTCTGTTATGATGCCACACCATACTGTACAATTTAATAAGTTACGATTGGAACTGATGAATGGCTCATGGATTTTGAAAACCCCAGAATCTAGAATTCTGCTTATTTATAATTTTATTTTTTTTAATACCCTTCACACAGTGAAAAAGGGTATATATAGGTTTGCCATTCCGTGTGAAATTTCTACAATTTTCATTTCCGACCCCATAAAGTATATATTTTCTGAAAGCTTATGAACAGGGGAGTCGATTAAGCTCTGTCAGTCTGTCCGTCTGTTCGTGTGTATGTTGAAATCAACTTTTTGAAGCCCCCGATATCGCCTGGACCGCGGGTGAGGTATTAAAATATTTGGGAGTAGATCGGTATTGAAAATCAGAAACATCGGTACGTAAACAACTGAGATATGAGCAAAAACCCACGGCAACCTCGTGTTTTTTTAACACAAAAACAACATACAACAACAACATACATACATAAATACATACATGCAAACGTGGTATACTAGTTAGAGTAAACGTGGCATCGAACCCCAGCTGAGCCCAACAAAAATTCTATTTTATTTATTTTTTATTTTATATATTATTTATATTTTTATTTTTTTTTTTAATTTTTCTTCATATTTTATTTTATATACCTATATATTATTTATATATTTATTACTTATATTTTTATAATTTTTTTTAATTTTTTTAATCTTTTTTTATTTTTTTTTTGTGTAATTTTTTTTTTTTTATTTTTTTATATTTTTTTAACACACATACGTAAATTTATAATTTAACAATGGGATTTTTTTATATATGTATGTTTTTTTATAAGTATGTATGTATTTTATATGAGACGAATGGTGATACAAACTATTGTTATTGCGTGACTACACGTTGTGAAGGGTATATAAGATTCGGCATGGCCGAATATAGCACTCTTACTTGTTTATATTTATTTATTACTCATAATAAGATTCCCAATTACTTTAGTATATAAAAAATATCGATATATCGAAAATAAAAATATCGGTTTATCGATATTATATTGACAATATATGTATATCTACGATTGTTTTAACTAATCTAGAAAATCGATCACAACGCGAATAATAGAATTGTTTAAAGTTCACTCAGCCAAAGTAAATTACCTGTGTTCAGTACTACACGCGCATTTTGTAGAACAGTGTATTTTTGTTAAATTTAATGAATAAGATATCTAAGACATGAATTATTAAAACAAAATCTATGAATAAGACCGTTCTCTGAAATACACACTATAACTCCACACATTCAGTACGCAAAACGGTCATTCAAATTACAAAATACGCACACAGCGAGACACTCACTTGTACAAACAGCCAACCATACATACTTGCATATGTATGTAGTAACGTTAATTTAAAGAAGCGTCTTCTTTGATTGTTATATTGTTTTTATGTTTTAATGCTGCCGTTGAGTTTTTCTGTATTGTTGTTGTTGCTGCTGGTGTTGTATTTGCGTTCAATAAGCGTGTTGCACATGAGTTGTAGTGGGCAGAAGTTTTATAATAAATATTTTTTTTTGTATTCCGTTTCGAGATGTCAATGCAACAAGACGCATAACGGATTTGTTTATTATTCTGAAAATAAAAACAAAACATAAATAAAATTAAAGAGAATTTTAAAAATACGTTACTTTGAAAAACAAGATATAGAAGCGCGCCAAAAAAAAAACAAGAAAAACAAACAAAACAATTTTTATACAAAATATCTTTTTTAAAAATAATTAACAATAAAGAAAAGCGTTCAAAACTTGCTGTAAACAAAACAAAAAAACTCATTTAAATATGACCAAGTGGTGAATTTTATTGTAAAACAAATACCAATATTATTGATTTTGGGCATTTGTATGGTGAAAGTTGTTTATTTTTTGTTGTGTTAAACTGTCAAACAATACTATTACATTGGCCATTAATTTGAGTTAAATAATAATTTGCAAACAATTGTTAAAAGACCAGCTGTCAGCATGTTAAATCATATAATAATAACACAAAATACCATAAAATAAAAACAATTATTTTCAACAGCTATTTAAATAAACAACTATTAAAAAGTTGTGTTAGAAACAATTATTGGTCAAGCCAAATTAAAAGTGCAATTTCTCTAAGTGAATTAAAGACAGACATAAACAAACATTCAAAATGTTTGTCACATTGGATAATGCAACAAATACATTTTTCTCAGGTAATTAAAAAAAAATCTCGTTGAAAGTACTTATTTTGATTATTTAAAGTCATTGAATTAAACAATTAAATTATTAAGAGAAAATTTTTTAATTTTATTGTCTCTATACTATAAATTGCCAAACGTAGTTTTAAAAGAAAAATATTTAAAATGGTTTTGTAACCTTTTAAGCTCAATTTTCCTTTAAAATAAAAATCACTTATACTATACCGTAGATGACTTTTTTATAAAGTCAACTATTTGTTAATATATTATTAAGTATTATTAATTTAATTTATTAAAATACTTTTTTTAAAGCCTTACTTCCATATTATATTCCTTTTAAAAGTTGTTAAGGGCTTCTTACAAAACTGATTTTCTATATAAATTCCTTTTATAAACGTTAATAGTTGTTCAAGGCTGAACATATTACACACTACACTACAATAAATAAAGTGTAAAATTTAATGTGCTTAATTCTTATTGTGATTTCGGCGTTCGTACATACATATTTTTAACGCTCACGACGGTCATACTATATATTCTCGATAACGATAATAATTGCTGAAACCAATATTTGTTTTTATATAATTTGTGACGATAATCAAGAGCTTGTTAGAATTTTATCATTTAATGTTTGCTTAAGGTAAAAAATTCGATATGGTTGCTATGTAGAAATAGTATGATTTGAAAAAATTATTTTGACAAAAATAACATTATATTCATAAATATTTAAAATTACAAATAATATTTAGGTAATAGGTGAGCAATACTTTAATTTCAACTATTATATTATTGTAAAAGCTTAAAATGTCAAAAATATACACACAAATTTTGAAAAAATATATTAAAAAAAATTTGCTGTAAATAAAATTGCAATTAAAGGTAAGTACAATCAATATATATTGTATGTAAGTCCCAGTAAAAAGCAATAATTTGTCATAGAAGGAAGCAAACATTATCGATATCAACTGAAGTCATGTGTATGGCTATTGCGTAATACTTTAGTTAAACATAACAATGATGTCTGGCAACCATTATATGTATGTTTTAACCACAATCATACAATTCAAACATAGTAGGTTGCTTTTAGATTATGATTACCACAACCATATGTTTTCTTTGCGAGTAAATAAAACATACTTCTACAATATATTCTGAATATTTTAAAAAGCTTTTTGTGCATAAGGGGATCTTTAAAAAACAATCAGTACAGCATTCGATAGATAGATTTACTTTCGATAGATCTGTAACTTGTTTTAAGGAAGTTTCAACATAATACCAATATTTTGAACAACCTTATATGTATGGAAACAAGGATCATTAATGGAGCCACCATAATGGACCGAAAATCGATAACCATATTTAAGTTAATATTTAACCTGCTTTTGATGTATTTTTATAATGAAAATATTTATAAATGAATTTTAAACATAAAAGTTGAATTCTTTGAGGACGTACTTATAACAAACCAAAATCATTAGATCTAACAAGATATGGATTTTCATCGAAATATATTCAAAATTACGACTTGAAATTTGATTAAAAGATTTGCATGCAAGTAGTCCGGGACCTGAAGTTGATACTAACAAAAACTGTTCACCGATTTCATAAGGAGATATAATTTCATTAGAAGATATATTTTAATTAAATTTTTTGTTTGTGCAAATTAATATTTATTTATATTCTTCTTTTTGTTATGTCTGTGCATAATTAATTTCTTACTAACATTCTAGTACAATTGGAATTGGTAAAATATTGTAATTTCACTTTGTTGTTAGAAATGAGATATTAACTAGCGATTGAAATCATCCAATATGTAAACTCGGAAAGGTACCTTCATTCTTAATGAAAATCCATCTAATGATTTTTGAGCCAGTCGAGTTCAAGTATAAACACAATTTACAACTCGATTAAAATTTGAAAAATAAAAGTATTTCATATTCAGACACAGAGCTTCAACAGTCTTAGTACAAGTATATAGTATTATGTTTTGCGTTACAAACATCTGTACCTACACATACCCTTGTTGATGTAAAAAAGCTTTTAAAGCTATTAAAACTATTTAAAAATGCATTAGAATATAAGAAAAATTATTTTTTCACAAAATTACTTCTCTGAAATTATCTTTTTTAAAACTAGTTCTATTAGAAAGTAAAACCTTTTTAAAAATAATTTTATCATTTTGAAATAATTTAGGGCCGTATTCATAAAAAATATTTTAGGTTTATAAAAGGCTTGACAGATGTTGTAGAGAAATTTGTCAAATAAGCCTACAATAAACCTAAAATATTTTTTATAAATACGGACCTTAATTTTTAATAAAAAAAAACCTCTTTGCCAAATACTTATTTAAACAAGTGAGATTGTTAAGTTCGAATTAAATCCTAAAACCACTTTACTTACACAGGTTGTACCATCGTGGCTGGATATAAAAAATTTGTATTGGCGTATTGACATATTTAATATTTAAGTAACAAACGTTTCAATAACTTCCATAGCATCTGCAAAATCTGACTTTATTTAGGTAAAAAAAAACAGAGGCAATCGGGTTCTTTCTCTCATGTCTCGGCTCGTAACAGACCCACATAGCTGATTTTCAATAGCAAAATTTTTGAAATCATATCCATTAAATTGATACCTTATAAGAGTCTAAAGTATACGTGTGGCTTCAAAAAGTTGATTTCCTCTATATACTTATAAGGATTCAGAATATATACAGTTTATAGGATCTCAAATGAATATTGCTGGAATTAAAAACGGAATAACAAATTTATATTTACCCTTTTACACTCTCGTGTGAAAGTTAAAAAAACAAACTATTTTATATGAAATGATGTTAGTACATTACAAAAAGTTCTTAAAAATATAATTTAAAGATGGAAATATATGAAAATTATTTTAAAAAGGTAGCACTTAAAACAAAAGGTGGTCCAAGCATAAGACACAATGTTAATTGTGAGTAACACCTTTACGTCAAGTTTTTTGCCCAACCTAATTTGATATTTTTTTGTTAGGACCCTTTTACAAAAATGAGCGTTCAAATCAAAATGCATTTTGTTTAGCATAATTGACCAAATATGTCAACAATCGGAAGGATTGTGCAAATTGCGCAAATTTTAGCAATCCGTGTCTACAGGAAATGTGAATGAAAATACCTGTGATACAGATTGTAAAAATATGGAAGAAATATACCTAGCTATCAGGGATTACCAGTATTTAACCCAAAAATAACACAAGATTCTTTTTTCATTTACATATGTTCTGACTAAATTAGTTTCTAAAAAGAAAAATAAACTCCAAAAATAAAAAAAAACATAGCCATTTCGCTAATTTTTTCTTGTAAAGTGCCAAAAATTGTGATTTTTTGAAATGTTTGTATGGAAAACCTCCAGGGGCGGTTCCAGGTGGTGTGCCACTGGCATAGGTGGGTCGGGCCTTAAAAATTAATAGGGGTCGGCCATACATTTCGACCCGATTTATGAACTCTAAATGGGTCAAAGTGAGATTTTTCAAAAAAAAGTCGAAAGTCGGAACATCAAAATACATTGTAGAGGTATGGTTCCTTCGGCAAAGTTTCTTATTTGGATCCCTAGAATACGATTTTCCTTGTAATTTGAGCGATTTTTTGCTTCCATACAAATCGACCCGCCCTACTGTGCATGTTCGTCTAGTTCGTTCTGTAGAAAACATTGCTGTTCTTCACAAAACTTTGGTAGTAGAGCCGTCAACCTCGACACGTCATGGTGCCCAACAATTAAACATCTCACGAACATGATGTGAACTTTAAATTAAAATAAGAACTAATAAGCTTACAGGGTTTAATTGAGTCAAGAACTGAACACTACTGACCATTTCAAAAGACGTCAATATGCCAAACGGTTGGTTGAATAGACAGAAGTAAATGGTGACATTTTAAAGAAAAACGTCTTCAGCGAAGAGACACACTTTCAACTGAGTGGATTCGTTAACAAGGACAAATGAAAATCCAGGAGTGATTGTTGATGTATTCACAAAGAGTAACTGTTTAGTGCGGCTTATGGGCTGACGGCGTCATCGGGCCGAACTTCTTCGAAAATGAGGTCAGCCAAGCAGTTACCGTGAATGAGGTTCGCTATCGCAAGTTGAAAACGTACTTTTTGTAGCCAAAAATTGAGGATATGGACTTGGTATTGTCCAAGTCCCAACAGGATGATGCCACATGCCACACAGTAAACGAAACAATGGCTCTTTTGCGGGAGAAATTCAGTGGCCGTGTTATCTCACTTCATAGAAATGTTAATTGGCCGACACGATTATATGATTAAACACCGCTATATTTAAAAGCAAAAGTGTACATCGATATGCCAATAAACAATCAGGAGCTCAGAACCGAGATAATTCGGTACAATACGATATTGAACCTCAATTACGTGTCATTAAAAATAGGATAGAAGTATGCCACTGAAGCAAGCATTTGTCTGATATTTTGATTTACACATAATTTTCATAGAGGAATCACCATTAAGATTCTTTTTAATAATTTTTGTTTTATTTACCATTAACTTCGTACGTTTTGGTTGTACCATCCGTTATAAGAAATAAGCAATTAATAGGACTCTCTTACATATGTACTTAATATGGTTACACTGATATTTCGAACAAAATAGACACCTAAAATCTTTTAAAATATTTTTTATTTATAATAAAATACCTTATAGATAAAGTTTCCAAAAAAGCAATGAAAATTAAATTATGATTAATAGAGAATGAACAATTTTAAAACAGAAACAAAAAAGGATAATTTTAAAAATTTATAGATACACTATTTATTCATAATATTTACAAAAAGCATCTAAATAGTACCAAATCGAACTTTTAAATTATAGCAAGAAATAGCTGAAAATTGTTAAAACATTTAAACGAAATGTTAAAATTCATTTAAATAACTGCCCTTATAAATTTCACATCGTTATAATAACTTTACCATTAGAATTAATAAATACAGGAGCACTGTGCGTAAGTACGTATGTATGCACTGTTATTCAAAACAAAATTAATTGTAACAGAAAAAATGTTAAGTGAGCGAGGGTAAGGGAATTATTACAAGAGAAAAAAAACAAAGGAAAATTTATAGACAACAAAAAAAATTTTCAATAGTTATTTCCGCCTCTTTTAAAAACGACTATGTTTTGGACACATTATTTACCGGAAGCTTTTATTATATTCAAATCAAGATGAATACAATAAGTGTGTTAAAATAAGCTGTAATAATAACATTTTTTTTTTAATTTAATAATCTAAATAATGTGACGAGACATAAATCAAATGAATGGTTACAAAAATGAAACAGCATTGAGGGGGTTTAAACAATTATAATTTTAAAAGAATTTTTAAACATAGCAAATACAATAATGTTTACATTTTGGAAGTTATTAAGTTGGATTTGAAAACTCGCTGTGAAATCAAAGTGATGCAGAGAGTAAGCTTATATTGCTAAAAGGTTGAGCACAAGTACAACCAGAAAGCATAATTTGTTTTTTCTTTGCTAAATAATTCATGTCTAGAAATTCTTGTTTATGCTTATTAAATCGAATTAAAACAAACAATGTAACAAAATGAACAGTGTGCAGAGGCAAAGAGTTTATTTACCTCGTTTTTAGGAGAATGAGTGAAATTTGAGAACATTTTTTTTTGTTCTGTACCAAGGCGAATTCAATATAAGGTGATGTTATGAGCTTAACTGATTGTTTATACCCTTCACACAGTGAAAAAGGGTATATATAGGTTTGTCATTCCGTGTGAAATTTCTACAATTTTCATTTCCGACCCCATAAAGTATATATTTTCTGAAAGCTTATGAATAGGGGAGTCGATTAAGCTCTGTCAGTCTGACCGTCTGTCCGTGTGTATGCTGAAATCAACTTTTTGAAGCCCCCCGACATCGCTTGGACCCGGGTGAGGTATTAAAATATCAGAAATATTCGGGAGTAGATCGGTATTGAAAATCAGAAACATCGGTACATAAACAACTGAGATATAAGCAAAAACCCGCGACCACCTCGATTTTTTTTTCACAAAAACAACATTCCAACAACAACATACATACAAACGTGTATACTAGTTAGAGAAAACGTGGCATTGAATCCCAGCTGAGCCAAAATAACATTTTTTTTAATTTTTTTTTTTTTTCGTTTTATATTTATTATTTATATTTTAATAATTTTTTTTTAAATTTTTTTTTTTAAATTTTTTTTTTAAATTTTTTTTTAAAGTTTTTTTTTTAATTTTTAAAAAATTTTTTTTTTTTTTTTTTTTTGTTTTTTATTTTTGTTTTTTTAACATATGTATATACGTAAATTTATAATTTTACAATGGGATGTTTTTATATATGTATGTTTTTTATATACATATGTATGTACGTATTTCATATGGGATGAATGGTGATCAGCGTTGCCGTTTTTGGTTATTTATAACCAAAATTGGTTATTTTTTTTGCTAATGTGTAGATGTGTATTTTTTTTCCTTTTTGGTTACTTTTTTAAAGCCCAAAATTTATTAGTATTTAATATGTTTTATTTATAAATCATGTTCTTATATGTACGTTTAACATTGCAATGTTCTCATTTAAGTGACAATGTTTAAACAACATTGTTAGCTCTTGAAACCCTATTTCTTTTAGCAAATGATCAACTCTGGAGTACGAAAAAATACATGACAATTATTTAAAACTTTATTTAAAATAAAAACTTTTTATTTATTTATCGTTATTTGTAATAAAATTACCTTTAAGTTTTTTTATGTTACTTGATACGTAAGACTTGAATTTTTGGTTTATTTTTAGTTCGTAATTCATTCGTAAAGTACAAATAGTATTTATATTAAAAAAATTTAAAAAATATATTTTAATTTTGGTTACTTTTTTTTTTATTTGGTTACTTTTTGAAGTAATTTTGGTTGTAAATTTTTTTTGGTCGTGGCAACACTGATGGTGATACAAACTACTGTTATTGCATGACTACACGTTGTGAAGGGTATATAAGATTCGGCACGGCCGAATATAGCGCTCTTACTTGTTTTTTGCTCGTTTTGCTTTTACGGCACAATGTCAAAGTTTGTTTACATTTAAATTAATTTTTATGTGCGTTAGTTGAAAATTTATATAAAAGCGGTAAAATTTGTAAAAAAAATAATTGCAAAAATACTAATACTTGTGCAATAACTTATTGGAAAATAAGTAAAATACAATTTTTAATTGAAATAAACAACATTTTTAATGTTTTTAATTCAGAAAATACAAAATTTCCGTTGTGCTTGTCCTAGTGGTTTAAAATTGTGAAAATTGTGAAAAATGTCAAAAAAATATGATATAAACTAGCACAAATTTATGTAATAAATTAAAAATACTTATTTATTTTAAAACTTTTCGCGTAAATTTATAAAAATAAAATTTTAATTAGAAGTAAACAAAAAAGTTGTTTTTTTGTGTTTTGACATTATCTTGGCCTTTTTGTGTTTGTTGTAGGGATGTTATCATCTGATAGTGAATTCGCCTTGTTCTGTACGAAATTTTATTAAAAAAATTTGTATTGTTTGTTTAATTCACTTTTCTCATATTCGTTCTCATTAAATGGTGATTCAACCAAGTGCTTGCCATCTCTTTCACTTTTTTAGTATGTAATTTCTTTTATTGTGTTGAATTTTTGGTTTTGTGAATAAATCATGAATAAGCGAAACAAAACATTTTACTAAATTGAAAGAAATAGGTAATACGTGTCTGTGCCAAATAATTTATTTTTAAAAAATCTGTTTATCTATAAATGATTTCACTTAACCGGCGTATACATAAATGTTCTGGAATTAAACTAAATAAAAATTCTAAATAACCAAATTCCAAATTATATTATTATCTATTTAACCAAATGCAGTAATGACAGCTATTAACACTTGCAGTGTAACAGAGCTAAGTATTTGGTGGGAATTGAACCCGCAAGCTACCTTATGATAAACCTTCCCATTATTGATTAGTTAATCGGGGAACCCAAAATAATAATAATATTCTTATCAAATCTCCTATCAGAATCGAAAAAATTTATTAATCAATGTCTTATCTAAATAAAAACTCAACTAAAAAATTTTTATAGTTATAAGACTTGAACTTGGTTTATGTTAAATTTAGTTTTAAATAACTAGAAAAATACTCCAATAATGAATTTATTTTTATTTCCTTAAACGCTTTTAGATAATCCCTACTATTTCTACAATGATCCCAAATCACCTCGAACACCCGATTCACAAACTTCCAACAAGAGTTTCTCCATATTCAAACGGCGTAACTCGAAAGGCAATAGTCCTCGTCTGCCGATGCCCGAACAAACACGTTTAATAAACTCGGCCAATTTGGATACGGCTGCCTCATTAACCCTAGGAAGTCCGCGTGCCAGTTTTGGTTTTACACATGTAAGTAAATATAGTTTCAGAAAGATAGAGGAAGAACAAGAATAACAACAACAAAACTAGCAGCATAATTTACTATTTAAATTGCCATAAATCATCTAATGAAGTAACAGTAACTCTAAAAAAAGGAAAAAAAAACTAATGAACTTCCTCTCATTATTTTTTTTTTGTTTGTTTTTCTAATTTAGCAATCTTTTGAACTGCAACCATTGATGTTGCAACAGCAGCAGCAACAATCATCGGCACAATTACAAACACAAATCACTGCTGCGTTACACCAAAGACGTCAACGTTCCTCTAATTCACATTCGGAAACATATCGCGATCGTTTAGGTTCCTGCAATGAAACATCAAATCACAAATTCGAACATGACGATGTGTTTGGCACAACATCATCACCAAGGTAAGAACAAGAATTAGAACATTAATTAATAATGCATGCGTATGTAACATGTTTGTATTTTGCATTAGCCCCTTGATCTGTTAATGCAGCTGTTGACATTTGATTTTTTTATACTTTTTATTTATTTATTATTTCTTTTTTTGTGGAAAACTAATCGTGCAAAAACTAAAAGTATTTAAACAAATATGTTTTCTGTTTATTTTTTTTTTTTTACTTTTCTTTTTGTTGTCAATAAAAGCAAAAACCATCAGCATCACCATACATTGCCCTCAATGGGCGTACGACGTCATTCCTTTGGCAATTGGCGTCAGACAAGTGAACGTCATAGTTCTCATAAAAACAGTGCGGCTACACTAACAGCCAACGATGAAGTACCACACATGATGGCACCCCGACCACCAGTATTATCACCCAATAAATACAGAGGTGCTCATAGGCGCAGAGGTAAGTTTAGTTTAGTTGTTTAATAATAAAAAATTTTTTCATTGGAATTTTTAATAAAAGCATATACACATAGAAAAAAATTAATTTCTAATTTAATAAATAAGAGAGAACCAAATAAAATTTTTGTTTGAATAAAGACCTATCACTTAACTTATAAATTAAAACAAAGAAAAAAATGTAATTTTCAATACAATTTCATGTTTGAATCTGTAACAAATTTTATTAAAATATTTCCAACTTTTAAACAAATTATTAATAGAAACAAATAAAAAGTTTATTGAAAAAATTTACAAACATTTTTAGATATTTGTCCAAAAATATTTAAAAAATATTTGTTAAATTCAGACAAAAATTTCAAAGAATGAGTCAATGACAAGCTATTTAAAAATCAGTTAAAATCTCAAAGAAACACTAACTGCCTGTTCAACGATGTCGAAAGAAAACCCAAGCGAAATTTCATTCATACAAATACGTTGAAAACAAAAACAAATTTTTAGTTTTTGTTGTTGTTTTCAATATATTTGTGCGAATGAAAATTTCGCTTGGGTTTCTTTCGACATCGTTGAACAGGCAGTTAATCAAATAGAATTATTTAATTAATGAAAATAAACGTATGACACGCCAGACAAGAAGAAAGCTTCTTCGAAGTCTTGTATCAAACTAAAATATTAAAGTCTACAGTATCTTTAACTAAATAAGAATTGTAAAGTTAATTATAAAAAAAATAACAAGACAATGAAAACGAACACTGACTGCAAATAAAAAAATCTTGATTTGTTGTTTTAGCCCATGTGTTAATTTAAGGAAATAATCAAACAAAAAATTATTTGAAACAATCAAAATATTCATAGAAATTTAAACTAAATCTAGGCAAACGTTTGTTTGAAAATATGTTAACGATAATTTTTTCTGTGTACACACAAACATTCTTGTCAATGTTTTTTCAAAGTGCAACCAAATTTTCATCTCCAAGCCAGAGATAATTTAACATTTTTTTTATAAATATTATTTAAACAACTTATTTATTCCTAACCATTTCTATCATATGTCACTTGTGCATTTTTCTATAAATTCAAAACTGTCAATGTCAAAAGCTACGTTTAATTGTCACATTTAATTATGTCAATTATACAGCAAATTGCTAATGTGTTTGGAAGAATTTTTTGAAACTTTACACACTAATTTAAGGCGAATAGTGAAAGCGCTAACACATTTACATAAATAGTGTTTTTTACTTTAAAAACTTTTTTTAAAGTGTAAATTAATTGTTTGCTGTAAAAGTGATATTATACCACTATCTAGATAAATGGCTATTCTAAAACGTAAAAAGTTACAAATTTAGATGCAGGGCCATTTTGACTAGTACGAATCTATCACATTTTTTGAACGTGTCGTATGACATACATAACCGGAAACGAGGAAGCCGACAAAATATTCAAAATTGGATCAATTTTAAATACCATCTCTTCGGAAAACGCTTAACCCTTTTAGGGGCTTTAAAATAAACATAGAGTAGAAGAATACATGGGACAGTCTAGAAATTCTGCTGTCGGTAAAGAGGGAATTCCCAAATCTTGAAAGAACAAAAGAGATGCGAAAATTAAGAAGGCCGATACTAAAAAGATAAACTAGTGTTAAAACAGGTTGACAATTCATTTGTGTTACATGTCACTATCACATAGAATAACCTGCAGAGCATGTGAAATATTGGAGTACTATCTCGTGTGTTTGGGAGTATTTGGTAAAAAAAATTTGATTTGTGTTTAATTGGGCTACCTTAAGACCTTACCCAGTTAAAAAGTCACATTTTTCTAAACTTTACTTTGATGATGTAAGGAAAATGAATAAATTAATCAAAAATGGTACTTATCAATCATTTATTCTTCCCATACTAGACAGAAAGTTTCTAGGGGAGAAAATAAGAAACCCTCTATGCGTAAGCCTAATGCTTGCACACTTACTGCATGTACAAGGTGTTTGTAAATGCAAGTGTTTTAAAATAATAACATAAACAATATAACTGTTGTGTGCAACCCTTTATTACTAAGTGTCATATATCAAATTTAAATCTCAGATTTTGCTCACATTTTGATAAGAGATCTTTTTTAGGTATAAGCTATAAACTTCCTTTTTTATCTAACCTAACACAATCTAGACCGTACCGGAAAGACTTCTCTAATCATTATCGAAATTGTTGTGCCGTTTTAAATTGTTTTGTTAAATCTTTGCTATTTAAAAACGAATATTAATGTGTGAGATATAGCAGTACTTTTGTCTTGAGTAAACTAATATTTATTTCCAAATGCTTGTGACCCTATGTTTGGCCAAAAAAATTAAAAAATAATTGTATTATTTAAGCAAATGATTTCTTATGATCTTAAATTTTTTTGGCATTAGGTTCAGAAAGGGTTATTGAGGTCAATAGCCTTTGGAGCAACACTTTATATCCTCGAGGCAAAAACATCGATGTGTCACACTTAAAGATCTGACTGTAAATGCAGAAGATAAAACGACAAATTTGAAAAAAAAGAATCTCTACTTTGAACTATATATGACCCATGTAAGCTATGGAAATCATAATAATCGTCCCATAACTTTCTAAGACTGCCTTTGTTTGTTTGCTTATTTTTATGATAAAAATTAAAATTTTCCAGCTGTAGAATAATTTATAGACACGGTTGTTACTATTTAAAGATTTGGTATGCCTCTGGAGATATTAATGAAAACTTTTTGATAAATGGGTCACTAATCGGCAAAGTTATAGACAAAAATTTTTTAAAAAATACATATTTCTTTTAAAATATCAAATTTTTCTTAAACGCCTAAAAAAATTTTTGACCAAACTTAAGATACAAAATTATAAGCCGTAAAATCATAAATAATTTCTAAGAAAAACTAACACATCGGTTTGGAACTAACTGAGATATAAGCATCAAAGCATCGGTGTTTTTCCAAAATTTACAAACGGACAATCGATATTTGAGATTTCTATACAACTGAGAGAGCCAATATGGGGATTAAATGAAAGGACTGGAGTATTAAAATATAGTTAGCTATGGAAAAAAATGGCTTCCTAGATTTAATGGCGACTATATGAGTCAAAGAAAGTAGGTTCGACTTTGTCGCCTTTAACCCCCACAATATTAGGATCAAACAAAAGGGCTTGAACATTACAATAAAGTAAACTATTAAAAAAGTATAAAATTTAAGATGGCGTCTAAAACAAAATGGCGGAACAAATTTTTTTAACCCCAACAATATGGGTATCAAATAAAAGGGCTTGACTAGTACTATACAGTTAACTATGTAAAAATTCAAAATCAAAGATGGCGTCAGAAATAATAAAGAAAATAGCGTATTGCATGAAATCTAAAATCTAGACTAAGCGACCATGTGGTATTTATACCTAAGTACATGACGGTGAAGGGTATTATCCGATTCGGCAGGTCCGAATATGGCGCTCTTACTTGTTTCAACTCATAAGTCTTCCCAATCAGTAGAGTATGCTTAAAAATACAAATTAAACACATTTCACATTTTAGTACTTTTTTGCCAAACAATTTAGTTCCTGATTAAATAACAGTCTTATTCCTAAAAATTTAAATAGCTGTATAAAAGGTTTATACATCAAATTTCCATAGAAAATCAGTTTTACAAACCCTTTATAAAACTTTTATAATTTTTTTGAACAAGACAGTAAATATGTTCCTTCGTTTTAGGAAATTATTGCAATCTAATATAAACTACCGGTAATAGTGTACATAAACATTAAAAAAATTATTGAAAATAACGCTGTACAACAAAAGGCAAAAAAAAAAAAACAAAACATCTACGAAATTAACATAACAATAGTCAACAACTATTACATGCAACATGCTGCCAACACAATGGCAATAAGACAAGACAATGTTAATAATTTCCTTTCATTTCATTTCGTTTCGTTTTTTTTTCGTCTTGACAATATTTTGATATTCATTTGTATAAAAATGTGTAAATATAAATACGAGTATTTATAAAAAAAAAAAAGAAAACAACAACAAAAAATTAAAAACACTTGTTTAAATACCAAAAGTGGCGCCTGTTGCTTGTTACTCGTCGTACTTTAGTTTATTTTATGAGTTAAACGTGTTGTGCAAATAAATGTGTCTCGTCTTTTGTTTTTGTTTTTTATTTTAAAGGATTTTCATTTTTATCAACTAAATGAAAATGATAAAAAAAAATATGCGAATTTAAAACTGTTGGGTGCTAATTTTGGTCTTAATGCATTTTCAAAGGGTGACATTATAAAACTAACTGTTCACACACGTATTAATTAATTGTAATTAATTGCTATTTAGATTGAAATTTTAGTTAATTTGTATATGCTATCTTTTTAAGTTACTCCGTTACTCAAGGTGAATAGCTGCATGAATAAAGAAAAGAAATAAGCTTTTACACTGACTTTACAATATAAATTTGCAGCCAGAAATGTTATTATAGCCCTACCAAAATCAAGAAATTCTCTTTCTGGTTAAGTATGGATGACACTTTTATAAATTTTCAGTTTTTGAATCACACCAGGGTATCAATTCTCGTTCTATGAAACTATGAAATTAAAAGTTATTGTGTATCGTATCATATGGTGCCACCATACCCTTTGCTATACAAAAATTTTTTTATTTCACAGTTTCACAGATCGAGAACTGAGCCCCAGCATTGAAGATTAATACTACCATAAGAACAATACCTATCTGAAGCAAGTATAGATGAAAAGTATGCGAATTTTGTAATCGGTTGTCAGAAAAACTTCAGCAAACCAGCACATTAGCCACTTTATTCAATATGCATTGCTTATTTATCCCTAAAGGTCGCTTTAAATCTTTGTGATTTAAAAACCCAAAGGGTGTGTGTAAGAATGCACACGTATTTTTTTTAATTGTTTTTTTTTGTATTTTCTTATTGGATTGTAAAGAAGACATGTTCCGATTAAGAATGGAAAAAATATCCATAAAATGGTACCACTTCTCTGATGATAGACCATGATTCTTTTCATGAAAATTTTTAATGACGTTTTCGCATATATATGGCTGTATCTCATTATTGACGCGTTGGATCTTAGATTCGAGCTCTGCTTCTGGTTTATTCGATTAAACAAGACAAATTGTCTTGGTGGTCAGTTGACATCGGAATTTCTTGCGATAATTTGTTCTGGAAATCGTTTCTGCAATAAAAAAATTGTTTCACACGCTGTGTGGGAAGTTAAGCCGGTTTGCTGATCCATGCCGTCTAGGTTAGACCACAATAACGTCATTATAATCTGCACTGAAAATTCGACCTCATCTTTCAAAAAGTAAGCTCCAATCACTACTTCTGCCCAAAATCCACACCAGACAGTTGCCCGTTGTGGGTGCATTTGTTTCTCATAGATTACATGAGGATTTTCTGAGCCATGAATTCGAAAATATTTTGTATTCACGAAACCACTCCGATGACAATACGCTTTATTCGAATAATTGGCATTGACTTTACTTTGCTCCATTACTCAGTGAACGATTTGCTGGCGCTTTGTCTGCTAGTTTGAGCTTTTGAGTGAATTAAATTTTGTACACATAAAGGTGGGGTCTTTTGTTAAAGTTCGCTTCGTAGTGCTTCGTGAACGAAGCCGAATTGATGTTTTTGAGTTTTTGGACACACTATCGTTTATAAAAGCAACTTTTTGAATAGATCAACCGATACGTTGACGCACAGGAGTCTTAATGTCCATAAGAAACCCAGTTAAATTTTTTGACCACTCTTCTAATGGTTGACACATTAGATGCACTTTTCCCGACTGAAAATTCTTTAAAGTTTGCGAGCGGTCTCTGTATTTTCTAAATGTTTGTAATAAGTTTTCTTAATTTTAATGTGTTTATCTTTCGTAAAGCGCTGCATTTTTATTAATCGGAATAAGACTTCCAACAATGATCTATGCTTAACGCTAGGCTGCCACGTAGCAATTTTTAGTTTTGAGCACAAGCAAAAACCTCGGCAGAATAAATGCACTTTATTGTTCAAATTACACATGTTTATTTCCAATGACTTCTCCACTCACGATACGTGTGACTTAAGCCTATGCACATGTGGGTCTGACGTCACTAAAGTTTGGCTGCATGTGGTAAGATTTTGATATTTCACGACTTGTATTTTAGTAAAAAAAAAATTCAAATGAAACACATCTGGCAGTAGCGAATACATTTATGCTTTATGAAAATTATATCACAGACACATGCGTATGTGGCTTGTTATATTTCGTGCACAACAGGCTTTACTTATTAAATTTTATTATACCCTTCACCTGTGGTGCACAAGGGTATATATAGCTTTGTCATTCCGTTTGTAATTTCTACAATTTTCATTTCCGACCCCATAAAGTATATATTTTCTGAAAGCTTATGAATAGAGGAGTCGATTAAGCCCTGACCGTCTATCCGTCTGCCCGTGTGTTGGTTGAAATCAACTTTTAGAAGCAACTATATGTTCCTCAGATCTGTATATGGTATCAATCTCTTGGAAATATCCAGGAATGAATCGCTATTGAAATTCAGCACAATCGCCCCATAACTTTCTGAGATATGAGCAAAAAACCACGACCACCTCGTTTTTTTCACAATTACAACAACAACATACGTACATACATACATATATGTATGTAAAAAACATACCAAAAAAAAAATTACAAAAAAAATATATTAAAAATAAAAAAAAATACAAAAAATACAAAAAAAAATTAAAAAAAAAATTTAAAAAAAATATAAAATATAAAAAAAAATAATAAAACATAAATAATATATTAAATAAAATAAAATAAAATTTTTTTGGCTCAGCTGGGATTCGATGCCACATTTATTCTAACCAGTATAGACATATGTACGTATTTTATATGAGATGAATGCTGATACAAACAATTGTTATTGCATGACTACACGTTGTGAAGGGTATATAAGATTCGGCACGGCCGAATATAGCACTGTTACTTGTTTTATTATAGCTTGTGCCCGCGACTTCGTCTGCGTAATTATCGGGATAAAAGGTAGACTTAATATTAACAACAAAAATAAAAATATTTACAACACAAACAATCCGTTTAGGATGTGTCATGATGAGTTTGCCAACGACTTCGCGTTATTATCGCGATAAAAAGTAGCCTATGTGTTAATCTAGGTTGTTATCTATCTATGTCCCGAATTTCATGATTGAGTAACAAATATCCAAACATCCAATCTTACAAACATTCACATTTATTATATTTCCAGGAAGTAGGATATTAAAATATTATATTCTGTTTAATTTTTGTGGTGTTTTTTGGTCTTATCACCTTAAATTACTTTACTTTAATTTGACTTTGTTTGCACAAAAAAAACAAAACTTAAAAATAAAATGCGCCAATAATTGATCAAGCATTCTGCAGGTCAATCATTGCTCAATAGAGTCCTGCGTATTACAATGTGCGGGCGCAAATTTTATGGACACAGTCATAGTCTGACAATTGTGACAAAATATATTGCTACATGAAGACCACAGGTTAAAGAAGGAATCCACTAATTGCTCAAAAATGGGTCAAAATTTGCAGCTTCAGAAAGAGCATATCATTACTTATGTAACATATGTGGTCAAGCAGCCAATGAAGGGCATATTTTTTACGTCTGACTCGTTTAATGTCTCACTGCTAAATACGAACATATCGTGTGTTACCACCTTAAAAATATTGATTTTGTAAAACTGATGTGCAAAGCCATCTGACGAAATTTCGTGCTTTTCTTACTCTTCTTCTTCTTTTTCTTCTTCTTCTTCTTCTGACAAGCTACCTGATAGCAAGTGTTGGCTGAAATCTTTGCCGCTGAAAAATAGCCACCAGCAGTTGACTGCAAAATAACAATTTTAACAGACATGCAGATTTACATAAGAGTCAATAATTTTACAAGCAAAAAACATATCGTGTATTAGATGCTTTAACAAAACCAAATGTAACACCTAATACTTCACTTGGTTTTGCTACAATTGAATATTCACCTAAGGTCTTTGAAAATCTTTTAAAAAAGATAAACAAAGTTGTCAAGTTTTAAACGGTCTATGATTTTTATCTGTTGATTTATAGTGTCTGAAAAACAACTTAAAGTAAGTTATTAGAACGTAAACAGAATTTTTAAATTGGACATTATAACATATTTATTACGTTCTTATTAGCAGAACGTTTACAGAATATTAAAATTAATAAAAACAAAAGTTAAGAGATAATCGTAATGTATTTGTAAAAATTTGGTTTATTACAACTTAACAACTTGTACATACATACACACATACATAATTTTTTTATTATTTTGCCATTGAAAACAAACACAATTTGTAGGGTATTCTACACTATACACGCAAAAAAAAAAAAAAACTTGGTAGTGGTAATCATCATGTAAGAGTAATTTAAATTGTATGAATGTTGTTAAAACATATTATGGTTGAAAGTTATCGTTGTTATCAGGGTTGCCGCCGACCAACTTTTTTTCGCAGTGAAATCGACAAAAAAAAAACGCAGTGAAGCGCAGGGACGGGAAATAAAAAAATTTCGTTTTCGTTTGGACAAAAAAAAGGAAATTTTTTTCACTTTTTAACACTTTTTTGCCCTTTTTTTAAGAATTACTTGTTTTTTAATTTTTTTAGTTAATTTTATCTCAACTACTCAACTGAAATAGAAAAAAATTATTATTTTTGATTGTCAGCATCAGTGCAATACAATATAAAAATTAATTAAATGGACTAAAAAGCAAATATTTTTTTCACGAAATAGTTTGTTTATGTTTTTCTTACGGGATTTTTTACATTTTAATTCAAGACCTAATCAGTCAACTGCAACGTAACGTAACAGCAGAAAATGTTGCCATCTAGCTCCCATATTTTTAACAGGGTGACAATTTTATCTCGTTGTGTTATATCCTTTACAGACTTACGTGTTAAACACGTTCGAGGTAAATCATGTTAAGGCGTTGTTGATCAAAAAAAGAGGAAAACTACCAAAAACTAAAAAACGCAGTGATATTAAAAAAAACGCAGTTACGCAGTGACGACGGGCAAATCGCAGTGAAAAACTGAGATCGCAGTGAAAACGGCAACACTGGTTGTTATGCTTAATTAAAGTATCAAGCATTAGGAGTTTTTGCTTTTCTTTAAAGCAAAATTATTGTTTTTTGTATTTACCTTTTTAATTGTAATTTCGTATAGCAATATTTCTATACATTTTATATTTTGTTTGTCTTATTTTTTATTTTTTTTAAAAACTTTGTTTTTTCAAATGTCAGACTTTTAAAATAATAAAAATGTATTCAACGAGAAGAAGAACAGTTGAATATAAATCATTATAAAAAAATAATAGTTTGATTGCTTTGTAACCATAATGTTGTTCAACCTAACATTTAATGGACATTTGTTATTTTGAATCCCTTTGAATATAATGTTGTTTTTGCGAAAAAAATCATATTATTTTTGTCATTAAAATTTTGTTAATCATAATATTTTTAAACGACAACCCTATTAAAGTTTTCATAGAAAGCCAACATTAAATGATAAATTTTTAATCAATTGCTTAATTATCGTGACGAAATAAATGTGTTATACAGGGGCCAAATTACGGCATATGAATGTGATCGAAATTTGAAAATTCTAATTAGAATCTCTATACCTAAAGCACAGCAAACTCAATCGTTCGAGTAAAATTTCCTTCGATATTGAATGCCGTAATTCGGCTTCAGGTTTTCGGTATCGAAATATTGTTGTCGAGAATAAAATACGATTGTTGTGATCATATTATAACCATAATTTTTTATACATGTAAATGGAAAGCTCTTAATGTTTTTGTGCCTAATTGTAATGCACAAACAATATACACAATGGCTAGGAACAACTTTTGAGTGGAATAGTGTATGTCCGTCCGTCCGTCCGACTGTCTTGACTTTAACTTTTAGAACAACAAACACATTTATTTTTATCAAAAAACGACTAAAACTGAAAATATTTTCCTAAAATAAAATAGTACTTTATCGTATAATAAAATAATCAAGTACTTTTTTACGTTTATAAGTAAATAAACAAATTGAAAAAGTATATTTTTTTCTTAAATTTCATTCAACTTTTTATTACTTAAATATGTTTTATTTTTTAGTTTTTTGTTTTTCCTTTTTACTCTCTCTCTCTCTCTCTCTCTTAAACTTCCTGATGTTTATATTAAAACTAACAAAAATTGCACTAAAAAAACGGTTTTCCTAGGAAATTTTAACATAATTACAAACATTTGTTTTAATTTAAACACAACAACAAAGAAACATTCAATAAAACATCTTTTGCACTCAAACCAAACGACTGTAGTGTGGAAAATCTGATGGACAGATGTTCTTAAAAATTAAACAGACAGTTCATAAATACGAAGAAAAAGCCAAACAAATTCAAAAGAACTCCATAAAGTTTAAACAAAACAAAACACCTCATAAGACAAGAATTAATATTTTTCATTTTAAAATCGTTCCCCTTTATTAACTCCTCCAATAAAAACTTTTTAATGTTTTTTTATACAAATTTTTCATTTTCAATTTTTCCTTTCTTTCTTAAAGATGCATGACCCATAAACACCTGCAATAACTCAAAACTATTTGTAACTGAGCGTTACTCTTATATTATATTGAAAATTTTTCGTTAGAAAATTTCAAAATATAAAATTTGAAATACACAAACAACCCATAAGGAAGTATATAAATTACAATTACGAAAAAAAACAAATAAAATTTCTTTCACAAATTTTCAATGAAAATAGACAAGAGCATTAATTTGTTTTGCTGGGCCTCTGCTTCAACAGATTTTGCTGCAAAAACGTTCATGTTAATTTCTCTACAGTTCTGAAAATACTAAATAATTATGGAGTTCATACCGCATTGGTGAATTTCCCATTTCCCATCGCAAACTTGTTTTAAAGATAATCGTATCGTTAATAAAGGTTAAAAATAATTTTTATCGATTTCGGTTCTTATTTACAATAGCATATATGAACAACAGTTGTTATCAAAACGATAATAATTTTCTTCATGTTTATGTTATCGACCTTAACAACTAACGGCTCTATTCATAAAGAGAAACTATGTGCTAACAAGCAGCTAACTTTTTATGTGTAAGATAAAGTAGCAGCTTATAAGTAAGCACGAAGTTTCTTGTTATGAATAACGCCGTATTGGTTTAAGTCTCACTTAGCGCTACTACCTGTGGTAGTTCTATTAGGCCCATACCTAAACAAGAGCGTTGAGCGTCAAGCGTTGCAATTTTGCATGTATTTTGTTATTGTAACAAAAACAAAACACATGTAAAACTCTAACGCTTGACGCTCAACGCTCTTGTTTAGGTATGGGGGTTACTGGTGAATTTATTTTGGCAATCTTTTTGATAAATTTATTAATTATCGTTAAAAAATATTTAGTGAAAACATCAATAACTATCGACCAAATTAACGATTGTTGGATCGCTAAAAGCTTGTGAATCTCACAACAGATTTGGATTATGTTTGATTCAGTTCCTTGATTTTTTGTTTTTTGGAGCACCTTCGTAAATCCCATCGAATTTGTACTTATCATGCCTTATTTCTTGCAGCACTTACATAACCTAGTACAATGTTTTCTATTCGTTTATTCGTAACAACTTTTGCCACTAACTAAATAATTGCCAAATAGAAAATGCTAAAATGACAACTGGCTGGTACATATTTCGCTCATTCAATAAATTGCAAAAATATAAGAGAGAGATAGAGCGAGACAGAGAAAGATGTAAAAGATAATTTGACTCTCGAATATACAAACCACGCTGTATACAGCTGTTTCTTTAGGCATGATGTCAATGACCTCTAACAAAATAAAAAAAAACTATGAATGGCTAAGAACAATCAGAATTCAATTTTGATTAAAGAATTTTTTGAGCTTTCTCCTACTTTGGAGAAACTCTTTTATATATATTTAATATATGCTTGCAATACGTTTGCATTTCCTGTTTCAAAGTCGTAACATAATCGTTGAAATATAATAAAAATATTCGCACATATACATACATATAAATTGAGGATTCTACGACTTAAGTATATACATATGTATGTATGTATTTGTATTTTATACGAATGTCTGCGTTGTCTTCAAATCGTGAAATGGATTCGAAGGATCCAGTTTGTAATGACTCCAATAGATTCTGCATGTGGCACCATATGAAAAAATATTTAACGTAGTAATTAAAGTAGATCCCTGTCACCAAAGATAATTGAGTAGAAAAATAGATCTAAAGTAAATAAACGGCATTGTCAGTGGTCATTGGCTGCATACTTTAAAGAACAGTTCCAATATTTTGTGTCGATTCGGCGTCTGCTTGATGTACAGATATTGGATCATTTTTTTCCCCAACCGGTTGCCTCAAATTTGTCTTTTAAACGTTTATGTGTGTAAAGAAAATACTGATACATACATATGTACATATGTATACTTATATGTACATATGTATATACATACATACTATATACTATCCCTCTGTACTTACCAGCACATTACTCCTTAAATTGGTCGTTGCTCTTGTTAATTTGATCATTTCTTCTTCCTTGGCTGTTCAATAAACAGAATTTTTTATAATTTTATTAACAAAATTTATTTTTTTATACAAAATTTTTCTATTAATTTATTTTGACATTTTTATATTTTCTATTTTTAATTTTGTTGTTTTTATTTTTTTAAATAACATCGTTTCCTTTGTTTTTGACAAAAATTCAAAACCAATAAAAAATTTTATTAAATGAAATAAAAATATAATTAAAATTGATAAATAACACTATGCAATAAATTCGAAGTTGTTGTTGTAGTCACCTAACTGCAAAATTCATAATTTTTTTAAATTCTATGGAACAGTCTTTTTTATTTATTTATTTTTTTTTTAATTTGAGATTTTTAAAGAGGCTGCTCCATACATCTTGTCGTTACTTTGGAATGAGGTACTTGATCTTGTTAAGCAATCCGTCAGAAAACCTTCAATTATTACATTATTTTCAGATTTTGCCATCAGTTTTGGAGTTATTGAACAACACGAAAAAAAAATTTTTTTATTTTATAATACAATTTTTTATTGAAAAAAAAAATTAAGAAAAAATAGAAAGCAACAAATAATTACCAGTTTAAGAACTTGATCTTAAAGCTGCATATTTATATATATAAAAGTGAAACTCTGTGTGTGTTAGCTATAGACTCCGAAACTGTAAAACCGATCGGACTCAAACTTTGGCAAGTTGTTGTACACATTCCAGGGAGTGTTTATGGGTGGCAAAAAGTGGGCGGAGCCACGCCCATAAAAAATTAGTTATCAGTTTTAGCTACTTGCGATTGACCGATTTTTCTGAAACTTTGCACACATATTGAGCTGTCATGACTACATAATTTCGTGATTATAAAAGTGGGCGGGGCCACGCCCATAAAAAAAGTTATAATTTTGAGGTACTTACACAGGATCGATTTTTCTTAAACTGTGCACTCATATTGAGCTGTTATAACTATACAGATTCATAATTGGAAAAGTGGGCAGTGCCACACCCACAACAAAAAGTTATAATTTTTAACTTCTTGCATTTGACCGATTTTTATGAAACCTTCCACACACATATTGAACTCTCATTATTATAAAATTTCGTGATTAGAAAAGTGGGCAAGGCCACGCCCATAACAAAAAGTAATAATTTTTAACTTCTTGCACTTGACCGATTTTTCTGAAACTTTCCACACACATATTGAGCTGTGATGACTATATAATTTCGAGATTAGGAAAGTGGGCAGTGCCACGCCCATAAAAAAAGTTAAAATTTTCAGCTACTTGAACTTCAGCGATTTTTCTGAAACTTTGCACACATATTGAGTTGTCATGACTATACAATTTCTTGATTAGAAAAGTGGGCAGGGCAACACCAATAAAAAAAGTAATAATTTTTAGATTTTTGCACTTGATATTCAATTTAAATTCATTTTTGTTCATTAAGGGGCGTAGCAACTCGCGCCGGCCTTTTCTAGTATAAGATACAAGATAAATTTTAATGCATAAACATCTATGGATAAAATCTAGTTTTATTCCCGATAAAGTGAAAGTAGAAAAAAAAATATTTTTTGTAAAATATTAAAAAAATTTTAATTTCAAAATTTTATAAGAATTTAAAACCAACCAATAATTGCCAGTTTTTCTACTTAATCTTAAAGCTGCATGTTTTATAAATAAAATAAATCTTATTGCATGAATATCCATGAGTAAATACCAGTTTTATTGTCGAGTTGTTCCTCAATAACTTCAAAAATGATGGCTAAATTAGAAAGGGATATTACAAAGACTTAATTAAAGTTAAAGTTTTATAAGGGATTGTTAACAAATTTTGAGTACGTCGTTTCAAAGTTACGACAAGTTCCAAAAAAAATTTAAAAAACCGTAACATAGAATTTGAAATAATGATGATTTTTGCAAATAGGAATTGGGAGTTTTGCTTGTTGTGTAGAGTAATTTAATTATTCAAATAATTAACCGTTTTTAAGCAATATTTTAAGCAAATATCTCTTTTTAATAAATTGTTTAGCTAAAACACATTTTGAGTAAATTTTGTAGAAATTTTTGAAAAATTTCTCTATTAAGAAAAAGGTTTTATAAATTTTCTTTAAAGAAAATTTGTTCATAAGATCTCCGTTAAAAAAATCGAAAAATGATTTGCTTTCTGACAATTTTATATCTATATATATAAAAGTGAAACTCTGTGTGTGTGTGTGTGTGTGTGTGTGTGTGTGTTAGCTATAGACTCTGAAACTGTAAAACCGATCGGGCTCAAACTTTGGTAAGTTGTTGTACACATACCGGGGAGTGTTTATGGATGAAAAAAAGTGGGCGGGGCCACGCCCATAAAAAATTAGTTATCAGTTTTAGCTACTTGCACTTGACCGATTTTTCTGAAACTTTGCACACATATCGAGCTGTCATGAATAAATAATTTCGTGATAAGAAAAGTGGGCGGGGCCACGCCCCTAAAAAAGTTTTAACTTTGAGGTACTTGCACTGGACCGATTTTTCTGAAACTTTGCACACATATTAAGCTGTCGTGACTTTATAATTTTAAGATTAAAAAAGTGGGCGGGATCACGCCCATAAAAAAAGGCTATAATTTTGAGGTACTTGCACCAGACTGATTTTTCTGAAACTTTGCACACATATCGAGCTGTCATGACTAAATAATTTCGTGATAAGAAAAGTGGGCGGGGCCACGCCCCTAAAAAAGTTTTAACTTTGAGATACTTGCACTGGACCGATTTTTCTGAAACTTTGCACACATATTAAGCTGTCGTGACTTTATAATTTTAAGATTAAAAAAGTGGGCGGGGTCACGCCCATAAAAAAAGGCTATAATTTTGAGGTACTTGCACCAGACTGATTTTTCTGATACTTTGCACACATATTGAGCTGTTATGACTTTACAATTTCGTGATTAGAAAAGTGGGCAGGGCCACGCCCATAAAAATAATTTTAATTTTGAGGTACTTGCACTGGCCCGATTCTTCTGAAACTTTGCACACATATTGAGCTGTTATGACTTTACAATTTCGTGACTAGAAAAGTGGGCAATGACACGCCCATAAAAAAATTATAATTTTTATGTTTTTGCACTTGATTTTCAATTAAAATTCAGAATGCATTTCGGTTCATTAAGGGGCGTAGCAACGCGCGCAGGGTTTGGCTAGTTAATTATAAATTTCAGATAAAATTTTTTCGATATACAGATTTTAAATTTTAGAAATATTTTATATAATTTTTTTAATTAACAAACAAATTTTAATAACATATTTTGGCTGTTGGGCTTAAGCTGGTCTATATGCATTACACTGGCGTTGTTTGTTGGGCTTAAGCTGGTCTATATGCATAGCAGTGGTGCTTATATCAGATCAGTAGAACTTTGCCAAAATTTTTGAATAATTTTAAATTTTAAATGAATCTTAATTGATTTTATTTTTCTAAAATATTTTTCAATAAAACTTTTTTGTTTGAATTTTTAAATCGATGTTCCATTCAAAGGGTACTTTATTTAAAAAAAAATAATTATATTCGAATAATTGTTGTCTAAAATATCGGGCAAAATTAGAGTATATCGTACGTGACAGAAAACAGAGGTGATTTTGAGGTATATATGGAAATATGAAAAAATCTGCGAATCTTGGGAGATATTTTTTCTTTTTTTAATTTCTTACACTAAACCACATATTTTTCATTTAATATCCATCATACTTAATTGAAAACAATCTTTAAATGATTTTATAATAAATATAATTTAATATCATACGTGACATATCGTATGTGACAGATTTTTCTCTTATAATATTCTTAGGTATATATGTTAAGAAAAAAAGTTAAATTCTAAATTAAGTGCTAAGTCTTAACTGTCACCTTAGCCTACTACAAACTAGTTAAGTTTTAACTTTTTCCCTTAATGAATATGCAGTTTGAAAGACATTTATAAAGTGCTTGTCATAATATGAAAACGTATGAAGTTTTTTATCTTTGGAATGGGCTGGACATTTTACCAAGAGATAATCAGATTAAACTCTTATTATTGCTCTTAAAATAATTAAATAAGCTCTAAATACCTGCGCATAGTAAAATTTGAGTGTTTTTTTTTATCATTAACCTTTTATGAAGAGTTTTTGTTTTTACAGTCGTGGTTGACATTTTCATGGAATTGTCCATATTTTTTAGTAATTTTAAAATTTTTATTTATAAAAGAAGTTTTAAAAATTTGAAAAATATTTTATTTAACAATTTTTAAACAAATTTTCTCTTTATAGAAAATTTTTAATTTAACATTCCGTTTAACTTTCTTTAACTTTATTTTTACAATTAAGTATAATCGACCGTCAAAAACTGCAGGGTATTTTTAACCAAACAAAAATATATATAATAAAATTAATCTAAAAGTTCATGCCATTTCCATGTTTGTTGATGAGAAGAAGACCGTTGACGCTGATGGGTATTGACAGTTTTTTGATGTATAGTTTGTTTGTTTTTTTTCAGTTCTAAAAACAAACTTTACATCTGTTGTTGTGTGTTTAAAATTGTTAAAACACATAAATTGCACAACATTTTTATGGTTTTATTAATTTTTTTACTATCGGAAAGAGAAAAATATACTAGATTGCAATTAAACACACGCACACACACACATACACACACAAGCATACAATTTCGAATTTTTACAAATATGGTAACTCCCACCCAGCCCTAACCATATTCGTACTGAATGTTTTTAATCAAGAAATGGCACGCGTTGCCACATATGTATGTAAATAAATGAATATAAAATTAACAAACAAAATTTGTATTTTTTTTTACTTTTTCTTTTACGAAAAACTTCCGTGCCATTAACACGTTTTGTCATACATACACATAAGGCTAATGGGTAGCGAAATAAATGAATTGCTATAAAAAAAATGTTTGAATTCTTTAAGGCTCCATAAATAGGTGTGTTTCTAATTTAGATGGCTTTTCAAAGGTCAATTTCAAAACGAAATATGTATAGACGAGTATGTATGTTAATTGTTTGTGTACTGCCATATTTTAAGTATTATTACAGCTGCCTTATGGCTTTGGGGTCAGCGGAAATATTGACAATTTGCCAAATGTTTGTTGGAGCTGTCAGTCGTAATTAATATGAAAACAAAACCAAACTGTCTAAAAACAAGCTTTTTTAAAGACAAAAAACAAATAAAATAATGTTGAAGAGATAATGTACAACTGCAATACTATTTTAAAGTAAAAAGAAAAAAGTTATTCAAATACTCCTAGCCGTAATTTGTAAGATAAATAAATTCCATGAATATGTTCTTTAAGGAACTTCAATTTTGGCAATGAGATTTTATATAAAGTTTCAAAAAAGCAGCAGTTTTAAAAAAAATTCAATTGTTTCACATAATTGTTTTTATACGTTCTCAAGTAGCTGCTGTTTTATTCTATACACCTTTAAGCATCTGATAATAATTGACAGTTGATATTTTGTTTATGATAAGGACTTAAAATGTAAATTTTGTTCCTCCATGTTAATCATAAAATATAAACAGTTTTTGACAGTTCTTCTGATGATTTGTTCGAGACAAAAACTAAAACGTGAGATTTATTTTAAACAAAAGAAACTGAACTTGAACTTAAGCTATAAGTTAAAGAAGAAGCAGAAGCAGAAGAATAAAAAAGCTTAACTAGAGAACTCTAAAATGTTCTCTTAATATTCTCTTTATAGAAAAAAAATCCTATTAAATATTAGTGTGTGCTACAAATTATGATCTTGAAATATTGAAGCGACAACTTATTATTATTTATGTTATTGAAGGCTATAAACTATTTCTTGTTTCTATTTATTTATTTTTATTTTATTTTTTTTTTGTTTTCTTTTATTTTACAAATAAATTGTATGAAAAAGACCAAAAGTTATAAATCAACTGTATGATTTAAATGGACTTAAAGTCGCCAAATATAAAATCGCAACCAACAAACTTTAATATAAAAACGTGATTAAAATTTTATTTCAAAACTAAAAAATTTAATTTTGTTTTTACCTAATTTGTATGTTAAACTATTAACATATGTTGTCTACTGTTAAACAGTTAAAAAATAAAAAAATATTTTTTTTTAAATTCACAATTCCTTTAAACATTAGAAAAATTTTTCATGCACCTCAGGTGTGTAAAATAATCTTTGGGTTTTTTGCTTTTAAGGATTATTTTTATTATTAATTTTTTTTTTGTTTGTTTTGTTTTATACAAATTTGTTAGTTTTGCTTCTTCTACATTACGCCGTAAGTTAATTTCTGTTTGGAATATTGGTTATGTTTGTCACGATTTAATGATTTAAGGATTAACATAGAATTTTCTACGTGTGCTAGAATTTAATAAATGACTTGTTTTCGGTGTGAGTTTTTTATTTCTCTTTTCCTTTAAATTTTCCTTTTATTTTTTTGTATTTAGAAAAATTAACTTTTAAAATAGTTAAGCATTTAATAAATACGAATAGATATGCATTTCTGCTTTCTATAGTTGTCACTAGAAAAGCCCGGCGCGCGTTGCTACGCCCCTTAATGAATAAAAATGCATTCTGAATTTAAATTGAATATCAAGTGCAAAAGCTAAAAATTTAAAAGTTTTTTAATGGGCATGGCACTGCCCACTTTTCTAATCACGAAATTATATAATTATGACAGCTCAATATGAGTGCAAAGTTTCAGAATAATCAGTCCAGTGCAAGTACCTCAAAATTATTACTTTTTTTATGGGCGTGGCCCCGCCCACTTTTCTTATCACGAAATTATAAAGTCATGACAGCTCAATATGTGTGCAAAGTTTCAGAAAAATCGGTCAAGTGCAAGTAGCTAAAACTCAAAACTAATTTTTTATGGGCGTGGCCCGCCCACTTTTTTCCACCCATAAACACTCCCTGGTATGTGTACAACAACTTGCCAAAGTTTGAGTCCGATCGCTTTTACAGTTTCGGAGTCTATAGCTAACACACACACAGAGTTTCACTTTTATATATGCTAGCCAAACCCGGCGCGCGTTGCTACGCCCTTTAATGAATCGAAATGCATTCTGAATTTTAATTAAATATCAAGTGCAAAAACCTAAAAATTATAATTTTTATGGGCGTGGCATTGCCCACTTTTCTAGTCACGAAATTGTAAAGTCATAACAGCTCAATATGTGTGCAAAGTTTCAGAAGAATCGGACCAGTGCAAGTACCTCAAAATTAAAATTGTTTTTATGGGCGTGGCCCTGCCCACTTTTCTAATCACGAAATTGTAAAGTCATAACAGCTCAATATGTGTGCAAAGTTTCAGAATAATCGGTCCAGTGCAAGTACCTCAAAATGACACCTTTTTTTATGGGCGTGGCACTGCCCACTTTTCTAATCACTAAATTATTTAGTCATGACAGCTCAATATGTGTGCAAAAATTCAGGAAAATCGGTCTGGTGCAAGTACCTCAAAATTATAGCCTTTTTTTATGGGCGTGGTCCCGCCCATTTTTTTAGTCACAAAATTATAAAGTCACGACAGCTTAATATGTGTGCAAAGTTTCAGAAAAATCGGTCCAGTGCAAGTACCTCAAAATTAAAACTTTTTTAGGGGCGTGGCCCCGCCCACTTTTCTTATCACAAAATTATTACGTCATGACAGCTCGATATGTGTGCAAAGTTTCAGAAAAATCGGTCAAGTGCAAGTAGCTAAAACTGATAACTAATTTTTTATGGGCGTGGCCCCGCCCACTTTTTTTCATCCATAAACACTCCCCGGTATGTGTACAACAACTTACTAAAGTTTGAGCCCGATCGGTTTTATAGTTTCAGAGTCTATAGCTAACACACACACACACAGAGTTTCACTTTTATATATATAGATTTGTCATTGAAATGCACCGAATAGTAACTGGTTCTTAGGAATTTTTCTTTGCAATAAATTAAATATTTAAATCCTGCAAATAGATAGAAATTCCTTTCATCTTCTCGCAGATTGTTCAAAAATTGAGGTACGATTTTAATTTTGATAAAAAAGAGTTTTTTTGAAGATATTAAAAGGTTCTGGTTAAAAATTAAAAAAATTAGGTACGTCAAGTGAAACACAACCACCCAACCCACATCCACCTTTACTGCCACGTTTTTCAATAAACTGATGTCTATATCTGATGCTGGTATAAGGTCGATCATGTTGTTTTGAAGCTCTTGAACTGTTGTCTGTTGTTGTTGTTGTCAAAGTCTGAAGGTGTCAAATCGCACGATCTTGATGGCCAATTCACTTGTTCTCTACAAGTACCTTTTCTTTTAAAAGATTCATTGTTTCTCTCGATGTGTAGGTCGCATCATCCTGTATTAATTACATATTCTTTGTGCCTAATTCATAAATTTTGCTCCACAAACAGCTTCGGATCATCTCCCTGCAGCGGTCTCCATTGAACGATGACTTTAAGTTTGGAGACCCCTTTTTGAAATCGTGTTTGTTGAGCGTCCTCTAGATACCACTTTTTTTTCTTTTATAATTTCTTAAGCACTATGTATAAAATTATCAATACTTTTATTGGTTTAATTTATATACCCCTCACTAGTGGTGCCAAGGATATATATAGCTTTGTCAATTTGTTTGTAATTTCTACAATATTAATTTCCGACACCATAAAGTATATAAATATATATATCTTCTGAAAGCCTATGATTAGGAGAATCGATTAAGCAATGTCCGTGTATTGTTTGAAATCAACTTTTATAAGTCTATGTGGTGACTGCACAGATCTCTGTGTGGTATCAAGATTTTGGAAATATTCATGAATAAATCGATATTAAAATCGATTACAATTGTCTAATAAGTCTCTAAGATATGAGCAAATGAATACGACTGATTCTGTTTTTCCCCATATTTATACCACAAAAGTTAGCATTTTCTAGCCCGAGAATAATTTATTGAGATGTTTGTTCCTATTTCTAAATATGTAATGTCTCTAGGATAAATCGGTCTCTAATCGGCAAAGTTATAGGCAAAAATTATTTTATATTTATATATTTTCTTAATATATCAAGTTTATCAAGCTCTTAAATGACGTTTGAACATACTGGTGAAACCGAATTCCAAATTAGTAACCTTGAAAATTATTCCTGAGTATAAATAACAAATCGGTTTAAAACTAACTGAGATATAAGCACAAGAATGCAACTAAATCGGTGTTTTTTGTAAAATTTGCTAACGAAAATCAATTGTGTAAAAACAGGAGACTCTATGGTGTCAAATGAAAGGGTCTGACTTACAGCATATAAAACGTTATAGATAATTAAAATCCATGATGGCTGTCAATACAAAATGGCGTACAGTAAATTTTCATGTGGGTCAAATCTAGTAATTAAAAATGTATCCTTTTCGAGCCCCTCAATATGGGTATCAAATGAAAGCGCTTGACCAGTGTAATAAAGTTAAGTATGGAAAAGTTTAAAATTCGAGATGGCGTTCGAAACAAAATGGTGGATATTTTTGTTAACCCAATCAATATGGGTATCGATTGAAAGAGATTGACAGGTAGAGCGCAGTGTCATTTGTAAAAACTCTAAATCAAAGATGACAATTTAACAAAATGGCATAAGACGTTTAATTTAGAATTTAGATTACTATACCTATGTACAGGATAGTGAAGAAAATAGCACCCAGAACTCTTTCCTGTTTTAAATATACTTTCAGACCTACTTTAGAGTTATGAATTAAGCAACTTTTAAAACAATAATGCTATAAATGACATTGTGTAAATAATTTAAATATATATTTTAATTAGTTTGGTTTTCAAACGGCCGGTATGACGAGGTAAAAGAAAATTTTGTTCGAAAAATTCAGAAAAATCGTTTGAACTACCACTATTGTAGCAGGTTCTTAATATTTTTGCGCATTCTTCGCTTGTTAAACGATCCATATTCGAAAATTACAAAGCTTTATTTAAATAAATGAAGCTTTAAATGACATATATTTAACAGCTTACACGCTTGCCATACCAACGGTTTTGAATCCGATAAATCGAAAACCCTTTATGATTAAGAAAATCATAGCGTTCGCTGCGGGTGTTGGGCCTGCCAACATCACCACCAGCCTTTTACTTTTTCTTGCAAAATAGTTTCAAATAATTTCGTTAACATTTCCAAACATATTTTGTTTGAACAACTTGTTTCATTCGAACTGATTTTTTGTTCCAAATATTTTCTGAGTGGCTAAACTCTAAATTACTGATATGTTTCAGTTATGTGAATCAAAAATCCAAACAACAAATGCCAGTTATTTAAAAGCGGATTTAACTTTTGGTGTTTTAAATATTTTAGACGTTGTTAATGTTGTTGATGTAACAAAAATTCATAACCTTTGCTTCTATACCGATTTTTCACCACCCAGACCGCTACGAGAAATTTTCAATTGAATAACTAAATTTCATAATAATTTTTTTTTGAAGTTTCAAAATTATTATATAAAATTCATAAACAAATTAAATTTTTTCACTGTCAGTTTTCACTTTCGAAAGTTAAGTATTTTAGTTGACTTTGCAAATGTATTTCAAGAAAAACTGCCAAATGGAGGAAAGGTTTGTAGAGGTTTATAAACCTTTAATAAACATTTAATTATGTTTATGCATACAGTAGAAAATATGCTTTAATTACTACAATAAACTATTTCAATAGTTCTATTAACAAATATATTCTTATTTTTATTATTATTTCTTTAATATCCTTAATATTTTTCTATTTTTATCACATATTGTGTTCAGTTCGCCGTTATTTCGCTACCAAATTTGCCTTAATAGGGCCCCTTAATTGAACACACATTTTCAAGCCATTTGTGGAATGACACTTATATATTATATTCTTTAAAAACATTGTCATAATTTTTTTTCATTTTCATTTTTAAAAAGTAATACAGTAGTTTATTTATTTTTTTTTTTGTACTTTCGAAACAAAGTTTGCAACGCGCCATATTTATTTTATAAACGGCGTCAAATCATTTGCGGTTGCAAAGACACATGTTTGTAGAGCCTTAAAAGAACCCCATACACACTCTTGCACCTCTATAAACCTCCACCAACTCCTTTACAGTGGGTATACCTTTACATTACCTGCACTTTATTGTTGCTATTTTTTTGTTTTTTTTTCTATATTTAACACAAGCCTACTTGTGTATTATTTAAGTGGTCAAATCACGTATTAAAGGGACAACAACAACAAAGTAAATTTATTAAAAATTATGCTTAATACAGCAAAAGCAACAACAACAATAATAAAAATTTATATATTTTTTTTTTTTATAAAAATTGTATTTATTTATTAAATATATTATACAAATAAAATATTTTTTACTACTCAATGCCCACCTTTACTCGCTCTCTCTTATTATTCAAGCTTAATTTAACTCTTTGCATTTTGTTATTTTTTTAACTGAAAGTTCTCAGAGTAAATGCAAGTCCATATATAATTTTCTCTAAGTGTATGGGTTAATGTGTGTGTGCCTGCTAGTGTAAGTTTTGTACATTAGAAGTTTTTCTGAAGTTTTTCAATTGTATTGACCACAGAACTAAACAGGATTGTTAATTGAACAGTTGTGTGCGTTATTGTATAAAGTTGTTTCTTTAAGGCCAAACATTTTAATTAAAATTAAATTAAAGCGATCTTAAAAAAAATTTAAGCAAATTTAAAGAAATAAAAAAAATAAATAAACAATTTTTATTTAAAAAAAATATTATGAAAATGTAACTTTTTAGTATTTTTTGAAAAAAAAAAATAAATAAATATTGTTTTAAAATAATATAAAGTGTTTTAAAGTGTTTTAACTAAAATCTAGTGCAGTTCATTTAATTTAAACGCGGATTAAAAGTATAAACTTTCTTATAACAATTAAGTTTGAAAAAAACTAAATATGGTTTTGAAAACGGATGAAATCGAAATGGATACATTCTGTTGTGGTGAGTTCAAAACATAAAGTTGATAAACAATATACCAAACAATATACATATTGAAAAAATTAATTCAAAAAATTAGTTTAAAAAAATATATATAAATAATTTTTACATATTGATACTTAAAACACAAACTGTCCTTAATAACAAAAATAATTTTAAGATCGAAACCACTGCAAAACTCAGACTTCCCCAAACAAAAATATTTATTGTTTTAACAAATTCAAGAAATAGGAGAAATATGCTTATAAAACCATATTTTTTTACTTAAGCGTATTAAGAAAAACGACTTCCAAATTACTAAAATATTGGTCAAGGCTATTTGTGACGATGTGCAGAATTAAATTAAAATATGATTTTAAATAAAAAATATGATCTTAAAAACAATATTTCTTAATTAAAATTGCGCTTAAAATTCTTTAAATGATGTGATTTTATCAACATTTTTTAAAAAATTAGCAAAAGCAAAATTTTTTTAATTTTAAAAATATTTTTTTTTAAATAATTATCTAAACATTTTCATCAAAATTTGTTGCATTTTTTAAATATCAAACCTTTGTTTTAAAATAAAAATATGTTTAATTAAAATAGTCACAAAATCAAAGCAAATAAAAAATTGATTCAAAATTTTTTATTCAAATAAGAAATTGATAAATATTTTTTTTATATATAAAGCAACGGCAGCATGCAAAAAAATTGTAATAGGTACATTATAGTTTAGGTTTTTGTAAAAGAAAAACAGTTTAATAATGCCTCGATAATTTTTATGCAGACGACAGTAATATTTTTTTATTGATCGAAAACTAAAAAAAAATTTTCAAATATTTGTAATTGTTAAAATATTTATTAGAAATTTTATGCATATCATAAAAAAAATTTGATATGTATATAGTATTAGTTATCAAGTAAGAATGCTATATGCGGCCCTGATGAAGTGACCACATCGTGGCTTAGCCTAGATTTCAGATTTAATGCTATACTCCATTTTCATTTCCGACGCCATCTTTTATATTTATATTTTTTACATTTACTTGATACTCTTATTGATTTGGTTAAAAAGTTTTATTAATATTATGTTAAGATTGCTATCTTACATTTCAACTTCATTTTAGGTGAATGTATTTTACTATTCAAGCCCTTTTAAACAATACCAATATTGTAGAAGTTGGTCAAAGTCGTAATTACTATATTTGACCAATAAATTCACAATTTTATTTCGGACGCCATTTTGGATTTTAACTTTTGTAAAGTTTACTCTCTTCCAATGCCCTTTCATTTTATAGCAATATTAATAGATTTACCCATTAATTCATTATACACCATTTTGTAGCGGTCACCATCATGGAGTTTAAATTTGTTTATATCGCTCACCTTTGTTTTCCAAAAGCAAAAAAACACCATTTTCGTTTGTAAATTAAAGGCATTTGCATTTTTGTGCTTGTTAATGTATTTAATTTCCAACCGATCTGTTAGTTTTTATCAAAAGTAATTTTCAAGACTACGGCATGTAGTTTGGTGTTAATAGTGTGTCCAAAAATTATATACGAGCTTTCGTAACTTTATACATATGGAGATATATATAAAAATCACTTTTTTTAATATATTCTTGGCTATAAGTTTGCGATTATTTACCAGTTTGTCCAAAATTTTTTTCGAATAGCCCTAGAGGCATATTAAAATAGTAGCAAGTATGCCAACAAATTATGATAGGGCTGAAAAACTTTGATTGGTAAAAATATAAGAAAATATGTGTTACAAAGTTATAAGGCGATTTGGATCTGAATTTCAAAAGCGATTCATTCCCGAATAATTGCAAAAGATTGATACAACATACAGATCTGTGCAACATGTTGGAGCTTATAAAAGTTGATTTCAACCCACTCACGGACAGACTTAATCGAAAATGAATATGGTAGATATTGCAAACGAAATGACAAACCTACATATATTCTTGGCACCACAGGGGAAAAGTAAAAAGTATTCATTCTGTCTGAAGTAAGTTTGACAATTATCTATGTATATAAAAATCAATGCCACTTTCCGTTGTAATTTTATAACTCAAGTATATGGCTTATGTGAAGTTTGCAAAAAACCCGTTGAGCGATTTACGGGTAAAAAGGGGTAAAATCGGTAACTCAGTGTCTCCGTGCTTTATAAAGATATCGCAAAAATTTAGAAAGGACCAAAGAGCCTGGTTAAAATAATTGGATAGGTGTCTGATACTTTTTGGAAATTTTGAGTTGTAAGGGGATAAAGCTGAATTTTGGTACTTTTTTGAACAACATTTATCTTTGAGAGGGATAGCAATAGGAAAAAAGTAAAAACACGTACCGGGCGGCTAGCTTTATATAAAAAAAGGAACTTTATTATCGTAACCATAATAACAATGTAATTGATTTAAGTATCAGTTCTGCCAAGGTACAACCTCATAAACTCGAAAACGTGGTCGAAAATTATTCCGATTAAATGGTGTACTGTGAGGCCAAACGCTGCTGTCATATGAAGTAAATAATATTTCGATTCTTACCGGAACAATTGTACTTCATAACAAAAATAAATAAATAAATAAATTTAGCAAAATTGCAAACTGTTTTTGTTTTATTGCATTTTTAAATTTAAATTTTAAATGGCCCACACTTTACATAACTCCCCGCCTCTATGTGTAGTACTGTAGGGTGTAATAATATTAAAATAAATTTAACTATTAATACAATAAAAAATCATGTCTAGACATCAAGCTACGCTTAAGATTTTAATTATATCATTAACAAAAACAAACACAGAAGAAATTTCAAAATCTTATTAAAAACTGAAAGGGGGACTCACAAGTGCATACATAATTAAAAAAAAACATCCCCCCCATTTTGATTTTTAAACAGATGTGCTGTATTTTTTTTTCTTCATTTTTTTTAAGAAATCTAAGCAAAGGTACGTGCTTTGTAGGCAAGTTGTAAAAAAAAAACTATTTAAAATTTCCTGGCATTATTTAAAATTTGAATTTAAAATATAAATAAAAAGGGGAGAAAAGTAATTGTACGTACGTGTTGCAGGATTAGTTTAAAAATACAAGTACACGTACAATAAAATTAAAAAAAGAAAGAAAATATTTCATTGTTTTACTTAATTTGGTAAAAAAAATATGAAAATAGTTGAAGAAAATTTTAAGCCAACAAGTAGACGCTGTAATGTGAAGGAGTATTCAGTAAGTAGTATAGTGGTAGGGTCAGAGAATAAAAATCGTGTGTTTTTACGGCAAACATACAAATATGAAGAAAAAAATAAACGCACCGGAAATTGTTCATACAGTAAAAACGCAATTTATTCAAATTTATGCTGAAGGTTTTTATAAACTATTAAAGCATAAAATATATGTGCATACTCAGATACAAACATATATATGTATGTATGTGTATGCATACATACTGATACTAAAATTACACACAAATCCATTCACATCTATCTCCAACACACTAACTTAGTAACTAAAATAATACTTGCGTAGTTAGTTAGTTATAAACATATTTAGTTTAGTTAGTTGATTGTTTTAAAACAATTGTACAATTTTGTTGTCTCTGCATTAGTCAATGAAAGATAAATAAATAATAATCATCTTTGATCGTTTTATTTAAATGTAATCTTCTGTGTTAAACTGCACAAGCACAGAGTTGCCACACCATTAGTAACGGAAATAAAACAACTTTTATTTATTTCACATATGTCATATGTAGTCTTCTTACTGGGCGGTCTTTAAAACAGAAAAGTACAATAAAAAAATAACCACATTAAAATACATCATCCATATTTTTGTCAATCATTTTTTAATATTTTCTTGTTTAAGGGTTTGAATGAATAGCTTTTGATATATTGTAATTTTGTATTGTTTTGTATTGTGTGTGTTGTTTGTATTTAATGTCTGACATTTGCAGTTGGTTTTGTGTTCTTTTGACATTAATGTTTTGTATAGTAAATGTTAAACAAATGTTTTGTTTATTTACAATTTTAGTAAATGTCTGTGGAGTTTTGTATAGTCTTCATCATTTAAGAAATAGGGGAGTGGGGGAGACTAAATAAGAAATAAAAAGTTGCCATTAATTTTCTTAACTAAATATTTTGCTACAATCATTTTTACTAAAAAATTTTTTTTTCATCATATAAATACATTAAAATTTTAGAGACAAAATAAACTTTAAAAAAATGAACTTTTTAAGACATGTTCATTAGCATGTCAGAACTAACTTTTTCTTCTTCTATTCACTAAACTCCTATGGGGGCATAGGGCTTCTACAAATTTTCTCCAGGTTACTCCGTCAGATAAATTCGCCTTTATTTTGTTCCACAATATTCTGCTCTTCTTTATATTCGTTTCCAGATAGTTCTTCCAGGTGGTTTTTTATCGACCTCTTTTTCTGTTGCCTTGTGTAGAGTTGGGTCAATCGCTTAAGCTTTAAATACACCAAATGTAAAAACTCACTCACTCACTCATAAAGCATAAATATATCCGCTTAGGTTACATTTTCGACTAAAATATATTTCGTGTAATATCAAAATCTTACCGCAAGCAAGACTATTTTAAAAAAATGTAACCAAAGTGCTGAACATTTTAGTGACATTAGACCCACATGTACATACATGTGGCTTTTTACATTTCGTGTACTATAGGCTTTACTTTAGTTCTTTTTTGCCAACAACCTAGTTCATTTTCTGCATTAACCAAAACGCAATTTAATAAGGATTCGTTCAAAAAAAACGACCGATGTTGTTGGCAGAAATGACTGCAGTAACTATTTGTGCCCAACTCTAGCCTAATGGATTCCATTCTGGAGCTTGTCGACATATTTCCTCAGAATCTTTTCTTAAGTTTCTTCCAATACACTTCCATTTTATTTTCCTCATATATGTGACAATTGATTGAATTTTACATTTCTTATATATTTTCAATATATACCGGTTTGTGAAGCTTTGAAGCTTAGAGTTTAGGGCATCTGTTGCCTGCCATGTCTCACAGCTATAAAACAGTACTGACAATACATTTGATTTAAATAATTTTACTTTCGTTTCCGTGGATAATATTGTCAATTGTCATGTGTTCGCAACTGGAAAAATACGCTATTGGCCTTCCCGATTTTTGGATAATTTAAAAAAATTTCTTCTGACGCAACCATACTTTCAAATTAAGTGAATTTGTCAACAAATTCCATTTGTTTATGCCCAATAAAAAGCGGGTTATTATTCGTTGCTCGCTTAATGCTTTTGTTTTGACTACATTGATTTTTAAACCAATAGTCGTTGAGTGGATTACCAATTCATCTAGTTTTAACTGCATATCTGAATAGTAGACAGTAAACATTGCTGTTTAGAGTCCATTGGCTTACACGATGCTTACCTGCAAATGTGTATTACATTGTCAATCACTAGGAGGAAAAGCAAAGATGATAATAGACATCCCTGTCTCACATCAGATTTATTGAAAAATGGTTTGGATAGACGGCTGTTGTGTAGGACTCTGCATTATAAATCATCTTATTGGTCTCGTATGAGCTTTCGTTATTTTCAGCGGGATACCTGTCTCTTCGAGGAGTTCCCACATTTTGCTGCAAAATAAACTATCAAACGCTGTTGTGTAATCTACACAAGCAAGGTATAGGTTACTTTGCTATTCTATTATTTGTTCAGCAATTATTTATAATGTATTAATATGTTTAACACATGATCTATTGGCCCGAAATCCTGCTTATTCTTTACGTAGATATATCTCTATTAAGCCGATTCTGGTCATTATCTTTGATAATGTTAAGAATTTTTTTTTTTTTTTTTGGAAATTTTATAAGAATACCTTGCGATTTTCCTAGATTGCATTTAATAGTGCCAGTGATGGGCAATGTGATTAAAATTTAAGTAAAAAAATTGGTTTTAATGTACTTGCTTTACGGTATACTTAATTTATTTACGTTCTCTATGTTTCTATTATATCCTTTAACATGACTGTCACTAGAATAAACACAAATAATATTAAAATATACTGATACATATTATATTTTCCATCTCTGATATAAAAATTCACCTTGACACAAAATACCTAAAAAAAAGGTTAAAATTTCTTTGTTGTAACAATTCACCGCTGCTCTTGTACTTTAAAAAGATTCCATGGTTTTAATAAATTATTGAGCTTAAAAAAGCTTTAGAATTTTTAAGCTTTAAACTAAGTTTTAAATTAGCTTAAACAAAACTTTAAAACTAAACAAAAGCTTCTAAATGTAACTGAACTTATTAATTTAAATTTTAAATTTAATAATTATTTTTAATTTAACAAAAAAATTATTTTAAAAAAAATTTAAAAAAAAATCATAAAAAATTTCCTCTTTAAGCTTTAAAAAGGGAAATAATTTGTTTTGATTTTTTGTTATCACTATCAATATAATTTTGTAAGAAAAATCAATTGAAAATATTTTGCTTAAGATTCTAAAAGATAATTAATAAAACATTATTGAAATTGTTAAAGCTCTATTCAATTTAAGACTAAAGTTTTAAAGAAATTTCAAATTTATTTTTATCTTTTATTATTAAAATATAAAAATTTCAGATAAATTTAAAGTTTTATTGGCTGCAAGTTTAATGTGATAAATAAATAATTTTTAAATTGCATAAAATCATTTAAAAGTTTTACAAAACTCCTTATGAATTTATGATGCGTGTAAAAATACTTAAAGACTTTGTCACACATAAAAATCCAAAAGCTCTTTTAATAATTTAAAACATTTCATTAAAATTGTTTCAAATTTGTGTGTGTTCAACTTTAGTTAAATGCAACAGGAAATAGCTTATTTACAATAAACTAAAAAGAAAAAAAATCATAAATAAATAACAAAAATTATAACAACTTATAGATGTAATAAAAAGTTTTATAAAACAACATCGTCATCATCAACGGCAGCATCAGTAGCATAGTAACAGCATCATTAAACACATAATGTGTAAATTATGAGTACATTATTACTTTCTAGCGAAAATTAATCTACAATTAATGCGACAATCGACGGAAGAAGAACGACAAAAGTTAACATCTTGATAACTTTTTCTTAACATATAATAACACTCATATATACTTTGTAGCCTAACGCTGAGGCCACACAATGAGCAGCAAAGCGGTAAGCGGCAGAGCGGCAGAGCGGCGAGTGTGAAATTAGAACAAGTTCTATTCCTGAGCGGCGCCGCTTAGCGGCTCCAACATGCGGCTCTTTGCGTGGCCACTTCAGTAGTATTCCATATATTTTATTTTTTTGCCGATCATTGCGTGGCCACGGCCTTACGCTTTCATTGTGTTTTTACATTATCATCAAAGTAAATATTAGAGCACTAGAGCAACTTCTAAAAACTTATGCTGTCTAACCAGTAGGATTTCGTTCCGTGGACAAACTAAAAAAAAAAAAAAAAACGGCCAATTGTAATAAATCTAATGTTAATGCTACTCGTACTTGGGCTGGCAATGATGACGACAGTAATAAAGATGATCATTGGAATTTTATGTTTATTATGTTACTCCTCCATGGCAGCCAGCAGATGTGTTAAATTATGGAATGTTTTACATTTTATAGACAATTTTTCTCATATTCTTTTGTTTAATTTATGAAAAAATTTAATTTATAAAAAAAGAGGGATGTAAATATTTATGTGCATTTTAGATTCTTAGTTAAAGTTTATGTTTTAAAAGGTTAAAGTTAAACAGAATTTAAGATGTGCATTTAGTTAGACGCTTTTGTTTTTACAGTTTTTTTTTTTTTTGTTTCGAATAAGCACGTTTATGTTTTGTTTACTTTATGATATTCAGAAATAAACAATGAAAATGTTTAAATATTTTTTATACAAATTTAGATGAAGCGCCCGGGTTGTTTTCTATTTGGTGGCTAAATTATGGCCTTCTAATAAAGTGTAAAAATGGGAGAATTTTATTAGAACGATATTTTGATACTTTTCATTATTTATCGAAACGAAATATTTTTTTTATTTCTTAACAAGCACATTAACTCATAGGTAATCAAAAATAGTAAAGTGATATTATCGGCCATGCCATATCTGTATAAATTCATCATTTAATGTTATCCACCATTTTGCTTTATTATTTTCGATGCCATTTAACCAACACATGGACAGAAGGACAACCAACTCCTTTATTTATAAGATTTCAGAAATTAAATTACAACAAAATCTTTTTTAGAAACTAATTCGTGATTTGTAATTTTAATATATTTTTTTCAACTGTGATCTAATACTGCTAATATGGGTCTATTGATGCGATTAGTAACACAAAACAGTAGAGCTAAGAAATATCGAATTCATTATTTAAAAAAAACTTTATATGTATGTATATCGAAATTAATGGGTTATAAGGTAGAGCCCTAGGACATTGTAATATTAAATCGACCATGGTTTCTCCACACATTTGAGTGACCTTTGGAGTAGTCCTAATCTATTGCGGAGTATACTTTACATGCGTGTATGGACTAGCCACGCTGCAGGGTTATAACTCCCAAAATACTCAACCAATTTTAATAAGATTGAGATTGTGCGCATCTGCAAGAAAATGCTTTGTGCTGCGTAACAAAAAATCGACTTGCCTATTAATATATAATATAATGGGCTTATATAAGGCTTTTACAATAAATTTAATTTTTTTTTTTTTTAATTACAAAAATATTCTTTTCATCAACTTAATGCAAATTTTCATTACAAAAATATTCCTTTTACTAACTTACAAGGCATACTTATGTGTCTCAAAATATTTTTGTTACACGCATAATTAAATTATAACAACAATATTACGAGTTTGGAATACAAACGAGTTTTTAATTGTGGAGTTTTTTTAAAAATTTAAATCAAACGGAATGCTATGCTTTTTAATACCACATTATTTATTTCATTTGTTATTCTATTTGATTCACAAACTGTTACTTGCATTACATTTTAAAGTGTGGTATGAATGAACATGTTGCCACACAACATGTTAAGTGCTGGGGTATGTCTTTCAAATGTCTGAATTTGGCGGGTTAGTGGTTGATGTTGATTGCATGTACTTTATTTACACTGACTGCATTTCTACTAAAACTTTTTGTACGAGTAAGACAATTCAATTAGAAAAAGAGTTTGAGATTTGTTTTTGTTGGTGCTTAAAGGTTTTTTTTTTAAAGACCGTCTAGTGTTAATTTTAATGATTTTCAATGGTTTATTGTGTAAGTGAAGTGGTTGCAGTGGAAAATCCAAAATTTAAATGTATTTCTAGACTATCATGATTGTTTAATAGATAATAAATTAAAGAGTTAAAGAATATCTGAGACAAGTTTGTTTTGAAAACAAAACCTGTATACAAACTTAAGGCACTTACTGTATTTCAAAATAAATCTTTTCAATATTTTGCTGTGCTTTAATTTTAAAACTTTAAAATTTCTGCTTTAAAAACCACAAGATAAATTCGAGGTAATAATTTATACCATCACCTACAAATCAAAATTTTACCAAAACATTTAATCCATTTAAGCAATTCGTATTAAAAACAAACCAAAGAAACACGACAGCACAGGAAATGACAATTATTCAAACACGCATCAATGACAGAAAGTTTTTTATTTAACACCCAAAAAATATCATCACATTATGATCGAAAATCACACATTCTTTTCGAACCCTTTAAATTATTTAATTCTTTGAATCTATTTAGCCTTTGTTAAATAAGAAACTAAAAAAAACACTAAAAAAATCTATAATTTAGTTACAACTTCTATTAGAGCTGAATTTTAAATGGGGGAGCATTTAGTATTTACCTTTAAAGTTCTTTTTTTGCCTTTAAAAAAAATAATAAATAAAAATACGATATTTACGAGTGATTTATAAAAGTTTTCATTTTTTATTTTGAATGCTTGAAACTTATTTAGGAAATGTTGTTTGTTTGTCACATAAATGTCTTCATAAATTTCTATCTAATCACTCTGTAAGTGTGAGAGATTGGAATGAAGTTTGTTATATTTTTATTGTAGATTTAGTGAGTGTATGATATATTTTGTTCTTTCCTATACAAATGCATTCAAAATTAAATTGAATACGGAAATTTTTTTTTTATTTTTTTTAATTAGAAAAATGTTAAAAAAAAGTGAAATTCAACAAATATCACTTTAATTTAATTTACAACGAAATGTCTGCTTAGAAAATATGTTTTCTTTTGTTAACCTACATACACATGTATGTATGTACATATTTTTAACATTAAGGGCAATTAAAATAATTAATACAATAGGGTACTCTTAAGGGTATATCGTTTATTTTGTTTAAAATAAATTCCTAACATTTACTACCTGCTTTACAAACACTTGAGTAAGGATAAAGACCACATTTGGACTCAACATCTGGAAAGAATTTTTTGTTTTAAAACACAAACTCTTGAAAAATAATACATAAATTTAAAGTAGTAAAGAAATTGACACTTAAAAAAATAGTTCTCTTTACAAAAGTTATAAAAAAAATAATGGATTTTTATAGCAACAGCGCAATGTTGAAATACAAAATTTTAAAAATTGAAAAAGTTAAAATACCCTGCAGATAAAATAGCTAGTTTGTCGTAAGAAATATACTAGTTCCTTCTAACCACAGACTAGTAACATATCTGTCCTTCTTTCACATATCAAACTATCGATTTTAACATTACATTGTCATAGGACTCCCAACTAGTTTATTTATATATAGTTTTATACTAGCTTAAATTCTAGTTATTGTTAGAGAATTTTGAGAGAGTCTGCTCACCTCAGACATAAGTTTTTCGCTCTTACCTCTTACCTCTTTTCTAATCACGAAATTATTTAGCCATGCCAGCTCAATATGTGTGCAAATTTTCAGAAAAATTGGTTAAGTGCAAGTAGCTAAAATGATAACTAATTATTTATGGGCGTTGCCCCGCCTACTTTTTACCACCCATAAATACTCCCTGGAATGTGTACAACAACTTGCCAAAGTTTGAGTCCGATCGGTTTTACAGTTACGGAGTCTATAGCTAACACACAGACAGAGTTTCACTTATATATATATATATATAGATATAGATAGATAGATAGATAGATAGATAGATAGATAGATAGATAGATAGATAGATAGATAGATAGATAAATAGATAGATAGATAGATAGATAGATAGATATAGATATGGATTTAAAAAAGTACGCTCGAGTTAAATGTTCAATACCGAAACCAAAATTCTTTTTTCATTCCTGCAATAAAAAATAAAATCAAGGCGAATTTAAAAAAATTTTGCAAAATGCTTCCCCATCAGAGGCTCGATTCTCGTTCTGGGAAACTGTGAAATGAAAAAGTTTTTGTATAGGGTATGGTGGCACCATATGATATAACACAAAAAAACTTTTCATTTCATAGTTTCATACAACGAGAATTGATACCCAGCTGGGCTAATAATTTCACCTGTATGAATCAACTTGCTTTAACCACTGCACCAGCACACTTTTATATTGAGTTGATATTAATAAAATTTATGTTTAAAAAACAAAATACTTTTCAATTTTGCGATAGTGAGTTCATTTATTTTTAGTCAATGCTATTATATCGTTTCAACTATTTATATGACTGGTTTAAAACGTAACTAGTTAACAATCTAGCTAGAGGGTAAAGTCGAGGCGAAAGTCAGCCTGGAGTGCAAGACTCTAAAACGCTAAAATAACTCGGCTCACCAGCCTAAAAATCCCTGCGGAACTACCACAAAGCTATCCGTTGCGGGGGGACGGTGCTACACCTAAACTATGTTATCCTATTATGGATCTCTCTTCGAGGTTCAGTGAGAACCAACCGAGCATACTTACATACATAATCTCAACTACGCGCAGAGGACAACAAAATTTCAGTTATCCATCGTACATCAGATTCCACAGCAACGGTACAAGAACCAAACCCTAAGGGAACCCACCTGTGATATTTATTTATTCATTTCCATTTCCTGTACAACAAGAATAAATCTTATATTAAAAGTACAGAAATGTAATATTCATACATAACATTAACGTAAACAGATATTTACTAATATAATACCATAGACAGACGACAGCGTTAATTTGCATTAAAAGTCTAACTTATGAATTATCCCCATCCCAATGTGTATTAAATTTCACGTAAATGCACTAAATCATATTGAATTTATACTACATTTAGCAATTTCAATATGGCAACACGGTCGGCAATTAAACAAAAAATAAAAAAATAAAAAATATAAAATTAAAATAGATTCGATATGTTGTTGTAAGCGAAAGTTTTCCTTAATACTGGTATCGTCCATCGTAAGCACGTATCTCTCCCAAAAAGTGCTGTTACGGTCCTTTAAAAAAATACCACATACCCACATATGAACTATAACCTCCTTGAAAAGATACCATTAAACCTACGAATTTCCACAATCCCCTTTCTCTTATTTCAGAGTGTCCTTCTGCCATCCAAACTATTTTTACTAAATGCAAAAACTGTCGTCTGTTACAGCAAAATTTTAATTTGCATTAGTGAGATTCTAATGCAAATTAACGCTGTCGTCTGTCCATGGTATAAGCAAGTAAGAGTGCTATATTCGGCCGTGCCGAATCTTTTATTCCCTTCACAACGTGTAGTCATGCAATAATAATTGTTTGTATCACCGTTCATCTCATTAATATGAGATACGTATATACTTACATATATGTTTCATTGTCTTTATAATAACTTTATTTGCTTAAAAACATCCCATTGCAAAATTATAAATTTAGTTTATGTATGTATGTATGTATGTATGTATTATAAAAAAAATTTTTTCTTAACTGGGATTCGAACCTACGTTCATTCAGTTTTTATTAGTGTGAAAATACGAGGTGGTTTAGGTTTTTTCATCATATCTTAATCGTTTATAGAGCGATTTTTGATTTTCAATACCGATCTACTCCCGAATATTTCTGATATTTTAATACCTCACCCGGGTCCAGGAGATGTCGGGGGGCTTCAAAAAGTTGATTTCAACATATACACGGACAGACGGACAGACTGACAGAGCTTAATGGACTCCTCTATTCATAATCTTTTAGAAAACATATACTTTATGGAGTCGGAAATGAAAATTGTAGAACTTACTGTGAAGGGTATAAACAATAAGAGAAAGCAATTATCACTATTACAGTTAGAGAAAAAAAATTATATTTATCCAAAGAATTAAATAAAAATCGTTTTCTGTTGTATGCGCTTATCAGTTTCCTACACAGGATTCTATTACGGAAGTAATCCTGGGGCCAAATTACGGTATTCGATTACGATCAAAATTCGAAAACAGAAAAAAATTCTCCTTAAACAAACAATCATGGCCAATATCCTTAATATTAAGCCTTCAAGTAATATTGTCCTTTCTTTACAATTTCGTTCGAACTTAGATTGGGATTTTTAAACATTGAAAAAATTGTACATTTTTAATTGTAATTTGAAAACAACTACAGAGTCAGAGGTAATTAAAAATTTCTTTATAATTTTAATTTTAAAAGCACACAAGTTGTAGCATTTGGAAAATTTCTTATTCGAAATAAAATAAAGAAAACTTTAGTGTACTCTTTCAGGTTCTAGATAAAAACAAATATTTTTTCTTATACTTATTAAATAAAAAAGATGGAAAATTTTTATATTTTTTTGGTTCCTATAAAAGTAAAATAAAAGTTTTTGATAATAAAATTTTCTAGGTTCCAACAAATTATTTTTTAATTTAAATATATTTGACGAAATTTGAATTGGAAAAAGATCTACATAGCGATAATCACAAGTAGAAAGGCTCTAACTCCAATAAATGTAGTTTTAATGGAGAATAGAATATGTTTTATAATAATGCAACTTATTTTGTAAAATTGGTTATAGAACTGTTATTTTGGATACTATTGCGTTGAATTTTTGCGTCGAGGTGTATTTGTATTTGTATCGTAAAAATACAAGTTTCTTCTTGTAACCATCGATACAATTTAATTTTATTTTCAAACCGTAATACATTTTCAGAAATTTCTTCATTATGATTTATAATTTTTCAAACTTAAGTACAAATTGTGAAATATCAAAAAACATCCTGAAATGTGTAAACACTTTTAATGAATTTTTGCAATTTTTTTCTCTTAATTTAACCCGTAAGATTATTATGTAGAATTGACCAAATGCAACAAGCTCACTATAAACTCTCAAAGAAAACATTTAAAGCATAGGTCGCCTTCGATATCTTTTTAAATATTACCTAAATCCACTTGATAAGGAAAATGGTGTTTATACAGCATAAATTTGTATGTATAGCTTTCGGGGCTTACACATGAATACCCTTAATAGTTTTCAAATTGCATTACTAAAATTACCCCAACCCCATCTTGTATATATAAAATTGGTTTTCTATTTTTATTAAATTATTAAATAGTTTCAGTTTAGACAAAATTTAAACACTTTAACGAGTTACGAACAACTAGTGTAAAGCAAATTGTAGCCGGATTGTTAAATGAATTTGTTTATAAGTTTAAAAGACAAAAATTTACACTTTTTTTAGGTCAATCATCAACATCACTGTTCATGATAGTTAATTTTTTACTCTCATGAGAACATATTTCTTATAAAAAGTAAGCAAAAAAAATTAGGGTCGTAATTTATATATTAAATATGTATGGTCTATAGTGTAGTGCATGTATGTAGGTACATAGAGAAAACAGTATCGGTTGTGAGTAACATAATCGTTGCCAATCGTATAGTTAAGTTGTGATGGTTAGAATTAGGGTGATCGACTCGGTTTTACAACCGGTGGAAAACCCGGTTTTTTTCCTCTTTCTGCTGACGGTTTTTTCTAAATGTTTTCGAATATCGAATACACTGGTTTTTTATCCGAAAAAGCCGGTTTTTTATTTGTTTAGTTTATTTTCATATATCTTTGTAACCAATCGTACCAAAGTATATTAAGTATGCGAAAACTAAATAAAAACTATTAAATATTCTTCCATAATATTGTAAGAAATTTGTTTGTTGTTAAAAAGACAAATGTAAAATAAGAAAAATAATTAAGCTTAAATATTATTTTTTTATATGACCTAAAGTTAAAAGTTAAAGGTAATTGAAGCTTAAACTTAGCTGATCGATCACTTTTAGCTAAAAAGTGTAGAAACATTAAAGAAAAACCAATAATCTCTCCACCCAGAACCTAATTTTAATTAATGGCATTGAGTGTCTGTCAACTTAAATTTCAATTAAACCATCGAACAAAATAGTTTATGCCTATATCGGTATGTCTGTTAAGGGTATAAGAAAGAATTTTCAAAATTAAACTTTAAAGATTTTCTCTCTATCCTTTAAAATGTATTTCAAATTACAGAAATCATTTCAAACAAAATACGTTAGTGCATATTAGTTTAAAAGATCTATTTAACATTTAAAAGGTGTACAGAAGGAGATACAAAAATTTATAACAGCCTTATAAAAAGTCTTATTTATTTATGTATTTATTTATTTTACTTGTAAAGAGTACCTTTTGTCCTTAAATTCAACTAATTAAAACCAACTGCATTCATGTCAGTTATTGCGCAGCCAAACGTATATAAACTGTAAAAATTTCATATTTAGATATAATTTTTTTTAATACAATCTTTTTTTGCAATATTTTTTAATTTCTTCTTTAAATACAATATATTATATATTCAAACCGGTTAACCGGTTTTTTCTCAATTTTCAAAATAGCAACCGGTTTTTTTTATTCTAAATTTCAAACTATTTGAAAACCGGTTTCTTAAAAAAGTCGAATAATCGATCACCCTAGGTTAGAATACATCATTGTATCTACAGAATTTCGTCAGCACAAAGAAATTCTTGCAATAAAAATTTTATAATCACAAACGAAAGTTCGATCGCAGGAACTGAACCATTACATTGACAATGAATTTGATTATTTGTTTTCTGGTTGTATGCATTTGGTTTTTATTGGTTTGAATTTAAATTAAAATTAATTAGTTAACTAGAAGTTTATCGATTAGTTTAAGATTACTATACCCTTTAGCTGTGGTGCCAAGGGTTTAAATAATTTTATCTTTTCATTCGTAATTTCTACAATTTTCATTTTCGACCCCATAAAATATATATTTTCGGAAATCTTTTTACTAAGGCAGACAATTGAGCAATGTCCATATGTTCTTGTTTTAGCTGAAATCAAATTTTCAAAGCCTACACATGTTCTAAAGCTATGTAAATGGCATCAATCTTTTGTAAATATCCGGCAATGAGTCGCTTTTAAGTCCCACCACAATCATCCCATAACTTTCTGAGATATGATAAAATAAACACTACTGCCTCAGTTTTAACATATTTTTCCTATAAATATTAACATTTTCAGCCCTAGGATAATTTGCAGACACATTTCCTACTATTTGCAGATATGGTATGCCTTTAGGGCATTTGGACAAATTGATCACTATTCGCCAAAGTTATAGGCAAAAATAATTAAAACTATTTTTTTTAAATACAAATCAAGTTACTAAAGCTCCTGATTAGTTTTCAAATACGCTTAAGACACCAAAATACAAACTGCTGAGAAAAAATTTTTAAATTGGTTGGCAACAGAGTTATAAGCACAAAAATGCAAATGCTTCGCTGTTTCTTCTAAAATATACAAACGAAAATCAATATTTTTTCAGCTGCTGGACAACAGAAAACAGCAGTATGGATATCTTAAGCAAAACCTTATTATGTTTTGAAAAAAAATTTAAATCCATAATGGCCACCATAACAAAATGGCGTACAATAAATTTATATATGAGTCAAATCTAGTTGTTAGAAATATAATTACTTCGACACCTTCAATATTATATCAAACGAAAGATTACGGAACAGTAGAATACAGAAAAGTAAGAAAAAGTTAAAATCCAAAATGGCGTCAAAAATAAGATGGCGGATATATGGGTCAACTATAGTAATTTCCCTTCCAACCCCATTAACCACCACAATATTGGTATCAAGTGCAAGGATTTGACCAGTAGAATATAGTAAAAAAAGTTAAAAACCAATATGGGGACCTAAACAAAATAGCGCATAATTTTTTTCTCAACCCTATAAATGCAGGTATCAAATGAAGAGTTGACTAGTAGACAAAAAAGGCGTCGGTAATAATCAAGCAAAATTGCGTATTAATTAAGTCTGAAATTTAGACTAAGCTACGATTTGGCCACTATATCTATGTATATGATGGTATAGGGTATTATCAGATTCGGCAAGGCCGATTATAGCATTATTACTTGTGAAACTTAATATAGCCTGTGATTATTTTTTTAATTTAAATCTTAGTTTAAACAATTATAAAAAATACTTACAAAAACATGAAGACAACGGCAAAAAAACTGAAATTCTTTCCAGTTATACAATATTTTGGTCTAGTTTAATTAAATAGATACATAAAACATAGATAGACAAAAAAAATACATACACATATTCACACATTTATTTATATGTATATGTATAAGTAAAAAGGCAAATCATAATCATAAATAAAGATACTGATGGATGCAGTAATTAAATTTAGCCACCATTAAGCGAAAAAAACTAAGTTAAACTAAACTTTAGTTACAATTTAGCATTTAGACTCGATTGAATTGAAAAATAAAGCAACGAATTAAGAAAAATTGCTTAAAAGAAAAATAAAATTTTACTAGTAAGTTGTTTCTTTAAATATAAAATAAAAACAATAAAAAAAGTCTTGTTAGTAAATCAAATATAAGTTTACTAGACACTGTTTAATAGTCAATTTAACAATTGATTCAACACAGTATTGATGTAGGGATAAAAGTAAAAGAAAACAAAAAACGCTCAAGATATAACAAACAAAATTAAGTGAAAAAAGTACACAAAAATTCAAGTGTTTTTAAATTTTTTTATATTTTTTTTTTTTTCAATTGTAGTGGTAGTTCTGTTTGAGTCTTAAATTTTTAATGTATATTTAATCAAAATTGGCAGAGTGACAGTTAGCTGTCACCAGAAATTTGTTTATAAAAATAATATCACGACATCGCTTTTTCTAAAATTAAAAACTAAACGAGAAAACTAAAAGCAAACAAATCAAAATAATATTGCATTTTACACAGAGTAAATCTATACGTTCTGCAGGAATAAAGTAAAAAAAAAATTATCCATAATCCCAGCAAAAACTAGGTAATGACTTGCTCTTACTAAACAACATACTTTTCAATGATTATAACATTACGTCTGTCTTATTAAAACGTATTTTAGTAATGACTTGATTTTAAATGTGATACGTAAGTACTTAAGGGGTGTCTCGAAATGCTTTTTTACATTTTAAAATGTCTCCCAAATCTAGTTTTTTTCAAACAAAAAAATACATTTTATGTGCGTTATGGAGAAAAATTTCTAAACTTTATTATGCAAAAAACCAAAGTTTCAAATTTTATTTTCTTTTGCATAATTTTGCACTTTTTTCTTAACTCTTTGCATATAACGTTGGACACACGTTTTACCGAAGTATTTGATAGTTTTTTTCCAAATAAATCCAATTTTTTTTTGTATTTGCAGAAGCTTTGAACTTTATTCTTAGGTACTGCTTAATTATAGCCCAATAGCGTTCAATAGGCCTTAGCTCTGGACAATTAGGTGGATTCATGTTTTTCGGTGCAAAATTTATTTTGTTGGCCTCATACCACTCAAGGACGTCTTTGTTGTAGTGGCAGCTTGCCAAGTCGGTCCAAAACAGTGGAGGTATATTGTGGCTTCTGTATAATGGCAATACAGCTTTTTCAGGCACTCATTAATATAAAATTGGCTGTTCATTGTACGATTTACAATGATTGCCTTTGAAGTTTTTTCCACATGTACATATTGCTTGCCATATCATATATTTTTTGGCGAATTTTGAAATCTTTTTATACTTAAATTTATCGGAAACATTAGATATTTTATTAGAAACATAAAAACCCTGACCAGGAAGCTCTGAATAGTCAGCGTTACAATAGGTTTCATCGTCCATTAAAACACATCCATTAAAATTATTTAATTTGTGACGTAGCAACTGCTCTTATTCTTGCCGTTTTTGTTCCTTTTTCGTTTCGGTTTGGAGCTTTCTTGACTTTGAATGTTCTTAAATTTTCTTTTTTCTTTATTCGTTCTACAAGCGACTTCGAAATATTTAGTTTTCGTGCGATATCGCGAATGGAAATGTTTGGATTTTGCTTCCAAAGTGCCTTCACCTTTTTAACGATTTGAGGATTCCTAAAACCACGAGGCCCTCCACCTTTCTTGTGCTTAATAGACAAGTCTTTTTTGAATTTAAAAATAACGTTACGGGCAGTCTGTCTGGACACTTTTGCCCGTCGCGCAACTTCAGCGTAAGAAAGTTGTATATTTTCATTATAAATATCCACAATATTTTTTCTCACTTTTTCTCTATTTGACGACATTTTAAATACGGATTAAATAATTTGAATAAACTTATTAACAAAGTATTGTTGACACTTATAAATATCACAGAGTGGAACAAAAAAATTAATTAAATAATAATTGTTTGCGTAGTGCCCTGTAAAAAATGTAAAAAAGCATTTCGAGACACTCCTTATTTTCAGACATTTGCTAAGATACAAATACAATACAATTTTTTATTGCGAGATTTGTTAGAAGCCATTCAAATACATAACTTTTTATAATTCTCATTTAGTTTAACGCTTGGGATATACATAAGTAATAATGATTTTGACAACAGCGCCAAAGCATTTCATTATAAAGTGATGATGACTTTTAGATTTGCACTGATTTAGAACTAAAAATTAACGTATCGCAGAATAATCAAACCGAATTTTCGTCCTTAAAAGAACCAAACAACTTTTGTAAGTCAATAATAGTAATGGGTTATTTAGGTTATTGAAATCAAGTACTTTCTTATATAATGCTTTGAAAATAAGTACTTATTTATGTCCCTATTTATAAGCAACCGTAATAAGTACTTATACGAGTCCCTATTTGTAAACAAGGGTGGTAAGTACTTGCCTCCAATGACATCGCCATGTTAAAATTAAAGGTTTCGTGGCCAAATTTTATTTAGATAGCGAAGAACTGTTTTTTAGTTCATTCAACTCATCATTTTTGCTGGGATGTTTCCTTTTTTAAAGAAGGTTTAGTTTTCTAAAGTTTAATTTGCAGAAAATATACAGAAATTTTTAAAAAAATTTTGAAAAAGTTTCTACAATTTGTATATACACGCAAAAAACAAAGAAAACCCATGGTTACGGCATGATCATAACGGTCATATTATATTCTCTATAAGAATGTTTGGTAATCAAAAACAAATAATAGTTATTTTTAATTCGTTTTATCATTTTATTTCGTCAAGATAATCAATCGTTTGTTTGAAATTTATCATTAAATAAAAACGTTTATATGATTGTCCTTTAAAAATATTATGATTCAACTTATGATCATTGTTATTATGACAAAAATATTGTGCTGTCTTTGCAAAAACAACTTTATTTTTAAAAGCATTTAAAACTACCATTCATGTAGGTAAAATTACCATCATTGATTTTTAATTTTTGCATATTCTATTCTATTCTACTAGTCGATACAAATGTTGTGGGGGATTAAGGGGACAAAAATAATTTATTTTTATTAATTTATAATCGGTAAGCCAAATAAACGGCCAAAATGGATATGTTATGCGCCACTTTCACCAGAGGGATTTAAAATATCAAAGAATTAACATTTTATTCCTAAATTTTCCAAGAGAGTGTGCAAAGTGTCTGTCGTTGTAAGGTAAGTTGGAGTTCGAAATTCGGTAGATTCTCATTGCAAGTGAACGTTGCATTATTACCTAATTGAATCGAGGGCATATTAAAGAGTGTTATCTGAAAGAGTTTCCAAATATCAATACTGTATTCTACTGGTCGAGCCCTTTCATTTGATACTAATATAGTAGTTTGTATGGGGTATATTTCTTAATATTGTTTTAGATACGACCCATATAAAAATTTATCTTATGCCATTTTATAGTGGTGACTATCATAAATTGAAAATTGTTTATAGTGTATTATAATTTTCTAGTCCACCCATTTCATTACATTTTACTAAATTTTTCTGCTTCTGGACAACCGACAGTTGATTTTCAAATCGATTTGTTAGGTTTTCTTAGAATTAATTTTACAGGTCACGGCTTGCACATTTGGTGTTACCAACGTGTTCAGAAATTATTTAGCATCTTGAGAAATAAATTTTAGTATCTTAACAAATAACTTTTGCCTATAACTTTGCTAATTAGAGATCAATTTGTTCAAAATTGTTTACGAATAGTCCTGGAAGCATATTATGTCTACAAAAAGTAACAAATGTGTCTATTAATCATCTTAGGACTGCAAATTTAAAAAAATATATATGGAAAAAACCGAGTCATTCGTATTTGTTTGCTTATATCTCACAAAAATAAAATGGCGAACTTTCTTTTGAGTTCAAATTTATCGAACTTTTCGGTTTAAACTAATATTTAAATTTTAATTCAGGCTTGAGTTCATAATAACATTCTTATTGTAACAAAGAATTTTTTTATTAATTGTGATAAATGAAGGAATAATCTGAAAAATTATATTTTTACCGACACTAGCCGAGTGGAATGCATTTTCGAAATCAGCAACGATTTCATCATCAGCACTCTTTAAACGGTGGTTGCATGTTGGTTGTAAATATCATCTATTGAACTTCCGGGATTTAAGTTAATTGAATTCGCTAACTACTTAGTTTACCTATTTTCATATATTTTTTACCACAATGAGTTGTATTGAAATTTACCAAACAGAAGCCCCATTAAAAATGAAGGCTTGACTAGTATAATAAAGTAAACTATGTAAAAATTCAGAATCAAGGATGGCATCGAAAATAAAAAAACCGAAATAAAGTAAAACAATAAATATGAAGTCTAGGTTGCGCTACGGTGTGGCCATTGTACCTACAAATGTAAATTATGGTGAAGGGTATTATCAGATTCTGTACTTCAATTTAATTCAATTTCAGTAATCTCTTTGTAGATTCAAGTTTTATTTTTAAGATTTTAATTTGATCCTTTTGGAATACATTTCACTAGTTGTTCGGTTGAAAACTTCCTAACAATGACAAAAAACTCATTGTCGATGACAGATGTTGGGGGTGTTTTTACTCAGTCAGGGTTTGTTAATTGGTGTGTTTGTTCACTGAGGTGAACAGGGATAAAGAACTTTTACTTGTTTTTTGTATATTATGGTCCAGTTCGTAGGTCCCATTTTAGAATTATTAAGCACTCATTTCGTCCCTACCATAAGCAGTGTAGTCATGCCATCTTCTTTCCATTCCTAAAAAAATTTAAGTACACGCAAAGAAAAAATATGGTTGTGGTAACCATAATCGAAGAGCAACATACTATGATTGAATTGTATGATTATGTTTAAAATAATAATGGTTACCAGTTATCATTATTATGTTTAATTAAAATATCATTCAATAATCATATATACGACTACAATTGAAATCGACAATCTTTGCTTTTTTACGGCAAATTACTGTCTTTTGCTGTAACATACGCATATTGATTGTACTTACCAATTTAATTGAAATTTTTTTATCAATATTTTTTACATTTTCACGTTTATTTGTAAATTTTCTTCAATTTTTAAAAATTTTTGTTCCTTTTTTTGACATTTCAAACTTTTAAAATAATAAAAATTTATTCAGCAAGAAGAAGAACAATTGAAATCAAATTATTATTAAAAAATAATCAAAGCTTCATTAATTTGTAATCATACTGTTGTCTCACTTATTATTCAATGATTATTTTTAATTTTTAATGATTTTGAATAAAATGTTATTTTTGTCAAATTAGTTTTTTTAAATCATACTATTTTTAAATGATAACCATTTTGAAATTTTTACGAAAAGTAATCATTAAATGATACAATTCAAACAAATGCTTGATTTTAGTGACAAAATATATGATGAAATGAAACAAAAATAACTATTACTTGTTTTCGACAACCAAATATTGTTTTACAAAAAATAATATGACCGTCGTGATCATGTCGTAACCATGGTTTTTCTTTGCGTGTATGTAGGGAGTTTATATAAAAAATCAATATTAGAATAAATTCTTCAATTTTTCCCCCTTCAATTATTTTAAAATTTAAAACTTCATAAAGTCGAAATTTAGGGCCGAATTACGAAATTCAATGTCGATCGAAAATGATAGAATTCTTATTATAATCCAATACAAAATGTAAGGAAAACTTTCACGTCGATTGCAATTTCGATCGATATTTAATGCCGTAATTCAGCCCCGGTACTTATAAACTTTTTTTTTTTATTTATTAATTTATTTTATTTGTCAATTCCTATACAACAAGATTAAATCTTATATTTAAAGTATAGGAAAGTAGTTTTTATAAATTAAATTTAGGGATTACACATTAATACAATTACATACACTTAGCTATATTATATTATTATTATATTATTAACTACAAAAAAAAATATTATACTATAACAAATACATTACAATTAAAACAATTGCTGTTGTGCAAAAAAAAATCAAATAAAAAATGTTTAAAGCTATTTGCGTTGCTATTGAGTTGTTGAGTTTGGGGAAGAATATTCCAAAGACGCGCCGCGTGTATAAAGTGCCATTCAGATACAAGAAGACGGTGTAAAGGAATTATAATTCTTTTCCCTCTAAGCGATCTGGCAAGCCTAATCTTGTCTATAAGATATTGAGGAGCTTCTGAATAAATAATCTTATGCAAAAATAATAGAACGCATATGTTAAGAAGATTGTCAAAGGAAACACCGTAAAGTTTAGCGGAAAAATTAGAAGCATGGTCATATCTTCTCAAACCATACACATATCTAATTATGTTATTATATAAAACGTTTAATTTCCTTTTACTAATTGAGTCGCAGCTTGCAAAAAGCTCACAGCCGTAAATTAAACCTGGAAGAAGATAGGATTTTGCAAGAAGCTTCCTTATCTCTATGGGAGTAAAATATTGTGTCGGCCAAAGGCACCTTAGCTTAATGTAAATTTGGCCTACGAGTGTATTAACATGGTTTGTCCAAGTAAGTGTATTATTAAACACTATTCCAAGGTTTTTTGCAACATTAACGATGTTGATCTTTCCCCATTTATTAGAATGTTAACATCGATAACAGGATCGATCGTTTTCTTTCGAATTATTAGGCACTTTGATTTATGGGGGTTTAAACAAAGTCCACTCGCTGTTGCCCAACGAAAAATTTTATCCAAATCATCATTAACCCTAACAACACTTTCATCAATAGATCGTACTGGACTGCTCAAATATAACTGTACATCATCTGCATACATGTGAACTTTGCAATGCAAAAGCTGTTTTGGCAAATCATTGGCATAAATTGAAAAAAGTAGTGGTCCCAGAATGGACCCTTGTGGCACACCTCTTGTTAAAGGTTTTAAAGATGATTGAAAATTATTAGAAGATACAAATTGCAATCGATTCGAAAGATATGAAGACAAAAGACGTGTTGAATTGTTAGAGAAATTAAAGAAGTGCCGAAGCTTGTTGCAAAGTGTTCCATGGTCAACAGTGTCGAAGGCTTTTGAGTGGTCAAGAAGAATTAAGAAATTTAATTTTCCTTCATCCAGTTCACGTCGTATATTTTCAGAGACATCCAATAAGGCAGATAGATACACAGCTATGGTTAGAGCGCGCATTTCTCTTTTGACGACGTGAGCTCATAATTGTTGGGATTTTTTAAGGAGAAAACAAATTTTAATGTGTTGTGTGTATATTTTTGTTTTGTTATTGTTTGGTTTTTGTTTATTTTGTTATGCTGTTTTTTTAACAAGAGTTTTGTATATATGTAATTGTTAATATTTTTATATTTTTTAATAACTTTTATATTAGGTTTTTTGTTTGAAAATGTTTTCGTTCTTACACAAACTCAACTATGTATTTTTATTTATTATTTGTTTTTATAGAAAAAATTTTACCTTATTGAAATTTTTCGTTTTTATATATTGGATCAAGCTTATTTTCAAAGATTTGGGAAGTACTGCCTTGACTTTGAAGAAGACAACTTAATAAAATTTTGCAAATAATTATTTGTAAAACAAAGAAAATGAGGGAAATCTTCTTCACTGTCTGTAAATGCCGCACAATTTATTTATTTTTATTTTTTATTTTTAACAAGACTAAAAGCCGTTCGTAACACTTAACAGATGTTTTGCAGAAAGCAAAAATACATAAATTTTTAATTTTGTTTTATGTTATAATAATTTTCTTTTCTTTAATTGTATAGAATTTGTTAAAACTGGCTTTGTTTCTGTTTTTTTTTACTAATATTAAGGATCAGAGACTATAAGTCTGTCTCTGTGTCTGTCTAGAGTAAATCATAAATGAAACATGTCATTTTGATTTGTAGAACAAATGGGGGAAGATATTTTGTACATGATTCAGAAGAAAATAAAAACAGTCGCATTGAACTTTGCAAAACTCCATTCAACTTAGGGTTTCTGTTTTGCTAAATAGGGTTTCCTTAAACGTATTTTAATTATGCCATAATTTTTTGCAAACCGGAAGGAATTTTTTAACAAAAAAAAAAATTAATACATTCATAGATTCGAACCGACAAAATGTATGTGTCTCTTTTTCCCTCTTTGTTTTTCTCTAATTCTCATTTGTGTTACAATAAAAACAAATGAATTGTCAAAATAAAGCCAAAGTCTTTTACTGTTGGATGCACATCTTAATATAATGTATTTCTTTGCTACTGTTTGACTGTGTGTCCCTGAGTCTGGTTGTTTTTGTATAAGTTTGTCTTTTATTTTGTTTTATTTATGTTCTATATAAATGTATGTATGTATGTTTGTATCTATGCACATAGGAATGTTTTTTGTATGGTGGGTGTCAAAAAGTTCAACATTTGCCTCTTGCTGCAGGCATTCAGTAATTGTGCGCTGGGCTCAGCGATAACATCACAACAAACATCACCATCAGAGACGTCATCGTCATTTAAAGCATAAGCAGGACCAACTCCAGCTACAGTAGCAAGCATTCAATAATTTTTGTGTGCTGTGATTTAAATCAAATTAACTTGACTTTTAAAACATTGTTTCGTTACGTGTGCCTCTGTTAATTTAAGTGCAAAACATTTTAATTTGTTTTAAATATTTAAAACTTGTACAAGTTTAAAAAAGAATTATATAATTAACAAAATATATAAAAATAAAATAATAACAGTATAAAATTACTACAACATTATAAAAGAATTAAGTTGGAAATGTTTTAACTAGAGAAAACAGTTCGTTTATGCCGTGCACAATAAAAGTAGAGAATTATGAATTAAATTAATGGGTTTCCAATTGTAAATATTTGTAAAGGTTTGTAAATATGTGCTCTGAAAATTGCAACGAAAAAAATATTTGAAAAACCAGTTAAATTTAAAATAAATTTATTTTAAGTTTACCAAAAACATTTTACAATTTCTAGTATTTTTGACTTATATTTAAAATATTAATTTAATCTTTTTTAAATTCTACAAAATTAATATGTTTTTAAATTAACTAAATCTAATTTTATTAAATTTAAAATAGTGATGTTTGTTTGTGTTTTGATAAAAATATTAAATTAAATAGGTTTTTAACTTTGAGAAGCCTTAACCCATAATAAGCATGAACAATTTTTAAACATATTATTAATTTTTAGAACTTTATTAAAACCCAAATATAAAACATCAAAATAAAATTTTAATTTAGCCACAACGTTTTCTAAAAATACAAACTAAACAAATCTATACTTAAAATAAATCTCTATCTACATTTTGGCACCTAAACTCATTATTTTGACGCGGCTTTATCATTGGAGGTAAATACTTTCCACGCTCGCTTACAAATAGGTACCCAAATAAGTACTTACCACCCTTGCTCGAATAAGTACTTACTTTAATAGCAACAAATAAGTACTTGATTTGAACAACCTCAATAACCCATTTATAATATGATCTTACAGAAGTCGTTCGTATATTCGATTTAATTGTTTTGCAATTTAAAAATCAGTGAAAATCTATAAGTCATCGCTTTGCTTATTAACTCCTTTACTTATGAACTGCTTCGTCTAAACATTATTACTTATACTCTAAGTATTTAAAACTAAATGAGAATTAAAAATTCTTATGTATTTCAATGACTTCTGACAAATTTCGCAATACGAAATTGTATTGTGTGTGTGTCTAAGCAAATGTCTGAAAATAAGTACTCATGTTTCACATTAAAAATCGAGTCATTACTAAAACACTTCTTAATAAGACAGACGATATGTAATAGTCATTGAAAAGTATGTTGTTTAGTAAGAGCAAGTCATTACATAGTTTTCGCTGGATCGTTTTAATTTGCTTATATCTCAGAAAGTTATGGGACTAGATTTTAATAGTGACGAAACAATTAATACCAAACATACATCTGAACAAGATATGGGCCTTCGAAAGTTAATTGCAACCTAAACACGGACATTAGGACAAACGGGCATTTTTAGTCATAAGCTTTTAACTTAATAAAATTTGTGTTTTTTTTTTTGTAATTTTTATGCCAGCAATAATATAGAATAAAAAACCGGCTATTTAAAACGGTTTTACGAGAAAAAAATCGAAAACCGTTTTTTTTAAATTCGGATTTTTCTTATACGCCGAATTTTTGATACCAATGCAAATGAAATCAGCATACTGTTAGAATCTTTTAAATTATATTTGCACAAAAAAAATAAATGTATGGACCGTGAAACAGAAGTTTTGTTTTCCCTTCAACTATTTTTCTATATTTTTCAACACGTAAAAATATAAAATAAAAATAATAAAATACGATTATAATGCGAAAAAAAAATTATTTAACCGCTTTACGCAACAAGAATTTTCCAAGAAAATCTTTGATCGTTATTATCTCATCCACGGCTTATTTAAATCTATTTTTAAATTGGCCTTCCCTTATTGAAAACTCTATTAAATATTATTTTCGAATAATCTAATGTTTTTCATAAAAAATAAACTTTCGTAAAGAATTTTTATGCCAACATTACATCTATACTACAGTTATATTTTTGGCTTAAACCCTTAACATCAATATTGCAAAAAATAACTCTTAGACCGAGAACATGTTGTTGCACTTTCCCAAAATGAAATCACTGAACGGCTTTTAAGCCATAATTACCCTTTTTTTAATGATTTTAGGAGGTCTACTTCATAAAATTAAAAAGTTTGTCTTTCAATTCAAGTTTCCCGTTTTGAAATTTATTTTCAACACTAACAATGGTTTTTTATAACTTTTTCATTTAAAAGTCTTTAAAGCATTAAAAATGAATTTAATACCTAAGTTTTATTTTCAAAATATTTCCAAGAAACTAAAATAGAAGACACATTTTTTCCTGAAATTCCTCATAATTTGTCTACTCCAATTTTGTATGGCTCATAAAAAAGCCATCAACTTTCGACTGTTTGATTTTGTCATCTGTCTGGTAAAATAATAATCCTTTGCAACGAAGAGGGGCTGCTGACACCATAAAGTTTTGTCAGATGGAACTAAAAACCGAAAAAAGTGATAAAAGTAACAAAATTATAAAATATGTACTAAAAGCATAGTAAAGTAAATTATAAAAGATAGAATAAGAAAATTGCAACAACGCAGAAACAAATTAAAATTACAGACACTCCCTAGATTTTTTCTTAATAAATATTTTTGTGCAAAGAAATAAAAGTAGACCCTTTGAGAAAGCAAAAAGCGAAAAAAAAGATAAAACTAAGTAGTCGGTCTGGTGTCTGGCAAAACAAAAACAAAATGTCAACAGAGATACATATAACACATCTGTATGTATGAAGGTTTGTATGTATTTTAAAAGCATTGTGGCATATGACATATGCAACAAAAAATATCTAACCACAACTGCAAAAAATACAACAACAAGTATTTAAAAAAAAAAAAACAAAAAATGCGGTTTAATATTTGGAAATGCTTCTTATCGCGTTTTTTTTTTTTTTGTTGACATTTGTGACTGCTTCCCACCAAGATTCTTTTAGAATCATGTAAGAACTCATCAAAACAAATAAGCAAATAACAACAACAGCAGAATATTTTAATTTTTTATTTTTTGTTTGCCATTCTCAGACGGGTACAACATAATCCTATGCAAACAACACACTTTGACACCACCATCGTCCTAATCGATACATCATCGAAAATTCTTATCATGAAATTTATTAAAAATACATTTTTTTGAATGTGTGTAGATGTTTGTTTTTGCTAGATTTACCTTGTTGAAACGTTTTTAAAAAAGTGACTTTGATTCAAGTGCATTCTCAAAATTGTATTTATTTTTTAGACAACTGTGGCACCATGAACAACAGCATGACCAGCTCTACAGGACCTTACAACATGGATGATATTTTAATCGTGACGGCCAAGCACAGTGAACGCGCTATATTGAGAGCAAATTTTCTCAAAAATCATTTTGACAAAATTACCAAACAACGTGGACGCAAACCCTTCAAGTAAGTTCATAAAAAACATTTAATATAAGTAAATCTAAATTTTAAATTAAAAAAAAAGTTAAAATAGAATGTTGAAAAAGTCTTCTCTTAATAATTTTTGTCTTTAAATTTCTTCTGTACAATACTTAATGAGTTTTTTTTTGCTTTAACTCTCTTTAGCTTTTTACACATTAAAATCGAGGATGGTCCCTTCAGTGATGAGATCGCTTATAAATATCAAAATACTGCCTTGCAAATTATTATTTTATGTCCAGCTCTTTTGGCTTTGTCACACTCTCTCTTAATGTCCCAGCTTTTAAGTATAATCAGAGTTGAAAAAGTTCTAGGCATTTTGCTAGATGTTACCGAGGAAAAGGTTAAAGAGATCCATAAAACAGGTAAGTGTTTATTTTCTCTTTATACTACATATTTTTTATTTTTTATGTCATTTTTTTCAGCTCTTCCCAATTATTTGAGATGGCGTCGCTGTGTTATACGCGACAATGATCAGGCTCAGATCAGTAATATTTTGGGTATAGCTACGGATATTTTGGGTCGTGCCTTGTGTCAACGTCCTGTTTGCCACGATTCTGGTTCGGGAATTTCGCGTAGTTTCTCTTCGTGTTCGGATGGCTTTACAATATTGCCGAAGAAAGTGAAAATTGGCCAGAATAAAGTGGTGGCTATGTTGAATGATCCTTTGGAAAAGGATGATGTTTTGAAAATTGTTGTTGAAAAGTCTGGGGAATTGATAGAGATAAGGAATTTCAAGTGCCGTAATCCTTATACAGTGCAGTTTGCCGTACCAGGTAACAACAAATTTTATTAATATGAAAAAAAAAAAATAAAATTTTCTAAACATGGCAAACATTGTTTTTTTGCCCAAAATATTGTCAAACATTAAAAATTAAAATAATTTTTTAATTAACTTAAGAACAAACACAATTATTTTATGTAAAATAATATTTGTACAAAATATCTTTGTGCTTTTCAGAATCCTGCATGGAAATTTCAACCATGGTAGAGATACGTTTGGAAAAAAATCACAAATCTCTAGGTGCTCGACCTATTAAATGCGAATCACGTCTGCGTGAATTAGAACAGTTGCTACGTTCTGAAGACTCTCCCATTGAGTTCATGTGCCATGCGCTGGGCATTGGGCCTATAGAAAAGGAAGATTTGGATGTGCATTTGTTGCAGTGTTTCCAAAAGAATATGCCACCTAATTTCCATTTACTTAATGGCCCCTATGAACAGAAACAAAATCATTTCTTAAGTCTTAGGGAATCCAGCCCTGAAGAGTATCCCACACTGTTGCACTTTGCCGCCAGGTGGGGCCTAAATCGTTTGTGCATGCAATTGATGGAGTGCCCTGGTGGTGATACGGCCTGTGGCATACGTAATTGTGCCGGTAAGACACCGGCCGAATTGGCCGATATGGAGGGTCACCACAAGTTGTCGCGCAACATAATGAGTTTTTCGGAATTCCATGAGCTCACCACCATGTATCACTATTTCAAGGGCATTAGTAGTGAATCGAAAAATAATCATAACACAAGTGGCAGTGGCAAGTCTACTGCAACTAAAGTTGTTATTGAAGCCGTAAAGTCACATCCCACCTCGCCCAAGCTAAAGCAGCCGAAATCCCCAAAATCTCCAAAAAATCGTCAGATGAGTGAGGGTCAGCAGCAGGCTGAGTACATGGAAATGTCGAGTGGTTCGGATCGTGAGAATTCGCCTGAAAACAAAAATAAGCAAGAAACAATGGCCGTTTCCAATTTGAACTATATAAGTGTGGAGACTGAAGAAGAAAACTTACAGGGTTCCTCAGCTGATGTCTGCAAGAATTTCGACAGCAATAAAGTAATAACCACCGACGAGATAACCAGCAATGAATTAAGGATAAGTGAACCACCATACTATGCCTCGAAAGAACAAAACAAGGCCAGCAAAGATGTGACAGATGCACCCATCTATCAGACGGATAAGTTTAGCCAAGAATGTTCACAAGTGTTAGAGAATTGCACTAACACAGCAGCAAATAATGATTATGTATTGCAGCCTTCAAATTTGCCAGTAACTTTTCCACAAAAGTCTCAACCCATGTCACCCACTAACACCGACGATGGCAATTATCTCTTTCAACCCTCTAATCGTCCTGTCAAAGAAGAACATTTATATCAATCACGCCAAAGTCTAAATCGCATGTGTTCATCGCAACGTCTGGTTCATCAGCCCACCTATGGTACCTTAAAGCGTTCTGCCTCGGACGCATCCAGTTCGGCTAGATCCAATGTTGATGATGAATTGGCCGAAATAATGCACGACTTTAAAAATAATGTCTTGTCTATACGCGAAGTCGAGGTTTTGGTGGAAAAGTGGAAGCATCGCAATGATGTTCAACAGAGTTTCCGCGAAAAACAAGAACAGATTGATCAATTGAGGCGGGAATATGAACGTATACAAGATCAAGTACGCAGCCATCTTAAAAGAGAGACCCCATTCGATAAGTTTAAGAAATTATTCTCTAGACATAAATCTACCTCCAACTTAAATAATGACAAGTCGTCGTGTGTAGATAGTGTATTAGATGAAACCAAATCATCTATTACGACTTCCTCTAGCTTCAAGTCATCAGCCAGACCTATTAGTTCATTGAGTTTACAATCAGTTTCTTCGTCTTCCTCGTCAGGACGTCTAAGTACGGGCAGCAACTGCAGCGGCACTTCACTAGGTGACTCGGGAACTCATTCAGATCATGAGGAGAGACGTTTTGGTTGTCGCTTAGTTTCTCCTGGTTCGTTGATGGACAACTACTTAGTACCGCCACCACCAAGACCCATTTTTACACCCAATTCTACACCGGGCGATGAAAGACATCAAATTACCTTTCCCTCACCCATGTCTTCGTGTACAAGACTCAATACTCCTACTAGTCCCACCAGCTCCGAGCACTATCAAATGTTCCCCTCAAATATACCCGTCTATAATAGTCAAAATTTATCTTCTTCCACCAGCAACAATTATTTAAATACCATTATGGAGGCCAAACAGGAACAGGAGCATAATTATCAAAATGGTGTTACTCTGCAGACAATTAAACTAAACGAACGATCAAACATAATCTATGGAAAGCTCACAAAAGCCACACCAAATTGTTCATCTTTCAAACCCAAGCAGGCACCAATTCCTGTGGCAGCACCGAAAGTAGAATGTGTGGAAATCCAGGCTGAGGTTTATCAAAATCTAGGCAGTAATTTAGAAACAACTGTACTTGAGTTGGCTGATTCTAAAAAACAGGAAACAAACAAAATGGAAGAGCATGAAGTTGCAGCAGAAGGAGATGACCATAACTATATGAATTGCTAAGAGGCAGAAGAATAACCAGAAACAGTTTAAAAATAAATCATTTAATGTAAGCTAAACATTAAGAACTGGAAAAAAAGCATGACAGTGGAAATTGAGTACAATACAAATAAAGTCTTATATAACAAAACCAAATCAAGGGGCATCTCTTAGAGACTGTTTTCTCTTAACCAATTTGATCAACTCATACTCAAATTCTTGCTATAAGTAGAGCAACTCTAAAAGAGTTTTTTTTTTCTAAGTCTAACGACATATACATATTTAGTTTTTAAATTAAATAAAAATTATGATCTGTTTCTTAGTGTGTATTTTAAATGTTTTTGCTTTTTTTTTTATAAATACTTGTATAATTTTATTTTTTTTTTTTATAAAAAACAACAACAAAATGAGTAGATGCTAGTTAAAAAATGTTTCGATTTAAGTTTAATAAATATTATTATTTCCAATTTTTTTTACATAATAATTTAAGATTGTAGTTGGAAAATCTATTAAAAAAAATGAAGTATTTTGTAAAGAAATGTTGTTAAATGTAAGTTTTAGTTTTATTCTAAATATCTTTTTATTCAACACGTCACAAAACCAAACATATATTAAACATATCATTTATTGCAATAAGTTTTATTTTATAGATTAATTATGTCAATGAAAATCATTATTGTTCTCAATATGGTGGTGGCAAGCGTACAAGCCAACGAATATTTATTTCTTAAGTTTATTTTTTATTTTAATTTTTTTTTTTTTTTAATAAAAAATTGATTTTCATTCGTTTTTATTAACTGTATTATAGTTTTGTAACTTTTTTACAACATACATAAATGTATTTTCTAATATTGTTAAGAATAACATAAAATCAGAAAGTTTTAAACATACAAACCAAGGCATATTTATTCATCAGGTAATCGCAATGCTACAACAAATACTACAACGCAAAAACAACATGTATTTTGTTGCTAGAATTTTTATTTGCTTTTAAGAATTATTAAATGGCAAACCAAGGTATTGTGAAGCCAAAATTACAACAAAGTTAACAAGTGCAAAATCGCCAACGTTGACATAAAAAACTTTATTAGTTGGTAAATTAGCTGGAACTGGAAGATAGAAATAATAAAACATCTCCACTGCCAAGAATATAGAACAGGGTTCTGTTCGCAAATTCATCGCTGCTCGGCATTAAGGAAGCAAACTTTTAGAATATAAAATGATTAGCTAGCGGCGGAGCTTCTTTTTTTTTGAACTGCCATTAAGTGTTAGTCTTTTAACAGTAAATATCGGGAAGCAATTATGTATTGAATGAACAGGCCCAAAATCTGCAAACTCATCTACAAATTGTATAACTGAATTATTCTTATTTACACATACACATATTATTGATTTTTTTTAAAAATAAGGAAAAAATATAAAAAAAAAATTAAATAAATTATTTAAATTTTATGTCACATTTATTTATTATGAATTTACAAACAAAAACGTAAATAAACTTGACATCTGAAATTAAAAACAAGTGAAGAAAAAAATAGTCAGCTGTTTAAATAGGTTGATTACCTGATAAATAAATTTGCCTTGCATACAAACAAAAATATTTATAAAAAGAAAATACACGTTTACTTTATTAATTAAAAAAAAAAAATATTTAAAAAATAAAATTATAAAATTTGTATGGTTATCGTATCATCATTTATGCTATTCAAAGTATTTGTAAGATATAAGGAAGAAATAAAAAAAATATATTTTGTTTAAACCACTCAAATTTTTACTTTTTTTCTTTAATTTTTTTTTTCTTACTTTTTTTTTAAATTTATTCCCAATTTGCAGCAGCATATGAAAAAGGTACTCGTATTCAATCAGCTGATTGTATTTTAAATCATATAATTTATCAGACTTACCACATTTTTTTTAATATGTCTGCACTTGTCTAACAATTTTTTTTTTTTTAATTTTTATTGTACTACTAGCTAATACCCGATGTGCTTCGCCACCCCCATCGTAATGAAATAAAAATTTTATAGTTCAAAAATATATTTATTTTGCAAGTGCCACGCCTACTATTACTAAATCAACCATTTCTTATTCAAATAATCATATAGACGTCAAAGTGTCGCTTGCAAAATTTGGGTACTCTAACTATTATCGCTTCCCATATATACGAATTTTTGTATTTAATTCATATGACAGATGCCACGCCCACTATTAGTAAAGCATCCATTTCTTATCAAAATAGTCATATAGATGTCAAAGCTGGGTAAATTTTAGTACTCTAATCGATATCGCTTCCCGAATATACGAAATTTAGTATTTAATTCATGTGGCCACGCCTACTATTGAAAGTCCGCCCATTTTTTACCCAAATGTTCGTGTGGATGTCAAAGCTTACCGTACTTAATTTGAAGACTCTAGCTGCATTAACTTTCGTGATATATAATATTTAATACTTATTCTTTAATAGGGCGTGCACCCCGCCCACTTACAATTTCAAACCAAAGTATAGCCTATATCCAGACATACAGAAAGATTCTGTGAAAATTTCAAGGATATCGGTCCAGCCGTTTAACCGTCTATAAAGCACAAACAAACATACAAACACACATTGATGTTTAAATATATAGATAAATAATTTGTAGTTTCAGTTTGTTTTAACAAACAGAAAGTTTTAACATTGAATTTTTATTCTAAATTATTGAAATTAACGAAAAAAATTTTAAGACATAACCAGGCATGAATCATGAATCGTCCTCAATATCTTGCGATTTTGCTTTCAAAGCCACACGTTTAAATTTTTTTAAATACAAAAAATTCCTGAGTTTCCATTGCTCAGAGAACAAATTGTTGCAAACGCCTGCAGATATTAATGACTCTATTAGAAGGCTTGAGCAAGCTGCACAACGCAGCAAACAGTGAGATGTCACAATATATATTCAGCTGATGTCGAGCGCCTGTCGGCTGAAAAAAGAAGAATGCGGAGAGCATGGTAGTGCTACCGAACCTCACAGCTTAAAAATAGGCAAAAAGAATGCACTAGACAGCTCTAAAGTATATTAAAAAAAGACCAGCAATAAATAGGCCACCGATTAGAACTTTGACCGAAGATACCGAATAACTGTCTTCACTCCCAACACACTTTTTAAGTAAGTTGAAATGCCCCCTCTTACTGCCAGACAATCCATTCCTCTAGGATTTAATATCCGTGAAATGGATAGTACAATTGATGGACTGAACGTAAAGAAAGCACCAGTAGCTGACAAAATCGTCAACCAGATGATTTTAAACCTACTTCATGTAGCAAAAAAAATATTACTTTTTATACTCAATGCTATAATATTCCAAGCCTGGTAAGATCATGCGAACGTTGAATCCTATAGACCCATAAGTCTTTTATAAAACGTATCCAAGCTATTTAAAAGGATGCTGGTGACAAAATTGACTAGTATTCTGAATGATACCGCATGCATACCAGATCAACAATTTGACATCAGAGCAAAACACAGCACAATTGAACAAACTCACTGGCTTGTAAATGTGAAGAAAGAGAATATTGTTCTGTTCTCTTTATTAACGTTTTACAAGCTTTTGATAAGGTGTGGCACGAAGGGCTAATGCATAAAATCAAACAAAACCTACCCGAAAATATTTATAAGCTGTTAGAAAGTTATTTAACTGAACGAAAATTTATCATCAAAGAAGGTAGCTTTCGGAATTCACCACAGACAATTAAGGCTGGAGTTCCACAAGGCAGCATATTGGGCCCCACCTAATATTAATTGTATACTTCAGACATTCCGTTTAGAAACAATACCCGCACATCAACATTCGCTGGCGATACAGCCTTTTTAAGTGTTCACGAAAACTCTTTAGTAGCAGCTAGCTGTTTAGAGGACTACATTGGAGAATTGGCTTAAACAATGGAGAATAAAAGCCAACGAACAAAAATGAGTACAAATCACATTTATGCTGCGTAGGGAGACATGATTACCTATACAAGCAAATAATGAAGTTATACCGCAACATTGTGAGGTTAAATACCTAGGAATTTGACTAGACCGTAGCTCAACTTGGAAGACGCACATAGAATTAAAGTCGACCCAAATTAAATTAAAAGCAATACAAATTAATTGGCTTATCGGCTGAAACTCTACACTCAGCTTAGACTGAAAACTTCTTTTATATTATAAGTCGATTCTAAGACCCATATGGTGACATGAAATCCAGTTATGGGGCACTGCCTCCGCTTCAAATATAGAAAGGATTCAAAGGCGGCAAAATAAAATTACAACCGCTCCCTGTAAAAACCGCTGTATGTAAAAAATTCGCGCATCCATAAAGATTTCGATGTATCAATGGTAAATACTGTGTTCTATAAACATTTGACAACTTATGTGAGAAAGCTTGAGTTACATCCAAACCCGCTAGCCCGAAACATTTTAAATCACAGAGAGAGGTCACATTCGACTGAAGAGGAAGGATACCTTTTGCTTTCAGCCCAATATGATAGATGTAAACAACTACAGACTTAACCGATAAAACTATTTCGTTTTTTGTCTATCATTGGCTGGACATAAATAAATAGCCTTTTTTATACCCGCCACCATTATGTAATCATTATGTAATTCCGCTTGTAACACATCGAAATATTTATTTTAGACCTGCTTAAGTATATATATTCTAAATCGGAGTTTCATTTTATGACGATCTAGCTATGTCCTTCCACCTGTCCGTCTGTTGAAAGTACGATAGAGGTCGGACCGAAAAAGCTAGGGGTCTTAAATTTTAAATATTTCTTATATACAAGGTTTGTTTGGTATTGAAAATGGGCTAATCGGAATATTAAAAAAAGAGTTATAGCTTGTAATACAAGAGTAGGTAAAAAAAACGTGTCTTTCCAACATCGAATAAAATGGAATTGTGTTCAAACGTATTAACGTAGACTCATGAAACTTTGAATATATATATTATCTGAGCAAACATAATATTTTTCCCTGAAAATTGCTTAAATCTATGCATTAGGAAAGGAGTTATAGATCAAAATGTACGAAAATTTATACCGCTCATTGTATTTTTCGGTATATTCAAAATTTAAAACCCAATAAAACTGACAAAATTAGATGTACGATTCTGAAATTTTGCAAACATTGCTTTTTGGTCAAATGCTTTGTTCTAACGGAAAAAAAGTGACACGCTCACTTTTACGCCCACCTCCCATATACCGGTTTATCTCAAATTCATATAATTTCTCTATGAATAAAGATTTTGAAATAATAAAGGACTACATTGAAATATCTAAGTTGTATTCATTACATTTTTTAGTATAAAGAGATTATTTTATAGCCACTACTGTATGTCGTTGTAATTTATTCACATTTTAAGCTGCGTGTGTAAAAAATGTTCACATAATCCCACATACATACTATGTTTGAATATTCTTAAAAGAAAATGCACCGGTGTTTACTATTTATTAAACACTAGCTAATACCCGGTGTGCTTCGCTACCCCAAATCTTAGTATTAAATTCATATGGCAGGTGCCACGCCCAATATTGTTAATGTTCATTTGGGTGTCAAAGTTGCTCTTGCAAAATTTTACTACTCTAATCGATATCGTTTTCCAAATATACGAATTTTAGTATTTAATTCATATGTTGGTGCCACACCCACTATTGGTAATGTACCCATTTTTTCCATAAATGTTTATTTGAATATCAAAGTTGCTTTCGCAAAATTTTAGTACCCTAATCGATATCGTTTTCCAGATATACGAATTTTAGTATTTAATTCATATGGTAGGTGCCGCGCCCACTATTGATAATGCACCCATTTCTTGCCTAAATGTTCATTTGGGTGTCAAAGTTGCTCTTGCAAAATTTTACTACTCTAATCGATATCGTTTTCCAAATATAAGAATTTTAGTATTTAATTTATGTGGCCACGCCTACTATTGCAAGTCCGCCCATATTTTATCCAAATGTTTGCGTGGATGTCAAAGTTTACCGTACTTAATTTTAAGACTCTAGCTGCATTAACATTCGTGATATATAATATTTAATACTTATTCTTTAATAGGGCGTGGCACCCCGCCCACTTAAAATTTCAAACCAAAGTATAGCCTATAGTTCCTTCCAGACATACAGAAAGATTCTGTGCAAATTTCAAGGAAATCGGTCCAGCCGTTTAACCGTCTATAAAGCACAAACAAACATACAAACATACATACATACAAACACACATTGATTTTTATATATATAGATAAATATTAAAAAAAAAGAAATATAAGTTTTATGCACACAAATGCACTATACATGCATATTGTAGATAATCATGCATAAAGCTCTTCTCATTTATATTCAGTATTTCCGAATGCCACATATCCTACTACTTCTAGTAAATATTTATACATACATATGTACATACATACGTATTTATACTTTGTAGTTATATGTCAAACATAAAAAAGTATTAAAAGCATTTACTACTAATATTTTCTTTTCAATTTCTTCTCAGCTGTTTTTTGTTATTTTCCCTTTTTTAACGGAAAAGTTTCGTTCTACTTCTATTTGGTTTCCGGTTGTATTTCAGCTGTTTTTTATGTATATTTCTGTGAAAATCTTTAATGTTCATACATTCATGCAATTTGTGTATATGCATGTGTGCGAGTATATTCAAAAGTGTGAGCATATGTTTTCAACAACAACAAGTAAACATCTTTGTTTATTTTTCAATAATTTTTTTCGTGCTTTTAATGTGACAAATGAATAAGAATACAAGGGAGCATGTGTTGTTTTACAAAGAGATGAGAAGAGAGAGAGCTACAAATGTAAGGGAAGCAAAATTGTATGTATAATGTGCACTGTTGCCAATTTTTTTTTTCTTTCCTTTTCCGTCAAATTAAATTACAAAACCCGCTAGAACCCGCTGAATTTATATTTTAGTAGTATATATATTTTGAAAATTTTGCTAAGTCACTAAATTTATTTAAAAAAACTTCCTTTGCAACATTTACGAATACTTTTTGTAATCAACGTAATAAGCTTTACGTACAAAAATTAATTTAAAAATTTAAACTTATGGAAACTATTAAAATAAAAAAAGCACTTTTATAAATATACAACAAATGTTTAACAAGTAAGAGCGCTATATTCGGCCGTGCCGAATCTTATATACCCTTCACAACGTGAATTCATGCAATAACAGTGGTTTGTGTCACCATTCATCCCATATGAAATACGTCCATACATATAAAAACATACATATATAAAAACGTCCCATTGTAAAATTATAAATTCACGTATGAATGTTAAAAAAAAAACAAAAAAAAAAAAAATTTAAAAAAAAAATATAAAAAAAAAAAAAAAATTTAAAAAAAAAAAATTTTTTTAAAAAAAAAATTTTTAAAAAAATTATTATGTATATAATATATACAAAACAAAAAAAAAAAAAAAAAAATTAAAAAAAAAAATTTAAAAAGAAAATAATAATAAAAATATAAATAATATATTAAATAAAAAATAAAAAAAAAAATAAAAAAAAAATAAAAAAAAAAATTTAAAAAAAAATTTAAAAAAAAATTTTTTTGGCTCAGCTGGGATTCGATGCCACGTTTTCTCTAACCAGTATACACGTTTGTATGTATGTATGTTGTTGTTATACCCTTCACACAGTGAAAAAGGGTATATATAGGTTTGTCATTCCGTGTGAAATTTCTACAATTTTCATTTCCGACCCCATAAAGTATATATTTTCTGAAAGCTTATGAATAGAGGAGTCGATTAAGCCCTGACCGTCTGTCCGTCTGTCCGTCTGTCCGTCTGACCGTCTGTCCGTGTGTATGTTGAAATCAACTTTTTGAAGCCCCCCGACATAGGTTGGACCCGGGTAAGGTATTAAAATATCAGAAATATTCGGGAGTAGATCGGTATTGAAAATCAGAAACATCGGTACATAAACAACTGAGATATGAGCTAAAACCCACGACCACCTCGATTTTCTTTTCATAAAAACAACATTACAACAACAACATACATACATACAAACGTGTATACTGGTTAGAGAAAACGTGGCATCGAATCCCAGCTGAGGCAAAAAAATTTTTTTTTAAATTTTTTTAAAATTTTTTTTTTTAATTTTTTTTTTATTTTTTTTTTATTTTTTATTTAATATATTATATATATTTTTATTATTATTTTTTTTTATTTTTTTTTTTTTAATTTTTTTTTTATTTTTTTTTGTTTTATATATATTATATATGTATATAATAATTTTTTTTTTTTTAATTTTTTTTTTAAATTTTTTTTTTTTAATTTTTTTTTTATTTTTTATTTTTTTTTGTTTTTTTTAACATACATACGTGAATTTACTGTTATTGCATGACTACACGTTGTGAAGGGTATATAAGATTCGGCACGGCCGAATATAGCGCTTTTACTTGTTGTAATGTTGCTTTTGTGAAAAAAAAATCGAGGTGGTCGTGGGTTTTTGCTCATATCTCAGTTGTTTATGTACCGATGTTTCTGATTTTCAATAGCGATCTACTCCCGAATATTTCTGATATTTTAATACCTCACCCGAGTCCAAGCGATGTCGGGGGGCTTCAAAAAGTTGATTTCAACATACACACGGACAGACGGTCAGACGGACAGACGGACAGACTGACAGCGCTTAATCGACTCCCCTATTCATAAGCTTTCAGAAAATATATACTTTATGGGGTCGGAAATCAAAATTGTAGAAATTTCACACGGAATGACAAACCTATATATACCCTTTTTCACTGTGTGAAGGGTATAAAAACTAATGTTAAATATATCGTTAGCTTAGTATGGAAACTGCCCACGTTCTATTTTTTATTTAAATTTTACAGGAAGCATAAAACACGTTGTCACTTTTTTGTTTTTAATATTATATTTTAATTTATTGTGTGAAAGAAGATTTTTTGTTTTTATTTGTCTTTTTGCAATACCATTAACCAAACCGTTTTGAAAATAATGCTATTAGAGAGTAATATGTATTTTTGGTATTTGCACATTTGCCGTTTATGATTTTGTTATTGTTACCTAAAAGCGATTTTTATTCTTTGTTTTTTATTTTTCAAAATATTATTTATTTATTTATAAATTTTTTTTATTCCCATGTTCTGTAAAACAAGACGGAATCTTATATTCAGAGTACAGAAACGTATTAAGTGTACATATTTCATGGTTCAAAAAACATTATATTAATAACATATGTACATAAATAAAACTACTTACAAACATTAAGAACATACTAAAAAAGATTTACGAGAAATAACTAAATAAAAATGCTTTAAAACTATTAGCATTGCTATTTAATTGTTGGTTTAGTGGAAAAATGTTCCAAAGGCGAGTGGCAAGTATGTAAAACTGCCATTCTGATATGAGGTATTGATGCCGTGGAATTATTATATTTCTTCTCCGATTTGATTGAAAAAATCGCAATTTATTAAATACATATTTAGGTGTTTGAGTGTTTATTATTTTATGTAAATAAAAAACAAGAGTAAGTATTTTTAGAATATTGTCCAAAGAATATTTAATTTTCTTTTGCTAACTGAGTCACCGTTTTCCAAATAAGTTTTGGCAAGTAAAACTCTTATTTTTAAAGGTGTGAAATATTGTGCAGGCCAGATAGTTCGAAGTTTAATATACGTTTAGCCAACTAATAAATTTACATGATTGTCCCATGTCAAATTGTTATTAAATATTATACCAAGGTTTTTCGCTGCTTTCACAATTTCAAATTTTTCTCCATTTATCACTATATAACAGTACTAGAATCAAAGTTCTTTTTGTGTATTACAATGCATTTAGATTTTTGCGGATTTAAACAGAGACCATTAGCAGTTGCCCAAAGGTAAATTTTGTTTAACTCTTCACTAAGAGTAGTAATACTTGAATCAATATTTTGAACTGCACTACTTAGATAAAGTTGCACATCATCTGCATATAAGTGAATCTTGCAATTTGAAAGTCGATTCGGAAAATCATTTGCATAGAAGCGGCCCTAAAATAGATCCCTGAGGCACTTCTCTAGTAAGAGAAAGAGAGTCTGTCCAATGACTATTTACAAATACTGATTGAGTGGGTCGTGATAGGTGGGATGATATGAGTTTGATTGCTGTAGAGGCAAAACTAAAGAAGTGACTTAATTTTTTAAGCAGCATGGTGTGGTCAACAGTGTCAAAAGCTTTGGAATGATCCAAAAACACTAAGAAATTTATACTGCTATTCTCCAATTCCAGCCGTATATTCTCACCGACTTCCACAAGTGCTGTGATACAGCTATGATTACAACGGAAACCTGATTGCGTACTGCAAAGTAAATGATACTTTCTAATATAATCAATAATAATTTGCCTATGTAAAAGTTTCTCTAAAATTTTCGAAAGAAAACCCAATATGGCAATTGGACGGTATTCACCATTCGACTTAGGCAATGGGATTATTTTCGCATGTTTCCATATAGGTGGAAACGTACTTGTCATTATGATGCTATTAAATAAGTGAGTAACATACGGGAGAATCAAAGGCAAAAGTAACCTTACAAATTTTGCATTAGATTTGATCAAAGAAAAAGTTGAAAAAACGTCGTACTGTGTAACACAAGAAAAATTGAATAAATGGCATTCGGATGACCAATTATGCGTATCTGAAGAAACTGAAGGGAAATAGTAAAAACTAATGTTAGATTGGATTTTAGGTAAATTTTGGACAGTTATTATTAATATCCTGACTACCAATACCAATTTCACGGATAGTTTTCCACTTCTGTTTAGATGCTATTGCAGAACTAAATCGTTTGGAATAATATTCAGTTTAATTTGTCTATTGACATTTTTTCTGGCAATACTGTACAGCAATTTTACTTCGGGCGTTTTGAATCTCTTCCACCTGGCATATGCTAAGTCCCTAAATTGAATAAATTCTATCACAGTACTTAAAAACCAAGGTTTCTGTTTGTACATAATTTTTCTGTGTTTATTTTTACCTAGAAACAGTCTCATTTCATTGTTGTTATAAAATCTAAATAACTAAAATCGCTAAAAAAAAGATATTAAACTCACAATGAAAAAAGCATTCCTGAGATAAATTATCACTGGGTATACTTGGTTAGAAAAATTTCAAGTCCTGGTTTTTTCGAAAGTTATTTTTATTCTTTCAAGGTAAAGTTCGTGCAAATTCGAAAACGCCAAAGCATCTGCATTTTTGTCTTCGGGTTAAGCTTTTCCATTCCACCAGAAATCTATGTTTTAAAAAATTTTGCTTTTTCGAGTATTAGTTACTTTTGCGAAGCCTTTACTATGTCCGTGGCGAATATTTTAACAAAACTTAACGCTATAGAAACTTTTGAAAAATATGTGATCGAAATAAGTATCATAATAGGATTCAGATTTTTTCGGGCTCTCTTGCATATACAACTGTATTTAGCAGAGGCATCAATATTTGTTTTTCTATGGTAGAAATAAGATAAAAACAGTTACGCCTTGTATGTTTGTTAAAATTTTGCAAAGTATGTAGTTATTATATTGTGGTTTGTCCTGTATGTTTTTTATAGCGAAATATTTTTAATTTATACATAAAACAATTTTTATTTTATTAACAAATTTTCAAACAAACTCTTAAAATTTGCAACCAAGCTGCAATGATTGCAAAAAAACTGCTTATTGAAACAATTTTATTTAACAAATTTATTTAAATAATAAATTATAGTTTTAATTTTATTCAGGCTTAAGTTCATTTAAAATTGTTGTTTATTTTTATAAAGAAATGTTATTGTGATAATGAAATAACCATACCATTTCACTTTCATATATAAATAGCTAGCTTTTATCTAGCTATATAGGGTATCCCAAAATAAACCCAAGATTTGACTTTGTCCTAATTTCTGCAGTAAAGTGTTGGTAACCCTTAAAAACAATCAAAAGACTAACAACTGTAATTTCAAATTCTTGTGTTTATTTTGGGACACCCAATATCACTACTCTTGTCCAAACTAGGACAATTTGATAGTTACCAAATTCAAGTAAATAAAAACTTGGAAGTTAAATAAATGATATTTGCATTCAACACTCTATTACCGATCAAACCGTAGCTGGCTTCGAAATAACATACCATTCGGCCAGTGTTTGCTAAACTATAATTTTTTAGATTATTATTTCATTATAAAGCCTGAATAAAATTTTAGTATTAACCTAAACAAAAATTTCTACAATAAAAACTAAAATTAAATCAAAAATGTTTTTATCTGAACTTACCTCATGTTTTGTTATCGTTTCTATTTTGAGGGACTTAGCACATTTCCATACCATACCAGGTTAAAAGCGACATTACATAAGTTGTTCTATTTTACTGCATTAAAATCATAATTTCGATTTTCTTAATTAATTTAATTGCACATTAAGTTAACGATATATGAAATGTAAATGTTCAGTTGATGGAAAAAAGTTTCACTAACAGCAATGCCATCCCTGTATTAAAGAAAAAAAAAAGACATCAAAAATTTATTTTTCTAGCCACTATTCCTGAACTTTTTTTTTAAATATGTATGTGAAAATGTATACTGACATTTAGAAATAAATGAATACTGGCTTTTACATTATGTCGGCGGCGAGAATTGCAATATTTTGTTGTTGGAAAACGACGACTTAAATGTCAAAAAGCAAATGTGTGCGCGTGTTTTTTTAGCGGTAAAATATATATACGTACACAATATATACACATACATAAACAAAATTTGACATTTTAGTTAAACCTTAAGGTAGAGAAAACAAAATCCGCTGTTTTAGTGAGGCTACCTGATAATTGTACCATGTGCTATTTGAAGCAAATTTTTTTTTGAATATTTGACATTTCTTTTCATTCGGTGTTTCGCTTCTTGGTGTGCAAGTTATTTAAAATTTGAATTAAAAACATCACAAAATAAACGTTTAAAATATTTATAAATAAAAAAATACAAAAAAAATTTTTTTGCGAAAACATTTTAATTAAAAGCGTTAATTAAAATTATTTATATTATTTTACGTATATTTTTATTTTTATTATTGCCATTTACGGCTGAAAACAAAAATATCGCCAAAGAAATTGTAGTGTGTGAACACAAAAGCACGTTCAAAAGAATATATGGAAAAAGTTGGGCAATTAAAATCGTCGTGTGTGACCTTCGACTAAATAAAATTATGTGGACTATAGAGATTTTGCTTAATTCAAATCCGTTTTCAGTTTTTTTTTATCGGACTCAGAATTTTTTTTGTTATCATGCCTAATATGTCGCCCAAAACGAGGCGTTTATGCTGATACATTTCATCATAACTTGTGAATGATAAGTACGTTTCTTAAATTAAAAATACCAGCAAATTGTTACCAATAAAATTTTCTTTAAGACAGCTGAATATATATTTTATATTTTCAATGCATGCTTAATATTTTTTGTTTTCAAAACGTCATTAAAAAATTATTGGGGTTAAAATTTTACGGCCATATATATAAAAACTGATAACAGGCTTATAAGTCGTTTTTAAGCAAATTTCACTATTGTTGCATTCATAAACCATTAATAGACCTTTAAACCTTTTATAAACCATTTATAAAATCAAAAATTTTATTGTTTGATTAACTCTTCTTTAAACCAAAAATAAGGCGACATTTCATGCAAATTTGCGTTAAAAAAATTTGTTAAAGAAATTTTGTAAAAAAATTTAAGAAAAAGTAATTGAAATATTAAAATTGATTATGCTATGTTTACACAGGCGCCTTAATTGTCAATTTATAATATTATCGCAATTAAAGGCCTTATTGAGCTCAATTTACCATACTAAAAATTATTTTTAAATTGAGCAATATATACTTAATTGTTTCACTTATTGTCTAAAACTCGAAATACAACTCTTGAGAAGTATGTTCAGTGAGAAGAAAATTCTATAGGTCAAACAAATAAATATAAAAAAAATAAAAATTAAGAAAATGAAAAATTTTTGAAGAAAATTTTAAAAAAATGTTTGAAAAAATTCAAATACATTCATATAAGTATATATACATATGTATAAATTTAATTGTAAATATATTTTATCAACAGGAAAAACACTGAAAAGAAGGCATTATTTGATTTGGTATAAATACATCGTATTTTACAGCTATCAAATGCTAATTGAGTAAGATAAATTGAGTATGTCTGAACACTTATTTTAATTGCTCAATCAACACTAAATTGAAACAATTAAAAATATCTGTCTGAACAGGGTATTAGATTAACACATTTCGACATTTCGAGAAATTAATAAATTTAACATATTTTAAATAAAATAAAATTAAAAAATTATAATAGTGATGTAAGAAAAACGTAAACAAAATTTTAACCCGAATACTGTTCTTATTGTTATTAACAAAATAGGTAAATAATTAATATTTGTATTATAATTTTTGCTCAAAATTTTTCAAATACCAAAGTTATATACTTTTGATTTTTTCGATGTTGTTATTGTGCTTTAATTTTATAAAAAATGTCTTTACTTGATACCCGGGTAAATCTTATAGTAGTTATAAGCACCACTAACAATAAAAAGACAACTAAATATAAAAAGCGTTGCCATACATACTAATAAAATCACTACAAACATTTAATAACCATAAAAGGTTTATTGTTCTTTTTAGTGGTTTATAACACAAAAAGCGTTTAATAACTATTGTAAACTATAACCATAAAATAACTACTTTTTATGCATATAGCCGTTATACTTTTATCATTTTTCAGCTAGGTAGATATATTGCGAATAAAATAAGCTATAAATCATAAAAATCGGTTGACAAATAATGATGTTAATTTTTTTCTAAACATAAAAAAACTCTAGATTTAGCGGAAAAACATCTAAAAACATCTATTGTCAGATATACCGATTACTCGCCAAAGGTGGCGAATTTAAAATTTATTTGACATACAAATTTATGATTCGGTGACAGGTCGATTTTAAAATATAAAAACAGCCCTTAGATAACTTATAGACATGTTTGATACTAATAGTAAATGTCTGGGGCTATTCGAAAATAATTTTGGACAAGTAATCAGCAACGTTAAGTTGAAAAAATATGAATTTTTTATAAAAATTGAAATACCCTTAATGTCCTAATTAATTTTTTTACACAAGTGACACTAAATTGCAAGCCGTAGTCTCGAAAAATATTTCTGATAAGAGCTTACAAATTTGTTTGAAACTAAGATATATGCACCAAAATACAATTTACTCGGTGTTTTTTTTCACAATTAAAAGAGGAATATCGATTGAGATCACTTTTCAGACAACCGAGATAGCCGGTATGAAATAAAAGTTCACTATAGAAAAATTTTAAATCCATGATAGTCTCCACAACAAAAAAGCATGCAATTAATTTACATGTGACTCCAATGTAGTAGTAAAAAATGTATCCCTTTCAACACCCTTAATATTGCTATCAAATGAAAGGTTTTGACTAGCAAAATGAAGTAAACTATGAAAGAAGTAAAATGGAATATGTCGTCCGAAACAAAATGGCTGACATATTTAATACTTTAAATAATTAAATGTTTTACAATTAGAATACAGCAAACTATAAAAAATTAAAAATTCAAGATAGGTACTGAAATAAATATACCATCATTAAAAGTAAAGACATAAGTAGTATGTATATAATTCATAGTAGGAGTATCGGCACGGCACCCTTACTTTTTCTATACCTGCCACCAAAAAAATGGTGGGGGTATATTCAATTTGTCATACCGTTTGTAATACATCGAATTATCCATTTTAGACCCCATTTTTTTTACCTAAGGGTAAAAAAAAACAATTTTAATTTTTTTTTTTTTTTTTTGTAGACAACATCTGAGCATCGAATGAGACCGATCCCATCCCCAAAAGTGTTCCCTCCCAAAGATATGCGCGTTTTATAAAAGTCGACGATTCTAAGCGCAAATAGAAAGGGACCTCACGGTTAAATTTATTTATTTTCATTTTTCCCCTACTAAACTAACAAAATAACTTGATTTTACGAAACTACAAAAATTTATTTTTTTCCTTTATGAACAATTTGAAAAAATAGAAAAATCATTTAATCTTTAAAATGGCTCTCCTGAACAAAACCTGTTTTTACCCTTAGGTCCCTTTCTCTATGCGCTGTCACATATTCTGAATCGGGGTTTCATTTTATGACGATCTAGCTATGTCCGTCCGTTTGTCTGTCTGTGCGTCTGTTGAAAGCACAATATAGCTCGAACCGAAAAAGCTAGGAGGCTCAAATTTTGCCAGAATATTTCTTATACACAAGGTTTGTTTGGCTAAATCGGAATATTAGGAAGAGAGTTATAGTATAGTCATGAAATTTCGAATGTATATTTCCTGATTAAAAAACATATTTTTCCCCGAAAATAGCCACAATCTATGCATTAGGAAAGGAGTTATAGATCAAAATGTACGAAAATTTAAGCCGCACAGTGTATTTTTCGGTATATTTAAAATTTAAAACGTAATATAACTGTCAAAAATAGATGTATGAGTCTGAAATTTTGTAACCATTACTTTTTGATCAAAGGCTTTGTACTAACGGAAAATTAAGGTGACACGCCCACCTCCCATATAACGCTTTATCTCAAATTCATATAATTTCCTATGGACAAAGTTTTTTGAAGAATTAAGGACTATATTGAAATATCTCAGTTTCATTTATTAGCAGAAACTATATTGACACGCCTACTATAACGCCCACTTTCATTGAAAGACTAAATTTACGAAAATATTTTAATAGCATATCGAAGTTATCCAAAGAAAATGCAACATATTTTAGTATGAAGAGATTATCCCATAGCGATTACTGTTAATAACAAAATAATAAATTTTGTGCTATAAAAGTACAACAAATTAGTGGTGGGTATAAAAAATTCAGCACAGCCGAATATAGTGCTTTTACTTGTTAAAATTGAAATACACAAAGACGACAAGGCTGCTGGGTATCGTAAATTTGCTAAGAGCTTTTATAATTTTTTCGTTATACCCATTATTGAAAAATTATATTGAACATTTACACAACATTCTAAAACTTAATGTTGAGAAAACCTATACTATAGACAGCTGTCTATGGCTCTCCTTAAAAATAACCGTTTTTTGTAGTAAAGTATTAAAAAACTAAAACAAAAACAAGACTAAAACAACAACAAAGCAACGGCTTTACTAATAGCAAAAATAACAACAAAAATTGCATATACTGTAGTCAATGAAAAAGCTTTTAAATGCCTAAAAATGGACGAAAAAAAAGGAAAAAAGCTCTTGAAGCCGAATCGAACGAAGCGAACAAGTGTGTGTAGACAGGATACATTTTTAGTCTTAAAAGTGAATTGAAAAGAAAAGCAAACCTAGAACGGAAGGAAAAAAGTGAAAAATCAAACGCAGTACTTATAATATCGAGAAAAAAAAATTAAGTTGTTTTTAAAACATTTAACAAATCAACAATATTAACAAATATATTAAATAAAAGTTATTTAAACATAAAGAAACGCCCAATATATCAGTTTGTAAAATAACAAGAAATTATAAGTCAATAAGAGAAATTTATACATAAATCTTTAAAAGAAAAAAGAAAAATCTGTTTTAAACAAAAGAAAAAAAAGTAAAAACAAAACACAATTAATTTCAAATGAACTAAACTATTTATTCTTTTTTACATATACATTCGCAATTACAATGGTACAGGATGTTTGTACAAAATACACTGTAGTGCTTAAAAATCATTCCAACAGTTCTGACAATTTCCCTTTGAAAATTAGTTTAATGACTAGTTGTTTAGGATTAATGCCAGTTAGCATTCTATACCTTTCTCAGTGGGGAAATTTTCTTATTAACTCGTGTTAATCAGTTTTTGTTCATATTGAATTAATTCAAAAATGTTCACAGTACCCTGTCTAACAGTTTACTTATACCGTTTCCAGTTCGTTAAGTGCAATTTAGACAAATTTATCTTTATTTAAAATGCCTTGTGTGCTGTTTTCGGAATCCAAGTGAACCATTTTGAGTCAAAATTCCACGTGTATTTTGTTTTTGTTACAATAACAAAACACATGCCAAATTTTCACCCAAAGCAATACTTTGGATTCTTAAATCATGTCTGTGAAGCAAAATACATTTATAATGTAAAAAATTTTTGCCAAATAGGAGTTGCCTATATAGGAGTTGTGCGTCAATGGCTTCAACAACAGTTGTATTTTGTCAATAATTTCTTTTCTAATAATTTTTACAACATTTACAACAATCTTATCTATGTTTGTATGATGTCGTATAATAACATCAGAGATGAACAAGTTATTCCTATCGTCGATTTTTTTAAATAAGTATGTTAATGTGTATTCCTTACAACGTACAACTCCTACGATGGGTTGTAAACTAGACAATTGTATTAGTGTTTTTGGTATTTCGATTCCCATATTGTTTTTGTGTTTGCTTGCTCTCTCTTTTGAATATCACGTTTTAATTATTTCCTTTTTATTGCGCTGAATTTATGAATTAGCGAATAAACGGAGTAAAGAAAAAAATACTTAATTGAATGAAAAGAACTAATTCATTATTTGAAAAAAAAATATATTGTTGTGAGGGAATTTGATGAATAAAATTTTTTTAACACCTTAAAAAGGTTTATCTCTTCGCCATCAAAGTATACCAATCGACCTTAATATCCTGTTCAGACAGATATTTTTAATTATTTCAATTTAGTGTTAATTGAGCAATTAAAATAAGTGTTCACACATACTCAATTTATCTTATTGTATTTCGAGTTTAGGACAATAAGTGAAACAATAAAGTATATATTGTCAATTTATCGGTAATTTTTAGTATTGTAAATTGAGCTCAATAAAGGCCTTTAATTGCGAGAATATAATAAATTAACAACTGAGGCGCGTGTGTGAACATAGTATAAACCACTTGTAAAGTTGAGTAAATTATATCTTCCTGTCACATAGAGTATCGTGGTATTAAGTTTATGGTTTCATTCACCTTTTACATAAACAGGATTTCTTTTTTAAAAAGTGTCTATCAGATGTACGTACAATGGGCCCTAAACATTATTCTCATGCAAAACCTCCTCCCCACTTAAATGTGTATCAGGCAAACTACATTATTCCATGGTAGAGGAACTTAATTTGCTGTATGCCAAATAATAACTACCTAATGTGTAAAGAATCCAGTAATGAAATCTGACGAATTTTAAAATCGAATAGATCAATGATTCTTCAACACATTTTTTAATATTGTTTTTATAAAAAAAGGAAATAATGATAGTTTAAGGCATATACAAGCAATTTTAACAAGAAATGGTTATTTACTCGGACGTGGCGAAAATCTAATGCCTTTCACCATCATGTACAAAGGTATGATGGTATGGTAAAAGGTATAAGATTTTGTTTATTTTATTTATTTGAATTTTTACATAGTGAACTCTCTTTTACTGGTCAAGTCTTTTCATATGATACCATTAGTGGGGGGAGTTAAAAAGAACAAATCCATAATTACTATATTTGACCCATATGTCCACTTTTTTATTTAGGATGCCATCTCGGATTTCAAATTTTTTCATAGCTTGCTGTATTCTACTGGTCGGGCCCTTTCTTTAAATACCAATAATAAGGGGTTGCACAAAATACATTTTTAATTTTTTATAGTGTATTGTATTCCTTGAAATCCATACTGATCCTCGACTCATACACTCTAGCGGCATCAGAGTCTCCACAACCACTTTAATTTCGTGATCCACGATTTTCCTACTGATGTCACCATTCTTGCCCTTGTACATGAACCCATCCACTATAAGCGTGCAATGTAGCCCATCGATAGCATTCACACAAATCATGCGCGCCATCGCCATCTGACACTCCCTAAGCTCTTTATGTATGAGGTTCAGGATTCTCTTATGTCCCAACCAGAGATGCTGGCCCAATTTACGAAACCGTTGGGGTAAAAGTGAGCTTTAACTAATAAAATAATTATAAATTCTTTACACATTATACGCAACACTGTTTCTGCAAAAAGCTAACCTCCTTATGAAATCGTGAAGCAATAATATTTGAATTTTTTAAGAGTGAACCTAATTTACCTGTCTATTGTACCTAAACTGCCACATCAAAAAAAGGAGACCGATCTCCTTCACCCACGTTAAAATACCGTCAGTTTTCGCTGTAGGATTCTGTAAAAGACGCTTCGTAAACTCTTCGCAAGAAAATGTAAAAATTAATTAGAAATTACTGTATTACAGATAATTTAAGAATTAACTATATTATGCATAAGCTGCCTTAACCTACCCAATAAGCACAAATTTTTTGTGAATTCCAATGTTGGAATTCCAGTGTGAATCCAAGCTTGAATTACATTTGAAATCCATCCTCTTTCCAGTCTGTTTGAAGTTTGTTAAAAAACAACAAAAAATTTGTTTGAAGCATATAGCCAAATCATTGTCGGCGGTGATAATGATGATTTCATAATTAATATTTTTACAAGAGGAAATGGGATAAAAAATGTGGCAGAAAATGGTTTGAAAATTATTCTTAAAATGATGTTATAACACTATTTAAATACTGTTGTAACATTGCTTGAATAACACTTCCATGCTTGAATTCAACGGTAAAAAAAGGGTCGGAATTCCACTGCAATTCCATGTTTGAATTCAAGTATAAAAACAGGTTCGGTTCAACTTGAATCACACTGTTATTTAAGGCTGGAATTACACTGTAAAGGTACTGTTTTGTTCGACTGTAATTCAATGGTTAATTTTGCTGGATTCGCTATTGAATTCAACTGTGTTTCAACTGTAATTCAGCACTGGAAATTGGAAATTGTGACTGGATTTCAAATGTAATTTCACTTGAATTCCAGCCAAAGTGCTTATTGGGTATTATCAAAACTTACCGATATGTTACGTTTTCTGTGAGTGTGTGTGTATGTATTTATGAATGTATGTAAAAACTATGCAAATAACTTTTTCAATTTAGAACTTGCAACCAAATTCGCTAATTGCTTGAGAAAATAATATTTGACTGAAGCTACATGAAAAGTTTTATTAAGTACATTATAGTCTACTGCATATTTGGCATATTTGCTAAAGCCAAATTATGCACATTACAGGACTTTGGAGGCAGTATAATTAAAAATACGCTATACTAGAAAAGACACACATATCGATGCCTTACTTCCTCAACCTCGTATCTTAAAAAATAAAAATTTTCAGGAGAGAAAAAAAAGCGGTTAATCTTTTTATACTTCGGTGTTTGGTTAAAAGTTTAAATGCAATTATTAAGGAATTGATTGTATTATGTATGTTTATTAGTAGTAATAATATACTAATCTTTTTTAGTTAAAGCATAAAACAATCGTTTGATATGAAAAAGTCAAAACCGTATTTTTTAAGATACGAGGTTGAGAAAGTAAGGCATCGATATGTAGCAAGTAGACCGAATTCCTAAAGTTAACATTGGACTCGTGGTTCATTTAAGTTGAAAGAAACTAGTTAAAATTTGGTCCATATCATTTTGAAGCAAGAGCTTATAGTTAAGCAAAAAGTGGTCGTATTTTAACAATTATAATAATGTTGTCAATTACTGTATAATGGCCGTCTAGGTGATACATCAATCACCGACAAAAGTTGTTTTAAGGCTACACCATTGTAATGCACTTCGAAGTTATATGGTCGAGCCCCAGAATAATTTAACCATAATGGTTAAACTGGCATGTTTTGGGTGACATTTGGACTAGATCATTAAGGAATCTACTTCACATGGATGTATGGGCTAGTTGCGTTATCTCCTGGAGAGTTCCTCCATAAAAACCGCAAGGTTTATTCTTTCACACACACACACACACAAGTACACACATACTGTAACTGACAATCGAAGAAACGCAATAACAATCTAATCAAAATAAAGAGTACTCATTTACAAAGGAGAAAGAAACAAACAAAAGAAAAATAAAAAAAAATCACAAATACAAAAGTACTTAATTGAGTAGTAGAAGAGACATGTTGGCAGAAGTAAAAGTCGCTTTTACGTCGTATATACTTAAAAAGCTTAATACAACTTACAACCTGTGTTGCCAGAGTTATGATTTTATTCATAAATAGTTTAGATGATTTTTATATAAGAAATGATTTGATAATTTTTTCCCCAAAAAATTTAATCTTTTCCCGTTTAAATTAAAAAGAAAAACTTCAAAAAAATTTCGAAAAATAAATAGCTCAATAAAATAACTTTTTTAATATATACAAATATTTTTTTTTTTAATATTTATTAATCGTAGATGTTATAGAAAAAAATTTTAATAGAAATTATTTGGGGAATTTTTTTTTAATTGAGAATTTCTAACCTTCTTTTTCTACGCAAAAAATAACGTTTAAATAACATAACATTGATCTGTCTATAATTTTATATACAAAGAAATAACCAAAAAATGTTTAAAAATAAAGAATGTCAATACATTTTAAGTAAAAGTATTTACCATAACGTTCATTCATTAGATATCGTAAAACATAGTTGTATTAAAAAAGTAACGTTTAAAATCTCCCGCATTTTAAACTCGTTGGGTATCAACAAATTAAGTTTATAACCAATCTTTCAATATTTCATAGGGTTAAATTGCTCGCTGAAAATGTAAATTTAAATCAAACTGCTTGCAAATGTATCCAAAACACATATTTTCCAAATGAAATTCCACAAAAAGCTTTGTTGAGGAAGAATCCCTTAATTGGCAACTTTCATTTATACACAACAATACATTCTTGTAGATTATTTACAGCAATAGTATATTTACATACACACAAACGTATGTATGTATGTTTGGACCAAAATGTATAAGTACCCAGGGAATTGTATTCTTATGTTTCCATAACAGCAGTGGTTATATTCATACATATATGTATGTATGAAAATTGACAGCCAAAACTTTAAAAAATGATCAGCATCACCTTTCTCAATAGATAAAAACATCAGAATATACATCCTTGCACAAGTTCTTTTCAATATTTTGTGTTCTTATGTTTTACTCTTATCTAACATACGCTCTTTCATTTTGTCTTTATGTTTGTCTCTTGCAAAACAAATAGTGAATATTTGTTTTTGTTTTCTTTTCACATTTGGCACCATTATTTTAATACGTTCTGTCTCGCTGCGTTGTCATAAGTGTGTGTTTGTGCTTTAATCTGTAAAGTTTTTTTATGCGTAAATTTCTAATGCTTTTTTAATTCAAATATTTGTCTTTTGACTTAGAAAAAAAAAAGCGACTAAAAAATGGATACAAACAATTAAGAAGACCTAAAAACTACTTAGAAGGTTGTCTTTAAAAGGCCTGGTAATTAGTTGATAAATATTTAATATGTTGGCCATAGTGCAGAAGATTTCTTTTATTTAAAACATATGTCAGTACACTCCTGAACAGATGAATAAAATCAATTATATTTCTTTACATTTTTCAAGTAAAATTTTACTCCGGTAGTAGTAGAGAATTTTCTTAAGATTACAAAAATAACAACAATATCACAAAGGTTTAATACCTACAACAGTATTTTAAAGTTTTTAATGTCAGAATTTCTTTGAAATTTAAAATTTTTTCCAATTAGTAAAATTAAAAGAAATATTAATTAGTGGAAAATGGACAAGAAAAATATTTAAAAAATAGCGGAAATAGCTTAAATGGATGTTGATCTTACGCAAGGATATTCCTACCGGATCACTGGGTGGGAAATTTGGCAAAGTCAGAAAACTGTGTTTTGGATACTAAAAACTATGAAAATAATTAAAACAGAATTCCAACCGCTGTAAATCCAACATTAAAGAAAACTAATGCGAGCACTATAATCGGCTAAGCTGAATTCTACATACCCAACTCTAATTACTGATTTCATAGTTTAAGTTTGATTTGTCATTAAATTATTTTCTTATATTTAGTCTCAAAATGGAACTTAAAGTATTTTTGTCTATCCACTCGCCACCCTATCACCATGATGAACCCAATGATATTTTCTAGTTTACACTCTGAGACATCTCCTAATTTATCGTGGAATCGTTAATCTAACCACGTTACTCTATGGTTCTGTTATCTCGGGCAGTGACAGACAACATGTTCCACGGTTTTTTTCTTCCTCATTCTCATGCATGCTGTAGTAGTCCCGAGTGCCGCGATCCAATCTACTGATCCTGATACTTATTTTGGGAGCCCACACATATTGCACAAACCTGAAAGTGGTATCAATCTTTTGGAAATATTCGGGAATAAATCGCTATTGAAATCCAGGATAATCGCTAAACAAATTTTTGAGATATGAGCAACTAAAAATTAATACCTCTGTTTCTTCGAATATTTTAACCACAAAAATTAAAATTTTTTCATCCCTAGGATATATTATCGAAAAGTTTGTTACTATTTATAGATATAATATGCCACTAGGGCTATTAGTTAAAATCGGCTAATCACTAATCGGCAGAGTTATAGGCAAAATTTATTGGGGAAAAAATATATAATTTTAAATATATTAAGATTCCTAAGACCCTAAATAAATAATTCTTTTGGCACCAAAATGCAAGCAGTAGTCTCGAAAAAACTAACACATGGGCTTGAAACTAACTGAGATATAAATAAGAGCCAAAATACAACTGCTTTAGTATTTTTTATCTAAAATTTACAAACAAAAATCAAATTTTTTTATTTCGAGACATTCGAGAGGGTCAATATAGCCATTAAACGAAAGAGATTTATTACCAAAACATAATATATTATAAAAAATCCATCATGGCTGCTACGGCGTTTATATATTAATATTTATATTAATTAAATGGGTAAAATTCTTGTATTTAAAAATGTACGCCTCTCAATCCCATCAATAATAAAGCAAAATGGCGTATAATATAAAATCTGGAATTTAGGCTATGCCACCATTAGGTCATATTACATATGTATGTACATGATGGTGAAGGGTAGTGTCAGGTTCGCTACGGCTGAATATAGCATTCTTATTTGCATGTTACTCCTTTTTTTAAGGATATGACATAATAAAAACTGAAAGTGGTTATTATTAACTGGTTGGAAGTGTATTAAATGTCTATGCGTTCAAAAAGAAAATGAAAACCTTTGAAATCTCTCGCCATGCCCTAAGGGAAAAATAAGGGAAATCACATAGAAAGATCATCGAGGTGGAAACGAGTTATCAAGAACTTCTAAGAGAAATCGTTTTTAATATTATAAAAATAAAATAAACTACAAGAGGGTTGGCTTTCACACCATTGCTTCTTAGATTGTATATATTTTAACTACTATGGTCAGCAATTTTATTTAGTTTAAGTTGGAATCCTCCTGTAAATAATTTCTTATTGTTTTATATATGTAGTTTAAAGTTTATATACATTTACACTTGTCTATGTATTAATATTATTTTTGTTATCATATTATGTATGATAAGGTGGACAAGGTTACTAATGAAATTTCTTACACTTTAAGATAATTAATGTATTTGGATTTCTCAACGTACGATTATCCTGCTGTAAAATTTTACATGGTCACCCTTCATAACTAAAGTAAAATTGAAACATATAATTTACATTCCAGCATAAATTGTAATACTAAACTTGGCGGCTATCGGCTAAATTTTGATTAACTATAAAACCTTTCCTTTTGCATCTGTACAAAATTAAGTTTATTTAAGACTTAAGTGAATGGAAGTAAAATAACAAAATTTGTGATAACCGGCCAAATCATAGATGCTTCTTAAGGTGTCGTAATTATTAATAAAAATTCTTTAAAAATTATATATTTTATTATATAAGGCTGGCTGCAATTTTCTGTTTTTTTTTTAATTTTTAATTTTTAATTATATACAAAGAAACTTCTGATAAAAAAATGTAAAAAAAAAATTATATTTAAATTTTCCACTCCATGCCACCTTTACAAAATGCTGCTATTTCTAACCCTTTCATTGCAAAGGACAAAATTACCAAAAAAAAAATAAAAAATTTAATTTTGGTAATCCTTTTTCAGTGTTTCCCAAAAATGTTTGCCATGACCACAACAAAAATGCTGAATATTTCTGATACGTCTGATACGTTACCTTCAGTAATGGCTGGCTGAGAATCACAGACAAATATTACACTTTCGACAATTTAATGAAAACTTGATTGTTTTAAATTAATTTTATTTTAAATAAAAAAAAAAAATTTTTTTAAAAAATTATTGATCACTTTGTTTGTTTACTACTTTTAAGTAGATCTTCCGGAGGAAAAAATTGCTAATTAATAAATTTTTTTTAACAGATAAATGTTCTTAATTTAAAGAAAAATTTCAATCTCTACAAATTGATTTGCTTAAGTTTTTAATTTTCAAAAAAAAGTGTTCTTTTCAGAAAATGTTCAATTTTGTTTTCTAAGATTTTTTTTATTCTTTGTGACATTTTATATAAATCATAGTTGGGGCTATTATGTGCATTTCCAGATTTATTTTTTTCACTTCCTTGAACAAGTTGTTTAACATTTAAAATATGACATTTAATAGAGGAAAATTTTCAATTAAAATTTTGCACTATTTTTAACAAACTCAGCAGAAATATTTAAAAGGCATTAAACTAAATAAATAAAAGAAAAAAGACAAAGCAAAAACAAGAACATGAACATGAATAACGTATCTTTACAAAATATTTAGCAACACACACAAAAACAACAAAAACAAAAAAAAACAGCACATCACTTTTTTATAGCAACAAATACAAAAAAAATATACATACAAATAAAATAGAAAAAAATTATTTTCAAAAGGTTTTGTGAAATTTAAATTTTATAAAAAGAAAACACCCAAACAGCCAAACGTTTAGTCTGTCAGACGATCTAATGTTTAGGAAAACAAGCAGTCGGAAAAACTAACCAGTCGAACAAAACCTAAGCCAACAAAAACCTAACTTACAACATTAAAAACACAGCAAAAAAACAAAACAGAAGAGAAAATTGAACAGTAAAGGAAGCTACACACTAACTCACTAACACAGAAGCAGCCACCGCAATGTAAATTATTAAAAGGTAAGTTTTCGATACTACAAACACATGCACTTTTACTATTGCATGTTTTGGTATTTGTTTGTGCATGTCGCACAGAGGAGTATTTGACCTAAAAAGCTGGCCAAAAAGGCAAAACTGAATTTTAAAAAATCTTAAGAACTAAGTACGCAGCTCGACAGATAACAATATTTTACATTATATTGTAAATTTTGAAGACTTTTAGTTGCGATTTGTAGCTCTGAGACCCTGCTAAAGTCAGGAAAGTGAAGAAAAATTATATGAGATTTAAATGTTTTTTTCGGTTTCTGGATGTTTATATGATATTTTTTGCGGCTAAACGAATAAAGGTTTAACAATGATTTTTTTTTCGCTGAAAGGTTCGATCAAAAGTTATTTAAAAAAAAAAAATGTTAAATATGTAGAATATTTATATTGAAACAATTCGTTCAAAAGCTAAAAAAAAAAATTTATAAATTTTTTTGCAAAAAAAGAAAAAGAAGAGGTTTTTAAAAGTGAGGTTAGCTCTCTACGAATTATGTTTGATACCACAATAAAATTTGGAATGTCTAATTTTAGAAACAAAAAAAAAATAACTCCGAAATACTAATAGATAGAAAAAAATGTGATGGGTTAGTTTAAGCATCTTGTGATCCCCCTGCTATTAAAATCGGAGAACCCGTTTTTAAGTTATGACAAAATATATTAGGCAACTCAACGATGTAGGGGGTGAAATATGCCACGCCTTTTAAAGAAAATCCTTACGTTCTAGAGAAAAACGGAAAACAGATTTGAATTAAGGGCATCAAAATCCATATAGTCCACATAATTTTATTTCTAGGGTAGACAAAAATTTTTTTGTTGCGCAGTGTACTTTTGTTGCGCAGTGTAATTTTTTCAAAATCTGCCACTATACTTTTTGTATCATACTACACCTAAAACTATCAAAAAACTAGAACTTTGAATTCAAAAAAACACTCCTCTGTGTGTCGGTTAGCTATACATACATACATATGTTGTTATCCCTAGGCTTATTTTAATATAAATAAAATGCAAAAGAACTTGAAACACAAACTTTTAAATAAAATAATAATGCAAAACCAAGAAACTTTAATTTCTCTGTAGATTTTAAAACTAATACGTGTAGGGACGCAGTAAGAAATGTTAAAAGTTACGTCGATAGCTAATTGATTTTATAAAAAAAATTTGTTTAAAATTTGTTTCGTTACAAAATTCCATTTAAAGCTTTCTACAAATCAAATATTTTCTTTTTAAACCAAAGTAGTTAGAAAAAAGAAATAAAAGAAACAAGTATGAGTATAAATTAATGGAAAAATTCAAAAAAAATAAATAAAAAAGGAGTACAGGCATATCACAATTTGAAATTTTCGTCGTTGTGGTTTTACTATACTCATAAAGTGTTACTGTTGTGTGTTTCTTTTTAAGCATAAATACTTGCATCTCTTAAAGTGTCACTCTTTTTAATACACAAAGCTTGTGAAGCAAATACTTGCTGACGGCACTAAAAGAATGTACACTGAAAGTTATTTCAAATAAACAAGTAGGAGCACCATATTCGCGTGTCTGTGTCGAATTTTTGATACCCACCACCATTTTTGTGTACTTTTATAGCACAAAATTTATTATTTTGTTATTAACAGCATTCACTAAAGAATAATCTCTTTATAAGGAGTGTATCGAAAAAAATTTGTAGTTGCATTAAGCTAAATAAAACTCAAACCGTGCAGCGGTTGTCCAATCGTTTTCATCGAGCCTGGTGTCAAAGTCAATGCGACTTATTATCAGAAAAAAATGTTCGAATCTGCTTTTTTAAGCAAACAAAAATTTTGGTCGTAAACTATGGACATTCCAACAGGACTCGTTTCATAAAGCTCATGTGAACCAAGAATGGTAAAATAACAATTTCACACCTCAGTTCGTCTACATAATGGCGTTCGAATTCGCCAGATGCAAATCTTATTAACTATTCCATCTGACCCATTTTGGAAGGAAAACCATTGCACGGAAATCATATTCAAGATCATATTTGTGCAGCATGGAACTAATTTCTTAACTGTTTGAAGGTGAATTTAATAATTTAATTATAATAATTTTGAAATATAAAGGAATTAGAATCAAATATCAAAAATATCAAAAATATTTTTAACTCAAATATTACGCTTGCAAACAATGGGTAGCTTTTTCAGGGTAAATATACAGGGTAGCTTTTTAGGGTGTTCATAAAGAATTTGTTATAAAAAAACAAAAAGTAATCTCAAGCTCAAGCAAAAGAACAAATTATTAAGAAATTAGACAATGCAACATGAATTCATTAATTTTGTTTTTATATGATTATGGTTCAGATTTTCTTTCTTAAAAACCCATACTTTGAAGATTGCCATAAGCGAAATATATAATTTACTTTGCAGCGACTTTGTCTTACGGATAATAAACATTTATTTGTATTGCATTTTTTGGGTTTATCTCTTTGATTTGTTTTTAAACTTTTACAGTTGCTGTTGCTGTTGTTTTTTCCTTATTGTGCCAATTTGTTTTCATATACACAAACATATTTAGTAACACGTAGTTAAAAACTAAACTAATTGTCTAATATCTGTTGTAAATATTGTATAAAGACTTTTGATTTAGTGGATTATTTCACTTCTTAAGACAAAAAGAAAGAGCTTAAAAGGAAACAATAAAGTGAAATAAATTGCTTAAAGTTTTAAAGTCTTCTAGTATATATTGGTACAATGAGGTAATTGTTCAATAAAAAAATGAATATTTTACGATCAAAATTATAGAAATTATTACATATTTTGTTGTAGAGCCAACAAATAAAGTGATGGGTTAAATAAGTTCTTTAAGGACAACTGGTAAAATAATATTGGTATTTTTACAATTCTACACCATACACATACAATCGTTCGATATTTTTTAGGTTCTGGTCTTGTTTGCCAGTGTCTATAATATTGTAACCAGTTCATGACGCCCGTCTTTAAATTCAGAAACAACAAGTTTTAAGTGCTTTTCCCCTTAATCAGTGGAAGTCAGAAATATAATATTATTATAGTGAACAGTGCTTTCTAATTTTACATTCAAAATAAGTGTGAAAATTATCAATTTAAAATTTACTTTCATTTCGTATTTTTGATTAAATATTTTTAGCAAATACAAATACAATAAAATTCTACTTTCAATAAAAATTTGTAAAAGGCCTATTAGACACGCATACTTGTCTTAAGACATGTACGATAGCATGCCAAGTCTCACTGTGTAATAGCATGTATGTATGTCGAGTATGTTGGACATGTATGTTGGTTTTCAAAAATTTTTTTAAACCTGAGTCTGTCGCATATCAACATACTCGTCTAATAGCGTGTCTGTCATACTTCATACAAAAATTCATTCAAGTTTTTGCCACTGCTGTGTGCATATCGGAAATTTAAAAAAATGTCTTTTTCTAATATTATTTTCTGGGAAGAGTTTATTGAGAAATATAAAAGCTTCCCACAAGTGTGACAAATAAAATCAGATCTGTACCACAATAAACAATTGAAAATTAATGCAAACAATGCATTAAAAGACAAATTAAGTGAAATAGAAAACAAGTAAAAGTGCTATATTCGGCCGTGCCTAATCTGATAATACCCTTCACCATCATGTACATAGGTATAATACCGCATCGTAGCTTAACCTATATTTCATATTTTACGCCATTTTTCCTTATTATTTTCGACGCCAACCTTGATTTTGAATTTTTACGTTGTTATCTGTATTCAACTAGTCAAGCCCTTTCATTTGATACCCATATTGATGGGGTTGAAAATATTTGATCCCCCTTTTTGTTTTAGGCGCCATCTTGGATTTTCAATTTTTTAATAATTTACTGTATTCTACTGGTCAAGCCCTTTCATTTGATACCAATATTGAGGGGATTCTAGAAGTTACATTTAAAAATACCAGATTTGCCCCATTTATAAATTGATTGTCCGCATTTTGTAGTGGCGGCCAACACGAGTTTTAATTTTTTTATAGCGCTTATATTGTGCTAGTCAAGTCCTTTCAGATGGTATCAATATTGACGCTTTCGGTTGTCTAGAAGCTGAAAAAAAATTGATTTTCGTTTGTAAATTTTTGGAATATATATTTTTCAAAAAAATTTTTTGCCTATAACTTTACCGATTAAAGCCCGATTTATCTAAAATTTTTCAAGAATATCTCTCCTTATTATATCTAAAAGTAGTAACAAAGGTAAATAATTCTATGGCTGAAAAATTTTAATTTTGGTGGTAAAAATATAGGAAAAATAGAGGCAATCGCGTTTATTTGCTCATGTCTCAGAAAGTTATGGGGCGATTTAGCTGAATTTTAAAAGCGATTCATTCCCGGATATTTCCAAAAGATTGGTACCATACACAGGTCTGAGGAACATTTGGTTGCTTCTAAAAGTTGATTTCAACCAACACACGGACAGACGGTCAGGGCTTAATCGACTCCTCTTCATAAGATTTCAGAAAATATATACTTTATGGGGTCGGAAATTAAAATTGTAGAAATTACAAACGGAATGACAAAGCTATATATACCCTTGTGCACCACAGGTGAAGGGTATAAAAATGCAACTATTGACAACTTTCCGCTTCAAAAATTTCTGTGTAATGAAGTATGCCGTCAGAGTTCGATAGTGCAATAGCTAAACCCAAAGTATGCCATACACATGTCTTAAGACAAGTATGCGTATCTAATAGGCCTTTAACAAAAAAAAAATTTTGGTGTTTCTTGTACCGGGTGATTTTTTAAAGACTTGGGTTTTAAATCTTGTATATATATATATAAAAATGGTGTAACAAATTTATAGAAATTCATAAAATGAGAACGGCTGGGCCGGGAAAATCCCTCCGGAAAAGTCCGAAAATTAGAAAAATCGAAAATCGAGATTTGTATAAAATTTTGTGCAAAATTATTCCTTAATGACTTTTCAAATGAAAAAATAGAAAGTTCTCAACTAAAATCCGATAGATGGCTTTATACTTTAACTTAGAATTTGCCTGAAGGTTTAAAATTGCGGCAAGGCGGGTCCGCTAGTATTGGATAAAATTACAGAAAATTTTCACAAATTAATTAAATATTTATTTGAGGAGATAAATGATTGTTTGTCATTTACTTTTTAAAGATTATTTCATGTAAACGTTGCCCTCGGCTATACTTTTAGCTAAACAAAATAAACCTGGAGGACATAAGTAATCCATGGGCATTTATTAAATAATAAGAACTACAAACTCCTAGACAAAGTCATTAACACAGATAAAACAATTTGCCAATTTGGCATACTTCTTCTTGGATTCCGGCTTACCAATAACAACTGTAATGTTGTCTTCCAGGGCTGGAATCGTGGCTGGATCATCCCATTATGTAAAAGATGTCAAGTATTCCTAAAAAAAAAGTCTAGTGGGATCAAATCACATGGAGGAAAATGAGCCACTCCCAAAACCGGAGAATAATTGCTCATCAAACTCGTCTCCTAATTGATTCAAGGTATCGAATGCAGTGTGATATGTGCAAGCGTCTTGTTTAACAAGTCTGATTTTTTTAATTTTGAAAAAAAAAAAAGTTGCTGAACTGACTGCCGGCCCTCAAGCCTCGCCTAACAGTGCATTGGCTGCTCTTCACACCAACTTTTTCAATTCTGATTTTTGAAGTACCTTTTGATCAAAAAATGTTCCGTCGATTATGTTGACAATAAAATGAACATAATTTACGAAACACATTTCTAACACAACACGAAGTTTAATTTAAAAAATTAACAATTTGCAAGCCTTGCTCACTTGTAAGTCTATTCGGGGTAAGATTGCAAACCTTAATGAGCATTTTTGGCATTGCCACATGTCACGAATCTTTCTTCTATACTGAAAAAATTTACACTAAGAAACCAAATACCAGTAAATTACCCTTTACATTCAATTTCACAATAGTTCTTTCTTTTTTATATATTTTACCCATTATCATCTTAATTCATTTGATGTCTCGAAATGCACAAACACAATAATATGGTTGTACTAACATGGCGTATGAAGCTGCTAATACATAAAGGGTATTTCAGTGAAGGATAATACGTTATAAAAGGTATTTTAAGGAGAAATTATTTAATGTTTGGAAAGAGGAAGGTATACCATTTGTAATAGAAAACTAACAAATGGCCGCAATAGCTAAGCTCGTAGTTTCTTATTCTTGCGCGAACCATACGGAAATTCGGGCCCGAATATCTTCAATGTTTTTACAAATTCTATTTTCCAATAAGTATTAAACTGGAAGAACAATTTTAGCTTTTTGGACAATTTAGTAATGGAAAGAATTTTACTTGCGAACGTTGCTCAAGAATATTGCTATTGTAGCCCATCCAATAGTGTTGAGAAAAATTCAGTGTCTTTGGAATTGGGCGTTCCACAAACGACATATATGATCGGAACTAGAAGATCTTATGGACGATATTTGCTTCCAACAAGACGAAGCTAAATCCAGCACATGTAACAATATTATCGCTTTTTTGCGTGAAACGTGTCCTGACCGTAATATCTCTTAGAGTCGATCAAAGTTGGCAACCATGATCTTGTTATTTAAAACCTTTTTACTTTTTTCTTAAGGGTTATGTGAAAGATAAGGTCTATGTTAATCTCAAAGATGCAATTCGTGAAGATCTCGTGAATATATGTGTGAATTGGAAATTAAAAATTTCATGAGAGGAAAAGTAGTGCTGCAAGCGTTGGTGTGGCGGCCATTGGCAAATATTGTTGTGCATTATTATTAGCTTAATCTCCTTTTTATAAATATATATCAGCATCCAATAATTTCGTTTTTGCGAAATTCAAAACGAAAAACAAATTTGTTCTTAGAAAACTCCTTATGTAAACGCAACGCCAGAAGAATTTTTAGAACCAACTTCTTTTGACTACACTAAAAAAAAATACTATAAGAATGCCTACGGCAAATACAAATAGTTTAAGTTGTTCCATATTAGTGTCTGTTAAGCTCAGAAACATTCTATCCAATCTAGTGTAAAGCCAAATTCTTCCATTCGAAGGCTACTGAAATTGTATCCGAACGTTTTAGTTTTCTCTGCTTTTAGTAAAGATATTCAAAACAATTTTGTTTCGATTGCAATCGAATGTAAGTACTTTGATTTTTCAGCAAATAAAATTTTATTAAAGAACATTTTAAATACAAGTGAAGATCAACGATACATATGCGCTTACTATTTCAGATATATTTCAGATAAATAATTGAAGGGCTTACTTTAATTCATTAAAACATACCTCTTACACGCAAATTTTTGACTTTAAAAGTGAGTGAGGAAGAAAGAATCTTCTATCTCCCACAAACTCAAGGGAAACAGGTAGTTTTGCGGAAGCTTTGAAAATAACCTTTTACACCCAATAAAAGGGAGCTTATTGAAAGCTTTTGTACCAAGCTTAATACAACCATTTAAACCCGCTTCAATTTTAAGAGGGTTGTAAAAGGAAGTTTAACTTCTCTTTGTTAAAAAAAAAATGCTAAACTTTTAAATTAAATACTTATTTGTTAGTTCTAGCACTTAAGGAGTACAATTATAATGCACCACAGTTTGTAGTGCTGACGATTATATTATATGCTTCTGTTAAGGGGCAGCTTCAAATACTTAAAGCAATATTTCCATTGCAGTATTGTTATTACATTTTCTAGCCATTGGCAATATGTGTTTCATTTGTTGCCAGCATATTTTCATTTATTTATTTTAGTTTTTTTAATTTGGCACACTATAACATCAACACACAGTATGTAAATAAACGTTTGAAATTTTAAAGAATAAACAGTAGTTTCCCAAAGAGTGTGTCGTCAGAAAATGTAACAAACATTTATTGTTTGTTTTATTTGTTTATTTTTTTCTTCAATTATCATAGAATATTTTGCACAGATTTAAAAACTTGACAGACTGAGATTCTGCAGCATTATGTGGGAGTACCTACTAGGCCAAAAGGTCTATGAATTTTCGAATTAATATTCAAAATTTTACCAATTTCTTTACTCCTTGTTGGAGTTAAATTCCTTTTCGCCGAGACATTTGGAAGCAAAAAATATTCACCCTGAATTAAAGCCGGAAAAGAGGGAACAATTCACAGCCAAATTTATGAAAACTGTACATGTGTGTACCCTGGCATTGCCCAATTTGTCAAACTCAATTTTTTTAAATTTTATTATACAACGAATAATTTGCAATTTCAGTTGGCTTAAAACGTTTTAAAAAATGCCAAACCATGAATAAAAAGTTTTCGCTTTAAAATTATTCAAATTAAAGAAGAAAACAAAGAAATTGTGTGACATATGCCGGCAAATATACAAAAACAAAATACATGTATTTTTTATTGTTGTGTTTGTTGCCGCGATGCATATACATACCTTATGGATATGCCTTGCTCTTAATGTAAATTTAAATGCTAAAAACAATTATTTATTTTGAATAAATTATAAATGGGAAAACGGCCATCTGGGCGTATAATTTAATTTAAATAATAAAATTAGTTCTTTTTGTTGTTTAAATTTAAACACGCTATATTGACAGTCAAAAGATGTCAACGACATTAAAATTAACATTGAAAATCAGCTAAATGGAGAATCATAAATGTATAAATCAATTGATTGCGTAAACAAATAACTAAACAATGTACTTATTCCACGTCCACCACCCATTCCATCAGATATGACATTTGAATTAACGAATTTAATTTCCAATACATCTAGCATTTGCTGTGACTATCAATAAGACTCAAGTTTAATTGTTTAAAGTATGGGCCCTATCACTTTTTAAATTTGCAAATGAAAACAGAACAAAAAAATATTGTTTACCGATTTCAATAAAATACTTTTAAATGCATAATAATAATAATAATAATAATAATTATAATGAAAAATGTTATTGTTAATGCATTTTACAAATTTATGGCTTTCTATTATTGTGTTCTATTAAAAGGAAGACAGTAAAAGTCCTCAGCTTAAACAATTTTGACAACGACTTTAATAAAATTTTAATTATTTATTGTAACGCCCTATTTACCAAGTTCTTTAGCTAACAAACTAGCATTTATGTATTTATTCATAACTAATCATTTTGTCCACTTTATACATAAACCTGCATTTAATTATTGGTCATTAAACTTTACACATTAATAATTTACATTCATAAGTTCTGCTCAATGTTTATTGGAGTGCAAAACTTTAAAAGTGGTACTAAAAAGGATACGTTTTCTTTCCGACAACAAAGAAAATCCTTTTAGCACTCACTTCATTTAACAAATGCAATATTTTTCCTCTTTGCTCATCCTACATTCTTTGCTGGGTCTTTAATGCATGAAAACGATTTAATAGCATGAATTAGCGTATTTGGAGTAATAGCATAAAGGCAAAACAAAGTGTATTGTTTCCACCCAGTCAGTCACCCACTTAAAGGTAGCATATTCCAATGGCGATTCTAAAACCACAAAAAATTTTGCTACGATCAAAGGAACAGCTGATTTAAATTTATGTATATTTCGCCATCATTCTATGGATAGCTTTATCATCGAGTTTAGTCTCTGATACCATTGATTTACCAGCTTAATTTTCAAAACTAAAAGCCGCATTAATCAGTCACGATTTGTAAATATATTTCTTTTTCCACAAGCTCATGAGGTATCTTTGAACTCCAATTAGGGCCATTTTAAGACAACTAACGCATCCATTAAGGCAAAGATAAACTTGATCATTTGAAGTTTGTTCTTGTGTTTGATCATTTGATAACACTCTCACTAACTGCATTAATATCGAAATTAAAATGGTATTCCTTTGGATGCCTAATGCTTGTATTTTTTTAGCATCAGTCATTTGATTCTGACTAAATACTAAATTCTAAAGTCACAACAATACTCCGACCATATTCTATTAGAAAAGTTTTATTTTTTCTTCTGTTGCCAACGTACAGTTACTGCACCGATTTCGCCAAATTTAAAGCGATTGATTTTTTTTCACACACATATTTAATTGGGAATACATCTATAGAATTATTAAATAAAAAAAAAATAATAAAAACACTTGTCTTAAATTAATTTGAATTTCTATAAATATTTTAATTTATTTGATTAATTTTTTGTTTGGTTATTTTCTAAGATTAATACATGTGATAAGGCAAAACATTAAATTTTTAAATTTTGGTTAGTGTGCGTTTTTATCATCTGTTATGGTCCTTTAATTTCTATAATTCTCATTTAGTTTAACTGAATTCTGACTTAAAAACAGTTTGTTAATGGCAATTTCTTGAGTTTTTATTTAAAATACTCATTTGGGTGAACTTTATTAATATTTAAGTTGCATTTAAATACAGTTTCAGCTTTTCAGTCTAAAATGATTATTCTATTTTAATTGTGATAAATATATAGTATTATTATGAAGTTTTTTTTTTCAAAAATTAAAAAAATATTTGAAAATATCATGAGCAAAAAAGTGTAGAAAAATAAAATGATTTTTAATTTATTCTGTTTATTTATTTATTGTGTTTAAAGCAAATATGGATAGAAAAACTAAATTTTAATGCAACTATCAATGGCCACAATTTATATTTATATATTTACTAGAAAAGCCCGGGGCGCGTTGCTACGCCCCTTAATGAATAAAAATGCATTTTGAATTTAAATTGAATATCAAGTGCAAAAAGCTAAAAACTTAAATTTTTTTTTATGGGCATGACACTGCCCACTTTTCTAATCACGAAACTGTATAGGTATGAGAACTCAATATGTGTGCAACATATCACAAAAATCGTTCCAGAGCAAGTACCTCAAAATTATAACTTTTGTATGGGCGTGGCCCTGCCCACCTTTCTAATCACGAAATTATATAGTCATAACAGCTCAATATGTGTGCAAAGTTTCAGAAAAATCGGTCCAGTGCAAATACCTCTAAATTATAACTTTTTTTATGGGCGTGGCCCTGCCCACTTTTCTAATCACGAAATTATATAGTCATGACAGCTCAATATGTTTGTGTAAAGTTTCAGAAAAATCAATCTAGTGCAAGTAGCTAAAAGTGATAACTTATTTCTTATGGGCGTGGCACCGCCCACTTTTTGCCACCCATAAACACTCCCTGAAATGTGTACAAAAACTTGCCCAAGTTTGAGACCGATCGGTTTTACAGTTTCGGAGTCTATAGCTAACACACACACAGAGTTTCACTTTTATATATACAGATTTGTAGAATTAAAAGAAAGTGTTTTGGCTATTTATGTTCCATTTAAGTATTTTATTAAAATTATATCTAGGTGCACAGTAGAAAAGTAAATTCCAAATTTAAAAATAAATGAATTTTATATAAGAAGTCAAAAAAAGTCTATAGGACAAAGGTATGGAGAAGATTTCAACGTGGCATGTTCTTATAAATCTATTATCATTAAATAAAAAATTGTGCTTCATGGGGTGGTTCTTTAGGGGTTTCAATTGATTTTTTAAACAGTTTGTTGTTAGAATTATTGTCTGAATTAAAGAAATGTTGTAAATACTTTAATACAAACTTTTACAGATACAAACAAAACATTACCTTCAAATTCAAGATATATTTTTTCAATATTAATTTTTCTGAATTTAGTGATATATCCTCATTGGATCCTATTTAGCGATTTCTTTATTGAATCAGGAATTTAATTTTTTCAGCGTATCACGCTATGTTATTTTTCAGAAATAAAAAATCAATGTTTAAAGCAATTTTAAAATAACTAGCGCTTACGGTGAACGTTATTTTGCTTGAATGTTGGCTTGTCTGTCATTAGCCGATTAAATATGTCTTTCATCTGTTCGTTAAAAAAAAAAAACAAAAATATATAAGAATGTAAGAATATAATAGTGCGAATTTGTGACGGACAAAATCTCATCAAAATTGGTCAAGCTCAGAAGCCAGCAGAAGGAGTTTAGTAACTAACATACACTAATTTAAGCATAAAAATAAGTTTCTTTATATTTGTGGTCGTTTCTATTAGTATCCATATTTATAATATTAATTTGATATTATTTAAAGACCTTTTTGATTCTATAAATGTAATTCAATACATGTATATTATGCCTTTAAATTATAAATTTTTTTTAAATTACAGATATTGTACTTAAAAACCAACTATATTTAAAATAATAGCTTATAATATTAGATAGAAAATATCTCGCAGACTGAGATCTGCTACTATTGACCTCATTGTCGAGCTGCTTGAGTGACATTAGAGTCAAAGTTCAGAAAACCTGACTCCACCTCAACAAACATGTCAAGCTTCAAACAAATCTTGAAAATGAATTGAATTTATTATGTGGGTACAGAGTGGGTCATAAGCCATGGGGTTTAAAAAATTTAATGACTTTTTCACGTATATACGAGTATATATAATAAATATATACAAATTTTTTTTTAGTTATATACAAAATGGAAATGTTTTACAAGTATGAAAAATAATGGCTCGCTAATAGCTTTCAAAATTTGTGGCTAGAATTTCTGCAACCATGTTACTTACTCTCCAAAAATTTGACTTAAAAGTATCCAAGTGTCTCGGGCAGTGTAAGCAGTGGCTTCAACCTGCTCAAAAGCAATAAAAAATATTCAACCATAAACCAATGTCCCTCTCCATTTAGGGTTCTAGCATTCCTGTCTTCATTTTTGAAGAAGTTAGGCCCAATGACATTTTTAGATGTAATGCCCGACCATACGTACACTAAAACAGGTTGAAAAATAAGTTGTGTCATTCACCCTCTAGAATGAAACATATGTCAATGAAGTTTCTAAAACAGGAAAAAAATTTTGTCACGCCTCAAAGTACAAAAATTTTTGTTTTTTATATAGCGCCGCCATTTTTAGTCCGATCTTATCATCATCGCATATCGTTGTTTATGGCTTGAGTAAGGCTTAATTTTTGGCCTGAGTGTCTTTTTAATTTAACGTTAAATTAAAGATGTCATATAAAGGCTCCGCCATCTAACGTTTTTTTTTTCAACTAGTGCTTATTTCGTGAATGGTAACACTTAGCTCATTTCTAATTTGACAGATGATTAGTTTTATTCTTCCGCTGAAAGAATATGGTTGTGTGTACGCTTTAACAACGCTGGGAAATATTGCGGCATTACTTTGGCCGATTTTTCCCAAAAAAAATCATCTTTTCAGATGAAGCTCATTTTGATTTGGGCCACAGAAAACCCGCACGCATACATTGAAAAGCCGATACACCCACCCAAAACGAGTCACTGTTTGGTGCGGATTTCGTTCCAGAGGCATAATTGGGCCATTTTTCTTCAAAAATGAGCAAGGAGTGGCAGTAGTCAATGGCGATCGTTATCGGGCCATGTTGAACGAATTTTTGTTCACAAAAATTTAAGAGGAGCATATTGGCAACATTTGGTTTCAACAGGGTGCTACGTGCCACACAGTCGAGGCTACACTTTTTTTATAGCATTAAAAAAAAAAGTTATTTGGCGGGCCCTTTATGATATATCGGATTCTTCCCCCCTAATGTAAAATTTTTTGCATCTTTTTTGACATATTCAATTTGACGTTAGATTAAAAAGTCAACCAGGGTAAAAATTTAAAAAAGTAAAAATTTTAAATGTGCCGTATTGACGTGCGAGTCATTCTTATTTGAGCACAACGGCTTTTGGCAGATATTTCTAATGTTTTGATTTGCTGTACACATTAAAAATTTGCCGCAGTATATAAAGAAATGTAGACAACGGGTTCGATGATTATCTCTTAGGGTGCTATGTTGCTGGTGACAATGAACTAAGCAACAAAACATTGCTTTAGGGGGCAAAACTGTGACGTTGAAATGCCGTCCATACGTTCTTTTCTTTTAAACAATTGTTCGCTGATTTAAATAATAAAATTCTATTATTTTGGCTATTTATCCAGTTGTGAATCTCTCTATTATATATAAACAAAAACGTTATTTAATTTATAAACTCCACCAACAGTGACTTTTGTGCTTTCCAAGTATGTATTTGCTTAATCAAACAATTGGTCGTATGCTTAATATTAATTTTATTAAATCATTTATTACGTATACGCACCATAACACCATTAAAAGGTATTAAAAACCTAAAAATTTTAAAACTCTAAAATTTTACTTAAGTCTTTAGAAAATATTAAAGAGTTATATACAATCTCTTGACACCAAATTATAACAATAGATTTTCAAACAAGTAATTTTATATAATAAAACAATATGCAGTACTAATTTAAACAAACGGTTTTTAAACTTAAAGCTCATAAGTATATGAAAATACTGCAAGAGAATAATAAAATGTGAAAGAAAAAATTGTGGAAACACTAGAGAGTTTAAAACAAACGTTAAGCGGGAAATTTACAATTTAGGGTTTCTGAATTATGGCATTCACGCTTTCATTAGGTCACTAGTTTTAAGCGATTCCCAAATATTTTTAAATCCTTATGCTTAAAGTAAAGGTCGTAGAAGGTAAACCAAAGCTTAAATATATATTCTAAAGGACTTAGGTTATTTCTGGGAGTGTGCCTTGTATGGTCAATGGGGTTAATTACATTACAACCTGTATATAAAATGTAATTTTTTGTAACATTTTTTTAACTCGGTACCAGCATGTCATATAACGGAAAAGGTCATTTCAGAATTTGTACAATGTGTTTTTGGGTATTCAAAACAAACAAAAAAATACTTGAAATCCCTAAAAGCATTTATTTCTATATTTTCCCCTGGTTGTGTTCATGTATATTTGCCACAAAATATAATCACTGTCAGCATCAATGTGACAGTACTATATATTTGGTTGAGAGAATAGTCAAAGCGTGAAATATGCAAAGGAAAAATAAAAGAAAATTTAACCCTTTTATAGTGGCTTGAAGGAAAATAAATATTAAAGTTTGTTTCTTGTTTTAATTATGAGAATTTTCAATTAAGCTTGTAACATTTTTCATAAATTTTTATACACACACCCAAAAGGTTTCCGTTTGTAACACATCGAAATATTCAGTGAAGAACTCATAAAGAAAATATTTTCATTTTAGGACGACCTATATATGTCCTTTCGTCTGTCCATCTGTTGAAAGCACGATAGAGCTCAACGAAAAAAAAGCTAGGGGTATAAAATTTTGCCAACATTTTTTCTATTCATCAGCAATATTTGATATTCCAAATAAGTTACATCTATTTATATATATAGAGCCGTATTCATAAAAAATATTTTAGGTTTATTAAAGGCTCATTTGACAGATGTTGTATAAAATAGTAACGTGACTTACTATCTGATTGATTTATTATAACGCAGCCCAAACGCAAAGAGCTAAAGACGTGAAACTTGGACATTGGGTTACTTTTTTGAGGTACAGCTTCACTAAGAAAGGAGTTTTGAACTTTAAGAGGGTAAAAATGAGCCAAATCGGCCACTTGATATCTGCTTAACTAAAAATAATTCACATTTACTTAAAAAAATATTGTAATCTACTTTAAAAAATTAACTGAGAGGTGTCTGGCCGTTTATTTTTATTTTTAACCCTTAAGGGAAAAAACGGGGAAAACTATAATTTGGTACTTTTTTAATACCCTTCCAAATACATAAAGCTAGGAAAAGCTTAAAATTTTAATAATTTATCCGCGAAATAAGTAATTATAAGATTTTGGCAGAACATTAATTGATAATTATTATCGCTTAATAGAATATGGACAGTAATTTAGGTGAAATTTTTTTAAACTTTTAGAGGGACAAAAAAGGTACCAAATAGGGGACAATGCGAAAAAATCTGTATAAGTGTATAATTGGGAAAAAATATAGATTTCACCAGACATAAACAATTATGTAATTTAGCAAAAATTTAAACATAACATAACATAACATAACATAACATTACATAACATAACATAACATAACATAACATAACATAACATAACATAACATAACATAACATAACATAACATAACATAACATAACATAACATAACATAACATAACATAACATAACATAACATAACATAACATAACATAACATAACATAACATAACATAACATAACATAACATAACATAACATAACATAACATAACATAACATAACATAACATAACATAACATAACATAACATAACATAACATAACATAACATAACATAACATAACATAACATAACATAACATAACATAACATAACATAACATAACATAACATAACATAACATAACATAACATAACATAACATAACATAACATAACATAACATAACATAACATAACATAACATAACATAACATAACATAACATAACATAACATAACATAACATAACATAACATAACATAAAAATTTCATAAAAATTTCATAAATGGTAAAAAGAGAAAAATTTGATAAAACAGTTCGGTACTTTTGAGAATATATTTACTTTTATGCCAAAAAGAGTAGATTGATGCACTTTAAATTATGTCATTAAAATAAAACATTTTATTTTGTGAATTGATATGGAATAACCAAAAAGGCACTTTTTATACCCTTCACCTGTGGTGCACAAGGGTATATATAGCTTTGTCATTCCGTTTGTAATTTCTACAATTTTCATTTCCGACCCCATAAAGTATATATTTTCTGATAGCTTATGAATAGAGGAGTCGATTAAGCCCTGACCGTCTGTTCGTCTGTCCGTCTATCCGTCTATCCGTCTGTCCGTCTGCCCGTCTGTCCGTCTGTCCGTGTGTTGGTTGAAATCAACTTTTAGAAGCAACTACATGTTCCTCAGATCTGTATATGGTATCAATCTCTTGGAAATATCCAGGAATGAATCGCTATTGAAATTCAGCACAATCGCCCCATTACTTTCTGAGATATGAGCAAAAAACCACGACCACCTCGTTTTTTTTCACAATTACAACAACGACATACATACATAAATACATGTAAAAAACATACCAAACAAAAAAAAATACAAAAAAAAAAAATATTAAAAATAAGAAAAAAATAATAAAAAAAACCACAAAAAAAAAATTTTAAAAAAATTTAAAAAAAAATTTAAAAAAATTTTTTAAAAATTTTTCTAAAAAAATTTTTTAAAAAAATTTAAAAAAAATAATAAAATATAAATAATATATTAAATAAAATAAAATAAAATTTTTTTGGCTCAGCTGGGATTCGATGCCACATTTATTCTAACGTGTACGTATGCACGTATTTTATATGGGATGAATGGTGATACAAACAATTGTTATTGCATGACTACACGTTGTGAAGGGTATATAAGATTCGGCACGGCCGAATATAGCACTGTTACTTGTTTCTCTTTATTGTTGTACTTTTTGTGTTTTTTAAATTTTATAAAGATAGATTTTTCAAATTAGAGACTATTGATCCGAGCCGAGACAGAAAATATTAAGGATGACCATAAGGGCTCCTAATATATGTATGTTGTACATTGGTGAACGTAGATTCTTTTAATTATTAACTAATGATGGAGTTAAGACTCCCTTTTGACAGTTACCGGTACGCCGTTTTCAGTTTTAAAGAAGTAAGGTCCAATGATTCCTCCTGACGAAATTGCACACCAGGCTGTCACTTTTAATGAATGCAAATTTGAGGGTTTTCCATTACCCAGAATCGACCATTCCATTTATTTACATATCCCCTCAAATGAAAATGTGCCTCGTCATTATGATTTTTTCATGAAAATCGGGGTTTTCATGGGCGAACTGTAACATCCTATTAACATATGTACGGCGGCGTAAATGGTCTTCTGAAAGATGCTCTTGTGTCAACTGAATCTTAAATGAAAACAAATGCAAATCTTTGTGCAAATTTGCAACCAAAGTTGTTCTCTGAAGACCAAGCTCCTGATCACGGCGTCGAATTGAGATTGATGGATAGTTTTGAACACTTTCTTGAACAGCAGTAATTTTTTGAGCCGCTCTCGCAGCACGTTGTGGTCCATGCTTCAGTCTATCAGCTACAGTCCCTCTATCTTCGAAATCATTCACAACATTATAAATAGTGGGTCTTGTTGGCATGTTCTTTCTCCCAAAACGTAACTTTATCATCGTCAAAGTAATCGATGATTGATTTTAAAAAATGGTTTAACGATCAAAACACGTTGGTTTACTATAATAAATTTGCCACGTCTCTACTTCATGACTACCAAACATGAACTGTCAAGACTAATGTTTACCAAAATAGGGGCAAAACGGCGGACACCCTTTATTCTTCAGGTAAATTTTTTTCTTTTGATACCAATATTTAGGGCGTTCAAGAAGTTAAATTTTTAATTACATTTTTTAGTTTAAAGGTACTACACACACTTGGTAGTAGGTATCTTAAATTCGGTACAGACGAATATAGTGCTCCTACTTGTATTTATTTATTGTTTTTTTATATGTGGGTAAAGGTCTACCTATGGTGGGTGTCCCGGTGGACTAGTCAGTAGTGTGCTGGTGTGCTAGTTTAGAGGTTGCGGGTTCGATTCCCGCCAAAGACTCTGGTGTTGTCTGCTTCTCTTCTCTCTTTTCTATAGAATATTCTTACTTTTCTATTCAGGTATCACAATGGGATCAATAAAATGGACCCAAGTGAGCTGCACAGCAGCTGCCTGTTCTACCTAACCTAACCTAAAGGTCTACAGATGATCTGGCATAAGCACCAGTGAAATGCAAAACTACCAGTGTAGCTGTAGTTTCGTTATATACATACATATGTATTTTGTTTGTATAATTATTATTAATTTCAATATTGAAAACTATTTATTTAAATTCATTTCACGGTCGATAATTTAAAATTATTTGATTTGAAAACACTCGTTAATTTTTTCCTAAATGAAATACTGTGTGATAAATAACGTATGTGTATAGTTTTAAAGCCGTACGTAACAATCATTATCAAATGCTTCGTTTAATATTATAATCGTTTGAAAGTTGTAGATAAGAAACGATTTTTATAAAAAAAACTATCTGCATTTAGCTTTCGAGCAGTAAACAACACTCGGAGTTTCATATAAAATAAAATAATGGATGCTGTAACTCTGAGAACTAAAGCTGACCAAGCGTCTCTTTAGGACCCAACAATAAATAATTAATATTATAAAATTAGCACCTCGTTGCATCAGCTTAAAACCACCAATAACCTCAAATATTAAAAACTATTTGGACAATGTCCTGAATAATTATTACATTTGTTATTATTTTTTCATGAAAATTTTAACTTATTGTTATTTCAATTATAAGTTTTTTTCTATAAATTATCTCCCTACGCATCTTAAAGGATTAAACTGCAGTTATAACTGTGGCAATGCAAATACAAAATCTACACAAACAATTCGCAGCACAGGCACGAATTTTTTAGATTGTAGTACAAGTGGTAATTAAAATTTATATTATAATAGAAAAACACACATATGCCCACATCCGAGGTGGCACAAGCTCACTTGTACAGCATGACGAAATTACCATAAGTACCACGTATGAATATGTGTAGTAAAATTCAAGCGCTATTTTTTTCCTTAGATACTTAGATGCATTGTCGTTATTGTTATTGTTTTTTTTATACCCGCCACCAAAAAAATGGTGGGGGTATATTCATTTTGTCATTCCGTTTGTAACACATCGAAATATCCACTTTCGACCCCATAAAGTATATATATTCTGAATCAGGGTTTGATTTGATGACGATCTAGCTATGTCCGTCCGTCCGTCCGTCTGTCCGTCTGTTGAAAGCACGATAGAGGTCGCACCGAAAAAGCTAGGGGGCTCAAATTTTGCCAGAATCTTTCTTATAGACAAGGTTTGTTTGGTATTGAAAATGGGCTAAATCGGAATATTATGAAGAGAGTTATAGCTCGAAAAGCAAGAGTAGGTCGAAAAAACCGTGTCCTTAGAACATCGAATAAAATGAAATTGTGTCCAAACGCCTTAACGTAGACTCATGAAACTTCGAATATATATTTCCTGGGTAAAGACAATATTTTTCCCCGAAAATTGTCTAAATCAATGCATTAGGAGAGGAGTTATCGATCAAAATGTACGAAAATTTATACCGCACAGTGTATTTTTCGGTATATTTAAAAACAAAAACGTCATAAAAGCAACAAAATTGGATGTACGACTCTGAAATTTTGCACACTTTGCTTTTTGGTGAGACGCTTTTTTGTGCCAGAAAATTAAGGTGCCACGCCCACTTTTACGCCCACCTCCCATATAACGTTTTACCTAAAATTCATATAATTTCTCTATTAATAAAGATTTTGGAATAATAAAGGACTATATTGAAACACCTAAGTTGTACTCATTCGCAAAAACAACTTTGATACGCCTACTATAACGCCCACTTTTCACGTTATATACCGTTAATGAAATTTAAAAGCTCATAAAACCGCCAAAATTATAGGTATGATGATAAAATTTGCTACGTATATCCCCCTAGGCAATGTCATTACTGTGCCAGAAAATTAAGTTTCCACGCCCACTTTTACGCCCACCTCTCATATAACGTTTTACCTAAAATTCATATAATTTCTCTATTAATAAAGATTTTGGAATAATAAAGGACTATATTGAAACACCTAAGTTGTACTCATTCGCAAAAACAACTTTGATACGCCTACTATAACGCCCACTTTTCACGTTATATACCGTTAATGAAATTTAAAAGCTCATAAAACCGCCAAAATTATAGGTATGATAATAAAATTTGCTACGTATATCCCCCTAGGCAATGTCATTACTGTGCCAGAAAATTAAGTTGCCACGCCCACTTTTACGCCCACCTCCCATATAACGTTTTACCTAAAATTCATATAATTTCTCTATTAATAAAGATTTTGGAATAATAAAGGACTATATTGAAACACCTAAGTTGTACTCATTCGCAAAAACAACTTTGACAAGCCTACTATAACGCCCACTTTTCACGTTATCTACCGTTAATGAAATTTAAAAGCTCATAAAACCGCCAAAATTATAGGTATGATTATAAAATTTGCTACGTATATCCCCCTAGGCAATGTCATTACTGTGCCAGAAAATTAAGTTTCCACGCCCATTTTACGCCCACCTCTCATATAACGTTTTACCTAAAATTCATATAATTTCTCTAATAATAATGATTTTGGAATAATAAAGGGCTATATTGAAACACCTAAGTTGTACTCATTCGCAAAAACAACTTTGACACGCCTACTATAACGCCCACTTTTCACGTTATATACCGTTAATGAAATTTAAAAGCTCATAAAACCGCCAAAATTATAGGTATGATGATAAAATTTGCTACGTATATCCCCCAATGCAATGTCATTACTGTGCCAGAAAATTAAGTTGCCACGCCCACTTTTACGCCCACCTCCCATATAACGTTTTACCTAAAATTCATATAATTTCTCTATTAATAAAGATTTTGGAATAATAAAGGACTATATTGAAACACCTAAGTTGTACTCATTCGCAAAAACAACTTTGACAAGCCTACTATAACGCCCACTTTTCACGTTATCTACCGTTAATGAAATTTAAAAGCTCATAAAACCGCCAAAATTAGAGGTATGATGATCAAATTTGCTACGTATACCCTTCTAATTAATGTTATTGTTGTACCAAACAGTTTAGGTGACACGCCCACTTTAACGCCTACCTCCCATATAACGGTTTATCTTAAATTCATATAATTTCTCTATTGACAAAGTTTTTGGGAAAATAAAGGACTATATTGAAATATCTAACTTTTATTTGTTAGCAGAAACTTTATTGACACGCCTACTTTAAAGCCCACTTTCATTGAAAGACTACATTTACAAAAGCATTTTAGTAGCATATCGAAATTATAAAGGGTGGTCAAATTTTAAGGACCGATGTTGAATTTAAATAAAAAACAAATTATTTAGGATATTATTATTTCTTTTTGTAATTATAATATTTGTATGGTTCAATTATGTATTTAACCAAATATCGGCCAAATGGACCCCCATCCTTGGCGCCACTCCTCTATCTGATAGTCCAAATTTTCAATGACAATATTGATGCTCAATTGTTGGGCATGATGATGAGGCGAGGTTGACTGCTCTTTTGCAACACTATCGCAAAAACCAGCAGTGGTTCCCATTCAACGAACTAAGAAGGCATTCACAGATTTTCTAACATTTTATACAGACCTGTTTTGCAGAAATTTAAATATTTTTTACAATTTTCCCGATTGTGGACGAATTTGAACGATTATGTTGATCAAAAGAATTACGAAGTGCACAAAATGCATTTTGATTTGAACGCCCATTTTTATAAAAAACCTGAATAACTTTAAAGCGTTGCTCATTTGCGTATCTTTCCACGGATCAAATTGAGTAAGTTTGAAACTGAGAAATGTCAAGTGAAATGCAGAAAACAAATTTAAAGACTAGGTGTAGTTCACCTTCAACATGGGCCCTTAAAATTTAACCACCCTCTACAAAGAAAGTGATACATATTTTATTATAAAGAGATTATTCTATAGCGATTAACAAAATAATAAATATTATGCTTTAAATGTACACAAAATTGGTGGTGGGTATAAAAGATTCGGCACAGCCGAATATAGTGCTCTTACTTGTTTTTTTTTTTGTTTAAGTATAAAGCAAGTAAAAATATTTTCTTAACAATTAATGTTTAAAACAAAGCAATTAGAAACAATACGAATTACATGTTACAAACGCCAAGTGTAGCTAACTAATTATGGAATTTAAATGCGTTCAACGTAAAAACCATTAAAGTGAAGTTTTAAGAACGAGCCTAAAAAAGTCGGTGCTAGAAAATATTAATTAAAGTGTTATTTTTTATAAAAAAAAAGCTTACTACGTTCCTAGTTAAAAACTAAAGTTCTATATGGGGTTTCCTAAATAGAAAAAGGCGTTTTTAAAAAGGTACAATAGAAGTGAATTTTTTTTCGAGCTAAAAGGCAGATAATTTCTTATTTGTTATGTTTTGTTGTTTTAAAAAAAATAAGACCCTTGCTTGCTTCCTTTGCGTTAGATATTCAAAAAAGTGTTGGTCGTGTCTTGATAGTTAAAGTTATGCGTCTTGTTCAGGTCTTCAGAAAACATAAGTGTAACAATAATCACCATTTTCGATTCTTAATATTGAAATAATTTACGATTTGCAATTGAAAGTCAAAAAAGTTAAGTTTATTGCTCTTTAACGTTTTAACGAATTCTAATATTGCTTTCAAACCTTAAGTTAAAACTTAGTTTTAAAATTAAAACTATTAACAGCTGATTTTGTTTTCTTTCAGAGTATTTGTAATTTCCCGTAGAAATAAGTGTATTTCTTGTAGTTTTTTTTTAAATGTTTTTATTATATATTTATATTTTATTCGAATTTTTTCTATATATTAAATTTTAATGTGAACCATTTTTTATTTTGGCTTAAGTTCATTTGTTCTTTTTATTTAATTTTTTATAATTCAAATTAAATTAAATTGTAACCATTTTAGGAATATTCTTTCTAAAAATTATTTCCGATATTAGCCGAGTGGAATGCATTTTCGAAATCAGCTACGATTTCATCATCAGCACTCTTTATCGGTATACTACTATGTAACTTAAAATTCCTATTTATGTTACAATTGAATGAAATTTGAATTAGTGAATCTTAGTATTAATTTTCATATTTTGTTAAATATTTAATTTCACCTATCAAATGACAATTCATAATTCAACATGTTCATATTCTTCTTTATTCGTAATACATTTTTCGTTATGCTTTCAATATCCATCCTTTGGCTGGAATTATTGAAAACAAGGTTGTATTTACATTTTCATTTATATAAGTCCATCTAGGTGATAGACACTGAACAATGAATTCTTGAATGTCATTAACACCGTGCCATGTGTGTTATAATTATATATTTATATTTTATTCGAACTTTTTTCTATATATTAAATTTTAATGTGAACCATTTTTTATTTTGGCTTAAGTTCATTTGTTCTTTTTATTTAATTTTTTATAATTCAAATTAAATTAAATTGTAACCATTTTAGGAATATTCTTTCTAAAAATTATTAAAAAAAAATTTTTAGAAAGAATATTCCTAAAATGGTTACAATTTAATTTAATTTGAATTATAAAAAATTAAATAAAAAGAACAAATGAACTTAAGCCAAAATAAAAAATGGTTCACATTAAAATTTAATATTTTAATGTTTTTGTTATAATATTTATTTGACACACTGTATATCAGCTGTTTTTGTTTGTATAAGAAAACGAACAGTCGTATTACAGCTCTGGTCGGGTCAAGAGCTCGCGCGTCATTGCCTTTATCTCTTAAGGGCAATCAGGCCGTCCTTTTCATCCGTCCTCGAGAGTTTTACGTCTCACTCTCGCGTGGTTAATTGTGTGGCGTCGCGTAACTGTGCTTTGGATACAGTTTCCAGACTATTCTACTATTAACCGCATGCATATATTTTAATTGGATTAACTGGAGAAGTACCAACCAAACTCATAATTTACAACTGGAGGAGTACCAACTAAACTCAATTTTTTCTAACTGGAAGAGTGCCATAAAACTCAGTATAATTAAATGTTCAGATGTCTCCGACTTCCTATACAAAGGTATAGATCGACTTGCGGTGACTGAACCAACGTTTTTTTTTAACTGGATGAGAACCATAAAACTCAACTTTAATTATTGTTCAAGTATCTCCGACTTCCTATACAGAGGTATAGGTCGATTTACGGAGCTGGAACCAACGTGGAATACCCTGGCTATTTGGTTACGTACCTCTGCCAATCAATTTCAGAGTAAAAAAAAATATATATGTATAAGAAAACGAAGCAATATTTTCAAGGCCCTCCAAAATATTAATTATTTTATTTTTTGTAAATCGATATTTGAAAATTATGATGTTACTTTTTTGGTGCTGTTGCTGTAGCATCCATTGTTTTTGTTTAGTTTGTTTATTTTCAATTGTTATTTTTTTATTGAGCGCCATCGAACATAAGGTCTGTCTGCGTACTTTTCCAGTAGCAAGTACTCAGTAAATTTTTTTGGGAGAGTAAGACCAATTTTACTCTGTCGGCTAAAAATATATCAAAAAGTACGCAGACAGTATCCAGTAAAATTTTGCAAGAAAACAGCTGATCGGTGTGTAAACAATTGAAATTACAAAGCAAAAGAGTTTTAGCATATGTGTACGCGAAAGTGAATTCTCGCGGTAAATTAAAAAATGCTAGTTTTATCGGTTCTGCCATCTCCAATTCCGGTAAAATGTTGTTTATTATAATATTTTATAAACGCTAAAAATCAGCACAATTCTAACTACTTACCTCTGCCATTGTTAAATTTCAATTTTTATTTTCGTTTCACAAAAATTTTTTCATAGTTAGTAAATAAAAACAGCTGTTTAAACTAGTTGCAAAATCTTGCAAGAAGAAATTTCTCCAACAACATTTTGCAAGTTCTCAACTTCCAACTGTCAAAAAATTTTCTTTTTTGCTCTCTCGCTGCAAGAGATTTTGAGTACGCAGACAACATTTTGCAAGATTTTGTAACATTTTGCATAAAATGATGCAAAATATGTGTTCGCAGACAGACCTATAATCATTTATTTTTAATCATTTTAACTTGGCAGCACTTAACTAAGTACACCAAAAGCAAGGTTGTATTTCATAAAATCTACTTAAAACCAATTAAAAATGTTTTAAGATGGTGTTAGCAAAATTATTTTGTATGGTAAAACCAGTAGTGCGATTCGCTAAGTTATTTTAACGATAATCATATTGTTAAAAAAGGTAACAACTATTTTTTCGATTTCGGTATGCAGTAGCATATTTTAACGACAGTTGTTATCGTTATCTAAACGACAATATTTTTTTTTTGTTGCTCGAAAACCATTTGTTTAAATCTCGACTATGGCGGGAGTAAATGTATGAGGAATGTTAGTGGTAAAGTTATTTAGATACTTTTTATGACAAAGATGTCACTTTAATGTAATAGTTGTCCAAAAAGTTGAAGCAGTTGCTAAAAAGTATTTATTAAATCGCAAAATCGATAGTGCAAACCATAACAAATCTCTGCAAATTTAACGATGTCGGATCGTTAAAAGTTAGTGAACTTTAAAGCCAACTGTAGTATTAAAACTTTAAGTGTAAAAACACTATAAACTGTTAATTGAACTCTAAAAATATGATACATGATCTAACCTCAGACTACATTACGATGGGCATATTCAAAATCGTATAAGTCCTACATGTATAAAATTAATGTTGTGTATAGTAGGATTTAAAATAAGAAATTTTTCTAATAACTTAATATCAAAAACCTTGGCTGAGATATTTTTTAAATTGCATCATCTGAAAAGGATGCGGATCGTGGATGATGATATTTGTAGAATGTGCCTGGAGGATGCCGAGACAGCAACGCATGTAGTATGCGAGTGTCCGGCGTTGGCGAGCGGAAGATTAAGGATCATAGGCAAGCACACTTTAAGTGTGAGTGCGATGGGGGACCTTAGTCTGAGGGAAATGCTGGCGATTACAAAGGACTGCGCGATAAGGATTGTCGACAGTCACCAGTCGGCAGTGTGAAATCGTTTTCTTAGTCCAGAGCAAACGCCGGTTGTGGCGCGGGACTCAGTGATTGAAGGTATACTGATCGGTGGAGACGAAATCACTGAGGAGCGAAGGGGGTCGAAAAGGGACCCGTTATAGTAGTGGTCTGCTTCGATATTCCCCCTACATGTGTATATATATATAAATTGCATAAATATTCTTTGCTTATATCAAGTATTTCGTTTTAGACATTTAAAAAAATAGTGAAACCATTCAGATGAGCTGCATACAAAAAATAAACTAAACGTAAATATTTTAATTATAAAAAAAAACTTCTTTTTTTCTCTGCTGTAATATCTTACAAATAAATATATAGTTTTGCATAACCCAACAGATATGTCTACATAATAGCAAGATTAAGATAAAGATTAAGCTTTGAAACACCATTTTAATTAACTTTTGTCTGTCCGTTCGTCTGTCTTTCTTTCTGAACTCGATTGGCTCAAAAACTACTGGATAGATTTTGTACCAATATGAAAATCATCACGGCGCCTCGATTTGTATTTTTCTAGACATGAGAAATGGTTAAAAAAATATGCTATACGTAAAACCGTTTTAATTTATATCAATTAAAAAAAAGTATTTAAAGTTTGGTTTCGGTCGATATTTTGTATTTTAAATTTGTTTATTACATAGTTTTTTGTTTGTACTCAACAAGCCCTTTCATATGAAATGAGTTAAGGAGGTAAATCTATTAATATTATATTTCAATGAAAATGGAAGCAGGGAGGCGTAATTAAACACATTGCTAATGGCCAATCTAAAAAAATTTTCCGTTAAAAATTCTGAACGCTTTCTGTCAGACTTCTGACCGAAAAACCTATGGAGCGGTTGACAAGATTTCTGACTGACATTCTGTAAGAAATTTTAAGTTTTTTATCGACATGTCGAATATAAATCTAGCAGAAATGTAATATAAAAATAAATAAATTTCTAACATATGTCTGAAAGTTATTCGGATACAATTCTAATCGAAAAATCTAATCGAATAATTCTAAATAATAATCTAATCGAATATCTAATAAAAATCGTCAAAAAAAAGCTCACAGAAGTAATTTGCTTTTTTTTATTAACTAAATTTATTATTTAACAAGTAAGAGTGCTATATTCGGCCATGCCGAATCTAATAATACCCTTCACCATCGTGTACATAGGTATAATCCCACATCGTAGCTCAACCTATAATTCGTGTTATGTTAAAAGCAACCATATGTCAATCTTTTGGAAATATCCGGCAATGAATCGCTGAAACTCAGCACAATCGCCCGATAACTTTCTGAGATATGAGAAAATAAACACGACTGCCTCTGTTGTTTCCCCTATTTTTTCAGCTATAGAATAATTTGTACCTTTGCTACTATTTGTATATATAATATGCCTCTAGAGATATTGGTGAAAAACTTTTGGATAAAGCGGGCTCTAATCGGTAAAGTTGAAGGCAACAAATTTTTTTTAAATATATATTCCAAAAATTTACAAACGAAAATTAATTTTTTCCACCTTCTAGACAACCGAGAGAGTCAATATTCGTATCATCTGAAAGGACTACAAAATGGCGGACAATAATTTTTTATGTGGGTCAAACGGGTTTTTTATAATGTAACTTCTTGAACCCCCTCAATATTGTATTAAATGAAAGAGCTTAACCAGTAGAATATAGTAAATTATTAAAAAATGGAAAATCCAAGATGGCGTCTGAAACAAAATGCCGAATCAAATTTTTTTACCCCCATCAATATGGGTATCAAATTAAAGGGCTTGACTAGTAGATAACATTTAACTACGTAAAAATTTAAAATGAAAGTTGGCGTCGGAAATAATAATGAAAAATGGCGTGTAACATGATATATATGTAGGTGATGCTACGATGTGGGATTATATGTACCTATGTACATGATGGTGAAGGGTATTATCAGATTCATGAATGTCATGAATGAATGGCACGTTCAATATTGACTTGTAAAACTTGAAAATAATTTGGTTTATTTAAAAAAAAATGTATATATTATTTGTTCTTATCGAATTTAACGATTCTAAAAACAATTTTAAGGCTCATGGAAATAGGAAAATTGGAATGTCTGATTTAAACAATGTCATACTATTTTGCAGGCTGAAGACAAGCTCAGATGGAAGATCTTTGATTCGGCCTTAAAATAATTATTTGGTCCATATATTTATATAGCCACTTTATTTCGACCTTTATATGGTAACAATATCAAGGGGTTGATTTGCTGTAAAAGCGTTACATTTTATTTTTTTAAATTATACTTTACTACATTTCTGTTGTCATGTAATAGAGTATGTCTACACCTAAAAGCGTTTATTGTTAGAAAAGTTTGTCATCTATTTTTAATTGATATTACGTGTACCCATATAAAAACGTGATTCTCATATTATTGTATTGGCTTTTCTATATGCAATTTGTATGCACTAACTAACTAGGAAAATTGTTTTGAATGTTTTCCTCATTGTACATACATACATATAAATGATTATTCTGTATATAAGTATGTATGTATGTATGTTACTAGCCTTTTACATGGCTAGACCTACACGATAAAATCTTGTGCATTTATTCTAACAGACACGAGAATCGTTTAGATAAGTTTTAGGTTAGGTTAGGTTGAAAAGGAGGGGCATTAAAAGCCCAAACCCATGACAGGTATGCACTTATGCCCAGTTGGCATGTTGTGCGCTCGATGTGGAAAACGGAGTTCCCAAACAAAAACCATAAACATAATTTCCCATAAATAACGCACTAGTCCAAGAACCCAGTCCCCTCAATGTAACGCCTTATGGATCTCCAGTTCGAGTTCCCCAGGTATTCCAAGTTCGGCATAGTATCCACTGTAAAATTCTCGCGCCTAATATGCCCAAACACACCAATGACAGAGGTAGTGTACCAAAGTCTCATCCTCTTCCTCGCATGCTCTACATGTTGTCTCCTCAGATAATCTCATGCGAGCTAGCTGAGTTCTCAACTCCGTATGACCTGTAATTACACTGGTTAGTTTCCTAAGTGTAGGTCTACTTAGTCTCAGAATCTCTTTTGATTTCCCAAGATTTGGGTCACCCCATAGTGGTCTTGTCACCTTACCGACATCAGTGCTTTGCCATTTTCTGACATGCTCCTCCATCGCCCAACGTTAAAGTTCATCCTTAAATCGATTAAGAGGTTTGGCGTTCTCCAAAGTTACAGTACTCAGAAGAGCTCCCATTTTGGATAATTTGTAGGCTTTCTCGTTTCCGATCAGCCCGTGATGGCTTGGTATCCATATTATCTCCAGATGTTCACAATTTGCATACGAGTTTATCTCACTCTTGCATTGCAAAACGTTCCGGGATTCAACTTTCTCCTTTCCCAATGTCTTAATCACTGATTGGCTATCCTTAAAGATACGAATCGGAGTTTCGCTATTCGGTTCCTTTATCCATTTAATTCCTTCCGTAATCGCCATGATCTCAGCCTGAAAAATAGTGTTGCGACCTGGTAGACGGAAGTATTTGCTTCTATTTCGGCTTATGTCGTATAAGCCCATTCCAGTTTGGTCACCAATCTTTGAACCGTCTGTATAAAGATCGATTCCATGGGTGTTTCCCATCCTGATTATCTCATCCCATTCTCCCTGTTCCGGTATTATGGTGATGCAGTTAGTATTCTCATATCTCATCGGGATTTTATCACATGTTAATTCCGTAATATTTCCCATCGGTAAGATATCCGTTATTATTTGGTATCTAGTTTCATGTTATCTTATAAGCCACTCATCTATTGCCATTAATCTTGTGGCAGCTAAGGCCGCTTCATTTTTTACCTGTATCTCAATTGGCCAAATGGATAATATATTAGATACGCAACTGAACAAGTGGCGTTGTAATCGATTAATTAAATTAATGTACTTCTGCATTGCTTTAACAAATACCGTTTTTTAATATATAAAATGTGCAACCATGTGGTTCATTTAAATCTTGGTTTTTTGCATATTATTGTCATATTATTTACAATTGCCCTTTATTAATGTCACACACCCCCCCCCCCCCCCCCCCCCAACCCTTATCTTTTTTTCAGTTTTGCCTATATATTTCTGACTATTTTCTTTTGTAAGTTTTTGTTTTTCGTTATTGTTTGTTGTTTTATTTCTACTCGTCTGCATTGAAGTTGATACAATTTATGGACATTTTGCCAAAACTTTGACTCGGTTTTTGTTTAGCAGACAGATGGTCAGACTGTACAGCACACAAACGTAAAAACAAATACTCCGTTTTTTAATAATGCCAGCCAATATTGATTGAAGTACAAGTAGTTTTCCTCTACATACTAAAAATTTTACAAAATTATTCATGTAAATATTAAGTTTAAATTTTTTTTTGCTTTTTGTGAATGTAGCTCCTTTGCTTTATAGAGGTAATTTTTGGCAAAGAACATGAATGAAAAAAAAATATTTTCGATAAATTTAAAGGATTTAATTTAAAATACAAGCAAATCAGTGGTAATTCTTCTGTGGTTATTTAAACTTTGTTCAATATAATGTTATAATTACTTAATTTAATAAGATAAATAACACATAAGCATTTTTTAAGTTTTTAATTTTAAATAAACAAAACGAAACACTGTGCAGGGTTCAATGTTCAAATATGTTGATCTAGCATTTTTTCGTAATCGACGGGTTAAAAACAGTTTTTCTGAGAAATATTTTTTTTTTTCCTCGGAAATATACTTATGAAATTTAATTACTCTATTTTTTTCCGTTTAGGCACCATTGCAATTTGTATGATGCCAAAAAGAATTATTCATATGGGCTACTCTTGCATCGTCATATATAAGTTTTTTATATATTTCGATCATTGCGCGGATTTTTAATACCAAATATTTTTGATGTATTAGAAATATCTGAACTATCATTTCATCTCTCTAAACTTTGTTTGTCTAAGATCTATCATGTTTTCAACGGAAATAAGAACGGGTAAACATGACTACACAATTTTTCATTGAAATTGAGAATTTCAATTTGAAATTGAGAAAATTCCAAATGAAATTAAGAATTTCAATTTGAAATTGAAATTGAAAAAATTCCAAATGAAAATGAGAAAAAATATATATGTACATACATAAGTAAATATATAAATTTGAAATATATATGTACATTGTTATACTAATGGACAGTCGTAAGGGTTCGTTTAGAGCTGACAGCGCAAATTAGTTGGTCTTGATAGGTAGGAAGAGTTAGGGATTGAGTTATTAGAGCTTGTATTGGTTTGTGGCAATGCTGCCGGCCACAATCGCCTACAATTTATTTTTGAAAACACTCCAGCCACACTTTTACGATTGAGCCCTTACTCACCAATGCTTAACCCAATTGAAAGTATTTGATCCAAAATCAAAAATAATGTTAAAGCAAAGATGAATGTACCAAACGTAAGTCCCCCAAATGTAGGAGAGTAGAAGCTTGCCTTTTTAGAACAGGTTATTAATGCTTCCAAAAACATGTATTACTACCGGAGATTGCAGTAGAGATATACAGCACACTTCAAAGTTTCACGCGTCTACATTGGTTTTTTTTTTTTTTTTTTATTACACAATAATATTATAATGTATATTGTGTTATCAAAAAATAAATAAAATTTTTATATATAAATACAGTTTCTCTTTATCTCAATTTCATTTAAGATTTTTTTAATTTCATTTGGAATATTCTCAATTTCAAATTGAAATTCTCAATCTCAATTGAAATTTTCTTAATTTAATTTGAAATTTTCTCAATTTCAATGAAAAATAGTGTATATCTTTTGCGCACTTTTCTAATCACGAAACTGTATAGTCATGACAACTCAATATGTGTGCAAAGTTTCAGAAAAATCGGTAAAGTTCAAGCAGCTTAAAAATTATAACTTTTTTTTATGGGCGTGGCACTGCCCACTTTTCTAATCACTAAATTGTAAAGTCATTACAGTTCAATATTTCTGGAAAGTTTCAGAAAAATCGGTCAAGTATAAGAAGCTAAAAATAATAACTTATTTTTTATGGGCGTAGCCCCGCCCACTTTTCTAATCACGAAACTGTATAGTTATGCCAGCTCAATATGTGTGCAAAGTTTCAGAAAAATCGGTCCAGTGCAAGTACCTCGAAATTATAACTTTTTTTATGGGCGTGGCCCTGCCCACTTTTCTAATCACGAAGTTATATAATCATGACAGCTTAATATGTGTGCAAAGTTTCAGAAAAATCGGTCCAGTGCAAGTACCTTAATAGTATAACTTTTTTATGGGCGTGGCCCCACCCACTTTTCTAATCACGAAATTATAAAGTCATGACAGCTCAATATATGTGCAAATTATTAGAAAAATCGGTCAAGTGCAAGTAGCTAAAAATGATAACAAATTTTTTATGGGCGTAGCCCCGCCCACTTTTTGCCACCCATAAACACTCCCTGGAATGAGTACAACAACTTGCCAAAGTTTGAGTCCGATCGGTTTTACAGTTTTGGAGTCTATAGCTAACACACAGACAGAGTTTCACTTTTATATATATAAAAGAAGAAGATAGAAGATAGATTAATCGTTCTCCAATTTCAACTTTTCGTGCGCTTTTTTCATTTAATGGTCATAATAATTGTTCAAGTGTGCTCGCTATTCGTCGAATTTTCAAACATTTTGAACTTACATTTTCTTTACATAATGTTCAAGTGCCAATAAGACACCTTAATTGACAGTTTGGTGTGATTTTTGGACTAGTAAAATCATCGGTCCGTACTTCTTTCGAAATGAAGCTGGTACCATTGATACTGTCAATGGAGAGCGGTATAGATCGATGATAACCAACCTTTGGTGAAAGTTGATCTTGAAAAAATTTGGTTCCAACAAGATGGGGCTACGTGCCACAGAGCTAATCCAACAATTGAATTATTACGAGAAAAGTTTGGAGATTCGATTATTTCAAGAAATTTTGATATTTAATGGCCTCGAAGAAGTTGTGATTTAACACCATTACACTATTTCTTGTGGGGTTATTTAAAGTTATTGGTCTTTTAAAATAAACGCGACTCCCTTTAAGCTTTACAAGTCAGTATAGAATGTGCCATTCATGACATACGACATGATTTAGTGAAAAAAATGATCGAAAATTGGGTTCATCGAATTCGTTCCTGCAGAAGAAGTTGTGGAGGCCAGTTGAATGACGTTTTATTTAGAACTTAATTATATCGATTGTACTTCACATAAAATAAAGAACTTTCAAAAAAGTGTGTTTTTTAAAAGAAATTATATCACTCTTATTTAAAACCCTTTTACAAATGTTACGAATAGAATAAACTTTTTTGTTGTGCTAGTCTGCCAGTTTGGAGGACATAAGTTTGAATATCGCATGGCAGGTTAATTTAGTTGTAACTGCCCTTAACACGAAAGTGTCAAAGGGTATATATAAACTAGCCATTCCGTTTTACATTTCTACAATATTCAATTGAGAAATAGGAATTAAGTTTCCAAGTCTGGCTTTCCGTCTGTCCGTGTGTGTGTTGAAATCAACCTTTTTTAAGCCTGCACGTATACTTGAGACTCCCATATGATATAAATTTATCAGATATGCTTTCGCGAATTTCGCTATTAAAAATCGACTATGTGGGCACATTAAGAGCTGAGATATGACCAAAATAACACGAATTCTAACCTGAATCATTACAAAAAACTGCTACCTTTCGCGTCGATAATTAATATGTGGACATACAAACAAACACACGCACTTGCATGCTTGAATAATAGCACCGTTAACAAACAATATCGCTGTATTTATGAAAAAGAATCAGCTAGGATTTCAATTAAAGCGAACTTTTAATGTACTATTAACTGCCAACAAAACGCCGAATACCGTTTTTATTACCATTTTAGGTCAACCTGTTTGTACTTCAGGCGAGGTGTTGTCATAATTTAATTTAAAAACTTAAATTAAAAAAAATTATTAAACAAAAATGTTATAAATTTTGGGTTTTTTATTTGTTATTTATTAAAAAAAACTACAAACAACTTATTAGAATTGTTTATATAAAAATTTAAAAAAAAACTTTTTTATTATATTTGCGTTTATGCTTTTTGAATCTGTAGAAATTTTTTTTTTTAATTTAGTGTTTAGATATCTCTAAAGTTTTACATTCATTTAGATAATTTTGCATTTAATATTTGAAAAAGTTTAAATCTAATTTATTTACTAAACACATACACAAGTGCTTATATGTACATATGTACGTTAATTAATATGTCTTAAATGACATACAACAATTTAGGATTTGCTCTTTCCCTCTCTTTCTCTCTGTTTCTTTCTCCAAACACCAATGCAATAAAACTTTTAAGCAAATTCTGCAGTTTTCCTGCTTATCATGCGGATAATCATTTTAATGAATTTAGTTAATTAAATCCATCAAATGTTATTGCGTTACCTTGAACAAATGCAACAGCAGAGACCAAAACAAAAAAGTCAGCAACATTTAATTGCAAAAAACCACCATTGTATACATAATATATGAGTATTTAAACGTAGACAATGTTTGGTTGCAACTAACAAAATAAATTTGGCCTGAATATCATAGTGGGAGGGGCGCACTACATGCACAGACTTGTACGAGGGTAACTTAAAAGTATTATTTACTAGCCAAACCCGGCGCGCGTTGCTACGCCCCTTAATGAATCGAAATGCATTCTGAATTTTAATTAAATATCAAGTGCAAAAACCTAAACATTATAATTTTTTTGTGGGCGTGGCATTGCCCACTTTTCTAATCACGAAATTGTGAAATCATAACAGCTCAATATGTGTGCAAAGTTTCAGAAGAATCGGACCAGCGCAAGTACCTCAAAATTAAAATTTTTTTTATGGGCGTGGCCCTGCCCACTTTTCTAATCACGAAATTGTAAAGTCATAACAGCTCAATATGTGTGCAAAGTTTCAGAATAATCGGTCAAGTGCAAGTACCATAAAATGATACCTTTTTTTTATAGGCGTGGCACTGCCCACTTTTTTAATCACGAAATTATTTAGTCATGACAGCTCAATATGTGTGAAAAGTTTCAGAAAAATCGGTCTGGTGTAAGTACCTCAAAATTGTAGCCTTTTTTTATGGGCGTGGCCCCGCCCACTTTTTTAATCACAAAATTATAAAGTCACGACAGCTTAATATGTGTGCAAAGTTTCAGAAAAATCGGTCCAGTGCAAGTACCTCAAAATTAAAACTTTTTTAGGGGCGTGGCCCCGCCCACTTTTCTTATCACGAAATTATTTAGTCATGACAGCTCGATATGTGTGCAAAGTTTCAGAAAAATCGGTCAAGTGCAAGTAGCTAAAACTGATAACTAATTTTTTATGGGCGTGGCCGCGCCCACTTTTTTTCATCCATAAACACTCCCCGGTATGTGTACAACAACTTACCAAAGTTTGAGCCCGATCGGTTTTGCAGTTTCAGAGTCTATAGCTAACACACACACACAGAGTTTCACTTTTATATATATAGATTATTAGTTAGATAGCAATAAATAAGTATATTTGTTAAACAACTCCTTCATTGTATTTTATATTGTTTCTTAAAAAACAGCTTAAGGCTATTTACTGGTGAAGAAAATTTCTGTTGCATCATACAAATAAAAAAAATCAGAAATGAAAAAGTTGATCAAATCTTACCTCTGCAGAGTTACTTGTAAAAAGTTTTAGGAAAGTTTAAAAAAAAAAACAACAAAACATTTGAATAAAATCTGATAATACCCTTCACAGTCATGTACATAGGTATAAAGACACATCGAAGCTTAAAGAGCTAATACACGGCATGTTTTTACATCTGACTTGTCAAATTCTCCATTGCTAATAGAAACATGTCGTGTGTTACCTTTAAAACATTACTTCTGTAAAAAAAACATGTGTTGAGACATCTGACAAAATTTTATTTAGAGTGCGCTCTATTTTCTTTTGTCAAAACATGTGACATCAGCCGTTGGCAGAAGTCTCTGCTGCTGCAAAGCAGTCAGCGTAAAAGTACCATTTTGACAGACATGTAGATTAACATATGTCTCACAAATTTTAAGTCAGATGTAAAAAACATGCCGTGTATTATAGCCTTTAGCCTCGATTTTAGATTTTATGCAATACGCTATTTTGTTTATTATTTCTGACGCCATATTTGATTTTGAATATTAACGTAGTTACCTGTATTCAACTAGTCAAGCCCTTTAATTTGATACCCATATTGTTGGGGTTAAAAAAAACGCTCCACCATTTTGTTTCAGACTCCATCTTAGATTTAGCACTTTTTTTACTACATTTTACTGGTCGAGCGCTTTCATTTGATCAACAAATTGATCCTCTTGGCTGTATAGACACTAAAAAATATGTTTTTTCGTTTGTAAATTTTAGGAAAAAAACTGAAGCTGTTGTACTCTGGTGCTTATATCTCAGCTGTTATCAAACCGATTTGTTAGTTTTTTTAGAAATAATTTCTGAGATTACGGCTTATAATTTGGTATCTTAAGCGTGTTCAAAAACTATTTAGAAGTGTAAAAAATGTTGATATATTTAAAAATATATATATTTTTTAAATAATTTTTGCCTATAACTTTGCTGATTTGTCCTAAATTTTTTATGAGTATCTCCAGAGGCATACCAAATTTATAAATAGTAACAACCGTGTCTATAAATTACGTATGGCTGGAAAATTTAAATTTTTGTGGTAAAAATAAGCGAAACAACAGACGCAGTTGTGTTTATTTGCTCATATCTCATATAGTTATGGGGTGATTATACTGATTTACAATACCGAATATATCTGATATTTTGATACCTTCTTGGCGATGTCGGGGGTTTCAAATAATTGATTTCAACATATACACGAACACACGGACAGACAGGCAGACAGATAATGCTTAATCGACTCCCCTATTCATAAGCTTTTAGAAAATATATACTTTATGGGGTCGAAAATGAATTTTGTAGATATCTCACACGGAATGACAAACCTATATATACCTTACACTCACTGTGAAGGGTATAAAAAATATTTTTTTTTTATTTTAGGAGCAAAAAATACTACAAAAATTATTTTTTAAATTTTACAAAAAAATTTTACTACCCATTTCTGTATGAATGCAATAAACACATAAAAATAGTATCAATAGTACATTACAACTTCTCTGCGAATGTCCTGCTCTGTCAAGAAACATCAAAACGGTGTCATATGGACTCAAATTAACAGTTCATACGCAGTGAATTATCACGATAATCAACCAACATAACAACAGGCGTTGTAAATTAAATTATTATCTATTAGTTTAAGTATTAGACTTTAAGCTATACCCTCCGCACATTGTAATTTCGGAAATTTTATAATAAACATTAAAACATCTAAAAATTTGGGTGTGAAAAAAAAATTAAGGTAATTTTATTATTTTATAATGGTACATAAAGACATTGACAAATATAATTTAAATTGTTATTCTCTCTCTCTTTGTTTAATTTTAAAAATTTTTTAATCAAAGTCGCACGCCCTTTTTAAATTTGTTAAATGTATTTACCTATGCCAACTTGACGCCCTCTCAATCTTAAAAAGTATATCAATTTATTTGTAAAAAAAATTTTAAACATAAAGTTAAAAAAACCTTGAAGAAAATATTAATGAAAAAGAAATGTCACAATATAAACATATGCTTTCGAGTCGTAGCCACTCTTTTCATTTCCCGGTATCCCGAAAAATAATCCCGGGAAAACGGGAAGATTAAATAACATAAATTCCCGGGACGGGAACTTCCGGGAAAAAACCCTAATGAACATGTCATGCCAAAAATAAAATTTAAATCGATTGTAGTTAAGAGTTTTACTACTAAACATTATTAACAAAAGGTTTCTACTAGCTGACCTAATGAAACTTTTTTCAAATTTAATTGATAACAGTGAGCATTGTTTTCATACATCATACTGTTCTCGCCTGAAATAGGCACCTACAAAACTTTTATGCCGTAGCAAGGAAATTTCTCATATGATTACCACTTAGAGTAGTATTCTCTCTATTGTCATTTCTTTCCATGCTTAGCAAGCCGCTCGATTCAAGACAGACGCCAGCTTGCTGCTTAACATGGAAAACATATGCTGCGCCAATTTTATTTAGTTTGAACTGTTTTTGTATTACACAACATATTTCAAATTAAAAAAATTATAAGATTTTTGCTTAAATTATATATTAATATTTATTCGAAATTTTTATTTCTAAATTTATTATTATAAATCATTTTTATTCTGACTTAGTTAATTTTTCTATTACTAAACTTCCTAAAACATTGAACGTTTTACTATACTGAGCACTTTCAGCTCCTTATTAGTTCATCGTTCATGTTTCATTTCATAAGCACGTTGTTTGTTTCATTCTTTTAAATGAGTTTTCATACTCATACATTTTTGTGTATAGTATTGATATCTCAGTTGTGCATGGTGCACTTTACCAGTGATGATGTTGTAGCTATTTAAAGACATTTTTCTTGAAAAATAATTTTCTGCTGCAGGTGTAGTGAATTTTGGCGGAATAAAAACATAATGCAGAACTTAAAATTAGATGATTATGTAAAGGCGGAGACTTCAGTAATAGTATTATGACAATATTATAAAATGTACTTGGTAAATGTTTTACATAACTAATTTAATAACATATGTAAATACCTATAATTAGTTTATAATTATTTAGGCATTATAAATTAAATACAAAACTAATTTTACACTTGCAAAATATTTTAATTTTGTTTTTGCCTTTTTGTTGTTGCCAAACTGGAAAGACCGAATTAATAAGCTGTGACACAAACCGTATTGAATGGTGAGCGACTGAACTATTGAACTAAAAGAGCGACCTAGTTCAGTAAAGAGAGCTGGAGAGAGGTGTTGTTGGTTTGGGGGATGGGGGGTGCTTTAATACCATGTGAGATAAGGCCATGATGGCTTTATTGCTCAATTGAATGGGAGATAAAGCCATAATGGCCTTATTGCCCAATCATTGAGAGGTAAGGCCATAATTAAAATTTTGCGAAATGAGAGATAAAGCCATGTTTTTTCAGAATATTGTTATAATTACACTGCTCTGCAAAAAATAATTTTTTGTCTTCCCATTTAATAAAACTATGTGGACTATATGGATTTTGACGCGCTGAACTCAAATCCGTTGTCGGTTTTTTTCCATCAGATCGGGATTTTTTTTTATGGGCGTGGCAAATTTTTCCCCCTAAATTAGTCAGGTACGGAGACTTATTTCCTCCTAACTCGAGAACCAGTCATCCGATTTTCAAAAATAAAACACCAAAAAATGTGTAACAAAATTGTATTTATTTAAGTGTAATAAAATTTTTCTCTATCTTTTATGGTTTTGGAGTTATTTAGAAATTAATGGAGAAAAAAAAATTTTTCGTGCAAAATTCGTAATATTTTTCAATTTAAAAATGGAATTAAAAAAGTTATGAGGCAAATATTCAACATTTTAAACTTTTTTCTGAAAGCTAGTTGTGTTGGAAATAAAAAAAGCTATAAACCATAAAAATCGGTTAAAAAATGTAGATTTTATTGTAAATTTACCGCAGGTACCCAATATTGACCAAATATGTGTAATGCAGCAAACAACGTCAGAGTGGGCGCACTAAAGCGACTTGTAGCAACAATGAATGGCAACTTTTTACTTCTATCTATTTTCGTACAACAAAAACAAATACAAGCAAAAAAAATTTGCTAGATTGTAATTTTGTAGCATCGCCTCAAAGCACCCACCCTGTCGTCACCCGTAGATAACTTCAAATTACAATAAAAAATTAAAATATTTACAGACTATTTTATTTAAAATAACACAAAAATTTTGTTAATAATTATTAATTTTTATTTAGGAAACATTGTTAAAATAAAAAAGTAGCTTAAGCTGCCCATGCCCTTTTGTCCACATCATTCAATTTCGTTCTGAAGACCTCGTCCTTTATAATTTGTCGTATTTGTGGACCTACAAATATGCCTTCTTTTACTTTAGCATCTCTGATTCTAGGAAATTTGCTCTTAATGTTTAGAAAGGCTTTACCATCCTTGTTCATTGCTTTGACAAAATTTTTCATTAATCCTAGCTTTATATGAAGAGAAGAGTTTGTTCCTTTTGATTTAAAGGCTCTTCTGCTACACTTTTTTCTCCTGGAATAAAATTTACTCTTTTCGGTCAAATTTTAACATTGTAGTGTTTTTCTTTTGCGCGGCTATCCCATTTACATAAGAAGCAATAAAACTTAGTATATCCACTTTGCAATCCATTTAGCATTGCTACGACTTTAAAATCTGCAGATTCCATGCGTAATGTGAGTATTTAATTTTTTGTAGTATCATCTTCATGCTACAATAGTTTTCTTTCATATTTCTTGCATACGCGAGTGGGACCAATGGAAATTTGTTGCCATTGTGAAGTAAAACGGCTTTCAAACTTGTCTTGAATGAAACAATAACAAGCCGCCAATCCTGAGATTTATGACTGAAACACAGTTGTCGCAAAAGTCCATCAGCATTATCGCAAAATATCAAACCTTCCTCTTTGCTGAAATATATTAAAAAAGGTTGTTCTTTATTTCGAAAGTAAGAGACGTTAACGTCCGTTTGCACCAAACTCCATTCTTTTCATTGGGATGCAAGAAGCTCAGACTTGGTTTTTTTAAAGCCTTGATTTACAAACTAAGTTATTCATATCAGTTTAATTCGGAAAATAAGGTGTACTCGTTGGACTCCCAAACGAATGCGAAGAAACACCCATGCTGGCGTAAGTGGATTCAGTTGCTGCAGAAAGCCCATCTTCTTCATCGTCTGTAGGAGGCAATGGAGGTAAAAATTTACTTGTAAACTGGAAAACTGGTCATTTGACGCATGAAGTATTTGGATATGTAACTTTATTTTTTGTTCTTTTCTTAAGCCCACGTGTTTTAGTATGGCAAAAGTAGCAATCATTTTGATGATTTTGTGGTTCACTCCAAATATCTGGCTTCATAAACGGCTTCATAAAGACTTATGACTTCCTTTTAACCAACCTCTTAAAGACTTACCACAGCTACTACAACATTTTTTCGGCAGCCAATTTTTATCTTTATCATCGATAGGGAACCCAAAATAACGGCGATAAGCATCTTTATCCTTGGAAGATAATGTCTCCCGTTGAGAACTTAAAGTTAGATCGCCTCATACGTAACAAAATAAATTTGGAGATTTGTTACAAATCCCTGACATTTTGTAATATGAAAGCGTTTATGGATTCTTTAATTGCTTTATTTCTTTACACAATAACAAAGTACACTATAAGATCTATTGACTGTTGCCGATTTCAACCGCACGATATTCAAATTAAAAGTGACTTACTTATTGCCCATTAGCTTCTATATATACAATAAATACCAGAATCTACCCTAATGTTCTTAATTTAAAATCACAGGTAATTGAAAAATACTGTTATAAATATTAATTCCAAGAACTATGTAAAATACCGTTGTAGTTTAGTTCCATTACCTGCTTACCTAACGAAATGTTATATATATCATATGCAAGGCTGGTTGCATTGCAATATTGGGTACCTGCGGTAAATTGACAATAAAATCTACATTTTTTAACCGATTTTTATGGTTAATGGCTTCCTTTATTTCCAAGATAAGTAGCTCTCAGAAAAAAGTTTAAAATGTTGAATATTTGCGTTATATTTTTTTTTAATTCTATTTTTAATTTGAAAAATATTACGAATTTTGCACAAAAAAATTGTTTTTTCTCCATTAATTTCTAAATAACTCCAAAACGATAAGAGATAGAGAAAAATTGTATTCCACTAAAATAAATACAATTTTGTTGCACATTTTTTGGTGTTTTATTTTTGAAAATCGGATGACTGGTTCTCGTGTTAAGAGGAAATATGTGTCCGTACCTGACTAATTTAGGGGGAAAAATTTGCCACGCCCATAAAAAAAAATCCAGATCTGATGGAAAAAAACCGACAACGGATTTGAGTTCAGCGCGTCAAAATCCATATAGTCCACATAGTTTTATTAAATGGAGGATTTTGCTGCAGAGCAGTGTTATTTTTATAATTATTTAATTTGTATTCTTGTGACGCACGCAGGAAAACTTTATTCAGCGAAGCCACCTGCCGCGTCCAACTGGAGGAGAAAACCCGTAAGCCGGCCGCAGGCTGCAACACAGAAAAACTTTAGTATGCGAAGCCAGATTCCAATACTTTACTTTAGTGTTTCCGGGAAAAGACATTTTTTATTCTTGTGACGCACGCAGGAAAACTTTTTCAGCGAAGCCACCTGCCGCGTCCAACTGGAGGAGATAACCCGTAAGCACGGCCGTAGGCCGCAACGCAGAAAAACTTTAGTATGCGAAGCCAGATTCCAATAATAATAATAACATTCTGTAAAAAAATGTCTTCTCGGAGACACTAAAGTTAAGTATTGAAATCTGGCCTCGCATACTAAAGTTTTTCCGCCTGGCGGCCTGCGGCCGTGCTTACGGGTTTTCTCTTCCAGTTGGACGCGGCAGGTGGCTTCGCTGAATAAAGTTTTCCTGCGTGCGTCACAAGAATAAAAAATAATTAATTATAAAAATAAGAAAAGTATTAATTTTTCCTTTCCAATTTTACTTTTTTTTTTTATTATTACCTCTTAATTATAAAAATAAGAAAACTATTAATCAATGTAAAATGCAAAAGTTCTTCAAAACTGAAATGAGAGATAAAGCCATTTTCTAATATTGCTTATGTGAGCTAAGGCCATGATGGCTTTATCTCCCATTCAAATTAAAAAAAAAGGCTTTATCTCCCTATTGAATGAGAGATAAAGCCGTCATGGCCTTATCTCACATGGTATTAAAGCACCCCACAAAAATAAACTTAAGCCAGAATAAATTTTTTCTTCAAAACTAAGATCTTTATTTCGACAAATTAAGATTTTTTTAACCTCTGACCTGTGGTATTATTTACCATACACAATAAACACACTTTTAGCATACATACATATACATGCGGTTTGCTTATGTGTTAATAACAACTTTAAGAGCTTATAAATCCTAAAATATTAAACACATTTTAATACAATCTACATTGTGTACATCAGCAAGAAAACTCCTTTCATATTTTGTTAAAACGGTTGTGTAATGTCAGCGTAAACTGTGTTATGAAATCGACTTGCTATTTATTAATATACAAGATTATAGGCAATAAATTACCCAAAAAAAAAATTTTTTTATAAGTGTTATATAAAAAACTATTTTTTTAATTATTAAAAAATGTATACAAAATTTTACAATACAATCTCTAATAAAAAATCAATATTTATTTAATTTTCAAATTACCCTCCTACTTACGTACATATAAGCCAGACAAACTGACATATGCAACACACACTTATCACTAATTGGATTGTATGTATTTATTCCCCCTGACCTTTAGTCGAATCCACCCTGAGAACCTTACACATGGTAGAATCTTGATAAAAGTGAAAAAAAAAGAATGAAACTATCTGTGAAATATTCTAAAAACCCATTAGACAAAGTATAATTACGTTGTTTTTTATTAAGTTTTTCATTTAGTCTTAATAAATACTTGCATGTTTGAGTGTATGTTAAAGACACGATAAAACTTGTTACTAAATTATTTAAAGTATGCAGACAGTCTATGGCTACAAAAAAATGCAACAACGATGACGACCACAATGCTAAATTGCAGCAAGATACAAGATAGCGTTGAAAAAAATATTAAGTTGGCCTTTAGAGAAAAAAAATTAAAAAAAAAAAAAAAAAAAGTATTTCTGTTTTTAATTGGCGAATGACATGTTGCATAAAACGCCCCATGATTTATTTTTGTAAAGTTTGGCAAGCCCAAGAGAGCGAATGTCAAATTCAGGATTATCAAAGAAAAGTTCTTTCCATCTCCTACTATTGGCATAATGAAAAAGTATCAAGAAAGTTTTAATTTGATTTGGTTAACACTGCTTTATTTATTATTCGCCTAAATGCATGCCATTTACAAAGTACTAAACAAATTAAGGCCGAAAAATAGCAGAGATTCCCATCATCAAAATTCAAGTTTAACTTGACAAATTCTATATCTACAAAAAAAGTTCTCATATATTTAATTGTATACTTTTAGAAAAGCTTCTAAATTATGCACTTTATATATATATCCCTCCCTATATAAGTCCTTGATTCATCATATATAGAAGGTTAGGCGTTTAAGGTTTACCTATTTATATTATTCAACCTTTTTATATTATATTTTACTGTGACAAAAATGTATTTATTACGAATATAAATGAATATGAACATGTAGAAAAATGTCATTTGATAAGAGAAGGTAAAAGACAAATTTAAAAATAAGTACTATGATTCCCTTATTCTAATTTCATTAAATTGTAACATAAATTGTAATTTCAAATTACATGTGAGTATACCGATAAATAATTGCCTCGAGCTACATGGCGCATGAGAAGCCTGCTCCGCCAGTGGAAGTGAGTAATCTCCTAGCCTCAATCGGGGTATCTGACGATATAGTCCTGGGCTGCGATGCCAATGCAAGGCACACGATCTGGGGCAGCACTGAGATTAATGAACGTGGTGAGTATACACTTGATTTCATTAATACTAACAAGTTAAGTATATGTAACTCTGGTAACACCCCAACATTTATTTTTCCGAGTTCGGGTAATTACAATGGATGGGAGGAGGTACTGGACATTACACTCATGAATAGTAAGTCTGGGATATCAGTTGATAGGTGGAGGGTATCCAGTAAGAGGTCTTTTTCCGATCATAACTGGATTCTCTTCGAGATTAGACTTCGTGACGAGGTTACGACACCGCTTTTTCGGAACCCAAGAAGAACTGATTGGTTTAAGTTCAATGGGGTCGTAAAGCGTAAATTGGGTAAACTGCCAGTTATCGAAGATTCGATAACTGGTCTTGAGGAAATGGAGAAGTGTTTCAGCAACGTTATGGTGAAAGCCTTCGAAATTTCCTGCCCTATGACGAAGGTTAGGAAAACCTTCCCTCCATGGTGGAGCTCGGAGCTCTCTGGCCTTCGGAGGGAGGCACGTAGGGCCTTTAATGAATGTTATGAAAGCAAATCGTGGCAGCCGTACCGCGATAAGCTGAAGGCTTATAAGAAGGCTATAGCGGCCGCAAAAAGAAGTGCATGGAGAGACTTCTGCGGGTCTATAGACAGCACTAGGGACACAGCGCGACTTAGTAAGATTCTAGCCAGGGATCAGTCAACTCCGACCTATATGAAAAGGGAAGATGACTCCTGGTCTGAATCTTCGGCTGAATCCCTTGATATCCTTATGAACACTCACTTTCCGGGATGCAGGGAGGTTGATACGGAAATCGTGAGTGCGGATAGGACCCATTCCGTGGTCGATGGGAACATATTTTCTTACGAGAGAATCTCGTGGGCGATTGATAGTTTCTCCCCATATAAATCACCTGGACCTGATGGAATTCTGCCACGTATGTTGCAGAGTGCCAAGGAATATGTTATTCCCTGGCTCCAGAGGATTTTCATGCTCTGCCTATCTCTAAATTATATTCCTGGGAATTGGAGAAGGGTCAGGGTCGTTTTTATTCCGAAGATCGGAAGGAGAAGTCATGATAGTGCAAAAGACTTTCGTCCGATTAGCCTTTCATCTTTTCAGCTTAAGACACTGGAACGACTCATCGACTCTCATATCAGGCAGCGACTGGAGGGAACGACGCGTTTGTCGGGCAGTCAGCATGCCTATCTTAAGGGACGCTCTACGGAGACGGCTCTACATGAGGTCGTGGGGACTATAGAGAGGTCTCTCGAATTCGGGCAGTATACTATGGCAGCCTTCTTGGATATAGAAGGGGCCTTCAATAACGTAACCACCCTTGCGATTCAGCATGCCCTCACTGGTCTAGATGTTGAGGAGTACATCAGCAACTGGCTAGTGTCCATGCTGAGCACAAGGGTGGTTATTGCTAATCTTGGTAACACCACTATGTCAAGGCTAGTGGAGAGAGGTACACCTCAGGGCGGTGTGATCTCTCCACTGCTTTGGCTTATTGTTGTTAACAAGATTCTTATTGAACTGGACAATAGCTTAATAAAGGTCGTGGCTTATGCGGACGATGTTGTGATACTGGTATCGGGACTGTTTCCGGACGTGATTAGTGATATCATGTCCGACGCCTTGAGATTACTAAGAAACTGGGCCACGGACAGCGGTCTAGTAGTAAATCCAAGCAAAACGGAACTGGTACTGTTCACAACAAAGACCAGGATTCCAAGCTTCAGACCACCGAGGTTGGGGAACTGCGAAATTCCCCTATCGGATAGGGCGAAATATCTGGGTATTATCCTGGACTCTAAATTGTCATGGAAGCTGAACGTCCAGCACAGGGTGAAGAAGGCTACGGTGGCCTACTACACGTGTCGTGGGATGTTTGGTAGGAAATGGGGACTTACCCCCAACATGATTAAATGGATGTATACGGCCGTAGTACGTCCGATTCTCACTTATGGATCTCTGGTATGGTGGACTGCAACAGGGCGTAAGTATGTTGTGGACCAGTTGTATAGAATACAGAGATCGGCGTGCATTGGGATAACGGGAGCGATGCGAACTAGTCCTTCGGAGGCGCTGAACACTATGTTGCATCTCGTTCCCATAGATATTCATATATTGGCCACATCCGCAAGTAGTGCGGTGAGGCTTAATGCGACTGGATGTTGGAGGTCGAGGACGTATGGCCATGCGAGTATATTGGCCACGCTGCCTTCGAGCGTGAATCAACCCTCTGACTACATTACGCCCTACATGGATTTTGATGGGGCGTTCAGGGTTCTTATTCCCTCCAGGAGAGAGTGGAATGGGGGTCGCCTTTTGGGGAGTTTTGACACCAGGATCTATACTGACGGTTCGAGGATGGAATGTGGTGTTGGATCTGGTGTCTTCTCTGATGGACCGGAGATTGAACTCTCCTTCCGTCTTCCGGATGATTGCAGCGTTTTTCAGGCGGAAGTACTCGCTATCAGGGAAGAATGTAGGATACTGAATGACGGGAATATCCACGGGAGCATTGGTATATTTGTCGACAGTCAGGCGGCACTCTTGTCACTCAGGTCATACATTATTACGTCTAAATTAGTTGGCCAATGTAGAAAGGAACTGTCAAGGCTTGGTCAGCGGGCTGACGTTACTCTAGTTTGGATTCCTGCGCATAAGGGCCACTATGGTAACGAGCGTGCTGATGAGCTAGCCAGGGGAGGATCTGCTCTGGATATCTCTAATGCAATTGCAGTTGCAATCCCGTTGGGGACTATTAAGAGCAGAATCTCCAGACACTTTCTCCGGAAGGCTGATAACAGGTGGCGTGGGCTGAGCACGTGTAAGGTGGCACGGCTTACGTGGCCCTCTTTTGATGCACGACGTACATTGCAACTTACCAGTCGGAGTCGGAGGGACATATCGAGGTTGCTGGCGGTATTGACGGGTCACTGGATGTTAGGCAAACATGCAAGTCGGCTCGGACTCCCATCGAACGACCATTGTCGCAGTTGTCTGGATAGAGAGAAGGAGGAATCGGTTTTCCACTTTCTCTGCGAATGTCCTGCACTGGCGGCTAAGAGACACAGATTTCTGGGCGAACATATACTAGATGGCCTCTCTGCGATATCTGAAGTTGGACTGAATTATCTACTGAGATATCTCAGGGCCACGGGGGGGATCTAGTACCCTTACTCTTGGATTTTATTCTGAGATACACTAGAAGCTGACGAGTGATGTGGTCCTGTCAAAACGGAGTCATACAGACTCTACTTGACTGTTGGCGTGCAGCGAACTACCACGATAACCAACCAACCAACCATACCGATAAAGAGTGCTGATGACGAAATCATAGTTTAATTTAGAAAATGTTATAGGAAATTAAAATAATAGAATAAATGAACTTGAACCAAAATAAAAATGATTTACAGTAAAATTTATTAGAGCCTTATTTATTATTTATCAAAACTGACTTTGACACAAGGCTTGATGAAAACGATTGAATAGCGTTCATCGGTGGTCAAAGTTCTCCATACCCTTACATGAGCTGGGAAGTTAATTCGGGTGGCCGTTCATAGAGTGCGTTCAGTTTAGTTAGGTTGAAAAAGAGGGGCATTAAAAGCCCAATACCATGACAAGCATAAACGTCCAATTGGCATGTTGTGTGCTCTAAAGAAACGAAATTCCTCTAACAAAACCATAATCTCAATTCCATTTAGTATTTTGACTAGAAAAAAATCCAGTGCTATCAATGTAATCCTTTAGGGATTTTCAATTTGAATTCCTTAGGTATTCCAAGTTCGGCATATTGACCACGTTAAAGTTCTCACGCCTAATACGCCCAAACGCAGTATATCGACAACTACAGTGTTCTAAAGTCTCATTATCTTTCTAATGATCTACACATTCAGCAGTACCATACGAGATAGATGAATCCTCAGCTGCGTGTGACCTGTTATTACACTAGGTAATCCCCTAAGTGTTGGTCTATTTAGTTTTAGCATCTTCTGAAGTTTCTCAAGATTTTGGTCATAGTATGCTTGTCAACTTAACGATAGTATTATTTTACCACTTTCTGACGTGTTATTTCATTGCTTAAACCTTAATTACATTTTTGAAACTCTGAAATGGATTCTAAATTTATTCTAAATGAATATATTTTGGACAATTAGTCGGCTTCTTTGTTTCCAAATTTGCCTTGAAAGCCTGGTATAAATATTATCTTTAGATGTTCATAATTCGCATGCCAGTTTATCTCACTCTTTCATTGCACAACATTCCGAGACTCAACTTTCTTGTTCATTAAAGTCTAAATAGCTTATTGGCTGTCCATAAAAATACGAATCAGAGCTTCGTTATCGGTCCCTTTCATCCATTTAATGTCTTTCGTAATTGCCATAGTCTTAGCCTGGAACATAGTTTTATGATCCGGTAGACGGAAGTATAAAACTCTGTTTCGGCTTATGTCATATAAATCCATTCCAGTTCGGCCATCAATCTTCGATCTGTCCGTATAAAAATTCATGCCTTGGATATTTCTTACCCTAATTACTTTATCCAGCTTCTCTGCTATCATGGTGATGCAGTTAACGTTCTTATATCTCGTTGGAATTTTTTTACATGTAACATGTTACCTCTGTGATGTTTCCAATATCGATTATACTTTTTTATCTGCTTTAATGGTCCCTCACTAGTCATTCACCCATTGCTTTATATTTCATCTATATCTCAATCGGCCGAATCATGTGGTTCTCATGGCACCGCATATACTAATGCAGCATAGTTTCAGGATCTTTTAAAGTAGTTTTATATTAAGGATATTTACTTTGGATGCCCACTAAACTACTGAGGCATACGTTAGTAAGGATCCCTGTACATATTTGCGATCTACAATGTCCAAAAACCCGCTAAAAATCGATAAGAAGAATGTATAAATATGTGTTATATTCGCCCGACTGTTATAATACTTGTTAACATCAGGAAAGTGTTTGCGTAGTCAACACATGATGTTTCGGGTCCACATCCAGCTTGTGTTCATGCGCAATAATTGTTCGCTGTAAAATTTTTTTTATTTTATTTTATTACATATTATACCTATAACTAAATTATTAGTATAATAAAAAAAAATATTGAGCTATAGCAGCGATGGCCTTAAGCTCGAAATTATGTAGAGTTTAAATATAGTTATAGAGGTTACTCAATTTTAAAAATTTCACTATTAGTTTGGCATCATTATTAGACATGGTAGTTTTGATTAGTTGAAAAAAGTCTTTGTTCCCTAGAATTGTGTTTCTAAATTTATTCATATGTGTACAGTCGCAAAAAATGTGTTCAATGCTAATTGGGCTGTGTCCACAGAAGGGGCACTGATTAACCAGGTTCCTATCCATTATGTGGGAGTGCGTAATTCGTGTGTGTCCGAGTCTTAGACGTATTATTTTAATTTGATCCTTCCTAGAGAATCCATTTAAAGTCCTGAATAGTTGTGATGCAGTCTGTCTTGTTGGGTTGTTCTTTTTGTACCAGAGCGTTGAAAGTTTCCAATTGATTTGGTGATAGATACTGAATTGGTGCTTTAGATGATTTTTTATATCCAACTGTGAGTAGTTGGGTGTCATAATTAGCGGTGCAGTTAAAGCATCTTGCAATTTTGTCGGCAAGTTCGTTGCCTTTTATGCCAGAGTGGCCCGGAATCCATATTAGTTTAATATCAGGTTGTTTCCCAATAATAATTTGTCGGATCTGGTTTGGGTAGTAACTATTATTATTAATATTTCCTATAAGGTCGATGGTGGCAAGTGAGTCGGTACAAATTGCAAATTTTCCCCGAGAGTGTATAATTGCTTTGACAGCCTCATAGATTGCTATGAGCTCTGCCGAAAAGTTTGTGCTGTATGCCGGTAGTACTGAAGTTCTAAGAATTCCGTTTAAGTTTACAACACTGTAGCCAGTTCCATCGGTTGTCATTGATCCGTCTGTATATATAAATTTGTAGTCATTTAGTCTGTTTTGTAATTCGAAAAACTTTTGTTGATATATTATCAACTTATCAATAGTGCATGTGTTCAGGGTCCAGTCCGGAAAGTTTGTTTTAGATTTTGGATCATTATTAATAGAAATGTCAAAATCCTTACAAAATTGTACAATGCGTGATAGTACAGAAGTAGTTTTCATAAAATATTTCCTGTGGGCTACCTTAGTTAGAATTTTTGATAGTGGAAAACAGTCCCTTATGAGTACTGACTTGAAAAGTTTAGCTGTGATGAAGTCCCGAGATTGTTCAAACGTCTTAACGCCTGCTTCGGAAAAAAGGTTGTTTATGGGGTTCGTTCTAAATGCGCCTAATGTTAGTCGCAGTGCTGTATTGATAGTAGTTTTTAACTTCTTTAGATTGCTCTTAGGTGAGAAGCCAAAGAGGTATATTCCGTAATTTATTTTAGATATGATGATAGATTTGAGAACGTTAATTAAGGTTGATGTATTGCAATCAAAGTTTCTTGAGGAAAGGCATTTGATTATGTTCAGACGTTTTAAGAGGGAATTATTGAGGGATTCAATGTGTGCCTTCCATCGGTATTGGTTGTCGAATATAATTCCGAGGATTCTCAATGTGTTTACTGATTCAATATGATTGTCATCATTATGTAAAATAGGGCTACAATTATGTTTTCTACATATATGTATGTGCAATAACACTTTATTAAGGTAATACCTCTCTAATATGTGTATTGCGTTAGGTTAAGTGTATTATCATCACGGTACCATTTTTCCATTCTTTGTATTAGTGGTGTAATATATTCAACTTTTGTTGTTGAACCAAATATAAAAGTTTGAGGTTATGTTATCCGAGCCCGCTAACTTGCAGTTTTTTATTAAATTAGGACTGATTAAATTCGGAACAATTTCCTCACATGTAGGAGGGTTAGATGAAATGTTATATGCACAGGGTGGGCCAAAAGTCACGCCTACGAGTACAAATTAAAAGTGCTAGAATTTCTTTTTAACAAAAATTACTGACCCAATTATCTCACGTTCAACTTTAACACACACAGGCGTGAGATTTGACCCTTTTGTATATAAATATGTATTAATAAAAGAAATTAGATTAATTTTTTATGTATTTATGAACAAAAAAATTAAATTTTAAATTCAACAATGAAATTTACAAAATTAAGTACATTTTAATTAAATTTTCCAGACAATAGAAGATATGAAAGGGAATGAGCTAAATTAAGTTTTTTTTTTATTGGTATACAAAAATTAAAATTGTATAAAGGTCTTAATATTCCATTTATTTTAGCTGCAACGTTAGAAATTTGATAATCAAAAGTCAAATTGCTGTCAAGTGTTATGCCTAAACAATAAATAACAAAAGGTGCACAAGCACCATCAAAACTGATGGTCGCCATTTTCTTATCCAAATAATAATGCGTTTGTTTTGGCCGAATTAAAGTTATATTTGTTTCGAGTTATCCAATTTAAAGCAAACGTTAAAATAAAGAAAATAGTAACATGACAATCAAGAAACAGTGTTTCACCACTAAATAAAATATTTATTTTATCAGCAAAAAGAAAAGTTTTACATTGGGAGGAACCGATAAAGCTAACGAAATCACTCAGGTAAATAACGAACAAAAGGGGATCAAGAATTGAACCCTATGGCACACCATTTGTACATAATGACAGAGCGTAATTATTACATCCTGCTATAGCGACTTGCTAACGAATACGATTTTAATGGTACAAGAGAATTAGTGAAACAAATCCATATACGGTCACGACAGAAGAATGACTTGAAAAAATTACACTAACAGCAATGCACTCATAATATTTGTAAATATTGTAATATTTAATGTGTCTCTTTCAACAGTGTATTTATTTATGGCAATATTTTTTTTATATATTCTGTATTTAAAAACAGATTTTATTTAAATCTCTTTACTTATTTGTAAAATTTATTAAACACAAGCGAACCCCCTGCACACTTCGCAGTGCAAAAAATAAAATAAAAAAATCAATTCGAATTCATTTAAATCACTGATAAATTGCTTTTTTTGTAATAGTTTGACTAAAATCGAATTGTAATGAATTAAAAAACGAATTGTATTTCAATTTTTTAAAATATTAACTCAAATATTTTTAAATATTTCGAAATGAATGCAGTGTTCACTAAAATGGCTTCAACTCATGGCTATACACACACAGAGACCGTTTAAAAACCTTGGTATTTACGTCACCTTTGCAGCAACAAAATCAGTTCACGCATTTCAGAAAACATTAATTACTAACACAATGCAACTTAATTGTATATAAAAGTTTTTCGAGCTGGCAGCACTGGTTGGTAATTCTGTCCAAACTACATCTGTGAAAGTGAAAAGTATTCAGTATACTCTGCCATTTTATCATGTAGAAACTCACAAACGAGCAACGACTGCAAATCGTTGAAATTTATTATCAAAATTCGTGCTCTGTGGAAATCCACTGTTTTATCGAAAAACTGTGTTCAGCGATGAAGCTCATTTCTGGCTAAATGGATACGTAAACAATCAAAACTATCGCATCTGGGGTAAAGAACAGCCACATGCCGTACAAGAGTTACCGATGCATCCCGAAAAACGACAGTTTGGTGTGGTTTATGGGCTGGTGGCATCATCAGTACATTTTTCTTCAAAGACGACCGTGTAAAAAACGTTACCGTCAACTGCGAACGATATCGAGCCATGATACGCTACTTTTTTTTTGCCCCAATTGGATGAGTTGGACTTAGTTGATATGTAGTTTCAACAAGACGGTGCCACATGCCACACAGCTCGTGAAACAACGGATATATTGAAAGATGAATTTTGAGAGCAGTTTATCTTTCGAAGTGGCCCTGTGAGTTGGGTGCCAAGATCATGTGATTTGAAGCCTCTTGACTATTTCTGGTGGGGTTATGTGAAGTCGTTGGTCTATGTGGACAAGCCATACACGATTGAAGCCTTAGAGTAGAACATAGTACGTCTTATTCATGGAATACAGGCCGGAATTCTCAAAAAAGTGGTGCAAAATTGGACCTTAAGAATGGGCCATTTGAACCGGAGCCGCGGGCAACATTTACATTATGTTATTATTAAAAAGTAAATGGCACAGACCAATTTATCGATTCCAATAAAAATTTCGAATATATGATGCAAATTTGAGTATTTTATTAGATTTTTAAAAAAAACTACGTTTAAAATACTTACGCTTTATATAGATTTTTTATATATTTGGTGAATTTTTGTCCTAAGTGTCGTATTGTCATAATGTCATATTTTTTAAAAATTTTAAAAAGATTTAAAAATTGTACAATAAACAATATTTTTTATTTATTTTAAAGTTGTTGGGAAATTATAACAATATGACACTTAGGACTTCTTGTAAATACAGCAGTTGTCTATTTATATATAGAATGATTTTATAAATATATTATTATACCCTTCACACAGTGAAAAAGGGTATATATAGGTTTGTCATTCCGTGTGAAATTTCTACAATTTTCATTTCCGACCCCATAAAGTATATTTTTTCTGAAAGCTTATGAATACGGGAGTCGATTAAGCTCTGTCAGTCTGTCCGTCTGACCGTCTGTCCGTGTATATGTTGAAATCAACTTTTTGAAGCCCCCCGATATCGCATGGACCCGGGTGAGGTATTAAAATATCAGAAATATTCGGGAGTAGAACGGTATTGAAAATCAGAAACATCGGTACATAAACAACTGAGATATGAGCAAAAACCCACGACCACCTCGATTTTTTTTTCACAAAAACAACATTACAGCAACAACATACATACATACAAACGTGTATACTGGTTAGAGAAAACGTGGCATCGAATCCCAGCTGAGCCAAAAAAAAATTTTTTTTTAAATTTTTTTTTTTTTATTTTTTATTTAATAAATTATTTTTATTTTTATTATTTTTTTTTAATTTTTTTTTATTTTTTTTTTAATTTTTTTTTATTTTTTTTTTTTTAATTTTTTTTTTTTATATTTATTATTTTTATATTAATTTTTTTTTTTTAATTTTTTTTTTTTTTTTTTTAACATACATACGTGAATTTATAATTTTACAATGGGATGTTTTTATATGTATGTACGTATTTCATATGGGATGAATGGTGATACAAACTACTGTTATTGCATGACTACACGTTGTGAAGGGTATATAAGATTCGGCACGGCCGAATATAGCGCTCTTACTTGTTTTTTTGATGTATTCCTTCGTTTTTAATTTGTTTGTTTTATTTTCACTAGGTATGGGAAACTCTGACTAATTTATTATTCACTTAAGTGAACTAAAAACTTATATGTTTTTATCACAGCCATGCATGTATGTATGTATACATAGAAAAACATATTCTCTTATATACATAAATACATATATTTTGTGATAACTGCAAGTGTATTAAATGGCTGACTGACTGTTAGACTTAGAAAATGTTCAAGTGAGCGATTGTTTCTTACATTCATACTAGTATATTGTACTATACTATTGTATATTGTATTGTCTATCAAAATACAGTTATGATTTATTTACTTGTGAATACAATCTCTGTTGTATTGGTTGTATGTTGTATTGTTAAACGTCAAATAATATTAAATGCCAGGCAAATAAAAACAACACAGGAATGGGAAAGTTTATCAAATTTTACTTCTTTACACTTTACATAAAATATATTTAAACAATTTTTAGTGAACATTTTTTATCAAAGTTAAAAAAAACACAATGGACCACAGAGGTCTCCGAGTGCGAGTGTTGGTAGTGTCTCTCTCTCTTAACCCCCTTTTCATACTTAAATTATCAACAACATATTTGAGTTAAAAAATAAAAGATAATTTCTATTTTGGGAGGAAAAAAATACTACAAAACATATGTTTTAATTATATTTCCCATCCCTGTTTGAGTAAAACACAATACCAAGGCATATCGTATCCAATCAGCTGATTGTTTTTTTTTACAATTTATAATCGTTACCAACTTTTTTTAGCCTGTATGCATTTGTCAAACTTATTTTTTTTAAATTTTTTTATACAATAAATAATTCGCAGTTTCAGTTGGTTTAAAACGTTTTAAAAATACAAAACCATTAATAAAAAATTTTCGCTTTAAAGTTTTTTAATAATTATTAAAATTAAAGAAGAAAATAAAAATAATGTGTGACATATGTCGGCAAATATACAAAAACAAAATGCCGCAAAATACATGTCTTATGGATATGCCTTGGACAATACCTTCTAAACATATGAAATGCAATTGTTATTGTTTAGAAAATATTTTAATAAAAATTACCGACAACCATACATCAAAGCATACTGTGTAAAAACATACAAAAATAGTACCAATAGTTTACAACGGGGGCTGTGAATTGAATTATTGTTGCTACAACATAGTGTGATATAGTCACTGAAAATTATACTGTTATGGAGTGTTTTCTTTTTTTTTTTGCACAATTCTTTTTGCAAGTGAATACTTGAATGTCTAATTCAATTTTGACAGCTTTAAAGTGAATTTTCGTTAAAATATTTTACAAATTTTTCCCCCTATTCTTTTAAATTTGTTTACTTATAACGTACAGTTTGCTTTGATACACATACTAGTGTCAGTTATATTAATATAAAATCTTAACAAAGTGAAAACAGGAAAAAAATTACTTTTCTTAAAAATGGCAACAAGTTTTTTTAATAACAAAAACTTTTTTCAAAACCGTATAGACGAACAAATTGGAGGTACATAAATTGCTACCACAAATAAGTACCATAATGTTTTATAGCCAATTGCATTATACAGGACATTTATACAGTAGAAACTTGTTTAAATTTTAGTCTTTTACAAATATTTCTTTCACCAAAGTAACCGGTTAATTTTACCAAAATAACCGGTTGATTTGATCAAAATAACCGGTTTTTTGGATACTAGAAAAATTGACAATTAAAAATAAACGTCTTTAAGCCGGTCGAATAAAATCCGTTCAATATCCCGATTATTATTATAACACAAATTTGTTAATTTCAAAGAATAATTATCACTCTATTGATTACTTAGAAATAGTAAAGTAAACAAACTTATTTTTGCAACGCAATAATCAAAAATTTTATTGCATATAAAACATTAATTGTTTTTTTTTTACTTTTCTTTCATTTTTTAGACAATCTTATGAAACCTGTATCTGTCCAGAAGAAAGAACTGAAATCTATTAACATACAACAAAAACAGTTAAAAAACTAACTACAAAGAAAAATCCATAAAACAAATACAACAGCAACTACCTACCAACAACAAGAAACAAGAACAAAAAAATAATAATAAACAAGAAATTAAATATTGCAACGAAAGGTTAACGAAAAGAAATTCATAAAAAAAATAATAAAAGCAACATTCAACAATTCGTATCGTATTGCATCGTATTTAACTAGAGCACAAATAAATTCTTTTAAGAATATTCAAGCATTAAATTAGTCCTTAATGGTGTAAAAGTAGAATAAGAGGAAAAAGAAAAACACTGAAATAAAAAATCAATTTAGCAGAAGCGTTAAACGGGAAGAAGACCAAAAATATCGCAAGAGTCAGCATCAGCAACAGCAACATCGGAATCAGCAGTCTAAAGTATTTGCACTCACTATTAAATGGCAGTGGTGTGTGTGATTTTCTTTAAGAGTATTTAGTGTTAAACGAAATAATACACTCTCATAAGAAACATGTCGAATGTAAGTAGAAAACTTTATAATCATTTAAGCGAGATGATAATTTGATTTTCAAAAGATGAAAAGACTTTTCATCGACTGTTTTTTTTTTAAATCCAAATAAGTTTTAGAAATATAGCACTTAATGTACTTATTAAGTGTATTTGAAATAAATTCAATATTTAAGAAGATTGCTAAAGGAAAACAAAACAAAATAAAATTTTTAATAATTCTTTTGCTAAAACAAATAACTGCTTAAGTCCACTTAATATTATTACAACTTACCAATTCAAAAACACCCTTAAGCCAAGTTTGAACGCATTTTAACTATTTTACTGAAAGTGATAACTTTCTGTTTGTCCACATTTAAGGCGTAATAAAATTACGAATAATAATTTCTTAAGAACAATTCCAAATGAGGCAGAAGAAGGAATAAAATGGATAAATAATAATGATTTTTTTATTTGAAAGTCAAATTCATTTCGTTATTCTCAGAATGTAACAGATTTGTAACGACCGTAGAGACCAGTAAGGTTGCCGACTAGCACCATAGCATATCTCAGAGAGGTCAATGTTACACCATGAACGATTTGTTTGTGTGTTTACGTTTTTTTTTTTTTTCTTTTTGTTTGTTAGACAATTTGTTTTATGTACGGCGTACCCAGTGAGGAGGGTTGGGACTCTCTGAGATATGCTATGGTGCTAGTCGGCAACCTTTCTGGTATCTACGGTCGTAACAGATTTGATAAATTAAATTTTTATTGATTCCCACCCATATATCCAGCTGAATTTTAATGATGGCATCGTTTATGTGTACTTTGAAAACTGTCGATTTCGTCCTATTGTCATATATCCGCAACTTAAAAAATCTCTAAAAGAAAATGTTAGATTAGGTTAGATTGAAAAAGAGGGACTTCAAAAGCCCAATACCATGACAGGTATACACTTATGCTCGTGTGTTTTAAAGAAACGAAATTCCCCTTACAAAACCATAATCTTAATTCCAATAAGTATTTTGACTGGGTCAAAAATTCAATCCCCTCAATGTAATTGCCAGGATTTCCAATTCGAATTCCCGAAATATTCCAAGTGTGGCACATAGTTAAAGTTCTAGCATTTACTACGCCTAATCGCAGGACATTAACAAAGATAATGTTCCAAAGTCTCATCCTCTTTCTCGCATGCTCTACATGTCGTTTCATCCAACAGTCCCATGCAAGCTATATGAGTTCTCATCTCCGTGTCTCGTGTTATTACACTAGTTCATCTTCAAGTAATGGTCTACTCATAAGAAGTGTATCGAAAAAAATTTGTAGTTGCATTAAGTTAAATAAAAGTCAAATCGTGCAATATAGAAACTCTTTAAAATATGCAAATTTATTGGCATATTGTACAATTTTATTTAACATTGAAATTTTAATTTATTATTTCGCATTTATAAAATTATCGACTTTTTTCGGAAGTCCTTCCATTAAAAATTTTACAGTTGCTTCTGTTACCTTTTTGGAGGAGGTGGTCGATCTAAACTTAAAATCGGACATGTTCTGAGACATCTTTCCTGTGTTCCTTTCCACAGTACCTTTCCACAGGCCTAAGTTCTGGACAGTTAGGTGGATTTGCCTCTCGTGGTACAAAAATTATATTGTTCTTTGAACAGCACTCAAGTGCCTTTTTTCCACTGTGACATGATGCCAAATCAGGCCAAAATTATGTAGGCACTCGGGGCTGTCTCAAAAAAAGGTAAAAGTCGTTTTTGTAGGCACTCCGTGATATAAATTTCTGTGTTTATCGTGATGCCTGATGCCACAAATGCTTGGCTTCGTTTGCGACAACTGCAAATAGCTTAGCACACGAGTAATTTCTTAGGAAGTTTTGTTTGTTTTTTTGTCCGCACCTCTTCCTGAACATTACCTCTTTCATCAGCAAAATAAAAATCTTGGCCGGAAAATTGAGAAAAGTCTGCCAGTACGTATGTTTCGTCATCCATCACACAACAGGTGTATTTTTTTTATAAAATTTGCGTTCAATTTTTACGCTCGTTTCTTTGCTTCGAAGTTCTTTACCGAATTGCGATCTGGAACTTTCTGAACTGTGTATGTTTTTAGCCCAGCATAAGCTTTGCCCATTTGGACAAAACTATTAGCGCATTTTTTAAAAGTTTTAATTATATTTTCACGTACTTTATTTCGCAGTCCATTTTGATCGTAATAACAATTAAAAATTTATGAGCTTTAGGGCCATTACTACAACTTGCCTTTAGTTAAAGGTAGGATTTTTTGTGCCCGATAAATAGGTTTGCATTATTACAACTTCCATTTTTTATTGTTATTGTTATTAATAATATTATAAAATTAATAAAAGAAATAATAAATGAAGGATTTATAATGCAAAGCCATTTATCGGTCCGACAAAATCCTGCCTTTTACTAACGGCAAGTTGTAATAATGGCCCTTAAAATAATAGTATCTGACATATATATAAAAGATAACGTGATAAAAATAAAAATTATTTATTGCACGATTTGAGTTTTATTTAACATAATGCAACTACTAATTTGTTTCGATAAACTCCTTAGTATGTTTGTCACTTTACCGACATCAGAATTTTACCATTTTCTGACATGTTCCTCCATCGCTCTAGTATATTCTTGAACCGCTGAAAGATTTTAACATTTTTTAAGTTCATAGTATTTAGAAATGAACCCACTTTGGTTAATTTGTCAGTTTCTTCGTTTTTGACAGCCAAGGCCGCTTCATATTTCCCCTGTTTCGCAATCAGCCGAATAGATATTATATTCTCAATAGCCATTGTTGATGTGGTTCTCATGGGATTGCATATATTCATGCAGTACTGTCTTTGAAATCTTGAAAAAGCTTTTACATTAACCTTTTTGTCTAAGGAATGGTGGACAACTCTATCGAGGCAGGCGTTAGAATCGGTGTTAGTACGCTAGTGTATACCCAGTGTGTCTTCTCTAGGTCTATGCTGTAGTTTGAGTCTATCGCTTTTTTACAAAGCACACAAATTCTTTGAGCTTTCTTCACTTTACTCTCAACGTCGTCTTAGCAGGAAAGCCTCTAACTAAATACTACTCCTATGTATTTGACTTTCCAGTTAATCGCCATTGTCTTATCTCAAAAGATGGACAACATACGGTATTCCTCAACTGGTTCAGAGTGTCGATTGTGGCATTTGCTGTGTGAAACACAACGCCTTCTTTCATGTCGTTTTATCATAGATAATTGTTAATACTGTTGACTCTTTTTCGACTTAATCTCTTGTAATATCGATTACTGTATAAAAAGTCTGTATAGTTTATATTTATAAAAAAACTTTTTGTTAATATTTTTATTGTGAATAATTAAAAACTTACGAAAAATTCTACACTCGTAAAAAATTCAATAGATTCTCTCTATTTATAAAAAGTTACAATAAGTAAATAAAAAAATCATATATTTTATTAAAGTTTACTATAAATTCTCCATTTTATAATATTTCCCGCCGCATTTAGTTACTTTTTATGGACGAATCGAATGGCAATGGTAGATACGAAAATTCTACATCTACGACAACAGCATCAGCATCAGCCGCATCAGTTAGCAAAACAATAAATAATACAAATATTAAATATAGCAGCAATAATAACAACAATATTTCAAACGGCATTAATACTAATATCAGCAACAATAATCTCAACAACAGTAATAACAACAACAATTGTAACACAAACAATATCAGCCTAATAATGGCGGCAACATCAAATGCAGCAACAACAGCTGTATCTGCTGCCACTGTATGTGCAGGCGGCGGTGTCCAATTACCGAATTCTGTGTCAAATGAAGATCTTAGCCAAAGTCTATCCGAGTATACGGATGCCGACGAAAGCATATCAGCACCAACCGAATTTTTGGCAGAGGTAAGTACAGCTTGACGCTCTAGAAATTGTTAATTTTGGATAAATGATACAGCTTTCCTTCTAATTTTAATTGAAACACAAATAGAAATTAATGTTAGATTCATTATTAAGACACGAAAAAACAATCTTTGCCATGTAATTAATGTGTGTCCTTAATCTTAAATTTCTGTCATCATGGTGTGAAAACGGCTCCACGAAAAGCCCCCCAATGAAATAACGCCCAAACGAGAAATGAAATATTCTCCAAATTTTTTTCATACATTTTTGGGTGTTACTTCATATGAAATAACTCCCAATTTTTTTGGGCCGTTTTTCATTTTCTTTTTTTTGGAAATTATTTTATTTCTCATTTGGGGTTTTCAAATTATGAAATAATCTCCAATGAAATAACACCCAACAAATTTTTAAAATTCGGGGCTTGTTTCATAGCGTGTATAATTTGGGTGTTATTTCATTTTGTATTCGGGGGTTATTTCATTTTTAAAGCTGTTGGTTTTTGGGGGTGTATTTGCTTGTAAATAAATTTTATAAAAATAGGCCTTTTACAAAAAAAATTTTAGCCTGTGAATATATTACAATATCTTTTCAAATACACAAATGATAACGTTCTGGATTTGGATGATGCGACCTTCGTGACAGACTACGAAATTAGTCTGCGTAAGGCAATAATGATTGTTTTCCCTAAATCAAAAGTAATCGGTTGTTGGTTCCACTTCTGCCAAGCAGTGAGGAGGTACATAATAACAATGTGTAACCAACTGGCAGCATTTATATATAAAGAATACGATCAGTGAAACCTTAACACACATTTTTAATTCCACCTTTCTTCATGCACAAAAAATATAACTGTTTATGATCAAGTTTGCATTTAAAAACTTGTCAAATTATGTGTACAAAATAATAGCATAATCGGATTATTAGTTTGTTTGAAAATGGATTCCGAAGAAAAAGTGCGTGAAAAAATAATAACAATTTTTTTTAAAAATCCCAGTCGTACTTACAAATCTATTGCAAATGAGATAAAGGTGTCACGACAAACAGTTTCGCGTGTGATAAAAGTGTATAACGAACGTCGTAGTATTAAAAGGAAAGCTGGAAGTGGAGCTAAAAAAGGTATAACTGACCCACAGTTAGCTTCAAAGATTGTTAGTCTTCTAAACCAAAATTCCAACCTCTCAAACCGTAAAGCCGCCTTAAAAGCAAACTGTTCCGATTTTTTTGTAAGGAAGGTTAAAAGATATGAAGGCCTTAAGTCCTACAAGGTTCAGAAAGTGCCAGACAGAAATTCGAAGAAAAACTTGGATGCAAAAAGTCGTGCCAAAGAACTGCTTAGAAATTTTATCTACAAATATGAGTGTTGTATTATGGATGATGAGACTTACGTTCTTGCCGACTTTTCTCAGCTCCTAGGGCGAAGTTATTATGTGGCCGATAGAAGAGGTAATGTCGATGACCAATTTAAGTTCCAAAAAAAGACAAAGTTTCCAAAGAAGTACTTAGTTTGGCAAGCTATATGCACGTGCGGAGAAAGAAGCAGTAAATTTATTACTACTGGGACTATCAACACTGATATTTACATCAAGGAGTGCTTGCAGAAGAGGTTGCTTCCATTCATACGAAAACACAATAAGTCAACATATTTTTGGCCCGACCTAGCGTCGTGTCATTATAGTAAATCTGCAGCAGAATGGTATGAAGCAAATAATATAGTGGTAGTGCCAAAAGAAGCAAATCCACCTAATTGTCCAGAACTAAGGCCCATCGTACGTTACTGGGCTTTAGTCAAAAGAGTGCTGAAGGATACAAAACAAGTTGCTAATACTACTAAAATTTTTTCCCAGAAATGGTCTTATTCCAGCAATAAAGTTACTAAGGATACCATCAAAACCCTCATGGTCTCAATTCCGGAAAAGGTGAAACAGTTCATCAAAAAAAGCTGAATTTTTACAAAAAGCATTAATATTTTAATTTACTGTTATTTTATTGTTAAACCACGCTATTTTCATTAAAATGGATTAATTCGTTTCAAAGTTATTGCATTTTATTCGTGTTAGGGTTTTATCGATCTCATTCTTTACAACGTATATTTTCTCCATCTTGAATTCATGAGCAACCATTTTGTTTTTTTCACCATTCCTTGCGTATAATCTATTAAATTTATTATTTATGTATGTACATGAAAATAATTATTTGGTAGTTGGGTTTCAAAAATAAATATATTGGAAATATTAAACAATTCTTTGTCCGTACTTCCTCACATTTCCATTACAGAATATCACTGCCTTGTTTACAACATTGTAACTATAATAACTTCTCCCATGAGTTGGATTTTCAAGCCATTCGTAAAGTTTTAGGATAGCTCTTCGGTGGCTGATTTGAAATCGCTTTCATCGTATAAGGGAAAATAACTGCACTGGACTTAGTTTATTTACAAAACCAAAAGTAGTCACATTTAAACGAGCTTTGTATGTTCCTTCACCAAAAAAAAGTGATTATGAATGCTGGCACACTTTCGGAGTTGCATATATCCTTATTATGAAGAAGACGCCTAAGGGCCTCCACACGATTCCTTTCAATAATTTTGCGATTTTGCTGTTGGTCAATATTGACTTCATAAAATCCTTAGTGAAATTGACTTTTTTATGAATTTCGGGCATAATTTAATTTTTGTTGCTGATGGGGGGATTTCAAATTAAATAACCCCAAATATTGGGTGTTCTTTCGTTTTCGCTTTGGGGTTTATTTCATTTATTTTTCAGTGTTTTTTCATTAACTGTTTTTGGGTGTTATTTCCAATTTTTTTTTACTTCATTGGGGATTGTTTCCTGGGCGTTATTTCATTGAGGGACTTTTCGTGGAGCCGTGAAAACACTCCCCATTGACGATAATATCCTATTTGGCCTCATTTTTGAATACACATCTTTATAAAAACGTTTTATCAAAAAAATGGTAATTCGTTTTAAAAAACTTCAAATAGTGAAAATAAAAATACAGATTTACAGCAGATTAGATTCTCTGCATTTAATGGCATAACAAATTTATGTCTTTAATTTTTTTCTGTAACTGTTAGTTAGCATTTCAAATATACAACTAAATAGTAAATTTTGGACAAATACCCCAAAAAGTACTACCAATGTGTGAGACAGCGAAACAGTTAATTCAGGTCACGCTTTTTTTTATTTTCTGTCTGTGTTTTAGCATACTTATAAAGAGTATGTCAGAAAAAACATGGTCGTATTAAGTTCAATAAAACTTAGGCCGTTCAATATAAAAATTCTCTAACCCTGCATTTACACATGAAAGTACTTTCATGAAATTTCTGTATACGTATTGTAAATAAAAATTTTAATGAAATATGAAATAGATCACTTTAATGAAAATTTCTTGTTCTTTACAGAGGAAAGTAAAAGGTAATTTTATAAACATAGTCGAAGAGTATTGTCGCAATAATTGCTATAGATTAAATATTGATAAGCTAAATTTGCCTCTATTTTTTTACTACCTTTAGAGATACCAAGAATATTTAATACACAAATTTTTTCTACATTTTTAAAGACAATAATTGAAAATAATTTTTTTTGTTAATTTTAAATAAAATTTTTTTATAAAAAAGATATCGAATTGTATGTTTTTAAGAATATCTGAAGTACAAATATTACAAATCTTTTCATATATACAGAAACAAGTTCTATTTACAATTATTATTTTACCACAATCCTGTACATTTGTATAAGTCTTATTAGTAGGCAACAGTGTTTTCTATGTGTCACTTTAATTGCTTGAAAACGTCAAAAAATTACTTTCTTGAAAATATCGTTGAAATTTGAGTGGAATGCTTAAAATAATGTAAATGTGTTAAAGAAGAAGTGTGATTGTATTGCAAATTTCAAGCATTTACTTTAATGGGTTAATGGCAACAAAATAATCCTTAAAAACGACCAACGCAAGTAAGCATAAAATGAAATTTCAATTTCATTTGTGGATTAAAATAAATAAAAATGCTGTGGAAATTTAATTGACAAAAGGCAAATACTACATAAAAGTAAAAACAAACTGTTTAAATTGTAATAAACAAAAGCAAGAGTAATTTTAAAGAAAAATAGAATAGTATGCGTCTAATTTAAAAACATTTGATTAAAAAAAGAATACGTATTTGTGAAACCTACTAAATATAATTACACCCTTTTAACAACAAATATAAATAAATTAAATACATATCGTCTGAATTAAATACATTTATTATCAAACAAAAATCTTATTTTTTTCTATCCTGCATAAATAAACGAAATCAAGTCGAATTTAAAAAATACCTTGTGAATATGCCTCTGGCGTAACTGAACTGTGTAACATCAGTTCAATATTTTATAAAATTTTTTGGCAAAATATTAAATTATATTGATCGCACATGTCAAAAAATTTTGCTCACTTTGATGTATAGCTTCACTGGAAATTCGAACTTTAGGGGGAAAGTCGGTAACCTTTTATCAGCTTCAATAAAAATAATACAGATTATCTTGAAAAAGTATTGTAATCTACTCTAAAAATAAGCCGACAGGTGCCTGAACTGTATTTTTAATTTTTAATCCGTAAGGGGAAAAACCGGTTAAAAACTACAATGTGGTACTTTTTTTACCCTATATAATTTTCAAAAACAAAAAGCAGGGAAAAAATAAATAGTATTAGTTAAGGGGCAAAAAAATATTAATATCACTTTGACACTTCTTTCAAATTCGCATGTATAAGGGATAAAAACTGTCTCTATTTTTGATACTGAAAACAGATTTTCTTATATTATTCAACAGGACATTGATAATTAATTTCGCTTAATAGAATATGGACAGTTGTTTAGGCGAAATTTTTGGAAACTTTAAGGGGGAAAAAAGGTACCACAAAGCGGAAAATCGGGAAAATATCAATAATTCCCAATTACAGGGCCAATAATAAAAAACTGGAACAAATAATGTATAAAAGCTATAGTGGCTGGCCATACAAATAACTATATTGTTATCATTTTCTTTTTTACCCAAACAGTTTCTCTCTGCTGTCATGCTCAAGGATTATAAGAAAGCTTTAAAATATTGCAAACTGAGTAAGTATTAAAACTATTGTCCTTTTTGACATTTACCAACAAATTTCCATGAAAACCTAAATCTAACAACTGAATTTTATTTTTTTGTTTGCTTTTTTCGTTATTCTAATCATTCTAGTTTTACAATATGAACCAAACAATTCCACAGCAAAAGAGTTTTATCCCCTGATATTGGATAAATTACGGGGTAAGTGTTTAATAATGGAAAGGTGTCTTCCATATTCATAATTTTTTTATTTTTTTTTTTCAAATCTAAAATAGGTTTAAACAAGTAAGAGCACTATATTCGGCTGTGCCGAATCTTTTATACCCACTACCAATTTTGTGTACATTTAAAGCACAATATTTATTATTTTGTTAATCGCTATGGAATAATCTCTTTATAATAAAATATGTATCAGTTTCTTTGTAGAGGGTGGTTAAATTTTAAGGGCCCATGTTGAAGGTGAACTACACCTAGTCTTTAAATTTGTTTTCCGCATTTCATTTGACATTTCCCAATCCTAAACTTACTCAATTTGATCCGTGGAAAGATACGCAAATGAGCAACGCTTTAAAGTTATTCAGGTTTTTTGTAAAAATTGGCGTTCAAATCAAAATGCATTTTGTGCAGTTCGTAATTCTTTTGATCAACATAATCGTTCAAATTCGTCCACAATCGGGAGAATTGTAAAAAATACTTAAATTTCTGCAAAACAGGTCTGTATAAAATGTTAGAAAATCTGTGAATGTCTTCTTAGTTCATTGAATGGGAACCATTGCTGTTGTTTGCGATAGTGTGGCAAAAGAGCAGTCAACCTCGACTCATCATCATGCCCAACAATTTAGCATCAACATTGTCATTGAAAATTTGGACCATCAGATAGAGGAGTGGCGCCAAGGATGGGAGGGGGTCATTTGGCCAATATTTTGTTAAATACATAATTAAACCATACAAATATTATCATTATAAAAAGAAATAATAATAATTTCCTAAATAATTTGTTTTTTATTTAAATTCAACATCGGCCCTTAAAATTTAACCACCCTTTATAACTTCGATATGCTACCAAAATGTTTTTGTAAATGTAGTCTTTCAATGAAAGTGGGCGTTAAAGTAGGCGTATCAATAAAGTTTCTGCTAATAAATACAACCAATATATTTCAATATAGTCCTTTATTTTCCCAAAAAATTTGTCAATAGAGAAATTACATGGATTTAAGATAAATCGTTATATGGGAGGTAGGCGTTAAAGTGGGCGTGTCACCTAAACTTTTTGGTACAACAATTACATTGATTAGAAGGATATATGTAGCAAATTTCATCATCATACCTCTAATTTTGTCGGTTTTATGAACGGTAGATAACGTGAAAAGTGGGAGTTATAGTAGGCGTGTCAAAGTTGTTTTTGCTAATGAGTACAACCTAGATGTTGCAATATAGTCCTTTATTATTCCAAAATCTATATTAATAGAGAAATTATATGAGTTTTGGGTAAAACGTTTATGGGAGGTGGGCGTAAAAGTGGGCATGGCACATTGATTTTCCATTACAAAAAAGCCTCTCACCAAAAAGCAAAGTGTGCAGAATTTCAGAGTCGTACATCCAATTTTATTGCTTTTATGACGTTTTTGTTTTTAAATATACCGAAAAATACACTGTGCGGTATAAATTTTCGTACATTTTGATCGATAACTTCTCTCCTAATGCATAGATTTAGATAATTTTCGTGGAAAAATATTGTTTTTACGCAGGAAATATATATTCGAAGTTTCATGAGTCTACGTTAATGCATTTGGACACAATTCCATTTTATTTGATGTTCGAAGGACACGGTTTTTTCGACCTACTCTTGCTTTTCGAGCTATAACTCTCTTCCTAATATTCCGATTTAGCCCATTTTCAATACAAACCTTGTCTATAAGAAAGATTCTGGCAAAATTTGAGCCCCCTAGCTTTTTCGGTGCGCCCCCTATCGTGCTTTCAACAGACGGACAGACGGACGGACATAGCTAGATCGTCATCAAATCAAACCCTGATTCAGAATATATATACTTTATGGGGTCTAAAATGGATATTTCGATGTGTTACAAACGGAATGACAAAATGAATATACCCCCACCATTTTTTTGGTGGCGGGTATAAAAAACAACATTTTCATACAAAATTAAGTTTTTGAAACCATTTTAAATTTAAAAATTAAACTATAAATATAAATAAAAAAATATTCTAATTTTTTATAAATTTTTTGCATGCATAGGCTATTAATAATTTACCTGACTATCGCGAATAATTAAGTTAATTCTATATAAAAAGAAAAATTTGGTTTTTCGTTTGCCATTAATACACATTTTGTATTAACGAACAGTTAGTTAGTTAGTTTGACATATGAAATAAATGAGAGAAGAGAGAAAATGATTTTATATATATTGAGTTAGACAGCTGAAGTTTAAAATAAGTGAATAAAAAAAATAGTCAACTGACGCATCAAGACTAGATTTTTTCTATTTACTTTTCTATTATAATTTCATTTTTAATTAAATAATTAACACTACTAATACTTATACTTTTTCATTTTATTTTGTTAAAATCCTCAGGTGCCAATACATCAAGTGACAGCGATGAAAATTATAATAAATCGTCATCATCACCTGAACTTATTTTGGAAGCACCGTCATCAGATCCCTCAGCTGGAGAAAGTGACGAACATGATGGGCAGTATATGCGGCAGGGTAGAGATAGAGTATATTTAAAGATTACCGATAATAGTGGCAAAGAAAACGCAGTTGTTATGGGCACCAATAATAATGTTTCAAATTTAAATGTAAGCAGCAGTAGTAGTGGCGGAGTTGAAGCTGATGATGGCGATGACGATGAGATGGAGGGAGACAACGAGGAAGGTTGTGGTTCAATAGATGCCAGCTTAAGTGATGCAGAGGATGATGACGAAGATGAGGATGATTGTGAAGATATCGACGATGATGATGATGATGAGGAGGAGGATGATGAAGATGATGATGAAGATGACATTATGAGTAGTAGTGGCGATGATTTGCCCGTTGACGAACAACAAATACTTGTAGGTGATGTTTTAGATTTGGATACTTCTTTAGCAAATGCTTGTGAAATTGAGGCAGCCAATAATATTTCAAATTCATCACAGAACTCGTCAAGCGGTGGCAAAGGCAGTAGTCGCAGTGACAACACCACACATTCCTATTCAAGTCTTTTGCTTGAGGAAGAAGATGATATTGTACCTGCTAATCTACATTTTCCCAAAGATTTGCATACAACTGATTTGGATGTTAGCAATGGCAACAAAGTACCCTCAACATCGTGCAGTGACTCAGAATCGCCTACAGAACCTTTGACCCAAAGATTAGCGGCCATCTTGCGTTCGAAATGCGGCGTTTCAAATACGGCCGATTAGAAAGTACATAGACTTAATACAACGCAGCAGGTAGACGGCCCTTAAAACTCTTTATTTTCATACATATTTTGTATATGGAGGAAGCAAAAGAAAATACAACAAATACAATTTAATCATACATTTGTATGTATAAAAACATTTATTTATAAGTATAAAGATTTTTGTGAAATTATTATAGACACTCTTATAACTTAGATTTAATTATTTTTCATTTAAACACACATATCCCTGCATATTTTAAAGTAAAATTTTATTGGCCCTCTTTTATTTATCTCTCATAAATTCCAATTGTATTCGTATGCTTAGGCTAATTCTATATTTTTTGTTATAACTTTGTAACGTAAAGTGTAATAAGTCGAAACTATTTTTATATACTAACATACAGCATTCCAACTTTTAAAATCTATGATTGATCTATCAAATATAACTGATTTTCTTAAAAAACACATTTTTAAAAAACCAATTAAATATCATTGTATCATCTCTATGACCAGATGAGACAAATAAACTAGTCAATTGGCCAGAGTGAGAGCAGCAGCCAGAACATTAGTTAAATAGATTTTTCCGAAATCATATAACTAAATAAATTGAGTTAAAACGTTAAACCTTACTAAAAGGTTTTAATTTTAGAATGACATAAGAATATATTCCATATTATTCAATTTCTGTTTTAAAATTGCATTCACTTACGAAACTTTTACTTTTTTTGCATACCTTCATACTCAGAGATCTGCAACGAATACCAATTAAGTAAGTGAACTTATTCTTATTATTCTTTATTTCGTTGATTTATACGCATTTAAACTTATTGAAAAGTCTTCACTACTTATACGCACTTTTAAATGAAATGTACTTACAGTACTCATATTCATCAACACGTATGACTTAGTTGATTGCTATTGTCGTTCATGCAAAATAAAAAGACGACCAAAAGCACGTATGACTCGCGTACTTAGTCATTATGAAGTTGTGTGTTTTAACTAGGCTTGCCATATAACAATTTGGCATTCACCATAATAATTGTGGATTGTTAAAAAAAATAGACAATTTAATTTTGACAAAATAATACAAAAACAACAAGCGAAAATAAAGTGCTTGCTTTGATGTCTGTTTAAAAGATTTACTGCTTGTGTTTTCTTTCGACATCGTTGAACAGCCAGTTTGTTTTTGCGTATTACCTTTCAAATTTAAGTGAGCACCTAAGAACCAGTTTTTTAATTTGCTGCAAAAAATTTAAACATGAAAATACAAAACACAAAATAACTGTTATTGTTTACCTCTTATTATAGAGGCCAACCAAAACTTAGCCTAAAGACCATAATCAGTTGCATTTATTTAAAAATTAAATAGTGATACTTGCAAAAATTTTAAAATTGCAAATTTTCTGGCGTCCAAAAAATATCTTGCACTCTTCGACCTGGCAACATTGTTTATTCTTCATACAAATGAGAGCTGTTAATGTGTTTGTTGTTGAGTCAACTTGCATCATTCTATGAAGATAAGTAGTTTCTTAAAAATATAAATCAACGTGAGTAGTCTTGCAAATCATATAAGTATGGGACGCTTTAAATATAAGTACGACGTAGTACTTATGTTCATTGTGTGTTGTACTTATAAATCAACGTTGTTGTGGGTATGCATACGTCAGCTCAGTTAAATTTCAATGATTTATACGCACTTATACTCAAATTTTATGACTCACTATGAACTATTAAACAAACGACTTAAAGCCGATCACTGCTTCATACATCATACTAGTAAGGCCTCAACAACTTCTTCTGCAGGAACGAATTCGATGAAGCAAACTTTCGAGCACTTTTTCCACTAAATTAAGTCGTATGTCATGAATGGCACTTTCAATATTGACTTGTAAAGCTTGAAGAGAGTCTGGTTTATTTTAAAATACCAATGACTTCAAATAATATAACTCTTATTGGGGCACGACGCGCCATAACTTTCTGAAACATGAGCAAACAATCACGACTGCTTCTGTTTTTTCCCCATATTTTTACTTAAAAAATCTAAATTTTTTAGACCCACGTTAATTTAATTTAACCTAACGTTAATTTATAGAGACGCTTGTTACTATTTATAGGTATGATGTCTAGGGATATTCTTACAACATTTTGGATAAACCAGATACTAACCGAGTTCTACACAAAAATAATTTTGGAAAATGTAAGGTTTTTTTTTTAAATATACAAATCAAATTATTTAAAATCCAATTAATTTTAAAATATGCTAAAGACACGAGAAAACAAACCGTTTCCTTGACAAAAATTGCCGACAAAAACTGACATGTCGGTTTAAAACTAACTGAGCTATAAGCAAAAAAAAATACAAATGCTTCGAGGTGTTCCTAGAATTTGCAAACGAAAGTCGATTTCTTTCAGCTTTTGGACAACAGAGAGCAATGATATGGGTAGCAAAAGAAAAACCTTAACACTATAAAAAAAATTGTGTCGCCCTTACAAAATTACGTACAATTAATTTATCTATGGATCAAATCTAGTAATTAAAATGCACTCACTTCAACCCTTTCAATACTGGCATCAAACGAAAGATTCTTGCCAGTGAAATGCTGTACACACTGAAAAAGTTCAAATCCAAGATGGCGTCTGAAATAAAATAGCGAAAAAAAATTTTTTAACCCATCAATATGGGTATCAAATAAAAGGGCTTGACTAATAGAATACAGTTGACTACAATACGTAAAAATTTAAAATCAAATATGACGTCCAAAATAATGGCATATAACATGAAATCTGAAATCTAAGCTGGACTACGATGTGTACATGATGGTGAAGGGTATTATCAGATTCGGCACGTCCGAATATAGCACTCTTACTTGTTACTCTTTGCAATCATTAATCTTTGATTTTTAGATAATAAAACAAGCTAAAATAAGCATTGTATCCCAGCAAAATCTTTTTGAAATTGTGTAATAGGTTGTCATTACTTTATACATTACATAGTAATGAGGGGTCGTTACAAACATCGATATTTTAAAGTACAGAGTAATGGCCTATTGGTTATGACCTTCGTAAATACTTTTTATATATTTTTTTTAAACAGTAAACTTTAAATTAACTTTTTAAATATTATAATATGCCCAATATTATAATTTTTATATATTTTTGTATTGTAACAGTATAAAAATATCCAGCTATAGTTCAGCTTTATTGGTAACTACTTATTTGATTGCTTTTTGTAAGTTCATTTGTAAGCGAGGGTCATGATTTCTGGGACAACTCAAACAAAAATAAGTAGTTATTCGGTCGAAAAGTAACTAGTTTATGTATATCTCCAATATTACTTGCTAACTTACTAGGTAAGTAAAGATTTTGCTGGGATGTTGATGTTCCAAAACTTTGTTTTATTATTAATCGCTCGGCAAGTTCTAGTTGCTGCTGCAACATAGTGATTCTGGCTTTATTTGAGTTATACATATAAAAGTTTAGTATACATTTATTTAGAAAATTTTCCCCTTTTTTCAAAAAATACCTTTTTTACTTTATCTTCCTTAAGGCAAAACTTTTAGAATTTATCTTTATATCCGCTTACTTTTAGAAATATTTTTATAATAAATACACTTATATACTATATATATATTCAATTTATTAGAACTAATTAGAGCTTATTAAATACAATATACATATATATTTATATTACATACATACATACATACAATATTTACACTCTAAGCCAACATAAACAGCTATACAATAACAAATATAAATAAATAAACATTTTATAAATATTTTGCAAATGTACTTTAAGCACAAATAAATTTTGTAGTTTAAGTTATTGCGTCAAAATGTATTGTTTAATTTTAAGCAAATTTAATAAAGAAAAGCTATTAAACTTTAGAGAACTACTGGTTTTCAAAGAAAATTTTTGAAAATTATTTTTGTATTCCCATCTATTTTGTTATACGATCTAACAAAAAATTTGTAACTTGATTAAAGCATATTTTAATTTTTTTTCGATATTTTAATATAATTCGATTTACTTTTTCATCTAAAAAAATAAATAAAAAGTGTTTATTAAACAATTAGAAAAACATATCGTATAAAAATTAAAAAAAAATTATTTTGAAAAATTTATAAAAAAAAAATAAGAATTGAATATTTCAGTGTTGTTTACTTTATTTATTAAAATTTTATAATGTAAGGCAATTGTTTTCAAAATAAAAAAAAAATAAGTGATTAAACATAAATTTATTATAAATTTTAGTAAAACTTAAATAATAATTTGCGACAAAAATACGTAAGATAATGATGAGCCGGCAATGTTTGACAAAAATCTAAACCTGTTGTATATAAATATGCAGCAGATTTAGAAACACCAGACAAAAAACTTGTTGAAATTTTCTAATACAATATTAAAGGTATTCACGTCTTAAGCCTATAGTACACGATATGCAAAAAGTCACATGCACATGTGGGTCTGAAATCACTAAAATGTTCAGCACTTTGGGTAAACTTTTTAAAATAGTCGTAGTGGCTACATATGGTAAGATTTTGATATTACACGAAATGTATTTTAGTCAAAAAATGCAAATAAATCACAAGCCACATGCATTTCAATTTATAAAAAAAAATGGACCATTGTAATTTGCAATAGATGTTAAATATGGTTAGTACTCAAGGGTTAAGGTTATGCAAAGGTAAAATAAGTGCAAAATTACTTTACACAAAATGGTTGTTATGTTTCAAAAATATCAAGCATTTTTTAATTTCTCAAGAGTAACCGGTGATGTGAATACCCTTGTTATTCATTTCGGAAAGTTACTGCACTGCATTTGTAAAGGGTATTCCATTATTCAAACAAAAAAATTGTGTCAGCGTTTTTATCAAAATATATGTATGAATTGTTTGTTTAATGGCGCCAAAGCTATAACTTATCAAAAAAATGCTTTTTGGTAAATATCAATTTTTCTTCTTCCTATATCCGCGCTTCACTGACAATTAAAAGCTAATAACAATGAAGCCAGGAATCAGTTCTTTTTCCTTTGTATATAATATTTTAAAAATACATGACAGTTTGGCTGCCATGTATTATATGACGGAAAAATAACATTTCTGTTAGTAACTCTTGTTCCCTGTTTTGTTATTAAAAAAAATCACTTTTTTCTATTAAATACAAATTTTGGGATAATTATGGAGGTATCCTTTTCATATTTTACAATTGCTCAATATACAACCTGTCAAAGGATTACGGCATTTAATGTTTGAAAATTATATCATATAAATGTTGTCCACGACTACGTATAAAGTGATCTATTCAGAAGGTCCAATTTTGGGCAAGTCATTCGAGCATAGCGACTGATATCTCAAGAATAACCAGAATAATGTTGAATTCCAAAGCGTCAACAACAGCTGGCTTATTCCTGAAGATCTCAGACTTTACATATCTCCAGAGAAAAAAATCCAACGGTGTAATATCGTATGGTCGAGGTTGCCACTTTACCGTAGCAAAACGATAAATTAAGTGCTCACCAAAATAATTTCTCAACAAGTCCATTGTTTCACGCGCTGCATGGCTCTTAGAGCCGTCTTGTTGAAACCACCGAGACCATGCGCTTTTATTAAGGGTGGGGAATCGGCTAGTAACATGGTACGATAACAGTAACCATTAATGGTAATATTCTAATTTTCCCGATTTTTAAAGATATATGGACCAATAATTTCACCAGCCCATAATTGATATAACTGTAGCTCTTGCTACTCTTCGGGATTTGCATCAGAGCAAATACGACAATTCTTTTTATTTACGTATCTATTTAAGCAAATATGTGCTTCATCACCAAACAAAATTTCACGATAATACATCGCAATACAGCTGAACAATTTGAAGACGCTCTTGTGGTATGAGTCTTTCCATGATGACTTACCAAAAGATACTTAACAAATATGGCAAAGCACTTCAATATGAGTTATTCGTGATCCTTTAAATCCTATTAAAATTAAACCTCACTATGAATCATTCGACATTAATACGACATTCTATAAATTAATATTTTTAAAGGGAGAAATTAGCAACAAAATGTGTACAACTACTAAATACGACGTACAACTTCTACAATAGATTCTGAATTTGACAAATATGTTGAAAATGTAAAATCTCTTATATACATTAGGGTGTCTCATAACAAGAATATTAAACCTTTAAAAGCTGTAAAACAGTGATTAGTAATTTTTATTCAAGTGGACACAAAGTTAAAGGACATTGCTGGAAAAACAATGGTTGTAAAACCTTAAATTGTTCTTGTTGTAATTTTCAAATAAAACCGCTTTCTTTCTTTTGTAGATTTTTCTAGAATATTTTTCTTTATAACGTTTTTTGTGTTAGATTCTTATCGAAAACTATAACTACTACAAAAATTTATAATAAAAGTATGTAACTATTTTAATTACTTTTATTTACCAAAATTCACTTAAATTTATAATTAAAAAAAAAATATGAAAAAACTATCTATATAAGTAAATGTATAAAATACCCAATGATAATGGTCCAAAACTACATTTTCATAAAACAATACAAAAGAAAGAGAAACTAAAGTATATTAATTAAATTAATAACATTTAAAGAATACTCACAAAATAAACAAAATATTGTCACACACTGAGAAAATAACAAAATCGTTTATAAAAAAATTATATACAAACATTCTAAATAACATATATTAAACTTATGTAGTTAAAACTATTTACATAACTATATACATACATACATATAAAAAAAATACATATTTATAAAAAATAATAAAATATATGTTTAAAACAAATATACATGTATACATACAAATGTATATAAACATACGTATAGTAATATACTTACAAACAAAAAAAAACATTAATTATGGATAACGTTTTTATAGAAATCATAGAAAGACTTGATGTTAGTTAATAAGTACACATACTTGCATACACACGAACAAACATTTATTTATACATATACAAATGTATATGCAAAAGATATTAGGTTCGTTCGAGTACTTTTACTGCACTTTGTAGTAAATGAGTAATTATTAGGTAAATTGAAAATTTTACTCTCAAAAAGAGAATTTGTCCAAAAAAGTACTCGAACAGACATTTGTAAAAATTCGTAAGATTGAAGCAACAGCTGATGGCAAATAAATATTGTGTTGTTTAATGGGAACTATGTCCATACATATGTGCAAATATGTATTTAAGTATGTATACCTGCGCCGGATTCAGGCAGTTCCATTCTTTCATCTGTAGACATTGTTAACTAACTTTATTTCACAAACAATTTAAATTTAATAATATATTGCACTTTTGTTTGGATTTTCCTTATTTTTAATATTTTTTCACAAATTGTATACTTTTTGTTTGCTTACTTTCGTCAAATCTAGCGATTTCAAATTTAGTTAAGCGGGTCTGATAGTCTAAATTAGCATTAAGGAACACCGTTAGCGAGATTCTTGCTAAAAACTTTTGAAAGTGGCATGAAAATCGGAAGAATGTTATTTTTCTGGGATACTCTTAACGTAGCTGAGTTGAGATTATTCACATTGATTTTTAGAGAACCACCTCGATATTCTTTCGACTCATGATTCCCCAATAATTGAAAGAACGTCTTTATATACAGTAGTTAGTAATAAAATAAGTATTTTCTTTAAAATTTATGTTCTTGCACACAAAGAAAAAATATGGTTGTGGTAACCATAATCGAAGAGCAACATACTATGATTGAATTGTATGATTATGGTAACAACATATAATGGTTAGCAGTTATCGTTATAATATTTAACTAAAGCATTATGCAATAATCATACATATGACTACAATTGAAATCGACAATCTTTGCTTTTTTACGGCAAATTACTTTACGGCTGTAATATGCGCATATTGATTGTACTTACCAATTTAATTGCAATTTTAATACCAATATTTTTTTCATTTTCTCGTTTATTTTTAAATTTTCTTTAATTTTTCAACATTTTTGTTCGTTTTTTTGACATCTCAAACTTTAAAAAAAATAAAAATTTATTCAGCAAGACGAAGAACAATTGAAATCAAATTATTATTAAAAAATAATCATAGCTTCATTAATTTGTAATCATACTGTTGTCTCATCTATTATTTAATGATTATTTGTAATTTTAAATGCGTTTGAATATAATGTTATTTTTGTCATAACAATTTTTTTAAATCATACTATTTTTAAACGACAACCGTATCGAAATTTTTACAAAAAGTAAACATTAAATGATACATTTCAAACAAATGCTTGATTATCGTGACAAAATATATGATGAAATGAAACAAAAATAACTATTACTTGTTTTTGACAACCAAATATTGTTAAAGCGAATATTATATTACCGTCATGATCATGTTATAAACACGGTTTTTCTTTGCCTGTAGTTGTTGAGCAAAATTTTTAAAAAATTCTTTTATTTCGGCAGTAACTGTTAAATTGACATTATGATTTGAAATCAATAACATTATTTTTCAAAAAGAACATTTTTATTTTTATTATTTTTTTTCTTTTTTTTTTTGATTTATACAATCATGAATTTCATACTCAAAACAATTCACATACATATTTTCAAATCAACAAACATTTGTTGTCTGAAATCGAAACTAAAAATATTTATGAATGTCGTACAATTCGAAAATGTTATTGTAATTGGTAAAAACAATATTTTAGGTTAAAATTGATTTATTTTAAACCATAAATACAAAATATAAATAAAAATGTAAATCATAGTTGTATGTAAAGAAAAACAATACAAAAATAATTGTTAAACATAAAACATACAAAATTAAAAAAAAAAAATAAATAAAATTATATTCAAAAAGAGACAGGAATCGGTTGTTGTTTCATTTCATTAAAAAAAATTATCAGGCGATACTTACAAGAGGAAATCATGGAACATACAAATTGATGTTCATTATTTATAACATAAAAATAATATTTAATGGATTTATGACAAAGGTTGTACAAAGTATCTAATGAACTAAAATTAGTTTTAGAATTTTTAGTAGATGGTTTAAGAAAAACACAGTTACGGCCATTATCACAATATATAATTATAATTTAACATAAACTTTAGCCATAAATAAGGCAAAATAAAATTTCACAAAATACGGTTAGCACTTTAATCACAAAGTTTCTGTTAAATTATACCGAACAAAATATTTCGGTTGAGATTTTTACCAAAGAAAGAATGTAAAAGCGCAAATGGATAAAAGAAATTAGCATTTACATTGTTGCAATATTTTTAATTTTAAAAGTGAAAAGGCTTCAAAGATAAACGTGCATTATATTACTTACTAGAAGAACCCGGTCCGCTTTGCATTGTTTTTATTAGGAGATCTTTATCATTTCGAGATTTAAATAGGAAGTTGTTATCAGCAGTTGCTCATACTAAATTTAAGACAATAACAATTAAAGTTTTTCATAAATGACACCAAATCGTCGCTGCTCTGATGAGATCGTTTATGCAATAATTTTTGACATTTTGCTCCATTTTGAACCTTTATCGGTCATACATCTATTCACCAAACCATTTAATTTTATCTAGGTAGGTTCAAAAATCAACAATAGTTGTACATAGAGTATATGTTGTCTGAGCCCGGATTCATTTTAGGATGATCTATCTAGAAAGTATTTCTAAGAAAAACTAACAAATCGGTTTGAAACCAACTGAGATACAAGTTCAACTGCTTTGGTGTTTTTCTTAAAATTTACAAACGAAAATATATATTTTTCAGTTTCTATATAACCGAGAGAGCCAATATGGGAATGAAATAAAGGGCTTGAATATTAAAATATAGTTAGCTATGAAAAGAAAAAAATCCAAGATGGAGTCCTAGATTAAATGGCGAATATACGAGTCAAATATAGTTGTTACGGCTTTGTCCCCTTTAACCCCCACAATATTAGTATAAAATAAAAGGGATTGGCCATTAAAATGAAGTAAATTCTTAACAAGTAAAAGTGCTATATTCGGCCGTGCCGAATCTTATATACCCTTCACAACGTGTTGTCATGCAATAACAATTGTTTGTATCACCATTCATCTCATATGAAATACGTACATACATATACAAAACAACCCATTGCAGAATTATAAATTGAGTTTAAGTATGTTTCAAAAAAAAAAAATACAAAAAAAAATATTAAAAAAAATTTATTAAAACAAAACAAAATTGTTTAAATTTTTTTTTAAAAAATAAAAAAAAATATAAAAAAAATAATAAATATATAAATAATATATAAATATAATATAATTTACTCTAACCAGTATATTTTTATGTATGTTGTTGTTGTAATTGTAAAAAAAAAAACGAGATGGTCGTGGTTTTTTGCTCATATCTCAGAAAGTTATGGGGCGATTGTGCTGAATTTCAATAACGATTTATTCCCGGATATTTCCAAAAGATTGATACCATACTCAGATCTGAGGAACATATAGTTGCTTCTAAAGGTTGATTTCAACCAACATACGGACATACGGGCAGACGGACAGACTGTCAGGGCTTAATCGAAATAAAAATTGTAGAAATTACAAACGGAATGACAAAGCTATATATACCCTTGTGCACCACAGGTGAAGGGTATAAAAAGGGTAAAATGTAGGTATTAAATGAAAGTGCTTGACTAGTAGAATACTATGTAAAAATTAAAAATCAAAAATGGTGTCACAAATAATAAAGAAAATGGTGGGTTACACCATTCTGCCAACGACTGATGTCACATGTTTTAACAGAAGAAAATAGAGCGCACTCTAATTAAAATTTTGTCAGATGTCTCAACACATGTTTTTTACAGAAGTAATGTTTTAAAGGTAACACACGACATGTTTGTATTAGCAGTGGGGAATTTGACAAGTCAGATGTAAAAAACATGCCGTGTATTAGCTCCTTTAATAAAAAAAATTTTCTTACCCTTTTTTTGTATCGAGATATTTGTAAAACAATGTATGATTTATATAATTCTTTTAAAATTTTATTTAATATTTTGTTTGTTGCTGTGTTAATTTTTAAACATGAAACTTTTAAAGTTCTTATATAAAATTTTTATAATTTTTATTTTTTAATTTTTTTTTTTTTGTTAATTGGTTTTATTACCAATTTAATTTCAAAAATCTATAACTCACGTGTTTTAAACGCTTTTAACGTATTTAATAATTCTTTACGATTTCGAGATTTTTACAAAATTTATTGTTTTTTTTTTATTATTTTTTGAAAATAATCTGCACATTTTTTATTTTTTTTTTTTAAATAATTACTTAAAACTTGGGCCAGTAAAGGAAAGTTTTACTATACCGTATGCATAAAATTTATCAAAGGTTTATGAATTAAATTGCCATAGAAAATCAGTTTAATAAACCCTCTATGAACCTTTTATAACTTTTTTGCATATGGCAGTCATAAGTCGCTGTACATAAGAGCGTTAATTGATACAAATAAAAGGCTAAAGGTCAAATGTTAAACATAAAGAATTATCACAAGAAAAGTATTTTAAAACTAAGATATATTCAAACTGTATTTAACAGTTATATGCATACTGGGTGCTCCAAATGCAACTATCTTTGTAAGCAGATTTTTTAAATATCGACTATCATATATTTACAAATGGTGGAAACCCCGGTTTTTTCCTCTTTCAGCTGGCGATTTTTTCTAAATGTTGATTTTTCGAATATCGAGTACACCGGTTTTTTTTTAACCAAAAAAGCCAGTTTTTTATTTTTTTAAGTTTATTTTCATATATCTTTGTAAACAATCGTAGCATAGTATATTTAGTATGCGAAAAGTTTCCGAAAATCAGAAAATAAAAACTATTAAATATTCTTCCATAATATTGTAAGAAATTTATTTGTTGTTTAAAAAACAAATGTAAAATACGAAAAATAATTGAATAATTAATAGGATAAAAACCTAACGTTAAAAGTTAAAGGTACTTGAAGCATAAACTTAGCTGATCGATCACTATTAGGTAAAAAGTATAGTTGCAATAAAGAAAAATCAATAATCTCTCTACCCAGAACCTAATTTTAATTAATGGCATTGAGTGTCTGTCAACTTAAATTTTAATTAAACCATCGAACAAATTAGTTTATGCCTATACTTGTATGTCTGTCAGAGGTATAAGAAAGAATTTTTAAAATGAAATTTTAAAGATTTTCTCTCAAGCCTTTAAAATGTATTTCAAATCACAAAAATCATTTCAAACAAAATACGTTAGTGCATAATAGTTTAAAAGATCTATTTAACATTAAAAAAATTTACAGAAGGGCATACAAAAATGTATAACAGCCTTATTAAAAGTCTTATTTATTTATGTATTAATTTATTTTACTTGTAAGGAGTGCCTTTTGTTCTTAAATTCAACTAATTAAAACCAAATTAGTCAACTGCATTCATGTTAGTTATTGCGTAATTGTGCAGCCAAACGTATATAAACTGTAAAAATTTTATATTTAGATATAATTTTTATTATAAATCTTTTTTCTACAATATTTTTTGATTTTTTCTTTAAATATTATATTTTATATATTCGAACCGGTTAACCGGTTTTTTCTTAATTTACAAAATAACAATCGGTTTTTTTTAAATTCTAAATTTCAAACTATTTGAAAACCGGTTTCTTAAAAAAGTCGAATGATCGATCACCCTAATCAGTATCATACCTGCGCTAACCAAAATGTGTCATTTTGCGCTTGAACAACGTTAGAATATGACAATTTTAGTTCCAAAGTGAGTGTGTTGTCCAAATTGTGCAATTGTTGGAAAGAAGTTTAAGCTGAAATTAAGCACCTACTGCAAGAGCTATACGAAAATGTGTGCGAATAGTTTGTGATACATTAACAGAAAGTAACAGTATTCTGTGGACTTAACAATAGTGACATCTTTGGAAATTTTTTTTTACAAATGCATCTAGAAATTCCGTTTCAGTCAAAGGCGAGCGCTACAGAACCTTGATTAGGCACTTTTTATGAGACAAAATTTATGGTATGGCTTTTAGTAATTAATAATATCAATTGACCGCTTTAGACCTGCGATTTCATCTCTTAAGAAATTATCTTATGTCATACTGCTAAAGAGCGACGCCATGAGAATAATTCAGAATCTTCACCTTAAAAGCTAATAGCGTTATTTGTGAGATAGAACAGGTAACCGTTAACTAGCCTTGAAAAATTAAACTGTAAGGATAAGTTATCGTGAAGATAGAAGTTTGATAAACATTGGCACACAAAAAAAGAAACGGCGCTATATTCGGCCCTGCAGAATCTGATAATAGCCTTCACCGTCATGTACTTATATCTTTGTACATGACCACAGCTTAGCTTAGCCTAGATTTTAGATTTCATGCAGTAGGCCATTTTTTTTATTATTTCCGACGCCATCCTTGCCTTTGAATTTTTACATAGTTACTGTCTTCTACTAGTCAAGCTCTTTTATTTGATACTCATATTGTTGGGGTAAACAAAATTAGCTCTGCCAATTTGTTTCAGACGCCATCTTGGATTTTACATTTTACTACTGGTCGAGCGATCTTTTTGATACTAATATTGTGGGGGTTAAAGGGAACAAAGTCGTAACTACTATATTTGACTCATATATTCGCCATATACTCTAGGACGCCATCTTGAATTTTTTTCTTTTGATAGACAGACAGACAGACAGACAGATATAGCTTATTCGAATCCCCTATTCATAAGCTTTCAGAAAATATTTACTTTATGGAGCCGGAAATGAATATTGTAGAAATTTCACATGGAATGACAAACTTATGTACATATACCCTTTTACACTGTCGTGAGAAAAGTACAAAAATAACCAAAAATAACCGCCACCCATAAGTATACCCTGTATATAAGTAGTTTGTGAAACAGATATTCCTAAATGTTTCTATTATTTATTGTAAGGGTGATTTAAGCCCGAAACCGTACTTGACGTAAGCGTAGAACAAGATTCATTCAAGTATAAACGAGATTGAATTAATCAATGAAAATTGGCTTGTTTCAAAAATTCGTAACTTGGTTTGATCCTTCGTTATCTTACGCCTTGACATTTATTTAGCGACACTTTTTATTAAAGGTAAAAATAAAAATAACGGACAAAGCATGAAACGTTAGTAAACACGTAAACTTATGCAACGTTAGTATCGTAAACATTATTACATTACGAAGTCGCGGGAACAAGCTAGTTATAAAACAAGTGAGAGCGCTATATTCGGCCGTGCCGAATCTTATATACCCTTCACAACGTGTAGTCGTGCAATAACAGTAGTTTGTGTCACCATTCATCCCATATAAACATACATATAAAAACATACATATATAAAAACATCCCATTGTAAAATTATAAATTCACGTATGTATGTTAAAAAAACAAAAAAAAACAAAAAAAAACAAATAAAAAAAAAATTTAAAAAAAACTTTAAAAAAAAAATTATTATATATATAATATATATAAAACAAAAAAAAAATATTTAAAAAAAAATAATAATAAAAATATAAATAATATATTAAATACAAAATAAAAAAAAAATTTTAAAAAAAATTAAAAAAAATTTTTTTTGGCATAGCTGGGATTCGATGTCGGGGGCTTCAAAAAGTTGATTTCAACATACACACGGACAGACTGACCGAGCTTAATCGACTCCCCTATTCATAAACTTTCAGAAAATATATACTTTATGGGGTCGGAAATGAAAATTGTAGAAATTTCACACGGAATGACAAACCTATATATACCCTTTTTCACTGTGTGAAGGGTATAATAAGAACAAACTTTAAATTTTACAGAGTGTGTTTGTCTAAGCAAATGTCTAATAAATATAAGTATCTTTTAGATTGAAAGAAATAAGACTTAATTTAAGAAGAATTCTATTTTTAAAAGTCTTGTACTTGATTCTGTAAAACAAGCCCGTTTTGCACTTGATTTAAGAAAACCAGAATTAAATCGTACTTGAATTTTTATAAATTTCGGCTAAACTTAAGAATTGTATTCTTGGATTTAGATTTCAACATACACTTGGTTAAATCAATTCCCCCTTCTAAAAGGTTAATATTTGTTCTTTATAGGGTCTAAAATGAATATTTTAAAAATTACAAACGGTATTTCAAACTTGTATATACATATGTACATGTGTATAAGGGTATAAAAATTGTGTACTATAAATAAAAATAAAGTCCTAATCCCTACACCAAAAGAAAATGACGAGGCATTTTTAATTGAGAGAAAAACTAAAAAAATAAGGAAAAATACATACATACATACATACAAATCGGGAATTTCCATATTCCCTTTGATCGAAATCAAAGTTGCGCAAATTGAATCGACGCAAATTGGAATATAAACGACGCAAATTGAGTCGATGCAAATTGAAATCACAACGACGCAAGTCGGATTATACCTTTTTAAAGGCCACGCAAATCGAAAACACACAAATCGGGGCTTTAGTGTATCGCTATTGGTTTACAGATCTACACCTACGGTAGGAATAAAGAAACTTGAGAACCTCATGAGTTTAAATTAAAAATTTTTATTTTAAATATTTCCCTGTGATAAATGGAAAATATTGCACTCTGACCCATGCCACCGAAACAAAATAAAATTTTAACTTTGTAATAATTCATAGTTTCTTTGACCTTTCATAATAATATATAAAAGTTTTTTAAGCTTAAGGACTTTTCAATAATAAAAAATCTTTTGGTTTTATTTTATATTATTTGATCAATATTTCGCTACCTCTTTGTGTAGCATCATCAGGATACGAGTTTTTTATTATATATTTGTTTTTTGTTGGATTAGTGTCTTGATATTTGTTATATTTTTAATAAATTAAATTTATTAAATTATTAAAAAAAGACCTTAAGCTTAAAAAACTATTATATATTTTAACTTTGTATAAAAAAATTTTTAATTTTTAAAATTACTTAAACAATATTACTTTTCAAATAATAGTTAGAAAAATCTCTTCTTCACTGGACCAAATCTCAGAAATAAACTGAAACTAAAATATCTCTATTAAATGGTTTTCGTTTTATTTCGTTTGTTTATTTTTATTTATTATATTTTTTTTTATTTTTAATAGTGTTTGTATGTTTAAAATGTTTCGTTTTTAAATAGTTATTAATTTCTTTTTATTTAATTTTATTTTGAAAATGAATTTGATATGTAATTAAAACTACTACTTTTTATTAATTTTTTGTTATTGTTATAAAATATTTTTTTTGTTGGTTTTTAATTAATAATTTGTTTTATTTCAGCACCTTGTTTTAATAGATTTTTAATATAGATGAAACTAAATTATTAAAATTAGCGGTATTAAGTCCTTTTTATTTGTTGTATTTAATAAAAATTTAAATAAATAAATTAATTAATATAAATCAGGTAATTAAGCTGTTTGTTGTAGATTTTTTATTTCTTATTTGTGTTTGTTATTATTGTTTTTTTTTATGAAAATATATAATGTTTCTTAAATTAAAAAAAAAACTGTTATATTGTTTAATAAATGTTTCTATTTTTTTTTTGTTTCTTGTTTTTGTACACTTAACATAAAGTTTAAGTTGAATTTATTTAATTTTTTTCTTTTGTTTTATTTTAAATCAGGTAGTTTATAGCAAAATTGTGAAAAGAGATTTTTTAAGCATAATAACTGTCAATGTCTCACACTCAACAAGGTTTTGGACTTAGAAGCAGCGATGCCAATTCAGCGCTTTTCGCGCTAGATTTAGCGTGTTTCAACAACCTAAAAGTCGCCGTTTTGGTGGACAGCGAATTTTTGGAAAAAACGCGATTTACTTTAAAAGTAAAATTATCGAAATATGTAATAATTTTACCAACATTTAACAATTATGAAAAAATTAGTACAATTTGTGTTTTTTGTTCAATCCGTACCTTGAAATTTGTGGTATTTAAGTATTTTAATGAAAACAACTAAACATAATGCTCGCAACAAATTATCCGATCATAAGTGCTGTATAAAAAATTTATGTGGAACCTAACTAATATTACAATATTAAAAACAGCATTTAAATGAATATATAAAATCCTTATACTTTATTTTTGTTTAAAAATTTTAGGGAATTACGAAAAAAATTATAAAACTACAAAGGATAACCTCAATATATTCATAGATTTTGATACAATATTAAACATTATAAAGGGTGTCTGCATTTGAAGTACCAATGGTCAATAAAAATCGCTACATTGAGAAGGTCCAAAGAAATTTATAGCAGAAAATATATCAATTAGACGTAGAGAATACATGGTTTCATCAGCATTAGTTAACTTGTCACATATCAAGAGAAAAATGCAAATTTTATCCCGTAGAGGACAAGTGAATTGGCCAACAAGGTCGTGCGAGAGATTCTTAAATTCGAAAGTGTACAGCAATAAATCCACAACGGTTCAAAAACTTAAAAACATTTTAGAGATCAAATATCAATCATGAACAACAGTTCATTGAAAAAGGGGATTGAAAAATTTGGTAAAATATTAGGATCCTACCGATCCAGTAGAGGATCATGGTCATCCTAAAATAATGAGCAGCATAATTATGCCTCTTCGCTTCATGCAGTAAATTATTGAAAAAACAGTATCAATAGATCATTACACTGTGAGTTGAACAACTGTGCTCTCAAAAACTATACCACAACTAAATGCATTAAAAAATTGCTCACTTTAATTTAATTCGCACACTAGAAATTCTATAAAAGACTTCAGTTATCATGCGACAAATATGTGTCAATTTTGTAATTTAGTCCCATGATTTGTGAAAGGAAGACACAATTGTAACAACTAAACCATTTTAGTCAATTGTCGTTTATAACAATAAAACTTCCGTATATGGAACTGGACACTCGAGAATCACAAGGTGACAAAGCATTCATAGAAAGTTTAGTTTTTGATGCGAATTTTGGTGCGGCAATCTCTTTGAGCCCAAATTGAACGATACTGACGTGAGTAAAATGTAGTTCCAGCAGTATAGTCTACATAAACGATTTTATGATACGATTAACTCTGTCTGAATTGGCGTGAATTGCCCACCAAGATCATGAAATTTAACTATAATTTTTGTGAGATTGTCGGATTTTCTGTCTATAAAAATAAGCCACAATCAAGCGATTTAAGTTTTTTTTTAGATCCCTAAGATTGGAAACACTTGAAAACTGTTTTTTTTTTTTTTTTGTTTGCGCCAAAATATCTTCTTGCTGAGTAGAGTCTATTTTTTCCGTTTAATGTATCTATTTTTAAACAAAAACTTTATAAATAATATTACTGGGTTTATATTAAATAAAAAAAGAAAAAAAATAAATCCTTGCAAAAAAAAGATATGCAAAAGAAATTGTGAATGCATGAGTTCAATCCATGATGAAGTGATTCAATTTAGGTTAAAAATGCATGATTTTTACATTAACTTGTCATTGGAGAGCACGTGTGGTGCGATTTCGTTCTATAGAATTGCAATCCACAAAAATGACAGCAAATTTTTATCATTCTATTCGGCGTTTCCAAAATTTCAAGTCTTCTTTGGACACATCCTATAGACTTTCCAACAGCATAATGCTTCCAGCCACATGGCAAGGATTATTAAAACGTAAATTACCGAACAAAATGTTAAATTGCTGCCATAACCACCATACAACATCAACAAGCAAAACTATCGTTACTGGTCTCCAAGAACCCGCAACCCTGATGAAACATCAAAAACCATTGCATTTTTCCAATGTAACTGTTTAGTGTGCCTTATCCACGCATGAGATAATTGGAGCATTTTTTTTTCGAAAATTCCCGAGGCCCGGCGAAGTATGTCAACTGTGAAAATTATCAACGTATGATTGGAATTCTTTTTGCCAAACCTGCATGGAGCGACTGCACACACAGCCAGAGCTTTGATAAATTTGTTTCGGGAAAATTTCCCCCAAAAACTAATCAGTCGCTTTGGGGACATATTTATGACCCCTGGGTTTATATAACAATCCCCAATATCTTGTGGCTTTAAAGGAAAATATTCGTCGAGGAATTAGCTCAATTGAACCAAGTTTACTGCATCGTGTATCGCAGAACACAAGGCTCTGTTTTGAACAGTGTATTCAACTCGACGGAAGACATCTGGATGACATACTCTTTAAAAAATAAAATCCCCATTTTCATTTTATCGTTCAATGCTCTTAATAAAACTTTGTGTCAATTATTACGGTTTTTATTTAAGTTTGAAAATATAAATCTGCCACCAGATACCCTGTACCACATAATCCTTTCCTTTAATTATTTTGAGCAACAATTTTAAATTTATTGTTAAAAAACTGCACCTCTTCATGTGAAACGAAGTGTATGTGTTTTTCTTTAAGATAAAAATATTTAAGAACAAAACGGATATAGAACAACTTTGGAATAAAATACAGCTGAAACATAACAAAGATCAAATAGAGCATTTAAGACATGTTTGAATGTCTACTACTGTACCATCAATTAATGACCATAATTGACAATTATATGGTGTAACTGCGACCAAAACCTGAATTGGAAAATAATTCGAACTTTGACTTTCTTTTTCCAAAAAAAAAATGTTTTTTTTTAACTTAGATTTTCATATTTTACATATTTTATATATGTAAATGTAACAAACGTTGCAGGAAGTGTCATAGGAGCTGCAAAATATGACTTTGTTTAGGTAAAAAACAAAGGTAGTAGTGTTTTTCGCTTATATCTCAGCACACACATAACTGATTTTCAATATCATAATTCTCGAAAGCATATCTGATAAATTCAAAAAGTTGATTTCAACATATACACGGACAAACGGACATAGCTAAATCAATTCCTCTTTCTAAGAGGATTCATAATATGTGACAGCGCATAGAGAAAGGGACCAAAGGGTAAAAACAGGTTTTGTTCAGGAGAGCAATTTTAAAAATTAAATGATTTTTCTATTTTTTTAAATTGTTTATAAGGAAAAAAATACATTTTTTGTAGTTTCGTAAAATTAAGTTATTTTGTTAATTTAGTAGGGGAAAAAATTAAAATAAATAAATTTTACCGTTAGGTCCCTTTCTATTTGCGCTTAGAATCGTCGACTTCACTTTTATAAAACGCGCATATCTCTGGGAGGGAACACTTTTGGGGCATGGGATCACTCTCATTCGATGCTCAGATGTTGTCCACATCAAAAAAAAAAAAGTGAATATTGTTTTTTCTACACTTAAGTCCCTTTCTCTTTGCGCTGTCACACATATATATGTATATATACTTTATAGGGTCGAAAATTAATTTTTTAGATGTTACAAAAAATATTAAATATTCTACTATCTTTGATAACACTAACACAACTGTAGGGAAAAACTTTTCGAGTGATGATTTATTTCTTTTAGTGAGAGTAATGTTTTGTTATTTATGTAAACATTGTGATATATAGTAATTGGAAGTAGTGTGAAATAGAACACATAAGTTCTAGAACATTTTACGCAGCTCTTTAGTATCTAAATCAAAGTTTTAGGGCCGTATTCATAAAAAATATTTTAGGTTTATTGAAGGCTCATTTGACAAATTTCTCTACAACATCTGTCAAACAAGCCTTTAATAATCCTAAAATATTTTTTTATGAATACGGCCCTTATTTCATTACATGAGTTGGTGAATTGAACAAATTGTTTTTTATACATAAATGTAAGTTAGTCTATAGTACATACAAATAGAAGTAAACTTTATGTTTAATTTTATTTATTTATTTTTTTTTTTCAATGAAACTGTTTTGCAAATATTAATTAATTTAACTATTGTGTACTTTTGTGTTATATTTTTTTTTATGATTTGCTCATAATACGGTACTGAAACAATTTCTTTTTTTTTCATTATATATTATTTAAGAAACTATTTTTTTATTTTTAGTTTTTTTTTTTTTTTCTTTTAATTTTTTATTGTTTTTTTTTAGATGTATATAAATTCAGAAACTCTTTTTGTTTATACATTTACGTTTTCTTAAATTATTTATTAATCAATAAGTATATATATATTTCTGTATGTTAAACAAATTCAAGTGAACACAGTTAAACAATTGTACTTTCATTGTGTAACTATTAGATAAGAAATGTTAAAATATTATTAGGAAGGTTGGAAAAGTACGTGGAAACAAAACTAAGTATGTAATTCTTAAGGAAACTATCCAGAGGGACAATATTGGCACGGCGAGAAAATAATATTAAATAAATAAAACAAAACATATTTTTTAGGAATTAAATTAAAAAAAGTTTTTTTTTTTTTACTTAAAAATTATAAAGAAATAATACTAAATATTAAAATTAAATTTTAAATAATAAAAAAAATATATATATAATAATATAAAATATATATATAAAATATATATATAAAATATATATATAAAATATATATATAAAATATATATACTAAAAAAGGCACATTGAAAAAAACTTTTTTTTACGAAGAGAAAGAAAAATTAAATAGATTTGGTCTCAGTGTCTTAGTTGACAGAAACAAATATATTTTTTTTTATTTCAAGAAAAGAAATTCTAAAAGAAAAAATTATATTTAAAAAGAATTTTCAACTCAAGCTTTAGAAAAATTGTTAAATAATTGCACAAACAAATCGTTGATAGTATAGTTATAGTCACTTACATGATTCTATTCAGCGAAATCAGATAAATTACTATGGAATTAAATCACATGAAATTATCATCGCAGCGTTGCTGTTTACAAGTGATTTAATTCCACTTGGAATTCAGAACAGACACGTACATGTCAGTTTAAGAATTTAAAGCCATTTTTTAAATGAAAATTATTAGCAAATTTCATAAAAATTTAGAATTTTTATAAAAAAATTTATATAGATCTATTGAAAATTGCAAAATAATAATCACCTTTATTCTATTTGGCGTCACCAACATCGCCGTCAATTTTGAAACAACATTACTTTAATACAACGTCAATGCTAATTTGATATTCACAAACTGTTTTAAGACGACGTTAACTGTTTATGGATTGATAATTTAAATATTTTAATTTTTTTTTTATAGTTTTTTTAACTCTCATTCTTTATTCCTAATTATTGTTTAAACACAACACCTTAAAAAACAAGGACAATATCAAAGTCAAATAAAGGCAACATTAACGTCACATTATCTCACCGAATACCAAACATGGTGATATTGACATCGGGAATACGAATTTATACAAATTGTTAAAAAAAACGACGTTGACGACACCAAATGGAATGGGAGTGAATGTAAAATTTACATCAATGTAAAATGAGTAAGAGCTAGTCGTTAAGAAAACGATATTATAACGCTACACACATCAAAGCCAAATAATTATCAAGAAAGCAATAAAACCTTTCATTAAGGTAATTTAGATGTGTGGATTTTTCACCAGAATAACTATTGAGTTTGTAAGAAATGAATAAAACAACCTCTAAAAATAATCAACAATGTTTTGCGTTATGAAGTGGTTTATCTAGTAAAAGAGACATTTTATCAATTTGGCAAAAAAAACTACAACTCCGCAATCCAATAAAAATTTCCTTTAAATAAAAATTTTTATAAACTTCTTATCAATACAAAACTTTGAGATAGGATCGTTTTTGAAAATCGAAAAAGATTAACTTAATTTTTTTTCGTTTGTTCTCCGTTACTTGTTCGAGTTGTTACTTGTTGTTGTTGTTGTTGCTTTCAAATGAACTTAAAAAGAACAACTAACTAGTTATGAATTCAATAATTTTTTTAATGATATAAATATGAGTTAATAAGACAAGCCTTTATTTTCAGTTTCAAAGTAATAATGTTAATAATGATTTCTTGTTACTATATAACGTATAGAATAATGATAAACTCAAGGCTATTAACGTTCATTGACTATACACAACAATAGTCTAACCGATTATCAGCTATGACTGCTAGGTCTGGCAGTACACCACTACTAAAACATGCCTCATAAAGGTGCTTGGTGGTGCACAGAACAACCTCTGTCTCATAACAGTACACCTTGGGATGCTTTGAATACAATACTACACTTTATACAACTCAAACTTTAAAGAAATCGGATGTCTGACGTAATTCGCAATCGAGGCACTCCAGCATTCTGAAAAGAGTTGGGAAAAATGAATCAGCTAAGGAATAATAATAATAAATATTCGACATCATGCTTCGATTTTGCACCTATGATTGAAATCACTATTCCGGAAGAGCTGAGCTAGTGAACAATCATACAGCCTCTCCCACGAACCTTTCAAATGTATATTAATCTATTTTAATAGATCGAAAATGTTTTCAGCAAATCTCTAAGGATCAAGAAGTCATTAAATGTTAAGCACGCAAAGATATGTTTTGAAGATTAAGAAAAACTCACAGAACAGTCTTTATTAGTGTTGTCAACTTTGAGATTTCAAAAAGCACATAAACACAGAAAAAACTCGTAATTTTCTTAAAAATTTACAGAATTTAAAATTTTTTACCTTTGATTCTATTTTATCATCTACTACTATTTGGAACAGATAAATTTAAAAATAAGTTTATTCACAGTTGCTAATACAATCACTATTTTATAGCTTTAAGATGCCAGTGTTTAATAACTGGCAACGAAACTGAAGTTCCAATGCTAACGATTATCGACCTTATCGGGTTTATTAAGAAACGAGTACCGGAAAATATATATTCCAAAAATGGTTGATAGTTTAAAACAATTATAACAGAAGCATTGTGTACCATCAATCCTTATCATTTTTTTAATAAATAGTTTTCATATATTTTCTAAACTTTAAACTTAACTATGATGAGTAAATATTTTTTTTAATTTTGATAATCATTTCGCGTTGCCATAATTTTCACACCTTGATAATTCACCAAATATGTTTAGAAACCATAAACAGGCTTAAGACCATCAGCTTTATTAAGAATTTCGTAGTCATTGTCGTTACACATATTTTAATGTTCACACGGACAGCAAAATTCTAAGTTCGCTCTCTCATTCATGGTTCCCGCCCCAATCGTGATTCAATTAACATGTTTCGCCATACAAAATTTTCAGAGCGTACCTACTTGGTTTATTTTTTTATCTTTATCTTTTTGCTAACCGCGAATAACTTACTATCATCTCCAATTTTAATAACAAATTATCGCTAGTTTATCTGAACTAGTTTTAAAAAAAATATAAGCAAAGAAACAACAATAGATTAATGTGTGCAAATACATAATAAAGAAAAACTTTTACAAATAAAAAGTACATATTGACATATTTATAACTAAATAAAAATTAAACAAATAGGAGTGCTATATAATAAAAAAATAAAAATTAAAAAATAATAAATAAAAATAAAAAAAAGAAAAAAAAAATAAAAAAAAAGATAAAAATAAAAAAATAAATGAAAATGTCTGGGGTCTTCAAAAAGTTGATTTCAACCAACACAGGGACAGACGGACAGTGCTTAATTGACTTTCCTATTTATAAGCTTTCAGATAATATATATTTTATGAGGTCGGAAATGAAAATTGTAGAAATTTCACACGGAATGCAAACCTATATATATTTACACTCACTGTGAAGGGTATAATAAAACAAGTAAGAGCGCTATATTCGGCCATGCCGAATCTTATATACCCTTCACAACGTGTAGCCATGCAATAACAGTAGTTTGTATCACCATTCCCCATATGAAATACGTACATACATATAAAAACATACATTTATAAAAACATCCCATTGTAAAATTATAAATTTACGTATGTATGTTAAAAAAAAAAAAAAAAAAAAAAAAAAAAAATTAAAAAAAAATTAAAAAAAAAAATTTAAAAAAAAATTAAAAAAAAAATAATTAAAATATATATAATAAATATAAAAAAAAAAAAATTAAAAAAAAATAATAATAAAAATATAAATAATATATTAAATAAAAAATAAATAAAAAAAAAATTAAAAAAAAATATAAAAATAATAAAAAAAAAATTTTTTTGCTCAGCTGGGATTCGATGCCACGTTTTCTCTAACCAGTATACACGGTTGTATGTTGTTGTTGTAATGTTGTTTTTGTGAAAAAAAAATCGAGATGGTCGTGGGGTTTTGCTCATATCTCAGTTGTTTATGTACCGATGTTTCTGATTTTCAATACCGATCTACTCCCGAATATTTCTGATAATACCTTACCCGGGTCCATGCGATATCGGGGGGCTTCAAAAAGTTGATTTCAACATACACACGGACAGACTGACAGAGCTTAATCGACTCCCCTATTCATAAGCTTTCAGAAAATATATACTTTATGGGGTCGGAAATGAAAATTGTAGAAATTTCACACGGAATGACAAACCTATATATACCCTTTTTCACTGTGTGAAGGGTATAAAAAGATATAGTAAAACATATTTTAAAAAGTAGGAAAATAAAACAACAATCGTCTGAACACCAAAGTTCGAAATAGTGATTCAGAGAGCGAACATAATGGTCCACATTACCGTGTGAACATAGTATAAATGGCCCTTTTTGAGACGTCTTTTAGTCGTTTTTTATAAGTACGACTAGTCTTCAACCTTTAATAAGGCAACATAAGTTTGTAATTAAAACAAAATCACAAAAAAAATATATTCAAAAACTGACAATAATATTAAGTATTTTAAACTTGTGACTAACTGATTTAAAGCCCTGTATACAATGTGACTTAAAACTTGTATAAAATATTATAAAATTTTCAATGAAAAAGAAACTTAAACAGTAAGTTAATTAAAAAACAAACAAAAAATCATAATCCTGTTCTATATACTATTTAGTTTTATTATTGAAAAAGTCAAATAGGAATTTCTGTTTTGGTGTAGACGAGAGAGGCATGGCATTTGGTTTTTCAAATAGGAAACGGGATTGATATTACATTTATGATTTTTTTTTTTAATATTTTTAAAAAATATTTTTTTTTTTTTCAATAAAATTTTTTTTGTTCATAATTTTTTGTTTTCTTTTCATATTTCTTAATAATCAGTCATATGTTAATAAACCTTAATATATAAATGTTTTTTTTCCCCTTTTTTAACTTTTTTTTATTCTTAGCTGCAAGTTTATATTGTTTTTATTATTATTGTTGTTTTTTTTTAAATTTTAATTATCAAATACTTAACACGGTCTTGTCTAAACTTTTGTATCTTAGGTGGTAAAGATTATAGGAAAGTAAATTGGAAATTAAAATAAATATAATTTTTTTGGTTTACAACCTCGAATTAATTTTGAATTGTAAGTTTTCTTACTGAAATGAAATTTAAAACCTAAACATTCTTTAATTTCCTATAAATTTTGATTGTTACGATAAAAATTGTGCTAGACAAGACCGAACTTAAAAATTTATTACCTTATTTATTTGTTCTTAAGTTTATTTTGTGTTTTCCTTCTTTTTTTTTTCTCTTTATACAAGTCTATGTATGTATAAAAGATTAAAAAATAAGTTAAGCAACAACACTGTTGCGATCGATTATTGTAGTTTGTTTTAATACAAAAAGTTTTTCAGCAAATTCTCTAAAAGAGTAACATAAATCATGTTGTTTACTTGAGGGAAAAACCATCTCCATAGCAGAAATGTGTTTCATAGCTCCCTGCTATTTTTAAATACTAAGCTTGACATTAGTTGGCAATATTGAACTGCCCAAATTTCACTATTACTTAATGCTAAAAGATTGGTAAAAACAAAAAATAAAAATGGCCAGCATAGTCGTCCTTGGCTTAACCATTTTGGGGGAGCGGTGATTGTACTCAAAACTGTTATTTTTAAATTAGTTTTTAAATATAACAAAACGTTTTATATAAACATGTTATAATTATAACTTTTTCTGATTTTTTTTTTTTTGTATGTTTTTGTATTTGTATTTTGTGGCGCGCCTTTGTTATACATATTAACTTTAATTCACTCTTGTCTTGTTTTTATATTACTGATTTATTTTGCATGTATGTATATGTGTGTATGTGTTGTCAGTAAAATAAAAACTATGTATTAAATAAGAGTGATTTAATACCTGTTCTATAAACTTAAATTGTTCGAATCTTTTGGATCGACTACAATATTGTTGGTATTGGTTTTTATTAGCATTGTGGTGGGATATTTTTGCAGTTGTAGAAAACGTTCCATAACACAGGAGGAGGAGAGACGAGCCTCGGCATCATGATCCCAACATTCTTCCATTGTGTCGCAGATAATGCTGATGCCCTAAAATTGCAAAAATTTTTATTTTTATACAAAAATTAACATTTTTACAATAGAGAATTTATTTATCTATTTATTCGAATTTCGTCCAGAATTCGTCCTATAAATTATAATATTAATTTTTTTTTTAAATAAGAAATTTATTGTAAATCATTTAGTCTGGCTTAAGCAAATTTTCATAAAGTATTATCCTACTTCCTACTAATATAATACATGTGAATGTTTGTATGTTTGGATGTTTGGATATTTGTTGCTGAGCGGAACTTTATGAATTTCGGCACATAGATAGATAACAACCTAGATTAACACATAGGCTACTTTTTATCGCGATAATAACGCGAAGCCGTTGGCAAACTCATCATAACACATCCTAAACGGGTTGTTTATGTTGTAAATATTTTTATTTTTGTTGTTAACACTAAGTCTACCTTTCATCCCGATAACTACGCAGACGAAGTCGCGGACACAAGCTAGTACTTTCTAAAACAGATAAATTAAATACAAGCACTTAAGAATGCTGAAAAATGAATCCGAATTGAGAAAAGGTAACTTCAATTTCCACTAGGTTTTTAGAGATGTTAAGATATGGCCATACTGACCACATCCCTCCAAAAACAAATACATTGAAAAATTTGCAGACATCAAATTTTTAAAAACTTTATAAAAATATTTGCAAATACAATTTAAATGCATTTTAATAGGATAAATAGTTACCTTTGATTACCACTAGGTTATGTAATTTTAGTGGTAAGAACTCATATCCTTTAACGTACAATCAAGTGCAAATAACACTATGCAACAAGCAAAAATTCCTAGAATAACCACTATATTTTTTGATCCGCTATAGTCACCTAACTGCAAAAATCATTATAATTTCAAATTCTATACTAAGGTTTTTTTAATTTTTTTTTTTATAAAATTTGAGATTTTTGAAGAGGCTGCTCCCTCCATACATCTTGTCGTAACTTAGGAACGACGTAGTCGATTTTGTTACGCAATTCATTAACAAACTGTAAATTATGCCAGATTTAAGCTTTTTTATATCGTAACAAGTTGGAAACCTTTTTTTTTTTTTTTTTTTGGTAAAATTATAAAATTTTTGAAATTTAAAAATTTATAAAAAATATAAATTAATAAATAATTACCAGTTTTGGTACTTAATCTTAAAACAGCATTTATTAGAAATGAAATAAATTTTATTGCATGAAAATCCATAGATAAATTCGTGTTTTATTACCGATAAACTGAAAGTGCCTAATTTTGATATTTTTTTTATCACAAATTAGTGTAAAGCTTAAAGTTTTGTGATTTTTTAATGAAAAATTAATTTTAAATTATTTTCCAACGTTAATTAGCCTAGAAGTTAGAGGAGATCTTAAAAAGTACCAAAAGGTTAATTTTTAAACGGTTTTTGTCCCTTGGCATTTCGATTTCAAAAAAAAAGTACCACACACCTGTCCGCTTATTTTATTTCTGCTTTTTGTATAATATTTAAAAAATAATCTTTCTATTCAATTGAAAACATGCGTTTTAGTACTTAGTCTTAAAGTGTTAGGCGGATCAAAAACATATGGTGATTATTTAGGGAAAAAAAAAATTTCCATTTGTTGCATAGTTTAATTTGGTTTAGGACAAAAAAAAAATATAAAAAAGAAATAATAATTTACAGAAAAATTTATTGTATTGTTGTACTCCGACTCTTAATTTTTAATGTTTAAACACACAGAAAATGTTTAAAATTAGTGCAAATATATTAATTTAACGTTTTAGAAATGTTTTTATCGCATGCGATATATTTTTTTTCTATCACTTAAAACGTATTTAACTCGGCATATTTATTGATGTGTAATTGCATAAAGTGATTGATTATATTTCGGATAGAATTTTTAGATATTTTTTTATATAAAGGGTTTTTCAACAGGCACCCTACAAAAGTAGACCGATAGGGACAGCAAACGACGCCATATTTTTGGCCGCACTTTTTACATTTTTCTTCAGTAAGGTTTGCCATTTTATGATGGAAAGACATACGAGCCAACAACGAGTCGAAATTATTAAAATTAACTACCGAAATTCGGAGTCAGTGGCCTCAACGTTAACAGCACTACGTCCAATTTATGGTCGTCATAATCGTCCTACCAGATCAACAATTGAGCGTCTAGTAGAAAAATTTGAATCCACAGGCACAGTAAAAAATGTTCCCGTGACAGTGAGACAAAGAAGTGCCCGTAGTGTCGAGAATATTGCTGCCGCTGAGGCTTCAGTTGAAGAAAGCCCAAATGTGTCCCTCACACGTCGTTCTCAAGCGTTGGGCATCTCTGTGACGTCGTTGTGGCGAATTTTGCGAAAAGATCTTGGCCTACATCCTTACAAGATCATATTGTCGCAAGAACTGAAGCCGCTTGACCACCAGAAGCGTCATATGTTCGTGAGTTAGGCTAAGCAACAACTTGAAAATTATTCGGATTTTCATCAAAAAATCATCTTCAGCGATGAGGCTCATTTCTGGCTGAATGTCTTCGTCAATAAGCAAAATATGCGTTACTGATCAGACAGCAATTCATAGGTACTCCATAAGTCATCATTGCATCCCGAAAAAATTATGGTTTGGTGCGGTTTATGGGCCGGCGGCGTCATTGGGCCGTACTTCTTCCGTAATGATCAAGACCGGCACGTTTCTGTGAATGGGAATCACTACCGTTCAATTGTAACAGAATATTTTTGGCCCCAACTGGATGATATGGACTTGGAGGACATGTGGTCCCAACAGAACGGCGCCACAAGTCATTCAGCGAATGTCACAATCAATTTATTGGAAACCAAGTTTGGAGAACGTGTTATTTCACGAAATGGTCCAGTCGATTGGCCGCCTCGGTCGTGCGATTTGACGCCGTAAGACTATTTCCTGTGGGGCTACTTCAAGTCTATGCTCTATACCAACAAGCCAGCGACGATTAAAGAACTTCGTACGATTATCGAACGTGAAATTGCAGCAGTATCGCCCGATTTATGCTTGAAAACCGTTGAAAATTGGGTTTAGCGTCTGGACTTCTGCAAGCGTGCCCGTGGTGGTCATGCAAAAGAAATCGAGTTCCATACATAATGGCATCGAACGTACTTTCGCAGGAATAAAGAATTAAAAAAAAAAATTTGTAGTGTTGTTATTGAAAAACCCTTTATATATAAAGTTTGACTATTGTAAATTATGAGAGAAGAGAAAACATGTATGAAATTTTGACATTTGGAAAGCAATAAATGATTATAAGCTGATCACTTTAAACTACCTAATTAATTGTAGCTTGTTTATAATGTTTTTGTATGAACATATGTTTATGCATATCGAAAAAATTTTAATTACAAATTTTTAAACGAATTATTTTTTTTGTAAATCGTGTTTAGAAATGTTTAGAAACAAAGTTATTTTAGATTCTTATTTTATATGTATAAAAAATGCATTGTAAACAACTTACTTGATGTGAACGCCATGGATTTAAAATTTGTGGACGTAATTTTTTCATAACAACATTTTCTTGTACTTCATCCAAGGTGGGTCTTTGGCCCAACTATTAAAAAAAAAACAAGTATAAATTTGTATTATAATTATAAAAAAATGAGTAATTTCTTTTAACAAACCTCTGCTTCAAATGGCAATAGGTATTCTCCTACTGGACCTGTAGCATCACAACGCGACACCATTTCCCACAGTACTAGGCCACAAGCATAAACATCGATGCGTAGAAAAGCATCGCGATTAAAATTGATGGCACCTTCTAAGACTTCGGGAGCCATATAACGTCTTGTGCCCACTTGGCCATGAGTGTCCCCACAAGGTTTACCTTAGTTTTTTTGTTTTAATATTTTTATGTAATTATTTTTATTCAGCAATTTGTTTTTATTTTTTAGTTTTTTGTTATAAATGAAGATGAAGGTGCTCATGTTTTTGTTAGTTATTATATTGTTAATTTTTTTTTATATAAATTTTGCCAATCACCAAATAAATTACGATTAACTTTTGTAACTTGAACTTAAGAAAAAATATTAAACAGTCACTCACATGAACTATTTCAATTTTTGTCCTTTAAGTTCCTGTTACGTACACTTAAGATTGAATACAATTTAGAAACTTAACATACGAAATAATAATACGAATATAGTATAGTTTTCAAATAAAAAGAAACATGCTTAAAATAATAAAAAAAAAGAGGTGTAATTTAAATTCTAGAATTTCTAAAATCAGCACACGTTATTTCTTAATAAACAATTTTAAATGGAGTAAAAATATTTAGGTTCTAAGATTTAAAACTTTAAGCCATAATTAAATAAAACGAAAATAATTACATATGCTTTCATTAATTAAAATTTTGTTCAAACATAATTTCGAATTTTCCAACACTAAAAAAAACTATTTGTTTTATTTAAAAAGTTTATATATCTGTGACAAAAAGGCAAAACTGCTTAAGTCGACATAAGCTCAAACTGAGATAATCGCATTATTGCAATCCCGGATTTCAAGACTACCCTTTGAACAACTTTACAGGAAGTTTTAATGTAAAAACTTATTACCTATATTTTGTCAAAGAACAATATCATTTGAAATTAATTACTTATTTCAACTCCTTAATTTGTATAGGGAAAATTTTTCTTAATATGTAGTCTATATTTTAAAAAAATCAACTCAAAAATTTAAGAGTTTTACTGAAAAACTTTCAAAAAAGGCATAATCAGTTTTTCCTTTTTGACAGTTTTTTTGTTACAGAGTTTACCCTCACATTATACAACCGATTTAAAAACAAGTAAGAGCGCTATATTCGGCCGTGCCGAATCTTATATACCCTTCACAACGTGTAGTCATGCAATAACAATAGTTTGTATCACCATTCATCTCATATGAAATAAAAAACATGCATATATAAAAACATCCCACTGCAAAATTCAAAATTGAGTTTACGTATTTATGTTTCCAAAAAAAAAAAAAATAACAAAAAAAAATATATTAAAAACAACAATAAAAAAAATACAAAAAAAATATATTAAAAACAAAAACAACAATAAAAAAAATACAAAAAAAAATTAAAAAAAAAAGTTTAAAAAAAATTTTAAAAATTTTTTTAAAAAATTAAAAAAATAAAAAACTAATTAAAAACAATTTGAAATTGTTTTGAATTTGTTTTTTTGTTTTTATAGAATTTGTATACATATTACCCTGAAGAAGCTACCCATTGTTTGGTAGCGAAATATTGGTTAATAATAAATAATTTTTTGTAAAAAACTAAAAAAGTTGATCTCAAGCTTGAAAAAATCATATATAAAGATCAAGAAATTTAGACGATATAATAAAAAAAATATATAAAAAAAATTAAAAAAAAACAAGTAAAAGCGCTATATTCGGCCGTGCCGAATCTTATATACCCTTCACAACGTGTAGTCATGCAATAACAGTAAATTCACGTATGTATGTTTAAAAAACAAAAAAAAAAAAAAATAAAAAATAAAAAAAAAATTAAAAAAAAAAATTAAAAAAAAAAAAAATTATTATATACATATATAATATATATAAAAAAAAAAAAAAAAAAAATTAAAAAAAAAAAAATTAAAAAAAAAAATAATAATAAAAATATATATAATATATTAAATAAAAAATAAAAAAAAATAAAAAAAAAAATTAAAAAAAAAAATTTTAAAAAAATTAAAAAAAAATTTTAAAAAAATTAAAAAAAAATTTTTTTTGGCTCAGCTGGGATTCGATGCCACGTTTTCCCTAACCAGTATACACGTTTGTATGTATGTATGTTGTTGTTGTAATGTTGTTTTTGTGAAAAGAAAATCGAGGTGGTCGTGAGTTTTTGCTCATATCTCAGTTGTTTATGTACCGATGTTTCTGATTTTCAATACCGATCTACTCCCGAATATTTCTAATATTTTAATACCTTACCCGGGTCCAACCTATGTCGGGGGGCTTCAAAAAGTTGATTTCAACATACACACGGACAGACGGTCAGACGGACAGACGGACAGACTGACAGGGCTTAATCGACTTCCCTATTCATAAGCTTTCAGAAAATATATACTTTATGGGGTCGGAAATGAAAATTGTAGAAATTTCACACGGAATGACAAACCTATATATACCCTTTTTCACTATGTGAAGGGTATAATAATCAACAAATAAATAATATATAAAATAAAAATAACTAATAAAAACAATTTTTGGCTCAGCTGGGATTCGATGCCATGTTTACTTTAACCAGTATATATGTACGTATGTTGTTGTTGTAATTGTGAAAAAAAACGATGTGGTCGTGGTTTTTTGCTCATATCTCAGAAAGTTATCGGGCGATTGTGCTGAATTTCAATAGCGATTCATTCCCGGATATTTCCAAAAGATTGATACCATACACAGATCTTGGGAACATATGGTTGCTTCTAAAAGTTGATTTCATCCAACACACGGACAGACGGTCAGGGCTTAATCGACTTCTCTATTCATAAGCTTTCAGAACTTTATGGGGTCGGAAATGAAAATTGTAGAAATTACAAACGGAATACTCTTGTGCACCACAGGCGAAGGGTATAATTAACTTGAGCTAAAATAAAAACAATAAAGTCTTTGAGGAATATTTTTATCTAGCCAAGTGAATTTTGGAAACGGCATAGCGAAGCGATCCGGGTACAGCTATTATGTACGTATAAAACGTAAGTGTACAATTTTTGTCAAAAATTTTAATATTTGAAACTTAAGAGTCGTGAAAATATCAGTAAAATCTATTTATCTATAGATTGTAAAAAACCATGACTGTATATGAAATATTTTTTTTTTAATTTAATGACGCTGTATAAATCAACGACCTAGAACTCAATACACTCAAAAACTACTGAATGGATTTTAATACTATTTAGTACGGAAGTACCGAATCACCTGGGTAAACATAAAGGATATTTCTTATCGTGCGATAATATCTTAATTTTTAACAGAAAATTAAAGTAGGTAGATATAACACATAATATAGTATTTAAAATATAACTAGAAAATTTGCAAGAAATAAATTAATATACAGACGCCACGATAGAAGAAGAAATATTAAAAAAATTGCACTAAAACAATAAACTAATAATTTACACTAACAGCGATATCAGAATTTGTCTTAAAACGAAAATAATAGAAAAATATTGTTTGAACCAGCAATGCGGCAATATTTTTTAATCTTTTAAACATTTGAACTAAAACTCATATGATTTTAAAAATGTTTTTATAAATTCTGAATATAAATTAAAGAAACAATTTCAAACTTAAGTTAGAGTTTTATTTATTTAATTTTTATTCAATATTAGCTAATACCCGGTATGCTTCGCCACCCCAAATTTTAGTATTTAATTCATATGGCAGGTGCCACGCCCACTATTGTTAATGCACCCATTTTTTCCATAAATGTTTATTTGAATATCAAAGTTGCTTTTGCAAAATTTTACTACTCTAATCGATATCGTTTTCCAAATATACGAATTTTAGTATTTAATTCATATGGTAAGTCCAACGCCCACTATTGATAATGCACCCATTTCTTGCCTAAATGTTCATTCGGGTGTCAAAGTTGCTCTTGCAAAAATTTACTACTCTAATCGATATCGTTTTCCAAATTTACGAAATTTAGTATTTAATTCATGTGGCCACGCCTACTATTGAAAGTCCACCCATTTTTTACCCAAATGTTCGTGTGGATGTCAAAGTTTGCCGTACTTAATTTAAAGACTCTAGCTTCATTAACTTTCGTGATATATATTATTTAATACTTATTCTTTAATAGGGCGTGGCACCCCGCCCATTTACAATTTCAAACCAAAGTATAGCCTATAGTTCCTTCCAGACTTACAGGACGATTCAGTGAAAAGTTCAAGAAAATCGGTACAGCCGTTTAACCGTCTATAAAGCACAAACAAACATACAAACATACAAACACACATTGGTTTTTATACACATATATAGATGTATTACGAATTTTAACATTGAAAAACGATAAAGAAATTTTTTTTTACTTTTTTTTATTAATATTACTTTTCTAATGTTATTTTTTACATTTAGAATTAAAGTTGTTATTTTTAATGAATACTATTAGAAAAGGCAAAAACAGCACTATTTCAGCATACTTTGGTTAGTATTTTTTAGTGTTAAATACATAATTTATTTAATCTTTTTAGCAAATGTTAATGAATATATAATACAGGAATTAAAAAGTCTTTAATCATATTTTTTGGAGTTTTGAAAGAATATTTTAAAATAAAAAATATAACAAAGCGATTTGTAAGTACATATTGAAGGTAATAGGTAATGACTTGCCCTTACTAAACAACATACTTTTCAATTGCTATTACATATCGTCTGTCTTACGAAGAAGTGTTTTAGTAATGACTTGATTTATAATGTGATACGTAAGTACTTATTTTCAGACATTTTCTTAGATACACACACAATACAATTTCTTATTTTGAAATTTGCTAGAAGCCATTCAAATACATAACTCTTTATAATACTCATTTAGTTTAATACGATTAGGGTATAAGTAATAATGATTTTTACAATAGCGGCAAAGCATTTCATTGACAAAGTGATGACTTATAGGTTTTTCACTGATTTTTAAATTTCAAATCAACGTATCGAAGAATAATCAAACCGAATGTTTGTCTATAAAAGAACCGAACGGCTTCTGTAAGTTCATAATATTAAAAGGTAATTTAGGTTATTAAGATCAAGTGCTTATATATTGCTATAAAAGTAGGGTAGTCCCTATATATAAGCGATCGTAATAAGTAAAGGGTACGCCAAATAACTTCTTTTTTTTTTTAATGCTATAAAAAAACGCAAAACGTGGCGCTACGTGCCACACATTCGGCTGTGTGGCACGTAGCGCCGTCCTGTTGAAACCAAATGTTTCCAATAGAAATATTTTACACTTTTATAAGTTATATAAGTTGCAGATACCTAAATATTTAGCTAAGTTTTTTAGGTTTTGTAGATCTAATAGAAAAAGACAGTTGATCATACCAAGATTGACCTTAATTTTGGAACGATCTTTTTGTGTGAGAGTGGCACGAACTTATAATATATATGTGTTCCTCTAACTCCCATTGGAGCATAGGGCGCAAAAAAAAAAAAATACTTATAATAGGTTATCGGATACTTTAAGGACGTTTGATGTTAATATTGATTCTTTTAGGAAAAAACTTTTTCGCGAGTTGTCTGATAATAGTACTTTATTGAATGACCATTCTCTATCCATTTACATATTTCAATCTTGGTCTCAAGTTTGATTAGTTTGGCTTATATTTTCTGCGCAATTTTCTTGTCATTATATTTTTAATTCCTTTATATTTACTTATATTTAAATTATTACATTATATTTTTTTAGTTTAAGTAAAAAGCATTGTAAATTTTTTTTTTTTTTTAGTAGAAGTTTGTAGCCAATTATGGCCTAGAGGCTTGGTTGCCGAAATTTAAATAAATAAATTAAATAAATAAATAAATTCGTTCAACATGGCCCGATAACGATTGCCATTGCCAAAATCCGCACCAAACAGTGACTCGTTTTGGGTGTATCGGCTTTTCAATGTATGCGTGCGGGTTTTCTGTGCCCCAAATGCGACAATTTTGCTTGTTTACATACCCGGCAACATCAAAATGAGCTTCATCTGAAATTTTTTTGGCAAAATCTGCATCTTCTGTAAGTCGATCGCAAGCCCACTTAGCGAAGCCAAAACACAACCATATTCGTTCAGCGGAAGGATAAAACTAATTATCTGTCAAACAGACATGAGCTAAGAATTACCATTCACAAAATAAGCACTAGTTGAAAAAAAAGCGTTAGATGGCGGACCCATTTCTTATACGAGTGCCTAAATAAACAAATATTTTTTACCTATTTGTTTGACCTCAAGCTCAACTAATACAAAATAAAAGTTTTAAAAAGAAAAGGTCGAAAAAAGAAAAATTTAAACATTTTATTGTGAAGGATTATATGTACATATATCGATAGATTAATATAAAATGGTCGTATATCAATTTTCTTACTTCTTTAAAGGGGAAGCAAAAAAACTGAATAAAATTAAAAAAAAACTAAATGTATTAGAGCTTTTTTTGTGGCTATAAATGCGTTATTTTCAACTGTGGCTCACTAATTTGTTAAGGGATAATATGTTTGTATATGGACTACCAGAATATGTTTAAAACGCGATTCCGTTAAAGTTCGAGATACGTCATTTTTATAAAAAACCATCGATAAGTATAAGTTAGTAAATTACGAACAGCCAAAAAAAGAAAACACATGCTAAACTCTAAGCTTGATGCTCAACGCTCTTGTTTAGTTATAACTATAAGAACGTATGGCATTGTGAGGTGTTGCATAATACAAATATAATAGAAAATAAGTACAAACACTTAAAAATCAAACCCAAACCAAACATTATCAAACATTTAAAACATGTGTACGCAGTATTAATTCAAAATAGTTAAATAAACATGTGCATGAGAAAAACAAAAATAAAATATAAAAATTTTCAAACTTACCCGGTTGAAAAATCATGGCTAAACCAAAATCAGCAATACAGGCGGTCAAATCATTTTTGAGTAAAACATTTTTCGACTTAAAATCTCGATGTGCTATGGACGGCTTGAGGCCTTCGGTTTTTGTGGCCAAAATTTCCTCGTGCAAATGCGCCAGTCCACATGCCATCGATTCAGCTATTTTACAGAGCTCTTGATATGTGATCGTGTGTGACTTGAGATAATCACACAACGAACCGTTGTGTTGATAGGCCGATATAAGCCAAAACTCTTGTTGTATCTTTTCAGCATGCTTTTCGTGACCCAAAAATTCCAAAATATTCGGATGACGCATACGGGGTAGTTTGTAGATTTCCAATTCTGTATTCCAGGATTCTTTCTCTTGCATACTGAATATTTTAACGGCCACATCTTGATTGTGAAGTTTTGCCTGCCACACGTCACCGAAACGACCACTGGCCTTTAATTCCAACAGCTGAATGGGTCTATTGCTAAGTAAAGGCGATGAATTGGTAATTTCAGCTTCATTCTTTAAAAGAGAAGAAACGATTTAAATAAAAGTATTTATAAGTAAATTTATGTGTGTTTTAATATTTTTTTAATATTTACTGTAGGTATTTCATTGAAGTGAGCTTGTTTACGCCTGCGGTATAAAAAGAGACCAATGCCTGTAATAGTTATTAATATGGCAAGTATGATGGAACAAATAATAATGTAAATTAAGTCGGCATTTTCCGGGGTCTTCTCTTTGGGTACTAAAAGAATAATATAAAAAAAATTTAATTATTATACAACACAATTTATAGAATTTTATGTTCAATTTGGGAGCAGTCAAAAAATTTTATACTTTAAGTTTCAAAAATTTTTATAAACAAAAAATTTGTAGAAAAACTTTTTAAAATTAGAATTAAAAATAGATTATTAAAAAAAATTATTTAAAAATAATTAAAAAAAATTATTAAAAACAAAAATTAAAAATTTGTTATGTGGAAAGATTAAATTAAAATTAAAATTCTCTGTCATTCTTTCTTAGCTCTTCAAATAAAAGTAAACCAAATAAATAGATATGTATGTTTTGCCTCTTCTCGTTCTATTTGCTTCAACAAAAAAGGATTTTAATCTAAAATTCATAGTTTTTAATATTTGTATATGTATGTATATGCATGTTCATATGTATGTATGTATATACATGCATGATTTTTTTTTATTCTTTCACCGTATTTTTGCAGTAATGCCCTTATGGAATTGGAGCATTTTATTAAATTTTTGTAAGCATTGCTACCAATTGCCATATTCAAATGACAGTTTATTGAACTATTAAGACTCTTCCATCAATTGTACATAGTCAGAATATGCTATAATATACAGCCTCCCCCATACATATATGTACTACTTAGTAGAAAAGGAAACCAGCCCTTTTCTTAACAAATTTTACAACATTTGAAAAAAATAGTTACAAGGTAAACACAACGTTATTTTTTTGTTTTTTTGTTTACGTTCGTTTATTCTAAAGAATAAAAGATTACCCTCCAAAAAACATATCGAGAAACGAAATGAAAAACGGTGAAACAAATCAAGAAGAAACTATGTAAAACAACCTAAAAAAGAAAAAAAAGGCCTACAGGTGAATAACATTACAAGTGGCCAAATACAAAAACTTAAGCTCCCGAAAAAATATAAAATATCACACACATACATATACAAACACATCCATGTGTATACATACTCAAAAACTGTAATTCAGAAGAGAGCTGCTCTAAATGGGAAAAGAATAATGAATGAAAAAAAAAAAACAAAATAAATAAAAAAGTAGTACTCGTGTACCTCTACTAACTACGATCAGTGTTGCCGATTTTCGAGTTATAACTAGCAAATTGGACAATTAAAACGTTTTCCCTTGATTTTCTACTTAAGACATATGAGTAGCTGTAATGCAAAATTCGTTCTTTTTGCGGCTAAAAAAATTAACCGAATTAGTTGAATGCTTTTAACACTTAAATGTTATGCCAAACTTAACAGTTAAAAAATAAAAACAAAAAAAAAAGACAACAAGAAAAAGCTTTTGAAATATAGAAAAATAATGTACTTAAAGATCCAACAAACTAAATAGTTTTGCTACATTTCATATGAGATCAAATTTAGTTTTGTAGCACACAATAGCCCAACAGTAAAACTAATCATTCTACTCAGCAACATTATAGAAGTTATATTAGTTTATTCAAACTATGTTATACTGGAACAAATAGAAAAGGAATAAAAAGCTTTTTTTAAAAAGTTTAAGAAACAAATATGTATTTTTAAACAGATAAAGCAAAAATCTTCATCTTTAGTGGTATTTTCTAAGATCGAAACATAAAATTGAAAGTCCTTATTGTGTTTTCAATTTTCCCCAAAGTGGTGAGATGTAAGGATTCCGACATCTTTTTTCTTTAAAATTTTATTCGCCACACTGATGGGAAGTAGTTCTGGAATAATGTCATAAATTTTCTTTTTCCCGCTTCAATAATGGTTTGGGGTTGTAAGAATTGGTTCTGTAATAAATCTATTCTTGTTCCTTTCTCTATTTCCTGTAATAATTCGATTTGAAGGTTTAAATTAAAAATGTAGTTGACCTGATGATTTCAGCACAGGAGCTAGAGCTACAGCAGTTTTCCAGTAATATATAAAAAAAAATCTCACTTGTAACTGTCCGCAGTATCCGCTTGGCTTTATTGTCGTATCTTTTTATAACTCGGTCCACGTTTTTTTTGCGCTATTTAGTGTGTCTATATAAAAGGTTTTCCAAGAAAGAGTGATATGATTTCTATAAAAAAAACACACTTATTGTTTTAATTGATGTGAAGTAAAGGGTGGATTAATTTTAAGGGCCAATGTTGACTGTGAACCACATCTAAACTTCAAGTTTTTTTCCTGCATTTAATTTGACATTTCTCAATTTCAGACTACATTAATTTGAACCATGGAAAGATACACAATCGAGCAACGCTCACTTCGTAATTCTTTTGGTCAACATAATCGTTCAAATTCGTCCACAATCGGGGGAATTATGAAAAATATTTAAATTTCAGCAAAACAGGTCTGTATGAAATGTGAAAACATCTGTAAATGCCATCTAAGTTCATTGAATGGGAAAAATTGCTGTTTTTCGCGATAGTGTGGCAAAAGAGCAGTCAACCTTGACTCATCATCGTACCCAACAATTGAACACCAACATTGTTGTTAAAAATTTTGATCATCGGATGGAAGTGTGGAAGTTCGCGACGGCCATTTTTCAATGGAAAGCGGTATAAATCGATGATAACCAACTTTTTATGGCCAAAATTTGAAGAAGTTGATCTTGACAACATTCCAACAAGACGGAGCTACGTGCCACACAGCAAATGCAACAATTGAATTATTGCGAGAAAAGTTTGGAGATTCAATGATTTGATATTGAATGGCCTCCAAGAAGTTATGATTAACACTATTAGACTATTTCTTGTGGAGTGATTTGAAGTCATTGGTCTTTTGAAATAAACCAAACTCTCTTCAGGATTTACAAGTCAATATTGATAAATATTCAATGTCCTGAAATATTTCTACATGCTTTTTTTCCCCAAAATATGTACGAACAAAATATGTTTGGTGTGCAGCACTTGATGATGTGTTTTCAATATTTTTCACTTAAAAACTTCTTAAAATTAACAATTACGTAAAGTGTTGTATGATTGTCTTATGTAACAAATTCCCACAATGATGGTAAATTTGATTTTTACACAACTTTGTTAATAGTTGTACTTTAATGTCTCTGAAATATTGATTCAGGTTATTTTTGCGAAAAATATGTACAAACAAAATATGTTTGGTTGTTCTGTTATGTTTGTTATGTGTTTTCAATAATTTTCAATTTTGAAAAAGGTCCTTAAAATTCTTGCATTGTCAGGATCGCAATAAAATTTTGGAAAAGATTGTATAATTGTATTATTTAGCAATTCCCAAAATGTTGATAAATTTTAAACGATAACGAAGATGTTTTCCATATATCCTTTTTTTACAGAAAATCAATTTTTACAAAAGTTTGTAGATAGTTTTATTTTAATGTCACTAAAAATAATGTGCATGTTATTTTTTCCAAAAATTTTTTTGTCTGTGCTGTACTTTGTTATGTTTTTTTACTATTTTTCAATCCTAAAAAGGGTCCTTTAAATTATTGTATTGCCAGGATTGCAACAAAATTTTGCAAAAGGTGGTATAATTGTGTTATTTACCAATTTCCAAAATGTTGATAAATTTGAAACGACAACGAAGATGTTTTCCATATATCCTTTTTTTACAGAAAATCAATTTTTACAAAACTTTTTATTTTAGAAAAATAAAATAAATTCAAAATTAAAAAAATTGTTGGTTGGGTTTTTGAAAAAGTTTTTTATGGTTTTTTGTTTTATTTTTGAATTCTCATTTTGTTAATGAGAATTTAAAAATATAACTTATAAAAATTTTAAACTTTTTCAAGAATTTGGGTAAAGGTTTACTGATGATCTGGCATAAGCACCAGTGAAATGCATATAAACCAGCTTAAACCCAACAACCAAATAAATAAAAAAACTTTGTAGTTTTATTTTAATGTCACTAAAAATAATGCACAGGTTATTTTTTTCAAAAATTTGTTTGTCTATGCTGTACGTTGTTATGTGTTTTCACTATTTTTTAATTTTTAAAAAGGGTCCTTGCAATTTATGCATTGCCAGTAATGCAACAAAATTTTGCAAAAGGTGGTATAATTGTGTTATTTACCAATTCCCAAAATGTTGATAAGTTTTAAACGATAACAGAGATGTTTTTCATATATCCTTTTTTTACAGAAAATGTTTTTTTTTTTAATATTTTGCTTCTAACTGCAATTTTAGGTAATAAAAGAACATGTAAAGTGATATGTATTGATGGAATCATGATATTTCTTCTCTCGCCAAAAAATCAATCGTCTCGTTTTTTTAATTTTTGTATCGCTGGTATAGTCCACTTTGAAGGCACTTCGCCTCAGCCGTTAAATGTGCAAAGCGTTTTGATTATTAGATTTATTTTAATGATAATACAATTTAATCATTCAGACTTGTTGCTCAATCGTGTAACATGCCCTAATGATTTGGTATTAGTAGCAAAAACAAACAGGCAAATTTAGCATACGCCACCAAAACAACAAAGCTATCACGACTGTAAACATAGAACAGCGAACAACCAAACATTTAAAAATTGTTTATAAAGACATATTTTTCTGAAAATATTTAAAAATTGTAAGATTTATCGATAATATTCTCTAAGCGTATAAACAAATTTTTAAAAATAATTTAGTCTCAAATTTCTTGGAATAAAAAAAAATTATCTTTCTTTTTAAAATATTTGTGACTGAATACTAAACTAGTTGAAAAATTGGTTGTGTAAAATATCGCTAGCAACACTGACTTTTATGAAAACAGAAGATTCTAACAACACCAAGCCATCAACATTATAATTTTTATCACGTATGCAAAATTTACAAAAATTACATGCACACACACACGCACACATATACATTTTCATACTTGTAGTGTGCAACGAAACAAAATTGAAAATAAAAACAAAGAAAAATTCATAAAAATTCTATTCCATACAAAAAGAAAAATGAAAGTTCCCCCAATTTATTAAGAGAATGCAACAAAAACATAGAAGAAGCAAAAAAAACAAAAAATTACAAGTAAATCAACAAGAAAAACGTGACTTAAAACGGAAAAATTTTATGATGCAAAAAAGCTGCCTACTGCAGCAGCAAAATCTACAACATTAATAGCAACAGTGAAATCCAGAGAATTTTCCTTTATTTTTAATGTTTAAGGTATCACAAGGATAAGTAAATATGTATGTTTGCATGTGTGTGTGTATGTATGAATGCGGGTGTGTATGTTTTTACGGGTGAGCGTGTAAGAGAGAGTTCTTTTTTTTTTGTTAAAGTGGAAAAAACCATACAAACAAACAAACAAACACGAATTCATAATACACATCCAATAAACATGATTTGCAACATATGACAGAATAAGAAATGTGGCTGCAACAACTGCAGTGTTTCAGCTACTACTGTTGTTTTTATTGCTGCTCCAAAAGCTTTGATTTTAATATTTATACGAGTTCATTAACTTTTTCAACAACAAAAACATCAACTGCGGTAGCAGTAGAATAAAAACAGCACAAAACAAAAAAAAATAAATATTTAAATCGGTTAAGAATGGCGCTCAAGTAGCTGTACAGTAAATCGGCTTGATTCTCCTAATTATGAAGAGATTTTAAAAATATTTAGTTTCATCATCGAAACTTTAACAAGATATTAAGTTTATACAACCTTATTGTAAGTTATAAATTGGGTTTTATAATTTTAATATTTTTATTGAGATTTCCAAAAAATGGAAAGTATGTATTTGTTAGTGCATTTCTTATTGCTTATTTGGGCCAATATCAGCTTTTTTACCTATTTTACGAATATCGACTTTTATTTATTTTAAACTAGAAAAGCCCGGCACGCGTTGCTACGTAAAGTCCTGACGGCTCAATATGTGTGCAAAGTTTCAGAAAAATCGGTCCAGTGCAAGTACCTCAAAATTATAACTTTTTTTATGGGCATGGCACTGCCCACTTTTCTAATTACGAAATTGTAATGTCCTGACAGCTCAATATGTGTGCAAAGTTTCAGAAAAATCGGTCCAGTGCAAAATTATAACTTTTTTTGTGGGCGTGGCTCTGCCCACTTCTCTAATCACGAAATTGTAAAGTCTTGACAGCTCAATATGTGTGCAAAGTTTCAGAAAAATCGGTCAAGTGCAAGTAGTAGGAGTTTATAGCTAACACACACAGAGTTTCACTTTTATATATATAGATAGATCAATTTTTGCAAAACAGTTTTTTTTTTTGGATGTGGAAGCTTTTTTAATACACAAGCACTAAAAATATCAACCCTTTATAAGGAGTGTCTTATGGTGTTTTCTTTTCTGACGTTAATGTTGCATTAATTCTGCCCTATGCCTTCTTTTGTGTTCTTTTCTTAAAAATATGCAATATTATAAACTGGTGACAAGTTATTTTGTAATAATGTTGCCATAAAAATAACAAAAAATGTTACATGTTGTACCCTGAATTAAATCAAAGGGTTAGAATATTGCACATTTTAACAGTTGATATTAAAAAGGAGAATTAAGTTTTTGTAGTGATTAAAAATAATTTATGGTCCCAAATTATTAAAATGGAAGCAAGAAATGCAGTTTTACATAAAAATACAGCTATCATGTAAAAAAGGTGAAAATTTCTGTTCTATTCTGCTGATTATAAAGGTAGCATTTTGTTAGGGTGTAGGCGACCTTTGAAAAGTGTTTAACTATAAAAGGGCAACATTGTTTGTTAGAAAAGAAAACACCATTAGTAAAAATGCATTTCTTAAATTTAGTGCCACTTTTTTGTGACACCTCTGAAATTTGTCAACTGTTACATATGTATGTTTATTTCGATTGTTAAAAATGAAGCGCTTTATGAAAGAACAACGCGTTGTAATTGTAAAAACTTATTACAAAAATTTTAAAAGTTATGCTGAGACCTTTTGAAGTCTAGAAAGTTCACTTAATGTGTCAATCATTCGATGAGGGGTCACAAATTGGAATAAACTGGATTGGTTATAAACAGTAAGACTCCTGTGCGTTAACGACCCGGAAGCACTACGCAAATAATTTTGCAAAAGACCTCCATTTTCATATGTACAAAATTTAACTTACTAAGGGCCATTATTACAACTTGCCGACAAAGTTAATGTTAATAAAAGGTAACTTTTTTTAACGTGAGCAATAAACTGACCATTAAGTATTTTTCGTTATTACAACCTGACTGTAAAATAAATTGTATTTATTTTAAAGTATGGCAGCACCAAAGCAAATTTTTAAAAAATTTATTAGTTCTTTAAAACCAAGGTGGCAACGACAAGCAAATAGCAAACAATCCCCCTATACGGTAGAAAATATGGTAACTTTTAATTTATAAACCTCAAGTTAAAAGTTAAATGATCTTCCCTTTAACTTATGGGACACTTTTAGGTTTAAGTAAAGTTTTAATAACGAAAAACTAGTTATAACATCCTAGTTATAACATCGGTCAGGACTTAATCGACTCCTCTATTCATAAGCTTTCAGAAAATATATACTTTATGAGGTCGGAAAGGAAAATTGTAGAAATTACAAACGGAATGACAAAGCTATATATACCCTTGTGCACCACAGGTAAAGGGTATAAAAATCAAAAATACAAAACTAAACTAAACCAAACCAAACCGAACTGAACTGAACCCACGCTTTCAAATGCTGCAAACGAAAGAATGAACGAACACAAAAATTGTATAATATCAAGAAAAATAAAAACAACAAAACCTTATAGAAAATAAAAATAAAACACAAGTGAAGAACAAAATATTGCTAGTATAAAATTGGGGTAAACATGGCATTGTGGCATCCTCCATCAACAATAACATTAACGTTAGCATCATCATTAAAATCAACAGCAACAACAACAACATTTTTATCCATATTGTACACACGTGCCTTGCAATGAATTTGAAAAACAACAGGAGCAATTGAGAATGGCAAGTCAAAATCCCTCTTCTAGCTAACTTCAAAATGTGCACAATTGTACATATTTTGTTGTCCGCATTTAATAATGATGTTAATGCCGATGATAATGATGATGATGATAATGATGACGAATCAACAGAAAACCCCATTATTTTTCTTTAAAATCCACTGTTGCCAGATGGTATTTATTTTTGCTTGTAATTATTTTATGATTTTTTGCTTAATTTTGACGATTTTTTAATGAAGTTTTACAATATTTTAAAAAGGGGTGTTCAGTTGAAATTAAGATGCTTTAGGATTTTGTTAACTTTTGATTAAAAAGATAGAAATATTAGTTAATTATTAAAAATTAAAGACAATTTTTTTGTGCATAAAATTGCGGAAAAGGTCGTGAGGCGTATCGCTCGTATGGACTAACGTCGATGGGCTGTGGACCTTGCCAAAAAATTCTTAGTCTGCATCAGTAACACATTAAAGTCAAGACCTCCATAGAGCTTCAAAGAAACTCAGCAGCAAAGGATTATAAACTGGAAAACTATTGAAAAACTGCGACAACAGAGCAACTTGGGTGGAAGATTAGCAATAACTATTAAACGTAGTAGCCCAAAAAACCAGCAGCGCATGCACATGTCCTCAACACATTGAGCGTACAACGTGTGATAGGATTACGATGGTCTTACCACTGGGTTGGGTCAGTGGCTTTCAACCAGAGCCCCTGCGATCATGCTGTGCAGCTCAGCCATGTCACAGGTAGCAACTTCACCTACTTTAGTTTTTGGTTCATGTAGATGCTCGAGAGCTTGAGCTATCTATCCCCTTAAATTGTGTTTTCCAATACATGTTATAGGTTGATCGGCAAAAGAATAAGGTATGCCTTCTGAAAAAAACCGAACAACCTACCATGTAGCTACTTATGTTGAAAGGCAACAGCACCCCGAGACATAAATGTTTGCCCGAAGTCCACGGTGTTGTCATCCCAACGTGAGAATAAGCCATTAAACCATCATTCTCTATTCTGTTGAGATTACAACAGCACCCAGAAACAAGGGTGGTTGTCTGAAGTCTGACCGAAGTCAAGCATTAACCACCCCTTAATTCGTTTCACGCTTAGGATAACCACAGCCACCACGTGCTCTTCGAAGCGACCTCACTAATAACTAGTCCAGAACAAGTTCTGGGGGCTCACTGATTCCCGTAGTACCAGATGGGTCTCTGGTCAGAATCGAGTTTAGGCTCCTAACTAAAATGTTTATTCTCCCAAGTTATGGCTCCAAGGAGCCAGAAGTGTTGGTCTCACCTCTCTACCCCTAACTGATAATTCACAAGGGCCTGGGAATATCCAAGTATACAGATTTAGCGTAGAGATGTATCTACTCAATACCCTGATATAAACGAAACAGAAAATGCTACGTAAACGGATTGGACAGCCACTCAACCGAACTTATCAAGGTCGATATAATGACAAGTGCCCAACTTATTTCTCCCATAATAAATCAATTCTGGCTAACCAATAACCTGGATGCCGAAATAAAGCGGGGAATGAAAAATAAAAAAGGCGACATAACTATATGCAAATACTAAAGGGCAATAACTTTTCTCCCCTTAATAAAGTCATACCTAATATTATATTAAATAAACAAATATTTGATGCATTTCAAGGTTATATTCGTAATGAGCAAATTGGTTTTCAACCCAACAAATCTTAATCAACATTCTCCGAATTATAACACAGCATTCCTGCAAATGGAGATCACCATTATATTCTAATACTCGTAAACCTTGACAAAACCTTTGATACCATTAATTAAACAATGATATGGAGCACACTTAAATGCAAGGGCATATCAGGAAAACTAATATCTTTCCTTCATTCCCTATAGTTCATGAAGACTTAGAGAGTAAACAAATACGCACAAAACTTCTGAACCCAGCTGGGGCCTAAATGGTCATTTAGAAGATTTAGACTGTGCAGATGATATCTGCCTACTAACACACTGATGTGCAGACATGCAGCAGAAACTAGATAAGTTGATAGCTTAAGCGGCGAAATATGGGTTTAGGATGTCCAATATTAGGGTCATTAGAATAAACATCACAAATTCCCAACCCTCACTATTACGCAGCAGCAACATTATGATAAAGTCTGACGGCTCCTACGAAGGTGTTTTAACAGTTTTCACAATTTAGTTGTCATTTTTTTTTTTTTTTTTCGTGAAGAGAAACAATGCCATTTTTAAATTTATAAACCTAACCTTAAAAGTTAAGGGTAATTGAAGCATAAACTTAACTTGTCGGTCACTTTTAGGTAAAAATGTTCTGTCCTTTAACATCTTTATTTTGAATGACCAAGGGAAAAAGGGATTCATTTTTATATATATAGATAACGGCATTTTATAATAATGCCATTAAATGTGTGTCAGCTTAAAATGCAATCAAACCATAGAACTAGTTTATACCTACTGCATATATCGGGTGTCCCAACTAGAACGCAATTTTTAAATTTGGCGCCATTCGAAGTGTCATTGTTTGACATTTGAACAATTGTTATTGTTTGCTAGTAGAAGGTACGAGGTTAGTAAAAATGGAGCGCTACACGAATGAACAACGCATTCTCGTTGTGAAATTGTTTTACCAAAATGGTGAAAGTTTTGCTGCTACAGTTCGCAAATTGCGATCATCCCATTTCCATCTTGATGGCTTTGTCAATAGGCAGAATTGTCGCATTTGGGGTGAGGAAAATCCTCGAGTGATTCACGAGAAGCAAATTCATCCTCAACGTGTCACTGTGTGGTGTGGTTTTTGGGCTGGAGGAATCATTGGACCTTTTTTTATGAAAATGAGGCAGGTCAAGCGCAAACAGTCAATGGTGTTCGGTATCGTGAATGAATTGAAGAAATGAATGTGGAGGGCATGTGGTTTTAACAAGATGGCGCCACATGTCATACAGCCAGAGAAACAATTCAATTGCTGCATCAGTCATTTCCCGGCCGTGTTATTGCGCGTTTTGGAGACCAGAATTGGCCGCCTAGATCGTGTGATTTAACACCTTTAGATTTTTTTCATTGGGGTTTTTTGAAGTCGATGGTTTACGCGAATAAGCCGACGACGACTCAAGCCTTAAAAGAGGAAATTGGACGCTGCATTAATGAAATACCGCAGCATTTATGCAAAAAGGTCATTGAAAATTTCATTAAAAGATCGCGTGTGTACCAGCAAAGCCGCGGCGGCCATTTGCATGATATATTGTTCCATACATAACCTCATTTTGTCTACTTTACGATATAATAAAGTGTTACGATTTTTTTTTAAATATCTGTGTTTTATTTAAAATTTAAAAATTGCGTTCTAGTTGGGACACCCGATATATGTATCTCTGTCATGGGTATAAGAAAAAATTCATTAAATGTATTCGACCGGTTAACCGGTTTATTCTAAATTTTCAAAAAGCAACCGGTTTTTTTTAATTCTAAATTTTAAACTATTTGAAAACCGGTTTCTTAAAAATGTCGAATAATCAATCACCCTACTAGCAACGCACAAAATGCAGCATTTTTAATAGCTGTATAAAATCTGTATACGGGTGCGAGACCTTAAACACAATAAGTCGAGACACGAACGCTTTACCAGTATTTATAAACTTTTGTCTATATCGCACATTAAAAATTTTTTGGCCAAATACCAGTAGAAACTACCGGCTGTGGAATATAACACTCCATAGATATTGAAATCAAACGGCCTAAATGAAGGTGATTTTGTCATGCATTGCGCAGGCTACAAGGCGACATTACTAGAAATGCCATCGACTAGAACTCTTAGGGCAGTCGAAAATTCGGACGTCCTAATCACACGTAGCAGCGTCAACTAGATATCGAAGCAGCAGAATTCTGAATTGTATTTGTGAATATATGTCCAAAATCAGAGATTCAATGATTTTTTATAGTGCAAATTTCAAAAATTTTTAAAAAAATTCACAAATACAATTCAGAATTCTGTGTTATTGATTAGAGCAAACAGTTGTCTTAATTTTGCATATGGTCCAAATGAGTGACAAAGAAGGGTTTGTCCAAATATGTTTAGAATCCCTCAGAGATTCAATGATTTTCTTATAGTGCAAATTTCAAAAAATTTTACAAAAATTCACAAATACAATTCAGAATTCTGAGTTATACAGTTGATTAGAGCAAAAAAATTGTCTTAATTTTGCATATGGTCCAAATGATTGACAAAGAAGGGTTTGCCCAAATATGTTCAAAATCCCTCAGAGATTCAATGATTTTCTTATATGCAAATTTCAAAAAATTTTAAAAAAATTCACAAATACAATTCAGAATTCTGAGTTATAGAGTTGATTAGAGCAAACAATTGTCTTCCTTTTCAATATGGTCCATATGATTGACAAAGAAGGGTTTGCCCAAATATGTTCAGAATCCCTCAGAGATTCAATGATTTTCTCATATTTTAAATTTCAAAAATTTTTTTAAAAATTCACAAATACAATTCAGAATTTTGAGTTATACAGCTTGAATAAAAATCATATATTATCAATAGAAAGATCAGAAATTTAAGCAATATATAAAATAAAAATAATAATAAAAAACGAAATACAAAAAATTTACCTTGTGTTGTTGCTTCTGTTGTTGTTGGTTCCCACTTATGTGCAGTGTTACACATGGATTGTTTGCAACAACAAAAATGTAATAAATTCATATTACTCTTACGAAGCTCCGAACTCGTAACACATTCTGTTTGATTACATTCTGGAGCTTGAGAGAAGCATCCTTTCATTTTGATATGGTCCTTGCCTGCAAAGTAAAAAATATAATGAAAATATGTACATAAATATATCTAAATACATAGCTGTACACACTTGTATGTTTTAATAAATAATAGGGTTTTTCTGAATTTAAATATTAATGCTTTATACAGTAGTTTTAGAAACATTATAAATATTTTCATGTATGTAGTTAATTATTTAGAAAGTAATTTTTTCAAAAGAAACAAATAATTATCTTTTATTTTTTTATAGTTTTATATTTTTTATATTTCTGTATTGGGCAACCCCAGTGCTGGCAAAGTCATATTATTTAAGGCCATGACTGACGATCAGATTAAGTCGTTCGATATGTTTAAAATTGTATGTGTGTTCAGAATGTGTGATAGTGTGGACAAAAAGTGCACATGTGTGAGAGATTTATTGACAGATGTGTCCGATTTGATAATCTTTTGAAAATTTTCATAAAATAGTAGTTTCTGTGCGATCAGAGTTGCTTTTTGTAAGCAAGTATGACAGGGTGGCATTCAAACACATATTTTGTTGCGATTTTCTCATGTAGGAAAGAAACCTATTAGATTTTTATTTGACATAATCGCACGACTTTGTAGGATAGTCAGTCATGGCCTTTACAAAATATGTACTCAAAACGTTTAGACGAACGCTTTTTGTGCTGCTTGCAGTAACTTGAAAAATTCATGTCGGCTAAAATATGAAATTAAATCGTGAACATTTTTGTGCGATTATTTTTTACAACATTTGATTTGGATCAAATCAACAACAGTGCATCGATAAACTCAATTCAATTTTTAACGATGCGGCACCATCAAGGACCAGTGTTTATCGATCTTTTACTGAATTCATGATACTGCAAGATCGTCATGTAACTTATTGAATAAAAATTCATTCTGAATTTTAATTGAATATATTAAAAATATTATTTTATTGATAAAAGCGAAGGCAAGGCGAACTGGAAACTGTAGTCGCTTGAAGTTGAAAGGCAAATCAGTGTGGACCATTGGAATGCGTGGAAATAGTTGAAAAAATAACTTATTTTTAATAGGGGTGGTTTCAGGAAAATTGATCTAGTGCAGGAAGCTAAAAATGATAAGTTATTTTTTATGGGTGTGGCACTGCCCACATTTCTAATTATACAAAATTGTATAATTATGAGAGTTCCATATCTGTGCAAAGTTTCAGAAAAATCAATCTAGTGCAAGTAGCTAAAAATTATAACTTATTTTTTGTGGGCGTAGCCCCGCCCACTTTTTACCACTCATAAACACTCCCTGGAATGTGTACAATAACTTGCCAAAGTTTGAGTCCGATCGGCTTTACGGTTTCGGAGTCTATGGCTTACACAAACACACACACAGAGTTGATACCCACCAGCAATTTGATGTACTTTTTTAGCACAAAATTTATTATTTTGTTATTAACAGTAATATGGAATAATCTATTTACTTTCTTTGTGTTACTTTGATTTGCTAATAATTAATTTCCTTAAATTTAGTCTTACAATGAAACATTAGGAATATCTATATAGAAATGACACTACTGACTCTTTTTTTTTCAACAATGTTGTATTTTTACGTAATCTGAAGAATATAATTTTGTAGGCATAGGTAGTTAAAAAATAATATTAGCTCTGTGTGGTCATTAACCTCCTACTTTTTTAATAATCATATAATTAATATTTAAATTTTACTTAGGTAATCGTTTCTAGATTTACTTTTGTTTCCATAATTTTTGTCCATATAGAAATAATATGAATTTTAAACAAGTAAGAGTGCTTTGTTCGGACGTGCCGAATCTGATAATACCCTTCACCATCATGTACATAGGTATAATCCCACATCATAGCTTAACCTATATTTCATGTTATACTCCCTTATTATTTTCGACGCCAAGCTTGATTTCGAATTTTTACGTAGTTAACTGTATTCAACTAGTTAAGCCCTTTAATTTGATACCCATTATGATGGGGTTAAAAATATTTGTTCCTCCATTCTTGGATTTCACATTTTGTAAAAATTTACAATATTGAGGGTTTTCAAGAAGTTACATTCTAAAATACCAGATTTGGCCCATATATAAATTTATTGTCCACCATTTTGAAGTGGTGGCCAACGTGAATTTTAATTTTTTTTATAGGGCTTATATTGCGCTAGTCAAGTACTTTCAGATGATATCAATATTGACTCTCTTGGTTGTCTAGAAGCATAAATATCTAAAAAAAAAAAAAATTTTCCTATAACTTTTATAATTTTTCACGAATATCTCTAGAGGCATATTATATCTACAGGGACATATTATATCGAAGGGATTTGAAAAATTAATAACTTTTCTAATTTAATTTTTTTTCTTTTTAGGACTTGTAAAATAAATTTGGGAGATTAATTATGGAAGGTTACAACGTTATCCAGCGAACCAAAATCATAGAACTTTATTTTGAATATCATCGATCAATAATTCAAACTCAACAAGCCTATCGTCGTCATTTTAATGTGCGGAATTCACCATCCGAATCAATGATTCGAAGCTTAGTGACACGTTTTCAGGAACAAGGCTCAGTGAGGGATCTTCCACAAAGCGGAAGACCATATTCTGTAATTAGTGAAGCAAATATTTAACGCGTTATGGAGAGTGTTGAGGAGAAACATCAACTCGAAGGCGCTCTGCTGAGCTGGAAATGTCTGGGTGGTCTTTACGCAGAATATTAAAGGGAAATTTACATCTTTTCCCATACAAGGTGCAGTTAGTTCAAGAACTAAAGCAGCTCCTAAGGCAGATTTTTGGCGAACGTTTAATTTCCAAAATTCAGCATTCAATTGGCCTGCCCGTTCGCCGGATTTAACAGCACCTGATTATTTCCTTTGGGGATACTTGAAAGAGAAGGTGTATATCAATAAACCCAAAAAACTTGCACAGCTCAAAGAAAATATTTGAGCCGAAATAAGAGCGTTGCAGCCAGATACTCTGACTCGTGTCATGGAAAATGCTATTAAAAGAGCTCAACTTTGCAAGGCTGAAAATGGTGCTCACTTACGTGACGTAATCTTTCACACCTAAATTAAAAAAATCTCCCAATATCATATTTTATTACTTTGTAAAAAAAAAATTAAATTAAAAATTAAAAAAGTTATGACTGTTTTAAACCCCTTCGCAACTTTTGCCCCACCCTGTACAAATAGTAGCAAAGGTACCTATAAATTATTCTATAGCTGAAAAATTTTAATTTCGGTGGGCAAAATATGGGAAAAAAAGAGGCAGTCGTGTTTATTTGCTCATATCTCAGAAAGTTATTGGGCGATTGTGCAGAATTTTAATAGCGCTTCATTCCCGGATATTTCCAAAAGATTGATACCATACACAGATCTGAGGAACATATAGTTGCTTCTAAAAGTTGATTTCAATCATCACACAGACAGATGGTCAAGGCTTAATCGACTCCTCTATTCATAAGCTTTCAGAAAATATATACTTTATGGGGTAGGAAATGAAATTTGTAGAAATTACAAACGGAATGACAAAGCTATATACACCCTTGTGCACCAAAGGTGAAGGGTATAATAATAAAACAAATTTTAATAAAATTTATTAGGAACCTTTATTTCATTATCTAATAGAAATAATTATTTCGCTTTTATGAGCTAAAAAATTTCATTGATTTGCGAGTAGTTGGCGTCAAGGTAGCCGTATCAAATACGTTGTTATAATAAATTTAACTTAGATATTTTAATATAAAGTCCTTTAATCTTTCAAAATCTTCGTGCGTAAAGTTATGTGAATTTTAAATATAGCGTTATATGGGAGGTGGGCGTAAAAGTGGGCATGTCACCTTAATTTTCCGTTATTTAAAGTCTTTTGATCAAAAAACAATGTTTGCAAAATTTAACGAATCGTACATCCAATTTTGTCAGTTTTATTACGTTTTAAATTTTGAATAAACTGAAAAATACACTGTGTGATATAAATTTTCGTACATTTTGATCTATAACTTCTTTCGCAATGCAAAGAATTGAATTTTCAGGAAAAGGTATAGTTTTTACTCAGGAAATATATTTATGAAATTTCATCACTCTGTGTTAATGCATTTAGAAACAATCGCATTTTATTTGAAAATATAAGGACATTGTTTTTTTAACCTACTCTTGCATTACGACCTAAAACTCTCTTCCTAATATTCTAATATAGCCGATTTTCAATACTAAAGAAACGTTGTGTATAAGACATATACCGGCCCCCTAACTTTTTCGGTTCAAGCTCTAACATGGTTCATTAAATTAAACCAGGACTCAGAAAATATATACTTTATGGGGTCAAAAATGGATATTTCGATGTGTTTCAAACGAAATGACGAAATTAATATAGTGGTGGTGGGTATAAAATATATAAATTTTTTTAAAAAAGATATTTATATATTTGGACTTACCCGTTATTTCATCGCGTGACCATAAAACATAACAACTGGGCGGTTTATACGATTCAAAACTACAATTTACAATTTTTGTAGCACAATCACCGCGCGTCATGCATTCCTTCTCATCATAATCCTCACATTTAATATTATGATCTAGTGGCAAAACTGCAGATTCGGAAATGCAAAAACAAAAAGCCAGTAACAGTATTAAACCTGTAAATAAAAAAATTTAAAAAACAATATTGTTAAACTCGTTAGAACTAATTTTTTGCTTTTTTAAACTTTATATAATTACTAATATGGTAAAGAGAAATGTATGTTTGTATGTCCCGTTTTATCTCTTTAACTACTTGTCTGATTTCAGAAATTTTTCCCTTATGTTTAAAGTGTATCTCCTGAACGGACATAAGCACTATATTTTTTTTATTTAACAGGGTGTAGTACCTCATTTGGAAATGGAAAACATTTTATGACATATTTGGAGAACTATAAAAGTTATTCTCTTTTAACTTTGTACGAGAGTCTTTTATAACAATTTCCTTATTCAGATAAAAATGGATTAAATTGAAGCAGGGGGCCTGGTGTCTCGTCTTACACTGCAACCGCTATTTGGTTAAAACTTTGTATGAGCCACTGTGATAACTTTTTGATATTTTAACATAAACGGATAATGATTGGAGCAAGAGAAGAGGTACGCCCCACACGAACCAAATACTTTCTATGACAGTTATTTCATATCTTTTTAATGATGATAACAAAAATCTTAAAATTTTACCTTATTGCTTTGCTATCAATGCATAGAATATATTATAGTATAAAAACTACAAAATAGTAAAATGCACATACAAAATAACTTACACACTATTATGTATCACTGCATTATTCCTCCATTTATAGTTTTGAATTTGAACTACCAATTACTTTCGACTTTAAAGGTAGAATATCATTCATTTTTTTTAGTTTTGAGGTTTATGCTTGACATTTGCAAAATTGAACACTATATGCTCGAACAAAATTGGAAAATATTAAAAACAAACTTACTTCCAAAGTAGTGAGTCTTTAACGCAAACTATAAGAAATTTAAGTGGAACATTTTCGAGAAGGGACCGTGTTGCAATTCAGTTTGTGCATCAATTTGTGCATTAGTTTACGTGCACGTTATTTATTCTCCATTGCATTCAATCGAACACATTTCTGCTGTGGCTAAGAATGTTCAAGAACATCAACTAGCATCAACTTGCCATCGTTCTCAGAAACTGGACATTTATTGCACTTCTTTGAGAAGAATTTTGTATAAATAAAATTGGGTTGATCGAATGGGGTACTACCGAGCCAGTCGTGGTGGTCATGTCGCATTTTTAAAAGACAAAGCTAAACCTTTCCAATAAAACTAGATATTTTTAAAAATAAACAGTAATTTTTTTATAGCCGATTCAAATTTTGAATTTTAAATGGACATGCCTGTATATAATACCCTTAGCACCTCAGGTGTAGGCAGGGTTGCCTATTTAGCCCTTTTGAGGCTAAATTTTGCCTTTTGTAATTTTGTTTAACCGAAGAAATTTTGGGCTAAATTCGCCCTGATGATAAAGTGACATTTAATAGGAGTCGTAAGCAACAAAGCTTGCAAAATTAATAAGAAAAACCCAAAGAGAGGGTGAACTAGTAATCCAGAGAGTGGACTAATAATCCAAAATTTAAAGAATGAATAAGCGAATGCAAAAAACTAGAAAAGGCATTCTGCAAATATTGTAAATGCATAGTAAACGCTAAATTTTTTGTATTTAACGCTAACACAAAAACGAACAAGTAAGAGCTCTATATTCGGCTGTGCCGAATCTGATAATACCCTTCACCGTCATGTACATCGTAGCTTAGTCTAGATTTTAGATTTTATGCTATTTTCATTACATTACGAAAACTTAGGAGCGAGGTCCTTATATATGACTGGAAAACTGCTGTAGCTCTTATGCTAAAAGCGCCACTTCCAATTTAAATCTTCAAACAAATGGTTATAGAAAATATGTAAGTCCGCTATATTCGACCGTGCCGAATCTGATAATACCATTCACCGTCATGTACATAGGTATGAACACCACATGTTACCTAAGCCTAGATTTTAGATTTCATTTAATCCAACATTTTCTTTATTATTTCCGACGCCATCTTTGATTTTGAATAAACTTTCTTCTACCAGTAAAACCCTTTCATTTGATACCCATATTGTTGGGGTTAAAAAAAAATTACTCCGCTATTTTGTTTTAGGCGCAATCTTGGATTTTACACTTTTTATAGTTTACTGCATTGTACTGGTCGAGCGCTTTTTTATACCCTTCACACAGTGAAAAAGGGTATATATAGGTTTGTCATTCCGTGTGAAATTTCTACAATTTTGATTTCCGACCCCATAAAGTATATATTTTCTGAAAGCTTATGAATAGGGGAGTCGATTAAGCCCTGTCAGTCTGTCAGTCTGTCCGTCTGACCGTCTGTCCGTGTGTATGTTGAAATCAACTTTTTGAAGCCCCCCGACATCGCTTGGACTCGGGTGAGGTATTAAAATATCAGAAATATTCGGGAGTAGATCGGTATTGAAAATCAAAAACATCGGTACATAAACAACTGAGATATGAGCAAAAACCCACGACCGCCTCGATTTTTTTTTTCACAAAAACAACATTACAACAACAACATACATACATACAAACGTGTATACTGGTTAGAGAAAACGTGGCATTGAATCCCAGCTGAGCCAAAAATTTTTTTTTTTTTTTTTTTAATTTTTTTTTTTATTTTTTTTTTTATTTTTTTTTTTATTTTTTATTTAATATATTATTTATATTTTTATTATTATTTTTTTTTTAATTTTTTTTTTTTAAATATTTTTTTTTTAATTTTTTTTTTTAAATATTTTTTTTTATTTTTTTTTGTTTCATATTTATTATATATATTTTAATTATTTTTAAAAAATTTTTTTTTTTTAATTTTTTTTTGAAATTTTTTTTTAATTATTTTTTTTTTAATTTTTTTTTTAAATTTTTTTTTTAATTTTTTTTTATTTTTTTTTAACATACATACGTAAATTTATAATTTTACAATGTGGATGTTTTTATATATGTATGGTTTTTATATGTATGTACGTATATCATATGGAATGGTGATACAAACTACTGTTATTGCATGACTACACGGTGTGAAGGGTATATAAGATTCGGCACGGCCGAATATAGCGCTCTTACTTGTTTATACTAATATTGTGAGAGTTAAAAGGCACAAAGGCCATTTTTTTAGACGCCATCTTGGATTTCATATTTTTTAATAATTTACTGTATTCTACTGGTCAAGCCCTTTCATTTAATACCAATATTGAGGGGATTCAAGAAGTTATATTTTAAAATACCAGATTTGATCCATATATAACTTTTTGGTCCGCCATTTTGTAGTGGCGGCCAACGTGAATTTTAATTTTTTTATAGCTGAAAAAAATTGATTTTAGTTTGTAAATTTTTGGAATAAATATTTTTCAAAAAATTTTTTGCCTATTACTTTACCGATTAGAGCCCGCTTTATCCAAAATTTTTCACGAATATCTCTAAAGGCATATTATATATACAAATAGTAGCAAAGGTACCTATAAATTATTCCATGGCTGCAAAATTTTAATTTTGGTGGGAAAAAATATGGGAAAAAACAGAGGCAGTCGTGTTTATTTGCTCATATCTTAGAAAGATTGTGCAATTGTGCTGAATTTCAATAACGACTCATTCCCGGATATTCCCAAAAGATTGATACCATACACAGGTCTGAGAAACATGTGGTTACTTTTAAAACTTAATTTCAACCAACACACGGATAGACGAACAGACGGTCAGGGCTTAATCGACTCCTCTATTCATAAGCTTTCAGAAAATATATACTTTATGGGGTCGGAATGAAAATTGTAAAACTTACAAACGGATGGCAAAGCTATATATTCCCTTGTGCACCACAGGTGAAGGGTAAAATAACATTAGAATAAACTTAAAATTGAATACATTTCGATATTAACTGCTATAACAATATTTTAGCGGAATTACAGATCACAGAAAAATATAACCTTTTTTTTATGAAAGGAAAAAGCCTTTTTTGCAAAGAGACAAAACGTGTGTTAAGATTGTTTTCGATCTCACTCCTTATTCAAACATATTTAACACAATGTAACAAAATCTTACAAAAACTAAAGCTATGTTTACATTAAGCAAACATTTGCCCAAATAAGCAAATACATATACATACAGTGCGAGACAAATATGTGTGTTTGTCGGCATAACACCGGGATCAGTGAGTGTAGCGTTTGGTTTTCTATAAACGAATTTAGGTACATCAGGTCCAAAAAAAATAATTTTAAATTTATCTGTCCAAACTACATGAGTTTAGTCATCAAAAAATAAAATTGGAAAAAAAATCACATAACAAATACTTACACATATGGGCTAATCCGAAAATTTTTAAACCAAAGACAGAAATTTAAAGTTGCCCAAAATCCAAATGTTTGTTAATGGAAAATAGGATACATATACAAACTTCAAAATATACAAGCAATAAGGTTTTACGGTGGTTTGTTTGTCCTTGGCAGAGGCTGACCTAAACGTACTAATTGCTTACATTTATTTTTGTAAAAAAGGGTATTTTTCATGGTCTAAAAGAGTGGGCAAAACAGTCGTTTTAGTATTTAGCGTTTAGCAAAATTTTCATTTGTTTAATTTTCTTTTTTTTAAGATAAAAATCATATTTGTAAGTTATCTATATATATAAAAGAGTAACGTGACTGACTGACTGATTCATCATCGCACAGCCCAAACGCAAAGAGCTAGAGACATGAAATTTGGACAGTCGGTTCCTCTGTCGATGTATAGCTCCACAAAAAAGGGTTTTTTGGAAATTCATACTTTAAAGGGGGTAAAAATGGGTAAAATCGGTCAACTTATATCTGCTAAACTAAACACGATACAAATATAATTGAAACAAGTAAGAGCACTATATTCGGCTGTGCCGAATCTTTTATACCCACCACCAATTTTGTGTACATTTAAAGCACAATATTTATTATTTTGTTAATCATTATGGATAATCTCTTTATAATAAAATATGTATCACTTTCTTTGTAGAGGGTGGTTAAATTTTAAGGGCCCATGTTGAAGATGAGCCACACAAACAACAAGTTTTTTTTGCATTTCATTTGACATTTCTCAATCTCAGACCAACTTAAAAGTGGAAAGATACGCAAATGAGCAACGCGTTAAAGTTATTCAGGTTTTTTATAAAAATGGGCGTTCAAGTCAAAATGCACTTTGTGCACTTCGTAATTCTTTTGATCAACATAATCGTTCAAATTCGTCCACAATCGGGAGAATTGTAAAAAATATTTAAATTTCTGCAAAACAGGTCTGTATAAAATGTTAGAAAATCTGTGAATGCCTTCTTAGTTCGTTGAATGGGAACCATTGCTGTTTTTTGCGATAGTGTGGCAAAAAATCAGTCAACATCGACTCATCATCATGCCCAACAATTGACCATCAACATTGTCATTGAAAATTTGGACCATCAGATAGAGGAGTGGCGCCAAGGATGGGGGGGCCGTTTGGCCGATATTTTGTTAAATACATAATTGAACCGTACAAATGTTATCATTACTAAAAGAAATAATAATAATTTCCTAAATAATTTGTGTTTTATTTAAATTCAACATCGGCCCTTGACATTTAACCACCCTTTATAACTTCCATATGCTACTAAAATGCTTTTGTTAATGTAGTCTTTTAGTAAAAGTGGGCGTTGAAGTAGGCATGTCAATAAAGTTTCTGCTAATAAATACAACTTAGACATTTCAATATAGTCCTTTATTTTCCCAAAAACTTTGTCAATAGAGAAATTACATGAATTTAAGATAAACTGTTATATGGGAGGTAGGCGTTAAAGTGGGCGTGTAACCAAAATTTTTGGCACAACAATAACATTGATTAGAAGGATATATGTAGCAAATTTCATCATCATACCTCTAATTTTTTCGGTTTTATGAGCTCTTAACGGTAGATAACGTGAAAAGTGGGCGTTATAGTAGGCGTGTCAAAGCTGTTTTTGCTAATGAGTACAACTAAGGTATTTGAATATAGTCCTTTGTTATTCCAAAATCTTTATTAATAGAGGAATTATATGAATTTCAGCTAAACCGTTATATGGGAAGTGGGCGTAAAAGTGGGCATTTCACCTAAGTTTGACCATTATACCTCTAATTTTGGCGGTTTTATGAGCTTTTAAATTTCATTAACGGTAGATAACGTGAAAAGTGGCCGTTAACGTAGGCGTGTCAAAGTTGTTTTTGCGAATGAGTACAACTTAGATGTTTCAATATAGCCCTTTATTATTCAAAAATCTTTGTTAATAAAGAAATTATATGAATTTTAGATAAATCGTTATATGGGAGGTGGGCGTAAAAGTGGGTGTGGCACCTTAATTTTTTGGCACAGTAATGACATTGCCTAGGGTTATATACGTAGCAAATTTGACCATTATACCTCTTATTTTGGCGGTTTTATGAGCTTTTAAATTTCATTAACGGTAGATAACGTGAAAAGTGGGCGTTGTAGTAGGCGTGTCAAAGTTGTTTTTGCGAATGAGTACATCTTAGATGTTTCAATATAGCCCTTTATTATTCCAAAATCTTTATTAATAGAGAAATTATATGAATTTTAGGTAAAACGTTATATGGGAGGTGGGCGTAAAAGTGGGCGTGGCACCTTAATTTTCTGGCACAGTAATGAAATTACCTAGGGGGATACACGTAGCAAATTTGATCATCATACCTCTAATTTTGGCCGTTTTATGAGCTTTTAAATTTCATTAACGGTAGATAACGTGAAAAGTGGGCGTTATAGTAGGCGTGTCAAAATTGTTTTTTCTAATGAGCACAACCTAGACGTTTCAATATAGTCCTTTATTATTCCAAAATCTATATTAATAGAGAAATTATATGAATTTTGTTTAAAACGTTATATGGGAGGTGGGCGTAAAAGTGGGCGTGGCACATTGATTTTCCGTTACAAAAAAGCGTTTCACCAAAAAACAAAGTGTGCAAAATTTCAGAGTCGTACATCCAATTTTGTTGCTTTTATGACGTTTTTGTTTTTAAATATACCGAAAAATACACTGTGCGGTAAAAATTTTCGTACATTTTGATCGATAACTCCTCTCCTAATGCATAGATTTAGATAATTTTCGGAGAGAGATATTGTTTTTACTCAGGAAATATATATTCGAAGTTTCATGAGTCTACGTTAATGCGTTTGGACACAATTCCATTTTATTCGGTGTTCGAGGGACACGGTTTTTTCGACCTACTCTTGCTTTTCGAGCTATAACTCTCTTCCTAATATTCCGATTTAGCCCATTTTCAATACCAAACAAACCTTGTCTATAAGAAAGATTCTGGAAAAATTTGAGCCCCCTAGCTTTTTCGGTGCGACCTCTATCGTGCTTTCAACAGACGGACAGACGGACAGACGGACAGACGGACGGACATAGCTAGATCGTCATCAAATCAAACCCTGATTCAGAATATATATACTTTATGGGGTCTAAAATGGATATTTCGATGTGTTACAAACGGAATGACAAAATGAATATACCCCCACCATTTTTTTGGTGGCGGGTATAAAAAAGAATTGTAATTTGCACAAAAAATAAGCTGACAGGTGTCTGGCCTTTTTTGAAATTTTCAACCCCCTAGGGGAAAAACGGGTAAAAACTGTAATTTGGAACTTTTTTGGTACCCTATGTAACTTCCAAACGCATAAAGCTAGGGAAAAAAATTAAACTGTTTTAAGTAGTCCGCGAAAAAATATTAATAGGAATTCGGCATTTTTTTCAAATTCGCATGTATAAGGGGTAAAAATTTTCTCTTTTTGGTACTTTTTTTAAAAGAAACTTTTCTATTATTCAATGGGACAAAATTTTATCATTATTATTGCCTAATAGAATATGGACAAATATTAAGGTGAAATTTTTTGAAACTTTTTTGGGGACAAAAAAGGTACCAAAAAGATGAAAATTCCGGAAAATGTATGTAATTCGTAATTGGACGGCCAATTTTCACAAAATTTATAATTGGGATTTCACCAGGCATAAAATATTATGTAATTTAGTAAAAATTAAAACACATTCATAACAGGGTAGAAAGGGGAAAAATCGGGAAAAGAGTTTGGCACTTTTTAGAACATAATTAGTTTTTTGCAAAAAAGAGTAGATTTACTGACTTTAAATCATGTCTATTTAAATGTTTTGTTACATAGATATTTGAACATTTTAAACTTGGAGTTTGGAGCTCGGACCAAAAATTAACTTTTTCGCATTTCTATGGTACTTTTTGTATTTTCTACGTTTATAAAGGTAGAATTGTAAAATAAAGTACTATTGGTACAAGGAAAGACTAAAAATGTTATGGGCGACCAAAAAGGTACTTTTTTGAATTGTTATGGTACTTTTTGTATTTTCAACGTTTACGAAGCTAGAATTTTAAAATTAGTGACTATTGATACAAGGTGAGACTGAAAAGGTCACGGGCGACCAAAAAAGTACTTTTTTGATTTTTAATGGTACTTTTTGTATTTTCAACGTTTATGAAGATAGGATTGTACAATCAAGGACTATTGATTCCAGGTAAGACTAAAAATGTTATGGGCGACCAAAGAGGTACTTCTTTGAATTTTTATGATTCTTTTTGTATTTTCAACGTTTGCGAAGCTAGAATTTCGAAGATAGTGACTATTGATACGAGGTGGGACTAAAAATGTTGTGGGCGACCAAGAAGGTACTTCTTTGAATTTATATGGTACTTTTTGTATTTTCAACGGTTGCGAAGCTAGAATTTCGAAAATAGTGACTATTGATACGAGGTGAGACAGAAAATGTTATGGTCGACCAAAAAGTTACTTTTTTGAATTTTTTTGGTACTTTTGGTACTTTCTACGTTTATGAAGGTAGGATTGTACAATCAAGGACTATTGATTCCAGGTGAGACTAAAAATTTTATGGGCGACTAAAAAGGTGCTTTTTAAATTTTTATGGTACTTTTTTGTATTTTCTACGTTTTCGAAGCTAGAATTTTAAAATTAGTGACTATTAATACAAGGTGAGACTAAAAATGTTATGGGCGACCAAGAAGATACTTTTTTAAATTTTTATGGTACTTTTTGTATTTTTAATTGTATATTTAATTTCGAAATAAGTAACTATTGATACAAGATAAGACTGAACATGTTATGGGCGACCTAGAAGGTACTTTTCTGAATTTTAATGGGATTTTTTGTATTTTCTACGTTTATAAAGCTAAAATTGTGAAATAAAGGATTGTTGATTTAATTTGGGAATTAAAATGATATTGGAGGCACAAAAAAACCTTTTCGCATTTCTATTGTATTCTTTGTATTTTTACGTTTGCAAACATATATTCTTAAAATTAGTGTTTTTTGATCCGAGGTCTAACTCCTAATATTATGAACGACCAAAATGAATTTTTCTAATTTTTTTTTATATTTTGTATACAAATGAATGAATGTATGTAATAATAAACTAAGTGGAAGTTTTAGTGAAGGAAAAAATTTTACTTTTATTATTTTTAGGGTCATTTTTGCAAATTACGAATCTTAATATTTACAACTCAGTAGCATTGATCTTGCTTTTAGTTAGGAAATATATGGCCGATATATCCTTACTCTACTTTTTATTTTTCTAAGTAAATTGAATCAGAGATACAAATTTTCATAAATTGAACCAAAAATATTTAATAATTATAAATAGAACTTGAGTAGTCAATAAATAGTAAGAACTGCGCTATCGAAGAAGCGGGTTAAATGCTAGTCAATATATGTATGTATATTAACAATTGGAACTAAAAATGTGTACACTGTGTGTAACGTTCGTAACGGAAAATAGGGTTTTTTAAGTTTAACAGAATGAATTTTAATAATTTTGTTTTTCAAACTAGCTTTATAAACAGAGTTTTTTATGCACTTAATCTGATGATAAAAAAGAAATATCTTTATAACACTTTTTTTTTTTAAATATAAATGGCAAAGTGTGTAACGTCCGTAACAGCATGAAGATACCCAAAAATTTTATTTAAAAATTATGAGGTGGAAGTAAGTGTTTATAATGAATTTTCATCTGCTGAATCCGAATCTGGGCTAAAAATTGCTCTAGGTTGCCTAGAACCCGAAAAACTTCACCTCAAAGTAACAAAAAGTGTATTTAAATAACATGCGATCCTCCAAACTGCAACTTTAATTGAGATGAATTTCAAATTCTGCTGAAACCTAAAATAATTCCTAAAAATCAATAATTAGTAATTAATAACCATGTTGTAAACCGCAACCCCGATGTCCCCCTTCAAATATTTGGCGGCACGTCCATGCATGCAATGTTTACGTACTGGATTTTCCGTTAGAAATTAGGAATTTTTTTGCTACTTCGCATGGAAAAGGAGCGGCGAACGGTGTTGGCGCTCTTGTTAAGCGAAAATCTCGAAAATCTCATCTTAAAAAACGAGATTTTCACAAATTAGCAAAAATAATATATAAATGGCGTTTTCCTTATTTACGTTGGTAAAAATTATATCAAAGCTATATCTGACGAAATATCAAAAACATGGATAAATGTAAAATATATTCCAGCTCTTAAATCATATCATTATTTTTCGGGATTTTCCAATGACAATACTATAAAAGTAGTTCGAACAGCTGGGTCTATTAAGCATAAGATACAATGTTAAACAGTTTAATAAATAAATGAATATAAGCTAATTTAAGAGCAATGAAATATTCTATAATTTTTTTGTAACTAATAAATTAATAATTACAAGGTTAAAAAGATTTTTAAATACGTGAATGTTTTTTATATAAACAATTTGGTTTAATGGAAAAAGTGTAACGTCCGTAACGTAACGTCCGTAACAGACAAAAATTAAGATTTTTGTTTAACGGGACTACTTAGCCTTCTTTTCTAAGCTGGATTGATATGGTCATACATATATTCCACTTAATTTTTTTGTATATGGAGTTTTTTTGTTTATTATGCAAAATTAGCTAAAAAAAAAAATGTGCAAATGCACATAAGCCTCAAAATCTACTTCCATTTTTTGTAACGTCCGTAACGGAACTTTAAGCTATCATAACTTTTTTTCAAAAACAGTTAACCTTTAAGTTTAGAACAAGTTTTAAAGTACTCCCAAAGAAATGCATTTTGCAAAAAATTTCATGAAAATATTCCAATATGAACGCCAGCTGTGCCAATCTTAACAAGCAAATTTGCGTGCGAATGTAACGTCCGTAACGCAGGATTAGCCCATATTTGTCTCGCACTGTATTTATTTAATTTTTCTAATTTTTCATACACCAAATATTCCAATGGATTCATTTTACAATTGGATAAAATTAGTTTAAAAAAAACAAGTAAGAGCGCTATATTCGGCCGTGCCGAATCTTATATACCCTTCACAACGTGTAGTCATGCAATAACAGTAGTTTGTGTCACCATTCATCCCATATGAAATACGTACATACATATATAAAAAATTCCCATTGTAAAATTATAAATTCACGTATGTATGTTAAAAAAACGAAAAAAAAAATTTAAAAAAAAAAAATTAAAAAAAAAATTAAAAAAAAAATTAAAAAAAAAATTTTAAAAAAAATTATTATATATATAATATATATAAAACAAAAAAAATAAAAAAAAATTAAAAAAAAAATAAAAAAAAATTTAAAAAAAAAATTAAAAAAAAAAAATTATTATATATATAATATATCGATGCCTTACTTCCTCAACCTCTTATCTTAAAAAATAAAATTTTTCAGGATAGAAAAGAAAAACGGTTAATCTTTTTATACTTCGGTGTTTGGTTAAAAGTTTAAATGGAATTATTAAGGAATTGATTGTATTTATGTATATTAGCAGTAATAATATACTAATCTTTTTTAGTTAAAGCATAAAACAATCGTTTGATATGAAAATGTCAAAACCGTATTTTTTAAGATACAAGGTTGAGGAAGTAAGGAATCGATATATAAAACAAACAAAAATAAAAAAAAAATTAAAAAAAAATTTAAAAAAAAATAAAAATATAAATAATATATTAAATAAAAAATAAAAAAAAAAATTAAAAAAAAATTTTTTTTTTGGCTCAGCTGGGATTCGATGCCACGTTTTCTCTAACCAGTATACACGTTTGTATGTATGTATGTTGTTGTTGTAATGTTGTTTTTGTGAAAAAAAAATCGAGGTGGTCGTAGGTTTTTGCTCATATCTCAGTTCTTTATGTACCGATGTTTCTGATTTTCAATACCGCTCTACTCCCGAATATTTCTGATACTTTAGTACCTTACCCGGGTCCAACCTATGTCGGGGGGCTTAAAAAAGTTGATTTCAACATACACACGGACAGACGGACAGACTGACAGGACTTAATAGACTCCCCTATTCATAAGCTTTCAGAAAATATATACTTTATGGGGTCGGAAATGAAAATTGTAGAAATTTCACACGGAATGACAAACCTATATATACCCTTTTTCACTGTGTGAAGGGTATAAAAACATTTATTTATGAGAGCTGAAGATTATTACTTCTTATTGGTTACGTCTATTTCGCCAAATATTTGTCAAATTTGAACATACCATAACCAAGTAAAAAAAACACACAAAATATGTAACTGTTTTCAAATTTAAAAAAAGTTTGTTTTATGATTAATTTGTTCTTCTTACAATAATATACATAATTGTTGTTAAACCAAATAAAATGCGGCCTTTATTTGCTGATTCAAATTCAAGAATAAAAGTTTATAGAAAAGTAATACGTGACATAAAAAGACAAAACATATTTGAACGTGAAAAATTATATGAAAACATACATATAAAGTAAGTTATAAACAAATATATAATTTAAGCAATTGTAACTGGTGCTATTTTTTTGACTGGCACTGTGAAAATAAAATGACTAAATATGTATCGTAGTAATAAGTTTTGAGATATACATAAATATCAACAGAATAAAAACATTTTACTGGCATATATTTACTGCAAATTTGAATTACATATCCGATGGCGATCATAATGACAATCTCTTATATTTTGTTTTTCAATTTTTACTATTAGTTACGTTTTTTTTATATAAATTTAGTATATGAAATATATTGTAGATATAATGAAACATGTAGTACATAATCAAGTATATGTATACAGATATAAATAAAAGGTTTTCCAATAGGTACTTGACAACTTTGAATTTAATTTGTGAACGCACTGTTTCACTGATCATTTAACTATTACTTTTATTTTTTTTTTTTCAGTAAACTCAACATTTTTATCATGGTAAAGTACACGAACGAACAATACATGTATACAAATTATAAAAATGTACTACCGAAATTCATAGTCGGCGAAAGCAACTTTAATTCATTGATTACCGATTGTTTTTGCCCCGAATTGGAAAACATGGACTTGGAATATATGTGGTTTCAACAGGACGGTATTAAGAGTAAGTTTGGTGAGCGTGTTATCTTAAGAAATACCCAAGTCAATTGGTGACCTCGATAGTGCAATTTAACGGCGTTAGACTTTTTTCTTTGGGGCTACGTCAAATAATTGGTCTAATAAATCGACCGCTGCCGACGTGCACGCGGTGGCCATATGAACGAAGTCGAATTCCACTCATAAATGTTTTGATTGTATTTCAAGTCGATCATAAAGTTTTGGAAATACCTCAAATGGTTTGCGTTTTATTAAAAAAAAACTTATCAAGTCCTTATTAGAAAACCCGGTATATATTTTCATCAGTGGGAGTATGAGTGTTTACTTTAATAGTGTAAAGTATATTTTAGTGTTTTAAGTAGGAGAGTGAATAGATTGTATTAGTTTGTTGGTAAAAGACGGGAAAAGGGGCAAGGAAAATAAATTTCTGTTAGTAGTTTTCTTTGTTCTCGTATCAAATGTATTTTTATTTTAAGGATTAATTTTTCTCCCCTTTTATTCCTTTTTTTTACTATCATCTATACTATATAAGGATATACGTTATATACTGTGGATATCGAGATGGCTTAACTGCATATGTATGTGTGTGCGTAATATATGTATGAAGAATGGCGTACTTGTAAGTTGTTTACTATTAAAACTCTATTTCATTCTTGTATGTTGTCGGTGAAAATTGAGTATCAAAGCCATGAGAAGATGCATGATTATTTTCTGTTCATTTGTGTATGTTTCTTCGTGTTGTTATTTTTTTTTTTTCTATATTTACAGTTGAGTAAGGACATGCTCAATGGTTTTATTTTTTTATGTTATTATTTGTGTTGTTGTATTTACTTTTATTTTTCATACCACACATACTTGCACACATACATACATACATATATAAATATACAAATAAGCTCACACCATCTTTCAACCACCACCATCACTGTTAGCATGTGAATGGAGAAGAAGTTGGGGTTAGAATGAGGTAGTACTAGATTGAATGGTAAATATGGCACATAGTCAAATTTAAGTTGGGGTAGGTTATGGCATTCTTACTACCACATAAGTAAGTGTAAGTGAAAAATTATTTTAAAATTAAAGCTGTTTTTTCAACTCGGATTAATTTGTTGCAATGTATAGAAATTTGTTTTGTAAACAAAGCGCATTTTGATATCTTAAAGACTAAACATAAAGATTCAAGAAGATTTTATAATTACATATGCACATACATACATACATATGTATGTACATATATTGAAAGAAATTTACATTTCATTTACGTCCTATTTTGAACTTTTTTGTCAAATAAAATTGTTAAAAATTTGTGTCAGTTCTCATATAAAAATGTTAAATTTTTTTTTTTTTTATTTTTGTTATAATTTTAATCAAGGTATATTCATAAAGGTCAAGGCATATTCATACAGGTGTATGCAAAGTCGAATTGATACAAAATATTAACTTTTTAGAGGATGTTTTCTGTCAAGGCTAACCCTTATATCAGGAATGGAAAAGTTATTATAGTATGTTTAATTAAATAAAATTTTATTAAGAAAAGTATATACATAATGTGTGAAACTCATTATAATTGGTGCAAAAGCAACAAATCTACTCGAGAAGTGTAGGAGTGCACTCGATAGGATCATGTATCTCTTCGATGTCAGACTGTGTTGGGTACCAGGGCACAATGGAATCGTCGGCAATGAAATTGCTGACAAACTTGCGCGCGGTGGATCAGAACTGGTTTCGACGAGCGAAGAGGACATGCTGAAGCCTCCGATGAGTTGGGTGATGTTTCGGTGTGCAAGCTTGGGAATATTATCGGATTCTCTGGGGATCGGATGGTTGGTGAACATACAATGGGGCTCTTAAAGAATCTGTTTTTCTTTCTTTCTTCTATTCTATTTCCTACTAACTTTTTATTATTATTTTTTCATGTACTATATCTTTGGCAGCCCTCTCTCTCTTTTCTATCTCTACTATATAAAGGGTAACGCAATGGAGCTTACCTAACAAATGTACTTAAATTTTTTTATAAATTTAATTGTTTAACACTGAAACCAAAATTTCATTTTCCATTTTTGCATTAATAAATTAAATTAAGGCGAAATCAACCAATTTCGACATTATGCCTCCCCATCTGGTAGGCTGATAATTTCACCTGTATGAATTCGCCTTGGTTTCAGTCAAAGCATATTTACAAGCTTGTCCCGTTGAAACAGCTGATCGGTAATCATTGATTTTATATTTTGCAACTGTTTCTTTTCGCTATTAAAAAATTTTTTTATGTATTTTTTAAATCAAATGTAATACATCTTTGTTTTTTATTATTAACCAGCTGCCTGCCCCGGGTGTGCTCGGAATCTATTTACTAATGTTACGTATTTCATATAGAATTAAAAATGAAAACACAATTTCAGTGCTAAGAAAAAATAATACAAATTTTGCTTAATTTATTGCTTATAAATTCGGTCATTATTAAATTCACATACAGTGTTTGACAAAACAATGAAAACTTTTCTTAAAATTTACTGCCTTACTGTTGGAGGACTCAAATCTAAATTATTTCTTGAAAAAAAAAACTAACAAGTGTTTCTGCATATTATTTCATAGATTGTTTTTATTATATTTACTAAAATTAAATAACATAAAATATCATATATCGAAAATTATGAAGCGAAAGTAGTAGGCCGTAGTCAATGGCGAACGTTATCTGCTTATGTTGAACGAATTTTTGTTCACAAAAATTGAAGAGAAGGATATGGCAACATTTGGTTTTAACAGAACGGCGCTACATGCCACACAGCCGAAGCTACACTTGTTTTTATATCATCTTCAAAAAAAAAGTTATTTTGCGGACCCTTTATATATTTTCTAAAAGCTTAGGAGCGGTTATAATATCCTTCAGAACGGTAAACAACGATTTTAGTTTCTTCCGATTGATGTAAAATTTTTTGTTTTGCCATTTTGACTCGTAAAATTACTAAATTGTTATAAATTGTAATAAACAATTGCTTCGTACAAAAAAATCAATGTTTACTTTAGAAATAATAAACAAATAAAATAGAGCCTTTATTCAAGTGAACAAAAAAAAAATTTCACATTTTTGGACTTTTTTATAAATTGCTTTAGAAAAAGTTCTTTAGTTAAGAAACCACAATTTGTATGATTTATATTATATCTCAAGATGTCTAGCTTCCACTTTTATTCTAAAATTCTGCAATAGGTTAAAGATTGCAAAAGATACAGGCTTCTGAATATGGAATTTTTAATGCCTTTAAATCAGTAGACTGGAGTGTATGTATGTTTTTTACATGTATGTACATATGTATATACGTATAGTCGCTACCACAAAATGGCGGTCAAAAATTATTATATGGTAACATCTGGTATTTCAAAATGTACCGCAATGTTCCACACCAATATTATATATTATTAGATTCAAAGATTTTCTCATAATTAAAAATTCTAAAAATTTTAAAATAATTCACATATACAATTCAGAATTCTGAGTTATACAGTTGAGTAAAGTGAATAATTTTCTTCCTTTTTATAAGGTTCAAAAGAGTGGTGGTAGTATTTTTCCAAATATGTCCCAAAACCCTCAGAGAGTAATGATTTCCTCATAGTTAAAATTTAAAAAAATTACAAATTCGATTCAGAATTCCGAGTTAAACAGTTAAGTAAACCTGTCAATTTTCCTTCTTTTCTATGTGGTCCATATGAGTGACAAATAAGGGTTTGCCCAAATATGTCTAAAATTAATCAAATTAAAGATTTTCTGATTGTTAAAATTTCAAAAAATATTTCAAAAATTCACAAATACAATTCAAAACTCTGAGTTACACAGTTGAGTAGAACAAACAATAGTTGTCCTTTTCAATATGGTTCATATGAGTGAAAAGAAAGTGTTTGCCCAAAAATAAGTATATCTTAAATTCCCCAGAGATTCAATGTTTTATCATAGATAATTTATCAAATAAAAATTAAATTTCACTTATATAAATAATATATAAATATAAATTTCATAAATACAGTTCTGATGTATACAGTTGAATAGAGCGAACAATTGTCTTTACTTTCCACATGGTTTTTATGAGTTACAATTCAAAGACAAAGTAGGGTTTGCTCAAATATGTCCAAAAGCCATCAAAGATAATTAAAGCAAACAATTAAGAATGCTATATTTGGCACTGCCAGATTTTTTGTGTGCAATGTTTGTCAAACTTCATATATAAGAAAGAGATTTCAGTGTCAAGAATTGTCAAAATCCATAAATAAAAAAAGAGAGACAAAAAATACTCTCTCTTTAAGCTATCACCATGTATTATACAACATTTTAACGATTTATCTCTAAAATGTTAAACAAAATTTAAAATTTATGAGGAAAGTTAGCAATTTATCGCTAAAACTATAACTTAGTAAAAAATCTAACTATTTTCTAGCGATTTTAAAGTCAAATTAAGCGGAATTTGTTGAAAAATCACTGCTTGTACGTTTAATATGTCGTTAGGTCAAAACATATTTAACTCATCATATTTATCATCACACACGTATAACTGTATTATCACCTAAAATGAAATATCTACTCAAAATCTTTCAAATGATACAACATTTCCCATAAATAAGGTTGCCATCTGTCCTCTTTTCCCCGGACACCGTCCTATTTTTAAAGGCATCCGGGGCAGTCCTACTTCTTTTTTAGCAAATGTCCGGGGTTGTCCGGCTTTTTGCACCTTCTCTGAAGTTTTTTTTCTTACACTTAAACTTTAAATCAACGGTCACAAAATGTATAAAAAAGATTTAGATGCTCGTACAATTAGTTTTGAAAAAGAACAATATTAAAATTTCTCTTTGCACAAAATTAGTTTTATTATCCTTAATTGTCGCTATTTATCGAAGTGGCCTATTTTAACTTGTCTTTTATTTTAAAAAAGATCGGCAAAGGGGTCTGCTTGTCAGCTGTGTGTTTTTCATAAATTTTGTTTTCCAGATATAGAAGAAAGTCTTGAAAAAAAATATATTAAGGGTATATAATTTTGATATGGATTGCCTAGAGTTTTACAAATATTTGAAGAGATGCGATGGTAATATATTGGCTCAAATTGGAAGTGTTGAAAAATATATCTAAAATTTTTAAAAGTGTACATTCCCGAAAATGAATGCAATGAATTTTTGTTTTTATTTTCAACCATTAAATCATAATGATATGTTAAGTTTCTATTTTTGTAAATAAAGTTTTTTCGTAAAAACAAATTTTGTTTTTATATATTAAATGGCGTCGTAAATTTGATCAAATTTAATTTTGTTTTTTAAATGTGTCCCCTTTTTTTGGGCAAATGTCCTCCATTTTTTATGCTGGCGTCCTCTTTTTTTTTTAAATAGAAATGGCAACCCTACCCATAGACATACTAGGTATGTTGAGAAATACATATGTTTCCAAGAATGTTTTTATCAACTAAATACACTTGTTCCAATGATAAAGTAAATTTTTCATGATATTGTTAGGTATAAATTTTTAATATCTTCTACAATTAATTTTTCACACTTTTCGTGGCATAATCAAAACAAATAACAATAAAACAAAACTAAACAAGTAAGAGCTCTATATTCGGCACCACCAATTTTATTTACTTTTATAGCTTAAAATTAATTATTATTTTGTTATTAATAGTAATCGCTATGGAATAATCATATGTATCTTTCTTTTGCTAAAAAAAATTCAACTCAGATATTTCAATATAGTCCTTTATTTTTCCAAAAACTTTATCCATAGAGAAATTTTATGAATTTAAGAAAAAGCGTTATGTGGGAGGTCGGTTTTATGAGCTTTTAAGTTTCATTAGCAGTAGATTACGTAAAAAGCTGGCTAATAAATTCAACTTATATATTTCAATATAGAGTTCTTTATTCTTCCAATATCTTTATTTTTAGTGGGCGCGTGACATTAATTTTTCGTTAATACAAAAGCTTTGTCGTAAAAGAAATGTTTGCAAAATTAAAGCATCGCACATCTAATTTATTTATTTATTTATTTATTTATTTATTCAACGTAATATAAAGCCTCATTAGGCCAATTAAAATATATTACATAGTTAAATCAGTCAGTTTTACTACGTTTTAAATTTTAAATATACCGAAAAATATACAGTGCTGCAAAAATTTTCATACATTTTTAACCATAACTTCTTTTGTAGTGTATAGATTTGAGCAATTTTCAGGGATATTCTTTTACTCAGGAAATATACTTTCGAAGTCTTATCGCTCTACATCAATGCGTTTGGACACAATTGCATTTTATTCGATGTTGGAAGGACATGGTTTTTTTACCTACTTTTGCATTACGACCTATTAATAACTTTCTAATAATCCGATTTAGCCTATTTTCAATACCAATCAAACCTTGTGTAAACAAATATTCTGGCAAAATTTTAGCGCCCTAAAATATATTTTAATGTGGTACAAACGAAATGACAATATTAATATACCCTTACACCATTTTTTTTTTTTTTTTTTTTTTTTGTGGTGGGTATACAAACCATACAAACACAACTCTCGATGAATATTTGTAAGCAAAAAACCAAAACAAAGAATACAGTAAATTATGCAAAATGTAAAAAGATAAAAAATAGTTTAAGAGATGAAGATATAACTAAATAATTAAACAAATTATAGGCTTACCAAGTAATACTAAAGGTTTCCAAGATAGCTGCATCATTTTGATGATAAAATATCTCAACGAAAAATTAACAAGCAAAAAACAATGGAAATAACACTAAATAAATGTTGTATTTTTATATATGTGGTAATCTTCGGAAGCACAAAATTTTTATAAACCAATGACCACATAAAACTATAGTTTAATAAGTAATTGCAATGATTAAGATATTAACACAAAACTTCACACTCCTACTTTTTTAATACTTTTATGTTAGACATTTATTTTTGAGAAACACAAACAAAATTCTGGTGCTTAATTTCCACATTGTTTTGAAGACTGAATAGTATTTTGTTATATGTAATTTTTATTGCAAAGAATACTGGCGCTGTTATTTGTAATTGTTGTCGTTTGTGTTATTTCTTCTTATTGTTTTATTGTACACATTTTTTACACAATATTTTTTGCACTTTTTAAGCACATTACATTAAACTCTTTTAAATTGATTTTCAATTGTAAACCGTATGGCGATTTTGGTAGTCATGCCGAAAGGTTCAATTTTGTAGAATTTAAATTAATATTTAATTTTTCCGTACGATAAATTTATTGCTACCATTGAATTTTAGTCTTTTTTTAATAAATGACATTTGTATTTCATCTTAAATTATATTTACACAGTACATTTCAAAATGAAACAAAATATAAGTGTAAAAGAGATCTATATATTATTTTAGGAAAAGACAGCGTTGCCGGCCTACAAAGATTTAAGGTTTGAAAATTATAAAAAAATTTTGTTAAAAAATCTATATAGTTAATAAGGAACTGTTTTTATAAATATTTTCGCAATCCAAAAATCGAAAAAAGTATCACAAATATTAGAAAATCAGTCATATTACCACGAACTATTGTACATAACATGTTAATAATTTTAAACATAACTATTATTTATTTATTTATTTATTCAACGTAATATAAAGAATGTAACAAAAGTTATAAAAAATTACATATGTGAAAGTCACCACCTTAAAGACGAAATATTCTGCAGCTTTCAGAAGTTTACAGAAGAAAAAAATTGGAACTATTTGCAATATTTATTTATTTATATATTCATTTATTTCGTAATATAAAGCCTTCGTGGCCAAAACAACAATATTACATAGTAATAAAACCTGAGATTCAAAAGTATTATATTATATTAACAAAGATAAGAAATAATGAATTAAATAAGCATATAATAGTTAATACCATAAACAAAACAAAAATTACATATTTTGTTTAAAATTAAATTAACACAGCTTATGTCAGTTAGGTTATTTGGAATTGTAAAAATCTGAAACTAAATAACCTATCAGCTGTACTAATTAGTATGAATAAAGAACAATGTTCAATTGTGTTTGTACAATGTACATTTCCAACTTTTATCGTGATTTTTAATGTTTAATTTTTCCCTCGTTTTACTGCGTAACGTTCCGTTACGTTATAAGTGTTTTTATATAGAAATTAATTTTTATATATTGTAATTTAAATGATTAAATTAAAACATATTTATATTTAAAAACAGTTACTTGATTATTTGGTTTTAGAGAATTGTGCACTTGCTGATAGGTTATTTGGTAATAACTTGGTATTCGTGATATAAGATGTTCAAAATTTTGCACACATATGCGTTATGATATAGCTATAGGGAATAACAATCCATAAGATGACGATATGTATGTATGCATAAGTTTATAATTTATGAAAATAAACTTAAGCCAGAATAAATGATTGAATATAAATTTAAAAAAAAAAGTTCAAATAAATATTTATTAGATTAATAAAAATATATCGAGATATCAAATTATGGTAAATTTATCAAATCAATCAAATATCGCTAATAATCTATAAAGCACTGGAACATGGAAAACACAGAGTACAAATTAAAATATTATTTTTCTTATTTCAAAAAAATCAGTTTTAAATTGATTTGACCTTAGTCGGCTATTTGCCGGCGTAGAATCGATTTGTACTTAGCCGCCTCTACGCCGACCATTTTTTAAATCCCGCTTGGTTATGTGACAAAGTAGCATTTTTCGTTTTATAAGCGTCTTTGTGGAATTTTGTGTGAACATATTTTTGTAAAATTGTATTTTTTTAAAAAAATCAAGTTCTTTTTTTTTTGTTTGTTTATTTAATTATGTTAAGCCGTAAACGTAGAGCCAGCTCAATAAGTAGTAAACATGATGATGATCCCCAACAGATGGATGATTCTACACCAGAACAATCACCGGTATTAATGACTTCATCCACAGTGGGAGCAACTTCAACGGTAGCCATGTCGGCTAGGAAAAAACGTAGAATAGATCCTACAGAAATGTGTCAGAGTCTATATGACTCGATAAGGAATTTGAAAAAAGAAGACAGTACCATGTTGTGCGACACTTTTGTAAGAGCACCCAAACGACGACAAGAACCGTCGTACTACGATGTGGTTAATAACCCTATAGATCTGTTGAAAATACAACAGAAAATAAAAACTGACATGTACGATGATTTGGATGAACTAGTTCAAGATTTTGAATTGTTGGTAAACAATGCAAAGGCGTTTTACAAGCCCGATACGACAGAACATCAGGATGCAGTGACATTGTGGCAGTATGTAGTTGCAAATAAGCAAAAATTGCTAGAATCGATGGGAATAATGACAACAGATGATGAACCCAAGACAAAAGGTAGAGCCAGACGAAGATTGACTTGTAGTGCCGAGGACGAAGTCAAGGACGACGAACTAAATGTTTATGAAGAGCTCTTTGGTTCAGTTATGACTTCTGTAGATAGCACAATGAATGATAGACCATTGCATAGAATGTTCCTTCTGTTACCCTCAAAAAAAGTTTATCCCGATTATTATGATGTAATCGAGCACCCTATTGATTTAAGATTAATTGCTACGAAAATTCAAACAAATGCCTATTCAAATTTGCAGGAAATGGAAAAGGACCTTTTACAAATGACCAAGAATGCTTGTCAGTTTAATGAGCCTGGATCGCAAATCTATAAGGATGCTAAGGCTTTAAAAAAAATGTTTACACAAAAACGTTTAGAGCTGGAGTCAGGCAAAGCCAAGTTTACTCGTAGACATAAATCAGTATCTAGTGCTGCTATAGCGGCGCTTAAAGAGGAGGCTGACTCTTCTGATGATGAGGAAACCAGCCGCAAAGGTGAAGGTCCAATGTGGATCCTATTCGATCATTTGTACAACGCTCCAGGACATTCAGAGCATCCCGGTGCTACGGGTCCTCCTTTGGGTACTTCATTGTGGAAATTACCAGTACGTCGTTTTCATCCGGAATATTTTGAGTTAGTTAAACGACCAATTTCGATGAGCCAAATTCATAATAAGCTAAATAAGGGCGAATATACTAACATCAGCGATTTGACTGCTGATCTTTACCTCATGCTTGATAATGCTAAAAAGGCTTTTCCATCCACACATAGGACACATAAGGACGCAGTACGCATGCTAAAATTAATGAACAATAAACTTGTAGAGGATACATTAGATCAAGAGACTAGTGAAATGGAAGAGGATGACGAGGAGGAAGATGAGGAAATGGAGGATGCCGAACAAACTGTATTGATACCTTCGACTGAACCGCAGCCGGAAAAGAAGAAAAAGGGGCGTCCAAGGCTTAACACTACACCCAACAATTCACTCAATACCTCTAATTCTCCAAAGCTGCAACGCATGACAATTACACCGTATATGAAGAAGAAAGTGTTGGCTTTGCATAAGTATCTGTTGGATTTTTCTTTAGGCACACGCAAGCCCATTGATTTGTTTATGGAGAAACCACCTCGTAAAATATATCCAGATTACTACGATATTATACAAAGTCCCATCGATATGAACACAATAGAACACAATATAAGAGCAGACAAATACCGCGATGTGGAGGATGTAGTGGCAGACTATCGCTTAATGTTTGCTAATTGTCGTCAGTATAATGAAGAAGGTAAGAAAACATTGATAAGATGCAAATATAGTTTCCTAACATTTTTTTTTATCAGGTTCTAATATCTACGAAGATGCTAATGTTTTAGAAAAAGCTCTCAGTGAGAAACTAAAGGAATTCCCGGGTCTGAATGAAATCAAAAAACCCTTGCAAAAGATTAACAAACCCGGTCGACGTCGCGGAAACGCTGTACCTATGAGCGATAAATTGTGGCAATTTTATGAAACTATGCGGGATTATCAAGAACCCAAAGGCAAGCGTCAGCTATCTTTAATTTTCACTAAACTGCCGTCAAAAACGGATTATCCCGACTACTATGATATAATTAAAGAGCCAATGGATATGGAAAGAATTGGTCATAAAATTAAGCAAAGTCTTTATGAAAATGTCGACGAACTGGCTGCCGATTTTTTGCTAATGTTGGAAAATGCCTGCAAATACAATGAGCCTGATTCTCAGATCTACAAGGATGCATTAGTTTTGCAGCAATTAACTTTGCAATTGAAACAAAGTCTAAGGAATGATCGTGACACGGTACCAGATGTGGGGTTGTCTGTTCAAGAGCTGTTGTTGACTTTGTTTACATCCCTCTACAATCATCAAGATGAGGCGGGAAGATGTTATTCGGATTCGTTGCAAGAATTACCCGAATATGATGAACAGCCGGGTGAAACAAAGATAAGAGGGATATCTTTGGACTTAGTAAAACGTAGATTGGATAAAGGTGTCTACAAGCGGTTAGATGTCTTTCAAGAGGACGTATTTGCTTGCTTGGAACGAGCACGAAAACTCTCACGTACAGATTCTGATGTTTTCCAAGATTCCATTGAATTGCAGACATTTTTTATTCGAAAGCGAGACGAAATTTGTCAGGATACTTTGAGCTCTTTAGCTCTGCATTATTCTCTGGATAAACTAATGACTGAAGTAGATTTAATGCGCCAACAAAAAATACCCCAAGAAGAACTTGATCAGGACCAAGAAGATAAGTTGGTAGTAGATAAGGCCGCTATGCAAGGCGAAAGCATGATCATAAATCAAAAAGTATTTTCTCCTGGTGATTTTGTTTATTTCCAACACAATGATAATAAGATACCCAGTATAGCCTACATCGAAAGACTTTGGACAGCTGATGACAATACGAAAATGATGCATGGTGCAGTTTTTCTTAGGCCCCATGAAACATATCACGTACAGACTAGAAAATTCCTCGAAAAGGAGGTGTTCAAGAGCAGCATGTCACAAACTATACCCATGGAAAAAGTTTTGGGCAAATGTTACATCATGCACATTAAAGATTATATAAAATACAAACCGGAAAATTTCGAAGACAAAGACGTATTCGTTTGCGAATCGCGTTACAACGTTCGTCCAAGGTCGTTTCAAAAGTTCAAAAATTGGCCTTTTGTACGTGAAAATGATCCTGTAAAATTTGGGGCGCGTGAAAAACCTTTGGAAATCAAACGTGTAATGTCGGTGTTTAAAGAGCGCATTGAAAAGCACAAAGGAGAATTAGAAGAACTTAAACTTCAGGAAGCTTTAATAGAAAAAGAGAAACCGAATATACCTTGTGATCCTCCTGCAAACGCTGAACCAAATGCTGTTTACTATCAGCAATATAATACTATTTGCAGTGGTGTCGTTAAGACAGGTGACTTTGTTTATGTAGCCACTCAAACGGGCAAACAGTCCATAGCACAAATCCACCAGATATGGGAACAAAACAATAAATCATATTTTAAGGGTCCCTGGTTGCTGACACCTAGTGAAATTACGCCTCCCTTAGCCACACAACCCCCACTGGGTAAACCATATTATCGTCAAGAACTTTTACTTTCAACCGTTGAGGAAATAAGTCCAGTCGTAGCAATTGTGGGCAGGTGTGCAGTGCTGGAGTATCAAGATTATATATCTTCAAGGCCTACCGAGTTTCCCGAAAGTGATGTGTACATTTGTGAAGCCAGTTATGATGAATTTAAAAAGTCTTTGCGCAAGTTTTCAACTCCCAATTCATTGCGTAAGTTTCAACACTCTCCGGAGGTAACACAGGACGAAACATTTTACTTTAAAGTACATATTAAGCCGGGGAAGGAATCCAAAATCAACGAATTTAATGAAAGCCTAGGCATCATGGAAGATTCTTTAGACGGCAATCCACCATCGGTTAGTTCCGATATTGCTACAATTTCATCGCCAGCACCTTCGGTATCATCAACACCGCTTTCTTCGAAGAAAAGTAAAATAGCAAAGAAAAGTCTTACAGGTTATATATTATATTCAAGCGAAGTACGAAAAGGTAAGTAAGATATAGACGATAGAAATGGTAAGTGTCATTATAGTTGTAATTATTTCTTCTGCAAGGTATTTGTACTGCTAACCCAGAAGCATCATTTGGTGACATCTCACGCATGGTAGGCAACGAGTGGAAGAATCTACCGGCCAGCGTCAAACAAAATTGGGAAGATCGAGCATCTCGCATAAACGAAGAAACAGCCGCTAGACGCGAACTAATGGATGAGACACTTGTCTGTGCCAGTCCTGGTCCTAATATTGAGCAACCACTAACCCCCAATATAACTTTCGAGTGTTTGTGGGACAAATGCGATTTCCAATTTGAAGACTCTATCGACTGTATGGAACATTGTTTAGCTGAAAACACTGGTCATGTACAACGTACTGCTCAACAAACCGATTCGGAATATTGTTGTCTATGGCGCAACTGCATACGCATGAGAAAGAACATGCAAGCGTTTCCATCATTGGTACGTCTTATTAAACATGTACGTGAGGTGCACTTGTCCAAGCCGGGAAAAATTATTTTACCAAACGACCGTAGTAAAAATTATGTGCAACGCAAACCGAAAATGATAAATACACTAGGGCACCAAACTAATAACACAAACATAGGTGTCAATGGCCAAGTAATGATGGGAAGTGGAGGAGTCGTCGCACAAAATTCTCATTCTTCCCGTGGCTTGGAATATAATGGACAGATTCCATATCAACATGTGTTAGGACCGCCACCAGAACCCATGTTTATTACAGTTCCTCCACGACCTCAACGTGTACTACACTCCGAAGCTTACATTAAGTATATATCCTCGCTGCAAGGCTCCACACTTCAACAGCATGCACAAAATGCGTCCAACTGGAAGAAGGCTTTAACCCCATCTACTTCTGCGGATGTTACTAAACCGAAAAATCTCTTACCATCTCAATGGTTAGGAAAGTACGCACCCACCAATCAGGACGATGTAGTAAAGGCTCTATGCCATCTGCGTAATTTTATGGTAGAGGATGTCCTAAAAATTCAACGTGGTTTTAGTTCATTTTAATAATTGATTTGAACTCTTTCCTACTGATACTTAATACATTAGATATGTATAATACGGGAATGTTTACTAACTAGTTTCCATAATTCTAAGTTAACCCGTTTTACTAATCCTGGAAATAATTAATGCTTTACTTGTAATTAGATATTTAAACTAAAAATAAATGGTGTAATTGTGTGTTATTAAAAAATTTCCTTTATCCCTGTATACATCACATGATTAGTGGCGATATTAGAATCCCTAACACCATGATCGAAATGATATGAACTTTATAGAAATTGTTTTAAGTCACAAATTGCTTTCGTATATACACTGTAAACACTTGCTCAAAATTTGGTCAATTATAGAGGAAATGTTTACAGCTACTTTTAACCCACGATTACCATGTTTTCAGGGTACACTGAACAAGGTATACGCAGTGTCGAACTCGCCTCAGACCTAATATTACGCAACTCTTCATTTTTATAAAATTTTTTTTATACCCTTCACACAGTGAAAAAGGGTATATATAGGTTTGTCATTCCGTGTGAAATTTCTACAATTTTCATTTCCGACCACAAAGTATATATTTTCTGAAAGCTTATGAATAGGGGAGTTGATTAAGCCCTGTCAGTCTGTCCGTGCGTATGTTGAAATCTACTTTTTAAAGCCCCCCGACATAGGTTGGACCCGGGTAAGGTATTAAAATATCAGAAATATTCGGGTAGATCGGTATTGAAAATCAGAAACATCGGTACATAAACAACTGAGATATGAGCAAACACCCACGACCACCTCGATTTTTTTTTCACAAAATCAACATTACAACAACAACATACATACAAACGTGTATACTGGTTAGAGAAAACGTGGCATCGAATCCCAGCTGAGCCAAAAATTTTTTTTTTTAAATTTTTTTTTTAATTTTTTTTTTATTTAATATATTATTTATAGTTTTATTTTTTTTTTAATTTTGTTTTTTATTATTTTTTTGTTTTATATATATTATATACATAATAATTTTTTTTTTAATTTTTTTTTTTTAAATTTTTTTTTATTTTTTTTTTTGTTTTTTTAACATACATGCGTAAATTTATAATTTTACAATGGGATGTTTTTATATATGTATGTATTTATTGTTTTTATATGTATGTACGTATTTCATATGGGATGAATGGTTATAAAAACTACTGTTATTGCATAACTACACGTTGTGAAGGGTATATAAGATTCGGCATGGCCGAATATAGCGCTCTTACTTGTTTTTTTTAAATCTTATCCTATATAATATAATAAATGTGAGTGTTAGATGTTTGATACTCAATCACACAATAACGGCAAATGCAATAAATATAATTTTTGTATTTAGATAGTCGGTTGTCCAAGAGTTTCGTCTGTCCAAAACTTACACGTACTGGCGAAAAAAATCAAATCATCTAACGTCGTCTATAGAAGTATTTTGTGTTTTTACATATATACATATATATAATTCTTGCCTACAACTTGTCGATTATTGACCTTTCTTTTCTAAAATTATGGCCCTGGAGGCATATCATATCTACAAATAGCAGCAAACGTGTCTATAATTTTTTTTATGGCAACTCATGGAGTTACGCCATGTTTTCATTCTAGTCTTTTACTGTCTGCGAACAAGCAACCATTGCAATTTCGTTTTGATTTTTTAAATTTATGAACAGATACACTTTCATTGAGCACAATTAGGTATAATGCTAGCTTAGTTCTTCTACATGTATGTCGATACTAGATTGACAACTTTTGTTTCTTTCTATTAAATAAAAGTTTTATCTCTCTTTAACCCTTTGACGACCAGAGGCAAACATTCTTGCCCAGGGGTTTTCATCATATAATTGTTTCCGTAGGAGATCGAATAAATTTGTTCAATATTGGTTTACAGCAGACGATAGTGGCAACACAAATGTGGTCGGTGGTAGGTTCTTATCTGCCCCCATTTGCCTGCTAGGTGGCCTCAATGTTTGTCAAAAAGTCAACTTACTTTAGAGGGGTAGTGTGGAGAGACCGTAGGATGCATCTGTCTAAAACTAAGGCATATTTTGGCGGCACCTCTTACCTTTAAAAAAATATATTAGCCAGGTTTGTGTAAGTTTTGAGCTGCCCACAACTTTGCCAAACGTTTTTGGCAAGTATGTTTGCCTGTGGGCTGAAACGGAAAAGAATGCATTTAAAAATAATCAAATGTTTGTTGCTTATTTTCATCATTATATGTATATCTGAGTATACAGTCTTAAATTTTTTGGTGCATGTCTGTTTTTAATTGTTTATAATGAAATTTAATTGAACAAAACAGACTTTGTTTGTTATTGTTTTAAGTTGCAAGCTTTTTCTGCGCTGCTAGTGTCTTCGTTTTCATTCACTAATTATTCGAAATCAATAAGAGAAAACGTATTTCGTGCATTACTATTTAATATTGTATTATTATAGTATTTCGAGTCCAAGAGGATAAACCGATAGAAATTGTTATCGAAGGCAATAATCCCGTAGAGTCTCCTGTAATTAAAAAGATCCGCAGTAGTCGTAACCTATTAACAGTTGCTGTAGAGGCTGAGCCAATTGCAACGACTTCTAATGCTTTAGTTATACTAGAAAAGCCAATACATTTTATACCACCAGATAAGACTTTCCGGTTCAGAGAGACGAGTGCCTATAAAAGCCCCGTTTTTACTGGATTTCAGGATTGCACTTATGAATATTCCCAAGTTTTAAAACCTACTGTAAATATACATGAGGAAATGCCATCAGCATATGATGTGTTTAATGCTGTTTGTAATTTTGAAGGTTAGGTTTTACAATTTCAACATACTAGTTCTTATTATAAAATAAGAAGTATAATTTTTGGTTTCAGTCCAAACTGTATGCTATGCAAAAAGGTCGTGTTTTCACTCTGACCGTGTAAGAGTTCATTTCAACAATCTCAAAGTGCAGATATCAGGACGCGGCCTCCCACCTATGGCAAATATAGTCGCACAAATGTATTTTGTACTATATGTAATGTATTCCTTTGCTTCACATTATCACGTGACTACTTTGGCGAGTACCATGTATAGTACTTGTTATTTTTGTTCAAATTCTTTGTAAATTATTTGTTTAATAGCCTAAATAAATAAACAAATATAAAATAACATACGTTTCAATAAAATTTTTTTTATAAAAGAATTTTCTTTCAGCCAATAGGCAAATACATTTGCCAGGAATAATTTTTTTTTCTTGGATAAAAAATTCCCTTTCAACCCAGAGGCAACTATATTTGCCAATTAAAATGAGGGACAAAGCGAGGACCTAGAGGGCCAAATTTTTTTTACGTACCTATTATTGGTGCATATATTATGAAAATATAAAAAAATAAAAAATCGCTTCAGTAGAAAAAGTCCGGTCGTCAAAGGGTTAATACCCACTTGCTACGAGTTAACTGCTAGCTCCTAGATCAACTTATTATCCTGTTCCAGGGAAGGAACATGGCTTTTATGGTTTTGTACCAAGTATAAAAACAAAATGTACTTTTTAGGTCATGACGGTACCATTTTTTTAAGTTTAAGTAAAAAGCATTTTAGGTAAATTTTTTTTTTAGTAGAAGTTTGTAGCCAATTATGGCCTAGAGGCTTGGTTGCCGAAATTTAAATAAATAAAAACATAAACTCAACAAAAATGTTTATAAAAATTCAGAAGTATACAATAAAAAAAAAACAGAAACTTTACAAAAATGTGTATAAAAATCCACTGTACAATAAAAAATATTACATTTATAGGTACATAGAGATCGGTTATTTAACAAATTTTATTTATTAAATACTATTAGATAATAAATTTTCTGTTATTTTAAAATTAAAACAAAAATTTTTTGACTTCAATAAATCTGTTGTTTATCAAATTTGAAACAATAGAAACGTGTAGTCTTATTCTTTGCTTTGTTTTAATTAGGTTTTGAAAATAAAAAACTCGTGGAATAGACAGAATTAATCTTACAATTCTTGAAATATTTGGGAACATAAACTCATTTAATTCATTTTTCATCTAGGATACTTTAGACCAAAAATAGGAAATATTTGAATCTTTGTGTGATCTAAGTTCAATCACATCGACTGGTGCTCTGTACTGATTATTTGTTGCTTCAAAGTTTGTTTGTTCGTGTGGAAACATTTTCATCAGAAAAGGTTTTCAAGTCTTCCTTACATGCTTACAAATCACAGACTATATAATATTATATTCTGTGTTACAAATCATTAGTGAAATAAAATAAATTTTACAACAGCAAGTTGAACTCATGTACCAGGTGTTGCCAAGCTAACAGGTGATTTTTGTAAGAAGTTTGTAATAAAGTACTAGGCAGATTTTGTTGTTGCAGACTTGACACCTGGTACCAAGATGCCTGGTACATGAATTTGCTTTGACAACAGCATTGCAACAAAAACAGAAAAGCTGACAGTATAAAATAAAACACACAAACAAAATTAAAGAGAACATGGAGACATTTTTAAATCACGGCGAATTCAATTGAATTTGCCTTGGATTTCAGTACAAAGAATTGTCGAAGGCCGAATTTTTGAACTCCATATAAAAGAAAGAGACAAAAAACTCTGTGCGTCTCCTCTATTACTTATGTGATTACCCCAGGTTCTGTTGTGATTCAGTCAAATTCGTTTGTACGTGTACTTTGTTACCTACAGTCTACACCAGCCATCGATTTGTTTGAACAACGAACAATTTATTGTGCGCACATGAATTTGCCTGGTGTGGACCGCTGCTGTCGATGTTTTGTTCTTGTTCAAACAGCGTTGTCAGAACATTTGTTCGAACAACGATGTCTGATATTAAAAGGCATTTTGAATATGAAAGAAAGAGACGACACATAAAAATACCAACAAAATACTCTTTATACGTTTTCTCCATATCAAAGAACATGAACAATTTTTTGACAGTTGCTCTGCCGAAGTTTTGTTCTAGTCTAAACAAATCGATGGCTCGTCAAGACGTAGAGTTAAGATTACCCTGACTTAACCTTGAAAATGAACCTGTACAAAGTATGGGTGGAATTGATTGCCGACCCCATAAAGTATATATTTTTTAAAAGCTTGTAAATAGGGGAAAATGAGCAAACAAACACGACTTCCTTTGTTTTTTCGCTTATTTGTACTACAAAAATTAAAATTTCCAGCGCTAGGATAATTTATAGACACGGTATGCCTCTGGAGATACTAATGAAAAATTTTGGACAAACTGGTTACTAACGGCAAACATTATTTGGAAAAAAATATATATATTGTGAAAAAAAAATTATTAACGAAAAGTTGGTCTGATAAATTGTATATAAAAAAAAACAACTGATTGGATACGGGTACCTTATTAATATGCCTTGGCATATAAAGAGTGATTTTTTAAGAGCTGTAGGATACTTAAGAAAAACACATAAAATTCAGAAAAATGCATGAAATCTTTATTTAAATCAATAGTACGGTCCATATAATTTAATTTTTGAAGATTATTTCATGCAAATGTTGACCGTGACTGCGCCTCAAATGGTCCATCCGCTTAGTCCAATTTTGGCATACTTTTTCCAACATTTCGGCCGGTATCTCATGAATAAATGCTTGAATGTTGTCTTCCAATGCGTCAATTGAAGCGGGCATGTGTATAAACCGTATAAACATGAGCTTTAACATAGCCCAAGGCGAATTTAATTATCAGGTGGTGGTAAGTCTACAACATTAAAAAAACAACATGTTTTTTTATTGTTGCTTTCGACTGTCGATGTGTCAAAAACTACATGGTTTTTGTTTGTGTTTTTTTGCGCGGGAAGGAGTAATCTATGTAAACATAAATAATATTTGACAATTCAATCAAGGCGAATTCATACAGGTGAAATTATCAGCCCAGCTGATGAGGAATGCTACAGTCAAACTCCATGTATAAAAAATTATTGTGTATTTTTTATATGTGGCGTCTGACAGCAAACATCACAGCGAATTCGCCGTTGCATATACCTGTATGCAAGGCATATTCATACAGGTATATGCAACGGCGAATTCGCTGTGATGTTTGCTGTCAGACGCCACATATAAAAAATACACAATAATTTTTTATACATGGAGTTTGACTGTAGCATTCCTCATCAGCTGGGCTGATAATTTCACCTGTATGAATTCGCCTTGCCTGTATGAATATGCCTTGAATTCAATCATCATTTTTGCAAATAAAAATAGATCAGTTGCGTTGTCAACACTACCTGATAATGAATTCGCCTTGACATAGCCCTACAAAAAATAGAATAAAGGCGTTAAATCGCACGATGTAGGCGGCCAATTGACCGCGTCCCGAACGTGAAATAAAATTTTCGCCGAACACACCTCTCAATAAGTACATTGTTAAGGGTGCTGTGTGGTATCACAGACTATTAGTTTGTGGTGGTATGTGGCACCGTCTTGTTGAAACCACATGTCATGCAAGTCAAGCTCTTGCATTTTGGGCAAAAAAAAGTTGGATATCATCTCACGGTAGCGTTCACCATTCACAGTTACGTTGGCTGATCTTCACTGCAAAATCGACAATTCTGCTTATTAACGTACCCATTGAGCCAAAAATTAGCTTCGTCGCTGAACACAAGCAGCGCGCGATGAACTTTCTTAACAGAGCACACATTTTGATAATAAAATTCAATAATTTGCAAGCGTTGTTCGTTTGTAAAACGATTCATGGTTAAATTATAGACCAAACTGAAGATGTTTGACAGTGAAACAAAACACGAAACGTGCGTCAGCTGTTTAAACCGGTGTTGCCAATAAGATAATAGCAACAAAATCAATCCTTATTTTAAGAATTTGACATTGTTAGAAGAAAGCAAAAACTGATAATTTGATAAGTTACGGGTAGCTTGTTAAGTGTGCCCTGTACATGTGTTTACTTTTATTTTTAAGTTTTTATTCTTATATTTAATAAATAAATGGAATTATTTACCTCCACGCCTGGATTTTGTCCAACTTGTGGTTCTATATTCCCGCCATTAGACAGTATTAAAGATGTAGTTTGCTACAATTGTAAACAATCATTTAAACCTGATGGTATATAAATAATGCACTTCAGTTTTTATTGAACTAACAAAAAAATTTTTTTTCAGTGTTTGGCGATCAAATCATCGAATATACCATTCACTTTAATAATTATGATCCGGAGAAAGAGATAAAAGCAAAAGAGGAAATAAATTCAGCACCGGATGGCCCAGTGGTGGAACGAAAGTGTTCCAAATGTGGTCACGATAAGATGACATATGCCACACTTCAGTTAAGGTCTGCTGACGAGGGACAGACTGTGTTTTTTACATGTCTAAAGTGCAAGTAAGTTTACATGTAATGGTTTCACTAAAACTTAAACGATTAAAATTTATACTCTAAAAGTTAATATGCTAATATGAATATGCCTTGAAATATATGTTCCTACGAATGAATGAGATTTGCAAATATCAAGGTAAATTTATACAGTTTGATTTCATCATGAGGATGCCGGTTATTTGTTTGGACTGCTAGTTACTTTATTTAAATTTTAATACCACAAAATTATTTTCTCAGAAAAAATTAATTTTTTTGGAAAATTGCTTGTAAAACTGTTATTTTTTAACATTATTGTATTTCGTAAAAAAACACGAATTATTGCTTCTCTACTTGTGACCATCGATATATTACTTTAAGCAATAGCCTTATTTTGAAGGAGGGGGCAATAGTGGGCGTGCCATTAATTTTTTTGATTTTAAAGTTTTTATAGCCAGAAATCCACACTGACACAATTTTAAAATATAATTATTAATTTTAATAACATTTTCGTTGATTTTTCTATGAAGAAAAACATACCATTAATTTAAACAAATTTTTTCTTTATCTATATATATAAAAATCAATGTGTGTTTGTATGTTTATATGTTTGTTTGTGCTTTATAGACGGTTAAACGGCTGAACCGATTTCCTTGAAATTTTCACAGAATCTTTCTGTATGTCTGGAAGGAACTATAGGCTATACTTTGGTTTGAAATTGTATGTGGGCGGGGTGCCACGCCCTATTAAAGAATAAGTATTAAATATTATATATCACGAAAGTTAATGCAGCTAGAGTCTTCAAATTAAGTACGGTAAGCTTTGACATCCACACGAACATTTGGGTCAAAAATGGGCGTACTTGCAATAGTAGGCGTGGCCACATGAATTAAATACTAAAATTCGTATATTTGAAAAACCATATCGATTAGAGTAGTAAAATTTTGCAAGAGCAACTTTGAAATTCAAACAAACATTTATGGAAAAATTAACAATAGTGAGCGTGGCAACTGCCATATAATTAAATACTAAAATTTGGGGTGGCGAAGCACACCGGGTATTAACTAGTATACATATAAAAGTGTGTATCTTTTAACATAAAAAGTGACAAAATAAGTTTGAAAAAAAAATAATTTTGGAAAAAGTGGACAATTCTGTAATTTATGCCAAAAAACATTTAACATTTACAACTTGTATTTTAATCATATAAAATTCAATATCTAAGTGTCAAAATTTCACATTCTGTCAACTACGTTTGGGTCGATTGCAGTAGGTACCCTACATACGTCACGCAATACCATAAACTTATTAAGTTTAACAATTGCGAATTCAAAATACATGAATGTACTGATGTGAATCAATTTTAAACTGAGTTTTAGAGAACCAAATAAATTTCTTTTAATAAACAAACAGTACTTCTTAATTGAAATATATTTTTTGTTGTAATAAGCCTGTGTATTAACGTAGTAATAAACTTGTTTTTGAACTTTTAATACGAAATGTATAATATGAAAATGCGTAAAATTCTGGTCTTGCAGTGGCGATTTATAAATCGCATTTGATTTGAAATCTTGTGAATATCAAAACATTCGAAAATATTATAATTTATCAATATTTAATAAATTCTTCTATTTTCTTTTTATTTTCAGATTTAAAGAATCGGAAAACTCTTAGTTTAAAAGCTTAAATTTGAGATCTAATAAAAGGCTGGATAAGCTAAATGTTGCCTTTTTCGCGGCTTCCTTTTTAAACGGTATATAGTCGTTTATTACAGAAGAAAAACTATTTCCGTTAAATATAAATACATATATAAAGATTTAATTTTTTATTTACAAGGTCTAAAACCATAATAAATTATGAAATTAAAAAAAAAAAAATTATACAAGTTAATATGACATGGTATCTACATAATTTTAAAAATGGTTTAATATTTAATTAAGAAGTCCTTTATTTCCAAATAACGATACTTTTTTATTAATTACGTGTTACAGTGATAGCCGGATTTATCGCGACATTTTTTGTAATAAAATTTTGCAGTAACAATTGAGCATCTTAGGTTTTAATTGGAATACATAAATTTTATATATATAAAAAATATAAAAATTTTGTATATATAAAAAATATATAGATTTTATATATGTATATACATACATATATATAAATTCATTTTTACTCACCTATGGTATGAAGTATGAATACAATAATTATAACACTAAAATACCAATCAGAGTGCTTATGAAAAAACGGTAGCTGATTTTGAAAATAAATTCCACTTGACAGGTATTGGTAAAAAAAAGTACTTATTTTTAATTGGTTTATTTCAAAAAAAAAGGTCATAAGTATTGTTTAATATACATAATTTAAATTTATTTTACACTTAAACGAGTATTCCAGGTTTTCTTGCAACTGGGACATGTAGACTTTTTAATTAAATACTTTCTTATACAATCACGATGAAGTCTTACATTACAATCTGAGCATTTTACGTCCTTAAAGAGAAATAAAAAATATTTCAATATTTCTTTTTTAAAACTGTGAACTTGTACTTACCCAATAAACAATATTATTACACAGGACACAATTACTAACAACATCGGAAAAATTATTTTTTAAGTATTTTCCGTATTCCACCATAGTCCGTGGACCAAAGTAAATTTTTTCTTCCAATGCTAAAAAATAACCTTGAGCTACCCAGATATTTTCCAATTCTTGAATGCGTTCCTTTGATAATGGATGCTGCGCGTTTGCTGGTAATTCATTAGCTACAGCATATATTCTATTCCACTCAATGCCATAATCCTCACTATTGGCTAAAGTTTCTAATAGCTTATAAAAATATTTTCTTTCTGTGTCAGTGTAATTTGGCTGAAATTTGCAAGCCTGATTGGTTAATAACAGTGCAAATACCAAATATTCTTGACCATTTAGTGGATAGTTAATAAATTGTAATGTCTGATCATATTTTCGTATTTGCGTGTCGATTTCATTAATTACGCCTTTTATATCTGCTATTTCGTTGGGATGATCTACATTATCTGTAAATATTTATATTTTATAATAAGCCTAATTGTAACAAGAAAAAAAGAAAAATTCCAAACAAAAAATAAATGTTATTTATTTTAAAGGGTAATTGCAAGGCGAATTTGCCTTGGGTAATTGTTTACATTTATTTATGTTCTCTAAAATAACTTAACCGTTTCTTTAAAAATAAAGTAACACAATTCAGGTTTATACATAGTGGGCCAAAAGTAACAAAATAATTTTATTTTTTTTTTTATTAAAACTTAAAGACAAAAGCAACAATTTAATAAATTGTAACGTTTATACGCAAGGTGGAATTTTAGAAGATGATTGCATTTCGGTCAGAATTCTTTGAGTTGTTTTTTTATATAAAGTTTGCCAACTGGAAACTATGAGGGAAGGAAAAAATGAATGAAATTTTTTGAAAAGTTGCTGATAATTGGCTGAACAACAGAAACTATGTTATTAAGTGTACCCAGTTTTGAAACCTGGATATATTTTCATTATTAAAATTTATTTATTGAAATACATTTAAATATTACAATAATTTAAATTATATTTTATCATTTAATTTAACGTGATATTTACCCGTTTGTCTTATCTACAAAAACTACTACTTACTGTAGCTTCCTCATATACTGTGATACTGGTTCGCTAATTTCCAATGTCAGAAATAGTAATTTTATGAATCCCTAAAATATGCTATACAAAGTGAATTACAGTAAACTCGCGAAAATGTGAACTAATAAAAACCAAGGTAGTTTATATTTTAGAAATTGTTTATATTTTCGATTGTTGAAATTTGTAGTACCATACTGCATTGTTTTGCTTATCAAGACTAAATAAACAACATTTATACATTTCAAACTTTTTTAAATACAAATTTGTATACCTTTCACAGCGAGTGTAAGGATATACATATATAGGTTTGTCATTCCGTGTGAAATTTCTAAAATTTTCATTTCCGAGCCCATAAAGTATATATTTTCTGAAAGCTTATGAATAGTCAATTAAGCACTGTTCGTGTGTATGTTGAAATCAACTTTTTGAAGGCCCCAGACATTTTTAGGAGCAGATCAATATTAAAAATCAGAATAACCGCTCTATAAACAACTGAGATACGATAAAACATAGACTACCTCGTATTTTCACACCAATACAAACTGGATGAACGTAGGTTCGAATCCAAGTTAAGACAAAAAAATTTTATTTTTTTTTTTAACATTTAATCAATCAATTTTAAATTTGACAATGGAATGTTTTTAAGTGGATAAAGTAACTATAAAGATAATGAAACATATATGTATGTATGTACGTATTTCATATTAATGTGATGAATGGTGATACAAACAATTGTTATTGCACGACTAAAGGGTATAAAAGATTCGGCACTGTCGAATATAGCACTCTTGCTCACTGTGTAAAGGTTATAAAAATCGAAATTTCTTGGAGCATTTGATTAAAAATCCTAGCCACTTGTACATGATATGATCGTTCAAAAAGAGACGTTAATCTTGGAATATGTATCGGATTGGACGATTTCGAATAGAACAACTAAATATAAATTCAAACAAATTTTATAAAAAGAGAGTATTAATATGTATTTTATATAATTCAAAAATGAAAATTTTAAAAATACCTATGAACAAAAACTAACTAAAAATTAGTGTTTCTTTTTGTTAGGTACCTACTTGTGTACAACCTTAATTTGCAGAATTAAAATTTTTGGATGCTTGCATTATAACACTTTTTTATTCGTTGAAAACACCCACTGTGGACATACGATATTTTATCCGCACATACTTTCCGTCTTCGTATCACTTTGTTTATTTTGTTCTTCACTAGGACCTAGTTTTTAAGGATATGTTATAAAATTGTAGTATCTACATACATATGTATGTAAATTCAGGACTTAAAAAAAAGTTCAACACTTAAACGTTTTATCTAGAATGAAAACCACATAATTTTGATTATGTTGGAAGCTGTACATATGTAGGTTTTTTCAGCAGATGACAGTAACTTTACGCTATTTGGTTTGTATAAACGTCGTTATTTTCCAAGAACAAGTTATAACTACTTATAACTAACCAAATCGAAAGACATTGCCTATACTTACATGCATCGCAAAGCGCAGCAAGGATTTTCTTCAATGTATCTACTGGCATCGTACCATGGTTAATTGAAGCCTGTAGCAACTGTTTTTTTTACGTCTTCCATAAACTTATGTTGCAGTTTCTAATATTTTGAAACGAATTTATTTTAATAAACAAGAGCGCCGCGGCAAAATAAAATAATGATACAGGTTACACTTAACAAGGTAGCCGTAACTAATTAGTAATATTGCTTGTTTCAAGGCGAATTCATACAGGTGAAATTATCAGCCCAGCTGATGGGGAGACTTTATGTCAAAATTGGTTGAATTTGCCTTATTAATGCAGGGAAGGGAAATGTGATTTTTGATTCTGTATTAAACAATTAACTTACGTGTACTTTTTTGATATTAAATGTGGTTAATTTATGTATATTTGTTGCTTTTGCGCCATTAATAATGTGTTTCAAACATTTATATCCTTTTTTAATCAAATTTTATTATATATAATATGTAAAAACAACTTTTCCATCCCTGATATACGAATTGGCCTTGACATAAAACATCTCATGAAAAGTTGCTTTGTTGTATCAATTCGCCGTTGCATATACCTTATGGATATGCCTTGGCTTATTTTTTATGTGAATATCAAGGCGAATTTAATTATCAGGTGGTTGGACAATTTTTAACGCGTTAACACAGCTGGCGCTCAGTTCTCGTTCTGTGAAACTGTGAAATTAAAAAGTTTTTGTATAGCAAAGGGTATGGTGGCACCATATTATATTACACACAAAAACTTTTCATTTCATAGTTTCATAGAACGAGAATTGATACCCTGATCAACTTTTTTTTTTGCATAAATGCTGGCTGAGTTATTAAATATTACTTATGTTTACATAGACTACTTCTTCCCGCACAACTATTAAAAACAAACAAAAAAAAAATAGTTTTTGACAGTAAGGCAAATGAAAGCAACAATAATAAACCATGTTGTTTTTTTAATGTTGTATTTGTTGTAGACTTGAATTGAATTCGCCTGGATCAAACCCTATATAAAAAAAATTAAATATCTTTTTATATCAAGGCATATTTATATGAAGACATATGCAAGGCGAATTCATTCGAAGCCCAACTAAAGGGGAAACAGTATGTCAAAATTTGTAGAATTTGGCTTTCATTAATTAGTGCAGGGATCGAAATGAGATTTTGGTTTCCACCTGATAATGAATTCGCCTTAATGTACCCTGCATGTAGCGTTGTCAACTTGGTGATTTTATCACTGTTAATACTGCTTTTGAATTTTTTTATTATTTTTTTTAATTGAAAACAATTTTCGTAATTTGCAATATTTACATATTGTAAAATGATATAGAGTTTATAGTATAGAAAATATAAAACTATTAAATAGGAAAATGATAGGGATAATACACAATGCTTCTGCTGTTGTTTTGAACAAGAAATTAATTATGAATGGATTATATATTTTGCATTATTTATTGTAATTCAAATGCAATTCTCGTTTCTTGATATTCTATATGGTTTTATTTTATTAAAACACTAATTTTATCAATTACTTTAACAGGGTTATGAGAATTTACATATAGTATTACAACAATAAACATCTGTGATTAATTACATAAAGAAACTACTAATATCACAGTTTTTAGGTGTTCTATATGGTTTATGAGACGTGTACTGAGAAATTAACACCAACTTTTTACAAAATAATATTTTCACGAGATTATATTATGTAAGTAAATTTTCAATTATATTGAATATAAAAATTACATTTGAATGTTAAACGTACTTTTCAATTTGTTTGGGAATGTATTAAAAAAAATTATATGCAAAAACTTTTTATTTTACAGAGCACCTATTGACACCGATGATTTCGATTCTCGTTTTGTGTAACAGTGCAAACAGCTGTCAAAAATGTTTCACTTGACAAAATATCCTACACACACAGTTTATTAGTAAAAAGCAAGAATAATAAAAACAAGTAAGAGCGCTATATTCGGCCGTGCCGAATCTTATATACCCTTCACAACGTGAATTCATGCAATAACAGTGGTTTGTGTCACCATTCATCCCATATGAAATACGTACATACATATAAAAACATACATATATAAAAACGTCCCATAGTAAAATTATAAATTCACGTATGAATGTTAAAAAAAAACAAAAAAAAAAAAAATTTAAAAAAAAAATTTAAAAAAAAATTTAAAAAAAAAAAAAAAAATTTAAAAAAAAAATTTTTAAAAAAAAAAATTTTTTAAAAAATTATTATGTATATAATATATACAAAACAAAAAAAAATAAAAAAAAAATTAAAAAAAAAAAATTTTAAAAAAAATAATAATAAAAATATAAATAATATATTAAATAAAAAATAAAAAAAAAAAATAAAAAAAAAAAATAAAAAAAAAATTTAAAAAAAAATGTAAAAAAAAATTTTTTTGGCTCAGCTGGGATTCGATGCCACGTTTTCTCTAACCAGTATACACGTTTGTATGTATGTATGTTGTTGTTGTAATGTTGCTTTTGTGAAAAAAAAATCGAGGTGGTCGTGGGTTTTTGCTCATATCTCAGTTGTTTATGTACCGATGTTTCTGATTTTCAATAGCGATCTACTCCCGAATATTTCTGATATTTTAATACCTCACCCGAGTCCAAGCGATGTCGGGGGGCTTCAAAAAGTTGATTTCAACATACACACGGACAGACGGTCAGACGGACAGACGGACAGACGGACAGACGGTCAGGGCTTAATCGACTCCTCTATTCATAATCTTTCAGAAAATATATACTTTATGGGGTCGGAAATCAAAATTGTAGAAATTTCACACGGAATGACAAACCTATATATACCCTTTTTCACTGTGTGAAGGGTATAATAAGATTACGCATTCCTACTGCAAAAAATTTTTTCGTTCTGTGCATGTACATATGTACGTCACGTCAGCCTATCACTTAACATAAACAATATATGTATAAACAGTGAGATTTATATAAATGACAGCAGAATAAAAGCATTACAGCTTGCATTACAGTTTATTAAAAAGTATATTATTGAAGATATTACGGATTATATGGTAATTTACCGTTTTTAAGTTATTGAAAATCACTTGTTTTTTTATTTATTTATATCATTTTTTCTGATTTATTGTTAGTAGTTATTTATTTTAGCACTTTTTATAATTTTAGAATTACAGTTATAGAATTAAAAGATAAATGACATTTACCCGAAGTCAAAAACTGACATAAAATAAAAAAAAAAGATTGCTGTAAATATTATAATTAGCAATATTAAATTTTATAATATGTATGTACCTTATTTAGTTTACAAATTATTTATGCAATTATCAAATTTAAAAAATTGGTTTTGATCATTTTAAGATATAATACTAACGCAATTATGTTTAGCTTTAGGTCTTAATAAAATATATCAATTAAATAAACAATAAGACTTAAGTAATAAAATATTAATAAGGTTAATACTAATTGAAAATTAATTAGCGTTACAAATATAAAAACATGTTTTTCTTATACTACGTTTGTTACTTTTTAAAACACTTAAAAATTATTAATTTCGTAAAGGGTTTTTTTTTAATTTTATAAAACAAAAGGCTACTATTGGCGAAAATAATCATGTCTTGTGGCCTGAAATAGAAATATATAGATATATTAATTTAAATATTTTAAACATAAATTGAAATTAAATAAATATATGTATATTGTTTATACCTCAGATGCTCTTAAACGATTTTTTGGATTATAGACAACAACATTGGCTACCAAATTAATTTCGACTGCATATGTGCAGCTGGGAAAAAGATTGTCCCAATATATACCTACAGCGTTAGGAAATCTGTAGATAACTTAAATTAATATCTTAAATAGGATAACATAAATGAACTAAAATAATCATTATGAATTTCATTGATCACCTAATTTTGTTGTAATCAGGCAGTGATGTTAATTCAGGCCATTCAGTTAAGCGTGGAGTACCTAATGTGCGAATAACCAAAGCCAATTGTTCAATATCAGTGGTCCCCTTTGTAAAGTTTTTTTTTAAAATTTGTTTATATAGTAGATATTAAAAAAATGTAGAGTTAAAAAAACACTAACTGCGAATAATGGTACACCTCTTAGCATTTCCGCAATAACACATCCAGCAGCCCACATATCAACTGGAGGGCCGTATTTTTGACTTCCCCACAATATTTCGGGAGCGCGATACCATCGCGTAGAAACTTGTGGTGAATATAATCTTGTTTCTTCGCCTGGAAAATAAAGTCGGGCTAAACCGAAATCCGTTATTTTAAGAACTTCATTTCCGCTTATCAATAAATTAGCTGGTTTAATATCCTAAAAATATAAAACATTATCATGCATATATACATATTTTCAAAAGATCATGTGTAACAATATCCAGAAAACTTTTGTAACGATTTTTATACCCTTCACCTGTGGTTCACAAGGGTATATATGGCTTTGTTATTCCAATTGTAAATTCTATAATCTTCATTTCCGACCCCATAAAGTATATATTTTCTGAAAGCTTATGAATTGAGAGTCGATTAAGCGATGTTCGTATGTCCGTCTGTCCTTGTGTTGGCTGAAATCAACTTTTAGAAGCAACCATATGTTCCTCAGATCTGTGTATAGTATCAATTTTTTGGAAATATCCGGGAATGAATCGCTACTGAAATATAGCACAATCGCCCCATAACTTTTTGTAATATGAGCAAATAAACACGACTGCCTCTGTTTTTTCCCATATTTTTACTACCAAAATTAAAATTTTTCAGCCATAGAATAATTTATAGGTACCTTTGCTACTATTTGTAGATATAATACCTATGCCTCTAGAGATATTCGTGAACAATTTTGGATAATTTTTTTTTAATTTTATATATCGATGGCTGAATACAAAACGGGCTTATCTTTAATTTTTATTACTTTACAGGAGAAAGAAAAAACTGAATCAATTTAAAAAGATTGAAATGAATTCGGACTTTTTTATTTTAACCATGGCTTACGAAATTTTCCAAGGGTTATGTGTTTGTTAGTGTATCACCAGAAAACGTTAAGCCATTTTTATGTAGATATTTTCAATAAGTTTTATTAGCGACAGTTTTTAGTCAGGGTCCTGAAATAATTGTTTTATTTTTATACCCTTCACACAGTGAAAAAGGGTATATATAGGTTTGTCATTCCGTGTGAAATTTCTACAATTTTCATTTCCGACCCCATAAAGTATATATTTTCTGAAAGCTTATGAATAGGGGAGTCGATTAAGCTCTGTCAGTCTGTCCGTCTGTCCGTGTGTATGTTGAAATCAACTTTTTGAAGCCCCCCGATATCGCTTGGACTTGGGTGAGGTATTAAAATATCAGAAATATTCGGGAGTAGAACGGTATTGAAAATCAGAAACATCGGTACATAAACAACTGAGATATGAGCAAAAACCCACGACCACCTCGATTTTTTATTCACAAAAACAACATTACAACAACAACATGCATACATACAAACGTGTATACTGGTTAGAGAAAACGTGGCATCGAATCTCAGCTGAGCCAAAAAAAATTTTTTTTTATTTTTTTTTAAATTTTTTTTTTATTTTTTTTTTATTTTTTATTTAATATATTATTTATATTTTTATTATTTTTTTTTTATACCCTTCACACAGTGAAAAAGGGTATATATAGGTTTGTCATTCCGTGTGAAATTTCTACAATTTTGATTTCCGACCCCATAAAGTATATATTTTCTGAAAGCTTATGAATAGGGGAGTCGATTAAGCCCTGTCAGTCTGTCAGTCTGTCCGTCTGACCGTCTGTCCGTGTGTATGTTGAAATCAACTTTTTGAAGCCCCCCGACATCGCTTGAACTCGGGTGAGGTATTAAAATATCAGAAATATTCGGGAGTAGATCGGTATTGAAAATCAGAAACATCGGTACATAAACAACTGAGATATGAGCAAAAACCCACGACCACCTCGATTTTCTTTTCACAAAAACAACATTACAACAACAACATACATACATACAAACTTGTATACTGGTTAGAGAAAACGTGGGATCGAATCCCAGCTGAGGCAAAAAATTTTTTTTTATTTTTTTTAAACTTTTTTTTTAAATTTTTTTATTTTTTATTTAATATATTATATATATTTTAATTATTATTTTTTTTTTTTTTATTTTTTTTTAATTTTTTTTTCAAATATTTTTGTTTGTTTTATATTTATTATATATATTTTAATTATTTAAAAAAAAAATTTTTTTTTTTAATTTTTTTTAAAATTTTTTTTATTAAAATTTTTTTTTTAATTTTTTTTTTAATTTTTTTTTAAATTTTTTTTAACATATATACGTAAATTTATAATTTTACAATGGGATGTTTTTATATATGTATGTTTTTTATATGTATGTACGTATATCATATGGAATTGTGATACAAACTACTGTTATTGCATGATTACACGTTGTGAAGGGTATATAAGATTCGGCACGGCCGAATATAGCACTTTTACTTGTTTTTTTTTAAATTTTTTTTTTGCTTGTTTTATATTTATTATATATATTTTAATTATTTTTTAAACATTTTTTTTTTAATTTTTTTTTAAAATTTTTTTTTATTTTTTTTAAACATACATACGTAAATTTATAATTTTACAATGAGATGTTTTATATATGTATGTTTTTTATGTATGTACGTATTTTATATGGGATGAATGGTGATACAAACTAGTGTTATTGCATGACTACACGTTGTGAAGGGTATATAAGATTCGGCACGGCCGAATATAGCGCTCTTACTTGTTTAATATGCAATAGGTTATAGAAAAAATTACATCGCTCTTGACATTATAATTAAAAAAAAAAAATGCAGTCCAATTATTGACATTATGAAAGATTTACATTTGTTTGCCTTCTTTAAATAATATTAAGAACTTATTGTAAATCATCATTTTTAAACTTCCTAAGACATGTTTAAATAAAACTGTAAAAATCTAAGAATACTGTCAAAGTGTTTCGATATTACCTGAGTGAAATGCATTTTCGAAACCAACTAAAATTTCAACCAGCACTCTTTATCGGTATGCTCATATGTAATTCAAAACCACTATTTATGTTACAATTTGATGAAAACAAAGAAAAAAATCAATATTAGATGTTTACAATTTATATTTATATAATGCTTTAGGAAGTTAAATAATAAAAATGAACTTAAGCTAGAAAAAAATGATTTACAATAAATTTTTATAAAAAGTTAATTTTTAATTATAACATTATAAGGGCCATATTCATAAAAAATATTTGAGGTTTATTGAAGGCTTATTTGACAAATTTCTCTACAACATCTGTCAAATTAGCCTTAAATAAACCTAAAATATTTTTTATGAATACGGCCCTAAATGATTATTTTTCCGTATTCTAAAGAAAATAAATAATACTAAAACTTATGTATGTGTATTTAAGCAAGAACAACAACAATAAAAAAATGAAAAACAAGGGAAAAACGGCATTTTATCAGGATCTAAATTTTAATTGAACGACCGAGTTTGCTGTGCTTTCGGTATAGAGATTCTAATAAGAATTATAAAATTTCGATCATGTCAAATGCCGTTATTTATCCCCAGTTCTGTGAGACGAAAATGTTTTTAATTACTTATGATTATAAAATGCCGAAAACATAAAAATCTTTCATAATGACTATATGAAGACCAATATAATATTCTATGTACAATATTAGTTATGGAAAAAGTGAGGTGCGTTCGTTTAATATACATACATGTATGAAGTTGCTTAAAGCAAACAATTAAAGGGTTAATAAAATAGTAATTTAAACAAATGCTTCTAATTTAATCATAATTTTAAATAAAATAAAATATTTACAAACCCTATGAATAATATCCAAGCTGTGTAGATATGCAATACCCTTTAACATCATCAGAGAAAATTTTCGTACTTGTTGTCTACTTAGAGGGTTTAGGTCATTTTTTAATTTGCCATATAAAGTTTCCGGCATATATTCCAGTACCAAGGACAAACCAATTAAATCCGGAAATAAATCTATTATATTGATTATCTAAAGAAAAAGATTATATATGTAGATATTTACAAAATCTGTTTTTTAACCACCATATAAACAATTTTTATATTTCTTTAAAGTAATATTAAAACAAATTTTGTATGCAAACTTTGGTTTGTAAAAACAACTTACAAATTCACATTTTGATAATTGTAAAGTTTTAATTTCACGCAAGGTATTAAGGGAAATATTTCCAAATTTATTTTTCAAAGCCACCTTCTTAATGGCAACAGGACGATTGTGTTGTAAATCTAAAGCCTTAAATACACATCCGTGAACACCTTCCCCGATTTTTTCCAACATTTTATAACGACTGGGTGCATAATCTTCCATTTTTTATAACAACTTTTAATTAAAGAACTTAAAATTCCAAAAATGCAACTAAAACGTTTATTGTACATGTATTTTGTTGTTAGTAATTATACATATATATGTTTTACCTCATCGTTGTCATTAGTAACCTTTAAGCTTTGAATGTTGGCTATTTTGACCGGTACATCCAATACATACATATTTTTAGTGGTTTCCTTTTATTTTACAAAAAGTTTTCACATATTAACAGCAATAACGAGGGTCGTAGACCTAAATACAAAACAACCCTTGTACTTAGATATTTGTTTACCAATTATCGTTATCGCAAAAAAAAAAAAAAAAAACTAAAACAAAATTAGTAACCTGTTGCAAATGTCAACATTTCACGCATGGCTTATTGGCTGCTGTCAAAGAGAATCCTTTTTTTTACTGTTACCTATCATACTTGTCACTTTGCTGGATACACAATTTTTCATTTAATTGTACAATTTTGTAAAACAAAGTGAATCTACTAGTAATAAAGAGAAATATGTTTTAAAAATTCATTTGTTATAAATAACTGTAAGTATATCTTAAATTTTCAATTAATATGGACAAATAATGATAATCGTGTCGTAACATTATGCATATAATTATATATGTACTTATAAAAAAGAAATTAAGTAAGGATATAAATAATAGTATTGTCTGAGAAAAATCAATAGAATATTAACAAAAATAAAAAGCATTTTTTATTAACTTTTTTTTATGACGATAACGAAATTTATAGAAATAAGTCCTTAAAAATTTTTCTTTTCTTTATCTCATAATATTTTTCAAAATGTTTTTAATTTTTTTAAAAAATAGAAAATTTTATTTTTTTATGTAATGGGTGGGTTATTTAAAAGTTTAAATTTAAAAATGCAATAAAACAAAAACGTGAGATGGGTGTCTCCATAGACCATAATGAAGACACCGTCCTCATTTTCAAAGAAATATCAGCTAATGATGCATCCGTTCCAAACAATCACTCGTAATGGGTGCATTTGGCTTCTAAAACACCACGTGTGGGTTTTCTGAGACCCAAATACGGCAATTTTATTTATTAAAGTATCCACCAAAATGTGAATGAACTTCATCCGAAAAGATGATTATTTTTGTACAATATTTTCGTGCAATTTCCGACCAATTGTCTTTGTTTTGAAATTAAATTTCCAATAAATACCAACGTGGCTCAAGCGTAATTCGATTTATTTTGTTAAGCGGAGATAATGTACTGAATTTTGTGACAGGATATAATGATATAATAATAACCTCTGGTTCAAATTTAAGCCGATAGATTATCCACCCGTTATAAGAACGTATTTGATTAATTTTCAAGAAGTTATATCACGTCGTTTTGTCATAAATTCCTAGGGCCGTATTCATAAAAAATATTTTAGGTTTATTAAAGACTTATTTGACAAATTTCTCTACAACATCTGTCAAATAAGCTTTTTATAAACCTACAATATTTTTTATGAATACGGAACCTAAAATTTAAAAATTATTAAAGGTATTGTATTGTTTATAGTAAAGATTTTAAACCATTTTAAATTTTTTGAAACATTATGACAATATGATAATATGGCGGTTAGCACACCTTGTGAATTCACTAATTATAAATACTTATGTATATTTATATCTACTACACATATTAAAATTAATGTTTGATCTATATGCGTTCTTAAACCGCTGATCAGATTATGATTTAACTTTGTTAAGGTCTTTAGCATGGGGATATCTGCTAGTGTTTCAATGCAAAAAAAAGGTGTTAGTGTCACGCTCATACATACAAAGTTTTTTATTATATAATTAGACTACATCGCCACTTATAGAAAAACGTCAACCTTTTTTCCAAACCCTTCGTTTCTAATTCGGTCCATTCATTTTCAAGTTAAGAACCCAAACAAACCACTATCAAATTTTATACATATTTAAGTGATAGTGTTCTAAGTTTCAAGATTGTGCATAAATATCTGACATCACAAGACATGTTCAATATCGACTCATAAAATTAGCAACAAAATTTTCTTTAGAGAAACTCTACTCCATTAGCCATCGATTTGTTCGCCAATATTGGTTCAGACTAGACAAATTCATTATTTCGTTATCTTTCATATGTTCGTTATCTAAAAAACTCGATGGGTAATGGAGACGCTATGTAATGAATATAATAACAAAATTATTAAGGCCATCAATGTGCCATGTAAGTTTTTGTTTGTAGTATCAAAAGTCTTTACAGTGCATTGAAATATAAGCTCTATCTTAAAACGCCTCTATTATTTTTTTACTTATGGACAAAATCCAATATCTTATTTTTTTTCAATTTTTTTGGGCAAATTACACACAGAAAAAAAAGCTGAATTTATAAAATTAATTACAAAAAAATGTAGAACCAAAACATTCCGACTTAGCAAAAATTAAAAATGTTTAAATGAAACTTGAGGTGGAAAGTGAACGTTTTCCAGGCTTAAGCATTATCTTGAAAAAGTATAATTCACTTCAGCAATTTGTTAACCAATAATTGCTTTATCTAACATAGCAATTTTGCTTTTGAACGATATAACTTAATAAATAATTTTATATTTATATGGGTTTAATTTTTTTTTTTTTTTTAATTTAACGCTTTATTTCAATTTCATTTATAAAGATTTAAAGGTTTGCCTCAGCGCCCATTATGGCTTTATAGAGGCTAAAAAAGAAAAAAGTAGGCAACAATAAAATAATATAACAATAAATATATTATTCTAAATAATTTAAATTAAAAAAAAAATTAAATTAATTAACAATATTTTACATATGAATAAATAAAAATATATATAAAATAAAAAATAAAAAAATTTGTACAAATTTACATTTTTAGGTTAATTTGTAAGAAGTATTTCGACGTTATTAAGCAAGTACTGCTTTATACTTCCCTTAAAAGTTGACAGTATAAAAATATTTTTAAGGTTGTCAGGTAATTGGTTATACTCATTAGCACCAGCGAAAGCAACTCGTTGTTTAGTCAACTCAAGGCGACATCTTGCTACATTCAGATCCGTCGCATGTCTTGTTATTCTCTGACTGTGTATGAGGTTTTGATAAAACTGTATATTGTGAGATCCATATCCTTTAATACATTTAAAAACATAAATTAAAATTTGTTGTTTATATAACCCTCGTATTGGAAGTATAGTTTTTGCAAAATTTTTAAATAAATAATTTAGTATTTCAAAATGTAACTTTTTAAATGAAAGGGCTTAACCAGTAAAATACCCCTTCAATATTGGTAGCAAATGAAAGGCCTTGACAGTAAACTATTAATAAAGTGTAAAATCCAAGTTGGCGTCTCAAAAAATATGGCTGCCATTTTTTTATCCCCATCAATATGGGTATCAAATAAAAGGACTTAACTAGTAGAATACAGTTAAGTATGAAAAAAAATTCAAACTTAAAGATGGTCTCGGAAATAATAAAGAAAATGGCATATAAAATAAAATCTGGAATCTAGACTAAGCTACGATGTGTTTTGGATAAACTTTTCATATTTTTCTACTCAATAGGTTGAATTTATATTAAATTACTGGCTTAATCATCAACATTACTAAAAGTTTAAAATCCGTTTATAAATCTGATTTTGTGTGAGAATTTAAAGTATAAATTGCTAAGAGTTGAACTTTCGTTTTTGAAGAATTAAAAATTAAATTTTTTTAAACATTTTCTATTATGCATCATACATATTAATTTATACTAATATTTGATTTCATAACAGAATATTTTACAATTTTCTACTATTAAATAAATTATTATTTTTACTTACAGAACTAAAAATATGCGTGTTTTAGCATTATCCATTTCTGTGTGGATTTTGGCGTTTGTTTGTATTGCAAATGCTAGAACTGCTAAACGTTCCGATGTCTACATAGCTGGATTTTTTCCTTACGGTGACGGTGTTGAAAACTCCGATACAGGACGCGGTGTAATGCCAAGTGTTAAATTGGCACTCTCACATGTCAATGAACATCCCAGAATATTGACTAACTACAGGCTACACATGTGGTGGAATGACACTGAAGTAAATGTTTTTAATTTTGCAAATTTTAAAAGAAAAATTTTAAGAAATTTATTTTTTATGTATGTATGTACATATGTACATCCATATGTATGTATATGAAAATAGTGTAATGCAGCTGTAGGTGTCAAATCCTTTTTCGATATGATGCATTCGGGACCGAATAAGCTGATGTTATTTGGAGCTGCATGTACACATGTTACTGATCCGATTGCTAAAGCCAGTAAACATTGGCATTTGACACAGCTTTCGTACGCCGATACCCATCCCATGTTTACTAAAGATGCTTTTCCCAATTTCTTTCGTGTGGTACCATCAGAAAATGCATTTAATGCTCCACGCTTAGCATTACTAAGAGAATTTAATTGGACACGTGTTGGAACTTTATATCAAAATGAACCACGCTATTCCTTGCCTCATAATCACATGGTGGCGGATTTAGATGCAATGGAATTGGATGTGGTCGAAACGCAAAGTTTTGTTAATGATGTGAGTGAATCACTAAAGAAGTTAAGGGAAAAGGATGTTCGTATCATATTGGGTAATTTCAACGAGCACTTTGCACGCAAAGTCTTTTGTGATGCATATAAGTAAGTAAATTTTAAAAATGTTGTATATTTTTTAATTATAGAAAAAAAAGAAAACATTTATTTTTTTAAAAAACGTTTTTATTAACTTGAATGTTTATAAACAATTTGTTTTGTAGAAATGTCTTGTCTTTATATAAGACTTTCTTATATTTTTATATGTATGCATATGTATGTATATTTATTTGTTTTTATTTTAAATTAAAATTCAATAATTTTTAATTTAAATAATTTTTATATTGATACAAAAATTTGTAGTCTAATCTATACATATGTATGTATCTACTAATAAAAAGATTGTGAAAAAGCTATGACTGTACATAAAATATTTTTTTTTAATTGTAATATAAAATATATCTATAAATATATTTGGTCCGCCTGTCTATCATTCTGTCTGTCTTTCTGACCTCTACTGAATAGATTTTGATAAAATTTTGTGTAGACTTTACTGGAGAACAGAAATAGTAAAAATAGCAAAAAAAAGTGGTACTAGAAGGTTGGTAAGAAATAAATGCATATACCGACAATATACAATAAACTATTAAATAACAATTCTATCACAATTTATCTTAAAAGGTATACAATATACAGATATTGTTAAGGCCAATAAATCGGACTGGTTTCAACTAGCCCTAATTAGGTAAATGTCGATTCGATTTATTTTTCGAAATTTTTCAATAATTTCTGATCAAGCGATATTTCCATTCAACAAATCACGAAAACGCTTTTCTACTCGATATTTATCGCTTAGGGGAATTTTATCCCACTGAAGGACGAAATCAAATATTTAGGAGTAAACCTTGACAAAAAACTTTTATTCAAACAGCATGTTAATTACATTTGTGAGAAAGCAATTAAGTGTAGCCGTGCACTATACCCCTTAATTAGCCGAAGATCGAAATTTAATATAAAGAACAAGGTACTTATTTACAAAATGTGTATTCGTCCAATTATGACCTATGATTGCCAAGTCTGGTCTCAAAAGGCTGCTAAAACGCATACAAAAAAATTGCAAATTATTTAAAATAAAAATTTTGAGATAATACACAATCTTCCTTTTATATATCCCACTTATCTTCTACAAAGAAACTTTAATTTCACAATGTTTAATTTGTTGACAAGGGAACTGACTCTGTCATTTAATAAAAAATGCAGAACGTCAAATTTTGAAATAATAAGAAATTTGCTGAACAACCACTAATGGTATTTTTGTGATTGTTTTAAAATTTCTTATAAGTTGATACGAGGGTTTTCATGAATAATTTTTCCTTAAAACTGTGATATTAGTATTTTTTTATTTAATTAATCAGATGTCATTGGTGTAATACTATTTGTAAATCTCATAACTCTGTTAATAATATCGGTAATATAAATAAGTTCTAATAAAAAAAAACAAGTAAGAGTGTTATATTCGGGCGTGCCGAATCTTATATACCCTTCACAACGTATAGTCATGCAATAACAATTGTTTGTATCACCATTGATCCCATTAATACGAAATACGTACGTATATACATATATGTTTCGAACCTACGTTCATCCAGTTTGTATTGGTGTAAAAAGACGAGGTGGTCTAGGTTTTGTCATCATATCTCAGTTGTTTATAAAGCGATTTTCTGATTTTCAATACCGATCTGCTCCCGAATATTTCTGATATTTTGGTACCTTATACGGGTCTGGGGTTTCAAAAAGTTGATTTCAAAATACATACGGACAGAAAAGGTTTTTTTTTAAGAATTTGTAATATGCACATACTGTACTTATTGGAGTTCAACATAAAGTTTGATTTTTCATACATTTATTCAATTTTATTATTGTACGAAAATGGATAGATTGAAAATAAAAATTTTAAATAACAAATTTTAACTTATATAGTATTTGCATTCATATACAGTCTAGCTTTTTTATGAAAAGCAAATATTTTTACTTTTCAATTTGACTGTTGATCAGCAAAATATAAAAAATATAAAATCTTAAAAACTAATTAAATCAAATATTTAAAATTAATGTAAATATTTTTTTAGATTGGAAATGTACGGTCGTGCATATCAGTGGCTTATAATGGCTACATACTCAGGTGAATGGTGGAACACTACCATGGATACTGAATGTACCGTAGAAGAAATAACTATGGCTTTAGAAGGTACAATCATGGTCGATTTATTACCATTATCTACAAGTGGTGATATAACAATTGCCGGAATTGTAAGATTATCTAGTACAGTCTTTTTTTTCAATTAGTTTATTTTTAAAGAAATATTGGACATTTTCAGACTGCTGACGAATATTTATCTGAATACGATAGTTTGCGCGGAAATGAATATTCAAGATTTCATGGCTACACTTATGATGGTATATGGGCAGCGGCATTGGCTATCCAATATGTGGCTCAAAAGCGTGAAGACTTCTTAACTCATTTCGACTATCGTGTCAAAGAATGGGAAAGTGTTTTCCTAGAAGCTTTGAGAAATACCTCTTTTGAGGGTGTAACGGTAATAATTACTTAAAATAAATATATTAAGTTAGTGCTTAACTTTGTTTCTAATTTTGTTAAAAATTTTCAGGGTCCTGTGCGTTTTTATAATAATGAACGCAAAGCCAATATATTAATAAGTCAGTTTCAGTTGGGGATAGTGGAAAAAATTGGAGAATATCATTCACAATTAAGTCATTTAGATTTAACATTGGGAAAACCAGTAAAATGGGTATGTTTAACTTTATATGTATGTACTTATATTGAATCGTATTTTCATCTACATGCTATATACATATATGTATATGTATCCTATACAGCATAAATATGCATAAAAATTAATTTATATTTTTTAATTTTCAAGGTTGGTAAAACGCCACCGAAAGATCGTACATTAATATATATAGAACATAGTCAAGTAAATTTAACCATCTATATAATATCGGCTAGCGCTTCTGTGATTGGTGTTATTATAGCTTGCGTATTTCTGGCATTTAATATAAAGTACCGCAATCAAAGGTATATGTACATATATACACATATACATCCGTATTTAAGTATATATGTATATGTATATGTAAATGTATTTTTATTTTAATTACTTTTAGATATATAAAAATGTCCAGCCCACATCTGAATAATTTAATTATAGTAGGTTGTATTCTAACCTATTTAAGTGTGATATTTTTGGGTTTGGATACCACATTGAGCAGTGTGGCAGCTTTCCCGTATATCTGTACAGCTAGAGCTTGGATTTTAATGGCTGGTTTTAGTTTGGCATTCGGTGCTATGTTTTCCAAAACATGGCGAGTTCATTCAATCTTTACCGATTTAAAACTGAATAAAAAAGTTATAAAGGATTACCAATTATTTATGGTAGTGGGCATATTATTGGCTATAGATATAGCTATTATTACAACATGGCAAATTGCAGATCCATTTTATCGTGACACCAAACAACTGGAACCAAGGGTAAGATGCATTAGAGAATGATCATATTAAATATGGAAAAAAAGCACAATATACATATAAATTATGTATAATTGATAAATTCACAAGGTGTCCTTCGTGTCGTATTGTTATAAAGTCGTAACTTTTCAATATTATTAAAAGTGTTAAAGTGTTGTGTAAAACACTTTTCATAAATTAAAAGTTTTTTTTGGGGGGGAAATTATGACAATACAACACTTAGGTATTTTCGTGAATATATCAAATATGTATGTATTTAGTACTTATATTTTATTTATTTTTTTTTAGCACCACGAACATATCGATGACGTTCTAGTTATACCAGAAAATGAGTATTGCCAATCAGAACACATGACAATATTTGTTAGTATTATTTACGCCTACAAGGGTTTACTTTTAGTAAGTTTTACTCTTAATTATGTTTTTACGTTATATTATTAATACTTTCAATATTATATTCTTTTGTACCATACATTTCGCTTTTAGGTATTTGGAGCGTTTTTGGCTTGGGAAACACGTCATGTTTCAATACCAGCTTTAAATGATTCAAAACATATTGGATTTTCTGTCTACAACGTTTTCATTACTTGCATTGCGGGTGCTGCTATCTCGTTAGTCTTGTCGGATCGCAAGGACTTGGTTTTTGTTTTACTCTCATTTTTTATAATTTTTTGTACGACAGCAACTTTATGTTTGGTGTTCGTACCGAAAGTAAGACTGGTAGTAAGGAAGTTTTGTAGTTTTTTTTATTTATAACCTTATTTTCCGGAACCTAAGCAAGCATACACAAAAAAATCCATGCACCATTTTATAAAAAAAAATGTAGTAGCCATTTCTTTTGCATAATATAAAATCGTTTATATTTTAGGAACAAAATTCAAACCGTTTAAAAATTTTACAAAACTAACGAATACTTTGGTATTAAAAACACATTTTCCGAGTAAAACTTATTGGTAATAAATAAAACTAAATCAAAAGTTTATTTAAAATATTGGTTAAAATTTTTTATAAAATTAAACAATTTAATTTACAAAACGTATATAAATGACTATCTGTTTCTGTAAATTAACAAAATTCAATATTAGTACTTAAGTACTAAACTGTAAACTGAAAATACCAAAGAATTGTACATATTGTACAATTATTATTATTATTATTTTTTTTTTTGTTAAGAGATATTTCGCTTGAAATAAAGTTACTTTGTAAAGAAATTAAAATGTTCCTAAGCATTTAAAAAAAATTATGCCTAAGATTTCGTGGTGCAAAATTACGAAATATTTCGTACAATGGTACTTCATTTTATGTTTATATAAAACGCATGAATTTTTTTGTTGTATGCAAAACCAATTAGATAAGTGTAATATGTATGAACACCAGGGGCTCAATTCTCGTTCTGTGAAACTGTGAAATGAAAAAGTTTTCGCATAGCAAAGGGTATGGTGGCATCACATGATATGACACACAAAAACTTTCCATTTTATAGTTTCATTAAACGAGAATTGATACCCATTATGAATAGTTACATCATTAAAAGAAAGCATGGCGATGGAAATTTCAATTATTTGTACAATGTTTATTACAATTATTTAACAATTGACTTTAACGACAACTTATTTAAAAATTCCCTTTTAAAAATGTTATTAAAAATTACAAAATCCTACAATTTTTATGCTTGGAAAGTATGCGAAACATAAGTAGCTTATTAAATTTAACATGAGAGCGTTAAACGATAGGCGTTAAAGTTATGTGTGTGTTTTTTTATTGTAATAATAAAAACACAGATATGTACATACAAACTTAACTGAAGCTAATTTTTTAACTAGTTACGTTTTAAAACAGTCATTTTACTACTATTGTTGACTGTAACAAGACTGTAACAAAAAAACCGGAACCGGAACCTATTTGTAATAAAATTTCTGAAAAAAGCCTTTTCTTTATTAAAATTAAATGATATCTTAAATGTATATACCCTTTAAATGATTTAATGTGATTTAATGAAGTTTCATGTAAAAAAAAGGATCCTGAAAGGGTAGCCGTGGCAGCCATTTAGCTGATGTTATTTTTCATTATTAATGACATACCCTCCCCTTTACAATTTATTTAATTAACAATACTTGTTTTTTTACATATCCAAAAGATACCTTTCAGTGAAAGACCATTTATTTTTAGTTTATAATTCAAATTAACTGTCTTTAGTTACCGTAAATATTACTTCGTTTAATACCTATTACTTTAGATAACATCTTCTTGCTTGCATTTTATTTATTTTTTAACTATTTAATACTGGCTAACTAATTCATTGTTCTAACTTTTTATGCAAATTATATAAAATAACTATTTTAAACCTCTATTAACACCTTGCTCTTTACATACAGCTTGTGGAAATGAAACGTAATCCTCAAGGTGTTGTCGACAAACGCGTACGGGCCACTTTAAGACCAATGTCGAAAAATCGCCGCGACTCTTCGGTTTGTGAATTGGAGCAGCGTTTACGTGACGTTAAGAATACAAATTGTCGTTTCCGAAAAGCCTTGATGGAGAAGGAAAATGAGTTGCAGGCACTTATTAAAAAATTAGGACCAGAAGCTCGAAAATGGATAGATGGTGTTACGTGTGGTGGTAGTATTGGTGGTGACACAGAACCCATTTTAGGCGATAACAATGGTAGTGGAGTAAATGATAAGGCCCGCTTATCAGCACCACCAGTAAGAAGAGAAATGCCAAGTACAACTGGTAAGTATTTTTTAATAAACTTTTAAATTTTACATGTAAAATAAATAATACAAAAAAAAATAATTTAAAACAAAATCAGAAATAACTGAACTAACGTCAGTGGATAGTGTTACGTCTACACACGTTGAACTCGACAATTCAGTGATGTCAGTGCAATCAACAACGGTTGCCCCATCTTTGCCGCCGTAAGTAAAATTTTTATTGTTTTAAAAATTAAATTTTATGAACTAGTCAATCCTATAAGTAATACTTTGAAATATTTTAAAGCTAATTGTGCGATTTTAAAACTAGTCGTTTGTAAAGCGAACTTTAATGTCTTTAAGGATATAATTTTTTTTAGGAATTTTCGATTAATTTTTTTTTAATTCTCTGTTAAGAAAAAAGTTTATAACTGTACTTATTGCAGCATTTTTTATTCTTAATTATAATTTCTTTTTTACACCTTTCACCTGTATTGCTCACGCTTAAAGCTTTGTCATTCCGTCTGTAATTTCTACAATATTTATTTCCGATCGCAAAAAGTATATCGATGCCTTACTTCCTCAACCTCGTATCTTAAAAAATAAAATTTTTCAGGAGAGACAAAAAAAACGGTTCATCTTTTTATACTTCGGTGTTTGGTTAAAAGTTTAAATGCAATTATTAAGGAATTGATTGTATTTATGTATATTAGTAGTAATAATATACAAATCTTTTTTAGTTAAAGCATAAAACAATCGTTTGATATGAAAAAGTCAAAACCGTATTTTTTAAGATACGATGTTGAGGAAGTAAGGCATCGATATGTATAATATTTTTTGAAAGCTTATGAACAGGGTAGTCGTTTTGAGCAATGTCCGTCTGTCCGTGTTTTGGTTTACGTCAACTCTTAGAAGTTGTCACATATTGCACAGACCTGTATGTGATATAAATCTTTTGGAATAATTCGCTATTTAAATCCATCACAATCGGGCCATATCTTGCTGAGATATAAGCAAATAAGCACGACTAACTCTTTTTTCCTATAAATAATAAAAAAAATTTCAGCCATGGTATAACATTTAAATAAAAATCAACCCCTTCAATATTGGTATCAAATGAATTGGTATGACCAGTAGAATACATTAACTATGAAAAAGTTAAAATCCAATATGGTGTCCTAAATAAAATGGCTGATATATTAGTCAAATGTATTAATAACTGCTTTGTACCCTTCAACCCCCACAATATTGGTATCAAATGAAAGAGATTGATCAGTAGAATACATTTAAATAAGAAGATGGAATCCGAAACAAAATGGCGGATAATATTTTTCTTAGTTTTTTCAATGAAAGAGCTTAACTAGTTTAATACAGTTAACTATGTAAAAGTTGAAATCAATGCGATTTCGTAAAGTTAAAAACGTATATTTATTATGTTTGGGCGTGTTACTACTAATATTGGTATCAAATGAATTGGTATGACCAGTAGAATACATTAACTATGAAAAAGTTAAAATCCAATATGGTGTCCTAAATAAAATGGCTGATATATTAGTCAAATGTATTAATAACTGCTTTGTACCCTTCAACCCCCACAATATTGGTATCAAATGAAAGAGATTGATCAGTAGAATACATTTAAATAAGAAGATGGAATCCGAAACAAAATGGCGGATAATATTTTTCTTAGTTTTTTCAATGAAAGAGCTTAACTAGTTTAATACAGTTAACTATGTAAAAGTTGAAATCAATGCGATTTCGTAAAGTTAAAAACGTATATTTATTATGTTTGGGCGTGTTACTACTAATCACCATATTATATCTGTGGTCACAAGGAAAAACAAGGTAACTCCATTTTTTTAAAACTCGAGAAAAACGCATTTAAAGTTTTCGACATATCTCACTAGTTTTGTTTTTAAATTCATATTCTAATGTGTGCGCATGAAAAAGAAAACATCATTTTACATCCTGTTGAACATTTTGGGTTGCAGTAAAAAGCTTTTTACCCGTCAGAAGCGAAAATCAAGGTCAGTTACCTGATTTTTACCTAAAAATGGAGTTACCTGGTTTTTCCTAAAAATTTCATTGTTTGAGTTTATTCTTATATTTTATGGAGTTAAGGCAACTTTTCATCGTCTTATTTAAAAAAACATTATTTAAAAGTTAAAAATAAAAATAAATATATATATTTTTAAAATTAATTTTAAATTGTTATCAGAAAAAGTAATGAATTGCGTATTGATTTGAAAATCGAAAATTTTCAATTTTTTAGTTTGCTGTTAAAAATAAAGGAATTCAGTTAATTTTGTTGTATGTTAATGATACAATTCTAGTTTCAATTATTGTTTACATCAACGATCAATCTCCTAGTGTTTTTCTTTAAGATATTATGGAATTACCTGATTTTTCCTTAAAACACATGGAGTTACCTTTTTTTCCTAAAAATTGGTATTTAAGCGATTTTTATTTTGTAGATTACTCTTAAATGTGATACTTTTTCAAAATTTTGATCTGACAGAGTGATGGTAAATCCAAAATCCATCCAATTTCTGGTGTTTTTTCAACTTTTTGAAAAATTGGGGTTACCTTGTTTTTCCTTGCGACCACAGATATTTACTTATATGCTTTCAGAAAAGTTCGACGTGCGTGCAATGTTTTATAAAATTTAATTTGGTAGAAGTGGTATAAAAAGAATATTTATTTTGTATGGACGTGATGCTTCTCACATAATTTAATTGTTACTAAAATTCCGTATGAAGTTTTAAATTGATCGAATTTCTTTAAATAAGTGAAATTCTTATTAAAAAATTTTGTTACATTCCTTCCATTTAATTTAAGTTTGATACAGAAACACAGACTTTTGACACTATAAAGGAATATATACATAAATAAGAAAATACGTACCTAAATTTAATAAGTTTAAGTTATATGGGAAGTGGGTTAAATTACATTTTCCCCGAAGCCAAATTTATATGTTTATGTATAATTTACGATAAATATTAATTTACATTATTTGGTATTTAGTAAATTCATATTTTACAAAAATGTTTCCTTTATTTTAGTAAGAAGAATGTTAAACGTCAAGAAAGCATGACTGTGCAGGCGTTAACTGCAAAACCCCAACAAGTTATGCAACAACCAATACAACAACAATTGCAGCAACAGCTTCAGCAGCAGGCACAATTTCAACAACAACAACAAGCTAAAATTTGCAATGATACACGTCGTCATATTGATAAACGTAATTCGGTATCAGCTCAAACTGATGTTAGTATTGGTACAATATCCAGCTTGAAGAGACAAGAATGCAACAACATTCACCGCGAGGAACCAAACATAAGAGAAAGAAGACAATCCACAACATCTTCAAGGGTAAATGTTTGCAGTTTTCAATTTAAGTTGGCTTGTATTTTTATTATCATTATTTTTGTTTAAAAATTTAGCATTATGAAAACGGAACTCCGACAGCTAAAACTAAATACTCGAATAGTAATCATAGGAATTCATCGACAAATATATCAACATCACAGGGTGATTTAAATACGGTTTGCCCACATGGAGGACATGGAAAAAACAATAATGTTGTTAAAAGTGGGTATTATTTCACTAAATATACTTGCATACTTGTACTTGCATATTTAACTTATCCTCTTATCAATTTTAAAATTTAAAATAGGGTTAAAAAATTCGTATGAAAATTTTGTTTTTAAAATCTACGTTACTAAATTTGTTAGAGCATTGACAATACAAGTCTACATACATATGTTTATGTATATTAAATTCGAAAATTGAAAATGAATATCATTATTTTTTTTTTCAAAAATATTCGCAATTCATTTTAAGATTTTTTTGTAAAAAGAGCGAATATATAGTGAAAACTTGTGGCTGCCATATAATTTTGGGTTCGTCTTTAAAAAATGTTCTTTATTATTTAGTCATGGATGCCAAATTACTATGGCAGTTATACGATTAAGCAGCACATACAAATGACCAAACGTAAATTTAAGAAAAGTGTTTGAGTGCAATCGTGAATTGATAAAATAGTTGGCCACCAACATTATGCTATTGAATCTAGCAGGATTTCTGCTAAGATTTATTTAAATTCCAGATTTATATCAATAAACTGCAGTTGACCGACTGCCTTAAAGTCAAAATTATCAAGGTCATCCCTCGAATTAAAATATGCATGAGGCAATAATTGAAAATTAAATTTCTTAAATCCGTGACACCTTTAGAAATCATGGTAGATGTTGAAACATTATCATAATTTATACATAATTCATATAGAGGTTTTTAAAGTAATTAAATCATTTTCATCAAACATCGTATTTAATTTTCCAATTATCGAACCGAATTTATTTTAAAAATCATTTATAATACCTCTTTCTGTAATTTTATTTGTCAGCACCTGTAACATCCGAAAGCCGCCGAGTAAGTATGGGTTCAGCATTAAAATCAAACTTTGTTGTATCTCAAAGTGATCTCTGGGATACGCATACACTATCGCATGCTAAACAACATTCACGCCAGTCACCACGAAACTACACAAGCCCCCAACGCTGTTCCGAACACAGTCACATAATACCATCAACTTATGATCAAATGACATCGCCCATACAACGTTCAGTGTCGGAAAAAAATCGCAATAAACATCGCCACAAACCACAAAAGGGTACCGTGTGTCAGAGTGAGACGGATAGTGAACGTGAGCGAGAACCTACACCACCCAGTACTCAGTGTATACAACAACGTAAAATTAATCGCACAAACATACAACATGCAGCCCATCATCATTCATCACCTAATGTGGCTCCCGACAAGCAACGTTCTTCTAAACATCGAGGCATTAAAAATGACTCTTCATCAATGTATGGTGCTAGCTCTGAGACGGAATTATTAGATGGTGAAACGGCTATATTACCTATTTTTCGCAAATTACTAACAGAAAAAAGTCCTAACTATCGTGGACGCAATGTTGTCGGACAGAGTTGTCCTAATATATCAATTAAATGCGATATAGTCGAATATTTGTAAGCATGTATAAGCAATTCAGTTATGCTTTAATACAAAAATAATTGTAGGTATTTTGAGTTTTTAAATAAAAGATTATGTGAGTAGAAAAAATTAAAGTAACATTAAACAAAAACGCATGCAATTTCCCATTAAAATTAGAATTAAATTGTTGATTTTAAAACTAAATAAAAATAAAATAATAAATAAATTGAAGTAAATATTACTAATGAACGTTGTTGTTTTCTTTAAGAGAAACACATTCGATGTTAATCAGGGAACGACAAAAGAAATTAATTATTTTTTAGCTTTTAATCCATAATTTGCATCATTCTTTTTTTTAAGTTTTTAGTTCAAGCCTCCATTAACGCCACACAATGATAGTTACGACTTTGGTGGTTTTGCTAATTTTTGAATCACGATTAGAGTTTTTCTTTTCCCGATTTTTTTTTATTTCCCGGAAAAGAGGGAATAATATTTCAATTTCCCGGGATTCAGGAAATTCCTTCTCAATAAAAACTACTTATTTATGGCAGATGCTGGCCCAAATTATATGTCTGTAAAAAAAATATTTGCCATATACTAAGGTGAATTGAAGGCAGTTAATTCGCCACTGTGGCTGCAGATTATTAGTTCGCCTTGCCATTGAAATTATTTAAAATTTTGTATACTTTATCGATACCACAGAAGGAACAATTTATTAGCAAAATAAAGGGTGTCCTAGAACTTAACGCAAGATCTGACTTTTTGCCACTTGTGCAGTAAAGTGTTGGCAATTCTAAAAATAACAAATCGACAGTATACAGTTTAGGATTAGTAAAAATGAAGCGTTAAGCCATCGAGCAACGTGTCTTCATTACTGAACAATATTTAAAAAATAATGAAAGCTTGGGTGCCGCAGATCGAAAATTTTATACAAAATATAATCGGAATAATGTTTTAACTTCAACGTCAACTGTGATGATTAATTAGGAAATTTTTAGGTAGATTAGATTTGTTGTAGACGCCAAACACACTGGTTGTCCAAATGCTAATATCGAAGCAATATAAATTCGGCGTCGTGGACAAGAATTGCAAATTTTAAGAAGATCTCAACAAAATTCACCTGTGGTGCCAAGGTATGCTTTGTCATTCCGTTTGTAAATTCTACAATATTATTTTCCTACCCCATAATATATTAATTAATATATTTATTTATATATTTTATGAAAATTTATAACCAGGGGACCCTATTGAACAATATCAGTGTGGGTACGTTCGTAAATCCAACAGCTGCGCATCACTGCAGCATAGTAAAAGTAAAACGTTCATTAATGCAATCTTTGGCAGCACTTTTAAGCGTCAAATGTTCATTTTTGCAAACAGTTGGCAGTGACAACATTTAAGTTTCTCAGTCAATAGTAATCGAGTTTACATACAATGGAGAAGTAAGTAGCATTAAACAACAATTACTTCTTTATATTAAATTATTTTTAGTTTTTTATTATATTTTATTATTATTATATGTTTATTTTTTTATTTTAGGAATCAACCTTCTTCTAACTTTTAGTTTATTTCTTATAATTAGAAGTCGTTTCATCTTGTTCCTAATTATTTTTTTATTATAATTTAAGAAATGTCACTTTTAACATCAACATTTTCAATAATATTTGCTATTACTATTTTGGATAACATTTTATATTTTTTGAAGAACGTTCAAAAAAGCAAACTCTACGCAGTTGTTAAGCAGCTGCAATGCATCTGCAACAGCTGATCGCGCATCAGCAACTACATTTGGCATTACTGCCGCAGTGATGCACAAATTTGCAGCATTTACGAACGTACCCTGTGTTGATTGAAATTAACTTTTAAAAGTTCCCCACTTATTTCAATCTTTTTAAAATATTTTAATCCACCACAATCGCACCATAATTTCCTGAGATATGAGAAAATAAGCTCGACTGTCTCTGATTATCCCATAAAAATCCACATTTTCAAGCCTAGAATAATTTATTTTTGAACACCATAAAGACTTCAAATTACAAACCGTAGTGTCGAATATTACTACTGGGCTAAACAGACAAATCGGTTCAAAACTAGTTGAGATAAAAGCACAAAAATACAAATATTTCGGTGTTTTTCCTAAAATTTGCAAACGAAAATCGATTTTTTTTATGATCTGGACATCAGAGAGGAACGAACGAGGTATTAAAAGAAAGGGTTTGACTAGCAAAATATAACAAACTTTAAAAAAACTTGAAATTCATAATGTCCGCCAATAGTAAATGAAGTACTATATTTTTATGTATGGCTCAATTGTAGTAATTAAAAATGAACAATTTCAAACGGAAAAGGTTTGACCAGTAGAATACAGCCAACTTTTAAAAATTTTGGAAATAGATTTTCACGATTATTTAACGTGCTTCTGTTTTATTAGTAAATATACTGAAAAAAGGCTAACACACTTTTTTAATATGATAGCTAGTTTAACAGTTATTCCAATCGGAGTTCTATAGGTCTAAAAAAACACCACTTACACATGTATGTATTTAAGTACATTATATAATTTTATTATATTTTTATTTTGTTGTTGTTTTACATTATTTGATTAATACAAACAAATTTACTGATGTACATATGAACATCATACATACATACATATTGGTTACATATAAATTTTATAATACAACTTTATCACAGTTTGGTTTTTTATATTTTTTTATTATTCTATTAAACATGTTTTACATTTTAAAAACCTGCATTGTATATCGTCGGCTTAATATGCAAACCTGTTAACCTGCAAATTTTACAGGAGAAACAAAAAACTTCTTATATATCATATTTGTAGCTGAAGAGGGAAATCAAAAATATAGTTGGTTTATTTTATGGTATTCTTTATGTATGACAACAATCTATAAAAATAAAAAAACAAATTGAAGTTAGTAATAAACACTGAACAAATAATGTACTGGATTTAGCAGTTTTTCTTACATAAAATTTTCTGTGAGAGGATTTAGCAGTTTTTCTTATCAAACCTCTTTACACACTTCAAGATTTAAATTGAATAAAAACTACATGCTGGTCGACGAGGCGTATCTTTCTCTACCACAAGGCATCAAAATCTCAATTTACTTGAAAAGTGGATTTAGCAGGTTTGCAAATTAAGACGACGCTATAAGTTTTGTTTAACAATTTTTTACTTTTTTTTTTAATATAATGTTTAAATTATTGAAATTAAAAGAAAAAAAAATTAAACGAGAAAAAACGAGGGGCCGAATTACGGCATTCGATATCGATCGAAATTTTATTTGAACGATCGAGTTCGCTGTGCCTTAGGTATAGAGATTCTAATAAGAATTTTCAAATTTCGATCACGTTCGAATGCCGTAATTTGCCCCCTGTTCGCATGCTGTTGGCTGCTGTGTAAAAATATATTTTATAATATTAACCAATTTTATACTAATAAAAAAAGGTAAAAACAATTTGAAGTGAAACTAATGGGTCGATTATGGATAGCAACCGAACTTCAGTTGCGTTACCAGCTGGCAACTACAATTTATCGGTGGCTAAATTTTCATATAAGATTGACAGCTGGTAGTTGCCAGTTGCAATCTGTAATGCCTTTTTTGGCAATTGGCAACGTAACTGAGGTTCAGTCGCTATCCATAATTGACCCATAAAAGATCTTAAATCGATATCGATAAAATAGACAATAAAATGTATGGAAAAAAATGCAAAGAAAATGTTGTAATACTTTAACTACGACAGAAAGAAAAATTCACAAATAATTTCTAAATAATTTAAATTATGCACTTAAGAATACTAAAAAAATATAAAAAATATTTTGCATGGTTTTACACTAATTTTGAAGCATTAGTAAGGCATTTAGAACTACAACGAGATCAGGTGATAGAATTCAAAGTGATATTACTTAGCGTAAGACCTTTTATTTCTAATTCAAAAGGTATGTTTACCTTAGGCAAAAATCTGACAAAATAGACGTGGCCACTAAAATGTATTAATTTCTGCCTTAATAAATGAATGTTTATTTAATTAAAATTTGTCTCAATTAACCAAACTTCATTATCAATCTACTATTATGTGTTTTAACCATATTTGCTGTAAGAAAAATTACATAACATAATAAACAATTAAAAAAGAGTGGCAACGATTATTTGAGCAATATTTACTAAATGTAAAAGTAGTCTAATATTAAAAAAATTTATAACATAATTTTTTTATTAGATTTTCAACCTTTTTGTTGTAATAAGTTAAATGAATAGACAAGGAAAAGGTTTTTTTATTTATTTTAATTTTTAAATTCAATATTTCGCTATATGCTGGATAGCATCTTCAGGAATGTCAGTCAGACCCAGGGTACACCTATACGGGTTGTGGTGTCAGTGACTATGCAATTCTATACATTATTAACATAACTAAGAAAAAAACGAATTATATATGTACAAGAGTGACACAGAATTATGCTCAAAATTACACACATATTTAACAAAAAAAAAAAAAAAGAAAGAATTAGTAAATATGTAAATACAATAGTTTGTTTATATCGTCTGCGTAGTTATCGGCAGGAAAGGAAGCCTCTGGTTGTTGTCTATCTGTGTGCCAAATTTCATTTAGTTTCGTTCAGCTGTTTTTTCGTGATTGAGTAACAAACATTTAAACAATCACATTTTTAATATTAGTAGGATTATTGTTACGCATGTAAGTTTCTGTGTGTTATTTATAATTTTGTGATACAGTGGTTTGGCTTTGTAAAATATTTATGTACAAATTACAGATTCCTGAACATGCTATCCAGCGGATAGCAAAATATAGAATTCAAAAATAAATAAAATTAAACAAACCAAAGACACGTATTATTACATATTTAAAATTTGTATTTAAGTTTACCAAAAAAAAAAAAAACGTTTTACTTAAAAATAATATTTATATTTACTATAAAAAATTTATTAAACTTTTTGTTTAATTGGTTGTTAGCTGCCAGATAATCAGTAGACCTTTAATCAGTAGAACTTTGAACCACAAAATTTATGAAAAAGTTTAAAAAAGTTACAAGCATTATTTAAAATTTTCATAAACAATATGAGAATTTTAAATAAAACCAGAAACAAAAATAAGAACTTTCTCATAAACCCAACCAACAATTTTATTTATTTTTATTTTTTATTTTTCTAATTATAAAACTTTTTAAAAATAAATAGTAAAAGAAATGCAATTTAAGGCTAAAAATATTAATAACTAAAATATAAAAAAAAAACTAAAACGAATTTTTTGTACTTTTATGGGTACTTAAGTATTATATGTCATCTTTACGAATTATGTTATTACTATTTACTTAGCACTAAATGTTGTAGTAATTATATCTGAACATAAGCGATACAAATATTTAAACAAAATTTTATCTTTATTTAGTTTGCTGCTTTTCTCAAAGAAAGGAACAAGATTAGCACTTACAATAAGCAAAAAGTAAACGTTACATTTATTATTCAAATTTAATTTTCCGTCAACTTATGATTTGACATTTTATCCATTTCGGCAGCGTTAGTAGTAGTTGTTGTTGTAGTATCAATTGTTACTTTTTGAGTGTTGTTTTCTTTATTAAATGCTGGACACTTATGATGATGATTTATAATGGGGGAAGTTACGCTCGATAACGGCTTGTCCCTTGTACCATAAAAATTCTCATAGTTTAAAGGAAAATTTTGTGCCGAGTCTTCAGTTCCCGAAATTGTTTTAATCAATGAGTTCGAATTAAGGGATTCCAATTCATGTGATTCGGAATTAATAAGTTCTCCTACAGCCGAACTGCATGGTGTTAGTAATTGTTCTCTGGTTACTTGATTCTGTTTGCGTTCATAGAATTTGATGCCATTAGTAGTAGAGGAACGTTTTTGAATACTAGGATATTGAAATTGCATAAAGCCATATTGCGGCCCGAACAGTTTAAGTAGGCTCATAAGAAAAAACGTTGCATAAGTCCAACTGACTGACATAACAACTAACAGAAATATGCCGATTTGTAGATATGGCAGAACATTAGAAAATAGCATAAGAGCTCCAGCAATGCCCGTCGTTAATGCTGCCATAGCCGTGGGACCGATAATGCGTGACAATGAATACTGAGTAGCTGCTAGTCTATCGCATGAAGGCGACAGGCGATAATGAATGCCATAATGTAAACTAAAATCGACCGCAAGACCGATTGCTGTACTAACAGTTACACTCTCCAGTATATTTAGTTTCCAACCCAATACAATGAGTATAGCCACAGTAACGAAAATGGTTAGCAGAACCGTTATGACAGCATAAAGTGATATTAATATATTCAAAGTCACCAACAACAATACAACAAGTGAAGCCGACATTGCTACTGTTATAGCTATCAAAGTGCCTGAAGGCAAAGTATTTTGAACGTCATAAAATTTTAATTCACTAATGAACCAGCCACCTCGCATTTCAGGTGGTGCGGTAGTTAATTCACTTTGAAACCATTTTTCTACGGTGTTTATAAAGTCTTTAACGGTCTCATACACTGTGGAGTAGGAAACATTTGATTCAAATTCAATGACCAAAGCTTTAACTATAGGTGGTAATGCTGTTGAATTAGTTGTATTTTCTAATGTTGTATTGCCAAAGTCCTCACTTAGTGAATTATTTACATTGATATCTAATTTTTTGGACGCCATAAATCGTGGCCCGGCAACGCTAGGTGAAAAGAAATCCCTAGGTGTGGCGTATAACGACGAAATTATTTGAGGTAAACATAGATCGAAGATATCTGGTTCAAAGGGAAATTTCGAAATATCACAGCAGGGAGTGCGGTCAGAATAATCCATTTCATTAACACACCTAAAAGCAAGCAATAATTTTAAATATATTATTCAAAACGGTATTTTACCAAGATGAGGCAAAAAGAACGTCGTTGAAGAAGACATTTGTTTTTGTTAATACTATGTGTAATAAATATGTGTATAAATTAAGGCATACTCATAAGTTATATGTAAAGCGGCAACAAACACAACAATTAAAAAATACATGAATTTTGTTTTTGTATACATAGTGGGCCAATTCAAAGTTGACTCTCATATTGTACTATATCATATAATTCATATTAATATGACTAGTGACTTTGAACACCTTTTGTTAACAAATTATGTATTTAATACAAGAAAGAAGACAAAGAGATGACGCTGTTAAAAATTGTATGTATACAGGAAAGAAGAAAATAGAAAATATTCTCTCTGAGAGGTGAGAGGCGAAGAAATTCTCTCTGAGAGACAGTATGGTTAAAAGTATAACATAAACAATTTCTTATACATAGGAAACAAATGTGTAAAGTCATATTATTTTTTTTGTATGGAAATTACTAACAAAAATTTTAAGCATGCATAAAATAATATGAAATAGTACAAATACGACTGATATGCAACCACTTTGAATTGGCCCAGTATGTAAATGTCTGCATAAATATGTCACACATTTACATACAGGAAATTATAGCTTAAAATTTTTTTGCCTTCTTTAATGAACAAAATCATTTAGAGTAATAACTTATTTTAACATAAAGTTTAACAAAATATTCGAAAACCGATATCCTCTTAAAATTTTGTTTTATTTTAAAGGCAATCAATTTATAAAAATCAACTGAAAAATTTAAAAGTGCTTTCCTGATAAACTATAAAAACAGACATAAGCAGTTTTTCCTTATTGCCACAGATATATATTACTTTTATTTGTAACTATTATAATTCTTATAAAATTTGTCTGATGATAATGATAAAGCTAAAATTATTATACAAAACAAAAAAAAACACACCGCGTATCTGTTTATACTCTTAAGTATAATCAGTAGTTAGCAGACTGAAAGCAGGGAACAGGGAATTTTCTTGGCGATATTAAAATTTTTTTGGAAAATAAAATTGAACGAGGTTTCTTTTGTTAATGAAAATGAAAATATATTAAAATTAATGCTAAGAATAGCATTTATTCTTAATTGCATATTGCAAAATTTACAAAATGATAAAAAAAACAAGTAAGAGTGCTATATTCGGCCGTGCCAAATCTTATATACCCTTCACAACGTCATGCAATAACAATTGTTTGCATCACCATTCATCTCATATGAAATACGTACATACATATAAAAAACATACATAAATCTACGTAATAAAAAAAATTAAAAAAAAAAAAAAATTAAAAAAAAAAAAATTTTTTAAAAAAAATTTTTTAAAAAAAATTAAAAAAAATAATTAAAATATAAATAATAAATATAAAACAAAAAAAAAATAATAATAATAAAAATATAAATAATATATTAAATAAAAAAAAAATATAAACAGTTTCTTCTATTGAAGACGAACTGAGATATGAGCAAAAACCCACGACCACCTTGACAAAAACAACATTACAACAAAAACATACATACATACAAACGCGTATATTGGTTAGAGTAAACATGGCATCGAATTCCAGCTGAGCCGGTTTTATATATGTATGTACAAGGTGGCGCAAAAATAACCTTCCGATGTTTTTTGGTTGTAATTTTTAAAAAAGAATGAAAGACTTTGATTCTTCTTGTGGAGTATTTTTACATCAAGTCGAGAATATGATGTCATGTAAATGGCCGCCGCCACAGTTGATTGTCATTTGAGCCCTTTTTATGGCATTTTCCATCACTTTGGCCAAAACTTCCGGCAATAGGTCCTCACATTCTTGACGGATATTGTCTTTAAGAGCTGCAAGAGTCTGAGGCTTGTTGACATAAACCCGCGACTTCAAAAAGCCCCACAAAAAGAAGTCTGGAGCGGTCAAATCAGGCGATCTTGCTGGCCAGTTCAAATCGCCAAAACGGGAGATTAGGCGCCCGGGAAATGCATCCTTCACGTGCAGTGTGTGCTGTTGCACCGTCCTGTTGGAACCACATGTTTTCCAATCCCAATTCATCAAGTTGCGGCAAAAAGAACTCGTTGATCATTGCTCTGTAGCGCTCACCATTCACAGTAACCGTTTGGCCCGCGACGTCTTCGAAGAAAAAAGGTCCGATGACTCCTCCAGCGAAAACAGCACACCGTACAGTAACTTTGAGCGGGCGTAATGGCTCTTCGTGGGTTACACGCGGATTTTCAGTGCCCCAGAAGCGTAAATTTTGCTTATTTACGTACCCGCTAAGATGGAAATGGGCCTCATCACTCATGATTATTTTTGATGAAAAATCATCTTCCTCTTGGTGGTGATTCAGGATGGCTTGAGCGTATGTTAGACGCGATTGGCGGTCAGCAGCTAACAGGTGATGCAGGCTAGGAAATCTGCGACGAAATTCACGTTGTGCCAAAGTCACCGACCGATTATTGGTCAAATAAATAGTCACCAATATTCCGCGTTCTGGAGCAGTGTAGCGTAACATTGTTTATTAACGTGTATTTTGCATGTGTTTACTACACAAATGTCAAAACAGAACTGACATTAGGGGCCAATTGCAAAATTTGTAGCATTTTCTGATAGGAGGATTTCTTTTGCGCCACCTTGTACGTATTTCATATGAGATGAATGGTGATACAAACTACTGTTATTGCATGACTACACGTTGTGAAGGGTATATAAGATTTGGCACGGCCGATATAGCACTCTTACTTGTTTTTATTAAAAAATTCAACTTTTTATATTTGGGTTTTTTTATATTTTTTATGAATAAAATAAAAGGCAGCCCTGATAATCACATAATAATCTTTCAAATATATATATTTTATACAATTAAGAGAAAAGCACTTATTCTACTAGTTTACATTTATTAGCTGTCCGAATTAGACGAATTCAATTTTAATTTTTTGGTGGTGTTAATTTTGCAATATATGTATTAACAACATTAAAACAAGGAAAAGCGATATATTTGGCTATGCAAATCTGATATGCCCTTCACAAAAGTGTAAATATGCAACTAAAAGTAGATATAAACTTTTTGTGAAACAGATATTCCTAAATCTTTCTTTTATTTACATTTGCTTAATCAATCAATTCCATTGTTGATTAATGGCATGTCATCATGTACATACAACCTTGTTATGTGTGATCATGTTCGGACGACGAAAAACTTTGCAATTTCAGCAAAGTTCATATCTTAGCTCGTAATTTGCGTAAATAACTGATTTTCAATAGCAAAATTATCAAAAGCATACCTGATATACTGATATCATATAAGATTTTTAATTACATATACGTGGGGGCTTCAAAAAGTCGATTTCAACTTATACACGGACAGACAGACATACTTATTTAAATCAATTCATTTATGTACTAGAATTCAAAATATATAATATGTCTAAAATTAATATTGTAGAAATTACAAACAAACTTATAATATACTCTATTACTCTCGTGTGAAGGATATACAAACAACATGGTTTTTTATTATTATTTTAGTTCGCCGATGTATCAAAACTCACGCGGGAAAAAGTTTACTTTTTAACAAAAACTACTTTTTTTATGAAAAAAATATACTGTTTCCACCTTCTGTTAATAGAATTCGCCTTGACCTAACCCTTTTTACTAGTAATCTTTATAGATTGAGAATCGAAGCATTCAGCTTGTTAAATTTAAGTACTTATTTCTTTTACACTAACCAATGTTTAGACGTTTCCCCGTTACAACTCTAATCAATGCACTCATATCTCATATTGTCAACACTGTGAACTGTGGCAACAAAAACTATATCACAAACTTGTTTCTATTGGTTTAACATATTCAATTTTAAAGACATATTTTAAGCCAAAAATACAAACAACTCCACTTTTTAATTAAATATACAAATGAATATATACGATAGATTAGGTTAAATATAAGAAAAAAAACAACTTACATTCTTTGCATAAGCGTTATAAAATTTTCTATAAAACAGTTTGGTAAAAGCATCCCAAATGTTAATTGATAAAATGGTTGTTGTCTAATATTTTGGCAAAACGATAACAGCCAAATTTGTGCTGCTTTTGTTGATATATTAAAATTATTGTCATAATGTAAATTTCCATAGACATAAGGATTGTCATAATCTCCATCATCTACGGGTTGTATTCCCCAAACAAAACGCAAGGAGAATTTATAGTTTTCAAAATTCTGATAGAAAAAAAATTCAGTTAATATTACCAATAATACTTTACCATTATGCTTCAACATACCATCATGGATTTTTCAAACCAAAATTCATTTTTTAATTTTGAATTGTAAATCTCAAAGGGATGATTGGAAACAAAAAGTTGGAAATGTGAATTTTCTGGTAATTGTAAACCTGGTTTATATAGGACGACAATAGCGCTACAAATACCAATCGCACCTAAAAAAGTAGAAACATGAATAATAAATAGAAAAGATATCAAATATAATTTTAAATTACCAAATACTATAAACCATAAGGGGGCATAATTTATTATCGCTGTTGTTATAAATGATTCTAATTTCGTGCAAAAACTGTTAATTGACTTATTAATCTTTATGAATAGTTTTTGAATATGAAATTTGCTGCATGTTGTGTATGAAGATATACGTTCCATAATCGATATAGAAGCCGGTAGCCATGTGATCATTAGAATGTAATTTGTAATTACTGCAGTTCCAGCAAAAACTCTACAAAGTAAAAAAAAAAAATATTTGATTTTGATTTTACTTTTAAATGAAAAATGTATTCAGATACGCAATGGAAATCGATTTGAAAATAAACAAGTAAGAGCGCTATATTCTGCCGTGCCGAATCTTATATACCCTTCACAACGTGTAGTCATGCAATAACAGTAGTTTGTATCACCATTCATCTCATATGAAATACGTACATACATATAAAAAATATACATATATAAAAAACATCCCATTGTAAAATTATAAATTTACGTATGTATGTTAAAAAAAAAATAAAAAAAAAAAATTTAAAAAAAAAAATTTTAAAAAAAATTTAAAAAAAAATTAAAAAAAAAAATTTTTAAAAATTAATTAAAATATATATAATTAATATAAAACAAAAAAAAATATAAAAAAAAATTAAAAAAAAAATAATAAAAATATATGTAAATAATATATTAAATAAAAAATAAAAAAAAAATTTTTAAATATAAAAAAAAATTTTTTTTGGCTCAGCTGGGATTCGATGCCGTGGGTTTTTGCTCATATCTCAGTTGTTTATGTACCGATGTTTTTGATTTTCAATAACGATCTACTCCCGAATATTTCTGATATTTTAATACCTCACCCGGGTCCAAGCGATGTCTGGGGGCTTCAAAAAGTTGATTTCAACTTACACACGGACAGACGATCAGACGGACAGACTGACAGAGCTTAATCGACTTCCCTATTCATAAGCTTTCAGAAAATATATACTTTATGGGGTCGGAAATGAAAATTGTAGAAATTTCACACGGAATGACAAACCTATATATACCCTTTTTCACTGTGTGAAGGGTATAAAAATAAAGCAGTTTTTGTTTTAATTCTCCATATTTCTACGTTACTGTTCATTTTATCTAAATTTTGTATGCTTAAAAAACTAAATTCGAAATTCATCACACAATTTTTAAAAGATTAGATTTGAAAACATCGGTTTTTATTACATACATGTATACCTTATTATTAATATGTATTAAGTTTGTTAAGAAGAAGAACAATAGGTTCTTATAATCCAAGGGCCATTCATCAACGCCAATTGCACCCAATTAGGTGTACATTATGGTGTGGCATTACATCTGAAATTATTATCGGGCCTTACTTCTTCGAAAATGAAGATGAAAGTGCTGTAACCGTAAATGGAGAGCGGATTGGCTTTATGATAGAATATTTATCACGTATATTTTCTTCAACTCTAAATTTATTTTTAAATTAGTTTTGGATTGAATTATGATTCTTCTAGAGATGTTCCATCCCATCTTGATGAAATGTGTATTTATCAACCGAACTAAGATTTAATACTGATGCAATCAAATGTTCATTAAGTTTATTTACATGTCGGGCTTCATTAATGGTGTTTTCAATAAAATACTATTAGTCTCTTTGGTAGCAATCATTTGTCTTGTACACAACTTTAGTTCTAGTATCTCCTATTTGCAATTCAATCTTAGATTTATCAATCAAAATAGTTTTTTTTATTAAGTACATAAGTAATGGCTTAAAATTTAGCCTTAATATTAACCATATTTAAGAGATTAGCATCTAGTTACTAAATTATATCCAGTTTACCATATAAAATCCATATCCGAGCTTTTGCATTTTGTAGGGATATTTCCCATTAAACTTATTTCCTAATTATTATTGCTGCATTCACATACCTTGAAAACTTAACTTAGATACATATATTTAATTTTTTCTAATTCTTGATAAATTTTCCATATTTTACTTAGTCAACTATTCCATCTTAGAATATTGCTTAATATTGGTTGTACACAAAATTTGCATGTCTTAAAAACATGAAGTACGAATTGTTAATGATCAACTTAGAAAATTTATATTTAAGAGTACTAAGTTTACAGAGATTTGGATTTAAAGTAAAATAATAATAAGCTTTTGAGAAACACATTTAAAACAATTTAAAAAATAACTCAATATTAAAACCGTTACACCCAAATAAATGAAAATTTACTTCTGTGCGAATTAATAGTGGTTAGAGTAGTATATAGTGAAAAATCCCGTTTTTCTTAAATAGGTACAAAATTGTCTTTTTAAATTTAACAAATTAAAAAGAAGTCAATTTAAATTATTTAGTTATTAATGTTTTTAAAGGTTCATACTAAGATATCATTTTTATTACAATTTTTTATTTAACTATTCAAGATTTAAAATAACTGAAATTGAAATTAATTTTTAACGGTTTCTTAACAACAAGAATAAATTAAAAACATATTTTGTGTCAGAAAGTATTTTAATAAAAAAAAACGGTAAACTGGTTTATACTTAATTTTCAAAAAAGCAACCGGTCTGTTTTAAAAGTCATTTATTCGAAAATTCGTTTTTGAAAAACTTCGAATAATATATCACTTGTATGCATATAAGACCGCGCGTCGTACAACTTTAAAAATAACGTACATATTTTTGCAAGGCAACTTCGAATTTATTTTTCTGTGAACGTTAATCTCCAAAGACATAACGAAAATTTATTTATTTCTGCAGGTAAAAACAAATTTTTTAAATCTGCCTCAAAAGAAATAATTCGAAAGTAGTTTAATTCGGTTATTCATTTTTGTGATTTTATAAGTTTTTTAGTTTTTTGCAAAAACCTAATTTATGCGGATTTAATAGTTATCTATTTATTTTAATTAACTGCCATAAAAACTTTAAAATTATGGTTTCATCATCAGCACCCTTTGATTGATATTTTAGTGTTGAGTGTCTAATATTATTTATTGAACCCATAAGTTTAAGAAATAGAATACGCCAATTAATTTATTATTGTATTCATATTTCCTACGATTACTACATTTACTACTAAAGCTTTACTCTGCTTTTTACTTTCTTTTTTATTATCATTTCTAGTATTTTTTTTCGTTTTTTTATTCTTTTAAAATTTAAAAAAAAATTTAAACTTCTGGACAGATAAAAAGAAAAATTGATACGTTTAAAAATAATTGTACTGTTGAATTTAGAAGTTGCTTCTAAACTGAATGAGGCGTCACAAATAATTTAAGAAACGGCTCTAATTTTGAGGGCAACAAAGTGTGTAGTAAACAAAAAGTACATTTGATTTTACCACATAGCTTGATTAAAAATTGTCCTTTCTTGTAAAATAAAAAAATTGACATGTTTGACGATTTTACATTAAATGAACGATATGTACTTTATACTTTATAAAATAATTTTCAAATTACCCAAAGCATTTAATGGCTGTTATGTAACTCGTATAAGAAGCGTAAAATGCTCCCGCTGTTGTTACTGATGTCACAAACATTGATATTGATGCATGTCTTACGGTAAGTGCCATTAAATTCTGCAAAGTCTCTGTTTGTTCTGCATCAACAGCATTCGTTAAGGTTTTTGTAGTAACAGTTGACATTTTCGAAAATCTCTCCTTTAGTACACAGTGCCAAATTTTAATGAATATAAATGCATCATCAGCACCAATACCTAAAAAAAAATTTTTTGTTCAAACAATAATATACTAACCAAAAATCATGAAATACTTACCAATAATAACTACTACAGCTAGCAAGTTCATATATGGAAAAAATGTCATTTCAAAAACTAGAGTATATATAAAATAAGCTAAACCTAATGAGAATATCACAGCAATACATGTCATTAAAGTAACAAACAAGGAAGTGGTGTACAACCACATACAGGTCATAACAAAGACTCCGCCCAATGCCACCAACCAAGCGTCAGTTAAAAGTAATTCATTAAATAACTCATTTTCCAAACCTAAATCCATTGCCGCAACACGTACAATTTCGTTGCTTAAATCTCTGTAATGGAAAACATATTAATAAGTCCAATTCGAATATATCGCTGGCTTAATATAAAATGGTCGTATCTCGATATTTTTGTTTTTTTGAAAACACATTTTCAACATTTTCTAATAGTTGACTTATAAACACATCACGCATAACAAGTAACAGTGCCTATATTCGGCCGTGCCGAATCTTATATACCCTTCACAACGTGTAGTCATGCAATAACAATTGTTTGTATCACCATTCATACCATATAAAATACGTGTATACGTACACGTTAGAATAAATGTGGCATCGAATCCCAGCTGAGCCAAAAAAATTTTATTTTATATTATTTAATATATTATTTATATTTTATTATTTTTTTTTATATTTTTTTTAAATTTTTTAAAATTTTTTTTTTAAATTTTTTTAAAATTTTTTTTTGTAGTTTTTTTTATTATTTTTTTCTTATTTTTAATATTTTTTTTTTTTGTAATTTTTTTTGTTTGGTATGTTTTTTACATGTATGTATGTATGTATGTTGTTGTTGTAATTGTGAAAAAAAACGAGGTGGTCGTGGTTTTTTGCTCATATCTCAGAAAGTTATGGGGCGATTGTGCTGAATTTCAATAGCGATTCATTCCTGGATATTTCCAAGAGATTGATACCATATACATATCTGAGGAACATATAGTTGCTTCTAAAAGTTGATTTCAACCAACACACGGACAGACGGGCAGACGGACAGACGGTCAGGGCTTAATCGACTCCTCTATTCATAAGCTTTCAGAAAATATATACTTTATGGGGTCGGAAATGAAAATTGTAGAAATTACAAACGGAATGACAAAGCTATATATACCCTTGTGCACCACAGGTGAAGGGTATAAAAATATAGGGCCAATTCAAAATAGACTCTCATATTGTACTGTCATATAATTCATATTAATATGACTAGTGACTTTGAACACCTTTTGTTAACAAATTATGTATTTAATACAAGAAAGAAGACAAAGAGATGACGCTGTTAAAAATTTTATGTATACAGGAAAGAAGAAAATAGAAAATACTCTCTCTGAGAGGTGAGAAGCGAAGAAATTCTCTCTGAGAGACAGTATGGTTAAAAGTATAACATAAACAATTTCTTATACATAGGAAACAAATGTGTAAAGTCATATTATTTTTATACCCTTCACACAGTGAAAAAGGGTATATATAGGTTTGTCATTCCGTGTGAAATTTCTACAATTTTCATTTCCGACCCCATAAAGTATATATTTTCTGAAAGCTTATGAATAGGGGAGTCGATTAAGCTCTGTCAGTCTGTCCGTGTGTATGTTGAAATCAACTTTTTGAAGCCCCCCGACATAGGTTGGACCCGGGTAAGGTATTAAAATATCAGAAATATTCGGGAGTAGATCGGTATTGAAAATCAGAAACATCGGTACATAAACAACTGAGATATGAGCAAAAACCCACGACCACCTCGATTTTTTTTCCACAAAAACAACATTACAACAACAACATACATACATACAAACGTGTATACTGGTTAGAGAAAACGTGGCATCGAATCCCAGCTGAGCCAAAAAAAATTTTTTTAAAATTTTTTTTTTAATTTTTTATTTTTATACCCTTCACCTGTGGTGCACAAGGGTATATATAGCTTTGTCATTCCGTTTGTAATTTCTACAATTTTCATTTCCGACCCCATAAAGTATATATTTTCTGAAAGCTTATGAATAGAGGAGTCGATTAAGCCCTGACCGTCTGTCCGTCTGTCCGTCTATCCGTCTGCCCGTCTGTCCGTGTGTTGGTTGAAATCAACTTTTAGAAGCAACTATATGTTCCTCAGATCTGTATATGATATCAATCTCTTGGAAATATCCAGGAATGAATCGCTATTGAAATTCAGCACAATCGCCCCATAACTTTCTGAGATATGAGCAAAAAACCACGACCACCTCGTTTTTTTCACAATTACAACAACAACATACATACATACATACATGTAAAAAACATACCAAACAAAAAAAATTACAAAAAAAAAATATATTAAAAATAAGAAAAAAATAATAAAAAAAACTACAAAAAAAAATTTTAAAAAAATTTAAAAAAAAATTTAAAAAAATTTTTTAAAAATTTTTCTAAAAAAATTTTTTAAAAAAATTTAAAAAAAATATAAAAAAATAATAAAATATAAATAATATATTAAATAAAATAAAATAAAATTTTTTTGGCTCAGCTGGGATTCGATGCCACATTTATTCTAACGTGTACGTATGCACGTATTTTATATGGGATGAATGGTGATACAAACAATTGTTATTGCATGACTACACGTTGTGAAGGGTATATAAGATTCGGCACGGCCGAATATAGCACTGTTACTTGTTTTTTATTTTTTTTTTTTTATTTTTTTTTTTTATTTAATATATTATTTATATTTTTATTATTTTTTTTATTATTATTTTATTTTTTAATTTTTTTTTTTGTTTTATATATATTATAAACATAATAATTTTTTTTTTTAATATTTTTTTTATTTTTTTTAAAAATTTTTTTTTTAATTTTTTTAAATTTTTTTTTTTTTAACATACATACGCGAATTTATAATTTTACAATGGGACTACACGTTGTGAAGGGTATATAAGATTCGGCACGGCCGAATATAGCGCTCTTACTTGTTTTTGTATGGAAATTACTAACAAAATTTTTATGCATGCATAAAATAATATGAAATAGTACAAATATGACTGATATGCAACCACTTTGAATTGGCCCATAGTAAGCTAAAAAAATCCCCAAATAATCTCATTCTCTTAAATTTGATTTGGTTTTTTCATTCTCCTGTAAAGTAACAAATAATCGAGACACGGCTTTTTAAATTAATCAATCGATATACTAATGTAAACACTATAGAAAAGAGAGAAAATTGTTTTTTATTTATGCATTTTGTTGAAAATAAATGTTGAAAAAAATAATCAGCTGGCGAATCAAGAGTACCTGATGAATAAATATGCCTTGATTCAACCTTGAAAAATATATTAAAAATTATTTTCTATTATTCAGGTTTTTTTTAGGCATAATCAAAGACAGAAATTTATAAAAGTCAACATTTATTTGCTGCTATAATGAAGCATCCAGACAAAACTGCTGAAAAAACGTGTTCGTATCCAGTTGTAACCACAAGAACTCATCATGAACATTTCTTGACGAATGGTAAAATTAACAAATCAATTATAACCGAAACACATTCTGATATGCAATACAATGGTCAACAAAACAAAAATAAAGTATGGCCAGATATGCTACTAAACGCTGATAATTACGAAAACTTTTTAAAACGTTTGGAAAATTGTAATAAAAACATTTTTGATCTTTATTTCAAATATCCCGCCGTAAATAAGAAAATTATTAATAAAATGTTTAAACACTTGAACAAAACGACATATCAGCTTGTTTTTTCTCCTGAGGAATTTACGCCCAGTTCCGAAAAAATACGTTTTGCTAAACAGGAGAAACAATCAGTTCCTATGAAATACGAAGAGACAACATATCGTACATATTTTAACCATATTAAAAAAGTGGAACGTTTCAAAGATATTTTGCAAGGAGTGCCATTTAAGGAAAAAAAAAGAAATGCTTAAAAAAGATTTGATGAAAATTCGTAATTGTGGTCGAACAACGTATCAGGATGAATTGTCTGCATTGGGAAAATTGTATGCGAAATCAACATTACCTGGTCCGATTGATCGTTATAGTTTGAGAAAAGTTTATTGAAGTTTTGTTTGTTTTTGAAAAATACTTACACTTTTTCCCATTCATGAAATAATTGTAAAATTTTTGTTGTATGTGGTACTGGCACAAAAATCATTGCGTATTTCAGAAAGATATTAGAGTCCTGGAAAGAAAATTTTATATGATCGGTAATTAGTTTTCGTAATTGAATAAACAAATTTGTCTTTTATGTAAAAATATGTTTGCCAAATTATAGTTGCACGTTAACACTGTAATTGGGCTGGAAAAAATGCGATAACTTACTTTGCTCGAAAACATGTATTTTGCTACTTGTTTTATCATAGAAAATGTATATGGTTCTAGCTCTAACCTATATGCACTAGTGGAAGTATTGAAACTTGTAGGAAAAGATAAATAAATATTTATATAAACAGGTCTTTTACGAAATAATATTGCTAAGAAGCACTAAAACTTATGGGATAGTTAAGAAAACGGGAATTTTCTGATTTCTATATGCAGAAATAGGTATTTTCAGTCGACAGATTTTTTATTTATTTTTTTATCAATATATAAACAACCTTTCATTCGTAACCTACAAAATACACCATTCAACTTAAAAGCAAAAAAGAAATGCAACCTTTTTACTGTTGAAGAGTCTTTATTTTCTAAACATGTTACATGTTTAATTTTCTGAAAATGCTATACAACGAAGAAGCAAAATATTGAGATAATTAAAAAATTAAAAACAATGATTTTTTTTATTAAAAATCATTAAGCTTATTATTTAAATAAAAAAAGAGTCAAAAAACTAAATAATAATTATTTTTCGATTACATTTTTACGACTTTACATTTTAGTACTTCTAAATGAGTGCAAAATCATTCAAAATATTATCACAATTTATCTAAACTCAAGAAAAAAAATTTTCACTTAATATTTATGAGTTCTATGCACTTATTAGAAAGGAATGCAGTTAAGCATATAAGCACATGATCTCTAATGATAATCTAATGTTAAAATCAAAAATGTTTTTACTTAAATCGAAAAACTTATTTATCAGTTAAACTACTCAGAAAAAAAATTAAAAAAATAAAAAATAAAAGAAAAGTGAAATCGCAAAACATACTTACATTAATCTTTATGAAATTATAGTCAGTCAAATAATGTAGAATATTAAATACTATATTATTACGGGTACAATCAGAAGGTGCATAACATTTGTTAATTTCACTGCAATCATCACTCAACTTTAAATCATGAAAGTATTCGAAGCAAGATGACAAAAGATTGTGTAACAATAAAACATCTTCGTGCTAGAAACAACAACAAATAAGATTATTGTTTTAAAAAAATAGAATAAAAAATACATATTAATGGCTTAATATAAAAAAATCCATTATTTTCAAGCATAGCTCACACAATTTTTTTTGAGGTTTTTTATTAAGCCATCGATATAATAAAATGATATATTCGACCGAGCCGAATCTAATTATACCCTTCACCTCCATGTACCTAGGTATATTGACCACATCGAAGCGTTGGCTAGATTTTAGTTTTAATGCTATTTACAAAATTAAGCCCATTCATTTAATACCAATATTGAGCGGGTTGAAAGGGGAAACAATTTCAAATACTCGATTTGACCCATTTATTAATTTATTGTACGACATTTTGTAATGGGAGCCATCATGGATTTTATAATTTTATTAGTGAGTTATATATTGCTACTCAAGTTTTTCATTTGATACCAATATTGACGGTTATCTAGAAGTTTCTCGAGGCTTGTAATTTAATATCACTAGCGTGACCAAAAATTATTTAGTAGCTTAGGAAATGTAATATACATATTAAAAAATATATATATTTTTTCAAATAATGTTTGTATATAACTTTGCGATTAAGAACCGTTCAAAATTTGTTACGAATATCCATAGAGGCACATCATATTAATAAATATTAACAAATGTGTCTATAAATTATTTTTGGGAATAGAAAATTTCACTTTTTGTTTTAAAAGTGGAAAATCAAGGCAGCCGTGTTTATTTACTCATATCTTAGAAAATTATGGGTAATTGTGCTGGATTTTAATAGGGATTCATTCCGAAATATTTCCAAGAGTGGTAGGAAAGAGTGGTTGATTGCAGCCAACAAACGGACAAAAGGACATTGCTCAATCGACTCCCCTATTCATTAGCTTTCAGACAATATGTACTTAATGGGGTCGAAAATAATATTTTAGAAATTACAAATGGATATTTGTATACCCTTAACTCCAAAGGTGAAGGGTATAAAAAATATAATTAAAAAAATAAACATACATATATATATACATATAAAATAAATATATACACTACCGTTAAATCAAAGCAAGAACTTTTATTAGCTAATAAAGCAGCATAATTTGCCAAAGTCCAGGGACGACAACAGTCATTGCTAATCAATTCACGCTGACAATATTCACCGTAATCCTGCACTCGAGTAATCTGATCCTGTAGTTGACACATGGCCAACAAGCCGTTGAGATCAAATAAAGAATCTGTTGCATTGGGTCCTATGCGCTCAACGACAAAATGAGCATATTCCTTTGTGGGTGAATCACAAAAGTAACCCTCTATGGGTAGACGAACTTTCTCACTTATATTGCCATTAATAAGTATACTCCAAGTGCTCTTTTTTGCATGTATACGATCACGTTGATCATCTTCGTCGACAAAGGTCATGTTACGACCGTAAGCAATATCATGATCATGCTTATAATTCATCGCTATGGAATTCGGTAATGATATTAATGAATCATTGATAACTTCATAATCTTTAAATATTCCACTATCACCGTGCCAAACTGTAGCTGAAGATGAGATATTTTTTATCGCTTCGTTTGTGGGTTCTTTTTTATATGTCTTTTCCTTAAAACGTTCCTTAAATGTTTTTAATTGTTTTGTTAATTCAGCATTTGTTTTTTTCCTTTTATTTCCTTTCCTATGTTTGTGCCTATTTTTTGGTTTACGATTTTTACGTTTTCTGTTTTTTCTTGATATTGAATGATAATTATCGAATTCATGTCGATCCATATTAAATGCTCTCTTCATAATGGCAAGATCATTTGGATCAGCTACTAATAAGCTTGACGGACCAGTTTCTTGCAGCAAATTATGCCATGCAATTAAACGATTGCCGATTTCGGTACCACGAGTTTCAAAACCCTGAAAATCAAACATTTAAAATCAAGATTTTTAACATCATTCTTAGAAATTTCAAAAATTTGATGTTCAATTAGATTGTCTGCTGCAATATAGCCAAGACTTGTGTTTAGTATTGTGATATATCAATGTGAATATGTTATTAGGTGATAAATGTATTTTATTAAAAGAAAATTCTCATTTACATCATAACTTGGTACTAGACCATTGATTGAGTGTTCGATAATTTTATACCAAACAATTCAATTTAATATCGTCTTACAGATCATAATATTATTAGCTGTGAACTAATATTTTTTAAAACTCGAAATGAGCAAACTACAAAAAAGTGGGTTTAATTTTATTATGAAATAAATTTGGAACCACTCTTATTTGTATGAATGTATTTTGATGACGATGAAATTGTAGCTAGTTTCAAAAATGCATACCACTCGACTATCATCGGAATAATTTTTAAAATTTTCTTAAAATGATTACAATGTAATTTAAATTAGAAAATATTTTAGGAAGTTAAATAATAGATTAAATGAACTTGAGTCAAAATAAAACTAATTTACAATATATAAACGATTGTTTAGCGCATTTTTTTATAGGTGTATCATAGTGTTTGTCTTGTACTTCTAATTAAACTCAAGACTCTAGGCCAATTAATATACATATATTTATTTCAAAGCAGAAAACCATGAATTATATGCATATAATAATAATATATATTAAAAAAAATATATTAGGTTTTCTAAAGGCTTATTTAATAGATGTTGTACAGAAATTTTTCAAATAAGCCTTCAAAAAGCCTAAAATATTTTTTATGAATAAGGCAGTTACAATATAAAAAAATAAGAAACATGCTTTCAAAACAATAGTTATTATTAAATTACAATTTATCAATTTACTCAAATTGCCACAGTAAAAAATTTTAAAGTTAAAATTTATAAGTTTAAAATATACATAAGTTTGAATTGATCCCAATACCCAATAGCAATGCACTATAAGTATTGTTTTATAAATTCTATAATTAATTGCATTTGTTTTTATTAATTAATTTGATATCCAAATATAACAAGAAATAATACAGTGCACTCGTGATAATATGAAAACTTATCTTTTCCACTGAATACTGCATAATAGTTTTGAGCTATTTCTAGCTATTTGCTTTTAAATCGTCTTCAGCTGTCTATTCAAATTTCTAACATACATGTTTCAGTTAGTAGTCGCATTCAGCTAAAATTACATAATTCTTTTTTAATTATGTCGCACTTGATCAACAAAAGGGTTATAACACAAAATTTAAAAATTTAAATTTTTTGCGAAAAATCAAGGAATAATATTCATATTTATTAACTTTAAAACTGTTACTTTATGCCCTCTACTCTTTCATCTCAAAAATCACGTTGTGACCATTTTCTTGATATTTAAGTACTATCTAGGGTACACTTATACAAGGTGGCGGTGCAAGCCCAGCTGACTATTTTTTTGTGTCAAAATACATACTTAAAAAAATTATTTCAACTTCGGAAATTGTCAAACTTTATACATAAAAAAGAGAGACAAAAATTGCTCTCCTTTACGCTATCACCTTATGTAATTACACCATGGTACTATCCTTATATCAAAAAGAGCATTATTTTCAGTTAATACAAAAAAGGATTTATTTTAATTTGATACTCTATTCTTAATAAAATTGGTATTAAAATGAACTATAAAGGTTTAGAAAAATGGTAGTAATTTAAAAATATTTTTTTGCAAAAATGTATAAAAAATTAAAAAAAAACAATTTAAGTATATTTTTTATTGAAGTTTGTTTACACCATATTTGGTTTTTTAAATTTACTTAATATGCAATGAAACATTTCAAGTTAATACACTATTGTTGATTAAGTGCGATATAAAAATTTAACGCAAAAAATCTTTAATATGCACATCATTCTTTAATTTTTAAAGAAAAATTAGAAGTCTATTTATGTGAAGGTAAAAATGTAAACAAATTCAGCAAATAAATTTAAGATGAAAAAAATATATAATATGTATAATGAAAGATTTAAATGGTATTATTAAATACGTTAACAATACGTTTTTCGTACTTGAAAAAAAACCTGTGTGTTGACTTTCAGAGTACCTAAAAATAAAAAATGCATTATACCGATGGTTTTTGATTATGAGATATACTACAAAGATTTTTGTAAAGAAGCTTATGTTAAAAAAAAGCCAGAAGCGGGAATAATATGAAGTGATGCTTACGTGGAGGTGATTAAAAGAGCTTTTTAATAAAGCGAAATTAAAGTGGTTGACAAACTAGATTTTATTGTACACAAATACGTTTTTAAAGGAAAATTAGATAACTGTCGCATACATATATCAACAATCAAAATTAAACTGGCTTGGTTTAAATCAGTTGATATTATATTATTACTCTCAAAAAGAGAATTTGTCCAAAAAAGTACTCGAACAGACATTTGTAAAAATTCGTAAGCTTTAAGATTTTAAATTTAATAATATTTTGCACTTTTGTTTGGATTTTCCTTTTTTTTAAATATTTTTTTCACAAATTGTATACTATTTGTTTGCTTAGTTTTGTTTGTTTACCTTTTGAATCATATGTTTTTTGGTTTTGCTAAATCTTACTGCAAGAAATTTCTGTAGTAAAAATTTGCAAATACTCAGGCAAGAACTGTCACTTTCCGCTCTCTATTTGTGCTCTCATTTACTACAAATTTGTGTAAACGAACGCAATTTCGTAAAATGCAGTAAAAATTTGTACAAATTCGTACAAATTTGTGAGTGCTCGAACGAACCTAATATAAGTTATAATTAAAACTGACATTAAAAATTACGTCAAAACATTATATAGTTTGCGAAAAATATGTCTTTAGTAAATTTCTAAACATTTTAACATTGCTAGTAATTTACAAATCATTTAGTAATTAATTCCAGAGACGCTAGCTTGATTCGTAGGCGTTGCTATCTTCCGATAGTTTATAGTTATTAAAGTACTGCATGGTGTTTATTTGAGTTTTTTTATTAAAAACTTTTCTTTAAATCTGTGATATAAGTAGTTTCTTATTTTAACTAATCAGATATCAATTGTTGTAATATTATAAATATAAATTCCAATAGCTCAGTTAATAATATTGTTAAATGTTTTAATAAATTAAGGCAAAAATAATGCCTCCTTACAGCACTGTTGGTAAAAGTGGCACAATCGTGCCATTTTTGGCACTACTAATTGTTTAATGGCACGATGGCACGCTCAATAAAATTTTGGCACTTTTTCAGATAATTAAAAAATATAATTCTACTTACTTTTTAAAAAATATATTTTTTATATTTTTATATTATGCTTTTTCTCCCTGTAAAATACGAAAGTACGGACTGCACAGTATTAAAAAATTTGGCCATTTTAGTACATTTATATGTTGGAAAATGTGTTGATCGATTTTTCACCTTAGTTCAATCAAGTACCTGATGGTTCCGCTCAATCGATTTTAAATGCTATTATAAACGTTTTACAGGATAATGAAATTCCTACAAAAAATTTAATCGGATTTGGTAAAGTTATGATGGGAATGAATAATGGTGTGCAGGCTGTGCTTAAAAAAGTTCAACCAAATTTGTATATTAATGGTTGTCTCTGTCACAATTTGAATTTAGCGTCCGGCTTCAGTTAACACTTTATCAATATTAATTTAATCTAAGGATTTATTAAAATCCAACTCAAAATGTTGTTATGATAGTGATGTCTTAAAAATAATTACTCAAATAAAGGTTACAAATACATTTTTTGTAAACGAGGCTTTACTAAAATTTTATAACTACTTATATTTAATTTTATTCAACATATTTATATATAATATATCCCTATTTTGGAATAATTATTTAACATTATGTATACATTTAATAAATAATAATATTTATATATACTTTATATTTATATATACTTTATATGTATATATTTGTCATGACACTTTTTAAGATATTTTGGTACTTTTTAGCAAAAATTTTGGCACAAGACTTAAATTCTCATATACCATCACTGCCTTACAGTCACTTCGGAAGTTGCAAAATTTGCTGTTGCTGTTATTTATTCAGCCATCAAGATACCAATTAATATATGTAGGTACACATAACTTTTTTTTAAATTTTGCTCAAAATGTTCTTCCGAATGCAGTTTTGTACCAAATTTTGTTATAACAGAATCAGAGGAATTTTAAACTATTCAATAGTATTGAAGAAATATTAATGTCACGAATCATATAATATGACCTTACCAAAATGCCGTCTTAAGTTATCTATAAAACGCATATATGCGTATACGTTTAGCTGGACCTTATGAATTTAATAATTTGCTAAATCTCTGCAGAATATTTTACTTTAAAAATTCAAAAATTAACTTTACTAAAGTAAAACTGTTTGTTAATTAAAAATATTGATTAATGCTTCATCTATAAATAAGTTTTTGGTGCTGAGGCTCTTAGCTTAATATGATAATAGTAATTTTTTGTACATATAACAGGTATTAATAAAAAAAAAATTAAAAATATTCAATAACTTACCAATGTTGGATCAGTAAAGTCTGGTAAATTATTTGTGGTCAATGATACAATAATACAAGCTATACATAGAACAGCAATAAACAATACCATAATATATGGTTGACGAACTAAAACATTATAATACCACTGCATTTTGTGGTTTTAAAATCGCTTTAAATTTCTAAACGTAGTTAATTTTTATCCTTTTTGTTTTTTTTCTTTATTACTGTGTAAGATTCGTAATATTGTTCGATTACTTCAGGAAAGTTTTTGCACAACTGTTCATTTGTTTCATTTTTCATCACTTTGTTTATTTTTTCATTAAAATACTTTATACTTCTTTTATTACATGTGTATATTTTTAATATTGTATTTTTTTTTTCAGAAATGTCTGCAGTTTAAAGAACTTATACTTAAGATAATTATTTCAAATACAAAATTTATGAAAATAAAAACTTTTTGCAGAATTTTTTTTGTGTATGTGCAGATTTTAGGGATGGTAAGTTGGCGATTTCACTTTAGTTAACTAACCCGCATTATGTTTGAGTCTGCAAATTTAAAGATTAGCTGCCTTATTTATAAAAAATATTAAAGGCTTATAAAGGGTTTATAAAACTGATTTTCTATTGAAACTTGTTTAATAAACCTCTTATAAAGCTGTTTTAAGTTTTATGAATTGGACCGTAGTATTATTAGAAAATTGTACCAAATGAACATTAATTGTACCAAACAACCATCAACTCTGTTAATTGCAAAGAATTCAGATGATTAAAATCTTGAATTTTTTTAAATTTCCTAACACCCCGGCCACAACAGACATGAATTGTTGTTAAAACATGATGTTATTACTAAATAATAAAATTTTTATGGTATGATGGTAGAGTAATATGTTAATTTTAAGATTTTTCAATATTTTTTGATTGTCGGCGAAACGAATACAGATAAATCTATATATATCTATATCCATTTTATATATATTTTTAGATTATTAAAACTTCCACGCAACCCCCAAGATAAATCCAATAATGTTCTTGGACACGGACAGACAAGGTGTTCCGCAGATTCCAACTCCTCATCATCACACAACCTACAATAATTCAGAGTGCTGCGATCCCATCTACAAATCCTAGCTCTCACCGGACAATGTCTCATTAAAACCCTAACAGCAGCCATCAGAAATTCCCTATTTAGGGTCAGAAGTAATGTAAAGCCCGACGAGTTCAACTTGTGTGACACTCTGCAGTATCTTCTGTTTTTTCATGCCATATTAGTTCTGTCTGAGATCCACGTTCTGATTCACACAAAATAGTAGTGGATCGGTGGCCTTACCAATCCTTCTTCTGTCCGTGTGTTGGTTGAAATCAACTTTTAGAAGCAACTATATGTTCCTCAGATCTGTATATGGTACCAATCTTTTAGATATATCCGGGAATGAATCGCTATTGAAATTCAGCACAATCGCCCCAAAACTTTCTGAGATATGAGCAAAAAACCACGACCACCTCGATTTTTTTCACAATTACAACAACAGCATAAATACATAAAAACTGGTTAGAGTAAACGTGGCATCGAATCCCAGTTGAGCCAAAAAAATTTTTTTTATTTTATTTAATTTTTTTATTATTATACCCTACACACAGTGAAAAAGGGTATATATAGGTTTGTCAATCCGTGTGAAATTTCTACAATTTTCATTTCCGACCCCATAAAGTATATATTTTCTGAAAGCTTATGAATAGGGGAGTCGATTAAGCCCTGTCAGTCTGTCCGACTGACTGTCTGTCCGTGTGTATGTTGAAATCAACTTTTTGAAGCCCCCCGACATAGGTAAGGTATTAAAATATCAGAAATATTCGGGAGTAGATCGGTATTGAAAATCAGAAACATCGGTACATAAACAACTGAGATATGAGCAAAAACCCACGACCACCTCGATTTTTTTTCTCAAAAACAACATTACAACAACATACATACATACAAACGTGTATACTGGTTAGGGAAAACGTGGCATCGAATCCCAGCTGAGCCAAAAAAAATTTTTTTTTAATTTTTTTTTTAATTTTTTTTTTAAATTTTTTTTTTATTTTTTATTTAATAAATTATATATATTTTTATTATTATTTTTTTTTTAATATTTTTTTTATTTTTTTTTGTTTTATATTTATTATTTTTTTAATTATTTTTTTAAAAAAATTTTTTTTTTATTTTTTTTTTAAATTTTTTTTTTTATTTTTTATTTAATATATTATATATATTTTTATTATTATTTTTTTTTAATTTTTTTTTTTAATATTTTTTTATTTTTTTTTGTTTTATATTTATTATTTTTTTAATTATTTTTTTAAAAAAATTTTTTTTTTATTTTTTTTTTATGTTATTTTTTCTTTTTTTTATTTTTTTTACATACATACGTAAATTTATAATTTTACAATGGGATGTTTTTATATATGTGTGTTTTTTGTTTTTTCTATGTTTGTACATACATACGTATTTCATATGGGATGAATGGTGATATAAACTACTGTTATTGCATGACTACACGTTGTGAAGGGTATATAAGATTCGGCACGGCCGAATATAGCGCTCTTACTTGTTTTATATTGTTTTTTTTTAATATTTTTTTAATTTTATTTCTAATTTTTTTTAATTTTTTTTTTTTGGAATTTTTTATGTTGTTTTTTTATTTTTAATATTTTTTTTATAATTTTTTGTAAGTTTTTTTTTGTAATTACATACGTAAACTTAATTTATAATTTTGCAATGGGATGTTTTATATATGTATGTATGTTTTTTACATGTATGTACGTATTTTATATGAGATGAGTGGTGATACAAACAATTGTTATTGGATGATTACACGTTGTTAAGGGTATAAAAGATTCGGCACGGCCGAATATAGCACTCTTACTTCTTTTAAGTTGATTTTACAAAAAAATATTAATCCCTCTTTATATGTTGTTTATTATTATTATTGTTATTTATTAATTATTTATTTTTACATTTTAACAATCGTCTGAACTCGTAAGGTTTTAAATCGTGATTTAGAAAGCGAACTAGTGTTTTTTTTACATAAACGTATGAACATGGCTTTGCAAGCAATGTGTGACCAAATTGAAAGCAAAAACTTGAACGTGTGGCTTCTAGTTATATTCATAAGAAAAAATAATTATCGATAGCACCATCGATATTTTTACACCTCTAATTTACAGCTGTGCAGTCAAAAATATCTGATCTGCAACAACTTTTTGGGAAGTATTTTGTAATATCAATTAATTTTCGAATTTCCTAAATAGTCAGTTAATTATAAATAAAATTAAATAATTTTAGTAGGTGCAATATGTTAATGCAAATTAAATTTATAATACAACTCTATCCCAGTAGAGTAAGAATGAAAACGATACCATTTGGTGCAAAAAAAATTAACTGGAATAACTATTGTACTGCCAATAAAAAAACTTCCCAACTAGAAGATGATGAAAGTCAGGACCAAGAGAAGAAAAAGAACAGCAAAAGAAACAATGAACAGCAGAAACGAAAAAAACCTCTTGGAACTTTTGTGCCGGCAGTAAGAAATCCATTTGCAACTGCATCTGAAAAAACCAAAGGAGTTTATTTAAGTATGGTTAGCATATTCACTGAACGTGGTGTGCATCGACGTAACCATGTCGAATTCATTTACGCTGCCATGAAACACATGTCCGAATTTGGTGTTGATCACGATTTGGAAGTTTATAAGGCATTGATAAACATCATGCCCAAAGGTAAAATGATACCGACAAACATTTTTCAAGCTGAATTTATGCACTACCCTAAACAACAACAGTGCATAATAGACCTACTCGAACAAATGGAAGATCTAGGTGTTATGCCCGATTACGAGATGGAAGCAATGCTACTTAATATTTTTGGTCGCCAAGGGCATCCGTTACGCAAGTATTGGCGCATGATGTATTGGATGCCAAAATTTAAAAATTTATCTCCTTTTCCTTTGCCTAATCCTATGCCCGATGACACTCTTACGGTAGCTAAATTGGCTGTGGAACGTATGTGCACGGTCGATAGTCGCTCAGAAATTTCAATTTTTGATACATATGATGTTGAGCATGCATTGGATAAAACTTGGATTGTCAGCGGCATGAGTTGTGATCAAGCTAAATTATTAAGAGAACATCCTCGCAATAAGGCCTTATATATAGAAGGCCCATTTCTAATATGGCTTAGAAATAAAACAATAAATTATTTTACCTTAAGAGCCGAACCAAATATTGAGTTTTTAAAAACGCTAGACAATCAAGTAGATGATGAAGACGGTAAGTAAATATTTTATAGGTTCATATTCAAAGTTAAATCAAATTTGTAAATGTTCTAGTCTTTATGTTGTTATGAATAAAAAACTGAATTTTACAGTCGCAGACTTATGTTAGATTCAGGATATTCAACCAATAATGGTTATAATTCACAATTGTTGGCAATACCCTCCAGATACTTGTAATAGATTCTATTGTAAAAGGCTTTTAAAGAAAAATCGATGAAAAAAAAAACATACACACCTATCGTAATTTTTTTCCCATCGAAATATTTTTCTATTTTCCTAAAATACCAGCAATCGTAAATAAATTTCCCAAAGATGTTTTTGTATATTTTTCTTATTGTATTTACATTTAATGTGCATTGATAGTTTACTTTATAATAAAAATCTTTTCGATGAATGGAACAGTAATTCAACGGAACAATTATAACACTAATTCTAACTTTGAAGGAAATGAAAATTTTACAGGAAAAATTTTTACTTCTTATTCACGATAGAAAGATAGAGATTAAGTCAAAGTATAAGAGAGGTTAAGATATTATTAAAAATGGGCAATGTGTAGATCACCTCTGCTGTTTTCAAATCCCCTACACACTGTAAATTCTGCCTGTAGGCTTTGTATTATATATTTCGAAAGTTCATAATATATTATTATATGTAAAAGATGGTATTTTTACATATTGTTAGATTAAAATATATCTAAGTATCTTCCTTTATTACAAGCTAATATTCCAGATAGAATCGTAACAATTTTTGTTGTAATTTAACTTTGAACTCTTTTTTTTTCAACAACACAAGTCACCCTTAGGCTTTAAGCCCCTCAATTATAACAACTGCCAATTAAATCAATTAATATAATTAAATTACTAATATTGAAGTTTTGAATCAGGCTTGAGTTAATATTAACATTTTTATTATTACAAAATTTTTTTTTGTAATTGTGAAAATGAAAGAACAATCTGAAAAATTATATTTTTTACCGTCACTAGCCGAGTGGGATGCATTTTCGAAATTAGCTACGATTTCATCATCAGCACTCTCTCTGATTAAAAATTTCAATATTAGTTTAAACAGAAAAGTTCAATAAAATAAAAATTCAATTTAATTAAATGACTATTCATAATTTATATAAATATCACTAAAAAATTGTGGTTTTTTACATATTTTAGACGTCACCCGTCTTAAAGTGCCATTGTTTGAAGGGCATACTTTTAAAAAACAATACCAATTGGGAAAAGTTCGTTCAGTACATCAACAAGATGATGGCACTATTTTTGCCATATGTGCCACTGGAACATCAACAAAGGACTCCCTTTTATCTTGGATTCGTTTACTAGAAGTTAATGGAAATCCATCCTTAGGTGAGATCCCAGTTCTATTTCGATTTCACTCCAAAGTTGGAAATAAATCCATACAAATTGAAGGGCAAACAGAAGAAATCAATAAGCCTTCTAAGAGCCAGGAGAACACAACAACTGATCATTCACAAGACACAAAAAGATAGCAAACTGTTTAAAAAAGATATAAATAATAAAAACATGTTCAGTTCTTTTGATAGGTGAAAACTAATATTTTATTTGTTTTTAATTTTTAAACTCGCTTACTCATAATCAGTTTTTAAATTTATCAGAGGTTTTAAGAAAAATTTTGTTCAATAAAATTTTAATAAATTTAAAAATATATTATGAATTTGTGAAACAAAATTTTTTTTAATTAATTAGCCTTAATGAGAACTTTAATGCATAAAATTCAAATATTAAAATCATATACAAATATTTCTATATATAGTTATATTTTTATATACATACAATAAGTTATTGTAGATTGTTACATTTTTTTTAAGTAAACAATTATCGGTTAAACAAAAGAAATATCTCTTTAATTTAAGTACGAATTCATTAATAAAGTTAAATAAAAAGAAACTAATTCAATAGACTATAGTATTGAACGAAAAAAATTCATTTTAAATACTATTATTCTTTATAATAAAAAAAAAATGTTATGATACAAAAAAATAATTATTCTATTTAATTTACATACATTTTAATCTGTCTGTGCTAAACACAAAAAATCACAGTAAAATAATTAGAACAAATAAACCTTTTTAAATTTTTTAATTCTGGAAATAAATATTTATCAGAAGCCTACATTCATATCGGTGGTCACAAGTAGAAAGACCCTAACTCGTATTTTTTCAAATTGAGTTTTTCAGTGATTTCAATACATTTCGCACAAATACACCTAGACACAAAAATTTAACTTAATAGTATTAAAAATAACAGTTTTACAAGCAATTTTACAAAAGAAGTTACATTAAATACTACATTTTTTACGTTTTTACCTTCTCCTGTAAAGTTATAATTAATTGAGTTAGGGCCTTTCTACATGTGACCAACGATATGTACATACAAACGTCTATGTACACTTTTAAATTTTTAAAAGTGAACCACTTAAAAATTTACAATTTTCTACATTATGTTGAGATATCATTCGGTAAATATTTGATTAAAAAAGACGTTACCAATAAAATATATTTTATTCTATCGTACTAAATAAAAATTTAGTTGCAATATTAATCCATACCGATATATTCTGACTATATTTGGTCTAAGAAAAATCATATAAAATTAAATATATGTATATGTTCCAACTATCGTTGACAACTCAAATCAGTTTGGTCGTGTTAACCCAAGTTCTGCACAACAAAATCTTCTTTAGTATTTTGAAAAAAATGCAAAACGGAAAAAAGTTAGTCGAGTTGAAAATCGCAATTCACATTTATCCCTATCCAATTACTTTAAAAGTTTTTAATCGCCGGAGCGATTAAAAATTGTAGTTACGCTTATGTAAGCAAATATTTACCAATGTGAACGTAGCTTAAGGTAAAATTAAAATAAAATAGGTTATTATTTTAGCTTATGAACTACTTAAAAAATTTTAACTATTAATGTAGGTAAAATTTGCATAATAACGAACCTTATGCTAACAAGCAAGCTACTAACTTTTTTATGGAAAAAATTCTATAAGAAAAAGATAGCGGCTCGATAGTTAGCACGCAGTTTGTTATTATGCATAACGCCGTTATTGATTTATTTTTTTAAACACTTTAACGCTGGCCTACGGCTTTGTTAAGAGGAAAGACTTGTGTCACTACACCTATGCCTTTGTTAGATCCTTCACGAAATAGTACTCTCATGCCTAAGCGCACATATTCTGGATGACCAACAAATTGAAACATTACTGATGCGCTATCATTAGTTCCAATTTTTTCGCCTCCCATTATGCCTCGTATTATGGCCGTCTGACGTATGCTTCCAATATGTACAGTTGTTTGGAATCCTACATAAATGGCAGTTGCATGAAATAACACAGATACTTTAGCCTATAAAAAAGAACAACAAATATATTAAAATTAAAAACTTTTTTTCGTTTAAACAAATTTTAAGTTAATTGTATGACTAATAAACAAATACTTTACTATTTAAATTAATATTATTACCGAAATTTAAAACACTATGTAATGGTTTTCGAATTAGATAAATAAATTACAAATGAAACATTCATCATTATTGTAAGTAAGTTGTCGTAGTTAATTTAAATTGTTTGCTATCATGCAAAATTTAAGACAGTCGTCTGTGTTCTGTAGTCCGAGTGAAATTAAATCACTCAGAATTGCCATTGTAGTGTTATTGTTTAAAACAATGGCAATTCCGAGTGATTTAATTTCACTCGGAATGCAGAACACAGGCGAGCGTAATATAATTTGTATTTTTGTCGTTTTAAACAACAAATCGACACGACAACGTACATGTAGACTGATTGACTGTAGTATCTTGAAATAAGTAAGAGTGCTATATTCGGTCGTACCGAAAATCCACTCGACGCCATTTTGGATTTTTACTTTTTTTATAGTAAACTAGCCAATCCCGGCGCGCGTTGCTACGCCCCTTAATGAATCGAAATGCATTCTGAATTTTAATTGAATATCAAGTGCAAAAACCTTAAAATTATAATTTTTTTATGGGCGTGGCATTGCCCACTTTTCTAGTCACGAAATTGTAAAGTCATAACAGCTCAATATGTGTGCAAAGTTTCAGAAGAATCGGACCAGTGCAAGTACCTCAAAATTATAACTGTTTTTATGGGCGTGGCCCTGCCCACTTTTCTAATCACGAAATTATATAGTCCTGACAGCTCAATATGTGTGCGAAGTTTCAGAATAATCGGTCCAGTGCAAGTACCTCAAAATGATACCTTTTTTTATGGGCGTGGCACTGCCCACTTTTCTAATCACGGTATTATTTAGTCATGACAGCTCGATATGTGTGCAGAGTTTCAGAAAAATCGGTCTGGTGCAACTACCTCAAAATTAAAACTTTTTTTTATGGGCGTGGCCCCGCCCACTTTTTTAATCACAAAATTATAAAGTCACGACAGCTTGTGCAAAGTTTCAGAAAAATCGGTCAAGTGCAAGTAGCTAAAACTGATAACTAATTTTTTATGGGCGTGGCCCCGCCCACTTTTTTTCATCCATAAACACTCCCCGGTATGTGTACAACAACTTACCAAAGTTTGAGCCCGATCGGTTTTGCAGTTTCAGAGTCTATAGCTAACACACACACACACACACACACACACACACAGAGTTTCACTTTTATATATATAGATTGTATTTTACTGGTCGAGCCCTTTGAATACCAATATTGGCTCTCTCGGTTATACCGAATTTGAAAAAATCGATTTTCGTTAAAAAATTTTTTAAAAATCCCGAATCAGTTGTATTTTGGTGCTTTTATCTTAGTTAGTTTCAAACCGATTTGTTATTTTTTCTCAGAAATTGTTTTTGTGCCCAAAAATTAATTAGGAGTTGAAAATTTTGATATATTATTATTTGTATATGTATGAATAAATATCGATGTTCATAGGTAGAAAGGCCCTAACTCAAATAATTGTATCTTTACAGGAGAAAGTGAAAAACGTATTAGAAACTGTATTATCATAATGTAACTTCTTTTGTAAAATTCCTTGTAAAACTGTTATGTTTGATACTATTGCCTTAAATTTTTGTGTCAAGGTGTATTTGTGCAAAATCATTCTGAAAACAGAATCATCACTGAAAAAGACAATTTCGAAAAAATACATGTTAGGGCTTTTTACTTATGACCACATATTTTAAAAAATAATGTTTACCTATTACTTTGCCTATTAGTGACCGATTTGTCCAAAACTTTTCATGAATAACTTTACGAGTCATATCATATGTATCTATAAACAGATACAAGCGTGTCTATAAGTTTTCCTAGGGCTGAAAAATGTTAAATTTTGTGGTAAAAATATTGGAAAAACATAGAGGCAGTCGTGTTTATTTGCTCTTATCTCGGAAAGTTATGGGCCGATCTGCTTCCAAATGTTTTCATTCGAAACAGGGTTCAGGTGATGTCGGGAGGTTTTAAAGAACTGATTTTAACATACACACGTACAGACTGACATTGCTCAATCGACTCCCCTATTCATAAGCTTTCAGAAAATATATTTTATGGGCTCGGAAAATAATATCGTAGAAATTTCACACGAAATGACAGACACGAGGATATAAGGCTATAAAAAAGTTTAATTATTTACTAAAATTAAAGATACATATGTATGTATACATTGAAACAAATAGATATTTTTAAAATTACTACATGTATAAAAAAATTACCTGAAAAAATAATGTACCACATGGCTCGTCATCGCTGTTTCCTGAATCGGCTAGTAAAACCATTCCACTGCGAAGAGGGGGTAATTGTTGATTCGGTGTAAATGATAGTGAAGCGCTTTGACCTGCCCTTACCACTCGACATGGTGCCTTATTACGATGTATTGTGTGAATTGTAGCCGAATAAAAATTTCCACAAGGTAATGGCCCTATTTTCATGGGCATATTTTCCGTTAGCACTCCCTTTACCAATAAACCACCCACAACTGGTCCTACTTCAGAAACACGGAATATTTCATCGATATGAAATTCACAAGATTCCTGTTCAAGGCGTTCCTTTTCAGAATTGCTAATACCCGGCGAGAGGACATATAGGAATCTAGTTACAAGATTTAAACCCGAGCCCGTTACATTTGATACACAAAATATGGGAACAATATTTTCGGAAAATTGATTTGAACCAGCCGATATAACTTCGTCAGTGTTTGTCACGACAAACGGTACTTTTCGACAACCGATGGAAGTTAACAAATTTTTTAGCTCTTGTATAGTTTGCTCTGGTGATGTCATATCCGTCTTTGTGATGACTACAAAGAATGGCATGTCTAAAGCTCGAACAATGGACAAATGTTCTTGACTAGTGCCGTTGAAGCCTCCCCCGGCTGATACTACCAGCATGGCATAGTGTGGTGAATAGCCGGATAGTGCTTGAACTGTGGTGCGCATGTAACGCCGATGTCCTGCCAAATCCATAAATGTCACTAATTTGGTAGAGCGGTCGCTTATTTCTTCCGCTGTCATCATTTCATTATACTTGTAATTAATTATGTTGCCTAGGGCATCGAAACCAAGTGTTTCATGAGATATGCACGACGTGCGACCAGATTGTATCTCATGCATATGTCTAAACATATTTAAGCGTGCTCTTCCACGACCATTGTCAAATTCACCTTGTGTCAGAACACCAAGTAGAGTAGATTTACCAGCATCGGCCCCACCCAAAACAGCCACTGTCACTTCTATGTTATGCTGATCATCTGGTATTTTTCTTACCAATACTTCAGCTACTGATCTGCGGCCAGCCACATATTTTCTTCTTAATACCGATGTACTAGCGCCCAATTTATGAGCCATTTGTTTGAGGGTACAGAGAGACGCATTCATATCTTTTTCATTTAGGCCCTGCAAGTGACCGGAATCAGAAACACCGATTTCATAGATAGCTTCGCCGTGACCCTCTCTCAAACGCCATTTCATTTGTGTTACCAAATGTTCAAATCTTTGCTTAGATGGACTTATTAATTTCAGTTTATATTCAATATTTCCTAGTTGTGGCTCGGGTGGTAGTATGCCTTGATCAAAATCTATTATTATTTTTTTATTATTATTATTACTATTTCGGACATCTAATTCACTTTCACTGCTACTACCACCAGAATTGCCACTTTGACCGCTATTTGTATTTGTATTCGAATCGCTGGAATTATTATTGCGCATTTCGGGTTCTTCGTAAAAACCATCATCAGGTTGGTTTGGATCAAACAGACTCAAAAATGAGTCCATTTTGAAATACTGTTTTAACGTAAAGCTAAAATTAAATGTTTAAATTAAATTATTTGTTAAATATAGCAAATCAATTTTGATATTTTCCATATACATATATATGTATATGTATACCCAGACAATCAAATTCGTTGCCAATCGAATGGTTTAGTTTTTGCAATCAAACTTTTATATTTTGTGGTTATAAACTTTCAATTGCAAGAATCATAAATTCTTTCCGAAACGAAACCGTAAAATTCTACTTCACAACAAAACTATACGATTGCCAACATCCGATTCTGTTTTCTCTGTACTGTGTCTATAATCAACAAAAAAAATTGGTAGAACTGCCAAATGAATAATATTTTCACTTTTAAATATTGGAGTACCTAGACCATTCTGAGGTGTAAAGCCACCAGAATAACAAAAATGTTCAATGAATTATTGTAGGTATAAAATTATCTAAGTTTAGGATCTTGAAAACTAAAGAAAAAATTGTTTAAGTTTTTGCCACCCCCAGAAAAAATGTTTTGCTACGCCAGTGCTTCTAAATCAATAGTATCAAAAATGTGAAATAATTTCTCATAAATGTGATATAATTTCTCATAAATGTAAAATAAATTCATTAATGTAAAATATATGTAACTAAACATCATTAACTCATGTAACATCGGTTTCCTTTCACATAAGTAATATGCATGAGTACTATGCACTTATTAGAATGAAGTACAGTTTATTAATAAAGAGTGGTGAAATTTTAAGGGTCGATGTTGAATATGAACCACGCCTAAACGTTAAGTTTTTTTTCTGTTTTTCAATTGACATTTCTCAATTTCAAACTAACTCAATTTGAACCATGGAAAGATACACAATCGAGCAACGCGTTAAAGTTATTCAGGCTTATTATAAAAATGAGCGTTCAAATCGAAATGCATTTCGTGATTCTTTTTGTCAACATAATCGTTCAAATTCGTCCATAATCGGGAAAATTGTTTTAAATTTCAGCAAAACAGGTCTGCATGAAATGTGAAAACATCCTTCTTAGTTCGTTGAACGGAAAACAATGCTGGTTTTTCGCGATAGTGTGGCAATAGAGCAGTCAACCTCGACTCATCATCGTGAACCATCGGATGGAGGTATGCCACCGAAGTCGCGGCGGCCATTTGACCGATATTTTGTTCCACACATAATTGAACCATACCAATATTATCATAATAAAAAGAAATTACAATAATTTCCTAAATAATTTATGTTTTATTCAAAATCAACATCGGCGCTTAAAATTTAACCACCCTTTAGAAGTACATATTCATATAAGCATTTGCAGAGTTGTTCATAATAAGGCACTGAGTGTTAACTAACGAGTTGTTATTATCTTTACACATAAAAAGTTAGCTGCTGGTTAGTTGACATAAAGTTGCTTGTTAAAAATAACGCTGATGATTTTCAGCTTAAAGTAAAATTATTTGTGTTTTCACCTCTTGATGACAATCCAAGAACTCCAATTTTGCGTAGTGAGTAAGAATTGCAAATTTCAAAAAGCTCTCTCACTAAACATCTGTGTGGGAATTTTCGACAAAGGACTGCGTATGTGCATGCAAAACCGTGGAGACCATTTTCCCGGTGTGTTATTCCATAAATAACCCTATTCTATTTACTTTGATTAAAAAAAAAAAAAGAGTGATATATTCGGCCATGCCGAATCAATAACAGCAGTTTGTATCACCATTCATCTCATATGAAATACGTACATACATATAAAAAAAAAACATATATAAAAACATCCCATTGTAAAATTAAAAATTAACGTATGTATGTTAAAAAAAATAAATAAAAAAAAAAATTTAAAAAAAATTAAAAAAAAATTAAAAAAGAAATAATTAAAATATAAATAATAAATATAAAACAAAAAAAACAAAAAATAAAAATATAAATAATATATTAAATAAAAAATAAAAAAAAATTAAAAACAATTTAAAAAAAATAAAAAAAAAATTTTTTGGCTCAGTTGGGATTCGATCCCACGTTTACTTTAACCAATATACAAGTTTGTATGTATGTATGTTGTTGTTGTAATGTTGTTTTTGTGAAAAAAAAATCGAGGTGGTCGTGGGTTTTTGCTCATATCTCAGTTGTTTATGAACCGATGTTTCTGATTTTCAATACCGATCTTCTCCCGAATATTTCTGATATTCTAATACCTCACCCGCGACATCCAAGCGATTTCGGGGGGCTTCAAAAAGTTGATTTCAACATACACACGGACAGACGGTCAGACGGACACACTGACAGAGCTAAATCGACTCCCCTATTCATAAGCTTTCAGAAAATATATACTTCATGGGGTCGGAAATGAAAATTGTAGAAATTTCACATGGAATGACAAACCTATATATACCCTTTTTCACTGTGTGAAGGGTATAATAATAAAAGAAGACTAAACACTGCATTATCTATTTTATTCAAACCTTTGGACACCGTTAAGAAAGTACGAAATTGAGTTTTTAAGTGATTTCCATACATATGTACATAAATACTCCTCGACACAAAAATTTAATGCAAGTGTAAAAAATAACGCTTTTACAAGGTGGGCCAAAAGTTAATAACTTTTTCGTTTATATACCGATATTTTTTTTATTTTCAGATTATAAACAAGTAAGAGCACTATATTCGGCTGTGCCGAATCTTTTATACCCACCACCAATTTTCTGTACTTTTATGGTACAAAATGTTTTATTTTGTTATTAGCAGTAATCGCTCTGGAATAATCTCTTTATATTAAACTATGTATCACTTTCTTTGCATAACTTCGATATGCTAGTAAAATTTTTTCGTAATTTTAGTCTTTCAATGATAGTGGGCGTTATAGTAGGCGTGTCGAAGTTGTTTCTGCTAATAAATACAACTTATATATTTCAATTTAGTTCTTTATTATTCCAAAATTTTTATTTATAGAGAAATTATATGAATTTTAGATAAAACGATATAAGGGAGGTGGGCGTAAAAGTGGGCGTTACACCTAAATTTTTTGACATAACAATGACATTGACTATAAGGATATATGTAGCAAATTGTATCATCATACCTCTAATTTTATCGGTTTTATGAGCTTTTAAATTTCATTAACAGTTGACAACGTGAAAAGTTGGCGTTATAGTAGGCGTGTCGAAGTTTTTTCTGCTAATGAATACAACTTAGATTTTTCAATATAGACCTTTATTATTCCAAAATATTTATTTATAGAGAAATTATATGGATTTACGAGAAAACGTTATATGGGAGGTGGGCGTGTCACATTTATTTTCCGTTAGAACAAAGCCTTTGACTAAGAAGCAATGTTTGCGAAATTTCAGAATCGTACATCTAATTTTGTCAGTTTTATTAGGTTTTAAATTTTAATATATCGAAAAATACACTGTGTGGTACAAATTTTCGTACATTTTGATCTATAACTTCTTTCGTAATGTATAGATTTGACCAATTATCAGGAAATATACTTACGAATTTTTATCACTATACGTCAATGCGTTTAGACACACACGCATTTTAAAATTAATGATCATCGTAAAATGAAACTAGGACTCAGAAAATGGATATTTCTATGTGTTACAAATGAATTGATATAATGAATATATCCCCATATCATTTTGTTGGTGGTAGATAAAAAAAATGTAAGTCTGTAAGAATAGGTTCGTTCGAGAACTCACAAAATTATACGAATTTGTACAAATTTTTACCACATTTTACGAAATTGCGTTCGTTTACACAAATTTGTAGTAAATTAGAGCACAAATAGAGAGCGAAAAGTGACAGTTCTTGACTGAGTATTTGCAAATTTTTAATACAGAAATTTCTTGCAGTCAGATTTAGCAAAAACATATGATTCAAAAGGTAAACAAACAAAAGTAAGCAAACAAAAAGTATACAATTTGTGAAAAAAATATTAAAAAAAAGGAAAATCCAAACAAAAGTGCAAAATATAATTAAATTTAAATTGTTTGTCAAATAAAGTTAGTTAACAATGTCTACAGATGAAAGAATGGAACTGCCTGAATCTGGCGCACATATGCATGTAAATAGTTCCCATTAAACAACACAATATTTATTTGCCATCAGCTGTTGCTTCAATTTTACGAATTTTTACAAATGTCTGTTCGAGTACTTTTTTGGACAAACTCTCTTTTTGAGAGTAAAATTTTCAATTTACTAAATAATTACTCATTTACTACAAAGTGCAGTAAAAGTACTCGAACGAACCAAATATTTGTTGCGGTTGTTATTGTGGTATTGTTGTGGCGTTATCATTTCAATTTTGTGACGACATTGCAAATTTGGTAAACAGCTGTGGACTAGTATGTTATATTGATTTTGTGTTCCTACATTAACGTCACATAGTGGCGCCTGTAGAACAAGGGAGGTTGCAAAAATTTCTTGTGTCCCTAGAAAATATTGAATTAACCTATTACAGAAAATGTTCCAACAATTTCAAATATGCTATCCTTTTTACAATCACATTTTTTGTTCAAACGATATAGACCTTAAAATGTGACTGATTTAAAGTGTTTAATAAAAACGAGACCTTTTTTAGTTAATGTCAAGGCGAATTTATTTATCAGTTGGTGGTAATTCTACAACAAATACAACATTTAAAAACAACATAGTTTTTTATTGTTGCTTTCGACTGTCGATGTGTCAAAAACTACATGGTTTTTGTTTGTGTTTTTTTGCGCGGGAAGGAGTAATCTATGTAAACTTAAATAATATTTGACAATTCAATCATCATTTTTGCAAATAAAAATGTAGATCAGCTGCGTTGTCAACACCACCTGATAATAAATTCGCCTTGGTTAATTTGGTCCGCTTTAATATACAGTATCTCGAAAATTACTAATAAAAATTGTAGTCTTTGCTTTGTGTTTGGCCTGGTAAATCGATATTAACCAACTATCCATTTATTCAATATTTCTCCACTTTGATGGAAAATAAAAAAAAAACTATCAATTTCTATATTTGCCATATTTTTAAAATAAGTTCTTAAATTATTCCTTGACCTAATGCAAAAATGTTCACATGCCCGTTTTTTCGCTAGTGGCAAAATTTTTAAAAAAGACATTATTATTATTGTTATTATACATGTTATTGTTTCGTTTGCTATTTCTAAGATATATGATTTTTGTTTTTTCTTGTGAAATGCTACTTGAGATCGAAAAATTTGATTTTTGATTTTTTTTAAATTCCAACTTCGCTAGCCTATAAAGTAGGCAATAATTGCCTATACAATTATTGTCTTTTCTGCCTGGGTAATTTCGTTTTTGTATTTTTATAACTTGTTACAGAGTGGAATTAAAGTGTTGTTATTATATTCAAATAAATGTAAATAGGTACATATGTACATACTTAATATAATAAGAATTAAATGTTTATATGTGAATAGATTTATTTAAAAGTAATATACAAAGTTTTTGATTGCTTTATCACGAAAAGTTGCTTTGGTTTTAAACATATGTAATTCGAACTAGGTTTGCAGTTTTTTGGGTAGTTCCATTAATAATTTTTTTTAAATTCCACGAAAATGGTTCTTTTTTACTATGCTATTAGGATTAACAAATCAATTGCTCTATTTAAATCTTTACTATTTACACATTCTATTAGAAGTCCTCAAATTTGTATACTCAGAATTTGCCCCGAATTTTTTAAGGACTTATGTAAACAATGTTGGTATTTACTAAGTACTTTTGTAGGTATTTCAAGTTTTATACAGGGTGGGCCAAAAGAAACCAAGGGGTGTAAAAGTTTACTAACTTTTTCGTTTATTAATTTTTTTTTATTATTTTTTTTTCAGATTTTATAGACAACACTTGGAGAATTTATAATGGAGAGGTTCGCAACTGAACGGAAAACCAGAACAATAGAATTTTATTATTTAAACCAGAGATCAATTATTTTAACGCAGAGCATATCGTCGACATTTTAACGTCTGAATTTCGCCCTCTGAAGCAATGATTCGTTGCTTAGTTGATCGTCATCACCAACATGGCAGCGTAACAGATTTGCCTCGAACCGGTAGACCACGTTTAAGTCGCACTGCGGAAAATATTGAACGAGTACAGCAAAGTGTTAACGAAGCACCAGGAACATCTGCCAGAAGGCGTTCTGCTCAGCTGGGAATGTCTTGTACGTCACTACGGCGCATTTTAAAAAAGATTTACAGTTATACCCATATAAGGTGCAATTGGTGCAAGAATTAAAACCCGCAGATCATCGGCAACGTCTAAATTTTGCAGTTAAATTTCAAGAGTTGGCCAGAAATGAAATCAACTTTATTAAAAACTTGATGAAGCTCATTTTCATTTGAATGGCTTTGTTAATAAGCAGAACTGTAGGTTCTGGCGTTCTCAAAATCCAAGAGCCATTCATTAACGCCAATTGCACCCCATCAGGTGTACAGTATGGTGTGGGATCACATCTGAAAATGTCATTGGGCCTTACTTCTTCGAGAATGAAGATGGAAGTGCTGTAACCGTAAATGGAGAGCGGATCGGTTAATGATAGAAAATTGTTTACGCCCGCTCTTGAAAACAGACCTGGTATGTGGTTTCAGCAGGACGGAGCCACTGCCCATACTGCCCGAGACACAATGGCACTTTTAAGTCAAATTTTTGGAGGGCGAATAATTTCCAGAAATTCGGAAATTATTTGGCCAGCGCGATCGCCAGATTTGACAGCACCCGACTATTTTCTTTGGGGTTATTGTGAACAAGCCAGAGACAATCCTTGAACTCAAGGCAAACATTGTTCCAGAAATTCGAACGCTACAGCCACAAATTTTGAAAGATATTATGGAAAATGCTCTAAAAAGAGCCCATTAGTGCGAAGCTGAAAACGGTGGTCATTTAAGAGACATAATTTTTCATACGTAGTGTAAAAAAATTTCCCTTTTGTATATTATATAATCTAAAAGAAAAAATAAAAAAAAAATTAATAAACGAAAAAGTTATCAAACTTTTACACCCCTTGATTTCTTTTGGCCCACCCTGTAGTAGTAATTAAACACAACAAATTCAAAAAAGTTTTTATGAACAATTAAACAATTTTACAAATGCATATACACACATAGGTAAACAAATTTTTTTTATTGTAAACAAAGGCAAAATCCTCTTTGTTAAAATGTCTTAAAATAATATTGGCTTAAGAAGATTTATAGAACGAAAAAATAAAAACATAAACACTTTTATTTAGTACCTTTGTATAACACAGAGAAGAAAAATAAAAAACAAATTTCCCATGACCTTGAAAATAGAAAATGTGTTTAATTGTTTTTGTATTTGCCTCCTTAAAAGAAATATATATGTACATATATACTAGGAATTTGTTTAGATCTACGTACAAACAAGTATTTAAACATATGCCCATACTTACATACATATGCTAACATATACAATATTCTGTCTGCAATTATGGTTAAAAAAAGCTAAAATAGCCATATATGAGAACCCTCATACATATACAAATACATATAATGAATAAATATATATAGTTTAATAATTTTTACCCTTAAAATTTTTAAGCGAATTTAATTTGTTAATTTAATAAAACTATATAATGTTTATTTTTAACACGTTTTTAACGATAACACTTTTAAAAATATAATAGTGAATTATAGTCGTTTTTAAAATTGTTTGTATTATTGTTATGCTCCTTGCAGGAGTAAAACTAATGAATATTTATGTTTATTTCTAAAGTTAAGACAACTTTCATTAACTATATATATATTTATGTAGATATTTTTTTTTTTAATTTTTTCTTTGTTTTTGGTAAAATCAATTGTATCTATATTTTTATTTATTTATTGTTGTAGTTGTCTAAAGAGCTGCTGTGCCAATACTGAATTAATCTTAACTGAATATTGGGGTCTCTCAACAAAAGCATAGAATGACAGTACCAAAACAAAAACAAAAAACGAAAACAATTAAAAGTATATAAATATGTATGTATTGTATGTATGTAATGTATGTAATATTCATACATATGTACTATATGCATATCATACGAAAGCCCACAAAAAATATTTTTATTTGCATTTTATCGTAAGGAATTATGTATTTTTATTTTATTTAATATTTCAATGAGTTTAATTATTAATTTAAATTAATTAATTAATTTATAATAAATAGTTTTTTAAGCTTAAGGTCTTTTTAAAAATAAAAAAATCTTTTTGTTTTGTTTTATATTATTTGAGGAGCCGCAGAACAAAAGGTGCTTTTTCGCTCATTTCAAATTTTTGGGAAATCGAGATTTATTTTTTTCGCCCCTTTAAAAAATTGCAAGAACATGAAAATGCTTACAAGATTTTTACTTATCTACAGATGCATCTAACTGTCGTAAGTCACCCGATTAAATGTAAGGGATGTTTGATATAATTCCATTTTTATATTGGAAAAAGCACCTTTTGCAAAAAAGATAGCAAAAAAGCACCTTTTGTTAAGGAATAAATAAAGTAAAAACACCTTTCGTTAAAAAAAAGTAAAAATTCACGTTTTGTTAATAGAAGGAAAAAGTACATTTTGTAATGCGAATACACATATATGACGACAAAATTTTGACTGAATGTGGTTAAACCTGATCTATAAAAAATAATAAAAAATGTTAAGCTAAGTATATTATATTTGTCGTTTTATTAAATTAAATTGCAACTTAAACATTTCTTAAATACATATGAAAATTGTTAAATAGTTAAACTCTTGTTCCAACATCTTCTTCTAGGCAAGAACATTTTCGTCTATTGAATCATCCATACCTTTATCCTTGTTATACAAAATGTCCTTGTACCAAAATAATGACTGATTTTCACTCCAGTCTTTACCAAACTGTTTTATTAAAAGACTTTCCACAAAGACTTTAACATCTGATTAATTTTACTTTAACTGTAGTTTGGTTTGATCATTAAAGTAAAAAGTGAAACTACACAAAGATTATGGGAAAAGAACCTTTTGTTAAAAAATAAACAAAAAAGCACCTTTTGATAAAAAAAAATCAAAAAAGCACCTTTTGTTAAGCATGAATTTTTTAGAACCCATTTACTTTGTAAAAAAAAATAATAATAATGCAAACTTGATTGTTTCTACAAGATTTCAACCTAAATATTATAAAAATACCAAAAACCCAATTTTTCGCGAAATGCGAAAAAGCACCTCTTGTTCATGAATATATATTTCCTGAGTAAAAACTATATCTTTCCCCGAAAATTGCCTAAATCTATGCATTAGGAAAGGAGTTATAGATCAAAATGTACGAAAATTTATACCGCACAGTGAATTTTTGGTATATTTAAAAACAAAAACATCATAAAAGCAACAAAATTAGATGTACGACTCTGAAATTTTGCACACATGGCTTTTTGGTCAAATGCTTTGTTCTAACGAAAAAAAATGTGACACGCCTACATTTACGCCCACCTCCGCCTTACTTCAAATTCATATAATTTCTCTACGTATAAAGATTTTAGAATAATAAAGGACTATATTGAAACATCATAGTTGCATTCATTATTAAAAATAATTTCGACACGCCCACTTTTCACGTTATCCACTGTTAATGAAATTTAAAAGCTCATAAAACCGACTAAATTAGAGCTACGATGATGAAATTTGCTATAGATATCCTTCTAGTCAATGTCATTGTTATGCCGGAAAGTTTAGGTGACACGCCCACTTTAACGGTTACCTCCCATATAACGGTTTATCTCATAATTCATATAGTATCTCTACGAATAAAGATTTTGGAATAATAAAGTGAATTATCTAAGTTGCATTCATTAGTAGAAACAACTTCAAAACGCCTACTTTAACGCCCACTTTTATTGAAAGACTAAATTTACGAAAACATTTTACTAGCATATCGAACTTATACAAAGAAAGTGATACATATTTTAATATAAAGAGATTATTGCATAGCGATTACTGTTAAAAACAAACAAATACATTTTGTGCTACAAATTGGGTTATTTCCCGGGAATTGGAGTTATTTAATCTTCCCGCTGTCCCGGGATTATTTTTCGGGATCCCGGGAAATAAAAAAGGTGGCAATGTTTATATTGAAATTGAAAATTAATATAACGATTAATTGTGTGTATCGGCCACACTAGGATCTTACGGGAAACTGGTCTCCTGTATGAGGAGTGTGCAGCTTTCACAGACAGATCTAAGCAGGGTATAGGGACTAGGGAAAGTGTCTATATCACAGGGGAAAACATCAGCAGGTCTTACAGACTTTCCTATAACTGTAGTGTTTTAAGCTAAAATAATGACCATCTATTGACCAATGGAACTTATAATATAACAAATTACTCTTTACGTGAATAATCAGGCAGGTCTTAAAGCATTGATAGTAAATTATGTTAAATCAAGGTTGAGTAGAAAATATAGCAGATTTTTAATTTAATTTTTTCTACCTTTCTACAAAGGCATATTTATTGATCAGGTAATATATGCCTTGCTTTCTACCTTTAAAAATTGCTTTCTTTTTCATTTTTTTTTTTTATCAAAGAAAACACAATAGCACTTCCTTTTTATATCTACCTAATTAGCAATTAAAAAAACGGTTACTTTTCACCTAATATGCATGGGTTCTATACACTCCTCAATGACACGCTAATGTTAAATTCAATTCAATTCAAATTTTATTGAGACTTTCAAAAAAATGTTCCAAAGTAGTTCAATTAAGGTAACATTAGTATAATACTTAAAACTATAATGTATTGTTTTAATAATCATTTATGACGTTTTGTACAGTGTAAATGCTACATGCTTGTAAGGTATAGGTGGTTTAAAAGTTATTAAAGATAAGGATTTTAAAATAATATTGCTTAAAATTTAATAAAAGTTAAAGTTGACTTTTGTATGTCCTATGTATGTCCTAACTAAACTAAACTTAAATTCTAAAAATAATCACATATACACAAGAAGTATTTCAAAGAAAATAGAACAAAAATGTTCAGCCCCTATTTGAGTCTGGAATTGAATAAGTATAGAACTCCGGTAGCAGTTATCAGATTATATTCTCCTGTCTGTGTTTGAGAACCTTTTCGTGGAGCTCTCAAAATAGGCAATTACTCAGGTCTTATACAACTTCGTTCCAATCTTTCCAACTCCATTATTTATAAGCATATCGTACCTATAAACAGTCACAAACGCGACTATAAACTACCCAAGGTCTGAACAATTTTTATTTGGGGGTACTTCAAAAAAACTGATTTCAATATACATATACAGGGACAGACAGAGGGAATTTTCTCAATCGATTCCCTATTCATAAGCTATAAGAAAATATATACTTTATGGGAAATACCTATGTGTTTTGTAGAAATTTACACGGAATGACAAACCAATATATCTTAAAGACCTAATAACCTATCTGCAAAAATTGAGTTTTTTATGGATTATTATTCCCAATATCATAACGCATATGTGTACAAAATTTTGAACATCTTATGTTACAAATGACCAAGTTATTACCAACTTAGTATCTAGAGGACCGTTACGCACTAAAAAAAATAAATTATAAAAAATCACGATAAAAGTTTAATTTTGTAATTTAAAGAAGCATTAAGTACTTTTTTTTTTTTTTTGTTTAAACCAGTAAAAGAAACTATAACTGTTATTATTTAATGTAGTATATAATATTCATATGTATGAAGATATTGTTTTTTATTCATACTAATTAGTACTGCTGATAGGTTATTTGGTTATAGATTTTTATAATTCCAAATAACCTAAGTGACATAACATAAGCTGTGTTTACGAAAACAACATTTTCTCAATCGATATATATTTCTAGATTCATTTTAATTATAATATGTAATTTTCGTTTCAATATTGCAAATAGTAACAATTTTATAACGTTTTTCCCTCTCGTGTAAACTTTGAAAACTGCAGATACATATGTAGGTTATTTCGTCTTTCAGGTGACGATATACCCTTACACTCTCTGTGAAGTATAAATATACCATTTGAAAGGTATCCTGCAGATCAAGGCATATCCATAAGGTATATGCAACGGCGAATTGATACAACAAAGCAACTTTTCATGTGATGTTTTATGTCAAGGCCAATTCGTATATCAGGAATGGAAAAGGTGTTTTTACATATTAAATATAATAAAATTTTATTAAAAAAAGCATATAATTGTTTGAAACATATTATTAATGACGCAAAAGCTACAAATATACATAAATTTAGCACATTTTTTATCAAAAATGTACATGTAAGTTAATTGTTTAATACAGAATTTAAAATCATATTTCCCTTCCCTGCATTAATAAGGCAAATTCAACCAATTTTGACAAAATGTTTCACAATCAGCTGGGCTGATAATTTCACCTGTATGAATTCGCCTTGCTGCAGATGTGCACAATCTTAATTTTATTAAAATTGGTTCAGAATTTTGGGAGTTTAAGGTTTAAAGTTGATACTTACACATCCGCAAAACATATGTGTATAACAATAAAAAATATGTTGAATCAACATTGTTGATACAAATTGTTTTTGCAAAGCGTCTTTTATGGGTATGTTATAAAAACCAAAACAAAGTGAGCGTAGTCAAATTTACAACTAGATTAGGGTCGAATTGGTCGACCGCTGAATTTGCTATTAAGTACAAAATCATTACTGAGGCACGTTATAACCATGAAAATGTCTACTATTGTTTTCACCACAACTGCATTAACAACATATCTATGTATGTACTTATTTTTAGTTTCATAATAGGTTCGTTCGAGAACTCACAAATTTGTACGAATTTGTACAAATTTTTACTGCATTTTACGAAATTGCGTTCGTTTACACAAATTTGTAGTAAATGAGAGCACAAATAGAGAGCGAAAAGTGACAGTTCTTGACTGAGTATTTGCAAATTTTTACTACAGAAATTTCTTGCAGTAAAATTTAGCAAAACCAAAAAACATATGATTCAAAAGGTAAACAAACAAAAAGTATACAATTTGTGAAAAAAATATTAAAAAAAAGGAAAATCCAAACAAAAGTGCAAAATATTATTAAATTTAAATTGTGTGTGAAATAAAGTTAGTTAACAATGTCTACAGATGGTTTAATTTTTTTTTTTTGATTAATTTAATTTGTTTGATTTGTCGAGTACCGATAGAAAAGAAAATAAATATCAAAAGCGAAAAAATTGTTTCAACACAATATTTATTTGCCATCAGCTATTACTTCAATCTTACGAATTTTTACAAATGTCTGTTCGAGTACTTTTTTGGACGAATTCTCTTTTTGAGAGTAAAATTTTAAATTTACTAAATAATTACTCATTTACTACAAAGTGCAGTAAAAGTACTCGAACGAACCTAATATATGAACGCTTTTTTTAGATTTTTGTAATTTTAACTTTTTAATATGTCTTTAAATTACTACTTGCGTCAAGTTGTGCAATACCAATTTATTAAAAACAAGATGTGTTTGTACATACTTATGTGAATATGTATGCTTACTTTAAGTGATTGCTTGAAAATTGTTTCTCCCTTTTTTAACCACTTTAAGTTGTTTACAAACCAAATTTTATTAAAAAAAAAAATTTATGGCAGTGTCATTATCACATTACTTAATTCACAAATCACAATTTTTTTTAAATTTTCTATTTTTTTTAGCTTTTTTACAAAAAATTATTGTTATAAATATTTATGTTAAATGCAATACTGCTACCCATTAATAATTTTTCACACGTCGCGTAAAGATAAAAAACCAAAGTACACTTTACTAGATATACTTAACTAATCAGCTGATCATTTTTACATCCTGCTTTTAATGTCATGCCTATATAAACAAATATGAATTCGTCTATATTTTTTTATATGAAGTTAAACATTAATATGCGATAGCGAATTCAAACGAATTTGCCAAAACATATAACTTGTAACAAGGCATATTCATACAGGTATATGCAACGGCGAATTCGCTGTGATGTTCTCTGTCAAATACCACTTATAACAAGTAAGAGTGCTATATTCGGCCATGCCGAATCTTATATACCCTTCACAACGTGTAGTCATGCAATAACAGTTGCTTGTATCACCATTCATCCCATATGAAATACGTACACGTATGTATGTATGTTAAAAAAACGAAAAAAAAAAAATTTAAAAAAAAATTAAAAAAAAAAAATTTTAAAAAAAAAATTTAAAAAAAAAATTATTATATATATAATATACATATATAAAACAAAAAAAAAATAAAAAAAAAATTTAAAAAAAAATAAAAAAAAATAATAATAAAAATATAAATAATATATTAAATAAAAAATAAAAAAAAAAATAACAAAAAAATTTAAAAAAAATTTTTTTTAAAAAATTAAAAAAAAAAAATTTTTGGCTCAGTTGGGATTCGATGCCACGTTTTCTCTAACCAGTATACACGTTTGTATGTATGTATGTTGTTGTTGTAATGTTGTTTTTGTGAAAAAAAAATCGAGGTGGTCGTGGGTTTTTTCTCATATCTCAGTTGTTTATGTACCGATGTTTCTGATTTTCAATACCGATCTACTCCCGAATATTTCTGATATTTTAATACCTTACCCGGGTCCAACCTATGTCGGGGGGCTTCAAAAAGTTGATTTCAACATACACACGGACAGACGGTCAGACGGACAGACTGACAGGGCTTAATCGACTCCCCTATTCATAAGCTTTCAGAAAATATATACTTTATGGGGTCGGAAATGAAAATTGTAGAAATTTCACACGGAATGACAAACCTATATATACCCTTTTTCACTGTGTGAAGGGTATAAAAAACAAGCAGTAATTTTTTATACATGGAGTTGGACAGTAGTGTTCCCTATCAGCTGGGCTGATAATTTCACCTGTATAAATTCGCCTTGACTTGTAATGTGTACTCTGTGGCAAACTGTTTTTGTTGTTTCAAAAAAAAAAAAAAAACTAAACATGATACACTTAAAAAGGTACCCGTAATTGATCAGCTAAACGATTTACTTCTTATTATCAACGTCAAAGTATTTAAAAAAATTATATAAATACCTCTATGCAATAAATTGAAAGTTTTTGTTTTTTAATAATCACTTTTTTTTATCCGTTATAGTCACCTCACTGCAAAAACGATTATTATTTCAAATTCTATGGTTAGGCTTTTTTTATTTTTGTAAAATTTGAGATATCTGAAGAGGCTGCTCTAAACATCTTGTCGTAACTTTGAAACAACGTACTAATTTATTTAAAAGTAATAAAATATGATCTCCTGTAAAATTTTGTAACATACGATAATTTCGTGCACAGGGGTCGATACTAAGATATATAATTTTTTTTATTAAGTAAATTTGTAGGAAAGTTGTCTGAAATTGCAGTCAGTCGCTCTCTTTGATTCATTTGAGACTCATTTTACTCACCAGACAAATAACTCACATAAAGAATTTCTTTTTAGTTTTTTTTTTTATAAAATTGGTAAATAATTATTTATTTAATTAAACGTTTTTAATTTTTTTAGACATATTTCCACTGTTTCGTTATTTTATTTTAATAATTAATCACTTCTTGTTCTTTTAACGAGTAATAGTAACTACTTATAATTTATCGCGTTCATAATACATACATAAATAAATATTATGTTTTGCACAGAGGTAAAGTAAACACCTAGTACTGTTTTACAAGTATTAAAACTTCTGATTTATAATTATTAATTCAAATGACACTTAAAATAAACAAATTTTTATATTAGCTACTTTAAGCAGTAAAAATAATTTATTTTTTGCTGTGTATGCTTACAATAAATCTTGAATGAACAAGAAAAAATTTAGATATGATAAAGGTCCTAATAAGTTTATATCGCCGTAAATTTACATGTACCAATCAAGATTTATTATTTTAATAGATGACTTGGTATCAATAACTTGTTCTACGACAGAGAAACTCATAGTCTTATTTAAGAATTTAGTTACATTAAACCGTCTCAAACTAATGTCTGTCTTTATTTATTCAACACAGCAATACAAAGTGTTCCAGGCCAAATTATAAATATGTATAACTTTGTAATAAAGAACCTAAGCTATTAATTTTAAATTTTAAAATAAAGTCCGACTTAATACGCATGTATTTATGCAATATGCATATACATACTGTATCCGTATGTATTTTGTTTTGAAATGAATCCATTAAAAAAAATTTTATGCTAATAATTTCTTATTTTCTTTCAAAACCAATCCCATTACAAGATATGCGAACATGTTCATTATCCAGATTTTCGATATGAAAACGTGTACCACTCATCTTTTCAGCTACATAAATTGCAGTCAATGTATGATTCGTAATGGGTCCAGTCAAAATTGAGGTGTTACCCTTTGCCAATGCCATATATATGATTAACTGATCTTGGACATGTTCGTCCACACAAATTTTATTCGTTACAAGTTTATATAATTTTTTACCAGCTGTAGAACCCAATTCGCTGGCATCGACTTTCTTTTCACCTAAACGATCTGATCCTATAACGCAGTCCGTTGTTGTTTTAGCTGTTAAAATACAACCAGAACCATTATCTCGTGCCATTTCAGGATATTCCTTGTAGGCCTCTATATCGATTTTTCGACATCTTATGGTTTCGAATTCTTTTTCTGCCGATGTCTTTATGTCATCAGCCAAGTGATTGGGTAATCGGCCAGCCACATAACACCATCCCTGAATTTCCTGTAGTTCACCAAAATTTGTAACATTAGCGCAATCAATTTTTTTAACACTGGGTATTACAAATTTACAACGTCCTCCGCCTCGGGGGTAATAACCACGCTGTATGAGATCAAAATCAAAAGAAACACCAAATTTTTCTAAATTTGGTCTTAGAACCTCTGTCATAAAATCAACTTGTGGAGCCATTCCCACATTTGTACCGCCTACCAATTCCAGATCGGAGACCGCACCACCAAACAGTAATACAGGCAAAGCGCATTGGAATACAAGCGTTATACTAGCTGCTGTATGGGTATCCACAAAATATTTACCAGCTTTTATTATGCTAGGATTGAATTCAACCACTGTTGATTTAATCTTGTTACCGGTAACTTTAGCATTTGTTATTTGTGTCAGCAAATTTAAACCAAATAAATGTTGATTAGACAGCCCAGGATTGGGGCGATTAGCCCTTATATTAATAATACGCACTGGTCGCTGTAGGATGCAACTGAAACTAAGTGCATTTCGTAGAATTTGCCCACCACCTTCCAAATATTTTCCATCAATTTCAAAAAAATCACCAGGCATTTGTGCTGTTTAGCAAAGCAAAACAAAAACTGATTGACAAAAAGCAAATATACGTAAGATGACCTTAGTGGCTAAATGTCATACTGGAAATAATTATGTACTCAACATAAGGTTAATTTACAAAAGTAATTTTTACACGTGTGGACCGTGGCGACCAGAAAAACAACACATCCCGTCTACAACAGACATGAATCTGTCTTAAAACATGATGTTATTACTTTTTTGGAAACAAGATTTTCTATTTTTACGTTTTTCTATTTACAAACTTTAACATAACTACGAAACCTATAAAGAATTCAAAATGCAATGTAAACAAAAATGACTGAAACTTTTGTGTACATGTGATTTTCCGTCTTTCTTTTACTTATTAGTTCTGTGGATTGCAAACATATATCTGGACTACTTACACTACAGCTATTTCTTATCAAATATAATATAAATAGTAGTCACACTTAACGTATATATCGGTCAAAGCTAACTCGTTCAATAAAACAAATTTATTATCTTTTATATTATTTATTATTATATTTTTCACTATAAATATATATAAATCGTGTTGACACAAAAAATTAATCAAAATACATTAAATCGCTATAATATAATTCGCATGTGTAGACCTAGCTCTATTGCGTACATTTAATTCCAACTCTGTCATTTGTTTACCGTAGTTTAAAACGAGTTTATAAGTTTGCATTTTATATCGTTTTATACTTGATTTTATATTTAGCCAGATACTTTTAGGATTCATTGATTTTATTAATTGAAATTTTCTCCTTAAATGGAAAAATTAAACGCTACCTTAAATGCTATAAAGTCTTTGCGTTCTAATGTACGTCAATGTTTCGAACATTTAGCCGATGGAACGTCAAAACAACTGGATGGTACTGGCGTCGACCAGTCCGAAGAAAGTCGCAACAAATTTTTAGTTGAATTTCAGGAGAATTATGGAAACATTAATCACCAATTGAGGTTTTATAAGTGATTATTGTTTTAATTATTATTTAAGCTATTTTTTCTACAGAGAAGTAGAATCATTGATAAATGGCTTACAAGTACCCATGAGCCCTTACTATTTGGGCAACACAACATATTTAGCGCAAGAAATAACACAAGATCGCCAGGCTATGTACTCACAATTGGTTAATAGCTATAAATGGATTGATAAGGTCTGTTAGCTTAAAATACTTGTATTATTATTTTACTAAATTAAATGTTTTCTTTTTAGGTACACGAGCATAGTCTTTTGGCCTTTAATAACCTAAATTTGAATAATTTGAGAAGATCATACACCTACTCTCAAAAAAGGGGTCGCGTTCAATACACCTCCTGCAACAATCCTGATCCAGAGTAAGTATAGTATATACGATTAAAAAAATAATATATATCTTTTAAATTTTTTTTCTTTGATATTTTGAATGGTAACTCAGTGTTGTTTACTACTACTACTGTATTACTAATGTACTACTGATTTACATATTCGTATTTGCAAAATTTTTGCGAATATTAATTTTAATTTTCAATTTATTTAACACAGTAATATCAAGCCTGATTAAAACTATTTAAAAAATAATACAATATACAAAATATGTAAATATAAAATTAAATACAAATTAAGACTAATGGTTATTGGCTCCCCAGCCGCAAAATAAGAAGTAAATATATAATAAATAATACCATATAGGCCCAATCAGCAGCATTTAATTTAATTAAGAAACAAAACAAACTTCAAAAGAATTCAAAAACAGTTAAGTAGATACTGATAAGAATTCTAAAAGTTTTAAACGAAAAACATTATTAGATTGAGAGAAAATACGTAGAGAGTATGGCAAAATATTCCATAGCCTTGCGATCTTCACAACAAACGATCTTTCAAAAACAGATGTAGAGATTCTAGGTATAAAAATTTGAGGATTTCTTGTAGATCTAGTAAACACAAAAGATTCGTACAGCGCTGGTGGTCTGGAATGTTGAATAACTCTATGAAAGAAGATTATAATTCGATATTTTATAAAGTTATTGAATGAGCTTCCAAGAAAACAATGAACAAAATCGGAAACGTGTACACGGCACCTAATGTTGTAAACAAAACGTACTACACTATTAACTATACGATTAATTTTCTTCAAGCGTGTAGAACAAGTTCTAGAATAGACTTCAAGACCATAGAGTAAGAGTGACATTAATAACGCATGGGCCATATTACACCTAATATGTAATGGAATGTGTAAACCAGTAGAGTAAATTTTGCGCAAAATTCCATAAATATTTCCATTTATGATATCAATATGATGGTCAAAAGAGAAATGATTATCTAAAATTACACGAAGACACTTCAAATGGTCAACTTGCTGAACACGAATATTATTTAAGACAATATTAACATTATGGAAAAAACGATCAGTTGGACCAAACATAATTGCCTTAGACTTGGAAGGATTTAGAGTTAGAGAATTTTGTAAAGTCCGTTAACAAACTAGGCCTAAACCAAAATTTATATTATTTTGCAACACATCACACGAGTCCATATTACTCTTAAATATAAGAAAAATATTATCAGCATAAATAAATGTCTGACAGAGTGATGAGTTAACATGAACAGAAAGATCATTCACATTTTTTATTTTTCTTTGCGTTTGTTTATTCAAATCAACCAAAACTGCATTTTATATACATATACTCTGCATGGTTGTAGCTGACAAGGGCAGCCCAGAACTTTATAATAATTATTTGATTAAAATTTAACACAAAAATTAAATTTTCTTGTCTTATTTCTCATAAAAATTTTTTTCCTGGGCATGTGCTTTAGCGTGTGCTTAAAACAAAAAATAGAAAATATATATCTGCCAGGCGTGATAACAATAAAACAATGTAATATTATCACTAAAATATCATATTTTTCATATAAATGTATTGAAACACATAGTGTGTCTGGTGTTCGCTGTAACCAAAAAAGCTCAAAACTATTAAAAAAGTAAATGTATTTGGTGTTTACAAACATGTAGTAATTTTATTGGTGTTGATAAACAAAATATTAATTGGTTAACAATGCCAACTGGGCATAAGTGCATACCTGTCATGGGTTTGGGCTTTTATACACCTCCTTTTCAACCTAACCGAACCTAACTAACAATAAATAATAAGAATTATAAGTTTAAAGAAAAAGAAATAAATAATATTAAAAAGGTATATCTTCGCGATAAAGGGAACATCCAATGCTTAAAATTATTCGATTATGATGAATTCAATAGTGTATTTTAAGCGGAACCTTTCTGTGTTAGAAGAATATTAAAAAACAAATCATAGATAATGTAGATTATCAGGTCTTCATATATTCTTGCCGTTAGTTTCTTTCTTTCGTTGAAGAGTGGTTCCAAACTTGAAAAATGAATAGGTTTTATATTTTTATTTATTTTCTGTGGTAAATTTTCCCACTCTTCTGTGAAACGAAGTTTATACTTTATTTCACAATTTGGTGTATATTTAATTGCACGAATTTCCGTTATCTTGTGATCTCCATTACCTCGTATAGGCTCGTATAAAAAACGAAAAGTCCAAATATGTAACGTCGTATGGTTCAGGGGCTGTTCTGCATATATCAAGGCATTGCTTATTATGGTGTTTCGATTTTGGTAGGTACAGCCGTTACTTTGAACTTGGACTTTTGAAGTACATATATATAGATACATGCTCGAAAATTCTTCAGCACCTAATTTAACTTTTTACTTCATTCCATATAAAGATTTACTGTTTTAAAGGTTGAAAATAACCAAGTTGTGAACTTGCAGCTTCGTGCGGTAGTACATGCTGCCCACCTGGGATTTTGGAGCCATCAATACGGCTTGAAGGTCCACTGCGAAAACATGTATTACTTCTTTATGGTTGTGCACATATTTCTCATAGGTCTTTTTAAGGAGAAAACAAGTAGGAGCACTATATTTCTTTCTTTCTTTTATACCCACCACCAATTTTCCGTACTTTTATAGCTAGGGTTTTTCCCGTAATTTTTTGTTTCCCGGGAATGCGAAATTTATTTTTTAATATCCCGAGATCCCGCCGCAAAATAAATATAAAGTAAATTTGTTTTTAATTAATAAAAAACTTTTTATTAAAAAGCATAAAATAGTTTATAATGTAAAAGAAACACTTCAAAACTATAAAAATTAATAAAGAAACTTGAATTTAAAATAAAAATTGAGCAAAAATATTTTTTATTGAAAAAAATATTCTCTAGATACGAGATCAAATATGAGCACAAAAAACAAAAATAACAGGTACTTCAGCTATGAGATCGAAAAAAAATAATTAGAACTCAATTCCAAAAACGTAAAAAATTTTTAACGAATTGGAAATAATATTTTAATATGCTCAAAGTCTATTTCTGATTTTATTAACAAATTGCCCTGTTACAGAAAACACTCGTTCACTTTTTATCGATGTTGGACGAATAGTTAAAAGTGTATTTAATTTTTCGTTCCAAATTATAATAGTTCTACACACTTTATAGCACAATGTACATACATATGTATTTTATTTTTGTTTATTTTAATTCTTCACATCATATTCTTAATGTTAATTATGTTTATCTTTGAATTGTTGTTTACACATGTACATATATATGCAGATGGAATTATAGTTGCAAGTCTATCAATTGTATATGGCCTTATAGGCTCGATTGATAATTTTGTTACCAATAAATAAAAATATATTTTATAAAATTATTTTTTAATGTAAGCGTAAGAACACATTGATTTGAATATTAATATATAAGATATTTGCTTTTAAGTAAAAAGTTTAATTAACTTTTAAATTTAATTTCAGATTCATTGATAATCTTTTCAATAGTGAAATTACTCACATTAACACCACTTACAAAGTTTGTCGTCCGTTCAGCTCTAATGCAGTAGTCATTGTAAGTAGTAGTTATAAAAAAATCGTTTTTAAAAACAAATATTAATATATCTTTGCGTAATCAATAAAAGGCCACAATAAGTCATGTTTTAAAAGCAGCTATAATCTGCAAAGGTGTATTAATCGAATGGGTGACCGTAAAGGGTTATGATGAACCGTTAGAAATTGAAGATCTTTGGACTGAGTCGCGCTATGAAGTTTTTCGTAAAGTACAAGAACACACACATTCGGCTATGTTGCACTTCTTTTCACCAACTCTACCGGAATTGGCTGTCAAAAGTTATATGGTAAAGCTTATGAAAATACGTTGTATTATCAACCCAAATCTTAATTTGCTAATATTTTATCTGCAGACTTGGCTTAACAGCTATAGTAAGTTATTTTTGGAACCTTGCAAAAGATGTGGCAAATATGTTTCAAATGGTCTACCGCCCACTTGGCGTGATTTAAGAACATTGGAGCCATTTCACGAAGAATGCAAAAACTGTTAGCTTAAGTAAATAAAAGTAAAACAACTTTTCTTTAATAATTCTTTTGTTTTCTACATATTTATTTTTAACATAAAAATTAAACAATCAATCATAAATATGTAAGTATGTATGTTATAGTTTTTGTTATAAAAACAAACAAAAATACAAAATATTACCAAAAAAGAAAGAAGAAACAAATTTGATATTTCCATTTGTACAAGACATATTTATTCATCAGGTAGTCTTATTTATCAACAGTTTTTTTCTTCATTAGTTTTAAACTTCAACAATAAAACAGTGTGAAAAATAAGATAATTTTATATATAGTATAAACAATTTGAACAAAAAACTTTCCGAACTCCGATTATCCGGTGAATAAATTTGTCTTGCAATTGTATGAATGAATTGATGCTGTTGCATATGAGGGGAAGGGTATAGGGTATGATAATGTTCTTTTTCTGCTTCTATCATTCTCTTACACACCATAATTAGAAATCTTTTATTGGCCTTTGTCACGTTTCACGCCTAATAATTTTATTGGAGAGGACTGTTGGTTGACCATAATTTTTGTTTTAAGATTTTACAATTTATTGCTGTTTGAAGTAGTGGCGGCCAAACGTCGCTTTTCCAAGCAAAGACGCTCGAAATTTTCACGCAATGTTTCGCGTAATTGCAAACGTTGTTGTTGAATTCTTTTGCGTTGACATTGATATTCTAAGACCACCTCTTCAGGAATGTAACAGTTTTCTTCGACCTCGTCGTCACCATCGAACTCGTTCTATAGTAAATTAGGAATATTTATTATAAATATCAACAATTATTTCTATTATTAATTTCGTTAATTGTATAAAAGCTTACCAACATTTGCTGTAGGCTCAAAGTGTTCATTTGATGTTGATGGAAGAAATGACATGAATTAAAATCAAAGCGAAATTCCATAGGCCTATTGCAATTGTGATGATCATTGTTTTCATTATAATTATGATGCTCATCAAGATCAGTAAAACGGCTACTTCCAAGGCCTTGTTCATGATTGCAAAAGCCATCCGAACAAGAAATTTCAGAACCCTCCGAAGTTTCCTCGGGTGATGAAACAACACTTGATGTCCTTGAATTACCATGGGATAGAGGTTCGCTGCCATATCCTGAATCTTTAATATCACTTTCGCATGGGCAATCTGACTGAGGTGAGTTACAATCATTACATTTAGATGTCACCGTTAAACTTGTAATGATTGCATTTTCAGTCGTAGCGTTGCTAGATGTAGCAGTTTTTGAAACATTTTGAACACCTGCCGCTATATTTAATTTATCCTTCTTTTTGCTGGCATTAAAAACATTATTGTTATGAGCTGTTTTTAGTTTTAGTTTTAATTTTTGTTTTTGTTTATTTTTCTGTTGGAGTTGATTTTTTTGATGCTGAAGAAATTGATGTTTTTTAACATCGTAGTCGTCGTGATCTATTGCTTCAACAGCGCCAACATCCTCATGGGTTTCTTCAAGATGATCACATTCGACACCTGCATCTTCCTCAACATCTTTCTGGCCAGCAGTTACAACTTTCCTCTTTGCAGCTCCTTCTTTAGTATTTTCAACGAAGTCTATGCCTTCTAAGCCACAGTCATTTAAATCGCCGTTAGTCGACTCAGCATTTTCATATAATTCATATTCATTTTCTTGCTCATGATGTTCATCATCCTCAGGGCTTCCTTCCGAATTTGCATCGTTATTGTGATCACATATGCGATGCGAGTTTTTCTTTTCGTTTTTCTTCTTCTTTTTCTTTAATTTTTTTTGTTCGCGCTTATGTTCTTTGGCTTTTTCAGCACGACTTATCTCTTGATACAGAAGTTCCAAATTGCTAATACCCTGTTTTTTTTCCACCGACATATCAAAACTTCGACACAGTGCATGAACACCAACAGCGGCTAAAACTTGACAGGCACGTTCCTCTTCTCGTAGACTAACGTAAACTCGACGCAGACGTTCGTACATTATCATACCGACACAAGTGAGAACTTCTTCCTGTGCGATTTCTAATGTTTTCGCATGACGTTCACGTAATTTCGAATAGCTGTTAAAAGATAAATATTAAGTTAATTTTAAAAATATATACCAAGTTAGACCACGTAACATTTGCTAACATCTTTACAAAAGAATGTAATACGTTAAATATATACAAATATATAACATATGTATGTACATACTATAAAATGTAGACAATTCAAGACTCATGAGTGTTATAAAAAAACAATAATTGAAACTTACCTTCCATTGACTTCAGGTTCGGCGCGTCTTATAAGAGCATCAAGAAAATCAATTTTATTCGTGAAAACATGTATGTGCTTGTCGGGATGACACTTTTTAATATTGGCATAAAGTGCGGCGACATAGCCCTTCTCCTTTGTTGTCGTTTCGCCCACTAATATTTTATAAGCCTTTTCGATCTACAACGAAAACATACAATACATAATATACTTTACAATTGAAATGCAACCATTATTCAACTCCCACCTTTGTACGACAACCATTGCAAAACTTATGTTTTTTCAAATAGTTATCTAACACTTCATGCAATTCTTTCGTTTCGATTACAGCCAATTCATCGCGACAATTATGTTTCATTGATGACCACACTTCGCGCCATGTTTCCGAAAATGGTTTCGAACGAAACGCATCCAAAGAATGTAACAAACAACGTGTTTTATTACGCAACTTATTTTCCAACAGATTATTTAATATCTCGTGATGACGATAGAGCAGTGTTCCTAAGGCTTGCGGTGTTTTCATTTTTTCCTCTGTTATACTAAGTACTCCAGAGTTTTTTAGTACTAAAGGATCTAAAGTCGGTTGACCGGAAATAATAAGTTGATAAAATAAACGTTCAACGCGGCGCCTGCATCCTACACATTGTACACACTGATTTAGAACTGATACAAACGTGTTACTGTTGATTTCAAGAGAAGTACGTAATTCCTCACTTGTCAGCAGATTAAATTTACGTGTAAATTCTTCCAGTTCTTTGCCACGAATATGAGGACTGTCTATACAGAGACCTTTGCTATTTAAATCCATAAGCATCTAAAAATGAAAATAACAATTACGAGTTCACGTAAATTTTTCAAATGTTTTTAAATGCGCTACAAAGGGTTTTTTAATCACTTTAGTTGAAAATTGGAAAGAAATATGTATGTGTATATTTGTTTTCTAATTAACTCTTTAAAAGATTTTTATTTAAAAAAGGGCTTCTAAAGTTGCTTAGTATTTAATAAAAAACAGAACAAGCATACTAAAACTGGCTTAAAAACAATCTCATATTAAAAATACTGTGTGTATTTTATTCTATCATTATAAAAAACATTCTTCAATGAACATGTGTTTTTCTTTATATACAAATTTAAAAATACAACAAAACAGAAATAAAACAAAGCTAATTCAATACAATGACGAAATAGAACATTAAAACTGAAATAGAACTTTTAAAACATGTTTGAAAATTTTAAATTTTTAATGTACTTTAATTACATGAGTTCACATTTTACAGGGTTTTATGTATTCTTTTGTACCTACTCGATGTTTTTTTCCAAGATTTACAGTTTATTACATTGTCGCGTTTTATTTTGATATTATTTTCAAGTCATGATTAATTTTTTAGTGAGAATACTGTTTTGTTATTTATATTTACAATAAAATAAAAAGACTGGAAGTAGTATGAAACATAACATTTATAACATTTTACGCAGATATTTAGTATACTAGTACGCAGACCTAGTTATACGCTTACGAGAAAAAAAACCATAAATGCTCCAATGAAATTTTAAAACCATTTTTGTATAAAATTTAGTTTTTTTTGTCGCCACGAACTGGCAAAACTGGTATCCCAATTTGTAGGCCATTTTTTTTTTGCTTTCCCCATACGAACTGAAAACGAAAAGTATCAATTGGGTAAAAGACATTGCTTACTGCCCTATCGTATTAAAACAAGTTAAGCATTTCCATGAATTTCCATGTATGCAAATAAAGTCACCACTGATAACAAAAATCAGACAATTTTGTTTGTGGCAAGAATATTTTTTATAATACATTTTTATAATAAGAAAACTAAATTGTTTTAATTAATTTTTTTTACACTTTTCTAGAAACCTCCAAATCGTTTTTTTCCTTAAATAATGTATAGTTGTTTTAGTTGCCTTTTGCTGGAATTGTACGCTTTATATTTGTTTTTCTGATTCAAATAGTTTAATTTAATTTTTTACTGCACTTATCTAACTAAATGGCATATCTTTTCTGTTACATCTTTTCGTTAAGTATTGTAATATTTGATTACTTATTATCTAATATTTAAACTTTTGTTTTGAACATATTGTTAATGCGTTTTTCTTTAGGTTGACCATCTCAAATACCATATAGGTAGTAAAGTAGTTAACCTTTTGCAATATAATTTTGTTGTAACTAATTTTTATGGACGTTTTTGTTACTATAAGTACTTTCATTTTGGCATTTTTCGGCTGTTAAAACGGAGAGCAGTTAACAAATTTAATCATAACATATATCTCTGACACTCTTGCATTAAATCAAAATTTTACGCACGGTCTTTTTTAATTGTCAGCAAAGTTATGGCTTATTATATTATGTTGGTATTGTAAATATAAGTATTTTAACTGTACAATTATTTAAATAATTAATAATAAAGTTTACAAGAATATTCAGCTTCCGAGAGTGAACGCCGAAGCTCTTAATCTTATAAATGTTTTGTTAAGTTTTTACTAAAAGATACAGTTGTATTGGAAAGAAGTTTAAGAATGTCCAAGTCTATACCTATTTCTATTATGCAATTTCTCCATTGGATTCTGCTTAAGATAAATTAACATTTCCTTCCTAGAACCTGTAATGTCAGCATAAACATCACTAGACGATTATACTAAAACATATAGGTAGGTATAAAATATTGTGTAAAAATATTTTGGAGGAGCTAAATATAATCTAGGTCGTTTACCCTTTCGGGCACATTTTTTTTTTTATATTCCTTTAATATTCCTGATAATATAAATTGAAATAAAAAAAAATTAAAAAAATTTCTAAAGTAAATTAAAAAATTAAGCAAAATAAATGCAAGATTTTCTATTAAATTATTAAGAAGCTGCTATTGTGTGACAATATAAAAAATTAAAATTCAAGGTTTTTAATTTCTAATAAATATGAATTAAAAAATCTATGAAATAAAAAACAAATTGACCGAAATCAAAAAAATGTAAAATCAAGTCTAATATAAAAATGGACGAGTTAACTACACCTTAATTCAAGAGGGTGGTGGCAACAGGGGCGCATAAAATATGGTGGCAGAATACTTTTCTTAGAAGTTTTTAAACTAATGTTTTAATTGCCTTAATTAAGTAATGTTTTTCTTTCTTACCACTAAATTTTCATCTCCTGCATTGACGGGTAACTGCCTCCGGCCGACGTTTAAATAACTTTGCAAGTCCTCCGTTCTGTAGACGTAGGTAAGACGCGCCATGTTTTATTAATAAAAAAAATACTTCGATCGCTTATCGTTCTACTTTTTAACCTTTACCACGTATACTTTCTGATTTTGTTATACTTTATTGTTAATGCAACAAAACAATTGTGGATATTTGGTTTTTGTAAAGTTTTCTGGTGTATTAAATGAATTTTAGAAAAATTTGTTTAAGTAATAAAGAAAACCCGATGTGAAATTTGACAAACTCGTCGTTGTTCAGCAGTCTTTTTCTGATATATAAATGATGGCGTTGCCACGGGTAGTTGATTAGAATGGTACAACTCTGTTAAAAATTAACAAATCTATACAAAATTTATGAAATGGAATTACATAATTTGATTTGGAGACTTATGGTTCAACATAAAACTTTGGTCTATTTTTAAAAATTAGTTTATTAGTAAAAATTATTGCATGGTGCATTGGCAAAACAAAAAACATATGTGTTGATTTTAATTTTTTAAGATGTGACATTACTTACACACAGTGTTGTATTATTATTCCCACGTTACAACGTGGTTACACAATACTTTCATCTTTAATGTTACATAGTTTGTATATACCACACACAGCAATCAATAACTAAACCTTAATCGCAACATTTTTAAAACAAATTCGGCTTTTACGTAATGAGTGTCGAATTTGTATCTTTTCCAATCTTTCAAAATATTATTGACGTAATAATGAAGACTTTTTGTCCACAGCAGTTCACGTTTTTTTAATGTTAAATCTTAATGAATCAAAGGGGTATAAAAAAATAGGAAAAAGTCATGAAAACCACAAAATATGTCTTTTAGTACCCAGTAAATATAGTGCACATTCATTATGCACAAGCCCTGATGATATTTAATTGCATCATAGTGCAACAAATTTACTCGCATTCAATTTGGCTGCCAGTAGAGCTTTGAGTGAAAAAATGTGAGTAATTAGAAAAAAGTGTAAGTTTATTGAGTTTTTCGAAATGTTACTCGCATGTGTACACGCTGGTTTATCAAGTTTCAATACCCTCACACTTTTTTAATAATACACTAATACTTTTAGAACTTGATGCGAACTTGCTTTTGAAATTCCCTTTCCATAGAATGTTTCAATTTACAGTCAAGAAAACAGCTGAGTGCAATTGTGACGAATTTTTGTTTTTTTTTTTGACAAATATTCTGCCGCAATTTATATCAAATATAATTAATAATGCAGCCTACGTCACAGCAATCAATTTAAATTAATTTTGACAAGTAGTATGTATGTGTTTAAAACTTGAACGTGTGGCTGCAGTGTTAGGTGCCCATATAAAAATTAAAATTCTGTGCAATAAAACTTTTTCTGTGTAAACAGTAAACAATTGAATTTACGCTTGGTCTCCACGTTAAAGTTTTTATTAATAATTTGCTAGAGAATACCTATTTTCATTGTGTGAAGAGGAGAACACGGCACAAGTAATATTTATAAAATTTAATTTTAAATTTTATGTTTTTTTTTGAATATTACTCTGAATTATAATCAGGTAAAATTATTTTAATTTTCATGTTTTCTGAGAAAAAAAAAATCAAAGAAAAAATAAAATAAAGAAAATAAAGCAATCAAATATGACAATTGCGGCCATAAATATTGCTACGTTGAGACCCCAGGGTTAGGACATCTTGGGAATACAGTAAATAATTCAAGAATACAAAAATATTTAATTTTTATCGTTGTATAGAATGTTTAAGTGTACTGTTTATGGTAAAAAAACAGTACAGTAACGTACCATACTTAAGTATTTTTCTGTACACTAGTTGCTAAATTCAAAATTAATAGAACATCAATTTTAACAATATTCATCTGTCTGTCCTGCAATTTTACATCTGAAAAAACTGTCAATAATAATAAATTTATTCTTTTAGACGAGATGAATTTCGTTCAAAAGCACTTTCGGCAACACCATACAGTTAGTTTAGTCCGGTAACACGTTTTGTTCTACTTGTAAAATATTTTAATAGCGCGCAGGGAAAAAATAGCAGCACGAAAAAAAGATTTTGTAAAAATTCCTAAATCGAAAGGGATTTATTAAAATTTCTAATCACTTAAAAATTAAATTGCTTTTAAAAAATGTCGCAATATCATTATGTGGTCACGGCACAAAAGCCTACAGCTGTGGTAGCTTGTGTTACCGGTGAGTTAGAATAAATGCATTTCAATGAAAAATAAAATTGTTATATTCTATGGAATATTACTCTTAACATATTTTAAAAATGTCAAAATTAAAAATATTTTTATTTACCTTGTTTATTTTTGGCTAATCAATAACTACATCTTTATATGTTCGCGGGTGTGTATGGATGCATCTATAATTTTTTGCAGGAAACTTCACTTCATCCACAGATTTAAACTTGATTATTGCTCGTAATAGTCAGTTGGAAATAGATCTAGTTACACCTGAGGGTTTGCGACCTCTGAAAGAGGTAAATATTTATGGTCAAATAACAGTAATGAAACACTTCAGACCTCAGGTAAATCAAAACTCGATACCACATGGTCATCTAGTGCTTAAATATTCTCGTAACTTTTTTTCTTATAGGATAGCAAAAAGGATTTATTGTTTATATTAACTCATCGGTACAATGTTATGATTTTGGAGTGTCGTATGATTGGCGATCAGATAAGCGTCATAACTAAAGCTCATGGTAATGTATCTCATCAGTATAGTCCTCCAACGGATGGTGGTGTTATGGCTGTAATTGATCCAAAAGCACGAGTCATAGGCATGTGCCTATATATGGGCTTATTCACCATTATACCTTTAGACAAGGAAACCAGTGAACTCAGAGCAACTAATTTGCGGTAAAAATTCCTAAAAATTTTTTTTTTTAATTTTATGATTTCAATATCTTATCTATTGAAAACGACGATTCTACAGCCGGGATTTTGTTGATTTTTTAATTTTTAAACTTTTTTTATCTATTGTACGTGTTTTACAGTACTAATGACATGATTTTTTTCCAATTTTCTTGTGAAGAATTAAAAAAAAAGCTATCGTTAAAATTACTACTTTTTGCCGCACCATATCGTTTGTTTATCGTTCTATCGCTAAATCTAATAAAACCAAATTAGTCTAAAAAAAATGGGAAAAGTTGAAACACAAAATGTATTTTTTACCTATTAACCTGTTTTGAACTCTCATCCACAAATTAATAGTCACGGTGGCAAATCATGATTAATAGTCCTCATGTGAAAGCCTCTTGCAATAAATTATCCGTATTATCGAGGTTTAATTGCATTTAATTTCGATAAAAGTAGTTTAAATTATAGTGAAGTATCTTAAAATCGTTAAAGCCATTTTTATTATTATATATTTATTTAAACAATTTCGTAATAAAAAAGCTCCAAAAGGCTAAAACAAGTTATTACATAGTAATTACAACTGATAGAAAATTTAATTGAAATAAAATAAAGTGCGAGTTATCAAAAAATCAATGATTTATCATGATTTTTACCAATATTAAAACAATTTTTAAAGTTATGGAGAAATCAAATTTCTGACAAATATTTAAAAAATATTATTTAAGTTTTTAATATTTTACAATTTTAACCTTTACAGCATGGATGAATTAAATGTGTATGATGTTGAATTCCTTTACGGTTGCATTAATCCCACTATTATTGTTATACACAAGGATAACGACGGTCGTCATGTTAAAACACATGAAATAAATTTGCGTGACAAGGAATTTATGAAAATTCCTTGGAAACAAGATAATGTTGAAACTGAAGCTACCATGTTAATACCCGTGCCCACACCTTTAGGTATGAAGTTTATATTTTTTCGTATATTATTTTTATAAATTTATTTTTAAGGTGGTGCTATTGTTATTGGTCGTGAATCAATTGTTTATCATGATGGTAATAGCTATCACGCTGTAGCTCCTTCAACTTTTAAGGTACTTGGGATCCGACTCTTTACATAATTTATTTTTTGTCAACAATCTAGTGAATTCATTCTTTAAACCCCATTTAAAGTACACTGTGGTTCGTGTAAAAAATAAACTAGGTTGTTGTTAAAAATTATACTAAAGTAACCATTGATCCAACTCTAACTTATATACATACGTATCGACGGTCACAAGTAGGAAGGCCCTAACTCGATTTTTTTTTTAATTTAGTTTTTTAGTGATTTCAATACATTTCAAACAAAAACTCCTCGACACAATTTAATGCAATCCATATTATTAAAAACTACCGTTTTAAAGCAATTTTACGAAAGAAATAGCATTATGATACTGTTTCAATTACGTTTTTGCATGCTCCTATAAAGTTACAATTTTTTGATTTATGGCCTTTTTAGTTGTAACCAACGTTACATAACTTTTACATACTTGTGATGTTAAAATGAAAATTTGTTATTATTTCTAGCAAAGTACTATTAATTGCTATGCTCGAGTTGATAGTAAAGGTCAACGTTATTTACTTGGTAACATGTACGGTCAATTGTTCATGCTGTTTTTGGAAACTGCCGATAATGGAAAAGGTTGTTCTTCAGTTCGAGAAATAAAGGTTGAGCTTTTGGGTAAGTAAATATCAAATAAAATTGTATATTAAAAAAAACTATGAATTTTGCCCAAATTATGATATCCAGTAAAATATGAACGAATTTATCACGAATTAGGAATTCTTGAATGCATTATAGTAATGTAACAAATATTTGCTAAATTTGTGCGAATATCAACGCACCAACGCACAAAAAAAAATCCGTAATGTAATAACCCAGTAAAAAAAAAAAAAAAAAAAATTACACATTGATGATTTTAACATTAGTGTGTCGTTGGAAATCATGTGTTAATATGAATATATTAATGAACTGCACTGTATTCTAATATTAATGATAAATAAGTTAATGATGTTTGTTTACATGAATTTTTTAAGATATTTTGCATGATTTTGCATTTATTGTGAAGCACATATATTTTGACAAATTATTTCGCAGTTTGGAAATCATTAAGTATGAATCCTTTTGCACTACTGATTTAGAAGTCTTGGAAATGTAATTTAATTTGGACTACTTAAAACTTTTTTTGCCGAGGACATGTGAAGATTTCTGGTAACTTGATTGGACCAAATCGATTTTTGATATAAAGGAAACTATACGTTTTTAAATATTCTTATGTTAGCAAAAAAGTTACTATCAGCAAATAGAGAATTAAATTGTGCTTATAAACATATCAAAAAAGTTTTAAAAATTGGACACAACGGTATCTTTAGTGGAATTTTCTGTAACTTTGGATGGTAGTTCGATAGAATTTGTTGGTATTATTCTTGACTCTGGTTTAAATTTTGAGAGTCATGTCTATTTTGTCGTATCTAGAGTTAACTTTACGTAAGTTAACAGTAAGTTACAGTTTAAACTTATCGATGCCTTTTAATTTAAAGAAAAAAGACGTTAATGCTCTTATAATGCCGATATTTTTGTATGGCTCAGGTACCTTCGGATATGTTATAAAGAGAATAAGGTTAGTATCCAATAGGGTGGTTAGGTTCTTGTACTCTGTTAGATTTGGTCAGCATATATCATCATTAGTTTTAAAGTTTTAAGGTTTTTTTTATAATATTTATAAATTTTAGGAATATTTTACACTTACAAGTTTTAAAAGTTGCGAACACCTGATTTTTTAGTTAAGTTTTTTATTTATATTTATATTTTTATATATTATGTAAATTTCTTCGATCTTTTTATATTAATATATTGTTTTTATTTATTCGAGCTTAAGATCACTTTTTTTATAAAAATTATTTTTTTATTCCGATATTTCGCTACCACATTGGGTAGCTTCTTCAGGGAAAGTTTATACAATTTATAACAATTAACAATTAAAATATTAAAATTGTTCAAAAAAAAAAGAAAAAAAAAAAAAAAAAAAAAAAAAAAAAAAAAAAAAAATTTGTTTTTGAACAATTTTAATATTTTAATTGTTAATTGTTATAAATTGTATAAACTTTCCCTGAAGAAGCTACCCAATGTGGTAGCGAAATATCGGAATAAAAAAATAATTTTTATAAAAAAAGTGATCTTAAGCTCGAATAAATAAAAACAATATATTTATATTTTTATATTTTAAGTTAAAAAGATTGTAATTTTTTTTAGTAGAATTTTGTGTCCGATTATGGCCTATAGGCTAGGTTACCAATTTATAAATAAATAAAAAAAGGCTTTATGTTTTGCTTCATTTGGCTAGACGTATTTTAAGTTAAAACCTTTTAATGTATAAATAAGAAAACTTAAATATCATACCGAATTCTCAAAAAAATAAAAACAAATTTGTTACAGTTATTTTATATGTTTGATACAAAAACATGTTTATGGTATTATTAAATTGACAAACTTTAAAATTGAAGGTGAAATTTCTACACCGGAATGCATAACCTATTTGGATAACGGATTTCTTTTTATTGGTTCGAAACATGGCGATTCTCAGTTGGTACGTTTAAGTACTACACCTAACGAGAGTGGATCTTATGTAATACCAATGGAGAATTTTACCAATTTAGCTCCTATATTGGATTTGGCTGTTGTTGATTTGGATCGTCAGGGACAAGGACAAATCATTACTTGTTCCGGAACATTTCAGGATGGTTCTTTAAGAATTATTAGGTATATGAGACAATTATTGATAGCAACTGAACCTCAGTGTTGTTGTCAATAGAGGAAAATGGAATCGAAGATGACACCTGCCTAACAATATTAAGGCCCAGTTGTAATGTGCATTAACTGACTTATGCAAATATGCTAAAGTTCAAATTACTTAAAAAAAGTTTCAGTAAAAAATCATCATTTTTATAAACGAAAAATTCGAACATTTATACGGAAAGAGTTGTCTATACCCTGCAGATACCGCGACTAGACTATATACGCATTTAATTAATATTTCATAAGTTAGTAGTACTAGTTCATATGTAAGTAAACTGTATGGAGAAAACTTGGTCGGTTTAACAATACGTTGTGTTAGAGCATGGAAGTAATTTTAAACTACTCTTATGTCACTACTCAATGGAGCACCTACAAGACTATACTGCACTATATGTGATCATTAAACAACTACAAAGTGACATGGTCCATGACTGCATGACTTGTTCGTTTTAGCAACAATGGATAACGTAATCAAATATTATCTGCAGGGTAGTTTGCATACATTTATACCATATTATAGTTGGGCCTTTTTTGTCAAATCATTTCGGCAACTCTGAACTAGAAGTTTCCAGTTGACAACACATCTGAAGTTTGGTAGCTTTCGCAGTAGAATCCAATAGGAAATAATTTTAAAATGCTAAGAGAATTAAAATCTGTTGTTTTGCAGAATCGGTATCGGCATACAGGAACATGCCTGCATTGATTTGCCTGGCATTAAAGGAATGTGGTCTCTTAAAGTTGGCATTGATGATAGTACATATGAAAATACTTTGGTTTTGTCATTTGTGGGTCATACTCGTATATTAACACTTACTGGTGAGGAAGTAGAAGAGACTGATATACCCGGGTTTCTAAGTGATCAACAAACTTTTCACTGTGCTAATGTGGATTACGATCAGGTAACGTAATAAAGTGTTTAATGTAAAAAGTAGATATTTGTTAGTTTACATTTATTTGCAGATTATACAAGTGACGCCCTTGTCGGTAAGATTAATTAAAACTACTTCTAAAAGTCTAGTCTTTGAATGGCAACCCAACGCTGGAAAACGCATTGGTGTAGTTTCTTGTAATGCCCAACAAATTGTTGTTGCATCGGCTCGAGAGGTTTTCTATTTGGAAATAGAGGATGAGAAACTTGTGCAGATTTCACAAAAAACATTGAAATATGAAGTGGCTTGTTTGGATATTACACCTTTGGGTGAAGGCAAAAATCGTTCAGATTTAGTAGCGGTAGGGTTATGGACTGATATTTCTGCCGTTGTTTTAACTCTTCCAAATTTGGGTGTTTGCCATACGGAAAAATTGGGTGGAGAAATCATACCTAGATCCATATTAATGACCACTTTTGAGGGTATTCATTATTTGCTTTGCGCCTTGGGTGATGGTTCAATGTTTTATTTCATATTAAATAAGGAAAATGGTAGTTTAAGTGACAAGAAAAGGGTCACATTGGGCACACAACCTACAACATTGAGAACCTTTAAATCTCTCGCCACAACTAATGTTTTTGCGTGTTCAGACCGACCGACTGTTATTTATTCATCCAATCACAAGTTGGTTTTCTCCAATGTAAATTTAAAGGAGGTTAATCATATGTGCTCTCTTAATGCCCAAGCTTATCCTGACAGTTTGGCCTTAGCCACAAAAAACTCGGTTATAATTGGTACTATTGATGAAATACAAAAGTTGCACATACGCACGGTTCCGCTGGGTGAGGGTCCTCGTCGTATTGCCTACCAAGAGAGTTCTCAAACATTTGCTGTCGCCACCATGCGTATTGACGTACAGGGTCGAGGTGGTCCCAAACCGACCAGAGCCAGTGCTTCTACGCAAGCCCAAAATATAACTTATGCTTCAAATATTGTACCTAAACCCGGCGCTTGTAATACCGCCACAACTAATGCTGAAATTGGTCAAGAATTGGATATAAGCAATCTTTTAATTATTGATCAGAATACATTTGAAGTCTTACATGCTCATCAATTTATGCCATCGGAATCTATAATGTCCATTATGTCGGCTCAATTAGGTGATGATTTAAATTCGTACTACGTCGTATCAACCGCTTTGTTGTACGCCGATGAACCTGAGCCTACTGTCGGCCGAATTATAATATTTCACTATCATGACGGTAAATTGACTCAGGTGGCTGAAACGAAAATTGATGGTGGCTGTTATTCGATGGTCGAATTTAATGGAAAAGTTTTAGCTGGCATCAACAGCTTTGTTCGTCTTTACGAGTGGACAAATGAAAAAGAGTTGAGAATGGAATGTAACATACAAAAGAATATAACGGTGTTGTGTTTGAAAGCTAAAGGTAAGTTAATATTTTTAAACTGTCTAAGATTGCTTTTAATATATAAATTAATCAACACTGAGTATTTTTTATTAATGCTGAACTTATCAATACAATAATTAATGGATATTTCTACATATGTTTAATCTAGATTTTGTAAAATAACACAATTTTAAATTCTAGGCGATTTTATTTTAATTGGAGATCTAATGCGTTCGATGACATTACTGCAACACAAACAAATGGAGGGTATTTTTATTGATATTGCTAGAGATAGTGATCCTAAATTTATGCGGGCCATTGAAATTTTGGATGATGACACATTTTTGGGATCCGAAGACAATGGCAATTTATTTGTATGCCAAAAAGATAGGTAAAGACTTTAATTAAATATAAAAAATTCAACTAGAATCTGCTACTTACAGCGCTGCCACAACCGATGAATTACGTTCTGAACTTCCTGAAGTGGCTCGTTTTCACTTAGGCGATTATGTCAATGTGTTTCGTCACGATTCATTAGTCATGCAAAATGTTGGCGAACGTACCACACCAAATCAGGGCTGTGTCCTTTATGGCACTGTTATGGGCGCCATTGGTATTGTAACTCAAATACCACAAGACTTTTACGAATTTCTCCATAGTTTAGAAGAACGTTTAACGAATGTCATTAAATCAGTGGGCAAAGTTGATCACTCCTATTATCGCAGCTATCAGACAACACAGAAAACCGAACCATGTGAAGGTTTCATTGATGGAGATCTTATCGAAAGTTTTCTCGATTTAACACGTGAAAAAATGAAGGAGTGTGTAATAGGGTTAGAGGTGTGTATAAATAAATAATAATTTTATATACTTAATAAGCTTTTCTAAATATGTTTTTGTGCAATCTTTAATTTCGGTTCTCTATTTTTTGAATTGTTTTTTCTAATTTACTAATTGCAGATTACTAACAATGGAGAGAAAAAAGATGCAGATGTCGATGACGTTATTAAAATAGTGGAGGATCTTACTAGAATGCATTGAATAATATTCTTTGTTTGTAGAAACAAACAGAAAAATGCATATTCTTTTCATTTCATTATTATGTCTTTAAGTTTTTCGAAAAAGCTGAGGGCGAAATCAAACAGTTTTAGTAAGATATATTTTTGTTTATATAACATTTTAATTTTTTATATAAATTTATATACTTTACATATAAAATAAAATTTTTCCCCCTTGAAATGAAAAAGTATGTATGATAAATTAAAAAAATAATCTGTAATTTACATAAATTTAAAATATTTCTTCAAATAAAAGATTTAAAAATTATATAAATTTTAATAGAAAAAAATTAAATGTTTTGAATATAGTCTAAAAAATATCTGCTTTTGATGTTTTTGTGACCCTTTTATCTAAATAATAAAATATCAAAAACAATTTGATTATTTGTTTTATAATAAATCCCTAATGTTAAATTAGAAAGTAATATAATTTTGCATTTTTTCAGAAATAATTCTTGAGGCTATAGAAAACTTAAATAAAATATCGCATTTCTATTCATATTTACTGTCATAGTGAGTGAGAACGAAATTTACCACAACTTATCACTAATTTTCAGTGATTTTTTGCTTCTATCTAAACAGATTTTGGACTGGTTTTCAATACTTTTGTTTTTCTCCCGATCATTTTTGAAATATTGATACCAATTATGGTTATGTGCAAAAGACCAACATCGCTCAATCGACTTCTCTGTCTATATATTTAAGGATAAATACGTAAAAAAAATCGTTTTTAATATAGGCTGTTTTTTAGACGTATAGAATCCTCGATAGCGATAACTAAAACTAGCTGCCATACTAATGAAGTGTTTTTGACTTTTCTGTCAATTCATACCATGGCAGGACACAACAGAACAACGTTTACAAATCGTAAAAATTGATTTGCGAAATTGCGCTGCTGTAGACGCAAGTGCGACAGAGGAATATAATTTATAAACTGCGTTGTGTGTTCGGTGAACGGGCTTAAAATCCACTGGAAGTTGATCAAGATTTTTTATTGTTAAATAATCTTCAGCGAAAAGACTCATTTCTGGCTTAACGGGTATGTAAACGAGCAGAATTGTCGTTTTTGGAGAAAGCACAATTCTCATGAGACCCCACTACATGCCGAAAAATTCAATTTGTTGAGCCAAACATTTGGTAACCGAATTATCTCAAGAAATAAACCTATAAAATGGCCACCTCGTTCATGTGAATGGCGACCTTTGATCGGGTATGCTCGAAAAAGTATTGCAAAATTGGACCACCAGGATAGCACAGTCGCAGAGGCTAATCCATCTTGATATAAAGAGTGAGTCAGAAAAAACCTATACTTGCATTAAGTTTAATAAATACCGTTTAATATAAAAATTTTTAAAAATATATAAATTTAAAAAAAAAAAAAAATATCACAAATTCATTAAACATCAAAACATTGGCATATTCCTCAGTATTTTTAAATTTATCCACTTCTTCCAGAAATCCTTATTATTATTAAAGATTTTATAGGTGCTTTCGTTACCTTACAATCGAACATGAACTGGGATATCTTTCTCCTGTTTTCTTTAATTATTATTTTTAATTAGAGCGTAATACCTTTCCCTCTGCAGAAGAGTGATTGGCTCAAAATGGGGCTTAAGCCCAAGGATGACACATTGGCTATATACGAGTGTACTGCGGCCTACAATTACGTACGCTTCGTTAGTATGGTGGACATCCTTAGAGAAGAAGGTGAATATAAAACCTCTTCAAAAGATTCAGAGACAGTGCTGCATTAGTATTTGCGGCGCCATGAGGACCACATCGACAATGGCCATTGAGAATATATTATCCATTTGGCCTATTGAGATACAGGTAAAATATGAAGCGGCCTTAGCTGCCACAAGATTAATGGCAATAGATGAGTGGCTTATAAGAGAACATAAGACCAGATACCAAAGAATAGCGGATATCTTACCGATAGGAAATATTACAGAATTAACATGTGATAAAATCCCGATGAGATATGAGAATATTAACTGCATCACCATTATACCGGAAGAGGGAGAATGGGATGAGATAATCAGGATGGGAAACACCCACGGAATCGATCTTTATACAGACGGTTCAAAGATTGGTGACCAAACTGGAATGGGCTTATACGACATAAGCCGAAATAGAGGCAAATACTTCCGTCTACCAGATCACAACACTATTTTTCAGGCTGAGATCATGGCGATTACGGAAGGAATTAAATGGATAAAGGAAACGAATAGCGAAACTCCGATTCGTATCTTTACGGATAGCCAATCAGTGATTAAGACATTGAGAAAGGAGAAAGTTGAATCCCGGAACGTTTTGCAATGCAAGAGTGAGATAAACTCATATGCAAATTGTGAACATCTGGAGATAATATGGATACCAAGCCATCACGGGCTGATCGGAAACGAGAAAGCCGACAAATTATCCAAAATGGGAGCTCTTTTGAGTACTATAACTTTGGAGAACGCCAAACCCCTTAAACGATTTAAGGATGAACTTAAACGTTGGGCAATAGAAGAACATGTCAGAAAATGGCAAAGCACTGATGTCGGTAAGGTGACAAGAACACTCTGGGGTGACCCAAATCTTGGGAAGTCAAAGGAGATTTTGAGACTAAGTAGACCTACACTTAGGAAATTAACCAGTGTAATTACAGGTCATACGGAGTTGAGAACTCAGCTAGCTCGCATGAGATTATCTGAGGAGACGACATGTAGAGCTTGTGAGGAAGAGGATGAGACCTTGGTACACTACCTCTGTCATTGTCCTGCGTTTGGGCATATTAGGCGCGAAAATTTTACAGTAGATAATATGCCGAACTTGGAATACCTGGGGAACTCGAACTGGAGATCCATAAGGCGTTACATTGAGGGGACTGGTTTCTTGGACTAGTCCGTTATTTATGGGAAATTATGTTTATGGTTTTTTGTTTGGGAATTCCGTTTTCCACATGGAGCGCACAACATGCCAACTGGGCATAGGTGTATACCTGTCATGGGTTTGGGCTTTTATACCCCTCCTTTTCAACCTAACCTAACCTAACCTAATACCTTTCCACCGGCCAAGGTTCTGGACAGTTGGGTGGACTTGCTTCCCGTGGTACAAAATTTACATTTTTCTTTAAATAGGTAGGTAGAACAGGCAGTTGTTGGGCAGCTCACTTGGGTCCATTATATTGGTCCCTTTGTGATACCTGAATAGAATATTAAGATAAGCAGACCAGTCCAGAGTCTCCGGGAATCGAACACGCAACTCCAAACTATCATACCAGCGCACTACTGACTAGTACACCGGGCACCCTTCTTTAAATACTACTCAAGGGCATTTTTTCATTAGTATCATAGTAATAAATCGAGCCAGAAATATGAATGTACTCTGTGCTGTTTTCAGAAGGTAGTTAAAATTCGTTTTTGTAGACACTCCTTAATAAATATGTATGTATTTCTGTGTTTATCGTCCCTGATAGCTTGCTTTACAGGAAACTTCTTAAGGGAATTTTGTTTGTTTTTTGTCCGGTTTTGTTTTTGAACATTACCTAGACCATCAGGCACATAAAAATCTTGACACGGAAGTTATGAAAAGTCATACGTATGTTTCATCATCCATCACACAACAGGTGTATTTTTATAAAATGTTCTTAGTTCTTAACCGCATTGCGATTTGGAACTTTATAAATATTATACGACTTTAACCCAGCACTAGTTTTGGCTCTGCGCATTTAACTTTTTTTCTGATAGAACTGTTCGGTGCTCTTTGAAAGAGTTGTTCGATTTGTTTTGCTCTACCAAATATCTGTTAGACTTTTTTCTTCCTGTTTCAGGATTATATTCCAATGTTCAAGACTTCTTTGTACTGTTTAATGGCTTTTGAAACAGTGTGACTTACGATGAATCTTCAGATCTTTTTTTGAAAGTCCATATTGGATTTTTCTTTTCAAATATTTAATTATTTTTTGACATTTTTTGCGCTGTTTATTTTGGCCAAAAATTTATGAAAATATATGATTTAGAAAAGATTGTATCTGACATTTTTTTATAATTTGTTGGACCAAGGATAAGTTTTGGCTGAAATACTGTGTATACGTTTCATATGACCCACTGTTTAATAAAAATAATTTATTTTTAAGGTCTATTTCATAAGAATTTAAACAACTTTATAAAACAAAATTTCATAGCCAATCAGTTTTATAAAAACCTAATACGTAAGCTTTAAATAATTTTTATAAATAAGGCGTTAATCTTTATTGTCATTCGCTCTCTCTCTCTCTCTCTGTTTCGCTACTCTCTGTGTAGCAACGTCAGACAATTTAAAATTCTTTGTTTTTTTATTATATAAAGACCAACAGCTTGAACAATTTGCGTTTATACTTAAATTTAACAAAAGTTTAAAAAAAACCTTCTTACGAATAATTGTAATTTGTTGTCACTAGCGTGTCTAATAATAATTAATGAGTAAGATAAATTTAATATATTTAAACATGTATATAATTTTTAAAATAATTTTTGCCTATAACTTTGCTGGTTAGTTTCTGATTTGTTTCAAATTGCTTACGAATATCCGTAAAGACATATCACATATATAAATAGCAACAAACGTGTATATAAAATGTTATAGTGTTGAAAATGTTAATTTTTGTGGTAGATATATGAAAAAAAAATAGTAGTGAAATAATATTAGTAGATATGTAATTGAATTGAGCAAATATGAATTTTATTTTTTCCCCCGTTATATTTAAAATTTCATTATATTAACAACTATTTACGTATGCATCGTTAAATCTGTATAAAAGTATTAGATCAAATCTCTTAAAGATTAACATTTCTCTAAAGATATGTTCCCACAAAATGATCATTGTGATGGATAAAACAAAACGGGGGGAAACGCCATTTTTATGTCAATAAAATTGTAAAGAAAATTATGATAATTACGATACATACATACATACATACATACACTCATGCATAGTAATTGACGAATAAGAGATAGGAAGGAAGTAAAAGTAAACATACCTTGCTTAGGAGTGTATGGCTGTGCATTAAACAAAGTTAACCCCTAATATGAAATTAGGATGTTTAAACAGCGGCTGCGCGATAATAAATTAAATGGAATATGAAACAGTTGAATATTTTTTTACTTTTTGTGGGGCTTATATTAAAGATGCAATTACAATATAACGAAACGGTTCGCGAAGAAACATTTAAGAGAAACTGTTTAAAATATTGAGCATGTGAAACATGTACTTAGAGGCTTGCCATTTTAGCACTTTTTGTGCCAGAATTAGCACATTTCTTCTAAGTTAGCACGAAAGATTAAAAAAAGGCTTAGTGCTAGTTAAGCATTTTTTAATACATAATTATTTTTTTTTGTACTTTTTCGCACAATGTTTTTATATATGTATATAAGTAACCAAATTATACGTAAAATAAAATAGCAAAACAAATGCTACTGACACTCGATTTTTACCATGACGTGAAAAAGGGCAGAGAAGTAGAAAAAAAATCTCGTTTTCTGTTGTCGAATTTTTATACCCTTCACACGTGAAAAAGGGTATATATAGGTTTGTCATTCCGTGTGAAATTTCTACAATTTTCATTTCCGACCCATAAAGTATATAAGCTCTGTCCGTCTGTCCGTGTGTATGTTGAAATCAACTTTTTGAAGCCCCCGACATAGGTTGGACCCGGGTGAGGTATTAAAATATCAGAAATATTCGGGAGTAGATCGGTATTGAAAATCAGAAACATCGGTACATAAACAACTGAGATATGAGCAAAAACCCACGACCACCTCGATTTTTTTCACAAAAACAACATTACAACAACAACATACATACATACAAACGTGTATACTGGTTAGAGAAAACGTGGCATCGAATCCCAGCTGAGCCAAAAAAATTTTTTGAAAAAGGGTATATATAGGTTTGTCATTCCGTGTGAAATTTCTACAATTTTCATTTCCGACCCCATAAAGTATATATTTTCTGAAAGCTTATGAATAGGGAAATCGATTAAGCTCTGTCCGTCTGTCCGTCTGACCGTCTGTCCGTGTGTATGTTGAAATCAACTTTTTGAAGCCCCCCGACATCGCTTGGACCCGGGTGAGGTATTAAAATATCAGAAATATTCGGGAGTAGATCGCTATTGAAAATCAGAAACATCGGTACATAAACAACTGAGATATGAGCAAAAACCCACGACCACCTCGATTTTTTTTTCACAAAAACAACATTACAACAACAACATACATACATACAAACGTGTATACTGGTTAGAGAAAACGTGGCATCGAATCCCAGCTGAGCCAAAAAAAATTTTTTTTTATATTTTAAAAATTTTTTTTAAAATTTTTTTTTAAATTTTTTTTTTTTATTTTTTTTTTATTTTTTATTTAATATATTATTTATATTTTTATAATTTTTTTTTTTTAATTTTTTTTTTGTTTTATATTAATTATATATATTTTAATTATTTTTTTAAAATTTTTTTTTAATTTTTTTTAAATTTTTTTTTTTTAATTTTTTTTTTTATTTTTTTTTTAACATACATACGTAAATTTATAATTTTACAATGGGATGTTTTTATATATGTATATTTTTTATATGTATGTACGTATTTCATATGAGATGAATGGTGATACAAACCACTGTTATTGCATGACTATACGTTGTGAAGGGTATATAAGATTCGGCACGGCCGAATATAGCGCTCTTACTTGTTTTTTTTTATTTTTTATTTTATATATTATTTATATTTTTATTATTTTTTTTTACATTTTTTTTTTTAATTTTTTTATTGTTTTATATATATTATATATATAATAATTTTTTTTTTATTTTTTTTTTAAATTTTTTTTTCAATTTTTTTATTTTTTGTTTTTTAACATACATACGTGAATTTATAATTTTACAATGGGATGTTTTTATATATGTATGTTTTTTTGTATGTATGTACGAATTTCATATGGGATGAATGGTGACACAAACTACTGTTATTGCATGACTACACGTTGTGAAGGGTATATAAGATTCGGCACGGCCGAATATAGCGCTCTTACTTGTTTTTTTTTTATTTTTCTTTACACTCATTTGCGCTTGCTTATTATTCTTTATTCTGTTTTCTTTTTAAAAAATAAATTTTTAAAGTTAAATTTTTTATAAAAATAATAGATTTAATGGAAAAATATGCGTAGTTATCGGGATAAAAGGTAGACTTAGTATTAACAACAAAAATAAAAATATTTACAACACAAACAACCCGCTTAGGATGTGTTATGATGAGTTTGCCAACGACTTCGCGTTTTTATCGCTATAAAAAGTAGCCTATGTGTTAATCTAGGTTGTTATCTATCTATGTGCCGAAATTCATTAAGTTCCGTTCAGCCGTTTTTGCGTGATTGAGTAACAAATATCCAAACATTCACATTTATTATATTAGTAGGAAGTAGGATTACAAATACATACATATTTTTATTTGTATTAAAAATTTTCATATTTTTCTAAATACGATTATAAGCTAAAAAATCACAAAAAAATATTGGGCCAATTCAAAGAAGACTCTCATATTGTACTATGTCATATAATTCATATTAATATGACTAGTGACTTTGAACACCTTTTGTTAACAAATTATGCATTTAATACAAGAAAGAAGACAAAGAGATGACGCTGTTAAAAATTCTATGTATACAGGAAAGAAGAAAATAGAAAATATTCTCTCTGAGAGGTGAGAAGTGAAGAAATTCTCTCTGAGAGACAGTATGGTTAAAGGTATAACATAAACAATTTCTTATACATGGGAAACAAATGTGTAAAGTCTTATTATTTTCTTTGTATGGAAATTACTAACAAAAATTTTATGCATGCATAAAATAATATGAAATAGTACAAATATGACTGATATGCAACCACTTTGAATTGGCCCATTATAAAAAAATCATTGTATAAATGAAAAGTGATTTTGGCAGATTTTTAAAAGAGAATTAAAAATATTCACGATTTTAAATCATCGTCTAAATTGGGTGTGCGTTTTAAACTAGTGATCTATGCGAATTCATTATCAGGTGGTGTTGACAACGCAGCTGATCTACTTTTTTATTTGCAAAAATGATGATTGGATTGTCAAATATTATTTATGTTTACATAGATTACTCTTTCCCGCGCAAAAAAACACAAACAAAAACCATGTAGTTTTTGACACATCGACAGTCGAAAGCAACAATAAAAAACCATGTTGTTTTTTTAATGTTGTATTTGTTGTAGAATTACCACCACCTGATAAATAAATTCGCCTTGCTAGTGATGTAGCGAATACGAATAGCGAAGTTTTTAAAGCTTAGTCGCCGTGTTATTCACACATTTTCATTGTCGTTTGCATCATAGTACATAGTAATTTTTTTGTTTGTATCAACACTTTTTAATAGTTTTTTGGTACAGTATTCTTATTTGAAATAAATCCTTTTTTATTTGTACTTTTATATAAGCTAATGGCTTTTATGGTTAAAGTTAATTTTAAATTTTCTTTTGAAAAAATAAAATCAAATTTGTTTAAGATAAGAAAAACTAAGACAAACTTTTTTTCTTGATTAGTATTAGACCTTCTTACAAGTATGTATTTTATATATTCTTAACTCAGCAAGTGTTGAAAGCCTTTGATACAAGAACCATATTGTTTAATACTTCAATACTATTCTCATTAATAAAATTTTTGAAAATTATTAAAATCAAACTCCAGAACACTCATACAATAATTTTAATTAATATCGTAAGACATAACCAAAATAAACACTTTCAGTCTGAAGGCAGCTTTATTAAATTTAATCTTAAATGATTAACATTTTTTTAAACATATAAAATATTAGTTAAAGTTCCTGTTAAGGTTTTATTACTTTTGTTCCCTGCTGCTTTTGTTGTTGATGTCATTAATTTATTATTTTTGCTATTGGCAAAATTTTGGTACAATTGATGTTTATTTGATAAAATTTTTTATACCCTTCACCTGTGGTGCACAAGGGTATATATAGCTTTGTCATTCTGTTTGTAATTTCTACAATTTTAATTTCCGACCCCATAAAGTTTATATTTTCTGAAAGCTTATGAATAGAGGAGTCGTGTGTTGGTTGAAATCAACTTTTAGAAGCAACTATGTATATGTTCTGTGTATGGTATCAATCTTTTGGAAATATCCGGAAATGAATCGCTATTGAATATAAACTAAAAATTTTGAAGACAAATAAAATATTGTTTTCATTAAAAACATTGTTGACTTAAAGATAATTTTATCACGCATCTTTATATTGAAATAAGTTAGCGTGGTCACCTTATTAAGGGGAAAATATTACCCATGTCTATAAAAAATCTGTGCGTTATACGCAAAAACTGAAAGCGGATTTAAATTTAACGATTTGAGATCACTATACTCCACATACTTATGTTAAAGGAACAATTTTTTGCAGACCAGTGTAATTATATTTATTAAAATAAATACACACGATCGTGTATATTTGTTTTATTTATTTTGTATCTGCTTAGATAACAAGTGTTAAACAAAACTGACATTAACCATCATTTGCAAGAATTATAGCATTTTCATATAGGGCACGGCACACTTATACAGGTAGCCCAGTGCCAAGAATTGTCAAACTCGATATATAAAAAAAGATAGACAAAAAGTACTCTCTCTCACTCCGCGCTATCAACTTAAGTAATTATACCATGATATAGGGTGATGACTGTAATGAAATAAGCTGATTTCATTTTAACTGAATTTGCAAACCAAATAAACAATTTTAAGTTAATAAAATAAATGTGTCTGACGTAATTCGTAAATGTATACTTACACACAGTGAACGAGAGAAAAAATTATAAATCGTCTGTAAAATGACATACTTATGTAAAATACATTTCGTCTGAAGGCGCTTTTAAAGCTGCACGTGTGTAATGTTTATACTGTTGTTGTTCTCCAGCTGAACACATGCATCGCTCTACGCAGTAGGATAAAGCCACAAATCACGTTCATCACAAAAAAGTTCTACAGACGCGTTGACTGCGAAGTTACTGTTATTGGAGGAGTTTTATTTGATGTCTGTTTTTATTCTCGCAGTTACGTACACACGTCAGCTGCCTGACATGTAGTTAACAATACAATCTTTTAAAAAATTAAAGTATGTAAGTATGTACTACATATGTATGTATATTTTTTATTTTTTTTAAATGTCCGTTTTTAGTCATACAAGAAAAAAGAAATTTTGTTTACTGTTATTCCAAAATTAACCACTTAAGCTTTTATTCAGCCACATTTAACGTTGTTTTAAAAAGAATAAAGTTTTTACATTTTTACATTTTAAATTATTTATTACTACTCCACGCTGCTTACGCCAATTAAAGAGTCGCTGCTGATGTTACCAGTGGAAACTTTTGCTGACATTCGCTGTTATTGTTTGTTCCTTTAACATCCACTCATTCTCCATCCTCTTCCGTTGGTCCATTTCCGTTGCATTTCACATTTATACAAGTTTGTATAGTACGTGTGAGCCGTATGTAATGCTCGTCGTGTGCGTTGTTCTCCATATTTTGTTGTTATTTTTGGTGTCAATAATGACTTGATGTTGTGGACCATTTCATCAGTTTGTTTTATCTTCAAATATCCAATTGCGTTTCTTCATTCGTCGTGATTTGTTCGTGTCTTATAAAACGCGGCTAAACGTCATTATTATTTATATAAAAAAACTTGAGCTCCCTTTGACTACTATATTCTTATTTTACTATTTTTTTCCTTAGTTTATCTTAAAAATTCTCACACATAACGGTTTACCAATACCTATATATGTACATATATACTTACATGTATACAGGTACCTACATAACTGAAAAGGAAAATAATGCATTAAATAAATAAAAGGATAAAAGAAGCAAAAACATAAAAGGAAAAATAAATCAACCATTACTCAAAATGAATTATTATGAATTAATTGTTGTTGCTTTTGGTTACACCACACAAACAAAGTAGTTTTCATTAGTTGAAAAAAAAAATTTTCGTTTTGATATAAAATAATAACAAAATTTTGTGCTTTCATTTAAATTGATAAATTATTAATACCTACTCAAATAAAAAAAATATAAAAAATTTTAAATTCGTAAATAGGAATTTTACAATAATTAAAGTTCAAAACTAATTCACACATAAATGAGCAGTGTTTTTGTAAATAAAAATTATTATGCCAAAAGTTTATTGATTTTTTTTTACCATAATTTTACAAATTGTGTATTTTTGTATGTTAATCTTAATGCCTCAATAAAATTATGCGTGCAGACTAGCTGGAACATTTTTCAATTGGAATTTCTTATTAAACGGATGTTGTGCTGCTGATAAAAGTAATCCCGCCGGCAAAACGGATACTTGACATAAGTAAGTAGAAACTAAAATATTATACTATCTTTATTCAATAAGAGCATTTACAAAATAAATTAAAAGGTACTTTAGGTAAGACTCTCTTATGTATACTATATACACATACCTGATGGCGAACGTCATCGGGATTTGTCGTGACAAACGCTGAAATGTTAAGTCATCGAAGATAAATGCTGATTTTTTTAGTTTTATGTTAGGATTTTGAAAGTTAAAGTCCAGACTTTCATAAGTTACCGTAATTGATTTTGTCCGCTTATAAGCGTTAATAATTATTAACGATATCTATCAGATAATATCATTGAGATCCTATAGCGATTTCTTACGTTAAGTATTGGACTCATAAGAGAAAATGTTGCTAAGTTTCAATTTTCTTATGCTGCTTTTACTCAGCACTGTACTGTATATTACAGTGGCTTTTTCAGACGTACGATCCATCTAAAATTTCGCATATCTGTCAAAATTGACAGTTTAATGTTTGCTTTCATATGTACATACGCTTTTAGTTTCATCGGACATAAACTATAACAGTATACAGCTGTTTTTGTGCTGATATTTTTTTTTATTTATCGTGGGTGTTCTGTGCTCTTGCAAATAAAGTTTCCAAAATATTTATTTTGTTAAGTATAATATATAAATATGTAAATAGATTTTAATGTATATTTGCTTAATCACAAACACTATGTTTTTGTCAGCACAAACAATTGATTTGAAAACAGCTGATGTACTCTGACAGTTCAAAATAAACCACGTTCTAATTAAAAATGGTTACACTGCTAATGCAGGCTTACATTTTCAGAGGCAAATTTTTGCACATCATGTACATATGTATTTTGCAGTGGGAAATTTACCAAGCACACTGTATTATAGTAACTAAACTGATTCATCAATGAAAAGGCCATTGAGATGTATTGCTCAAATTCGTCACTAGGTTCATGTGTACACATATGAATATACATATGTATGTATGTACATACATATAATCAATTCAGACAGAAGAACATACTCAGCAAAAAAATTATAAATTTCTAATCACGAAATTGTATAATCATGAGATCCCAATATGTGTGTGCAAAGTTTCAGGAAAATCGGTGAAATTCAAGTAGCTGAAAATGATAACTTTTTTTATATGGGCGTGGCACTGCCCACTTTTCTAATCGCGAAATTGTAAAGTCATGACAGCTTAATATGTTTGCAAAGTTTCAGAAAAATCGGTCTAGTTCAAGTACCTCAAAATTATAATTTTTTATGGGCGTGGCTCTGCCCACTTTTCTAATCACAAAGTTATATATTCATGACAGCTCATTATGTGTGCAAAGTTTCAGAAAAATTGGTCCGGTGCAAGTACCTCAAAATTAAAACTTTTTTATGGGCGTGGCCCCGCCCACTTTTCTAATCACGAAATTATATAGTCATGACAGCTCAATATGTGTGCAAAGTTTCAGAAAAATCGGTCAAGTGCAAGTAGCTAAAACTGATAACTAATTTTTTATGGGCGTGGCCCCGCTCACTTCTTGCCACCCATAAACACTCCCTGGAATGTGTACAACAACTTGCCAACGTTTGAGTTCGATCGGTTCTACAGTTTCGGAGTCTATAGCTAACACACACACAGAGTTTCACTTTTATATATATAGATTTATATTTTTATTATTTTTTTATTTTCTTTTAATTTTTTTTATTTTTTTCTTATTTTTATATTTTTTTTTTAATTTTTTTATTTTTTTCTTATTTTTTTTTAATATTTTTTTAATTTTTTTTTAAAATATTTTTTTTAAATTTTTTTATATTTATTATTTATATTTTTATTATTTTTTTTGAATTGTTTTTGAATTTTTTTTTTTTATATTTTAATTATTTTTTTTATATCTTTTTTTATTTTTTTTTATTTAATTTTTTTTACCCATACACGTTGTGCACAGTATATAAGATTCGGCATAGCCGAATATAGCATTCTTCCTTGTTTTCACACGTTTAATGAGACTTGACTAAATTTAGAAAAATTAAAATAAATAACTAAAAAAAATCAATAAACTGGAATAAAAAATTGCTTTAAATTATAAAAATGAAAATTTAATAGATATACTTCTATAAAACAATTACGTACATATAAGTAAAATATAAAAAAAAAAACAATAAAAAATACCTGGTGGGGGTAGCGAAGCCCCTCGGGTTAGCTAATGTTGAATAAATAAGGATGAATTGTTAAAGACGTATTTAAGTCACCGGTTTTACTCTGGCGAGAATGCGAAATTTCCTAGATTTACGTGAATTTAACAATAAGTAACGGCAAATAGCCTTGGCTGGGAACTCTTTTTAGCTACTTAAAACGAAGACGAGTTTAGCTTTTATCTTCAGTAAAACAAACTTTTGTGTGGTTTAACATTTACACACTAGGTTAGAGAGAGTGCAAAAGTAAAAGTTAGCGCGAGATTTTTTTACACATAATTGTCTGGAAATATTTTAACCGGCGACGTAAATACCATTGTTGAATTATAAATAATTTATTTTACAGTCTATTTCCATTAACTTCGTACTCTTAAGATCGACGTCAGAAGCAAACAATTATACTCGTAAGCTGCTTAAACATGATATTATTATTTCAGATTTTAAAATGATATACTAATATATTTTTTTTTTGCATATTACATACGAGTGTAACCTATTTTAACTTTCACTATTTTTATATTTTAACTGTCAAACCAAATAACTTGTGTCGAGCTTTTGACATCACTGTTTGTGGTAGTGTTTCTTGCTTAAATATTAATTATCTTTCAACAATAATTTAAATATGAACTTAAAAAAAATCATAAAAAATTTGTAATAAAATATTAAAGTTAATTATCCGTTAAATGCAATACTTATTTTTGAAATATACAAAAAATATGAATTTCAAAGAATTGAAATAAAAAAATATTATTTAAAAAGGGAGAAAAAATCTCAGTCACCAATAAAAAAAAATATTAAGAAAAATATGAATTAACTCTATGAAAACAAAAATTGTAAGCATAATTTTCCAAAGAAGACAAAAATTATGCATGAACACTGAGTCGACAGTGTTACGACCGATTACGACAGACATTATTAGTTGTGAATGAATGACAACAATTCCTTTGGAATTAAAAAAAAAATATACTTATGTATGTACACATGTACAATGACAATTTGAAGGTGTTGTTATGTTGAAGATGCTCGTGACTTTTTAAAAAAGCTAAAAACTAGCTCACAATCGCCGAAATCAGTATGTGCGACCAATTGACCAACTCCAGAACAAATGGAAAGTGTTTTTTATCTCGTTTTGTATTTTCTTTATTTTGTATTTTTTAACGCAGTAAAAGCAATAAAATTTGCAAAATAGAACAGAGGTGGAAAAGAGTAAGATTGTACATAGATTTTGTGCATTTTCGACAAGCGGGTCGTAACTCAATTCTTTGAATTGAGAAAAAGTAAGTAAGAGTGCTTTATATGTAAAATATGTTTTAATGTATAGGTATTATGACCACATCGTAGCTTGTTCAGATTTCATATTTTCATATAATAACACACCCGTACAAATAAAGTACATAAGTATTTTCGCTTTAAATTTACAACCAGAAAACAGACAATCAAATTCTTTGCCAATCGAATAGTTAAGTTCTTGCAAATCTAACTTTTCTTTTGTGGCTATAAAATTTCTATTCCAAAATTCGAAATTTCTTAGTGCTGACTATATACTAATATTCCATAAATAACCATAAAATTCTTAATTCATAACTAAACTATACGATTGGCAACAATTCTGGACTGACAACCGATACTGTTTTCTCTGTGTACCTGATAACAGTTTCCTTATTCGAGATAAAAATGGAAAGGATCGGAGTAGGGGAAATGGTATCCCTCATGCAAAAATTATACATTTGATATCATTTCTGTAGGTTCACAATTTTTGTAAGCCACTTTATCTTTAATTTTTAAAAACTTATGAGTTTAACATTCATATCTAAACAAAAACACTGTAGATTGGAGTTTTGCTTGTGTTTTGTTACAACAATAAAACAAATGCAATATTTTACACTTGATGCTCTTGTTAAGTCTCTTAGGGTGATTTTGTTGTTGGCTTTTATAGGATCCAATAAATAGTTCACTGCGACAATCGGTAAGTAAGCAACAAATTAGTTTCTTTTTAATCTTCTTATATCCTTCACACGAGAGTGTAAATGTCATTTCGTTTGTAGTTTCTATAATATTCATTTTAGACCCTATAAAGTACTTATATTCTGAATTCTGTGTGTAAGATGAAATCAACACTTATACTTCAGATTCTATTAAGAATCAATTGATCTAATATACCCACATAACTGTGGGTATATCTGATAAGATAAGATAAGGTAAGATATAAGCGAAAGAATACGATTGCCTCTGTTTTTTACTTAAACAAAGTCAGATGTTGGAGCTTTTATCGCACTTCTGCCACGTTTTTTACGTATATATAAAATATGCATCTTTGGAAATATTTACAGAAAATCTTGTTGTTGACAAAGATATCGGAAAAAAATTTTTTTAAAAGAATTTTAATAAAAAATTTCAAATGATGATTTCATAAATAAGTTTTGGTTTTAGTTGCACAATATAACTGTCAGATATGATCATTACATGATAGCAAAAACTGTATGAAGGGTATATAAGATTCGGCATATTTCAATATAAGCTGTGAATATTAAGAACTTACCGTTACGACATTTAAACTTATTGCAACAAAAACCAATATAGTCCAGGCTTTGGGCTACAAAATTTTAGAACGAACAGATATAACTTTTACTAAAAATTATGTTTTATATAATAAAATAATGACTTCAAACATTTGAAATTATTTTACTTCAACATAAGTAAAATAATTTTTTTTCATAATGATCTTATCGACGCAAATGAGTAATATATCGATTTTCAACATTTTCTTAACTTCTTTAACAAACGCGCTTAAATTCTTTTATACTTCTGCCGTGAAACTCCGTCAAAACAAAACTTTAACACGCAACAATGTGACATTTTATTAGTAACGTATTTAAAACAAGCAACTCTGACGAACAGTCATTAAGAGCAGAAGGATGCTTTTGAAACGCATGTGTGACAAACATCAACAACAGCAATAACAATAACAAAATCTTGGTACTAATAATACAACAACAATATTACAACATAGTATAGCCAACTAAGTATTATGTATTTATAATAAATGTTGAGGGTTCTACAAAGATTTCTTTAGAAATAAACGTTCAACAACATTTTGAAACATACAAACGAAAAATGTTGCATGTATGTATAAAAGTATGTGTAAATATTGCAATTGTGTCACACTCATCTATGGACCGACCGACAGACCATTTCATGTAAGTTACACAATTTCATGCTCAATCTACATAATTGGTTGCTTGTACATGCTATATTTGTGTAGTGTAGTGTGATTGAGCCGCAAAACCTCTTTTAGATTATTATTTTAAAAAAAATCCTAAAACTAAATTTTAAGTTGTTACTAATCGTTCTAAAACTCTGCTTTACATAAATATAGATTTTTTTCTACACCATGCAAGTGTTATAAATGTAGCGTCATAGTGTCTATTACGACAAACGACAATGTACGAGTATTAAATTGTTTTGTTAGTTCTTATAGGTATACATTGTAAAATAAAACAACAACAGAAAAAAATAAAAGAAAAAAAAAACAACTAAACTTCCGTGTAATAGGATCTTGGCGTAACGCTTTATCAATGAGCCATAAAAAAATAAATTTAATTTTATTTTTAGATTGTTTTAAGAGTGAGTTTGAGTATGTGAATTAGAGTATAAAAAAAAAAACAATTCATATTTAAGGAGATTTTATTTTAGTTATAAACACAAATGCTTATAGATTAACCAGTGTTTAGAGATTAAGTGGGTACACACATAGTTACATACATATATAACTAAAAAGGTCGTAACTAAGTTTTTCTTACTTTTTATGCAATTTTTCTTGCATTGGTTTTTCTAACAAATTTAAAACTTTTGGAAATGCATTTTAGTTTTGCTCTTATTCATGCGTTTGGTTTCATTCAAAAAGTCCATAAGAAATACTAACGCTGGATCTTCACGTTGCAATTTTCATTGCATAAGCTTAAGCAAAAACGTCGGCAGAATAACGGCACTTTATTGCTAAAGTATCACGGCTTTCAGACTAGGCAAGTCACTAGGCAAGTGACTTGCGCAAGTGTTGTGTTTATAGGCAAAAGGGGTAAGGTCGGGTTAAGAGGAAGAAACTTGCTCATTTTTGAGTACACCTTGCCTGTACTCGGCAAGTACGAGCAAGTTTTTGTTGAGAAACCAAAAACAAACGAGTAATAAAAACAAACAAGAGTGCTATATTCGGCCATGCCGAATCTTATATACCCTTCACAACGTGTTGTCATGCAACAACAATTGTTTATGTCACCATTAATCTCATATGAAATACGTACATACAAAACATACATATATAAAAACATCCCATTGTAATATTATACATTAAGTTTACTTATGTGCTTAAAAAAAAATAAATTAAAAGAAAAATTAAAAATAAAACAATAAAAATTTTAATAAAATATAAAATAAAAAAAATTTTTTGGCTCACTCTAACCAGTATACCACGTTTGTATGTATGTGTAGATAATTGATAATTGTAGAAATTTCAAACGGAATGACAAACCTATATATACCCTTTTTCACTGTGTGAAGAGTATAATAAGTAAAAGAGAACGAAACTTGGGCAAGTCAGTTGCTGAGTCTGAACATGAAAGCAAGTTCAAAGAAAAATAAAAGAAAATAAAAAACTAACTTGAGCAAGTGACTTGCCCAATGCGAAAGGGGTATATGTTTATTTTCATTGTGTGGATAACTCGACACAAGTAATTTATTTATAAAATTTAATATTTTTGTTTTAACTTTTATTGGTTTGTTTTTGGAATACCTCACTCTAAATTCAAAGAAAATTTCAACGATTTTGACAGCTTATTGCGGCAATAATTGCTCAAGCAATCAGCAGAGCAATGATTGCGCAATAAATTGCTACATATAGCAATTTGCGGTCTACACGTCGCAATCTCGATGGAGGCAATCAAATTTGGCAATTGCGGTAATAAATATTGCTACGTGAAGACCCCGGGTAATAAAATAATGTTGCCTAATCAGAATATGTGACAGCGCATTGAGAAAGGGACCTAAGGGTAAACACAGGTTTTGTTCAGGAGATTCATTTTAAAGATTAAATGATTTTTTTTATTTTTTTAATTGCTCATAAGGAAAAAAATAAATTTTTTGTAGTTTCGTTAAATCAATTTATTTTGTTAATTTAGTAGGGGAAAAAATTAGAATAAATAAATTTGACCGTTTGGTCCCTTTCTATTTGCGCTTGGAATCGTCGACTTCACTTTTATGAAACGCGCATATCTCTGGGAGGGAACACTTTTGGGGCATGGGATCGGTCTCATTCGATGCTCAGATGTTGTCCACATCAAAAAAAAAAAATGTGAAAATTGTTTTTTTTACCCTTAGGTCCCTTTCTCTATGCGCTGTCACATACATATACTTTGTTTATAACGTTACAAAACATACATATGTAGTCTTTCTGCTTGAATCAAGCAACAATCTATTTCGTATGAAATAATGTGAACAATAGTTATTTCGTACGAAATTCAAAGCAAGAGCTGATCGATTTAAAAATTATTTTCGTATGTTAAATTCTTCATTTGAAATAACTAAAGTTGGCTAACATATTTTAGAAATTGAAACAGAGTTCCAGGCTTATTATAGCCTAGTATTTGTTTGCTCAATAAAACTAGTACTCTGTTCAATATTTTATGCGAACTGTTTTCGAAATCCATATAAAAAAATTTCGTAGGAAATGCTTATGGAGTAATGTTGACTAATCAGCAATGTTGAAAAACATATGAAATGTTTCTATCAACATTCAAGCAACATTTTATTTCATATCGAGGGCTTATATTCAAAAAGTGCTATCTGCAAAACCACAACTTCTCAGGAGAGCAAAAAAACAATTTTTTCTGTTAACTCTTCGAATACTAATTAAAAGTTATTTTACAATGTTATTCAAACCCGACGTGTAAATTGTTCAAATATTCATTTATTATTAATTCTGGATATTATCGACTTTATGGTAGATAGCAGTTTTTGCTATATATAAAAGCAGATATTCAAATAAGCAGATAGCACTATTTGAACAAAAATAAAAATAATCTTTGTGGAAAACTAATTGAATCTTATATTTAAGCAACTAAATTTTTTATTAAAATATTAAGCTTTTTTAACAAAACAATATTTAATATATTATGGATAAAAGTGAAATAAATATTTAAAAACATGTAATTATTTTAATAGAATTGTATACAAAATAATAGTTAAAAAGCAATTAAGTTTTTTCCAAATGTTTTAAATTATCATAAAAACATTGGTATTCTTGCGGAATAACAGGCTTTAATGCTTGTAAATGCTTCCATTTGCTTAATTGAATAGGACGTGGACCAGTTTGTAAGGTATTTAATTCTACATGACCACCGTATGATTTGATTCTAGTCGGACGAACTTTATATTCGTCATCAAAATTAACTTTATATATAATATTTCCTGTTGGTAGATATGTATATGTATAAGGGATTTTGTTTGTGATACGGTAGGATTATTTTTTTGCCGACCTGGTATAATAGATGAAACATTTAGATTTATAGACCTTATAAATATCAGCTTTATTTTTAAATATTGTAGCAATGTATATCTTACTACTATCTTTGCGGCAATAATGACTTTCCATTTTGTCTAATTTTTCGAAATATTGTTTTGAATACGTTTTATAACCCCTTTTTTTTTTAAATAATGCTTAGGCCGCTGACTTTTATCACGAGAAGATGCATTAAGGATTTTTTTGACCAACCAATATCTTAACATACTTCGATTTATAGAAACAATTGAAAGAAACATAGTTTTTCATACTTGCAGAAATTCGTGGTTGCAAGGAAGTTTACAAATGAAGCTTATCTGTTTTTCAGAATTTTCCACTGAATTCCTTTTTTTGGGAAGCTGTGTTACGTGGGCTTTTATATAAACTTGCTTAGCTTCCCAGGACATACTACAAAACGTTTTAAAAATATTTTTTCTAGTGTCTTTATTGAATTTTTGGCACTGTCTTACAGCACTTCATGCAAGTTTTCGATAAACATGTATGTACATAGGTCCAATTACTTTTTGTTTTTTTGTAACATTTTGCTTTACAACTTTATCGATTGTTAAAAATCCTAAACATTTCTGACCCTTCTCACGATTTTTATACCCGCCACCAAAAAAATGGTGGGGGTATATTCATTTTGTCATTCCGTTTGTAACACATCGAAATATCCATTTTAGACCCCATAAAGTACATATATTCTGAATCAGGGTTTGATTTGATGACGATCTAGCTATGTCCGTCCGTCTGTCCGTCTGTTGAAAGCACGATAGAGGTCGCACCGAAAAAGCTAGAGGGCTCAAATTTTGCCAGAATCTTTCTTATAGACAAGGTTTGTTTGGTATTGAAAATGGGCTAAATCGGAATGTTAGGAAGAGAGTTATAGCTCGAAAGGCAAGAGTAGGTCGAAAAAACCGTGTCCTTCGAACATCGAATAAAATGGAATTGTGTCCAAACGCATTAACGTAGACTCATGAAACTCCGAATATATATTTCCTGAGTAAAAACAATATGTTTCCCCGAAAATTATTTAAATCTATGCATTAGGAGAGGAGTTATCAATCAAAATGTACGAAAATTTATACCGCACAGTGTATTTTTCGGTATATTTAAAAACAAAAACGTCATAAAAGCAACAAAATTGGATGTACGACTCTGAAATTTTGCACACTTTGCTTTTTGGTGAGACGCTTTTTTGTAACGGAAAATCAATGTGCCACGCCCACTTTTACGCCCACCTCCCATATAACGTTTTACCTAAAATTCATATAATTTTTCTATTAATAAAGATTTTGGAATAACAAAGGGCTATATTGAAACACCTAAGTTGTACTCATTCGCAAAAACAACTTTGACACGCCTACTATAACGCCCACTTTTCACGTTATCTACCGTTAATGAAATTTAAAAGCTCATAAAACCGCCAAAATTAGAGGTATGATGATCAAATTTGCTACGTATATCCTTCTAATCAATGTAACTATTTTACCAAAAAGTTTAGGTGACACTCCCATTTTAACGCCTACCTCCCCTATAACGGTTTATCTTAAATTCATGTAATTTCTCTATTGACAAAGTTTTTGGGAAAATAAAGGACTATATTGAAGTATCTAAGTTGTTTTTAATAGCAGAAACTTTATTGACACGCCTACTTTAACGCCCACTTTCATTGAAAGACTACATTTAAAAAAGCATTTTATTAGCATATCGAAGTTATAACGGGTGACTAAATTTTAAGGACCGATGTTGAATTTAAATAAAACACAAATTATTTAGGATATTATTATTATTTCTTTTTGTAATTATAATATTTGTATGGTTAAATTATGTATTTAACAAAATATCGGCCAAATGCTCCTCCCATCCTTGGCGCCACTCCTCTATCTGATGGTCCAAATTTTCAATGACAATGTTGATGCTCAATTGTTGGGCATGATGATGAGGCGAGGTTGACTGCTCTTTTGCCACACTATCGCAAAACCAGCAGTGGCTCCCATTCAACGAACTAAGAAGTCATTCACAGATTTTCTAACATTTTATACAGAACTGTTTTGCAGAAATTTAAATATTTTTTACAATTCTCCCGATTGTGAACGAATTTGAATGATTATGTTGATCAAAAGAATTATGAAGTGCACAAAATGCATTTTGATTTGAACGCCCATTTTTATAAAAAACCTGAATAACTTTAAAGCGTTGCTCACTTGCGTATCTTTCCACGGATCAAATTGAGTAAGTTTGAGATTGAGAAATGTCAAATGAAATGCAGAAAAGAAATTTAAAGACTAGGTGTAGCTCACCTTCAACATGGGCCCTTAAAATTTAACCACCCTCTACAAAGAAAGTGATACATATTTTATTATAAAGAGATTATTCCATAATGATTAACAAAATAATAAATAATGTGCTTCAAATGTACACAAAATTGGTGGTGGGTATAAAAGATTCGGCACAGCCGAATATAGTGCTCTTACTTGTTCTTATTTTCTTTTCGATTTTCTGATGCAGAAAAATGTACTCGCTTTGTTCAAAGACAAGAGGCAACATTATTGTTAAAATGCTCGTTTTCGGAATCTGTAATAAATTTTTGGTTACAATTATAATTGCTACGAATTTTAAACATTAACCTGTTATATGATCGCTCTCATTGAATTCATTTGTTAGTTTATCACAAAATCCAATAAAAATTTTATGGACATATGTATATATATCATTTAACAATATTTATTTTATAATATATTTAAATTTTTATTATATACACAAATATTTTTTATGTAGATAGCACTTTTTTATAAAAAAAACAACGTATGTTAGATAGCACAATCATAAATTGATGAAAAAAAAAAATTAAGAATAATACTTTTTCTTCCAAATTCAACTGACAGATGACAATTTTATCAGAGAACACGATGCAATAAAAAACTCGTTTTAGAGAAAATTGTAGATAGCAAGTTTTGAATATAAGTCCTCGATATGAAATAATATAAGCAACAGTTATTTCGTACGAAAAAAGTAATGTTGTTCAACATATTTCACAAATTAAAACAGAGTGTTTACACAAAAAGCACTCTCCAAAATCAATTTTATCAACAATGTTGATAATTACATGTTATTAAGTTTTGCAAAAACTTAAACTCCTATTAAGCTGGATTCACCCATAAAATTTTAGTTCAGAACAAATTTTTTTATATTGAGTTTGATGTTTAACTTTTGAGAGAGAGAGAGATTATTTTGTTCAGAAAGATTTTTCTTGAATTGGTTTAATATTAATTCTTGTTCAGAAGAAACTGAATTAGGATGCCAATTTTTTTCAATATTTACATGAAAATTGAATTTGGTTGCCACATCACACAGTGTCAGTACATTTATTATACAAAAATAAATTTCTTTTGCAAACAAATTGACTTTATGCACTTCAATTAAAAATAATAATTTTAGTTTTCTTCTATCCGACATTTTCTTCACATATATTTTAATGAAATAATATACGTTTGTATTTATTTACATAGTTTGCTAGCGGTGCTGCCACTTTGTACAACTGTTTGCATTTTTATATTATATGGCAGCTTTGTTTTTTCGGAAAATTTTTCTGAAATGGGTGAATCGTTCTGCAGAAAACTCTCAGTAAAAAATGTTATTCTCCGGAAAAAATTTTGTTCAGAACAAATGGGTGAATTCACCTTTAGTAACGGAAAAACGCTCTTTGCAGAATGTGAGCATAAACTGTGTAAAAAATCGACTTGCCTATTACTATAAATATAATATAATATAGGTACCTCTAGAGAATTTTTTAACTTCTAGAAAACCAATAGTGTCAATATCAAATAAAAGGTCTTGACTACATACATGCAGAAATATCAAATTCATTTTTTTTTGTTTACGACGTTCTAAAGTTATGCTTCTACTGATGAGCGGCCATGCCTATTTTTCTATTTTTTTTTTCCTTTAAACCTTGTCTTGGTAATAACTAATATAACAGAAAAGGAATCAGCTAAATCGATTAAGACGTGTTCAAGTTAAGCTCTTACATTTTTGTGTTTTATATATCGATTTTCTACAAATAAGACTGTTTTTTCAAACAAAAAAAGACATCAATTTTTTGTGCGATTTTTATTCGTCTGATATTTACATATAAAAATTCATATACAAACAAACATATAATCATGTCTATTCTAAAAAAAAATTATTCATGAACGCGTACAATATTTTATCTTAACTGCAAATTTTAAAAATCATTAAAATCGATAAGCCAAAAAAATTTAAATGTATATAAAAACTGTTGTTGCTGTTGTTGTGCTCTTAGACAAAAAGGACGTGTCATAAGTTTATACATCCACACATTCATATATTTGTTTTCAATATAAAATTGAAAAATAACTAGAGGGCAAATATCTTAGTTTAATTGCAACATTTGACAAACCACACATGACTATTGTTACAGACACGTTCAAATATGTTCAAATCGAATTTATTCGATCAGGATAAGATTAAACATGAAAACATTAAACAAAAGGACAATTGTAAAATTGTTTAAAAAAAGAACGTAAATTTTCTTAATTTTATCTCACATAAACACTATGTATGTACTATGTATGTACATACATTCCAACTTACGAGAACATACAACATATTACGCATGATGACAATACATTTTGCAACAATATTGTTGTTTGTTGTCCTGTTTTGTTGTGTTATTGTTGTACTGTATGTTGTTTTTGTTATCCTTAGATCGGATAACTCGCGGTAACCCGCATTTTCTATAATATTTGAGAAGTTTGAAAGTTTTATTGTGAGAATATTCTGGTTTTTTTTCTTAGATTTCCATTTAAAGGGTTTTAAAAATTTTACAAAACGAGGGTAAAATAATGGAAAAAAAGTTTCTTAATGATTGATACAGATATTGATCTTCAACAAAAAAAAAAAAAAAAATAGTCTATTGTTAGCACGTAAGATTGATAGAGATTTACATATTATATAGATTTTATTAAAAAATTTAAATTCAAATTTAATTTTGTTAAACAATTTGTATGAATTGAAATTGAGTTTAAATGAAATTTAGTGAAACTTTGTAGTTGTAGTAGGCGTTATCTATAAAAGCATAACAATGTTTCTTTGTTATATAAAAATAAGAAATAATAATACACTTGTTCTCTAAATTCCTCTTTGTGTTTGAAATTTAAAACCATTTAAAACTTGTCATAAATGTGCAATAAACAGCAGACACAATAAAAAAAATTCCCAGTAAAAAGTGCACAATAAACTCTGGAATAAGTAACAAAAATTATTAATAAAATTACAAATTTAACAATAAATACAAAGTATGTAGTGTTTAAACGGCAGATTAATAAACTAGTATGTGGTTAGAAATATACTAGTTGCTTTTAACTTCAGACTAGTTAAATATTTGTTTTTTTTCCTAAATTGTGACCTTCTTAGAGAAAAGGGACCTAGTGTGTCGAAAAACGGGTTTGAACTTAAGAGTGGATTCTAAAAGGGTGTAGAATAAAATGAAATGAGTTAGATTTCTGATAAAAATTTATTTACCCCATAAAAACGTTGTTTCTTCGGTCACTGTTGCGGCTTAAGAATCAAGTTTCGAGATCATAACAAACTGAGCAGCAACAATAGCAAATATATTGTCACGCTAAAAGCGAAAAAAATACGTCACCACATAGGCATGACGTCACCAAAGTCGGCACACAATTATAACTGACCATACCAGACTGCATCTCCCAACTGAAGGTGTGTTTACAGCGATAATGCGTTATGAAACTTTAAATGCGTTTTTCTCAAAACTTTATTTCACACACTAGGCCCCTTTTCTCGGAGAAGGTTACATATATTAAGTACACTATGAATTTTAACATTAGGTTGTCATTAGAGCCCAACTGGTTAATTTGTATATAGCTTTATACTAGTTTTAATACTAGTACATTTTACATAGCAATTCAAGAATCAAGCACTATGAAATTTTTCTTGGCTGAGCCGGGCTTTGAAGCAGTTTCTTTTGTTTTTGAAGTTTCAGTATACATATTCAAATAATTTTAAAGACAAGAGCAATTATTATTGGCAAATCAAACTATTTACATGGTATGTGCATACCAGAGATGTGCATGAATGACATTAAAATGACATTTTTTTATTATTTTGCAAAGGTGAATAAATATGGGGATAGCGCTGTATAATAAATACAAATTAAGTGTTTTTGTATGATTAAATACAGCAAGTGACACTTTAACAGCAAACAGTAGAGTGCAATAGAGAAAGAGAAGAAAGTAGGAAACTATAAAAATTTCAAGCTAAAAATTTTATAATTTAAATATAAAATATTTTTTTATTTATTATCAAAAAATTATATTTTATTAATATTTATTATATAGAAACTTTTCGGAAATGCATCACGACATTTCGGGTTTTAGAAAGTATTGATTAAGATTAAAAATAGTTTTATGCTAAAAATTGAAATAAACGAGTAAGAGTGTTGAGAAAAAAAATTATCAGCTTCTTCTAGGATTTTAACTTTTGCATAGTTTACTGTATAGTGGAATAATACAAGCCATTTCGTATAATACCAATATTGTGGGGATTGAAGGGAGCAAAGCCGTACCAATTATTTCTGACGCCATCTTGGGTCTTAACTGTTTCATAATTTACTCTATTCTACTGCATTCAAGTTCTTTTATTTGATATCAATATTGAGGGAGTTGAAGTGGGTTCATTTTGAATTAACCCCTATACAAATTTGTTGAAAATTAATTTTTAATTTGGTTATAGCTTATTATATTTTTTTCAAGTAAACTTTTTTTTATACCCATATCGCTCTTGTCTGTTGTCCAGAAGCTAAACAAATCGATTTGTGTTCAAGAAAAACAAAACAAGTCCGCCAAATAACTTTTTTTTTTAAATGCTATAAAAAAGTGTAGCTTCGGCTGTGTGGCACGCAGAGCCGTCCTGTTGAAACTTAATGTTGCCAATATCCTCCTCTTCAATTTTTGTAAAGAAAAATTCGTTCCACATGGCCCGATAACGATCGCCATTGACTACGGTCACTCCTTGCTTATTTTCGAAGAAAAATGGCCCAATTATGCCTCTGGACTAAAATCCGCAACAAACAGTGTCTCGTTTTGGGTGTATCGGGTTTTCAATGTATGCGTCCGGGTTTTCTGTGCCCCAAATGCGACAATTTTGCTTCTTTACATACCCGCCAAGATCAAAATGAGCTTCATCTGAAAAGATGATTTTTTTTGAAAATCGGCCAAAGAAATGTCGCAATATTTTTCTAGCGTTGTTCAAGCATATTCGTTCAGCGGAAGAATAAAACTAATTATCTGTCAAATCAGACATGAGCTAAGTGTTACCATTCACGAAATAAGCATTAGTTGAAAAAAAACGTTAGATGGCGGACCCTTTAGTTGAATTTTTGTGCTTATATCTCTCAAAAATTAATTGGGAGATTTAGTTGTTTGATATATTTATAGAAATATAAGTATGTATTAAAAAAAATATTTTGCCTATAACTTAACCGATTAGTAAACGATTTGTCCAAATTTTTTGACGAATAGACCTAGAGGCATGTCATATCTACAAATAGGAGCAAACTTGTCTAAAAATTATCTTGGGTGAAAAATGTTGTTTTTTTTATATTTTTGAACCTTTATTGGTCATGAATCTGCCCACCAAACTTATATCGATTGGTTCAAAAATAACAGTTGTCGGTATGCCCAAGTTAATTTCTGTAAATTAACAGAACAAAATATTTTATTTGCTGTCCTGAAAACTCAGTAAAGACATACATACATATGACTGAATTTGTTAAAGCAACAACGAAATACTTTTTTGGCTCTTCTAAAAACTGAAAAATCTATAAGTTAACTTGTATAAGTATAAGAACATAAAGACAATATAATTTTATTGCAGAAAAAACCACAAACAATATTTACAAGACATATTTTGTTCACAAATGAAGTACTTTTAGCCCATGCATTTTGCATACATTCAAAATTTTTAATGCAAAAAACTGCAAATCATTGCTTTGGAAATATATAAGTATACTTATCTGTACGTTTATCTATACCTATACATATGATACGAACATAAGTATGTTAGTGCATACATATGTATGTATGTAGCATGAACGATAAAAAAATGCATTCCCACCAACTGAATCATCGTTTATTAAACATTATTTAATAACTAACAATCAAAACATTATAAACAAATGTTTTGTTTAACTAAATTCGCCAAATAAACAATAAAACCGTATCTAAACAATAATTCCAAAAAATAAAAAAAAAATACAAAAACAAAAAACTCCACAATAAAATCAAAACAAAAGCCACGTGCTCAAAAAAGCACCATTTAAAGCACAAATGACAAGAGCGTTCAACACAAAAGTATAATTCGCGTGATCAGCAAAGGAATAAATAAAATTAAGTAAATTAAACAAAAGAAACCAACTTCAGCTTGTATTATTTTTTCTTCTTCTTCTTCTTTTTTTTGTTTATTTCTTTGAATGACGTCAATATGTACATATGTTGACATTCAAAACTTATTACAACAAAAGAAATTAAATCATATTTCTAAAAAAAAACGATTTTCATTTTTTGCCAATTTTTTATAAAGAAAGTGATTTTTTTATGACATTGATAAATAAGAGAAAAAAAAAACACAGAAAAACGATCAGCATTTTTTGAAGGCGGTAAAAGCAAAAAGAAAGTTCTTGAGCATTTAAGTTGATAAAATGAAATATAATGCAAAAAAAAAAAAAAAACAAAGAAATTGTAGAGAAATTTAAAACTGAAATTAAAGAAAAAGTAAACTTTTATGCTAACTCGACATAATTCACGGACAACGCCAGCTAATTCCAAATACAAGTTGAAAATTAAAGCACTGGTGTGACCAATATAACGGGCATCATATTTTCTATTTATTTAGGCGTATTTTTAATTTCTATAAAATGTCTTTTTTTTAGAAAATTTAAAAATAAATCCTTATTTAAGAGAGAAAAAAAAAAAATAAAAACAAATTTTTACCAGTAAAAATGCATTAAAAATAAATTTCCGCTGATTACTGAAAAAAGTTAAGTTATCTGTACAGTTTTACTGATAATGTAATTAATTTGGCTTTACCAGTAAATTTTCTACTGATTACTGAAAAATGCATTAATCGGTAAATTTTTACTGTTAATAAAATTTAATTTTCTTTACCAGTAAATTTTTTACTGAAAAAATGCAGTAATCAGTAAATTTCTAAATATTTTTTACATTTTTAGTTTAACTTTTCAATGAAAATTAAAAACAAATGTAAATATTTTTGTTAAAATTTTTAATTGAATTTTATATATACAAACACAGATGCAGGGTAAAGTAAATTTAATAGTTTTAATTGATCAGATGATCATCAGCTGTTTCAAATGTTAAAACTTAATACATTTTCTCTCTTTCTTCATAATTTACAAATCGTCGTTCGTAAATTATTTGTTCTATGTTACATATAAAAATTTATATATATACATATAAAACCTATACATATAGAACACATTAATTTACGAATGACTAAATGTCAAACTTCATTTAAATAAAATTCTATCAAAAAATACTTCTCGCTATACAATTATATTATATAGTTACAGCACGCACAAGTGAATGTATTGTATTGAAAATTTTTCGACAAATTTCCTTATTATTTGTTTTTAATGTAATTTCTATAGAAATTACTTTTGAAAAAAAATTGTTTGTTATATAAAATATATATTTCCTTTTATAGGAAATTATTGACAAATTTTTCTTTCAATAAAGTGTTCAATATTTTTTCCCCTTTATAAATACAAAATTTAAATTGACGAAAAAATTAAAATTCTAGAAATTTTTTTTTTTTAATAAATTTGTTTTTGGGAAAAATTTTCCATAAATTTTTCTTGTAAAAATAATAATTTTTTGTAAATGTTTTGTTTCTTACTAATTTGAAATTTATTATTCTTTGTAGAACATTTTTGAATATTTTTCTACTTTTTTTTATCTTTTCTACTAAAATTAAAATTAAAAAATTTACAAATTTTTCTTTTACAGAAATTTTTTAATAATTTTTTTTACTGGATTGATTTTTTGTTCCCTTAACAACTGCCAAACTCCAAATAAAAAAAATAAAAATATTTTAAAACGAATTCATATTTTTTATATGTTTCAGTCGAATTCGCCACTGCGTGTACCTTTTAAAGTATACCCTGTAGCAAATATTTAGGAACTTTAAAAATTAATTTTTTATATGTAAAAAATAGACAATTTTAAATAATTATTTAAAGAACTTTTTAATAATAAAAATAAATTTTTAGAAGTTTTTATTAAAAAAAAATTTGCCATTTTAATATTTTTTGTTTATAGAAATTAATTAAACTGATAGTTTCAGGAAATTTTCTATAATTTGTCTTTTATTTAAAATTTCAATTCACTTTATTGTGAGAAAAATTATAGTTTTTTTTTAAATGTTGCTTTGATTTTACAAACATTCAATAATAGTAATAAGTTTTTAAACATTTTATATTTTATAATTATTTATAAGAAAAAAAATATTTATAAAAAAACACCAACGTTTTTTATTTGTTTTCAAAATCATTTGCCATAATCACATAAGGTGATAGTGCAGCGAGAGAGTAATTTTTGTCTCTATTTTCTTATGTATGGTGCTTGACAGTTATTGGGACTTAAATCTCTTTTATATATGTATATGGAGTTTGACAAACATTGGGGGGAAAAAAAATCAGCTGAGCAGGCACCGCTACCTAAGATTTAAGATTTATCTGATTTAAAGGAAAATATTGAAATCTAAAATGTCAAGTCTAACTACCAAAATATTAATTTTAATAAAAGAAAAAAAAAAACACGTAAGAGCGCTATATTCGGCAGTGCCGAATCTTATATACCCTTCACAACGTCTAGTCATGCAATAACAGTAGTTTGTATTACCATTCATCCCATATGAAATACGTACATACATATAAAAAACATACATATATAAAAACATCCAATTGTAAAATTATAAATTTGCGTATGTATGTTAAAAAAAATAAAAAAAAAATAAAAAAAATATTAAAAAAAAATTAAAAAAAAAAAATTAAAAAAAAATTAAAAAAAAAATTTTTTTTAAAAATAATTAAAATATATATAATAAATATAAAACAAAAAAAAAATAAAAAAAATATTAAAAAAAATAATAAAAATATAAATAATATATTAAATAAAAAATAAATAAAAAAAAAATAAAAAATTTTAAAAAAAATTAAAAAAATTTTTTTTTGGCTCAGCTGGGATTCGATGCCATGTTTTCTCTAACCAGTATACACGTTTGTATGTATGTATGTTGTTGTTGTAATGTTGTTTTTGTGAAAAAAAAATCGAGGTGGTCGTGGATTTTTGCTCATATCTCAGTTGTTTATGTACCGATGTTTCTGATTTTCAATACCGATCTACTCCCGAATATTTCTGATATTTTAATACCTCACCCGGGTCCCAGCGATGTCGGGCGGCTTCAAAAAGTTGATTTCAACATACACACGGACAGACGGACAGACTGACAGACCTTAATCGACTTCCCTATTCATAAGCTTTCAGAAAATATATACTTTATGGGGTCGGAAATGAAAATTGTAGAAATTTCACACGGAATGACAAACCTATATATACCCTTTTTACTGTGTGAAGAGTATAAAAATTAAAGAGAGCGAAATTAGTAGACAAGTCAAGTTTTTTTTATTCTCACTACACTGTAGTGTTTTTTTAACAGAAATTTTTCTCAAATTCAAAATAAGTTTAAGAATTGCAAATTGCTGCTCTTACATTAATCGCGGTTTAATTTTCTTTTCGTTTGTGTTATTGTATGAAAATATTGTTGGTTTAAATCGTTGGCTGGTAGTTGTGCTGACAATGATTGTTCGCCACAGTATTAGTGGTTGTTTGTTGTTAATAGTAGTAGCGAATTGAAATTATAGGGGCTCTGTAGAGATTTTGAATATGCTGAAGCATTTAGTTGCAACGACAACAACCAACATCACATAACGCGTTTGGAAAGACACAGAAGTATAAAAAAGTTTCCTAAAAACATTAAATCTAAAACAAAAATTAATAGACCATTATGCCATGTTTAACAAGATCTGTTAAAAATTCTTATTAAAAAACGATTTAGAAAAAAATAAAAATTCCATTAAAAGTCTGTTATCCTCATGTCTAGTGTAAACATTTTGTGGACGCTCGAATCGTTGTTGTTGTTGTTATTTTATTTTTTGCACAATTAAAATTTTGATTTCTGTGTTGTTAAATTTTCATTTCAATGTATGTATGTGCATGTGATATTTGATCTGTGATGGAAAACATAATAATGAAACATAAATAATAAAGTGTTCTTTATATAAAAAGAAAAAAAACTTGGAAATACAAATGTTTATGATCTTTTTTTCACATTAATTCTTGTTGTGCTTGAATCATTTTTAACGGTTATATTAAAGTGATTTCAAATAAAAGAAATCGAATTTAAGAGAAAAAAAAAGTAATTATTATTTTTAAAAATCCAAAACGATCAAGACCAGTCGTCGTCAGTCAGTAGTTGTGGCTGATGTGGTGTCTGTTTCTTTGCAATTATAAACATTTGTCAACCAACTCAAACAACTACTTCAACAATTAGTGCTACTGTTGGTCTGCTGCAATGACTGGGTAACTATGCTGTGTTGGATAATTAACTACCCTGTCTCGGTCTCTCAACGAAATGGATCCAAAAAGTAATGTGTTTTTTATGTACAAATTTGTTTGTTTGTTTACTTTATATACATTCAACATCTCGTTTATGTCCCATCTTGGCTAAAGTTTATTCTGTGTACTCTAAGCTTATTTTTATACCCTTCACACAGTGAAAAAGGGTATATATAGGTTTGTCATTCCGTGTGAAATTTCTACAATTTTCATTTCCGACCCCATAAAGTATATATTTTCTGAAAGCTTATGAATAGAGGAGTCGATTAAGCCCTGACCGTCTGTCCGTCTGTCCGTCTGACCGTCTGTCCGTGTGTATGTTGAAATCAACTTTTTGAAGCCCCCCGACATAGGTTGGACCCGGGTAAGGTATTAAAATATCAGAAATATTCGGGAGTAGATCGGTATTGAAAATCAGAAACATCGGTACATAAACAACTGAGATATGAGCAAAAACCCACGACCACCTCGATTTTCTTTTCATAAAAACAACATTACAACAACAACATACATACATACATACAAACGTGTATACTGGTTAGAGAAAACGTGGCATCGAATCCCAGCTGAGGCAAAAAAATTTTTTTTTAAATTTTTTTAAAATTTTTTTTTTTAATTTTTTTTTTATTTTTTTTTTTATTTTTATTTAATATATTATATATATTTTTATTATTTTTTTTTATTTTTTTTTTTAATTTTTTTTTTATTTTTTTTTTTGTTTTATATATATTATATATGTATATAATAATTTTTTTTTTAAATTTTTTTTTTTTTAATTTTTTTTTTATTTTTTATTTTTTTTGTTTTTTTTAACATACATACGTGAATTTACTGTTATTGCATGACTACACGTTGTGAAGGGTATATAAGATTCGGCACGGCCGAATATAGCGCTTTTACTTGTTATTTTTATACCCGCCACCAAAAAAATGGTGGGGGTATATTCATTTTGTCATTCCGTTTGTAACACATCGAAATATCCATTTTAGACCCCATAAAGTATATATATTCTGAATCAGGGTTTGATTTGATGACGATCTAGCTATGTCCGTCCGTCTGTCCGTCTGTCCGTCTGTTGAAAGCACGATAGAGGTCGCACCGAAAAAGCTAGGAGGCTCAAATTTTGCCAGAATCTTTCTTATAGACAAGGTTTGTTTGGTATTGAAAATGGGCTATATCGGAATATTAGGAAGTGAGTTATAGCTCGGAATGCAAGAGTAGGTCGAAAAAACCGTGTCCTACGAACATCGAATAAAATGGTATTGTGTCCAAATGGATTAACGTACAGTCATGAAACTTCGAATATATATTTCTCGAGTCAAAGCAATATCTCTCACCAAAAATTACCTAAATCTAATCATTAGGAAAGGAGTTATCGATCAAAATGTACGAAAATTTATACCGCACAGTGTATTTTTCGGTATATTTAAAAACAAAAACGTCATAAAACCAACAAAATTGGATGTACGACTCTGAAATTTTGCACACTTTGCTTTTTGGTGAAAGGCTTTTTTTTAACGGAAAATCAATGTGCCACGCCCACTTTTACGCCCACCTCCCATATAAAGTTTTACCTAAAATTGATATAATTTCTCTATTAATAAAGATTTTGGAATTATAAAGGGCTATATTGAAACATCTAAAATGTACTCATTCGCAAAAATAACTTTGACACGCCTACTATAACGCCCACTTTTCACGTTATCTACCGTTAATGAAATTTAAAAGCTCATAAAACCGACAAAATTAGAGGTATGATGATCAAATTTGCTACGTATATCCCCCTAGGCAGTGTCATTATTGTACAAAAAAATTAAGGTGCCACGCCCACTTTTACGCCCACCTCCCATATAACGTTTTACCTAAAATTCATATAATTTCTCTATTAATAAAGATTTTGGAAAAATAAAAGGCTATATTGAAACATCTAAAATGTACTCATTCGTAAAAATAACTTTAACACGCCTACTATAACGCCCACGTTCATTAAAAGACTACATTTACAAAAGCCTTTTAGTAGCATATCGAAGTTATAAAGGGTGGTTAAATTTTAAGGGCTGATGTTGAATTATTCAAATTATTTAGGAAATTATTATTATTTCTTTTTGTAATGATAATATTTGTACGGTTCAATTATGTATTTAACAAAATATCGGCCAAATGCCCCCCCCCCCCCCATCCTTGGCGCCACTCCTCTATCTGATGGTCCAAATTTTCAATGACAATGTTGATGCTCAATTGTTGGGCACGATGATGAGTCAAGGTTGACTGCTCTTTTGCCACACTATCGAAAAAAACAACCATGCTTCCTATTCAACGAAATAAGAAGGCATTCACAGATTTTCTAACATTTTATACAGACCTGTTTTGCAGAAATTTAAATATTTTTTACAATTTTCCCGATTGTGGATGAATTTGAATGATTATGTTGATCAAAAGAATTACGAAGTGCATTTAAACACCCATTTTCATAAAAAAACCTGAATAACTTTAAAGAGTTGCTCATTTGCGTATCTTTCTACAGATCAAATTGAGTAAGTTTGAGATTGAGAAATGTCAAGTGAAATGCAGAAAACAAATTTAAAGACTAGGTGTAGTTCACCTTCAACATGGGCCCTAAAAAATTTAACCACCCTCTACAAAGAAAGTGATACATATTTTATTATAAAGATATTATTCAATAGCGATTAACAAAATAATAAATATTGTGCTTTAAATGTACACAAAATTGGTGGTGGGTATAAAAGATTCGGCACAGCCGAATATAGTGCTCTTACTTGTTTTATTAGTCATTGCTATGTTTTTGTTTTTTATATTCTTTTATTATACTGAGGAGCAAAGTAAATTTCTTTTACGCGAGCCCTTTTTTAAGGATCGTATTTAATATGTTTTAATGTTTTTTTTTTAATTTTTCTGCTTTGTTTCGTTACTTATTCTATAATATCAAGTTTCTTTTTATTGCTACTGTTTATTTAGTATGTCCATGTTGCCACTTGTTTAGAGTTTTTATCACTTTGTACTTTATTTGTCCAGTGTAAACTACTATCAAGTGACAGCTGTGTATATTATTTTAAAGAGTTTTAAGTGGGTTGTTAAATTAAAAATTGGTTTTACAAAATTGAAATAATAAAGCTTAAAAAGATATATTCTGGAAGTTAACTAATATTTATAATGAAAAATTACACATTTTTTAGATATAAACTTAAACTGCATGTACCTAGCAAAGAGAAACAATGGTTACGCCATAATTACAGCGGTCATATTATATTCTCTATGACAATATTTGGCTGTCAAAAACGTGGAATAGTAATTTTTATTTCATTTCATTATATTTATTATTTAATGTTTTGTAAACATTTTTATGTGGTTGTCATTTAGAAATAGCATGATTTAGAAAAATTGTTATGGCAAAAATAACATTATATTCAAAATCATTTAAAATTACAAATACAGTGCTGTCTGGGTAGAATGAACCCCCGATGCTATGAATAGCTCGTTAGAGGGAACACTAGAATGTTTACAATGACTACTCTGTAGAGTGAACATTCATGAACCTCTATAGAGTAAAAATACTTTTTAGTGAGTTTTTAGGTTTGGCGAAGGAGAAAAACAATGAAAAAAAGTATGAAAATTAAAGAGAACATAAAATAAAAGAAAAGTAACGATTATTTTAGAGTAAGTTGACAAGTTACTCTCACAAATACGCATTCTATGAAGTGTCAATAGGTCAATAGAGAACGGAGATCCAAATTCTGGGCAAGACGTCGTCGGCACATTTGAAATATCAGACGATGAAGACAATGGCGAAACACTAGCAAACACAAATCCGATATCAGCTGCTTAAGCCATTAAGGTTTTTAATAAGGGTATCGAATGGGCTGAGGCTAATACTAAAAATTTCGCGAGTATACAACCTCTATTTAGTGAACAACCTGTGTATAGTGAAATCGCTTTGCAAAAATTAGTTCATTCTACCCAGACAGCACTGTAATTATTAAATGATAGGTGAGAAAAAAAATATTACGACAAAAAAAAAAATTTTAAATTATAAATTATTTTTAAATAATAGGTGAGACATAATGATTTTAAAGCAATCAACCTATGATTTTTTAATAACAATTTAATTTCAACTGTTTTTCTACTTGCTAAAAAAATTTCTATTATTACAAAAAAAAAAAATTGTTTTAAAAAATTAGAGATAAAATATTGGTATAAAAATTGCAATTAAAAAGGTAGCTATAGTCATGTATACGACAATTAAATTAAATATAATAAAGATAACTGGCAACCATCATATGTTTTACCCACAATCATACGATTCAATCATAGTTTGTGGCTCTTAAGTTATGATTACTAAAGCCATATTGTTTCTTTGCAAAATTTACAAATTGTTTATTAAAATTTAAAAAAAAAACCTTAATAACATCTCTAATTGTAATAGGTTTTATAGTCAATTCTGCTATTAAAGTATAGGCTTCGTAGATACATTTAAATAAAAAATAATTAATATAAGACAGATTTTAAATTTATTTTTAATATTGTTATTGAATTCTAATTTTTTTAATAAAAGTAAGTTATGACGAATTCAATATATAATTTACCAATGCAAAGAAAAATATCGTTGTGATAATCATAGTTAAAGAGCAACATACTATGATTGAATTGTATGATGTGGTTAAAACATATAAAGCATTATTATATTTAATTAAAGTATCATTGAATTATCATATTATGTATTTTTTTAAGCAATTTTTATTTTGTTATTAGTTTAATTGATTGTACTTACCTTTCCAATCACAATTTTTTTTAATGTTTAAAAAAATTTTTTGTCAAAATTTTTCACATGTCAAACTTTTGAAATAATACAAATTTATTCAAAAGGGAGAAAAAGAACATTTGAAAACAAAAGCTTGATTGCTTTGTAATGGTACTGTTGTTTTATCTACCATTTAATAGCTCTTTGTAATTTTAAATGCCTTTGAAAATAATGTAATTTTCACAAAGACATACTATTTATGTCCTCATAATATTGTAAATCATACTATTTTGAAAGGATAACCAAATCGAATTTTTCGTAAAAACTAAATACTAAATGATATAAATCAAACAAACGCTTGATTATCGTGACACAATATATAATGAAAAAAAAATAAATAAAAAAAAATTGCACATTTTCGGAAACCAAATATTCTTATAGAGAATGTAATACGACTGCCGTGATTATGTACATACATACATATAGTAGGAAATTTTTCGAGATAGCGCCAAAAATATATTTTTTAATTGATTCATATTAAAGCTTGATTAATAATTTATAAATAACTTCATATTTGAAAACAACAAATTATGAACATCTGATATCATATCAAGGCATATTTATTCACCAAGTAATCGCAGTTCGAAGACAATTTTTTTGTTTACGTTTTTTATGTATCAAGTTTGATATTTTAAAAAAATGAAATTTGACAGCTGAAATTTCAAATAAGTAAAGAAAAAAATAATATAATAAAGCAGACGAATCAATAATATCTAATAAATGTGCATTGCATCATATTTGCAAAAACTTAAGCAATGGCTTATCATTTGAATTTTGTTAAATAAATTTAAAAAATTAAATTTTGTAATATAATATTCATATTAAGGAGGTAGTGTTGGAAATTGTGAATTTGTAGAACTTAAAATGGATTTAAAAAATTCAATGTTACCAAATAATTTTCGTATTGAAAAGTATTGAAAATGTTTAAAAGCATTTTCAAATAACAACATGATTTTGTTTAGTATGCATTGAAAAATACGTAAAAAATATTTTCTTTTAAATATTTTTCATTTGCATTAAAAACTTTGTTTCGACACTTAGTAATAATTACAAGTTTTATTTAAAATCTATGTACATATGTTAAATATTTCTGTGGAAAAAAGGAATAACTGCTTAAGTGGACATAAGATAAAACACCATTGCAATCTCGCAATTTAAAACTACCCTCAAGAGTGTTTTCAATGATTTTGGAAAACTTTACTCTTGCATTATATGTATGTATGTACATACATATGTACATATGTATGTATGTACATATGTAGCTCTTTGCTATAGCGTAAAAACTTTTTGCCTCCTTTTTTTCAATGAACAATATCATTTGGAATAAAAACTTAATTGAACTTGTAATTTAACTTAATATACGACAACCAATATACTCTTTAAATTATTCAGCGCGGAATTCATATAATAGTCTTTATTTTAAAGGCCATATTTGCTATTAGGCGCATTTATTTGCTCAAACAATGGAAAAATATTGACAAATACAAGTACGGGAAAACATGTTCTTCCTGTGGTCACAATTCAATGAATATTTGGCGTCAAAAAATATTTCATCAAACAGTTAAAATGAGATACATATGTAGGTATTTGTTTGTAAAAAAAAATTGCAATGACAATTAAAAAACATTAATATATTAAATTATTAAGGTGCATAGGTAATCAAATTAACCGGTATTGAGAAATATTAAAATAAATACAATAAATAAGAAGAAACTCCAAATCAAATAATTTACATATATAATAACTAAAACTACGCTATGTCCCATGAATTTGTTTTAGTCTGATAAACACCGAAAATTGAATTTTTACATATTGGTAAAGGGTATACATATAAGATTTAGTATGGCCGAATAAATAACTCTTACTTGTTATCACAGTTGGGATTTGTGGTACAATTTTACCAAATTTGGTAGATTCGAAAGTCTAGTGGTATACTTAAAATATTTTTAGCATAATTTTTAAATTGTTTTCTATTTGTACATTTGCTTAACTCAATATATATTACTTAAGCCTGACTAAAGAAAATTTTTAAATTTGTTATAAAATTAAAAAAATTATTTGTGATAAAAATATTAATTTCTTAATAAAAAATTAAAGTGGATTTTAGCCAGAGAAAACCAAAAATATTTTTAAGGGCCATTATTACAACTTGCCTTTAGTTAAAGGTAGGATTTTGTACGCCCAGTTAATTGTTTTGCATTATCACAACTTCCATTTTTTATTACTAATATTATTAAAAATGATAATATTTAATGGATTAAAAAAAATAATTAAAGGCTTTATAATGCAAAGCTATTTATCGGTCCGACAAAATCCTGCCTTTAACTAAAGGCAAGTTGTAATAATGGCCCTAAATCTTTTTATTTTCGTAAACATAACCAAAACCTTATTGTCACATTAAAAACGGATTTTTTTATAAACCACTTGCAAATAAAAATCGTTTGTTTTCAATATTGCTATTGTGGACAAAATTAAAGTCAACTTTAAGATAAGCCGAACAACTTAATTGTTTAAAAAAACTTTATATGACTTTTAAAAAACAGTGATTTTAACTATCTAAAAACAGCTTCCGTTTGTGTTAGATTAATTAAATCAAAGTAGTGTACATTATTATTCGTTTTAAACTAAGAGTTGCCGTTTGAGAAAAGTTAATTTTATAGGTTTAAACATGTACTTTGCCTTTGAATATTAGTAAGGGCCAGAATTTTTAACATAAAAAAATATGAATGAAAATCCCTGTAAAGTTGTCATTAGCTTTGCTTCTGCTACTTGTTGTATATTTTTAGAAAAATATGATTAAATATTGTTGACATATTTTAATTTTTGGTTATTTGCAAAATGTTGGTACAATTAATGTTAGTTTAGTACAATTTTTACTATTTATATCTATGGTACAATCTTTAAATTTCTAGATCCCAACAGTGCTTGTTATAATAATATAATAGGTACCTATAGAGAAATATTTATATTACATTTTTGATTCTTTTAAACAAGAATAAATTCTATTGAAACTACTTAGGTACCTATAATGTTTTATATTATGCACTTGTTATTAACACTTGTTTTTTTAAACGTTTACCTACCTACTGATTGTGTTTTTTTGTGTTACCGATATAGGTACATACATAGGTAGGTACCTACCTAAGTTAACCATATTAAGTTTATGGGATTTTGCTTAAATCGTACCTAAGTAAATAATTATTGGATTTAACGTAAAGTTTACAGAAAACGTTCGTAACGTACATAAATTGTACCTACATGCGAGAAAAAATTTTCGTTCACACAAACGTAACTAGAACTACTTACATACTTACCTACCTGCCTAAATATTATTTGATTTTTTTTATTTTCCTAAAAATGACATTGAATTTTTTAAAAGAAAGCAAAAAACTTAAACTAATGACCAGACTTTTACATAATAGGTAGTAAATAAATGTAGTAATAGGCCTTAAGCTATAAATTAAAAAAAAAAAAACTAAAAATAGTAATGATTGGAAGTTCTCATGACAACAATAACAAAAACAAACAGTCAACCAAAGAAAAAACGAATAAACGAAAAAAAGTTTTATAAAACATACCTAACTATGTATCTCTTAAATAATTGACAACAGTAATTATGAACATGGTAATGATGACAAGCAAGGAAAAAACAATAACAAGAATTACAGAATAGGGATGAAATGAAAAAAAAATAACTTTAATGGAGTATAAAAATATACATACATACCTAAATTCATATACATAGAATTTAAATTTTATATACGGACATGCATATACATATGTATATAAGTATGTATGTAGACTTAATACGTACGAATGTCAGCGCTTCCTGTACAAATAACAACAATCATTAAAGGCGTTGCCAGACAACAAAATACATAGTACTAAATGAATAGAGCTCATACAACAAAAACACAGACACAACGCCATCTAAAAAAAATAATGAATTATACTCAACGCATACATATTCAAACGGGTGAAAACGGGCGTTGACAAGTAAACAACAATACAATAACAACACAAGAAAGAAACGCGAATAAAAATGAAAAACAAAATACAAAACAATAGTAACAGCCACCAACTTTATCCACGACGGAACTGTGTATTCATACAACAACAAAACAAACAGAACAAGTTTTTTCCTTTGTTTCAATTCCAATTTGTACCTATATTGTATGTATATTTGCTTTATTTTTTTCTAATATTTTTTTGTGCATTGCCGTGTAGGGGGAATTGTTGTGTCTGTGTGTGAGTGCGTTCAATGTATTACAAGACAGCCAATGAAATGGTTTGTTATATTGCTTCAACAAACTATGAAAAGTATTCGGTATTTGGTTAAAGTATGTATAAATATCAATATGCAATGGTACTTTTAAAAATGTCTGGCTTTATGGAGTATGCATGTATTTGTAGGTATATTTAATTTTGTGTTGTATATTATGACAGCCTCTGTATGAATGTGGCTAACCAGTATTTTACAAAAAGTGGCCTGTCAAAAAGCGGTGAATGAACCATAAAACCAGTAAAATTTAAAAATGCTACATCAAGCAAACTTTATATTACCCTGTCAGCAATTTTTAGGTTAAATTGTAGATATAAGTGACTTATTAGTTACTAGGTATTTTCTTTTTATTATAGGTAGGTAGGTGAGTAGATAATATAGGTCCGGGAAGGAAAATGGCTTTTATGATTTTGTACCAAGTATGAAAACAAAACGTATTTCTTTCCTTAGTTTTAATTAGGGTTTGAAAAAAAAAACACGTTCGACGTTGGCCGATGAATGTAGAATAAATAGAATTCCTCTTACAATTCTTGAAATATCTGGGAACATGAACTTATTTAATTAATTTTTCATCTGTGATACTTTGGACCAAAAATAGGAAATATTTGAATCTTTGTGTGATCTAAATTCAATCACATCGGCTAGTGATCTGTACTGATTATTTATTGCTTCAAAGTTTGTTCGTGTGGAAACATTTTCACCAGAAGCGGTACTATTGAATTTGTTTCTCCCATAATAACATTTTCTGGAGTAAACTTATCGAACCATTTTAGTACTTCATTATTAAAGTCCACCTTACATGCTTATGAATCATAAGTAAAATAAAATACATATAACAACAGCTGAGGCGAATTCATGTAGCAGGTGGTGCCAAATTAAGAGGTGATTTTTGTAAGAAGTTTGCAATAAAGTACTAGACAGGTTTTGTTGTTGCAGACTTGACACTTCCTGGTACATGAATTCACTTTAACAACAGCATTGCAACAAAAACAGAGAAGCTGACAGTATAAAATAAAACACACACAAACAAAATTAAAGAGAACATGGACAAATTTTTAAATTGTACCAAGGATCTCGCGGTATTACCACGGTACCAACAAGGTCAAAAATGTACCATAAAAAGTACAATTGTATCATGATTTCCATCCGTGATATAGGTAGTAGATACCTATAACCCTAACTCTCAAAATTATAAAGAACAGTTTATATTATTATCAAATTTACATGCCTACACTATTTACATAGAAAAGTGTGGTACCGACCTACAACTTGAGAATTTTGTAGTTATCAATTGGTAGTACTTGTTCTATTAATTAAAATTACCTAGGTAGGTACGTAGGAATATGATTTATAAAATTATTAAATTATTATTTAAATGAATAAACATAAATACATGCATAGGTAGGTATTTACATATATTCATTCATGCAGACCTAAGAAAAAATTATTAAAATGATTACTTATTTGATACCAAAGTAAAACACATTTTTAATTCTTAAATATAATAATTTTACACTAAAAAAAAGATGAAATACCTATAACATAGACTCATTTTAACTTCATTTAGTTACATTTTAGTATATTTTTAGATAGGAATTGCTTAAAGGGTAGGTAGACATAGGTACCTATATACTTTTATATTTGTATGCTGAGTTTTCTTTTGAATTTTAAATAACTACCTATACCTCCATTTATCTAAAACATAGGTACATTCACACAAATTTATTTAAATTCGATTAAACCAGTTTTTTTTTTTATAAGATGAGAAAAAAGTTAAAACAAATTAAAAACTAAACCATTAAGTTACCTTTTAGCATTGCCTTAGAAATACCATTGGGGCAGTACATTAAACTTTAAATTTTATTTTTCCCATCACAGAATTTAAAAAAGAAATGCTTTTATTTATTATCATATTAGGTATAGCTATATAGTCTATGTTTAGATCAAACGATATTTTTAAGTTTCACAAAAAACTCTGTTACGAAATATTGTCGAGGATAAACATTTATTATAAGAAACTCGTTCTTTTTACAACCAAATTGTTTTACTTCAAACGAAGATACCTATGTACCTATTTAATATTATTGATCTTGCATCAGAATTTATTTATGTGATACCTAGCAGGTGTTATTATATAAGGTGATAGAAATTCGGAAAGGATTTTTCGATGGCATTTTTTATATGAAGTTTGACAATTGTAAGTTATAGGAGAAGAGAGAGAATGTATGAAATTTCGACATATGGAAAGTATCAGCTGATGAATTGAGGTTACCTAGTTTAATATAAATACCTTGTGTAACACATAGCAACAAAAAATTGGAAGCAGTCTAGCAATGTGTTTGGCAATTATTGCCACAGCAACTGTCAAATTCTTTTGCCAACACAAGATATTAACGTGTGGACTGCATGAATATGTATTAGAATACATATTTAGCAATAAATGTTATAATACATTGCTGAGCAATAATCTTTTAACACAAGCTGTCAAATTCAATTGCAAACAAATAAAATGTAACAACAACACTAATGTATTAGAAAACGTCGCAGAAGAAAAGAAAAGAAAATATTAAAATTAACAATGTTATTATAAAAAATTTTTTTAATTATACTAAAATATATAATGGCAAAAGAATCGCTTTAATCTAGTGCTTTTAGTGAAATATGTTTTGTACATCTTTTTGTAAAATTTTTAATTATAGATCAATCTCCAGGAAAATTTTTAATTTTATGTTTTAATATAAATATTTACGTGTTCTCCACGTAGAGATATAAGCTTGAACATTGGCAATTTGATGTCGTTTTTCTGCCGGCTTTATTGCTTATATTAAGACATAATCAAACGCTCGTGTGGTCAGAGGGTAAAGATAATTGTATTTTCAGAACTACTAATCTAATTAATTATAAATAAGTTTCCCAAATGTAAAATGACACTAGTCTGCAGAAAAAAAAAACAAATTTTTTGTTTTTTCCTCCAACACAAAATATAAATATTTTTTATTAAAATTTATTTTCTGAACTCCATTGATAAATAAATTTTAAATCAATAATGTTTGATAAACCTTTAAAAACGATATTATATGAACATCAAATAAAAAGAAAGGGCTTGATAAACAAAGTAAATTGCATCATAAAAAAGGGCTAAATCCAAGATGGCATACGAAGAAAAATTAAGATACATTTTTCAAACCACCTCAATATAGGAATCAAATAAAAGGGTTTGATCGCAAATAAAATAAATGTGAAAAATTGACTGTGAATTTAAATAGCATATCTCAAGGTTTAGGCTTAAAATCGCAATTCTAGGCTTCGGTATAATGAGGATTTTAATAAAACTTCGATGTACCTTATGGTGAAGGGTATATAAGATTCAGCATGGTAATATATCAAACTTAAACTATTTTTTTTTGTATTAATGAAATGTCTAGAAAAAATTTTTTTTTTTTGCTTTTGTCTGCACAGATGCTTTTCGAAAATATCGTTGAACATTAAAATTTTTTAAATCATCGAAACCAGCATCCATATGTGTTGCATTTCAAAGTGTTCAACTGTATAGGTGTTTGGGGTTTTTTTGAATAAGTAAAGGTGAAAATTTAAAAGAAATGTTTTTTTGCCTTTTAAGGTACGTGTTTTTATGTACATATGGGTTTGTTGTTGTTGTTGTTTTGCTGCAACTTGCTACTGCTTGTGGGCGGTTTATGCTGTTTGAAAATTTTCCGACTGTTTCCATATGTGAAACGTACGTCTATTTAATCTCTAAGGTGTATTTTTTACTTTTCATTGTAGCATCACGTTTATAAGTTTATGTTTTAAAAGGGTTTTATGAAAAGGTTCCTTTTCGGGTAAATAAATTAATTAGAGATACATAAAAACATATGTATATAGTAATTATACATACATACATAACAAGCAAACAAAATTATCCGACATCCGTCAGATGCTTGTCAAGAACGCTTACAGAAAAGTAACAATTCTATACGAGTTCTGTTAGACTTTTGACCCGAAAAAAATTGAAGTGGACGAAACGAATTCTGAAAGACATGTGGGATATTCTTAGTTTTTTTTAATTGATGCGCTTGATAGAAATTTGATAATAAACCGGAAATTCTGATTTATTAAGTGACATTTGTATTTATTTCTAACATATCTGAAAATTGTCGAACGCGAGTCTAATTGAAAGATCGTTTATATATTTTACATAAATCGGAAAGAATAATTATTAAAAATCGTTTGTATTTCTTACAGAAATTTAAAACTTTTTTTTTCACAGAGATCTATACAAAAGAAAATTAATGTCTCCAACATATCGATACGATACGAAGAATACATAGTTTGTTTTTATTACACATTTTTCTTTTTAAAACTAATTGCAATTATAGTTCATTGTTATATGTTTTTACTAAATTTTTGGTCTAACGAAAATCATATCTTGTTTTTTTGCCAAATATTTGCATAATGTGAACATAGCGTAAGTGTTGAAAACATAACATTACATTATATTTAAATGCAAAATTCTTCGCCAATAGGTGAATGCTTACATTTAAAACTTTGAATTATTTTAAGTATTTTTTTTCTAAGGGCTACAAAAGAGCTGTACATTGCGGAGTTAGAGGGTTGCATTTTTTTCGTAATACATTTAATACTTAAAATGTAATATTAACGATATTTCCTATGTCAATTGGCTATGCGAATGAGTAACTTTTATATCCGTCTAAAATAAAATTCAGCCGTTAACTTTCCTTTTGACTAAATCCGTTTTTGAAACCCTGTTCATTTCGTAAAACTTTAATTTTGTTGTACAGTGTTATTATTTTCGCACTCAACATGTAAAATGTAGTAGGAAAAAGCTTAATATCGTATTTTAGGAATACTTTTTTAAAGTCGAAATTCGCAGACCTGTTATATTTCTATTCAAAATGACCTTGAACTTGAAACCTCTAAATATATTTTTAATGTTACTCGCATGCATATGTACATATGCATGTATATGTATGTACATTTACATATAGTGATAAAACATACATACATACGAATGTATGGTTACCTACCTACCTTGTTAATTTTAAATAATAAAAAAACAACAGTACCATTATTTACCCAAAGCTATAAAACAAAATAAAATAATAAGTAACTGCAATTTAACCAAAATTCTTTTATAGTTATTTAAGAAAAATACCATTGCTTTTACTTATTTACATACACACATACATACATCAATATAAACTTATATTATTTAATTTAAAACAGTGTTGCCGAAACCAATATTTTTAAATATAGAAGAGTAATCAAAAAGCCGCCATTTCCAAAACACCGAATTCGGATTTATTAAGAAATTAAAAGTTTTTTAAATCGTTTTCGCTTCTTGTCTTCGACGAAAACCCCAATAAACCAGGCTTTTTTGTAAATTGTTGCAATAAGAAAATATAATTCAATATACTACATATACACCGTATTGTTATAATGCAATAATTTTTCAAAATTTTAGAATGGTTTACAAATTTAACAATAAACAATAAAATAGATTTCAATCATTTTAAAAGTTTAGACAATTTTTTTTATTGATTTTATTTTGACTCTAGTTCATTTTTAATCTTAAATTTCTAATCATTAAATGAAGAAATCAATTTTTATTTGTGATAATGAAAGAATATATTGGAAAAGTTAGTTTTAATCCCGACACCAGCCGAGTGGAATGCATTTTCGAAACCAGCTACGGTTTCATCATCAGTACTCTTTGATCGGAATGTCCTAGTGTTGGCTGTAAATATCATCTATTTAACTCACAAGTTTATACGAAAATTGATTTTGTAAATTAAACTTCACATACAAATTCATATTTTTGCTGTAGTGAGTGAGAACGAAATTTACCAAACTTAAGCTTTTCCCCTTTTTGTTATTCTTTTCAATTATCACATTTGTTATTCTTGCTTTAAACCATCAGTCTGATAGTAATGAAAGCTTTTTTGTTGGTTGTGATACTCACAACATTTTCAATCATACATGTTTTTGTTAAGTCAGTTATTCAACGGAAAGTTGGTACTGACCGGTCTATATGATCATTACACCGTACCATGTGTATATGTTAATTTTCTTATTTTTATTGTTGAACTTTTTAACAAAGACTTTATTAATTTTATTTTGGCTCTAGTTCATTTTTAATATTAAATTTCTAATCATTAAATGAAGAAATCAATTTTTATTTGTGATAATGAAAGAATATATTGGAAAAGTTAGTTTTAATCCCGACACCACCCGAGTGGAATGCATTTTCGAAGTTTAGAAAATTTTGACAATACGACCAAATTCACAAAATATTAAAAACAATAAATAAAAAACTAAATTTTAATAAATTTTGTTTAGCTTTGAAAACAAGTAATTTATTTTGATTTTATAAAGAATGCTTGAAATTAAAAAATTAACTATAAATATTTATATTTTTATATTAGGCTATAAGTTCTATGTGATAATGACAGAATATCTAGGAAAAGTTAGTTATCCGATACTAGCTGAGTGGAATGCATTTTCGAAACCAGCTACGGTTTCATCATCAGCACTCTTTTGATCAGAACTACAAATGTTGTGTGTAAATATCAACTATTTAACTCAGTTTTTTACTGAAAATTGAAATATAGAATTATTTGTTCTAATTGATTTATGTCTTTCATATATCATTGAGTTAGTACGAAATTTACCAACATCTGTTTTTCCTGTATTATTTTTTGCACGTCATTACCACAAGTAATTAATGGTTGCCTTTAGCTACAGATCCACAGATGTCGCTAAAGCAATTTTTGCAATTATGCAGTTGCATTATAAGTCACATGTGTTCTAAACAAAATGGTATTAGTTGAACAATGTTTTTATTTTTACACCAAGCCCAGTGTTAGTTTGTTGTATTTTAAAGTATTACATTTGAACTCTTTTTAATTTGTATTATATTTTTATATTAGGCTATAAGTTCTATGTGATAATGACAGAATATCTAGGAAAAGTTAGTTATCCGATACTAGCTGAGTGGAATGCATTTTCGAAACCAGCTACGGTTTCATCATCAGCACTCTTTTGATCAGAACTACAAATGTTGTGTGTAAATATCAACTATTTAACTCAGTATTTTACTGAAAATTTTTTAATTATTTTAATTATTTTTTTTTCCAAATTAGTATAAACTAGTATATTCTGTGGTTGTTCCATTCGACCGTAATCTAGTTGCAATTGATTTATGCTAAAAACATAAGTTTATTTTAAAAATTTATTTTTCATATACATATATATTTATTTTGACTTGTAATTCTTTCCGTATATAAATCCAATAAACACCAAATATAAAACAAAAAAAGAATTAAACAACAACAACAACAGTACACTCTCTTAGTTTTTATACCCTACAATAACTTATAACTCCTTAAATACTGAACTATTTTAATATAGATTTTGTACATCTACAGGAAAATTCCTTTCATTTGTATAATGTGAGCTTAAACTGCGTAACAAGAAATCGATTTGCCTATTAAGTAATACTTATGTAAGATAAGATGGGTTCGGAGTGTAAAACATGTAAAAACAGTAGGACGATTAATACGGGCCAACCTTAAATAAAATAGTTAAAATGTAATAAAAAATTAGATAAACAAAAGTAAATGCAAAAACCGGTTAAACGAATTAAGAAAAAACCGCAATTTGTTTAATCCTTTTTTATATTACACAAATCAAAACTGTATTTTTTTATTATTAATTCGGCTTGAGGTCAATTATTGAAAATTATTTATAAATAAATTTAAAAAAACATGTAATAATATTTTTGTTGTTAATTTATTATACTTTCAATAAAAAAAATTTGTTTTGAAAAAAGTGTTATCATGTTCGCCTCAAATATGAAAATAATAAGGATATCTTTAAAAGTCAATGACATTTCTTAAATTTCGGCAAACATAAGGACATTTATAAAAAATATAAAAAAATAAAAATTAAAAATTTTGTATATAAATTTATTTATGATGTTTTTTAAAAGATAAACAAATTAAATACATTTTACATAATATTACATACACTATTACGTTTATTATCATATAGTATTGTAAGAATGTCATGATTTTTGTTTAAATTATAATATATTTTAGTATATTGTCAAATTTAAACTTTTAATGCCAAATTTTTAAAAATTTATCAGTATCCCATATATTTTATTATACCCTTCACACAGTGAAAAAGGGTACATATAGGTTTGTCATTCCGTGTGAAATTTCTACAATTTTCATTTCCGACCCCATAAAGTATTTATTTTCTGAAAGCTTATGAATAGGGGAGTCGATTAAGCTCTGTTAGTCTGTCCGTCTGACCGCCTGTCCGTGTGTATGTTGAAATCAACTTTTTTATATTTATATTTTTATTATTATTTTTTTTAATTTTTAATTTTTTTTTGTTTTATATTTATTATATTTATTTTATTTTTTTTTTATAATTTTTTTCTTTAAATTTTTTTTTTTTAATTTTTTTTTTAACATACATACGTAAATTTATAATTTTACAATGGGATGTTTTTATATGTGTATGTTTTTTATATGTATTTACGTATTTCATATGGGATGAAAATGAATATGAAATAAACTACTGTTATTGCATGACTACACGTTGTGAAGGGTATATAAGATTCGGCACGGCCGAATATAGCGTTCTTACTTGTTTTTAAATAAAACATTATCTCATTATTAAAATTTTCATAAATAATAAACTGTATTTTTATTTTGAAAAATTTCCATATAATTTTGGGTTTATAGAGAGTTTTTCGTAAGTTTAGCTATAAAAGATCATGGGTAAAATTGCACAAATATTGTACAAAAGAAAATTGTAATTAAAAATTTTTTTTACACCAAATACAATAATTATTTGATTAGCGTTTTCGAGTTCTTAACAACTTGGGAGTTAAATAGGTGTTATTTACAATCAACACTAACGATCGAAGTGTGCTGATGATAAATACCTAGCTGCTCAGTTGGTCTTATATTTTATTAAGGTAATTGTTTCATTAGAAAAATTAAAAATGAATTTGAAATTAACAATAAATATTAAACAGAAATTTTTATAAATGTTTCAATACAATTAATTCGGCAACACTGAAAATTCACATTTACTGATTTTGATATACTACATACATATGTATGTATATACATAAGTATTTATGCATACTCGTTCATTTTTAGGTGCAATATATGTACGAAATTTCAAAAATATGTATGTATGTATGTTTATATGAATGTAATTTCTCTCATTTTGGAACGTGATTTTTTTCTAAAAACGTGACTTTATATTGATTTTTTAATTTTTTTGGTGTTAGTTGTTGTACACTATAGTATATACTAGTATTTTATAAGAATCTTTTTATATAAAAGACATTATGTAGAACAACAATAACAAACCAAATAAGAATGAAAACAAACAAAAAAAAAAACAATATGACTAGACAAAATTATGTAAAAATAAAAAAAGCAACAAAAACAGTTTGAACAGGACTTTTTTAAAGAATAAATGTAGGTTAATCGTTAATATCCATATCCATATACATAACAAACATAAATATATACAATACATCCCTGCAGATAACATTGGACTACTTTATCCATTGTAGCTGAAATGGACTAGTTACAACATGCTCTAATATAATGCAGTTATGTATCATTTAAAAACAAGAGTTTGTAGTTAGGCGACGATTGTTCTTGTTTTAACGATTGCGTATAGTGACGTCAGAAACTGTATAATGTTCGTGTAGGTACACCTCGAGTATTGGCAAAATATAGCACAATGATGGTCCAGCCCTAGGATATCGTAATGTTAAATTGACCATGTTTTCTCTCATTTGACTGGTTGAAGTCCATTATGGAGTACTTTTTACATGCGTGAACGGACTACTGGCGTTATCTGCAGGGGTAAGAACGATCCATACGAACCATCTTGACTTACATAGCTATTATTGCACAAATTTTAAAAATTTTTTATTTTAAAGGAGATTTAAATAAAGATAAATGATTAGTTAACACTAAAACTGTGAGAAACATTTATATGATACAAACTTAATGATTGCGTTTCATTCTTGGCTATCTGATGCTAAGCATTTAATATTAAGGCTAATTATTCAGTCTCTTCTGCGTTTAGCTTATTCCTTTTAAGTTAAATTTTTGTTTTTTTTTGATTATCTTTAATTTATGGCTGTTTGCAAAAATTAAGTTGAAAATAATTTTTTAAATGCATAATATTTAATACTTATTAAGCATAAAATCATTACGTTTATACTCCGAAAAAGTTATAGGCAAAAATTATTTAAAAAAATATAATTTCTTTAAATATATCAAATTATTGAAGCTAATTAATTTTTGAGCATGTTAAAGACACCAGAATACAAACTGCAACCTCGAAAATTATTGCTGAGAAAAACTGACAAAATGTCGTACAATTAATACATATCGTCGCTGCTCTCACGTAATCGGTTATGTGACAATATTTAAAAAAAATTTTATTGCTCTATTTTAAACCTTTAATGGTCGTACCAAACCGTTTGAGGATATCTTAAGTGGTTGAAAAATAAACAAAAATCAGTATACGTAAGTTTAATACTGTAAAGTAACAAACTAAAATGCTTTTTTTAGTCTCATGAAAACTCAGCTAAAAACACATAACTGAATTTGTTAGAGCAGGGACGATATATACATATGTATATGGGTTAATTCTAGTAATTAAAAATGCAGCCACTTTAACCCACTCAATATAACTTTGAAACGAAAGGACTTTACCAGTGGATTACTGTATTCCATTGAAAAAGTTTAAATCCAGAATGGCGTTTGAAACAAAATGAGAACGTTTAAAAACGAACTCTAGCATTTTTAAAAATTTTAATATTAGTTAAAATATTAAAAGTTCGACAATAAATAAAAATTAAAAATTACAAAATGGCGATATTTTTTTAACCCCATCAATATGGATATCAAATAGAAGAGCTTGACTAGTAGAATACAATAAACAATGTAAAAATTCAAAATAAAATATGGCGCCTGAAATAATAAAGAAAATGGCATATAACATGAAATCTAGGCTAAACTGGTATGTGCACATAATGGTATAGCACTCTTACTTGTTTAATTAACACATTACTATCGTCCTTTAAGGCTTCATTAGTCTTTACTTTCTGTTGTCGTTCTGTGACGTGCCGTTCTGTTGTTTAACTTTTGTGGTTACTTCTTCTGTAATAAATCATCTGCCTTAATTTACAAGGTAATCTTACAAAAACAAGCTTATTATATTTTTTGTTTATTTTTCTCGTCAAAGTCCATACATAAAAAAAAATTTGTAGTGTCAGATTTCATCTATAAGCAAACAGAGTCTCTATGTTGCAGCCACCTTTAAAATATAGGCACCTAAATATCAGCTGTTTCTCTCTCAATGACCGTCACTTAACGTTGAATTCTATTTTCTACAGACTAATTCTGCCTTTACTTTTTGAGCACACATGATTTTTATACCCTTAACTGTGATGCCAAAGGTATAAATAGCTTTGTCATTACGTTTGTAATGTCTACAATATTTATTTCCGAAACCATAAAGTATATATTTTCTCAAAGCATATGACTAGGGGAATCGATTGAGCAATCTCCGTTTGTCCATGTGTTTTTGAAATCACATGCTATACAGATCTGTATGTAGTATCAATCTTTTGAAAATAACCGAGAATTAAATCCAGCATAATCACCCCATTACTTTCTGTTTGGTATTGAAAACATCTTAAATAATTTTTAAAATAAAATTAGAATAAGTTTTATCATTTTAAATCTGAATTGATGCAAATTAAATGTTTGAAAGAGCAATAAAGTCAAACGATTTGATTTCTGTTTTGAAAAGGCAATAACATAAATTTGTTTAATTTTTCGAGAATATTATTACCAGCAGCCTTATTCTGTAATTCGCTAAAGCTAAAACTCTATCGCTAAATCTCTAAAAAATCTATTTAGAGATGTTTGACTTCAACAAAAATTTTCTAATGTAAACGGTCCGCCATCTAACGTTTTTTTTTTCAACTAGTGCTTATATCGTGAATGGTAACACTTTCCTCATGTCTGATTTGACACATAATTAGTTTTATCCTTCCGTTGAACGTATATGGTTGTGTATACGCTTGAACAACGCTGGGAAACATTGCGACATTACGAGTCACTGTTTGGTGCGGATTTTGGATCAGAGGCATAATTGGGTAATTTTTCTTCGAAAATGAGGAAGGAGTGACCGTAGTCAATTGCGATCGTTATCGGGCCATGTTCAACGAATTTTTGTTCACAAAAATTTAAGAGGAGGATATTGGCAAAGTTATTTGGCGGACCCTTTATATTGCTAAATTTTGCAATGTCTTAAAATTTTATTCGCCGCAATTTTAGCTAAAATTATCCAATTTTGTATTCTCTTAAACAAATAAGCGATTTCATCGCCAAAAAGAATTAAATTTTTAGCAACGAATATTTTGGGGTGCCAAAATGTGAGTAAATAAATATATTTATGCCAACGAAAAAGTCAATAGTTTTAAATGACCTATTCTTCTATAGTATGTTAATTTTGATATTTTCAAACAATTTTTGAAAGTCACTGCTCTAATGTACATATTAATTTTTAAACAAGCTTTTCCATCAATTATTGTCTAAAAATTGTTCTATTTGTATATAATTTACTTTTTAAATAATAATTCTATTTTTAAAAAATGTTCGTTAAATTCGGTATTTACAAAACAAAAAAACTTGAATACAATGTCAATTTATTGTTGAGAATTCAAACCAATCTGCTGTCTGTTTATTCTCTTAAGGACATAAAAACAACTAAAATAGACAAATTTTCATTTTTATAGTCTGCCATGAAAATGTCTAATTTTTTAATGATTATCTCTTACGGGGTAGTGAGGGTGTCATTGTGGGTTTCTTTTATACATAATATGCATGAATATACGTACATACGTATGTATATATTGAACGTATTTTATATGCATACATATAAACAAATTTAATTTTCACGTAAAAATCACGTACTTATCGTAACAAGAAATAATGTAATAAAAACAACAACAAAACAAAAGTCGTCTGATAATAAAGGTGTTTTATATTGTTGTTGCTGCAACTTTTTTACTTTGTATCTTTTTCTTCTTACATACTTGGTTTCATGCCGAATAATCGTTGTATTAAAATTTATAATAAAATTAAAGGTGTTACTTTAACCTAAAGTAATAACCCGCATTCCTTAATGTTTCCGTCGGAAAATTATGAATTTAAAACAGTGTTACCATATGTTGACTGAGGGTAGATTTTGGATTTCTTTTTAAGATTTCAATAGATTCTTAGTCAAAAAATCTACATAATAAAATCGATTGATTACATACAACAGATATAAGTATATATCTGTTGTAAAAAGGAATAACTGCTTAAGTTTAAGCCAAAATTTAGATATGACACTATTGCAATCCATTGTAATTTAGAATTACAAATTCTCAACTATTTTTGATAACTATACAGAAAGTTATAGGTTAAAAACATTTTGTCTATTGTAAATTTGTGTGTAATGGCACAAATTTGGACACCTATATATTTTCAAAGAACAATATCGTTTGGAATAGTAACTTATACAACCTTTAAAATTATTTTGTTCAATACAGCAATTTGTTTATAAAAATCAACTACAAAATTTAAAAGTTCTTTCCTGAAAAACTACAAAAACAGACATAAACAGTTTTTACCTATTGCCACAGATATTACTGAAACCCGTTTACCGAATTCAGTTCAGCACAAGAAGTTTTAATATACTACCAATTTAACAACTACCATTTGATGTAAACTCAACAAGTTGTATATATTAAAGTTTTATATTAGATGTTAAGTGTTGTCAAAACAGATTTTCGAATAATTCTAAAAATCGGTTTTCTTTTCTTTCCCGATTTATAAAATATTTCGGTTTTCAAAAAAACCGGTTTTAATCTTTCAAATTATTCGACAATAAAAAATTGTTTGTCCTTGTAATTATAAAAAAATTTTGCATTACAATTACTTTCGTCACACACAATGATTGGGAATGAATTGGTTTTTAAATCCAGTACAATCGCCACATATTTTTCTAAGATATAAGCAATTTTAGATGGCTGCCTCTATCTTTTCTCATTTTTTTACCACAAAAATTTAAAATTTTCAGGCCTATGATAATTTATTGACACGTTTGCTATTAGTCTTAAAAATTATGGTCTCTTAGGATATTCGAAAAAAATTTGAACAAATCTGTTACTAAAAATCTGTTAAAAAAAATATATATTTGTTTTAAATATATCAAGTTTTTAAGCAACCCGTAGCCTCGATTTAAAACTAGTTGATATATACATACATACATGCATGGTGTAATTACATAAGGTGATAGCGTAAAGGAGAGCGATTTTCGGCTCTCTTTTTTATGTATGAAGTTTGAAAATTTCCGGAGTTGAAATCATTTTTATACCCTTCACCTGTGGTGCACAAAGTCATTCCGTTTGTAATTTCTACAATTTTCATTTCCGACCCCATAAAGTATATATTTTCTGAAAGCTTATGAATAGAGGAGTCGATTAAGCCCTGACCGTCTGTCCGTCTGCCCGTCTGTCCGTGTGTTGGTTGAAATCAACTTTTAGAAGCAACTATATGTTCCTCAGATCTGTACATGGTATCAATCTCTTGGAAATATCCAGGAATGAATCGCTATTGAAATTCAGCACAATCGCCCCATAACTTTCTGAGATATGAGCAAAAAACCACGACCACCTCGTTTTTTTCACAATTACATCAACAACATACATACATACATACATGTAAAAAACATACCAAACAAAAAAAATTACAAAAAAAACAAGTAAGAGTGCTATATTCGGCCATGCCGAATCTTATATACCCTTCACAACGTGTAGTCATCCAATAACAGTTGCTTGTATCACTATTCATCCCATATGAAATACGTACACGTATGAATGTTAAAAAAACGAAAAAAAAAAAAAATTTTAAAAAAAAATTTTTAAAAAAATTTAAAAAAAAAAAATTAAAAAAAAAATTAAAAAAAAAAATTATTATATATATAATATACATATATAAAACAAAAAAAAAAAAAAAAAAAAAAATTAAAAAAAAAATTAAAAAAAAAAATAATAATAAAAATATAAATAATATATTAAATAAAAAATAAAAAAAAAAATAAAAAAAAAAATTAAAAAAAATTTTTTTAAAAAATTAAAAAAAAATTTTTTTTGGCTCAGTTGGGATTCGATGCCACGTTTTCTCTAACCAGTATACAGTATACACGTTTGTATGTATGTATGTTGTTGTTGTAATGTTGTTTTTGTGAAAAAAAAATCGAGGTGGTCGTGGGTTTTTGCTCATATCTCAGTTGTTTATGTACCGATGTTTCTGATTTTCAATAGCGATCTACTCCCGAATATTTCTGATATTTTAATACCTTACCCGGGTCCAACCTATGTCGGGGCGCTTCAAAAAGTTGATTTCAACATACACACGGACAGACGGTCAGACGGACAGACGGACAGACTGACAGGGCTTAATCGACTTCCCTATTCATAAGCTTTCAGAAAATATATACTTTATGGGGTCGGAAATGAAAATTGTAGAAATTTCACACGGAATGACAAACCTATATATACCCTTTTTCACTGTGTGAAGGGTATAAAAATATTAAAAATAAGAAAAAAATAATAAAAAAAACTACAAAAAAAAATTAAAAAAAAAATTTTTTTAAATTTTTCTAAAAAAGTTATTTAAAAAAATTTAAAAAAAATAATAAAATATAAATAATATATTAAATAAAATAAATTTTTTTTTGGCTCAGCTGGGATTCGATGCCACATATATTCTAACCAGTATATACATATGCACGTATTTTATATGGGATGAATGGTGATACAAACAATTGTTATAGCATGACTACACGTTGTGAAGGGTATATAAGATTCGGCACGGCCGAATATAGCACTGTTACTTGTTTTAATATGTAGTTTGACATACTCCAGAACACAAAAAAATTGTCAGCTGGGCTGGTACCGCCGCCTTGTATAATTGTACCCTGCATACAAAATACAACTACTTTGGTATTTTTCGTAAAGCTTACAAACGAAATTACGATATTTATAAATGAAGGTTCTGGATATACGAGAGAGTCAATATGGGTATCAAATAAAAGGGCTGAACTAGCAGAATATATTACACTAATAAAACAAGTAAAAGCGCTATATTCGGCCGTGTCGAATCTTATATACCCTTCACAACGTGTAGTCATGCAATAACAGTAAATTCACGTATGTATGTTAAAAAAAACAAAAAAAAAATAAAAAATAAAAAAAAAATTTTAAAAAAAAAAATTTTAAAAAAAAATTAAAAAAAAAAAATTATTATATACATATATAATATATATAAAACAAAAAAAAAAATAAAAAAAAAAATTAAAAAAAAAAAATAAAAAAAAATAATAATAAAAATATATATAATATATTAAATAAAAAAAAAATAAAAAAAAAATTAAAAAAAAAAAATTTTAAAAAAATTTAAAAAAAAATTTTTTTGCCTCAGCTGGGATTCGATGCCACGTTTTCTCTAACCAGTATAACGTTTGTATGTATGTATGTTGTTGTTGTAATGTTGTTTTTATGAAAAGAAAATCGAGGTGGTCGTGGGTTTTTGCTTATATCTCAGTTGTTTATGTACCGATGTTTCTGATTTTCAATACCGATCTACTCCCGAATATTTCTGATATTTTAATACCTTACCCGGGTCCAACCTATGTCGGGGGGCTTCAAAAAGTTGATTTCAACATACACACGGACAGACGGTCAGACGGACAGACGGACAGACGGACAGACGGACAGACGGTCAGGGCTTAATCGACTCCTCTATTCATAAGCTTTCAGAAAATATATACTTTATGGGGTCGGAAATGAAAATTGTAGAAATTTCACACGGAATGACAAACCTATATATACCCTTTTTCACTGTGTGAAGGGTATAAAAATCAAGTAGCCACTTCAAAATGTCGTAAAATAAATAAATATAGACTTTATGTCCTACTGGCTTAATCAGTAGAATACAGTAAACTATGAAAAAGTGTAAAATTCGAGATGGCGTCTGAAACAAACTCGCTGATAATTGTTTTAAGCCCATCAATATACAAAGTATCAAATTAATCAAATGACTGCTACGATGAGGTCATTTTACCTATGTGCATTATGGTAAAGGGTATTATTAGATTCGGCACGGCACGAATTGAGCACTCTTACTTATTGACGTTTAAGTCATACTCTTAATGTAGTAAAAAGTTTATTATACCCTTCACACAGTGAAAAAGGGTATATATAGGTTTGTCATTCCGTGTGAAATTTCTACAATTTTGATTTCTTACCCCATAAAGTATATATTTTCTTATGCTTATGAATAGAGGAAAGCTTATGAATAGAGGAGTCGATTAAGCCCTGTCAGTCTGTCCGTCTGACCGTCTGTCCGTGTGTATGTTGAAATCAACTTTTTGAAGCCCCCCGACATCGCTTGAACTCGGGTGAAGTATTAAAATATTAGAAATATTCGGAAGTAGATCGGTATTGAAAATCAGAAACATCGGTACATAAACAACTGAGATATGAGCAAAAACCCACGACCACCTCGATTTTTTTTTCACAAAAACAACATTACAACAACAACATACATACATACAAACGTGTATACTGGTTAGAGAAAACGTGGGAGTCCCAGCTAAGGCAAAAAAAATTTTTTTATATTTTTTTTTTTAATTTTTTTTTTATTTTTTATTTAATATATTATTTATATTTTTATTATTTTTTTTTTAATTTTTTTTTATTTTTTTTTTTCAAATATTTTTTTTTGTTTTGTATTTATTATATATATTTTAATTATTTTTAAAAAAATTTTTTTTTAATTTTTTTTTTTAATTTTTTTTTAAATTTTTTTTTTTAAATTTTTATTTTAACATATATACGTAAATTTATAATTTTACAATGGGATGTTTTTATATATGTATGTTTTTTATATGTATGTACGTATATCATATAGAATGGTGATACAAACTACTGTTATTGCATGATTACACGTTGTGAAGGGTATATAAGATTCGGCACGGCCGAATATAGCGCTTTTACTTGTTTTTTTTTAACTCTTTTAAATTTTGAACAAAGAATAATCCAAATAAAATTTGTGGTTTGTTTCAATTTTTATATTAATATAAACATAACATAAAAGCTAGTTATTCAAACCGGTTCTATGACTAACAAGTAACAGTGCTATATTCGGCCGTGCCGAATCTTATATACCCTTCACAACGTGTAGTCATGCAATAACAATTGTTTGTATCACCATTCATCCCATATAAAATACGTGCATACATACGTACACGTTAGAATAAATGTGGCATCGAATCCCAGCTGAGCCAAAAAAATTTTATTTTATTTAATATATTATTTATATTTTATTATTTTTTTTTATATTTTTTTTATATTTTTTTAAAAAATTTTTTTAGAAAAATTTTTAAAAAATTTTTTTAAATTTTTTTTTTAATTTTTTTAAAATTTTTTTTTGTAGTTTTTTTTTATTATTTTTTTCTTATTTTTAATATTTTTTTTTTTTTGTAATTTTTTTTGTTTGGTATGTTTTTTACATGTATCTATGTATGTATGTTGTTGTTGTAATTGTGAAAAAAAACGAGGTGGTCGTGGTTTTTTGCTCATATCTCAGAAAGTTATGGGGCGATTGTGCTGAATTTCAATAGCGATTCATTCCTGGATATTTCCAAGAGATTGACACCATATACAGATCTGAGGAACATATAGTTGCTTCTAAAAGTTGATTTCAACCAACACACGGACAGACGGGCAGACGGACAGACGGACAGACGGATAGACGGACAGACGGACAGACGGTCAGGGCTTAATCGACTCCTCTATTCATAAGCTTTCAGAAAATATATACTTTATGGGGTCGGAAATGAAAATTGTAGAAATTACAAACGGAATGACAAAGCTATATATACCCTTGTGCACCACAGGTGAAGGGTATAAAAAAAAGAAAACCTGTCTTTATACCCTTCACCTGTGGTGTACAAGGGTATATATAGCTTTGTCATTCCGTTTGTAATTTCTACAATTTTCATTTCCGACCCCATAAAGTATATATTTTCTGAAAGCTTATGAATAGAGGAGTCGATTAAGCCCTGACCGTCTGTCCGTCTGTCCGTCTGCCCGTCTGTCCGTGTGTTGGTTGAAATCAACTTTTAGAAGCAACTATATGTTCCTCAGATCTGTATATGGTATCAATCTCTTGGAAATATCCAGGAATGAATCGCTATTGAAATTCAGCACAATCGCCCCATAACTTTCTGAGATATGGGCAAAAAACCACGACCACCTCGTTTTTTTTCACAATTACAACAACAACATACATACATCATACATGTAAAAAACATACCAAACAAAAAAAATTACAAAAAAAAAAAAATATTAAAAATAAGAAAAAAATAATAAAAAAAAATAAAAAAAAAAAATTTTAAAAAAATTTAAAAAAAAAATTTAAAAAAATTTTTTAGAAATTTTTCTAAAAAAATTTTTTGAAAAAATTTAAAAAAAATATAAAAAAAAATAATAAAATATAAATAATATATTAAATAAAATAAAATAAAATTTTTTTGGCTCAGCTGGGATTCGATGCCACATTTATTCTAACGTGTACGTATGCACGTATTTTATATGGGATGAATGGTGATACAAACAATTGTTATTGCATGACTACACGTTGTGAAGGGTATATAAGATTCGGCACGGCCGAATATAGCACTGTTACTTGTTTAAAAATTGGAGTTTTTCAAAAACCGGGTTTTCTTATATCTCGAATATTTGATTACTTTAAAGATGCAAATTGAAAGCCAATTTTTAAGAAATTTGTGGAAAATTATATTTTATTTAAAAAATTTGTCGTTAAAAATTTTCACACACCCGAAATGTTTTAAAAGTATGAACATTTTATTTATTTTAACCTTTTAATCGATATTCATTTAAATTTTTGTTAATTTTTTAAATCTTTTATAAATAAGTAAATATTTGTTTGTATTTTGTTAAACAAACAAGTAACAGTGCTATATTCGGCCGTGCCGAATCTTATATACCCTTCACAACGTGTAGTCATGCAATAACAATTGTTTGTATCACCATTCATCCCATATAAAATACGTGCATACGTACACGTTAGAATAAATGTGGCATCGAATCCCAGCTGAGCCAAAAAAATTTTATTTTATTTTATTTAATATATTATTTATATTTTATTATTTTTTTTATATTTTTTTTAAATTTTTTTTAAATTTTTTTAGAAAAATTTTTAAAAAATTTTTTAAAATTTTTTTTTAAATTTTTTTAAAACTTTTTTTTTGTAGTTTTTTTTATTATTTTTTTTCTTATTTTTAATATTTTTTTTTTTTGTTATTTTTTTTTGTTTGGTATGTTTTTCACATGTATGTATGTATGTATGTTGTTGTTGTAATTGTGAAAAAAACGAGGTGGTCGTGGTTTTTTGCTCATATCTCAGAAAGTTATGGGGCGATTGTGCTGAATTTCAATAGCGATTCATTCCTGGATATTTCCAAGAGATTGATACCATATACAGATCTGAGGAACATATAGTTGCTTCTAAAAGTTGATTTCAACCAACACACGGACAGACGGACAGACGGACAGACGGTCAAGGCTTAATCGACTCCTCTATTCATAAGCTTTCAGAAAATATATACTTTATGGGGACGGAAATGAAAATTGTAGAAATTACAAACGGAATGACAAAGCTATACATATATACCCTTGTGCACCACAGGTGAAGGGTATAAAAATTTAAAAATTTCGCTATGAAGTTTTTTTTTTCTAAATTTCCTTTTATACACACAAAGAAAAAATATGGTAACCATTATCGAAGAGCAACATACTATGATTGAATTGTATGATTATGGTTAAAACATATAATGGTTACCAGTTATCATTATTATGTTTAAAGTAAGTATCATTCAGTAATCATACATATGATTACAATTGAAATCGACAATCTTTGCTTTTTACGGCATATTATTGTCTTTTGCTGTAACATACACATATTGATCGTACTTACCAATTTGATTGCAATTTTTATACCAATATTTTTTTACATTTTCTCGTTTATTTGTAATATTTCTTTAATTTTTCAAAATTTTTGTTTAGTTTTTTTGACATATCAAACTTCTAAAATAATAAAAATTTACTCAGCAAGAAGAAGAACAGTTGAAATCAAATTATTATTAAGAAGAATCATAGCTTAATTAATTTGTAATCATACTGTTGTCTCACATACGTATTATTTAATGATTATTTTTAATTTTTAATGCTTATTTATTTATTTTAATGTTATTTTTGTCAAATTATTTTTTAAATCATACTATTTTTAAATGATAACCATTTTTAAATTTTTACGAAAAAAAACATTAAATGATACAATTCAAATAAATGCTTGATTAACGTGACAAAATATATGATGAAATGAAACAAAAACAAGTAAGAGCGCTATATTCGGCCGTGCCGAATCTTATATACCCTTCACACCGTGTAGTCATGCAATAACAGTAGTTTGTATCACCATTCCATATGATATACGTACAAACATATAAAAACCATACATATATAAAAACATCCACATTGTAAAATTATAAATTTACACATGTATGTTAAAAAAAAATAAAAAAAAATTAAAAAAAAAATTAAAAAAAAAAAAATTTAAAAAAAAAATTCAAAAAAAAAATTAAAAAAAAAAAATTTTAAAAAATAATTAAAATATATATAATAAATATGAAACAAAAAAAAATATTTAAAAAAAAAAAATTAAAAAAAAAATAATAAAAATATAAATAATATATTAATTAAAAAATAAAAAAAAAAAAAAAATTAAAAAAAAAAATTAAAAAAAAATAAAAAAAATTTTTTTTTGGCTCAGCTGGGATTCAATGCCACGTTTTCTCTAACCAGTATACACGTTTGTATGTATGTATGTTGTTGTTGTAATGTTGTTTTTGTGAAAAAAAAATCGAGGTGGTCGTGGGTTTTTGCTCATATCTCAGTTGTTTATGTACCGATGTTTCTGATTTTCAATACCGATCTACTCCCGAATATTTCTGATATTTTAATACCTCACCCGAGTCCAAGCAATGTCGGGGGTCTTCAAAAAGTTGATTTCAACATACACACGGACAGACGGTCAGACGGACAGACTGACAGGGCTTAATCGACTCCCCTATTCATAAGCTTTCAGAAAATATATACTTTATGGGGTCGGAAATCAAAATTGTAGAAATTTCACACGGAATGACAAACCTATATATACCCTTTTTATACCCTTCACCTGTGGTGCACAAGGGTATATATAGCTTTGTCATTCCGTTTGTAATTTCTACAATTTTCATTTCCGACCCCATAAAGTATATATTTTCTGAAAGCTTATAAATAGAGGAGTCGATTAAGCCCTGACCGTCTGTCCGTCTGTCCGTCTGCCCGTCTGTCCGTGTGTTGGTTGAAATCAACTTTTAGAAGCAACTATATGTTCCTCAGATCTGTATATGGTATCAATCTCTTGGAAATATCCAGGAATGAATCGCTATTGAAATTCAGCACAATCGCCCCATAACTTTCTGAGATATGAGCAAAAAACCACGACCACCTCGTTTTTTTTCACAATTACAACAACAACATACATACATACATACATGTAAAAAACATACCAAACAAAAAAAATTAAAAAAAAAAAATATTAAAAATAAGAAAAAAAATAATAAAAAAAACTACAAAAAAAAAAATTTAAAAAATATTTAAAAAAAAATTTTAAAAAATTTTTTTAAAATTTTTCTAAAAAAATTTTTTAAAAAAATTTAAAAAAAATATAAAAAAAAATAATAAAATATAAATAATATATAAAATAAAATAAAATAAAATTTTTTTGGCTCAGCTGGGATTCGATGCCACATTTATTCTAACGTGTACGTATTTTATATGGGATGAATGGTGATACAAACAATTGTTATTGCATGACTACACGTTGTGAAGGGTATATAAGATTCGGCACGGCCGAATATAGCACTGTTACTTGTTCACTGTGTGAAGGGTATAATAACTATTACTTGTTTTCGACAACCAAATATTGTTTTAGAAAAAATAATATGACCGTCGTGATCATGTCGTAAACATGGTTTTTTTTTGCGTGTATATATTATGCATATAAATTTCATTGTATTCATATACTCACAGAGAAAAAATTATTGTCGAAGTATTTTCTAATGGTTAAGTCAAGAAAAATTTAATCATCGGTAGTCTTGAACCTTCCTCTGATAATTTTTTCTTCACTTATTTTATTTAAACCTCAGCTGCCAAAGCTTATTATATATAAAAAACATAAATAAAAAAATTATCTCCGAACTAATGACGTTTGCCTTACTTTCTAAATTTGTTTATATAAAGTTGATCGTTAGATTATTTTTGTCCAAAACAAAATTGCATTAAAGATTAACAAAATTTTATACAAGTTTTTTTCTTCATTCACAAATGTAGTCCTTGTTAAAAATTAATTTATATATTTTTTTTGTTTTCTCAATTTTTATATTAATTTTAAAAATTAAAAATCATAACAATTCATAGTTTTGCCAAAAATTTTAATTAAATTATATCAACCGAATATGTTGTTGTAGTGCATTTAAGATTCGACACAGCCGAACAGAACGCTCAAACTTGTTTTTTTTCGACATTTTATTATTGGTAATTTTCTGATTTTATTTTCAACTTGATTTGTTTGGTATTATTTAACTTTGGTTAGTTATTTCAAAGTATATGCATGTACAGGGTGGGCTAAAAGTCTCATGGGGTTTTAAAACTTAATAAATGTTTTGTTTATATATTTTTACACTAAGTATGGAAAAAATGTCACTTAAATGACCCTCGTTTTCGGCTTCGCAATGATGTGCTCGTTTTAGAACATTTTCCATAATATCTTTCAAAATTTGCAGCTGCAATGCTTGAGTTTGGCCTTGAGTTTAAGGATTATTTTGTTCAAATGTGTATGCTTTTTTTTAGGCAACAACAAAAAAATTAAGTACTGATTAATTTTATGAACGCGCAAGCCTATTAATTTCAGAATTACTGGAAACTATTCACTCTCCAAAAATTTTATTAAAAAATGCCATTTTGTATCGGGCAGAATGGACAGTGGCTCTATCCTACTGAAACAACATTTTAGGGCTGTTTTCAATAGCAAGACGTAAAAATTTTTGTATTATAAACCGATATCGCTATATATTTACAGTAACAGTATGACCTTCGAAGACGTAAGGTCTAATGATGTTTTCAGATGTAACACCACATCATACAGGCAATTTGCGTTGGTATATGGCTCTTGGATTTTCTGAACCCACAGTGCTGTTTATTAACAAAGCCGTTTAAATAAAAATTATCTGAGGCAGATTTTCAATAAAATTGATTTTATTTATTTTAATTCTTGCACCAATTGCATGTATATCTTTTTTTTAAAGTCGCCTTAGTGACGTATGTGCCATTCCCAGCTGAGCAAAACGTCTTCTAGAAAATGTTTCTGGTGTTTTGTAAATACCTTGCTCTACACGTCCAATCATTTCTGCAGTGCGAATTAAACGTGGTCAACCGGTTCGAGGCAAATCTCTTACGGTGCCATGTTGGTGGTGACCGCGAAGTTCTGACTTTAAAATGTCGACGATATGCTCTTTGCGTTGAGATAATTAACTCTGGTTCTTTGTTCAGTTGGGGATTTTTCCATTACTTACATATGTTTATAATCTAGAAAAAAAATATAATAAAAAAATTTACATAAATCATGGTGTTATATACATAAGATAATAGCTTTTCGGAGAGGATTTTTCTATAGATTTGTTTTTAATATGAAAATTGACAATTGTAAATTATAGGAGAAGAGTAAGAATGTATAACATTTTTACATATGGAAAGTAGCAGCTGATGAACAGCTGATTAATTAAAGCTACCTAGTATTATATATCTCTTTATAAACGAAAAATTTTATACAATTCTTAAACCCACATGGTGACTTTTGGTCTACCCTGTATATTGTGTGTATGATTATGTCTGCATATTCAATATTCCGGGTTTAATTTTTTTATTTGATTTGAATTTCGATACTCCTCAAGAACTTTGTGTATGTAGATGTAAGGAGTAGTAGTAACACTAGTACAGGGTTGCCCATATTCGACGGACCCATCTGGCAACGCCATAACTTTTGACAGAGATGTCAGATCGCTTAATGACATACCGCGTTTGAAGCGTCAGTCCAAGCAGATTTTTACCATGCAACAATACACGAGACGCGAGCGCTCTGAAATAGTTGAAATTTACATTCAACAGAACAAGTCAATTGTGAAAACTCAACGTGCTTTTAAAATATTAAAAAATGTGAGAAGTGCGCCAATTATTCGTGATGCCAATTATTCGTCGAAAGTGTATGAGGCAGTTCTGGTTTCAACAAGACGGCGCTCCACCGCACACAAGTCGCATAACAATCGATTTTCTGAAGAATTTGTTTCCGGGCCGTTTGATGTCGAAAAGTGGTGATTTGGACTGGCCAACGCGTTCGCCCGATTTGACGCCGCCTGACTTCTTCTTGTGGGGATATTTGAAGTCAAAGGTTTACGTTAACAAGCCAAGGACCTTAGAAGAGCTCAAGGACAACATTCGTGAACAAATAGCCGCTATTCCGGCCGAAATGTTGGCGAAAACGATGGAAAATGCTGCAAAAAGGGCACAATACGCCATCAACGCCAGAGGCGGCCATTTGAGAGATATCATATTCAAAAATTGATGTAAACAAATCTACTTGGAAAAAATTAAATGATTAAGATTGCCAACCGCCAAATTTTTATTTTTTTCTTTGATTTTTTTAAAAAAAACATGGGTCCGTCGAATATGGGCAACCCTGTAGTTGGTTTATTATTTATTCAATTTCTTTTTTTCTATTTAAACTCTGTTCGAGTAAATAATATCCATTGTTTTTTGTTGCTGTGTTTGTTGTAGGGGTCATTTTTATTTCTCTTTTTTTTACAAATTGTTTGTGTATATAGTTGTTGTTTGGTATTTTTTTTTTGATTGCAAGTTTGTATTGTTGATCGATTTTACGTGATATTTTCGAATTTTTCAGTATTTATTGCAGGCATAAATTTGTTTATTTTTGTTGTAGTTGTACTATTGCTTATTGTTATTTGGTATTGTTTTTATTTTTTATTTTATTATGGTCATACTTATGTTGTTGGTGTGCGTATTTATTTAACCTCTCTCCATCTCACTCTATGTAATGTACCTACTGGCTGTTATATATAAATTTATATAAAAACTTGATGTTTATTTTTATGTGTAGAATAAAAACCCTACAGTTTCTAAATTAAAATTATCTTCCTAAGAACTAGATAAATATATGAATGTTTATATTTAAATAGAAAATCAACAATCAATCCTTAAAAATAAATAATCAATATTATTTGTATAAAAAGAAAATGTTGCAAATTTTTGTCAAATTAAAAATTTTTAGAGAATATCTAAACAGTTTTATGTTTTTTTTTTCAAATTAGAAATAAAATTATAGAAAATGCTATTTAAATTGAACTTTATTGAAAGGTTCGTGCGAGTTAAAGCATTAAAAATGTTTCATAAAAAATGTATCAAAATTAAAATAAAAATTTTCGTGGTTTATTTTTACAAATAAATTTTAGCCCACACTAGCCTAGTAGAATGCATTTTTCAAACCAGCTATGATTCCATCATCAGCACTCTTTGATCGGTGATTAAGTTTTGGATGTTCATATCATTTGTTTAACTATCAGGTTTTTAAGTTAATTGAGTTCGGAAATTATTATTGGCCGATTCATAAGAGTCTCCTATGTGTTTTCTACTTCATATTTTCTTACCACAACGAGTTGGGTTAAAATTTACCAACAGCAACCCTTTTTGTTTGTTTGCTCTTAATTTTAAATTTTTTATTTATTTAATATTTTGTATTTACATCAATTTTATTACTCTACATTACCATAGGTATTTTATTTTTGATCTAATGTTTGTAACGAAAAAAGATAATACACTAATTGTGCCCCAACAAGAACCATCGCATACCATGCGATTTCAGAATATAAAGGGTTCGCCATCTAACGTTTTTTTTTTCAACTAGTGCTTATTTCGTGAATGGTAACACTTAGCTCATGTCTGATTTGACAGATAATTAGTTTTATCCTTCCGCTGAACGAATATGGTTGTGTATACGCTTGAACAACGCTGGAAAATATTGCGACATTACTTTGGTCGATTTTGCCAAAAAAATCATATTGATTTGATAACAAAATTTGATCTTTTTTAAAAAAATTATTTGTATAGTGCTCTTGAAAAGTTTAATTATTTAACACGACTCCGAATAAAAGTTTCTGGATTCTCGGCCTTTTGCAAGGACGAAGACTAACAATGTTCTGCTGATCATTGTCACTGTCGATTGAATCTGGCGCATAATAGCGAAAAAAAATTTGATGTAATTGGCGAACTTTTTTGGCTAAACTTTTACCATTTTTGCAATTTAAATACGGGGCTTTTGTTGGGACACCCAATGCATATGATTCTTGATAGCAATTGTGTATATCGATTGACTTGAAGTCAAAAATGAAGCGCAACCGGCAGTCTGTGTCTTTATTTTAGTCTTATCATTTAAGTAAAGATGAAAATTAAAAAAAAAATATTTCAATAAATTTTAATGTTAATAACTTTCAGGGGAAAATATTGCTGCTTTTAGTAGTCTCAATACAAATGTCCTGCCGAAATTGACCATTACTGTTTATAAATATGGTTATGAAAAAAAATTTAATTTAATTTAATTCTCTGTTGCGAACGTTTCAAACATGGGTATTTTCAGATAAAAGAATAAAATTTTTTTGGTCTTTCAAAGAAGATATCTTCAACTTGTTCAGTAGTAATATTTAGTAGGATTTAACAGGTATTTGTTGTGAAATAATAAATCACAGAGTTTTGTGACACACGCCACAAAAAAACAAGTAAGAGCGCTATATTCGGCCGTGCCGAATCTTATATACCCTTCACAACGTGTAGTCATACAATAACAGTAGTTTGTATCACCATTCATCTCATATGAAATACGTACATACATATAAAAAACATACATATATAAAAACATCCCATTGTAAAATTATAAATTTACGTATGTTAAAAAAAAACAATAAAAAAAAAAAAAAAATTTAAAAAAAAATTAAAAAAAAAAATTAAAACAAAAATTAAAAAAAAAAATTTTAAAAAAATAATTTTTATATACTTATACCTTATAATAAATATATATATATATATAACCAAAATATATACTTATAATAAATATAAAACAAAAAAAAATAAAAAAAAACTAAAAAAAATATAATAAAAAATAAAAAAAAAATTTTTTTTTGGCTCAGCTGGGATTCGATGCCACGTTTTCTCTAACCAGTATATACGTTTGTATGTATGTATGTTGTTGTTGTAATGTTGTTTTTGTGAAAAAAAATCGAGGTGGTCGTGGGTTTTTGCTCATATCTCAGTTGTTTATGTACCGATGTTTCTGATTTTCAATACCGATCTACTCCCGAATATTTCTGATATTCTAATACCTCACCCGGGTCCAAGCGATGTCGGGGGGCTTCAAAAAGTTGATTTCAACATACACACGGACAGACGGTCAGAAGGACAGACTGACAGGGCTTAATCGACTCCCCTATTCATAAGCTTTCAGAAAATATATACTTTATGGGGTCGGAAATGAAAATTGTAGAAATTTCACACGGAATGACAAACCTATATATATATTTATGTACATATATACCCTTTTTCACTGTGTGAAGGGTATAAAAAAAAGCTGTGACAGTTAAGGTTTAAGACTGCGACTATTTTATTACGTTTTTTCAATCGCTGATTAAAATAAGAAAACTTAAAAAATAAGTAAAAACTTTATTTGTCTCTTTTTTCTTAATTTTCGAAAGAAAACCAAAGAAATATGCGTATAAAATAAAAAAAACGGGTAAGTTAACAGGTCCCCCACTACACTTTTTGCAGATATAAGAATTAAATTATATAAATATATATACTTATATATATATATATAAAGTTTTTAATGCAATTTTTGGAGAACTAAAATCGTGACGCACGTTACAGAATTTAATATGCATTTTCTCAATATTGAATTTTAATATTTTATTTGCATAGAGGCATAATATAAAAACGTTAAGATTTATTATATGAAAAAACGTTGTTTTAGTTTTTTTGAGCTAAAGATCACTTTTTTATATAAAAATTATTATTATTTTATTCCGATATTTCGCTACCACATTGGGTAGCTTCTTCAGGGAAAGTTTTTACAATTAAGAACAATTAAAATTTTGTTTTAATATTAATTTTTTTTTTTCTAAAATTGAAGAGAATGGAATTAATTAAAATATATCTTACGGTCGGACCATCTATATTAACACAAGAGTAATAATATTACCACCTTAAAATGTTAAATTATTGTATAACTTAATCGATCAGACATAAAGTAGGATTTGATTAAGGCTATAATACACGGCATGTTTTTTACATCTGACTTTAAAATTTGTGAGACATGTAAATCTACATGTCTGTCAAAATTGTACTTTTACGCTGACTGCTTTGTAGCAGCAGAGATTTCTGCCAACGGCTAATGTCACATGTTTTAACAGAAGAAAATAGAGCGCGCTTTAATTAAAATTTTGTCAGATGTCTCAACACATGTTTTTTTACAGAAGTAATGTTTTATAGGCAACACACGACATGTTCGTATTTATCAGTGTGGAATTTATCAAGTCAGATGTAAAAAACATGCCGTGTATTAGCTCCTTTATAATTTTTGTGTTAATAACCCATGAAATACATTTTTTTTCTATATAAAAGGCGGTTAAATTTTAAGGGCTGATGTTGATTTTGAATAAAACACAAATTATTTAGGAAATCATTTCTTTTTATTATGATAATATTGGTATGGTTCAGTTATGTATAGAACAAAATATCGTCCAATTGGCCGCCGCGACCTTGGCGGCACACCTTCATCCGATGGTCCAAACTTTCAATGACAATGTTGATGTTAAATTGTTGGGCACGATGATGAGTCGAGGTTGACTGCTCTTTTGCCACACTATCGCGAAAAACAGCAATGTTTTTCGTTTAACGAACTAAGAAGGATGTTTTCACATTTAATGTAGACCTGTTTTGCTGAAATTTAAATATTTTTCACAATTCTTCCGATTGCGGACAAATTTGAACGATTATGTTGACCAAAGGAATTACGAAGTGCACGAAATGCATTTTGAGTTGAACGCCCAGTTTCATAATAAGCCTGAATAACTTTAACGCGTTGCTCGATTGTGTATCTTTTCATGGTTCAAATTGAGTTAGTCTGAAATTGAGAAATGTCAAATGAAATGCAGAAAAAAAACTTGACGTTTATGTGTGGTCCACACTCAATATCGGCCCTTAAAATTTAACCACCCTTTATTTATAAAATTTTATATTTTGTTTAATATTCCCCTAATAAAAAATTAAGTTTGATTAATTTTAACAATTTTTAGTTGGTAGATTGTTTCTGGGATTTGCCCATATATGTACTTAGTAGCCTATAATTGATTATAGCAACCACTTTAGGTATAATTTCAAAAAAAAAAAAACAACTTAACGCCATAAAACGTTAAACAAACTTCACTACAAGCTTTGTAAGAACATAAAACTTCCTGTAAAGTTTTGTAAAAATCGGTCAATGATGGGTCATATAAGCTATATCCTCAAAAAGCATCTTAATGTTTATAAAACAGTTAAAAATATTGTATTTGAGAAAAATTGTATAAAAGACAAGTTTTATGATAATCTAAATCTTTCTACCAAATACTTTAATAATCAGCTCATGATAATTCTCTATTTTATATATTGGTGTAGGGTACAATATAGACTGCTTTCACCAACTATTCCTTTATTAGTAATTTTTTTTAGTTTGTTTATTTTAATAATTTTATTGTTGTTACAGCGTCAGAGAAAAATGTTGATGCGGCTGCAGCTACTGTTAAATTATATTTTAATTTTTATTTAATTTAATCCATAGTTGTTTACTATTTATTGATTATATACATACACGTACACTATGTATTTATGCATATGAACAATATGTGTAGTAAATTGTAAATGCATGTAGTTTGTATTTATTTGACAAATACAAATGTGTGCATACATACATATATAAAACGATTTCAATTTATTATTAAATAAATAGTTACTGCTTTTTTTTATTATTGAAAAATAAAATTAATTACTGTTTTCTGCTTTTTCCCCATTTATAATTCTTATTGTATGCAAAACAAATTAATTTTTGAAATGTTCACTTTCTTTTAAGTACCTGCAATAATTTGTTTCCCGAAATATTTGCAAACTTTTTTTTTAAATTTTAACACGTTTTTGTAGTGATTATTAACAAAAAAAGGTATTTTAAATATTTAAACAATTATTTAACGTAAATGTTTTTTCAAGACTTGTGCTAAATTAAATAATAAATAGGTATGAAAATATGCGTATTAAACATACGCTACAAAGTAATGGAAATAAAGCCAGATTAACCGCAGGGAAGTGTAAATATTGAAGCTTTGCCTATGCCATGAAGGCGTATTTAAAGTTAAACTTAAAAATGATTTTTAAAAATATTAATTTCTTTTAATTTAAAATGGTTAACTTTTAGACAAAAATTTCAATCCTTTTAAGCACGCTATTAAGGCTGGATATATTTAATTTTGTAAATTAAGAAAAAATATATAAAAGTGCGTTAATATTAATAAGCAATTAAAATTTTTTAGAAATAATTGGTCAATTCACAGCCTATCGATGTAAGAAATTTTGTTCCATATATTAGAAAAAACAACGACGATAGAATTATTTTTTATCTTTTATGTATTTATACCACATTCTTTTAACACAGGCATAATTTTTGTACATACATACACAATTTTAGTTTAGAAGTTATCAACAAAATATCTATAACGGTTGTTAAATCTGACCACGTACAAATCCTCCGACAGTTTGTAAATTTAGCGAATATAAATATTTAGAGAAAGTAAAATCAATTTTAGAAAAACTTTTATATAAAAATATTTTTTTTTGTATCTTTAATTACATTGTTATCTTTATCTATAAAATGTTTAATCTAAATCAATAACAAAAGCTATTGTGTACCAAAAATTAATTTTATTCTCAATTACTTGCTTTTAATAGAGTTTAAGTACTTACATAAATAGATATTAACTAGAAGAAACATAGTGAGTTTTGGAAGTTTTCATTAAATAGTGGTGGCTAAAACTGTTAGCCAAAAAGAAAATAAAACAGTAAGACCACTATATTCGGCTGTGTTGAATTTTTGATACTTACCACCAGTTTTATGTACTTTCATAGCACAAAATTAATTATTTTGTTATTATCTGTAAATGCTATGAAATAATTCCTCTATATTAAAATATGTATCACTTTCTTTGTACAACTTCGATATGCTAATAGAATATTTTCGTAAATTTAGTCTTTCGATAAAGTGGGCGTGTAAGTAGGCGAGTCAATAAAGTTTCTTCTAATAAATACAAGTTAGATATTTCAATATAGTCCTTTATTCTTCCAAAAACTTTGTCCATGAAGAAATTAAATGAATTTAAGGTAAAGCGTTATATGGGAGGTAGGCGTTGAAATGGGCGTGTCACCTTCATTTTCTGGCATAAGAATTGACTAGAAGGATATGTGTAGGAAATTTCATCATCATACCTCTAACTTTGTCGGTTTTATGAGCTTTTAAATTTCATTTTCAGAAGATTATGAGAAAAGTGGGCGTTATAGTAGGTTATATGTAGGCGTATCAAAGTAATTTTTACTAATAAATTAATTCTTTCAAAAAGCAATGTTTGCAAAATTTCAGAATCATACATCTAATTTTGTCAGTTTTATTGGGATTTAAATTTTATATATACCGAAAAATACACTGTGCGCCATAAATTTTCGTACATTTAGATCTCATAACTCATTTCCTAATGCATAGATTTAAGCAATTTTCGGAGAAAAATATTTCTTTTACTCAGAAAATATACATTCGAAATTTCATTGTTCTACGTTAATGCGTTTGCACACAATTGCACTTTATTCAATGTTGGCAGAACATGGTTTTTTTACCTTCTCTTGCATTACGAGCTATAACTATCTTCCAAATATTCCGATTTAGCCCCCTAGCTTTTTCGATGCGACCACTATCGTGCTTTCAACAGACGGACGTACATAACTACATCGTCATAAAATTAAACCCTGATTCAGAAAATACATACTTTATGGGGTCTAAAATTGATATTTCGGTGTGTTACAAACGAAATGACAAAATTAATATACCCCCACAATTTTTTTGGTGGCGTGTATAATTATGGATTGTTTAAATATTGGCTTAAAGTGGTGATAATAATTATGACGATAACCAAGATAATGTAAAGAATAATTATTATTTATTCACTACTACCACTAATAATGCATGTTGTTTTTGCTGCTGTTGATGAAAAGAAAAACAAAAGAAAAAAAATAATTAAATAAACGCTTTCTTTAATATACGTTAACGGCTTTACAAACAATAGCCAATGAGAGGAATAGGAAACCAAACGCTATAACAAAATAGTGGATGTATGTATGAATGTATGCATGTATATATGAAACTACCTTAAAAATATATTGAATGTGGGTTGATTAAAGCAAAAGAAACAACCCCCCTAGTATGACGGGCTGTGTGTGTGTGTTTAGTACATTTTTATCTGTTTATTTAACTGGGTATAATCTTAAAACTAACCTTAAACAGTATTACTTAAAGGCGAACAAATTATAATGCCCGAGAGTGTTAAATCTAGATAAAAGTTCAGTGTACGTTTTTCTAATATTACACATTGCAACAGTGGCAGAAGCAGCCGCATACTAATATTAGGTTCATTCCTTTACTTTTGCAGTAAAGTCCAGTAACTGATTAATTAAACAAAATTACATTTTAAGTAAAATGTACGCGAATCAAAAGAGCTGTTGAATTTCAGCAAGTTTTGTTGTAATATATGTTTACTTTTGATTACTTTTTTTAGGTACTCGATACTATATTTTTTTATAAAACAAAAATATTTATCAAATGGTTTGTATTTATAAATGTAAAAATTTTTCGTTTACCTAAACTGCAAAAATATTTTTTTTAAACTTAATTCACTTTTGTCTGTGAAAATTAAGTAAAACACATTTAGTATTTAGTTTTGAATATTGAATACCAAAAAAGTTTATAATACTGAGAATAAAATTTAAATATAAATAAAAAACAACAGCTTTTTGATTTTAGAAAATGCGTATATTAAAAAGCTATTAAATTTAATTAAACATGCTAATATATTTTACTTGTTGTTGTTTTTTTCAAATAAATTTTTTAGTAACTTTAGGTTGATTTTTAAAAAATTTTAGACAACAAAATTTTTTTGTTCCTTTTTTTATTTGTCTACATTTAAATCATATGTTTTTCATAGTAATCTTTACGAGTCCAAAAATGTCCAGCATTAACTTAATTAACAAAATACTCAGTAAAAGAACTGTTATTGTTCTTTTTCCATTTGTGTTGTCGCTTAATAGTTTTTGTGTAATTTAACGCTAGCTAGTAAAAACTTTTGGGACTTTGGGAACTGTCACAATTTTAAAGTAAATGAACGAACCTATTGCAATTTTTATAATAAATACTAGAAAAGCCCGCGCGCGTTGCTACGCCCCTTAATGAATAAAAATGCTTTCTGAATTTAAATTGAATATCAAGTGCAAAAAGCTAAAAATTATAACTTTTTTTAATGGGCGTGGCACTGCCCACTTTTCTAATCAAGAAATTGTATAGTCATGACAGCTCAATATGTGTGCAAAGTTTCAGATACATCGGTTAAAGTTAAAGTAGCTAAAAATGATAACTAATTTTTTATGGGCGTGACACTACCCACTTTTCTAATCAAGAAATTGTAAAGTCATGACAGCTCAATATGTGTGCAAAGTTTCAGAAAAATCGGTTCAGTGAAAGTACCTCAAAATTATAACTTTTTTTTATGGGCGTGACCCTGCCCACTCTTCTAATCATGAAATTATATAGTCATGACAGGTCAATATGTGTGCAAAGCTTCAGAGAAATCGGTCAAGTGCAAGTAGCTAAAAATGATAACAAATTTTTTAAGGGCGTGGCACGCCCACTTTTCTAATCACGAAATTATATAGTCATGGCAGCTCAATATGTGTGCAAAGTTTCAGAAAAATCGGTCAAGTGCAAGTAGCTAAAAATGATAACTAATTTTTTATGGGCGTGGCCCGCCCACTTTTTTCCACCCAAAAACACTACAAAAACAACTTGCTAAAGTTTGAGTCAGATCGGTTTTACAGTTTCGAAGTCTATAGCTAACACACACACACACACAGAGTTTCACTTTTATATATAGATAAAGAATTTTGTGAAATTTCGTAAAATCACATAATATGTTAGTCTCATTTTTAACTTCTGATATATATTTTGTATACCCTTCACCTGTGCTATCTGTGTGTGGTGTATACATATATTTACATACGATATGTATGTATTTCTGGTTTCATTTTAATCAAAATATGTAATTTTCGTTTTAATATTGCAAATAGTTTTAATTATACCCTTCACACAGTGAAAAGGGGTATATATAGGTTTGTCATTCCGTGTGAAATTTATACAATTTTCATTTCCGACCCCATAAAGTACATATTTTCTGAAAGCTTATGAACAGGGGAGTCGATTAAGCTCTGTCAGTTTGTCCGTCTGTCCGTGTGTATGTTGATCAACTTTTTGAAGCTCCTCGATATCGCGTGGACCCGGGTGAGATATTAAAATATCAGAAATATTCGGGAGTAGATCGGTATTGAAAATCAGAAACATCGGTTCATAAACAACTGAGATATGAGCAAAAACCCACGACCACCTCGATTTTTTTACAAAAACAACATTACAGCAACAACATACATACATACAAACGTGTGTACTGGTTAGAAAAAACGTGGCCAAAAAAATTTTTTTTTATTTTTTTTATATTTTTTTTTTAATTTTTTGTTTTATTTTTTATTTAATATATTATTTATATTTTTATTATTTTTTTTTTTAATTTTTTTTATTATTTTTTTTTTTTGTTTTATATTTATTATATATATTTTAATTACTTTTTAAAATTTTTTTTTTAATTTGTTTTTTAATTTTTGTTTTATTTTTTTTAACATACATACGTAAATTTATAATTTTACAATGGGATGTTGTTATATATGTATGTTTTTTATATGTATGTACGTATATCATATGGAATGGTGATACAAACAATTGTTGTGAACGTTGTGAAGGGTATATAAGATTCGGCATGGCCGAATATAGCGCTCTTACTTGTTTTATAATGTTTTTTTCCTCTCCTTAAACTTTTGAAAACTTCAGATAGGTGACGATATGTACATTCTGCAAGTTAATGACTATGGGAGTCGATTGAGCCATGTCCGTGTGTTGGTTGGAATAAAGTTTAGAAGCTCCCACAGATCTGTATGTAGTATATAACTTTTGAAAATATCCGTTAATGAATCGTTATTGAAATTCAGCATAATAGCATCTTAAATTTTGGAGATATGCGCAAATAAACTCGTTTTTTCTCTTATTTTTATTATAAAACTTAACATTTTCGAGTTCCTCTGTGGCTATTTGTAAAAAATAGTAAACAAAGTGGTTACTAATCGACAAGTTATAGGCAAAAAAATGTTTTTTTTTTAAATATATCAAGTAATTAAGCTCCTAATTAAAATTTTTAGACACTTAAATATAAGCCGTAGCTTTAATAATAATTTCTGCCAAAAACTAACGAATCATTTTGAAATAAACTGAGATATAAATACAAAAATACAATTACTTCGGGGTTTTTCCTAAAATTTATAAACGGAAATCGATTTTTTCAACTTCTGGGCAACACACTATATACTATACTATAGATATCGAAATAAAGGGCTTGACTAGCAAAATATAATACACTATAAACAAATTAAAAGTCCATGATGGGAGCCACTACAAAATAACGCACAATAAATTTATATATGGATCAAATCTAGTAATTAAAAATTTCCCTACTTTAAGCAACTCAATATGAGTATCACTAGAATACAGAAAATTATGAAGAAGTTTAAATCCAAGATGGCATCCGAAATAAATAAGTGTATATATAAGTCAAAAATAGTAATAACGGCTTTGCCCCCTTAAACCCCTACAATATTTATATCAAATGAGAGGGCTTGACCATAGAATACAATTAACTATGAACAAGTTAAAATCCAGTATGGTGCCCTAAACAAAATGACAGATAATTTTTTTCTCAACCTCATCAGGTAGGTAGGTAGAACAGGCAGCTGCTATGCAGCTTACTTGGGTGAATTATATTGATCCAATTGTGATACCTGAATAGAAAAGAAGAGAAAGAAAGCAGACCAGTCCAGAGTCTCCTGGGGGGAAAATTTGCAACCTCCGTAATATGAACAGAATATAGTTAACTATGTAAAAATATAAAATCAAAGATGGCGTCAGAAATAATGAAACAAATTAAATCTGAAATCTAGGCTAAGCTACGATCTAGTAACTACATGATGGTGAAGCGTATTAACAGATTCGGCACGGCCGAATATATCACTCTTACTTTTTTACTTCAAGCAAGTACAACTGAAAATCAAAAATTAAAACAAATTTCCCTAAACATCAAAAACACCATATGATAATCTAATGGTCAAATATTTCTTCTTCATGTGTGGAAATTTTCAATGTGTTTTATTTTACTTGATGTTTTTGTTGTTTGGGTTTTAGGCAAAAAATAAATGAACAGGTAATAAAGACATGTAACGCTTTAACACACGGTCGGTTAACGATGGAAACGACAAAAATGTTCTCACGAGAATACACGTACATTTTTTACATGCCCGCCAAAAGAAAATTCTACAAATTTTAATATGTTGGAAATAAATGAGCGACTGTTCAACGTCAATATACGAAATGCCATAAGTTACACATAGTTTTACACTCCTGTAACAAGGATATAAGTAAATGTTTCCACATTGTACTATTGGAAAATCCCGCAACCTCAACGTGTTTATCTCAAAGGCAAAAAAGAAAAAAAGCGTGAGAATATTTTCTCCTTATTTTTGACAAATTCCAAGTTATAATTTTCCAAAAACTTTGTTGTATTTTCCGTCTTTTTTCCACCCACAGGAGTTTAGTACCTGTAAAACGTTAAACAAGTAGTACATAAAAACATATGCGCATAAGTAATAGAAATGTATTTGTTCATCCTTACGGTCGGTTAAAAGGCGCTGTTTTTATTGCGCTCCTGTCGAGTAGCGTACTGGACTTTGCCACAGCATGTTTAACGCCTTGCGAAATCTATTCAATCATTCATTCATTCACTTAGTTATTTAAACAAGCATCGTTAATGACTGTAATATGTTATTTTCATACTGTTTCCTAAAAGACCATCATGTTTTGGTAAGTTTTTCTGTCCATCGAAATGAGAAGCGTGGGAACGTTTTGCAAAATATTTAAAATTTTTGGAACTCGCAAACTAAATTACTTGGTTTTTACGTGTACTATGCATTTCTCTGTGTTTTTTTTTTCTTTCTTTAAAGTGTTATTTATATGTAAAATATTTTATTCTTCTTACTGAACTAATGTAAATATGTAGTTTCACGAAAGTGTGAAAATGTTTTCTTGTAGGTTGGTTTTGTGATTGTAAGCCAGTATGCTAGTATATCGTTAATGATTAACTGCCTGTTCAACGATGTCGAAAGAAAACACAAGCGAACTTTCATTCGTACAAATATATTGAAAACAACAACAAAAACTAAAAATTTGTTTTTGTTTTCAACGTATTTGTACGAATGAAAGTTCGCTTGTGTTTTCTTTCGACATCGTTGAACAGGCAGTAAATCAATTGTAAAGGTCAGTTAGCCAAAGCAAAGTGAAAGTAATAATACTGAAAAATCTAAAACTTTTTAAATGTCTAGTCCAATTTCGGTATGACTTATAAGGAAAAAACTGCTCACATTGGATTTTGTCGTTTTTCAGCAAAGCACTTTAAAATTTGTAAGTTGATTAAAAAAAAAATTTATAAAAATTAAGTCCTCTATTAATAAAAAAAAACAAGTAAAAATGCTATATTCGGCCGTGCCGAATCTTATATTATCTTAACCGTCATGTAAAGGGTGGTTAAATTTAAAGGGCCGATGTTGATTTTGAATAAAACACAAATTATTTTGGAAATTATTATCATATCTTTTTATAATAGGTTTGTTCGACGTAAATCCGGGTAAAGTCCGGTAAAATGAGAGTAAACAAAAAATTCTCTCAGAAAACGATAAATTTACCAAAATTTGCTGGAACGCAAAAAACCACATTTCAAGCCCGAAAAAAACGTCAAAATTGTGCGGCTTTTGTTTAGAAATCCAGGTTGATATGCCCCCAGCCGGCTTACCGCCGTCGCCGAATTATTTTGTTCGGATTAACCGCATCAGGCTATCTCGACTGATGGCGTTAAATGTTTTTACAAACTAGAAATGAGAGGCATATATTTTTCTCATTCTCTTTTAAAACTTCCTAAAATTTTTACAATAAAGAAATTTATTTTTCTAATTTTTTTCGCTGTCGTATGGTGTTTAGATCGTATAACGAACTGCTAAAGAGATGATGAGATAAAAAAATAATATGAAATATGAAAAAATATATAAAAAATTGAAGAGACTGTCTGCTTTTCAGTTTCTCTATTGTAAAAGGGGACTTAGCACTAAGTTTTAATGAAAAAGATTTAAAATAACTCTGTTATGTCCGCAATCACACAATAGAGTATATGTATATATATTACGGCTGCACTAAAAATTACAAGAAAAACATATTAACATATATCGTTGTTTTTTCAACTCGCTTTCATTCGTGCATATATGGTAATAAAAAATTGTAACCATTTTTAGGAATATTCTTTCTAAAATTATTTCCGATATTAGCCGAGTGGAGTGCATTTTCGAAATCAGCTACGATTTCATCATCAGCACTCTTTATCGGTATACTACTATGTTATTGAAAATTTCTATTTATGTTACAATTCAATGAAATTTAAATTAGTGAATATTAGTATTATTTTTCAAATTTTTGTTGAATTTTTTACTTCACCTATCAAATGACAATTCATAATTCAACATGTTCATATTCTTTTATATATTCCTAAAAATGGTAACAATTTAATTTAATTTTGAATTATAAAATTAAATAAAAGAATAAATAAACTTAAGCCAAAATAAAAATGATTCACATTAAAATTTATTACATTGAGTTTTACTAAAATATATGCTGGATCAATACTCTTGCTATAAAAAATAGTAGAATGCTAATTTTTTGTAATCGTAAAGATATGACTGCACAATATGATTAACGCAAAACCTACTTATTTCGTTAAAACACTTATTTTCGGTTTTTTTTTATTTTAATAATTTCTTAAACCAGCTCCAATCTACCGCTGGTAATTCTTGCACCTAGCCGCCACCACGCCGTTTTTCTACCAACAGCTTGGACCTCTGCTATTGCTAAAAAAAATTGTTCAGCAAATTTTTAGTTTTTTAAGTTTAATGTTTGTTAAAGTATGTCCAAACAAACACTAGAGTGAAATGCATATGTTTTATTAGTTATTAAAATTATTCAAATTACAAAAACTCTATTTATTTATATTCTCAGACAAAGTATATTCCCTTGTTTACAAAAATAAAAAATCTTTTCAACCTTTTATATTGTTACAATTTGAAAACAGCTGATTTAGTGATCTGACAGTTTTCCCATTAAACACGCAAAAAAAGTACGGGTAAAGTCTGGTAAAAAGAGAAACACAAATTACTCTCTCATGAACGTTCTCATTTACACAATTTACCCAATTTTCAACACAAGAAACGCTTTTCGGTAAAATTGGGAGCCCGCGGGTTCCCGCGGTAACGTACGTCGAACAAACCTAATGATAATATTGGTTCAATTATGTATGGAAAAAATATCGGCCAATTGGCACACCTCCATTCGATGGTCCAAACTTTCAATGTCAATGTTGATAATCAATTGTTGGGCACGATGATGAGTCGAGGTTGACTGGCTGATTATCGCGAAAAACAGAGATGTCTTCCGTTCAACGAACTAAGAAGGCATTCACAGATGTTTTCACATTTCATGCAGACATGTTCTGCTGAAATTTAAATATTTTTCACAATTCTCCCGATTGTAGGCGAATTTAAACGATTATGTTGACCAAAAGATTCACGAAGTGCACGAAATGCATTTTGATTTGAACGCCCATTTTCATAATACGGCTGAATAACTTTAACGCGTTGCTCTTTTGTGTATCTTTCCACGGTTCAAATTGAGTTAGATTGAAATTGAGAAATGAAAAATGAAATGCAGAAAAAAGAACTTGACGTTTAGGTGTGGTTCACATTCAATATCGGCCCTTAAAATTGATCCACCCTTTACATAGGTATAAACACTACACCGCAGCTTAGCCTAGATGTTAGATTTCATGTAATACGACATTTTCTTTATTATTTCCGAAGCCATTTTTGATTTTGAATTTTTTTATAGTTGACTGTATTTTACTAGTAAGCTCTTTCATTTGATACCTATATTTTTGGGGTTAAAGAAATTTATTCCGCCATTTTGTTTCAGTCGTCATCTTGGATTTAAAACATTTTTAACCCATTTTTACATTGTACTGGTCAAGCCCTTTTATATAATACCAATATTGTGGAGGCTAAAGGGGACAAAGCCGTAACTACTATATTCGACTCATATATTCGCTATTTAATCTAGGACGTCATCTTGGAACTTTTTTCTTTATATAGCTAACTATTTATATTTTAATACTCAAGCCCTTTCATTTAATCCCCATATTGGCTCTTTCGGTTGTATAGAAACTGAAAAATATTGATTTCCGTTTGTAAATTTTAGGTAAAACACCGAAGCAGTTTTACTTTGGTGCTCATATCTCAGTTGGTTTTACAATGATTTGTCAGTTTTTCTTAGAAATAATTTTTGAGATTACGGCTTAAAATTTGGTATCTTAAGTGTGTCCAAAAAATATTTAGGAGTTTGAAACAATTTTATATATATAAAAAAATGTTAATTTTTTCATGTAATTTTTGCCTATAACTTTGCTGATTAGCGACAAATTTGTAAAAAATTTTTCAGGAATAGCTCCAGAGGCATACTAAAATACTACCGTGCCTATAAATTATCCTAAGGCTAACAAATTTTAATTTTTGTGGTAAAAATTAGATAAATAACAGGTAGTTTTTTATTAATATCTTAGAAAGTTATGGGGCGATAATGCTGATTAATGCTTCCTAATATTTGTGATATTTTGATACCTTACACGGGTCTTGCCGATGTCGGGGGCCCTTAAAGTGTTAATTTCAACATACGGAAAGACGGATAATGCTTAATCGACTCTCCTATTTCTAAGCTTTTAGAAAATATATACTTTATGGGGTCGTAAATGAAAATTGTAGAAATTACGAACGGAATGACAAGGGGCTATATATACCCTTGTGCACCACAGGTGAAGGGTATGAAAAGTACCGTCTTAGCATACGAGTGCCCATAAATTAGCAGTTAAAAAATGTGTTGCCAATTCGAAATTCTCCGATTTGCAAATTGTTGTTAAATATTGTGGCGTCGCTTAATTAATACTGTTTCAAAAAACGAAAATAAAATAATGTTATTGTATTTAAAATATACTAAAAAAAATCAGTTAACAAACTTCGGGCCACCTTGTTTTAAATTCCTTTTCATATCTTAGCATTCCATTACATCTACAAATCAAATCGATTTATTTCATGGAGTCTGCTTATTTTTTTGTTCGTAGTATGTACTTATTTAACGCTATACACACCCTCTACAAAATAAAAACAATATCCATAAATTTAGTTTAATAAATTGTGAAAAAAGAAATCATTTAAAGACCGTAAAAAATTAACGTCGGTATATTATTACAGTCTCTTAAACACATAAGAGGGTATATTGCTTCTTCTATTTATACACACATGCATATAACAGACGTCGCGGCGTTACAACATTTGAACTCTCTCTGTATACAGCGATGAAAACGCGACAATTTTCAAGTTGTGCATGTTGGCACATTTAAATTGCGGATTAGTTGTTTACTTATAAATAGTTGTTTTGTTATTGTAGCAAAACGACATTTTCACACCATCAACACATTCACAAAACTTTTTTGAGGCAATGGGCGAGAAGTATATTGTACATACTTGTGTAAATGCACACATCCTTTCATAAACAATACTTACAATTTGGATTAAAACAATTCAGAAAATCTGTTGCTCTTTATGGTTGTAGTCCGACCGAACCCACTTTATTATAAATTGGTACTGCTTTGTTTTTTTTTTTTTTTTTTGAGAGACGGCTTAAAATGGTAGTATTTATAGTTAGTAGATGTAGTAGTATTTTCTATGATAAGGTTGATGTAGTAGGTTGTGTGTGATAATTGTTGGCATATGATTTTTGTTGTTCTTTCTTTTCCTTGTGCCTTTGTGATAATTTTTATGACTTTTGCCAACTGCCCTATTTAATAGATTTACTGTTTGCTGTGATTTTTCACTTTTTTCCCCATTCACTTTTTGCTGGTTTTGAACATTTGTTTAATTCTATTAAAAGTGTTGCATTAATTTATCATAATTCTGGATTTAATAGTGGTTTTAATGGCTACGAATTGTTAAGGGGATTTTTAATACATTTATGTTAGTTAAGAAGTTTTTGTGTCTATCATTTTGATTATTATTGTTTGTTATAATTGTATTACTTTGAATGTTCTTTTAAGGATATTAAATTGCTAAAGTTGTTTGATGTTTCAGTAGATCTCATTATTAATTGTATTTATTTATAGTCGCACAATTTATATTTTATGTAAAAATTTTATTAAAAAAACCTTCAATATTAAGTAAGATTTATTAAAAAAATCAGTTTATTCGATATGTAAAATAATGGGTGTTTTTTTATAGAGGTATGTATAGATTTTGAGATGGAATAAAAACGATGAATTTTTATACCCTTCACACAGTGAAAAAGGGTATATATAGGTTTGTCATTCCGTGTGAAATTTCTAAAATTTTCATTTCCGACCCCATAAAGTATATATTTTCTGAAAGCTTATGAATAGGTAAGTCGATTAAGCTCCGTCAGTCTGTCCGTCTGTCCGTGTGTATGTTGAAATCAACTTTCTGAAGCCCCCCGACATCGCTTGGACCCGGATGAGGTATTAAAATATCACAAATATTCGGGAGTAGATCGGTATTGAAAATCAGAAACATCGGTACATAAACAACTGAGATATGAGCAAAAACCCACGACCACCTCGATTTTTTTTTTCACAAAAACAACATTACAACAACAACATACGTACATACGAATGTGTATACTGGTTAGGGAAAACGTGGCATCGAATCCCAGCTGAGCCAAAAAAAAATTTTTTTTATTTTTTTTAAACTTTTTTTTTAAATTTTTTTTTTTTTTTTTTTATTTAATATATTATTTATATTTTTATTATTTTTTTTATTTTTTTTTAGTTTTATATTTATTGTATATATTTTAATTATTTTTTTTTTAAATTTTTTTTTAAATTTTTTTTTAATTTTTTTAAATTTTTTTTTTTTATTTTTTTAACATACATACGTAAATTTATAATTTTACAAAGGGATGTTTTTATATATGTATGTTTTTATATGTATGTACGTATTTCATATGAGATGAATGGTGATACAAACCACTGTTATTGCATGACTACATGTTGTGAAGGGTATATAAGATTCGGCACGGCCGAATATAGCGCTCTTACTTGTTTAAATTGACATGAAATTTACTTAATTATTCGAAAGATAATCTTCTGGCAATATAACTAAAATATGAGTTCTGGCCAAGGCTGGCTCGATCGTAAACTAATCTGGAGGTAATGACTTATTTTCAACATTTGTGGCCGTATATCGGCAATACGCGACGAATGTTGTCCTCCAAGTGGTAAATCGTTTTGGGCTTATCGACGTAGACCAACGACTTCACATTCATATTTCCACAGAAAAAAAGGCAAATTTTCATTTGTAAATTTAAGGAAATTATCTCTCTGGAATAGTTTTCGAGACAAAGACTTGAAGTAGGTGTCACTATTGTGCCCAAAAGTTAAAAATGGTTAAGAATCTTTAGGAACTTAATATATTAAAAAATAACAAAATACTTTCACTTATAATTTTGCCGATTGTGATTGATTTCTCGAAAACATTTTACAAATATTAAATATTATAGTTAAAACTGACTAATTCTAACTTTTATGGGAAAAATCAGAGGTAGTCGCGTTTCTTATATCTTTTATATATAGCTGACATCTCAGCAGAGTATAAATCGGTTTAACTTTAAATTACCCATTTTTCACACTATTTGGTTATAACATCGCTCAATCGACTTCAATATTTATAAGGTTCCAGAAAATCTATCGATGGTCACAAGAAGAAAGATCCGAACTCAAACAATTGTAACTAAACAGGAAAAGGTAAAATCGTAAATAAATCTGTATTATCATAATGTTACTTATGTTGTAAAATTTATTGTAAAACTTTTATTTTTGATACTACATATTTCGCTAAATTTTTGTGTCAAGGTGTATCTGTGTGAAATGTATTGGAATTACTGAAAAACTCAATTTCATAAACAATAAGAGTTAGGGCCTGACCATCGATATACTTTCTGGAGTCACAAATGAATGTGTGAAAATTGCAAATGTAATGACAAAGTTTTATCACTATGAAAGACAAGTAAGAGTACTATGTTCGGCCGTGCCGAATCTGATAATACCCTTCACCATCATGTACATAGATATAATTCCACATAGTAACTTAACCTATATTTCATGTTATACGCCATTTTTCCTTATTATTTCCGACGCCATCTTAGATTTTACATTTTTTAATAATTTACTGTATTTTACTGGTCAAGCTCTTTTTTCGATACCAATATTGTGGGGGTTCAAGAAATTACATTTTAAAATACCAGATTTGACACATTTATAAATTTACTCTCCACCATTTTGTAGTGGCGGCCAACATTAATTTTAATTTTTTTATAGTGCTCATATTGCGCTAGTCAAGTCATTTCAGATGATACCCATATTGACTCTCTCGGTTGTCTAGAAGATGAAAAAATTGATTTTAGTTTGTAAATTTTTGGAATATATGTTTAAAAAAAATTTGCCTATAACTTTACCAATTAGAGCACGCTTTATCCAAAATTTTTGACGAATATCTCTAGAGGCATATTATATCTTCAAATAGTAGCAAAGGTACCTATAAATTATTCCATGGCTGAAAAATTTTAATTTTGGTGGTAAAAATATGGGAAAAAACAAAGGCAATCGTGTTTATTTGCTTATATCTCAGAAAGTTAAGGGCGATTGTGCTGAATTTCAATAACAATTCATTCCCGGATATTTCCAAAAGATGGTTGCTTCTTAAAGTTGATTTTAACCAACACACGGACAGATGGACATAGGGACAGGCCTTAATCGACTCCTCTATTCATAAGCTTTCAGAAAATATATACTTTATGGAGACGGAAATGAAAATTGTAGCATTTACAAACGGAATGACAAAAACATTTGCAACGCTGCTTATGCATTTTGGTGAATTAATAAATTTTTTAAAAGAAATTCGAAATACAATACAATACAATACAAAGCATATGGTCTTTTGTAGGGACCAAATTATTTACGTGCATTAACTTAGATTGCCCTAAATTCTTAAGAAAATTCAACATTTTATATTTAAGTGAAAACTCTTTTAGATTCCTAAAGAATTTATGACATATAGTTTTATATACAAAATGATGTAAGTATGTACAATATAATTATACATACTTTACATACATATGTATGTAAGTATGTTTATAAAGCAATATCTAAAACAAAAGGCTGAATGTATTTAAAAAGAGAAAAATAACAAGAAAAAGAAAAAAATAGAAATATTTTGCAAATTTTACTAAAATCACGTACAAACTATATTTATCAATGAAAATATGACTTGTTGCATGGAAAATTCGAAAAATGAAAATAACGAAACCTAAGACACCTATTAGAAATAAAAGCAACTATAATGGCAAGAATTTAATAGAAATTGTAACTATAAGCTACATTTACTATATAGTACATTAGTGTATACACACATACATACTTATGCACATAAGTATGTATATTCATATTAGGTATGTATGTATGTATGTATGTATTTATGAGTAATTTAATAGTCTTTAAAAGTTACATTTATAGATAATGTTATCCTCTTGTCCAAAATTTTTTTAAAGATTCTTATTGTCTCTGCTCTAATCTGTATGGGCATTTAGTTGAAAGAGGATTATAAAAGTTAATCTCTCCTGTGGTTAGTAGACGTGTGCAAAAACAATAGACAACAAGACGCCCATTTAGGAAACCACTTCTTTTTTTCTTACTCTTTTCACATAGAAATGAATGAATAAAAGTCAAACATTTTAAGGATTTTGCAAAAAACAAAACATTTACATGTTTACGCTCACGCACTCACCCATACATACAGACATGCATCTAAGGATTTTCAGAAAAAGTCAATGGTGGAAATCTTTAAAAGGTAGTTTTGTTAGTATTTATTTAGTTTACTTCATACATAAACTTGTTTACAGGTAGTAATTTTAAAATTTTTGTTAAACATGGTGTTTTTCTGTTATTATTGTTGTTGTCAATACAATCTGTTCTGAACCAATGGCATTTGAAATATTTTCAAACCTGTAAACTACAGATGTTTGAGAAACTTCGCACATTTTTGTTGGTTTTTTTTTTTTTCGGAAACAGTGCAAAAGAAGTTAATTTTCACAGGGGGTTTATTGGTATGAGTTTAACTCAAGAAAGGAAACGTGTATTAAAACTAATAAGGATATTTTATTTTTAACAGTCGCAAACAGGTGATCATTGAGTAAAGATCACGTACAGAATCCTTAAGGATAAAAAAAATTGTGTAATAATAAATACTAACAACACATACATAAAATGACCTATAAACGCAGAGAAATGAGAAGTTATAATCAAGATAAATTTGGTAGGATAAAAAGGACATTTATTTAATATAATGCTATATAAATAATAAGAATAATAATATAATAATCAATTAAAAAACATATTAATTATTATTTTTTTTATTATTTCAAGGTTTAGCTAAGACCTGTGCCATGAAGGAAAAAAGTAAAAATGCGGCGCGTACTAGACGTGAAAAGGAAAATGCTGAATTTTTCGAATTGGCCAAATTATTACCATTACCAAGTGCAATTACATCACAATTGGACAAAGCCTCCATAATACGCTTGACCACCTCATATTTGAAAATGCGCCAAGTTTTTCCGGAAGGTATGTACTAACTAATTACAACTCTCCTTATAAACTTTTGATGGATTTAATTCTTAAACAATTAGTGATTTCTTTTTTGTCACATTAAACGTGTAACAGTTTTTTTTCTTCTTATACTCAGAGTTAAGCACGCGTTTGAACTTGTGTCCTTTAATTCTAAATTACACACAGTGATTTGTTATAGTGTGTGTATGATTTTTTTTTGTACTACTTCAAAGTCACATGTCCTGTTTGTTGTTATCACACGCTTTAATTTCCTGCGGCTATGTCAAATGATGTGTAATGGTTTGTAAGTTTGCCTTTAATATGGGGGGGATTGTGAGGTAGAAGAAAAAAAAAAAAAATTCACGATTTTATTTTCATCATTATGTTGTTAAATCACAGCAGGATATTTAATGATTGCAAAAAAACAAAAATAAAAACAAAATACTTTGCAAGTAATCGCTTATATTTATGTTAGAAATTATTTACTTTTTTATAGGAATAACGATATGAATAGCATGTCTTTGTAATTGGAGGGTAAAATTTGGCGATAATTAGTGGGAAAAAATTATAAACAATAAGAAGGTCTTTAACAAAAGCATATTTATAAGTTTTGTATTAGTGCGAATGTCTACCAAAGTTCACTGTGGTCGATACATATTCAGTCGTAGCTGCTTTATAAGGCCTACAAATAATAAAATATGGTGCCACGAAAGGACTAGTCAGTGATATGATTATCTGGCAGTCTGGGGGTAGCGGGTTCGATTCCCCGCAAGAGACTCTGGTCAGTTACACTACAACGGCCAAATAGTCTTCATTACGCTGCTCAGTTTATAAAATTTTAATTTTATTATAATAAAATAAATAAATAACAAAATAAACAATGATAACCATTCTCTTTCGGTTCTGTGAAGGTAGGATCAAAATTTTCCCTCCAGCCTATATAAAGACCACTGCTGAAATCATCCAAACTATAAAGCTTTTAACGGTAAGAATATTTGAATCGAGATAAAATGTTTTAAATTGTATTTCAAAGAAAACTTTGGTAAAAACTAATCTCAAATTTTATAAAATTCGGTCTTAAGTAGGTCCTAAATAATATATTCACTTTTCACTTTATGGGGGCAGGGCGTTTTTAAACGCCAGATAGAAATTAAAATAAATGAATAAAAAAGATATAGATAAATACATGGTATAAACATCTGAAAATTAACCACGGCTTAAAGAATATATTCTGGATGTTCAATTCTAGGTCACTTTTTCGAGCATTGATGGCCGTATGTCACAAATATGACAAATAATGTTGACCACTAAGCGTCTTTTGTTTCTGGTTTATTAGCACAAACAAACAGTTAAAAAAACTCAATACACACACACTTTTTTTTTACCCTACAGATAATATTGGGCTACGTGGTCCATTTTAGCTAAATGGACAACTTACAACATGGTCCTATGTTATGCAGTCATAGACCATTTCATTTTCAAACAAGAGATTGTAGTTAAACGAAAAGTGTTCGTGTTTTAACGATTACATATACTGTTGTTAAAACGCGTATAATGGTCGTGTAGGTGCTCCATCGAGTAGTGACAAAGAGTAGTTTTGAGACTACTCCGATGGGTTATATGATCCAGCCCTAGGACATCGTAATGTTAAATCGACCATGTTTTCTCCATACATTTGGGTTACCTTTGGACTAGTCCTAGTCTATAATGGAGTACACTTTACATGCGTGTATGGACTACTCACGTTATCTGCAGGGTAGTAATCCACTCACATTTTTATACTCGCAGCCCTAGTGGAAGCAATGTGAGTGAATTTTTGCAATTATTATGAACTCGAATGTTAAAAAGATGAATAGTGTTGCCCCTTAAAAAATGTAAATCTGGTATGTTCGAATCGCTAACTTTCTTATTTCTCTTCTGCCACATTTCCTAGTTTCATAACGTACCGTCCACACTAGCTACCGATTTTTTCGAACAAAGGACAATTTTTGCAATTGTGCTTTAGGCATAGAGATTCTAATAAGAATTTTACAATTTCGATCACGTTCGAATGCCGTAATTCGGCCCCTGGTGTGGATTGCTGTTGTCGATGTTTTGTTCTTGTTCAAACAGTATTGTCAGAACATTTGTTCGAACAACGATGTCTGATATTAAAAGGCATTTTGAATATGAAAGAAAGATACGACACATAAAAATAGCAATTAAATACACTTTATACGTTTTCTCCATCTCAAAGAACATGAAAAATTTTTTGACAGTAGCTCTGCCGACGTTTTGTTCTGGTCGGTCTAAACAAATTGATGGCTCGTCTAGACGTAAAATAACATTCATGGTCCTAACTTATAATAACATAAGTATTACAATATGACAAAATTATTATTATGCTAAGAACACCGTTGAAACTAACAACAAATTTTGCAAACACTACGAATTTGTTGGTAAAAATTCGCTTTGTAAATTTATAGTTGAATCACAATAACGACGAAAAAATTAAAGTTTTGGCTGTTTATGCAAAGAAAACAATCAAAGAATTTAAATTTTTGTAAAACTCATCAAAATAATAAATATTTTTTCTATGAAAGTTAAAGTTTATTTGCTTATTCGTATTAGAAATATGGCTACTCTTTCGTTATAAGCAAAATATTTCTAGAGTTGCCAGTACTTTTCAACTGCTCTCTCTATTCATAAAAGTTATTGAAGATATTTTAAATTTTAATCAGGTTTAAGAAAACAAAAGTTTGATAAATAAAAATTCAAGTTATTGAAGATATACTTACATATAAAGGGGTTTTAAAGAGATTTTCTATGATTTTATTTTTATGAATTATACCATTTCTCTGGGGCTATTTTTTCGTTTGTGTGAAACTCTGAAATGAAAGATTTTTGTAAAGTAAAAGGTACGGGGCATCATATGATATGATACACAAAATAATGTTATTTTAGTTTCACATAACAAGAAGTGTAACAGGCCAATGTTTTCTTTACCATTCCATAATTTTAACTACAGTCGATATCAAACAAATTTTTATCATGATAAAAATAAAACTTACTAAGTTTTTTTTAAATATATGGAAATATTTATGTATAGACGAAGGTAATGATAAGTAACATCTAAAGAAAACAAAAAATCTTTACATCCTTTTTTATATAAAAACTCATAAAACAGCAAATAGGTGATAATAAGCCAAACCTGAGGCATAATTAAAATCGTTGACATCTTTAGAATGATATAGAAAGAGAGTGGTAAAGAAAAACAAAATGAATTTCCACCCCATTTAAACAAGTAGTCTCGTCATGTTCTTCTTTCCATATTCTAATTACTTTAATATCAAAAACATAAGGACGAAAACAACAAAAAATTTATTTGACTTTATAATAAAAACTGTTGTTTCCCACTTAAGCATTTTTTTTCTTTTGAGCTGTTCGCTTTGTTAAGTGGTAACAACTTCCCATGATGTTGATGAAGTGGGAATGAAAAATAAAAATAAGTAGGTGGGTGGGGTGGTTGTATGGGTTGTTAAATAAACATAGAACAACAATAGATGGCTGACATGGAAAGACAAACCTACTGTGTGTATGGATGAATTTAATTGTTTAAAAATATTTTGATGACATCCTGCTGTTATTTTGCAATAATTAATGTAATATGTACTCTATTCATTTTTATTTTCTTTTGTATATTTTATAGGCTTAGGAGAAGCTTGGGGTTCTACGCCTTCTATGCAAAGGGGCTCTACCATTAAGGAATTAGGTTCACATCTTTTACAAACTTTAGATGGTTTTATATTTGTTGTAGCACCTGATGGCAAAATTATGTACATCTCAGAAACTGCCTCTGTTCATTTAGGTTTAAGTCAGGTAAGTGTTATAAAAAAATGTGAACACAAATAAATTGAATGCAAATGTATGCGCATAAATTTATTTATTTATTTATTTATTCATTTTTTTTGTTCATACATAAGGCCAACAAAGTAAAGAACTCTTGAAAAAGTTGCTCCTTTATTGATATGATAATTTCCAAATTCTTATGATTTTTTATTTATTTTTAAAAATAAAAGAAATTGTGTCATTTCTTATAGGTTGAATTAACTGGCAACTCAATATATGAATACATACACAATTATGATCAGGATGAAATGAATGCGATATTATCCTTACATCCTCATATGTATCAAAATCCGGTAAGGGAAAATAAAAAATAAAATTTATTAAAAACAATATACTTAAGTAGTGTTGTTTTTCTTCTGTTTGCTATCTACTGTCTTTTTGTCTTCTCAATTTGTTTCTGTATATTCGTAATAACTTGCTTAAAAACAAAAATCACATAGGATGCATTTATAAATTCTTTACACCTAACACAGACAAATCCCGCCTCCGTTGGTAGTCCGAATGGTGTCACAAACTATGGTGTGCCTGGAGAACGTGGCTGCCATACCATTGAAATTGAAAAACAGTTTTTCCTGCGTATGAAATGTGTCCTCGCTAAACGTAATGCCGGCTTAACTTCTTCCGGTTATAAGGTAGTAGTGTTAAATTTTTAAATGTATTTTAAACAAAGATTATTTTATTTTTGTTGTGTTTTATTTTTAAGGTTATACACTGTTCTGGTTATTTAAAAGCCCGCATCTATCCCGACTATGGCGATGGTCAAGGTGGTTATATACAAAATCTTGGCCTAGTAGCTGTTGGACATTCCCTGCCTACTTCGGCTATTACCGAAATTAAACTACATCAAAATATGTTTATGTTTAGAGCTCATATGGATTTAAAATTGATTTTTTTAGATGCTAGGTAAGTCTAAAACAAGGCATATTTATTCATCAGGTAGTCTTTGATTCGTCAGCTGATTATTTCTTTTTTCACCTCTTTTAAACTTTAGCTGTCAAACTAAATATATATATATATACATATCTCATTTGTGTCAAATGTCAAACTTCATGCATAAAAAATTTAAGCAAAACAAGTAAAAGCGCTGTACTCGGCCGTGTCAAATCTGATATTACCCTACACCGTCATGTAGATAGGTATAATGACCACATCGTAGCTAAGCCTAGATTTTAGATTTCATGTAATACGCCATTTCTTTATTATTTCCGACGCCATCTCTAATTTTGAATTTTTACATAGTTTAGGTATGCTACTAATCAAGCCCTTTTATTAAATACCCATATTGTTGGAGTTAAGAAAATTTGTTCCACCATTTTGTTTCAGACGCCATCTTGGATTTTACACTTTTTTAATAGCTTACTTTATTGTACTGGTCAAGCCCTTTTATTTGATATCAAAATTTAGAGGCGTTAAAGGGGATAAAGCCGTAACTACAATATTTGACTCATATATTCGCCATTAAATCTAAGACGCCATCTTGGATTATGTTATTTTCATAGCTAACTATATTTTGATACTAAAGCCCTTTCATCATTGGCTCTATTGGTTGTATAGAAACTGAGAAATCGATTTCTGTTAGTAAATTTTAGGAAAAACACCGAAGCAGTTGTGCTGTGGTGCTTATATCTCAGTTGGTTTCAAACCGATTTGTTAGTTTCTCTTAGGAATAATTTGTTAGATTGCGTCTTATGATTTGGTGTCTTAAGCGTGTTCAAAAATTATTTAGCAGCTTGGAAATTTTTTATATATTTAAAAAAATATATATTTTTTAAAATAATTTTTGCCTTTAACTTTGTCGATTTAACAATTTATCCAAAAACTTTCATGAATATCTCCAGAGGCATACCAAATTTATAAATAGTTACAACCGTGTCTATAACTTATCCTAGGGCTGGAAAATTTTAATTTTTGTGATAAAAATATGCGAATATCGTATCGAAAGTCGTGTTTATTTGCTCATATCTCAGAAAGTTATGTGTTGATTACGCTGATTTTCAATACCTGCTCCCAAATATTCTGATATTTTGATATCTTTCGCGAGTCTTGGCAATGTTAGGGGGCTTTTAAAAGTTTATTTCAACATACACATGGACAGACGGATAATGCTTAATCGACTCGCCTATTAATAAGCTTTCAGAAAATTTATACTTTATGGGGTCGGAAATGAATATTGTAGAAATTTTACAATGTCGTGTGAAGTTTATAGCTAATGATATACTTAGTAGTGATTAAAAGCAACACACCTTCTTGAAACTGTCATGTGCTTACATTTTTTTAGGTTAGTTCCATTAAATTAAGGGTACACCAACTACAAAAATTGTCTAAGTTTCTTTAAAGATAGGTATGATTTGGTGAATGTTTGCTGCTTAAAAATATTTTAACATCATCTGCGAACATCAGTATATTAGAAAAAATTATTGCTTCAGGCAAATCGTTGATGAAAAATTTAAATGAAATGGGCCGAAATGGCTTCCCTGATATTGTTCTTTGAAAAAATATAGGTAATAGAGTTTTACGCTATAACTTCCTGTAAAGTTGTCCCAAATAAATGACTCATTGTCAAGTACACAGGATATGTTTCTGTATCAAAAGTACATAGGAAAAATAGCCTGCGCAACTTTTCTGGTCATTTATTAAAAATTTGTCTGAATTCCTCTGATGCAGCTTTAAATTTTGGAAATTTATGTTTGAAACTTTTAATCGCATTTTTGTTTTAATGATCTTAGTCTTAACTTTTTTTGTTTAGAATAAATTAGCATTTTTCTACAAAATTTATACCTATTCCTTTTTTAACTGAAATTTCTAATTTAATTTTGTTCTTTGTTGTTTATTATGGAAATTTAATGTCATGTAAATATGTATGCAATCACGACACTTTTGTTAACACTTACTTAAACAAACGGCAGCCATTTTCCCTCTCAATGCTTTTACAAAAAAAATCCCCACTATTCACAAACACAAAACTGAGTCGTAAAAAATCTCCTGTTAACTCCCCCTTAATAAAAACAACAAAACAGAAATGACACAAAAGATCCCAGCAAACAAAACAATAAAAGCAAACAAATCATTTCCCACTTGAAATAATGTCTACACAGCTTTGATTTTTGTCATTTATTCATTCATCATGTAAGTGCTATTTAAAGTAGGGTTCCTAAACTAAAAACTAAAAAAGACAATTTTTTTTTTGGAATTGAAAACTGGGTATTTGCTTTAGAAATACTATACAAACATATGCTATACAAAAATAATCATACGTATTTTCAAACATTCCGAGCCAAAACCCAAGGATTTAAAACCCTTAATTGTAAATGAAAAAAAAAAAACAATATTAGAGAGAGCATCATTAAGAAAATGTAAGAGAAAACCGAAACACGATATTATAAACGTACAATTACCCTTATAATGTTAACAAAACAATAATAAAACCCAGGAACAAAAGGAAGCAATAAGAAAACATATTGTTTCCATTATGCATAAACAAAAACCTTACCAGCTTACTTCCCACCCCTTTACTAGTAGTTACTAGTAGGTATTTCTTTTTTTTTAAATACAATATTTTTTAATTGAATTAAAGTTATGTAAACAATTCTTATTTATTTTTTAGAGTAAATTTTTATTTTTCTTTGTTACTTATACATATATATTTTTTCAGAGTATCACAACTAACTGGTTATGAACCTCAAGAACTTATTGAGAAGACTTTATATCAGTATATACATGTACAAGACATACTGCCCATGCGTATTTCACATCAAATACGTAAGTATTCACTTCCCCATACTCATAATCCAATACCAATAGCACTTCAATTTCCAACCACTTTATTTTTTTTTGTTATTGTTGTTGCTAAGCATTTAGTAAGAATATCTTGTCATTTTCGTTTTTATTTTCTTTGGCCTAGTGCTTTGAAAAAACACAAAACGTATGCTTGGTATTATACTATTTGTAAGCGTTTAATCTATTTTGGAAACTGTAGTGTTTTTTAAAACAACAACTGCTTTATGATTTTCTATGAATTTAAAAATTTTATTGTGTTTTTTTATTTATTTGTTTATTTACAGTTTTGTATAAAGGACAAGTTACCACCAAATATTATCGTTTCCTAACAAAGGGTGGCGGTTGGGTATGGGTTCAATCTTATGCCACATTGGTGCACAATAGTCGTTCGTCTCGACAAGTTTGCATTGTTAGTGTAAATTATGTTTTGAGGTAAGTTTTCCTATAGAGAATGTATGACTAAATATGTACGATTAAATATGTTTTGGCTTAGTTAGTATTAACCTTAAAGCACGGTAACTCTGCTTTCTTTTCGGTAGCACTATTTTGAGTTACCATACCATTAAAAAAAACACAATTCTAATACTTCAGATTTATGTGGTATACTAAAAAAAAACAATTAAGACTGCTGTACGATAATTTTTATTTTGAGTACATATTTATGATATTTTGTCTAATTTTACCAACTTAATTAATAAAAAAAACAAATAAGAGTGCTATATTCGCCTGTGACGAATCTAATGTACCCTTCACAACGTATAGTCATAAAATAACAATAGTTTGTATCACCATTCATCTAATATGAAATAAATACGTACATATATATAAAAACCACACATATGTATATAAAAACATCCCATTGTAAAATTATAAAATTTACGTATGTATGTTTGAAAAAATTAAAAAAAAAAATAAAAAAGATATAAAAAAAATTTAAAAAAAATATATAAAAAAAATTTTAAAAAATTAAAAAAAAAATAATAAAAAGATAAAATAAAAAAAAAAATTAAAAAAAACAAAACAAAAATTAAAAAAAAAAAAAAAAAATTAAAAAAAATTTTTATTTGGCTCAGCTGGGATTCGATGCCACGTTTACTATAATCAGTATACCACGTTTGTATGTATGTATGTATGTATGTATGTATGTATGTATGTATGTATGTATGTATGTATGTATGTATGTATGTATGTATGTATGTATGTATGTATGTATGTATGTATGTATGTATGTATGTATGTATGTATGTATGTATGTATGTATGTATGTATGTATGTATGTATGTATGTATGTATGTATGTATATTGTTGTTGTGAAAAAACGAGGTGCTCGTGGTTTTTTGCTCATATCTCAGTTGTTTATGTACCGATGTTTCTGATTTTCAATACCGATATACTCCCGAATATTTCTGATATTTTAATACCTCAACAGGCGATGTCGGGGGGCTTTAAAAAGTTGATTTCAACATACACACGGACAGACGGTCAGACTGACAAAGCTTAATCGACTCCCCTATTCATCAGCTTTCAGAAAATATATATTTTATGGGGTCGGAAATGAAAATTGTAGAAATTTCACACGGAATGACAAACCTATATATACCCTTTTTCACTGTGTGAAGGGTATAAAAATCACTGATCATGTTGCGGTAATGATCTCCATTGACTGTACCACGAGCAATAAAATGATCATTAATTTTTACTGAACTTTGCTGGATGAAATCTATTTACCCAAAATTCTATACAAAATTCTTCCAGTAAAGTCTAGTAAATAAAAACTTTAAGTAAATGAACAAACCCAAAATATATTTATATATTTTATTTGCTACTATTGACGTAACTAGACCATTTGGAGGGTGCATCCCTCCAAGATTTTAAAAATATTTACTATTAAAATTTATTAAATATATAAAATTAACTCAGTTTAATATTTTTTAGCTATATACATACATATGTCAATATTTGTTATAGATTTTTTAATTGTTTATCACAAAGTTAAATATGCAAGAAGTAATTTATTGTTTTTGTTTTTTTTTCATTTCAGCGAACAGGAGGCCAAAGACTTAGTACTTAATGAAATTCAAACAGGTATTATAAAAAGCGAACCCATTTCAACGCCGGCACCTATACCAACTCCAGCACTACATGCCAGTCATGCAGCAGCTGTTGTCAATGTACCACATCCGATCACTGCCATTAACAATAGTAATTCAGTGCTCAGTCACACAACAAGTGGTTTAACTGCCAGCGTGCTTAGTACAAGCCCCAAATTGGAGGCCTGTTATGAAACAACAGCAGTTCATTTGTCAACGGCAGTGACACCTGTTCTAAGTACAAATAGTAGTTCAAGTAGTAGTAACAATAACGGTTATATAAGTCAACATCAAGTACCACCACCAGCAACACATCATAACGATCATCAACATCAGCCAATGCCACATCATCATCACCATCACCACCATCATCACCAGCCTGAACATGTTCAGCAACATCAAGCCATAAATCCACAGCATATACTAGATATCATGGAACCCCATTCGTCACAGGGCAATCTAAGCTATACACAACTGTATCCGGTTAACGACTCGATAGTTAGTTCTAGCAGTTCTTTAAGTCATGATCACATGCACCAATATCCCGATACTACAACTGGTAGTGCGTACTATAGTAATAATAACTATTATTACGATGCCACAGTCGATGTAACAGCTGCCTCACTGATACGACCATTTTCAGCTAATTCAAATAGTTGTTCGAGCAGTTCGGAAAGTGATAGACAATTGTCAACAGGAAATGCCTCCATTGTTAATGGGACTTCTCCGCAAACCACCTACAGTGATCTCAGTCATAGTTTTGAATTAAATTATTTCTCGGATAGTAGTTCCCACCAACAGCATCACCAACACCAGCAGCAACATCATTTGCAACATAACACATTAACAGAATTAGTTTCCCCTTTACAGGGTCACCATTTAACACAATTAGATCATCAAACACCACCGACGCAACATCACTCTCTTACACAGCTAGAATTGCAGCAACATCAACACAACTCTAATCAAAATGATCATCAGCAACAACAACAGCAGCAGCCACAACAACATATAGTAGCGAATAGTTTTACGGAAACATTTAAAAATGTAAATGGACCCCACTATACCAGCGTTATAGTAGAGCCCCAACACTATATAAACAATGAATTTGTGCATTAACCTTTAAAGTTTTTGAGATTACAAAAGCTTGTAAAGAATTTTCTTTTTCTTCAGCTATTGCTATAAAAATTTTTTTTTAATACTTTCCATTGTTGTAATGCTATTTTATCAAAGCAAATTTATTCACCAGGTAGTATGTCTTGATTCGTCAGTGGTTTATTTTTTATGTCAAACTTTATACAAAAGTATATAAAACACATAAACCAAAAATTTCTCTCCGAACTGCGATTACCTGCTGAATAAATATACCTTGCTAATTGATATGGAGAAATAAAATAGAAAAGTAAAATATGGCTGAGCCATATATAGTATACATATTTATACGATTAAAGGCATATAAAATCTGTTTATTATATTATAATTTTATATTAAAATTAATTACAACAAATTCTCTTTATGCTATTTATATTTTATTTAAATCTTTTTTTTTATATATTTATTTTATGTTAAAATTTTTGTGTTTTTAGTAAAAAATTTTAATTTATTATTTGCTTTAAAAATTTTTGTTTTAAACTTCCTATTTATATAATTTTTTAATTATAAATTTATTTTAAAATCAATTGTTATCGTATATACCTAGTAATCTCATTATGTATTTTAAATATGTATAAATTCTTATTTTAATACTATTTTTTTTTCTTTATTGTAAAAAAACTTATTTTATTGTAAATATTTAAGAAAAAAGTTATTGTATCTGTTATGTATTCCAGGCGGAATTAAATTGCAGTGTTGTTGTTTATAAAAACAATGATGACATTTAGAACAATTTAATTCCACTAGGAGCACAGATCAGACATGTATGTGTATGTCTATTTCCCACGTATATATACATACATATGTATATAAGTATTGTACCTATATACAATTATATATAATACCAATTTGTTTATTAGTTAAAATATTTAATATAAAAATAATATAAAAAACAAAAGAAATGTGTATTTGTATTTATAATTGTAAGTTTTTCTATAAAATATATATTTATGTATATTTAATGAAGAAAACATACAAATTAAAGTAATCAATAAAGTGATAATTAATATAAAAATTTATAATTTCTTCCCCCGAAAATCAGTTAATGTGTAAGTGGCAGCACTGTTTTTTTATTTTTAGATATACACAAAGAAACATTATAGTAGAAGCGTGCTTAGCAACATGTTTACTCAACACATTTATTATTCATGTTGCCGTTTTGTCTTTCACATTCGAAAGCCGTAATTTTGCCCTCAGTTCTGTATTATTCGCATTAAACATCGCGGTAGAAACACATTTGAAAATTTCGCTTTCCATAATTCTGGTTAGTTGTTTTATAAATTATTAAAATATACCACACGCTTATGTTTTAATAGCCATTTTCTATAGCTCATTTATTTTTCTGTGGTAAACCAAATTATACATATCGATGATCACAGGTAGAAGGCTTGTATTTTTTACGAAATTGAGTTATTCAGTGATTTCAAAAAATTTCATACAAATACACCTCGACACAAAAATTTAGTACAACTTGATACCTTTTTACAAGCAATTTTGATACAGTTTTACAAGCAATTTTTCAAAATATTTTACATTATGATAATTTGTTGTCCAAACAAATCTATGTCCATGGTACAATCATCAGTTCTGCAACAACAAAATTCTAAATGTATTTTGTTGCTAGAAAACGATGAATATATACGTACACAAACCTTAAGGTAGAGAAAAAAATCAGCTGTTTTACTGAGGCTACCTGATAATTGTACCATGTCTATGTCCTGAGGTTCAATTCTCGTTCTGTGGAATTGAAATATTTTTACAGTAAAAGGTATTCAACATATAATACGCAAGAAAATAAAATTTCTGTTGACATGCCAATATCAGATATTTTTGATTTCTGTCAAGCAATATTTGACGGCAAAAAAAAATTCCGTTCATATATATAAATACCTACCTACTAACAATTAAAAAATCATACTTGTGTTAATGAAACTGTATCCAATATTAGGTTCGTTCGAGAACTCACAAATTTGTACGAATTTGTACAAATTTTTACTGCATTTTACGAAATTGCGTTCGTTTACACAAATTTGTAGTAAATGAGAGCACAAATAGAGAGCGAAAAGTGACAGTTCTTGACTGAGTATTTGCAAATTTTTACAACAGAAATTTCTTGCTGTAAAATTTAGCAAAACCAAAAAACATATGATTCAAAAGGTAAACAAACAAAAGTAAGCAAACAAAAAGTATACAATTTGTGAAAAAAGTATTAAAAAAAAAAGGAAAATCCAAACAAAAGTGCAAAATATTATTAAATTTAAATTGTTTGTGAAATAAAGTTAGTTAACAATGTCTACAGATGAAAGAATGGAACTGCCTGAATCTGGCGCAGGTATACATACTTAAATACATATTTGCACATATGTATGTATGTACATAGTTCCCATTAAAATTTATTTATTTGCCATCAGCTGTTGCTTCAATCTTACGAATTTTTACAAATGTCTGTTCGAGTACTTTTTTGGACAAATTCTCTTTTTGAGAGTAAAATTTTCAATTTACTAAATAATTACTCATTTACTACAAAGTGCAGTAAAAGTACTCGAACGAACCTATTGCCGTGACAGCTTTGTCAGGTGTAAATGGTGGGTTATATTCGTGTATAACGGTTATTTTATTGTAATATGTATGTACTTTTATAGTACATTTAACCCTGCGCGAAATCTAGTAGATTTAAATACAAATGTTTTACAAAATCTACATTATCCACACTATTGTTTTTTACAATTTTAATGATTTAATTTTTGAAACAGTATATTTTTTTATAACGTGGTGTGAGAGTAGGGTTGCCATTCGTACTATTTTAAACAGTACATGTACTGTTTTTTGTAATATGTACTGTTATATTCACAATACCTAAAACAGTACGAAAAAGTACTGTTTTTTTATATGTACTGTTTTTGGATATACTTACATGTATTGAATTTTGTAATTTTTTGAAGAATGAAACAGGAAAAAATTGTATTGTTAAATGTGTACAAAAAAGGGATAAATATTTATAATTTATTTTTTAATTAACTTTTTTTGTAAGCATCAATTATTTTCTTTTATATTACTATACCACCTCTATTGGTGTTGTATAATTATTTATTGAATCTTAAAAATTATCAAATTTATTCATTTTAAAAATTTAATTGATTTTTTTTTTAAACAATATTTAATTAATACTTTTGGACTACTATATATAACTTAAAAAATATCAATTGTAATTGACAAATTATCAATTTTTAAGTAAGTCAAAATACATATTAAAAAAATAATTCAACTCCGGAATAAGTCAAACTTCATACATAAAAAAAGAGAGCCGAAAATCGCTCTCCTTTACGCTATCACCTTATGTAATTACACCATGGTACTACTAGATTTTGAGTTGAGTTCCCAAAATCTAGTGGCGAAGTCGATTTCGTTTTGTATGGGAAATTTAGTAGAAATTAACTGGATTAAGTTCAAAATCTGCTACTAACTAGGTTTGGTTTAGGTGTAAATGTAGTTTTAATGATTTCACCATAATTAAGGAAATAAGTTTATTTTACAAATTATTATAAAAGATAAAAAATAAAAAAAAAATAAAAAAATATAATAGGCGAACTGTTGAAATCTCTAACTCGGGAGCTATACGTTAAAATTTTACCCATTGAGCTTATATACACTCACATTTATTTACCAATACACTCATAATTGTTTAAAAATTTATGCGAATGTGTTTTTAAATTATTTTTTAGTAGTGTGCTTCAAGTCAAGAAAACTGCTCATTGCAAAACTTATGAAAAATTTTTGATTTGAAAAAAATATTCTTTAATTATATCCCATAAACTGATTGAGTGACGAAATTTCAAAATTTTAATAAAAACAAATAAATTTAATACTTTTGTACTTTTGCTCGTCAATTAGGGACATCATTGTTACAACACTGCGTGCGTAAAGTACATAAAAATACAACACTGCAGCTGCTGTCATATTTATTAAACGAGTCTGCAAGAAACGAAAGTGTGGCAATACGAAAATATACGGCCATTTTCCTTTTCTCGTAAACCCTCATACAAGTGACAAGGTAAAAAATATTTTTCTTGATTAAAGCTAATACATTTTATTAAAGTCCACTTAAAAGTAAAGAAGTTTGTATCTATTTGTTTAGTGATACAAAGAATTACTGAAAATAACGCTATTTAAGAAAAATTACAAAGCGCAAAATACACGTGTCCGAACACATTTGACAAGTTATAAATAACAAGTGGTACTAAAGTTAATTTTTTTTCCGTTAAATTTTAGAGATCAACATGCAATTATTTGTACGTGGTTTGGAATGTCTTGAAACCCTTGAGGTTCAACAAAATGCTAACATTGCTGCCGTTAAGGTACGTATTAATAAATTTAGATTTACTTGTAGATATAAGTCTGCAAGATATAACCTCACTTTTTGTTGGTGTTAATTTTGTTTACTAATATATATTTATTTTTTTAATTTTTGTAGGCTCAAATTGCCCAACTTCATGGCTATGATATTGATGAATTCACTTTAAACTGTGAAGGCAATGCTCTGGCCAATGAAACTCCAGTCTCTGCTTTATCATCCTTTGAGTTGGATATCACCATCCCAATGTTGGGTGGCAAAGTTCATGGTTCCTTGGCTCGTGCTGGCAAAGTCAAGGGTCAAACGCCCAAAGTGGACAAACAAGAAAAGAAAAAGAAGAAGACCGGACGTGCTAAGAGACGAATCCAATACAACCGTCGCTTTGTGAACATTGTACCCGGTTTCGGTCGCCGTCGTGGTCCTAACGCCAACTCTGCTTAGGTTTATTTGACATTAAAATAGTCCCGTAAACGCTGTGTATGGTTTTTAGTGTTTTAAACTAATTTTTTTTTTAGCTTTTTCCATGTAAAAATAAAAGAACTTAAAGTACATGGCAATTTTCCAGTTTTATTTCTTAAAATTTAGTTTGCAAACAAATTTTTCTTTTTTCCGCTGCGGTTTATTTGCCAAATGTGTATCCAATACTCGATTAAAATAAGAAGAAGTGCGACAAGAAAACCTTAAACAAAAATTTAATTTATTATAAATAAAAAAAATGATATTTGAATCACATACCCAACAGCAGTACCAAGAAGCATCCTTGCATATCATCTAAATTAACTTTGTGATTGGTTATTTGTCTCAACACTCCACGTCCATTGCATTTATCCATTGAAGGCAAATTTATTTGATGCCACCTTTCGATAAAACCCATTTGGCTAAGACGTGTTATGTGCTCGTTAATTAAATTTAAATACGGACTGTTACTGGGCACCATTAAAGCAATTTGTTCATCAAGGAAATTTTCTTTGCCTAAAGCAAATGTACATTCCTTATCTTTTTCAAAATGATTTTGTATAATTAATTGCAGATTAATCCGCCAATCGATATTGACTCGTCTTCCTTCTTTCACGGCTTCAATATTTTCTTCCTTCATGTTGTTATATATGTTGGCAAATTCCAAGTATCTATGGTATTCATTACGTGTAGATACCTGAAAAAATGTTAATTAAAAGTTTGCTTAATATGCTATGAGGCATAGTATTATTGTGTAACAATGTATTTTTCCTTTTTTATTTTTCTCATCTCAGGTAGGTATATTTTTTCATTGTAAGGAATTCTTTGGTCATAAAGTAAATGCATTAAATATGTATGTAGGTACAAACGTTTCGATAAAATTTGAACAGTAATTTTATATAGGGAATTAAATTCATGTGTATATTTTCTATAACGTAATTTTTATATAAACTACATAAATATATTAATTAACATAAATTAAATGTCTCTGATTTTTGATTTATATCAATAGTTGTTTTATTTATTAAGAGATTAATTAATTATAGTAATAATTTTATTTCTTTCTTTCTTCAGGAAAAGTATACAATTAAAAACCTTAGTTTATACAATAACAATTAAAATCCTAAAGAAGATACACAATGTGGTAGCGATATATTGGAATAAAATAAATATTTGTATAAAAAATTGGTCTCAAGATTAATAAATAAATCAATTATTGATTAACGTATTCATACAAAATTTCGATTTTTTTTAGATTTGAAATTTATCGATTGAAGTTTTTAAAGAATTCTATAAAATGGTTTATGAATAAAATGTAAAAATTTTAAGAGGTTTAAATTTTCCCTTAAATTATTATTTAAATAAAGTATTTTTATAAAGATAACAAATTTTTGGTATACATATTTTAATTTGTATAATTTAAGTCCTGACTGAATTTTATTAAGTGTATTAGAATTTAAGCCGTTTTTAAAAGACATCAACAGAAATCTTACATAATAAGACATATACATATAAAAATCGTTAAAAAAGCTCCTAAGTAATTTTCACAAATTTGATTTCCGTACAGTTAATTTTTTAGTTTATTAGGATTTTGTGCCTTTCTTTATATTTCTAGAAGGTACACCGGTTTATTTAATATATTTTTAAAATATCATTATGTTCATATAAGAAAATGCTAAAAATTTTGCAAGATATTTTTAGAAAATATTTGGTAAATTTAGTTTAAACAGTTTTTTAATAGTTTTTGGTTTTTCAAAAATTTTCAATAAATCTTTTAAAATGAACTCTGTTATGAAAGACAATTTAAATAAGCATATTATATTTTCTAAAATTTTTTTTATACTTCTTTTTATTTTGAAAATATGTATGTATCTAAAAAAATATTCTGGTGTGAAATATTTTTTCATTATATAAAGTTATTATTATCCTGACTAATATTTCTAGTTTATTTAGCCTGAACTCCTTAAAACGTATTAAAATATATTCAAGAACCCACTCATTCAGCCTTACTGTGAGTGGCGTTGTCGCATTCCTGTCGAAAAAGAAAGGAATACGACAAGGTCTCATTTATTTTATACTGGCGTAATTATTTACACGGTCTAAAAAAACGAATATAATTTATTTGATTTATACTTTTAACTTGAATACATATGTATATCAATCCATTATATACTTGTAGTGCTTTTTCTTAGACGCATATAACTTTTTTTTAAATAAACGACAACAAATTCATGGCTATTATGGCTATTAAATATTAAAAAATTATTTCTGGCATATGTTCTCCGCGACTCCGCCTTAGTAGACCGAAATAGTCAAATCACACGAATAAGTTGTCCAATGTTCCATTTTTAGATAATTTAGTCACCAAACGTTTGACTCAACGACGTAAAGGATTTAGGCACTGTTTGGTTTGTTGCACCATCTTGTTGGTATCATTTATCCTCCAAATGACTTGACATAACGTAAGGAATAAAAAAGTGCAAAAAAATGGTTTCAGACTTAAAGAAAAATCGGCCACTGACGACTTCGGCATGTAAACCGTATCAGACAATGTTTTCTTTGCGATGTAATGGAGATTATAAGGATTGTGATCTGTCCTATAACGACAATTTTGCTCATTTACATACCCGTTAAGTAAAAAGTCTCATCGCTAACGATGATTTGACGATCAGAGGCTCAATTAATACCCAGGGTATCAATTCTCGTTCAATTAAACTATGAAATGAAAAGTTTTTGTGTGTAATATCATATGGTGCCACCATTCCCTTTGCTATGCAAAAACTTTTTTATTTCACAGTTTCACAGAACAAGAATTGAGCCCCTGGTTGATTCTTAGCATGAATTTTGGATTGTTAATCACAGGTAGAAAGGCCCTAACTCAGATAATTGCAACTTGACAGGAGAAGGCAAAAACGTATTAGAGACTGTTTTATCAAAATATATTTTTTTTTAAATCGCTTGTAAAACTGTTATCTTTAATACTATTGCATTTCATTTTTGTGTCGATGTGTATTTGTTTGAAATGTATTGTAATCATTGAACAACTATTTTTCGTAAAAAATACGATTAGGGCCTTGTGATCATCAGTATGTATGTCATAATAATAACCCTACTACTTGGTAGCCCTATGCTTTACATGTCGAATAGCAATAAGTATGGTAACTTTTTTAGTTTGTTAAATATTTTTCTGCCGCTTAAACCGTTAAACAAAACTCGCAATGATTTTTTTGTTAAATTAATTCGTGTAAATTAAAAATAATTATGAAAAAGTGATATTAATATATAGTGTTAGTTTTTCAGTGAAAATATCTTAATACATAAGTAAAAAGTGGCTCGGTAATGTGATTTGTAAAAATTAGTTGTTTGAAGAAATGGCTGCGTTTTTTTTTTTTTTTTTCAGTGAGTGAATATGTATGTATGTATGTATGTATTGCAATCTGTGTTATGTTGCGTTGTGTTATGCATTAAGAAGTGTGGAGATTTTTAAATGCTGTACTAACGTAGTGCTGACAAAAGTATTGCCTAACTAAAGGCTAACAATAAAGTCATGGCAATTGTAATATAATAAAAAATATATGAAAGAACTTCTTTGATAAAAAAAAAAATTTCAATAATATTTTTTTTAATAAATAAAAAAGTCAGATTTTATTTTTTTAAACAAAATTGTGCAGACATTGAAATACCCGTAAAATTTCGATGAAGGCAGTACTTATTTTAAAGAAAAAATATTTTATTCAAATTTATTAATACCAAAAAACAAGAAAATAATATGCAGACGCAAATATTGTCTTACCATTGCAAATTTTTCGAAATATGTACCATTACGCAAACCAAACTGTTCATATTCGTTGTGTTTGAAAAGTTGAAAAAAATAATCCAAGCCCGGTTGAAATTTAGGAAACGTTAAAAATGCCACCAAATTACCACAATATGTTGTAACCAAAACTATGACAACAATCCACCAGACGCCTATAACTAAACGACCACTATCAGCTTGCGGTAAGTACATGCCACCTATATTTTTAAAACACAAAATTAATTTATAAATAAAAATTGTAAATATTTTTATATAAACGGTTTTTTATACCTTGTTGCAATAAAGCCCCATAAATATACCAAAAACAATTTTTAATTGTACAAAATCCTTTAACTTTTAAGTCTTGTGAAGGTACTAAACGATTTATTATATAAAGTATGGGCGACGTTATTATTAGTACGCCAACTAAAGATGCCCAAGTCTGAAAATTATTTAGAATTAATACAATAGTTTTGACATTGGTATTGATATTAGAAATACAAATGTATATGACACACTTATTTGGTAAACTATTTTCGCTGTTTTTTTTTTTAATGATAAAAAGGTAATACAAATATCTTAAATTAAACTAAAATTTTCAGCTTACTCTAGATTTCAGAGTTAATACCTATTATACGCCAATTCGTTTCATCATTTTAAATTTTGAAATTTTACATAGTTAGCTGAACTCTTCCAGTAAAACTTTTTCATTTGGCACCGATATTGGGTTAAAAAAAAATTATCCGCCTTTTTGTTTCTAAAATAACTATTTTCGTATGTAAATTTTAAGAAAAACACTGAAGCAGTTGTATTTTTTTTTTGTTTATATCTCAGATAGATTCAAACGATTTGTTATTTTGCGTGGGAATAGTTTTCGAGACTGCGACTTCAAATTAAGTATTTTCAGAGTGTCCAAAAAATAACTGGGATCTTAAGGAGCTTGTTATATTTAAAACAATAATATTTTTGCCCATAACTTTGCCGATTCGTGAATGATTTTTCAAAAATTTACGAATAAATGTAAAGGCATAACATAGGAAAAAATATACTAACAAACGTTACTATAAATTGTTCAAGGGTTGAAAGTTTTTTATTTCTGTGTTAAAAATATATGGGACAATAGATGCAGTCACGTTTATTAGCCTATATCTCAGAAAATTAGTTAGGACAATTGTTTTGGCTTTCAACAGGGAGTTACTCCCGAATATTTGCAAAAAGAAGTCTATGCAACATGTGAGTGTTTCTAAACGTTGACTTTGAACAACACACGGACATCGCTCAATCGACTTCTCTATTTATAAGCTTTCAGAAAATGTATGGCAGCACAGATGTAGATTATAACAATAAATATTTCTATTATTTATGGAAAAAGATTTTTTATAAGTGGCTGCTGCAGTGGCTCATCCTGTCTATCCAATATTTCAAGACTTTGCTGACGGAAATTAAAGGGCCAATGATGTCGTCGCTCAAAAAATCCACACTAAATTGTGGTTCTGTAAATGCAGTGGTTTGTCGGTAACAACATGCTGGCTTTCCGACCCCTAAATGATGCAATTCTATCTTCTGACATAACCGCCGAGATGAAAATTCTATAACGTATTCTTCACAGTATTGAAATTAAGAATTTTATGACCGTTATTATGACCGTTATTCGTTTTTCACTGGCTGTCGAATTCTTCGTTCACTAAGTTTTTATTCAATTTTTCTATCGAAACGAATTTTGCTTTTAATGGGCTTTATTTTTTACATACTATACATGAATACTATTTACAATAGCTCAAATACTTTTCAAATGTGCGCCATAATATTCAATGAAAATTTTTAGTTTCGTCACAACATCTGATCGGGAAGCATTGTGTAATACACTTTTAAATTCGCCTTTATTTCATTTATTTATGCAGGGACGGAAAATGAGATTTTTGTTTCGGTATTGAACAAATTTGCCAAAGCATTTTCATACAGGTAATCTCGTCGACAAAGCTGATCAGGAAGTTAAATGTCACAATTTGTTGAATTCCTCTTCATTTCATTTATTTATGCAGGGATGGAAAATTAGATATTTTAATAATACCCGTAAGTGTAGTTTTTTTAATAACAAAAATACAAAATTTATATATTTGTTGTTTTTACACCATTTATCTTGGGTTTCACAAATGTACATATTATAACAACTTTTCCATCCCTGATATACGAATTCGCCTTGTCATAAAACAGCCACTAAAAAATTCCTTTGTTGTATCAAATACCAGTATGAATATGCCTTGATTAGTTCTTTCGACAGCAGTGGTATATCAAATATAATAAGGGCCTCTTTTAAATTATTTTTAAAATATTACCTCTAATGTAAACGGTGCTGTAAACAAATAAATTCGGCTGACTTCATCCGGTCTTCGAGATATAAACGAATATTTTTGAATGCTTATCGGTATTGTATAATTGAAATGTTTTTTACTGGGCTCATCTACAGTTGCTGCTACAGCTGCTAGAAAATACTGTAAAAGAATAATTTAATTCAATGCAATAATTATAAATATAACAACAATTTTATATTTAAATTTTTTTTTATTTAAATAAGGAAAATATTCGAACGATTCATACACCATGCCCAGACTAAATTAAGTAACGTAATTTTCCATCAAATTGACAGCTAAAACAATCCCAGAGAGATTTTTTTTATACACGTAGTTTTAGATACTCACTCTCTTAACAATATTTTCATATTTTCATTAAACTTTCATATATTTTTTTAACAAAGCAATTTTTACCTTCTACTGATTTTGTTTATTTTAGGAATTTGATTATAAATCCCTGCATAAAGCGTCACATTACATCTTTTTTTAAGGCGCCAATCTTGTGGATCAAATATTTATATGTTGCCCCTTAAAGTATGCACATTAAACGCATACTTATTTTAATCAATGTAAATCGAAGTGTCTAAATCAATTACAATTGAAAAGTTAAAGTGATTTCCAATCTCGTTTCATATTCAGTTCCACGTTCAAACGTAATTTATCTCTGTGCCATGCTGATATACTTATATAAAAGATATTGTGGTTAAGGGTATAATATTAAGAGGCTACACAATCGTTTAGGCACATACTTGTTTTTGTGTCCTTGTTTTTTACCTCTAGTACGGTTCTTACAGTATAGGGTTAGGACTTTCCCCATAATCATAAATAATTTTTAAATTTATTTAAAATGTTTTGTGAACCAAATTTTTAACACAAAATTTCTCTTATCAACCTTTATTAAATTTAAAAATTTATCATGACTTAAGCTATAAACTCTTTTACGACACAGAAAACTTGCCTTTTTTGTTTGAAGCAATTCAACCACTTGATACGGTATTATATACGTCAGTGTTCCCAATAGATCCTTAAAATAAAAATCAAAATTACAAAAATTGCACTCAATTTAAATCCGTTGATACTTACAAACTCATTCTGTTCAAATTGCTCAGATGGCTCAGCACTATTAAAGTCATGAGCATCATGAAGAACATAGCTGAAATTGAGCATACGTGATAGCTCCTTGATGACTTCCATAACAATACCTGTATGTTCTATAATGTTGCCTCTGCTATCCCTTTTCAAAATTTGCCATGGTGGATTCTGGAATTTAAAATTTTTAGAAATAATGATTGTTACGGTCGATTTACTTACATGTACGGTTAAAATATCCAACGTTATGTTACGAAAATAATGTGTAGCATGTGGAAATGCCAATTCATGTGTAACAAAGCCCAAAATCGGTGTCCAATAGCCCACATTGACAAATTCAAAATATTTATTAGGACTATTGGAAGCCGCTAAATATATTTTAGAGAAAAAGTTTGTAAAAAATTAAAAGGATTAAAACAGTACATATTTATTTATCAGGTAATCGTAGTTTGCGGAGAAATAAAATCTGTTTATATATTTTTTAAGTTTGACATATGAAATAAATGAGAGAAGAGAGAGAGAATTGTTTTTTATCTATGAACTTTGACAGCTGATGTTTAAAATAAGTAAAGAAAAAAAAAAATAATTAGTTGACGAATTATGTACGGTCCACACCAACCATCGATTTGTTTAAACAACGAACAATTTATTTACGGACATGAATTTGCCTGGTGTGGTCCACTGTTGTCGATGTTTTGTTCTTGTTCAAACAGTATTGTCAAAACATTTGTTCGAACAATGATGTCTGATATTAAAAGGCATTTTGAATATGAAAGAAAGAGACGACTCATAAAAATAGCAACAAAATGCACTTTATACGTTTTCTCCTTATCAAAGAACATGAGCAATTTTTTGACAGTTACTCTGCCGACAAATTGTTCTAGTCTGAACAAATCGATGGCTCGTCTAGACGTAAAGTTAAGACTACCTGATGAATTAATACGCCCTGTATTTAAATTTTTTTTGTTAAATATTTTTCTATATTAAAACAGGGTTGCCTGTTGTTTGCTTTTACTAATTTGTTTTTTGGTGCATTTTCTACCTTGCAACGATCTTTTATGTTCTTGAGATTTGCCCCAATTTATAGCTGTGTCAATACGCCATTTAGAACAGCTGGCACACTTACTGTATTGCTTTAAATATTCCTGAAACGAATAGAAATTAAGTTATATTCACATAAGACAAATTTTTTACTAATTAGACGTAAGAACCAAATTAGTTTAAACGTTTTGCAATGTTAATCACTTTTTTATGATTGATGGTATTTGGTGGAAGAAGAATTAAATACAATTAAATAAATATTAATAAAATATATTAAATTGAATAAATATTTACTTAAAGTGGTAGTAACGCCCATTTGGTTAAATATTTGTCAAATGTGAACGTATCATTAGATATCTGTGTTATTACTTTTAAAATACACAACGTCGTTCGTAAGTTATTAGCGTAATTCACAATCTTGTGCAAACGGTCTTGCATCAGTGCATTTGCAAAATAGTAGAGCATATTTTTACTTTACACTAACAAAGTAGAACATATTTGCAATGGTGCAAATTTGCAATGGCAAATACACAAGATTGTGAATTACGCTACTGTGTTCTATATGTGTAGGTTTTATATGTCACATAGAACACAATAATTTTCGAACGACGACAAGATAAATGAAAAACTTTACGTATAACTAAAATTAGGATTTTTCATTTTTATCTTATAAAATCTTAATGGTGTTTTTTATAGAGGTGGCGAATAAAAGTAAGAATGCTTTATTCGGCCGTGCCGAATCTGATAATATCCTTTGAAATTTAAGGTTATCCGCCATTTTGTTTTATTATTTTCGACGCCATCTTTGATTTTGAAATTTTACATAGGATTTTAACTGATTAATAGGTAACTGTATTAACCACCCTGTAGGTCCAACCAAAATGCACGATGTTCTTATACAAATAAAGTTTTCAGAGAATTATTTTAATATTTTTTTTTTATCATCATCGAAGGATCTTTGACGATTATATGTAAAACGAAATATCGGCTAAATGCTCCCCTCAGCTTCGGTGGCATACTTCTATTCGATGGTCCATATTTCCAATGATACCGAAATATAATTGAGGTTCAATGTCGTTAATGTGCCCGATTTATTAATCTTTTTGCTCTTGATTTTCTTTGGGCTTTATGATGTACACTTTTTCTTTGAAATATCCCCAAAGAAAGAAGTCCAACGCTGTCAAATCACATGATCGCGGTGGCCAATTAACATCGCCACGACGTTAGATAATACGGCTATTGAATTTCTCGCCCAAAAGAGCCATGTTTCGTTGGCTGTGTGGCAAGTGACACTATCGTGTTGGAATTACTTATCGTCCAGGTCCATATTCTAAGTTTCTGGCGGCAAGAAGTCTGTTATCATCACGCGATAGCGAACACCATTCACTGTATCTGCTTGGTAGACGTCATTGTCGAAGAAGTACGGCCCCGTGAGGCCGCTAGCTTATAAATGGATGTATCGACTATTTAATAATCACACTTTGACTCGTATTGGCACAAATGTGACAACTCTGGTTGTTAACGAATCCACTGAGGTGAAAGTGTGCTACGTCACTCAAGATGATTTTCTTTGTAAAATCATTATTCACATCTGTCTGTGCAACCAACCGTTCGATGTATTGAAGACACTTAAAATGGTCAGTAGGCATTACCTCTTGAGTCAATTTAATCATGTAGGTGTGTAAATTCAAGTCTTTATTAAAAATTAGTATCAGTGATATTTTTAAGATGTTCATGCTCGTGTTAGGCATGATGAGTCGAGGTTGACCGCTCTTCTGCCACACTATCGCTTATAACAGCAATGTTTTCCGTACAACGATATGGGCATACTTGCACTCTTGCAGGTGTTTTCACATTTTATACATCAGTTGGTTGCTGAAATTAGCGCACAATTCTTTCGGTTGTCAATACGTTTGGTCGATTATGTTGACCAAAATAATCGTGTACGTAATGCATTTTGATTGGAATGGAAATTTTCGTAAAAGCCTTCAAAAAACCGAGGCAGTCGTGTTTATTGGCTTATATCTCAGTTAATTACGCTGCTTATTAATAGTCATTCATTCCCGAATATTTCCAAAAGATTGATACTACATACATATTTGAGCAACATGTGGGACCTCATAAAACTTGATTTCAAGCCATACTAGAACAGATGGATAATGATATCCTTAAGCTTTCAGATATTGTAAAAATTACAAACGAAATGACCTCAGGTGAAGGGTATAAAAACAAAAAAAATTAAAACTAAATAAATATAATTTCAGGCATATGTTTCCGTCCCGGTTATCACCTACATGGCGTAACCGAGCTTAATTTTGACGTACTCTTCGAAGTAAGTCCTACTGTATTTCGGCAATAACACGTTAATTATGATTACTACATCCATGGTTTTTTTGTGCGTGTATAATGATATCATGTTATATGACGTGAAAGAATAGAATTATTCTTGCACTAACGGAAACTATATGAAAAATTCCACATCCAATTTTAGTTTCAAGAAAAGATGTCCTTAAAAGCCTTTCTGCACAATAACGATTATTTTTTTGTAATTGATCTGTACGTTCTTGAGTTATGGCTTCACCAACGTATGCATGGCATTTAATTTAAATATAAAGTCCGCAATTAGATTTATATAAACTGTGTTAGTATGTACCTTCATTATTCTAATTATATCATCTTGTTTTTCTTTTTTCGTATTTCTTATGGCTTCCCATTCTTCATCCGATATTTCACCATATATAGACTGTTCTTCAGAAATAAGTTGCGAAATGGATAACACAAATGCCTTGCTTATCTCCGCAATAGTGCAATTAAGCGAATTCTACAAAAAGAACAAACGTAATTTAGCTTTTAATGCAGATAGAATTTAGAATTAACAAGGTGTGCTATCATGTCCCATTTTTTTTTAATTTAAAATGGTTAAAATATTTAACAATTAACAAGACAATATATTTTTTTTTAAATTAATTTTAAATATGAGGACATTATGACATTATCATCACATGACATGATAGTATTACATTATGTTATCATCATTTAAAATGTTATGTCGCATTTTAAAGTCTTACCTCACAACCAGATACAGTTTCGTTCAAAACAAATGCAATATTTGTGCCTTCGTGTAAATTCTGTGTCACTGCTAGGCCATTAAAGTCCCGCAATTGTTGATCCATAATAAAAAACAACCATTGATTCTTCACATGAAACATTTTCATATTCTCGGCCATTTCTATAATATCTTCGTAAAACTGGGAAAATATTATAAAATTATGCGATTCTAGTGAGTTCTTCTGAAAAGGCTGTAAAGCTTCACGTATTGCCTGACGTTTCTTCTGAGACCTCAAATTATCGTTAATGCTGTAGAGATAGAGCGAAATGGGGACAATGTTATTACTGGAGCCTTCATTAACCACTGATTCTACCAATTTTGTATTTTCATTTACTATCGATTCATCCATCATAACGACAACAGTTTTCCATTTGAGTAAATTTTGTACCTTAGCATCTAAAATCATTTGGGGAAATTCCTTGGCTTGACCGACAGAAGGTATCTTAAAGAAAGGGTTAATATAGCAGGTAGAGTTCTTCAAAAAAAAAAAATTATATTAATGCTGTTGCTTTTGACATACCATCACTGCCTCAGTTATAGGTAAACGTGGACAATCGGAATCGGTTAGTGCTATCAAAAGTATGGAAGATAAACGGGTAGATTCAAAAAACTTCCAGGTATTTTCACAATCCATTACAGTCATAGCGGCTAAGAACTCTAGGAATTAAACAAAAAGTAATTTAAAAAAGTCTTTGTACACATGTATGTTTACACTACAGTACAGTACAGAATGATTTTAAAAAAGAAAAATGCTTAAAATTATTTTCTGAACTGATTGCACGTTTTCATAATCATATTCAAAATTAATGACAACCGAGTCAGTTTTATATGCCGAGTAAAAACATTTTGAAATTGTCATTACATTGTTTTTATAAACCACCGCACTGCGATGAAAATTCAAAACAATTATATTCCTCTTAGAAAATATTTAGAACAGACTTAAATATGAATGTTGACACTTCATCTCTGGTGGCAACGAAATATGTGGAATCGTATTTCCTTTCCTGAAACCTTGAATAACTACGCTCAAAAAATAGACAGTCAAAATTACTGTCAATCGAATAGTTTAGTTCCTGTTATCCAACTTTTGCTTTGTTGTTTTAAAATGTCTGCGTGCTGACTTTAAATTGATTTCTGCAACGAAACTCTGTAGACACAACCATAAAATTCTATCGCAGTATTACAACTAAACTATACGATTAGCAACAACAATCGTTATCCCTTCTTCCGTGTATTGATTAAAATAAACTTTTTGAATCCCCCACATGTTGCACATATTCGTCTGTAATAACAAACTTTCACAAATATATGTAAAAGAAAACGAAGGCCTCTTTATTTTCCTCATTTTTTACACAAAAATTAACATTTTTAGCTCTCGAATAATTAGCAGACATGTTGGATATGATTTATATGTTGTATCTATACGGTTATTTGTAGAATGTTTTTTTACAAATCAGTCATGTCAAAAAATTTAGTGGCAGTACGAAGTCAACAATTTTGGAACCCGGTCAAAGGCTGACCTTAATGTAACAGAACCAGTAGGTTCTAGGAATTGTTCTTGACTGATAATTGGTCTCTTCGAAGTTCACATGGTAGTTGTGGTTTCTATCAAAATAAGGTAAAAGAGACCAGTTATTAAAACACTGAGCTTTGTACTAGGCCAGACTTTTGTTTGTTTGGCCTTAATTTACTTGTGTCTTCCAATACGCAGATTCAAATCTGTTGCTGTTTTATCTCACGCCTCACGGTATTAAAGAGTGTCTCAGTAAGAATGCACTTTTTAAAATTTATTGTGCAAGTGACGACTATCACATATGATTATTTCGATTTTTAAAAATTGAGCGCTTGCAAAATTTTAAGATTTTTTAGTTGAAAAGGTTCACCTAATGTGTCAACCATTCGAAAAGTGAGCGAAAACTTTGAAGAAACGATGTTAATTATGGACAGTAAGACTCCTGTGCGTCAACATATCGTTCGGTTTTTTGAAAGTATTGTTGTTGTAAACAAGAGTGTCAGCGAGAACATTAATTTGGCATCGATCTAAACTTTAAGTTTCAAAAGATTGATAAAGGACCTTCACCTTCATGCGTACAAAGTTCAGCTTACTGAGAAGCTCAAACCATCACACCATGGAAAGCACCAGCAGCTCGTTCAATGGCTAATGAGGCAAAATGAATTCAATGTCAATTTCTTAAAAAATGCCACCTTCACCGATGAAGTGTACTTTCATTCAAATGGCTTCGCGAAAACACAAAAATGTCTAATTGCATTCCAAACAAACATATTCACTCAAAACGATTAACTTTCTGGTACGGATTTTGAACAGCAGGTGTGATGGGTTCTTATTTTTTTGTAAGATGAGGCCCAAATTGCAGTGACTGTGAACGGCAATCGTTTCAGAAACATGTTAACGGAGTTCTTGTGGTCTAAATGATGGATAGCATGGATGTGGACGAGACCACGCCACCTGCCAAACTGCGCATTAAACAATCCATTTATTGAAGCAACGATTTCGAGAAAAAATTATTTAAAAAAATTATGTCCACCAAGATGATGCGATTTAACGCTGAGCGATTTTTTCTTCAGGCTTTTGCAAAATCTCAGGCTTATGCAAATAAACCAGAAATAATTCACGAACTCAAATCCCAGATTCAACGCGCCATCACCCAGACACTGCCATATCTCTGTGAATAAGTCATGGAAAATTTTATGAAAAGAGGTCATTTGACGAATATTTTATTTCATGTATAATCGGAACATGTCTTCTATATAGTACAAAAATTAACAACTTTTAAGAGAATACGTCTTTTATTTTAAAACGAAAAAGTTAGACACCATTAAGTATGCTGCCTTTGCAAAAATAACATTGTATTCAAAAGCATTTGAATTTTCAAATAACAATTAAATGTTAAGTGAAATAATAATATGGTAACAAAGCAATCAATGTAGGATTTTTTTAAAATTAATTTGATTTAAATTGTTCTTCTTGCTGAATAAATTTTTATTGTTTTAAAAGTTTTATACAAACAATAATTTTCCGCATCAAACAGCAAAGATTGTCTCTTTCATTTGTAGCCACTCTAATTAAACATAATAATAATAACTTGCAACCATTATATGTTTTAACAACAACCATACAATCATTGGCGTAGCTAAAAAATTTTTTTTTGGGGGGGGGGGTGTCAAAAGCTTAAAAATTTGTTTCTTCAAAATCGTGAACTGAGTTTTATTTTATATGTACATTAAATGTCAATACAGTGCACTCGCGATAATTTAAACACCCCAAAATATGAATATTTTTTTTTCTTCTGATGAACTACGCCAAAATAGAAACTTAGCTTTAAAATATAAACTGCTACCGGTTATTATCTGCACATCGCTAAAATCCAAATCAACATGGTAGTGGTTAAATACTAATGCGTAGTAATTTCCCTGAATTTTTGCCGCTAAGTTGTCTTACATACACGTTTTAGTTAGTGATTCGGCTAGAGTTCCATAATCATTTTTTAAATATAAATTTAACGAAGAAAGTCTAAAAAAAATAAAAATAAAATAATCTGGGATGCCACTTAAGTCCTATTAGACCAAAATTGGTAGATTTGTTGAAATTTAAGCATAACTTGGTCGCATGGTAGAATTGTTTAAAATTTTGAATGGCTTTGATAGAATATTATTTTAGTTTCGAGAGCTTTGGTTATACGTAAACTGCCTATCAATGTTTAAACATAAGAAACTCTTATTTGTATTGGAAAAACTTAGATGTTTTTGGAAAATACAAACAATCTTGCAAAAGTAAACTGGCTTCGTTGTAATTAGTTCATATTACCGCGAGTTTACTGTTGTTATTTTCTTTTTCAAATTCTGGGGAGCGCATTGCATTAAACCCCTCAAACTTACCCTTTTTCAAACGGATACCATTCCAAGTAAAGTACTTGACATTTAGGCCACCATTTTTCAAATTTTCACGTATTGTTTCACTTAAAATCTTTTGAAAGTTGGTCATTATATTCTCATTATGATGACGCATATAATCATGATCCACTACAACCGCCAATGATGCATTCGAACTTAGAAACGACGAATAATCATTATATTGACCAGATGATATTTTGAAAACATTAAAGATTATAAAAATAAACAAGAACTTCATTGTTAGCGCTTAAAATGTTAAAACTTAACTGAAAGCCTACAAATAGAAAAAGCCAAACAACCAACAGACTGGCTGTATATTTGTTGTAGAAAAACAATAATAAAAAAAAAAAAATTAATTTTGCGTGTGAGTTCAAGGAAGATTATAATAAAAAATTTATACGAAAATTGCTGTAGATTCATTGACCGACCGTCCGGCTGACCAGCAGGTGAAATTGAAAGTTAGAATAATATTGGGTAAAATCAAAATATCGTAAATAGTTTTGTGTAGTATTTTTGTTGCTGCCGCGTGGTTTTGTCGGCTTGATTGACATATTGCGGTTAGAGAGTGTCCGAAAATGTTAGCATTGAAGAGTTAATAGAATGCAGGTGTGTTATGTGTTCGCGTTATATTCCTTTTTTCATTCTGTATTTGATTCAGTTGATTAATGCATCACACAACATACAAATGTAGTAGATTTGTTTTTATATTATTTTGAATTATATTACATTAAGTGGTATAATAGGGAAGGAGAGTCTATCCACAAATTTCCACAATTTACACAAAATTTTTGAAACTTTTCAACAATCAAGTTGATCACAATTAAAACACAACAGAAAACTACACACTCCAATTTAAAAAAAAGTGTGCAGTAAGTTCGACCACTGCTGTTTATTGGCACTTAAAATTTGTGTTATTTTTATAGTTGTTGTAAAAATAATTATTCTTTCTGGTGTCGCTTTAATATATTTTTGTTTTTATAGCAGCGTAAATATATAATTTATTTATTTGTAAAATTTATTGGAAAACTGATTGCTTATCACGTATGTATGTATGTATGCCTTATAATTACACACCAACCTAAATGCAAGAACCACTTATAAACATAATTCAATCAAAAATTAATTAAAAGTTAACAAAAATGTTGTTTTCAAAGGGTTTGTCAAATACATGTAATGGGATATCGAAACAGAACTCTTCCATAAACGGGTCCCTTTTCGACCCAGAGATTACAAGGTTACCCCGATCTCCTAGAGTCCCGTGCCGTTCAGGCGTTTGTTCTAGACTTTTGTGATTTCACATTGCAGACTGATAATTATCTACAATCCTCATCACAGAGTCCTTTGTAATCGCCAGCATCTGCCCCAGACTAATTTCCTTCAAAGCACTCACATCCAACGTGTGCCTGCCAGTACCACTGTACAAGCCAGCCGTTGCCGGACATTCGCATACCACATGTGTCGCTGTCTCAGCAGTCTCAAGCCACATTCTGCAAACATCATCCTCCACAATCCTGATCCGGTGCAGATGATATTTTAAGTTGCCATGCCCTGTGACCAAAGCAGTTATCCAGCTCAGGGTCCTTCGATTATATCCAAACACCATAGGTGTGTGTCTACATGTGGTCATTTCCATTCACCTTCTCAGGTTCATAGATTAAAACCATTGTAGGACCTTTGCTCGCACCATCTCATTCCCAAGAGCAACTCTAGGTTCCGGTCCGCAGAATACCACAGCTGCTCCCTTTTTCGCAAGTTCATCCGCCGCCCTATTCCCATCTATGCAACATGTCGCTTAACCCACGTTAGCGTTACCTCGTTTACAGAGGCACACCTATTGAGCTTCAGAACACATTCGAGCACCAGTTTCGAGTTCACATCCGTACGCTGCACGCATTTAACCATAGACTGGTTATTAAGTTCTATGTTAATTTTCCTCCCATGCACTCGATCTTCCAGCAAGTGATCCAATGCGTCCAACAATCCAAGCATCTCTGCCTGATATACGGCTACATACTTCCCCAGACTTAGGGAACAGAAGAGGTTCAACTCAATTAAATGGACACCGGCTCCTGACCTTCCGTGCATACTTTGGCATACTTCTTTCTATGCATTAGATGTAATACAGGGTGCGCCTGTAATAACTTCCTCTTTTATATAAATAACATCTGGGGTATAAATAATGTAGATATTAACAACTGAATCAAGAACAATCATTGATATTTTAACGTTCAGAAATGAAGTCAACTTTATTAAAATTCTGATAATGAGTGATAAAGCTCAGTTTCATTTAAATAGCTTTATTAAAAAGCGGAACCTTAGGTTATAGGCTTTTGAAAAAAATATTTATTAGGTGTACAGCTTGATGTGGTGTTGCATCTAAAAGAGTCATTACTTCTTCGAAATTAAAGATGGAATCGCTATGACCATAAATGGCGGAAAGTATCGGTTTATGATATAATATTTTTTACGTTCTTTGTTTTTTTAAAACAGACCTGACATGTGGTTTCAAAGGGATGGAGCCATTGCCCACACAACCCGAGACACATTGGAACTTTGAGGTAAAATTTTTGGAGAGCGAACAATTCTCTGAAATTCAGGAATTAATAGGCTAGCACATTTGTCAGATTTGTTAGCACCCGACTATTTTCTTTGAGGTTATTTAAGGGAGAAAGTATATGTGAATAAGTCTCAAATCCAACATTGAATGAAAACAAGCCCATCATTTCGAAGCTTAAAATGACCCCCAATTTCATTAAAATAAAATACTGATCTCAAGCTTGAATATTAGGACAACACATGATGGAGTGAGATCAAAAAAATCTTAATACACGTTTTGCCTCCTAACTTTTTTCGGAGCAATACTTTTAATACTCCAAATTGTGAGAAGCTATGACCATTTAAAAGATATTAGGCTCTTGTGAAAAGAAAATTGAAATGCACAAAAACGAGTTTCCACAGTATACATGAATTCAATAAAATATAGTGATAGTTTTTCGAAAAAGTGACTAAAACAACAAGCAGATCTTTAATTGAAGGGTTAGCAAAAAAGGTCCACGACTTCATTAGTAGTGGCTAGAACTATACAAATTATATATTTGATCTTTGAAGTCGTATGAAAATCGTATTGTTCGAAAATAAATAAATCTTGTGATGAAATAAGAAATATTTTTATCTTTGAGGAATTATCCTTGAGGAATTATCTTTAAGGAATTAATAGATTTGTTTTAAATTTAAACTGATGAAATGATATTCGTTAAAGGATATTTACAGAAAGGGGTTCTATATTATGACCCTTCGTATTTCATTTTTGCCCAACTATCCTAACTTTTTATCTTCTTTAACAACCACCTGTTGTTTGTGAACAAATACTTTTATTATTTTTTGTCTCATATCTCATATAATATTAGATTAGGTTAGGTAGAACAGGCAGCTGTTGTAAAGCACACTTGGCTCCATCATATTGATCCCTTTACGACACCTGAATAGAGTAGAAAGATTAGAATAGAAAAGAATAGAAAAGAAGATAAAGAAAAGCAGATCACTCTAGAGTCTCTGGCGGGAATTTCATATAAACGAAGACTTAAATGTGAAAAGTTCTCGAAATTATTCGTTATTCCCTTTAAGTAAAATTATCTTTAAAATTAACTCAGAAAATATAAAACAACAATGTATATTTTGTAATTTTTTATTAATTAAATAATTTTGTTGTTCCATTGGTTAACTCTGTTGGTTTTACAGTAAATCCTAATTAATTTAAATTAAACTAATTAAATGCTTGTAAATGTTTTGAAAAAAATATGAATAGAAAAAGATCCGAAATTACTTTTTACTGATACAATATTATTTATCTAATGATCTACATACATTCTGAATTACTTATGTTACAATTCCCATTTAGTTTATACAAATTTCTGTATATAAATGCAAATATTAATGAGTGATTTTTTTTTAGATTTATTATAAGTTTTTGTTACGCGACAAATAGAAGAGTATTTTTAAGTTAATTTTCTATTTATGAGTTTTAAAAAAAATGTCTATATACTTATGTAAATGCTGGGATGATTGAAAAATCTTTTTCTGTTTGATAATTCTTATGTTTGTGTGTTTCGTTTTTGATTTTAAAAGGTTACAAAACTTTTTTGATATTGATTTATTGTTTGTTCGATTTTTTTTATTAATATATTTTAGCGATTTTTTTTTTGATTCCGTTAAAGTTTTTGCATTAATTTTTAGTGTTACGTTTAAACCCATTCATCTTGGGTTTATGACTTTTCTCATTCATGTAAAATGGCACTTAAACGCTCTTCGACAGCTACTTTTCTTGATTTCCATACAAACTCGCACACGGCTACTACACAGGCCACACCCATGCCGCCCATCAATACCACAAATACACCGCCCACATTTGCCAAACCCAGCTCGTTGGCGGCCGAAGATGATTTTGAAGTCTCAACGCGACATTTGCCACCGCCTCGTTTCTCTTTCCACCATTTGGTTTTAAGAATGTGTAGTTTTCCTTCCTCTTGTAGCTTTAGAATTACGCTATTTATGGCAGTGCGATAGGGAGAATCTAAAAAGGAAGGAAATTAGCTTGAATAATTTCTGTTGCAATGTCATCTTACTCGGTGGTGTTGCAATGCCATAGGATTTGGTATCTAACATACCGCCCACTTGGGTTAAATCACAATTTCTTTCGGTGACATATTCAATAGAAGTAGATTCCATTAGGAAGGCATAGTTACCTGTCGAAAAGAAAGAAGTAATTAATATAATTGTTAACAAATTTTTAAATTTTAATAGTTTAAATGTATATATCTTTGAAAGCGATCTCAGTTTGAAACTGCAATTTTTGTTTAATACCAAACAAAATATGATGTTTTCTGAAATATTGCCTGAATAAAATTGATTTCGATTTTAAGTAGTAATTAGCTTTAGTAATTAACCAAAAACACAAAATTCATTAACTATTCTTAAAACGAACACAAATTAAACTTAGTTTATACCTTTATAGATCTTGGAATTTTACTTGCTACAAAGATAAACTTCGTGGTTTATATAATCTTGACTGTCAATAAAGCTAGAGTTGTTTTTGATTTTATCAAACGTTGGCCAAAGTAGTTTTTTGCTTCTTACAATATGAAGCAGCTTTGCGTATCTCTTGCTAGAACTATACTAAGATACAGATCAATCACTTAAAATCCTTATTACAATAACACATAATCTACTATTGAGTCTGTCCAAAAACATTTCTTTTGTTTTGTTTACGAAGTCTGTCTTGAAATCATGCTACATACCTGGCTCTGAACATTAGCAAACTTGTACTGATAAAACTGCCTACTGCCTTAGTACAATGTTTAGTGTATGATGAATCTTATTAATCGGAATATTTGCTGTAATTTTCTTTTAATTATCTTATAATAATGCTTTTGCGGATCTTGATCACCTTATGCGTTGTTGTCAACTTAAGAACTTGTATAAATTTGTTGATTCTCTTTGAATCCAATTGTAATTAAAAGTAATACAGACAAATTGGGTATAACGAATCTCGCTTTAACAAAAATCCGATATAACGAACGTTATAATTTTTTCCAATAAGAGTGATATGATTCCTTTAAAAAAAACACACTTATTGTTAAGAAAATTCAAAAGTTTATTATTTAATGTAAAGTACAATCAATACAGTTCTAAATAAAACGTCTTTCAAATGGCCTCCACGACTTCTTCTGCAGGAACGAATTCGATGAACCAAATTTTCGAGCACTTTTTCCACTAAATCAAGTTATATGTCATGAATGGCACGTTCAATATTGACTGCTAAGGCTTGAAGAGAGTCTGGTTTATTTCAAAAGACCAATGACTTCAATTATCACAATTATCACAATTTCTTGAAATAATCGAATCTCCAAGCTTTTTTCGCCATAATAACGTAGGCCCTTTTTGTTGAAACCAAATGTTGTCAATATCAACTTCTTTCAATTTCGGCAATAAATAGTTGGTTATCATCGATCTATACCGCTCTCCATTGACAGTAACGGTGTTACTAGCCTCATTCTGAAAGAACCAATGATTCCACCAGACCAAGAACCACACCAAACTGTCAATTTGGGTGAATATAATGATTTTTCATGAATAATTTGTAGATTTTCTTCGCACCAGAAGTGACAGTTTCGTTTCTTTACTGCACCACTCAGATGAAAGTGAACCTTTATTTAGTCGAAAAAGTGCTCGAAAATTGGGTTCCTCGAATTCGTAAGAAAAAAGTAGCAAAGAAAAAACAAGAGATAAACATCAACATAGTTTTGAAAAATTGCTTGACAAATTGTTTTAAAACAAATTGCCTTCAAATTTTTTAGTACAAATTAAGATGTGCACGTATTATTCATAGAAGTAAAAAGTAACATTGTTAAAAGGATATTAAAATTTCAGTGAAATATGGAATACCAAATTCATCAATAAGTTTATTCAGGAAAATTCAAGCAAAAATTGTTCTTGTTAATCCCCATAATACCCCTAGTCAAACTCCTAAGCAACAATTAGTAAAAACTACAAGAGTTTATAACATTTGGGCGATATTCCCGCCTAATTGTGTTACGCCGCTTATTCAAGCATAGTTTTTTTTAAAACGTACTAGAAAAGCCCGGTGCGCGTCGCTACGCCACTTAATGAATAAAAATGCATTCTAAATTTTAATTAAATATCAAGTCCAAGAAGCTAAAAAATATAAATTTTTTTATGGGCGTGACACTGCCCACTTTTCTAATCACGAAATTGTCATGACAAAGTTTTGAGAAAAATCGGCCCAGTGCAAGTACCTCAAAATTATAACTTTTTTATAGGTGTGGCCCTGCCCACTTTTCTAACCACGAAACTGTATAGTGATGACAGCTCAATCAATATGTGTGCGAAGTTTAAAAAAAATCGATTTAGTGCAAGTAGCTAAAAATTATAATTTATTATTTGTGGGCGTAGCCCCGCCCACTTTTTCCACTCATAAATGCTCTATGGAATGTGCACAACAACTTGCTAAAGTTTGAGTCCGATCGGCTTTACAGTTTCGGAGTCTATAGCTAACACAGACACACACAGAGTTTAATTTTTATATAGATAGAATATACTTTTATAACTATTATTATTAATAATTATTGTAAAATGAAAATTCTTTAATATTTGTATATAAAAGAAATATTCGGGAGTAGATCGGTATTGAAAATCAGGAACATCGGTATATAAACAACTGAGATATGAGCAAAAACCCACGACCACCTCGATTTTTTTTTCACAAAAACAACATTACAACAACATACATACATTCAAACGTGGTATACTGGTTAGAATAAATGTGGCATCGAATCCCAGCTGAGCCAAAAAAATTTATTTTTTTTTTTTTTTTATTTTTTATTTAATATATTATTTATATTTTTATTATTTTTTTTTATTTTTTTGATTTTGTTTTGCTTTTATATTTATTATATATATTTTAATTATTTTTTTTTAAATTTGTTTTTTTTATTTTTTTTTGTTTTATATTTATTATATATATTTTAATTATTTTTTTATAAATTTTTTTTTAAATATTTTTTTTAAATTTTTTTTAAATATTTTTTTATTTTTGTTTTTTTAACATACATACGTAAATTTATAATTTTACAATGGGATGTTTTTATTTATGTATGTTTTTTATATGTATGTACGTATTTCATATGGGATGAATGGTGATACAAACTACTGTTATTGCATGACTTCACGTTGTGAAGGGTATATAAGATTTGGCACGGCCGAATATAGCGCTCTTACTTGTTTTTCGTTAATCTAATAAGAGGAAAAAGTTAAAAAAAAACTACGCCATACAACGTATTTATCGTTATAATAAAGGGGCCTGAAATTATATCGTTCGTTATACTGGGATTTGCCTATACTCTTCTTTTTCTAAATGTGTAGATGTTTCTGTTTTTATATGTATGTTTGAAATTATATAAATTTATAATACTTGCAGTAACATCCCCATATTCATAAAATTTAAAACGAGTTTTAAATTTTATTTTATTTAAAATTTTTCCATACAAAATTTGCTTAAAACAGATTTTAAATACTTTTGTTTTTTGTAAAAATACAAGTCATTGTCTATAAGAATTTCATCCATTTACTTAAATTAAATAAATAAATAATGGAAACATACTATAAATGATGTATCTTCCGACATAAAGCCTACTGGAATGCATTTTCGAATACAACAATATCAACACTCATTGATCGAAACTGCAAGTATAGGATGTAAATATTATCTATTTAACTCAGAATTTTAATGGAAGTAGAATTAAAGAATTTTTTCGTTATAAATTGCTCAGTGTTGGGTTAAAACAAAATATACCAATACAACTAACGGTCTTATCCTGTACTTTTTATAAATCACTATCAATAAGCTTTTTGATTTTGTTTTAAAGACGGCGCTGAGCTCGTTTTTACCAGGTTATATGAAATGCTCTACATTTTTAAGGATAGTAACATAAAGCCTCGACCGTATATTTAAAAGTCTATTTATTCTTTTTATCGGATCTCGATTATAAACATCTACCCCTAAAATAATGTTAAAATTATATAATTTACCTTTTCCTTTGGCAACCCTCTCCACACCTTCGCCATTGCTGGCTGTAAATACTGAAGGTCTTGCAGATTCCATAAACGACCACATTCGTTGATAGGTGGATATCTTCGAGTCCTAAGATATATTACAATAATTAAGGAACATTCATTATATTAAACTATATAGAGGAAAACATACCCTAAAGAAAGCAGCTGTACTGCCACCTTTTAAGGCACCATATTTAATTCTAGTCTGTTTGGCCAAATCTTCTGCACTTTCAATTGGTGAGTCCATGCGTTCCACAGTAAGAAAGGCAGCCAAATTGGCTGTATATGAGGAAATCATGATTAAAGTAAAAAACCACCACATGCCAGCCACCATGCGAGTAGATAATGCTCTGGAAGACAAGAAAAAAATACATATTTAAAAATTAATTTAATAAATCATAAATTAAAAAAAGAAATACAAATCAATTTCCGAAAAATTATCGAAAGCTTACTTTGGCAAAAAATCACAGCCTTGCTGCATTAAAGAACCGATAGCAAACCACATGCAATTTAGCAAAGTAAATTGATTTTCAACTTTATCACCATTTGCATCCGTATAAGAAGGCCATTCGTATGGAGTAAATCTAAAATATATTAATAATATTTTATATATTTTAAAAACCTTTAAGGGGGTTTGTCACTTCAAACTTACTTGGCCAATATAAACAAAAGCACCGATACTCCCAAATAGGCCGTGGCCATATAAATCCAAACATCCAGAGAGAGAGGAGATAAAAAGGAAAACAAATTCGGAGGTTGTTTCACCGGCTTACGATATAATATGGAGACACCCAAATTCATAAAGGGTGTTGTAAAGTCAACGGCCTGTTCTCTTTCAAAAGTAATTGTCAAATCGGCTATAGCCAAATCAGCTCGCTGCTCTAAAAGTTCACGTATCATGCCATTCCATTCACTGCAAAAAGGACAAGAAGTTTTTAAGTTTTAAATTATTAATGCATAATTTCGATCAATATATATAATCGTACCCTGTTTGCTTGTTATAGCTACCATAACTGCCATCTGGCACCAACTGAATTTTATAGCTGAAGCCCAAAGCCTTGGAAATTTCATGTATTAAATCAACAGCATAACCTTCAAACTGATCATTGCCACTCAGTGAAACAGCAGATTCTTTGCGCATGCAGTAGGGATTACTCTAGAAGAAATAAGAGGGAAATTTTTTAAATTGTTTCGTCCTTTTTTTAATTCGAAAATAATTTACCAAAATGGTGGTGACAATCAAAGTTTTATTCTTTAAATTCGCTTCAATTTCTTGCTGCTTCTGACTAAATGTTCGCGTAAAATTAATACCCTCCACCATTGTTGAGTTCCATGTACCAATTTTACGTACTCCGCCCGGACTCAACTCTACAATGTCCAATATAAAGTCACTACGAAAACCTTGATGATCAAATTTTATAACATTCGTCAAACCCTTCATTTCAACAATTTTCATGTAGTTTATTAAACTGAAACCATGTTGCCACGTATTCTGACCATCACAACTCAATGGATGAATATCTATCTGCTGTGACGTATCCAAATCATGTAAAGCCTTAGCAAACAAATGTACAGCATCATACATTAGAGCAGTTTCGGTTTTAATTGTTGACAAATTGGCGGAACGTAAGACGCCTTTCTCCTCTACACTCCATTGGCGTACAACTTCGTTGACGATTTTTTCATTAACTAGACGAAAACCGGTGATATTGGTGCCACCATATCGAAATTCATCTAAATTAATGGTATGAAGATCCAGTGATGTTATTAAATAACTGTGATAATCACTCATCATGCCAACTTGTTGGGCTTGTTTAAGAACTTCGTACACTTTTTCGGTGGAACAATCCAATACGATGTTACCTTCAGCGGAGTTTTTGATTTGTTTCAGTAGCGGTCTGCGCGATAATAAGAAATTAACTTTAGATTTAAATTCATTTAAATGCTTATATAATGGAGTAAATGTTCAAACAGAATTACAATGTAACGTAATTTTCCATACAAAATGGTATCTAGAATACGTCGTAGAATTCAGTCGCGATATCGAATCTATATTATTTTCGGAGCGTATTTTCTTATGCTCTTATTTTAAGATACTAATTCACGCAGTATTAGTATTTTCCGGGTAAAGAAAAATAACAATAAAAGAAAACTAAACAATAAAATTAAAATATTTTGTAGTAATATATTTAGTATGGTAATGTGATGTTATTTTTGTGAGTGTAGGTTTTTACACTTGTTACATAACTGATCACGTCTACTATCTACGTCTCCTTCTGTTACATTTTGGAGGTTATTCTTTATATATTTCCTTTATTTTTGTCATGCTATTATATATTTTTCATTGTAAAATAGGATAACGGATTTATAGATTTTAAGTAACTTTGTATAATAATAAATGCTTATCTCTTTCTTTCAAACATATTTACTGTAAACAATGTATGAGTAGATAATAAGTCCTAGTTGTTAAGTGACCATTTTTGTGACGCAATATAAAATTGATCTTTAAAGAAAGCAGACGTGTGTTTTTAATTTTAAGAGCGCCTACAAATTCAGAAGTGGGATCGTGATTTTTTTAAGAACATTTTTTTTTGAAAAAATAAAGACTATTAAACTATTTTCATAAAAAGGAAAGTGAATTGAGAAAATTTTAACGCAAATATTTGTGAAAATAATAAGAAAAAAATTTTATAATGGAAACAAGCAGTGTATGCGGAACAAAATATACTTCTTCACAATTGCGTCATTGGCTTCAGCAGCTTGGCCTTCCATCAACAGGTTCAAAAAGTGCGCTCTTGGTTCGCTTAAACGATGTGCCTTTTGATAAAAGGGGCGAATACCCTAAAGAGACCGGTGAGCCGTCTGATATAATAATTGAGGAGAGTGCCGATGTTTTTGAGAAAGATTGCGCAGAAATGGAAAATGATAGTTCTCAAGATGATTGTGATGGTGGTGTTCAGAAAGACAATGAGTGTTGCCAAGCTAATGATAGGGCAGTGGAAGAAAATGATAGTACGAAAACTCAACAAAATGTGTCGGGAAAATTTAGTAGAAGTGAGTTTATAAACGATCTATTGAAAAAAGAGTTGGATTTGATAAAGAGAGAAAAGGAGTTACTACGCAGAGAAAATGAAGTTTTAAAAATGATAGCAGACTCTGAAAATAAACGACAGATGACCGAGAACGTTGCAGTTGGTATACAAAAAGAAACAGAGTGTAACTTGAGTCAAGGTGAAAAATTACTTCAGGATAATAGTGCCAATAAATTAAATATATCGTTTAACATTTTAAAAGACATTATTCCTGAATATGATGGCGGAGTTTTCCCTGAAATATGGATGAGTCAGTTTAAAAATATTAATAATGTATACAGTGTAGACGAAAATACAGTTAAAACCTTGCTTATGTGTAAACTTAAAGGCAAAGCTCAAATTTGGTTGCATTCAAAACCAAACTTTATGAATGATAGCGTTGACAATATTCTGGACGAGATGAAGGAAGTTTTCGGTACGAAGGAAAATAAACTTGTAATGCGCCGTAATTTTGAATCTCGCAAGTGGGGATACAATGAAACATTTATAGACTATTACAACGAAAAAATAATGTTATCTAGTAAAATTGGTATCGAAGATGACGAACTCATTGATCAAATAATTGAGGGTATTCCGGACAGTCAACTAAAAGTGCAGGCTAGCCTACAATGCTATACCAACAAAACTCAGCTATTACAAGCCTTTTCAAAAATTCAATTGAAGCAACCAAAACAATTCCGAAGGAAGAGTGAGCAGACAAATGAAGAAAAAGATAATAGATTTAGATGCTACAATTGTAATTCAATTGGACACTTTGCTGCAGATTGTCAGAAGCCTAAACGACAAATGGGAGCTTGTTATGCGTGTGGCAGTATTGATCACCGCGTTGCAAATTGTCCAGAAAGGAAATCAGCAGTTCAACTTGTAACAAATGATGAATATGTAAGGTATTTTAAGTTTTCTTTTGATTCTAGCTTTAATTATAAATTTACTTTAGAATGTCTGATGGATTCTGGTAGTGTGATCAGTTTTATCAAGAGGTCGAATATTTTGAAGTATATGAATTTGGATAGACTTGTACGTTGTGATTATAATTTTTTTGGAATAAATGAATCTAAGTTGAAAGTTTATGGAAAATTTAAATGTTTTATAGGTGTTGAGGATAGAATTATCGATATGGAGATGCTTGTCGTGTCTGATGAGACGACATTGCACGAGTGTGTATTGGGTAAGGATTTTTTAGGAAAGGCTGGTTTCAGGTTAATGACAGATCAAAAGGATAGTAGATCGGAGATTTATGAAGATTTCAGGAGGGAAATTTTGTCTATTGATATGGGGACAACTGATGATGTTGATTTAGTAGTAGGAAGTGTTATTGATCATGATGATAGGAATATATTGAATCGCATATATTGTGATTATTATTTGAAACCGAAACGTCCTCCAATGCCTAAGGTGTATAGTGAGATTAGTTTCAGATTAAGTGATGATAAATGTTTTAATTGTAGACCTAGGAGATTATCTTATACTGGGAGAGCGGAATTGCAGGAATTGTTGGATGAGTATATCGGAAAAGGGTACATAAGGCCGAGTGAGTCGGAGTATGCTTCACCGATCGTTTTAGTGAGAAAGAAAACGGGTGATTTAAGGATGTGCGTGGATTACAGAACTTTGAATAAAGTTACTGTGAAGGACAATTATCCTATTCCCCTAATTGACGATTTGTTGGATAGGCTTTCTGGGCGTAAATATTTTACGAAGTTAGATTTGAAGAATGGTTTCTTTCATGTTTTTGTCCACCCTGATTCGGTTAAATATACATCATTTGTGACACCTTTAGGTCAATTTGAATTTTTAAGGATGCCATTTGGTTTGAAAAATGCACCATCGGTATTTCAAAGGTTTGTAAACAGAATTTTTTCTGATATGGTTAGAGACGATAAGGTGATAATTTACTTGGATGATATAATGATTGCGACAGTTGGTAGAGAGGAACACTTTGGAATTTTAGAAGAGATTTTTAAGCGGTTGGTTGACAACAATTTGTAATTGAGGAATGATAAGTGTGAATTTTTTCAGACCTCAGTGAAATACTTGGGCTATACTATCGATGGTGATGGTATAAGGGCCGATGATAAGGGATTAAGGGCGATTAAGGATTTTCCGATACCGGATAAACGACATTCAGTACAGAGCTTTTTAGGATTATGCTCTTACTTTCGACGATTTGTAGGAAATTTTTCAGTGATAGCTAAACCTTTGTATGACTTAACGAAAGGTGATAGGAAATTTGTATTTGGTAAAACGGAGCTAGAGGCTTTCGAGTTGCTTAAGGGAAAGTTAATGGAGTCGCCGGTACTGGCGTTATATGATCCTAAGGACGAAATAGAACTTCATTGTGACGCAAGTTCTATTGGTTTTGGGGCTGTTTTATTGCAGAAAAAGGAGGATGGCAAACTTCATCCGGTGTTCTATTTTTCGAAAAGAACAACGGATACTGAGTCAAAGTACCACAGTTTTGAACTGGAGACATTGGCCATTATTTATGCGCTAAAACGTTTCCGAATATATTTAATGGGAAGGAAATTTAAAATTGTTACGGATTGTAATTCTTTGACGATGACTTTGAATAAAAGGGAATTAAATCCGAGAATTGCTAGATGGGCCTTGGAACTTCAAAATTTCGAATATGAACTGGAACATCGATCAGGTAACAAAATGCAGCATGTTGACGCTTTGAGCAGAAGCACTAATATTTTGGTGATTGAGTCAAATACGTTTGAGGAAAATTTGATCATCTGTCAGAATAGGGATAGAAAATTGAAGGAATTGAGGCTTGAACTCGAGAAATCGGAACATGGTTTTTATGAGATGCGTAATGGGGTATTGTATAGGAAAGATGCCAATGGTAATTTATTATTTTATGTTCCTGAGGAGATGGAGGATCACATCTTATATAGGTATCATGATGAAATGGGTCATGTTGGGACTGATAAAATGACTGAACTTATTTTGAAAAGTTACTGGTTTCCAAAGTTGAGGCTTAAGGCTACTAGGCATATAGGGAACTGTATGAGCTGCATTACATATTCTTCTAAGCATGGCAGGGAAGAGGGGTTTTTACACAGTATACCCAAGTCTAAGAGTCCATTTGATGTTATACATATTGACCATTACGGGCCAGTAGATAACGGTAGGACAATGAAACATATTTTGGTGGTAATCGATGCATGTACTAAATTTGTCAGACTTTATCCGGCAAGGACGACTAGCACAAAGGAGGCAATTTTGGCGTTAAAGGATTATTTTAAATCATATAGTCGACCGAGGTGTATCATAAGTGATCGTGGGGCTTGTTTTACTTCAAGGGAGTTCGCGGACTTTGTGACGAGGAATAATGTTAAACATGTTTTAATCGCCACAGGTTCGCCAAATGCGAATGGCCAGGTGGAAAGGGTTAATAGGTCTATTGGACCTATGTTGGCAAAATTGGTGGATCCTGAAAGGGGAATTTTTTGGGATTCAGTATTGGAAGACGTTGAATATACACTTAATAATACAGTTCATAGGTCAATTGGTCAACATCCAAGTGTGATGCTTTTTGGGGTGGGGCAGCGGGGAAAGGGAGTGGATTTTCTAAGGGAATTTTTAGGTTAATGACTCGCATAATGATGTTCGTACGATTAGGTCGAAGGCGGCCGAGAGACAGGAACGATTACAAATTTATAATAAGGATTATGTTGATAGGAGGCGAAAAGCTCCAACGTTGTATAAAGATGGTGATTACGTTATGGTTAAAAACTTCGACTCAACGGCAGGTGTATCACGTAAATTAATTCCGAAGTATAAGGGTCCTTATAGAATATCTAAGGTGTTGAGAAATGATCGGTATCTACTCGAAGACGTAGAAGGATTCCAACAGTCCCGCACCCCTTATAAAGGAGTATGGGCGGTTTCCAATATACGCCCGTGGTTTGGGGGACGTGCAGGTTTAAATAAATGACACGAGATCGGGTGATCTCATGGTCAGGATGGCCGAGTTGTAGTAATATATTTAGTATGGTAATGTGATGTTATTTTTGTGAGTGTAGGTTTTTACACTTGTTACATAACTGATCACGTCTACTATCTACGTCTCCTTCTGTTACATTTTGGAGGTTATTCTTTATATATTTCCTTTATTTTTGTCATGCTATTATATATTTTTCATTGTAAAATAGGATAACGGATTTATAGATTTTAAGTAACTTTGTATAATAATAAATGCTTATCTCTTTCTTTCAAACATATTTACTGTAAACAATGTATGAGTAGATAATAAGTCCTAGTTGTTAAGTGACCATTTTTGTGACGCAATATAAAATTGATCTTTAAAGAAAGCAGACGTGTGTTTTTAATTTTAAGAGCGCCTACAATTTAATGCTGCTGTCGTCGATTTAATTATGGGCAATAGTTTTTTTGTGGCTTTTAAAGATTCAATTCTCTTCGATCATTAACGAGACTGATTCATTACTGTTCAGCCAAATTGCAGCAAGTTAAACCCATGTAGTTTGGACTGCGGTTTGTAATGAATCCACTTAAAGGAAATTTTAATGGGATAAAAACGGCCATCTTTTTTAACAAAACTAAAAAAGATAAGAATTAACTCAAAAAAACATTGGATTCTACTAAAAATTTAAACTGATAGGAGTCTGCCGTTTGTTTTGAATTTTAAACGCCTAAGGGATAACACTGGTATAAAGATTTTTTGTACTTTTTTGTACCTGTAAAACTTTCAAACGGATAAATATTTGGGGGAAAATGTCGATTTGTCACAGAAAGATAAGAACTCAGTTTTGGCAATTTTTTAAATTTAAACTGTTTAAGGGGCCATCATTTTAAAGAAAAATTTTTGTGTGTTATGCAGTAGTAAATTATTTATATATTATTACTAGAAAAGCCCGGCGCGCGTTGCTACGCCCCTTAATAAATAAAAATGCATGCTGAATTTAAATTGAATATCAAGTGCAAAAAGCTAAAAATTATAACTTTTTTTAATGCGCGTGGCACTGCCCTTTTTTCTAATCACGAAACTGTATAGTCATGACAGCTCAAAATGTGTACAAAGTTTCAGAAAAATCGGTGAAGTTCAAGTAGCTGAAAATGATAATTTTTTTATGGGCGTGACACTGCGCACTTTTCTTATCAAGAAATTGTATAGTCATGACAACTCAATATGTGTGCAAAGTTTCACAAAAATCGGTCCAGAGCAAGTACCCCAAAGTTATAACTTTTTTTATGGGCATGGCTCTGCCCACTTTTCTAATCACAAAATTATAAAGACATGACTGCTCAATATGTGTGTGCAAAGTTTCAGAAAATCGGTCAAGTGCAAGAAGTTAAATATTATAACTTTTTTTTTATGAGCGTGGCACTGCCCACTTTTCTAGTTACGAAACTGTAAAGTCATGACAGCTCAATATGTGTGCAAGGTTTCAAAAAAATCGGTGAAGTTTAAGTAGCTGAAAATGATAACATTTTTTAGGGGCGTGGCAGTGCCCATTTTTATAATCACGAAATTTTTAGGTCATGACAGCTCAACATGTGTGCAAAGTTTCAGAAAAATCGGTCCAGTGCAAGTACCTCAAAGTTATTACTCTTTTTTATGGGCGTGGCCCTGACCACTTTTCTAATCACGAAATTATATAGTCGTGACAGCTCAATATGTGTGCAAAGGTTCAGAAAAATCGGTCCAGTACAAGTTCCTCAAAATTATAACTTTTTTTATGGGCGTGGCCCCGTCCACTTTTCTAATCACGAAATTATACAGTCATGACAGCTCAATATGTGTGCAAAGTTACTTATGCGAGTGGCACTGCCCACTTTTCTAATCACGAAATTGTAAAGTCATGACAGCTCAATATGTGTGCAAAGTTTCAGGAAAATCGGTCAAGTGCAAGTAGCTAAAACTGATAACTAATTTCTTATGGGCGTGGTCCGCCCACTTTTTGCCACCCATAATGTGTACAACAACTTGCCAAAGTTTGAGTCCGATCGGTTTTACAGTTTCGGGGTCTATAGCTAACACACACACACACAGACAGAGTTTCACTTTTATATATATAGATAGCTTTGGTAGTATCTCGACAATAACTTAATTATTGGGCACTTTAGGGGTATATATTATATTATTATATTAAGCATGCCCTTAAAAAAAATCTGAGCCCGGTAAAAAAATCTGAAAATGGATTTGAATTTAGCGCATCTAAATCTCTTTAGTCCATATATCGTTGTTTAAATGCGGGCATTTTTTTTTGCAGACCAGTGTTATTTGAGTTAGACCTTTTTACTAGTGACCAACGATATGCATATTTTATGGTATTAAATTTGTTGCTTTTTGTAAGTTAACAAAGCCTAGAATTTTAAAATTTGAGATTGAAAATAATATGGCAGACACAGAAGGCACTCCATTTTTGTATCCCCCCAAGTTTATAAATCAAGAATTTTGAAACTAGGGACTCTCTAAGGCATATTCATAAGGTATATGCATCGCGGCAACAAACAGATGAATTTTGTTCTTGTATATATGTCTGCATATGGGCATTTCCATGAATATGTCATCCACGACTGTAAAAATAAAAACTATTGAAAGTTTTTCAATATAAGTTTATTGATAAAAAAAAAACACTCAAATTTTACTATGCGCAGGTATTACGGCTTATTAAATTTTGTTAAGAGCAATAATAAGAGTGTAATCTGATTATCTCTTTGACTTATTTTAAAGAATTGCAATCAACTATTTTTTTAGCGACTTAATTGTAAAAATAAAATGTATTTGTAAATATCCTGTAAAATTAAGGTAACAACAGCAATTAACAAAATCCATAAGAAAAAATAAAATATAGAGTCGGCGGTATTTTTTTTGCTTTTCATTGGATATTGTTTTAATGTCACGTACGTAGTGCAAAAACATTATTTGTCTCCGTCATTCGTATTTGAACAGTCGCAAGAGTACCTAATTTAGAATTTAACTTTTTTTCTTAACATAATATAAATTTTATTACCTAAGAATACTATTAGAGAAAAATCTGTCACGTACGATATATCACGAACGATATTAAATTGAATTTATTATAAAATCATTTAAAGATTGTTTTCAATTAAGTATGATGGATTTTAAATGAAAAATATTTGGTTTATTGAAAAAAAAAAAAATAATAAAACAGAAAAAATACCTCTTAAGATTCTCAGATTTTTTCATATTTTAATATATATCTCAAAATCACTTCTGTTTTATGTCACGTGCGATATATTCTTATTTTTCTGGATATGACAGACAACAATGATTCGAATATAATCAATTTTTTTTTTAAATAAAGTACCCTTTAAATGGAACATAAAGATCTAAATTTGTTTCAGTTACTCTTACTTTCGCAAAAATTACTCCACTTTATTGGAGTACAAATGTTACGTACGATGACATGGAAATGCCCATATATCACACAATTGTTTTCTTTTCTTCCTTTATTTTAATAACTAAAAAAAACTTTAAGCCAACTTAAACTGCAAATAATTTATTGTAGAATAAAACTAAATTTAACAGATGCTGACAAATTTTTATTGTAAAAAATTGCTAATGCTGATAAATTATATATATTTATATATATAAAAAAAAATCAGTCAGCTTATTGGATACGAGTACATTATTAATCTACCTTGGGACTATCAATTCAAGTTGATATAAAAATAATATGACCGAATTTTGCACGTTGAGTCTAGACTTTTGAAACTACGAACTATTGATCCAAAATGAGATTCAAAATGGTATGGTTAGTACACTTCTTTCTATTTTTGTGATACTTTTTGTATTGTCAAAGTTTATGAATCTAGAAATAAGAAGTTAAGGACAATTAAACCAAGTTGAAAATGCCCACGATATGGAAATATTGAAAATATTGAATGTGTAACGAATAGTGTTAACAAACACCAGAAACATCTACCAGAAGGCGTTTTGCTCAGCTAGGAATGGCTTGTACATCACCACGGAACATTAAAAAAATATTTCCCATATAAGTTGCAATTGGTACAATAATTAAGCCCGCAAACAGTTGGCCAGATATTAAATCAGCTGTATAAAAAATCTAGTTATGAGTGATGAATCTTATTTTCATTTGAACGGCTTTGTTAATAAGCAGAACTGTAGGTTCTGTGGTTCTGAAACTCCAAAAACCATTCATCAGCGGCAATTGCACGTCATTAGGTATGCAGTATGGTGTGGCATAACATCTGAAAATATCATTTTACTTTACTTCTTAAAAAATGTAGATGAAATTGCTGTAACCGTAAACTGAGAGTGGTATCGGTTGGTTATCAAACATTTTTTCTGTCATAACCTTTAAAACAGACCTTAGATGTGGTTTCAGCAGGAGGGAGACATTACCTGCTAAAAAATGGCACTTTTAAGTTAATTTTTTGTTAAGCGCATATCTTCCTGAAATTCAGATATTTATTTGCTAGCGCTTTCGTCATATTTCTGAGCCCCCGACTATTTTCTTTGGGGTTAGAACAATAGAAGGAGCGAGTATATGTGAACAAGCCCCAGATAATCCTTAAACTCAAGGTGAAAATTGTAGCAGAAATTCGAGTTCTACATCCACAAATGTTGAAAGATTTTGCTTTAAAATGAGTCTATCATTGCAAAGCTGAAAACGAGTTTCTTTTAAGTAACAATTTTTTAAAGTTGAAAACCTAAAAAAAGGTATGTTTACATAAGGAAAATATTTGAGAAAAATTGAACTTGTTTTATTTTTAAATAAAAATGTTCCTAATCTAAAGAAATTTTAATATTAAATTTCTGTTTTAATAATTTTGAGTTAATTTGATGCAAGGCAAATCTGATAACATTCAATTTAAGTAAATATTTGCTAAAAATTTATTTGGGAAAATATTTGTCAAGTGTGAACCTAGCTTAAGCATGTTTAAAGTGAATAAAATTATTCATTGTGACATTTTTGGTAATGACTTTTTTATACTTAATGTTGAAATATTTATTACTTCCAACCTGTTCTTTTAATCATGTTTTACGCTTCGATATTGGAACTATTTTTGTAACATTTTAAGAGTTCTCCGCCACTTAGATCATCGATCACCTACTACCTATGTTCAAAATATAACTTTTTATTTTTAATTATTAAAATATTTTTATTTAATTTCATTTTTGCTTTGACCTACACTCTACCTATAACCTAAAATATATTTTTTGCACTTTCTACATTATCTACCCGTAATGAACTAGCCGAATAGCCATAAGCTTTTAATCTACTTGAATACATTTCCATTATATTAAATAATTTGGATATTTTTTGTAGCCTTTACGGTAACAATTTAGTAGTGGAAATATTAAAATACTATTTTAAATATCACTTCCAACACAAAGAGTCATTATATCGAGATTTTTCTCTTACCTATAGTCTCCACTATCACTTAGTTGCCGAACTGTTATGGGATAGGGTGTATTGCCATGATCCTTTAGAAGTTCTTGCAAACGCACTATGCCATCGTTACTTTCATATATAATCGTAAACGATTTCCAGCCCCAAAAACGTACAATATCTACGTAGGCCTAAAATGTCAAAGTAATATTTCAGACATTTTTGAATATATTATTATATTAAAAAAATATTTAGTATATATCTTACCATGGCCAAGGTATTTGGATGGGGATATAAGTTGACCAAACAACTTTCTCTTCTCAAGCGATAATCCCAACGATTTTCTAAATGCGGAATCTGTAAACAGCAAAATGTATTCAAACGTATAAATTTTAATTTTTTAAAGTTTAAACAAATTTACCTCCATGTTATCACATATACTTTGTACATGACTGGCGGTGTGTGTAGATTGAGGACCAAATATGGCGGCTACTCCGACATTTAATAGACCACATACTAAAAGAAAAATATAAATTTTATAATAAAATATTTGTTCTTTTTTTTTCTATTCTATATTCTATTGTTCGTTTTAGAGTATATTATTAGAGTATATAATCGCTTTAATAATGTTATAAAAAAAGCATTATTTTTGCTATAGTTTTTTTTTACGATTTTCTGGATTAATTGGTTCTCAAGTATCAACTTGTTTTTTTTTTATTAAAATCATGTCTAACGTTTTATTTTCCTTGCAAGTATTCCATTTTAACTACTCGCTCACATGCCGGTTTTTGAGCACAGGATAAGCATGCTTATATGCAATTCATGATACGAGTACAACACCGGTTATCCTTAAACTATATTTGTGTACATGTGTGTGTGTGTGTCATAATAATGTCGTATTAATGTGAAATAAGACATGCCAAATTCTCTGTGATGGCAACAGTTTAGACAATATATTTGTGTACAATAATATAAAACTATACTTTATGTTTATTCTATGGTTAAATGAATAATAAAAAAAAAAGTCCCACACTCTATGGTTACGGCACTGGCACTTAAGCTGCTGCTTCTCCTATTAGTTTCGTTACAGCATTCTCTTGCTGGATACCTGTCAGGTTAGATGGTTGGTTTGCTGGCATTATTTTTTTTTCCTGTTCTATCATATGAGCCCAATTTCATTTTTGACAGCAACATCATGCAGCATGTGCAACATGCTGGCTGTTTCGTTTACTTCTGCCACGGGCATAGTAAGATATTTAAACATAAGCTTAAGGTATTTAGTACGTTAATCTATGAGGGTCCCAAAATATTATTATCTTTTGTTTGATTACACTTGAAGGGTATTATAACGTGAATACATTTGCAATATATTTTTTTAATTCTTCGAAAAAAAAAACTAAAACAATAGAGTTTATTTAAATGCAAAGGCTTAAGCATACAAGTGTTCTTAAAAATGTTTTGTATTGCAATAGGAAATATTTTTTTTATTGTTAAGTTTAAGTAAGTAGATTAATTTTCGTATATTACAAATGGAATATTTTTCCATTATTGTATATTTACAAGTTTTTTAAATGCTTTTTGTAACATAAGCAGCACAAATTAAAGTTCACGGAATGATTGCGTTTATTTTTCGTACGTAGAGTCAGTGAACTTGGCACAACAAGAATTTTTTCCAATATGTACTAAACGAGGGTTCTTTCTTTCTTTAACCTTAACTGCTTATAACCCCACGATGTGGTCACAAAAAATCTTGCATTTAATTTAGGTCGCCATCTTGGAATTTTAATTTTTCATAGTTTTATGTAGTCTTGAAAACTATTGCAGAGAAAAACTGAGAAATCGGTTTGAAACTAAGAGAGATATAAGCAAAGAAGTATAAATGCTTCGGTGTTCTTCCTAAAATTAATAAATCAAAAAATTAACAAAACGAAATTTTTTAACTTCTAGACAACATAGAGGAGCAATATGGATATCAGGAAAAAGGTCTTGACTAGCAAAATATATAACACATTTTAAACAAATTTAAAATCCCTGATAGCCCTTACTATAAAATGATGTACAATAAATTGATATATGTGGCAAGTCTAGTAATCACAAATGTATCCACTTCAACCCCTTCAATATTGATATAAAACGAAATGCACTGAGCAGTGAAATATATTAGACTATACAAAAATTAAACTCAAGACGGCGTCCGAATTTATAACGGCTCTGCCCCCTTAAACCCCAACAATATTTGTATTAAATGAATAGGCTCGATTAGTAGAATACAGTGAAATATATTAAGGTAAAATCCAAGATGGCGCCCTAAAAAAATATATTTTTTTTGTCTTAAACTGATTAATATGGGTATCAAATAAAATAGCTTGACTAATAGAATACGGCTAACTTAAAACTAATGGCAGTGATGCTTATAGCATGTTTCCAAGGCAACGATATTCGTAATTCGATGTCTTATTTATAATTCAAAGCCTAATTACGAACCGAATTGCATAATTTTCCCATGCAAAATTTTCAAATCAAATTACTATTTTTGTGGGCAATTAATTTAGAATTACCATCCGAATTATAATAAAATCAGTGTCTTCTTTAATTTCTATCATATCCAGATGTCAACAAAATCAAAGCAAGGCGAAAAGCAAAAACAATAAAGTTAAATTTCATATATAATAAATAATAAATAATATGGAAGCAAAAAAGAAAATTATAAATAAAGTTGTTATGTCTAGAAGACTATTGGCCACATCAAAATTATTGGATAAGACGAAATTGTGTTTAGAAGGTTTGGTGGCTGCACTGGTCCTATTTCCTAGCAATTTTTCTATTTTCTGGCATATTTCTTATAAAATAACAATGTTTTTACTATTATTACTTACTTTTTGCCTCCATTGATAAAATAATTAAAACTTTCTTTATAAAATTTTATATTTCTTAATGTTCACCGCAAAAAAATAAAACGATAATTTAAATAAAAAAGCATGAAGAAGAACTGTCAAATCAAACAGGGTAATTTACTTAAGTAATTCGAAGAGCGAATCAAGTAATTGAATGTGCTGTGGAAACATGCTATTAGCGTAAACTAAGTAACAATAATACACTCGCGTATTAATATAATATTAAATATGAGACGTTGTTTTAATAATTTATTTAAATGTGCGAATTTATTAAATTTGTCAGAAATGTCAACGGGTAGTTTTGGTTAGGGTCGGTAATAATTATGTTACAAAATCTGAATTAATTAAAAGGGTGTGTTTATTTTGTTTACAGACATGCAATTAACAAACAATTTGTTAAAATCGATACATCAGATTATTTTAACTTTCTCTTGTTATTTCTTAAGGGTTATTTAAAAAAAGTTTTAAGTTAAAACTGCAGTTCTTTTTTGTTAATTATCAGAAAAATTGGTAGAAGCTGTGCCAGACTTGATTTATTGATACCAAACGAAAGAGTGCAAAATTCGCTATTGCGATTTAAAATAACAAAATGGTACTCTGTTGTTTACAATGTCAACTGTAAAACTCAAAAATATAGTACGTATATACATTAGAGTGACCAGGGGCCAAATTACGGCATTTGATCACCATCGAAATTTTACTCGAACGATCGAGTTCGCTATAGGTATAGAGAATCTAATAAGAATTTTCAAATTTCGATCACGTTCGATTGCCGTTGTTTGCCCCCAGATCTCATATAGGGAAAAAAATTTCGGAATCTTGTTCGTCTGGGCCCCACAAAAACATTTTCCTTTTCAGCTATTGAAATAGCCGACATTTTAGCTCGATTAAAAGACGTTATGGCTCTCGTCGCTCAAAGGGGGTAGAATACGTTAAAATGCCTCCTGTATCGCCGCTCCTGAGTATAACTTTATATACCTGCTTTAGTTTTGTAATCTATTTATCAAGGGCTTTCACTTGATATATCACAACCCAATTCAGATATATCCGAACTAGGGCGCATAGCACATTTTTAATACTAGAGGGACAACGTATTCCACCCTCTGTAGCTCCGCTCCTAAGAAAGAACTTAATATACTTATATTACTTAAGTAATAAACTTATCAAGGGCTTTCATCCGGTATATCCGAAATTGCCCCTATAACATTTAGGCGAATAAAATTCTGACATCAATACCTGCAAACAGACATATGAATCCGTATATTTACTAAAGAGCTGAGTAAAATATTCTAAAAGTTATGTGTTCTGTTTCACACTACTTCCAATCACTATAACTTAAAGTTAACATAAATAAGAAAACAACTATACAAAACATTGATCTTACTCTTATTCCCTTGGCTGTTGTGTCGCTACACAGAGAAAACAGTATCGGTTGTGAGTACCGCAATTGTTGCCAATCGCATAGTTTAGTTGTGATAGTAGAATTTTGCGGTTATATCTACAGAATTTCGTTTCGAAATATAAATATGTAGTCAGCACTAATAAATTATGATTGTTGCAATATAAATTTTATAATCACAAATGAAAAGTTCAATTGCAGGAACTTAACCATTCGATTGGCAATTAATGTGATATTCTGTTTTCTGGGTGTAGATAGTAGATAGGGACGACGATAGAGTCTTAACGTGAATATCTATTAAATATTAAAAGTTATGAAATTTTTGAAATAATGTGAGCCAACATTAGTCAATTGATTCTATTTCTTGTGTTTTATTAAAAAAACTCTATTCCTCTAAAAAACAACATTAAAAGGCATTATTTAGATACTGAAATTAAGAAAATCATATTGTTTAAACTAATATATTTGATTTAACAAGCTCTTTAAATCGAAATTGATTATAAATCTAAGGTGATCGGTATAGTTCTAGATTTATATTTAACAAATATTTTATCGCCAATGCACATATCATCTAAATTTATAGTTGGTTAGAGTGCAACTAACAGATTTTATTATGAACTTGCTTCTTATCAGCGCAAAGTGTTTTTTACTCAGAGAATAATTAAAAATATTTTTTTTTTCACAATAATTCTATACTTTATTCGACCTCTTTTTTTAATTTTTGTATTTAATTATTCGAGCCTAAGGTCATGCAACAGTTTTATTTTTTTATTTTCTTTTTATAAAAAACAATATTAAACAATCTTTTATTTTCTTCAATATTTCGCTACTCCTTCGTGTAGCATCTTCAGGAAATATTTTTTTAACAAAACAAATTAACAATTAAAATTACAATATTTTCTTTTTCTATACTAATAATAAAAATTTTTAAAGACAAATTTCAAAAATTTCTTTTCATAAAGATATTAAATTTACTATTGAAAAGGAATGTGATTCAAAACTTTCCTATCTGGACACATTAATAATAAGAAGGGGAAATAAGTTATTAATGGATTGGTACCAAAAACCTACTTCCTCAGGAAGAATCATTAATTACTATTCGAAACATCCCAAGAGAATTATTATCAATACAGCCAAAAACCTTATAGAGAGGATACTAACTATAAGTGATTTAGATTTTCATAGGGAAAATAAAAGGAAAATCATAGATATATTAGATGATAATAATTTTCCTAGAAAAATAATTTATAGTTTAATTGGACAATATAAAGGTCAAAGAGGAATTGACGTAACTAATACTAATCAACCGAGAATTTATAAATCATTAATTTATGTACCTAAAGTGTCAGAACGATTAGAAAGATCGAGAATATTTGAAAATGAGGGATATAAAATGACTCATAAAACGTACAATACATTAGGAAATTTATTTAGTAAGACAAAGGACAAAATTGATAATTTTGAAAGATCTAATGTAGTATATAAAATTCCATGTAAGGGTAATAGTAGTGAAACTTGCGAAAAGGATTTTTAGGTACAGCTAAGAATAAACTAAAAACTAGAATTGCAGGACATAAGTCAGACCAAAAATACAGGAATAACGTTTCACGGAAAACTGCATTAACATCACATTGTGTTAATGTTAATCATGATCCAGACTTTGAAAATACAACAGTTTTAAATACGGAAAATAATTACAAACGTCGCTATTTATTAGAAATGTTACAAATAATAAACACACCAGTAACAAAGAGGATTAATTACAAATCAGATACAGAGGGAATAGCTCAGAATTATAGATATTTAGTTCAGAAATTTTAAAAAGCGGAAATGAAATATTTTTATAATGTAATAGATTATAAGTAATTAATAATTTTTTTAATGTATAATTTTTTATATGAAAAATTTTTGAAATTTGTCTTTAAAAATTTTTATTATTAGTATAGAAAAAGAAAATATTGTAATTTTAATTGTTAATTTGTTTTGTTAAAAAAATATTTCCTGAAGATGCTACACGAAGGAGTAGCGAAATATTGAAGAAAATAAAAGATTGTTTAATATTGTTTTTTATAAAAAGAAAATGAAGTTTTGAGAAAAACGCATTAAAAGTTTCATAACGCATTATCACTGTGGACACCCCTTCAGTTGGGAGATGCGATCTGGTATAGTTAGTTATGATTGGGTGCCGACTTTGGTGACGTCATGCCTATGTGGTGACGTATTTTTTTCGCTTTTAGTGTGACAATATCTTTGCTATAGTTGCTGCTCTGTTTGTTATGATCTCGATACTTAATTCTTAAGCCGCAACCAGTGACCAACGCAACAACCTTAAATAAATTTGTATCAGATGTCTGATTCATTTCAACTTATTCTACACCCTTTAAGGTACCAGAATCCAATTTTAAGTCCAAAACCGTTTTTCGACACACAAGGTCGCTTTTCTCGGAGAAGGTCACTTATATATATATTTTTATACCCTTCACCTGCGGTGCACAAGGGTATATATAGCTTTGTCATTCTGTTTGTAATTTCAACAATTTTCAATTTCCACCCCATAAAGTGTATATTTTCTGAAAGCTTATGAATAGAGGAGTCGATTAAGCCCTGACCTTCTGTTCGTCTGTCCGTGTGCCCGTCTGTCCGTGTGTTGGTTGAAATCAACTTTTAGAAGCAACTACATGTTCCTCAGATCTCTATATGATATCAATATCTTGGAAATACCCAGGAATGAATCGCTATTGAAATTCAGCACAATCGACCCATAACTTTCTGAGATATGAGCAAAAAACCACGACCACCTCGTTTTTTTTTCACAATTACAACAACAACCTACATACATACTGGTTGAAGTAAACGTGGCATCGAACTCCAGATGAGCCAAAAAAATTTTATTTTATTTAATATATTATTTATATTTTTTTTTTAAATTTTTTTAAAAAATTTGTTTAAAAAAATTGTTTAAAAATTTTTAAAAAATTTTTTAAATTTTTTTAAATTTTTTTTTAAATTTTTTTTTGTAATTTTTTTATTATTTTTTTTTATTTTATATATATATATATATATATTTATATATATATATTTTTTTTTGTAATTTTTTTTTTGTATGTTTTTTACATGTATGTACGTAATTTATATGAGATGAATGATGATACAAACAATTGTTATTGCGTGACTACACGTTGTGAAGGGTATATAAGATTCGGCACGGCCGAATATAGCACTGTTACTTGTTTTTAAATAAAAATGAACGGCCTAATTCAAAAAATTAAAACAGCTTTGTAAGAGGTTTATTGATTAAACATTTCAATAAAAAATCTGTTTTTTCCTTTATAAGACTTTTTTTATGAATAAGGCTGCAATAATTTTCATTTATAACAGCTATTTCGTTAAATATTTAATGTGAGCATATGAACCTTTACTTTTGTTTTTCTTGAATATACTTATTCCTTCCTAAAGTCCTATCTTAAATAATTATATATTTTTAAACACATATAAAAATAAACTATATGTCATAATACATTTTTTTAAATAACTCACCCCTTTTACCCGCATGAAAACTATCAAACGGTGAAATACGTTCAATTTGTGCCACCAACTTGGAACGCGGCAAAATCAAACGATCCGCATTTATCCGATCTACAGCCTGCCGAAATGCCAACTCCTGATTGTCGTCGGTGGGATGAAAAAGTCCACCTTAAGGCGAATAAGATAAATAAATAAAATGTGATAAATAAACAAATTTTCACTCAAATCATATAGGAAAAACAACACATTCACACATTCCCACAAACACCTTATTTGTTTACATTTTAACTTGTTGTTTTTTTTAGTACAAAAGAAGTAAACAACACTACCGCATTTTTATGCATACGCACACATACGCATTTCTACACATTACCATGTGCTGCGGTGGCACGAAGAAAAAATCAATACAACTGTCAAAAAAACTCAGATACATCCTGATGCTGTACGGATGAGTTAAAGAATTTTTCATCATTTTCTTACCAATCTTTATAACGTCCGGAAGGGCTTTCGTTAATGTTAGACAGGCTAAAAATATGCCCGCTACATTAGGCCACAAATTCATAATATTTTTTTTTAGAATTTTCTCACTTTAATAGATTTCTTTTAAAGTTTCAAACAATTTTTATTCAATAATAATTTTAACTATTTTAAAATTTTATCAACGTCTCATTTTGTTTGCTCCCGTTCCGATTTGTTGTATATTTCCTGCTAAAGCTGTTGATGTACTAAATTTGAACGGCAACAAGATGCTCAATGATTTCTTCTTCTAACAATGTACTCAACTTTCTATTGACATTTGACATTATCAACAACTGCGCAGTGGTTGGATGCTGTCATGGTACAATTATCAGGTAGCCTCACTAAAACAGCTGATTATTTTTTTCTCTACCTTAAGGTTTAACTAAGATGTCAAATTTTGTTTATGTATATGTATATATTGTGTACGTATATATTCTATCGCCAAAAAAACACGCACACACATTTGCTTTTTGACATTTAAGTCGTCGTTTTCCAGGAACAAAATACATTTAGGATTTTGTTGTTGCAGAACTGAGGCTACCTGATGATTGTACCATGGATGCTGTGTTGACAGAAAAAAAAACTTTCAAAACAACGACTAGAAGCGCTAAATTGATTTCGTTTTAGTACAGATATAAACCATTGTCTGGAATACATCACAGGTAATAAAGCTTTTTATTTTAAAAGCTATCAATAGATTTTGCCACAAACTGCAAAGTTTATAATATGTCTTTATACTCTTACGATGGAAACAATGGTTCAAGCATTTAAGCTTTATTGTAAATTATATAAGTAAAGATAATAAAAAGCTTGTAAGTCCTTAAATAAAAAAAAACCAAAATTGTCTTGACTAAACAGAAAAAAAAACTAAGTCAAATCTGGGTTGGCGGGTACACAAAATCAGCATCTTTTGAAATTATTCGATTATCAAAAAGTAGCCGCCATTGTCTCTGTCAGTTAATGAGCTGTAAGTACATTTTGTTGAAACCATATTGAAAAATATCGGACGTTAAAATTTTTAAAATGGTTCGGTATACCAAACCAGAATACTGATAATGTTTCTGGCTCGTAAGAGTAATATAAAAAAAAATCACAATGTCTCAAATAAGTTGAAATTTTGTGCAGAAAAAAAAAATAAAATTTGTGACAACATTGTTAAAAAAAAATTTCTATAAAAATTATTTTGTCCCAAAACACATGGGTAAATTCACCTTTACAAATGTCAGCGTGAGTTTTCTATGTTTTTAATTTTAAATAGTTTTAGGTGCTTATGATTTAACAATTTGGGGGTAGTTTTTATTAAACTGAATACCCCTTCAGATAATAAGAAGTAATTCAATAACACAAACATAATTTTTGACATAAGAATTTATGTGTTTACATTTAATTAAGCTTCCGGGAAACACAAATAACAAACCCACACATCCCTACATAGTTATTTATTAACTTACGCAACACGTTAAAGAAAATCTTGTTTGTTTTATTTGCAAAAAATTTTTGATTTCTATTTCTTTTGTTTTTAACGTTTTATTATACGGCTTTCAGCTTATAATGCGTAAGAAAAGTGCAAGAAGTATTAAGTTGATTTCGTTCACTTTTAACAAATCGACATGAATTTATTATGTTTTGTTTCACATTAAAAAAAAAGGGCGGGAAATTAATTCTGCAACGATGTTTTCTAACTACACACTTATTTTTTAAGGATAAAAATATTTTTCAAAAAGTTCTGTAATTAAGTGTGCTAACTGATACGGATCAATGTAATTCTATGAGAACAATAATTTTACACGATAATATATTTAATTTACAGAATACCACAGAGGTGGAAATACGAAATATTATTGCAAATTTAGCAACAAACAAAAGTAGAGGACATGATATTATAATTTATATATATATATAATAATATATCACCAAATGCTCTATTGAAGTGCAACAGCGTTATTGCTCCGTTTTTGGTAAACATCTTTAATAATATGATAAGCAAACGTGTATATCCGGATATCTTAAAAATACATAGAGTCGTTCCGATACCTAAGGTAAATAATGCTTCTTCTCCAGCAATGTTTAGACCAGTTTCTGTTCTATCAATAGTCGATAATGTGTTTGAGAGAATTTTATACAGTTAAATCTCTGTATATATGCAGAACAACAATTTTATCAATTTGGGTTTCGGAAAGGTTGTGGTACGGAAGAAGCTGTTCTTAACGTAGTCAATTTTATATGTAAGGGTCTAGATCAAGGCAATAATGGTGTAGCTGGTATATTTTTCGATTTGTCAAAAGCATTTGACCTCGTGAATCATGACATTTTAAGAAAGAAGCTAAGATATTATGGAATATTTGGAAGTGAATTATCTCTGCTTAAAAGTTATCTAGTAAACCGCCAACAATATCTCCAAGTTAACTCCAGTAACAGCTCTTTAAATCTCGTTAAACATGGTGTGCCTCAAGGTAGTGTACTGGGCCCCTTATTTTTCACAATTTATATTAATGATATAGAAGATCTTAATTTATATGGAATACTTTTCATCTATGCTGATGACATATCGATGCCTTACTTCCTCAACCTCGTATCTTAAAAAATACGGTTTTGACTTTTTTATATCAAACGATTGTTTTATGCTTTAACTAAAAAAGATTAGTATATTATTACTACTAATATACATAAATACAATCAATTCCTTAATAATTGCATTTAAACTTTTAACCAAACATCGAAGTATAAAAAGATTAACCGTTTTTTTTTCTCTCTCCTGAAAAATTGTATTTTTTAAGATACGAGGTTGAGGAAGTAAGGCATCGATATGCCCTTTTTACCCATATAAACATGAAACCGTTGTTAAAGTTTATATGGAACGGGATTCAGCTCTAATCTGTGAATTCTTGAGAAAAAACAAGCTAGTTTTAAATGCCAGTAAAACTCAAGTAATAAGATTTAAACTTTTTGTTTTTGTTAACGGTAATGAAATTGTTGATGTACATTCAGTAAAATACCTGGGCGTTTACTTACAGCATAATTTATCTTGGAATATGCATATTCAGCATGTGAAAACTAAATCGTCTCAAGGACTTGGTATACCTTACAAGTTCAAAAATAAGTTCGATCGAAACACAAAATTTTTAATATATAGTGCTTTAATTCAAAGCCAATTTAATTACTTAGCTATTCTTTATGGATGGAAAAAGACCAGTAAACTTAAATCTCTCCAAAGATGTCAGAACAAGGCGCTAAAAGTAGTTTGCAACCTTCCACTAATGTATCCAACAACGTCTCTCTATAAAATCGTATTTGCAACGGTTTTGCTAATCTACGGGATCTATAAAAATCAACTTTTAATATATGTCTTTAAATGTATTTACAATATTTGGTATCACACCATTCGTTTTTACACGAACCAAACTTTACATAACACCAGAAATAATAGTAATATATCGGTAGCAAGATGTAGGTTGGAAGCAACTAAGCAAAGAATTGAATTTGCAATTTGCCTCAACGTTTAAAAACTGTTAATAGAACCAACTAGGGTGATCGACTCGGTTTTAAAACCGGTGGAAAACCCGGTTTTTTCCTCTTTCAGCTGGCGGTTTTTTCTAAATGTGATTTTTCGAATATCGAAAACACCGGTTTTTTATCCGAAAAAGCCGGTTTTTTTATTTTTTTAAGTTTATTTTCATATATCTTTGTAACCAATCGTACCATAGTATATTTAGTACGCGAAAAGTTTCCAAAAATTAGAAAATAAAAACTATTAAATATTCTTCCATAATATTGTAAGAAATTTATTTGTTGTTTAAAAAACAAATGTAAAATAAGAAAAATAATTTATCTTTAATATTATTTTTTTTATAGGATATAAACCTAACGTTAAAAGTTAAAGGTAATTGGAGCATAAACTTAGCTGATCGATCACTTTTAGGTAAAAAGTGTAGTTACAATAAAGAAATAACAAAAATCTTTACTTCCAGATCCTAATTTTAAATAATGGCATTGAGTGTCTGACAACTAAAATTTAAATTAAACCATCGAACAAACTAGTTTATACCTATATTTGTATGTCTGTCAGGGGTATAAGAAAGAATTTTTAAAATGATATTTCAAAGATTTTTTCCCTAGCCTTTAAAATGTATTTCAAATTACAGAAATAATTTCAAACAAAATACGTTAGTGCAATTAGTTTAAAAGATCTAATTAATATTTAAAAAATGTACCGATGGAGATACAAAAATTTATAACAGCCTTATAAAAAGTCTTATTTATTTATGTATTAATTAATTGTATTTATTTATTTTACTTGTAAAAAGTACCTTTTGTCCTTAAATTCAACTAATTAAAACCAAATTAGTCAATAGTCAACTGCATTCATGTCAGTTATTGCGTAATTGTGCAGCCAAACGTATATAAACTGTAAACATTTCATATTTATATATAAATTTAATTATAATATTTTTTTTACAATATTTTTTCATTTTTTCTTTAAATATTATATTTTATATATTCGAACCGGTAAACCGGTTTTTTCTCAATTTTAAAAATAGCAACCGGTTTTTTCTAAATTTTAAGTTTCAAACTATTTGAAAACTGGTTTCTTAAAAAAGTCGAATAATCGATCACCCTACAACCAACGCTATTGTAATGAAATATTTTTTATGTTAATAAAAATTAAAAAAAAAAATTTGCCATTTAGTATTAGTTTTTATACAGATGGGAAACTCTACAGAACGAAATGTTTCAAATTGAATTTATCCTATTAAATGTGTTGGAATATGACCTGGTCATAGGGTGACTTTAATGGTATGATCGTTGCTTTGTAAACAATAAACAATACATACTTCCCATAGTTGAAATTACAACTACACTCCTTACCTTACCTTTGATTTAATTTTTCTTTTTTCGCTAATAAGCTTTTTAACTCGATTTCGTTGGAAACAATGCTTCCAGAAATAGAAACTGAAAATTAAAAAAATTTATATACTGACGATTTTTTATCTTTATCGTCTAGCCAATGCTATTTTAGAAGGATTTTTTGCCTCAATGACATAATCGACATAAAATCGGGACAAATAGTTCACTTTCGGCGGTTGACGGAAGCCAGCAGACTTTTGCGGCTATAAGGGCAACTAGTTCACCGTAAAAAATTTAATAGTGTAATGTAAATTTCTAACTTTACAAAAGTCTATGTGCCAATGTATTTTAATGTTAAGTTCTATACATAGGCGTAACTAGATAACTCTGGGGAGGTGGGCAATTGTTTTTGCTGTAATAAAAAAAAACTAACTATTTAAATTTGATATATGTGACCTTCTCCGAGAAAAGGAACCTAGTGTGTGAAAATGAAGTTTTGCGAAAAGCGCATTTAAAGTTTCATAGCGCATTATCACTGTAAGCACACCTTCAGTTTGAAGATGCGACTTGGAATGGTTAGTTATGATTGGGTGCCGACTTTGGTGATGACAAGCCTAAGAAAAAAATTTATGTTTTTCTCATTTTTATCGATTTTCCCAAGTTCGTTTTGTACGTTTTGATGGGGTAAATAAATTTTTATCAGAAATCTTACTCATTTTATCTTTTTCTACACCCTTTTAGGTACCAGAATTCACTCATAAATCCAAACTCGTTTTTCGACACACTAGGTCCCCTTTCTCAGTTTAAAGTTTTGCCAACCCCCTAATGGTCAACTCAATTTTCACCACAAATTAACAAATTTTTTTTGCTTATTCCGCAAACATTTCATAAACAGTGCACAGATTTTGCGAATCTGATTGACTTAGACGATGACAGAATAATATACGAGCCTCCATTTACTGCAAACATTCCATACGAAACATTTTGGATTATATAGAGAGTGTTCATTTGACATTCAGGGAACTTATTGATGTGTGCAACTGCTTACCACTTTGTTACGACGATTTACATCAACGTTTGGAGAGTAAAGAGTGTTTTATATGTTTTATTTGTTCAAATACAGGGTGATTCAATCAAAACGCCTGATTTTAATTATATATAAAATAAAATGTTTCAGAGAATTATCTGATATTTATACCCTTCACACAGTGAAAAAGAGTATATATAGGTTTGTCATTCCGTGTGAAATTTCTACAATTTTCATTTCCGACCTCATAAAGTATATATTTTCTGAAAGCTTATGAATAGGGGAGTCGATTAGGCTCTGTCAGTCTGTCAGTCTGTCCGTCTGACCGTCTGTCCGTGTGTATGTTGAAATCAACTTTTTGAAGCCCCCCGACATCGCTTGGTGAGGTATTAAAATATCAGAAATATTCGGGAGTAGATCGGTATTGAAAATCAGGAACATCGGTACAGAAACAACTGAGATATGAGCAAAAACCCACGACTACCTCGATTTTTTTTCACAAAAACAACATTACAACAAAAACATACATACATACAAACGCGTATATTGGTTAGAGTAAACGTGGCATCGAATCCCAGCTGAGCCAAAAAAATTTTTTTTTTAATTTTTTTTTTATTTTTTTTATTTTTTATTTAATATATTATTTATATTTTTATTATTTTTTTTTATTTTTTATTTTTTTTTTTTATCTTTTGTTTGTTTTATATTTATTATATATATTTTAATTATTTAAAAAAAAAATTTTTTTTCTTAAATTTTTTTAAAAAAATTTTTTTTTTATTTTTTGTTTTTTTAACATACATACGTGAATTTATAATTTTACAATGGGATGTTTTTATATATGTATGTTTTTATATGTAGGTACGTATTTCATATGGGATGAATGGTGATACAAACAATTGTTCTTGCATGACTACACGTTGTGAAGGGTATATAAGATTTGGCACGGCCGAATATAGCGCTCTTACTTGTTTTTTATTATGATAGAAGAATCTTTGACAATTATGTGTGATCAAAATATCATTAAAATGCTTGACACGGCTTCGATGCCATAATTCTATGGTCCATATTTTCACTAAAAAGTGGTTAAAAGTCGTTAATGTACCAAGATATCTTATACTTTAACTCTTAAATTGTTTGTGGCTTATTGACGTACACCTTCCTTTTAAATATCTTTAATGAAAAAAGGCCAACAGTATCAAATCACATGACCGTGGCGGCCAATTAACGATACGACGTGAGATAATACGGTGATTGAATTTCTCGCACAAAATAGCGTTTGTTTCGTTTGGCTATGTGGTGAATGGCAACATCCTGTTGGAATCAAATTTCATAAAGGTCCGTTTCCCCAATTTCTGGCCATCACAAGTCCGTTATTATCTCGGTAACTGATTGGCCGACCTCATTTTAGAAGAAGTATGGCCCGATGATGCCGCCAGTCTGTAAACTGCACCAAACAGTCACTCTTTGGAGAAGCAACAATCACTCGTTGATTCTCATTTGCGGCAGTTCTACTTGTTAATAAATCCACTGAGATAAAAGTGTGCCTCGTCGCTGAAAATGATTTTATTTGCAAAGTCACCATTCACTTTTGTCTGTTCAACCAACCATTCGGCGTGTTGACGACACTTGAAATGGTCAGTAGGCTTTAGCTCTTGAGTCAATTTAACCGTGTAGCACGTAAATCCAAATGTTTCTTCAATATTCTCATCAGTGATGTTCGTCCTTGGTGGGATGGATGACCAGTCGAAGTTAAAGGCTCTTTTGCCACAACATAGCAAACAAACATTAACATTAACATTTCCTACAGACCCGGATTACTGTAATTTTCACAATTTTATCGATTTATTTTGGCCGATTATGCTGACTTGAAATTAAGATTGAATCACCCTTAATATAACTTATTTAACTTTTTTTAATTTCTATAACTTGGTGAAATTTTTCTAAACTATAATATTTTAGAATATTTTATTACTAAAGCATAACATATTAAATATGGAATACTTAAATATGCACACTAAAGTCTTCTTTCTATTCGTGCTTAATTTTAATTATAAACAGAATTCATTTCAGGGAATATTTTCTTAGAAAACCAATATTTGCTTTAACACAACTCCTGCTATACTAAATACCATAGATACGAGTTGAGTACGTGATTTTCGTAAATCCTTATCTTTATTACCTGCTCTATTCAACACTGGCTGCAGCAACAGATAAGTCTCTAGATAATTACACTACTACATACTTTTCTAATAATAAATGGAAATCATAAAGGAACATACTACATACATACATATATTCATACCTTGATGCCAGTTAATGTGTTAAGGAAAAACTCATTGAGGCATATGCGAAGAAAGCAACAATTAAGTAAAGTTTTCATTAAGAGTTTTGGCTCCTTCATTCCTTTAAATGGCTTTAAGTAATAAAAAACACAATAAAAATAAGTAAAAAAAAAAAAAAGAAATGAGAAAAAATAATCATCTATTGTTTTGCAAGAGAAGTCGTCAGTCGACAACTCGTAGGCATTAATGTTTTACACAGAAGGCTCACGTTCATATGCCAACAACAACAATGTATTAATAAATTAAATGTTAAAATCTTTATTTTTATTTCTATTTTTATTTTTATATTTTTTGATATTTATTGCCAACTACTTGTTAATATTTATGTATGTTCTAACATATATTATACTTTACGTATTAAAAAGAAACTGGGGAAAATTTTTGTAAGAGTGACAGCGTATTAGTTATTCCATAATTGTGCTGCTATACACATGTAGGAATGGACTGTTAAAAGGATAAAACTATAATTAAAATATATTGCAAAAAGAGAAGGAAAATGTTGGTTATGCAGAATCACGTACTACACTGTATTTGTTAAGTGAATCAAAAAGATTTTCGTGCAAACTTTAATTCAGCGATTTCTATTGGAATTCCTGGCAGAGAATCACCAAGAATCAACAATAAAACGGTATTTAAGAACATTAGTTCTCAAAAACAAGTTGAATGTTATATGCAGGTAAACGCAATGGACCTTATTAGTCTCCGAGTGTGGGTGTAGGAGGCAGTTACTGCTTTCTGCATCCCCCTTTCCTACCTATATGCGGGTAAAGCAGGTTTACTAATTTAAATTGTAGTTTTTATTATTTTCCGGTTTTTTACAGTATTAGAGGTATTTTTAGTTGTGCAACAAAGTATATTAGAACAAGTAAGAGTATTATATTCGGCTGTGCCGAATCTTTTATACCCACCACCAATTTTGTGTACATTTAAAGCACAATATTTATTATTTTGTTAATCGTTATGGAATAACCTCTTTATAATAAAATATGTATCACTTTCTTTGTAGAGGGTGGTTAAATTTTAAGGGCCCATGTTGAAGGTGAACTACGCCTAGTCTTTAAATTTGTTTTTTGCATTTCACTTAACATTTCTCAATCTCAAACTTACTCAATTTGATCCGTTGAAAGATACGCAAATGAGCAACACTTTAAACTTATTCAGGTTTTTTATAAAAATGGGCGTTCAAATCAAAATGCATTTTGTGCACTTCGTAATTCTTTTGATCAACATAATCGTTCAAATTCGTCCACAATCGGGAGAATTGTAACAAATATTTAAATTTCTGCAAAACAGGTCTGCATAAAATGTTAGAAAATCTGTGAATGCATTCCTAGTTCGTTGAATGGGAACCATTGCTGGTTTTTGCGATAGTGTGGCAAAAGAGCAGTCAACCTCTACTCATCATCATGCCCAACAATTGAGCATCAACATTGTCATTGAAAATTTGGACCATCAGATAGTGGAGAGTGCCAAGGATGGGGGGGGGGGTCATTTGGATATTTTGTTAAATGCATAATTGAACCATACAAATATTATCATTACAAAAAGAAATGATAATAATTTCTTAAATAATTTGTGTTTTATTTAAAATCAACATCGGCCCTTAAAATTAAACACCCTTTATAACTTCGATATGCTACTAAAATGCTTTTGTAAATGTAGTCTTTCAATGAAAGTGGGCGTTAAAGTAGGCATGTCAATAAAGTTTCTGCTAAAAAATACAACTTAGATATTTTAATATAGTTCTTTATTTTCCCATAAACTCTGTCAGTAGAGAAATTACATGAATTTAAGATAAACCGTTATATGGGAGGTAGGCGTTAAAGTGGGCGTGTCACCTAAACTTTTTGGCACAACAATTACATTGAGTAGAGGGATATATGTAGCAAATTTCATCATCATACCTCTAATTTTGTCGGTTTTATGAGCTTTTAAATTTAATTAACGGTAGATAACGTGAAAAGTGGGCGTTATAGTAGGCGTGTCAAAGTTGTTTTTGCGAATGAGTTCAGCTTAGATGTTTCAATATAGCCCTTTATTATTCCAAATTCTATATAAATAGAGAAATTATATGAATTTTTGGTAAAACGTTATATGGGAGGTGGGCGTAAAAGTGAGCGTGGCACACTGATTTTCCGTTAGAACAAAGAATTTTACCAAAAAGCCATGTGTGCAAAATTTCAGAGTCGTGCGTCCAACTTTGTTGCTTTTATGACGTTTTTGTTTTTAAATATACCGAAAAATACACTGTGTGGTATAAATTTTCGTACATTTTGATCGATAACTCCTTAGATAATTTAGGGGAAATATATTGTTTTTACTCAGGAAATATATATGCGAAGTTTCATGAGTTTACGTTAATGCGTTTGGACACAATTCCATTTTATTCGATGTTCGAAGGACACGGTTTTTTCGACCTACTCTTGTTTTTCGAGCTATAACTCTCTTCCTTATAATCTGATTTATCCCATTTTCAATACCAAACAAACCTTGTCTATAAGAAAGATTCTGGCAAAATTTGAGCCCCCTAGCTTTTTCGGTGCGGCCTCTATCGTGCTTTCAACAGACGGACAGACGGACGGACATAGCTAGATCGTCATCAAATCAAACCCTGATTCAGAATATATATACTTTATGGGGTCTAATATGGATATTTCGATGTGTTACAAACGGAATGACAAAATGAATATACCCCCACTATTTTTTTGGTGGCGGGTATAAAAAGTGGATTTGTAATTGTGTCGAAACGACGAATACCTATAAGTATTTTTCTTTTGCACACTTCAAATAGTTCGCTAAAAAAACGCAATCCGTACTTACGTTAAGCCGTAGCGGTGTTAAAAGTGAGGTAAGTTCCGACTTTTTTTAAACCAAATACAAATTGTTTGATTCAAGAATTAATGTGTCAAGTACGAATTCCTTAATTTTAGAAATAGTTAAGCCGAAAAATGTTTGATTTTAAGAATTATTAGTGTGACCGAAACCGTACTTGACGTAAGCTTAGAACAAGATGTAAACGAGATTGAATTGATCCAAAAATGCGCTTTTTTAGGAATTCGTAACTTGGTTTGAACGATGCATAGTACAGTATCTTTTTTACTTACTCTTTGACATTCAAATGGCGATTCGTTTTATTAAAAAAATAAATTAAATAACGGACAAAGCATGAAAACTAAGTTAAGTTATAAACTACAGTTGTTGTTGTTGAAATCAATTTGTTGAAGCCCCCCGACATCACCTGGACCCGCGGAAGGTATTAGAATATCAGAAATTTTTGGGAGCAGATAGGTATTGAAAATCAGAAAAATAGGTACATAAACAACTGAGATATGAGGAAAAAAACAACACCATATTATTTTTCCACAAAAACACCACATTGTTTTTCCACAACAACACCACCTTGTTGTTCCACAACAACATATTTTTTATTTTATATACTAGCCAAACCCGGCGCGCGTTGCTACGCCCCTTAATGAATCGAAATGCATTCTGAATTTTAATTGAATATCAAGTGCAAAAACCTAAAAATTATAATTTTTTTATGGGCGTGGCATTGCCCACTTTTCTAGTCACGAAATTGTAAAGTCATAACAGCTCAATATGTGTGCAAAGTTTCAGAAGAATCGGACCAATGCAAGTACCTCAAAATTAAATTTTTTTTATGGGCGTGGCCCTGCCCACTTTTCTAATCACGAAATTGTAAAGTCATAACAGCTCAATATGTGTGCAAAGTTTCAGAATAATCGGTCAAGTGCACGTACCTCAAAATGATACCTTTTTTTTATAGGCGTGGCACTGCCCACTTTTCTAATCACAAAATTATTTAGTCATGACAGCTCAATATGTGTGCAAAGTTTCAGAAAAATCGGTCTAGTGCAAGTACCTCAATATTAAAACTTTTTTAGGGGCGTGGCCCCGCCCACTTTTCTTATCACGAAATTATTTAGTCATGACAGCTCGATATGTGTGCAAAGTTTCAGAAAAATCGGTCAAGTGCAAGTAGCTAAAACTGATAACTAATTTTTTATGGGCGTGGCCCCGCCCACTTTTTTTCATCCATAAACACTCCCCGGTATGTGTACAACAACTTACCAAAGTTTGAGCCCGATCGGTTTTGCAGTTTCAGAGTCTATAGCTAACACACACACACACACACACACACACACACACACACACACACACACACACACACACACAGAGTTTCACTTTTATATATATAGATTTTGTTAATTTTTTTTTAAATTTTTTTAATGATTTTTTTTTTTTTTGAAACATGCAGACGTAAACTCAATGTATAATTTTACAATGGGATGTTTTTATATTTATATGTATGTACGTATTTCATATGAGATGAATGGCGAAGCAAACAATTGTTGTTGCATGACTACACATTGTGAAGGGTATATAAGATTCGGCACGGCCGAATATAGCACTCTTACTTGTTAACTTTAAAATTGCTTTATTGAAATGTGTTTGTGAAAGTCTTACATAAATATTATTTTTCGATGAATTGTATTGGAATGAGCTTTCATCAGTCCAAATAACTTTTCTCCAAAATACTTCTGGGTTTTGGACATGTACATTAGCGAAAGCTAAACGCTTGAGTTTGTTTTGCCTCGATATGCATGGAGTATCCCTTTGCTATGTAAATAAGTCTTCAATTGGCAAAGTCTGACATTCAATTATATCTTTGACATGACGATAATACTTGATGAACTGTCGGGTTTAATTTTTTTCTGTGGATATACTTTTGCTAAAAGTGCTGCAGTTTTCGAAGTATATTCTCCATATTTTTGGAAACAACTTTTTCTTTACAGTTTAAAATATTCAAGACCGTTTCCAAACTCGTAACGATTTGATTGTTTATGAAAGTCTCATAATTTCGAGTTACGCTCTTATTATTTTTAAAAAATCTCCTATACATGGCCGAATAAACTATTAGGTTCCTCGAAAGCAGCTTGCACAAAATTTTTTGCTGTGGTTGACTTTTAAAATAGGTCAAACAATTTAAAGTTGTTTAACGTTATGTTTCAAGTGTCTTAATATGAATTGTCTTGCCAACTTTCAGTCACAGACTTATTCCGGGATTATGATTGTTTTCATATATATAGTCTAATATACCTATTATTTGTATATATAAGGCTTAAGTCAAGTTATGTAATTTTGACATCATGCACGAGTCCGGAAAAGATTTCTGTCTACCTGTATTGGATGTTTGATTATTTGTATATCAATGCGATTTTTATATTAAGTAGGTGCGCACCTTTTTTTATACATCCTGTATCTGCACCTTAATTTAAGGAGCAGAATTTGACAGAGGAACTTAGATAAGCCGAGTCTCAATATAAAGACACGAATGGAATTTTAAAATAAAGGGTCCGCCAAAAAACTTTTTTTTTGTTGAAAATTTTATAAAAAAAAGTGTAGCTTCGGCTGTGTGGCACGTAGCGCCGTCCTGTTGAAACCAAATGTTGCCAATATCCTTCTCTTAAATTTTTGTGAACAAAATTTCATTCAACATGGCCCGATAATGATCGCCATTGACCGTAACGGCCACTCCTTGGTAATTTTCGAAGAAAAATGTCCCAATTATGCCTCTGGACCAAAATCCGCACCGAACAGTGACTCGTTTTGGGTGTATCGGCTTTTCAATGTATGCGTGCGGGTTTTCTTTGCCCCAAATGCGAAAATTTTGCTTGTTTACATACCCGCCAAGATCAAAATGAGCTTCATCTTAAAAGATGATTTTTTTTTGGCAAAATCGGCCAAAGTAATGTCGCAACATATCCCAGCATTGTTCAAGCGTATACACAACCATATTCGTTCAGCGGAAGGATAAAACTAATAATCTGTCAAATCAGACATGAGCTAAGTGTTACCATTCACGAAATAAGCACTAGTTGAAACAAAAAAACGTTAGATGGCGGACTCTTTAGAATTTGAATTAATTTTACATTGAAGTGACATAATTTTCAAAGCAAGATGATAAAAAATGTCAATTAAAAGTGAGCTGGAATAAATTGCTTTGTATAACATTTTTAATTTATATCTCATAAGCCATTTGGTATCCCATATATTTTTTAAATAAAGTAAAAAGGAACGTTTAGCAAGAAACCTTACCGTAATGAAAAATTTATTAAAATTTGACCTTTAACCTTTGAAATGAAATTTTAAATTAAAGCCATCTTAAAGCTTACACAGTACAACATTTTTCAGTTAATTGATTGCCAACTCAATTCTGTGAACTGTATGTGAAATTAGACCCAAAAAGAAGAATTTCTGCATCATTCGTTTTGTCTTCTTACCTGCGATTTGAAGTTAGTATCGATTTGAAGTTAGTACTATCGTATAGGGGAATTTATCACGTTTTAGGCCCTGTTGTTTGACATAGCTCGACAACCACTAGCCCAATTTAGTTGAAATAAATTTTAAAAAATTAAGAATTACAATTCCCTTAATCTGTTCATATATTGTTTTCCTATACAAGTAACACTTTCGAAGTTAAAAATGAATGTATGAAGGGAAAAAATTATTTTTTGCCTAAAAATTAAAATTTTTTTTTTTTTAAAATACATAAAAAATCCAAAATGGAAAAAAGTTTCAAGTCTAGTTATTTTTTCGCAAAGTCACATAACCTATGAGCAAAATGAGACAAAGATCATAAAAATCGATGCACGCGTTTCGCTTTTATTCGCAATTGAGTAAATGTATGAATTTCAAAAATTTGCTCGAGATATGCACAACATTATTTGGAGAAAACATTGACACCTTTTTCATGATTCTGAGAATTAAAAAAAAAGGAATAAACAAAAGGTTATTTGATTTTTATGATTGCGGTAATAAATTTACGTGGACAATTAAACGGAAAGTGGACCTTTTTATTATTTTGGTTTTTCCGGTGGCTACCTATATGATTTTTTTACAGAAATTGCACCCACATTTAAGGGTGGTCATTATCTTGAAAGTTTGCACAGTTTGAAACGTACAAGTGCTGAATCAGGTATATAGCCAGCCGCCCTTAAAATATGCGCCCATTTATAAGTACCTGGCAGTAAAATATTCAAAAATACGTAATATTTATAGGTGTGCATTGATCGATTTTTGGCATTCAGCCAGTGCCGACGAACGCGAACAGTAAAAGTGATTTTTCTCCAGTTTTTTAAAAGTGAATAACAACAAAACATAAAATATATCAATATGGAAAACAACAAGTGCCCATATTTGGATGAATATTGTTACGTTTGTGGTCATATCGTCCGAAAAATACAGAAAAAAGATCGAAAAAATTTGTTTACTGAGCAATTCAAAACCGCGTATTGTAATTATTTCGATGAAGCAGATTTAAGTGGTGCAAATTTTACGCCGAACACAGTGTGCAACAGTTGTTATACTACCCTTCTAAAATGGATTCACGGAAAAAGTAGAAAGTTATCTTTTATGAAGCCAGTAATTTGGGTGGAAGACACAACTGGACATGATGAATCCAGGTGCTATGCATGCATAAATTTTCGTCCTGGATTAAACAGACAACAATTGAAAACAAAAGTATACACTGCTGCATTTACTGCCACACTTCCAGTGCAACGCCCTGCTGATACCGATGCACCTAAACCTCCGAGTGCGGATACTGTGTCCCTGCTAGCCGAAACCGTTTTCACCAATCCGACCAATTTGGATGATGCTGATTGGATACCCGATATTGAAAATAGTGCACCACAACCGCTACCACAAATCGAAATGGATTATATATAAATATTATTATAAATAAAGTTTTTTTTTTCATGATAATTTTTTAATTTATATTTTTATTTTTATTTTAAGGGTGGTGGCTATAACTGATTTTTGAAATTCATACATTTACTCAATTGCGAATAAAAGCGAAACGCGTGCATCGATTTTTATGATCTTTGTCTCATTTTGCTCATAGGTTATGTGGCTTTGCGAAAAAATAACTAGACTTGAAACTTTTTTCCATTTTGGATTTTTTATGTATTTTTTAAAAAAAAAAATTTAAATTTTTAGGCAAAAAATAATTTTTTCCCTTCATACATTCATTTTTAACTTCGAAAGTGTTACTTGTATAGGAAAACAATATATGAACAGATTAAGGGAATTGTAATTCTTAATTTTTTAAAATTTATTTCAACTAAATTGGGCTAGTGGTTGTCGAGCTATGTCAAACAACAGGGCCTAAAACGTGATAAATTCCCCTATACGATAGTACTAACTTCAAATCGATACTAACTTCAAATCGCAGGTAAGAAGACAAAACGAATGATGCAGAAATTCTTCTTTTTGGGTCTAATTTCACATACAGTTAACAGAATTGAGTTGGCAAATCATGTGTTGTACTGTGTTATTTTATTGTCTTTAATTTGATGCTTCAAGGAAAAACATATGTATATTTAAAAATTGTGAAGATATTTAAAAACCAATTTTGACATATTTTTATTGAATTTCCCACTTTTCAATATTTCGCTAGTTAGTCCCCGTTTAGACAGGGAAACATTTGGAAGAAAAACATTTTGTTTGAAAAAGAGGGACGGGTGAGGAAGAGAATATGATATATGTTTCCCGTTCTCGGAGGCACGCTTTGTGCTTTCATTCTTATTGTTTACATTTGCTATGCTTTTTGACATTTGCTTTATTTCTTTTCGGCGTGCTTTGTTCTTTATGTTTTATATATGACTTTGTTTGAATAAAAATAAAAAACAAATAATGTACTAAATAAAATTAAAACATAAACTGGAATGTTTCCGACAACAATGTTTCCCCGTATGACCGCGAAAGAAAATACAAAAGAGAATTCCAGATGTGTCCCTTCCAAATGTTTCCCTGTGTAAACGGGGACTTTGCAATTGATTATGAGCCTAGACTTTACATGCATACTTACTGTACTATACGCATGAATTGTACCAAATTTTATCCGATTCGGCGAGTTGGGGGTTCATAATGATTACTCTTTTTTAATAAAAAAAAAAAACAAACAATTAAAACCGTTTTTATATGAATTTGTGTCAAGTCCAGAAAAAAGTAACAAAATCATATACAGCAACTGTGCTAAGTGCGAAAAGAGCTATTACTCTCTAAAGACATTATTTTCAAACAGTTTGATTAATGGTAGTAAAAGATAACAAATCAAAGAAAAAATCTGCATTCACAGATTAAAAAAATATTAAAAGCAAAATTAAATACAATGTTTCTTTGCTTTCTGTAAAATTTCAAAAATAGGTCTTGGGCAGTTTGCACACTAAGCTAACGATAAGTAAAATATTGAAACAGTGGTTACTTTTTAATGTGACCATTTGGTTAATTTTCATTACAATATTTTCAATATTATTTTGAATATATTGAAATCACATACATGTTTCTAAGATATTTACGGTCGTATGTTAAAAAAATCCCTAATGTAGACTTAAACTAAATATTAGTTAATAAATATTTTAACCCTAATAAACCTTTGTTAAAAAAACGTATGAGAAAATATCACTCTAAAGGTGAATTCACCCATTTGTTCTGAACAAAATTTTTTCCGGAGAATAACATTTTTTACTGAGAGTTTTCTGCAGAACGATTCACCCATTTAAGAAAATTTGTCCGAAAAAACAAAGCTGCCATATAATATAAAATGCAAACAGTTGTACAAAGTGGAAGCACCGCTAGCAAACTATGTAAATAAATACAAACGTAAATTATTTCATTAAAATATATGTGAAGAAAATGTCGGATAGAAGAAAACTAAAATTATTATTTTTAATTGAAGTGCATAAAGTCAATTTGTTTGCAAAAGAAATTTATAAAAAAAAAATCGAAAATAAAAAGAGTCGCTTCTATTTCATTCCATAAACCCTGTTTTAAATAATTATTTTTGTATGCACTATTGCTCATGTCATACAAACATTTTCTTCCTGGTTTTTTAATTCTTCTATTAATTTTTGAGCAATATATTCATTAAATTCCATTTTAATTGTTAATTTTCGGCAAAAACAATTTTTGTATAATAAATGTACTGACACTGTGTGATGTGGCAACCAAATTCAATTTTCATGTAAATATTGAAAAATAGTGGCATCCCAATTCAGTTTCTTCTGAACAAGAATTAAAATTAAACCAATTCAAGAAAAATCTTTCTGAACAAAATAATCTCTCTCTCTCTCTCAAAAGTAAAACATCAAACTCAATACAAAAAAAATTTGTTCTGAACTAAAATTTTATGGGTGAATCCAGCTTAACTCACGTATGTTTGAAGGAATTTTTAGTTTTGATACTGGCAATACCATTATTTTCTTTTGTCATTTAATAGTTAGCGATACACAAGAACGAATATAAATTCATTTGGGTAGTCGTTCATAACCAGATTTTATTTGGTTTATCATACAGTAACTTCCCTTTTTTGTATTAGCATTGAACAACTTATGCATTTTTTAATGGGTATATATAATTTGTTCTATATTTATTAAAAAATCAATAATTAAGAAGAATTAACAACACTTTTTTGTTAGGGATAAAATAGGTATTTGAATAACGAGTTTTTTTTTATTTGTTTTGATTGTATGTACATCACTAAAACGTTTTGTTTACATTTAATAATTTTTTGAGTATTTTGTGAAACCTTTAAACAAATTTGTGAAATTTTGATATTTTTTTTTTAAATTGGTCATTTGGAATGGAAAAAGCATCAATCGTCGGCTTACAAATTCGTGGACGATAATAATTTGATATTTGAATTAGATATTCTAAATAAAACAAAACAATAAATTTTATCTTTTTCACTAAATTACAATTATTTTTACCAGTTCTTCTAATTAAATTATACATATGTGTCCATTTTCAGTTTTCCAACACTATTTTTTTTTTGTTTGTATAAATTTTTTAACAAAATTTCACTTGATAAAAAAAAATGACAATAAACAGAAAGAAAAAATAAAAATCTCACTTTATAGTAGGTTTAAAGAAGGTATATTCCAACTTTAAAATATTTAAAGTTAATAAAGATTTAATAAAGGTATGTTAAGCTAATAAACGTTTTCGCATATAACATTAAGGAATTTTGCTTAACAACGGTTTGTAAAGCTGCGCTAAGTTTTTTAACATACGGCCGTTATTCTTTAATTTATATATGTGTAGATGAAAGGACGAACCGATAGAAATGAAATACTTACCATGTATTTGTTAAAAAACAAATTTAGTATATAGCGTAGGGTATACAGAGTGGTAATCAACATTACAATATTATTTATGTTGCATATAAAGAGGTTGCCAATTATATTTATTTAAGCTAAAGAAGAGAAAAAAATAAATGGCTCATTAGGATGAGATAAAAGTATTGCAATAATTCGAATTTATGAAAGACATATAACTTTTTAGCAGCTTGCGAAATACCAAAAACATTTTAAACTGTTTTATCTCGCGAAATAATGTTGAAGACATGTTTTTTCTCGTTTACCACGTTGTTAGAATATAGTATTAGCTAAAGGTGATAAAATAAAACGATTTGAGAACATAATAAAGTTTCGACCTTGTAACTTTGATAACTTATTTTCTTTAAAGCCCCTGTAGAAAAAAAAGTTAAAAATCGTCACGAAGTAGCCCAACAATAAAAAGAATACATTACATACCACATTACATTTCATTGTATTTCTTTTAATGCCTTTATTAATGGCACAAATTCACTGTGCGCCTGTGATAGTCAAAGGAACATTGGAAGCAGGATTATATTTTTTTTTGTTTTGTTGTGATCATGTATATTTTTCATTGTCACTATTTGTTGCCTTAAGGGTGTAATAATCATAACCGTACAAACAATATGGATATCAACACATATAATTTTCTCACACACTCATAAATGCGAATATAAGAAAAAAGTGTGTGCATGTATATACATTAACAGTTAAAGCCATAAACACATGAAACCATAAAAATTTATTTTACCACAATTTTAGCGTTTATATTCTTAAGCCAACACCTTGAAAATTTGGTCATTAATACAGAAAGACGTACACTAACAAAAAGTATATATTATTTTATCAGAGAGGTACTAATAAAGAAAGTTAAAAAAAGCAACATTTTGTTTAAATTTAACACTTAATATTGTTAAAGAAGCTTTATTATTGGATTTTGTTTTGCAGACAGTCAACTTTCCTTTGCACGTCCGGGCTTAAAATTTTTATCAAAAAATATTTTACTTTTTTTTTTAATAGTTAAAATATTAAATTTTTTTATACCCGCCACCAAAAAAATGGTGGGGGTATATTCATTTTGTCATTCCGTTTGTAACACATCGAAATATCCATTTTAGACCCCATAAAGTATATATATTCTGAATCAGGGTTTGATTTGATGACGATCTAGCTATGTCCGTCCGTCTGTCCGTCTGTTGAAAGCACGATAGAGGTCGCACCGAAAAAGCTAGGGGGCTCAAATTTTGCCAGAATCTTTCTTATAGACAAGGTTTGTTTGGTATTGAAAATGGGCTAAATCGGAATATTAGGAAGAGAGTTATAGCTCGAAAAGCAAGAGTAGGTCGAAAAAACCGTGTCCTTCGAACATCGAATAAAATGGAATTGTGTCCAAACGCATTAACGTAGACTCATGAAACTCCGAATATATATTTCCTGAGTAAAAACAATATTTTTCCCTGAAAATTATTTAAATCTATGCATTAGGAGAGGAGTTATCGATCAAAATGTACGAAAATTTATACCGCACAGTGTATTTTTCGGTATATTTAAAAACAAAAACGTCATAAAAGGAACAAAATTGGATGTACGACTCTGAAATTTCGCACACTTTGCTTTTTAGTGAGTGGCTTTTTTGTAACGGAAAATCGAATTGCCACGCCTACTTTTACGCCCACCTCCCATATAACGTTTTACCTAAAATTCATATTATTTCTATATTAATAAAGATTTTGGAATAACAAAGGGCTATATTGAAATACCTAGGTTGTACTCATTCGCAAAAACAACTTTGGCACGCCTACTATAACGCCCACTTTTCACGTTATCTACTGTTAATGAGATTTAAAAGCTCATAAAACCGCCGAAATTAGATGTATGATGATAAAATTTGCTACGTATATCCCCCTAGACAATGTCATTACTGTGCCAGAAAATTAAGGTGCCACGCCCACTTTTACGCCAACCTCCTATATAACGTTTTACCTAAAATTCATATAATTTCTCTATTAATAAAGATTTTGGAATAATAAAGGGCTATATTGAAACACCTAAGTTGTACTCATTCAAAAAATTTTCAAAAAATTGGTATAGTGCAAGAACTTCAAAATTATAACTTTTTTTATGGGCGTGGCCCTGCCCACTTTTCTAATCACCAACATATAAAGTCATGACAGCTCAGTATGTGTGCAAAGTTTGCACGGGTGGTACCGCACAAATTAAAAAAGCTCTCCCTGTAATAGTACTTAAGATATATGATGTTAAAAATTTACTTTGTATGGGAGCTACCACGCCCACTTATCCGATCCCGCCCATTTTTGGTGTGGCTATTCACATTAATAATAAAAGGCCTCACATAAATTTAAAAAACTTTCCCTGTGATAGTACTCAGGATATATGATATTAAAAATTCACTTTGTATGGAAGCTACCACGCCCACTTATGCCATCCTGCCCATTTTCGGTATGGCTACAAATACTAACAACAAATGATGTCGCACGAATTTTCGAATCTCTCCCTTTCATAGTAATTAAGATATATGATGTTAAAAATTCACTTTGTATGGGATGTGCCATGCCCACTTCATTAAGGATTATAAAAAATAGTTATTAACCTATTCTCAGACCTATAGAATGTGTATGCAAAATTTCATTGAAATCGGTTCAGCCGTTTCGGAGGAGTTTGGTGACAAACACTGTGACACGTGAATTTTATGTATATAGATTGTTATTTTTATAATTAAGAGAATTCTTTTAATTATTTCCTCTTTTTAAATTTTAATAGTTATTTGTTATTTTATTAATTACTAGCCCAAGACTTCGTCTGCGTAGTTATCGGCGCGAAAAGTAGACCCTTTATGTAATTATTCAGGTTGTTGTCTATCTGTGTAGGAAATTTCATTTTATTCCGCTTAGGAATTCTTTTGAATAAATTAAAGACACCTCGAAGTAAACGAAACGTATCGAAGTTTTATTGATGTATAATTTAATAAAATATTTTACTCGTTATTTATAGAAAAACCAAAGCTAACTATGATGTTTATATAAATACAAATTCAGAATACGTAAAGTATAAGGTTTATAATTTTAGGCAAAGTATTATTTTAAACAAATTTTTCGCGTGATTGAGTTAAAATATTAAAACATTTAAACATACAAACATTAATATTTATTATATTATTGGAATATAATTTATTGCAAATATCTAAGAAAAAATAGTTTTACAGACGACGCACTGTGCTTCGATCCCATATAACCAATGGACAAAAAAAGAAGGAGTCATCAGATATTTTTGAAATTTTGTACACTAGCATAAAATAGCTTAGATAAGAAAAATATAAATTTTTTAAAAAATCGGCCCAAGGACACGACTACCTCTCATGTGTCCTGAAATGAAAAAATGTAATTTTAGCTTCAATAATGTATAGAAAATTATAAAAAGGGGTCATGCTGATACAAATACAACTAGCAACGTGTGTGTAATTTTTTATTCAAATCTCACCAAGGACTCGTGGTCCTGTCTGATTTTGAAACAAAAATTATAACAGGTTAACTTAGTAATTTTATATTATCACATCTAAAAGAAAAAAACCATTTAAAGAAAAATATATAGATGCAAACTTATAAAAAAGCATCATCGCTACTTCATTCTTCCCAAAACCAAGTTTTGCTTGATAAAGAAGTCATCTTGTTTGCTATATAATCTGCTATATATATCATCTTCGATTTCAGCTCTTTCCTTAAGAATACATTTCTCAATTTCAGCGTCTATTATTTTATTTTTAAACTTTATGATCCTCTTTGATGATAATACTATATCTGAAGACAGCTACAAATGTGCCATTAAATTTTTATTTGTGTTTTCTGGTATGGTTTAACTGGTATGAGACAGTCGCACTTTCCTTACATTTTTATGGCTTCCAATGCTTCTGCAGACAAACACCATTAAATGAAAAAAACTATTCAGTTTTTTATGTAATTTTTTGTAAGTAAAACAAAATGTTTAAATACCTATTGGTAAATTGAAAAACTCGATAACTCACATCCATGAACTAAACCTGTATTAAATACATATTTCTAGTAATTATTATTAGTCTCTTGAAAGTTTGTACATTAATTGGCGACCCACAAGATAACACTCTCAATATCAATGCAAAATTATCAATAAGTCGCTTATTAAGTCCTATTATTTCCGCCGCTACTTCACTGTAAGAAAAAAAATCGGCGAGACGTTTTTCCGTCATTAGTATTGCCAGACTTAGCTTGGTCTATTATTTATCCGGTTCTTTTTTTGAATGCATTTTGAATTCTTTTTTTGTTTTCCAAAAACTGTTTGTTGTTTTCTTTATCTACCCGCCAAACTTTAATGGGGATTCGGTAAGCAATATGTAGCAAACATTTAAAGAATCTTATCCAACAATGAAGCGTTGAAAGTCCATATACGTAATTGTCCACATTTGAAGTTCATGTCCGTCGTACTTGCATTGCAATTAAAACACCTACTTGATGAATTTGTATCGCTTAAAATATTTATAAGTGCACCATCTATTATTGTAAATTGCATTTCATAGGAAACTTCTACAGGTGTTTGGATGTAATTCATTAATTACTAGCCGCAAAACACTGTGTATTCAAATTTCACTAAAACATTTATTAACTTCATTTATTAACACAGAAATAGATTTCATAATTTTTTTTAATTTACTCTATAAAATTTCAGTGGACCTTAAAAAACTAAAGCAAAATTTTCAAAATCCTTCGGGGTCTATTGGTCTATTAATGGTATACATTAATTTTTTTAACCACTCAAAATACTAAATCGTGTTGCACAATGATATTAAACACGACTCGTAATAATTGCTTAATATTTAAGTAAAAATCATGAATTTAGGCATTTAAAAAAACGAATTTTTTTCTAAGTTGTGGTAAAAATTAGGCACTAATTTTTAAAAACTTTGTTAGATAAGAATATAAACTTTAAAAAAAAGAAAGAAAAAATATCTTATTTTATATATTTTTTTTTATACTTCATCAAACTTAAACAATATTTGGATTTTAAACAAAAAAAATTAATATTTCGATGCAATAAAAAAAGTGATTTTGTAAACATATACTAAATAAATCCTTTATTTTAGTTTAACTATAAATATATCAGAGTACTTGAAAACAAAATTTCGTACCAGTCTTTGAAAAAATGAATTTTTGAGAATAGTTTTTGTGAAACAACTAAAAAGCGTTTTTCTGTTAAGTAATTTTTTCATAAAATTCTCTGAGTTTGGCGCCCTCTCGTGGCGGCAAAAGCAAAAAAAAAATATATTTTTGTAAATATTTATTTGAGATACCTTCTTATCTTTCAAAAAATCTGTAATTAAACGCAATTGGACACAAAAATTATTTTTTGATATTTGTCTATGGGACGAAGCATAGTGGGACGTTAGATGATTACTCGCTAGTACTTGTAAGTTTTGGACACTCGAAACCTTTGAACAACTGATTAACTGAAAAAAAAAAAAACAAAAATAGTTTTTGCATCTAAAACATCTAAACATCCAAACATAAAAACATTCACATTTAGTATATTATTAAGTAGGATGGGATATATTTTAATTCACTTAATCAATTATTTGTTTAAAGTTGTCACTTTTGTTTATAATTTTTACACGATTGCAAGAATCTAATAATACCCCTCACCGTCATGTACATGACTACAATTACAAAAACATAGCGTAGGGTAGATTCCAGATTTAATGCAATACGTCATTTTGGTTTATTATTTTTAACGACATTTTCGATTTTGTACTAACTAAAATCATAGCTAAATATATATAAATATGTGGGACATATGTAAAAGAATGAGTGAGACAGCAACTTGGGACGAGAAACAAGAGGGCTTAAAACAAAATAAAAATATTTTTGAACTTACATTAAATGGCCATTTTTTTGAATTTTAGATTAGATTTAAGAATGGGCATTAAAACCACAAAAACCCTGACAGATAAACCTGTATGCCAAATTTGCATGTTGTGTTTTGTAAAGGAAGGATACTCCCATTATAAAAAGCCATAATACAATGCCAATAATTCAAAAAAATACCCGTTCGCCTTTAACACATGTTGGCCGTAGTGGTAATAAAGTAGTGTGGTAAGATATTTTTCAGATTTTTTGGTCAAAAAAGTGTAAATTGTTTTTAAATGATCTGGTGACTTAAAATTAATTTGCCTGTTTTATGTTATTTATTGCATTGTTGAATTTCATTTTTTTACTTTACCATTATCACTAATTCCTTCAATTTCTTCCAACTCGCGGTCCTTATAGTAAATATTTTGCAGCCAATATATTTCTCGGTAGTTTTCGCAATGAATTCCCGGGATTATGGGATTTAAAATATTGCCAAATTCTTTTATATTTGCACGCGGAAGCGTATGTGAAACAAAATATTCATCATACGCTTCACAGTACCTTTAGTCGAAATAGGTACAGGGTACAGTACAAACTCGACAAACCGGACACCATAAATCCTGAGCATGTCCGGATTACATATGTTTTTTTTTTTTTAACTTGCATACATAATGTAAAAAACCAATTTTTAATTAATTTTTTGTACAGAATCAGTTTCATATTTATACATCAAGTTTTTTTTTTATTAAAAAGAAAACAAAATTCAATACATTTTACATTTATATATGTATACATAGTACCTATTTGAAATGAAAATTTTATACATATAAGTAGTTATGTAGATTTAAATTCAACTTTCAATTTCATAAACATAAAATAAAATTTTTTATAGATTTGTACTATGTATTTATTTGCTCTTATTAATTTTTTGTAAAAATAAATTGATTTTTGTTTATTTTGAGGTTTCAGAAGACAATTTGTACGCTGTGTCTTTTAATCTTTTTAAAACTAATAAATCCGTTTGTGATGCATTGATTTGTTCTGCCCACTCTAAAGCTTTTGCAAAAATTTGTATAGCTTCATTATTACTGATTTTGTTATCAAGTTGTTTAAAAATATAACCGCATGTTGCAAGGTGAAATATTTTAAAGCAATTCCAATGTGCATATTTTCATGGATAAGGTAATTTAAAAGCTGTTTTCTCTAAGATACTTTAATGTTTTGAATAAGATTCTGATCCATTGGCTGTATAACCGCAGCGCAATTCGGTGGAAAAAATACAACTTTAAAATTAGTATCGCAATTAAGCTCGCTGTCACTAGGATGATTTGGCGCATTATAAAAAATATTGTCCGGATTTTAGAGTAAAAAAAGTGTTACTGTCCGGTTTGTAGTAATGTCCGGATCAAAGATGTGTCCGTAAAATCGCGTGTCCGGATTATCGAGTTTGTACTGTTGGATGTTGTGTAACTTAAAACACTTAACTGCCTTATTCATATATGTATCACTAATTATTTTTTTTTGTAAAAGGGGCTTTTAAAACTGATTATGAAAATTTTATTATTAAATTTAGCACCACTACTTTCATTATGTGCTTCAAAATATTAAGTAAAAAAGCACATTATTTTTGTCTTTGTTCATACTTTGTTCATACACTTTGTATTTACCTAAAATTTTGCTTAAAACCGACTCTTTATTTTGTTATAAGTATGAACACAAAAAAAAAAACTAATTGTATGTAGATAACGTCTATAAAGCTCGCATGTTTAATTATTTCTTAAATTTTGTTAACACTATATTCAAGTATAGTGCAAATTGCAATTATTATTGCAAAAATTATCAAGAAAATTTTTAAGAAAATTTTTAAAGGTTTTACATTTATATCTTGAGTGATTTTTTTTCCTTTTTTTGTGAGTCGTAAATAAGCAAGTACAGTTGAAAATATAACTCAAATTATTTTTTTTTTAATTTTTTACCTTTTAAATCTTTTTTTTAAATATTTTGAAATCGAAATATTTTTGAGAGAAAATTTAAACAGCAAGTTGTTCTCCCAGTGCATTTTTTGTGCTGCACTCAGATTTATGTTTAAGTAGCAATCTTTTCTTCTTGTTGAACTGCATTCGACATGTACATGACAAGACATGTCCAATTAAGTGACAATGATGTTAAATGTTGGAAAAAAATTGGGAAGTAAAAGCTTTTATTAAATAATACAGTACAGGGTATTTCTTTTGCGGAAGGTTTTAAGCACTATTTAAAAAATGTTTTTGTAAAATTTATTATTTATAAAAATGCAGAAACTTAAATACGATTCATTCATAATAAAACCTGCTTTTGATAGAGGCCAATAACTTTAAATTGTCAGCACTGTTTTCTGTAATATCAAGCTTGACAGTTTTATTGTTTTTAGTTTTATTTCTATTTATGTTTAGTTTGGATGAAAAAAATTCTTCAAAAAGATCGAAAATTTAGAAAAGAACACCTTTACCTAATTATTATGCCAATAAACAGAATGACTTTATTTAGAGCGATGATAGTCCCAAATTTAATATCTGTGATCCACAATTTTATTTTGAAACTTATAATTTTTCCTTTTGTACTGAATTCTACTTGTCAACTCCTTTTATTTGATACACAAATGTAGGAGATTAAAAAGTAAAAGATCCATAATTTTGTAATGGAGGCCGTCTTAGATGTTGTTGAGGACACATAGTTACCAACACAAAGTTACATTGCCCACTTTTAATGACAAGAGAGTTCGGTCTGTGTAAAAAAATATAAAAAAGTCCCTTAAGCAGCAGTACTTGGAAAATAACATTTAATTTGTGTGTTTTAAATCATAAAATTTTACTATTATAAAAATATAATGTCTGTAAAGATTTTGAAATTGCAGCCTTTTTGAGAGAAAACTTTGATGAACAGCAAGTTGTTCTCTCAGTGCATTTTTTGTGTAGAATGTTTTAAGCACTATTTAAAAAATGTTTCTGTAAAGTTTATTATTTATAAAAATGCAGAATCTTAAATACGATTCATCCATAGTAAATCGTGTTTTTTATAGAGGCCAAGAAATTGTCAGCACTGTTTTCTGTGATATATGACTTGACAGTTTTATTTTTTAATTTTATTTATATTAAAGTTTAGTTGGGATAGAAAATTTGTTAATATTTATTTCGAAAAACATGTTAAATTCTTCAAAAATATCGAAAACTCAAACAAATGCTTGATTATGTTGACAAAATATATGATGAAATGAAGCAAAAATAACTATTTCTTGATTTCGACAACTAAATATTGTTTTAGAGAATATAATATGACCGTCGTGATTATGTCGTAACCATGGTTTTTCTTTGCGTGTAGATAATTCCCTTTAGTATTTATTATGCAGTTTTATTTGAAACACCCTGTATTATATCAATATCTGTAATATTCATGCATATCAGTAGCCTTTAATAAAACAACTTAAGTTGAGATAAAAACATTTTCAGATTTTAACAAGTAAGAGTGCTATATTCGGCCGTGCCGAATCTTATATACCCTTCACAACGTCATGTGGTCATGCAATTACCATTGTTTGTATCACCATTCATCTCATATGAAATATGTAAAATTAAAAATTGGTTTTACGTAGGTATGTTTAAAAAAATAAAAAAACAAAAAAAAAAAAAAAAAAAAAAATAAAAATATAAAAATATAAAAAAAAATATTATTATTAATATATAAAACAAAAAAAAAAACAATAAAAATTTGTTTTTGCTTAGCTGGGATTCGATGCCATCTTTACTCTAAGTTAGAGCTGTAAATGATTGCAATCGATTTAATTGCAATCACATGATTTCGCTTTAAATGCAAATTTTTTGATTGCATTCAAAATCGTAAATTGATTTCATGATTTCAATTTGAAATCATGAAATCAATATGATAAAAACGATTGAATCAATTTTTTGAAATCAATTTATATATAAATTGATTGCAATCAAATTTGAAAAAAAAATGCAAGAAATGACTAACAAACCTACGTTTTTCATGTCATTTTGGAGCCGATAAGTTTTATTTGTTATTATCTAATATCCTCTACTTTGCAAAATTGCAACGCAACGACTTTGAAATCCACATTTATGAGATTCAACGCACCATTACCATCATCAGCTGCAGTAGAAAGGTTATTTTCATTTGCAACCTTGCTAAATTCTCCGCGTCGTGGATCGCTTTCAAATAGCAACTTTGAAAAGTTAGTTTTACTAAAAGCCAATAGAGAGCTTTCTAATGTAAAAAATGCTCAAAGTAATGAAATCTGAAATATTTTTCATATTGTTTTGTTCATATTATGTTTGTCATGACTTTTTTTTTAATTTTTGACTTTTATTTTTCTGGTCAAATATAAGTGGAGGTTTGCCATCCCTTTTTCACTTTTGTGTGAAGGGTAAAAAAATAATGTCGAAATGTATCAATGTTCAATGGAAATCGCTTTAAAGAAATGATCTGAAGCATTTTGTGGTGGAAAATTGAAGATTTATAAAATCGCATAATTCCTCGTAAAGAAAAGTAAATTGGCCGCAAAGATCGTGCAGCTTGACATCTTAAGACTATTTTTTTGTGGCTTTTTTTAAATGGAAAGTTTACACCAATAATCCCATAATAGTTCAAGCTCTTAAAAATAACATTATTATAACATTATATTATATCAGCTATTGACAACATTTTAGTAGAAAGCGTGATTGGGAATTTTGGTAAAAGATTCAGTGTCTTCCGTGGCATAAGAAGGCGTGGGAGATGTGGTGTTTCACATGATCAACTTAATTTTTACTTGGAATCTATTTGTAATGAACTATTCTAAATAAACTAAAATAAAATTCTATTAACATTAAAATGGTATCTCAATTTTCAAAATCCTTTACTTTATTTGTTTAACTCATAGACGTTTCATCAAACTGCTTCTTACTACGAGTTATAAAATAAAAGATATCACAACAAAAATAATCAACTTCACTTTAATTATTTTCTGATTTCTGATTTCTTGTTATTTTGAAATATTTGACAATTCGAAATAAATTCTTTTGCTAAAAGGCTCAGATATAAACATACTTATTTGACCAAAAAAAAAATTAAAAAATATTTTTCTTTCTCCAACTGTCATTACTTTATATAGTTCAGCTGGAAATTTTAAAACAAAATTTACACTCGAAAAATAAGATCTTTTGAATATGTATGTAAGTATGTATTGTAAGAAACAGGTATTGACATAAAAGTTTTGAAGCAATGATATAAATACTTTTTCTAATTTAACCTTTCAGCAACATATTATATTTCAAAATAATTTCATTCAATGCATACATGTATGTATGTACATATGAACATTTGTGGATGATGTCCGAAATTATTTCGAGTGTAAGAAATTGAAATATTTTCTGATGAATATTGTGACATTGATAGAGGATTCTTAATGGTCCTTTTTTGCATTTCTTTCATCCATAAGATACCATTTGACAGTTTAGTTTTTTATAAGATATTTTCTTACTCATATCCCTCTTGTCTTTCCTCTGCTTTATTGCTTTGAATTCTTGTAAAGATTTTTGATGTGCCATAAAAAATGAACAAAAATGCCTTTCAATATGGTTCCTATTTATATATATTTTTTTCTCTTTTCTTTAATAAAATTGAATTCATTTGCATATTAAGCTCTCTCCATCCTTATGGCATGGAGCACTTGCAGTAGTAAATCTAGCTTGAATTTTGATGGCTTTCTCACCGGCTTACCATCTCTTTTTTTTCTTTTGGTTTTATGTTTCCTCTGATTTGTTTTTTTTAACGGGTGTTAATAATAAATCATTAGCAAAAAAAAAAATTTTTATGTTCTTTTTTACAACTCTTAAGCAGTTAAAAAAAAAGAAGAAAGAAAGCAGTTAGAAGAAGAAGAATTATTAGTTTGTATTGAACATGTTAATTTAATGTTAAAGAAGTGATATTTTTTACTGTTGCTTTAGTGTCATGAATTGTTTTTTTTCGTTGACGGCTAGAATTGATAAAATGAGTTTTATATTTTGCAGAAAGAATTTAAGTAATTTAAATTAAGTGATAATATTTGGATAACCTGATTTGAATGCTACTCAATCTTTATGTAGGAGTAGCAGAGCCCTTCCCGCGTCCAAGCAGTTACTGTTATATCTATGCAGATTTGATGATTAATATTAGGTTTATATCACTCCCTGATATAAATAAAGACTTTATAGAATTCAAGATTTCCCTTCAATAGATATGCAATAATAAATATAAATAAAATAAAATAAACATTGTTCAACTAATACCATCTTGTTAAAAAACATGTGACATATAATGCAACTGCATAATTACAAAAATTGTTTTAGCGACATCTTAAGCTAATGGCAAACATTAAAAAAACTTGTGGTAATGACGTCCAAAAATGGAATACAGGAAAAACAGATGTTGGTAAATTTCGTACTAACTCAATGATGTGTATATGAAATAACATGAAAGAAATCAGGACAAATAATTCTGTGCTTAAATTTTCAATACAATACTGAGTTAAATAGTTGATATTTACACACAACACTTGTAGTTCTGATCAAAAGAGTGCTGATGATAAGACCGTAGCTGGTTTCGAAAATGCATTCCACTCAGCTACTATTGGATAACTAACTTTTCCTTTATATTCTGTCATTATCGCATTGAACTTATAGCCAAAATTTAAAAATTAAACTAATATTTATGTTTCGTTAAGCATGCTACGCCCTTTGCCATATGTATAAAATTTAATATTTGGTTAAATGGACATGATACCCGAAATTCAAAATAATAAAAACCGAATGTTAATAGTTAAATGTGAAAAGAATTGGGAAATTACTATCGTTGAAGAATTGTGAAATTACTATCGTTGTAAAAAATAAAAACAAACTAGAAAATCAGTTCAAAGTTATGGTCAGACATACAATATTTATAAATTACATGTTTACATGCATACAAAAATACAGGGTGTTTTTAAGGGGTTCAATTTCCCAAAAGTGATTCAACTCTTATAAGACCTCATTTGTAGATGCACATTCACTTAGCTTAAGGATACACTTAATCATTAAAGCGGGTCACATCTGCACGCAGTGTGTATATTATCAAGTGCAATGAAAATTTTCTTCCTCGAATTTGACATTTCAACAGGTGATTCAACGCATGTTGCAAACCAAGCCTTTCCGCCTGCTAAATAGATAAGTACTTCCCCAGACTCAAGGTGTGGGATAGACTTAACTAAGGTGAGTATATATCAGCTCAAGGCCTTGTACACATTAAGTAAAAACACACTGATTTTATTTTCCATACACCCATTGTTCATGGATCCATCCGCTATGAGCGTGTGATGCAGCCTTTCGACCACTTTCATTTGAGTCATGCGCTTCATCTGAGTCTACCTGACCTATTTATTTATGAGGTCAAGCATTTTCTTATAATCAAACCTGGCCCCAAGCAATCCCATTCACTGTTGCTTTGTATTTTGTAGCCGTTTTCCTTAAAAAGAAGTCCAACGGCAGCAAACTTTGCATTGCTTACGTTAGTGTGTTACAGATCGTATCACATCAATCTAAGAAAAACAAGTAAGAGCACTATATTCGGCTGTGCCGAATCTTTTATACCCACCACCAATTTTGTGTACATTTAAAGCACAATATTTATTATTTTGTTAATCATTATGGATAATCTCTTTATAATAAAATATGTATCACTTTCTTTGTAGAGGGTGTTTAAATTTTAAGGGCCCATGTTGAAGATGAGCCACACAAACAACAAGTTTTTTTTGCATTTCATTTGACATTTCTCAATTTCAGACCAACTTAAAAGTGGAAAGATACGCAAATGAGCAACGCGTTAAAGTTATTCAGGTTTTTTATAAAAATGGGCGTTCAAGTCAAAATGCATTTTGTGCACTTCGTAATTCTTTTGATCAACATAATAGTTCAAATTCGTCCACAATCGGGAGAATTGTAAAAAATATTTAAATTTCTGCAAAGCAGGTCTGTATAAAATGTTAGAAAATCTGTGAATGCCTTCTTAGTTCGTTGAATGGGAACCATTACTGTTTTTTGCGATAGTGTGGCAAAAAAGCAGTCAACATCGACTCATCATCATGCCCAACAATTGACCATCAACATTGTCATTGAAAATTTGGACCATCAGATAGAGGAGTGGCGCCATCGATCATTTGGCCGATATTTTGTTAAATACATAATTGAACCATACAAATATTATCATTACAAAAAGAAATAATAATAATTTCATAAATAATTTGTGTTTTATTTAAATTCAACATCGGCCCTTAAAATTTAACCACCCTTTATAACTTCGATATGCTACTAAAATGCTTTTGTTAATGTAGTCTTTCAATGAAAGTGGGCGTTAAAGTAGGCATGTCAATAAAGTTTCTGCTAATAAATACAACTTAGAAATTTCAATATAGTCCTTTATTTTCCCAAAAACTTTGTCAATAGAGAAATTACATGCATTTAAGATAAACCGTTATATGGGAGGTAGGCGTTAAAGTGGGCGTGTCACCTAAACTTTTTGGCACAACAATTACATTGATTAGAAGGATATATGTAGCAAATTTCATCATCATACCTCTAATTTTTTCGGTTTTATGAGCTTTTAAATTTCATTAACGGTTGATAACGTGAAAAGTGGGCGTTAACGTAGGCGCGTCAAAGTTGTTTTTGCGAATGAGTACAACTTAGATGTTTCAATATAGCGCTTTATTATTCCAAAGTCTTTGTTAATAAAGAAATTATATGAATTTTAGATAAAACGTTATATGGGAGGTGGGCGTAAAAGTGGGCGTGGCACCTACATTTTTTTAGCACAGTAATGACATTGCCTAGGGGGATATACTTAGCAAATTTGACCATTATACCTCTAATTTTGGTGGTTTTATGAGCTTTTAAATTTCATTAACGGTAGATAACGTGAAAAGTGGGCGTTATAGTAGGCGTGTCAAAGTTGTTTTTGCGAATGAGTACATCTTAGATGTTTCAATATAGCGCTTTATTATTCCAAAGTCTTTGTTAATAAAGAAATTATATGAATTTTAGATAAAACGTTATATGGGAGGTGGGCGTAAAAGTAAGCGTGGCACCTACATTTTTTTTGCACAGTAATGACATTGCCTAGGGGGATATACTTAGCAAATTTGACCATTATACCTCTAATTTTGGCGGTTTTATGAGCTTTTAAATTTCATTAACGGTATATAACGTGAAAAGTGGGCGTTATAGTAGGCGTGACAAAGTTGTTTTTGCGAAATAGAGCAACTTAGATGTTTCAATATAGCGCTTTATTATTCCAAAGTCTTTGTTAATAAAGAAATTATATGAATTTTAGATAAAACGTTATATGGGAGGTGGGCGTAAAAGTGGGCGTGGCACCTACATTTTTTTGGCACAGTAATGACATTGCCTAGGGGGATATACTTAGCAAATTTGACCATTATACCTCTAATTTTGGCGGTTTTATGAGCTTTTAAATTTCATTAACGGTATATAACGTGAAAAGTGGGCGTTATAGTAGGCGTGTCAAAGTTGTTTTTGCGAAATAGAGCAACTTAGATGTTTCAATATAGCGCTTTATTATTCCAAAGTCTTTGTTAATAAAGAAATTATATGAATTTTAGATAAAACGTTATATGGGAGGTGGGCGTAAAAGTGGGCGTGGCACCTAAATTTTTTGGCACAGTAATGACATTGCCTAGGGGGATATATTTAGCAAATTTGACCATTATACCTCTAATTTTGGCGGTTTTATGAGATTTTAAATTTCATTACCGGTATATAACGTGAAAAGTGGGCGTTATAGTAGGCGTGTCAAAGTTGTTTTTGCGAAAGAGTACAACTTAGATGTTTCAATATAGCGCTTTATTATTCCAAAATCTTTAATAATAGAGAAATTATATGAATTTTAGGTAAAACGTTATATGGGAGGTGGGCGTAAAAGTGGGCGTGGCACCTAAATTTTTTGGCACAGTAATGAAATTACCTAGGGAGATATACTTAGCAAATTTTACCATTATACCTCTAATTTTGGCGGTTTTATGAGCTTTTAAATTTCATTAACGGTAGATAACGTGAAAAGTGGGCGTTATAGTAGGTGTGTCAAAATTGTTTTTTCTAATGAGCACAACCTAGATGTTTCAATATAGTCCTTTATTATTCCAAAATTTATATTAATAGAGAAATTATATGAATTTTGGGTAAAACGTTATATGGGAGGTGGGCGTAAAAGCGGGCGTGGCACATTGATTTTCCGTTACAAAAAAAACGTTTCACCAAAAAACAAAGTGTGCAAAATTTCAGAGTCGTACATGCAATTTTGTTACTTTTATGACGTTTTTGTTATTAAATATACCGAAAAATACACTGTGCGGTAAAAATTTTCGTACATTTTGATCGATAACTCCTCTTTTAATGCATAGATTTAGATAATTTTCGGGGAAAAATATTGTTTTTACTCAGGAAATATATATTCGAAGTGTCATGAGTCTACTTTAATGCGTTTGGATTCAATTCCATTTTATTGGATGTTCGAAGGACACGGTTATTTCGACCTACTCTTGCTTTTCGAGCTATAACTCTGTTCCTAATATTCCGATTTAGCCCATTTTCAATACCAAACAAACCTTGTCTATAAGAAAGATTCTGGCAAAATTTGAGCCCCCCTAGCTTTTTCGGTGCGACCTCTATCGTGCTTTCAACAGACGGACGGACATAGCTAGATCGTCATCAAATCAAACCCTGATTTAGAATATATATACTTTATGGGGTCTAGAATGGATATTTCGATGTGTTACAAACGGAATGACAAAATGAATACACCCCCACCATTTTTTTGGTGGCGGGTATAAAAAGGTCACTAAACAACGGATGCGTAAGTGATTGTCGGTCTCAGCATCACCGTGTAAACCCAGTGTTTAGTCTTTGGCGGGGTTTCTCACTATTAACCGCAAACCTATTTACATTGATTTAAAATCCTCTTTGTCTTTTGTATTCTTATTTAAAAATAATAATTCCAGGTTTCACTCATATGCAGCGTTTCCACTAGATGTTTAATCTTCCTGGACACGTTCCAAAAGAAATAAGGATTCTGGATGACTGTCTTGATTACGAGACATGGAAACTTCAAATATCACCCCCTAGAATCTGCCTTGGGGATACTGTGACAGTTGCGCGTGTAGTATGCAAATATAATTGGCTACCGATAGACTAAGGATCACAGATAGTCACAAATTAATACTGAATACTATAGGAGACTTTAGAATGAAGAAAATGTTAGCGATTCCAAAGAATAGTATGATAAGAATAATCGAAAATCATCATCCGGTAGTAAAAAAAATTTAATAATGGAAAATTAAGGTGACACGCCTACTTTTACGCCCACTTCCCATATAACGCTTTATTTTAAATTCGTATAATTTCACTATGGACAAAGATTTTAGACGACTAAAGGACTCTATATTAGAATATGTAAGTTAAGTTCATTAGCAGAAATTACTTCAATTCGGCTACTTCAATGCTCGCTTTACACATATAATGCTATCAATAAAAATTTAAAAGCTCATAAAATCGATAGAATTGTATATATTAGATAACAAAATTTCGCATGCGAAATACTAACAATAATTATAAAGGGTCCGCTAAATAGCTTTTTTTGAAAATAATATATAAAAAAAAGTGTAGCTTCCTTCGGTGTTACCATTCATGAAATAAGCACTAGTTGAAAAAAAACGTTAGATGGCAGACCCTTTATTAAATAAAAATTCGGAGGTGTTATGCCCACATGAAGCTAATAATATTTTTTTTGTACCACTGGCTACCAAATTCTGCTCTTCAGTTTCCTTAAAAATACAACATTGTATCACTTCTTATATAGAAATACTTAAGGTGTCATTGCAAAACTAAATTTAAGAAAATTAATTAATAGCAAATCAATGATACACATATATTTTAGTAAAAAATATAATAAAAAAATATATAAAATAATTTATAAGAGATTATTTCACAGTGATAAATTTTGTGCTATAAAAGTACATAAAACTGGTGGTGGGTATCAAAAATTTGGCACAGCCGAATATGGTGCTCTTACTTGCTTTTTTACCAATGAGCATTTGGTGTAATGACCACCCCCAGATTGTTTTTTTTAAAATTGAAAAATTTAACTATTATCATTTAATATAATAATCATTTAATACACATATAAAATTAGTTCAGTTTAAGATTTTGTAGAACAAATTTTTAAGCTTTGCTACCCCCATTGTAACTACGCCAATGCCAATGAGCATAAATAAAGTTTCCTTATGTAAAATAAAGTCAATGTATAAGAGGTTTTTCGTTCGATGAAGTCATTGGTTGTAAATTTTTTAAAATGGACTTCACAGCAAGCAAAATAGAACAGAGAAATGCAGAATGGAAAGTCTTGTTGAATACTTTATATTTAATAATTCAAGGTCATATTAAGTTAATTAAACAAAACACTCAGTTTTGTGTTAAGTAAAGTTTCATTGGTTGATATTGTAGTATATTGTGGATGTCTTTTTAGGTTTATTATTAGGATTTTCAAGTTTGTGGCATTTATTTAAGCAAATTCATATAATAGAAAATTATGAAAGTGTTTCAATATTTTTTTTTTTGTTTTAGTTCGTGGTAATGCTTTATGTAAATAAGTTTTTTCCTTGGATATTGTTGATGCAAAAAGTTTTGCATATAATTGTTATATTTATTATTGTTGGCTCATGCTTTTATTTGTTTAATGATATTTTCATATTTATATTTAAATATATTAAAATTTGTTTAGTCTTTAAATTAAATTTAATTAATGTGAAAATTTGAAATTGCATTTATTGCAGAAATGCAAAAATGTTTTGAATTGTAAACAAGCGGTTTTATTTAATTACATGTAAATAAGAATTAAATCCTTATATGCAATTTAAAATTTTTTGTTTGGGATGGGTCTCAACAGAGACTTAAAAAAGTGTTCGTACGAAAGCATTTGGATTAGACATTTAGATATTTGCTATGTAACTATTTACTTACAGTTAAAAATTCATGTAAAAGGTTTTAAAAATTTCAACTAAAGTAGAATAATTGTTAGCACCGAATGGCAACAATACATTCCATGCTGTAGTTCAAGGTATCAAATGATTACTTAGAATCAGTGATGCCAGAACTTGATAAGCAAAAATGGCTAAAGTTCTGGTAAAAATGGCTAGAAAAAAGCTAAAAAATGGCTAAATGTTTTAAATAGAAAGTTTTCAGTATTTAAATAAAAAAAATAAGTAAAATTTTTTTTAAAAGAAAAATAATAAAATCTAAGACCGTTTGTAATATACTCAATACATCTTTGACTAGTTATAAAGTACAAGAATTGTTATAATGGTGTTAAAAGAACCAATTATCAGCAGTATCTAGCTCGCTATTATTGTCATTGTCATCTTAACTTTCTTTAGATCCTATCAATTTAAAATAATTATGTGCTACTTCATATTGATAACAGCATTTATAAATACTTTTTAAGTCGTATCTTAAAAAAGTAATATAGAAAAGATAAAATATTTGTCTTTCGAAATAAACCAAACTCTCTACAATCTTTATAAGTCAATATTGAACGTGCCATACATGACATACGACTTCAGTTAGTGGAAAAAATGCTCGAAAATTGCGTTAATCGAATTCGTTCCTACAGAAGAAGTCGTGGAGGCCATTTGAATGACGTTTTATTTAGAACTTAATTGTATCGATTGTCTTAACATTAAATTAAAAACTTTTGAATTTCCTTAGCAATAACTGTGTTTTTTTAAAGAAATCATATTACTCTAATTGAAAAACCTTTTACATAGCCAATGCATTCTCCTGCTTAAAATTCATTGGATTTAAAAGTAAAGGCTTGGTCTCGATAATATGTATATCCGATACCATTTATGTGTTTCAGAGTGAACAGTTAAATCATATAATTTTGCATTAATTTCACATTTACAATATTAAAAAAAAAGTTTTAACTTCTGTAATCTATTATTTTAGTTTTGGGTGGGATAACCATTCCTTCATAAACTTCTGGGGAAATTTTGTTTATTTTTCTTAAATTTCTTTTTTATTTATTTATTAAATACACATGCTTGTTTGGTTTTTTTTTACTGATTGATTGTTTGTTTGTTTGTTTGTTTATGTAATATTTTAAAGAGGTTCCCATCCATGCAATTTTTAGTAGTTGAAAAACATTGTTTTACAGAAGCGTTTTTCACTACTTAGAAAACGAAACAACAACAACACTTAAAAGCTTAAAACAAAAAATGGCCAAAAAAGGCTAAAAAATATCTAGGAATGGCTAAAAAAATGGCTTATAGCTAAAAGCAGATTTTCCTAGCTAAGCGTGTTCAAAAATAACTAAATCTAGCCATAAAATAGCTAAATTGGCAACACTGCTTAGAATAGACTGATATTTAATTTTCCTACTGGTTCTTATTTCACGCATATGTACATATAAGATACAATTTATTTTTTTATATAAAAAAGTAAAAAAAAACAAGTAAGAGCACCATATCCGTCTGTGCCGAATTTTTTATACCCACCACCAATTTGATGTATTTATTTATTTTTATTTACTTGTTTTTTTATTAACTGTACTCGATATGGAATAATCTCTTTATAGTAAAATATGTATCACTTTCTTTGTATAACTTCGATATGCTAGTAAAATGTTTTCGTAAATTTAGTCTTTCAATGAAAGTGAACGTAAGAGTAGGCGTGTCAATAAAGTTTCTGCTAATAAATATAACTTAGATATTTCAATATAGTCCTTTGTTCTTCTAAAATCTTTATTCATAAATAAATTATATTAATTTGAAACAAAGCGTTATATGGGAGGTGGGCGTAAAAATGGGCGTGTCATATTTATTTAAAGTTAGAATAAAGCCTTTGACCTAAAAGCAATGCTTGCAAAATTTCAGAATCAGACCGCAAATTTTCTCAGTTTTATTACTTTTTAAATTTTGAATATACCGAAAAATACACAGTGCGGTATAAATTTCCGTACATTTTGATCTGTAACTCATAGATTTAAGCAGTTTTCAGAGAAAAATATTGTTCTTACTCATGAAATATATATTCAAAGTTTCATGACTCTACGTTAATGCGTTCGGATACAATTCCCTTTTATTCAATGTTGGAAGGACACGGCTTTTTTGACATACTCGTACAATACGAGCTACAACTATCTTTCTAATATTTCGATTTAGCCCATTTTCAATACCAAACAAAACTTGTGTATAAGAAATGTTCTGGCAAAATTAGGGCCGACCTCTATCGTGCTTTCAACAGATGGACGAACATACTAGCTATGTCATAAAATTAAACCTTGATTCAGAAAATATATACTAAAATGGATATTTCGATGTTTTACGAATCACCATTTTTTTGGTGGCGGGTATTAAAATCGTACTTTCTTTTATTTATTTTTTTTTTAAATTAATATACATAGTTATGAATCATACTAAATCTTTGTAGAAATTTATTTTTATAATTTTATAGAAAATAACAAAATGTTATTTAAGTAATATAACTTAACGTATTAAATGTATGTTAAATTTTGTAACACACTGTTTTCACGTATTTAATGTTAAGCATTTATTTACGTAACATATTTTTTAATTTGCACAAATGCACATTAATAACGTAAATGTTTATTAAGGATTACATATGCAAATATTTTTTTTATTATAATTTTTGGTATTTCTGTTGGTGTTTCTATCCAACAGAAAAACAAGGATTTGCCGTAAGCAGTTTTGTAAGGAATGACAAGTTGCTGTAGTCTGATAGTTTTTTCCAACTTTTCACATAGTAGAATTTGTTTTAAAGCTTTAAATTAATCGTAGTGAATATGTCGGTAAATGTAGATGAATATGATGATGAATATGAGGCTTATGTTATATATTCACGCAAAATTGATACTTCCCGAGTGAGGTGAGAGGGTGCATTAGATGCTAAAATGTATTCGTGAACCTGCGGGATACCACAGGAGCAATAATTACATTACCGAATTTTTAGGACACTTTAGGAACAACTATTACGTTTAATGAGCGACTTGAGACGAGAACTCGTGTTAGCGAACATGCGGGACACTACGGGAACATTAACCCAAATTCTAGTCTATTCCTTTTGTTGTAAAATAGAGACGACAGAGGGACACCGCCTAATTCTCTAATTTAAAAACTAAATAACACAAAAATAATGTTCTTACACTGACACCGACTGATCTCAAATTCATTGCTGTGGCAGCTTTTATACTATTGTACACATGTACACAAAGTGTTGTTCAGCTTCACCTTGGTGTTGATGGAGATTACAGTTGATCTCCATACTGGGCTTAGCATACGGAATGCCTGATTAGTTTTGAACATTAGGTATGTCACATAGTTGCTAGGTTCACCAGTATTCGTAATAGTGCTACCAATAAAACAAAGACTTTACATCAACCGGGTCAACATTTTTTCTATTTATTATCTGGCATCGCATACTTTTGCTATTCGCAGTGTAAGTTTTTGTTGGTTCGATCTCAAGGGCCTTAAGTTTGGATAACATATACAGGGTGGCTCAGAAAGACCGAAGTGGTGTGAATTCCTTATAACTTTTTATTTAAGACATATTTTTTTAATTTTTTGTTTTCTAAATACAATAAATTTATAGGGAATATTTTTAGATTAGTTATTAAAAATGATATCCCGCAAGTGGTGGCCATTTTCAGCTTCGCAAAACTTCCGGTGTTATGTTGTTATTTTCGTCTCGAATATTGGTTTTTAATTCCTAAATAGTCCTAGGCTTATTAACATAAACTTTCCCTTTTAAATAACTCCAAAGGAAACAGTCTGGAGCGGTTAAATCCAGGAAACGCGGAGGCCAATTAAAATTGCTTCTACGCGAAATTATTCTTTCACCAAAGATGTCGCGTAAAAGAGCCATTTTGGCCCTCGCAATTCTTGGACAAGTTGAATTTTGTATGGAAACATTCTTATGGTATGCAAAATTCGCTGCAGCGACCCTTTTGAGAGGCCAAGTTGTGTCGAACGTCTCCTGGTTGATGTTTCTGGATCCTCCCGAATACTCTCCTGTACCACTTGAATATTGTCAAACGTGTGGACAGTTCGTAGTCTGCCGGAACCAGTAAGGTTCCTTACTGCTCCTTGTTGTCGAAAATTTGCAACCAGATGGTTTATTGCTGACTGAGAGGGTGCAACCCGCACATTAAATTGACGACGGTATGCACACCGAGTCAACACAATGGACCGTTGATTTGAAAAGTAAATTTCAATAATTTGGGCACGTTGTTCAGTTGTGTATTGCTCCATTATAAATTGTCCAAGTCTTCTTTACAAAATACTGAAAAAAAATATATATTATAATAAAAAAGTTATAAGGAATTCACACCACTTCGGTCTTTCTGAGCCACCCTGTAGAATATATGTTGCTGTGGGGCAACAAACATATATTGTCTGCATATTCGAGACATTCAAGGTGTAATTATCCCCATGAAATTTATGTAATCAATTCAAAAACGAAATCTTGTTTGCTTATGTCGGAGGTTTGGGAGAATAACTTTTGATATTTTGCTGTTTACACAGAAAAAAATAAATATGAATTCCAATTACAAAATTAATACTATTAATTAAAATATTATTTGATTTTGCTCCAATCATCAAAATGATACTACTAATTAAATAAAAATTAATATTTTTAATTGAAAATATGTTGTGAAAAATATCAATTAAAACAGTATTAAAAAATTAATTAATATATAATTTAATATTTAAAAATAATTTTAATTAATTTAATCACTGCTGTAATTGGAATTTGGGATTAATTTAAATTATGTATTAACTGTATCAATAATATAAATTATTGAACCTGTTTAAAAAAAGAATCCGGAAAAAATTGACATATTTTTTTTTGATACATATTTATTTTTAACATACATCAATATATAGGTACATACATTTTGAATTACACTGCATATATTAAAAGTATACGAAAAATACAAAGCACAATACAATATAACACATTTAGGAACTGGTGGCATAACCAAACATCATATTATCAAAAATAAAGGAGGTGCATCCTAGACCTAAGCGCAAAAAAATTTTACCCATTAAAAATTTTATCAAACGAAGGGAAGAAACTCAAATAATTACTTACATTTAAGGTTAGAATCCAACAGAATTTACCGGGCTGCAAGAAATATTGACTTAAGTCCCATCTGCAATAAAGTTCTGTTCTGTTTTCTATGAATATGTACTTAGTAGAATTTTAATCTGCTAAACCACCATTTAGTTTAATATTACCCACCTTATTAACCAAAATTATAGTAAGACTTTCCTTCAAATTATATTAAGACTTTGATTCAAAAAGAATTCTGGACAAAAAAAATAAATTTTTCCTATTTTATTTTTCAATATACTTTTTTCAACTGACAGAAATCTCTAAGTTTTTTGAAAAAATTGTATATCAATAAAAAAAATTGTTTAAAGTAATTAAAAATATAATCCAAATTTAAGAATAAATCAATTAGTCAATTAATTAAAAAAATTTAAGCAGTAATTTTTTCTGTGTATAGTGTGTGCTATGACCTTAACAACTGCACTGACAGTAGTTATACCTCTCCAATTTCACATTCCGTGAGTAATTCTTTTTTGGAAATGTTGACGATAATAACTTCTTTAAGCTGAGGGTCTTATTCGTTGGTAGCTCGAAACGTACAGTTATGCTGTGGTAAAACAAATGTCGATGACGTTTGGCTATCTGCTCTGTGGGGGCTATGTAATTTACTTCGGATGCCCTATTTACTTTTATGGCAGGAACCTTAGTTGGGATGTTCTGCTGACCGTATGGGTAGAATTTGAAATATTCTCGAGGACAAAAAGAGAGTTGTATAACATGATTGAATAATGTGGCCTCCATATTTCTGGCTGTTATGGCAGGGATGCTGTTACCACTCCCACACTGTTTTCGGGAGCTTAAAAGTCAAATTTTTAATCATGATGACATAAACATCTTCTAATCTGTGCTCTTCTGCGGTTTTTGTGCATTACAAGAAAGTTGTAAATAAAATCTTCTCCTATGAATTCTGGTGCTTCCCTTTATTTGTTTATCAGTTAAGGTTTCTGGAAAAAACAAAAAATTTTTTATCCATTTATTTCTTTTTATGTACTAGGTTTATACATATACATATCGTCGGTCTCATGTAGAAAGGCCCTAACTTGTTAATTGTACGAAATTGAGTTTTTCAGTGATTTCAATACATTTCACACAAATACACCTCGACACAAAAATTTAACGCAATAGTATTAAAAATAACAGTTTTACAAAAGAAATTACATTACGATAATACAGTTTCTGTTACGTTTTTCCTTCTCCTGTAAAATTATAATTATTTGAGTTAGGGCCTTTCTACATTAGACCGACGATATTATATAATATAGTATTTTATATTTTATTGTTGAGTTTTTTATTTCTTATTTATTTTTATTACATTTATGACATCCTTCATAAAATCAGCGGTATGAGTGTGGAAAAATATTAAAATGAACTAACGCTAACCATTTAAGAAAATATTCTAACAGTCGCTTGAAATTCGCCATAATTTAATAAGAATAAAAGGAATTATTCATATGTCGCAACCTTGAATAGGAACATGAATTTGCATATTTTCAATGAACATTTTTTTTACGATTTTGTTTTTTGCAATTAATGTTTTTTTTGCATATTGATGTCTGATATATTTTTATGACAGTAATTCCTGGTTTTTGCCTGTCATAAACATTTTATTTATTTAGTGTTATTCTTTTACTTCAGCTCTTCTTAATAAATAAATATAAAATTATGTAAATATTATACGAATGTAAATACTCTGACTACTTAGTATAAGTATAAAATATTTACAAAAAGTTGTATATACGATTATATTTCCTGAATATTTTTAAGTAAACAAGATTCTTCTATAAGACGTTAAAAACACGCACTTGCAATTAAATCTTGATGCCATGTGTTATTACACGTACTGTATTATACACTAAATTGTTAATTGTTGATTGCAAAACACCCTTTGTATTTTGTGTTGTATATTGAAATATGGGTTTGCTTAAGTTTACTTGTTTAAACCACATTTGTTGTTTTAGTTGTATTTTTGTATTGTATAATGTGAGAAAGTTGTTTAAGTTCTTGCAAAGGGTAAAAAGCTTGATGTAAACACGTATGAGTTAAAACTTTTGATTTAAACAAATATTTCTTTCTTATCTGAGAAGCAAAAAGATACTATTAAAAAAAATTCCCTGTTTGAATCCAATACGTCTTTGAAAAAACATATAAAATAAAATTGTATTATTAAAGTTTTGTTTTTCGAGCCAAAAAATCGCCTTTGAAAAAACAAAAAAACTCTGGAAATAAGATTTAGTAAAAAAACTGTCACCTTAGCTTATTTAAGTAGTTTAAAAAAATCCGCTAAATATTGATCTGAAAATAAAAAAATTCAAATAAAAAACCTTGGTTAAAATACAGATAGGTTAGGTTAGGTTGAAAAGGAGGGGCACTAAAAGCCCAACCCCATGACAGGTATACACTTATGCCCAGTTGGCATGTTGTGCGCTCCATGTGGGAACCGGAATTCCCAATTTAAAACCATAATCATAATTTCCCATAAATAAATATCGGACTAGTTCAAGAACTCAGTCCCCTCAATGTAACTCCTTATGGATCTCCAATTTGAGTTCCCCAGGTACTCCAAATTCGGCATAGTATCCACTGTACAATTCTCGCGTCTAATATGCCCAAACGCAGGACAATGACAGAGATAGTGTATCAAAGACTCATCCTCTTCCTCGCATGCTCTGCATGTTATATCTTCAGACAGTTTCATGCGAGCTGGATGAGTTCTCAACTCCGTATGACCTGTAATCACACTGGTTAGTCTCAGATATATGTATGTATACAGATACAGATAACTCTGTAAAATTCAAAATCAAAGATCGCGTCGGAATTAAACAAAAACAAAATGTGGTATCTTTCCACGGATCAAATTGAGTAAGTTTGAGTTTGAGATTGAAGTGAAGTGCAGAAAACAAATTTAAAGACTAGGTGTAGTTCACCTTCAACATGGTCCCTTAAAATTTAACCACCTTCTACAAAGAAAGTGATACATATTTTATTATAAAGAGATTATTCCACAATGCTTAACAAAATAATAAATATTGTATTTTAAATGTACACAAAATTGGTGTTGGGTATAAAAGATTCGGCACAGCCGAATATAGTGTTCTTCTTGTTTCTTTACATGTAGTTTATAACCATTATGTTGGTACCACTGTGTGCCATAATTTTTATCATTAGCATGAATGCATTGAATTATTTTCAACTTAAATACAAGCGTTTAAACATAGAAATTATTCAAGTGTTTAAAATAGTATTGACGGAAGATAATAATTTTCTAGAAATTATGTACTTACATAATACACCTAAGTACATACATACATACATACAGACAAACTTATATAAAATAATATGGATATTTATTAGATTAACTCTGTATTAAAACAAGTTTGAGTGATATAATTGGCCGTGTCGAATCTGATAATACCCTTCACTATCACGTACACAGGCAATTGACCTCATCGTAGCATAGCCTAGATTTTAGATTTAACGTTATATATAATTTTGCTTTATTCCTTCTAAAACAATCTTTACATGTTGTACACTGTTTTCTTCTAGTTAAGCCCTTTTATATGATACCCAAATTGATGGGGTTAAGATGTACAATTATTCGCCATTTTGTTTCAGATTCCACTTTTTTATTTGACACAAAGTTTACTATACAAGCTTTATCATTTGATAAAAATATTAAACGGGTGAAAGAGGCTACATTTGTATACCCTTCACACAGTGAAAAAGGGTACATATAGGTTTGCCATTCCGTGTGAAATTTTTACAGTTTTCATTTCCGACCCCATAAAGTATATATTTTCTGAAAGCTTATAAATAGGGGAGTCGATTAAGATCTGTCAGTATGTCTGTGTGTCTGTCCGTCTGTCCGTGTGTATGTTGAAATCAACTTGGACCCGGGTGAGGTATTAAATTATCAGAAATATTCGGGAGTAGATCGGTATTGAAAATCAGAAACATCGGTACATAAACAACTGAGATATGAGCAAAAAAACACGACCACCTCGTTTTTTCACAACAACAACATACAACACATACATAAATATGTACACACAAACGTGGTATACTGAGCTGAGCCAAAAAAATTTTTTTTTTATTTTGTTTTATTTTATATATTTATATCTTTATTGTTTTTTTATGTTTTTTTTTAATTTTTATTTTTTTTATTTTTTTTTATAAACATACATACGTAAACTCAATTTATAATTTTACAATGGGATGTTTTTATATATTTATGTATGTTTTTTATATCTGTATGTACGTATTTCATATGAGATGAATGGTGAAGCAAACAATTGTTATTGCATGACTACACGTTGTGAAGGGTATATAAGATTCGCCACGGCCGAATATAGCACTTTTACGTGTTAAATACTAGACTTGATCCATAAGTAATTGTAAGGCATTTTTTATATGCGGTCATCATAGGTTTTTAAATCTTTTATAGTGTATTGTATGCGGTTAGTCAAGCCCTTTCATTAATACTCATACTGACTCTCGATTATTAAGAAGCTGGAAAAACTCCTAAGTCATTTTAGTTCAGTGTTTATGTCTTAGTTTTATTCTAAGCGACTTATTAGTTTTTCTTGAGATTAATTTCTAAGGCTGCAGCTTGTAGTTTGTTGTTATTATCGTGTTTGAAAATTATTTGGGAAATCGATAAATCTGATATATTTACAGAAATAGTATATATTTTTTTCAAATAGTGCTTAGTGACTGATTTGTGTCTTGAGATATATTATATCTATAAATGATAACAAAGGAGTCAATAAATTATACTAGGGTGAAAAATTTTTTTTGGTAAAATATGGTGAAAAATAGGCAGTTGTATTTATTTGCTTCTATCTAAGAAACTTATAGAGCGAATATACTAGATGTCAATAATAATATATTCCCAAATATTTCCAACAGATTGATGCAACATATACATAGGTCTGTGTAAAATGGGTAGGCTTTTAAAAGTTGATTTCAATAAATACATAGAGAGACGGACATTGCTTAGTCGACTCCCCTATTTATAAACCATTAGAAAATAAATACATTATGGAACCAGAAATTAATATTGCAGAAATTACAAACGGAATAGCAAAGCCGTATATATCATTGGCACCACAGGTGAAGGTGATAATTACATGTTTATATGTGTGTGTGTTTGTTATAGATTTTCATAACTACCCTGCAGATAACGTGAGTAGTCCATACACGCATGTAAAGTGTACTCCATAATAGACTAGGACTAGTCCATAGGTAACCCAAATGTATGGAGAAAACATGGTCGATTTAACATTACGATGTCCTAGGCTGGACCATATAACCCATCGGAGTAGTCTCAAGACTACTCTTTGTCACTACTCGATGGAGCACCTACACAACCATTATACACGTTTTAACAACAATATATGCAATCGTTAAAACACGAACACTTGTCGTTTAACTACAATCTCTTGTTTGAAAATGAAATGGTCCATGACTGCATAACATAGGACCATGCTGTAAGTAGTCCATTTAGCTAAAATGGACCACGTAGCCCAATATTATCTGTAGGGTACATTCTATAACATTTTCTATACATTTTATACTAAATATATATGTATGTATGTATGTACGTTTAAATAGTATGTAACATTATCTATTTATATAAATATATTCGCATGTATTATGCATTCACATATGTTTACATAATTACTTTTATTTCACCAACAGATGTGATAGTTATCAGCCAAATGAAAAAATAATCTTATGGGAACCATTTAAGGCTGTAAAAATATTGTCGGCTTATAAATGTTTTATGGATTTCTTAAAACAGTTCTTTTAACCATTTTCTTACTCTAGTAGTCAGCTTGTCTATTTGTTTTTCCTTCAGCCTTTCTCTAAAGTAAACTTGTGTCTATCCTTTGGCAACATTCGTATTAAGTATTTTGTAAGGGGCTTTTAATAGTTACTTGATGACACTTAAGGGTTTGATGATTTGATTTTTAATAGAGTGTATAAAAGGAAAAAAGAAAAACAAAAAACAATATAGCCACACACTCAGTAAATGATATGTAATTCTTTTAAAAATTTCTGGATTTGTTAAAAAAGTTTCAAGAACTCAGACTGTTATAAAATTCTGAAAATAAGCAAATTTAAAAAGGACATTTGAAGAAACACAACTGTTCCAAAATACTAATTAAAACATGTTTAATGTATGGTTAACCATCCTGGTTTTTGTAAATAGACTGTATCAATTAGGCATTCAAGGATCCTTTCTGTCCCATAAAATACCTGACGACCACGTCCCATAAAAGACTCAAGCAAACAATTATTTTGTAATAAAAAATAGAATAAAACTAGCTGACCCGGCAAACGTTGTTTTGCCATATAAATTATTTCTAAAAAATATTTTTTATTTACATTAAAACAAACGTAAACCATATGTGTTCTACGGTACGCAGATCTATCTTAGTTTAAAATTTCATCGAAGTCGTTACATTATTTAAATGAGACATGAATTGTCCCTTGTGTGGTTCATTGCTAAACAAAATTTCTCGTGGTGAGTTTCTCAAACACAACCATGATTTTTGTATTAAAAGTTTGAAATGTTTGTTTGCTGCCGAAAAATATATATGTAGTCGCCCTGTCTAAGATAGGGCAAATAAGAGCACATAGAATATTATGTTTAGATTTAAAATTGCATAGCTTAGAACAATTCAAAACTGGAAAGTTATTATAGTTTTAAACTTTTTTCTTTAAAGTAATCTGGTACTGATTTCAGTCTATTCAAATAAAATGACAACCCAAACTAAAACACATAACAAGGAACAGGATTGTCAGCTTAAATGTTTACATTAAAAAAAAAAGTTTTATGCAAATTTACATATAATTAAGCGGACCTTTTAATAGTTAAAGATTTATTAAAATATTGCAAAATTCCAAATTAATTTTTTAAGTAATAAACATATTTTTATTAATAACAGGAAAAGTTTTCGAAAGTTTTATGCTTAAATCATGTATACTTGGGAAAATTAGTTCTATAATGTAAAATACTTCTGTATTTAAAAATGTTTAATAAAGTCACAATGACATCTTATCGTTTTAATATCAGCTTAAGTCATACTTATAAAAAATTTTTTTAAAAGATGACTCTGTAAAAAGGTATTTTTTAAATTCAATGTAATTTTTTTCTGCACATACATATTGTTACAGATTTATTTTTAAAAAGCTTAATTTACATTATAATTTATTTTAGTTGTAGTAGTTGGAAGTTATTGTAGTTTTGTTTGTATTAGTTTATTTCGCTGTTTGTTCGAACATGATATTAAGTTGTTATTATGTGTAGCATACTTTCACTTCTATTATTCCTTCATATTACTTAACGTCTTAATTTGAATGTAACGTTTTTCGAATGTACTAGTGTGTACATACGAGAACTTTGTCGAATGTTACTGAACACCACTATCTATATATATAAAAGTGAAACTCTGTGTGTGTGTGTGTGTTAGCTATAGACTCCGAAACTGTAAAACCGATCGGACTCAAACTTTGGCAAGTTGTTGTACACATACCAGGGAGTGTTTATGGGTGGAAAAAAGTGGGCGGGGCCACGCCCATAAAAATTAATTATCAGTTTAAGCTACTTGCACTTGACCGATTTTTCTGAAACTTTGCACACATATCGAGCTGTCATGACTAAATAATTTTGTGATAAGAAAAGTGGGCGGGGCCACGCCCCTAAAAAAGTTTTAATTTTGAGGTACTTGCACTGGACCGATTTTTCTGAAACTTTGCACACATACTAAGCTGTAATAACCATATAATTTCGTGATTAGAAAAGTGGGCAGGGCCACGCCCATAAAAAAAGGTTAAAATTTTGAGGTACTTGCACCAGACCGATTTTTCTGAAACTTTGCACACATATCGAGCTGTCATCACTAAATAATTGCGTGGTTAGAAAAGTGGGCAGTGCCATGCCCATAAAAATAGGTATCATTTTGAGGTACTTGCACTGGACCGATTATTCTGAAACTTTGCACACATATTGAGCTGTTGTGACTTTACAATTTCGTAATTAGAAAAGTGGGCGATGCCACGCCCATTAAAAAAATTATAATTTTTAGGTTTTTGCACTTGATATTCAATTAAAATTTAGAATGCATTTCGATTCATTAAGGGGCGTAGCAACGCGCGCCGGGTTTGGCTAGTGTTACTATAAATAGCCGAACAACACAGCTAACATGATCAGTATAACAGTAGAGCTTGTAAAGCGCGTATCAAACTGAGTTTGATAATAAAAGTGTATAACCATAAAAGAAATAAGTAAAGTGATATAAAAACAATATCTGAGTGTATTTAAATAAATAAAGTGCTCTTAATTTTATAACTAATTTCAACTGTTTTTGATTGCAATAAAAGAACTTAAGGAATATTTAAAGGAAATAAGCCAACGAGTATAAAAGGTATAAACGTAACAATATGTTTATTTCGAGTCAAGGCTTATTTACTTATCAAGTAATAGCAGTTCGTAGACAATTTTTTTGCTAACGTTTACGTTTGTCATTCCGTGTAAAAATTCTACAATTTTCATTTCCGCCCTCATAAAGTATATTTTTTTTTGAAAGCTTACGAATAGGGGAGTCGATCAGGCATTGTCCGTCTGTAAGTCTTTCCGTGATATTGCCAAGATCCCTGTAAGGTACCAAGATATCAAAAATATTCGGGAGTAGATCAGTACTGAAAATCAGCATAATTGCCCCATATACTTCATAGATTTGAGCCTCTGTTTTTTCACTTATTTTTACCACAAAAACTAAAGTATTCTAGCCCTAGAATAATTTGTAGACACGGTTGTAACTATTTTAAAATTTAGTATGTTTTCGGACAAATTGGCCACTAGTGGACAAGGTTATAGGCAAAAATTATATGAAAAAAATATATTTTTTTAAATATATCAAATCTCAAATCAAACTCCTAAATAATTTTTGAACACGCTTAAGATACCGGATTATAAACTGTAATATCAAAAATTGTTTCTAAGAAAAATTAACAAATCGGCTTGAAACCGACTGAAATATAAGCACCAAAGTACAACTACTTCGTTGTTTTTCCTAAAATTTACAAATGAAAATAAATATTTTTCAGTTTCTATACAATCGAGAGAGCCAATATTGGGATCAAATGAAAGGGATTGAGTTTTAAAATATAGTAAGCTACGAGAAGAAAAAAATCCAAGATGGCGTCTTTTATTAAATGGTGAATATATGTGTCAAATATAATAGTTACGGCTTTGTCCCTTGAACCCCCACAATATTTATATCAAATAAAAGCGCTTGAACAGTACAATGTAGTAAACTACAGAGAATTGTAAAATAAAAGATGGCGTTTGAAACAAAATAGCGAAACAAATTTTTTTAACCCCAACAAATAAAAGGGCTTCATTAATGTGGTGGCATATGGTGCCATGTGGTGGAAGGACAGTAGTAGAAGAATAATTATTTTAATTAAAGTGCCCTATAGCCCTTATGTTTATATTATCCAGCTGGAAGGTTCCAGCTAAATGGTAGGCGTTCAAAAGAGCTGCCAAAAGGTTTTTGAAACAGTGATAATAAAAACAAAGGCAGTTATTGCCGGTTTAGTTTCTCAAATCAAAGTCAGCTTTTATTAGTGTCTCGCGGCCCTTTTTATACTTAACATGAGAATTAATTTTAGCTATTCTAACTTATTATAATACAGTTAACTATGTATGTAGAAATTCAAAATAAAGGTTTGCGTCGGAAATAATAAAGAAAATAGCGTATTAGATAAAATCTAAAATCTAGGCTTAGCTACGATATGGCCATTATACCTTTGTACATGACGGTGAAAGGTATTTTCAGATTCGGCATGACCGAAGTAAAAGCGCTTTTACTTGTTTATATATGAAGTTTGACACATGAAATAATTGAAAGAAGAAAGAGAAATGTTTTTTGTAGTAAAAAAAATCAACTGACGAATTAAGACTGCCTGATAAATACATTTTCTTGGATTCCGAGTTTTAAACTAAATTAATAATTAAATTTTTTAATTTAAATTTTGAAGAATTTTCAATGGAAAAAGTGCACCTAATAAGTCAACTTTCTGAAGAGTGCTCAATAAATTTGGAAAAAATGTGTCGGTTACGGATAGTAAAGCTGGATTTACATACCATGTGTTCTATCCGTGGTGCGTTTTTATGCATCTGTCAAAAAGTAGAATCAGTGTAACTGTATGTATGTGACAAGTTACATGGCAAAATGCAAAGAATGCATATACGTATCAACGCAGCAAAGTAGGTTTACTTTCTACTTTTCTATCCGTCGCATAAAAGGTTAATAAATGTCAGCTGTCGTTGATAGCCATGGATGACAAATAATAATTGTTTGTCAATGTGTCGATAAATCTGATCTTATGGTGGATTTATTTATTATATTTTTTTGTGTTAAAAAATATTTTCAATAAAAGAAAAATCATTCGAAATAATGTTTACAATTAACGTTGAGAAAAAATTCATAAAAACTAATTTTAAACACAATTTTTTCATTTCCAAAATTTTTAATTTATTTATCGATAATTGCTATGTGCTGAGTGTCATCTCTGTTTGTTAATTATTAAAACAAAACAGTGCAATTAAGGAAAAGCTTATTAATGCACCTGTTATTTTCGACCTTTTTTGGCACAAAATATCATTTACATAAACTTAATAAATTCCGTAAATTTCCTTAAAAAGTGAATTACACTTTCCATTTTGGCAAAATTGTGTTAAGGTGATAAAAATATAAACACAACAGCTCATCAAAACAAAAAGTTGATGCATAAAAGTCGTTGTGTGTAACTTGAATTTAGAAACGTATAAAAAGGTGAAAAAGTATCAAACGCAACAGCGCATGAACGGATGGAATGTAACTTAAGCTTAAGACTTCTGTGCTTCAACGTAATGGCCAGTCTCTTCAAAACATTGCTGTTGTAAACGAAAGTGAAACCGAAATACCGAAATCCTCGACTTGGCATCATTCTCTTCAACTTAAAATTTTACCAAGTACTACGCAGCGAATATTGACAAATGACCTCTATCCAAAATTAAACTTGCTTAGTACATCAAACCGGCAATTCATTCAATAAGTAATGGGTTCAATGCTAATTTTTTTTAAAATCATCTCCGATGAAGGGCATTTCTATTTTTTTTGTGAATTTACAAAATTATCAACTTTGGGGCTTAGAAATTCACTCACAACGTGAAACTGTCTGATGCGGATTTTCGTCAGTCTTACTTTTTCGAAGTAAGGCTGAAATTGAAGTGACTGCGAACAGCATTCGTTACAGGAGCTTAATAACGGAGTTCTTGTGATCTCAACTAATCGACATGGGTCTGCACATCATGTGATTTTGGAGACAATGCCACCTGCCACCTGCCACACTACGCATGAAACAATCCATTTAATGCAGCATCCAAAACAAATTTATATATATAAAAGTCATGCGATTTAACGGTTAAATAATACGGTTAAAAGAATCACACTTATCTCGAAATTAAAATGTGCAATCTTACTGAGGCACCCTTTATATATATTATTTTTTCCATGTTTAAATTACCATTACATTTAGATAAAGGAGACAACACAATTTCTGTTTATTTGCATTAAACGGTTGATTATTATTTTTCTTTTGTGTGTTGCTTAAACTAAAAATTTTTCAATATCTGCAAATCCCAGAAGGATAACAGCAAAAAGAAAAAATGGTAAATACACAAACACATGCACGTTCGTATAAACACTAAACCCTTAGATTCTGAGGGACCATAACATATATTCTACGTTTCGTAATTTTATTAAAAGAAATTATTAATGTTTTTTTTTTCTTAACAATTTTGTGAAATGTAGAAATTCTACAAAAATTTGTTTAAAATAAAATCAATAGTTTTACAGTGTCACACCTTCCGCATACACGTTCATACATACCAGCATATACTTACAGTATTAGAATGTTTGTCTATCATTTCTGGTTGCCACAATGATGAAAGAATGAAATCTATTAATATGCAAATAGATTTTTTATTAGTTTTCTCGCTTGTGTCCCTTGTTTTTATTAGTCATGCAAAAGTTAGATTAAAGTTTTTTTTCAGATTTTTATTTATGGATTGTTAAGGTTTTTGTATTGTTTCAGTGGCCATTTTAACTACTGTTTAAAGAAAAAAATATATTTTATGAAGGTGAAATAAATGACAAACATATAGTCTAATTGAGAAGCTTTTAAAATTACAAATTATATTCAAAACTATTTTAATGAACTAGTTTACCTAGAGTGTTACCCTGATAAGTAATAATAGTATTAGCCACAACATTACAATAAATATCTTTATTAAGCTTGTTAAAATTTATAATAAAAATACTTTAACAACACTTTTGAATTTTTATTAAAAAATAAAAAAATTGTATTAAAAAAACAACGTAAATTTTATAATAAAAAAGAGCTGCTAATTTATTAGTTATAAAGTTAACTCAACAACATTCGGCTCTAGCAACAACATGCATAGTATTAAATAATCAAAAGAAAATTGTCTGATTTTTATTCTACGAATTTTATATCGAATACTAAAGTATGTACTTCACAGGAAAATGTAAATTTATTTCAGGTTTTTCTCTTTTATCATTCATTCTAGCTAAAATAGCACGTGCAAAACATTTCCGTAACCGAACCTCATTCCACAAAATGTTTAATAGATTTACTTATACATATAGAATACATACTAACATACTTCATTTCGGCTTTTATTTGCTAAGAGGTATAAATTTAAGTATATTTGTTTTATAAGAGAGAGATACATAAATTACATTTGTACATAAAAACGTTCATACCTCCTACCCCACCGCTAACATTATAAAGATACAGAAAAAGATAAATTGCTCTGTGTCGACGTTTCCAATCTGGGGATAAATTCAAATATTTGTACAGAATTTAGAGATATGTTCTATAAATTTTCGACTTGTCGAAGATTTATTAAAAACTATTTATCTACATATAAAACATCTTTGTTAAATTCTTTGTCAAACAAAAAATCAAAGTATTTCCTAAATTAAGGGTTGCCATTAGCATTTTGAGTACAAAACGAAATAAAACAAGTAAGAGCGCTGTATTCGGTCATGCCAAATCTGATAATACCCTTCACCATCATGTACATAGGCATAATCCCACATCATAGCTTAACCTATATTTTATGTTAAACGTAATTTTTCTTTATTATTTCCGACGCCATCATTGATTTTGAATTTTTACGTAGTAAACTGTATTCTACTAGTTAAGCCTTTTAATTCGATACCCGTATTGATGGGGTTAAAAAAATTTGATCCGCCATTTTGTTTAAGACGCCATCTTGGATTTTACTTTTCTAATAATTTACTGTGTTCTACTGGGCATGCCCTTTCATTTGATACCAATATAGAGGGTGTTCAAGGAGTTACATTTCAAAATACCAGATTTGACTCATACATAAATTTATTGTCCGCCATTTTGTAGTGGCGGCCAACATGAATTTTAATTTTTTTTATAGTGCTTATATTGCGCTGGTCAAGTCCTTTCAGATGATTTTGATTTTCGTTTGTAAATTTTTTGAATATATATTAGAGCCCGCTTTATCCAAAATTGTTAACGAATATCTCTAGAGGCATATTTGATTGATACCAATATTGACTCTTTCAGTTGTCTAGAAACTGAAAAAAATTGATTTTTGTTTGTAAATTTTTAGAATATATATTAAAAAAAAAAATTTTTTGCCTATAACTTTACCGATAAGAGCCCGATTTATCCAAAATTTTACACGAATATATCTACAAATAGTAGCAAAGGTACCTATAAATTATTCTATGGCTGAAAACTTTTAATTTTGGTGGTAAAAATTTGGGAAAAAAATGCAGTCGTGTTTGTTTGCTCATATCTCAGAAAGTTATGGAGCGATCGTGCTGAATTTCAATAGCGACTCAATCCCAAATATTTCCAAAGGATTAATATCATACACAGATCTGAGGAAAATATTGTTGCTTATACAAGTAGATTTCAACCAACAAACGGACAGACGGGGAGACGGACATACGGACAGACGGTCAGGGCTTAATCGACTCCTCTATTCATAAGTTTTCAGAAAATATATACTTTATGGGGTCGGAAATGAAAATTGTAGAAATTACAAACGGAATGACAAAGCTATATATACCATTGGCGCCACAGGTGAAGGGTACAAAAAGGGAATTTGTATATTTTTATAAAGTTAATTAAAAAATATGTGGGAGCGCTATATTTGGCTGTGCCAATCTAATATACTCTTCATTTAATAGCGACCGCTAACTTTTGTTGCTTTTTTAGCTAAGTCAACTTCTCTATCTATAAAGATACAGAATATAGGGAGTGGGCAGAAGGAACTTATAATCGTAAATAAAACTTAAACTGCTCAATAGAAAAATTCTCAAAAATATGTATATTTACTCAAATATTGCACAAATTCTTTAAACATAAATTATTGGCATGTTACTCGGTATTTCTAAATGTAACCATATTCTCTAGGAATCCTCCCATTAAAAAATTAGGCGAGGTGGTTTATTTAAATACGGACATATCCTGGATTAACTTTTCTGTTTTTTTATTTGCTTTTTTACAAGAGTCCAATATCTTCCACAGGCCGCTGTTGTGGTTAGTTGGGTGGATTTGCCTCCCGTAGTACGAAATTAATATTATTGTTTGAATACCATTCTATAAGAAGGTTTAAAAGCTATTTGCGTATTCCAAATTAACTCTAAAAAAAATTCGTATAATAAATATTTGTATCGTTCTAAATGTGATTGATGATCTTTCTATACGAAGGCATTCTCCAATATCAACTCCTGAAGATAAATATGATTATACTAGAGAACTAATCAAAGACCTCCATTTTTCAAAATCTCTTAAAAAAATGTTTTAAGTATAAGGAAAATTTCCTTTTTTGGTTGGACAAACTACATTAATCTTAAACTTGAGCTCTCAGATCGACTGGACTGCATACTGCTTCAATTGTAACAACTTAAACTTTTGTGTAAGCTCATTTTACAACGTTTTAAAGCACACCTCGTAAAGAATAATGGAATAATAAACTACTGTCGAATTGAAAGAAGAAAAACAGGACACAGACTTTCTGGGGTTCTTAACGAATATTTCGATGTTTTGGAAACGGACCAACGGAAAAAATCTATCCCCTCCCATTTTTTCAGACAAAAAGATAAATATATCGATATCGATAGCGTGTTATTCCAGAAATCAACTATATGTTTATAAAGCTCTTAATAATTTATACAAGTTTGGTTTAACTGAGTCGAATTCGAAATACAGATTTGCGAAAAAAAAACAATTTTTTTAAATTATGTTATAGGGTAAAATATGGTCAGTCATGACCTTGTATACCGTTAATTTTTGTTCGTATTTCTATAGTAACCGTAAAAAATCTTTTTAAAGTTTTCTGAAAATTGTTTTATATCAATTTTTAATAAAGTTTTATTTTAAGGCACTTAAAAGCAAAATGTCACCTGCCTGAGAAAGCTTTTAAATTTATGGCTCCTTATTTTGCCTTTTAAGTATAAGGATGTCAAAAATGTTTTTTATAAGGCTTTGTGTGTTTTGGTTAAGAGTGTGGGGGTGTATGTTTCAATATTCATAGCCCTTAGAATTTAGGTGACATTTATACTGACAGCTTTAATTAAATTAAAAATAGATTTTTAAAATATTTTATGTCAATTGTACATGCATATAAATAAATTTATTTATTAAAATGAAAAGCACGTAGGAAAATTGTCTATTTGAAAACCATAATTAACTTACAATAGCAAGCATACTAATGAATATAAAAAGAAATAAATGTAGACTTTGTTATACATTTATGTTATTTTGAGTATTCATAAAGTATGTTATTGTGTCGTATTGTCATTTGTATTTGTTTAAAACTTCAAAACGGTAAAAGAACTTTATTATAAAATTAAAGCATAGCCATAAATAATTATGAAAATTATGACATTATGACAATAAGACATAATAGCATATTTTGTGAGTGCCCCATATAAATATATGTATTATAAAGCCAATATATGTCAAAGATTGCGGTTTGTTGTACAAATAAATTGCGCAATTCTTTTCTAACGTTAGGGCTGGGAAATTTTAATTATTGTTTTTAAAGTAAAGAAAAAAACATACAAAGTTGTGCTTATTTGCTCATATCTTAGAATGCGTTGCTCTGAAATATTTTTAACATTTTAAAAACACAGGGGGGGCTTGTCGATGTCGGGGCCTTCAAAAAACTGATTTTGACATACATGCGGAAAGCCAGACAATGTTAAATCGACTCCATTACTTATAAGCTCTCGGAAAATATATATTTTATGTCATACGGAACGAGAAGTCAATATATTTATTTCCTTACCCTCTATGTGGAGGGTATAATAACAATACTTTGAGGACTTATATGAGTTACTGTAGATGATTTAATTGTGTGGATTTTTTGTTTTGATTGCGATTTAGTTTGAAGTGGCACATTAATTATGTATAGTCGAATTTCTGATCACTAACCGTCTACGGGCTTATAATATTTTGTTGATTATTAAAAAAAATTATTTGGATGACAGTTCACAAAATAATACACTTCAGACAACATTAAAAAAATATTGATGTGAACATAAAATTTCTGAAGTCAGTAACTACAAGTTGTAGAAATTGCAAACAAATAACAATCTTATGAACAAATTTAAATTTTAGTTGAATTTCATTTAACCTCCTTTTAATTCTAATATATAAAATCGGGGTGTAAGGACTCCAATAGAGAGAAAATACAAACAAATTTTAATGATTCCTAAATCCAATCAATGTCAGAAAAGTTTTCCTTAAGGCTGTAAGGCAAATGCCCAGCTAACTAAGAAGAAGTCGAAAAAAGAAAATAATTAAAGTTTTTTCCTTTTTATTTTACATATGTTACCCATTTTTTGTTTACTCTAACTTTTTTGATACAACCCTACTCAAAACTAAATAGTAAGAAAACTAAAGTGTGTTGGGAAAAATTGTAGATTTCTAATAAAAAAAATGGTATTTCTTAAAGAAAAATTTTACGTGGTATATGTTAGCTGTGTTAAAGCATTTCGAAATAAGCTTTTATTTCATGAAATCTTTGGAGGCACTGCTATCAAGCATTTATCTTCAAAGAGTCCTTAAAAAATTACATCAGTAAAGGTCATCAGTTGTTTCGTTTACACAGTTTACATGTATGTATTATTTGTAAATAAATATAATACAAATTTAAGGTTTTTTGTTTGTAAACAAAAGAATGATTGCGATAACTATTTGCAAATAAGTCTATATGACCTTGCAATTCGTAACGTATTTACATCATCAATTCTAGCATTTCGAAAATGCGTAATTTTACCCTTGTTGACATATAACTACAAAGCGTCAGCAAGTTTGCTTATAAGACTTAAATTTTTTAGTATCTAATAAATAAATTTTTAATTTTGGCTGTTTAATAATTATAAATTAATTACACTGCGATACCATTTTAAAAAATCATTTAATTTGTATGCGAGCTCTCGAAAAGGTAACAAGGATCGGTCATATTATAAATTAATCCGACCGTCCCACAGTGTGGTCAAGTGGACATTTTTCGCGGATCAATTCATATCTCAATAACTACATTAGAGCATGTTCACACGGACAGCAAAATTCGATGTTCGCTCTCTCATTCAAGGTTCGCGACCGATTAAATTAAAATTAACTCTACAAGATTCGCCGTACAAAAAAAAATCTTCATGGCTCATTTAAAATCTTGTTGCGAATCTAGAAGAATTTACTACTACCTCCAATTTTGATAACAAAAAATCGCTAATTTATCTGTCTGTCAAAAACAAAACATAAACAAAGGAAAACAAAAAAAATATTGGGAGTAAAAAATTAAAAAAATATCATTGTGGAAATAAACAAGTAAGAGCACTATATTCGGCTGTGCCGAATCTTTTATACCCACCACCAATTTTGTGTACATTTAAAGCACAATAATTATTATTTTGTTAATGGCTTTCTTTGTAGAGGGTGGTTAAATTTTAAATTTAAAACAGAGGCCGAATTACGGCACTCGAACGTGATCGAAATTTGAAAACTCTTATTAGAATCTATATACCTAAAGCATACTCGATCGTTCGAGTAAAATTTCGATCGATATCGAATGCCGTAATTCGGCCCCAGGTCTGTATAAAATGTTAGAACATCTATGAATGCCTTCTAAATTCGTTAAATGAGAAGCATTGCTGTTTATCGCGATAGTGTGGCAAAAAAACAGTCAACTTTGACTCATCATCGTGCCAAACAATTGAGCACCAGCAATGTTATTTAAAATTTGGACTATCGGATCGAGGTGTGCCGTTGAGGTCGCGGGGCCATTTGGCCGATATTTTGTTCCATACATAATTGAACCATACAAATATTATCATTAAAAAAGAAATGATAATAATTTCCTAAATAATTTGTGTTTTATTCAAAATCAACATCGGCCCTTAAAATTTAACCACCCTTTATAACTTCGATATGCTGGTAAAATGTTTTCGTAAATTAAGTGTTTCAGTGAAAATGGGCGTTAAAGTAAGCGTGTCAATAAAATTTCTGCTAATAAATACAACTTAGATATTTCAATATAGTCCGTAATTCTTCCAAAATATTTATTCATTGAGAAATTATATGAATTTGAAATAAAGCATTATATAGGATGTGGGCGTAAGACTGGGCGTGTCACCTAAATTTTCTGGCATAACAATAACATTGCTAGATCGTCGTCAAATAAAACCCCGATTAAGAATATACATACCATTTTTTTGGTGGCGGATATTAAAACTCAAATACTTCAAAAAAACACATTACAAAAAAATTTGTTTAGCTCTTTTACTAAAATTTTGCAAAAAATATTTGACCGTGTGTCACAAAAATTGGTCTGCTGATCACGGTCGGATCGTAACGGGTATAAAATGGGGTATAGGGGTATAGAGGAGAGTTTTATCTACTAAATGGTGCTAATTTCTTTTTGTTATCTTATGTTTTCTAGAAGTAATGGTGTATTAAAAAAAGGAATTTAGGAAAATTTAGACCTAAAGATAAAAAAAAAATTATTTCTAAGCATTATAAACAATTTATTTTCATGTACTAATGGCTAACAAATTTTAAAATTGTACAAAACTTATTTCGTTTGAAAATCTGCTAAAAGTAAAATGTTATAGAACTTTAAAAATCAAAATCTTACTAATAAATTTCCTGTTTTAGCAAAATGCTGAGCATGTATATTTTGAATCACCCTGTGGTCCTTAAAATTTAACCACCCTTTACAAAAAAATAGATAGATAAAAAAAAATTTGTTAAAATATGTATTTTAAATATTCAAATACTTATTTTAAATCTACTGATGCACATTTTTTTTTAATATTTTTAAATCTTAAACCTCATAAGACTGTGTGTACAACTATATGTAAAGTTGGGCACAAATCATTACTCTAGTTAATTTTTGTCAACAAACTTCGGTCATTTTCGTTTTCACAAACCCCTATAAAATTCCTTTGTAGTTTGTGCAAAAAAATGTTACTAGAGTCATCTAGTGTTCTACGTGATGTTTAGCAAAGACATCATCCTCAGTGTTTGCAAAATGTAGTGGCGCCTTCAACAGATGTCGCCATCTGCAATGAATAAATGCTAATGAATATGACTAATATAGTTTTATAAAAATTTAAAAAAAAAGTGGGCGTGGCACATTTATTTTCCGTTATAACGAAGACTTTGACCAAAAAACCATGTTTGCAAAATTTCAGAACCGTACATATAGTTTTGTCAGTTTTATTACGTTTTAAACTTCAAATATACACTGAGCGGTATAAATTTTCGTACATTTTGACCTATAACTCCTTTTCTAATGCATAGATTTAAGCAATTTTTGGGGAGAAATATTCTTTTGACTCGAGAAATATATATTCGAAGTTTCATGACTACGTTTATGCGTTTGGACACAATTCCTTTTTTTTCGATGTTTGAAGGACACGGTTTTTTCGACCTATTCTTGCTTTACGAGCTATAACTCTCCTTCTAATATTCCGATTTAGCCCATTTTCAATACCAAACAAACCATGTCTATTAGAAAGATTCTGGCAAAATTTGAGCCCTTTAGCTTTTTCGGTGCGACCTCTATCGTGCTTTCAACAGACGGACAGACGGACGGACATAGCTAGATCGTCATCAAATCAAACCCCGATTCAGAATATATATACTTTATGGGGTCTAAAATGGATATTTCGATGTGTTACAAACGGAATGACAAAATGAATATACCCCCACCATTTTTTTGGTGGCGGGTATAAAAATATATGTTAAAACATATATATTTAAATTAAAATGGAAAAAAAAAGAAATAGTGAAACGTATTTTAAAGTGTAGAAGAATGACTTCAATCACAGAAAAAACAAAAAGCCGCGTTAAGTAACTAAAAAAAAAAAACAAGAGCGCTATATTCGGCCGTGCCGAATCTTATATACCCTTCACAACGTGTAGTCATGCAATAACAGTAGTTTGTGTCACCATTCATTCCATATGAAATACGTACATACATATATAAAAACATCCCATTGTAAAATTATAAATTCACGTATGTATGTTAAAAAAACGAAAAAAAAAAAAAAAAAAAATTTTAAAAAAAATTTAAAAAAAAAATTTAAAAAAAAAGTTATTATATATATATATATATATATATATATATATATATATATATATATATATATATATATATATATATAAAACAAAAAAATATAAAAAAAAAAATAAAAAAAAAAATAAAAAAATTAAAAAAAATTTTTTTTGGCTCAGCTGGATTCGATGCCATGTTTACTCTAAGCAGTATACATGTTTGTATGTATGTATGTTGTTGTTGTAATGTTGTTTTTGTGAAAAAAAAAATCAGGGTGGTCGTGGGTTTTTGCTCATATCTCAGTTGTTTATGTACCGATGTTTCTGATTTATAATACCGATCTACTCCCGAATATTTCTGATATTTTAATACCTTACACGGGTCCAAGCGATGTCGGGGGGGCTTCAAAAAGTTAATTTCAACATACACACGGACAGACTGACAGAGCTTAATCGACTCCCCAATTCATAAGCTTTCAGAAAATATATACTTTATGGGGTCGGAAATGAAAATTGTAGAAATTTCACACGGAATGACAAACCTATATATACACTTTTTCACTGTGTGAAGGGTATAAAAAAACGGAAAAAAAAAATTTTATAGGGATTTTTCGCGCCCGGAACCTCCATAGTTGGTAATTTTTTTTTGGAAGAATAACAAAGTAATTTATCATATGTTTTGTGTAAAATTTTGCGTAGAATTTACGCTCCAGGTTACAGGTAGTTGAGAGTACAAAAGTTAGTTTTAAATCATTTAACTTTAATGATTTTTTTTTGTGACTTGAATACCTTAATTAGACTATTGTAGTGATATTTGCTTTAACATAACAATTTTACTTTAACGATTTTCTTAATCAGGCTTTAAAGGGCAAAGAAAGCATTTAAAAGACTTTATGTTTTCATTATAACTTAAATAATTCCGACCTTTCGTTAATGTTTTTGCAACTTCATCAGGGATTTAATATTTATTTAATATTAAGTCTTCTAAGTTAAAGTATATTATTCTTATAATAATAGCACACCTTTTTTTACAATATTTTCCATAAAAAGTTAGGAGTTATAGTCCCTTTTTAAGTCTTTGAACATATAGAATATAAATAAATTGAGAAATAAACTTCATGTAAGAGGTGGGCGTAAAGCTTCTACGAAAATCAAATATACTTTATTTTATATTAGTTGAGCTTGAGGTCAAACAAATAAGTTATAAATATTTGTTTATTTATTTATTTTTCAATATTTCGCCTACCATTTTTTTAAAATCAAATATATTTTAATAAAACAGAAATAAATAAACATAAATATGTTTCATAAAAACATAATTATACTTCTACATTTTTTAATGATCTGACTATAATTGTCCTTAATTTGCATATAATAAACCTACGCTCGAGAATCTTTTTATTTCGTACAAAATTTCTTAAAATTATGTTTTGGTGTAGAATATAATGTGGTCTGCCATGATGGACTAGACCATATTAACTTGTGTCCTTCTAAGCCGTGCCGAATCTGATAATACCCTTCACCTTCATGTACATGTAGGTATAAACCCACATCGTAGCTTAACCTATATTTCGCCATCCTTGATTTTGAATTTTTACGTAGTTAACTGTATTCTACTAGTCAAGCCCTTTAATTTGATAACCATATTGATGGGGTTAAAAAAATTCGATCCGCCATTTTGTTTTAGGTCAACACCTTTTATTTGATACCAATGTTAAGGGTGTTCAAGAAATTAAATTTTAAAATACCAGATTTAACCCATATATAAATTTATTGTCCGTCATTTTGTAGTGGCAGCCAACATGAATTTTACTTTTCTTATAGTGCTTATATTGCGCTAGACAAGTCCTTCCAGATGATATTAATATTGACTCTCTCGGTTGTCTAGAAGCTGAAAAAAATTGATTTTTGTTTGTAAATTTTTGGAATATATATTTTTAAAAAATTGTTTGCCTATAACTTTACCGATTAGAGCCCGCTTTATCCAAAATTTTTGAAGAATATCTTTAGAGGCATAATGTATCTACAAATAGTAACAAAGATTCCTATAAATATTTCTATGGCTGAAAAATTTTAATTTTGGAGGTAAAAATATGGGCCAAAACAGAGGCAGTCGTATTAATTGGTTCATATTTCAGAAAATTATGTGGTGGTTTGCTGGATTTCAATAGCGATTCATTCCCAGATATTTCCAAAAGATTAATACCATACACAGATCTGAGGAAAATATTGTTGCTTCTACAAGTAGATTTCAACCAACAGACGGACAGACGGACAGACTTCCCTATTCATAAGCTTTCAGAGTAGCAAATGAAAATTGTAGAAATTACAAACGGAATGACAAAGAGATATATACCCTTGTGCACCACAGGTGAAGAGTAAAAAATAAAAGTAATGTCTGACTATATGTTTTAACTACTTTATGTTAATCTCAAGCTTGCCAGGGATCTCTGTAGAGTCTCAAACAATTTTACATATAATTTTGTTTGGATATTTTCCCCATTATCTCTCGTTTTACGTATTTGTACCATTTGTTTTGCTTCATTTGTTCATTTAATATCGTATAAATACATTTAATCGTGGTAAATATTTTGTGACACCCCCTCAAAATGGTACGTAGTAGAATGCAAATGAGGTTTCATTTTAATTTTCAGTTGTACAGCATTATGATGATTATGATCGAAATCTTTTTGTCAGGTTGCAGATGTTCTCGTTGTCTTCAATACTTTAAATCAGCTTTTGTATCCTTAATTCTTTGAGTTATCGATATTTGTTGTTGGTGTTGTTGGTGTTGCTGCTGTTGTTGCTTTAATTTCTATGTAATTCTCTTAGACGTAATGTAATGATGGTCTGCTCCTCAATGGGTGACTGTATTTCGTTGTTATATTTGTTGTATCTTTTTGTTTGTCTGTATATCATATTATCGTCAACGCCATCCTCATCATCATTAAAATCAACATCAATTTCAGAAACAACAGCAGCAGTCGCCGCAAACCAACTTAAACATACCAATCAGCAACAGCAGTAGCATTACGAGTATCAACGTTCTTCCAGCGTGGAGTGTTTGTAAGTGTGGTGCGTTTATGTATTTAATGTATTTTGGTAACATCAAAATGAAATGTATGTACATACTTATGTACTTACATATGTTACAGTTTTTTTTGTTGTTGTTGCAAGTTCTTCTTATGCCTTTTGAATTGATGTGGTGTGTTTTGTAAGCCATGTATTAAAAGTAATGTAGATAATTTTTGGGGCGGGTTTTAAATAACGATTTCTATCAATTTGGCATTAAAGTTTAAAGTATTTATATTTATAAAATTAAACAAAAATAAAAATTATATTCATGTATTCATAATATTTTCTTTTAACTACATGTTTTTGTTGGTCGTTACTCCTTCAAAATGGGGACCTCGAGAACATTGCAAACTGAGAGCATTAGAAAGTCATTATAGGTAATTCTTTGGATACTTCACAGCAGTAAGATGTTTAATATTGCATTTTTTTTAACATAACAGAGCCACATGCCATAAGAGCGTCAGATTGTTGATTTATTAAAGAAAAAATTTCGTGAATTTTAACTGCTATTTTTAAAAGAAAATCTAGATAACTGAACTTTTAAACGTTTTTCCGAAGGAGCTCCATTTGAATGGCTTACCAGAGCGCTTGTAGAAGCTATGATTTTCAAATGTGATATCCCAATTCGTTGTTTTTCTTGTTGTCAAATCACATGATCGTTGTGGTTAATTAACATCGCCACGATGTAAGATAATTCGGCCATTGAATTTCTCACCCAAAAGAGCCATGTTTCGTTGGCTGTGTGGCAAGTGACACCATCGCGTTGGAACCACATATCGTCAAGGTCCATATCAAAAATTTCTACCCACAAGAAGTCCGCTATCATCTCGGAATAGCGAACACAATTCACTGTAACTGCTTGGCCAACCTCATTGTCGAAGAAGTACGGCCCGATGAGGCCACTAGCTTATAAATGGATGCATTGACTTTTTAAGAATTACACTTTGATTGGTACTTCCAGATGATTTTCTTTGTAAAATCACAATTCACTTCTGTCTGTTTGACTAACCATTCGGTGTATTGACAACACTTGCAATGGTCAGTAGGCTTAAAATTAGGCGTGTAGGCGTGTAAATTCAAGTCTTTATAAAAAATTCGTATCACTGATATTTGTAAAATGTTCGATTGTTGCGCATGACAACTCGAGGTTGACGGCTTTTCTGCCACACTATCTCGAATAACAGCAATGTTTTCCGCAGAGCGATCTGAGCAAGCACGTATATTTGAGCATTCATCACTTTCCAGAAAAAATTCCTTTTCCTCCACAATATCAAGGTTCAAGTAAGAACAAAAAAATGGAACCAGGAAAGAAACAAGTTTTCAATGTAAAAATTTTTTTCACATTTCCTACAGAACAGGTTTGCTGAAATTAGTGCACAATTCTCCCGATTGTGAACACGTTTGGTCGATTATGTTAATCAAAATAATCGTGAAGTGTACGTAATGCGTTTTGATTTGAATGCTAATTTTCGTAAAAGGCTTCAAAAAACAGAGGCAGTCATGTTTATTAGCTCATATCTTAGTTATTTATGCTGGGTATCAAAGTGATTCATTCCCGAGTGTTTTCAAAAGATTGATACTACATACATATTTGAGCAACATGTGGGACCTTATAAAACTTGATTTCAAGCTTTACTACAATATAATATATACATATATATATTTCCAAAAAACGTTTGCCTTTAACTTTAAACTAGCCCTATAATCAGAAAGTTATAGGGCAATTTCCGAATATTTTGAAAAGATTGACACCATCTTTGGATCATGTGAAGACTGCTAAAAATTGATTTCTACTAACAGCGGACACACGAACATTGCTTCATCGGTTCCCCGAATCATAAGCTTTCTGATAGTATGTATTTAATTTATGGGGTATAGAAACAAATTACATTTTGCACACACTATGAAGGAATAGTTGAAGACGAAACTAATTTGTAAAGAGAGTTTAAAAAATTGTAACGTAAAAGTTATTTATATGAACAAGGATATATGCAATTGTCCGAATAATTCCAAAAGCACGATACACTAGTTTTTACTGAAAAGCTTAAAACAAAAAGGAAACCGGTTTAAAAAAATCAGTTTTTTTAATTATGTAGAAACCGGTTTCTTTCCTCCGACTAATTTTTTGCAATGCACGAAACGGCATTTGTCCCACTTGTGTTTATAGCATTATACTATTTAAATTGAATACTATTAAACTTGGTTTACACATTGAGTTCACGCGTACACATATACATTTTCGACTACATATACTAAACAGATTTTTAAATAAAACTTTGCACATTCATCCTACGTGGACTGCAATTTTGTGGCAGGAAAAGTAACCAGTATCACTCCATTTATTTTTCCATTACTTTTGCTTAAATGAATTTTATAAAACTTTGGACAAATATTAGACTGCCAGAATAATACAACTATTGATTCGAAAATAGGCTAGTGCCAAGCCCATTTATAGCAAATTTTCTTTGACTATTTGTATTAACACCAATGTTTATAGAACTTTTCACAAACAGGGTTGGCCAAAAGTCACATGGGGTTTTAAAATTAAATAAATTTTTGGTTTGCATATTTTTTAAAGTTTTTTGTTCTGACAACTGGAGAATAGATAATGAGGAGATTCACAATTGTAAAAAGAACCAGAATAATAGAATTTTATTATTTAAATCAGCAATCAATTATTTTAATGCAAATAATATATCGTTGACATTTTAACGTCAGAAATTCGCCCTCTGAAGCAATGATTCATTACTTAGTTCATCGTCACAACCAACATGGTACCGCAAAAGACCTACCTCATGCCGGTGCATCACCCTTTAATTTGTTTAAAGAAAACACCAGCAAAATTTTCCAAAAATTGCAGATGGAAGTGCTGTAAATGTAAATGAAGAGCGGTATCGGTTAACGATAGGTTATTTTTTACGTCCTGCTCTTGAAAAACAACCTGTCCGAGGCACAATGAAACTTTTAAGTAAAATGCCAGATTTGTCAGCATCTGAATATTTCTTTGTATCTATTTAGCTAGTAAATGCGAACAATCCCGAGATAATGCTTAAACTAAAGACCTATATTATTGCAGAAATTCAATCGCTACTGCCAGCTTTTGAAAGCTGTTATAAAAAATACTCCAAAACGAGCCTATAATTGCAAAGCTGAAAATGGAAGTCATTTAAATGAGACTAAATACTTAAATTCTTAGTGTAAAAACTTTACATTTTGTATATTTCATAACCTAAAAAAATAAAAAAATCTACTTTTAAACGAAAGGAATATTAAGTTTTTAAGCCACATCCTGGCCTATCCTGTATTTCATTGAAGTTAGGCAAAAAGGTCATAAGTAAGAAAACATCAGTTTGAGTTTGTGATTGGACTTTGCTCAAGTTTTCCTTCTTTCATTTGATATCAATAACATACGTCTAGCACAGCTGCCTCCAATCGTAATCTTATTATATAAAAACAGCTATATATATATACACTAGCCAAACCCAGCCCGCGTTGCTACGCCACTTAATGAATCAAAATGCATTCTGAATTTTTATTGAATATCAAGTGCAGAAACCTAAAAATTATAATTTTTTTTATGGGCGTGGCCCTGCCCACTTTTCTAAAAACGAAATTGTAAAGTCATAACAGCTCAATATGTGTGCAAAGTTTTAGAAAAATCGGTCCAGTGCAAGTACATCAAACTTATAACTTTTTTTTATGGGCGTGGCCCTGCCCACTTTTCTAATCACGAAATTATAAAGTCATGACAGCCCAATATGTGTGCAAAGTTTCAGTAAAATCCGTCCATTGCAAGTACCTCAAAATTAAAAATTTTTTATGGGCGTGGCCCCGCCCACTTTTTTAATCACAAAATTATTTAGTCATGAGAGCTCGATATTTGTGCAAAGTTTCAGAAAAATCGGTCATGTGCAAGTAGCTTAAAATGATAACTAATTTTTTATGGGCGTAGCCCCGCCCACTTTTTTTCACCCATAAACACTCCCTGGTATGTGTACAACAACTTGCCAAAGTTTGAGTCCGATCGGTTTTACAGTTTCGGAGTCTATAGCTACACACACACACACACACACTCACAGAGTTTCACTTTTATATATATAGATATACTATGATAGCTTTAAGCATTGGTACACCTAAACTGTTCTTTTAAGTCAAAAGTCATTAACTAAATAAAATATCTATTAATTACTTTTTAATTTGTGTTTATTCTTGGTGGGGAAAAATCAATTTCATTTATCTAGTGTTCTTAAATAAGTACTTGTTAACATTATTTGCAAACTTATAATTTTTCCTTTTAATATACTCGTATGTAGTGTTATTGGTATAAATAGAATAAATAATCTAATAACGTCTGAGCCAATTAGTGTTTCCAAGTAACGGCAGACTATGTTTTCAATAGATCCATTAACATAAATCTTATACAAACACTTCACTGACGATCTAATGTTATTATTATCCTTATCATTGTACACACACATACATACATGTCTACATACAAAAGTATAACGATGTGTAAATATTTGCGTTGCTGCTTTAAGTGCCATGACAATAAATAATTTCTAGCAGTTTCCAAGGCGGTTTTGAAACGAAACTTCCAGCTTATGCCTGCATCCAACTACAAACAATCATAAATGTTTATTTTAATACATGTGGGTGACATTAATTGCAGCCACTTTAAGTAGGTAAAAGTATTTTTATATTTCATAAATATTTGCCCAAAAAAACATAGCCACAATATTTGGTAAATAGCTTTTAGACCAAATAAAGTCCAATTTTATATTAATGGATTAAAATTGCAATCTGTTTAAATTCGAACAGTTTTTTTTTTTTGTAAAAAAACATTTGTTTACAAAGATAAAAATTTATACATTTTGGTGGTTTTGTTTTTTTTTTGTCAAATATTTGCCTAATCTGAATATGCCTAAAGTAATATAATCTACTGCATAGATTGCAACTACTGTAGTAATGGATGCTGTTATAATTGTCAAACAAAAACTATTTTGTAGTGTTTTTTTTTATCAGAGGAAAGGAAATTAGTGCTTAAATAATAAAATTGGTAGTGCTGTTAAAGCAAAAATAATAATACAAATCAATTTTTAAATACATCTTTTAATTGCTTTGTTTTACTCTACACTGATAATAACATTTTACCGAACTCATTTCATCGACTGAATGAAGAATTTTTTTTGCAGTTTTCTTACAGTGTGGACCAAAAGTCATTATGGGGTTTGAAAATTTATTGACTTTCGTTTAATTGTCTTTTTTTTATTTTTTTATTCAGATTTTAAAATATACAAAATTTAAGTTTTTTTACGCTTAGTATTGGCCAATTGTTTTCCGAATTTCTGAAAATTATTTGCTCTCCAAAAATTTATATTTAAAGCGTTATTGTGTCACGTGCAGTGAGGATAGTTTATCCATCCTACTAAAACCATATCTTAGATCTACTTTAAAGAGCTGGACTTAAAGAATTATCTATCATAAACCGATACCGGTTTCCATTTACAGTTACAGCACTTTTATCTTCATTTTCGAAAAAATAAGGCCCAATACTATTTTTAGATGTAATGAAATGTCATAGTCTACACCAATGAGGTGCAAATGACATTGATGAATCGCTCCTGAATATTCCGAACCCTAAATATAAACTGCTTATAAACAAAGTCATCCAAATAAAAATGAGAATCTTCACTCATGATAATTTTTTCAATAAAGTTGATTTAATTTCTTGCAAACTGTTGAAATTTAACTTCAAAATTAAGACACTGCTGATGATCTACGTGTTTTAGTTCCAAGTGAACCTTATATGGATATAACAGTAAGTGTCTTTTTTATTGACTTACAAGCCATTTCTATCTGAGCAAACTACCTTCCCAAATAAATGGGATTAGAAAACTATGTATTTAATAAAAAATTTAACACACTCATAACAGAGTAAAAAGGGGAAAATTCGAAAAAACAGTTTGATACTTTTTAAAACATATTTATTTATTTTTATGCATAAAACATATGGTTTTTTCATTATAAATCCTGTCTATTAAAACATTTTATTGTTAAGTAGAAACAATAAAAGTTGAAAGTTTTAAACTTTAAATTTGTACATTGATACTAAAAACCCAGAAAGCCACTTTTTCTCCTTTTTATGGTACTTTTTATATCTATATATATAAAAATCAATGTGTGTTTGTATGTTTGTTTGTACTTTTTAGACGGTTAATCGGCTGGACCGATTTCCTTGAAATTTTCACAGAATCTTTCTGTATGTCTGGAAGGAACTATGGGCTATACTTTGGTGTGAAATTGTAAATGGGCGGGTAGCCACGCCCTATTAAAGAATAAGTATTAAATATTATATATCACGAAAGTTAATACACCTAGAGTCTTCAAATTAAGTACGGTAACCTTTGACATCCACACGAACATTTGGGTAAAAAATGGGCGGACTTTCAATAGTAGGCGTGGTCACATGAATTAAATACTAAATTTCGTATATTTGAAAACGATATCGATTAGAGTACTAAAATTTACCCAAATTTTGCACGAGAAGCTTTGACATCTATATGACTATTTTGATAAGAAATGAATACTTTACTAATAGTGGGCGTGGCACCTTTCATATAAATTAAATACAAAAATTCGTATATCTGGGAAGCGATAATAGTTAGAGTACCCAAATTTTGCAAGCGACACTTTGACGCCTATATGATTATTTGAATAAGAAATGGTTGATTTAGTAATAGTAGGCGTGGCATTTGCAAAATAAATATATTTTAAAACTATAAAATTTGTATTTCATTACGATGGGTGTGGCGAAGCACACCAGGTATTAGCTAGTATTCTATATTTATGAATACGGAGTTTTAGAATTTCGGTACTTCTTTTTTGTTTCTGACTTTAAAATTATAATTTTTCCGTTTAGTACTTGCAAAATCCTCTCTTATAATTAATCAAAACAATTTTTTTTAGAAATGTGATTGCAAAAGTGTATTTTGAGCATCATGCCATATGGCATAGAATGATTTTAAAGGAAAATATTTTCATACACATAAGTATATGTTTATTTATTCAATTTGAAATATTAAATAGCCCTAACATCCTTTTACTTTGCATTTACGTTTTGCAGTTGTATAATTCGGCCAGTGGTTAATGCCCTCAAAGCGAATCAAAACTAAAGGAGCCTTTTCATATGACTTATTTACATTTAAAGTGGATGGAGTAACAGAAAGGTCTACGTTTTTAGATACCTTAGGTCTTTCTCGTTTCCTGGTGAGATTTTGAACTGATGACAATGCAAGCAATCCATTAGCTATATCATTCCGGAATGCTAATTAGTCCATTTGATCTTTTTTTCTTATATTATTACTATCGCTATCAATATGATATTCCAACCAAAAGTTGCATACAGGTAAGTCGATGAAATGGTAAAAAATTTTGAGTGTCCACTTTCTTATTCGAATGGATATTCGGTATAACGACAACAAAAGTCCATCTTATCGATCCCTCCCATATTTTTATTATATAAACCTACAACGTCTGGTAGTTGTACAATAATTTTCTTTTTCTGCTCAGCACAAAATCTGGTTACCTCTCTTGTGTCTTTATTGCCATTAATAGATAAAGCCAATTGAACACAGCCCCCATCTAGCCAATTTACAAGAAAAATATTTTGGTTTCTTTCAATGCAATAGTCATAGCTACCTCTTCCTATCTTTTTTAAATCCTTTTCTGTTGCAAGGGGGTCCTTTCCGGTTCCGTTTCCACGTATGGTACCTGTTGCCCATATTCCCTTTTCTTGCAAACATATTAATAAATTTAGCATTGTAAAATAATTATCAAAATATATTTTATAGTTTTTATTTTCATGAATAGTTTTGCAGAGATGTATAACAATATCCGAGCAAAATCCTAAATTTTACTCTCCAACATTTTTATATTTCGAGATCATATACATAAAATTAGGCAGAATACCTTAATTCCCCATATGATAGGCTTTTTAGGCATATATTGCTTCAAACCAGTTTTTGATTTGCACGGAAACATTGCTAAACGGGGATATCCGAGTGTTACAGTAATTATTTCTAAGCCCATTAATGCAAGCATCTCTCTTCCTGTTACAGCAACAGAAGTTCCGGATTGCTTAAGCGAGGCTTGATTTGTTATCTAAACTATCTATTCTAATAAAATTTATTTCAAAAAATATGAAGCAGGAGTTTTAACTTCATGTTTTGAGTAACTTTTAGAGAATTCTGGGTTTGGAATGCTTTACGCTTTTTTCTCCCATCGAAAATTATCTAAATTTTTCTCAAAAATCTCGGTGTTCGCATCTGGGTTAGTAAACTCCTCAATGAAAAAACAACCGTTATTACTGTCATTCAAAGTTTCCAATAACTTCTCCAAAACATAATTTTCTTCTTCCCCCTCATCTTAGTGTCAGATAATTCTGACTTATCAAAATTTATTAAAATATTTTCAATTTGATAGGTGCTTAGTTTATTAGGCATTTTAGTAACGTTACTTTCACCGTATTCAACCGAAAAAAATTTTCTTAAAATAAATTCTATGCCATATGGCATAGTACGAAATAAAATAAATTGTACCGTTGAACTGATCTATGTTTGGGATTTAACTTTTTTTTTACACAAACTGGGACACTGATTATCTACTTAATTACTTACATAAAGTTATCAAATAAAATAAATTTTGTAAAAAAAAATAATAATTTAAAAAGGGGTTTTCTTGTAAATAATAAATTTCGCAACGCATGCCCGCACGAAAAGTGACTATGCCATATGGCATAGAAAAACCGAAAATGTTAATAAAAGTTGAGGATGGAAATGGTATGAACGATAAAAAATTTTCTTTATTTATACAGTTAGATGTTTAAAATTAGTGACTATTGACTATCCAAGGTAGGTACGTAGGTAAGGCGGGTGCAAAGTTACCCTCACACCCTCACCAGGAGACATTTACGGTCCATTGTGACGCCTTAATATAGAAATAAAGAGAAGAATAGAATAAGAATAGAAATAGTTAGAATAGAAGAGAAAGAGGAGCAGACCAGTCCACAGTCTCTGGCGGGAATCGAACCCGCAACCCGAAACTCCCAAACTCCGAGGTAAGACTGAAAAAGTTTGTTTGATAAAAAAGTTACTTTTTCGTATTTTTGGAACTTTTTGTATTTTCTACTAGATTTATGAAATTAAAAACTATTGATTCAAGTTGTAATTGAAAAATGTAGGAAACCAAAACGTTTATATTTGGATTTTTATAGTACTTTTTGTTTATTTAACGTTTTAGAAACTACAAAAGATTTTTGAAATTAGGGACTATTGATCCAAGTTGAGATTGAGAAATGAAGGTAATCAAAAAATTAAAGTGCAAGATGTATCCCCGATATATCCTTCTATTACTTATAAAATTCCAAAATGAAATTATTGAGAGAAACAGGTTTTCATAAATTTAACGAAAATTATTTAGTATCCAAAAAAGAACTTGAGTATGCAAGAAAAAATGCGTTACCGAAGTGGAGAATATTTTGCTAGTGCCAATATATTTTAGTGTGTTGTCATATCATGATGACGTAGTAATTATATTTTCATACATATCGATGGCTTCGTATGAAAAGAGCTTTTTTCAGCTTTTCTTTAAATTCCATTTTTACCGTTTTCTAGTTTGTAAGATTAACACATCACCCCTAAAAAATTTCCAAATTCATTTCATTCTTTTATATTCTAGTTAGTTTTTACCTTCTCCTGTACAGTAATACAGAATCAATGGGTCGATTATGGATAGCAACCGAACTTCAGTTGCGTTACCAGCTGGCAACTACAATTTCTCGGTTGCTAAATTTTCATATAAAATTGACAGCTGGTAGTTGCCAGTTGCAATCTGTAATCCCTTTTTTGGCAACTGGCAACGTAACTGAGGTTCAGTTGCTACCCATAATCGACCCACAAGATACGCCCTTTTTATACCTTTCACACAGTGAACAAGTAAGAGCGCTATATTCGGCCGTGCCGAATCTTATATACCCTTCACAACGTGAATTCATGCAATAACAGTGGTTTGTGTCACCATTCATCCCATATGAAATACGTACATACATATAAAAACATACATATATAAAAACGTCCCATTGTAAAATTATAAATTCACGTATGAATGTTAAAAAAAAAAAAAAAAAAAAAAAAATTAAAAAAAAAATTTAAAAAAAAAAAAAAATTTAAAAAAAAAAATTTTTAAAAAAAAAAATTTTTAAAAAATTATTATGTATATAATATATACAAAACAAAAAAAAATAAAAAAAAATTAAAAAAAAAAAATTAAAAAAAAAAATAATAATAAAAATATAAATATAAATAATATATTAAATAAAAAATAAAAAAAATATAAAAAAAAAATAAAAACAAAAATTTAAAAAAAAATTAAAAAAAAATTTTTTTTGGCTCAGCTGGGATTCGATGCCACGTTTTCTCTAACCAGTATACACGTTTGTATGTATGTATGTTGTTGTTGTAATGTTGCTTTTGTGAAAAAAAATCGAGGTGGTCGTGGGTTTTTGCTCATATCTCAGTTGTTTATGTACCGATGTTTCTGATTTTCAATAGCGATCTACTCCCGAATATTTCTGATATTTTAATACCTCACCCGAGTCCAAGCGATGTCGGGGGGCTTCAAAAAGTTGATTTCAAAACCCACGACCACCTCGATTTTTTTTTTCACAAAAACAACATTACAACAACAACATACAAACGTGTATACTGGTTAGAGAAAACGTGGCATCGAATCCCAGCTGAGCCAAAAAAAATTTTTTTTTAATTTTTTTAAATTTTTTTTTTAATTTTTTTTATATTTTTTTATTTTTTACTTAATATATTAATTATATTTTTATTATTTTTTTTTTTAATTTTTTTTTTATTTTTTTTTGTTTTATATATTTATATATATAATAACTTTTTTTACAATTTTTTTTTAAATTTTTTTTTAATTTTTTTTTTAAATTTTTTTTTTATTTTTTTTTGTTTTTTTAACATACATACGAGAATTTATAATTTTACAATGGGATGTTTTTATATATGTTTGTACGTATTTCATATGGGATAAATGGTGACACAAACTACTGTTATTGCATGACTACACGTTGTGAAGGGTATATAAGATTCGGCACGGCCGAATATAGCACTTTTACTTGTTATATTAAGTCATCGTTATCCACATATTTACGTTTTAATTCATAGACTTGTCACTAGGGACACTAATTTCGATTTTAGGTTTTAACCCTTTACCGCATACAACGCCAAATATGGCCTTTTACTTTTATTGTGATTTCTCTTTACGGTAACGGTACTTTTGCAAATGTTTGTCTTATCTAACATTCTTTCTATGTTGCTTTCTTCTGAAATTCAAAGTGTAGTTATTTAAAAACAATATTTGCTTCTTGTTTTTGCAATTTTTGTGCGAGCGTCTCAGTTGTCCTAATAAAAGTGAGTTTTACAGAAGTTTGCTATAAATTTTTAATATAAAAGAAAGGTATTTCTTTCGAAGAAATTTTTTTTATGTAAAAATTTCATTACATTTATAAATAAAACAATAATATTGATGAAAGGAAAGCATTATAAATACTTTTTTTTGCTAAAATTGACGAAGCCATATATGGCCTTCCATGCAGTTATCCCAAAAATGAATGTACAATCATTTTATGGTAATTTTGTAGTAGTATAGAAAAAGTGACTGACATTGAAGGAGTCAGTCTTAGCCTTGTCTCTTGGTTTGACAATAAAGTGGTTAATTTACTTTCAACTTATATTGGAAGTCAACCTATTTCGACAATGACTCGTTTTAGTAAGAAGGAGAAAAAGTATATCCAAATAAAATCGCCAAAGGCTGTTGCCGTCTATAATAACTACATGGGTGGAGTTGATTTACTCGATTCGATACTTGGTCTTTATAGGATTCAATTACGTACGAAGAAATGGTATAAAAATTTTTTTTCCATATGGTTGATATGTGCGTTGTAAATTCATGGATTTTGTGGCGTAAAAAGTCAGGAGAATAAACGCCGCTATTTGATTTCAAGCTTGCCATTGTTGAGTATTTTTGCAAGGCTGGGAAGGCCAAAAAAACGTGGACGTCCAACGACCACACCATCTAACCCTTCAACACCAACGACAGGCGACTGTAATCCCAGCAGCCAAAAAAGGAAGATGCAAAACTGTCCATTGAATTCCGTTAGAGCTGACGGTATTGGCCATTTTCCCAAATGGATGAAAACGAGACAACTTTGTCAAAATAATTGCTCCTTCCGTTCCTATACTTATTCTGAGAAATGTGAAGTATTTTTGTGCTACAATGATAAGAGAAACTGTTTTACAAGTTTTCACACTGATGCATAGAAAGCCATATATGGCAGTTAGAAAATACCATTGAATGCATACAAAGCCATATATGGCTTTTTTTTTCTCGTAAAATATCCAATTATAAACATTTTTTCTTTCTAAAATATATAAATACATCCTAAATAAACACTAATTTGTGGTCTAAAAATTTTTTTCATTAAAAAATCGATGCTCATGCAGTAGAGGGTTAACATTTTATGAACTTTATTTATCTCTCTTATTACTATTCTTAATAGCAAACATTAACACTCATTGATACCAAACATCAGGGATGGAAAATTTAATAAAATTTTACATTTACAGAGCAAAAAAAATATATATAATCAAAAATAGTACCGATTAACATTACGAAATAGTTTTCAGTGTCAATACATTTAGTTAATTTATATATTTAAATGTGAATAGCGAGTACTATACATTAGTTGTATAGTACTGGCAAATTTCCATCTTATATGAGCTTAAAGTTATTAGCATATTAATGATAATTTTACCTTGTTTTAAACTCTGTTTAAGCCAAAAATTCCAAAGAGTTTTATAAAAGTTATTTTATTAAAAATAACTTTGTGTTAAATATAACTTTGTGCATCCTGCCACATTTTTATCGGATTTTATGGTCTGTTAACTCTTACAGTATAAGATGGCATAACTTAAATAAAATAAGTGATTAGGCTTATTTGTGTATCAGCGTATTTTATGGGATCCTTCAAAAATATTAAAGATACTTGGGTCCTGTATAAGGATTATTATTCTCTTAAACTTAAATTTTAATGTATTGATTTTGTTTTATTTTTGTACTTATTGTTATCGTTGTTACACATAAAATTAAACAACTTAGGTTGTGCAACATTTTTATCTACACGTTTATAGTATTTTTCTAGTTTTATTTACAGGTACTCAAGTTGGGTTCACGACCCACACACACACACTATGACATGTGTTATTTTTAAATCCTTTTAAAAGTTTCTTTATACATAAAAATGAGAAAATAAAAAGATGAGGGAAAAAAACACACACACGGTTATCCACAGTCACACACACAGCCACACATAAATAAAAAGTATTTAATTGAAAACTTTTACTTGTTGTTTGAAACATAAAGATGACAGGAAGTTATGACATTTTAAATAATGTAAAAAAACGGTTTTACAAAGAATAAATTAAAGGAAAATAAGAAGAAAAAAAAAAGAATTTTATCATGTTTATGTACAGGAAACACTTCAAGGAAGAAAATGAAAAAATAAGTAGAAAACTTGTGATAAAATAGATTAAGGGCATGACAGCATTCTGCATATAATTTGACGGTTAAAACTTCTAATTTATTTTAGCAGGCGTTTCTGTTTATTAAGGCCGGTTAAAGCAAAATTTAAAAAATGTTTCTAATTTCCATGATTTTCTCTTTTAATTTACATAAATTATTATTTTATGCTACTAGCGTTTAGCCGTTGCGAATGGTGGGTTAATGGCGTAGTATATAGATCCCATTTTTACAGTAAATCAGGCTGTAGTTCAGCAATAACGTTCCTAAGAATTTTTGTTGTATGCCTTGTAAGCGCAGTGTTGTGTTGGCCAATTAGTAGGTCCATTGCGTAAATTTAATCATTTGTCAAACGCCACTTTTACTAATTTAATTTTAGCTTGTGCTCTGTAACATATGGTTTCTTTCTTCTCAAGCCAAATATAGTGTGAGACAAGAATAAGTTCATTATCATGTCTCTGTATCGCTCAGGGTATGCTGTTACGTTGCAACTGTTATGGTTTTAAAAAGCATGTGTAACAGAGATTCTAGAGGAATACAAAGTTCACTTTTTTAATTTTTTTTATAAATTAGTCTTGCCAGCACTTTAACCGATATCTTTACACATAAGTGGCTTTATTAAAAGAGAATGGACACATCTTAAATTTCAAAACATAATGGGGTGATTGGCGTGTTTTGGACTAATATTTCACAGAATGTATGCGCACATTCGTTTAAAGTAAAAATAAATTCTCCCATGTGTTTTAGAAAATTTGTTTGTTCATACAAAAATCTGCTATATGTGTGCAGTTTAATGTCTCTTTTATTGTGAAGGAGAGAGAGAGGGAGATAGAGAGAGAGAGAGCAAAGACTTTAATCCAGGGTTGCAAAATGAGAACATCAAAATTGTACCAACAAGCTCATAAAATTTTACTTTTTCGACCCCAATTGTACCAAAAAAATTTTTTTTAGTTTTTTTTAAATTTTTTTTTATTTTAAACAAAAACAACAAAAAACATAAAATTGTACATAAAAATTCATTTTTGTAATAATAAAATTAACATTTGTACTTAAAATTCATTTATACTTTAAAAGTAGATCTTAAAAAAACAACACTAAGGTATACATAGGTACATATTTTAACTTAAAATAAGGTACATAAAAAGTCTATCAATATATTCATGAGATCAAATTTTTTTTGATAATAAATTATTTGTTATATTAAAACTAAAACAGCAAGAACTTGAGGACCGTAACAAATCTTTTGTTTGTATAAGACCGGAAACTGTAGGCACATGAAGCCTATTTCGTTCTTTCGTTTTAATGATATTTTGGAAAGAAAAAATCCTTTCCACATTCGCAGAGGAATGTGGAATAGATAACACCCCACCTACAATCCTTGAAAGTGCGGGAAACATGAATTCATTCAATTCATTTTTCATTTCAGAAACTTTAGTCCAAAAGTTGCAAATGCTTTCATTTTTAAAATCTTTTAGTACTTCTATATCAGCCAGGGATCTAAATTGAGTGTTAATATAGTCAAAATTGTTATATTCGTTTGGAAAAATTTTTACTAAAAAGGGCACTATACTACTTGTTCTTCCCAATATAACATTTTCTGGAATGAATTTACTAAACCAGTTCAAAATTTCGTTGTCAAAATATACTTTTACACACAGTACATCGCAAAATTTTAAATAATATTTTTTGGCAATTTCCTTGAAATTGTTCACAATTTCACGACCAACATGATTTGTGGAAATATAAATATCAACTTCTGTTCCACAGTATATTTCATCGAGAGTAAGATGGTTTTCGTTAAGGTTTATATTTGATATATCGTATTTGTCTAGAATTTCCTTTTTTAAAAAATTGCGGCCCATTTGACGAAATAAAAATTTTAGACGTTCCAAGAAAATATGCATACGTGGGTCTTCTGCTTGCATTTCCAAATTTATAGCATTTACAATTTTTAATACATATTGAAGAAAGAGAAATAACATTTTGTAAAGTGGATTAGAAAATCCTGATATGATGAATTGTAATTTCGAATTTTTAAATTCTGCCTCAAAATCATTTAAAGTAAAATAGTAATTTAGAGGTTCCCACTGTTCCAAGATCCTGTTTATAACTTCCTGTCGTAATAACCACCTTGTAGTACAATATTTTAATATAACATGGATGTCAGTACCAAAATATTCTTAAAATTCTATAAAGTCTTCTCTTCGACTAGAACTATTGCAAAAGTGGACATTTATTTCCCTTATAAATTTGTCAATATCATCGGGAATTGAATGTTTTGATGCGGCTGCGGAAACTAAATTCAAAATGTGGCATATACAACCATTTCCAAATAAATGTGGAACTAAAGTCTTAAATTTTGACTGTACACCGTTTACAGAGCCTGTCATTACAGCACAATTGTCAGTCGTTATACCAACCATGTTATTAATGGGAATGCTATTGTCATTAAGCATATTAATTGTTGCATCAAATATGCCATTTGCGCTGCAGTCATTTATTTGCACCAATCCCAAAAAACGATCACGGCATTGGCCATCAAATATCCGTATAATTACAGCCAAATTTTTGGAGACACTGCAGTCAATGCTCTCATCAAGTACGATTGAATAATAGTTTTTCTTACAAAATTCAGTTATGTTATTAATATTAAGTGAACCAGTCACATTGGTAACAATCTTTTGTGCCTTTTGCCTATTTATTACGAATTTTTTGGCGATTTGAGAGTCGGTAACCCCTTCCTTTATTACGTTATTTAGATGATCTAAAACTGAAAACGATAGATTGTGTTCTGCAACAATAATACTTAACATAACTTCCAGTTTTTTTGCTGATTCTGCTATTGGACAAGTTGTATTTTTCAGAAAACTATTTATCTTTGGAGTACTTTTAGCTGCATTAGTTTTCTTGATGTGGTCATCGCATGACGCGTGTCGTTTTATATGCACAATTCCACCAACTATGCTCATGTTACATATATTGCATCTTTTATGATATCCATCCCTAACCAGCCACGGAAATAACTTAGTCCAATCATCTCTAAAGGGTACAATATAAAGGTGCCCATACACTTGTAGTATCGTCGTACAACTTGTTAGATGGGCATGTGTATTTTGTTTTTGTAATGATTGTTAAACAAGCCCATACACAATCAAAATTGCACATTCAGCCATCAAATTGTACAGCATGAAGTGCCGTGTATAAACAGGGGATTTTTTTTTTTCATAAAAAATAAACTTAAAATGAGAAAATTTGTAAATTGTACCAAATGAGTCATTGGTGTACCATTGTACTTTTGAGCTTTGAATTGTACCAAAAAAAGTACAATTGTACCAACTTTTGCAACCCTGCTTTAATCAGATAATACTAGGAACATCATTGCATTGAACGACAAATTTTTCGCCGCGAATGTTTGTTTCAGAAAATATAACACATTGATGTATATAAAAATTCACATAATCGTGGAGTCGGGCACAATTCGCCATACGCGGCAAACTCTGTAATATATTTATATGTACTTTTTACGCCGGCTAAAGACAAATAATAGAGTAAATGTAAGGTGTTTATGTGTTCAAGTGTTTTTAATAAAAAAAAATACTTTTTTTTTCTTATTTGTTTTGGTTTTATTTTAAAGAATTTAAAATAAAAAAAGAAAAATATTTTTAGTTTTATTATTGTGTTATACCCTTCACCTCTATTGTCAAAGGTATACTATATAGTTTTGTTATTCCGTTTGTAATTTTTTCAATATTTATATTCGATCCAATAAAGTTTGTGTTTTCTAAAAGTTTATGAATAAGGAAGTCGTTTGAACTATTTCCCTTTGACCATGTGTGGGATGAAGTTAACCTTGATTGGCCCCCACATGTTTTACAGATCTGTATATGGCTTCAATATTTTTAAAATATTAGGGAATGTATAAGTTTTTGAGATATAAGCAAAAACACATGACTGCCTCTGTCAACAAAAATAACTATTTTTCAGCAATAGGTAAATTTAAAGTTCGCTTTATACTATTTATAGATCTGACATTCCTCTATGGAAATTTGTAACAAAATATGGAGAAGTCGGTTAATAATCCGCAAAGTTAAAGACAAAAAAATTGAAAAATATTTTTTTAATATATTAACTTACTAAAGCGCTCCTTAGAAATTTTTGTACCCGATAAGCACACCAATTAACCAGTCGTGGTCTCAAAAGTCATTACTGAGAACAACTGACAAATCGGTTAAACACTTATTGAGATATAAGCACCATAATCGAAAAAAGTACCCCTTTAGCCCACTCATTATTGATATAAAATGAAAGGACTTGATCAGTTAATATCTAAAATGGTGTCTAAAAAATATGACGAATATATTATTTGTGATAAATATAGTAATTACGGCTTTGTCCCATCCAGACCCTACAATATTGGTATAAAATTAAAGGTTTTGACAAGCAGAATTCAGTAAACTATGCAAATGTATAAAATAAAAAAATTTTTGATGTCATCTGAAAAAAAATGGAGAACAAAATATCGAAAAACAATAAATTTTGAATCTGTGCTACACCAAGATGTGGTAATTATAACTGTATACATGATGGTGACCTTTTTTATGAAAATCAGGCAGGTCAAGCGCAAACAGTCAATGGTGTTCGGTATCGTGAAATGATAACCAGTTTTTTCTTGCCTAGAATTGAAGAAATGAATGTGAAGGGCATGTGGTTTCAACAAGATGGCGCCACATGTCATACAGCCAGAGAAACAATTCAATTGCTGCATCAGTCATTTCCCGGTCATGTTATTTCGCGTTTTGGAGACCAGAATTGGCCGCCTAGATCGTATGATTTAACACTTTTAGATTTGTTTCTTTGGGGTTTTTTGAAGTCGATGGCTTACGCGAATAAGCCGACGACGACTCAAGCCTTAAAAGATGAAATTGGACGCTGCATTAACGAAATACTGCAGCATTTATGCAAAAAGATCATTGAAAATTTCATTAAAAGATCGCGTGTGTGCCAGCAAAGCCGCGGCGGTCATCTGCACGATATATTGTTTCATACATAACCTCATTCTGTCTACTTTACGATATAATACAGTTTCACGATTTTTTTTAATATCTGTGTTTCATTTAAAATTTAAAAATTGCGTTCTAGTTGGGACATCCGATATATGCAAAGGTAAATTTATACAATAAAGCATCTTTTTGGGGTATGTTTTCTGTCAATGTCAATTTATATATCAGGGTTGGAAAACTTGTTATGATGTGTTTAATTTAATAAAATTTTATTAAAAAATGGCTATTTATTTGTAAACCACCTTATAAATTGTGCAAAAGCAACAAATATACATAAACTTGATACATATATTATCAAAAAAGTACACTCAAGGTAATTGTTTAATACCAAAACCAAAATCTCGTTTTCCATCCCTGTATTAATAAATGAAATTAAGGCGATTGCAACAAATTTTGACAAAATGCTTCCCAATCAGCTGGGCTGGTAATTGCACCAGTATGAATTCCCGTTGGCTGTGTTCCTAGCATAATTCTTAGCGAGATCAGCTGATTATCAGGAGTTCCTTTCTTAATGTGTAAACATTGTCTCTCTCTTACCCTCTCTTCCGTAATTTCAAAACGTCAGACCTAGGAAAATATGTATGGAAAAGTTTTCACTGAAATGCAACATAAACCTGGACAAATAATCTTCGTTGTCACTAATTTGTGTTTTGACAGAGTTGCCATATTCGCATAGTGAAATTGTGGGATTTGTTTATGCAAAAATTGTAAATAAATTTATAAAAAGAATTATGTCCATTAAAGTTTTAATGGAGAATAACGAAAGACCCAAAAATTTTACTAATATTCTTTTGCTTTTATTCTAAAAGCAGCAAATTAGTCGTTCTGATAGAAAATTATAAGCGCCATAAAATACACTTAGAGTCCGATATAGTGATGTTTTTAGAAATAAATTTGATTTATTAAAAATGTTTCCTTATCGTGAATCTATTCATAATAAATTGCTACTTAACAGAAACAGCTTTGCTAGTACCGAAAAACGTGCTGCCAATTTAAAAATATTTCTCCCTGTAATGTCTTTTACAAATTTTTTTTTAAAAATACAGAATTCATTGTCTGTATGTCTTTGGCGTATATGGTCATGTCTATGGATGCTATGGCCTTTCCAGAGCATTTCTAGATAACTCCGATTTTATTTTATTTTATATTTTATTAGTAACGTGGCTATAACTCACACCAAAAATAATGTCTAGTCAGTAGCTACATTAATGCTGCAAGCCCTGAAAATATTAAATTGCTCAATAATTCTTTTTTTTAAATATTCTGTATATTTCTCTGGCACATAAAGCCACAACGTTTTATTTTTGTTACACAATATGAAGCTCATAAATCTCTTTAACATTTTCATTTAATGTCTATGAATTCTACAGACAATACAACCATATAAGAATCTATTCATAAATCAATTTTGCTATAAAAATTGTCCATTACAGAACATCCTGTTCTATTAACTTGTACGACTAAATAGCTTTGACTAAATTATAATCGATTTGTTTATGGGAATATCTATTGCTATTGTCATTGTCCTTGTGTTTTGCGTGTGCTTGTCTGTAAATGCAAGTGTCACATTATTATGCTTATTTTTAATTCATGCACACATGGTGTCATATTAATTTATGCGAATGTCACCTGACATCAATCATAACGAATGCAAAATTTTATGTCTTCTCATGACAACGTATGTATGTACTGATGTTTTAATTTATTTAATGTTTATTGGTAGTGGTAACAGAAGGCTAAATACGTACATTTCGAATTTTAACGAGGTAAATATAAAGTGAGCTTTTTTGTTATAAGACCATTAGTGAACATAAATTTTAGTTATTTTCTTTTTAATGTATTTTTAACTCAGTTTTACTTAATTAGATAACTTTTAAAATATTATCTAAAAAAAAAATTATGTATGTAAGTTAAGAGAATTTTCGATACATTTTTAAACTACTGTATAACCTCGCTAATCCGGACAGATATAGTTCGACCCCTCGTCCGGATTACTGGATCATCCGGACTACAGAAAAAAATGTTACAGGCCTTAAATTAAGATATGTTTAGTTTTTATTATTACAAAACTAATTTGAATATATCTGTGGCTTAGAGCTAAAAGGGCTTAAGTCAAAATATTAACTTCTAAGAAAATTAGAATTGAACGTTAACTTTTATAGATGCTTTCATAGTGACATTGGCTAGCATTTTATTTATGAAGGTGTTCTGGGTTAAGTATGACTTTAACTGTTTTTCCATAATGAAATAGAGCAAGAAAACAAATCTAATGCAATGACTAGCTCAAAAGAGCAAAAAATGACATAGGCCCTTTTAGCTCCAAGCCACAGATATAAAAAGAACTAAAGTACATAATATAAAAAAATTAATTTAAGAAAAAATTTCTAAAAATATGCAAATTAGGTTAGTTAAAAAAATATAATGGATTGAAGTACGCGCAAATATTTTTTGGATACGATTTTTAGTATGCAGTTTTTCTGCTTTGTTTTAAAATTCATAAAAAAATAATATTCTCTTATCAGTCGCATTTGTTTGCTGGGCCCATAAAATTCCTCTTGCAAACAGATCAATAGCTTTTTATTTGAGACATTATCATGGACTTCCTGAATTTTCTCTAGAGAATTGTCGGAGTCTTTGTTTTCCTCAATATTTAAAATGACGTACAATAACGAAAAAAACAAACAAATACAAAACAAAGTAAAGTCCGCTTTACAGAAGTAAAATTTTCAAACTAACCGAAACATTCAACTGTCCGGATTACTGTACAGTCCGGATTAGCGAGTATCCGGACTACAGAGGTTATACTGTATATTTTTGCCTCTAAATTGTTAACTTTTTACTTAGCTGGCGTTTATGGGTTAACATAAATTAATTATTAATAAAATAAAAATTATTAAAGCATTTAGAAATGTAGACATAAAACATTGATAAGGTCAAAAAATAGAATCAAGTTCCGTATCATAGCCCGGAAAAATTCGTATAAAAATGATCTTTTTGTGATGTTGCACGAAGATAGTAACGGATTTACTTGTACTCACATTTTGCATAAGTTTTCTTTGGAGCAAAGGCATGTAAAGCGTTTGAGGCTTGGACCTAATATTTTATAATGATGGAGAGAGAAAGAGAGCAATGCATACCAGGGATGGTAACAGGTTCGCCACAACAAAAATAGTGTTACTAACAAATTTTTTTCAAAAACGAACCAAAACGTACCACTTTATCTAATACCCTTTATTACTATTATAAGTTCAATGATTGCGGTACCAAAAATAGCTGTCTTTCAATAAATTGAAGCGATATTTAAAAAGTTTTAAACTTTATTTTAAGGGCCGATGTTGATTTTGAATAAAACACAAATTATTTAAGAAATTATTGTCATTTCTTTTTATTATGAAAATATTGGTATGGTTCAGTTATGTATGAAACAAAACATCGACCAAATGACGACTTCGGCGGCGTTGCTCGATTATGTATCTTTCCATGGTTCAAATTGCGTTAGTCTGAAATTGAGAAATATCATATGAAATGTAGAAAAAAAAACTTGACGTTTAGGTGTGGTTCACATTCAACATCAGCCCTTGAAATTCAACCACCCTTTAGTTTAAAGTAATAATTTGTATTTAATATTTCAGAAGTGCTAAAATGTTTTTAAAATACATTCATTTGTATTGTTGTTTAAAGAAAAGTGTTGGCATCAAAATAAACTAATTTCTTAAAAACTGACATTTGAGGTAACGAACAAAAATTTTACATACTCTTATTCAGCGTAAGTTTTATTTTTTATTTCAATTAATTAAAGTTATCTATTATTCTATATTTTAACATTTTTAGTGTAATAAAAGTTTTAAGGAATTTTTATATTTGAAAACTAATAAGATTTTTATTGACAAATTATTTCAACTTATATGTTTTTTCACTAAAAATAATCATATTCCACCAAAAACTTAAAAAAAATTAAACAAACCAATTAAGCTACCAAGTTATGCACAAATTGACAAAAATCCACAAATGATGGACCTCCCTGGTACCCACTTGATTATATTTAAAGCTATTTTAACATTAGTTGCTTCATTGTCATGTTGCCTTAAGTTTAATAAAAATATCGTTTGTCAATCTTAGGAAAAAATATAGAGGGAACTGCATTATAGTCTCTATAACAATATTTGGTTCAAAAATTCAATATCTTTATACTTTAAAAATAATATGATTTACAAAAAAAAAGTATGACACTTCCGCAAAAATAACATTATATTTAAATGTATTTAAAATCACAAATAACCACTAAATGCTTGTTGAAACAACAGTATGATTAAAAAGCAATCATACTATGATTTTTTTCATATAATTTGTTTTCAGTTGTTTTTCTTGCTGGCATATAAAAAAATATACAAACATTTTAAAGAAATTTAAAAAGTTAACAAATAATAAAACTAAAAGATTAAATGTAAAACAGTACTACTTCAAGCAAAATTGTGATTATAAATGTATTTATATCAATATAACTAAACAATAATATTCTTTAGAAAACAGCAATTATTGTCTTTTTCATTTGTAGTTATAATATGATAATTAGATGATGCTCTAATTAAACATAATAATGGTAGCTGACAACAATTATATGTTTTAACCACAATCATACAATTCAATCATAGTATGTTGCTCTTCGATTTTAATTACCACAATCATGTTGTTTCCTTGCGTAAGTTTAAAAATGATTTTGCAGTTATTATAGAACACTACTGGAGACCATGACTAGAAGTGTTGCCTAACTATGATGACCAAACGTTATTAAGGCAAAGTTAATGGGGAAGTTTGCAGATATTTAATTTTCCATTAATTTTCCATTTTAAATTTGTTTTATGAAACTTTAGTAAATGCTACTGTGCTTCCTAGACTAATGACATTATAAACTTTTCATGTCCAATCATCCAATCATCAAAGTGTATAGCAGTAAATTCATAACAACTAGTTTCTTTCTATTTAATCCATCTCTATTCAAATATTCCATTAAAAATGTATGAAAACAACCATAAACTGTGTATTAAAAAAAAAAGGAAAAAAAAACTTTGATATTTTTTGAGAGCTAAAAGTTTTTGTTCATTTAAAAATTTGTTTATCAACAAAAATTGCCTTTGTGAAACAGTCGCTTTGTTTTGTTTGCCAAATAACACAAAACAAATGAAAATAATTAAAAATTCATGAATAGGAATAAGTTTAAAGTATTTTTTTTTGTACACATTTCTTTTCTTGTTGGTAGCTCATAATGTAATCATATTTAAAATAAATTTGTTTGTTTTAAAATTTCATTAAATCTGAAAATAAGTTTTGAGTTTTAGTTTTTTTATTTTGACAACAGAGGAAAGTTTCATAATATTTTGCTTTAAATTAGTTATATTCATTAGCAATTTAAGTTTTGCCTTTTTTGTTGACGCTTGCAATTACACGACTTCAAAGCTCTGAACATTGTAATGAAAAATAAGAGTAATCATCAGGGACAGGTATTTAAAGGAATAGGTTTGCTTTTTCTTAATCATAAAATCTATTTTGAAAAATTTTAGAGTTTTAATTTGAGGTGTTGCTCCCACCTCTCTACTCCCTACTGACAATACACTTTGGCCTAAGACTAGTTAAGAAGACCAGGGACTTGTAAAAACAATTTTGTGGGCGTGAAGGCAGGTTAGGACAGTACGGCTTATATGGCAGTTGGTGAAGGACAATTTTTAGAATTTCATTAGTGTGTATATTTAGTTTAAAAAAAATAAATTTCTTGAAAATGTTTGTTACCTAGACGATTTATATTATTTACATTTTTGTGATGAAAATTTAATAAGAAAAAGTAAGAACACTATATTCGGCTGTGCCGAATCTTTTATACTCACCACAGCACAGAATTTATTATTTTGTTTTTAACAGTAATCGCTATAGAATAATCTCTTTATACTAAAATATGTATCATTATCTTTGTGTAAGTAACTTCGATATGCTAGTAAAATGTTGTCGTAATTTGGGTCTTTCAATGAAAGTGGACGTTAAAGTAGACATGTCAATAAAGTTTCTGCTAATAAATACAACTTACATATTCCAATATAGTCCTTTATTCTTCCAAAATCTTTATTCATAGAGAACTTATATGAATTTGAGATAAAACTTAAAATGGAAGGTGGGCGTGAAAGTGGGCGTGTAACATTTATTTTTCGTTAGTGCAAAGCCTTTGACCAAAAAGCAATGATATCGAAATTTCTGAGTCGTACATATAGTTATGTCAGTTTCATTACGTTTTAAATTTAAAATATACACTGAGCGGTATAAATTTTCGTACATTTTGATCTATAACTGTTTTCCTAATGCATAGATTCAAGCGATTTTTAGGGAAAAATATTGCTTTTACTCGAGAAATATATATTCGAAGTTTCATGACTGTACGTTAATGCGTTTAGACACAATTGAATTTTATTCGATGTTCGAAGGACACGGTTTTTTCGACCTGCTCTTGCATTACGAGCTATAACTCTCTTCCTTATATTTTGATTTAGCCAATTTTCAATACCAAACAAACTTTGTCTATTAGAAAGATTCTGGCAAAATTTGAGCCCCCTAGCTTTTTCGGTGCGACCTCTATCGTGCTTTCAACAGAAGGACGGACATAGCTAGATCGTCATAAAATCAAACCCCGATTCAGAATATATATACTTTATGGGGTCCAAAATGGATATTTCGATGTGTTACAAACGGGATGACAAAATGAATATACCCCCACCATTTTTTTGGTGGCGGGTATAAAAATATTTTTTAAAAATCATTTGGTCATAGATAATATTCCATACTCTTCACTCCAACTTTATAAAAAATTATCGAAATATATTTATGAAAATAATTTATAATAAACTATTAATTTACGTAAAATATTAAAAACTCGTTTCGCGTAGAGTTATTTTACTAAAAAAAATATATTTTTATTTATTAATTGATTTTAAGCTATTTACGATAAACATACACACTGCACTCCTTTAGAACACCTTTATCAGCTGTAAAATATTTAAATAAAATGAATACAGGGAAACCTAGCTTTAACGAAAATCCTATATAACGAACGTTATAATATTTGATATTGGCTACCTTATATGGCGAATATTAAATAAAAATTTACTCGATATAAGGAATTGTAAAAAAAAGTAGCGAAAAGAAAACAAAACACAAACTATCAAAATTTTTTATATTTTATTGAACATTGCCAATGTTTTAAAACAAGTTTTCAAATTTTCAAGTTTGCCAGTTTGCCTTTTTTTTGGTTTGCCTTTTGAATTGAATTAGGCCTATGGCATTCGAAATATAAGGCAAACCAAAATATGTTAAGCAATTAGGACGTTGGAGTACTGTTACTACTTTTTTGTATGATAAATCGTTTTAAAACAAAATGCTTTCAACTTTTTTTTATTACAATTTAAACTGTGCACATATTAGAGTTAAGTTTAAATAGGAAAAAATTCGTAGAAAGAAAATGAACAAGTTTTGCAATATCAAAATCATCAATATGTTCATTCAATAAAATGCCTGCAAAGATTGTTTTTATTAATCTCCGATAATACCCTAGTCAACCTTCTAAATAAAAACAACAAGAGGTTTTAACATTTGGGCTATATTCGTATCCATGCATTTTTTATATCTCATTAAATAACATAACTGTTACTGTAAAATTAAAAATATTTGATATTTGTTAATCTAATAAGAGAAAAAAGTTAAAAATAAACTACTAAAAACTGCTATTAAATGAACTTATCGAAATTACGAATGGGCTTGACATTACATAGTTCGTTATACCGGGGTTAACCTGTATTTGAGATCTTAAGTATTGTATGTTCTAATTTCTGTTACGTTTTATATTCTATTTTATTTTTTATTTATTATGGCGAGTGCAGAGAGAAGTATACGCCAAGAACAGCGCAAAATTGCTCTAATCACAATTATGCCTCTGTGTGTGGGTATGTGTATACAAGTATGTACCTGCTGGGAATAGTTTGACTGTTGTTATATTGGCAGACAGAATGTGCCACACTGGGATTTTAAATGTTGACTTGTGCTAACAGACATGAGAGCTGTCTGCGTGCCAAGAGGGAAGAAGAGAAGAAGAAGAAGTGATTATATGCACTCACTGTGATCAACAGCGATAAATTTAGCTGTAAAAGGATGTTTTGAAGTCTAGTTAATACAGCATTTTATTTGATGTGTTTTTAATTTATTTGTTAGCAATGTTGATGGGTATTTTTTCTTCTTCTCATTCGCTGGCTGTTTATCCTTTAAGTAGGAAAAATACATAAAAATCTTTTCATGACAATAAAAGTAGATGTTTAATGAAATTAAATTTATTTTTTCTTCTCGTGCTAGTTGCACAAAAAAAAAGAAGCTTAATTGTATTTCCGTAACAATGGCACTTTGCTGCCTTTAGAAGCATTAATTAATGGCGCTGATATGTTTGAAGTTTTAATTGGCAATTGTAAATCAATTTATGTGCATCATCATTTAATTGATGTTACAAGTCTCGGTTGCGTGTCATCGTTTTTAAATTATTGTTTTGAATGTGTTTGTTGTTGCAGCGGATAATAGATAATTTTAATGACATTTGCTGTGTTATTTATTAAGCCTTAAAGTTTATACATACATGTTTTTAAGCAATAGATTTTATTTATTCTCAATTATTATTATTATTGATCAATTACTTTGTTGTAGTTTCAATTAGTTTTGCTTGTTTTCGCTTTAATTAGTTTTTAATAAAAAAATATTTATATAAATTGTTTAAGGCAATAAATGCTTCTTTGTAACTTTCGATCACATAAAGTTTTCCTTTAAGTCGAATCCCTGATAAAATAATCAAAAAGCGTAGAATCAGTGAGATAGATTTTCGCTCTGTCAAACTGTGAATTGAAAAGTTTTTGTGTGTCATATCATATAGCGGCACTTATGGAAAAAAGCTCTTTATTTCACAGTTTCATAGAAAGGCAATTGAGCCCTAGATCATTTCGACTTATAGTGCTTTTTACGAAGTGTAACCTTTAGTAATTCGACCATTTGATATGGCGTTTTTAGGACAATTTATGACTCAAATAATTTTTATTACAAAATCTGTTTACCGTTTACTGTTGATATTTACGTTCTTCTGTCCATATTAAGGGATGTAGGTAGGCAGGTAGGAAGGTAGTAAGGCTTATGCAAAGTTACGCTCACACCCTCATCCAAAGAACAATACGATCCATTGTGACGCTAATATGTAAAGGCTATAATACACGGCATGTTTTTTACATCTGACTTTAAAACTTGTGAGACACATGTAAATCTAAGTGTCTGTCTGTCGCTGACTGCTTTGCAGCAGCAGAGATTTCTGCCAAACGCAAATGTCACATGTTTTGACAGACGAAAATAGACCGTGCTCAAATTGAAATATTGTCAGATGTCTCTACACATGTTTTTTACAGAATTAATGTTTTAAAGGTAACACACGACATGCTCGTATTTAGCAGTGTGGAATTGGTCAAGTCAGATGAAAAAAAACATGTAATGTATTAGTTGTCTGTTTTTGGCATATGATAAGCAATGCAAAAGCTTACTGAGTTTTATCGTACCGTAGTTGTAACGTATCATTCTATATAAAATAGAATTTTCTTACGTTTTTGCGTGAATTTTGTAAGCCAGTGATGGGATGCTTACTTGTTTTATTATTTAAGGGAATTTTTGCAGTACGGATGCAGCGACTCTCAGCTAACAAGGCCTTTATGCGTGACTGGAAGACAAACGTAACTGATGTTCAAAAATATGTTATCCAACGAATAGTTAATGAAATAAACAAATGAATCTATATATATAAAAGTGAAACTCTGTGTATGTGTGTGTGTGTGTGTTAGCTATAGACTCCGAAACTGTAAAACCGATCGGGCTCAAACTTTGGTAAGTTTTTGTACACATACCAGGGAGTGTTTATGGGTGGAAAAAAATGGGCGGGCGACGCCCATAAAAAATTAGTTATCATTTTTAGCTACTTGCACATGACCGATTTTTCTGAAACTTTGCACACATATTGAACTGTCATGACTTTATAATTTCGTGATAAGAAAAGTGGGCAGGGCCACGCCCATAAAAAGTTAAAATTTTGAGGTACTTGCCCTGGACCAATTTTTCTAAAACTTTGCAGACATAATGAGCTGTCATAACTATATAATTTTGTGATTAGAAAAGTGGGCAGGGCCACGCCCATAAAAACAGTTATAATTTTGAGGTACTTGCTCTGGAATGATTTTTGTGAAACTTTGCACACATATTGAGCTGTCATGACTAGATAATTTCGTGATTAGAAAAGTGGGCAGTCCACACCTAAAAAAAAGTTATAATTTTTATCTTCTTGCACTTGATATTCAATTAAAATTCAGAATGCATTTTTAATCATTAAGGGGCGTAGCAACGCGCGCCGGGCTTTTCTAGTTAATTATAAAGTGCAACTAATATCTATGTATGTAACTGTTACCTGTTAGTTGTTTTTATCTAAATCTTTCACGATCCTGCAAGCCTTTGTTTTTTTATTTGCTTACACACATGTACGCTCACGTTAAATTAACTGCGATAAAAAAAACCCATAGTCAAGACATACACACGGGAGAAACCAAGAAATTCCTAATAAATAATAAATCAACTTAAAAGACTTTTGTAAAATTTCTTCTCTGCGTGTTACATTGCTTTTGTGGTCACATTTAGTATAACCTGCTAGAAATACAGACGATAAAATTAACGTTAATGACTCTATATGAAAAAAAAGGTAAAACTTATTTATGAGTTGCATAAGATCACTGGCAGGCAACATTTAAATTTTGAAAAAAAATAGTAAATAAATTACAACAAAAGTTCAAAAACCCATCTCCTTTAAAACTTGAATTTTGTGGGTTACGTTATTTTAGCAGTTAAGGCTAAACGATATGTGTCGTTGAATCTACATAGTTATTGAACATATCAAATTTAGTTCGCCTGGGGTTAAAATGTCTCTTAATATTGAATTTTACTGATTTGACACGCCCACTTTTTGCTATTTTGAAAATGTTTTTTTATACAAACCATCTAAATACATAAAAAAAGTACAGAATGGTTAAATTCGGTTCAGTAGTTTCAGAGTTCACTTATTACACACAAAAATGAGAAAATTTTTATATATACATCTCGATGGTTACAAGTAGAGAAGCCCTAACTCGTATATTTTACGCAGTTAAGTTTTTAACTCAATACATTTCACACAAATACTCCTCGATACAAAAATTTAATTCAATAGAATTAAAAATAGCAGTTTTACAAGCAATTTTGCAAAAGCAGTAGTTACATTATGATAGCACAGTTTTCGTTACTGTTAAATTACAATTATTAAAGATAGGACCTTTCTACATGTGACCAACGATATATATAAATAATTTGGCTATTTGTTTTTCGTATTTTCCTTTTAACCAAATAAATCTCTTAATTAGCTACGAGTGTATTCTAAAATGTCACTTTAAGTAAGTAAGAGTACGAGTAAGAAAAGGTATCTTGCGGTATTAAATGAATTTAATTTATTACATTTTCTTAATAACAAAATTTGTATAATTTAATTTGACAGTATTTTACGAACACAAACACAAACAACTAAACAGAAAAAAAAACAAAAAGTAAAATGAAATAAATTATAATAAAATTCGAATAGTAAATACACACTAAAGACAAATTATAAATCTAGAGTCTTACGTTAAGAAAAAGTCTTTTGCACTTAAGTCGTAACATAAAAACAACGGCATTCACGATTTTGATGCCCACTATGAGTAAAGAAATAAGTTTGCTAATTATTAGTCCTGACTCATGACAAAGACGCTAGCTACAAACGAAGCATGTAAATATATATGTTTGAACTAATGTTCATTTGTATGCATCGCTGTTTACTGGTTTTGCTGTATTATGTCTTTGGAAAAGAGACACGCGTTTCTATTAGTGTTGCCTCGTGTGTAGCTAACATGAAGGTAAAAACTTTGTTCGGTACGTTAACGTGAACGCAAAGTACTGAAATTGGACAAATTTTACTTTTTTGAGTAGTTTGACATCTGTCAGTTGTCATTTGTTTAACTTTCATTTGACTCATTTGACTCATTTAATTCTATTTAAGTGTTTATTGATTTACTGTCATATGCATACAAATTATTAATGGTTTAAAGAGGGTCTGATCTGATCTTTTTATAGAAATTTTATTTATGGACCTTTAATAAACCTCGTCACTTTAAAAAATATCAGACGAATATCGCATATCGGTTTCTTTGTCACTACACCTCAAGGAACGTTCATGAAGCGCTACACTAAGATTGAATTTGTAATTGTTTTACCAAAACCGTATGGGTATGTATGTATCTCTGTAATGAAACACAAAGTTGCCTAATGGGCAATTGTTAACTAAGCGTATATATTTATCTTAATTAACTTAAAGTTACAATCAAAACAAAACAAAAAAAAAAATTCTATATAAAAGTAGGAAAAGAAAGAAAAAGCTAAGCAACAGAAAAGATACAACAAACTTTAATAACTGCGTAATATAAAAAAAGTGACACAAACACACCCATACATATAATTTAAGTACTAAGTTAGTACATGCTATAATGGAATAAGGTCCGTTAAAATGTTTTTGTGTATGTGTACATTATTATTAAACGATTAAGTTCCTTATTTTCTGGTTATGTCATGAAAGTAGCCAAGAAAAGAAAACATTTTTTCTAAAAAACCTTAAATTTTATCCTCTTAACTGTTTGTTTTTTGGTCGAACTCCATCTTGTTTTCTGCAGACATACAGGTTAACGAACATCTCTGAAAAGTCTTATATTGTTTAAGAGTACAATGTTTGGCCGTTCCGAACCCGACTAATCCTTTACCAACATGTACGTAGGCTTAATAACCCTATCGTAGTGTAGCCTAGTTTTGAAATTTCATATTATACACAAATTTGTTATTTTCGACGACATCTTTGATTATAAATTTTTATATAGGAAATTGTATTTTACTTGTCAAGGTTTAGGAAGTATAAGGTTTAGGAAGAAAATTATGCGCCATTTTGTTGCGACATTCCTTCTCCTGAAATATTTGAAATTTCAAAGTTGGCAGAAATCTCTGCTGCTGCAAAGTAGTCAGCGACGGTAGCCTGTAAGAGTACAATTTAGGTGGTATCCACGTACATAGTTACTTTCGAACATTTTATTTACTTTTTCTTGTCTATATATATAAAAGTGAAACTCTGTGTGTGTGTGTGTGTGTTAGCTATAGACTCCGAAACTGTAAAACCGATCGGACTCAAACTTTGGCAAGTTGTTGTACACATACCAGGGAGTGTTTATGGGTGGAAAAAAGTGGGCGGGGCCACGCCCATTAAAATTAGTTATCAGTTTTAGCTACTTGCACTTGACCGATTTTTCTGAAACTTTGCACACATATCGAGCTGTCATGACTTAATAATTTTGTGATAAGAAAAGTGGGCGGGGCCACGCCCCTAAAAAAGTTTTAATTTTGAGGTACTTGCATTGGACAGATTTTTCTGAAACTTTGCACACATACTAAGCTGTCATAACCATATAATTTCGTGATTAGAAAAGTGGGCAGGGCCACGCCCATAAAAAAAGGTTATAATTTTGAGGTACTTGCACCAGACCGATTTTTCTGAAACTTTGCACACATATCGAGCTGTCATGACTAAATAATTTCGTGATTAGAAAAGTGGGCAGTGCCACGCCCATAAAAAATAGGTATCATTTTGAGGTACTTGCACTGGACCGATTATTCTGAAACTTTGCACACATATTGAGCTATTATGACTTTACAATTTCGTGATTAGAAAAGAGGGCAGGGCCACGCCCATAAAAACAATTATAATTTTGAGGTACTTGCACTGGTCCGATTCTTCTGAAACTTTGCACACATATTGAGCTGTTATGACTTTACAATTTCGTGATTAGAAAAGTGGGCAATGCCACGCCCATAAAAAAAATTATAATATTTAGGTTTTTGCACTTGATATTCAATTAAAATTCAGAATGCATTTCAATTCATTAAGGGGCGTAGCAACGCGCGCCGGGTTTGGCTAGTTACTATAAAAATTGCTCAAGACTTTAGCTTGATGACATAATTCCTAAACAAATGCAATATGAAATTTTTTAAATACTATTATGCAGTCTGAACAACATTTTAAGTTAAACACAGAGTAAGGAAATACATTTTTGATTAAATTTTAATTTTAAAATTTTATTAATTAATTTTAAATTTAACGTATAAATAACATTGTATCGTTTTTCAAACATTAAAAAACTACAATTGTCTGATTTTCATAAGAGTGCCTGCATTTGTATGTAAAGGGTGATTTTTTAAGGTCTATAGAAAAGTTTAAAAAAAGAACACATAAAATTCAGAAAAATGCATGAAATCTTTATTTGAATCGATAGTACGTGCGGTCCATATAATTAAATGTTTGAAGATTATTTCATGCAAATGTTGACCGCGAATGCGCCTCAAATGGCCCATCCGCTTAGTCCAATTTTGGCATACTCTTTCCAACATTTCGGCCGGTATCTCATGAATAAATAGTTCAATGTTGTCTTCCAATGCGTCAATTGAAACAAGATAAGAAACGTGCGCCAGCTGTTTAAACCAGTGTTTCCAAAAAGATAATAGCTAAAAGATCACCCTTAATTTAAATCAAAACTGCCACCGTGATTGTTTCTGCGTTTCCAGATTATTAATAATATTTTTTAACTGCTTTATATTGTTACCGCACCTAATTTATTCTTTATTTATTTATTTTTTATTTTTTTAAGTTAAAATTAAATACATGAAATTTGAATGAAAGAAAAAGCCAGAAAAAGCTAAATGCATTGTTGTAAAAAGCTGAAAAAAGCGAAAAGCTAAATGAAATATTTCGAACTTAATATTGCAAAATAAAGCGAAATTTGGCTCGAAGATAGCTGATGTGTTGACACTGCTTAAGTGTTTTAAACTTTCTGTATACCTTGCCATTAAAAAAAAACATATTACCTTAACTTTTTTGACTGAAGTCTATAAGGTAATAATGTATTAAAGCGTATTATGACCTTAAATGAAAATAAATGACAGATAAAGTACTCATTAAAATGACATATAAGTTATTAAAGATACACCATTATTTTTTTCAAGTGATACATCCAATCAAGCAAGGACACAGGGTCAGAGAAAAAAAATGCAATTCACACTGAGCTCTAAAAGTCACATTTTAAAATACCAGATTTGACCCATCAATAAATTAATTTTCCACCATTTTGTAGTGGCGGCCAACATGAATTTTAATTTTTTATAGCGCTTATATTTTCCTAGTCAAGTCCTTTCAGATGATACAAATATTGACTCTCTCGGTTGTCTAGAAGCTGAAAAAAAATTTATTTTTGTTTGTAAATTTTTGAAATATATATTTAAAAACAAAATTTTTTTGCCTATAACTTTACCGACTAGTGCCCGCTTTATCCAAAAATTTTCACGAATATGTCTAGATGCATATTATATCCACAAATAGTAGCAAAGGCACCTAAAAATTATTCTATGGCTGAAGAACTTTAATTTTTGTGGTAAAAATATGGGAAAAAAACAGAGGCAGTCGTGTTTATTTGCCCATATCTCAGAAAGTTATGGAGCGATGGTGCTGAATTTCAATAGCGATCCATTCCCGTATATTTCCAAAAGATTAATACCATACACAGATCTGAGAAGCATATGGTTGCTTCTAAAAGTTGATTACAACAAACACACGGACACACGGACACACGGACAGGGCTTAATCGACTCCTCTATTCATGAGCTTTCAGAAAATATATACTTAATGGGGTCGGAAATGAAAATTGTAGAAATTACAAATGGAATGACAATGCTATATCTGTGGCTTGGAGCTAAAAGGGCCAATGCCACTTTTTTGCTGTTTTGAGTTAATCATTGCATTAGATTTGTTTTCTTGCTCTATTTCATTATGGGAAAACAGCTAAAGTCATACTTTACCCAGAACAGCTTCTTAAAGAAAATGCTGGAAAGCATCTATAAAAGTTAAAGTTCGATTCCAATTTTCTTAAAAGTAAATATTTTGACAAGGACCCCCTAAGCGCATAAGCTGGCTCCGTGCCTGCACCCTATAAATGATAATTTTGTATTTAAATTTATAAAATATCAGTATATTATTTTAATAATAATGATTTTCCTTTAAAAACAACATATTTTACTTATTTTTTTATACAATATTATTTAATTTAAATAATTTTCATTTAAGTTTGGTTAAATTTAATTTTTTTTAACATGAGTGTCAAATGTGAATATTTGTTTATTACAGATCTTATATAGGAAGTTTTTGACTTTGGTTTTTAAATCATCACTTTTTAAGTTTAATGGTATTTATATTGGTGTTGCTTAATACTAAGAAATAATATTTGAAATATTTCTGCTGCTAATAATATCTGTTACTTAGGATAATAAATGAATTTATTCATTGTAACCCAAATAAAAAAAAAACATACACACAGACACATACACACGCAATTTTTCTTACACAAAAGATTAAAAGCAATAAATTACAAACACTACTTTCGTTTCTCAAACAAACAAACGAAAGCAAATAAACAAAGGCATAGAAAAAAAGTACTTAAAAGCCCCAAGTAAAGCGACATTTTACAATAATAAAAAATAGCAACAAAAAAAAAGCAACCAACATTGTATGGGAATGGGGAGCAAACAGATGGCCAGGACATAACATATACAAACGCAACATACTCTATACACTCGCACTCATACTCACAGCAACTTTTGGCTCGGTCAAAGTGGACAAAAATCCAAAGTGAATTATACATTTTGTTGGGAACAATTTCTGTTGGTCAAATGTGGGATAAAAAAAGAGAAACAAACTTGTCAAACGGGATTAAGAATACAAGAAAACTAATACTTACTTAAATTTTTTTTGAAAAAAAATATATAAAATAAGAAATAAAAAAAATAAGTAGATTATGAATAAAGATTTAAAAAAAAAAAAAAAAAAAAAAACAAAAAAATGGGGTTAGAGTGTTAAAAGATAAGGGCTGTCCATTTTATGGCTAAAAAGGTTTTAACAGTGACCTGCAAATTTCATCTATCGTCTTAAGGTGATTTACGATGTTGTCAATACCTTAAAAAAAATTAGTTATAAATAGTTAAAAAAGGGTTTCTTAATAAAGAAGGTTTAACATTGATAAGGCATAAATACGCTATACATATGTGTAATATACCGGGTGAATTTTCAACCGCTTGGGAATTTAACATTAAAAGAACACAAAAATGTTGCTAAAGTAAATAAAATATTTAATTGGGACAATAAATGAATGCATGTGATTTCTTTTCTAAACATAATTTCATTTAAATATTGCCCGCGACTACGTCGTAGGTGGTTTATTCCTAAGCTAATATTTTGGCATACTTTTTTTTCCAGAATTTCGGACTATATCTCACAAAACGTAGCTCCAGTCTTTTTTTTAAGATATTTCACGTTTCTTCACAAAAATAGTCATACATGAATAGTTATAAATAGTTATAAAATAGTTATACATAAATAGTTAAAAAAAGGATTTCTTAATAAAGAAGGTTTAATGTTGATAAGACATAAATAAACTATACATATGTGTAATGTACCGGGTGATTTTTCAACAGCTTTGGAATAAAAATTTAACAACACAAAAATTTTGCTAAACTAAATAAAATATTTTATTAGGGCAATAATAAATGGTTGTTATTTCTAAACATAATTTCATTTAAATGTTGCCCGCGACTACGTCGTAGGTGGTTTATTCCTAAGCTAAAATTTTGGCATCCTTTTTCCAGAATTTCGGACTATATCTCACAAAACGTAGCTCCAGTCTTTTCTTTTAGATATTTCACGTTTCTTCACAAAAATAGTCTAGTGGTGTCAAATGCCATGCCAACATATTCGCCCAACGTATTCGCCTTTTGATAGTTTTATGTCAAATTGTTCCATTTTGGGTAAAAACATCGGTGATCATCGGGATCATTATTAAAACTGTTTGATATAGCAGCCACATTCTTTTCGGAATGCACTCTTCACATATGGGTTGGTGGATTATTGTCTAATAAAGTAAAACTGGTGCCAAAATTGTTTACAACAGCTTGGTAGGATATATTTGACGAATTAAATATTTCACACACCAGGAATTTTTTAAAATAAAATTCAATAATTTGCAAATGTTGTTCGTTTGTTAGTCTTTTCATGGTTAAATGGTTAACCTTACACTGAAAATCAAAATAAAAAAAAAAATCACCCTTTTATATTAATTTTTTTTTCAAAAAGTGCATGTATGCCGTGATATGTCAGAGTTTAAATGTTAAAAATCATCATCATCAGCGCTATCTTGGTTATGTGACTAATAACAACTGTAAGGTTTGGTATTCATGCTGAAGATACGACAGTTTTTGCTGTGATGTATATGACAGTTTGAATATGCAACTCTCACGACAATAATGATTTAGTTATATTTTATAAATCTACATTTAACAAAATGTGAACAAGCAAGTAAGAGCAATAAATTTGGCTGGGCCGAATCTTTTATACCCACCGCCAATTTTGTGTATTTTATAGCACAAAATTTATTATAACATATTTTGTTATTAACAGTAATCGCTGTGGAATAAGTAATCTCTTTATACTAAAATATGTATCACTTTCTTTGTAAAACTTCGATATGCTAGTAAAATACTTTCGTAAATTTAGTCTTTTAATGAAAATGGGCGTTAAAGTAGGCGTGTCAATATAGTTTCTGCTACTAAATAAAACTGAGGTATTTCAAAATTCTTCCAAAGATTTTGTCGGTTTTATGAGCTTTTAAATTTCATTAACAGTAGAAAACGTGAAAAGTAGGCGTTATAGTAGGCGTGTCGAAGTTGTTTCTGCTAATGAATACAACTTACATATTTCAATATAGTCCTTTATTATTCCAAAATCTTTAAACATAGAGAAATAATGTGAATTTGAGATAAAGCCTTATATAGGAGGTAGGCGTAAAAGTGGGCGTGGCACATTTATTTTACGTTAGAACAAAGCCTTTGACCAAAAAGCCATGGTTGCAAAATTTCACAATCGTACATCTAATTTTGTCAGTTTTATTAGGTTTTAAATTTAAAATATACCGAATTAATACTCAGTGCGCTATTAATTTTTGATCTATAACTCCTTTCCTTGTGCATAGATTTAAGCAATTTTCAGCGAAAATATTGTTTTTACTCATGAAATATATATTCGAAGTTTCATGAGTCTACGTTAATGCGTTTGAACACAATTCTATTTGTTTTGATGTTGGAAGGACACGGTTTTTTTGACCTTCTTTTGAATTACATGATATAACTCTCTTTCTTATATTCCGATTTATCACATTTTCAATACCAAACAAACCTTGTGTATAAGAAATATGCTGGCAAAATTTGAGCCGCCTAGCTTTTTCGGTGCAACCTCTATCGTGCCTACAACAGACGGACAGATGGACAGACGGACAAAGCTAGATCGTCATAAAATGAAACCCCTATTTAGAATATATATACTTAATGGGGTCTAAAATGGATATTACGATGTGTTACAAACGGAATGACAAAATGAACATACCGCCACCATTTTTTTGGTGGCGGGTATAAAAAAATTAGTTAAATAGTTGTGACAAACATAAGTGAAGAGTTTCTTTGGAATCTTTCAATTGCTTAGTTTTTTTTATAAATATTTACCATAGAGATTTGTAATGAAATGTCCATTTTTATGTTGCTTACTTAAAGTAGTTAAAAAAGAAGTTTCATCGTCCATAATATAAAATTTTTTAATTGTTCTAAATTACCTTCAAATTCAAGGCAAACATTTGTATACTTTGTATAAATTGATACAAGTACCTTGTGTTTATTCCATATAAATCTTTTCTTTATTACTCAAAAACCTATCTTTAGTCAAATATTTTTGCGTATTAAATTCATATTTGGAGTGGTTTTGATACGCACAGCAAACACTTTAAATATTTATTAAAACGATCCCAATGATTCTATTACATTAAATGATAAAAAAAAATAAATACAAATAATTGTCTTACTTTAACAATGACACAATAGGCGGTCAAAAATTCCATTGAAGCCCTGCGTATTAAGAAAATTTTTTTACAAATTATATTTATGACACTTGGCCAAAATATGAGTATTAGGAAACACAAGGAAAAACATCTCATTTTGATTTTAAAATGTTTTGAAAAATTGTAAAAAGAACAAGCAAAAGTACTCGTGATAACAATAACTGAAAAAATAAAGAACAAGGAACCATATTTAACATTAAAATGTAAACAAACGATTAGTCTCAATACACTTAATGGTCATAGAAAGTAAAAGCGACTGAGAGAACGTCGCGTCGTACAAATAAACAAAGAAGCAAATGGAAAAAAGGATCCTAAGTAAGGGAAACCACATTAAAGTCGAAGAGTAGGCAGATGTTTTATATGACTATGTCGGTTTGGTAGCACTTTAGGCGTATTAAATAAATAACATTATAAAAAATTTAAGAGGCGTTCTAAGTTTCACAATAAAGTATAACACACATACATATGTACATGTGGTATGGCAAACAGCTTGCTATATATGAACACATACATACATACAATCATATATATTTGTTTAAATTGGGAAATAAAAAATCATAGCCAAACAAATTGGAGTGATAAACATCGATAGCTATGCCGAATCCTTAATACCGTCTACAGAAAATCTATTTAATTTCTGTAAAAATGGAATTGATTCAAAATTTCCTTAATAAAATTGAACTTATAGAAATTTTATTAAACATAATTTTTATAAAATAGATCATTTAAAATTTTATATTTAAAATAAAAATTTTGATTTTGTAAATTCCAGAAAAATTTTATGAAGAAAAATTATTAAAAGCTGTTACTATTTAAAGTAGTGCCATGAATATATGTACAATTCATTGATTTGTGAAATATTTAATGTAATAATTTTGGGCGAAAAAACTGATACCGCTGTTTGTAAAACCAAGTAATATTCGACTGTGCCAAATCTTATAATACCCTCACGATATGACTTCATCGTAGCGTAGCCTCGATTTCAGATTTAACTTAATACGCCATTTTGATTTTTATTTACAACATCGTCATTGATTTTGATTTTTTTTTATTATTAGCTGTATTCTACTAGAAATGAAATTTATAAATGAAAATTAATAGTTTTAATTGAAAAAATATGAAGAAAAATATCAATTAAAACATTACTAAAAAATTAATTAAAATTTTCAATAATTTTCAAAAATGATTTTAATTAATTTAATCATGTCTTTATTTGAGATTTGGGCTTTATAATATTAAAGCATTTATTATATCAATAATATAACTTATTAAACCTGTATAAAAAAAATACAAAAAAAAAAATTCTTTTTTTTATATTTGTTTATTCTTAATATACTACATTTATATTACAAAGGAATCAATATTTTTAATTATATTTCGTTACTTATATAATAAAATTAATGATAAGAAATAGTGTTCCACACACATACACATACTATACCATGTCAAAAGGCGGATTTCCAAAAATAATTTTTAGCATCAACGACCTAGGTAGAAAGGAACATTAACCGATAAAAAGGCTTGATCAGGCAGAGTGAAGAAATTCAACTAACTTACCTATTAAAATGAGAATTCTGAGGAATATAAAGGCACACAATAAATATGTAATGAATTTTAGCATACCTACAATGAAACCGATTAATTTATTATATTTAAAACAGAACATATTTTACATATGTATGTGCACTTACCAGAACGTTCTCTTGTATTGTAGATTGGCGACAATTTTTCATTATTTCGCTCCTTGAGTAACAATTATATTAAATTTATTTTTAAAATTAAATTTTTTAAGTAAATGTCATTTAAAACAATATGTATTTTATTTTTTAAAATTTTTTTTCAACTGACAGAAATCTCTTTGTTTTTTTGAAAATATTTTATATCAATTAAAAAAATTAATTAAATTAATGAAAACTATAATTAGAATTCAAAAACAAATTTAAAATTTAATTAATTAAACAAATTTTAGCAATGTTTTTTTCTGTGTATATGTGAGTCATATATCCGACATATTTTTAACTTTATCCTTTTCATAGTTTTCTCCAGCCCTTTCATTTGATATCCATTTTAATAGAGTTAAAAGAAAAAAAACTTAGAAAGAGAAAGAGAGGCTCTTTTTTTGACACTTACATTGAGGGGACTATAGTGGGAAATGCTTATTAATAGAGTTGAACCATACAGCAATTCATTGCACGACATCATCATGGATTTTTGGAATTTTCTATAGTGTAATATATTCTGTTAGTTAAGCCTTTTCATTTGATACCATTGCTGAACTTCTTGGTTATCTGAAAGCTAGAAAAACACCGTAGCAGTTGTATTTACCGTATTTATATCTCAGTTAGCTTGAAACAGTTTTGTTGCATTTTCTCAAGAATATTTTTTTTTGTCCAAGAACTAATTTGTATGTTCAGATACATAACATATTTAAAAAAAAGTATATATATTTTTCTTATTAATTCCTCCCTTAGACTTTATCGATTTATGATTTTCTATCGCTTTTTCCAAATAGCTCCAGAGCCATATTATTTCTATTTATCTTATATATTAATAGGCAAGTTTTAAGATTTTATGATTACACAATAGATTTTAATAAAACTTGTATACGATTTAAAAGGAATTTTCCTACAGATATGTACAGTCCTAATCTTATTAAAATTGGTTAAGTAATTCAAGAGTTATAAGCATTTAAAGTTGGTCCTAATACATGGGCAAAACATATGTTTAATAGAACAAAAAAATTTAAACAACATTGAATCAACATTGTTGATACAAATTATTTTTGCAAAGAGTATTTTTTGTGTATGGTATAGAAAATTAAACAAACAGAGTATATTCACATTTATAACTAGATTGCGATCAAATCGGTGGACCACAGAAAAAACAAACGTTTCTATAAATAATTATGGGGCTGAAAATTTAATTTTTCTTTTCTAAAAATATGGGGAAATCAGAGGTAGTAGTGTTTACGTGCAACACGTGGCTACCTGATTTCAATCAACACACGGACAGATGGAAATTGTTCCCCTATTAATAAGCTTTCGGAAAATACATACTTACATTATGGGATCGGAAATGAATATTGTAAACATACCACTATTATATACCACTGCATGAATATAAAATATTTAATCTATATATCGGACTCAAACTTTGGCAAATTGTTGTACACATTCCAGGGAGTGTTTGAGGCTGATAAAAAGTGGGAGGGGTTACGCCCATAAAAATAAGTTATAATTTTGAGGTACTTGCACTGGACCGATTTTTCTGAAACTTTGCACACATTTTGAGCTGTCATGACATGGGCAGTGCCACCCTCATTAAAAATTAGTTATTATTTTAAGCTATTTCCACGCATGCCAATGGTTCCCACCGATTTGCCTTTCAAATTTAAGCGACTACAGCCTCCAGTTCACCTTGCCTTCGCTATTACCATCAACAAAGATCAATAACTATCACTGCGTGTTGCAGGATTGAATGTGGAAAATCCATGCTTTTCACATGGCCAGCTGTACCTCGCATGCTCCAGAGTGGGAACACCAAAAAATTAGTTAATTTTTACAGCAAATGGAAAAACTAAAAATATTGTATACACACTTGCATTACAATTAAAATCAGTAAAATATTATTTTTATTATCTTCAATTAAAATTCAGAATGCATTTTTATTCATTGGCTAGTAGTCAATAAAAGCTAAAGAGTATTAATCAAGTAAAAACACAAAAGCGAATAAATTGCGTGTAACGCTTAAGGCCATGACTAACTATCGGATTCAGTCGTCCAGATTTTTTTTACATAATCTTACGATTTTGTAGGAGAGTCAGTCATGGCCTTTATTGATACAAAAACCACACATATATTTCACAGTTTTTAATGTGTAAAAAATCATTTGAGAATGAAAGAACATACCGATTTGTGATAACAATTATATAGTTCTTACACGTTAAAAAAACGAATGTATTTAAATGGCGTTGCAGAAGATCCTTGCAGACGTCTATGATATAGTATACCCTTGGCGCCACAGGAGAAGGGTATAAAAAAAAATTATTCAGACTAAATGTATTCAAACATAGTTTAGCTAATTTTTTTTTAAAGGTAAAACTCTAGATATTACATGGTGTTACACATGAAATGACAAACTTTTTTTGTACAACCTCCCAGAAGGAGGTAGTGATTATGAACATCTCATTTATCAATAGGTATATGTATAAGGCAAATATTTATATGTGTGTCTAGCGACATGCGGGAGAATGTTAACGTCAAACACAAGTATGTGCTTGCGAGTTTCAGTAAAAATGGAAATGTATGAACCATAACAAGCCATATTCATAAGGTACATGCATATGCATCGCATGCATTTTGTTTTTGTATAAATGCCTGCATATGCCACACAATATTTTTTCTTTCTTTAATTTTAATAATTTTTAAGAAACTTCAATGTGAAAACTTTTTCTTTTCGGTTTTTTCGATTTTTTAAAACGTTTTAAACAAACTGAAACTGCAATCTATATTTTGTAGAATAAAAACCAAAAAAATTAGGTTTTAAAACTGCAGACATATTATTAAATAAGTTGGCAGGTCTGATAAATTGTATAGAAAAAAAAACAATCAGCTGATTGGGTACGAGCACCTTTTTAATCTGCTTTGAAGATATAAGTGAGGAAAAGTTTTAAGTTGGAAATAATTCCCATATTTATAATACATTTTTTAAATTTATTGAATGCTTATAAAACAATTTGAGCTAATAAATTTTGTTTTTTTAACAGCTAAAAAATTATTAAATTTCTGCAGACCAAGAAGAGGCCTCTTCTTTATTCGTAGTGAATTTGCCATAGAAAATTTTTTTCTAAAAAGTACATTAACTTAGAATAATATATTGCGTTTGATGGGGGGATGCTTTTAAAAATAATACGTTACATTCACAGAGCAATGTCTATTCATTAAAGGCTCTGGTTTCTGTATAACCGGAAAAATTATCAAAGAGTCTTATAAACTTTCGGATGACTGTATTGTATATCAAGTGTAGGTAGTGGGTATTTTGAGAGCCACAGAACTCGTAATATTTAGAACGTCCTTTATACTGATAAAGAGATTACTTTTTTTAAAAAGTACAATATTTCTGGCATTAAAGTGCTCTACATGTACAATAATTTCAACAGTGCGAATCAATTGTGGTCTGTCGGTTTATATACCAGTATCTTATCTGGGAATATTTCTATATTGCAGCCATTATCGGTATCTTTTCCTATTGAAAAAAGATTGCTTCTCAAGTCAGGTATATACAAGGTTTCTAAGATATTTACAGTACTAAAGTGACCATTCACTTTAATGATTATTTGAGCTGTACCAATTCCCTTCATTTGTAAATTCTTATCATCCGCTAATCTGACAGTTCCTCTAAAAGTTTCATCTATATTGATAAACTGTAATTTTAAGCTTGTCATATGGGAAGATGCTCCGTTGTCAACTACCTAAATAACACTATCACCTGATGAACTGATAGAAGTATTAGCTCGTATTTTTGATTTGTTTTATTTATCTTGCTTTTACAATTTTTGGCCATGTGACCGTTTTTTCACCACAGTTATGACAATTAAAAGGTACAACTTTCATACCTTTTTGTTTATATTGTTGTAGTTACCAAATTTCCTTTTGTTGCTACTTTGAGATTTGTATACCTTGAGGGCATTGTCTAGAACACCATCCTCTTCAGTCTTGTCACCAATTTCTAAAAGTCTTGATCTTAAAATATTAAAAGATGGAAACTCATTCGCAGTGTCAAATGCTGCTTTTACTGCTTTGTATTTAATTGGCAAACCATCTGAAAGCATTACCGTTAGAAAATCTTCCTATATCAGCTACTATTTTACATAGATTTGAGACTGCAACATCAAAATCAACTAAATATTGCGAGATAGTCTGATTTTCAGACATTTTAAAATTCAGCAACTATTGATATAACTCTGCCTTCTTTCTTGTAGATTTATGATCGTATGTGTTCTTAAGATACATCCACACTTCATGAGATGACTTAAAATTTTTCACTGTTCGCTCCATATCCGTTTCCAGAGCTATAATAATCTCAGCACGAGCATCTTGATCAAAATCATCGAAATCTCTCTTTTTCTTTTAATAATCATCATATAGTTGTTTTTCTAGAGTTGTTGCGTAACTGTTAAGTACAGCCACTTCTGGTTTCACCTCTTCACTTCTCACCATTCGCAGTAAACGGTTCTAGTGTAAAATAACTTCCATTTGCCATGTGAAAACCATGTGGAAACCATGTGAAAAAATTCTTTCCACTCAGGTATTCTTCCTGATATAATTGCAATCTTTTCTTTAATTTTCCAAACAATTTACAAACTTCTTCTTAAAAGGTTTGGGTCTGGGCCCATAACCTATTGAAATTGTGTTTATTGAATAATAACAAATTACAAATTAAAAATAAAAAATATTTTAGTATGTTAATTATAATGAACCACTGTTTTCATAATAAACATTTAATAAAGTATAAAACTATAAAATTTATTTCCAATAATATCCTCTATTAATTGTGCTTTATCTCTATGATCCATTCGGTACTTTTATGTTCGGTTTATTGTTTTTTTTTTTCACAAATGTATTCCAATTCGGAGATTCACATAAATACTATATATGTATTTTTTATTGATCTCTTAGAAATTGTTATGTGTTAATTGCTCGCTCTAATAACAAATCGTTAAAATGACCAGGACAACTTTTTGAAATAAAAAAAATATTTTTGATTTAATTCATTAATATCGTAAGAACATCTAAGGACGGTATCGGAAAACACAAACATCTGAGAATGATTTAAAAAATAATAAATCCGTCGAATTTGACACAACCAATAGAGGCCAGAAGAGTATTTTTAAGTTGCTAAATTATAGAACAAATCAAAGCTTTAAAAAATATTTAAAGTATGCTCGTAACACGATAACTGTACAACGGGGATTCGATATAGAACGGTTGGAGAGTTGCGAATCATTTTCATATAACAAGGAAACTCTACAACATGAAACCTCTAAAACACGAATTTGCTTTAGCACAGTTTTGGAATTGTTGTTGGAATTGTGTCTCCACGAAACACGCTGTAAAATCTATTAAAAGTCATTAATATAACATTTCGTGTGAAATTTTTATAGTGTTCGTTTATGACCCTATATATTATATTTTCTGAAAGCTTATAACTAATGAAGTCGATTGAGAATTGTCCTTCTGTCCGTTTGTATGTTAAGATCAGTTTTTTAAAGAACCCACCTCGATTTTTCACAACACATGTATACAATTGTGATATACTGGTTAGAACCTCGTTTCAAATTCCGGCTAGTGGAAAAAAATTTTTTGATTTTATTTAATTTTTTTTTTTAATTATTAATTATTGATAACTTATTTTATAATTTTACGATGGGATGTTTTTAAGCGGATAAAATAATTTTAATTTAAAGAATAATATAACTGTATTACATACATACGTATTTCATTTTAATAAGAAGTAAATTGTGTACAAAGTTTACCGCCATAAAATTGGTATCAATATCAAATATCAATTGACAAAATGGCGTCCTAAACAAAATGGCGCACAATTTTCATCTCAACCTCATTAATTTGGGTATCAAATTAAAGGGCTTGACTAGTAGAATACAGTTAACTATGTTAGAATTTATAATCAAATATTGCGTTGCAAAAAATGAAGCAAAATGGCGTGTAATATAAAATCTGGGGTAATTTACTTTGTGCTTCATTATACCTATGTACAAGGTGGTGGAGGATATTAGCAGATTCAGTACGGCTGAATATACCATTTTTACTTTTTTGATGTCCTATGTTCCTTATAACACGGTGGTCGTATTTGTGGTGCCAATCCACTTTTTCTTATCACTTATTTGAATTGTATAACACAAATTCGCTTAACACGGAATTTTTCTAGAAAGCAGCTAATGTGTTACACGGAGGTAACCAGTACATCTATTAACCGCGTCTTACGATATATTTTAAAAATTAAAAAAAGGTTTTTTTTTTCTAAAAATATAAACTTTAAGAAAAATATATTTTTATGTTTTTCAAATTTGAAATGGATTTTATAAAACATTTCACTACTACAATACTCACTCCATTATTTGTCCTGAGATTAAATAAGGCAAACTAACAAACACAAGAGAATTAGAATACAAAAAGCTTAACAAAAAGTATAAAACTTGTTAAGCAACGACATGGTTATAAAAGCGTAATGCTCTAAACACATAGACGACAGCAGACAGCAAGCAGCAATATGTCAAAAATAAAATCCATGTGTTTAAATGAAAACGATTATTTTGACGGCAGCACAGCAGCACGACTGCACAACAGCATTTGCTGCTGCTGCCAACTTAGGCTATTTTCTATTTTGACGGGCAGCAAGAACAAATATAGTGTTGCCATTACATATATTAAATTGGAAAAAAAATAACAAAAACTTATTTTTGATATTAAACATAAAAGAACATTACAAAAATACAATAAAGAAACAAATGTATGTGTTTTTATAGTTTTTCGTGATATAATTACATTTTTTTTATCAATAACTTTAATTTTATTCATAATAAAATATATATGCGGCATCCCTGAAATTTGTATTGCTAAAATGCACATCAGCTGATTATTATGTTGTTGCTGTCTTCAAAATAATTATGATGCTGACTTCAGAGCAGCATTTGAAGTTGGCAGCATTTGAAGCCATGAAGTTGTGAAGTCTGCTGGCGTCTATGTGTTTAAAGCTTAAGAGAAGACAGTGTTAAATATATGGATTTCCAAAATAAATATAAAAAAACTGTTAATCTACTACTGGTTGGCAAACAAAAAGCGAATGAATGGTGGATTTTAATACAGAATCTTTTTTTATTTTATTTTCCATAAATAACGTGATAACGATACAGCTCAGCATACTACTTACTAACTCATGCATAAAATACAAATAAAGTTTTTGTAGTAAAATCTAGTTTAGCACATTATCAAATTACTTGTCATCATGCGATAAATGTTTGTTTAATAACATACCGCATACACACAGACACACACATACATACATACATACATGTTTAATAAATACTTAAAGATGTATTTAGTGAATTTGTTTAAAAGCAAGTTGCCGTTATAAGGTTTATTTTTCTATTAAATAAGTTTTTGTTTCAAACCACTAATTCGCACTATTTTACAAACATTTACAAAACATTTACATGCAATAGTGTATGAAAAGTACGTTAAAAACGACAAATGTCCTGCGGGATATACACATGTATAAGCATACTTACATATATTCTTGGGGGCAATAAGACATAATAAATTCATAGCTCGTGTTATGAAACAAAAAGGTACCTCGCTTTAGATAGGCTTTTGTGAATACACCGTTAGCTATTTAAATAGGGTAACTTAGAAAATTGATGGTTGGCATTTAGAGATGTTTAAGGAAAACCTTAATTCTACCCAAAATAAAATGAAAATTACATTAATAAAATATAAGTTTCAACGTAAATAAATTTATATTAAAGAAGTTTAAAGTTTTTTTTTTTAAACCTACATTATAACAAATAGGAAGAGAAATTGGATATAATTTTGAACAAATTTTGATTTCAGAAATATAAATTACAGCGTGTTATAAATGGTAGGCTATCGATTGGTTTAAATTTGTACTACATTTACACCTACACCAAATCTAGTACTTACGGGATTTTGAACGAAATCTTGTTCATTTCTACCAAATTTCCCATACAAAACGAAATCTACTTCACAACTGGATTTTGGCGAAATCTACTTAAAATCTAGTACTACTTCGTGATGCAACTGTGGTTTTTATTAAAATGTAACAAAATATACTACGCTGCACACAAAAAAATTCAATCATAATATATAAGGTGGTTGCAATTGCACAAGTACTTTATTGCTTACATTTTTTCATATGGAGTTTGAATTTTGGAGAAGTAGAACATAAAGAGCCACTCAGACCACCTTGTAAATAAATATATTGTTTTGAAAATGAAATCTTGCAAAATGTCAAAAAATAGTGGTGTAAACGGCTTAGATTTTAATAAAGATTTTAAATCAAATCTACTAGATTTCGCTCAGGTGTAAATGTAGTATTGAACTCCAGCGGTTATTTCGAATCTGCCTTCTATTCTATCATAAAATTCAGTAAATTATCTCCGCCAAAAAAAATAATTCGATTTACGCTTGAGCACTGTTGGTATTTATTAAAAAATTTATTTCCATAACAAAGACAATTGGTCGGAAATTGCACGAAAATGTCGTACAAAAGAATCATCTTTTTGGATTAGGCTCATTTTTATCTTGGTGGGTATGCTAATAAGCAAAATTGCTGTATTTCGGGCTCAGAAAACCCAAACCCAGTGGGGAGCCGTTAAAGACAAATGTTATGCAGATTAACCAGAGACCATTGTAGTGCTCGAAATTGGTTCGATCGAATTGGGTATTGTGGGGCCAGCTGTGGCAGCCATATGAATGAAAACGAAATGAAATTAAATTGGTAAAATCTAAAACCGATTTTGTTTTATTGCGTTTTTAAATTTAAACTTTTAAATGGCCTACCCGTTATCATGAGATGCAAATAATGTATAAGAATTAATTTAATTAAGAAAAATCAGCTAAAAACCTGAAAAGGTTTTTAATTGAAGTCCCTGGTAAATTACTCTTGGTACTATTTTTGTATTAGTTTACAGTATTGTATGCATCTTGTTAGTAATTTCCACTGAAAAATCTTGGTAAAAAAATTTTTAATAAAAATTATTTTGAGTTTTTTGCTAATAATTTTTATTAAAAATTTTAGAGAAAAGATTTGATCATATACGTCATTTCTGATTGCTTTTGGCCTGTAGTTTAATATATGTGTCGGTCTATATGGTCACAGGGATCAGTTTTTAAAGAATTTCCTTATTAGTAATCCCTTAAAGAAATTGTTGGTTGTGATCCGACGAACTGTATGATGGATGTGCAGTTTTCACAAAGAGCAAAAAGATGGATAAAGGGATAAGGGCAGGTGTGTATCCCACATGGGATAACATTAGGAGGTCTTACAGATTTAATAATAATTTCAGTGTGTTACAAGCACAGATACTGGGCAACAAATCTCATAATGTAATTTGTTTTTTAAGGCAGGAAGGTTAAGCATATTTAAGACAATAAAGGTATGTTTGGATCTTTAAGTTTTGCATTTAACATTAAGGATTTTTGCTTAACAATGGTTTGCATAGCAGCTTTAACTTATTTGCATACGGACGTTTAAGTTGGCCTTCTTTATTTATTTTGCTCACAGTGTTCGGCATAAATGTACAATACTCACACAAAGTACAAAGAAAGAATCCAAATGGAATTTTATCTTTTAACTTGCATGAAATTCCTTTAAATTGAAAATATGTATGAAAAATGTTTTTGGTTAAAAATCTCAGTTGCTTTAAAATGAAATTCTACTTCTTGGTTAACAATATTACTATTACATGGCACGCCCAAACTACTAAGAATATTTAAAATGTGTTTGTAAATTAAAACAAAAATATTTTGTAACTTTTTTCTTTTCAAAAGATTCAGTTCTGTAGTGATTTATAAAATTGACATACACTTTTTGTTAATGTTAAATCCTTAAATTTTTGAAAAGCATTTATTATGCTAAACTAAAAATAAATGTAGAGATCTACTCAAAGTTTTGTTGCCTATCAATTTGCAAGGAAAAACTGTCAATTAAAATTGATAAATTTTGATGAAACTAATTTACTAGTCACATCTAAAATGAATACTAAGTTGTAATAATAATATCTACAAAAGTTGGAAATGGTTTATAGGGTTTTACGACTCCTTTTTAATTAGAGGGATCCTAAAAAAGTTTTTAGATTTGCTGTCAAAGCTATTTTTACACTTTTTGCTTAAACTGCAAATATTCTTAGTTTTCTTTCGATGCTGTGGACATATTTCATATCAATTCCCATCAGTCCACTTTAAAAAAAAGCAAACAACTTTTGCCCACATCCTTTAAGTTAGATTTCACCTTGACCTGAAGCAAAATAATAACATAAAAACATAATGTATGAGTGTGTGTGTGTGTGTGTGCATGTGTATGTGTAAAGCTTCTCATCGACTTTAAGATTAAACTATTTGATAGTATCGATTTTGTGTAAGAAACTGTCATGACATTGTAAATCTTCGTATTAAAAATTAAATTCTATTCAAAAGAAAAAGAAAAAAATAAATATTGTTTTTTTTTTGCTTAAAATTGTCTTGTATAGAAGTATTTAGAAGGGAGAGAATGTCGCAAGCATGTATGCAATAAAAATAAATTTGTATGTTGTACAAACTTTTTAAGAACTTAAACGAACATTTGGAGTTTTGTTATTTACAATAAAATACTTATACAAAACACACACACACACATACTTGCTTACTTACATAGAAAAAAATGCCATTTTTAAATTGGATTGTATGTGTATGAGTGAAGATAACACAACTCATATAGCAGGCAAGTTTTTTTGCTTTAATGTGAAATACAAGTGATTCTTAAAGTCTAAAAATTTTCTCAACAAAATGTTTGCCATTTTAAAGGCTTTAAATTTCAAATAGTCAGCACAGTTAAAGCTAATTTAAAAGTCTATATTTGTTATAATGGGTTTCGGTAGTGCAATTGAATAATGAACAATAAAAATAAATGACAGCAATTTCCTAAATAATTTGTGTTTTATACAAAATCAACATCGGCCCTTTAAATTTAACCACCCTTTACCTTTCATTTTCTTGCACAGTGGGACATTTTGAAGATGGTAGAAAATTGGTTATTGATTTTGAATTTCTCAATTTAATTTAAAAGAAATTTATGAGAACATCCTATATGAACAGTTAAATCTTTATTGCTTTTTGGCGTACTGCGTACTGCGTACGTCATTGTTTTTGTTTTTGTCATTTATTTTTTTATTGTTGTTAGTATTTATTATAGAGTATTGTTTTGATTATTTTTTTTTGTTATTCTCAAGCAGGAATTGATTTTCGTTTAATCAACGATATGCTTTTAAAGAAGTTTTTTATTTGTCGACTTTTATTATTATTTATTTCGTTGGGTCAACTGAATGCTATAAAAGCTGAGAGTTAAATATCAGATTTGTTCATGGTTTTGAAATCAAATAAGTGATACAGTCTCCCATAAATGTGTGTATGAATGAAGTGGAAATGTGTAAATGTAACAATAATTTAGCCTTTTGGTAATGATTTTAACTGATATTGGTTTTTCAATTTATTTATTTTATATTTATTAGGAATTTGTGTAAGTACCTATCCATAAGCATTAGAGTGATATCACTGTTGGTTTCAGGCATCCACTATGGATTGAAAACACAGAGATTATAATTTATATTAATTTAATTTAATATAAATTTAAATGTTTTTTTAATAATACTTTTAGTTTTTCAAATCTTATGTTAAAATTCTGTTCTGATGTGACCACCAGGAGCTAAAGTATGTCTCAGATTTTTTTTTGTTTTTTTATACCCTTCACACAGTGAAAAAGGGTATATATAGCTTTGTCATTCCGTTTGTAATTTCTACAATTTTCATTTCCGACCCCATAAAGCATATATTTTCTGAAAGCTTATGAATAGAGGAGTCGATTAAGCCCTGACCGTCTGTCCGTCTGTCCGTGTGTTGGTTGAAATCAACTTTTACAAGCAACTATATGTTCCTCAGATCTGTTTATGGTATCAATCTCTTGGAAATATCCAGGAATGAATCGCTATTGAAATTCAGCACAATCGCCCCATAACTTTCTGAGATATGAGCAAAAAACCACGACCACCTCGTTTTTTTTCACAATTACAACAACAACATTCATACATACATACATGTAAAAAACATACCAAACAAAAAAAATTACAAAAAAAAAAAATATTAAAAATAAGAAAAAAATAATAAAAAAAACTACAAAAAAAAATTTTAAAAAAATTTAAAAAAAAATTTGTTAGAAATTTTTTAAAAATTTTTCTAAAAAAATTTTTTAAAAAAATTAAAAAAAATAATAAAATATAAATAATATATAAAATAAAATAAAATAAAATTTTTTTGGCTCAGCTGGGATTCGATGCCACATTTATTCTAACGTGTACGTATGCACGTATTTTATATGGGATGAATGGTGATACAAACAATTGTTATTGCATGACTATACGTTGTGTAGGGTATATAAGATTCGGCACGGCCGAATATAGCACTGTTACTTGTTTAATTTAAAAATGAATACACATTTATATTTGAAATAGTTGTGATTTGTTACTATATTGTAAAGAAGATTTATTCCGATTAATTACACCCTGAAAACAGACAATCAAATTCTTTTCCAATCGATTGGTTCAGTTCTTGCAAGTGTGCTTCTCTTTTGTGATTATAAATTTTTTATTGCAAGAATCCTTATTTCTTAGTGCTGACTATTTAATTATATTTTGAAAAAAAATTTTATAGCTACGACAATAAAATTCTTCTTGATTCTAAAATACTACAATTAAGCCATACAATTGGCAACAACTGCAATTGTCAAAACCGATGCTGTTTTCTCTGAGTATGGAATAAAATATCCCTCAAAAAGTACCCATAGCTCTGATGACAGCTTACAGCCCTTTTAATCAAATGACCTTCTCTTTCTTACAGAGATGTGGTTTTATCTCACCAATGATGGTTCAGAACTCAAATTTGAACTTAGGAGTGGATTCTGATGTATTCGAATAAGCCTTCGCACGGCATTAAAGCACGTGATGCTGGTGGCCATTGACATAGGATTTTTTTTTCTGGAAATCGTTGCTGCAGTAAATAGATTGTTTCATGCGCAGCTTGGCAGGTGGCGCCGTTTTGGCTGGCTAAAGCCACATGTCGTCTAGATCCAGGACATTCAGTTGATTCAACAATAACTCAGTTATCATACTCCTTTAACGAATTTCTTTAACAGTCAGGGTAATTACTACTTTCTCTTCAAATAAATAAGGACCACTCACGCCGAATGGCCAAAATCCGATGACTGGTGCATTGCGGGTGATTTGTTTCTAAGTAAAAGAATGTATGAGGATTTTCTAAACCTCATATTTAATAATTTTGTGTATTCACGAAGCCATTCATCGGAGAAAACTACTTTTTTGGAAAAACTGGTATTGACTTTTTAGCTTTTGAACGAACTTCTGGAGCTTTCCATTCAATAAAGCTGAATTTTTTACGCATTTCGGAGCTCTATAGGGTGCCCCGGTGGACTAGTCAGTAGTTTGGGGGTTGCGGGTTCGATTCCCGCCAGAGACTCTGGACTGGTCTGCTTCCCTTTCTCTTCTATTCTAACTACTTCTCTTTATTTCTATATTAAGACGTCACAATGGACCGTAATGGTTTCCGGGTAAGGGTGTGAGGGTTACTTTTCACCAGCCTTACTAACCTAGGAGCTGTTTAGTCAAAATTCGCTGCGTAGTGCTTCGTGAAATTTAAAGTTGCTTAGAACGATGTCGAATTGATGTTTTCGGGCTTACGGCGAAACTTTTTTGTTATTTAAAACCACAACATTTTCCAATGGCCGAGCGGTACGTTGCTGCACAGGAATCTTACTGTCCTAAATCATTAGACTTTTCTACCGACAACAATATAAGGGATGCGTTTAATGGTTTGTGCATGTGCTTGTCTATGAGAAACCACATGTGCCTTTGCAACTAGTAGCACAATGGTTTTAATAGAACCATTTGCAGACATTGAAACCAAAGACTCACTAAAATACCAAACCGTTTACGTCCAGTAGTTCACAATAAGGATTTAGTAGGAAAAAACTATAGAGGGTTTCTAAGATTTCATTTCGCCTTATTTTTTGTGAGCTTTTAGGAGCTATCGCAGAATTCGTGGTAAACAAATTAAACTAAAGAAACTAAGCTAAAATCAGTTACAAAACATCAACAAATTGTTAGAGAATATCTCTTAACTTAAATGACGATAAAGAAAACAGTTTGTTATTCTAAAAACAAAATTCAGCAGAGCTGTTGTTATTGTTGATAAAGTTGTTTCTGTTGTTGCTGGTAAGTTGTGAAAACTTTATAGGAAAAAGTTTAAATTGAATTTATTCGCTTTTATTTTATATGTTGCTTTTACATTTTTTGTTAATATTTGTTTCCTTTCTAATGAGTCGTTTTACAATTTAAGCTGTGTCGAAGAGATAAAAGAAGAAACGTCAACAAAAAAACATTATATTTTTCACATTTCCCACTATAGACAAGTTTTTCGAAAACTTTGACAACGCAGCTGTTTTTATACCCGCCACCAAAAAAATGGTGGGGGTATATTCATTTTGTCATTCCGTTTGTAACACATCGAAATATCCATTTTAGACCCCATAAAGTATATATATTCTGAATCAGGGTTTGAATTGATGACGATCTAGCTATGTCCGTCCGTCTGTCCGTCTGTCCGTCTGTTGAAAGCACGATAGAGGTCGCACCGAAATAGCTAGGGGGCTCAAATTTTGCCAGAATCTTTCTTATAGACAAGGTTTGGTATTGAAAATGGGCTAAATCGGAATATTAGGAAGAGAGTTATAGCTCGAAAAGCAAGAGTAGGTCGAAAAAACCGTGTCCTACGAACATCGAATAAAATGGAATTGTGTCCAAACGGATTAACGTAGACTCATGAAACTTCGAATATATATTTCCTGAGTAAAAACAATATTATTCCCCGAAAATTGTCTAAATCTATGCATTAGGAGAGGAGTTATCGATCAAAATGTACGAAAATTTATACCGCACAGTGTATTTTTCGGTATATTTAAAAACAAAAACGTCATAAAAGCAACAAAATTGGATGTACGACTCTGAAATTTCGCACACTTTGCTTTTTGGTGAGGGGCTTTTTTGTAACGGAAAATCAATATGCCACGCCCACTTTTACGCCCACCTCCCATATAACGTTTTAGCTCAAATTCATATAATTTCTCTATTAATAAAGATTTTGGAATAATAAAGGGCTATATTGAAACACCTAAGTTGTACTCATTCGCAAAAATAACTTTGACACGCCTACTATAACGCCCACTTTCTACGTTATCCACCGTAATGAAATTTAAAAGCTCATAAAACCACCAATATTAGAGGTATGATGATCCAATTTGCTAGGTATATCCCCCTAGTCAATTTCATTACTGTGCCAGAAAATTGAGGTGCCACGCCCACTTTTACGCCCACCTCCCATATAACGCTTTAACTAAAATTCATATAATTTCTCTATTAATAAAAATTTTTAAATAATAAAGGGCTATATTGAAACACCTAAGTTGTACTCATTCGCAAACACAACTTTGACACGCCTACTATAACGCCCACTTTTCACGTTATCTACCGTTAATGAAATTTAAAAGTTCATAAAACCACCAAAATTAGAGGTATGATGATCAAATTTGCTACGTATAGCCCCCTAAGCAATGTCATTACTGTGCCAGAAAATTAAGGGGCCATGCCCACTTTTACGCCCACCTCCCATATAACGCTTTACTTAAAATTCATATAATTTCTCTATTAATAAAAATTTTGGAATAATAAAGGGCTATATTGAAATATCTAAGTTGTACTCATTCGCAAATACAACTTTGACACGCCTACTATAACGCCCACTTTTCACGTTATTTACCCTTAATGAAATTTAAAAGCTCATAAAACCGCCAAATTTAGAGGTTTGATGATCAAATTTGCTACGTATATCCTCCTAATTAATGTAATTGTTGTGCCAAAAAGTTTAGGTGACACGTCCACTTTAATGCCTACCTCCCATATAACGGTTTATCTTAAATTCATGTTAGTTCTCTATTGACAAAGTTTTTTGGAAAATAAAGGACTATATTGAAATATCTAAGTTGTATTTATTAGCAGAAACTTTATTAACACACCTACTTTAATGCCCACTTTCATTGAAAGACTACATTTACAAATGCATTTTAGTAGCATATCTAAGTATCTGATGGTCCAAATTTTCAATGACAATGTTGATGCTCAATTGCTGGGCATGATGATGAGGCGATGTTGACTGCTCTTTTGCCACACTATCGCAAAAACCAGCAGTGGTTCCCATTCAACGAACTAAGAAGTCAGGATTATGTTGATCAAAAGAATTACGAAGTGCATAAAATGCATTTTGTTTTGAACGCCCATTTTCATAAAAAAAAACCTGAATATTAAACCTGAAAATTAATTTACAAATAATTAATTAATAATAATTAATTAATTAATTAATTAATAATAAATAATTAATAATAATGAATTTTCCTGAAGATGCTACACGAAGGAGTAGCGAAATATGGAGAATTTAAATACAAACATTGGATATTTAAATATGAAAATTTAAAAAACGAGATCAAATAAAATAAATAATTAAGCCTGAATAACTTTAACGCGTTGCTCATTTAGGTATCTTTCCACTGTTCAAATTAAGTTAGTCTGAGATTGAGAAATGTCAAATGAAATGCAAAAAAAAAAACTTGTTGCTTATGTGTGGTTCACCTTCAACAGGGGCCCTTAAAAATTAACCACCCTCTATAAAGAAAGTAATACATATTTTATTTTAAAGAGATTATTCCATAGTGATTAACAAAATAATAAATAATGTACTTTAAATGTACACAAAATTGGTGGTGGGTATAAAAGATTCGGCACAGGCGAATATAGTGCTCTTACTTGTTTTTTGTTTGTTTCTTGTTTAGAACACAATTCAAACATTAATCTTTTTGATAATAAATGCTGAAATGATTTAGATGTTTGAAATTATATAGTTTAATGAAACGTTAAAAGATTAATGTGATTTTCTTTTTATCGATTTCTAAATATTTTGAGTTTTTTTTTTTTTTTGTAAATTACCCATTTCCCTCCTTTTGGAGGCATACCAACGTCATAGATATACATACATACATGCGAACACACACATTCATATCCCCTGGCAAAATGATAGAATTTATAATAAATGTTGTCGTGATAATTCATTTTTGTTAAACTTGATGAACAAATTAAAAAGTTTTTCTCATCTCCCTGTTGTCACTTTCTTTTGTATTCCCTTGATTTTGCAAGACTGTGGTGTGTGTGGGTCGGTATACCAAACCTCCAAGCAGACAAGGAAATAGACGTAAAAAAGTAAGATGACAAAATATTGAATTGCCTTCCAGCCCATGATGACTTTTCTGTTTATGAATCATCATTGTTTTAACGAACGTTTACACAGTCATTTAAATATATATCTGAGGTGTTGCCAAATTGTAATTTAAAAAAAATTGTGCACCAAATATGTCCACTTTATGATTTATTGTACATGGCCTTTTATTAGCCTACAACTGCTGTTAGAACAATAAATTATTAGAATAACAAGTAAAATGCAATAGTTAAAGTTGTTTTTCAGTTCTTATACGAATACTAAAGTTAAGTCTTGTCGAAAAGGGACCCGTGATAGTAGTGGTCTGCTTCGATATTCCCCCTACATGTGTATAAAGTTAAGTCTTATACCATCCACCCAGATATTTAAATAATTTTTTTTCTTTTTCGAAAACTTAAAGTCATAAAATATTGTATTAAACTAATCTCAGCAAATCCTTTTATGACTTTAAATTTAAACTCACCACGGTAGGCGTTGTATATTAACAATACATCCCTTTTATTGCTATTTATGGGCTGTACACAAACAAATATAATAAATGTTAAAGAGGCTTGCAATTAAGTCTACAAACCACAGTAATATTGGTTGCTGGTAATATCCCACGTAGTCCAATGGTATAGTTTAGCTAAATGGACTACTTACAACATGGTCCTATGTTATGCAGTCATGGACTATATCATTTTCAAACAAGAGATTGTAGTTTAACGACAAGTGTTCGTGTTTTAACGATTACATATATTGTTGTCAAAACGTATATAATGGTCGTGCAGGTGCTCCATCGAGTAGTGACAGAGAGTAGTTTTGAGACTACTCCGATGGGTTATATGGTCCAGCCCCAGGACATCGTAATATTAAATCGACCATGTTTTTTTCATACTTTTGGGTGATTTTTGGTTAAGTACTAGTCCAATACAGAGTATACTTTATATGCGTGTATGGACTAGTCGCGTTATCTGCAGGGATTTTTTTTCAGTTGTGCCGTTGATAACAACCAGCTCTTTGATTCCTTCTTATACTATTTATTTTAAGTCCAACTGTTTAAACACTGGCTGTCTTGTTCTTTTACACGGAAAACTTTACGTCTTTCCACAAAATAAAGTCTAGTGGGGCGAAATGAGATGATCTTGGCGGCTATTGAACTGCCCTAAATTGTGAAATCAATTGCTTGCCAAACTCGCTTTTTAATAGATTTATAGTATAACATTATGTGAGGCATGTGGCGCCGTCTTGTTGAACCACATATTAACTAGGACCAATTTTGACAATTTTACTCAAAATAGACAGTAGTGGCCACACGGTATCGTGCTCCATTGATTATAGCGTTATCGTCGTTCATGAACAAGTACAATCTTCATGGACTCTGACCGATACAGCAGCTATATTTGCCTCGATATGCACTCTTAACATACGGATTGGTCTAATAGTGTATAATAGAGTAAAATTTGGTTACAGCAATGTGTTCGTTTGGGTGCCCTGGTGGACCCAGTAGTTTTGGGGTTGCGGGTTCGATTACCGCCAGATACTCTAAACTGGTCTGCTTCTCTTTCTCTTCTAACTATTTCTATTATTTTCTCTATTGATGTGTCACAATGGACTATGATGGTCTCCGGGTAAGGGTGTAAGGGTAACTTTGCACCAGCCTTGCCTACTTACCTAACTTGTTCGGTAAATTGATTATGTCGCCCATAAAAGTAAACGTAGTGTACGAAATAAATATATCACACAACATGAATTTCAATGGTAAAACTCAATGATTCTTAAGCGTTGTTCGTTTGCTAGTCAACTCATTATAAAATGGCAAACCTTACTGAGAACTTCAGCCATTACCATATGTCACGAATCTCTATATTTTTACGGAAAAACCAAATTACAAATCATTTGGTACATTGTAACAAACAAAACCGCTTTATACGTTTTTTTACCTAAAGAATCGTGAAAGTCTCAATCCCAATAATATGACCACCCATACTCCATGAAAAATCTAATTATTTATGCAGAAATGTATTAAAGTTAGAAACTAAGGCCAAATGCGACGTAGAAATGATGAAAAACTCTTCGTTAAATGTATTTATGTATGTCTTAAAGTATAATGATGTTGTGAACGATGATGTTCTGTTGTCTTATATTTATTTATACTAAATCTACTAAAGCTTTTGTACGATGTCTAAAAGTAATAATAGTTTTTGTTGTTATTGTAATTCTTAGCAGTTTGTCTTATACACCAATACTTGCTGGCATTAAACTGTTGCTGCAATAAGTAGTTACTGAGAATAAAAACGAAAATATAAAAGTAGTAAAATATATTAATGCTAAAAGACAGACTAATGCGATAGCTGAAGTTCCTTAAAGTTTTTACATTAAATTGTTGTGAGTGGTGGGCAAAAGTTAATCAGGTATTAAACTTTGACGTGAATTTTTTTCCTCTGCTTAATGATTTCGGTAGAAAAAACCTTAATTTTTCCGCATACTCTCTTTAAAATGTCTTACACAATCTCAAATAGACTAAATATTATTAAGGATATTTTGAAGAAGATCTAGATGGAAAACTTCATCTGTTAACTAGTAAATATGCTGATATAGGTTAAAGTGCTGGTGGTACCCGGTATTAGAGAATTTCAACAGAAGTGAAAGACAATAAAACGATGCTGGATGAATGTTTGAATGTGTGGTGGTTACGATATTCAAGTTAAAATATAGGACTTCTATCGTAAAACGTTTCTAGTTTAGGTTAAGTAGGCCGAAAAACACCAGGAGGGTTTACAATTTATCAAATTTTTTGTTTAAATTATTTTTTAATTTTTACACCCTTCACAATGCTTTTTTTTATAGAGATATAAAACTTTAAGTTGGCAACGCTTTTTTTTCTACTAGCGGACATTTTGTCAGCTGTCAAGCGATTTATGTTTAGTTTGTTTTGACATTTCAAAATTAATAGACTGACGCCTGCACAATGCGGCGTAGATTCGGTAAATGGACCCAAAACAAAATTGCCTATGATCACGATTTTCATAATAGATAAAGCTCACATTTGCTTAAATAGTTAGTCAATAAACAAAACTGCCATATTTGGAGTGATGATAGTCCTCATCTGTAAGTTAAAGCACCGTTACACTCATAAATACTGAGTGTTTGGTGTGCTTTATGGTCTGGTGGCATCATTGGCTTGCACTTCTTACAAAACGATGCCGGTTAGAGCATTGCAGTTCATGGAGACCGCTATAGAGGCATGATTGCTAACTTTTTCGTTCATCAATTGAAGAACTATAATGTGCAGGAGTTGCGACTTAAAAAAAAATGGCACAACATATTTCACAGCTTGTGCCACAATTGATTTGTCAAACGAAAAGTTTGGTAACTGCATAGTTTTACTCTGCGTGCTCGTGAACTGGCCTCCAAGGTCGTGCAATTTAACGCCGCTAGTCTACGCCGATAAGGCCAAAATGATTGATCACTTGAGAAAAAACAGACGCCGAATTTTCGTCGATAAACGTTCAAAAATGTTGGAAATTCATAAAAGATTGGACCCCGATATTAGAGTTCATCCGAGCCAACCGTTTCGGGCATATACCAGAAGACGTATTTAAAATATAACGTAAATTTCACGTAAAAATCATCAATGTTTGATTCCATTTAAAAATTTTGTACCTCTATAAAAACACCCTTTATAAGTTTGTTATTCCTACTGAAATTTCTACAATAATGATTTGCGATTGCATACTAAAGTTCGTCTGTCCGTCTATCCGTCTCTCCGTTTTGAAACTCCCACGTATATTTCAGCATCCTGCATGGTATCAATTTATTAGATATGCCTTCGATAATTTTGCTATTGGGAATTACTTTTGTAGGCATATTCCGAACTTAGATATGTGTGGAAGAACACACTTGCCTCGGTTTTTTATCCAAACATATCATATTTTGTAGCTGCTATGAAACTTTTGAAACGTTTAGAAAATATTGGCTCAATGAGTTAATTACCGGCAAAGATATCGGCGAAAAAATTTGTTGAAGAAAATATCAATTAAAAGTTCGGATTATTGATTCCTAAATAAGTTTTGGTCACAATTACACCGTATAATTTTCATTTATGATCTTTTAGCTGTACGTAGTGATAGACAATACAATTTTCATATAAATTACTGAGATATAATGATTTACACGGTATAAATCGGTATGAATTTCGCATTTTTTTGGGTCTCCCTTTATCTCGTTGTATGTTTAAGGTATATAAGATTTGAATTTGTGCAGTAAAGGGTTGGTAACCCTAAAAAAGAACTATATTTTCTATTTAATTCAAATGTTAATATATACCAAGCGTGCATACAGGGGGGTGAAAAAGGGATATTAAAAATGGCAAAAATAAAAAATTACTTATTAACTTATTTCATAAATAAATGTTCCGACATATGTTTTTTTCAATACAAAATTTTTATTTATAAGGAAATCAGTGCCACCTGTACGTAAACGATTAAATATGCTGCATTGGGTTGAAGAACTAGGTAAATATAGTATTCACGAAAGGTTGCATTCTGCTAAAGAATGACACAAGTTTAAGTGTCATAATGTTTTTATAAACTACATACATATGCATATGAGTTCATCAACTTAAAAATGAAACAGATAAAAAACTACTAAAATCTAAACTTGAAGCTGAACTTTTGCATTGGCAAGAGAAATGGAAGATCTGTCAAGAACTTCCAGAAAATGTGATAGATGTTTTAATTATGTGTGATCCGGATATTTATCCAAATTTAAGAAAAATATTTACAAATTTTGTTTCAATGCCGATAAGTAATGCTACAGTCGAAAGATCATTTTCTACTGTTCGTCGCCTAAAATCGTGGCTGAGATCAACCATGACAGAGGACCTGCTAAACGGGTTAGCCGTGTTACATATTCACAACCAAATCCTGCTGCAACAGGAAATCACAAATAACTTATTTAATATAAGTGTTTTTGTTAAACTTTATGTCAGAAAATTTTTTATTTTAGTTTGTTTTTTGCGTTGTCGTTAATATATATTTATTTGGATTGAACTATTAAAAAAATTTTTTTTTCACTTAGACATCCCCCAAAAAGCTTAAACTGGATCCGCGCCTGATCTATACTTAAATAGGGAAGGCGATTATGCTAAAGCAAACTAGTGGTTACCAATAAATAAAAATGTATTTACATGTATGTACATGATGGTACACATTTTGTAAAGGGAATATATGTTTCCGCTCAGCTAAATACAGCACTCTTCCTTTCTTCGGTTTATTTAAATAAATAAATAATGGAGAGATTTGCAAATGAACAGGCAAACAGAATAATAGAATTTTATTTCTACAATCAGTGATAAAATATTTTGACGCAAAGCACATGTCCTTGAAATTTAAGTGTTAGATTTCTCTCGCTGAAAAAATGGTTCATGGCTTAGTTCATCGTTACCTCTAACATAGCACCGTAAGAGTTTTGCCTCGAACTGATACATCTACCAGAGGTAATGCCTCGTACGCTACTACGCTGAATTTAAAAAAAGATTTACTGTTATTTCCATATAAGGTGAGTAAAATTTTAACAGTTAGCCAGAAATGAAATCAGCTTTTCTGAATCACTCTGATTATGAGTGATGAAACCGATTTTCACTTGAACGGCTTTGTTAATAAGCAGAAGTTCTGGGGTTTCGAAAATCCAAGAGCCATTTTTCCATGCAAATTGCAGCCCATTTGTTGCTGTATATGGTGTCGCATTACATGTTAGAATATCAATGCGCGTTAGTTCTTCGAAATTAAGATGGAAATGCTGTTACCGTAAATGGAGACCGGAAGCGGTTTGTGATAGAATATTTTTACCACGTTGCTCTTGAAAACAGATTTGAGATGTGGCTTTTTATAATTAAAATAGCAAATCAGAAAAAAAAAATAGTAGGATCAAAAGGAGATTTTAAATAGAAATATTAAAGACTTGCATTTGGTTTTAAAAAATCGTTGACTTTGTCTTTGCTGAGGTATTTTGTTTTTTATGGTTTCAAAAGTTTTTGTCACTGACACAATCTTGCCAATGGCATGTTGAACTGTGACAGATGTAAAGAAATATTGTAGTGGATTTGTGTTCGTTAGAAACATATGTAGGTTCTTAAATTAATTTATTTGAAATGCTGGTGTCACTCTGTCAAATGTTTGAATGGATAGATGATTGAATAGATAAAATGCTGTCGTGCTGGCTTTTGTATATCTCGCTTTAGTACATACGAAAAATGTACGTGAATGAAAGTAACATGTCTGTTTAATGAGTCTAAGATAATAAAAAAGAGAAACTTTCTATCAAACATTTGTGTCTGATAATTACACACATACATATAAATGTATGTACACATGTATATATTTATGTATGTAAGTATGTATGTATACTGTATGTTTATATGTTTGTATTTAAATGTTTACTTTATGTACTTTCATTTTACCTTTTAAGACCATAAAAATATAAAGTTTACGAGTAAAAGTTTATAAATTACATCTACTCAACTGAAGGTACAGACGTGTCCCCATCAACTGGTTATCAATTTTATTTCCTTAAAAAAGGTTGGTTATTTCCTTATCAACATTGTTGATTTAGGAATTTAAAAAAAAACTGTTTAAACTTACAGTGTTTCATTTTAAAGATGAGAGATGAAAAATGGCTTGTTTTGTTTTTGAAAACAAGTAAAAGGTTGAGCTGAAATTTAGGTCAAATCGAAAAGGCTATTAGAATGTACAAAGCTGCCATTTCAAAATAATATTGAACTTGTGGGTTTGTGTAATTTTTTTTTGATACGCATTGGCGTTTTACCTTTAAGCCATTAATCTTTAATAACTGTATCCATAATTATCAAAAAAAAAAAAAAAACAAAAATGATTTTTATCACTTGCAAACTGCCTGCCTCACAGGGTATTTGCTTCTATGCAGCATTTTTTTACGCAAATAGATTTCTAAAAAGCTGAAAATTGATTGCTTTTTCCCGGTACAGCACCTGGTGCTGAAGTCCATTTATAACACAATAAAATAAGGCTCATTGCCAGTTATGTTAAAAGAAAAGTGTTTCAATCAGTTACTTGATTGATTACATTAGAGAAAATAAAAATATTTGAATATTTGACCAAAGTAATTATAACGATTACATTTTATTGCAAAAGCTATCGATTTAACAATAATTATTTTCAACGGCGATACTTTAAATTGCGATATATTAACACTTCGTTATAATATTGCGAATTCAATATTTCTTTAAGCTTTGGCTTCGTATTTTGTGTAAATTGCTTGTAAAAAACTAATAACTTTCCTTCTAGATAATAAAAAAAATCTTATTGTTAATTCGGCTCCATTTAAAGAAAACCCAACAAAGTCAATCAAGGCTGTAATATTCGGCCATGTCGATGCCATGATGGACAAGGTTTCATGACCTCAACGTAGCTTAGATTTCTGATTTAATATTGTACGCAATTTCGCTTTGATGGCATATTTGATTTTAAATTGTTACATGGTTAGCTATATTCTGCTAGTCAAGCCCTTTCAATTGATACCCATTTTTATGGGGCTAAGAAAAAAATTGTCTGGCATTTTGTTATGGACTCCATCTTAAATTTTAGACTTTTTAAAGTTTACTGTTTTTGATACCAATGTTTTTAGGGTTGAAGGGGACAAATAATAAATAATACAAAATGTATATATATTTTTGTCTATAAATTTGGCGATAAGTGAGCGATTTGCCCAAAATTTGCGAATAATGTTGGATACATGTCATATCCAAATGTGCTTGGTAAATTATCCTATTCGTGTTGAAGTGTTCATATGAAGCAAATATATTGATTAATTCGCTATTATTTACAAAAGACTGATACCAGATAAAGATCTGTCTTTCATGTAGGGTTTCTAAAAGTTGATTTCAATCTACAGACGGTCAGGCGGTCCTTATTCAATCGGAAGTAAATATTGTAGATTAAATGAAATGAAGTAAAAATTGGAGAAAGTCATGTCGATGGTCGTAAGTTAAAAGGCCCTAACTCGTATTTTTTTTTTACAAAATCAAGTTTTTCAGTAATTCCAATACATCTCACATAAATACACCTCGACACAAAAATCTTACGCAATAGTATCAGAAATAAATGTTTTACAAGCAATTATATTCTAAAATGCAGTTTCTATTGCATTTCTTTATTTTCCTGTAAAGCTACAATTATTTGAGTTAGGACCTTTATGTGACCTTACATATGACCAAAGTTATATACCCTTGCTACCACAGGTAAATAGTATAATTAAGTAATGATAATTACGAGACTAAGATTTCAGTCACTTCAGCAACGAATTTTATTTTAAATCCAATAATTACAAGAGTTTCATTTTCAAAAAAAGTCTTAAATAAGGGGACCTCTGCCCTGAGGAACAACCTTTGATCAGATTTTAAAATAATTAATTTCACTCTGCAAATTGATGTCACATTCAAAAGCCGGAACCAGGACTGATATTCAGAGCGAATAATAACTTCTGCAGCCTTATTCTCGCAGCCTATAACTCGCCAAAGCTAATTCTCTATCGCTAAAATGACTTAAAAATATATTAAGAGACTAGCATCTAACCCGCTACTTCGTTAGCGCAGTTCTTACTAAACAAAAAGCAAGACCAATGCTACTGAGTTTTAAAAATCAAGATTCATATTTTGCAAAAATTACCCTAAAACTAATAAAAGTAACATTTTTACCTTCACTAAAACTTCCACTTGGTTTATTATTACCTTTTTTCAGAATTCTATGTACACAAAATATATAAAATGAGAAAAAGTAATTTAGGTCGTCGATAACTTAGGATTTAGACGTCGGATCAAAAAACACTAATTTTTAGAATCTATGTTTACAAACGTAAAAATTCAAAGTGTACAAGAAAAATGTGAAAAGGCTTTTTTGTGTCTCCAATATCATTTTAATTTTCAAATTGAATCAACAATCCTTTATTTCACTATTTTAGCTTTATAAACGTAGGAAATACAAAAAGTCCCATTAAAATTCAGAAAAGTACCTTCTTGGTCGCCCATGACATTTTTAGTCTCACCTGAAATCAAAAGTCCTTGATTGTACAATCCTACCTTCATAAACGTAGATAATACCAAAAGTACCACAAAAATTCAAAAAAGTACCTTTTTGGTCGACCATAACATTTTCGGTCTCACCTTGTATCAATAGCCACTAATTTTAAAATTCTAGCTTCGCAAACGTAGAATATATAAAAAGTACCATAAGAATTCAAAAAAGTACTTTTTTGGTCACCCATAACATTTTTAGTCTTACCTGGAATCAATAGTCCTTTATTTTACAATTTTACCTTTATAAACGTAGAAAATACAAAAAGTACCATAGAAAAGCAAAAAAGTACATTTTTGGTCTAAGTTTAAAATGTTCAAATATCTATGTAACAAAATATTTAAATAGACATGATTTAAAGTCAGTAAATCTACTCTTTTTTGCATAAAAGTTATTATGTTCTAAAAAGTACCAAACTCGTCCCGATTTTTACCTTTTATACCCGGTTATGAATGTGTTTAAATTTTTATTAAATTACATAATTTTTTATGTCTGGTGAAATCTCAATTAAAAATTTTGTGAAAATTGGCCGTCTAATTAGGAATTACATACATTTTCCGGAATTTTCCCCTTTTTGGTACGTTTTTTTTTTTCCAAAAAAGTTTCCAAAAATTTCACCTAAATAGTTGTCCATATTCTATTAGGCAATAATTGTTATCAAATTTTGTCCCATTGAATAATATTAGAAAAGTTTCTTTTTAAAAAAGTACCAAAAAAAGGGACAATTTTTACCTCTTATACATATGAATTTGAAAAAAAGTGTCGAATTCCTATTAATATTTTTTCGGGGTTACTTAATACAGTTTAAATTTTTTTCTTAGCTTTATGCGTTTTGAAGTTACATAGGGTACCAAAAAAGTACCAAATTATAGTTTTTACCCGTTTTTTCCCCTTAGGGGTTAAAAATTCAAAAAAGGGCCAGACACCTGTCAGGCCTTTCAATTCATTTAATTTATATCATTTTTAGTTTAGCAGATATAAGATTACCGATTTTACCCGTTATTACCCTTTTTTACCCCCTTAAAATACGAGTTTCTAAAAATCCCTTCTTAGTAGAGCTATAAATTGAAAGAGGAACCAATCGTCCGAATTTCATGTCTCTAGCTCTTTGCGTTTGTGCTGTGCGATGATGAATCAGTCAGTCATTCAGTCAGTCAGTCAGTCACGTTACTCTTTTATATAGATAGATTTTTGGATAATATATATTCTCTGTATTAAAACTCTGAAAGAGATAACATATATTAGCGATAAAGATTAAGGTTAAGCGAGTTACAGAATAAGGCTGATGAGAATAAATTTATCTAGCAAGCACGACAAGAAATCTTCACTTTGATTTATACAGAAAGATTTCTTTTGTCTATGCTCAAAACATTCCTCTCAGGTTCTGATCTCAGACTTTATTTTCAGTAAATTTAAGCAATACCTCGACTTTTGAGAAATAGCTAGTCCGATTCTTTCAATCGGTCTTTAATATTTGTTTTTGCAGGGCTTATTGGAAACTTCCGAATAAGGTGTTTCTTTTTATTCACGAAGAATTCTCCTATGGCCCTAAACCCAAGACAAAGCTTTTTTATGTGCCATTGCTTTGCATCTACATTTCTGATATAGCAGCTGTTTACTTTAAAAATAAGCCCAACAGAAGCAATCTTAGCATTGCCTCAATTGCTTGCGTTTGGTGTGGTGCGAATCGCACCACATATACCCGTACAAGCAATACACTGAACGCCATCCAATTTACGTTTAATCACCGTATGAGATGCCTCAGGTCAGTCAACAACAAATATTATCGTTGGCTTCTCCTTCACCGCCTAAATCAGTACGCAGCCTTAGACGTGATTCCCCACCTTTGACCTACCTAAGCCATTACTTGAGTTGTTTGTGTATGTGTTATTTTAACTGTTATTTATTTATCTTGTATTTATTTAGTGATAAATAAAAAAATAAAAATTTACGGGTTTTATAAAATTTTTTGCATCAAGCATGAATGAACGTGATTGTAGAGAAATATCGATAGAAGCCTTTTGAATACATTTAAATCGAAATAGACATTTTAAACCCTTCTCTGAACACCAAGTATGGAAACTTTGAGGTCTTACTAAATACACAAATTTTGCTTACCCGCAGCTCTACTTGCCGCAAATTTTTGTCATTTTCATGCAATTTAATGTCAATGAGATAAATAGTGTTGACTTTTAAAAATTTTAATGCAAATCTGTTTAAGGGTACATATCTAGATGGCCTTGAAATTTCAGAAGAAAGTATTAAAAAGAATAGACACCCTTTTTGGGTAAAAACTACATCCGCTGCTGACACAGGATGTCTCAAAATACAGGGTGAAAAAGTCTTAGGTACTTTCTTGCGAATTAGATATCTAGTTTAAAAAATACAAATTTATTATCATTCAGTTTTAAAAAGGCACCACTGTGTTAAGTAAAGATGTCATTCAGCCCGACAAGTCGATACAAACAAAAAACTTTAACAAAGTAAACATAATCGGAAATAAAAGTGCGATAAACAAAGGTATTTTACTTAAAAGTAAATAAATTTTTTTTGTTCTCCTTAATAAAAAAAAATTCAATTTAACTTATTATTTGCGATAAAAAGATCCGGGTTTATTTAAATACAAGTTAATCAAAAAAAAAAAAAAAAGGTAAAAGGTAACAATATTTTTATGGGCAAACCTGCCTATCAGTCCATATGTAATATTATTTACTTACCCTTGTTTATGATTAAAAAAAAAAAAAAATACATATAAATTTTATTATGTAGATTTTAGCAATCTCTGCATTTAGTTTAGCAAGACTGAATACCACCTGTTAATCAAAAAGGTTAACTAACATCAACGAAGAAGATAAAGCAAAAGAAGACAACTTTTATTATTCGTTTAATTTTTCCAATCACTACCAAATGAATATGTTTTGCTGCTGCTTCATAAAAATTACGTCTGTGTGGATTTGTGGGGAGGGGGGTTATAGAATATTATACCATTCCCTTAAAACTTTTTGATGGGTAATGGGTTTTTCAATTATAAAATAAAAAATTCATATTTTTAATACAAAATCAAACAAAGTCAAAAGTTTGTTTTTTAAGGTGTATGTGTAGCCTGGGCTGCAACAAATTGAGCTTTAAAAAAGTTGTACGCTTACGACATGGTCACGACGATCATATCATAGTCTCTACAACAATATTTGGTTGTCGAAAACAAATAATAATTATCTTTATTTTATTTCATCACATCATGCCATGATATTCAAGCGTTTGTGTGGATTTTATCTTTTAATGTTTACTTTTCATAAAAACATCATATGATTGCCCTATAAAAATTGTATTATTAACAAAATTATTATGACAAAAATAGTATGATGCTTTCACAAAAAATAATACATCCAAAAGCATTTAAAATTATAAATAACTAGTATATGATAAGTAAGACAACAGTAGGATGACAATGCAATCTAGATATAATTTTTTTTCATAATAAAATGATTTTGACTGGTCTTCTTCTTGCTGAAAAAATTTTTTTAACTTTAAAAGTTTAAGATGTCAAAAAAAATTTTTTTTTAAAATTAGAAAAAAAATTTCACAACAATAAAACATTAATAAAAATTGCAATTAAACAGAAAATTACAATCAATATAACTTACAGCAAGAAACAATGATTTGTTGTAGAAAAAAAAAAACATTATCGCTTTCAACTGAAGTCATACATATAATTAGTGCGTGTTAATTTAATTAATCATAATAATGATTACTGACAACCATTATATGTTTTAACCACAATCATACAATCTTATCATCGTATGTTGCTCTTAGATTATGATTACCACAATCATGTTTTTTCTTGGCTAGAATAAAAATCAGTAGCGCTTGACTTATTTTTTACTATTTATCAGACAATTGTTAAAATTTTCGACATTTATTGTTAAAATAAAGTTTAGTTATTAGTTGTTCTTTTTATTTTAATTTTTTTATTATTATATTTATTTGCCATTTGTAATACTAATTTCTGTGCTGTAACATAAGACTTCAAGTCTTGTGTATAGATTTACACATTATCTAATTTACTTCTTCTAAATATTTCCAAAAAAAACAAAGGCTCTAATGTTTGGTGCTTCTAATCAATTTGTTAATGATTTTAATATAAGATTGGATGAAATTTCTATTGGATTTGTTGAAAAATTTAGAATTTTAGGTGTTTTTATTGACAATAGATTAGCATTTTCTTCTCATTTTGATAGTATGCAGGGTATTTGGTATTGTACGTAGATTGTACGTAGATTGTTATTAATGCCTATTATCTTATATGGGCTAGAGGTTGCTTCTGGTACTAGTTCTACAAATTTATTAAAACTTAAACGATCCGTTATCACTATTGTTCGTTTAGTTTACAACTTAAACATGCGGCAACATATTTCGGAATATGTAAATCAGTTTCTCGGCTGTTAATTTAAACAATTTTTGGAATTCAGGAATTTGAATTTTTTCTATGACTTTATGAAAAATGGTATTCCCTCAGCACTGTGTTAGACTTTAATTTTTTCGCGATCAATTAGAAATCCACAAGTTATCATTCCTAGAATATCATACCACGTTTTTGAAGTGTTATTATACCCTTCAAACAGTGAAAAAGGGTATATATAGGTTTGTCATTCCGTGTAAAATTTCTACAATTTTCATTTCCGACCTCATAAAGTATATATTTTCTGAAAGCTTATGAATAGGGGAGTCGATTAAGCTCTGTCAGTCTGTCCGTCTGTCCGTCTGTGTGTTTAAATCAACTTTTTAAAGTCCCCCGACATCGCTTGGACCCGGGTGAGGTATTAAATTATCAGAAATATTCGGGAGTAGATCGGTATTGAAAATCAGAAACATCGGTACATAATCAACTGAGATATGAGCAAAAACCCACGACCACCTCGATTTTTTTTTCACAAAAACAACATTACAACAACAACATACATACATACAAACGTGTTATTGGTTAGAGAAAACGTGGCATCGAATTTCAGCTGAGCCAAAAAAAAATTTTTTTTTATTAATTTTTTATTTAATATATTATTTATATTTTTATTTTTTTTTTATTTTTTTGTTTGTTTTATAATTATTATAAATATTTTAATTATTTTTTTAAAAATTTTTTTTTAATTTTTAAAAAATTTTTTTTTTAATTTTTTTTAAATTTTTTTTAAATTTTTTTTTTTATTTTTTATTTAATGTATTAATTATATTTTTATTATAATTTTTTTTTTTTCTTTTTTTTTTTTAACATACATACGTGAATTTATAATTTTAAAATGGGTTGTTTTTATATATATATGTTTTTTATATTGTTGTACGTATTTCATATGGGATGAATGGTGATACAAACTACTGTTATTGCATGTCTACGCGTTGTGAAGGGTATATAAGATTCGGCACGGCCGAATATAGCGCTCTTACTTGTTTTTTGTTCGTATTGCTCGATATTTTAATAACTTACCTACAAACTTGAAAAGCTTCTTGCTCTCAGTAAATGATTATTGTGGTAAATTATTTAATTATTTATCGAATTTGTAGGGTTTGTTGCTGTTCTTAGACCATGTTTTTGTTAATTTTTTTTTCTTCTTACTTTTATATTTAGTTAATGTAACGGCTGGGGAGCCAAAGGAAACTAAATTGAATTAAAGATTTAGAAAAGTAAATTATTTTAGGATTTATATAGATATTTTTTTCCATTTTCATTTTGGTTATTGATGTAGTTTATGTAAAGTTGTAATTACTATGTAAAAATTTGTTTTAGCCTTTTGGGGCTTTTTTATTACGAAATTGAATAAATAAATAAATAAATAAATAAATATGTTAACAAAATATTGAAAAATTTTTTTAATTTTGAAAAATTATGACAATATGACAATACCACACTTAGGCACCTTATGAATTCAGCAGTTGTAACCAAATTTAGTTCTCCTAATTCCAGGTATTCAAATGATATAAATTTATGAGTTTTTTTTTTGATACATTTAAAACAATATGACATTTTTTTCTCGATGACTATAAAAATAAAAATATACGAAAAAATAACGTTATAAAGAAAATAAATAAATTTTATACAAAAAAAATTTATGCAAATTGAAAAAAAGAAATGGTAATAAAACAGCAACACAAATAAAATATTTGCATTTTTAACAAGTTTCAAGAACACACACATGTCCTCCTCCGCTACAGAAAAGCAGAGCAGGAAAATTCCAATAATATTTAAAGAAAAAGTGGAAAAAAACGTATTTAAGAAGATAGCAAAAACGCAATAAGAAAATCTCTTTTTCTTTCCTTTAAATATTAAAACAACCATTTAAGCGGAAGGATAAAACAAACGGAAGTACTTTTGAAATGACTAGATAAAGTCGCTGGGTGGAATATAATGCGAAAATATTTTATTTTATTTTATGGATTTATTTTATATCAGTTGGAAAAAAAACTAAAACTTTTATGAAATTTCTTGCTTTATTCCACAAAATAAAATTTAAAAAAAAAATGCAAACAAATGCAAAATATTCTAAAAAAAATGTCTACCATGAAAAGTGGCAATGAAGGAAAGGAGCAAAGTTATTCGATCATAGACATATTTAAAAGTTGAAAGAAAAACTTTTTAAAAAGTTATATAATTTAACCCAAAATTTAAGTAATTTAATTAAAGAGTTTTCAAATTAGATTTTATGTTTTGAAAATGAGAAAAATAATAAAAATCATCGAGTTTTTGTTTACTCAGAAATACTAGGTAATGCCTTAGTCTTGCCGAACAACATGCTGTCAGCGATTTTTATACACCACCTGAAATGGTTTAGTAATGACTTGATTTTTAATATCACTAACTATTAATTCATCAAACATTTGCTTAGGTACTATACACACTATATGATTCCGTAATTGTGAAAATATTAACGCCATTCAAATAACCTTTTGAGATTCTCATTTTGTTTAACAAACTTAAGGTATAAGTAGGGTGCCCCTGTGGACTAGTCGGAAGTGTGATGGTCTGCTAGTTTGGGGGTTGTGGGTTCGATTCCCGCCAGAGACTTTGGACTTGTTTGCTTCTCTTTTCTCTTCTATTCTTATTTTTCTATTCAGGTATCACAAAGGGATCAATATAATGGACCCAAGTGAGCTAAACAACAACAGCTGCCTGTTCTGCCTAACCTAACCTAAGGTATAAGTAGAAATATTTTTAACAATTGTAGCAATTTTTGAGATAATTGATGTCTTATAAATTGTTAATAAAGTCCTGATTTGATAAAACGTATCGCTGAATAAACAAATCGAATATTCGCCCACTGAACAACTCCTGCAAGCTAATAAAGTTAATGCATTTCTTGAGTTACTAAAATCAAGTACTTAGTTAATGTTATAAAAGTAAGTGTGAGCATAATAAGCAATTACTTGAGTCCCTATTTATAACCGAAAATCGTTTTGAGATATTGGCTTTAAGGCAAGACTGAAAAAAAGAAGGTTAAGCATTTCTTATATTTGTTGTAATTCTGCTCTCTCGTGCGTGACGTAACATCAGAAAACAAGTGATTTATATTAAAATTAAAAATTGTAAAAAAGTAAATAAAGTGAAAAAAACAAAACAATAATAAATAAATTAATTAAAAAAAAGCAAAAAGGTGATTAATTTTTTTTGTTGTAAATTTAACTAAAATTTTTTTCTAAATTTTACTTTTGTAAATTTAACTTAAAAAATGGTAAATAATCTATAAGCCGTTAGATGCTCAATAATTTACTTTTAAATAAACTATTTTATTCTCCTTTAATTTAGATAAATCTCACTGTTCATGTATTACTTTTGTTAAGTGCGTGGCTGGTGGCTGGGACGTACATGTGCAGAACGAAAAATTTTTTACAGTAGGAATCATTCTTGGAGTTAAGATGCCAAATTATAAGCAGTGAAGAACTGCATTTCAGTACTTTGAACTCATTATTTTGTAATGAGAGTTTGCGCTGAGTAATTTCAAGGAGAAGGATATGCCAGTTATAAGGAAAAGCAATTTCAGCCGGTTGAACGGCTCGGATACGCTTGCCTAAATCGTGAAGTTTCGATAGGTAGGTAGGTAAGTAAGGCTGGTGCAAAGTTACCCTAACTCCCTCAGCCGGAGACCATTATGGTCCATTGTGACGCCTTAATATAGAAATAAAGAGAAGAATAGAATAAGAAAAGAAATAGTTAGAATAGAAGAGAAAGAGAAGCAGAGCTCTACTAGTCGTCCACCGGGGCACCCTAAGTTTCGATAACAAATCGGCAAAATTAATGTGTGTAAAGTTAAATTCGACAAAAACCACATTTCGTAACAGAGCTCATCATACATAGTCAATTATTGAGAACAATATTTTATTTATGGACCTAAGTATATATGTCAAACTATTTATGAATGCTAGCTCAAGGAGTCCTTAATGACACTGGATAAGTGTCATTTTTAAAATAAATGTGGAATTTTAGAGAACTGAGTTTAAAATATATGGAAATTCTTGAAAATTTCATTTCAAAACAAGTAAGTAATATAAAACAAAAAATAAATAATAAAAAAAAAGTTTTTTTAAAAAAATAAAAAATTAAAAAATAAATAATAAAAATATAAATAATATATTAAATAAAAAATAAAAAAAAATAAAAAAAAAATTTTAAATAATAAAAAAATTTTTTTTTGGCTCAGCTGGGATTCGATGCCACGTTTTCTCTAACCAGTATACACGTTTGTATGTATGTATGTTGTTGTTGTAATGTTGTTTTTGTGAAAAAAAATCGAGGTGGTCGTGGGTTTTTGCTCATATCTCAATTTTTTATGAACCGATGCTTCTGATTTTCAATACCGATCTACTCCCGAATATTTCTGATATTTTAATACCTCACCCGGGTCCATGCGATATCGGGGGGCTTCAAAAAGTTGATTTCAACATACACACGGACAGACTGACAGAGCTTAATCGACTCCCCTATTCATAAGCTTTCAGAAAATATATACTTTATGGGGTCGGAAATGAAAATTGTAGAAATTTCACACGGAATGACAAACCTATATATACCCTTTTTCACTGTGTGAAGGGTATAAAAATGCCATATTTGGAATGCTACACATATGACGTCTTAAAGGTATGGTAGCCCAAGGACTACTTAATGACACTGCATTAGTGTCATATTTCAAATAATTTTGGAATTTTTGAAAATTTAATTAAAAAAAAAAATCAAATTTTAAAAAGATTTCTTGAGAAGATCGATCGTCAAAAAATTGACATTTTTGGAATGCTACACATATGACGCTATGTATGTAGGTATGGTGGCCCAAAAAAATTAATTTGAACAATTTTTTTTAGATCAAGTTTCTTAAACTTATTATATGACATGTTAGTGATACCAAATCAAATGTTTATAAAAAGAACTTCAAAATTGGTTTGAAACTTATGAGACATAAATAAGTACCAACATATGTATTGACAAGTCTTGTTTTTATATCATATATGAACTCCCTTCAAAGATAAGACGAAATGTCTGCCAAAATTCTCTCATCAATTCCAAAGCTTTTGAGCTCTTTTCTATAGGTGGACATCCCCAAACGCACATTAAGAAATATTTTGTTTCTTTATTTTATAACAAATAAAAAATAATCATTAATTAACAGTTTGTAAAAAAGACATTAATAATTCTATTTAAAAAAGAAAATTTAAAAAAATGGAATCATCATTTCACATTTTATCAAAATCTCTTCTTCATTCAACATAAAACAGATTAAAGAAAACTAAGTAGATTCTTAGAAATAGACCCAAGTCAATGTTTCTAATGATTTTCAATTCAAAGCGTTTTCAATTGATCTGTATGGCCTGCATACTGATACATATGTATGTACACTAAGGCACTCTGTGAAGAATATTTTGACTATTGATCAAGAGCATTAAAAAGAAAATTAACAAACAGTAGGTGTTTTGATTACAATTTGTTTAGATCTAAAGGGTAACAGCCCTTACACAAATAATTTGTTTTTATATTGTTTTCATTTAAAATTTGTTTCAAATTATTTCGGTAATTTTTCTAAATTTTCTAAACTAAAATCGTGTTTTTTAGCCTTAAGATAACTAGATTAGGAAGATTGAATTTTTATATATACAAGAAAGAGTGCTATATTTGTCCGTGCCTCAAAGTAGCGTAGTATAAATTTAAGATTTAATCATATACAGTCGAACTTCCATAACTCGAACTTCTCTAACTCGAATTTTCTCTAAATCGAACTAATTTGGTTGGCAGTAGCGTTTAAAGAACAAATCACACACAATTTTGCTTCCGTAACTCGAACTTCCATAAGTCGAAGTTCTCCATAACTCGAACAAAAAACATACACATGAACTCTATAACTCGAAGAATTTTGCTTGTTAAAATAGGTTTTTTGTTATAGTTATCGGTTGCTTGTTTTACTCGCGTTTGTTTTTTTGAGCTGTTTTGTCTATTTTACATGCTATTTTTTCATTTATTTCTATGCATAATTCTAGCTAAATGATAAATGTTGAAATCAATTTTTTTTAAATTATTATGGCAACTAAACGTGTTTTAAAATGCTTATTATTTAAAAAAAAGGTATAAACTTATAAAAGACGTCGAAGAAGGATTAAAGTAAAAGGAAGCGGCTGATAAATATGGTATCCCGGCAAGCACGGTCTCAACAATTTTCAAAAATAAGGAATCAATTATCAACTTATTTTAATCTGGATTTCGTTTATGTAGTAAAAGAGTTAGGAGCCCAAATTCAAAAAAGTCGACAAAGTAGTCCTCGATTGGTTTTCAGCAACTAGAAGCCAAAACATGCATGAGAAACTACTCAAAAGCCAACAAGAAACGATGTTAAAAGTTCTTTCCCAACATTAAATAATTATTTACAGACAAATGACGCAACAAGTGATGAGCACACAAAGCTTTAAGCACATTGGAGTTATTTTTTACTGAAAATAACAAAAAAGGAAATTGTCAGTCATTTAATTCAGAATATTTTACTTTACTGTAATTTTTTAATTACATATATGAGTACATATGCTTGTAATTTTATATTCTTAAGTATGTAGTTTTCCATTCGAGGCTATTTTAAATAAAAATGCATAATGAAAAACGTTTTATTCTATTTTAACAACAAATTCTGTAACTCGAAGTCTCCGTAAGTCGAAGTTTTTTTCGGGATAATGGTGATTCGAGTTATGGAAGTTCGACTGTATTGGTTTTTGTTTTATTAATTCCGCTGCCTTTTTTGATTTTAAATTTTTACATACATGGTTCAATGTTTTTTACTAGTCAATCCATTTTATTTGTTGCTAATATTATTGGGGTTAAGAAACAAAATTACTCGCCATTTTGTTTTGGAGGCTATTTTTGATTTTAAACATTTTCATAGTTTATTGCATTCTAATGGTGAAATTGTTTGATCTAATACCAATGTTGTGGGTGTTAAAAATCAAATCCATTATTTTCATTATTACTCATACTATATTAGATCCATATCTGCTTTTCTGTGGAATATATAATTAAGAAGCTTATGGCGTATTTTCTCAAAATTGTTTTTTTTTGAAGATGTAATTACTATCTTTGAAAAACAATAAAATTTTTGAAAATCACAAAAAAGTTACTGAGAAATGGTTGTAGAAGTAAAAAATAAAATAATAAAAAATTTAAATTAAAAAAACGCCAAAAATGGAAAAAAGTGTAAAGATTTATTACTTTCACGTAAAGCCACATACCTGTGAACAAAATGAGACATCGATCATAAAAATGGATGAACGCGTTCGCTTTCATTTACAATTAATTTAAGGTACCTCATTTTGAAATGAAGGAAAAAACGATAATTGCGTAATACAAATCGCTAAACATACATCAGCTTAATATACATACACATCAGTGCCGTTGCACATTAGTATCTTAAAAAAAAAAAATAAATAAAATCAAAGGTTGTACATCGATTTGAACAAAATACGGCTTGTTTTGTTTGGAACATAATTGCATATACGCTTGCAAAAAAAGTAACGGGATTTTTGTCGTTTTATATTTTTTAAAAAAGTTTTAAAAAGTCAAAAATGTTTAAGTTTTGTTTGAAAAACCTATTTTCTGCTACAACTTCCCTGATATCTCTTAAAATACTGGGCAAATTTAAAACACATGTAAACACGACTTAAATTTAATATTATTGACGAGTCTTGGGCGTCTCTTTTTAATTGAATAGGGTAAATCGTTTTCAAGTTATTCCGATATGTGTAGTGGATTTGCCTTTAGGTTAGGTTAGATTGAAAAGGAAGGGCACTAAAAGTCCAGTTGGCATGTTGTGCGCTCCATATGGAAAACGGAATTCCCAAACAAAAACCATAAACATAATTTCCCATAAATAACGGACTAGTTCAAGAATCTAGTCCCCTTAATGTAACTCCTTATGGATCTCCAGTTCGAGTTCCATAGGTATTCCAAGCTCGGCATAGTATCCATTGTAAAATTTTCGCGTCTAATATGCTAAACGCAGGACAATGACAGAGGTAGTGTACCAAAGTTTCATCCTCTTCCTTGCATGCTCTACATGTTGTTTCCTCAGACATCTTCATGCGAGCTATATGAGTTCTCAACTCCGTATGACCTATAATTACACTGGTTAGTTTCCTAAGTGTTGGTCTACTTAGTCTCAGAATCTCCTTTGATTTCCCAAGATTTGGGTCACCCCATAGTTTTTTTGTCACTTTACGGACATCAGTGCTTTGCCATTTCCGGACATGTTCCTCCATCGTCCGACATTAAAGTTCATCTTTAAATCGTTAAAAGGGTTTAGCATTTTCCAAAATTATAGTTTGGATTAAGTGTCCCAAATAACCTTAAAAGCAACACTCAGTTCTTAATTAACAAAAACATTGTTCCCTTGTGCTATTTATATTGGCCCTCGCGGTTGTCTAGAAGCTGAAAACAAATTTATTTGAGTTTATATTTTTTCTTTAATCACCGAAGCTGTAATATTTCGGTGTTGAGTTTAAACTAGTTTGTTACATTTTGAGGTCGGCTGTTAGACAAATGTTATTGCTTATTTTGGTTTTGGTGGGGCTTAAACAGTTTTGGCGTTTTAGCTTCTATTATGACTCTTGTTTATGCTTATCTACCTAGAGTTAGTGCTAAGAGAAATAAAATCCCACGCTTACTATTCTGTACAAATTTATTTGTTGACCCCTTTTGTTTTTAAAGGAAATTTTATTAATATTGAAATTAAGTTAAAAGAGGGCAGAAAAGATTATCCAGTGCTGTTTAGAACATTTTAGAACTCATTATGTTGAGCTATGTTACATTACATTACATTACATTACATTACATCACATTACATTACATTACATTACATTACATTACATTACATTACATTACATTACATTACATTACAATTAATGAGACCTGTCGTTTTTGTGTCGAAACGACAAAGCCACTGACAATAAGGCGGATTATATTACATTACATTAAAAATTACATTACATTAGGTTAGGTAGAACAGGCAGCTTTTTGTGCAGCTCTCTTGGGTCCATTATATTTTTCCCTTTGTGATACCTGAATAGAAAAGTAAGAATAGAATAGAAAAGAGAAAAAAGAAGTTGACAAGTCCAAAGTCTCTGGGGGGAATCGAACCGCAAACCCCAAAATTTAGCAGACCATCACACTGCTGACTAGTCCACCAGAGCACACAAAAAAAAAACAAAAAAATTACATTAAAAATAGTTTAATTTTTTTTGACGATTCTTTTGACATAATTTTCTAAGGTATAGATAGACCTTAGGGCGCTAAAACATCACAAGCAAAATTTTTTGAACAAGGAACGAATAATCGCCAAAATGATATTTGTAAATACCGTTTAACATTTTAAAACAACGTAAACGTTTTTCTGTTTGGATTTACTTCAGTACATTTAAAACTGAAGGAAGCTTAACACACTACGACAGTAAATATGAATAGAAACGCTATGTTGGATTTAAGTTTTCTATTTTCATTAAAAACTTGTGTGTTAAGTAGATGATATTTACATCCAACACTAACACAACCCGATCAAAGAGTGCTGATGATGAAACCGTGGCTGGTTTCGAAAATGCATTCCACTCGGCTGGTGTCGGGATAAAAACTTACTTTTTCATCTTATTCTACCATTATTAAAAATTTAATCTCTTCGTTTAGAAGAATTAAAAATAAAAATTAACTCAAGCCAGAAATAAATAATAAATAAAATATTTTCTTTAAATCATTAAAAGTTTGAAAAAAAAATTAATTTAACTGAAGAACGTTTATCAAATGAACATCATCATTAAATGTGGAGGAGGATGCTTCTACTGTCTGTTAAAAAACTGATAATGAAATATATTATATCTTTAGGGGGAAAGAAATTTTTCCAGTTAAGACTATCTACGCCCATTGAATGTTTGCTCTTTTAGACAAATATACATACCTGAGTCTAGGCAAGTATATAAATGGGATGAATAACTTCACGTTCTTATTCAATACTACACCATTAACTATTTGCAATTAGTGTCTATACGTATTAGTTTATGTGAAACTTACAAACACGTTCTAATAATTTACTAAGGTAGGCAGAGAGTATAGCTCTGTGATACAATATAGATGATTACGAGTACAACAAATTTTTAATTAAAAGAAGCACATAAAAGAGCATAATATTTACTAATAAAAATAAATTACAGTTGGAAATGAATAGAGAATAATGAAAGAACTGTGCCTGTACATGAAATATTTTTTTTTAACAGCACTTTTAGAATTTTTGTCTGTCTGTCTTTATATTTTTGTGTCTTTTTTTAAATAATTAATTTTATTTAAAAAAAATGTTTGGATTGTTTCGATTATTTAGTTGTGTTAAAATTTCCTTGTAACGCCAATGATACTTATTTCTATATAAAATCCATTGTGAAACGTTAAGTTTCAAGTTTTAAAGAATTTGTTGCTTTGACATTTTTAGCATTCCCACTTTGATTTATCTCTTAGCACTTTGTTGTTATTGTAAGATTTCTAAGATTTGATAAAGAAATCTATTTTGACACACAGTTATTTAAGTGTTAAAGGTTTTTTTTTTTGATTTCTTAAAAGTGTTTAACCACAGGGATTTGCAGGCAGATAACAAAGTTACAGCAGCTTGAAGTTAGTAGTTATAACTTATAAAAAGAATGTATCCAAGATATGTTTGATAAAAAGTTTTTCACTTCTGTTAAATGAAAAAAAAAAAAAAATAATAATCACATATGAGAGTTTCCGCAAGAACATCGAAGGGAATGAAAAGTAAAAATATGTTTTTTTTAATAATTCTTTACTTAGGTTTCATATAAGCTCATATTTATGTTATTTTGTTTATTTTTTATTAATATAATTTTTCCGGGTGTATGAAAAACACCTGCGTACCTCCTCAGAAACGTCACTGTGTTATGAATATTTGAGTATAATTTTCCCAAGCTTAAACTAACATTAATAAATAAAAGATATTTATGAGTTGAAATGTGTTTTTTTTTCTTCCATTGCTCCATATCAGTTTATCATTTTATCTTTTCAAACGTCTTAACGTCATTGTATCCCAAGACAATACCATATACCACACAGAGCTTTAAAGTAAATCAACAAGACAGAAAAATAACTTTAAAAAATATTTTACATTTGTGACTCTGTATAAAATTTCGTTTAAGTTAGCGCTAACAACTCCACACCGTAAGTGACGTAAACGTTTATTGTTTACAAACAGACACACAAATATTATATGTGAGTGATGTTTTAAATACGCATATTAGAAAATCAATATATTTATTTATCAATGTGTTTGTTCTTCGTTTAAAGTCAAAATATTTGTATTTGCTTCTTCGGACAGAACAGGATGTGAAGGAAATAATTCAGCCACTATTGTAGTAGTGGTGGTTGTGGTTTCTAATAGACATTACATTGTACATATGATGTATGTATGTATACTGGACTCTTAATTATTCGACTTTAAGAATTAATCGAATAAAATTTAATCTTCTTGCTTTTATTCGAGTAATTGATCAAGAATTTTTATAAATAACAATTTAAAATTATATTTTAAACAATTTTTTTTTTTAAATTAATTAAAATCTATACGTTAGTTGCTAAAAGTTTTTTTGTTTAAATCAAGAAACTTTATTGAATTAAAAATTTTTTTTTTTTAAATTTTAATTAAAATTAAAAACTAAAAATTTTACAATTTCATACGGCGACAAATGACCCTCATGAAGTTAATATTTACATTGATAGAAATGTTACTATTTATAGCATTACTAGCTGACCCGACAAACGTTGTTTTGCCAAATAAATTATTTCTAGAAAATATTTTTACATAAAAAAAAACGCAAACCATATGTAATCGACGTTATGCAGATCTATCTTAGTTTAAAACTTCGTCGAAGTCGTTACGTTATTTAGGTGAGGTACAAATTGTCCCTTCGGGTAAGTCACCCTAAATATTTAGGAGTATAAAAAATAGATTTTGATCGATTCTTTAACTTTTTTTTCTGCATTGGCTGGACTATAAGTTTTGTACAATTTGAAGAAGAAACTATATCGGTGTAAGTACATAATTAAAAAAGTGGGCGTTAAAGTAGGCGTGGTAAAAAAGTATTCTTTTAATCATATCAGAATCTTAGTTATATAATGTGAAAATTTTAAGAAGATCGGCCGTGTAGACTGGCCTTCCTAAGAAGGGCGTGAAAAAGGCGTGGCGTTGAGGGGTATGAAAATGTTGACCGATTCTCAGACCTACCCGATATGCACACAAAATTCCATGAAAATCGGTCGAGCCATTTCGGAGGAGTTTTATCACAAACATCACGACACGAGAATTTTATATATTAGACTAGCTGGGCCCGGTCCGCGTGGCTGGCCCCAGCGAAACAGAGCATAGGGTTATCGCGCTAATCTCTGTCGGGCAAAACACAAAAAAACTAAATGTTGCGTCATCTGTCGGACGGTCCAGTAGTTTTTGAATTTATCGATCACGAACATACACGTAATTTATATATATATAGAGATTTTTATAATTAAATATTTCGCTACCACGTTGAGTAGCTCCCTTAGAGTAAAAATTATATTTCAAAATTATAATTTTAATGAAATTAAATATATGTAATTTATATTTATATTTTTTTGCAAAAAAAAACTACCCAGTGTGGTAGCAAAATATTCAATAAAAAAAATAATTTTTTATATAAAAATCTGAACTTAATTTCGCATATTAGAACAACGTATTTTGATAGCTTTTAAAAATACATTGCTTTCACCTATTCATTTACTTTTGTTAAATGACTTGTTTTTATTATTTTTAGAAGTTAATATTTTATGATGGATTATTTTATTGAAATCTTCAAAGAGCGCAGGCGTTCAGACTGTTAAATTGAATTATAAAAAATAGGCTAACAGTCTTAATGAGTCATGGCAACAAGTAAAATTTCTACCCAATGACCGGTCCATGGATAGAATACAAAGACGGACTTTGTTCAATATAACCTATTATATGAATTATATAAATTGATAGCTTTATTTCATTTGTGTAAAAAAGGAAAATAAATTTATCTTATGGTTACATGAGATCATTTTATGATAAAATATTTTGTGGTCGTGAGGTATGACATTAAGACTTCATGGAATTACATTATGTTTACCTGGGATTATATTATAGGTATAAAGTATAATCAAGTGATAATGTGGGGTAATAATATCATAATTGCATTATATTTTATTTAAATTTGTAATGATTACACGCAACCATTACATGCTCTAACTACAACCACAGTATGTTGTTCATTTCGAAAATGTTTTTTGTATGTAGAGGCCATATTTTTTAATAATTTTAGTCAAGGCAAATTTATTTATCAGGTAATCGCAGTTCAGTAAGAATTTTTTGTGTATATTGTTTTAATATAAAGTTTGACATTTGAAATAAGAGAGAGAAGAGATGAAATTTTTTTGTTATCTATGGGCTTTGACAACTGAAATTTAAAATAAGTAAAAAATAGTAGTGGCAGTCTTCGCCAATTTTATTTTTAATAATCTAGCCGCTTCAAATTTGTTAATAAAAAAAAAATCATTTCTTGCTTTTTAAATTTTAGGAAAATATTAGTTAGCAGCAGTTGTTTTATTAGTATTTATATCTGTCAGTTTTAAACTGATATGGGAGGTTTTCTCAGACATATTTTGCAAGAATACGGCTTGCAATTTGATTTCTTAAGCGTGTCCAGAAATAATTAGAAGCTTTATGAACTTGATATATTTAAATATGTCCTATTTATATTTGCCTATAACTTTGCTGATTAGTGATCGATTTATCCGTAAATAGTAACAACCGTATCTATAAATTAGCCGAGGGAAGAAAAATTTTGTCTCTTGTAGCAAAAATTTGAGAAAAAGCTGTCTATTTGCATAACTCTCAGAAAATTAATAAGGAGATTGTGTTGGATTTAAATAGCTATTTATTCCCGAATATTTTGAAAAGTTAATTTCACGATCAGGCAGACAAAACTGAAATGACTTCAAATTCATAAGCTGGCAGAAGGTGCATACTATATAGCGTTGAAAATGATTATTGTAGAAATTGCAAGGGAAATGGCCAAGGCACATTTATTCATCAGATAGTCTTATTTTGTCGGCTGATTATTTTTTTCTTCACTTATTTTAAATTTCAGCTATCAAAATCTATAGATTAAAAACAATTTTCTGTCCTCTCTCATACGTTTTAAATGTCAAACTTCATATATAAAAAATATAAACAATTACCTGATGACTTAATATGCCTTGGAAATGGCAAGTTCTGCAATCAACCCATTCGACTCTAATCTAGTTGTAAATATGACTATAATCACTTGATTTTTTATACCACTGTGCACTATTTTATGCGAACTTTTGTCAAACCCCATATATAAAAAATAATACACAAGAAATACTTGTGGAATAATTTTGCCTAATCAAAGCTAAGTTTGTAATGTAAAAAAAAATATATGAAATATTTCTACAACATTCAATCAACATTTAATTTCTTATTAAATAATATGAACAATAATTATTTTGTACGAACTTCAAAGCAAGAGCTGAATCATTTTTTTGCCTGCTCGATTTAAAATTAGTAACTAATAACTAAAGTTGGCTAAAGTTAGCAGACTACTAGGCTATGCATAAAAACACCATCAGAAAAAACAGCTTGCTTTGTTGTTTCAACATGTTGTGGAAATTTTTATTTGTTACACACTTATATTTTGCGCATCTATTATTAGTAACCTTAAACTCTTAAACTCCTTAAATACTAATCCAATTTTAATAAGATTAAAATTGTGCACATCTGCAGGAAAATTCTTTTAAAATTATGTATTTTTTTTATAACATTCGGTTGTATAATATAAGCATAAACTGCGTAAGCAAAAGTCGACTTACCTGTTTAAATATGTGTAAGATACTCTTGGCACCACAAATAAAGTGTATAGAAATAATTTTACGAACTGTTTGCTTGAGTTAGTCGAACGTTTGACTCGATATTGGTAATAATTACTTTAACGGTAATATTGAAAACAAAATTTAATAAAATTTAAGCTTTTCTCTGGCCTAAGCAGGCATATTCATGAATATTTTCCAAATTCAACTAACCTTAAAATAATACAGAACTCTCAAATTAGCAGCCCTATTCAGTAGCTCTACAAAACTAAATTTCTATCGCTAAAACTATAAAGAAAATATATATAGAGATTTTTCTAGCCCAATTCTGAGGTGTATAGAAACAATTTTGCAAACTATTTGCTTGAGTAAGTCGAATATGTATCTCTGTATTGGTAATCATAACTCTAATGGTAACACTTCCGACCTTAGGCACGACTTTGATAATAAAATTTAAGCGTTTTTCCGGTCTAAGCATTTAAATTCATGGATATTTTCCAAACTCAACTAATCTCAAAATTTCATGGAACTCTCAAATTAGCAGCCGTATTCAGTAGCTCTCCAAAGACAAATCTCTAGCGTTAAAATTCTAAAAAATATATTTAGAGATTTGTCTAGCCCAATTATGGTACTCGCTAGAGCTTAATCTCCATCACTAAAACCCGGAAAAATATATTTAGAGAATTGTGTCATATATATATATATATATATATATATATATCTCTTAACATATTTTTTAGAGTTTTATCGATAAAGATTTAGCTTTATATAGTTACAAAATAAGGCTGCAGATGTCACAAAAAAACAGTGCTACAAGCTTAAAGTTGAAATTTTTTTACGTATAATTAATCGAATAATATCTGTCAGACACTTATTACACAATAGCTGCTTTTGTGCTAAGAAAAGTTGTATATATAAATTTTTGTAAGCATCAATACCCTGCAAACAATTCTTATCCAAAAAGACACTAAACAAGAAAAGCTACAGAATGCGACATTAATTTGTTTTTAAAGCTTTTTTTTTTATTCCACCCCAATAATTTAAATAAATGAAACCGATTCATGTGATTACATATGAGGCATTCCACAGGCAGAAATAGTATACTCGTTCAATGGCTTATGTTTATGGTATTAAAAAGCAAAACAAAGACTTACAACTACAGTACGGTGGAATAGATCTAGTGCAAGACATACTAGCTTATATTCAAATGCATTAAAATGTTACTTATTGTGGAATAAATTGGGAGACAAATTAGTAGCCAAAAGTAAACTTACTTTTGTTGGCAGGGCAGAAAGTTACTTGTTTCAATGCTTAAAAGTGAGTGTTTACAAAAAGATTTTTTGTCTTTCCATCGGCAAACAGACAAGTAATTATGTACTTAAAACACCCATACACATCTCCTACAGTTAATATTTATTCAGTTAACAATAACTTACTAAGCTTTATTGAATAAATGAATGGATGAATGAATGAATGAATGAGTGTGTGAATGGAAAAACAATGCTTCCTAATATTTGAAGCTTGTGCTCTTTGTGAGTAAAATTAGAAGCTAAAAGCAGATGGAAATTTTTAATAACATTCTATTTCGTAAAAGATGTTTAAAAAGGTCTTTGTTTATATACAAAGAAAAAATCAATTAAAAGACAATATAGTCTTAATTTATAATAAATTTTTATTAAACTCACTGTTCGGGGAGTTTTTTATCGTTCTTTGAAAAAAAAAAAAATTTTTTTAAATCTTATTATAACCTCTTAAAAATTGCAACATGATCACGTTGTAAATACAATTTGTTAGAATTATATTTACTTATCGCATAAAGATTACTATTTGGCACGAAAGCCAAGTGTTCGTCTTCAAAAATAATATGATTAACAAAATTATTAGGACAAACATAGTGAAGACTAAATTATATAAAAAATTAACGTTACAAATTGTTAGCGGCACGGCAGCCGAAGCGATGTCTAGTGACTTCCACGAGCATTTTGAATAAAACCAAATACACAAGTTTTATAAAATACTTGATTTATTTGACTAATATGTGTAGTGGAAAATTAATTAAAATTCCTAAATAACTGAAAATAATTAAGATTTATTGTGCAACTTTAAAAGAAGAATATAAATATTTAGGTTACATACTTTTTGGTATGAAAACCACTAGATCTTCTACACATATTTGGTAACTTTTCGAGCCGTGCTTAAGACTTCTTTTAACGAAAACCTTGTGATGAATTCAAAATGATGAAGGCTTAAACATGGCGACGTAAGCTGATTTTCTCGTTAAGTTTATCAGAGTTACATTTAGAAAAGTATAAGTTTTAAAACTAACAACAAGGTATTGCCAGATAAAATCATCGAGATTTTGGTTGTGGCGTTAACACAAATAATCATAAGAAGTTTCAGATGCAAATATAGAATTATTTTAATTAATAATATTCTTATAAAATGCAGTGAAAAATATATAAGTAAAGATATGTTCGAGTTTTCTTTTCGAGCTTTCTGAAAAAGTAGTAATCATAAGATGTTATGAGCAACAATAACATGATTGCAGATCAATAATTTTTTAATAATAAAGTGTTTTGTGTTTTTTTTAATGTTTTATTACTTTCTAGTCCATTTGATATTTTGTTTTATAATTATATTAAAATAAATTGCATTATTTTTTTAGTTTTATTTCTACCAGCTTAGCTCGTACTGCTTTGCTGTTCCCCACAAGGTTTTATATTATTCGTAAAAGTCGTTATATCATGAACAAAAAATTTTACTTAAGAAATAAATCCAACAAACTATGAATATCAGAAAAAATAACAAATCGTGCAGTTTGTTTATCTGTTTAATTGCATACCAATCACATAAAGAAAACGTTAAACATATGATTTGCTGATAGCAAACTTAAACGCTTATAACTCCCTAAATGGTTGATTGGTTTTAGTAGGATATAGATTCTGCATATCTGTACGAAAATTGCTTTCGCTCGATAGTGAAAAAGGATAAATATAAGTTTGTTATTTCGTTTGTAATTTTTCCAGTTTGCCAAATCCACATAGATCAAAAAGTCTTTTTAGTTATGTCCGTCTGTCCACTCGCCCATCTGAGCGTTGAAATCAACTTTGTAAAGCCACCATATATTGTAGGACTCGTATAAAGTGTCAGTTTCTTAGAAAAGATTTCAAAAATTTTGTTATTGAAAATTAGCAATTTCGACCCATTAATGGCTGAGATATAAGAAAAAAAAACCACGTATGGCGCTGCAACAATAAAGTTCTATTAAAAAACAACAACAAAAGCAGATGATGTTGTATATGAAAGTAAATAATGTGTGGGTTGTTGTTTTAGATGGTACATTATGCGTTTCTATTCATGTGCACGAATGCAGGTAATGGGAAGTTTTCTGTTTCTCTACTGTTCGTTGCACGAGGTGTGTACCTACGTGATCAACTACGGCAAGTGGGAAGTGTAAATCTTTTTCACAAACAAATTATATACGTACGTATATGCGTATTTTTGTATACGTTTAATCAAGTATTTTATTTGCTTAGTGATTAGTTAAAATGGTGATATGAGAGAGTAAATGAGTAGACGAAAATGGTAATAGGAAGACATTTCAAAGTTTAAAAAAAAAATTTCTCCTTATCGACTATTACCCTTTTAGAACAGAAGAACAGAAGTCCACCGTAAGCTTCTTGTGACTTCATTTCTCATATAATTTTAAGAGGCTGTGTCCTTACATAAAACTTCAAACAGAAAGGAAGCATATACAAGTTCTACATCCATTAAAACTGGTAGACATTTTTGAGCCCAACTCAAATTTAAATGAATCGCGAAATAAAATTAACCCTCAAACTTTAGGTAATTACATACATATCGAAGTAGCTGTCACAGGAAATACTATTGACCGATATTTATATGACAACTTTTAAAGACAATATTTTTAAAAGCTTCTATATAAATATATTTATATATTTTTATTTACAAATAATAGTGTGATAATTCTCTATCAACCACTTAATGCAAGTAGAATTAAAAGACAATATCATGAGGTTAGTCTAAGATGCCTTTAAACAATTAAATGTGATTTAACACAGATTTTGTTGTAGTTTTAACTAATACAACTACATCTTGTGGTATTCTCTAAAAGCATGCCAATAGATGTACACAATCTCTTTAAGTGCGTATTAAAGTTTACTCAAGTGTATTTGAAGTATTTGGCTTTCTAAATACTTGTTTAATTTATTGATAAAGCAGTTTTAATATATTGAAATTTTTTGTTTAATTGCAGGCTGATTTTATCTTCTGATGACTTAAATTTGTAAGTATGATAAATATTTTATTATATATTTTAGAAGAAAAAACGCTACTTTTATTAGCTTAATTCCTTGTATTTATTTAATAGTCAAGGTTTTCCTTTTAAAAATAATTTTTAAAAATAATGACAACAAATTTTTATAGAAAATATTATTTTTAGGCAAATAACAGATACTGTCACAATATAGCAATGAACTGTGTAATCATTTTTGGTTTTTACCTCCATTTTACCACTAAGTAAATTTTTACCTGTAATCAAGTGCAAATAATCTTATAAAGCGTGATTTTTTTATGCGTAGTTTTTTTTTGAAATCTAATAAAACACTCAAATTTGCATCATATATTTAACATTTTTACTGAAATCTATAAATTGGTCTTTTTAAATTACTTTTTAAAAATAACTTCATGTGAATGCTGCCCGTGGCTCCGGTTCAAATGGTCTATTCGTAAGGTCCAATTTTGCACCACTTTTTCGAGCATTTGGGCCTGTATTCCATGAATAACACGTGTTTTGTTATACTCTAATGCTTCAATCATATTCTTCACCCCAGATGCGACAGTTGATTGATTTATGGTTGATTCACTTCGTCGAATATGACGACCATAAAAAATTCGTAATATACAGTAGACATTTCTCACAGAGCACGAATTTCGATAATTGAATCGAATTTTAACGATTTGCAGTCGTTGCTCGTTTGTGAGTTTCTCCATGATGAAATGGCAGAGTATACTGAACAGTTTTCAATTTCACAGATGTAGTTTGAACACAATTACCAACCAGTGCTGCCAGCCCGAAAAATTTAATTCATAAAAAACCAACCTTTATTTAATTCAACAAGTGACATGTGGCAACTATGGTTGGTGGTAAGTTCATGGAGACCATTTTAGGTTGCATGAGACAGCATAAATGCTGGCAAGTCGGATGCTATGCTATTCACGCGGAGAAGGAAGGGCATAGAGATTGAATCCTTAATGCTTTTTGGAACCGAGATCAACGTGTCCAGGAAGGTGAAATATCTGGGGGTAACGCTGGATATGAAACTAACCTGGAATGATCAACATGCAAGGGTACAGAAGGCAAAGAGGATTCTGCATCAGTGTAAATGAGTTTGCGGTAGGAAGTGGGGAATCTCACCTAAGGCTGCACACTGGATTTACACAGTGGTGGTGAGACCGACGATCATTTACGCATCTGTTGTCTGGTGGCCGAAGGCCTCCCAGGCGACGATTAGGTGGAAGTTGGACCGGGTTCAAAGGATTGCTTGCATTAGTATATGTGGCGCGATACGTACCACATCAACGCAAGCGATGGAGGCAATGCTGGGATTGCTGCCATTGGACTTATTTGTAAGGGAGACGGCGGCAAGATCGGCGATTCGGATGCGAAGCGATGGCATGTGGTATCGCTTTGGAGAATCCTGGACCTCGTGGATAAAGAGGTTAGGGAGGCTCAGATGCCGATAAAGCGCATGAGTCGAGTGAAAGTGGTCAAAAGGCTACATCTCACGCTCATAGCGGATGGATTCATGCACGATGAGTGCATGGAGAATGACATCAGTATCTTTACTGATGGGTCCTTTATGGACGGAAGGGCAGGTGCTGGTGTGTACTAATCTGAGTTGAACTTATCCTGCACCCTGAATCTGGGGGAGTACGTGTCAGGCTATCAGGCAGAAATGCTTGGTTTGCTGCACTCGTTGGACCACCTGTTGGAATGTCGAATGTATGGGAAGAGAATTCTTATTGCACTTGACAACCAGTCGGTTATAAAACGTATGCAGCGGATAGATGTGAACTTCTCTTTGGTGCTTGAGTGTATTCTAAAGCTAAATAGGTGTGCCTCTACAAATGCGGTAACGCTGATGTGGGTTAAGGGACACGTGGGCATAGCTGGGAATGAGGCTGCTGACGAACTTACTAAGAAGGGGTCTGAGGCTGCATTCTGCGGACCGGAACCCAGAACTGCTCTAGGTAATGGGTTAGTGCGGGCGAGGATCTTTCAATGGGTGAACTCTATAAACTTGCGAAGGTGGATGGAGGGAACCGCGTGTAGACAGGCCCGTATGGTGCTCAGGGAGCCATTTGGCAGGGGTGCAGTGAAGATACTCGGTTTTAATCGGAGTATGATGAGCTGGATCACTGCGTTGATTACAGGACATGGTAACTTCAAATATCATCTGAAGAGGATGCGGATCGTGGATGATGATATTTGTAGAATGTGCCTGGAGGATGCCGAGACGGCAGCGCATGTAGTATGCGAGTGTCCGGCGTTGGCGAGCGGAAGATTAAGGATCACAGTCAAGCACACTTTAAGTGTGAGTGCGATGGGGGACTGTTGTAATTATTGTCTCTTTTTGTATTTTAAATAAAAGACTGCAATTAATGTTTTAATAGTTAATAAGAATTCATTTACTTATAAAAAGATAAATTGATACAAGGAGGGTTACAATTGAACTTGCAGGAAAAAACGTGTACTTTTTCTCTATATCAAAACTAGAATGTTCTTCAAAATTATGACAGTAGATCTTTTACAATAAATTAGTGATGTCAACTCTACTTGTTGATACAACAATTCTCCCACACTTGATTAACTCATTAAATTTGGAATCTTAATTACTCCATCACATAATCGTCCAGGTGCTTCGGAAGTCTTCGTTGCCTTTGAGTTGTTCGGTGGGAACTCCGATGTTGATTTTGTTCTGATGCTTGCCTTGGATCTTGTGTAGGTGTTCCTGACTCGGCTGTTTCCCGAGGTGTTGTTGCTAATCGAGACGTCCAAGGTAATTCTTCGTAATTGGGCAGAAAAGTAACTTGCGGTAATACACTCACTTGCTGAGGTAATGGTGTATTTTCTTCTTCGTTTTCATAGCGCTTACTCGGGTGATGTTGAATATCTGCCGTATCAGCGAGATTAACGTTAGTATGCCGGAGTTGGTTTATGTGTCTTTTTAGAATGTAGCCATCATCGAGCTTAACGATGTAATGAAGTAAACCTAGCTTCTTGAGAATAATGCCTAGTTTCCACAAGTTTTTATTTGACGTGTAATATTGAGCCTGAACTCGGTCTCCCTCTCGCAATTGTCTGGTCGGCCCTTGTGATGTTGATAATTTCCCCAATTGTATAGGTTTCAATGCATCTAACTTTGTTCTCATCTGTCTTCCCAAATACAGTTCTGATGGACTTTTGCCATTACGTAGTGGTGTGGCTCTGTATTTGAATAAAATTTCTCTAATCTTTGTGGATATCGGTAATGCATCTTTTTCCATGGCTGCTAAGCGCTGCTTCAACGTCTGGACGTTCCTTTCAGCCAATCCGTTCGTTGCTGGATGACCTGGGGCTATAAATTTTTGGAAAATAGCTGATTCGTTGCAGAAATTAGTAAATTCTTCGCTTTTAAAAATCGTGGCGTTATCTGAAACCATAACGTCCGGATATCCATTCCTTGAAAAAATATTTTGTAAAATTTGAATTGTCGAAACTGAAGTTGGCGCAGCTGTAGTTATCCCCACTTCAGCCCATTTGGACTTTGAGTCAATAACAACAAGAAAATGATGTCCTTGATATGGACCTGCATAATCAATATGCACTCGCTGCCAGTTGTACTCAGGTTCTTCCCAAGGGTGAAGTATCGCTTTTGGAGGACTTTTTGCAACGGAAACACATGCAGCACAGGAACGAACGTGGTTTTCAATGTCTTTGTCGATGGACATCCAATATACGTATCGCCTTGCGAGCTGTTTCATTTTGGTTATGCCAATGTGTGTACGGTGCAATTCTTCCAATACTGATTGTTGTAATGATGTTGGTACAACTACTCTTTGACCCCTGAACAAGATGTCACTATCAATTGTATACTCGGAATCGGCTACATTAGAACTTCGTAGCTTCTCCAAAATGTTTACCAGTACAGAATCCTTTCTTGTTTCCTCACGTATTGAATATAAATTTAGTTTCGTAGAATTAATTTGGTTTAAAGTTGAAAAGCAAATGATATTTACTTCACGATCTATAAAATTTTGAACAGTCGTACCTGAATTTATTGGCGCTCTTGATAAGCAATCGACATTAACGTTTTCTTCACTTCTCTTCGTTACAACTTCGTAATTATACCCACTTAAAAACGCGGCATATCGTTGAAGACGTGAGGCTGTCATCAATGGCAATTTTGAGTTCTGGTGGAAAATACGAGCTAATGGCTGATTATCAGTCACTAGTTTGAAAAATCTACCATAAAGGTATTGGTGGAAATGTTGAACGGCGTATATTATGGCTAAAGCTTCACGGTCAAGCTGCGAATAATTCCTTTCCGCAGGAGATAGGGATCTTGATGCAAAAGCAATCGGCTTCTCTTCCCCCTCAACTAGGTGCGACAAAACTCCAGCTATCCCTGTGGGACTAGCATCACAAGCAAGCTGCACTGAAAGCTCGGGGTTAAAAGGCATAAGCACTCGATCACTGGATATCTCCTTTTTTAAACAATTAAAGGATTCTTGACAAGCCTGTGTCCATTGAAACTTTGAATTTTTCGTTAACAATTGTCGTAATGGTGTTGTTATTGTGGATGCGTTTGGAATGAACTTGGTGTAGTACGTAATCATGCCGAGGAACCGACGAACATCATCAACGCTTTCAGGCGTTGGTATTCCCATAATAGCCTTTATTTTTGATGGGGACTTTTTCACCTTGTTAAACTGCACTGTGTGCCCCAAAAATTCAATTTGGGTTTTGAAAAACGTACACTTTGAAACGTTTACGTGAAGGTCGTTTTTATGGAGTTGATTTAAGCACTTACGTAAATTAGCTTTGCACTCAGCTTTTGATTGACCGTGTACTACGATGTCATCAAAATAAGACTGTGTTTTAGGGACTTCGCGTAATATTTGGTCAATTATTCTATTAAATTCGGATGGAGCTGTCTTTATGCCAAATGAGAGTCTGTTCATGCGGTAAGTGCCCTTATGTGTGGAAATAGTTTGAATCTCACTTGATTTATCATCGACAGAAACGTGTAAGTATGCCTTATACAAATCAAGACTGCAAAAGTATTTCGAATCTCTAAGACTGTTGAAAATCTCATCAATTTTTTTTATAGGATAATGTGCGTCTACAAGTCGCTGGTTAACGCCGACTTTGTAGTCGACGCACAAACGAACACCACCGTCGGCTTTCGGAATAACCACCAGTGGGGATCCCCAATCGCTATTGTCGGTTTTTGTAATTATTCCCGCATTTTCGAGATTTTCTAATTCCCTATTGACGCGTTCTGTCAATGCATATGGAATTTGTCTCTCTTTAGTGTAAACTGGAGTAACGTTGTCACGCAACTTTAACGAAATTTTATAATTGGGAATGCACCCTATTTTCTGTTCAAAAACATTTGGGAATTCCGAAATTAATTCCTGCACATCGTCACATTCCTTACTAGCCTCTTCTGTTATTGCGTTTAAATTAGTTTCATCTAATTCCTCTAATTTCATACCAAGCCGTCGGATCCAAACCCGGCCTATTAGTGCAGAATACCCATCTGGAACTACAACGAGATAATCAAGGATTGACGATTCATTGAATGTTACGTTAACTTGAACTTTTCCAATTGATTGAATTTTGTTGTGACTATACGATGAAAACGTTGTATTTATTGGGATTAATTTATTTTGTAATTTTAACGTGTTGAAAGCACTCATTGGAAGAAAAGTATAAGCAGACCCAGAATCTACTTCAAGTTTGAATTCTTTACCCTCAATACAAACGTTAGCGTAAAAACGCTCTGCATACGAACTTGAATCAATTATTTTATAAATTCCATATTGTGACTCATCTTCTTGTATCTGGTTCGTAGAATTGCGACCTGCACTGTATGTTTTATTAAGACCGGCATTAGAACCATCCGCCAAAAGGGATGTGATGCATACTTTTGAAACATGCCCACTTTTATTGCACAAATGGCATCTTAACTTTGATTTGTCACTATGACAATCATTCGCAAAATGATTATTTTTCCCGCACCGTAGGCATAGACCGGCAATTCCCAGCTTACCATAATCAATTTTTGATGGTTTTTGTTGGGTGTATTTACGCTGTGCGTTATTTAAACGTTTTGATTTTTTATTACTTGAAATTTTATTTACCTCCGGTGTTTCGTTTTTTGTTAGATTTGTGAGTTCTTTGGCGTCCGCCCTTGCGGCCTCTAACGCCAGTGCTTTCTCTACTATTTCTTCAAATGTTGATGTACCTGCTTGTAATAGTTGTTCTCTTATGCTGTTGTTATGAATTCCTCTGATAAATTGGGCTCTTAAAAATACCTCGGCTATCGAAACGTTGCATGCACATGGCGATATGAACTCGCACTCGTTTATGTCCATTCGCAATGTAGCCACAAATTCTGCTATAGACTGTGTTTCGTTCTGGTATTTTAGTAAAAACTTATGTTGAGCTACCAATTTATTTTTCTTCGGCGCCAAATGCGTTTCCAAAATTTTCAGTAACGCATCGTAGTCCAGATCAGTAGGAGCCTTAGGGGCAGCTAACGCGGACAACATGTTGAAGTTTTTTGCACCAATAGAGTTGAGCAGCAGTTTTGCACAATACTGCTTATTACCTTGAACATTTTTCATAGTCACGTAATTTGTGAATCTATGTATGTAGTTTTTATAGCTTTCTTTAGTAGAATCAAAAACGTCGAAATTTGCTATAATTGATGTATTAATGTTGTTGCTCTGCATTGCATTCTGCGCCATGGCCGACACACTCATCTGCGTAAGTTGTGCTACCATCGTCTGCTGCAACTTCATAAATTCTTCGAACTGCTTAGAATCCATCTTTTTATTTTGTTTTATTTGCACAGAATCTTTATTAACTTCTTTTTTTTTTTTTTTTTTTTCACGAATTTACTCTCGTCGCCAATTGTTGTAATTATTGTCTCTTTTTGTATTTTAAATAAAAGACTGCAATTAATGTTTTAATAGTTAATAAGAATTCATTTACTTATAAAAAGATAAATTGATACAAGGAGGGTTACAATTGAACTTGCAGGAAAAAACGTGTACTTTTTCTCTATATCAAAACTAGAATGTTCTTCAAAATTATGACAGTAGATCTTTTACAATAAATTAGTGATGTCAACTCTACTTGTTGATACAACAGGGACCTTGGTCTGAGGGAGATGCTGGCGATTACAAAGGACTGTGCGATGAGGATTGTCGACAATCACCAGTCGGCAGTGTGAAATCGTTTTTTTAGTCCAGAGCAAACGCCGGTTGTGGCGCGGGACTCAGTGATTGAAGGTATACTGATCGGTAGACACGAAATCACTGAGGAGCGAAGGGGGTCGAAGAGGGACCCGTGATAGTAGTGGTCTGCTTCGATATTCCCCCTACATGTGTATATATAATTCAACAAGTGCAGAATGTTAGGTAAGGTTGAAAAGGAGAGGCACTAAAAGCCCAAACCCACGACAGGTATACAGTTATCCCCAATTGGCATGTTATTCGCTTCATATAAATAGAATAGTTAGAATAAAAAGAGAATAGAAGAGAAAGAGAAGCAGACTAGTCCAATACACAATACTGACTAGTCCACCCGGGCGATTATGAATTAGTGAGTGACTTAATAACATTATTTTTTTTACGAGTACAAATAGATTATTCTTTTGAAAAAGTATTACTGACCTTTTTTCAACACTTAAAAATCCTTACTGGAAATTGAAATTAATTAATTTTATCAACATAGTTTTTAGAAATCACACAATAAGAGTTAATTTATAATTTATTTATATTTACATTAATGCTTTAATTATAATTAGAGTCTGTGGGCTATTTACAAGTTAAGTTTTGTTATCCGTAAACTTTCTTTGATTGAAGATTATTGTAAATAAATATTATATTATTCGTTATTGATTTGTTTGTGGTGTACAAGAACGTCTAACGTATACGTAATATTTAATTCGCATAATCAATCATACGTATTGAATGAAAATAAGTCAAACAAATTACATAATTGTTCACGGTCTAATTCATGCTTTATAAGAGCTTCATAAATTAATTTTTCCATAGAAAATCATATTTGTATACCTTGTGTAAACCTTTAACAATTTTTAAAAATAAGGCAGTTAGTACGTACCCAGCAAAAAAATTTGGAAAAAGAAACAAGTGAATTACATTTTCAGAACTTCTTAAACAATATTGCAAAATTATACATTCTAAATATGGATGAGTTAAGTTATCTGTATATATAAAAGAGTAACATGACTGACTAATTTATTATTGCACAGTCCAAATTTAAAATGTATAGAGACATGAAATTTGGATATTCGATCTAAAGTTCAACTAAGAAGGGATTTTTGGAAAATCTAACTTAAAGGGGTAAAAACGGGTAAGATCCGTAACCTATGCATATCTACTAATGTAAAAAATACAGATTCACTTGAAGAGGTATTGTATTATATTAAAAATGTAAGTTGATATGTGCCTAGTCCGTTTTTGTATTTTTGAGCTAAGGGGCAAAAACTGTTAGAAATTATATTCTGGTACTTTTGGGTACGGTACACTATGTTACTTCCTTCCGAACACATAGGCATCGGGAAAAATATTTAAATTGCTTTAGGTACTCCGCAAAAAAACTATTAAGAGGATTTTGGCACTTATTTCAAATTTTGCATGGATAAGGAGTAAACATTTTTATTATATTATACAGTAGGACATGGATTGATTATAACTATCGTTAAAAAGAATAATATTTGATTTTTATTTAAGCTTGAGATCAACTTTTTTGTTTTTTTTATATAAAAAATTATTTATTTGTTCAATTTGAAATTGAATTACAATTTGTAATTGTTTTGAATCTGTTTTTTTGTTTAATATAATTTGTATACATATTTACTCTTAAGAAGCTACCCATTGTTTGGTAGCGAAATATTGGTTACTAATAAATAATTTTTTATAAAAAAGCAAAAAAGATCAAGAAATTTAGACGATATAGTTAAAAACAATATAAAAAATTATTAATGTGAAATTTTTGAAATATTTTAGGGGCGAAAATAATGGTACTTTCTAGGCCAACTCGAATAAAATTTGTTGTAGGTCTGTCAAGACATAACAATTTATGGAATTTTGTGAAATATGAAACACAAGGGAAAAAACGAATAAATTATTTCGCACAACGTGTTTGTATTTCTGCAAAAAAGTAGATTTTTAACTTTTAATTATGTCTCTAAAATTTGGGATTTGTACACTGATAAAGGAAATCCAACAAGGTACTTTTTCTCGTTTTTATGGCAATCTTTTGTGTTTTCCACCTTTATGAATCTAAAATTTTAAAATTAAGGAATTTTAGTTCAAACTGAGGTTGAAAAAATACAGGCGACCAATTAGGTACTTTTTAGCAATATTTATGATACTTTTCACACTAAAAAAGTACCTTTTAGCATTTTTATGGTAATTTTTGTTTTTTTTTTTTCTAAGTTTATGAATTTAGCATTTTAATAAAGGACTTTTAATCCAAGTTTAGGTTGAAAGTGACATGGGAGGTTTACTTTTAACTAAAATTAGTTTTTTTTTTGATTTGTAGATGTGTACTTTTTTTTTTTTTGATTTTGGTTACTTCTCACTAAAATTGTTGAGTTTTGGGATAAAGTGTCCAAACATAAAAATGTAATTAACGAAAAGTGTTTCGAAGAACTTATTTATTTTGTTCAAAACTTAATGTCTTTGCCACATAGTTCAGCTGCTGCAGAAAGAATTTTACCACTGCTTAGTTTGATAAAAAGCAAATTAAGAAAAAAGCTTAAGTTCCAAACAATTAGCAATGTTATGCAATCAAAAGAATTGTGCAAAAATCAAAATGACATGATGATGTCTGGTCTGCCAAAACTTTGTTTAAAAAACTTGTAAAATTTTTTTTCTTAACATAGTATGAATTTTAAATTTGTCGATCTCTAAAAAAAAGTTTTATGTATATTATTAATTCTATTTAGTTTTTTTCACTAAAATATGAAATAAAATAAGAAAAACAAATTTAATAAAATCAAAATAATTTTTAATTTCGGTTATTTTTTATTCCTCATTTGGTTACATTTTTAAGAAAATTTGGTTGTAAAATTTTTTGTGGTTGTGGCAACGCTGGTCTGTTTATGCGAGATAAGACTTAAAAAATTGTTGGCTACCAAAAAGGTACTTTTTCTTATTTTATGTTACATTTTTTACGTTTATAAATTTATCATTTTAAAATTAGGATGATTTAATCCAAGTTGATATTGAAGGTGATATGGGAGATCAAACAGGTACATTTCGCAGTTTTTTTTAATTGTCGTACCTTCCAGTTTTGTAAAGATAGAATTTTTAAATTAGGGTCTGCTTCTGCAAGGTGAAACTAAAAAGGTTGTGGGCGACCAAAAGGGTACTTTTTATACCCTTCACTTGTGGTGCACAAGGGTATATATAGGTTTGTCATTCCGTTTGTAATTTCTATATATTTTCCGAAAGCTTATTAATAAAGGAGTCGATTAAGGCCTGAAAGTCTGTCCGTGTGTTGGTTGAAATCAACTTTTAGAAGCAACTATATGTATCTCAGATCTGTATATGGTATCAATCTCTTGGAAATATCCGGGAATGAATCGCTATTGAAATTCAGCACAATCGCCCTATAACTTTCTGAGATATGAGCAAAAACCACGACCACCTTGTTTTTTTCACAATTACAACAACATCATACATACATACATATATACTGTTTAGAGTAAACGTAGCATCGAGTCCCAGCTGAGCCAACAAAAAATTTTTTTATTTAATTTTTTTTTTATATATATTATTTTTTTTATTTTATATATTAATTTTTTATATATTTTTTTTTAATTTTTAAATTTTTTTTTTTTTAATTTTTTAAAATTTTTTAAAAAAATTTTTTTTTTTTTTTGATTTTAATACATTTTTTTTGTAATTTTTTTTTTGTGGAAACACAAACGTAAATTTAATTTATAATTCTGCAATGGGATGTTTGGTATATGTTTGTACGTATTTCATATGAGATGAATGGTGATACAAACAATTGTTATTGCATGACTACACGTTGTGAAGGGTATATAAGATTCGGCACGGCCGAATATAGCACTGTTGCTTGTTTACATTCGAATGGTACGTTTTATATTTCCTACATTTATGAAGCTATGATTTTGAAATTGGTGACTATTGATTCACGATGAAATTGACAATAATATGGGCGACTGTAATTATTGAAATGTAAAACAAAATGTGTTTTATTATTCTTGCAAGAGCGGATAGGGCACTTTTGTATATTCATTTAAACAAATGCGGACTAACTCATAAACTCTTGAAACAACTTTGTAAGAGCTTAATAAGCAAAAATGGCAAAAATGGCAAAAACTGTAGTTACCGCCACTGCCTAACCACTATTGTGCTATAGTGCTTATTTTGGCAACTGTTATCCATTTTTATTAATTCCCTTTTACATACATTTAAGTATTTCAATTTCAATCCAAGAACGATTTGCAGATTCCACGCGGAAAATAATGTATAGAAATTTCCCAGTTAGTAGCCATTCTTTTCAATATATTTTAAAAGTCTAATTGTGAACTAAACGTCTTTCAGTTAAGAAGCTAGCTTGGTTTCCAAACCATAAAAGTGTGTATTATTCTTATTATGTAATATTTGGTAATGTCATAAAAATTAATTGTCAATTTCTAAGAATTAAAACATACGTGTATAAACCAAATAAATGTTGATTTACTTAAGAATATATCACTACGTCTATACTCGGTGTTCACGATCTTTTGGAAGCATTAAGCTTGGGCAGCTTCACCCAACAACTGTATTCATACATTTTAAATATCGCTATTAAGCTCTTATCAACTGTTTATAACTTTCAGATATTTATTGTAGCTTCAATCATATTTTAAACTTTTTATAGCTGCTGTGGAGCTGTAAAAATATTTTTTAATTTTTTTTTTATATTAAAAAAATGTAAAAAAGAACAAAAGATTATAAAGAAATGCAATGAATGTAATAAATCTAATTTCTGTAAACGGTAAGTTACTGCATATAAGTTTTTTAAAAAGATATATGCATAATAATTACACATTTTTTTTAAATAAAAAAATCACTCTAGTGTTGTATAACCAATTAGAACTTATTCGGTATTTGCGTACTTGTTGTATTCGTTGACAAAAATATTGTTTAAATATTCTCTCTTACATTCTTTTATTAATTTTTTTTCTATTAATTAGTTTTATTCTCTTTTTTTCAGCTATAAATAACTACTTACATAATCGGTTAGTTGATGTATGAATCACAATACTTTAAATGACATTAGGAATAATATAGTGTTGTCAACGTGCAACTTTGGAATTAATAAAATCGTTTTAAATCTAATTTCGTTTTACTAAACGTCTAAAAATAATAATTTTGCTGGGCTTGTGAATATGAACAATGTACGTTGTGTAGAAAATCCTAAAGGTTATTGCAAGCTCTTCTATTAATCAAATGCCTTCAATTAATTGCACATTAATTTAAAAGATTGTGCAAAAAAGTTTCTGCAAATTTCTTTTGGTTTCACAATTTTACCAGTAAACAGCTTGAAAAGATTCCTTAAAAGCCCCTACAAAAAATAAACATCATTTCATGATACTACACTTTACAACTATTGCTCCCTGTCAGACACACATATTTTTCCCACTTCTGTACACTAATGCAGGATGTCTTTAGCTGAAAACAACTTATTTTATAGTTTGATTTATTTTTTTTTTTATTTTTATAAATTTTCATAAGTATTAAATCACACAAGAAGTTGAGATAAAAAGTTAAACAAAACTTAAGTTGTAATTGCTTTTTATGTTGTACAAAAGTTTGTGAAAATTCTCATTCAAAGAGCTTGAAATGTTAAGAGGTCAAGGTTTAGTCATGATGTAACTTGGTTCTGTCTTGTTTTTGTGGCTTTTAAAGAAAAAGAGAATAAAACTGCTAATACTTGATTTTATTAGCGAAATTTTTGCATTTAAATATATTTAGATGACGATAAGCAGTAGTTATTAGATACTACACAGCAACGAAAAAAAAGAGAATAACACCAAGTGCAGAACTTGTTGTTTGACAGTTAATAAAAAACAAAGGAATTATCTCCAATTAAATAGAAAGGAAAAGGAATGAAAAACCGTTTTTTTAAACAAACATGTATAAAGTAGACCACATTACCAGAATTTCACATGCGGAATCAAAGCTAGTCCGATTGAAATTTGTGACATGCCTGATAGTCCTGAAAATGTATCCGCTTTAACCTTCTTCTTAAAATGGGTATTAAGTAAGTAAAGGGGACTGACTGGTGATAAACTATATAAATTTGGTTACAATCAAAAATGACGTAATAAAAAAATAAAGTAAGAGCGCTATATTCGGCCGTGCCGAATCTTATATACCTTCACAACGTGTAGTCATGCAATAACAGTAGTTTGTATTACCATTCATCCGATATGAAATACGTACATACATATAAAAAACATACATATAAAAAAACATCCCGTTGTAAAATTATAAATTTACGTATGTAAATATGTTAAAAAAACAAAAATAAAAAAAAAATAAAAAATAAAAAAAAATAAAAAAAAAATTTAAAAAAATATTAAAAAATAATTAAAATATATATAATAAATATAAAACAAAAAAAATAAAAAAAAAAAATTAAAAAAAATATAAATAATATATTAAATAAAAAATAAAAATTAAAAAAAAATTTTTTTTGTCTCAGCTGGGATTCGATGCCACGTTTTCTCTAACCAGTATACACGTTTGTATGTATGTAAGTTGTTGTTGTAATGTTGTTTTTGTCAGAAAAATAATCGAGGTGGTCGTGGGTTTTTGCTCATATCTCAGTTGTTTATGTACCGATATTTTTGATTTTCAATACCGATCTACTCCCGAATATTTCTGATATTTGAATACCTTATCCGGGTCCAACCTATGTCGGGGGGCTTCAAAAAGTTGATTTCAACATACACACGGACAGACTGACAGAGTTTAATCGACTTCGCTATTCATAAGCTTTCAGAAAATATATACTTAATGGGGTCGGAAATGAAAATTGTAGAAATTTCACAAGGAATGACAAACCTATATATACCCTTTTTCACTGTGTGAAGGGTATAATAAAGTAATTACGTCTTTGTCTCTCTTAACTCTGACAATATTTACGCTGTATTAAACCGATTTACCAGTAGCACACAGTATGAAAAGGAGTTTAATCCAGAGATGGTGGTCAAAACAAAATGGCAGATAATTTTTATTTAAATACTGTTAATATAGGTATCAAGTAAAAAGCTTGAGTAATACATTACATCATAAATAAATTCAAAATCCAAAATGGCGTCCAAAAGAAGATGGTGTATAACATTAAATCTGAAATCGCCACATCTAAATTACTATTGAAATTTTCCCGATGTTAAATATTCAAGTCATATTATAAAAGTTTGCTTACTAAATATCTGTGGCTTGGAGCTAAAAGGGCCAATGTCAAAATATTTTTGAGAAAATTTTAATTGAACTTTAACTTTTACATATGCTTTTATAGTGGCATTGGCAAGTATTTTATTTATGAAGCTGTTCTGGTTTAAGTATGACTTTAGCTGTTTTATCATAATAAAAAAAGAGCAAAAAAAAAACAAATCTAATGGAATAATTAACTCAAAAACGCAAAAAAGTGACATTGGCCCTTTTAGCTCCAAGCCACAGATATAAGAGATACCCTGGTTTTAGCTCATTTTTAGAACTAAAAAAAACTGAATGGTTTTCCAGTTTAAAAGCAGAACCAAATTAACATCTAATTGTAGAATAACCGTACTTTAGGTTACCGTTTTTTTTTAATTGCAGGCTCTTTTTTGTTTTATAGGTGATAGGTGATAGTGCGACATACCAACTAAACATAATCTATCATGTTTTAAATGTTTGGGCTTAGTGCTGATAAATCCATCATATTTTATATTTTTTGGATAAATTTAAAAATTCTTTTCTACAATCTTTGTAAAAATATTATTTTTTTGCTGCCGTATTTATACAAAATATATTGTAGGTTCATTAAAGGCTTATTTAATAGAGATTGAACAGAATGTTGTCTACTATTTTTAGACAGGAGTGTTTTAAGAAAATAAAAAACTTGAGATTCACTAACTCTTGCTTTATGTTTCGAAAGTACTATTTACTTTGAAAGTCATTAAAATAACAGCAACAACAATAATATCTAATTAAAGTTGCTTCAGTTTGTTTCAACACCAACTGTTGAAAGTAAAGATAATGTTTGTATGTGGGTTTGTTTATATTTAAATTTCCTCGTTTCTACACATTTTTCTCTGTTGTCGGTTTGCTGTAGTTAGTGTGGGTGGTTTGCTTCTTGGTAAATGAAAATTGGAAACTGTAGTAAGTAGTAAACTAAAAAATGTCTTTGTCGAGCTAGGCAATTTCAATTTGTCTTCAAACATTTATATTCGTTTTTTATTAATTTTTCTCAACTATTTTGTTCGTAGTGAAATAAATTGTTGTGAGTTTTGTACTTTAATGATGGTTATGTTTTTTTCGTATCTTATTTATTACAGTTAAATTTAAACAGTAGATAAAGTAGAACTCATTGAGCAGAAAATCGGTATAAATTAAAGAAAGAATTTGGTAAAAGTGGTTTGAATTTTTTTTAATAATTAAAGAGAAGTTTTTATATTACAAATAAATAAATATATGTGGACTTTTTACAAAACGAGTTATTTCGATTTATCTTAGAGAGTAAAATAATAACAAAAATAATAACATAAAATAATGTTAATGTCTCTGCTTAATATTAACAATTTAAAATTTTTCCGGGAATGAATCGCTATTGAAATTCAGCACAATCGCCCCATTAGTTTCTGAGATATGAGCAAAAACCACGACCACCTCGTTTTTTTCACAATAACAACAACAACTTACATATATACTGGCACGAATCCCAGCTAAGCGAAAAAAAAATTTTTTATTTTATTTTTTATTTTATTTATTATTTATATTTTTTAGTTTTATTGGTTGTTGTGTTTAAGCTTGTCTATATGCATTTCACTGGTGCTTATGCCAGATCATCAGTAGACCTTTAAACAACAATTGTTGGTTGGGTTTATGAGGAAGTTTTTATTTTTGTTTCTTGATTTATTTAAAATTCTCATATTGTATATGAAAAATTTTGAATAAAACTTGTAAGAATTTTAAACTTTTTAATAAATTTTATTGTTTAAAGGTCTACTGATGATCTGGCATAAGCACCAGTGAAATGCATATAGACCAGCTTAAACACAACAACCAATAAAACTAAAATTTTGAAAATCATTGGGAGAATATTTTTTATATTATTTATATTTTTATTATTTTTTTTATATATTTTTTTTTGAATTTTTTTTAAAACTTTTGTTTTTAATATATTTTTTTTTGCATTATATTTTTACCGACACTAGCCGAGTGGAATGCAGTTTCGAAAATGCATTCCACTCGGCTAGTGTCGGTAAAAATATAATTTTTTAGATTTATTCTTTCATTTATCACAATTAAAAAAAAATTTCTTTTTAAAAATAAAGAATGTTTTTAATATATTTTTTTTTTAGAAATATACATACGTAAACTAAATTATAATTTAACAATGGTATGTTTTTTACATGTATGTACGTATGAGATACAATGGTGATACATACAATTGTTATTGCATGACTACACGTTGTAAAGGGTATATAAGATTCGGCACGGCCGAAAATAGCACTGTTCCTTGTTAATTTTCATGTGATGTCTCTTAAAATTTCTAAACATAGCTATTCATCCCTGTTCTACATTCCGAGTAAAATCGTATTATTAAAATTGTAAATATATACAATACCACTTTAATACAGGGTGGCCCAACCAAACAGCGTGATGTCAGTTGTAAATAAGACAAAAAGTTTTCGAAGAATAATCATAATATTTTTTTTATGATAAAAGGATCTATGACAATTATGTGTGAAAACAAATATGTATCGGCAAAATGGTCGCCATGGATTTGGTGACATACTTCCATATTAACAATAACACTGATATATATTTAAGGTTAAATGTTGGTAACGTGCCGTACTGTATCGTCCTTTAGCTCTTGAATTGTTCTTGGCTTATTGAAGTACACGTTTTCTGTTAAATATCCTAAAAGAATGAAGTTCAACGTTGTCAAATAAAATTATAAATAAATAAAAAAATAATAAATTATCGCTACGATGCACACAGGGGCCAAAGGCAGTCATTTCGCAGATAAATTTGAAAGAAAGGAAATTTTTAAGTACCCTGTAAACTAAAAGTACTCGCATAAATTGCATAAAATTCAACATCACTATGCAAAAAAAATATCAAATAGGCAAGGCTACTTTTGTAAAGACACATTCATATTAAAAATTTTGTGAAAAAAAACTTAAAAAACTAGGCTGAAACAAGCTAACAATTTGGTGTAATAAAGTCTAGTTACCATGAGTAATTTTAAAATCCTAATAAACTTAACCATGCAGCCATTAGGATTTTCCCGGGAATTTTAGTTATTTAATCTTCCGTTTTCCTGGCATAGTTTTTCGAGATCCCGGGAAATGAAAAAGGTGGCTACGACTCGAAAGCAAATGTTTATATTGTGACATTTGTTTTTCATAAAGATATTTTCTTCAAGGTTTTTTTTTAACTTTATGTTTAAAAATATTTTTACAAATAATTTGACATACTTTTTGAGGTAAATAACAGACTTGCCAATAAGATATCTTAGGGCCAAACAATTTCAATTTTTGTGTTAAAAATATGTGAAGAATAAACGCAGTTGTGTTTACCGGCCTATATCTTAGTTAATTGTGCTGGGTATCAGTAGTGATTCATTTCCGAATATTGCCAAAAGCTTTGTGCAACATGTAAGAACTTCAAAAGTTGATTTCAACGACCACCCTTACAGTTGGTTAGACAAATAGGCAGAGTCCTTTTTTTAATGCTTTTAGAAATTATATACTTTATGGGGTATATAAACGAAATACTGTTTCCATGCACTATTTAGGAAGAGCTGCGTAATTCTCGAGTGTGTTGGATACAAAATTAATTTCTAAAAAGAGTATTGGGAGGGAAAACCATCTCTATAGTGACTTCCACGGGGTTTTCGAATAAAGAAAACGATTGCTTTGAGTTAAAAATTTTATTTATTTTAATCAATATTTTTTATATTAAAATTCCTATTAAAAACAATTCAATTAGGAATGCAAACCAAAAAAAAAAGAACAAATAAGAGTGCTATATTCGGTCGTGCCGAATCTGAAAATACCCTTCACCATCATGTACATAGGTATAATCCCACATCATAGCTTAACCTTCATTTTTACGTAGTTAACTGTATTCTACTAGTCAAGCTCTTTAATTTAATACCCATATTGACAGGGTTTAACAAATTTGATGCGCCCTTTTTATCTGATGCCATCTTGGATTTTAAATTGCTTAATAATTTAATGTATTCTAGTGGTCAAGCCCTTTCATTTGATACCAATATTGAGGGTGTTCAAGGAGTTACATTCTAAAATACCAGATATGATCCATATATAAAAATTTATTGTCCGCCATTTTGTAGTGGCGGCCCAGATGAGTTTTAAGTGCTAGTCAATTCCTTTCAGATGATAGAAATATTGAATCTCTCGGTTGTCTAGAAGCTGAAAAAAATTGATTTTGGCTTGTAAATTTTTAGAATATATATTTAAAAAAAAATATTTGCCTATAACTTTATCGATTAGAGCCCGCTTTGTCCAAAATTTTTCACGAATAGAAGCATATTATATCTACAAATATTAGCAAAGGCACCTTTAAATTATTCTATGGCTGAAAAATTTTAATTTTGGTTGTAAAAATTTGGGAAAAAACAGAGGCAGTCGTGTTTATTTGCTCATATCTCAGAAAGTTATGGAGCGATTGTGCTGAATTTCAATAGCGATTCATTTCCGGCTATTTCCAAGAGAATGACACCATACACAGATCTGAGTAACATATGATTGTTTCTAAAAGCTGATTTCAACCAACACACGGACAGACGAACTTGGCTTAATCAACTCCTCTATTCATAAGCTTTCAGAAAATATATACTTTATGGGGTCGGAAATGAAAATTTAAGAAATTAAAAACGTAACGAAAAAGCTATATATACCCTTATGCACCACAGGTGAAGGGTATAAAAAAGTTGCCAACAGTGAGTTTAAAAATTTGTAATACAAATGTTGTCGACAAGTACATCTGTATATGTATTTAAGCGAACCAAACTATTTCCTATTTTCGAATTATTTGAGACATGAAAACCGGTTTCTCAAATTATTTAAAAACCAAAAAATTTTAAAACCAGTTTAAATGGAAAATATAAAAAACGGTGTTCAACTTATTCGAATTATTTAATATGCATTAGTTGTTAAATACAAATATTATCTTTCATATTTGAAAAGCAAACAAGTTGTGTGCGATTATTATTATTTCATAGTTACGAGGATTTAATAAAACATGAAATATAGTACCACTTAATAACTTTTTATACGAATTGCAGAAAAATATTATTGGAGAAAATCACGTACAGTCACGGTCTTATAAATAAATCCACAAATAAATACGGAACATTTTTGGAAAGTCTATTTTATTTCTATTTGTAAAGAGAATTTTTGGTAAAAAAAATGTTTCTTCAAACATTACGTTCATTAATACTTAACAAAAAACACAACAAAATTGTAAATAACTTGTTATTTACTTATTTGTTTTTCATAAACACATTTCATATAAACCTACAAGTTTCTCCTTTATACACATACATTCATACATACATCCTTCTTTATTTAAGTTCTTTGTAAGTTAATTATTGCAAGGATTCTTGGTTACAATTCTCTTTTAATTTTCTTTTATTGAAAACAAACGCACGGTCGCACATCACTCTTAAACACACATACGTACAAAGTACAAAACGTGATAAAATTTCGTAAAAAAAGCGTGTGTAGATAAGTAACCTACAACAGTTTCGAACAAAAGCAGGGCAGAGGGAACAAAAATGTATATTTTTTTTTAAAGACATTTAAATATTTTACGACATTTTTAATACATTCACCTAAAAAGTTTATGTTGTGCATAAATAATAAATTAGATCGAAGTTACCGGTCTATACAAAGACTTTTAAATATGTTTGCTGTGTATGAAGTGTGTAAACAACATTAGATAAATGTTATGCAGCATATTGGATCTGGTCTATTTTATTATTTTTTTTATATTGATGTGTTTGTATTTTAGTCAAGCAATTTTATTTTTTTTTTAGCAGAAAAATGCTTTTTTGTTTTAAATTCCATAAGTTGCTGCAAAATTTTTCACAATAGACAAACAGATGGACATTATTTGGCGGACTCAAAAAAAGTCTTCAGTAATATTAGCTCAAACGCACAGCAGATAGATTTAAACATTTTTTTCTGTAAAAATCTATTTATATCGGGTGTCCCAACTAAAACGCAATTTTTAAATTTTACATAAAACACAGGTATTAAAAAAAAAAAAATCGTGAAACTTTATTATATCGTAAAGTAGACAGAATGAGGTTATGTATGGAACAATATATCGTACAGATGGCCGCCGCGGCTTTGCTGGCACACACGCGATCTTTTAATGAAATTTTCAATGACCTTTTTGCATAAATGCTGCGGTATTTCATTAATGCAGCGTCCAATTTCCTCTTTTAAGCCTTGAGTCGTCGTCGGCTTATTCGCGTAAACCATCGACTTGAAAAAACCCCAAAGAAAAAAATCTAAAGGTGGTAAATCACACGATCTAGGCGGCCAATTCTGGTCTCCAAAACGCTAAATAACACGACCGGGAAATGACTGATGCAGCAATTGAATTGTTTCTCTGGCTGTATGATATGTGGCGCCATCTTGTTGAAACCACATGCCCTCCACATTCATTTCTTCAATTCTAGGCAAGAAAAAACTGGTTATAATTTCACGATACCGAACACCATTGACTGTTTGCGCTTGACCTGCCTCATTTTCATAAAAAAAAGGGTCCAATGATTCCTCCAGCCCAATAACCACATCACACAGTGAGGATTTTCCTCACCCCAAATGCGACAATTCTGCCTATTGACGAAGCCATCAAGATGGAAATGTGACCCCAAATTGATCGCAATTTGCGAACTGTAGCCGCAAAACTTTCACCATTTTGGTAAAACAATTTCACAATGAGAATGCGTTGTTCATTCGTGTAGCGCTCCATTTTTACTAACCTCGTACCTTCTACTAGCAAACAATAACAATTGTTCAAATGTCAAACAATGACACTTCGAATGGCGCCAAATTTAAAAATTGCGTTCTAGTTGGAAAAAGTGAAACTCTGTCTATCTGTCTGTCCGTGTGTTTGTGTGTTTTAGCTATAGACACCGAAACCGTAAAGCCGATCGGACTCAAACTGTGGCAAGTTGTTGTACATATTCCAGGGAGTGTTTATGGGTGGTAAAAAGTGGGTGGGGCTATGCCCATAAAAAATAAGTTATCATTTTTAGCTACTTGCACTTTGCACACATATTGCACTCTCTTGATTATACAATATGTGATTAGAAAAGTGGGCAGGGCGATGCTCATAAAAAATAAGTTATCATTTTTAGCTACTTGCACTTGACCGATTTTTCTGAAGCTTTGCACACATATTGAGCTGTCATAACTATATATTTTCGTGTTTAAAAAGTGGGCAGTGCCACGCCCACGTGAGGTTCTTGCACTGTATTGATTATCTTGAAAGTTTGCACTCATATTGAGCTGTCAGAACTATAAAATTTCGTGATTAGAAAAGTGGGCAGTATCACGCCTATAAAAAAAGTTATCATCATGAAATACATGATGGTGAATGGTGCTATCAGATTCGGCATGGCCGAATTGTTTTATGTTATCTGATATTTCTTCCCCATTTTTTTGCGGATTACGTAATTAAAAGTAATAATTTCTATTCTTTTAAACATACTTTAACGCACAATATTGGTGCTGATTAAACTAAATTCAGCGAATAATATAAAAAATTCGGCCTAGGCGATAAAACCTTCTTACATAAATGATATTCGAGGATTTATCCTTTTTAAACACGACTTGAGTAAAAACAATCTACAGATTATTTTCATGGTAGCAGTCTTAAACTCATCGTTCTAAAGTGCTTCATTTAACTCCCAAATCCCATTAAAAACCAGAATCCCTAATTGCATCAACGTACATGTGTAATCTCATGTATGGATTGATTGCTGTGTGGCATGTGTGCCACAGGTGTTTGAGCGTGTGTGCGACTGTGTGTGTTCATTTCTGATTTTATTTTACAGTTATTTATAACAAGGTTTGCTTATCGCATTTTTATGGATTTTTTTTATAATGCCTTTTTTATTATGACACAAGAAAATGTTTTAAAAATATTTAATACTTTTCTTTCATCACCAGTAAAGAACATAAAAATAATAAAAGAATAAATGTTGTTTTTTATTCGCTGCTGTCATTTATGTCATTGCAAATAAATAAAAAAAAAAAATACAAGGAAGAGAATGCTGAATCACTTTTTGAAGTATTGATTGATTAAATGTGTAGATGTACAAACATACAAAAAAACTCAAATACATACCCGGTGGCGAATATCACAATGATTCATTGTGACAAACGCTGACAATGATAAGTCATAGATGACAAATGCTGATTTTTCTTTAGCGTCATTTATGAATTTTAAAAGGTAAATGTTTAAACATTTATAAATGACTAACGCTGACTTTGTCTCGTAGTCCGCCGCATATTAATGAGTCCTAAAGGACAATATCATCATGATTCATTGCCGCATTCTTTTATACTGTTATAGTGTCAACTCTCATAGGTATAGTGAATCCTCAATGATGTTGTCATGCATAAGTCCCAATGTTTGTGTCATTGTTACCTGGACTTATCAATGAAATTTTCATCAATGACAATTTCGTGCAAATTTCGACATGATACTGATTCTTTGGCAATGATTCATTGATGAAAATGACTTTGTGACGATGTCCCTCAAATTTGCCATCGGGTACCTGCATGCATACGTACATACATACATATGTATGTAGTTCTAATGTTATGTGAATTTTATATGTGAAGAAAAAGTGGAAAGATTTGATATCAAAACTTATTTTAAAATGAGTATTTATTATGTCTGTTTTTTTATTTAATATAACCCGTTGGCAAAAATACCTCTAATTTTTACCCTTAATGTTAAAGTTTGTCATTTCGTTTGTAATTTCTATATTTTCCAGTGTTTATTAGGCTTGGCGGGCTGCTAATCTTTTACAAAAATTCTCCATCACATTTTAAATAAACTGTTGTCTATGGTTGATATCGGTTCGATAATGATAGTATTAGATTCTTGAGCTTTTGTGGGACTATTGCTGTACACTTTCGATTTAAAAAAACTTCACTAAAAATAAATTCACTAGCCAATTCACTTGTCGTCTACGAGAAATATTGCGATTTTCGTTTCAAAATATCCATTGTTTTTTTTTGATGTGCGGCAAGTGCTACCATCCTGTTAAAACTACATATCGATGGTCACAAGTGAAAGGCCAAATTATTTTTTTTTTTTATAAAATTGAATTTTTAGTGATTTTAATACATTTAACAAAAATACACCTCGACCCAAAAATTTAACGCAATAGAAGTTTTATAAGCAATTTTACGAAAGAAGTTACATTAAGATTAATAAGTTTCTTTGCCGTTTTTGCCTTCTGCTGTAAAATTACAATTATTTGAGTTTGAATCTTTTTTACTTGTGATCAACGATATTCTCTACGTCTAAATCATCAATTTTCCGCAACGAAAATGTTCGGATCATCTCCTAGCAGAGGCAGTGAAATCAAATTATACTATAAATTTGGACAACCATTATATATTTGTTGGGATCTTAGGAATATGAGAGTTGATTGAATATCTTCTGTCCGTCTGTCCATGTGAGCATTAAAAGCCTTCACATGTCCGACGAACTCGTGAACGCAAGGAAAAAACATGATTATGGTAACCATTATCTGAAACCAATACCCTATGATTGAATTGTATGATTTTGGTTAAAACATATTTATGATTAAAACATTATTATTATTAATTGAATTGACGGATAATTATTTCTCCTTTTTTTAGGCAAATTATTGCATTTTTTTGTGCTCAGTTTTATTCATTGTACTAACGTTTTTAATTAAAATTGTTTACGCCAGTTTTTCTTTTACATTTTTTCGCTGTATTTCTTTAAGTTTTTTTTTTTAATTTTTAAATATTTTTTCACATGTCAAACTTTCAAAACATTAAGTTCCGTATTCAAGGTATATTTAACTAGGTAGCCACAATTAATCAGGTGCTCATTAGCTTCTGGTGTCCATATGGGCATTTCCATGAATATGTCAACTACGACTGTTAAAATAAAAACTCTTTAAAGTTTTTAATATAAGTTTGTTGAAAAAAAAACACTAATATTTTGCTATGCGCTGTTATTTAGAGCTTATTAAATTATTTAAAGAGCAATAATATGAGTTTAGTCTGATTATCTCTTTGACTTATTTTAAGGAATTGCAATCAACAATTTTTTTAGCGACTAAATGTAACAATAGATTGTAATTGTAAATATGCTTTAAAATTAAGGTAACAACAACAATTAACAAGATCCATAAGAAAAAAGAATATATAGAGTCCAATTAGCGGTATTTTTTTTTGATTTCCCTTGGATGTTATTTTAATGTCACGTACGTAGTGCCAAAACATTATTTGTCTCCGTCATTCGTATTTGAACAGTCGCAAGAGTCCCAAAATAAAATCACCTAATTTAGAATTTAACTTTTTTTCCTTACATAATATAAATTTTACTACCTAAGAATACCATTAGACAAAAATCTGTCACGTACGATATTTCACGAACGATATTAAGTTGAGTTTATTTTAAAATCATTTAAAGCTTGTTATACCCTTCACCTGTGGTGCACAAAGGTATATATAGCTTTGTAATTCCGTTTGTAATTTCTATAATTTTCATTTCCGACCCCATAAAGTATATATTTTCTGAAAGCTTATGAGTAGAGGAGTCGATTAAGCCCTGACCGTCTGTCCGTCTGTCCGTGTGTTGGTTGAAATCAACTTTTAGAAGCAACTATATGTTCCTTAGATCTGTATATGGTATCAATCTCTTGGAAATATCCAGGAATTAATCGCTATTGAAATTCAGCACAATCGCTCCATAACTTTCTGAGATATGAGCAAAAAACCACGACCACCTCGTTTTTTTACACAATTACAACAACAACATACATACATACATACATACATGTAAAAAACATACAAAAAAAAAAATTACAAAAAGAAAAAATATTAAAAATAAAAAAAAAACTTAAAAAAATTTTTTAAACATTTTTTTAAAAATTCAAAAAAAAAATAATAATAAAATATAAATAATATATTATATTAAATAAAATAACATTTTTTTTGGCTCAGCTGGGATCCGATGCCACATTTATTCTAACCAGTATATACATACATATGTACGTATTTGATATGAGATGAATAGTGATACAAACAATTGTTATTGCATGACTACACGTTGTGAAGGGTATATAAGATTCGGCACGGCCGAATATAGCACTGTTACTTGTTTTTTAATTAAGTATGATGGATTTTAAATGAAAAATATTTGGTTTGGTATAAGAAATTAAAAGAAGAAAAAATACCTCTCAAGATTCGCAGATTTTTTGATATTTCCATTTATACCTCAAAACCACATCTGTTTTATGTCACGTACGATATAGTCTTATTTTTCTGGATATTTAAGACAACAATGATTGGAATATAATGAATTTTTTTTAAAATACCCTTTGAATGGAGCATAAAGATCTAATTACTCATAATTTTGAAAAAAGTACTCCCATTTATAGGAGTACAAGTGTCACGTACGCTGACATGGAAATGCTCATAAGTCAAATTACATTCATACATTCCCTCTCTTCTCTTATAATGTATAAAGACTTTAAGTTAAGTTAAGGCTTACTTGACAAATTTTTGTACAACATCTATCAAATAAGCCTTTAATTAAACCAAAATATTTTTTATGAATACGACAGTAAAAATTTATTCAACAAAAAAACGAACAGTTGAAATCAAATAATTATAAAAGAAAATCATAGGTTGATTGTTCTGTAATCATACCAATGCTTGAAGCATCTAATGGTTATTTGTGATTTTAATTGCTTTTGAATGTATTATTCGTTTTAAAGCATCATACTATTTTTGTCATAATAATTTTGTAAATCAAACATATTTTAAGGCACGGCCATTTTGAGGTTTTTTGAAAAGTAAACATAAAATTCTGATTAATGTGTTAAGGTAAATAACAAAACAAAATAAAAATATGTAACTATAACTTGATTGAGATAACTAAAGATTGTTGTAGAGAAAATAATATGATCGTCGTGATCATGTTTTTCTTTTTGTATGTAATATCGATTTGTCGGATATGCTTTCGAGAATTTTTTAGTATACATCAGCCATATTAATCCATTGGCAGCTGAGTTATGAGCAAACAACCACGTATTCCTCTGTTCTACTGAAGAAAGTTAATTTTTATAGCTTCAAATTCAAATATAATGTTATTTATTTATTTAAAAATTATTTATAAATGACAGTACTAGTCGTTTAAATTATATACATTTTAATGGATGTTTAACTAATGCTATACATAAAAAAAATACGTTGTATAAAAAAAGATTAAAATAGATTTTTAGATTATACTAATTTAAAGTAAAAAATAAAGAACAAAGAAAGGAAAAAAAACAAGTTTGAATTTTACAAAGTTTACAAGTTTATGTCAATAAAACGATATTGTAACTCCTTTTTAAACTGAGATGCATTGCTTATTAGTTGAGCTCTGTAAGGGAGTCTATTCCAAAGACTATATGTTGAAATAAAGAATTGTCTCTTTGACGTTAGGATTTTATGTTTTTTCTGGATAACTCTTTTGCCACGGGGTGAATCGCTAAATTTAATTTTGGAGAAGAGGTAACTAGGTTGTTCTGTATAAATGATTTTGTGTAAAAATAGCAGGCTCCTGAAGTTTAGAAGATCACGAAAGCTAATATTAAATAAGCGGTAAGAAAAACGAGATATGCTGACAAAACAGCTCTTATTAAAAACATATCTGGCTATATTGTTGTAGGCAAAATTAAGATTATAAAAATCGTGGTAATTACAGTTCGCAAAGACTTCGCATCCATATAAAAGCATAGGAATTAGATAAGCCTTTGCTAGGAGCATTCGGATACTAGATGGTGTTGATAGTTTCACGGACCATAGATTTCTGAGCATACCATGAACTCTTCCTACGGCTCCGTTTATATGATTTGTCCATGTGAGGCGATCATTAAAGGTTATTCCAAGGTTTTTCGATGCTTGAATAAGAGAAATTTCAGAATTGTTAATTTTTATTTTGATATTTGTGTCAAGTAAACGTTTACTTTTGGATATGAATATGCATTTTGACTTGGCCGGATTAAGACATAATCCATTATACATTGCCCACTGATGAATATTGTTTAAGTCATTGTTGATGATAGAGACACATGTGTTAATGTTGTTAAATTTAGAACTTGAGTATAATTGAACATCATCAGCATACATCTGTATCTGGCAATTTGTGCAGATATCAGGAAGATCATTAATAATAAAGATCCAAATAACTTCTTGACTTTTTTTAAAGTCACTTTAAGATATACAAATCAGAACATTAATAGAAAATATTGCTAAAATCGGTTCGTTACGGGGCAAGTTTTTATTGAAATTGCAACAGCAAAATTTGTTTAAAACAACTACAACAAAATCAAGCGATCGCTGTAACAGACAGACAGCATTTACATGATGGAACAAACAGTGTAGGTTTTTTTATAGTTTTTATTTCTTTATTTTTCTTATACAAATGTACGAATGTATGCAATGCAGATAGGGTTGCCATTTCTATTTAAAAAAAAGAGGACACCAGCATAAAAAATGTAGGACATTTGCCTAAAAAACTAGGACACATTTAAAAAAAATTAAAGTTGATAAAATTAACGACGCCATTTAAAATACAAACACAAAATTTGTTTTTACGAAAAAACTTTTTTTTCAAAAATACGAACTTAACATATCATTCTGATTTAATGGTTGAAAAAAAAAACAAAACACCAAAATAACCAACAAAAATTCATTGCATTCATTATCGGAAATGTACACTTTTAAAAATTTCACATATATTTTTCAAAACTTCCAATTTGAGCCAATATATTACCATCGCATCTCATCAAATATTTGTAAAACTCTAGGCAAACCATATCAAAATTATATACCCTTACTATATTTTTTGTTCAAGGCTTTCTTCTTTATTTGGAAAACAAACTTTATGAAAAACACACAGCTGACAAGCAGACCCCTTTGCCGATCTTTTTTAAAATAAAAGACAAGTTAAAATAGGCCACTTCGATAAATAGCGACAATTAAGGATAATAAAACTAATTTTGTACAAAGAGAAGTTTTAAAATTGTACTTTTTCAAAACTAATTGTACGAGCACCTAAATCTTTTTTTTCTACATTTTGTGACCTGTGATTTAAAGTTTAAATGTAAGAAAAAAACTTCAGAGAAGGTGCAAAAAGCTGGAAAACCCCGGACATTTGCTAAAAAAGAAGTAGGACTACCCCGAATGCCCTAAAAAAGAGGACGGTGTCCGGGGAAAAGAGGACGGATGGCAACCCTAAATGCAGACTCCGTTAGCCGTATTGCTGAAAGTAAGAATTACATACAACAATCATGTATGACATGACATTATTAGTCATTATAATTATGTACATTATGGTAAAGGGTATTATCCCATTCGTCGTGGCCGAATTAAGCACTCCTCCTTGTTTTATTTATTATCTGTTATTTAAAAAGTATATTAAAAAAAAGGAAGCATTAAAACTGTTGAATTCTATACTTTATTACTGAGTTTTAAAAAAGTACATTCTTTTATCAATGTTTAAATTTTATATCTCACAAACATACACATGCTCCTCTATACGGTCATAAAAATTCATACATGTACACAACTGAATACAGAGAATACAATCCTTTGATATCGTACAAATATATTCCATGCAGGTTGATTTAATAAACCCTTAAAAAAAATAAATAAATAAATAAAATATAATAAAAAAAAAATGTGCAAAAATGAAAAACCGGATACATTAAGGTATACAAACAGCAATTTAACTTAACCAGTTTTTCTCTTATTTATTAAAGCTGGGGTGGATGTGTGTGTATGTTAGTAACGATTCTATACAAATATGTGGGAGTATTTTTATGTGTGTATTAAAAAATTCCCATACATACAATTGTGGCATAAGGCATATTCCCAGGCATGGCGATGTACATAAATAACGACACTTCCGTTTACCGGTCAACATTGTACATTTTTGCTGTTGTTTATTGCTTCTCCTTTGTTGATTTTAATTTTTTAATACATAAATATTTTTCTTTTTATTATAAAAAGTGTGTGGCTGGTGGGTGGAAGATGGTAGATGGTAGATGGTAGGTGGGGATTGTTTAAATTGTACTGCACAAAAAAGAAATACAAACAAGCAGCCAAATTCCGACTATAATTAAAGCTATTTCATGACAAAGTAATGAACAATATCCATTTCAAAATTAAACAAGATGACATGATAGGAAATTTCAAAACTCATTACAGAATTTTAGAGTTTGCAGTTACCTGATGAGCTGACTAAACGAAGTTTTGTAAACAATTTATTTTTGAATATTTCATCAATCTGTAGCAAAAAAAATAACTGCTTAAGTCGACATAAGCTAAAATTGCAATCCAGCAATTTCAAACTACCCGCAAGACAATTTTCAAATATTTTGCACAACCTTATAGGAAGTTATAGCGTAAAAATTCATTGTCTCTATTTTTTCAATAAAAAATATCATTTGATATAATAACTTATTTGAATATATAATTAAAACCTTAAATGCATAGAGTCTCAGATATTTGCGAAAAAATATATAGGCTGTAAATATTTTAATTTTTTATTGTAATTTGAAGTTATCTACGGGTGACGACAGGGTGGGTGCTTTAAGCGAGGCGTTGCTACAAAATTACAATCTGGCAAATTTTTTTGCTTGTATTTGTTTTTGTTGTTCGAAAGAAGATAGAAGTAAATAGTTGTCATTCATTGTTGCTACAAGGCGCTTTAGTGCGCCCACTCTGACGTTGTTTGCTGCATTACACATATTTGGTCAATATTGGGTACCTGCGGTAAATTAACAATAAGATATACATTTCTTAACCGATTTTTATGGCTTATGGCTATTTTTAAGATAAGTAGCTCTCAGAAAAAAGTGCAAAATGTTGAATATTTGCTTTATATTTTTTTTTAATTCCATTTTTAAATTGAAAAATATTACGAATTTTGCAAGAAAAAAATTTTTTTCTCCATTAATTTCTGAATAATTCCAAAACGATAAGAGATAGAAAAAAATTCCATTCAACTAAAATTAATACAATTTTGTTACACATCTCCCGGTGTTTTATTTTTGAAAATCGGATGACTGGCTTTTGAGTTAGGATGAAATATGTCTCCGTACCTGACTAATCTTGTGGGAAAAATTTCCCGGTATGATGGAAAAAAACCGACAACGTATTTGAGTTCAGTGCATCAAAATCCATATAGTCCACATAGTTTTAATTAACGGGAAGACAAAAAATGATTTTTTGTCGAACAGTATAATCAGCCTTATTGTAAGTGGCGTTGTCGTATTTTTTGGTACCGTGTAATATTTACGATAATGTTAAATGAATGAGACCTTGTCGTATTTCTGTCGTTTTCGACACAAAAACGACTTGACAACGCCACTGAGAACAAGGCGGTATCTTTTTGGTCCATTTCCTGCTTTTCAGAGTTATTTTCTGGCGGCTCATGGAGCTGAACAATAGATCTACGCCCCCCATTATTTTATTGTAATTCTTTACAATCTCCTACCGTTGTAATTTTGTTTTGCTTTTTATCAAATTAACGGACAGATACATTTTCGTTTGGCACAATTGGGAAAACGCTGGCTTAGTTCCTATATATGTTATTACTTTTTGTACGATGTCTTTCTATGAAATTGCAACTAAAGGGTCTGCCAAATAACTTTTCTTTTTTTTGAAAATGCTATAAAAAAAGTGTAGCTTCGGCTGTGTGGCACGTAGCACCGTCCTGTTGAAACCAAATGTTGCTAATATCCTCTTCTTCAATTTTTGTGAACAAAAATTCGTTCAACATGGCCCGATAACTATCGGCATTGACTGTAACGACCACTCCTTTTATTTTCAAAGTAAAATGGCCCAATAATGCCTCTGGACCAAAATCCGCACCAAACATTGACTCGTTTTGGGTGTATCGGCTTTTCAATGTATGCGTGCTGGTTTTCTGTGCTCCAAATGCGAGAATTTTGCTTGTTTACATACCCGCCAAGATCAAAATTAGCTTCATCTGGAAAGATGATTTTTTTTTTGGCAAAATCGGCCAAAGTAATGTCGCAATATTTCCCAGCGTTGTTCAAGCGTATACACAACCATATTTGTTCAGTGGAAGGATTAAATTATTCTTCAAATCAGACACTAGGTATGTGTTACCATTCACAAAATAAGCACCCTTATATCTTAATTACAGACACTAGCAACATGTTCTCTGCTAGTTTTTCGTTAAAACTTTATCATGATTTTTTCTTCTGGAAAGATTTTCTGTCTTATTGTTTCAATAGAAAGAATTCCCTAGGAATTAAGGTATAGGTAAAGATATTGTGATGTATAAATTATCAAAATACATTTTATGGTTTCCAAACTATCCTTACTTTTTGCGTTTGCGTTTAAAAACTATTATGAAAAGTGAGTTTATAATTTTTTTTGAGAAGTAAACTAAAAAATGTTTAAATTTTTGCAACATCCACACGTGAATATTTATATATATAAAAAAATTTATAAGATAGATCTTGTGGTTATCCAATAAACCATTAATAGCTGAAATTATGGGAATATATTTACAAGATTACAATACTACGTTTTAGTTTATATTTGGTAAACGAATGGTTACGACATGAACACGACGGTCATATTATATTCTCTGTAAACATATTTCGTTATCTCAAACTCCAAATAGTTATTATCATTTTATTTTGTTATTTATTTCGTCCGACAAGCAAACCTTTGTTTAAATTTTCATTCATCATCATTTAAATCTTACGTTTCATGGAAACATCGATATGGGTGTCCTGTAAAAATAGTATAATTTATAGACTTATTATGACAAAAATAGTTTGATGTCTTCTCTTAAATGACATTATATTCGAAAATATTTAAAATTTATAAATAAACTTTATATGTTGTGTGGAATAACAGTATGATTACAAAGCAATTGAACTATGATATCTTTTAAGAATAATTTGTTTTTAACGGTTCTGTTTCTTGTTGAATACAATTTTATTTTTCAAAAAGTATGTGAAGGAAAATATAAGCAAATATTGATAAAAAAGTTTGAATTTGAAAAGGTAAATATTAATAAATTTAAATAATAGCAAAAAAGAAAAAAAAAACAACAATAATATGTATATGGAAAGAGCAAAGACTGTTTATAATATTTGTAGCCATAATATGGCTATTTCAGAATTACATGTTTTAATCACAATCATACAATTTAATCATAGTATGTTGCTCTTCAATTATGTATACCACAACCATGTTTGTATGTATAGTAGCAATGTGAGTGAGTTTTACAGACAATTTGAAAAAAAAAACAAGTAAGAGCACTATATTCGGCTGTGCCGAATCTTTTATACCCACCACCAATTTGATGTACTTTTGCAGCACAGAATTTATTATTTTGTTTTTAACAGTAATCGCTATAGAATAATCTCTTTATAACTAAAATATGTATCACTTTCTTTGTATAACTTCGATATGCTAGTAAAATGTTTTGTAATTTTAGTCTTTCAATGAAAGTGGGCGTTAAAGTACGCGTGTCAATAAAGTTTTTCGTTAGTACAAAGCCTTTGACCAAAAACCAATGATATCAAAATTTCAGTTTTTAAATTGCCAGATTTAAAATGTTTAAAATTTTGAAAATACCGAAAAATATACTGTACGGTATAAATTTTCGTACGTTTTGATCTATAACTCCTTTCCTTATTCATAGATTTTGGTAATTTTTGAGGAAAAATATTTTTTTAACTCAGGAAATATACATTCGAATTTTCATGGCTCTACGTCAATGCATTTGGATACAATTGCATTTTATTCGATGCTTGAAGGACACGGTTTTTTGACCTACTCTTGTATTACGAGCTATAACTTTAATATTCCGATTTATCCCATTTTAAACACAAAACAAACCTTATGTATAATAAATATTCTGGCAAAATTTGAGACCCTTAGCTTTTTCGGTCCGACCTCTACCTAGATTATCATAAAATAAAACCCCTATTGATATTAAAATTAATATTTCAATGTGTTACAAAAGGAATGACAAAATGAATATACCCCCACCATTTTTTTGTTGGCGGGTATAATAAAATATTTGTTTGGAATATACAGGATGGCTTAGTCTTAAGGGCCGATGTTGAGTGTGAACTACACCTAGACGTACAATTTTTTTTCTCCATTTCATTTGACATTTCTCAATTTCAATCTAACTCAATTTGAAGCATGGAAAGATACACAACCGAGCAACACGTTAAAGCTATTCAGGCTTATTATAAAAATGAGCGTTCAAATCAAAATGCATTTCGTGTGAACTTCTTGATTCTTTTTTCAACATAGTCGTTCAAATTCGTCCACAATCGGGAGAATTGTAAAAAATATTTAAATTTCAGCAAAACAGGTCTGTATGAATGTGAAAACATCTGCGAATGCCATCTTAGTTCGTTGAATGGGAAACATTGCTGTTTTTTGCGATAATGAGGCAAAACAGCAGTCAACCTCGACTCATTATCATACCCAACAATTGAAGATCAACATTGTCATTGAACCATCGGATGGAGGTGTGCCGCCGAGGTCGCGGCGGCCATTTGGCCGATATTTTATTCCATACATAATTATATATGACTAATATATTTTTATAAAAATTTAAAGAAAAAAGTGGGCGTGGCACATTTATTTTCCGTTATAACGAAGACTTTGACCAAAAAGCAGTGTTTGCAAAATTTCATAATCTCACATATAGTTTTGCCAGTTTTATTACGTTTTAAATTAAAAATATACACTGAGCGGTATAAATTTTCGTTTGCTAAAACACATAAGATTTTCATAAAAGACATTGAATAAGGATATATCTTTCTTAACTCACATTTAAGCACCTTAAAAATAACCATTTTTTTTTAATGAAATCGCTTTTTTTATTTTTTTTTTAAATTTAAGACATTGCCAAACGAAGCAATTAACATTAACGAATTCAATTTGTAGCTAAAAATCTCTAAATAGGTTTTTTTTGTGCTTAAGCGATAGAGATTTAGTTATAGAGTGTTAGAGAATAAAACTGTAGGCCTTGCCTCGTCCGACTCGTATTTATTCCGATCGATGCAGAAAGTTTTCTTTAAGCTACACTGCAATTTAGACGAGGGTACATGAAATTCGTTCTTGGCTTCAAATGATGAGAAGCTCTTTTTGCATGGAATCCATATGTTTGCTGCCTCATTTCTAAAAATTATCAAATGTTTATAAAGGGTTTGTCAAGCAGATTTTTTACGGAAATTCATTTATTTACGCCTAATAAACCTTAAATAATATAACAAAAATCAGACAGTTAGCAATTATATCAATAAGTCCTTGATTTGTATTGTTTAAGAAATTGCAATAAGAAAAAAACCTGGTCCATTAATTTCTAAATGATTCAAGGTAAAAAAAAAAAAAAAAATAAACGTACCAGCAATTTAAGTAGTAAAATCTGTTGCTAGATATTTACAGCAGACATAAAACTGTTTACCTTTTATATTAAATAATATATGAAAGGTCTTGTTAACATTTTTTTTTTTAAATCATTTTCTTATTTAGCTTTTTGGCATCAAACATACAAGAAATAATTTCGCAACATCTACTCAAAATATCTATTCTTTGCGACTCCCTAAAAGTGCGTATGAATGTGCATGATACCGTTATCTGTTAAAGTATGCTTTTTATTAAAGTTGTACAAATAGGGAACAATGTATGCATAATAAAAGAGCATACATATAAATATGTCACCATAAATTTAAATTCGCATTTATTTAAAAGGGCGTTTTTTATTGTTACGATTTAATATTAAAAATCTTATTAAAATCTTCGTAACAGCGATACACGTATATTGTCGCTATAAAAATGAATTATGGATTTTTAAAACTCATCAATTATTAATCAAATATTATTTGAAAATCATAAAAATGAAATATATTTGGTTGCTTTTTTAAAACACAATGATAAAGAAAGATATAATATTTAATTGATTACTTGATGTTATTTTCTAAAGTTGATATTTTAAACATGTTTTATTCTATATGAACAATTATTTCGAATAAAAAATATTGTCTATTTTCTTCAGAGAATGTAGAAACTTTTCATTAAGTATTTTGGCGTCACTTCTGAGGTTTCTTATTCGTTTCGTAAGGATTGTACATATGAAGTTATGCCTAGAATTCAGGCTGCCATCAGATGTATAAAAACAATCTAAAATTTATATTTACAGCGTTTTAAGGCAACTTCATGTTTACCAATGCACAGCTAAAACGAATTAAGCAAAAGTTTTTTTCATCAACTAAAACTTTTCGTATAATTTTTTTGTGCACTTGTAAGTTCTATACACGATAATTCTTGCATGTTAAAGCAAATGAAAAAATCGTTGCTTGATTGATCTTAAGTAGGCTTTAATTGGACTCAATTATAATTATATACCACAGAAAATGCAATAGCCCATGCATATACATAGAAGCTTTTACCATTTACTTAGCTCTTTTATTAAATTTGGCTTATATCGGGTTATTTTTATTGCAAACTAGCCAATCCCGGCGCGCGTTGCTACGCCCCTTCATGAATTTTAATCGCATTCTAAATTTTAATCGAATATCAAGTGCAAGGCTAAAAACTTTAACTTTTTCTATATGAGCGTGGCACTGCCCACTTTTCTAATTACGAAACTGTATAGTCATGACAGCTCAATAAGTGTGCAAAGTTTCAGAAAAATCGGTCCAGTGTAAGTACCTCAAAATTATACCTTTTTTTATGGGCGTGGCACTGCCCACTTTTCTAAATACGAAACTGTATAGTCATGACAACTCAATATGTGTGCAAAGTTTCAGAAAAATCGGTCCAGTGCAAGTACCTCAAAAGGATACCTTTTTTAATGGGCGTGGCACTGCCCACTTTTCTAATGACAAAAGTGTAAATTCATGACAGCTCAGTATGTTTGCAAAGTTTCAGAAAATTCGGTCCAGTGCAAGTAGCTAAAACTGATAACTAATTTTTTATGGGCGCGGCCCCGCCCACTTTTTCAATCACAAAATTATAAAGCCATGACAGCTCAATATGTGTGCAAAGTTTCAGAAAAATCGGTCCAGTGCAAGTACCTCAAAATTAAAACTTTTTTAGGGGCGTGGCCCCGCCCACTTTTCTTATCACAAAATTATTTAGTCATGACAGCTTGATATGTGTGCAAAGTTTCAGAAAAATCGGTCAAGTGCAAGTATCTAAAAATGATAACTAATTTTTTATGGGCGTGGCCCCGCCCACTTTTTTCACCCATAAACACTCCCTGGAATGTGTACAACAACTTACCAAAGTTTCAGCCCGATCGGTTTTACGGTTTCGGAGTCTATAGCTAACACACACACACACACACACACACACACACACACACACACACACACACAGAGTTTCACTTTTATATATATAGATAATAAATACACAAATATTTACATTTTTAACAATTACATATTCTTTACACTGTGTAATGAGTGTAAAAGGGTATATACATAAAGGGTGTCCCAAAGTGATGAAAGATTTAAACTTGTCGCCATTTGTTGTAGTAAAGTGTTGGCAACCGTAAAAAAAAAAAAACAATTCGCTAGGTGACAGTTAAGGCTTAGCATAAAACAGAGCGTTACACGATAGAACAATGTGTATTCATTATTAAAGAGTATTTAAAAAATAATGAAAACTTGGCGGCCGCAGTTAGAAAATTACATACAAAATAGTGTTTTATCTCCATCAAGTGCAAATAGTGTTTTATCTCCGTCAACTGTAAAGAGATTTATTGAAAAATTCGGGGAGACTGGATTCGTTGGAGACGCAAAACACAGTGATCTTCTAAAAACAACCCGTTTTCAAATTTTAAGAAACTTTCTACAGCTTAAAAAATTGATTTAACGCAACAACAGAAGCCATTCGCAGCAAAGATATTTCGTTAAACATCTGCTGTTTTTTCAAGCAAACTAATTCAAACCGAAGAAGCAAATGTTCACCTGAACGGCTCTGTTGTTTGCCAAAATTACCGCTTTTAGGGTTCTGCAAATGCACATGTGATTGTCAAAAATTAAATTAATAAGCAACGTGTCATTGTTTTGGTGTGGACTTCGGGCTGGAGGTATAACTGGACCATATTGTTTTGAAAATGAGGCTGTTCAAGCAGTGACTGCTACTGGTGCTCGATATTGCGACATGACAACATAGTTCTTTGAGTCAAAATTGGAAGATATTAATGTCGCCAATATGTGCTTTTCAAAAGACTGTGCCATATGTCCTACAGACCGTGAAGCAATTGAATTACTGCATGAGACATTTACAGGTCGGGTACTCCCTCTTAGAATTAGCCTCATAGATCGTGTTATTTAAATTCAACAGATTTATTTTTATGGGGTGATTTAAAATCACAGGCCTATGTCAACATGCACACAACCCCTTGTGCATTAAATAAGGAGATGCAACGCTTCTTCAACAAAACTCAGCCACATTTTTGTAAAACGGTCAAAAAATTTTAGAAAAGGAAGTACGTGGGTGCCATAGCCTGAAGTGTATTATATGATTCTTTATGATTTAATAAAAAATAACAATCAAAGGACTGACTAAAAACTATGTTTTCTATTTACCTAAAATCTTACGTTAATTTTGGGTCAGCCTTTATATAGGGTTGTCATTCTATTTTTGATTTCCACAGTATGCATTTACGGCCCCACGTAGCTAAGTCCGTCCGTCTGAAATAACCTTTTTGAAGCTGCCAAATATTCTACGGACTCAATTTGGTATTAAGTCAAGAGAAATGCTTTCGAGAAGTTTGCCCTTGACAATCAGTAATTTCGACTCAATGGCAACGGAGATATGAGCAAAAAAAGTAATTTTTTTTAGCTCCTACATAACTTCTTGACCCGTTTGATGATTGTTACTATACGTGTGAAAAGGCATAAGGAATATCAATCCGCATCTTTGGCGGCACACCTCCATCCAATGGTCCAAATTTTCAATGAAAATGTTGATGTTCAATTGTTGGGCACGATGATGAGTCGAGGTTGACTCTCTCTTTTATCACACTATTGCAAAAAACAGCAATGTTTTGCGTTCAACGAACTAAGAAGGTATTCACAGATGATTTCATGCAGACCTGTTTTGCTGAAATTTTAATATTTTTCACATTTCCCTTGATTGTGGACGAATTTGAAGGATTATGTTGACCAAAAGAATCATGAAGTGCACAAAATGCATTTTGATTTGAACGCCCATTTTAATAAAAAACCTGATTAACTGTAACGCGTTGCTCGATTGTGTATCTTTCCATAGTTCAAATTCAGTTAGTCTAACATTGAGAAATGTCAAATGAAATAGAGGAAAAAAACTTGACGTTTAGGTGTGGTTTAACATCGGCCCTTAAAATTTAACCACCCTTTATTTAGTTGTATTTTTGCAAAGGCAACAGGCTTTGTCGTAGTAATTTTCTTAATCATATTGTTTTTAATGACAATCATATCTAACATCTCGTAAAAATTAAACATTAAATACTTTTCCAATAAATCTTTTCATATTGCTTTAAATCCAACTTTATTAAAATAATCTGTAGTGCTACTGGCACTCAATACTTAAACACTCTTTATATGTTTCTCTTTCCCCGCAATCTTTAAGCATATAATACACTTTAAAGTCATATATTAAATAGAACGCTTTTGAAATAGAACCTTTGTAATTTTATTTTAATTATTTAAAAACTAAAACCTAAAAATGAAACTAACCAAAAAATTAGAAAAACCTGAACATCAAAAACATAAAATTTTACATTAAATAACAAAAGGAATCAACCATGTTGCAATCCAGACCAACAAACAACCGACTAAACCACCAACTAAACCAGCAGCCAACCATCCATCCATTAATCTGGTTTTTCATTTGTGTGCAGTAAATTGTTTATGTTTGTTTTAGTTTGCAGCTTGCTGGGTTGTGAGTGTGTTTGTAAAAAAAAAAAACATAATAATAAACAAGATGGAAAACTATTTAGCCTTGACTATACTTATTTTACTGATGGCATGTAAAAGGCAGCGCGCACTTAAGTAAGCAACAGTTTTTTTTAAGTTTTTAGATTGTTTTCAAACATATTAATGGTGTTCAATAGCAGTGGAAAATTGATGAACGTAAAAAGAGTGTTTTATGGTTTGCAAAAGAAATAAAATCTAAAAAAAGAAAGTACTGAATACTCAATTTTAAATAGCTAGCAAATTCATATAGGAGGTGTTTTTTAATTTATATGATGGAGGTTAAGAACTTGAAATAATTTTTTTAGAACTTTTGTTTGAACTTGAGTTTGTTTTTATATTTTTTTAAATTGGATTTTTTATTATAAAATTAATGTACGAAAAAAATTCTAACACATGAATAAATAATTACCAAATTTCATAGCATACCTTTCTCTAGCTTAGATACTTAATTATGACGTTGTTTATGTGCCACTTACAGCCATATTTTATCGCCTAAATTTATTAAGGCAGTTGTAACAATTACAGTAATTGTTGTGTAAACTTTTAAAATATTTCCTTAATAAGGATGTCTTAGTAAAAATTGACTTTTTTTTTTTTAAATAAAAATACGAAAATATATTGCGACTAAGTGTGTAATAAAGCATCCGTCAAATGGATCCCCACGGCTCTGATGACAGGTCATTACTCTTTTCCTTAAATTTTCTTGACTTTTTTACAGAGATAAAGCTATATTTCAGAGTTGAAGTGTTAGTTGTAGGATTTGAGTTCAGGAAAATTTTATTAACCACAAAGGAGGAAATAAAAAGGCGTCAAATTGCATGATTTTGGTGGCAGATTGCCATCAGAATTTCTTGAGATAGTTTGCTCCGAAAATCGTTGTTGCATGTTGTTTTATGCGTGATGTGGCAAATTGAACCATGTTGGTGAAGGCCCATGACGTGCAGATCAACGACGTCTAGTTAAGGCCATCAGAACCTCGTTATTACGTTCAAGTTAAGGCCTAATTACGCCGCCTGACCAAAATACGCATGAGATGGTTGGTTATTGAAAGTGCATTTGTTTCTCATAAATTGAGGATTTTCTGAATCCCGCACTCGACAATTTTGTGTATTCACGAAGCCATTTAGATGGAAATGCGGTCCTTCGGAGAGGAAGATTGGCATTAAGTTCACTTTGATGCTGGTTTGAGCTTCTGAGTAAGCTGAATTTTGCAGATCTTTTCTAAAAATTCTATGTGTAGTATATATATATTGTGTTACTGTCGTTTCTATAAGGAACATAGGGCCTCATCAAAATCTTTTCATCTGGATATGATCATAGTGATGTTTTTTACTACATTCCAGTTAGTTTGCATATAAGACATTTCGTTTTCAATGTGTGTTTGTCAATTATGAGCTGGTCAACCTCTTCTACAGTTGCCTTGAGGATTCCACTCTATCTCTTCTTCGAAAATATATTTAACGAGCTTTTGTATTGTGTAACCAATCCAGTTCTATTTTCGTGGAACGGGCTTACTTAATGTCATACGCTGTTGTTCCATATGTGTTTTGGCTAAAAAACTCGTAGTATTCTTTTGAGAGATTTGCAGGCATATCAAAAGGAACCGAACTTCATGTTTCTCATCTGCTTAATAATGTCGACCGAACATTGGAGCTGAAGATGTTTAGTTTAATATGGCCAAAGAGAGCGTTGAAGAGTTCCATATATTATTGTTGGCCAAAGTTTGAGTCGACGTATTAATTCGATTGACAATTTCTGCACCCGAACCGCCTGATTTTGTGATAGCTCAGAGGCAATAAAACGAATTACATAAGCACATGTAAGCACACATAAGCAAATGTAAAGATGTTTGAGTTTTTGAGTGTTTATTTACATCACTTTAGTTTTGTCAATATTATTCTTAAGATCAGATTCTTAAGCCAGCTCCGTGAGACATTGTAATTGTACGTTCTTCTCGGAGTATCCATGAGAGAGAAGGCAAATGTCGTCAGCATATTCAAGATTTTTTAAGCGTTTTTGAAGTTTTTGAAGTCCCTAACCAATACTTATATTACCTGACATTACATAACTCATGACAACTTACAACACAATGTGAAATAAAAGTGATGACGTCACGCAACCTTGCCGTACTCCTGTGCCAACATTTAAGTTGTTGAGAATGAAGACGAATTGATGTTTTCGGGCTTGCGTAGAAGCTTTCGTTTATAATAGCAATGTTTTCAAGAGACCGACTGGTATATTGGCATACCGATCCAGTTTCTTGAAACCTTTAGTCCACTCTTCGAATAGTTGACTCTTAGCTGCACTCTGTTGACTAAAAATTCTACGAAGTGTGCGAGATGTCTCAGCATAACTTTTCAAATTTGAGTTTTCACAATAACAACACATTGTTCTTTTCTAAAGCGCACCATTTGTAATAATCGGAATAAACATATGTGACAGCTGTCAAATTTCAGAGTTGCCACTTGAAAAACGAAAAATGACACTAAATATAAAAGTGTATTCTTACTAGGACATCCGTGATCATTAAATGCCTTTTTTATCACTTAATAAATTTAATAAATAATAAATAATAAATTTAATATTTGAATAAAAGGATTTCGTTTAAATCCTACGTACTTCAAAACCATATCTACAATCTAGTCATTAGTAAGTACATATTATACGAACACACAATAATCAAGTTATTCTGCACTTCTCCATATGAATTGTTTATATATTTTATTTTTTGTTTTTTTTTTTCACAAACTTCCAAAATGACTTTATATTGTTTTAAATTTCATGCCAGCTTACGACAGAGAATTATAAAAACTATAGCAGTAATTCAAGGATATTTAATTAACTAACATTATAAGTGATTTGGAAAAGTTTGTGTTTTTTGGCATAGAGCCAATTTAATTTTTAAATTAATATTGTATTTCAATAGAGATCATACAAACACACACAGAATAAATGTTAAACAAAATAAAAAATCGAAAATTTTTTATGTATAATAATTATTAAATTCTCTATTTATAAATAAATTTTTTAAGTTTTTAAATTTTAAAATTTTTTGTTGAATTCTTTTTTTACAGAAAATATGCACAATTTTTTAAGTTTAAATTTAAGCCATAACAATGAAACACCCTTAAATCAACTTAGTTGATATAACGGTGAAAATTAAATTAATAGACAAAGGTTTTGTGTGCTTTAGTTATTAATTTCTTAGGTTCACGACAGGTATACACTTATGCCCAATTGGCTCTACGCTCCATATGAATAGAATAGTTAGAATAGAAAGAGAAGCAGACCAGTCCAGAGTCTCTGGCGGAAATCGAACCTGCAACCCCCAAACTAGCAGAACAGCACACTACTGACTAGTCCACCAGGCCACCCTATTATTGATTAATTTCTCAAGATGGTATAAATAGATATTTTGTAAACTTTGTGGGAATAAGAAGAAATACCTAAAATTCAAGTGCGGCTAAATTATTGCACCGCAGTGCATTGGTCGCCGACTTACGTTACATATAATGTAATAATTAAGTTAAATTATTTGGAGGTGATATAACTTCCTCTTATGATCTAGCACTAATTAGCCTAATATCAATCTGTCGTCTGTCCGTGTGTTGGTAGAAATCAGCTTTAGAAGCCCACACATGATCTGTATATCTCTTGCAAATATCAGGGAATGAACCGCTATTGAAATCCAGTAAAGTTATTCTATAACATTCTGAGATATGAGCATATAAACACGGCTGCCTTTGTTTCTTATATATCGTCGGTCTCGTGCAGAAAGGCCCTACCTCAAATAATTATAATTTTATAGGAGAAGATAAAAACGTAACAGAAACTGTATTATCGTAGTGTAATTTCTTTTGTAAAATCGCTTGTAAAACTGTTATTTTTGATACTATTGCGATGAATTTTTGTGTCATGGTGTATTTGTGTGAAATGTATTGAAATCACTGAAAAATTCAATTTTGTAAAAAGTACGAGTTAGGGCCTTTTTACATAAGACCATCGATATTTTATTCACTTTCTTTAGAACTAATTTGTGTTTTTTATCATTTTTGATTTTTACCTTTTATTAACTTTTTAATACTAAATTCTCAATATAACAACGGCTTGACTTTAATAAATGAAATTTAATATTCTTTTAACTTTTACCGATTAATTTTGGATATACCAAATGAACACGTTTGTGATTCTTTACAAATTTATTTAATTTAATTTCAACTTCAAAGAAAATTGAAATATATTTTTCCTCTACTCGTTTGTACATGAAAAAAAAAGAGACATCCTCCATTCATTATGTACAAAAGATTCATAGATTATAAAGATGCCCAAAGGCCATTTTGGGCATAATTTAATTTGTTAGTGACAAAGAAAAGCTTTTAGGCTTGTTGTTGTCAACGCTGTCTGTTTTGGGCACTTAATACTTTAAGATGTCATCGCAAGAAACCAAATAAAGAATGTGACTTTTGGTGGACTTGAATTTTTAATAATATTCGTTAAATAATTATAACGGAATGCAAAATTGTTTTAAGAATTATGTTCCACAACTTTATTTCTCAATTATTTAGTTAGAATGTTTGTGGTTGAAAATAATTTTTAAACGATAAAGAAATGTGAAAAATAAACTAGAAAGAATGCTATATTCGGGAGTGACGAATCTGATAATACCCTTTACCATCTACACCTTTACCACTACACCACACAGCTTAAATTTAATTCTATAAGCCACTTTGGTTTATTTTTTCCAACGCCATCTTTGGTCTTAAAGTTTCACATAGTTAGTTAGCCATTTCATTTGATACCCATATTAAGGAAAAAATTATCCGCTATTCTGTTTAGGACGCCATGTTGAATTAAGCTTTTGCATAGTTTACTGTATTTTACTGGTTAAGACTTTTCATTTGATGCCGATATTGTAGGGAAACACAGGCGTAATTATTATTTTTGACCCATATATCCGTCATTTTGTTTCGGACGACATCTTGAATTTCAACTTTTTTATTGTTTACTGTATACGACTGGCCAGTTCTTTTCTTTTGATAGCAATATTAAGGACGGCGAATGGGTATATTTTCAATTACTAGATTTGATACTTGTATAAATTAATTGTACATCATTTGGTAGTGACGGCCATATTAGATTTTAATTTTGAATGTCCTTTAATCAGCTATTCATGCCCTTTCTTTTGATTTTCATACGGTTCCTATTTAATCTCTATATATATTTCAAATCGGTTTGTCAGTTTTTCTCGGCAGTTATTTTGAAGGCTACGGCTTGTATTCTGGTATCTTAGTATGTCCAAAAATTTATTAGGAGCTTTAATACCTTGATTCGAAAGAAATATATTGTTACAGATTTATCTTTAAATAGCTTAATTTACATTGTAATTTATTTTAGTTGTAGTAGTTAAAGTTACTGTAGTTTTTTTTTTGGATTAGTTTATTTCGCTGGTTGTTCAAACATGATGTTAAGTTGTGTGCAGCCGATGTGAGTTATTATGTGCAGCATACTCTTAGGCACTTTTATTGTTCCTTTATATGACTTGACATTAACATTACGTCTTAATTTAAATGTAACGTTTTTCAAATGAACTAGTGTGTACATACGAGAACTTTGTCGAATGTTACCGAACACCACTTTGTTACTATAAATAGCCGAACAACAGAGCTAACATGATCAGTATAACAGTAGAGCTGGTTAAGTGTGTGTCAAAGTGAGTTTGACAATTAAGGTGTATAACAATAAGTAAAGTGATATAAAAACAATATCTGAGTGTATTTAAATAAATAAAGTGCTCTTGATTTTATAAATAATATCAATAATTTTTGATTGCAATAAAAAAACTCAAGGTGTATTTAAAGGAAATAAGCCAACGTTTATAAAAGGTATACACGTAACAATTTACTTTTCAAAACTATTTTCGCCTTTAACTTTGTTGGTTAGTAATTGATTTAATCAAAATTGTTTAGGACGCATACCATACCTACAAATAGTAACAAATGTCTCTATGAATTAACTTAAGGCTGAAAAATGTTGCGACTAATAAAATAAGTAATACACAGCCGTTTTTTTGTATCATGACCGGCATACTTTAAGGAGCATATATTTTTCTTCGTTTTACTTAACATTAACATCTACTTCTTAATTTCAATGTAACGGCCTCTGGTAGTTACCATAATATACTTAACGCCTTAATAAGATGGCACTGCCACTATAAAAAGTCGACCAGAACAGATAGTTAAATCAGTATAACAGTAGGGTTTGTAACGCGAATATAAAATTGAGTTTGAAAATGTAGAAAATAAATCAACGTTACTTGCATTAATATTTTTACTTGATAAGTTTCTTTTTATAAAAAAAATATTGTTTACCAAATTTCGCCCAGTGCACATATATTAGACCTACGCACACACATACATATTTCCCTTTGTGAAGAAGACTGATTTAAATTAATGTGCATTTTGTGCTTTTGAGAAAAAAAATACAAAACGAAACCGCACAATTGTTCTCATTACTTTTTTTGGTTTCTATTTTATCCACTGCAAGCAGCACATTAAAGCGAAAGAAAATATTTCGTTATCTTTATTTTCGTACAGTAGCAAAAAAAGTTTTTCCATGCCAATATTTTGTAGATACTAAACTGGAAAGGAGTACCACTCCCATTAGACTACAAACATACTAAAAACTGGTATTACTGGCTCTTACGAATTTAGGTTCCTACATTTTTACAAGCGAAAGCTGCTGTAGAAAACAAGTCAATTTTAAAGATGGGTTTACACTTCAATTAAAGCTCTTAATAGTGAAGTATTTAGTTAAAGTAGTTGCCGACTAATATACAAGAGGAATTATGGGTGCCCATATAAACACAGATTAAGGGTTTGTATTCTTTACTTATTAGGGCATTCATTTGTTGATTTATGAATAGGTAAGAATGTAGTTTTTTTGTCAGTGTTAAAAGTGTAACGTAAGGTGAGTTGGTGTGTCAGAAAGTTAGCAGATTCTGGAAATATTTATTTATGAATAAAAATGTAATTTATGGAAATTCTCCATTTATAGAACATTTCTCAATTAATCTAATTACATACTGAACTTAAGTGAGTTGTATTAAACTAATTGGAATACTACTAATGGCCAGCAACAAAACATAAATATTAATTTAAATCAACAAATTAACAAATTACTCAAATTAATTTAAAAACTTTAATAATTAATCTGAATTTGAAAGAAAAAGTTTATAAAAGCCAACCCAAATAAACAATAAAGTAAAAAGTTACCCTTTTTGTTGAGAAATTAAAGAATAACTACACATTTCCAAAGTAAAACAAAAAAAAAGGAAAACATTTCCTTAAGAATCACATTAATTTTTTGTAACGGGTGGTTCAAATTCAAGTATGAAAAATGCTAAAAATTATTTAAATGAGATTAACTTAAACTATTATCTGGTATGTTTGAAAAAAAATTTAATATTTCCATTATTTGTAAAACATGATTTTATCCATGTGAATGTTGTGGATGCTGGATCTCATAATGTCATTCCAAATTTGCAGGAGTTTGTTGACGGTTTCTTGTTTTACTTCCCTAAAGTCTCGGATAAATTGTTACAGGTTTATATTTTTTACAGTTTGATTTATATTTGTTTAGTTTAATTTATAGTAGTTTTTATTCAACATTCCTCTGGTTGTCTGGTTGATCGACTAACATTTAAGGTAATACACAGACGAAACTTTGTATCATGTGTGGCATACCTTTAGGAGTAGATATATTTTCTGCATATTACCGAACGTTAACATCTACTTCATAGTTTAAATGTAACTGTCTCTGGTATTTACCAGAATTTACTCCTGCATATATGCAAGAAATTTGTAGTAAGTTACAGAATGTCACAATTAAATAGCACTGCCACTATAAATAGTCTAACAGCACAGCCAGTTGCATTAGTATAACAGTAGGGTCCGTTTATATGAAATTGAGGTTTATAACAATAAGGGCCAATATCACAACTTGCCTACCTTTAAGGATTTTTTGTGCCCCATTAATAAATAGCTTAGCAATATTAAAACTTCCATTTTTTTATTGTAATTATCGTTAACAATAATAATGTTTAATAGATAAAAAAAATAATCAATGAGGGCTTTATAATGCTAAGCCATTTATCGGTCATACAAATTCCTGTCTTTAACTAACGGTAAGTAGTAATAATGGCCCTAAGTTAAACAATAAATTAACTACTGTATAAGTAATACTCAAGTGTGTTTAAGAAATAAAGGGCTCTTATTTTAATAACAAGTTTCAAGTGTTGTTATTTGCAATAAAAAACAATCCCGGTTTAGTTTCAAGTGTTGTTATTTGCAATAAAAATAATCCCAGTTTAGGTAAGAATCGTTCCTGGAATATTTGTATAATTTTCAATGGTTTCCCATCCTACTATACAAAATCTAAAGGAGTCCCAGCTTCCAGTCATTCGAAAAACATCTGCAAGACGTCTGTTATTATGATTCCCGAAATTATTGCTTCATAATTTGACAGTCTGATGAGCTGTGTAATATGTTGTGCCATGCTACTAAATCCACAGATTACTAAATTTATATTTTACAGCATACAGAACCGTTGTATAGAACTTGCCATTAGCTGAAATAAAATTAACTGAAATTTCCAAAAAAAAGTTTTTATTCACCTCAAACTATCAGTCTCAGCATATGCATTTGATTTTCGACACTTGTGTACGGTGTTTCTGATCTCCAGATTTATTAATTTTGTTTGTTGAAATAACCACCAAAACGGAAATGCGGCCCATCTGAAGGAACTATTTTTCTGTCATATTTTGAAGGCACAATGATAGTCATTTGGCTTTAATTGTATTGCAAATTGGATCTTGTGGGGAAATAGCCCTAGAGCTCTGTGAGAAATTCTCATTACACTGGTGAAAGAAATGACGAATTGGTAAAATTAAAGGCGAGTTAGATTGCACACTTTCTGCCACAGCAGATATGTTATACTTTGTACGTACCGTACGATGATGGGTACCATTACTGTTGTCCATTAGCAAGCCAGTTCACGAACTTTATTTCACAAACTAACGAAACGCACTCGCCCTGGATGCTACATTTTTGCAAAAAATTCTTTCTAATAATCAAACAGCTTAGGTGACACCACAGCTTTTACTTTAGAACTATGTCTGAAATGTTTTCGAATGTTGTCGAACCACCCGTTACATATATTTATTAATGTATGTAGTCAACATCACTAAAAGTAATTAAGTAAATGCGGCAAATAAAAAAAAAACAACAATTAAGGCTTTGAATACAAATTAGTTAATGCGTTGAATTCTTATGTCTCCTTTATTCTTAGCTCATATTAAATCTCACCCACATACAGAAATACATTTTATCGATTTGTTAGTTTTGTTATTCAATATAAAGTCTTTTGAGTTTTCGTGTCTTTTGTGGGTAAAATTAAATTCTATCAGAGTATTTAAATACGTCCATTGAAATAACGTTATGTTAGAAACACAACTGGGATGAACGAGATACTTCACGGCTACGGGGTGAATTTAACAGAATTTTTTTTCCCAATCTTAGAGTTATCATAGGAGGCACTGAATCTGTTAAGTAATATAAATTTATGAAGCATATAGACTCCTTTTGACTCTTCGGGCGATAGCAAACCACACGCTAACTGCTACATTATGCTTAGTTTAAAGTAATTAGTAGATTGTAATGTATTGGCATAGATCTGAGTCCAATAGAGTTAAATTTACATTATCAATCAATATAATTTTTTCAAAAAACTCACTTTAGAAGTTTAATAATTGGTACTTGCAGCACAATCGTACTACAGCGTGATTTTTTAAGAGCTATAGGAAAGTTAAAAAAAAACATATAAAATTCAGAAAAATGCATGAAACCTTTATTTGAATCGATAGTACGGTTCATAAAATTTAATGTTTGAAGATTATTTCATGCAAATGTTGACCGTGACTGCGCCTCAAATGGTCCATCCGCTTAGTCCAATTTTGGCATACTCTTTCCAACAATTCGACCGGTATCTCATGAATAAATGCTTCAATGTTGTCTTCCCATGCGTCAATTGAAGCGGGCATGTGTGTATAGACATGACCTTTAACATAGCCCCACAAAAAATAGTCTAAAGGCGTTAAATCGCACGATCTAGGCGGCCAATTGACCGGTCCCGAACGTGAAATAAAATGTTCACCGAACTCGCCTCTAAATAAGTCCATTGTTAAGCGTGCTGTGTGGCACCGTCTTGTTGAAACCACATGTCATGCAAGTCAAGCTCTTGCAAATTGGGAAAAAAAAAAGTTGGATATCATCTCACGGTAGCGCTCACCATTCACAGTTACGTTACGATTGGCATCATCTTCGAAGAAGTACGGTCCAATGATGCCACCAGCCCATAAACCGCACCAAACTGCGACTTTTTCTGGATGCATTGGTAGCTCTTGCAATGCTTCTGGCTGATCTTCACTCCACAATCGACAATTCTGCTTATTAACGTATCCATTGAGCTTAAAATGAGCTTCGTCGCTGAAAAAGCGCGCGATGAACTTTCTTAACAGAGCACGCATTTTAATAATAAAATTCAATAATTTGCAAGCGTTGTTCGTTGGTAAGACGATTCATGGTTAAATTGTAGACCAAACTGAAGATGTTTGACAGTGAAACAAAACACGAAACTTGCGTCAGCTGTTTAAAGTAGTGTTGCCAAAAAGATAATAGCTAAAAAAACACCCTTTACTTGCCATAATAATTTCGTATCAGTGACTGAATAGAAAAAAAAACCAACTACACAAAAAGGTAGCGAAATATTAATAAAATAATATAAAATAGAACAAAAAATTGTGTATTATTGAAAAGACCTTAAGTTTAAAAAACTATTACATATAAAAACAAATAAATAAATTTTTAGACGCTGCCAAAATATAACCGTTCCTTTTGAAAATCCCTTTATTAAATACAGAAACAGAACCGTTTTCTTTAAGAGTTTCTGTAAAAAGAAAATTTATCAAAAATTTATCTAGATATTAGTCTGAAAATAGAATGTATTCTCAGAATACTCCATAAATAAATTGGAAATAAAGTTACCCTTTGAGTGGTCAGCAGTAAATATTATTAGTATTTGTTTATAATCCTTAGGTATTGGAAACTGAAAATAAACCTTTCCTCCTCCTTCTAGATCCAGACCTGGTTTTTTAAAATTTTAACTATTGCTTGACAGTAAAAAATAGAGAAAAAAAAAATAAATTATGAAAAATTTTTTAACACTTCCAAGTTGTGTATCCACTTAAATTTATTGTCTGGTAAATGTTCAAGCATATTTTCTATTCAAATATTCAATGTAAACGTCATCCCAATTTACACTTCGAACAAAAAATGGCAGAATCTTCTGCCAGCATGAATATGCGTATGGTTTAATACAAATACATGTATACGCATACATATCTTACACATTTACATCATTTTATACACATGCTGACGTATGTGTGTCTTAGGGATAATGACAAGAAAAATCAATAAAAATTTAAATATCCACATATGACGAAGTAACTAACCCTTTTCCTGTGTATGCCAAAGATTGAAAGAGTTTTTTTTATTTTTTATTTTTTGTTTTCGTTAATACCTTAAATACATTGTGATGCTTCTATTTGTTTAAATGTAGCAGGCGATTGAAAGAAAAAATGTTTACGATTTTATGCTTAAGAACTTTTTATACAACTGTGTAGTAGGTATGTACTCTAATATTCAAATTAGAGACATTTAGAGATTGCCAACGAAATAGAACAATTATTTTTATTGTATTTAACAATTGTATTTATGTAAATTGTCATTTTGTTACAGTGTGTATGTGTCGCCATATGTTTACACAGAAATATATCGATGGCTTATTAGATAAACGTCGTATCTCGATTTTCTTTTGCTTTACATTAAAAAGCAAAAAAACTAAACAAAATTTAAAAGAGGGAGATGAGACAGGACTTTTCAATGCACCTGTAAATCCGTTATTTTCAAAAATAGCTCATTAAATTAAATTAATTAAATCTTTATATGTGAACAACTACAACATGTTAAAAACGCGATTTTGGTTAAAATCCAGATACGCCCTTTTAAAATTAAGCCCTCGATATATGTGTAGCGAGCTAAAAATTGTAAAACTTTTAAATTGTCTCTCTTCCCACAGACAGGTGTTGTGTTAAATTAACACATTTGTGCGGAATGTAACGACATTAAAACACACACACACACACATAACTTTTTCTTTTACAAATTTGCAATAAAAATCATTTCAGATTATAATTTACGAACTTTGTGTAAGAATGCGTAACAAGTATAATTAACTTGAATAGTTTTTATGAAGGCATGACTTCCGATGGGGATTACTGTCAAGCTACATGTCACACTAATGAAGTATTTACACTACCATGCAAAGACTTACACTAGGACAATGTTTATATATCATGGAAAATTTATTTCAAAAATTTAAACTTCGTTAGCCAAACTTGTAGATCATTATGTCTAGTTTATGCTGCGCATAATTTGCTATCTCAGCAGGTTAGTTACAATACTGTGTATAGTTCCATGACCACATCGTCTTTTTTGGACAATATTCCTCAAAATCGATCACGTTGCGTAAATACAGAAGTAGCCATCGCCGCTGTAGACACAAGTAAGTTAGAGCATTTGAATTTATCGTCCACTACTTTGAAAATTTTGAGGAAATATCTTGGCCTACATTCATGTAAAATTTAACTGGTAGAACAGATAATGCCAGCCGGCGATCAAAAACGTTATGTGTTCGGTGAATGGGCTGAGAATCAACTGAAAGTTAAACCAGATTTTTATCGTCTAATCATCTTTAGCCATTACGCTCATTTTTGGTTAATGGGTAACTAGAAGAATGTTTTAAAAAAAATCCTCATGAGTCTCATTTATGGCACGAAAAAATCACTGCTTGGTGCGGTTTGCATGCCATAGTCATCTTCGGTCCTAGACTATAGGCAATTGATCCAACATTAGATGCACTTTTAATAAACAAAAACAGGGTATGCTAGAAAAAGTGTTGCAGATTTAGACCGGCAAAATAACGCTAATAAGGCGCAGTGGTAGATGCCATAAATAACAAATTATTTTTAAATATTATCAGGCTTGTCACACATTCCGATCGGAATGGTTTTATTTTTGTATTTGAAATTTTGAACTAAAAATATGCATACCGAGAGCTGTTTTATATGAATAATGTTAATAGAAATGTTTATAAAAAATTTCAATTTAGAAATAAATATTGGTTTCAATTTTTGCTTAGCTTTTTCTAAAGAAGTAAAGTTCAAATTCGATTTCACTTTCGAGCAAAATGTATGTCTGTGATATGTCTGTATATTTCATGAAACTTGTAAGCAAATAAAGCCTAAAAAGTGGGTAAAATTCCTCATAAAGAAAGCAAATTTATTCCCTACATCATTGATGGTGGAACAAAAATATGCCATTTTGCTGAAGTTTTTAATAATTGCAATAAATTACCCATCTTCTGGCTAACTAGAAAAAATTCTGGGTTGAAAAAGCATCGCGTTGCTACATCTGGTACTGTATTTTTACAGTATGATGACACATTATAAGATGATACGAAAAATCTTTCCATTTTACAGTTTCACAAAATGAGAAATTTCACTCAGATCTAAGTTTTGAATAGATTTTAATGCGAGTAACGTTTTGGCCCTAATGGCGAACCTAATTGATTTTAATTTTAATCTTAGCATGCATTATCTCGTTCTCCAGGAATTTAACTTTAATGTTTATTACTTATTTTTAAATGCGAGTATTTAAGCAAAATCTTCAAAAATGCACTACTATGACTGATTCATAAGTAGCTCTAGTTCCACTTCAAAATTTATTAATAGACTTTTTAAAATATATACATGTACAAATTAATGTTAAAAAAAATAAATATTTGACAGCGCCATAACACCATACCTGAACAAAATATTACGTTTGCTATAAAAAATTACATGCTACAGTTTCACTATATAACATATTGTTACGTTTATACCTTTTATAAACGTTGGCTTATTTTCTTTAAATAAACTTTGAGTTCTTTTATTAAATCGGGCCTGACTGCGATGCTCCTGTGTCTATGGTAAAAATATGCCTTCGACCACTGATATACCCACAAGCAGTAGGGTTGCTATTTTTCTGCTGCATAACTGATATGGAGATTGTGGGGCCCTGGTTATGGAAGCTAGCTCTTGCCCCGTAGTGCTAGCTCGTTTTATTTTAACAGTGACTCATTTAATGATTTCGTGTTTGCCCGTTTGCTGTTTCCAGGTGGCGAAACAGATCTAGCCCGCTTCCTTGGTGCTTTGCAATTTCGTTAAAAATGCTTACTTTTACCACAATTATAGCATTTGACTTTGCCTTGCTTTTCCTCTAACGCCTGTATAACTGCATTTTTAATTTCATTGACTATATCTCCGTTTTATTCAGCAGAAAATTCGAGATTTCTTACCTTACATTTGTGGCCTAAAAAGTAATTTTGCGGTCTCCTGTGTCAGAGCGTATGCTACGGTTTCTGCAAACGTTGATTTATGTGTGCCAAACACCGCGTGCTTTATTTCTGGATCACGTATTCCATTAACAAACGTTTCAATTTTAAACTGATCCAAAAATGGGTGATTTTCACCTAGATATGTCAGCTGCACCAAACGCTCGATCTCCGTTGCGAAATCTTGTAATGACTCGTAAGCTTTCTGTATTCTGCCTCGAAATTCCATTCGGTATATATCTCGTTTATGCTCACCGCCATACTTGCGTTGTAGCGCCACCATTATGTCATCGTAGTTTTTTCTGCAGCCAACGGGTATACTTTCTAGAACTTGTGCTGCGTTGCCTTTTAATGCTAAAATCATCTCTAAAGCCTTTTCTTCATTGTTCCACATATTTCTATTGGCAACTGTCTCAAACTGAAATTTAAAAACGTTAAACGGTGCACTACCATCAAAAGTAGGGGCCTTTATTCTAGTCGAGATTTCTGGAATTATTCGCACTGGTCCCTCATGACATTAAAGATCAATAATTTTTGTTTCTAAATTTTTAAATTTTTTGTCAACATCTCCACCCTGTGCTCCGATGTCATTTTCAACATCAGCCAGTTTTTTATCTATTTTACTGGCATGCTTTTCAATGCTCTCTACTCTGTTATATACTGCTTCAGTAATTTCGTGAATTTTCTCGATCGTAGCTCTAGCTGTTTCTTGCACTTCTCTAACTTCAGCTAATAATATTTCATTATTAGCTCTTGAATTTTCTTGAACTTTGGCTAATAATTTTTCATTATTAGCTTTAGAAGTTTCTGGAACTTCAGCTAATAATTTTTGACTGTTACGTTTCATTTTTTCCATCATTGCTGCAAGCATTGTACTTAAATCCATGTTGTTTGTGGTTGTTCGAGTGGAGACTTCCATCTCTTCTTTTTCGTCAAACTCGTAACTATCAATGTCAATATTACACCGCTTAAATTCATCTAGTAGTCTTTTCTGCAATTCTACTTTATTACCTGTTGTCGGCTATTTCAGCTTACTCAATTCCTTCTTGAGTTGTTCTACTTTAAGCTTCTCAAATTTCATGTCTGCTTTTTTTTAAATGCAGTTTCACTTCTGACACCAGTTTTTACGTTTATGCCTTTTATAAACGTTGGCTTACTTCCTTTAAATACAATTTGAGTTCTTTTATTGCAATTAAAAACAGTTGAAATTCGTTATAAAATAAAGAGCACTTTATTTATTTAAATACACTTAGATATTGTTTTATAGCACTTTACTTATTTCACTTATTGTTATACACTTTTATTATCAAACTCACTTTGATACGCGCTTTACAAGCTCTACTACTATATTGATCTAACATCAGTGTTGTTCGGCTATTTATAGTAACATAGTAGTGTTCGGTAACATTCGACAAAGTTCGCGTATGTACGCACTTGTTCATTCGAAAACCGTTACATTTAAATGCTACACATAATAATAACTTAATATCATGTTCGAACAACCAGCGAAATAAACTAATACAAACAAAACTACAGTAACTGAAACTCCTAAAACTAAAATAAATTATAATGTAAATTAAGCTAATTAAAACTAAATCTGCAACAATATGAAAAGATCGTAGAGTTATTAACACATAAAAAAATAAATAAATGAAATGAGTTATCGTAATGTTAATAGCTATTCATATATAATCAAGGGTGATTTGAAAAGAGTTCAGTGGAATTGAAATCCCTAGGTATTATGTGGCACTGCCTTTACATGAGAGTGTGTGTTTTCAAAACAGCACTTAACTTTTGCTAAGAAATTTATGCGATAATCGTAATAAAATTTTGTTTAATCTCATATCTTGATAAACGTAAAATATTAGCCATTTCACGACAACATATCAATATATCGACCCCTGTGCGCGAAAATATCGTATGTTACATTTTTTTAGAAACCTACTTTTTTATACAAATTGGTTCTACTTTCGTTAATCTATCTACTGATAATATATTATAGCGATAACTGTTTTAGTTATGGAGATAACACTATGTACATTTTATCGTATGTAGCAGTGTTATTTACGTTTTTATTTATTTAAAAGTAATAGAAATGCTCTCCTGAAAAATTTCGTTTTTGTAACATACGATAATTTCGCGCACAGTGGTCGATATATTATATATATATAATATTTTTTACACTTTATGCGAAGGTGTACGGCGAACTTTTCTTTTCCGGTACGGTCTAATGTACTAACGCTCATGTAAGTATGTGTGTACCTTTAAAGTAACATAATAACATAAGAAACACATTTTGCTTTACAATTAACTTATCTTTATGCTTGTTTACTTAACATAATTAAGACTAATTACAGAATTATATCCCAAATGTATTGTAAAAAAATCACATAAATTTATTAAAATAAAACAACAGTACTATTACTGTGTGGCAGTTTGTAGATTATAAAGATTTATAGCAATAAGAAAATCAGTGTTTTCTGTACGTATTTAACACTCACTCCCTTTTATATTGTGAACTTCGGAAGAACCGCTCAAGTCGAAAAAGGTAATTTGTTTAGGTTTAAGCAACAAAATTTTATTGTAAGATATTTTTAGTTACATTGTATAAAATTTTACAGGAAAACCAAACACCTCTTAAATATAAAAAATTAACCAAAACTGTTAAAAATTTGTTCAGTTCAAGCTAAATTTGCATTAAAGAAATAATACTTGAAAAAAATATCCAGTCTTTTAATACCCACCACCAAAAAAGTTGTGTAAGGGTGTATTCATTTTGTCATTTCGTTTGTAACACATATAAATATTCATTTGAGACTCCATAAGGTATATATTTTCCGGGCCTGGTTTTATTTTACAGCGATCTAGCCACGTCCGTCCGTCTTTTGTTGAACTTATTAGCAGAAACTACATTGACACGCCTTCTTAAACAACCACTTCTCACATTTTTTTACTATTAATGAAAATTAAAAGCTCATAAAATCTTCAAAATTATATATAAAGGGTCCCCCATTTAATGTTTTTTTTCAACTAGTGCTTATTTCGTGAATGGTAACACTGAGCTCATGTCTGATTTGACAAATAATTAGCTTTATCTTTCCGCTGAATGAATGTGGTTGTGTATACGCTTAAACAACGCTGGGAAATATTGCGTCATTTCTTTGGCCGATTTTGCAAAAAAAAAATGATCTTTTCAGATGAAGCTCATTTTGATCTTGGCGAAAATTGGCAAAATTGTTGCATTTTGGGCGCAGAAAACCCGCTACACCCAAAACGAGTCCCTGTTTGGTGCGGATTTTGGTCCAGAGGCATAATTGGGCCATTTTTCTTCGGAAATGAGCAAGGAGTGGTCGTAGTCAATGGCGATCGTTATTGGGTCATGTTGAACGAATTTTTGTTCACAAAAATTGAAGAGGAGGATATTGGCAACAATTGGTTTCAACAGGACGGCGCTAAGTGCCATACAGCCGAAGCTACACTTTTTTATAACATTTAAAAAGAAAAAAGTTTTCTGGCGGACTCTTTGTTAGATTATGAAATTTTGGTAAATACTGAAGAAATACTTAAGGTAAATTTAAGATTAAATTTAAGAAAAAAAAATTGATAGCAAATCGAAGTTACACAAAGAAATTTATAAATTTTTTTCGTATAAATGGATTATTTCATAGCAATTACTGTTACCAACAAAATAATAAATTTTATGCTATAAAGGTACATGAAATTGGTGGTTGGTATATGTGCAATTCCATGTCATCGTACGTGACATTTGTACTCTTATAAAGTGGAATAATTTTTGCAAATGCAAGAGTATCTGAAAAAAAATTAGATCTTTATGTTCCATTCAGAGGGTACTTTATTAAAAAAAAAAAAAATAATTACATTCGAATAATTGTTGTCTAAAATATCGAGCAAAATTAGAGTATATCGTACGTGACAGAAAACGGAAGTGATTTTGAGGTATATATGGATATATGAGAAAATCTGCGAATCTTGGGAGGTATTTTTTCTTTTTTTAATTTCTTACACTAAGCCACATATTTTTCATTTAATATCCATCATACTTTATTGAAAACAATCTTTAAATGATTTTATAATAAATATAATTTAATATCGTACGGACATATCGTATGTGACAGATTTTTCTCTTATAATATTCTTAGATATATATGTTAAGAAAAAAAGTTAAATTCTAAATTAGGTGCTAAGTTTTAACTGTCACCTTAGCCTACTACAAACTAGTTAAGTTTTAACTTTTTCCCTTAATGAATATGCAGTTTGAGAGACATTTATAAAGTGCTTGTCATAATATGAAAACGTATGAAGCTCTAAATACCTGCGCATAATAAATTTTGAGTTTGTTTTTATCATTAAACTTTTATTGAGAGTTTTTGTTTTTACAGTCGTGGTTGACATTTTCATGGAATTGCCCATATATAAATTGGTACATGCTTTCGGCACTAACATTTTTAAGGATTTGTTTTTTTCTAAAACCGAAAAGTTTGAACGTCTGTAAAAAACTAGTTTATTTTTTTGGTGATGAAATTCGTAGCTGGCTAGTGTCGGCAAAATTTAATTGTCCTGATTTTTCTTTCATAATCACAATTAAATAATTCTTTGTAAAAATAAAAGTGTTTTATTATAGATAATAATCAATGTTAAATCAAAATAAACAATAAAATTTTTATGTAAGTAAAACCCACAGCAAAATTTTAATTACAGTGCGAGGCAAATGTTTTTAACCTCAGTGGAGCTTCAGAAATTATAAAAAAACATTGCACCGTTACACTTTATTGTAAATATTCATAGTACGTTTTAACAAATTAATGATATTTTAATGTTTTTACACTTTTAGCATTTTAGTTTTGCCTGTTATGGACAGGTTTATGATCTATGTAGTACTCAAAGAAATAAAAAAAAAAAATAAATACTGATTGACTTGTAAGTCTACCCTAAAAGTGAAATATTTAAATAAGCAAATAGCTTCATGGTCATCGAATGGCATCAAAACAATACGATCAAAATGACAATAGTATTTTCTTTTGTCACGAATTGCCGCAAATATGAGCAGCATATCAAAAACATAAAACAAACCAGAAAGCATTTTATTAAACATTCATGCATACAAACATGCATAGATACATACATACACACACACACACACACACACACATACACACATATCAAACATAATAAAGGTATAAATTGAATGCCAGACTAGTCCAACAAAACTAAATAAACAAACAAGCAAATGACAAAATGAAATAAATAAAAAAATCGAGGTCACACTTATACAACTGCGGACAATAGCCGTAAATGAAAGGCAAAAGGAAATTATATTTTAAATGAATATACTGTTTGAGTGAATAAATAAAAATAAATTGTATTTCTTTTTTATATTCTATGGAAAAGTGTTATTGAATGAAATTTTTGTTTGACTGAACCATCAGTTATTAAATGGTTGATTTTATCATTTTCTTTGACCACCTGTGTTATTGTGTCAGTGTCCATTCAATGGACATACATATAAACATTTCATTATTTTTAGTGATAGAACTGTAGAATTAATAAAAACGAAAACGATTTATTTTGCTTTTATTATCGTCTTTTTATATAATATATATAGATGCTGTATTCACAGGACGTCCTCAGTGTCGTATTGTCATAATGTCACAAAATTTTTAAAATAAATTGAAAGTGTTGTATGGTTTCTGATAAAATTTTTAAACTTTTTTAAGATTTTTAAAAGTTATAGGTAGGTAGGTAGGTAGGTAAGGCTGGTGCAAAGTTACCCTCACATCCTCACTCAGAGACCATTACGGTCCATTGTGACGCCTTAATAGAGAGAAGAATAGAATAAGATTAGAATAAGAATAGAATAAGAATAGAATAAGAATAGAATAAGAATAGAATAAGAATAGAATAAGAATAGAATAAGAATAGAAATACTTAGAATAGAAAGAGAAGCAGACCAGTCCAGAGTCTCTGGCGGGAATCGAACAGCACACTACTGACTAGTCCACCGGGGCACCCTTAAAAAGTTATAACATTATGACAATACGACACTTAACACACCTTGTGAATTTGCCAAGTTTATTTTTAATTAACATCATACATAACATCTAAACATATGAAAGTTAACCGTAGGCAGAAAGACAACTAATTTTGTATGTCAATACTAAAGCTTTAACATGTCAATAACAGGCAAAATTGATATTATAAATATTTTTATAATAAACAACATGAATTCGGCTACGTTTTCTATTTAATTTGCCATATTTTTCCAACCAGCGCCAAAGAAATGGTGTGGGGTTAAATTTGTTTTATAATTAAGTAACAAATCGAAATGTTCGATATTCACTTCAGACGTCATTTCTGAAACCTAGTTTTATTTCATAATGATCTAACTATTTATGTCTGTCCGTCTGTTGAAAGCATAATTAAGATTGAACTGAAAAGACTACTGGGATGAAACTTTTCGCATATATTTCTAATCCATCAGAAACGTTTGGTAATGAGAGTGAGCTAAGTCGGGAGAAAGTTTTGCATTGCAATGTAAAGGTAGGTTGCACAAATTTGTTTTTCCTAATAAAATATTGAAAAATACGTGTAAGTAGCAGGTGTTTTTTAAGAGGCATAAATTAAATTGCCATTAGATAACATTATTTGAAGACTGATTTGTATATTAACAACTAGTCTGGGTCCCAAATATTTTATCTCTCTTTGCAAAATGTTTTGCTGTATATCAAAGATGACGGCATGTGCCAATGGTTATTTTTCAGGGTGTCATTTGTCTATTTTTTTAAACGTAGTATAGACTAGGGACTTAACATAGCCCTAAAAAAATAATTGAGCAGTGGCAAAGCTCAAGATCTGGGACGCCTATTTACGGGTATATAAGTAAAGCATAGTTATTTATCCACCGATGATATTGTTCAATAAATCATGCTCAATATTAATGTATCTTTTTAATCAAGAGTGAGCATTATTGCCGGAAATAAGATTCTTGTGAATAGCGCATAATTTTTAAGTCCTGTTAAGCAAAGCCTATTGAACAACAAATGGAAAGTTCAATTAAGTTAGAAATAAGTAACTATAGAAAAATAGGGGAAATACATGAAGATATCTATGATACGTGTATACCTACGTGTGCCCAATTGTCATTTTTGCTGCTCTTAGCAATAAACAACTATAGTCCCCAACTCATCTACTTTTCAACAAGTCAAGAACCCAGTTCCTTCAATGTAATTACCTAGCGATTTTAATTCGAATTCCTTAGTAATTCAAAGTTCGGCATAGTGCCAATGTTAAAGTTCTCGTGGCTAATATGCCTAAACGCCGGACATTAACAAAAGTAGTGTATCAAAAATGCTCCCATTTTTGATAATTTGTGTCCTTCTTTGTTTTTGATTATGCCGTGATGGTCTGGTGTCTATACTATCTCTAGACGTTTACAATTCGCATGCAAGTTTATTTCACTCTTACATTGCAGGACACGCCGAGATTAAACATTTTCAGTAATTACAATCTTTATAGCTGATTGGCTATTCGTAAAGGTACAAATCGGAGCTTCATGGTTTGAGGTTACATTGCAGCTGCTGGAGTATTAAACCTGGTCTACATTGATACTAACATATATCGCTATGAAAGCCTTACGCAGATAAAAGTGGGCACTCGTGTAAATGGATCTGCCAGTAGGATGACGTTCCGAAACACACATCTCTTACTTAATAAAGAGTCCGCCAAATAACTTTTTTTTTTTTTAAATGATATAAAAAAAGTGTCGCTTCGGCTGTATGGCACGTAGCGCCGTCCTGTTGAAACCAAATGTTGCCAATATCCTCCTCTTCAATTTTTGTAAACAAAAATTCTTTCAACATGGCCCGATAATGATCGTCACTGACTACGGCCACTCCTTTCTCATTTTCGAAGAAATATGGTCCATTTATGCCTCTGGACCAAAATCCGCATTAAGATTTTTTTTGGCAAAATCGGCCGATCTAACGTTGCAATATTTCCCAGCGTTGTTCAAGCGTATACACAACCATATTCGTTCAGAGGAAGGATAAAACTAATTATCTGTCGAATCAGACATGAGCTAAGTGTTGCCATTCACGAAATAAGCACTAGTTGAAAAAAACGTTAGAAGGCGGAATCTTTATAAGTGGCTGCATTACATTGTCCTCAAAAAATTGCATTCTTCCAATCCCCAATCACTGGACTATGCGATGAATAAAAAAAATATGATGAACGGAAAAAATAAAATATGTTTAAATTATATTTGTGGATGCTCTTTCTCTATGTTCCGATCACTTTGATTCACACAACACTGCACTACGTTGGAGTTCCAATTTTGCTTGGTAAGTCGTACTTAATGTTAATTTTAATGTATGGCTGTAAGCTATTCGCTAGTTATGACTCCAGAAGTGTAAGAAAGCTTAATGCCACATTTAAAAATATCGTTCGATATGTTAATGGCTTGAAGCGATATGATCACATCTCAACATTTTTGGATAAACTTTTTGCGATCAGTTTTGATAGTTAACTTAAAACTCGCATATTGATATTTCTTCATAAGATAATCTATAGACGGCAACCTAATCACCCATATGAGCGTTTACTTTTTGGCAGATCAAACAGGTAAAAAAGATTATTACTTAAACATCATAATCGTCTGTCTGAATGGCAGTTTTATCTATGGATTTGCGGTACCTCTCTGAAGTTCAATTTCCCACATTTTACAAATCATAAGAAACGCCTTAATATTTAAGTAACCAGCAAAAAAATCTACGACAACTGGTGACGAAGTGATTAAATTAAGGTGAAAACACTAATGATTTTAACATTGGTGTGTCATTGGAGATCATGTGTTTACATGAATATTTTAATGAACTGCACACTATTTTAACAAGTGCACAGAACTCATGCGTATATGGCGAAGAGCATCCGCTGTTACATGAGTTAATTCTGTTTGTTAACATGAATTGTAGAAGATATTTTGCATGATGTTGCATTAACTTTTAAGCACATCATTTATGTCAAATTGCTTTGCACTTAGAGAGTCATTTAGAATTATTACTTTTACACAATTAATTTAGAAGTCTTTAAAATTTAATTCGCTTTGCACTACTTCCAATTTTTCTTCTGGGTAGTATTTAATTAAACATAATAATGATAATTGGCAACCATTATATGTTTTAATGATAATCATATAATTCAATTATGGTTACCACAACCATATTTTTTTCTTTGCGTGTAGTAATGTAGTTTTTGAATTATTATTTTTTCTCCCTTTTTCACACTGCTGTATTTATTATGTACGATTTTCGATTTCCCTTAATTGATAAAAAATGTTTCCTTTTTTTTAATTAAACAACGTCAATTTTATCATGTTTAATAAATTTTGTACTGCAATAAAAGACCTCTAAGTCTTTTGTACGAAATAACAAATAAATAAATATTACGCATCCAACTCGGCTAGTGTTGGCAAACCAATCTTTTTCAGCTTATATTTAAATTTTAATAAAAAAAACTTTAAAAATGTACCCAGCAATCAAACCTAAACAAAGTTTTAATATTAAAGCAGAAGGATCCACAAGAAAAATTAAAAATTTTTTTATAATTTTTTTTTTTAACTTCCAGTAGCTTTTTAAAATTGTTAAAAAAAGTGAAAAGTTAATCAAAAGATTTTCCTCAAAACTCAACTGTGTACCAAATTCTAATAAGTTTTCATTATTCAACAACAACAAAATCTTTAATTAAATTACTTTTTGAATTGTTGTAAGTTTTTTTTTTTTTTTTGCTCTCCTGAAGTATTTAAAAATTTCAATTACGTCCTTGTCTCAAATGGCCACAGATATGTATTTATATGCTTTTATTTTTTGTTTTTTTTTTTTTGGAATAACTCAAACAATTGAATATTATATTAAATACGCAGCAATTCTTTTGTTAAATTGAACAACTTCCGTAGTATTGGGTATCGTTTTTTATGATAAATATTTCAATTACTTAAGGGATGTCTCGAAATGCTTTTTTAAATTTTTTACAGGACACTACGCAACAATTATTATTTAATTAATTTTTTTGTTCCACTCTGTGATAGCTATAGGTGCCAACAATACTTTGTTAATAAGTTTATTCAAATTATTTAATTCGTATTTAAAATGTCGTCAAACAGAGAAAAAGTAAGAAAAAATATTGTGGATATTTATAATGAAAATAAACAACTTTCTTACGCTGAAGTTGCGCGACGGGCAAAAGTGTCCAGACAGACTGCCCGTAACATTATTTTTAAATTCAAAAAAGACTTGTCTATTAAGCACAAGAAAGTTGGAAGGCCTCGTGGTTTTAGGAATCCTCAAATCGTTAAAAAGGTGAAGGCACTTTGGAAGCAAAATCCAAACATTTCCATTCGCGATATCGCACACAAACTAAATATTTCGAAGTCGCTTGTAGAACGAATAAAGAAAAAAGAAAATTTAAGAACATTCAAAGTCAAGTAAGCTCCAAACCGAAACGAAATAGGAACAAAAACGGCAAGAATAAGAGCAAGACAGTTGCTACGTCACAAATTAAATAATTTTAATGGATGTATTTTAATGGACGATGAAACCTATTGTAAGGCTAACTATTCAGAGCTGTCTGGTCAGGGTTTTATGTTTCTAAAAAAAGAGCTAATGTTTCCGATAAATTTAACTATAAAAAGATTTCAAAATTTGCCAAAAAATATATGATATCGCAAGCAATATGTACATGTGGGAAAACTTCAAAGGCAATCATTGTGAATCGTACAATTTTATATTAATGAGTGCCTGCAAAAGGCTGTATTGCCATTATACAGAAGCCACAATATACCTCCCCTATTTTGGCTCGACTTGGCAAGCTGCCACTACAGCAAAGACGTCCTTGAGTGGTATGAGGTCAACAAAATAAATTTTGTACCGAAAAACATGAATCCACCTAATTGTCCAGAGCTAAGGCCTATTTAACGCTGTTGGGCTATAATTAAGCAGTACCTAAGAACAAAGTTCAAAGCTTCTGCAAATGTAAAAAAATTTGGATTTATTTGGAAAAAAGCTATCAAACACTTCGGTAAAACGTGTGTCCAACGTTTAATGCAAAGCGTCAAGAAAAAAGTGCGAAATTTTGCAAAAGAAATTAAAAGTTGGTTTTTTGCATAATAAAGTTTAGAAATTTTTCTCCATAACGCCAATAAAATGTATTTTTTGTTTGAAAAAAAAAACTAGATTTGGGAGACATTTTAAAATATAAAAAAAAGCATTTTGAGACACCCCTTATAAACAATATTTTGTTTATCTCTGCTGTATTTGTAAAATGGCAAAGTTAACAAAGATGTGCATAAACAAAGTGATAATATTAAAAAATAAATAAAATATATTTCTTTTGTTGTGAGAGTGAAAAAAAAAAATTTTTAAATATTTTTGTTACCGAAAACACAAAAGCATATGGTCCTGCTTAGTCAATATAATAAAATATTTCAAAAACATATGAAATTAAATTGTATTGTTTTGCATCTTTTTTTTGTTGAAAATTAACAAAAAAAACCTGCCTACAGTTTGGTAAACTGATACAATAGTATTTGATACAGAGCATTAGAAAGGGCTTGTAAACTAAACATATTTATAAAAACGCTTACATGTCTTATGTATTCATCTAAACAGATTGTTTGGGTATTTATCAATAAGTTGTTTGTTTAAATTATATTATAAAAAATAACAATAAAGAAAATATACGTACGCACGTATTTGCCTATGATATGATAAAAAAAACAGACCCATTGTTATATATTTTTATCTATATATAAAGAAACGAAAATGTTATGGCCTGCTTGAAAGCAAAATAAATACATTTTACTATTTTACACAATTTTTTCTAAAAAAAGCAATGATACACATATAATATACACGACGAAGGGCAATATTTAAATTTAAAAAAAATGTCAACAAGAATTTTCTATTATAAAAACAAGTAAGAGCGCTATATTCGGCCGTGCCGAATCTTATATACCCTTCACAACGTGTAGTCATGCAATAACAGTAGTTTGTATCACCATTCATCTCATATGAAATACGTACATACATATAAAAAATATACATATATAAAAAACATCCCGTTGTAAAATTATAAATTTACGTATGTATGTTAAAAAAAAAAATAAAAAAAAAATTAAAAAAAAACAATTTTAAAAAAAAATTTAAAAAAAAAATTAAAAAAAAAATTTAAAAAAAAAATTTTAAAAAAGTAATTAAAATATATAAAATTAATATAAAACAAAAAAAAAATAAAAAAAAAAAATTAAAAAAAAAATAATAAAAATATAAATAATATATTAAATAAAAAATAAAAAAAAAAATAAAAAAAAAATTAAAAAAAAAAATTAAAAAAAAATTTTTTAAATATAAAAAAATTTTTTTTTTGGCTCAGCTGGGATTCGATCCCACGTTTACTTTAGCCAATATACAAGTTTGTATGTATGTATGTTGTTGTTGTAATGTTGTTTTTGTGAAAAAAAAATCGAGGTGGTCGTGGGTTTTTGCTCATATCTCAGTTGTTTATGTACCGATGTTTCTGATTTTCAATAGCGATATACTCCCGAATATTTCTGATATTTTAATACCTCACCCGGGTCCGAGTGATGTCGGGGGGGCTTCAAAAAGTTGATTTCAACATACACACGGACAGACGGTCAGACGGACAGACGGACAGACTGACAGAGCTTAATCGACTTCCCTATTCATAAGCTTTCAGAAAATATATACTTTATGGGGTCGGAAATGAAAATTGTAGAAATTTCACACGGAATGACAAACCTATATATACCCTTTTTCACTGTGTGAAGGGTATAATAACATACATATGTAGGTATTTATGTATTTACTAGATAATGGGAAACACACACATGGACATATTTGTATGTGGTTTCGAAGAAGAAAAAACATGTATTTATTTTAAACAATCTTAAGAAAAATGTTTATCCTTAGAGTAAACAAACTTTTTCGAATTTAATACAAAAGTAAAATTTTTAAATTTGAAATATCGAAAATTAAGTTTGTTTATACATTTGTTACGGACATGAAATTGTTCTTAAGGAGTGTTTCGAAAAAAATTTTTCGTTGTATTAAGTTAAACAAAACTGAAATCGTGCAATAAATAATTTTCATTTATATACCCTTCACACAGTGAAAAAGGGTATATATAGGTTTGTCATTCCGTGTGAAATTTCTACAATTTTATTTTCTGAAAGCTTATGAATAGGGGAGTCGATTAAGCCCTGTCAGTCTGTCCGTCTGTCCGTGTGTATGTTGAAATCAACTTGAAGCCCCCAGACATCGCTTGGACCCGGGTCAGGTATTAAAATATCAGAAATATTCGGGAGTAGATCGGTATTGAAAATCAGAAACATTGGTACATAAACAACTGAGATATGAGCAAAAACCCACGACCACCTCGATTTTTTTTTGCGCAAAAACAACATTACAACAACAACATACATACATACAATCGTGTATACTGGTTAGGGAAAAAGTGGCATCGAATCCCAGCTGAGCCAAAAAAATTTTTTTTTAATTTCTTTAAAATTTTGTTTTAAATTTTTTTTTATTTTTTATTTAATATAATTATTATGTATATTTTTATTATTTTTTTTAATTTTTTTTGTTTTATATATATTATATATGTAATAATTTTTTTTTTAATTTTTTTTAAAATTTTTTTTTAATTTTTTTTTATTTTTTTTTTGTTTTTTTAACATACATACGTGAATTTATAATTTTACAATTGGATGTTTTTCTATATGTATGTTTTTGTATGTATGTACGTATTTTATATGGGATGAATGGTGACACAAACTACTGTTATTGCATGACTACACGTTGTGAAGGGTATAAAAGATTCAGCACGGCCGAATATAGCGCTCTTACTTGTTTTCACTTTAGCTTTAATATATACGTCAGATACTATTATTTTAAAACTCATTAATTTTCAATTGTTATTACGATAAAAATGGACTGCGAAAAAAAAGTACGTGAAAATATAATTAAAACTTTTCAAAAAAATCTGGCATGGAATTTTAAAAAAATAGCAAAAAATTTGAAAGTTGACCCCCGAACTGTTTTAAATGCCATTAAACGGTATAAGGAAAATCTGAGCATTGAAAGAAAACCTGGCTCAGGAAATAGAAAAGGGCCAAGGGATATTGGTAAGGTAAAAGAAGTAGAGCAACTGTTTCGAAGAGCACCTAACACTTCTATCAGAAAAGCATAGCTTATGGTGCTCTAATGGGTTTTTTCAAAAGGGCCAAAACTTATGCTGTGCTAAAGACATGCAAAGTTCAGAAAGTTCCAGATCGCAATTCGGTAAAGAACTTAGAAGCAAAAAAACGAGCGAAAAAAATGAATGCAGATTTTATAAAACAATACACCTGTTGTATGATGGATGACGACACATACGTACTGGCAGACTTTTATCAACTTCCCAGCCAAGATTTTTATGTTGTTGATAAAACAGGTAATGATCAGGAAGAGTTTCGGACAAAAAACAAACAAAATTTCCTAAGAAATTTCTCATTAAGCAAGCTATTTGCAGTTGTGGCATCAGACACAGAAATTTATATCACGGAGTGCCTACAAAAACGACTTTAACCTTTTTTGAGACAGCACCGAGTGCTTAAATACTTTCGACCTGATTTGGCATTATGTCATTATGGAAAAAAGGCACTTGAGTGGTATTCAAAGAATGTAGTTTTTGTATAACGAGAGGCAAATCCACCTAACTGTCCAGAACTTAAGCCTGTGGAAAGGTACTGGGCTCTTGTAAAAATGGAATTGAAGAACACAGTAAAGGTGTCCCAGAACATGTCCGATTTTAAGTGTAGATAGACCACCTCCTCCAAAAAGGTAACAGAAGCAACTGTAAAATCTTTAATGGAAGGACTTCTGAAAAAAGACGATAATTTTATAAATACGAAATAATAAATTAGGACTTCAATGTTAAATAAATTTCTACAATACGCCATGAAAATATGCGTATTTTAAAAAGTTTCTACATTGCACGATTTGAGTGTTATTTAACTTAATGCAACTACAAATTTTTTTCGACACACTCCTTAATAATAAAGGTTTTGAAATTTTTGTGAACTCAAAATGTGTTATAAAGCTTCGTATATACGGTTGTCAGATCCAACAATATTGTCTAAAAAATTGGTAACAAGGTATTTGTTATATATCTTTGTCTCTATCTTTGTCAGACTCTTGACAGAGGGTCACCTGACAATAATGATGTCGGATTTATGGTAATCGTCTCAACAGCCTTCGTTATTGCCACACCATTGAAACATATTGTTAGATTATTTTAAGTTGGTAAATGTACAAGTCTTGGGCATAGGGTTATTGTCATACAAGTCAGTGTTGTCAGATGTATAAAATGTTGCAATTAGTATTATTAAATAGAATGTTGTTTTAGGAAATTTTCTTGTACTTTGAATTTTATTTAAATAATCTGAAACAACTTAATAAAAAAAACAATTAAGATCTTTGTATATGATCGTGCTGAATCTAATATACCCTTCGCCAGCATCTGCTTTAAGTACAACCACTTGATGGTAGTCTGTAAATAATAACATATTCCAAATTAATAGCAAAAAAATACAAACATATATTTGTAGTATATGGCATTCATATATCCAAACACTATAATTATAGATATCTAGACATAAATGGTATACTAGGAAGAATTCGAGAGATTTTTTTAGAAACTTTGCATGTCATCACTGAAAAAAATGCTTTTTTAATGCAACGGCTGTTTTGCAAAAAAAAAAATTTTTAATTTTTTCGTGTGTTTCTTGTGTCAGTTAAGTTTTAGTGTTAGTGCGAATTGTTGAAGAATAAAAGAGAAGAATATAAATATGAAGAGAGTAATACAGAGTGTTCTATTTCAAAGTCTGTAAAAGCATTTTCAGATTTCCAAATGCCATCGGAATCTTAAATCTAAAATTATTGTCAGAAAAACTTCAGCTAATGAAATTGTCAGCTTCTAAACTGACAATTTACTAGGGTGATCGACTTGGTTTTACAACCGGTGGAAAACCCTGTTTTTTTCTGTTTCAGCTGGCGGTTTTTTCTAAATGTTGATTTTTCGAATAACGAATACACCGGTTTTTTTATCCGAAAAAGCCGGTTTTTTATTTTTTAAAGTTTATTTTCATATATCTTTGTAACCAGTCGTACCAAAGTATATTTAGAACGCTAAAAGTTTTCAAAAATAAGAAATAAAAGCTTTTAAATATTCGTCCATAATATTGTAAGAAATTTATTTGTTGTTTAGAAAACAAAAGTAAAATCATTTATCTTTAATATTATTTTTTTATAGGATAGAAACCTAACGTTAAAAGTTAGAGGTTATTGAAGCATAAACTTAGCTGATCGATCACTTTTAGGTAAAAAGTGTAGTTACAATAAAGAAAAACCAAAAACTTCTCCTTCCAGATCCTAATTTTAATTATTGGCATTGAGTGTCTGTCAACTTAAATTTCAATTAAACCATCGAACAAACTAGTTTATACCTATATTTGTATGTCTGTCAGGGGTATAAGAAAGAATTTTTAAAATGATATTTCAAAGATTTTTTCCCTAGCCTTTAAAATGTATTTCAAATTAAAGAAATCATTTCAAACAAAATACGTTAGTGCATATTAGTTTAAAACATCTATTTAACATTTAAAAAATGTACAGAAGGAGATACAAAAATGTATAACAGCCTTATAAAAAGTCTTATTTATTTATGTATTAATTTATTGTATTTATTTATTTTACTTGTAAAGAGTGCCTTTTGTTTTTAAATTCAACTAATTAAAACCAAATTAGTCAACTGCATTCATGTCAGTTATTGCGTAATTGTGCACCCAAACGTATATAACGAGTAAAAATTTCATATTTAGATATAATTTTTATTATAATCTTTTTTTACAATATTTTTTTAATTTTTACTTTAAATATTATATTTTATATACCTATGTATATTCGAACCGGTTAAACGGTTTTTTCTCAACTTTCAAAATAGTAACCTGTTTTTTTTAAATTTTAAATTTCAAACTATTTGAAAACCGGTTTCTTAAAAAAATCGAATAATCGATCACCCTACAATTTACCTTATAGAATCAATTCTTCATTATCATTCCATTGTAAGCATAAGTTTAAGTATAGCAATATGGTTAGATGTAACAACCGTATGTTCAGAGCTTAAGTCTCTTATATTTCGTATTTTAATATTTTAAAAATGTTTAAATACGTATTAGTAATATACGATTTTTTTATTATTGCATATTGCGTATACGTAACATGGTTCATATTAAAACACAGCAAAAAAACAATTTTAAAAAACTGATTTTATTAAATTTAGATGAAAACACTTACCTTTTTAAAATAAGCGTATCATTGAAGATCATGGGTTTACATAAACATATTAATGAACTCCATTCTTAGAATTGCATGGATCTCATGCATATTTGGTGAAAAGCATCCGATTTTTTTTTGTTGGTTTAAATAAATTGTTTAAGATATTTTACATGATGTTGCATTTTTAAGCACATAATTTTTAACAAATTATTCTGCCTTTCCAACGAACGCTTGTGCACTATTGATTTAGAAGTTTTGAATATGTAATTCACTTTACACTTGGCCTTTTTTCGTAGCTGGGAATATAAGGATTTGTATAATCTATGGCAAAAAGAAATACCTGCTTCTGTCGACATATGCCAAAATTCAGATAATAACATACGTTGTTGCATTTATATAAAACCGATATGATTTTTAATTAATACAGGAAGGATTTTATATAATAGTTTTTATTCTAAAAAAAATCAATTTTCAAAAATCAATTTAAAAATTTAAATGTACTTTCCTAAAAAAAAACAAAACTAGATTAAGGCAGTTCTTGTTTATTGCCATAGATATTACAACCCCCATATTTATAATAGATTTTTTATCCTTCACCTGTGGTGCCAACCGTATGTACATAGCTTTGCCGTTTGTAATTTCTGCAATATTTGTTTCCGACCCCATAATGTGTATAGTTTCTAAAAACTTATGACTATGGAAGTCGATTAATGAATGCATGTCTTTCTGTCTGTTGGTCTATCAGCCTGTCGCTGTGTTGACTGAAATTAACTTTTAAGCACAAATCTGTATGAAGTATCAGTCTTTTGCAAATATCCAGAAATGAATCGCTCTTGAAATCCAGTATGTTCTTCCTATAGTTTTCTGAAATATAAGCAATTAAACTCGATGATCTCTGTTTTTCCCATATTTTTGCTATAACAATAATGTGTTAATAGAGCTACTCGTAAATTTCTTTTGGGCAAATCAGTCACTTATCGTAAAAGCTATAGGCAAAAGTAATTTTTAAAAAGGTTTTTATTGTTTTTTATTATGCTAATTACTAAAGCTCCTTATACATTTTTGCATATGCTAATGTCACCAGAAGTGAGCCCGTTGTCTCGAAAAGTATTGTCGAGAAAAACCAATAAATCGGCTTGAAACTAACTGAGAAATAATCATACACATACAAAGGCTTCGTTATTTTTCATAAAACTAAAAAAAAAATCGATTTTTTTGAAATTCTATATAACAGAGAGGAGCAATCTGGATATCAAAACAAGGGGTTGACTTTCGTAATATATTACACTATAAATATTTAAAACCCATAGTGCCCACCAATGCAAGATGGTGTACAATAAATTTATAAATGGGTCAAAACTAGTATTTAAAAATAAATGTAATCACTTCAATCTTCTTAATATTGCTATCAAACGAAAGGGCTGACCTGTAGAATACAGTAAACTATGAAAAAGCTTAAAACCAAAATGGCGCCCTAAATAAGATGGTGGATACTTATTTTCTCAAAGCCATCAGTATGGCTATCAAATGAAAGGGTTTGACTAGTAGAATACAACCAACAGCGTAGATACTCAAAATCAAAAATGGCGTCGGAAATATTAAAGCAAAGTGACATACAACTTGAAATCTAAAACCTAGGTTAGGGTACTATATGGTCACTTTACCAACATGTGTATGTACATGATGGTGAGCGGTATTATCAGATTTATCATAGCCAAATACAGCATCATTACTTGTTTGATTTTCAGAAGCCTTTTAAAGCACAAAGGTGCAAATTTTCCTTTTAAGGTTGGTGGTTGTTAGCCTTTAACGTAATTAATATATATTTTTTTAAACTTAACTGAACATAAACTTATAGAACTTTTTTAAACCGATAAAAAAATATTCCTCTATATTTCTTACATAATGAAATTAAAAAAAATTTGTTGGCTTTAAGATAATATGGTTTCTTGGCATTTAAGGGCAAAATTCGTTTTAAAATTTTTAAAAATTTGCTATTACTGTGGCTTTGCGTAATAAAAATTAATTTTTTAAGAAATTTGTTGTAAGGACAACAAAAACAATATCACATGAAACAGATATCAAAATACTTGGTAAACCAATAGAATTAAAAATGCACTAGCAGCCCACAGTACTATTACTGGACACATACCTTACTTTAAAGATGTTAGCGTTTTACAAGAAGAGAATAAATATTCAAAGGGCTCCGCTCTAGAAATTAAATTTTAAGAGTGACACCGAGAAATGTGCACAGACATTCATTTGGACATTTCCATGAATATGTCAACCACGACTGTAAAAATAAAAACTCTTTAAAGTTTTTCAATATAAGTTTATTGATAAAAAAAACACTCAAATTTTTACTATGCGCAGGTATTAAGAGTTTTTCAATATAAGTTTATTGATAAAAAAAACACTCAAATTTTTACTATGCGCAGGTATTAAGAGCTTATTTAATTATTTTAACAGCAATAATAAGAGTTTAATCTGATTATCTCTTTGACTTGTTTTAAAGAAGTGCAATCAACTATTTTTTTTAGCGACTAAATTGTAGAATAAATTGTAATTGTAAATATGCTTAAAAATTAAGGTAACAAGGTCCATAAGAAAATAGAAAATATAGAGACCAATTAAATGTGTTTTTTTTATTTCCCTGGATGTCACGTACGTAGTGCAAAAACATTATTTGTCTCCGTCATTCGTATTTCAACAGTCGCAAGAGCACCTTATTTAGAATTTAACTTTTTTCTTAACATAATATACATTTTATTACCTAAGAATGCTATTAGAGAAAAATCTGTCACGTACGATATGTTACAAACGATATTAAATTGAATTTATTATAAAATCATTTAAAGATTGTTTTCAATTAAGTTTGATGGATTTTAAATGAAAAATATTTGGTTTAGTGTAAAAAATTAAAAAGAGAAAATACCTCCCAAGATTCGCAGATTTTTTCATATTTTCATATATACCTCAAAATCTCTTCTGTTTAATGTCACGTACGATATATTTCTTATTTTTCTGGATATTTTAGATAACAATGATTCGAATGTAATTAATTTTGTTTTAAATAAAGTACCCTTTAAATGGAACATAAAGATCTAATTTTGTTTAAGTTACTCTTATTTTTGCAAAAATTACTCCACTTTACAAATGTCACGTACGAGGACATGGAAATTCCCCTATATTTAGTAGACAAAATAACGATTAGTTGTTAAGAAACTTTTAAGTAAAAAAGATTGTTTTTCAACTCGATACGAAATTATATCAAAAAATAATTTTTATCTAATTATTGTTGTTTTGTAAATTTACAAAAATATAAATAATTAATTCATTTCATTTCATCATTTCATTCAATTTTGAAAAAAAAAATTATTTTTATTTGCTGAACCTAAAGTTCAGCTTGTTGCTTTATTGAGTACAAAATTTTAATCTACTGTTTTACAACAACTTAAAAACTAAATTAATAAAATGATAATTTTTATCGCTTTAGGTTATTATAAAAAAATTAAAATTCATGTTGGCCGGCACTACAAAATGGCAGACAATAATTTTATATATGGGTCAAATCTAGTATTTTTAAATGTAACTTCTCCTCAATATTATTATCAAATGAAAGGGCTTGACCAGTAGAATACAGTAAATTAATAAAAAAATATAAAATACAAGATGGCGCCTAAAAAAAATGGCGGGACAAATTTTTTAACCAAATCAATATGGGTATCAAATAAAAGGGCTTGACTTGTAGAATACAGTTAACTACGTAAAAATTCAAAATCGAGGATAGCGTCGGAAATAAAAAAAAAATGGTACATAACATAAAATATAGGTTACGATACGATGTGGGATTATAACTATGTACAGGATGGTGAAGGGTATTATCAGATTCGGCACGGCCGAATATAGCACTCTTACTTGTTTTTCATATGTATGTATGTAGTTCCTTATAAACTATTTTATATTTAATTTTTTATATAAATAAAATAAAATAAATTCCCAAAAATTTGGCACTTAAAAAAAGGTTTTTCTTCTGAGATAACAACTTTTTTTTAATATATGGTAACGCTGCATGGCACTAAATCTCAAAACAAAATATTTGTACCTACGTACAATGTACACATGTAGGTACATACATACATTTATTCATGTTTGCATGATAGTGTGTACCCATAGAATTAAAACAAGAGAGTAAATAAATTCATATGAAACTAAACAAAGAAAACAAAATAAAAAGTAAATATAGCTAAGTATGTATATGTGTAATGGAATTTCACACTAATGTGGATTAAAATTTAAGAGTCAATGTATTGATACCTACGAAGCACAACACACAGATATGACAATTATGTGAATCGTTTTGTTAACGTCGACTACTTAATTGTTTGTTACCAAAGAGTATTCATTAAAGAGGAGGTAGGGGGCTTAACAAACTATTCGATGATATTGCGTCAGCAACTGATCACAAACAAGTATTTATTTGAAACATGGCAACATCGAAATTTTTTAAACATTTGTTATGCCCACTAACGACAAAACCTGTTTGTCAACAGCGTTCTACCTAGTCATACTTATTTACTCGTAAACAAAATGTAGGCGTTTTGGCGCTCTTTGTAGGGAAATATGTACATATATGTATGTAAGTATATATAGAGAAAAAAATACATTAAAGGCTGATTATACATAGGTACATACATATGTATGTATGTTCATACTTACGTATTTGAATGCATGTATAATTACATGTTTACTAAAATGTAGGTTGGTATAAATATCAAGCTTAGAATAATCAAACTCTTAAATTTTTGCAACATAAGTATAATAATAATTCGTAGTAGGTACAAATCATCTGAAAGTTTTATCTCTTTTTTACAACACCCAATTTGTTTTTTGCTTAAAATATGCACCTTTGTTATATGATTGAATAAAAGGGATGAGATTTTGAAATAGTACTGAACACTCAAAAAAAGTACTATACTTTTCAGTGAGATGGTACCTACCACTTAAAAAAAAATTATTTAAAATTCAAACTTTAAATTATTTTTATAGAAATACATTTTTAAAATTTAATAAGATACTTACATATGTATTTCTTACATAACACAAATTTGGTATTTTTTAATTCGCATGTGTTATCAGGCACTTAAATAGGTACAAAATGATAGCGTTTTTAACCAACAGATTTTAATGAGATCACTAGAAATTCAGTTGTTAAGGCAACATTTGTCGTTCGATATTAAAAGAGCTTTAAATAGTACTTATTAAAAAAGAAACGATTCGGACTTAAAAGTCGAATTGTTGAAAACTTAAGAATGATCTTAAGTTTTAAATTGTACAAATATTTTTAAATTCTTAAAATTAATTTTCTTGTAAGCCACTTTCCTTCATATCTCTTAAATGAACCAATGCTAGTACAGTTTAAAATTAATTTTATTGCAACTTTTACGGGTTTTCACTTACCAAATTGTACGGTTTTAGAGTTAAGCTTTGCAATTTAATGTCTGCCATATGCTATTAACAATAATTTCGAAAATAATACTGAATTAAAAAAACTGATTTCGGATTTGCATTCAGTGCCGCAAAATACTTTTAAAAACAACTTTCACTTGTCTGTGCCACTACGTTAGGTAGAATTTGTAAACTTCTGTGTTTAGAATTGTATACCTACCGCCACTTAATTGTAAGAAATTTCGGCAAACATGTAAGAATTCTATACGAATTCTGTTAGATTTCTGACGAAAAAACATATGAAGTGGTTGACACAAATTCCGACAGCAAAGTCGTGAGAAATTTTGAGTTTTTAATGGACATGTCTGATAGAAATCTGGCAGAAATGTGATAAAAAAAAGCAGGTGAATATATTATATTATTTAAATTTACGTTGTAATTGGTATATATTTAATTCTCATTTAATATTGAAGGCATTGTTTCAACTAATTACTTTTTTTACCCTTCACCTGTGGTATATATAGCTTTGTCATTCCGTCTGTTATTTCTACAATTTTCATTTCTTACTCCATAAAGTATATATTTTCTGAAAGTTTATGAATAGAGGTGTCGATTAAGCCAGACTCCTAAATATACATATATTTCAAAAATTTACAAACGAAAATCTATGTTTTTCAGCTTCTAGACAACCGAGAGAGCTAACATTGGTATCATCTGAAAGGACTTGACTAGCGCAATATAAAGCGGTGTATTTGGTGAGAAAGAATTTGAAATATGATTTTCTTTTTATATTGATTTTTGACTTTTGTGTAATATATTTTCGTTTTTGATATTTTTTCGCTTTTGCAATTGTAAATGTTTTTTTTTTGTTTAAGGAAAAACAATTCTTTTCGTTAACTTATATACTAGACAATTGTTTTCTTTATAAATAATTTTGTTAGATCCCTGATGATTATTTGTAAAGCAGGTTGAAATATCGAAATAAAATAAATAAAAAACTCTTTCGTTAAAACTAAAACAACAAATAGTCTAAAAATTGAATTTTTATGACTTTAAGCCAATCAAAGATTTACAACGAAATATATAAACAACACGAGGTCGACAATACTTATTTTTAAATTTTGCTATTTTTTTTAAGTTTGAAAATATAATATTAAAATTATTTAAGTTAAAATAATCTTCTGATTTCATTTCTCTATAACAAATAATTCATTAAATCGAATTTATCAATATTCAGTCATGACTACTTGTTCACTTTTTAACCGAATTAAATAAAATTTTTCACTTTTCTTTCTATTGTAGAGGTTAAAAATTTTCAGGTTTCACTGTTTTTTAAAAAAGGTGCTTCATCAAAAAAATTAAAAAAAAATAGCAGATCCTTGAATGGCATTTGCTCAGTATGGATTTTCACTGTATGCATAATATACACTTTAACCAACATGTCCACTTTAAAATAATAAACTTTTTATGCCATCAAAATCATTCACAAGTTTTTGGGACTCTATTTATTTAATACCGTCTTTCTTATAGTTTCATTTTTAAATACAAGTTCTGACATTTTCATTGTACATGTTAGCCGTGACATGACATTACCACACCTTCAGCTAAATTCGTATGTATTTTTAACAAAAAACCATTTTTTTCAACATCAACAATAAAAGAATTTTCGTTGAAAGTCTGCTTCACTAAAATCAGTTAAAAAGCTGAAACGAACAAATAGAGCAAATCTTTTAAAAAAAAACATACTAAAACATATTCTTTAGTAAAACAAAAAATTAAATGAATTTTAATAGCCAGCAACAGAAATCGTAGTAAATATTAAAACCATAACTGAAAAAAAACTCAAACACGAATTAATGCAGGGTGGATAATGACACCTGCTACCAAAAAAAAAAAAAAAGAACGTAATAACTTTTTTTCAGTGTAACCAACCTGTTTCATTTTTATTTTTATAGACTGATCTTTAGATTTAACGAAAATGGAGAATTGGGCTAATGAAACCAGAATTTGGTTAGTGTACCACTTTTACGCTTTATAGTCTTTTGTTTTCCAATGAAAATATAGGTTCACGTTTGGCGGCACTGCTTTTAGCAGATGGACTATAATAAGGCTTATGAATAATTTGCGAAGGTGGCATAATCGCAAGAAGGTCTTATCATCTGCAGCTGCTGCTTTGCTAATAAGCTGATTTCAAGAAACTCAAAAATCCGTTTTACAAACAGGTCTCCTGACCTTACTGCAAATTTAACAAATTTGGATGACTTAAAACAATCCATTCGAACGATAATTGAGAAAATTCCCGCTGCAACCCTGCAGGCAGTAATGAATAACTTTTTGATAAGAAGTCGCACACGTGTCACCGATGGTGGAGCTGATTTAAATTCCATTTTTAAAGCCTTCACCTGTGGTGCACATTACGTTTTTAATTACTACAATTTTAATTTCCGACCCCATAAAGTATACATCTTCTAAAAGCTTATGAACAGAGGAGTCGATTAAGCCCTAACCGTCTGTCCATGTGTTGGTTGAAATCAACTTTTAGAAGCAACTATATGTTCCTTAAATGTATATGGTATCAATCTCTTGGAAATATCCAGGAATGAATCGCTATTGAAATTCAGCACAATCGCCCCATAACTTTCTGAGATATGAGCAAGAAACCACGACCACCTCGTTTTTTTCACAATTACAACAACAACATACATATATACTGGGCAAACTAAACGTGGCACAGAGGAGTATTTGACCTAAAAAGCTGGCCAAAAAGGCAAAACTGAATTTTAAGAAATCTTAAAAACTAATTACGCAGCTCGACAGACAACAATATTCTACATTATATTGTAAATTCTGAAGACTTTTAGTTGCGACTTGTAGCTCTGAGACCCTGCTAGAGTCAGGAAAGTGAAGAAAATTATATGAGATTTAAATGTTTTTTTCGGTTTCTGGATGTTTTTATGATATTTTTTTTGCGGCTAAACGAATAAAGGTTTAACAATATTTTTTTTTTTCGCTGAAAGGTTTGATCAAAAGTTATTTAATAGAGAAAAAAAATATTAAAATATGTTGAATATTCATGATGAAACAATTCGTTCAAAAGCTAAAAACAAAAAAAAAATATAGACTTTTTTTGCAAAAAATGAAAAAGAAGAGGTTTTTAAAAGTGAGGTTAGCATCTCTACGAATTATGTTTGATACCACAATAAAATTTGGAATCTCTAGAAACAAGAAAAAAAGTGTGTGCAAGTTAGCGCCATTATTTTTGACGATTTTTTTAAATTTTCACATTTCTTTAATTTTTGCTCATCAGGCACTTTTTCTTATACATTTATATCGTCATAAACTTTTATGTATTTTAAATTATTGATCTCAACTGTTATTCACATCACTTTTAACACTTCACAATGTTAATACCTGCCTATAATTATAAATTTAAAAAAATTCCTAATTATCGATAATAGTTATAAGGGAATGTCCCACGCATCCCCATAAAGGATATTTTTATATACCTGCTCTACAAAAGATTATTTGTTAAAAAAATAAATATACGTACCTAATAAGAATAATTATTAAAAGCATTTATCACAAAAATAAGTTTACAAAAAAAAAAAATACAGGTAGATAAAAAATACATGGACACCCAGGTATCAGGCTACCATCCAATTGTCAGAAGATGCTGCCGAGGCCAGAAATAAGCACTTACGATTATATCGTACGAATTATTCGAGGAAATTCAGCAGAAGCGATACAAATCGAGATGTCTTGAATAGGTTATTTCTGAGTAGTGGCCCTTTTATAAGCAGCAGTACGCAAAGAGAACGGGTAATTAAAAAAATCTTTTTCATCAGAAACCATCACACTTCTTCTTCCTGACACCGATGATGCAGCTAATAAGGATATATGTACATGCGACATAATAATTATTAAGGAATTTTTATTAGTTTAACTTTTCCATATATTAAATAAATAATATAAAATAAATATAATAAAGCCTTTTTTCACAAAAAAATACTGTTTCATTAGAGCCTTACAATTTTCAAAATATTTTTTGAATTAGACCGTAAATCATAATGGCTTGTATTCATAGTCGCAAACTAAAGTCGGCTTTTACTAAAGTTAATCTTTAAGTTAAAAGCTTTTACTATCTTTTTGGTATTCATAGTCAAAAAAAAAGTATACTTTAAGTTGAGCTGGCTTTAAATGGGTGTCAACTCTTATTTGCTTAACTCTGGCATACAATTTCTTTTTAAAAAATGGCAACTTGATCAGCTGCTTTTCTTTTGTTTACTTTTGTTGAATTAAACAATAATAAATAAAAATTTTAAAACGTTTTACATCTATGTATAAAATCAAAATTTATTAAAATAGTGGAGAAAACAGAAATGGTAAGTCTCAATAACATATTTATGTATGTACATACACATGTACATATGTGTGATATATTTTTAGTTTGGCATTTAATAAATGTTTTACTTTCAGAAACTGAAGAAGCCAAGAAATGCAAATTGGAGTGCTTCTGAGAAAGAATGCCTCCGGGAGTGTGTAAACGCATACTTGGATGTGGTAGAAAACAGAGGAAAAGATATTTCATTAATACAGAAAAAAAAGTCGTGGAAAGCTATAAGGGAAACGATGCTTTCAACTTACGAGTTGTAATTTTGTCAAATCTGTAGCGGGAATAAAAATCCTCATCGCTTAGGTTGAACGGATTAAATCTATTTTTGTATTTTTTAGGCTTCCTTACACAAAAATCATCCTCACAATCACCAGAAAAATCTCTTTCAATATATTGAAATTTTGGCATTTTTTTAATTTTCAATAAATCTTTTAACTTTACAATGAACAGCTGATGTTATTGTAAATAGAGTTAACAACAGGTTCAGCTGGTTTTAAATTTAGAGCCGACTTTAATGTCAAAAACCAACTTTTAGTTGTCTATGAATGACTTAGAGTATACTTTTTTAAGAAATTGACTTAAGTACTGTAAAAGTCGACTTTTTTGATGACTATGAATATGCCCCAATATGTATGCATGTACATACAGTACAGTATGTTAAGAATGAGTTTAAACCTTTAAAATCAACATTTGTTAGTTGAGTTTTACTATTTATACCGACTTTTATTCCTTAAGAATGTGGCTTTTGGAAAAATCTTAAAAATTTAAATTTTTGGTTCTTAAATTTTTTTTATGGCAATTTGAAAACAAAAAATTTTACGAATTTTGCAGGAAAAATTTTTTTTTCGCCATTACATATATAATAGTTCCGAAATAGTAATAGATAGAAAAGAAGTGTGTTTGGTTAGTTTAAGCAGAATTTTTCGGTGCATCTCTTGATCCTCCTGCTATTAAAATTGGAGAACCCGTTTACAAGTTATGACAAAATATATTAGGCAACCAAACGATTTAGGGAGTGAAATATGCCACGCCTTTAAAATCAAGTCCTTACGTACTAGAGAAAAACGGAAAACAGATTTGAGTTAAGGGCATCAAAATCTATATAGTCCACATACTTTTATTTCTAGCAGAGATAAAAATTTTTTTTTGCGCAGTGAACTTTTGTTGCGCAGTGTAATTTTTTCAAAATCTGCCACTAGATTTCTTATATTATACTACACCTAAAACTATCACAAAACTAGAACTTTTCATACAAAAAACACGTTTAATAATTTTGGCCAGCTTTTCAGGTCAAATACTCCTCTGTGCGCGGCATCGAATTCAAGCTAAGCCAAACAAATTTTATTTTATTTAATATATTATTTATATTTTATTATTTTTTTTTAATTTTTTTTAAAAAAATTTAAAAATTTTTTTTTAATATTTTTAAATTTTTTTTAATTTTTTTTGTAATTTTTTTTATTTTTAATATATTTTTTTGTGTAATTTTTTTTTTCGTATGTTTTTTACATGTATGTACGTATTTTATATGAGATGAATGGTGATACGAACAATTGTTATTGCATGACTACACGTTGTGAAGGGTATATAAGATTCGGCACGCCCGAATAAAGCACTGTTACTTATACCCTTCACACAGTGAAAAAGGGTATATGTATATAGGTTTGTCATTCCGTGTGAAATTTCTACAATTTTCATTTCTGACCCCATAAAGTATATATTTTCTGAAAGCTTATGAATAGGGGAGTCGATTAAGCTCTGTCAGTCTGTCAGTCTGTCCGTCTGACCGTCTGTCCGTGTGTATGTTGAAATCAACTTTTTGAAGCCCCCAGACATCGCTTGGACCCGGGTCAGGTATTAAAATATCAGAAATATTCGGGAGTAGAACGGTATTGAAAATCAGACACATCGGTACATAAACACCTGAGATATGAGTAAAAACCCACGACCACCTCGATTTTTTTTTAACAAAAACAATATTACAACAACAACATACAAACGTGTATACTGGTTAGAGTAACCGTGGCACTGAATCCCAGCTGAGCCAAAAAAATTTTTTTTTTATATTTTTTGTTTTATATTTTTATTATTTATATTAATTATTTTTTAAAAAATTTTTTTTTATTTTTTTTTTAATTTTTTTTTTATATTTTTTTTTTTTTAAATAATTTACTAAATTATTTAGGATATGCTCCCTAATTTTTTAAATTTTTTTTTTATTTTTTTAACATACATACGTAAATTTATAATTTTACAATGGGATGTTTTTATATATGTGTGTTTTTTTTGCATACATACGTATTTCATATGGGATGAATGGTGATACAAACTACTGTTATTGCATGACTACACGTTGTGAAGGGTATATAAGATTCGGCACGGCCGAATATAGCGCTCTTACTTGTTTTTTTTTAAACTTCACGAATTACTTTAATAAAAATGTAATAATTTTGAAAATAATTTTTAAAAAATTAATTACATTAAATTAAAAAAAAAGTTGTTTTAGTTTCTCGGGATACCCCTTATAAAAACTTTGTAGTAAACTCTCTATTAGAAACATAATCTATAGAAAACTTTTAATAACAATGCAATTTTTGAAACATATTTTTAGTTGTGGATAGCTTTAACAACAATGCTATATTCGAATGTGTCGAATCTAATAATACCACACACTACCATATACATAGGTTTAACGACAACGTCGTAGCTCATGTTATATGCCATTTTCATAATTATTTCCGCCGTTGTTTTCAATTTTAAACTTCAAAATGGCTAACTATATTTTACTAGTCCAGCCCTTTCATTTGATACCCTTATTGTTGGGATTAAACAACTTTGTTTCGCCATTTTGTTTAAGACGCCATTTTGGATTTTATATTTTTTTTTTATAGTTAACATTATTTTTTTAAATTTTTTCTTTTACTTGAGACCAATATTATGGGGGTTAGGGGACAAAGACATAACTACTATATTTAACCCATATATTCGCCATTTAATCTAGGAAGCCATCTTGTTTTTTTTTTTAGTTTCAAAGCAAATTGTATTTAAAAACTCAAGCCCTTTCATTAAATTTACAAATTCGCTCTCTCGGTTGTAAAGAAACTGAAAAAAAATCTATTTCCGTTTATAGATTTTAGGAAATACACCGAAGCAGTTGTACTTTGGTACTTATATATCAGTTGGTTTCAAATCGATTTGTTAGTCTTTCTTAGAAATTATTTCTGAGATTATGGTTTATAGTCTGTTATTCTAAGCGTGCTCAAAAATTATTTAGGAGTATAAAAAAATTTGATATAAATATTTAGAAAATTTTATATTTTTCCAAATAATTTTTGCCTGTAACTTTTACGATTATTGGCTGATTTCTCCAAAGATTTTCACGAATATCTCTAGAGGCAAACCATATATAAAAAATATCAAAACCGTGTCTATAAATAATCCTCAAACTTTAAATTTTAGCTCTTGGAAATATGGAAGAAGGCATAGGCAATCGTATTAATTTTTCATATATAAGAAAGTTGTTAGGCGATTAAGCTGATTTTTACTACTGATGTGGTTCTAAATATGTCTGATATTTTGGAACCACACACGGGTTCAGGCGATATAGGGGAGCGTAGAAAAATGATTTCAACATTTGCACGGACATATGGACATTACTCAATCGACTCCTATATTCATAAGCTCTCAGAAAATATTATAAGGAGTCGAAAATGGATACTGTAGAAATTTCACACGGAATGATAAACCTATACAAATCCTTACACTCCTTGTCGTATATTACAATACAGCATACTAATTTCACTCGAAACACAATTTATTAAACATTTTCAATACTTTTTATATGTTTAAAATTGCCAATAAATTTTTTGCGTTTCGAAAATTCACGGCTGAAATTTTTTTCTGGAAGAAATACTAGACAATATCTGTTAGTGAACAATATATACATTTTCAAAAATTAATTAATTCTTGTTCTTTCAAAAGGAAATCTCATCGAAGTGTAATTAAAGTCAACTTAAACATTTCTCTAAAATACATTTTAGGAAAACCACTGACAACACCTACAATCTAACAAATACACCAATATGTTTACACACACAAATATAATAATATTGACTGATATTACAATATGTTGACTTTAAACAGCACAGAACTTTTTAAGTGTTTAGGTAGGTAGGAAGGCTTTTTACACATTTACGTACACACATACCTCTACTCTTGTGTTTATTACAACAACAGAAAGTATTTGCTATTAGTTATATTTACCTCCAACCCCTTTCACGTTAAAACTGGGGAAAACAGGAATAAGGAAATGTTTAATGACAATCATTCGTATAGTTTTGCTCGTTACGAACAAACTGTTACTGTAATGAAAGTAATAAATTTGGTAGCAAAAAGTTCATTTATCAGCTGGTTCTTATCCATTTTCCAAGTACTATTTATGTATAGCGGCGTTCACCTTACGAGGGAGGTCTATAAAGCTACAAATAGTTAATTGTTAAAACGGTTTAGCATATGACGGTAGGTTGCTGCAATATGGAAAATAACATTAATTGTATTAAATACTAAATTGTAAAATCCCGAATATAGTGCTGGACCGGAAAGCGTGTTTGTATTGTATTCATTTTAACTGGCGCGGATCCAGCTTAAGTTTTTATTTGAGCGCCACGAAAATCCCCCCAATAAAATAACGCCCAGGAAACAATCCCCAATTAAGTAAACCCCAAAAAATTGGAAATGACACCCAAAAACAGTGAATGAAATAAAATCGAAAAATAAATGAAATAAACCCCAAAGCGAAAACGAAAAAACCCACAATATTTGGGAGTAATTTCATATGAAATAACTACCAATGATGAAAATTAAATAATCCCCAATGAAATAAACCCCATCAGCAACAAAAATGAAATTATGCCCAAAATTCGCGGGCGTCTTCTTCATAACAAGGATATATGCAACTTCAAAAGTGTGCCAGCATTCATAATCAATTTTTTTTTGGTGAAGGAACATACAAAGCTCATTAAATAGTGACTACTTTTGGTTTTGTAATTGAACTAAGTCCAGTGCAGTTATTTTCCCTTATACGATGGCAGCAATTTCAGATCAGCCACCAACGAGCTATTCGAATGGCTTAAAAATCCAACTCATGGGAAACGTTATTATAGTTACAATACTGTGGTTTTCATGGGCAACCACGTATGTCTTAAAATCAAATTTTTCAGGAGATCTACAAAACCGTGTTAGTGCTGAACGATTTTTGAATATATATAGAAGTTACTTTGATATGCCATTAAAATAATCGGAATGGGTCCATCTTATTTGAAAATTTTTTTAAACCAAGTAAAGGCCGTCTAAAACCAAGCAATGTGGCATTATTAACTCAAGATCGTATAAAATGAACATACGCGGTTGCCCATGAAAACCACAGAATATTGTAAATAAGGCAGTAATTTTCTGTAATGGAGATGTGAGGAAGTATGGACAAAGTCTTGTTTAATATTTCCAATATATTTATTTTTGAAACCCAACTACCAAAAAATTATTTTCATGTACATACATACATAAATAATAAACTTAATACATTATACGTAAGAAATGGTAAAAAAAAAACAAAATGGTTGCTCATGAATTCAAGATGGAGAAAATATACGTTGTATGTATAAATGCTGCCAGTTGCTTACACTTTGTTATTATGTACCTCCTCACTGCCTGGCAGAAGTGGAACCAACAACCGATTTCTTTTGATTTAGGGAAAACAATCATTATTGCCGTCCGCAGACTAATTTCGTAGTCTTACACGAAGGTCGCACCATCCAAATCCAGAACGTTATCATTTATGTATTTAAATAGATATTGTAATATATTCACAGGCTAAAAGTTTTCTTGTAAAAGGCCTATTTTTATATAACTAACAAGCAAATACACCCCCAAAAACCAACAGCTTTAAAAATGAAATAACCCCCGAATACAAAATGAAATAACACTCAAATTATTCACGCTATGAAACAAGCCCTGAATTTTAAAAATTTGTTTGGAAAAATTTCATTGGAGATTATTTCATAATTTGAAAACCCCAAATGAGAAATGAAATAATTTCCAAAAAAAATGAAAAACGGCCCAAAAAAATTGGGAGTTATTTCATATGAAATAACACCCAAAAATGTATGAAAAAAATTTGGAGAATATTTCATTTCTCGTTTGGGCGTTATTTCATTGGGGGGCTTTTCGTGGAGCCTTTATTTGTTTTAAGGTTAAATATAAGTGAAAAAAAAAATTTGTAATAGTTCAATCAAAATAAATATTTCTTAATCAACAATGAAAAAAAAAATAAATAAAATAAAAAAATTTTTGACATAAAGTTTTGCAAAAACACTTTCAGCACTTTCTATCTATATCTGTGGGTTTCATGGGCAACCGCCTAAGTAATTTTTTACGTTTTTTATTTAATAATGCCATATTGCTTGGTTTTAAACGGCCTGTTCTTGGTTTTAAAAATTTCTGTAATAAGATGGACCGATTCGAATTTTTTTTTTGAATGGCATAACAACGTAACTTCTATATTTATTCAAAAAGCGTTCAGCACTAACGCAGTATGTTGACTTCGTGTGCTTAATGGCAAATTACTTTACCTTTTGAAAAGCACACAACTACATACGTTGACATTCCTGAACACATTTGAAAGTTTTTTTCTGATTATTTTTCAGTTTACTAGAGGTAGAATAATTACTTGTGTACAACCTATGTTGACATACGCTGCTTTATCTGCACACACTCTTAGTCTTCGTACCAATTTGTTTATTTTAGTATTCCCTAAGATCTAATTATACCTTTCACCTGTTGTGCACAAGGGTATATATAGCTTAGTCTTTCCGTTTGTAATTTCTACAATTTTCATTTCCGACCCCATAAAGTATTTTCTGAAAGCTTATGAAGAGAGGAGTCGATTAAGCCCTGACCGTCTGTCCGTGTGTTGGTTGAAATCAACTTTTAGAAGCAACTATATGTTCCTCAGAACTGTATATAGTATCAATCTCTTGGAAATATCCGGGAATAAATCGCTATTGAAATTCAGCACGATCGCCCCATAACTTTCTGAGATATGAGCAAAAACCACGACCACCTCGTTTTTTTTCACAATTACAACAACAACATATTATATACTGGTTAGAGTAAACGTTTCATCGAATCCCAGCTGAGCCAATTTTTTTTTTTATATATTATTTATATTTTTTTTTAATATATTTATTTTTAATTTTTTTAATAAATTTTCTAAAAAATTTTTTTTCAAAATTTAAAAAAATTTAAAAAAAAATTTTTTTTATTTTTTTTTTGTTTTTTTTAATATATTTTTTTTAAAATTTTTTTTTTTAGAAACACATACGTAAACTCAATTTATAATAATACAATGGTTTTTTTATATGTATGTTTTTTACATGTATGTACGTATTTTATATGACATGAATGGTGATACAAACAATTGTTATTGCATGACTACACGTTGTGAAGGGTATATAAGATTCGGCACGGCCGAATATAGCACTCTTACTTGTTTTTAAATGACATTTGTCTGAAATTTTTATACGAAAATTTTAAGATCTTTATTGACATGAATGATAAAATAATTTTAAAAAGTTCAATACCTAACCAGCTGTTTTATATAAAACGGTTTTGTGGCACTCCTGAAAAATTTGATTTTACGACATACGGGGTTGCCCATAAAAACCACAGATATTATATAAGTAATTTGTAGTTTCCTGATGCAGAAAATTTATCAAGCACAACTTCTTAATCAACTTCGATTTGGTTGTGAATATGTAACATAGCTAAACCGTTCAGCCGGTCCACTGTCATGGTTGATCTCAGCCACGTTTTAATGCGACGAGGAGTAGAAAATGATGTTTCGACCGGCATTGAAACAAAAATGGTAAATATACATCTGGGTCACACATATTTAAAACATCTATGGCATTTTCTGGAAGTTCTTGACAGATCTTCCATTTCTGCAGCTTATGCAAAAGTTCAGCTTCAAGTTTAGATTTTAGTAGTTTTTTTTTCTGTTTCTTTGTATTTAAACAAATCGTCCACAAGCAGTTGAATTTTAGTAGTAGGTTAGGTAGAACAGGCAGCTGTTGTGCAGCTCATTTGGGTCTATTTTATTGATCCCATTGTGATACCTGAATAGAATAGAAAAGAGAGAAGAGAAGCAGACAAGTCCAGAGCCTCTGGCGGGAATCGAACCCGCAACCACCAAACTAGCAGACCATCAAACTACTGACTAGTCCACCGGGGCACCCTGTTTCTTTGTACTTAAACAAATCGTCTACAAGAAGTGGAATTAAATTGGTTAAGTCTAATGAATAATGTTTAGTGCTTTTTGGCAGAAGCTTAGGAATGTTAAAAAAATTTAGAACGTCTTTTGAAAAACGCATTTTTAAGAGAACATAGTTAATAAGGGAGATCTATCCCTCTATGCGGTAGTAGTCTTCTACAACTTTTATAGGAAAATTTCGTTTAAATATTGGCTCTTTAACTGGAATTTCCATTACAAAGCAAATTTTCTGTGCTTCTTCAAAAATTATTTTAAATTCTTTTTGTTGTTCAAGACACATTATTAAATTTTGTATGAGATCTGAATTTGTTTTTAAAGTCTGTGTCCTGTTTGTGTAGTATTACTCTAAGCGGCTGTGCGAGAGTAAGTAAATCACTTAGAATATATAATCCACACAAAAATTTGTGTGTGCTTAATGAATTTCTTAGTAATAAAGCTTTTAAAAGTGGATCCCTGTCTTTCCATTTGGATATCTTTATCAAAGCCTCTATTTTAAAATGAAATTATGACGATCAACCCATCTCGTTTTGCACAATGGTATCAATTTGGCTCGTAAGTACTTTGCCGAAACAGCATTTTGCTTGCGATGATGACTTTTAAAAAATCTTGTTTCGTTTCTTTATCGAATGTTGTATCATTTTTGTATAATTGGGAACTTGTTGCTTTCAGAAATGGAGTTAAGTTTTTGGGAATAGCACAAAAAAAAAACCAATGTCGAAACGTTTATTTATTAATTAGGTTAGTTAGGTTAGGTTGAAAAGAAGGGGTATAAAAGCCCAAGCCCATGACAGGTATGTACTTATGCTCAGTTGGCATGTTGTGCGCTCCATATGGAAAACGGAATTCCAAAACAAAAACCATAAACATAATTTCCCATAAATAACGGACTAGTCAGAGAACCCAGACCCCTCAATGTAACGCCTTATGGATCTCCAGTTCGAGTTCCCCAGGTATTCTAAGTTCGCCATAGTATCCACTGTAAAGTTTTCGCACCTAATATGCCCAAACGCAGAACAATGACAGAGGTAGTGTACCAAAGTCTTATCCTCTTCCTCGCATGCTCTACATGTTGTTTCCTCAGACAACTTCATGCGAGCTAGATGAGCTCTCAACTCCGTATGACCTGTAATCGCACTGGTTAGTTTCCTAAGTGTAGGTCTACTAAGTCTCTGAATCTCCTTTGATTTCCCAAGATTTGGGTCACCCCATAGTGTTCTTGTCGCCTTACTGACATCAGTGCTTTGCCATTTTCTGACATGTTCCTCCATCGCCCAACGTTTGAGTTCATCCTTAAATCGTTTAAGAGTGTTTGGCGTTCTCCAAAGTAATAGTACTCAGAAGAGCTCCCATTTTGGATAATTTGTCGGCTTTGTCGTTTCCGATCAGCCCGTGATGGCTTGGTATCCATATTTTATTAAGTAAGTAAATAAGTTATTTTATATTTTAACCATTTGGGGGAGGGGGATGTTTAATAATCCCTTTCCCCCAGGATCCGCGCTTGATTTTAAGATAAATTCTGACATCGTTGTATACTGTTGCTAGTGTAATTTACTTTATATTCCTCCCTCTGTTGTGTCCATATGTGCATTTATTTCTGATAAACCTTTTAGTATCATTTGAAATATCATTTTTTCTTTATTTGCTTTATTTATCTTTGCTTTTCAAAATCAGACATTCTCTTGAGGTAGATAGCAGTCTAAGATATCAAGGTACCACCATACCAAATTTTATCAAACACCACACTGTTGTTTTGGAGCCTATTGAGTTCACAGAGACAGAACAACAGTAAGACAGTAAAACAGACAAATGGACAGACAGACTTTAAGAATAATTTCTAAAAAGTGTTGTTTTGTATTCTAAATAGTTGACTGTCAAGAAATTAAAAAAACTTTTTTTTCATCTACAATTTTTTTTTACAATCTATAGATTTTATAAGTAATTCCTCGCCTTACCTCGTTACCTTGCTGCTAATAATAACAATAACACTATCGAAAGAGAGAAAGTACTAGTAAGACTTAATAAACGTTGTAAAATTACAAAAAAGGTGTTGGTTTGGTATCGCTTCCTTTTGCCTGCCTGCCTGTTTTTTTTTGTTTGTTTCGCCTTAAAAAATTAGTGGTATTAGTGGGAGTGCGTGTGTGCGTAAATATTAATAAGAGCACTAGCAGTAACTATTAGTAAACGAAATGAAACCTTTTATTATTTTATATAGAAACTTTTATAATTTTATTTTCATGTTGCTTTTTGAAATTAATAAGAGTAATGACTTCTCTGGCTGTAGTGGTCCGGCCCTCCACCCAACACACACACGGTGTATAATTGACATTGTGATTAATAAATTTATTAATGTTACGTGCGTTACTCATTTTAGTTTTTTTTTTTTTTTTTGATTTAGTTGTTTCACCTTAAATTAACGGCATAAGTAATTTAATCAAATTGAAAAAAAAAAACAAAATCCTTAAGTAATTAAGTTTATGTGGCAGCAGTTATAAACACATTTTCTTTATATTATTTATTGTCCTTATCAGAGTTAGACAATGTGTTGAATTTTTTTTTTAATTTTTTTTATTTTTCTATGCATTTTTTAGGGTTAACTACATATCTGTGGGTTGGAGCTAAAACGGCCAATGTCAAAATAACTAAAAAAAAAAGTTTAACTTTTATATATGCTTTCATAGTGACATTGGCTAGCATTTTATTTATGAAGCTGTTCTGGGTTAAGTATGACTTTAACTGTTTTACCATAATGAAATGGAGCAAGAAAACAAATCTTATGGAATAATTAACTCAAAAGAGCAAAAAAGTGACATTGGCCCTTTTAGCTCCAAGCCACAGATATATGGGGGATCATTTTGATTGCTAATCATAATTATTAATTTTTTTAGGCAGACTTTTTATTATTAAAAGTCTATAAACCACACTAGTCTACATAATTCTGATTTTCTTTTGCTAATGCATATTTCTTATGTTCTGACAATTTTTTTACAATTTTGACAAGTTAACAACATTTCTGTCGCACTCTATGAAATTATCTTTTGAAAGATTACCTTTAATGAAAGACTTAGGTAGATCTCGGTTCAAACTCAGGCAGTCATAATGTCATAATATCAAGTGTTTGTCTCACCTTTTCTAATAGTGCTCTTTTATTTTCCGAAGATCCTTATAAAAATCCTGGTCCTCACTAAAATTACCCATTTTGTAGAAAACGGTTTTAACTGAGAGTTCGGGAAGTGAAATTTGAGGCTCTGGCAAGTTCGATAGCTTTCACTGAAGAAAATCGATGTGGTAGAAAATTATTCATAACTGAAGCAGATGATTACCAAGCTTTGTATTCAACTTTAGTCATTGATTTTACATTAAGGATCTTTCATGAGTTTCTTAATCCGCGGCCTATCAAAAAGGTCATCTTACAATTTTGCGTACTCAATTTTTTTACACTTTTGTCAAGCACTTTCACAAACTATTTTAATGTGACGAGTTTAGCATTAAGTGCTAGAAGCATGATACGGTCTCGGCTAACTTAAGGCACGCTTATATCATGCAACTTTGAGCTCTTCCTGCACTGTCCAAGAGAAATGTAAAATAAGGGAACTTTGTGAACACCACTTGTTGATTTTAAATAAGAATAACAATTTTCAGATTTATAAAAAGATCCAGCTGCCGTTTTGATGCCAATTTATTTCGGATAACTTTAGAAATCTTTCTCCTTTTCTCCTTTTCTCCTTTTAAAGTCGCTGAAAGTGCAATAGGTATGGATACGTTCTTGTTACCGTTGTGAAATGAAACACACTTTAAACTTCTTTACCAGCTGTCCATAAAAAACGCTAATCCTGGTATGGTACTTTCTTAACCCATCTGTTTCAAAATGTTAAATAAATAAATCATTCTGTTCAGAAAAATACGCAAAAAGGTTTTTTCCTCGAGTACGATAAAATGTGATGATGGTTTTCGAAATAAGCGAATTTTAATTTTTTTAACGATATGCTGAAATTTCAGAAGGTCACTTCAGTAAGTTTAAATCTCGTGCTAAGTCTTTTAGAGGTCGAGGTTCTAAAAGGATAAATCAGAAGTCAAAGTCTGGTTCAGAGTCTGCACTTGATGCGTCCCATTTGGATTCACTAAGATTTTGACCATCAGCAGATTGCATGTGATGGGGTTTTTGTAACATTAATTTATAAAATATCACTCCTACGTATAACAAGTGACCGTCTAATTAATTCTTTGAAATGCCATAATATAGTGTCCAATATAAAAGCTGTTAGGGAAAAACTGTGTTTAAAAAATGCGCGTCAATTAGAAACCAAAAAATTCACAGAAAACAAAAAATGTCTTCTATTTGTTGATCAGTGTAATTTATGGTTATTAGTTAATAAACATCATTGATTTGAAATCTCAAGCTATAGAATCCTTTAAAAAAAATAACAAAAATATGTTTTATTGTGAAGCAAGAAATTGTTACTTTGAATTTTTGTCTCATGAAATTTTTGATTTTGATTAAGGGATATCTTGGTTGGTTCAAAAATTAACAATAGTCAGTGTAAGTAAGTTGTATATAGGTACAATTAGGTATCCAAATAATATTCTAATGACATGAAAAAACTAAGTATGTTAAAATATTAGATCTCAAACTACGAGGAGAAGGACAAAGAAGACAGGACTCTGGAAATATGAATGACGTGACAGATTAAGTATTTTCCATCCTTCACTGTAATACCTCTATTGGCAGTTCCGTAGGGAATGGTACTGCAGAAGCAGATGGTTTTAGGCGTTGAGAGTACAACGTAACGCAAAAGATTTCCACCTCCTACCCGGAAAAAAAAGTATAAAGATAATTTTTTTGAACTTTTAGACAAGACAGGAAGCTTACTGACTTCCTTATCTAACGAAATATTATACATTATAAAAATATTATAATCCATGATGTCCGCCACTACAAAATGGCGTACAATAAATTTATATCTGGATTTAAAAATTTGTCCTTTTCAACCCCCTCAATATTGGTTTCACACGACATCGCTTGAACAACAAAAATACACTCATTTATGAAAAAGTTTAAATCCAAGATGGCGTCCTATATAAAATAAATAAAATAGCCTTGTCCCCTTCAACCACCACATTATTGGCGTCAAATGAAAGGGCTTCACTTGCGGAGTATACAATTTAAATACGAGTTTTTCGTACTTTTACATTACAAGGCATTGCAAGATTTAACCTTTTTATTTATTGGATTTGTGATAACTGATTGGCTATCCGTATGGGTAGTCGTGAATACAATAATTTGCCTCAAATGTTAAAAAATGAAAAGAGAATTTCTGTTTTTAAAAGACTTCTTAAACAACACATTTTGCAACATATAAATGAAATTTTTTTATAATTTTTTTTAATCTATTAACTTATCTCATTATTTAAATTAACTTCTTGTATATATGTATGTAAATATTTTTTTCTTATTTTGTAACATATAAATTTTAAGTAAATATGTTTTTGCCAACTCGTCTCAACAATGCCTTTTAGGCTCTGAGACAAACTGTTGTAATTGAATTATTTGCCAATAAAATTTATATAAATATATAAAAAAAAAAAAAAAAAAAGATACAATTTAAGTTTCGTTATGAGTCGCCTTCATATCTTAATACTCCTCCGGAAGTGACATAGTCTCAGCCTGAAAAACAGTATTGTGATCTGGCATATAACACTATATTTGAAATTAAGTCTAGGCTGCGATGTGGTTATTAGACTTTTTCACAGAACAGTTATCAGCACAGTTATCAGATTCGGCACTCTAACTTGTGCACTTTAGGTTGTTGAAATCAATAGTTTATTACATCAATTTTACTTTTAACATTCCAGTTTTTATTTTTTTACAAGTAGACCGACCCTCCTCCACCAACTATAACAAATTATTAAAATACAAAATTATTTTAACATATTCTTTGTCTCCAGGGATGAATAGAAGTTAAAAAGTACTTAAAAGGACTTCATAAGAATAATAATCACTCTTAATAAATCAGTTAGATATACACAGAGATTCGAAAGAACATAAAAAAATTTATGAATTTATTTTACAGCAATATTTTATAGCTCATGGTGCTATAAATATATCGCTAACAAATAAATGAAGTGTATTCTTGGCTACATATTTTGTGGTTTATTAAAAAGGAAGGAAACAAAAAAAATAAAACGCAATTTCAAAAAACTACAATTTTCAGACAAACTGTACATATTCAAGAACGTGACAGTAGTAGACTTTGAAGAAAAATAAAGATTTACGATAACTTTTTAACAGAACTGGATTCAGGGCATAAGATGCGTTCTGGCTATAACCTGTCCTTCATGTATTAGAATTAAACATGAAATCAAGAACGTGAACTTTTTTTAAATACAAAAATTTGCCAACTTCAACACAATCTTCTATTGAAATCTTAGCTTAGCTAAAATCAAATAAACTAAGTTTTTAGCATTAATTATCACGCTTAAATATTTTAATTTATTGATTTTAAAATCGTGGCATGACTTAGTATTTATAACGTGACATATTTGTTCTGTCATATTTATGATAACGTTTCGTTCAAGTTGTTTTAACTAACAAAAACTTCATATTTAAGTTATTTTTGGTTTGGTATACCTGCATAGAACTATGTATTATGCAGAGTGTTGTTTGTTTAACTAAAAAATGTCCCTCCTTCTTTGCTGGCTTTATTTTTTTTTTCTCTCATTCCATATACATTAATATTTTTGTTTCATATTGCTTTAATGGCGTTTTTGCATACCGTATAGAAAACTCAAAAAATACTTTAAACTGTCACTTAAAATGACCACCATAATTGCCTGCGTATGACAAATAAATGATCAAAAAACGTAAAATCATTTCATACCATAATTCATGCTGTTTTTATTGGTGAAGCAAAATTATGATACAAATTTGAACGAATGGCACAACAATACTATAATACCATAAACATCTGTATCCATTATACAAAAATGAGTAGTGTTTATTCAGTCGTTCGTACGTCTATTCAAAAAAAAAGGAAGTGAACCACAACATTGACTAAAGCTACATTAATGCAATGAGAAGATGTGGTTTTGTGTTCCCAACAAACCAAAACGCTTTAGAAATAGCTTCCAATAAGCTTACTAACATTAGCCTTAAGCTTGCGAAAATGTTGTTAAATCTATTGCTAAAGGCTTGTTAACAATTGTTTAATAAACCATACAACAAGCATATAACTCTAAACATAAAACAAGCTTATGGTACAAAGCTTAAAATCAGCTTACTTTCAAAACCTTTCTTTAAGCTAATAAAAATAATAAAAATCTTTTATTTACTAATATTTTAATGGTTATTTTAATTTGTATATTATTCAAACTCATGGACTTAGCCTTATATTTTTTTTGATTCTTGCCTATTTTTGGGGAACTGGAAAAACGACTTAGTACTTCTTATGTACTCGTCCTCGTCCAAGCCAATAAAAATTGCAGAATCTATCAAATATAAGTAGTATGATTTGTCAAGCAATGTGATAATGGATATAATAGATGACATAACTTACTTCTTATGGGTTTTGCTACACTTAGGCTTCGCACACTCTTTTTGTCCTCAGTTCCTTTCCAGCACATCTTTTCTGCCACTTCATCGACTAACAATTTGCGCCAACTGTTTTTGGTGAAGTTTAGAGTTTACACTGAACAGCAATTTTACAACTCTTTTCCCTCCTCATGCACACTGTGTCTTATCTTATATGGCATACTTATCTATATATATATAAATGAATCCCTTTTTCCCTTGGTCACGGCATCACGCGTGAATGGCTGGACCGATTTCACTAACTCTTTTTGTTTTGTATTTTTTCTTATTAGGAGAAGGTTCTTATGTCAGTTTCGTGATTATAAAAGTGGGCAGTGCCACGCCCATAAGAAATAAGTTATAATTTTTTGCTACTTGCACTAGATTGATTTTTCTGAAACTTTGCACACATACTAAGCTGTCATGACTAAATAATTTCGTGATTAGAAAAATGGGCGGTGCCTTGCCCATAAAAACAAGTTATAATTTTAAGCTTCTTGCACTTAATATACAATTAAGATTCAGAATGCATTTTTATTCATTAAGGGGCGTTGCAAAGCGCGCCGGGCTTGGCTAGTTAACAATAAAATAATTAATATAAAAATTTATAAAGATTAAATTTGCTTTTTTTTACAACATTACTATATTTTACGAAAAGTTTATTTTCAAGGAAAACTTTCAATATTCTTTAATATATTTTAATTTTTTTACATTGACACTGACTTTTTAAAACTGGGCTACTAAGATGTAATTCAACAAATTCATAATTTAAATTCAAAATAAAAATATAAATTATTTTGAAAAAGACATAAACAATTACAAAACTATAGTAAGCATAAGTGTTTCGCAAGCATTGTTGATAAAGGTAACAGAATATTGGTTGTCATAAGCTTATTCTTCAATAAGCTTATTTTTAATTCAAATTTGGTTTGTTGAGTTGTTAATACCACAGATTCACACATGCATTTATATAAATAACCTACATGGTCATTGAATATAGAAAGCCTTGTTTTAAATATAACCGTTAAAACGCGTCATTGTATTAAAAATGTGAATATTTTTGATGATGTTAAAATAACTTTTTTTTTAACTTGGAAAATAATTGATGTGGTACATTAGAGTGAGGCGGAAAGAGTACTCATAAATATATAAATAAATTCTAAGAGAAAACCATTTGAAAAACATGCTGAAAGTGTGAATTGTTCATAATTTCAATGTTGCCTGAGTTGCAAATAAAATTAAAATTTTACCAAATTAAATAACCCATGCAACAATATATTCCGATCTGGTTAAAAATAGTGACGGAATATACAAGCTAAATCAGCTATAGTTTATATATTCTTAAAGTCGTCATTTGATATCTTTTACTGGAGGGGGTGACTGGTACATCTTTTTTTTTCTATAAAGATCAATCCACTTGAAGTAGTATCGCATTCTGGTTGTCTAATTTTGTATCAATTATTCAGTGAGTTTACTTGCTTCCAAAGACAAAAATTTTAAGATCCAGATCAATAATCTGCACAATTTTTAGTTATAATCGCTTCCTTTCTTTAACAAGTTGACAAGTGTAATGTGGGTTAAACTTATTTTCTCATTGGAGCATTGATTAATTGCTTATTAAAGCTGAACGTCACTCGAGGTTGACGGTAACGTCTTCATCGGCATAATTTTTAAAAATTTCTGGAAAATTAATTCATTTGTAGACTCACTTGCAGGTCTTCACATTTTCAATACTCCTATTTTCCTTACTGGCATCATCAAGCATAATATTTTGATGAAATAGTAGATTCGTTTCATCATGTTGGATGGTCCTTCGGTTTGTGTTATTACATCAGCTGAACCTTAAAAGATTATAGAATATTAGAAAATGTACACAATTCTAATTACTTTGCACTTTGGTAAATCTTTTCTAACTGTCTTCTTCTTGGCACTTCGTTTTAAAGCAGTAATTGTTCGTTGTGCAATGTAAGTCGCCATTGCAGATGCTTGATATCATTAACAGTATAAAAGTGCGTAAACGAATTATAATTAATCGAAGTCGTTATTTGGATAGATAATTATGTCGACTGTTAGAATAGTGCATGATAGAATTCCTTTATTGGGACACATTTCAAATGTTGTTACAATTGCTTACTATTCATGATCAATTAGTAAACTAAACAAACGATAACATAGTTGCCGGATATTGCAATGAAAGACTGATTTATATCAGTTGAAAAATGGAATTTTAAAATTACAACTTTTCTTTAAAATAAAAATATTATATCGGTAATTCTATCCTTGTAAATAAAAAGTAGATTAATTCCATGTAGGCGCCAGTGTTGTAAAGGATGATTTGGGTTTTCGGTATAAAAATAAATTCGCGACATGTTGCATTACCAAAAATGACGAGTAAGGTTTGCAATTTCACTGTGAGTAAACTAACAAACGAACAATGCTCAACAATCATTGAATTTTTAATTTAAGTTTGTGCTGTGTGAAAAATGTGTTTTGTAAACTATGTCCTGTTTATGGTAGTGATAGTAAATATTTTGACAGCCTGCTGTGATCAAACGTCATACCAGTTTTACTCTGTTAGACATTTATTGGCTAGTGACAACAAAGATTGCGTTAATTTAACTCGTTATCTTTTCAACAACAGAACTTATGCCATTGGACTACAGTACGATGTTGTTTGATATTTTTAGAAAAAAAAAATTAAAGAAATAAACATGTCTGACATGTGGTTTTAACAAGACGGTACCACATATCACTCGGCACGCAACACCATGAACCTCTTGAGAGACGAGTATGATGAGCAATTAATATATCGATTTGGAGCAGTTCATTGGCCAAAATCATTCGATTTGCTCCAACTATACTTTTTTTGCGGGAATATGTGAAATTGATTGCGCTGGGGAAACACACTACAGTTGCCATTGGTAAGATATCGACAGAAATTATTAAAAAGTATGCCGAAATTGGGACCTGCTTTGACGTAGCTTGGGGAAACATTGACATGAAATAATGTTTAAAAATTAAATGTCAGGCATTCGTTTATCGCCCAAGTGGATGATGATATTTGCAGAATGTGCCTGGAGGATGCCGAGACGGCAGCGCATGTAGTATGCGAGTGTCCGGCGTTGGCAAGTGGAAGATTGAGGGTCACAGACAAGCACACACTAAGTGTAAGTGCGATGGGGGTCCTTAGTCTGAGAGAGATGCTGTTGATTACAAAGGACTGTGCGATGAGGATTGTCGACAATCACCAGTCGGCAGTGTGAAATCGTTTTCCTAGTCCAGAGCAAACGCCGGTTGTGGCGCGGAACTCAGTGATTGAAGGTATACTGATCAGTGGACACGAAATCACTAAGGAGCGAAGGGGGTGTGTATATATCGCCCCAATTAAATTATTTGTTCACTTTTGTAAATTTCTTGTTTTCTGTTTCCAATTTTAAACACTTAATCGGTTAAAAAATCACCCACTACTATGTCGTATATTTCATAATTAAATTGGCAACAGACTTTGAACACATTTTTTTACTGAATTTTTTAAACGATTTGGTTAGCGTTGCGGTTTTAGTTTTTTTTTTGCTCATGCGTAGATGCTTATATGTTGACCATTTTGATAATATTAAAAAAAAAATACTTTTCAAATCTTATTAATTTCGCTAAAAATATGCTTTTGTCTAATATGAAGTTCATCATAGGTTATGTACCCAGCAAAAATTCGGTTATAACTTTGCTTATACTGATTAGCATACTTTTGAATGCCTATTACATACCATCTGCATTATTTTGAAGAAGTCTTCCCACTCCACAGTAGAACTAATTTTACTTTGCAATGAGCTTAAAAGACACAAAGTCTTTTAAAAACGTGGCACCGTATGTTCTTAAAATTTTATACATTTCTAATACAACGAAAAAAAAAAACTCCAATTAAATCATATTATTTGAAGTTAATGAAGTAGATTTAATTTTATTTTCTGTTCTTCAGACAGTGTTTTTGCTAGCAGCTGCAGACGCAACTATTTTGCAACATTTGTATTACTTCCTAAAATACCCGTTAAAAAATTAGTTCTCTGTTAAAAAATTGTTTACACTTTTTACAGAGAAATGTTAATTTATTTCATTACTAGAATCGGCTAAGGTTTCCTAGTGTTAAGAAATTTATCTATTGTGGGCTACAAACTAATTTCTTTGAATTTTGTAGAGAATCGCGATTATTTTGGTCGACATAAACATGAAAGTAAAAGCTCGTCATAATGATGATTTATAAGTGTTCAGTAATTCCCTTTGCCAGAACTGCGATCATTTGGGTGAAACAATGTATCCAATAGTCTAAGTTACAGCAAAATATGCTTATTTAAGTGAATTTTTCTAGCTGTGTAGGTTTTACTGTCTCTTCCATTGTTACACATACAAAAATTTGTTAAGTGCTGCTTCGCATGTGTGCTCTTAGTAACGTGATGGTTGTACCTTTTAATTATTATTTGGGAAGGGAAGTGTTGTACCACAACAAGTAAGAGCGCTATTGTCGGCCGTGCTGAATCTGATAATAACCTTCACCGTCATGTACCACATTATAGTTAAGCCTAGATTTTAGATATCATGTAATACGTAATTTTCTTTAATATATCCGACGCTCTTTGATTTTGTTTTTTTACATAGCGAACTGTGTTCCACTCGTCAAGCCCTTTTATTTGATACCCATATTGTAGGGGTTAAACAAATTTTTTCCGCCATTTTGTTTTGGACGCCATCTTGAATTTAAGACTTTTTAATAGCTTTCTATATTGTACTAGTCAAGCTCTTTTATTTGATACCAATAATGTATTGGTTAAACGGAACAAAGCCTTAACTTTAAATCATATATTCGCCATTTAATCTAGAACGTCATCCGGGATTTTTTTCTTTTTATAGCTTACTATATTTAGATACACAAGTCCTTTCATCTGATCCCCATATTGGCTCTCTTGGTTGTATAGAAATTGAAAAATATCGATTTCCGTTTGTAAATTGTAGGAAAAATACCGAAGCAGCTGTACTCTGGTACTTATAACTCAGTTGGTTTTAAGCCGATTTGTTAATTCTTTTTAAAAGTAGTTTCTGAGATTAAATCTTATAATTTGGTATCTTAAGGGTGTTAAAAGATTATTTAGGAGTGTGAAAAAATTGTATTAAAAAAAATATATATGTTTTCAAATAATTTTTGCCTATAACTTTGTCGATTAGTGATGAATTTGTTCAAAATATTTTAAAAATATCTCCAGAGACATACCTAATCTTAAAAAAGTAACATCCGAGTCTAGAAATTAATCTAGAGTTAAAAAATTTTAAGTTTTGTCGTAAAAATAAGCGAAAAACTCGAGGCAGTTGTGCTTATTTTCTCATATCTTAGAAAGTTATAAGGCGAATATAGTGATATGCAATGCCATTTTACTGTCAAATATTTCTGGTGATTTGATACCTTACACGTGTCTGAGCGATGTCGGGGGCTTAAAAAATTTGATTTTAATATACACACTGACAGACGGACAGGAGGATAAAACGACTCCCCTATTTATACGTTTTCAGGGGGTCTAAAATTACTTTTGTATAAACTCCACACGGAATGACAAACCTATATATACCCCTACACTTACTGTGAAGGGTATAAAGACAGACAATATTGTTCCATACAAGAGCATAATGTGATTTGCTGCACCCGAAAATGAGCAGAGACATGAAATGTTTCCATTTTGTTTGTGTGGTAAGTGCGATGATGTGTCACGAACATATAAAACCAGAGTGCTTAAGTTTGGTTAAAGTTTTTTATTTTAGAGACAATTTTTCTATTTGAATTTCAGCAAAAACACATTTAGAAAATACATATAAAATAGAGAACTTAAGTTTTAAAATTGTTTAACATTTTTTAAAGACTCTTTTATATTTTTGTCATGGGGCCAAACTTCGTTGAGTTTTTCTTAAGAAGATATAGCCCTTCAAGGTTGACTGATTTTAAATATTTAAAAAGAGTATTTGTGGGTAATTTGGTCCTCTTTAGGATATAGTATCTCTTAAGAAAGGTAGCGGATCGTCTTTCTCTTAAATTCTACTGATAGTTCTATTTACTAAAGAAAAAAATAAAAATTGTACTCTTCGATTTGTGTTTGTGCAGGTTAATCAATATTTTCCAACTATCCATTTATTTCTATATTTCTTAACTTTAATGAAAAATAAAAAAAGCTTTAAATATCTATATTTGCAATATTTTCAAAATCAGTTTATGGATTATTCCTTTACTTAATGTAAAAATTTTCAATCTGCCCGTCCTTGCCCCATTTCTTTCTAGATATAAAATTTAAAAAAAAACAAGTGGTCGGTGCCGAATCTGATAATAGCCTTCGCCATCATGTACATAGGTATAATCCCGCATCGAAGCTTCACCTGTATTTCATGTTATATGCCATGTTTCCTTATTATTTTCGACGCCATCCTTGATTTAGAATTTTTACGTAGTTAACTGTATTCTACTAGTCAAATGCTTAAATTTGACACCCATATTGATTGGATTGAAAAATTTGATCCGCCATTCTGTTTTAGACGCCATATTGGATTTTACATTTTTTAAATAATTAACTGAATTCTACTGGTCAAGCCCTTTCATTTGATACCAATATTGGGGGGGTTCTACAAGTTACATTTAAAAATACCAGACTTGACCCATTTATAAATTTATTTTGCAAAATGCGGCCAACATAAATTTTAATTTTTTTTATAGTGCTTATATTGCGCTAGTCAAGTCCTTCCAGATGATACCAATATTGACGCTTTCGATTGTCTAAAAGCTGAAAAAAATTGATTTTCGTTCCAAAAAAATTGTTGCCTATAACTTTACCGATTAAAGCCCGATTTATCTAAAATTTTTCACGAATATCTCTCTAGGCATATTATATCTATAAATAGTAACAAAGGTACCTATAAATTATTCTATGGCTGAGAATTTTTATTTTAAGTGGTAAAAATATAAGAAAAAAACAGATGCAATCGCGTTTATTTGCTCATATCTCAGAAAGTTATGGGGCGATTTTGCTGAATTTCAATAGCGATTCATTCCCGAATATTTCCAAAAGACTGATACCATACACATGTCTGAGGAACATGTGGTTGCTTCTAAAAGTTGATTTCAACCAACATACGGGCAGACGGTCAGGGCTTAATCGACTCCTCTATTCATAAGCTTTCAGAAAATATATACTTTATGGGGTCGGAAATTAAAATTGTAGAAATTACAAATGGAAAGACAAAGCTATATATATACCCTTGTGCACCACAGGTGAAGGGTATAAAAACATGGTTCCGAAAATGTGTTGCATGCATTTTTGGGCAATGTATAACATACAACCGTATAAACGCATTCCTATTGTTATCGTTTCTTTTGTCATTGTTAAGATATATGATTTTTGTTTTTTATTTCGTAATGCTTACCTGAGATCATCTGTCACCTTCTGCTCCCTTACTTCAGATGCAGATGCAGGATGTTCAAATAAAGGTACGCAACTAATATAGAAATTGCATTGGCACACAAATAGTCAAACATGTAATACAGGTAGGCGCAAATCTTATTCGGACAAGTACATATTATCAAAATTACATAACTTGATCTTAGCCCTTATAAATAGAGGTAATAACTAGATTAGACAAGTAATTTTAAGACACTTCAAACAAATTAAAATTATTTAGAATTTTTTTTGGAATAATTTTTAATTATGAACGATTTTAAAAGAATTATAAAAAACTTAATAAAAGAAATATTTTATTTTACTTTAAATATTAGTATTGATTTTCCCACAAATTTCAACTTTGTTGTCTTATAAGAAGGCACTTTGAAGGCGTAGAACTCTTTTCAAATATTCGTTTCGTAAGTTACTCAATTATCTATTTACGTTTTTTGAAATTTTTTAATAATCTCATTTGGTTTGTTTATAAAAATAAAACTCAAATGGAAAATATTAAAAAAAAAATTTATCTTTTCTGGAATAATCTTAAAAAATATTTTTTTTTAAACGAATCATAAAAAATCAAAAATCTTAAAAAATTAAAATTCATTCTACTTCACATAAAATTGATTTTTGCACAAATTTTGACTTTGCTGACCGATGAGTAGGCACCTAGAAGGCGTAGAATACTTTCCAAACACTTATATCACAAGTTAGTTAATTATCTATCTCTAGTTTTAGAATTTTTTTGGCTTGTCTTATTTGGTTCAAAAGTTATGATTATTGCAACGAAAAAACTCAAATGGCTCCACTGTGCATCGATGTATTGCCGATGTATCAGACATAAAATCAATATCGATGTTAATTAATATCGATGTATTGTTTACATCTCTAAAACACAATAATGTGGTCTATTGTGTTTTAGAGAGGTCTGCGAGTCTGGGTATTGGAAGTGTTTCTTAGATTCCGGCACCCCCTTTCCTACCTACCGCCTTTACATCCCTAGCTCTTCAATTACTTTCTCTTACAAACATCAATTCAATACTTTTCACTTCTTTTGCTACTAATCAGTAAAATGTACCATTATGCGCATAAATAACGCTACTCCCTTTTAGAGTTTTTTCCTTACAGGAAATTTAGCTTTTGTACATACAGATAATACTGCATGTTTGACTCTCGAAAATATATTGAAAATATTTTTAAGTTTCAATATGTTATTTAGACTGAGTTTTTAATCATTTTATAATTCCACATAAGGTATATTTGTATAAATATTTTACCTAAGTCTGAATTTGTTCAATGCATACCTTGACTTTTTATTTAAACAGAAGTAAATAAATAGCAATTTGTATTATTTACCCCTACAAATGTCTGTTTGTTAAATTGAAAATTTCACCCAATTTCAATTTTACTATAAATATTTAATTTCGTACGGAAAAAAATAAATCAATTTGTAATCAAATGTACATTTTTTCTGTTTTTTATGTGTTTAAACGCACAACTCTTTCTTACTGATTTTAAATTCAATATAAAAAACAGAATTAAATTTTATTTTGACAATTTAATATTAAATTGTTCTTTTATATAATTTACAGTGTTTTTTTTTTCTTTGTTCGTATATTTCTTCACAATTTATACTACAAACACACTTATTAACATTCGTTACAGTCACTACCAATTAAATAGGAGGTATGCTAATTTTATCGCTTTCTTTATAACGCAGCAACATAAATGATATGGCTAGAATGTTACAGAAATAAAACAAAAAAAAAGTACAAGTACTTTCAACATCTTTAGAATAAGTTATAGTCATCCACATCGTGAATTAAAAGTGAAATTGTTATTCTCCTTGAGTGATATAAATTTCGAGTGTAGTTTTTTTTCCCTTAAAAATAAAAAAGCCAGCAACGCTCATTGAATGTTTATGAGAATTAAGCTTTCAATGAATTCTTTAAATTATAGTTTAAAAAAATTAATTTATACATCTGCGCTTTAAAAACTTCCAGCCAAAGAATGAATGTAGATATATTAAGAATATGAACAGATATGAATATTAAAAAAACTTCTTTTTTTAAGAAAAGAAAGACAAATAATTTCATTAAGTTGTATCGTAAAAAGTAGCTTTAAATTATCTATGAGTACACCGATAAAGAGTGCTGATGATGAAATCGTCGCTAGTTTCGAAAATGCATTCCGTTCGGCGAAAATAATAATTTTTAATATTCCTTTAATATTTGCAGCCTAATTTAATGTAAAAATGTTGAAGAAATTTTAATAATAAATAAAGAAATGAATTTAAGGCAAAATAAAAGATTTAAATTAAATTTAATAAATGTTTAGAATCGAAATAATAAATTGAGAACATCATTAAATAACACAGCAGCATGTCTGTTGCATGAGATCTTTTACATGAATAGTTTTTCTACGCTGATTTCAAATATATATGCCGTTTTCATGTAGCAGCTCTAGTTTTGGAGTTACGCAGTGACAGGATTTTTCATTGAAAATGCACATAGTTTAAGTTTAAAAAATTTATTAATTATATTTATTCTGAATAAAATTTCCTGTTTTTGGATTTTCTGGAGTGAGATGTTATATGAGTACTATTTTGAATGCTCCAACAATAATAAACCATCGTGTGATCATTCCAGTGCCCCTAATACCTCTTCTCTGTAGTGCGAATATCCTGGTGAAATTGCTTTCCTTGTTCTTTGCTTAGGTCACCGAGATTTTCAGGAAAATAGTCTAGATCGCTGTAAAGGTAGTGAAGCTTAATACTCATTCTTGCATTCAAGCCGCTGGAAGTGTATCAGCAACTGTCCAACGTGCTGAATGTAGCCATCACATTTCCTATTGCCCAAAAAATTCTAATTTGTGGTCCCTTACGAGGACTATCATAGCAATCAAAATCATTGTCGCTATCACTGTCGTCATTTTCGGTTTGTCCGCTGTACTGGTCTGAATTTTGCGAAGATGTACATGGGTGCTGTGTTGTTGATGTGTCACTAATACTCAAGACTGGTGTTATGGCAGATTTTAAGTTTGAATATATCCACTTAGAGCAATTTTTATGGTTTATTCCTATGATTTTCGTTACACAGAAATAACAGTCGTCGTGATGGTTGGATGATTCACGCCAAATCATAGGAGCTTTGTACCTAAAAGTGGGTCTTTCTTTGTTTGCCCACAGTCGCAAAGATTCAACACATGTTTTACATACCAAACTTGGTATCCACGGTTTAGCGTTTGACGGCAACAGAGACCCAAAGTAGCCCAAGTATGCCTTTTTCACAAAGTCCAACAGATTTAAACGAAATTTTGCAACTTACTTTCTTCACAAATAACACAAAAACAATCAGGATTATTTAAACACGTCCTCCTTGAGAATGACATACTGAAATTTATAAACTGGTTAAGTTACACCGCTATTGATATAAATTATACTTATGTAATACCATAGACACTCACTAATGCAAATTAAAATTTTGCTGTGACAGACGACAGTTTTTGCATTTAGTAAAAATTGTAAATGCACTAGCAATCACAAATCTGAACATGTTGCTACAAGTTGGGATGGCAGAAGGACACTCTGAAGTAAGTGAAAGGGAATTGTGGAAATTCGTAGGTTTAATGGTATCTTTTCTTGGAGGTTATAATTCATATGTAGGTACATATGTATGTATGTACATATATGGTATATTTTTTAAAGGACCGTAACAGCACTTTTTGAAATATTGAAATTGCTAAATTCAGTTTAAATTCAATTTGATTTAGTGCATTTACGTGAAATCTAATACACAAGGGAATGGGGATAATTCATAAGTTAATTTGGATTAAGACTTTAAATGCAATTGACGCTGTCGTCTGTCTATGGTATACATTTCAGATGGTACCTGTATCTCACTAACTAGAGCTGCTACAAAAAATCTGAGGGTAGATATGATATCAGCGCACCCAAATAGTATACAAGTAGAAAAACTTAATGCAACAAAGTGTTATTTTGTTTTCTATGTAATTTGTTGAAGTGGGCAAATTAAAAAACAATTCCCAAATCCAAATTAACTGGTTGGCAGTTAAAACGCAATCAAGTGTAAGTTATTAAGTTTCATTCGCTAACCTTTTCATTTTACTAACTCTATAACAATTCGAAATGTCATTTTAGATTTTAGAACCAAATATATAAATATACTCTGTTACAATTGTACTCAGCTCTATGTAGGTAATGCAGTTTACAGTTCAAAAAAGGTGTTTTTATTAAACAATTTAATTTTATGACCAAATAAAATTTTATTATCAAAATCGAGTTTGCACATTTTTCGTTTTTCAACTGACATAAATTTTTTTGTTTAAAAAAAATTAAGATCAATTAAAAACAAGTAATGCTAGGCGCACAATTGCGACGATGGACGAATTTCGTCCAACACGACGAATTCGTCGGTTAAAAATCGCTGTGTAAATTCGTCGCAAAAAATTATCACTTATAAAATAAATAAAAACAAACTTTTGTAGTTAACTTGTTTATACATACTAGGGTGATCGACTCGGTTTTAAAACCGGTGGAAACCCCGGTTTTTTTCCTTTTTCAGCTGGCGGTTTTTTCTAAATGTTGATTTTTCGAATATCGATTACACCGGTTTTTTTAATTTGAAAAAGCCGGTTTTTTATTTTTTTAAGTTTATTTTCATATATCTTTGTAACCAATTAGTAAAAATAGTACGCGAAAAGTTTCTAAAAATCAGAAAATAAAAACTTTTAATTATTTCTTCATAATATTGTAAGCAATTTATTTGTTGTTTAAAAAACAAATGTAAAATATGAAAAACAATTAAGATTAAATATTATTTTTTATAGGATATAAAACTAACTTAAAAGTTTAAGGTAATTGAAGCATGTAGTTACAATAAAGAAAAAGCAATAATCTCTTCTTCCAGATCCAAATTTTAATTAATGGCATTGAGTGTCTGTCAACTTAAATTTCAATTAAACCATCGAACAAAGTAGTTTATGCCTATATTTGTATGTCTATCAGGGGTATAAGAAAGAATTTTTAAAATGAAATTTTAAAGACTTTCTCTCTAGACTTTAAAATGTATTTCAAATTAGAGAATTCATTTCAAGCAAAATACGTTAGTGCATATTAGTTTAAAAGATTTATTTAACATTTAAAAAATGTACAGAAGGAGATACAAAAATGTATAACAGCCTTATAAAAAGGCTTACTTATTTATGTATTAATTTATTGTATTTATTTATTTTACTTGTAAAGAGTACCTTTTGTATTTAAATTCAACTAATTAAAACCAAATTAGTCAACTGCATTCATGTCAGTTATTGCGTAATTGTGCACCCAAACGTATATAAAGAGTAAAAATTTCATATTTAGATATAATTTTTATTACAATCTTTTTTTGTAATATTTTTTAATTTTTTCTTTAAACATTATATTTTATATATTCGAACCGGTTAACCGGTTTTTTCTCAATTTTCAAAAATGCAACCGGTTTTTTTTTTAATTTTAAATTTCAAACTATTTGAAACCCGGTTTCTTAAAAAAGTCGAATAATCGATCACCCTAATACATACTTTTAACGTTTGAAAATAAATTATAAAATAATTATTAAAGAAAAAACTAACTTTATTTTCTAAAGAAGTTAAAAAGTTAAACCAAATATAATAAAAATGGTCACCTTGTACGAATTTGTTTGTCGTTCGCCGCGGTAAGAAATAGAAATTAATCTAATGCAGAGTTCGCCGCTTACAGCGAATTTCGACCAACGCCATAATTGTACGCATTCTCATATACACAAATATGTTTTATTTTTGACAACGAATGTTCGCGACGATAAATTCGTCATTCGTCGCAATTGTATGCTTAGCATAAGAGTGTTATATTGGGCCTAGATTTTAGATTTCATTATTTCGGATGCAATATTTAATTTTGAATTTCTACATAGTTAATTGTATTCTAATAGTCAAGCTGATATCCATATTGACGCCATTCTGGATTTTAACTTTTTCAATTGAATACATTTATCTACTGGTAAAGTCCTTTCGTTTAAGGTCAATATTGAGTGGGTTAAAGTGGGTACATTTTTATTAACTAAATTTGATCCATATATAAATTAATTGTACATAATTTTGCAGTGGCGACCATCTTCGATTTCAAATTTTTTATAATTTATTTTACTAGTCAAGCCCTTTCTTTTTGTACTTATATTATGTCTCTCTGTTGTCCAAAAGCTAAAAAATATTGTTTTTCGTATGTTGGTTTAAGCAAAAACACCGAAGCATTTGTATTTTTGTGCTTATATCTCAGTTAGTTTCAAACCGATTTGTCAGTTTTTCTTGTCAATAATTTTGGTGGCTACGGTTTGTATTCTGCTGTCATTAGCATGTTCAAAAATTAATAGGAGCTTCAATAATTTAATATAATAATTATTAGTTTCTTTGACTTTTTTTTTTAATAATATGTAATAGTTTTTTGAAGCCCTTTTAATAATAAAAAGTTTTAACAAATCTGTTAATCAAACTAAAAATTAAAAAAAAAAACAAATATCAAGACACTAAACCTACAAAAACAAATATATAGTATAAACTCGTATCCTGACGATGCTACACAAAGAGGTAGCGAAATATTGATCAACTAATAGAACAAAAATTTTTTTATTATTGAAACGACATTAAGCGTAAAAAAACTATTACATATAATTTAATATATTAAAATAAAATTTATATTTTTCAAAATGTTTGCCTACGTCGCGACGCACAGAGGAGTATTTGGCCTGAAAAGCTGGCCAAAACTATTAAATGTGTTTTTTTAATTCAAAGTTTTAGTTTTTTTAATGTTTCAGGTGTAGTATGATATTAAAAGTCTAGTAGCAGATTTAAAAAAAAATTACACTGCGCAACAAAAGTCTACCCTAGAAATAAAAGCTTGTGAACTATATGGATTTTCATGCCCTTAATTCAAATCTGTTTTCCGATTTTCTCTAGTACGTAAGGATTTTCTTTTAAAGGCGTGGCATATTTCACCCCCTAAATTGTTGATTTGCCTAATATATTTTGTCATAACTTGAAAACGGGTTCTCCGATTTTAATAGCAGGAAGATCAGAAGATCCACTAACTAACTCAACACATTTCTTTTCTATCTATTACTATTTCTATTATATTTTTACTGCAAAATAAAATAAAAAAATAAAGAACCAAAACGTTTAAATTTTTAAGATTTTTTTTCAAAGTACATTCCCAAGGGATAAAAGACGGTATAAATAGTAAAACTCAATTGACAAATGTTGATTTTAAAGGTTTAAATTCATTCTTAACAGACTGTATGTACATGCATACCTATGATTTACGGTTTAATTAAAAAAAAAAAATTTTGAAAGGACAGTATTTTTTTTGAAAAAAGGCTTTATTATATTTATTTTATATAATTTAATACTTTATATACGGAAAAGTTAAACTATTAAAAATTTCTTAATTATTATTATGTCGTATGTATATCCTTATTAGATGCATCATCGGTGTCAGGAAGAAGAAGTGTGATGGTTTCTGATGAAAAAGCTTTTTTATTAATCCGTTTTATTTGCGTACTGCAGTTTATAAAGGGGTCACTGCTCAGAAATAACCTATTCAAAACATCTCGATTTATATCGCTTCTGCTGAATTTCCTCGAATAATTCGTACGATATAATCGTAAGTGCTTATTTCTGGCCTCGGCAGCTTGTTCTGACAATTGGATGGTAGCCTGATACCTGGGTGCCCATGTATTTTTTATGTACCTATATTTATTTTTTGTAAGCTTATTTTTGTGATTAATGCTTTTAATATTTATTCTTATAAGGTACGTATATTTGTTTTTTCAACAAATAATGTTTTGTAGCGCAGATGTATAAAAATATCTTTTATGGGGATGTGTGGGACATTCCTTTAAAATATTGTCGATAATAAAGAATTTTTCAAATTTATAATTATAGACAGGTATTAACATTGTAAAGTGTTAAAAGTGATGTGAATAACAGTTAAAATCAATAAATCAAAATACATACAAGTTTATGACGATATAAATGTATAAGAAAAACTGCCTGATGAGCAAAAATAGAAGACATGTGAAAATTTAAAAAAATCGTCAAAAATAATGTCGCAAACTTGCGCACACTTTTTTTCTTGTTCCTAATTTTATTGTGGTATCAAACATAATTCGTAGAGATGCTAACCTCTTCTTTTTCTTATTTTGCAAAAAAAAAGTGTATATTTTGTTTTTAGCTTTTGAACGAACTGTATCAACATGAATATTCAACATATTTGAAATTGTTTTTTCTTTCTTAAATAACTTTTGATGAAATTTTTCAGCGCCCTATGCTCCAGTGGGAGTTAGAGGAACATATATATATATAAACCTTTATTCGTTTAGCCGCAAAAAAATATCATATAAACATCCAGAAACCGAAAAAAACATCTAAATCTCATATAATTTTCTTCACTTTCCTGACTTTAACAGGGTTTCAGAGCTACAAATCGCAACTAAAAGTCTTCAAAATTTACAATATAATGTAAAATATAGTTGTCTGTCGAGCTGCGTACCTAGTTCTTAAGACTTCTTAAAATTCAGTTTTGCCTTTTTGGCCAGCTTTTCAGGCCAAATACTCCTCTGTGCGACGGTTAGTATCCGATATATCCAAAATTTTTAAAAATTATCTTTAGAGCCATATCGGACGTAGAAATAGTAGCAAAACTTGATATAAATTAACCTGAAACTAAAAATATTAATTATTGGGGTAAGTATATGGGAAAACTGAAACAGAAAAAATTTTTTAATATTGAATTTTACTATTAATTTTATTTAAAATATTTACATACGAAAGTTTGACAAGCTGTGCTACTATCTCGCGTTATCATTTTCTATAATTTTACTTTAAAAAAGTATCAATTTTAATAATAGAATAATTTGACAGTAATACCCTGTTCAGACAGATAATTTTAATTGTTTCAATTTAGTAATGATTGAGCAATTAAAATAATTGTTCACACACACACTCAATTTATCTTACTCAATTAGCACTTGATAGCTGTAAAAATACGATGTATTATACCAAATCAAATAAAGCCTTATCTTCAGTGTTTTTCTTGTCGATAAAATATATTTACAATTATATTTACATACTTATGTGTATGTATTTAAATTTATTTAAACATTTTTCTTTAAGTTTTCATCAAACATAATTTTTATTATTTGTATATTTATTTGTTTGACATTAGAAATGCCACCTATAAAATTTTCTTCTCACTGAACATACTTCTCAAGAGTTGTATTTCGAGTTTTGAACAATAAGTGAAACAATTAAGTATACATTGCTCTATTTATAAGTAATTTTTCGTATGGTGAATTGAGCTCAATAAAGGCCTTTAATAGCGATAATTTTATAAATTGTGTAAACATAGTAAAGGGTGTTTTTTTAAGCCCGATAGAACTTGAAATTGTAAAAAATAACACAAAAAATTAAATTGTAATCAAAATTTTTTTTTTATCCGAAAGATCAATACGTGACATTAACATTTGAAAATGATTTCGGGCATATGGGCACCGCGGCTGTTCTTGACGAAGCACATTCTGGACGTCCAATTTTGGGCCACTTTTTCGAGCACTGCTGGCCGTATGTCACGAATAACACGAACAATGCTGGCCTCCAAGGCGTCAATTGTTGCTGGTTTATCAGCATAAGCCAGTGACTTCACGTAGCCCCACAGGAAATAATCGAGAGGTGTCAAATCGCACGACCTTGGAGGCCAATTGACAGGTCCATTTCTCGAAATCAACTTATCGCCAAATTTTGATTTCAATAAGTCGATGGTTGCGTTCGGCGTATGGCACGTAGCGCCATCCTGTTGAAACCACATCTCCTCCGGATCAATGTCATCCATATTTTCAAACAAAAAATCATTGATCATGGTGCGGTAACGATCTCCATTGACCGTAACACGAGCTCCGGCCTCATTTTTGAAGAAATAAGGTCCGATGATGCCACCAGCGTGAAAACTGCACCAAACGGTGCATTTTTCTGGATGTAATGGAGTCTGTAGGGTCTCTTGTGGATTGGTCTCGCTCCATATGCGGCAATTTTGCTTATTAACAAACCCGTTAAGCCAAAAATGCGCCTCATCGCTGAACACAATTTTGCGATAAAACAACGGACGTCCAGAATGCGCTTCGTCAAGAACAGCCGCGGTGCCCATATGCCCGAAATCATTTTCAAATGTTAATGTCACGTATTGATCTTTCGAATAAAAAAAAAATTTTGATTACAATTTAATTTTTTGTGTTATTTTTTACAATTTCAAGTTCTATCGGGCTTAAAAAAACACCCTTTATAAGACAACTTGCGAATGTACAAACAGGACATCTCAAATTTTGCTTTCGTAATCAATTTAAAAAATTTTTTCATATAAAATTTTTACTAAAAACAAAAAATTTAAGAAAAAGATAATATTTGTTGTTTACTGATACTGAAATCTGTACACAGTACAACCACAGTAAAAAAAGCTTACGGTGGCTCTTGACAAGTTCATTATAAAGGCAAGTTCATTTGTAGTGCATTAAAACCTGCAGAGCAGAAAATAAGATTTACATAGAAATGTTTTAAAATTCAAATACAATGGAAACAAAAAATTTAAAACAAAAGAATCCTTTATGCCTTGTCCTTTGTTGTCTACTTAATAAACAATCGACTAACCGTCCCCCCTCCACCCTTCTTGAGGATACGGAATATCAAATAATATTTAATAATACTCCAACCAAAAAAATAAAAAATAAATAAAAAAATCAGTCACTTATGTTTACTGGCTGCTACACCAACAACACGCAGCATAAATTCTTTATTAAAAAAAATAAATAATAAATAAAAAAATTGTAATAAAAAAATAAACAAAAGAAACATAACTTTTTGCTTGTAAAATTTCAGTAACTTCAGATTTTTTTTTTTTTTTTAATAAAATAAAATAAATATTTTTAAACACCCAACACCACCACCATCACCACTATTATCATAAAAAGCCCATAAAACGTATAAGGACAATAAAGAAAAATTAAGTTTAAATAAACTGAGCAAATAAAATCCTTGCGGCAAAAGCATATATTTCTCGAGTACATAAAATTATGAATTGCACGCATACCTAGATTTAAAATTTTCCTTTTTTAATGAACCCTTTTTATGTGTTTCCTCAACATAAACTTTAACTATATACTTTTGTTTTTTGTTTATTTCGTCGTAAAAAAGGGATAAAGGGACTTTAATAATTTTAATTTTCTTAAACTTCATTTTTGCATTTCGTTTTTAATTTTTATTTTAATTACAAGTTTGGGCTTTTAGTTTCAAACTTTGTTTGCTATCGTCTTTACCCGGCCTTAAAGCTTAAAGTTTAGCAAAAGTTAGAGAGAGAGAATTCAACCTTTATAAATAACTGTTATGGTAAGGTTTGTTTTTAGCGAAAATCATATGCAAGGCACCAGGAATATAAAAAAAATGGTGTAGAGCATTAGAAGAATATGTATGTATTTCATTCTGCTGCTACAAATTACACTCAATGGCGTGGCTAAGTCTTTGTTTTAGTTGGTGGGGGGCTACATCGCTCCTTTGAAAAACTTTACAAACAAAACATACAAAATCTTATGAAAAAGTGTGTGAAAAACAATATGCGTTGGTGAATTCTCGTGAAAATTATATGTTTTGAGAGGGGGTAAAAGGTGTGTAGTCTTCTAAAGACATCCAATAATTACACTGTATAACACAAAGTAAATAACAAGATTCGTTTAAAAGAATCCCAAAGAAGGGTTTTATAAAACTATGAGTTCTCATATTAGTTTTATTTTAGGTACTTATAATACAATTAACCCTATTGAGGTCACTCTTATGTTGGATTGTCATTGGACAACAAGTGACCATTACCAGTGTCGTCATTAGACTTATGAAGATACTTTTAAACACATTTTAACCCTCCATTTCTTCAATGTACTAGACTTTTTAATTCCTTTAATGGAAAAGGACATCAAATGCACTTTAAACATTTATAGGTAAAGGGTGTTTCATTAAATATAAAATTTTTAATTAAAAATAAAAACATGAATTTTTCAAAGATGTGATCTTTTTATACCCTTCACCTGTGGTGCACAAGGGTATATATAGCTTTGTCATTCCGTTTGTAATTTCTACAATTTTCATTTCCGACCCCATAAAGTATATATTTTCTGAAAGCTTATGAATAGAGGAGTCGATTAAGCCCTGACCGTCTGCCCGTCTGTCCGTGTGTTGGTTGAAATCAACTTTTAGAAGCAACTATATGTTCCTCAGATCTGTATATGGTATCAATCTCTTGGAAATATCCAGGAATGAATCGCTATTGAAATTCAGCACAATCGCCCCATAACTTTCTGAGATATGAGCAAAAAACCACGACCACCTCGTTTTTTTTCACAATTACAACAACAACATACATACATACATACATACATACATGTAAAAAACATACCAAACAAAAAAAAATTAAAAAAAAAAAATATTAAAAATAAGAAAAAAATAATAAAAAAACTACAAAAAAAAAATTTTAAAAAAATTTAAAAAAAAATTTAAAAAAAAATTTAAAAAAAATTTAAAAAAAATATAAGAAAAATAATAAAATATAAATAATATATTAAATAAAATAAAATAAAATTTTTTTGGCTCAGCTGGGATTCGATGCCACATTTATTCTAACTTGTACGTATGCACGTATTTTATATGGGATGAATTGTGATACAAACAATTGTTATTGCATAACTACACGTTGTGAAGGGTATATAAGATTCGGCACGGCCGAATATAACACTGTTACTTGTTTTTATTAACTTGTAGAGAAGACAAGTTACGCTTAGGTAGATAGGAAGCAGGAGCTACCTCTAACACCCGCACGCGGAAACCAATATGGTCTATTGTGTTTCCCTTTATATAATAAAGATAGAGAATTGATTACAACGAGAGAGAGAGAGAGAGAGGGTTGTCAAAGATATAAAAAATGAAAATAAGAGAAAGTTAGTAGGAAATATGAAAGAAGAAAGAAATACAGATTCTCCACGAGCTCCATTGCATGTTAACCAGCCACCTAACTGCCATGATGAATCCGATAATATTCCCCAGTTTGCACTCTGAAACATCACCCAACTCATCATGGAATCGTCTACCTAACCACTTCAGTCTGTGAATTTATAGCCTCGGGTAGTGACGGACCATGTGTTTCACAGTCTCTAGCTCCTCCTCATCCTCACACATCCTACAAAAATCCGGAGTGCCGCGATCTCATCTACTAATCCTAGCTATAACAGGACAGTGCCCTGTTAAAACTCCAATAGTGGCCCTCAGACACACCCAACCAGGCTATCCATGGGCCATAAAGCCCTTGTCACTCTGCAGTCTCTTCGGTCCCTCCACGCCATATTAGTTCTATCGGATAACCATCACCCTAGTATGCCCAAAATAGTAACCTATCGGAGGCCTCACCATGTCCTCTTTGTTTGGCGAAACCAGTGCCGATCCACCGCGCGATCTGTTATGACCTGGTACCGAACATAATCTAACATTGAAGAGGTTCATGATCCTATCGAGTGCCCTCTTGCACTTCCCAACTAGCCGAGATTTGACAAAATGTCCCTTTAAGGCTTTGAGCGCCGCCTGACACTCAACAAGTTGCGCTTAAGTATGAAATAAAATATCCGCAAAATGGCTCTTACGGCTCTGATTGCAGGCCATAAATTTTTCATGAAATTTTTCATGACTTTTTTACAGAGATGTGGCTGTATCTCACCAATTATCTTAGTTCTGAGCTCAAAAAAGGTTTCTTGATTTTTTGCATAAACTTGGGATTTCACAAAAGCTGAAAGAAAAAATCACACAACTTTGAATTGCATACTTTTGTTGGCCAACTAACATCAAAACTTCTTGAGATAATTTGTTTTGGAAATCGTTGCTGCAATAAATGGATTATTTCATGGGCGGTTTGGTAGGTGGCGCCATCTTGCTGAAACCAAATGTTGTCCAAATCCATGGCGTTCAGTTTATGCCACAAAAACTACGTTCTCATGTTCCTGTTGCGAATGGAAGTTATAGTCACTGCTAGTTCGGTCTCATCTTTACAACGCCTGACTTAAATACACACCAGACAGTTGCTTTCGAGGGGAGAATTTTTTCTCTTGCAGGAGTAATTACTAACCCCCAAATTTGACAATATAGTGTTTGGTAAAGCCATTCAGATGAAAATGCGCTTCGACGGAGAAGATGACTCTTGCGAAAAATTAGCATTGGCTTCACTTTGATCCATTACTTATTGAACGAGTTGCTGGCGCCTTCCATGGTCTGCTGCATTTAGCTTCTAAACAAGCTGAATTTTATACGCCTTAAGATGGAGTTTTATGTCAAAACAGCTGTGTAGTGCTTCGTGAAATTTAAAGTTTTTCAGGGTGATGTCGAATTGACGTTTTCGGGGTTTCGGCGGCACTGTCGGTTTCCACAGCCCTGTTCTTAAGAGATTAACTAATACGTTGACGCACAGCTGTCTTACTGTTTTTGTAACCTCTCTTTGAATGGTTCAAACCTTATGAGCGGTTTCAGCGTAACTAACTAATTTTCTTTCGTAAAGCGCTTCAATTTTAATAACCGCAACAAAAATAGTTGAAAGCTTTCAAAGCTCAGAGTTGATATTTGCAAAAAAAGACAATAAGTTTGAAAAGTGCATTAATACTGAGACACCTCTATAATGGATAAAAATGTGGCATTAAATTTTAATTAAATTTAACTTGAACGCCGGAAATATATCAAAATATTTTAACATAAGGGTTACTTTATTGCTTATTCAAAACAGGCACTATAAAGTTATAAAAAAGCGGTTGAGTTTGCAAAGGAAATATTTTGCATACAAAATTGCTTTAAGTATCTGTTTCAAAAAGGGAAGAGAGCAATTTTGGTTAATACACTAAAACTTGTTAAGTTTATTTACTGCTCTTGAGTCTCACGACAAAATAATTAATACTTTTGACACATTTTCCATTGAGGACAAACATTAACTCATTTGCCATGTTAAATGATAATGCCACAGAGGGGTGCATATGAAGGTAATTGCAAGTGTTTATGAATGTGTGTGTTTCCTAAAAATCAATCATACGTAGTGTGTTTTGGACTTTACTCATAAGTGTCCTGTAAATCTCTGAGTAAAACAGAATTAAATTTAGCAAAAATTAATGATTAAACCAATATTTGTATAAATTTTAGCTGAAAGAAACTGAATTTCATCTTAATGTTTTATGCTTTACAATTAACTGTGCAATATATTTAACCATATATGTGTGTTTATATACTTGTTCTTAATAAAAAATATTTGAACACACCAACAAACACACACACACATACACATAAAAACAAAAATTTAATTTATGAACATAAATATCTTATGGCCAAATGCTATAATTCATTATTATTACCGAGAGGACGTTTGGGAAATGTTTGAATAAAAATAAGTTTTCCTTTTGATGTACGCACACACATACACATACAGATTTATGTATAAAGCAAACCACAGCAATTCATAAGGGTCAGAATAGTTGTTAGTTTAGTTAATAGGGTTTATTTCGTGGTTGTTGTAGACGTTACCATAACGGCGGTTCATTTTCACTGATACTCATAACCATTAATACTGTAACAGACAGTGAAATATTAAACGAAAATTATTGGGGAAAATATGAAAATATTTATAGAAAGGTAAGGTAATTTCGAAACTTTGACTAATTAAAAGTGGTTTATTTTAAAGATATTTAGTTTTAGTAATACAATACTTTCAAATAATTTTGTAATTATTTGAAGCTAATAAAAGCGAAAGGTAAACAAGTAGCTAAAAATTTTGAAATTTATTGATATTTATTTTTATAACCTTTAGGGTGAGGTTTATCATTCTGCGTGAAATTTCTACAATATTAAGTTCCGACTTCGTAAAGTTAATATTTTCAGAAAGCTTATGAATAGGGGAGTCGATTAGGCTCTACCCGTCTGCTTTGAAGCCCCCGCCATCGCAAAGACCCGCATAGGGCACCAATATATCAAAAATATTTAGATGTAGATCGGTGTTGAAAATCAGATAAATCGGTCCATAAACAAATGAGATATAAGCAAAAAACCTAGACCGCCTCGTCTTTTCACAACACATCAATGCAAACTTTATGAAGGTTCGAATCCTAGTTGAGACAAAGTTTTTTTTTAGTTTTTTTAAAAGCTCTATTCTGCGATTGCGTAGTATGAAATAAGGTTGGTAGTTAGTCTTGTGGTTATATCACTGAACTACAGAACTGAGAAAAGCTGGTTTAAATACCTGGTGGTCCACGCTTTTTTAATTCTTTTTCTATTTTTTTAATTATTAATACATACATACATACATGCAATTTAACGATGGGTTCAAAATCACAAATGGCATTGGAAATAATAAAGCCAAATGACGTATAACCTTAAATCTGTAAAACTTGGCTCAGTTATGCTGTGGTCACTATACTTCTGTACAAGATGGCGAAGAAAATATATAAATAGTATATATTTATCACGGAAACTTATTGTTTTATTTCCTGTATTAAAAGGCTGAACCTTATAAAAGATGGTCCAACCATAATGCACGATGTTAATTGTTACACCTTAGTGTCATGACAATTCTTTCTTTTAGTGTTTAACAAATTCAGTCTTGGATAGGTACACAATTTAGCAGCGCGTTTAAAATGTTAAAGCCTTTTACGAAAAGGTCTTGCAAATAAAAATGCAAATGGTGAATTTACAAAGAAAATCATCTTCAGCAACGAGGCACACTTTCAACTCATTGGAGTAGTTAGTAAGAAAAAATGCCGCTTTTTCGCAAATGAGAATCCACAAGTGCCCATTGAAAAGACAATGCATCCACAGAGAGTGACCATTAGGTGAAATTTATGAGTGAACGGCATTTTGGGGTGTACTTTTTCGAAAATGAGGTCGACCAAGCATTTTATGTGAGTGATCTCGTGTTGTTTCGATGTCAATGTGATTCGATACCGTTCGACTTCTTTCTTTGCGGATATTAAAAGGATAATGTCAATAAGCCATGAACAATTCAAAAGCTAAAAGATGTGAAAGTTCGGCTCATTAATGACATTCAACCTCAAAAATGTCTCAGTGTGGTGGAAAGTCTGGACCATCGGAATCCGTGGCGACTATTTAACCTATATTTTGTATCCACCTTAATAAGCACAAATCCTTCTATTATAATAGAAAGTATATAGGACAACATTGCATATTTTGAAACAGATACTCATAAGTTCTCTTGGAACTATCACAAAGATTTTAATCAAAGTATGGAAAGGATATTAAAGCCTGATCGAAACTGCATCGATTCTGCTTTGGATATTCTCTAATATACGGAAATTCACTAGAACCAAATTCACAAAGTAACATGCACAAATTCTGGTAGGCTTCCATCATTTACTACGTTTTAACTACAACTCGCATAGAATGAATCACTGTATACCCAAAGCGGTAAAACCTAATACGAACGGTATTAGGTACAACGTTACGACCTAAATGTGAATGAACTGTAATATCAGGTGGCCATGTTCTCTTTATAGTCATTTCGGGTATCAGTTGGTATCTTAATCTCCCTTTACCGACCGACATAATTGCTATCTGATAGTGCCTTAATTTTGAATCAACTATTGCCTCTAAATCCTTGTCTAACCAAATCTTAGCGGTTACCTTGTCTGATAGGGTCCAAAATTATCTAAACACTCTTAGGGCTGCCTGCCCTTGATTTAGACGTATCGATGTTTTTATTTAAAGTTTCTCTCATTTTTAACTACCTATTAACTTTGCTTTTGTTTTATTATCAGCAATGTATTGTCGCAGCGACCTGAGTAATGATCCGACAATCCGTATACTAACATTCACAATCGCTTTGGTCTCTGATCAGAATGTATTATTAACACAAACAAATGCTATGTCATCGAAAAGCTTTGTATTTCTAGATAAAATCAACCTCAGTATACCATCGTCCATAACATGTAATGCCTCTGATCCTTGTTGCACTCCTCCATTGATTTTTTAAGAAAATAGTCATGCAAAATTGCCAGTGGATAAAGACAATATTTAGACGAGATCATGCTCTCACAATCTTCGTCCAGTTAGCTGTATTGAAATTATTTTGTATACATGTTCACTTGTATATATGTATCCTACATGCACACCTATTCCTATTTCTAGGGCAGAGAGCTCGAAACTTTATCCTATTAATGAACATCGTTATCGTATTAATGAACATCTTGCAACATGAGAAATGGTTTCCTTTGATTTTGACATAATTGGCACCGTATTTTCGAGAATTTTGTACCAAGTTTCTTATTCGATTTAAATAATGGGTGGCCCAAAATTACCGAAGGGGTTTGAATTGCTTATAACTTTTTTATTATAATTGGTTTTATTTTCAGTATTTTGTAAAGAAGACTTGGGGAATTTAAAATAGAGCAGTACTCAATTGAACAATGCGCCGAAATTGTTGAGCTTTATTTTTAAAACCAACGATCCATTGCTTTGACTCAGCGTGCATATTGTCGTTATTTTAACGTGGGGGTTGGACCCTCAGAGTCAACAATACTAGCAACGACTTGATTACACAATATGTTTTTTGGCTAAAAGCAGAAGAAAATCATAATTTAATTATGAGCGATGAAGCCTATTTCCAATTAAGTGGGTTCGTTAATAAGCAAAACTGCAAAATATGGGTAACGGAAAATCCGAGAATAGTTCAACAGCGAGAATTATACCGATCTAAGTGTACAGTTTAGTGCGGTGTTTAATTGGAAAGGATAATTGGTCCTTATTTTTTTGAAAATGAACACAGGGGACAATGTTGGAACATTTTTTAGGGCCAGCCTATTTTGAATATGTGTAGGAATTTTATATACCTATCACTGTCTGTCATCACTTGCGTTTGAAAGTATCCCATGTGACCAGGATGTCTTTCAAACCATGATTTTATATGGGGAATGCTCCTGTACCTTCACCTTCCGTTTTTCTCCTGCTTCCAATGCTCGTGCCACTTCGTGAGAAGATTGATTTTAACATCTGCTTTTTTCTCCGAAACGTACCGTTGTCGCACTTGTGTACAAATCTCCTCTGGTTCCAATACCACCAGCTTTAATGGTACAATTCCGGCCAATGCCAGCGCAACACATGTATATGCTGTGTAATATGCCGATATAATTCGAAGTGCGCTTTTCGTCTTTGGTTTCTGTAATTCACTACATGTTTCTTTAAATTTCATCGAGGTGAAGAAAGCTAGAGGTGCATGGAGTAATAACGCTTTTTATTAGAATTCCTATTAATGTACAAAAATCCATATTATAATTCAATATTTAATAGGCCTTTATACATTACATTTCAGACAAAAAAAGTCCAGTAACGTAGGGGCACCTGCCGTTATTCGGTATTGTTTAAATCTTTGTTCTGTTACGTAGAGTAGGATTCTAATGCTTGGTAGTCCTATTGCTTAGTTAGTCTGCGACTATATTGTAAAAGAAGCTGTTTAATCCCCTTGCTTTCAAAGTCTGCTCTACTGTCTTCCTCTTCGCAGTTTTTTACACATTTATTATTAAATGTTACTTAAACGTGACTTGAAAGTTTTCGCTAAACCCCATGTTATAAATTTTACTCTAATTTTGCAAAGCTATTAGCAAGATTTTTTCCATGTACTCATTAGGCTCTGTTAAAATTTAGGATACATAAATTTGCTGTAATGTGCATTCAACCAAGTTTTGCATGTGTCACCTATACACCTATATGTGACATTATATTTTTATTTCTGAAATTCTATAGACAATGCAAAAAATTGATGAGAAGTGAAAGTGTTCAGGCATTTCGTACATCTAGTGTTACAATATATACAAAAGCCCTTTGTCGTTTTCGCTTGTTCTGCTGCCATGTTGACAGCTGAGTTGCCTAGGGGACAGACCACCAAGGCTTCGTACGCATTCCTCTATTCATTGGAGCATGTACGTATCATATATGTATGTATATGTTTCAATGTATGTGTGTGTGTATGATATATGTATGAATGATGTTTGTATGTACGCATGTATGTATTTATTTATGCGTGTATAAAATATGGCATTTCTAAATAGATTTACCACAGTACTTATCTGTGTAATATATAGCGATGATAGCCACAACATGTAAAGACTCCACTAACTGATAAATTATTAAAGTTGTAAGATGGAGGTAAAAAAAAATAAAACAAGAACAAAATAATATAAATATCATAGCATTCATATCAATGTTGCCTTATATTTCATATTAATCGACCTAATGTGTGTGTGGTAGTTTCATTATACAATACAACTTTTATTTATATAGAAATTTGTGTGTGTTTTTCTCGGGCTAAATTGTTTAGCTTTAAGGTACAAATAATAACATTTTAGCTTTTTTTTTTGGTTATTGTATTAGGATGGTCCATTTAATTTTTAGCAAAAAAGTTCATCACTATAATCAAGAATTTCATGTGTGTCAAAGAGAAGAATATATTTTTGACAATTTTTTATATAAAACAAGTGCTATATTCGGTCGTGCCAAATCTGATAATACCCTTCACCATCATGTATATAGCTATAATCTCACATCGTAGCTTAACCTATATTTCATGTTAAACGTGAGCTATCCCATACAAGTTAGCCGGGAAAAATTATTTTTAAATTTAAAATAGATGGATTTGGTGTAAAATGGGTCCATGAAAAATTTTGACAGGATCAAGGACCGATAAGACCTCCCGAGGGGTCCTTGAGAGCCTTAGGGCATATTTTAAGGGGCCAATGAGGTAAGAATTACTTTACTTTATTTTTCGATATTTTTCCAATGAATTGTGATGTTTTAGATGATTCGCCGAATGGAGGTGATAGTACAGGGCTAGAACACAAAATACTGAGAGGGAGGGAGAGGTCAAGAACGCGAAAAAAAGCAACAAAATAAATGATCAGAAATTGAAAATAGAAAAAACAGAATTGAAAAAACTTGTTTAAATTCTTATTATTCAATTTCAAATATGTTATTTATTTACAAATATTTACAAATAGTAGCATAGGTACCTATAAATTATTCTATGGCTGAAAAATTTTAATTTTGGTAGTAAAAATATCGGAAAAAAATGAGGCAGTCGTGTCTATTTGCTCATATCTTAGAAAGTTATGGGGTGATTGTGCTGAATTTTAAAAGCGATTCATTCTTGGATATTTCCAAAAGATTGATACCATACACAAATCTGAGGAGCATATGGTTGCTTCTTAAAGTTGATTTCAACCAACACACGGCCAGACGGACATGGCTTAATCGACTTCTCTTTCATAAGCGTTCAGAAAATTTATACTTTATGGGGTCGAAAATAAAAATTGTGAAAATTATAAACGGAATGACAAAGCTATATATACCTTTGTGCACCACAGGTGAGGGGTATTAAAATAAAATTACTAAGCAAATTAATCAGGATATGCTCCATATTTATTCCATTATCTGCCATTAGCCCAGTGAAATTTATATAGACCAGCTTTAACTTAACATACAAATAAATATCATTTGATAAAATTTTCATATTTTTTTAACGATATAAAACATAGTTAGTGTATTCACAAAGAGTGTTAAATGTCATATTGCCATTTTAGTTGCTCAAAATTTTCAAATTCAGGAAAAGTTGTGCATTGTTTTTTGTTTTAAGAGTGTTTTAAAATTTTTAAAAGTTATGACATTATGACAATACGGTATTCTAAGTCACCTCCTAAGTTTACCAAATATGTATAGTAAAGTGAGTAATGGTGGTAGAGAGAAGTTGTACCATCCACGTCCTAGGATAAAATATAGCTTTTTATTACGATTCTAAAGCAATATAGAATGTTTGCCACGCCTTAAAACACAGCTCATTTAACCCCCCTAAACAACGTTATTACCAAATACTTAAAGGAATCTGATATCAACACAGCCTACAAAATAGTACGATAACTCAAATATCTCAAAATATCTGATTTTTATACCCTACACACAAAAGTTAAAAAGGGCATACATATATAGGTTTGTCATTCCGTATGAAATTTCTACAATTTTCATTTGCGACCCCATGAAGTATATATTTACTGAAAGCTTGTGAATAGAGGAATCGATTAAGCTCTGTCAGTCTTTTTTGTCTGTCCGTGTGTATGTTGAAATCAACTTCTTGAAGCCCGACATCGCCTGGACCCGCCGCTTGAGGTATTAAAATATCAGAAATATTCGGGAGAAGATCGATATCAGAAAAATCGGTACATAAACAGCTGAGATATGAGGAATAAAACAAGACCGCAACAACAACATACATACAAACGTGGTACACTGGTTAGAGTGAACGTGCCATCGAATCCAAGCTGAACCAAAAAAAAAATTTTTGAATTTTTTATTTATATTCCAGCAAAAATTACTGCATACCCGGAAGCAGGTTTGTAAGGGAGAGACAAATGTACTCTCCTTTCCCAACCTGCTTCAGGAAGGCATGATTTTTATATGAGATGTCCCACTTGGTAGGGCTGTTTGATGCTCTAATTATTTGCTATTTTCACACATGGTTAATGCAGTAATATCATGTCTCTTTTTTGTGTTTATTTAGGCATCCAAAATGCGCTGAAATCATGTGTATTTTTGCAATCATAATAGATGCGCTTAAATCATGTATCTTTTCTGCTCCTTTATTTGCTATTTATGTGCTACTTTCGTAGCATTAAAACATGTTTTTTTATTTTTTTTTTTATTTAAAATTTATTTTAAAAATATAAAAAACAATTCATCACCAGTAAGCAATTATTTACATATTCAATTAAAAACAAGCAAGAGCACTATATTCGGCTGTGCCGAATCTTTTATACCCACCACCAATTTTGTGTACATTTAAAGCACAATATTTATTATTTTGTTAATCATTATGGATAATCTCTAAATAAGAAAATATGTATCACTTTCTTTGTAGAGGGTGGTTAAATTTTAAGGGCCCATGTTGAAGATGAGCCACACAAACAACAAGTTTTTTTTGCATTTCATTTGACATTTCTCAATCTCAGACCAACTTAAAAGTGGAAAGATACGCAAATGAGCAACGCGTTAAAGTTATTCAGGTTATTTATAAAAATGGGCGTTCAAGTCAAAATGCACTTTGTGCACTTCGTAATTCTTTTGATCAACATAATCGTTCAAATTCGTCCACAATCGGGAGAATTGTAAAAAATATTTAAATTTCTGCAAAACAGGTCTGTATAAAATGTTAGAAAATCTGTGAATGCCTTCTTAGTTCGTTGAATGGGAACCATTGCTGTTTTTTGCGATAGTGTGGCAAAAAATCAGTCAACATCGACTCATCATCATGCCCAACAATTGACCATCAACATTGTCATTGAAAATTTGGACCATCAGATAGAGGAGTGGCGCCAAGGATGGGGGGGCCGTTTGACCGATATTTTGTTAAATACATAATTGAACCGTACAAATGTTATCATTACTAAAAGAAATAATAATAGTTTCCTAAATAATTTGTGTTTTATTTAAATTCAACATCGGCCCTTGAAATTTAACCACCCTTTATAACTTCGATATGCTACTAAAATGCTTTTGTTAATGTAGTCTTTTAGTAAAAGTGGGCGTTGAAGTAGGCATGTCAATAAAGTTTCTGCTAATAAATACAACTTAGACATTTCAATATAGTCCTTTATTTTCCCAAAAACTTTGTCAATAGAGAAATTACATGAATTTAAGATAAACTGTTATATTGGAGGTAGGCGTTAAAGTAAGCGTGTAACCAAAATTTTTGGCACAACAATAACATTGATTAGAAGGATATATGTTTTATGAGCTCTTAAATTTCATTAACGGTAGATAACGTGAAAAGTGGGCGTTATAGTAGGCGTGTTAAAGCTGTTTTTGCTAATGAGTACAACTAAGGTATTTCAATATAGTCCTTTGTTATTCCAAAATCTTTATTAATAGAGGAATTATATGAATTTCAGCTAAACCGTTATATGGGAAGTGGGCGTAAAAGTGGGCATGTCACCTAAGTTTGACCATTATACCTCTAATTTTGGCGGTTTTATGAGCTTTTAAATTTTATTAACGGTAGATAACGTGAAAAGTGGGCGTTGTAGTAGGCGTGTCAAAGTTGTTTTTGCGAATGAGTACATCTTAGATGTTTCAATATAGCCCTTTATTATTCCAAAATCTTTGTTAATAAAGAAATTATATGAATTTTAGATAATTCGTTATATGGGAGGTGGGCGTAAAAGTGGGTGTGGCACCTTAATTTTTTGGCACAGTAATGACATTGCCCAGGGGGATATACGTAGCAAATTTGACCATTATACCTCTTATTTTGGCGGTTTTATGAGCTTTTAAATTTCATTAACGGTAGATAACGTGAAAAGTGGGCGTTGTAGTAGGCGTGTCAAAGTTGTTTTTGCGAATGAGTACATCTTAGGTGTTTCAATATAGCCCTTTATTATTCCAAAATCTTTATTAATAGAGAAATTATATGAATTTTAGGTAAAACGTTATATGGGAGGTGGGCGTAAAAGTGGGCGTGGCACCTTAATTTTCTGGCACAGTAATGAAATTACCTAGGGGGATACACGTAGCAAATTTGATCATCATACCTCTAATTTTGGCCGTTTTATGAGCTTTTAAATTTCATTAACGGTAGATAATGTGAAAAGTGGGCGTTATAGTAGGCGTGTCAAAATTGTTTTTTCTAATGAGCACAACCTAGACGTTTCAATATAGTCCTTTATTATTCCAAAATCTATATTAATAGAGAAATTATATGAATTTTGTTTAAAACGTTATATGGGAGGTGGGCGTAAAAGTGGGCGTGGCACATTGATTTTCCGTTACAAAAAAGCGTTTCACCAAAAAACAAAGTGTGCAAAATTTCAGAGTCGTACATCCAATTTTGTTGCTTTTATGACGTTTTTGTTTTTAAATATACCGAAAAATACACTGTGCGGTAAAAATTTTCGTACATTTTGATCGATAACTCCTCTCCTAATGCATAGATTTAGATAATTTTCGGAGAGAAATATTGTTTTTACTCAGGAAATATATATTCGAAGTTTCATGAGTCTACGTTAATGCGTTTGGACACAATTCCATTTTATTCGGTGTTCGAGGGACACGGTTTTTTCGACCTACTCTTGCTTTTCGAGCTATAACTCTCTTCCTAATATTCCGATTTAGCCCATTTTCAATACCAAACAAACCTTGTCTATAAGAAAGATTCTGGCAAAATTTGAGCCCCCTAGCTTTTTCGGTGCGACCTCTATCGTGCTTTCAACAGACGGACAGACGGACAGACGGACGGACATAGCTAGATCGTCATCAAATCAAACCCTGATTCAGAATATATATACTTTATGAGGTCTAAAATGGATATTTCGATGTGTTACAAACGGAATGACAAAATGAATATACCCCCACCATTTTTTTGGTGGCGGGTATAATTATATGCCAGAAAAGCTTTTTTGCAGGTATTTTCGTCAATCGTTGCTGCTAAAAAAATAAAGTTATTAGAAAAAAGCAGTAAGATAAATTTTGAAAAAGTTTGAATGCTTACGTACCATGCATTTGAAAATTTTGGATAATTCAGAAGCCTTTCTTTCTCTTGCCTTCCATCTATCAATTCATCTATTCTCTGCCTTTTACCAATTATTTGTAAAAAAAAAAACAATCAGTTATAAACAACAAATTACCACAAGATTTTTTTAACAAAAGTAAAACAAATAAATCAAACACAAAAACCGTTAAAAGCTACTTGACAACAAAAGTTAAAAAACAAACTTTTTAAATACAAAGAGTCGCTTTTAAAAAATTTTACACGCGCACTTGTTGTTATTTAAAGTACAAAACATTAACTGATACTCCAAAATAATTCTGTTTATTGCATCACCCAATTGGGATGACATTAACAAAACAGTCTTCAATAAATTTTTTAAGAACTACAGTAAAGAGAGGTAATCATTCGCTTACATTCCTGCATCCTCGTAAGCGAGAGAAGTGGCAGTAAGTTATTTTGTAAAAAATGTAATATATTTAATAGAAATTTCTGACTTCCATTTATAGCACCCTCTAATGCGCTCTAATATTGCGCTATAAGAAGGCATGATCTTTTTTTACTGCTTACCGGTACAAAATAAATTTTTGCTGGGATATTATTTATATTTTTATTGTTATTTTTTTAATTCTTTCTTTTTATTTATTTTATTTTTTCTGGGATATTTGATGTACGGTATGTCTGGTAGATATCTGACTGATTTCGTACGGATATGTTGGAGGTATTATAATTGTTTTTGTTTACCGAACATATCTGCTGGATTTCTGACTGATTTTTTATCGATTTGTCAAAGTTTTGTTTATTCCGTTTTGTCCCTTTCCTTCGATGTTTGTGAAAATTACGTTATAGTTTTTAATTTTTGCATTTTTCGTTTTTTTTTACAATAATGCTTAAGCTACACACAAAATTGAAATGAATAAAAAATACCAAATTATCTATATATATAAAAGTGAAACTCTGTGTGTGTGTGTGTGTGTGTGTTAGCTATAGACTCCGAAACTGTAAAACCGATCGGACTCAAACTTTGGCAAGTTGTTGGACACATACCAGGGAGTGTTTATGGGTGGAAAAAAGTGGGCGGGGGCACGCCCATAAAAATTAGTTATCAGTTTTAGCTACTTGCACTTGACCGATTTTTCTGAAACTTTGCACACATATCGAACTGTGATGACTAAATAATTTCGTGATAAGAAAAGTGGGCGGGGCCACGCCCCTAAAAAAGTTTTAATTTTGAGGTACTTGCACTGGACCGATTTTTCTGAAACTTTGCACACATACTAAGCTATCATAACCATATAATTTCGTGATTAGGAAAGTGGGCAGGGCCACGCCCATAAAAAAGGTTATAATTTTGAGGTACTTGCACAAGACCGATTTTTCTGAAACTTTGCACACATATTGAGCTGTCATGACTAAATAATTTCGTGATCAGAAAAGTGGGCAGGGCCACGCCCATAAAAGGAATTATAATTTTTAGGAACTTGCACTGGTCCGATATTTCTGAAACTTTGCACACATATTGAGCTGTTATGACCTTGCAATTTCGTGATTAGAAAAGTGGGCAATGCCACGCCCATAAAAAAAATTATAATTTTTAGGTTTTTGCACTTGATATTCAATTAAAATTTAGAATGCATTTCGATTCATTAAGGGGCGAAGCAACGCGCGCCGGGTTTGGCTAGTGTAAAATAAAACAAATAATATAGTAAGTGAATAAGAAAAAAAATAATAGCAATTAAAACCATAAAGTTAAAATGAAATAAATAATGGAAAAAATAAAAATTATATACATATTAAAATTATATAAAAAAATTTAGAGTTAAAAGATTCTATTTAAAAAATAAAATAATCTCCATACAATTTATAAAAAAAAAATAAAAAACTGAGTTTCATATGTTTTGTGTGAATGATTTTTTTACGAAGTTTATTAGATATTATTTCAAATTTCTTTCGGACTTCTTTCTTTTCAATTAATTAGAATTTCCTCTGCTTCTTATATCACATTTCTATGTGATTTCTATAAGACACTCAGAAATTTCTCACGACATGTCTGTCAGAATTCATGTTAACCACTTTATAAGTTTTGCAGTTAGAAGTCGTGACAGAATTCGCATAGAATTCTTACTTGCTTTTGTCGACAGTTCTTACAGACATCTCACAGATGCCGGACAATTTCATAGGCTGGAAAAGTTCTTAGTTATATCTTCTCGGAAAGTCCAGCTTTGATAGATATGCTTAATGAATTAAAATCAAGTATTAATTTAATGAAATCAAAGTAATGGTTTCGCCAAGTACTTACCTTTATTGGCATTCCACAATGAGTTTATGCGCATAGGAAATTATATGTGATCTAATCTTAGATTGAATTGATATGTGTTTACTGCATATTATACTAGCAATGGTTAAATAGTTACAGAACTCAGTGATACATAAGTATATATATTTTTATTGCTATTAAACTCATTTGTTAGAAAGTTTATCTCGATGCCATTATTTATAATAGCTTAATGGCCACCCTGTGCCTTGTACTATGGTAAGAAACATATCTGCTTTCATGTCCAATTATCTCTGTTAAATTTTATATAGATACAAATATTTAAAAGCGACCTATTAAAAATTGTCAAGGCCCATTGACAGAGAAGTTTTATTTAAGTCTAAGTGAAAGCACATGCAAATATGTTTTGCCAAAATTACAAACTTTACTTTAGCGACGTTTAAACGGACAACCAAAAGTCAGATTGTTTTAGCCTATAAAATTAAAGTGGTTTAATTACAAAAAGCAAAAATTTTTTATACAAATATCATCAATTGAAAGATTTGTTTGGACGACCCTACTGTGTCTGTATGCGATTGAAAAATGTTGCTTCTTAATGCTAATTTTTGATATTTTTTATTTTCAGTAAGCGGTGTGATTATGTTATAAAATTACGACCACAGCGATTACAGTTATTTATTACATCAAATATTATGTCAACGGTTGCAATTTATAATTATGGTTTAGTTGAAAAGACAGCTAAATCGCACTCGCTTACTTTCACGTAGGCGGAATTATTTATCCGTAGATATATGGCGTTTTTCTGGGAGATAAATAATAATGTTCTTCGTGTCTATTTAAAATTCATACAAACATGCTTATGTTCAATTGGCTCTCTTTTAGATATACAAAAATACACATCATGTTCATACATATATTGTATGTCGGAAACAATATTACCATGAATGGCGAAATCGGCAGGCAAATGCTTCGTGATTTTTATACCCGCCACCAAAAAAATGGTGGGGGTATATTCATTTTGTCATTCCGTTTGTAACACATCGAAATATCCATTTTAGACCTCATAAAGTATATATATTCTGAATCAGGGTTTGATTTGATGACGATCTAGCTATGTCCGTCCGTCTGTCCGTCTGTTGAAAGCACGATAGAGGTCGCACCGAAAAAGCTAGGGGGCTCAAATTTTGCCAGAATCTTTCTTATAGACAAGGTTTGTTTGGTATTGAAAATGGGCTAAATCGGAATATTAGGAAGAGAGTTATAGCTCGAAAAGCAAGAGTAGGTCGAAAAAACCGTGTCCCTCGAACACCGAATAAAATGGAATTGTGTCCAAACGCATTAACGTAGACTCATGAAACTTCGAATATATATTTCCTGAGTAAAAACAATATTTCTCTCCGAAAATTATCTAAATCTATGCATTAGGAGAGGAGTTATCGATCAAAATGTACGAAAATTTTTACCGCACAGTGTATTTTTCGGTATATTTAAAAACAAAAACGTCATAAAAGCAACAAAATTGGATGTACGACTCTGAAATTTTGCACACTTTGTTTTTTGGTGAAACGCTTTTTTGTAACGGAAAATCAATGTGCCACGCCCACTTTTACGCCCACCTCCCATATAACGTTTTAAACAAAATTCATATAATTTCTCTATTAATATAGATTTTGGAATAATAAAAGACTATATTGAAACGTCTAGGTTGTGCTCATTAGAAAAAACAATTTTGACACGCCTACTATAACGCCCACTTTTCACGTTATCTACCGTTAATGAAATTTAAAAGCTCATAAAACGGCCAAAATTAGAGGTATGATGATCAAATTTGCTACGTGTATCCCCCTAGGTAATTTCATTACTGTGCCAGAAAATTAAGGTGCCACGCCCACTTTTACGCCCACTTTTACGCCCACCTCCCATATAACGTTTTACCTAAAATTCATATAATTTCTCTATTAATAAAGATTTTGGAATAATAAAGGGCTATATTGAAACACCTAAGATGTACTCATTCGCAAAAACAACTTTGACACGCCTACTACAACGCCCACTTTTCACGTTATCTACCGTTAATGAAATTTAAAAGCTCATAAAACCGCCAAAATAAGAGGTATAATGGTCAAATTTGCTACGTATATCCCCCTGGGCAATGTCATTACTGTGCCAAAAAATTAAGGTGCCACACCCACTTTTACGCCCACCTCCCATATAACGAATTATCTAAAATTCATATAATTTCTTTATTAACAAAGATTTTGGAATAATAAAGGGCTATATTGAAACATCTAAGATGTACTCATTCGCAAAAACAACTTTGACACGCCTACTACAACGCCCACTTTTCACGTTATCTACCGTTAATAAAATTTAAAAGCTCATAAAACCGCCAAAATTAGAGGTATAATGGTCAAGCTTAGGTGACATGCCCACTTTTACGCCCACTTCCCATATAACGGTTTAGCTGAAATTCATATAATTCCTCTATTAATAAAGATTTTGGAATAACAAAGGACTATATTGAAATACCTTAGTTGTACTCATTAGCAAAAACAGCTTTAACACGCCTACTATAACGCCCACTTTTCACGTTATCTACCGTTAATGAAATTTAAGAGCTCATAAAACATATATCCTTCTAATCAATGTTATTGTTGTGCCAAAAATTTTGGTTACACGCCCACTTTAACGCCTACCTCCAATATAACAGTTTATCTTAAATTCATGTAATTTCTCTATTGACAAAGTTTTTGGGAAAATAAAGGACTATATTGAAATGTCTAAGTTGTATTTATTAGCAGAAACTTTATTGACATGCCTACTTCAACGCCCACTTTTACTAAAAGACTACATTAACAAAAGCATTTTAGTAGCATATCGAAGTTATAAAGGGTGGTTAAATTTCAAGGGCCGATGTTGAATTTAAATAAAACACAAATTATTTAGGAAATTATTATTATTTCTTTTAGTAATGATAACATTTGTACGGTTCAATTATGTATTTAACAAAATATCGGTCAAACGGCCCCCCCATCCTTGGCGCCACTCCTCTATCTGATGGTCCAAATTTTCAATGACAATGTTGATGGTCAATTGTTGGGCATGATGATGAGTCGATGTTGACTGATTTTTTGCCACACTATCGCAAAAAACAGCAATGGTTCCCATTCAACGAACTAAGAAGGCATTCACAGATTTTCTAACATTTTATACAGACCTGTTTTGCAGAAATTTAAATATTTTTTACAATTCTCCCGATTGTGGACGAATTTGAACGATTATGTTGATCAAAAGAATTACGAAGTGCACAAAGTGCATTTTGACTTGAACGCCCATTTTTATAAATAACCTGAATAACTTTAACGCGTTGCTCATTTGCGTATCTTTCCACTTTTAAGTTGGTCTGAGATTGAGAAATGTCAAATGAAATGCAAAAAAAACTTGTTGTTTGTGTGGCTCATCTTCAACATGGGCCCTTAAAATTTAACCACCCTCTACAAAGAAAGTGATACATATTTTCTTATTTAGAGATTATCCATAATGATTAACAAAATAATAAATATTGTGCTTTAAATGTACACAAAATTGGTGGTGGGTATAAAAGATTCGGCACAGCCGAATATAGTGCTCTTGCTTGTTTATTCTTCATGTTATTACAAATAATTTGGATGATTATTTGGTTTACAAATAATTTGATCCAACAAGACGGCACAACATCCCATACACTGTGTGAAACCATAACTTTGTCGAAAAAAAAAAAAATATTTGGTAACTGAATTATCTCAAGAAGTGGAACTGTAAATTGTCATATCGTTTGCGTGATTTGACACTTTTGGACTTGTTTTTGTAGGGCTACGTCAAATCTTTGCTCTATGATGTTAAACAAGCAACGTTTAATCATTTAGAAGCAAATATTCGACGCACCATTGACAAAAAAAAAACCGAACTCGGTATGCTTCCAAAAAAGGTGCAAAATTGGGCCGAGATGGCGTTCATGAGGCGTAGTCTCAGAGGCCATATACCAGAAACTATTTTCAAATACTAAATGCCATAAAATTTACCAGCTAATAAATCCAAGGTTTTGACCACTGAATTTGTAATGTCATGTTTTATAACTCAAGAGCAAGACCGCTTATTATTTGAATGAATGCTACCAAGTGCTATTCACTAAATTAATACTTCTTTTTATACCCTTCACCTGCACAAGGTTATATATAGCTTTGTCATTCCGTTTGTAATTTTTACAATTTTCATTTTCGACCCCATAAAGTGTATATTTTCTGAAAGCTTATGAATAGAGGAGTCGATCTGTCCGTGTGTTGGTGGAAAACAACTTATAGAAGCAACTATATGTTCCTCAGATCTCTATATGGTATCAATCTCTTGGAAATATCCGGGAATGAATCGCTATTGATATTCAGCACAATCGCCCTGTAAATTTCTGAGATATGAGCAAAAAACCACGACCACCTCGTTTTTTTTTCAAAATTACAACAACAACATACATATATACTAGTTAAAGTAAACGTGGCATCGAATCACAGCTGATCCAAAAGAAAAATTTTTAAATTTTATATATTATTTATATTTTTATAGTTTTTTTTATATAAATTTTTTTAAAAATTTTTTTTTAAATTTTTTTAAAATTTTTTTTTTTTAATTTTTATTTTTTAAAAAAATTTTTTTTAATTTTTTTATTGTTTTTTTATCTGTTTTAATACATTTTTTTTATTTATTTTTTTTGAATCACATACGTAAACTCAATGTATAATTCTGCATTGGGATGAATGGTGATACAAACAATTGTTATTGCATGACTACACGTTGTGAAGGGTATATAAGATTTGGCACGGCCGAATATAGCACATTTACTTGTTTCGGTTACGGTTAGTTATTCAACACTGTTCCAGGACAGAATATATAAATTATTCTATCAATTCTACAATGGGAAATGTTCTAGCGAAATTAAAGAAACTTTTCCCAACAACTTTGAGTAGTCTACGGACCAATCGAACGCCCTACATATTTGCAGACGATAATATTTTTTATGCCCGCTACCATTTGTCATTCTGTTTGTAACACATCGAAATATCCATTTTAGACCCCATAAAGTATATATATTCTGAATCGGGGTTTCATTTTATGTCCGTATTTCCGTCTGTTGAAAGCACGATAGAGGTCGGACGGAAAAAGCTAGGGGGTTCGAATTTTTCCAGAATATTTCTAATGCACAAGGTTTGCTTGGAATTGAAAATTGGCTTAATCGGAGCATTAGGAAGAGAGTGATAGATCGTAATGCAAGAGTAGGTAAAAAAAACCGTGTTCTTCTAACATCGAATAAAATGGAATTGTGTTCAAACGCATTAACGTAGAGCCATGAAATTTCGAATATATATTTCTTTAATAAAACCAATATCTTTCCCTGAAAATTGCTTAAATATATGCAAAAAAAAGCTTTACAAAGTCATAAATAAATATAAGTATATACATATATTGCTATATGCAGAAACACTTTCGAAAAAACTGCAATTCGTTTCTATCAATATAAAATAAAATTTAACAATTTTTAGCCCAATCAAACAAAACAAATTTGCATATCATTTTCCAAAATGAGAGTGACAAAGTGAGAATGCAAAAGCAATTGGGACGAAAGCCATGCTGACGAAATTGCAGTTATATATATTTTTATTCACCTATTTGCTTTATGGTACCGTTCATTTGTAAAAGTCTTCTAGTTAGCCTTTATCAATCCTAAATACTTAAAAATTATCAAATTTTGTTCCCTGGAGTTTGCCTTCACATGTGTTGGAAGCAAATCTTTCTAAATATTCATGTTAAAAAGTTGATTAAAACAAGCAAGAGCACTATATTCGGCTGTGCCGAATCTTTTATACCCACCACCAATTTTGTGTACATTTAAAGCACAATATTTATTATTTTGTTAATCATTATGGATAATCTCTAAATAAGAAAATATGTATCACTTTCTTTGTAGAGGGTGGTTAAATTTTAAGGGCCCATGTTGAAGATGAGCCACACAAACAACAAGTTTTTTTTGCATTTCATTTGACATTTCTCAATCTCAGACCAACTTAAAAGTGGAAAGATACGCAAATGAGCAACGCGTTAAAGTTATTCAGGTTATTTATAAAAATGGGCGTTCAAGTCAAAATGCACTTTGTGCACTTCGTAATTCTTTTGATCAACATAATCGTTCAAATTCGTCCACAATCGGGAGAATTGTAAAAAATATTTAAATTTCTGCAAAACAGGTCTGTATAAAATGTTAGAAAATCTGTGAATGCCTTCTTAGTTCGTTGAATGGGAACCATTGCTGTTTTTTGCGATAGTGTGGCAAAAAATCAGTCAACATCGACTCATCATCATGCCCAACAATTGACCATCAACATTGTCATTGAAAATTTGGACCATCAGATAGAGGAGTGGCGCCAAGGATGGGGGGGCCGTTTGACCGATATTTTGTTAAATACATAATTGAACCATACAAATGTTATCATTACTAAAAGAAATAATAATAATTTCCTAAATAATTTGTGTTTTATTTAAATTCAACATCGGCCCTTGAAATTTAACCACCCTTTATAACTTCGATATGCTACTAAAATGCTTTTGTTAATGTAGTCTTTTAGTAAAAGTGGGCGTTGAAGTAGGCATGTCAATAAAGTTTCTGCTAATAAATACAACTTAGACATTTCAATATAGTCCTTTATTTTCCCAAAAACTTTGTCAATAGAGAAATTACATGAATTTAAGATAAACTGTTATATTGGAGGTAGGCGTTAAAGTGGGCGTGTAACCAAAATTTTTGGCACAACAATAACATTGATTAGAAGGATATATGTTTTATGAGCTCTTAAATTTCATTAACGGTAGATAACGTGAAAAGTGGGCGTTATAGTAGGCGTGTTAAAGCTGTTTTTGCTAATGAGTACAACTAAGGTATTTCAATATAGTCCTTTGTTATTCCAAAATCTTTATTAATAGAGGAATTATATGAATTTCAGCTAAACCGTTATATGGGAAGTGGGCGTAAAAGTGGGCATGTCACCTAAGTTTGACCATTATACCTCTAATTTTGGCGGTTTTATGAGCTTTTAAATTTTATTAACGGTAGATAACGTGAAAAGTGGGCGTTGTAGTAGGCGTGTCAAAGTTGTTTTTGCGAATGAGTACATCTTAGATGTTTCAATATAGCCCTTTATTATTCCAAAATCTCTGTTAATAAAGAAATTATATGAATTTTAGATAATTCGTTATATGGGAGGTGGGCGTAAAAGTGGGTGTGGCACCTTAATTTTTTGGCACAGTAATGACATTGCCCAGGGGGATATACGTAGCAAATTTGACCATTATACCTCTTATTTTGGCGGTTTTATGAGCTTTTAAATTTCATTAACGGTAGATAACGTGAAAAGTGGGCGTTGTAGTAGGCGTGTCAAAGTTGTTTTTGCGAATGAGTACATCTTAGGTGTTTCAATATAGCCCTTTATTATTCCAAAATCTTTATTAATAGAGAAATTATATGAATTTTAGGTAAAACGTTATATGGGAGGTGGGCGTAAAAGTGGGCGTGGCACCTTAATTTTCTGGCACAGTAATGAAATTACCTAGGGGGATACACGTAGCAAATTTGATCATCATACCTCTAATTTTGGCCGTTTTATGAGCTTTTAAATTTCATTAACGGTAGATAACGTGAAAAGTGGGCGTTATAGTAGGCGTGTCAAAATTGTTTTTTCTAATGAGCACAACCTAGACGTTTCAATATAGTCCTTTATTATTCCAAAATCTATATTAATAGAGAAATTATATGAATTTTGTTTAAAACGTTATATGGGAGGTGGGCGTAAAAGTGGGCGTGGCACATTGATTTTCCGTTACAAAAAAGCGTTTCACCAGAAAACAAAGTGTGCAAAATTTCAGAGTCGTACATCCAATTTTGTTGCTTTTATGACGTTTTTGTTTTTAAATATACCGAAAAATACACTGTGCGGTAAAAATTTTCGTACATTTTGATCGATAACTCCTCTCCTAATGCATAGATTTAGATAATTTTCGGAGAGAAATATTGTTTTTACTCAGGAAATATATATTCGAAGTTTCATGAGTCTACGTTAATGCGTTTGGACACAATTCCATTTTATTCGGTGTTCGAGGGACACGGTTTTTTCGACCTACTCTTGCTTTTCGAGCTATAACTCTCTTCCTAATATTCCGATTTAGCCCATTTTCAATACCAAACAAACCTTGTCTATAAGAAAGATTCTGGCAAAATTTGAGCCCCCTAGCTTTTTCGGTGCGACCTCTATCGTGCTTTCAACAGACGGACAGACGGACGGACATAGCTAGATCGTCATCAAATCAAACCCTGATTCAGAATATATATACTTTATGAGGTCTAAAATGGATATTTCGATGTGTTACAAACGGAATGACAAAATGAATATACCCCCACCATTTTTTTGGTGGCGGGTATAAAAATGCTTGAATAATTTTGCATCTTCATAAACAATATTAAAAAAAAACATAATTTGAGTTACTCATACTTCCATCATTCTAATTAGCACAAAACATTTAAATTTAAATAAATAATTTACATGGCAATTTCAACTTTACTTACACACATGTATTGAACGTACATATAACTTTGAGTCGCAAGAAAAAAAAATAAAAGTAAACAGCTGCCTAGTATGTTGTTAAGAAAGTAATTAGCTTTTAATGTCCTTTGGTGGAAACTGTCACATACAGTTAAATAAATGTTCTAACTGAGCGCGTAAAGTATAATTTGTTTTTATTTTATTTTTAAACGCAAGATAAGTTAACAAACAAATACACACGAGTTTCTTATAAAATCTCATATACATACTTACGTATAAGACAACTTTTCATATGCAAATTTTTTTTTTAATACTTTTATTTTGTCATAAAACTTTTTTACTTTTTAAATAACTGATTAACTCAGCCAATTAAACATTCAATGATAATAGCAGTCAGCGTTTACTCTTAAGATAAATCCGTGTTAGTTAATAAAAAAAAAATAATTTAAAATAAACAAGTAAGAGCGCTATATTCGGCCGTGCCGAATCTTATATACCCTTCACAACGTGAATTCATGCAATAACAGTGGTTTGTGTCACCATTCATCCCATATGAAATACGTACATACATATAAAAACATACATATATAAAAACGTCCCATAGTAAAATTATAAATTCACGTATGAATGTTAAAAAAAAACAAACAAAAAAAAAAATTTAAAAAAAAATTTAAAAAAAAAAAAATTTTTAAAAAAAAAATTTTTTAAAAAATTATTATGTATATAATATATACAAAACAAAAAAAAAATAAAAAAAAAATTAAAAAAAAAAAATTTAAAAAAAAAATAATAATAAAAATATAAATAATATATTAAATAAAAAATAAAAAAAAAAATAAAAAAAAAATAAAAAAAAAAAATTTAAAAAAAAATTAAAAAAAAATTTTTTTTGGCTCAGCTGGGATTCGATGCCACGTTTTCTCTAACCAGTATACACGTTTGTATGTATGTATGTTGTTGTTGTAATGTTGCTTTTGTGAAAAAAAAATCGAGGTGGTCGTGGGTTTTTGCTCATATCTCAGTTGTTTATGTACCGATGTTTCTGATTTTCAATAACGATCTACTCCCGAATATTTCTGATATTTTAATACCTCACCCGAGTCCAAGCGATGTCGGGTGGCTTCAAAAAGTTGATTTCAACATACACACGGACAGACGGTCAGACGGACAGACGGACAGACGGACAGACGGACAGACGGTCAGGGCTTAATCGACTCCTCTATTCATAAGCTTTCAGAAAATATATACTTTATGGGGTCGGAAATGAAAATTGTAGAAATTTCACACGGAATGACAAACCTATATATACCCTTTTTCACTGTGTGAAGGGTATAAAAAATCGTAAACAGTTCTGCAGTTATCCGGCTATAAAATTTTTGTTTAATGAAAAAAATCCTGTCACAGAATAAAAACTGTCACAATAAAAAGAGCATTTAAGCAACTACTCTAAACTTTTCAAAATGTTCATCGCATCGTATTCATTCTACAACCGTTTGCATTTTGATCGTCTTTTAAAGTTTCCTCTAATTTCATTACATCCTTTTCACAGCCCCTCGAGTTCTTCTATGTAAGCAACATCAGTCACTATTTTATTAAATAAAATAGATTGTAGAAAAAAAAAAGCTAAAAACATAAAAAGTACATAATATGCCCTGTTCAATTTTACTCACTCAATGAGAAAATCACTATTTTAATGTTCATTTATTTTAGGTGCAATTAAAATTTCATAGAAAAAGTATGTTGAAGCAAAGACAATAGACTATATTCTATTCTCTTTGGTTGAAGTGACTTCATAGAGTGAAAAATGGTAAAATAGTTTTCACTTCAAATTAAATGTGTCTATCTTTGACTTTACATATTTCAAATCGTTGGTACGTGTGTTGGTAATGCAGAAACAGTAAAAGCTTCCTGCAAATAAAGTAACTAGTATGAGGTAAGAAATAAATAAGTTCTTTCTAAGTAGTTCCTCTAAAAAAGAGTAATTTTTTTTAATAGTTAAAACTATTGACTTTAACATTGGGTTGTCATAAGACCCCAACTGTTTCATTTGTATATAGTTTTAAACTAGTTTAAATTCTAGTTATTGTTAGAGAGTGTACTCACCTTATACATAGTCAAAAAACATTAAATATGGATTTTACGCAGAAATTTAAAAATCAAGCGTTATGAGATTTTTCTTGCCTTAGCAGGGATTTAAACCTGGGAATGTTGCTCTTGAAGCTTAACGCTCTGACCGCAGCACATCTGTTATAGTAAATTAATTTTAATAAGATTTATTTTAAGTCAATGCTACAGTCTCGTGGCAGCATACGGTGTATGGCTAATAAAATCGCTGTTTTGAGTGCTGAGTTTTTCTGTTTAGGCCGAAAAGTGCGAGCTTGCATTGTCTTTATAGAGAATGATCTGCCTTTGGCGTTTTGTTTTTCTTATTTCTTCGAAGGCTCTTGACAAACAAATGGTTGTGTACCATTTAAAAGTCATGCTTCTGCATTGCACTAAAGGTACGATTAAAACAGGCCAAGTTTTCCGAAAAAAGAGGCGACCATTTGATTCGAATTGCTTCTCGCGCAAATAACTTTTGTAGGGTTTCGCTCGTCTTGGAAGAACCATACAGTCGACTGCGATTTTTCTCCATTGTCATACGCGTAGATGAAAGATTCGTCACCTGTCACTATTTCATACACATATTTTGAACACTGCAATCGTATTTTTTGAGCATTTCTTGCCACCAGTTCACAGGCTTTTTTTGAGCGATTGACAGATTATGAGGGTTCCAGCTTAAACAATTTTTTTTTAAAGTCAAATACTCATGCAATATTGAATGAATGCTATGTCACGATAAGTTGGATATAATCTAGCAGTATTTTTTCACAAACAGCATACATTTTTTTTTCGAAGTAGCAACCGATTTTGGATTACCTTTACGAAACTCCTCGTTAAGTAAAATACGTCGACGATTGAATTCAGTCAACCCTCAATTAACACCGGTCCTGGATGATGATTAATCGCTAAAAATCGAACTGAGTTCATTGATGCTCTATTGTTGATTTAATACAAGTCAAAAGATGTAAAAACTACGTTATTGAGTTTCATTTCTAGGCCGACATTAATTTTTTTAGTTACTGCAAACAAATCAATAGCATTTATTGCCAAAGCATTCTGAGTAATATACGTACTCAGAACGTATATTAAACTTGAATTTATTAATGTCAGTTGCTAAGTTGCAGCTCTGGGGTAACCAAATTCTGAAATATAAAGCACAAACCTCGTACACCAAACCGTATGTGAACAATGCGTACCGAGAGGAATATTGCTGCTGAATAGGCTAGTGTTAATGGAGATTGATACACGTCTGATTTTTTTGGTGCTTAAATTGGACTTGGTTGTTAGGTGGTTTCAAACAGGCTGTGCCACATGCCAAACGGCACGCGTTACCAAGTACCTATTGAGAGACGAGTTTATCGAGCAATTAAACTCACTCTTTGGATCAGTCCATTAGCTGTCAAGATCATGCGACTTTAGTCCATTAAAATATTTTTAGTAGAAAAACGTGAAGTGTCACTAATAGAAGGATAAGGGAGACAAAATTAAAGACAATATTACAGCTACCATTGGTGAGATACCGGCCGAAACTCTGGAAAAATTATGCCAAATTTTGAGCACATGGACTGACCACCTACAGCGTTTGTAAATTGATATTGTAAAAATTACAAACGGAATGACAAAGAAATGCACTGTCATTTAGCGTTTGCACAGGTGTAAAAATTTTATTTTGGTTAAAAAATTTATTTTATTAGTCAACTCGACACATTGTAACGACAGATATTTCGACTTTTAGTGTCGTCATTTTTTGTATTTCTTTTTCATGTGTCAAACACTCTCTACTTAATTTGTTTGAAGAATATTTTAAAAGTTTTATAAAAATGCTTTTAAAAGGTCACACTTAAAAACTAAAAATTTTACTTAAATTTTGGGGGGGGGGGCGGAGTGAAAATGAAAAGTTAATAAAACAGAAAATAAATGCACACGCCTGCATTTCAGTGCCTGTCATTTTATTTATTTGGTTGTATTTGATGTTTAATTGAATTAAAATTTTATTTCTATGTGCGTGCACATGAATATAAATTGCAAAGGGATTAACTAATGATTATGATTACAATAATGAATATATAGAGTGCTTTTTAAGAGGTAAAAAAATAACTATAAAACTAGCTGTCATAGTAATGTGTGTTTGACTTTCTTCATTATAATTTAACAAATTAAAGCATTTAATTTACAAAATTCGCACTCTGTTCATCAGACTTATACACCCCAATTCTAAATAACAATTCCCTGGGAATTTTTTCCCTATTCCCTGTTCCCCTATTCTAAATAATTTCTCCCGGGGAAATTTGTTCCCTTTCCCTTTTCCCTTATTCTAAATAAACTTCGAAATTGGGAAATTGTTCCCTGGGAAAAAAGTAGGTATTACGAAAGGTAATTAAAGGGGGAATGTAATAACAATTTTTGGGAAAAAATCCGCCAACAAATTCAAAGGGAATTGAGACAAAAATGTAAGTATTTAATATTTTTTTATAAAAATTGTGATAAATATTGTAATTTATTGTTACTTTTAGGATAAAAACAACAAACAGGAAGCAGAATAATGAATTGTTTTTTAGTTTTAAAATAATTTTAATTTTTATTTATCTTTTTTGAAGTTTTTAAATTTTTTTTAATAAAGTGTTATATTTATTTACAAAATGTATATACATATATAAGAAATGGCTTTTTTACAGAAATTTATTAGAGATTATTCGGAATATTTTTTCTAATATTTTTCTATTATATTTTCTAATATTTTGGGCAATGGATAAATATTGTGGTGAGTCTAAGGATACCACATCATTATCCTAAGCGCTCAAATAATCTAAATTTTCTACATCGTTTACTTCAGCATTGCATTTAAAATGAATGCAGATATTATGCAACGCACAGCAAAATTTTGTTATTTTAGCAGCCTTTTTTGGAGCGTAGTGCAGCTGTCTAGCACCAAGAATGCAGCTCCATCTCTTTTTTAAAACACCATTAATGCGTTCAACCACATTTCAACACTTGGAGTGAATTTTATTTCAACAGGCTCATCCTTGCATCTAAGCCTCCTAGAAAGTATGCATGTTTAATTTATGAATTGTCTGTTATCATTCAAAACTTTACCAAGAAGCCAATAATTGCTGCCACCTCTAAGGTATTCTTGCTCAAGGTGAGCACTCAATTCGCCAGAATTCCAAATAAATGAATCGTGACACGCTCCGGGATGTGAGGCATCAACGTACTGAATCCTCAGCTCATGATCACAGACCTTTAATTTTTTGAGTTCCGTCAACACATCCAATAACGTTTGGAATGCTATACTTCACATAAAAGAGCTAACGCAACTTTCCGTTTTTGCACTTCACTTCTGCAGAAAGTTATCTACATAGGGCGTAAATGTTCCTTATATATTAATAACTCCTGCCAGAACTTTGCTAACACTACACTGAGCCATAGACACGCCGTAATCTTTACCAATGCCCGTTTGGTACAAACCTTCAGCAAAGAAGCGGAAAGTCCACTTAATTTCACGATTGGAGAAATTGCAAAGGACTTACGTTTGGGCTGAATACCTTAACACGTCCAACAGATATTTGAACGCCGGTTTATTTACTCTGTAATATTTTTCTAACCTTCCAAAAGTAAAATTTACAAAGTGTGCGGCAACTCAAGTGGGTTGCTGGCGTCACATAGCATTTTCCTTTCTACCCTTTGCTTACTCTTGTGCTTCAGAGTTTTCTGCTTCAGCTATTATTATTAACAACGCTTAAAATTAACACTAAACATTTTTGTTCACTTTTAACAATTTTTTTTTTATTATTTACGAATATTCACTTTTTACGCTAAAAATTATTAGCAAATATTTTGTCAAAACAAAACAACAAAAGCAAACAGCAGACTTCGAAAATGTAAAATTCTCTCTCCCTTGTTATTCCCTTCCCCGACTGTTTAGAATAGGGGAATTTTATTCGCGGGAAAAGTGAATTCCCGGGGAATTCAATTCCCTGGGAATATTTAGAATTGGGGTGATAAAGTATAAGTTACGGTGCGCTTAATTATCCATCTGAGCATCTAATACGCTATACTATGAATTGACTAATGACAATTAAAAACCCCTTAAACTCTATTATATCCAGAAAAAATTACGGTTTGATGTGGTTTACAATGCATTAACAAAATTTTTTTTTAAGTCGGTAACCGGTGCGATCATTACCGTAAATGACAAACGCTACAGGCATTTCATTCGTAATTTTTTTATTCTACATATTATTCAGATAGCGCTACATGCCATACAGTGTATGAAACGATCACTTTGTTCGGACATACGTTTGTGACCGAACTGTGAATTGGCCAACTCGTTCGTGTAAGTAGAAACCTTTGTACTACTTTTTGTGGGGATGTGTAAAGTCTCTAAACTTTACCAAAAAAATACCCGCAAGTATTGATTAGTTGACATCAGTTTAATGCAAATATAATTAGAAGGCACTGCAGTTGCAGCATTTAGTTCAATCAGGCTATCAGAATTTACGGAAGTTTGTGACAAGGATACGATACGATGTTGGATTGCGTATCTAAGATTGGACTTGGTTTGGTACAAAAACAATTTCCAATAGTGTCGGAACATTGAAATAGGAATTTGGGACATTCGAAGTTGTGTTATTTATGTTCTCACAAGTATTTTGGTTTAATTTGGCAACACAATTAACTTTATTTAATATTCTCCGGGATTTGCGACTAGTTGGTTACGTATTCTGTAATGAATTAAGTGCTTAAAAAAATCATCTAAATCTTTTAATTTCTTAAAGTGAGGAGTAAAATAATTCAGATTTATTTTTAATTTGGAAAAAAATACTTTGTGATTTGGAAGAAAAAATGGAAGTCACTTTCGAACTATTGACTATTCTGATTATTACACTGCCAGTGGAGATTTTTATATTTTAAAATAGATGCCGCTTATCAATCAGTTAGACTAATTAATTCAAAATGACATTGCGAAATAAGACCAGGTATGCTCGAAAAAGTGATGCAAAATTTGACCACCCAAGATGGCGTTAAAAAGCCGCAGTTGCAGAGGCCATATGACAAAAGTTATTTGTAAATATTAAATGCCAGAAAATGTACGAATTAATATAACCAACACTTTAGCCATTTCGTTGAACATTTTGTGTTTTATTTTTAGAAAAATTTTTATGCGCCTAAAAAGATACCCTGTACTTATAATAATAGCGATTTATTGATGTGTAAAGTAAACTTTGAAAATTATTTAATCCATCTATCGAAAACATAAATTAGTAGTATTTTTTTTTTTAGTTTTACTTTCAAGGTCTTGAATATTTGCTCGAGTTAATTAAAAATGAAATCATAAAACTGCAAAAACAAAATCACATAAATAAAAGCCATAAACATTTTATATCTGTCAAATAAATCTAATTAAATCTTTCATCTGTTTTTGATGACAGAAATGTAATGTCACATAAATGCAAATCCCTTTTTATTACTCAAACAATTAAAACTGTAAGTACAGTACTTAAATTGTAGGTATTTTATAGACAAGCGTAGTTTTCGAATTTTATTTTTAATTTGCTTTTTGTTAAGGAAATAGTAAATTGAGAGAAAGAGGATTTGAACATTAACAAGTGCCTTAAATTGTGTCCTAATATAATTTGTATTTTAATTCTGAAAAAGGAAATTTTGTGTCCAATTTAAGAGTTTTATTTTCGCAATTGGACATGCAAATACTAACTAATCTTTCAGCCTCATGTTGCTTTTGGTAACGACTTTACGGTTGTAGAGTAAAATGCCTAAAAATTAGTTATATTGAAAATAAGACTTAAAAATAAGTTAAAAGGTTGTTATGGCTCATGAAAGGTTGCAAGAGTAATAGTCTGAGTCAAATTTCATGAACATTTTACAAATTTTTTATTCTGTCGATAATTGTGAAGGTTCTTATAACGGGTGTTTTCTATAGACGTAAATAATTTTAAGTTAGCAACACTTTTTATATGGCGACCAATTTGTCAGCTGTCAAGTGACTTATGTTTAGTTTGGTTTGTCATTTTTACATGAATAAACTGACGCCTAAGCAACGTTTCCAAATTGTGCAAATTCATACTGAAAATCATGGATCTCTTCGGAGTACGTATCGCACACTACGTCCATTTTACGGTCAACATATTCGTTCGTCACTTTTGTTTCAATGGATATGTCAATAAACAAAACTGCCGTATTTGCAGTGATAATAATCTTTAAGTGTATGTTGAAACACCGTTATATCCAGAAAAACTGGCTGTTTGGTGTGCTTTATGGGCTTATGGAATTATTGTTCCGTACTTCTTTAAAAACGATGCTGGTCAGAACGTTATAACGCTATAGAGCCATAATTACGAACCTTTGCATTCCTAAATTGAAAAATCATGATGATCCAAAAGGATGATTGTAGATCACGTCAGAAAATGATAAAAACCGCTGTCGCTAAGGTGATGAACATACTAAGGGGTGACCCAAATCTTGAAAAATCAAAAATTAGAAGGCCAACACTTAGTAGAAAAATAAGTGTAATAGTAGGACACATGAAGCTAATGTGCAGGAGCTGCTGTTTCAACTACAAGTCGCAACATGTCACAGAACTTGTGCTCCATATTATTTATTAAGGACAATTTTTGGCAACCGCATAGTTTCATGGTTCGGACCCGTGACTTGGCCTTCAAAACCGTGCGATTTAACGGCGCTAGACTTTTTTCTGTAGAGATATGTGAAGTAGCTAGACAACGTCCGACCTAGCCGTGGCATTCATATGCCAGAAGTCATATTTTAAATCAAATGACTTATGATTATCTTTCGGCTAAAGTAAATTTCATGTTAATTAAAAAAATATCATCTTCGATTTATTCCTTTTTTTAAATTCTATAACTCTACAGAAAACACCCTTTATATCCTGCAAGACGAATAATTATCCACAAAATATAATATTTCCATTAAGAAGGGTTATTGCTTTAAATATACAGGGTGGACCAAAAGTCGCGCCTGCGTGTAAAAATTGAATAACTTTTTTGTTTATTATTATTTTTTATTAATTTTTTTTTTAATTATAATATTATCTTTGTATGAACTAAATTTTAATTATGAAAAATAATGTCAGAGAGATGACCACCATTTTCATCGATGCACAATTGGGCTCTTAAACAGGCGTTTTGCATAACTGCACGCAAGGTTTCAGGCTCTATTGCCCTGATCTCAGCTTCAATGTTGTTCTTTAGCTGCTCTATAGTTTAAGGCTTGTTTACATACACTCGTTCTTTGAGATAACCCCATAGAAAATAATCAGTTGCAGTTAAATCCGCATTGGCCAGCACCAATTAAATTCTGAATTTTTCGAGATAATTCGGTCGTCAAAAATTTCATTTAAAAACGTCATTGTGGCACGGGCCGTGTGTGCTGTTGCTCCATCCTTCTGAAACCACTTGTTGGCTGCCTCAGGGCGTACAAAATTATTAAGCATAGCGCGATATCTGTCCCCATTCACCGTTACTGTATTACCAACTTCATCCTCGAAGAACGATTAAAAGTAAAATTCTACCAATTTTGTTCGTTGCTCAGTCGTTAAATTTTGCATGGTGGTGTAACACGAATCTATGAATAAAATATGAAAAAAAAAAAAAATAAAAATATTAATAAACAAAAAAGTTATTCAATTTTTACACGCAGGCGTGACTTTTGGTCCACCCTGTATTTTACAGAATCCCCGTATATGATTGTATGTTTGTATTATTTTATTTAATTGCATATTAGGTTTCTTACGTTAGGTAATGTTGAAAAAGAAAGGCATTAAAAGCCCAAACCTTTGAGTAGTATACACGTGTGTGAATGAAAAGTCTACTACTAGAACCATAAGCCGAAACTTGTCTAATAATTTGGATACGTCAAGAACCCAATCCTTTCAGTTTAATACCTTATACGCAATTTTCAATTTGAATTCCTTAGATACTTCAAGTTTGGCATAATGTGCTCGTTTTAATTATCATATCTAATACGCATAAACACAGGATGGTTACACAGAAAGTATTCTAAAGTCCCATCCTCTTTTTTGCATGGTTTTTATGTCGTGTCATCTGACAGTCCCATACGAGCATAATGAGTTCTCACCTTCACAGTTGTTAATCTTCTAAGTGTTGACCTTCTTAGTTTTGATTTTTCAAGATTTAGGTCACCCCATAGTATGTGCATCACCTTAGCGACAGCAGTTTTTATAATTTTCTGACGTGATCTACCATCATCCTTTTGGTCTGCTAAAGAGTATTTTGATTTGTCTGTATAAGGATCGATGTCTTGGGTATTTCTTACGCTAATTGTTTTATAATATTCTCGCTGCTCTATTTTAATGGTGATGCAGTGAACGATTCTATATTTCCTTGAGACTTTGTCACATGTTACACCAGTTTCTTAAACAGCAAAATTAATGACATAACTTTTTTACATTTTTTTTTTAAAGATTTTGTAATACAATAAGGCAAAAGATAAACAGTTCTCACTGCAATGCACTGTCAAGAAAAAATACATTTTTAAGATAAAAAATTGGTTTTTTTAATACATCCTCTGAGATTATTTGTGGTTATATTTAGACCCCATGATGTTTAAACCTCAAAAAGTATAAATATTCTGAGTCCTGGTTTCATTTTATGACGAACTGGTTAGATCCGTCCGCTTATTCGTCTATTGAAAGCACAATAGAGCTTAAAAATGGGCAAGAGAGTTATAGCTCGTAGTGCAAGAGTAGGTCAAAAAAACCATATCCTTCCAACATCGAATAAAATGCAATTGTGTCCAAACGCATTAAAGTAGAGCCATGAAACTTCAAATATATATTTTCTGAGTAAAAAGTATTTTTTTTCCCGAAAACTGGCAAAACCTATGCGTTAGGAAAGGAGTTATGGATCAAATTGTACGAAAACTTATACCGCACAGAGTATTTTTCGGTATATTAAAAATTTAAAACGTAATATGACTGAAAAAATTAGATGTATGATTCTAAAATTTGGCAAACATTGCTTTGTGGTCAAAGGCTAAACGGAAAATAAATGTGAAACGCCCATTTTTACGCCCACCTCCAATATAATGCTTTATTTCAAATTCATAAAATTTTTCTATGGACAAAGTTTTTGGAAGAATAAAGGACTATATTGAAATATCTAAGTTGTATTTAATAGCAGAAAATATATTGTCACGACTACTTTAACGCCCACTTTCATTTAAAGACTAAATTTACGAAAATATTTTGATAGCATATCGAAGTTATACAAAGATAGTGATTCACATTTTAGTATAAAGAGATTATTCCGTATTTTCTCTAAAGTTTTCTTTCTTCTTCAGAATACAATATGCTTTTACGCTATTCTACATTGTTCATTCTACACTAATTTTTGACATGTCTCACGACTTGTATTGCACTCTAAATTTCAGTAATTTCTGAACTTTTTTTTGCTGCTCTAAAGAATTGTCTAACAGTAATACCGTCATTCGTATTACTTTTTTGTTTTATTGGGATGTCTACAAACGAAATCACTGTTTTGTATTCATGTCTTCCAGCAAATATTGAAGAGCATATATTACCATTTTTAATATCAAAAAGACATCTTTGCAATGTATTTTGGATGTTTTTACCCATGTATTAAAAATTTGACAACAACTACTTTAAAGCTTACTTTCTCCTAATCCGAGCTAACCCAGCATTTACACATGAAAGTAATTTCATGAAATTCGCAATACACTCACACTTCTTCACTAACACACTCACATTTATTCTACTTTCCACTCAGATTTCAACGATTTTTTCCAGAAAGTAAATTTTGACGTTTTCAAGAAAGTAAAGTGACAAATGGTAAACACTGTTGTTAAAACTTACAAAAATTTACAGAATTGCGGTAAAATAATAATTGTAAATATAAATTATTTTTGTATATATGAAGAGATTTATAATATTTATTCTTCCAATATACATAAACAATAATATTGATGTCATTTTAAAACAATAATTTTATTAAAAGTTAACAAAAATTATTTTTTTCAACTATTGCCTTTTAAATTTGTGTATAAAATATTCTTGGTAACTCTAAAGGTAGTAAAATAAAAATGGAGGCAAATTAAGCTCATCAATGTACAATGTATAGCAAGTATAGCGACTCTACGCTTCGACGACATTTTTAAAATGAAATTTCACTTTCCTGTGTAAATGCACAAGAAATTTACATGAAAGTGGACTATTTCATAGACATTTTTATTTATAATACGTGTACAGAAATTTCATATAATCACTTTCATGTGTAAATGCAGGGTAAAGGCAAATAAATACAAAACATGAATTGGAGTTACCTTTTGTATTGAGAAGCTTATAAAACGATCAAAATGAATGTTGCCAGACAGTTTTTTTAATTTTTCCAGCTAGATTTGTGATTTACCCCAGTGTGCGCAGTTTGGATACAGGAGACATGTAGTCCTCAATACATCCAGACTATTAAACTTTTCACAGTGAGTGAAAGGCTATATCTAGGTTTGTCATTCCGTGTATATATTTTCTGAAAGCTTATAAATAGGGGAGTCAATTAAGCACTGTCGGTCTGTCCGGGTGTATGTTGAAATCAACTTTTTGAAACCTCCAGACATTTTCAAGACCCGTGTATGGCACAAAAATATTAGAATAATCCGTGAGCAGTTCGGTATAGAAAATCAGAAAAATTGCTTTATAAACAACTGAGATATGATGAAAAAACATTGACCTCGTCTTTCTACACCAATACAGCCTGGATGAACGTAGGTTCGAATCTCAGTTAAGACAAACATTTTTTTTTTATTTTTAATTTACTTATTGATTTCTTTTTATTTTTTTTTTTTGATTTTTATTTTTTAAACACATGCGGATAAAGTATTATAAAGATAATGAAACATATATGTATGTATGTACGTATTTCATATTAATGAAATAAATGGTAGTACAAACAATTGTTATTGCATGACGTTGTGAAGGGTATATAAGATTCGGCACGGCCGAATATAGTACTCTTACTTGTTTTTCATTAATACCATTAAATCATAGAATAATATAACATTAAACCTTAAATGTATACCGGGAAAAACAATTTTTCCTAAAGCGTTTTTTGATTATTTTTTTTAATAAATAAATTAAATAATAAAATAAATTACTTTAATTTAGTTAAAATGTGGCTACTTTTATGTATATTTTTATTTATTTTAATATTATTTACATATACATACCTTTATGTTTTCTTTTTTTATTTTTTGCTCTTTTAATTAAACCAAATTGATAATATTTCTTTATACTTAATTATTTTTGCATTTTTCTGTACCAATAAATGTAACTTTAGATTTACAAAAATGCTTAAAGAAAAATTTTTCTATATAAAAATGTTATCAAACTACAAAAGAAGCAAATTCTTATTGTTCTTGTGATAAAATAACAATGAATAAATAAAATTTTTGACACTCATCTTCGAATCCCCTTTAAATTATATTGTGGTTCGAGGGAAAAACGTACTAAAGTAACTAATCGACACAACAACCAAAATCAAAAAAGGTTTTATAGACACAATTTTAAAATAAACAGTCACAGCAATATGAGAGTTACAGTCTCTCCCGTCCCCCTTCTTGATACAATTAACTTCATAAAACATTTTGTATCACAACACTATGTTTGTGAACGCAGCTGTATTTTTAATAGTAAAAAGAAAGAAAATAATAAAAATATACAAACTCCAAGCAATAACATTTTATTTTATATGCCTTAAAAATAAAAACAATATTTTTTTTGCGGCGCCTTATTTCTTATTTAAAAAAGTTTACTGCTCCTTTCCAAAATAAGCATTTTTATTTTTAATGTCTTTCTGTTTGTTTTTTTTCTCTCTCTCTCTCCACATTTTATTTGCTTTCTTATTTGTCTTCCTTACTTTGCAAATTACAATTGTGTTTGGTTGGTTGGCTGTGTATAAATGTGTTACATACATATGCATATAAATTGGCATTCAATGTTGATAAAGGACCTGCAGCTAAATTTTCCAGTATATTAAATTCAGGTGTGGATATGCAGCACTAAAAAGCATACAAAGTAATTTTGATATCAAATTTAGAATTTCGATTTTATTTGGTTTTTAATTTGCTACAGGTACTTATACATATAGAATTGTTAATATAATTTACTGCTGTATTAATTTTTAAATAAGTAAAGAGTCGAAGTAAAAAATATGTTTAAAACTTATGTAACTCCAACTGTGCTTATTATTAACAACAAAGAGATTCCGCAGAAATATTTTTAAAGGTAAAAACATCAAAGTAAATACGAGTAGATATGTTTGTAGTATAGTATAGAACGTGTATGTATGTACTTTTGTTCATTGCATTTTTATTGTTACAGATTTATTTTTAAATAGCTTAATTAACATTATAATTATATTATATTATTTTAGTTGTAGTAGTTTAAGTTACTGTATTTGTATTGGTTTATTTCGCTGGTTTTATTATTCCTGCATATTAACGGCTTAATTTTAATGTAACGGTTTTCGAATGTACTAGTGTGTACATACGAGAACTTTGTCGAATGTTACCGAACACCACTATGTTACTATAAATAGCCGAACAACACAGCTAACATGATCAGTATAACAGTAGAGCTTGTTAAGTGTGTGTCAAAGTGAGTTTGACAATAAAGGTGTATAACAATAAGTAAAGTGATACTAAAGCAATATCTGAGTGTGTTTAAATAAATAAAGTGCTCTCAGTTTTATAACGAATTTCAACTGTTTTTAATTGCAATAAAAGAACTCAAGGTGTATTTAAAGGAAATAAGCCAACGTTTATAAAAGGTATAAACGTAACAACATGTAGGGATGTAAGCGGTTATACCCAGCTAGAAATAAAGTAAAATGTATTATTGTTTCTCATATTCTCATTAAGAAAACCTGAAAGTGATAAAGTAATTAAAATATAATTTGTTTTTTAATTTCTAAAATATATTCCATCAAATAAAAAGTGAGGCATTTTGTTGTGTAATAATTTTCCAAATTGTTCGATAAATATTTTTGAAAATTACAAAAAAATTTATTTTATTGTTTTATCGATATATCCTTTACAACTAGATTATATCTTATGATTAAAGTATGGACTGCATAAATTGTGCAACTGCATAAAAATAAACTAATACCTTAAAAAACATTACAACGAATTTCAAATATAACACTTTAATATATTAAAGAAAATTTGAAAACTTATAACTTTGCCATCAGCGTTGTCAGATTTCTTTTCAGGTTTCTAGCCAAATGGATTGTGAAATATCGCCAAAATACAAACAAAAATTTAAAACTTTTAGTTATAACAAATAAGAGTTCTATATTCAATTTTGTGTTCCAATTTTGTGTTCTTTTATAGCACAAAATTTACTATTTTGTTATTAACAGTAATCACTATGGAATAATCTCATAATACTAAAATATGTATCACTTTCTTTGTATAACTTCGATATGCCAGTAAGATGTTTCGTAAATTTAGTCTTTCAATGAAAGTGGACGTTAAAGAAGGCGCGTCAAAAAAGTTTCTGCTAAAAAATAAAAGTGAGATATTTCAATATAGCCTATAGAAGGTAGGCGTTAAATTGGGCCTATCAAATTAATTTTCCGTTAGTACAAAGCCTTTGACCAAAAAGCAATGTTTGCCAAATTACAGAATCATACATCTAATTTTCTCAGTTTTATTAAGTTTAAAATTTTAAGTATACCGAAAAATACGCTGTGAGGTATAAGTTTTCGTATATTTTGATCTATAACTCCTTTCCTAAGTCATAGATTCAAAAAATTTTTGGGAAAAGATATTTTTTTTTACTCAGAAAATATACATTCGAAATTTCATGGTTCTACGTTAATGCGTTTGGACACAATTGCATTTTATTCGATGTTGGAAAGGCATGGTTTTTTTACCTACTCTTGCACTACGAGCTATAACTTCCTAATATTACGATTTAGAACATTTTCAATGCCTTGTGCATAATAAAAATTCTGGCAAAATTTGAGCCCCCTAGCTTTTTCGGTTCGAGTTCTATCGTGCTTTCAACAGACGGACAGATGGATAGAAGGACGAACATGGCTAAAACGTCATAAAATAAAACCACAACTCAGAAAATATATACTTTGTGGGGTCTTAAATGGATGTGTTACAAACGGTATAAAAAAATGAATATATCCCCACCATTTATTTGGTTATGTCCGTCCGTCTGTCCGTTTATCTAAACCGAAAAATTTACCGTCTTTTTGCTTACTAAAATCGGCAGAATTAGATGTATTATATGATAAAATTTTGCGTTTATACCTTTCTTGTAATTTTTATTACGCCAGAAAATAAAAGTGAGCAGCGCACTTAAACACCCATCTCCCATATAACGCTTTCTCTAAAATTCATATTATTTCTATATGGACGAAAATGAAAAAAAAAGAAATCTAGAAAGGATTATCTAAATATATGAAATTTAAATATTAGTTATATTTTTATTTTATAAAATAAGAGGGGTTATGCCCACACAAAGCTAATATTATTTTTTTAATTACCTTCAGTTTTTGTGAAAATACAATACTGTATGACTACTTGTGTAGGAATACTAAACGTTTTATTGTAAGACAAAGGTAAGGTTAAGTTAGGTAGAACAGGCAGCTGTTGTGCAGCTCACTTGGGTCCATTATAATGATCCCATTGTGATACCTGAATAGAAAAGTAAGAATAGAATAGAAAAGAGAGAAGAGAAGCAGACTAGTTCAGAGTCTCTGGCGGGAATCGAACCCACAACCCCCAAACTAGCAGACCAGCACACTACTGACTAGTCGACCGGGGAACCCTATTGTAAGACAAAGAAATTGATTACAATTTTGTCATAAAGAGTTTATTCAATATTAATTACTGTTAATAACAAAATAATAAAGTTTGTGCTTTAGAAGAACACAAAATTGATGGTGGGTTTCATGAATTCAGCACAAACGAATATAGTGCTCTTACTTGTTATTTAACGACTGTTGAAATTTAATTGTTGAGAATTCATTTTATTTGCTTGTTTTATCATAAAACATAAAAATTAAATTATGTGTCACAATTAAGAGAAGTTTTTTTTTTTTATAAAAAAAAAATACAATAAATTTAATAAAAATGCATTGCTCAAATAAAAAATCTTAAAAACCAACTCACAAGAAACTACAAAATAATTCTTAATTCATATGCTAAATAAACTTCTAGATCATTAGTTGAGTGTTCGACATTGGCATCAAAAATATTTAAGAGTAAGACGTTTAGGTGAAGATTTTTCGAGAATAGATCGGCCTTCAGTTCAATTTGTGCGTCAATTTATGAAACGAGTTCATGAAAATGGATCATTGTTGGACAAAGCCGGACCCGTAAACGTTCTTGTTCGGTTCATTCAATCAAAAGCATTGCTGGTCCAGATAAGAATGTGCGAGAACATCCATCCACATCAACTCGTCATCGTGCTCAAAAACTGAGCAATTCTCGCCATTTTTTGAAAAGAATTTTTCATAAAGACCTCGGTGTGAAGACTTAAAAAGTTCAACTGACTTAACAATTGAAGCCTCATGACCATCCGATGCGTTTTCGCTTTGCCCAATGGGTAGAAGATTGTTTGGCAGAAGATAAAGAATTTGGCCAAAAACTCGTATTTTCAAAAGAAGCTCTTTTTCATCTGACTGGCTATGTCAATATAAACAAATTGTAAATATGGGGTTCAGAGAACACACTCAAATATTGAGAAGCCAATTCATCCACAGCGAGTACCTGTTTGGTGCAGATTGGTGTCTGGCGGAATCATTAGACCATTTTTCTTCGAAAATGAGGAAAAAGCCACCGTTAGCGTCAACGGTGACTGTTACCCTGGCATGCTCAACGAATTTTTGTTTCCAAAAATCCATCAAAACGAAATGGACGACATTTGTTTTCAACAAGACGGAGCCTAATGTCACACAGCTAACGTAAACATCGATGTTTTACGCACTGTTTTTGAAAATCGAATAGTCAGCCGAAATTGTGATGTCAATTGACCGCCTTGGTCTGTGATTTAAGTCCTTTGGATTATTTTCTGTGCAGAGCCACTAAGGATAAATGTTATCTGAACCATCTAGATACAATTGAAGCACTTCAATCATAAAATCAAAGCTGCCATTGAAGAGAATCGAGCCGAAACAATCAAAAGTTTATTGAAAAATTAGGTTGTTCGAATGGAATGATATTGCGTTCTATTTTTAAATGACTAAGTTAAACCTTTCCAATTAAAGCAGAAATTTAAAGACTTAATAAGTCCTTTTTTTATAGCCGATTAAAATTTTAAATATTTGTTCTTCTATTAACGCCATTACCATTTAACATTTATTTTAAGATGTTGCATTTAAAGTCAATCGTTTTTGATACACAACGCCGATATATTTTTAGTTTATTAGTCTTGCTCTTTATAATGGTTGAAGGCTTATGCAATTTAAAATAATTTTTTTTATAAGAGGCACAAGAAAACACATATATTTTTGACGCAACACCATCGTAGTAGAAATCATACAACATATCATTAAGTAAAGCTTCAGTCGCAATTCTTATCAATAACGTCATTCTCAAAGAAATATGGACCAATGACACTGTTAGTCAAAACAATGATTTTTTGAAATAGATTCGACGCTCATGGATTTCACGGTAATTGATGTCTTCCGAAATTCGACTGTTTTGTTGGTCCACCGAAATTCCCACTTCGATAAAACAATTTTAATATCAAAAATATCTTAAAAGAACTTTAATATTTATTAGTTGCTGGGTACTTAAATTAACATATGAATTTATATAAATACACATACATACATAAACAAGTAAAAAAATTAGCATACATATTCACTCACTTTTTATATGACTGGCTATAAAACATATACAAAAAAAACCCCATTCCCTTTAAGGCTTATACTGCAAGGCACATAAATACGGAGTGTCTGGTTAAAATTACAATTTAATTTCACTGTACAGACATACAAATATTGCTTGTTTGAAAAAAATAGAATTTTGTATAACGGGTGTTTTGAAAGGGTGGGGGGTTCGGATATTATTTTTAAAATTACATCTAATTTTCTGATATCTTAGAACTGAATAGAATAATCGATACGAAACTTTCCAGTAATTCATTGTATTTTTCAAACGCTATGCACTGCTCAGGTAGACTAGTCAGTAGTGTGCTGGTTTGATAGTCTGCGTTTTGCGGGTGCGTTTCCCGCCAGAGACTCTGGACTAGTCTGCTTTTCTTCTTTTCTATTCCATTCAGATATCACAAAGGGATCAATATGATGGACCCAAGTGAGCTGCACAAAAGCTGCCTTTTCTATTTTATCTAATAAAATCCTTCACCGCTATTGATGCGATTGTGACAGAGGACTCGAATTTATCAATCCGATGCCGTTCTCAGTAACTAAGTCTCTGTCCGTCTGTTAACAAGATTTTTATCGTCAAATCATCTAAAGTGGTGCGGCTCATTTCTGACTCAAAAGGTATGTGAACAAGCTGAATTTTGCCTGTTTGGAGAGGGCATTAACCCTCATGAGACATTACATTCCCAAAAACTCGCCGTTTCGTATGGTTTCCATGCCGAAGGCATTTTTGTTTATAAATCTAAAACCGGTGCAAATGATTTATAATTTTTTTTTTATGCTTTAAATCATTGCAAATAATTTGAAGGAGAAAAAGTTTTAAAAAGTTACTGAAATATGCCATATATTAAGGAAATCCATCACATTGTTGAGTCAAACTTTTGGTAACCGAATTATCTCAAGAAATGAATCTAGAAATTTGATGATTTTGTTTATGTGATTTGACAACCTTAGACTAGCTTATGTGGGGTTACGCCAAATCTCTAGTCCATGCTGATAAGCCAGCAATGACTGATTATTTGGAATTAAAAATTCGATACACTTTTAATAAAATAATACGACGTATGCTTGAAAAACGTGGTGCAAAGTTGGACCGGCAGGATGGCGTTCATAAGCCGTAGTCGCAGAGGTCATAAGCCAGAAATTATTTTTTAATACAAAATGACAGGGATTTTTGAGCTAATAAATCCAACAGTGTGTGTGTTGTGTTTTATTAAAAAAAGTTTCTATGCTTATAAAAGTGCACCCTATATTTAACTATAACATACTTTGTTCCGTTACTACTTTTTCGGAATGTTAAACTTTTTCATTTCTAATTGATGTTTAACGGAAATACTCGAGCCTCGACTACACATTTGCTTTCACGCTTGGGTTTTACTAAAAACTGTTGCTTGAATTATTATTAATTTTTTGTTTTATAAAAAATTAAAAACCAAATAAAAGTGTTATTATTTTTTACCACTGTTTTTTAAAATAAACAATAATAAAAATAATTTTTAAATATATACTTTATAAGTATATACTTTGTTACTTGATCGTAGTCTAGGACAGACTGCTTGTTAATTATTTAGGGCAAATAAAAAACAATAAAACTAACAACGAGTGTAGGAAAGAAAAATATAATGTGAAAATTAATATTTTATATAAGTTTCGTTCATGTGTAGGTTATACTTACATGTGTGTTGTGCTGTGGTTGTAGGGTAGAAAACAAACATAACACGTGTGTTTCTTGAAAGTCTGCTATGTTGAACATAAACACAAATTGTTTATGTCAAATATTTAATGGTTAATAATTTTAATAATTTAATTCTTTTGCCTTGAGGTTGATGAAAATATTTCTCAAAGTTATTTTGTGTTTTTAACATTATTTGGAAATATTCATGTTTAAAATATCATAAAATATCTACATCAATTTGTATCTTAAAATATATGTATTTGGCCAATTTACAGGAAGCCCTAACTGGCATATTGTCATTATGTCATAATTATCCAAAAAAATTTTTAAATAAATTAAAAGAATTGTATAAAACAATTTTTTAAGTTTTTTTAAAATGTAAAAAAATTATGACGTTGTGAAAATACGACACTTAGGACACCTTGTGAATTCACTAATTATTTAATAAAATAACTAAGAATTAACGTATTCATGTTTTTGTAAATGTTAGATTAAAGGAGTAAGAACTTTATAGTCGTTCAAGCCCTCCACCAATATTGTACACATATTTTTAACTTTTTTTTTATCGTTTATTTGGTTTTTAATATTAAGTCTTTTATGCGATCGAGAATCAAATGTTTTAACATAAAACTCGTTTTAGTTAAATTTTTTGTATATATTTTAATAATGAATGTTTTGATATTATCTGGTTGCATTGATTTTGAATACATAGTGTAAATCGTTGTTTATTATACCCTTCACCTGTGGTGCACAAGGGTATATATAGCTTTGTCATTCCGTTTGTAATTTCTACAATTTTCATTTCCGACCCCATAAAGTATATATTTTCTGAAAGCTTATGAATAGAGGAGTCGATTAAGCCCTGACCGTCTGTCCGTCTGCCCGTCTGTCCGTGTGTTGGTTGAAATCAACTTTTAGAAGCAACTATATGTTCCTCAGATCAATCTCTTGGAAATATTCAGACATGAATCGCTATTGAAATTCAGTACAATCGCCAAATAACTTTCTGAGATATGAGCAAAATACCACGACCACCTAGCTTTTTTTCACAATTACAACAACAACATACATACATACATACATACATACATGTAAAAAACATACCAAACAAAAAAAATTACAAAAAAAATTACAAAAAAAAAATATTAAATATAAGAAAAAAATAATAAAAAAAACTACAAAAAAAATTTTTTAAAAAAATTTAAAAAAAATAATAAAATATAAATAATATATTAAATAAAATAAAATAAAATTTTTTTGGCTCAGCTGGAATTCGATGCCACATTTATTCTAACGGGGTATGCACGTATTTTATATGGGATGAACAACAATTGTTATTGCATGACTACACGTTGTGAAGGGTATATAAGATTCGGCACGGCCGAATATAGCACTGTTACTTGTTTTTTTTAATTTTTTAAAAATTTTTTTAAATTTTTTAAAAAAAAATTTTTTTATTGTTGTTTTTTTATATACTTTTACTACTTTTTCTTTAGTTTTTGCCATGATTTTTGTTATGGTTTAGTTGTTGGTTTCATATTGTGTAACAATTAAATGATCTGCTTCGTACTGTAATAATAAGCCATTGACAATTGATGCAATGTTCACATGGCAGTATGGATCTCTCTGAATATCGAATACGAAACCTGGCATTCAGACCAATAGTTTTTGTTTCACTTTGACATTTGTATTTTTAATTATTTAACGCGGCGTTTTGTTTTTTCTGTTGTTTATTGAAGCATTCTTCTACACTTTAAAATTCATTTCACTATTTCTCTTTTAAACATATAATTTTTTATTTCCACAATTTTTTTTTTTATTTTTTACAAACAATATTTTTTTGTATTCCTATGTTTTTGTTTTGTTTTTGACAGTTAGTACAGATAAATTAGCGAATTTTGTTATCAAAATTAGAGATGATAGTCAATTCTTCGAAGTTCGCAGCAAGATTCACTCTCAAAATTTTGTATGGCGAATCTTGTAGATTTAATCGAGATTCGGTCGCAAATCTTAAATAAGAGACCGAACCTTGAATTTTGCTGTGCGCCTGAACATGCTATGAGTAGCTATTTGTAGTTAACATAAACAGAAATTAGCCTAAGTTGGCCAGAGCCATAAAGGTGGTCACACTGCCCTGTAGCCGTGTTGTCGTAGAAGTAATAATTTTTATTTACATTCATGTATTCTATTTTTGACAGATTGTAGTCGGTAGTCTGCTGTTTTGTAGGTGTTTATAGCATTATTGTAAGTTTTTAAATTAAAGAAATATATTAACGAAAAATTCTTAAACCCCTTGGTGAATTTCGACCCACCCTATATTTGTAACAGCATTTTTTTATTAGTATTCAAATATTGTATTTATTAATTTAATATATAAAAATTGAAATAAAATTTTATCTATGTAATTTTTATAAGCAACTTTTCAATATACATTTTTACAAAACTATACACTTGGATTTGCATACTTACCATCTCTTTTAATTTGTTGAAAATCAAAACATATCTCACACATTATAGTTTTTATTTAGTAGTTTACAATGAATAGTTTTATTTATTAATTTAAATTTCTTTTCTATTTATTTTAAATAAGTTACAATTTTATAAGTGTGATTTTTATTATTATTATTTAATACTTTATTAGTTTCCAATACTATTCTTTTATTTCTTAAATAAAGTGTATTTTGTTTTCAATCTATAAATAGTTTTACTTGCCGTCATTAAATTTATTACAAAACATTTCCAATTGTTATTGTATGCAATATTTAAACATTTAAAGGTAAATCGATGGAACAGAGTAAGGTCGGGTGGGCTGCCAACATAAATGCGGTATAAAATCTGTTTGAACTTAAAGGATTTTTTTTTTTTTTTTACAGATTAATTGCAAATAATTTATTGTTTTCTGTTTTTAATGCAAGTTTTGTTTGGTGAATAAAAAGTTTTTTGTTTCTATTTATTTTCTCTAAAGACGTGTACATAGTTATGGTGTAAATAAATATAAAATATGGCAGATGTTTAAAAGTTTTTTTTTTATATGTTTGTGAGTTTTTGGAGAAAAAAATTCTATTTAAATTAAATTAATTTTTATTATTTTTTTGTGTGGTCTGTAGTTTGCTAGGTATTTAATTTTGAATACGCTTTTAGGTTATAAAACACACAATAATTTTATGGGCTCGTTTTGTGTGTGTGTGTGTTTTTTTTTTTTTTTTTGTCTATTTAATATTTAGTAGTTGATTTTTGTGGTTTTCTGTATTTTATAATTTCCATGTTTTTTTTTTTTCTTAAATTTATATTGGTAGTTTTCAATAAATATTACATTTATTTTAGGTGATAATCTAGTTAGTATATATTTAATTTTATTAATTAATTTTAATATTATTTTTTTATATATATATTCTTTTAGGTATTTAATAATTTAGTATCACTTACAGTTTTACAAATAGTTTTTTTTTTGTTTTTTTTTTTTTTTTTGATAAATCAGTATTGTGTTTTTGTTCTTTTTGTTCTGTCAATTAGTTTAATTAAAACTATGTCATTTTGAATAACAAATGTGTCATTGAAATGAACACCTTTCTAAATTGGTGTGTATTGTAATGTATTCCTTTTTAAGACTTAAATTTCATGATATGTAAAATTATAAAATAATAACAAATGTTTTTTTTAATAAGTACATAAATAAATGAATTTATATATGGCACAAATAGTTTAACAAAAATTTTATTGTTAAAAATATTTTACAATGTGAAATGTTATTAAATAATATCAGCATGTATGTACCTGCGATTTGTTGAGTTTATACAGCAACAAAAAAAATATATCAAAATTTCAACGATTTTCTACACTATTTTGTTTGCATCTACGGTAATAAATTGCAGAGAATGCAGGCTACACTTTGTTTAAAAGTAGGTGCATACTTTAAGGGGCAAAATCTATATTCATTTCTTACCCTTTATTTGTTTTCTTTATTTTAATAACTTAAATTAAAAATATCTGTCATAAATAGTTAAATTAACATTAAAATAAATAATTAATATCTTTCATAAATTATTTTAGTTATTATTAAACAGCTTTAACAGATGTACATTTTTCTTAATATTGCACAATAAAATATATTTTTTTTAGTATTTCTTATTTTTTGTGTATACCTTAAATAATAATTACTGTTTTTTTTTATTACTTATTATATCTGGGTGTGTTTTTTATTTTTCCTTTTCTTACAGTGTGTTCAAAATGTTTTATAATTAAGAAAAGATGGAAGTCATGTTAATTTATTAGGGAATATATTTTGGCATTTTTTAAAAATAAAATTTTATTAAAGTTTTTTTTTTTTTTTAATTTTCTGTTGACTTTGAAAGATTTGCATTTATTTAGCTTTAAGTTTTTGCAAATATGTTAGTTTTTTTTTTAAATCCTTGTAAAATGATTATCAAAATTTACTGGTGAGTGGTGGTATATTGTTAAATTGGAACAAGCGGGATTTGTCATTACAAATTGTTTAAGAATTGAAATAAAAATTGATTTCAAAACAAAATTATCATTCAAAAAAAATTATGTTTTTTTTCAAGTTAATGTTATAGTTAATCCGTTTAATATATTTTCTTCTCTAAACGAAGCTTTATGTGCTACAACACTGTTCATATTTTTTCCATTTAATATAAGTATTTGACATATGAAAAATATAAGACTTTTTTGCAAACAGGTTACTTAAAACAGTTTACTTTTTTATTTCTTTTTTTTAGAATGAAATACGGCTTTATAGCTGCGAGATGCAAGAAGCACTAAAAAAGAGCAGTCGTTGGCCGCTGTGTAGTGATTTTGTAAAAAAAAAAAATTGTGTAAAGCCAGTGTATTTTATAAACCCAAATTCGTTATCCTTTTATGCGAGATACTTAAACAACAAATATTTAAAGGGAGGTAAGTAATTTTTGCCAACTAAAACACATTTGCCGCTCTTGTTTAAATTTAGCTGTAAGTCCCATGTGAACACTTCAATCCAACAATTTATTTTCATTTTGTTTAATGTTCGACAATTCGTACTTTAATATGAAATAATATTTAATATTACAAACCTTTAATTGGATTATGAACATATATCAAATTGAAATATTTTCTGTTTTATTTAATGCATTTGAAATTTCGAACACGTAAAAATTAAAAAAAAAAATTGGAAACAGTTATAAATACTATATATTGAAGGCTTGAAATGAAAAGGGCATATCTAGGACTTTTTGAAATCGCATTTTTACAGTTTTCTGTTAGTGCACTAATAAATATATCACGCCCTAATGAATTGCAATGATTGCAAATACAGCCACAAAACAAAAACTCAATTTTATTGCCTATTGAATGATCCAGTTCATGCAAACGAACTTTTCTTTTATGAATATAAAATTTCTATTGCAGGAATCATAATTTCATAGTGCTTACCATAGTTGGTTTGTGGTACAATTGTACCATAGTTGGTAACTGGTACACTTTTTGGCACAATTATCTTATTTTAAATAAATTTTTTTCTATTTGTACACGCAAAGAAAAAATATGGTTGTGGTAACCATAATCGAAGAGCAGCATACTATGATTGAATTGTATGATAATGTTAAAAACATATAATGGTTACCAGTTATCATTATTATGTTTAATTAAAGTATCATTCAATAATCATATATATATGACTACAATTGAAATCGACAGTCTTTGCTTTTTTACGTCAAATTTTTGTCTTTTGCTGCAACATACACACATTGATTGTACTTACCAATTTAATTGCAATTTTTATACCAATATTTTTTACGTTTTCTCGTTAATTTGTAAATTTTCTTTAATATTTCAAAATTTTTGTTAATTTTTTTGACATCTCAAACTTTTAAAATAATAAAAATTTATTCAGCAAGAAGAAGAACAATTGAAATCAAATTATTATTAAAAAATAATCATAACTTCATTAATTTGTAATCATACTGTTGTCTCACTTATTATTTAAAGATTATTTTTAATTTATACTGCTTTTGAATATAATTTTATTTTTGTCGTCATAATTTTTTTAAATTATTCTATTTTGAATCAACAACCAATTTAAAGTTTTTACGAAAAGTAATCATTAAATGATACAATTCAAACAAATGCTTGATTATCGTGACAAAATATATGATGAAATGAAACCAAAATAACTATTACTTTTTTTCGGCAACCAAATATTGTTTTAGAAAAAATAATATGATCGTCGTGATCATGTCGCAACCATGGTTTTTCTTTGCATGTACTTTTGCTTAACTCAATATTTATTCCTTTAGCTTGGCTTAAGAAAATTTGTTATGAAATGAAAAAATTATTTGTGATAAAAAAATATCGATTTTTTCATAAAAAATTAAATACAACTTTAGCCAGAAAAAACAAAGAAATATTAAATTAGAAAATATTTATGTATATTTTCGTGAACGTTAGAAAAAACTTATTGTCTAACATCAGGTAATTTTAATGATTAATGTTTTTTCAATATTATGGCCAATTATCATAATCCCACATTAAAAATGATTTTTTTTATAAACCACTTGATTCAAATAATTTGATTGTTTAAAAAAAAACTTTATACGATTGTTAAAAAGCAATTGATTTTAGTGATTTTTACTACCTAAAAACAGCTTCAGTTTGTGTTCAATTAATTAAATCACAGTGCATTTCTTTGCTTAGTGCACATTCTTATTCGTTTTAAACTGAGAGCTCACGTTTGCGAAAAGTAAACCTTACAGGTTTAAAAATGTACTTTGTCTTTGAATGTGGGTAAGAGCCATAATTTTTAACATCGAAAATATTAACGAAAATCCCTATCAAGTAGGGTGATCGATTCGGTTTTACAACCGGTGCAAAAACCGGTTTTTTACTCTTTCAGCTGGCGGTTTTTTCCAAATGTTAATTTTTCGAATGTCGCATACACCGATTTTTTCACTCACAGAAGCTGGGTTTTTTCATTTTTAGTTTATTTTCATTTACCCTTGAAACCAAACGTACCCTACTATATTCATTACTCAAAAAATTTAAAAAAATCAGCAAATTTATTAAATACTCTTCCATAATATTGTAAGAAATTTATTTGTTGTTTCAAAAACAAATGTAAAATAAGAAAAATAATAAGGCTTAGATATTATTTGTCTTAAATGGAGAGCAGGTATTTTATACGTTGCTGCGCTTATAATTTGCTATAATAATCAGCTGTTCAGTTAAGTTTTTTGACCAAATTATTGTACTTTGCAATACTTTTTGGTCTCGTTTTTGAATTTCATAATATTTTGCTTCTACGAAATCTAGCGACTTGTACTAAAGCCTACCCATAGCTTAGCTAATATTTCTGATAACATATGACTTGTATACTAAAATAGTTTGGCACACAAAGGGTCATTATTACAACTTGCCTATAAAGTTAATGTTAATAAAATGTAACTTTAACTACCGTGAGCAGTGAAGTGACTTTTTAATATTTTTCATTATTACAACCTCCTTGTATCAAAATTTTTTTTAATATGGCAGTATCAGAGCAAAACCGATTACTTTTTACAAATTAATTTAGTTCTTAAAAAAATTTACAAAACGAAATAACATTTTGGATGATTTATTTACTGTTTTGTGTCACTAATATAAAAAAATTAAAAAGGTCGAATTAAAAAAGAAATACAAATCACAATTTTGTTGCCATATTTTGTTTCATGTGGAGACACAATGGCATTTTTTAATTTATAAACCCAACCTTAAAAGATAAAGGTAATTGAATAATAAACTTAATTTTTCGGTCAATTTTAGGTAAAAAGTGTCTGTCCTTTAACATCTTTATTTCAAATAACGGCATCTTATAATAATGCCATTGAAAGTGTATCAACTTAAAATGCAATTAAACCAGAGAACAAACTAGTTTATACTATACCTATATATGTATCTCTGTCATGGGTATAAGAAAGAATTATATTTTATGTATTCGACCGGTTAATCGGTTTTTCCAAAATTTTCAAAAAAGCAACCGGTTTTTTCTTTAATTTTAATTTTCAAACTATTTGAGAACCGGTTTCTTAAAAATGTCGAATAATCGATCACCCTACTATCAAGTTCTTATTAGCTTTGCTTCTGCTACACTATGCAATTGGCCACAATTGTGGTATTCACAACTGATGCCGTTTTCTCTGTGTCATTTCATTATTCTTTATAAATTATTTTGGTTTTTTTTCCTTCTTGTTTAAAGTAATAAAATAGAAAATCGAGATACACTTTATTACCATTAAGACATCGATATGCTTATAGCTATTAAAGCAATATGAAAAATTAATTTTAAATAAAAATCGAATTTTCGAAAGTACGAAAACCTGTTACAAATATCCGAAACTATTTTGTTATTTGCGTGTGGCAGCTAAAACAGTTAAAGTTTTCCTTTCTAGTAATTTTCATTAAACAAACACTACTGGGTTAAATTTCCTTGAATTATAATTCAATAGACAATATAAATTTTTTTAATTCCTGTAAAATCCAATCAACTCTAAAAAGAACCATTAAATTTTATGTTCAACATTATCATTACCAAGTAAAAGAACCTATTAAAATACAATTCAATTATTTAAATATTCACTTTGAAACACAAAATAAGCAACTGTTTGAAAACATAAAATTGTTTTGTTGTAAAAATATAAAATGAATGAATGAATTAAACTACCAGAAGTTTTTTATTCCTAAATTTTTTTACCTAAAACGTTGTTGTGTCTCTGTATATAATTTTTGTATTTTTTTTTTTTTTAATTTATATTCTGTAAAGATTTATAGTCAATATTTTTGTTTAAAAATTTAATTTTGTTTTGAGAATTTCTACTATAAAACCCGCATTAATTTTCTTTTTTATTTGTTTAGTTTTAAATATTTCCTTTAATACACTATTTGTTTGTTTGTTTGTTGGTTGGTTTTCCTTTTCATTTTCGATTTCTAATTTCTATTTTTATTGATTTAGGTTTATTCCTGTCATCAAATTTATTTAGTATTTATATTTGTGTGTGAGTGTGTGTGTGTTTGTGTTTCTTTAAACTGCGTTTATTTATACTTTTATACTATTTTTTTACGATGTGTAAATTGTTGTGTTACTTATCGTTAAAATAGAAAAACAATTAACTGTAACTAGAAAATTGTTATTGATTTTGTGCTGATGTCCTTCTTCAAAGAGAACTAAATAGGAAGGGAGTATAGAGAGAGAGAGAGAAAGATAGAGACAAGAATATTCTCTTTGTATTTTTTCATCAGAATGTGCTAAGATTTTGTATTAGCTTGTTTTTGTCCTGTTGATTTGACGATTTTATTAAGTGACTAAAAATAGTTTTTATTTTTTTACTACATTAGAGTCGTTCTACCTCACTAAAGTTCGCATGCTTCAGGGCACGAGAATTGACAACAGATACTTGAGAAATATTTGTGATAAATTTTATGATAAAGAACATTTTTAATAAATGTTAATATAGATAATGAGTAATTCAATTAGGCCAATTATTATTTGCTAAAATAGGATGTTATCGTAGAGATAACTAATTCTCTTTTGACCTAAAATTAACCGATAAGCTAAAGGGAAGCTCATCTTACCTGTAGTTTTTAAAGTAAGTTTTATGAATTAAATTTGCTATTTTTGTAAACACATAGACGACAGCAGGCTGCCGACTACAATATGTCAAAAATAAAATACAAGCGTTTATATGGAAACGATTATTTTGAAGCCATCACAGCAGCAGTGGTGGCGCCCACTTACGCTAATTTCTATTTTTGTAAGCAGCAATAAGCATTTTCAGTGATGTCAATATAATAAAAAATTTTAAATTAAAATGAGATTTAAAATACCTTCTTTATTTACAAGAAAAAAAAAACGAAAAAAAAACGTTTTATATCGATTAAATAATTATTTATATTAAAAAAAACAAGGCTTTAAAACATAAATTTATTTGTTTTTTTAAATTTGTAATTGGTATAAGTGTTATTACGACAAGCGATTTTATTTTTAATAAAGTGAAATACTTTAAGTGGCACCACTGAAAGGTACATTTATTTAATAAACAGCTGTTGCTGTCGTCTTCTAAATAAATAACTAGCTGACTACACGGCAACGATTGCAGCCAACTACCGTTGTAGTCAAAGCATATCCATTAGGTATATGCAACGGCGAATTGATACAACAAAGCAACTTTTGAGGGGATGTTTTATGTTACGGCCAATTCGTACATCAGGGATGGAAAAGTTGTTTTGACATATTAAATATAATAAAATTTGTCTAAAAAAAAGGCTAAAATGTTTGAAACACATTATTAGTGACGCAAAAGCTACAAATATTCATAAATTTAGCACATTTATTATCAAAAAAGTACACGTAAGTGAATTGTTTAATACCGAATCAAAAATCACATTGCCCTTCCCTGCATTAATAAGGCAAATTCAACCAATTATGACAAAAAGTTTCCCCATCAGCTGGGCTGATAATTTCACCTGTATAAATTCGCCTTGGTTGTAGTCATGTGCTGTGTAGCCTGCTGTCGTCTATGTGTTTAATGCTTAAGTTGCGATCAATAAATTTTAAGTTTTCGGTTGAAGGGTTAATAATTTAATATTTTTTAACAAACTAAACGTTAAAATACCAAAAATATTACTTTTTTTGTAGTTAGAAAAATAATTAAAGGTACTTTGTTGCCACTAAATATTTAAATTTGTTTAAAGAAGTCGGCAATTGCTCTGCTTCTGCTATATTTAAAAAAATAGAGTTTATTTTTCAAGGAGGTCGAAATAACGAAAAATATTTAAAGGTCACCTTATTACCCACGTTAGACAAAGCTATCTTTTATTAACAATAGCTTTATAGGCAAGCTGTAATAATGCCACTTCAAGCTAAAAAAAAACACTAAATGAATTGTGTTTAATTGAGCGGCTAAATATATTCAGGGCGAATTCAATTATCGGATGGTGGTGTCAACACAGCTAAACTTATTTTTACTTTGCATAAATATTGGCAAGATTGTTAAAAATTATTTATGTTTACATAGTTTGCTTTTATCCTCCTAGTTTTCTTAAACCAAAACAACATCCATGTTGTTTTTGACACCTCGGCAAACTATAGCAACAATAAAAGACCCCTGTTGTTTTGTTAATGTTGTATTTGTTGTAGAGTTTAAACCATCTGATAATTGAAGTCGCCTTGTATATATGGATATGAAACTAACAGCACAAGACAATAATTAGCAGTACCAATAGTCAGCCCCATTCAGAAATGTCCAAAATGGCCCGCATAACAGTTAGAATATTTGTAATACCAGAGGGGTACTTAGTGATTCCATGTAACGTTTTTGGGGTCAAAGGCTGTTGTAACTCTATTTGACTTAAGAAGAACAACATTCGCTTTCTTTTGAGGTATTAAGCGTGTTTTATTATTTACCGTTTTGGAGTTTGGGGTCCATGTGGCAGCTTTTTGGTAAAAAATTTGGGTTTTTTTTTCAAAATTTAAGCAACAAGCGGCACGGGTTAACGTCGTTTAATCCAGTTCAAATTTCGGCTATCTCAATATCTGGAAAGGGAAATCGTTTTGTGTTCAGACGAACAAAATTCCGATATCGATTAGTCATATATATGATTGTTCATGATGCTTATATTAAAAATAATAACGATAACTGGCAACCGTTATATGTTTTAAATACAAACGTAAAATTAAATCGTAGTATATTGCTCTTCGATTATGGTTACCACAACCGTGCTTTTGCTTTGCGTGTACAGACTTACGTAAGTCGTTTGGTTCTATTGGGGGCGAAAATTCGGATTGTTTAATATGCTGCACGTTTAGTTGAGATTAAAAAAATAAGTGACAATCTAAAACATATCAATTTATTAATGAACCGCTTTGCCGTTATTTAAAACATAACTCTCATACCTTAAATGTGTTAAAGGAAATGCGAATTATAAAAAGTTATCTGAAAGTCTTCTAATTAATTTCGCAATAAGAAATTCTATTGTGTGTGCATTTAAGCAAATGTCTAGCAAATAGGTTTTTAAATATCACTTTATAAGACAAGTCATTAGTAAAGCACTTCTTAGTAAGGTAGACGATATGTAGTAGTCGTTAGAAAGTATGCTGTTCTATAAGAACAAGTCATTATCTTCTTTTTGTTCGGTATAGAACAAACGATTAAAAAGTATTTAAATAATTTTAGTCTACAATAACTTAAGGTTTTTTTTTTCTTATCTAAAGCAAATCTTTCTGAATTTTTCCATTTCTAGAGTTAGAAAATGTCTCATTCTTTAATATAATCAACAAATATTTTTTAGAAAATTTTACAGTTAAAAGAAAATGTTTTAAAATTTTCTACTGACAGAGAGGAACTCTCCCTATAAAAAAATCTTTCTCTAAGATATTTCGACTTAAAAATAGGTCACTATTGTATGGTAAGAACTATAAACAATATAGTCGACATTTAATTACCGTATTATATTTCCTAAAAATTTGAGAGTCAAATAAATGAGGTTTACATTCGTCACTAAAAATACCCAACAAATGATGGGGAACAAATGTGAAAGCAAAAAGCATTGAAAAAGCATTCCACTTGCTTGAAAAAGCATTCCACTTGTTGAACTCTTTTTTATCAGTACGGTCTTGTAAGTGATTCAAGAAGCGTTTTTCGCTAAAGAAGTTCTTTAGTGGGAACTGTTATAAATACCAAAAACTGTAAGAATTATGACTTTTTCAAAATATATATTTATTTGATTTTTATATATTAGTAAAACAAAATCGATGAAAAACTGGCATTAATGAATATACTTTGGTACGTCGTTCATCTCATTAAGAAAGGTCCAAATTTCTAAATTTTTTTTTTCAATATTGTGGGTTTTAGTGATTCTAAAAACTTTTATAAAAATACAACTCGTCACAAAAATCTAATGCAATAGTATTAGAAATAACAGTTCTACAAGCAATTTAAAAAAAGTTAAAATAAGCCACCTAATAATCAATTTTGTTAAAATGGTTGCAAATTAAAAATCTTAATATTGAATTTTAGTTGCAATTTAAAATATACAAATAAACTAAAACTTAGACTTTTGCAAACTCAAAAATGTATTATGAATATGAAAGTTAATATTAACATTTTTAATGTTGAAAACTTTAAGTTTTTTTCTTTATTGCACATAATAATTTGTGGCAAATTCTTGTTTCATTCTCTTTTAAAAATAGCTGTAATTTTTTTTACATTTCCTTTTTTACAAAATATTTTCCTTAAGTTGTTCTTAAAAATATTATCCATAAGATTTTCTAAATTTCTTGTAAAAAAAAATTTTAAATTGCATTTGAAAAGAAATTGTGTATTCTTTTGTGCACTTCCCTGCAAAGCTCGCTCTGTAGAGCTCGCTCTGCGAAAAACCTGAGTTGTCCATGTGCTAGTATAAAATATGTTTCGTAATGGATAAGAAGTGGTTCCCTTTACAATACGATGTCAAAGAGCTGAAAAGCACAGCTTTACATTATATCGGAATAGTCTCTTATAGAGCACCAACAAGGAACATACTACATACAACACTATACACAATTATGAAAATGCAAGGGTTTTTGTTACTTATTTAGCAATGAACTGTCGTTTGATATTGACATGTTTAATCACTGCATCACTATTTACTAATATCAGTTATTTTTTCTTCAATTATCTATTAAATTTTAATAAGAAACAATGCTTGACTAGATTTTCTTTGGGTAAATTGTTAAAAAGATTTGTTCTCTCCAGTATTAAAAATCAATTGAACAACATTCATATTTATATTGAAATAACTTAGTACTCGCTTAGCTTTAGGTTTTAGTGGAATATAACTTTCAAAAATTTAATAAGATTATTAGTCTCATTTTTAACTAGACTACTTAAGACTATGCCAGTAGTTACCAGCAAGTGCTGATACTCTGGAAAAGAAATAACGTTGCAATTATTGCCCACAAGGAGATGAAAGAATTTAGTGAAAAACATAACAGTTTTTTTTTTTTCAAGTGTACAACCCCAGTATGTCAACAACATTTTAAAATGTATTATACATGTTTAAGTAATTTATAAAGTGCACAAAGCTAATAAATAGTCTTATATAAATAAATGTAGAAGCAGACCTTTTCTAAATTCGATTCTCTTTTTGGCTCCTTTCGTTCTTCAGTGATTACACAGATACCGAAGAGGTATCACCGGCCTCACTGAGTCTCTTGCCTCCACAGGTGTTTACTCTAGACTATTGTGACTTCAAATTATATGCATATAAGCTGATTTACTCAAATTTTATTTTAAAATTATAAAATATATTAATTATTTTGTTTTTTGACTTTTTTTCTTTAAATATGAGTAATAATTATTTCAGCTTAAGGTGTTTTTTATAATAAAAATATTGTTTTTAATTTTATTATTTGTCGAAATTTTTTGCCACTCTGTTGTATCATCAGAAAATTAAATTAATGTTTAGATTTTAATAATATTTAATAATAATATGTAATAATAATATTTCAATAATATTTAAAATTTTTTATTGTTAAAATCTAAACATTTATTTAATTTCCTGATGATACTTATTATATAAACAATAAAATACTGAAATGAATAATAAAATTAAGAACAATATTTTTATTATAATAAGTAAGAGCGCTATATTCGGCCGTGCCGAGTCTTATATAACCTTCACAACGTGTAGTTATGCAATAACAGTAGTTTGTCTCACCTTTCATCCCATATGAAATACGTACATACATATAAAAAACATACATATATAAAAACATCCCATTGTAAAATTATAAATTTACGTAAATATGTATGTTAAGAAAAAAAAATAAAAAAAAAATTAAAAAAAAAAATTTTTAAAAAAATTAAAAAAAAAAATAATTAAAATATATTTAATAAATATAAAACAAAATAAAAAAAAAAATTAAAAAAAAAATTATAAAAAAATAAAAAAAATTTTTTTTGGCTCAGCTGGGATGCGATGCCACGTTTTCTCTAACCAGTATACACGTTTGTATGTATGTTGTTGTTGTAATATGTTTTTGTGAAAAAAAAATCGAGGTGGTCGTGGGTTTTTGCTCATATCTCAGTTGTTTATATACCGATGTTTCTGCTTTTCAATACCGATCTACTCCCGAATATTTCTGATATTTTAATACCTCACCCGGGTCCAAGAGATGTCGAGGGGCGTCAAAAAGTTGATTTCAACATACACACGGACAGACGGTCAGACTGACAAAGCTTAATCGACTCCCCTATTCATAAGCTTTCAGAAAATCTATACTTTATGAGGTCGGAAATGAAAATTGTAGAAATTTCACACGGAATGACAAACCTATATACATATACCCTTTTTATACCCTTCACACAGTGAAAAAGGGTATATATAGGTTTGTCATTCCGTGTGAAATTTCTACAATTTTCATTTCCGACCCCATAAAGTATATATTTTCTGAAAGCTTATGAATAGAGGAGTCGATTAAGCCCTGACCGTCTGTCCGTCTGTCCGTCTGACCGTCTGTCCGTGTGTATGTTGAAATCAACTTTTTGAAGCCCCCCGACATAGGTTGGACCCGGGTAAGGTATTAAAATATCAGAAATATTCGGGAGTAGATCGGTATTGAAAATCAGAAACATCGGTACATAAACAACTGAGATATGAGCAAAAACCCACGACCACCTCGATTTTCTTTTCATAAAAACAACATTACAACAACAACATACATACATACAAACGTGTATACTGGTTAGAGAAAACGTGGCATCGAATCCCAGCTGAGGCAAAAAAATTTTTTTTTAAATTTTTTTAAAATTTTTTTTTTTAATTTTTTTTTTATTTTTTTTTTATTTTTTATTTAATATATTATATATATTTTTATTATTATTTTTTTTTATTTTTTTTTTTAATTTTTTTTTTATTTTTTTTTTGTTTTATATATATTATATATGTATATAATAATTTTTTTTTTTTAATTTTTTTTTTAAATTTTTTTTTTTTAAATTTTTTTTTTATTTTTTATTTTTTTTTGTTTTTTTTTAACATACATACGTGAATTTACTGTTATTGCATGACTACACGTTGTGAAGGGTATATAAGATTCGGCACGGCCGAATATAGCGCTTTTACTTGTTCACTGTGTGAAGGGTATAAAGAAGACCTTAAGCTGAAATAATTATTTTTAGTATTAAAAAAATATATATTTTTTTATACCCTTCACCTGTGGTGCACAAGGGTATATATAGCTTTGTCATTCCGTTTGTAATTTCTACAATTTTCATTTCCGACCCCATAAAGTATATATTTTCTGAAAGCTTATGAATAGAGGAGTCGATTAAGCACTGACCGTCTGTCCGTCTGCCCGTCTGTCCGTGTGTTGGTTGAAATCAACTTTTAGAAGCAACTATATGTTCCTCAGATCTGTATATGGTATCAATCTCTTGGAAATATCCAGAAATGAATCGCTATTGAAATTCAGCAGAATCGTCCCATAACTTTCTGAGATATGAGCAAAAAACCACGACCACCTCGTTTTTTTTCACAATTACAACAACAACATACATACATACATACATGTAAAAAACATACCAAACAAAAAAAATTACAAAAAAAAAAATATTAAAAATAAGAAAAAAATAATAAAAAAAAACTAAAAAAAAAATTTAAAAAAAAATTAAAAAAAAAATTTTAAAAAATTTTTTTAAAATTTTTCTAAAAAATTTTTTTAAAAAATTTAAAAAAAATATAAAAAAAAATAATAAAATATAAATAATATATTAAATAAAATAAAATAAAATTTTTTTGGCTCAGCTGGGATTCGATGCCACATTTATTCTAATGTGTACGTATGCACGTATTTTATATGGGATGAATGGTGATACAAACAATTGTTAATGCATGACTACACGTTGTGAAGGGTATATAAGATTCGGCACGGCCGAATATAGCACTGTTACTTGTTTTTAATTAATTATATTAAAAATCTAGTGGTTCTGGCTAGACTCATGAGTTACCAACGTAAAATTCATAACATTTGTTAGACGAAGGGTTAAATATATAATATTATTTTCTAGTTGCAATAATATTGTTTCTCTTTACTACCCATTGTTCCAATTATTGTTGTATTGTTGTTTTTCTTTCTCTTTTAATACATTCAAAAAATTTATTTTTCTTTTTATTGACATCGCTGTAAGTTGTTGATTTTGTTTTTTTAACAGTAAGTTGCTTCACATTGTTTATGATTGTTGTATGTAAAATTTATTAGATTTTATTTAAAATTTAGTTTTCTATGCTGTTTTGCTTTTTATTATTTTTGTCATACTTTTTCAATTTATTTACTGCAAAAGTTTTTGTTTTTTTTTAATAATATTCTAGTGTGTATCTGACCATTAAGGTAGAATTTATTTTGCAAGATTTACTGTTTCAGAAATTATTTTTAACATTTTAAAATTGAATAAGTTTTTGTTTAAATTTAAATTTAAGTTTTCTTCTTGTAAAAGTAAAATTAACCCTTTTGAGAAGATATTTTTTACCGAATATTTGCTGTGAACTCAAAAGAAAATTAAATCAAATGTGGTAGAGTAATAGACCTCAAATCATTTCATTCCCAACTGACATGATTCCTACTAATTTTTGCTGTTTCTTTTTTCCCTTGTATTTCAATTTTACACAACAAAAATGTTCTTATGTCCCCTGAGCCGTGATTATAAAATTTTTGATACATGTGTATGGCCGTTAAAAGTAATCCTCACTTACGAGTTTGTGAATTAAATGCTTGGCAAATATTACAAACTTATAGCTTGCTCTTACTGGTCTAAGAAATTATTTTGGAAAATGGAAAATTTTAATAAATTCTGAAATAACGAGAAAGAGCAATTCTTGTTGCACTTCGCAATCTTCGTTTCGTTTCATGGAGCATAACATCCCGTAGGAAATCAACGACAAATACCTTGTTATTATGCTCGATACTAAACTAATTCTCTATAATAATCACATATCATATGTAGTGGATAAAATAAACAAAGTTATTCGGATAATGTAGGCAATAATTTGCAGAAAGTCAGAACACATCCACATCTGAAAAATATTACTTATCTAAACTCCAAGTAGCACAGAACAAGTTACTTATGATATTTAAACTTACTTTTTTTTGGCACTATTTTAACTGTCGCTGGGTTCGAATTTACGGTAAAGTCGAAAGCTTGACTGACTGTTTTCACAAAATTTATTGAAACTGAATGTGAACCAAGACAAGTCCCCGTATTAAAAGGAAATTTTTCATTCTAATTTTTACACCAAATCAACACCTTGACTCGGTCAAATGTAAATAAGATTTTAAACTAAAGCTATGTTTGCTGTCTTAAAGTTATGCTAGTCAGACTTCAAGCTGTAACCCAAATCATTTAAAATCTTGAACTAAATTTTTAGTTCATTAACGCTCTAGAAACAGAAATTGTATTTATTTTTTTTAAATCCGTTTTGCTTTTGTAATTTGTTAATAAATTCCACCTTAACAAAGCCCCAGTTGTGTTCTTTTTGCCTTTTTTGACAAGATTTCTATATAAAACAAATGAAAACAATTATGCTAGACTAAATGTTATAAGTGTTATACTTTTTGGCTTTTCATCTATATAAATAAAGTGTTAATTTTGTTTTAAAACTCCTGGTACATTAAACTTACATTACGTGATGCAAAATCCTAGAATCGAACAATCCAATCTCCTTAGTCTCTGACAAACACAAATTCATTGTAATGATTCCATCGATTCTCTTCGGTATCGACACCGGGCTTTGGCTCGGCTGCTGAACCCGCCGTACCGGAGCCACAACTGCCGGCCATGCGAAAACCTTGATCGTGCAACATATCGAATGCCTGTTCGATGAAACAGTGCTTCAGGAAGAAACGGGATGTGTAACGATCGGGACCACCATGATCGGGATCGCGCGACTCATTGAGGGTATCACCGAAAACTTCACGGCATAGTGCAACACGACCACACACCAGGATACGTGACAGTTTGCGGAACTTTACGTCGGCCAGACCGTCTTTACCAAATTGAAAGCTACCACGATATCCAATGGTTATGCAGCCGGGTGAACGAGAATCACGTTCTTTGCGCAAACATTCCAACATGCCCTGAAGTTTATAGTATTCCGCCTCTTTCTGTAAGCGCTGCTTTTCGCGAAAACCCTCTGGCAGCTGTAGAGTTTTGTCACGCAGATAATCTAATATGTAGCGGAAAAGGACGCCATCACGATCAAGGAAATAACGACCTTTGCTGTCTTTAAGCAAATCATCTCTTTTACTAAACATTTCGCGTAGTAAAGAGGATTTATCCTGCAGCAATGAATCCAAAGTGGTGGTGTAATGTACGCCACCCACATTTAATTCGACAATTTCTGACATCTTTAAAAAATGTATGTTTTGAGATTAGCCAAAGTGGTAATAGTGGTGATGGTCCTATAAAATATGTTGTAATATCTATTAACAAAAGCAATTTAAGTTTCAGCTGCTTGTCTTTGTCAGGTTGTTCTTTTTTGTTCTCTTTTCACAATATAACAAACACTTGTACACTCTCTCCCACTTAGGCAAGCACAGAAACTCGGTAATTGTTTTCGCTTTGTAATTTATATTATTTCCTTGCTGTCATTAAAGTGCTTTTGCTATTTTACTGTATTCGTTTCTCTGTGTATTTAAGACTGTGAATTTATTCAACTGTTTTGTTGATTTGGTGTATGTGTGCGGTTGTATGTACAAGCAATCGAAAGACTGTTTGCTAATCACTGTTAAATTTACCTCACGTGCTACACTGATACGACAAAGGCAACTTTAATTTCTACGACAAGTAAAATGCCACAAGTTTATTTTAACACTCAGTCACTATACAAGTTGACTATTTTAAACAAAAATTTTTTTTGAATTTAAAATGTATTTTTTTCCGTTTTTTCTGCCCTCTGCCTCTCTTTAATTAAACATATGTTCAAACTTTTCGGGCAGGAAATTTTTTGCACAACTTTTTAGTTTTATATTAAATTTTCACAAGATATTTTCGAAACTTCTTGTTTTACTCTCCTTCTTTTATTTAAAGGCATAAATTATATTTTATTTTCCGTTAATTTTTTCTTTATTTCTTTAGATAAAAAATTGTTGGTATACTTTTAGGCTTTTTAACTTTTTTCTTTAGTGTATGCTGTGGCTGCTGGATTTTTTTTGTACTTATTTATACATATATGTATGCATGTACACGCACATAAAATTTATTTGTGTATATAACATCAATTTATATGTGTATGTTTGTTACTTTATGTATTAGAATATTGTTTGATATTTCGTTTTCACTTATACATACATATGTGCATATTATTTACTGTAAAACAATTTGACCGTTCCCAAAGTACCGCTCTTGTTGAATTCTTTATTTAAACTAAATTGTATTCTTCCTTATCAGTCAACATGACTTGTCTGTACGCTTCAAAGTATTTAGTAGTGTGTGTTAGTGTTTGAATTTTGTCTGTTTATGGCGGAAATGTTGTATACCGTTAGTGCGCGAAATTGTGGGTGAGTAAGCTAGAAAAATGAGAGTTTCGTGACAGAGAGAATCTGTGAGCAAACTGTTGTTGTCTTTATATGCAAGTTTTTTTTTCGCTCAGTAACAAGTGTTTGTTTTGTATTCAATCTGACTTTGAAAGATAGAAAAAATACAAAAGCGTTAGTTATTTTTTTTATTTTGTTCATAATCACAGCTGTTTTCATTTGAAAACGTGAAAATATTGTGTGAGAAATAAGTGAAAGGCGGAGAGAAGAAGCGAGAGAGGGAAACTGGAGCTTAAGAATTTTTTGTATGTTAAGAACTCGTTAAAGTTAAACGTTCAAAATTCTGTATGGTATTTAAAGTAACTTGTAAATTAATTGCAGTACATTATGTTGTTTTACAAAATTGTTATTTTTGTTTATTATTATTATTTTATAGTTTAATTTATAGCATTGCCATAAATCATAAATTAAATTTTAAATTTACTTTGTAATTTATTTATTTTAAAGCTAAAAATAGATTAAAAAACTTTCATACAATTTATTTCGGCAATTTTTATACCCTACATCCAGTGATGCCATTGGCTTAAAACATTTAAACCTATATTTTATAGTTTAAATTTACAAATTCAAGCATTTACAAAAATTCTGTGTAGTTGTTAATACGTCTCATTCCTGAATTTATTGCAAAACTGCTTTATTATTTAAAACTGCTTAAGTACTCTAAACTGCTTTATAACTTAACAAATAATAAGTTGCGTTAACGATTTTTTGACGACAAACATGAACTGCAGTTGCTGAGTCAACATGGGGATTTCCCGTCACTTTTACACGCATTCAACCTGATAAGAAGTCTCCTAGTTTACTTAAAGCTGATCTCGCTCAAGAAACCGTCATTGTAAAAGGAAAATTATCCAAAGTTTGTATAATAAATTACAAATACAAGTACAGTTCACTGAATATAGCGGTGTTATTATCTACTAAAGTTAAAACCGTTTCCTCTCCTGTTTCCATTAAAAAATTGCTTAAGTTCCCTAGGTATTCATACTGGCAGACTTTAAAGTATATCGTTTTTTTAAATCATCAAATCTTTCAGTCACAAGGAATTTGTTCGACTAAGTTCCTAAGGAATAACTAGTAGGTTTAGTGATCTCCATTATAGACTTAAAGCTTGTCTCTGCTATTTTAAAATACCATTATTTATTTTAAAAGCTTCCCAGCAAAAAAAGGCATGCAAAAAAACAAGTAAGAGCACTATATATATTTTAACGCCCAACACCAATTCTGTGTACTTGTTTAGCACTTTCTTTGTATAATTTGGATATGCTAGTAAAATATTTTCGTAAATTTAGTCTTTCAATGAAAGTGGGCGTGTCAAGATAGTTTCTGCTAATAAATAATTCTGAGACATTTCAATATAGTCCTTTATGCTTCCAAAATCTTTATTCATAGAGAAATTATATAAATTTGAGGTAAAACTTTATATGGGATGTGGACGTAAAAGTGAAAAAAAAATGTGACACGCCCATTTATTGTCGGTTGACTAAAAAGCAATTCCTGCAAAATTTCAGAATCGTACATCTAATTTTGTCAGTTTTATTAGGTTTCAAATTTGTAATATACCGAAAAATACACTGTGGGATATAAATTTTCGTACATTTTGATCTATAGCTCCATTTTCTAACTCATAGATTTAAGAAATTATATTTTTACTTAGAAAATATACATTTTAAATTTCATGGCTGCACTTTAATGCGTTTGGACACAATTGCATTTTATTGGATGTTGAAAGGACATGTTTTCTTTTACCTACTCTTGGTTTACGAGCTATAACTCTTCATTTTCAATACCAAACAAACCTTGTGTATAATAAATATTCTGGCAAAATTTAAGCACGGACATTGCTAGGTCGTCATAAAATTAAACTCCAATTCAGAATATGGTTATTTCGATGTGTTACAAACGGATTGACAAAATGAATATACCCCCACCATTTTTTTTTTGGTGGCGGTTATAAAAATAGTTAATGCTTGAGTTCAACTCATTATTAATTGGGTTAATTTAGGTAGAACATATACTTCACCTTTGATGTCAAAGCTTAGTCATTTCGATTGTGATTTCTCAATATGCATTTCCGATTCAATACAAAGTCTGTCTATCCGTCTGTCCGCGTGTTGCTTTAAATCAACTTTTAGAATCCCTAAATGTAGCGCAGATCTGTATGTGAAACAAATTTTCAAATATCAGGGACTAAATCGCTTTTGAAATCCAACATAATCGCCCCATAACTTTCTGAGATATGAACAAATAAACACGACTCTCCTTGTTTTTCCCATATTTTTACGATACAAATAAAAATTTTTCAACCCTATGTTAATTTCTAGACACTATTTGTAGATTCGTAAAAAAATTTGGACAAATCGGTCACTAGCCGGCAAAGTTATAGGCAAAAAATTTTTTTTAAATTTATATTTTTTTTTAGTTATTTCAAGTTTTTAAAGCTTCAAACTAATTTTTGAAAGGCTAATGACGGCAATATTCAAAACGTAGTCTTGAAAACTATAACTAAGAAAATTTTACAAATCTGTTGGAAGGCAATTAAGATATAAAAACTAAAATACAAATGCTTCGGTTTTTAATTCGATTTTTTTTAGCTTCAGGACAACAAACAGGAGTGAAATGGGTTTTAAAAAAGCGGCTGGACTAGAAAAATATAATCTACTTTAAAAAAAGTTTGAAATGGCGTACAATGTATTTAGACATGAGCCAAATCTTATTAAAAATGTATCCGCTTCAGCCCCTTAATATTGATATCAAATTAAAGGGCTTGAACAGTTAAATGTAGAAGAATATGGAAAAATAAAATCCAAGAAGTTGTCCAAACTAAAATGGGGCCCCTTAGACCCCCAAAATATTGGTTTCAAATGAAAGGATTTTACCAGTAGAATACACTAAAAGAATCAAGATGGCGTCTTTAACAGAATGGTTGAACATTTTTTTCTCAAATTCAACAGTATAGGTAGAAGAAGAAATAGAATACAGGGTACTATATAAAAGTTCAAAATCAAAGATACGTCGGAAATACTATGGCGAAATGGCGAGGCTAAGCTACGTTTTATTCACTTTACTTATGTGCATGATCGTGAAGGATACTATCAGATTCGACACGACCAGAGATATCATTCTTACTTATCCTTACTAATCGGAAATGAAACATTCTCTGTTTTATCCCATTTCCACCCAATGCTTTTTTTGACCATTAATTACGGATCACCAGTAAAATTTCATATTAACGATACTCCATAGCTGTATATACAGTCAGCTGTTTTCATACATCTTTAACGAACTAATATTCCCAGTGATTTGAGTTGGAAGCAATTTTTTTAAGGAAATAAAAGTTAGGCACTGTTGAAGTGCTCCCATTAGAAGCTAAATATATCTTTGCTTATGGCAACACTGCCAACACCCCACCACAAGTGTAGAGAGAGACTATATATTTGTTTTGAATTTAATATGTAACACAAAAGATAACTTAATTTTATTCCCAGCAAAAAAAATAAACGAAGAAATGATTATATAGGGATATAACTGAATATAGTGTGGTTCGATTTTGGTGAAATATCCATGATTTTAAAACTAGAATGTCATCGAATATATTTCATGATTTTGATGGCGTTAAAATTTTTTCACATTAAGAAATTCATTTAGATTTTATTTTATTGCACTATTGTTTTCAAAGACGTGAGAAAGCAATCCACTGTAAACAGTTTATAAAATGTTTTGCTGGGTTTAAGGTTCAATGCAATACATTTCTACATATGCATTGGATGTATAAGTAATATATATATGTTAAGAAGTTTCTACGTACATAAAAACAATACAAAACTCAAACACTATATACCACTACAATCTCTAATCAAAATAACTTAGAATTATATATTAGTGGTGCCAAATCTTAAGTATGCTCCAACAATTTGACTACTGAATGACAAGCAGTTTATTGTAAATGTAAATCATTAAATTGCTCTAAGTATATTATAAAAATTAGCAACAAGTCTGCAAAGTAGCTGTTCCAAACATTCTAAATACATATATTTCTTTGGCATCATAAATGATAATTGTATAAATGACCCATCTCACTCATGATGAAGATAATAATTATATTTTCAAAATGTTTTACACAAATTAACAGAATGTCGAAAGTAGCGAAAAATACGTATCTACCGTATACAGATTTTATTCTGGTAATGCTGCTATAAAGTGAATTCTCCCTTTATACTTTTCATTACTCTCACAAATACACATAACACCGAAAGCATCCATAATGTACTCACTTCATGTTCTCTCTCTCTTGTTTTAAAAAGTTCCTGGAGTAAATGAAAGTAATAGCTTGTATATTTCCTGTTGCAAATTATGAATATATTCAGTAAACTGATGTATTAGCAGAAGGGAAAAGAAGTAAAAACAACCACCAACAACAAGAATGTCAACCAAATTTATATAAACAAAAATATATCGTCGGCTTAATATGCAAACCTGCTTAATCTACTTTTTAAATAAATTGAGATTTTGATGCCGTGTGGTAGAGAAAGATACGCCTCGTCGACCAGCATGTAGTTGTTCCTCAATTTAAGTCTTAAAGTGTGTAAAAAGGTTTGATAAAAAAAACTGCTAAATCCTCTCACAAATAAATTTATGTAAGAAATACTGCTAAATCCAGTACATTATTAGTTCAGTGTTTATAACTCACTCCGGTTTGTTTTGTTGATGTTGTTTTTATATTATTTTGTAGATTGTAGTCATACATGAAGAACATTATCGAATAAACCAACTATATTTTTGGTTTTCCTCTCAAGGTAAAAATATGAAATTTAAGAAGTTTTTTGTCTCTCTTGTTAAATTAGCAGATTAGCATATTAAGCCGACGATATGTAAAACTGCAGCATCAGCAACAATTGACCAAAAGCAGAGGTAGTAAAAGTAGCAACAGTATTGGATTAAAAATAAACATGATTCAAGTACAAACATTATGCATATGGTTTAGCTGAGTGTTTGTATGTAAGACTTAGACATTATTGTTATACTCTAAACACATAGACAACAGCAGACCGCCGACTACAAACTGCGAAAGTTAAGAAATACACATTTATATATAAATATGTAGTTGGTTTTTTAATATTAAAATCACACAACAACACAATAAAATTATGACGATACAACATAATAGTATGCTTTTCAAAGTACCTCATTATAAAAAAATAAACAACTAATCGAAAAATGTTAAACAATTAAATTGATTTATTTTATTGCTAAAACAACACTAAAGCGTAACAAAAAAAATAAAAAGTCATAGAATACAATTTTATACAATTTATTTATTAATTCCTTTGTAATACATGTAGCCATATGGCCAATAAAAATTATTTTACAAGTTTTCTTAAGAACTACGAGAACACCTAACACCCTTTAAACCCCTAAAAGCTTGTTTAAAAGAGCAATATTAAAACAAAACAAAAACACCCCTATATTATCAGTATCAACTATAATTAGAATTACAAAAGAAGTTTGTGCTTAAAAGTCAAAACTGACATTGAGAAGCAACGCAAAGTTCTCGGCAAAAACATGCAGCTTTAACAGGAAAAGATTGTTCATAAATGAAGTTATAAATACGGGAAGTTACTATCTGAGGATTCCTAAGAGATCTTGTAAACGAAAATTTACATACAATACTATGTGGATTTTGAAACTTAATAATTTTAAAAAGCTATATTAATAAACGAAATTTTAGGTGATCATCAAAAGTAAGATTTAAAAAGTTTCTTAAATGTAGAGAAACATGAGCACTTAATCTAAGCCCATACAAAAAACGTGCAATTTTATGCACAATATATTAAATCCTCTTTCTATTAGTCACATTACAACCCGAAAAGACCTCAACACAGTAATCTACCTGTGACATAAGCAAAGAATGTGCAATAGATTTTCTAACGCTAATCTACGTAATGTCAAACATACCTTACTACAAGGTTTGTCAATGTGTGGTCTAAGAGATAATCTATCATCAATTATTACCCCAAGGCATCGCATACTATTAATAATCTCAACAGCTGAGTTACAAATTCTAAAGTCAAAATCAACAAAATATGATCTACTAGGTTTGAAAACAAGAGCCTTTGTTTTATCAGGATTAATATGCAGAGAGTTATCTGACATCCACAAATTCAAGTTAGAAAAATCAAAGTTGATGATCGCTTGTAAAAAATCTGCAAATTGGCAGGCCATAATAATTGTATGTCATCAATATAAAATTTTGTATTCAAAAAGAATCAAATAAATAAATAAATAATTGTAACATGTACTTTTATGTAATTATCTGGCATGTCATATATTCCGATCGGAATGATTCTGATCAAAATAGTTTGCCCTGTTTCAATTCCGCTAATTTTGTTTGTTTTTTCGTTCATTTAAATCCAAAATGTTTGCATATCTTAAGGTGCCATATAACACTTTTAAATTTTTTTATCTACAGGGTTGCCAGATTTATTTTGACCTTTATCGCCAAATTCAAGGTTAACAAGTAAGAGCACTATATTCGGCTGTGCCGAATCTTTAATACCCACCACCAAATTGCGTACATTTAAAACACAATATTTATTATTTTGTTAATCGCTATGGAATAATCTCTTTAAAATAAAATATGTATCACTTTCTTTGTAGAGGGTGGTTAAATTTTAAGGGCCCATGTTGAAGGTGAACTACACCTAGTCTTTAAATTTGTTTTTTGCATTTCATTTGACATTTCTCAATCTCAAACTTACTCAATTTGATCCGTGGAAAGATACGCAAATGAGCAACGCTTTAAAGTTATTCAGGTTTTTTATAAAAATGGGCGTTCAAATCAAAATGCATTTTGTGCACTTCGTAATTCTTTTGATTAACATAATCGTTTAAATTCGTCTACAATCGGGAAAATTGTAAAAAATATTTAAATTTCTGCAAAACAGGTCTGTATAAAATGTTAGAAAATCTGTGAATGCCTTCTTAGTTCGTTGAATGGGAACCATAGTGTGGCAAAAGAGCAGTCAACCTCGACTCTTCATTATGCCCAACAATTGAGCATCAACACTGTCATTGAAAATTCGGACCATCAGATAGAGGAGTGGGCCAAGGATAGGGGCGGGCATTTGGCCGATATTTTGTTAAATACATAATTCAACCATACAAATATTATAATTATAAAAAGAAATGATAATTATTTCTTAAATAATTTGTCTTTATTTAAAATCAACACCGGCCCTTAAAATTTAACCAATAAATAAATAAATAAATGTCAATAAAATTTCTGCTAAAAAATACAACTTAGATATTTCAATATAATCCTTTATTTTTCCAAAACTTTGAAATTACATGAATTTAAGATTAAAATGGGCGTTGTAGTAGGCGTGTCAAAGTTGTTTTTGCTAATGAGTACAACTAAGGTATTTCAATATAGTCCTTTATTATTCCAAAATCTTTATTTCTAGAGAAATTTTATGAATTTTAAGTAAAACGTTATATGGGAGGTGGGCGCAAAAGTGGGCGTGGCACACTGATTTTCCGTGTCAAAAAGCGTCTCACCAAAAAGCAAAGTGTGCAAAATTTTAGAGTCGTACCTCCAATTTTGTTGCTTTTATGACGTTTTTGTTTTTAAATATACCAAAAAATACACTGTCCGGTATAAATTTTCGTACATTTTGATCGATAACTCCTCTCCTAATGCATAGATTGAGACAATTTTCTGGGAAAAATATTGTCTTTACCCAGGAAATATATATTCGAAGTTTCATGAATCTACGTTAAGGCGTTTGGACACAATTCCATTTTATTCGATGTTCGAACTACTCTTGCTTTTCGAGCTATAACTCTCTTCCTAATATTCCGATTTAGCCCATTTTCAATACCAAATAAACCTTGTCTATAAGAAAGATTCTGGCAAAATTTGAGCCCCCTAGCTTTTGCGGTGCGACCTCTATCGTGCTTTCAACAGACGGACAGACGGACAGATGGACAGACGGACGGACATAGCTAGATCGTCATAAAATCAAACCCCGATTCAGAATATATATACTTTATGGGGTCTAAAATGGATATTTCGATGTGTTACAAACGGAATGACAAAATGAATATACCCCCACCATTTTTTTGGTGGCGGGTATAAAAATCGCCAAAAGCGGCATCAAAAAGTATTTTTTTTATTAATGCTGAAAAAATAAATTTGATACGAACCGCTAAAATTTGCCATGAGAAAAAGTGGCCAAGATATACCTATGTATTCAGTTGCAATTGGATTATATATTTAAAACGCTGTACACTTCATCGTTAAGGCATTCCATATTGTCTTATTGTTTGGAATACATTGTATGGTCTTTAAAATTATTCAACATATCTTGCGAAGGTACAAAGAAGTGCAATATATTCCATTTATATTCATATAATTTACAACTCCTAATAACGCGTTAAGAAGTTGATTCTGTATTCGGTTTCGAATGCGAGTTTTAGTGGAGTTTATTACTGAAAATATTGTTAAATTTTTGACATGTACATATGTATACACTTAAATATATTTATCTATGTGATAACATATAAAAAATTAAAGTGGAGGTTGTTTAATTATAAAACTTACATAAAAAAGACGATAAATATTCTCAACACACCATCTAAACGAGCCACCAAGTTGTTCGCACACATATGAATGTATGCAAGAATACAATTATTATTTCTTCGCATTGAATTTAATGATTTTGAAAACAAATTAATGGCTCTTAAAAAATAGTCATCAAAATCGCCAATAAAATCTCAAACTATTTTCTTAATAGACAAAAAATTGCCATGTCACCAAATCGAAAATTAGGACTCTAGACAAGTTTTAATATCGCCATGAGAACTAAAATGATAATACAAGACAAAAATATTGTTGTAATAAATTTTGTTATACCCTTCACCTATAATACCATGGGTGTATATAGTTTAGTCATTCCGTTTGTAATTTCTACAATAATCATTTACGACCCCATAGAGTAAATATTTTCTTAAATATTATTAATAATAGAGTCGATTGAGCAATATCCGTTAATCCGTGTGTTGGTTTGTCAACTTTTAGACGCCCCCACAAGTTACCCATATCTGTATATGGTATCAATCTTTTGTAAGTATCCAGCAATAAATCCCTGTTCAAACAAAGCATAATTGACCCATAACCTTCTGAGATATGAATAAATAAACACGACTGCCACTGTTTTTATCCATATTTTTACTACAAAAACTAAAATCTTTTAGTCCTAGGATAAGTAATAGAAACGTTTATTAACATTTATAGGTACTTTACGCCTCTATGAATATTCGTAAAAAAATTAGGACAAATCAGTTTCTAAAACAGTACAACACTTGATTTTTGGACTTAATTCTGAGAGTAGCACGTGAAAGCAGCTTCAAAATAAGAACTTCTGAAACATTGGTTTTGACAAGCTGCCTGCATTAATAATTTAATGGCCATTTGAATTTGTTGGCTTAAGGTGAATTTTTATGAGTTTTTCTTAGAATGGTTATGTTTCGCTATAACGTACGGAAATCTCTTTTTAGTCTGAAGCAAAGTAGTAAATATTAAATATTAGAAAAAAACGCAACAAACATTTCCCAAAAAAGTACATCAGTGACATAAAAAATCACAAAAATTCAATATTTTTCCATATGTTTCACATTTTTTGCTCAATTAGTAGGTTATAAATCCACAAATATGCTTTTTTTCTCTTTATAATCTTTGTTTTCCATGAAAATAAAAATTCCGATTCATATGTTTACTTTCTGATTTGTTTTCTTATTTTCGGTATACAAGACGTAGTGTCAAAAAATTTTTTCTAAGGAAAACTAACAAATCGGTTAGAAGCCAATTGAGAGATAAGTACAAAAATATAAATGTTTCGGTGTTTTTTTTTTTTATAAAATTTGCAAACGAAAATTGATTTTTTTTTTGGCTTCTGAACAACTTTGGTAATAATAGAACATCCTTGGCTAGCAAAACATAAGATATAAACAAGTAAGAGCACTATATTCGGCTGTGCCGAATCTTTTATACCCACCACCAATTTTGTGTACATTTAAAGCACAATAATTATTATTTTGTTAATGGCTTTCTTTGTAGAGGGTGGTTAAATTTTAAATTTAAAACAGAGGCCGAATTACGGCACTCGAACGTGATCGAAATTTGAAAACTCTTATTAGAATCTATATACCTAAAGCATACTCGATCGTTCGAGTAAAATTTCGATCGATATCGAATGCCGTAATTCGGCCCCAGGTCTGTATAAAATGTTAGAACATCTATAAATGCCTTCTAACTTCGTTAAATGAGAAGCATTGCTGTTTATCGCGATAGTGTGGCAAAAAAACAGTCAACTTCGACTCATCATCGTGCCAAACAATTGAGCATCAGCAATGTTATTTAAAATTTGGACTATCGGATCGAGGTGTGCCGTTGAGGTCGCAGGGCCATTTGGCCGATATTTTGTTCCATACATAATTGAACCATACAAATATTATCATTAAAAAAGAAATGATAATAGTTTCCTAAATAATTTGTGTTTTATTCAAAATCAACATCGGCCCTTAAAATTTAACCACCTTTTATAACTTGGATATGCTGGTAAAATGTTTTCGTAAATTAAGTGTTTCAGTGAAAATGGGCGTTAAAGTAAGCGTGTCAATAAAATTTCTGCTAATAAATACAACTTAGATATTTCAATATAGTCCGTAATTCTTCCAAAATATTTATTCATTGAGATATTATATGAATTTGAAATAAAGCATTATATAGGATGTGGGCGTAAGAGTGGGCGTGTCACCTAAATTTTCTGGCATAACAATAACATTGACTAGAAGGATTTCCGTAGCAAATTTTATCATCATACCTCTAATTTTGTCGGTTTTATAAATTTAAATTTCATTAACAGTAAATAACGTGGAAAGTGAGCGTTAAAGTAGGTGTGTCGAAGTTATTTATGCTAATAAATACAACTTAGATATTTCCTTTATTATTCGATTTATAGAGAAATTATAAGAATTTAAGAGAAAACGTTGTATGGGAGGTTGGCGTGTCACATTTATTTTCCGTCAGAAGAAAGCCTTTGACCAAAAAGCAATTCCTGCAAAATTTCAGAATCGTAGATCTAAATTTGTCACTCTTATTAGGTTTAAAATTTTTAACATATTGGAAAATACACTGCGCGGTATAAATTTTCGTACATTTTGATCTCTAACTCCCTTCCTAATGCATGCATTTAGGCAATTTTTCTTTCTTCCTTATACTCCGATTTAGCCAATTTTCTATTCCAAACAAACCTTGTGTATAAGACATATTCTGGCAAAATTTGAGCCCACTAGCTCTTTCGATTGGACCTCTATCGTGCTTTTAACAGACGGACATACGGACGGACATAGCTAGATCGTCGTCAAATAAAACCCCGATTAAGAATATACATACCATTTTTTTGGTGGCGGATATAAAAACTCAAATACTTCAAAAAAACACATTACAAAAAAATTTGTTTAGCTCTTTTACTAAAATTTTGCAAAAAATATTTGACCTTGTGTCACAAAAATTGGTCTGCTGATCACGGTCGGATCGTAACGGGTATAAAATGGGGAGGAGAGGAGAGTTTTATCTACTAAATGGTGCTAATTTCTTTTTGTTATCTTATGTTTTCTAGAAGTTATGGTGTATTAAAAAAGGAATTTAGGAAAATTTAGACCTAAAGATAAAAAAAAATTATCTCTAAACATTATAAACAATTTATTTTCATGTACTAATGGCTAACAAATTTTAAAATTATACAAAACTTATTTCGTTTGAAAATTTTCTAAAAGTAAAATGTTATAGAACTTTAAAAATCAAAATCTTACTAATAAATTTCCTGTTTTAGCAAAATGCTGAGCATGTCTATTTTGAATCACCCTGTGGCCTTTAAAATTTAACCACCCTTTACAAAAAAATAGATAGATAAAAAAAAAATTTGTTAAAATATGTATTTTAAATATTCAAATACTTATTTTAAATCTACTGATGCACATTTTTTTTAATATTTTTAAATCTTAAACCTCATAAGACTGTGTGTACAACTATATGTAAAGTTGGGCACAAATCATTACTCTAGTTAATTTTTGTCAACAAACTTCGGTCATTTTCGTTTTCACAAACCCCTATAAAATTCCTTTGTAGTTTGTGCAAAAAAATGTTACTAGAGTCATCTAGTGTTCTACGTGATGTTTAGCAAAGACATCATCCTCAGTGTTTGCAAAATGTAGTGGCGCCTTCAACAGATGTCGCCATCTGCAATGAATAAATGCTAATGAATATGACAAATATATTTTTATAAAAATTTAAAAAAAAAGGGGGCGTGGCACATTTATTTTCCGTTATAACGAAGACTTTGACCAAAAAACCATGTTTGCAAAATTTCAGAACCGTACATATAGTTTTGTCAGTTTTATTACGTTTTAAACTTCAAATATACACTGAGCGGTATAAATTTTCGTACATTTTGACCTATAACTCCTTTTCTAATGCATAGATTTGGGGAGAAATATTCTTTTGACTCGAGAAATATATATTCGAAGTTTCATGAGTCTACGTTAATGCGTTTGGACACAATTCCATTTTATTCGATGTTCGAAGGACACGGTTTTTTCGACCTACTCTTTCGAGCTATAACTCTCTTCCTAATATTCCGATTTAGCCCATTTTCAATACCAAACAAACCTTGTCTATAAGAAAGATTCTGGCAAAATTTGAGCCCTTTAGCTTTTTCGGTGCGACCTCTATCGTGCTTTCAACAGACGGACAGACGGACGGACATAGCTAGATCGTCATCAAATCAAACCCCGATTCAGAATATATATACTTTATGGGGTCTAAAATGGATTTTCGTGTGTTACAAACGGAATGACAAAATGAATATACCCCCACCATTTTTTTGGTGGCGGGTATAAAAACAAATATAAAAATCGAAGGTTACCGCCACTACAAAATGCGGTAAAACAATTTATATATGGGTCGAATCTAGTTTAAAAGTGTACCTACTTCAACCCCCTTAATATTGGTACGAAAGGGCTTGAACAATAGAATACAGTAAACTATAAAAAAGTTAAAATCCAAGTTAAAATGAATGACGGATATATGGTTTTAGTATTTACGACTTTAGGGCCCACAATCTCCACAATATTAATATCAAATGAAAGGGATTGACTGGTCAACTAAAAAATTTTAAATCCAAGATGGCGTCATAAGCAAAATGCGAATAATTTTTTATTCAACCACATCAAAGTGGGTCTCAAAAAAATAGCTTGACTAGTTGAATACAGCCAACTATGTAAAAATTTAAATAAAAGATGGCATCGGAAAGTCTAAAACAAACTGGCGTATAACGTTAAATCTGCAATCAAGGTTAAGCTGATGTTTTCACTATACTTATATTCAAAATGATGAACGGTATCATCAGATTCGAATATAACATTCTTACTTAATTTTTGTTTCGTACGCTTAAACTCGTAAAAATATACGCATAAATTTCATATAAAAAATATGCGAATATTCGTTATATTAGAACTATACTATATGTTCATAAACACGTACATGTAGTCCGGTAGACTAGCAAGCAGGCATGCATAAGATTGACAAATAAACAGGTGGATCTAAAAAACAAAAATATGTCCTATACTGTCACTAACATATATAAATTATTTGGGTATTTGCGTTGCTATTGCTGCTTTTATTTGTTTACAAAAACTATTTAATTTTATCAGTGTATGTGCGTATATCTAAATATGAATACTTGTATGTATGTATGTATTGATATGTAGTTATTGTTTTCATCAAAGTTGCATATTTTAGGCATATATTCACACAGTACATTTTATTAAATTAAATTTGTTCTGTTCATTGATTTACCAGAGACTTTTAAGGATGTCAATAAAATTTTATTTTCGATGAGTTTTAAATAGTTTTTAAATGTCAGCTTATATGTATGTACGAACGAGTGTTTGCATATGATTATCAATGTTAATGTCAACACGCACTTATGTTAAGGTCTATAATTTTTTGCTGTCACATTGTCGGTATGTGTGTGATTGTATTTACATGGTCATGTACAACATACAATAAATATTGTTTACACTTCAAGTCAATCAGTAACTTTTATAGACACATATACCAATACGTCTAAAGGTCTTCTTCCACAAACACATGTCCGCACACATGAGATTTGTGTATGTATATGTATACAGTTGATAGTATTTATGACCTTACAAAATATGGTTTTTAACTAGTTATTATAATGCTTAACTTTTAATAATGATAAATGGATAGAAATGCGAAAATATGAGTTTGTTTTCTCAATATTTGCTGTCCTACGTGTAACTGAGGGATGTTGGCAGGTTAAATGATGTGTAGAGATTGGTGTGAATTTTTGATGATGTTCGAACTTTTCACGCAAGATGTGTGTATTTAAAATTGTAATAAACACTTAGATATTGTTAACGTACATCTAGTCATTTTCCAAATAAAAGTTCAAATTTAATTCTATTGCTGTATAAAAAAAATTTTGTTGTAGATAATTAAAAATTTTTTTTAGATATCAAATCTAAACAAAATAAATAAGGGTCAAAATTTTTTAATATTTTTGGTTGCTATAAAAGTTAAGTGCTAACAGATAAACTTTTTCTATCTCATATGTTTAAAATCAGCTAGATTTTAAATGATTTTAGTCTCAAAACTTTCATTTTTCTTTTTGCAAATACTGACATAATTATTTATTTTGTTTCTTCAAACTTCAGATAATTGCACAATCTTATAATTAATCTTTTAATGGTTTTTTTTTTCAAAACTAACTTGTCTCATTAAATATTGAATTTAGAAATTATAAGAAATTTTCATCAAACATGTTAAATGTTTGACTTCAGTTGCTATGTGTTTGACATTGAAAAAAGTAGTGTGTATTCTAGATAATTTATTACCCCCATACACTTGAAGTCTTGAAGTTTATCAACTCGTCTCTCTCAGTGTTGCCGATGAACATTTTTAATAAATAAAAAAAGCACAAAAATAAATTTCAAATTAGTTTGGGTATACAATAAAATTACTTAATAAATAAAAAATATTTTAATCGAACATTTTTGACAAATTTTATTTATTTTATACAAAAAAAATCCAACAGAAATTTTTTTCTAAATATATTTTTTTAATTATGATAAAGACTTTCTGCAGTATTCATAAAAAAATGTTTTAAGTTTATTGATGGCTTATTTGACAAATTTCTGAACAACGTCTATCAAATATGATTTTAATAATCGTAAAATATTTTTTATGAATATGGCAGTTAATTTATTAAATATTTTTTAACCCTTACCAACCTTATACGGTTACCTCAGTACCCGAACGTACTTTAAAGTTAAATTTGACTAAAAATACAAATTTGAGGAATCGCAAGTTCCTTTAGATAATAATTTTCTAAAAAGTTTTTCTTACCTTAGGTACTTCTAGTTCGTGTGGGTTGGCCTTCCTTCTTGATAAGGGTACCTGGGTACCCTTAACTATCTTTTTATATTTTGTATTAAAAAAGTAAAAAAAATAAATAGTATTTTTATATGTTTTACTGGTTATTCAGATAAAAAAACATTTTATATCAAACTGAAAAAAAACTAATAACAAGAAAAAGAAAAAGGCAAACATTTAGCGCAGTAAGAAGCAATATTTTTTTACAGCTATCGCATATTTAGGGTGCTTTTATACACGTATGCTCTATTGGCATGTTGTGCGATAAGTAGTTGGATAAGTAGTCAACCAAAGGGAACAGCGACTCTTTAGTAACATCCGTTTAGTTATGTCCCGCTTAGTTGTGTTCGTGGGCCTACATCTTCTCAGCAAACTTTTTTAGCGATGGTTTTATTTGGTTACTTGACTATAATTGCCTTTCTGGTTCATATTTATAGCTTTAATTAATATTTTGACATCTAGATCAAGACTAGAGAACACACAAAACGCACCCAATGCAGCTACGCCAATAGCCTTATTTTGTTTTTCGTTTGGTGCTATATTTAGACACTATCTGGTGCATGACATCAACACTGCATTTTTTGTTGTTGTAAAGGTAGTTAGTTTCCTCTTCTTCATTGAAATCTGGATTCTCTCGAGTATAGTGCATTGTTGACAGAGATCAAATACTCATCATCTTCTTAGTCATAACTGACAATACAGTTACGTTTTTGTTGAAACCATATCGGGGTGTACCTACATATAACGTCTGTTGGTTTTTGCCGTAGCTCTTTTGGAAATTATCTCAGAAAGTTATGGGGCAATTGTTCTGATTTTCGATTTCGAAAAGTTTCTACAACTCCTCGTTTTTATTTATTTTTTATTTTGCCATTTTAAATATTTGGGGGATTCATAATAGTGTCATAAAATCATATGTCCTATAATAATAGCATGAAAAATACGACTATTGTGAACAACCCCTCATAATTAAGTGTGCTATTTTGAGTTTAAATCAGCTTCGGCTTTGGCTAAATTAAAATATTTTTTTATTCTAATCCATGAATTTATTAAATTAGATCTTACCAAAATATTTTCCATTTTTCAGTTTTGCCGCAAGTCACAAATAAATTAAATTTTGTTTGATAAATAAAAGCAACAGCGTCCTTAGCCGATCTTATTTGACGCCGCCAGTGATTTGTTATCAAAAATTAGCAACTGCGCTTAAATTTGGATGTCGTACCCATAAAATTATACAATGAACGGCGACGGCTTAGAAAAACTATTGCGGCTTGGTTAAGCCGGCTTAGCCGTTTAGCACAGGTCTCTGCTTATTAAATACGACAGCACAATAAACATAGCGTACAAAGTTCTATTATTATAAGACAATTTTTGTTCGAAAAGCAACAACAAAATTTTTAAACTGTTGTAAAATTTTAGAACAATATGACAATATGACATGATAAGACAACTTGTGAATCACCCAATTGATATTATGTTAAACTTTTGCTATAGTTGATTTACAATAAACGGCTTTTATTAGAAATATCGTTTATATAGAAAAGTATAAAGAAGAAAATAAAATTAGAAATAAATTTACGCATACGAATGATTTAAAGTGATACAAATTTTTTCCAGAAAAGAATAAAAAAATATTTTTCAAGTTATTTTATCAAGAAATTGGTAACACTCTTTTGTGTCCAATTACACAGTAAAGACTTGTTTGTCGGCACTGCACATGCTGAAGTATAATCTTTCCAATAATAATTTGTGACTGTGTGTGAGTTCATATTTAAGCGTGTGTTATACTTCTTGCCCAGTTTCACAAAGACCAACCAGACAGTATTTTGTATCCCTTCTGGTTTGTTCTTAGGGTTTGGAATGTTTTCAGTCCACAAAAAGAATAAAGAAGTGGGGAAACAATAATGTCGTCATTCCGTTTGTAATATAACGGAATATTCCTTTAAAACCTCTTAAAGTAAAGCAAGGTTTTTACGATCGAACATAACAGTGTCTGCATAAGACATTAGTTCTTATTTTTCGTTGCGATATTATATCAAAAACATGTTGGTATCAAGAATAATAAAAACAAGATCAGGCATTCCGACTTTAAAAAATGTTTTCGTTTTTTATTTTGATTATTATTGTGTTGGTATGTTAAATGAAAAATTAAAAAGAGTAAATATATTAAAACAAGGCGCATTACAAATTATGTTCTAGCAATAAAATAAATTTTTTCTGGTAAGTGAATTCCGCATCGATGTTTTAACACCACAGTTCCAGAGTTCTGCTTGAAGATTTAGAAATCAAAGTTTAAGAACATAATATTTCTTGCACTGTATTTCCGTTTGGTCTATTTGTAATTAAACAACTCATTGAGCCGAGAAAATCAAGATAAGATTGTGAGGTCAGTACCAAAATAACGCCCAACTTACTGTCTATCTCTCATTTGAGTTTTTTTTTTAAATTTATAAATGTCTTATATGGGCAAATATTCAGGATGAATTTAGAACGTAATGTTCTTATATTTAAATTAAAAAGAATTAATTTTAACATGCCTATTTAACAGATAACCTATGTACATTCAATTAAAGTAGAATTTTCCTTTTTATATTTGTTGTATTCACAAGAAGTCCTAAGTATTGTCAAAATTTAAAAAATTGTAAATTTTTAAATTTTTTAAAATTTTGAAAAATTATGATAGAAGAAGTAAGATCCAATGATTCCTCCTGACCAAATTGCACACCAGGCTGCCACTTCTAATGGATGCAAAGGTGACTGAGGAATAGTTTGACGGTTTTCCATTGCCCAGAACCGACTATTCTGTTAATGCACAAATCCATTCATATGAAAATATGCCTCGTCACTTATTGTGATTTTTTCATTAAAATTGGGGTTGCCATGGGCTGTAACATCCAATTAGCATATGTATAGCGACGTAAATGGTCCTCTGGAAGAAACTCTTGTGTCAACTGAATCTTAAATGCAAACAAAAGCAAATCTTTATGGAAAATTGTGGTCAAAGTTGTTCTTTGAAAACCAAGCTGCTAAGCACGGTGTCGAATTAAGACTGATTTATTATTTTAACACTTTTTGAAACAGCAGTAATGTTTTCAGCCGATCTTGCAGTACGTTGTGGTGCATGCTTGGGCCTATCAGCTACAATTTCTCTTTCTTCAAAACCATTCAATACACGAAAAGTAGTGCGTCTTATTGGCACGTTGTTTCTCCCAAAAATATCACGTAACTTTCTCATCGCCACAGTAATCGATGATTAATTTCGATAAAATGTTTTAACGATTAAAACACGTTAGTTTACCGAAAAATTTTCTATAATAAATCTGCCACGTCTCTACTTCACGACTGCCAAATATGAACTGTCAAGACTAATGTTTACCAAAATGGTGGCAAAACAAAGAAGTATACCATTCCGGCAATCACCCTGTATATATTTTATATTGAAACATTTTAATTTTTATGCATTTTTGTGTGTCTATATTCACCTTGAATTAAATGAATGGAAAATACGTCTGACACACCAACTTTTATGCACACCTCCCATGTAAGACAGGTTCTTAATTAAAAACTTATTTTTATATCTTATACATATAAATACTATACCATATTGGTATTGCATATAGAAATTTTGTCACATTTTGAGTATCGCGCTCCTTAATGGATTTCATAAGTTTTTTTGTACCCTTCACATGAGAGTGTAAAAGTCTATATATAAGTTCGTCATTCCGTTTGTAATTTCTACCATATTCTACCAGTGTATTTATTTTGAATCCCCATATATAGAGAAATTGATTTAGTTAAGTCCGTCTGCCTGTTTATCCAGGTTAAAATCAACTTTTATATTTCATATCTCCATGGTATTAATTTACCAAATATGTATGCTTTCGAGAATCTTGTTATTGAAAGTCAGAGCGAAGGAATACGATTTAAATTGCATTATTTAATGTTTTACACATGGTCTTTAGAATTTTTATTTAAATCTTTTTAAGCAAAAATGTTTGTTAGAGATACATCTATTTTGGTTAACCCGACAGCGCTTCACAATTTACGTTGCTAATATAAGCAAAATAATTTCGTAGCTGGAAAATGGTTTCAATATATTTTAGAACTGTTTTTGTGTACAAATTTTCATTTTTAATTAGAAATTATGCATTTCGTCCTTTTATATATTTTTCATCTTTGGTTTCAAGTTTAAACATAGTAAACTTTATCATTCGGTTTGTAATTTCTTTAATATTCATTTCCGTTCCCATGGAGTATATGTTTGCTGAAAGTTTATAAGTTGAGGAGCAATGTCAGTCTATATGTTTGTCCATGGGTTGATTTAAATCAACTTTTAGAAGCAATAATATGTTGCACAACTCTATATAGAATGAATCTTTGGGAAATGTTTGGTAATGAATCCCTAAAGAAAATCAACATAACTTTCTGATATATAAGCAAATCGACACGACTGCCTCAGTTTATTCGAATATTTTGACCAGAAGAATTAACATTTTTCAAGGATAGCTCATAGACACTTTTGTAACTAATTTTAGATACTATATGCCTTTGAGATTATTCTTAAAAGAATTTGAACAAATCGGCAAAGTTATACACAAAAGTTATCTCAAAAACTATGTTTTTTTGTAAATAATTTAAAGTTCTTTAAGCTTCTACATAATTGTTGAACACTCTTAACATACCAAAATACAGGGTGGCTCAGAAAGACCGAAGTGGTGTGAATTCCTTATAACTTTTTTATTATAATTTTTTTTTTCTTTTCTATTCAGTATTTTGTAAAGAAGACTTGGACAATTTATAATGGAGCAATACACAACTGAATAACGTGCCCAAATCCTTGAAATTTACTTTTCAAATCAACGGTCCATTGTGTTGACTCAGCGTGCATACCGTCGTCAATTTAATGTGCGGGTTGTACCCTCTCAGTCAACAATAAACCGTTTGGTTGCAAATTTTCGACAACATGGAACAGTAAGGAACCTTCCTGGTTCCGGCAGACTACGAACTGTCCATAGTTTTTTGAAAATGAACGAGGTGTCGCCATTTCCATCAATCGATATCGGTCTATGTTGGAAAATTTTGTAAGGCCAGCCAGGGAAAACCATCCGAAAATATGGTTCCAATAGGATGGAGCCACAGCGCACACTGCGAGGGCCAAAATGGCTCTTTTACGCGACGTCTTTGGTGAAAGAATAATTTCGCGTAGAAGCAATTTTAATTGGCCTCCGCGTTCCCTGGATTTAACCGCTCCAGACTGTTTCCTTTGGGGTTATTTAAAAGGGAAAGTTTATGTTAATAAGCATAGGACTATTGAGGAATTAAAAACCAATATTCGAGACGAAATTAACAACATAACACCGAAAGTTTTGCGAAAGGTCATGGAAAGTGTGTTGGAAAGAGCACATTTGTGCGAAGCAGAAAATGGCCACCACTTGCGGGATATCATTTTTAATAACTAATCTAAAAATATTCCCTATAAATTTACAAAAAATTAAAAAAATATGTCTTAAATAAAAAGTTATAAGGAGTTCACACCACTTCGGTCTTTCGCTGCACGCAAACAGTCAAATGGAGTCTGTATGACTCCGTTCTGACAAATACCAGCCGCACTCTAAGAAACTATTGTTGAGAAAAACTGACAAATCGGTTACAAACTGAACCAGATATAAGCACAAAAACATATACTCTTTGGTGTTTTTCCTAAAACCCACAAATTGATCTTTTAGCTTCTGAAAAACAGAGCGAAGCAATGACGATATGAAAAGAAAGGGCTTCACTAGCAAACTATACCCGATTTTACAACCGGTGGAAAACCCGGTTTCTCACTGACGTTTTTTTTTTAATTTTCAGAAAAAGCAAAAATTTTTTTCATACACTGAATTTTAAACTATTTGAAAACCGGTTTCTTAACAAAGTCGAATAATCGATCACCCTACTATGTATATCATGGTAAAGGGCATTATCACATTCAACTCGGCTGAATATAGCATTCTTACTTGTTTTTCTTTTATAAACCTGATAAATAAATCAACTAATTTCCTCTTTTTTACTCTTGACTTCACGGCACTAATTTCTTGGAATATCACGAATTCAAAACCCTGTGTGTACTGCAATAACACTCTCGTTAAATGTTTGAATGAATGCTTACAACTTTTATGCAACTGTCTCTATAGCTTTGAAAAGTTTTTTGCTGATGTTGTTGTTTCCATATTTTAACTTTGTCTGCTTGCAGTATTTTGTCATGATTTTTTAGTTCTCACATCAACTGCATACAAGGTTAAAAGTTGTTATTAAATTTTCATAAAAATTTAAGCCATTGATATGAAATTTATATCAAGGACTTTATAACGAATACACAAGCCAGAGATGATATATAAATTTATTTATACTTAATGCTGTTGCTGTTGCTGTTTGCTTCCTTTTATTGTTTGTAAATTCTGATTGTTGGCAAATAAATTAAGGTCACAAATAATATTTCTATAGCAATAAGGAAAAACTGTCTAAGTCTGTTTTAATAGTTTTCAAGCAAAGAGCATATAAATTTTTTTAAATTGATTGCCTTTAAAATATGAACGCGCTATATAATTTAAAAAGGATAACCGGTTAAGTATATTTAGTGTAATGTTAAGCTCAACTAAGTTATTATTCCAAATGATAAGCATACATGGCACATCTTCCTGCAAAGTGATTAAAAAAATTGCAAATTAGCCTCGCGCTTGTATTGGAATTGAGAAATTTTAATAGTATTAATATCCCAATTTTAAATATGTCAACTTAAGCAGTTATTCCGTTTGCCACAGATCTGTAGAATATTATTGATTTTTTATTGTTGCTGTAATTATAAGTTGAAATAATGTTTATTGTTATACAGTGTTGCTAACAGCAAAATATTTATGATTTGTTTCGTAGTTCTGGAAACGTTTTTTATCTATGTTTTTATATATGCATTTCTAAAATCAAGTCTTAAAGTTCACAACAAAAAATACTGATTAACATTTTCTAATTATAGGTCTTTTGTTTTTGGTTATTTTTTAATGTGAATTATATTTTAAACTAGCATATTGTCCGCTACTTCGATAAGCAGGTCTTACTATTTACTGAATACTCAAGTCCTTTTTTTAATTACTAAACGTTTACTGGTTAAAATTATGAAAATATTTTTTCTCCGATTCATTGTAGTTAGAAAAAAAAATACAGTAAGGATATATCGAGGATATATTTTAAATTCACAATATGCAAAAATGACTTAAAAAAAATAAAAATAGCATTTTGTCCTTCACTGTAATTTTCAAAGTCAACTTGGATTATTAGTACCAACTTTCAGAATTCTATGTATACAAAATATAAAAACTGCGAAAAAAATGAGATCTGGTTTGTCGTCCATAAGATTTAGAGTTAGAATTCGGATTAAAAACCACACACTTTAAGAATCTATGTTTACAAACGTAATAATACAAAAAGGACAATGAAAATGCGAAAAGGCACCTTTTGTTTTGCTCTTATCATTTTTATACTCAATTTGAACCAACAGCTCCTTATTTCAAAATTCTTTCTTTATAAACGTATAACACACAAAGAGTACAATAAAAATTTTAAATAGAACCTTTTTGGATGCCCATAATATTTTCTGTCTAACCTTGTATCAATAGTCAGTAATTTCGAAATTCTAGCCTCGCAAACGATGAAAATACTATAAGTACCATAAAACAGTTAAGTACTTTTTTGGTCGCCCATAATATTTTCTGTCTCACCTCGTATGAATAGCCACTAATAGCGAAATTCTAGCTTCATAAACGTAAAGAATATAAAAAGTACCCAAAAAAACAGAAGAGTACCTTTTTTGGGTTTTCCATATCAATGTATAAATTCCAAGTTTAAAATGTTTAATTATTTATGCAACAAAAAAATATTGTCATAGACATGATTTAAAGTCCGTAAATCTACTCTATTTCGCATATAAGTAATTATGTTCTAAAAAGGACCAAACTGTTTTCCCGAATTTTCCCCTTTCTACCCTGTTATGAATGTGTTTAAATTTATACAAAATTACATTATTTTGTATGTCTGGTGAAATCCCTATTAAAATTTTTTCCGAATTGGCTCTGTAATTAGGAAATGTACACATTTTCCGGTGTTTTCCCCTTTTTGGTACCTTTTTTGTCCCCTAAATTAATTGTCAATATTCTATAAGGCAATAATTAGTATCAAATTTTGTCCCATTAAATAATATTAGAAAAGTTACTTTTAAAAAAGTACCAAAAATAGGGACAATTTTTACCCTTTATACATACTAATTTGAAAAAAGTGCCGAAATGCTATTAATATTTTTTTTACGCTGGAGGTATACATTGAAAGAGGAACCGATTGTCCAAAGTTCATGCCTCAAGCTCTTTGCGTTTGGGCTGTGCGATGTTGAATCTGTCAGTCAGTCAGTCAATCACGTTACTATTTTATATATATTGATTAATGTAATTATTTATTTTTATAAAAAATTTTTAAATAAAAATGAAATGTTTGCCAGGCAAAGAAATAAATGAATAAAATATCATAAAAATTTTGAATTTTTTCAAGAATCGGTAAACTTAATCGGTAAAAATAAAAAGGGTGGCCAATCTGCAGGAGATAGAACCGGTATGTACTTACATGGTAGGTATGAAAAAACATGGTTGTGGTTTTCACAATCGAAGAGCACATACTATGATTGAATTTTATGTTTGTGGCTTGAACATATAATGGTTGCCTTTTATAATTATTATATTTATTTAAAATATCATGAAATAATCTTATTATGAATACAAAAAATATAAACAATCTTTGCTATTATCAGAGGCAAATTATTGGTTTTTGCTGTTATTTATATTAGATGCACTTTTTCTTTAATATACATATACTTTCATCCAAATACATACAAATATGCACATTTACCGTTAGCTGTTTGTATTACTTACAGAAAAAAAAATAGATAAAATAAAATGTTCGCTTTTCTCTTATTCATACACGTAGATTTATCTTAGTTTTTCTTATTGTTTTATTTTTAAGTTCTAAATATATACAAGAGTGGTTGCTATGTTGTGTTACATTAAGCAAAATTATTAAGGATTATCGTTTTTAGGATTTAATGTACTTTGATATCCAATATTCGGTATTTTTATACCCACCACCAAAAGAATGGTAATAAGGGGGTACATATATTTTGTCAATCCGCTTGTAATACATTGAAGTATCAATTTTAGACTCCAAAAAGAATATATTTTCTGAGTCCTGGTTTCATTTTATGACGATCTAGCTATGTCCGTCCGTCTGTTGAAAGCACATTTTAAAAGATTTTTAAATCTTTAGTGACCGCGTATACTAAATGTATATATGGGCCAAATCTAGTAATTAAAAATATACACAGTACAAGCTTCCCAATATTTAAAACCAAGGGTCCAAAATATAGGGCAAATATATTTATAATGGATTTGCCCCCTTCAACCCCACAATATTGGTATCAAGTGAAAGGACTTGACTAGCAGAATACAGCTAACAATGTAAGAAATCAGTATCAAAGATGGCGTTAAAAAAAGCAAAATGGCGTACAATACAGTGAAAGAAAATTTAAAACTTGAAATGGTACTGACCACCAAGCAAAAGATTACTTTTTTCAACATTACAAACTTACAAAGAAAAAAAAACAGAAACGCATAAATTTAAAAATTAATTTATTTTAATAAAAAAAATATATATATTTTGGTTAAGAAACTTGAAACTATTTTATTTTTGGTATAAGCATTTAAGTAAATGCATATGTATGTATAATTTAATATATATAATATAATTTAATATAATAGTCTTGGACTGTTAGTCACTTGGATCATGAGTAATATTATAATTGTAACAACAGGAATTATTTGATTTTAATAGATCTTTAGTTTAATTTAAATTTGAAAGAGTTTGTACTTGCAAACGATTTCTTTTTTTTTTTTTTTTGTTTTTGTATCATTTTGCATTGAAAATGGCGCTCAACTGCTGCTGACGAATGGCGTATTGGCAAAAACCCGATAGAGATACACCAGGAGACATAAGCTCGTTCATTTCGTTTTAAATTTGGCTTACATTTTTCCAAAAAATCGAAATTTCTTACTTTTTTAAATATTTTATTTCTGGGAGATCCGCTAACGCACGAAATTGGGAATTGATCGCTTCAAATTTATGTTGCTCATTTGGAAACAAAATCAATAATAATGTTACTATGTTATTGGTCTTACTGGCAATAACATTTTCAAGCGTAAAATCGTTAATCATAGTTAAATTTTATTTTCGAAATTAAATTCGTTTTTAATCACAAAGTTTAAAGTCAAGCGATTTTGCAACTATCTTGACTTTGTCAATAACTTCATGTAAATGGTTTTCATCTAAGTTTAAACTTACTAAGGTCGTGTTATCTAAAACTTCATTTTGTATGATGTTTCTTGCCACTTGTAAAAATAAATATCTCATTCTGGAGTGCAAAATGTTTATCATTACTTCTTCGGACTGCATTTCGATATTCACATTGTTAATTATTTTTAAAATGTATGACAAAAATAAAAAATATATCTTTGTTTTAACTTTTTAAATTTCTCTTCCAATTAATTAATATTAATTTATATGCCCACTTTTAAAGTTATTAAAACTCAAAAAATCTTCAACCACAGCCTGTCTCAAAATCCATCTAGTTTCGGCATACCATAGAATCACGTGAACTTCTGTGCCAAAATAGTCCTGAATTTTTTGAAGTTCTTCGTTTCGACTCGAGCTATTACAAAAGTAAAAACTTATTTTCTTCATAAATTTATCAATTTCTTTAGGTGGATATAAATAAGCTGCAAACGATACTAAGTCATTATTGCTAATTTTTTGCTGATTCCTTACTTGTTTGGGTGTTTAGGCAATGTTGTCAATGTTTAAAAAAATAGCATCGCAAAATTTCAAAACAAACAAGGAAGCATAACAAGAAAAGAGTACTTAAACTTTCGTGGGGGTACCGTGGTATTTTTTAGATTAAAAAGTACTGAAAATAGTACCATAGTACTGAATTTTCCACCACTGGTATAATATCAAAACTGATATCTAGGCTAAGCTACGACGTGGTCACTATATCTTTGTATATAATGGTGAAGGGTATTATCAGATTCGTTATGGTTGAATATATTACTCTCACTTGTTTAACATACTTTAAAAAATTTGTATTATTTTTTTTTTATTAAAACTTAATTTTAATTCTGTTGCATACAAAATATTTTTCAAACTTTAAAAAAGCTTTAATTTCGATTAGGGACACCCTAAATTTTACAACCATCATCCTTCATATTTGCATACATTGTTTAAGTACACATTATTCTTATTATTGCAAAAGTTCTAAATTTATCATGTTCATAAGCATGGATGTGTGTGTAATTTTGTGTACACATGTCTATATATTTATGAGATTTCTGCATGTAAACGACTGTATGTGTATACTCAAGTATAAGTATATTTTAAAGAAATATTTTTTGTATTTGCAATACCCTTCAGGCCGGAAGTAATTGTTGCAGTTGTTCTATGAAAAGAAAAGCAAAAACCTAAAACAAAGAAATACGAGGAAATATGGTTAAATACAAAAGAGAAAAGCTTAAACGCTTAAAGATATTAAATTTTATAAAATACTTAAGGAAAATATATTATTTTTTATAAAATTTATATTTTATATTTATGGGCCATTTAAGCGTTTAAGCAAGGATTTTTTTCCAGTTTTCTAAAATAAATTAATAAAGTAAAATAAAACAAAACAGATAGAAAAATTTAAATACTACGTTAAAAAATATCAGCAAAAATTAAAACTGATAAAACGAACATGCGTAATAAAAATTCAATTTTCACTACCACTATCACTTGTTTGTTAACTTTTGCTCAACAAAAAAAAAAAAAAAAAAAAACAGATTTTAAAACTTAAAAAATTTTAATTGTGAATTTAAAGTTGGTAATTTAAGTTTTGTTTAAGTGTTGTTTAAGTATCGTTTACGTGTCGTTTATTTGTGCAGTGCAAAAATTAATTTAATTTTTTAAAAGAGATTAAAAATAAAAGTCATTTTAATATAAACGCGAAACCTGGCCACCGATCAAATATCTCAGGAATTTTCAGTTTAAATCTTTTAGATATTCCAAATTTGGTAATTTCAATGAAGGCTTTCGTCTCCTTTACATACACTTAAATGCTGGGCGTTGATAGAGAAAATATTTCAATGCATGCTCTTTATATTTTATTATCTAACACTATTTATAAAATATATTTTATTATCTCAGGACTCAATGGAATTCTAAACCTTTTTAAGTTAGGACATAAAAAAATCGGTAAAATTCGGAAAAATGAATAAGTCACTTTTAAAACTTATAAAATTAATGTTTCTACAGTTTTTTAAGTTTAACTTACATTATATCTTTTTTCTAACTAGAGTTTTAAAAAGCTTTTGATGTTTATTTTGTACATATGAACGTATATGTGATTAACACTGGCTCTTTTATATCAGCATATATTACGATAAATCAGTTCCCTGATGCAGGCTTCTACCATCCTTCCCCTTAGTTCCTTCCATCACATTCCCTAAGATAATCGATATTCATATTAAAAATAAAAAGATTTTATAAATTAAAAAAAGAATTCTAAATGTTTGCAAGAGTGAACAAATGAAAGCCTGTAAGGAACTTTTTTAAAATTAACCATTGCGACGTAATATGTTCCAATTTTGCTTTTTTCGCTATATCAGCGATGACAGCTGTAATGTCGTCTTTAGCGCTGAAATTGTGGCTAGCTTGTCCCTGTACACGAGAGATGAATTTCCACAAAAAATAGACTAAGAAGTTGGATCAACTTGTCTTATCTTGGCAATCAATGGCTTGTTCCAAAGCGTAAGTTTAACTGCTCACCAAATTCACCTCTCAATACACACAAAGAAAAACCATGGCAATGATATGATCACGACAGTCATATTATATTCTTTATAACAGTATTTGGTTATCGAAAACAAGTAATAGTTATCTTAGTTATGTTTTATCATTTGTTTGGTCACAATAACCAATCATTTGTTTGAATTTTATCATTTAATGTTTGCTTTTTATGAAAACTTCGATATGGTTATGCTTTTAAAATAGTATGACTTACAAAATTATTATGATAAAAAATGTATCATGTCTCTACAAAAATAACATTATATTTGAAGCAATTTAAATTTAAAAACAACTATTTAATGATTATTGAAACAACAGTATGAGTATAAAGCAACCACGCTATGATATGTTTTAATCATAATTTGTTTCCAAGCGTTCTTCTTCTTGTTAAATGAATTTTTATTATTCAAAAGCTTGACGTAAACAAAAAGTATATAAAAATGTTAAAGAAATAATTAAAATAAACAATAAAATGTTCCAAAAATTATAGAAAAATTTGTATTTATAAATGTAAGTACGACAAATAAGATCAGTAATTTATTATGTATGTCTATTTAATATATTTGTTTCTTAAAACTCCTACAGTCAGTACGGGACCCAAACAAGTTCCTTTTAAACATTCTACAATACGATATTCAATTTCGTTTCAATTGAAATTTAATGTCAATGTCGGCCCTTTGGATTTTACTCTAAATATTGTTTTGCTATGTAGCCTGATGGTTTACAAGTCTGATTTATGCTGCCTTATTTATGCCTGAGCGGTTGCTGGTTAGCTTCTGACCACAGGTGAATGTTGGAGATTGTTGAGTACAAATGCACCCTCAGAATCTTGCGGAGATATATATTTTTGTTGAAATAAAATGTGTTTTAGAAAAAAACAAAAATTTAGTATTTAATTTTTAGTCACAGTATGATAATTGCATGATACTTTTAAGTTAACAAAATTATAATTATGTGCAACCATTATATGTTTTAACTACAATCATACAATTCAATCATAAAATGTTGCTCTTAGATTATGATTACCACAACTATGTTTTTTCTTTGCTTGTAGGTTTCTTGTATTGCATGCTGTGTTGCATGTGGTACTGTCCTGTTGAAAACACATGTCAACCAAGTCGAATTTTTCCAATTTGGACTTTCATCGTTCTTATAATTCCGCCGGCCAACAAACCACATAAAATAGTGCATCTTCTGGTATAAATTTGCTGAACATAAACTGCCTCTGACTTCTCTTTACACCAAATTCTGTAATTCTGCTTGTTGAGCTAAAAACAATCTTCGTCGCAGAAGACAATTTAATCTATAAAAAATATTTACCAAGCAACAAGCTTTTAATAATAAAATTCAATTATACGCAAGCATTGTTCGTTTGTTAGTCTATTGATGGTGTAATGGCAATCTTTACGGATCTGTTTAGGCTTTGCCACTTGACACGATTTGTTTTACACTTGCAAAATTTACACTAAAAACCATTTGCATTTGACAAGCATTTGACATTGCAATTTTGCACAATTGCAAATGTATTCTAATTGTGTACACTTTGTTAGTGTAAGGTAAAAATATACTCTACTATTTTATATATGCACTGATGCTACAGATTTTGCACAAAATTTTGAACAAGGCTTACAAATTATTTTGAATTGTGTTTTAAAGGCCATTATGTCTTATGGATATGGATAGATTAATATAAAAAGGGCGTATCTATTTTTTTTTTTAATGTTTCCTGGTAGTTAACTAACAAACACATTACATCAACATCAAAAATTTCTTAGGCCATGGTTAATTGTATTTAAAGTCACATAAAAATTTCCGAATTTATTTCATATTTTATTTAGTTGTATATTCAGCAGTAAAGTAATTGAAAATCGAGATACGCCCTTTTCATATTTAATATTAAAAACATTTCTGCACAGATTATTGTTTATATTCTTTTATGTGTTTTTTTTAATTGCCACAAAATATGGCTACAATCCTGACATAAAAAATTGTTTTAATCACAACCAGCCATGTGTTACAATTGTTTTTTACGCATGAATGCATCCAATATTCCAAAAAATATAGTTAATTTATATTAGATATAAAATAATAAAAAGAAAAAATCAAAAAAGCCATGGTTACGACATTATGATGACGGTAATAAGATACACGCTATAACGTTATTTAGTTCCCGCAAACAGCTTTTATTTGCTTTCGTTTCTTTATAACTTTTATTTTGTCGCGACAGCCTTTTTTAACTTAATTATTAAATGTTTTCTCGTTATGAAAAATTTTATAAATTTATTATGACTAAAGTAGTGTCATGTCATTACAAAAATTAGAATAGTAAATTGGCCCATTGGCACCACTACCAAAAATATGTAGCTACCTACATGTACATGCACACTGAAAACAAAAATCAAGTAATCCGTACTTGAATCAAGCCGTAGCGGTGTCAGAAGTACGGTAAGTACGGATTTTCTTAAACCAAGTACAAAAAGAAATAAAACTTGTTTCAAGTGAAGTAAAACTTAATTTAAGAATTTCTGCGCTTGATTTGTCAAAACAATCCCGCTTGGGCTTGTTTTAAGTAAACCCAAGTACGAAACGTACTTAAATTTTCAAGTACGATTTCGGCTAAATTCAAGAATTTTATTCTTAAATTTAGTACGGCATTTTTCTTTTTGTGCAATAATAATATTTTTTTAAATATGTAAACTTAATTGTTATTACTTCTACAAAATATAATTTAAAAAAAGTGATAATTTGTTATTCAAAAAGCTTCTGGAAACGCTGCTTGTTAACGTACCGGTTGGTATTATTGCTGTTGAAAATGAGAGTGTTGTCGAATCCCCTAAAAACATTTATTCGTCATCATTCTCTACAACTTCAAATTTTACGAGGCATAACGCACAGTGTTACCGTTAGATATTTTCAAAAAGTATCAAAAAATAGGATTTTTACAAAAAAAGTAGCATCGAAAAGGGGATTAAAAAAAGGGCATGTCTTTAAAAATCAAAATAATTTTTTTATTCATTTTATTAAATTTATTTTAAAAACTAAAACAGCGTTTATAACAAAAAACATTATTTAATAATTTTAAAGCAAAAGTAAACCAAAAATTATTGCAATATATTATTAATACAGTGGAATCTTCCATTACGTATACTTCCCTTAAGCGGACATCCCTTTTGACGGACACTATTGGCCAATCCCTGCAACGTCCTATAAAAAGAGTATTGTACGGCCACGGCCAATATAATGGTCACTTCTGTATATGATTAAAAGAGATTCTACTGTATACACATATATACTTACATATCGTAGGTTGTAACGGCGTTATAATTAAAAAAATACAATTTTTGATTATGCTTTTTAGAACTAGAAGATGATATCTTAAAATTCTGTAAATGCTTTTTTGTATTGGCGTGACTATCTACTTATGTGTGTATTTTGGTTTACTAAGAACTCCTTGCAAAGTACACAATTTGGTCGTTTTGTTTCTTTATCAAGTTTTAACTATTTATATTCTACTAGCATTTAACCCGCTACTTCGTTAGCGCAGTTCTTATTATTCAGTGAAGTTCTATATTTAGTTATTAAATATTTTTGGTTCAATTTATGAAAATTTATATATCGGATATATCGGGCATATATTTCCTAACTAAAAGCAAGATAACTGCTACTGAGTTTTAAAAATTAAGATTCATAATTTGCAAAAATGACCCTAAAAATAATAAGAGTAAAATTTTTTTCTTCACTAAAACATCCACTTGGTTTATTATTACCTACATTCAGAATTCTATGTAAACAAAATATAAAAAACAAAAGAAAAAAAGTAATTTTGGTCGTCCATAATATTAGAAGTTAGACCTCGGATCAAAAAACACTAATTTTAACAATCTATGTTTACAATCGTAAAAATACAAAGATTACAATAAAAATGAAATCAATCAATCAATCAATCAAAAATTGAATCAACAATCCTTAATTTCACAATTTTAGCTTTATAGACGTAGAAAATACAAAAAGTCCCATTAAAATTTAGAAAAGTACCTTCTTGGTCGCCCATAACATTTTTAGTCACACCTGGAATCAATAGTTCTTGATTGTACAATCATACATTCATAAACGTAGCAAATACAAAAAGTACCATAAAAATTCAAAAAAGTACCATAAAAATTCAAAAAAGTCCCTTTTTGGTCGCCCATAACATATTGAGTCTTACCTAGAATCAATAGTCATTGATTGTACAATCCTACCTTCATTAACGTAGCAAATACAAAAAGTACCATAAAAATTCAAAAAAATACCTTTTTGGTCGACCATAACATTTTTAGTCTCACCCTGTATCAATAGCCACTAATTTTAAAATTCTAGCTTCGCAAACGTTGAAAATACAAAAAGTACCATAAAAATTCAAAAAAGTACCTTTTTGGTCGCCCATAACATTTTTAGTCTCACCTGGAATCAATAGTCCTTGATTGTACAATCCTACCTTCATAAACGTAGAAAATACCAAAGGTACCACAAAAATTCAAAAAAGTACCTTTTTGGTCGACCATAATATTTTCGGTCTCACCTTGTATCAATAGCCACTTGTTTTAAAATTCTAGCTTCGCAAATGTTGAAAATACAAAAAGTACCATAAAAATTCAAAAAAGTACCTTTTTGGTTGCCCATAAAATTTTTAGTCTTACCTTGTATCAATAGTCCTTCATTTTACAATTCTACCTCTATAAACGTAGAAAATAAAAAAAGTACCATAGAAAAGCGAAAAGGTACATTTTTGGTCCAAGTTCCAAGTTTAAAATGTTCAAATATCTATGAAACAAAATATTTTAATAGACATGATTTAAAGTCAGTAAATCTACTCTTTTTTGCATAAAAGTAATTAGGTTCTAAAAAGTACCAAACTCTTCCCGATTTTCCCCTTTCTACCCTGTTATGAATGTGTTTACATTTTTACTAAATTACATAATTTTTTATGTCTAGTGAAAACCCAATTAAAAATTTTGTGAAAATTGGCCGTCTAATTAGGAATAACATACATTTTCCGGAATTTTCCCCTTTTTGGTACCTTTTTTGTCCCCAAAAAGTTTCCAAAAATTTCACTTAAAGAGTTGTCCATATTCTATTAGGAAATAATAATTGTCAAATTTTGTCCCATTGAATAATATAAGAAAAGTTTATTTCAAAAAAAGTACCAAAAAAAGGGAAAATTTTTACCCCTTATGCATATGAATTTGACAAAAGTTCCGAATTCTTATTAATATTTTTTCGCGGATTACTTAATACAGTTTAAATTTTTTTCCTAGCTTTATGCGTTTGGAAGTTACATATGGTACCAAAAAAGTACCAAATTATAGTTTTTACCCGCTTTTTCCCCTTAGGGGTTGAAAATTCCAAAAAAGGCCAGACACCTGTCAGCTTATTTTTTGTGCAAATTACAATACTTTTTCAATTTAATTTGTATCATTTTTAGTTTAGCCGATATAAGATTACCGATTTTACCCGTTTTTACCCTTTTTTACCCCCTTAAAGTACGAGTTTCTAAAAATCCCTTCTTAGTGGTGCTATACATTGAAAGAGGAACCGATTGTCCAAATTTCATGTCTCTAGCTCTTTGCGTTTGGGCTGTGCGATGATGAATCAGTCAGTCAGTCAGTCACGTTACTCTTTTATATATATAGATTTCCCAGTCTTTGCAATATTTCATTAGCTGCTTTATAATTTAATTTCTCCTCATAAATCTCATTGCCTGTTAAAGAAATACTACCTTCTTCAAAACTATTACATTTGGGGGCATTTTGTAAAAGTAGCACAACAGTATTTAAGCATTTGAAAAAGTGGCAAAATGCTTCGTTAGTGGCCCTTACGGTGACGCTGACTACACAGCGGTTTTTTACAAAAGACATCCACTTTTAAACGTACCAAGTTCAGCTTACTCAGAAGTTCAACTTATCAGACCATGGAAAGCCACGGCAAAGTGAAGTCAAGGCCAATTTTTTGAAAAAATCGTCTTCTCCAATGAAACGTATTTCCATCTGAATAGTTTCGTTTTTAATAAAATTTTTTTAGAATTTAGGGCTCAGGAAATTCTCATAAAATTCATTAGAAATAAATGCACCCACAACAAGCAATTGTCTAGTGCGGGTTTTAAGTAGGAGATGTAAATGAGCCTTACTTTTTTGCAGTGAGTGCAACAATATTTATTATAGTAACATGATAACAGAGTTATTATGACCTGCAATCTCTTTATTGCAGCAACGATTTTCAGAACAAATTATTTACATAAATTGTCATATCAACTGGCCACCAAGATCATGCGATTTAACGCCGTGCGGTTTTTTTGCTCTCAGTTTTATTAAATCTCGAGCTTAAGCGATAAATCATAAACAATGTCTAAACTCAAATTGGAGATCGAAAGTGTCATCGGTGCGATATAGCTACATCTCTGTAAAAAGATTATGGAAAATATAATGAAAAGAGTAATGGCCTGCCCTTGAACCATTTGACAAATGTCTAAGTCTATACTAAATTGGAACATGTATTCTTTCCAATATAATCCAATCCAATAAATCCAATAAACAAATAAAACAATCCTAAAAAATAGTGTGTGTTTTTTCATTAAAATGAAATAATGCATTCTTACAGGGACACCCTTTATATCACGGATATTCATAAGTAATATTTAAACAAAATACCTATAAGATACATTAATGTATCAACTGTGCGTATGTACAATGTGGGCCAAAAAAAATCACCCTATTGGAAGATGCCCTTATTTTTGTAATGGCGGCCAATGTCAAACCTGTTTTGACACTTGTAAACTAAACACATGTAGAATACAAGTCAATAAGCCATTGAGCGATACACTCATCAAGAACGCGGAATAACCATGTCTATTTTTTTTGCTTAACAATTCGTCTGTGGTATTGATTGCCGTCTGTGGTAATGAGCGATGAGGCGATTTACATTGGCCCTCAAGATCGCCCAATTTAACCGTTTCAGACTTTTTTGTGGGTTTTCTTGAAGTCCCTTGTTAACGTAAACAAGCCCGAGCCCCTGGAAGTCCTCAAGGACAACATTTGACACGAGTGCGAGAATCTGTCGCCCGAAGTTCTTGCCGAAGTGATGAAAAATGGCATAAAACGAGCCCGTATAGCAACCAGTTGCCGATATCGTCTTCTCGACTTGAAAAATAAAATTCTAAAAGTTCAAATAAACATGAAGTTTTTCATTTAGAAAAAAAATGAGAGCCAAACAACATCGAATGACTTCTTTTGGCTCACCTTGTACATCGTCTTATATTATTGAAGATAAGGAATTCTCGAAATTTCAGGTCTTTAATATAATGTTTACTCATTGAGAAACAAGACAGCCATTATTTATTCTATATACATAACTTTTTGTAAAAACATTCTCATTACAACCTACCATACTCACATATTGTGAATAAATATTTTTTGATATCTAAGTATTAATTGTTACCCATTTCCAGGAGTCCTTTATTTGTAATTTAAATTATATTTTGCCAATTTCTAAGCGAAGAGAAAAATTTTTAATTAAAGCAATTTTCTGTTTGTGTGCTTCTGTTTTGTGTCAACTTAACACACTTAAATACACACACATAAATTTTCGGTCAATTAACTTTTTTTGAAATTGATTTTGTAACGGGTCACAAAGTTTAAAGCACAAAGCAACAAACAGTGTTGCTGAATTTAACTAACGAATCTTGTATGACCTTCAGCCAAGTTTTGTAATAAAAAGAAAATTTGTAGTTTTCTTTTTGCAAAAACTGTTTTTTTCTATAAAAAAATTAATGATGTTTTAGGACTGTTTTATTATTTCTAAAAGATAAGAAATAACATTACGATACAATCGCACTTCTTACGCAAACAAATTAAACTTCTGTGCCTATAATAAGCTGTATGTTTGTGTAATTGAAATGTATCTGTACTTCCTCCATAATCTTTCATCCTCTCTTATCAAAAAGATCAAGATTGATAGCTAAACCTGGTGCTACAAAATAGAAGCGTATAACCTTCTGAGGTATGAGCAAATGGACACCATCAAATAGTTTCCAGTCCTACGATAATTTAAAGACTAAAATCGATTTCTTCAGCTTCTGGACAACAGAGAAGATCGATACGGATATCAAAAGAAAGGGCCTGAACATCAGAATATTGTACACGATAAAACATTTAAATCTATGGCGGCCGTCACTATAAAATGGCGTATAATTATTTTGTATATGGGGAAAATATACCAATTAAAAATGTAGGCACGTTAACCACTACAATATAAGTATCAAATGATAATGCTTGACTAGTTAAATACAGTAAGCTATAAAAAGTGTAATATCCATAATGTTCTGAAAAAAATGGCGGATAATCTATATGGGTATCAAATGAAAGGGCTTGACCAGTTAAATACAGTTAACTTAATCTGATATCTAGACCAACTATGATGTCGTCACTATACCTAGGTAAATGATCGTAAAGGGTATTATCACATTCGACAAGGCCGAGTACACTCTTACTAGTTCTTTTTAATTTGTTTTCAATAAAAACTTTTCATATGGTTCGATTTGTTTAAAGGTTTGTTTAAAAACAATTTTTTACGAAAAAATCACTGTTTTGCTTTTTTACAGTAAATAAAGGGTCCGCCATCTAACGTTTTTTTTCAACTAGTACTTATTTCGTGAATGATAACACTTAGCTCATGTCTGATTTGACACATAATTAGTTTTATCCTTCCGCTGAACGAATATGGTTGTGTACACGCTTGAACAACGCTGGGAAATATTGCGACATTCTTTTGGCCGATTTTGCCAAAAAAAATCATCTTTTCAGATGAAGGTCATTTTGATCTTGGCGGGTAAGTAAACACGCAAAATTGTCGCATTTGGGGCACAGAAAACCCGCACGCATACATTGAAAAGCCGATACACCCAAAATGAGTCACTGTTTAGTGCGGATTTTGGACCAGAGGCAGAATTGGGCCATTTATCTTCGAAAATGAGCAAGGAGTGGCCGTAGTCAATGGCGATCATTATCGGGCCATGTTGAACGAATTTTTGTTCACAAAAATTGAAGAGGAGGATATTGGCAACATTTGGTTTCAACAAGACGGCGCTACGTGCCACACAGCCAAAGCTACACTTTTTTTGTTATAGCATTTTCAAAAAAAAAAAGAAGTTATTTGGCGGACCCTTTACAAAATATAGAGGCTTAATTGCAAACGAGAAAGCCGACAACTTATCCAAAATGAAAAATGTTTAAGTGGTGTAACTTTAGAAAAATCTTAACCCTTTTAACGATTCTAATAAGAACTTAAAGTTTGGGCGATGAAGGCACATGTCAGAAAATGGAAAAACACTGAGGTCGGGAAAGCGACAAACATTCTATGGGCTCACCCAAATCTAGAGAAATCGAAAAAAATTCTGAAACTGAATAGACCATCACTTAGGAGATTAACTAGTGTAATAACAGGTCACACAGAGTTGAGAACTCATCTAGCTCGCATGAGAGTTTTGGAGGAAACGATATGTAGAGCATGAAAGGAATAGGACTAGACCTTGACGTACTACCTTTGCAATTGTCCCGCGTTTGGGCGTATAAAAGGCAAAAATTTTGACGTGCATACTATACCGAACTTGGATAGCCAAAGAAACTCGAGTTGGAGATCCATAAGGAATTTTATTGAGTGGACTGGGTTCGTGAATTAATCGATTTTTGTGGAGAATATAAAATTATGGTTTTTATTAGGGAAACTTTCCATATAGAATGCACAACATGCCAATTGGGCATATGTGTATACCTGTAATGGGTTTGGGCTCTTAGTGGCCCTCTTTTTTAACCTAACCTAAATATAAAATATAAGCAAAGATTTGAATTGTTCAGGATAAATAAAAAAAATAAATAAATCAAGAACGCACCGATATCTTGAATATTTTACAATTCGTTAAAGGTATTTTTCGATGGCTTTAAACAAAATTAATTTTTTTGTAAGAGTTGCTCCACAACAGTGTTCAAAATATTCCATTTCGTTTTTAAACAAAAATATTGATATACTTGAAACTTCTTTATTTTATTCCTTAAGTTTCCAGTATTCATTTAGAGTACAAACAAATTGCTACGTTACCGTTGATAAAAAATTCTACTTAATCCTTTTACGAAATAACATTGGAATAAATATGAATAAATAAATATTCACAAAAACATAAAAAGAAAATAAAATATAAAAAAACAGTTTAATTGTCATGGCAAACGTTCTTAATTGGCAGCACAATCCAATTGTAGCATTCATTTGGTAGTTAGCTGCCTTCATCTACAACGTCTGTGCTAGTCAATGTAAATGTAGAGAAGATATCATCCAACGAACATTGTAGAAATCAATGCTAAACAATTGGATGCTCTGCTGAGAGTGATTTTTTTTATGTCAACATCGTCAGCATAACTTTTCATTTTAATTTTTTTTCTTTTCTTTATTCTTTTGCAATTTAAACTATTACAACTGCCATAGGGATTTCATATATATATTTTGCCATAACTGTGTTATATGTATATGCCTTAGTAAGTAATCGTTGTGTATCATATGATATGTGTGCATGTGTTTTCCCCCCAACAACAATAAAATTATAGCCAACAAATTATGATTGATTTTTATGGCCCTGAAATTGAGTAAAGAAATAAATTTTGATTGTATTGCTTGTCATGTTGTTACTCTTTTGTCTTTAACAGTTTTAACGTTACATAGTTTCCATATTTGTTTAAATTTAACGCTATCGTGATCATAGTAAGTGGCCATATGATGTATGGAAAAAAAACAAACTAATTAAAAACATATTTTTTAAGCATGAAGGCATATAGAGGCTATTTTCCAACAGGTATAAAACTATTAAGCGCTGGTCAGATCTCGCAACTAATTTATCATTAGTGCTAAGTTTTCTTTGTAATTTTATAAGGGCATGGCTTGTTAACTGTTTAAATTTCGCTGCCGCTCTAAAGTCTCTCATATTTCTATTCAGTGATCATGCTCTTAGACAGAGAAAAATTAACGAAAAAGATCACACTAATTTATATGCGGTACTGACGGAATCAGTCTTTCTTACTTCTTAGAAAACGGGACATGCTAATGACTGACTTTTAACTCAAAGCGGCATAGAACTATAACGCCATCTAACGTTTTTTTTTCAACTAGTGCTTATTTCGTGAATGGTAATACTGAGCTCATGTCTGATTTAACACATAATTAGTTTTATCCTTCCGCTGAACGAATATGGTTGTGTACACGCTTAAACAACGCTGGGATATATTGCGACATTACTTTGGCCGATTTTGCCAAAAAAATCATCTTTTCAGATGAAGCTCATTTTGATCTTGGCGGGTACGCAAACAAGCAAAATTCTCGCATTTGGGGCACAGAAAACCCGCGTGCATACATTGAAAAGCCGATACACCCAAAACGAGACACTATTTGGTGCGGATTTTGGTCCAGAGGCATAATTGGGCCATTTTTCTTTGAAAATGAGCAAGGAGTGGCCGTTACAGTCAATGGCGATCGTTATCGGGCCATGTTGAACGAATTTCTGTTCACAAAAATTGAAGAGGAGGATATGGGCAACATTTGTTTTCAACAGGACGGCGCTACGTGCCACAGAGACGAAGCTACACTTGTTTTTTATAGCATTTAAAAAAAAAAACAAGTAAGAGCGCTATATTCGGCCGTGCCGAATCTTATATACATACATATATAAAAATATCCCATTGTAAAATTATAAATCTAAGTAAGTATGTGTGTATGTTAAAAAAAAAATTTTTTTTAAAAATTTTTTAAAAAATTAAAAAAAAATTTAAAAAAAAAATTAAGAAAAAATTTAAGAAAAAAAATTAAAAAAAAATAACTAATATAAATAATAAATATAAAACAAAAAAAAAATAAAAATTTAAAAACAAAAAAAAAATAATAAAAAAAAATAATATAAATAATTATTTAAATTTTTTAATCAGGCTTGAGTTCATATAAATATTCTTTATTTTTACAAAGAATTTTTTTAATTGTGATAAATGAAAGAATAAATCTTGAAAAATTATATTTTTACCGACACTAGCCGAGTGGAATGCATTTTCGAAACCAGCTACGATTTCATCATCAGCACTCTCTGATCGGTGGTTACATGTTGGTTGTAAATATCATCTATTTAACTCACGGAACTTATGTTAATTGAATTCGGTAACTAATTTTTAGTTTTTCCTATTTCATATATTTTTACCACAATGAGTTAAATTGAAATTTTAACCAAACAGCAACCCGATATCGGGCGATATCGGGGGGCTTCAAAAAGTTGATTTCATCATACACACGGACAGACCGACAGACTGACAGAGCTTAATCGACTCCCCTATTCATTAGCTTTCAGAAAATATATACTTTATGGGGTCGGAAATGAAAATTGTAAAAATTTCACACGGAATGACAAACCTATATATACCCTTTTTCACTGTGTGAAGGGTATAAAAAAGTTATTTGGCAGACCCTTTATAAATGGTTGTGTTTTATATGAATAAGTAAAGGGGTGGTTAAATTTTAAGGGCCGATGTTGAATGTGAACCACACCATTTGATATTTCTCAATTTCAGACTAACTCAATTTAAACCATGAAAGGATACATAATCGAGCAGCGCGTTAAAGTTTTTCTGGATTATTATACACATGGGCGTTCAAATCAAAATGCATTTTGTGCACTTCGTAATTCTTTTGGTCAACATAATCGTTCAAATTCGTCCTCAATTGGGAGAATTGTGAAAAAATATTTAAATTTCAGCAAAACAGGTCTGTATGCAGTGTGCAATCATCTGTGAATGACTTCTTAGTTCGTTGAATGGAAAACATTGCTGTTTTTCGCGATAGTGTGGCAAAAGAGGAGTCAACATCGACTCATCTTCGTGCTTAGCAATTGAAAATCAACTTTGTCATTGAAAGTTTGGACCATCGGATGGAGGTATGACGCCAAGATCGCGCGGACATTTGGCCGATATTTTGTTCCATACATAATTGAACTATACCAATATTGTTATAATAAAAATAAATGACAATAATTTCCTACATAATTTGTGTTTTATTCAAAAACAGCATGGGCCCTTAAAATTTAACCACCCTTTACATAAACAAAATATGTTTGATAATTTTGCTGGTGAGACCATTTACACTTTTTTTAAAGTTGTTGCTGTATTGTCTGCATAAATAGAGAACATTTATCTGGAAAAAAATTTTATATTCTATATTTCCTTTTAGCGGGAAATACAATGACACAAATATTAATACGATTTATCTTTAACAAAAAGCTACAATTTTCACACGAATATTTAGGCCTTAAACAAAGAAATACAAAATACAGAGTGATTTCTTTAATGGCTAAAAAGTTTTTATCACTGTTAACTGTTAGAGCTAAAGTGTAATTTTGTTGTTTTTCGTTAAATTTGGTTTGACAATTTGTCATAAATTAACTTACTTAAGAATAGCGTTTGTAAATTCTTTAAATTTATTTTAAAAATCATAGTTCAGTTTTTCAATTTGGTTATATCAACAAATAGAGTTGGCATAAATGGATCAACAAGAACCCTGAAGCCATTGCCTAAACACAGTTACATCAGTTATCGGACGATTGAATTATTAGTCCAATTGTCTTCCCAAACGGTGGCCAGAACGTTACAGTCAACGGCGCTTATCAACTTTTTATACCCTTCACTTGTGCTGCAAAGGGTATATAATTTTGTCATTTAGTTCGTAATTTCTACAATTTTTTATTTTCGACCCCAAAAGCTTTTGATTTGGACAGTCGATTGTTGTCCGCCCGTCCGTATGTTGGTTGAAATCAACTTTAACAACTTTTTATAACTTTCTCAAATATGAGGAAATAATCACGACTGAGTATATTTTCTAGCCATATTTTTACCAAAAAAAATTAATTCTTTTTGAAAACAGGATAATTTATAAACACTTTTTCGCCATTTTTGCTAAGTATCATTTGGCAAGTTATCTGGAAAACCTCACGCCACAACAGTGTCTCCAATGAAATTTTGCGAACATTTTTTTTCAATGATAAAGCACATTTTAGGCTCAATAGATACGTTAATAAAAACAAATTGGCTGATGCCAATAGCTGCCATTGTATCCATCAAAAACAACGGTATGGTGTGCTTTATGGGCTGAAGGAATCATTGGTCCACATTTTTTCAAAAAATTAAAGCAGAATTTTATCGTCAATGGTAACCCTTATCAAATCCTGTTACCGGGCTATGGACTTCCCCAAATTCAAGCGCATGGTCTGAATGAGGTCTGGTTTCAACAAACAGCGATACGAGCAAAAACAATCGACGTAAAACAATGGACTTGTTAAGAAGTCATTTTGTTGTGCACTTAATTTCACATTTTGCTATGGTAAATTGGTAATTGGTCGTGCGATATCACACCTTTAGATAATTTTCTCTAGAAATGTGTAAAGTCTGAAATCTTCTGGAATAAGTAAGGTACAATTAATGCATAAGAAGCCAACATTAGTCGTATTTTTTCCGAGATCCCAATCGCAATGCTCGAACGAGTCTCCCAAAACCAGATCTACCGAATGGACTACCTCGAACGTAATCCTAGCAAACCTTTACACGATAGCATTTTCAAACTATAAATGCCATAAACTGTTATTTTAATCGATAATCATTCTAAGTTCTTTTTCAAATTAATGTGTTTTTTATTATAAATCAGTCGTCACGATGAATCTTTTAATACATGCCTTAAGCGATATTTGAAAAATATTTTAGACAAGTAGGTCACTAACCGGCAAAGTTATAAGCAAATATTATTTCGAAAACAATATATTTTTTAAATACATAAAGTTTCTAAAGCTTCTTAATTAGTTTTAGACACACTTCAGACACCAAATTGCAAGCGATAACCACGGAAACTATTGCTGATAAAATCAAACCAAGTAGCCGGCCTGAGACTGACTGAGATATAAGGACAAAGATACAACTGCTTTGTGGTTTTACCTAAAATGTAAATATAAAAACAATATCAAAAATATAAAATTCATGATCACAGCAACAACACAAAATAAATTTATATATGAGTCAAATCTATTAATTAAAAATGTTCCGCTTTACACCCCCATATTACCGGTAGTCTTCTGGTTAAGTGGAATACAATTAACTCTGACAATGTTTTGAATCCGAGATGACGCCTGAAACAAAATGATTGACATATGAACCAAATATATTAATTTAGACTTTTTCCCCTTGAATCGCTAATAATGTTGGCATGAAATTGGGGGCTTGATCTAAAGTATACAGTTAACTATGAAAAATTGTAAAATCCAAGATGGCGTCTGAAACAAAATTCCGAATATTTTTTAACTTTATAAATATGGGTATCAAACAAAAGGGCTTGACTAGCAGAATACAGCTAACTATGTAAAAATTTATAATCAAAGATGACATCGGAAATAATAGACAAAATGGTGTAAAATATTATATGTAAATACATATGTATGTACATAAGTAATGGTGAAGCGTATAATCAGATTCAGCACAGCTGAATATTGCTCAATTATTTATTTTAATTTAGAATTATTCATCCCAATAAAAATTACCCTTTAGAATCTCTGCTGCACCGTACGCCATCTCTTTGCCAATCACACTAATGCATTTTCAAGTGTCACAATAAAGCTCTCAACATTGACGAGTTTTTATCAAAAGAAAATTTCTAATCAAATTATTGCATTTTCGGCGGCACTCTTTCAATTTTTCAAAATCTAAAAGCAAATTTCAATCAACCAAGAGAAAGTGTCTCTTTTATTTGCAAATGAGTGCATGCATTCAACGTTTTTTGTTTTAAATTGGTAGCAGCATCTAATAAAATTTTTAAAAAACTTAGTTGATTAAATATACTGAAAGTGTACGGCTAAAATAAACACTAAAAAAAACCATAAAAAAATATGTTTAAAACTTAAATGAAATATACTGCAAAGTTCTGGCAAAATTGCAAATAAATATTTGCTGAAGAAAATAAAAAATAAATAAAAAAATTTTTATTTATATTCTTTCCAACTAAAAAACCGAATAAAATCCAACATGAAAATAAATAAATTCAGCAATTTGCAAATATTTTTTCTACTTTTCTCTTTTACATTTGTAAACTTTATTAAACACATTCAGGCGGAACGAACAAACATCGGTACGTAGGCAAAATAAATATGTTAGCTATGGTCTTTAGTAAATAAAAAAATATATAAATAAAATATTGTAAAATTTGTCTGCATGTACACTGGGAATAAAATAAAAAATATTTATGGATGTGTAGTACAATAAAATAAATAAATCAATTTATGTGCAAACTTAATAAAGATTTATGAAATATGTGTGTAAAAAAATATGATTTTCATTTCAATTGTATATTGAGTGGTTACGTAAAATATGGATTTAAATTTCATCTCTTTAATAGCAACTCTTTTGGCTGTGTTTGTTCCAGTTTATTGTGTCAACAGTTTAAAATTTTCATGTTTTTCTTGTTGCATTGGCTTAAATCTAAAAACTCAACATATTATTTCTTGTTAACATAAATATGTATAAAAATGGTATAAACAAACATAAATTTTTGTTTAAATCCATATTTCATTCGTATAAAATGCAAGCCTAAATATGTATTGTAAATTGTGTAGGCATCCATTTGAATGCATCCATTCATGCATACGTTTATCAGTATGAGCCCGGTGGGGAACGACATCACGATTCGTCAAGATAAATGTTAACAAAGTTAAGTAAATGTTCAAACACATCTTGTATCCACGTAGTAATAAGTCCAGTCCTCGCAGATAATCCAAACAGAATTAGCGAATTCTTGTGTAAAGTTATCGACTCCACAATGTTGCTTTATTTCAGCTTTCTATTTAATGTCGTACATTTTCTTTGTTTGTCTCTTTATCACGTGGGTTCGGGAATGAAGCTTTCATTTACGATTATATCGTGCAAATTGCGTCTTAATACCGACTCCAAAGTGTATTGACTTGCAAAAGTGTATGCAGTACGGCAACAAATGCAACAATGTAACAACTAAAGACAATTCAAGCACAACATGTGTGTCATTTTTAATTTTTTCTTTTTATCCAAGAACAAAATTTTCAATTCAATTTTCAATTTCAATTTTTTATCACAGCCAATAAAACACAACTTTTATTATCATATTTAAAAATTCATTACTGATAACACGATATATTTCCTTATATTTTAAAAATAAAAAAAAAAAACAAAAATGATTCTTTTTAATTTTTTACACATACAAATGTACATGTGTACTAAAGAGCTGCACAATAATAAGAAAACTGGCTTACAAACAATCTCATTCATTACATTGAAAAAAGCGTGTGTATATTTCTTGTAGAAAGCATGGGGACAAGTGTATCCAGGGGGCTAATTCTCGCATTCGTGATCGAAATACAACTCGTATCGAAATTAATTTCGATAGCGTACAATTTTCTAATGATGTTACTCGATACGAAACGAATCGAGTTTTTAGTTCAGTGTTGTAAAGAACTTATATTTTTTTTCATGTTTTTTGAAACTAAAAAAAATTAAAGCCTATAAAAATTTTATGTACATAGGGATTTATTGGTATTTTTATTGCATTTCGATACGTATATTAAGTGTTTCTAACTCCTTTCTTCGTATTTGCAACTCTATTTCTTTAATTTGTTTATCTAAGTATTGCTCCTCTTCCTTAATTTGTAGGCTTTTCTTTTTCATTTCAATTAACTGAATATTAAGTTCGACATTCCTTTGTTTTAATTCGAGGTCTTGTTTTTTTATTTCTATAAGGGAATTTAATCTTTTTAGCATCTCCTTCTGGTAGTTCTCTGTAGTTATCATATTTTTTTTATCAAAGTAATTTTTGTTTCCCTTTTCTTTACGCTATTGTTTTATGTCTCCGTATATTATTCTTTTTTCTGGCACTGATTCTTCTAAATCATCATCTTCTATACATGAGGAGTGGTAACTGTCCGAGACTAAAGACGAAGAAGTGCATGGCAAGTCATCATTGTGATCCTCAGGTGCTATTACACTTAATTAATCATCCAAAGGTTTTAGGTTTGACTTTGCCTCTGTTTGTGTTTTTAAAACTGATCCAAAGCTTCGAACAGTCTTCAGACCCTAAACAGCGACTTCTATGCCAGCAGCAGCCAAGATTTGTTCATCTACTTGAGTGAAGATTTATTAAAAGAAAACTTCTTTTTTTCATGTTGTTTTTGATCAGAGTATACTTAAACAAAAAATCATAACTAAAAGTAAAACAATTTTTTCCGCCACATTTTCACATCTTTTATTGGTGCACCAGAAGCATTAAGTTTCTCGGCTAGTTGCTCCAAAAGTTGGTTAGCCCTCGCTTTCCCTTGTGAACTATTCGCAAAAAGGCTTTTTTCCAAACCTGTGTGATTTGCCAAAAAAAAATACCCAAAGATTTATTTTTGAGAATAATTTATTTTTGTTAACTTTGACTAGAAATATAACAATTTACTTAAAAAAAATTCATAAATGTTTAACTTACATTTTCTTTCTGTTCACTTTTATACTTTAAAAGGTAAACTCGAATGCTTTTCTGCTAACGAGTTTATACTCGCAAGGTTGCATACGAAATGTAGCTCGTTATCGAATGCCATCATTAGAAATTTCGACAGTCGATACTCGATATCGAATGAGAGAATCCCAAAAGTAAGAAAACTCGCACGTTCGAATATAATTTCGCTCGTATACGAACGCGAGAATCAGCCTCCAGGTCATTATTTTATTATTTTAGTGACTTTCAACAAAACGTCCTCCCTTTTAACTTAAAAAGAAAAATTTTAAAAATGTGCAGGAAAATCATTTTGGATGATTTAAAAATAATACTTTAATTTAATGAGGCAAAATGTACTAAAAGTGCTAATTAGAGTTCCTAAAATGAACTGGTCAATACTTGGTTCCAATATCGCTATATGGTAACATAAGAACTACCAAGTCAGAAGTTCTATCGCCACAAGTGGATTTTCAAGGACAAACGCATATTAAATATCTATAACAAAGAACATCTTGGGTACAATTGGTCAGTAGTGCTGGTGACAGAGTCGATAGTAAATCAGTACTATTTCACTATAAAGATTTCCTACAGGGTTACTATCTCATTGTAAAAATGTGTGTCTTGCTTTGAAAAAAAAAGAACAAAACTAAAATTAGGCAAGATGCTCCCGTTATTCCCGGTCTGTTTCACTACAACGGGCAAATGGCCTTCGTTACTCGGTTAATTAAATTCGAATATAATTTGTAATTGTATTGTAATAAGAATAAATAACTGAAATACAAAATTAAACAACGTTGAAATAAAACAAAGCTAAATCAGAACTAATATGAAATAGAATTTTCATTTGAGTGTGCATAGAGAGAACATTGGCATTTTGTTACGAATACGAATAAGCTTGAAAAAGTTTTAATTACTATAAAATAACTTGCACACATACATACATATATGTACATATACTGCTCAAAATGTAATTATTATTAAAATTATTATTCTGTCTAAAATTTTTTTACGTTTTTTGTATATGTTCTGTTATACTCGAAGTTTTTGCTATGATTTACTGTTTATTTACTTCATTGTCACTTTTTGTTTTGATATTCCAATTTGTTTCAAATCTCAAAAACTAACAAAGTTGTAAAGAAAAATTGTTTACGTGATGATTAATTTATTCTAGTTAGAGTAATGACTTATTACAGTAAAATACAATACATATCTTTTTTATAAGAATTTATGCAGTTCTTTAGTATATACATGTACACAAACCTTGTCAAAGCAAGTAAAAGTGCCATATTCGATCGTGTCAAATCTGATAATATTCTTCATCATCATGTACGAGATTATTTGTACCATGGCCCACTAGCTAGGACCTTTCATCTGATACCTAAATGGACAGGATTAGGAAAAAAATATTCGACATTTTTTTTAAAACATGATCTTGGATAGAAGTATGGCACCAAAGCTATCACGAGCATTTACACACAATTGTCATAGATTCTTCCATCAACTAAAAAAAAATAAAGATAATTCTCTGAAAAAATTTAAATTAATTTATAATTAACAACGCGCGTTTTACCTAGACCATACTGTATGTAACAAAAATAAAGCAAAAAAGAATCAGCTGGTTCTGTGAAATGATTAATCGATAAAAATATCATATTGACGACATCGCTTACATTCACCACTGGGTGTATATACAAATCCTTAACATATGTGCAGGAGTCTTTACTGTTACAAAATCTATACAATGCAAAGCATAACAATAATTCTACTAACACTTCAGCAGCAATAACAAATCTATTTTTTGTGTGTAGTTTTTCTTAAAATGTTTTTTCTTTTCATTGGCTTTAAGTATGCGCTTATATGTAGATTACACTGTTTTCATATCTTTATTTATTGTTATAAAAAAATCAAATATAAGTGGATGTATAGAATTGCAACGAAGTGTTTAATGTATGTTCTACTCATAAACATATTTGTATCTAATAAATCGTACAAGTGCAAGTTTTTATTGCTCTAACAGAAAATAGGTCATTTTAAATTAAACAGCTTGTGCGTTCATGCATTTGTTACACACTGACATCAGAGCTAGCAAAGAGTAAATTATGTAAAGTTAAGTTTTATAAATGCAATGTAAATACGGTAATGTCGATTTGTTGTCCTTTGTTCCTAATCTTAAAATCAGTTTAGCGTTTAAAAAATTGTTTAAGATTATGTAGTAATTAAGGATTTGTAAAAATAACAACCAGTATATGGAAAGGGTGGTTGTATACTCATTTGGTAATTTCGTTTTTAACACATCGAAATATCTGTTTGTTACTGCACAAAATAAACATTGTCTGAGTCCTGGTATTATTCTAAGAGGTTCTATTGATGTGTGTGATTCTTTCTGTGTGCCCATCTAATAAAGCTTGAAAAAAGCTAAGAAAATTCAAACATGTTTTAAAAGTTCTATTTGAATTTTATTGTTCTATTTCATATATGCTCTAATTCAGTTTTACTTTATTTCACCGCTGTTTTAGTTCAGTTTTTTTCTATTCTTTAATACAGTCAAAGCCCAGTATAGTGAATACTCGAATTAACGAAAACGCTATATAACGTACGATAAAATTTTTAACATTGACTACCTTATATTACGAACATATCAAAAAACTCATACCCGATATAACGAATGCACGGCAAAAACTCAAACAAAAAATAAACGCTAAAGACAAAGCAAATAAAAACTGTATGTAAATACTTATATGTAATTCAGAAACAATGGAAAAGAGAACCTAAAACGGTAAATTACCGTTTGTTCTTCAATTAATACTCATTTGATACTTGCGTATGCGCTGATGCCAAACGCATTTTGTGCGTTTTTAATCAGATTGTTAAAAGTGTCAGCATAAAATAATAATGGAAAACAGAAAAAGAATTTCTTTAAGTGAAAAAATAAAAATTTTGGATGACTGTAAAAAGGTCTTAGTGCAATTTCACAGGAATATAAGATTCCAAAATCTTCAATATGCACATTAAAGAAAATGAGAGACAAAATTGTCTTAAATCTAGAAGCTACCAAATATGGATCAAAGAACCCTCGATCACTTAAAGAAGGTGAGTACCCAAATATGGAGCAGTTTGATTTGTTTCTGAATCAAAGGAAGTTTGTACCAGTAATTGGAATAGCACTGAAAGCAAAAGCAATTGAAATACAAAACAAATTTTGTAATGGAGGGATCAACGAAAGTGATGGTTGGTTAGCTAGATTAAAAAAAAAAGATACTGCATTAGACTTCTTAAGGAATCCGATGAAAACTTATCATCAAGAGAGGATTTAGTAGAACCATGTAAATAAGAATTGCAAAATGCTACAAGAGAAAACCATTTAACTTATGGTGTAATTTTCAATGGTGACGAAACGGACTTTATTGGAAAATGCTTCCAAACAAAACATTAGTACATGCTAAGGAAACTACAGCACCAGGAAGGAAAATATCAAAAGAAAGAGTTACTTTACTACTTTGTGCAAATGCTTCTGGTACAAAAAAGATTAAATCTTTTTAGTAAAATTACAATATAGGAATAGTCTTCTAGCCAAAATGGTGTCATCTGAAGCAGAAAATTTTGTTTTTTTTTTAACCTCTTCTCTTTATGACGCAACATCCATTATTGCTTTGGCTTGGCATAATTTAAAGCAAGAAACATTAGCAAAGTGCTGGAATATAATATTGTATCCTGGTAATTTGGAGTTTGACGAGGAAGATGACAACCCACTGGCACAGATGATGCAACAAGAATAAATTGTGTACATGAAACGCCGAATAAGACTCATGAGTTCAGTTTTTCCAAACGCAAGCTCTATTTAAACACTTTTTTAAAATTTTTATCATTTTAACCTTTTTGTGCTTTTAACTTAGATATCTCTCATTATGGACGATTTAATTAACTGAAATCAAACTGAGGCATATATGTACATATGTATATTCTTAATTTTTTCTGTATACCTTATGTTAATTTTAAAAAATAACGAGTACAAAATAAAGTAAACATGTACAAAACTTATTTATTTTTTTAGTTTCAAAAATCTGATATTGCAAAAATATATATTAATTAACATAATGTGATTTTTTTTTTATGTTAACCCAATAAACTACTGTAAAATTATTCGATGTAACGAAAGGGCCTGACAATATATCATTCGTTAAACCGAGCTTTGACTGTATATTGATCGTAAAGAAAAACACATATTTTTGGAAGTGTGCATTTAATAACGAGAGAGTAATATGCGCACACTGTTATAAATTTAATGCTTGCAAGCCATTGTTCTAATCCTTGTGCCGCGCTTTATTCTATATGTACTCTAAGGGTCACACTTAAGACACAAATTCTTTATTTTTCTTAAAAATATTTGTAAAGTTTTTTTATTTTAATGGCTAAATTCTTTTATTCAAAAAATTTTCATATTTATTAACTCAAATTGCACATGTATAATCAGATTTTTTTTGTTTTTTTTTTCTACTTTTTGTTATTTTCTTCTTTATTATTTAACTGCTTTTATTTTGTTTATGTCTGTGAATATGCTTTTCTTTCCATCTTTCATGTTCATACTCTCGGATTTGAATATATTTTCTATTTGCTTATTTTTTTTTCTTTGTCTGTTTCTTCACGTTGTGAGCGCATCAGTGCATTCACGTGTGCTCACACACATATGTACGTGTGTATAGAGATTTACATATGATGCATCAAATATGCAAATCAGCAATTTATGTTTATTATAGAAAAAATATATGTAAATATATATATAGAGTAATCTATATCTATCTATCTATCTATCTATCTATCTATCTATCTATCTATCTATCTATCTATCTATCCATCTATCTATCTATCTATCTATCTATCTATCTATCTATCTATCTATCTATCTATCTATCTATCTATCTATCTATCTATCTATCTATCTATCTATCTATCTATCTATCTATCTATCTATCTATCTATCTATCTATCTGTCTATCTATCTATCTATCTATCTATCTATCTATCTATCAATCTATATCTATCTATATATATAAAAGTGAAACTCTGTGTGTGTGTGTTAGCTATAGACTCCGAAACTGTAAAACCGATCGGACTCAAACTTTGGCAAGTTGTTGTACACATACCAGGGAGTGTTTATGAGTGGAAAAAAGTGGGCGGGGCCACGCCCATAAAAAATTAGTTATAATTTTTAGCTACTTGCACTAGGCCGATTTTTCTGAAACTTTGCACACATATTGAGCTTTCATGACTAAATAATTTCGTGGCAAGAAAAGGGGGCGGGCCACGCCCATAAAAAAGTTATAGTTTTGAGGTACTTGCACTGAACCGATTTTTCTAAAACTTTGCACACATATTGAGCTGTCATGACTACATATTTTTGTGATTAGAAAAGTGGGCAGGGCCACGCCCATAAAATAAATTCATAATTTTAAGGTACTTGCACTGGGCCGATTTTTCTGAAACTTTGCACACATATTGAGCTATCATGACTTAGCAATATCGTGATTAGAAAAGGTTATCATTTTTAGCTACTTGCACTAGATCGATTTTTCCAAAACTTTTCACACACATATTGAGTTCTCATGATTATACATTTTCGTAATTAGAAAAGTGGGCAAGGCCACGCCCATAAAAAAAGTTATAATTTTGAGATACTTGCTCTGGACCGATTTTTGTGAAACTTTGCACACATATAGAGTTGTCATGACTATACAGTTTCTTGATTATAAAAGTGGGCAGTGCCACGCCCATTAAAAATTTTTTTTTAATTTTTAGCTTTTTGCACTTGATATTAGATTTAAATTCGGAATGCATTTTTTTCACTAAGGGGCGTAGCAACGCGAGCCGGGCTTTTCTAGTAAATATATAAAAGTGAAACTCTGTTCGTGTGTGCGTGTGTTAGCTATAGACTCCGAAACTGTAAAACTGATCGGACTTAAACTTTGGCAAGTTATTGTACACATTCCAGGGAGTGTTTATGGGTGCTAAAAAGTAGGCGGTGCCACGCCCATAAAAAAATATTTATCATGTTTAGCTACTTGCACTTGACCGATTTTTCTGAAACTTTTTACACACATATTGAGCTGTCATGACTATATAAATTCGTGATTAGAAAACTGGGCAGGGCCACACCCATAAAAAAGTTATAATTTTGAGGTACTTGCTGTGGACCGATTTTTGTAAAACTTTGCACACATTGCTGTCATGACTTTACAGTTTCGCGATTAAAAAAGTGGGTAGGGCTACGCCCATAAAAAAAATTATAATTTTTAGCCTTGCAATTATTCAATTAAAAAATATTCAATTAAATTTCAGAATGCATTTTTATTCATTAAGGGGCGTATCAACGCGCGCCGGGCTTAGCTAGAATAAAATAAAAATAAGAAAATTTACAAAAAAATGTTTTCTTTGAGATTTTTTAAATAAGAGCAGATTTAAAGGAAATTAAAATATTACAACTGTTGCTGAAATAGAACAAATAACCCAATTTAAAACTCTATAATCGATCACCTTAAGTGAGCAGTTAAATTTTACATCCTTTCGTCCAATTTAAATTTTTTTTTAACGAAGGCTTATGCAACCAATTTTGTTCAATAAAATTTTGATAAATCTGTATATTGATTGTGAATATGGGGGTTTTTCTTCAGAGGCCTTAAAATTAAGCCGCACAGATAAATATTTGTCCATTTCGACTCTTGCAAAATTTATAAAACCATTTGTTTAAACAAAAGCAAGTGAACATAATTAATTTTGTTCAAACATTTATTCTTTTATCTTTTTAAACCAACAGCGCTTCTGTTTGAAAATGATAATCCCGACATGGAGAAAATCTTTCAAATTGCCATTGATAAAGCGAATGAGGAGAATGGCGAGTTGGGATTAAATGGTATAACCGTTGCCATTGAACCGAATAATGCATTTGAAACATCCAAGAAATTATGTAAAATATTGAGGGTAAGTAAAAAACAAGTACAACTGTCAAAATGTCTCGTAGTAGAACATTTTTACTGAACCAGTAAATGAAGCAAAAAAAAAAAAGAAATATGAAAGCAAAAGCAAAAAAATATGAACTTTAACGTTGTACCTATAAACACACAATACCACTGATGATTATATGTCTATACATACATATTTTCTAAGAGTTGAAGTAGAAACTTTTATTGGTTTTTTTTTTTTTTGACACAATTCTGTCGGTTGTTTAGCAAAATCTTGTTGCTGTATTTGGTCCCACAACCAGTATGGCTGCCAAACATGCGATGAGTTTGTGTGATGCCAAGGAGTTGCCCTTCATTGATACGCGTTGGGATTTTGGTGCACAATTACCAACCATTAATCTGCATCCGCATCCTTCACAGTTGGCGGTTGTCTTAAAGGACTTAGTTACAGCACTGGGTTGGGATGATTGTTTTACAATTATTTATGAATCAGGTAAGTTACACTAACACACACTAACACAATGCAATTCATCTTTTCGATTTGTTACACTTTCTAGGAGAATATCTTTCTACGGTTACTGAACTGTTGCGAATGTATGGAACTTCGGGTCCCACCATTGTGTTGCGTCGTTACGAACTTGACCTAAAAGGCAACTATCGTAATGTTTTGCGTCGCATTAAGAATTCTGGTGATACATCGTTTGTGGTCGTTGGTTCATTGGCTACTCTGCCAGAGTTTTTCAAACAGGTGAAATGAAATGGAATATACACTTGTTTTCTTGCAAATGACTTATTTACTGTAATTTATTTTGTTCTTGCGAATTGTAATTGTTTTGCAGGCTCAACAAGTTGGCTTAATGACAGGCACTTACCGCTATATTATAGGTAATTTAGATTTACAGACAATTGACTTGGAGCCTTATCAGCATGGTGATACAAATATCACTGGCGTACGTTTGGTCTCACCAGAAGCTGAAAATGTTCAGGAGGTTGCCAAAGTTTTGTACGAGTCAGAGGAACCTTTTCAAAATAGTAAGTTTAAGTTTTTTTGGCTAAGAATTTGTATTAAAATCTGAATTTTTTGCAAATACTGGTTTAATTATTTGTTGCAACATCTTTTTTAATAAGTTTGATGTGACAAAGTTTAGAAATTTCAGTGTCTAAGTCATTAATAATTCGAATACAAATTTCTCGTAGTTTATATACTCTAAGCAGTGCTAACTGAAATAGATCTTTGGACATATTTTCTTCTTTAATATCACAAGTATGTATACATAAAAACGGAAATAATATTCGTTGTTAACACTTTAAAACCATTATGAAAACTATGGGCATTTGGGTATAAATGATTAAAGTCCATATTGATCTAAAAATTGTGAATGTATTAAAAGTGTGTTAACTCTTTGAGGACCGGACTTTTTCTACTGAAGCGATTTTTTCTTTTTTTTGGATTTCATAATATATGCACCAATAATAGGTACGTTAAAAAAATTTGGCCCCCTAGGCCCTCGCTTTGTCCTTCATTTTAATTGGCAAATATAGTTGCCTCTGGGTTGAAAGAGAATTTTTTATCCAAGAAAAAAAAATTACTCCTGACAAATGTATTTGCCTATGGGCTGAAAGAAAATTCTTTTATTAAAAAATTTTTATTGAAACGTATGTTGTTTTATATTTTTTTATTTAAATAAGCTATTAAGGAAAAAATTTATGAAGAATTTGAACAAAAAAATCAAGTGCTATACATGGTACTCGCCAAAGCAGTCACGTGATAATGTGAAGCAAAGGAATACATTACATATAGTACAAAATACATTTGTGCGACTATATTTGCCATAGGTGGAGGAGGCCGCATCATGATATCTGCAATTTGAGATTACTGAAATGTCGGATCTGTGGACCAATACATTCGAATACTGGGTAGTTTTACTAGGCTCATACGTATGATTAGGACCATGTAAGTCTTGAACTCTTTCACGGTCAGAGTGAAAACACGACCTTTTTGCATAGTATACAGTTTGGACTACTCCACTATTATTATGAACATTTCTGAAACCAAAAATTATACATAAAATAAGAACTAGTATATTGCAATTGTAAAAACTAACTTTCAAGATAACAAACAGTATTAAACACATCATATGCTGATGGCATTTCCTCATGTATATTTACAGTAGGTTTTAGAACTTGGGAATAGTCATAAGTGCAATCCAGTAAAAACGAGGCTTTTATAGGCACTCGTCTCTCTGAACCGGAAAGTCTTCTCTGGTGGTATAAAAAGTGTTGGCTTTTCTAGTATAACTAAAGCATGAGAAGTCTTTGCAATTGGCTCAGCCTCTACAGCAACTGGTAATGGGTTACGACTAATGCGGATCTTTTTAATTACAGAGGACTCTACGGGATTAATGCCTTCGATAACAATTTCTATCGGTTTATCCTCTTGGATTTCCATAGCGTCATTTTCTAGAAAAATAATATCCCCTTCATTCATAAGTATAGCAGCTTCTCCCCCATTGTCACTGCTGTCGCAAAACAAAAGTTGTTCAATTTGATCCGTTTTAAGGAAGAAAAAGCGATCATGGACGTGTCCACTCATTATAAATTTTTTATTTATAATAACTTACTTAACACTGTTTAATCAAAAATAACACTCGAAATACTATAATAATACAATTATTGTGTAAATTTCTTCAATCTTTTTATATTGATATATTGTTTTTATTTCTTCGAGCTAAAGTAATGCACGAAATACGTTTTCTCTGATTGATTTCGAATAATTAGCGAATGAAAACGAAGAACAATAACAAACAAAATCCGTTTTGTTCAATTGAATTTCATTATAAACAATTAAAAACAGACATGCACCAAAAAATTAAAAACTGTATACTCAGACATACATATAATGATAAAAATAAGCAACAAACATTTGATTATTTTTAGGTGCATTTTTTTCCGTTTCAGCCCACAGGCAAACATACTTGCCAAAAACGTTTGGCAAATTTGTGGGCAGCTAGAAACTTACACAAACCTGGCTAATACATTTTTTTAAAGGTAAGAGGTGCCGCCAAAACATGCCTTAGTTTTAGACAGATGCATCCCACGGTCTCTCCACACTACCCCTCTAAAGTAAGTTGACTTTTTGACCAACATTGAGGCCACCTAGCGGGCAAATGGGGGCAGATAAGAACCTACCACCTACCACATTTGTGTTGTCACTATCGTCTGCTGCAAACCAATATTGAACAAATTTAGTCGATCTTCTACGGAAACAATTTTATGATGAAAGCCCCTGGGCAAGTATGTTTGCCTCTGGTCGTCAAAGGGTTAATACAAGTGAACTATTTTTATATCTCACCAGTTGAAAATCTAACGACTTTTTGTACTGCACCCGTTTATCAAGTATATCAGATGTACATTTAGCGTTCACTACTTCATTTAGCCTATAGATTTTAGAGGCAGCCCAATGCTTTTCCACTTCTGCCCAAGAACAGTTATCATTTAAAATTGCTTCAATGATTTCATCGATATCAACTTCTGGAAGATCTTATAAAAACTTACTATAAAAAACCAACAATTAAAGAAAATGCATGCAGCTTACTTAGATTTAAAATTCTTTTGCTATCACTCGACGAAGATTTATTTGAATATGTTCCTTTTTGAAAAGCACCATTGTTCTTTAGTTTTCGTATTAAGTTAAAATATTTATCGTAAAGTTTTCCTTGTGGTTTCTTACTAGGTTGCCTTAAGTAGTAACATCTCTGTAAATATAATATTTATTACATTTTTTTCCATAAACGCTAATGCATATTTTTACCAAAAATTCTCTTGCTATTATTTTTAAGCGGTTTTGATTGAGGTGTTTTTCCTGAATTGGTTATGAAAAGTTCCCTACTTCTAGTAATCCAAAGTTGAAGTTTTGTTTACGTAAATTAAAGCACTTCATAATTACACAATTATATAAATATATTTAAGTACTACTTTTTTAACTAGTAATAGTACTTATTACTATATGTAAATCTTTAGAAGTTTTTAATTACTTATATTTATTCTTAAAACCGCACTGAATTCTTTAACAACACAATCACAATCAACACAATTGATATTAAAAGTAGGAACGAAAAAATAACTGTTTTTTATCAGAGTATTATTGTTAAAATAAATAAATTTCTTCAGATCTACATAATTTAGTAGATTTGAAGAAGTTTATTCAAAACGAAGAATTTTATTCAATTATACTAATATTGTATTGTTAGTTTTAACAAAATTTCTTCATTTCTACATTTTTTCTTTAATATGAATAAATTTATTCACATTAAAGAATTTTATTCAATTCGACATACCATTATAAGTATAAAATATATATATATAAATATTTATTACTAAAAAAATATTGTGTTTTTCTTCTTCAACTGAAGAAGTAAACTTGACAATATATTGTCAAATTAACAGAAAAGTTATTCATTTTGCATCATTGAAGGCTGTTTATTTGAATAATTGTTTTTGTTAATTCTACTAAAAATGTTTACGAAAACTTACTACCCATTTAACTATATATTTGTACATTGGACTAAATTTTTGGGTATATTTGAAGAAATTTTATTCAAAATAACGTACAAATTTTTCTACTCAATTTTTTCATTGAATTAACTAAACAGAAGTCAGTTCTAAGTATTTTTTTTGTAGATTTGAATAAAAACCCTGCTGATTCAACGATATTTTTATTTAATAAATTACGAACCATTTTGTTCACTATTACTTACCACTTTTGGTGCAGTGTATGTACTATTGGCAAAGAGGTGATGTAGCCGACTCTTATATGTGACAGCGCATAAAAAAAGTTACCTAAGGGTAAAAACAGGGTTTGTTCAGGAGAACCATTTTAAAGACTAAATGATTTTTCTATTTTTTTAAATTGTTCATAAGGAAAAACATATTCGTAAAATCAAGTTATTTTGTTAATTTAGTAGGGGAAAAAATTAAAATAAATAAATTTTAACGTTAGGTCCCTTTCTATTTGCGCTTAGAATCGTCGACTTCACTTTTATAAAACGCGCATATCTCTGGGAGGGAACACTTTTGGGGCATTTGATCTGTCTCATTCAATGCTCAGATGTTGTTCACATCAAAAAAAAATAAGTGAAAATTGATTTTTTTTTACCCTTAGGTTCCTTTCTCTATGCGCTGTCACATAAGCAGTGCTATTTAAAACGACTATTACTATTGAAAGATAGAGGTGTAATTCACCCGTACAATTGCATTTAAAAAATTGAAAAGTATTTTGTATTAGTACTCTTTAAGGAATGTTTCCGATATAGTCTATATATAACTTTTGAAATAGATTTTTTTAAAACTTCAATTACGCAGAATAAGACAAAGAAGAAATTCTTATATAGTATTACAACAATATACCCGATATTTATTTTACATTTTTTACCAGCTAATGAAAACGTATTTTTCTAATAATACATTTTACTTAAATAAATTAAAAGTATGTACTACGATCAGATTATAGAAAGATTTTTTCTTGTTTTTGGTCTATTGCAAACCTTAACGATTGAAAATAAATTAAATTAAAAACTTAAAGAAAGTATTTTCTAGTCTCTCCATCTTAGTCAAGATTATTGCCTTTTAGTTTTTAAATTTGAAATTCACAAGGAAAGGTTATGCAAAATCTACTGATAAATGGGAAAAGTACTGTTCTGTAATTCTAAAACTTATTTTTAATTAATTGTCCTAGTAAGGGTACCTAATCTAATAAATCTACTAGTAGAAGACGGATTAATCTGCTGGATCCCACAAATTTTTTGCACTGCATTCATTACATGTGAGGGTATCACTCTTCATTCGAAATCATTCACTGCACAATTAATAGTGCGTCTTGTTGACACGTTGTTTATTCCAAAAATTTCACGTAACTGTCTCATTGTCACAGTAATCGATGATTGATTTTGATAAAATGTTTTAACAATTAGAACACGTTGGTTTACTGAATAATTTTCAATAATAAATTTGCCACGTCTCTACTTCACGGCTGCCAAATATGAACTGTCAAGACTAATGTTTACCTAAATGGCGGCAAAACAAAGTAGTATACCTTTCCGGCGGATATGCTGTATTAGTAGCATCTTTAAACTTCTTACTTCTAAAATACGGAACCAATTTTATTAATAAAAAAATTGTGCCGATCAGTAGAGAAATGTTTTTTAAAGTTTAAATCGCTTGAAAATATAATGTGAGTGTAAACTGCGTAACAAAAAATCGCCTTGCCTATTTGTTTATAAGAACCTTTAAAGTTATAAATAAAAGTCTTAAGCGAGGCCAAGTTAAAGTTTTTAAGATTTAGTTAAACAATATTTTTTTTTAAATTTTTTCCAAAACTATGATTGTTAAAGATAAAAGTATATAAATTTAAATTTCTGATTAATAAAGAATGGCGTTGGAATTTTTCTTTCACTTACATGCCCAATCAATTATACACAACACATATTTACACAAATCAGTTTTCATTATAATAAATGACACATTTCATACAGTTTCTGTGCTTTCATCATTATCTGCTACTCACTCACCATAAATTATATCTCAAAGGACTAGAAGATGAAATTAATGAACAGATAGGAAGACCAAACAAAGAGAGAAAGTCCACAAATACTCGCACTCAATCTATAAAACATTAAAATGCATATTTATTCAACACCATCATTTTAACGTACATGAGCACATACACTCAAACATACTTACATACGTATACGCAAATAACTAAAGCGACCTTAAAAAAGAAAGAGGAAAATAATAAATATTCTTTCTTTCGTTTCCTTTTTGAATTATGTATGAATTTCTTTTATTTTTTCCTTTTTTTATATTTTTGCTTAATGCTATAACAACTCCCCAGTATCATGTCCTTTGACCGTTAACATGGCTCTAGTTTATGATGGTGTACAACTTTTGGCTGAAACTTTTAAACATGTCATGTTCAAGGCAGTTTCTTTAAACTGTTATGATGTCAGCTCTTGGGACAAAGGTTACACTCTAGTCAATTACATGAAATCGGTAAGACGAAAATGTGAAACTGGTCAAACAGAAAGCAAATAATGAATAAGAAAATGATATAAATCTTTTAATTTCAATTTCATTTACGAATGTATTTTTTTTTACAGTTAAATATGGAAGGTCTTACGGGTGAAATAAAATTCGATAATCAGGGCTTGCGTACGGAATTCGTATTGGAAATTGTAGAGCTGACGGTATCGGGTATGCAAAAAATTGGCACTTGGAAAACTGATGAGGGTGTAACCATAGACCGTCCAGCACCGGTAGTGTCAATGGATCAGGATCATCGTTCGTTGGTGAATAAAACTTTTGTGGTGATAACAGCTATTGTAAGTAGTTGCTGCACATTAATATAGCAAATCTTAAATAGTTTTCTTAATTAAAAAACAAATGTTTCACAAACTTTATATAAGGAAAATGTGCTCGAAACATCGTTATGAGTTAAGGGGAAGGTGGGTGGTGATGGCGAATTTTTTTTTAGGGTATGAACTGTTTGTTTTATGTTTGCTTAAACTATTACTTGTTAAAATAAAAAAAAATCTTTTTGAGTTAAGCCCTATAAACTTTCGAAACACATAAGGAATGATGGTTCCGATCATTAGTCATAGGCGTATCACTCAGATACAAATACCCAAATTGCAAAGTATATTCTACAATAATTTGTAGGAAATGTGGAGTTAATATGAGCCTTAATAAAAATAATTTTTATTTATTTTAATTATTATTAATGATACAAAGCTATTTTGATTTTCATTCATATAGTACTGAGCTTGACCTGAGTATTTGCGTGATAATAGAAATTTCCATCATATTGTTTTTTACATATTTTATACTACTTTTTAGTAGTAAAATTTTTTTAATATTTTCCCCAATTTTAAGCAATAATTACATCTCTATGATTTATTTAAAAAAAATCATTTAATAAAGGATTAAATCCTATATTAATATTTAATTATCTTCTTTTATAATTAACTAGCTAATACTCGGTGTGCTTCGCCGCCCCAAATTTTAGTATTTAATTCATATGGCAGGTGCCACGCCCACTACTGTTAATGCACCCATTTTTTCCATAAATGTTTATTTGAATATCAAAGCTGCTTTTGCAAAATTTTAGTACTCTAATCGATATCGTTTTCCAGATATACGAATTTTAGTATTTAATTCATATGGTAGGTGCCACGCCCACTATTGATAATGCACCCATTTCTTGCCTAAATGTTCATTTGGGTGTCAAAGTTGCTCTTGCAAAATCGATATCGTTTTCCAAAAATACGAATTTTAGTATTTAATTCATGTGGCCGCGCCTACTATTGCAAGTCCGCCCATTTTTTACCCAAATGTTCGTGTGGATGTCAAAGTTTACCGTACTTAATTTGAAGACTCTAGCTGCATTAACTTTCGTGATATATAATATTTAATACTTCTTCTTTAATAGGGCGTGGCACCCCGCCCACTTACAATTTCAAACCAAAGTATAGCCTATAGTTCCTTCCAGACATACAGAAAGATTCTGTGAAAATTTCAAGGAAATCGGTTCAGCCGTTTAACCGTCTATAAAGCACAAACAAACATAGAAACATATAAACATACAAACATGTAAACATACAAACATGCAAACATACAAACATATAAACATACAAACACACATTGATTTATATTTATATATAGATTTATCTTCTTTATAAAGATTGTTTACTCAGTTTCTATTAAAAAACATACATAAATAAATTCTCTATTGGTAGACAATTCTCTGTTGATTTGTCGCTTGTACTCACATATAACATTGACGATAACTTCTCTCTTTAAAAAAAACTTATCACCGTGCACAATGCAACAAATAGATACTCTAAAGTTGTACGTTTATGTATATAATTATTCGGTTTTTTGTATGCCAAATCAATAAATACATGCAAATAAAAAGTAAAATAAGCAGCAGTAGTACTCCATTGAATATTGTAGGACTCACATTAAGAGCAGAACAATTTCAAAGAATTTTGGCCCTTGGTAGAAGAGCTCTATATATCGAATAGGCCATATCGATGCCTTACTTCCTCAACCTCGTATCTTAAAAAATAAAATTTTTCAGGAGAGAAAAAGAAAACGGTTCATCTTTTCATACTTCGGTGTTTGGTTAAAAGTTTAAATGCAATTATTAAGGAATTGATTGTATTTATGTATATTAGTAGTAATAATATACTAATCTTTTTTAGTTAAAGCATAAAACAATCGTTTGATATGAAAAAGTCAAAACCGTATTTTTTAAGATACGAGGTTAAGGAAGTAAGGCATCGATATGCTACAGTTGATTGTACTGCAAGAAATTCTGAAATATACCTTCATAAAATAGTGGACATTGTTTAAGGAATACGGTTATATAAAACCTGTTTAAACTTTCAGATACGTGCCTACATATACGACTGCGGTGCAGTGGGAATCACAATGTTAAACGTAATTGACAATTTACTTTCAATATTGCAGATAAAAGTGTAGCATGTCGGTAATAGAGGGATGGTAGACAAATGGTGGTATAAATGATTTCTTAAAAGCAGAACATGAAAGATGAAACAGTGATATAATCCAAAAAAAATTTTCGAACATGAACTGTACGTTCATTACGTCAGAATGGGAGAATTGAGACAAAGTAATTATAGTTAAGAGTAGGCTTATATTATATACTAGCTGACCCGGCGAACTTCGTACCGCCCTATAATCAAGAAATATCTGTTACCTTTTTATCTGAATTAAGTTAATTTCTTTATTAAGTATTGCTTTATGATACACAATATTCTTAGTTTTATTTTCTGGCGCTTATATAAATAGTGTTATTGGTATTCCGACACGGGAACAGGCGACATATAACTGGCCATGATTAATGCCACAAACCCTTAGCGACTTCGTACCGCCCTAGAAATATCTGTTACCTTTTTATCTGAATTAAGTTATTTTCTTTACTAAGTATTGCTGTTGGCATATTAATAAATCAAAATTATTCGCGACTTAAGTTTGTACGTCTAATTACCGGCATTTTTTGAAACAAAAATTCAACTGAATGGTAAAAGTATCAAAATGGTCTATAAAAAGTTTTCAACACTATATTAAGTTGACTAACGTTGTTGAACAGACACTTCAGAAAAAAACACACAGTACAAATTGTCCTGTAGAAACCAATGTGAAAAGTACACTAAGAAATGGTAAATGAATTATGTAGGTATTTTGTTATTATAACTCCGACCACAGACCAACTCCGACCGATATATTTGCAAAGAGCTTGTAAACTACGTTTCTTTGTTTTAATGTCGCATTATGTCGCATTAGGTGACGCATTATTATTATTTTCTTACATAAGAACCTTCTACTAATAATAACAAATACAACAAAAAAAGAATTAGTGAAATCGGTCCAGCCATTCACGCGTGATGCCGTGACCAAGGGAAAAAGGGATTAATTTTTATATATAGATTAGGGCATGGTACTTACCTTGTTAAGAGCGAATAAAATAACGAAACAGATAGCATAGACGCCTGTTATTTGTATGGGTTTATATTATGTCATACTTTTTCAACCTTAAGTAAACTTGCTTATACATATATCTGTATGCAAGCTTATGTAGGCGAGTGAACAAATTACATTCATTATTGTGACATACGTTAATGTCATCTCAGGCCATCGCCGTCAACAGCAACAGCTTTATATTAATGATTGCCAATTTTTATTTACCTGCATTAGATAATATAGATATCAATGGCATGTCCTTATAACACATTGAATATTTTTACAAGTAAATTGAGGAAATGGTTAACTCAAGTAGAGCTGATAAGAATTGGCCACCGATATCGTGCGGTTTGATTCCATTAAAAATTATCTGTCGGGATTTGTAAGTCGCATATTTATGCTTATACTTTCTTATGCTAATTTTTAACAAGCCTCAACGACCATCATTACCAAAATAATCCCTGCTATCAATTAAATTTTTTTGCTAGATTTATGCTCGAGAGTGACGGAAAATTAATTATGGCTGGCATCTGCCGGTCGATAGGTCCTTCAAACGAATAAAAAGTGATTATGATCTCATACATACTTTGTTTTATTTAAGTTTAAATATAGATACTCTAAAAGAAAAAACCCGTTAGTAATAAAAATGAGTATAAAATTTTTCAACTTCATAACATATTCACTTAAAGACGAACTTAATACTACCTGCACAGGGTAGTAAAAATTAAAATGCTACGGTTTTGGGAGTAACGAAAAAAGCAAAGGCAGGGCATAAGTGAAAATTACAAATACATTGTTTGGTTTTAAATTATCAGTTGTTGGGCCATACTCGTTCAAAAAAGCAAAAGTCCGATTCTGGAATGGTGTACGAAACCAATTTGGAAAATTTTTAACGTCCGGGGCAAGGCATATTTATTTACCACGTAATCGCAGTTCACAGAATATTTTTTTATTTATGTTTTTTATATAAAGATTGACATTTAAAAATAAATGAGAATAGAGTAAGAAATTCTATTTATCTATGGACTTTGACAGCTGAAATGTAAAATAAGTGAAGAAAAAAAAACCTGCTGATGGATAAAGACTACCTGTGGAATAATTTTCCTTCGGTCCTGTAGTTTTAAATACTGGGCCGATTTTTTCTTGCTTGAAAAATGCATTTGTTATAATAACAACATAAATTGGTTCATTATTTAAAGTATTTACATTGTTAGCCTAGTTACTACAAAGAATGAACCAAGTCAATTTCTGGAAGCGTCTTCCAGTAAGGAAGTTCTGCATAGATCAAAACAAATGGTAGTCAGAAGGGGCAGATCATGGCTTTAAAGCGGGTGAGCAATAACATTTTATCCACTGTTTTCCAAATAATACTAAAATAAAATACTATATTTGTTGCTATTGACAGAAACCATATATTATATTTCAAATCGATATTATTAACTTGTATACCAATAACTGCGACATTTGGTTCCATAAAAACGAAGCTACCCCCCTTTACCACGAGAGAGACTATATTGTTTCAACGAAAACTTCTTTTTTACAACCAAATAATTTTTTAACTACTTTGGTGTAGTCATCCTTTTACTCAGATTTTGTTCGTTAGAGGCGGAAACGTTCCGTGGTGTTATACAAATGATGTTGGAAGAAGAAATTAAATCCCAACACTACAAAGGCGGCCGTTTAAGGGATAAAATTTTTTACACTTTGCTAAATAAACTTAAATAATTTGTTAGTTTACTTAAACAAACATAAAAAAATACCTGAAATTTATAAAAGCTAAAGAAACTTAAGTAAGTCCCTTGAGTAAGTCAGACCAACTTGATACACCCTGTTTATATAATTTTTTATTTGAAATTTCCTTCACACATACATAGTACATATAATTATTGTCAGAGAAAATTTTTTCTTAACAAACAATTTGTTAGAAAAAATGTAATTTAAATTGCAATTTTTAATCAAGAATTAACTGTTTGTCTTTCAGAGCGAACCATACGGAATGCTTAAAGATGTTCCCAACAAACTCGAGGGCAATGATCAGTTTGAAGGTTTTGGTATAGAACTTATTGAAGAGTTGGGTAAAAAGTTGGGCTTCTCGTACACATTTCGTTTGCAAGAGGATGGTAAATATGGCAGTTTAGATCCAAAAACTAATTCTTGGAATGGCATGATTCTGGAAATTATGGAAGGGGTAAGTGATTGGCCGATTTTTCTGAAACTTTGCACACATATTGAGCTGTAATGACTTTAAAATTTCGTGATTAAAAAGTGGGCAGGGCCACGCCCAATGCAATGCTAATCATGTCTTAAGTGCAACCTTGCGTTGCAGAGATTTTTTTTTGCATTTTATCGGCATTTAGGAACGCTCATGGATCCACTTTTTGTCTCTGCAATATAAAGTGTTTAATTATTTAAATTATTAGTCTGTGATTTAAATAAACTCTATCAATTATAAATAATTTATTAAAAATAAACAAAGAAAATACTAATTCAGCCATTGCAGCTCAAATGTTTGCATACAAAATAAAAATGATGCGCGGTTTTGACAGCTGATACTTAGTAAAATGAGTTGCCAAACGATTAGGAACATTGGACATTGCTAGAAAGTTTACATATGCGTTTACGAAGTGTATGCATTGTAAATATGCATTGCAACTTGCGTTTAGGAAGTCGGCCATTTATTTGCCTTGATCTCTCAGATTATTTATTCTATGTAAAATCTTTTCAATTTTAAGCAAAAAATTTTTAACCATTTTAGCCATCAGTTTTTCGAACAATTTATTTTAACCAGAGTAGAAATTTTATTTGCATTTGTTGGCAAGCAACTATATGGTAGTCGGCATTATTGTGGCTTTTATTTACAGTTTCTCTTTGCATTCTTTTTATATTTAACATTTTTTTTCTATGAAAATAGTAATGTATGATTTTAATGAGATTTTGTTCTTTGCTTTTTTTTTAAATTTATTCTCAATTTTATTAAAAGTATTCTTGTTGGAATGTTTTTGAAGTATTTATTATGCAAATGATTTTGTATTTATGATATTCGTTTTTATTTCATTCAACTACTTTCATATGGTCAACATTTAAGAGTGGTTTGATAATAATCCTACCTCCTTACATAAATAGAAAGTTAATATGCATACACTTTTATGTACACTTTTGGCACTCTACCTTAAGTATGCATTAATTTATAATAAAATATTAAATATAAAATAAGTATTTTAGCATAGTTAAAAATTCATTCTATTTTCTTTATAATCTAAAAGCTGAATATTAGAAATAAACAAGTAACAGTGCTATATTCGGCCGTGCCGAATCTTATATACCCTTCACAACGTGTAGTCATGCAATAACAATTGTTTGTATCACCATTCATCTCACGTACATGCATGTAAAAAACACAAAAAAAAAAAATTACAAAAAAAAAATATATTAAAAATAAAAAGAAAATAATAAAAAAAATTACAAAAAAAAATTAAAAAAAAAATTTAAAAAAAAATTAAAAAAAATTTTTTTTAAAAAATTAAAAACAAATATAAAAAAAAATAATAAAATATAAATAATATGTTAAATAAAATAAAATTTTTTTGGCTCAGCTGGAATTCGATGCCACGTTTACTTTAACCAGTATGTATGTAGGTTGCTGTTGTAATTGTAAAAAAAAAACGAGGTGGTGGTGGTTTTTTGCTCATATCTCAGAAATTTATGGGGCGATTGTGCTGAATTTCAATAGCGATTCATTCCTGAATATTTCCAAGAGATTGATACCGTATAGAGATGTGAAGAACATATAGTTGCTTCCAAAAGTTGATTTCAACCAACACACGGACAGACGGTCAGGTCTTAATCGACTCCTCTATTCATAAGCTTTCAGAAAATATATACTTTATGGGGTCGGAAATGAAAATTACAAACGGAATGACAATGCTATATATACCCTTGTGCACCACAGGTGAAGGGTATAATTAAAATTTCCAAAGTTATATGACTAAAAGTGCAACTAAAACAAGTAAGAATGCTATTGTCGGCCGTACCGAATCTTATAATGCCCTTCACCATCATGTGCATAGGTATATTGGCCACACCATAGCTTAGCCTACATTTTACCATTTTTTTATTATTTCCCACGCCCTCTTTGCATTTTTATCTATACAGAAATAGCTTTTAATTTGATATACTAGTGAAAAAAAAATTAATAAATTAAGAATTAGCCCATTTGTTAAGAGCGCTGATCAAGCACCTTTAGTTGATACCATTACTGTTGGGGTTGAATAAAGTAAGCCAAAATTACTATATTTGACCCATATATTCGTCATATTATTTTAGATGCCATCTTTGATTTCAGCTTGTTTATAGTTGCTTATTCTACTGTTAAAGCCCTTTTATATCAATATTAAGGGGACACATTTTTAAGTACTAGATTTGATAAAAATATAAACATATTTTGGTAGCGCTTATCATTGCTCTTAAATTTATTTTATATAGTGTGTTGTATTAAGCTGGGTTAGCTCTTTCTCTTTATATTCATATCGCTTCTCTATGTTCTCTAAAAGCTAAAAATATCGATTTTCAATTGTAAATTTCAGGCAAAACATCGAAGCATTTGTATTTTGGTGCTTATATCTCAGTTGGTTACCAATCGACTTATCAGTTTTTCTTTGCACTATTTTTTTGGGACTAAGGCTTGTGTTTTTGGGTCCAGAAATAAATTAGTAACTTGATATATTTAAAAAGTATATATTTTTAAAAATTATTTTCGTCTATAACTTTGCCAATTAGCGACCACCTTATCCAAACATTTCTACAAAAAGTAAAAAATATAGCTATAAATCTGAGGCTAAAAGAGCCAATGTCACTTTTTTGCTCTTTTGAGTTAATCATTGCATTAGATTTGTTTTCTTGCTCTATTTCATAATACTTAACCCAGAAAACCTTCATAAATAAAATGCTGGCCAATGTCACTATGAAAGCATCTATAAAAGTTAAAGTTCAATTCAAATTTTCTCAAAAGTAAATATTTTGACATTGGCCCTTTTAGCTCCATCCCGAGGAAAATGTTAGAAAAAAAAAACGAGGCTGTCATGTTAATTTACTCATATCTTATTCCCGGATATTTCCAAAGAATTGATACCACATACAGATCTGTTCAACATGTTGGGGGTTCCAAAAGTTGATTTCAATTAATACGCGGATTGACGGGTATTGTTTAATTGACCATCGTATTCATAAACTTTCAAAAATATTTAATTTATGGGTCGGAAATAAATACTGTAAAAATTACAAACGAAGTGACAAAGCTAATATATAACCTTGGCACCACAGGGAAAGGGTGTAAAAAATCAACTTGTACTCTCCTAGAGCAGTGCTATGCTTAGTTAGAGAAATCATTATTTGAAAATCTATTATGTGACCGTATACTTGCGAATTGCTTTAACGACATCTTAAGCTAAAGGCAAACATAAAAAAAAACGTGTGGTAAGAATGTGCAAAAAGAATACAGGTTGGTAGATTTCATACTAACTCAGTGATATATGAGAGACATGAAATCAATTCTGAAAAATAATTCTATGTTTAAATTTTCTTTATAACACTGAGTTAAATAGTTGATATTGTTGAGTTGTAGTTCATATCAAAAGAGTGCTGATGATGAAACCGTAACTGGTTTCGAAAATGCATTCCATTCAGCTAGTATCGCATAACTAACTGTTCCTAGATATTTTGTCATTATCAAATTGAACTTTCAGATAAGAGAGAAACATAAGTTACTGACTTAAGAATTTTTGGTTCAATAATAGCTCTTGCATCTAAATTTTTTTGTTTCCCATATTGACTTATCAGTCTACAAAACAATTGGATCGAATAACTTTTATTACTTAAAATATTTTTAATAATGAAATACTTCATGGAGAATCTTCAAAACCCTCTCAATTAGATTCCTTGCTGTTTAATAATAATTCTCTTTGGGTGTTTTGAATAATAATTTATGATTCTTCCAGAAGATGTGGGTCTCTGCTACCAATCCATTAATAATTCTTCACCCTTTCTTATAACTAACGTATCTAAATAAGGAATTTTTGAGTTACATTCCTTTTTATAAGTAACTAGAAAAGCCCGGCGCGCGTTGCTACGCCCCTTAATGAAAAAAAATGCATTCTGAATTTGAATTTAATATCAAGTGCAAAAAGCTAAAAATAAAAAAAAATTTTAATGGGCGTGGCACTGCCCACTTTTCTAATCAAGAAATTGTATAGTCATGACAACTCAAAGTTTCACAAAAATCGTTCTAGAGAAAGTACCTAAAAATTATGACTTTTTTTATGGGCGTGGTCCTGCCTACTTTTCTAATCACGAAATTGTATAATCATGAGACCTCAATATGTGTGTGAAAAATTTTAGAAAAATCGGTCAAGTGCAAGTAGCTAAAAATGATAACTATTTTTTTATGGGTGTGGCCCCGCCCACTTTTTGCCACCCATAAACACTCCCTCGAATGTGTACAACAACTTGCCAAAGTTTGAGTCCGATCGGTTTTACAGTTTCGGAGTCTTTAGCTAACACACACACAGAATTTCACTTTTATATATATAGATTTTTTTATTATTATAAAATAAATTAAAAGTTGTTAACAATTTATCAATAAATTGGTTGGAAACAATACAAATTAATCATCAAAATATTTAAAAGTTATCTTTTGTTCCACATTGTGAATTATCTTGGAGCTCTTGATTTATATTTTGATGTAAATAACAAAGCATATACAAAAGCGCTAACTCGTATCTTTTACGAAATTGAGTTTTTCAGCCATTGCAATACATTACACACAAATACACAAAATATTTTTTTTTTATCGTTTCAGTATACTCTGACAAATCATCATGAATAGACTCACGCTTGAACAACGCTACGAAATTATCCAAATTTACTTTGAAAATCAGTCGTCGATTCGCGCAACTTATAGACGACTTCGTCATTTTTATGGCGTACATAATCGTCCATTTGAACAAGCCATTCGTCGAACTGTGGATAGATTTCGTACCACATACTCTCTAGAGGATGAAATAACACCAACACGTCGAAGGAATGTGCGTACTGAAGAGAATATCGCCGCTGTAAACGAAAGTGTGGAAGAAGATCCAAATTTATCGATTCGTCGTCGGTCGCAGGAATTGGGGCTCTGTCCGTCCACTACGTGGAAAATTTTGCGCAAAGATCTCGGCCTACACCCGTATAAGATCCAGCTGGTGCAGGAATTGAAGCCACGAGACCATTATATGCGTCGTTCTTTCGCCGATTGGGCTCTAGAGCAGTTGGCAACTGACCCGTTGTTTTATCGCAAGATTGTGTTCAGCGATGAGGCGCATTTTTGGCTTAACGGGTTTGTTAATAAGCAAAATTGCCGCATATGGAGCGAGACCAATCCACAAGAGACCCTACAGACTCCATTACATCCAGAAAAATGCACCGTTTGGTGCGGTTTTCACGCTGGTGGCATCATCGGACCTTATTTCTTCAAAAATGAGGCCGGAGCTCGCGTTACGGTCAATGGAGATCGTTACCGCACCATGATCAATGATTTTTTGTTTGAAAATATGGATGACATTGATCCGGAGGAGATGTGGTTTCAACAAGATGGCGCTACGTGCCATACGGCGAACGCAACCATCGACTTATTGAAATCAAAATTTGGCGATAAGTTGATTTCGAGAAATAGACCTGTCAATTGGCCTCCAAGGTCGTGCGATTTGACACCTCTCGATTATTTCCTGTGGGGCTACGTGAAGTCATTGGTTTATGCTGATAAACCAGCAACAATTGACGCCTTGGAGGCCAGCATTGTTCGTGTTATTCGTGACATACGGCCAGCAGTGCTCGAAAAAGTGGCCCAAAATTGGACGTCCAGAATGCGCTTCGTCAAGAACAGCTGCGGTGCCCATATGCCCGAAATCATTTTCAAATGTTAATGTCACGTATTGATCTTTCGAATAAAAAAAAAATTTTGATTACAATTTAATTTTTTGTGTTATTTTTTACAATTTCAAGTTCTATCGGGCTTAAAAAAACACCCTTTACATCGACACAAAATTGTAAAAAATAGTTTAAAATAACATTTTTACAAGCAATTTTACAGAAGAAGTTACATTATGATAATACAGCTTCTATTACGTTTTCACCTTCTCCTGTAAAGTTACAATTATTTGAGTTATTGCCTTTCTACCTGTGACCAACGATATATATTTACAAATGAACGAGTTGGAGTGCTATGACAACCTAATGTTTAGTTGGAAGAAGCTACTATATTTCTAACCACATATTAGTTACTTTATCTGCTGGGTCATGGAATAGACATAAAATTATTAAAGCAACTAATTTTAGAGCAGAAAATATAAGTTCCTAAGCTAACGTTTTTTTTAAGCGTGCTACAGACTTTAACGTAGCATAGTTTTTACAAGCATTTAGCATGTATGTTAACTGACATCTTCAAATATGATGACAGATTACAACTTTTTAAACTAAAATTACTTGAAACATTTTTTTTAGTTTATAACCGTATGGTTCATAACATTCTGCTCCAACACTTTTCCATAAAGAATTAAATCCTTGAATGTTTAAAGTGATGTAGAACATTTATATATTCGTTGCAAATCCTCTGAAATACATCAACTAAGCTCATTATAAATATTTCTCTACAATATTACAAACCCATTTTTTATGATTAATTTCATACAAATAAAAATATATAAAAACTGAGGAATATACTCGCACACATTTATATACTGCTTTCATACATAAATTTGCATCCAACACATACTCGTAAGTACATGCAATAACAGACGTTTTTACTGTATTTTTTGTCTTGTGATTTATTGTATTTTAAGTGCAATACGACGAGCACAATAAAAAAAAACATTAATGATGAAGTTTTCTCCATTTTTTATTATTGTATTTTTGCATTAAAATCTTATAACGTAATGCATAATAAACTATTTAAAAAGCACTCATAAATGCAGTTGCTGTTGGTTCGTTGGTTGATTTAGTTTCCAAACATTAAAATGAGTTTTTAAATGGTTGTAGTATTTGTGCACACAAATACTCTTGCATTAGGGTATCTTAAAGCAAGATTTATGGATCACTTTATGCAATTAATGGAAAAGTGTATTACAGTTTTATGCATTAATATTATGTTAGGATTAGTTAAAAAAGAGGGGCACTAAAAGCCCGCACTCATGACAGGTATACACGTATGCCCAATTGGCATGTTGTGCACTTGTCTTGGATCTAAATTTTTCTAATTAAAACCATAATCCTACTTTCTCCATAAAAATCGACTAGTTCAAAAACCCAGTCCCCTCAATGTAATATCTTACAGATCTTTAATTCGAGTCTAATAAGCTTAAACGCAGGACAGACGTAGTGTCCAAGGTCCCGGTTTCTTCCTCGCATGCTCTACATGTCATTTTCTCCGAGAATCTCATGCGAGCTAAATGAGTTAGTTCTCAACTCCATGTGACCTGTTATTACATTAGTTAATCTCCAAAGTGTTGATCTATTTAGTTTTAGAATCTCTTTAAATTCCACAAGATTTGAGTTGCTCCGTAGTATGTTTGTCACTTTCCCGACCTCAGTATTTTGCGATTTTCTGACATGTGCCTCCATCGCCCAAACTTTAAGTTCCTATTTGAATCGTTGAAAGGGTTTAGCATTTTGCAAAGTTGCATTTGTTTTAAAGTTATTATGTCCAAAAAGATGTGTTTGCTGGAACCAACATTTTATAGTCGTATCAATAATTTTAAAGTTTCCGAGAAAGAATTTTTAATGAAATCTAAAAGATTTCTTTTATAACTTGCTGTTTTATAAGCAAAAAACACGACTGCCTTTTTCTCAATTTTTTTTTTCAGCAAACAAATTAAACTCTCCAATAATTTACAAACTTTTATCGATACACCATTTCTTTAGTGTTATTTTTAAAAGTTTAAAAAGATTTTTTTTTTATTATATCTGAAGATGCGTATTAATTTTTATCATGATCATCAAATTATCGTTCGTGGGCTCAAAAATTCCTCAAAAAAAAATGCGAAATCTGTTTGAAACTGAATGAGATATAAACACAAACAAAATATCACTTCAACGATATTATTCCTAAAAATTACAAACGAAAAAAATCAATATATCTTAGCTCTAAGGCATCTTAAAGTAGAACATATTTTGTTATGAAAAAATTAGCATCTAAGATTCCGTCTAACACAAAATGTGGAATATTATGTTTTTTTCTAACCCTTCAATACAGTTATCGAAAAAAGAGATTAACAAGAATAAATGTGGGATCACAGGATTGCCGCAAATGCACCAATCTGACATAATTTTTATTGTGTTGAATTGGCGCACAATAATGAGATTATTCCAATCACATACTTTGTAATCACATGAATGCCTCACTTTATACAAATTTGATTGTTGCAAGATGGCGTAAAATACTATAGTGACAAAAATCGCCGCATTCCCGTCACACGGTTGTTCCTGCTTGTAGCAATGCTAGATTATTTTGTTTTCTGTTTTGTTTTCTTTTTGTGCATATAAATGGTTTGCTTTCTTAAAAAGAAAGAAAATTGCATCTTCTTTGTATATTGTGTGTTTATTTGGTATAAAACAAATTTATTTATGGTTTTGTAGAAATATACTTACAAAACAAATATGCCTTCAGTAAGGAAAAAGAGATATCCTGGGGGTACGCAAAGCTTAACTGGCTTAAAATAATATAATTAAATAGTATAACTATGAATAAAAGAAAAACTTTTTAATCACAAATAATTGAATATTTGAATATTAAAATATTAGCACGTGTTGTAAACTTTAATTGCCGCTAAAGAACACAATAAATATATTGGCACACTTTTGACATTTTTATTGCCGCGCTGTTGTATTTAAAGTGGTCACACGATTGCCCCGTCAGAGTTGCATTTGATTGGTTAAAATAAGCACAATATTATCCAATTTATTATGCAATCACACGATTGGGATACAAAAAATTTTGAAAATTGGTGCAATACGGCAAACGTGTGATCCTACCTTAAAACAGGCATTTATACACTAATTCAAAATCCAAGACGGCGTCCGATACATAATGGCTGTTAACAAAAGGGTATAAATAAAAGGGATCGGATGAACATTTTTATTTCCACTATCACAGCGAAACATAGATTTTAGACTCGAAATATATATGTTTTCTATGTCTTGAGTATTAATTCTCATTCTGTGAAACAGCTAAATGAAAATTTTTTTCATATTGAAAGACATGGTGGCACCATATAATTTGACAAACAAGAAGTTTTTAAAATTTTAAATACAGGTTTTGAGTTAATTTTTTTTAGAAATTTTTATTTTACAAAGGATTTTTATATTGTAATAACGAAAGAATAATCTGGAAAAGAATGTTTAACCAACACTAGCCGAATTTCACAGATCGAGAATGTATGTATACACTGGTTTCATTTTAGGATGGTCTACATATGTCTGTTTCGTCTGTTAAAAGCATGGTAGAGCTCAAACAGAAAAAGGTAGGCTTTTGAATACATCAGAAATGTTTGGTATTGAAAATGTTAGATCATCGCTCTATTGGAAAAGGAGATATAACTTGTAATACAAGAGCGGGTCATTAAAAAATGTTTTTTTGACATCGAATAAAATTCGATTGCGTTTAAACGCAATGATGTAGAGCGATAAAATTTCACAAATACATTTTCTTAATATTTTATTATAATTTATTGCTGGACATCCTATACATTAATTTAAGCAGTTGCTATCCTTAATGAAAATATTTAAAGCAACATGCTAATTATCTTGTTTTTATTTTAAGTTTTAAAGAGGTTAAGTTAAAAATCTAAGAAATTTAGCAAGAGCTAAAAATACATTAAATAAAGATGATTAAGGAATTTTAAACATCTTCTTCATTATGCATAATAACAAACCCAGTGCTAATTAACAGTCTGCTAATTTTGTTATTGAATATATCCATAAGGGAAAGATTGAAGCTCCTTAGTTAGCACACAGTTTGTTATTATGCATAACGCCGTATATGTTTTAAATTTCCTATCAAGCTTTATTTAATGTATTTTTAGCTTCTCCTTATATTTCTTATAACAATAGACTAACTTTTATATGTCATTTTCTTTTTTCTAGCGCGCTGATTTGGGCATAACAGATTTGACCATGACATCGGATCGTGAAAGTGCTGTAGACTTTACAATTCCCTTTATGAATCTTGGTAAGTTGTTGTAAAATTACACAATTTGTACAGCATATAAATATTTATGTAATAGTATGTGTGCATACAAAATACAAGTGCATCCAATTATAAGTTTTCTTTTGAAAAATAATTAAAACAACAAAAGACGACACTGGTTTTCTACAACAGACAGTATTATAAATGAAACATTTATAAAAGTCTGTGTATGTGTTCCGGGAAAAGTAAGGAATAAAAACCCATTAATGTGCACAGTAGTTCTTGCTGATAGTTAGTGGCATCGTAGAATTAACATCAATGTCAAAAGCACAACACGAGGTTATAGAGTAAAAGTAGAAATTGTTTTCACTTCTAGGGATTTGAATTTCATGAGATTTTTGTATATGATGATGACGAAAATTCAGTAACTTAGTTGCAATAATCAAAAGCAAATAAATTAAAAGCTTAGATTTTTATTCAAAATTATTGGGATCTTGGCCTACATCTACATAAGAATCAATTAGTGCAACTATTAATGCCAGCAGATCAACAATTACGTCGTGTGATGAATGTAAATGGAATGAGAATCATATGGAAGTAGAATCCGGTTTTAATTTAGTGGTGGGAGCTCTTTTCTGACATAACGAGTATGTAAACAAGCATAGTTGTAATTTTTGAAGGAAGCCCTACACTCAAGAGACCCTTGAGACTCACTCCACTATATCCCAAAAAGGCCACTGTTTGGTGCGGTTTATATCCCGAGGGGGTCACCGGCTCTTTTTCTTTTTATCCGCATTATTGCTGTATATAACGAACGATAGAGGCAAATAAATCGCGAATTTTCTATATATCATGCCGTTGCAAATCATTTGAATTATTTGGTTCCAAAAAGACGGCACAACGAGCCAAGAACCAATACTTCGTTGAGTCAAGCGTTTGGCGACCAAATTATCTTAGGAAATGGAACTGTGACTTGACCACCTCGTTCGTGTGATTTGACACCTTTGAACTAATTTTTATGGAAGTACTTCAGATCTCTGTTTTTTGCTGATAAATCAGTAACAATTAATCATTTAAAATCCGGGTAGGCTAGAAAAAATGGCACACAATTACACCAACAAGATGGCCTTCATAAGGCGCAGTCGTCGATGTCATATGCCAGAAATTATTTTTAAATATTAAATGCGATCAAATTTGTGAGCTAATAAAGCTAACATTCATACATATTTTTCATTCTACTGAATTTGTTGTGTTAAAAAAATTCTATGCCTCGAAAACACTTGATAAAAGTAAAAAAATTGTTCACAGTTTCGGCGAAGCAGTATTACTAACTGATTGCCATATATTATCACAGTTTTTTTTTAATTTCAAATTAACGTATCGCAGAATAAACAAAATTAATTTTTGCCCTTAAAAAAACTGAACCATTTCCTAAAGTCCATAATATAATTGGGATATTAAGGTTATTTTAATCAAGTGATTTTTTTTATTTCTATTAAAGTAATTGTTAATTTAAGTCTCTTTATTGGTAACCAAGAATGGTAAGTAATTGCCTAAAATGATATCACCGTTTTAAAATAGTGGGCTTAGATGACAAATAGATCGAATTAGTGGGAAGAGAAAAACTATTTTAGTACCTTTAACTCATTATTTAATAATGATATTTTTTGCTTATACGGTTCAAAAAATTAATTAATTAATTTTCAAAATCAAAAATTTTATTCGTACATAGACGATCTATCGTCTAAAAATTATACAACGCGTGCTGTATTCTATTAAGATCGTGAGTACACATATGTGGACCTAAATTTATTTCTATTTTTGGCGAGTAGTATCATCTTGGGGTTAGCAGTGTTAAATTTTTAAGGTCCTACGTGATATTTAGCTTCAGTCAATACCAATAGATTTGATCGTTTTTATTTGTACCTCAGATGGTATAAAAAATATATAAAAATATGCAAAAGCAGTTAGTTCGTGTTCAGATCCTTAAAGGACATGGGGGTCTTCAACGAACATTTCAATGTGTTACAAGCAGAAAAACAAAGAACCACTATCCATCATCTAACAGCAATGACACCGTGTAACAAAAATTAATTTTTACTAGACATAAGAAACTCTGCATCCCTCCATTAATTCACAAACTAAATGTATTGAAGAAGATGATGTTTAGTCATGAAAACTTAATCCTTTAAAAAACCTGAAATTTTGTTTATCTCGACTTAAGATGTTTTATCAAAAGTGCAAACATAAGTTCCGATAAAAAATGTTGTCGAAATACATTGATGAAGTCCACCCCTTAAGTCATTTAAGTCTTGTGTCACGCAGAATTCGGATTTTTGCATCTTAAAAATTCTTAATTTATAATATTATTAAATTTACGTAAATACAGATTGGCCCAAAAGTCGCCATGTGGTTTAAACGTTTAATAACTGTTTCGTTTATATATTTTCTTAATTCTTATTTAAATTGTAGAAATAACACTTGGTGATTAAATAATGAAAAACTGAGCAAACCAAAATAATAGAATTTTATAAATTAAAACACCGATCAAATATTTTAACACAAACGAGCACATCGTTGACATATCTACGTCAGAGTTTCGACGTCTGGAGTAATGACCAACATGTCGCCTTAACAGTTTTTCGTCGAACCGGTAAATCACGTTTAAGTCGCACTGCGGAAAATATTCAGCGTGTAGAGCAAAGCGCTAATAAAACACCAGAAACATCTACCAAAAGTCGTTCTGTTTAGCCAGGAATGGTTCGTACGTTACTACAGCGCATATAAAACAATTAATGATATTCTCATATAAGATTCAATTGGTGCAAGAATTAATAGCCGCAGATCATAAGCAACGTCTATATTTTGCAGCTAAATCTGAACAGTTGTCCGAAAATAAAATCAACTTTCTTGTGAATCTGATTATGAGTGATGAATCTCATTCTTATTAAATGGCTTTGCTAATATGCAAAACTTTAAGTTGTGGAGTTCTGAAAGTTCAAGAGTATTTATCAACACCAATTGCACCCCATTAGGTGAACACTATGATGTGGCATTGTATTTTAAAAATATCATTGGGCCTTATTTCTTCGAAAATGAAGATGGAAGTGCTGTAATCGTAAATGGATTTAATATAGAATATTTTCTACGTCCTGCTTTTAAAAACATACCTGTGGCATGGTTTCAGCAGGGTAGGGCGAATGACCATACTGCCTGAGAGACAACTTTTTAAAAGCAAATAATTTCCACAAATTTGCAAACTATTTCTGGCTATTTCCTTTGGGGTTATTCAAAGGAGCAAATGTATTTGAACACTACTGAGATAATCCTTAAACCCAATGATAAACTTAATATAGTTGTAAAAATTCGAGTGCCACAATTTTTTTAATTTATTATTGACAATGTTCAAAAATTAGTTGAAAATGCGAGTCATTTAAGTAACATTATTTTCTATTCTTAATGTTAAAAAATTCCGTTTTGTTTATTTTATAATCTGAACAAAAATATATATGTACATAAACGAAAAATTTATTAAATTCTTTAAACTCCATTGTAACTTTTGGCCCACCCTGTAATGGGTGATTCAAGTATAGATATTTTTTTCATTCGCCTTTTTTTGACAGATCACGTGTGAGTCGTGTCATGCTGTCATGTTATTTTTGTTTAGTATTGTTGGGCATTTCATAATGGAAAGGCTTACGCCTGAACAACGTTTACAAATCGTTCAACTTTATTACGAAAATTCACGTTCGTTGAGGAATGCGTTTCGTGCACTTCGCTCAACTTATGGTCAACATAATCGGTCTACTGAGCGTACTATTCGCAAGACAATCACCCATTTTGAGACCCAGCATTTATTATTTGATAATATTCGACCGAATATACTATGTCCAGCACGCTGTGAAGAAAATATAGCGGCCGTAGCTGAGAGTACACAAAGACCGTGGAGAGTCGATTCGGCGCAGTTCGCAGCAACTCGGACTGACGTATGGAACGATTTGGCGCATTTCACGTTCAGATCTTAAATTGAAAGCGTACAAAATACAGCTTGTGCAACAACTGAAGCCGCTCAACCTTCCCAAGCGACATCGCTTCGCTATATGGGCTCTTGAAAAGTTCCAAGAAGATCCGACGTTTTGAGGTAAATTTTGTTCAGTGATGAGGCTCATTTCTGGCTCAATGGGTATGTAAACGAAGAACACCCTGAAGGGATGTAAGAGCTGCTACTACATCCAGAAAAAACAACGGTTTTGGGGCCGATTATATCATCGGTCCATATTTCTTAAAAAATGATGCCGGTGCGAACGTAACCGCAATGGCGACTGTTATCGTGCCATAATAACCGACTATTTGATGCCTGAAATTAAAGCTCGTGATCTCGGCGACATTTGGTTTCAGCAAGACGGCGCACTTCCCACACATTACATCAGTCAATGAATTTATTGAGAGAATGCTTTGATGAGCGCATAATTTCACGTTTTGGGCCGGTCGATTGTCCACCAAGATCGTGTGATATCACACCATTGGACTTTTTTCTGTTGGGAAAATGTAAAGTCTAAAGCTTATGCGGAGAAATCCGCTTCGATTCAGGCCTTGGAGGAAAACATCACGCTTGTAATTTGCCAGTTACCAGTCGAAATGCTCGAACAAGTCATCGAAAATTGGGCTCAACGGATGGACCATCTGCGACGTAGCAACGGCCAACATTTGATAGACATAATCTTCAAAAAATAAATGCCAAAGGATGTTCTTTCAAATGATAATAAACATTCCCCATTAAATTTTAATTTTCTGTGTTTTTTTCTTTAAAAAAGGGAACCTCAAAATGAATCACGCTTTATAAGTTAAACAAAAATTATAAATATTTTTCGTTTAAAGTTTCCTACTAAACCTTAAAAAGTAAGAGATGTAACATAATATGTTTTAATAAAACTTGCGAAATTTATTTTCTTTAATATGCAGTGTAGCAAAAAAAAAATAAAATGCATAGAGAAATATCCTTGCAACACATACATACATACATACAAACTAAATTCATATGAATTAATAACAGCCTCAAAGTGACTTTACCTTTTTATGACAAGATAATAATGACAATCACTACGATGATAATGATGATGTTAATGAAAAGGGAGTTGTGCATGCACAACATGTTTCATATTCTCTTCATTGGAATGAGGTAGCTTTTAAAAAAAGTTGAACAATTTAGTGCTAACAACGACACAAAAATTTCTCTTAATTAATAACTGGTGAACTGACAAGAATCGCTTTTAAGTTGTATTGTCATAAATTGATGATTATTCAAAATTTTAAAATAAAAACATTTTATTGCTTTTTGTTAAATGTTTAAATGATTTGAAAATGTCTAAAAATTATGACAATTATGACAATGAATTAAACAAATGTTGTTGTACTTTTTGCAAGTACTCATAAATTTAAAAATATTCTTTATGTGTTTTATTCTTTTAAGGCATTGCCATTCTCTTCCGTAAGCCCATGAAAGAACCACCAAAACTCTTCTCCTTTATGTCGCCATTCTCGGGTGAAGTATGGCTGTGGTTAGGTATCGCCTACGTTGCCGTTTCCCTCAGCATGTTTATATTGGGTCGTATATCACCACCCGAATGGGATAATCCATATCCCTGCATAGAAGAGCCTACAGAACTTGAGAACCAATTTACTTTTATTAATTGCTTTTGGTATGCCATTGGCACTCTCTTGCAACAAGGTTCCGAATTAGCCCCAAAGTAAGTAAACACCAGGAGATTGCATTTTAAAGTGTGTCCACTGCATACAAAATGCTACAGGCTTTAAAGCTTTTTAAATATTAACTAGTATTTTTGTTGTTATTCTTGTTGTTGATGTTGTTGTTTCAGAGGCTTTTCAACACGTGCTGCTGCTTCCTTTTGGTCGTTCTTTACATTGATTCTGGTGTCTTCGTATACCGCCAACTTGGCTGCATTTTTAACGGTCGAATCGTTAAGCACACCCATTGAGAATGTTGAGGATTTGGCTGCTAACAAGGGTGGTGTTAATTACGGTGCCAAAGTCGGTGGCAGTACATTTACGTTTTTCAAGGTAAACTATAAACTACACATACAAAGTGCATGCATAAATATTTATGTAGTTGTTATTTGAAATGGGAAGTATAGCGGGTAAAAAATCTGGATTTTAAAATTTTCAAAACTTAACAAAAAGGTAAAACAAAGTTTATCTTTAAATAGAGAATTTAGTTCGAGAAAAGCAAATATAAAGTCTACTTAAAACTTTCCGTTAATTACTACAATAAAAAATAACTGATTTTGTATATGTTTGCTATACGGTCGATACGATTTTTGAGTTTGATTTCTGCATGTAAAATTTTTGTTCCTGTTTTATACCCTTCACAAAGAGTGAGGAATATAAATATAGGTTTTTCATTTGGTCTGCAATTTCTAAAATATTATTTTCCGATCCCATAAAGTATTAACTTCCTGGAAGCTTGAACACAGTCGATTGAAAACTGTCCGTCTGTCCGTGTTTATGTTGAAATCAATTTTATTTTAGTCCCCCGATATCAGCTAGACCCGTCTGCAGTATCGAAATATACTAGTTCTCTCGGTGATACAAACTACAGGTCTTCTTATTACTACAAACTAGAAAAAATCAATTTCGTTTATAAATTTTAGGAAAAACTTCAAAGTAGTTGTGTGTTGGTGCTTATATCTCAGTTAGGTACGCACTGAGATGTTATTTTTTCTCAGAAATTGTTTTCGACATCACAGATTTTAGTTTTGTATCCTTAACGTGTCCAAAATTATTTATTTATTTTAAATATATTTTCAAACAATTTTTGCCTATAACTTTGCGGATTAGTGAGCGATTGATACAAAATTGATCACGAATATTTCAAGAGTCATACCACTTTTATAAATATTCACAGGCATGTCTGTAAATTATTTAAGGGTTCGAAATTTTGATTTTTGTGGTTAAAATAAGAGAAAAAACAAAGGCGTGTTTATTTGCTTATATCTCGAAAAGTTAAGAAGCGATTGTATTAATTTGCAATACCGATTTGTTCCCAAATATTTCTGATATTTTAATATCACAAATGAGTATTGGCAATTTTAGGGGGCTTGAAAAAATCTGATTTCCACGTACACACGCACAGAAGGACAATGCTCAAACGACTCCCCCCCCTATTCACAAGCTTTCAAAAATATATACATTGTGGAGTCGCAAAGCATATTGTAGAAATTTCACACGAAAAGACAAACCTTCATATTCCCTTATAGTTTATGTATAATAATAAAAAACATAATTAAAATAAAATATTTTGCCAGTGACGTAGGTAGGCATGCTTGGGCCCAAATCATTTGTATTTGCGTAGTTTATTAATAAAGTTTTCAAATTATAGCTGTAGGTAAAAACAATGGGCTAGCTATGCTAAAATGGTACAGGGTGCCCGCCGGGAAGGTATACTACTTTGTTTGTTTAAATGAAAGAGAATGGATCTTATATTGATAAATGATTTATTTAATGTCAGCAATTATGTATGGAATACAATAAATGTCCGCCTCTGTTAGCCTCACAAATGCAAGCCCTTTTGAGCATATTTTTCATTGCATTCTCACACATTTTACGCGGTATTTCATTAATTTCATCACGATATTTTGTTTGAGTTGCTCCAGCATTTCTGGTTTGTTTGCATAAACCTTGCTTTTCATATATCTCCACAAAAAGATGTCCGGAGCAGTCGAAACAGCCGACCGTGGAGGACAATCAAAATGTTTTAACATTTGAAACACGTTGGCTTACCGAATATTTTTCCATAATAAGTTTTCCACGTCTCTACTTCACGACTTTCAAATATGAACTGTCAAGACTATTACGGCAAAACAACGTACTATACCTTCTCGGTGGACACCCAGTATTAAGCACTAGAAGATTTATCAAATATTGTTCAATTATGCATGTCTTCTTAGTTAACCTTCCCTTCCTGATCTTTTAATCAAAACAAATGCCTAGGCGTAGATAAAGATATATCTTATTACTCCTTAAAATTTCATCCACTTTATCTATATTTTCTATATTGTGTGCTGGCAGGATGCTAAATTTCCAACGTATCAAAAAATGTACGAGTTTATGTCAAGCCATCCGGAGTATATGACAGCTTCGAATGCTGAAGGTGTTCAACGTGTTGAAAATGAAAACTATGCCTTTTTAATGGAGTCCACAACCATTGAATATATAACCGAACGACGTTGCAGTCTAACACAAGTTGGTTCATTACTGGATGAAAAAGGTTACGGTATTGCAATGCGTAAAAGTAAGTTTGCTACAAATACACAAATACACACACGCACTTACCCACGCACCTGCATAGTGTACTATAGTACATTTTTAATTTAAATAATTTTTATCAAAACGTAAAAAAAATCGCCATTGGCTATGTATGTACATGTATGCATGTGTGTGAGGATGCTTTATGCGTAGTGTGTGTTTATTTATAGAATTTCATGTTTAAGTTTAAATTGTGGTGGTGGCTGTATGTGGCAGGCATTCTCATTTACCAACAACATTAAAATGTATAAATATTTACCGAGATAACGGCACTCATGTGAATACTGAAAAATCTGGCAGAAACGAAAAAAATAATATCCACTAGGTGATTTGTTAGAGGATAAGATACAAATATTATTCTTCACTTAAAAGTTTTATGATTCTCTACAGTGTATTTGATTCATTGATACTATATGCAAAATGGTATATATGGAAGGCAGTTAATTCACAAGCTGTTCTATCATGTTATATTACCATAAGTTCCCAGAAGTCTAAAAATGGTTTTAAATATTTTGCTGTTCATTGCGAAATTTTTAAATCATTTAAAAATTACTTAAATTTATAAAGGGTGTCTCAGAAAGAATTCATTTTTTTATTTGAAGATACAAGCAGGCATTTTTCGAGATAGGTGAAATTTGTTATTGGCTTGTAAAGAAGATATGTTCCGATTATGTATGGAATAAAATATCTATCAAACGGCGTCAACAGCTCTGATGACAGATTCTTATTATTTTTATGAAATTTTCAATGACCTTTTTACAGAGATGTGACTATATCTTATTTCGGTTTTAGGTTCAATAATTGTTTGTGGTTTATTCACATAAGCCTCGGATTGTACAAAATACAATTTCTTGAGCTAAATTTTTCTATAAATCCTTGCTGCAATAAATGGATTGTTTTATGCGTGGGGCGCCACGCATATATAAATATTTTATATTTCTGTAATATTTATATATCGTTCACAATCACTGCAATCTGGCTCAATCACGGCGCCTGACCGAAATTCTTACCATACAGTTGCTCTTTTTTATTTATTTCTCATTGAATGAATAAGAATCTTCCGAGCTCCAAATTCAACAATTTGGAGGTCACACGAAGCCATTCAGATGGGAATGCGTTTCATCAGAGAAGATGATTTCTTTCGAAAAATTGGCATTTACTTTACTTTGCTCTATTACCCATTTAACGAATTGCCTGGTATCAAAATTCGGTTCGTCAGATCGATGGCGAATTACATTTTCGGATTTTAGACGACACTCGTTTACAACAGCAATATTTCTTAAAGACTGACAAGTATGTTGACGCCCAGGAGGCTTACTTTACATAACCGACGTATTTTTTTAAATTTTTTGATCACTCTTTGAATGATTAACACATTAGGTGCATCTTATCGACTGAAAATTCTTCGAAGTTTGCAAGCGGTTGTTTTTTCGCTAAGCGCTCCATTTTTATTAAACGGAACAAACATATGGACATTTCCATGAATATGTCAACAACGACTGTAAAAATAAAAACTCTTGAAAGTTTCTCAATATAAGTTTATTGATGCGCAGGTATTAAGAGCTTATTTAATTATTTTAAGAGCAATAATCAGAGTTTAATCTGATTATCTCTTTGACTTATTTTAAAGAAGTGCAATCGACTATTTTTTTAGCGACTAAATTGTAGAATAAATTGTAATTGTAAATATGCTTTAAAATTAAGGTTACTACAACAATTAACAAAATCCATAAGAAAAAAGAAAATATAGAGTCCAATTAGCGGTATTTTTTTTATTTCTATTGGATGTTGTTTTAATGTCACGTACGTAGTGCTAAAACATTATTTGTCTCCGTCATTAGTATTTGAACAGTCGCAAGAGTCCCAGAATAAAAGTACCTAATTTAGAATTTAAATTTTTTTCTTAACATAATATAAATTTTACTACCTAAGAATACTATTAGAGAAAAATCTGTCACGTACGATATGTCACGAAGGATATTAAATTGAATTTATTATAAAATCATTTAAAGATTGTCTTCAATTAAGTATAATGGATTTTAAATGAAAAATAGTTGGAAATTTTAAAAAAAATATCTCCCAAGATTCCCAGGTTTTTCTTATTTCCATATATTCCTAAAAATCACTTCTGTTTTATGTCACGTACGATATATTCTTATTTTTCTGTATATTTGAGACAACAATGATTCGAATATAATTATTTTTTTTTTAAATAAAGTACTTTTTGAATGGAAGATCTAACTTTGTTTCAGTTACTCTTACTTTTGCAAAAATTACTCCACTTTATAGGAGTACAAATGTCACGTACGATGACATGGAAATGTCCATATGTGATTGGTGCCAAATTCTTGCACATATAAAAATGACACTAAATTTAATATTTGTATTCTTACCAAGACACCCATTATTAATTTAACAATACAACATATTTGAACTCCTTGTGAACTAACCATTTATACAGGGTGGGCCAAACGTAACCATGGGGTTTCAAAACTTAATAACTTTTTTGTTTATATATTGTTTTTCGTAATTTTTTTTTCCTGATTACATAACAACACCTGGAGTATAAAAAATAGAGAGATTGACAACTGAACAAAGAACGAAAATTTTATAGAATTTTATTATTTAAATCAGTGCTCAAATATTTTAGTGCAAATAGCTTATTGTCGCCATGTAAGCTTCAGAATTTCGTCCTATGTCCTATGAGGTTGTTGTTTAGTTCAACGTTACCACCAACATGGCACCTTAAGATATTTCGCATTGCCGGAAATATTCAACGTGTAGAGCAAAGTATTAATGAAACCCTAAAAATATCTACCAGAAGGCGTTCTACTCATCAAAAAATGGCTTATACATCACTACGGCGCATTAAAAAACACATTTATTGTTTTTCCCATGTAAGAGGCAATTGGTGCAAGAATTTAAGCACGAAGCTCATCAGCAAAGTATAAATTATGAAATAAAATTTGAATAGCTTAACAAAAATATATAAACGAAAAAGTTATTAAATTTTTAACCTCATGGTGACTTTTTGTCTATCTATTATATGCGTATCCTTTCTACTCGAGAGGAAAAAAAATTCACAAACGACACTGTTGATAACTTTTTCCCAAAAAATATCGCTAAAGTAAGTAGAAAAATAGCTAGAAAATAGCTTAAAATTAAAAATTATCATAATTTTAGAGATAAATCTAAACAAAGAAAGCACCGTTTACTTAACATCTACTTTTTACAATAAAATTATTCGAGCTATAAACTTTGCAAGATAAAATTGGTTTTTGAATGTTAATATACTATGTGCTTTTTGGCTTTTTTCAGATGCCAAAATCTGTATAAAAAAGTGTATTGAAAATAGTATTCGCCTTACAAATGAATTGGTAGCTAGCCACCTTTAAGAATGTTAACAAAAAATGTATTTGAAACACGTTAAAAACTAACATCGCAAAAATCGCTAGATTTCCCGCTAATAGCTAAATCAAATTTTTACCCGTAAAAAATGTTTAAAAATCGCTAGATTTGACGAGAAAATAGCTGAAATGGCAACAGTGTCAAACGATGTCTTAATCGTACTGTTATATTTGTCTAGTTATTAGAAAAAACATTTTGAGCTGCTTTGAAAAAATCTAACATTAATTAAACATCCACAATAATTTTATTAATTTAATAGTATTTATGAGTTTATAAGAGGCCACCTTTCGGTTTTAATTTGTAATCATAATATCAAAAAGCTAATTATTGAGGGTTCGTAGTACCTTCACTCCTTATTACCTCAATAAACTTTTTTAAATACATGTTTGATACTACTTAAGTGTTTTTAAATTGTATGTTCTCTTAACGTTTTTTTGCAAACAGAAAAAGTTTATTTTTTTTAATTAAAGTTTTATGTTGAAAAACATGCTATAAATCAAAGAACTTTCACGCACAGCCACCTCACAACTGTGCAAATCCTTAATAAACAATTTTTCAGTATTAAAAAAGTTTAATACGAAAGAATTAAAATAAGTTTTTTTTATACTTTGTTTTAATTTATTTTTCTTTCTTTCGTCATTTTTTATTTTCTGCAACACAAAACAACAGATTGGCCTTATCGTGACACACTTAGCCAGGCTGTATTGGAATTGCAGGAACAAGGTGTTTTAACGAAAATGAAAACAAAATGGTGGCAAGAGAAACGCGGCGGTGGAGCTTGTGCGGTAAGTTTTTCCATGTTCATATTTTATTGCTGTTGTGATTTTATGTTGCGAAACACTTGACACTAAAGTAAGAGCTTTAAAATTAAAAAAAAAGAAAAAATATGAGAAAAAAGGTTTGAGGTAAACATTTTTGCTAATCACGAATATTAGAAATGATGACGTGATTTCTTGGGATTTCGACAATATGATCATCTTTTGAAGCTAAAGAAAATTATTAAGTGGGAAGACAGATTGTTCAACTATATATTAGATTGTTTCATTTTGTTACTCTTCAATTTTAGATAATTATTTCTTCAGTTTTATTATTGTCCTAATTTAACTATATTGAAGTCTTCATTTAATTTTTGTACAACTTAAGTTCCATTAAAGATCATTTCTAGTTTAGCTCCTTTTTGGTTTGGGTACACTTCTAGTTCAGTTTTACCTTGTTTTTAATAGAGTGTTAAGTTACTTTTTAGTTCACTTCTATACACACACTTCAACACAGTTCTAGTTCAGTTTTAATTCCCTAATTCTAGTTTCGTTATACTTCAGTTAAAGCTCAGTTATAATTTTGCTTTATTTAAGTTCTTATTTAGCTATGTTTCATTTCTAGGTTATTTTTAGTGAAGTTCTAGTTAATTCTACTTCAGTTCAAGTTAAGTTCCTCTTCATTTCTTATTCAGTTCCACTTTAGTTTTACTTCAGTTTCAGCTTAGTTTTAATAACGTTCTGGCTTAGTTTAACTTTGAATGAAATTCGATTGAGCATTAAATACAAAAGACAAAACTTTCATCTCGAAATGGTTGTTCTTCAAGGCATTGAGTGTATAAAAATCAAACAAATGATGGGATTTGAAAGATGACAATCCTGTGTTGAATAAATAAATTTTATATGACCAAATCCGTAAATAATTAGCCAATAAACTCGTTGTAGTCTTCAAGAGAATAAGTGACAGTCGTTTCCTAGCTGCGTACAAAAACTTGGATTGTCACCAGTTGTCGATATTTTGTATCTGGATTTTAGCCTAGTTGCAAACAAAACCTAACTGAATGAGCTTCAGAATGAAACCCAATTTCGAAATCAAAATAATCTTCAGGAAAATAGCTGTCCTAGCATAAACTTAATGTTTTAACCCGACGACATTATGCGTTTTTTTTTTTTTAAACGACGTTTGCTAGGCCATTATTTCAAACTCAAACTACGAGCTCGACAGACATGCATTTGTATTAATTTCTTTGGTCCCGAATTAAACGATATTAACGTGGACGACAGTAATTCAAACATTATCATTCTGCCTACTCAATATAATTTATGTAGGTCTTACCGATTTGAAAATTTTCTTTTATATTGCGCAATTGACTTGAGTAAGCGCAGTTTTTTATTGCTTGAAATATTTTTGTTATATAAGACGCAATCAACAAAAAACATAATCTGAATTTACGAGTCAGATAGAGCCAAAAAATGTTTCGTCACGGTGTTTGAGTTTTTATTAAAAATCCACCCAAAATGAAAATCAAACCCCCTTACGTTCCAGCTCACTTCCGGCATCAAAGGAAGGTTGTACAAACATTATCCTGGGTCAATGGTTAACAAACGTTTCCTTCAATAAATTAATTTTGGCACAAGCTGTGTAACATGTTGCGCTGTCTTTTTGAAACCACAGCTACTGCACATTCAATTGCACGGCTAAACAATATTAGCTTATTAAAACCGACGGAAATCCTTTTTTAGGCCCATTCACCGCATCTACGCCTTGCTATTCATGTGTCTATTCATGTTTGAATGCCAAACCGAACTAAATATAAATCGGTTGATATCTAACCAAATGGCCGCCAGTTTGAAAAGTGTTGCCAGTTTGAAAGTTTATATCTCTTTTGAAAACTTTCGTTATATATTAAAAAGTTATAGCTTATTTAATTTTAACATCGACCCTTTGACTTGTCAAAAGTTGAAAGAAGGTTTTTTTTTTAAATTGCAATTTTAGGTATTTTTGTCATACAAAAAATTACTTTATTTGTTTTTAAATATAATTTTTTCCCTTATAATACACATTATTGTCAATCCGATATTTTTAAACTCATATTTTGTGCTCCAACTCTTCCAACACTTTATTAATTTACAGGTCGTCTAAAAAGTGTCAAGTGTTTCAGAATCTTATATTATTTTTCTCCTTTTTCTCACCTAACATCAACATGTTGAATATGCTTTAGACGTGAAGAGATTTATTATAAAAAAGAAAATAAATGTTAAATTTTTACAAACAAGTAATAAATAATTTTATTAAATATTCTCGTATTCACCCATACCAACCAAATTTTTTAAATCTAAGGCAACAAGTTCTGAAGGCGGGGCATTGGCCTTAGAAATTAGCAATTTGGGTGGTGTATTCTTGGTACTAATTGGGGGTTGCATATTTGGTATGTTCGTTTCAATTTCGGAAATGTTGTTAGGCGTTAAACAACGCTCCGATGAGAACAAGGTACTACAATAGATTGTTAATCTTTAATTTGCTTTATACATTTCTGGCTAAAGTGAATACATTGAGACAATATCCTTAAACATTTCCAAAGGCTTGGTTGATTGTCCCAAATTACCTGTCTTTTATTTTTCTTGCTTCCGTTTTAACTTATTTTAATTTTAAATTGTTTAAGTTTCTTATTAAGGAGAATTTTCATTTGTATTATATGTTTTCATGCGTTGTTCTGATTTTATTTTCCATTATTTTATTTATTTTGTTTTTTTTTTTTTAATAATAATGACCATAAACAAAACAAAAATTACAATATTACCTTGAACAACAAACACATCAACTATGTCACCTAAACTGCCTGCTGTCTTGATGTTTTGGTAAAAATTGTTTAAAAAAACACACAAACTTCAATCTCTGCAAAATGTAAATGCATACACCTGAGGCACTTAAAATGTTTGTACCCAACATATCATACTTTCGACACACTATCTGACAACGACACCACCATCACTACCACCCCCTTTTTCTGTCCCCGTACTCCATACTTATTCCTCAACATATTCGATTTGTACGTATGTATGTGTGTGTGTGTGTAATTGTATATATTTACCCAAATCCCTTGCAAAAGCAACAAAAAACTTGAAAAAATAAAAAATACAACAAACAACAAACCAAGAACAGGATAAAAAATCAGATGGTGCCGCTGAACTTGGTATGGCCAATGTGGGTGGCATATATGTGGTTTTGCTTATGGGATGTATCACCGCCATTTGTTTTGGCATATTGGAATGGATAATGTACATTTATGCTACCGCACGACTCTATAAGGTACTAAAAATCATTTACGAAAAAAAAAACAAAGAAAAAATCACAAAACAAAATCTAACAATTTAGAAAAAATATTGTTATCAATACATCATATTGCAACTTGTCTGCTTTCATAGCTGCTTCGTATTTTGTGTTCATCTATTCAATTTGTCAGCAAAATTAAACACCAGAAAAGTGTCTTTTCCGTCATCCATCTTTTATGTGCTCTATTTTCCTTCATAAGTTTTTTTTGTTTTTTTAATAATCCATAAATCATTTTTTACAACCGTTTTAATTTAACACGTTTTATTTTACCCTCCACCACCACAATAAATATTTATCTTACACCCAACAAAGTGCATACAAATACCTACATGATGAACTGTAACATTCTGAATCGATTGAGCTTTGATCATTTGCTAGTGGGAAAACATTCCCATGTCCAAAATATATGGGCACACGCAATAAAATTTACGAATATAATCATAATTTTCCAGCGCAGTTAGAATTAAAGTTTCTGTTTAAAGAAATGATTTAAAACAAAAATAGTAAAAAGACCCTTGACAAATTTCGCACATCCTGTATAAGTATGTGTATAATATTAGCTTTTTCATAATTTTTATATTTTTAAGAATTAGGACCGTTATTTAAACTTGGCATTAGTTAAAGGTAGGAATTTATCGGACGGATAAACAGTTATCCAGTACCAAAACTTCACTTTAATCTAAAGTGAGTGGTAAGTTTAAGGCAAGTTCAATTAACCTGGTAGGTTGTAATAATGATGAACTTCTTATTCGTTCTACAAAATCCTACCTTTAACTAACGACAAGTTGTTATAATGGTTATTTTAAAATTAAAAGATTGTGTAAGTATTTGAACATAGTTGGGATTTGTGGTACAATTGAAAGTACTCTGGTACAGTCACTATTATTCTAGTAAAATTATTATACCCTTCAGCTGTGGTATCAAGGGAATTAATAACTTTGCCATTCCGTTTGTAATTTATACAATACTAGCTTGTGCCTGAGTCTGCATAGTTATCGGGATAAAAGGTAGACTTAGTATTTACAACAAAAATAAAAATATTTACAACACAAACAACCCGTTAAGGATGTGTGATGATGAGTTTGCCAATGACTTCGGGTTATTATCGTAATAAAAAGTAGCCTATGTGTTAATCTAGGTTGTTATCTATCGATGTGCCGAATTTCATTTAGTTGCGTTCAGCCGTTTTTGCGTGACTGAGTAACAAATATCCAAACATACAAACATTCACATTTATTATATTAGTAGGATTGATTTTTGACCGCATAAATAACATATTTTCTGAAAGCTTATGACTAGGGAAGTCGATTAAGCCATGTCCGTCTGTCCGTGTGTTTTTTGAAATCAACTTTTTTAGTCCCCGATATGTTACTCAACTCCATGTGTGGTGTCAATCTTTTGCAAATATTCGGGAATGATTCGTTATTGAAATATCACTCCTTAACTTTCTGAGATATGAGCATATAAGCACGATTGCTTTTGTTTGTTGCCAATATTTTTACCACAAAAATCGAAATTTTTCAGGCCAAGATTCATTGATAGAGCCTTTGTTACTATTTATAGATACAATAAGCCTCTAGCGAAATTCTTAAAAAATTTCGATAGATCGGTGACTAACCGAAAAAGTTATAGGCAAAAATAATGTTGAAAATATATATTTTTTTTTAAATAAATCAATAATTAATGCACCAAATTAATTTTTTGACATCCTAAAGACACCAGAATACAAGCCTTAGTTTCCAAAACTATTGCCGAGAAAAACTGAGACATCGATTTGTAGCTAACTGAGATGTGACCACAAAAATACAAATTCTTCGGCGTTTTCCTAAAAATTAACAAACAAAAATCAAATTTTTTTTTAGCTTCTGGACAACAAAGAGGAACGACATGTATAACAAATAAAAGAGCTTGACTAATATAATACAGTAAATTAATCATTATCCGTTTGTCCGTGTGTATGTTGAATCAGTTTTTTAAAGCCCCATATCATCGCCTAGATCCGTTTGTAGTATTAAAAGATCGGAAATATTTTTGAGCAGGTGTGTTTTAAAAATCGGAAAAATCGGTTCGTAAACATCTTAGACATGAGAAAAAAGTCAAAATCACCTAGTTTTTTTTACAACACATCCATGCGAACTTGATATACTGGTTAGAGCGAACATGGATTCGATACCTGGCTGAGACAAAACGAAAAAATTTTTTTTTATTATAATTTTAATATTTATGTACATACATTAACTTATTCTATAATTTTAGAAAGGAAAGTTTTTTTTTAGCTTGTTTAGTTTTGTTATAAATCCCTAAAAGTATACATGGAGTTTAGTTTAATATATTATTTTTTGCCTTGACTTATATAAACTTTGTTGCTCCATACGGTTTATGTTTATTTGCGCCTAAAGTTATGCAAGAACATTTGTCATATTCCATTTTTGTGTTTTGTTTGAATCACAGTTTGTTTGTTTGTTGAAAAATGCAAATATATTTCAACAGCACTTTTTCCATTAAAAATGTATAAATTTAAAATTAGTTATCGATAAGTAGATAAAGTTTTGTCATTAAGATTCTCATGGTAATAAATATATTGTACACCAGCGTGTGCCCGCAACGTTACCTACACATTTATCAGGATAAAAAGTAGCTTATGTGTTAAACTAGAATGTTTTTTTATCGCTGTGCTAAGTTTCATTAAATTTCGTTTAGCACTTCTTTCGTAATTGAGTAGCAATTCAAACATACAACATTTATTATATTAATATACATATGTGTATATGTATGTATTGTTTACTACAAAATTAATTACAATTTAAATTTCCTGAAGTATTAAACGATGCCCTATAGAACACTCATTACTTTACTTTTACAATTTAAGCATGCATGAATGTATGGTGTTACCCCAGCAATAAGTGTATTTTGTCTATTTAATAACGACTTGCATGTTTTCACTATTTACCTAAATTCATAGCATATTTTTGTTATTTGCTTATGCTCCATGTACTTTGCAATATGCCTTAAAAAATAAAATAGTTATTAATTTTTTTCTTAAATATTTTTTTTAATAAAAGGTACCCTTTAAAACTGAACTTATGGAAGAACTGCGTTTTGTTTTAAAATTTTCTGGCAACACTAAGCCTGTTAAGTATCCCAAACGTTCAAGTTCAAAATCTACAGCCTCTTCGAAAGGTGGCTCAACGTCGTCATTGTCTGCAGAATCTTTGGCCAACGATGATGATCAACACTTAGAGAAACGTAAATCAACGAAATAAATTACATAAATAATTGTAAAAGCTGGATTAAAATCCCAATAATAATGGCTCCTAATTGTAGTTTCTTTGCGAAAAAAAAAACTTTAAAATAAAAACGTTTTGTTAAAGACAAAAATGAAGTCAACTTTAAATTGAACCATTTCTAATAAGTACCTTATAAAATTTAGATAAATAATTTCAAATTAATCGTGAACAAAAAGAAAAAGACGAGAATAAGACAATAAGAAACATATTTTTGGACATTTCGAGAACCAAAAACAAAACATAAAAAAGAAGAATCTTTTAAAATGAATTTTAACTCTCATACTCATACATTTTTATACCCTTCACCTGTTGTGCCTTTTGTAGTTTCTACATTCCGACCCTATAAAATGAAGTCGACTTAGCAATGTCCGTCTGTACGTGTTTTTCTAATTAATGCTATTGAAATGCAGCACAATCGCTTCATAATTTTCTGAGATATGAAGTGGCTCTAGGTCTATTTGTAATTTCGGACAAATCGGTAACTAATCAGAAAAGTTTTAGACAAAACAAAATTCAAAATATATATTTTAAGTATATCAAGCTAAAGTACCAAATTAATTTTTGGACAAGAAAAAATATCAAAATGTAGGCTCGAAAAATTTTACTGAGAAAAACTAACAAATAAGTTTGAAACTAACTGAGAGATAAACACAAAAGTACAAATGCTTCGGAGTTTTTATATATATATAAAAATGAAACAGTTTACTATCAAGCTTCAAAATGAATTATATTTTTACCCTCTTTTTACCCGCCACCAAAAAAATGGTGGGGGTATATTCATTTTGTCATTCCGTTTGTAACACATCGAAATATCCATTTTAGACCCCATAAAGTATATATATTCTGAATCAGGGTTTGATTTGATGACGATCTAGCTATGTCCGTCCGTCTGTTGAAAGCATGATAGAGGTCGGACCAAAAAAGCTAGGGGGCTTAAATTTGGCCAAAATATTTCTTATACACAAGGTTTGTTTGGTATTGGAAATGGGCTAAATCATAGTAAAGGGCAGAGGGTTATAATTCGTAATGCTAAAAACCAAAAAAACCATGTCCGTAGAGTCGTGAAATTTTGAAGGTATCTTTCCCTGAAAATTGCTTAAATCCATGCATTAAGAAAAGAGTTATAGATCAAAATGTACGAAAATTTATAACAATGTAACAATGTAAGTTATAAAATTAAAGTGACACGCCCACTTTGACGTCTACCTCCCACATAACGCTTTATCTTAAATGTATATAATTTCTCTATGGACACAATTTTTGAAAGAATAAAGGATTCTTTATTGAAATATCAAAGTTTAATTTATTATAAGAAACTAATTTGACACGCCTACTACCCTGTTTAAACAGATTTTCTTAATTGTTTCAATTAAGTGTTGATTGAGCAATTAAAATAAGTGTTCACACACACTCAATTTATATTACTCCATTAGCATTTGATAGCTGTAAAAATACGACGTATTTATACCAAATCAAATAATGCCTTCTCTTCAGTTTTTTCCTGTTCATAAAATATATTTACAATTATATTTATATATATAAATATGTATTTGACTTTATTTAAACATTTTATTAAAATTTTCACCAACCATTTTCCATTTACTTACTTTTTATTGTTTGGCATTAGAAGTGCCAACTATAGAATTTTCTTCTCACTGAACATACTTCTTAATAGTTTAATTTCGAGTTTTGGACAATAAGTGAGTACATATTGTTCAATATAAAAGTATTTTTTAGTATGGGAAATTGAGCTCAATAAAGGCTTTTAATTGCGAAAATATTATAAATTGACAATATTATAAATTGATAATACCGTTCAACCACTTCTCACATAATATGATGTTAAAAAATAAAAATATTCGGGAGCAAATTTTTATTAGAAATCAGCATAATCACCCTATGACTATCTGAGATATGAGCAAATAAAAAACGACTGCCTTTGTTTATTTGCTTATTTCTATCACAAAATTTAAAATTTTCCAGCCCTAGGATAATTTTTAGACACGGTTGTTACTATTTATAAATTTAGTTTGCTTCTGAAGATACTCATGAATAATTTTAGACAAATTGGTCACTACTCGGCAAAATTATAGGCAAACATTTTTGATAAAAAATATATTTTTTTAAATATATCAAAATTTTTTAAACTTTTAAATAATTTTTTAACACGCTTATGACACCAAATTATAAGCCGTAATCTCAGAAATTATTTCCAACCAGAACTACCAAGTCGGTTTGAAACCAACTGAGATATAAGCACCAAAGTAAAAGTACTTCGGTGTTTTCCTACAGTTTACAAACGAAAGTCGATATATTTCAGTGTTATTTAACCGAAAGAGCCAATATGGGAATCAAATAAGATGGCTTGAGTTTTCAAATATAGTAAGCTATGAAAAGAAAAAATCCAAGATGTAGGACGCGAATATATTATTCAAATATAGTAATTACGGTCTTGTCCCTTTTAAGCCCTACAATATTGGTAACCAATAAAATGAAAATAATTATGATCAGTATAATGCAGTAAACCATAAAAAAGTGTAAAATCCAAGATGCCGTCGGAAACAAAATGGCGGGGCGAATCTTTTTTAACCCTAACAATATAGGTATCAAATGAGAGGTGCTTGGCAAGTAGAATACAGTTAACTATGTAAAAATGTCAAATCAAAAATGGCGTCGGAAATAATACACAAAATGGCTTATAACATGAAATATGAAATCTGGGCTAACCTACAAATGCGCATGATGGTGAAGCGTAATTTCAGATTCAGCACGGCCGAATATAGCTAGTTAGTTGTTAGTCATGGGGTAGCATGGCAATACGTATAATTTCCATTAAGTATGTACTTTGTGGGTGTTTGACGAAGATATGATACAAGTCTGAATAACTCCAATGTTTAGTGTATACACAAACCAGCAGGTCTAAGAAACACTGAAAAATATTTTATTATTATAACATGTCTTTTTTAAGAGTCACAGTCAGCGTTGCCGTTTTTGGTTATTTATAACCAAAATTGGTTATTTTTTTTGCCAATGTGTAGATGTGTATTTTTTTTTCTTTTTGGTTACTTTTTTAAAGCCCAAAATTCAGTAGTTTTAATATGTTTTATTTATAAATCATGTTGTTATATGTACGTTTAACATTGCAATGTTCTCATTTAAGTGACAATGTTTAGACAACATTGTTAGCACTTGAAACCCTATTTCTTTTAGCAAATGATCAACTCTGGAGTACGAAAAAATACATGACTGTTTTAAAAAACAAGCATAAGTACAAATATTTTTATATTGTATTAAAATTTAAAATAAATAAAAATTTTATTTTAAATTAAAGCTTTTTATTTATTTATCGGTATTTGTAATTTTTAAGTATTTTTATGTTACTTGATACGTAAGACTTGAATTTTTGGTTTATTTTTAGTTCATAATTCATTCGTAAAGTACAAATATTTTTATATTAAAATGTAAGACAAATTTAAAATAAATCAAATATATTTTAATTTTGGTTACTTTTTTTTGTATTTGGTTACTTTTTGAAGTAATTTTGGTTGTAATTTTTTTTTTGGTCGTGGCAACACTGGTCACAGTGGTAAAAGGAATCAAAAATATAGTTTTTAACCTGTTCCAAATTATTTTTTTTTGCAAGTGCAAGATCTAGCAGATGTTTCTAAATTTGTTTACCGGCAATTTTTGTTTAAATTATCTAAATTGGCTTTTAATAACTGTCTCTGTTTTTGTACATAAATATTGGTATTTTATTTATTTATTTTTTCCAAAAAAAAATAAAATATTTCAATACTATAAAGAACATTTTTGAGGCTTCGAAATAATTGTTCAAGATTTCCTAAATTCTGTTTTTATTTTGTAAGAAAACATTTACAAAATTATATTTTAGTTTGAATAACGAAAAGAAGTGGTGTTTGTACCATTTGCCTGTTGTAGGGTATGAGAACAGAGTATCTTACGAGAATTGAAGACGCAACTATCAGACCCAAATAAATGATATGGGTTTCCTGATGGCCGTCTGTTTATATATTATCCCTTGAACCCAATGTTAACTTTAAAACAATAGAACGTTAGGATGAGATCTTGTCAAAATGTCGGAGAGTATAAGTTGTCAATATGTCCGAAATATAAACGAAAAAATGTTAAGTAATAAAATTTAATGGATATGTTAATATTCTGGGCAAAAATATATATTTCTATGAATATTGTTTAAATATACAAGTAGGAAAATAGTCATAAATTAAATTAAACAAAAAATCAGCTCTTATAGTGTTTAAAAAAGCTTATAAAACCAACAAATTTTATACATTTTGTGTTCGTTTGTTTGTTTTGGCACAAAGAAAAATAGGAACAAAATAAACAAAAACAAAATTAGACCGTTTAAAGGTTTTGTTGTCGATTTAAATTTGGGCCATGTTTCTTTCACAATGTTTTTACTTGAAGTTGCCGATGGATTTCAGCATTGAATATTCAAACGGAATTCAAACGTTACGAATGTTATATACAAGTTCGTATATAAAATACGTAGAAGAATTTAGTCAGTTAAATTTTTAGAGCCCATTTATGCTGTTATTTTAAGATACTATTTCCGAGCCCTTTAGGTATAAGTATATATCCTGAAAGCTTTTGACTAGGAGAGCCGATTGAGCCATGTCCGTTTGTCCATTTGTTGTTGAAATCAACTTTTAGAAGCCTCGGAACGAATCGCTTTGAATTTTAGCGCAATCACGCCATAATTTTCTAAGATATAAACAATTAAACACGACTGCCTTTGTTTCTTCCCATATTTTTAAGAAAATTATTTCTGAACAATGACAATTCAGTTTGAAACTAACTGTTATATAACGACAAAAATATGAATGCTTTGGTATTTTTCATACAATTTACAAACGATTCTTTTTTTTTCTGCACAACAGAGAGAAGCATTATGGTTGTCAAAAGAAAAAGTTTGACAGCATAAAATAAATTTATTTGTGGGTCAAATTTAGTCATTAAAAAAAAAACCCCCACCTCAACCCCCAAAATACGAAAGGGCTTGACCAGTGTAATACAGTAAATGGTGTCTAAGATGGCGCCCTAAACAAAGTGATATATAATTTTTTTTCTCAACCCCATCAATATGGGTATGAAAAGACTTTCCTAGTAGAATACAGTTAACTTTGTTATAATTAAAAAACAAAGATGACGTCTTAAATAATAATACAAAATGGCGTATAATATTAAATCTGAAATCTAGGCTAAGCTACGATGTGGTCACTGTACCTAGGCACATGACGGTGAAGGGTATTATCTGATTCGGCCCGACCGAATTAGCATTCTTACTTATTTTATTTTGTTTTATATCAGCTATAGTTTATTTAAAAACAATTATAAAACGTGTATTATTAATTGTCACTTCTTTAGATTCGTATAGTTTTTTTTGTAATTTTTTTTTTTTTTTGTTACTTATCATATAATAGAATAATTATGGTTTTTGTGTTGTGACTTAATAAGTCACGTGATAATTTCTAGACGACACACCTGCCCTAGGACAAATATATATTGTCTATTTTAGTTTCGATTTAAATTTACACAGTCTATATGTGAAACAAGTTTTATTAAAATTTATATTATATTATTCACTTTGTTTTCAATTGATAATTCATAAATATTAAAAAGGAAATATTTAAACAAAATTCATTTGCATTATTCGTGATTATGAAACATCATTAGTTTTTTTTTTTTAATGTTCAGTTTAATTTTTTCGGTTACTTTGTTAAGTTAACGTTGTTGATAATCAGCATTAAATGATATCAGCATTAAATTTCTTGCTGTTTCTGTTGTACTTTTTTGACAAACTTAAGTAAACTGTACAACAGCTGCTATTTATTCTTTTGTTATTACGAAGTCCGTAAGAAGCGCTAATCTGTCCTTGCAGGTAAAGCATTTGTTGGCGTTCAAATTTTCTCTTTTATCTAATTTAATCAAACCGATTTTGGCACTGCCTTTATAACGTCTGACCTCTGCTATTATAAGTAATGACATCTTCTAAAAAAAAAAACAAAAATTAAATGCTCGTTGGCAATCGCATTAGCTAAGAACGGCTGCAACTCTTTCACGTATTTTTTTTTTTTTAAGTTTGTTTGTGGTAATAAAAATTGACCTCGCCCTACTTTTTTAATTTATCTAAAAGATAAAAACATATGGACCAATTTAATCTATTTTGTTAATAATCAAGAATGGTTCTTACGAACATGTTTTTTTAAATTTAAAGTGGGAGTACTAAAGTCTTAAAAAATTCGTGTCAGGTATTATAATAACAACTTGCATAGTTGAGTCTAAAATGAGCTGGAAAAGAGTAAGAGGCGTGGCACCCTTAGTATAAATAAAAAAAAATTATTAGAGATTTAGAAAACTATTGCATTTAAAATCTTATAACATTGTGTGTTTTACTTTTATTTTATTTGTCTTATTCCACCCAAAAATCGATACGATTGGAGCAGGGAAAGTAAGACCACCCATACACAAATCATATTTATGATTTATTTTGGAAACAATAAATGTTATGGTCTTTACTCTAGTATTATACATTTTTATAAACATTTTAAATTCCTTCCAATAATTAGATTGTATGAAATGAGGGGCGTGGTACCTACCATACAAATAAAATATATTAAATTTTTAGTTCAGTTCAGTGTAATTGGCATAAATATCAGTTTTATTATTCAGGCGTAAAATCGATAGCATCAGACCAGAGGACATGGTCTATCCAAATAATGGATAACATGCTAAAATTTTTTTAAGGCCAGCAAAGTGAATAGTACATTTGAGTATGTAATACTGAATACAATAGATTTATGACCACGTTTACTCTTTCGGATTCATCCAAGTCGAATCCGTTCCATGCCCACAGAAGAGGCCAAAGCTGCCGTATACGCGAGTGTGACAGAGGGCTCGAGGTTAATGGTTTTTGTATTCCTCATGTCAATACAAATCATTTGATGGAAAAATTATTCCAAAACGACAGAGCAACATGCCATAGAAAGTGTGAAACCATCACATTTTGTAAATGGCAACTTTCTGCCGTATTCATAAAAAATATTTTAGGTTTATTGAATGCTTATTTGACAAGTTTCTATGCAACATCTGTCAAATAAGCATATCAATATTAGTGGTTATAATTAGGCTGCTAATAGTAAGTATAAACGGCTTAGTAGGCGCTTGAAAATCCCACAAGTCGGCTGATCTGACTATTCTTTAACAATTACTATTGAAGTTTTAATGTTTTTAGAAGGAAAGAGATAACGGATGTATATTTACAATACCTCAAAATATGCGACTTATGATTTTAATTCTAAAAATTTCAATAAACAATTCTTTTAATCTAATCAGACTTTAACCAGTTACGCTGTTTATGAAACGAAGACTTTTTATTCCTAAGGTGATTAAAAAAGCCGAATCAGTAGTAAACTTTGTAAAAAGTGTAGTTTTAATTTCAGAACATTTAATATTAACTATCACTTCTTAATGATTTTCAAAACTTTCTTTAACAATTTATTGTACAGAACCAAAGCGCACGATGTTAATAAAACAAAAAGTTTTTAGAGAATTATTATGATATTTGTTATTATGATACAATGACTACGACAATTATGTATGTATGTGTGAAACAAAATATATGCTAAATGCTCGCCATGGCTTCGGTGGCATATTTCTATCCGATTGTCCATATTTTCAACGATACTGAAACATAATTGAGGTAAAATATCGCTAATATGCCGAATTTTCTTAATCTTTAGTTTTTAATCTCTTGAAAATATTCTTGACTTATTGAAGTACACTTTTTCTTTTAATATCCCCAACGAAAGAAGTCCGACGGTATCAAATCACATGATCGCGTCGGCCAATTAATATCAATGTGAGATAACAAGGTCATTGAATTTCTTGCGAAAAGAAGTCATTGTTTCGTTAGCTGTGTGGCAAGTGACACCATCCTGTTAGAACCACATATCGTTCAAGTCCATATTCTCAATTTTTGGTCACCGGAAGTCCGTTATCATCTCGTGTTAGCGAACCCCGTTCACTGTAACTACTTCACCGACCTTATTTTTAAAGAAGTACCTCCCAAAGACACCACCAGCCCATAAATTGGCCTTTCGGAATGTCCTACAGATTCGGTTTGCTGAAATTACGAACAATTTTCCCAATTGTGGACACATTTAATCGATTATGTTTGCCTAAAAACATCACTAAGTTCTCGAAATTTGAATTCCCATTTTCATGAAAGGCTTAAACAACCTTAATGCTCTCCTCAATGACGTACCTTTGCATTGTTCAATTTGTCATATACTGAAACAAAGAAATGTCAAATTAAGTTGGACAAAATAGTTGACATTATATATACTCACAACTAACATCGATCATTATGGTTGGACCACCCTATATTTTATCATGTATTAACTCTTAATGTTAATCGTTATGGATAAAACAAAAACTATTTATTGAATTTTATTTGTCTAGTCATTTTAATTGTCTAGTCATATACAAGTATATGTATGCATGTATGAATTTATGTATGTATGCATATACATATCTACGTGATCTTTACCTTGTGACATAAAAACTTATTTAGTCGTATGATATTTTGCAGACGGCACTACTAAATAAAATCTATGAAAACGTGTGCCAATTCCATAACAAAACATATTTACATTTCTTTTTAGTTTTATCCTGTAGAATACACTTTGTTTAAATATATTTGCTTTTGGCTTACTTTTTGTTATCGTAAAGCATTTGTTTAAATATTTTTTTTTAGAAGACAAAGACGAATTGTTAAGCAATTGTCTTATTTAACTTTCGATTGCCATTATTCACGTCTATAAAACATCATAAAATTTCTTCAAATTTTTAGTTTAATTCTTTCAACTGTTTTGTTAAGTTCATAAAATTTTACTATGAAATTTCTTGTTGTCTCCGTCGTACTTTTGTTGGCTTTTTTGAGCATGATTGCTGCTCGTCCAACTACAGATAATGTATGGCAAGTTCCCTGCTTTTGCTTTCCCGAATATTGTACTTGTGGTTAGTGATGACTGGAATCTGAGGGGCGCTTAGGACATTCTTGTGACTCTCTCTAATGGCTCTCTTAAGATTTTAAGGCTATTTATTGTTTATGTAAAAAATATGTGTGTCTAAATTGAATAAATTTATTTTATTTTTGAAATAAATTTAAATGATTTTTATTTGGATTTGGTAATAAGGTATAAATCAAGAAAATCATTTAATAAATCTTAATTTTATTCTTACAAAATTATGTTTTAATTTTTGCGTGACTTTATTTGTATTTTAATGTGTATAGATTAGATAAGTGCAACAGGACCATTAACTGAAAAGATTATCGGTCATAGTTTAAAAAATATAAATTATATAAATTCAGCAAAATAGGTACACATACATATGTATGTATTTAAATGAGCATGTATTTTTGAACATTAACTACAGCAACAATAATCAAAGTTGTTGCAAAGTATGCCATTCTTTGAATGCCATCAAAGAATGGCATACTTACATATATATTTTGTTTTATCTATATAAGAGTAACGTAAATGACTGACTGATTCATCATCGCTTAGCCCAAATGCAAAGAGCTAAAGACATGAAATTTGGACAATCGAAGGGAAATTCGAACTTTAAGGGGATAAATAAAGGTAAAATAGGTAACCTTATATCTGCTAAACTAAATTTGAAACAAATTAATTAAAGGTATTGTAAAAACACAAAAACTAAGCAGACAGGTGTCTGTCCTTATTTTTTTTTCTTCGTTTTTCAACCCCTAAGGTGAAAAAAGGGGTAAAAACTATAAGTTAGTACTTTTTTGGAAAAAAATTTGAACTATATTAGTTAATCCGCGAAAAAATAATAAAAGGCACTTTTTTTAAGTTCGCATGTATAAAGGGTAAAAATTGTCCCTATTTTTGGTACTTTTTTTAAAAGAAACTTTTCTAATATTATTCAAAGGGACGAGATTTGATAATTATAATTGCCTAATAGAATATGGACAAGTATTTAGGAATTGGAAACTTTTAGGGAAAAAAAGGTACCAAAAAGAGAAAAATACCGGAATATATGTACAATTCCTAATTACAAGCCAGTTTGGAAAAAATTGTAATGGGGATTTTAGACATAAAAAAATTATGTAATTTGGTAAAAATTGAAACACATTCATAACAGGGTAGAAAGGGGGAAAAATCGTTAAAACAGTTTGGTATTTTTTGCAACATAATTACTTTTATACAAAAAAGAGTGTGAGTAGTTCTCACTTTAAATCATGTCTATTAAAATATTTTGTTACATAGATATTTGAACATTTCAAGCTTGGCGTTTATACATTGATATGGAAAACCCAAAAAAGGTACTTTTCTGTTTTTGGGTACTTTTTGTATTTTCTACGTTTATGAAGCTAGATGATTATGAAACTAGAAACTGAAACTGTTATGGGCGACCAAAAAGGCACTTTTTTAGTTTTTGTGGTACTTGTTGTATTATCTACGTTTATGAAGCTAGAATTGTACAATCAAGAACTACTGATTGAAGGTGAGACTGAAAATGTCAAAAAGGTACTTTTTATATTTTTTATGGTACTTTTTGTATTTTAAACATTTGCGAAGCTAGAATTTCGAAATTAGTGACTATTCATACGATGTGAGACTAAAATGAATTTTTAATACGTTAAATTTTTGACTTTTTGAACAAAATCTTAACATGAACCTGAGTGAACAAAAATTAAAAAAAAAATTTTTTGCCGAATCGATTGTAATAGAGAATCCAAGATTCTTAAAGATTGGTTAAAATATATTTTTTCATTCAAACAATGAAAATCTCTAGCAGTGGTCAATGTGTTTCGGTGTACACTATATTATACTTTTTATTTAAGCCATCTTTAATTAAGAACTCTGTTTTTTCTTGAATGCTCCTGAAAATTTTCGATGCTTTTTGAATACTGACACATATTAATGTAATTATTTGGAAGTTGTTGCTATATAATGAACAAATTGAGTTATATATAAATTTTTCTTTTATTTAAGTTTAATTACATATAAATTGTTCATTTGTAGGTGAATTCAATGTATAATTTTATTTTTGTCAATTAATATAATTTTGTTATTGTGACTATTTCCAAATTTTTTTCCCAAATTAAAAACTAAGTATTATCATTCTATTTGAGCCTAAAAATGCTTTAAAAAAGCTAAACTGACATCACTGTTTAAAACCAAAATGGTTTTAAAGCTACTGCTTATTATCAGCACCATCTGTAGGACAATAGATATCATGTTATGCTCTTAGTAGAGACATTACCCCTTACAGAGCTAATAAAATCCATTATACAGCGGCTTGCCATATTAGTTTTCAAATTTTGGTTTATATTAAAATTTTTTTTGGGTAAAAATCCATTTGAAGCAGAGAACTTTATTGGAGTTATTTTAAATTGTTGTGGGGATTTTTTTGGGGGAAAAAGCTATGTTGTCGGTAATGCCGGCAATAAATTATTTTTTTTGTTTCACGCATTCTTAGACATAATAGAATTTATGTTATAACCACTCCTATCGCAAAATAGTAATGATTTATTGTTCCCATGAAATTTGGTAAACGAAAATTGGTATAATAAAATTTACTTAGAATTTATATTGCAATCATGGTATAGCTGTTCGAAATAAAGCAACTATTTAATGCACATTGACTGTTAATAGAAAAAATTAGCGAGAAAACATCTTTGGAAAATTTAAAAAAAATTTCGAAGGGAAAGTATTTACAAAAGTTGTGAAAACAAAAACGCCAGAGATATACATATTTATTACAATTAAAAGCTGCCTATTTTTAATGTATCAGTATTTGCTGTCAATAATTTTACAATATGTGAAATGATTGTTAGGATTGTCAGAACAATTTTTAATATGTAAGTATATATAAAAGTCTGTCTGTGTGTGTTAGCTATAGACTCCGAAACCGTAAAGCCGATTGGACTCAAACTTTGGCAAGTTGTTGTACACATTCCAGAGAGTGTTTACGGGTGGTAAAAAGTGGGCGCGGCTAAGCCCATAAAAAAAGGTTTTCATATTTAGCTATGCACTTTTTCTGAAACTTTGCACACGTATTGAACCCTCATAATTATACAGTTTCATAATGAGAAAAGTGGGCAGTGCCACGCCCATAAAATATAAGTTATCATATATAGCTACTTGCACTAAATCGATTTTTCTAAAACTTTGCTCACATATTAAGCTGTCATGACTATACAGTTTTGTGATGCGAAAAGTGGGCAGTTCCACGCCCATAAAAAAGATATAATTTTTACCATCTTGCACTTAACCGATTTTTCTGAAACTTTGCACACATTTTGAGCTGCCATGACTATATAATTTCGTAATTAGAAAAGTTGGCAGTGCCACCCCCATTAAAAAAAAGTTATTATATTCAGCTATTTCCACGCATTCCAATGGTTCCCACCGATTTGCCTTTAAACTTCAAGCGACTACAGTTTCCAGTTCGCCTTGCCTTCGCTATTATTATCAACAAAGCACAAGAACAATCTTTGCGTGTTGCAGGAATGAATTTAGAAAATCCGTGCTGTTCACATGGCGAGCTGTACGTCGCATGCTCCAGAGTGGGAACACCAAAAAATTCTTTCGTTTTTACAGCAAATGGAAAAACCAAAAATATTGTATACCCACTTGCATTACAATAAAAATCTATAAAATATTATTTTTAATATATTCAATTAAAATTCAGAATGCATTTTTATTCATTAAGGGGCATAGTAACGCGTGCCGAGCTTGGCTAGTATAATAATACAATTTTTAATAAAAAGTTTATGCTTATTTTAAATACAAATTGCTTCTCCTTGGTGTTTGGGAATTGTTGGGAATTTATACTTATTAAAGATATGGTTTTTAAAGAACACCACTTGGAAATGTTGTGCTTTTTTTTAATAGCTTGGGATCTGTTTTAAGTTTTTTTGGAGACGGTGAACAAAGTACCTACCAGCTGTTGGTTAATGCCACTGTAACGTACACTTATAACTAGTGTAATAATACCAACTTGCAGTTAGTAGGGTGTACCGACTCTTAATACACCTGGTGCATATTTGTCTGGTTCACAAGATGAAACCTGAGCACCCATTTACGCTGACTATTCGTTTTCAAACAGTCTGTGTGTACGTTGCAACTTACAATTATTAAGCGTGTTAGAGTAAGTTAATTTTAAGAGAATTTAATAAAAATCAGTTTCTGACGAGACGCCAAACCTAAAACACATTGTGTTTATTTGTTACATTACACCGCACTTACACATCACTGTTGGTAAAAGTGGCACAATATATGGCTAGAAATTGCCAAAATATATTAAAAATGGCCATACCATATATATACACATGTCTATTTAAAAAAATTAAATCCACTTATTCAGTTTTTATACCCTTCACACAGTGAAGAAGGGTATATATAGGTTTGTCATTCCGTGTGAAATTTCTACAATTTTCATTTCCGACCCCATAAAGTATATATTTTCTGAAAGCTTATGAATAGGGGAGTCGATTAAGCCCTGTCGTTCTGTCCGTGTGTATGTTGAAATAAACTTATTGAAGCCTGGATCCTGGTGAGGTTTTAAAATATCAGAAATATTCGGCAGCAGATCGGTATTGAAAATCAGAAAAATCGGTACATAAATAACTGAGATATGAGCAAAAAACCACGACCACCTCGTTTTTTTTTTTACAACAACACACACTGGATGAACGTAGGTTCGATTCCCAGTTGAGACAAAAAAATTTTATTTTTTTTTAATATAATTTTTTTTAATACATACTTAAACTCAATTTATAATTTTACAATGGTACGTTTTTGAGCGGATAAAATCATTACAAAGAAATTGTAATACTGAAACATATGTATATGTATGTATGTACGTATTAATTTAAAAAAACAAAATGTGACTGCGGCTTTCGCTGACAGAGATAACTAAAAGCCTAACAACAGCTATAACTTTGATGCAACTTAGTGTGAGTGGTAGAAATACCTATAAACACATATGCATTCATACTAGGGTGATCGATTATTCAACTTTTTTAAGAAACCGGTTTTCAAATAGTTTGAAATTTTGAATTTAAAAAAAACCGGTTGCTATTTTAAAAATTAAGAAAAAACCGGTTAACCGGTTCGAATATATAAAATATAATATTTAAAGAAAAAATTAAAAAATATTAAAGAAAAAGATTATAATAAAAATTATATCTAAATATGAAATGTTTACAGTTTATATACATTTGGATGCACAATTACGCATCCACTGACATGAATGCAGTTGACCCATTGGTTTGAATTATTTGAATTTAAGGATAAAAGGTACTCTTTACAAGTAAAATAAATGCAACAAACTAGTACATAAATAAATAAGACTTTTTAAAGGTCTGTTATAAATTTTTGTATCTCCTTCTGTACATTTTTTAAATGTTATTTAATCTTTTAAACTAATATGCACTAACGTATTTTGTTTGAAATTATTTCTGTAATTTAAAACACATTTTAAAGGCTAGGTAGAAAATCCTTAAAATTTAATTTTAAATATTTTTCTTATACCCCTGACAGACATACAAATATAGGCATTAACTAGTTTGTTCAATGGTTGAATTGAAATTTAAGTTGACAGACACTCAATGCCATTAGTTAACATTAGGTTCTGGGTGGAGAGGTTATTGGTTTTTCTTTATTGTAATTACACTTTTTACCTAAAAGTAATCGATCTGCTAAGTTTATGCTTCAATTACCTTTAACTTTTAACTTTAGGTCCTATAAAAAAATAATATTTAAGCTCAATTATTTTTCGTATTTTACATTTGTTTTTAAAACAACAAATTAATTTCTTACAATATTATAGAAGAATACTTAATAGTTTTTATTCTCTGATTTTTGGAAACTTTTCGCGTACTAAATATACTATGGTACGATTAATTACAAAGATATATAAAAATTAACTTAAAAAAATAAAAAACCGGCTTTTTCGGATAAAAAAACCGGTGTATTCGATATTCAAAAAATCAACATTTAGAAAAAACCGCCAGCTGAAAGAGGAAAAAACCGGGTTTTCCACCGGTTGTAAAACCGAGTCGATCACCCTAATTCATACGTATTGTTAATATTTCAATAATGTTTTCTTTTTCTTATTCATCATAATTATGATAATAACGTTTTATTTAAGTTGCAAGAAAAAATCACACAAATCAAAGATGTTAATAAGATAGTGGTTGCACCACTAAACTATCGGGTGTCCCAACTAGAACGCAATTTTTAAATTTTAAATAAAACACAGATATTTAAAAAAAAATCGTTTAACATTATTATATCTTAAAGTAGACAGAATGAGGTTATGTATGGAACAATATATCGTGCAGATGGCCGCCGCGGCTTTGCTGGCACACACGCGATCTTTTAATAAAATTTTCAATGACCTTTATGCATAAGTGCTGCGGTATTTCATTAACGCAGCGTCCAATTTCCTCTTTTAAGGCTTGAGTCGTCGTCGGCTTATTCGCGTAAACCATCGACTTCAAAAAACCCCAAAGAAAAAAATCTAAAGGTGTTTAATCACACGATCTAGGCGGCCAATTCTGGTCTCCAAAACGCGAAATAACACGACCGAGAAATGACTGATGCAGCAATTGAATTGTTTCTCTGGCTGTATGACATGTGGCGCCATCTTGTTGAAACCACATGCCCTCCACATTCATTTCTTCAATTCTAGGCAAGAAAAAACTGGTTATCATTTCACGATACCGAACACCATTAACTGTTTGCGCTTGACCTGCCTCATTTTCATAAAAAAAATGTCCAATGATTCCTCCAGCCCAAAAACCACACCACACAGTGATACGTTGAGGTATAAACCTGAAGGTTCGCTGTTCGATACCTCTTTCTTTTGTGTTTGCTGCAATTTTTATTTAAACATTTCATTCCACCATTGTATCACTGTTATATCATATGAAATATCATGACTAGCAAAATAAGATGCATTATAAAAGAAAACAAAAGTAAATACCTACACACTCAAAAAAAAGTTTACTAAATTTAAGTAAATTTAACTAAAATTAAAGAAATTCGGTAATGATTTGGCTCCAAGTAAAATAAAGCTTAAACGAAGTTTATAGTTTTCCTTAATTATAGTATAAATAATTTTCTATCGTTAACTAGAAATTAGTAAATTTTTACTACGATGAAGTTAAATTATACTTTTTACTTATCCACAAACTTAATAAAATTTTCTAATATAAAGTTAAAAATGTGTGAGTATGGTGGCATTATATAGTTAATTTATCTTGTTTTTAGGAACACTTTTAACTTAAATAAAGTTGAATTTTTATTTTGTCGAACTTTTCTGTTTAAACTATTATTTAAATATTTAATCAGGCTTGAGTTCATATTAATATTCTTTATTTTTACAAAGAATTTTTTTAATTGTGATAAATGAAAGAATAAATCTTGAAAAATTATATTTTTACCGACACTAGCCGAGTGGAATGCATTTTCGAAACCAGCTACGATTTCATCATCAGCACTCTCTGATCGGTGGTTACATGTTGGTTGTAAATATCATCTATTTAACTCACGGGACTTATGTTAATTTGAGTATATTTTGTGTTAATTTTAAGAAACAAGTATTATATTTGGGTACAAATTTCAACTAAAAGTAAGCAAAACTACTTTAAATAAAAGAAGTTATTTCTTTATTTAAGTAAAACTTTTCTTATATGAAGAACTCTTTTTTCTCAGTGAAATAGCAGTGAACTAATACTTAGTAAAATCTAACTTTCTTTCAGTACATACACCACTTGAATAAAGACTTTTAATTTTTGTTACTTTTTTATTTATTAACACATTAATAATAATATTTTTTCATATATTGTATATACATATTTACATATCTTAATTTTTAATGATAAAATTTATTGTTTTAAGTTAAAATAGTGGTTTTGACTTTAAATAGTACAAATTGTTTAATAGTATTAAATATATAGGAGGATATTTTTTTTAATATTTTTTTAAATCTTAAATACATGTTTTGATAAATAAATTCAGGTACATATAATAGGTTTTCGGCAACTTGGCTTAACAAGGCATGAAGCTTTTGCTTGAACACAATTTTTCTTAAATCTGAAAAAGTAAAACATACTTTTAAATAAATGTTTATAGCTCTGAAAACGAAAAAATAACCGTATAGAATACGTTTAAAGCTTTTGGTATTTAGCAAAATATTTTTAATTTGAGATAAAACTTTAGTGTTTGCTAGGATGTTACAACTAATATTGACAATATTAAAATAAAAAGAGATTTATTTCAGCAATATGTATATCTTTTATTTTCTTTTATGAAGAATTAAAAATGATATTACAATTGATAGTTTTCAAGTTTAAAATTTAAAATGATGTACTTAGAGGTTACTCTACAGAAAAATAATTTGGGGTTAGGAAAACCAGCTTTGCTATGGTATGTTATATGCTACCATATATTTACCAATCACATTTGTGAAATTGGCTCATTGAAATAAACGAACGCATTTAACAAAATGTTGACAAATGAAAACTGTACAATTAATTTGGCGTATTCGTTTATCCTCTTGCGAGATTATAAATGGAGATCGATAAGAGCAATTGTGCTTTGACCTGCATCTACAATCCTTTAAAACAATAATTCAATGGCCTATAATGTAAATTCTGTATCTTACAGCAAACAGATCCAATTAAAAGCAAGCCAAAGTTATTTACTGAAGCTCAACTATTTTAATTTTTAAACTTGAAAAATCAACAAATTTTAAAAATTTCACTTTTTAAATAACTTTTAACAATGTGACTATTTAAAAAAAAGAAGAAATAACATATTTCTAAATAAAGGAGATTTATATGTACAATTTTTTTTTTTAAACAAAGTTATGATTATTAATCATATGCAAATTTTGTGTCAATAAAAAATTATGCAATTAAGAAGTATGTATTAATTATTTCAGAAAAAGCATCAAATCATTATGTAGTTTGGCCTTTTGAAATTTTCTTGGCAAATTTTGATGTATGACACTAATGTATGAAATAAGCGATGTAACAAATTCGATAAAAATCGCTTACATTAACTAATTTTTTTTTGAAAATTAATTTTAAAAAGAAAATAAATAAATTAATTTCTAAATGTGTTAAACTTTTTCCAAAAGTTCTACATAAAACACACTTACAATTTTTGATAAATTAACTAAATCTTTAGCCGCCGCCCGTTTTTCTGTAAACGCCGTTGTCACTTGAAATAATTGGCGGCTTCACCGGCAACTTCTTTACACCGACGTCGGTTTTTTTTACATACCTAAAAGAATTTTAACTAATTACACTAAATTAACTTAAAAATAACACTTTTTAAATTCATTTTTTACTTACCTTCTTTAAATTCACTGTTTGCACTTTTTTCACAATATCTTATTAATATGTTAAGCTTTTTTTTTTTGAAAATTTTTCCGTTTTTTTTTATTTATATACTAGCCAAACCCGGTGCGCGTTGCTACGCCCCTTAATGAATCAAAATACATTCTGAATTTTTATTGAATATCAAGTGCAAAAACCTAAAAATTATAATTTTTTGATGGGCGTGGCCCTGCCCACTTTTCTAATAACAAAATTGTAAAGTCATAAAAGCTCAATATGTGTGCAAAGTTTCAGAAAAATCGGTCCAGTGCAAGTACCTCAAAATGATAACCTTTTTTTATGGGCGTGGCATTGCCCACTTTTCTTATCACGAAATTGTAAAGTCATGACAGTTCAGTGTGTGTGCAAAGTTTTAGAAAACTTGGTCCAGTGCAAAAACCTCAAACTTATAACTTTTTTTTTATGGGCGTGGCCCTGCCCACTTTTCTAATCACGAAATTATTTAGTCATGAGAGCTCGATATGTGTGCAAAGTTTCAGAAAAATCGGTCATGTGCAAGTAGCTTAAAATTAACTAATTTTTTATGGGCGTGGCCCCGCCCATTTTTTTCCACCCATAAACACTCCCTGGTATGTGTACAACAACTTGCCAAAGGTTGAGTCCGATCGGTTTTACAGTTTCGGAGTCTATAGCTAACACACACACACACACACACAGAGTTTCACTTTTATATATATAGATAGAAGATGTATGTATGTATGTATGTATGTATGTAATTATGTATGTATGTATATATATATAAAAACTAATATTCTTGCATCGGGGCTGGAAGCACATAGACGACGGCAGACTACAGACCACAAACAGTCAAACTTAAAATTTCTACATATGTATGGATACTCTTATTTTTTATACCCTTCACCAGTGGTGCACAAGGGTATAAATAGCTTTGTCATTCCGTTTGTAATTTCTACAATTTTCATTTCCGACCCCATAAAGTATATATTTTCTGAAAGCTTATGAATAGAGGAGTGACCGTCTGTCCGTGTGTTGGTTGAAATCAACTTTTAGAAGCAACTATATGTTCCTCAGATCTGTATATGGTATCAATCTCTTGGAAATATCCAGGAATGAATCGCTATTGAAATTCAGCACAATCGCCCCATAACTTTCTGAGATATGAGCAAAAAACCACGACCACCTCGTTTTTTTACACAATTACAACAACAACATACATACATACATACATACATGTAAAAAGCATGCCAGAAAAAAAAATTACAAAAAAAAAATATATTAAAAATAAAAAAAATAATAAAAAAAATTACAATAAAAAAAATTTATTATGTTCTTTCCGACCTCATTTAATAAAAAAATTTTTTTAAAAAAATTTAAAAAAAAATATAAAAAAAAAATAAAATATAAATAATATCTTAAATAAAATAAGATAAAATTTTTTTGGCTCAGCTGGGATTCGATGCCACATTTATTCTAACGTGTACGTATGCACGTATTTTATATGAGATGAATGGTGATACAAACAATTGTTATTGCATGACTACACGTTGTGAAGGGTATATAAGATTCGGCACGGCCGAATATAGCACTGTTACTTGTTATAATTTAATTTGTCTACAGTATGCTTCTTTTAAATTTAGCAAAAAAAATTAATTTGTATTAGAGCTGTAACTTTCCGGATAATTATTCAAAAAGAAACATTTTTGTAGTTTTGAAATAATAAAAATTTTGAATAATTTTTGAATAATTTGTCTTATTACAGAAATTTTAACAAAATCCAAATTAAATCTGCAACAAAATACAAATTTTTACGATATCTGTCTTTTTGCCTCACTGAATTTTATTAACTAAAAAAAAAAACAACTAGATTTTTACAAATTTTGGATGAAGGTTCTTTGATATAGAATACCTCGAAATTACAATATTAAATCAATTTAAATTGTATAGGGAAGTTAGCAGGTAGAGAATTTATGTATGGGCACGAAAAAAATTTTGTTTTAAGAGCAATATAATATGCATTTGCACTAGTATCAATAGCAAACATGTCCATATGTATATTTTCTAATACTGGCACGTATCTAGTTTAAAAATTAGTCGAAATTTAAGAAAAGACTGATGCATCAGAAAAATGCATAACGATAGTTACTAAACATCATTCTAACTAAGAAATAAATAAAAACATGAACTAATTGGAATAAACAATTATACAATTTAAATTTTGTAATGAGTATGAGTATTCCAGTTCCTCCATTTCCAGTTTAAAACAATCTTAATGCTCTCCTCAATGGTGTACCTTCGCATTGTTGAACTTGTCATACACTGAAACAAAGAAATGTCAAATTAAGTTGGACGAAATAGTTGACGTAAAGTTGTGACTCATAACTAACATCGTTCATTGTAGTTGGACTACTCTTTATTTATTTAAATGTTAAAAAACCTATTTATTAATAGAATTTTGAAATACTTAAATGTCTACTCATATACAAGTATATGTATGCATGTATGAATTTATGTATGTATGCATATACATATCTACGTGATCTTTATCTTGTGACATAAAACTAATTTAGTCGTATGATATTTTGCAGACGGCACTACTAAATAACAAGTAACAGTGCTATATTCGGCCGTGCCGAATCTTATATACCCTTCACAACGTGTAGTCATGCAATAACAATTGTTTGTATCACCATTCATCCCATATAAAATACGTGCATACGTACACGTTAAAATAAATGTGGCATCGAATCCCAGCTGAGCCCAAAAAATTTTTTTTTATTTTATTTAATATATTATTTATATTTTATTATTTTTTTTTATATTTTTTTTAAATTTTTTTAAAAAAAATTTTGTTTTAAGAGCAATATAATATGCATTTGCACTAGTATCAATAGCAAACATGTCCATATGTATATTTTCTAATACTGGCACGTATCTAGTTTAAAAATTAGTCGAAATTTAAGAAAAGACTGATGCATCAGAAAAATGCATAACGATAGTTACTAAACATCATTCTAACTAAGAAATAAATAAAAACATGAACTAATTGGAATAAACAATTATACAATTTAAATTTTGTAATGAGTATGAGTATTCCAGTTCCTCCATTTCCAGTTTAAAACAATCTTAATGCTCTCCTCAATGGTGTACCTTCGCATTGTTGAACTTGTCATACACTGAAACAAAGAAATGTCAAATTAAGTTGGACGAAATAGTTGACGTAAAGTTGTGACTCATAACTAACATCGTTCATTATAGTTGGACTACTCTTTATTTATTTAAATGTTAAAAAACCTATTTATTAATAGAATTTTGAAATACTTAAATGTCTACTCATATACAAGTATATGTATGCATGTATGAATTTATGTATGTATGCATATACATATCTACGTGATCTTTATCTTGTGACATAAAACTAATTTAGTCGTATGATATTTTGCAGACGGCACTACTAAATAACAAGTAACAGTGCTATATTCGGCCGTGCCGAATCTTATATACCCTTCACAACGTGTAGTCATGCAATAACAATTGTTTGTATCACCATTCATCCCATATAAAATACGTGCATACGTACACGTTAAAATAAATGTGGCATCGAATCCCAGCTGAGCCCAAAAAATTTTTTTTTATTTTATTTAATATATTATTTATATTTTATTATTATACCCTTCACACAGTGAAAAAGGGTATATATAGGTTTGTCATTCCGTGTGAAATTTCTACAATTTTGATTTCCGACCCCATAAAGTATATATTTTCTGAAAGCTTATGAATAGGGGAGTCGATTAAGCGCTGTCAGTCTGTCCGTCTGTCCGTCTGACCGTCTGTCCGTGTGTATGTTGAAATCAACTTTTTGAAGCCCCCCGACATCGCTTGGACTCGGGTGAGGTATTAAAATATCAGAAATATTCGGGAGTAGATCGCTATTGAAAATCAGAAACATCGGTACATAAACAACTGAGATATGAGCAAAAACCCACGACCACCTCGATTTTTTTTTCACAAAAGCAACATTACAACAACAACATACATACATACAAACGTGTATACTGGTTAGAGAAAACGTGGCATCGAATCCCAGCTGAGCCAAAAAAAAATTTTTTTTATTTTTTTTTAAATTTTTTTTTTTATTTTTTTTTATTTTTTTTATTTAATATATTATTTATATTTTTATTATTATTTTTTTTTTAAATTTTTTTTTTTTAATTTTTTATACCCTTCACCTGTGGTGCACAAGGGTATATATAGCTTTGTCATTCCGTTTGTAATTTCTACAATTTTCATTTCCGACCCCATAAAGTGTATATTTTCTGAAAGCTTATGAATAGAGGAGTCGATTAAGCCCTGACCGTCTGTCCGTCTGTCCGTCTGTCCGTCTATCCGTCTGTCCGTCTGTCCGTCTGCCCGTCTGTCCGTGTGTTGGTTGAAATCAACTTTTAGAAGCAACTATATGTTCCTCAGATCTGTATATGGTATCAAACTCTTGGAAATATCCAGGAATGAATCGCTATTGAAATTCAGCACAATCGCCCCATAACTTTCTGAGATATGAGCAAAAAACCACGACCACCTCGTTTTTTTTTCACAATTACAACAACATACATATATACATACATGTAAAAAACATACCAAACAAAAAAAATTACAAAAAAAAAAAATATTAAAAATAAAAAAAAAATAATAAAAAAAACTACAAAAAAAAAATTTTAAAAAAATTTAAAAAAAAAATTTAAAAAAATTTTTTAAAAATTTTTCTAAAAAAATTTTTTAAAAAAATTTAAAAAAAATTTAAAAAAAATATAAAAAAAATAATAAAATATAAATAATATATTAAATAAAATAAAATAAAATTTTTTTGGCTCAGCTGGGATTCGATGCCACATTTATTCTAACGTGTACGTATGCACGTATTTTATATCGGATGAATGGTGATACAAACAATTGTTATTGCATGACTACACGTTGTGAAGGGTATATAAGATTCGGCACGGCCGAATATAGCACTGTTACTTGTTTTTATTTTTTTTTGTTTTGTATATATTATATACATAATAATTTTTAAAAAAATTTTTTTTTTTTTAAATTTTTTTTTTAAATTTTTTTTTTTTTTGTTTTTTTTTAACATTCATACGTGAATTTATAATTTTACAATGGGACGTTTTTATATATGTATGTTTTTATATGTATGTACGTATTTCATATGGGATGAATGTTGACACAAACCACTGTTATTGCATGAATTCACGTTGTGAAGGGTATATAAGATTCGGCACGGCCGAATATAGCGCTCTTACTTGTTTTTTTTTATATTTTTTTTAAATTTTTTTATAATTTTTTTAAATTTTTTTTTTAATTTTTAATATTTTTTTTTTTTTGTAATTTTTTTTGTATGGTGTGTTTTTTACATGTATCTATGTATGTATGTTGTTGTTGTAATTGTGAAAAAAACGAGGTGGTCGTGGTTTTTTGCTCATATCTCAGAAAGTTATTGGGCGATTGTGCTGAATTTCAATAGCGATTCATTCCTGGATATTTCCAAGAGATTGATACCATATAGATATCTGAGGAACATATAGTTGCTTCTAAAAGTTGATTTCAACCAACACACGGACAGACGGGCAGACGGATAGACGGACAGACGGTCAGGGCTTAATCGACTCCTCTATTCATAAGCTTTCAGAAAATATATACTTTATGGGGTCGGAAATGAAAATTGTAGAAATTACAAACGGAATGACAAAGCTATATATACCCTTGTGCACCACAGGTGAAGGGTATAAAAATAAAATCTATGAAAACGTGTTCCACTTCCATAACAATACATATTTACATTTCCTTTTGGTTTTATCCTGTAGAATAAACTTTGTTTAAATTTATTTGCTTTTGGCTTACTTTTTGTTATCGTAAAGCATTTGTTTAAATATTTTTTTTTAGAAGACAAAGACGAATTGTTAAGCAATTGTCTTATTTAACTTTCGATTGCCATTATTCACGCCTATAAAACATCATAAAATTTCTTCAAATTTTTAGTTTAATTCTTTCAACTGTTTTGTTAAGTTCATAAAGTTTTACTATGAAATTTCTTGCTGTCTCCGTCGTACTTCTGTTGGCCTTTTTGAGCATTATTGCTGCTCGTCCAACTAGAGAAATTGTTTGGCATGTACCATGCTTTTGCTTTCCCGAATATTGTACTTGTGGTTAGTGATGACTGGAATCTGAGGGGCGCTTAGGACATTCTTGTGACTCTCTTATGGCTCTTTTAAGATTTTAAGGCTATTTATTGCTTATGTAAAAAATAAGTGTGTCTAAATTGAATAAATTTATTTTATTTTTGAATAAAATATAAATTTAAATGATTTTTATTTTGATTTGGTAATAAGGTATAAATCAACAAAATCATTTAATAAATCTTGATTTTATTCTTACAAAAATATATTTAAGTTTTAAATAATAAGATAAGTGCAACAGGACCATTAATTGTAAAGATTATCGGTCATAATTTAAAAAATGTAATTATAGAAATTCAGCAAAACGGGTATACACATACATATGAATATGAGCATGTGTTTTTGAACATCAACTACAACAATAATAATCAAAGTTGCTGCAAAGTATGCCATTCTTTGTAGCCATCAAAGAATGGAACACTTACATATGTACATACATATTTTGTTTTATCTACAAATATATATAAAAGAGTAACGTGACTGATTCATGATCGCATAGCCCAAACGCAATTTGGACAATCGGTTTCTCCTTCGATGTATAGCTCCATTAAGAAGGGAAATTCGAACTTTAAGGGATTAAATAAAGGAAAAATAGGTAACCTTATATCTGCTAAACTAAATTTTATTCAAATTAACTTAAAAAGGTATTGTAATTTACACAAAAATTAAGCTGACAGGTGTCTGGCCTAATTTTTTTTTTTCTTTGTTTAATTTTCAACCCCTAAGGTGAAAAAACGGGTAAAAACTATAAGTTTGAATGTTAATGTTAATCCGCGAAAAAATAATAAAAGGCACTTTTTTTAAATTCGCATGTATAAAGGGTAAAAATTTTCCCTATTTTTTGTACTTTTTTTAAAAGAAACTTTTCTAATATTCAATGGGACGAGATTTGATAATTATAATTGCCTAATAGAATATGGACAAGTATTTAGGAATTGGAAACTTTTAGGGAAAAAAGGTACCAAAAAGAGAAAAATACCGGAATATATGTACAATTCCTAATTACAAGCCAGTTTGGAAAAAATTGTAATGGGGATTTTAGACATAAAAAAATTATGTAATTTGGTAAAAATTTAAACACATTCATAACAGGGTAGAAAAGGGCAAAAATCGTTTAAACAGTTTGGTATTTTTTGCAACATAATTACTTTTATACAAAAAAGAGTGTGAGTAATTCTCACTTTAAATCATGTCTATTAAAATATTTTGTTACATAGATATTTGAACATTTTAAACTTGGCGTTTATACATTGATATGGAAAACCCAAAAAATTTTCTGGTTTCGGGTACTTTTTATACCCTTCACACAGTGAAAAAGGGTATATATAGGTTTGTCATTCCGTGTGAAATTTCTACAATTTTCATTTCCGACCCCATAATGTATATATTTTCTGAAAGCTTATGAATAGGGGAGTCGATTAAGCTCTGTCAGTCTGTCTGTCTGACCGTCTGTCCGTGTGTATGTTGAAATCAACTTTTTGAAGACCCCCGGCATCGCTCGAACCCGGGTGAGGTATTAAAATATCAGAAATATTCGGGAGTAGAACGGTATTAAAAATCAGAAACATTGGTACATAAACAACTGAGATATGAGCAAAAACCCACGACCACCTCGATTTTTTTTTCACAAAAACAACATTACAACAACAACATACATACATACAAACGTGTATACTGGTTAGAGAAAACGTGGCATCGAATCCCAGCTGAGCCAAAAAAAATTTTTTTAATTTTTTAAAATTTTTTTTTTATTTTTCTTTTTATTTTTTTTTATTTTTATTTAAATATTATTTATATTTTTATTATTATTTTTTTTTTAATTTTTTTTTTTAACTTTTTTTTTATTCTTTTTTTTTTTTTTTTTTTTTAACATACATACGAGAATTTATAATTTTACAATGGGATGTTTTTATATATGTATGTACGTATTTCATATGGGATGAATGGTGACACAAACTACTGTTATTGCATGACTACACGTTGTGAAGGGTATATAAGATTCAGCACGGCCGAATATAGCACTTTTACTTGTTGTATTTTCTACTTTTATGAAGCTAGATGATTATGAAACTAAAAACTGAAAATGTTATGGGCGACCAAAAAGGTACTTTTTTAGTTTTTGTGGTACTTGTTGTGTTATCTACGTTTATGAAGCTAGAATTGTACAATCAAGAAGTATTGATTGAAGGTGAGACTGAAAATGTCAGGTGCGACCAGAAAGGTATTTTTTATATTTTTTATGGTATTTTTTGTATTTTAAACATTTGAGAAGCTAAAATTTCGAAGTTAGTGACTATTCATACGATGTGAGACTAAAATAAATTTTTAATACGTTGAATTTTTGACTTTTTGAACAAAATCTTAACATGAACCTGAATGAGCAAAAATTAAAAAAAAAAAATTTTTACTGAATCGATTGTATTAGAAACTCCATTTTTACGGTTTAAGAATCCAAGATTCTTAAAGATTGGTTTAAATATATATTTTCATTCAAACAATGAAAATCTCTAGCAATGTGTTTCGCTGTACACTATATTATACTTTTTATTTAAGCCATCTTTAATTAAGAACTCTGTTTTTTTCTTAAATAATCTAGAAAATTTTCGACGCTATTGCTTTTGGAATAATGACATATATTAATGTAATTATTTGGATGTTGTTGCTATATAAGGAACAAATTGAGTTATATATATATTTTTCTTTTATTTAAGTTGAATTACATATAAATTTTACATTTGTAGTGAATTTATTGTATATTTTTTTTTGTCAATTAATAGAATTTTGTTATCACTGTGACTATTTCCAAAATTTTTCCCAAATTAAAAACCAAGTATTATGATTCTATTTGAGCTTATATATTTAGATGCTTTAAAAAAGCTTAGGTGAATTTATTGTATATTTTTTTTTTTGTCAATTAATAGAATTTTGTTATCACTGTGACTATTTCCAAAATTTTTCCCAAATTAAAAACCAAGTATTATGATTCTATTTGAGCTTATATATTTAGATGCTTTAAAAAAGCTTAACTGGCATTACTGTTCAAAAACAATATTAATAATTGTTTAAAAGCTACTGCTTACCATCTGTAGAACAGTGGATAACATGTTATGCGCTTAGTAGAGACATTACCCCTTTGAAAGCTAATAAAATTCATTATACAGCTAGGCCTGCCATATTAGTTTTAAAATGTTGGTTTATATTAAAATTTTTTTTGGGTAAAAATCCATTTGAAGCAGAGAATTTTATAGGGGTTATTTTAAATTGTTGTGGCTATTTTTTTGGGAAAAAAGCTATGTTGTCGGTAATGCCGGCAATAAATTATTTTTTTGTTTCACACATTCTTGGACATAATAGAATTTATGTTATAACCACTCCTATCGCAAAATAGTAATGATTTATTGTTCCTATGAAATTTGCAATCCCCCCAAAACGAAAAATAGTATAATAAATTTATGTTGCCTTCATGAAAAAGCTGTTCAAAAAATAAAGAAACTATTAATGCACATTGAAAGTTGATTGAAAAAAATGAGCGAAGACACCTTTGGGAAATTTATAAGCTTTAGATGAAAAAAAAAAATATTTTGAAGGGAAAGTATTCACAATAGTGGTGAAAATGAAAACGCCAGAGATAAATTACAATCAAACAATCAAAATAGCAAAAACTGACTGTTTTTAATGTATCTAACCTTTGTTTCAAAAAATAAAATTAATTTAAATATCTATACATAGATCAAAAAAAGAAAACAAATATTGATTCTGGCAGTATTTACGATAAATTTTCTTCACTATGCTCTACAAATAAAAACCGTTAATAAAAATTAATACTACCCAGCAAAAAAATCTATGACAAAAAAGTGATTTTGCAGGGGTTCAACTGGTGACGAAGTGATTAAATTTAGGTGAAAACACTAATGATTTTAACATTAGCGTGTCATTGGAGATCATGTGTTTACATGAATATTTTAATGAACTGCACCCCATTCTAATAAGTGCATAGAACTCATGCATATTTGGTGACAAGTATCGGATATTTCAAGTGTTAAATTTGTTTGTTTACATGAATACTTTAAGATATTTTGCATGATGTTGCATTCATTTTTAAGCACTTTATTTATGACAAATTATATCGCATCCATGATGTCATTTAGAACGAATGCTTTAACACAATTGATTTAGAAGTCTTGTAAATGTAATTCGCTTTGCACTACTTCCAATTTTTTTTACTGGCTAATTAAATTGATGAAATAAACAAAGTAAGTATGCATTTAAGGCATATTTTTTCATCGGGTAATCGCAGTTCGAAGATAATTTTTTGTTACTATTTTTTGTGTATGTCAAACACATTACAAGTAAATGAGAGAAAAGAATTGTTTTTTGTGTATGCATTTTGATAGCTGAAGTTAAAATAAGTAAAGTAGAAAAAAATCTGCTGACTACCCGATGAATAAATACGCCCTGGTATTTAATGTGAATTTTTGAAATCAATGTTGCCAATAGAAACGCAACATAATCAGTATTTGCTTCAATAATTTGGCAATATGTTAAATGATTAGGCAAAATAAATAATACCAAAATTAGGATTGTCAGAACAATTTTTAATATAATAATAAAATTTTTTAATAAAAGTTTATGTTTATTTTTAATAAAAAGTTCTTCTCCTTGGTGTTTAAGAATTGTTGGGAATTATAAATTTATACTTATTAAAAATACGGTTTTTAAAGAGCACCACTTGGGATTTGTTTTAAGTTTTTTTGGGGACGGGGAACAAAGTACCTACCAGCTGTTGGATAATGCCGCATTTACACATGTGAGGACTTGCGTGCTCGTGTCGTATACGTAATACCTTGCCTTGACACATGTCAGGGAGGTTACTGCGTAACTGAAAGAATTACAATGTATTAAAAATACTAGGGGAAATCACACTTCGTTGCAAACAGATCATGCAAATGTTGCAGATCTTGCAAGTCTAGTATATACATCAATTCTTAAGTTTGCAACAACACAAAAACAATATACACTAAAATTACATTTCCCACACAAGCACTTATTTCCAATACTAAAAACAGTTGGCAATTTTTAAAAGCAACGTTTGCAATAGAATATATAAAAGACTTGCAAGATCTGCAACAAATATCGTTTATCAGTGTATACCGTGTCCAAATTTATGTGTTTTTTTTTAATATTTTTTCCTTCATGCCTATCCCTTTTGCAATAGATTGATAGACTTTATTTTATAAATCGTTACGTCTGTTCGATTTGTTATTCATATCTTACAAAAGTGGGTGAAATCTTTATAAATTAATTAATTTTAAAATATTTTGTTGGTTTCATGGTGTAATTACATAAGGTGATAGCGTAAAGGAGAGCGATTTACGGCTCTCTTTTTTTATGTATGAAGTTTGACAATTTCCGAAGTTGAAATCATTTTTTTAATATGTAGTTTGACATACTCCAGAACACAAAAAAATTGTCAGCTGGGCTGCCACCGCCACCTTGTATAAGTGTACCCTGGTTGGTTTAATTTTATTCCATGTTCACTCCAAGTTTTGTTTATAAAATAGAGTTACCAAGTTCATCATATGGACATATTTGGGGGGAAAACTTTTGATTTAATTGTTATTATTATATTTCAACCCTCAGTATCTGTTTTTAAAAACGTGCTGGATAAGCGCGACTTACTTTAAAAGTATAATTATCGCAAATATATAATATTTTTTATCAACATTTAATAGCTATAAAATTATTTAGTACTCTTGTGCTTTTTTATTATTATTTGTGACTTAATAAGTAGAAATTTAAGTATCAACTTCACATAATGCTCGGAACGAATTTAAAGATCCCAATTACCCGATGATAAATGTTGTGAACGATGTACGTGGAACCTAACTAATTAAAAACGAGTAATAGTACTATATTCGGCCGTATACCCTTCACAACGTGTAGTCATGCAATAACAATTGTTTGTATCACCATTCATCTCATATGAAATACGTACACACATATAAAAAACACACACATAAAAAAACATTCCATTGTAAAATTATAAAGTGAGTTTACGTATGTCTGCATAAAAAAAAAATTAAAAAAAAAAAACCTATAAAAAAATAATAAAAATATAAATAATGTATAAAAAAATGCCACGTTTACTCTAACCAGTATACCACGTTTGTATGTATGTATGTTGTTGTTGTGAAGAAAACGATCGTGGTTTTTTTCTCATATTTTAGTTGTTTATGTAACGATTTTTTTGATTTTCAATACAGATCTGCTCCCGAATATTTCTGATATTTTAATACCTCACCTGGGTCCAAGCAATGTTGGGGGGCAAAAAGTTGATTTCAACATACACACGGTCAAATTTGTACTCTATGGGGTCGGAAATAAAAATTGTAGAAATTTCACACGGAATGACAAATTTATATATACCCTTTTTCATTGTGTGAAGTGTATAACAAAACCTTTTTAATGAATAACTGGGAATATTTATTTGATTACAAATTTTCGATAATTAAGAAAAAAATCTTAGTGTTATGATTTAACTCAACATATTCAAAGAATTCAGTACAATATTAAACATTATAAAGGGAGCCCAAATTTAAAGTTTTAGTTGTCAATGCAAATTGCTAAAGTGAGATGATATGAAGCTTTTCGTGGCGGAAAATTTATGATGCCCATTAAGAGAAACAAATTATCTTTTGAAACAAAAGTTTAAAAATCGCATTATTTCTTATAGAAGACAAGTGTATTAATTACATGCAATAATGTGTAGTAACTATAGTCGAAGGGCAACATATTATAATTGAATTGTATGATTGTGGTTAAAACATACAATGGTTGCCAAATAATAATTATTATGTTTAATTGAAGTATAATGCAATAAAAATATATATGACTACAGTTGAAAACAACTATCTTTGCTTTTTTTCTTGATTTACTTACATTTTTAATTGCAATTTTTATACCAATATTTGTTTTTTAAATGTTAATTTTCAAGTCTTTCCAATTTTTTCACAATTTTTGTGTTTTATTATTAAAATAACCATAGATTGACTGGGTTGTAATCATACTGTTGTCTCACCTATTATTTAATGATTATTTGTAATTTTTAATGCTTTGGAATATAATGTTATTTTTGTCGGATTAGTTTTTTTTTATTATCATATTATATTTAAACGACAACCATATTGAAATTTTTAGGAAAATAAGCATTTAATGATACAATGCAAACAAATGCTTAGTTATCGTGACAAAATATATGATGAAATAAAATAAAAATAACTATTATTTGTTTTCGACAACCAAATATTGTTATAGCGAATATAATATGACCAACGCGATCATGTCATGGTTTTTCTTTGCGTGTGCATCGTGCGCTTTCACATTTTCAGACTATTTTTTTGGGATTTTTAATTCACAAAATTATCTCTTAGGTGATTAAAAAATAATATTTTTTATTTAAAAAAAATCAAATTAAAATAAAATTTTAGCGCTTTCTGGCGCGTTTTGAGTTAATGCCTTGTGCCTTTTGTTTAAAAATAGTTGACATCGCTGACTTCAAATATAATTTTACAATAAACCCCGAAAATTTGCATTAACATTTTTAAGGGGGCAACACTATTTATTCTTATTGCCATTCAATTGCATGAAAGTGACAAAAATTAGCTATCAGTAGACCCAGCGCGATTATTTTTAGAGTCTTTTTTTAATCGTCCAGACGATTCTGGCAGTCATTTTGACTATTGTTGGACGAGACAATCATCGTTTACGTATTTTAACTAGACTCAAGCTGCGAGTGAAGAAAATGTTAGTGTACTGAGTAATTCATACTGGTTCTCGCATGTGTAAACACTATTTTTTTTTGATTTTTTTTTTTAATAAATTAAACATTTTGGTATGCAATTTGTTTATTTAATGTTTGAATTTATTTATTTTTGAATTTATTTTTTTTTCTTTATATTCATTCAATTACAATTACATACAGTTGTTAGACATCTAGAGATAGTGGAAAATTTTCTTTAATATTTATATACTTTTTGTAATATTGTTTATATATTTTGTATAATATTTAATTTTTTTTTTATATACATGTACATATTTTTTTTTGTATGTATGTATGTATTTATTTTTATTATTAGTTAATGTATTAGTATTAGTTGTATATTTATGTTTGTATTGTATATAAACATTTTTAAGTAGTTTTTTAAAGTTTTTTTAAAGTTTTTTTTCTGTTTTTTCTTTTATAATTCCTGAAATAATTTGTTTTTTTTTTTCTTGTAAATGTTTAGCAAAGTTTGTTTTCATATGATTTTTTCTTCTTCTTTTTGTATATGTTTAATGTGGTAATAGTATTATATATTTTTGGTTTATTAAAGTTTTCTTTCATCTTTATCGGTGTAGTTATTGTGGGTGGTTTTGGTTAAAGTTTTGACCTTGTTGTTTTTTTAATTAGTATTTTTAAAAATATTTTTTTTTTATAAATATAATGTTTATTGTAATTGAGTAGTTGTTGTTGTTAGTGGAATTTGTATCTGCATAAGTTGTTGGTAAGTGTTTGTAGTTTTAGTTGTAGAAAGTGTATAAATGTCGGTGGGTGTTAAAATCATTAAAGATATACTTTTCGTTTTGAACATTTAAAGAATTTTTTGCATTTAAATGCAATTTCTTTGGGTTTTTGATTTTTGGTATGTAAATTATTTTATAGTTTAAAGCTTGAACATTTTTAACATTTTTAATTTTTTTAGTTTCTGTACGTCTGCCAGTTACAAAATAAAAAGTTAAATATTTTTTTTAGAAATAAATAAAACCAGCAGGCAAACGAATAGTTATTAAATGCTTTAGTTTAGTCAAGTTAATTAAAAAACAATATTTTTTGCTTATTTAAAACAATAGTTTTTGCTGTTGTTATGTAAATACATATAACATTAGAAAGCCAATCATTTTATTTATCATATATTTGTTAGAAATAGTATATTAGATATTTTTGATTAGTTATGTTTTATTAAATTTTTTTTTTCTATTTATTTATTAATAACACACACATGTGTAGTTATATCTTTATAATTATGTATGTATTTGCTTATATGGCTTTGATTAAACTAAATTTTTGTTTTCTAGTTTTCTCATTTTTGGAAAAACGTTTATATCAAAATTTTTATTTTTAATTTTTTATTTTCGTTTTTATGATATACATATTTAATTTTAATACATTTTTGTTTTGTTTAAATATTTTGTTTGTTTTCTCTTTAAGCGTATTTTAATTACAAAGTCCTTTAGAATTTGTTTATTTAGTCTAGTGTTATATAGTTTATTTGATTTAATATCTATTTTAAATATTTTTCTAAATTATTGATATCCATATGCATACATGTATGTATGTATGTGTGTAAAGTATTTTGAGTTTAGTCAACTTAAAAATCATTTAGTTTTTATAGTAGTTACATAGTACATACAGATATAAATTACTAAGGAAGAGTTTTTATTATGTTTCTTTCATATGTATGTAATTGGTAGTGTGTAAGCTCATGTTTTAGAGATTTTAAGAAATAGTTTTTTTTTACTGTTTTTGGTCAGTTATTGTAAAAACAGAGGACTTTTTTTTGCACTGGAATGATCATAATTTCAAAATTTTTATGTTGAAAAATTAAATTTAAATATGTTAATACTCTATTCAGGAAATAAAAATAATGATAAAATACAAATACCCAGCAAAAATGAATTATAGTAATTTAAACCGCAGTGCTCTATTTTTTGATGTTTTTCTTAAAGCATTTTAAAGTTAAATTTATCTTAAAGAACTCATTTCAAATAGTTTTAAATGATGTAATTCAATTTGTATTGAGGAAGTGTTCTAGATCAATTAGATATTAATTTTCCATTAATAACAGTGGTATACATCGTTACCTTAAACGCAAAATGGCCTAACTAACAAAAAAATTCAAAATCGATTTTTTATAAATTAAAAGTAAAATAATATCATCATCAAATAACACTTATTGATTGATTATGGATTTTATTATATTTTTAATTTTATTATTTATTTAATACCTTTAAAAAAATAAAATTAAAAATATTCGTTAGGGCGTGTTTTGTTTTAAGTGACGATATGTATATCCATGGTCGCAAGTATAAAGTCCTTAACTAGTATTTTTTACGAAACCCAGTGATTCTAATACATTTCACGTTAATATATTTACGGTTTTACAAAATTCTTATATGCGTTTGCCTTCTCCTGTAATTTTACAATTATTTGAGTTAGAGTCTTTCTACTTGTGACCAACGATATATGTAAATATGACCCAGTTCTGTATTACAAATTAAACTTTTTTGCTATTGTAGTGTTGTTGTCTTCAATTTAATTTAGTTTGAACTCTTTGTTTCCCGACATAAATATTGGATATATTTATTTAAACTAAAAAATTGTCATCAGTTTTTTTTTTACTCCGAACTTGTTATATCATGTCCCTAGTCATTTACATGTATTAGAAATACAACTCATTTTGTACAAAATATTGACATAAATCCACGTACTACATAATATTGGACAAGTAATAAATATCATCCTAAAGATAATTTGGCATTTTTTATCGGAGCGATATAGATTTCTAAACAGAATTCGAACTTTGAATTTTAAAATTTACTATGATTCCTCATAGGTTTTTTTTTCAAACCATTACTCTTTGTTTTTCAAAAGTAAACAAACATTTAGTGGATTCACAAGGAATGTTATTATGTCGTGTTGTCATAATATGGTGCTACGCAATCTACAAGATTTTTAATTCCCTGCACACTAAAATAGGAGTTTCCCTATTTTTTTTATTTTTATTATGAATCTTATTTTCTTAAATTAAATTAAGCTCTTTTAAAATATATGTATGAATTGTTTGTGCAAAGGGTGCAAAAACCAAAAAAAGAAAAAATTTGTTTTTTTAAAACCTTTCTTTACTCCCTTGGGATCCCAGCTTGTTGTTAGTAAAGCTTTAATCGCTTATGTTTATGTTAAAATCATGTATGTTCTCTTCAAACAATTTATATTAAAAATTCTTAAAAGTAATCAAATAAGGTAAAATCATCGCATATTATATTATATCCAAATTATTTGTGTTGTATTATTATAATTTTATTGTGTTAGATTTTTAAAAGAAAAGGTAACTATTGCGATCATTTATTTTGCAATAAAATTTAATAAAATGTAGACTAACCCGGCTAATATCGGAAATAATTTTAGAAAGAATATTCCTAAAAATGGTTGCAATTTAATTTAATTTGAATTATAAAATTAAATAAAAGAATAAATGAACTAAAGCCAAACTAAAAATGATTCACATTAAAAGTTAGGTAATTTCTTAAAATGATTTTATGAGAGAATTTTAACACAAATTATTTTTATACCCTTCACCTGTGGTGCACAAGGGTATATATAGCTTTGTCATTCCGTTTGTAATTTCTACAATTTTCATTTCCGACCCCATAAAGTATATATTTTCTGAAAGCTTATGAATAGAGGAGTCGATTAAGCCCTGACCGTCTGTCCGTCTGCCCGTCTGTCCGTGTGTTGGTTGAAATCAACTTTTAGAAGCAACTATATGTTCCTCAGATCTGTATATGGTATCAATCTCTTGGAAATATCCAGGAATGAATCGCTATTGAAATTCAGCACAATCGCCCCATAACTTTCTGAGATATGAGCAAAAAACCACGACCACCTCGTTTTTTTTTCACAATTACAACAACAACATACATACATACATACATACATGTAAAAAACATACCAAACAAAAAAAATTAAAAAAAAAAATATTAAAAATAAGAAAAAAAATAATAAAAAAAACTAAAAAAAAAAAATTTAAAAAAATTTAAAAAAAAATTTAAAAAAATTTTTTAAAAATTTTTCTAAAAAAAAATGTAATGTTCTTTTATGTTTAATATTAAAAATAAGTTTTTGTTCTTATTTTTCCAATTTAATATATATAATGGCAACACTATATTTGTTTCTTGCTGCCCGTCAAAATAGAAAATAGCCTAAGTTGCCAGCAGTAGCAAATGCTGTTGTGCAGTAGTTCTGCACAAAATAAATCGTTTTCATTTAAACACATGGATTTTAGTTTTGACATATTGCTGCTTGCTGTCTGCTGTCGTATTTAGAGCATCATGTTAAACGACATACAACAATAGCAATAGGTTCGTGAATTAGTTAAAGATGTGTAATTTGTTTTGATAAAATCACTGTGTACTAGTAGAGTCAAAGTAGTGACTATTAAGTCACTACCTTCTTCTTTAAAGTAGTTTCCATTATTAATTCACTTACGCAAAGTTTTCAAAAAACTGTTTATAAATTATCTATAAGCACAAAATTCTTAAATAGTAAAAATTATTTTTAAACTAAAACTTGAAAAAAATTATTTTTTTTTTATTTTCAAATTTTTTCATCGATAAATTTTATTTTTTAAATTTCATTCCATTGTGCATTCACAGGAAAATGTCCAACATCAATTTTGTTTTATTTTTGTTTGTTTTTTTTTGTAAATAATTTTGTTGTATAGTTTTGTGTTTTAGTTGTTATTGTTTTTAAGGGATAACTAATACCCTGATATTGTCTAACTACAAATTTTATTCCATTTATATTTATTCACGTTTTTAGATAATAATTAAATGATATTTATTTATTTTATATATTTTTGTTTTGATAATTTTTGTCATAAAAAAAAATATTTTAAACTAAAACTCAATTATAAAACACTTAATTAATTTACAGATGTATAAATTTAATTCTATTACAATATATCTAAATGTAATTTAGTATGTTTATGCTTGACTAGATGTATGTATATTCATCAAAGTATGTGTGTGATATGTATTTATGTACGAGTATGTTTGGTTTTGTGTGTTCATATGCTCATGGTAAATGTCTAATAAAATTTATTTTCAAAGGATTTAAATATTTATTTTGTGTACGAGCATGTATATTTGTAGAGGTTAATACATATATAGTTCAGTTTATTTAAATATATTGTAAATACATGCATACATTTGATCATGTTTTTACACTACACATACATACGTATATATTTATTTATCTAGTTATTTTTGTTATTATTTTTGATTTTGTATTGCAAACACTTTTGGGCTTTAGATTTTCCTTATGCTGTTTACTCTAGAGTCTCAATTGTTGTTAGTAAATTATTTTTTAGTTTATATATTTCTACTTAAAAAAAAAGTTTTCAATAAACAAAATTCTATTAAATCTCTTTTGACAATAAAAATTTTAAAAATTCTGTTATCTAAAAATAATTTTGTTTTTTATATAAAATCTGTTAGTCGGTAGTTTCTATAGATTTTTTTTCTATAAAAAGTTGCTTGGTAAAGTTCCATCAATGAATTTTGCACAAATTTCTGAAAATAATTTTTTTTTTCTTAACTAAACAAAGATAATTTTCTAAGAAACTAAATTTTTTAAAAGGATACGTTTTTGAAAGTTTATTTTATGTTCTTTTAGCGAAATAAGTCAAATAGCCATGAAAAAGTGCCCGACAAATGACAAAAAAAAGTTATGAAAATAAATGTTTGTTGAAAACAAACAAAGTTATTTTTTTCATCATTAAGTGTTTAAGGAAGATCCGAGATAGTCACTTTTCATTTACAAAAAGTCATATTTTTGTAATCTTTAAATTGGCGAGTTTTTGATTGAGACTTGGACCTGCGCTTGTGTTAGAACAAATTGTCTTAAAAGCTGCTTAGAGCTTGTAATAGAGTTGGTATAAAGAAGACTCCATTTCAGCTGATGCTCACCGTGTCAACATGAAAATTTGCCGGTAAAAAAAATATTTTTTTGATATTTATTGTGGACCAGTGGCATCATTAACCATTAATATTTCTTTGAATATTTGATTATTGAATTCACTAACATCAATGGCTTAAAATGCAGGTCAATTATAACTATATTCTATTGATATAGTTGAAAGGACTATTTAGTAACTAAAAACGACAAAGCGAATTAAATGTATAAATATTTTAAGGGCATGGTTATCAACAGTGTAGACTAGCTACTAGAATTTTTCGAACATGTCAATTAGTGACCAACTAGCAGCAATCAGTTAAAGCCCTCGATTAAAATATATTTATGCATTTAAACCCAACGCTCAAATTCAGGCTAATCAAATTAGTAGAGTGTTTAAACATTATAACTTTTGGAAAAGTGTTATGTCATGCTAAAAATAATGGTGTACATGGTTCTCTAAAGTACGAAAATAATTTAAACATTAAACAACCTTTATTAAATAAGTTTTTAGTATTGTGTTCCAATCTCCGAAAATTCAAAAGAATACTTTGAAATTATACATTCAACAGTGGTGGAGGGTAGAATATATTCGGTTTAACCGAATGCACTTGTACTCATGTATACTTAACAACATTGATTTTAAAACTGAGAAGTATTTAAATATTTTTAATAATGCTTTCATTTACAAATCGTATTACATACTTTTAATTTGATTTGGAAGGCTTTGTTTGTATTGCTGTTTAATAGGTGGGTGGGCCAAAAGTCACAATGGAGGGATAAAATGTATTTTATTTACAGTTGAAAAGAATAAATATTTATGAATAACATATAAAAAAATTTTATATCGCCTAGGTGACTTTTGGCCCACCCTGTATAATTAATTAAGCAATTTCCGCTTTCTTTCTCTATTTATTTCTACTCTTTACTATTTTGATTTTTATTTTTGTTATATTTAATTATGTTATTAGGTTCATTCGTTTACTTCTGCAATTAAATTCCGCAAATAATTAAAAAAAAATTTCGTGGTTTAATTTTTTTCTCTTTAGTTTATGTCTTATTTTTGGAAAAAATTTAAGAAAACAAAATTTTAAGTCGTTATCTTTTTTTTATCTAAAATTATACTTCTTAATTAACTTTACACAATGAGTTAACCTATTGTGTATAATGGTATCTTCACACTGAACAGACTTGTGCGGTATGTTTAGTGAAATCTGACATATTATATTAATAGTGCAGTTAAGTACTAACCAGGGTACACTTATACAAGGAGGCGGTGCCAGCCCAGCTGGCAATTTTTTTGTATTCCGGAGTATATCAAACTACATATTAAAAAAATTATTTCAACTACGGAAATTGTCAAACTTCATACATAAAAAAAGAGCCGAAAATCGCTCTCCTTTACGCTATCACCTTATGTAATTACACTATGGTACTAACTGCTCAATTTGTAAAATACATTAAGAACTTGATTATCTGGATAATCGATTTTACCGGTTAATCGATCACAGTTATGAGTTGTACTCTAACATTTTTTGTTAATTTTTATTTAATTTATTTATTCAGAGAAAATGTATTTGGCTTAAGAAATATTTAAATAAAATAAGAAAAAAATTAAAATTTTGAAAAACAAAGAGTTTTAATTGTTCAAAGGCAATAAAAAACCTTAGAATCCCGGTTAATAGAGGTAATAACGGTTAATTTATGCAAAAAAAAAATAAATAAATTTATAGAAATTATTACAAATTTTCTTTCCCGAATAATCGATGTTTCCGGTTAATCGAATAACGGCTAATCGAGGCCCCACTGTAATTTCATCTATGGACAATTTATTTTAATAAGCCCCTACATTTTATAATTTTGCAATTAAGGTGAATACCTGAACATATTAGTGTTTGACAATTTTTATTTAAAATAATAACTGATCATGTTGCTTGTATTACGGTCACAGTCATTGCGTCCAGGTAAAAAAACCAAAATCTGTTTTTCATTTGTCTTAACGTAAATTGTTAATTAATCACTAGAAAAATAAATGATCAGACATAAGGAAAATTGCCAAAAACCTAAAAAAGTTTTGCCAACTAGTTTAACATACATAAATGTGATCTTTTTAATTAATTTTTACAAAAATCCCAGATTCTATAGTTGAAGTTTGTATTGGATCAAAATTTTTTTGTGCAAAATGACTTTTTTATTTAAGTTTAATTTTTATTGACTTAAAAACAAAAGAAAATAAAATCTACATAAATAAATCATTTTTGATTCTACTTTTAATAATTTTCGTTTTTTTTTTGATAAAAAGCTAAAAATGTATCATAAACCGATGTCAAGGTTTACAGCTTACTCTGTGAGTTTGAAATGGCAAATTAAAAATTATTATTGACAGCTTCTGCTTTTTTTCGATAATTTTCTTAATATTTAAAGCTCCATTACATTACAATTAAATTAATTTTTTTATCTTTATGTTCGGCTAAAAAAACCAAATCAAACAGATTCGTAACAGGAACTACAAAAACTATCGAATTAAAATTAGTAAAATGTAGGTGGTCCTTAAAAGATTGCTTAATTATAAAAAAAAACATTTTATTATAGGCATGTGTATATTTATGTGATTTAAAATGAACTTTTGTAGAGTTATGACAGCCGGGACCAATGAGAGGATTTATCAAAAAGCAGGTTTTAATTTAAATTTAGGAGGATGTTGATGCTGTGTTCAAGACCAATGGTATTCTTATCTGTAAAAAAAATAATAAAATGTTTAATTTAGTCTAATTTGTCTAAATTGTAGTGAGTCTTTACAAAGAAGGTGACTTCCACATAGAGGTTATAGTGTTACATCTCCATTTGAAACTTGTTTAATTAGAAAAGAAAATGAATATAATTTTCTAGCAGAAAATAAAAATTTTTAACTGAAATGCTACATTGTTAAACAGCTTAGACATTCAATAAACATAAATAGAATCTGAGAATTGTGTAGAAATAATTGCTTCATCTCATTGTGTTAAAAACCAGATAAATAAATATGTACATTTAACTTTTATACATCGTGTGTTTTGTTTATTAAATTTGCAAATAAAATTTCTGCAAAACAGTCAATAGTTTCATAATAAAAATGTTTTTTTTTTCCAAATAAAAAGTACAAAATATTGTATAACAAAAATTATTATTGTATTTTTTGATTACGCTTTAACAACACTTTAACTAAAAATAGTTTTTAAAGCTTTTTATATTATTACTAAATTGAAAATGAAAGATTAAAATTATACTGCGTTATGCATAACAACAAACAGTGCTATAATTAACGGAAGTTTCCGAATAAAAATATTAACAGCTTGTTAGTTAGCACACGGTTTGTTGTTATGCATAACGCTTATAGTGTTTTTAATGTTAATTTGAAAAAAAACTATTGCTTAAAAATTATTAACATATTTTTCACATTATAACTATCTAATAAGAACAATACAATTAAATTTTTTTATTTATAATTAACAATATTGTAAAGCACTTAAATGTACAAGAAAAAACAACTTTAAAGCTTTAAAAAATATATTTTTTTTAAATATTAATCATAAATTTATTTAGGTATGTAAGTCTGACATTTGTATAACTCAATTTATAAAAAGCAACACTGATAGCTAAAGGTAGTATTTCAGCATTCCAGTGGTTAAGTTAAATTGTAGATAAGGATTAATTTATATGAAACATATTTGGTTGAAAACGAAAGACATTATTTCATTTATTACATGAAATACTAACGGGACCGTAGAGCGTAGCTGAATACAACAAAATTTGTTAAACGTTTTTGTTTTTGTATCCCTCTTTCTGCTTTGTCTGTGAAGTCTTTTATTTCTCTTTAACCTTTTAAAGTGTGAGCCATCTATCGGTTTTAATTTGAACTAATTTAAACGAATCTAGGAATACTGATGTCATTCTATTCTGTTATAAAATTCAGTATTTTATTTTGGCTAAACGAAATGAATCGATTCACGCTTGAGTAACGTTGGGATTTAGTGGAAATTTTATTTCTAAAACAAATAAAATTGGTCGAAAATTGCACGAAAATGTCATATAAAATTTGGTCGCTGTTGATGCGCTAAGACGTAAGCGTACTCGTGCAGTGCAAACACCCCAAAATATTGAAGCTGTTAATCCAAGCGTAAAAATTTATTAACATCAAGTCATCATCGTTTTCAATAATTGGACATTAAACACACCAGTTTACGTCGAATTTTGTGAAACGATTTCGGTATGACGCCTTACAAAGTTAAATTGGTTCAAGAGTTGAAGCAGCACGACTATCCGCTACTTTTTCGCTTCGTTAGATGGGCCAAGGAGTAATAAAAAAAAATAAGTTTGGAAAATTTTAAACCGTTTTTGTTTCATTGCATTTTTAAATTCAAACTTTTAAATGACTTATGGAAACATAAATTTTTGTGTTTATATCTCAGTTAGATTTAAACCGATTTGTCAGTTTTTCATAGCAATAGTTTTTGAGACTACTGTTTGTATTTTGGTGTATTTCGTGCGTTAAAAAGTTGATTAAGAGCTTTTGTAACTTGATATATTTAAATGAAATATTTGTTTTTAAAAAATATTTTTGCTTATAACTTTACCGATTAGGGACTGATTCGTTTAAATTTTTTATCGAATAGCCTTAGAGGCATATTACATTGATAAGTAATTGCAGACGTGTCTATAAATTATCTTAAGGCTGGGAAATTTTGATTTTAATGGTGTTTATTTGCTTATATCTCAGAAAGTTAAGGGGAGATTGTGCTGGATTTCAATAGCGATTCATTCCTGGATATATGCAATTTATATAGCTCGGAGCTTTATGTGGCTGTTTTTAAAAGTTGACTTTAATCAACACACGGACAGACGGTCATAGTTTCTTCGACTCCCCTAGTCATAAGCTTTCAGAAGATACATTCTTTATGGGACAAAAATAAATATTGTAGACATTACAAATGGCATCACAGATGAAGATTGTAATAATGTTTTTTTTTCTTCTTATTATTCTGTCTATAACACAAACACGAAAACCATCCAAACTCAAGATTGCCCTTAAAGGGTTAATTTAGTTATACATAAGTATGTGTGTTCAGTATTGAGTTTGGCTGGTTTTTGATATTTGTATTGAGTTTAAGGCTATGGTGGGTTTTAACATTTTATGACCAACATTTCAGCGCCTCTCCCTTGATAAGTTTGTTTTATTACGATTTGTTAGAATATAGCCAAAAATTACCGTTATGTTGGAGACTAGGAGGGGTAATAGGTTTTAAGAAATATTTGTCTTAATTTTTTTTACACAATTGTATAAAATACCCTACACTTCAGTTGCAACGAAAACATAGTTTTATATACCATTATGCTGCACGAACAGCCTTAACGGGGAAATATTTTTTACAAACACTATTGCACATACCCAGCGAACAAATTTAAAATAAAATATTCTTCTATCAACCAATAAGTGAGAATGATCTAGATAAATAGTATTATCGTTAAGGTTTCTTTCGCGATTATTTAAACTAACAGCATGTGATAAACGAACACTGCGTATTTGAAGCCATAACTAGCAAATTCTGATAGCAGCTTAAGATGTTATTCAAAATTCCACGGAATACTGCTTAACTACCTCAAGCATTTTTATTGCTTTTTTTTTTTTTTTTTTTTGATTATTTGATAAAACAAATTTTTATGCTAAAATATTACAACGCGAAAAAGATAAAGGAACAAAAAAAATAAATAAAAAAGGATATGTGTTATATTGCTTTAAGCCATAAATTTTTGAATATTTTTCCTAAATATTGAAATTTAGAAAATATTTCTTCTCATCCAATACTATGTTAAAACTATGTATGGATGTGTGCGAGTATGTACACACATCATCCTACAACCTCATGATTTATTATTTCTTTATATTCTTTTCTTAATATCCTGGAGGCATTCAAGCCAATGTGCGTTTTTTATTGTTGTTGTTGTTGTTTATTGTTGTAAATTTATGTTTCATTCCTTTTTGGTGTATGTGTGTGGTGTGTGTTTATTTGATATTGTGAATGAAAAGTGTGCAAATTTTGATGATGATAAAGATGCTGACGTGGCCAAATTGTTGCTAATGCATGCAATTTCCTTTTTCAAATTTCTGACTTCTTTCAAATATTATTTGAATATTTTTTTTTATGTTTAACTTGTTTGTGTTGGTTGTCCGTTTTTTGTTAATAGTACGTGTTTTTATTATCTCTCTATGTTTCTCTCTGTCTCTCTGTGTCTCTCTCTCTCACTTGGATTCTTATAATTTTTAGTATTTTTTAGCTAAATCTTGACTACATACAAACTTATTTAATATTATTTCAATTATTGATTTCATGACATACTTCCATATAATCCGGATCATGCATAATGCCTTTTATCATGTCCTTCAGCATGGTGTAACGGGGAAATATGGGATATAATTTTGAACTGCCATACTCTTCCTGTTGTATAGAAAATACAGAAATTATTTTAAAAAGAATTTATATGTTTATGTATTTTTTCTTTAAAAAGTGAGCTTTTACCTTCAGAACTCTTATTAGATGTCTTAGGCCTAAGTATTTTTTTAATAATCTATATAAATCGTTTATTAGTTGAGTGTTTTCCAGTTCGATTTGTGCCGTAGTTAAATCTAAAAATTTTTTTAAAAAACATATAATTAAAAACAAAAACATATTGTATTTCTTACGCTCTAATCTTTCCATGCGTTCCCGTTTTTCGGCCGCCTCCTCGGCCAGTTTCGATGAAGTCTTTACACCCTCACCGGATTTTTGAGTTTTCTCCATTATAGAACAGGCGCGCATGACATACGAGGGTACAGTTTCTTGTTTTTCCTGGCGAGGTATATCAATTAAAGCCCAGTATTGTGTTTCTAAACGAATAACATCCTATTTTTGTTGTTATTGTTGTCATCATGCAAATAAAAAAATTATAAATGATTTATTTTTTTATATTTTCTATTCGAAAATCACCTTAATCATTATTTTTAACATGGGATAACGTTGGAATATATTACGTTGACTTTTCGAGTCACCATATTTATTCATTAGATTGATTAAAGCTTGCTTAGCCGTATCATAGGACTCTTCCAAACGTATGCGTAGATTTCTCAGTCTCTCGTTGGTTTCAATGACTTCCTCGCGGCTCATACCACTCGGTGCTCCTTCATCTTTAACATCTTGTACAATACGTCGAACACTTTGGGTAAACTTGCCCACAAAATTTGTTGTTGCTAGAATTGAAAGAAGATAAAAAATTAAAAATAATGAAGTAATTAAATACATTTTAGATCAGACGATGTAGACTAACAAAAATTAAATTTTTTAATTAAAAACTATTATGCAGTTCCGCCTAAATTTTAGACACGAAATCGCGTAGAAAATGTTGCTTGTATAGAATGTTTTCTTTAGTGGTATATGGCATTTAATATTTAAAAATAATTTCTGGCATATGACGTTCGCGACCGCACCTTAGAAACGACATCCTGTCGGTAAATTTTTGCACCTCTCATTCAAGCATAACCGTTCATTTTTCGTCAATAATGCGTCGAATGTTGGCTTCTAAATAAAATACTAATTCGTAAGCTACCCGCTCAGAAAGTAGTCCGTAGTTGGAAAGGGTAAATTTCTTGTAATTCAGACATCTATCGTTTGGCTCAACAAAGTGATTGTTTCACGTGCTGTATGGCATGTTGAGCCATCTTTTTAGAACAGTTTCTCCTGAAAAACGTCTGAACAACGCTTCTAAATTTTGAAATTTTATTTTGAAAAAAATGGTTCTGCTGAAAAGATATATCACGCACTACGTCTACTTTACGCTCAACATAATCATCCATCACTTTTATTTGAATTGATACGTCAATAAAGAAAATTGCCGTATTTAGAGTGATTATAATTCTCAAGTGCATGTTAAAATACCGTTACATCCAGAAAAACTGGCTGCTTAGTGTGCTTTATGGGCTTGTAAAATCATTGGTCCGTACTTCTTTAAAAACGATGCTGGTCAGAACGTAATAGAGCCATGATTACTGACTTTTGCGTTTATCAATTAAACAACTATGATGTGCAGAAGCTGTAGTTTTAACAAAAAGGCGCAACACAGCTTGTGCCACAATTGATTTGTTGTAGGAAATGTTTAATAACTGCATAGTTTCACGTTTTGAACCCGTGAATTTGCCACCAAGATCGTGCTATTTAATATCGCTAAACTATTTTCTGTGAGAATATGTAAAGTCACCAGTCTACGGCGTTAAGCCAGAAACGATTGACTCATTTAAGGACATCATTCGCCGCGTTCTTGCCGATTAACGGTCACAAATGTTGGAAAAGGTCACCGAAAATTGAATCTCCAGAATAAACTACGTTTGAGCTAGCAGTAGAGGTCATATACCAGATATCATATATAAAATATAATTCCAGAAGTTTATATTTCGAATAAAGCAGTTTACAAAATTCATCTGTTTATTTTATACCCCTATATAAAATACCCTTTATTATCCAGAAGATTAACTGTGTTCATGAATAGATCTATTTTTTTGCTTATTACCTGCTTAGATAGACGATTAATAGCAGCGTAAACTTGAGGAAGTGCCCTTTGCGAATTTTGTAAATAAATTTTCACAATTTGTCAGCATTGTTCTGGTGTAGGTGTTTGCATGTCAAAGCATATTCAACAACAAAGTTAAAAGCACTTTATTAGAATGACAGTAAGTTTTACAGTTATACCTATCGTATTTCTATGGATCTAAAAACACTATATAGGTTTTAAAAACAAATAAAAAATACAATAAAATATACAAAATTGCAAATACTAGCCTTTGAATTGGAAAATATTTATACGGAAATTGCTCCCAACACTATCATTTATAGAAGAAATGTTAGCTATCATGAAGCAGTGACCAAATTTATTCTGCGATTTATTTGGAAACAGTCTGTCTATTGCTGTACAACAAATTGAACGTTTGTTGCAAAGCAGTCAGATCATTATGCCATTTAAAATCGCATTTTTTGAAAGTAGAGACAAGACTTTATTTATAAATAAAAGCTTAAATTAATTAATATCAAGTTCACAAACAAAGGCACCGAGAGGCAGCAACAAATAGCATCAGTGGAAATCGAACCTGGCTACTAGAAAACATAAATAAAAACTACCACCGCTTAACTACCTCAGCCAACAAACGTATCATAAAAACTTATTCCAAAAATAAACTGTTTGGGTTAGTGTTTACTTAGTGTAAGGGCGCGAGTGATAACGACAAACATTCAGTTTATTAACATGCCGACAATATTGTTGATGAGTGTTGCCAGATTTAATTTTGAAAAAAATAATATTTTATTTCTGTAGTTTTATTTAGGTTTTACATACATAGTTTTGAATATGATCATAAATTAATGAAAATATTCAAGTATAGATAACTTATCAAAGTAATAAAAAATAAATGAACGTAAATAAATAACAATTAATGTTTGCTTAATAAAAAGAACAAAAATATTGCTCAAAACGAAAATATTGTAAATAAAAACTACTATTTCAATAAAAAATATCTTAAAGCTTACAAAATAACAAAAATTAAATAAACTCTGTCTTTTTTTAAAAATCTTATCATATTAAAAATCTTTTAACCACTTCAAAATATTTTAAAAATAAAAAAAATATTCATAATGAAAACAGTGACAACGGTTGCTTAATAATGAACAGTGTTATCGACTTCATAAGTTTGGGAAAGCTTATATTTTTCGTATATGATAACTGCAATTATGTAATTTTCTAAAGCCCTAACAGTCATGTGATAAGCTGACTTAAACAAAGGTGGAAATACATTTAATGTTACGTAATAAACCACAACCAAACTTTTCGTTAGGTTTTATTCAAATAACATTTTCTTAAGCGATCTTCAAAACTGGACTCAAATGTTTTATGAAAAAAATCTATATTGTTTTAAGATATGTATACATATCTATATACATATGTACACACTCAGTAAATTAAGCTTATCGTTAAGTTGGGACAGTAGGTTAAGCCAGCATATCGATAAAACTAAAACAAAAAGCTCTCCGATAAAATATATTGTCATCTGGCATAGATAAAATTTTACAAATACATTATTTTAAGAAATAAGACACCACAATAAACTGGATACAATTTAATGACAATAAACGGAATCAAATCATATGTTCCAATATTGCAATTTTATTTACTCGTAACTGCACGTATATACAGTATTTGAAAAATAAATAAACAATTTTTGTTTATTCTCTTAAGTTTAAAAAAAAAAATACAAAAACAACAGGCAATTTGTTTATTTACAAAACTCCAACTGTCACCACATATTAATATATATTTTTCTTTGACGTATGTCAGGGTTGGTAATTTAGAGTTTTATGCCGTATAAATTTATTTAAAAACAATTTAAGTAAAAATGGCTTTCAAAATAACAAAAGTAACACATCGTTCTTCTCTATAATTATTGAAATCAACTTTCATACTCACCTTGAATCAATAGTTACTAACCTCAAAATTCTAGCTTCATAACTGTAGAAAATACGAAAAGTTCCATAAAAATCCGAAAAAGTACATATTTGGTTGCCCACATTTTTTTAAGTCTTAACTTAGATCAGTAATCTTTAATTTCAATACTAGAAATACATAAACGTAAATATAAAAAAGTATCAAAAAATGCGAAAAAATACCGTTCTGGTCGACCACTTCGGAAAAATAGTTCATAATTTCAAAAATATTGCTTCACAAACATAGAAAATACAAAAAGTACCATTCATTTACGAAAAATCGAATTGTGAATATGGTAACACTGTAAGCAAAAATAAATATTTTCTGTTACTTGGGGTTATTTTTGTAATGGTGCTTATTGCCGAGAGTTGCTAGCATCAAAGTAAAAAAATAAGAAGTACTAACAGTGATAGAGGCTAAAAACATAAAAATAAGTCGAAATTTAGAGTTTTAATGTCACATATCGCACTTGATTAACATGATGGTATTACTTGGAAATTAAAAACTTCAATTTTTTGGGAAAAATTAACGAACAACATTATGATAATTTATAATCTATTATAATAATTTTAGTGTTAGATTTTTAAATGGAATTCGTGTCTTGGTATTTTGAAATTTGGTTAAATGGTAATGACAAACTAAACGTTTTAAAAATTCCAAGCCAATACCCTCTTGTTTATTAAGGGCCTTAACAAATTTGTTGCCAATGGTTGATATCTGTTCGACAATGTTGTTAGTAAGCTCTTGAATTGTAGTGAGATTATTGCTGTACGCCTTTTATTTCATAAAACCCCACAAAAATAGTCTACAGGTGACAAATTGCACAATTCAATTCACTTGTCCTCTATGAAAAACTATACGATTTTCGAACATTTATTTTAAAACATCTATTGTTTCTCTTGATGTGCGGCAACTGACGCCATCCACAAACCACATATTCTCTACGTCTAAATTATTACTTTTCCGCTACAAAAAGCTTCGGATCATCATTTCTATTTGGACATCCTTTACTTTGTTCGCAAAGTTTACATGGACAAGTCGACCGACCAGATGGCGGGTATCGCTTATTCGACTGTAAAAGCGTTTCAATATGATATGAGCAACACATTCAAAGGAGAATGTGTGACAAAATGCATAATAATAATTTCCTTGTGTTTAAGTACGGTATAAAAATTAACTAATCATACGGGCTTTATTGCAGAACAAATAAAGTCGTTGATAAATTTAAAAAACCCGGTTACAAATTAAGTGCTTTCGTACAATTTAACATGAAAATATTGAAAACATATCCCAAGCTATTTCTTAATGGTAAATTCGAAATTGTTAACCTTTAGTTCACTTGAGTTCCGCCTAATAAGAAATTATTAAATAGTGTATTTTTTAAAAATTCGTATTAATTAAATCATAAGTGGGTGTGTCTATTGTTGATTAATAAATTATTTCCTATTTTTTTTATCTCCTGTTCATCGTAAGTTATTCAAAAAAAAATCAATTAAGAAACTTTAAATGTCATGAAACTATAAAACAACTTCTAAATGCACAAAAAGAAATATTTTATTAAGGAGTTTTATTACTTTTTTAAATCTTTATTATAATTTTATTTACAATCTTATTAATAGTTTAACGTTTTGAAGTTAGCTAAAAAGGTTTTAAGTCAGTAACTTTAGTTTTTTTAATACCCAACAAAATATGAATAAGTTTGAATTATTTTCTAAAGCTGTAAACACATAGATGACAGCAGGCTACATAGACACAGGAATACAGTGTTCGTTGGCTGCAAGCATTGCCATGTAGTCAGCTATCTATATGTATAAAAGTGAAACTCTGTATGTCTGTGTGTGTGTTAGCTATAAACTCCGAAACCTTAAAGCCGATCGAACTAAAACTTTGGCAAGTTGTTGTACACATTCCAGGAAGTGTTTATGGGTGGTATAAAGTGGGCGTGGCCACGCCCATAAAAACAAGTTATCATTTTAAGCTACTTGCACTTGAGCAATTTTTCTTAAACTTTGCACATATATTGCACATATACAGTTTCGTGGTTAGAAAAGAGGGCAGTGCCACGCCCATAAAAAAAAGTTATAATATTTAGCTTCATGCATTTGATATTCAATTAAACTTCAGAATGCATTTTTATTCTTTAAGGGGCGTAGAAACGAGCGCCGGGTTTGGCTAATATTAATTATATGGTAGACGACAGCCACATTGTAATAAGCTAATAAGAAATAGACAGCGCCTGCGGTGACTGCTGGGATGCAAACAATTAAACGGCGAAGAATGACACTCGGTTGAAATCATTAAACTTTAAGACACTAGAAACTTTTTTATTTAATTTTTTTTTGGTCAACATTTATCGCTCAAATCTTAAAGCATATAAATTTTTAGATTTCACGTTCTGAAATAAAAATTAAGTCGCCGTTTATTCGGTAACATTTTTAATTCATGACTTATAAAGGGTGGTTCAATCATAATGCACGATGTTATTATTTATCAACCGATCGATTGGCTTCGCCCTGTGATAATAAACAATTGGCGAGATGAACAGCTGTTTGTAGCTTACGAAAATAAACAAGTAAGAGAAAAAATGTAGTAAAACTCAATCAAAAACTCAAACTGAAATTTTTGACTTAATATTATTTTGCCTAACGTCAAATAAATAAACGTTTACTTTTTTAAAATGTGTTTTCAAATATTTTTTTCCAAGCACTATTCAAAAAACACACATAATTTTGCATTGTTATCTGTAGTCAATTGCAAAGTATAATGGGTTTGCCACTAAACGTTTTTTTATATTGCGGCAAGCTTTTTATTTTATATTTCCAAAGAGGCATGATGCATGAACTGACTTTATCTTTATTGTTTATTTAATTTCTTTTTGAAATGATGCTGTGGAAAACCCCACAGTAAGATACAAAGTTTATCGGCATTAATGATTTTGTCTGTTTATTTTTTGTTTAAAATTTAATTGTTTAATAAAATATAATTGTTTCAATTGTTCTTGTAAAATATTTTAACAAACAAACAAGAAAAAATAATAACAAACATAAGTGGCTTTCAAGCAAAATTAGAAAACAGAAAACATCTGAGAAATGCACAAGATACAAAGTTAACCCTTAGTTTTGTAGGAAAAGACATTAAATACATAGTTCATTTTAATTACGCTATTGCAATGTAAATTTGTTGCAGATAAATATTGATATAGGAATTAAAATAGGAATGTATAATTTTTTTTATAATTTTGATTACAATTCTTACCCGCCGTTAATTAAACAGAACTATTGACAGTTTTTTTGCAAACTACAGTTGTAAATTGTAGACGAAATAAATAAAAATAAATTAAGAATAGAATTAGTTGCATAGAAAAATATTATTCCACACTTTACTGTATATTAAATTTGCTAATGGAATTAATTTTAAATTATGTTAATATTCACGTTTTAAGAAAAAAACAAGCAATTATACCAGTATCATTTTTTGTAACTAATCCAGATTTTGCAAAACAATATACGAAGGTCGATTAGACTGGTTTACAAATAAAAAAAAATAAAAAATTGGTATTAAATTTGAAAATAAAAATTAATAAATTTTTAAATTTACCATTTCAAAAAAATATTTCAGCATCAAAACATTAGATTTAAATTTTAAATTAATTTCACTTTTGTGTGTAGATGAGGGATGGCAAAGTTGATACGATCAAACTTGTTTTCACACCATTTGATGCAAAACGTACCGTAGTACACATTTGATACTCTTATAAATTTATTTATATTTATTTTAAATCCTTTTTATACCCGTTTTCTGTGGTGACAAGGTATGTTGGTTGGAGTCATCTTTTAGATGCCCCCAAATGTAGCACATGTAGTGTCACTCTTTTAAAAATATCATGAATGAATTTATGTAAAGGGTGATTTTTTAGCTATTATCTTTTTGGCAGCACTGGCTCAAACAGCTGACGCACGTTTCGTGTTTTGTTTCACTGCCACACATCTTCAGTTTGGTCTATAATTTAACCATGAATCGTCTCACAAACGAACAACGCTTGCAAATTATTGAATTTTATTATCAAAATGCGTGCTCTGTTACGAAAGTTCATCACACCTAAATCCTTCTGCAAAATTTTCCACGTTGTTGAGTAACAGAGGCCCAATTGCTGTGTTAATAAGCAGAATTGTCGATTTTGGGGTGAAGATCAGCCAGAAGCTTTGCAAGAGCTACCAATGCATCCAGAAAAAGTCACAGTTTGGTGCGGCTTATGGGCTGGTGGCATCATTGGACCGTACTTCTTCAAAGATGATGCGAATCGTAACGTAACTGTGAATGGTGAGCGCTACCGTGAGATAATATCAAACTTTTTTTTTGCCCAAAATGCAAGAGCTTGACTTACATGACATGTGGTTTCAACAAGACAGTACGCTTAACAATGGACTTATTGAGAGGCGAGTTTAATTTCACGTTCGGGACCGGTCAATCGGCCGTCCAGATCGTGCAATTTAACGCTTTTGTGGGGCTATGTTAAAGCTCATGTCTATAAACACATGCCCCCTTCAATTGACGAATTTGAAGACAACATTGAAGCATTTATTCATGAGATACCGGCCGAAATGTTGGAAAGAGTATGCCAAAATTTGACTAAGCGGATGGACCATTTGAGGGGCAGTCACGGTCAACATTTGCATGAAATAATCTTCAAACATTAAATTATATGGACCGTACTATCGATTCAAATAAAGATTTCATTAATTTTTCTGAATTTTATGTGTTTTTTTTAAACTATCCTACAGCTTTTAAAAAATCACCCAATATATTGAAATCCAGCACAATCCCCCCAAAACTTTGTTGAGTTATAAGAAAATAATCACAACTAGTTCCGTTTTTCTAATTTTTAATAATAAAAATCATAATTTTCAGGCCTACTATCATTTATAGGCACGTTGCTACTACTTGTAGATAAATTATGGCTCTAGGGCTATTTCTAAAAAATGAATTGGACACTAATTTGCAAAGTTATAGGCAAAATAAATTATATTTTTTTTAATATATCAGGTTACAAAAGCTCCTAATTATTTTTGGACCTGCTAAAGACACCAGAATACAAGCCGTGGTCTCGAAAATTATTGCTAAAAAAACTGACAAACCCTTTTAAAAATAACTCAGATATAAGCACAACTATATAAAGGCTTCAGTGTTTTTTTTTTAATTTACAAACGAAAATCAATTTTTTAAGCTTCTAGACAATTGAGAGAAGCGATATGGTATAAAAAGGGCTTTGCTAGCAAAATGTAATCACCATATAAATAAGATTTAGTAACAAACAAAAAAATTTTGAAAATTAACCACCATTTAAAAAAACTTTCCGCATCTCTATTTTTATTTTTGGATTTTGTATGAAAAAAAAACAAATTTCGTGGATCAAAATCGCTTAAAGTTATCAATACTTTTTTTTTTTATTAATTTTATAAAAACCTATGGCCGTACATAAAATATTTTTAAAATTTTTGATTGACTTACGATTTTTTGTCAGTCTACTTGTCTGTCTGTCTTTCTGTTCTCGTTTGGCTTATTAACAGCTAAATAGGTTTTGATATAATTTAGTATAGAGGTACCCAGATGTTTCAGTTAAAATATAGGTACCTTTTAACGCCAGATAATAATTTATTTAAAATAGTAAGAATTAACTAACTAACGACAATTAATTACTATCACTAAGAAAAATATTAGAATGTATCGCAAAACTGGTTGATTGCGAAATAAAACTCTAATTTCTAAAAATGTACTTGATATTGTTAAAATACACTTTCTTCAGTTTGACTCTTCAATTTATAACTTAAACGCGGCGATGTCATTGCATATACATAAGTACTTAACATTCTCGCTTGTGATAATTTTTAAAATTTTTCTGTTTTGTTTAAAAAAATTATGATAATGAAAGAATAACTTGGAAAAGAGTATTTCTGCCGATAGTAGCCGAGTGGAATGCATTTGCAAAACCAACCACGATTTCATCCTCATCACTCTTTGATCGGTTTTTTAGTGCTTGATGTTAATATCATATATTAAAATTCCAAATATTTAATGAATTCGGTTTGTATTTTATTTTTTATACTTTCTTACCACAATCAGTTAGAATTCAAATTCACCAACAGCAACCCTTTTACCCTGTCTGTGATTATCTTTCATATTCCTCCCTGTTCTGCATTGCCAGTGAAATTAATTTATTCGGAGTTGCCATTGTATTATTATAAACAATAACACTTCAATAACAGTTCCGAACAATTTAATTTCATGCGAAATACAGAAAAGGCAGGATTATCACTGGTATTGTCCTGCTCTAGCCATCAGCAAGGTAGCTATTCAAACATATAATTGTTTTACAATCTTTGTTTTTAATCATCATGTATCTATCTTAAAGTAAAACTTCATCGAAGTCGTTACGTTGTGAGTCATAAATTGTCCATTGAGGTGAGTCACTCTAAATATTTAGGAGTATGAAAAATACATGTTGACTGATTATTAAACGTTTATTTCTGCATTGGCTGGTCTATAAATTGTGTACAATTTGAAAAAAAATACTAAAAACTATATCGATACAAGTACATAATTAAAAAAGTGGGCGTTAAAGTAGGCGTGGTAAAAAAAGTATCCTTTTAATCATATCATATCTTAGTATATTATGCGATAATTTCAAGAATATCGGTCCAGGAGTGTGGCCTACCTGAGGGGGCGTTAAAAAAGGCGTGGCGTTGAGGTGTATGAAAAATAGAAGCTGACCGATGCTCAGAACTTCCCGATATGCGCACAAAATTTCATGAAAATCGTTCGAGCCATTTCGGAGAAGTTTAGTCACAAACACCACGACACGAGAATATTATATTGATATAGGTATATATGTATGTATCAGGTAACAAATGGAATACATACTTGTACACTACCTTTGGTTTAATTTAAAAAAGTCTCTTAATCTGTTTTATTTTTTTGCTAAAACACATTTAACCAAAAAAAAAATGTTGTGGAAAAATAAAAAAACCTCGTTAAGATATTTATACAAAATCAACAGACGATCTTTTTTACAGGAGTTGCATTTGCTTAATTAACAGGCTTGCGTAAGATTCGTTGGTTCACTTAAACATAATAAAAAAAAATACGAAGCATCAACTTTTCTTTCTCTAATGCCTTTATACGACATAGTAAAAACATGGGTTATAGAAAAAGCAAAATAGTTAAACAAAAATTACTAACCACTCTTGCGATGAGATTGGCTTTAAGCAATTGTATTTTGTTGTCATTAATTACAATATTTTTACACAAAACACTCTTGTCTAAAACTTATGGAAATTCCCATATTATATACTACGTCACTAGAGACGTCTGCAACATGGGAATTTTTCTATATATTTTATATCATAATCTCTTTATTTTATTAAAAAAAACGTGTATAAACATTATTATTAATGTAAATATTTATGTAAATAAAAAAGGCCTGACTCAATGCAAACAAATCAAAAAAGATGAAATAATAGTTTAATTAAATTTGCTGAGAGATGTTGTTGTATCTGTTTTTTTTTTAATTTAAATGATTCATATCAAACCAAAAGAAAAATATATTTGTATGTTTTTATGAACAATTATAAGCACAACCAATGTTCATTTCTTAGGCCAAAAATCTGGCAATACTCAATAAGATGCTACCACAATATGATAAACAAAACACAGTGGAGAGCATAAAGAGTAACGGTGTAAAGAAAAGAGAGAAAATATTATGTGTTTTTAGAATGATATGATCAAACATGAATTATGTTTTGGCTTGTCGACTACTCAGTACTGTTAATAAAGAGATTAAAAACACAACTAAAACGTTAAGGCATATATGGGGGGAGTAATACTGCACATATGTATGTATATAATTAATAATAATTAAATTAAAAAAATATAATTAAAATGTGAGAAAATAAAAATAATGGTTGATAATAAAAAATACATAAGTACATTTGTAAGTATAATTTTGTAAGCAAAAACACGTTTCGCTTAAAAGAGTTCTGAGTAATATTTGCCGCCTACCGTTCTCATTGTGTTAAATGCCCAATGGCAAAAAAAAATAAAAAAAAAACAAACAGACAGAATATTTTTTATGAGAAATTTTTTACGTTTTAACATGTGCAATTTGTTTAACATCAAGTCAGTACGATTTTACAGTCTATCAAGGCGATATCTTAAGTATCTGTTAGTTGAAATTGCGCTCCATTTTAAACAATTAAACAGTGAATATTTATCCTTTTTTTAGCACTTTATTTTATCATTCCGTGCGCGTGGGTAAACAAAATACGTGATTTATTAGTTTTGTGTAAAACAATAATAAAGTAGCAAAGTATTGTTTAATTCAGTGAAAAAGAATTAATAATTAATCCTAAATTATTTATTTACGGTTTGTTACTGTGTCAGTGTTGTTTTTTTATTTTTTTCCTACAACAATTGTTGCTAGTTTCAATAGCCAGAAAAAAATCTAACAAATTTAAATTAGTTAAATTTAATTATTAAAAAAAAAATTGTATTGTATGTATGTCTTTGTTGTCAGAAAATCAAAACGTGATTTATAAACATAAACAATTTATTTTGAATATAAGTATCTACAACCACACTACACAACTCTTTAAAAGTTTTGAAGGTAAGCAAGAAATGCCAGATAAAAATTTTATTTAAATATTTGTATTTAAAAGCGTTTGTATATCAGGTATCAGTTATTATTTATTATTTTTTAAATATTTGTTTAATATATTTGATTAGATTGGAGTTGTCAAATTAAAGACTTTATAAGAAACAATAAAAATATTAAAGAAGACTTATAATTACTTTGAGTTTATTATAACTATTTTTGTATTAAATTAAAAAGGCAATAAAACATATTTGCTTAATTAAGAAATTCACTTCTACATATGTAAGTATTGAAGAAAACCGGCAATAGGATAAATTTTATCAAATTTGATGTATTTATATGACATTCTACAAAAATAGCTAAAATTGTTGTATAAAAAATTAATGCAGAAATTACCAACAATATGTGTAAAATTAATACGATGTACAACTTCAACAATAGGCAGTGAATTGGGCAATTGTTAAAGTACTAACATTGTAAGGCTATTGAAGTATGCATATCACGTCCATTAGTTTATATCGTAACCGTGTGTGTAAATTACAATAGTTTTCTTTATTATGAGTAGGAGTTGAATTCTCGTTTTTGTGCAGCAAAGTTTTTCTTTCACAGAACGAGAATTAACACTTAGGAACCAACCTAAAGTTCAGCGCTAAGAATTTATTCTATTAAATATGCACTTATTTTTCTTCAGATGCTTTCAAAACTATAGCTTTTACAAAAATTTGAGTTTGCATGAAATATTTCTAGAAAAAAATTTTAAAGCATTTAGATTTTTTTGTTTTTTAAGACCAATTATGCTTTCTGAATTGTATTTTTTCTCTTTTAAATAGATTTCTAATAAATTTCCGATTACAGATTGTTGAAGGAACGCTGCTTAACAATTAAGATTTAAATAAATTAATATGACTTTAATATGTCAAACTAAAATTTTGTGCTCTTCATTATGAGTGGCACCGGTATTTATAGGTTTACTATGTCATTTGCAATCGACTTATTGATGTTCGTGTGTCTGTCTGTATTTTTTTTTTGTATATAAGTTTGAAGCTTTCAAATACATAAATATCGAAATCGTATTAAAAACTTAAATGTCAAATATGTTTGTTAAAATTTTTCTATTTTAAATCAATAAAATCGGAACATAGACTTCTCTACTATCTTTAATCTACGATTTCTATTTTTAGCTTCCCAACACACTACAGATTTGTTTGTTGATCCAATCGACCCACTAACGGCAAAAAATATTTTATATAAATATAAAATAAGTTCCTTTACAATTTTAAATGTAACGCTTTAGTTTTCTTGTATCTTAATTAAACGAACAATTTCTTGTGTTGTGCTTTTTAATAAGAAAAAAACTTATTTTTATTCTCTTAAGTTGTGTTAAATTTATGACAAGATTTTACTTTTATTGCATTTGTCCATATGTTGTTACGCATACAGTGGGAGAAGGCACCACAAATTATTAAAAATAAAATTTTTTTTTAAATAAAATTCTTCTTATTATAATTAATTAATTTTTTCCCCTTTAAAAAAATTGAAAGAGTTAACAGTTTTGCCATGTTGTTTGTAACTTATGAAAATGTTTGTCGATAAACCCAGTTTGCTTTTTTTCTTGTAGTAGTTGAGCAACATTCGTTAGTTTGTACAGCTGTTGTAACAAAATTTTAATTATTTAATTTATATATAATTTGAAAATCTTTTAAGCTAAGTAGCACAAGTTAAGCAGAAACATGTGTGTCCAGAAACCTTAAGAGGGATTACAAAATTTTTCTACAATATCTGTTTGTGGTATACATACATACATATGTATATAATGACTACTGCTGGTGGATATAAAACATTTGTCATATGAGGATATAACACTATTATACCCTTTACACAAAAGTGTAAAAGTTATAGTTTCTACAATATTAATTTTAGACCATGTTCAAATCAACTCTTTGAAGCCCCCACATATAATTCTGATTCTAATATGGTATAAAGGCATCAGATATGCTTTCGAGAATTCCTGCTATTTAAAAATCAATTACGTGGGTATATTACGAGCTTAGGTTAAAGCGAAAAAAAAGACTTCATCTGTTCTTATTAAAAAAGTGTCAGAGTTTGCAGCTCCTTTGGCAGCATTTACAGAAAATATCGATTTAAATGGTCAATTATCGGCACAGCCAAATATATCGTTCTTATTTGTCTTAACTTCATTCTATACTTTATATAGATTATTACCACTGTAGAGAGTAGAGCATGTTATACAGGACTTAAAACCGATTAAGTTTTTTTTCAATACGGATCTTAAAAAAATAATTTAGTACAAAAAAAAAAAATTTTTTTTTTCAATACATATCCACTGTCATTGTATCGTTTTCTTCTTATGTATGTTTTTATTAATTGTTATTTCTTTCTTTGTCGACAAACTGAATTTGGCACATGGCTGGCATAATGTGTGAGAAAGAGTCTTCCAACGTAGAGACTAAAGAAAAATAAAATAAAAACAATTTAAATAAAACATTAAATAATTTTGCCAAATTTAACAAAGTCAGCGCAAAGAGAACTCGTCATCATTTTTTTGTTGTTTAATCAAATACATACAATATGTATGATTATGTGTAATTGGTTTTTTTATTATACATACATACCTACATACTACATGTACATGATCTATCATGTTTTTATATTTGCATACGTAGAGGTTTATTTAAAGGGTATGTCGATGGGAACAAACCAATTGAGAAACTTTAATTTTTATACTCTTCACCTGTGGTGCACAAGGGTATATATAGCTTTGTCATTCCGTTTGTAATTTCTACAATTTTCATTTCCGACCCCATAAAGTATATATTTTCTGAAAGCTTATGAATAGAGGAGTCGATTAAGCCCTGACCGTCTGTCCGTCTGCCCGTCTGTCCGTGTGTTGGTTGAAATCAACTTTTAGAAGCAACTATATGTTCCTCAGATCTGTATATGTAATCGCTATTGAAATTCAGCACAATCGCCCCATAACTTTCTGAGATATGAGCAAAAAACCACGACCACCTCGTTTTTTTACACAATTACAACAACAACATACATACATACATGCAAAAAACATGCCAAAAAAAAAATATATTAAAAATAAAAAAAAAAAAAAAATAAAAAAAAATTATAAAAAAAAAAAATTTAAAAAAATAAAAAAAAAAATTTTTGTAAAAAATTTTTTAAAAAAATTTAAAAAAAAAATATAAAAAAAAATAATAACATATAAATAATATCTTAAATAAAATAAGATAAAATTTTTTTGGCTCAGCTGGGATTCGATGCCACATTTAGTCTAACCAGTATATACATACTTAAGTATGTATGTACGTATTTTATATGATATGTAAGTACGTATTTTATGTGATACAAACAATTGTTATTGCATGACTACACGTTGTGAAGGGTATATAAGATTCGGCAGGGCCGAATAAAGCACTGTTACTTGTTTTAATTTGATTTTATTGTAAATCATATGTAGCTCAAGTTCAAGAAAAGACATTTAACTAAATATTTTAAATGCCCTTTTTATACCCTTCACCTGTGGTGCACAAGGGTATATATAGCTTTGTCATTCCGTTTGTAATTTCTACAATTTTCATTTCCGACCCCATAAAGTATATATTTTCTGAAAGCTTATGAATAGAGGAGTCGATTAAGCCCTGACCGTCTGTCCGTCTGTCCGTCTATCCGTCTGCCCGTCTGTCCGTGTGTTGGTTGAAATCAACTTTTAGAAGCAACTATATGTTCCTCAGATCTGTATATGGTATCAATCTCTTGGAAATATCCAGGAATGAATCGCTATTGAAATTCAGCACAATCGCCCCATAACTTTCTGAGATATGAGCAAAAAACCACGACCACCTCGTTTTTTTCACAATTACAACAACAACAACATACATACATACATACATGTAAAAAGCATGCCAAACAAAAAAAATTACAAAAAAAAAATATTAAAAATAAGAAAAAAATAATAAAAAAAACTACAAAAAAAAAAATTTAAAAAAAATTTAAAAAAAAAATTTAAAAAAATTTTTAAAAATTTTTCTAATAAATTTTTTTAAAAAAATTTAAAAAAAATATAAAAAAAAATAATAAAATATAAATAATATATTAAATAAAATAAAATAAAATTTTTTTGGCTCAGCTGGGATTCGATGCCACATTTATTCTAACGTGTACGTATGCACGTATTTTATATGGGATGAATGGTGATACAAACAATTGTTATTGCATGACTACACGTTGTGAAGGGTATATAAGATTCGGCACGGCCGAATATAGCACTGTTACTTGTTAATTTTAACTTGCAAAATACTCGCTTCTTTGACAAACAAGTTTTTTCTATTAATAAAATACTCAAGTTTTGTTTTTAATTACTAAATGGTTTTTCGTTAAATTCATGAAAACTTGTTATTTTATTTAAAAAAAGGCTATGAGCACACATAAATTCTATCTCACCCAAGATTAATTAGTTTACAATTAAAAAAGTAACTTTTTGGTCTTCTTTTAAAAAAGGACCTAATTTCAGAATTCTAGGCAGCATATTGGTAAAAGTAGCTTTTTGGCATCCCATAACATTTTTAGTGTCACCTCTTTTGAATAGTCACTAATTTAAATAATCTATGTTCACAAACGTTGAAAAAAAATACAAAAGAAAATGCTAAAAGGCATTTTTTGTGTTGCTCCATATATGTATGTATTATGAATCTTATATTAGATCTATAATGTCAAAAATTTAGATCCGTAAAGATAGAAAGTACAAAACGTACTATAAAAATGTAAAAAATTGATTTTTCAGTTGTCCATACCATTTTCAACCTCAACTTGGACAAAAAGGACAATTTTCAAAATTCAAATCTAGTCAGTTTTGCAATTTTTGTATATTAGAATAGCATTAAACCAATGTTTAATACCTGAATTCTGATGGGAAATCAGATGGTGTTAGTGCTGCTTAAGAAATTAGGAATTATACATATTTTCCCCGTTTAGGTAACTTTTTTAGTCCCCCTAAAAGTTTTTAAAAATTTCGCCAAAATAATTGTCCATATTCTATTACGCGATAATAATATTAAAAAAATTCATGTCATATTAGGTTTGTTCGACGTACGTTACCGCGGGAACCCGCGGGCTCCCAATTTTACCGAAAAGCAAGCGTTTCTTGTGTTGGGTAAATGAGAACGTTCATGAGAGAGTAATTTGTGTCTCTCTTTTTATACCAGACTTTACCCGTACTTTTTTTGCGTGTAAAATGGTAAAACTGTCAGATCACTAAATCAGCTGTTTTTAATTTGTAAAAATATAATAGGTTGAAAAGATTTTTTTATTTTTATCTGAGAATATAAATAGAATTTTTGTAATTTGAATAATTTTAATAACTAATAAAACATATGCATTTCACTCTAGTGTTTGTTTGGACATACTTTAACAAACATTAAACTTAAAAACTAAAAATTTGTTGAACAATTTTTTTTAGCAAAAGCAGAGGTCCAAACTGTTGGTAGAAAAACGCCGTGGTGGTGGCTAAGTGCAAAAATTACCGGCGGTAGATTGGAGCTGGTTTAAGAAATTATTAAAATAAAAAAGACGGAAAATAAGTGTTTTAACGAAATAAATAGGTTTTGCGTTAATCGTATTGTGCAGTCATATCTTTACGATTACAAAAACTTAGCATTTCACTATTTTATATAACAGGAGTATTGATTCAGGATATATTTTAGTAAAAATTCAATATAATTTTTTATATCAAACCTAATAATGATTAAACTATTTCAACGTTATCATACGAAACTTTTGTTTTTTTATAATAAAAAACTTAATTGATTTCGTATTACCATATATGCACGATTGAAAGCGAGTTAAAAAACAACGATATAAGTACATATGTTAATATGTTTTTCTTGTAATTTTAAGTGCAGCCGTAATATACATATGTACATATGTATATTCTATTGTTTGGTTGCGGACATTACAGAGATATTTTAAGTCTTTTTCATTAAAACTTAGTGCTAAGTCCCCTTTTACAATAGAGAAACTGAAAAGCAGACAGTCGAAATTCAGTAGCAACGGGTGGAAGTGCATAGTATACATTTATTTCTCTTTAACTTTTTTATATATTTTTTCATATTTCATATTATTTTTTTATCTCATCATCTCTCGTTATACGATCTAAACACCATACGACAGCGAAAAAAATTAGAAAAATAAATTTCTTAATTGTAAAAATTTTAGGAAGTTTTAAAAGAGAATGAGAATAATATATGCCTCTCATTTCTAGTTTGTAAAAAGCATTTAACGCCATAAGTCGAGATAGCCTGATGCGGTTCATCCGAACAAAATAATTCGGCGACGGCGGTAAGCCGGCTGGGAGCATATCTGCCTGGATCTCTAAACAACAGCTGTACAATTTTGACGTTTTTTTCGGGCTTGAAATGTGGGTTTTTGCGTTCCAGCAAATTTTGGTAAATTTATGGTTTTCTGAGAGAATTTTTTGTTTACTCTCAATTTATCGGACTTTAGCCGGATTTACGTCGAACAAACCTATTGTATAATATGAGAAATTTTTGTTTTTTTAAAGAACGACCAAAAAGAGGGAAAGTTTTTACCCCTTAGAATTTAAAAAACGTGCCGAAAGTCTATTATAAAATGTTGATTGAATAAATTTTTGTTCATATGTTTATTTGTTTGAACCTGACATAGGATACCAAAAAAGTACCAAAATTTAGTTTCACCCTTTACGGGCTGAAAATTCAAAAAAAAAAACTTCAGACACCTGTCAGCTCACTTTTTGAGTAGATTACAATCAATACCTTTTTATGCGTGTGAAGTTAAATTCGTATTTAATTAATTTTTCTAAAATTCAAAAATTATTTCAAATATAACACTAATGTAGTGTCATTAAGTGCTTCTTGGGCCACCATACCTATATAGCGTCATATGTGTAGCATTCCAAAAATGGGCATTTTTTGCATGATCTTCTCACAAATTCGTCTCAAAGTTTTATTATTTTTAAACTTTCTTTATTTTAAAAATGACACTTATCCAGTGTCGTTAAGGACTCCTTGAGCAATCATTCCTATATTGTTTGGTATATGTATTTACTTAGGTCCATAGATAAAATATTGATCATAATAATTTACTATACATGAAGTATTAGCACTGTTAAATGTGCAACATTGCTCTGTTATCTGTAAAATTATCTCTGTTACGAAATGTGGTTCTGGTCTCTGCTAGTTAAATACGAATTTAACTTCACACACATTAACTTTTTAAATAAATATGAATCGGTTTTAGTTGATCATATATAAATTTAACCCTTTTTTATTCCGTTAATGATTAATTTCCAAAAATCCCTTTTTAAAAACCCAATGTCGAAATTTCATGTCTCTAGGTTTTTGTTTGCGCTATGCAATGATTAATCAGTCAGTCAGTAATGTTACTCTTTTATATACTTACATAGAAAAAATAGACAAAATCTGAAAAACCCTTTATTCGTACAAATTTTTTTTTCATCATTTTAGCTTTTTCAATTTTCTTGTCTTTTGGTTGGTTATATTTAATGACATATATATTAACCCTTTGGAAATTTTGTGAGTTTATCAGAAATTTTGTGCGTATGAAATATGTATTAAAAATTTTTTGTAGATTGAAAATAAAAAATTAAACCTTAAATTTTCTTTTTTATAGAATTTTTAAAAATATTTATTTGATTTTTGGGTTAAAGCTGGTTATATGCATTTCAGTTGTGCTTTTGCCAAATCATCAGTAGATCTTTACCCAAATTTTCAAAAATATGATTAAAATTATTTTATATATTTTAAAGTAGAGAAATAACTAAATAATTAAACAATATCTATCAAAGGCTAAAATTAAATTAATTTTAATTAAATTAAAATGATCAAAAATTATCACTAGTACTTCGTTAAAACAGCTTAGAGAAGAATTTTTGATTTTTGATTTGGACATAATTATTTTAAGAGAACAAGCAAAACAAATATAAAATCGGCAACGGAGTCATTGTGTATCTTTTTGAATCTAAGCATTTAAGGGTTAAATTAAAATAAAGTGGAAAAAAATTGCAAAATAAAGCGTTTTTTTTACAAATTCCGCAAATTAAAATCGCAGATGTTGTAAAATATTTAATTATCAGTCTTGTTTTAGAAAAAATGCTTGAAGTACTTGCTTCTTAATATGATATGACTAAATATGATAAAATTATTGATACTAACAATAGTCGGATATTGTTTTAATTCCTTCTTAATACATATTTCAAAGAAGTTAATTTTTTGCTATAACGATAAAAATTTAAAAATTTATACAATTTATTTGTTGTTTTTTATATGTATACTGTATGCTGTTATTGCCATCTCTAGCCATTAATTTAACATAATAAATTGTACCCTGGTTTTTTGTTAAATGTTTTTTGTTTTTTTTTTTATTTTATTATTTATTCTTTCAACATTAATGTAGATTTTTATGAATATTAATTGTGTTTAATTTTATACAATTTGTTATGGCTAGTGTTAACACATGTTAAATATTTCTAAATTAAGAAGTTTGCCATTACGTACATATGTTACAAGGTCTTAATGTAGAAATTTAAATATCGTTTTTGCAATAAATATTTTTAAATTCTTTTGAACAGTATGGTTGACATACGAGATAAAAAAATCAAAATTATTAATCTTTTAAATTTAAAATAATGTTTTTTATAATTTGGTTTTAATTCTTAAATGGTCCGAAATCTACAAGTTGTTATTGAAATACATTTTTTAAATAGATCATCATTTGTAAGAAACTTAGGGGTATTTTAAAATACTTTTTGATTTTTATATATGTATTTATTTTTCAAGTTCTAAAACTAATAACTAATTTCCCGATTTCTATATTTTATTTATTGCTTACAGAACAATAAATTTTTTTTGAAAATATAAAAGAATAATATTAAATTTTTTTTTTTAATTTTTAATATTCTTGTTTTTATAAAAAATTTTCGTTATATTTTTTTTAAAACTTTGAAATGTTTTAAAAGAAAATTTTTTTTTTAATATTTTTTTAATCTTTATTTTTAATTTTTCAAAAAATTTTCTAATAACCCCCGTTTTTGGTACATTTTTTAAAAAGAAACTTTTCTAATATTATTCAATGGGACAAAATTTGATAACAATTATTGCCTAATAGAATATGGACAATTATTTAGGTGAACTTTTTGAAAAGTTTTTTGGGGACAAAAAAAGTACCAAAAAGGGGAAAATTCCGGAAAATGTATGTAATTCCCAATTAGATGGCCAATTTTCACAAAATTTTTTATTGGGATTTTAACAGACATTAAAAATTATGTAATTTAGTAAAAAATGAAACAGATTCCTAACAGGCTAGAAAGGGGAAAATTGATAAAAGAGGACCAAAACTGTACTTTTTTGCTTTTCTATGGTACTTTTTGTATTTTCTACTTTTATAAAGATAGAATTGTAAAATAAAGGACTATTGATTCCAGGTCAGACTAACAATGTTATGGGCGACCACAAAGGTACTTTTTTGAATTTTTATGGTACTTTTTCATTTTCAACTTTTATGATGGTAGGATTGTAAAATAAAGGACTAGTGATTCCTAAGAGACTAAATATATTATGGGCGACCAAAAAGTTACTTTTTGGAAGTTTTATGGGACTTTTTGTATTTTCAACGTTTCGAAGCTAGAATTTTGAAATTAGTGACTATTGATACGAGGTGAGACTAAGAATGTTATGGGCGACCAAAAAGGTACTTTTTTGAATTTTTTGGGTACTTTTTGTATTTTCAACGTTTCGAAGCTAGAATTTTGAAATTTGTGACTATTGATACGAGGTGAGACTAAGAATGTTATGGGCGACCAAAAAGGTACTTTTTGGAATTTTTGTGGGACTTTTTGTATTTTCAACGTTTGTGGAGCTAGAATTTCGAAATTAGTAACTATTGATACAAGGGGAGACTGAAAATGTTATTTGCGACCAAGAAGGCACTTTTCTGAATTTTTATGGTACTTTTTGTAGTTTCTACCTTTATGAAGCTAAAATTGTGAAATAAACGATTACTGATTCATGTTAAGAATTAAAATGATATTTGATATTTCTCTTTTTTCTTTTTATTTTGTGTACATAGAATTCTGAATGTACGTAATAATATACCGAGTTAAAGTTTTTAGTGAAGGAAAAAATGTTACTTATATTATTTTCTGAATTCATGAATCTTAATTTTTGAAACTCAACATCATTGATGTTGGTTTTAGGTAGAAAATATGTGCCTGATATATCCTAACTCTACGTTTTATTTTTCTAAGTAAATTGAATCAGAGATACAAATTTTCATAAATTGAACCAAAAATATTTAATAATTAAAAATAGAACTTGAGTATTCAATAAATAGTAAGAACTGCGCTATCAAAGTAGCGGGTTATATGCTAGTCATTTTATAAAAAGATGTTTTTTATAAAAATTTTCGATAATTTGTCTAAGAAAACCTTAAATTTTTTTTTTAATTTTTTATTATTTTCTACAAGATTATTGTTAAATTTATTTTTATATAATTATGTATACTTTTTATTGTAATACAAAAGTCCTTTTTTAAAAATCTTTGGGCGTAGAAGAGAAATAATTTGGGTATTCCTTAAGCGATGTTTACACTTGCCCAATTCACAACCTATCATAGTAGAAATTGTGCGTCATCGGACTTAACAACAATTATACATATTTTATTGATAATTTCCCTACCAATATTTTGTACAACACATACAACTATTCTACCTATGCTTATACATAGGTAATGATATGATTTTATAAGTACATCAGAGATGGAAAAATTAAATTTATTGTCGTTTTTTTCTTATATGTTGAAGTGAATTACTTACAACGGATAACTGTTACGTTAGGTTGTGAATTGGGCAACTGTAATAAAAGTCGTAAAGTTTTTATAAGATTTAGGAACAGGTATGGAAAACTTAGTACCACATAATATTGAATATATCATTAATATTTGTAATTAATAAAATTATTAAAAATATATTTTGTAAAACTAAAAAAATATATTTTTTTAATAATTAAAATAATTACCACCCTTCATCCGGAAAACATTGGTGTGACACAAAAAACGTAAAATATTTTATTAAAATAAAAATCAGGGTGCACTTAACGGGTATGTATAATAATGAAACTCTATATGAAAAGAAATCTGAATTCGACTTAAATAAAATATAGTCGAATTCGTCACTACATGTACCTTTATAAAAATCACATTTTTAAATTTTTTGTAACGTGTACAGTATTCAATTACATAAACACATACTTATGTATGTTGCGTAACTTTAGTATTTTGTAATAAATCAGGAAAAACTGTTTTTTTTGGCAGTTTTGCAAACTCTTCGTTTTTGGTTTTCTCCTTGTATGTATGTATTTATATTTATATACATGCAGCAATTTCTATTGTTCCTCCTTACATTTTATCTGTCACAATTTGTATGTTTTGTAATGGATTCTGTTTTTTCCGATTTAATTGCTCACTGAAATAATGCAGAAACAGCCTCCTACGGTTTGTTAATGGCTTTAAGTGTGGAAAATTTTCCATCTTTAATGCTTTAGAAAACCAATTAATTGGTTCCTCCCTTTGTTAAATGCTTAGATATTTATTCATATTGTCTATACCTACTTATTTCACTTACGCTGTGCTACACACTTCGTTGCACAACTATAAATACACTTTGATTGAAATTCTTACGCTGTACAAAATAGAGACAGTTTAATCTATACTGTATTAATAAATAATGATACATAAGTAATTATTAAGCCAAAACAATTTATTATTTTTTAAAGTCATTTCATTTCAGAGAAGCAATATTATAAATTGAAGTTTTTTTTATTTTGTTTTTACTTTAAATAATAATAAGTTATTCATCATAAGTAAATTATATAAAACCCTACTGTTTCACTTACAAATTAATTTACAAATGTAATCAGTCATGCCTAGACTTTTTTTTATAAATTTATAACAGATAATGTGGAAAGAAAGACAGCTGGTTGGTTTGTTTTGAAAAGTAAATAAAAAGGAACATGTCTTAGTCTTATTAATTTTCCTTTCCTTTTTCAAAATGGTTTTACAAAAATTCTACATGAATGTTATTGTTATGTTTTTCAAATAGTTTATTCTATTATTTTATATATATTTTTTTTTTTTTGCTTGAGTCAATGGATTCGGGATCCTTTTGAAGCAGTTTATATTAGTTAGTTAATTTCAGTTTTTCGAAAATATAATTATTTTAGATTTTACAATATTAACGTCTAAAGAAAAATCAATACTATATTATTAATGTTAACCTAGTAAAAATACTTAAAATTTGATCAGAGTTGGCATAATTTGTTTTAAAAACTTTGACCGCCATTGAATAAGCAACGTTCTTCGAGTTTTTAGTATTTTTAGCTTTAGAAAAGCCAGTCTACTAGTATATGGTAGCAGGATTGTCGGACTCCACTGTAGGGCTCAAGCCAAAATGACTGGAATTGGTTTTGCACAGTTTCAGTGCCATTGTTGTAGACATTGGACGTTGAATCTCAAACCACACTCTAGAATAGGCCTGACCTGATAAGTACACAATTATTTTGTTATAAGAGGTAAACTCCAGTAAACTCCAGTAGCCCAGCGCTTTATAAATCCAAGTTCTGCATGTGGTTTATTAACAGTACCAAGTTTATTAGTTTAGGATCAAATAAAACTCCTCGATCGGAAACAGTTTTTAGTCTGCCTAGAGTATGACCGCTTAAGTCATAATTAAAGCAAATATGACATCTACGAAATAAACACAATTAGGTCAAGATCACAGCGAGAAATAAAAACATTTAAGTCCTCTTGAAGAAGAATATTTTTAAGTCGTCAGTCAGCGCATTAGATCATTCAAAAATCGTATTTGAAAGATCATCTTCTATATATATAAAAGTGAAACTCTGTGTGTGTGTGTGTTAGCTATAGACTCCGAAACTGTAAAACCGATCGGACTCAAACTTTGGTAAGTTGTTGTACACATACCAGGGAGTGTTTATGGGTGAAAAAAAGTGGGCGGAGCCACGCCCATAAAAAATTAGTTATCAGTTTTAGCTACTTGCACTTGACCGATTTTTCTGAAACTTTGCACACATATCGAGCTGTCATGACTAAATAATTTCGTGATAAGAAAAGTGGGCGGGACCACGCCCCTAAAAAAGTTTTAATTTTGAGGTACTTGCACTGGACCGATTTTTCTGAAACTTTGCACACATATTGAGCTGTCATGGCTTTATAATTTCTTGATTGAAAAAGTGGGCGGGGCCATGCCCATAAAAAATTAGTTATCAGTTTTAGCTACTTGCACTGGACCGAATTTTCTGAAACTTTGCAAATATACTGAGCTGTAATGACTTTACATTTTCGTCATTAGAAAAGTGGGCAGTGCCACGCCCATTAAAAAAAAGGTATCATTTTGAGGTACTTGCACTGGCCCGATTTTTCTGAAACTTTGCACACATATTGAGTTGTCATGACTATACAGTTTCGTATTTAGAAAAGTGGGCAGTGCCACGCCCATAAAAAAAGGTATCATTTTGAGGTACTTACACTGGACCGATTTTTCTGAAACTTTGCACACTTATTGAGCTGTCGTGACTATACAGTTTCGTAATTAGAAAAGTGGGCAGTGCCACGCTCATAAAGAAAAAGTTATAGTTTTTAGCCTTGCACTTGATATTCGATTAAAATTTAGAATGCGATTAAAATTCATGAAGGGGCGTAGCAACGCGCACCGGGATTGGCTAGTAAATAAATATAGAAAACAGCAATTGAGCAAGATGACTTCGTTACGGGATACTAGGAACAACAGCAGTTGGGTTAAAAAGAATATTTTTTAAGCAAATGTTTTGTCTTCTATTTATTAAGTACAAATAAAACCACTTAATATAGTTCTCCGTAAACCCCAACAGATCAACTTAAAAAAAAGGCTGTGGTTGATCATATCAAAAGCTTTACTGAGGTCGGAATAAATTATATTTAATTGATTTTGTTCAACAAAACCACGAGAATAGCAGATTAGTAACAGACTAACAATATAGTCGAAAACCACGTTGTAAAGTAGACAATATAGCTGTGGCTTGGAGCTAAAAGGGCCAATGTCAAAATATTTACTTTTAAGAAAATTGGAATTGAACTTTATCTTTTATAGATGCTTTCATAGTGACATTGGCCAGCATTTTCTTTAAGAAGCAGTTCTGGGTTAAGTATAACTTTGGCTGTTTTACCATAATGAAATAGAGCAAGAAAACAAATATAATGCAATGATTAACTCAAAAGAACAAAAAAGTGACATTGGACCTTTTAGCTCCAAGCCACAGATACATAGATGACACTTGCTAACAGAGATAGTCTGTTATGATTTTCTCAAAGAGTTAAGGTATGGTACTTAGTTTAGCAATACCTCTGTAATTATACCCTTCACACAAAAGAGAAAAAGGGTATATAAAGGTCTGTCATTTCGAGAGAAATTTCTAAAATTTTCATTTCCGACCCCATAAACGGGAGAGGATTAAGCATTGTCAGTCTGTCAGTCTGTCAGTCTGTCCGTGTGTATGTTGAAATCAACTTTTTGAAGCACCCCGACATCGCCTGGACCCGCGTGAGGTATAAAAATATCAGAAATAGTCGGGAGCAGATCGGTATTGAAAATCAGAAATAAACAACTATGATATGACTATGAGATATGAGAAAAAAACCACGACCACCTCGTTTTTTTCACAACAATTACATACAACAACAACATTACATACATACAAACGTGTATACTGGTTAGAGAAAACGTGGCATCGAATCCCAGCTGAACCAAAAAAAAAAATTGTATTTTTATTTATATTTTTTTGTTTTTATTATTTATTTTGACTTCTTCCAATTGGTTTGTAAGTTTTTTTCATGTAACTTCAATTCGATATTTATTTTTGTTCAACAATATCGTTTATTCCTTATTGTAACCCCCCAAAAACAATGTTCGAGTTATGTCAAAGCTTTATTAATTTTTTTTTATAAATTTATATGTTATTAAGTTTTGTATGTAATAAAAATTAACAAAAATACATTGATTCATACATTTGCCAATTTAAATTTGTATATTTAGAAAAAAAGTAACACAAATTCATAAAGTCCTAATATATCGACCCCTGTGTGTGAAATTATCGTATGTTACAAAAACAAAATTTTACAGCGATTTTATTACTTTTAAGTAAATAAAAACGTAAATAACACTACTAAATATGATAAAATGTGCACAGTGTTATCTCCATAACTAAAAGAGTTATCGCTATAATATTTTATCAGCAGATGGATTAATGGATGTAGAACATATTTGCACATAAAAGTCGATTTCTAAGAAACCGTAACATACGATAATTTCACGCCCAGGGGTCGATATGTATACAAACATAAGTACATATATGAGTGATAGAAATTCCCTTAATTTATTAAAGAAAAAACGACCCAAAATCAGAATGTAGAAATTTTAAATGTTTTAAAAAATAGTATAATGTATGTATGTATGTACTTACATATATTAAAATAACAAACTTTAATATTGCCATTTTTTAAGTAACAGTTAATATGTATGTATGTACACATACTTCCGTCCTTTTAAGTTGTAACATTTTTGTTTTTGGTAAATTACAAATGGGAGTTTAATAGGAAAAAGTTGTAACCATCACTTTTATGTTTAAGAAATAAATACAGTGAGTATTTTGCAGCCCACATATTTGGATTTGATGGAGAAATAAAAAAACTAAATGAAATTCAATGGCATGGACTTCATGAAGAATGATTTGTTGATAACAGATTTGTTTATTTGACTGACAGTCATATTTATTTCAAGCATAATTGTTTTTGAATGAAATTTTGCTAAAAGCTATTTAAGGTAAATGTAAATAGGAATAAATGCATTTTTTTTTCAAAGTTAAATCAAATAACAAACGTTCGTAATAATAAATAAGGATATAATTTTAAAGATTCTTTAAGTATAAATAGAATAATGTGTGTGTGTTTTAATACACTCCACTGCCATCTAAGACCCAACAGAGTATAAATATTTTTATGACATTTTAAGTCGATCTATATGTTGTACTTCTAAAGTCTGACAGTCTGTAGAAAACATTCTCAAAACTAATGTTGCTAAAACAAAAATGAAATTCACCCAAACCGTTTACAGCTTAAAGACGTAGTGTAGTATTGAGCAAAAATAAAATTAGAAAACAATATGTTTAAAAGAACTTAAAAAAGGTTTTGAATCAATAACCGTTTTGATTAATACATAATTTTTAAATTACTAAACGAAATTAAATTGGACTAATAAGTTTATGATTTATAACTGCAATAAATAGATTAGAAACAAAAGATAAATATTTCTATGATCAAACAGAGTAATTAAGTTTTAAATATTGAATTTAATTACATAAAATCAATCCAATATATAGGGTGGGCCAAAAGTCACTTTGAAGTTTAATTTTAATTTTTTTTATTGTTCGTTAAAAAAAATAAATTTAAATTAAGAAATAAATGTAAACTCTGTGGTGACTTTTGGCCCAACCTGTTTGAATACCCAATAGGCCATAGCAACTATATGTCAAATCAAACTGGCTTAGAGAATAAAGTTGTTGTAACAAGTCTTAAATGAAATGTTTAAATATTACAAAAACATCTATTTCACTAAAACACTAAAAATGTTAATAAAATTTTTTTTCCTGATATTTATTATTTTACAAAAGTCTGCACATCCCATACTTTAAATGTAAGAGAATCACATGGCCTTATATGGCGATTTTTCTTATTTACTATAAATTAATGATAAATTCTCATATCGTAAGCCACATTTTATTGATACAATATTAACGAAAAATTTAAAAACTCTTTTTTATACCCTTCACACAGTGAAAAAGGGTATATATAGGTTTGTCATTCCGTGTGAAATTTCTACAATTTTGATTTCCGACCCCATAAAGTATATATTTTCTGAAAGCTTATCAATAGGGGAGTCGATTAAGCGCTGTCAGTCTGTCCGTCTGACCGTCTGTCCGTGTGTATGTTGAAATCAACTTTTTGAAGCCCCCCGACATCGCTTGGACTCGGGTGAGGTATTAAAATATCAGAAATATTCGGGAGTAGATCGCTATTGAAAATCAGAAACATCGGTACATAAACAACTGAGATATGAGCAAAAACCCACGACCACCTCGATTTTTTTTTCACAAAAGCAACATTACAACAACAATATACATACAAACGTGTATACTGGTTAGAAAAAACGTGGCATCGAATCCCAGCTGAGCCAAAAAAATTTTTTTTTAAATTTTTTTTTTATTTTTTTTTTATTTTTTTTTTATTTTTTTTTATTTTTTTTTTTTATTTTTTATATAATATATTATTTATATTTTTATTATTTTTTTTTTAATTTTTTTTTTTTAATTTTTTTTTTTTATTTTTTTTTTTGTTTTATATATATTATATACATAATAATTTTTAAAAAAATTTTTTTTTAAATTTTTTTTTTAAATTTTTTTAAAATTTTTTTTTTTTTTTTGTTTTTTTTAACATTCATACGTGAATTTATAATTTTACAATGGGACGTTTTTATATATGTATGTTTTTATATGTATGTACGTATTTCATATGGGATAAATGGTGACACAAACCACTGTTATTGCATGAATTCACGTTGTGAAGGGTATATAAGATTCGGCACGGCCGAATATAGCGCTTTTACTTGTTTTTTCAACATTTTGCAATAACGGAAAGGATATTAGAGATTCGGAATAGCCAATCATTTTTACTTGTTTTTATACCCTTCACCCATAGTGTCAAGCACATATATTGCTTTCCATTCTGTTTGTAATATAAACAATGTTTTTTTTTCGGCCCAAATAGGGGAGACGATTGAGCAATGTCCGTCTGTCCGTGTGTTAGTTGAAATTAAATTTAGAAGCCATGTTGCACAGATCTTAATGTGGTATCAATATTTGGGAATAAATTGCTATTGAAATTCAGCATACAAGTTTTCCATATATTTCCTATAAAAATCAGAATTTTTCAGTAGTCACTAATCAGCAAAGTTATAGACAAACATAATTAAAAAAAAATATTTTGTTTAATTATATCAAGTTTCTTAAGTTTCTAATACATTTTTGAACACGCCAAAAACAGCCAAATATAAACCGTGTTCGTATAATTTAGCTGCTGAGAAAAACTGAAAACGCGATTTGAAACCAACTGAGATATAAGCAACAAAATACTTAATGCTTTAATTATTTTTCTAAAATATACAAACGAATATCGAGTTTTTACAGCTTTTGATTCAGAAGAGCGATAAGGGTATCAAACAAAAAAAGGGCTTAACCAGCGAAATATAATACAATATAAAAAATAGCAAAATGGCGTACAATAAATTTATATATGGATCAAATCTAGTAATTAAAATGTACCCACTCCCACAATATTGGTATCATATGTTAAGGGTTTAACCAGCCCTTAACTATGAAAAAGTTAAAAATTAATATGGCGTCCAGAACAAAATGGGGGATGATTTTTTGCTAAACCCCATTAATATAAAAAAAATTTCAAAATCAATTATGCTGTTGGAAATAATAAAAACTAAATGGCGTAAAACATTTAATCTGAAATCTAGGCTAAGCTACGATTTGGCCACTATACTATACACAATGAACATGCCAATGAAGGGTGTTATCAAATTCGGCACGGCTGAATATTGCATTCTTATTTGTTAATTATAAAAATCTTTACTGTTTTCGACTGTGTTTGTCAAAATATATTATAAAATTTGTCATTCATTTTGACACTCATCAATATAAATTATTCTTGCTGCCGCAGATTATAGTGGATGACTACTTTGAAGTTCAACTACGGTGGCAGTGCAACTACAAGCCAGTCATATAAAATATGTGAAATTAATGAACGAACATCTGATCAAACAAATATACATGTACGTACATACATATGAATGTATAATAAATTAAAATATAAATTAAAAAACAGATAAATAATTTTAGCAGAAACTCATTTATCAAAGCTTGTCATCGCTTGTGACGACTATGAAAGTCAAGTATTGTAGTTTGTTACAAATAATAGTAATACAAAAATATATAATTAAAAGGTGCGAAAAAAAACAAATAAATTTCCAATTGAATAATTTTCTATACATATGTATGTATGTATATGCAAACACATTCAAACAGACATACAAATATACATAAAATTAAACAAAAAATACAAAAAAAACAACAATAAAAGAATTGCTGAAAACAATTGTTGATGACTTAACGTGACAGTAAAATGCTAAAAGCACGGGGTACATGTGTACGTGCAATCAAAAGTTTAACAAACGCTTCATAATTTAGAACATTTTGGGTGTGAATGAAAATGTGTCAACTGTTGACAAATTACTCTATTCAGTTAAAAACAAAATATAACAAGTAACAGTGCTATATTCGGCCGTGCCGAATCTTATATACCCTTCACAACGTGTAGTCATCCAATAACAATTGTTTGTATCACCATTCATCCCATATAAAATACGTGCATACGTACACGTTAGAATAAATGTGGCATCGAATCCCAGCTGAGCCAAAAAATTTTATTTTATTTTATTTAATATATTATTTATATTTTATTATTTTTTTTTATATTTTTTTTAAATTTTTTTAAAAAATTTTTTTAGAAAAATTTTTAAAAAATTTTTTAAAATTTTTTTTAAAATTTTTTTAACATTTTTTTTTTGTAGTTTTTTTTTATTATTTTTTTCTTATTTTTAATATTTTTTTTTTTTGTAATTTTTTTTGTTTGGTATGTTTTTTACATGTATCTATGTATGTATGTTGTTGTTGTAATTGTGAAAAAAAACGAGGTGGTCGTGGTTTTTTGCTCATATCTCAGAAAGTTATGGGGCGATTGTGCTGAATTTCAATAGCGATTCATTCCTGGATATTTCCAAGAGATTGATAGCATATACAGATCTGAGGAACATATAGTTGCTTCTAAAAGTTGATTTCAACCAACACACGGACAGACGGGCAGACGGACAGACGGACAGACGGTCAGGGCTTAATCGACTCCTCTATTCGTAAGCTTTCAGAAAATATATACTTTATGGGGTCGGAAATGAAAATTGTAGAAATTACAAACGGAATGACAAAGCTATATATACCCTTGTGCACCACAGGTGAAGGGTATAAAAATGTTTAATAAAACACAATGTAAAAGATTTAATCATAAACGAGTAAGTTGAATTCGGTTAAGCATCAGATAGGAATTAGGATGAATAAAAGAGTGTCCGCCCCGAAATTTGCATTATAGTGAAACTGATTTTATAATGGAACTGATTTAAATATGAAAAGTGATAATTCAAATTTTTTTCAGGCTTAATCGAGTGCGTTAAAAATTCTTAAAAATTTATTTTTATACCCTTTACATAAATTATATCCAATTTTCTCAAAAGTAAATATTTTGACATTGGCCCTTTTAGCTCCAAGCCACAGATATATAAGTGATATTCCGTTTGTAATTTTTAAAATATTCATTTTAGGCCCTACAAGGTATGCTTATATATTCAAAATCCTTATAGGTACAGAAACTGATTTAGCCAAGTCTGTCTGTCCGTCCCCACGTATAAAGTTTATCAGATATGCTTTCGAGAGTTTTTCTGTTTAAAGTCACTCATCTGAATATATTACGAGCTGAGGTACGACTGGAAGACTATGATTACTTTGGTTTTTTTCTTAACAAAACAAAGTCAGATTTTGCAACGGCGAATAAAATTTTTGAAAAAAAAAACTAAATCAAAAGTTTAAAGTATCGAACACAAAAAATTTAAAAATTACTTTAAAACAAAAAGTTTACAAAAATAACTTAAATAATTCCGTTATGGGCAAAAAACGTACATTCTGAAAGATATTTGTATCAAGGCTATATGAAGTCATTTACCTATCGAAATAAAAATCAATAGAATTCCTTATTGAAACTAGGAAGCAATGCGTATCAAACTTAATAAAGTATATACAAATTGCGACTTGTAAATTAATTGCTTATTTTAAAGGATTTGCTTGTTTTAATGAAAATGTTATTTTATTATAAGTTAGTGTACAATTTTTTCCACGCTGGATAAACATCGATTTATGTATTTACTCTTGCTTACCATCCAGTGTTGTCCTTTTTGTGTAACACAGTGCAAAATTTTCAAAGTTATCGAGGGTAAACTGCTTCTTGGGAAAATTTTTCTGATCGTTATTATGAAACCCGCATTTGAGTTTTGCTACTTTTATCTGCTGTTCAGAACTTATAGCGTCATGTGAATTTTGCCTTAAACTTGATTTTTCTAAAGTACGCAAAAGGATTGTCATGGCTATAAATCAGAAGCTACTTTGATTTTTTTCCTGTTCTCGCCAGAATTAATGCTATAGGCGGGAAGAAAAAAAGGTGTGAAACAAACTGACCCTAAAAAAAGCATCCAGTGCTTTAAAATTGCTAAAATGTTGAGAAATTTTAATTTTTTATATATTTTTTGACTCATAGCAGTAAACTATAAAAAATATTTCTTTTAGTGTATGCGTAACCATCGACAAAGTGGCTCAACTCAACTTTTTTTTGATTAAAATAAAAAAAATATTTTTCAGCTGTATTTCACATAAAAAGTTTAAGATTTTTGCTTATAAACTATGTGAAAATTTTTCCATAGATGACATTGTTTCTAGTTCATATTAAGATTGAGATAGACTTAGCAATCAATACAAATATCATTAGCAGCAAGCTGTCATTAATGTGACAAGATTGTCTTCTTGCCTTTGAGTAAATAGAATTAAACAGCAAAATCATACAATGCTTCAGTACGGATAATAACAAGTAATTGCAGTTGGAGTCAAAAGTTATCCCAATATGGCCAGAAATTAAATTAACTTTATCTGATTTTAAGTCACAAAGTTCGTTTTTATTTTTATGGCTTTGTTAACAAGCAGAGCTGTAGGTTCTGGGGTATAAAAAATCCAAGAGCCATCATCAACGTCAATTACACTTCCATAGGTGTACAGTGTGGGGCCCAAATCTTCGAAAGCGAAGATGATAGTGCTGTCACCCATAATGGAAAGCGGTATCGGCTTATAATAAAAAATTCTTTACGTCTTGCTCTTGAAAACCTGAGATGTGGTTTCAGCAGAATGAAGCTCGCCCTGCGCAACACAATGGATATAACACAATTGCACTTTTAAGTCAAATTTTTGGAGAGCAAATAATTTGCAGCGCTTGGCCTGATTTGTCATCACCCAACTATTTTCTTTGCGGTTATTAGTCATCACCCAACTATTGTCTTTGGGGTTATTAGAAGCAGCGAGTGTATGCCAACAAATCCAAGACATGTTTAAACCACAAGTTTTTAAAGATATTATGGAAAATTCTTTAAAATAAGCGCAGCTAGAAATTGGGGTAATTTAAATGACATTATTTCTTATACTTTAAAAAGAAAAGAAATTAAAAATTAATAAAAACAAAACTGTAATTACATCTTTAAATCATGGTGACATATGGCCCATATGGAATATTTTTTTTGAAAATTACTCAAAAGACATTCAAGCATTTTAGCAATTGTGAGGCGCTATATCGAGTTTTTTTGGATTATAATATTTCATGTTTTCTTCTAGTCTATAGATACAAATATAGATGTGAATAATGGCTGAATTAGAAAAACCGAAATTAGGTTTTGCTAGCTGAAGTAATACTTCATAAAACTATACACGAATAGCAGTTTACATATTTTGTGTTGCGCTGTTTAATTTTCATAAAATTAGTTTTTATTTATTTATTTTTTATTTATAATCGGTAAGCCAAATAAATGGCCAAAATAATAACAATGATATATACTTAGGGCCGTATTCATAAAAAATATTTTAGGTTTATTAAAGGCTTATTTGACAGATGTTGTAGAGAAATTTGTCAAATAAACCTTTAATAAACCTTAAATATTTTTTATGAATATGGCCCTTATAGTATTAATGACACAGAAAATATTTCAAATATAACTTAATTATTAAGTTTACTTTTGAAATACTTTCTACCTTTTTGTACTGCTGATTCTGAAAATAAATCTTTAATAACTCATTAGGGCATAAAAGAAAATTATTATTTTTTTTCCAAAAACAATTGGTAAATGTAAATAATTTATAGTCTCGCTATTTTTGTTATTATTAATCTACATTTTTCTGCAATTGTCTTATCTTCTTTTTAAATTTGATAATTTTCGAAGAAGAAAGAAAACCAGTATCTTATTTAAGCTGTACAAGAATAGGTAAAATTTAAAACACAACAACAAAAAGTGTTTTATTAAAAACTTATGATTGATGGCTGGTAATAAATTCGAGAATAAACATGGCACCCAGTTATCAATTACTTGCACCCTAGATATTTTTTAAAGGTTTTATATTTTACAATTTGTTTTTTTAAGGCTTGTTTCTCTTAAACAAGTATTGTGACACAATGTAGATGAAGGTAATACTTAAATGTTTTTAACAATTCAACACTGATAAAATCATTAAACAAATTGAAAGAAGAAAAAAAAACAACAAATTATTGCTATCTTCTATTAATGTCATGAACACCGCACCCACTGTAGAGAAAACAGACAATTTTAATTAATTTCAAAACTTACTATTTGTTTTATTCTCAATTCATCATATAATTTTAAATAATGAAAAAAAAGGAAAAAAATATAAACATATTTAAACTTTTTACTTGTCTGTATAGAATTACTGATGCTTAGAGATTTTAAAAAAATATTTAAATAAATAGTTAAGCATGATCAATGTATTTCCTCCCATTTTTTCAAATGGGTTGGGTAGAATTTCTTCAACTGTGCAAACTTTCAATATATTTGAGTAATTGTTAAGATCAAAATAAAGTTATTTGGTTTTTGTATATTTTTTTTTTATAAAATTTCTTTATTTCTAGCTTTTAACGAAAAAACGGAATAACAATATTTTTGCGAAATAATATTTTTTTTAACAGTTGTTATGGTAAAATAGAAAGCTTCCGCAACTTCAAGAAAATTACTCTTGTCATTAATTCGACGGGACATACCAGCACGTCAAAAATTTCGATTCTTCCAAACATGTTGTATTGTCACAACAGTACAGATACACTATGTACAGAAGAGCAAACTTAGTTTTATAAAGGGTGTTTTTATACCCTCCACCTGTGGTGCCCAAGGGTATTATAGTTTTGTCATTCCGTTTGTTATTTCTACAATATTCATTTCCGACCCCATAAATTATATATTTTCTGAAAGCTAATAACTAGGGGAGTCTATTGAGCTGTTTGTCCGTCTATCCGTCTTTGGTAGAAGTAAATTTTTAGAAGCTCCTACATGTTACTCAAATCAGTGTATGGTATCGGTCTTTTGCACATATCCGAAAACGAATCGCTATTTACATCCAGCATTATTGCACCAAAACTCTCTGAGATATGAGCAAATGAACACGGCTGCCTCGTTTTTGGTCATATTTTTACTATAAAAAATTAAACATTTTCGGCCTTAGGATAATTTATGGACTAGTTTGTAACTATTAATACGTACGATATGCCTCTGGATACATTTTTTGAAAAATTTGGATACATCGATTACTAATCCGCAAAGTTATGGGCAAAAATTTGAAAAATATAAAGTTTATTTTTTAAATACGTCAAGTTATTAAGGCTTTTAATTAATTGTTGGACATGTTAAAAACACTAGAATATAGGGCGTAGTGTCCAAAATTACTCCATAGAAAAATTGACAAATCGGTTTAAAACTAACTGAGATATAAGCACAAAAATACAAGAGCTTTGGTGTTTTTCCTAAAACCTTAGAACGGTCACCATTGACTGTAGCATTTTGAACAGGTATCATGTTAAAATAAGTACGGACCAATGATTTTACCATCCAGTAAAGCCTAATAAACAGTCAAAAAAGTCAGCGTAATCGCTAAACAAAATTGCCTTATGAAAATCGGGATCAACGGCAATCTTGTTTTTGGATAAATCATGACCGAATCTACGCCTTACTATTCATGCATCTATTCATGTTAAAATAAGAAACTAAACTAAACATAAATTTGTTGACAGCTGACAAAAAGACCACCAGTTATAAAAGTGTTGTCAAATTATAGTTCTTTACCTTTATAAAAAACTCCTGGTATATATTCACAAACACTGGCTCATATTCATAGACAAAAGTAAAGTTCATTTTGGTATTTTTTCATAAATCCTTGTATATCGGAGAACCCACTTTTTATATATTTTTTAATGTGTGAACATTTGTTTCTTCTTGTTTTCCGGTTTCGCAAGGTATGTTACATGGTGTGAGGTTGTGGATAAAGCGCTATGTACTATACTTTACAGCTTTAAATGTTAAACTTTATATATAGAAAATGTAGACAATAAAGTTCTCGATTAAGTGCAACCACTTTATAAGTTATGTTCATATATAATAACTTGTTCAGCGCAGATCCAAGGGAAAAAAGTAATATTTCACCCCTACCCCAAGTAGTAATAATTTTGGCAGCCATAAATAAATTCATAAATTTTAATATGACCGAGTATGCCCGAAAAAGCGGTACAAAATTGGACCGGCAGGATGGCGTTCATAAGACGCGATATTGGATGCTATATACCAGAAATTATTTTTAATTGTTAAAATGCTTTAAAATGAGCTTATTAAACAAAAATTGAAATGAATTTTTGGTGTTTAATTTTTCAAGAGATTTCTACGTATGTATGTTAATGCACTACTACAATTTTTTATTTTAAAGTAATTTAAAAAAAAAAATACTTTAGTGTGGGACTATGACTGTGGGTTACTGCAATTTTTATTAGAAAAAAACTGTCAAGGAATCATAAGAAATATGAAAAAAAAACTTTAACATTAAATATTTGTTGACTACTTTTAATTATTATCATGAAAAGGAAATATAAAAATCATAAAAACTTTATTTAACAAATAAAACCAAAACCATTTTTATTATGGTACCAAGTAAAGGTTAAAGAGTAATATCGCAAATGATAGTTACTGGACATAAACAGTCATAGTTGCAACTAGTGCCTTTTCAGTCACAGTGATTTAATCACAAATACAGAAATATCATCTCTAACATTTCAACTGACAACATCCAACATATTGATTGCTCTTACTTGAATGTTTGTCTTGAATTGTCGTTAACACAAGTTAGAGGCATAATGTTTGTTTTATTAGATTCAAACTATGACTAATAGTTTTTGCAAAATAAGCATTAAAAACACACAAAGTCGATAATAATCATAAAACTACCATAAACACGATGAGGAAAAATATAAATAAATACAATATAATTTGCAAAAGGAGAAGAAGAAAAAAATAAAAAAATAATTAAAATCGTGTACGATAGACATGTGTGTTTAAACTAACGTACATTTGTTTATATTAATGAAGGTCATGTTTGTTTTCATAAACGTTTTTTTTTTTAATTAAATCTATGCATGTTTTAAAATTTAAATATACAAAAAAGCGCACACAAACAATCATTTAGAAATAAGTTTAATGTAAGCATAGAATATAAACTAAACCCAACATGATATCGCACCTTCTATATGTCTGTCAGCTGATATTTCTTAATAGTTTTGTTGTTTGTGTGTAGCTTTGTGTTGAAGTGTTACTGTGTTACATTTGTACAAACATATGGATATGCATAGAAATATGCAAAATGCCAAAGCAAATACTCTCAAAATATCAAACAGAGGAACAGTTACTTCAGGTTATTTATTTTTTAATGCAATTTAGTTAGCATGAATGCCACAATACTTACTAATTTCAAACCATAAACACATTTCACTTACATGCCAGTACACGCCTATATAAAGTAAAAAACATATTTAAATTATATAGTTTTAAATGGACATTTTAATACATATTGAACTGATCTGAAGGTATAAATAACTGATTATAAAAAAAGGCAGTGCCACTCCTATATAAAGTAAATATTATTTTTTGAATTAATTATTCCTTAATCTTGAACACATATTGGGATCACTTGAAAAGAACTAAGTGGACAGTGCCATGTCCATTGTGTAAATACTTTAAATTAACTTCCTGTTCTTATAAAAAATAAAAAGGATTTCGCTTGAAAATGTATTTTCAAAACAACAACAACTTTTGGAAATTTGTTATTGTTTTTATTATGAAATTACAAACAAAAAATTTTTAGTTTTATAAGAATCGGAGCTAATTTAAATAAAAAATTAATTTCGCCAATATCTCACACAGCTTGCTTTATTGAACTTGAAAAAAAAATTATATGATATAATCAATAAACAATAAAAAAAACCCAAAATGCAAAAGCATTGCAACAGCGCTATCGAATAAACAAAAATGAATGGATATGCTTGTGCAGAGCTCGAGCGTGTAGTATCATTAACAAACATTTTGTTTAAATAAATTTTAATTAGAATTTTAATGAGCATGCTTAAAACAACTTAAATGCATATAATTAGCATGGTATTATGTTTATATATATAGTAGCGAAGCCCGGCGCGCGTTGCTACGCCCCTTGATGAACAAAAAGGCATTCTGTATTTTAATTGAATATATTAAAAATAATATTTTATTGATTTTGATTGTTATGCAAGTGGGTATACAATATTTTTGGTTTTTGCATTTGCTGTAAAAATGAACAAATTTTGGTGTTCCCACTCTGGATCATGCGACGTACAGCTGGCCATATGAAAAGCATGGATTTTTTAAATTCAATCCTGCAACACGCAGAGATTATCCTTGTGCTTTGTTGATGGTAATAGTGAAGGCAAGGCGAACTGGAAACTGTAGTCGCTTGAAGTTGAAAGGCAAATCGGTGGGAACGATTGGAATGCGAGGGAATAGCTGCAAATAATAACTTATTTTTAATAGGGGTGGCACTGGCAACTTTTCTAATTACGAAAGTATATAGTCACGACAGCACAATATGTGTGCAAAGTTTCAGAAAAATCGATCCAGCGCAAGTACCTCAAAATTATAACTTTTTTTATGGCTGTAGCCCCGCCCACTTTTTACCACCCATAAACACTCCCTGGAATGTTTACAACATCTTGGAAAAGTTTGAGTTCGATCGGCTTTACGGTTTCGGAGTCTATAGCTAACACACACACACACAGACCGAGTTTTTATTTTTATGAAATATATTTAATATAAATTTGATATGCCTGAAATTTTTTCAACAAATTGGTCACTAATCGCCAAAGTTATAGGAAAACACGATGACCTCTCAGAGACATCTGAAGACAGACTGTACAAACTGCCAATTTGTCTATTTATATTTCTAGTACTCCTCCTCTTGGACTGATTCTAATAGACTTCAAAATCTGGCAAGTGATTTGATCTTGTCAAAACAGTGTCATACAGACGATAACAAACTAGGTGTAAAAAATATGAAATTTTGCAAATTGGCTGCTTGATAAATATAATTGTAATATTAGGAAATAAAGGTTACACGCCATCTTAACGCCTATCTTTCATATCTTTATTCTTAAAGTCATCTATGTTTTAACATCTAAATTGAATACATAATCAAAAATTATTTTGACACTCCTACTTTAGCCGCCCACCTCCCATATATTTTTCTATTAATCGCATTTTTTTGTTCAATATTTTAAATTTTTATGGAAATTTGTGTTTCATATATATCTTGAAATAATTTGGCGGATTATATATGTAACACGCCCACTTTAATGCCCACTTATTTGTGATTTGTATGTATACGCTTGTTTAGTGGATTTTTTTAAAACAACTTTCGCTTCATATGGTTCCACTACAATACAATAGTATGATAAAAAAAAAACACAATTCGAAAGATATATACAGATTTAATAACAGTTGTATATAATTTGTTAGTAATTTATCTAGTAATATTTTGTACAACATCCACTAAAATTTTGCCTATATACAAAGTCGTATATACAATACATCAGAGATGGAAAAATTAATTAATTTATTTATTTTTAAGAAGTTTTTTCAATATGTTTAAGTGAATTTCATATAACGTACAACTACTACGATAGGTTGTGAATTGTGCAAATGTTTTTTTTTATTGAATAATATTTACATATTAAAAATATTTTAATATTTTCAATGAACTTAAGTGAATTAAAATTGTATTTAAAAAAAATGTTTTCCATTTAATTTTTTTTCCCCATTTCAAGGTTTTATCGAAATGCGTATTTAAACAAATTGGTTCACAACTCATGCGGTCATAGCCGCATGTCATCTCAATTTATTGAAATATGTAATTTAAATATTTATCTTTGAATATTTATGTACTTGAATAAATATTAAAAAAGAAAATTTGTGTTTTTAAGTTTTTGTCTGGAACAATTTTCCAGTTTACAACCATCCCTCTTTGTGTTCGATGACGACTATTGAACTGCACTTTTGGTGTATTTACTTGTGAGCAGTCAGTGTTTTTTGCATTAATTTTAATTTTTAATTGTTAAGTGGTAAATGACCACAAACATCAAATAAGCAAAGCAGAAGAGTGGCAGATGTTTTTACGTATCATATCTTAAGAAGCTAAAACTTTATATAAAAAGTACAACTATAAAATGTTAACAATTCCAAGTTTTTGTTTATTATACCCTTCACACAGTGAAAAAGGGTATATATAGGTTTGTCATTCCGTGTGAAATTTCTACAATTTTCATTTCCGACCCCATAAAGTATATATTTTCTGAAAGCTTATGAATAGAGGAGTCGATTAAGCCCTGACCGTCTGTCCGTCTGTCCGTCTGACCGTCTGTCCGTGTGTATGTTGAAATCAACTTTTTGAAGCCCCCCGACATAGGTTGGACCCGGGTAAGGTATTAAAATATCAGAAATATTCGGGAGTAGATCGGTATTGAAAATCAGAAACATCGGTACATAAACAACTGAGATATGAGCAAAAACCCACGACCACCTCGATTTTCTATTCATAAAAACAACATTACAACAACAACATACATACATACAAACGTGTATACTGGTTAGAGAAAACGTGGCATCGAATCCCAGCTGAGGCAAAAAAAATTTTTTTTTTAATTTTTTTTTTATTTTTTTTTTATTTTTTATTTAATATATTATATATATTTTTATTATTATTTTTTTTTATTTTTTTTTTTTTAATTTTTTTTTTATTTTTTTTTTGTTTTATATATATTATATATGTATATAATAATTTTTTTTTTTTAATTTTTTTTTTAAATTTTTTTTTTTTAAATTTTTTTTTTATTTTTTATTTTTTTTTTGTTTTTTTTAACATACATACGTGAATTTACTGTTATTGCATGACTACACGTTGTGAAGGGTATATAAGATTCGGCACGGCCGAATATAGCGCTTTTACTTGTTTTTAATTCAGATTCAGAGCTTTAAATACAATTTAATGCAATACTTAAAAAAAATAATAAAAAAAAATTCAAATGATATTTTAATAAAAATTACCAACAATAAAAACACACTTCTAATAATTAATATAGAATCTTAAAATCAACGCAATATTCCAGAGTGTTTTCGAATTTCACAAATTAGGTATTTTTGCATGAAGTGTGCGTTGTTAAATTTAACAAATTTGTGATAATTTACTATTAAAGTAAAATTATAATTTTTGTGATATACACAACATTAGGGAGATTAATTAAAATTATTTTTAAGAGTATAAAAATTAAATTTATATATAATTTTTTTAAAACTAATTATTCATAAAATAATATTTAGTTCTTAGTTCAACAAAGATTATTAGTTATAAAATTAAAAGTATTGTTGCAATTAAACGCCGCAGCGTTTATTTCAGCCCACAGAAATTATCAAATCTATGTGTTTATATTGATATGATGTTTTTTTTTTGAAAATAGTGCTTGCTATTCATTAATACTACATTTATACCTGAGCGAAATCTTGTAATTAGCAGATACTAGATTTTGGCAAAATCTATTTAAAATCTAGTACTACTTCGTGATGTAGCTGTGGTTTTTATTAAATGGTAATAAAATATACAACGCTGCATAAAGAAAAATTCAATCATAATATATAAGATGGTTGCAACTGCACAAGTACTTTATTGCTTAATTTTTTTTTATATGGAGTTTGAATTTTGGAAAAGTAGAGCATAGAGAGCCTCTCAGACCACCTTGTAAATAAAAATACTGTTTGGACAACCAAATCCTGCAAAATGTCAAAAACAGTGGTATTAACGGTATAGATTTTAATAAAGATTTTAAATCGAATCTACTAGATTTCGCTCAGCTGTAAATGTAGTATAAATGGAAAATAATATCACACGAAATTCTTTTTAAGGATTTTTTGACAGGGATTATGATATAAACTGGGGGTTCTTTTATTTTAAATAATAACACTTTAAATTTATTATAAAAGTAAGAGAACTTTCTATATTTTAACAAACTCGAATGTAATTATGCAAATTTTATTATTTCACTTACTGCTATACACCTTTATTATCAAATTTACTTTAATATACACTTAATAGCTCTACTGTTATACTGATTATGTTAGCTGTGCTGTTCAAATAGTTAAAGTAACATAGTGGTAGTCTGTAAAATGCCACAAAGTTTCCGCACGAAAACACTAATACAGTCTGGTAAATTGTTAGAATGTACATAGTTATATTAAGAATAAAAGTGGGATCATATGATTGCCGCAAATGCACCAACCAACTGACACAATTTTTTTTGTGTTGAATTGACGCACAATAATGAGATTATTCCAATCAAATACTTTGTAATGACACGATTGTCTCACTTTATACAAATTTGATTGTTGCAAGATGGCGTAAAATGCTATAGTGACAAAAATCGCCGCATTCTCGTCACACGATTGTTCTTGTTCGTAGCAACGCTAGCTAATTTTGTTGTGTCTGTGTTGTTTTTTATACCCGCCACCAAAAAAATGGTGGGGGTATATTCATTTTGTCATTCCGTTTGTAACACATCGAAATATCCATTTTAGACCCCATAAAGTATATATATTCTGAATCAGGGTTTGATTTGATGACGATCTAGCTATGTCCGTCCGTCTGTCCGTCTGTTGAAAGCACGATAGAGGTCGCACCGAAAAAGCTAGGGGGCTCAAATTTTGCCAGAATCTTTCTTATAGACAAGGTTTGTTTGGTATTGAAAATGGGCTAAATCGGAATATTAGGAAGAGAGTTATAGCTCGAAAAGCAAGAGTAGGTCGAAAAAACCGTGTCCTTCGAACATCGAATAAAATGGAATTGTGTCCAAACACATTAACGTAGACTCATGAAACTTCGAATATATATTTCCTGAGTAAAAACAATGTTTTTCCCCGAAAATTATTAAAATCTATGCATTAGGAGAGGAGTTATCGCTCAAAATGTACGAAAATTTATACCGCACAGTGTATTTTTCGGTATATTTAAAAACAAAAACGTCATAAAAGCAACAAAATTGGATGTACGACTCTGAAATTTTGCACACTTTGCTTTTTGGTGAGGGGCTTTTTTGTAACGGAAAATCAATGTGCCACGCCCACTTTTACGCCCACCTCCCATATAACGATTTACCTAAAATTCATATAATTTCTCTATTAATAAAGATTTTGGAATAACAAAGGGCTATGTTGAAACACCTAAGTTGTACTCATTCGAAAAAACAACTTTGACACGCCTACTATAACGCCCACTTTTCACGTTATCTACCGTTAATGAAATTTAAAAGCTCATAAAACCGCCAAAATGAGAGGTATGATGATAAAATTTGCTACGTATATCCCCCTAGGCAATGTCATTACTGTGCCAGAAAGTTAAGGTGCCACGCCCACTTTTACGCCCACCACCCATATAACGTTTTATATAAAATTCATATAATTTCTCTATTAATAAAGATTTTGGAATAATAAAGGGCTATATTGAAACACCTAAGTTGTACTCATTCGCAAAAATAACTTTGACACGCCTACTATAACGCCCACTTTTCACGTTATCTACCGTTAATGAAATTTAAAAGCTCATAAAACCGCCAAAATGAGAGGTATGATAATAAAATTTGCCACGTATATCCCCCTAGGCAATGTCATCACTGTGCCAGAAAATTAAGGTGCCACGCCCACTTTTATGCCCACATCCCATATAACGTTTTACCTAAAATTCATATAATTTCTCTATTAATAAAGATTTTAGAATACCAAAGGGTTATATTGAAACACCTAGGTTGTACTCATTCGCAAAAATAACTTTGACACGCCTACTATAACGCTCACTTTTCACGTTATCTAACGTTAATGAAATTTAAAAGCACATAAACACGCCTACTATAACGCCCACTTTTCACGTTATCTACCGTTAATTAAATTTAAAAGCTCATAAAACCGCCAAAATTAGAGGTATGATGATAAAATTTGCTACGTATATCCTTCTAATCAATGTTATTGTTGTGCCAAGAAGTTAAGGTGACGCGCTCACTTTAACGCCTACCTCCCAACGGTTTATCTTAAATTCATGTAATTTCTCTATTGACAAAGTTTTTGGGAAAATAAAGGACTATATTGAAATATCTAAGTTGTATTTATTAGCAGAAACTTTATTGACACGCCTACTTTAATGCCCACTTTCATTGAAAGACTACATTTACAAAAGCATTGTAGTATCATATCGAAGTTATAAAGGGTGGTTAAATTTTAAGGGCGATGTTGAATTTAAATAAATAGCAAATTATTTAGGAAATTATTATTATTTCTTTTTATAATGATAATATTTGTATGGTTCAATTACGTTTGTAACAAAATATCTGCCAAATGCCCCCCCCCCCCCCCATCCTTGGCGACCCTCCTCTATCTGATGTTCCAAATTTTCAATGACAATGTTGATGCTCAATAGTTAGGGATGATGATGAGGCTTGACTGCTCTTTTGCCACACTATCGCAAAAAACAGCAACGGTGCCCATTCAACGAACTAAGAAGGCATTCACAGATTTTCTAACATTTTATACAGACCTGTTTTGCAGAAATTTAAATATTTTTTACAATTTTCCCGATTGTGGACGAATTTGAACGATTATGTTGATCAAAAGAATTATGCACAAAATGCATTTTGACTTGAACGCCCATTTTTATAAAAAAAACCTGAATAACTTTAAAGCGTTGCTCTTTCCACGGATCAAATTGAGTAAGTTTGAGATTGAGAAATGTCAAGTGAAATGCAGAAAACAAATTTAAAGATTAGGTGTAGTTCACCTTCAACATGGGCCCTTAAAATTTAACCACCCTCTACAAAGAAAGTGATATATATTTTATTATAAAGAGATTATTCCATAGCGATTAACAAAATAATAAATATTGTGCTTTAAATGTACACAAAATTGGTGGTGGGTATAAAAGATTCGGCACAACCGAATATAGTGCTCTTACTTGTTTGTGCATAAAAATGGTTTGTTTTCTTAAAAAGAAAGAAAATTGCATCTTCTTTGTATATTGTATTGTATTTTTATATTTGGTATAAAAAAAAATGTATTTACGGTTTTGTAGAAATATACTTACAAAAACAAATGTGTACACTCAATAAGGAAATATAGTTATGCTGGGGGTACGCAAAGCTTAACTGGCTTAAAATAATATAAATAAATTTTATAATTATGAATAGAAGAAAAACTTTTTAATCACAAATAATTGAAGCACGCAAAACAATTAAAATGTTGGCGCGTGTTGTGAACTTCGATTGCCGCTAAAGAACAAAATAAATTTGACACACTTTTGACATTTTTTTTGGCGAGCTGTTGTATTTAAAGTGGTCACACGGTTGCCCCGCCAGAGTTGCATTTTATTGGTTAAGACAAACACAATATTATCCGCGACTGTCACATGTACCAATTTATTGTGCAACCACATGATTGGAATACAAACAAGTAAGAGCGCTATATTCGGCCGTGCCGAATCTTATATACCCTTCACAACGTGTAGTCATGCACCATTCATCCCATATGAAATACATAAAAACATCCCATTGTAAAATTATAAATTTACGTATGTATGTTAAAAAAAATAAAAAATATTTAAAAAAAAATTTAAAAAAAATTTAAAAAAAATAATTAAAATATATATAATGAATATAAAACAACAAAAAAATAAAAAAAAAAAATAATAAAAATATAAATAATATATTAAATAAAAAATAAAAAAAAATTAAAAAAAAAAATATAAAAAAATTTTTTTTTGGCTCAGCTGAGATTCGATGCCACGTTTTCTCTAACCAGTATACACGTTTGTATATATGTATGTTGTTGTTGTATTGCTGTTTTTGTGAAAAAAAATCGAGGTGGTCGTGGGTTTTTGCTCATATCTCAGTTTTTTATGTACCGATGTTTCTGGTTTTCAATACCGATCTACTCCCGAATATTTCTGATATTTCAAACCTCACCCGGGTCCAAGCGATGTCGGGGGGCTTCAAAAAGTTGATTTCAACATACACACGGACAGACTGGAAGAGCTCAATCGACTCCCCTATTCATAAGCTTTCAGAAAATATATACTTTATGGGGTCGGAAATGAAAATTGTAGAAATTTCACACGGAATGACCAACCTATATATACCCTTTTTCACTGTGTGAAGGGTATAAAAATTGTGAAAATTGGTGCATTACGGCAATCGTGTGATCCTACCTTAAGAAGTAGATGTTGATATTAAGTAATATGTAGGAAAACTAATTGCACCTTTAAGTATGCTGCACATAATTACACATTTCGGCTATATGTTACTGAACATGTTAGTCGATTAAGCAGCAGACCAAAGGAAATGTTAAATGTACTACTGTAAAAAAACTACTAAAACTTAAACTACTGTTAATTTAACTAATGTAAATCAAACTTTTGAAAGTTAAATCTGTAACAATATGGTGTTCAGATCAAGAAAATCTTCTTATTTCTGCTTAGTTTGGTAAGTCAATTTATTGGCATTTGAAAATTACACAAATTTATTTAAAAAATCGTATTTCATTCCAACCTAAAGGGGTGAAAAGTATATAAAGATAAGAAACTTCAAGTCATATATTAATTATAAGTATATACAGACATTTCAGAAACTTAAAATTTCGCCTCTTTTAAACTAAACTCAAAAATTTTTAAATCAAAATCAATATTTTTAAATTGAATTTATTTAAAAAAACTGACTGATTAAAATAAAAAATACCGAATAATTTTATATTGTATGTTAAGTAGATATACTATTTAACAAAACTCTCTTGAAATGACATATAATAATTTCTCTATAATTGTATGAATCGCAACACTTTATTGGTTTTATAAATTTTATATTTACCGCTTTATCACGGTTGAATATGTACATCTTTGATTTTAACTTTTTCACAAATTACTATATTTCACTGGTCAAGCTCTTTCATTTGATACCAATAATGTGAAGGTTAAAAGGGGCAAAGCCATAATTTGACCTATATGTCTGACATTTTACTTCGGACATAGTTTACTGTGTTCTATTTATTCGCTTGGTTAAAGAGGGTTTAACAGGGAACACTTTTTATAAATAGATTTGGCCCATATATAAATTTATTGTACGGAATTTTTTAATATTAGGCGGAATGTTTATTTGTTTATAGACTATTATATTTTCCTAGTATCCAATTTACTCCTCCCAATTGTCCAAAATTTAAAAAGGATTAATGTTCGTTTAAAAACATTTCCCAAATATGGATATTAAAAGCATAACTAGAATGTATTAAGAATATGAGAGAATATCCACTTCGAGAAAATGTCATTTGATATGAAAGAAAATAATAAATGGAAATGAATGCTATGCTTCCCATTTTGTAATTTCATTATATTGTTACATAAATAGCAGTTTTAAATTATATATTAGTATAGCGATAAAGAGTTCTGATGATGAAATCGTAGCTGGTTTCGATAATGTATTCCACTCGGCTAATATCGGAATCATTTTTCATTATTATTTAATGTTTACATATTAATTTAAAAATTTTTTTAAGAAGTTTGTTAATAGGTGAACTTAAGTCAGAATAAAATGATTTAAAGTAAACAAAACTCCGTTAAATTATAGCTTAAAATAAAAACTGAAAAAAAATAAATTAAAAATAGAAACACTGATACTATTAAATTTATTATGCATAACAATTTATTTTAAAATATACGAATTAAAAAATAAATACTCGCTCATGAAGTCATATTTTTCCTCTATAAATTAATTAAGTCGTTCTATTTCACACAACAACTCACTGAATCAGATTTAAAAAATAATAATAAATTAGAAGGTAAAATGTTTTAAACAATTCTTATTCATTTTCTAAAAAATATATAACAATAAAGCGTTTTGTGTTACCAATTATGCTGTCATATTTATATAAAAAAATACACCCACCTCTAAAGTTTAGAGAAACTGACAAAAAAATCAAAAAGATGTGTAACATAAAAAAAAAAAACATAGAAAAAGCTTATAGTTTTACAAAAATGTTACAGCGAATAGTTTAATTGTAATGCAAAGTAAATATTGTTGTTACCTAAATTAAATTACTTCATTATTAGTCGAACCTCTGCAAAATCACTTCTTTGTCATCTTTTTGTTTTTTTTTGCTGGGAAATAAATACAGATGAAACGAACAGACAAAAATATTAGCCAATTAACTACAAACTGCTCGTCGTACCACTAGCCAACTAAAAAGCTATCGACAATAACCGCCACAAAAATGACCTTGTCAACGAAAGTTTTATTTTTTAGTTCATTCTCTTATCATCGCGTTTGTTTGTGTGTGTTTTTTTTTACTTTTTATATTTCAATTTGGTTTTATTATGTTTCATTGTTAGCAAGTTCACTTTTCCTTTTTAGCAGTTTGGCATATTATTATGGCTAACTATACTTAATGTTTTAAGTGATAAGGTAAATATGTAAGTATCTACTATAAAAAGTTATGGGAGTTTTAAACAACAAGTAGCCGGAGTTAGGTGCGTCCGAATAGTTGACACATTGTTATATAGTTTTTTGTAGAAATTCGAAAAAAAAAATTTAATAATATTTAGTTAAATGTTTTTAAGGAAAATATTGCAAAGGTTTACACGCAGGAGTTTCTTTCCATTTTCATTTTATTTAGTAGTGCTTATGCTAGATCATCAGAATACATTTATTTTTCTACTTATTTTTTATAATTTCTATTTATAATTTAAAGCGCTTTTGAATGAAGTTATTTGTTATTTTATTTTATTCTTTTTAAATGCAGTTTAATTCTAATTACAAATTTTTCAAACTGTCCCACATTACTTCGATAATGAAAAAATAGGAAATACGCTCTCTTATCCTTATAAAAATATTTTAAAAAGGTGGCCGTTATGTACTAAGTTTTTTCTTGTTTTTGTTTTTTTGGGAGTTTTTTTTGTGTAACTCTGGGTCTCCAAGTATCAATTTTTATTACTAAGTATGTGCAAAAACGTCGACAGAATAACGGTACTTTATTGCTAAAGTATGTCTATTTTCATTTGGTGGAGAACTCGACACAAGTTATTTATTTATAAAATTTAATACATACTTTCAAATTTTATGTTTTTTTTTATTAAGTTATTATCAGGTAAAATTATTTTAATTTTTCTTTTTTCTGCAAAGAAAAACAACAAATGAAACGATTTTGACAGCTTATCGCGGCAATAATTGCTCAAGCATTCAGCAAAGCAATTACTGCACAACAAATTGCAATATGTGGCAATTTGCGGTCTACATGTCACAATTTTTATGGACGTTATCAAATTTAACAATTGAAGCAATAAATATTGGTACGTGGAGACCCCGGGCTTCACTGGTTTTCTTTTAGTTTTATACTTATATATTTTGTGAAAATTTTTTTTATTTGTCTTTGATATTTATTTGAAGTTTTTCTTAAGTCTTTTAAACTGCGTTTAACCGCTTCAACAAGGGCTCTCTGGTGCTTTGAGTGATAACTAATCGATTTTTTTGTTAAATAAAAACGTTATTAATTAGCCACAATGAAAAACCTTTTCAGTTGCTTTTTTTTGTATGACGTCAAAATTGCTTATACAAAGTTTCAACTAAACTCCTTTTATAGCTTCCTATAGATGACGTCAAATGTATTTTTTTTAGCTTAAATTATTGAAAATTTTTTGGGACAATATCCTGGATATTAAATAAATTTCTTATGTTTCGTAACAAATATACTTTTAAGACAACAATCGAAATAAAATTAATTTTTTTAAATAAAATATTTTTTAGGCTGGTTTTGCAAAGGATAGATGTACGTTAATTTTATTGTTTTACCGTAATCTGTAAATTTTATACCATTAGTCAAATTTCGTCAATAAAGAAAATGTTTTTGTTCAAATGAGAAAAATCGAGTTAACCTTAAGCAATATCAGTAGAAAATTTGGTGCAGGGATGGGAAATTTGGTACAAATATATAATTTGTACCTGTGGTAGGGATGGGCAAAAAATATCGATATACCAAAATATCGATATTTAAGAAAAAAAAATATCGATATATATTGCCGATATTTCAAAAACCGATATATAGATTCTTATTTACGAGTATCGTATCTTTTTCGATATATTTAGAGCTCTATAAGTTTTAGACTTTTTTCAACAATACTGGCTGGCAACACCGCATGCATCATATGTTTTGTCACCATCATTTTTGTTATGACGTCTAGCTTAGCCATTCTTATTTTAAATTTAGTCCCTCAAATGACGCATCAATCATCTCCTTCTTCCACTTTTCTGAAAAAGGTTGAAGAAAAAATAGAAAAAAATATTTTTCTTTCAATAGTCACCATATTGGACCCAAGGTTCAAGTGTATTCTTTTCACTGTTATAACAGCTGTTTCAAATGCTATATTAAAAATAAACGATATTTTTCGCTCAGAACATCATAGTAAGAAGGAATAAGTTTCTCCCGCTTTGTGGTCTGCTATAAGAAGCGGAATGACAGGGGATCACAAAAGGCAAAGAGTACTTCTGATGTCTATATCCGATGAGTACTGGTTTGAATATTATATAAGCGTAAGGTATATATATAATTTATTTGATGTCATTTAAAATTTTGTCGTATATTTTTATAGCTTTAATATGGCGAACTGACAATATTCTTCGGTGATTCTTTTTTTCTATTATTTTAGTTATTGTTGTATTTTTAGCACAAAAATTAAAATTTTTTAGCCCTAGAATAATTTATAGACAAAATTGTTATTATTAGTATATGTTATATGCCTCTAGAGTTATTCATGAAAAATTTTGAAAAAAACGGTAAATTTATAGGAATAAACCCAATTTCAATTTTTTAACTTAAGTCGTTTTGTATAACGTCAAAAATTTAGCATATGAAAAGGCAATTGCGTCTTAAATTTCAAATAAAGATGTTTTCAAAATTAATTCACCATGGAGAAGATCTCCATAAAGAAGAAGGATAGTTAATGTTTTTTGCCAAATGAACTTGTCTAGTGTTACTAAAAGGAGGAAAACGTATATTTACAAATTTCAGTTAAATTTGTAAGCTGTGTATGCACATAATTAAGTTGCTTAAATTTTGAGTAAAGAAAAAAACTTCTGAAAACATTTCACATGAAAACATGAATAGAATTTATAAACAAAAACTGATTAATTGTCGTACATATCGCACACTAAACACAAAAGGTGCACAACGAATTATAGTGCAAATCTCTAACTACTGTGAAAAATTGTCATTAAACACACTCTTCTTTTACTTTATTACATTTAGTTATGCTAGTTTTCATGTTAAATAAATTTTCTCTTTGAAAATCTTTTGTATAAAAACAAATAAGAGCGCTATATTCGGCCGTGCCGAATCTTATATACCCTTCACAACGTGTAGTCATGCAATAACAGTAGTTTGTATCACCATTCATCCCACATGAAATACGTACATACATATAAAAAACATACATACATAAAAACATCCCATTGTAAAATTATAAATTTACGTATGTATGTTAAAAAAAAAAAAATAAAAAAAAAAATAAAAAAAAAATAAAAAAAAAATAAAAAAAAAAATTAAAAAAAAATAATTAAAATATATATAATAAATATAAAACAAAAAAAGAATAATAAAAATATAAATAATATATTAAATAAAAAATAAAAAAAAAAAATAAAAAAAAATTAAAAAAAAATATATAAAAAAAAAAAAAAATTTTTTTAGCTCAGCTGGGATTCGATTCCACGTTTTCTCTAACCAGTATACACGTTTGTATGTATGTATGTTGTTTTTGGAAAAAAATCCAGGTGGTCGTGGGTTTTTGCTCATATCTCAGTTGTTTATGTACCGATGTTTCTGATTTTCAATACGGATCTAATCCCAAATATTTCTGATATTTTAATACCTCACCCGGGTCCAAGCAATGTCGGGGGGCTTCAAAAAGTCGATTTCAACATACACATGGACAGACGGACAGACTGACAGAGCTTAATCGACTCCCTTATTCGTAAGCTTTCAGAAAATTGTAGAAATTTCACACGGAATGACAAACCTATATATACCCTTTTTCACTGTGTGAAGGGTATAAAAACACAACAACCAAATAGGAAATTTTAAAATTTTAGAAAACTATATTTTAATTAAAATTTACAATTCATTTGCATTTTTTTTATTTACAAACTTAGCTTGAGCCTCTCCTCAAAATGTTTGTTTGTTGAGTTGTGCTCCTTTTGTATTTCGTGTACGTTATGTTAGTTTTGAAAATTATTTGACACCTATTGCTTGTGTTATATTGTGAGCACAAAAAAAATATATAAATATTTTCTAAATTATTGTTAAACGTAGTAAATACATTAGTTGTGGAATATCCATTAGGCGCATAAATTTGTCATTTATTGTTTGTGGTTTCATTACAACGAAATCAATTGTCTGTTTGTAACTCATGACTGCTAGAGGAATATATATATTCAATTTTTATTTAATCTCGCAGTGTGACAATTTTTAGTAGTTGACAAGTGTCACTAGGATTTGAACATTTCAACGCTAATTGAATTTTAAAATATTTTCTTTGTGTCAATAAGTTTAAATCAATATACATATTCACCAGCAGAGGAAAATGCGTTTAAAGTAGGGTTTTTTGTTTCTTTTATCCTAATTTCTCAATAAATGTTATAAGAATAGAATTCCTTTGAAGAACTTCGGGGATAAACTTGACAATTTATCATAAGTCAATTTGCAGAATTATTTGTCGTTATAGCAAGTTTCAGATAAAAATAAAAGTTAAAATTCTTTAGCAATAAGTAAAAATATATAATTTGGTATATAGAGGTTGATTTTTTAGTGATATGTGGCATTGCTAAAAGTATTCAGTATGGTTGGCCATTTAACATAAATAGACTTATAAGATAACAATGCTTTTCATTTCATTTGCTGTGTGCAAAATGTGTATCGTAAATTTCATTCATTTTATGGTCATCGGTTGCAAGGTCGCTAATTCGGATGTTCTTAGGGAACAAAGAGATTAGGGAGACTCAGTTGCCGATGCATCGCATAAGTCGGGAGAAAGTGGTTATAAAGCTACATCGGTACGGACGGTACTTGAGTGTGTTTTAAAATCTAGAATTATTCCTCTAGAAATAAAGTGACGCTGATGGGAGTTTAGGAGCACGTGGTAATAGCTGGGAATGAGACTGCTGACGAACACGCAAAGTAGTGATCTGAACCCAAAACTTCTCTGTGTGATGGTTTAGTGCGGGGAAGATCTTTAAACGGGTAAAATCTATAAACCTGAAAAGGTGAATAAAGGAAACCACTAGTAGACTGGCTCGTATGCTGCTCAGAGAGCATCTTGTTAGGAGTGTAGGAAAGATATTTCATTTAAATCGGACTACGATGAGCTGCATAACTGAGTTAGTTACAGGTCATGAAAACTTAAAATGAAATCTGAGAAAGATACAGATCAAGGATGATGATATTTGTAGAATTTGCTAAGATAGCAGCAAATGTTAGTATATGAACGTCCAGTACTAAAAAGAGGAATAATGAAAATCACGGGAAAGCACACAATAGGTATGAATGCTTTGAAGGACTTCGGTCTGAGGGAAATTTGGCATTTGGCAGTGTGAAATCGTTCTTCTAATCTAGAGTAAATATCAGTTTTAGCGCGAGAATTAAAAGAGGAAAGGAATACCGATGGGTAGCCACGATATCATTATGGAATGAAAGGGGTAGAAGAGGGAACTGGGATGGTAGTGGCCTACTTTTATGCTCTTCTTATATAACCAGTACCGTACGATAATCACCAAAAATTTTTTTGTCCAAAATTTAAAAATTTAATTTGATTGTCATGTAAGAATCAACCGATTTCACCACACTAGACAATTTTTTGTTAAGAATACTTGGAGTATCTCGTCCAAATAATCAAGCCAGCCATGGAAGGCAACATTGTAACTCTTGTTGGTTAAATATCAGCCAAGATGTCGTAAAAATTATGCCGAAATTGAACATTATAAATGGATCATAAAATAGTCTACACAAAGAAAATGGCAGACATTTCATTAACTTTTGCAATTTTTTTTTTTTTTTTTTTTTTTTTTTTTTTTTTCGAAACTCAAGGGTAAAAACCCTGAAATAGTTTTTGCTGCTTCTTTAAAAAAAAAACTAAACAAATTAACTGTTTGGCCATCATCTTTTTCGAGGATTTATAATTCACTGATGACTTCAGCTCAAATCTTTATAAAACAGTGACACGTTATTGATTTTCATATGTGCTTCGATAGCTACATGTGGGCTCTATTAACCGCAATTTTGACGCTTAGTAAAGCCGTAACGCAAAAATAGTCTCTATTGCTTACTCAAAAAACCAGCATCCTTCTGTTCCATAACCCATTTAACGAAGTGTTTTCAGTGTGCACAGTGGCTTTGCTCAACTTTTATGCCAGCCTTCAATTTAAGTGTATGGAACCTTTACAATTTCGACTTGATTTTTTGGATTTTTAATTAATACTCCCTTATCCTGGTTTGATATTTAGATTTCATTAGGTTGTTTTGGTTATTGTGTTATTTTAGCAGCAATAATTGCTTTCGTTCTCTATGTTTATTTGCATTTTAAAAAGGTTTAATCCATCTTGGGATTATCTTTGTTTTATGGTTTTGAACTGTTGCTGTTCATAATACGATTTTCCAATGTTGTTTAGCATGGAAAATTTGCTGTTCTTTTCGTTTTTCCTTTCCATAAATTGTCAGCTTCTAATCCGTTAAAGTTTACTGCATAAATACAAACTAAAATTAAACTTTTCGGTTGGAATCGTTATTAAAAGTTATTTATGTATCAAAAAAAAAAAAAATACAAAAAATCCTTTTCGTGAAAATCCTTTGAAACACGGATTTATCTTTTGTATTATAAAACAAACATTTTTTCGATTAAACTATTTCTAATAAAGTTTTTCAAAGGTATAATAACAATCATGGTACAATCATCAGGTAGCCTCACTAAAACAGCAAATTTTTTTTTCTCTACCTTAAGGTTTCACTCAAGGCATATTAATTCATCAGGTAGTTGCAGTTCGGAGAGAATTTGTTTGTTTGTATTTTTTATATATGAAGTTTGACATTTGAAATTAATCAGAGAAGAGAGAAAATTGTTTTTTATTTATAGACTTTGACAGCTCAAATTAAAAATAAGTGAAGAAAAAAATAATTAGCTGACGAAACAAGACTACCTGATGAATGAATGTGCCTTGGTTTCACTAAAATGTCAAATTTTGTTTATGTATGTGTAAATATTATGTATGTATGTATGTATATATTCTATTATCAAAAAAACACGCACACACATTTGCTTTTTGACATTTCAGTCGTCGTTTTCCACCAACAAAATGCATGTTGAAATTTGGTCACGTATCAAACTGAATTGTCAAACTCAGTTTTTTTTGATTGTGTTAGTGAAAAAAATCTCAAACGTACATATATGTTCATGTGAGTTTGACGAAGATCAAAACAATTTAGATTTTCACTGCCGCCGCTACTATGATTTGAAGCGAGTTTGATGTGTTGCTGCGAAAAACGTCAAATGGCATTTTTATTCAGTTTTCGCAGCGACAACACCGTACAGTAAAAATTTTGTGGTTAAATAAAATATGGAGAAAAAAATTTATTCTTGAATTTATTGAAGCATACCGTGGTTTGCCTGCTTTATGGCAGGTAAAATCCAAGGAATACAGCAACAAAGATGAGAAAAATTCATATTTCTAAAAAAAAATAATTTGTAAACATTAAAAATATTTTGCGACCAAATTAATCACACGTTCTTTCCTTTTAAAAACAGCTTTGAAATGAAATTTGATGGTTTGAGTTTGATACGTTGCTGTGATAAGCAAAACCAAATATTACCAATACATACATATTATTTGTCAAATCAGTTTGAACGTGGCAATCGTGCTTCACACATTTAGTAATAGAAAATTTTTAAAATATTTTTCATATGTACATATTTAAAATTTAAGACCCTGATAGAAAATCAGTACAGTACCGTAAAAAAAAAATAAAAAAATTAAAAAGAAATTACAAAATGCTCTTAGTAGCAGTACTAAATCGTGTATATTTGCCACCAATATCGAGATAGAATTCAGGAACTTAATTTCATCATACTATTCAAATGTAGAGGGATATTGCGAAATCGATTCCTTGTATTGTTCCTGATTCAGAATACCCATAAATTAATAAAAAAAACTAACATTTCATACGCCATGACTATTATCTAAGATGACTTAATCTTGACTTAATTTAACAAGGGCTTATCTCAATATTTTACAACTTTATAGAAAAAGGGTAAAATTGCATAAAATTTAAAAGAACTCAGCGACTTCAATAATATTTCTACAAATCTATAATTTTTAACCATTGGTTATGAAATTATTCTGGACGGATGTGACTATTGTTGGTATTATACCAGATAATGTGGAAAACGCGGTTTCGTAAAAAATCAAGATACGCTCTTTTTTATTAAGCCATCGATATGTTTAACCGTATTACTCTTGATAAGTGTATAATAAAAAACGGAAAATTCATACGAGAACACACTTAAATATAATTATTTTACATGCTTGTATATTCATATCACACGTAATATATTGTCAAACACATACCGACAAATTACATTATAACATCAAAGTAAATAATGTAGTAGCAGAATAAATTAGTATCTAACCGCATTGAGCTAGTTTCTTAGGGAAATGGAAAAACCAAACAATAAATAACGCACCCAGTCGCCTGGGAGGATGTAAACGTAGAAATATCAATAAAGTATGTCTCCTTGTTTTAGAAAAATATTTACATGCTCGCGTTTATATTAATATGACTTCACACACATACATACTTTAATACATGCATACATAAATATAAATATATATAAAAACAGTTTTAAAAATACATCAAAAGTTGCTCAGATGACACAGCTGTAGATGTTAATGTCTTCAAGAAATAATAAAATTGACTTTGAGATAAATATGTATGTATGTGTGTATGGATGTAGATCAAACAGAATGATTGAATAAGTTAGTGACTGAAAGAATGAATGACATAAGAGTAAGAAATAAATACTGATAAAATTAATGAAATACCCATAAGAAGTTTAGAAGTAATGATGATGCAAAGAATGCACGAAACTGAAGAAGGCGTCGTGGTTTATTGGGGTAAGAAAATGGCAAATGTAATTGACACGGAAATAATAAAATAAAAGAAAAAGTAACTTAACAATAGAGAGCTAATAAAGTTTTAAACGTGTTTACTTAAACTAAAAAATTATTTTTTTCATACAAACTTCTAAACAAGCTTTTTAAATTTATGTGATTTTAATATTTATAGTTACCAATCTGTCCAGTTTTGGTAATTTTCGAACATTCCTGGCCAGAGAAATTAGCATTTATCCATTAACCAGTTTTTCAGCAATTTTTAAATAGTTTTTAACCAGTTTGTAATTACTTAACATTTTTCCTTAAAACTAATATTTGATTTGTATTTATTTTTTATGTTACCATTAATTGGAAAAAGAAAATGGGAATTATAACACATGAGGCGGATACTTTTTTAATGAATACTATTGTAAAACAGCAAACATGCGGGTTTAATTTCAAATTGATAATATATTTTATCTTATTCATTTGTAAAAATAATTGTTTTTTATTGCAATTGCGGTCGAGAGAAATAAAGAAAAACTAAAATATAAAAAACTAATTTTTTATGGTCGCTGATTTAGTATTTAAACAAATATTTGCTTGGTTTGAAAATACTACCTCATAAACATGAAATGCAGCATCCTATTTAAAATTCTTGTTTCGTGTTTGCTGGGTAACTGTTAATTAAAATTAAACAATAATTTTAACTTTGACTAAAAGTCAGTATTTAATTAAAGTTATTTCTCAAAGAAGATAAAAAATAAAAAATATATTACTTTGTATTATAACTGATTTTTCTTTTGAAAATAGTTTTACGGAATAAGTTTAAAATAATACACAGTCAGTTGCTGTAAACAATGTCTAAGCGTTAAGCATTTTTTGAAATAATTTTTAGCTTTTATCAGTAAAAAGTTCAGCATTTTTTAATCTCCACAAACTGGCAACACTGTTTTGTTAATTGAGACAAAATATGAAGTTTCCATAAAATCGATTTTGGACACTGATTGGTTATCTAAAAAAAATTATAAAAATTCTACGTACATTTAAGATTTCTATTTTGCGAAGTGTCATAGAACCAGTATTCAAACTATCAACAACGTTCAAATATAAATTTTAACCAGGATTTCTAAGTATTAGGGCTAGTTAAACGCATGATTCATTTTGGTATGGGTTTCAAGAAATGAATACAAAAAAACTTAAATTTAAATTAAGTTTTTTAAGTTTTATTTATTTAATTTCATTTTAATTTATTCACTATTTGTGACGCCACACCCCTCTTTACGTAATTTTTGTTTTGACATTCATCTTAAATTATAAAGCTTTTTGACATATTTCTTTAATTATGTCATAAGAAATTTTAAGCGTGGCCAGAAAAGAAAAACAAAGAACAATAATCTGCTAAGTAAGTTGTCATTCTTTTTTTTACATTTGAGAATGAAATAATGTTTGTTAAAAACTTTAATTCAATAAAAGAGTTATTTGCAGAGAGTAGTGAAGTTATTTTTTGGTTACTGGTGTATCATTTAGAAGCAAGTAAGAGCGCTGTGCCGAATCTGATAATGCCCTTCACTTCATCGATGCTAAGCCTAGATTTCATATTTTATTCTACGGTTGGCTACTAGAGTAAAGTTAAATTTGTAAAAATCCAAAATTATAGATGGTGTCGTAAATATAATAGATTAAATCTGAAGAATAAGCTGCACTACAAAGTGGTCGTTATACCTATGAACATGTTAGTGAAGGATATTATAGCGCTTAGCTGGACAGTTTCGTTAAAATTTTTTTTGTTGTGATTTTGCGTCGTTAACGTTAACGCTAAGTTACGTTACGTAATTCGCTTTATGTTACGCACATTTACATCATGTTACATACAGTTACGTTATGACCTACTATGCATTACGTCAAATAATATTGTTACAGATTTATTTTAAATAGCTTAATTTACATTATTTTAGTTATATTCACAGTAGTTTAAGTTACAATAGTTTTGTTTGTATTAGTTTTTGTACATGTAACACTTCGTTTGGTTCGCAGGTTGTTCAAACATGATGCTGAGTTATATGTAGACGAGGTGAGTTATTATGTGCAGCATACTCTTAGGCACTTTTATTATTCCTGCATATTACTTAACATTAACATTACTTCTTAATTAAAATGTAACGGTTTTCGAATGAACTAGTGTGTACATACGAGAACTTTGTCGAATGTTACCGAACACCAAAATGTTACTAAAATAGCCGAACAACACAGCTAACGTTATCAGTACTACAGTAGAGCTTGTAAAGTGCGTATCAAAGTGCGTTTGATAATAAAAGTTTATAACCGTAAGTGAAATATGTTAAGCGACATAAAAGCAATATCTAAGTGCGTTTAAATAAATAAAGTGCTCTTAATTTTATAACTAATTTCAACTGTTTTTATTTGCAATACGAAAAAAACTCAAAGTATATTTAAAGGAAGTAAGCCAACGTTTATAAAAGGTATAAACGTAACAATATAATTAAATTTCACCTAAATACTCCTCGGCAAAAAAATTTAACGCAATAGCATCAATAATTAATGTTAACTTCTTGTGTAAAGTTACACTTATTTGAGTTAGGGCGTTTCTACCCTTGACCATTGAATAGCTTGTTATTCTTCATAAATATTCAATTATTATTATTATGCTTTTGTGACTGAAATTCTTCCACATTGTGATAATCTGCCGCATTTAATGCGTAAATGTTTAACGTTGCCACTAGTACTCATTTTAATATTTGCTAGCGATATCACAAAATGGCATAATACGAAGTTATACCATCGTTTTATAATTTCTTAAAACCTTTTTTTTTTATTCATATTAATTCTTCTAAGCAGTACAAGAAATTAAAAAGTGGGCTTATGAAACAAGTCTCACAATTACGCTTAGGGTCATGTCAGATAAAACTTCGTCGCGTGACATTTTTCACTTTGACAGAAAAGGGCGAGGGAAAAGGTGATGTCACAATGAAAACTTTTACAACACTTAAGCGTTGTTTGTTTACCTACAAAGTTGGCAATTACTTTTCTAATTTTTTCACTATTATTATATATTATATCAAATAATAAAAAATAAAAGCTAAGAATCATATTTTATATTAGCTTTTAAAACTAATTAATTTTGCTTTTAAATTTAATATAAAAAGCATTTAAGAAAATTTGCCATTCGATTGTCAAAGCACGCAAAAAGATGAGAGTTGCCTAACTTAAGGCTTCGCGCTGCGTTGAAAGTGCTTTATGTGACATGTTTCATATTAGAATGGCTATTTCATCATCAATGTCAAGGTCTGTCTGACATGGCCCTTAATGTTTTTATGTGCTTCACTTGAAGTAAAAAAACTGCAAGACTGTGAAAATTATTCTCACTATTTAACTAATAAACTGAATTAATTAAAATATACTTTTAAGCATTTGAAATTTCCTGGCGCACTTTGGTATTGACAGCGTTTTAGTCGGTCAAACAAAAATTATAAAACAAAATTTAAAAAACACTAAGTTTTTGTATAGACTTTATTATTAAAACAGAAACAAATATAACATAACAAATGGTTAAATAAAAAAACGAATCTATTGCTGGATTTATATTTAGCATCTGAACTAATATCTTCTAGATGTGTTCATATGTACACATCTACTACACATATTTTAGACGAGTTCTTCAAGGTCAATATATGATCTTTCATTTCGCAGCTTATTTGCCATTAAAAAAAAAATATTATTGTTCTCTTTAATTAATTAAGAAATAAAGTAGACGACTGTTTGTTACTTTAAAAAAAAATTAATTTTAAAAATGGGTATATTTTTTTCTAAATAAAAGTATTGATATACAATGGGTTTGTAATCATTACAAAAATAAGGTATTTAAAAAAGAATGTTATCATTATTTCGTAAATTTTCAACTAATATCAACAAAAAATTAATGTTCATCATTTTATATTAGTTTCTTAATATAAAATCTAATGTAAAAAAACTAAAATAAGTACAATATATATAAATACTAGCCAAGCCCGGCACGCGTTGCTACGTCCCTTAATGAATAAAAATGCATTCTGAATTTTAATTGAATATCAAGTGCAAGAAGCTATAAATAATAACTTGTTTTTTATGGGCGTGACGCTGACCACTTTCCTAATCCCGAAATTGTATAGTCATGACAGCTCAATATGTGTGCAAAGTTTCAGAAGAATCGGTCCAGTGCAAGTACTTCAAAATTATAACTATTTTTTTACGGGCGTGGCCCTGCCCACTTTTTAAACATGAAATTATATAGTCAAAACAGCTCAAAATGTGTGCAAAGTTTCAGAAAAATTGATCTAGTAGAAGTAGCTAAAGATGATAACTTATTTTTTATGGTCGTGGCACTGCCCACTTTTCTAATCACGAAATTGTATAATCATGAGAGTCCAATATGTATGCACAGTTTCAGAAAAATCGGTCAAGTGCAAGTACCTAAAAATTATAACAAATTTTTTATGGGCGTAGCCCTGCCCACTTTTTACCACCCATAAACACTCCCTGGAATGAGTACTACAACATGCCTAAGTTTGAGTCCGATAGGATTTACGGTTCGGAGTCTATAGCTGACACACACACAGACAGAGTTTCATTTTGATATAAATATTTAGATTAATATTGTCTTTAAAAGCTAATTGAAAAAATATCCAAATATTAATAAATAGTATAACGAAAATTAGTAAATTTTGAAAAAAGAATGTTTCTTTTTTAAACCCGAAAGAAAATCCAAAATTTGTCTAAGAACTATAGAGCTAGAAATGTTTTAATAAGCCGATTTCAAAAATACATACTTGTGTCCTTATGTCAGAAATATGTCTCCTAAAACAGCCAATATTTGCAAAAAAAATATTATTTTTGTAGCACCGCGTTATTGGTTTACTATTTACCTTTATTAAATATATGCACACATACACACATAATATATACATTAACATAACTGTATTAGCAAAGAAAAACAAATTTAAAAAATTAACTCCTCAATTTTCCACATGTTTTCGTGGTTTTATTGAAAAGAGAAATCTTATCAAAAACTATTTCAGTTAAATGTTTTTTTTTAATTTTTATTGATTATCTCGATATTTTGCTACTCCGTTGTGTAGCATTATTAGGAAATTAATTGTTGTTTTGAATTTTTTAATATTATTGGTGAAAAAAATAATTCAATTTAAAACAACAAATTCTAAAAAAAATGTTGCCAATAAATTTAAATATTTAGTCGTATCAAAAAATGTGTAGAAAGTAATAACTCAGAAAATTCATAATAAACAGTTTACTTATATTACTAAGACAAGTAAGAATGCTGATAATACCCTTCACTATCTTGTACGTAGGTACAGTGACCACATCGTAGCTCGACTTAGATAAGACATTCTAAAAGGTTAAGCCTTCATTTAATACACATATACCTATAGATGGTGTTGAAAAAATACTTTTCACAATTTTGTTTACAGCTCCATCTTGGATTTTAACTTTTGCATAGTTTATTGTATTCTATTGGTCGAGCCCTTTCATTTGGTACCCATATTGTGGGAGTTGAAAGAGCCGTAATTAATATTTTTGACTAACATACCCGTGATTTTATTTTAGGCGCCATCTTAGATTTTAACTTTTTCATTATTTACTGCTTTCCACTTTCTAAGTTAATTCGTTTGATATTGAGAGTGTTGAATTGGTTACATTTTTAATTATTATCTTCGATTTAATTTTTTTAGTATCGAATATTCTGCAAGTCAAGCGATTTCTTTTGATACCCATATCGTTCCTCTCAGTTGTCCAAAAGCTGAAAAAACTTAATATTATATTATATACGATTTCTATACTGGTTTTGGTTTAAAATTTGTCATTTCTTGTGAATTCTTAATGAAAACAAGTAAGTACGCTGTAGTCGGCTATATATGTAAGTATAAGCATCTACATAAGTATATACATACATACATATAATTTATTTGTCAAAAAGGATTTACACTGTTTAATAGCATGCCATCATGTTAGTGTGTACTTTCTTGTTGTGTGTGATCATGTTCGTGCAACGTACACAAACCTCCGCTTGTCATATCTCAGCCCCTAAATCGACTTCTTTATCTATAGGGATTCAAAATATATGTATTTTTTTAGGGTCGCATATGAATACTGTAAAAACTACAAACTAAAATATACGCTTTTACACTCTCGTGTGAAGAGTATAAAAAGGTATTATGTGACAATTTTTTTTTGTTTGTTAATTATTTATAATATTAAAAAATAAATAAACATTTCAGATTTTAATTACAACGTGTAGAGTTTGAAATTTTATTAATTATTCTTAAATATTTGTATCAAAAGCCTTTAATTATTTTTCGGTAACAGCCTAGTGTTGGTAGTTACGTACTCGTACTACACATATTAATGTTGTTGTTACTAATGATGATGAGCGAATTGAAACATTTATATCATGGCTGACTAAAATCAACCAAATCCAATATAGTCATTCAATCTATCGTTTATTTGTTCATACATATGTACATTTGTTCATTTTGTTAATACTATTAAAGAATTTTCAATTACGTGCCACATTTATGCTTCTTTATGGCATTTACGAACTTTTAAATGAATATATTAAATATTTTCGTTAAGGTAAATATTTTTTGTGGGGTGGAATTTCAGAGGGGCAAATTAAAAAAGCTGTTTTGGTATGACAGATAATTGTAGGTGTCATAATGGTAAAGGATTTCGGTATACACGAAATTATTTTAAAAAAACTTTAAGGTAAAATACTATAAGTAGAAATAATGTTTTAAGCCACCGCAATGTTTTATTGTAAATTCTTGGTATTTTCAATACAATTACATAAGTTTAAGTTTATCCCACTTCAGTGATTACTATATAAAGAGCTTTTTTTGTTTGATAAGTCTTCAGTTGAGCTGCTTTTAATTTTGTCATAATTTTCCTATTGATTATTTATAAAATTTGTTTGTTATCGCTGTAAGTCTTAAAAGAAAAGTTATAAAAGTAAATATTTTGTTGATATTTTTATGCTTCTTTATCTCTTTTTACCATATAATAGGAAGAAACATAAAGATGAACCGATAAATTTGAGATTTTTTTTTTTTTTTTTTGCTTATGATCAGAGTGGCGTTAAAGACAAATAACAGCATGAAGAATGCATTAGAATTTAACTTGATTTCACAATTGGCTGAGTTTCACTTTGAAACATTATTGTTAATGCTTAATACATTTTTTTGTTTGTTTATTTTTACTGTTGTAGAGCTTTACGTTTTGTACTCGTATGGTTTTGCAGGCAAAATGGCTGAAACCAAAAAAAAAAAATGCTTAAAAATGAATATTTTAAAAATTGAAATTATAATATGAGTAAAAATACATAATAATATCGATTTTTCACTCAACTGTATGAAGTTATCAATCACTTGACGAGAATAAAAATTTATTTATACAAAAGCATATAAAAGCACCATGAACGGAGGAAGGAAGTGTAGTAAAAATGTATGTTGGTGCAGCATATACATAGAATAGATAGACACGAATACGCCCTTTTAATGGATAATAAATAAGGAAAATAATAAAAATATGAATTCAACTTGCTTGCTTTTTTAAATAAGATTAGATATGATTTACAAAAGATTAGGGTAATAAGCGTTGAAAGGAAATTGATATAAAGTAAGTTAATCGGCTGAGCAGAATATTAAATACCCTTTAATAATTGCATGTATTATTACATTGATGTAAAGTCTGTTTTCGTCATTCAAAATTTTTTTGCTAATGTATGTATGTGTATCTTAGTAAGGTTTTAAGAAACTTTTAATAATAATTTAATTTTCAAGGTTTTAAAAAAAAATATATTTAATGACGTTAAAAACTTGATGCTTGATGTACGGACTTGTAAAATATCAGGGAATTTGGAAATTTAAAAGTGTGAAAAAGATAAACCGATTTTTATATGTTTAAGAATTTTCAGTACACATACATACATATCGAAATTGTCGTATGTTACAAAAACAAAATTTTACAGAAGAGTGTTTTTATTACTTTAAAATAAATAAAAACGCAAATAGCACTGCTAAATATGATAAAATGTACACAGTGTTATACCCAAAACTAAACCAGTTATCGTTATAATAGCAGATAGATTAATGGATGTAGAACCAATCTGCATTAAAAGTCGATTTATAAAAAAAAAAAACGTAATATACGATAATTTCGCGCATAGGGGTCGATAAATCCATTGTACGTCAGCAAAAATAAAAAGGTTTAAACTCAAAAGTTTCAAAAGAATAACGTGATTGATTTGAATTAAAATATTAATTAAAATTATATCTATTTTATTGTTTTCTCAAAAGAGTAAAATACCTAAGACATAAAATAGAATAAAAATAACCAGGTAATATAATTTTAATCGATTACATCTGACTGTATAGACCTAATACCGCAATGTATGAAATGAAAAATTGTTTACGGCAGTCAAACTTTTAATTCATTTTCAACTATTAGTTAGATCTCAGATACACAATTTTTTGTTTGAAAAATTTTCTTGAAGATCCTTTTTAACTTTCGCTTAAGCTGAAAGTCCACCTCTCGTTGAACGTTGCAGGTTACAGAGAGCACAAGGCATAGGATGCTCTGACGCGTACAACGCTTAAGGTAGATTTATTTTCTACATTTTTAAGCGTCATGTGAAGCGAGAGAACAACTGAACTGATTTTGAATGTCAGGGATGACAAAAAATATCTTATTCTTAATTTTCTCGATAATTATGCTTGTACCAAGGCGAATTCATACAGGTGAAATTATCAGCCCAGCTGATTGGGAATCTTTTTGTCAAAATTGGTTGAATTCGCCTTGATTTCATTTATTATTGAAGGGATGGAAAATGAAATTTTTGTTTCGGTATTAAACAATTAACTAAGGTATTAAATTAAGTGTATTTTTTTGATAATAAATGTGCTAAGTTTATTTATATTTGTTGATTTTGCTTCATTAACAATGTGATTCAAAAATTTATATCCTTTTTCAATGAAATTCTATTATATTTAAAATGTAAAAACAACTTTTCCATCCATGATATACGAATTGGCCTTGACAAAAAACATCCCTTGAAAAGTTGCTTTGTTGTATCAATTCGCCGTTGCATATACCTTATGGATATGCCTTGGCTTGTACCATGGTGTAATTATACAAGGTGGCGGTGCCAGCCCAGCTGATTATTTTTTTGTGCTCTGGAGTATGTCAAACTACATATTAAAAAAATTATTTCAACTCCGGAAATTGTCAAACTCCATACATAAAAAAAGAGAGACAAAAATTGCTCTCCTTTACGCTATCACCTTATGTAATTACACCATGGCTTGTACTGTATTTTTGTTTGCTTATATTATTATAAAAAATGTTTTAAAAAGAAGGCAATGCCTTTGTAATAAAGATTAAAATTATTGTCAAGAATAGAATTAATTTAATTATTTAAAAAATATTATTATTAAAAAGTAACGCATTTTTAATATCAGTGACATTTACAAAATGAGTGCCATCTCTCAATTATTAAATGCACAAAAATGCGTGATATGTAACTTAAAAGTCTGAAAGCGTATGAGGTATAAAATGCGTAGACGCAAGAAAGCGTGGTGTGTGTGTAATGTGATGTTTTGCGAGTGAGCAACGCAAGAAAAATTTACGAATAAAAAAAACTCTGCACATCAAAAAAACACAAGAGTTAGCAAAATGTAATTTGTGCGTGTGAGAGCTGTCTTATAAAATTGTTTTGGTGATATCCGGCATTTAGACCTGTTGGGTACTTGAACTAGTTAGAAACCGATCATCATTTATAATGCTAAAAATATTTGGTGTTAAAGTGAAAGTTATTCGTGAGAAATTGTATTTGTATTCCAATTTTTTTAACAGCTTTAAAAGCATTTAGATGTTTTTTGGGAGCTGTTGTTCTAAGGTACCCGATTATGAATTTTTAATACGTATGAAACTTGATTGTGTTGGAACAAAAATAAAAAATAAAAAATTCTTTGCCACAAATGTAAATAAGAAAAAAATTGCAAGAAATATGCAACTTGACACTAATTGCCATTGTTGTTTGTTTTTGCCATCGTAAGTGCTGTAAGTTTGTATGTGTTTCTGCCAAAGTATTCTAATTATTGTTATTTTAGACAAAAAATCGTTAATTTATTTGTAATGTTTTCTTCTTTTTTCTGCTTGAATCCTTGTGTTGCTTTTATTTTACTGATAAAATTAAAAAAAAAATGCAAAGAAATATTCTATGTTGATACTTGTTATTTCATTAAACATTTTTCTTTTACCGAATAAATTATTTTGTGTTTTGTGATGCTTCCAATTTTTGAGATTGTAGCCTTTTGTTTTTCTTTTTAGGCTGTCGTTTCGGAGTCAAAAATACAGACGCACATACACTTTGGAATTCAACGTTTTTCTTTGCTCAAATAACAAAGAGTAAGTATTCCTTTCATTATAATTTATGTGTATAGTTTTAGGAAATTGTTATTTTGTAGGTTAAAGTAGATTAAAAAGAAAAACGTTTGAAAAAAATAGAACGGTGTGTGGAATATAAAGGATTTCCCAATGAGGGCGAATCAATGTTGTTAGCCTGCGATGGTCATGGTTTTAGTAGCATATGTCAAGTCTGCTGTATATTAGTTAGGCACTAATGCGAAATTACCATGACAAATGGCAAGTAAGTCTGAATGATTTAACTTTAATATTGTTGGTTTTTGCACATGGCGGATCCATGTGGGTTACAAAAATTAAAAAAAATACAACTCTTTAGAAGCCAGATACCATACAAAGATAGAAAGAACGTTTAATTCATATCTCATCTTATCTTATTATTTCCGACACCATATTTGATTTTAAATTTGAACATAGCTATCAGTATTCTATTAGTCAAACTCTTTCATTTGATACCCATATCGTTGGGGTGAAAAAAAACTGATCCACCATTTTGTTTTAGACGCCATCTTAGATTTTACATTTTATACCAATATTGTGGGGTTAAAGGGGAAAACTACATAACTACTAAATTTTACTCATAAATTTATTCGCCATTTAATCTAGGACGCCATCTTGAGTTTTTTCTTTTCATAGCTTACTTTATTTCAATCTTCAAGCTCTTTCATTTGATTCCCATATAGACTCTCTTGATTGTATAGAAAAATATCTATTTTCGTTTGTAACTTTTTGGAAAACCACCGAAGCAGTTGTACTTTGGGGCTTATATCTCAGTTGATTTGAAACCGATTTTTTAGTTTTTCTTAGAAATAGTTTCTGAGATTACGGATTATAATTTCACATCTTAAGCGTGTCCAAAAATTATTAAGGAGTTTGAAAAAATTTGATATTAAAAAATTTGTAATTTTTCCAAATAATTTTTGCCTATAACTTTGCCGGTTAGTGACTAATTTATCCAAAAACTTTCAAGAGTATCTTCAGAGGTATACTAAATTTATAAATAGTAACAACTGTGTCTATAAATTATCCTAGGGCAGGAAAATTTTGATTTTTGTGATTGAAACAAACGAAAAACAGATTCAGTTGTGTTTACTTGCTCATATCTCAGATAGTTATAAGGTGGTTATGATGATTTCGAATACCAATTTGCTCCTTAATTTTTCTGGTATTTGGGAGCCTTACAAGAATCTTGGCAATGTCGGGAGGCTTCCGAAAGTTGATTTCAACATACACACGGACAGACGGGACAATGTTTAATCGACTCCCCTACTCATAAGCTTTCGGAAAATATATACTTTATGGGGTCGGAAATGAATATTGTAGAAATTTCACACGAAATTACAAAAACAAATTGATAGTCTTTTTCTTCAACCTAAGTATCTCGTTTATCTTAATGAGAAAATAATTTTAAATTCCGATGAGAAATTAAGTTTTTACGATCTTTTTGCAAAATTATATACTCGAGGTAAACAACTCACTCACTCCCAATTTCAACAGGCGATCGTGTGACTGACTCTAAAGCTATTTCTTACCCACAATGTAACGGCAAGCATATCAAAATATACAGGCATGTCACAGAAATGCATTTCGTATGAAAGTGAAATAGAATTCGCGTTTTGCTTCTTTAGAAAAAGCTAAACAAAAATTCAAAACATTATTTATTTCTAAAATAAAATTTTTGTAGACATTCCTGTTAAGATTATTCATATAAAACAGCTCTCGGTGTGCATATTTTTAGTGGACATTTGCGAATACGAAATTAAAACCATTCCGTTCGAAATGTGTGACAAGCCTGATAAAATTCATTTATTAACGAATTTATGTTCATTTACAAATAAATTAATAAATGTAAAATACACATTGAGAATAATAATAAAAAATAAATCAATAATTGTTTATTTATATTCAAGTGGAAAAAATTAAACTCATATTATGTAGCGTACGTCACAAAGTGTTCAGGGCTTTTTAATTAAAATACGACAATATTTTTTTTCTTCGAATATATTATTTTAAAATTATCTTATATTCATCTCTCTTTTGGAAATTACTTTTTGTATTATTCTTTATTATGCAAAATTCGCTTTAAATTACAAAAACAACTTTTAAAGTTGTTTAATATTTTTTGCATGCGTCACATCGCTTTTTCGTAACAAATTCCTGCTATAAAATACTTTTTATGTCATTCGAAAGTACACTTAAATCCTAATAAATGCTATATATAAGTTAAAGATATCTCTTTTGGAAGATCAACAAATTTTTATATTTTTTATGGTTAAGCGTTATTATAACGGCATTACGAACAAAAAATAAATTCGCTTAAACCTTATTGAAAAACCCTATCGAACTGGAATTTTGATTAAAATCTTTGTGTAAATGTGATGTAAATTGAAATAGTTTGTAATTTGGTAAAACAATCCGACCTAAATCAGAATGAAAAAGCTGTTATTATTTCAACTTGGCCTTATCTACTAATACCAAATGGAATATTTGTATACTGTACCCATTAGCTAAATAACTAAAGTCCCAAAGGAGAAAATTTCAAATGTTAATTATTTATTATAAGCGTAATCAGCCATAAATTTCCATTTGTCACATTTGCTATTTATAGATTGGACCTTTAATTAAAATCCCATAATACTTAATGAAAAATCCTATAAATCCCTTTCACTTGTATTTTTTGTTTGTTTCTTTTTTGGGAAAATCTCTTAATGACTGCCCGTATGTGATATAAATACCCCAAAGATGTACAGAGGACTTAAGAGCAACAACAAAATCATCTAATGAAATAAAATAAATAAAATTTGTCTACCTTTAGATGTTTTGTTTTTGTCTTTGTTTTTTGTTATTTTGTTTATGGTAAGATGTAAATTGATCTGATTATAGTGACAGCTAGTTGCTGCATTAAATGGTGAAAGATAGAGGGAGCAAACAAAAAAACACATAATGAAGACTTTGAAGATATAAGTTCACACTTGAATTCATATAATTAAAAGCTAGACGTAAGATTTTGGTTAGGATTTGTAGTAACGATGACAAAATTTGGTATTTTTTTGTTCGTTATTCATTATTTTTTAATGTAGAAATATTCTAATGAAAGTGCAAAATTAGTGGATTTTCCAGCGCTACTATAAAATGTAAACAACATCTAGCAAACTGTTTAGTTTTAAGAAGTTGGTCGTAAAGTAGAACTTTGCATAAGAAGGTAATTTTGGTTGTCTCTTTAGTGAAATTCGAGTCCTTATATTTGGCTTGTAAATGTGACAAACTAATTATCCTGCGTGCATGTTGACGCTTGTGAAAACTTATCATGATTTTGTTTTGTTCGTTAGTTCTACATTTCTTTAAAATTGTATATATGTATTGTATAGTTATTTTCCTACAAATTCATAAGATTTTAGTTTGATTCGTTAACTTGTAACAATGCAAAAATTGACAAAAAGAAAACTAATTTTGAATATTTTACAAATTATTCAGCACATAAGAAAAAATAATAAAATCTACATATCAATGGTCACAAGTAAAACAGGCCCTAACTCGCATTTTTTACGAAACCTCGACACAAAAATTTAAGGCAATAGTATCAAAAATTTTAAAAAGAAATTTTTCTAAATGAAATTACATTATGATAATGCAGTTTCTATTACGTTTTTGCCTTCTTCTATAATACCATAGACAGACGAGATTCTAATGCAAATTAAAATTTTGCTGTGACAGACGACTGTTTCTGCATTTAGTAAAAATTTTAAATGCACTAGCAATCATAAATCTGAACATGTTGTTACAAGTTGGGATAACAGAAGGACACTCTGAAATAAGTGAAATGGAATTGTGGAAATTCGTAGGTTTAATGGTATATTTTCATGGAGGTTATAATTCATATGTAGGTACATATGTATGTATGTACATATATGGTATATTTTTTAAAGGACCGTAACAGCACTTTTTGGGAGAGTGACGTGCTTACGATGGACGATACCAGTATTAAGGAAAACTTTCACCTAAACAGAAAGACATTTCAAAAAATATGTAAAAATGTTCAAAATATCGAATTTATTTTAATTTTACATTTTTGATTTTTTAATTTTTTGATTGATTGCCGATCGTGTTGCCATATTAAAATTGCTAAATCCAGTATAAATTCAATATGATTTAGTGCATTTACGTGAAATCTAATACACATGGGAATGGGGATAATTCATAAGTTAATTTGAATTAAGACTTTTTTTCTACCTGTGACCAACGTTATACACATAAATATTTAAATATAGTTCGTTGGTCATTTTATCACTTAGGAACGGGTACACCGATTTCGCATTTTTTTATGTTCGAGCTTTTTTTAAATTAATCGGAGATTGGCTGGACCGATTTGTCTAATTTCTTAAAATATTCGTAGTAATCTAATTTAGGCTTAGATTTAATAAATTTGTTTAATGTTTGTGGAATCTTCTACGTAAATAAAAATGAAATGAAGTCCGTTATTAAGCGCTTCACCGGAGAACGACTGTTTCGATTTTGCTAGATTTTCCTTAAAGTTATGTATGAAGCTCAAGTAGGGGTTTTACCTTAATTTTTGCTAATAATTAATAGTGGGCGTGGCTACTTCCACACAAAACCAAAAATTTTAGCCGCATATCTTGAGTACTGCAGCATCTAGTCTACATAATTAGTGTGGAGTATTATGCAGAAAACTTGCATATTTGATCTTAAAATGAGCTGGAAGACAACAATCGGTGCGGCACCTCAATATAAATTAAATATCTTTCACAAATAAGGGCCGATGTTGAATATAAACCACACTTAAACGTCAAGATTTTTATGCATTTCATTTGACATTTCTTAATTTTAGACTTACTCAATTTGAACCATGGAAAGATTCACAATCAAGCAACGCGTTAAGTTATAGTGTGACAAAAGGGCAGTCAACCTCGACTCATCATCATATTAAAATTGAAAAATTATTTGTTCAGTTTAAAATTTGACATCTTTTAAGGTAGTGTAAGCAAAAAAAATCTAAAAGCGGCATTAAGATTTTACATTTATCATTGAAAAACCTGAAAATGTTCATAACACGACTTAAGATGTCTTCTCAAAGTTCAACAAGTATTATTTTGCTACATTATTGAACAAAATTTACAAACGTTAAAGGTCAACTTTAAGAGAAAACATAATCAATGCGCTCAGTAGTTTCTTAAGAAACCTTAAATTTTTTCGAGACATTTAAAGTATTCCCGGAAGGTTTCAAAGCTGAAACTTAATACAACACCATTAGTCAAAAAGTGTTAAAATTTGTATTCTAATCATTAAACTTAATAGTTTTCGGGTTTAAAAATAATTCAAATCATACAAATATTTTACTACAATTATATCAAGAATCATTATTGTTTTAATGCATTTTCTCTAGAATATTATTTTACTTTTGTCGCATAGTGTCATTATTTGTGAGCTAGCTATTGAGAATACCCAACTCACAAAAAAATTACTGCAACGCAAAATCAGATTAAAAATACAAATTCAGAAAAAATGAAAAATAGTAGGAAACGTCATCGACTCCTTAAAGTGTGACGTTTTAGAGTTAAGCTAAATTACAAAGCGATCAATCCTGTACAAACTTTCTATATATGAGATTGCTGGCACTTGAATGCCAATATTGTGGTTAGTATTTACATACATGTGCCCTGTATACATATATGCCATAAAAGCTGCCTTTCATAATTGCTTGCCTTCTGCCAACGTTATAGTCGTAGTCGTTTTCATAGCAATTGTTTGCTTGCCAAAGTAGTTGAGTTCCATAAACACATGTTGTTGGAAGCTGATGATAACACATACACAAATACGCACACATAAACATATAAATACATATGTTTGTGCGTATAAATATGTTACAAAAAAGAGCAGATTTATGTAAGCACAAAAGTACACTTGAAAAAATAAAAAAAAAATGTTTATTAATATTTCTAGTATTCAATTTTTATTTTTATAACCTTTACCTGTGGTGCCCAGGGTATACAAAGCTTAGTCATTCCGTCTGTTGTTTCATAAATATGCATTTCTGGCCATATAAAGTACATATTTTTTTTAAGCTTATGACTCAGCAATGTCCAACTGTCCTTAATTCATTTGATGGTTATAATCAACTTTTAGAAGCCCCCAGATCTAACAGTGATCTGTCTTGGGTATCAAACTTTTGGGCATAAACGGGAATGAACTGTTATTGAACTCCAGCGCAATAGCCTCTTAAGATATGAGCAAATAAACACGACCCCCTCTGTATTGCCACATATTTTTACCATAAAAGTCAAAGCTTTTCAGTGCTATAATAATTGACAGGCACGTGTGCTTCTATTTTTAGATATCGTATACTTAGGGCTATACGAAAAAATTTTGTAGAAAAATCGGCAAATAATCGAAAAAGTTATAGCCAAAAATTATTTTTAAAACAACTTGGCTTTAGTTAAAGGTAAAATTTTTTGTGCCCGATTAATTGCTTTGCATCATTACAACTTTAATTTATTATTGTTATTATTATTAATACTAATAATATTTAATAGACAAAACAAGAAAGAGAACTATATTCGGCCATGCCGAATCTTATATACTCTTCACAACGGGTAGTCATGCAATAACAGTAGTTTGTATCACCATTCATCCCATATGAAATACGTACATACATATAAAAAACATACATATATAAAAACATCCCATTGTAAAATTATAAATTTACGTATGTATGTTAAAAAAAAAATTAAAAAAAAATTAAAAAAAAAACAATTAAAATATATATAATAAATATAAAACAAAAACAAAATAAAAAAAAAATTAAAAAAAAAAATTAAAAAAAAATTAAAAAAAATAATAATAAAAATATAAATAATATATACATATAAAATAAAAAATTAAAAAAAAAATATAAAAAAAATTAAATTTTTTTTTTTGGCTCAGCTGGGATTCCATGCCACGTTTTCTCTAACCAGTATACACGTTTGTATGTATATATGTTGTTGTTGTAATTTTGTTTTTGTGAAAAATAAATCGAGGTAGTCGTGGGTTTTTGCTCATAGCTCAGTTGTTTATGTACCGATGTTTCTGATTTTCAATACCGATCTACTCCCGAATATTTCTGATATTTTATACTTAGGGCTATACGAAAAAATTTTGTAGAAAAATCGGCAAATAATCGAAAAAGTTATAGCCAAAAATTATTTTTAAAACAACTTGGCTTTAGTTAAAGGTAAAATTTTTTGTGCCCGATTAATTGCTTTGCATCATTACAACTTTAATTTATTATTGTTATTATTATTAATACTAATAATATTTAATAGACAAAACAAGAAAGAGAACTATATTCGGCCATGCCGAATCTTATATACTCTTCACAACGGGTAGTCATGCAATAACAGTAGTTTGTATCACCATTCATCCCATATGAAATACGTACATACATATAAAAAACATACATATATAAAAACATCCCATTGTAAAATTATAAATTTACGTATGTATGTTAAAAAAAAAATTAAAAAAAAATTAAAAAAAAAACAATTAAAATATATATAATAAATATAAAACAAAAACAAAATAAAAAAAAAATTAAAAAAAAAAATTAAAAAAAAATTAAAAAAAATAATAATAAAAATATAAATAATATATACATATAAAATAAAAAATTAAAAAAAAAATATAAAAAAAATTAAATTTTTTTTTTTGGCTCAGCTGGGATTCCATGCCACGTTTTCTCTAACCAGTATACACGTTTGTATGTATATATGTTGTTGTTGTAATTTTGTTTTTGTGAAAAATAAATCGAGGTAGTCGTGGGTTTTTGCTCATAGCTCAGTTGTTTATGTACCGATGTTTCTGATTTTCAATACCGATCTACTCCCGAATATTTCTGATATTTTATACTTAGGGCTATACGAAAAAATTTTGTAGAAAAATCGGCAAATAATCGAAAAAGTTATAGCCAAAAATTATTTTTAAAACAACTTGGCTTTAGTTAAAGGTAAAATTTTTTGTGCCCGATTAATTGCTTTGCATCATTACAACTTTAATTTATTATTGTTATTATTATTAATACTAATAATATTTAATAGACAAAACAAGAAAGAGTACTATATTCGGCCATGCCGAATTTTATATACCCTTCACAACGGGTAGTCATGCAATATCAGTAGTTTGTATCACCATTCATCCCATATGAAATACGTACATACATATAAAAAACACACATATATAAAAACATCCCATTGTAAAATTTAAATTTACGTATGTATGTTAAAAAAAAAAAAATTAAAAAAAAATTAAAAAAAAAAATAATTAAAATATATATAATAAATATAAAACAAAAACAAAATAAAAAAAAATTAAAAAAAAATTAAAAAAAATAATAATAAAAATATAAATAATATATACATATAAAATAAAAAATTAAAAAAAAAAATAAAAAATATTAAATTTTTTTTTTTTGGCTCAGCTGGGATTCCATGCCACGTTTTCTCTAACCAGTATACACGTTTGTATGTATATATGTTGTTGTTGTAATTTTGTTTTTGTGAAAAAAAAACGAGGTAGTCGTGGGTTTTTGCTCATATCTCAGTTGTTTATGTACCGATGTTTCTGATTTTCAATACCGATCTACTCCCGAATATTTCTGATATTTTAATACCTCACCCGGGTCCAAGCGATGTCGGGGGGCTTCAAAAAGTTGATTTCAACATACACACGGGCAGACGGACAGACGGGCAGACGGACAGACTGACAGAGCTTAATCGACTCCCCTATTTATAAGCTTTCAGAAAATATATACTTTATGGGGTCGGAAATGAAATTTCTCACGGAATGACAAACCTATATATACCCTTTTTCACTGTGTGAAGGGTATAAAAATAATAAATAAAGGCTTTCTAATGAAAAGCCATTTATCGGTCCGACAAAATCCTGTCTTTAGCTAACGGCAAGTTGTAATAATGGCCCTAAGTCAATTAGACTTCTAGGATATCCAAATACAAGCCATAATATCGAAAATTATTGTTGTGAAAAACTGACAAATCGGGTTAAAACTTATTGAGATATAATCACACAAATACAAATGCTTCAGTGTTTCATCTGAAATTTAGCTCTTTAAACAACGAACAGGAGAAATATATCCACTAAAATAGAGGGCTAGACAGGAAAAATGTAATACACTGTAATATATTAAAAATCCATGATGGGCGTTAGTACAAAGTGGCGGACAAAAAATGTATATATGGCTCGAATCGAAAATGTACTCAGTTTAACCCCCTCAATATTGGAATCAATCAATAGAATTCAACAAAATCAAATATGGCTTTGGATTCAATATCAAAGATGCCACCTGAAGTAATAAGGCAAAACATCGTATAACATTCAGTTTAAAATCTACATAGAGAAAACAGTATCGGTTGTGACTACCGCAATTGCTGGCAATTGCATAGTTTAGTTGTGATAGTAGAATTTTACGGTTACATCTACAGAATTTCGTTTCGGAATATAAATATGTAGTCAGCACTAATAAATTATGATTCTTGCAATAGAAATTTTATAATCACAAATGAAAAGTGCGATTGCCGGAACTAAACCATTCGATTTGTAATGAATGTGATTTTATGTTTTCTGGGTGTAGGCTGAGCTACGATGTGATCACTTTATAGCCGAATGTAGTATTCTCTCTTGTCTGACACTATCTTTTAATTTTCTGTAATATCTAATAGTTATTATTTTGTAGCGCAAAATTCGTCTATAAATATATTATAATTCCTAGAAAACCAGATTGTTGCTTAGAGTTTCCTTCCAAAATTCATTTACCTGATTATAATTAGACGGGCAAACTTATAATTTTTAAATAAACTTTTTTTCAGTGTAGGCGTGTATTTATATATTTGTCATATTTATTGCTGATGGTTAAATTGTTATTGTAGTTGCTGTTGATGATAAAAATGATAATGTTGTTGTTAATAACATCGTTAAAGTTCCTTTTAAGAAGGAGTTTTAGCGAAGAAAGCGAACAAATTGTTTTACATTACGACAAATTGTTTCTCTGTTCTCTTTTTCAGAGTAATTACAGAAGGCTTATGCTAGATTATTATTGGATTGTTAAGGCAAATGAGTTAGGTTTTAATATTAAAAACTAGGTCCTCTATTTATAACCAATTTTAAATAGTAAAAAAAAATTCATTAAAAGGGGTATATTTTAACCAATTTTAAATAAAAAAAATTATTGGGGTCATGTTCATATGTAAATCATTTTTAAATCATTTAATGCCTCATTTAAATACTTATTCTTTCTCAGTGAATTCATTGTAATATTTGCACATTAGTTTGCATATTAATTGTTTCTTTTAAATCGAAAATTTCCAAAAAGTAAAATATTTATTGCAGAATTTTTATTAGTTGAAGAGTTGTTCTTTATGATTATTTTCTGTTAGTTTTAAGGAAACGAAATTCGTTTTTATTATTTCTTATACTTTTATTAAACCATTTTTGCTTAAACATATTTTCTTAATGGTTACAACGTTTCTATTTATTTGACGTAAATTAATTTCAGTATTGTTTTGCGATACACGTATGATTGTAACTACAATACAAAGATAGATATTGTAAATATATAAGGTATAGTGTAAATATAAAAATGCAAACACATATATATGTATGTATTTCTGTGGCCCTACTACAAGCATACTTATAAATATGTACTTATGTACAATGTCCATATAAAAGATTTACAATTTGTTTTCTTTTTTAATGTCTACACAATACACATGCATACATATGTATATTTGTTTGTTTGATATGTACACATACACACTTAATTGTTTTGTCTTCATTGCCGTTTAAAAGAAGCAGAAGTAAAATTGAATACATTTAATTTTTATTTAAATCTTATATTGTGAAAAAAAAAATTAAAGGGAGTGTGTTGTTGCTTTCTTTCTTTGATTTTTTTTAGCTACGTAACTTAGGATTTTGTTTTCAGACTTCTTCTGTTTTCTAAAAAAATTTAATTTAATTTAAAGATACTCTATAAAAAAAATAAAAATTTTTGGAAATGACATTTTTTACAGTAGTTTTATAAGTTTACTTAAATGTATGTGTCAGTTGTTATGTATTAAAAAATTTAAAGAATATTTAATATTTTTAACACCTTAAAATATGCACTTATTACGATGTTCATAAATATTAAACACATAAATATCCCAGCGAAAAAAATTAGAAGTGGTGCAAAGCGAATTACATTGTCATTATTTCTAAATCAACTGCGAAAAAGCATTCATTCTAAATGACTTCCTAAATGTGAAATAATTTGTCATAAATGATGCAAAATATCTTACACAATTCATATAAACAAAACGAAATCAACTCATGAAACATCCGATGCTTTTCATTAAATAATAGAATGGAGTGCAGTTCATTAATATATTCATGTAAACACATGATCTCCAATGATACGCTAATGTTAAAATCATAAAAGTTTTCACCTAAATTTAATCATTTCGTCTTCAGTTGACAACAACAAATAATTTCGCATTTAGGGAGTCATTTAACATTAATGCTTTTTTACTCACTTGATTTGAAAGTTTTAAAAATGCAATTTATTTTGCTCTATTTTTATTTCTTGCTGGGTATAGGTACAAACTAATTTAATAAATATGTATACGTTTTTTCCAAAATATAAATTTATCCAATAAAAATTTCAAAATATCCAAAAACGGTTAAATAATTTACAGTGTATACACTCAGGTTAACTGATTTAAAGGCACTTAAAATTCCATATTCAGAAGCTTGTGTCTTTTGCAATTTTGAACCGATTACAGAATTTTAAAATAAAAATGGAAGCTAGACACCATGAGATATAAAAAAATTATGCTAGTTGTGGTTTCTTAACTAAAGAACTTTTCTGAGCAATTTATCAAAAAAGTCCAAAAATGTGCTATATTTTTTTGGTTCACTTGAATAAAGGCACTTTGTTAGGCTCGGGAGCCTTTCCTTTTCCTAAACTCACGGGTGTGCTTAGCAAATAAAACACAAACAGATTTCATAAATCTTGACTAACTAAGCAAAGCTTGTTGCTTTATTGATTTCAGTCTTAAAACTAACTTATTAGTATTAAAAAGGGTAATTTATTTATGTATACTAAATCTATGTAAATAGTTGTTATATACAAAAGAAAACCGCTAACTTGAGTAAATTAAACATGTTCAAGAGGAACAAACTAATACTTCTTCATGAGAAAAAAAAAGAGAATTCAAGATAAACTTAAAGAGAACATGTATGAAATATATAATTATCAAATAACTTGTTGAACACGGTTCAACATACTCCCGGGCAACTCAGTGGCAACTGCAGCCACACCACAGTCCAGAAATAACCCAACCAAATATCGAATACTGGGCGCGTGGAAGGGTTTCATTATGCGGTATAATTTGTTCAGACATAATGGCAGATATAGTTCGTCGGCCAATTACGCCGTCTACTTCACGACACATGGCAAAGTTTGGATGCGCTTGGGGCACAGTCTCCCGAAAATGATCAGCAAGTTTCGAATCTTCAATTGGGGGTGGAACTATTACATTCGCTTCTTTAACTTCCAGTTTCCAGCGAGCAATGGGCCCGTGGCGGCTTCGTGGCTCATACGTTGGTGCTACCTGGAATAGGCTGAAGTACTTATCTTCTACACAAACCTCTGGTACAAACCCCGGAAAGATGTTCGCCACGCTTCTCTTTAAAAACGAAGTTTCTGCTTTGAGGTCCAGCAAGAACGTGACCCACATAGGGTTTCCTCGGTGAATAAGGTTGACTCTGACGAGAGGGGGAATATAGTTAACCCGGAAAGACGGGAACATGGGTACTTCTGTTACCACAAGAGACACTTCTTGGGGAGTGGAGCTCGATGGTGGATGTTCCGCTGGAACATTGGACACAGGCTCTTCCCCGAAGCTTGAGGAGGTGACGTCATGAGGACGCTCACGATGTAGCATCGAATGGTGTTTTGCACCACAAATAGCGCAACGATTGGCAGACTGGCATGATGAACGTGTGTGCGTGTGTGCCAGACAGTTTAAACAATAATTCCATCTGCTGACGTGAGTTCTTCTTTCCTCGATGGATTTCGCTGTGAAAACTTGGCAGTGTCTCGTGGCATGGTTTTTTAGGCATAAGTTGCACCGTGGCATTTTACTGGCTAGAAAGAAAAAAAGTTATATACCGTGTTATTAGAAAATTTGTTTTGCGACTTTCCTCTTTAAAATATATTATTAATTTAACTTTATTTCATGGTTTTGGAAGCTTTTTCTTGCGTAGGGGACGTTGGTAGGATACATAATTTTGATATTGAACGTACTATATTTCCATTTTGAGTTTTGACTTCTGCTACCCGTACTTTGTTATCCTTCCCATATGTTACTTTTATTATGCGTCCTAGACGCCACTCAGTGGGTGGTAATAAATCATCTTTAACGACAACGAAGTCATTAGGTTTAATGTTATGTTGTTCAGTTTTCCATTTCACTCTTCTTTGAAGTTCAGTGACATATTCGTTTTTCCAACGGCGTGCAAAGATATGTTGAATAGCCTTTAGACGATTCCAACGTTTGATGTAGTTTAAACTATATAACGGGAACTCTTCTTTAGCTTCAGCAGGGGCTACTATTGGTGCTCCTCTCAAGAAATGACCTGGAGTCAAGGGTATTAATTCTGCTGGGTTTTCTGTCAACGGAGACATTGGACGTGAATTCAATACAGCTTCAATTCTGATTAACATGGTGGCAAACTCTTCGAACGTGAAGGCGAGCGTACCGGCTACCTTTTTCAGATGTGATTTCATACTCTTTACTGCGGCCTCCCAGAGGCCACCCATGTGAGGTGCATAAGGGGGTATAAATGACCACTTAAAACCATGAGCGTTGTACTTTTCTGATAAGGCTTTCTCTGCAGTTCTAAGGAATTCGTTGTGGGCCTTACGCAGGGCTAGGCTAGCTCCCAGAAAATTTCGACCATTGTCAGAAAACATAGTTTTCGGACAGCCTCTACGTCCAGTAAATCTGTCAAAGCAAGCCAAAAATGCGTCTGTTGAAAGATCTGAGCACGCTTCTAAATGTATTGCTCTTGTAGAGAAGCATACAAATACGGCTGCGTAACCTTTGATTAATTTTGCATTTCGTAAGTTAGATGTTTTGAGATTAAACGGACCTGCGAAGTCTATCCCTGTATAAGTGAACGGCAATGAAAAATTCACTCTTTCTGCAGGAAGTTCAGCCATTATTTGTTGTTGCACTTTGTGTTTGTAGATAGTACAAGCCTTGCAAATTCGAATACATTTTCGTACTAAATTCTTTAGCCGAATGATGTAGAACCCTTGTCTAACGGCTCTTAGCATGATCTGGTGTTCTGCATGAAGCAAAATCTTATGGGTGTAATCTATGAGGAGAGTTGCAAATTGGGATTTTTCCGGAATAATTACAGGATGCCGTTCCTGGTAGCTTAGTTCCGAGTTTCTAAGTCTACCTCCAACTCGTAGTTGATCATCTTCGTCAAGGAATGGACACAAGGTTAGAAGTCTGCTTTTCTGTTTAATTGGACAATTATTTTGAAGACATTTATATTCTTGGGGAAAGTAGTTTTTCTGTGCAATGACCATTAAGCGATTCTTGGCGAACTGTATTTCTTCTGATGTTATAAACAGTGGAACTTTAATGTGACGCTTCCGCATACGATTGAAGAACCGGAAACAATAACTTATGACTCTTAAGGCTCGAGCAAATGAGGAAAAACGTTTCAAAATGTCATTAAAGTCAAATTCTTCTTGTAAAGTTGTATTTCTTTTGCCTGAAACGACCTTTGCGTGCAGGGTTGACACCTTTTTCGTCTCCAAATCTGTAGGCTCAAACGCTCTGGGTTTTGGCCAAAGTTCAATTGGCTGTGATAGCCATGAGGGTCCATGCCACCATAGTTTACTTTCAATGAGTTCCTGCGGGGAACAACCACGAGTGCCGAGATCTGCAGGATTGTCCTCCGTTTTTACGTGTTTCCAGTTGCTGCTATTGCATATACTAGTAATTTTGGCAACACGATTTGCCACAAAAGTTTTGAGACTGTTTGGTGGTTTTTGTAGCCAAGCAAGGACTATCGCGGAGTCTGTCCACAAATAAAGCTCATAGGGGAACTTTGCATTGTCCATTAGACTTTTAACTAATTTTGCTAGCAAGACTGCTCCACACAGTTCAAGTTTTGGCACTGTAGTTCTTTTAATTGGAGCTACCTTAGTTTTAGCTACAAGGATGTTACAAAAAACTTCGCCATTCGAAGCTGTAGTTCGCATATAAATTGATCCGCAGTAAGCTCTTTCTGATGAGTCACAGAATCCGTGAATCTGTATCGTGTGTGCTGGTGTGAATTGTACCCATCTAGGAATTCTAAGTGTTGAAATCTGCGGTAGAGATCCTAGAAATGAATCCCATTTTGCAATTATAGGCAGTGGAACACTCTCGTCCCATCCCGTTTTAGCTTCCCATAATTCTTGCATTAAGATTTTAGCTACTATCACAATTGGACCCAGCCAACCTAGAGGATCAAATAACTTCGCAATAACTGACAATATTTGTCTTTTTGTAGGGCTGGTTACAATTTGGTTTGGTTTTATATCGTAATAGAAAGAATCTGACATAGCGTTCCATCGTATGCCTAAGGTTTTGGTTGTACTGGAGTCCCCAAGCTTTAATATATCTTCATCTAGAAGATCCTCCCGGGCCAAGTTATTCAGTAGAAAGCTGTCATTGGCTGTAATTTTCTTCATGGGGAAGCCTGCTGAATTTAAAGCCTGTATTAGTTGACTTTGTTTCAATTCTGCCTCCTCCAAAGTGTGTCCTCCTGACAATATATCATCCACATAGATTTCGCTCTTTAGAATTGTAGATGCTTTTGGAAAATGATTTTTGCAGTCCTCGCTTAACTGCTGTAGAGTTCGTAAAGCCAAAAATGGTGCGCAGTTGACTCCAAAGGTAACTGTCTTCATTTGGTATGACTTTATAAATTTATCCTTGTCATTACGGAATAAAATTCGCTGATACGGTCGATCAGCTTCATGAACGCGTATTTGGCGGAACATCTTTTCTATGTCGCCAGTAAACACGTATTTGTAATAGCGCCAATTAAGCACTATCTGCATTAAATCTGCTTGAAGAGCTGGGCCTTGGTGAAGAACATCGTTCAATGAAAATCCGCTATTTGTTTTCTTAGATGCATTAAACACCACCCTAACTTTTGTTGATTTACTTTCCGGTCGTGTAACCGCGTGATGTGGGAGAAAATACGAATTTTGTTTTGGTTTTTCGTTATTTTGATGAAATACGAGTTCCATGTGATCCATGTCGATATATTCTTGGAGAACCTCATGATATTTTTCTTTTAAATCTGGAGATTTTTCAAGAGTTTTTTCCATTCTATGATATTGAGCCAAAGCACTATTTCTGGAATGACCCAAGTATAACTCTTCTGGAAAATCTTCTTTAAATGGCAAACGCACTATATACCGACCATCCGACTGACGAGTAGTAGTTGCTTGAAAATAGTTTTCACAAAACGTGTCAGCTTCTGTAATTGTAAGATCCCTTTCTACCTCTTCAAGTTCCCAGAACCTTTGGATTTGATCATGGAGAAGCAAATTTTCCGAGAGCATCACAGAAGTAGAAAATGCATTTATTTCTTTCGGTTTATTTGGACCTGACAAATACCAACCGAAGTGTGAATCTCTTGCTTCTAAATTACCGGAGATATTTTGTCGTACATCTTCTAGATTAATAAACGGTAAATAGTCGCTACCGATTATCATATCAATAGCAGCAGGTTGATAAAATTTTGGATCAGCTAGAGTTAAATTTTTAATTGCTCTGTAGTTTTCGACTTCAATACGACTCGAGGGTAGGAAATTAGCTATCTTGGGTGCTACAATTGCCAATATTTTTATTTTAAAGTTTGAAACTCTTGATTTTACGTCAACGAAACATTTGCCCTTTGAACTCCCCACTATGGTTCCACCAAACCCTGATATCTGACTTGAATGTTTCTCCAATGGGAGTGCAAGTCTTTGCTGAATACTTGTAGTTATAAAACTTCTCTCTGCACCGTTATCTAGAAGAGCTCGAATAGTAAATAATTCCCCACCCTTTTCAATTTGAATAAGTGCTGTGGGCAACAATGTGGTTCCTTCACGATTAATAAAATATGCACTTATTCTATTTAATTCTTCAACTTGTGTGCCAAAGGTTGAAGCTTCTGTACTTAGATTTGAAGTTGAAGGTTTGTTTTCGAGGTTTGGATTGGACTGGGACTGGTTCCTTTGTGAACTACTAGATTTGGAACATTCTGCCTTTTGTAGATGTAGCATTATGTGATGCTTTTTCTGGCATATAGAGCAAGTATTTTTACTTAAGCATTTTGCTTTAAAATGTGTGGGAGAAAGGCAATTGGCACAATATTTGTTTTCAAAAACAAATTTCACCCGCTCACCTGCCGACAAAGATTTAAATGATTTGCAAAATCTTAGTGGATGATTTTGCTTGCATTTCTTGCAGCTTAAAACTTGTTCACTCTGAGTGTTAAATGATTGCGTTCTTGAAGAACTGTGTCCCTTTGATGGGAGCGTTCTCCTATCTGATATGGTTTCCAAGATGTCTATTCGTTCAGAAAAAAAATTGTTCAATTGTGGCCAGGTAGGCAATTCACGATGATTTTTAAGGGACCCCTCCCATTCCTTCACTGTTTCATCTGAAAGCTTTGAGACTATAACATGAATTAAGAATGGGTCACTATCGTGCAATTCGATTTCGTAATTTTTCAAAATTGCTAAGCAGTCGTTAACTGTATTTTGAATATACCTTAGAGATTTGACTGTTTCATGTGGACTTGGTTGAACAGCGTGAATCCTTTTTATTTGATCCTGCACCAAAAGTCTCTTATTCTCAAATCTATTTTTTAATGTTTCCCAAGCTAACTGAAAGTTATTATCTACCAAGTCGAAATCCTTAATGGCTTGGTAGGCCTCGCCTCTCATTTTGCTACGTAAATAATATAGTTTCTGTGCTGGAGATATGAAAGGATCTTTTCCGATAACCGCCTGAAACATGTCTCGGAAAGCCGGCCACTTGGAGTACCCACCCTCAAATTCCTGTATTTCACACGCAGGTAACTTCAGCGAAGGTCTGAAATTCGAGTGTTGAATTTCACTCGTAGAAAACGATTCTATTTTTGTTAAAATTTTCGATTTTACAGACTCGTATAGCTCGCATGCCTCCTCATATTTCAAAGACACTTCATCTTTCACATCTTCATTTTGTTGCTCTTTTTCATCTAACATGTATTCCTCATATGACTCTACTAACTTATTCCATCGCCTTTGCAATTCTTCTTTCTTAACATCAAGATATGCAGCTGAGCTATCTATAGGACAAGTTCTTTCGAAATTGGTACAAAAACTCTGTATTTGGTTTAAATCAAATTTACACCTTCTTTTTAAGGCTGCCATAGCGTTTACCCTGATCGAAAAACTCAAATATAGTTTCTTCTTTGAAATCTTTATTACCGCTTGAATAATCCAAAAATCTTCATATAGTGAATTTACTTGAGGTAAGTTACCGATAAAAATTTGTAAAACAATACTTTGATGTAATATTCTTTTATTCCAGAAAATTCGAAAAATTAATTTTATTCTGCTTTGCCTTGACCACTTATAACCTTTTCCTTTTAAATTTATTGCCGCGAACTAATAAATCCTCTTGACTTTGAATGTATTTAATTCATTATAAATAATTGCGAACTCACCTTTGTTTAATACTGGCTCTTCTTTATTTTATGGTAGGGAACCTCTGACTTACAAATAAATGCCTATTTGATGACGTCACAACTGAAGTTGGTTTTTTGTTTGTCTCTGTATACGCCGTTGTTAAAATTCTTTCTGTTGTTGTTGTAAATATATTGTCGTAGGTTCACTTGTTTGTTGTTGTTGTTTTGCTTGTAGATTTTACAATTGTTTTATTTGTTAATACAATTGTTCAAAAAAATTGCTCTTTTTAATTGTTTTGTCCACCTATACTTGTTTTTAATTTTATGTATTTTTATTTCTATATGTAGGTACTTTTATTAAATTGTTTTCTTAAAGGTTTTTAGTTTTTTCTTATTATTTTACGAACTATATTTTTTTTTTTGTTTTAATGTGTTAAATTGTTTGTAGTAGTTTATGTTTTCTTTTTCCTTTTCTTCCCTTAAAACGGCACCTTTAATTATTTTATTTTCACACACTTTAACTTTTTTTTTTTTCAATTTAATTTATTTATAAAGCTTTTAGTTTTTTGCTTGTTATAATTTTATACGCGCGCACTTCATTTGCAATTTTTCTTTTTTTCTTTTATTGGATGTGCTACAGTGGGAACAAACTGGAATGAAACAATAGCCGGTAGGTAGAGATGCATGAACACATTTAATTGTAGTATTGATAGTTGTCTCTTTTTTTTTCTCTAGTGATGACAACTTTTTAGTGGCATAATTAGTGGGTTTTTTAATGATAATTAGTGGTTTGTAAATTGTTCGATTTTAGATGTAACTTTCCATGTATATTAACCATGTATGTATGATAAGGTTCTTTTCTTTTTATTTATTTATTATTATCCTTATGAAATTTCTGTAACTTGATGCTTGTTGTTCTTTTTTTTTTTTTTTTTTTTGAGAAAAATTCTGTCGCACAAATTAACTAATAAACACAGTACATACCTTATTTTTTCCTGTATTTATATCAATTGTTCTGTGATGTGCCTTGTGTTGTTACCAGAAGTGGATGCACAAAAAAGACCATGTAGTTGTTGATATCTTCAATATCACGTGATGCTGCACAATGGAGTACGCTTTTTATTTCATCTGCCGGGAGCACGATAAAATAACTTGTTGTTTGTTTTGTAAAATTGAAGTTGCCGTCGGTAGAGACAACTGTCGATTTTCTTCAGGTTGAAGATTAGTGGCTTCCAATCCACCGATTCTTTCCTTTCCTAGCCTACTCTAGGAATTTTTGAAGGACCATATGTTAGGCTCGGGAGCCTTTCCTTTTCCTAAACTCACGGGTGTGCTTAGCAAATAAAACACAAACAGATTTCATAAATCTTGACTAACTAAGCAAAGCTTGTTGCTTTATTGATTTCAGTCTTAAAACTAACTTATTAGTATTAAAAAGGGTAATTTATTTATGTATACTAAATCTATGTAAATAGTTGTTATATACAAAAGAAAACCGCTAACTTGAGTAAATTAAACATGTTCAAGAGGAACAAACTAATACTTCTTCATGAGAAAAAAAAAGAGAATTCAAGATAAACTTAAAGAGAACATGTATGAAATATATAATTATCAAATAACTTGTTGAACACGGTTCAACACACTTTATTATTTTTAGAGTAAGCGTTAATTTTTTTGAACGGTACGATTGTTTATTACAATTTATTGCATCTTAATCATTTTACGAGTTGGAATAGAAAAAACAAAGGAGTTTTTAAAATAATGATTGTTCAATTCACAACCCATTATTGTATTGTGTTTCGTGTATTAAAACACAGTTTTGGTTTATATAATTGAGAAAATAATTTCTGCTGTATCGGTTATATTGTTAAACGCCATATAGTAATCAACGTCAGGCAAATAAAAAAATCAGGGATGGAAAAGTTGATCAAACCTTTCTTTAGCATAGTTACGAAAAATATTTTAAACGTTTTTTAGCAAAGTTAAAAAATATCGACAAAATATTTGAGTTACAAAAATAATATACTTTTTTATTTTGGGAGCAAAAATACTTAAATTTTTTTTTTTGATTCTGCAAAAAAAATTAATTACCCATCCATTCATGTTCTCTACAAAGAAAATTGTTACAAAAATAGTTTAATGCAAATTAATAACAACAAGCATACAATACTGTAAACTTTGACAAAAATAGTACCAATAGGACATTATAACGGGGCTTTTTTCTCTTTTAGTAACTATCAAAGATCATTACTAAAAGAGAAAAAAGTGAATCTAACGCGGTTTCTATTAACAGTAATATAGTTTAAAAAAATTCACATTGATTCAATAGTGAGATAGAAAATATTTCTTCATTTAGAATGCTGTATTAAGCCATTAAATTTTAAAAATATTATCATTCAATATAAAACCATGACTTCTCTCTACATACTATATATTGTCAACCCAAATTTTTATTACTTTTTCTTATAAATCGCTGAGTAACTACACGCAAAGAAAAACCATGGTTACGACATGATCACGACGGTCATATTATTATTTCTAAAACAATATTTGGTTGTCGCAAACAAGTAATAGTTTTTTTTTTGTTTCATTTCATCATATATTTTGTCACGATAATCAAGCATTTGTTTGAATTGTATCATTTAATGCTTACTTTTCGTAAAAATGTCAAAATGGTTATCATTTAAAATAGTATGATTTAAAAAAAGTATAACGACAAAAATAACATTATATTCAAAAGCATTAAAAATTAAAAATAATCATTAAATAATAAGTGAGACAACAGTATGATTACAAATTAATCCAGCTATGATTTTTTTTAATAATAATTTGATTTCAACTGTTCTTCTTTTTGCCGAATACATTTTTATAATTTTAAAAGTTTGAGATGTCAAAAAAATTCACAAAAATTTAAAAAAAATTAAAGAAAATTTACAAATAAACGAGAAAATGTAAAAAAAGTAAAAAAAAAAGTATAAAAATTGCAATGAAATTGGTAAATACAATCAATATGTGTATGTAACAGCAAAAGACAATAATTTGCAGTAAAAAGCAAAGATTGCCGATTTCAATTGTAGTCATATATATGAATATTGAATGATACTTTAATTAAACATAATAATGATAAATGGTAACCATTATTATTTTTAACCATAATCATACAACTCAATCATAGTATGTTGCTCTTCGATTATGGTTACCACAACCATATTTTTTCTTTGCGTGTACAAACAAAATTATTGCCACAATATATTCAAGTAAAAGTTTGCCTAAATATATTTTACTTTCTATGAATATTTGTATTGTTTTTATAAATTTAATTAATTTATAATTTAATTGTTACAAATGCACTAATATGACATAATTTTCAGTGTGCTTAATTGCTGCATATAAATTCAGTTGTCGCAATTGAATACCTCACAGTCAGACGATTGTTTTATTTTGTACAAACTTGTTTGTCGTAAGTTAAAGCAAATCAATTAGAGACAATAATTGTCGTAGCCCTGATACACGATTGTTCCTACTTTCTCGTCTGTTTAGAGCGTAAAATGGTTTGTTTATTGCATGTAAACATAATAATGCATAATAACAAAAAGAAAATTGAATAATGAAATGTTAAAAAATTAATTAAAATTTTGTCATTAAGATCCATTTTTAAATAATATAATTAAAAATTTTTTAAATGAAATAAGAATTTAAAATAGAATTGTATTCTACGGATTGGGTTTTACACACACAAGACAAAAAGATTCGATTATTGGCACTTATTGTGCATTTTAGTTGCAGCACAAAAAGGCAATAATTATTGGTGATAGGATGAACCAAATCCAACACTTTGGGGATTAATTTGTGTAGTAACAGGTCACACTGAGCTAAAAACTTAACTAGATCGCATGGAACTGTCGGATGAAACGACATGTTGAGCATGCGAAGCAGAGAAAGAGACTTTAAAACTCGACCTTTGTTACTGTCTTTGATAAGATATTCGAATTGGAAATAACTAAGCAATTACATTGAAGTGACTGTCCTCTTAACTTAGTAGAGAAATTAACGTAACTAGAATTATGGTTTTTATTACTAGAATTTTGTTCCTTTAGAGCGCTTAACATGCCAATTGTGTATACGTGTCTAGTTGTCATTTGTTTTAGCTTTTAACTTTTTTTCAACTAATCTAACCTAAAAATTGGTTAATTTTTTTAATTTTTATTAGCACATGGTTGCTAATCGATGATAATTGTCGCACCAGAGTTTTAAATATTTGATTGGGAAAATGAACACAATATCGGACACGATTTCCGCATGAGCCAAGTAATTGTCAAATCAAGCGATTGACGCATAAGATAAGGCAATATTGGTACATTTCCACAATTATGTTTGAATTCCACAAAAATATTAACTGTTCTTTTCTAAATGTTTTTGTATGAATTCAAAAAATTAATGATTTTTTTTATATTTTTTTTTTAATATTTTTTATATTTTTACTAACCAAATTCAAGTTATTTCTCTTGATTAGTAATGTCGTTTTTTTAAAATCTTAACAGATTTATTTCAAAATAATAAATAATTTAAATAAAAATAATTTAAATTTGTATTTTGTTTAAGGAAACGCTTTATTAATTTTTTACAAAATTTTAACAAACATTTTTGTATAGAATCGTGTCCCTTAATTTTGTTAACATCCTCTAGCAGCCTTTAGGTCGTCTCTAAACGCAGGTGCAAAAGCCGAAAGTACAAATGCATGGATCTGGCCAACTATTAGCAGCACGAGCAGCAGCCATATTCAAAAAGGCCAATAATGTAATGACGGCAAAAACTAGATATTTCATAGCAAAATATTTCAAATGATTTTAACTTGACAAAGTAGTTGACAAAACTTAACTAAAAATTTGTAGAACTTTAGTCATAATTTATAGTCGTGGATTAGGGCAATTAAAATTTTAGTAAAAAAAAAAAAAATAGTAGCGAAGTGTCTTTAAATAAATACTTATTCAAACAAATACTTTTTACCAAAACAAGTAACAATAGATAAGTTTAAACAAAACCTTTTGTCAATTAAAGAAAGAACTAAATAAGATATACATACGTGTCCTATAAATTTGGCACACGTTTCCAATTGTCGCAGTCTATTCAAATATAAATAAATACCATTTAAGGTATGTGACTAAATATGTTTTTTTTTCTTCTTTTTATACCCGCCACCAAAAAAATGGTGGGGGTATATTCATTTTGTCATTCCGTTTGTAACACATCGAAATATCCATTTTAGACCCCATAAAGTATATATATTCTGAATCAGGGTTTGATTTGATGACGATCTAGCTATGTCCGTCCGTCTGTCCGTCTGTCCGTCTGTCCGTCTGTCCGTCTGTCCGTCTGTCCGTCTGTTGAAAGCACGATAGAGGTCGCACCGAAAAAGCTAGGGGGCTCAAATTTTGCCAGAATCTTTCTTGTAGACAAGGTTTGTTTGGTATTGAAAATGGGCTAAATCGGAATATTAGGAAGAGAGTTATAGCTCGTAAAGCAAGAGTAGGTCGAAAAAACCGTGTCCTGCTAACATCGAATAAAATGGAATTGTGTCCAAACGGATAAACATAGAGTCATGAAACTTCGAATATATATTTCTCGAGTCAAAGGAATATTTCTCCCCAAAAATTTCTTAAATCTATGCATTAGAAAAGGAGTTATAGATAAAAATGTACGAAAATTTATACCGCGCAGTGTATTTTTTAAGTTTAAAACGTAATAAAACTGACAAAACCATATGTACGATTCCGAAATTTTGCAAACATGGCTTTTTGGTCAAAGTCTTCGTTATAGCGGAAAATAAATGTGCCACGCCCACTTTTTTCTTTAAATTTTTATTAAAATATATTAGTCATATATATTAGCATTTATTCATTGCAGACGGCATCATATGTTGAAGGCGCCACTACATTTTGCAAACAATGTGGATGATTGATGTCTTTGCTAAATATCACGTTGAACACTAGATGACTCTAATCACATTTTTGCTAACAAACTCTTTTATATTTTGGACAAACTACAAAGAAATTTTAAAGGGGTTTGTGAAAACGAAAATGACCGAGGTTGTTTCCAAAAATTAACTAGACTAATGATTTGTGCCCAACTTTACATATAGGTGTACCCACAGTCTTAAGGGGTTTATGATTTAAAAATATTTAAAAATAAATTTGCCACAGGGTGATTCAAAATAGACATTCTCAGCATTTTGCTAAAATGGGAAATTTATTAGTAAGATTTTGATTTTTAAACTTCTATAACATTTTGCTTTTAAAAGATTTTCAAACGAAATAAGTTTTGTATAATTTTAAAATTTGTTAGCCATTAGTACAAGAAAATAAATTGTTTATAATGTTTAGAAATAATTTTCAAAGTCAAAAGTTTCCTAAATTCCCATTTTTAATAGAGCATAACTTCTAGAGAACATAAGATAACAAAAAGAAATTAGCACCATTTAGTAGATAAAACTCTTTTCTATACCCCTATACCCCATTGTATACCCGAAACGATCCGACCGTGAGCACCAGACCAATTTTTGTGACACAAGGTCAAAAATTTTTTGCAAAATATTAGTAAAAGAGCTAAACAAAAAATTTTTTGTAATGTGTTTTTTTAAGTGTTTTAGTTTTTATACTCCCCCACTAAAAAAATGGTATGTATATATATATTCTGAATCGGGGTTTTATTTGATGACGATCTAGCTATGTCCGTCCGTCTGTCCGACAGTTGAAAGCACGATAGAGGTTCCACCGAAAAAGATAGAGGGCTCAAATTTTGCCAAAATATTGCTTATATATAAGGTTTGTTTGGAATTGAAAATGGACTAAATCGGAATATTAAAAAGAAAGTTATAGCTCGTAATGCAAGATCAGGTCGAAAAAAACCGTGTCCTTCCAACATCGAATAAAATGGAGTTGTGTCCACCAGCATCAACGTAGAGACATGAAACTACAGATATAAACTACCTGAGCAAAAGCAATATTTCTCCCCAAAAATTGTTTAAATGTATGCATTAGGAAGGGAGTTGTAGATCAAAATGTACGAAAATTCATACCGCGCAGTGTATTCTTCAGTATATTCAAAATTTTAAACCTAATAAAACCGCCAAAATTAGGGGTATGATGATCAAATTTGCTACGTTAATAACAAAGAAATACATTTTGTGCTATGAATTGGGTTATTTCCCGGAAATTCGACTTATTTAATCTACTCGACTTCCCGGGATTATTTTTCGGGATCCCGGGAAATAAAAAAGGTGGCTACGAATCGAAAGGAGATGTTTATATTGTTTATATTGAAATTGAATTCTAGTGATTTTATTTTTGATCTTATAGCTGAAGTATCTGTATTTTTCTTTTTGTGCTCATATTTGATCTCGTATCTAGAGAATAATATTTTTTTCAATAAAAAATATTTTTACTTAATTTATATTTAAAATTCAAGTTTTTTTATTAAGTTTCTTCTACATTATAAACTATTTTATGCTTTTGAATAAAAAGTTTTTTATTAATTATTAATAAATACAATTCTCCCGATTGTGGACGAATTTGAACGATTATGTTGACCAAAAGAGTCACGAAGTGCACAAGGTGCATGAAATGCATTTTAATTTAAACGCTCATTTTATAATAAGCCTGAATAGCTTTAACGCATAAACAATTTTATGATTTTATAAAAAAGTTTTTTTATTAATTAAAAACAAATTTACTTTTTATTTGTTTTGCTGCGGGATCCTGGGAAATTAAAAAATAAATCTCGCATTCTCGGAAAACAAAAATTTTCGGGAAAAAAACCCTAGCTATAAAAGAACGGAAAATTGGTGGTGGGTATAAAAGATTCGGCACAGCCGAATATAATGCTCTTACTTGTTTTATTTAAAAACTGTTTATAATTATTATACTTATAATTGGCGCATATTGAAAGTTATTTCTTAAATTTATTCAGATGTAAAAGCTGTCTCAGTAAGAAAATACTTTTTAAATTTGGTGTCATTTTTTTGTGTACGTGGCACCTTTGACATTTTGCAGCTGTCATATATGTTTATTATGATAAATGGAAACAGAGCGCTTTAGAATAGAACAACACTTTATGAGACCGCTCGCAAACTTCGAAGAATGTTGAGTCGAGAAATGCGTCAATCATTAAATTGTCAATAAATATTATAAACTGGGTCGTCTATGGACAGCTAGACTCCTGCGCGCGAGCGTACCCGTCGTTCTCTTGAAAGTATTGCTGTTGTAAATGATAGTGTATAAGGAGTACAGTATGGTGAGGCATATCATATGGAATATATATGTATACATAAAAGATGAAATTGCTGTAACCGAAAATAGAAAGCGGTATCGTTTTATAATGAAATATTTTTTACGTCTTGTTTTTAAAAACAGACCTTTGATGTAGTTACAGCTAAATGGAGTAACTGCCATCACTGGCTGATACACAAGGCTACTTTTCGATCAAATGTTTTGTAAAGCCAATAATTTTCATTACTTTAACAATTAATTGGTCACCGCGTTCGCAAGATTTGTTAGCAGGCGACTATTTTCTTTGGGGTTATTTGAACAAGCGAATATATGTAGACATGCCCGAGATAATTCTTGAATTCGAGGAAAACGTTGTTGCAGATCTTTGAGCGCTAGATTTACAAATCTTGTAGGATGTAATTAAAAACGCAAAGCTGAAAGCATAGGCCAATTAAGTCACTTCTTTTTCCGTACCTGTATTTTTACGTTAACTGAAAATGTAGCAAATTTGACTTAAGTGTCAGTTTGCTTATAAACATATTCAGTCTACAATTAAAAATGTGTTAAATGGTGTTTATTAATATTAACTAAGTCTGCGACAACGTGTACCAAATTTGAAGGACACGTTTGTATTAGAATAAGTTTAAAGTTTAAGTTTTGCTTACTCTTGTTTATTGTTACTTGTTGCGGTATCATTATATTGTATTTAAATATTTGTATAGAAAAATAAAAATCATTTTTTATGAATAGCTTTAATAGGTTTTAGTGGGCCTTGATTGCGACTATAAAAGAAATCTGTAAATGGATTATCTAAGTTGAGTTCAAACATTAATTTAATTTTTTTTTAAGTGGGAGGTGCCACGCCCACACAAAGCTAATGTTTTTTTAAACTACCTCTGGCTACAAAATTTTACTCTTCAGTTTCCGTAAAAATACAATATTGTAGTTGAAAAGGAGTGATTAGTATCACTCCTAATATAAAAATACTTAAGGTTTCATTGTAAGATTAAATTTAAGAAAATAAATTAATAGCAAATCGAGGGCACACAAAGAAAGTAGAACGTGTTTTAGTATAAACAGATTATTCCATAGCGAGTACAGTGTATAACACAATAATAAATTTTGTTCTATTGAAGTACACAAAATTTGTACTGGGTATCAAAATTTTGGCATTGCCGAATATAGTGCTCTTGCTTGTTTTGGTTCTATAATGTCAGCATAAATTCTGAGGCTTGGAGCTAAAAGGGCCAATGTCACTTTTTTGCTCTTTTGAGTTTATCATTGCATTAGATTTGTTTTCTGGCTCTATTTCATTATGGTAAAACAGCAAAGTCATACTTAACCCAGAACAGCTTCATAAATAAAATGCTGGCCAATGTCACTATGAAAGCATCTAAATATAAAAGTTAAAGTTTAATTCCAATTTTCTCAAAAGTATATATTTTGACATTGGCCCTTTTAGCTCCAAGCCACAGAATAAACACCTTAAAATATGCTAAAATTACGGTGCTAATTTTTTTTATAATTGATACTTTTTATCTACAATTCATTTATAAAATGAATTAGAATATATGGCCTCAGCGTCAAAAGGCATTCGGTTCACTAATTGCGCACTGGTTAAATTCTACTGAATAAATCATAATCAGTCAACAAATAATCATTAGACAAACGGCGAACATGTATTGCTTATTTGTCTACTAATATAATTAAAAGTGTGTGTTGAATCGGTAGGACACGTATGAATATTTTATTTATTTTTATCTAAATTGAATAGGTTTTTAAAATTTATTATTCATTTTATTAACCTCTTTGTTATAAAACAACACTTGTTTAAATACAAAACCTGAGACGATTTTGCTAACAATTATCTTTTTAAGTTTTTAATTTTCATTAAACTTAAACTTTAGAATTTACGCAGTAGAGTTACTTTTGTTAGAATTTGTTAATTTTTTGTTAAGGCTTTTGTTATCATATAGCATCTATTAGAATATGTAAACAATATATGAAAACAATTTCTTTACAATTATTTTAAAACAATTGTATGTGCCCCTATTCGCGACTATAAAACCTGATACGAATTCTCCAAATTTTTAGTTTAATTCTGTCGAAAATTTTGTCAAGTTAAGTTTAACGTTTTACTATGAAATTTCTAATTTTTGTCGTCTTATTTTTGTTGGCCTTTTTGAGCATGGCTGCCGGTCGAGCACTTTCATCCAATATTTTGCCAGCTCCATGTCTTTGTGGTGTTACCTTTTGCTACTGTAACTTAGGTTAACAACTGAATATTTGAGGGAAAAAATCATCAGTGGCTCTTAAGGACAGAATAGTTATTATTGTATATCCTCGCGGCTGCTAGCAGATGATAAATTTCCGTAAAATTTTTATTGTTTATAAATGAAAAATGCTTGTAAAACTTAATAAAAATTGATTTTGTGTCATTTTATTCTGAATTTATTTTATTTTTATGACTTTATTTTCCTATTACTTAATTGCCTATAAAATTTTTAAAACAAATTTTAGAATATTGAAAAGTTATTCCAAAACAAGGCGAATTCAATAAGGTGAACTCGTCCCTAAAACAACTACAAAGTGAAAAAATACAACGTGTATTTTGTTAGTGTAAGCTAACTTGAACTGTCAAAAAGTTGTTTACGAAATCAAAAATAAAAAACACGTTTGTTTACATATACATAATAATTTGTATAAAATAAAATGTTAAAAAGGTGCAATAAAATAAAAATTAGTCACAAAAAATTACTTTTTTTAAAGAAAAAGTAAGTCGAAAAAACAACCACAGTATGTACCCACAATGCCAAACTCGAGTCATTTGGATGCAGTTCCACAGGCCACACCTATCAATCGGAATAGAGTGCACACAAAGAAAGTCCGTACATTTCCCATGTGCTTCGACGACACAGATCCTACGGCCAATTTAGAAAATGCCTCTCAAAAAGAGTGTCTGGTTCCAATACGCTTAGATATGGAGTTGGAGGGTCAAAAATTAAGAGATACGTTTACTTGGAATAAAAACGAAAGTATGATTACACCTAAACAATTTGCTGAGGTTTTATGTGACGATCTGGATTTGAATCCAATCCCATTTGTACCGGCTATTGCTCAAGCTATACGTCAACAAATAGAAGCCTTTCCTAGTGAACCACCTGTAATAGACGAAAGTTGCGATCAAAGGGTTATAGTCAAGCTGAATATTCATGTGGGAAATACTTCTTTAGTCGATCAAATAGAATGGGATATGTCTGAAAAAAATAATAATCCCGAGGAGTTTGCTATTAAACTGTGTGCTGAATTGGGGTTAGGAGGTGAATTTGTAACCGCAATAGCTTACAGTATTCGTGGCCAATTATCCTGGCATTATCGGACATATGCATTTAGCGAAGCCCCACTGTCAACCGTTGATGTACCCTTTCGTAATCCAAGTGATGCTGATGCTTGGGCACCATTTTTGGAGACTTTAACCGATGCCGAAATGGAAAAGAAAATCCGTGATCAAGATCGGAATACTAGGCGTATGCGGCGTTTGGCTAACACAACTACCGGTTGGTAGTTTGAAACAATATCTAAACAATATTTAAAAATAGGTACATATTAAAAAAAATATATATAGCATACTTTTGTTATCTGAAACTGGAAATTCAAGTGTTTTTATTTTCAAAACAAATTGTTATTAAACTTCTGCTTTTACAGTCATTGGTGAAGAAAAATAAAGAGGAAAATATTTATTCAATTCCATAAAGTCAATTAGGACAAAAAAAATATTACATAGTAATAAAAAACCTAAGTATTAATTAAAAAAGGAAAAAATAGGTAAATTTTCATAATGAAAGTATCATTACATAAGCTCCCAGCCATACATTATAACGTAGAACAAACAGATATGGTAAGTAGATGATATCAAAGGTCCAGTTAAAGATAGAAAGTACAAACAATATGTATATTAAATGAATAGCAAAATCACAAGTAAAATAAATAAAGATAGAGCAAAAATAATTACATATTTAATTCCAAAATTTTAAACCCTAACAACTGACAAAGTTTCTATTAAAAGAGGATCTAAATTCTCTAGGAGGATCAAAGTGAGGAGTCCTACTACAAGAAGAAAGGATGAATTCATTACAACAAACGGTTTATTGACCATATTTTATAACTTTATTGAATATTAATTTATAATAACTTTATAAGCAACCTAAGAAAAGTGAAATATATCCTTAAGTTTAGTATTAGTCGAAAAATTAATAGAATTAAGGACTTAAGTCAAATCCATTGAAACTAAAACAAACACAAAATCATTATAAGGATTATTCCTAATAGTATCAGTAATCCCTAAGAGCAGCGTTGTTGTATTAAATCCACGATAAAAGCACCATTTATTTCCCCAGAAAAAAACACATAATTTGATCATTTAAAATATGTTCCATAACCTAAAAAATTTAATTTTTATTATTAATTATGCTTATTAACTAATTATTATTTACTCAAGTTTAGTGTGTGTGAACGCGATCGCAATTTCACTTGAAAGTCAGAGTTTTTTATTCTTTTGATAAAAATAATTATAATTATAAAATTTTATCGCGTTCATGTAATTAGTTTCAACTGTTTCATCATGCCACAGCTATTATTAACTATCTGTTGTACTGTCTCCTTTGTCCTGATCTTGTTCACCATCATAGAACTCATTTTTCGGTTCAACAATTTTATCTTCTTCCACCTGACTATTTCTTACATCTAAATCTTCTTTTTCTTCCTTAATATTACGCAATTCCTCCATGTCAACAACATCGGGTGGAATTTGTACCATCTGTACACTAGGTGAATGTTGGCACATTTTAAGATTTTCATAAACATGTTTCACGATTGCCTCTAAATATTGTTTTGAGTTGGCATTTTCTTGCCTCGAATTAACCTCAGGATGTAGAGTAAAGTCAGGAGCAAAAAATTCTAAATATTCCGTCATGGGCAATTCGTTGGTAATGTGTTCATCTACCAACAAAGATGTTTCATGTGTCCAACACCTTGCTACATTGCGCAGAGTGTATCCACCACCGCCTACAACCAGTGTGGGCACATAAAAGCCTTTGACAAATTCTACACAGGCACCGTGACCGCGAGTGCTAAGTGAAAAGCACCCTAAACGGTCGCCAGCCAAAGAATCAGCTCCACATTGTAACACTATGGCTGTAGGTCGATAAAAATCCATTACAGCTGATATTATGGGCTTAAAAACTTGAAAGTAACTTTGATCATCTATTCCTTCTTTTAACGGCACATTTACACTATAATAACGTCCCGATTCAGCTCCAATTTCATACATGTCTCCAGTCCCTGGAAAGAAATAATTTCCGTATTTGTGAAAAGATGCCGTCATAACACGATCCGTTAGATAGAAAGCCTCTTGTACACCGTCGCCATGGTGGACATCTATATCTATATCTATCTAGAACAAAGTTCCATTGCCCTTCAAATATTTCTTTTTGCACAAAGAGCACACACGCATTATTCACAAAAAAAAATAGTCTGTTTAATTTAATTTTATTTTTTTTTAACTTTTTATTAAATTCTTCACAATTCACAATTATTTTTATCTCTTTTTTAACAATTTTTAAGAGAATTTGCACAATTTTTCACAATTTTTAAAATTTTTCAATTAATGACGCCCACAAATGTAAACAATAAAAAAGTAGAAGCACACATAAACACACAAACAAAATTTGACAATTCAATATCAAAAAGAGCGCTCAGCTGATAAACAGCTGGCTTAATAAGTTCACCTGATAATGAATTCGCCTTGTTCCAAAATTAGCTGAGTAGAATGCCTTTTTGAAATATAATACTTAACAAAAAGTTTTAAAAAATATTTTTAGAAAAAAAGTTTAAAAAACCTTTTTGGTTTGCTTTTTTCTAATAAATGAACAAAGAAAATTTGATAAATAGAATTTTCTTTTATTGGATTTAAGTGTTTTGAATATAATTGCGTTTAACAAAATATTAAGATTTTTTTACAATTGCTGTGGTTACAAAAAGTAAATTAATTTTTTAAATTAGTATTTAAAAATATAGTATTTAACAAGCCCCCTTTATTTTTAATAATTTCAAATATACGGGCTTTCATTGACAGATAAAGATAATTTATGTAATCCAACGAAATTTGCCTCCAAGCATCCTTAATGGCCTAATTTAGTGACTGCTTGTCATAAAATTGCCAAACCCAGACATGTTCGATAATGTTTAGGTCTAACGAATGTCAAGAATATCAATATTTTGGCTTTGCAATGAACTCCTTTACTACTCTTAGGCTTCGTTCAATTTTTTTTAGCTATTGCGCGGTTAGAACGGTAAAATCCATTTTAATTTTTCCGTTAGATATAAAATTTTTTATGTTGCCATCTTGACTCGTAAAATGATTAAGATGTAAGAAGTTGTAATAAACAATCGCTCCGTACAAAAAAATCATCGCTTACTTTAAAAATAATAAAAATGTGCCTTTATTCAAGTAAACCAAAAAAATAGCACATTTTTGGATTTATTTTATAAATTGCTCAGAATAGTTCTTTAGTTAAGAAACCACTATTAGCATGATGTTTTTTATCTTAAGATTTCTAGCTTCAATTTTTATTTTAAAATTCTGTAATCGGTTCAATATTGCAAAAGGCACAGGCTTCTGAATATAGTATTTTAGGTGCCTTTAAACCGGAGTGTAAGAAAAAAATTACTATTACCTGTCAGCTCTCGAGAAACACTCTCAGAAAACTTTAGAAATTAATTTTGTAGATGTGTGCGTATATTGTCATAATTTTCAAAAATTTAAATAGTTCAAAATATTGTATTGTTTATATCAAGGCATATTTATTCATCAGGTACTCTTGATTCGACAGCTGATTATTTTTTTCAACACTTATTTTAAGTTTCAGCTGTCAAAATGCATAAATAAAAAATTATTTTCTCTCTTTTCTAATTTATTTCGAATGTCAAACTTCATATATAAAAAAATATAAACAAAAAAGTTCTCTCCGAACTGCAATTACCTGATGAATAAATATGCCTTGGTTTATATATAGAAATTTTTGAAATTTAAAAAATTATGAAAATACTTCCCAATAGCACACCCTGTGAATCTCTTGATTCGACAGCTGATTATTTTTTTCAACACTTATTTTAAGTTTCAGCTGTCAAAATGCATAAATAAAAAATTATTTTCTCTCTTTTCTAATTTATTTCGAATGTCAAACTTCATATATAAAAAAATATAAACAAAAAAGTTCTCTCCGAACTGCAATTACCTGATGAATAAATATGCCTTGGTTTATATATAGAAATTTTTGAAATTTAAAAAATTATGAAAATACTTCCCAATAGCACACATATTTTCTTAAATTAAATAAAATTGTGACGAACTAGGAAAGATATCTAATGTATTAATTTGTACATATTTTATAAATGTTCGAAAAGAAGTGGATTTTTTACGATGATTATTTTTGTTGTCATCATGAGCCTAACGACGGTTCGAATCTTTAATGCAAAAGTTTTGCGAAAGTTGTAATCGGCAATTTAGCTAACTAGTCTTATACAAGACAATGATAATCGATTATAATAACAACGATATGCTCATTTATTTCTTTAAATCTTCTAGAAAAACGAAAAGTAAAAACCTTTGACACATGATGATAATGTTCTCTTTATTATCACAACTGTCTATTAACTAAACCATATAACATATAATACAACACTGCCTATGGTTGGTTGCCTATGGGCATGTTAAAATATCATCATACACAATCTTCATTCATACGTAGAATAAGAAGCACATGTATACACATACATTTAATTATATACACATACATAAATACATACTACATACTTAAACGTTGAGAGTATAAAATTTGTTTTGTTGTAGTTTTCTCTTTTCTATAAACTTTTTTATAAACTTCTTCAACCATTAAATATATCATAGTATTTTGTTAATAATATAAAAATATACAGATTTTTAAAGGGTATCCCAGAAAAAATTAATATTTGCTGATGCTGGCGCAACAAAGTGTTGCAATAATAATTAGAGAAACAACAAGTAAGAGTGCCATAACCACTCTGCAGATAAAGTAACTAGTATTTGGTTAGAAATACTAGTTCCTTCTTACTTCAGACTATTTACATATGTGTCCTCTTTTCATACACCAAACTATCGATTTTAACATTAGCTTGTGGTTGAACCTCAACTAGTTAATTTGTATATAGCTTTATACTAGTTTATAAAATAGTTTATAAAATAGTTATTTTTGAAGAGTAGAGTGTTCTCACCTAACACATACTTGAAAAAATTATTATTTATTTTACACAGCAATTCAACATTAAGCGCTATTGCATTTTTCTTGTCCCAGCTGGGAGTTGACACGGCTCCTTCTGTTTTCAACTTTACGCTTTAACCACTGCACCAATACACTTTATCATTAAATTTACACTAATAAGATTTATGTTTGAAGAACAAAGAACTTTTAAATTTTGCGATGGTGAGTTTGCCTGCTTTTGGTCAATGTTATATGTATAACTAGTTATATGACTGGTTCAAGATGTTAATAGTTAAATGTTTACATAGAGGGTAGTGAAGCCTTAATTTTGGATACTCATGTTAATGAGAGTCAACTTTTGTTTTAGGGGTCATTTTGAATTTGAAATTACCGATTTCTTATACCCAATTTTTACACGGTGATTTAAAATAGTAATTTTTTAAATTTCTATTAATGAATCTCCCAAAATCTTTTTTCATTTATACGATGATTCTTTTTGTGATTTTTTTGTTAAATCATCTTTACCTGCTCGCTCCTATTTAGTTAGAAAGATACACACATTTTGAATAGAAACATAAATATTTATAATGAAAAATATTTTTAAAATAAATCTTTTATTTTTATAAGTTAAAATTAAAATTGTTATTTAAAAAAATAATAAATCATTAAAATGGATTAGTTCTTATTTAAAGGATCGGAGACAATGTGTTTTTTATAATGATTGTATATCAAAACATATTGAAGTAACTTCCGGAGTTCCTCAGGGAAGTCACCTTGGCCCCATCTTATTTTTATTGCTTATAAATGATCTTCCAAAGGCTATTCAATACAGCAATATTTTAATGTTTGCTGATGATGTTAAACTTTATTCATGGATTAGAACTGTTGACGATAGTTTTTATCTCCAAGCTGATTTAAATAATTTTTTTAATTGGTGTACGGTAAATCTTATGGAATTGAATTTAACAAAATGCAAATCTATGACTTTCTGCAGATATTCACCGATTTCGAATGTTTACTCTCTAAATGGCTCTAATTTGAATGTTGTTGACTCGTTTTTGGATCTTGGAATTCTCTTTGATGTAAAAATTAATTTCAACTCACATGTAATAATGACAGTTAATAAAGCTTATGGGGTATTAAGTTTCATAAAGCGTTGGGCTAAGGAATTTAATGATCCTTATGTAACAAAAAATCTATTCACGTCATTGGTAAGACCTTTACTGGAATATGGATCAGTAATTTGGGATCCCCAATATGATGTTTATATTCAAAAACTTGAATCAGTCCAAAAACAATTTTTGCTGTTCTGCCTTCGTAACCTTCGTTGGAATCCTAATACAAACTTACCGTCATACCGTAGTCGTTTACTACTCATTGCGCTCCCAACGTTACAAAGCCGAAGAATTGTTTCCAATATTGCATTTGTCATAAATCTAATTCAAGGCAAAATTGATTCTACATATCTTCGACATAAAATATGCATCAATGTTCCTAATAGGCAGCTTAGATTTTATGAACCGTTATATGTACCATTTCATAGATCAAACTACATTAACTTTGATCCAATTAGAAGAATTTGTGCTGAGGTAAATAAGTTCTATGTTCACATTGACTTTTCTGATAATGTTGCTGTAACAAGTGGAAAGCTGATAAGATTTCTAAACTCAAATGCATACGTTTAATGTTGTTTTTATTTTTCTTTATTTTTGTAATTAAATTAAAAGTGTTGCTCAACTGTAAATATTATTATGTTGATTGAATTAAATAAATAAATAAATAAAAAAAAATAAATAAATAAAATAAATTATAAGAAAAGGCAAATCAGTGTAAGGAAAAACACAAAAAAAACTTCAAGGACAGAAAACGTGATGTTTTTTCTACTAATATTTCTTCTCTACCATGCACGTCTACAAAAAGAAAAACGTGATGACGTTTTAAAAAATCGTTAAAATCGAGTGTTAGTTATTTGCAGAAATAATTTTTAAAACTACGGCTTGTAATTAAATGTCACTAGCGTGTTTAAAAATTAATAAGTAAATTTAGTTTCGCTTATAACAATGCCGATTTGTGAGCGATTTATGCGATTTATGAATAGCCGTAGTGGCGTATCATTTTTATTAATAGTAAAAACCGTGTCTGTGTATTATGCTAGGGCTAAAAAATTTTAGTTTACGGGCAAAAAAAAAATGGAAAAAATATGCTGGTTTTCAATGGTATTTTATTTAAGTACAGGCCCAGAAAAACCAGAAAATGACTTGAGGCAAGTACTTAACACCCTCGTTTATAAATACGGACCTCGCTTACAAATATTGACTGGCATAAGTACTTATTACGGTCGCTAATAAAAGGGGAGTTAAATAAGTACTTTCTTTTAAAGCAATAAATAAGAATTTGATTTTAATGACCTTAATCAGCGTTACCGTTAGGGCCACTAAAGTAGCATTATGCCACTTTTTCAAATGCTTGGATACTATTGTGCCACTTTGTCAAAATGCCCCCAAATGTGATACTTTTTATAAATCGTGCCACTTTTTAGATACTTTTTACGAAATGGAAAGATACTTTTGTTTTGTTAAAACACCTAACTTTAATACATATTCATTACACTGTTTTAATATATATGTAAGCAATTTCATATGAAATCTTTTGCTTATCATGCGTGTTTAGTAGGGAGTTCGATTATTCGACATTTTTAAGAAACCGGTTTTCAAATAGTTTGAAATTCAGAATTAAAGAAAAAACCGGTTAACCGGTCGAATACATAAAATATAATTCTTTCTTATACCCATGACAGAGATACATATATAGGTATGAACTAGTTTGTTTTATGGTTTAACTGCATTTTAAGTTAACACAAATTCAGTGGCATTATTATAAAATACCGTTATATAAAATAAAAAAAAACTTTGTAACAAGGAGGTTGTAATAATGAAAAATATTAAAAAGTCACTTCACTGCTCACTGTAGTCAAATTTATCTTTTACTAACATCAACTTTGTAGGCGAGCTGTTGCAAAGGAAACACTGTTGATAGCTTCTTTCGGTTAGTGCAGCAAAGCGATGGTTCTGGAGAAGGAATTTGTAACTCCATATTGTCATCACTAAAAGAAAATCAAATTCCACTAAAAAATTTAATAGGTCTTGCTACAGACAACGCATCTACAATGGTGGGGAAAATAAATGGTGTAGCAACAATATTAAAGAAAAAGATTCCGCATTAATTTCATATCGGCTGTGTGTGCCATTCTATAAATCTAGTGAACAATGCATCATTATCTTGCATTCCAAATTACGTTGAACAGTTACTTAGAAAGGTTTTAAAGTATTTTAAGAGTGCAAAAAGACAACACGATTTGAAGGAGCTGCAAGGTATTTTTGATGTACCTGAACATAAAATACTAAGGCTAAGTGATACTAGATGGCTATCATTTAAATCTGTTGCAACAAGAATTCTGGAGCAGTGGTCGGTTCTGCAGCACTATTTTATCCGGGCACAATTTAAAAAAAAAATGTGCTTCTAATTTAAAAAAAATTCGTGTTATTCTAGACTCTTTGTCGCCTGCAAACAAAACATATTTAAAATTTCTAACTTATATTTTGAAAACTATGAACAAATTTAACAAAAATTTTCAAAGTGAGTCCTCTCAAATAATATATCTTGTTTCTTCAACCAAAGACATTTTATTAGAGCTTTACAAAAATTTTTTAAGAAAAGAATATACAGTAGTATCTCGATATAACGATCTATATATTGTCAGCCCTTATCGTTAAATCGAAAATATCGTTATATCGAATGAATTTTTTGATTATTGAAACTGCAGAGTAAAGCTATTCTTTTAGTTTTATTATATGTATGTATTTATTATTATAAATATTTTATAAAAATAAATATAATAGAAAACATTAAAAATATGACATTCAGTAATTTATTGGCAAGCAATTATTTATAAAAACTAAGAGAATCCATTTTATGAAATAGAAAAAAATCTATGAAAATTTGAAGAATTGATTAATTGTTGTTTGCTTTTGAGGAACTATTAGGCTAATTGAAGTTCTATCGATTTCGAAGAATCAATATTATTCTGTTCGCTCCCGTTGGGCTAGGAACCAGGAAAACAGTTTTGTTTTCATTCTTTCGAATTCCCCCGATTTCATCGATTCTCTGTTTTTACAACCAAAATTTGTTTTTTCCATATTGTGCAAAAGCTTTTTACCCTGAAGATGCTTCCCATTGTTTTTTAGCGAAATATTGGTTTCTAATAAAAAAATTTTTATAAAAAAAACAAAAAAGTTGATCTCAAGCTTAAATAAAAATCAAATATTATCATTAAATAATATTTTTGTTATGTTTTTATATTATTTTTAATATGTTATTTTAAATAAATTTAACAAAATACTTAAAAAAAGTTTTGGTGTACTTTTTTTTGATTTTTAAAGAGGTGCCCCTTTAAACAAAAAAATCCCCTTTTTGTTGCCACTTTTGTTGCATAAATCCCCTTTTTTTTATACTTTTTGGAAATATCCAACGGTAACGCTGACCTTAATAACCCATTAATATTATGGACTTACAGAAGTCGTTCGGTTTTTTTAAGCACGAAATTTTGGTTTGGTTACTCTGCTATATGTTAATTTAAAATTTAAAAGTCAGCGAAAATCTTCAAGGCATCACTTTGTTAATAAAATGCGTTGCCGCTGTTGTCAAAATCATTATTACTTATACCCTAAGCATGTTAAACTAAATGAGAATTTTAAAAAGTTATGTATTTGAATGGGGTCTAGCAAACGTTGCAATAAGAAATTGTATTGTGTGTGTATCTAAGCAAATGTTTGAAAATAAGTACTTACGTATCACATTAAAAATCAAGTCTTTACTAAAATATTTCTTAGTAAGGCAGACATTACAGATATGTAATAGGCACTGAAAATTATGTTTTTTAGTAAGAGCAAGTCATTACCTAGTTTTTGCTGGGTAGACAGCGTAATCATATTTGCAACTAGATAACGGTAAAATGTGTCGATCGCAAAAAATGCTTTTTTGGGTCAAAAATTAATATTGTAGAAATTACAAACGGTAACCATTGAAGAAGGGTATAAAAAAGCAGTTAGGGAGTCATAAAAATATACCAATCAAAGTACTTGAATGGTTTACAAATATCGTACACAGATGCAATTTGGATTAAATAACAAAATTTAAAAAATTGTACAAAATTTTATTTGGATTAACAAGACCTGTCATTAAATTATAAATTCAAACAAAAAAAAATGTCAGAAAAGACAATTTTATTTTAAATAAGTAAGAGCGCTATATTCGGCCGTGCCGAATCTTATATACCCTTCACAACGTGTAGTCATGCAATAACAGTAGTTTGTATTACCATTCATCCCATATGAAATACGTACATACATATAAAAAACATACATATATAAAAAACATCCCGTTGTAAAATTATAAATTTACGTATGTATGTTAAAAAAAAAAAATAAAAAAGAAAATTTAAAAAAAAAATTTTAAAAAAAAATTTAAAAAAAAAAATTAAAAAAAAAATATTAAAAAAAAAATAATAAAAATATAAATAATATATTATATAAAAAATAAAAAAAAAAATTTTTTTAAAAATTAAAAAAAATTTTTTTTTGGCTCAGCTGGGATTCGATGCCACGTTTTCTCTAACCAGTATACACGTTTGTATGTATGTATGTTGTTGTTGTAATGTTGTTTTTGTGAAAAAAAATCGAGGTGGTCGTGGGTTTTTGCTCATATCTCAGTTGTTTATGTACCGATGTTTCTGATTTTCAATAACGATCTACTCCCGAATATTTCTGATATTTCAATACCTCACCCGAGTCCAAGCGATGTCGGGAGGCTTCAAAAAGTTGATTTCAACATACACACGGACAGACGGACAGACTGACAGAGCTTAATCGACTTCCCTACTCATAAGCTTTCAGAAAATATATACTTTATGGGGTCGGAAATGAAAATTGTAGAAATTTCACACGGAATGACAAACTGTGTGAAGGGTATAATAAGATTCAAGCAAACCATTTATTTATTTATCTTTTTATTTATTTATTTAAGTAAGTCTATGGTATAAATCCTTACAGGCTATTAAAATAAAGTGACAGAAATATATTACAATTACGAATTTAAAAACACTGTGATATTTCTCTTAATAATATTAACACTAACAGAAAAGTCAATTAAATGATAAAGATTATTAAAATCACAACAAATTATTCTTAAAGGAGTATCATTAGCATAATTTCGACGAAAAAAATGCACGTGCAATTGGTTGAGATTTCTAGTTGGACGAGAAGGAATATTGCAGGATAAGTTGCTTAGCAGGAAACTAGAGCACACATCTCCATTAATCAATTTGATAACAAACGTTACATTCAGCATTGTTCTACGGCTCTGTGGAGTGGGAAGTTTAATTAGTGCAAGTCTAGATTTGTAAGATGGTAAATTTGAAACACTATTCCGAAAAAGGTGACGTAAGCAAAACAACAGAAATTGTTTCTGTACAGACTCAATTTTATCAGAGTACAGACTATATTGAGGCTTCCAGATAATTGAACCGAATTCTAATATTGGTCTTACTAAAGATGTGTAGAGCTGTTTAGTGATGTAAGGGTCTGTAAATTCCTTGTCCCAACGTTTTATAAAAGCAAGAACCCCACGAGCTTCATTAGATATTGGGGTAATATGCTGATTGAAATTAAGTTTAACATCAAATAGAATACCCAAATCAAGTATTGAATCAACCAGTTCCAGTTTGTAACCATTCAAGAAGAATGAGCTTATTTCTTCTGTTTTACGGGAAAAATGCATGTGTTTATATTTATTTAAATTCAAATCCATTAAGTTAGTATTACACCATACAAAGAAATTATCTAAGTCTTTTTGCAGCAGATTATAATTATCACAGTTATTACCGATATGAAAAACTTTTACGTCATCTGCGTACATAAGAACATTAGAAAATTTAATAGCATTTGGTAGATCATTTATAAACAGGGTAAATAAAATTGGACCAAGATGGCTGCCTTATGGAACTCCAGATTTTACTGTAATATGTTTAGATAGAGTATTATTGAAGCAAACACATTGGTTTCAGTCCGTTAGATATGAATTAAGCATAGCCAAACTATTATTGGTAAATCCCAACAAATTAAGCTTTTTGATTAACAGAATATGGTTGACTTTATCAAAAGCTTTACTAAAGTCCATGTAGATGACGTCAGTATACTGACCATTAGAAAATCCTCGATTAATTAAGTATGTCAATTGTAGAAGATTTGTTATTGAGCCATGTTGAGAAGATGCCATTATTGATGAAACTTGATGCTACAGTGATTCGGTAATGAATTTTTCGAAAAGTTTAGGAATCGTTCTTAATTTTACTATACCTCTGTAGTTTACAACACGCGATTTATTTCCAGATTTAAATAAAGGAATAATGTATGACTCTTTCCAAGCTCTAGGGAAATAGCCGCATTTTAGTGGTATATTAAACATAATTGTTAATGGAGTCACCAAAGCATAAGCACAATTTGAAAGTAGGCAACTAGAAATGGCGTCAGGTACACTTTGGTTTGTAGGTTTCAGATTTTCTAAGATTTTTACAACATCATCATAGTGTATAGGCGGAAATGATATTGATTGATTGTGCATTATCGGATAAGGGCAGTTGATTTATTTTATAAAGACAAAAAAAAAAAATTAATTTTAGGCAAGTATTTGTTAGAACAAATTTTGATAATATTTGTTCTGTGTATAAAGCAGTCGGAATATTAATTTTGTTTTAAACTAATTCATTCCAATATAGAGAAAAGTTGTTTAACTGACTATTTTTTGTCTTCATGATTTTTCAATTCTCAAAATTTATATTACTTTTCGGTTTACAAAACTTGGTCTTTTATTTAAGATTATAGGTTCAAATTAAAGTTTTTGAATATCTATTTTGGATCTTTTCTAGATTATGAATTGCGGAGAAGGATGGTTTCTATAACATAAATTTGTGAAACCCCCTTTAAATACTTATGTATCTATCTGTTAACGTATACATACTTACATTAGTTCTTGTTATTCGTTTTCTTTATATTTTTTTGTATGTGTATTATATGTATGTATGTGTACATCCGTACATATGTATGTTTGTGATAACAACACATAAAAAGCTTGAAGTATACATATGTCAATATCTCATATAACACCGAATCGTATTTTCGGTCGAGGGACGGAGAAAAGTAACTGTGGCATCATCAAAAACCCTTGAAAAAAAAAAATTAATAGACAAGAAACAATAACAAAAATCTGTGTTTATATGTGTCACTTTGACACATTTGTACATGTTGCACATAAAGCCAATTAAGAGAAAACAATAGTACCATTTGTTTATGTATAAATTTCTATATTATTTTTGTTGTTTTCAGTGCGAAAACAGCAGATGTGAGAAGAGGAAATATGAGTAATTTTAAAAATCATTTTAAGAAGAAAGGTAAAACAAGCAGAAATTTAAAAGTCGGAATTATTAAATTGTGGAAGTAAAAATAAAGATTGGTTAAAGAAAAATTAAGATTATTTATGCGTAATATTAACAAAGAAATTGTAGTTCAAGCTTTATTGTGCATTTCACTTAAATTACAAAACTGAATGTATTTTTAATACACTTTTTTTGTGTCGCCTGTATAAATCACTGTAATGTAATTTTCGAACGCAATTTTTACCAATTTAAAGACGTCTGATTTTGTCGACGTGGTATAGTGATTAAGCTGCTTGCCTATAAAATCAAGTAAATCAAGATCACTGGCAAAGAACATACAAACATTTTAATCACGGTTCTTCGAGTTTTAAATAGTTAAGTGGCCTCAACTCCCCTCCGGACAATTTATCCAAGAAGCTCTCTGGAAAAAGAGTAAAACATCATGGCAAAAGGTGAGGCAGCCACCATCTCCTGAATAAAAAGGAAGAAATACAACCTTAGCAAAGTTTACCACCATAACACCAAATACAAGGAAGGGGTTGTTTCTGGTGGTAGATCAATTATTCTTGGACCTGCTACAGCAGACCCATTATTCTAGGACCTGCTACAGAAGACGAATCATATACTTAGCTGAAATATCAACTGGTTAACGAAACTGATACAAGGCAAAACGACAATATACTGAATCTTCTGACAACAACTTTTAGTATAGGAAAAGGAACGCTCATAGGGCAATGGACAAGTCCTGTAGGATGGCGATGCTCTATGGAATTCATATGCTCCCAAGAGGGACAATAAAAAAGCCGTCCGATTAATTATAATCTTTATACTTAAATTAATTTTCCAGCACTATACAATTTTATGATTAGAGTTTTGTATCGGAATGCCACGCCCAAAAAAAAATTTATTTTTACTTAGTTACTTTTTTTAAATAAATTTTAATGGAATTTTATGTTTAACACATTAGTTTAGTTCACTAAATAATCTATTGACTGAAAAACTAGGCGAAACCCCAGTAACGATTCTTTAAAAGTTAATCTTTCGTTATTTACTACTTCTACTTAACTGATATTAGCCTTCACATTGAACTCCTTTGACGATACAATTTAGAAGTTAGAAAAGTGGCAGGTGGCATGCCCTTCTTTATACCAATTAACAAAAAAATGTTCTCTCTAATTGCAAGTTAGCGATTTAGAATACAAACAGAGTATTTTTTAAATATTACCTGTCTGCCTGTCTGTCTGCTCTTTGCCTGTCTGTCTTTCTATCAGTCTTCCTAAACTTGATTAGATTAAAACCAAATAGTTGAATTTGGATAAAATTTGATATGAAGGTACCTTGGTCTCTAGGTTAACATAAAGTCTTTTTTTCTTATTCCTAACAAAAATATAAAAAAAATTGCAAAAAAATGCTTCCAGGAGATTATGCAGATTAAATGAATGCATTAATACATGCATTATATTAGGAACATTATACTATTAATTTGATTTAACTATGACAAAAGAATTTATCCTAAAATTCATACAATTCAAATGGGCCCAGATGCAGCAAGTTTTTGCTATCATCAAAGACGTGTACTGAAATATATTTTTTGCTAATGTCATCATATACAAGATCCGAGAATTGTTTGTCGCACTTTGTTTTGCTTCATAAATTTTATTCTTTTAAACTCCAACAGAATTTACTCTAAAAAGAACTGTTTTAAGAAAACGAAAGACATTTATTATTTTTTTTTGCAGACAATATTTATAAAAAAAAAGAATATAAAAATATTTTCCTCTTTTGACAAATTTTAAATTAAACCTCCGGTAACTCTCGAGAGAACACATATTTTGCTGATGTATTTTATGGAAAAAAGTAAACTGCAGAAAAAATATTTTATTTTTACCTTTTTGCATGTTAATAATATTTTATCTAGCAGTTGCTGTTTTTAAACAATTAAATATTTTATTTTTGTAGTAATTTTTTTTAACTTTTTTTTTCGCTTGAACACAATTTGTGGTTTTTAGTTGGTAGTTATTTTATAAATTTATATTTCAATCTCATTTTTACTTTGTATTTTATTACGAATTCGTAGATGAAAAATCGTAGATGGCATTTATATAATAGATTTTGCAATGTTGTTGATGTTTAATTTAAAAATGTATACAATTTATGTTTTTTTTTTTTGTTTTTGAAGCACATTTTTATTTTAGCATGATTTTTATCAGCTACATTAAGAATAATTTAAATTTATTTAATATTTTTGTGACACTGTAATTTAAATTTTTTAAAACTAATATTTCAATTTCATTTAGCCTTGAGTCCATTCAATTTTTTTGCTCCTTTTTAAACTAAAAAAAATTGTTTAATGCTATTTGAATATGGATCCAAAATCAAATTATTAAAATTATAGGAGAATACTAGTTGTCACATCGTTAACATTTTTAATCGTTTCTACAAAATACAGGACAACAACTGTAATTATACTTAATAGTGGTAACACTTATTATGATGAAGATGATTATAATGCTGATGTTGCTAGTTGGTTATTTTGGTTGCTACTGTTAGCACTTTACAACTTTTGTGTCTTCATTAACAAAAGGATATGGATGAATAAAGAAACAACAACTACTGTCACAACTGCTACAAATATAAATATTGTAATAACTAAACAGGACTTGCCGGCAATGACGTTATTGAAAAGGTTTTCGTAAATAGGATCATAGTAAAGAAATACTTGAGAAATTGTTTTGGTTATAAAGGGTGATTTTTTTGCTATTTGGTTTTTTAGTGCAAACTTTTTCAGTGTAAACAAAGGATTTTTGACAAGTGACAATGCCAAAAATGCTTAATAAGGTTTAGCATTTCACCATGAGTAGACTAACAAACAAAGAACACCTGTAAATCATTATTTAAAATTAAAAATTTTAATTTTAAAAATCATTAAAAATTAGTAAATATTGTTTTTGATTCATTGTATTTGATTTGATTGATTTTGATTCTTTTCAGTTTAATTAGGACGTCAACAGAATTTCTGGATTTGGTATGAAGGGCTCTAAGCAACCTGAAAGATGCACTTGAGAAATGAGTTTATCTAGAATTAGTTAGAAATAAATTGCTATTGAAATCCAGCATAATCGCTTCATGAGTTTCTGCGATATCAGCAGTTAAACACTACTACCTCTGCTGTTTCCCATGATTTTACCACAAAGGTTAATATTTTTTAGCTCTAGAATAATAGATAGACACATTTTTTTTGGTAGATTTAGTATGCCTCTAGAGATCATCGTGAAAAAGTTTCGGTAGATCGGTCAATAATCGGTAAAGTTATAAGTAAAATTTTTTTGAAAAAAATATATATTTCCAAAATTTATAAACGAAAATCGATTTTTTCCAACTTCAAGACAATAAAATTAAAGGTCTTGGCGGGCGAAATATAATGCATTATAAAAAAGAATGAAATCCATGATGGCCATTACAAAATGGCGGATAATAAATTTATATATGGGTCAAATCTGGTATTTCAAAATACAACTGCCTGAACCCTCTCAATATTATTATAAAAAGATACGACTTGACCAATAAAATACAGTTAACCATGAATATAACCCAGTAGTTCGTCCTAAATTAAATGGCGGCTACATGGGCCACATATAGCAATAACGACTTTCACCCTTTCAACCCCTACAATATCGGTACCTAATGAAAACGCTGGACCAGTAGAATACGTAAAATTATCTAAAATGGATAAAATCCAATATGGCGTCTAAAAAATCTTTTTTCTTAAGCCCATCAATATGAATATTAAAGCAAATCTCTTTGACTAGTAGAAAATGGTTGAAATAATAAAGAATAGTGGCGTATAAACTTAAATCTAGCCTAAACTACACTGTGGTCGTTTTACCTGTGGAAATATATGATGATACATTTTATAGGACTCTTAATGATTTTTTCTTTTTTTTTTGAAATCCGGAACGCTTTAGAAACCACCCCGTAACTAACTTCAATAAACTAAAACTTTGCATCTTAAAATAATTTTCCCATTACCGTTCGTAATTTAATTAAAAATATCTTCGACAGATTTTCATCACTTTAACAAATTTTGCAATGAATCTGTGAAATACTTTTAAGTTTTTTTTACCATAACCATTATTACATTTTGTTTTTTATTAATTTATTTTTTTTCCTTATCACTATGCATCTCTTTTGGAGATGCAATGACCAGGTTAGTCAACCATTAAAAAGACAAAACAAAATCAATATTAATACTTTTATGGAAGTTTGAGGTGACTATAGTTAAAACAAATGAGAGTGCTATTTTTGGCCGTGCTGAATCTTATATACCCTTCACAATGTGTAGTCATGCAATAACAATTGTTTGCATTACCATTCATCTCTTTAATATGAAATGCGAACATACATACATTCATTATATTTTTAATGACTTTATCCGCTTAAAAACATCCCATTGTAAATTGAGTTTATGTAAAATAAAAATAATAAAAATTAAAAAAAAATTTTATTGGTCTTAACTGGGACTCGAACCTACATTTATCCAGTTTGTATTGGTGTGAAAAGTCGAGGTGGTCTAGGTTTTTTCATCACATCTCAGTTGTTTATAGAATGATTTTTTTTTTGATTTTCAATACCGATCTGCTCCCGAATATTTTTAATATTTTAGTACCTTACACGGGTCTTGAAAACATCTGGGGGCTTCAAAGAGTTGATTTCAACATACACACGGACAGATTGACCGACGGACAGTGCTTAATTAACTTCCCTATTCATAAGCTTTCAGAAAATATATACTTTATGGGGTAGGAAATGAAAATTGTAGAAATTTCACATGTAATGACAAACCTATATATACCCTTACATTTATTGTGAAGGGGTATGTGGGACACCTTTTTCTCAACTTACTCTAATGTAGAGTTTATAAGTTCACTTGCTTAGTTGACTGATTGGGTAAGCATTTGTTTAGTTGTTTGTAACAAAATATTTCTTTTATGGCAATTTATATTAAATATATAATTTTTCTTATTTTGCAAAATCGTTTTACTCAAATCTATGCAATTCCTTGCAATTTAAATACAGGTTATTGTGTAGGTATGTATATAATGAGATCATCTTTAAAACTTAAAATGACCAGCGCACAGAGGAGTATTTGGCCTGAAAAGCTGGCCAAAAAGGCAAAACTGAATTTCCAGAAAACTTAAAAACTAAGTATGCAGCTCGACAGACAACAATATTTTACATTATATTGTAAATTTTGAAGACTTTTAGTTGCGATTTGTAGCTCTGAGACCCTGCTAAATTCAGGGAAGTGAAAAAAATTATATGAGATTTAAATGTTTTTTTCGGTTTCTGGATGTTTATATGATATTTTTTTTTGCGGCTAAACGAATAAAGGTTTAACAAAGATTTTTTTTTTGCTGAAAGGTTTGATCAAAAGTTATTTAAAAAAGAAAAAAAAATTTTAAATATGTAGAATATTCATGTTAAAACAATTCGTTCAAAAGCTAAAAAATTATACACGTTTTTTGCAAAAAGGAAAAAGAGAGGTTTTTAAAAGTGAGGTTAGCATCTCTACGAATTATGTTTGATACCACAATGAAATATGGAATCTCTAATTTTAGAAACAAAAAAAGTGGGCCCAAGTTTGCGCCATTATTTTTGACGATTTTTTTAAATTTTCACATTTCTTCTATTTTTGCTCATCAGGCACTTTTTCTTATTCATTTATATCGTCATAAACTTTTATGTATTTTGAATTATTAATTTCAACTGTTATTCACATCACTCTTAACACTTCACAATATTAATACCTGCCTATAATTATAAATTTGAAAAATTCTTTATTATTAATAATAGTTATAAGGTACCTGCTCTACAAAACGTTATTTGTTAAAAAAATAAATATACGTACCTAATAAAAATAATTATTAAAACCATTATCACAAAATTAAGTTTACCAGGAATAAATACAGGTACATAAAAAATACATGGGCACCCAGGTATCAGGCTACCATCCAATTGTCAGAAGAAGCTACCGAGGCCAGAAATAAGCACTTACGATTATATCGTAAGAATTGTTCGAGGAAATTCAGCAGGAGCGATACAAATCGAGATGTCTTGAATAGGATATTTCTGAGCAGTGACCCTTTTATAAGGTGCAGTACGCAAAGAGAACGGATTAATGCAGCTAATAGGGATATACATACGACATAATAATTATTAAGAAATTTGTATTAGTTTAACTTTTCCGTCTGTTAAGTATTATATAAAGTATACAAAATATATAATAAAGCATTTTTTTTATAAAAAAATACTCTTTTGTAAGAGCCTTACAATTTAAAAAAAAAAAAAAAATTTAATTAGACCGTAAATCATATGTATGCATGTACAAACAGTCTGTCAAGAATGAGTTTAAAATCAACATTTGTTAATTGAGTTTTACTATTTATACTGTATTTTATTCCTAGGCTTTTGGAAAAATCTTAAAAATTTAAGCTTTTTGGTTCTTTAATTTTTTTTATTGCATTTTGAAAACAAAAAATTTGACGAATTTAGCAGGAAAAATTTTTGTTTTTCGCCATTACAATTTAAATAACTCCGAAATAGTAATAGATAGAAAAGAAATGTGTTTGGTTAGTTTAAGCAGAATTTTCCGGTGCATCTTCTGATCCTCCTGCTATTAAAATCGGAGAATCCGATTTTTTTTTCGCCATAACATTTTTAATAACTCCGAAATAGTAATAGATAGAAAAAAATGTGTTTGGTTAGTTTAAGCAAAATTTTCCGGTGCATCTTCTGATTCTCCTGCTATTAAAATCGGAGAACGTGTTTTCAAGTTATGATAAAATATATTTGGCAACCCAACGATTTAGGGGGGGAAAATGCCACGCCTTTAAAAGAAAATCCTTACGAACTAGAGAAAAACGGAAAACAGATTTGAATTAAGGGCATCAAAATCCATATATTCCACATACTTTTATTTCTAGGGAAAAAAAATTTTTTTTTATTGCGCAGTGTACTTTTGTTGCGCAGTGTAATTTTTTCAAAATCTGCTACTAGACTGTTTATATCAGACTACACCTAAAGCTAGCAAAAACTAAAACTTTTAATTCAAAAAACACGTTTAATAATTTTGGCCAGCTTTTCAGGCCAAATACTCCTCTGTGCAGCGTTTAAAAGCTTTAATAATAGCATTATTCTATAAATATGATTCGAGGAATTAAATATTATCCTGAAGATAAAATATTATTTTAAATAATAACATCGACAGCAAATTTATTACCGTGATGAGTTGTGTTTGAACAATTTTTTTACTGTTATTTTTTCCTTGCAATTAAATAATTTATTATTGAATTTTATTAAGCAATACGATTAGTATATAATTTCTAAATTTTCTATTTGCAACCATTTGTAAAACCGTTGGCGAATAAAATTCAAACATTAATTTTTCTGTACCCTATTAATGGCTTTATATGGCTTAGTATACACACATCAATATATCATTGCTTAACCATGACAACATCAATTTGTCTTTAACATCACATAAGCTTGTGCTATTTACTCAAACTCATATTGCATTTCTCTGGTTCATTCTGATATATACACTACCATTACACTGTCCATAGTACTACTACTACTACTCGTACTACAACGTTTATTGTTTAAAGTAAATTTTTCAAGATTGATCGCCTGTTTATGTGGAATAAGCTTGACATTTTGGAATAGCCTTTAATATAAACCTGCCAGCAAGCATGACTGATAGATAACCCATACACTTGCACGTACGTATAAAGTATATCGTTGGTCCGAAGAAGATAGGCTTTAAAGGAGAAGGTGAAGGGCTTTAAAGGAGAAGGTGAAAATGTCGTATAAACTGTATTATTATAATGTTACTTCGTTAGTGAAATTATTTGTGAATCAATTGTTTTTGATACTACTGCATTAAATTTTTGTGACGAGGTGTATTTGTGTGAAATGAATTTCATAAAAAATACGAGTTAAGGCCTTTCTACATGTAATCATCGATATGGAAAAACTCACATATTTAGAAACATATTGACTTTTTTAGGTTGTTGAACAAGGAAAACGTTAGGCTAAAACTTGTATCCCTTAATTGTGTATATGTCCGCTTCATGTGTGTCTCAATAGTGAACGATGGTCAACATTATGGCAATTTTTTTTTCGTTCTCATTATAGATAGTTCATCGCCAACATTTAGTTTTACTCTTATATACACAAGTATGTGTTAAGGGTTTTTGCAAAAATATTTTCTTAAGATTTTTAGCATAAGACTAAAAAAGGAAATCAAAGTTAACAATGTAAGATGAGAACTTTAGCAGATGTGGCAAATCGAAAGTTTAATGGTGCGGGAAACAAATAGAGTCTAGATAGATTTTTTTGCTCCATTACTGCAAACAGCTTTAAAAAATATTAAAAAAACACATTAAATTTTTATAGCGCTACAGAAATTTTTAACAGTTATACAGGGTGCTTTAATATTATTTAACTTTTTTTCACACGAATTTCATGGTTTTTGAAATGACACTGATGCCTCTTAAATCCTCTGTCCAATTTTATTTAATAATTTTCAAGAATAGAAGGTATATCGACACTAGTATCTAGTAAAAATATTGTAAGAACTATGCAGATATTGGCTGACTTCCAAAATGTTTGTATACAGTATTGATACTTTATTTAAATCACATACATTTGCAAAGTTTCGAAGCAATGCATCAACTATGAAACCGATGCATTGTTTGCTTTCTTACTGCGTTAAAAATACTTGGCGGCGGCGTTTTGAAATGGTAAACATTGTATAATTATTGTACTGCGGCGTTATGAAATATCCCAGCAAAAATTACTGCATACCCGGAAGCAGGTTTGTAAGGGAGAGATAAGTGTATTCTCCTTTCCTAACATGCTTCAGGAAGGCATGATTTTTATATGAGATGTCCCACTTGGTAGGGCTCCTTGATGCTCTAATTATTTGCTATTTTCACACATGGGTAATGCAGTAATATCATGTCTCTTTTATGTGTTTTTAAGAACTACAGTAAAGAGAGGAAATCATTCGCTTACATTCCTGCATCCTCGTAAGCGAGAGAAGTTGCAGTAAGTTATTTTGTAAAAAATGAAATATATTTAATAGAAATTTCCGACTTCCATTTATAGCACCCTCGAATGCGCTCTAATATTGCGCTATAAGAAGGCATGATTTTTTTTTACTGCTTACCGGTACAAAATAAATTTTTGCTGGTATGATGTTTTGTTCAAACACAAAGCAATTGACGTTTGGGACGTCAGCAATTTTTTTTCGTCTTTGGAACTAACAATAGCTTTTGAGAAGCTTATTCTACTTAATATGAACACAACTTATAAATATATATTTTTAATTGTATTAAAATAAATGCAAAAATGCACTTCAAGTGTTTTTCCCAACATAATTTTACATTTCTTTACTTCAGTTTTTGACAAATTCAGCCACGCAGAGGCACATAATTGAGATACACCTTAAGATTTTTTAACCTTTTACCAAAAAGGACGTTCAATCCAAATTGCATTCGTGAATTTTTGTTGGTCAGCATAATCGACCAAATGTTGCCATAACATTGTTGTTATAAACAACAACACTTTAAAGACAATTATTATTACTCGGAATGCAGAACACAGGCGAATATGTTATCGTGAAATAAATTATTTACGATTTTTTAATATTCTATATATTATTCTTTTTTTTTTATGTAGATGTACTAACAACTCGAAAAAATATATATTTGAACTTCCAATGGACGCATTCCCATATAAAACAGGTTTAGGTACCAGGTAATCTTGTTGCGCAGTTAAGGGTGTTGCGAATAAGTTGTTCTCTAAGGCAAATAAGAAAAAAAAAATTTCACTGTATGGCTGCAAAAACACAAAATTTCTTTAAAAGCTAGTAGTTGTCAAGATTAAAAATATATGCAGATTATCAATTTCAATGCAGAAATTTACCCAAGTGCACACACAAGGGTTAATCGCAATATTTGTAAACCAATATCTTTTTGCTGAATAAAACATTTCAACAGAATGTATTGACAAAAAACTGAGTTTTTTTTTAGATTTTTTATTGATAACAAGAGGTTTGTACCCCACTGTGAAAAACAATCTTGCTGTAAGAAAAAAATACTACAAAACTGTAAACATTCATTGACTCATCAATTTTTTTCGGGAAAAAAGTATTTGCCAATACAATTGCTTCTTGTAAATGACGTCATCACCAGAATTTCTTATCACATAGTTAATGGTGATTTATTTTATCTAAGCAGATACTTTTTTGTATAACCATGCATAAAAGTTGCTTGTTGTTATTTTTGTTTATATTTTTCTTACAACTACCACTAAGTGATAAATAAACATGATTCATTTATCGTAATCATTACTGTTCAAAGTTTAAAGTATTTTTTTTCTGATGTGGCAAATTCCAAAAACTTTGTAGAATTGTATGATTTTTGCTGTTTTTGGTTAATTAAAAATAAGTGTATTTAAACAATTACTGATACGGTTTTGTCGAACAATTTTTTATTTATTAGGATTATAACTGTTGTCGACTTATTTATAAACTAATGAAGTTGTGTAAATAAACTGAATAATGAAATGAATATTTAATGTAATTTATTTATTTTTTTCAGTTTACTTTAAGTGTAGTTTATTTAAAAAAATAAAATAAAATTTAAATAAAATGTGCATAATACTCGTTTGGTATCGAGATACAACTTTCTTTAAAAATTGCTGCATCTATTTTATTTAATGTGTGTCATATCTCAACTTTTACTTTTATCTAATTTTTCTTACTAAACTAAAAATCGATATGATCGGAGCGGGAAAATTTATACATTACAAATAAAAAAATCATAATAAGTTTTATTTTAGGTACAACTAGCAGTACCCGGACCGTTCTGCTTGCCCCAAAAAATATTTGCATTGTATTCATTACATATGAGAATATCACTCACCCTCAGTTCCAATTAGAAAGAATGTCATTATAATTACCATACATGGTTTGGTAACATTTCAAGTTACAAAAAAATTAAATTGTGGAAAATGGAGAGAATTTAGTTGATATTTGTATGGGAATAAAAAGAAAATTTTAATTCCATGTCTTTCGAAATACTGGCAGATTTTCACATAAACCATCTACAGACCCTCTGCAAGCTGAAATTTTGGTTAAAATTGGTCGACTTATTTCTGCAGTTAGTGGTGACATCAAAGTGTTCTCTTCTTTTCATATGTATAGAAGATGAATGTTAAGGAACTTAATCCTGGTATAAGATGTGTTAAAAATTTTACAATTTATGCCAATCATAAGAAAGGAACAAATGAGGGGGCATGATACCTCGCATGCAAAAAATTATATTTAATGACATACCTGCAGAATTATATTTGTTATAGGCTTTAAATTCTGTGTAATTGGCTACGATATAAGTTGACTTTTTTGGTCGCAAAATCTTTTTTTTTGGTTCTGAATGCTCTTTGACATATTACGCTATTTTATTGCAAGCATTTCTACTACAAATGATTTGTAATGATATGAGGAATTAAAAAAATCACGAATCACGACACGTAGTTGCTAAGACAGGCACCGATCGTTAAATTCAAGTCAACGCTCTACGTGTACAACGCAAGGATGGCTTCTTCTTTGTGCGAATGGTATAGAGTCGATTTAAATTAATATTGTAGAAAAGACTACATGTGGTTATTGGTCGATCCATAGCATTAAGTAGTCTGTGTAAAATAACACTTGACAAAGTGCTTTACAAATTAGGCGTGCGAATTTGAGTGCGAATTTTGAAAATAAATTTCCACTATTTGTAAATGCGGTTTTGCTGTAAGTCGTTGATAAGTTATTTGTTAAAGAATACTAAAAAACAAAGCCAAACAGACTTCATTAGTATAACAACTAGTGTTACAGTCATCCATATCCAAAGTTCTATACTTCTATACATCTGAGGTTTATTAGATGGCCACACATACAAATTTTGCTTTGGTTGCAGTATTTAGAGTGCAGCACCATTAGTCCTTACTTCAGCAACGTGCTTAGCGAGACAGGCACAAATAATAGAGAGCGCTACAGATTTATATACGCATTTTTGTCCTATGATTAATTTATTTGCCTCCAACAATCCTACTAATATAATAAATGTGAATGTTTGGATATTTGTTACTCAATCACGCAAAAACGGCTGAACGGAGCTAAATGAAATTCGGCACATAGATAGATAACAACCTAGATTAACACTACTTTTTATCACGATAATAACGCGAAGTCGTTGGCAAACTCATCATCACACATCCTAAACTGGTTGTTTGTGTTGTAAATATTTTTATTATTGTTGTTAATATTAAGTCTACCTTTTATCCCGATAACTACGCATACGAAGTCGCAGGCACAAGCTAGTGCAAAATAAATCTTAAAATAGGCGTATCAAATTCTGTTATACTGATAAATTCATTTGTTTTTTGTTATCCATATAAAATTATATAAATTTATAAAACGACCTCATATGGGAATCGGTGATAAATGTGTGTGCGTCCTTTTGTTTTACTGAGTTCATGTTGATCAAAAGTTTGTAAGATTTTAATGTGAAATAAACCAAATGATCCACTATGAAGGACAACTTACTATATATTAGGATATATAACTAGTTTTACAATCCATGGATTTAAGTTATTCTTAGCAAAATAAATTTTTAACCATTGAATTATAGACACCTATAAAATTTCATTAACCAACATCGCTTAATTGTATTAGAATTTGTGAGGATTCTCAAAATATTCTTATGTTACAAACGAAGAAGTGACAAAATAAATTCACAGACGTAATGATCATCATCATTCTTTTGATAAAAAATAGTAAGATAAAATATATAATAATAAAAAAAATAATAAAAATAATAAAACAATCTTTCAATAATTTAATTAAAAAAAAAATTAAATAAATTCACGCTTGAAAATTTTTGTAATTCTCTAATGATAAATTTTTTTAAACAAATTAATTATTTATGGACAGAATTTTTTGCAAGCTAAACCCCTGATAAGTTTCATCTAATTATCTATTTTCTGAAATTTTCATTTTTACTAATTCTCTCACTCGTCCGTACTTTTAACACTGCGCAAAAATATTGTTTCTTTTAAGTTGATAAAAAAACTTCAAATTATTAATATTAGAATTTATGTACATACATACATACATACATACATACATACATACATACATACATACATACATACATACATACATACATACATTCATATGTACATATAAACATATATTTTTTAAAAAACAAAATTAATATTTATTGTCACAATATTTTTTTTTTTTTTTTGCAATTCTAGTTCTATTTGAACAAAAGTTAAAAATAGTTTGTTTTTTTTTCATTTCCATTTATTTATTATTTTTATTGTCTTTGCTTATTTAGTTTAAATTTATTATTATAAATTAAAGAGAATTATACTAAAATATATTTTTGTTAATAATTCTTCTAAATTCAGTTCCTTTCTTTTTAGTAGAAATATGCGTAATTTTTGTGTTTTATGTTGTAGTTGTTGTTTGCACAATTTGTTGTCATCATTTTGTTTGTTGATTTCAGTGGAAAAAAGTTGCTAAAAACTTTTGCATAAATAGCAATTTTCTACATAAATAGCAATACTTTGAAGCATAAGCTATTAATCGTAGTTTCAAATTTAAAGAGTTTGTAGTGACGTTAGATACGGGAAACCGAAAAGTAAGTTACTAATTTTTCTTTACTTCAATAATTTAAAAGTAATTTAATTTTAATTAAGCTAACATTAATTTTAGAAGAGAATAAATTTTTAAAAGTTCTGATTTTTTAATAAATATACAGCTGTGATCAAAAAAATAGCACCAACTTAAAAATTTTTGGTGAAACTATTTACATCTTGAAATATATTGTTTTGATTTTACCCAAAATGCTTTTCAAGACCCTGTGATGTATGTAGTTCATTATAATATAACAAGGCTGTGCTGAACTTTTGATACCCTACACCAATTTTATGTACTTTTGTAGCACAAAATGTATTATTTTGTTATTAACAGTAATCGCTATGGAATAATCTCTTCATACTAAAATATGTATCACTTTCTTTGTGTAACTTCGAATTTCTATCAATTTGTTTTCTTAAATTTAGTCTTACAATGTAACCTTTAGTATTTCTTAATTAAAAATTATACTATTGACTCTTTTTTACTACAGTTTTTTATTTTTACAAAAACTGAAGAGTATAATTTCGACCCAAGAGGTAGTTAAAAAATAAGATTAGCTTTGTGTGGGCATGGCACCTCCAACTTTTAATATTGTATAATTAATGTTTGAATTCAACTTAGATAGTCCATTACAGATTTCTATTTTTTTAAATTTGTATTCATATAAAAATAATATGATTTTAAGATAAAGCTTTGTATTGGAGGTGGGTGTTAAAGTGGGCGTGTCGTCTTAATTTTTTGGAATTATATTTATATTGGCATGAATAAATTTGTCCGGAAGCTTTATATGCGAAATTTCATCATCATATATCTAAGTCTATGGCTTTTATGAGTTTTTAAATTTTATTAACAGTAAATTATGTGAGAAGTGGGAGTTAAAGTATGCATCTCAAAGTAGTTTCTGCTGATAATCTTTGTCCATAGGGAAATTATATGCATTTGAGATAAAGCTTTATATAGAAGTTAGTCGTTAAAGTTGGCGTGTTACCTTAATTTTCATTATTGCAAGTATTTTGATAAAAAGAAATTCTTGTAAAATTTTAGAATCGAACTACTAATTTTGTCAGTTTTATTACGTTTTCAATTTTAAATAAACCGAAAGAGATATTGTGCAGTATAAATTTTCGTATATTTTAATGCATAACTCCTTTTGTAATGTATTGATTTGAGTAATTCTAATGTGGGAGATATATCTTTATTTTACTTTTGAAATTTAGACACAATCGCATTTTATTCGTTGGAATGACATGGTTTTTTAACCTACTCCTGTATTACGAGCTACATCTCTCTTTTTAATATGCCAATTTAGCCCATTTTTAATATCAAACAAACCTTGTGTATAAGAAATATTCTGGCAAAATTTGAACCCTCTAACTTTTTCGGTTCAAGCTCTATCGTGCTTACAACAGATATTGTGCCACGCCCACTTTTAAAACCAGCTCCCATATAACTCTTTATTTCAAATTCGTGTAATCTTTCTATAAATAAAGAGTTTGGAAGAATAAAGGACTTTATTTAACATATTTTAGTATAAAGAGTTTATTTCATAGCGATTAATGTTAGTAGCAAAATAATACTACAAATAATGCTATAAAAGTACGCCAAATTGATGGTGGGCAGTGCTCTTACTACTTTTATATTCATTTCATCTAATATGATTGTATTTTCTGCACTTACATATAAGAATGAAGACTTTTTATTTATATACGTGTATGAAGGGGTCATCTTTGGGTGTAATTCAGTCGTAAAGTGATGCAGGTTTCACCTTAGTCATACCATTTTTGTAATAGCTTAATTTGTGTAAGTACCTCTGCGTAATGACTTTCTCGTCATAAAATTTGTTGCTGGGTAATTTTCAGCTTTCTCTTTTTGTATATAAATTATATAATAATATTGAATAAAAATTATCAAAATATAAATTGATATATATGTTGCTACACATACAGGATATTTGATTCGATTTCATTCATAAGTGAGTTTAACTCGCTCTTCTCCGAACCTTATCATTTCTGGTTCTACTTATAAAATTTTTATTAAAAGTAGCTCGAAATAAGTTTAAACCAAATAGAGATTTCAGCCTTCTTTAACAGATTTCGTATATATTTTTGGTATATAAATATAATATAAAACTCATATCAATCGTAGGTCTTTAGATATGTCATTACATTTTTTTTTTATTTGTATGGAACTTATCACGCCCTCTCATTTGATTCTATCTAATTATTGGAATTACTTGTTCTGTTGTTAGTCGAATAACAGTTTTGAAACATTAATTGTTTCTGAAATAACACATATAATGAGTTTTTTATATGGGAGCCATCACTTCCCTTCTTCTGATTATAGTGATTTTTAGTGGGAATAAGAAAAATTAGATAACCGTGTTCTGTTCTTTTCCAGCTCATTTTAAGCTCAACTATGCATATTGTTTAAGGTTTTAAGTATTAAGCTACTTTGGATATGTGGTAAAAATTTTGTGTGGTAGGTCACATCCATTTTAAATTTAAAGAAAAAATTTCAGTAAAAATAATTCTTGAGCATCAGAATAAATTAAAGAAAATTAAGCAAATTGGTCCAGCTGTTAGAAAAAATATCAAAAAAGGTGCATCCGTTCCTAATAGTTTTAATTACCAACAAATAATATTTAAACAAATAATTTATAGTTTAATATATATTTGCGTTCAACCAAAACTGCATTTAAGTTTAACTTAAAATTTGTATAAACACACTGCAATAGTAATTGAGTTTTCTAGAACATCTCTACGTATGAGTTATAAATTAAATGAAAACAATAATTATCAGGTATACGTATTGCATCGTTGCATTCTACATCCCAACAAAAAAAAATGATGATGAAGTGATTAAATTGAGGTGAAAACTCTAATGTTTTTAACATTATCATTTTATGTGAGGTTATGTGCTTTAATAAATAAATGAACTGAGCATAGAACTTATGCATTATTGGTGAAAAGAAACCGATATGCCATGAGTTATTAATGTTTGCTTGCATAAAATGTTAAGTTATTTTGCATTCATTTATGTACAATTGTTTGCATAAGGGAACTTATTTAAAATTAATTATTCTGCACGATTTATTAAGAAGTTTTGAAAATGTAATTCACTTTAAATAAATGCCAAAATTGTTTGCTGGGATTAAATTGAATTTTATGTTTTTCGTTCATTTAATTAAAATTTAATTAAACACTTTTGCTACCGACTAAAATTGATGAGCAATTAAAAAAAAAGAAAATAAAAGGATTGTTACAAAAAATTTAAAATTACCTAATTAACATTTGAAACTTTTTAAACTGAAGTTGTTTAATTTTGCTACAATAATTTTAATTGAAATTGTTTAATTGTGGATTTCGTTAGTGATTTTTTCGAATGTTTGCTTTTATCTTGCTAATGTAGTTTCTCATTTATTATACGGGGTAATTTCGTTAGAACTTTTATTACAATAACTTTTGTAGTACTTATAAAGTATTGTGAGTTTATCATTAAATACACTTGTCATCTTACAACATACATATAAGAGGGGTGGTTCTATGGTTTCAGAATAAGGGCAGCAATGTCAGTATAATTGATTTAGTAGCAATACTAGATAGATTTGTTATGTATGTATATTAGTTCTTTGATGTTTAAGACAAATAGATGTGTACATAAAACTATAAGGGCTTTATATTAATAGAGAGATTAAAAAAACTTTTGACAACGTTAACTCGGTGTAAATCATTAAAAATTAAAAATTCTTGTTTGACTTACATTTTAAATGAAGTTTACATAAAGGGTGTTTTTTTAAGCCCGATAGAACTTGAAATTGTAAAAAATAACACAAAAAATTAAATTGTAATCAAAATTTTTTTTTTATTCGAAAGGTCAATACGTGACATTAACATTTGAAAATGATTTCGGGCATATGGGCACCGCGGCTGTTCTTGACGAAGCGCATTCTGGACGTCCAATTTTATCGCAAAATTGTGTTCAGCGATGAGGCGCATTTTTGGCTTAACGGGTTTGTTAATAAGCAAAATTGCCGCATATGGAGCGAGACCAATCCACAAGAGACCCTACAGACTCCATTACATCCAGAAAAATGCACCGTTTGGTGCGGTTTTCACGCTGGTGGCATCATCGGACCTTATTTCTTCAAAAATGAGGCCGGAGCTCGCGTTACGGTCAATGGAGATCGTTACCGCACCATGATCAATGATTTTTTGTTTGAAAATATGGATGACATTGATCCGGAAGAGATTTGGTTTCAACAGGATGGCGCTACGTGCCATACGGCGAACGCAACCATCGACTTATTGAAATCAAAATTTGGCGATAAGTTGATTTCGAGAAATGGACCTGTCAATTGGCCTCCAAGGTCGTGCGATTTGACACCTCTCGATTATTTCCTGTGGGGCTACGTGAAGTCACTGGTTTATGCTGATAAACCAGCAACAATTGACGCCTTGGAGGCCAGCATTGTTCGTGTTATTCGTGACATACGGCCAGCAGTGCTCGAAAAAGTGGCCCAAAATTGGACGTCCAGAATGCGCTTCGTCAAGAACAGCCGCGGTGCCCATATGCCCGAAATCATTTTCAAATGTTAATGTCACGTATTGATCTTTCGAATAAAAAAAAAAGTTTGATTACAATTTAATTTTTTGTGTTATTTTTTACAATTTCAAGTTCTATCGGGCTTAAAAAAACACCCTTTATAAGCTTACAAGTACTTTACTTAGTTGTAACATCTAATTATGTTCAACAATTGATTAATTAGTTCAACAAATTTTCTGTTACACAACTAATTAACTCCTGATATTATGTAACCCCTAGGAATTATCAAAAGGGTGCATGAGTTTTGTAAGAGAAATAAGTCCTGTCATTTACATTTATACCCTTCACTACCACCACTCTTAATAAAATAAAGTTTATATAAGTTTTTTTTTTCTTAGTAGTGAAAGTAGATATATTCATGTAACTAGTAATACTTATGTATACTTATGTACTAAGGGTAGCTAATACATATGTATAAGTCAATTTTTATACCCGCTTCCAAAAAAATGTTGGGGGTATATTCCGTTTGTAACACATCGGAATATCCATTTTAGATCCCATAAAGTATATATTTTCTAAGTCGGCGTTTAATTTTGTGACGTTTATGATGGTGTTTTAATTTTATGTTGAAAGCACGATAGAGCTCGAACGGAAAAAGCTAGAGAGCACAAATTTCGCCAGTATATTTCCTATACACGAGGTTTATTTGGTATTAAAAATGCTCCAAATCGAAAAATATGGAAGAGAATTATAGTTCGTAGTGCAAGACTAGATCAAAAAAACCATGTCCTTCCAACATCGAATAAAAGAGAATTGTGTCCAAACGCAACAACGTAGAGTCATGAAACTTTGAATATATATTTTCTGAGTAAAAACGATATTTTCCGAAAACTGCTTACATCTGTGCATTAGGAAGGGAGTTATAGAACAAACTGTACGCAAATTTATACCGCACAGTGTGTTTTTTGGTATATTTAAAATTTAAAACGTAATAAAACTGACAAAATTGGATGTATAATACTGAAATTTTTTAACTATTGCTTCTTGGTCAAAGGCTTTGTACTGACGGAAAATAAATGAGATGCGCACATTTTAACGCCAACCTCTTATATAACGCTCTATCTCAAATTTATTTTATTTCTCTATGAATAAAGATTTCGAAAGAATAAAGGATTATATTGAAATAAAACAACTTTGACACGCCAACTATTACGACCACTTTTCACGTTATCTACTGTTAATGAAATTAAAAAGCTCATAAAACCGACAAAATTGGAGGTATGATGATGAAATTTGCTACATGTATCCTTCTGGTCAATGTCATAGTTATGCCAGAATAGTTAGGTTACACGCCCACTTTAACGCCTACCTCCTATATAACGGTTTATCTTAAATTCATAAAATTTTTCCATGGACAAAGTTTTTGGACTATATTAAATTATATGAGTTTTATTTATTAGACGAAATTATATTGACACGCCTACTTTAACGCCCACTTTTATTGAAAGACTAAATTTACAAAAACATTTTACCAGCATATCGAAGTTTTGCAAAGAAAGTGATACATAGTTTATTATTAAGAGATTATTCCATAGCGATTACTGTTAATAACAAAATGATACATTTTGTACCATAGGAGTACAGAAAATTGGTGGTGGATATAAAAGATTAGGCACAGCCGAATAAAGTGCTCTTACTTGTTTTTTAAGATTTATTGAAAAATTTTAAGTTTGATACCGTGATCTATTAGGACTAGCGTAACATCTTAGTAAATTTTTTTGATGGAAACTTGCTTTCTTGTTTCAAAAAAAAAATCTGCATCAAAAAGACACTTGCAGTAAATGCATTGTCTTCTCAGTTTTATTGCTCCAACTATGAAAAACCCAAATATGGCGATTTTCTAGGCAAAAAGAGATATCTTCTGCCATGCTCACTAAAATTACACTTTTGATAATTGTAAAGATTCAGTTGTTAGACTGAAACGCGAACTAAAATCGTACTTTGGATGATTATAAAAATTCATTTGTAAGAATAATCAGACTTTTTGTAAATTCGTTTTAAGGTCTTCGCACAAATATTCCTTAAAGAAGTGCGACAACTTTTAAGTTATGACTTATATTCACGCATATTCTTCGCAGTAGAAGTATTTATTTCAGATGAAAGTACTTTACGGAAACGTACAAAGGTTGTTTTAACTACCACTAATCCATTTTCATCAACTTGAATTACAAATTAAGAGGAGAATTAAAATGAAGACCGATTTATTGTAGAAAAACTGAAGGTAAAATTTTTGCAGTCATGATAAAAGACTCAACGCTTTAGAACTAAGTTTTAAATATTTCTCAATATTGTTCGAGCATATACCCAGCAAAAGGTTATTTCGAATTTTGTAAGCAGTGCAGACTTCACTATTTTACCCTGTTTGCAATAAATCCTTAAATTGTGTGCACACGAGAGCAAAGCAAAGTATATCTTCTGCTTCTTATTTCAGCAGTTGAAAAAGAGAGACTAATTTATTGCAATATAATTTTTTGTATACATCTCCCTTGTACGCTGCTACCTTTCTCAGCAGTGCGTAAGGAGAATTCATGATTAAGCTGTTCTTAATAGGGATAAAATTATCGCTTGTCAATTGAAAAAAAGAGATCTTTGAAGATTTTTGAATCATGTCTTCTCGAAGCACCCTTGGATGCGGGTAAGCACTAAGTAAGCAATACATCAAATGCTTTTATGTAATGTTAGATGTCATAAGCAAAACTATATTTTTTCGGTAAAACACGTTAAACTACCTTTTTTAAATTCTTGTTAAGCGATAGTTCTCATTTAAAATGTTATTTCACCCACCCTTTTTAGATTGATTTAAAACTGGAAATCCCTTAAAAGCAAGTCAGACTTTCAATAGATCAATAATGTTGGACTTAAGCGAAGAAAAAAAATAATGTTGGATTTTAAACAAAGCCCCAGTAGTTTTAGTTTGACTATGTATATTGAAATTTATATCTTTTTGGAAATTATAAAATTTTATATGTATAAGGTTTTTGTTGTTTATAGTTTGATAGTTTTAGTAGTTTACTACGCGATGTGTCATGGGAAGTCATTATGATACCGTTTTGGCAAGGCTACATCACTGGCTAAAATTGGTTTCGTTTAAAATCAATATAAAAGGGGGAAGTGATCGATCCATCCCAGTATCTCGGAAAATCAGAAATATCTCGAGAATTCTGTGTCTCTTGGCAGTCAGGCAGGACATTCGTAAAGATGTTGGAAAATCTATTCCTTATATAACAAATCTATACAGATGTGACCATGACTGTTCGAGAATGTCTGAGTTTGCTTCCAAGTTTTCGTAACATCCAGAGACACATCACATTTGGGACAGACATAGGATTTTAATTACTTTGTCTGTCATAGAAGTAAATTACGGGAGGGGAAAAGAGTACAAAAAATGGCAAACCATCTAGCCATGGTAACATTTTCATGAATACAACGAATTGTTTGTTGCAAGGTAGATTCAGTTTTCTTTCGAAATTTCACGTACTCTGAAGGTATTGTATCATAGCTTTACGCGTCAAATACTCGGGTTGAGAAGCAATGACTTTTAAAACTAATAAACAATTTTCCGTGGTTATATTTCGTTTGAAATTTTTCAAATTTCGCAGTGAAACAAAACCGGCATATAAAGTAGATGGCAGTCGTTTGTTGTCATTTTACAGCCTTATGTTTTAAATGTTTTGTAATTCATAACTTTCAATAAAGTACAACAAACGTTTAGCTAAAACGTCTAAAGTTTGTTTAGTTTTAAAAAACCTAAATTTGTTTACCATTTCAATCAATAGTAGAGCTTATAAAAATCAATTTCAATACCGATACACAGTTTTTCGTTAAGACTTTTTATTTCAATTTTTCTCTCTCTATTTATTTGTGTGGCCTTTGCAGAATATTCCAGATTCGAGTTAGCCGAATAAAACTTGTTCTTGTTTGCTTTTCAGTTGGCAGACACAACTTTCTTCTATTAAGAGCATTTTCTTTAAGTATTTTGTCTACAAATTAATTCAAAATAAATAAACTTTCCATTGCAAAGTTAATATTTACATTTAGGAAATTTTTCACCAATTAAGCTAACGAGTTCGCACATAATCCAATGAAAGAAAGTAAGACAAAGAAGGGAAACATTTACTATCTAGCGAGGAAGTTTACTTTAACGAAAAGACAAGTGGTAAGAAAAAAGAACTTAATCAATATTTGGTTTTTAAAGTGAAGTCAAAATAAACCTCTTCATGTAATAAAGGTAACTTTAAACATGTTTAACTTTGCAAATAAAGAAAGAATGAGCCGAGAAGTTTTCGTACAAAATTCTTAAATAGAAAATTTTAAATAAAAAAAAGGAAACCATGTTTAATACACTTCTCAACTTTACAAGTATTTCAGGGAAACTGCTCGAGTTATCAATAATTTAATATTTGCAATTATAAGCCTGACAATCTAAAGAAAACGCATATTGAAAATTTGAAATAATTCATTATTGATATTATATCGCCGATAACACCGCAGAAAATCCGACGTTTATCTTGCTTGACTTTTTTTAGTTTGTCCATTATGAATTTACTAAAAGTATTTGCCATTTTTGGTTATAATCTTTTATTAATGTTCCTGGCAACATATGAATTCCACACCAAATAAAATGCTCATCTTCTACTGATAAGAACAAGCCAAGCTTATTTCGAATACACTGTTATGAAGTGAAGAGCATCCAAAAGAAACCATAATACATCGACCGAAACAAATAACAATCGCTGGGGTCACATTCTACCCTATAAGGCTGGTGAGAAATGACTTTAAACCCACTTTTTTATAGATAGTTTTATTTTAAAAAGTATTGCAACATATGGCGGAGCGCACATTTTTCAGTCAATTCATGATTTAAACGAATCATTTGTTTTCAGTACAAATTCTTTAAATACCTTCACCTTAAAAAATGTTAAACTTAGAGTTTAAAAAATTAACTTAAAGCTTGGACGATTGAGGAACACATTAGAAACTGACAAAATTCTGTTGTCGGTTAGATGAGTGACATAGTATGGGGTGATACAAATCTTAGGAAATCGAAGGATATTCTGAAAGTGAGTACACTTTTGAGTCTATAGTGTAATAGCAGCTCACACGGATACGAGATCTCACTTAGCTTGCATGAGGCTATAGGACAAAATAACGTGTAGAATGTGCGAAGAGAAAGAGGACTTTGGAACACTACATTATTTTCTGTCTTCAGTTTGAGCTTTAGATGCGAGAACTTTAAATTGAAAACTAACTAAGGAATTCGAACTGGAATTTTTATATTAAAAATACTGTACCTTTTTGAAACATTAATGAAATTGGGGTTATTGTTTAATTCCGGGAGTTTTATTTCTTTATGCCAATTTGACTTACGTTTATCCATCTTATGTGTTTGGGCTTTTAAAGACACTCTTTTTCAACCTTACCTAACCAAACAGGTTAACTGTGACGGACTGGTCAGATTTCATCGGCTTATTATAGCTTGAATCTGTTTTGGTTCCAGAAAACACAGAGCTGCCGGACTTGACATACGATTTCTTATGTTATGTTGCAAATATAATTTTTGTAAGCGTTTAATCAGCATTTCAGAATAAATTATGAATGAATCCTCATATTATTTTGATGTTATTGCTTTAGTAGCTTCCAAATAACTTGTAAGTTCTTGAGTTCAGTTCGAGTTCAGTTCAGTTTAATGAAGTCATGCCTTTAATTATTGGTTCTTAAAATTTTTTTTGTCTGATCTGGGTGATCTTTCTGTTGCATGTAACAACACGCAAAGAAAAAATATGGTTGTGGTAACCATAATCGAAGAGCAGCATACTATGTTTGAATTGTATGATTATGTTAAAAATAATAATGGTTACCAGTTATCATTATTATGTTTAATTTAAGTATCAGTCAATTGAAATCGACAGTCTTTGCTTTTTTATGGCAAATTATTGTCTTTTGCTGTAACATACACATATAAATTGTACTTACCAATTTAATTGCAATTTTTATACAAATATTTTTTTACATTTTCTCGTTTATTTGTAAATCTTCTTTAATTTTTCAAAATTTTTCTTCTTCTTTGGACATCTCAAACTTTTAAAATAATAAAAATTTATTCAGCAAGAAGAAGAAGAACAATTAAAATCAAAATATTGTTAAAACAAAATCATTGCTTGATTAATTTGTAATCATACTGTTGTCTCACTTATTATTTAATGATTATTTTTAATTTATAATGCTTTTGAATATAATTTTATTTTTGCCGAATTAATTTTTTTAAATCGTACTGTTTTTAAATGATAACTATTTTGAAGTTTTTACTAAAAGTAATCATTAAATGATACAATTCAAACAAATGCTTAATTATCGTGACAAAATATATGATAAAATGAAACAAAAATAACTATTACTTTTTTTCGGCAACCAAATATTGTTTTAGAAAAAATAATATGATCGTCGTGATCATGTCGTAATCATGGTTTTTCTTTGCTTGAACTATTGTAGCACATACCCCATTTCCGTAAGTGGACATTGATATAACACAGTCATCTTAAGCTTTTTTGAGCAATCGGTGTGCCTTAGTGGCATTTTTTTAAATCATAAAAGCAAAGCAACACTTCCGCATATAATGCTTTGTTGGAACAAAAATTGACGTATTCGAAGCCAAAAAAAAACTTTGCTTATTGCACTATAATGTCCAATATTCAATGAGAATATATGACAGAGACGTAACCCTCAAAGTAACTATTAGATGATACACACAAAAACCGCACTCGAGAGGTGGCGCACTTATTATGAATCGCGCATTTTTAAGTTATACATCCAATATTAGAAAATTTAGTTTTTATTATTAAAAACTTTCAAAAATTTCTTTTAACAAAATTTTATAATTTTATTTGTTTTTGAAAATTTTAAGAAAATTGGTCATCTAAGGTTTTCTTTTTAATACCTTTTAAATGGGTCATATCATGCTTGAACTAGTGGACTCTATTCTATGTTAAGGAGGTGCAGTGGCATTAGAATCATTTCGATGTCTTACTAAGTACACACTGCGAAATCCTTATTCACTGCATATACGCTGACGAACGTTTCCAGTGTGTTATAGAAACACTTATATGTAGCCAGGACGCTAATGACATGCGATTTTCTTCTATAATCCCAATTTTTATTATTTCCATCAAAGTTTTCTTATTATTTTTTTTTCTATCCAATGTTTCATCAAAAAATATTTTAAACAAGTAAGAGCGCTATATTCGGCCATGCCGAATCTTATATACCCTTCACAACGTGAAGTCATGCAATAACAATTGTTTGTATCACCATTCACCTCATATAAAATACGAACATACATATAAAAAACATACATATATAAAAACATCCCATTGTAAAATTATAAATTTACGTATGTATGTTTAAAAAAAAAATAAAAAAAAATTAAAAAAAAATTTAAAAAAAAAATTAAAAAAAAAATTAAAATATATATAATAAATATAAAACAAAAAAAAAATATAAAAAAAAATTTTAAAAAAAATATAAGAAAAATTTTTTTTTGGCTCAGCTGGGATTCGATGCCACGTTTTCTCTAACCAGTATACACGTTTGTATGTATGTATGTTGTTGTTGTAATGTTGTTTTTGTGAATAAAAAATCGAGGTGGTCGTGGGTTTTTGCTCATATCTTAGTTGTTTATGTACCGATGTTTCTGATTTTCAATACCGTTCTACTCCAGAATATTTCTGATATTTTAATACCTCAGCCGGGTTCAAGCGATGTCGGGGGGCTTCAAAAATTTGATTTCAACATACACACGGACAGACTGACAGAGCTAAATCGACTTCCCTATTCATAAGCTTTCAGAAAATATATACTTTATGGGGTCGGAAATGAAAATTGTAGAAATTTCACACGGAATGACAAACCTATATATACCCTTTTTATACCCTTCACCTGTGGTGCACAAGGGTATATATAGCTTTGTCATTCCGTTTGTAATTTCTACAATTTTCATTTCCGACCCCATAAAGTATATAAATATTTTCTGAAAGCTTATGAATAGAGGAGTCGATTAAGCCCTGACCGTCTGTCCGTGTGTTGGTTGAAATCAACTTTTAGCAGCAACTATATGTTCCTCAGATCTGTATATGGTATCCATCTCTTGGAAATATCCAGGAATGAATCGCTATTGAAATTCAGCACAATCGCCCCATAACTTTCTGAGATATGAGCAAAAAACCACGACCACCTCGTTTTTTTTTCACAATTACAACAACAACATACATACATACATACATGTAAAAAACATACCAAAGAAAAAAAATTAAAAAAAAAAAATATTAAAAATAAGAAAAAAATAATAAAAAAAAAAATAAAAAAAAAAATTTTTTAAAAAATTTAAAAAAAATATAAAAAAAAATAATAAAATATAAATAATATTAAATAAAATAAAATAAAATTTTTTTGGCTCAGCTGGGATTCGATGCCACATTTATTCTAACGTGTACGTATGCACGTATTTTATATGGGATGAATGGTGATACAAACAATTGTTATTGCATGACTACACGTTGTGAAGGGTATATAAGATTCGGCACGGCCGAATATAGCACTGTTACTTGTTCACTGTGTGAAGGGTATAAAAATACCAAAACAAGACATAAAATTTTTGCTATAGGCTTTAAAAAAATTATCAAAATCAAAGAAAACAATTGAGAGCACTATATACAGCCGAATTTTTTATACCCACCACCAATTAGATGTTCTTTGATAGCACAAAATTTATTATTTTGTTACTAACTGTAATCGCTATGCAATAATCTATATATACTAAAATATGTATCACTTTCTTTGTATAACTTCGATATGCTAACAAAATGTTTTCGTAAATTTAGTCTTTCAATGAAAGTGGGCGTTAAAGTAGGCGTGTCAATATAGTTATATATTTTATAGTTTTATTCTTTATCCATAGTGATATAATATGAATTTAAAATAAACCGTTATATGGGAGATAGGCGTTAAAGTCGGCGTGTCACCTAAATTTTCTGGCATAAAAATGACATTGACTAGAATGATATATGTAGAAAATTTCATACATTTTTAGGTTTTATGAGCTTTTAAATTTCATTAACAGATAACGTGAGAAGTAGGCGTTATAGTAGGCGTGTCGAAGTTGTTTCTGCTAAAAAATATAACTTATATATTTCAATACAGTACTTCATTATTCCAAAACCTTTTTTCACTGAGAAATTATATGAATTTGATATAAAGCATTATGTGGGAGATGGTCGTGTCACATTAATTTTCCGTAAGTATAAAGTCTTTGACCAAAAAGCATCTCATCGTATTTTGTCAGTTTTATTACGTTTTAAATTTTTATTATACAGGAAATTACACTGTGCGGTATAAATTTTCGTACAATTTGATCTATAACTCCTTTTCTAATGCATAGATTCAAGAAATTTTCAAGGAAAAATATTATTTTTACTCAGGAAATATATATTCGAAGTTTTATGGCTCTACGTCAATGCGTTTGGACACAATTGCATTTTATTCGATTCGAAGGACATGGTTTTTAGCCCATTTTCAACACCAAACAAATCTAGAAAACATTCTTGAGAAATTTAAGCACCCTAGCTTCTTCGGTTCGAGCTTGATCGTGCTTTCAACAGAAGGACAGACGGACAGACATAGCTAGATCATCATAAAATGAAATCTCGATTCAGAAAATATATACTTTATGGGGTCTTAAGTGGATGTTTCAATGACAAAATGAATATACCCCCACCATTTTTTTGGTGGCGGGTTGAAAAATTTATACAAAACAAAATGCATGTCTTTTTTATTGTTGTGTTTTTTGTCGGGATACATAAACCTTATGAATGCCTTGATTACTGTGTTGTTATTTAAGACAATAATGTTGTTACATATTTGATCAATTTATTTCTACTTCAAGCACAAAATAAACAAAAATCTCTTACTTTGAAGTTTTACTTATAAAGTTTTTATTTACTCCTTTTACAATATTTAATTGTTTTCTGAATTCAACACAGTTTTCAGGGTATTTTAACTTTAACTTATTATTTATTTTATCATTTATTTATATATTTTTTTTAAACCTTTTTTACAATTCCAGTTTTTAGTTACTCAACTGTATTTGAAACGTATTGTTTAACTATTGCCAAACAAAAAAAACTTGCTAAAGGAAAACAACTTTTTATAAAGTGTTTGATGCCAAAAGGAAACTAAAAGGGCAGCAATAATAAAACCCAAAAAAAAAATAAACTTAAAACGCAAGTTTAACCCACAATTTGTTAAAAAATTAATACGTTCGGAGTAAAAATTTGAAAGCAGAGTACACGCATTCATACTGTAACAAATTCCTTTTAGGAAGGCAATAAAAACTTAAATTAAAAGAAAAAATAAAAATAGAATCAAAAACTAACGATTCTAGCAGCCAACCCAACAAAAAAACTATTTTTTAACAATAGTCTGTAAAAAAAGGCAAACAATAAGTGAAATTTCTCTCTCTCTCACTGGATTTTCCTAACTCACATCACATACATACACATACGAGTGTAGTAATGATGCATATTCAAGGAACAAATTTAAACACAGTTGTTGCTTGTATCCGGCTTAAAAGGAAATGCTTTTCATTTAACGGAAGTTTGCTTTTTCTACTTTTACTCACTGTTGTCCAACAGGCCAATGCTCAAGATAATCATGATGAAGATGTGCCTCACAACTTGAATGTTGGCGAAGAGTTTAAAGATGTTAATAATCAAGAGGTAAGTAAGATAATTATTAACAAAAGCAGGGTATGGAATTGAAAATAACCTGAAGTCAATAGGATTTTTACAGGAAATTATTTATAACAAAAAGAAAGAATAAAAAGAAAATTAAATACAACAACTTCTTTTTACTTAAAGCTTTGTTCTTTTTTTTCTTGTTTATAGCTAAATCGTATCAAATTGGAAGATGGTGTGAAGCAAGAGCACCATCCTGTTATAATCTATAAAGAAGATTTGGTTAATGAAGATTATGGTGAGTTGCAAGAAAACAAAATAATTAAAATCACACAGCTAGACTGTGGGTCTTAGTAAAAGAAGCACAAATAGAGCTATTATTGTTGCGATGATTTTCTTTATTATTATTAAATTTTGTAGTAACGTTTACCCCCGGTCCTCATAATTAATTTGAAAATTGAAATTTTCAAAAAATTTGTCTTCAAAACCTTTTGTTGGAAAGTAAAATTATAAATTCAATATTTAATTTGATTTTAGCTGGTCTATATGTTCTTCACTGTTGCTTGTGCTAGATTATTAGTAGACCTTTTCTTCAAATTTTTAAAAAGGCTTTATTTTTGAATTCTAATTAAAAACGACAATGCTAAAATAAAACAAACAAGTTTAAGAAAACTATCTCATAAACCAAGCCAATCTAAAGTAAATATTTCATTTTTCTGATCCATTTCAAATTTTTATATAAAAAGAAAATCGAAAAAAACTATTTTTTTCTTTTCTAAATAATTTATTTAATTATGCGAAATATGCTCCCAACAAATATATTTATTTGGTTGATGGGTTTAACCAGGTCTTAATGCATTTTACCAAAATTCTTTTTTTTCTTTTATTTTTTAGTTCCGATTTTGTTAATGAGAATTGGAAAATAAAGATTTTAACATTTTAAACTTTTTTCAAGAATTTCGGTAAAAGGACTACTTACTGATGGTTTAGCATAAGCACCAGGGAAATGCATATTTTCCAGCTCAAACCTTACAAAAACCAAATAAAATATTAAATGGTTATTGGAAGCATATCGCGAATTTAACTCAATCTGTTCAATTATAAACTATTTTAATTTTCTGTAATTGGGTTGTAAAAGGTTATCCAATAACAATGATATGATTTGTTTACAAAAAAGCACACGCTTATTGTTATGGAAATTCAAAAGTTTTTTATTTAATGTGAAGTCCAATCGATACAATTTAGTTCTAAATAAAATTTCATTCAAATGGCCTCCACGACTTCTTCTGCAGGAACAAATTCGATGAACCCAATTTTCGTGCACTTTTTCATCTAAATCAAGTCTCTCTTTCATCTAAATATTGCAGTAAATAAACAAAACTGTTGATTTTGGTGCGAAGAAAATCCATAAATTATTTATGAAAAACCATTACATTCACCCAAATTGATAGTTTAGTGTGGTTTTTGATCTGGTGGAATCATCGGTGCGTATTTGTTTCGAAATGAAGCTGGTAACACCGTTACTGTCAACGGAGAGCGGTATAGATCGATGATAACCCACTTTTTATGGCCGAAATTGAAAGAAGTTGATCTTGACAACATTTCGTTTCAACCAGAAGGGGCTACGTGCCACACAGCAAATGCAACAATTGAATTATTGCGAGAAAAGTTTGGAGATTTGACTATTTAGAGAAATTGTGATATTGAATGGCCTCCAAGAAGTTGTGCTTTAACACCATAAGAATATTTATTGTGGGGTTATTTCGAAATAAGCCAGACTCTATTCAAGATTTGCAAGTCAATATTAAAAGTCCCATTCATGACATACGACTTGATTTAGTGGCAAAAGTGCTTGAAAATCGGGTTCTTGGAATTCGTTCCTGCAGAAGAAGTCGTGGAGGCCATTTAAATGACGTTTTATTAAGAACTTAATTGTATCGATTGTACTTCACATCAAATAAAAAACTTTGAATTTCCTTATCACAAGTGTGTGTGTGTGTGTGTGTTTTAAAGAAATTATTTCACTCTTATTGGAAAACCTTTTAAGTATAAGAGACTGAACAAAAAATCTAGACTTTCCTTACTATTTCTGTAATATGTTTTAGTACCTCCCAAAAATGAAGGAAAATCGGAAAAACACAAACGTGGCTACAAGGATATTGTCCATCAGAGACGTGTTAATAAGCAAAATACAAGTGATATTGTGATAGAGGAAAAACCAGAAAAGATCCTTTTCGATATAATACCCGAAAAGCCCATAATTGTTCCCGAAGATATGTTTAAGCATAGAAAATCTCATATGAAACTGGTGCCACTAATTGATGACTTTAGTGTAACCAAAGAATTAGACACTAAGGAGAGCTTTTCAAAATCAGAACTCAGTAAATTACCAAAGAAATTCCATCATCGGGTAAGACGTAATGCTAACGGAGAGCATGTTCTACACAAACGTAATTTTTACTTCAAAAACTCACCCAAAGTATTTGGAGAAATACCTGCACCATACAGCGTTTATATGAAGTATGTTAAGGAGACAGGCAGTTTCAATAGAGGTATTTTAAATATTTTTATCATATACTTTTCTAGATACCCAGTTGCTGGTAAAAGGCATAATGGCTTAGATATTCCTATTTTCGGAAGCGGACCACTGCCAACCAATGGCCCCACTTATAATATGCCCATTTCGTTTGACAATCGTGTGGCTGCAGATGAAAATGATCGTGTTATATTTTCTGCAGGCAGACGTAAGTTTTGCTACATCTAATAATTATGTAAACATGTTTAGAAGTAATAATTTGTTTTTATTTACAGCTTCGAACAAGAGACCAACAGAATCTATCTTCCGTGATCCTAGACCAGAAAATTTTGACTTCAGTTTTATGAGTGAGTATTTAGCATAACAGTGTTACAAATAAAGGGTGTCTCAGTTAGAATTAACTTTTTAAATTAAGCGTAATTTTTTTGTGCAATTAACAACTCTGAAATTTGGCAGCTTAGACATAAACATGTATATGCAGGAACAACGCGCTAGAATTGTAGAAACTGTTAAAAAAAATTAAGAAAGTTACGCCGAGAATTTAAATTGAAAAACTGCACATTAATGTGCTGACCAATTAAAGAGCGCATTCAAAAAATTTTAAGAATCCGGTTCAGTTATTGACAGTAAGACTCCTATGCATAAACCTATCTCTCAAGCTCTTAAAAAATTTGGCTGTTATAAACAAAAATCTGAAAGCGTCTCGCCATCGTTTTTAACAACCTTCATCTTCATGTGTATAAAATCCAGCTTACTCAGAAGCTTAAACCAGCACACCATGGAAAGGGCCGGCAATGTGTTCAATTGGAAATTAATCAAGGTAAAAAATAAGCCAATTTTTCCAAAAAAGTCATCTGCTTCGACTGCAGAGGGCATTTTTATCTAAAAAGTATGTGAATGGTAAAAATTTTTGAATTTGAGGCTTAAAAAATTCTCATGCAATCCACGAGAAAAAAAGGTATCTATAACGAGCAAAGGGGTGCAGATTTTGGTCAGGCGGCTTGACTGGGCCTAATTAGCAGTGAATATTAATGGAATTTGTTACAGGAATATAGAAATGAGGTTTCTGTTGCCTTAAGTAGACTGCATGGATCTGAATAATATGTGGTTTTAGCACGATGGCACCAACTGCCATACTGCATACTGAAACAATTCGTTTATTTCAGCGAAGATATCCAGAACAAATTATCTTAAACAATTTTTGATGTCAACTAGCCACTAAGGTCAGACAATTTAACACCGTAATTTTTCTTTTCTTTAGATTTTTTTGAAATCTCGGGTTTATGACAATAAAACAGAAACAATTCTTAAGCCCAAATTCGAAATCCATTGAGTCATCGATAAGATAAATTCACATATTTGCGACAAAGTCATGGATAATTTCATGATAAGTTCCATACTTTATCAAAAAATGTGATCATTGCAATCTTATTAAAAAATCACAATCAACCAAAAAGTACATGTGTTTATTTTAAATTAAAAGTGCGTTCTTACAGAAACACTCGTTACTTACAAAATTTTTTGTAAAACTCTTTACGGAAAATAAAACAAATACCGATTTGATTTAGTTTGCGACCACTTTAGAATAAAACGAGATAACAGCAAGCGATTTGTTTACTTTAAATTAACCCTCTTTGTTGCGAATCCCTGTATTACAGTAAAACTACTTCTTTTTATTTTCAAGATAAGTAGCTCTCAGAAAAAAGTTTAAGATGTTGAATATATGCCTTATATTTTTTTTAATTCCATTTTTAAATTGAAAAATATTACGAATTTTGCTCGAAAAAAAATTTTTTTCTCCATTAATTTCTAAATACCTCCAAAACGATAAGAGATAGAGAAAAATTTTATGCCTTTTAAATAAATAAAATTTTATTGCACATGTTTTGGTGTTTTACCTTTGAAAATCGGATGACTGATTCTCGAGTTAGGAGGAAATAAGTCTCCGTACCTGACTAATTTAGGGGGAAAAATTTGCCACGCCCATAAAAAAAATCCCGCGTCTGATGGAAAAAACCCGACAACGGATTTGAGTTCAGCGCGTCAAAATCCATATAGTCCACATAGTTTTATTAAATGGGAAGACAAAAAATTATTTTTTGCAGAGCAGAGTAATCATTTGTTTGAATTAAAGATCGCCTTACAATTGGCGTGCATTTTCTTCGCATTAAGAAATTCATGTGAAATCAAATTAATTTACTGCCATCGACAATTCTTAAAGCAACATAATGATTTCCTTATTATTGTCAAACTTTATAATTTAAACTAATGTTTTTAATTATATATTTATATTTTATTCGAACTTTTTTTTTTTTTTTCTATATATTAAATTTTAATGTGAACCATTTTTTATTTTGGCTTAAGTTCATTTGTTTCTTTATTTAATTTTATAATTCAAATTAAATAAAATTGTAACCATTTTAGGAATATTTTTTCTAAAAATTATTTCCGATATTAGCCGAGTGGAATGCATTTTCGAAATCAGCTACGATTTCATCATCAGCACTCTTTATCGGTATACTACTATGTAACTTAAAATTCCTATTTAGTATACCGATAAAGAGTGCTGATGATGAAATCGTAGCTGATTTCGAAAATGCATTCCACTCGGCTAATATCGAAAATAATTTTTAGAAAAAATATTCCTAAAATGGTTACAATTTAATTTAATTTGAATTATAAAATTAAATAAAGAAACAAATGAACTTAAGCCAAAATAAAAAATGTTTTTAACTTATTCAGACTGGAGTTCTAATTTCTATAACAAAGAAAGCATTCTGTTGCTGGTAAATTTCATTGTAATTCGTTGTGGTAAGATAATATGAAAAAGGCGACGTAGAATTCAGCGAAACCCATTGACTAAAAACATAATAGTTAAATAGGTGGCATTTATATTCTACACCTAATGACCGTGTGTTAACAATATAAGCTTGGCAATCCAAGCGTTAAGTGTTAAAAAATATATACTTTTTTAAATTACTCTTTTATTATCTCATTTAGTTTTCAGGATTGAGTCTTAATAAACGAAAAATTATTAGAAAAATAATGATGAGAAACATATTTCCATTTAAAAATCCTTATAATCATAAAAAGAACATCAGTTAGGCAACGCTGGTAGCCATTTACAATTAGATAATCATAAGTACTAACTGCAGTTCGAAGTACTTACTTAAAACACATTGAATTTTGTTTTTTTGGAACATTTCTTATAATCACTTGTTATTAATGAAATTGAAAACTTTGAATACAAACAAATTAGTATATATTCTACCTGATGGTTTTTTATAGAGGTATACAACTTTAGGTTGGCAACACTTTTTTAACTGGTGGCCGTTTTTTGAGCTGTCAAGTGATTTATATTTAATTTAGAATAAACTACACAAATGGTAAATTCGATGAATGGGCCCAATACAATATTAACGTTGTTCCCGATTTTCATAAGCAAATTTTGTTTAGCGACGAACTCAATTTTATTTGCATAGATACATACATCAATAAACAAAACTGCCGTATTTGGAGTGATTATAATTCTCAAGTATATGGTAACACTCCGTTACCATACACGGAAAATCAGATTGTTTGGTTTGGTTTATCTGCAAGTGGAATCATTCATCCGCACTTCTTTAAAAACGTTGATGGTCAGAAATTTACATTTAATGATGACCGCTACCGAGCCATATTTACTAATTTTTTTGTTCATTAATTCAACAACCATGATGTGCAGAAGCTGTAGTTTCAACAAGAAGGCGCAACACACAGCTGGTGGCACAATATATTTATTGAAGGAAACGTTTAGTAACTGAATAGTTTTATGTTTCGGACCCGTGAATCGTGCGATTTAACGCCGATAGACTATTTTCTGTGGGAATAAGTGAAGACGCTAGCCTACATTGATATGCCCGAAACGATTAATGACTTGCAGGACAACATTCGCCACGTTATTGCTGATATATGATCATCATTCTTGGAAAAACTCATCGAAAATGGGACCTCTAGATTAGACCACGTCCGTGCCAGCCGTGATGGTCATATGCCAGAAGTTATATAAAAATTAAAATGCTAGAAGCTTATCTTTCGAACAAAGCAAAGTTCATTTTAATTTAAAAAATGCATCTTTGTCTTATTCCATTTCGAAATCTAGCCTCTATAAAAAACACTTCCTATAATAGTGAAAATGCAATCATGCATTTTAATGTTATATACGGCTGGAAACAAATACATTTTTCCATATTTAAGAATTCAAACTTTCTTGCTTAATAATCGCTAGAGAAAAAATATTTTAAGGTTGCCGGTTTACTTTAAATAGAAATTTTTTATTTTTTTTTTTTTTTTCAAAAAAACAAACACAAATTAATTAATTTTTTACATTTTAGATCCTCAAAGTCCCCCAACAACAACTACTCGTCGCCCACTAAAAGAATCAATATTCCGTGATCCGAGACCAGAAAACTTTGACTTTAGCTTTATGAGTAAGTGCAAATTTGTTTAAAATATTTTTTAAATAATCAATTAAATTTTAATTATTGTTTCCGATTGCCGCAAGGATTCAATCTAGATTCTAGTCGCGAAAAATAAAAAATAAATTTTTAACTAAGGTAGAGACTAATATTATATCGTTCTTCTGTGACACTTTATTCTGTGTAAATCTGAAGAAAGCACTGCAGATAAGCCGATAAGTAATGAAAAAAAATTTATTTGTTAATTAAAAGATACTTACATGACACTAGATGGTGCTGCAACACTGCAGTAAAATTAATATAACATTCTATTGCCATGTTTTTATGAACCAAACTAGACATTAATTATACTTTAGTTTTTCACCACATTTCTCCAAAGTGAGGTTAAGATGAGGTTAATCTGAAAAGTGGGACATTAAAATCCCAAGCCTATGGCATGTATAAGTACATAAATTGGTATGTATTGCTCTGCCTAAATTGGTAAGCTATGCGCTCTGAAGGAGTTAAAATTTTCCTGCTAGAACCACAATCCTAAAGTTATATAATATATCGACTAAGACCCAGAACCCAGTCTTTTGAATGTTACACCTTAACAATTTTTAATTTGGATTGTTTATACACATATTCTTATTTCGGCATAGTGTCCACTATAAAATTCCCCTTTCTTATACGCTTAAATTCAAGACATTGAAAAAGGTAGCATTCCATTACCTCATCATCTCCATCACATGATCTATATGACGTTTCATTTGGCAGTCCCTTTTAAGCTAGATTAATTTATCTCGGTTTGGCCTGCTATTACACTATTTAATTCTCTTAGTGTTAGTTTACTCAGTTTAAGATTCTTCCATTTCTCAAGATTTGAGTTAACCTACAGTATGTTCATCACCTTAACGATGACAGTATTTTGGCACTTCCTGATATTTTATCACATTGCCTTAACTCTTAATTCTCTTGTTAACCTCTTAAAGAGTTTAACATTTTTCAAAGTGATGGTTTTAAAAAATGATCCCATTTTGGGTAATTTGTCATCTTCATAAGCCGTGATGTAAATTAAACAATACAGTATTTCTAATATATGAGAGTATTATACCATAGACAGACGACAGCGTTAATTTGCATTGAAAGTCTTAATTCAAATTAACTTATGAATTATCTCCATTCCAATGTGTATTAGATATCACGTTAATGCACTATATCATATTGAATTTAAACTGCATTTAGCAATTTCAATATGGCAACACGGTCGGCAATCAATCAAAAAATTAAAAATCAAAAATTTTAAATTAAAACAGATTCGATATGTTGAACTTTTTTACATATTTTTTGGAATGCCTTTCTGTTTAGGTGTAAGGTTTCCTTAATACTGGTATCGTCCATCGTAAGCACGTCACTATCCCAAAAAGTGCTGTTGCGGTCCTTTAAAAAATACAATATATGTACCTACATATGAATTATAACCTCCATGAAAATATACCATTAAACCTACGAATTTCCACAATTCCCTTTCACTTATTTCAGAGTGTCCTTCTGTTATCCCAACTTGTAACAACATGTTCAGAGTTGTGATTGCTAATGCATTTACAATTTTTACTAAATGCAAAAACTGCCGTCTGTCACAGCAAAATTTTAATTTGCATTAGTGAGATTCTAATGCAAATTAAAGCTGTCGTCTGTCTATGGTATTACTAAGCTTTTTAGCAAAGCACACAAAAAAATAATCAAAAAAAATAATTTGGTACTCCGGTGAAATAGTCAGTAGTCTGTCAGTCTTCGGTTTGCAGGTTTGATTACCGCCCGAGACTCTGGTCTATTTTCACTATAACGAGTAGATGGTCTTTGTTCCTTAGCCTGTTTAATTAAATTATGATATAATTTGTAAATATGATATGAAATCGGAAAAAAATTTGTTCATAAATTTAATTTTAAGTAAAATGTGTTCTGAACGTAAAGTTTCGAATGTCAAATTATACCCATAACAGATTTACACAAACTTTATGTATTTGTTTAAGTAAAACCTAATCCCTGAATTTTGAAAAAAAAAATCCTAGAATTTGTAATTTATACTTAGGAAACTGGAAATCAAGAATTGAATTTATATACATATTAATTGACTATTAATGACGGTACACCGATAAAATAATTGGCTGCATGTTTACTCTTTTAGATCCTCAACGTCCCACAACGACAACTACTACTCGACGCCCACTCAAAGAATCAATATTCCGCGATCCAAGACCAGAAAATTTTGATTTTAGTTTCATGAGTAAGTGCACATATTCTAAGAGTGTTTTTCAAATTATAATAAAAAGATCAATTGATGTATTCGCATAAAGTCGCAAGTGTCATTTTGTCATAAAATCATAGTTTTCTTACTTTTTTAAATTTACAAATGTATTGTTTCATAAAATGTTTCATCCATTTAAAATTAAGAAAATAAAAACATTATGACAATACCACACTTAGGACACCCTGTGAATTCACTAATTATTTTTTGGTAGATATTGACTGAATATTATTTTTTGACGTCACGCTGACAGACTAAACAGTTACACATTTCCCTTTTTAGATCCTCAACGTCCCACAACGACAACTACTACTCGTCGCCCTCTCAAAGAATCAATATTCCGCGATCCAAGACCAGAAAATTTTGATTTTAGTTTTATGAGTAAGTGCATATTTCCTAGCGGTTTTTGTCAAACTACAATAAATAGAAGATAAATAATTGATGTATTCACAATAAATCTTAAGTTTTATATTGTCATAATATCATAGTTTTCTAACTTTTTTAAACTTACAAATGTATTGTTTTATAAAATGCTTAAAATCCATTTAAAATTAGAAAAATAAAAATATTATGACAATACCATACTTAGGACACACTGTGAATTCACTAAATATATTTTGGTAGATATTGACTGAATTTTAAAACGAAATAATAATAATTTTTTAAAATTGACTATTACCTGAGTGTTCAATTTCCACTTATAACACTTTGTTGGATATACTAAGCAAACCTGATGTTAAGATTTGATTGTATATATAATACTTTAGTAAACATGACGTCAAACTGACAGACTAAAGAGATACTCATTTACCTTTTTAGATCCTCAACGTCCCACAACGACAACTACTACTACTCCCCGCCCAACAAGAGAATCTATATTCCGCGATCCAAGACCAGAAAACTTTGATTTTAGTTTTATGAGTAAGTGAAAATGCTTTTAACATATTTTGGAAGTCATCAATGTTATTAACTTTTTTTAACTTCTTATCTTTTTTAGATCAAGGACGACCACAAAGTTTTACAACGTCAGCACCCGCTTTAGCACCAACTAGAGCAACGACTACAGCACCACAAGCTACTGCTGCACCTGTTATCTCGAAATGTGTTTGGGCCATAGTGCAATGTTGTTCGCTTTACACTTCGGAAATACGTTATTCATGTTTTGAAATGAACGGTTGTTATGGTGCTTTCTGGGGTATAAATCCTTGTGCCGAGGATGTGCGACATAAGGTTGTTAATTTTGTAACACAGTATTATTAAAATGCAACAGCTAAAGTTTAAACCAAATATATATACATATGCAAACCTAAGGAAATACCCATGAAATTTGAAAATATCTAAATGTGTGTTCGTCCTTTACTAATATTTAAAATTAAGATTTTATTTTTCTTGCTGGGGAACTTATTTTGTCTCTAACATGTTCTTCCAAATTTGAAACTAAATTAGCTAAGTTGTTGGTTAAAAAAAAGTATATTAATATTGTCGTATTCTTTTTACGACGATATAAAAAATATTGTGTTTTTTATATAATTAAATTGTTTAAGCGATTAAGTATCTCTTAAAATTAGGACATACGCCATGATATAACAACTTTGAAGTCAACAATATTTTTTTTTGTTACATTTTCTTTTAGTAAACTTCATAACGCAAAATTGTATTATACTCGTTTTTATAAACTCTTTTGAATTTTTCTCTCTTTAATGAATTTACTTTTGTTAAATTTAAAACTGTCTAGTACTAAAAACTTTTTTCGTAGTTTTCTTATAATAATTTAGTTATTGTGCATTTAAAAATTGGTCTTGTCTTTAAGAAAAATTAAATTCTGTTGATATTTTTAAGTCGCATAAAAATTAAAAATATTAAAACCTCTAAAATGTTTTTTATTAACAGTAAAAGTAATTGTAAATTAATTGTTTATTATTTTTTAACTGGGCTGATGTATTTTTAGTATGTACAAAAAGAAGTAAGAATACTATATTCGGCTGTGCCGAATCTATTAATACCCATTATCATACATATACAGGTATAGTAACCTCAATGTAGGTTAGCTTTGATTTTGAATTGTCACATAGATAACTGTGTTCTAATAGTCAAGCTTTTTCATTTGATACCCATAATGGAATAACAAAAAAAATTTGCGCCCTTTTGTTTAGGATGCTATTGGATTTTAACTTTTTCATAATTTTTTGTATTCTACTACTTAGGCTCTTTGATTTGATACCAATATTGTGGAGGTAAAATGGGGAAAGCCGTAATATCTATTTTTGACCCAAATCCGAATTTTATTTCGGTCGCCATGTGGGATTTTAACGTCTTTATAATTTACTGTGTTCTACTACACAGGCTCTTTTATTTAATATTGGCGACCATATTGGTTTTAAAATTTTTTAAAGTGCATTATATTTTGCTCCCATATCGTTCCTCTATATTATCCAGAAGCTAAGGAAAAATCAATTTTCGTTTGTAAATTTTAGAAAAAAAAAGCACCTAAGCTTTTGTTTGATAATATCTTAGTTGATTTCAAACCAATTCGTAAGTTTTTCTCGGCAACAAATTTTGATACTATAAGTACTCTATTGTCATTATCAAGACCAAAAAATAATAAGGAGCTTTAGTAAGTTCATATATTTATGCCGGCTAGTGTCGGTGTAATACAGTGCTGCCTCGGTAGAGTGAACCCCTGATGCTATGAATACCTCGTTAGAGTGAACACCAGAATGTTTGCATTGACTACTCTGTAGAGTGAACACTCATGAACCGCTATAGAGTGAACATACTTTAGAGTGAGTTTTTAGGCTTGGCGAAGGAGAAAAACCATAAAAAAATTTAAAAAGTAAAGAGAACATAAAACAAGTAAGAGCACTATATTCGGCTGTGCCGAATCTTTTATACCCACCACCAATTTTGTGTACATTTAAAGTACAATATTTATTATTTTGTTAATCGCTATAGAATAATCTCTTTATAATAAAATATGTATCACTTTCTTTGTAGAGGGTGGTTAAATTTTAAGGGCCCATGTTGAAGGTGAACCACACCTAAACTTCAACTTTTTTCTTGCATTTCATTCGACATTTCTCAATCTCAGACTAACTCAATTTGAACCGTGGAAAGATACGCAATCGAGAGACGCTTTTAAATATTAAAGATTTTTATAAAAATGGGCGTTCAAATAAAAATGCATTTTGTGCACTTCGTGATTATTTTGGTCAACAAAATCGTTCGAATTCGTCCACAATCGTGAGAATTGTAAAAAATATTTAAATGTCTGCAAAGCAGGTCTGTATGAAATGTGAAAACATCTGTGAATGCCATCTTAGTTCGTTGAATGGGAAACATTGCTGTTTTTCACGATAACGTGGCAAAAGAGCAAGAAACCTCGACTCATCAACGTGCCCAACAATTGAGCATCAACAGTGTCATTGAAAATATGGACTATCGGAGCGAGGTGTGCTGCCTAGGTTGGGGGGGCCATTTGGCCGATATTTTGTTCCATACATAATTGAAGCATACAAATATTATCGTTATAAAAATAAATGATAATAATTTCATAATAATTTTTTTCAAAACTTCGGTATGCTAGAAAAATGTTTTCGTAAATTTAATCTTTCAATGAAAGTGGCCGTTAAAATACGCGTGTCAATAAAGTTTCTGCTAATAAACATAACTTAGATATTTTAATATAGTCCTTTAGTATTCCAAAATCTTTATTCATAGAGAATTTACATGAATTTAAGAGGAAAGTTTTATCTACGAAATAGTGCTAATTTATATTTGTTATCTTATGTTCTCCTGAAGTTATGCTCTATTAAAAATGGGAATTTAGGAAAATTTTGACCTAAGTAAAAAAAAAATTATCTCTAAACATCATAAACAATTTATATTCATTTACTAATGGCTAACAAATTTTAAAATTATACAAAACTTATTTCGTTTGAAAATCTTTTAAAAGCAAAATGTTATAGAAGTTTAAAAATCAAAATCTTACTAATAAATTTCCCGTTTTAGCAAAATGCTGAGAATGTATATTTTGAATCACCGTGTGATAATAATATAAAAATATGTATCACTTTCTTTGTAGAGGGTGGCTTAGTTGTAAGGGCCAATTTTAGAAAGTCTGTGAATGCCTTCTTAGTTCATTGAATGGGAACCACTGCTGGTTTTTGCGATAGTGTGGCAAAGTAGCAGTCAACCTCTTCTCATCATCATGCCCAACAATTGATCATCAACATTGTCATTGAAAATTTGGACTATCAGATAGAGGAGTGGCGCCAAGGATATGGGGGGCCATTTGGCCGATATTTTGTTAAATGCATAATTGAACCATACAAATATTATCATTATAAAAAGAAATGATAATAATTTCTTAAATAATTTGTGTTTTATTTAAAAACAACATCAGCCCTTAAAATTTAACCACCCTTTATAACTTCGATATGCTACTAAAATGCTTTTGTCAATGTAGTCTTTCAATGAAAGTGGGCGTTAAAGTAGGCGTGTCAATAAAGTTTCTGCTAATAAACACAACTTAGATATTTCAATATACACCTTTATTTTCCCAAAAACTTTGTCAATAGAGAAATTACATGAATTTAAGATAAACCGTTATATGGGAGGTAGGCGTTAAAGTGGGCGTGTCAGCTAAACTTTTTGGCACAACAATTACATTGATTAGAAGGATATACGTAGCAAATTTGATCATCATACCTCTAATTTTAACGGTTTTATGAGCTTTTAAATTTCATTAACGGTAGATAACGTGAAAAGTGGGCGTTATAGTAGGCGTGTCAAAGTTATTTTTGCGAATGAGTACAACTTAGGTGTTTCAATATAGCCCTTTATTATTCCCAAATCTATATTAATAGAGAAATTATATCAATTTTAGGTAAAACGTTATATGGCAGGTGGGCGTAAAAGTGGGCGTGGCACCTTAATTTTCTGGCACAGTAATGATATTGCCCTGAGGGATATACGTAGCAAATTCTATCATCATACCTCTAATTTTGGCGGTTTTATGAGCTTTTAAATTTCATTAAGGTTAGATAACGTGAAAAGTGGGCGTTATAGTAGGCGTGTCAAAGTTATTTTTTCGAATAAATACAACTTAGATGTTTCAATATAGCCTTTTATTATTCCAAAATCTTTATTAGTAGAGAAATTATATGAATTTTAGGTAAAACGTTGTATGGGAGGTGGGCGTAAAAGTGGGCGTGGCACATTGATTTTCCGTTACAAAAAAGCGTCTCACCAAAAACCAAAGTGTGCAAAATTTCAGAGTCGTACATCAAATTTTGTTGCTTTTATGACGTTTTTGTTTTTAAATATACCGAAAAATACACTGTGCGGTATAAATTTTCGTACATTTTGATCGATAACTCCCCTCCTAATACATAGATTTAGATGATTTTCTGGGAACATAATTGTTTTTACTCAGGAAATATATATTCGAAGTTTCATGAGTCTACGTTAATGCATTTGGACACAATTCCGTTTTATTCGATGTTTGAAGGACACGGTTTTTTCGACCTAGTCTTGCTTTTCGAGCTATAACTCTCTTCCTAATATTCCGATTTAGCCCATTTTCAATACCAAACAAACCTTGTCTATAAGAAAGATTCTGGCAAAATTTGAGCCCCCTAGCTTTTTCGGTGCGACCTCTATCGTGCTTTCAACAGACGGACAGACGGACAGACATAGCTAGATCGTCATCAAATCAAACCCTGATTCAGAATATATATACTTTATTGGGTCTAAAATGGATATTTCGATGTGTTACAAACGGAATGACAAAATGAATATACCCCCACCATTTTTTTGGTGGCGGGTATAAAAACGGTAAAGTAACGATTCTTTTAGAGTAAGTTGACAAGTTACTCGCACCAAAACGTATTCTATGAAGTGTTAATTTATTTAAGTCTGCGCGCATATTCTATGAAGGTCGTGTTCAAAGTTAATTTTTCATTTTTTCCAGCCATAAATTTAAATTTTAGTATTACATGGAAATAAATAAAATTTATAACTTATAAATGCATTTAAAACAAATAAATTCGCTTTTTAAATAAAAAAAAAATAAACCTTGATTTAGTGAACAACCTGGGTATAGTGAAATCGTTCTGCGAAAATTGGCTCACTCTGCCCAGATAGCACTGTATCAAAATTTAAAAAAAATTCTTTGTAAAATAAGAATGTTTAAAAAATTAACTTAAGCCTGTATACAAATTTTAATTTTAGTTAAAAAAAAAATAAGAAATTTTAGAAATGATCATTGCCTATAACTTTGTCGGTTGGAAACCGACTTATACCAAATTTTTTAGGAATATCATCAGAGGTACACACAGAAAACAGATTCGTCGTGACAACTGAATTTATTGCCAATCGAATTCATTCGGTTCCACGTACTGCCTCTCAATTCCTTCATAGTAATAGAAAATTTTGTTTCCTCGTACTTCAGTTTTATGAGTAGCAGCAGATTGTAATAAGCTAACGGTTCTGGTAACAAATATTATAAGTTGGTATTATGGATAATTAAAAACTGAATTTAATAAATTAACCTTAATACATAAAAACCACTTAAACACGTATTTTTAAATATTTATTTGATTTTTTTTTTTATACATATATGTAAATATATAAGTATGTAAACTTTTTTAATATATGTACATGTGTACATACATATATTATAAAAGTATTTTAATTTAATTGTTAAACATATCAATATAAGTACATCTGAATTCATAAGAATATGCATAAGTAAGTATATGTAAGTATATTTTAATTAGATATATGTATGTATGTTCATGTTACTAAAACTAATAATCTTACAAGTTGCTGGGTAAAATCGTATGTATCTTTGAAATATGTACATATGTATATTCCTTAATAATTTCAAGACCAACGTTTAAAGTTTGGCTTAATTTTATATAAACCGATGGATGTATCTAACACAGTGTTTGGGTACTTTGTTTAAAATGTTTTCTTAAAGAATATAGCTTTTTTCCATAATTGCTGTCTTTAAAACTCTTTAAGAGCACCTTTTTGTAATAACATGTACATATGTATGTACGTTGGAGGTAAACTAGTTGGCATTATATGATACGATATGTGCATAAGGATGAAAATATTGTATATTCATTGAAAAAGATAATAAAAGATTTCTTACCTTAATTACATCATCTCGATATTTTTTTATCACAAATGTAAATTTTTACTATTTTTTTGATATAATATTTTCATATTAATTCATATTTTTTACAAATTTAAATAACTTACTACATTTTTGTGTTGACTTTTATGAATTTTTAAAATATGACAAGAAACACAATTTTACTTAAAAAATGTTATTTTATTTAATAGTTATAACCATGGTGTAATTATATAAGGTGAAAGCGTAAAGGAGAGCAATTTTTGTCTCTCTTTTTTTATGTACTAGCCAAACCCGGCGCGCGTTGCTACGCCCCTAATGAATCGAAATGCATTCTGAATTTTAATTGAATATCAAGTGCAAAAACCTTAAAATTATAATTTTTTTATGGGCGTGGCATTGCCCACTTTTCTAATCACGAAAGTCATAACAGCTCAATATGTGTGCAAAGTTTCAGAATAATCGGACCAGTGCAAGTACGTCAAAATTATAACTTTTTTTTATGGGCGTGGCCCTGCCCACTTTTTATCACGAAATTATAAAGTCATGGCAGCTCAATATGTGTGCAAAGTTTCAGAAAAATCGGTCCAGTGCAAGTACCTCAAAGTTAAAACCTTTTTAGGGGCGTGGCCCCGCCCACTTTTTTATCACGAAATTGTTTAGTCATGACAGCTCGATATGTGTGCAAAGTTTCAGAAAAATCGGTCAAGTGCAAGTAGCTAAAACTGATAACTAATTTTTTATGGGCGTGGCCCCGCCCACTTTTTTTCACCCACAAACACTCCCTGGTATGTGTACAACAACTTACCAAAGTTTGAGCCCGATCGGTGTTACAGTTTCGGAGTCTATAGCTAACACACACACACACACACAGAGTTTCACTTTTATATATATAGATGGAGTTTGACAATTTCCGAAGTTGAAATCATTTTTTTAAATATGTAGTTTGACATTCTCCAGAACACAAAAAAATAGTCAGCTGGGCTGGCACCGCCACCTTGTATAAGTGTACCCTGGTTATAACCAATAATTATTACGTACATCCTTTTTTCAGTTGTAAATTAAAAAAAAAATCATTTTTAGTCTTTTATTGTAATCAAATAATAATGAAAGTAATCAATAATTGATTACAACAACCGAAAAAATATTTTTCTTTTAAAATACAATGAATTTTTTTTTATTCAGATCAATATTTAGTATTGAACCCTAATACACGTAATTAAATTTGGTTGGGACAACTCTATCGGAATATAAATTTTAGTTGTTGATCCATTTATGTAGTTAGGAGAATTGATTATAGTGTTATGAGTAATCAATTTCCAATACAATTATGATTTAACGTTTATAGATATACAAAATCGGTTTCTTTTAAAATATTTTAATAGTTGCAATTATATATTAGTTCTTTTTAATATATTTTTATTGTTTTTACCGTTTTATAACCAATCTTTTTTCTGTGTGTATATTGTAACAAATGTCTGTTTAACTTAACGTAGGGCTATTTAATAAATGTGGGAAGAAACAGAGGCAGTCATGTTTATTTGCTCATGACTCAGAAAGCTATGGGGTTTTCAGTAGCGATTTATTCCCGCAAAAAGATTGATACCACATACAGATCTAAGGTATAAGTGGTGCTTCTAATACATAGTTGATTTGAACCAATACACGGTCGTAAGCTTTCAGAAAATATAAACTTCGTGGGGTCGGAATTGAATATTGTAGCAATTACAAACGGAATGGCGAAACTATATATACCCTTGGGCACCACAGGTGAATGGTATAAAAACGTTACCAGTAAAACTACAATTGTCAACTATTTTAATTCAAAAATGTATTACATATATCGCCACCTAGCCTTCTATAAACTTTTTACAAAATCATTTTTTTATAGCCAACTTTAACTATTTTACTTTGGCGGTATTATTATTATTGAGCATGCTGTGATAATTATAAGATTCAAGTAAAACAAAATTTTAGAAATAAATGTTTCATTGTTAACGTCTGGAAAACAAAACCACGGTCTTTGCATAAATGTCATCACTATAACCAATTAAGCTACCTCAATTAAACCTATGACCCTACCTGAATTAAAAAAAATTTATTAATACTCGTATTTAAAGGAAAAATACCGTCACATTAATGATACCGCTCTCAAACAGTACGGTGAATAAAGTTTTAACAAATTATTTATAATTCTCTATATGTTTGATAACTAGCAATTGGGCTTTACTGTATCAGATACTAATTGCTAGCAGCTGTTGTAAGTAAAACAGTTAAAAGTTGAATAGACGAGTTCAACATAAATGTTGTTTAATTCAATTGAAATCTTAAATTAAAAATTTTAATCTTTAATATGTATGTGTGTGTGTGTATTCATACAATATGTATAATATATTAAGATTGGGATTATGTAATGTTTGAAAGTTTTGTTTTAGCATGTTGTATCCTTAAATATATTTACACACACACACTTACACTTAAACATTTGTGGCATTTCCGAATAGTATTTCTTGTTAATGCTCCCAATGTTTATATTTAGTTGCTGCCATTTGCGGCAAAGCTTGATAGTGGTTAGTTGGTTACTTTTGCCACTACAGGTGGTAGGCCAATAGAATAACAAAATCATATATTTTCCTCTTGGCTTACTCTGTTAATGTGTTCCATGTGCGGTTGAATATGTGTCACCATATCTAACAGTCAATAACCGTGGGATATTTCGAAATATTTACATGCGTTATAGAAAAAGAGTTTGTGTGTATGTATGTAGACTATTTGGTCATGTTTTATTATTACATATTCATCTATGTATTTAGGTATGTGTTTATGTTTGTTTAGATTTATGTGTGTATGTATGTGTAGATGTCTTTGAAAGGAAAAAAGAAATTCTACTACTCATCGTCATCAAATTAATGTTGTGTTAACGTGAGAATATGTGTGAGTTAAGTTTGGCTCTTTGAAAACTTATTGAACCGTAGTTTGTCGTAACCGAATTGTGTTTGAAATTATTTCTTCCTTTTAATTAAAGGAATAATAATCGTAAAAATTTCGGTTATTATATGTGTTACTTATTTTATTAAATAAAAAACTTGCTCTAAATTGGGAAGACTAACGTCTCCTTCATCCGCTTAATCACGGGTTTCTCGAATTTTCTTTGTTTTATTGGTCACAAAAATGAAACGCTGAAGATCTCACGGTATGAACTAAGAGTGGTTTTTCTTTATGTGCGATGTATCACGCTTCCTTATAATTGTTCAACTTTTTGAGTTCATCCAGCATATTTTTTCTTAAATCATAGGATGGGTCAAACAGTCTGCTAATCCGAACACCATCAGACTTGGGTCCATAACTAAACCCTTTGTAATACCTTATACTTGAGATGTCGCATTCAAAAACCAGCCCGATGCATAATTATATTCTCCTAATATCAACGTGAGATACACTCACAAGATCCCGAAGAAAACCATCCCCCATTTGCCGGAATCGAAGTACCGCCAGATCTGGAAAATGGTAGAGAAGATATTGCAGAGTTTTCACCTCCTACTTACCGAGACATCTTCTGGAGAAGTCATTAGAAGGGATATTTAATCTCCTGGCGTGTACTTTAAGGACGCAGTGTCTAGTTAGACCACAAACAAAATCCTTGAAAGAGTCGCATAATTGCCCTCTGTTAAGAAGTCGTCCTTTGACGTCTATGTCTGTCTTACTATTTCACAAGTATCGAAGTCTACAAGACAATCTAGTCTGTGCGGACCTGTTAAATTCCTGTTTGACCAATATCTTGCAAGATGGAAGTGGTTAACCAGTGAATATGTCAATCTCCCTCGAGTTAAGAAGAGGTCCATTCTTCGCTAAAGTGTTCACAAAATAGTTGTCTGATATTTTCGAATGGCTATGTTGCTACCTAAGCTTAGCAGTGGAATGTATTTCTATCTCATTCTGAGATGCACGGTATTCTGTAAACAAAATGGATGTTATCTAGACACCCGCTAACAGCCATGTTATCAATGAAGAAACAAATACGAATTTAATTTGATCGCCGATATTTTAGCCTGTAGAGTGCTACAGCAATTCGGTAGCCTAAAAGACACCTTTATTTTAAAATGGGAATTAAAGAACCCTCATTTCATTACGTCCGTACAAACCTTCACTTCCACTTCCACTTTCTTCAACAAGTGATGTCGATCCAGTGTTTGATACAGAGAATCTCCTGATAAAAAAGGGCTGTTGCGGTGCAATAACATAAATATTAAATTATTTAAATAAATATATCCCCAGATATTGGAAATGCACTCTAACATAGGCGAAAGTCCGCAAGTATTCGGATTACATGCATTAATAGCGCTCAGTCTATTTGTAGTAGTTAGGGGCTCCTGTTTAGCCGTTAGATCTGCAGTTAACTTATTCAACACGGAAAATAATGCCTTTAAGATAGAACGGGCGTGTGCATTTCACTATACTAAAACTCTGTACATAAGAATTGGTTTAACAACCAGGTAATGTTCATTGGATCTATGCTCCAGGTCTTACCAATTCATTCTACATAAATATATGGCTTAAAGTCACTCTTATTTGAATACACTTAAAACAGCTAGCACTATCCGCTAGACTAAATTATTTTATTCGTTATGATAATCAAGCTGTTAGAATTTCATCATTTTAAATGTACTTTGCATTAAAACTTCGAATATTTGTTCTTTTAAATAGCAAAATAATCACAAAAAAATAGTATGATGGCTTTTGAGAAAAGCCAACATTTTATTAAAATTCATGTAAAATTACAACTTACCATTAAATGCAAGATAAAACAATAGTATGGTTACGAGGCAATCAAACTACGATTTAATTCAATAGTAATTTCTTTCTAACTCTTCTTTTTAATACCCTTCACACAGTGAAAAAGGGTATATATAGGTTTGTCATTCCGTGTGAAATTACTACAATTTTCATTTCCGACCCCATAAAATATATATTTTCTGAAAGCTTATGAATAGGGAAGTCGATTAAACTCTGTCAGTCTGTCCGTCTGACCATCCGTCTGTCCGTGTGTATGTTGAAATCAACTTTTTGAAGCCCCCCGACATCGCTCGAACCCGGGTGAGGTATTAGAATATCAGAAATATTCGGGAGTAAATCGGTATTGAAAATCAGAAACATCGTTACATAAACAACTGAGATATGAGCAAAAACCCACGACCACCTCAATTTTTTTTTCACAAAAACAACATTACAACAACATGATACATACATACAAACGTGTATACTGGTTAGAGTAAACGTGGCATCGAATCCCAGATGAGCCAAAAAAAATTTTTTTTATATATTTTTTTTTTTATTTTTTATATTATTTATATTTTTATTATTCTTTTTTTCTTTTTTTTATTTTTTTTTTGTTTTATATATATTATTTTTTTTTTAAATTTTTTTTTGTTAAATTTTTTTTTAAATTTTTTTTTTAAATTTTTTTTTAAATTTTTTATTTAATTTTTTTTATTGTTTTTTTATTCATATTTTTTAACATACATACGTAAATTTATAATTTTACAATGGGATGTTTTTATATATGTATGTATTTCTTATGGGATGAATGGTGATACAAACTACTGTTATTGCATGACTACACGTTGTGAAGGGTATATAAGATTCAACAAGGCCGAATATAGCAGTGTTACTTGTTGTTGAATAACATTTTATTAGAAAAGTTTGACATGTCAAAAATATTTATAAATATTTTTAAAGAAATCAATAGTTGTTTTTTGTATTGAGCTTGAGATGCAAAAATCAACTATTGATATAAATAAAAAAGATCGAAAACATTTATTTATTATTTCATTAAAGAAACAATAAAAATACCTAAAACGTACAATTTTAATTGTAAATAAAACAAACAGTTGTCAGAGAATTATAAGTGAGACTAAATAAAGACCAAGTGCACGCCACGGCATCGGTAGCAGTTTCCTTACCGATGTTCTATATTTCTAAACACAATGTTGATGTTGAACTCTGTAGTACGACGACGAGTTGAAGTTGAGGGCTCTTCTGGAACACTATCGTCAACGACATTAATGTTTTCCACTAATCGTACTGAGCAAGCATGCACAGGCGCTTCTACATTTACTACAGACCAGGATCGATAAAATTTGCGTAATTTGCAAGTGTTTCCAATTGTGAACATATTTGGTCGATTATGCTGATCAAAAAAATCACAAAGTGCACAAAATGCATTTTTAATTAAACACCCATTTTCCCAAAAAGCTGCTCAATTCTGTATCTCACCATGGCTGAATTTTTCAAACACTGAAAACCTCAAATTATGTTGGGGAAAAAACTTAACTTTAAGGTGTGACTCACAATTAACATCGTGCATCGTGTTGGACGATCCTTTATAATGAAAACAAGTAAGAGCGCTATATTCGGCCGTGCCGAATCTTATATACCCTTCACAACGTGTAGTCATGAAATAACAGTAGTTTGTGTCACCATTCATCCCATATGAAATACGTACATACATATATAAAAACATCCCATTGTAAAATTATATATTCACGTATGTATGTTAAAAAAACGAAAAAAAAAAAAAAAATTAAAAAAAAAATAAAAATTTAACAAAAAATTTAAAAAAAAATTTAAAAAAAAATTAAAAAAAAAAATTTTATATATAATTATAATTATTATATTTAAAACAAAAAAATAAAAAAAAAATTAAAAAAAAAATTAAAAAAAAAAATAATAATAAAAATATAAATAATATATTAAATAAAAAATAAAAAAAAAATAAAAAAAAAATTTAAAAAAAATTTTTAAAAAAATTAAAAAAAATTTTTTTTTGGCTCAGCTGGGATTTGATGCCACGTTTTCTCAAACCAGTATACACGTTTGTATGTATGTATGTTGTTGTTGTAATGTTGTTTTTGTGAAAAAAATCGAGGTGGTCGTGGGTTTTTGCTCATATCTCAGTTGCTTATGTACCGATGTTTCTGATTTTCAATACCGATCTACTCCCGAATATTTCTGATATTTTAATACCTTACCCGGGTCCAACCTATGTCGGGGGGCTTCAAAAAGTTGATTTCAACATACACACGGACAGACGGTCAGACGGACAGACGGACAGACTGACAGGGCTTAATCGACTCCCCTATTCATAAGCTTTCAGAAAATATATACTTTATGGGGTCGGAAATCAAAATTGTAGAAATTTCACACGGAATGACAAACCTATATATACCCTTTTTCACTGTGTGAAGGGTATAAAAAAGGAATTTGTTTCAGAATAGTACAGAATTTGTAACCACAATATAATGCTTAAATAATACTTTATTTAAACCGTAATAATGATAGCTTTCAACCGTAATAAGTTTTACGGCAATCATATACAATTCATGCGTACTGATTACCGCAACCCTGTTTTAGTTTTCTTTTTCCTGTAGATTGAAAATATATAATTATAAAAATTAATTCTATTCAACTACGAGTATTACTTCAAGGCCTATCTTCATTTTACCAATTATGTACAATAAAAGAAAGATAGATACCTTATCGTTTAATATAATTGTTTTTCCTACATTGTTTGTAATCTATTGTTATGTATGGATGTGTGTGTATGTATGTTTTAATTATTCAATTGTCGCCGACAAACAACTTAAATACAATTTGCATCTTTTGAGCAATCATAACAATTATAATACAACACCAACACAAAAGAGCCCCCTTATAATTGAGCTTATGTGAATGTGTGTCTTTAGAGGACGTGACATACATAAATTGATAAGGCTGTCATTTTATGTCACATAATGGAAAATTCAATAAGTGCTTTTAAAGCAACACATTTTCTATACTTTGTCTATGTGTACGTACGTACGTATGTTAAAGTGGTCGAAAAAACATTTTGTATTCAACACTTCAACGAAAAAAGTTGCAGGAGTAGAAACAGAATATTTGTAAAGAATGAGATCAGTGAAACCTTAACACACATTTTTAATTCCACCTTTCTTTATGTACAAAAAATATAACTGTTTATGATCAAGTTTGCATTTAAAAACTTTTCAAATTATGGTACAAAATAATAGCATAATCGGATTTTTAGTTTGTTTGAAAATGGATTCCGAAGAAAAAGTGCGTGAAAAAATAATAACAATTTTTGTAACAAATCCCAGTCGTACTTACAAATCTATTGCAAATGAGATAAAGGTGTCACGACAAACAGTTTCGCGTGTGATAAAAGTGTATAACAAACGTCGTAGTATTAAAAGGATAGCTGGAAGTGGAGCTAAAAAAGGTATAACTGACCCACAGTTAGCTTCAAAGATTGTTAGTCTTCTAAACCAAAATCCCAACCTCTCAAACCGTAAAGCCGCCTTAAAAGCAAACTGTTCCGATTTTTTTGTAAGGAAGGTTAAAAGATATGAAGGCCTTAAGTCCTACAAGGTTCAAAAAGTGCCAGACAGAAATTCGAAGAAAAACTTGGATGTAAAAAGTCGTGCCAAAGAACTGCTTAGAAATTTTATCAACAAATATGAGTGTTGTATTATGGATGATGAGACTTACGTTCTTGCCGACTTTTCTCAGCTCCCAGGGCGAAGTTATTATGTGGCCGATGGAAGAGGTAATATCGATGACCAATTTAAGTTCCAAAAAAGACAAAGTTTCCAAAGAAGTACTTAGTTTTGCAAGCTATATGCACGTGCGGAGAAAGAAGCAGTAAATTTATTACTACTGGGATTATCAACACTGATATTTACATAAAGGAGTGCTTGCAGAAGAGGTTGCTTCCATTCATACGAAAACACAATAAGTCAACATATTTTTGGCCCGACCTAGCGTCGTGTCATTATAGTAAATCTGCAGCAGAATGGTATGAAACAAATAATATAGTGGTAGTGCCAAAAGAAGCAAATCCACCTAATTGTTCAGAACTAAGGCCCATCGAACGTTACTGGGCTTTAGTCAAAAGAGTGCTGAAGGATACAAAACAAGTTGCTAATACTACTAAAATTTTTTCCCAGAAATGGTCTTATTCCAGCAATAAAGTTACTAAGGATACCATCAAAACCCTCATGGTCTCAATTCCGGAAAAGGTGAAACAGTTCATCAAAAAAAGCTGAATTTTTACAAAAAGCATTAATATTTTAATTTACTGTTATTTTATTGTTAAACCACGCTATTTTCATTAAAATGGATTAATTCGTTTCAAAGTTATTGCGTTTTATTCGTGTTAGGGTTTTATCGATCTCATTATTTATACCATTTCAGCACGTTGTCGCAGGGCTATTTATATTGATGATCCTAGAAGAAATCTTTTGTATTTTATGTATTGTATATGAATATTTAATGAAAGGTAATAAAAAATTAATAAACCAATATGTTGCTTGTCATTTTTTAATAGAATGTACGTGAAGGAAACAAAAGTAATGTTAAATTGGAAAGAAGAAATTCATGAAAAATTATATCGTTTTGTCTACACCCCCTACACGAGCAAATAATTGTGTTCTTAACTATGAAAGTGGTCTAAGTCATATATTTTTTGTTTAAAGATTTTTAGTATTTTGCGTTTGAATAAATTACAAAATATTTCTATATTGTGTAACATTTAAATTATGAATTTTGTTAATCTCAATTAATGAAAATTTCTAATGAATGTGAAATTTTGTGTGTATCTCATGCGGAAATGTTGTTTTCGGAGGTGGAATTGACTTTTTCAAAATTAACAGAATGGCCAAACTAGAAAATACACAATAATTAAGGAAAAGTTATTTATGGATCTTTATTAGTTAAAAGTAAACCTTTTAACCATTCTTACTATCGCTGTAATTTCCTTAGAGTGTTTTTTGTAAAACCGGGGGATACCGGGTAGTAAACATAAATGATCTCTATATTTGATATTCTAGTGATCGTATATAATTGAAACAATCCAATATTTCCATTTATTTTTATGAATATTATGAAATATCTTATATTGATAAATTTTCAGGAATCTTACCCGTTGGAGACTGGAGTTATTAATAAAATTAAAACCATTTGAAATTTTCATTATAGAAGTGATTAAATTAATTTAAACTATTGCAAAACTTACAGAAATTTTAGTTAATTTTTTTCAACATTTTTTAATTAAACTAACAGTTTTAATTTATTTAATTAAATTTAAAAATTTAAATAAAAAATAATAAACCCAATTTTTTAAAATCTTTCTCTTAGACCATTTTCACAATTAACACTAAACGAATTCCATTTAACGTTGAAATAATAACTTTAAATAAATGGTTTATTTTTGAGTTCATCAATTCACATTGAACTACTTTAGCTAAAAGTAAGTTGGTCTGAGGAAATGCTTAACTAAATTTATTTTTATTTTTTCTGACTTAGACCACTTTCATAATTAAGGGCACAATTGTGCTTATAATTTTGTAATGTCATTTACTTTAAATTATTCTGCTGTCTAAAATTAGTATAATCAGTATCTTGATTAAACAAAGATCTATATTATGAGTTGTATTTAATTTTATAAAGAAAAAAGCAAATAAATGTCTTCAATTAATAAATGATTCTTCAATACTAACGTATGAAAAAACAAGTAACAGTGCTATATTCGGCCGTGCCGAATCTTATATACCCTTCGGAAATTGTAGTCATGTAATAACAATTGTTTGTATCACCATTCATCTCATGAATATGAAATACGTACATACATACATAAGTATCTATTTCATTATCTTTATAATAACTTTATCCGCTTAAAAACATTAAAATAAAAATTGAGTTTATGAATGTATGTTAAAAAATAATAAAAAAATAATTTTTTTTGTTTGTCTTAATTGGGATTCGAACCTATGTTTACCCAGTTTGTATTAGTGTGAAATAACGAGGTGATCTAGGTTTTTTCATCATATCTCAATTGATTTTAGAGCGATTTTTTTGATTTTAGAAACTAATCTGCCCCCAAATATTTATGATATTTTGATACCTTACGCGGGTCTTGGAAAAGTCTTGAGGCTTTAAAAAGTTGATTTTAACATACCTATGGACAGATGGACAATGCTTAGTTGACTCCTCTATTCATAAGTTTTTAGAAAATATAAACTTTATGGGGTCGGAAATGAAAATTGTAGAAATTTCAAACGCAATGACAAACCTACATATAAATATACTTATACCCTTACACTCAATGTAAAGGGTATAAAAATGACAATACGGTTAAAAGACTTTTCAATTTTTGTTTTGAATCTAGTGTTACATTTAGGGTTTTTTCCCGGGGGTTCCCGGGAATTTAAGTTATTTAATCTTCCCGTTTTCCCGGCGTAATTTTTCGGGATCCCGGAAAACGAAAAAAGTAGCTACGACTCGAAAGCATATGTTTGTATTGTGACATTTCTTTTTCATAAAAATATTTTCTTTAAGGTTTTTTTTTAACTTTCTGTTTAAAAAAATTTTTACAAATAATGTGATACACTTTTTGAGGTAATGTGTTAATTTTGTAAACTTTTTCTTTAGTATTAAAATAAACGAAACTGTTTTAGATGGAAAGTTCAATAGTATGGAAGTTTTTTTTGAAAAGAAGGCTGATGACACTGTTGTATGCTCTTTATGTGCAAAGATACTTCAAAATTTCCATTAAGAAAGAAATAAAATTTTTTGAGGCAAGTGGTCAAAAAACTCAAAATATTATATACGTATTTGTTAAATGCACTTGTAACTATTCGTCCAACGACGATAAAAAGTGAAAGAGTGTTTTCTGTAACAGGGCATTTTGTTAGTAAAATCAGAAATAGACTTTCTAACCAGTCAAATAGACACTTCGAGTGTATTAAAAGATTATTTTCTAAGTCGCTAAAAATTGTTACGTTTAATTTTTTTAATTATACCTTGTATTTACATGTTTTTAGAATTGAATTCTAATGTTTTTATTTTTGATCTCATAGCTGAAGTACCTGTATTTTTGTTTTTTGTGCTCGTATTTGATCAATAAAAAATATTTTTACTCAATTTATATTTTAAATTCAAATTTCTTTATTAATTTTTATAGTTTTGAAGTGTTTCTTTAACATTATAGACTATTTTATGCTTTTTAATAAAAAGTTTTTTATTAATTAAAAATAAATTTACTTTTTATTTGTTTTGTTGCGGGATCCCGGGATCCAGGGAAATTAAAAAATAAATCTCGCATTCCCGGGAAACGAAAAATTTCGGGAAAAAACCCAAACGAAGTTGCTAATTTAAGTTTTTATTTTTAGTTGATATTTTTAGACAACCTTGTAATTTTTTTAGTTCTGGTTTCATTTAGGACTCCATACCTACATACATATGTATATTAGTCCGCTTGCATGTTAATAGATAGTACGATTATCCTCAATAGGCGTGAAATTTTATCAAAATATCTACAACACGTTCGAAATATTTACTATTGCAAATGGACGAAATCGGTTTATTCGATAGGAGCTACACATTGTAATGCAAGAGTGGGTCATGAAAAATGTCTTTCTGACACCTAGCAAAATGCGATAATGTCCAAGGTATATTAATAAGGGACAAATTTTTGTTAACAACCGCAAAAAAAAACTGAGATGAATATTTTTTAGTAAAGTGTGGGTTTCAGGCCAATATTAGATCAACTTCATATCTCATATAAATTATACTCTACTAATATCTGTATCTGGTTTAAGGGGTTTCATTAAAATGGGAACATATAATTCCATATTATACTTGAAATAAATAAAAGAATTATATGTGTAATTTGTCAATGGAACGCCCTTTTACTAAAGCAACTAATATACAGCATGTTTTTTATATCTGATTTGTCGAATTTCCAATTGATGAATAGGTACATGTCGTGTGTTGCCTTTAAAACATTGCTTTTGTAAAACTCATGACAAGCCACATGACGTCAGCTGTTGGCATAAATCTCTGACGCTGGAAAGCAATCAGCGGTAGTTGACTGTAAAATATCAGTTTTGACAGTCATGCAGAATAATATACGAGTCACAAATATAACAAGCTGCTTAAAATTTATTCGCTACTAGCCAAACCCGGCGCGCCTTGCTACGCCCCTTCATGAATTTTAATCGCATTCTAAATTTTAATCGAATATCAAGTGAAAGGCTAAAAACTTCTTCTTTATGAGCGTGGCAATGCCCACTTTTCTAATTACGAAACTGTATAGTCATGACAGCTCAATAAGTGTGCAAAGTTGCAGAAAAATCGGTCCAGTGTAAGTACCTCAAAATGATACCTTTTTTTATGGGCGTGGCACTGCCCACTTTTCTAAATGCGAAACTGTATAGTCATGACAACTCAATATGTGTGCAAAGTTTCAAAAAAATCGGTCCAGTGAAAGTACCTCAAAATGATACCTGTTTTTTAATGGGCGTGGCACTGCCCACTTTTCTAATGACGAAAGTGTAAAGTCATGACAGCTCAGTATGTTTGCAAAGTTTCAGAAAATTCGGTCCAGTGCAAGTAGCCAAATCTGATAACTAATTTTTTATGGGCGTGGTCCCGCCCACTTTTTCAATCACGAAATTATAAAGTCATGACAGCTCAATATGTGTGCAAAGTTTCAGAAAAATCGGTCCAGTGCAAGTACCTCAAAATGAAAACTTTTTTAGGGGCGTGGCCCCGCCCACTTTTCTTATCACGAAATTATTTAGTCATGACAGCTCGATATGTGTGCAAAGTTTCAGAAAAATCGGTCAAGTGCAAGTAGCTAAAACTGATAACTAATTTTTTATGGGCGTGGCTCCGCCCACTTTTTTTCACCCATAAACACTCCCTGGTATGTGTACAACAACTTACCAAAGTTTGAGCCCGATCGGTTTTACAGTTTCGGAGTCTATAGCTAACACACACACACACACACACACACACACACACACACACACACAGAGTTTCACTTTTATATATATAGATATATGTCAATTAAGTGGAATTTAGAAACTCAACTTTTGCCACATTTGATTACAGTTACAAAACAATTTTATGATTGAAACGTGGGAAATGCTACAGCCGAACAAAATAAATATTTTTTTTAACAAAATATCACTACCTGATTATAGAGAAGCTTTGCACACACCTTATTCAGTATTAAAAATTTTTTTATAATTTACGTATTTATTATTATAAATTATATTATATTAAAACAAGTAAGAGCACTATATTCGGCTGTGCCGAATCTTTTATACCCACCACCAATTTTGTGTACATTTAAAGCACAATATTTATTATTTTGTTACTCATTATGGAATAATCTTTTTATAATAAAATATGTATCACTTTCTTTGTAGAGGGTGGTTAAATTTTAAGGGCCCATGTTGAAGGTGAACTACAGCTAGTCTTTAAATTAGTTTTCTGCATTTCATTTTACATTTCTCAATCTTAAACTTACTCAATTTGATCCGTGGAAAGATACGCAAATGAGCAACGCTTTAAAGTTATTTAGGTTTTTTTATGAAAATGGGCGTTCAAATCAAAATGCATTTTGTGCACTTCGTAATTCTTTTGATCAACATAATCATTCAAATTCATCCACAATCTGAAAAATTTTAAAAAATATTTAAATTTCTGCAAAACAGGTCTGTATAAAATGTTAGAAAATCTGTGAATGCCTTCTTAGTTCGTTGAATGGGAACCATTGCTGTTTTTTGCGATAGTGTGGCAAAAGAGCAGTCAACCTCGACTCATCATCGTGCCCAACAATTGAGCATCAACATTGTCATTGAAAATTTGGACCATCAGATAGAGGAGTGGCACCAAGGATGGAGGGGCCATTTGGCCGATATTTTGTCAAATACATAACTGAACCATACAAATATTATCATTATAAAAAGAAATGATAGTAATTTCTTAAATAATTTGTGTTTGATATAAATTCAACATCGGTCCTTAAAATTTAATAACCCTTTATAACTTCGATATGCTACTAAAATGCTTTTGTAAATGTAGTTTTTCAATGAAAGTGGGCGTTAAAGTAGGCGTGTCAATAAAGTTTCTGCTAATAAATACAACTAAGATATTTCAATATAGTTCTTTATTTTCCCAAAAACTTTGTCAATAGAGAAATTACATGAATTTAAGAAAACCCGTTATATGGGAGGTAGGCGTTATAGTGGGCGTGTCACCTAAACTTTTTGGCACAACAACTACATTGACTAGAAGGATATAAATAGTAAATTTCCTCATCATACCTCTAATTTTGTCGGTTTTATGAGCTTTAACATTTCGTTAACGGTAGATAACGTGAAAAGTGGGCGTTATAGTAGGCGTGTCAAAGTTATTTTAACGCATGAGTACATTTTAGATGTTTCAATATAGCCTTTTATTATTCCAAAATCTTTATTAATAGAGAAATTATATGAATTTTAGGTAAAGCGTTATATGGGAGGTGGGCGTAAAAGTGGGCGTGGCACCTTAATTTTTTTGTACAATAATGACACTGCCTAGGGCGATATACGTAGCAAATTTGATCATCATACATCAAATTTTGGCGGTTTTATGAGCTTTGAAATTTCATTAACGGTAGATAACGTGAAAAGTGGGCGTTATAGTAGGCGTGTCAAAGTTATTTTTGCGAATGAGTACATTTTAGATGTCTCAATATAGCCTTTTATTATTCCAAAATCATTTTTAATAGAGAAATTATATGAATTTTAGGTAAAACGTTATATGGGAGGTGGGCGTAAAAGTGGGCGTGGCATCTTAATTTTTTGGCACAATAATGACATTGCCTAGGGGGATATACGTAGCAAATTTGATCATCATACCTCTAATTTCGGCGGTTTTATGAGCTTTTAAATTTCATTAACGGTATATAACGTGAAAAGTGGGCGTTATAGTAGGCGTGTCAAAGTTATTTCTGCGAATGAGTACAACTGAGGTGTTTCAAGATAGGCTTTTATTATTCCAAACTCTTTATTAATAGAGAAATTATATGAATTTTAGGTAAAACGTTATATGGGAGGTGGGCGTAAAAGTGGGCGTGGCACATTGATTTTCCGTTAAAAAAAAGCCTCTCACCAAAAAGCAAAGTGTGCAAAATTTCAGAGTCGTACATCCAATTTTGTTGCTTTTATGACGTTTTTGTTTTTAAATATACCGAAAAATACACTGTGCGGTATAAATTTTCGTACATTTTGATCGATAACTCCTTTCCTTTCATGACTCTACGTTAATCCGTTTGGACACAATACCATTTTATTCGATGTTCGTAGGACACGGTTTTTTCGACCTACTCTTGCATTCCGAGCTATAACTCACTTCCTAATATTCCGATATAGCCCATTTTCAATACCAAACAAACCTTGTCTATAAGAAAGATTCTGGCAAAATTTGAGCCTCCTAGCTTTTTCGGTGCGACCTCTATCGTGCTTTCAACAGACGGACAGACGGACAGACGGACGGACATAGCTAGATCGTCATCAAATCAAACCCTGATTCAGAATATATATACTTTATGGGGTCTAAAATGGATATTTCGATGTGTTACAAACGGAATGACAAAATGAATATACCCCCACCATTTTTTTGGTGGCGGGTATAAAAAAGCAAGTTCCACGCCCACATAAAAATTTAACTAACACAAAGAGGTTATTACGTATTTTAGTTGTTGATTGTGGATACCAAAAATTAGGCACAGCCGAATATGTGTGTACTACATACAGATGAACAGACATCCCTTGATCGTATCATGGTAATATTTATTTTCTTGGTTGGATTGGATTGTGTATCAATGACAAAAACTTTCTTCCTCATATTTTTAAGAATGGAACTGTAAGCAATTTATTCAAAAACAACAAGAAAATAGAATTAATTTTAAAGCATATATTTCTTGCTATGTAATTATATTTTGCATGACTAATTAAGACTAGCGATATGTAAAATTACATAAACTCAATCTAGATTGTGCAATAACAACGACAACGCTAGCACCATCCACCATCAACAATATCTTAATTATATGCATTAATATTGTCAATAATCAAAACATTAAAGAAAAGACCGATGGATGGATTGTAAAAAAATAATAATAAAAACAACAAACGTTAGTACTAACGTTTAATAATGGCTGTTAATGAAATAACAACACATTCATTTAACATCAGCGCATTAACAGAAAGGGAAAGAGTAAATGATTAATAGAGGTATTGTCGCACATCTAGAGATTAATGTATGTATGTGTTGCCAATTTAATTAACCCTATGCACAACATAGATTATTTTTTACGAACTATCTCTTAATAGACCAATCTCTATATGGTATCAATCTCTTGGAAATATCCAGGAATGAATCGCAATTGAAATTCAGCACAATCGCCCCATAACTTTTTGAGATATGAGCAAAAAACCACGACCACCTCGTTTTTTTTCACAATTACAACAACAACCTACATACATACATCCTGGTTAAAGTAAACGTGCCATCGAATTCCATCTGAGCAAAAAAAGTTTTATTTTATTTAATATATTATTTATATTTTATTATTTTTTTTATATGTTTTTTTTAATTTTTTTAAAAAAATTTTTTTTAATTATTTTTTTTTTGTAATTTTTTTTATTTTTAATATTTTTTTTTTGTATTTTTTTTTTTTTTTTGGTATGTTTTTTACATGTTTGTACGTATTTTATATGATATGAATGGTGGTACAAACAATTGTTATTGCATGACTTCACGTTGTGAAGGGTATATAAGATTCGGCACGGCCGAATATAGCACTGTTACTTTTTATATCTCGGTAGTTTAACACTCTTCCAAAAAGATTAAGATAATCCGTTTTTATTGTTTTATAGAAAACTTTAAAAAAAATTTTTTTATAGTTAGCTTTCGGTATATTTTCAATAAAAAATTTAAATTCTAAAAAAAAAAAAAAATAAAATCAAATTCTAATAAAATAAGTTAAATAATAATCTCGTATCAGTTGTTGATGTGGTTAAAAATTAGGTATAACATTTTGTTTAAAATAACTATTTAATATAAAGGTTGGGCCATCCATCGGTTTAACCAGCGATTATATCGAGTCTGACACTACTTATGTATGTCATTCTATTCTGTTGAAAAATTCAGTAAATTATATCCGCTGAACGAAATAAATCGATTAACGCTTGAGCAATGTTGGGATTTATTGGAAATTTATTTCCAAAGCACAGACAATTAGTCGGTAATTGCACGAAAATGTCGTACTAAAAATTATATTTTCGGAAGAAACTCATTTTCATCTTGGTAGATATGTAAGTAAGCAAATTTGCACTATTTTGGGCTCAGAAAGCCCAAACGTGGTATTTCAAAAGCCAATGCACCTATTAAAAGTCACTGTTAAAAGTGGAGAGATTATTGGCCCATATATCTTTGGGACCATCGCACCATGATAAGCCATTTCTTTGTGCCCGCTATTCACGGTGCTTTTATGAACGATGTTAGGTTTTAATAGAGTAGAGCAAATGGCCACATCTTATGCCACAATTGATTTATTGTATACAACGTGGGACGGTCATTTAATTAGCCAACACGGTGATGTCAATTGACCGCCAAGAAGCTGCGAATTGGACACCGTTGGACTATTTTCTGCGGGGCGTCGTTAAAGACAAGTGATGCTTTTTATACACACCGAAAAATGCTTAAAAATTGTTTCGATCGAATGAAGGTACTGTGGGACTAGTAGTGGCAGGCAGCCATATGCATGATATAATATTTTGTTTCTAACTGGGATAATTGTATTTAAGAAGAAAAAAAATAAATTTGGCACAATTTGAAACCGTTTTTGTTCTATTGCTTTTTTAAATTTTAAACTTATAAATAGCCCAGTCTATTTTATTTCTATAGACTTGTTTTTTATTTTCGTGTTTGGTTTTTTTTTTGTTTTCTTTGAGAAAGTAGAGAATATCATAAACGCTTAAATGTTTTGTCGAGTTTTATATTTGTAATTCATTCAAAGCTGCTTTAAAATTTTCTGTTTAAAATAATACAAGCAAAACCACAATGCATTATGAATTGAACACAAATTAAAAAAAAATAAAAGGCTCTTAAACTAAAATTTCTTAAAAAACTCGTAACCACGAAAAAAGAGAAAGCAGATGATGAAATCGCAGCTGGTGGCGACAAAACACACACAGAAAAAATTATTGCTTTAAATTTTGTAACAAATTGACTAATTGATTAATTTCTAAATTTAAATTGTATTTTTCACAAATTTAAATAATCGGTTTAATTGATATTTAACTTTTTAAAAAACTTCAAGATTTCAGTCAGTTGAAGAAAGTTAATTGAAGACTAAAATAAAAAAAAAAAATTTTTTTATCAAGAATTCATTTTGAAGGAAAGGCTTAATAAAATTTTGCTTAATCATGTCAAAACGGGAGGTTAATATTAAAAAAAATTATGCCCAATCAGCAGATTAAAATTCTAGTACTCAAGCACATATTTACAGGGCTAAAAATCAGAATTTGTTTCAAATAAATATCATAGAGACCTTGAACATTATTGCAGATGGGACAGAAGTTAATATTTCTTGCAGCCCAATATATTTCGTAGGATTCTAACCCTAATATGTAAGTAATTATTTGAATTTATTTCCTTCGTTTGTTCAAGATATATTGATGATACAATTTCATTGTTTCATAAATTTTATAAATAAATAAAAATTATTTTTTAAAATTCTTGGAATTCTTATTAATTTTTGAATACTATTTAAGTGGATTTTTTTTCGAAATAAATTTTTAATTAAACAAGTAAGAGCGCTATATTCGGCCATGCCGAATCTTATATACCCTTCACAACGTGTAGTCATGCAATAACAGTACATACATATATAAAAACATCACATTGTAAAATTATAAATTTACGTATGTATGTTAAAAGAAAAATAAAAAATAAATAAAAAAAAAAATTAAAAAAAAAAATTAAAAAAAAAAATTTTAAAAAAGAATTAAAAAAAAAAATTTATAAAAAATAATTAAAATATATATAATAAATATAAAACAAAAAAAAAAATAAAAAAAAAAAATATTAAAAAAAAAAATAATAATAAAAATATATATAACATATTAAATAAAAAATAAAAAAAATATAAAAAATTTTTTTTTGGCTCAGCTGGGATTTGATGCCATGTTTCTGATTTGCAATACCGATCTATTCCCGAATATTTCTGATATTTTAATACCTCACCCAGGTCCATGCGATATCGGGGGGCTTCAAAAAGTTGATTTCAACATACACACGGACAGACGGACAGACTGACAGAGCTACATCGACTCCTCTATTCATAAGCTTTCAGAAAATATATACTTTATGGGGTCGGAAATGGGAATTTTTTTCACTGTGTGAAGGGTATAAAAATTGAATTATTATTAAAAACTAATAGTATATTTTTCTTGATTGTAGCAAAATCAAATAAAATTGTTAATAATAGATTTCATTTCGTAATGGAAATTTGTATTTATTTTTTTCTGTGTACATTTTTTCATTATTCTTTCAATTATCACAATTAAAAAATCCTCGTAATAATAAGAATATTTAAAAATTAACTAGAGTCAAAATAAAATTCAAGTAGTACTTAGTGCCTTTATTTTTTTAAAGAATATTATTTGGAATATTAACTTATTTTAACTTATTATTTGTTTAAATATATGAAAATATAGTATTTTTCAAGAGAAAATTAATTTAAAAAATTCAACTTAAAAATTTAAAAATGCTTTCCTCAAAAACTATAACAACAGACATAAGCAGATCTTCCTCATTGCCACATAACTAATGAAATTAATAAATTTATATTATATAAAAAGGATTATCTCTAAAACTAATAATTGTTTTTTATAATTTTATTTAGAATTTTTAAATTTAAAAATAATAACTCCATAGTTGATTCAGTGATAAATTACTACTTTTTTAATTATGTCTCTATGTATGGAAACTTCTTGATATAAACTTTCTCTAAATGTACTCTACTAAAAAAAAAGATTTAAAATACATTCTCCCCTGTTCATTGGGATTAATTGGTTCAATGCTCGAACTTGTTCCTAACAATATGAGTATCCTATACAAACGCAATATATCGATGCCTTACTTCCTCAACCTCGTATCTTAAAAAATAAAATTTTTCAGGAGAGAAATAAAAAACGGTTCATCTCTTTCTACTTCGGTGTTTGGTTAAAATTTTAAATGCAATTATTAAGGAATTGATTGTATTAATGTATATTAGAAGTAATAATATACAAATCTTTTTTAGTTAAAGCATAAAACAATCGTTTGATATGGAAAATTCAAACCCGCATTTTTTAAGATACGAGGTTGAGGAAGTAAGGCATCGATATATATTTCTTAGTTCCACTGGATATGCGATTTCATCAACATCGTTATCAATATTTTAGTTGTAATTAAGCAAAGAATGATATAAAACCTTCCCTATATCTTAAAGGATTTTCTATTTTTTTTTTTTAACTGACAGTATCAGGATAGGAATCCTTTATTTTTTCAGTTTCTAACAAAATGCAAATATTTAGCATTTCAAAATTAAAGGGCCAATATTTATTCGTAAACATTTAGAATCACATAAAAAATATCCCCGTTTTTAGGGGGTACCTTTATTTAAAATTGTTTTTAGGGAACCATCTAGTAGTTATTTATACCGATGGTTGAAAGTCGAAATAACTATAACAATAACAACAACAACCAAAAATACAAACAAATATTTATGTATAAATACTCAGATAACCATATAATGGAAAACTCTCAATCACAGTGATAGACAGGCGAACATCTATGGAAACGTATATATGAATGTATAGAAGAAAATCAGGTACTTACCACTGCCACTGTCGTAGGTTTTGGTGGTTGAGCCACTAGTATTTGAGCGCTTAATCTCTCTACGGCCCATTGCAATTTTATGCGAAGTTGAGTGTTGCAATGGAGTAGGAGGTGTTGAAGGTGTTTGCAGAAAAGGTGGTGGCGATTGTAACGATGGTGATATATAATGCAAGTGATGTTGCTGTTGTTGTTGCTGTTGTCGTTGCTCTTGACGATGATGCAAATTGTGTTGGAGTTGATGGTGCTGTTGTGAGTGTGTGTGCGCGTGGTGTTGATAGTGATAAATACTTTTAGGTGAATTATTAGCAGATACACAGCCTGTTGCGCCAGCGGCAAATGATGTGTTAGCACTGGGACCGGCACTTATATTGGGCGCTGTAGCAGCTGCCAAAGCAACAGCTGTAGTTGTGGCCAGCGATGGTGCAGATAGTGACGATAGTGGAGATTGTACCAACAACGATGCTTTCGGTGGAAATTCAAAGTAATTTATTTGGTGTTGATTAATGTGGGAATTTGTTAATGATAAACCTGATGTCGATAGTGGATGTTGAAAATCTGTACTTGTACTTGTAAAACCGTCTGCTAATGCTGTTGCTACTCCTCCTGTTCCGGCTCCAAGTGCTAGTGTTGTTGCTGCTGTGGCTGTGTTAGTGTTGCAAACGCAATGCGGTGTGGGTGGTGGTGCTGGACAAGCGTTAATATTACTGCTATTGCTTGTGTTTGAAAATGACGGCTTACGTAGTGATGTATGTCTTAACCCTTTTACAGGGTATAATGGGTACTATCGGCCGGCAACACGAACCCAATCACGATTTTCACTATTATACCAAATACCTGCAAAGGCATTAAGAAGAAACAAAATAAATACATTTATAAACACATACAAGTTTGTATCTACATGGATGTATTAAAAAATAAATAAGTACTAGCAGCTAAATAACGAAAACTAATTGGGGTTTTTGGGTAATAATGTTTTATCAACTCTACACAAAACACAAAATAAAAGAAAATTCGAAAAAATATAGTTGATAAACCTAGATGTTTGCAATAAAATGGACTCAATCTCACATTCCATTTCCCCCAACTCCTTTTGAAAGTTAATTTGTATTGCAGGTAATTTTACAAGTTATTTGGCTGTTATTAGTTACACCAGTCTAAGTAAGTGCATGAACATACACTAATACGTTGAGGTGTTAGCCGATGAATGGAAGGAGTTGCAAAATAAATCGATTTAGTAGTAAAATTACATTTACTAACTAAATAAATTACCCTTAAATATTTATAAAAAGAAATTTGTATTTGCACACATAAATACATACATTTCAGGTCAAAATAATAGCATCATTAGCAGGTTTATACTTATAAAAAGAGCAAATTAAAATTAAGGTTGAAATTTTTTTAATAAATATCAAAAGCAATTATTGTTTTTCAGAGCGTAGTTATAATTTTTACAATCTTATAACTGCCTATTTACGATGATCGATTATTTGTCAACCTTAGTGCGGTCAGTATAAAAGAATTTAAACCTTTAGATTTGGCAAAAAAAAAAAATATTAACGGAATGTATCATATATTCAATGTTTTTTTAAAATATATGACACATTAAAATTACATTCAGGTTAGAGTTCATTTTTAACATTCTTATAACTACAAAAAAAATTTTAATTGTGATAATGGAAAGAATAATCTGAAGACGTGAACGATGCAAAAAGGGCGACCTTATTAAAAAACTTCTATTTCAAAATAATTCGTTTTAAGAAATAAAAAATTTACTTTAATATTTTTTTACAAAATTATAAATAATATATTGAGATATGAGACTAGTGGGGAAAAACGAAAACTTCCAATATTTAAGCGTTTAGTTCGAACAAGCAAAAAAAAAAAAATCATTTGATGTTATCTACGAAACTAAGACAAGCAACGAAGATACCTTCAAGTGTGGCAATTATTCGTTGTAGACTGCTTCGAATGCTTGCAGGTTATGAAAAGAACTTGAACTTTCTTCTAATAATGTGACCAAATGATTTTCTTTTGCAATAGCAATGTTATTTGACCACTTGAAAAATGAAGTGAATATTTTCTATGGACATCTGAATCGAAATTCGCTTTTTTAGTAGAAAAGGTTCCAAAGCATTTGTGTGAAGTTCACCTAATAACGAATCGAAGCCGCAGTTTACGGCAAAGTAAATTCTAGTGATTGTAGTATAATGGTATTGGGGTTTATTTCGTATTATAAAATAAAAATTTTTTCAATATTAAATACATTCACCAAAGCCGTTGAGGTGTTGCTATAATTTTGCCCGCAGTTGTTATGCTTGTTTAATATTTAATTTTGTACCACAACAATTAAATTTCACTCTTAAAATTTTAAAAAGTTAAGTAAAGGGTGTATTTGTGATATAATCTTTGCATGGTTTTAAATATATTTATGCATGTAAGTTTATTCTTAAGTTTATGTAAAAAGTAAGAGCACTATATTCAGCAGCGTCGAATCTTTTACACCCACCAACAATTTTGATATACTTTTATAGCTCAAAATTAATTATTTTGTTATTAACTGAAATCGCTATGGAATAATCTCTTTGTACTGAAAAATATGTATCACTTTCTTCATGTAACTTCGATATGGTGGTAAAATATTTTCGTAAATTTAGTCTTTCAAAGAAAGTGGGCGTTAAATTAGGCGTGTCAATATAGTTTTTGCTAATTAATTCATCTTAAATACTTCAATATAGACCTTTATTCCTTCAAAAACTTTGTTCATAGGGAAATAATATGAATTTAAAATAATGCGTTTTATGAAACGTAGGCGTTTAAGTCGACGTCTAACCCTTGAGTTTTTGTTAGTTCAAATCCTTTGATCAAAAAGCAATGTTTGCAAAACTTCAGAATCGAACATCTAATTTTGTCAGTTCTATTAGGTCTTAAATTTTATATATTACAAAAAAAAATACGCTGTGCGGTATAAATTTTCTTACATTTTGATCTATAACTCTTTTCCTAATGCAAAGATTTAAGCAATTTTCAAGGAAAAATATTCTTTTTAGTTTTAAAATATATATTCGAAGCTTCATGACACAATTCCATTTTATTCGGTGTTGGAAGAACACGATTTTTTTTACCTACTTTTGTATTACGAGCTATAACTATCTTAATTAATTTTTCGATTTAGCCCATTACCAAGCAAGCCTCGTGTATAAGAAATATTTTGGAAAAATTTGAGCCTCCTATCTTCTTCGGTTCGAGCTCCAATATGCTTGCAAAAGACGGACAAACATACGGAAGGACATTGCTATATCGTCATAAAATGAAAACAGGATATACTTTATGGGGTTAAGAATGGTTATTTCGATATATTACAAACGGAGTTACAAAATAAAATTTTGCTGGTGGGTATAAAAATTTTAAGGCCGTTTTAATAGTAATAATTTTTCGATACTATTTAAAATCATTAAATGAACAATTAATCCAGTAAAAAATGGACCCCCAGCGAAAAGGAAAAATATGAAATTTGGCCCCAAACATGAGGAAAGCATTTTAAAGTTAAAAAAAAATATCCCCGAAATGGCACCATTAAAATAATATCCGAAAGAAAAATTAAAAATAATATCAGACGTTTAAAATTGAAAGTGACAAAAAAGATATGTTGGGAGATGGTAATTTTTTATCGCAATTTCATTCACAAAATAATACCCCAATGAAATGTGTAAGTTTTACCTTTAAATGTGCTGAAAAAAGGGGGCCTTCGGCTGAGTGCACAGAGATTTATTGATTGTCGACTTGAATCGCAGTCTTTGCTGTAGTTTTTGCCCAGATGTAGGGACTTTCAATTCCTGAAAATGCCGCCTTGCAAAATTAAAGCTTTTGCGGATAAAATTTCTACTTTTCTTTGATTTTATACGCCTTAATTTACATTTATTATCTAATGCAGGGTTATTGCTAACAAAGGTACCGCAAAATTTGACTCTGATAATTAATGGTGAAATAATTTTTTTTTATTTGCTGTAAAATCAACTTTAATAATGATATTCATAGAAAAGAAAATGTCAGTAGAAATCAGTTAAAATAGACAAACCCCCAAAAAGTATCCTTTAGTAAATAAAGTCTATTGAAAAATAAAATTTTAAACTTATAAGCATAAGTAATATTTATTGTGGTTGGGAAAATATTACTCATACGCGTCTAATTAAGACAATGATTGTATGAAAAAGACCAAAAATTCCAAAAAAAATTTGTCTAATAAATTCACGCAAAGTTCAGCACACAAACTACAGGAACTATGAAAAGCATTAACTATTATTTACTTAATCCTTGAAAACTTAATGCAGAGTTTTAATACATAGCAAAAACAACACAGCAAAAAAAGAAAAAACGTATTCACACAGAGATAAAATGAAATCAGTTGATTTTAGCTTCACAGGGCATGAAAACGAGTTTTTGGCTTACGAATAATCTCTGGTGGTGTTTTGTTTATACAATAAAACTGAAACAGCCCAATATGTGATTTTATTTTTGAAGAGAATTGTAATAAATGTAATAAGCCAACGCCAAAAAACTGTGGATTTTTTCCAAAAATAAAGTTTTGCAAAGGAAGTAGAAAGGTAACTTTAATAATTTTGTTTAATTAGTTGTATGAAAATAAACTCTATAATAAAAGAAGCTATTAAATATACACGTATTGCATGAATATCACTATTTGATTTATTTCTATCGAGGTACCTACAAAAGCAAATCGATTTAATAATAACAAGTCGTTGCACTTGATTCACCTTGAAATTACCTCCAGTTATTCAGCACTCTTCAGTTTATATGTATGCCGATGATGTCAAAGTTTTTCGTTCTTTAAGTTATTTTAATGATCAAGTTTTTATTCATTTAGATATTGACAAACTGTTAAATTGGTGTAAAATTAACTTATTGAAGCTGAATATAAAAGCATGTAAGCACGTGTTCTTTTTCAGAATTAAGAAATTGGATTTTTTTTTTACGTATTCATACGGCTAAAATTAGGTGAAAAGAACGTTGCAACATAAACAAATAAGTAAAATTTAATTCAAGAAATTCAAAATCAAAGAGAAAATAGTTTAAAAAGTAACCAAAACGAGTAACAAAAAACAAAATGGCGGAATTTTTTGTAATCCCATCAATATGGGTCTCAAATAAAATTGCTTGACTAGTTGAATACAGTTAACCATGTAAACCTTCTAAATTAAAGATGGTTTCGTAAATAATAATAATATGAAATATAAAATTTAGGTTAAACTACATTGTGGTCATTCTTGATCTTGGTATTCTGGTTGATCACCAACTAAATTTTCGTGACCATATTTTGTTAACTGTTAAAAAAGCAAAAGGTGTTCTAAGATTTATGAAGGGCAACAAATTTCTAGATCCCTATATTGTGAAACAATTATATTCATCGCTACTTTGACCTATTCTGGAATACGGATTATTTGTATGGGATCCTTACTATAATATCAATATTAATAGTTTCGAGTCTGTGCAAAATTCGTTTTTAATACCTTCATATGAAAGCAGACTCTTTCTTATAAATTTATTAACTTTAACAAGTCGTCATTCAATAATGTTTGTTTGTTCTGGGCCTGATTCAAGGCTATGTAGATTCCGAATTTCTTCTAAGTTAAATAACTTTTTTGCTCGGAACAGACCAACTCAAAACTGCCGTTTTCCTAACTTAACATACTGTAAATCCAACTGAGATAATGTTAACCCTCCTCCTCGTATATGTAAAAATTTTAATAACTATTATTACCTTATTGGTCATAATGAAAGTAAAATAATTGTCAAATAAAATATTATTATATATTTAAGTCGGTGAATTGTATTTTGACTTAAGTCTGTAAAGATATACAACCTATAGAAAAAACAATAAGAAATAAAATAAAAAGAAAGGATTCTAAAATGAAAGATGAATTGTTAATTGAATAAATTGTTTATAGGTTTTTTTTTTAAGAGTCCTGAAGTATATGGAGTAAAGTTATCATCAAATTGCTGCTACGGCTATGTTAATACACACAGTCTTTTGAGTCACAATTTTTCATAACCGTCTTGCATGTGTTTTACTGAACGCTGTTGATGCAATGTAAATTTTCAAAGATCTAATGAGCATATTATACAATCACATAATATCTACACCTTTTCAAGTTGAAATTGAGAAAAAAGAAAAACAAATTAAAATTGAGAAATACAATTTAATACTGAGAAAATACAAATTGGAATTAGGAAAATTATTGTTAAAAAAATACAGATTCGAATTGAAAAAATTCAATTTATTATTCAGAAGAAAAAAAAAACGATTTAATAATGAGATGTTTACAATTTTATTTAAACTATGGATTTCACCAAACATAAAAAATCATGTAATATTTTGAGTATTAAAACAGGGTAGAAGGGGAATATTCGAAAAACCTTTTACTTTCAAAACCAAAGGAAAGGATAAAATATTACTTTTGCATTGTCTGTATTATTGCATCTAAATTTTTTAAACCCAGAAACAGTGATATAAGATAAAAGATATCTGTGGCTTGGAGCTAAAAGGGCCAATGTCAAAATATTTACTTTTGAGAAAATTTGAATTGAACTTTATCTTTTACAGGTGCTTTCATAGTGACATTGGCCAGCATTTTATTTATGAAGCTGTTCTGGGTTAAGTATGACTTTAGCTGTTTTACCATAATGAAATAGAGCCAGAAAACAAATCTAATGCAATGATTAACTCAAAAAATCAAAAAAGTGACATTGGCCCTTTTAGCTCCAAGCCACAGATATATCTCCGATATATTCTTACATTAGTCCTAAAATATCAAAATGTTAGAGATGCTTGCACATTTGCATCTATTACTTTGTCAACAATCCAGATAGAGGATTCCAAAAAAGCAAAGGTAATGGTTGATCCTAATCGGCAATTGTTATATAAAATCCAGATAGATAATTCTTACTTGCCTTTAACTAATGGCAAGTTGTTGTAAAAGTCCAAAAACCAAATGGCCAATTTTGCTTAATTTTTGATAACAGATAATTTTAAAGGATATCAGAGGCAATGGCTTACTAATTTTCCTGACATACCATACATAATAGTATTGTTTAAGGACAGTTTTTACTTGATAATCAACAATAATTTTTTTATACCATCGAAATTCTAGAACACTATGACAATGTGAAATGTTAGGACACCTTGTGAATACAGTAAATATAATGACTGCGTTATACTTTAAAGAAACTAAAGATAACTTTCTAGCAAAAACTGTCATTACAATATAATGAGTTCGGTGTACTTAATAACTTACATCGTTTGCATTCAAATAGGGACTCAAAAAAGTACTTTTATAAATTGTGACTCAAATAGATACTAATTACGTTCGCTTCTACATGCAAAGAAGAACCATGGTTACAACATGATCACGACTGTCATAATATATTCGGTTTAACAATATTTGGTTGTCGAAAACAAGAAATTGTTATTTTTATTTTATTTCATTATATATTTTGTCACAGTAACTAAGCATTTGTTTGCATTGTATCATTTAATGTTTATTTTCCTAAAAATTTCGATAGGTAGTCGCTTGAAAATAGTATAATTTAAAAAAAAAACTAATCCGATAAAAATAACATTATATTCAAAAGCATCAAATAATCGTTACATAATAGGTAAGACAACAGTATGATTACAAAGCGATCAAGCTATGATTTTCTTTAATAATAAATTGCTTATTCTTGCTGAACAAATTCTTATTATTTTAATAGTTTGAGATGTCAAAAAAGGGACACAAAAATTGTGAAAAAGTTGGAAAAACTTGAAAATAAACAAGAAAATTTTTAAAAAAATATTTGTATAAAAATATGAAACTAACAGCTTAAGACAATAATCTGCCGTAAAAACGCAAAGATTGTCGATTTCAATTGTAGTCATATATATTTTTATTGCATTATACTTCAATTAAACATAATAATTATTATTTGGCAACCATTGTATGTTTCAACCACAATCATACAATTCAATCATAGTATGTTACACGTTATCGATTATGGTTACCACAACCATATTTTTTCTTGGCGTGTAAATAGGGATTTAAATAACTACTTATTTTTATAGCAAGAACTTGATTTGAATAACCAATTAAGATTATGGAATAATAGAAGTCGTTCGGTACATTTAGGGACAAAAATTCGGTTTGATTATTTTGCGATACGTTAAGTTGAACTTAAAAAATCATTGAAAATCTATATGTCCTCACTTTGCTAGTGAACGGCTTTGCCGTTATTGTCAAAAACATTGTTTTTTATACTCTAAGTGTGTTAAACTAAATGAGAATTATTGAAATGTATGTATTTGAATGGCTTCTACCAGATTTAGCAATAAGAAATTGTATTGTGTGTGTATCTAAGCAAATTTCTGGAAAACAGGTACTCACGTAGCATATTATAAATCAAATCATTACTAGAATACTTCTTAGTAAGACAGACGATAGGTAGTAGTCCTTCAAAAGTATGTTGTTTAGTAAGAGCAAGTCATATCTAGGTTTTGATGGGTTATTACCATTATATCTTTAAACCACTGTCATGCAATCTTATCATATTTCCTATAACATCACCTTAACTATATTATTGTTTTGCTTACAATATGATTTTTTTAAGGATAATGTTTTCAATATTAGAAAACTTTTCTCAATATTGCAGTCTCCTATAGTCAAGTATACCCTTTTAGTCATATACAGTTGTATAGTAGTAGTAGTGTAGTACGTCCAACCTATGCTGCACAGTATAGCTTTTATGATTCCCATTTAAGAATATTTGTTTTCAATTGCCACTATCTTTTGAGGTGTAATTTTTACGTTTAATTTATTGCGCTTAATTACGTTCTTAACGTCTTGATTAAAAATATTTTTATTTTATTTTTGTTTATTTAAGAGGAAAAAAACAAAGTATACAGTTTTCAAACAATAGTACAATAAATTCCAAACAAAAATATTTTTCTAGCGCCATTTATTAGAATTATCATTGAATACATATCCCAGAATGGAAAGTACACGTATGTTTATTTATTTAGATTTTATCTGGGTTTTACGCAGTTTAGAAAACAAAATTTTAATTTTGTTTAAATATGTCTAGTTTAAGGCTTTTATTATCATATAACTATTGTTCAAATATGCATAGTGAAACAATAATAAAAAAAAAACAAAACAAAATATTTTTCACCGATCAATTTTATTTGCTTTTTGCCGAGCCTATAAAAGATCATTAAACTGCCTTGAGTTTTTATAGTTCTTTACAGTATTTTGTCAAGTTCACATTAATTGTAGCGTGTAGCAATGAAACTTTTCGCTATCTTCGCTCTAGTGTTGTTAGCGTTTTTAAACGCTTCTGCAAATCATGTTTCTTCCTCTGAATTCTCGAAGAGGCCATGCATTTGTCCTCGCATTTTGGCACCAGTTTGTGGCAGCAACTCTAAAACGTACTCCAATTACTGTATATTTGATTGCGAACAATCACGACTGGCTCGTGAGGGTAAAACAATTACTTTAAGGCATAGAGGCAAATGCTAAGTGAATTAAGTATTTTATCAAAAATTCGAAATCATTTTTAAATTTTAATAAAAGTTTATTAAAAAAAAAAAATTTAATAACAACAACAAATTCAAATGAGTTTTATTTGTCTAAACAAAATTAATCATGTGAATAGCTAAATAAAAAAAAATGTTAGAGTCCTTTACAGTTTAAGAATGGTAATAAAAGTTAAACAAAATGGAATGTTATATTCGTCTGTGATGAAAATAAAATTAATTTGAATAATCGCTTATGGACTTACTTAGAAGTGATTTAACAAATTACGAATTTTTAAATATTTGCGATTGCAAATGTCAAAAAATATAAGAATTTCCACCCAATGCAAGTGCGAATTTTTGCCACATCACTAAAGCAGCTAATACACGACATGTTTTTTACATCTGACAGCCTGTGTAACAACTGTATAAATAACTATTTAAGCTTACGTTGTTGTAATGAGTTTTTTGCACACACAAGGATGGACACTCGAACATTCCTATTCCCCTTTATTCACATTGCACCAAATGTTAGCGGTTTAAGCAAATTTGAAAGATATTTGCTTAAAACCATCTTTTAGGTAAAGAGATATAGAACAAAAATTGACAAAAAATAATTTAAACAGAATTATTCTGGGTCTATTTCAATTTTAAAATCCCGTCAGATAGAAAAAAACTAAAGCAAGATGTTTTAGGTGTCATAATGTCATTTTTACAATTTTAAAATATTGAAAAAATTAAAAAAAAAAAATCTTTTTTTGGGAAATTAAAAACCTAAAAAAAAATGTAGATTTGACAACTAAAAAAATAACACGTAAGAACACTTTATTCGGCTACTCAAAATTTTTTATACGCACCACTGAAGTCGTGTTGTACTTTTTACAAAAAATTTTTTTTGTTCAATTCACAACATGTTGTAAGAGTCAAATGTTGTAAGAAATTCACGTTTACATATTGCAAAAAAAAAAACAAGTAAAAGTGCTTTGTTCGGCCGTGCCGAATCTTTTATACCCTTCACAACGTGTAGTCATGCAATATCAATTGTTTGTATGAAATACGTACATACATATGTGCATATACCCATACAAAACATCCCATTGCAGAATTAGAAATTGAGTTTACGTATGTACGTTTCCAAAAAAAAAATTAAAAAACAAAAATAAATATGTTTTTAAAAAAAAAAAAAGCAATAAAAAAATTAAAAAAAAAAATTTTTTAAAAATTTTTTAAAAATATAAAAAAAAAAAATTTTATAAAAAAAAATAATAAAAATATAAATATTATATAAAATAAAAAAATTTTTTTTTGGCTCAGCTGGGATTACATGCCACGTTTACTCTAACCAGTATACACGTTTGTATGTTGTTGTTGTAATTGTGTTATGGGGTGATTGTGCTGAATTTCAATAGCGATTCATTCCCGGATATTTCCAAAATCTGTGGAACATAAAGTTTCTTCTAAAAGTTGATTTCAACCAACACACGGACAGACGGACAAACGGTCAGGGCTAAATCGACTCCTCTATTCATAAGCTTTCAGAAAGTATATACTTTTAGGGGTCGGAAATGAAAATTGTAAAAATTACAAACGGAATGACAAAGCTATATATACCCTTGTACACAACAGGTGAAGGGTATAAAAATAACGGCATTAGTCCTTGCTCTTTCATTTATGATATATTTATGCGTTATTCTATAAACATAATTAAAATTGTTGCAAGTATTGTACAAAAAATTGATATAGCAATTATCAATTAAATCTGAGCAACTATTACGTGGCACAGCTCCTGAGTTGGTTCTGAATTTGGCAAATATTTTGTTTGCAACCCTAATCACTATAGAATAATTTCTTAATAATAAAATATGTATTACATTTTTTGCTAGTCGAATTTGCTATTAGTTTATTTTTCAATATTTAGTATTAAAATGAAACCAAATTATTTTTACAATATAAGTCACCACCACACTTGAGAATTAAGCGTTAAAATAGATGTGTAAAAGTAATTGCTGCTAATAAATTCAACTAAGATATCACATTATAGAGTCCCTTGTTCTTTCAAATCTTTGTACACAAAGAAATAATAATATTTAAGAAAAATATTTATACAGAAGGTGGGCATTAAAGTGGGCGTGCCCTCTTTTTTTTTGTTATTACAATAATATAAAGCAAAAGCCTTTATTTCGTCAGTCTAATTCTGTTTGTTTTTTTATGTTTTAAACTTGATTAATGGTATATTATGCCATATGCAAGAGAAATGTCTAAGTAACTTATAGAAATAATTTCTTCCTAGATATTAAAACATAGATACCATTATTCTTCCAAATCTTTGTCCACAGAGAATTAACATGAATTTAAGAACAAGTGTAATATACGAGGAGGATGTTTTTGTTCAGGATGGTGCATCTAATTTTGTCAGTTTTTCAAAAACACAAAAAAAACTGTGTGGATTAAATTTTGGTATATTTTATTCTACAACTCCTTTTGTAATGTAGGAGCAACATACTATGATTGAATTGAATGATTGTAGTTAAAATATATAATGGTGGCACGTTATCATTATTATGTTTAATTATAAAGAACATAATAATATTATGACTAAAAATTAAACATACATTTTTTGTTCTTTTAGAAAACAATTTTTATTTTAACAAATATAAATGTTTACACAAGAATTTAAGGGTGTATTTGCACTCAGTTACTTCTAACATTCGCCGGTGTTCAGAAGATAACCAGCAACCGATGCAACATGAATAACGCAAATTCAAATGCTCCTATATATTTCACGCTTGGCGAAGCCAATAGGCGACATAGCAATACAATATATAGAGTACAGGTCGACCATCGCATATCTATTGTTAATACTTTATCGCTTATTTTATATATTTCTTTAAATTTTTTTTTATTTTTTATTTTTTTTACATGTCAAACTTCTTCATAATAACAATTTATTAAACAAGAGGAAGAAGAATAACTGAAATCAAAATATTATTAAAATATATCATAGATTGATTGTTTTTTAATCATACGCTTGTTTCACTTATCATTTAATGGTTATTTGTGATGTTAAATAACTTCGAATATAATATTATTTTTGTAGAGACATCATACTATTTTTGTCATAAGTATTTTGTTAATCATAGTATTCTTCAAGAACAACCACATAGCAGTTTTCATAAAAACCAAAGATTAAATGATTAATTTCAAAGAAATTCTTAATAATCGTGACGAAATAATTAAAAAAAAACAAAACTAAAATAACTATTACTTGTTTTTGATAACAAAATATTATTATAGAGAATATAATATGACCGTCGTGATCATGTCGAACCCATGGTTTTTCTTTGCTTGAGTAACTTACTATTGCATTTCAAGTTAAAGCTCTCTTTCTAATAAATTCACTTACCCTATTTTACACATTATATATTTTTGATCGCACAACATGCCAACTGGGCATAAATGTATACCTGTCATAGGTTTGGGCCTTTAGTGCCCCTTCTTTTCAACCAAACCTAACTTATATATTTCTGATGCATGGAAATATTCTAACAAAAATTAATTTTCCAACTTATTCTGTTCGAGCTCTATCGTGCTTCAACGGAAGAGCATAGTTACAATATGAATATTTTGATGTGATTTTAAAGTAAGATTGACAAAATTAATATACCGCCGCACTGTGTTGCAGCTAGTGGAAAAGTAACTTTTTTCCAATTATTTTTTTCAGTGTTTTTAATGATGCAATTTTGTCACAGACATTCCAAGTAAACAAAAAACACATAAAGCTTATTTTCATGTTGGCTCGTTGATTTTTAATTGATTTTAGAAGTCAAATATACAAAATTTTCACGAAAATAGGGGATTTCAGGGCTGTATTCAAAATGATCTCATTTGATTTTGGTGACAGATATTTTGATTCGGAAAAAAATCTGCCTTTGGACAAGTATCTTCTGTAAAAAAAAGAAATGTTGTTTGAGACATTTTCATATGCACCTTTTTTAGAGCGAAAACCCGACTAAAGGTCCATTTTTCCTTAAAATTTTGGTTAGGTAAGCAATATCTAAAAAGTCCCAGAGAGTCCCAGTTCCAAACCACTATAAAAATGTTACACACTTTGTTTTCAACGAACTGTGAAAAAATCAGCTGCCCATACCTGCCCTCCTGGGAGTTGTACCGATTTTAGTATATCACTCTCAGTATTTATTCCATAGAAATAGAACGGAAATTCTCGGAATCACTTATTTTTTTATTCTACTTCTATTCTAGCACTCCACAAAAATGAGCATAACTCTCTTAAAACTGAAGCTATTGACTTCAAACCGGTATCAAATTAAAGCTTTTATTGCCACCTTTCAAATAAGAAATGAAATAGATTTTGGTTTTATATAAAATTTCAGAGTTATTCAACAAATATCGAAAAATCATGAAAATTTGACGTTTATAATTCTTGTTCGGACCACCCTATAATTTATTTTTAAAACTAATCATAGGGTATTTATCAGAAATAAAAGAAGAATTAAAATACATTTTTTTTTAATTTTTCGAACAATTTTTTTTTTATTTTTGACTTTTGTTGAAAATTTGACCCAACAATTTTTTACGGTGTAAATTTTTTTTAACTCATTCTGTTTGAGATTTCATTCTGACCAATCTGTAGAAGTTTCTCATCGATACAATTAAAATTACAGTTTAGTCAATATGATTTCCAAAAAATTCTGGTTTCGCAACACTGTGCGCCGCACCATTTTGTTTTATGTTGGATATAAAAATTAACTTTAATCATTGTCGGATGTAGGGCGCAAATCTAAATGATTGGACGGAATTCTAAAGTGACGTTATTTTCCATAAAAATTGCAAAACTAAATATTGTTGAAATATGTGTGCCAAATAGTGTTCATAACATCTTCTATCTGTTAATCAAATAAGCGGGATTGTACGCGATCTTCCTAACGTAATAGCTTAATATATATATTGGGAATTATTTAGCCCTAATGCTTATTGCATGAACGCTGAAGTAGTTATCTCGATTACTTTGTGTGCGTGCAAAAGACGTTCACTCAAAAAAGAATATATTTAATAATGACTAGGTTTATGATGGTGTGCATTATTGTCTTATATGTATGAGTACGTCGAATTACGGCTCCAGTAATGAAAGTTTTTTCGGATTCGCAGCGTTTTTGCTTAAGCTCCTCTAAATTAAAAAATTAAGAAAAAAATCTAGAATCAGTTTTGAATCATAATAACATTCTTTAGTAATTCAGTATCGATTAATGCCATCAAAATTATTTTGCTAATGTTACATACTCATAGAAGGTATAATCATACGATAAGCTGCCAATGTGAAAAATGTTTAAATATCACTAAACATTCAGTAGTAATCAATATTAGTCCTTTCATTCCTGCAAAAAGCATAGTACCTCAAAAAGTTTTGGTAATCGATTGATTTAAGATAAATAACTGATTGGAATAAACCATAAAATCCTGGAACTGGAGCTATCAGAAACTCATCCAAGCAACTAGAGTGCAGTTGGTTTAATCACCACATTCAAAGGGTTATGCAAGAGCCTCGTTTGCTATCGGTAGAGTACGCCACGTAAGTGTGTTTGTCATTGTAAGTAAGAGAATATAACAGCTGCTGGACGCTTTACATTAAAAAATATTAATTATATTTAATTTAATATAAAAATAAACAAAGATGTACAATATGGATTAGCAATTTAATTTTTTTTAATTCAACTATCTTTTATTTCTGTAAACTTAGAAAACTCTGCTCTTCTGTATGTATAAATTCAACACCAGCGAGGGAGGGCATTTTTCTAACCAATAGTTATTAAAAATATTATTTTCCATCCTTCAACATTATCTCACATTTCTTTTTTTATTTTTTTTTAAATTATCAACGCTTTATTGGCAGAAACTTTATGTGACAAAAAGAAAACATAATAAAGTAAAGTGTAAAAAAATTATTATTTCACCTAAGACTGGAGCAGCACACACACAAATAAAAAAAAATAAATCACACTTATGTTACGTGTCATGTCATTTGTTTCTTCATTGTTCGTGCAGCCGTAAAGTATGCAACCATAGGAAACTAATCATATACAGCGTTACCGTTAGGGCCACTAAAGTAGCATTTTGCCACTTTTTCAAATGCTTGGATACTATTTTGCCACTTTGTCAAAATGCCCCCAAATGTGATACTTTTTATAAATCGTGCCACTTTTTAGATACTTTTTACGAAATGGAAAGATACTTTTTCGCGGCTTTTGTTTTGTTTAAACACCCAACTTTAATACATATACATTACACTGTTTTAATATATATGTAAGCAATTTCATATAAAATCTTTTGCTTATCATGCGTGTTTAGCTAATGTATATGTTTCTTGCGATTGCGTATACTTATGTCCAAAATACATTAAATACGGAAAAATGTTTGGTGCTGGTGGTTGGGCAGTTTGATATCTGCAAAGGAAACACTGTTGATAGCTTCTTTCGGTTAGTGCAGCAAAGCGATGGTTCTGGAGAAGGAATTTGTAACTCCATATTGTCATTACTAAAAGAAAGTCAAATTCCACTAAAAATTTAATAGGTCTTGCTACAGACAACGCATCTACAATGGTGGAAAAAAAATGGTGTAGCAACAATCTTAATCTAATCTTATATACGCTTCACAACGTGCAGTCATGCAATAACAGTAGTTTGTATCACCATTCATCCCATATGAAATACGCATGTATGTACAAACATATAAAAAACACACATATATAAAAACATCCCATTGTAAAATTATAAATTTACGTATATATGTTAAAAAAAAAATTATGAAAATATATATAATAAATATAAAAAAAAACAAAATACAAAAAAAATAAAAAAAAAATATATTAAATAAAAAAAAATGAAAATTGTAGAAATTTCACACGGAATGACAAACCTATATATACCCTTTTTCACTGTGTGAAGGGTATAAAAAGATTCCACATTTATTTCATATCGGCCGTGTGTGCCATTCTATAAATCTAGTGAACAATGCATCATTATCGTGCATTCCAAATGACGTTGAACAGTTACTTAAAAAGGTTTTTACGTATTTTAAGAGTGCAAAAAGACAACTCAACATAAAATACTAAGGCTAAGTGATACTAGATGGCTATCATTTATATGTTGCAACAAGAATTCTGGAGCAGTGGTCGGTCTGCAGCACTATTTTATCCGGGTACAATTTGAAGAAAAATGTGCTTCCAATTTAAAAAAAATCGTGTTATTCTAGACTCTTTGTCGCCTGTAAACAAAACATATTTAAAATTTCTAACTTATATTTTGAGAACTATGAACAAATTTAACAAAAATTTTCAAAGTGAGTTCTCTCAAATAATATATCTTGTTTCTTCAACCAAAGACATTTTATTTGAGCTTTAAAAAATTTTTTTAAGAAAAGAATATATAAATACAACAGAACTCAAAGCAATTGATTTTAACAATGTTTTGTACACTAAAAAAATCTTTCATATATATATATATATATATATATATATATAGGTCATGAAGCCGAAACCGAACTACTGTGTACTGAAAATTTTTCTAAAATTTGTATAATTGACATCAAAACTAAAATACTTAGTTTTTATCAAAAAATGTGTAATGAATTGGGTTTTTAATTTTAATTTTTAGTTAATAACCTAATATTTTAATTAAAAAAAATCAGCGGATTTTTTCAAACAAATAATTACAAATTTTTGTATTTGAATATACAAATTTGTTTATAGGACCTAAATTGAACAAAAAAGTATTTGATTCGGTAAATTTTGTATTTGAATTAGAAAATTGCTTTTTTCTGTGTATACATATATTCAAACCTAAACAAATTTATATGTTATATTGAAATAAAGTAACTAACAGGCTAAATGTAAATACTTGCGAATCCTTGCTTTTGTCCTTAAGTTTGTTAGATACTATATGCCTTGAAGATTGGGTTCCAAGTGAAGAACTTATACAAAAGTATAGAAACCATTTTAAAAATAATTAATTGTACACAACGTATATAACTAAAGCGTATGTATTAAATATATACACAAATAAATATGTATATACACATACTAATACATATTTTTGTATATTATTTTAAATATCAAATAAATGAAATCAAATGTATTCAATACAGGCATACATATGTATATATTTCCCATTCAATGAAACAATGTCATGAAAATCTTTTTGTTTTATAATCATTAAATAATATATTGTCTAATTCTTTTTGATCTTTTTTAATTGATAATATTTGATTTTTATTTAAGCTTGAGATGAACTTTTTTGTTTTTTTATAAAAATTATTTTTAGAAACCAATATTTCGCTACCAAACAATTAGTAGCTTCTTCAGGGTAAATATGTAATAATATGTTTTGAATTTGCTTTTTGTTTAATATAATTTGTATACAAATTTACCCTGAAGAAGTTACCCATTTTGGTTTAGTAGCGAAATATTGGTTTCTAATAAATAATTTTTTATAAAAAAACAAAAAAGTTGATCTCAAACTTAAATAAAAATCAAATATTATCATTAAATAATATTTTTGTTATGTTTTTATATTATTTTTAATATGTTATTTTAAATAAATTTAACAAAATACTTAAAAAAAGTTTTGGTGTACTTTTTTTGATTTTTAAAGAGGTGCCCCTTAAAATAAAAAAATCCCCTTTTTGTTGCCACTTATGTTGCATAAATCCCCTTTTTTTGATACTTTTTGAAAATATCCAACGGTAACGCTGATCATATAGCGATGATATTGTCCGTTCAGTGCAGTCCAGTTGGCCTGATGGATGCCTGGTTAGATAGTTTGTTTGACTATACATACATTCAAACATACTACATACACACATACATTCGTATTTCGCATACTAGAATTTCTTATGGCATGACATAAGAGTGATACATTGTGCACAACGTTTAATGTCAGCAACATATGTTTTGGTTTTCAAACACAGAAAATTATTGAAAAGATAAACAAACAAATATATCAAGGCTATAAATGTGTCATATTTGTTATATTTATTAGAACTGACACATGCACACACATAAATATTTAACCTGTTCGTACACACATTAAAGTGAAAAAAGCACAAAATAGATATAAAATTGTTATCATTTTACAGGGCGCGTATAACGGGTGTTGAAAAGATGTGTGTTACAATTTATTTAAGATTGGCTTATATACATCGCACATACTACTCCAAGTTATTTTTCATTATTACAAAAAAGTATTTTAATGACAACGTAAATAAATACAATTGCAGTGTTATCTGTAAGCTGAGCAGTGTTGCCACTCCCTGGTGACCAAGAAAGGGTTAATTTCATACAGAAAAGATTTAAACTATTTCAGATGATGGTTTTTAACAACAGTTTTTAGTTAGAATCACTAACTAAATTATTACAGCAAGTAGAAGTATTGCGTTAAATTATTATAATGAAAAAACGGTTCAAGAACAAAGGACAATTGTTTAAAAGATAACTTAAATATAATACTGACCTTATTAGGTCATATTAAGAATTGTCAGTTAATTTCTATTCATTTTTAGCCAAAGCTTAAAAGACGGTTCAAAAAGATCGGTCCAGCAGTCCGGCCTACCTGAAGCTCTAAACACATAGACGCCAGCAGACTTCATAACTTCAAGGCTTCAAATGCTGCCAACTTCAAATGCTGCTCTGAAGTCAGCTTCATAATTATTTTGAAGACAGCAACAACATAATAATCAGCTGATGTGCATTTTAGCAATACAAATTTCAGGGATGCCGCATATATATTTTATAATGAATAATATTAAAGTTATTGATAAAAAAATGTAATAATATCACGAAAAACTATAAAAACACATACACTTATTTCTTTATTGTATTTTTGTAATGTTCTTTTATGTTTAATATCAAAAATAAGTTTTTTTTCTTATTTTCCAATTTAATATATATAATGGCAACACTATATTTGTTCTTGCTGCCCGTCAAAATAGAAAATAGCCTAAGTTGGCAGCAGCAGCAAATGCTGTTGTGCAGTCGTGCTGCTGTGCTGCCGTCAAAATAATCGTTTTCATTTAAACACATGGATTTTATTTTTGACATATTGCTGCTTGCTGTCTGCTGTCGTCTATGTGTATAGCGCATGATGGGGCGTGAAAAAGGAATGGCGTTGAGGGGTATGAAAAATATACGTTGACCGATGCTTAGACCTACCCGATGTTTGGCCAAAATTTCAGAAAAATCGGTCGAGCCATTTCAGAGGAGTTGAATCACAAACACGACGACACGAAAATTTTATATATTAGAGAGATAAACAAAAAAACCCCTCCGAACTCTTATAATGCTTATAATTTTTAAACATGTGTATAAAACGTACAAATACATACATATGTATGAAAAGAAAAATATTTTCCAATTAAAATTAAGCAGTAAAAAACATGTTCAATATCCAACTAATTGGATTTATTAATTAAATTTTATAGAAATAATATTCAATATAATTTCGAACATAGTGCCGCCATGGCAAGCCTGTAAATGGCGTAACCTAATTGTAACACCCTTCGCAGCAAATTACGCTATATTTCAAAAACAATCCGTCGAATATTCGCATTCAACTGCTTGACAGTCTCTGGTTTACTAGCATAAGCCTGAAAAAATGAATGAGGTATGCGGTTAAAAGTTCATTCCTTGAAATTATTTGTTCAAGTGTTTTTTTTTTTCTTTTTCAATAAGTTAATTGTGCCGCGCACTATTTGGTATGCGGCGTCATGGTGGCGAAACTACGTGTTGTCAATACTTATTCCTTCAAACTAAGGCTTCACAAAAATATGTACGTCTCTATATCTCGCCTTTAATAGTAAAGTGCTGACCATAGTTATTTTTCAAGATATATGATCAGTGATTCTACAGTAATTCTGAACCTTTCAATTCAAGTTATCCGCCTTTTTTGCATGTAACAAATTTCACGCAAAGCGTCCACTCAAAGTAATCGTTCGCATTCTAAAAATAGCAAATTAAAGCACTAAAAGGAATTTCCTTTCTTGCTATTATCATAAAATAACAAAAAAAATATTTAATTATTTTAGAAATTTATGAATTTGTTAAAAAACTAATGTTGATGTTTATAAAGTTTTGAAAGTAAGAAAATTTAAAATTTCGTTTATGCAAGATTTCCATAAAAACATTTTAAGAAACACAACGTTTCCAAACAACTAACAAAAATATGTTAAGTTTTTAAGAAATCGTTTTGGTTTCGTGAACACATTGGAAAATCCGCAGACAATAAATTGTTTTAAAAAGAAATTCCCTCTGCAGGTAATTTTAATATTTTTCATGCAGGTATTAAACTAAAGAAGTAAAAGTGCCTTCATACCGACTTCAGTATGCGTTGTTTAGTTTACGCTAAAGAAACTGCCGATAATAATACAATACTTGCTGATGAAGTTGAGCATCTCTACAATATATTTCGTGGATTTGCAACTCTGCCTGCTGTCGAAAACGACCATAATAAGTTTTCTAATCAATCATAAGTTTTGAACTTAATCAATCATAGGATTTCTCACACACTTAATAAAGTGTATTTTAATTCATTTTCATACAAATTTTAAAACTAACTAAGGATTATGAATATTTACTTAAGTCGGAGTAAGTGATATAACAAAACGTTTAAAATAAAAAGTTCAAAAACAAAAATTAACTAAAAAGCAAAGCAAATAAATTAAAATAATAAAAAATTGTTTACAATGACCAAATAATTTTCTGTTCAATTTTTATTAACATACGAAGAAAATCTGTAAAACATATTTACAAAAAAAAAGAATAATTATCTATTTCTTAAGAAAAACTTACAAAATGTTTTTTAAAGACATACTCTATCAAAAATATTTAAAAGCGGGTAACTTTACTATTTAAAAGATTAAACAATTTTAAAGAAGCAAGCAAAATAATACAATTTGTTTACATCATCCTCTATATCTCTGAACAATAAAAATGTATTTAAAAGTTTTGTTTTGCCAAGCTATTGGGGATGAAAAAGGTGATAAGTTAGATAAAAGGATTGCCAAATAACAAAGCATTAATTTTTAAGTCCTCCTCCTTCCTTCCAACAAAGGAAAAAATAAATAATAAAACTGCTGGCTTCCCTATAAGAGAACCATGTATATACACTAAATCTTCAACAATTCAATATATTTTTATGAATTACCTTCCTTTTACCCCAACCGTTTTAACGCACATTATTAGAGAGATATTAAAGCTGATTAAAAGGATTCCTTTAGGCCAAGCGTATACATTTGTAATTGAAAGGAGAGGCAAACAAAAACACAAATCTAGTACGATTAAGTACTTTTAGTATTTAAATTAAAAGTTCATTTCATTTACAATTTTTATTAATTCATTTAAAATTTCGCTCAGGTTTTAATTACAAAACAGCATATTTACTACACTTGGCATTTGTAAAATTTAAATTAAATTTAAATTAAGCAAGATCAATCTAGGACAGTCTAATAAAAAAATGTATTATTAAAAGTAAGGAACTATAAAGCCAGTAGCGTTAAATACTTTATGTTTCGAAATAGACCTTTAAAAGATTTATTTGTGTGTGTATTAATAGCAAATGAAGATTGTTACAGCTTGACAATAGGCTACAAGAGATTTTTACTATTTACCTATTTATTCATTTATGCTGTCAGAAAGTATTATTTCTATGTAACATAACTTGTTTACAGTTTTCGCTTACTTATTTCAGAAATTGTGGGAGACCTAGTAAATTGTCCCAAGAACTTTATATAATGAATTAAACAAATCAATTTATAGACATTTTATCGAGGTTATTTTATGTAGCTATTCTCTATAAGTGTAAAAGTTATACCCAATTTTATCATTCCGTTTGTAAATTATTTCTAAAATATTCATTTACGATCCTATAAACTAAATAAAGGGTGTTGCAAAATTAAAGCAAGATTCAAATTTGTCGCTAATTGTGCACTGAGTGCAGTGCTGGCAATAAAAAAAAAAAAAAAACAATTTGACAGTAGACAGTTTAGGATAGTAAAAATACAGCGTAACTTAATAGAACAACGTGTCTTCATTATTGAACAATATTCAAAAAAATAATAAAAGCTTGTCAGCCGCTGTTAAAAAATTGCATTAAAAATAAATGTGTCATAAACTAGATTTTTCCTCTGTAGCTACTTAAGGCAAAACCATCAATATATTATACTTTAAAATCCGACTGTAAGCACCAAAGATATGACAGGAAAGTCATTACCTACGTTCGGCAAACAACATAAAAAATTTGTTAAAACAGTTCTACTGGAATTATCGAAATACTTCCTTTACAAAAGTTCAATGATTTTTGTGTGCTTTAATTTTCTGATATTAGGGTGGTACATAAGGGTTGTCGGAACTGACATCTGGTGAGTAAATACTAAAACGGGATATTTGAGGTCAATAAAGATTAAAGAAAAACATAGGTCTCTTCGAGACAAAAACATCGATGTATCAGAATTTAAGATCTGACTGTAAACGCAGATGCAACGAAAAATTTATTTTGGCGACCCCCTACATTCGGTTTAGAAAAAAAATGAACTGCCTTGCAGCAATAATTTTTATTCGGTGGTGTACGGCAAGTTTTTTATACCCGCCACCAAAAAAATGGTGGGGGTATATTCATTTTGTCATTCCGTTTGTAACACATCGAAATATCCATTTTAGACCCCATAAAGTATATATATTCTGAATCAGGGTTTGATTTGATGACGATCTAGCTATGTCCGTCCGTCTGTCCGTCTGTCCGTCTGTCCGTCTGTCCGTCTGTTGAAAGCACGTTAGAGGTCGCACCGAAAAAGCTAGGGGGCTCAAATTTTGCCAGAATCTTTCTTATAGATAAGGTTTGTTTGGTATTGAAAATGGGCTAAATCGGAATATTATGAAGAGAGTTATAGCTCGAAAAGCAAGAGTAGGTCGAAAAAACCATGTCCTTCAAACATCGAATAAAATGGAATTGTGTCTAAACGCATTAACGTAGACTCATGAAACTTCGAATATATATTTCCTGAGTAAAAACAATATTTTTCCCCGAAAATTATCTAAATCCATGCATTAAGAGAGGAGTTATCGATCTAAATGTACGAAAATTTATACCGCACAGTGTATTTTTCGGTATATTTAAAAACAAAAACGTCATAAAAGCAACAAAACTGGATGTACGACTCTGAAATTTTGCACACTTTGCTTATTGGTGAGACGCTTTTTTGTAACGGAAAATCAATGTGCCACGCCCACTTTTACGCCCACCTCCCATATAACGTTTTACCCAAAATTCATATAATTTCTCAATTTATATAGATTTTGGAATAATAAAGGGCTATATTGAAACATCTCAGTTGTACTCATTCGAAAATATAACTTTGACACGCCCACTATAACGCCCACTTTTCACGTTCTATACCGTTAGTTAAATTTAAAAGCTCATAAAACCGCCAAAATTAGAGGTATGATGATCAAATTCGCTACGTATATCCTCCTAGGCAATGTCATTACTGTGCCAGCAAATTAAGGCGCCACGCCCACTTTAACGCCCACCTCCCATATAACGTTTTACTTAAAATTCATATAATTTCTCTACTAATAAAGATTTTGGAATTATAAAGGGCTATTTTGAAACACCTAAGTTGTACCCATTCGCAAAAATAACTTTTACACGCCTACTATAACGGCCACTTTTCACGTTATAGACCGTTAATGAAATTTATAAGCTTATAAAACCGCCAAAATTAGAGGTATGATGATTAAATTCGCTTCGAATATCCTCCTAGGCAATGTCATTACTGTGCCAGAAAATTAAAGTGCCACGCCCACTTTTACGCCCACCTCCCATATAACGTTTTACCCAAAATTCATATAATTTCTCAATTTATATAGATTTTGGAATAATAAAGGGCTATATTGAAACATCTCAGTTGTACTCATTCGAAAATATAACTTTGACACGCCCACTATAACGCCCACTTTTCACGTTATATACCGTTAATGTAATTTAAAAGCTCATAAAACCACCAAAATGAGAGGTATGATGATCGAATTCGCTACGAATATCCTCCCAGGCAATGTCATTACTGTGCCAAAAAATTAAGGCGCCACGCCCACTTTAACGCCCACCTCCCATATAACGTTTTATTTAAAACTCATATAATTTCTCTATTAATAAAGATTTTGGCATTCTAAAGGGCTATATTGAAACACCTAAGTTGTACTCATTCGCAAAAATAACTTTGACACGCCTACTATAACGCCCACATTTCACGTTATAGACCGTTAATGAAATTTATAAGCTTATAAAACCGCCAAAATTAGAGGTATGATGATCAAATTCTCTACGTATATCCTCCTAGGCAATGTCATTACTGTGCCAGAAAATAAAGGCGCCACGCCCACTTTAACGCCCACCTCCCATATAACGTTTTACCCAAAATTCATATAATTTCTCAATTTATATAGATTTTGGAATAATAAAGGGCTATTTTGAAACACCTAAGTTGTACCCATTCGCAAAAATAACTTTTACACGCCTACTATAACGGCCACTTTTCACGTTATAGACCGTTAATGAAATTTATAAGCTTATAAAACCACCAAAATTAGAGGTATGATGATCAAATTCGCTACGAATATCCTCCTAGGCAATGTCATTACTGTGCCAGAAAATTAAAGTGCCACGCCCACTTTTACGCCCACCTCCCATATAACGTTTTACCCAAAATTCATATAATTTCTCAATTTATATAGATTTTGGAATAATAAAGGGCTATATTGAAACATCTCAGTTGTACTCATTCGAAAATATAACTTTGACACGCCCACTATAACGCCCACTTTTCACGTTATATACCGTTAATGTAATTTAAAAGCTCATAAAACCACCAAAATGAGAGGTATGATGATCGAATTCGCTACGAATATCCTCCCAGGCAATGTCATTACTGTGCCAAAAAATTAAGGCGCCACGCCCACTTTAACGCCCACCTCCCATATAACGTTTTATTTAAAATTCATATAATTTCTCTATTAATAAAGATTTTGGCATTCTAAAGGGCTATATTGAAACACCTAAGTTGTACTCATTCGCAAAAATAACTTTGACACGCCTACTATAACGCCCACATTTCACGTTATAGACCGTTAATGAAATTTATAAGCTTATAAAACCGCCAAAATTAGAGGTATGATGATCAAATTCTCTACGTATATCCTCCTAGGCAATGTCATTACTGTGCCAGAAAATAAAGGCGCCACGCCCACTTTAACGCCCACCTCCCATATAACGTTCTACTTAAAATTCATATAATTTCTCTATTAATAAAGATTTTGGATTTATAAAGGGCTATATTGAAACACCTAAGTTGTACTCATTCGCAAAAATAACTTTTACACGCCTACTATAACGGCCACTTTTCACGTTATATACCGTTAATGTAATTTAAAAGCTCATAAAACCGCCAAAATAAGAGGTATGATGATAATATATAATGAAATTTAAAAGCTCATAAAACCGCCAAAATGAGAGGTATGATGATCAAATTTGCTACGTATATCCTTCTAATCAATGTTATTGTTGTGCCAAAAAGTTTAGGTGACACACCCACTTTAACGAATACCTTCCATATAACGGTTTATCTTAAATTCATGTAATTTCTCTATTGACAAAGTTTTTGGGAAAATAAAGGGCTATATTGAAATATTTAAGTTGTATTTATTAGCAGAAACTTTATTGACACAGCTACTTTAACACACTTTCATTGAAAGACTACATTTACAAAAGCATTTTAGTAGCATATCGAAGTTATAAAGGGTGGTTAAATTTTAAGGACCGATGTTGTCTTTAAATAAAACACAAATTATTTAGGATATTATTATTTCTTTTTATAATGATAATATTTGTATGGTTCAATTATGTATTTAACAAAATATTGGCCAAATGCCCCCCCCCCCCCCCCATCCTTGGCGCCACTCCTCTATCTGATGGTCCAAATTTTCAATGACAATATTGATGCTCAATTGTTGGGCATGATGATGAGTCGAGGTTGACTGTTCTTTTGCCACACTATCGCAAAAAACAGCAATAGTTCCCATTCAACGAACTAAGAAGGCATTCACAGATTTTCTAACATTTTATACAGACCTGTTTTGCAGAAATTTAAATATGTTTTACAATTCTCCCGATTGTGGACGAATTTGAACGATTATGTTGATCAAAAGAATTACGAAGTGCACTAAATGCATTTTGATTTGAACGCCCATTTTTATAAAAAACCTGAATAACTTTAAAACGTTGCTCATTTGCGTATCTTTCCACGGATCAAAATGAGTAAGTTTGAGATTAAGAAATGTCAAGTGAAATGCAGAAAACAAATTTAAAGACTAGGTGTAATTTCACCTTCAACATGGGCCCTTAAAATTTAATCACCCTCTACAAAGAAAATGATACATATTTTATTATAAAGAGATTATTTCATAATGATTAACAAAATAATAAATATTGTGCTTTAAATGTACACAAAATTGGTGGTGGGTATAAAAGATTCGGCACAGCCGAATATAGTGCTCTTACTTGTTTTTTTTTTTTTTTTGTGATACACCTTATTACTTATACAACCATGTTTTTCGTTTTGTGTAAATGTGTCTATTTTAAAATCAAAGTTGCTAGAAATTTATGATAATAATGATAAGATTGCTGCCGAAAAAAACAACAATTTAATTGAAAACTATCTTAAATGGTTTTCAAAATATTCCACATGCCTTTAAAATATGCCAACAACTTTAACCCTTAATTTAATTAAAAACAATTTTTTGTCGTAAAACCATTAAAATAAATTTTTTTATTTTATAAAAAGTTTGTACTCAAATGTACTTCAATTGCACACCCTCTGTTGCTAAAAGAAAGAGTATATCTTAATAAGGGTTGTCACATTTATTTAGTAGACTATTTTATATGATTTCAAGAAATGTAACTTTCATTAAAATTTATGTGACAAATTTATTCCTGTTCTTTTTTATTACGGATTCTGTATCGAGTTCGACTACAAACAATATTAAAGGCTAAACATCAAAAACTGCTAAAGCGAACGTGTTTGTGGCCACAAACATGACAGTAGTTACTTATCTTTCACATAAAAGTTATAAATGTTTATGAATCTTAGCATTCATGTTACGCTTTAACTAAGTTTTTGTAAGACAATATGAGTATATGTACACATTAGGGTGACACTTGACACGAATACAAATTCCTTTGACACTTAAGAGCTAAAATTTCATCTCTTTCCTTGTGGTCTTTAAAATTTTAATGTAACGGGTAACTGGAAACCTGAAAACTAAATCCAACTCTTAACTTATTACCGATCTAAGAAGGTGCAAAATTCTACTGTCTATAAAGTGTAGAGTATGATACGGGAAAATTTAACATTTAAGAGATTGAAAGATGTTTTAAAATTGAGAGAGCCAACACTTAGAAAATTAACTAACATAAGAATAAGTCACACAGAATAGGTGTTAAGAGAATATCGAAGCAAACCACTACTATTTCGGGTCGCGTTTCAACTCCCTTCGCTTTGCATTGATTTTATGGTTACCAATCCGTATCCATTCCTTTACTGAGTCCCGTGCAACAACCAGCGTTTTCTCGAGACCAGAAAACGACTTTACATTATCGACTGGCGATTGTTGACAATCTTTATCTTAAAATCCTTCATAACCGACAGCATCTTCGTTAGACTGAAAGTCCCCTATAGTATTCACATATAATGTGTAACTACCTGTATCCTTGATTCTACTTCGATCTGAGCTTGCGTAACCTCTTTAAGTACGATATTCAGGATTCTTATATACCCCATCAATAAAGATACTGACATCACTATTAATGCCCTTACTGTCTATGTATCCATCCGCTATGAGCATGCTCTCTACCAACATCAGAGTCTCCCTGATCTCTATATATGTACGAGGTCCCGAATTCTCCTATGCCCCGGCCAGACATCTATACCCCGTACTGGCAATAGCAACATGCGTGGATACTTTTCCAACGTAACATGACCATATGGAATGGAGAGGTCTTCACGAAGAATAGACAACTCATCTAGCGTACATACACGCAAAGAAAAAATATGGTTGTGGTAACCATAATCGAAGAGCAACATACTATGATTGAATTGTATGATTATGTTTAAAATAATAGTGGTTACCAGTTATCACTATTATGTTTAATTTAAGCATCAATCAATAATCATATATATGACTACAATTAAAATCGACAATCTTTGCTTTTTTACGGCAAATTATTGTCTTTTGCTGTAACATACACATATTTATTGTACTTACCAATTTAATTGCAAATTTTTTACCAATATTTTTTTACATTTTCTCGTTTATTTTTAAATTTTCTTTAATTTTTCAAAATTTTTGTTCCTTTTTTTGACATCTCAAACTTTTAAAATAATAAAATTTTATTCAGCAAGAAGAACAATTGAAATCAAATTATTATTTAAAAAAATCATAGCTTGATTATTTTGTAATCATACTGTTGTCTCACTTATTATTTAATGATTATTTTTAATTTTTAATGATTTTGAATATAATGTTATTTTTGTCAAATTAATTTTTTTAAATCATACTATTTTTAAATGATAACCATTTTGAAATTTTTAAGAAAAGTAATTATTAAATGATACAATTCAAACAAATGCTTGATTATCGTGACAAAATATATGATGAAATGAAACAAAAATAACTATTACTTGTTTTCGACAACCAAATATTGTTTTAGAAAAAATAATATGACCGTCGTGATCATGTCGTAACCATGGTTTTTCTTTGCGTGTAGATAAAACAACAGGTAATACGTATGAAAAAGAGGACGATGTATTAGAGTACTACCTTTGTCAATGATCTGCGTTTGTGAAATTAAATACGATAACTTTAATTGAAATTGAAGCAATGAGGATTGCTTCTGATTTGCAATCCTTAAGGAATTACATTAAAGTACTGGGTTCTTTGCCTAGTCGAATATTCGATAATGGTCGAATTTTGGCAAATAATTGATTAGGGAGTCACACAAAATGGTTGAATGATAATAGATCCATTTTTGAGCTGATAAATATATTAATGCATCTACATATATATTCCATATGTGGTCCACTGTACACTTCAGTGAACAAACGTGTGAATTACCCAATATACAATATGACTTCGGATTATATTTTAAGGTTTTAATTGATATTACAAAAAAAAAAATAATAATAATAATCTAGAAAATAAAAAACTGTTAAATTTCACAACTAGCTGTACCCTAATCATTTGCATCTCACATGCTTATCACACATGTAACTATTTAGTTTGCGCTACACATTCACTTTATTAAGTTGAATTATATAACGTTTTTATTTTTGTCTTGCATATATTAAACAGGTTCTCCCCATTTATTTAAAGGCAAAAAACAATGGAAAGCAGACGCACTTAAGTTAACAATCAGCAGATAAGAACTTCATAGGCATGTGCTAATAGATGCTCATTTGTGAATACAGCATTATATTTCGGATTAACCTGATAAAATTTGATACTCTGTACGTGTTAATGTTAGGAATAATATTTGGTTGTCTATTAAAGCCCACTCAAAATGTCTTGATCTACATACTTATGTATATTCTATTTTATATTGAACTAGAAAAGCCCGGCGCGCGTTGCTATGCCCCCTAATGATTAAAAATGTATTCTGATCTTAAATTGAATATCAAGTGCAAAAAGCTAAAAATTATAATTTTTTTTAATGGGCTTGGCACTGCCCACTTTTCTAATCACTAAACTGTATAGTCGTGACAGCTCAATATGTGTGCAAAGTTTCAGAAAAATCGGTCTAGTGCAATACCTCAAAATTATAACTTTTTTTTATGGGCGTGGCCGTGCCCACTTTTTTAATCACGAAAGTATACAGTCATGACAGCTCAATATGTGTCCAAAGTTTCAGAAAAATCGGTGAAGCTCAAATACCTCAAAATTATAACTGTTTTTTTATGGGCGTGTCCCTGCCCACTTTTCTTATCACGAAATTATTAACTCATGACAGCTCAGTATGTTTTCAAAGTTTCAGAAAAATCGGTCCAGCGCAAGTACCTCAAAATTATAACTTATTTTTATGGGCGTGGCCCTGCCCACTTTTTTAATCACGAAATTATAAAGTCATGACAGCTCAATATGTGTGCAAAGTTTCAGAAAAATCGGTCCAGTGCAAGTACCTCAAAATTAAAACTTTTTTAGGGGCGTGGCCCCGCCCACTTTTCTTATCACGAAATTATTTAGTCATGACAGCTCGATATGTGTGTAAAGTTTCAGAAAAATCGCTCAAGTGCAAGTAGCTAAAACTGATAACTAATTTTTTATGGGCGTAGCCCCGCCCACTTTTTTTCACCCATAAACACTCCCTGGTATGTGTACAACAACTTACCAAAGTTTGAGCGCGATCGGATTTACAGTTTCGGAGTCTATAGCTAACACACACACACACACAGAGTTTCACTTTTATATATATAGATTAAGTAATTATATATATTTCTAGCTTATTCCTAGCCGCATTTCTGGCTCCAACATAATACTTATTTTGTTCTTTTTTTTTAATAAAGTAAAGAGTTTTCCATTTCGTCGTTTTAAAAGTATAGGACTGATATTCGATATTTGTCAAATTAAGTTGATAAACCGATTTTTTTCTTTTCAGTTGAAAGCCTGACATTGACAAAAATAGATCGCTTAAGTATCACACAACGCATAAAAATTATTAAAACCAACTGAAAAAGTTGTGATTCTGGCACAGTCACATATCGTGCTTTAAGAGGAGTTATGGTTTAAATAATCGTCTAACAATGCAAGCAATTGGCAAAATTGTGAAGAAATTTAAAAAGACTGAAGCGGTTACAGGTATAAGTGAAGCTGCTGTAAGTGAAAGTGTTGCCGAAGACCCGAATGTGTCGATTCCTCGTCGTTATTATGGCGTATTTTGCATTTGTACCTACACCTACATCCATATAAAGTCCAGCTTACACAACAACTGAAGCCAGCTGACTATTCACAATGTCGTAGATATAGCTTTATTGCAAGAGACATTTCCTGGCCGCGTAATTTCTCGTCATGGCGATATCAACTGACTACCATGATCATGCGATTTGACACCATTAGACACCTTTCACTAAAACCAACATTCGTCAAGTTATGGCTGAGATACCTCCCAACATTAGTCAAAAAGTGATCGAAAATCACCTCAAAGTAATCAATGCTAGCAACACTTTGCGTGGTGGTCATTTAAATGTTGTAGTATTTCACACATAATATCAACGTTCAAACTCTATAATAAAATGAAATATCATGAAAAAAAATATTTTATATGTGTTTTATTAACGCTTACTTTTGAAACCGCAAAATGGATAATACGATATTTGTGATTTAATATAATGTAAATTAATGTTAGGGTGATCGACTCGGTTTTGGAACCGGTTAAAAACCCGGTTTTTTTCTTCTTCAGCTAGCGGTTTTTTCAAAATATTGATTTTTCGAATGCACTGGTTTTTTTTTATCCGAAATGCCGGTTTTTTAATTTTTAAAGTTTATTTTTATATATCTTTGTAACCAATCGTACCATAGTGTATTTAGCACTCGAAAAGTTTCCAAAGAAAATAAAAACTATTAAATATTCTTTCACAATATTGTAAGAAATTTATTTGCTGTTGAAAAAAATTATTAATATTTGATCCTACTTCATCACACTAATAGTGTAAGCGCTACAAAGCTTAAAATATTATTTTGATCTCTTCCAGAGAAAATACCGATTACTTTTAACAAATTAGTTTAGTTCTTTAAAAACGTAGTGGCAACAATGTAAATTCATATTTTCTATTTACAATATGCAATAACATTTTTGATGATCTATTTATATTTTTAAACAATTAAAAATGTCGAAGCAGAAAAGAAAAACTATCAATCACAATTTAGTTGTCATATTTGTTTCCATGTCGCAGAAACATTTTTATTTATTAATGTATTAATTTATTGCATTTATTTATTTTACTTGTAAAGAGTACTTTTTGTTCTTAAATTCAACTAACTAAAACCAGGTAAGTTAACAGCATTCATGTCAGTTATTGTGTAAATTTGCAGCTAAACGTATATAAAATGTAAAAATTTCATGCATAGATATTATTTTGATGATAAACTTTTTTACAATATTTTTTAATTTTTCTTTAAGGTATATTTTAAATATTCGAACCGATTAATCGGTTTTTTCTCAATCTTCAAAATAGCAACCGGTTTTTTTTAATTCTAAATTTCAAACCATTTGAAAACCGGTTTCTTAAAAAAGTCGAATAATCGATCACCCTGCTTAATATGCATATACATACATATACTAACTAACGCTTGCAACTGCAACTTAAGACAAGCAATGGAGGCTGGTACTGCATTTTTAAGTTCCTAGTTTATAAAACGAATAAAGGCTTTAAAGGAATATTTACGATAAATGAAAGTATCATCTATAAATAGTATTTCGGAGATTTGCAAATGTATCCTAATATTTTCTACCCTATTTGTCGATTATCTGAGCTCGTTCCCAAGCGAACCGAATGATTGAGGTTCAACTATAGTTTTTTTTAAGATTTTGCAGCATATAATATTATTAAAAAAATCAGTTTCTGCAGTTTGATAATTATTAATAGTACTTTAAACGAAAGAAAAAATAATTGAAATTCTTACTATTTAATTGGGTTATTGGACGATTAATATTCGACCGGTTTTAACCTTTTTTTTTGGTTGAGTTTTGTAGAAACCGAATATTTTAAAATGCTCATATGTTGAAAAACGAAAAAACCGGTTACCAGAAAATAAATAGTAGTAATGAATTGATTATAAAAACAATATTTTTTTACCCATTTGCTCTACATCAAAAACCGATTTTTTTAAAATTGTGCACTTAACATTTTGAAGACTAAATTTATCGATAGGCTGTTTTGTTTGTTATTTATCTATGTATGCGTGTGTGCATAGGTAAGATATTTTAACGCTTTTAACCTACAAAGCACTTAACGGTTAACAGTGTTGAGTTAACATAGATACTGCAGAGTAGAGAGATAAAAATTTGTTGTCGTATTTAACCTTTTCAAAAGCTTAACAGACATACTTGCTAGCAAAAGCGACTGCAGGAGGACAATTATTTTCAATACTTAAGTAATAAAATGTTTCTGCAGAAACCACAGACAGAATAAAAGATTTGGTGGAACTATATTCCCCAAAGGCCCTACTTTACATAAGAATATACAAATGTATGTATAACTGTTATATTTTATTTATATTTAAGTAATGGAGTCCTTATGTAAAATTTTATTCAAAAGGCAGTAAAACAAATAAAAAAAATTTATGATGATGGCAGCAATAACGATTTTACACCTTTTTTACAACTGTTTACTTTTATGTAAAAGAAGTAGTTTGAGCCGACATGTACAAGCTTGCATGTATTTGTATTTAGCATGCCTCCTTAATTTGACCAGATTTATGTTAAAAAAAAAACATAAAAACAGTGGTATACATGCAAGCGTTCAGATATACCGATTTTGCTTATGTATACACGAAATGTTCGTTTACATTTAAATTTAAAAATTACATTTTATATCTTTTCTCTGCTTTATGTGTTTTTGTGTTGTTCTGTTTTTGATTGTACGACCTTTTTGCAAACAATATAAAAAGTTTTTTTATATCTTGCATTAAAACGCATAAATATGAGATTAGAGTAAATGTTGCCCGTTTCACAAAAGTTGGAATTGTATATGGCAAGAGCAGATCCAAGGTCGGAGAACGATATTAACCATCCCCTTAACAAACCAGACTTCACCCTAAAAGCGTTAGGTGGATCTGCGCTTGTATATGATAACCTGTTGGCATAATTTCAAAATTTGAACCACATTGTCTTTAGGATCATACCATGTCTAGAGATATTATACCGTTTTTTTCAGATACTTTGAATCTTACAGCCTACCTGATGGAGATTATAAGTTGGATGGACGTGGCAGGATTAGAACTGGCGGAGAACAAGACGAAAGCAGTTTTAATTATTAACCGTCGCATGAAATTATATCAAAGAGACAACTCAAGTATCTCGGGGTAATGATCGATTTCGGGGCACATATTAACTACATATCGGACAAGGCATCGAAGCTTACTGCTGCTCTGTCTCGCATGATGCCGAATGTCGACGGTCCTAAACAGATTCAGCGGCATGTTATCGCCAGGGTAGTAATCTCTATCATGCTGTACGCAGCACAAATGGCTTTAAGTTACAAGAGGAAAGAATTAAACTGGCATCGGTATATAGACTGACTGCTTTGCGAGTCTGTAGCTCCTACCGAACAGTATCCGCAGACGCAACAAACGTTATAGCTGGTATGATACCAATAGACATACTTGCTGACGAAGCACTACAAAGATATGAAAGGGCAAAAGGTGACAATTCTGGAAGAGAAGTGCGAACTGATGCAAAGGTGGAGAGCATACAAAGATGGCAATCTCGTGTCACGAGTCTCTTGGGCCAAAGCCCGGTGAATGACTGATGGCAACGCTAAAAATAAAACAAGCTGGAGTTGTCCGGCTACTCCGGTAGAGCGCGTGAGGTTCGCCATCAAGCCATCCACAAGACACTGAGCAAAAAAAAGTAAGTAAAACAAAACAAAACTTCAACCCTCAGTTTTGTGTCCCATGGTTCTCTTATGTTTACGCTTTGGTATTTAACCCTCTAGCCTGCAGCTGGTGGAATGCTGCATTGGCCTGCCCACCCCTAACCATGGCAAATCTACGGCCATTTATACACTGATTTGCCCCTACTTACATTTGGCCCTACAGCTTAGATTTTCTCACTTACCTTTACTTTTAGATCACTCCATCGTTGGATGATTCCACACCATTCATAGCATGTCTTTCGTATTGTCTTTGTCAGTCATTTAGAAAAAAAAACAAGGACTCCCCACTGTGGGATTTACGATGACGATATGCGCCAGAGATGAAACTAATGAGCTCACTATTTTCTTCCGACACCAACCAAATGCCAACTTTGGGCCACACAAAAAGGTAATATCTAAAAAAAACTATAATTACTTAACCGACTTGTGTTTTTTTCCCTATTCCAGTCCGAAGCTGTCTACTGTCTGTTCGGGTATAAAGTTGGTGTAATACTATGAGGTTGGGAGCCTCTGATGCGTGCCAAACTTGACTCCGATGTTGTGTGATGGAGTAGTGAAACCAGGATGTGTTGGTGGTGTTTAAATGTGGTGTTGGTTTAACATAAATATGTATCTATGTATGATTTTGTTTATTTTTCAAATGAATAAACGAACTTTTCATTTTCTTAAACGCATTAAAATTTCTTTTACAATATTTCTATATATATTTAATAAAAACTGGTGTGTATGTATGTATTTATTTATTTATTTATATTTAATTTTATTCATTCATTTTAATAAAATATATAAGTATATCATTTACAGAAAATTTAAAAAATATTTTCTTTGTTTTTCTCTTAAATAAAATTCATTACTTTTTTTTTTGTTTATTTTAATTAAAAAATTTTGTGTTCGGTCTTTTTTTCCAATATATATAATTTTCACAAAGAAACAATTAAAACTTTTTCCTAATTCCTTTTTTTTTTTTTACTCCCACTCGTTTTTTTTCTTTCTATATTAAACTTAAAATACAAAAATTCAAAAAAAACTTTATTTTCCGGTCACCAGCACTTCTTTTCTCCTCGCTTTCAGAAACTTTTTTTTTCCCCCTCAACCTCAAAAAAAAGTCCATCAACTTCAAATTTCCCTTCCACTTTTTTCCCGCCTTTTTTAACATTTTCCGACATCTTTTCCTAACATACCTTTCCCTTATCAGCTGAACTTAACATCTCATCAAAATTTTACTCTTCTTCTTCCACTTTCATTCACTACCTTAACCCTAAAACGAGCCACATGACAAACCCTACAATTTTCATTACAATTGTGTAATGTAAATGGGGGGGAAACGTTTGTTAAATACTAAGAATCGGTTGTCTACTTTACGTTCAAATATATCGGTTGATCTGGTAACCTGCTATTTTAAGCGTTTTTTCTCTCTTACATTGGTGTGTTGTTGACAACACTTACCGACGCTGACCATTTACACATGTGAAGTTATTAATGAATAGTTAAAAAACTAGGTGCATAAAAAATTCTTAAATTGATTAATTAATTAATAGTGAAAGTGTGCAAAAATAAAATTCATTGGTTTATTTGATAAAGTGGCTGTGGAATCAAGGTGTAAATGGTAAGTATTAATTTACTATATCGTGTTACAAATAAAACTAAAAGGAAACAGTGAACAAAAAAACGGTGTGTTGCAAAATTTAATTTTCATACTGTGAATTAAAGTGTATAAAAAAAATTAAGAAAAATCATGTTCAATATGTGCGCAACTATATTTTAGTTATATTGTTCAAAAATTCAGTGTTAAAAGCAAATAATTGTGAAAAAAACGTGATATAAAAAAAATATTTGAAGCGTGTAAAACCAATTAAAACTCAGCGGCGGTAAAAAAAAATCGGACGGCTAGCCGTCAGTTACATAAAATTAACGCTTCAATTTTCCTAATAATTTTTCCCTATAAACCTTTAAACATTGAAACTACTATTATATAAAAAAATTAATTGGTTCATTAATTTTCTACTTTCAGGGATCCTTCAAGCTAAGATAGTCTATACATCCGACGTTATGGACAGTGGAAAACAACTTCAAGGTAATAAATACAATTCATTTCATCATTAATATTCTATAACTTAAAATCTAATTGTTTTCTCCTAATTCTATTTACAGGAACTATTCTGGACGGTATAACCCGGGACATGGGCTATGAATAAAAAAAATTAAGGTAATAAATATTATTAATTTAAAAATTCCCTATTTAATATAATTTCATTTATCCTTTACATAGTATACAATAATAAAACGTAGCAGTCAACGACATGAAATTCCCCTAACTGATGAAGAGTGGTGAGTTTCATTTTAAAATTACCTTAATATATATTATAAATATAGGTATATGTATCTTATCTATTATCTAAGTAGCTATAATATAGTGATAGAATTCTAAAATATTCCCTCTCCAATAATGTTCCAATACATATATCGGATTTGGTTGGTATTAATTTATTCTTGCGTACGTCCGTCAACAACAACTTTTTTCATTTCCAATGACAATATATATGTTTTCGAACAAACAATAGTTGTTTATTTTCGTTAATTTGTTTGAACTTACTGTAAGATCGGACTCAGAATTATGTTATTGTACTAGGTGACTAACGTCTCCCAGTTCTTAATGGCATAGCTCCCCTAGAACGTTAACGGGGACGCACTATTAGTACAATGACAGTTACAACATGTAGCTAGCTAAGAAACGTTAGTTTCTAGTTCAAACAAAAAACGAAAATTTCATTGAATATTGATGTTGTTGACTTAGCGAACCAAGTAAAATACTGAAATACTTAACTAAATCTATTTTTGCCTACCATAAACTTTATTAACTTAAAAAAAAATAAACTCAAAAGTAATAAATTCAATAATTAATTCCTAATACTAATATTTACTATACTATTTAGCCTAAATATATATGTACTATTATTCATAACTAATAATTCATTTAATATATTCTAAATTTACTATTATATTATTATTATTATATAAGTATATATAAACTAAGCCTAGAAAATAAAAATACTAATACCTATTTAAATCCAAAAAAATTCAATTTACTACTTAAAAAAATTAATAAATAAAATATTTGAAATGATAATAAAAGAAAATCTAGATGCTTTCATTTCATTAGAAATATACTGATAAAATAACTAAAATAAAAATCTAAAATAAACTAAAAAAATAAAAAACTAAAAATAAAAACTAAATATCATATATAAATTGTCGTAGGAGGTAACTACAGAAGAATATTAGGGTAAAATTAGAAAAATTATTTTTAATTATTTTGCAAGGTAAGGTATAAAAACAAAAATTTTATAAAACGATATAAAAAGAACTTGGTAACGTATAGACAAAGAACAGAACTTATTGTTTAATGTCCTTTGCGTGGTATACTCCGATTATTTTCCCCTGTAGATCTTCTAGCTCGTAAAAACAATTACCTACCGGACGAACTATGCGACATTTAAGAAACTTCTTTCCCATTTTCGCGTTATATAACTTGCTGGAGTCGCTGAGGGTGAAATTGCGTCGAAAAACTTCTTGACCTGGACGAAATTTAATTTTGCGCGCGCGTTTATTATACACTTTAGCGCGAAGTGAATAACTTTTTGCCAAATTTTCGCGAATTTTATCGTGTATAAGTGCGTTTCTAGACGGTTTCGGTAAGAAGTTCATCTCAGCGTCCTCCAGAAGTTCGAGTTTCTTCGCTAATTGGTAAACGCTTCCGTGTGTAATCATATTCGTCCCAAACAAAGCGAAATAGGGAGTCATACCAATCGATGTGTGCACCGATGACCTGAGAGCACACTCTATCTCTGAGAGATGGTTATCCCAATCTCTCTGGTCACTCTTTAAGTATGATCTTATAGCTGCTAATATCGATTGATTGACTCTCTCAGACGCATTGGCTTGAGGCGAATATATTGCCGTCTTCATATGTTTGACGCCAAACAGTTCTACCATTTCTCCAAATTCTTTTGAAACAAATTGGCTACCGTTGTCAGATAAAATAATCTCAGGTACGCCAAATTTGTGAAAGACTTCTGAAACAAGAAATCTTACGACGTTTTTGTTGTTGGCTTTGGCCATAGCTTTAAGCAAAACAAATTTGGAGAAATGATCTAACACTATGAAAATAAAGCAATTACCAGACTTTGACCGAACGTATGGACCTAAAAAGTCTATATAAATTTTTTGAAATGGACGATTTATTTGCGTAACCTCTTCGCTCATCGGGGGTCTTAAAATTTGGTTGGAGGGCTTATTTTCCTTACAGATTTCACACTGTTGAACGAAATCTCTGACTTGGATTGTCATATGCGGCCAATAAAAATATTCTCTTATACGTTTAAGAGTTTTGTGAAAACCTCCATGTCCAGCTGTTGGTGGATTATGAGCTTGAACGATAAGCTCTCTACGTAGTTGAGCTGGGACCCAGATTTTCCACGAAAAGTCTTCGGACAAAATATCGCCATTATAATGTGAGGTACGCTTATAAATGTAATCACCTTCAATTTTCAAATCTGGTAACTGATCTTTACTTTCATTAATAGCATCCCGAAGTTCCGAATATTCATCCGATGAAAAAGCCGGTGAGTTAAGGTCGATAAGACGTGATACTTCGCTAACAATTTCATCCATGGCATACCGCGAGAGAGTGTCTGGCACCACGTTTTTACTCCCTTGACGATGTTCAATATCAAACGAATACGATTGCAGTAACAAGCTCCATCGGGCTAGCCTACCACTGAGCTCCTTATTGGACATCAGCCATTTTAAACTGGAGTGGTCTGTTATGACCGTGAATGGCATGAGCTCGATGTATGCCCTAAACTTTTTAATGGCCATTACTACTGCCAGACACTCCCGCTCTGTCACCGAATAATTTCGTTGCGCGGGCGTTAATTTCTGCGACATATACGCAATAGGGTGTTCACCGTCGGTTTCGTCTTTTTGAAAAAGAACCGCACCGATACCGATGTCAGACGCGTCACATTGGACAAAAAACGTTTTCGAAAAATCTGGATGGCGTAACACGGGACTCGAGGTAAGTGCTTCCTTTAACTTGTCAAACGACTTTTTCGCTTCATCCGTAAAATTAAAAGTTTTCGATTTTTTAAGCGTCTCAAAAACTGGTGTAGCTATAGTCGCGTAATCTTTAATAAAGCGGCGATACCAGCCGGTAGTCCCCATAAATCCGCGTACTTGTCTAGGTGTCTTTGGATAAGGAAATTCGAGTATCGAAGATATTTTTGCAGGATCAGGCTTTAGTTTGCCTCCTCCTACTATATATCCAAGATACCGAAGTTCCTTAAAACAAAACTTCGATTTCTCAACATTTATTGTCAATTTAGCATTAGAAAGTAAATCGGCAACTCGCTCTAGTGTACTAACATGAGTTTGAAAATCTGGGGTGACTATGAGTAAATCGTCTAGATACACAAAAACTCGATCGCGCAAGTCGGAAGGAATCACTTTATCCATTAAACGGCATAACCTTTGAGCTGCATTACACAACCCAAAAGGCATGACCGTGAAATGATACAGTGGTCTCCCCGGCACTGTAAAAGCAGTTTTTTCGCGACTTTGTATATCTAGTGGAATTTGCCAGAATGCATCTTTTAAATCCACACTAGATATATAATACGTGTCATTTAGTCTGCTGAGCAATCCCTCTATATGCGGAAGTGGATAAGCGTCTTTAACTGTGAGTGCATTGAGCTTTCGTGCGTCTAAACAAAGCCTGTTTTTCGTACCTTTACGCACTAACGTCACTGGATTATTCCAGGGGCTTTGACTCGTCTCAATAACACCCATAGCAAGCATTCGATCCAATTCAGCATACATGAGTTTTTGCACAGCAGGAGAAACTGGATAATGTCTCTGCTTTACGGGCACTGCGTCTTGCGTATCTATGCTATGTGTTTCTAAATCGGTTTTCCCAAGTCCCTTTTCAACAAAAGATGGAAAATTAGCGATAGCTGCTTTCAATGACTTTCTGTCCTGATCACAAAGTACATGCATTGAAGGATTTGTTGAGCTTTCACTCGCCTCCTCACTCCAAAGCATATCATTTGTGGTCAAGCAATCTAAATTGACAATAAGTTTAAATTTTTTCATAAAATCGACACCTAGAAATAACGCTCGCTTCAAGGTCGGTACAAGATAAAAAGTAATATTACTTTCTATTCTATTAAATTTAATCTTTGCTATAAACCGTCCTTGAATATTATGGGACCTACCGTCGGCAGTTTTTACCGTTGCCGGAAACTTACGAATTTCTACACCCGCCTTTTCCGCGATCTCGAAACAACCTTCGCCGAGAACCGTCACGGTTGCACCGCTATCTAGAAGACCTTCAATCTCTACCCCATTGATAGAGATACGGGTATATAACCGTGTATCATCACCTTCGTACAACGATACGTTGGCAATCTCACGCCTAAGCTCTTTTCTTTTTCTATAGCGTTCTCTAGCTTTTTCTATCCGCGTCTTTTTAAAAATCCTGTTTCTAACCTCCCTATACTCTTTGATCCTTTCATGTAATGGTTTTATTTCTCTAATTTTAAATTCTTCTGCCTTTTCACTTATCCTAGCTTTATTATTATTAACTAAGATTCTAACGACCCGATTATTCTCCTTTTCCTCTAGGCTGTTAAAATCCTCCAGTGTGTTTACTGGGCGGTGGGATTCGGACGCTGTTCCCCAGTCATTAACGGGTCCGGCCTCCGGTTTCCCGTACACCTTGGACACTTGGGCGTAACAGTGTTATCCATACCACATTTAAAGCAAAACAGACGCCTTGTTGGTGATGGACAGTCCATATAACCATGGCCAGGTTTTCTGCAATTCCAGCAGACGTATTTTGTGGTACTGGCAATAGCGTCTATATCGACATTTTCATTTTCCTCCCACTCTATTTCATGGACACGTTGTGGATATTGTCGATGACTGTACGCCTGTCGCTGTGTTTGTAGTAGCGACTCTGCTTTTTTGCATTCGCTGCGGAAATGACTTAAACCGAACATACGAGTGGGGAAAACTAATTGCGCCATAGAGGTACGTAAATTTGTTTTCATAATATCTATTAATTCGACTTCACTTATTGGTCTGTTCTGTTGGCTATGAAGTCTTAGTACCGCATTATAATAGTCCTCAAAAGACTCTTGAGGCATTTGACGACGGTCCATTATCTGCCGATGAATTTCGATATCGCTGTTAAAGCGCCTAAAACGGCTCACAATAGCATGTTTCAATTCATCCCATGAGTTTGTGGGCTGGAGACGCCTCTGCATCCAGTACCACTCAAGTGCATCACCTGATAGTAATTGATGAAAGTGTCTTAAAACTTCAGACCAGCTGTTACCGTAGTCTTTACGCATTTCCTCTACACGAAAAACGAATTCTTGTGCACCCATTGTTTTCGAGCTGCCGTCAAAATTAACACCCCATTTATCCAACCCTGGTCTACGCTGAGCATCAAAATTATACGCTGGTGGATAAAAAGGTGCTTGTACGTCGTGTTGATTAAACGTACTGTTGTTTACATCGAGCGGCTGAAAATGTGATGCGTTGTGGCTATGCTGTGAGCGATCAAACTGCTGTTGATGAAACGCTTGAGGTGGTGGATGAAACTGCGGCCTCCCAGATGGCTGTTGATTAACCATATTGGGTTGTTGATTTACTGACGGGATAGGCTGCATATTGACACTTGCCATTTGCGGCTGATTTCTCATCATTTGTGTTGGTTGCCTACCATTATTAATTGGTTGAGGTTGATTTGACGGTACCTGTGCAATAGAACCTGCAGATAACGAACGAATGCTATCTGCTACAATACGAGGTACTATCTCACGTAAACGTTCCTCCATTGACCGCATCATTTCGGTATGCCTTAGGCCTACAGTAGACTCCACCAAATTCTGCAAGTCTGGTACTACGGGTCTAGCTGGTAGTTGATTTGTAGCCAAACTGCTACGGAATTCTTGTCGTACATTTCTGGCCGTCAGACTGCTATATTCCGGTGACGTAATGCTACCTTCAGCTTCCACTATAGGATTTGGTAAAGCATACTGTGCGTTTATTTGGGCTGAATTAGCACTATGTGGTGTGTACGTTACTGTTGTTGTTATAGGTGGTAAATTCGCGTTGTTTCCACCGAGGACTGGCCTAGAGGAAGTAGATGCGGAATCGCTATTCATCTTACTTGCCCTAGTCTCTACCATTCTAACAGAAAAACTAAATAAACCAAAAGAATAACAAAAACTAAACTAACTAATACAAAAACAAAATTATAAAAAAAAAATGGAATAATAAAAACTAAATAATAAAAAGAATAAAAGATTGAAAAATATCAACAAAAGTTGAATAATAATAAAAACTAAAAAAAAAAAATAAAAAAAAATAAAAGAAATGAAAAATAATGAAAAAGAATTAAAAAATAATAATGAAAAAAATTAAAAAAATAATAAAAAAAAAATGAAAAAATATAAAATAAAAATAAAAAACGAAATCCTGTATATGCAAATAATTATCAAATATCAATAATTTTCAATATAATTATCAGTTCAAAAGAAAATAAGAAAAACAAAATTTCATTAAACCTGTATAATAAATTAAAACCAGGCTGAGAAATAATTGATTTTATTAAATTTAAATATTTTGCAAAAAAAAAAATTCATACATATACACACAATTATTCAAAAATATAGATTTTCTTCGATTTCAAGATGCAAGAAAGTGAGATATTTTTCTAAACTGTAGGTCAAATTACTGGCTAGAGAAATTAAATACCAAAACGTTTAATATTCTTACTTCTTTTATTTTCTAGGTATCAAAACTGAGGATTGAGTTGAAAAGACTGGTAGCTAAAACTTCGCCAAACTAGAAATCTTCAGCAGATCGACAATGAAACTTCTTGTGAAAGCGTTTGTTTCACGACTTATCCACTGAAAAATTCCAGCTTGGTGAGTATAACTTTGGGCTATTGTAATCTACTTTAAATTAATGGTTTCTTGCTTGTTACTCTGTTTTCGAGAACACTGTAGCTAACATTACTCAAATATTAATTTTGTAGTAATGTGACTTACAGGTGCTCTCGAAACCCGAGAAATAGCAAGCCTTTCTATTTCTCATCCAGAAGGATCATCTCCTTAACGTCGCAAATACTAAACAACCTTGATGGATTGGTTTTAGTATGACTTACGCTAAAAAGATGACCTCTACTCAACGACAAACAAAAAGTAAAAAAAACGAAACTGAAAAAAGGAAACCCGAATTTCGGGCCCCCATTGTTGGGCGCTATTTTTGTCACGAGTCTCTTGGGCCAAAGCCCGGTGAATGACTGATGGCAACGCTAAAAATAAAACAAGCTGGAGTTGTCCGGCTACTCCGGTAGAGCGCGTGAGGTTCGCCATCAAGCCATCCACAAGACACTGAGCAAAAAAAAGTAAGTAAAACAAAACAAAACTTCAACCCTCAGTTTTGTGTCCCATGGTTCTCTTATGTTTACGCTTTGGTATTTAACCCTCTAGCCTGCAGCTGGTGGAATGCTGCATTGGCCTGCCCACCCCTAACCATGGCAAATCTACGGCCATTTATACACTGATTTGCCCCTACTTACATTTGGCCCTACAGCTTAGATTTTCTCACTTACCTTTACTTTTAGATCACTCCATCGTTGGATGATTCCACACCATTCATAGCATGTCTTTCGTATTGTCTTTGTCAGTCATTTAGAAAAAAAAAACAAGGACTCCCCACTGTGGGATTTACGATGACGATATGCGCCAGAGATGAAACTAATGAGCTCACTATTTTCTTCCGACACCAACCAAATGCCAACTTTGGGCCACACAAAAAGGTAATATCTAAAAAAAACTATAATTACTTAACCGACTTGTGTTTTTTTCCCTATTCCAGTCCGAAGCTGTCTACTGTCTGTTCGGGTATAAAGTTGGTGTAATACTATGAGGTTGGGAGCCTCTGATGCGTGCCAAACTTGACTCCGATGTTGTGTGATGGAGTAGTGAAACCAGGATGTGTTGGTGGTGTTTAAATGTGGTGTTGGTTTAACATAAATATGTATCTATGTATGATTTTGTTTATTTTTCAAATGAATAAACGAACTTTTCATTTTCTTAAACGCATTAAAATTTCTTTTACAATATTTCTTTTATTTATTTAATAAAAAACTGGTGTGTATGTATGTATTTATTTATTTATTTATATTTAATTTTATTCATTCATTTTAATAAAATATATAAGTATATCATTTACAGAAAATTTAAAAAATATTTTCTTTGTTTTTCTCTTAAATAAAATTCATTACTTTTTTTTTTGTTTATTTTAATTAAAAAATTTTGTGTTCGGTCTTTTTTTCCAATATATATAATTTTCACAAAGAAACAATTAAAACTTTTTCCTAATTCCTTTTTTTTTTTTTACTCCCACTCGTTTTTTTTCTTTCTATATTAAACTTAAAATACAAAAATTCAAAAAAAACTTTATTTTCCGGTCACCAGCACTTCTTTTCTCCTCGCTTTCAGAAACTTTTTTTTTCCCCCTCAACCTCAAAAAAAAGTCCATCAACTTCAAATTTCCCTTCCACTTTTTTCCCGCCTTTTTTAACATTTTCCGACATCTTTTCCTAACATACCTTTCCCTTATCAGCTGAACTTTACATCTCATCAAAATTTTACTCTTCTTCTTCCACTTTCATTCACTACCTTAACCCTAAAACGAGCCACATGACACTCGTTGGAATGAGAGTCAAAAGGAACGATGGACATATAAGCTCATTCGAAACATAGTCGGTTGGATTGGTAGGAGGCATGCATAAGTTAATTATTTCCTTACGAAATTCCTGACGGGCCACGGAGGATATAAGAGATAGCTGTTCAAATATGGGCATGATGACTCTGCATCTTGCCCACGATGTCCAGGATGAATAGAGGATGTGGAACACGTAATGTTTAACTGCCCTAGATTTGTACATGACATACCTCGACTAGAACGAGAGGTTGGTAGAGAACTAAATCCGCATAACATTATCTATGTAATGATGGAAAGCCATGACAACTAGCAGAGAATATGTACCTATATTATGATGATGAAGAAGGAGGTGGTTTTAGTCGGTAAGAATCCGACATAACCCAAAACATCGGGAATCTATTTCAAATTTCCACCTCCTCCAAAAAAAAAAAGAAAACAAAATAGAGATCCACAAGGGAGTACGATTTAACATTTGTTTTAGGAGCTCCTGCAAAGTAGACCACGTTTCGTTTAAAATGGTAAAAAAGCAATTCATAGTCTAGGTGTGAATTGAGGAAAACTTTTATATTATTTATGCCATGAACCACAAATTTGAAAACCACCGATTAAATAATCATATTCCACAAAAGAACTTCTTTACCAAAAAGCTATTCTTAAATCACTTATTTGCTTCCAAGAGCGCTTGTAGAATCCATTACTGTTATATGCGATGCAGCGGCATGTAAAAGAGAAATATAAAAAAATACTACGTAAATGAAAACGCCTCCTGTTTTATACTGCTAAAATAATAATAAGCAAGTACAGAACACTAACGTTGTTGCCCTTTCGTATGCAAACAGTTTTAGAAAACTTGTGGTAATTACTGATATAATTTATTCGCAAAAGCTTTATTATTTTCTGCTTTTTTAAATGCCCACAAAGTCTGCTACTGGTGTCTTGTCACGTTAAATGTCTCATGTTTGTATACAAAATAATCTGGCATTCACCATCTGATAAACACAGCAAACTCAAGTTAATAATGTTAACATGGTTTAATGTATGTAAATGAATAAACTTGTAAAGTTAACAGCAAACAAGACACACACGTGGAATAAAAAAAAGGAAACTAAACATAAAAAAGTGAAAGAACATCATCTAAGGGTTTATAATAAAGGAGTTTCCAATAAGAATAGAATAATGTTAAAAAAAAAAGGGAAAAATTAATTGTATATGAATCAAGTATCGCAACATGTGCACCCGGTAAGTACCTAATTCAAATTGTATAAGAAATAAGAATTAAAAACTATCAAAAAAAAAAAAAAAGAAACAGTACTATATTCGGCCGTGCCGAATCTTATATACCCTTCACAACGTGTAGTCATGCAATAACAATTGTTTGTATCACCACTCATCCCATATAAAATACGTGCATACATACACGTTAGAATAAATGTGGCATCGAATCCCAGCTGAGCCAAAAAAATTTTATTTTATTTTATTTAATATATTATTTATATTTTATTATTTTTTGTTATATTTTTTGAAAATTTTTTTAAAAAATTTTTTTAGAAACATTTTTAAAAAATTTTTTTAAATTTTTTAAAATTTTTTTTTTGTAGTTTTTTTTTATTATTTTTTTCTTATTTTTAATATTTTTTTTTTTTTGTAATTTTTTTTTGTTTGGTATGTTTTTAACATGTTTGTATGTATGTATGTTGTTGTTGTAATTGTGAAAAAAAACGAGGTGGTCGTGGTTTTTTGCTCATATCTCAGAAAGTTATGGGGCGATTGTGCTGAATTTCAATAGCGATTAATTCCTGGATATTTCCAAGAGATTGATACCATATACAGATCTGAGGAACATATAGTTGCTTCTAAAAGATGATTTCAACCAACACACGGACAGACGGGCAGACGGACAGACGGATAGACGGACAGACGGTCAGGGCTTAATCGACTCCTCTATTCATAAGCTTTCAGAAAAAATATACTTTATGGGGTCGGAAATGAAAATTGTAGAAATTACAAACGGAATGACAAAGCTATATATACCCTTGTGCACCACAGGTGAAGGGTGTAATTATATGAATAATTATTATTTTATAATACATTCTGTACATTTAACAACGTTTTCAGAGTGTTCAGGACAAACTGGCCATGCACATTTAGCGCAGCTTTTCCGAGTTTTGCATCTTCATTTTTTTATTTGCTTGTAGCACACATGACAAGATTCCGTAACTTTTTTTTTCCTACCTGTTTTATCCGGTTTTTTATAGTTATTAGAAGCCTCTGCAATGGGTGATACTTGGCAATCCAAAATGCTTTCAATGGCAATTTTGGTTGTATAATTGCGGATAACTTGGGCATTTGGCATTTGTGCTTCAATCATAGGCTTAGCAAGTACTTCTGATAGATTACGCATAAAGAGGCGTCTCTCAGTTTTTTTTTCCTTCACAATCATTTTATTATTCTCAGTAAGTGATGTATGATGCTAGTGAGGCAATATGTTAAAGGTATAAATTGGGTAAACCCTGTATGACCTCTATAAGGATAAAGTTGTTCATCAATTGTTAAATTTGCACTAAGCTTATAGATTTGGGAAAAGTTTGCGTTTAACATTGTTCATAAGTCACGAATTGGAGCAGCCTTATCATTATTTTTACTACGTGTATTGTTGTCATCAAATCTAAAAAAGCGTATTATGTTGTGGAATCTGTTGAGTCCAATGTGTGTAAAGTATGGTCCGTATAGGAATTATTCGCACCAGCACAAATCAAATTATGAAAAAACGAATAAATTTTCGTTATAGTAACAGGCTTCCATTGACGCTGAAAATTTGGATGATCAACGTTATAAGCTGCATAAATAAACAATGATTTTTATTTGTTTGTCGAGCAATAATATCTACGAAATTTTCGTTGAAGACAATTTAAAAAGTTTCACTTATTGATATGAAATTTTGGCCGTTATGCAATTCAAAGTTAAATAATCATATTTTAATAAAATATAATTTGATATTTTTAATTAAAAATTTTAATTTTATGTCACAAAAAATATTGATTATTAATATATCATAGTATATGGGTACCCCCGGGTACCCCGGGTGCTCAACAATGTCTAAGAATCTAAGAATTTTGTAAAAATATTGCATGAAATTGTTCTTTTAATTTTATTGGAAACTGTGAAGCTACAGTTGCCACTATGTCCAAAAGTTATTTATTATTGTATATCAAAAAGATAAAAATTCTTAACTTTAGTAGTAACTTTTCTTAAATTATGCAGTTTATATTTGTTGGTTTGGTACCCTTTTAAATGTTAAAGTTGACAACAGTAATTAAGGTTTCGCTTAAAAAGTGTTTGGTCTGGCACCTAGACTTTCAACTCTAGTAATTTTCAAAGCTCGGCCTTGCTTATTAGAAGTTTTCTGCATAAATTCTTTTTTTGCATCCTATGGACCAACGCGAATTAAGTTTATTTGTTATCCTTGGCGTAACTAGACCACTCTAAGGGATGCAAAGTCCCCTAAGAATTGTTTTTGAATAACCCACATTTAGTGTTTATTAAAGGCTTAAATATTTAACAGATGTTGTTGAGAAATATGTAAACCTTAAATATCTTTTATGAATTAGACCGTCAATATGTTCCGCAATGTGATTTAAACGTGGTCTACCGGTTCGATCGCTTACAGTGTCATGTTGGTTGTTACGAAGAATAAGAACGAATCATTGCTTCAGCGAAATTCTGACGCTAAATTATCGACGCCATTCTCTTTCCGTTAGAATAATTGATAAATAATAAAATTCTATCATTCTGACTGTTCATTTCAGCTGTTAATCCCTTTATTATTTATTCTGCAGGTGTTATTTGAAAACTCCAAACAAATTAATATATATACACGAAAGTTATAAAATTTTTGAGCCCCATGGGGAGTTCTGACCCACCTTGTATATAGGATTCTAAAATCCAAATAGAGAAACCCTTATATATTTAAACAAAAATTACTTTACCCTCTCAAGTATACAATCACAACTGTGTGCTGGCAAGTGTGTTTCACATTTCAGTTAATTTTTTCAGTTTTTTTTCTTTTTATTTTAATTACATAAAAGATATATTTATATCTTTTATTCTTATTTTTTCATATGAAGTGAAAACAGCAAATATTTTATGCAAAAGTGTTGTGTGGACGAGATTTGTGTATGGTTTTGTTTTCATTTGTATTTTTTGTACATTTGATAGTGTTTTTACGGTTTAACTAAAAGAGTTTAAGAAGTACTTTGTGTATCCTGTGTAGATTTTATTTCATGTCTAAGTGTCACAGTGAATCTCGTTATATGTTTGTTTTATATTGTACTTTTGTGTGCTTTATACATGAGCATGTTTTCGAAATATATGTATGTAAGTGTGATTTGAGTGACATAAAGTGCCTTTTTAACAAAAGTACAATAAAGTGAGTTGCTATGCCATTAAAGTGAGTAGTTTTGTTAAAATGGAAATTAAGTTTCTAGATTTAGTTTACTAAATGATTAACAAATAACGTTTTAAATAAACCTTATTTTAGAATAAAATGTCTTTGATATGTTTAAAGGACTTAATGTTGTTTTGATTAGGCACCATGTCAAAAGTGTTTGTTTGTTACTTTTTTGTTAACGTGTACATAATATATACACATGTATATATGTGCGATAAAATAATAAAAAATATTTTTTTTTCTATTAACACATACATATAAAATTATATGTTTAATTTTTAATAAAATATGCTTTAAATTCGACAATAAAAGTTGTGTTTTATTGGCTGTGCTTAAAAATTACGTGAAAAAACTTGAAATTTTGTTCGTGCCCAAAGAAAAGAAAATATTACACAATACATATTTTCACAAAAACCAAATGCGTACATTGTTGTAGTTGTGCCATCTTTCATACATCTTGTAGGCCCACAAACAATAATCGCATATTTGAACAAATAAAACCTTTTTTAGGTAAAGGTAATTTGTATATTATAAAATTTATTTTTAACAAGTTTTTTGACATTAATTTCTTATTAAATGGACAATAATTTTTCGTTGTACTCGACTTAAGGTGCTTTGGATTATGACAGTATTGAAGTAAACAAGTAAGAATGCTATGATCGGCCGTATGAAATTTGAAAGTATTCTTCCCTATATCCTACCTTCCTTCCTTTGATAGTACCTTAGTTTTGATTTTAGGTTTTTACATAGTTAGTGTATTCTTCTAGTCAGGCCATTTCATTTTATACCTGGGAGATCGATTATTCAACTTAAAATAAAACTGTTATTCCGAATTGCTGCTATTTAAAAAAAACCGGTTATCGGTTAAACATTAAAAAAAAAACCGGTTAACCGGTTTTATTCGAATAAACAATAAAACATAAATCAAATTATTTATCAAAATAAAAAGTATATTTAAATAAAATCAAAACAAATCACAAAGGTAAAAAACGCTTAAAATATACTGCAGTCATGAGAGAAATTTTTAAAGAATTCTTGCTTTAAAATATGTTAGGAACATATTATACATAGATATGCATATAGACATATGCACTTTCATTAATAAAATAATATATGTATAGTAGCTGACCCGTCATACGTTGATTTGCCATATAAACTATTTATAGGAAATATTTTTTTAGTTCAATAAAAATAACTAACTTACTCTGAGTACATTAAAGCAAAATGTAAGCCATATGTGTTCTACGGTACGCAGATCTATCTTGATTTCAAATTTTATGGAAGTCGTTAGAGTATTTACGTGAGGCATAAATTGTCCCTTGGGGTGAGTCACCCTAAATATTAGGAGTATGAAAAATAGATGTTGACCGATTCTCAAACGTTTATTTCTGCTTTGGCTGGACTATAAATTGTGTACAATTTATAGGAAAAGTATCCTATTAATGATACCAGGGTCTTAGTTATATTATGTACAAATTTTTAAGAAGATCGGGCAGTAGGCCCTACCTGAGGAGGCGTGAAAAAAGTCGTGGCGTAGAGGAGTATGAAAATAAATGTTGACCGATTCTTCGACCTACCCGATATGCTTACAAAATTTCATGAAAATCGGTCAAGCCATTTCGGAGGAGTCTAATCACAAAAAAGGGAATGTTGTAATTTTTACTAGTCTTTACCGGTCGATAGTCTAAATTTGCACTTTTTTTTATGGCAACATTTATTTTAATTTTAATTAATTTTTGCTTATTTTTTCTATGCAGACACCATACACAATAAGCAGAGAGTTTTGGATTGACTACAATATGCGGATCATTGTTTAATAATTCATTCATAAACATCTATCATCAGCTTACGAAGGCTTTTTCCTTACATCATCATTGTACTTTTTATTGTTTTGTTTTTTATATTTTATTATGCGTTAAAGATAAAACGAATAAGAGAAAAAAATAAGGAAAATATAAAATGCGGTAAAATGGCTTGTGGCATATTTGACTTATATATATGGCAACAATTATATTTTTGGCCACTGACTTTAAAAAAAAAAAACTTATTTACATGGAAGCAACTGTGAAGTAAACATTCGAAAATTCACCGCGTTTACATTAAATGAAAATTGATTGAGCGGAAAATTCATACAGGTTTTCATTATTTTCATATTTTTCAAACAATTTCTGATTACACACACATACACTTATGTATATGTATATACATTTAGTACATTTTTTTATTTGTATTTTTGCAATTCATAATACTATACATTTTGTTTTATGGTGTGTGAATGATGTTATGTTTTTGCTAAAAGGTTGATAATCTAGCACAAACATTTATACACTCCCGCAAACATGCCCATATAAGTACAAATTCATAAACTGTTACAAAGAAAGAAAAAAGAAAAAAAAAGAATAACATTGGTTAAACTAACGTATTAAAACCCAAACAGATTTATGCTTATAATTTTTTTTTAATTTTACATCAGCAAAATTACTAACTACACTGCATTGCATTACTATAAACACACCACTATTTTTCTAAGCCAAAATATTTATAATAAATTGTCAAAGAATGTAAGAATTAAATCTTATTTTAACATTTGAGAAATAACCAAGCCCAGGGCGCTCTATAGTTAAAATGAATTAATATCCATTAAAAATAACCACGAATTAATGATGTGGCATGACCACTTTTAATATAATTAGCGGAAATGCTTGTTAGTTTTGTTTTTATTAAAAAAATTGTGAAATCCGTAATTTATGTTCATTTTTAAAATTTTCATTTAATTAAAAAAAAAAAAAAAAATAATTCTGTTACAAAAGTTTAAGTTTAGTGCTTAAAGTCCCAGCAAAAAAAATTCGAATTAGTGCAATGCGAATTACATTTTCAAGACTTCCAAATCAATTGTGTTAAGGCATTCATTCTAAATGACTTTCAAAATGTGAAATAATTTGTCATAAATGATGTGCTCAAAAATGAATGCAACAACATGAAAAATATCTTTAACAATTCATGTAAACAAACAAAATCAACTCATGAAACACTGGATGTTTTTCATCAAATATGCATGATTTCTATGCACTTATTTGAATGGAGTGTAGTTCATTAATATATTCAAGTAAACACATGATCTCCAATGACACGCTGATGTTAAAATCATTAGCGTTTTCACCTAAATTAAATCACTTCGCCACCAGTTTAAACCCTTAAAATTCACTTTTTTGTCATAGATTTTTTTGCTGGGGTTGTATAGATTTTAGCACATGGATCGCAGAATCGCCAGAGATTCTGGTTCGATACCCAACAACATTTACATTTTTTGACAATTTTATAAATTTAGAATATAATTTGTTGTATAGAAATAAAATAATAAATTTTTATCTTTTTCGATAAATCCCAAATTCCCTTGATGTCAACACAGCCTAAGCCATCACTCGTATTTAGCCGCATATAATCAACACAGCCATTGAAAGTAAATAGTATTTGATAACAACTTTATTCATAAATTCCGTCATAATATTTTAAAAGCAAAAAAAAACTTACAAGAATTTTGATCAATTAGTTGATTTGGCCTAGTAGTTAACACATGAATTAAGAAACATATTATAAATAGTTAGTGGTCAATATTAAACAAAATACACACTTTTTATGACAACTTGAAAGGGAACAAGTAAGAGTGTTATATTCGGCCGTGCCGAATCTGATAATACTCTTTACCATCATGTACATAAGTATAATCTCACATCGTAGCTTAACCTATATTTCATGTTATTCCTCTTTTTTCTTTATTATTTCCGACGCCATCCTCGATTTTGAATTTTTAGGTAGTTATCTGTATTCTACCAGTCAAGCCCTTTCATTTGATACCCATATTGATGGGGTTAAAAAAAATTGATCGCCATTTGTATTTTACATTTTTTAGTAATTTACTGTATTCTACTGGTCAAGCCCTTTCATTTGATACCAATATTAAGGGGGTTCAAGAAGTTACATTTTAAAAAACCATTTAAAGTGCCATTTTGTAGTGGCGGCCAACATAAATTTAAAGTTTTTTATGGTGCTTTTATTCAGATGATAATAATATTCACTCTCTCGGTTGTCTAGAAGCTGAAAAAATTTGATTTTCGTTTGTAAATTTTTAGAATATATATTTAAAAAAAAATTTTTTGCCTATAACTTTACCGATAAGAGCCCGATTTATCCAAAATTTTACACGAATATCTCTAGTGGCATGTTATATCACCAAATAGTAGCAAAAGTACCTATAAATTATTCTATGGCTGAACAATTTTATTTTTGGTGGTAAAAATATAGGCAGTCGTGTTAATTTGCTCACATCGCAGAAAGTTATGGGGCGATTGTGTTGAATTTCAATAGCGATTCATTCCTGGATATTTACAAGAGGCTGAGACCATACACAGATCTGAAGAACATATAGTTGCTTCTAAAAGTTGATTTCAACCAACACACGGACAGACGGTCAGGGCTTAATCGACTCCTCTATTCATAAGCTTTCAGAAAATATATACTTTATGGGGTCGGAAATGAAAATTGTAGAAATTACGGAAAACGGAATGACAAAGCTATATATAACTACCCTTGTGCACCACAGGTGAAGGGTATAAAAATGTCACTCCTTTTACATGAAAAAAGTATTTTCAAATATTTCACGCCAGTGTTACCAGTTAGAGTATGTGTATGCTTTAGATCAAAGTATATTCTAACAGGTATATGCATCGAATAATTAGTACAACAAAATAACTTTTTAGGGGATGTCAAGGATAATTCGTTTACCAGGGTTGGAATTGTTTTTTTAATATGTTTAATTTAATAAAATTTTATAAAAAAAAAAAACATATATTTTTGTAAAAAATACATAATAACCTGCGCAAAAGCAACAAATATACATAAATTTAATACATTTACTATCAAATAAGTACTCTCAAGTTAATTCGTTTAATAACGAAACCTAAATCTCATTTTCCATCCCTGCATTAATAGATGAACTCAAGGTGACTTCAGCAAATTTTGGTAAAATACTTTTCAGTCAACTGTTCTGGTAATTTTATATGTTTGAATTCGTTTTGCGTTAGATAATAATTTATATTTTATATTGGACAATAATTCGAAATAATATTTTAAACTTTTTCGTTGTAAGAATTCTAAACTCGGTAGTGGCGAATGGATTTCAGATTTAATGTTATTTTCCATTTTACTTTATTATTTCCGACGTCATCTTTGATATTGAATTTTTATATAGTTAATTTCATTTCATATTGATGTGGTTAAAAAAAAAATGTTTCTCGTTTTTGTAAAATAAGAATGATTAAAAATGAGCTCAAGCGTGTAAAAAAAATTTAAATATTAGTTTAAAGTTAAAAAGTTGGACAAATTAAAATTTTAATTCCTCATTTTGTTTGAAACGCCATCATAGATTTTAATTCTTTCATAGTTTCTTGTATTCTAATGGTTATTGGTTCTATTGGTTGAAGGGGGTAAAAGGTTACTTTATTTGACTCATATACAGCCATTTCATTTTGGGCGCCATCTAGATTTTTAACTATTTCATAGATTAATGTTTCCATTTAGTGAAGCCCTTTAATTTGTTACCAATATTGAGGGCTGGGGTATTTTAATTAATTGATGGTTCAGCATTTGGTAGTCGCCATTTTGGATTATTATTATCTAATCGCAGATAAATACTGTTTGCTCTTTCTTCTGATACCCATACCGCTACTCTCTATAGTCCAGAACTTGAAAAGATTCATTCTCGTTGCAAATTTTAGAAAAATCACAGATGCAGTTGTATTTCGGTGCTTTTATTTCAGTCAGTTTCTAAGCAATTTGTTTGTGTTTCTCAGCAATAAATTTCAAGACTACAGTTTGTATTAATTTGTCTTTCTAGTGTCCAAAAAGTAATTAGAAGCTTAAATAATTTGATATACATATCGAAAAGTATAAGTTTTTAAAGATTATTTTTATCCAAAATCTACATCTATCTACAAATAGTAGCAGACGTGTCTATTATAAGAAATATATAAGAAAAGCATAAAATCCCAATGATATATGAAAGTATTAACTGCATCACCATAATACCGGAAGAGGGAGAATGGGATGAAGTAACTAGGATAAGAAACACCGATTGAATTGATCTCTATACAGACGGTTCAAAAAGGGGTGACCAAACTGGAATGGACTTATATGACATAAGCGGAAACAGAAGCAAATACTTCCGTCTACCAGATCACAGTTCTATCTTCCAAGCTGAGATTATTGCGATTACAGAAGGAATTAAATATGTAAGTGATTAGGACATTGAGAAAGAAGAAAGTTGAACCTCAGTACGTTCTGCAATGTAAGGGTGAGATAAACTCATATGCGAATTGCGAACATCTAGAGATAATATGGATACCAAGCCATAACCAGCTAAACGGAAACGAGCTCACACGGAGTTGTGAACCCATCTAGCTCGCATGAAATTGTCTGAAGAGACGACATGTAAAGCATGCGAGGTAGAGGATGAAACTTTAGTACACTACCTCTATCATTGTCCTGCGTTTGGGCATATTAGACGTAAAAATTTTACAGTGGATACTATGCCGAAATTGGAGGACTTAAATTGGAGATCCATAAGGAATTACATTGAGGAGACTGGGTTCTTGGACTAGTCCGTTACTTATGGGAAATTTAATTTGTTCATGTTTAAATATCTTTGAATAGTTAACTCTGAGCTTGCTGGTACCACTGTAAAGTGTCAGTTATCTTCCAAATTTAAACACAGTTGTAAATACATACATAGAATTATAAGTTTTTATTGAAAAATAACTTTTTTTTTATAAAATTAATACACGTCCAGACTAAACTGATTGTGTTACAGTGTAGGTAATAATAGAAAATTGTTGTGGTGTATTTATAACTGTGCAATGAGGTGCACAAAAAGTTTTCACTTCATATTGTTGCAGACAAAGAAAAAAAAACTCTGCTAGTATGTTGTCAGTTAAATATCAGATTTATTTTCTTCCCCTTTTTGTTAGTTTACTCTCTGGGGGCATTAGTATGAACTTTGTACGGTGACTTTGTGTGAATGAGCAGAGTCAGTGCGTTTAAAACGAAAATAAAATACTATTCCATAAGTACACACATACGCGCATACACACACACACACATAGTACACATATACATATGCATCAGTTTATTACAATTTATATTTCCAAAGATGACTTTTTAGAATTAGTTGTCTGTTTTATTTGCTGTGTATTTATTTTTTATATCCCTCAACGTACAAAGCCAAAGATATGTATGTACATATTTAGCAATTATTTGTATCCTTAAAGTCTATTTAAGATATCATAAATATAAAAATATCTTTTTATTGCATTCTCTATTTTAAAGCGGAATATGCGTTCACATATTTATTTCAATTTAATTTTAGAAATCTTTGACAAATTTCAAAAAAGAAAAAGAACAAAATTCGGTGCTTAGTCCGTCTAAATATTCTATTCTTACGAAAAGTAAAATCATCTAACAAAGGTATTTACATGGTCTCTGTCAAATAATTTTATGTATGTATGTGGGAAAACACATGTATTTTGTTTGATTTTCTTTTCTTTTCGTTTTATCTTCAGTTATTTTTTTTTTTTTTTTTTGGGGCGATTGTGCTTAAGGCATGTTTAAAGTTATCATGTAAATATTTTCAAGACGATATGTATGTGTTAAACGCCTCAAACGCTTATAATAATTTTTAAAAGTTTCAAAACTGTTAAAGAACTTTACAATACAATACATTTACTTTATTTTAAACTTTTTGGGAGATACGATGTAATGACGTACGACCCTTAGGACTTCTTATAAGAGCAGAGTACAGTTAATGTGTCAACCATTTGAGGAGTGATCACAAATGTTTAAGGAACTCGGTCGGTTATGAATACTAAGACCAGTACAGGTCAGTCTCTTGAAAACATTGCTGTAATTAACGAAAGTGTCGCCTAAAAGCTGAAAACATCACTATGACATCGTCTCAGCAACTTTTAAAAATACTACGCAGCGATTTTTTAAAAAAAAATTTCTATATTTCCTGCGTACAAAATTCAACTTGTTAGGGAACTTTTAATATCAGACCGTGCGAAGCTCCGTTAATTTATTCAACTGGTAATGGGGCAAAGTAAAGTCAATGCCAAATTTTCGGAAAAAAATCTTCATCTCCAATGAAGCGCATTTCCATCTGAATGGCTTCGTAAATAGACAAAATTGTCGAATATGGGGATAAACAACTAGCAACTGTCTAGTGCGGATTTCGATCAGGCGATTAGCACTACTTTTAGAAGATGAAGCCGAAATTACAGTGACTATTAACGGCATTCTTAAATAAAGATGATATCGAAGCTCTTGCAGCCTCTTCTGGCTGACATGTGGTTTTAGCTGTACGGTGCCACCTGCCATACCTCGCATGAAACAATTTATATATTGCAACGATTTCCAGAACAAATTATTGCAAGATTTCTAATGTCAACTGACAACTAGCGTTTTTTTTTTGGGTTTTGCGAAATCTAGGGTACACACGAATAAATCATAAACAATAAACCATTCCTGAACTCAAATTCGAGATACAATTCGTTGTGGGTGAGTTTCTCTTAGAAAAAGTAATTGAAAATTTAATGAAAAGAATAATTGCCTGTGATCAGAGCCACGGATTCGATTTGACGGATATTTTTCTGCACGACACTTAATTGAAAATGTTTTATTAACAATCCGATAAAAAAAAAAGTCAACTATTTCAAAATGTACGCGTTTTTATTTTAAAACAATAAAGTGCAATTTTACCGTCACACTTTATATAAAATTTTTATTATAAAAAAAGCTTTAACACTCATCGAAGCCTACAAAATTTATTCATCAAGTAATCTTGATTCGACAGCTAAATTCCATCAATTATTTTAAATGTCAAAATTATATATTAAAAACAAAAACAAATAACTTCTCTCCAAACTAATATTATCTGATAAATAACTATGCCTTGGCTTAGTTTGAAAAATTTAATTTAAAAAACAAAAAGTAAATAATCATATTTTATTTTATAAATAAAAAGGCGCAATAAAATAAATTCTTGCAAAACACCTTATTGAGAGGCAATGGTTTTCGCATTCTTTTTGTAGAAATACAAAATGTAAAACGGGGTGCGAATAAAAATTAATCCTCACTGTTGAACAATAATAACTATTTTATTTAAAATTTATATCGTTAAGTCTTTTTTCTTTATTAAAACACGACTGAGATTCTAAGTGATTTTAATACGCTTGATTCACATTTTTATCTCATACAAAATAAAAGTTATTACAATTCAAAAGGGAAAATCTTTTATGAAGTAATAAAATATTAATTATATTCAATTGTCAAGAATAAATACATACATACATGTACATGTATTTGTGCTAACACAAATTTACATATACATACATACATATGTATGCATATATTCATCGTTATGCCCTAGTTTATGTAAGTATTTTTATGTGCGTCAACAAAAAACTTTTATTTTTTAAATATTAAAATACTTGTATTCCCTTAATCCCTATTGCCAGTTCTGTTCTTATAAAAAAAAATCAATTTTTCAGGGCTTCTTATTTGACTTGTATTGCTTACTACAATCGAAACAGAACGTATCGTGATCTCAAACTTAAACGGCTATATTCATTATAAATTTTTTTTTTTTATAATTTCTAAAGAATATAAAAAGTTCTGATTCCTTTAGGGCAGAAAAGAGAAACAAACGGTCTTAGAATAAGAAGAAAAAAAAAAAACATTAGTTCTAAGTGAAATCGTTACATGTCCATATAATGGACCATATCTTTTATGTAGCCCCAAATAAAAAAAGATTGAAAATGTTAAATCGCAAGATTGCTATGACTAGTTATGATCGCCTCTTCGAGAAATTACACGGTGAAGAAAACTTTTCACACAAAATACGATGGTTATTACGTCAATAGAAAAATTAAAAAAACACTGATGCGCATACAACTAGCATCCAATTTTAGTTTTTCTTATTCGATTGTAAGACTACATTTGCAATAAAAGCCTAAACCCATTAAAAAATAGATATATTTTTGTATGCATTAAGAGTTTGTGAAACCAATAAAGTGTTTATTTTAACGCCAAATAAATCTGCCTGCATAAGAACAGTTATGGTTTCTGAGATAGTTATTGTGAATTAACATCATCGATTATAGATCATTAAGAATTGCTTTTGGGCAAACAATATTTTTTTTTTTCGGAAAACAAAACAGGCACAAATAGAATAAAGCTTTCACACTAGCAATAGTTGGTTATAATATTGCTAGTTTTAGACCGAGCTTATCGACAAAATATGTTAAAATTTAATGCTAACTTGGTATAAGTCGAAATTATATTTGTTTAATTTAGTTTTCCTATATTGCTGTTAAACTTGATCAGGCTGTTAACATTTCAGGCGACGATTAACTTATATACAAAAGTTTGTGTATTGCCGAAAGTAAGAATTTGTTTTTATTTCAAAAGAAAATATGTTCCTACATTCATCTATAAGCCCTACTCTACTGGTGGTATGTGTGAGAATGTTGAGATTGTCGTCGGTAGGTATGTATGGATTTGTGCCACATCCATACATACATACATACATGTTCATGCATATCGTTGTTATTTTATTTATTGTTTTCTTATGTGGTGTAGGAGGGTGAATGTCTTTTTATTTGCTTTATATTTCTTTCAGCAATGACTACACATACATATTAGGGTGATCGATTATTCGACTTTTTTAAGAAACCGGTTTTAAAATAGTTTGAAATTTAAAATTAAAAAAAAACCGGTTGCTATTTTTAAAATTGAGAAAAACCCGGTTAACCGGGTCGAATATATAATATATAATATTTTAAGAAAAAATTACAAAATATTGTAAAAAAAGATTATAATTAAATTTATATATGAATAAAAAATTTTTACAGTTTATATACGTTTGGCTGCACAATAACGCAATAACTGACATGAATGCAGTTGACTAATTTGGTTTTAATTAGTTGAATTTAAGGACAAAAGGTAATCTTTACAAGTAAAATAAATAAATACAATTACATACAAGTTTTGTATCTCCTTCGGTACATTTCCTAAATATCAAATAGATCTTTTAAACTAATATGCAATAACGTATTCTCTTTGGAATTATTTCTGTAATTTGAAATATATTTTAAAGGCTAGGGAGAAAATCTTTAAAATTTCATTTAAAAATTCTTTCTTATACCCCAGACACACATACAAATATAGGCATAAACTAGTTTGTACGATGGTTTAATTGAAATTTAAGTTGCCAGACACTCAATGCCATTAATTAAAATTTGGATCTGAAAGAAGAGATTATTGCTTTTTCTTTATTGTAACTACACTTTTTCCCTAAAAGTGATCGATCAGCTAAATTTATGCTTAAATTACCTTTAACTGTTAATGTAAGTTTTATATCCTATAAAAAAATAATATTAAAGATCAATTATTTTTCTTATTTTACATTTGTTTTTTAAACAACAAATAAATTTTTTACAATTTTATGAAAGAATATTTAATAGTTTTTATTTTCTGATTTTTTGAAACTTTTCGCGTACTAAATATACTATGGTACGATTGGTTACAAAGATATATGAAAATAAACTTGAAAAAATAAAAAAACCGGATTTTTCGGATAAAAAAACCGGTGTATTCGATATTCGAAAAATCAACATTTAGAAAAAACCGCCAGCTGAAGGAGGAAAAAACCGGGTTTTCAACCGGTTGTAAAACCGAGTCGATCACCCTAATACATATACATACACACACATATAAGTATATCTCTGCAGTGTCTTACAGTGAAAAGCCGATGAAGCGTCTTTTAAAATTATTAAAATTAAAATATTTTTTTTTCTATTAAATATAATGGCTTTATCTCATAGCATTTAAAGATTTTTTCTTTCAAAGAAAAATTATAGAATAATTCATCTGTACTGAATTTTAATATTCCCTGTCTATAGTAAAATCGAACAGTCTTGCCCAAATACTAAGGCCCAATAGCGAATATTATTTCAATCTTATGAACAATTTATTCAACAACTTTATCAACACGCCAAGACTACACAGTTAAATTATCAAAAAGTATCAAAACGTTTTTATAGATGTATGTGTGTTAATTCAACATTTACCCTACTACACCAAGTTCACAAAATTTGCACCTTCTTGTCATTATAACAGTTTTTTTTTTGTCATTTAGCTTTTTCCTTTTTTATCTACAAAAAAAAAAAAAAACAAAATTAAATTTTAATAGCAGCACGTTTGGTAAAAAGTCAGGCTATTTACCAAATTATTGCTATTTATAGCAACGCACTTTTGTTACTCATCTACTTACTTACTTCTACAAAACAGCAATATCCACTACTCCATTACACCCCGTGAATACTTAAGTTCCTACTTAGATATTGATCGGAGACTCATTTAATTAATGTTTTCGTGAATAAAACTAAAAATATTGTTACATTTTTAAATCAATGAAGTAATAATAAATTTTTTATTTTTTTTGAAAGAAAGAAAAATTTAGCGACTTGAAAGTGTGTTAGTCACCGGTAAAATTCATATATATTAATCATTAAATAGAAGCTAAATAGATAATATTTACAACCAACATGTAACTACCGATCAAAGAGTGCTGATGATAAAATCGTAGCTGGTTTCGAAAATACATTCCACTCACCTAGTGTCGGTAAAAAATCTAATTTTTCAGATTTATTCTTTCATTTATCACAATTAAAAAGAAAATTCTTTGTTAGATCATTATTCAGTTAAGCAGTTTATTTAGTTTTTGGTATTAAGTATATTTGTTGCACAATTTATCTGTAGACTTTTGATAAAACAATTTGTTTTAAATTTTAAAAAATTTAAAAAAAATTAACTAATAAATAAATTTAAATAAAATAACTCAAGTTGATTATTTTTTATATGTATATTTTTTTTATAAATTTAACCAAGCCGCGAAAGAATTGGAATTATATGGAAAAAAGTGTCCATTAAATTTTCGAATTTTTCTAGAAAGAAAGACAACAATAGGACCAAGGAAATATTTTTATACCCTTCACACAGTGAAAAAGGGTATATATAGGTTTGTCATTCCGTGTGAAATTTCTACAATTTTGATTTCCGACCCCATAAAGTATATATTTTCTGAAAGCTTATGAATAGGGGAGTCGATTAAGCCATGTCAGTCTGTCAGTCTGTCCGTCTGTCCGTCTGTCCGTTGTATGTTGAAATCAACTTTTTGAAGCCCCCCGACATCGCTTGGACTCGGGTGAGGTATTAAAATATCAGAAATATTCGGGAGTAGAACGGTATTGAAAATCAGAAACATCGGTACATAAACAACTGAGATATGAGCAAAAACCCACGACCACCTCGATTTTTTATTCACAAAAACAACATTACAACAACAACATACATACATACAAACGTGTATACTGGTTAGAGAAAACGTGGCATCGAATCCCAGCTGAGCCAAAAAAAATTTTTTTTTAATTTTTTTTAATTTTTTTTTTTATTTTTTATTTTTATTATACCCTTCACCTGTGGTGCACAAGGGTATATATAGCTTTGTCATTCCGTTTGTAATTTCTACAATTTTCATTTCCGACCCCATAAAGTATATATTTTCTGAAAGCTTATGAATAGAGGAGTCGATTAAGCCCTGACCGTCTGTCCGTCTGTCCGTCTGCCCGTCTGTCCGTGTGTTGGTTGAAATCAACTTTTAGAAGCAATTATATGTTCCTCAGATCTGTATATGGTATCAATCTCTTGGAAATATCCAGGAATGAATCGCTATTGAAATTCAGCACAATCGCCCCATAACTTTCTGAGATATGAGCAAAAAACCACGACCACCTCGTTTTTTTTCACAATTACAATAACAACATACATACATAGATACATGTAAAAAACATACCAAACAAAAAAAATTACAAAAAAAAAAAAATATTAAAAATAAGAAAAAAATAATAAAAAAAACTGCAAAAAAAAAATTTTAAAAAAATTTAAAAAAAAAATTTAAAAAAATTTTTTAAAAAAATTTAAAAAAAAAATAAAAAAAATAATAAAATATAAATAATATATTAAATAAAATAAAATAAAATTTTTTTGGCTCAGCTGGGATTCAATGCCACATTTATTCTAACGTGTACGTATGCACGTATTTTATATGGGATGAATGGTGATACAAACAATTGTTATTGCATGACTACACGTTGTGAAGGGTATATAAGATTCGGCACGGCCGAATATAGCACTGTTACTTGTTTTTTATTTAATATATTATTTATATTTTTATTATTATTTTTTTTTTTTTAATTTGTTTTTTATTTTTGTTTTATATATATTATATATACAACATTTTTTTTTTAATTTTTTTTTTAATTTTTTTTTAAATTTTTTTTTAAATTTTTTTTTAAATTTTTTTTAAAATTTTTTTTTATTTTTTTTTTTTGTTTTTTTAACATACATACGTGAATTTATAATTTTACAATGGGATGTTTTTATATATGTATGTTTTTATATGTATGTACGTATTTCATATGGGATGAATGGTGTCACAAACTACTGTTATTGCATGACTACACGTTGTGAAGGGTATATAAGATTCGGCACGGCCGAATATAGCGCTCTTACTTGTTTTATTTTCATTTGTACCGCATTTCTTAAAAATATTTATTTTTCTAATACTTTGACGATATGGGTTTTAAGTTCACAATTTTGCTACGCATAACAGAGCAACCAAGTAGCGAATTAGAGCGATATCGTACATTTTAAGCAATAAATCGTTATCACAAATCCGTCTAAGTACAAATAAGCACTAAATTAACATAAATTAAAACATTTTTGATAAATTTACGTAAAAGCAGTACAGACAAATAGAGTTATGCAAGGCAACATCATTATAGTGTCACCGTACTTAACTTATAATACAGTTCGCCACAGGGAACGCATGTTGGCTTTGTCAGTATTGCCGACATTAGTGAAAAGCGCTTTACGACCAGTCCTGGGGGAAAATTATGGCGTTTGAATAAGATAGTCGATTTAAAATTCTTATTCGAATTTCATAACAAAAGAACAGCGAACTTGATTATTCGAGCAAAATTTCGATCCTGATCGAATGCCATAATTTGCACTCTGGTTGTATCGCAAGCACTTTTTTATAGCTAAATCAGAATTGATCTTTAATAACTTTTGTTTAACTCCCAGGTTTTCAGGTAAAACATACAATGGTTGTCAATTATCATTATTATACTTTAATTGAAGCATAACTCACACTACAGTTGAAATTAACAATATTTGCTTTTTTTACGGCAAATCATTGTCAAAAGCTGTTAGTTGCATATAAAATAATTGAATTTTTTATACTAATAATTTTTAAAAATTTTTTTGTTTATTTCCAAGTTTGTCCAATTTTTTCAAAATTTTTGTTTCTTTTTTTGACATCTCAAACTTTTAAAATAATAAAAATTTATTCAGCAAGAAGAAGAACAGTTGAAATCAAATTATTAATAAAAAAATCATAGATTGATTGCTTTGTAATCATACTGTTGTTTCACCTATTATTTAATGATTGTTTTTAATTTTTAATGGCTTTGAATATAATGTTATTTTTGTCGTATTAGTTTTTTTTTTATTATCATACTATTTTTAAACTACAACCATTTTGAAATTTTTACGAAAAGTAAACATTATTTATCATTTAATGCAAACAAATGCTTGATTATCGTGACAAAATATATGATGAAATAAAAGAAAAATAGCTATTACTTGTTTTCGATAAACAAATATTGTTATAGAAACTATAATATGACCGTCGTGATCATGTCGTAACCATGGTTTTTCTTTGCGTGTTCTTACTGTTTTCAAGTTTTCGTTCATTTATCACAAGTAAAAACAAAAATATTAAAAAAAAAGGAAATTAAGAAAACTAAATTGAGTCTGGATAAATGAAGTTGATTAGTTTTTTCAACATTACTAAAAATTACAACTTTTATATATTTTTTAAACCTAATCGGTTCATAACCGTAAAGCTGAAGAGTACTAAAAATACGACAACACCCAATATTGCACTCTTAAATTTATTGTCCCTAATGCTTATATACATACATTTATATGCATGTATATATACCCTGCAGAAAGCCTGGAGTCAAGTATCTCCAAGTTACCACTTTTTTCGACTATTTTGGAGACTTTTTGGCTTTTTGATGCTACTGCCAACAAAACGCCTACACTTTTTACACTTTAAAATTAAAAAATTAGAAATTCAAACATTTTTCCGTAAAATTATTTAAGATCAGTTTATCATCTTTTATTTTACTTTATTTTACTTTTACCTTTAAGAGTAATATTGTAATTTAATGAGGTAAAAAGTATTAAAAGTGTAGATTAGAATTACTATAATGAACTGGTGAATACCTGAGTCCAATGTAGCCATATGGTCCTAAGAACTAGTTAGTAGTTCTTACGTCAGCAGTATATTTTCAATGACATGAACATTTTAGATCTGTATAGCAAAGAAGAAGTACTGATGACTGAGTTAATAGACAAATTCTGCTTTTTAAATCAGGAATGTTAAATATAAGAAAATTTTTTAATTATAAAGGGTGGTTAAATTTTAAGGGCCGATGTTGAATATGAACCACTCCTAAACGTCAAGTTTTTTTTTCCAAATTTCATTTGACATTTCTCAATTTCAGACTAACTCAATTTGAACCATGAAAAGATATACAAACGAGCAACGCGTTAAAGTTATTCAGGCTTATTATGAAAATGGGCGTTCAAATCATTTCATTTCGTGCACTCCGAAATTTTTTTTCGGCACATTTTTACCTCAGTGGATTCGTCAATAAGTAGAATTAATGCATTTGGGCGAATGATAATCCAAGAGTGATTGTCGAAAAACCAATGCACCCACAAAGAGTGACTGTTTGGTGTGGTTTATGGGCTGGCGGCATCATCGGGCCGTATTTTTTCCAAAATGAGGCCAGTCAGGCAGTTACTGTAAATGGTGTTTGCTATCATGAGATTGTTTTTATGTCTCGAATTGGAAGATATGAATGCGGGCGATATGTGCTTTCAACAGGACAGTGCCACTTGCCACACAGCTAATGAAACAATGGCTCTTTGGCGCGACAAACTCAATGGCCGTGTTATCTAACGTGGTAGCGATGTCAATTGGCCGCCAAGATCATGTGATTTGACACTGTTAAACTTCCTTCTTTGGGGATAGCTGAAAGAAAATGTGTACGTCGATAAGCTAGCAACACTTTAAGAGCTAATGGATGAGATAGTTCGGCACATTAAACTTATGTCACTTGTGTCACTTATGCCTCAGCGTCATCTAAAAACTTAAAATCGGATGGAGATGTGCCGCCATTTGGCTGATAATTTGTTCCATACATAATTGAACCATACCAATTTAACATCAATTAAGTATCAAAAATGAGACCTAACATGTACATCCCTGATATTTCTTGCTAAACAGTTTGAAAATGTAAGTAGCGATTGACTGTGTAAGTATGTACCTGTCCTTGCACATATAAGGCACGTAAAGGAATCAACAAATGTCTTTTGCAGATATATTGGTATTATAGAAAACATGTTTCTTATTTGCACGTACATATACGTACATCGGGTGTCTCAATAAGAGTATCGGATATACGGTGATTTTTAAACCAGTTGGTATACAGGCCACATAATTTAAGAACATGAAAAAGTATTCAGTTGGATCATTTAAAAAAAAATTTTTTTTGGGTCGTATTTTAAAAAAACGGTGACAAATTTCAAATCGGCACCATTCGCAGAACACCCTTTATAACTAACTATGTTCAATACTTGCATGTTCATACATATATAAGTTAATTTTTTATGCAACAATGTTCAATTGTCTGACATTTGTAAATTGCAATTTAATTAAATCAGTTTTTTATTTGCAACAGAAGTTGCACAAACATTGTCAGTAGCAAATTTTATTAAATTATCAATGTCTATGCCTTCCTCTATTGTTTTTGAATGTGTGTATTTTAATGGAAATGAGCAATTGGAATGAGAGTTTAGCAAAATTAAATGTGATTTTAACATTGTAATTAAGGCTAAAATGTAGTTTGTATATGCATGTTTGTTCTTCTACGAACAGTAAGTTGTTTATTCTAATAAATTTATCACGTCACTTGGCTACATGAACGACTAAATATGTATTAGATACAAACTCAGTTTCAGAAATTGTTATATCATGCATACATTACACAAGTTGCATTCTTAAATTGTATTTAAAAGTGAATTAATTTGTACATTATTTCACAAAAGCATGTCAGGCTTGTATCCGACTCCTTAATATAAGCAGTTGATTTTTCGCCAACAACATAATTTATTTTTTTATGAAACCTATTATATATTAGCCGTGTAGTATTTGAACTATTCTTTTGCTTAAACAAATTTTATGAAATTCAAGAGTGCTAATTTGGCTGTGCCGAATCTCGCAATACCCTTCACGACATCATAACATAGCCTAGATTTCAGATTTAGTATTATACGCCATTTTGCTTTATTATTTACGAAAACACTTTTGATTTTAAAAGTTTGCTTAACTACTCATAGCCAGACTTAAAAACCTTAAGGACCAGGGTTCATTAGAGGTACATTGAATTCAATTGTGTTCATAGTTTGCTTATTGACGAGTTTTTTAAAATCCTTTTTTTTTAAATCAGTGCATTAAATAATACTGCAAGATCGTTGTGTAACTTATCGTGATATTGAGGGAAACCTGAAATATTAGAAGAACCTGGATATATTTAGAATTGCATAAACTTTTAGTTGTAAAAAGGATTTGTTCGCGTTGGATTCCACGTAATTTGACAACTACCTAAAAAAAAGGCTCGTATCAGTTGGCCGATTGAAATGTTAAAAAAAATACGATCGCGGTGTTTTAAAACATGTGTATGACATCGTATAGGTAACGAATCGTGGATCTAAGCATATGGGTTCAAAAGTAAACACCAGTCGTATGGATCTTCCACAACGAGCAAAACCCTAGTCATTTGGGCTTAAAGCAAGTAGTCGGCTGTATAACATACAATAGACCGTTTTAGTTGCCTCAAAGCTACGAAAACATAATACTAATTTGTTTATATTAGAAAAGACATAGAGGAACTAATATGTATATATGCTTATACCTAAGTTATTTACAACCAACATTTTAGCTTTTTTCTAAAGTAAATTTCCAGAAAACGAACTTCAATTTGGTATCACTTGCTAATCCAAAAATTATTTCAAAGTTTGGGAAACTATATAAACATAAAAACAATTAACATCTGAATAATTAACAAGTAAGAGCACTATATTCGGCTGTGCCGAATCTTTTATACCCACCACCAATTTTGTGTACATTTAAAGCACAATATTTATTATTTTTTTAATCGCTATGGAATAATTTCTTTATAATAAAATATGTATCACTTTCTTTGTAGAGGGTGGTTAAATTTTAAGGGCCCATGTTGAAGGTGAACTACACCTAGTCTTTAAATTTGTTTTCTGTATTTCATTTGACATTTCTCAATCCCAAACTTACTCAATTTGATCCGTGGAAATATACGCAAATGAACAACGCTTTAAAGTTATTCAGGTTTTTTATAAAAATGGGCGTTCAAATCAAAATGCATTTTGAGCACTTCTTGATTCTTTTGGTCAACATAATCGTTCAAATGCGTCCACAATCGGTAGAATTGTATAAAAATATTTAAATTTCTGCAAAACAGGTCTGTATAAAATGTTAGCAAATCTGTGAATGCCTTGTTAGTTCGTTGAATGGGAACCATTGCCGTTTTTTGCGATAGTGTGGCAAAAGAGCAGTCAACCTCGACTCATCATCATGCCCAACAATTGAGCATAAACACTGTCATTGAAAATTTGGATCATCAGATATAGGAGTGTCGCCAAGGATGGGAGGGGGGCCATTTGGCCGATATTTTATTAAATACATAATTTAACCATACAAATATTATTGTTATAAAAAGAAATGATAGTAGTTTCTTAAATAATTTTTGTTTTATTTAAAAACAACATCGGCTCTTAAAATTTAACAACCCTTAATAACTTCGATATGATAGTAAAATGTTTTCGTAAATTTAGTCTCTTAGTGATAGTGGGCTTGAAGTAGGCGTGTCAATAAAGTTTCTGCTAATAAATACAACTTAGATATTATATTTCAAAATAGTCCTTTATTTTCCCAAAAATTTTGTTAATAGAGTAATTACATGAATTTAAGATAAACCATTTTTGGGAAGTAGGCGTTAAAGTGGGCGTGCCACTTAAACTTTTTGACACAACAATAACATTGATTGAATTTTATCACCATACCTCTAATTTTAACGGTTTTATGAGCTTTTAAATTTCATTAGCGGTAGATAACGTGAAAAGAGGGCGTTATAGTAGGCGTGTCAAAGTTGTTCTTGCTAATGAGTACAACCTAGATGTTTCAATATAGTCCTTTATTATTCCAAAATCTATATTAATAGAGAAATTATATGAATTTTAGGTAAAACGTTATATTGGAGGTGGGCGTTAAAGTGGGCGTGGCACATCGATTTTCCGTTACAGAAAAGCCCCTCACCAAAAAGCAAAGCGTGCAGAATTTCAGAGTCGTACATACAATTTTGTTGCTTTTATGACGTTTTCGTTTTTAAATATACCGAAAAATACACTGTGTGGTATAAATTTTCGTACATTTTGATCGATAACTCCTCTCCTAGTGCATAGATTCAGATAATTTTCGGGGAGAAATATTGTTTTTAGTCAGAAAATATATATTCGAAGTTTCATGAGTCTACGTTAATGCGTTTGGACACAATTCCATTTTATTCGATTTTCGAAGGACACGGTTTTTTCGACCTACTCTTGCTTTTCGAGCTATAACTCTCCTCCTAATATTCCGATTTAGCCCATTTTCAATATTTCTATAAGAAAGATTCTGGCAAAATTTGAGCCCCCTAGCTTTTTTGGTGCGACCTCTATCGTGCTTTCAACATACGGACAGACGGACGGACATAGCTAGATCGTCATAAAATCAAACCCTGATTCAGAATATATATACTTTATGGGGTCTAAAATGGATATTTCGATGTGTTACAAACGGAATGACAAAATTAATATACCCCCACCATTTTTTTGGTGGCGGGTATAACAAATGTATATATTTTAAAATAATAATTTTTGTTTATAACTTTGCCGAAAAGTGACTGATTTGTGTCACTATGAGAAGCCTAATATGTATAAATCGTAGCACTCAAGTTCATAAGTTATGTCTGCTAGTTTTGTGGTAAAAATATTGCAAAAAAAAGGCTGTAGTGTTTTTTGCTTATATCTCCAATAGTTATAAGTTGATTGCACTGGTTTTCAACAGCAATTCATATTCGAATATATTCAAAAGACTGATATTAAAAAATTTGTTTTAACCAACACACTGACAGACTGACATTACTCAATCGACTTGCCTATTTATAAGTTTTCAAAACATATACCCTCTATGTAGTCGGAAATAAATGTTGTAGAAATTACAAACGGTGAAGTGTTTAAAAAAAAAATTTTTAAATCCCACCAAACAGTAATGTGTAATTTTATGACGATTAAAATATTTATTACGAGTAAACAGTACTAAGCACAAAAATTAAAAAAAAAAATTAACATAAATAACTTTCCTTTGTATGCGTATAGAACACAATCCATTAAGTCGTTTTATATAACCGCTATTTACTATGCATATGGCCGTTTTAATGTTGGTGTCAGTCGTTTTTGTTCACAGCTTGTAATTGTGTGTTTATGCACACTTAAATACAAACATCATGTGGACATTAAGCATCCTGTAATTTCTGCTCCGTTGGTCGTGTTTAAATTTTTGCCAAAATAAAAGTTTTCAACATTTGTGGTGAATATGCACAAGTGTGTTTGTATGTAAGTGTCAGTTTATAGTTTAAAATAAGCGAAAAATTAAATTAAAATCCTTTAAAAATATTTAATGATAATTAAAATGCTTTAGTTTAATGGACATTAAAATACAGATGTTTGTTTGGGCATTTGACCCTACCAACTTACAAAAATAAAAAAATAAAAATGCGGCGGGCACCTTTAAATATACATTCACAATAAAAACCGCGTGCTAACTAAAAACTTGCTAACTTTTTTATGGGAAAATTTTCACAAGGGAGAGATATCATCTCTTTAGTTAGCAGACAGTTTATTAATTTGCATAATGCCCATAATGTTTTGTAAAAATAATTTTAATGTGATACTCCCAATCTATATTACTTTATACTAATACTTTCTACCTTGACAGAGATTTTTGATGAGTGTACGACTCTATTCCAATATCAAAATTTAATTTATCTATAAAAATTACTATAAAGCGCCTTCTTTAATGCCCATCTCCTATGTAAAGCATACTGTAATATTTATATTTTTCATAATGTCAAGGGCTTAAAATTGTTATGGGAATTCGTTATTAACCATAAACTTACACCTTAAAGTGCTGTGTATGTATTATTAGCAAAATAATATTTGAAATAGCCGAATCTCTTGTAATTTGCTTTTTTGTGTACACATGCGAATCGAAGTTTTTTGTCAAAATGTCATCAAAGCATAAGCTTTGTAGGTTATGAGGTTACATACTGCTCTCCGCTCCGCAAACAGATTTGTTTCTGTTAATATTTCTTTTTTCGTTTATATCCCAGCAAAAATTACTGCATACCCGGAAGCAGGTTTGTAAGGGAGAGATAAATGTACTCTCCTTTCCCAACCTGCTTCAGGAAGGCATGATTTTTATATGAGATGTCCCACTTGGTAGGGCTCTTTGATGCTCTAATTATTTGCTATTTTCACACATGGGTAATGCAGTAATATCATGTCTCTTTTATGTGTTTTTAAGAACTACAGTAAATAGTGGTAATCATTCGCTTACATTCCTGCATCCTCGTAAGCGAGAGAAGTTGCAGTAAGTTATTTTGTAAAAAATGAAATATATTTAATAGAAATTTCTGACTTCCATTTATAGCACCCTCGAATGCGCTCTAATATTGCGCTATAAGAAGGCATGATTTTTTTTACTGCTTACCGGTACAAAATAAATGTTTGCTGGGATATGTGGTACCTAAATGTTTAATTTTTTACCAATTCTACTCTCATACCCAACTCTTTTGATATTAATTTGTTACGGCTCTAAGATTTATCATACATATGCAACAATAGTGGATGGGAATGATATTAGTCTATTAATATTAAAATATCCTCTGGGCTTAAGTTTGCTTCCAGATTGACTTTTTGGTTTGTTTACAACATACATACATTTATTTACAGCGATTAACATAATTGGTTTTACTTTAATAACATTAATGGTCAATATTTGATAAACTTGCCGTATTTAATGCTCGTCTCAAAAAATATTATACACTTAACAAGTTCAAACTTCAATTAAAACTTTGCAAAAATCCAGTAAATTTGCATTAAATTTTTAACAGGGTGACATTGTTCATCGTTTTGTCATTTAGTAACTGGCAAATGTAATATTTCTACTTACAAGTAAAAATAATTGATTTGTTTTTTTCGAACTGTTAGTGGCATATTTAAACGCCAGGTTATTTCGGAAATTATATGAGCGAAACCATCACTTTTGCTCAACCTACTTGTATCAAAGCATCAACTTAACATAATTTTAAAACAAAATTTTCATTGAAATAAAATACATTTTTATAACTAGAAAGTGCCAACCCCATACAAAATAAATATTATGTATCAATCACTTTTCTTTACGAATTTTTTATTCATCTTTTTATAACAGCGAACTCTACTGGAAATAAAAGTTGATATTTATTAAAGAACTGTATAAGTATAAGAAAAATGGCTCATTATACCCTTCACCTGTAGAGCCAAGAGTATATCGATGGTTACAAATAGAAAACTCCTAACTCGTATTTCTTAGGAAATTGAGTTATTTTTAGTGATTTCAATACATTTTACACAAACACACCTTAAAAAATTAATGCAATAGTATTAAAAATAACAGTTTTACAAGCACTTTTTTTAAATTTTTCTGTAAAGTTGCAATTATTGAACTTATAGCCTAAATTAGAATAATATAAAATAATTTTTAAATGTAATACTAAAACCAGAAACATATGTTTAAGTTAGGGCCTGTGTACTTGTGACCAAAGATATATAGCTTTGTCATCCCATTCTTAATTTCTACAATATGCACTTCCAACCCTATAAAGTATACATTTCACAAAGCCTTTGAATAGGGGATATGATTAAACAATGTCAGGCTGTCCATATAATGGTTGAAATCAACTTTTAGACGACCCTATATGCTGCTCAGAACTGCATGTGGTATTTGTTTTGCACATTTCTAGGAATAAGTAGCTATTAACACCAATCATATTTTTATCATTAAAAAAATATTTTTCAGCACTAGGATAAAAATTAGACACATTTGCTGCTTTTTAGAATTGACACTGGGGCTATTTCTTTAAAAACTTTTGATCGTCAAAATTATAGGAAAAAAAATTATTTATTGTAAAAATGTTACTAATCCCAGCTAAAGACAGCAAAATACAAGCAATAATGACCGCCAGTACAAAATCGGGTACAAAAATTTTTATTTGGGTCAAATCCCGTAATCAAATCTGCTTCTACTAAAACCACTTTAATACTAAAAATTAAAGCACAGTAAACTATGAAAAAGTTAATATCCAATATGGCATCCAAAACAAAATGGTGGACATAAGGTTTGACCCTTAATAATATGGCATTTTTCCCCTCAAAGTTGCACAATATGGAAATAAATTGAAAAAGGATTTACTTAAAAAACATATATGGCGTCCAAAATAATAGAGCATAAAGCTTATAAAATTAAAATTGCAATCTAGGCTAAGCTACGATGTGGTCCCTATACCTATGTACATGATGACTAATGGTATTATTAAAAAATCTTACTAGAAAACTTGAAATAGTATGTGTAAATTACTCTCTCGATATAAAATAGGTACTAGCAAAAATATTTGTTTTGCTTTACAACAAGAAAAATGAAGAATAGAACAAAACTAAAATAGAATAACTTTGGAATATAACAATAAATTACAACAAAGATGAAACAATACACTAAACTGAAATAGAACATTCAAAACATGTTTAAATGCTTCGATAGCAGAGCTAGACCAAAGAAGAACTTACATAAAGACTTTAAAGACTTTCAAAGATCTGTAATAAGATGAATTAATAAAAAAATGGCTTATAAGAAAGTATTTTCTCCTAAATATAATTATTTGCTAAGACAGATGTTTATTATTATTTAAATTTTTTGTATATCTTGTATGTTTACCGTTTTTTAATTCCATTATCCCTTTTTTTTTTTTGATATTCTTTGTTTGAAAATACTAACGCTAAAGCTGTCAAGAATGATGATCAATTACTTATAGTAAAAATAATGTTTTGTTATTTATGTTAGCACTTAATTATAGCGATTGAAATTAGTGTGAAGTAGAACTTATAACTTTTAAAGCATTTTACACAGCTCTTTTATTCTTATAAAACGAGACAGATCTATGCTTATAAAAAGTACAGGCTGGATGCCATGCTCTGGCTTGTTCTTATTTAGACTTCTTCGTTAACATACTCTTGTAGATGCGAAGTTATGTTTTGACATTACTGCATTAAAAAAAGTTGACGCATTTTTAATGTTTTTTTTTTTCTGTAGTAAAAAGTTATTAAAAATATTTTAATGTTAAAAAATCAAACAAAAGAAGAAACATTTTAATTTGACCCAGTTTAGATTTAATGACATTATATTCAACAAAAGGCACCATATTTTCATAAGATAAAATTCATGTTAAAGTAGTAAAGAGCATAAAAGAAATGGAAAGTACTGCAAAGAATGATATCTTCTTCGCCTCCTTAAACTCACCATGGTTAATTAATCATAAAAAACAAAATAAATAAGTAAAGCAGAAGTAATGAAGGAAAGAAAATGAGACATTTTTTAAATAATTTTTTAATTAAAAAAAGATATACAGCAAATGGTTATTTATTTTTACACTTTTTTATCTTTGAAGTTCACAATTATGTTTCAAGAGAATATAATAATTATTATTTGCAGAAAGTTAAAAATTTGCTTTTATTATTATTTTATTTTATTTCTAAATAACCTTTTTTTGTGATTTAAATTATTTAAAGTACTACTTTTTTCTAATAAAAATTAAAAAAAATTAAATTAGAATTCCACCAAAACGTCTTAAGTCGATACTAGTAACAGTTTTATAAACAAGAGCACTATATTTGTCTATGCCAGATGTTTTATACCCTTCACCTGTGGTGCACAAGGGTATATATAGCTTTGTCATTCCGTTTGTAATTTCTACAATTTTCATTTCCGACCCCATAAAATATATATTTTTCTGAAATCTTATGAATAGAGGAGTCGATTAAGCCCTGACCGTCTGTCCGTCTGTCCGTGTGTTGGTTGAAATCGACTTTTAGAAGCAACTATATGTTCCTTAGATCTGTGTATGGTATCAATATCTTGGAAATATCCAGGAATGAATCGCTATTGAAATTCAGCACAATCGCCCCATAACTTTCTGAGATATGAGCAAAAAACCACGACCACCTCGTTTTTTTCACAATTACAACAAAAACTTACATACATACATACATGCATACATACATACATACATACATACATACATACATACATACATACATACATACATACATACATACATACATACATACATACATACATACATACATACATACATACATACATACATACATACATACATACATACTGGTTAAAGTAAACGTGGCATCGAATTCCAGCTGAGCCAAAAAAAAATTATTTTATTTTATTTAATATATTTTTTATATTTTATTATTTTTTTTATATTTTTTTAAAAATTTTTTAACATTTTTTTTAATTTTTTCTTAAAATTTTTTTTTATATTTTTTTTTTTATTTTTAAAATTTTTTTTTGTAGTTTTTTTTTTTTGGTATGTTTTTTTACATGTATGTACGTATTTTATATGAGATGAATGGTGATACAAACAATTATTATTGCATGACTACATGTTGTTAAGGGTATATAAGATTCGGCACGGCCGAATATAGCACTGTTACTTGCTTTAGTCCCCATTTATTTTGGGTACAATTTTTTGGCACAATATTTTCTATTTACTTAAATATGAATTATTTTCTTTTAGTTTGATTTATTATTAAAGTATTTTTTGTATTTAGTTTCAAAATAAAATCTAAGTAACAGCATTGATATTAGGATCCTGTAATTCGAAAGACCAATGACTTTAAATAACCTCACAAGAAATAGTCTTACGGTGTTAAGTCACAACTTCTTGGATGCCATTCAATATCACAATTTCTTAGATTAACTCAATCTCTAAACTTTTCTCGCAATAATTCAATTGTTGAATATGCTTTGTGGCACGTAGCCCCATCATGTTGGAACCAAATGTTGTCAAGATCAACTTCTTACAATTAAAGCCATAAAAAGGAATAATCGATCTAGACCGCTCTCCACTGACAGTAACGATGTTACGGAACGATGATCCCACCAGACACAAAACCCACACTAAGCTGTTAATTTAGGTGTCTTATTGGCACTTCAACATTATGTAAAGAAAATGTATGCTCAAAATGTTCAACAATTCGACGAATAGCGAGCACACTTGGACGATTAGTACGACCATAAAATGGTAAAAACGCACGAAAAGTTGCAATTGGAGAACGATTATTTTGATAATAAAACTGAATAATTTGTAAACGTTGTTCTTGCGTACATCTCTCCATGATGAAATTATAAACAGAACGAAAAACAAATGGCCGATTATGACATATTACATATAGCCGAAACGCACTTCTAAATCATATCATCCCTATTGGAAAACTTTTTAATTAATTTAATTGTAATATATATTATTGGTGACTTCACATATCCTAAGTGTAGTGTTTTCGTAAAATCGCAATTTTAAAAAATTTTAAAAAGTCTTAAAAACTTTACATGGCCCTATTTACCTTATAGGAACTACATCTACATATATAATCAATATAAAAGTTGTACAATAAGAATTACAATATTAACTTAAAAATTTTTGGAAAATTCTCTCTTTATTATAATGTGACATTAAGGACACCCTGTGAATTTACCAATAATTTTAGTTAAAGAATAATACAGTACTGGTCAAAACATTTGGAACTGGGATTGCGTTTGTAATTTTCTTTGATTTATTTTGTTCAAATAACACTAAGTTACTAAAATTTGTTTTTTTTTAATATCTTCATACATTGTTTTCTGTTAAACAAATAAAAAAAATTAATAACGTTAAATTAAAACAACAACAGAATTAATATTAATGGATGTATACAAAATGCAGGTGTTCAAAACATCTGCAACTCTTTAAGTAATTAACAGAAAATACAATAAATGATTTTATTGCTTAGATTTGGAAGTGTAGCCACTATTTTTTATATTTACAATCATCCACATGTTCTCAATCGGGTTGAGATCGAGAGATTGAGGCGGCCATAACATGGTATTAATTTTATTATCATCCAGCCAAGTTTTACAATCCCTGCCGTATGTTTGGGGACGTTGTCGTGCTGGAAGGTCCATGATAGTAGCATTTCCCATTCAGCATACGGAAGCATAACAGAACTCAAAAGATCTCTATAGATTGTGGCCGTCATGGTGTTAAATATGCTATGAATTGGGCCAATCCCATTTCTTAAAAAACACCCCCACACCATAATGTTTTTATCACCGTGTTTCACTGTGGCAGTTGTGTCTAACAGTGTCTCTTCCATCTGATCCCCGGATTTTGAATTTTGACTCGTCTGACCACAAAACATTCTTCCAATGCTGTTGAGTCCAATTTAAATGGATACGTCCAAAATCAAGGCGTGTTTTTCGGTTTTTTTCTGACACAAACACAAAACTGTGCATCTGTAACTTCTGAGACCATATTCTCGGGCCCTTTTTTTAATGGTGGAATGACTGGCATTTTTTAAAAGTTTAGTTTTAGCTTCTCTAACAACTGCTTTAGGGTGTTTTGTAAAAAAAATCTTGATTTTCCGATCTTCTCTTACAGTTTTAACACGGGGTCTACCACCTTTATGGGTTGTATAGATGTAACCATTATAAACAATGCGCGAAATCGTTGATTTTGGAACAGAGTACTTTATAGAAATTTCTTTTTGAGAAAGTCCATTTCTAAAATTATTTAATACTTTTTATTTAAAATCAAAATTGTTTTTTTTTTTCTTCCATTTTTACAAAAATTATTCTAACGATTTTAAAGCTTTCAACAGTTAGTCATAACTATTGAAGAACAATATATATATATATGTGTTCCTCTAACTCCCATTGGAGCATAGGGCGCCAATAACAGCTGATCGCCAGCGGACACGACTTTGTGCCGTTGATCTTAACTCGTTCCAAGATAGGCCAAGACTGTTCATCTCAGTTTCGGTGGAACGTCGCCACGTCGTACGTGGTCTGCCAGGTTGCCGGCCAGATTGTTGAAATGGGTTCCATCGAAGTGCCTGTTTGGCCACGTTGTCGTCGTTTCGTCGTAGTGTATGACCAATCCATTGCCACTTGCGCTTCCGTATTTCAATTCCTATCGGAATCTGTCTTGACTGCACTAACAGGTCGGCATTAGAGACTGTCCGAGGCCAGAAAATGCGAAGAATTCTTTTGAGACAGCGGTTGACAAATGTTTGTAGGCGGTGGGTAATAATATTCGTAACTTTCCAGGTTGTGCATCCGTAGAGAAGTACCGATTTGACATTTGACATTGAAGAACAATAATTATAGTAAAATTTTTTAAAAAATAAAACGGCCTGAATGTCACATTATTAAAAAGGATTGCAGTTATCGTTATTTCCTATAATTTTTTGGTATAAATTGCTTCGAAAGAGTTAGAGAACTGAGAGTTGCAAAAGTTTTGAACACTTGCATAATGAATACACCCAATATCATTAATTTGTTTGTAGTTTTAGTTTAATGTTGTCAATTTTTTTTTTATTTGTTTGACAAAAACAACGTATGTAGATATTAAAAAAAAAAAATTTTTAATAACTTATTGTTATTTGAACAAAATAAATCAATGAAAATAAAAAACTCAATCCCAGTTCCAAATGTTTTGACCAATACTGTAAATACACCATTCAGTTTATAAAATATAAAAGTTTTATACATTTTCATAAAACCTTTTTCTCAGATGATGTTATTAGTTTCTCTGCGCAGTTTTATGTGATAAATATTGTGATTGCTCAAATAAAAATGTGTCTGAATTTAAAGAAAGTTTGATAAATTATGTTCTTATAAAAAAAAAAATAGTTTACTATTTATTTATAAACACATACAGATACAAAAAGATAATGTAGTGGTTAACAGCTGGTAAACAACTGTTGCCATACGTTGGTAATAAATACAACTCACTTCCGTTTATACTCACTTGACATGAGTTTTAAGTTATTGTAATGGTTTGCTTTAATAAAGCTCTATCGAAAGAAAAATATTTGCAAAGTTCACATAAAAAAAAAATTAAACCTTTTTTAAAGATGAAATAATTCTAGATAGTTTCTGGGTAGTCGAACATAAATATTTTTCAAAAAATAATAATTTAGAAGAACTGAAATGTTTTTAAGTAAACCTTTTAAATCATTTTAAAGCTCTTTATAACTCTTAATATAAAATCCGTTTAATCAAAGAATCGTTTATGTAAAATATTTTTTGCTTGCAAAGCACACACCTTAATAAAGCAAATACCTGGCTCGCTGGAAAAGTATTTATTCAGCTTATTTTAATCGCATTATCTGCAATCGATAAAATTGTATTATAAAGTATGTTGAATCTGAATTCAATTCATCATTCTATTTCATAAAATAAGTTTAAAAGTATACTATTCATATAACTGAAAGTTTTTTTTTTATTGAAAATCACTCATTAGCAAAACAAGTTTATGAAATTTCTAATTTTTGAAACCAAACCCGAAGGCTATTGTTGGAATATTTTAAGATAACGTTTACCAAACATTTTTGGTTGTAGATCGAATTGTACCTGTAGTGCGATTCATTTACTTATTTTATCGAAAATTATATCGTTAAAAAAAAGTAACCATCACTTTAATCGCTTTTAGTATTTAGTAATATATTTTAATGGCAGTTAATATGGTTATTTAAATGACAATAACTATACCCTTCACCTGTGGTGCACAAGGGTATATATAGCTTTGTCATTCCGTTTGTAATTTCTACAATTTTCATTTCCGACCCCATAAAGTATATATTTTCTGAAAGCTTATGAATAGAGGAGTCGATTAAGCCCTGACCGTCTGTCCGTCTGCCCGTCTGTCCGTGTGTTGGTTGAAATCAACTTTTAGAAGCAACTATATGTTCCTCAGATCTGTATATGGTATCAATCTCTTGGAAATATCCAGGAATGAATCGCTTTTGAAATTCAGCACAATCGCCCCATAACTTTCTGAGATATGAGCAAAAAACCACGACCACCTCGTTTTTTTTCACAATTACAACAACAACATACATACATACATACATGTAAAAAACATACCAAACAAAAAAAAATTACAAAAAAAAAAATATTAAAAATAAAAAAACAATAATAAAAAAAACTACAAAAAAAAAATTTAAAAAAAATTAAAAAAAAAAATTTTTTTAAATTTTTCTAAAAAAATTTTTTAAAAAAATTTAAAAGAATATAAAAAAAAATAATAAAATATAAATAATATATTAAATAAAATAAAATAAAATTTTTTTGGCTCAGCTGGGATTCGATGCCACATTTATTCTAACGTGTACGTATGCACGTATTTTATATGGGATGAATGGTGATACAAGCAATTGTTATTGCATGACTACACGTTGTGAAGGGTATATAAGATTCGTCACGGCCGAATATAGCACTGTTACTTGTTTTTTCATTGTTTAGTTTATCGACAACAAGTTAAATAGTGTACCAGTCTCAGAAACCATTTACTCAAGTCTCACATATTGCGCTACTAAAGAGTGAGTCAGAAAAAACTTATACAATCTATTCCAGACAAAACTAATCCTTGGTCCAACAAATTATTATATTCGTTTATTACGTCGGCTTTAAAAAAGATGTTAGATAGGATCTTTTTAGCATCATACAGTTTTAACTGTTACTTCGGTCAAAATAGACAGCAAAAAAATATCCGTTAAAAAATAATTAAAAATTAAAAAAAACTCAATATGGACTTTAAAAAAAAAAGCAAAGAATCTAAAGGTTTATCTTCTCACTGTTTTAAAATCTATTTAATAGTGTGTATATTTTTTTTTTCTTTTTTATGTATTTATTAAAACTTATTAATTTTACAATATTTTATTTGGTTGTTGGGTTTAAGCTGGTCTATATGCATTTCACTGGTGCTTATGCCAGATCATCAGTAGACCTTTTACCCAAATTCTTGAAAAAGTTTTAAAATGTTATAAGTTTTATTTCAAAATTCTTATTAACTAAATAAGAATTCAAAAATAAAACGAAAAACTATAAAAAACTTTCTCAAAAACCCAACCAACATTTTTTTCTTATTAAACTATTTTATTTTTCTTATCCATTTCACATTTGGCTAACCGTTGGTTAACACTAAATGTGTATAAATGGCAACCGAAAAATAAAATTTTTCATTTTTAAATAATTTACTTAATTTATTTAGTGTTAACCAACGGTTAGCCAAATGTGAAATGGATAAGAAAAATAAAATACTTTAATAAGAAAAAAATGTTGGTTGGGTTTTTGAGAAAGTTTTTTATAGTTTTTCGTTTTATTTTTGAATTCTTATTTAGTTAATAAGAATTTTGAAATAAAACTTATAACATTTTAAAACTTTTTCAAGAATTTGGGTAAAAGGTCTACTGATGATCTGGCATAAGCACCAGTGAAATGCATATAGACCAGCTTAAACCCAACAACCAAATAAAATATTGAAAAATTAGTTGGGAGCATATCCCGAATAATTAAGTAAATTATTTAAAAATGAAAAATTTTATTTTTCGGTTGCCATTTATACACATTTAGTGTTAACCAACGGTTAGCCAAATGTGAAATGGATAAGAAAAATAAAATACTTTAATAAGAAAAAAATGTTGGTTGGGTTTTTGAGAAAGTTTTTTATAGTTTTTCGTTTTATTTTTGAATTCTTATTTAGTTAATAAGAATTTTGAAATAAAACTTATAACATTTTAAAACTTTTTCAAGAATTTGGGTAAAAGGTCTACTGATGATCTGGCATAAGCACCAGTGAAATGCATCAAGACCAGCTTAAACCCAACAACCAAATAAAATATTGAAAAATTAGTTGGGAGCATATCCCGAATAATTAAGTAAATTACTTATTAATTTTACCAATATTATTAACAGAGTTATGAGAATTTACAAATTTACAACAAGCAACATCTAAATAATTAAGAAAAGGAACTACTAATAGCACAGTTTTGAGGAAAAGTTGTTTATAAAAAACCTCGCATCAACTTAGAAGTTATAAGAAACTTTAAAATAATCACTAAAATTTGTTTATTAAACAAATGACCATCAGTGATTGTTGAGCAAATTTCTTATTATTTCAAAATTATTTTACGTTCTGCATTTTTCGTTAAATGACAGAGTCAGTTGCCTTGTCAATGAATTAAACATTTTGAAATTTAAGTTTCTATATAGAAGATAAGAATAATCAGAATAATTTGCATTTTTTTTATACGAGTTTTACCAGCTGTTTGGGATCAGACCTGACAACCATAGGTCATATTTGGACGAATACACATTGTGCAAATAAATACCTTGTTCTTTATATTATATTTAGATCTTGGGCTAAATAAAGCACGGATACAATAATTGACCTTTCGCAATTATAATTAACATGCTGTTTGAATAAAAGTTTTTTGTCAAGGACATCTCCGTTAAACGATAAATATCTAGGAGGGAAACGTTTTCGTGATTTGTTAAATGGAAATATAAACGGTTGAGTTTTATCGTCACTCACATTTATTTTCCATTTGTCATAATATTTACGAGTTAATTAAATATTATTTTCTATTCTTCTAATTATCGCATTCGAGACCTTACCACAAAAAATAAAGGCTGCATCATGGCATCTACTTAGAGTAACATCCGATGTATATCTCGAGTATGGTTTAGGGGATAATACAGATCTTTGCGGCAAGCCCGCAGGTATTTGGCTTTCACGGGAAAATTTTTTATTAGCAAATACAACATATGTCCGTTCATATAAAGATCTTTTGATAAGTTCTTGTAGATTAATTTGAAAATTTAACGTATTCCATTAAATAGTATTAAATAGTATAAGAAAACTTGAACATTCAAAATAACTTTCATAAAGAACGATAACAGATACTGTTAAGGAAAAACAACTCTTTCCATACACTTTTATCCGAAAAGCAGCCCGTTATATTCAATGCCCTGACTCTTTTGCAAATGCTGGGTTGAAGTCGTATTAAGTTAAGAAAGCTAAAAAATTAATTAAATATAAAAAATACACCTGTTGTGTGATGGTTTATGAAGCTTGTGTAATGGCAAACCTTTTTCAACTTCCAGGTAATGATTTTTATATGGCTGATGGAAGAGTTACTTTTAAAACATAAAAATGAACATGAAAAACGACTAACAAAATTGTCCAATAATCCCAGAGTATTTGCGTTCTGGTCAATTTCTGGTTTGAAGATTGCTGAGTGCCAATACACTCTTTAATTATGCCAAGACGTTGGTTTTTGTAGAAAACAATGCTTTTTAAAAAAGAGAAATTTTTTGATATTTGATTTTTATACCCTGTTCAAACAGATATTTTTATTTGTTTCAATTTAGTGTTGATTGAGCACTTAAAATAAGTGTTCACACATGCTCAATTTATCTTACTCCATTAGCATTTGATAGCTGTAAAAATGCGATGTATTTATACCAAATCAAATAATGCCTTCTCTTCAGTTTTTTTTGTGTTCATAAAATATATTTACAATTATTTTTATACATATACATATCTATATATATAAAAATCAATGTGTGTTTGTATGTTTGTATGTGTGTATGTGTGTATGTTTGTATGTTTGTTTGTGCTTTCTAGACGGTTAAACGGCTGGACCGATTTCCTTGAAATTTTCACAGAATCTTTCTGTATGTCTGGAAGGAATTATAGGCTATACTTTGGTTTGAAATTGTAAATAGGCGGGGTTCCACGCCCCATTAAAGAATAAGTATTAAATATTATATATCACGAAAGTTAATGCAACTAGAGTCTTTAAATTAAGTACGGTAAGCTTTGACATCCACACGAACATTTGAGTAAAAAATGGGCGGACTTGCAATAGTAGGCATGGCCACATGAATTAAATACTAAAATTCGTATATTTGGAAAACGATATCGATTAGAGTAGTAAAATTTTGCAAAAGCAACTTTGATATTCAAATAAACATTTATGGAAAAAATGGGCGCATTAACAATAGTGGGCGTGGCACCTGCCATATGAATTAAATACTAAAATTTGGGGTGGCGAAGCACAGCGGGTATTAGCTAGTATACTTACATTTATATATTTGAACTTTTTAAACATTTTTTTAAAATTTTCATCAAAAATTTTTCATTTTCTTAATTTTTGTTTTTTGTATATTTATTTGTTTGACATTAAAAATGCCACCTATAGAATTTTCTTCTCACTGAACATACTTGTCAAGAGTTGTATTTCGAGTTTTGGATAATAAGTGAAACAATAAAGTTTATATCACTCAATTTAAAAATAATTTTTAGTATGGTAAATTGATCTCAATAAGGCCTTTAATCGCGATAACATTATATATTGACAATTAAGGCGCGTGTGTGAACATAGTATAAATCATAATATTATAATTGCATGACAATTTAAGTAAACAAAAATAATGAACTTACAATCATTGTATGTTTAAACAACAATTATACAATCAATCATAGTATGTTGGTCTTAGAATATGATTACAACAAACATGTGTTTTCTTTTCTTGTACTTAAATGTGAGGGACAATTAGATAAATAAATTATAAGATATTACTTTTAGTATTAAATTATGTATTAAATGATATTGACTCAAATAAATTTGATAATTTTGTTGAAATTAATAGAAAAAAAAAATAAAAAAATTTAAAAATATTTTTATGCAAGTTGTTCTTTGTTACATTGATGAATGTACCAATCAATGTACAATGAAATAATCAATAATCTATCCGTTGACAGAAAAATAATAATTCTTCTTATGATTTTACTATTTATACATCGAATATCTTGTGGATTTATTCAATTTACCAGAAGTGTATGTATGCGTATACGGCACAAATTTATTTATTTATTTATTTATTTTTTAGATTTGTTAGCCTTTGTAAACTTATGTATGTCTGTATGTTAGAATTTGGTCCTTTTTCCATTCTGTATATGTTTAGTAGGACAATAACAGCATATTCTTCTCCGTTTAATGTAAATTATACATAATGGAAATATGTCATTTTTTTAAAATGTCATGATTAGAAATGAGTCGAACTGAGCTGATCATAGTCAATCAAAAGGCAGATAAAGACTAAGTAGGGTTAAACCCCTATAAATTACTATGAGGCATAAATTTTTTATTTTATTTTTTTTTTGTAACTTTTGATTAAGTAAATGTTTGACAATTCCATTTTTTATTCTTATTCATTTTTATATGTTGTAGGCTTTTGCAACAAATTGCCGTTAATCTTTGTATAACATAAGAGATTTATATAATGCTTGTAAATGTATTGCTTGGCTTTGCAGGAACTATAAATTAATTGTAATTTTCTATGACTACTCTAAAGTGATTAGAAGGTGGTTTGTTTAATTTTAGTTATTATTCGATTTTTTATTTAACGTTACAAAACTATTTATATAAGAATAAATTAAGTTTGTTCATTATAAGCTGAATTACTAAGAGTGTTTTTCTCCTTATATATTAATTCTATGGCAACTGCATGATAATTTTTTTATATATTTTTGTTTCATAAACAGAGATTGTAACTATTTTATTTAATGGCATTACATATAGCTAAGTGTTAAGAGTTTAAAGTTTGTTTGCTACAAAAAAAAAAAAACAAAGAAAAATTAAGACAAGGCAAACGGAAAAACAAAAAAATACATACATACCCAGCAAAAACTAAGTAATGACTTGCTCTTACTAAACAACATACTTTTCAATGACTATTACATATTGTCTGTCTTACTTTGAAGTATTTTAGTAATGATTTGATTTATAATGTGATACATGAGTACTAATTTTCAGACATTAGCTTAGATACACACACAATACAATTTCTTATTGCAAAAATTTACCAGAAGCCATTCAAATACATAACTTTAAATAATTCTCATTTAGTTTAACACGGAGAGGGTATAAGTAATTATTTTGACAACAGCGACAGAGCATTTTATTTAAAGTGGTAACTTATAGATTTTCACTGATTATTAATTAAAAATTAACGTTTCGGAGAATAATCTATTTTCGTCCTTAACCCTTTGACGACCAGAGGCAAACATACTTGCCCAGGGGTTTTCATCATATAATTGTTTCAGTAGAAGATCGAGTAAATTTAATTAAAACTGGTTTTACAGCAGACGATAGTGGCAACACAAACGTAGTAGGTGGTAGGTTATTATCTGCCCCCATTTGCCCGCTAGGTGGACTCAAAGTTGGTCAAAAAGTCAAGTTACTTTAGAGGGGTAGTGTGGAGAGAGCGTAGGATGCATCTGTCTAAAACTAAGGCATATTTTGGCGGCACCTCTTACCTTTTAAAAAATATATTAGCGAGGTTTGTGTAAGTTTCGAGCTGCCCACAACTTTGCCAAACTTGTTTGGCAAGTATGTTTGCCTGTGAGCTGAAACGGAAAAAAAGGCACCTAAAAATAATCAAATGTTTGTTGTTTATTTTCATCATTATATGTATGTCTGAGTATACAGTTTTAAATTTTTTGGTGCATGTCTGTTTATAATTGTTAATGATGAAATTCAATTGAACAAAACGGATTTTATTTGTTATTGTTTTAAGTTGCAAGCTTTTTTTGCGCTGCTTGTGTCTTCGTTTTCATTCACTAATTATTCGAAATCAATCAGAGCAGACGTATTTCGTGCATTACTATTTAATATTGTATTATTATAGTATTTCTAGTTTTATTTTTGATTAAACAGTGTTAAGTAAGGATCAAATTGAACAACTTTTGCTTTGCGATAGCAGTGACAATGGGGAAGAGGCTGCTACACATGAAGAGGATATTATTTTTCTATAAAATGACGCTATGGAAATCCAAGAGGATAAACCGATAGAAATTGTTATCGAAGGCAATAATCCCGTAGAGTCTCCTGTAATTAAAAAGGTCCGCATTAGTCGTAACCCGTTACCAGTTGCTGTAAAGGCTGATCCAATTGCAACGACTTCTGATGCCTTAGTTATACTAGAAAAGCCAACACTTTTTATACCACCAGAGAAGACTTTCCGGTTCAGAGAGACGAGTGCCTATAAAAGCCCAGTTTTTACTAGATTTCAGGATTGCACTTATGAATATTCCCAAGTTCTAATATTTTTTTCTTGGATAAAAAAGTCCCTTTCAACCTAGAGGCAACTATGTTTGCCAAGTAAAATTAGGGACAAAGAGAGGGCCTAGTGGGCCAAACTTTTTTTTCGTAATTATTATTGGTGCATATATTATGAAAATACAAAAAAAGAAAAAATCGCTTCAGTAGAAAAAGTCCGGTCGTCAAAGGGTTAAAGGAACTGAACGACTTCTGCAAGTTCATAACAGAAATGGGTTATTTATGGCATTAAGTACTTAATTGTTTATAAATAATTTACTAAATTATTCGGAATAAGCTCCCAACTAATGTTTCAATATTATATTTGGATGTTGGGTTTAAGCTGATCTTTTGTTAATGAAAATTTGAAAATAAAGCTTGTAACATTTTTAAACTTTTTGAAGAATTTAAATAAAAGGTGTTCTGACGATCTGGTACAAGCACCAGTGACATGCATATAGACTAGCTTAAACCCAACAACCAAACAAAAGGAAAAGTACTTATTTATTGCTAAAAAAAAACTAAGAACATATTTAAGTCTCTATTTATAAGCGACCGTAATAAGTACTAATACGAGTTCCGATTTGTAAGCGAGGGTGTCAGGTACTTGTTTTCAATGACATGAATTGTAAGTAGTGATGAAGAAATGTCTTTTAGTACATTCAACTCATTATATTGTTAAAAACTATGACAAAAAAGTTTCTTTGCCGGTGTTCAACTGGTAACAAAGTAATAAAATACAGGTGGAAACACCAATGATTTTGACATTAGTGTGTCATTGGAGATCATGTGTTTACATGAATATATTAATGAATTGCATTCTATTTTTATAGTGCATAGAACTCATGCATATTTGATGAATGTTTCAATGTTTCATGAGATGATTTCGTTAGTTTACATGATTTTTTTAAGATATTTTGCATTATGCTGCATTCATTTTTAAGCACATCAATTTGTGACAAATTATTTCGCTTTTAAGGAGTAATTTAGAATAAATGCTTTTACACTATAAGTCTTGAAGTCTTGAAAATGTAACTCGCTGTGCAATATTTCTAATATTTTTCGCTGGATATATACAAACGCTTTGTTTGCCTGTAACGAATTTTTATAACCACCATAAATATTTCAAAGGCTAAATCATATTTCTTAAGGTCGGAGAACTTTAACTTGACAGTTCTCTGTAATTTTAAATTCAGGTAAATTTAGGTAATTTATCATGATAAGGTTCATGCCAGAGCAACTTTTAAATTTATTTGAAAGTCATAGCCCAAACTGACAATTTAATGTCGCTCAGTAATGAAGCACATTTCTGGTTAAACGTTTTTAATTTATTATATATGATATTAGATGTTAAAGACTCTATAAATACTTAAACACTAAGAAGAATATGAGTCCTATCAAATATCTCTGTTTTGTTTTTAAAAATCAAAATATTTCAAAAACATATTAAATATTACCTTAATAAAAAAGTTTTTCTTTAAATTTTATAGAAATGAAGCACTGTACGTCATTTTCCTAAAAATAAATTAACATATTTCAGTATTATCAGATATTCTGCATACAGTTTGCTCTTAAAAGTAAAACAATAAAAAAAGTTTCCGTAACAGAAAACTTTTGTGCACTGTTATATTTATATACATTTTTAGAAGCTGTAGCATAAAAAAAAACATCACATTGTTCAAAATTAAGTATCATAAACTACAATTTGCATTAGAAAAAATTTTATATGAATATGTGTGGAACAACAATACTGTTCGTTTATTCATTTTTGTTTCTTTTTTTTTTGTATTCACATTTAAGAGTATTGTCTAAATTTTAAAAGTTTGAAACTTTAATAATTTTATAAACTTTTCAATAGTATTTGCATTGTTATCTGTAAGCAAAAAAAAAAGAAAACAAGTAAGAGCGCTATATCCGGCCGTGCCGAATCTTATATACCCTTCACAACGTGTAGTCATACAATAACAGTAGTTTGTATCACCATTCATTCCATATGAAATACGTACATACATATAAAAAAACATACATATATAAAAACATCCCATTGTAAAATTATAAATTTGCGTATGTATGTAAAAAAAAAAAAAATAAAAAAAATTAAAAAAAAAAAATTAAAAAAAAAATAATTAAAATATATATAATAAATATAAAACAAACAAAAAATTAAAAAAAATAATAAAAATATAAATAATATATTAAATAAAATATAAAAAAAAATAAAAATTAAAAAAATTAAAAAAAAAAATATTCGATGCCACGTTTTCTCAAACCAGTATACACGTTTGTATGTATGTATGTATGTTGTTGTTGTAATGTTGTTTTTGTGAAAAAAATCGAGGTGGTCGTGGGTTTTTGCTCATATCTCAGTTGTTTATGTGCCGATGTTTCTGATTTTCAGTACCGATCTACTCCCGAATATTTCTGATATTTTAGTACCTCACCCGGATTCAAGCGATGTCGGGGGGCTTCAAAAAGTTGATTTCAACATACACACGGACAGACGGTCAGACGGACAGACTGACAGAGCTTAATCAACTCTCTTATTCATAAGCTTTCAGAAAATATATACTTTATGGCGTCGGGAATGAAAATTGTAGAAATTTCACACGGAATGACAAACCTATATATACCCTTTTTCACTGTGTGAAGGGTATAAAAACTTAATATTTGTTTCTACAGTGAGATTTTAAACTTTAAGGCAGATTGCGCATAAATACAGCATTTTCTGAAAATGTTCTTTTATTTTTGGATCATAAAAAAATTTTACAAACCTTTTTCGTAAACGTTGCAATTTTTCAATAATTTTTAATTACAAACATACACCTAATCGAAATTCTTCTGCCCAAGGAACTGCAATTTATACACTCTATTTTCCCCATCTATATATATAAAAGTGAAACTCTGTGTGTGTGTGTGTGTGTTAGCTATAGACTCTGAAACTGTAAAACCGATCGGGCTCAAACTTTGGTAAGTTGTTGTACACATACCGGGGAGTGTTTATGGATGAAAAAAAGTGGGCGGAGCCACGCCCATAAAAAATTACTTATCAGTTTTAGCTACTTGCACTTGACCGATTTTTCTGAAACTTTGCACACATATCGAGCTCTGATGACTAAATAATTTCGTGATAAAAAAAGTGGGCGGGGCCACGCCCATAAAAATTTTTTAATTTTGAGGTACTTGCAATGGACGGATTTTACTGAAACTTTGCACACATATTGGGCTGTCATGACTTTATAATTTCGTGATTAGAAAAGTTGGCAGGGCCACGCCCATAAAAAAAAGTTATAAGTTTGAGGTACTTGCACTGGACCGATTTTTCTAAAACTTTGCACACACACTAAGCTGTCATGACTTTATAATTTCGTGATTAGAAAAGTGGGCAGTGCCACGGCCATAAAAAAAGTTATCATTTTGAGGTATTTGCACTCGACCGATTTTTCTGAAACTTTGCACACATATTGAGCTGTCATGACTTTATAATTTCGTGATTGAAAAAGTGGGCGGGGTCACGCCCATAAAAAATTAGTTATCAGATTTAGCTACTTGCACTGGACCGAATTTTCTGAAACTTTGCAAACATACTGAGCTGTCATGACTTTACACTTTCGTCATTGGAAAAGTGGGCAGTGTCACGCCCATTAAAAAAAAGGTATCATTTTGAGGTACTTTCACTGGACCGATTTTTTTGAAACTTTGCACACATATTGAGTTGTCATGACTATACAGTTTCGTATTTAGAAAAGTGGGCAGTGCCACGCCCATTAAAAAAAGGTATCATTTTGAGGTACTTACACTGGACCGATTTTTCTGAAACTTTGCACACTTATTGACTATACAGTTTCTTAATTAGAAAAGTGGGCAGTGCCACCCTCATAAAAAAAAAGTTATAGTTTTTAGCCTTGCACTTGATATTCGATTAAAATTTAGAATGCGATTAAAATTCATGAAGGGGCGTAGCAACGCGCGCCGGGATTGGCTAGTACTTGATAAAATTCAAAAACAGCCAAATCGAAGTCTAGTTCCATTTTTGTAGTGTGTGTGCTAAAATGGTATATTTCTACCAAACGTTAGTTTTACCAGATTGTCCGCGGCGCTGTATGCCGCTTATTTGCACGGCTTAAACTCACCTTATTAAGGTGGTTCTGGAAGGCTTTCTGGCATATGTTCAACATAAAATAAGAAAAAAATCATACCAGCTAATGAGAAAAAAAAGGAATGCGCACCTGAAGTGAACATAACAAACACACAATAAAAAGTTTTATCTCCGGAAAATGCTATATAGCAACAGTTATTTATACATCATTAATTTTTTTCTCTTGCAGACAATTAACGAACTTAGTTGATAAATGTAATAATAACCTTCATCAACCGTTGTAGGGTTACATCATGACAACTCAGTTGCCAAATTTTCTGCTGTTATGCAGGACAGCGCAGTCCCATAGAAATTAAAAAACTTTTTCTCGCAATGGAATTTAGGTGTTAAAGTACACATGACACACATATTTTCACTGCTAAAAAATATTTCCCAAAGAACCGCATTTACAATATTTTACAATCGAATATGTTTTTTTTTTGTTTCTAATTAAATAAATAAATAAAAATCAAAAGTAGTTCGTTGTTAATCGCTTCACTTAAGAATGGCTGCACCGATTTCCCTGTATTATTTTTTAAGTGTTTGCCATAACTCAAGAAAAATTAGCGTGCCCCCTGTTAAGCAAACTTTTTTCTTTTAAAACTAAAATCTTAGAACAAATAGAACGAATTGTTAAATTTTTTTTAAGTAATCTACACCTCTTCAAATGGCTCTTGCGTGGAGATTTTCTTATAACTTTAAGTGGGTGTGGTTCTCACTTCCCATAAAAAATCAACAGTTTTTGCCACATATCCAGATAATATATACAAAATACAAAATATAAAGTCTTCAAAAGTAATGTCTGGTATTATTTTGCATCTCGTTCCCATAGATATTCATATATTGGCCACATCCGCAAGTAGTGCGGTGAGGCTTAATGCGACTGGATGTTGGAGGTCGAGGACGTATGGCCATGCGAGTATATTGGCCACGCTGCCTTCGAGCGTGAATCAACCCTCTGACTACATTACGCCCTACATGGATTTTGATGGGGCGTTCAGGGTTCTTATTCCCTCCAGGAGAGAGTGGAATGGGGGTCGCCTTTTGGGGAGTTTTGACACCAGGATCTATACTGACGGTTCGAGGATGGAATGTGGTGTTGGATCTGGTGTCTTCTCTGATGGACCGGAGATTGAACTCTCCTTCCGTCTTCCGGATGATTGCAGCGTTTTTCAGGCGGAAGTACTCGCTATCAGGGAAGCATGTAGGATACTGAATGACGGGAATATCCACGGGAGCATTGGTATATTTGTCGACAGTCAGGCGGCACTCCTGTCACTCAGGTCATACATTATTACGTCTAAATTAGTTGGCCAATGTAGAAAGGAACTGTCAAGGCTTGGTCAGCGGGCTGACGTTACTCTAGTTTGGATTCCTGCGCATAAGGGCCACTATGGTAACGAGCGTGCTGATGAGCTAGCCAGGGGAGGATCTGCTCTGGATATCTCTAATGCAATTGCAGTTGCAATCCCGTTGGGGACTATTAAGAGCAGAATCTCCAGACACTTTCTCCGGAAGGCTGATAACAGGTGGCGTGGGCTGAGCACGTGTAAGGTGGCACGGCTTACGTGGCCCTCTTTTGATGCACGACGTACATTGCAACTTACCAGTCGGAGTCGGAGGGACATATCGAGGTTGCTGGCGGTATTGACGGGTCACTGGATGTTAGGCAAACATGCAAGTCATCTCGGACTCCCATCGAACGACCATTGTCGCAGTTGTCTGGATAGAGAGAAGGAGGAATCGGTTTTCCACTTTCTCTGCGAATGTCCTGCACTGGCGGCTAAGAGACACAGATTTCTGGGCGAACATATACTAGATGGCCTCTCTGCGATATCTGAAGTTGGACTGAATTATCTACTGAGATATCTCAGGGCCACGGGGTGGATCTAGTACCCTTACTCTTGGATTTTATTCTGAGATACACTAGAAGCTGACGAGTGATGTGGTCCTGTCAAAACGGAGTCATACAGACTCTACTTGACTGTTGGCGTGCAGCGAACTACCACGATAACCAACCAACCAAATGTCTGGTATTACAATAACAACATCCATAGTTAAGCTTGAAATAGCCTGGAAAAGAACAATGGGCGTGGTATAATAATCACATCGAAGTGTGACTATTTTCTTTGTTATTTCCGACGCCATGTTCGATATTGAATTTTTTAGTTTAGTTTTTACATAGTTAACTGAATATCGTAGAAACTTCTCACAGAATGACAAACCTATATATACCCTTTTTCACTGTTGTGTGAAAAGTATAATCATTTTAAACCTATGTCCTAGCAAAATCGTCTGGGTTCAGTTAGTTTGTAGTAAGCCAAGGCAGACACTGAATACTGCTCATTTTCGTAAGTTTAAAAAAATTGAATTTATTTCAAACCAGCATGTACGAACGATATTAAAAAACTGTTTGCATTTATCTTTGCTGGTTAGAAACAGATTTCTCCAAAATCTTTTACAATTATCCCTAGGGGCATATCATATTTGAAAATAGTGCAAAATGCGTAAATAAATTATCTGAGAGACTTATCTAAGACTTAAATTTTTGCGGTAAACATAAGAGAAAAAACTAAGGCAGTATTAAATTGTACATTTGTATCTTAGCAATTTATAAAGCGATTGTGCTGGATTTTCATATCCAAATATTGAAGATACTGGTCTGATCAAGATGAGGGAAACTCTGAAAGATGATTTCAATTACTGCAATGTCAGATGGACATTCTCCATGGCTCAGCTATCAAAAAAAGTTTTATAATAGTGTTCTCTCTTGGTATCAGAAATCACTATTGTAGAAATTACAAACCGAATGATAAAGTTATATAATAATACTGAGTGAGAGACAACTTTTCTACACCCGGAAAACAGAAAATCACATTCATTGCCAATCGAATGGTTTAATTCCTGCAATCGAACTTTTCATTTGTGATTATAAAATTTCTATTGCAAGAATCATAATTTATTAATGCTGACTACATATTTATATTCCAAAACGAAATTCTGTAAATACAACCGTAGAATTCTACTATCACAACTAAACTATGCACTTGACAACAATTGCGGTACTCACAGCCCATACTGTTTTTCTGTGTAGGATTTGTTTAGTGCTACCCATGAATTTTCAGTAAACTTCCACATACAATGGTAACCCTTAAAGCAGAGCTCGGCATTCATATTGCACATAATATCAGATTACTCTAGTATTTGCGTTTAATTGTTAAACACATTAAAAAAATCAACGAGTGAGAAAAAGTAATTTCATTTAGTAGTTTGTTAATTTTAAACAGCAGCTTATTCTGCAACTCACTTAAGCTAAAGGAACAAATCTAGATGACTTAGATCGATAGAAAATTAAAAGGTATAAAGAAAATTTGAAGTGGTAAGATTCTCGAATCATGTTGTAGTTTCTATAACAATATTTGGTTGTCGAAAACAAGTAATAGTTATTTTTGTTTCATTTCATCATATATTTTGTCACGATAATCAAGCATTTGTTTGTATTTTATTATTTAATGATTACTTTTCGTAAAAATTTCAAAATGGTTATCATTTAAAAATAGTATGATTAAAAAAAATTATGACGACAAAAATAACATTATATTCAAAAGCATTAAAAATTACAAATAATCATTAAATAATAAGTGAAACAACAGTATGATTACAAATTAATCAAGCTATGATTTTTTTTTTAATAATAATTTGATTTCAATCGTTCTTCTTTTTGCTGAATAAATTTTTATTATTTTAAAAGTTTGAGATGTCAAAAAAATTAACAAAAATATTGAAAAATTTAAGAAAATTTACTAATAAACGAGAAAATGTAAAAAAAATATTGGTATAAAAATTGCAATTAAATTGGTAAGTTCAATCAATATGTGTATGTTACAGCAAAAGACAATAATTTGCCATAAAAAAGCAAAGATTGTCGACTTCAATTGTAGTCATAGATATGATTATTGAATGGCACTTTAATTAAACATAATAATGATAACTGGTAACCATTATATGTTTTAACCATAATCATACAATTCAATCATAGTATGTTGCTCTTCGATTATGGTTACCACAACCATATTTTTTCTTTGCGTGTACATATGGGGAATATTGGTAACACTTGAAAGCTTTTTACTTTATATTCACTGAGATGTTTTTATATTGTATTTTCATTGCAATTATTTAAAAATATATATGTACATAAATACATACTTATACATAAATACATACTAATGTGAGCTAAAATCAAATGATATAAATTTTTTCATTTGTAATAAATTTCGATCAGTATCGATGATGTAAATTTTCCCCTAGATATAGTTCAGTATTAAACAGAGGCATTCTAGCCCCCTGAATAAAGGACACTAGTTGCCTACCATTGGAAACTCTTAAAAAAGAAGTGGAGACGGATAAGAAATTATCACTTACACTACTTTTGGTCATATTTGTTTAATATCTTGTTCGACAAGTACATATATATGTAAATAATAAATCTCTGGACAAGCATAATTGTTATAAATAATCAATTCAATAATTTTAATTAATAAATTTTTTTTTAATCTATTTAATACATTCCCCTTAACGCATGCTACACAGTATATCCAAATTGCATTAAAAATATTTGTAAATACATTTTCATACATTATGCCCTTAAGTTAATAAAATTATTTAAATTTGCAATCATAGTAAATAAATTTTTAATTAAGAAGTAACACTTACTTATCATCTTATGTCGCCTCAAGTTATACTGTTAGTCCTTTTTTATGAGCCGAAATTTAAAAAAAAAAAATTTTTAACTTTTAAAACAATGATTTTTGTTTAATTAACTTCCTCACTTTCAACACTTTTTATTTAATAAAAAAAAAAACAATTTGCCTTTTGTAAAACACTTGTAAATATAAAAGATTTTTAGGTTTTCTGTTACCCTTTTAGGATTTTTTTCTCTTTCTACTTATAATGAATTTAAACTTTACGAAAACATCATTTACCACATGAGGGTAAAATTTTTTAACTATTCTTTATTTCTTATCTTTTTTCTATTTGTTTTATGATAAAAAAAAATCACTTTTTTTTTACTTTAATGCTAACAACTTGATGCCTAAAATCTTAAATTAATTTTTTTATGTATTTTATTTATCTTCCGTTTTTGAAATTGTCTGGTCTTTCCTTAGAAAACTAAAAAGTTCAAAAACAAAAAACCTTTTTACTCAAGACGTTTTAAGTCTTAATATTTTGTTGTTGTTTTGTTTGAAAATCCTGCTTGTGTTTGTATTCTGTTTTGATTTTTTAACTTTTTGTGCAAGAAAAATCTTGTTTCTTTGTTCATGTGACTATCACAATGTTTGTTGTTGTGTTGATGTAATGAAACAACAAACGCACTATGTACCAACAACACTAAAAACACAATTTATATATTTATGTATGTATGTATGGATGTAAGACATTAACTTGACTGCTTGTTATTGCTTTCTTTTTTTTTACTCTTAAATTTACTTTTCCAAGCACTTTTATTGCAAAAAATTTGTTTTTTTTTAATTGTATTTGAATCCGATTCAATTTGATTATTCCGCGTTACCGTTGTAAACACGTCGTCGTCCTTTAAGAAACTGTGGTGCGTAGTTTGCAAAATATTCTTATTTGATTGTTGCTGTTGCTTTTTAAACCGTCTGTTTTCAGTTAAACTGTTATACCACAAATGCTCACGCAGTTTTTAAATGGGAGAGTAAGTTGGATTATTAAATAATGGAAGACGCCAATATTGAGAGAGCAACTGGGGATTTTATTAAAAGCGAGTAAGATAGAGCGAGCAGCATCCCTTGAAAACAAATATAATAAATTTTTATTTTTAAAGATAAAAATCATTTACTTTTTAAGCAACAGTGTTTTATGGGGGTAATAAAATCTTTCTTTTTTTTATTTGCCATTTGACCGTGGAATAAAGGGACACTTTTTTGGTTTATTAAAAATACCAAAAGGTTATAAATCAAATTTATAATTTATTGGCAATAAAATAAAGTTACTTACTTAAATATAACAGTTACTGTCGCTAAAATTATTATTTGTAGTTATTATTATTGTTATTTTTTTAACCAAAACATATACATACATACATACATTTTTAAAGAAGTCTTAAAATAAACATTAAATTATATATGTATGTATATACATATGTATGTACGTACAGGTGCATTTGATTGATTCGAAAAAAAGATAATTGATTTTGATGTATGAATGTTTTTATAAAATATAAAACAAAATACATATGTATATAAGTACATGTGTATGTACAATACATAAAATCCAACATGTTAATTTCAAAATCGAAAATATTTATTTTGTAATTATTATTGAAATCAAGTTGTGTTAAATTAGAAGGAAATGATGGAAGTCCTGCTAATTATTTTTAGCGCATAAATAAGCCTTTGTCAAACTTTTTGCGTAAACAAACAATTGTTTTTAAGAGAAAAATTTGTCAAGTTCCCTGTAAACCCAACGAACAGTAATTATAATTTATATTCAATTCCTAAAACTTGTAGTTTTTGATTAAGCAGATTTATCCTTAATCTAAAATTTTCGTTTTATAGAATATTCACATGGACAGCAAAATTCGAGGTTCGCTCTGTCGTTCAAGGTTCGCGAACAAATCTTGAATTAATCTTCAAGAATCGCCATCCAAATTTTGACAACAAATCTTCCTGATTCATTTTTAATCTTGATGCGAATCTCTAAGAATTTACTATCATCTCCAATTTTGATAACAAAAAATCGTTTATGCATCTGTACTGGCTGTCATAAACAAAACATACATATACAAAGGAAAACAAAAAAAATATTGTTTGTAAAAAATTCAAAAAAAATCATTGTGGAAATAAAAAATATACGTTTAAACATATACATACATATATTTAAAATAAAATGGAAAAAAGAGAAATAGTGAAACGTATTTTAAAGTGTAAAAGAATGACTTCAAAAATCAAGTTATTTGATGAATCAAAAATTGAATTTCTAGTGTCAGAATCAGCAGGTTATGAACACACAACTTTTAAAAGAGCTACAATTGCTTAATATAGTAAAATTATCGCAAAATTCTAAAAAACTGAGCTTGAAATTAGTAAGTGGAGTATAATATAGAGTTTGAGTATATAGTAGTAGTTTAACAAAAAAGACGCGATAGTCGAAGGTCACACACAACGATTTTAATTACCCAACTTTTTCCATATTTACTTTTGAACTTGATTTCATATACACACACACGACAACTTCTTTGGCGATTTTTCTATTTTTTTTTTCTTGTTTTTATTTTCGTACACCTTGACATTTGTGCTATGGCCATAAATAGCAGTAATAAAAATAAAAACATACATAAAATAATATAATTGATTTTAATTAACATTTGTTTTCACTAAAATATATTGCTTGTGTTTATTTATTTTTAAATATTTTAAATGTTTAGTTTGTGATGTATTTAATTAAAATTTTAGATTACTTACACCCCAAGAGCGAAACACCGAATGAAAATAAATGTCAAATATTCAACAATAACAAAAAAAAATTGCTTCAAATAGCAGAGTACCGGCATGGCGAATTCAATAAGGTGAACTCGTCGCTAAAACAACTACAAAGTGAAAGAATACAAACGTGTATTTTGTTAGTGTAAAACAAAACGATATGTCAAAAATACACAAAAATTTGACAAGTGGTCCCTAGAAGTCAACAGCTGGTCAACAGCTGATAATCAGCTGATCTAATAAGTTCACCTTATTGAATTCGTCTTGAGTACCGGCAACTATTTTTCCCTTTTTGTTCCCCTCACCTGTGTGTGACCTTAGACTTAAATAATTGAATAAAAAATACAAACGTCAAAATAAAACATGAACTATCGTCTGAACGCCAGGGTTCGCATTCGAGATTCAGAGAGCGAACCAGGGGCCAAATTACGGCATTCGATCACGATCGAAATTTTACTCGAACGATCGAGTTTGCTATGCTTTAGGTATAGAGATTCTAATAAGAATTTTCAAATTTCGATCACGTTCGAATGCCGTAATTTGCCCCCAGGAGATTCATATTGCCGTGTGAACATGGCATTAAGTAATCAGTAAAAATGTACTGTTTAACTATTGTTAAACTCACAACTCCATATTTTATTCTGTATCGTCTATTGAAATACTGTTTTGGTTTATTTACTTGTGAACACAATTTTTGTTGTATACGTTACGCAAATTAAAAATCAGTTTTGGGATAATTAGACAGTTACAGAAATATTTAAAAAATGTAGAAAAAACTTTTAACTTATGTAAAAAAATCAACAAAAAAAATATTATATATTGATTTATTATTATGGGAGCAAATAAAAAATATTTTTTTTTATTTTTTATTTCTCATCCCTGTATGAATTCAATATAACACTTTAAATACATATGAATTGAAATTGTATTGGTATACAAAATGTTTTAATGGAAATCACCAACAACAAGCATATAATACTGTAAACACATACAAAAATAGTACCAGTAGTACTGAGGTTGTGAATTAATTTAATAATGTTAGAGGTTTTTTTCAAAAACAAAAGTATGCACACTAGATCGCTGTTAGACAAGTTTTCGTAAAAAGGAATTTAAGAAAAATTAAATTTGTAATGTGTTTAAAATAAAATTTTAAATAAAATAAAATTTAATTTTACAAAAATGGGGGAAATGTCACAACAAATTTGAATAAAGGCCTAACTATATTATGCTTTTGCTGGCTTAAGCTACTGTCAAAAATCAACGAAAAGTCTTTCAAATGCTTAAGCAAATTTTTGAAGACTTGTCGGTGTATATAGTGTACTTTTTAAACTTAAATACTTACTGTGATTAGTTGCAAATATTTATACTTTTGCAAAAACTGTTTTATTTCCGTATTTCTTAATATATCGATATTGTCACAAAATTATTAATATTTCCCTGCATTGTTCAAGCGTTCACACAACCATATTCGTTCAGCGGAAGGATAAAGCTAATAACCTGTCAGATCAGGCACGAGCTAAGTGTTGTCATTCACGAAATAAAATAAAATAAAAACGTTAGATGGCGAACCCTTTATTTTATTTATCTTAATCTTAATAAAGTTTTATTTATTAACTCTTAACCTCCATTGTGTATGCTTAGATGGAGTTACGTCGTTAAAATGCTTAAGGGTTGGTAGGGTGAATACTGTTTACCGTGAATTATATAGACTAATGCATCAATTGTGATAATAAATTTTTTTGTTTCTTCATCAATCGAATATTATTGGTAACACTAAACAACTTTTATTGTCACGACCGCAATTTTATGACCACAACTAAAATTTTTATTGCAGCCACGATTTTTTATTTTATTTTATTATATTTTTTTTATCTATAATTTTAGGTTATTTATCGGTAAATTAAAAGAACCAACTTTCTTCACATCCACCTACAGCAGCACTACTTCCCTACGAAAGCATTACACATTTACATCATACACATGAGAGTTCATCACTATTGGACGTGTGTGTTTTAAGAATGATTGTTACTAACCAGCAGTTGCAGAAGTTGAACTTAATCAGAAGTGAATGGACAGAAAATTTACATTTCCTGAAGAAGACGTAAAAAATGGCATAAAGAAAATGTTTGAAAAATTTACAAAATAAAACTAAATTGAGAACTGAATACACATTTCAAAATGGAGACATTAAAAAGCAAAGAGGTAATAAGTTGAAGCAATGAAATTCGTCATATAGATACTGTTTAATCTTCAATTTGCACGCAAATACAGACGAATACAACTTGAGTAATGTTTACCGATTTAGACTTAATAAATGGAATGAATGGTAACTTATTTCATGGTGGAAATTAGGTAAAAAAAAACAACATCTACATCTATATTAAATAGTTGGGATAATTAACAGCAGATACTCTTTAATATATTGAACGCATGACTGCTAGTAGTTTAGCTAAAATAGGTCAACTTATTGAAGTATCAATTATTTCATTAGTGTACAGTAATGGCTGTCCGTGAAGCTACGAATCGAGGTAGTTTTCTTTATATATTTAATGCCTTCCATAAGCCATAACCACAGCCTGGAAAACATTATTGTGATCTGGTGGATGGAAGTATTTATTTCTGTTTTGGCTCATATCATATAAACCTAATACAGTTCCGTCACCAATATTTTATACGTCCGTGTAAAGATGTATTTCTTGGGTATTTCTTTTCCTACTTCTTCCGGTATATGTCACATGAAATCTCAGTAGGATATCGGTTATATTTATAAATCTATACATAAGTAAGTATTATTTACAGTCAAACCTAAGTAGGAGCGTTAAGCGGTAAGCTGTAAGCATAAGAATTTTTCAGGTATTTTTATTGTTGTAACATAAACCAATCACGCGTATAACTCTAGCGCTGGATGCTCAATGCTCCTGTTAAGGTTTGGCTGTATGTTATCGATCGTCTTTATAAACTACTAGCTGACCCGGCGAACTTCGTACCGCCCAATAATCAAGAAATATGTATCTGTTACCTTTTTATCTAAATTAAGTTAATTTCTTTATTAAGTATTGCTGTTGGTATATAAATAAATCAAAATTATTTCAAAAACAAAGTGTTTATTATTCTAATGCTTTATGATACACAATATTCTTAGTTTTATTTTCTGCCGCGTATATAAATAGTGTTGTTGGTATTCTGACACGGGAACAGGCGACATATAACTGGTTCATGTGAAACACATGAATTTTTAAGATTAATGCCACAAACACTTAGCGACTGTCCTTATGGACATTGCAAATGCTAGCCGCAGTGGAAATTGTAACCGTGTAAAGTCGAACGACATGTCGTTCGAAATTAGAGGAATCCGTGAAATTAAAACGTCTTCTTCTTCTTTGTACTTCCTTTTCAAAATTGTGGCTTCTATCAAGTTATTTATTAATTTTTTCGGACCCATTGCAAACACTTCAGTAAAAAAACACACAGTACAAATTATCCTGTAGAAACTAATGTGAAAAGTACACTTAGAAATGGTAAATGAAATATGTAGTTATTTTTTTATTATAACTCCGACCACAGACCAACTCCGACCGATATATTTGCAAAGAGCATGTAAACTACGCTTCTTTGTTTTAATGGCAACTACGTAAATATTACTGCCAGTGACACATTATTACTATTATTATTTTCTTACATAAGAACCTTATCCTATTATTATTATTATACTTTATTAGAATTTATAATGAATTATAAACCTAATATTAAACAAGGATAAGAGCACTAGCTGCTTTGGCTATCGGCTCTAACATAATACAACAAAAAAAGAACTGGGGAAATCGGTCCAGCCATTCACGCGTGATGTCGTGACCAAGGCAATAAGGGATTCATTTATATATATATAGATTAAAAAAAATAAGAAACCATAAGCATACAAAACCTATCTAGAAGTTATCTAAGAGAAAAACGATAATATCGACGATCGAGGGACAGATGCATTTTTTGATTTCAAAAACTCATAATAGATGACTTCAAAAATACTTTCCCATAGAAGAAATATTTTTACAGATGGTACTATGGTGTTGGGTTATACTTATCTATATATATAAAAGTGAAACTCTGTGTGTGTGTGTGTGTGTGTTAGCTATAGACTCTGAAACTGTAAAACCGATCGGACACAAACTTTGGCAAGTTGTTGTACATATACCAGGGAGTGTTTACGGGTGAAAAAAAGTGGGCGGGGCCACGCCCATAAAAATTAGTTATCAGTTTTAGCTACTTGCACTTGACTGATTTTTCTGAAACCTTGCACACATATCGAGCTGTCATGACTAAATAATTTCGTGATAAAAAAAGTGGGCGGGGCCACGCCCCTAAAAAAGTTTTAATTTTGAGGTACTTGCACTGGACCGATTTTTCTGAAACTTTGCACACATACTAAGCTGTCATAACCATATAATTTCGTGATTAGAAAAGTGGGCAGGGCCACGCCCATAAAAAAAGGTTATAATTATGAGGTACTAGCACTAGACCGATTTTTCTGAAACTTTGCATACATATCGAGCTGTCATGACTAAATAATTTCGTGATTAGAAAATTGGGCAGTGCCACGCCCATAAAAAAAGGTATCTTTTTAGGTACTTGCACTGGACCGATTATTCTGAAACTTTTCACACATATTGAGCTGTTATGACTTGATTAGTAAACTGGGCAATGCCACGCCCATAAAAAGATTATAATTTTTAGGTTTTTGCACTTGATATTCAATTAAAATATAGAATGCATATCGATTTATTAACGGGCGTAGCAAAGCGCGCCGGGTTTGGCTAGTAATACAATAAACAATATAATTTTTTAAAGTCCAAATACTGCCCCCTTCTGACTCAATAGGTTCTTTAGTGATAAGTTCTTCCTGTTAATCTGTGGTTTGATCGCAAACTTTAAACACAAAACTTCGTCCAGCCAATGTTTGAAACTAATGACAATGAAGAGCATATGGAGCAGGCTAGATAAGTGTTTTTGCAAAAGATTCCTCATAGAAACAAAGAATAGCTTTTGATACTCTGTACATAATGAGAGCACCAAGAAGCATCGTGTAGAAAATCGGAAATCAATTGGGTTTTTATAATTATATTTTAAATTTACATGATACATTTTTATGTACTTATAGGGCCCATACACAACACCATAAAATTGTGCAATCAAGTGTTTGTCCAATTAAGCACCAGTGGTGGTACAAAATTCATTTTTTACCCAAAAATTGTATGAAAAAGTTTGTAATGAATAACGAAAAAATTTGTGCAGCACTTATTATTGCTATTATCCTTAAACGAAAACGAAAACGAATAAGGAGCAAAAAAAACGTGTTTGGATGAAGAAATGGCATTGAATTGGCATTTATATTTAAAATGTTGTATTTTTTTGATGTTTATGCCTTGACGATTTAACTTTTATGAGCTTATTTTGCCATACACGACTAAGTCATGCTGGTACAATGAAAAAAATATCAAACTATTTTTAATAAAGCACCATCACACCACAACCTCATACACGGTCAATCAGTTGGCACAGTCACTTGATTGCACAATTATTATGGTGTTGTGTATGGGCCCTATTACCGAAACTTTCCAGAATGCTTAAAAAGGATATGCGCCTAAAACTTAAAACATTAGCTTGAAAAATTAATTGCTACACATAATAATTCAAAACAAAAATTAGAAAAAAATTATGTTTTTTTAATCATACAGCATAAAAATCTGACCTCTAGTTGCTCCTCGAAATATCCTTTGTAGTGTCATTAACAATAAATAAAAGGCAATGTTTTTTTTCTGATTTAATTAAATACTTGAAGCACTTATTTTGAAGGTTAGTTCAAGTCTTCCTTTAAATATGATTTTATTACTATAAGAAATGTTTTTATTTTTTCATTTTTCTCTTTTCATAAATTCATTTTTTATGTCCTTTAGGCATTTCATGTCCATTTGAATTAATATACTTAAATTAGCATTTTTATTTCAACTGTAGATGGTATCTGTTTTTATTTCATGTTTAATTTATCTATTCGAAATAAAGAGCGAAATTTGCTGTCAGTATTAAAGTTATTTTTATAATAATGCGACTTGTGGCTTTTAAAAAAAATTTATTTTTAAGTCGTTTTTATTTAATAAAAAAGCTATTTCTAGAAAATTGCTTTAAATTAGGCTCAACATTTTGTCAGTTACATTACAATAACCTACAGACAAAATGGTGGACTGTTTTGAACAATTTAGTTTGAAAAGTGCTCTTTAAGACTTAAATACATAAATTTTTGGTGTTCAATTGATCAAATATATGTGAAGATGATTTGCTGGACAATTTCTTTGATAATTTTGCGTAATTTTTGATTTGCTTCAAAATATACTTAGTTTGTTTAGTTGGCAAACATTTATTTTATAAGTCATGACAAATTTGTATGTTGAGTGTAGATATTCTGTGACACTCCATATGTATTGTGTAAATTGTGTTGTAAGATAAGACTGCAGACTTATCAAGTACATTTTGTTACGATTATGTACATATCTATAAAGACTATTTATTTATTTGTTGCCTTCTTGCACAACAATACAAAGTCTTATAATTATAGTGCAGGAACTTAAAATTGTACAAAAAATTCTGTCATAACGAATCAAAATTTAATACCAAATAAAACAAAGTGAGTTCGATTATAATACATTTACATGCTAGTAATAAAATAAATGTGAAAGCTTGTATGTTTGTGTGTATAGATGTTTGGCTATTTGTTACTCAATGACGCAAAAACGACTGAATGGAACTAAATTTAATTTGCCACACAGATAGACAAAAACCTATATCAACACATAGAATACCCTATAAATATCACAATAATCTGGCGAATTCGCGAAATAATGCTAAAAATATTTCTTTTTGTATTCAGTTAGTCGGTTGTTCGAGCGTTTCGAATGCCCAAAATTTTTCATGTGCTGGCGAAAAAAATGTAATCATTCAACGTCGCGTCGTATGTAGGAGTATTTTTTTCAGATATTTAAATTAAATTCTATTCTACAAAACGAATATAATATATATGAATGTTTGTATATGTAAAAGCTTTAATATTGTTACTCAATCTTGCGAGAAATTACCAAACGAATTTAAATGAAATTTTCCTTAAATTAAGCCCACGAAGTCCCGAGCGCAGACTACTAAAATGTTTTCCAATAACTATTGTTACAGAAACTCAAAAGTGTTTTATTTAATGTGAAGTACAATCGATACAATTAAGTTCTAAATAAAAAGTCATTCTAATGGCCTTCTTCTGCAGGAACAAATTCCAAGAACCCAATTTTCGAGCACCTTTTCCACTACATAAAGTCGAACATCATGAATGGCATGCTCAATAGTGATTTGTTCAGCTTAAAGTTAGTCTGGTTTATTTCGAAAGACCAATGACTTCGAATAACCCTACAAGAAATAGTGTTATTGTGTTAAATCACAATTTCTTGGAGGCCATTCAATATCACAATTTCTTGATTAAATCGATTCTCCAAACTTTTCTCGCAATTATTCAATTGTTTCATTTGCTGTGTGGCACGTAGCCCCATCTTGTTGAAATCAATCAATCAATGCTATCAACATCAACTTCTTTTAATTTCGTCCATAAAAAATTGGTTATCATCGATCTATACCGCTTTCCATTGACAGTAACGGTGTTACCAGCTTCATTTCGAAAGAAGTAAGGACCGATGATTCCACCAGATCAAAAACCACACTTAACTATCAATTTGGGTGAATGTAATGGTTTTTCATAAATAGTTTTTGTGGATTTTCTTTGCACCAGAATTGACAATTTTGTTTATTTACTGCACCACTCAGATGAAAGTGAGCCACATCACTACGACCATAAAATGGCAACAGCGCACAAAAAGTTGCAATTGGAAAACGATTATTTTGATAATAAAACTGAATAATTTGTATACGTTTTTCTTGTGTATATCTCGGCATATGTATATAAAAAACCAATAAAAAACTATAAGAAAACAAACATTAATTAGAACGTCAGAATAAACTAATATTCGTTTAAAGTTAAATAAAAATTAAACCGTTAATTTTAAAAATTCTCAAAACAACCTAAGTTTTTCAAATATTTTACAAATCCATTAATCATTAATATATGCTTATATTATGTGGTATTTACATTATTATACATTTCTTCCGGAAATTCTCTCATTAAAAATTTTGTAATTACTTTCCTTTTGGACGAGTTAATCTACTTTCGCCTATAACCAAACATATCCTCGGATAAAGGATAACTTTCCTGTGTTTTTAAATTTTTTTTACAAAAGCCCAACACCTTCCCGCAGGCCGAAGTTTTCGGCAGTTGGATTGATTTGCCACCCGTGATACAAAATTGACATTGCTGTTTGGAAAATAACTCAACGACTTTTGGTCCATAGTAGCTTGATGCAAAATAGGATTAGAAATAAAAAGGTACTTTTTGCTGTTTTAAGAGTTGTAAAAGCCCTATTTGCAGACTTTTCGTAATATGTCGCTGTTAATAGTGCCTGGTGTCACAAATGATTGGCGGTTTTTGGCACAAGTACAAATGGGTTGCCATACAAAAGACTTTTGTCTGTCAGTGCATAAGTTTCATCATCCAAAACACTTTTATTTATTGTAAAATTTAAATTTAAATTTTTCGTTCATGATTTTGCTTCTAATTTCTTTACTGGCTCGCGATCTGGAACTTTCTTAAACATCAGCACAACATCTGGTTTCGCTCCGCGCACAAAAGTCACAGAGCATAAAATATTAGGGTTGTTCAAATCCTTTTGCCTTACCAACATCTGGAGTAAAATTTTTTCTTTCGATTCTAGGATTCATTTAAATGTCCAAGTCTTTTAAATACCGTTTAATGGCTTTTGAAATAGTGTAACGATGAATCTGCAGATCTTTTGCTTTTTTTCTTTAAGTTCGTAATTGACTTTTTTAAGAGTTTTAATTATTTTTTATGAACTTTTTTGCCATCCATTTTGACTGAAATAGCAGTTGAAAATTAATGATTTTGACAAGATCGTATTTGACATATTATTAATAAAAGCTAACGTCATTGAAAAAAAATTAGTTGACCAAGAAAAAATTTGGGCTGGAATAGTCTGTATAATTTTTTTCTTCCTCATTCCTTATAAATAAAATAATAAGGAATAAATAAATATATTTAATCAAAATATTTTTAACATTTACACGAAATTTGTAAAAATAAGATTTTAAAACATTCAAACCAAAAAATTGCAAAAAAGCATTTTTTAAATTAATTGCTTTTTCGATTGAATAGAAGAAGCGTAATAAGCATTCTTATCATTAAACAATTTGCAAATGATACTCTCAAGAGCCATTTTTGATAAGATAAAATACATGATGTTTTAAAGCAATAACTCAAGCTTCTTCTTACTTAGAAAATTACAGCTAGAGAACAGTTCGTAGCCACAGTACAGTCTTGGAACCAAATAGGCCCTCGCCAGTAGTATTCTTACTCTTCAGCGCGTAAAGTATTGAAGCTGACCATAATATGCTCAGCTTATTGTATACCTTTACAACGAATAAATTAATGTGACTTGATTATGCTAGATTGCTGTTAAATACTATTCCTAGGTTTTCTACCGTTGATACTACGTCAACCTTTTTATTATTTATTACGATATCTGCTATGGAAGGAGTTACAGTTGTTTTTAATGTATAACCACACATTTGGATTAACTAGATTTTAAGCATAGAAAGTTTTCCGATGCACATCGATTAATGTTGTTCAAGTCATGATTAAGTTCGTTAATATTTAAATTAATTGATATCACCTGTGATATTATTTACTATGTATTTATTTTTTTTTATAGTTTTTTTTTAGTGTAATTTTTTTAAATAATCAAGTTAGTTTAGTTTTATACATATTATTTTTTTTTTTATTGAAAATTTTATTATCGAAAAATTTCAAATAGAAATAAGTGTAGTGTGCATATTAATAATAAAAAAATAGTAATTTTGAAGGATAATAACGAATAATAGAGTAAATACAGGATAGTTAAAAGGATATTTGTGTGATTTTAATAATTCGTTTCGTCTGTTTGCCTTTTCGATATTGGATAACAAATTTCTGGAGGGAGCTAGGAAATTCTGAGCACAGTCTTGAATTCTTAGTCATCGTTTCGGTGAAAACTATTCAGATCTGGAAGGGGAAGTTGATTGATAATAGGAAGAGAAATAGGCATAATAAAGGAATAGCAGCAGAACGAAGAATTAAGCGAAAATATAAAGAAATAGGAAAGAAGAGAGAAAACATCCATACAAACACACCTTAATTCAGATCCCTTATACAGGGTGATCCAAATTTTTTTTATTGTGATACTAAATCAATGAGTAATTAACTTAAAATAACTTTAGTCGTTAAAAGAGGAAAAAAAATATGATTTTTTTTATTTGACATAATCAATGCTTAATTTAAATTTGGTTCATATTATTGTTTAAATTATATTATATTATCCATTACACTAAATTTAATTTGGAAAAACTATTAATTTGCACACGTCTTCAGTCTTCCGGCGCCCATGGACTTCGATGGAGTATACAATACAATGTAAGTTTTTTTTATATCTTTGTTAATTTTGAGTTGTCAGCCATACAAAACGTAACATAAATATAAATTAGGTATTATAAATGAATTGAACTATCAGTTTTGCCATATATATATTAAATATTAGTATATATGTATATTATTATTTTTTTTTTATTTATGTTACGTTCACATATGATATAATTTTTAATTGTTTCATAAAAAGACAATATTCGCGTTATTTCATGTAATATATTTTTTATTATTATTAGCTTCTGCTAAAATTAAGTTCCATATTAAATCTTTTAATATAATAACTATCAATATTAAATTAGAGCAGCAAATGTAAAAATTAATTTAATAAATTGTTTAAATAATAAGGTGATCATCTTTAAGTTTAATTAATTTAAATCACTGTATTAATCTAATAATTTTTTTAAAATAAATTAAGAAAGAATTATATTTTATTTTTAAGTATGAAATTTTAAGGATTTGATTATTTAATTACAAAAGGTGAAGTTATTGGTATGGGGTAGATTTTGAGGTTTCATCATATGAAATTTTGGGCTGGCATTAGACTTCAAAAATTTTGTCAGCTTGAAGGGAGGGTATCGAAGCAGTGTAGCAAATTAGATCTGAGCAACACAACTCATCGACAGCTAAATTTTCTTTTTTTTTCTCCTCTGTTTTCCATATTATAGATTGTTACAAAGTTTATTTTTTTTTTTTTTATACAGCTACCTAAGATAAAATCGAATGTAAATGATTCATAAAACTATTAATTTATTTTCTAAAGGGAACTTTAAATAACCACCACCCAGACGACGAGCACAGCCGAAGTTATAGGTAGCTTAGTTCCCTAACTATTACAACACTCAAAAGAATGGTTACACACCCGGGCTGCAAGTATACAATCATCTGCTTATATATGAACATTACAGAAAAATAATTTTTGTGTGAAACCATTAGCGTAAATTGTAAATAGTAATGATTTCAAAAGCAATCCTGGAGTCACACTTCGATCACAAGGATTTAATGAAATAAGTTTTGCATCTGTGGGTGAACATTTAAAAAAAATCTTAGTTTGGTACAAAGAATATGATGATTTGCCATATCAAAGGCCCTCAAGTGATCAAGAAGTATCAAATAGTTAATTTGAATTTTTGATTTTTTTTTATTAATATCATATTTAACACTGTCTGATGCATCTGCAAAATCAGTTATGTAGTTGTGATTAGATCGGAACCCACTTTGTCCATCAGACATCAGCCTATTCTCATGGACTTTAACGATTATATGGTTGTGTAGAATTTTCTCCAACACGTTTTAGGGAAACTAAGTATCTTCATCAGACAATAAAAGTGTAAAGTAAAAGTCAACATTTGTATTCCGACCTGATAATGATTTATATTTGTTTTTAAATTTTCAAGTTTTGCTGTACTAAGGCGTACACTTAATAAATGTTTAGAAATTAACATCTTTCATACGCCTCGTGAATATTGATTAGGTAAAATACTTTTGTGTTAATAAAACGAAAAGTTGTTGCAAGGCCAAACAAACACACGAACATATGCCGCAACATTTAAAACTTTGGCGTTTTTAGTTTGAAGAAAAAGAAATTTATTTTCGTTCCCTAGACAAAAAAAAAACACACACACCGTACCTACTTTGTTTAAACAAAGAGCAAACACATACAACTTTTACGTCAAGAGAAACGCTAAATTAAAGTAAAAGGAAACGAAGCGGAATAAAGGGAAAATAAAAGAAGAAATCATAACACGGCAGCAACAACTCCTTTTAAGATTAGTCTTAAAAATGTAAATACTTTATTCATATACATTTTATATTTGTATCTAGACAAACTTCGGTATATGTATATCCGCAAATACTACTACTATTATGTATGTATGTTTATACATATGCTTATACTTCTAGTGCTTAAAATTATCACTCATATTCAAATGTTGAAGTAGCTGAGGCAAATAATACAAATAAAAAAAATATCAACAGGATAAAAGCAACAATTTGTTGCTTTTCTCGCAACAGTTTGTGTTATATTCATAAAGTGTAGTGATATAACAATATGAATGTTCAACAACATAACTGTTATACGGAATGTAAACAATATATCAAAGATTCACACACTCGTAACCAAACACTCATTGTGCATATCGTTTTATATTAAATGTAAGAAAAATGCAAAAGTAATCAAGTTGTTAAAAATGCGGTGAGTATCTTAAAGACACACACAAAGAAAACAGTATTGATTGTGAGTACCGTTGACAACAATTGAATAGTTTAGAATTTGCTTTCGGAACATCAATATGGAGTCAACATTAAGATATTTTGATTTTGGCATTAGAAATTTTATAACCACAAAAGAAAAGTTTAATTGCAAGAACTGAACCATTTGAGGGACCAACAATTTTATTGTCTCTTTTCTGAGCGCAGGAGAACACCGTGATTTTGTCACAGCAGATGCCTTAACAAATATTAAACAATATTATTTGGATAAAAGAAATATCTAAAAAATTGCTTGGAATGAAAATATATTTTGTAGTGTTTTACTTTTAAACTAATCGGAGCATTTATTTAAAGGTTTATTTGTTACTTTTAAATTTATTAAGAAAACAAAAAACACTACTAAAAGTTAACTTTAAACTAAGTTAAAGTTAACATAGTTCAATTATTTAAATCACGTTACTTTACTTTAAAATACTAATTAAATTGACACTAGGGCTACTAATATTTACCGCACTGTATGTGACTAACAAATAAATTGGTTTTTCTTTGAAGATAATAATCAGGATTGTTATGAAATTTTATTGTTTACAGAACTAGATTTGTAAACATCAAAAAGATTATATTTTTACTTGGAATTGGGTTTTCTTTTGTTAGTATAGGAAATAGTATTTATTTTTTTGGGCATAAAAGCGAATCAGCCAAAAAATCTGCCAAAACTGTCATATGTTTTATAAATTAAAAAAAAATTCTGATAGAAATCATATGTCATTAATGACTTAATTAAAAAGATTGATTCTTGTTTTATCTTTTTAATTAATCTGATTATGAATTTGCCTAGAAATACCATTTTATACATATTCAGCACTAAGTATTCTTAACAGTATTTAGCGATCATTATGCGCACGAATTTGAGGTATTTCTTCGAAAGTACAAGCAAGAAAATTTTCAAGTTTGTCCATCATGTATTTTACTTACAAGGCATATTTTTTCCATTAGTGGGTTCACATTTTGCAACACGTTTATCTTTCATGTTGAAACTCTTATCCACACGATACAACCAATAACTAAACAATAAATGCAAAATCATTTCTTACCTTAATATACACTTCGAACATCGCGGAAGAAACACATTTGATAAGATAAGTGTTTAAGGATTATTGTACATTTGTTAATAAAAGTCATTTCACACTATTCTACAAGTCTTCAGATTTTCATTGGATTATGTCAGAGCAAAATAAAAAGATTTTTGGTCTGATTGTCAAAAAATCAAATAGAAAATTATCTCATTACATTTTGTGTCTACACTATCACATTTCAAATAAAATATAATCTGTGTAGTATTCTTTGTTATTTCCAACGAAGAATATAATGCAATCGTATTTTTATTCCCTTCACACAGTGAACAAGTAAGAGCGCTATATTCGGCCGTGCTGAATCTTATATACCCTTCACAACGTGTAGTCATGCAATAACAGTAGTTTGTGTCACCATTCATCCCATATGAAATACGTACATACATATAAAAAACATACATATATAAAAACATCCCATTGTAAAATTATAAATTAACGAATGTATGTTAAAAAAAAATTAAAAAAAAAAAATTTTAAAAAATATATATATATAAAACAAAAAAATAAATATAAATAAATAAATAAATATAAAAAATAATAATAAAAATATAAATAATATATTAAATAAAAGATAAAAAAAAAAAATTTAAAAAAAAATATAAAAAAATAAAAAAAAAATTTTTTTGGCTCAGCTGGGATTCGATGCCACGTTTTCTCTAACCAGTATACACGTTTGTATGTTTGTATGTTGTTGTTGTAATGTTGTTTTTGTGAAAAAAAAATCGAGGTGGTCGTGGGTTTTTGCTCATATCACACCGATGTTTCTGATTTTCAATACCGATCTACTCCCGAATATTTATGATATTTTAATACCTCACCAGAGTCCAAGCGATGTCGGGGGGCTTCAAAAAGTTGATTTCAACATACACACGGACGGACGGTCAGACGGTTTAAAACAAGAATAAAAAATGTGATAATTGAAAAGAATAACTAAAGGGGAAAAGCTTAAGTTTGGTAAATTTCGTTCTCACTCACTACAGCAAAAATATGAATTTGTATGTGAAGTTTAATTTACAAAATCAATTTTCGTATAAACTTGTGAGTTAAATAGATGATATTTACATCCAACACTAAGACATTCCGATCAAAGAGTGCTGATGATGAAACCGTAGCTGGTTTCGAAAATGCATTCCACTCGGCTGGTGTCGGGATTAAAACTTACTTTTCCAACATATTATTTTATTATCACAAATAAAAAAATTGATTTCTTCATTTAATGATTAGAAATTTAGTATTAAAAATGCACTAAAGCCAAAATAAAAATAATAAGTTTTTAAATTTTTTTTTATTTTTTTTTTGTTTTATATTTATTATTTATATTAATTATATTTATTTTTAATATTTTTTAAATTTTTTTTTTTTATTTTTTTTTTTTTTTTGTTTTTAACATACATACTTACGTAAATTTATAATTTTACAATAGGATGTTTTTATATAAGTATGTATGTACGTATTTCATATGAGATGAATGGTGATACAAACAATTGTTATTGCATGACTACAGGTTTTGAAGGGTAAATAAGATTCGGCACGGCCGAATATAGCGCTCTTGTTTAAATTTTTTTTTATTATTTTTCTATTTTTTATTTAATGTTATTTATATTTTTATAATTTATTTTTTTATTTTTTTTATTTTTTTTTTTTTTTTGTTTTATATTTATTATTTATATTTTAATTATTTTTTTAATATTTTTTTTATTTTTTATATATTATTTATATCTTTATTATAATTTTTTTTTTTTTTTTTTTTAATTTTTTTTATTTTTTTTATATTTATATTTATTATTTATATTTGAATTTTTTTCTAATTTTTTTTTAAATTCTTTTTTTATTATTTTTTTTTTAACATACATACGTAAATTTATAATTTTACATTGGGATGTTTTTGTTGTATGTACGTACTTCATATGGGATGAATGGTGATACAAACAATTGTTATTGCATGACTACACGTTGTGAAGGGTATATAAGATCCGGCACGGCCGAATATAGTACTTTTACTTGTTTTATACTGATTTGATGGCGTCTCATTAATTACTTTCTTAAACGATTTAAGGATGAATTTAAATGTTGGGCGATGGAGGAACATGTTAGAAAATGGCAAAGCACTGATATCGGTAAAGTGACAATAACACTATGGGGTGAGATTCTAAGACTAAGTAGACCAACACTTAGGAAACTAACCAGTGTAATTACAGGTCATACGGAGTTGAGAACCCATCTAGCTCGCATGAAATTGTCTGAGGAAACGACATGTAGAGCATGCGAGGAAGAGACTTTGATACAATATCTCTATCATTGTCCTGCGTTTGGGCACATTAGACGCGAGAGTTTTACAATGGATACTATGCTGAACTTGGAATATCTGGGAAACTCGAACTGGAGATCTATAAAGAGTTACATTGAGGGGACTTGGTTGGTGCGTTATTTATGGGAAATTATGTTTATGGTTTTGGTTTGGAAATTCCGTTTTCCATGTGGAGCGCACAGCATGCCAACTGAGCATAAGTGTATACCTGTCGTGGGTTTGGGCTTTTAGCACCCCTCCTTTTCAACCTAACTTAACCTAATCTAATGAAAATAAGAAAACAGTTATGAAATGTTAAAAACGTGCTGAAAATTTAATTTTAATTATGTGTTTCGTTTTTATTTTATTATAAAACTATTACCTCGTTTAAAAGTTAACATTGGTTTTGTATTTTGTTCACAGTTTAAGTTTTTTGTTTTGTGTAACATGTAGAATTGCTTACTCAATATTTTGTTATGCTGGCTATTTTCTCTTCCAAACTGTTGCTTTGCTACACAAGCTAGCTCTGTTACATTGCTACATAATAAAAATAGCACGCATTTTAAATATAATGCAGGCATTCATTTCCTAACTTTTACTTTTTAAACAACACAAATTTGTCGAGAATATCACATGTATGTAAGTAACAAGCCGAAACGTTAAAATTTGACAAACCAACAATAAATTTGCCACAAAGGATTCCAACCCTTATGCTAGACTTAATGTACAACGGAATTATTATTTAAATCATTTAAACTTTATTTTTTCAATACAAACTCATAACACTTTATTCTACTAGCAAATAAACATCTCTAACAAACTATCAAAATGACTATCCAGCTTCAACAGAGATACCAATGATGTGCCACTCCTTCTAGACGAATTTTATTTAACTTCTTAATGTTTTCGTTAAATATAAATAATAGAGAAAAAAAAAACCATTAACAACAACAACTTTAAGATTTTCTATTTAAAACTGTAGAAAAATTTTATAAAAAATAGCAAAAAATACACAAAAAATATCATCATGAAACGAACATTTTTAGCAATAGCAGCCAAACGAAAACTTTAGCGTCAGCTGTTTCTCTTCATATTAGTATGAGCGTGAGTGTATTTGTGTACAGTGTTGTGAGGTTTTTGAATATTTAATGCTGTCATGGGAGACATTTAAGAGTAGTTAAGATTGTATTTAAGTTGCCTTTTCATTTTCAGTTCTTTGTACATTTTAATAATACACAACCATAGAAACCGCAGCAACAGTTTGGTGTTTTTGTGTGTTGGTATGTTTGTCTTTTGTTTTAGTTTTTTTTTTTTGTATATAATTTTTTCTCTTTTATTATTAGACAAAAATTATCAACGACAGAAAATTAATGAATATTCGAGTATTTAGAAATATTATAAATATAAAAATGCTGAAACAAAAGAATTTCCAAATATTTCCCCATAACTTTTTTTCATTCCCATACAAACTGCACAGTGGCAAATAATAAATGTATAAAAATGTTCCCACAAAAAAAAAATGAGAAATATTATTAAAACTGTATCTGTTGGAAAAAAAAGGTTATAGGAAATAAAAATTTTACAAACAACCGTTAGCCGTTGACCCACTAAAAAACTAGAAAATTAGTACTGAAATTACAAAATTTCCCAGAGAGCTGAATTTTTTGTTGAAAGCTTGGTTTCGATCCCACATCTGCTGAAAAAGACTATTCAAAATCAGTGGTTTCGGCTGCATACAATATTATCCCTTGAAACCCCGTCATAAATGATGTTTACCCGGAAAACCAATACACGAAAGTATTTTTATTTTCGGATATATAAATACAAAACCACTTCGCTTAACGCAACCCTCGATAAGCGCAACTCCTCGATCATTGCAACTCGTAAATTGTTTGCATTGTTAACTCAGTTAACGCAACTTTTAAAACAAACCTCAGTTATCGAAACTTTTCGCCCAAAAATGATCAATTTGTCATTTTATTTACATATTTTTTATTTCGAATTTTTAGCTTTAGATTTACCACTATTCGAAGAATATTGAAATAGGCGTGTTGCACATATGTAGATACATATGTACTCAGTTAAAAGAATATCTTTTCGTGAAAGGTTGTTCTATTTAAATTAAATAAAATGCCGGTGATTACAAAATTTTTAAAACTTTCAATTAAACAAAAAGGCGATAGTCGTAATAAGCTTGAAAAGGGCATATCTGTAAAAGTGATTTGCGATGAAAATAAAGAGCACAAATCCACAATATTCAGATACAAAAAAAATGAAGCTGCAGTAAAAAAATTCGTTGCAAATGCTGAATTTGAACGAGGCAAGCGTGTTACAGTAAGAGCTTGTAAATATACAAAAATGGAAAAGGTTTTCTACAAGTGGTTTATGAAGCCATCTATATATATAAAAGTGAAACTCTGTGTGTGTGTGTGTTAGCTGTAGACTACGAAACTGTAAAACCGATCGGACTCAAACTTTGGCAAGTTGTTGTACACATTCCAGGGAGTGTTTATGGGTGGAAAAAAGTGGGCGGGGCCACGCCCATAAAAAATTAGTTATCATTATTAGCTACTTGCACTTTACCGCTTTTTCTGAAACTTTGCACACATATTGAGTTGTCATGACTTTATAATTTCGTGATAAGAAAAGTGGGCAGGGCCACGCCCATAAAAAAAGTTATAATTTTGAGGTTCTTGCACTAGGCCGATTTTTCTGAAACTGTGCACACATATTGAGCTGTCATGACTTTACAATTTCGTGATTAGAAAAGTGGGCAGTGCCACGCCCATAAAAAATGTTATCATATTCAGCTACTTAAACTTCACCGATTTTTCTGAAACTTTTCACACAAATATTGAAGTCTCATGATTATACAATTTCGTGATTAGAAAAGTGGGTAGGGCCACGCCCATAAACTTTACAATTTCGTGATTACAAAATTGGGCAGTGCCACACCCATTAGAAATAAATTATAATTTTCAGCTACTTGAACTTCACCGATTTTTCTGAAACTTTGCACACATATTGAGCTGTCATGACTGTACAGTTTCGTGATTAGAAAAGTGGGCAGGACAATGCCCATTTAGTTTTTTGCACTTGATATTCAATTTAAATTCAGAATGCATTTTTATTCATTAAGGGGCGTAGCAACGCGCGCCGGGCTTTTCTAATATTATATAAAAGAGAATTTGCGCCCTAAAATATTGAGACTCGATTATCACAATAACCTCAGTTTTCGCAACGGCCAAAATTTCTATTAAGTAGTTGCTTTAACCCAACAATTTTCTATTAGTTGCTTTAACTCATATGAGAACGGTTCTTCATATGCCCACATTATTTATTTCTGTTTATAAGAATTTGCGTTGAAAAATAATGTGACTTTAAAATAAAATAGTACCTTTTAAGAATATGTGTTTAAATTCTCTAAAATTGAACCTAAAATTGATTAGTTTTGCGAACTATTTTGTTGACTAAAACAACGTTAACTTTTTTATACTTTTGTGAATAAAATTATATAGCTTAAGTACTTTCTCTTTATCAAATTATTATGAAATGGAAATATGTAACAATGTTCGGCAGGAAGAAGGCATATATTCCTATGATGTCCCCAAATGGGTCCAATGGGCAATTTGCTATTATTATTTTCTTGTTTTAATTTTATAACAACTAGATTTTAAATATATTTGTAACTGAAATATGTATAACAGAAACTAGATTTTACATAAATATCCGCTAGTACCTGTCAAGGATATGAAAAGAAAGGATATGAATGAAATCTTGTTTGTGCGATGGCTTGATAATAGCGTTTGTACCATGGCAAAAAGTCACGATCTTGTTTATCCTCTGGGCAAAGTAAAAAGATGGAGCTCTGAAGCTGGAAAAAAGTGGACGTTAACATCCCTTTACTCTTCCAAAACTATAACAAAGGGATAGGTGGAGTCGATCAAGCTGACCGACCATTCAATTGCAGCATATCGAATAGCGATAAGAGGCAAAAAATGGAGGTGGGTTATATTTACCTACATGCTAGATTTACCTGTATCTAATGCCTGGCAACTATATCAATTGGCTAATAAAGATAATATGGACCAGCTACAGTTTCCCCGGAGTATTTGCAGATTTTATTTCTCGCTAGTTCCAGACATGAATAACGATAACACCGGACACTTTCCTGCAAAGCTGTAGAATCAGTTGAGATGTACCATATGCCACATGAAAGCTAGTTGGCAATGCAAAAAATTCATTAAAACGCTGTGCATAGAAAAGAAAAAATTTCACACATAAGCCCATTGGCTTCATTTGAGGACGGCCATTTTTTCCCAACGTGAAGAATTTTTTTGGTATTTTTTTTTTATGTTAAATATTTATTTAGATCTTAAAACTTTATGAAATAAAGTATTTTCAACAACTTGCTTTTAGTTTATTTTTGGGTCCAAATAGGTTAAACGAGGTTGCAGTGTATAAGGATAATGAAATTTTTATTGAATCTACCTGCCATATTTCTTTCTATCCTAAAATTTTCCTATTTTGTATATTTTTTTATAAAAAAATTAAATAATTTCACTTTGATCAAATAAACAAGGAAATAAAATTTAAATGAATTGTTTCTAAATTGCAATTGAAATAAATTTTGGAGAATATAACCAACAGTAATTTCAGACGTGGTTATCTGCGTGTAAAAAGAAACAGCTAGTGGTTTTAAAGTTTTTTTTGTTAAGTCAGCAAAGTCAACGTTTCACTAGGTTAAGATAATAAATACACATAAACATCAAGCGGACACCAGACTTCATACGCTAATGAAATGTAGGCTTAGTAAATTCGTCGTATGATATGCTTTGTATAACTTCGATATGCTATTAAAATATTTTCGTAAATTTAGACTTTCAATGGAAGTGGGCGCTAAAGTAGGCGTGTCAATATAGTTTATGCAAATAAATACAACTTAGGTATTTCAATATAGTCCTTTAAACTTCAAAAAACTTTGTCCATGAAAAAATTACATGATTTAAAGATAAAGCGTTAGGCAGGTAGGTGTTAAAATGGGCTTGTCATTTTCTGGCATAACAATGACATTGACTGGAAGGATATATGAGGCAAACTTGATCGTCATACCTCTAATTTTGTCGGTTTAATAAGCTTTTAAATTTCATTAACAGTGGATAACGTGTAAAGTGGGCGTTAAAAGACGCGTGTCGAAGCAGTTTCTGGTAATAAATTTAACTCATTCCTTTATTCTTCTAAAATCTTTATTCATGGAGAAATTATATGAATTTGAGATAAGGCGTTATATCGGAGGTGGGCGTAAAAGTGGGTGTATCACATTTATTTTCTGTAAGTGAAACACCTTTGACAAAGAAAAAGCAATGTTTGCAAAATTTCAGCATCATACACCTAATTTTGCCAGTTTTATAACTTTTTAAAATATTAATATACCGAAAAATACACTATGCGGTATAAATTTTCGTCAATCTTTAATAAGTTTCGTATTGCATTGATTTAAGCAATTTTTAGGGAAAATATTTCTTTTATTCAGGAATTATACATTCGAACCTTCATACCTATACTTAATGTGTTTGGACACAATTGCATTTTATTCGATGTTCAAAGAACATGGTTTTTTTACCTACTCTTGCCTTACGAGCTATAACTCTCTTCCTTATATTCCGATTTAGCCCATTTTCAATACCAAACGAACTTTGTATATAAGAAAGATTCTGGCAAAATTTGAGTCCCCTAACTTTTTTGGCCTGACCTCTATCGTGCTTTCAACAGACGGACAAACGGACGGACATAGCTAGATCGTCATAAAATTAAACCCCGATTCATAAAATATATACTTTATGGGGTCTAAAATGGATATTTCGATGTGTTACAAACGGAATGACTAAATGAATATACCCACATCATTTTTTTGGTGGCAGGTAAAAAAAATTTATTTTCAATTTAAGATTTTATTTAAATTTTCTCCAAATCTTCAAATATTACTCTTTTTAGAAAGTGTAAAAGCAAATTAATATCATGATTTACTTATTTTGAATATAAATACAATTAATTATAATTAAATACCATTGAACATACAACAGAGTGTGCGTTTATATGTATGTGAAACGTTTAAGAGTTGACAATAGCATTTTGGAAACCTGTAATGTAAAATTTTTTTCCCCAAAATATATTATTGTGCCATAATGAAAACAAGAAAAACCGATCATTGGTTTACTAATGGATTCGTTATGCATTTAGGGAATCCCCACATGACATAACCTAAGTGGGCAATGATTGGAACCACGCCCCTGGTCCCAATTGATTAGTCAGGGCAACACCTCCCATATAATTTCATCAAATTAACTTTTGTTTATATAAAATTAAATTAGTTATAGATTTTGCTTCCTTCAGAAAAAATTTGTTTAAGCTTTTGCAACCACCAGAAAAAATGTTTAGCTACGCCAATTGCAAAGGATCATTAGATTTTAGTTTTTATGAAATCCAGTCTTAAGAATATTAGCGTATTCGGTGAGGAGAATAAAACTTATAATTTTTAGGATCATAATCAAATATAATATAGGGTGTTTTTTTTTTGGAAGGCATCTAAGTTTTCGTTAAAAATAAACTACAATAAATTCAACGGAATAATTAAAATGGTGCCATTGTTAACTCAAATGTTTAAGTATTTAAATGCAATTTCTGGCGTAGGTGCAATTTTTCGGCAATTTTTCTAGAACAACCGGTTTTATGTAGTCAATATTGCATTGAGTGTTGACTTTTAAAAGAACAATCCTTGTTGGTTTATCAGTATAGACTAAAGATTTAACATACCCCTACAAAAGGTAGTCAAATCACACGAACGAGTTGTCCAATTTACAGATCCAATTTTTTTTTAAAAATTCGGTTACGAAATGTTAAGATCAACAAATTATTTGTTTCATACGCTTAATGGCATATTGCTCCATCTGGTCAGAACCATTACTCCTTCAAATTATTGCCAATGACATGAGGAATAAAACAGTAATTCTATAATTGCATTTAAGATTCCACAATTAAAGGTTTGTGAACATTCATACTTCTGGAAATGTACGGTACGTCAAATAACACGACCGAGTTGCTGAGACATGCCGATAAATCAGAGTCCTCTGTTACACTGCCATCTACAGCGGGGATGGTGTCATCTGTGCACAGAATTCGGGTTCAATTTGGATTAATATTTTTTCCAAAAGTGTAAATTTGGTCATGAATCGATCCACAGTATTGCATATTAGCTGTTCAGATATACGATTTTACGCACTTGACGAAGTGCTCTATAAGTTAGGCGTACAAAGAGTGAATTTTTAAAGCAAATTTTCACAATTTGACAAAGTATATTGAAAAAAAAATTTGAACACACTTCATTAATATATTGTAAGAAAAAGTTTTACAATTATCCCTATTGGAAATTCTACAGGTCTAAAATCATTCTATAGTTGTACTTCTGAAAAGCCAGTTTCTTGTTTACATTCTTGTTATCCAAAATTTTACATCTCAGGAATCACCCTATATTTATATATTGTATATGTAAGTACGTACATAGATACATATATAAGTATTTGTCTATGTCTGTAAATGTCTGTATATATATTTTTATATACGTATGAATGTATAAGTTTAAATATTTATGTATGTGTGTGTGCACAAGGTTAAGTCAATACCAAATGTATTAAACAACATAAAACGCGAAAGAAGTTGAAAGAAACTACGAATAACATGCAGACTGTTGATGCGGATAAAGCACTTTAAGTACAAGTTAAAAAGGAGCAAAAACTCAGGAATTTATAGGCTTTAGTAAAGAAAGAAACCAACGAGTTTTTACATAAAACACACACCTACATCCATATATCTACGACACATACACAACTACATTGTATTAATACAATTTTTGTAATTCCTTTTTTATTTACTTTTTGTTTTTGTTTTTTTATATACATACTATGTGCACACAAATACACATACATATTTACATACGTACGTTCATATACAATCATATCCGAATGTCTTTGAAGAAAGCTAGTTATACTGAATTTCTTTTTGTTTTTTGCTTTTTTTAACTCTGCTCAGTATGGATTTGTGAGTTTGTATGTGCTTGTTTTATTGTCAAGTAGTGTTTCTTTGTTGTTGGCAATAGTCTTCGATATTTAACAACAAGGATTAGCATAATCAAGAAGAATTGAAATACTATTTTTCTGGATTTTTAACTTTCGATTACAGTAATGTCCAAACTACACTTTTAAATAAAGATAAAATTTAAAGTTGTCATTTATATTTTAAATGAGCAATAAACTTATAAGCATGTAGGTAGTAAAATAAAATTCTTATTTTATAAAAAAATTCTATTAACGTTCTTATTAAATAATGTTTGATAAATTAGTAATTGATATACAATGAAAGCTCCCGTAGGCGGGCACTGACGGTAACTGCTGATTTTATCGTTATTCTAAATGTTTAATAAATTAATGTTTAACATACAGTAAAAGTAGATTTCACTGTTAACAGGTGAGAAATAACAAAATGAAATAATATTTGAGATAAAACAAAAATCAAACAAAAACTGTTAATAAGGTTGCTTTCATCTTTCTGAATTTGTGTGTATCTATTTAATTTTCGAACATTTGGTATGCAGTTTGAGCATTCAATAAATTCAGCATGCATGCCTACTTAAAGGTTTTTACAGAAAACCGGTGACCGCATCCTGCCACTGAGCACATCCTGCCAAGGCTTAAAAGATAGGTCACGCCTACTCGAGCGTCCGTTGATTGATGATTCACTGTATGTAGATATTGATAAGCAACATTTCTAATTGTGTATTGTTAATAAAATTTGTTGAGATTTTTGATATTTTTTTTTTCATTAAAACTCCATACTTTAATTTTTACTCCCTCTTTTTGCCCATATAATGGGGCCCAGATATAAATATAATATTTTATATTCATCAAAGCTAATTCCTCGCTTTACTGATCAAATAAAAAATATATTTCTGCTCGCTATTCCTGAAATCACCAAAATTTTTATTTTTGAGATAACGAAACCCATATTGGGCAAAATTATTGTTCTTGAGTTCGATATTTGGTATCTAAAGTGTTCATTGTCCGCCAATAATTTTTATTTAAAAAAGAAAAAATTTTAACTAATTTGTTTATTGATAAAATTTTTCCATAAATTTTAGTTCTTAAAAAATTTTTTAAAAATTTTTAAAAAAACTAAAAATTTATTTTGTATAGCAAATCGAGAGCACCGTTTACTATTTCATTATTATATTTTTTTTTTTCATAAAAAAAATAATTTCAAAACTGAATACTGGATTTTGTATTTATAGGAAATTAAAAAATGTACAAAAACAAATATCAAACATTTTTTTATACATATATAAAAAATAAGCATATTTAAATATTTCGTTATAAAATTTTATTATTTCTTGTCTTTTTATTATGTTTTTTAATACAATACATAAACAATTTTAAAAATTTACGAACTTTTTAATTAAAATTTTAATATACCAATTAAAAAAACAATTGTTTTTTCAATTTATAAAAATTTTTGTCAAATTTTTTAACAATCTTTTTATAAATTTTATTTATTTTTTTAGGAAATATTCGGTAGCATTTTATTTTAAAAGTTTGCCAAATTGTACATTTTTCTACAACGCCTATAGGCACCATGTCATACGAAAACGTAGGACATACATTTTTTACGATACTACATGCAGCTCTTTATTTACTCAAGGTATAACTATTTAGCACGGGTCCAAAAAGTTGTATTTCTTTGTCACACTTTATTTTTTGTATATTGTGTCGCCATTTTTATCCCGATCGGAATATTTTGTATACGTTTGTTCAATTTTGTTGATAATAATATTAAATATATCTTTTATTGTTGTTAAAAAAAATATAGATAGTTCAAAAGCCAATGTCAAGAACATTTAAATTTTTATATTACAGTTGTCTTGAACGCTAATTGCTTGAGTTTCTGATATGATTTTCAGCACAACCTGTTAACAGTATATTTGTGTGTTAGTAAAGACAATTTTTTCTAACACAGAGACCTGTATAAAGTAAAGATCTTTCGAAAAAAATTTAAAATAAATCGCTATTGAAATCCAGTACAATCACCATATGACTTTCTGAGACTGAACAAGTAAGAGCACTATATTCGGCTGTGCCGAATCTTTTATACCCACCACCAGTTTTCCGTTCTTTTGTAGCTAGGGCTTTTTTTCTCGAAAATTTGTGTTTCCCGGGAATGCGAGATTTGTTTTTATTTAATAAAAAACTTTTCCTTAAAACCATGAAATAGTTTATAATGTAAAAGAAACACTTCAAAACTATAAAAATTAATAAAGAAACTTGAATTTAAAGTATAAATTAAGCAAAAATATTTTTTATTGAAAAAAATATTATTCTCTAGGTACGAGATCAAATATGAGCACAAAAAGAAAAATACAGGAACTTCAGCTATGAGATCAAAAATAAAATCATTAGAATTCAATTTCAATATAAACAATATATACATCTCCTTTCGAATCGTAAACACCTTTTTCATTTCCCGGGATCCCAAAAAATAATCCCGGGAAGTTGGGAAAATTAGATAACCCAAATTTTCGGGAGATAACCCAATTTATAGCGCAAAATGTATTTGTTTGTTATTAACAGTAATCGCTATGCAAAAATCTCTTTATACTAAAATATGTATCACTTTCTTTGTATAACTTCGATATGCTAGTAAAATATTTTCGTAAATTTAGTCTTTCAATGAAAGTGGGTGTTAAATTAGGCATGTTGAAGTTGTTTCTATTAATAAATGCAACTTAGATGTTTCAATATAGTCCATTATTATTCCAAAATCTTTATTCATAAAGAAATTATATGAATTTGGGATAAACCGTTATATGGGAGGTAGGCGTTAAAGTGGGCATTTTCCGGCAAAACAATGACATTGAATATAAGGATATCTGTTGCAAATTTCATCATCGTAACTCTAGATTTGTCGGTTTTATGAGCTTTTAAATTTCATTAACAGTGGATAACGTGAAAAATGGGCGTAATAGTAGGCGTGTCGAAATTATTTTTAATAATGAATACAACTTAGATGTTTCAATATAGTTCTTTATTATTCTAAAATCTTTATTAGTAGAGAAATTATATGTATTTGAGGTTAGACGTTATATGGGAGGTGGGCGTAAAAGTGGGCGTGTCACATTTATTTTCCGTTAAAACAAAGCATTTGACCAAAAAGTCATGTGTGCAAAATTTCAGAGTCGTACATCTAATTTTGTTGCTTTTATGACGTTTTTGTTTTTAAATATACCGAAATATACACGGTGCGGTATAAATGTTCGTACATTTTGATCGATAACTCCTTTCCTTATGCATAGATTTAGGCAGTTTTGTAAAAAACATATTGTTTTTACTCAGGAAATATAGGGTGCCCCTGTGGACTAGTCGGTAAAGGACAAGTCAGTTGTTTGGGGGTTGCGGGTTCGATTCCCGCCGGAGACTCTGGAATTGTCTGCTTCTCTTCTATTCTAAATATTTCTATTCTTATTCTATTCTTCTCTCTATTAAGGCGTCACAATGGACCCTAATGGTCTCCGAGTGAAGGTGTGAGGGTAACTTTGCACCAGCCTTACCTACCTACCTACCTACCTACCTACTCAGGAAATATATATTCGATGTTCGAAGGACACGGTTTTTTCGACCTACCCTTGCTTTACGGGCTATAACTCTCTTCCTAATATTGCGATTTAGTCCATTTTCAGTATCAAACAAACCTTGTCTATAAGAAAGATTTTTCGGTGCGACCTCTATCGTGTTTTCAACAGACGGACAGACGGATGGACATAGCTAGATCGTCATCAAATCAAACCCCGATTCAGAATATATATACTTTATGGGGTCTAAAATGAATATTTCGATGTGTTACAAACGGAATGACAAAATTAATATACCCCCACCATTTTTTTGGTGGCGGGTATAAAAACTACTGCGTCTGTTTTTTTTTCATGTTTTTATGAAAAAAAATTTATAGGCACATTTGCTTCTAACTGTATATAGGGACTATATAGTTATTTAAAAAGTTATAGACAAAGTTATCCACAAAGTTATGAGCAAAAATTTTTTGAAAAGTTATGTAGTTTTTTAATTAAATCAAATTTTTCAAGCCGCTAAATAATTTTTGGGCACGGGAGTGTCATTAAACGTTTCTCAAAATATAATTTTGAGAAAATCTAACCAATTACTTTTAAACTCACTGAGATATAAGCACCAACACACTACAGCTTGGGTATCTTCTCTATATGCTTAAGCGAAAATCAGTTCTTTTCAACTTCTAAATAACCAGCAAAAGACTAAATATCAGAATATAGCACACTGTACAAATTTTAATATCCGTGATTTATTTATGGGCAAAATTTAGTGTATTAACCCCCCTCAAATGCAATGGCTTGGCCAGTGAAATGCAGTAAACTAAGTAAATGATGCAATTCAAAATGACGTCCTTAATTAAAAGACGGATATTATGTCTAAATAAATAACGGCTTTGTGCCCTTCAAACTCCTTCAATATGACTATCAAATAAATGAGCTTGACTAGCAGGCAATAGTTAACTGTGCAAAAATTTAAACTTTAAATGACATTGAAAACAGTAAATCAAAATCGCCTAGAACATTAAGTTTTAAGTATACGCTAGAATGAGGTAACTAAGTACATGATGGTAAAGGGTATTATCATATTCGGCACGGCCGAATTAACAACTCTTACTTGTTTTATCTTTAAACAGCTGCTTCTTTCTTAAATTATGTTATTTTTTCAGCAAATCTACGTACATTTTATTTTATTTAAATCCATGTCTTAATTTTTCCTTTAATTTTTCCTGTTGAGAGTGTTGGTTGTTCAATTGTATAATTGTTTTTATTCATGTTTGTCGGATTTGTCACTAACACTTTGCAGTTTTCTTTCCTATTGCCCCCTCTGCCACATTATTATTTATGCAAATTTATGCTAATGCATTTAGGTGAAATGCTACAAGGATTTCCAATGATGATAGACGATGACGAGGGTGGTGGTGGTTGTGATTGTATTGTAGCAGTTGTGTTAATGTTAGATTAATAAAGAAGGTGGCTACTAAAAGTTGGCTCCAATTTATAATTTAACTTGGTAATTGCGGCAAACTGACTGTTGTGCCAAAGAAACGGAAATAAAAGAGAATGAGGTATGCGAGTGTGTATGTTTGTATGTATGTATGTATGTATGTATGTATGTATGTATATGTGTATGTATGTATGTTTGTATGTATGTATGAAATACTTTCATTACGTCTGGTAGTTTCACTTGTTGAATATTAAAAGAAAAGATGAACATAAAAGAACATTTAGTAGGACATTTGTAAAATTTGTTTTAATAAAAGTCTACTATTCAACAACTTTCCCTTTTCTTGTTTTCTTATTTTGCCCTTTTTATTAAACCGTTATTATTAAATAACTCATTTAGGGAATATAAAGCAGAAAAAAAATTATTAAATTGTTTGAAGAAATTTAAGAAACAAAAAGGGTGCGGCTTTCCTGTTGTCTGGTGGTATTTATGTAGGGAATTAAATAGAGATTTACTTTTTGCTTAACATCAGCAGTTTTGTTTTCTTTTTTCTCTCTTTATATTTACATTTCACAGAGTTGGGTTCAAACATTTGTGGTTTGATAAGGATTTATTAATGGTTTGGAAGTCTTATTAGAACATACTCGTACAAAAAGTGCACAGCAATACATATAAGTATATACACTTCTCAAACAGTGGTCAATTAAAAAAATTAAAGAATAAGTAAATGCTTAAAAATTCGATCTTAAAAACTTATTCAAAAAAATTATTAAAGACTTATGTAAGTATAAAGGGTTTATAAAACTAATTTTCTATGAAAACATGATTTACAGATCAACCTAGTCAAGAGCGGCAGGCGTTACGTAATAGTCCGCTTAAAGGTTACCCTGTGGTGACAAACCTAAACAAGAGCGTCAGGCGATGCGTAATGAACAGTGATGTTCACTTATGTTTTTTAATAAAACTCACTTTATAGAAATAAAATCGCTAGACAAACATGAAAATAGCTAAAATGGCATTACTTGTCAACAATTACCCTATGTTGCCACTAGCAAGTACTTACTTGCAAGTAGTGTATATGTATCAGGGTTGCAAAATGAGAGCATCAAAATTGTACCAAGAAGCTCATAAAATTGTACTTTTTCGACCCCAATTGTACCAAAAAATTTTATTTAAAAAATTTTTTTTATTTTAAATAAAAGCCAGAAAAAAACATAAACATAACATTAAATTGTACATAAAAATTCATTTATACTTCAAAAGTATATCTTTAAAAAAAGAAACATTTAAACATAAAATAAATTACATAAAAGGTCTACCGATATATTCATGAGATCAAATTGGTTTTGATAACAAATTATTTGGTATTTTGAAACTAAAATAACATGAATTTGATGACCTTAACAAATCTTTTATCTGTTTAAGACCGGAAACTGTAGGCATATGAAGCCTATTTAGTTCTTTCGTTTTAATAATGTTTGTAAAGGAAAAAATCGTCTGCGAATGTGAAACTAATAATATCCCACCTACAACTCTTGAAAGACACATTAATTCATTCAATTGGTTTATCATTTCAGGAACTTTAGCCCAAAAGTTGCATATACTTTATTTTTTAAAATCTTTTAATACTTCTATATCCGCCAGGGATCTAAACTGTGTATTAATTGAGTCAAAATTTTTGTATTCGTTTGGAAAAAATTTTATTAGAAGTGGCACTATACTATTTGTAAACATAAACTGAGAAAGTTAGTTAATTGTACCAAATGGGTAATTGGTGTACCATTGTACTTTTGAGGTTTTAATTGTACCACAAAAAGTACAATTGTACCAAGTTTTGCCACCCTGATATGTATTACTAACGAAAATCAAAAGAAATGGCAAAAAGAAAACACACAAAAATTTTTTGAGTGGCTACACAGCACAATGCAAGTTTATTTTTAAAATGTCGTCAACAAATAAACTTTAAATAAATTCAAATAATACCAATAGTCGCTTTTAATGTTACCTGTAGACACATAATTTTTTAATAAATTTTTTTTATCAAGAACTGATATTTATGTTTAAACTTACATTTTAAATGAATATCTTTGCTTTTTCTTAATATTCTTCATAAACATATTCATGCGAAAAATTAGCTGAATTGGTTGTAATATTAGTCAGTTAACATAAAATTCAGTATTCGACAACACTGTTTTTCGACTTGTCACCTTACTTGCCGTAAGTGTGAAAATTTTACTTGCTTAAAAATGTTTTTGCAAGCTGAGTCACAGGTAGGTTAACTGTGGTTGGGTTAGTAAAAAAGTGTTAGTGCATTGGTTTTTTTTTCACTTTTACTTGTATGTGGCAACGTAGGGTTACAAAGGTAAAAAATAAACAACAACAGTTGTACTGCAGCTAACTTCCATGAACAGTGTTGCCGGCGTGGTGTTACGGTTTGTTTCATACAAATTGTATGAACATGAAAATGTTTAAAAGCCAAAAAAAACTCCTGCCGCTCTTGTTTAGGTTTGGCTGTTAAACAACTCTTTTAAAGCTGCTTTAATTCTTGCGAATAAGACCGTTATAATTTATTTTTAACAAAAAATAAAAATTAAATAAAAAATCGGAAGTAATACTTTTTTAACCAAAATATCTTTATAATATTATAATTATGAATATTTGTATGTTTGTATATTTGTAAGTCAATCACGCAAAAACAGCTAAACTGAACTAAAGAAAATTTTGCACACAGAGAGATGACTACTTTGATCAACGGTTAAAAAAGTAACACAAGTTGCCTTTTATTACAAAAACACGCTAATAATTAATAAAAATAATACTTGTTTTTTTTTTTACTCTTCAATTTAAATTGTAATACGTAAACATACACGTTCCAAATCAGCTGATTAGTTTCCCTTTATGAGATTATGTGTAAATAGATACTATTTCGTTTTTTTTTTTTTTACGTATAAGCAGTGTTGCCAAGATGATTTTTAAAATAGCTTTTTAATTAAGTTTTTTACTTTTAAATATAAATATATATCACTAATGCAGCTTTAAAATTTTTTTTTTTATTAACAAATTTTTCATAGTAGAAAAATAAAATATGAATTTGTTATACGTTAGTTTTAAAAGTATAAACCGCTTAAAAAGTATAGAAATAATTTGAAAACAGTTTTCAAATATGCCTTATTCTTAGTAATATATATTAAACCCTGTTACTGACTTTAAAAAATAATAGTAAACCAACTGTTACAAAAATAGGAATTTTGCCCAAATTTTTAAAAATATTAATTAAAAATTTCGTTCCGAAGTAACGAAATATTAAATATAAATAATAAATAATTTTTATATGAAAAAACTGAATTGAAGCCCTGAATAAAGAAAATAAGATATAAAAAATAAAAAATTTGAATGAAAATTTTTTCCGAAGTATGTTTATTAATGTCCTTTATTCTTAGTACATATCTTGGTCACTTAATGGTTCGTTAGAAAGTTTTAAAGATTTTTTTAATCAAAATTTTATAGTTATAATACTTCTGCGATAATTGAAGAACTAAAACTAAATTTGATTTATTCTATTTGAAGTTTCAAAAATCAGAAACAAAAATTTGTAACTTCACTTCACAGAAAAAATTATAAAGGGTCCGCCAAATAACTTTTTTTTTTTAAATGCTATCAAAAAAGAGTAGCTTCGGCTGTGTGGCACGTAGCGTCGTCCTGTCGAAACCAAATGTTGCCAATATACTCCTCTTAAATTTATGTGAACAAAAATTTGTTCAACATGGCCCGATAACGATCGCCATTGACTACAGCCACTCCTTGCTCATTTTCGAAGAAAAATGGCCCAATTATGCCTCTGGACCAAAATCCGCACCAAACAGTGACTCGTTTTGTGTGTATCGGCTTTTCAATGTATGCGTGCGGGTTTTCTGTGCCCCAATTGCGACAATTTTGCTTGTTTACATACCCGCCAAGATCAAAATGAACTTTATCTGAAAAGATGATTTTTTTGGAAAAATCGGCCAAAGTAATGTCGCAATATTTCCTAGCGTTGTTCAAGCGTATACACAACCATATTCGTTCAGCCGAAGAATAAAACTAATTATCTGTCAAATCAGACATGAGCTAAGTGTTACCATTCACGAAATAAGCACTAGTTTAAAAAAAAAAGATGGCGGACCCGTTAGTAAACATTTTTTTATCTGATTTATTCTTAAATTTGAATTATGTGTTTAATTAACTAAAATAATTTTTTAAATTTATTTTAAATTTTATTTTAAAACGTATGAGACTTCTGTCAGTTGAAAAAAATATATTGAAAAATAAAATTAAAAAAATAAATAAAAAAAAATAAAATTAAAGGTTTAATTCAAGCTGATTACAATTTAAGTAAGAAGTATATTTAGACAGACTTTGAACAGACGTTGTTCCTAATAAATATCATAAAGTACTTGAATTTTATTTCAAATTGAATTGATGTCAATTTTCCTTGCAGCCCGATATACTCTCATGGATTCTAACTTTAATATGTAAGTTATTATTTGAATTCTTTCCTTCGCTTGATCAACATTTTATAAGCATGAAATTTCTTTGTGCCTAAGGTCTAAGATTTTAGTTACTTTTGAAAATATAACGTTTGCTTATGCCACCAGTTCCTAGACGTGTTATTTTGTATGTATTCTTACGCTTTGTATTTTTTTTTATACCCTTCACACAGTGAAAAAGGGTATATATAGGTTTGTCATTCCGTGTAAAATTTCTACAATTTTCATTTCCGACCCTATAAAGTATATATTTTCTGAAAGCTTATGAATAGGGGAGTCGATTAAGCTCTGTCAGTATGTCCGTCTGTCCGTGTGTATGTTGAAATCAACTTTTTGTATCCCCCGACATCGCTTGGACCTGGGAGAGATATTAAAATATCAGAAATATTCGGGAGTCGATCGGTATTGAAAATCAGAAACATCAGTACATAAACAACTGAGATATGAGCAAAAACCCACGACCACCTCGATTTTTTTTTCACAAAAACAACATTACAACAACAACATACATACATACAAACGTGTATACTGGTTAAAGAAAATGTGGCCCAGCTGAGCCAAAAAAAAAATTTTTTTACTTTTTTTATATTTTTTTTTAATTTTTTTTTTATTTTTTTTTTATTTTTTATTTAATATATTATATCGTGTAAATTTCTTGATATTTTTTATTGATTATATATGATTTTTCCAAGCTTGAGATCAACTTTTTTAGTCTTTTTATAAAAAATTATTTATTTTAACCAATATTTCGCTACCAAACAATGGGTAGCTTCTTCAGGGTAATATGTATACAAATTTTATAAAAATTGTTTTTATAAAAATTGTTTTTATAAAATTTGTATACATATTACCCTGAAGAAGCTACCCATTGGTTGGTAGCGAAATATTGGTTAAAATAAATAATTTTTTATAAAAAAACTAAAAAAGTTGATCTCAAGCTTGGAAAAATCATATATAATTTAATATATTATTTATATTTTTATTATTTTTTTTTTAATTTTTTTTTTAAATATTTTTTTTAAATTTTTTTTGTTTTATATTTATTATATATATTTTAATTATTTTTTAAAAAATTTTTTTAACAAATTTTTTTTTTAATTTTTTTTTTCTTTTTATACCCTTCACCTGTGGTGCACAAGGGTATATATAGCTTTGTCATTCCGTTTGTAATTTCTACAATTTTCATTTCCGACCCCATAAAGTATATATTTTCTGAAAGCTTATGAATAGAGGAGTCGATTAAGCCCTGACCGTCTGTCCGTCTGTCCGTCTGTCCGTCTATCCGTCTGTCCGTCTGTCCGTCTGCCCGTCTGTCCGTGTGTTGGTTGAAATCAACTTTTAGAAGCAACTATATGTTCCTCAGATCTGTATATGGTATCAATCTCTTGGAAATATCCAGGAATGAATCGCTATTGAAATTCAGCACAATCGCCCCATAACTTTCTGAGATATGAGCAAAAACCCACGACCACCTCGTTTTTTTTCACAATTACAACAACAACATACATACATAGATACATGTAAAAAACATACCAAACAAAAAAAATACAAAAAAAAAATATTAAAAATAAGAAAAAAATAATTAAAAAAACTACAAAAAAAAAAATTTTAAAAAAAAATTTAAAAAAAAATTTTTAAAAATTTTTCTAAAAAATTTTTTTAAAAAAATTTTTAAAAAATAAAAAAAAAATAATAAATATAAATAATATATTAAATAAAATAAAATTAAATTTTTTTGACTCAGCTGGGATTCGATGCCACATGTATTCTAACGTGTACGTATGCACGTATTTTATATGGGATGAATGGTGATACAAACAATTGTTATTACATGACTACACGTTGTGAAGGGTATATAAGATTCGGCACGGCCGAATATAGCACTGTTACTTGTTTATCTTGGTATTATTTTTTGAGAAGTATGATTTAAAAAAAAAAATAAGTGTTTTTGGTAACGAGATTTTATGATTGTAAAAATAATATCCCTCCTAGCCAACAAGTCTAATTAATATATTTTTATAAACAAAACCTAGGAAAGCTACCGTCGCTACCCCATACTTGGAAGAAGTAGTACGACATATCACAACGTTCCCGGCAATATTTTCTTCACAGAGGATGAGATCTCGGATTTTTTGCTACTTAAATACTCGCAGTCTGTTTAGGTGCAGCAGATGCTAGTTTAGTGTATTAGGAATAGTAGTTTGTACTGATCCTCCTGATTGTTGTAACCTAAATAAAAAAATTTCTTTAATTTTGGTAACAACCCAGCAAAAACTAGGTAATGACTTGCTCTAACTAAACAACATACTTTACAATAACTATTACATATTGTCTGTCTTACTAAGAAGTACTCTAGTAATGACTTGATTTAGAATGTGATACGTTAGTACTTATTTTCAGACATTTGCTTAGATACACATACAATACAATTTCTTGTTGCGGAATTTGCTAGAAGCCATTCAAGTACATAACTTTTTATATTAATTCTCATTTAGTTTAACGCGTTAAGGGTAAAGGTAATAATGATTATGACAACAGAGGCAAAGCATTTCATTAACAATGTGTAGACTTATAAATTTTCACTGATATTCAAATTAAATTCCAAATTATCGAACTGCAGAATAATCAAACCGAATTTTCGACTTTAAAAGTACCGAACGACTTCTGCAAGTCCATAATAGTAATGGGTTATTTGGTTTAATAAAATCAAGTACTTAGTTGCCATAAAAGTAAGTTCCTATTTGAGTCCCTATTTACAAACGATCGCAATAAGCACTTATACGAGTCCCTATGTGCAAGCAAGGTTGGCCAAATTGTAAGTAGTGAAGAACTGTACATTAGTACTTAGTACATTTAAATTATTATTTTGCTGTGTACTAGTAGCTGAAGTCTGTAGTTAGTCATTATGAATGTAAGCACTGCTTATAAAAATCGGAAATTTATTGGTTGGTATGTTTTTCCGCTTACCAATAGTGGAATTTTCCCTTCCTTATGTGTCAACTCTAAGTGCATGTCGGATGCATGCGACAAGATAATTGGACTTTTCGGAGCCGTGTACTCCGCAACAGATATTTTAACAGTATCACATCCCATTAAGGAATTTTATTGGATTTATTCGTAGATCTGTTTTTTTTTGTAATAGTATTAATCGTTTAATATATCACTTCCATGAGCAGCTTCATCATAGCTTCATCTTGTGCACTGCCTAAACACAAGAGAGATATAAAAAAACATTATGTAAATATACATAGTTATCTGACTTTTTTACTGCTAAAATATTAAAGAGTACAAAAAATATGCTTTAATGAAAAGTATGAAAAAAATTTTACCCTTTTGAATAATGCATTTCGGTAAGGGAACATAGTTAGCGCTGCCATAAAAATTAAAATAATTGTTTGGTGTAAACACGTAAAATTCATATTTACTTACTCCATTTGTGTTTCTTGTTCCTTAAAACGTGGCTCAATAAGTTTTTGAAAACTTATTTGGCATTCTGCCTGTGGCAATGCATCACAAGTCATTGGAGCGTCTGGAAAAAAATTACTTTGAACTTGAAGATCTGGTTGCTGTTCGGATTCAACCCAAGCCATTGCAACGTCTGTAACGCCAAAATAAATTTATTTATGAAATAGGTGGAACTATTGGAAGAGCATTTGTCAATAAAATTGCTTTATCTCTAATTTTTATAATCTGCATTGGTGAAAAATGAAATGAAAATGCATTTGATTAAAATTTTGTGTGACCTATCTCACTGCACTTTTTCCTCTTATCAACATCCTTTGAAACTTGAAATACAGTCTTTGTTCCACTTACCCTAACTTTTTTGCATACAAAACATTTTGCCATGCCTAATAATAGGTTTCAGTTTTAGTTTTAGCACAAATTTTATTTTTTATAAAATATTTACAATATAGCACTTTAAACACTATTGAAATTTTATTAATGTTTTTTTTTTTTTTTTAATTGAAGAGAAAACAAACACAAATTTAAACAAAATGGACATCTGAAATTAAAAACAAATGAACAAAAAAATAGTCAGCTGTTCAAATAAGAGTACCTGATGAATAAATATGCCTTGGGTGTAAACCAAGTAGTCTTGTTTCGTTAGCTGATTATTTTTGTCTTCACTTCTTTAAAATTTCAGCTGTCAAAGTCTATAGATAAAAAAAATGTTCTTTTCTCTCTCACTTATTTCAAATGTCCGCCATCTAACGTTTATTTTTCAACTAGTGCTTATTTCGTGAATGGTAACACTTAGCTCATGTCTGATTTGACAGATAATTAGTTTTATCCTTCCGCTGAATGAATATGGTTGTGTATACGCTTAAACAACGCTGGGAAATATTGCGACATTTCTTTGGCCGATTTTGCCAAAAGCTCATTTTGATCTTGGCTGGTATGTAAACAGAAAAGCCGCACGCATACATTGAAAAGCCGATACACCCAAAACGAGTCACTGTTGGGTGCGGATTTTGGTCCAGAGGCATAATTGGGCCATTTTTCTTCGAAAATGAGCAAGGAGTGGCCGTAGTCAATGGCGATCGTTATCGGGCTATGTTGAACAAATTTTTGTTCACAAAAATTGAAGAGGAGGATATTGGCAATATTTGCTTTCAACAGGACGGCGCTACGTGCGAGACAGCCGAAGCTACACTTTTTTTATAGCATTTTCAAAAAAAAAAAAAAGAAGTTATTTGGCAGACCCTTTATAAAGAATATAAACAAAAAAATTCTCTCTGAACTGCAATTACCTGCTGAAGTAATATGATTTGGGTGTAAACAAATAAATAAGGAAAAATTTTATTAAAAAAATTCCAAACCCTCGCAAAGCTGCTATTATTAGAGTTTTTGAAAAATGTTTACAGAAATTTATTCAATTAGTTTTCGTTGCTAGAAAATATTTCATTAATTCTGCATTTAAATGTTTATCAATGAAAAAAATTTAATCTATTTTAATTTTTTTTTCATGTTATTTAATTTTATATATGTATGTATAACCCATTACCCAAAATTAGCATTTTAAAAATTTAAAGAAATTAATTATACCCTTCACCTGTGGTGCACAAGGGTATATATAGCTTTGTCATTCCGTTTGTAATTTCTACAATTTTCATTTCCGACCCCATAAAGTATATATTTTCTGAAAGCTTATGAATAGAGGAGTCGATTAAGCCCTGACCGTCTGTCCGTCTATCCGTCTGTCCGTCTGTCCGTCTGCCCGTCTGTCCGTGTGTTGGTTGAAATCAACTTTTAGAAGCAACTATATGTTCCTCAGATCTGTATATGGTATCAATCTCTTGGAAATATCCAGGAATGAATCGCTATTGAAATTCAGCACAATCGCCCCATAACTTTCTGAGATATGAGCAAAAAACCACGACCACCTCGTTTTTTTCACAATTACAACAACAACATACATACATACATACATACATACATACATACATGTAAAAAACATACCAAACAAAAAAAAATTACAAAAAAAAAAAATATTAAAAATAAGAAAAAAATAATAAAAAAAAACTACAAAAAAAAATTTTAAAAAAATTTAAAAAAAAATTTTAAAAAATTTTTTAAAAATTTTTCTAAAAAAATTTTTTAAAAAAATTTAAAAAAAAATTTAAAAAAAATATAAAAAAAATAATAAAATATAAATAATATATTAAATAAAATAAAATAAAATTTTTTTGGCTCAGCTGGGATTCGATGCCACATTTATTCTAACGTGTACGTATGCACGTATTTTATATTGGATGAATGGTGATACAAACAATTGTTATTGCATGACTACACGTTGTGAAGGGTATATAAGATTCGGCACGGCCGAATATAGCACTGTTACTTGTTTTTTTTTTTTCTTTTAACATACGTAAAGTTAAAATTTTAAAATGGGTTGTTTTTATATATGTATGTTTTTTATATGTTGTACGTATTTCATATGGGATGAATGGTGATACAAACTACTGTTATTGCATGACTACACGTTGTGAAAGGTATATAAGATTCGGCATGGCCGAATATAGTGCTCTTACTTGTTTATGTTAAAAATGTGCTAAAAAAATTATATAAAAAATTGTTCTGTTTTCTTTTCTTGTTCTTTTATTTAAAACAGTTTCAATCATTTATATTATTGATACATAGGCTTGATTAATTTAATTAATTCATTTTTAAAAACTCTAGGAATATTAATTTATCTTTTAATACTGTTTTAATTGATATTGTTTGTAATTTCTTTTCAATTAAAAATATTAATTTTAATTTTATTAATAGTGTAACTTTGATGGTAGGAGCAAAATCAATAGGATTTTGGATATCAGATTCATAATCAAAACATTTTTGCCTAACCTTAACTTTATTATACAATGGGCGATTAAAAAAAATATGTTTGAAAATTTATCATTGGATATAGTTTAGTAATAAATGCTATTATAATATCGATTTTGAAAGTATCAAAAAAAAATATATATCGATTTCGCGTTAAAAAAAGCTGTAGTAAACAATATGACATTTTACTAGAAAAAATTAAAGAAAATTAATGGAAACTTATGAGCTTAAAATTAATATTAATAAGCTTTAATGTAAAACTGTTAATAAACGCACGTAAATACAAATGTTAAAACCAAATATTGACGTGTATAGCAGCCATTTAATTACTGGATTATTTACATTTTTTTTTTACTAAAAATTTAAATCATTTTCCAGGGAAATTTATAATAGCTTTTTTAAGAGCGTTTTTACTTTAATGAATTAAGTTAAACCTTCATATTTATATCTTTCATGTACAAGTACTATTATCAGCACAACAATTTTATTACATTAATCTCTTTGGATAAGGCGGTTTTATTTTTAACGATATTTACACAAATTTTATAAAGCCCTGAGCATAAAATTTCCCTTAAAGGCTTATTGTTTGAAATATTTAATGAAAATCATAAAATATTTTTAAGCCATATCAATCTACTTGGTATGGATGTTGAAAAGTTTTGCTTTTTATTATCTTTATGCGCAGAAAAAAAATAAGTATGAGTGAATTTCAATTACAAAATTAATACTACTCTACAAAATTTTATTTTTATTTATTCCAGTCATGAAAACAATACCATTTACTAAATGAAAATAAATAGTTTTATTTAAAAAAAAAAAAATATTGTAAGAGGATTTAATTATAAAATGTAGTAAAAAACTAATGAAAATGTCTATAACTTTTATAATAATAATTATAATTTTATTTAAAAGGAATGTTATTACGGCTTTAATCAAGATTTTGGAATTATTTTAATAAAGCTTGCTTATAACTGTTTTATAAACCCAAAGTTACATTTCTTAGCGAAATATTTTGAGCTTAAATAAATACTAGCTTCTAATATATCTTCTAGAGCTTTTCAGTAAAATAGGGACAAAACATAAAGCTTAATGCTAACGGCCACTTATTTTTTGTTATTAAACTTCTCTATTAACGGCACCTCTGTAGACAATTTTAATACACTTTTAATCAGGAATCAAATCTCTAAAAAAATTCTGTGCTATATTTGCCCATTTTGCTTTATTAATTAACAATCTTTGGATTTGAATTTTCGCACAGATAATAGTATTCTATTTATCAAGACTTTTTATTTGAAACCTATTGTTTTCCTAGAAATATTTAAATATTTACTTCGATTTCGACCAGTTTTTATTATAGAAAACTTCGGGTTTATTAAATTGTTTTTTCTTAAAATAAGGGGTTTGTACGTACCCTACGATTCGGGATTTACATGAGTAATAACAATAATAATAACAAAGAGAGCTTTTCAATAGATACATACAAAAATATTCATTTTAACGAAAATTATGTAAAACCGCCAAACAATGGGTGCGTTTACACTATGCGCGTAAACATCTATACTGATAAAGATTAAGCAAAAAATGATCAGTCATTTTGTTTCAGGCACCATCTTGGATTTTGTACTAACATTGTTTAATGTATTATGCCGGTCAAGCTCTTTCATTTGATACCAATATTAAGGGGATTGATGAGGGTTTATTTTACATTTTTATTAAATTTGACCCATATATCAATTTATCGTACGCCATTTTGTAGTGGTGGCCATTATAGATTTAAAATTTTTTTTATAGAGCAATATATTCTGATAGTTAAGCCTTTCCATTTGATATAAGTATTGACTCTATTGACAAAAGGGAGATTATCGTTTGTAAATTTAGAAAAAATACCAAAGCAGTTGTATGTTGGTCCTTGTATCTCAGTTATTTTCAAACCGAATTATTAAATTTTCTCAATAATAGTTTTCGAGGCTGCGATTTAAAATTTTGTGTCTAAGGTGTATCCAAAAATAATTTACAAGCTTAATTAACTTAAAATATAATATTTATTTAGTTTTGTTTACCTTTTTAATATATATATTAACTAAAATTATTTCAGATTAAGGTCTTTTAAAAATTAAAATACTGTCTCAATTTTTCGCTACTTCGTTATTTTTTAATTTTCTGACGATGCCGCACAACGAAGTAGCAAAATATTGAGAGAAATTATAGAAATTAAAGAAATTTTTTAATAATTAAAAGACCTTGAGCTGAAATAAATTTAGTTAATATTTAAACTTAAAATATTTTTAAAAATATAACTTTCGCAAAGATTTTCGACTATAACTTTTGTGGATAGAGACCGATTTGTTCAAAAGATTTGACGAATATCCCTAGGGGCACATTGTATGTACCACCTGGTAAAAAATGCTAATTTTTATGGTTAATACATAAGAAATAACAAAGCCAGTCATGTTAATTTTCTCAAGTCTTAAAAAGTTATGGTGCGATCATGCTGAGTTTTAATAGCGATTTATTCTTGAATATTCTAAAAGACTGATAGCACATACAGATCTGTGCAACATGTAATTGTTTCTAAAAGCTTATTTCAAATAACACACAGACAAACGGACATTGTTAAATAGACTTCTCTAGTCATAAGCTTTAAGAAAAAAATATACTGTATGGGATTGGAGATTAATATTGGTTGAAATTACCAACGGAATGATAAAGCTATATATAGCCCTGGCATCATAGTACAAAGAGTAATAAGACTAATTATACCCTTCACACAGTGAAAAAGGGTATATATAGGTTTGTTTTTTTAACACAAAAATAACATACAACAACAACATACATACATACAAACATGGTATACTGGTTAGAGTAAACATGGCATCGAACCCCAGCTGAGCCCAAAAAAGTTTTTTTTTATATTTTTTATTATATATATTATTTATATCTTTATTATTTTATTTATATTTTATTTTAATTTTTTTTTTTATTTTTTTTTTATTTTATATTTATTATTTATATTTTCATTATTTTTTTAATTTTTTTATATCTGTTTTAATTTTTTTTTTTTGTTTTATTTTTTTTTTTTAATATTTTTTTTATTTTTTCTTTAATTTTTTTTAATTTTTTTTTTAACACACATACGTAAATTAATAATTTTACAATGGGATATTTTTATATATGTATGTTTTTTATATGTATGTACGTACCTCATATAAAATGAATGGTGATACAAACAATTTTTATTGCATGACTACACGTTGTGAAGGGTATATAAGATTTGGCACGGGCGAATATAGCACTCTTTCTATTTTAAATTATAATTGAAATTTATATTAGTAGATAATTAGGAAAATAATTTTAAGGAATCATTTTTCTATATAAATTTTAAATATATATTTTTAATTCTTAAAAAATTCCTGTTAAAGTCCCTTCTTTCATCGATAGGAGATAGCGGTTGCAGTTGACAACTAATTAGGATTTGCAGACGAGTTGTTAAATATAATTCATTATCCGCCATTTTTTTTCAGGATTTACAGTAATCATTTAGAATTTGAAATTGTTTTTTAAATATTATGTATTGTAGTCAAACCCTTTTATTTGATACTCATACTTTGAAAAAAAATATAATGAACTACTTTGTCTTGCATGCTATTGTTGAGATCGTCATCATCTTACAGCAACATACAATTATTAAATTGTATGTCTAACTGTTACGATTAAATTGTAATATGGTTGTTTAAGGTTTAAATTGCTGCAAGACATAATTTTTATGTTTAATTAAAGTGACACATTATGACCGCAAATGATCATTATATAATCACATATTATCACAATATAGTAATTTAATTCCATTTAATCATAATAATATATCGCACGAATACAAAATACTTTACCTGGTATGAGGGTAGGGACAAAAAGACAAACTAAGTAATTTTAAAGATGGGCACTATTTAACTTTTAATTTGTTAGCACTAATAAATATCTAGTGAGGAGTAATTTTGGCGACCCATCCCGCATGTAACCGGCTTAAATCCAACAACATCTAGAAAAACCAAACAAATTTACTTTCATTTATGATTTAATGCTGCTTCAATATTATAAAGTTAAATACGAGTACAAAAATAAACATTAAATTAACATTTAATTAAACATTAATTAAAAGTAGTTTGACCTAGAGGAAAACAAAACACACATACTCAAAAGGCTATGTAAATGTGTCGAAATTACGTAATAAGAAAAGTTTACTATTTTATATCTTAAATGATTTATCTTAAATACGTAACTTTATTTTATTTACAATTTGCATTAACTTTTTAGTAGCAAAATACATAAAATTGTATGGCGAACACTCCTGTTTACATTTATAAGGCTGAAGCACATATTTTATAATAAAATATATTTTCCAGCTTTAATGTATCACAGGGATAAAGATTGATATAAAAATATAATTTAAAACTTTTTGAAATACTTAAATTAAAATAATGTTACTAGTACAAAGTGAAAACTGACGAGTTAGTGGTAAACCGGCCGGTGTCATAAAGGCAATAACATTTGTTTTTTGTATTCCGTAACAAATCTTAAAGGTCAAACAATAGGGTTAGCATGTCAAAAGCGTAACAAAACATTTTAGTCACTTTAATGTCACCATATATAAGATATATGGGATATGAATATCCATAAATACGCTTCTATATTCACATTGTAAGAGCGGGGTTTAAAGGTTCAATCAGAATCTGCAGAAAGAAATATATACATTATGGGTACAACCAAAATAAGGCCCTATCACCACGCTGTAGCCGATTTTGTGCTGAAACAGAAAAATGTTTCCTCAGGTCATTTCGGAACAAAAACGTTCCGCGTTTAAGCCGATTTTTTCTTATTGTTTTTGTATGCACTACATGGTATGGATAGGGCCATTTTGATATTTTAAAAAATTTTAAAAAAGTTGTATCCCTTATATACATACGGGGATTGCCATTTTTTATATTTCGGGATTAGAGACAACAAATTATTGAAAAAAATCATCGAATACAGCTTTGTTGCTTTTCACAATATTTTCCAATATCAGAATCAATGAATCAACACAATTGTATTTTTTTAGCATCACTTGCTCTAAATTAATACAAGACGCAAAACGCAAAAAACTCTTTTTTTACTGCCAAATTTGTATGCAATATTTAATGTATGCTGGTTTTACTAATATGAAAGGTTGCCTCAATCCCACGATAAGATAAATAATACATTTTACTATAGGAACGTTAGTTACCTTAACACAGCACTGGGATTGCCCAATCCCGACATATAATAAAACTTCGTATAACGGTCAGCTTGTGACGACAACATATATCAAACACCTGCATACATTAATATTCTTAAAATTTTATTTCTTTAGAAATTTGGTTTATAAAACCTTTGTAAACCTTAGTTGTATAAATTGTACGTTTGTATATGGAATTTAATGCTTAATCGTAGAGGATAACTGACTTACAATTTTCAAATCACCCTGACTACAGACCAGAACTTTTAAATAATAATTTTTTAATGTAATTTTTTTTAATGCAATAATTTTAATTAGTTTTTCCCAAAATACAAATAAATTTTTTGGGAATGAAAAATTCATTTTATATATAAAAAAAACCGTTAAAACTGAAATAAATTAAGCTGTTCTATCAGCTGTAAATACATTTTTTTTATTACTGAAAACCTTAAAAAAGTGTAATTAGTAGGCCAGGAACTATGCACCTTATTATCTTAACTAAGAAGTTTAATGAAAAAATGTCCAGCTCTGGATGACTTGATTGTACCCTTAAGCTGTGGTGCGGAAGATATATATACAGCTTTGCCATTCCGTTTGTTATTTTGACAATATTCATTTCCGATCCATTTTCTGAATGCCTATGACTTAGGAAGTGGATTAACCCATATCCATCTGTCCGTCTGTTGGTTGAAATCAACTATTAGAAGACCTCACATGTAGCGCAGATCTATATGTATAATCAATCTTTTACAAATATACGGTAATACATTTCTATTGAAATCCATCACAATTACCCCATAACTTTCGGATATATGAGCAAATAAACACGATTGTCTCTGTTTTTTCCCATAAAAATCCACCTGTTTTTAGCCCTATGACGATTTATAAAGATGTTTGCTACTAATTGTAGATACTATATCAAATAAAAAAAAATATGCGTCCTTTGCCAATTGCAAAATCAAATCGGTAATTAATCAACAAAATTACAGGCAAAAAGAATTTTAAAAATATTTTTTTAAGTACACCAGGTTACTTAAGCTCCTAATTTATATCTTGCCGCTCTAAAGACACCAAAATACACAACCGTAGTCTCGAAAATTTCTGCTGAGAAAATCTGAAAAATCCGTTTAAAACTAATGGAGATAAATGTTAGCACAGAAATACCAGTCCCAGAGTGTTTTTCCTTAAAATTAAAAATTTCTATTCAGCTTCTGGACAACAGAGAAGTATGATAGAGGTGTCAAAAAAAGGTCTTAACTAGCAAACTGTAACACACTATAAAAAAATTTAAATCCATAATGACCATGACCACAAAAAGGTGTGCAATAAATTTATATATGTGTCAAATCAAGTAATTAAATATATACCCACTTCAGCTCCCTCAATATTGGTATCAAACGAAACGGCATGATCAGGAGAGAGGGAAAAATGGGAAATTGTTAAAAATCTAGATGGCGTTCATAGAAAAATGAAGGATATATGGGTCATATTAGTAATTACGTCTTTACCCACTTTAACCTTCAACAACAATATCGATATCAATCCCCTCAATATATAATACAAAATGGCGTAAAACATTAAATTTCAAATCTGGGTAAAGTTTCGGTGTGGTCTCTATACCTACATATGTATTTACAAGATGGTAAAAACTATTATCGAATACGGCACAGCAGAAATGACTGCATCCTAAATAATTACAATCCAATTTTTTTATTTCATGGTAAAATTTTAAATATTTGTTTGTGGCTTTGAAACAGACTTCCTGAATGATGACAAACATTAAAATAAAAAAATAGACGAAAATTTATAAATTTATTCAAAAAAATATTGTATAATTTTAACTATGGTGTGTGTTGAAAAGTATTAACTAAAAATATTTATTTTTTATGTTTCTCTTAAATATTTTGAGTTAAATTTTTTTTTAAATTAAAGTTCACATCTTAAATTATAGCTTAAACGTTTTTCTTAAATTATACAATATTTTTTATTAAACGTGTCTTTTGCACCTAGCCTTAATAAACATCTCTCATTAGTAGCGGTTTTTTTTAATTTTTTTTATTAGCTTAACTTCGAAAGACTACTGTTATTCAGTTGTTTTCTGTTTTCAATTGTTACAATATAAAACAAAAACAAATGACAACAATAAATTTACAGAAAAAAAAAATGGAAAAAAATCCTCAAAAGAAAAAGTTATCTACTTTTAACCAAACCATTTTTACAGAAATTAAAGAGATTATTCAACAAAAATTTAAGATATTTTTTTCTTCTCTTTTACTCTTTAAAGATACACAGGACAGCTGTAAAATGTCTCAAATGAAAAAAGATGTTGAAAAAATGGCACACAAAGGATCAAATGAAAGTTGAGACGTGTGTTGTTTACTAAGGATATTAATTATAAGAATAGCACTATGTTGCTAAGTTACAAAAGTCACACACACACACACACATGCTAACAAACAGATACTACAATGATGCTAAATACTAAGGCAAATCTTAAAAGGTTTGGTACACTAGACAACATTAAAGTACACACATTTTCAAGGACATTAACGAACGTTTATATTTAAGGCCATTTTTCCTAACTTTAAGCTTTACGCACAGAAATGTTGCAATAATGAAATTTAACAATGTTACATATGTATGTAAATGTCTGTATGTATGTAAATATGCGTTTATGTATGTATGTATGTATGTATGAATGTATGTATTTTATTGCTAAGCTTTATTTCTGAAAATATTTTATCTATAGTTATTGGGATTCTGTAAAATAAATTTTATCTTTTAATTAATACAAACTTCTTCCTAAAATTAACAAGTAAGAGCACAATATTCGGCTGTGCCGAGTCTTTTATATCCACCACCAATTTGATGTACTTTTATATCACAGAACTTATTATTTTGTTTTTAACAGTAATCGCTATGGAATAATCTTTTTATACTAAAATATGTATCACTTTCTTTGTATAACTGCGATATGCTAGTAAAATGTTTTCGTAAATTTAGTCCTTCAATGAAAGAGGGCGTTAAAGTAGGCATGTCAATATAGATTCTGCTAATAAATAAAACTGATATATTTCAATATAGTCCTCTATTCTTCCAAAAACTCTGTCCATAGAGAAATTATATGAAGTTAAGATAAAGCGTTATATGAGAGGTAGACGTTAAATTGGGTGCGTCACCTAAATTAACAATAACAATAAAAATGACATTAACTAGAAAGACATCTGTAGCAAATTTCATCATCATACCTCTAATTTTTTAGGTTTTATGAGCTTTTAAATTTTATTAACAGTTGATAACGTGAAAAGTGGCCGTTATAGTTGGCGTGACGAAGTTGTTTCTGCTAATGAATACAATATTATTATTCCAAAATTTTTATTCATAGAAAAATTATATGATTTTAAGATAATTCGTTATATGTGAGGTGGGCGTGTCCTATTTATTTTCTGTTACAATAAAGTCTTTGACCAAAGAGCAATGTTTGCAAATTTTAAATATACCGATAAATACACTGCGTTGGATAAATTTTCGTACATTTTGATCTATAACTCCTTTCTTTTCAAGCAATTTTCAGGGAAAAATATTGTTTTTGGTTGAGAAATATATATTTAAAGTTTAATGACTCTACGTTAATGCGTTTGGACACAATTGCGTTTTACTCGATGTTGGAAAGAAATGATTTTTTCGACCTACTCTTGCATTACTGGCTATAACTCTCTTCCTAATATTCCGATTTAGCCCATTTTCAATACCAAACAAATCTTGTCTATACGAATTATTCTGGCAAAATTTGAACCCCTGGCTTTTTTTTGTGCGACCTCTATCATCGTGTCAACAGACGGGCGGACATAGCTAGATCGTCATAAAATGAAACCCTGATTCGGAATATATATGCTTTATAGGGTCTAAAATGGATATTTTTTCGATTTTTGGTGGCGGGTATAAAAAGATTAAAATATATTTTTCTGTGCATAAACAGTAAACAACTTTAGCAACTATAGCAGATGTAATTTGTTCGTCATCACTGTGCTTCTACGACAAATTTACACAGCAAATTTACACCGATGAGTTTGTTGTGTTGGGCTAAATTCGTCTTTCGTCTCAGTTGTGTTGCAATATCTAGCGATTTTATCTCCATATTTTGTATCTATTTGTGTTTTATTAAACATAGTTATTTTTGATTAGTTTTTATGACACAACGTTTACGATATTATTTGGGTTTTTCACTTCAGCGTTAGCGGTTAGTGGAATAAATATAACTGTTAAAACAAATCCCAAACAATTAAAATCATGCCGTTACTCATGCGATAAGGTATTGCCAACAAATAAAAAACAATCAAGAATCGATAACTGTCAATTAAGCGCAATGCAACACTGTATAAAAATGTATTCGTTTTCACTTCGTTTAAGAGTAACGTTCTTGCGGCCTAAATTTGTGAAAAAAATAAACTATTGATCTTATCCGCCTATAGTATTCACGAAAAAGCCGCTTTTTCTGAAAAGCATTAAACAGGTAGTAAATTATCATAATTGACAATTTTGTTTACTCTCATTTTACCAAAACTCTGTTTTACATCGAATAAAAACTAATTTTTCAAATCAATAAGTTTTTAAAATAAATTTGAATTAATTAATAAAAAAATTTTCAAACCAAACTAACTAATGATATTACTGCTCAATACTGTAATCTTTCGGAGAGGATTTATCGATAAAAAAAATTATTTATATACGGTTTGACATTTTGAAGTTACGATAAAAGGAAGATAATTTTTAAAATGTTGACATTGGGAATAGAACAGCTAATAATTTGCTGATTAATTGAAAATAACTAATTTAATGAAGCTTGAACCAACCTCATAACAACCGCGAACTAATAAATTAGCTATTGTAGTATACAATATGGCCTATTAAGAGTTTTCTACAAAAAAGCAAGCACACACCTCGATTCTAAATAATGTTATCATTTTGTATACTTTACCCGCAGTGGCCTTCTCCATTTTTGCAGATAGTTTTTGTAGATTTGTCAATGTATTTCTTAAGTACTAAAGGTAGTATGTACTTCCATAAATAATACATCTCATCTCTTGACATATACAAAGACTGTAACACTGTTTTTTATTAAAATCAGAGAAGCAAAAAAAATAATAGTAATAAACATTCACACATACGAATATATGTACATATGTGTCCAGCTTCTAACTTTTTTCCACAAACCAAAAAATATAGAAGCTGCTGTTAAAAATAATACATGACATTTTTCATTTATCACTTATGAGAAGTACACAAAATCTGATATCCGTGAACTACTTAGTATTCAAGTTTCTAGTTGCCAACTACTTGCTTGTTATTTGTAATCATATTTGTAAGCGTTGGTGTTAAACTTTGAAATAACTTAACAAAAAAAGAAAAAAACTGCATTCGGCTGTACCGAGTCTTATATACCCTTCTCACATTATTTACTACTATTTACTCATATACATATGTAGGTATGTACCAGGTGATTTAACTAAAAGTTTGACTTATACTGTAAAATAAAACTTATAAATTTGAAACTGAACTTTATTATTACTTTATATTATCGGATTAAATAACAATTTATGGAATGTGCTTTTTAAAAATTATATCATGTAAGTGGTGGCCACGACTACGTCTGAGGTGGTCCATTCGACCGATATCTCGCTATTATTACTAGCTGGCTTATTTCTAAAGACCTCAAACTTTACATATTCCCAGAGAAAAAAGGTTCAAAGCTATGATATCGAATGATCTAGGTGGTCTATTTACTGTATCAAAACGTGAAATAAAGTGCTCACCAAAATGATTTCTCAACAAGTGAAGTGTTTCACGCGCTTTATGGCTCGTAGTGCCATTTTGTTGAAACCAGAGCTCAACGAGACAATGCGCTCGAAATTTAGGATGCATTTTTATTTGTTTAATTTTTAAAGAAATATGGATCAATGATTCACTGAATAAATTTTTTCGATAAAACACCGAATTTTCATAAAGATTTTTAGAGTCATTCACAGAAAATAAGATGCAAACTTAAGTCGCCTGGCTTGAGTTTCTGCACAAGTTGAATACTAGATGCTTAGAGAACGATTTCCTTACGTAAAATACGACAAGCTGCTAAGAACGACGACGAATAGATCTGGCAAGGTCTTTGCAAAGACTCTTAGCTACAGCTGCTATATTCACTACGTGCTGTATTTTTATTATCCACTAATGTAAACTGGGACACAAATTTGCGAATGGTATTAGCAAAAGTGGGTTTATAAGACCGAATATGCGCACGGTAAGTTCGTCGAATCGCACGAACAACATTTCTCACAAAATGCTGATTTTCGCAATACAGCTTGACTTGCCAAGCTAATGACAGAGAAGTACATATTTTATTTACGTAACAAAAGTTTCAAGAAGTTACATAGAAGCAAAATCTGACTTTGTTTACAATTATGTTTTTTCGCTAGCATTTTAGCTCAGGACATGCCCAAATAACTGATTTTAAATAGCAAAATTGTAGAAAGAACATCAGATAAATTGACATTATAAAAAAATCCTAAGTAAACGTAGGGGCTTTAGAAAGTTGATTTCAACAAACTCACAGACTGACAGTAGACTTAGCCAAATGAGTTCATATAAGGATTAACAACAACGTGTGAAAGATATAATAAGTAGTTATTCAGTCAAAAAACAACTAGTTTATGTTTATCTAAAATACTACTAGTTAAGTAAAGATTTTGCTTAAATATTGCAGCTTTAAAAAAATTAATTAAGAACATTTCACTCTATTTTCATAAACGTTTTCTTAACATTTTGATGGCAAGACCGCAAAATTTGTTACCATAACATTTTCCAAATTATCATTATTATATAATTACTGTATTCACAAGGTGTCCTAATATGTCATACTGTCATAATGTTTTAGGATTTCATAGTAGTTTAAAAAAATTTTTGTTGCTTTTCAAGTAAAAACTGTCCTAAAATAATACTACTGTGTATGGTATGCAGAGAAGCAAGCCGTATCGGCGCGGCTGGCGACTAGCCGCTTTGTCAATTTTTTAATTTAAATCACGCCGCCGCCGATGCGGTCGGCTGACCGGCGGCTCAGTTTGAAGCCGATTTTACATACTAGAAATTTGATTTTTTTCTTCTGTTAGAAATGAATCATAGGTCACTGCAAAAAATTTGTCGGATTATTATTGTCAAACCTATCACAAAATTAGTGTTGATAAAAACTAAAAACCAAGGCACATTTATTCAACAGGTAGTCTTCTTTCGTCAGCTGACTATTTTTTTCTTCACTTATTAAATTAATATGCCTTTCTAAAAACTATATGGTTATGCTTACTTTTGATTTATTTATTCGACATCCAACTAGTTTTTTTTACAGTTTTCTGCTTTTTTCGATTACCGATATTTGGTATTATCAATAATTGTTCAATTGTAAGATTTTTAAGAATTAATAAATTGCTTATTTTTTTGATTTTTTTATTTTTTTCAATGAAAATGATAAATATAAAAATACGAAAAATTGGCTGAGCCAAATATTTTTTTCAGCCGATAAAAGACTCGGCGCAGAGCCGATTAGTCGCCGCCGCCAAAGATTTTTGCTTTTAAGCCGCCGCCGAAGTTTTTCAATCGGCTTGCTTCTCTGATTGTATGTTTATTGTGATGCCACAACTATTCAGATACCTGAGGCGATTGGCTTAGAATCTGCTAAGACATGCCGTCTATAATAATTGGAAGCCGCCGCCTCCGATATCTTTTAAAAAAATGTTATAAAAAATTTTGCAAAATTATCGATTGAAATTTAATATATCACACTTATTTCGGAAGGAACGTCACAACAGTCATAGTTTTCTATGTTATTGTTTTAAAACATTTTAAATAAACACGACAGCCTCTGTTTTTCTCCATATTTCTACCACCAAAATTAAAATTTTTCAGCCAAGGGTACCTATACCTTTGCTACTATTTGAAGATATAATATGACACTAGAAATATTTGAGAAAAATTTTGGATAGAGCGGGCTCTAATCGGTAAAGTTATAGGCAAAATTTTTATTTTTTTTAAATATATATTCCAAAAATTTACAAACTAAAATCAATTTTTTCAGCTTCTAGATAACCGAGATAGTCAATATTGGTATCATCTGAAAGGACATGACTATCGCAATATAAGCACTTTAAATAAATTAAAATTTATGTTGGTCACTACTACAAAATGGCGGACAATAAATTTATATATGGGTCGAATCTTGTATTTTAATATTTAACTTTTTGAACCCCCTCAATATTGGTATCAAATGAAAGGCCTTGACCAGAAGAGTACAGTTAATTATTAAAAAAATGTAAAATCCAAGATGGCGTCTAAAACAAAATGGCGGATCAAATTTTTTAACCCCATAAATATGGGTATCAAATAAAAGGGCTTGACAAGTAGAATACAGTTAACTACGTAAAAATTCAAACATTAAATATAGATAAGCTACGATGTGGGATTATACCTATGTACATGATGATGAAAGGTTATAATTAGATTCGGCTGAAATAATAAGCAGTACACACGCCATTCTTTGCGTACTCACAAAAGGTAGAGTAGGCAAACTGTGCAAACGATGCAAATGATTGCAAAAATGCACTTTTTTTTAACACAACAACAAAATGTATGCATTTGCTTATACTTTCTTCATTTGCATTATAAAAAGCTTGAGCAAAATTGGTTGTGTGTATAAGCTCAGAAACAAATAAGTGACAACTGATGTTTTGAACATATCGACCGCCATTAATTTTATGTAAAGGAAAACCAAAATTACAATAAATTTCTTTTAGTAAAAATAAAATTAAAAAAATCGATCTTTCTGGAAAAAAAACAAGTAACAGCGCTATATTCGGCCGTGCCGAATCTTATATACCCTTCACAACGTGTAGTCATGCAATAACAGTGTATGTAACACGTATGTATTTTAAAAAAACAAAAAAAAAAAATTAAAAAAAAATTTAAAAAAAAAATTTTTTAAAAAATTAAAAAAAAAAATTTAAAAAAAATTTAAAAAAAAATTATTATGTATATAATATATATAAAACAAAAAAAAAAATTAAAAAAAATTAAAAAAAAAAATAATAAATAATAATAATAATATAAATAATATATTAAATAAAAAATAAAAAATAAAATTAAAAAAAAATAAAAAAATCAAAATTGTAGAAATTTCACACGGAATGACAAACCTATATATACCCTTTTTCACTGTGTGAAGGGTATAATAAATATTCAAGACTTTCAGTGATAAGTTGCCAGATAATTTTAGTCGGTAACTCCGACAACACCGGCTAAAATAAATATGTATTTCGGATTAAAAAAGAACGCTCACGATCTGCTGTAACATGTACAGCAAATTTGCTCTGTGTAGATTTGCACAGGTTCAATCATGAGTACCCTTATTTTAGCATTACAATGAATGCAATAAGTGAGCACTGCTTAAAATAAATTGCTTGTTTAGAGCCCAAAAAAAACTGTTCGATTTGTTTCTTGTATAACCTACCGTTGCCACATGCAAGTGCAAGTGAAAAACAACCAATACACTAACACTTTTTTACTAACACAACCACGTTTTGGCAACCTGCGACTCAGCTTGCGAAGAAATTTTTAAGCAAGTAAAATTTTTACAGTTACGGCAAGTAAAGTGACAAGCCGAAAAACAGTGTTGTCTAATACTGAGTTTTTTGTTAACTCACTAATATATCATACAATTGTGGTAAATAATTCGGCTAATTTTTTTAATAAATATGTATATATGTATATAAAGAATATTATGAAAAAATATAAATATTCATTTAAAATATAAGTTTTAATATAAATATCAAAATTTAATAAAAAAATTATATTAAAAAGTTACATGTCTAAAGGTAACGTTCAATAGGCGCTATTGACAACACTTAATTACCAATTGATGCAGCGCCATTTGTTTTAAGTTTGTTTGAAGTTTATTTGTTGACGACATTTTAAAAATGAACTTGCACTGTGCTGTGAAGCCACTCAAAACATTTTTGTGTTTTTTTTTGGCATTTCTCCTGATTTTCGTTAGTAATACGTATACACTACTTGCAAGTAAACACTTGCTTGTGGCAACGTAGGGTTAGAACGTAAGATAATTTATTTTGGCATACCAATACTTTTTAAAGTGGTATATAAATATACGTTACAACCGAGTATAACACTTTTTGTTTTGGTTTTTCCATCAGCAGAAAATAAAGCCAAAACTAAGACCCAACCTAAGGCAATATGAAAGCAAAAGGTGTGTTACGTACATATTAATTCTATTGTGTTTCTATAACAATATAAGGATGTGCGTGCAAATAATATTTATTAAACACTAAATAAATGGCTGGCTATCTTTCCCTTTAGGACTTCTTTTGTCTGCCAAAAATACTTAGTCTAATTTAGATTTTTTTGTTCTCTTTAACAGTTCAAAAGTTATTGACCCGCAATGGTATAGAATAGAATTTATGAAATTTAAGAGTGCGATAGTATTAATACCCTAATAATATGTGAACGGATGTGACTATCAAATTGAAGAAAATAAATTCTTTTAACAAATATTTCCTGAATTTAATATCACTTCGGAAAATTGTTAAAGTATTTTCAATATGATTGACTTTTGTGTTGATGATCTTTCGAAGGGGCACGTTTGTGTTGTCAACAGATGAATAATCATTTTGCTGTTGGGTTTATTTATTTATTTTTGTGTTAAATAAAAATTCAAAAATATTGTTTAGTCATTTTTGTGTATATCTGGTGTTTGTTTAAACATACTTAACACTGCCCACGCATATACCTGTGTATGACAGTCTAATTCAAAGTGGTTGCATATCAGTGATATTAATGCCATTTCATATTATTTTATTTATTCTCAAAGTTGTTGTAAGTAATTTTCATACAAAATAATTAAAATGACTATATGCATGCGTTAAGTATGTATGTATGTTAAAAAGTGTGTATTTTATAATCTAAGATCTCTCTTTCAGAGGGAAACTCTTAGGCCCATACATAAACAAGAGCGTTGAGCGTCAAGCGTTGCAATTTTGCATGTATTTTGTAATTGTAACAAAAACAAAACACATGTAAAACTCCAACGCTTGACGCTCAACGCTCTTGTTTAGGTATGGGGCAAGGCGAATTCATTATCAGGTGGTGTTGACAACGCAGCTGATCTACTTTTTTATTTGCAAAAATGATGATTGAATTGTCAAATATTATTTATGTTTACATAGATTAACCTATCCCGCGCAAAAAAACGCAAACAAAAACCATGTAGTTTTTGACACATCGACAGTCGAAAGCAACAATAAAAAACCGTGTTGTTTTTTTAATGTTGTATTTGTTGTAGAATTACCACCACCTGATAAATAAATTCGCCTTGGTATGGGGGTTAGATTTTGTTTTTTATGTATCAAAGAAAGTGATGCCATATCAAAAAGTTCGTAACAAAAATTATTAGATAAAATCATTTTTCAGTACTGTCAATTCATATTTATTTTAAGTTTTTCTTAATTGTCTCATATAAAAAGTAACTTTCACAATTTTGCAACTAGATTAAAACAGTCTCTCAAGAAATTTAAAAAAGATAGCTTTCGGTTTCAGATTAGATTAAAAAATAATAAAATAACAAATAAGAGCTCTATATTCGCCCTTGCCGAATCTGATAGGTATATTCAGATTTATTATTAGAATTATTTTCAATAATTCAATTTATTCTACTGGTCAAGTCCTTTCATTTGATACAAATATTGAGGGGGCTCTAGAAGTTACATTTTAATATACCAGATTTGATTCATATATAAATTTATTGTCCGCCTTTTTGTAGTGGCGGCCAACATTATTTTAATTTCTTTATAGTGCTTATATTGCGCTAGTCAAGTCCTTTCAGATGATATCTCTCGCTTTGAAAAATTTAAAAAAAATATGAAAACCAAGTTACAGTGTTATATTCGGCCGTGCCGAATCTTATATACCCTTCACAACGTGTAGTCATGCAATAACAATAGTTTGTATCACCATTCATCTCATATAAAATACGTACATAGATACATATAAAAAACATAGAATTGTAAAATTATAAATGAGTTTACGTTTGTACATGTTTCTAAAAAAAAATTATCAAAAAGAGAATTTAAAAAAAAATTTATTAAAAACAAAAAAAAAAAAAAAAATATTACAAAAACATATATATTAAAAATATAAATAATATATAAAATAAAAATATAAAATATAATATAATAATAAAAATATAATAAAAAAAATTGTTTGGCTCAGCTGGGATTCGATGCCACGTTTCCTCTAACCAGTATATGTGTATGTTGTTTTTGTAATTGTGAAAAAAAACTAGGTGGTCGTGGTTTTTTGCTCATATTTCAGAAAGTTATAAGGCGATTGTGCTGATAGCGATTCATTCCTGGATATTTCCAAGAGATTGATACCATACACAGATCTGATGAACATATAGTTGCTTCTAAAAGTTGATTTCAACCAACACACGTGCAGACGGACAGACTGTCAGGGCTTAATCGACTCCTCTATTCACAAGCTTTCAGAAAATATAGACTTTATGGGGTCGGAAATTAAAATTGTAGAAATTACAAACGGAATGACAAATCTATATATACCCATGTGCACCACAGGTGAAGGGTATAATAATTACATTATCATTGACATATTACTATACAGTATGGTCCAACCAAAACACTTGATGTTAGTTGAAAATAAAATAAAAGTTTCCAGAGAACCATCTTAATATTTTTTATTATGATAAAAGGATCTATGTGTGAAATGAAATATCGGCCAATTGCTCGCCAAGGCTTCGGTGGCTTACTTCCAAATTTTTAATGACACTAGAGATATTTGAGGTTCATTATCGTTAGAGTAAAATATTATTTCATCCTTGATCTTGGCTTATTAACGTATACTTTTTCTTTTATATATCCCCAAAGAAATAAGTCCAACGTTGTAAATTTACATGATAGTTGTGGCCAATTAACATCGCCACGATGTAAGACAACACGGCCATTAAATCTTTTATGTAACAGAACCATTATTTCGTCATCTGTGTAGCAAGTGGCATCATCCTGTTTGAACCACATACAGTCCAGAGCTATATCCTCAATTTCTGGCCATAAGAAGCCCGTAATCATCTCGCAATAGTGAACTCCATTCACACATTCACTTATTTTTAAAGAAGTACAGCCTGATGACACCGTCAGCCCACCAAATAGTCACTCTTAGTGGATGCATCTGCTCTTCAACAATCACTTGTGGATTCTCAAATGCGACAACACTGCTTGTTAAAGAATCCACTTAGGTGGATTGTGCCTCATTTTTTCAAGTACACGAAATTCATTTTGGCTGGAACTCCTATTTTCGTAAAAGGTTTTAATTCTCCTAATGCTCTGCTCAATTCTGTACCTCTGCATGGTCCAATAAGCTAAACATTAAAACAAAGAAATGTCACATTAAGTTGAGCTTTAAACTTGCCTTTTTATTTATTTATTTATTTAATTTATTGTCAATAGATAATAATCCTTACAGACTAAAGTATGTAAAATAGCAAAACAAAATTAAGGTTATATATAAAATAATATTCTATAATAATTCAACGATTTAAATATAAAATGATAGTTCTTTTAACAATTTCTTTACTTTCATTGAGGCCAATAAGGTGATAATAATTATTAAAGTTTTCACATATACGACGAAGAGGATCATTATTAGCATAGTTGGTTCTATAGTATTTTAAGTTAATAAAACGGAAATTTCGAGTTGGTCTCGTTGGAACATTAAAAGATATTTTACTTAGCAGGAATTCTGAGTCGATATCGCCTTGAATTAGGCCCAGCACAAAAGAAAAACTCAGCATTGAACGACGACTTTTTAAAGTTGGTATGAAGGTAGTAAAAACGAATGAATGAAGGTAGTAAAAACGAATTCCATCCAAGGCCACGAAGACAAAATATTAAAAACTTCTTTTGTACAGACTCGATACTATCAATATGAATATTATAGCAAGGATCCCAAATAATCGATTCATATTCAAGAATAGGTCGAACTAACGATGAATATAATTGTTTCGTAATATAAGGATCTAGAAATTCCTTGCACCACCTCTTCATAAATCCAAGTACACCATTTGCTTTGTTAACAATTAAAGAAATATGGTCACGAAAATTTAATTGGTGATCAAGCAAAATACCAAGATCAAGAAAATTCAGAACTTTATCAAGTTTACACTCATTTATGCAATAAAATAAATCCAATTTCTTAATTCTGAAAAAGGACATATGCTTACATTTTTTTATATTCAGCTCCATTAAGTTGATTTCACACCAATTTACCAATTTGCCAATATCTGATTGAAGGAAAAGTTGATCTTCGGGATTATTAGAAGAACGAAAAATTTTGACATCATCGGCATACATCAAAACTTTAGAGTGCTGAATAACTGAAGGTAGATCGTTTATGAATAAGGTAAATAAAATAGGACCAAGGTGGCTACCTTGCGGAACACCAGAAGGAACTTTGATAGCATTAGACGTAGCACTTCCATACTTAACTTGTTGAGTTCTTGAAGACAAGTATGATCTTAACCATTTAAGGTGTGACTCGGAATTAATATTGTGAATTATGGTTGGATCACCCTTTTTAGGAGCTATTTTTTTATTAAATTATGAGATTAAAAAATTTCTCAAAAACATATCAAAATAATAAAAATGTTGCCATCTACACATCAGCAAAAAAACAAACAAAAACGGCAAAGCTTGTTACCAAAGGGATTCAAAGTCTCTCGTATTATAGTATGAAATATACAACACAGTACGATATGAGAGTCTACTTTGAATTGGCCAAGTGTATGTTAGTATGTACGTATGTTCGTACGTTTAAAAAAATATATTCCATGTCAACTTAACTTGTGACACATTTTTATCCTTAAGAGGTTTCTACATTTTTTTTGTTTTTCTACAATTACATCCTTTTCAAAATAGTGTTCGACTGAATGTTTGCACGTACTATATGTCTGTATAGATGTGTGTGTACTTATATTATAAGCATCCGTTTGTCTGTTAGTTTATACATTTTTTTTCAATGATATTTAGTCTGGTTTACGTATTTCTATGTGACTGACAATTGAATGTGTCAGTGTGTTTGTATTTTAAACTATAATGATAAAAGTTCGCATCACAATCAACGATATTTGTTCCAATCCCTTAATGATACATTTCACCTTTTTTCTTATAACTGCATTGACGGTTGTTCTTTTTTCTAATTCGGATGCTGAATGACCGAACATAAAATGCAACTACCCCCCAAACATTTTTTTTAAAACTTTGTAAGCAATGAAAATTTTATTTGTTTTCCGTATTGCTTACATGAAAATGATAAAAGTGTTTGCCTAAGAAGTATGTCTTCTGTACTGCTTATTATTTCAGCAATAGAAAATGGGAGACAAATTTGCTTCTGTAATGAGTTTTAGAAAGGCATGGTTAAGCTGCTTTATGTAGGAATGAGAATAATTATTTGCTAAATAGAGATTTACAAAGTGGGACATCGCTGCTAGAAACATTTTAGAAGCGTTTTTAAAAGCAGACTAGCACTAAATAATATAAGAAAAAATTCCACGTAGTAAATTTTATTACCAAAAATAAGCAAAAACTTGGCCAGAATAACGGCACGTTATTGCTAAAATATGTCTACTTTTATTGGGTGGAGAACACGACACAAGTAATTTATTTATAAAATTTAATATTTTTATTTCATTTTGTTTTTACGGGTTTTTAATTTTATTTTAATTTTCTTTTGTTTCTTCAAAGAAAAACAAAAAATTCAAAGAAAATTAAACGATTTTGAGAGCTTTTAGCGGCAATAATTGCTCAAGCAATCAGCTAAGCAATGATTGCGCAATAAATTGCTACATATGGCAATTTGCGGTCTGCACGTCACAATTTCTATTGACGCAAATACATATGACAATTGCGGCAATGAATATTGCTACGTGGAGACCCCGGGTTAATAAACATTCGTTAGATCTACAAATTCTGAACATTTTTAATATTAAAATTTTTAGTTTTATTGGTTGTAGACCCTTAAACCACAAAATTTATGAAAAAGTTTAAAAATGTTACAAGCTTGTAACCTTAACCCAACAACCAATAAAACTAAAAATTTTTGAAAATTATTGGGAGAATATCCTGAACAATTAGTAAATTTTTTTATTCAAATTTTTAGAATTTTCAAGACTAAGAAATCAAAAAAAATATTTTTCTAAATTAAGCAATAATGCGAAACTTGTTTCATGAACACACTTTTAAATTTATTATGCTGTTTTTAACAGTAAAGGTCAATTTGAAACAAATATAATTAAAAAAAAATTATTAATAAAAATAAATAAAAAAAATTTAAGAAATTTTAAAACTATCCAGCATAGATGCGTCGATTTTATTTAGTTTATGTAAACTCTGTTTATGCGTCAATGTATTCATCATGTAAATATTTTGTTGACATTGGGCAAAAATGTCTCAAGTCGAAAATTTACGGTTTGTGTTTTTATTGGCTTTTACTCAATTTATTGCTCTCTTTCGTTTGTTGTTAATAGGTTATGTCTAGGAGAACTGCTTTCAATCATACCAATTTAATACTTTAAAATAATTTCTACTTTTCTATACCTCTTTGTATAACTTTAAAGATTTGCAAAAAAAATAATCCTTACAAATCTCGGTAGTTCATTTTCGAGAATGCAAAAATATCCAGCGTTAAGATAGAATTTATACTAATTTAAACAATTTGTGACATTATGAATTTCTTTAAACAAAAATATCGTTTTTAATTAATTTATTACTAAAAAAATATTCTTTTCCATAACCCTGTACTTACAATCATCAAGCTTTCACTAATAATTTTTTTTTTACAAAGATACTAAGATAATGGTCTCTACAAAACCCTAGTGCCTTCACTATAATAACATAAAAAAACGTATACATCTTGTCGTTTCACTGCTATTGCAAGTGCAACCACGTTGGTGTTTGTTGGTGGTCACATCCTTTTGTTGTTCGATAAAGTATTTTTTTGTTCCAACCAGATATTTCTGTCATAATAATCGTAACTAGAGGGAAAAGAATTGAACTTAACACAATTGAAGTTGTTGCTCATAACAAATATCCTTTCAATGCTCTAGATGTGAGTTTGAGTTATTAAGATGTTGACTGTTGTGTCAAACAAGTTTGTTTGAAAAAAATATTTTGCAAACACATGCACACTCAAGCATAGTCTCCCTAACATTCTCAGTTAAAGGGTGTGTTTTTAAAGGTGCAAAGTTTTACATTACTAATTTAATAAAAAAAAAAATGGTTTTCTATATCAAAGAGTTTGTCTTTGTGCCAGATAATTTTATTTTATGTAAATAATGTTTTAAAATGATCTCACGTAAGTGGCTGGCTTAGATAAAGAGCATTACGAGAGTCGATGTTTTACCTACTTTATTAAGTACTAGAAAAGCCCGGCGCGCGTTGCTACGCCCCTTAATTAATAAAAATGCATTCCAAATTTAAATTGAATAGCAAAAAGCTAAAAATTATAACTCATTTCTTATGGGCGTAGTACTGCCCACTTTTCTATTCACGAAATTGTAAAATCATGAGAGCTCAATATGTGTGCGCAAAGTTTCAGAATAATCGGTCCAGTGCAAGTACCTCAAAATTATAACTTTTTTTTATGGGCTTGGCATTGCCCACTATTCTAATCACGAAATTGTAAAGTTATAACAGCTCAATATGTGTGCAAAGTTTCAGAAGAATTGGTCCAGTGCAAGTACCTCAAAATTATAACTTTTTTATGGGCGTGGCTCCGCCCACTTTTCTTATCACGAAATTATAAAGTCATGACAGCTCAACATGTGTGCGAAGTTTCAGAAAAATCGGTCAAGTGGAAGTAGCTAAAAATGATAACTAAGTTTTTATGGGCGTAGCCCCGCCCCCTTTTTTTCACCCATAAACGCTCCCTGGAATGTGTACAAGAACTTGCCAAAGTTTAAGTCCGATCGATTTTACAGTTTCGGAGTCTATAGCTTACACACACACACAGAGTTTCACTTTTATATATATAGAAGATTTAGAGTTGTTTTTCTGAATAACTTGCAAAATTTTTCTTTAAAATCTTTTTAATTTACTGGTTTGCTTACGTATGCAAAAAACAAAAAACAAAATGTGTTAAAGCCGATTATAACAGGCCGAAGCCCAAGAAAAAAATCAGAGAACTAATTATGTTAAAGCAATACATATGTTTACTTATGCATAATTAGTTTGTAAATGAATAACAAATTCAAAATAATAGAAAAATTATAGGGATTTATAATTTTATGAACAATCTGGGTTTGGGATACAACAATTGCTTCAACCAAACTATGTATATGATATATAATTCGATTAATAATAGATTCTCTACAAAAGAAATCTATTATTGAGAAATAATTGTAGAACTTCTTGGGAATTGTAATCCCCAATGTTTCAAATCTGATAACAGGAGTTGTTATTTGATTATTTTTTGAGGGTTGAATAAAAGTTGATACCTTTCATGTGTAAATTAGCGAGCCCTTTGGTTGAGACGTCTAGCCTGGTTGAAAGCGGGAACTATATTAATTTCATCGTTTTGGCGATCTCGACCAAAAGACTCGTTGATAATTTTCAATTCGTTAAATCTAAGATAATTCACAATAATTAAATTCAGGGTTGGGATTTATAAATTAGTTTTTAGATTATACAAATGCATATACATATAATTCATTATACCAAAAAAAATGGAATTAAAATATTACATATTGGGCCAATTCAAAGTGGTTGCATATCAGTCGTATTTGTACTATTTCATATTATTTTATGCATGCATAAAATTTTTGTTAGTAATTTCCATACAAAAAAAATAATATGACTTTACACATTTGTTTCCTATGTATAAGAAATTGTTTATGTTATACTTTTAACCATACTGTCTCTCAGAGAGAATTTCTTCGCTTCTCACCTCTCAGAGAGAATATTTTCTATTTTCTTCTTTCCTGTATACATAAAATTTTTAACAGCGTCATCTCTTTGTCTTCTTTCTTGTAATTAATACATAATTTGTTAACAAAAGGTGTTCAAAGTCACTAGTCATATTAATATGAATTATATGACATAGTACAATATGAGAGTCTACTTTGAATTGGCCCATTGAAACTGTTTTCAACATATATTGTGAATTGTCAAATTTTGAGGGTTACGTATGTATCTCTCTTTATTTTTAAAGTTTTTTAAACATTGTGATTTTTAATTTTATTTAAACTACTCTTTTACAGACGCACACAAAGATCAGGGATGTAAATTAAAAATATTGTTCGGCATCAAAATTGTTCTTTAATTAATATCTTTTAGATATTAGGGTATTAAATATTAAGTTTTTAACTGAAACAAAATAAAATGTTAATATTATTTATTTAAGCTGAATAAATAATTTTGCTTATTTATTTAAACTAGAAAATCATTTCTTAATTCTTCCAGTGTCCCTCCTTTTCAACCTAACCTAACCTAATTCCGCCATATAAATAACGTATCCTTACACTTTTAAAGATATTTAAATTAATTTTTAAAGATCTTAATCGATAGCCTTAAGAATAAAGCCAATTGAAATTTTTCTCGGATAACGAACTCTAAACGTACTACAAACATTGCGAAAATTCTCTGGGCTCCTATAACATACTTTAGATATTACGTATTTTCTAATTAACAAAAACAAAATAAAAAAAAAATGAAATACAAAACACTTAATTATTTGTTTAAAAATTATGATTTTATTTAATTTTTTAACTTTGAAGAAGGTAACAAGAATATCTGATTATATACTACACAAATTCTGTATCTTATACATTAATAGGTAATCGATTTTAATAAAAACAATATATGACATTTGAAAGGACTTTTTTTTCATTTTAGTAGATATAATAATTGCTATATAAGTTGCTTCTAATTCATAAGCAAATCACATGTATGTAATAAAACAAAAAATTAAAGTAATGCGAAGTGATACAAATTGCTTTTGTGAAGAATGCTTTTTGGGTATGGCAAGGTTGAAGAATTCAGTACCATAGTACTCTTTTCAGTACCGTTTTTATTCAAAAAATACCGCGGTACCACCGTAACATTTTTGGTATCCTTTTATTTTCAAACCATACCTGAATAATTAACACATTTTACTCTGCTACATTTATTTGAATGTGGTAGTAATATTTTGTTTTTGATTTAAGTAGTTTTTGTTTCTCTTTCGATTGAGAGTTTATTAATTAAGTTTCTTTAACACAGAATGAAAAACACTACGTTTTAAAAAAATAAAACAAATTTTTTTTAAATTGCTTTTGAGAGCAGTCATGCAGACTTCTGGTAAAAACACACAATTCAGTTTAAAAGAAAATCAAAAATTCTCCAATAAAAGTATCTTTGAGCTGTACTAACAACGTTTGCTCTAAATCTGCTGCTGGTTTAAGAGGCAATACTTTATTTTGAAAAAAATCGCTACTTGCATACCATTCCAAACACAGAAGTATTTTGTGACACATGAATGCAAATCTGTACACGACTTTTTTAATTGGTTAAAATTTAAACCAAATAAAAAATGAATGACATACATGTGTATGTTAGTTTAACACTAAAACCGTTCATACAATTTGTTATGCGAAAATTCGCAATTTAATTACTTTTAAATTGTACTGACATTGTCTCATCAATAAAAGAGATATGAAGGAAGTTGTGGAATAAAAAGGTTTTCTTTTGCAGTAACAAATTTTTTTATACATAAAAATACCAAAATAAAATTACGAAATATTTTTTCGTATTAAATTTAATGAGTTTCAAAACAAATCAACGGCTTATGAAAAATGGCCAACGAAAATGTTTTAAACAAGTTTTACAACCCTGACCTGGTGTATGGTACAAAAAGCAAAACAAAGAGAGTGTTGTCACTACTACAGTAGTGTAACAATTTAAACTCTCATTTTGAACAAACCCTGCAGGAAGCCTGGGGACATTTGTCTCCAGGTCACCACTTTTCTTGACTATTTTGGTGACTTTCTGGTGCTATTGTTAACAAAACGTCAAAATAATAATAATAGTTATTTATTTTAGATGATAGTTTACTTTTATATTTTCAAATAATGGTTTAATTTAATGGGGTAAAAAGTACCAAAGTTGAAAATAAGAATTTTTAAAATAAAGTGGTGAACACTTGGTACTAATGTCGCCATATGGTCCCATTATAACTACCTAGTCAGTAGTTCTAACTTAACTAATAGATTTTTAATAACAAGCACATGTTAAATGATTAGTGCGAAGAACATTGTCTGAGCTATAATTGGTCAGTAGTACTGGTGACAGGGTCGATAGTAAATCAGTACTGTAACACTATGGACATTTCCAGCAGGGAAGTCAGCCAAAGCTTAAAATGCGGTTGTATTGGTGAGCGAGTTTTCACACTAAACAAGAAGTTAAGCAATTGAAAAATGATGCAGCGGTTTATGTTCTTATGGAATAGTTTACACTTTCAAAACAAAGAAAGACTCATGTTTTTTTTAAATAAAAGTGAAAGTGTGGACGAAAATTTTTATTGAAAAAATTCCTCTCTATTTGTTGATAATCAGACCAAAAACTTTGATAAAAGTGTGAATAATAAACTGGACTATTTAAAGAAGTAATAATTTGTTTGACGTCTTGTATAACATGTTCTATCGAAAAAAAAAGCGAGTTACCCCAGAAACAGTAATTTCTAGTGTCTTAATTATTTCTTACTTCAAACGTGGCGCACGATATTATTTTCGAACTATACCGCTGAATCAAACTCACAAGCCAGTTGTCACCCAAATCAGTGCTGTCAATTCAATATTATCCACTTCTGAAAAACACCCTTTATCTACGTAGCACAGCATTTAAATCCTTTTGTTATAGACAATATTTTTTTTTTCTGCCATAGTGATGGCTTTCTTCTTTCTTTTAATGACAAATAAGGTGAGTAGTATCAAATGCTGGGTAATTGCTTGGTATAAAAACATAATCGTTTTCTACGCCATTGAGGTTTATAATGTTTGTTCCATGCGAACAAAATACTTATATGTACGTTGCTCTTGTTATTTACGTTTCTTCCACACTCTTTTCAGATTTCATAATGTTTTTCTAATATTTCGTTGCAATAGAAACAGGTTTAATTTAGCAATGACGTTTAAATTTATAAGCTCATTATACTAGAGGGGAGATTAATTTTATTAAATATTAAAGAATCGAGTTGCGTAAAGTGATTTAACATTTATTAAATAATGAAGATAAAATCTTTTAATTTAAAATGTATTAAATCATTATTTAAACAGGATACCTTTCAGTTAAAAGAAAAAAAAATAAATAAATAAAAGATTACTCTCAGTTGTGGTCATAATTTTAAACGTAAGAGCAAAAGTTAATATTAAATATTAATTTGTTTTTATTTTAAGCATTCGTAGGATATTAAAAATTAATTTTGAATATTTGGATAAGTGTTTATGTTCAGTTTTAATTGACCGTAGTAACATTTATATTAATATAAAATCGAGATATTAAATGAAATATTCTGGCTCTAGTTAATTTTTTTCTTTTATTTTTAATTATTGTATTTTTAATTTTTAAGTATGTAATGTTTCATCATCATTCCTCTTTGATCGGTGAAATATTGTTGAACATATACATCGTCTAAATATTTACCACCCATGTTTTAAGCTAATTGAATTCGTTATGTTGCTTTTTTCAAATTATCCTTTTAAAAAAAAGTTAGAATGAAACTTACTAACGCAACCCTTTAAATGCTGGCAATATGCCAATGTTTCTCTTGTATATCCAACAGATTGTCTAAGCATAATATTGTATCTTTCGTTATTTTTTTATGTGGCTAATAACCTCCTTAACATCAAGATCGTCTATCGTATCTAAATGGCTTCAGAATAAATCGGGTGTTTTTTAACCCTACAGATTAACTGCACATGCTACATACTAAACCACCTACACACGTAAAAAATCTAAATGAGAAATAAAACAAGAAAAATTTTATTTTTGTGTTTAATTCCAAGCAAATAGTTATTATAAAGTTCTGGACCCCCCTTCTTTCCAACTACAATCATGCAGAGTACATATAAAATGCAGTTTCGTGTTGATTTATGTAAACAAACGCAAAGAAAAATAGAAAATTCAAATATAATACACTATTCTTCATAGAAAATATGTGTGTATCTGACCAGATCCATGTGCTGCGTATGTGATGTGAAGATAAAAAAATCCACATAATTTATTTTCTATTTGTTATTTTTATGTTAATGCATTTTTTTTCATAAGTATAACGAGAGCTAACAATATTTGTAGAGGGTACCTGGAGACTCAAATCCCTAGCTTAATTAGAAGTATATTTATATCACAGTTAAATTTGTAAAATTTCTGGCCAGATACATGTGCATGACGGAGGGTTAAACAAACTGTCATACTGGGTTCACTTTTTTAACATGAATGGATAGTTGGTAGATGAAACAATGTTACCACATAATTCAAATTTACTTTGAAAATCAGTCATCGATTCGACCGATGTTTTATCGCAAAATTAGCTTTCAGTAATGAGATAAACTTTTGGCACAACAGGTTTGCTAAGAAGCAAAATTGCTGCATATAGAGTACGACTAATCTACAAATTACCCTACAGACTCCATTAAATCCAGAACGATGCACTCTAGTGAGCTTTATAATTGTTATTATTATTATTATTTATTTTTCGATTTCATTACCTGTACACCAACACAAAATCTTTTAATCTGTAGTACAGGAAAGCAATATGATGCAAAATAATTACATTACAAAAGACAACGGAAATACAAAAAATACAAATATAAAGAATTAATAACAAATTACAGTTATTAAAACAATATTGGCCAAAAATTTATTTGAAATAATTAAACCAAAATTTTTTAAACTATTAGGGTTGCTACAAAATTGTTGAGTTTGTGCAAGAATATTCCAAAGTCGAGAAGCATGGACATAAAACTGTCATTCTAAGACTAAACAATGATGTTTGGATAAAAAAATATTTCTTCTGCGTGGTGACTCGAAGAATAATAATCTATTTGGTAATTTGTATTCCTTTTTTTTATATTTTTATTTATAATTCAATATTTATTAATCTATTTTAACCCTACGTTGCCACTAGCAAGTATTTACTTGCAAGTAGTGAATACGTATTACTAACAGAAATAAGGAGAAATGCTAAAAAAAACACAAACATTTTTTTAATTGCTACACAGCACAGTGCAAGTTCATTTTTAAAATGTCGCCAACAAGTAAACTTCAAATAGATTCAAAACATATAGGCGCTACTTCAATTGTTAACTAAGTGTTGCCAATAATCACTATTGAACGTTACCTTTAAACATATAGTTTTTTAATATACATAATTTTTTTTAACAAAAATTAATATTTATGTTGAAACTTACCTTCAAAATGAATATCTTTGCTTTTTCTTAATATTCTTCACAAACATATAAACATATTTATGCAAAAAATTAGCTGAATTATTTGGCACAGTTGTATGACATATCAGTGAGTTAACAAAAAACTCAGTATTCGCCAACATTATTTTTCGTCTTGTAACTTTACTTGTCGTAAGTGTCAAAATATAACTTGCTTAAAAATTTCTTTGCAAGCTGATTCGCAGGTAGCAAAACTGTTAGCCATTTTATTTATTATTTCTAACACTATTTTTGATTTTAAATTTCACATAGTTAACTGCATTCTACTTCCATTTGATACCCATGCTAATGGGGTTAAAAAAATGTTTTGTCATTTTGTTTTAAACGCCATTTAGATTTTACACTATTTTACTGTATTCTACTGGTCAAGCTTTTCATCTGATGCCAATATTTCGGGGATCAAGAGGGACCCTTTTGATTTATCAGATATGACCCATATATAATTAGTTTTGGTCGGATATGAATATTGTAGAGATTTAACACAAAATGAACCATTGTTTATATAAATATATACCTTTACACTCTCTGTGAAGGATATTGTATAATATTACTAAATAAATATTTTAAAACAGATAATGTCTTGTTAACCAAACTTATTAAGTTCCTTGTTAAAAACATATATAACAAGTAACAGTGCTATATTCGGCCGTGCCGAATCTTACATACCCTTCACAACGTGTAGTCATGCAATAACAATTGTTTGTATCACCATTCATCCCATATAAAATACGTGCATACGTACACGTTAGAATAAATGTGGCATCGAATCCCAGCTGAGCCAAAAAAATTTTATTTTATTTTATTTAATATATTATTTATATTTTACTATATTTTTTATATTTTTTTTAAATTTTTTTAAAAAATTTTTTTTGAAAAATTTTGAAAAAATTTTTTTAAATTTTTTTTTAATTTTTTTTAAATTTTTTTTTTTAGTTTTTTTTATTATTTTTTTCTTATTTTTAATATTTTTTTTTTTTAATTTTTTTTGTTTGGTATGTTTTTGACATGTATGTATGTATGTATGTTGTTGTTGTAATTGTGAAAAAAAACTAGGTGGTCGTGGTTTTTTGCTCATATCTCAGAAAGTTATGGGGCGATTGTGCTGAATTTCAATAGCGATTCATTCCTGGATATATCCAAGAGATTGATACCATATACAGATCTGAGGATCTGAGTTGCTTCTAAAAGTTGATTTCAACCAACACACGGACAGACGGACAGACGGTCAGGGCTTAATCGACTCCTCTATTCATAAGCTTTCAGAAAATATATACTTTATGGGGTCGGAAATGAAAATTGTAGAAATTACAAACGGAATGACAAAGCTATATATAACTACCCTTGTGCACCACAGTTGAAGGGTATAAAAAGCAATAATTAATTATTATTTATTCCTTCTATTTGAAAACGCGTTAAATCGACAACACTATTAATATACAATGTGCATTTAATTTCGTTTAGCAATGGCAACAATAAACCTAAAGAGCTTTTTTAAAATATAATAATTACATGCTAAGAACAACACTATTCAAATTAAAAGCTGGCAATACTGTATATTCTATTTGATTTTCTTATTGCGCAATTGTATTATTATTATTGTGAATTATTATTTTTAGCTTTAGTAAAGACACTAACCACCCTTAATAACGAATTGCTGTTATACAAGAAATTGACTTTAGGGCCGATAACAATAAAAAAATTAACCTACATTTAACAATTAACTCAAAATTTAAACCTTGGTTAGCCAAAACCCATTAACAAAAAGTTCAGTTATCTTATAACTTTTAGATTATTTTGCCAAATTTCAGTTAAATTTAACCGAGTACTACTTGGCGTTTAAGTTCTTAACTGGAAGAAAATATTTGATGTTTGGATTTAAATATCTATTATATTTTTGCTATTTCTAAACAATTGAAAGATGCCTTTACGACTAAAAAGATTTACACGTTTGTATAATTTATATCAAGTAAATATTTCTTATGGTATGAAAACAAAATATAACCACAGAAGTTGAATGGATCATTTTAATTTACCTGATGCAGAGTTTTTTATGAGATATAGTTTATCTAAGACAATTGTTAAATTTATAGCAAAAATTATTTCAAAATACGTTAAATTTTTAATAAATTTATTAGCAGATGGGTGCACATTAAGAATTTACATTTATGAATACATTTCTTCTTCTTTTTGATATTCATTCATAATAATTGATAACTACAAGTTAACTAACTCTTACTTATGTTAACGAACATTTTTAATATGTAATTAAAACTTCAGTTTAAGCTTACTGAAAGTTAGTAAACTTTTACGTTTAATTTATTTAACTGAATATTATGTTAATAGGCCTTATAAAACTTTTACTAAACTTCGAAACTTAAAATAAAAAATATATATATTTAAACACACCGAAAACATATCGTTACCTTACTATGCAAGCGAATCAGATCTTGATACACCTTAAATACAAAATAATTAGCCTTTAGTGATGTGTTTTAAAATGCATGCTAATGCATACAAAAAATCTTGAATAATTCAGGTAAACAGACAATATTCTCTCATGAAACATAGGTTTCTTTCCATCTACTGTGCATGCGTTCCATGCACTTATTGGAATTTTGTGAAATTTAACAATATATTCATATAAACACATGCTCTCCAATGACACGGTTATGTTGAAATCATGCATGTTTCACCTAAATTAAACCGCTACATCATGGGTTGAACTCATGCTTTCACTTTTTCTTTTGCATGACTTATTTTGTTGGGAAAAGTTATTTATAATAAATATTATATTAGGGATTCATAGTATTTAGTTTTAAATTTGTCTTTTCTTTCCTCTTTCAGTTTAAGATTTTGACCACCCAAATAATAAAAAATTAAGCTTTTGACATCAAAAAAAAAATAAAAAAAATTGTAGCTACGCCAATGGTTATAAGTAGTATGTATATAAAACTAGTGATATGATTTCTCATATTAGGGCCGTATTCATAAAAAAATATTTTAGGTTTATTGAAGGCTTATTTGACAAATTTCTCTACAACATCTGTCAAATAAGCCTTTAATAAGCCTAAAATATTTTTTATGAATACGGCCCTTATTCTTTAGTTATCACAATTAATTTTCTTTAAAAAAATAAAGAAAATTTTAAATAAACTCAAGCCTAACTAAAATTAAAATGCAAATTTATTGCCAAATAAATTTGTTAAAAAAAAATTTAAATTAACCAATTTTTTTTGCAATCAATCTAGTTTGATTTGAAACTTTGAGTCTGTTTAAAAAATTATTATTATAATAAAAACAGTTTTGTATATAATCTAAAAAATTTATGTTGTTAGTTAAATTCTTTGTGTGTAACGGTTGGGAAGTAACTGTAAAACAATAAATACTTTATTAATTTTACTTAAGAGACCAGAGGAAACTGTTTTTTATACTATTTTTTTGCTACCATTGAACAAAGTATTAAAAAACAAGTAAGAGTCCTATATTCGGCCGTGCCTAATCTTATATACCCTTCACAACTTGTAGTCATGCAATAACAGTAGTTTGTAACACCATTCATCTCATATGAAATACGTACATACAGATTTTAAAACAGTCAGTCTGTCCGTGTGTATGTTGAAACCAACTTTTTGAAGCCCACCGACATCGCTTGGACCCGGGTGAGGTTTTAAAATATCAGAAATATTCGGGAGTAGATCGGTTTTGAAAATCATCGGTACATAAACAACTGAGATATGAGCAAAAAACCACGACCACCTCGTTTTTTTTTCACAATTACAACAAGAACCTACATACATACTGGTTAAAATAAACGTGGCATCGAATTTCAACTGAGCCATAAAAATTTTATTTTATTTTATTTAATATATTATTTATATTTTATTATTTTTTTTTATATATTTTTTTAATTTTTTTTTTAAAAATTTTTTTTAATTTTTAAAAAATTTTTTTTTTATTTTTTTTGTAATTTTTGTTATTATTTTTTTATTTTTAATATATTTTTTTTTTTGTATATTTTTTTTTTTTTTTTTTGTATGTTTTTTACATGTATGTACATACGTATTTTATATGACATAAATGGTGATACAAACAATTGTTATTGCATGACTACACGCTGTGAAGGGTATATAAGATTCGGCACGGCCGAATATAGCACTGTTACTTGTTCACAGTGTGAAGGGTATAAAAATATTGATGTCCCTGCCAAATACATGAAGCCCATGATATCATTTATTACATATTTTTAGATACGAAAGTAGCAAAGGCGACGCGAAAGTAAATGATACGCGTGATATTAAATGCACTCTAAAAAGTATAATAATTTTTAAACCTATATTTTCTGAGGAGTGGAATACTTTACCTCAACTGTACCCCTTCAGCCTGCCTAGTTATATCTCAGTAAATTTCAAACCATTTTTTTAGGTTTTCTACCAGGGACCGAAAATAACAGTTATTTTGAAATTTTAAAACAAAAAAAGCATTTAGAAGTAAATGTCGGAAAACGGATTCAAGTATACCATATTGATCCTTATGCATTAGTCTAGAATTAAATATGTTGCTTTTTAAAATTTTGCTTTTTATTTTTACGAGCAAAAATAAAAGTTATTTTTTGATTTTTTCGAGCCAATATCAAGTATATTTTAAACATCAGAATTTAGTTTTACTATCATGAGAGCTTCCAAATTGTCCACTGACAAACTCTCCTGGAACCTGTTTGAGGGCTGATAAGGATCTCTCTACAGTAACTTGTGTCGCAGGTAGAGAATGCACAACAAAATCCAGTCTACGTAGCCAGGGAAGAACATATTTCTTACTGTTGTTTTAAAAACTTTTCAGCAATCATGTTAGGTTGAAATGGAGGGGTATAAAAGCTCAAACCCATGACAGGTATGCACTTATGCCCAGTTGGCATGTTGTGCGCTCAGCAATCATGTAGGATGATTTACTAAATACCTGAACAACTTCGTAACTCAAGCAAACCAGCGCCCACCATTGATATAGAATACATAAGTAGTATACAAAAATGTGAGAAATCACAAAAAATGTGATCATCACGGGGATTTTTTATGCACATTAAAATAAATATTTGATATTAACTAAATTATTGTAACACGTACATTTCGTTAGAAAATTACTTTTATTTTTGCTCGAAAAAATAAAAAACAAAAAATAACTTTTATTTTTGTTTGAAAAAATAAAAAACAGAAAATTAGCTTTAATTCTTGCTCGAAAAAATAAAAAGCAAAAAATAACTGTTATCATCTGATTTTTATGAAAAAAGGAATAATTGTTACGGTCCCTGTTTTCTACATCAAACTAGCTGCAAAAATCCGCAGTAAAGGTAGTGGAAATCAAAAACATTTTGATTTGCTTTAAACTCACATCAACGTATACCTGTGAAATTTCTTATACATAAAAATCAAAAGAACATGCGTTTGAAGAAGAAATTCGATGTGTAGCTATTGACACTTTATGATTTGTTCTCCGGGCTATACAAATTTTTAAATTTAAATAAAAAAAACAATTTTTTTTAATATTTAATTTTATTTTATAGAAAAAAATTTGTTTTAATTTATACTTAATGTAATATTTTTTTTTTTTAATTTTTACATAATGTGTTATGTTTAATTTAGTTTTTTCTTTTAATTCACAATTTTTTTTTTCAATAATAAAAACATTTTTTTTTTGACATTTTTCCAATAACTTTTTTAATTTTCTCTAAATATATTGTTGTATGACTTTTAACAACATAAAAATTAATTAATTATTAATATGAAAAAGAATTGTGCTAATTAAATTTTAAACAATTGTATCCTTCTTGTTGTTTTATCGATATAATAATAGTGTAATAATAATAAATCTTTGTAGATCCAATTAAATTTAATTAAATTGTAAACCATGTTATGAATTAAAGTTCTCTTTGAAAACACTTTTGTTTATTTAATAATAATAATAATAATAATAATATTAAGTTGTTTTTATTTATGTAAGTATATATGTATGTATGTATTCATATATAGATTTAAAAAAAAAAAACAATTACAGTTTATTATTATTGGTTTTTTCTTTTCTATATTTAATTATTTTACGTTTTACGTATTATGTTTGTGTGTGTGTGTGTGTGTTTTTTTTTACATACATGTATATATAATTAATTAAAACTAAAGAAATATTTACAAAATCAGTAAAATTAATAAAAATATATTTTTATATTTTGTCTAATATAATGTTGTAATTAAAAATGTGTGGCAACTGCTGGTTAATGCAAAAACAATAATGGCAAATAGAATTATTTTTATTTTACAAACTATACATGTATGTCTGTACATATGTATGTATTTATGTTAGTACCTAAATCTAAATTGCAAATAAGAATATTGCAAATTAGTTTTTGTTTTTTGTAAATAACTTAACTCTTGATTCCCACGCAGCAGAATAGTTAAAGAAAAATATACAAAATTTGTTTTTTAGTCAAACAAACATAAATGGTGGTTAAATTTTAAGGGCCGATGTTGAATGTGAACCACATCTAAACGTGTTTTTTCTGCATTTCATTTGACATTTCTCAATTTCAGACTAACTCAATTTGAACCATGAAAGATACGCCATTGATCAACGCGTTAAAGTTGTCAGGGTTATTATGAAAATGAACGTTCAAATCAAAATGCATTTCGTGCACTTAATGATTCTTTTGGTCAACATAATCGTTTAAATTCGTCCACAATCGGGAGAATTGTGAAAAATATTCAAGTTTCAGCAAAACAGGTCTGTATGAAATGTGGCAACATCTGTGAATGCCTTCATAGTTCGTTGAACGGAAAACAATGCTGTTTTTCGCGAAAGTACTCGACTCATCATCGTGCCCAATAATTGAACATCAACATTGTCATTGAAAATTTGGGCCATCGGATGAAGGTGTGCCGCCGGGGTCGCGGCGGCCATTTGGCCGATATTTTGTTCCTCACATAATTGAACCATACCAATTGCTATTATCATAGTAAAAAGAAATGACAATAATTTCCTAAAAAATTTGTGTTTTATTCAAAATCAACATCGGCCCTTCAAATTTAACCACTCTTGCATGACAGTCATTAATATTAAAACTATAATTCTTGAGATACATTTTGTTAACACAATGTAACTTATAGTTAACTTCAACGAAAATTTGAAAGAGGGTTATGAGAATTAGCTTCGTGCGTGCGAACCCCAAACTAACTACTGATTACTATCCCTACAAGAAATGAATGACTGAAACTAACACATACAAACTGTTTGTACTAACAAATTTGCAACAATTTTATATTGAATTGCTGTTACCCGGAAAAAATGCATAAGCGAGAGTGAGACAGCTAATATGTGTTGAATTCTTGACGTTCAAAACAAAAACTTTTTTTAAAATAGTGTTAAATTTTTAACATTAAAATAATAAATATTTCTTAAAATAGTTTTTCAATAATTGGGATTTTTTGACGAGTCTTTGCAGAAAATACACAAGAAGTAAACGGTTAGTAAAAGAAGTAGCAGAATTATATTTATTTATGTATATGCACATTTTCATAATTTTTAATTTTTTAGTAATCCAAGCCCTAATACAAAGGACGCCTTTATTATGCACAAGGATTTAAATGAGCCGCCCGTAATCATCGACTTAATATAAAATAAAATAGTTAATTTAAAAAATTAAAATTGTGTTTTAGTTATTAAAATATGTCAGCTTTGACCAGTACATTCATCAAGTATGATTTGTCAACTATGACTGGTATATATGTCAGGTGTGATTAGTCAAGTGTGACTGATATTTATATCATTGCTGAAAAGCAAGTATCAGTGGAGTGAACAGTTCAAATATATGTTCAATAGTCGAAATAACTCATAAGTTAAAGGGAGATGCAAAATCACACGTACATAAAAGTTTCCATAAATTTTTTCATTTTGCCCTTAATAACTTGATAGAAACTTTTGACCATATATTCATCACAGTGACAGTCATATTACCGGTCAAATGACTGTCATTGTTCTTATAGGCATACATCTCCATTAGCCATCGATTGGTCCGCATAAGAACAAAACATCAGCAAAGCAACATTGAAAATTTTGTTCCTAATCTTTGATGGTGGATAAGACGTGCATACAATATTTTGTGGGCTTTTAATGAAAGATATTGATGTGTGAACACATGTTTTAACAACAAACAGGGAAAAGCTTGGTCCACACTAGACAAATTCATGTGCGCACAAAACATTTTTCATTTTCCTAACAAATCAATGGCTTATGAAGACTATATATTTAAGAACACTATTTGCAAACTAAGTGTACGAGTATGACGTTGCCTCTGATCCGTAAAAGATTTAATCGGTCAAGCCGATAGACATCCCTGCGAAAAATGTGTGTCAGCATTTTTGATGCTAAAAGTCAACAACTCGTTGTGTGACATGAGCAGAAATATTACATATCTACGGTTATGTTGAACTTCAGAGTTGGGTCAATCGGTTACTTTAATTTGTTTTTGCCAACAACCTTGTTCATTTATTGCACAAACCACAATGTAATTTGAAAGAGGTTTGGGAAAAAAATAACGACCGAGGTTGTTTGGCAAAAATGAACTTAAGTAACGATTTGTGCCCAAATCTATTGAACTTTTTAACAAAGTAACTTGAAATTACTTATCAGGGTTGGGAAGTTCCTGCAAGTTCACGTTTTCTTTTTTCCTTAACTATTAATTAGGAGCATGTAGCTTCGTATATCTTACAGGAGTACACAAACATTGATGTGATTAGAGGCATTAGACCATCCAAGTATACACGCTTGTACATAAGACCCCATGCGATTAATCCCATGATATTTTTTGATCAAGGTTAGTATATATGTTTGTGTTCATTTGTTCCATTTCGACTTTTTTATTGTTTCTATAAGTATTCGTATAAAAATTGTTAGAGACTTTTATACAGTTTTTGTGTTCAGTTGTAAAAATGGAACGCGAAAAACAAATATTGTAATAGTTAGAAGAAGTTTGCAAAGATAAAATAAAACTAAATAAAGGGTGCCCCATAATTAAAGCGAGATTTGAATTTGTCGCCATTTGTGCAGTAAAGTGTTGGCAAATCTATAATACCAATTCCACAGCTGACTGGTTAGGGTTAGTTAAATTGAAGCGTGTTACACTATAGAACAACGTGTCCTCATTATTAAACAATATTTCAAAAATAATTAATGCTTTAGTCAGTAAGGGGTCCGCCAAATTAGTTTTTTTTTTTTTGAAAATGCTATAAAAAAAAGTGTAGCTTCGGCTGTGTGGCACGTAGCGCCGTCCTGTTGAAACCAAATGTTGCCAATATTCTCCTCTTCAATTTTTGTGAACAAAAATTCGTTCAACATGACTCCTTGCTCATTTTCGAAGAAAAATTACCCAATTATGCCTCTGGACCAAAATCCGCACAAAACAGTGACTCGTTTTGGGTGTATCGGATTTTCAATGTATGCGTGCGGGTTTTCTGTGCCCCAAATGCGACAATTTTGCTTGTTTACATACCCGCCAAGATCAAAATGAGCGTCATCTGAAAAGATGTTTTTTTTTTTGACAAAATCGGCCAAAGTAATGTCGCAATATTTCCCAGCGTTGTTCAAGCGTATACACAACCATATTCGTTCAGCAGAAGGATAAAACTAATTATCTGTCAAATCAGACATGAGCTAAGTGTTACCATTCACGAAATAAGCACTAGTTGAAATAAAAAAACGTTAGATGGCGGACCCTTTGTATGCTTTATAGAGCTTCTTGAAAATTGCAATTCTTGTCAATGATGCAAAATTGTGGTTCGTAGATTGTTTTTATTTTTGGTTCCTTGGTCTTGGTCAAATAGTGTGTTTGGCGTCTTTATCGTATCTAGTCCCCCTAAATTTTTCAATTAATCTCTTCACAATTGACGAATTTAAGCCCTTTTTTCGACTATAATATGTATGAATTTTTCAAATTACTTTCACCTAGGTTTCATTATTTTTCAAAAATATTGTTTTTTTCAAAAGTTTTTAATTGAATTCATACAGGGATGGGAAATTAAATTTTTTTTTGCAGAATCAAAACGTAATTTTTTTAGTATTTTTTTTTCTCGCAAAATATAAAAATATTTTATATTTTTTATATTATTTTTAACTAAAATATCTCTTTGGCATAGCATACGTCTTACCTTACGGTATTGTTATTGTTGTAATCTTTATTTCATTGATTATGAGGAAACGGCGAGATAACTTTTTTTTAAATTTTTTTTGCAGGTAAATGAAGATGTTATCTTTCGTTCATTTCGTACATTTCATATTCGTTGATATCTTTCTAATATTTAATTTTCTCAAATGAAAATTATTTAAACACATACACTCAAACATATGTGAGGTGTTTGGTTGAGTGTTTGAGTTTGTAGCGTGACCACAAACTATGCGGCTGTTTCAGTGTGGACACAAACCTTCGGCTGTTGTTTTGATTGATGAAATATTGAAATTTCGTATATTTACTTATGTATTTAAGTGAAACAAAATGTTAAATGTAAATTTGAATTTTACATGAATATAAATTTATAAAAAATATATGAAAAAATTAATTCCTAAATTTTTATGTTAAATGAAAGTGCTGCCAAGTAGGCAAAATAACAATGCTGCTTGATGCTGTTTGACAGCAGGAACTATCAAATAAATAAATTCATTTGATTATATTATTTAGCATTTATTGTTAAACATATATGTTTTCTGTCTTATTGGATGGCGTATTCTACGTTAAACTTAATGGCCGTGTCTCTGACACAGCCTGCCGAAGCTCTCGGACAACTGTCTGCTGTTTTTTTTATCTTTGTTAAAAATTTTTACTAAATATATTTCTAAAATATTTTGAGTAGCTCTGTAATATTAAATCAACTTTCCCATTCCTGAGTTTTTTTTTTGCCTGAAATTTAATTACAACTGATACAACAAAAATTGTGTTTACAAGTAAATAAATCAAAACTGTATTTCAATACACAATACAGAATACAATATAGAGTTGTGAATTGAACAAATATATTTTTGATTTATTTAAAATTAAAAAATAAATAAGTAATAAAAAAAGTTTAACTAAAAATTTAACACATTGATTTAATATTTTTTAGTCCTTCTCTTGCAATAAACTCTGGGGTTACTTGAGATCTCAATCGATTAAAGCGATCTTAAAGCGCCTTATCGAGTGTTAAGTGTGAGAACAGGGTAAAGAAAATAATATTTCGCAAATTAATAAATTTTCCCTAAAATGGAAGTGCATATTTTTGCTTATTTATGATTTGTATTTTTTTTCCTTTTTGTTTTGCGTTAAAAATCACTGTCACGAAAAACGTTTACCTAAATAAATTTCCATACAATTTTGTAAAATTAATATATGTATGTACATACAACAAAAGAAAAAAATTGTTTAAAAACGCACCGACCAACCACAAAATCTTTTTGAAAACAAATAAATTAAATATAACCATTGAACAATACATACACAAAAGAATTTCTTTATTGATCTAGCGAGTCTAGATGACGAAACTGATCCCAACAAAATCTTTTCAACGTTTTTATTCGAATAATTATAACTTGACATTTATTCGAATTTTATATTTTGAATTTACTTTAAGTTATATTTTATTTTGAATCAAGTTCATGTATTCTATTATTTAACTTCCTAATACTATGTTCACACACGCGCCTTAATTGTCAATTTATAATATTCTCTCAATTAAAGACCATACTGAAAATTACTTATAAATTGAGCAATATATACTTAATTGTTTCACTTATTGTCCAAAACTCGAAAGACAACTCTTGAGAAGTATTTTCAGTGAGAAGAAATTTCTATAGGTGGCATTTCTAATGTTAAATAAATAAATATACAAAAAATTAAAAGTAAAAAAATGGAAAATGGTTGATGGAAAATTTAATAAAATGTTTGAATAAAGTCAAATACATATTTATATTATAAATATAATTGTAAATATATTTTATAAACAGGAAAAGAACTGAACAGAAGGCATTATTTGATTCGGTATAAATACATCGTTTTTTTAGAGTTATTCAATGCTAATGGAGTAAGATAAATTGAGTATGTGTGAACACTTATTTTAATTGCTCAATCAACGCTAAATTGAAACAATTAAAAATATCTGTCTAAACAGGGTATAAAACATTTTCTAAATCAAATTAAATTGCAAACATTTGAGGATTATTTAAAAATATTATTACAATTAAATTTAATTAACAAAATGTTTTAGGTAGTTAAATAATACATCAAATAAGCTTAAGCCAGAATAAACAATATTTTACAATAAATTTTTATTTGAAGATATATTTGAATATTGCTTATAGTGTAAATTGCTGTTATGTCAGTGCATGCTTATATTTCTTACTAATTTTTTTTTAGTTTTTGTTTTCTATTTGCTCTGAAAACTGAAGCCATTAATTTTCAATATAAAGTTTCCGGTATATTATCTTAGATATCAAGGTGCATCCTCATCAAATTTAATCAAAATCCATTTAGTAGTTTTTTATCCCATTGAGTTTAGGAAGATAAACAGAAAGGCAGACTGACAGAAAGACAGACTGACAGGCATAAATAGATCATAAAAAGTGAAAATTTGTATTTTATATTTTTGACTATATGTGAAAGGGACTTAAGGGAAAAAAAAAACAATTTGCACTTTTTTTTTTGACGTGGACAATTTTCATTTTTTCCCCCTACTAAATTAACAAAATAACTTGATTTTACGAAACTTTAAAAAAATTTATTTTTTTCCTTATGAACAATTAAAAAAAATAGAAAAATCATTTAATTTTTAAAATGGCTCTCCTCAACAAAACCTATTTTTACCCTTAGGTCCCTTTCTCTATGCGCTGTCACATATATACAGCCATAAATTTTTTTTTAAATATATTTCATGTATAAACCCAGTTTTTTACAATCCAATTAAAAGTATTGATATAAATAAGGATTTTATAAAATTTTATTCAGTTCTAGCTAAGCCCGGCCAGCACAGGTGGTCAAAAGCTTGATCTGTTTGCATGATAGAATATATACAAATTAAAAATTGCTTATGCATTTAATGGGCGCATAAAACACATTTCATTTAGCGTATACACTTTCTTCCGGTCCCAATTTATCAATGTTCCAATTAAATAATTTCGTTATTGTAATACACCGCTTACACCTTCAAATTAAACTTTTCAAGCTCTTAATCTTGTTGGTGAGTGAGAATATGAGTGGGGGAGTACAGAGAACTCCCCCACCCACTAGCACTAGCACTAGCAATTTTTTCTCATTCCCATATCTAATCTAATCACACAAACACACATGATAATATAAGCACACATGTTAATATTTCAAAGTCTAAACACCAAAAAACAGTTTAAAGAGATTCAAAGACAATATGTCAAACTAAAATTAGAACGTGTTAAAGGTGGGCAGTCAATTATTTTATTTATTTTCATGTGAAAGTAATCAAATCAGTATAAGCTATAAATTAAAAAAAAAATCTGTGGTTTTAGCTACAAAACTTTGGTGTCCCAACTAAAACTTACGATCCGCTATAAATGTTGGTGATGGCAATCAAAAATGTTTTCTCGTTGTTTCATAATTAATTAATTCAGTGATTTGTCACAGAATGTCTTAATTTGAAAGAAACATTTTTAGTTCAGCTTTAAAAAGGATTTTGAAAACTCTATCAAAACTAAAAACCATTTACATAACATTATTTCTAAGCTTATATAACAAATAAAAAGGCCACCATGGCAACACTGACTATAATTAAACAACTCCTCAAGCGACTAGTTTTGTGTCATTTCTTTTCGTCAAGAAATATTTGTACAAAAACAAGCAAAAAAACACATTTTTGAAATATTATGCAAAAGACAAAAATTAAATATAATTTAATTCAAACAAAAATTTGAATCGAGTTTTGTAATTTAATATAAACAAAAATTTTAAACGAGTTTTGTATATATTTTTTTAAATGTAGTTTACCGCTCGGCACCACAACTTTTTATTGAATTTCCTATACATTGAGTTAGATGATCGTACAAAATTTTATTTGCAAATATTTTAAACATTTCTTGTAATTGTTTATACGTATATGTATGTATGTGTGTCTTTGCAATTGCTACACATCTTTAAATATTTAACAAAATATAAACCAAATATTATTTATAACTTATTGTACATTTTTTTAAAGATTTTATTTGTCCTGTTTTAATTTAAATAAATTTCTCATTCATCAATGATGTTTTAATTTGTGTTTCTTATGTTTTAGATTGTAATTTGTTTTTTTTTTAAATAAATTTTTACTATTTTTTGTTAATAGACTTAACAACTAGTAAGTTATTCATGGTGATAATTGGTACTTTATTTATATTTTTTTATATAAATTTTTCTATTTATTATTATTAATAGGCGACCAGATGTTACCTGAAAATAGATAAGAAAAAAATTTAGAATTTATTAGAATTGTATTAAAATAAATTTAAATTTATTTATAAAACTTTTAGCAATATTAAATATCTGTATTTAATTCAATATTCGTAAAGTTAAAGATTTTAATAAAACTAAGGAAATTGTCTTTTATAGAATAAAAATATTATAAGTAGGCAGCAGATTATAAACGCTTGGCTCCCTAAAAGTAGGCAAGCAAAATTATTTAAAATTTATATTAAATCGAATTTTTATTTATCGAACCTTTCGGTTTAAACTTATAGTTAAATTTTAATTCAGGCTTGAGTTCATATTATTATTATTTTAACGCAATGGACCTTATTGGTCTCCGAGTGTGGTTGTAGGAGGCAGATACTGCTTTCTGAATCCCCCTTTCCTACAATGAGTTCATATTAACGTTGTTCTAATTGAAACAAAGAATTTTTAATTGTGATAAATGAAAGAATAATCTGAAAAATTGTATTTTTTAACGACACTAATCGAAACTAGCTACGATTTCATCGTCAGCACTCTTTGATCGGAAGTTACATGTTATATCTATATATATAAAATGAAACTCTGTCTGTCTGTGTGTGAATTATCTATAGACTTTGAAACCGTAAAGCCGATCGGACTCAAACTTTGGCAAGTTGTTGTACACATTCCAGGGAGTGTTTAGGGGTGGTAAACAGTGGGCGGGGTTACGCCCATAAAAAATAAGTTATAATTTTTAGCTACTTGCACTGGACCGATTTTTCTGAAACTTTGCACACATATTGAGCTATCATGACTTTATAATTTCGTGATTAGAAAAGTGGACAGGGCAACGCCCATAAAAAAAAAATTATAATTTGAGGTACTTGCACTGGACCGATTTTTCTGAAACTTTTCGCACATATTGAGCTGTCATGACAATTGCGTGATTAGAAAAGTGGGCAGTGTCACGCCCATAAAAAAGTTATCATTTTTAGCTTCTTGCACTTGATATCCAATTAAAATTCAGAATGCATTTTTATTCATTAAGGGGCGTAGCAACGCGCGCCGAGCTTGGCTAGTATTTATATAAAATCAAGAACTTTAAGTTTGCATTATCAGATTTTATTATTTAGTAGAATATCAGTGAAAATTTGTTTTCTAATTTTATTTTCGTTTTATAAATGGATAAAGATGTCATTAGTTTTTAGATAATGCAAAAGTCCAAAAAACGTAAGTTATACTTAAGTGCAACTTTTATATAATCTAATTAATTCTTATTTTAATTTTATTTTGACTACTTTAGATTATCCCAGTAGTATAATTAGTAGCGGTGCTAATACACAGGAAAGTAATAAATATTGCAATCATTACATGCAAGAGGGTAAAAAAATTTACCAAAAAACACGATTTTTTGCACTAAGTGTGCAACCCCAGTATGCCAGCAACATTCCCAAATACATAATGCATGTTTCAGTTGTTAAAGCCACACAACTGGTGCAGGATATTTAAGATTCAGACCAGTCAAATAAGCTTTTTATTAAGAATTAAATCGTGTATCTGCTTAATACGCCACATTTACACAAATTGCTTTAATCAAGTAAATTTAATTACTGCAACAAAGTCAATAAAGGTTCCCCAAAGTATTGTTTAAAATAACCCGAAAAAAGATCTATAAGTCTGTGACAGCTTAAGGACACAACATTAATTTTTAATTCATTTACCTTCTGCAAGAGAGAGAGAGAGAGGGAGAGAGTGAGAGAGTAATAATATGGCTAAACATCATTTATCCTCTTAATTCAAGCAGAATTTATTAATGATTTTTCAGTAGCAACGTATACACAAGCCAATAAAGAGGAAGATAAAAACTTACAAAATTACAATTTTATCCCCAAATTAATTTAGACAAAAGTTTTTTTTTTTTTTGCCAAATACCAACAAAAAAGTGTCAGCTATCAAAGACTTCCTTACCTTACAAGAAAAAGTTTAAAACAAATTTTTTTTTGTCACATTTTTTTTTCGAACCTCACCAAACAGCTATTAAAGCATGCCAACTTGTTCATCAATATTTTATTGAATTACTTAAGGAAAAAATGAAACTTTTTTTCTGCTGTCTAAAGAAAAGAAAGAATTTTAATAATAAAAGCTTAAATAGAACTTAGACACACACTCAACATACTATTTGTGGTAGCGAAATGGCGTTAATTTTATGGCAATTTGATTTTTTTTTCTGCTTTTTTGAAATTCCACCAACAGATACTTGTATCGTAGAGGAGTGTTGAAGGAAAAAAAAAAAATGTCAAAGTATGTATTTGACACTTGAAGGAAAGTATCATGTATTCTCTGCTCACATCACAATGCCGGTGGTTTATAAAATATGTATTTTGCAATATTAAAAGAAAAGTAAAATGCTGCAAGTGTTTTTGAGGGTGACAATATTTATTAAATGATTTTTTAGCTTTTTTTTCTTGTTCCTGAGGGGAATAAACGTTTACCTAAGCAGCTTTCAGTGATCAAAAGTAGTACAAATACCGTAAAGAGGTTAATAGAATGCAAATGAGAACAAAAGGGCCTTCTTCTTCTTTACGTGACAATCCTTAAAATAATGAAGTTTTAGTCATTTATTTTAAATTTTTTTGTTTTTCGTTTCCTATAGCAATTATAGGTCTGGGTATTTTTGGTATTTTGGGGCATACTTTAGAAAACAATTTGAACGCCATCAGGGGGGGTCAAATTACCGCATTCGAACGCTTTCAAAATTTTACTCAAACTAAGGAATCCTGTGTGGTTTTGGTATGAAAATTCAAATTAGAATTTTTAAATTTCTATCAAATGCCGTAATTTTCCTTAGGTGTGTTATAGGCATATCTTAAACAAAAGTGTTTCGATAAGTGTTCGTGTAGTTTATTTGACGCTCTATCAGAGACATACATACAAATAATTTCGTCAATCAGCATTTAAATTTTAAGTTCGTGGTGATCGATTGTAAGCACGCTATTATTGAATGATTGTTAAATTATGTTTATTGGTTGCACTTGTCAATGAAAACAAAACAAAAATTACCACAAAAAAAACTTTGGCAAGTTATTGTACACATTTCAGGGATTGTTTATGGGTGGTAAAAAGTGGGCGGGGCTGCGCCCATAAAAAATGTTATTATTTTTAGCTACTTGCACCAAATCGAGTTTTCTGAATCTTTGCACACATATTGAGCTGTTATCACTATATAATTTCGTAATTAGGAAAGTGGTCGGGGCCACGCCCATAAAAAAAAGTTATAATTTTGAGGTATATGCACTGGACTAATTTTTCTGAAATTTTGCACACATATTCAACTGTCATGATTATATAGTTTCGTGTTTAAAAAAGTGGGCAGTGCCACGCCCATAAAAAAGTTACAAGTTTTAGCTTATTGCACTTTACCGATTTTTCTGAAACTTTGCACACGTTTTGAGCTGTCATGACTATATATTTTGGTAATTAAAAAAGTGGGCAGTGCCATCCCCATTAAAAATAATTTATTAATTTCAGCTATTTCCACGCATTCCAATGGTTCCCACAGATTTGCCTTTCAACTTCAAGCGACTACAGTTTCCGGTTCGCCTTGCCTTCGCTATTACCATCAACAAAACACAAGAACAATCTCTGCGTGTTGCAGAATTGAATTGGGAAAATCCATGCTTTTGACATGGCCAGCTGTCGATCGTCGCATGCTTCAGAGTGGAAACACCAAAAAATTTCGTTCATTTTTATAGCAAATGAAAAAACCAAAAAAATTGTATACCCACTTGCATTACAATAAAATTGAATAAAATATTATTTTTAATATTAAAATTCAGAATGCATTTTTATTCATTAGGGGGCGTAGCAACGCTCGACGGGCTTGGCTAGTGCTAAATAAGACGTAAATAATTTGGTTTGTGTCCGTAGACTCAGGTCTAAAAAAAAACAGGCCCTGCTTGACGGGCGACCTTTTTCACTCATTTAACAGCACTGCTTTATTATGTTTAATATTGAGATTTATGATGCATAAGGACAATGTGTTCTTTTTTCAACTTCTTATTATTTTTTTATGTTTTGTCAACCTAAATACTCACTTGAGATACAGTTGTGTGTAATAAGAAGGCACGTTTTAAATATTTTTTTTTTTTACAAACAATGAAAAAACCATGTCAACTTTATCTTTTGTGGTTTCTACAAGTTTTTTTTTTCAAGACTTTAATTTATTATTTATTGCAACAAAGGGGGATTTTACTATACCTTGTTTGTGTGTGTGTAAATATATTTCTATAGAAATTATTACAGCAAGATGTTAAATTAACAAGCCCGCATTTTAAAGTTTTAGCGTCTTTAGCGTTTTTTTTTTTTTTCTTTTCTTTTCTTTTTTTAAAATATGTACATACATACATACACAGCATATTGTTTGACGTCCTTAAAACTTGAAAAAAAGAAGAAGAAAAATATAATTGTAACATTGTATTACGAATTAAAAATCTCAACATTTTAAAGTCCCTTGCAGTGAGTTTGATGCTCCAGGATTTAGCAGTGCCACGGCAACATTGTTTTAATGAGAATTTTTTTTTTGGTTAATAAATATACATACAAAAAATACTCTCTTAAAAGTCATTTTGATGTTTGACATTTATAGTCTTCTGTGTCAAGTGTTGTGAGTTTTTTTTCTTCGTTCATAATAAGCCAATAAATTGTGCGATAATAGAGTGTTTTTATTGCATTCAAGAAGTATATTCCTAAGGGTGTATTCATGTATGTTTGTTTGTTGTACGTTGCGTGTAGAAAGAACATTTCAATTTATAAAATTAATTTGATTTTAAATTGTGGAAACCTCAAGACTATTAAGAGAAATGTAGTAAAATGTTAAAATATTTTCGCTGCAAAATTACTGCGTTGACAAATTCTTGAGACACAATTCTTTGGGATTTATTTTATTCAGAATTCACATAAAATTATTTTTTTATTACTATAACCCTTAAATCATTTGTCAATGTTTTTATTTATTGTTTCCTTTTTTGGTGAAATCCGTTCAGTCATAATTGCTTACAAATTGTCAACAGTTTTATAACATTAACCCTTAAATGGCACACAAAATATGAGTGAGGAAGAAGAAAAGAAAAACATCTTTTTAATCGCTTGATTTACAAAACCACTTAAAATACAACATAAAAAACCATCATGCCACATTATGAACGACGACCGTACTCACAACAAAAAAATCATATTTTTGTCTATTCATTCCTTGTTCTGACTTAGGACGAAAACACAATTGCGTTCAAGTCATGACAAGTGTGGTTGAAGCAACAAATGATTTAATACACAGACAGAAATTATGACATATTTCGAATGTTGTCTTTTGTGAGTAGACATTATAATAAAGTTTTATTAAAAAATATTGTTAGCAGGGTTGTTAACTGACCCGGTTGAATGGTATGTGGCTTAACAAAAATATGGCACATTTCTTTTCATATAAGAAAGGCGATCACTTAGTAAAGTGTGTGGTTAAAAGATCAGAAAAAGGTTAGGTTAGCTATGCTGATGGACACAAGGACCATCCCACTAAAGTTAATAACTGGTTTCTATATGACATCTGAATCAGTAGATGTTAAGTGATTAGTTTAAGACCAATCCGTTGCACCAAGAAACGAGTTTATCGTTTAAGATCTATGTGAGCTACATGCAGAGAAAAACCCTGGTCTTGTCAGTCATATTATATTTTGTTATCGAAAACAAACTATAGTTTTTTTTATATACCTGCCACTAAAAAATGGTGGGGGTATATTAATTTTGTCATTCCGTTTGTAACACATCGAAATATCCATTAAAGACCGCATAAAGTTTCATTTTCTGACGATCTAGCTATTTCCGTCCGTCTGTTGAAAGAACGATAGAGGTCGGACCGAAAAAGCACAAGGTTTGTTTGGTATTGAAAATGGGCTAAATCGGAATATAAGGAAGAGAGTTATAACTCGTAATGCAAGAGTAGGTAAACAAAATCCATGTCCTTCCAACATCGAATAAAATGCAATTGTGTTCAATCGCATTAACGTAGAGCCATGAAATTTCGGATGTATATTTTCTGAGTAAAAAAATATTTTTTCTTAAGTCTATGACTTTGAAAAGGAGTTATACATCAAAATGTACGAAAATTTATAGCGCGCAGTGTACTTTTCGGTATGTTCAAAATTTAAAACGTAATAAAACTGACAAAATTAGATGTATGATTCTGAAATTTGGCAAACATTTGATTTTTGATTTGTACTAACGGAAACTAGATGTGACACGCCTACTTTCACGCCCACCTCCCAATAAATGCTTTATATCAAGTTTATGTAATTTCTTTATGACTAAAGATTTTAAAAGAAGAAAGGAAGAAACTATTTCGACACGCCTACTATAACGCCCACTTTTCACGTAATCTACTGTTAATGAAATTTAAAAGCTCATAAAACCGACAAAATTTAAGGTATATTGATGAAATTTTGTACATATAGCTTTCTAGTCAATGTCACTGTTATGCCAGAAAGAAGGTGACACGCCCTCTTTACCTCCCATATAACGCTTTACCTTAAATTCATATAATTTTTCTATGGACAAAGTTGTGGAAGAATAAAGGACTATATTGAAATATCTCAGTTGTATTTGTTAGCAGAAACAATATTGACACGCCTACTTTTATTGAACGACTAAATTTACAAAAATATTTTAAAAGTATATCGAAGCATATTTTAGTATAAAGAGATTATTCCATTGCGATTACTGTTAACAACAAAATAATAAATTTTTTGTTATAAAAGTATATCAAATTGGTGATGAGTATAAAAAATTCGGCACAGCTGCATATAGTGCTCTTACTTGTTTTTTTTTTGCGTGTAACCGCAGAACTTGTTTGTCACCTTGATTCTTTAGGTCTGTTAAATGAAAATACTTCCCTTATTTGAACAACTATTAAATTTCAACGTAGAATTATCCATATTTTTCAAAGTGTATTTTTACGTTCAAACACTAAAGTCATACTCAAGGACTGCATTTTATTTTTGTGTTTAAATACCCTCCGTTTGCACAGTTAACATGTCTGTGTTTTTTACTTTAACCGATTATTATAACGAGAGAATATTACACGAATCTAAGTCATGTTAAGATGTTCACAACAGCCATAGGGTTGAGAATTTTAAATCAACTTTAACACAAACTACAGACACCAAAAGCATAGACAATCTTGACAAGCTGCCTTTAGTCCTTAAGGACTTTTTGCCACATACAATAAATACAATACACACTTGAAATATATGAGTATGAAAGAGTATATTTATGTGAATGTATGTATCATTAAGTCAAAAGTAAAGAAACAAACAAAAAATTAAAAGGTTTAACACTTGTTGCTTTCCTTACAGTTAAAAACGATGGTACAAAAAGTATTAAATAAAGAAGGATATTATGTGTAGCTGTGTGCAAGTGTGACTGTGTTAAAGTTGAGGTATTAAAATGTCAAAATGGCAAAAATGGTTCAGTTTTTATTTACACAAAAAACAAACGTAACAAGCACTGAGAATACGCAAAATGTTACATACAAACTTACTTGTAACAAAACTACAAAATTCTTTTTTTTTTTTTGAATAAAGACATACGTGCACAGTACATGTGTGTTTGTATACATGTATTTGTGTACGTATGTATGTATATAATGACATCTTGTGTCATTTTCCTAATATATTGTACAACGTTTGCTGTTAGTTCAACAACCAAAGACTGTTTAAATATAAACCCCTTAAGCTTATTTCTATTACACTCTTCGTGTACTTTCGATACAATTGTAAAGACGTTTTGCTGTTCTGTTGCATACAAATTACATTGTAAGGACTTGTAAGAAAAAAATCGCAGCAAGGTAAAAAAAGGTGCTAAGCATACAAAATGTAAAATTCTACATCTGTTTATATAAAAGTGAAACTCTGTGTGTGTGTGTGTGTGTGTTAGCTATAGACTCCGAAACTGTAAAACCGATCGGGCTCAAACTTTGGTAAGTTGTTGTGCACATACCAGGGAGTGTTTATGGCTGGAAAAAAGTGGGCGGGGCCGCGCCCATAAAAAATTAGTTATCATTTTAAGCTACTTGCACACGACCGATTTTTCTGAAACTTTGCACACATATTGGGCTGTCATGACTTTATTTCGTGATTAGAAAAGTGGGCAGGGCCACTTCAAGCCATATCAGCAGTGATTTTTTAGAAATCTAGTAGTAATTTTCAGAATTTTTTCCTTAAGATAAACGTCTAATTATTAAACGAAAATTTCGTAAAATATTAAAGAAAGCCTAAAAATATAGCGAAATAACACTGAATATATAAAGAGTCCGCCAAATAACTTTTTTTTTAAATGCAATAAAAAAAGTGTAGGTTCGGCTGTGTGGCACGTAGCGCCGTCCTGTTAAAACCAAATGTTGCCAATATCCTCCTCTTAAATTTTTGTGACAAAAATTCGTTCAACATGGCCCGATAACGATCGCCATTGACTACGGCCACTCCTTGCTCATTTTCGAAGAAAAATTACCCAATTATGCCTCTGGACCAAAATCCGCACCAAACAGTAACTCGTTTTGGGTGTATCGGCTTTTTAATGTATGCGTGCGGGTTTTCTGTGTCCCAAGTGCGACAATTTTGCTTGTTTACATACCCGCCAAGATCAAAATGAGCTTCATCTGAAAAGAGGATTTTTTTTTTTTTTTTTGCAAAATCGGCCAAAGTAATGTCGCAATATTTCCCAGCGTTGTTCAAGCGAATACACAACAATATTCGTTCAGCGGAAGGATAAAACTAATTATCTGTCAAATCAGGCATGAGCTAAGTGTTAATATTCTCGAAATAAGCACTAGTTGAAAAAAAAAACGTTAGAAGGCAGACTCTATAGATATTGTTAAACTAGTATTCGCCTTGTTATTAAAATTCATTGTTTATACTTGGTTTAAGTGGCATAAAACTTGGTAGCACTGAAAAAAACGAATTATAATTTTACAACTTTCCCACTAACAGCAAAGAGAAATTTATATCGCTCACTAATGCTAAATAAAAAAATAATAATTGAATTGAAAAATGAAATAATACTACCACCAATTTAATTTTTAAACTCTGCTCTAATCGCAGCCTGCAAAATAGGACAACAATATTTCAATCAGACAAGTCTGACGAAAATCTAATGTTTTTTTTACAGATATTTCGTATAGATTTCTGTCAGACATGACTGGAAAAATTCTGAGGAATTTTATTTACTTTTATTTACCAATATATCTGATATTTGAATGATTTCGTACAGATTTGTCAAAATTTGTTTTAATTCCCTTTTGTTTTGGTTGATTTTAATTTTTGGCATTTTTAGTTCTCTTAAGCCTGTAGTACACGAAATGCAAAAAGTCACATACGCATGTCGCTGTGACGTAATTTTGACGTCATGATAAAGCATAAATGTATTCGCTTCGGCCGCATGTGTTTAATTTGCATTTATGGACTTAAATACATTTTGTGTAATATCAAAATCATACCGAATGCAGCCACTACGACTATTTTAAAAAATGTAACCAAAATGCTAAATTAGTAACCGAATTCAATTAACCTTAAAAAACCCCTGGGAGTTAAATAGATGATATTTACAACCAACACGTAATCACCGATCAAAGAGTGCTGATGATGAAAATGCATTCCACTCGGCTAGTGTCGGTAAAACATACTTTTTCAGATTATTCTTTCATTATCAAATTATTAAAAAATGTTTAAAGCATTTGAACTCAAGCCTGTTTAAAAATTTGAATATTAGGCTGAACATTTTAGTTACGTCAGACCCACATGTGCAGGTGGCTTTTTAAGTTACAAATAAAAAAATAAAAAAATAAATTCAAATAAAAGTTGCTAAATTTTCTTCAATAACAAAAAAATTTTGTAAGTGATTAAAAAACAAATAATCTAAATAAACAACTAAGTAAATATTAGAATTAAGAAAAATAATAATAATAAATAAAAAAACATGGTTAAAAGAATTCTTTTAATTAATAATAAAATGACAATATAAAATATGAGAATCAATATGTTTAATTAAAAAATAATAAACTTAGTAAATACCAAAATTCATAATAATAAATATGAGTTTCATTTGATTTCTGTGAGATATTGTTTACGAATTCTTTTAACTATGAAAAGGTCCCTAAAAAAATGCTGTGTATAAGTTTTCCCAAACAAATCAAAATTGGTATCAAATGAAAGCGCTTCCTAGCAAAAACTAGGTAATGACTTGCTCTTACTAAACCACATTCTTTTCAATGACTATTACATATCGTCTGTCTTACTAAAGGCTATAATACACGGTATGTTTTTTACATCTGACTTTAAAATTTGAGAGACATATGTAAATCTATGTACATGTCTGTCAAAATTGTACTTTTACGCTGACTGCTTTGCAGCAGCAGAGATTTCTGCCAACGACTGATGTCACATGTTTTTACAGAAGAAAAATTTTGTCAGATGTCTCAACACATGTTTTTTTACAGAAGTAATGTTTTAAATGTAACACACGACATGTTTGTATTAGCAGTGTAGAATTTGACAAGTCAGATGTAAAAAACATGCCGTGTATTAGCTCCTTAAGAAGTATTTTAGTAATGACTTAATATTATGCTTACATACACACACAATACAGTTTCTTGTTGCGAAATTTGCTAAAATCCATTCAAATACATAACTTTTTACAATTCTCTTTTAGTTTAACACGTTTAGGGTATAGGTAAAGTCCATAATATTAATGGGTTATTTGAACAAGTACTTATTTATTTCTATAAAAGTGAGTACTTATTTAAGTCCCTGGTTAGTTGGTTGGTTGTAATAAGTACTTATAGGTGTCCCTATTTGTAAGCGAGCGTGGTAAGTACTTGCCTCCAATGACATCGCCGTGTTAAAATAATGGGTTTAGATGCCAAATTGTAAGTAGTAAAAAACTGTTTTCCAGTACTTTCAACTCATGATTTTGTAATGTATATAACTATGCAAAATAAATCAAAATCAAAGATGGCGTTGGATATAATAAAGCAGAATCGCGTATAATATTATAATTGAAATAGTGGCTTAGCTCCGATGCGATCACTACACTTACATATCGTCGTTCGTAAATTATTGTGTTCTATGTGACATATAAAACTGTAGCAACTACTTTGTTCTCTACTTTACAATAATAAAAATTATAAATTTTTATATCATTGATTTTTGTATAACTTTTAGAAAAATATAAAAAATAAAAGTCAGTCGTAAAAAATTATTTTATGAGAATTATTCATCTTCATAATTGGTGACCCCGAATTGTCCACGCATTTACATTAATAATATAATTTTTATTATACATATAAATAATATAATTTATTTGTACAATGCCAAGAAATACAGTTCAAGAATCCTCAGCAGAACCTGTCGCAAGAACATTCAATGTATCCTTTCGAATTCCACGTTTTTGGAAGGAAAACTCAGCGATATGGTTTGCCCAATTAGAGGCACAATTTGAAAACCATAATATTGTCAACGAAAACTGTAAATATTTTGCAATTTTTCCAGAATTAGACCCTGAAGTACTTTCTCAAGTAAGTGACATTATTTTGGAACGTCCTAATAATGCTTATACAAAAATAAAACAACGGCTCATCGAACATTTTTCAATTTCTGAAGAAAAACGTATAAAAACATATAGAACACAATAATTTAAGAACGACGATATGTAAATGATGGTTAAGGGTAATTACAGATTTAACACGGTCACAGATAGCATCTTTACTTGTTTAGCTTAAAAATAGAATCAAAGCTATTTCTAAAGAGACATGGCCTGCCTTAATTCGGTTGCAAATTGTGACGGAAAGGTATACTACTTTGTTTGTTTACAATTTTTGATAAAATTAAAGGGATTGAATCTTATATTGATAAATGTTTTATTTAATGTCGGCAATTATGTATGGAATACAATATGAGATAAATGTGCACCTCACAAGTGCGAACACATTTTTCATTACAATCTCACACATTTCAAGCGGTATTTCATTAATTTCATCACGAATATTTTGTTTGAGTTGCTTCAGCGTTTATGGTTTGTTTGCATAAGCCTGGCTTTTCAGATATCCCCACAAAAAGAAGTCCGGAGCAGTCAAATAAGGCGACCGTAGAGGTCAATTAACATCATTCCTTGAAATAACTTGTTGTGGAAAGAGGTCTCGCAGTAATTTCATTGTAATCCTGGCTGTATGCGATGTGGCACCGTTTTGTTGAAACCACATGTTAGTCAAGCCCAAAGCATGCAGTTGTGGCGTTAAAAAGTTTTCAATCATATCACGTTATCGGTCTCCATTGACAAATACCATTACATCGTTTTTAGTTTCAAAGAAGTAAGGTCCAATGATTCCTCCTGACCAAATTGCACACCAGGCTGTCACTTTTAATGGATGCAAAAGTGGCTGATAAATAATTTGAGGGTTTTCCACTGCCCAGAACCGACTATTCTGTTTATTCACATATCCATTCAAATGAAAATGTGCCTCGTCACTCATTATGATTTTTTCATGAAAATCGGGGTGGTCATGGGCGAGCTGCAACATCCTATTGGCATATGTACGATGGCGTAAATGGTCTTCTGGAAGAAGCTCTTGTATCAACTGAATCTTAAATGGAAACAAATACAAATCTTTGTGCAAAATTGTGGCAAAAGTTGTTGGTAAGGATAAATCATTTATGAATTTGTAGTACCTAATCCGATATATAACACCTAAATAAATGACTTTAACTTTTAGTGAAATTCCTTCATAAAGATTAAATGAAACTCATGACACACAGCAGAATTTGCATCATCAAACCACTCGAATATTTTAGTATTTGTCAAGCTTTCAACCGTACAATTTTTACTTGATTAGACAATAAATTGTTGTAAATATATGCACACACACACACATTAATTTATTATACATAAATAAATAATATGCACACACATACTTTAGTGTATACATACACACATACTACTCGTTATGTTGACATCATATTACACATAAATTATAATATTCTTGTTTGCAAAATAAATATTTTTTCGCTTTTATTAATTTATGAAAATTTTGTAAGTAAAAACAATAAACCTTATGTCAACACATCAAGAAACTCTTAAAGAAATTATAGCCTAAAACCATAAGGCATACACATACGCACCCACATTGACACATACATATACTATGTATGTACATACCAACATATTAAATTAAGGAATTTATTGGAAACAAAAATTAAATAGAAAAACCAACAGAAAAATCCTCTAATTACATGGTTTAAGAATATCTCCTAATTTTAGTACAAATAGGAAAATATTTAAACATTCGAAAGCTAGAATTAAATTAGAAGGAAATAGGCTCTTGCTTAATAAATGATGTTTGATATTCGACCAATGAAAAGAACACATTAAATATGAATATGTACATATTTATGTATGTATGTATGTACATATATAAAACATGTAAGGGCACTTTATTCGGCTGTGCCGAATTTCTGATACCCACCACCAACTTTGTGTATTACTTTTATACAACAAAACATATTATATTGTTATAATCATTAATCATTATGGAATAATCTCTTTCTCTTTCCAACTTTCTTTGGGTAGGTAACTGTAATTTGCTATTAATTATTTTTTTTAAATTTAGTCTTACAATGGAACCTATAGCTTTTTTGCAATAGAAGTGATCATTTTCAATCTTTTTTAACACACTATTGTGTTTTTACGGAATCTGAAGAGAATGGAATGCAGGAGAAGAGCCTTAAGGTAGTTAAAAACTAATATTAAATTTGTATAGGCATGGCACTTCCTGCTTTTAAAACAATTAAATTAATAGTTCAATTCAACTAATATTATCCAAACTTTTTGTCCATATAGAAATTATATGAAATTAATATAAAACGTTGCATTGTAGGTGGGCGTTATAGTAGGAGTGTCACATTTACTTTTTGGCATTACAATAAAATTTAACAGAGAGCTATATATGTGAAATTTAATGATCATAATTGTAACTTCGTCGGCTTATTAAGCTTTTACATTTTTTAAACAGTAAATTATTCGAGAAGTGGGCGTTACAGTAGGCGGGTCAAAATAATATCTGCTAGTGAACTTAACTTATTATTTACCTTAGTATTTCGGTATTAAGTCCTTCATTGTTCCAAAATCTTTGTCCATAGGGAAATTATATGAATTTATGAACCGTTTATATGAATTTATGAAGTTTGATAGATCAAACTATATTAACTTTGATCCATTTAGAAGAATTTGTGCTAAAGTAAAAAAGTTATATGTACACAACGACTTATCTAATTAAAAGCTGACAAAGTTTCTCAACTCTAATTCTTACGACTAAAGCTGTGACTGTCTTTAATTATACCCTTCACACAGTGAAAAAGGGTATATATAGGTTTGCCATTCCGTGTGAAATTTCTACAATTTTCATTTCCGATCCCATAAAGTATATATTTTCTGAAAGCTTATGAATAGGGAAGTCGATTAAGCTCTGTCAGTCTGTCCGTCTGTCCGTGTGTATGTTGAAATCAACTTTTTGAAGCCCCCCGACATTGCATGGACCCGGGTGAGATACTTAAATATCAGAAATATTCGGGAGTAGATCGGTATTAAAAATCAGAAACATCGGTACATAAAAAGATATGAGCAAAAACCCACGACCACCTCGATTTTTTTTCACAAAAACAACATTACAACAACAACATACATACATACAAACGTGTATACTGGTTAGAGAAAACGTGGCATCGAATCCCAGCTGAGCCAAAAAATTTTTTTTCTTAATTTGTTTTAAATTTTTTTTTAATTTTTTTTTTATTTTTTTTTTTATTTTTTATTTAATATATTATTTATATTTTTATTATTATTTTTTTTTAATTTTTTTTTATTTATTTATTTATTTTTTTGTTTTTTTTAACATACATACGTAAATTTATAATTTTACAACGGGATGTTTTTTATATATGTATGTTTTTATATGTATGTACGTATTTCATATGGGATGAATGGTGACACAAACTACTGTTTTGACTACACGTTGTGAAGGGTATATAAGATTCGGCACGGCTGAATATAGCGCTCTTACTTGTTTTTTTATATAATTACTGTTTTCAACTACATGCTCAACTGTAATAATTTTAATATGTTGATTAATATAAATTAAATAAATAAACCAGTAAGAGTGCTGTATTCGGCCGTGTCGAATCTGATAATACCCTTCACCATCATGCACATAGGTATAATCCTACATTGTAGCTTATCCTATATTATATGCTATACGCTATTTTTCCTTTTTATTTCCGAGGCTATCCTGGATTTGGAATTTTTACGTAGTTATTTGTATTCTACTAGTCAAGCCCTTTCATTTGATACCCTATAGATGGGGTTAAAAATTGATCGCCCATTTTGTTTTAACCACCATCTTGGATTTTACATTTTTTTAAATTTACTGCATTCTACTGGTCAAGCCCTTTCCTTTGACACCAATATTGAGGAGGTTCAAGAAATTACATTTTAAAATACCAGATTTGGCCCATATATAAATTTATTGTCCGCCATTTTGTAGTGGCGGCCATCATGAATTTTAAAATTTTTATTGTGCTTATGTTGTGCTAGTCAAGTCCTTTCAGATGATATCTCTCGGTTGCCTAGAAGCAGAAAAAATTGGTTTTCGTTTGTAAATTTTTGGAATATATATTTTTAAACAAAATTGTTTGCCTATAACTTTACCGATTAAAGCACGCTTTATCCCAAATTTTTCACGAATATCTCTAGAGGCATAAAAAAGTACCTAAAATTATTCTATGGCTAAAAAATTTTAGTGGTAAAAATATGGGAAAAAAACAGAGGCAGTCGTGTTTATTTGCTCATATCTAAAAAAGTTATGGGGCGATTTTGCTTAGGAGCATGTGATTACTTCTAAAAGTTGATTTCCACCAACACACGGACAGACGGGCTGACGGACAGGGCTTAATGGACTCCTCTATTCATAACCTTTCAGAAAACATATACTTTATGGGGTCGGAAATGAAAATTGTAGAAATCACAAACGGAATGCATCACAGTTGAAGGGTATAAAAAGGTAATAAGAGAGGTGGAGGTTAAAGTGGACGTGTCACCTTTATTATATTGCATTTTAATAACATTTACCAGACAATTATATGCGGAATTTCATCATCATACATCTAATTATGTTGGTTTTATAAGCTTTAAAATTTCATTAATAGTAGAAGTGTGAAAGTCATAAGTGTAGCGTGTGAAAGTATTTTCTGGTAATGAATTTAACTTTTGGTCTTCCAAAACCTTTGTCATAATTTCATAATTTAAATTTTCTATAAACTAAAAGAGACATTGTTCTGTATAAATTTTCATACATATTGATCTATAACTCCTTGCGTAATGTATGGATTTAAGAAAATTTCGGGGAAACATATTTTTTTAACTCAAGAAATACACTTTTGAAATTTGATTGCTCTGCGTTGTTGCGTTTACGTACACAATCGCATTTTATTCGTTGTAAGAAATACATTTTTTATAACCAACTATTGCATTACAAAGCTATAACTTTCTCCCTTATATACCGACTTAGACCATTTTTAATACCAAATATTTCTGATGTATCAGAAATATCCTGCTAAATGTAATCCCTGAAACTTTTTTCGAGATCTATGGTGATTTCAACAGACGGACAGAAGAACGACCACAGCTGCATATGTACATCGTCCATGAAACCAAGACTCAGAAGATACATACTTTACAGGATCTAAAATAAATATTTCGAAATGTTACAAACTTAATGAAAATATAAATATACCGCCAAACCATTTTATTTTTGTGGTGGGAGTTAAAATAGAAATAACAAAAAAATTAAAAAAAAATATAGTAGGAGAAAATGGTTTTAATGATAAGCAAGTGTGACAAAAATATTCATGAGCGTTACGATAAGAGTGTCGAAAAGAAAGTAATTTGCATACAAAATCGTCCTAAGTGTTATGCTTTGAAAATTTCTCATAAATAAGTGCCGAAAATTATGCCATAAAATTTTACTACACACTCATAGAGCTGTCTAAAATCTGCCATTAAGGTGGAAGGAGGAGTGTCACAATAATCATAAATTTGAAACTAGTTCTCATTTATTTTTCTCGTAAGTAAGTAGAATCATACAATTTTAACAGATTTCTATTCATAAATTTGAATTTTATTTTATGTGATTTTTTCTCTTCACAGCTCTTCAAGGGTTTTTTTTTTGGATTTTTTTAGGCCAAATTTTATAGCATTCGTATGGCGTTAAATTAAATATTTATGTAATGGCATGTAATTGGATTTTATTGCTGTATATATTTATATGTTAAAAAATCTAGTAATAAATTGTATAATTTATTTAATATTGAACTGCTTGAGGTCTAAATGGAAGGAGAGATATAAAAGCAACTATTGAAAAAGTGGCTGCCACTGCTAATTTGCTTTAATCATCAGCGGGAACTTGCGAAGAATCAGAGAAGAAGAGCTTTTATATTTTTTTACCAAATGGTTTCTACACAAGTAAGTTTTACTTTAAGAAAAATTATATTCGCCAGTGTTATGCATTCCGAGTGAATTAAATCACTCAAAATTTCCATTGTAGTGTTATTGTTTATAACAACAATTTCATGGCAATTCCAAGTGATTTAATTTTACCCGGAATGCAGGACACAGGCGATTAATTAGAAATTTTGTAAATTTTTGGTGAAAAAGAAAATAAAAAATAAAAATTTTAAAAATTTTTTTGTTTTTAGAATTTTTACATATTTTTTTTCAGATCATAAATATAAGCAACACCTGGAAAATAAATAATGATGAGAGATTTACAAGTAAACAGTCAATCAAAATAAGAAAATTTTATTAGGCCCCTTTCGCATTAGGCAACTTTAATTGCGCAAGTATAATTTAAATTTTTATTTATTTTCTTTTGAACTTGCTTTTATGTTCACATTGAGCAACTTGGTTGAGCAAGTTTAATTGAATTAGTTGTTCTGTTTCATCTCGCTTCCAATTTCTCATCATTTTTAATTATTTGATTCACTTATAAACAAATAAATAAACACTTATAAACAAATAAATAAATAAATAAAATAAATATTCCAAGACAAGAATGACAGCAGAAGCAGAATTGCCAAGTACAAGCAAGTCTGTACTCAAATCTCGGCAGTTCTTTCCCCTTCACACCGACCTTTCCTCTCACACCCACAAACATAAGACTTGCGCAATTAAAGTTGCCTAATGCGAAAGGGGCCTTATTATTGAGTTTTTTATGAAAAGTGCATATTGTCGGGATTCTAATTTTACTATTTCGTCTTATAAATCAATGATTCGTTTTAAGTTAATCGTCACCGTTTACATGGCACCATAACAGATTTGTTTTAAACCAGTAGACCACTTAGATTCACTTAGAAAGATATTAAAAATGTAAAGCAAAGTGTTAAAGAAACAACATAAACATTTACCAGAAGGCGTTGTGCATAGCTAGAAATGGCTTGTACGTTACATCAGCACATTTTAAACAAAGATTTACTATTATTCCCTTATAAGGTGCAATCAGTGCATTAAGCAAAATCCGCAGACAAGACAAGAAAAAAAGGACAATATTGCCATTGTTTAAAGTACGCAGAAGAATCCAAGGCAATCATTTTCCGACATGGGAAAAATCGAATGATTTGCAAACTTTATTGTGGCCAATTTAGGGTAACAACTTGAAACTAACTATCTGAGGACCTCAAAGTTAATAACCACAAACAATACTTGAAAAGACACTATGTCAAATCTATGCAGTTTAGGGGATATAGAGAAGCTATTTATAAAATTATGGGCCTCTTCAACGTCAGGTTGTGTTGGAGTTGTCGGCAACGAAATTGCAGACGAACATGCGCGCTGGATGGGCACTTGGTCGACATATGAAGAGTGCATAGTTAGGCCACCAATGAGCCACTGTTTTGGGCAAATTAGGACGTGATATTATACAGGACAGAAGGGGCTGCAGAGTGTCAAGGAATTTATGGCCAAAGGTAAACTCGTTGGACTCTGCCTTACTCCTAGACCTAAATAGGAAATGTCTGAAGGTCACTATTAGGGTTATATCGGGATATTGTGTAGGGGCTAGGATAAGTACATGAGATTTCGGTACTCCGCATTACTGTAGGGTGTGTGAGAATAAGGAAGAGACAAAAAAGGTGGAGCATATTGCCTGCCATTGCTTGAGACACAGAACCATTGTGCCAAGTGGTTAAGTAAGTAATTTCACGATTTATTGAGAGAAGTCTCGGAGTAAAAACTAGAGAATATTACTCGATTCATCATAAGGGTCAGGTGATCGATTATTCGACGTTTTTAAGAAACCGGGTTTCAAATAGTTTGAGTTCAAGAATTGAAAAAAAACCGGTTGCTTTTTTGGAAATATAAAAAAAAACCGGTTAACCGGTCGAATATATAAAATATAATTCTTTCTTATACCCATGACAGAGATACATATATAGGTATAAACTAGATTGTTCTATGGTTTAATTGCATTTTAAGTTGACACACATTTAATGGTTTTATTATGAAATTCCGTTATTTGAAATAAAGATGTTAAAGGACAGACACTTTTTACCTAAAAGTGACCGACAAGTTAAGTTTATGCTTCAACTATTTTAAACTTTTAAGGCAAGGTTTATAAATAATAAAATGCCATTGTTTCTCTACATGAAACAAAATATGGCAACTAAATTGTGATTTATATTTTTTTTCTACTTTGACCTTTTAAATTTTTTTTATTTTAATTTTTGATTTTTTAATATTAGCGACACAAAACAGTAAAAAAAACATCAAAAATCTTAGTTTGTTTTGTAAAATTTTTTAATAACTAAATTAATTTGTTAAAAGTTATCGGTTTTGCTCTGGTACTGCCATATTAAAAAAAAAACTTTGTTACAAGGAGGTTGTCATAATGAAAAATATTAAAAAGTCACTTCACTGCTCACTGTAGACAAAGTTACCTTTTATTAACATTAACTTTATAGGAAAGTTGTAGTAATGACCCTTTGTGTGCCAAACTATTTTAATATACAAGTCATATGTTATCAGAGATATTAGTTAAGCTATGGGTAGTCTGTAGTACAAGTCGCTAGATTTCGTTAAAGCAAAATATTATGAAATTCGAAAATGAGATAAAAAAGTATTGCAAAGTACAATAATTTGGTAAAAAAAAATTAACTGAATAGCTGATTATCACAGCAAATTATAAGCGGAACAACGTATAGAATACCTGCTCCCCATTTAAAACAAATAATATTTAAGCCTAATTATTTTTCGTATTTAACATTTGTTTTTGAAATAACAAATAAATTTGCTACAATATTATGGAAGAGTATCAAATAAATTTTCTGATGTTTTGAAATTTTTTGAGTAATAAATTTTCTATGGTATGATTGGTAACAAAGATAAATGAACATGAAACTAAAAATGTGTATTCGACATTCGAAAAATTAACATTTGGAAAAAACTTCCAGCTGAAACAGTAAAAAACCGGGTTTTCCACCGGTTGTAAAACCGAGTCGATCACCCTATTCAGGTATTTAGTCGATAGAAAATGAAGGCTTGATGAGACAATTTTTTTTAAAATATTTGTATATTATTTCTATTCTTAATTTACCCTATTTTTAGTATTTGATTTTCTTTTTAATTTTTTCTGCCTTAACTTTTATCAAAGGGAACACAATACATCACATGGGTATCCGAGTGTGGGTGTTGGAGGTGTATTTTATTGCCAGCACCCCTATTTCTTACCTACGTACATACCAAAAACAATATACATTTTTCGCTGAGTAAGCTTTGGCTTTGTTAACCGAACATATTGGGTCATCCCAAATGTCCTGTATGCGAGGTAAACCAGATGGCAAGGCAAAAGACAAACGTTGGGTACAGATTAACTATCGGTCTGTACTTTTTCATAATAACATTGGTAGGACCTCACCCATCAGAGTTATCTATGTAGCAAAAAATTTAGCGGACTCAAACCTTCACTTAAATTCAGCCGGAATTGAGTTAGTAAATTTCCTAAATCATGTATACAAAGAAGAAGCGAGCCGTTTCTGTTTTCTAAGTGAAATTTATTTTCGAAATTGCCATAGCTTTGTTGTTTATAATACTCAATTTACCATGGCAATTCCGAACAATTTATTTCCACATAAACTACAGAATAAGATTGTCTGACACACCGCCTATTATATTCCACTTCAACGTCATCTTATTAGAAAATCATTTTAATGGGCAGTTACAATCGATTTTGCAAAAACAGTTCATTATTTAAGTGTTTAATGTATAAAATTAAGTCAGTATTTAAATAAAACACTCAAACTGCTTTAATAGCCAATTAGATGTGATAAGCTTTTAGATTATATTAAATTAAATTAAATTAAATTACCTTGTTGAAAAACTGTTCAAACAAGACGACATACCAATAGCATCAGTAAGTTGTCATGTAAATTAAGTGATAACTTCCGCCCTTGAGTTAAATTCTTCAGTATTAACACTGCTTGATAGTAACAGCTATTTGCAGCTGACCAATATTTAAAAATTTCTACTGGAAACATTGTAAAGTTTTATGAAAACTTAATTATGTCCTTGGGGTCTTAGTAAAGCAGCACAGGCAGGGAAAATAACTTTAACATTTGCAAGGGATGATTGAGGTGGCGTTGGGTAAAACAAATACCTGTCGTTTCCATGTTATTTTTCTTTTATATTTTATTTTCCTTTTTTTGTTTCTACTAACATAACTTTAAAAGAAATCAAGCATAAAAACGACGCAGTTTATTTATTTTTAATTTTTTTTTTTTTTTAATAATTTAGTTTAAAATGTCTGAGTAAGTGGTAGTAGTAAGGTAGTGTTTAAGAGTCCTGAGGTACAATTAAGTTGTGTGCATTAAATTTCTAATGAAGCAGAATTTTGTATGAAGAGTTAAAGTAGATTGGCCGCTTTTTTCCGTGTCCATCACCATTAGCTACCGATGCTGGCTTTTTTTTTTAAGTGTAAATTATTTAAATTCTTGGGGTAGATAAAAAAAAACTAACTTTGATTGCCAAAAGCATGGAAAAATAAAAGAAATTCTTGATAAAGAATCTTTCTAAGTCAGTTTTACAGATAAATTAATTTACGACAAACAATTTTAACGGCCAGAGAATTTTGTTGCCAACATTACCACCATTGGTGGTTATGACGCCATGCCATGCCACCTTTATTTAGGGCCAGTCAGGCCACTTTGTTAAAGTAATTCATTCGTTTTTTTCTTATTTTTGCCATTGTCTTCTTGCATTTCTCTTGGCAACTTTTGTAAGCTGTCAGTACGCATTTTCTTTAACTTTTTTCTTTCCCTAACTTCTATTCATTTATTCCATTTTTTAAGTTCTTTGTGAAAAAAGTTTTTTGTGTGTGACATAAAAAAAGTTTTACAATTCTTTTTATACCCTTCACACAGTGAAAAAGGGTATATATAGGTTTGTCATTCCGTGTGAAATTTCTACAATTTTGATTTCCGACCCCATAAAGTATATATTTTCTGAAAGCTTATGAATAGGGGAGTCGATTAAGCCCTGTCAGTCTGTCAGTCTGTCCGTCTGTCCGTGTGTATGTTGAAATCAACTTTTTGAAGCCCCCCGACATCGCTTGGACTCGGGTGTGGTATTAAAATATCAGAAATATTCGGGAGTAGATCGGTATTGAAAATCAGAAACATCGGTACATAAGCAACTGAGATATGAGGAAAAACCCACGACCACCTCGATTTTTTTTCACAAAAACAACATTACAACAACAACATACATACATACAAACGTGTATACTGGTTAGAGAAAACGTGGCATTGAATCCCAGCTGAGCCAAAAAAATTTTTTTTTTATTTTTTTTATATTTTTTTTTTTAATTTTTTTTTCATTTTTTTTTTTATTTTTTTATTTAATATATTATTTATATTTTTATTATTATTTTTTTTTTAATTTTTTTTTTTAAATATTTTTTTTTTTTTATATTTATTATATATGTTATATTTATATATGTTTTAATTATTTAAAAAAAATTTTTTTTTTTAATTTTTTTTTTAAATTTTTTTTTTAATTTTTTTTTTTTTAAATTTTTTTTTAATTTTTTTTTTTTAAATTTTTTTTTTTAAATTTTTTTTTTTAATTTTTTTTTATTTTTTTTTTTGTTTTTTTAACATACATACGTGAATTTATAATTTTACAATGGGACGTTTTTATATATGTATGTTTTTATATGTATGTACGTATTTCATATGGGATGAATGGTGACACAAACCACTGTTATTGCATGACTACACGTTGTGAAGGGTATATAAGATTCGGCACGACCGAATATAGCGCTCTTACTTGTTTTCTTTTCATTTCTTGCTTTGAACGTTGTCCAACAAATTGAATTTTCCGTTAAGTCTCTGTAATCTAACAATTAGTTGTAAAAATTATCGTTTTCTTTTCATTGTGCCGTGTGTTTCTTGTTTTTTTTTTTTTTTTTTTTTTTTGTGGACAAGTAGCATCGTAAACTTTTAAGTGAAATGTTTGAATGCAAAGAATAAAGTCGTAAAGAAAAAAGTTTGACACAAATCATGCATCTCATAAAAATCAAATTTTCCAAAAAAGTTTTCAATTCAAATTCTATTTGAGTGAATTAATTTATTACTTTATTTCTTCTGTCAGAATTTCTTGTTTCTAATAGAGTGAGTTACCAATGTAGCAACTTGACCTGGAAGGATGAGAACATGTTGCTGCTATTTTGATTAGTAGTAAGTGACAGCTAAATTGAAATTATGCAAATTTGTTTAAGGTAAATATTAAAAAGAATTTAGAATAAACGATAATTTCAAAATTATCCAAAAAAAAAAAAAAAAAAATAATAATAAATTACTATTAAGGAGGCTGATTATTTCTTGCTACCAATTTTATGGCGTAAAAATTTGCCCAAAAACAGTACATTTTTAAACGGAAAAAATATTTAAAATTTTTCTAATAAACAACTTAACAAAATGAATTTATTTACTTATTAAAAGAAATTTATGTTTTAATAAATATATTATGGTGTCAAAAAAATTATTTATTAAAATTTTTTTGCAAAATATAACTTAAAATATATGCCAAAGTAAATATTTTTTTTACAAATTTCGCAAAAATTTTCTAAAAATATAAAAAAAAAATTTAAAGTTTTCATTTCACTAGCTGCTCAACTACGTTCTCTAAGCAATTACTTATATACTAGAGCTCGTTCTTTTTAGTGATCGCTCATATTCGTTCAATTTGCAAAAGTTCAACCGTTCGTTCAATCGTTCGTTCACTTTTGAACGACAGTACGTAAACAAGCTATTTTTTAAAGAATTTATGCAAAATGATGTAGATAAATTGAAGAAGTTATTTATTAAATTAAATTCATTCATTATCATTATTGATTTTTTTTTTTTTTTGTAAATTGATAATATTTAAATTATTTATAAACAATTTGTTCTTTTGACTAGAATATTATTTATTTTATTTTATCAAATATACTAAGGACAACTTGGCGTTTATAAAGTAATGATTTTTTCAAAAACTTAAAGAGTTTGTGAATACTACTACCCGAACTTAAGCCCACCTCCTATCAATACACAAACATTCAGCTGAAACAAAAGAACATAACCATGGTGTAAAAAGTGTTCTTATTTCACCATAAACATTGAACAAAATACCATTAAACTAAAAACGCTCAGAAAAAATAATTGGATCATTTCGTACAATTTAACCCGTTTGATCATGAGCTGCACAGCTCTAATACGCAAACACTTAACTGAAACAAAGAACATAAAAAACAAGTAAAAGCGCTATATTCGGCCGTGCCGAATCTTATATACCCTTCACAACGTGTAGTCATGCAATAACAGTAAATTCACGTATGTATGTTAAAAAAAACAAAAAAAAAAATAAAAAAAAAATTTAAAAAAAAAAAATTTAAAAAAAAAATTAAAAAAAAAAAATTATTATATACATATATAATATATATAAAACAAAAAAAAAAATAAAAAAAAAATTAAAAAAAAAAAAATAAAAAAAAATAATAATAAAAATATATATAATATATTAAATAAAAAATAAAAAAAAAATAAAAAAAAAATTAAAAAAAAAATTTTTAAAAAATTTAAAAAATTTTTTTGCCTCAGCTGGGATTCGATGCCACGTTTTCTCTAACCAGTATACACGTTTGTATGTATGTATGTTGTTGTTGTAATGTTGTTTTTATGAAAAGAAAATCGAGGTGGTCGTGGGTTTTTGCTCATATCTCAGTTGTTTATGTACCGATGTTTCTGATTTTCAATACCGATCTACTCCCGAATATTTCTGATATTTTAATACCTTACCCGGGTCCAACCTATGTCGGGGGGCTTCAAAAAGTTGATTTCAACATACACACGGACAGACGGTTAGACGGACAGACGGACAGACGGTCAGGGCTTAATCGACTCCTCTATTCATAAGCTTTCAGAAAATATATACTTTATGGGGTCGGAAATGAAAATTGTAGAAATTTCACACGGAATGACAAACCTATATATACCCTTTTTCACTGTGTGAAGGGTATAAAAACTCATACATATGTATACATACTTAAATGAACGAACGAAAATTGGACTTGAAGAAACCAATATTGAACGGAATACTATTGAACAAGAGCGCTCACAAAAATAACCGGATCATTTCGTTCAACTCGGTGATTCGATCACTTTAACCCGTTTGTTCATGAGCTACACAATTCTATTATTTATGTCTGTAGTACGTCTTATTTGAACAAAAAAACATTGAGTACTAGCTGAACCCGGTCCATATTCCTTCCCTAACAATCTATTGGTGTTGTGTCTATTATAAGGCCAATTACTATATTGTTGTTAGTAAAAATTTTCAATATTAACGACTTATAAGCTTTTTAGATTTAAAACAAGTAAGAGCGCTATATTCGGCCGTGCCGAATCTTATATACCCTTCACAACGTGTAGTCATGCAATAACAGTAGTTTGTATCACCAGTCATCCCATATGAAATACGTACATACATATAAAAAACATACATATATAAAAAACATCCCGTTGTAAAATTATAAATTTACGTATGTATGTTAAAAAAAAAATAAAAAAAAAAAAATTTAAAAAAAAAATTTAAAAAAAAAAATTAAAAAAAAATATTTAAAAAAAATAATTAAAATATATATAATAAATATAAAACAAACAAAAAATAAAAAAAAAAAATTAAAAAAAAAATAATACAAATATAAATAATATATTAAATAAAAAATAAAAAAAAAATTAAAAAAAAATTTTTTAAAAATAAAAAAAAAAATTTTTTTGGCTCAGCTGGGATTCGATGCCACGTTTTCTCTAAACAGTATACACGTTTGTATGTATGTATGTATGTATGTTGTTGTTGTAATGTTGTTTTTGTGAAAAAAAAAATCGAGGTGGTCGTGGGTTTTTGCTCATATCTCAGTTGTTTATGTACCGATGTTGCTGATTTTCAATAGCGATCTACTCCCGAATATTTCTGATATTTTAATACCTCACCCGAGTCCAAGCGATGTCGGGGGGCTTAAAAAAGTTGATTTCAACATACACACGGACAGACGGTCAGACGGACAGACTGACAGAGCTTAATCGACTTCTCTATTCATAAGCTTTCAGAAAATATATACTTTATGGGGTCGGAAATGAAAATTGTAGAAATTTCACACGGAATGACAAACCTATATATACCCTTTTTCACTGTGTGAAGAGTATAAAAAGGCTGCTTGTGTTTTGCCATTGTAACAAAAACAAAATACTCTCAATTATTAAAATTAAAAAGACGATATTTTTACTTTAAAGAATTACTCACGATTTAAAAAATAATTTTTACTTCTTTTTAAATAAACCATATTTACCGATTTCTGTCCAGCAATCGCTAGGTATGCATTAAACGTCCTATCTTTACCACTTATAGATAATTCCATATCAAAATAACCAAAGGTTTAAACTAAATTTTTCTCCTAAATTTGGTAGTTTTTCGTGCAAATACAGTACATCATAGAACAAGAGAAATTAAAATCAGGATCCAAGAAAATTAGGTCTTGAAAATCGGGAAAAAATATAAAAATGAACAAAGTTGTATTGATTTAATTGCGATTTTCTGGATAAGGTATCATAGGTACATTGGTCAGCAGGGTCGCATTTAAAAGGTTATGAAAATACCTTTAATATTAAATACGACATGATTTCTTTTCCTGGAAGGTTAAAAGGTAATTTTTCATGACCTTTAAGTCCGGAGGCTTTATCTCCGAAAGTGACCTTTGCAAAAATCTTTAAGAAAATATATGTTAAAGATGGTTTCCTTCTCTATAGTTGAGACAAATTTCAAGGTGCGACGATTTTTGTATCCAGAAATACAAATTAAGTTGTGAATTGAATCTGTGGCTTGGAGCTAAAAGGGCCAATGTCAAAATATTTACTTTTTAGAAAATTGGAATTGAAGTTTAACTTTTATTGGTGCTTTTATAGTGACATTTTCCAGCATTTTATTTATGAAGCTGTTCAGGGTTAAGTATAACTTTAGCTGTTTTATCATAATGAAATAGAGCAAGAAAACAAATCAAATGCATTGATTAACTCAAAATAACAAAAAAGTGACATTGGCCCTTTTAGCTCCAAGCCACAGAAATAAAAATAAACAAACCCACTCAATTTTTTAAGTGGAGGAAAATATATTAATTTTAGACAAAAAGCGATTACAACTTTTCAGGAATGACATCAAATGTATTTTTTGTTTTTTTTTTTGTATGGGAGGTACTATGTCCCTGGTCGACATAGACTTTTTAACTATTAATGGTTATACTTCTGCAGATCTGTCACTAGCACATTGACAGCCATGTCGGACACATATGTGTGATACTACACTGTGTGGTTTACGTCACATTCTCTCTAGCCATGTCACAAAATAACGACTGACGATAAATAGGATTTTATTGTCTCCCATGAAATTTCTGTAAAAATTGTTTCGGCGCGGCTCAAAACATTTTAATTCATTATACCCTTCACCTGTGGTGCACAAGGGTATATATAGCTTTGTCATTCCGTTTGTAATTTCTACAATATTCATTTCCGACCTCATAAAGTATATATTTTCTGAAAGCTTATGAATAGAGGAGTCGATTAAGCCCTGACCGTCTGTCCGTCTATCCGTCTGTCCGTCTGTCCGTCTGTCCGTGTGTTGGTTAAAATCAACTTTTAGAAGCAACTATATGTTCCTCAGATCTGTATATGGTATCAATCTTTTGGAAATATCCAGGAATGAATCGCTATTGAAATTCAGCACAATCGCCCCATAACTTTCTGAGATATGAGCAAAAAACCACGACCACCTCGTTTTTTTTTCACAATTACAACAACAACATACATCATAGATACATGTAAAAAACATACCAAACAAAAAAAATTACAAAAAAAAAAAATATTAAAAATAAGAAAAAAATAATAAAAAAAACTACAAAAAAAAAAATTTTAAAAAAATTTTAAAAATTTTTCTAAAAAAAATTTTTAAAAAAATTTAAAAAAAATATAAAAAAAAATAATAAAATATAAATAATATATTAAATAAAATAAAATAAAATTTTTTTGGCTCAGCTGGGATTCGATGCCACATTTATTCTAACGTGTACGTATGCACGTATTTTTATACCCGCCACCAAAAAAATGGTGGGGGTATATTCATTTTGTCATTCCGTTTGTAACACATCGAAATATCCATTTTAGACCCCATAAAGTATATATATTCTGAATCAGGGTTTGATTTGATGACGATCTAGCTATGTCCGTCCGTCTGTCCGTCTGTTGAAAGCACGATAGAGGTCGCACCGAAAAAGCTAGGGGGCTCAAATTTTGCCAGAATCTTTCTTATAGACAAGGTTTGTTTGGTATTGAAAATGGGCTAAATCGGAATATCAGGAAGAGAGTTATAGCTCGAAAAGCAAGAGTAGGTCGAAAAAACCGTGTCCTTCGAACATCGAATAAAATGGAATTGTGTCCAAACGCATTAACGTAGACTCATGAAACTTCGAATATATATTTCATGAGTAAAAAAAATATCTTTCCCCAAAAATTGTCTAAATCTATGCATTAGGAGAGGAGTTATCGATCAAAATGTACGAAAATTTATACCGCACAGTGTATTTTTCGGTATATTTAAAAACAAAAACGTCATAAAAGCACCAAAATTGGATGTACGACTCTGAAATTTTGCACACTCTGCTTTTTGGTGAGTGGCTTTTTTGTACCGGAAAATCAATGTGCCACGCCCACTTTTACGCCCACCTCCCATATAACGTTTTAACTAAAATTCATATAATTTCTCTATTAATAAAGATTTTGGAATAATAAAGAGCTATATTGAAACACCTAGGTTGGACTCATTCGCAAAAATAACTTTGACACGCCTACTATAACGCCCACTTTTCACGTTATCTACCGTTAATGAAATTTAAAAGCTCATAAAACCAACAAAATTAGAGGTATGATGATCAAATTTGCTACTTATATCCCCCTAGGCAATATCATTACTGTGCCAGAAAATCAATGTGCCACGCCCACTTTTACGCCCACCTCCCATATAACGTTTTAACTAAAATTCATATAATTTCTCTATTAATAAAGATTTTGGAATAATAAAGAGCTATATTGAAACACCTAGGTTGTGCTCATTCGCAAAAACAACTTTGACACGCCCACTATAACGCCCACTTTTTACGTTATCTACCATTAATGAAATTTAAAAGCTCATAAAACCAACAAAATTAGAGGTATGATGATCAAATTTGCTACATAAAGCCCCCTAGGCAATGTCATTACTTTGCCAAAACATTTTTGACACGCGTACCATAACGCCCACTTTTCACGTTATCTACCGTTAATGAAATTTAAAAGCTCATAAAACCAACAAAATTAGAGGTTTGATGATGAAATTTGCTACATATATCCTTCTAATTTATGTAATTGTTGTGCTAAAAAGTGATACGCCCACTTTGACGCCTACCTCCCATATAAAAGTTTATCTCAAATTCATGTAATTTCTCTATTGACAAAGTTTTTGGGAAAATAAAGGACTATATTAAAATATCTAAGTTGTATTTATTAGCAGAAACTTTATTGACACGCCTACTTTAACGCCAACTTTCATTGAAAGACTACATTTACAAAAGCATTCTAGTAGCATATCGAAGTTATAAAGGGTGGTTAAATTTTAAGGGCCGATGTTGAAATTAAATAAAACACATATTATTTAAGAAACTATTATCATTTCTTTTTATAATGATAATATTTGTATGGTTCAATTATGTATTTAACAAAATTATGGGCAAAAGGGCCCCCTCAACTTGGCGTCACTCCTCTATGTGATGGTCCAAATTTTCAATGACAATATTTATGCTCAATTGTTGGGCATGATGATGAGTCGAGGTTGACTGCTCTTTTGCTTAACTATCGAAAAAAACAGTAATGGTTCCCATTCAACGAACTAAGGAGGCATTCACAGATTTGCTAACATTTTTACTGACCTGTTTTGCAGAAATTTAAATATTTTTTTACAATTCTCCCGATTGTGGACGAATTTATAATTGTTCAAATTCGTCCACAATCGGGAGAATTGTAAAAAAGAATCAAAAAGTGCACAAAATGCATTTTGATTTGAACGCCCATTTAAAAAAAAACCTGAATAACTTTAAAGCGTTGCTCATTTGCGTATATTTTCACGGATCAAATTGAGTAAGTTTGAGATTGAGAAATGTTAAATGAAATACAGAAAACAAATTTAAAAACTAGGTATAGTTCACCTTAAACATGAGCCCTTAAAATTTAACCACCCTCTACAAAGAAAGTGATACATATTTTATTATAAAGAAATTATTCCATAATGATTAACAAAATAATAAATATTGTGCTTTAAATGTACACAAAATTGGTGGTGGGTATAAAAGATTCGGCACAGCCGAATATAGTGCTCTTACTTGTTTATGGGATGAATGGTGATACAAACAATTGTTATTGCATGACTACACGTTGTGAAGGGTATATAAGATTCGGCACGGCCGAATATAGCACTGTTACTTGTTTTATTATACCGAGTATTACGAAAAATTATTTAACTTTCTATTTCTATAATGAAAAGACACAAATTATCACGTTAAACTTGTGTGTGGTGACTTCCAAAACATTCTAAACACATAAAAGGCTCTTGTGGACAATCCGGTCAATACGTGTATACCCTTTTTGCCTTCTTTCTGGCGATCTCTCTCCCTTCCATCTGTTTTATTCTAAAATAACATTAAGTATATATTCGACGTACTTTTGTATTACTTGCGTTTAATTTAGATTTAGAATATGAATATTGTTGGATTCCGTAAAAAATATTACGTAAGTAAATACTACTGAAAGTAGCCTAAATTCTAATATTAAAGTTTTCGAAGAAATTACGCCAAAAAAATTATGTGGCCCGCAACATCTTATTTGCTAAAAGTATCTTGGCAGTCAATGTGTTAAATAAATTTTATTCTTTTATGTTAGAGATTTCACGCACCCTTATCCCATTTTATTCAATGATTCTGATAAATTGTTAAGTTCTTATTAAAATATTCAGTACGAGGTTTTAAAACTCTAACAGTTTAAATTTCTGAAATATGTCATATATTAATTATTTTTTGTATGGGGGTATCACCTGCCGTGCTCCGTTCGTATCGATTCGTAGCTAAAATAAGACAAATGAGATAGAAGTAAAGCACACAAAGTTCAAATATTGTGGCTGAAATTGTTTTCTATATACATATCTCATTAAATGAATTTTTATTTTGAAGGTGCCACGTCCATTGTTAATTTTTTTGTTTCATTTATATTTGCATTGTTTTCTCATTATATCTTCATACAAAGAAATAGTCAGACAATTTTTTTTAATAATCTTTTATAGTCGCTCTTAATACTAATAACAAGTAAGAGCGCTTTATTCGGCCGTGCCGAATCTTATATACCCTACACAACGTGTAGTCATGCAATAACAGTACACTCAGGTCTTTTTTTATGCGGTATTTTTTATGCGAATTTGAATTTATGCGGTTTTTAAATATTCAATTTTTTTTTATATAAAAATAATATTTAGATAATTGATAACACTGGGCTTTGATATTTCTGTTAAGGCTTGTGCTTTCTGTAAAGTTTGTAGATTTCTGTTAAGGTTTGTACTTTCTGTTAATTAATGTGTTTCATGCGAAGACCAGCAGCGATTATTTGAAATTTGAGATTTTCCTTATAGATTTTGTAAGCAGGCGACGAAGAAATGTTCTAACGTACGTTTGCAGTTTAGTCATTGACAGTTGAATTTTGCATTAAATTTAAAATATTTATTGTGGTGGAATTTTACAGAGATTTTTAAATTTTAATTATCGAAGGTGTTGAAGTTTCGCTCCAAAAAGTAAGTGTAATTTTTTTTATGGTTTCAATGCTAACATAAAATTTTTGGATTCGATTTTAAGAAATTGAAATGAGAAAAATAAGAAAAAACGACAAGCGATTTCTTTAGAGACCAAAATCGAAATTTTGGACCGCTTAGCAAATGGAGCTAAAAATAAGGCTCTGGCATACCACTTTAAATTAAACTAGGCGAATCATCAATCAGAGCCATTCAAAACAAATGAAATTTCCTTTTTTTATGCGAATTTGATCAATTTTTAATACTTAAATTTCAATTTATGCGATTTTTTTAAATTCCGGAACGTATCCCTAGTTTTTTTATGCGGTTTTATGCGGAACGCATCTACCGCATAAAAAAAGACCTGAGTGTAGTTTGTATCACCATTCATCCCATATGAAATACGTACATACATATAAAAAACATACATATATAAAAACATCTTATTGTAAAATTATAAATTTACGTATGTATATATGTTAAAAATAAAATAAAAAAAAAAATTTTAAAACAAATTAAAAAAAAATTAAAAAAAAAAAATTAAAAAAAAAATATTAATTAAGATATATATAATAAATATAAAACAAAAAAAACATAAAAAAAATTTAAAAAAAATAATAATAAAAATATAAATAATATATTAAATAAAAAATAAAAAAAAATTTAAAATAAAATATAAAAAAAAATAAAAAAAAAATTTTTTTGGCTCAGCTGGGATTCGATGCCACGTTTTCTCTAACCAGTATACACGTTTGTATGTATGTATGTTGTTGTTGTAATGTTGTTTTTGTGAAAAAAAATCGAGGTGGTCGTGGGTTTTTGCTCATATCTCAGTTGTTTATGTACCGATGTTTCTGATTTTCAATACCGATCTACTCCCGAATATTTATGATATTTTAATACCTCACCCGGGTCCAAGCGATGTCGGGGGGCTTCAAGAAGTTGATTTCAACATACACACGGACAGACGGACAGACTGACAGAGCTTGATCGACTCCCCTATTAATAAGCTTTCAGAAAATATATACTTTATGGGGTCGGAAATGAAAATTGTAGAAATCACACACGGAATGACAAACCTATATATACTCTTTTTCACTGTGTGAAGGGTATAAAAAGACAATCGGCTTAGAATAGTTGTTTTTACCTGCATATTTAAACAGAAGTTTTTAATAACATTGAAATAGGCAAAATTTAAAAAGGGTAAACAAAACTTATTCAACAAACGGCGATAGATAAAATAAATAGACTAATATTTTCTAAAAATTTCTTCTAATTGTCTTAGACAAAATATCTATTTATGTTTAAAAACAGTTTATTATTTTACTAATGTTGTTTACTTCACGTATTTGAATGGGTTTTTACAGAGGGAAAACTCTATGTACATATATTTAAACCTTTAAAAATTTAAGAAAAATCATTGAATCGTTATTTCAGAGCAATTGAACAAAGTTTTAACTAATTGAGAAATTAAGATTTTTTAAATGAGTATATCTCAATTACTCTGAAATATAAGCATGCTTTTTCTAGACGTATATGAGGGCTTTCATCAGCGATTCAGAAAACTGATGAGAAAGAAGACATTTGTGGTCTTTTTAAAACAAATACATTAATTGTAACTTTACAGGAGAAGGTAAAGGCGCAATAGAAATTGTATTATTATAATGTAGGTTCTTCTTTGAAATTGCTGGTAAAATTGTTATTTAAATGTTTGTGTCGAGGTGTATTTGTGTGAAATGTATTGAAGTCCCTAAAAACTAAATTTTTCTTAGGAAGGACGTGATAGGGTCCTTCTACTTGTGACTATCGAAAAAAAGGCTTTGTAACGGAAAATAAAGATAACACGCCATCTTTATCGCCTACCTTTCATATAACGCTTTATCTTAAATTCATATAATTTATCTATGGACAAAGTTTTTGGCAGAATAAACAACTATATTGAAATATCTTAGTTTTATTTATTAGCAGAAACTATATTGACACGCCTACTTTAACGCCCCCTTTCGATAGAAGACTAAATTTATGGAAATATTTTACTAACATATCGAAGTTATACAAGAAAGTGCACTAACATACGACATACACAATAACATACAATTAGAACGCACAAGTTAACATTTTACACGATTGAGCACGATTGAATGCTCCTTTGAATTGACAACCAGAAAAAAAAGATCAGCAACCAAAATGTAGTTCCTTTACTGCAGCGATGATGTATTTAATCCAGAAGTATATAAAAACAATATTTTCCAATTTGTATTCTCTGCTATATCACAGAGTTTTGCCTACAATAAACTATTATTCCTCAAAAAGACACACTGGAAGGAAATTATCCAAAATTCCTACACCCACAAAAGAAAATAAACCAAAACTTTAATTCGGACCTACGTTAAACATTATTTAAATTTTCCTTACCTATTTCACCTTTCAACAAAATTTTACCAAATTTAATTCGGCTTTCTTCTTTACAAAATATGGATCACAACCAGTAGTAAATTATTTGAAAAGGACTAGGCATTAAATATTTGCCTTATAACAATACTGTTTAATTGAAAACTAATCTCTCGAATGAAGAAAATTTTTATAATTTGAAACAAGGCGAATTCAATATCAGGTGATATCATCCCTGCAACAAACACAAAAAGGCCAAGAGAATGTCAAAACACAAAATAACTAATTTTTTTACTTTTAATTAAAATTTTATTTGTATAAATTTACGCGAAAATTTAAAAAAAAATAAGTATTTTTAATTTATAACATAAATTTGTGCCAGTTTATATTACATATTTGTGTTTTATATCACATTTTTCACAACTTTAAATCACTAGGAAAACACAGCGGAAATTTTGCTTTTTCTGAATTAAAAACATTGCAAATGTTGTTTATTCAAATTATAAAATGTATTTTTTAAATTTTTTCCCACAAATTTTACCACTTTTACAAAAATTTGCAATCAACGCACATAAAAACAAGTAACAGTGCGATATTCGGCCGTGCCGAATCTTAAATACTCTTCACAACGTGTAGTCATGCAATAACATTTGTTTGTATCACCATTAGGAAATTATAGCGACAAAAGAACATAAAAACTTAGTGCATCCCATATAAAATACGTTCATACGTACACGTTAGAATAAATGTGGCATCGAATCCCAGCTGAGCCAAAAAAATTTTATTTTATTTTATTTAATATATTATTTATATTTTATTATTTTTTTTTATATTTTTTTTAAATTTTTTTAAAAATTTTTTTTTGTAGTTTTTTTTATTATTTTTTTCTTATTTTTAATATTTTTTTTTGTAATTTTTTTTGTTTGGTATGTTTTTTACATGTATGTATGTATGTATGTTGTTGTTGTAATTGTGAAAAAAAAACGAGGTGGTCGTGGTTTTTGCTCATATCTCAGAAAGTTATGGGGCGATTGTGCTGAATTTCAATAGCGATTCATTCCTGGATATTTCCAAGAGATTGATACAATATACAGATCTGAGGAACATATAGTTGCTACTAAAAGTTGATTTCAACCAACACACGGACAGACGGGCAGACGGACAGACGGTCAGGGCTTAATCGACTCCTCTATTCATAAGCTTTCAGAAAATATATACTTTATGGGGTCGGAAATGAAAATTGTAGAAATTACAAACGGAATGACAAAGCTATATATACCCTTGTGCACCACAGGTGAAGGGTATAATTAATTTAAATGTAAACAAACTTTGACATTGTGCCGTAAAAATAAAACGAGTAAAAAACAATCAGCTGGCTTCTTAACATCACCTAATATTGAATTCGCCTTGCTATCGAATGAAGAAAATTTTTATAATTTGAAAACTATAAACAAAAAATCAATGCTAACTAATAAAAAAAATATTTGAAAATAGAATATAAACCTAAAAAAATTAAAAGCACTTTGTCTTTACAGCCAAACAAAAATGTGTGTAATTCCAGAGGTCATTAAGGGTAAATTGGGACAAACAAAATTCTAGCCATCACAAATTATAGACCAAACTGAAGATGATTGACAGTGAAACAAAACACGAAACGTGCGTCAGCTGTTTAAACCAGTGTTGCCAAAAAGATAATAGCTAAAAAATTACCTTTTATAATAAATATTAATGTGTGTATATTCAAATGTTTAGATATTTTTACTTAATCACAATAATACAATGCTAAATTTGTATTTATCATATTAACCTTAAAAGTTCTTATGGCAACTAAGTAAGATGTCTTAGAAACTTTCTTCCAGAACATTTGCTATTTGGTGGCAATATTTTGCTATTTAAAATTTTTAGGTAAATCTACTATTTTTAATCATATTTTATCAGTATCATTAACGCGTTAACAGTTTATTTTAACATTATTTTCAAATGAAGTACGTACAGTCGAAAACAATTAAAAAAAACATGATAAAATGCGTAAATTAATATTTTAACTACAACAATCATGAACAATATTAAGTAAATATGTATCTATTTATTTAAACTAACGCGTTTTGTAGAACAAATTGTTTTTAACTTTATTTAATTTAGCCCATTCAAATATTATTAATAGAACCCAGCATCTGTTTAAATATGAAAGTAAAAACAACAACAACAAAAAAACTATTTTAAACCCATCGCTTTCATTTGGCGTGAATTGAGGCTATAAAAGCTCATTAAATTGCTTCTAATTTTTATAGTTAATTTCAATACTTTTTCGAGTTAACAACAGTCGTAACATTTCACAATGAAACTTTTCGCTTTTATCGTCGTACTTTTGTTGGCGTTTTCTAACATTTCTGCAACTCCTGTAGCTGCTTCTAGATCCTCGAACAGGCCATGCCTCTGTCCTTTTCTTTTGGCACCAGTTTGTGGCAGTAATTTAGAAACGTATTCCAACAACTGTTACTTTAGCTGCGCAAAAAGAAGAATGGCTAGTGAGGGCAAAAAACTTACGTTATTAAAAGAAGACAGCTGCTAAGTATTGAAAGTTTATAATCAAAAATAATTCCATGAATTTTTTTTTTTTTATAATAAATTTATTGTAAATTAATATTTTTACTAATATAAAATAAAAGATGGTGGTTTATTTTATTAAACGCAGTAATTAGTGTTGTATTTACAAGTAACTCTAAAATTGTTTAATAAATTGTAGGCATTGTATTGTTTATGATAAAATTGTTAAAACTTGTAATAATTTTGCAAAACTATGACATTATGAAAGTAGGATACTAAGGACACCTTGCGAATTCACCAAATTTGTTTAACTCAAAAGGAATTTATAACATTTAAGGAAAACTGGTTTAAAATAAAATTACTGAATGGCTATAATTATAAATTAATATTTATTTGAACTTTTTATTTAAAATTTTTTTTTTAATTATTAATTTTCCCATTATTATACTTCCGAAAAAATTTTTTGTAAATTTAATTAAATTAAATATTTTTGTAATTATTTAATATTATTGAATGCATTTTCTAAACCAGCTGCGATTTCATCATCAGCTCTCTTTAAGGCTATAATACACGGCATGTTTTTTACATCTGACTTTAAAATTTGTGAGACATATGTAAATCTACATGTCTGTCAAAATTGTACTTTTACGCTGACTGCCTTGCAGCAGCAGAGATTTCTGCCAACGGCTGATGTTACATGTTTTGGCAGAAGAAAATAGAGCGCACTCTAATTAAAATTTTGTCAGATGTCTCAACACATGTTTTTTTACAGAAGTAATGTTTTAAAGGTAACACACGACTTGTTTGTATTAGCAGTAGAGAATTTGACAAGTCAGATGTAAAAACATGCCGTGTATTAGCTCCTTTAGCGGTATACTCATATGTTATTTGAAACTAGCATTTTCTGTTACAATTTATTGAAATTAGCAAATGGGAGTTCTAAGTTTATCCTGCTTTTTTACTTCACGTTCTTATTCTCTCATACATAATACATTTTTTTATGCTTTCTATTTATATTCATCTTTCGGCTGTGTTTTAATACTGCCAGCCGATTTAAAAAAATATTTTCAGAAATGTTCTACATATTAATAAAATATTTTTTAGAAATATAAATTTTTATTGAAAATTAACAGCCACTAAAAAAACTTTATAAAAGAAAATCATTTCTTGAATTGCTTACCTATCTGCTTTGAAGAGTAAAAAAAAATGTTCATGAGAAGTTTAAGGCATTAAACTGTAGAGTAGAATTTGATTATTTCTTTTTTATTTGATTTTAGCATCGCGAACATTGTCATTAGAATTTAAATTTTAAAATTAAACATAAAAAAAATAAAAGAAAAATATTGAAACCAAATCACTTACATATATATTTCATTATTAAGGAGATAAACTGTTCTTTGTAAATGATATGACACCCTGACAACCTATTTAAGTAATTGTACACGTGTAATTGCCCGCAAGATTTTTTTCTTATGATTTTCGGGCAATTACAAGTTTTTATACCCGCCACCAAAAAAATGGTGGGGGTATATTCATTTTGTCATTCCGTTTGTAACACATCGAAATATCCATTTTAGACCCCATAAAGTATATATATTCTGAATCGGGGTTTGATTTTATGTCCGTCCGTCTGTCCGTCTGTTGAAAGCACGATAGAGGTCGCACCGAAAAAGCTAGGGGGCTCAAATTTTGCCAGAATCTTTCTTATAGACAAGGTTTGTTTGGTATTGAAAATGGGCTAAATCGGAATATTAGGAAGAGAGTTCTAGCTCGAAAAGCAAGAGTAGGTCGAAAAAACCGTGTCCTTCGAACATCGAATAAAATGGAATTGTGTCCAAACGCCTTAACGTAGACTCATGAAACTTCGAATATATATTTCCTGGGTAAAGGCAATATTTTTCCCCGAAAACTGTCTAAATCTATGCATTAGGAGAGGAGTTATCGATCAAAATGTACGAAAATTTATACCGCACAGTGTATTTTTCGGTATATTTAAAAACAAAAACGTCATAAAAGCAACAAAATTGGATGTACGACTCTGAAATTTTGCACACTTTGTTTTTTGGTGAGGCGCTTTTTTGTAACGGAAAATCAATGTGCCACGCCCACTTTTACGCCCACCTCCCATATAACGTTTTAACTAAAATTCATATAATTTCTCTACTAATAAAGATTTTGGAATAATAAAGGCCTATATTGAAACACCTCTGTTGTACTCATTCGCAAAAATAACTTTGACATGCCTACTATAACGCCCACTTTTCACGTTATCTACCGTTAATGAAATTTAAAAGCTCATAAAACCGCTAAAATTAGAGGTATGATGATAAATTTTGCTACGTCTATCCCCCTAGGCAATTTCATTACTATGCCAAAAAATTAAGGTGCTACGACCACTTTTACGCCCACCTCCTGTATAACGTTTTACCTAAAATTCATATAATTTCTCTATTAATAAAGATTTTGGAATAATAAAGGACTATATTGAAACACCTAAGTTGTACTCATTAGCAAAAACAACTTTGACACGCCTACTATAACGCCCACTTACACTTTTGAATTGTGTCCAGACGCATAAACGTAGTCATGAAACTTCGAATATATATTTATCGAGTCAAAAGAATATTTTTCCCTGAAAATCGCTTAAATCTATGAATTAGGAAAAGAGTTATAGATAAAAATGTACGAAAATTTATACCGCACAGTGTATATTTCAAATTTAAAACGTAATAAAACTGACAAAACTATATGTACGATTCTACATATAGGGCCAAGCACACTTTTTTCCTTAAATTTTTATAAAAATATATTAGTCATATATATTAGCATTTATTTATCTTACACTGCACCATTTATTGTACTGTAGCTAAATATAAGATAAAGATGATAAGATAGATGACTCTACTAGCAACTACTAGATGGCATGCTAACAACTTATGCTTATGTTCTCCTGAAGTTATGCTCTATTAAAAATGGGAATTTAGGAAAATTTTGACTTACATAAGTAAAAAAAAATTATCTCTAAACATTATAAACAATTTATTTTCATGTACTAATGGCTAACAAATTTTAAAATTATACAAAACTTATTTCGTTTGAAAATCTTTTAAAAGCAAAATGTTATAGAAGTTTAAAAATCAAAATCTTACTAATAAATTTCCCGTTTTAGAAAAATGCAGAGAATGTATATTTTAAATCACCCTGTGGCCCTTAAAATTTAACCTTCAATTCACTTTCTTCCTCTTAAATTCATGTAAATTCTCTATGAATAAAGATTTTGGAATACTAAAGGACTATATTGAAATATCTAAGTTATGTTTATTAGCAGAAACTTTATTGACACGCGTATTTTAACGGCCACTTTCATTGAAAGACTAAATTTACGAAAACATTTTACTAGCATACCGAAGTTATAATGGGTGGTTTAATTTTAAGGGACTATGTTGATTTTGAATAAAATTATTATGAAATTATTATCATTTATTTTTATAATGATAATATTTGTATGCTTCAATTATGTATGGAACAAAATATCGGCCAAATGGCCCCCCATGGCACACTTCGATCCGATAGTCCATATTTTCAATGACACTGTTGATGCTCAATTGTTGGGCACGATGATGAGTCGAGGTTGCTTGCTCTTTTGCCACGTTATCGTGAAAAACAGCAATGTTTCCCATTCAACGAACTAAGATGGCATTTACAGATGTTTTCACATTTCATACAGACCTGCTTTGCAGACATTTAAATATTTTTTACAATTCTCACGATTGTGGACGAATTCGAACGATTATGTTGACCAAAATAATCACGAAGTGCACGAAATGCATTTTGATTTGAACGCCCATTTTTATAAAAATCTTTAATACTTAAAAGCGTTGCTCGATTGCGTATATTTCCACGGTTCAAATTGAGTTAGTCTGAGATTGAGAAATGTCAAATGAAATACAAGAAAAAAGTTGAAGTTTAGATGTGGTTCACCTTAAACATGGGCCCTTCAAATTTAACCACCCTCTACAAAGAAAGTGATACAAATTTTATTATAAAAAGATTATTCTATAGCGATTAACAAAATAATAAATATTGTGCTTTAAATGTACACAAAATTGGTGGTGGGTATTAAAGATTCGGCACAGCCGAATATAGTGCTCTTACTTGTTTTTTATTTTTATTGGCGTATTATTTATTATTTTTATTACACAGAATTGTAGGAACAACAGAAGTAGTCGCGAATAAAACAATTTTGCTGATTTTTCCTTATTCGTTTTATCATTAGACATTTCAATTGTGTGTGAAGTGGAGACACATCACCAACATTTATTTTAATATTTTTATAGGTTTTTTTTTTAATGGGGCCATACAAAAATAAGAAATCAGTAGAAATTTTAAATAGCGTTAAAATTAGAACAATTTGCTCTTCAATCGTGTTAGATAAAAGGGGCAATGGGTGCTAAAATAAGAAGACTTAAGTCTTAAAAACTCTTGGTGGTGTTCTGTTTCAGTTTCCATTTTTTTTCCTCTTTAATGCTTTCGTATGCAAACACGAGTTTTTTTTTGTCTTGTCATTAAAATTATGTGAAGATATGTATGCTGTCACGTTCATAAGAAGTCAGTTAGATATATTTTCTTCTATGTTGTTAGAATGTTAGATAATACAAATTGTTATAAATTACAAAAAGAGCGGAACTTAACATTAGTAGTTACAATAAAACATGGTCGGGTGATGTTGGTTGCATAAAGAGAGAAGAAGAAAAATCTGTTATTAATACAAATATTTATTGATGTAGAGGTATTATAAATAAATAAATAACTATTGTGATTCGAATACTATAATGTATAAGATATTTTGTCTTGTTTTGTTAGAAAAACAAATTTAATGAGTACAATTAACAAAAAATTGAGTGGCACGTGCGGTTTTAAGGAGCCGCACATAGGATAATTAATACCAAATAAAAATAAATACAAAACAAATTTTCGCTTTTAAGCAAAAGTATGTGCACTATAAAGATTTTAAGTTTTTAAATAACTAAAACTAATAGAAAAGGATATTTAGCCCAGTTATTTTGTAGATTTTTTTTTCTTTTCATACACTTGGTTGGACAACGGGAAAACCGATATTATATACATATTTATAAAAAAAAACAGGACATTTAAATTAGTTTAGTCTCAGCTAAATAGCTTTATTAATTAGATTTGTATTCAAATAACTTTTACCACAACCGAATTAAATTATCCAAATTAGGGGTCTCTATTAAATATTTATCTGTGCAATAAAAAATTCTATATCTCAATACTTTTTTTTTATAAAAATGCAATTTTAATTATCTCAAGTAATTATTGGTTTCTTTTATTATAACAATTCGTTTACAAATACTTAAAGTTAAGTTCTATTTATTAAATTTTAATGTGAACCATTTTTTATTTTGGCTTAAGTTCATTTGTTTCTTTATTTAATTTTATAATTCAAATTAAATTAAATTGTAACCATTTTAGGAATATTCTTTCTAAAAATTATTTCCGATATTAGCCGAGTGGAATGCATTTTCGAAATCAGCTACGATTTCATCATCAGCACTCTTTATCGGTATACTACTATGTAAATTACAATTTCTATTTATGTTACAATTGAATGAAATTTGAATTAGTGAATCTTAGTATTAATTTCCATATTCTGTTGAATATCCAACTTCACCTATCAAATGACAATTCATAATTCAACATGTTCATATTCTTCTTTATTCGTAATACATTTTCGTTATGCTTTCAATATCCATCCTTTGGCTGGAATTATTGAAAACAAGGTTGTATTTACATTTTTATTTATATAAGTCTATCTAGGTGATAGACACTGAACAATGAATTCTTGAATGTCATTAACACCGTGCCATGTGTGTTATAATTATATATTTATATTTTATTCGAACTTTTTCCTATATATTAAATTTTAATGTGAACCATTTTTTATTTTGGCTTAAGTTCATTTGTTTCTTTATTTAATTTTATAATTCAAATTAAATTAAATTGTAACCATTTTAGGAATATTCTTTCTAAAAATTATTTCCGATATTAGCCGAGTGGAATGCATTTTCGAAATCAGCTACGATTTCATCATCAGCACTCTTTATCGGTATACTACTATGTAAATTACAATTTCTATTTATGTTACAATTGAATGAAATTTGAATTAGTGAATCTTAGTATTAATTTCCATATTCTGTTGAATATCCAACTTCACCTATCAAATGACAATTCATAATTCAACATGTTCATATTCTTCTTTATTCGTAATACATTTTCGTTATGCTTTCAATATCCATCCTTTGGCTGGAATTATTGAAAACAAGGTTGTATTTACATTTTTATTTATATAAGTCTATCTAGGTGATAGACACTGAACAATGAATTCTTGAATGTCATTAACACCGTGCCATGTGTGTTATAATTATATATTTATATTTTATTCGAACTTTTTCCTATATATTAAATTTTAATGTGAACCATTTTTTATTTTGGCTTAAGTTCATTTGTTTCTTTATTTAATTTTATAATTCAAATTAAATTAAATTGTAACCATTTTAGGAATATTCTTTCTAAAAATTATTTCCGATATTAGCCGAGTGGAATGCATTTTCGAAATCAGCTACGATTTCATCATCAGCACTCTTTATCGGTATACTACTATGTAAATTACAATTTCTATTTATGTTACAATTGAATGAAATTTGAATTAGTGAATCTTAGTATTAATTTCCATATTCTGTTGAATATCCAACTTCACCTATCAAATGACAATTCATAATTCAACATGTTCATATTCTTCTTTATTCGTAATACATTTTCGTTAAAGAAGAATATGAACATGTTGAATTATGAATTGTCATTTGATAGGTGAAGTTGGATATTCAACAGAATATGGAAATTAATACTAAGATTCACTAATTCAAATTTCATTCAATTGTAACATAAATAGAAATTGTAATTTACATAGTAGTATACCGATAAAGAGTGCTGATGATGAAATCGTAGCTGATTTCGAAAATGCATTCCACTCGGCTAATATCGGAAATAATTTTTAGAAAGAATATTCCTAAAATGGTTACAATTTAATTTAATTTGAATTATAAAATTAAATAAAGAAACAAATGAACTTAAGCCAAAATAAAAAATGGTTCACATTAAAATTTAATATATAGGAAAAAGTTCGAATAAAATATAAATATATAGTTAAGTTCTATTTGTAGTTTACAAACGAAATTATTGTTGTATGTAATAATTTGTATACCCTTCACAGTGAGTATAAAAGTTTCTAAAATTTTCATTTCCGACCCCATAAAGCATATATTTTCTGAAAGCTTATGAAGAGGGAGTCAATTAAGAACTGTTCGTCTGTCCGTGTAAATGTTGAAATCAACTTTTTGAAGCCGCCAGACATTTTCAAGACCCGTGTAAGGTACCAAAATATCAGATATATTCGGGAGCAGATCGGTATTGAAAATCAGAATCGGTACATAAGCAATTGAGATATAAAGAAAAAACCACGACCATCTTTTTTTACAACAACAACATACAACACATATATATGTAGATACATACAAACGTGGTATACACCCAATCCTGTTTTTACACGGTACATACGTTCCAGGGAACATCATGTAAAAAAAAATCGTGCAAAAAAACAGCACATATTCATAGGAATATATAGATATTTAGTTAACTACACCTTAAAGGTGGTCTAAAAGATTAATATTTTTATGGAACATAAAAACTTAATTTCTTTTTATTCATACAGATTACTTTTATTTTAATTTTATGATTTTAAGACAAAAAAAAACTAAAAATTATTCACACGTTTTCCTAAAATTATTTTTTTTTTTAAAGAATCACATTTTTAAGGAACTAATATATAAAACTCTGTAGAAACAATATTTCAAAAAACTACAAATAAAAAACAAAACAAAAAAATTCACACATGTATAAGGAAAATCAAAATGTTTTATTCGGTGTCAGTTTCTGATAGTAAGCAAGGTCTTTTGCTCTGCGCTGTTTCAATATCAGTTCCGTCCGAACATATGCTTAGTACGTCTGCATTTTCAGGTTCTACTGGTTTAATTATTTTAACAGCGAATTCAGTTATGGAACGCTGCGATCCTATTTTGGAGATCTCTTTGTACAGCTCCTTGTATCGAGTCATACATGATTGAAATTTCACAGCTCTTTCGTTTATATGATCATTTGCCAAAAAATGTTTTGCTAATTTATTTGCCATTTGAAGGCCTTCTAGAATTGAATTGGCTGCTATCGAAGGCAGAGTTTCGCTCTCTTTAGTGTTATCACTTGCGCCAACGTCTTCCAAAGCGGCTTCTAACAAATCATCAAGAACAATGTCGACAATTATTTCGCTTATATCATCAAAGGTAAGGTTATCGAAACCGTCACCCCCAACAGCTTGTGCCAGCGTAACTATTTTTGTTAACACTACATCGGCCCCATTTGGGTTCACACTAGTATATTTTCGCGTTTAACGGGCATTCAGGGTTGATGGTTTTATTTCTGAAATAGGGTAGGCTGCGTATTTTATGCAATCAAGAATCGAAAATTTTTTCAATGCCTCAATAACAGTAGTAGTGCTGTTATGGTTTTCTATTCTATTTAAAATGTATTGAAATGATCGCTTTATATAATATGCTTTGAATGTTGCGATAATACCCTGGTCTAATGGTTAAATTAAGGCTGTAGTATTGAGAGCAAAAACATTATTTTTACATTTGGATGCTCGAGAACTGTGTGTCCAGGAGCATTATCTATTAATAAAAGAATTTTAAATGGCATGCCTTTATCATTCATATAGCGGTTTACTTCAGGAATAAAACAATTGTAAAACCATTCACTAAAAACTATTGAAGTTACCCATCCCTTTGTATTTGCCATTCAATGAACTGGCAAACTTTTTATATCCAAACCTTTGAGTGCTCTTGGTCGAAGAGCTTTATTAATTAATAAAGGTTTTGGCATACGGTCGCCTGAGGCATTACTGCAGAATAAAAACGTAACCCCTTCCTTTGCAGCCTTAAAACCACTTGCACTTTTTTCGCGTTTTGGTACATATGTTCGTCTTGGCATTCTCTTCCAGAAAAGACCAGTCTCATCGGCGTTAAAAACTTGGTCACTATTGTATCCGCATTCTTCAATTACTTTGGCCAGCTGTGGAGGAAATTCCTTAGCTGCTGCAGCATTTCCAGAAGCTAGTTCTCCTTTGATTTTGACATTATGAACTGCATGCCTTTCTAAAAATCCTTGCAACCATCCATTACTAGCAGAAAATTTATTTTGATTTTTAGAAGACGTTGATGGTTCCTTTTCTTTTATTTGGTCGTAACTTCTCAGAGCTTTATGCTTTATGGTATTGGTATCAACTGGTATGCGCTTTTGGGTACAGTCTTCAATCTATGCCAGCAGAACCTTTTCCATTTTTTCTTTAATTTTATCTCTTGCATAGGAAGACGACTTAGCACTTAATATGGTACCAGAAATCACTGCTTGTCTAATCGCTTTTTAATTTTTTTTAATTGTTCGAATTGTCGATTCGTTCAAATTCAAAGACTTGCCAACGGAACTGGAACCTTCACCGTTTCTAGGTCTATCCAGAATTTTAATTTTTGTATCCAAAGAAATAGTTGTTCGCTTTTGCTTTGGCATACATAGCTGCATTAAAAATGTATAAAGTAAATAATGTACATATGAATTTTTGCTTAGTATGTACATATTAGCTTTTAATTTACCGTATTAATATAAAATAAACCAGAATTTGTCGACTTTCAATAAATGTAAACACAAGAATTTAAGACTTTTTTCACAACGTACAATTGTAACAATCCACTTCAACACTTAATACAAAGTAACAAAAAATGTCTGAGAAGACTTGTTTGGAAAGACAAGCACATAATTTGTAAATTCCCTAACTGTGAATACAAAAAGAATTGTCTTATCACATGATAAGTTTTTTAAAGTTTGTTTAATTAAGTTATGAAAGTTATCAGAAGTATGTGGCAGTTCTCGTTTACATACCGTGTACTATATAAACTTAAAATTGACCAAAAATATTTTTATCCCTGTAAAAAAAGACGTGTAAAAAGCGGATTGGGTGTACTCGTTTTTATATATTTATTTTTTTTTTTTTTTTAACATATGTACATACTACATAAACTCAATTTATATTTTCTCAATTGTTTATGTTGCATTTAGATTTTAAATTTAGGCTATAAGTTCAATTTATGTTGTTTATGTCGTTTAAATACCGATCGGCCCCCGAATATTTGTGATATTTTAATAGCTTACACGGGTCTTGGCGATATCGGGGGTGTGTATGTTGAATTCAACATACACACGGACAGACTGACAGACAAATATGACTCACTAGACATAAGCTTCACATGGACTGACAAACCTATATATCGTCGGTCACAGGTTGACAACTCTTAACTCGCAGAAAAATCGAATCAGGTTTTTGATGCCAAAAGACTGTGTTTGTCCTTTGGCATGTTAGTATACGTTTCATTTATATTAATAAATCATCTTACAATTAATATCTGCTACTAATTTTGTTTTTTTTTTTTTTTTTTGTTTACTTCCAACACGGTTAAGTAACGGAGTTATAACGTTTTTTTTTCTTCTGAAAAGTACAAAAAAACACGTCACCTGTGATCGACGACATACCTTTTTACACTCACTGTGAAAAAACGGGCGATAAAACTACGAAATATCTGTGTTAAATATCCTTTATTATTAGTTTTAGTTATGAAAAAAATAAATATAAATTTATATGTTCTATTTCTAACCAAACATTGCGTTTCAGTTTCAGCTATTAAATACTAAGTATGTTAAAGTATAGCTGTCTCGACTTGATAGCATGTAATGCAGGTGTCTTCACTTAATAGTGAATGAAATCAACATCTTTCCGAAAAATTAAATAAATGTAAAATTTTTACTCTAAGAAACGTTTAATGACGTTTTATAAAATTGTACTAGTTTAATTATTATTATTATTATTTAGCTCATTTAAAGAAAATTTTATTCTTAATCATTTTCTAATTTTTTCATGAAACTCGGGCTAATCATGCAATGATGCAATCTCTCAGAATACTTAACCGTCTTGTTTTGTGCGAAATATTAGCCAAGTCCATAAAAAAAATTTGAGCCCGATAGAAAAAAAAACACTGAAAACGGATTTGAATTAAGCGTGTCAAAATCTCTATAGACCATGCTTACAAAGGCGATATTTTTATATATTTGACGAATTACGTTTTTTCCAATCGCCACGTAACCAAAACATTGTTTGGCTTCGACATTAATGACTAGTGTCTGAGTGGTAGTTTTATGTTCATGCCGCTTATTTTTGGAACAATCTTCCACTAAGTCAACAGCTAAACGGCAATCCTAATAGTATCAAAACATTCCTATTCACCTTTTTCACATAATTTTGATTTTTTATTGTTGTTGAATAAATTTTTTTTAATCCTGTTGTAAATATATTAAGTTTATTATCATATGTTTTGTTAAATATGTTAAAAAGTAAAATTTCTTGTCAAGTAATACGTTCCTGTGGTATAAGTATTAGACTCAATCTTGTTGTACAGGAAATAAAAAATAAATAAATAGGGTGTGAATTGTTCATAATGTTAATGTTGCCATAGCTGTAAAATTAAGAAATGAAAATAGGAAACTTAAATCTTATAAAACTAATTCTATAACTTCACCATATAGTGCAACATTTATAATATAGAATTTTGAGCTTTATAACAGTAAATCAACGAATTTACTAGATCGTGGCCGTAGTGAGTTTGCGGGAGCGAGCGGGTACACTCATATTATCTTAAATGTTCGATTTGTAATTAATAACGTTTAATTTGTAATTCCAATTAACGTTTATCGATTTCAACTTTCCTATTTCCTAGAATTGACTATTTTAAGAATATTTTTACAATAGCTAAGTAACAAAAGTAAAACGGAAAGGAAATTAATTTCAAGTCTGATTTTTATTAATTTTAATTTTAATCCTTACGAATAACGACTGCTTTAATTGAACTTATCTCTAATTAAATGCTGCTGTTCTTTTTTTAACTACCAACCTTACAAGTTGAGAGGTGGTGGCGTGGGTGTTTGCTCGTGTTAACACAAAATAAATTTAAAAAACAAACGTATTCATCAAGTAGATGCTTAACTACTTTAAACAATTTTTTTTTTTAACACGCAAGAATAAATTAAAATAATTTATTTACTTTTCACAAGACTTTATAGACATCTGCAGCCACCAAAAGAAGTCATTCATTCATATTCATAATTCGTTTAATGGAAAATTGTATTATTAACATAATTTATGCATAAACGTCACTTTAAATTAAATGTTACGTAAAGCAGAGCTTTGTCAAGAAAAAAAAAACAAAAAAAAAAGAAGAACCTTAAAATAAAATCTTAAAGCGTAACTTAATTTACATTTTCTTTAAATATTTTTTTTCTCAAATAATTTCAATACTTACTTTGTTATGTTTATAAATTTTAAAACGTTGCAAAAAGTTGAAAGTTGTTGAATTTTTTGTTGTTGTTTTTGCTGTTATTGTAGGTTGTTTATTAATTTATGCTATTGTCCTTAAAGTAACTGTTAATTATTTGTTTCAGATTTGTTTTGAATTTTAGAAATAGTTGATGATTGTTGTTTTTGTGTTTGTAATATACATGTTTAATGTTTTAATCCTAAAACGATTTATAGATACAATTTTTTTATGTCCGTCTTTGAAAAATATTATTGCAATGTTCTACAATTTCAAATAATAAAAAAATTTCTTTAAATTACTTTTTATAGGGTTCAAGTTGAATATGTTTGTCCGTCCATTGTATGTCTAGGTATGTTTTAGCAATAAATAATGTTTTGCTTAATCCTCGCTGCAGGATTAAAACATTATTTTGGTTTATTTTTATTTACAAATTATTTTCTCGGTTCTTCTTTAAGATTTTTCAAAGTATTAATTTTTGTCTCCTTTAGTTAAGTTTTGCCTTCAAAACTGTATCCGTCAGTAGTTATAAGTGGTTTGTTTATTTGTCTGTTTTTTTTTCTATTGTAAGGAATAGTAGTCGACCCGATGATATCAATGGACCCATGATGGTGGTGTCACTACACTCTGCTGGGAATATTGTACTCTAGCGTTGAGGTTGGCTGTGGGTGTTTGTGTTGGCAAGTCGTTTGTCATTGTTGTTGTATTGTTATTGTTGCTCAACATTGAAGGCAAGTGTTGTTGTAGCTGATGTTGCTGTAGTTGGTGTTGCTGCTGTTGTTGCTGTTGCAGTTGTGCATGCAATTGATTAAGTTGTTGTTGGGTATTTAAGACTGATGCAGTCGTAGTTGTTGTAGTAGTTTCAGCACCCATCAATCCTGTATCACAAACACTGTTACTCACTGTACTACTATTCACAGCTGTCAACGGTATATTAATATCCAGCAGGCCATCAATATTAATTTCTTGTTGCATTAACTGGAAAGAGATTAGAGAGAGAAAAAAATAATTGTCAATAAAATTAAGCTTAATTACAATTAAAGGAAAGCAACAAATTAAGGCAGTCACCACTCTTTTTTGTGACAGCTGAGGTAAGAATTCTCGGTCATTTCGTTTGAGAATTCATTATGAGTAATTCACGCCAGAGAAACATTTACAATTTAATGTTGTTTTTTTTTGAGACAAGGCATATTTATTCATCAGGTACTCTTGATTCGCCAGCTGATTATTTTTTTCATCACTTACTTCAAATTTCAGCTGTCAAAATGCATAAATAAATAAAAAACAATTTTCTCTCTTTTCTAATTTATTTCAAATGTAAAACTTTATATAAAAAAATATATAAACAAAAAAATTCTCTCCGAAATGCAATTACCTGATGAATAAATATGCCTTGATTTTGAGATTACTATCGTGAGCATTGTTGCCGGCGAGCAACTTTTTTTCGCAGTGAAATCGACAAAAAAACGCAGTGAAGCGCAGCGACGAGAAATAAAAAAATGTCGTTTTCGTTTGGACAAAAAAAGGAAACTTTTTGCCCTTTTTTTAAGACTTACTTGTTATACCCGCCACCAAAAAAATGGTGGGGGTATATTCATTTTGTCATTCCGTTTGTAACACATCGAAATATCCATTTTAGACCCCATAAAGTATATATATTCTGAATCAGGGTTTGATTTGATGACGATCTAGCTATGTCCGTCCGTCTGTCCGTCTGTTGAAAGCACGATAGAGGTCGCACCGAAAAAGCTAGGGGGCTCAAATTTTGCCAGAATCTTTCTTATAGACAAGGTTTGTTTGGTATTGAAAATGGGTTATATCGGAATATTAGGAACAGAGTTATAGCTCGAGAAGCAAGAGTAGGTCGAAAAAACCGTGTCCTTCGCACATCGAATAAAATGGAACTGTGTCCAGACGCATAAACGTAGAGTCATGAGACTTCGAATATATATTTATCGGGTCAAAAGAATATTTTTCCCTGAAAATCGCTTAAATCTATGAATTAGGAAAAGAGTTATCGATCAAAATGTACGAAAATTTATACCGCACAGTGTATTTTTCGGTATATTTAAAAACAAAAACGTCATAAAAGCAACAAAATTGAATGTACGACTCTGAAATTTTGCACACTTTGCTTTTTGGTGAGACGCTTTTTTGTGACGAAAAATCAATGTGCCACGCCCACTTTTACGCCCACCTCCCATATAACGTTTTACCTAAAATTCATATAAATTCTCTATAAATAAAGATTTTGGAATAATAAAGGGCTACATTGAAACACCTAAGTTGTACTCATTCGCAAAAACAACTTTGACACGCCTACTATAACGCCCACTTTTCACGTTATCTACCGTTAATGAAATTTAAAAGCCCATAAAACCGCCAAAATTAGAGGTATGATGATAAAATTTGCTACGCCTATCCCCCTAGGTAAAATCATTACTGTGCCAGAAAATTAAGGTGCCACGCCCACTTTTACGCCCACCTCCCATATAACGTTTTAACTAAAATTCATATAATTTCTCTATTAATAAAGATTTTGGAATAATAAAGGGCTATATTGAAACACCTTAGTTGTACTCATTCGCAAAAACAACTTTGACACGCCTACTATAACGCCCACTTTTCACGTTATCTACCGTTAATGAAATTTAAAAGCTCATAAAACCGCCAAAATTAGAGGTATGATGATCAAATTTGCTACGTATATCCTTCTAATCAATTTAATTGTTGTGCCAAAAAGTTTAGGTGACACGCCCACTTTAACCCCTACCTCTCATATAACGGTTTATCTTAAATTCATGTAATTTCTCTATTGACAAAATTTTTGGGAAAATAGAGGACTATATTGAAACATCTAAGTTGTATTTATTAGCAGAAACTTTATTGACACGCCTACTTTAACGCCCACTTTCATTGAAAGACTACATTTACAAAAGCATGTTAGTAGCATATCAAAGTTATAAAGGGTGGTTACATTTTAAGGACCGATGTTGAATTTAAATAAAACACAAATTATTTAGGATATTATTATTATTTCTTTTTGTAATTATAAAATTTGTATGGTTTAATTATGTATTTAACAAAATATCGGCCAAATGGCCTCCCATCCTTGGCGCCACTCCTCTATCTGATGGTCCAAATTTTCAATGACAATGTTGATGCTCAATTGTTGGGCATGATGATGAGGTGAGGTTGACTGCTCTTTTTCCACTCCATCGCAAAAACCAGCAGTGGTTCCCATTCAACAAACTAAGAAGGCGTTCACAGATTTTCTAACATTTTATACAGACCGGTTTTGCAGAAATTTGAATATTTGTTACAATTCTCCCGATTATGGACGAATTTGAACGATTATGTTGATCAAAAGAATTACGAAGTTCACAAAATGCATTTTGATTTGAACGTCCATTTTTATAAAAAACCTGAATAACTTTAAAGCGTTGCTCATTTGCGTATCTTTCTACGAAACAAATTGAGTAAGTTTGAGATTGAGAAATGTCAAGTCAAATGCAGAAAACAAATTTAAAGACTAGGTGTAGTTCACCTTCAACATGGGCCCTTAAAATTTAACCACCCTCTACAAAGAAAGTGATACATATTTTATTATAAAGAGATTATTCCATAGCGATTAACAAAATAATAAATATTGTGCTTTAAATGTACACAAAATTGGTGGTGGGTATAAAAGATTCGGCACAGCCGAATATAGTGTTCTTACTTGTTTTTTAATTTTTTTAGTTAATTTTATCTCAACTACTCAACTGCGATAGAAAAAAACTATTATTTTTGATTGTCAACAACAGTGCAATACAATATAAAAATTAATTAAATGGACTAAAAAGCAAATATTTTTTTCACGAAATAGTTTGTTTATGTTTTTTTAACGGGATTTTTGACATTTTAATTCAAGACCTAATCAGTCAACTGCAACGTAACGTAACAGCAGAAAATGTTGCCATCTAGCTTCTATATTTTTAACAGGGTGAAAATTTTATCTCGTTGTGTTATAGCGTTTACAGACTTACGTGTTAAACACGTTTGAGGTAAATCATGTTAAGGCGTTGTTGATCAAACAAAGAGGAAAACTACCAAAAACTGAAAAACGCAGTGATATTAAAAAAAAAACGCAGTTACGCAGTGACGACGGGCAAATCGCAGTGAAAAACTGCGATCGCAGTGAAAACGGCAACACTGATCGTGAGCGATATTCTCAATATTCTATCAAACTAAAGGAGCTTGTCTTAACCTAAATGGATCTTAGCATTTTAAGTGAGAAAAGCCACAAGAACGTTAAAGTCGGTGAGTAGTACTATGACATGATAACTAAATTTGATCTGCATAAACTTAAGCCTAATTTCATTAAAAACTTATGGTTTTAACAAGACGACTAATTTCAAGAAAAGCAGTTGTTACCAAAAATGTTCATGTGATTTGACACTATTAGATTTTCCCCGCGGTGATAAATTGTAAAGTGGCTTGTCTGTGCCGGTAAACACGATGTTGTTAATAAATTTATAACATTCGCATCATTGTTGTGGCGATAATTGGACCGAAGATTTATATGTGTCAGCCGTAGTTTTTACATATCAAACAAGGCCACTTCGAAAAAACACTTGTTAATACTTGATTGGTAAGATATCGAAAATTAGTATCTAAGAGGCTTAGCATTCCAGATGTATTGTACCGAATGGAATAAAATAACATTTGTTTCACTTTTTGTTTTGTCAAAAGTTTTAAAAAAAATATTTAGCTCCGGACAAATCTCTTGTCAGTGTCGTATTATAACAAAGCAATTATGAAATTTGATTTTTATTGTCATGGTCTCATCAAGGCGAATCCAATAAGGTGAACTTATTAGATCAGCTGATCATCAGCTGTTGACTACTTCTAGGGACCAACTGTCAAATTTTTGTGTATTATTGACATATCGTTTTGTTTTATACTAACAAAATACACGTTTGTATTTTTTCACTTTGTAGTTGTTTAAGGGACGAGTTCACCTTATTGAATTCGCCTTGGGTCTCATCAAGGCATATCCATAAGGTATATGCAACGGCGAATTGATACAACAAAGCAACTTTTCATGGGATGTTTTATGTCAAGGCCAATTCGTATATCAGGGATGGAAAAGTTGTTTTTACATATTAAATATAATAAAATTTGATTAAAAACAGAATATAAATTTTTTAAACACATTATTAATGACGAAAAAGCAAAAAATATACATAAATTAAGCACATTTATTGTCAAAAAAGTACACTCAAGTTAATTGTTTAATACCGAAACCAAAATCACATTTCCTATCCCTGCATTAATAAATGAAATCAAAGCGAATTCAACCAATTTTGACAAAATGTTTCACAATCAGCTGGGCTGATAATTTCACCTGTATGAATTCGCCTAGGGTCTCATTTTATTATATTTTATATCGTCGCTGCACAGACGTTTTCGGTTATGTGACAATTTTTGATATCTTTTATTGCTCTCATTTGACCTTCTATTGGTCATACATATACATATACATATCCACCAAATCGTTTAAGTATATATTAATTGATTTCAAATTAAACAACAGTCGGTATGCGTTTATTATTGTAAAGTAACAAATATAATGTTTCTCCTAAAAACAAAGTACTTAATTGAATTTGTTAGACCAACGACAACTTATTCTTATGAAACCTTTTAAAATATTGAAGTTTCTAATCTATGTAAATGTTTGAGTGTATTTCGAAATGTATGCATTTCACTAGGAAATTTCAACTTCCTTCAAAATGCAACCCCTAAAGCTTTGCAATATATTCTGGGGAAGAAGCTCGATTTTTCGAGTAAAATTTCAATCGGTATCGGATGCCATAACTTGCCCCCTGATTCCAATACTCCGTTGTTGTCGATACTCATTTGGGAATAGAAAACATCGTATAAAGCTGCGCCCTATATTAGGTTTTCACTTAGGAAGATACCCTGTATCTTAATCGGTATTTCATATATTTAGGATTAGTAAAAAAAAAAAAAATTGCTAAATAGTTCCAAACCCTGTAATTGCCAAGAAAATAACCATATTTCTTTAAAAACCGGATGTATTATTTTTTCTGGAGGAGTTCATTTCAACTGTAATAAAAAAAAATTATAATATATTTTACCCCAAGATGTAAAAACCTAAGTTTTGAGTTTATTATAGACTTTATCGCCATTAAACCAAAATATTTTGAATTTTTTTAGCGAATACGGCGTACACTATTCCCTAGGCATGTATGTCTCTAGTGCCTCCAATAAGCTTTTCATTTATACGTCAAAAGAAGTAACCGATTTAATTTAAACCAAATTAGTTCGGGTTGCAACGTAATCTGCGGATTTCACCAAAGAGTGAACAAAGAATAAAGAAATCCGCCCGTGGTGAGTCTAAAAGGTCATGCTACCTAATTGAATAAGTGTACAACATTTTATTGAAATCTGTACAAAACCCTATAATCTTATCACAGCGTCACATACCCGGAGGAGCAGCTCAGTAACACACACACGTAAAGAATAAATTTTTTTCGTTCCCTTTTCATAAAATTATTCATGACTCCTTCATAGAGATGTGACTGTATCTCATCGATGACGCGTTGGATCTCGTATTTAAGCTCAGAAATTATTTTAAATTTATTCGCATAAAATAGAGATTTTACAAAATCCCAACAAAAAAAAATTGCACGGCTCTAAATCGCATGATCATTGTGACCACTTGGTTTCTGAATTTCTTGAGATCATTTGTTCTGAAACTCGTTGCTATAATAAATAGATTGTGTCATGCGCACTTGCTTATCATATGCAACCAATGCAATTTCGGCATCATCTTCAAGAACCATAAGGCCCACTAAAATCCTCACCAAGCAGTTGCTTGTTATTAGTGCCTTTATTTCCCATGGATTGCAAAAGGATTTTCTGAGTTCCAAATTCAACAATTTTGTGTATTTATGAAGTCATTCAGATGAAAATACACTTCATGAGAGAAGATGATTTTTTTTTTTAATTCGCATTGACTTTATTTTGCTCCATTACCCATTGAACAAAATAACGTCGCTTACCACAATCTGCTGATTTGAGCTCTTGACTAAGGTGAATGTTGTCGCCTTAAGCAGAAATTTTAAGTTGTCAAGAAAAATGTCGATGTTTTCCGATTTTCGGTGACACTCTCGATTACAACAGCAATGATTTCAAGAAACCGACCGACCGACCAATGATATACAGAAGTGTTACTGTAAAAAAACGACTCTGTTTCTTTAAATGGGCGAATGGCCGACACATTAGGTGCACTTTCTCCACTTAAAATTCTTCAAAGTTTGCCAGCGTCAGCATATCGTTTCAAGTTTTTGTAATAAGTTTTCACAATTACAACACGTTGTAATTTCGTACAGCGCTCTATTATTTATAATCGTAATAAAAATGCTGCAAAATTTCACAGTTGTCACAAAAAAAATTTAATTGAAATTTGAAAAGTCTATGCCTACTGAGACACCCTTAATATAAAGCTATGTAATAGTGTAAGTCACCATTTAGACAGGGAAACATTTGGAAGAGAAACATTTTGTTTGGTAGAGAGGGACGGGCGGGAAAGAGAATGTGAAATTTGTTTCCCGTTCACGGAGGTACGTTTTGTGCTTTCATTCTTATTGTTTACATTTGCTGTGCTTTTTGACATTTGCTTTATTTCTTTTCGGCGTGCTTTGTTGTCTATGTTTTTTTTTATTTGACTTTGTTTTTATAAATTTTGTATTTTATAATTTATTTATTTATTTCACAAATCAAATATACATACTTACATTAGCAAATCAAATACAGTAGAAATTTAAAAAAAAAAACAGCACTGCAATTAGACAAATGTCAAAAAAACAAATATAAACTGGAATGTTTCCAACAACAATGTTTCCCTGTATGGCCGCGATGGAAAATACAAAAGAGAACTCTAGATATTTCCCTTCCAAATGTTTTCATATGTAAACGGGGACTATGGTATGTTGCGCAATGCGCATTATTATTGCCTACAAAAATTCTCTCAAATGTTTAATTTTTGCTGTTTATTCCATCATTTATTTTGCCATAATAAAGAAATTCGGGTGTGGGTGGGTGGACTTGTTATTGACGTTGAATATTTAGTGTGCTTCTTCTCATACTTAAATATCAAGATGTTGCTTACCTCTTCGATATTACACTCTAAGCCGCCTTGAAAATTTTCAATATTAAATTCGTCAATTGGTGCTGGCTCACTATTCAAGGCACCCAAATATTGTCCTATCAAGGTTGATGCGCAATTATTGTCTGAAAATAAACACATCGAAAGAATGAAAAAAAAAAACGTTAATCAATATACAACTCATTAGACGATTTAATGGTAGATGAGGCGAAGAACTAAGAAAGTAAATAAAGCGTAAACTAAATGACAACGACAGCATAATTATAAATGCAAGAAAATAACAACAGGTGAAAATCAAACTACACATCCTTCACACATTAAAGGAGTAGACACATGTATTAAACAAAAACAAAGTTAAAAATAGAGAAATGGATTTGAATTGCTTATATTTATGTAAGTATTTTGTGTTTACCTTCTAAATTTGAGCTAAGTTGTTGTGTCTGTTGTTGCTGCAATTGCTGTTGTTGCTGCTGCTGATGTTGCTGCTGTTGTTGTACAATTAAGACATTAGAACCACTATTGTCGGACGTTACCACTGATTGGCCATCAATAATAACATTTGTATAGGTATTTAAGGAATCCGACGAAGGTTCACTGTTTTGGTAGGCGGGTGACATGGTTGTTACTGAATTTGGCGAGAGACCCTAAAAACAAACGATAAAATTTAAGAATTTTGTAAGACATTTACAAATTTCGTTAAACTGCGTACTTACCTCACGTGTTGCATGCAAACAGGTGCAGGTTAACGAACGATGCAACATACACTGTTGTGGAGTTTGTAAATTGCTGTAGCCCTGTGAGAGAGGTCCATTAAGCGTATAGGTTGGTTGTTGTGTATTGGTAGGATATGGTGGTGGTGGTTGTGTAGGCATGCCCGTGGCTGCACTAAATCTGTGCCAACCGTATGATCGTTTGGTTTCAAAGAGATTAAAAAAACAATAAACAAAACTTGACTTTATTTATCTGAGCTTTAGATGGCGTACAATTATGTTTTTGTTTTTGGTAAAAAATTCAAAAAAATCTATTTAAAACTACAAACATTTAATTTACATGCCATTGAAAAAGAGAGCTAAAAACATGCTTTTAAATTGAATTTAAAAAATTTAAAAAATATGATTTTCTCGTTTTGTTAAATAAAATTAAGAGTAAAATTATAAAAAAATTTAGTTTTCAAAACAAGAAAAAAACATAAAATATAAAATTAAAACTGACCCTTGTTGCCTTTGTTGTTGTTGCTGCTGTTGCTGCTGTTGTTGTTGTTGCTGTTGCATTAGATCCTTTTGTAATGTCAATTCTTCAGCCATTGAACCAGCTAATTTGTCCATGGTGGCAGCTGGTGCTGAATTTTGATAATCAGACGTAAAGCCCCATTCAAATTCTAAGCCAACAACAGGTTGTCTCGGACTTAAGCGTCCACAGGAACTAGCATTCGATGAAGCACGTTGACGAAAGTCCGGCGATATGGGAAACCCGCTGAGAGTTTGTTGTTTGTCGATATAGTTTTTTTTTTTTATTTATTTTAAATAATAATGTCGTAAAAACAATTAAAAGAAAAAACAAAAAAATTTAAATAAAAATGTTTGAAAGAATTAAAATAAAACTTAAAATTGTATAAAAATAATATTTAAGATTTAGGTGCTTTTTTTGTTTACTAAAATCCAAGGCATATTAATTCATCAAGTTCGGAGAGGGTTTTTTTTGTTTTTTTTTTATATGAAGTTTGACATCTGAAACTAATGAGAGAGGAGCGAAAATTGTTTCTTATCTAAAGACTTTGACAGCTGAAATATAAAATAAGTGAAGAAAAAAAGAATCAGCTGACAAAACAAGACCACCTGATGAATAAATGTGCCTCGACTAAAATCATGCCAAACCCGTTTTAAGTGTTGCCAAGCAAACTAGCATTTCCAAGCACATATATAATTGTTTTGGTTATTTGTTGATAAATTACAACAACAAAATTATGGTTATTTAGATAATTTTTGTTTAGAAGTGTTTTGGATCTAACATGCAAATACGGTGAAATTCACTATATATTTCTGTTTGTTAATTTTATAATGTCTATCAGAGAACAAATCTAAACAAATCATCATGAGGTTTATTTTACTTTTTTTATAGATCACTCATGAAACATATCAAAAGGCCTTTTATTATTTTCAGAATTTTTTGGCAATTCATCGTGGAAAGATTTACACTTCAAGAGCGTCTTCAAAATGTTTAGCTGTATTACGAAAAACAGCATTCCATGAAAAATGTTTCTCCGAGTTTTTATTGTAAAACTTTGCCTAGGGATGTTACATTTCTGGCTAAAGGGAAGCTTTATTAAACCCAAAGAGTACCTAGAGCTAGAATAGCGATATAATATTTATTAACAACAACGGTATGGTATATGGGCTGGATTTATCATTGTTCTATATTTCTTTAAAAATGGGGCAAACCAGAATGTCGCCGTCAATGGTAACCGCTATCGCACAATGTTAACAGATTATGTGCTTCGTGAAATTCAAGTGAGTGATCTTGGTAAGCTATAGTTTCAAACAGATGGCGCTATTAATGATATAGCGAGTGAAACAATGAACTGAGAATTCATTATGGTGAGCACTTGCGTTTTGCTAAGGTATATTGGCTACCTTGATCGTGCGATATCACACACCTTCGGACTTTTTTCTCGGGGGACATACAAAGTCTTAGATCTTTAAGAATAAGACAGCTACGATGGAAGTGTCGAAAGTCAACATTGCTCGTGTTGATCGTGAAATATCAGTCGCCATGCTCCAACTAGTTGGACCTTTTGAATGAAGGCCATCAGACATAGTCGTTGACAACATTTACATAATTTGATAATCAAACGGTAAAACGTAAAACTTATTTTATTTTGAAAATTAATGTATAAAAAACACACAGAAATATCTTTTTTTTAATACAGCGTAAAGAACGAAAACTTTCTTACGTTTTGTATCCCACCATAATTACCAAATTTCTTTTTATACGCTTCACCTTCGGTGCCTGTCTACAATATGCATTTCCGACCCCATAAAGTATATTTTTTTTAAAGCCCATGACTACGACAGTCGATTGATTAATGTCCGTTTGTCCGTGCCTTTGCAAAAATTAACTCTGAGAAGTCCCCACATGTTGCACAGCTGTTTTTAAAATATCCGCAATGAATCACTAGGTGCATTGCGGCATGAGCAAATAAACACGACTGCCTATGTTTTATTATTCAGCTTTACGATAATTTTAAGACACGTTTGCCACTAGTTGTAGATATCAGATGTATCTAGGGCTATTCATATAAAAATTTGAACAAATAGGTCACTAATCGGCAAAGTTATAGGCAGAAATAATTTAATAGTTTTTCTTCTGATTAATTTTAGGACACGGTAAACACAGAAAACAGGGAGAAGCAATTTCTGCACTAAAAACGAGTTTCATTAGCAAAATATAATACACTATAAAAAAATTTTAAGACCACGATGGCCGCTACATCAAGATGGCGTACAATAAATTTATATACGAGTCAAATCTAGTAATCCAAAATGTGCCCAATTTAACCCCCTCAATATTGATATCGAACGAAAGAGCTTGACCAGTAGAAGACAGTAAACTATTAAAAGTGAAAATACAAGATGGCATCCGAAATAAAATGGCAGATATAAATATGAGCCAAATGTAGTAATAACGTCATTGCCCCTCCAACCGGCACAATAATGTCATAAAATGGAAAGACTTGATGAGTAAAATATATTAAGCAACAAAAAATTTAAAATCCAAGAGGGTGCCCTTTGAGTTGTAGTCCTGAAAATTATTGCCGTAAAGTGCTGACAAATCAATTCTTTTAATCTTTTAAATAACAGGCAGAAGCAATTTCTACACTAAAAAGGGGTTTCATTAGCAAAATATGAAACCGTGGACTATAAAAAATTAAGTCCACGATGGCCGCTACTACAAAATAGCGTACAAAGAATTTATATGCGGGTCATATCTAGTAATTAAAAATGTGCCCAATTTAACTCCCTCAATATTAATATCGAACGAAAGAGCTTGACCAGTAGAAGACAGTAAACTATTAAAAACTTAAAATACAAGATGGCATCCGAAATAAAATGGCGGATATATGAGCCAATTGTAGTAATAACGGAATTGCCTCCTCCAACCGGTACAATAATGGTATAAAATGGAAAGACTTGACAAGTAAAATACATTAAGCAACGAAAAATTTAAAATCCAAGAGGGTGCCCTTAACAATATGGCGAATAATTTTGTTTTCAACCCCGTCAATATGGGCATGAAGTGAAAAGTTTTTTTAATGGAATACAGCCAACTATGTTAAATCCAATACCATATAACATTATGTCTGAAATCTAGAATTGGTCACTATACCTATGGGTAAAATAATGAAGGGTATTATCAGATTCGGCTCGGCCGAATAAAGTATTCTTAATAAATATAAAAGAAGAATTGATGACTTGGAACAGTTTTTTTATTTCTTTTTTGTATTTGTTGGTTCAACAAATAGGCAGTAGCCACTAGGTATTCATGAAGATGCATTATACTGGTATCAAAACAATAGGTCATGATTATGAAAAGCATTTTCGACCAAATGTGTCTACAATCGGCAGAAATGTTTGCAAACCGTGTCTGTGGGAAATTTAAAAAACCTGTTTATGTTCACCCAGCTCGTTTTGTGGAAACCGTTGCTATTGTTGGCGATAGTGTGGAAGAAAAACAGTTAACCTCGACTCATCGTCGTTCCCAACAATTCAACATCTCACGAACATCACTGATGCAAAGTTTGAATAAAGATTTGAATTTCCACCCTTACAAGGTTTAATTGTCTCAAAAACTTAAGCATTTCAAGCTTCGTTAATACGCCGAAAGGTTGGCTGAACAAACAGAAGTGAATGGTGACTTTACAAAGAAAATCAACTTTAGCAACGAGGCTTACATTCACCTCAGTGAATTCGTTAACTAGCAGAATTGCCGCATTTGGGCAAATGCTAATCCCCGAGTGATTGTCACAAAGTCGATGCATCTACAAAGAGTGTTCGTACTTTATCGAAAGTAAGGTTGGCCAAGCAGGTAGCGTGAATTGTGTGTCGCGAAATGATAAAGGAATTCTTATGGTTAGAAATTAAGAATGTAGACCTGAGCGATATGTTTATCCAACAAGATGGTGCCAATTGTCACACTGTCAACGAAATAATGGCTCTTTTGGTCTAAAAATTTAATGGTCGTGTTATCTCACGTCCTGGCGCTGTTAATTGGCCGCCACGATATTGTAATTTGATACCGTTGGCCGTTGGTTGGCGTTGGGGGTATTTGAAAGGAAAAGTGTACGTCAATAAGCCACGAATACTTCAAGAGCTATAGAATGAGATAATTCGGCACATTAACGAAAACTAAGCTAAATTTTGTCTCAGTGTCATTGAAGATATAGACCATGAGAAACAAACATGCCGCCGATGACGTGACGACCGTGTCGACATTTTGTAGCACACATTATTGTCATAGACCCTCCTGTGATTAAAATAATTCTCTTAAAACTTTTTGTTTTATTTGCAATGAATGTGGTGCGTTTTGGTTGGACCAATAAAATTTTAAAATTTTTCAATTTACTTCGAAGTTGTATAGTTTTAATTAAACAAAGTATAAATATTAAAAAATAAATATGTCTCAGGCATTTGTTTAAAAATTAAAATTTTATAAAAGCAGCAAAAATTTTCTAGCAAAATTTTCAAGCAAATGAAATATAATTTTTTTATTATTAATTTTTTTTATCTACTATCAAGACTACAATTTTCAACTACTTTCAATGCAACTTTGTTTTTTTTTTTTTTTTTTTTTTTTTTGTAAAAAATAACATGGTTAGATATATTAAGGCTATCATACACGGCATGTTTTTTACATCTGACTTTAAAATTTGTGAGACATATGTAAATCTACATGTCTGTCAAAATTGTACTTTTACGCTGACTGCTTTGCAGCAGCAGAGATTTCTGCCAACGGCTGATGTCACATGTTTTGACAGAAGAAAATAGAGCGCACTTTAATTAAAATTTTGTCAGATGTCTCAACACATGTTGTTTTACAGAAGTAATGCTTTACAGGTAACACACGACATGTTTGTATTAGCAGAGGAGAATGTGACAAGTCAGATGTAAAAAAAATGCCGTGTATTAGCTCCTTTAGCTAATAAACAAAAAATATTATTTATGAATTTAAAATGAAAGCAAACTACTACTTTTTAAAAAAAAACTAAAAAATTGGTTGAATAAATTAACATGATTAGCAAAGTTAACAAGTTTAGCTGTAAATAGTTACCTGTGCAGCGGACTTTCTGGAAAATGATCTAAGCCCTCACTTATACTACTACTTGGCGAGGGGGTATTATCATTAAGACCGGTAACGCCAGCTTGACGCAAGGCTTCGACACGCTTTTTGGCACGCCCCCGACGTTTTTCATAACGCGATGTTTCCATTGAGGCAGCACGTCTACGTACAGATTTACCCTGCTTGGCGTCCGGATTCAACATCCACCAGGACGATTTGCCAGTGCCCTCATTCTGAACACGCATAAAACGATTGTGTAAAGAGAGATTATGTCTAATTGAGTTCTGGAATGAAAGTTAAATAACAATTGATATTAATAAATAGAATATTTGAAATGTATGTATTAAAGTTTAAGCGTATTTTTTTTTGCTTGACTTTCAGTATTTGTCTATTCAGTAAATTATGTAAAAAATTGTGCAATCGATATATGTAGATAAAATCAAAAAACACAAATCACTTATCGCTTTTACAATTATTATACTTGACAATGCCAATTTGTGCTCCTTTAAAATATATGATTTCATTTTTGCAAAATTTGCACAACCCCATCCAAAAATGTTAGAGATAAAAAAATCAACTTCATTCCATTCTTCATGTATGTGTGTGTGTGTGTGTGTGTGCAAAATTTCTTCATTACTGTGCTTATAAGATCAATGTTGATGTAACAATTTGTAAGCATTGGTTTGAATTGAATTCAACAAGAAAAAATATTGGTCGGTCAAGCACGGCACTACTATCACCTACGCCATAATATTATTAATTATTTGTTTTGAATTTCCTTTTTTTCTAATTACGATTTTAGACATCACAGACAAGCCCTTCTTGCAGCTTAAATTCTACACAATCGTACAAGTCATTTACAGGTATTACTGATATAATTTTGTTCCACTTAAAAATCGCAACAAAATCTGTCAGTGCCAAAAAAGTAGATGCAAAAACACACGTTTTAAATATACTTTTGGCAAATTTGAAAATTTTTCATTTTCCAAAAATAAAATAAGGATTTTATATACAAATGAAGCAAACAATGTTGTCTTTCTATCATTTGCGTTGCAATACGCAATTCTGATTGCATAGATATTATAATTTTATGCAACTTTTGATAAGTTTACCAAATCGGATAGACCTGGTAAAAAAAACTATCACATATTGTTACCTTTAATACACCCTGTAACGATTTTAAGCACAGACAGATGACAGTTCACATGAAATGAGCATGAAGCATTGTGCTTTATTTCCCTTATCCCTACAGCTGAAGCAAGGCATATTTATTCATCAGGTACTCTTGATTCGCCAGCTGATTATTTTTTTCATCACTTATTTCAAATTTCAGCTGTCAAAATGCATAAATAAAAAACAATTTTCTCTCTTTTCTAATATATTTCATATGTCAAACTTCATATATAAAAAATATAAACAAAAAAATTCTCTCCGAACTGCAATTACCTGATGAATAAATATGCCTTGAGCTGAAGTCATAAATTTTAATTCAAATTTCGGTTATTAATTAACAGCCATTAATTAGCAATAATATCGGAGATATAATTGCTAGATTGAGCTGAAAACAGCCAAAGTGTTGTTACTTTTTAACAATTCTCTTGCAGCCAACTTCACTACCTAACGCTCTGTGAAAATCGTATTTTCCAACTGCAAGGCATCACATATTTTAACAGGGGTATGGGTGTGTCTGCAGTCACCTTCTCAATAACGTCACTGAGAATAAAATAATTTGGCTTAACCCCCTAGACACACCACGAAGGTACTATTAGGCCCGCATTCTTGCCCGGTGTTTTATGCTCTTTACACGAGAGCTTCAGAGGGTATATATCAGTTTTTCATTCCATTAGTAATTTCACAATATTAATTTGTGACCCTTTAAAGTATACATATATATTCTGAATCCTTACAGATACAGAAATTGATTGAGCGAAGTCTGTCTGTGTATGTTGAAGTCGTCAACTTTTTGAAGCCTCCACGTATATTTTTGACTCTCATATGGTATCAAGTTATCAGATATGCTTGCAAGAATACCGCTATTAAAAATCAGTTTGATAAAATTTACGGAATGATTCCATTAGCAACAAAGATATCGGCAGAAAAAGTTGTTGGAAAAAAATTTGAATTAAAAGTTTTAATCACAGTGGCGTAATACAATAGTCAATTGTGTTCTTTGACCTGTAAGTGGTGATAAGAAACAAAACTGTCATATAAACTACTGAGATATAAGCAAAGAGGGTACAAATAAGTTTGTCGTTGTGTAAAATGCGTAGGTATGTATGCTAATGATGGTACGAACTGTGTGAAGCGTATATAAGCTGCGGCACAGTCTATAATAGCTGTCTTACTAGTTTTTATTTTTTTTCGCTCCATAATAAACGATATTGACCTGTGGTATCGGCAGAAAATCTTAAATAGACTCACAGCCGACTAAATATTTAAGTTTTTGCTTAAGAAAAGCCTTGTTTGCGTTATTTTACTATATCGTTTTTGTGACTTTACTCCACTTAAATGTTATCCCTGGAGTCGTTTTTTAGACTAGACTTTAATGACCAAACGACAAAAAGCTGATGCTCTCAAAGATAAGATTTCAGAGTTGCTTTAAAGAGATAAGCGAAGCGTTGGCCAGAAGAAAGTTCAAAATTTAGTGAAAAGAACAAAAGTTTGTTGATGTCATAGAAATGGGCATATGACCAAAACCGTTAAATTTTTCATTTAATCCAATTGCTATCGAAAAAAGTTTAAGGAACAATAAGTATTACTTCCATGTCTTGAAATTAAGTATTTCGGATTTGCGAATAAACGGACATAATTTACATTAGACATATATTGGGTACAGAAAATCTATCGTCTACAAACGCTATAACAAACACATTATGGCTATGGTGGTGTAGTGTATAGAAAAGAAAAAAATAACTAACAATGATAATACTCATGTAATAACTTAAAGTTATGAAAAAATAAAAGACATAACTATGTTTATAAATGTAGAATACAAGACTTCCTCCCTAAAAATTATTATACTCATACAACGTGAATGCCATTCAATTGTCTGACGACAGTTTTATAGTCATTTCTTTTCTTATTTTACATTCAGTCAATTTCATTAAATAAAAGAAGAAAAAAACAGCCAATAGAAAAGGAAAAACTCCAGGAAAAACCATACTAATTGGATGTTGTCTGCTTGTGTTTTAAACAATCTAAGACGCTACATCAGCAGCCTTCATTCAATGTTTTTATATCTTTAAAATACATCTTTATACAGCTCTCTTACCGTTGTATGTAGAGTCCTATGCATAGACGGACTACTTTACTAACAAATACCCATACACAGTCATATGAAATCATCATCACTTAAATTGTCAATTCATATTTTATAACACGCAGTCATAAATATGTTGCAAAAGCAACATTTCCCCACTGCCAGTAATAATAGTTACTCGTTCCCTATGGGGGACAAGAGGTATAAATGGAGAATCTATAAAAAAAAACTGTAACAGTTATCAAATGTTTCAAACGAATACAAAAGGTTTGTTAAATGTATGTGTGCCTGTATGTTTGAAAACCACCTTACATTAGCGATTTTTATTATTTTTTTTTTTGTTTCAATGAACGTTATACGAGGGGAGTTGCTAGAAGTACTTATTGTAAAAAGAATTAAAATAAAATTTTTAATAATGTTAAAGATTGTACAATGTAAAGTTACTGTCTCATTTTATATGTTTAAAATTTTGGTGTCATGCCGACTTTTGGCGCTATTGAGTTTCTCAAAGAGATCGTCTCTTTTAATTCATTGTTTGAAAAGACGCAATCTTCTGTCAGCTTTAGTTTAACCCATTTCGCTCCGAAATTAAATTTTTACTTATTTGTTTGAAAAAAAACTTATTGTTTTTAGGGTAATTACTACTCACAAAAATCTGGTTCAAAATTTCGACCACTGGCGCTTAGTCTATATGTCAGCTTTGTATACAAGTGCAACGTTTGAATTTATTTGCTGTTTCATTAAGTTTTTTTAATTGCTTCAAATCAAATGGCACGAAAGTGGTTAAATTTAGCAGAAAATAATATTTTTAATATTATAATTTGAAAAAATCGTAAAATAGAAAGTGATAACCGAAAGAAACATTTTTAAAAATGGGCTTTTATTATGTTTTTACTTAAAACAATTTGTGTGTAGATGCACATTACAATTCTCGCAAATATCGGGTGTCCCAACTAGAATGCAATTTTTAAATTTTAAATAAAACACAGATATTTAAAAAAAAAATCGTGAAACTTTATTATATCGTAAAGTAGACAGAATGAGGTTATGTATGGAACAATATACCGTGCAGATGGCCGCCGCGGCTTTGCTGGCACACACGCGATCTTTTAATGAAATTTTCAATGACCTTTTTGCATAAATGCTGCGGTATTTCATTAATGCAGCGTCCAATTTCCTCTTTTAAGACTTGAGTTGTCGTCAGCTTATTCGCGTAAACCATCGACTTCAAAAAACCCCAAAGAAAAAAATTTAAAGGTGTTAAATCACACGATCTAGGCGGCCAATTCTGGTCTCCATAACGCAAAATAACACGACCGGGAAATGACTGATGCAGCAATTAAATCGTTTCTCTGGCTGTATGACATGACATGCTTTAGTTCCTGAGTCAATTGAAGTTTGTATGCATGAAGATTCAAATCTTTCGTCAAAATTCGCTGCATAATGGATTTGGAGACACCAATTTGCTGAGCTCGGTGTCGAATTGAGGTGGATGGAGTTTGAGCGACATCAACAGCTGCGACATTTTCGGTCGATCGACCTGGTCGAAGGCGCGTTGTTGTCTTTACATCACTAACAGACCCAGTTTCGGTAAATTTATCTATTAATCTCTTTACAGTTGACTCTTTTGGAGCATTATTGTGACCCCAAATTGATCGCAATTTGCGAGCTGTAGCCGCAAAACTTTCACCATTTTGGTAAAACAATAGCGCTCCATTTTTACTAACCTCGTGCCTTCTACTAGCAAACAATAACAATTGTTCAAATGTCAAACAATGACACTTCGAATGGCGCCAAATTTAAAAATTGCGTTCTAGTTGGGACACCCGATATAAATTGTTGGCTTGCCACAACCCTTCAATTAACAACGCCGATGTTTCCCTTCCGGCTTTCTGATTATAAAATTTTTTCCCTCAATTTTTGGAATATTTGCTAGTCGATATTCCTTATCGTCGACAACAACATCGGTAGTTTCTTTCCTCTCAGTCAAAAGAGGAGCTTGCGTCACAAAGATTTTGAATTCTTTTTGGCTCGTCGCTTTCTCAAATTTGTATTTTGCAATCAAACAATGTTATTACAACTGACGAATTTAAAATGCTGCACCACAAAGGCCAATACCATTTCTTTCCACGTATATTCATTCTGTAGTTCTAGACTGCATTGTCGTGTAAATCCACACCTGACATATCCTTGTTATAATTGTGTAACATTGCACAACATGCCAACTGGGCATAGGTGTATACCTGTCATGGGTTTGGGCTTTTATACCCCTCCTTTTCAACCTAACCTAACCTAACATTGCTGGTTGCCCATAGATGACATATTTACCAGCTTCGGAGTTGGTTTCTGATGTCAATGCTTTTTTCCATCTTTGAACATTGTGTAAAGGCATCACTTGATCGATATTTGTTTCCACGGTGACCTCTTAATTGTCTTGCCATCTACATAGCAAGATTTTTTGTGTGGCATCAAATGCATTCAGGATATCCACGTCTTCTATTTTTTTTTCAGTTTTAATTTCAACAAAACCAGCAACCTCGTTCAAAGGATTCGAATCTGCATTCAAGTCTATTTCATCGTCAAAAAGTGCCACTATCAGTTAAGTTCTGATATTTACAAAGTAAGCAGTAACAGAATACATGTCAGAATACGCAAAATACTCGTGACTAGCTTTTGTGGAATAATTCTTTAGTGACCAACTTAAAAGTCTGGATCAAAGTGTGACAGAAGAAATACTCTTTGACCTTAAACTGCTCGCTTCGGTATAAAAAAAATCGGCGCTGTTGGTGAAGATGCCGCAAATGTGCCTATTCCACAAAATCTGACATTACACATCAGCATCTACAAAAACCGTAACAGCAAAGTGGTTGATTTTAAGCTCGATAGTTATCATGACCAACAAGGTCCTTTTTGATCTAGACAGAAATTTAAACAAACGACAGTTTCGGTAACAAATAAAATGCAGAAAAAGTCTTATATTCCTAAAAGTCAGTGGTGTATTGTGCCGCATTTCCTTCGAAGGTGTTAACGGGCCTTAATTTTCTGAGAACGCTTAGAATAATATTAAGTTTTCATTGCCACCAAATTAAAGAATTAAGAATTGTGAATTTGTAGTTTGAGCAAGAGGGTGGAATCGTATGCAAACATCGAACAAAAATTGATATTTTGAACAATGCATTTGAAAGTTGCTTTATGTATCGGTTTGGCAACTGAAAGATTGGCCGATTTGCCAGCCATTGACTTTTTTTTAATTTATTTTTAAATTCGCATCTCTATGTAAATAAACCACAAACTTAGGACTATATAATATTCAACATGACTGCGAGAACTTATCGTTATACCAACTGGCATAACAATGATCTACCGGCTAACTCTAAGTTTCAATAAATTCAATACTTAAGACAAAAGCAAAAACATTTGCTACTTCCCTCGCATAAACGTCAAAAGTAAAAACTAAATAGAACCAGATACAAATATGTGGAAAACCCGTTGAACAGTCAATTTCCACAAAAGTTTTCTTTGCCATAAATATATTTTTTTTGCCACATTTCCTAAAAACGTTACAACGCTGATGACGTTTTCAAATTTTTCTTTCTTTCCTTTTAACATCTTTTAGTGATTACGCCTTATTGGCGCCATTTATCAACGTGTGTTTTAGATCCAACAACTACTACAACAACTTATTCCTAAACATAAAAAAGGATGCTCACGCTACCATGTGCATGTATGTATGTTTGTATGTATGTAATTTTTCGTGTAAAGTGAGGGTGTTGTTGTTTCTTTCAACTAAAAAAAAAAAAAAGGAATAAAATCATAACTTTACTTTTAGTTGCTTTGAATTTTTAGCCTTTGTGGGTGAGAGAGACTGTTACGTTGAAAAGAGTTGGACTCTAAAAAATTAAAAAAAGAAAACTTCTTCTTGGCGTCATTTTTGCGAGACACAGACATCACTTAGTACTTTTGTTACATTATCCTGTAAACCTTTACTTGATTTTTTTTCTTTTCACTTTTCCCCCCGCCAAAGGTTATTAAAGGATGTTACGAGCATATTTATTTAAATATAAAAATAGTTGCTAGTTTTCCGCTTTTCTTTTTATAGGTATTTTAAGGCCACCAAACTCATATGGTTGACTGAATAAAAAAAAATTTTAAATAAAATAAAATCAATAACTAGTTTTTATTAGGTCTATAAAAGTGTTTAAGGCTGTTAGGAAAACATATGGAAAATTTTAAATCTTCAAGGTGGCTTTAACTGTTAAGGCAGACTATATAGTTGAAGCATTGTGATGTTGTAAGTTAAAGAAATTCAACAGTATGTTTCAAAGCAAGAGATATGGATTTAGCAATTAATTTTTTTTTTATTAAAGCAATTTTTTTTGGTTCTAATGAGTTTTTATTTTATTAAAAAAAATTTATAAAAAAAACTAATTTTCCATTAAATTTTTATTTAAAAACTTTTGATAATTTTTATGAATAAGGCTACTAAAATATTTTGAAAAATATATAACACTTCTTAAGGACGTGAGAATTATTTGAAAATGTGGATTTTTTTTTTAATTAATTAATTTTAAAAATTTCTTTCACTTTACGTTTAATTTGGGGTCATATTTGGCTGGTTATACCCAGTGCCAAAAATGTCATATTATTATTATATTTAGAACACATCCATGAAAGACCCTATGGACTTTCATGATGTATTGCCACATATTAAATTTACAATATAGTTAGGTTAGGTTGAAATGGAGGGTCATTAAAAGCCCAAACCTATGACAGGTATACACTTATGCCCAGTTGGCATGTTGTGCGCTCCATGTGGGAAACGGAATTCCCAAACAAAAACCATAATCAAAATTTTCCAATAAATATTGGACTAGCCCAAGAACTCAGTCCCCTCAATGTAATTCCTTATGGATTTTCAGTTCGAGTTCCCCAGGTACTCCAAATTTGGCATAGTATCCACTGCAAAATTCTCGCGTCTTATATGCCCAAACGCAGGACAATGACAGAGGTAGTGTACCAGGGTCTCATCCTCTTCCTCGCATGCTCTTCATGACGTTTCCTCAGACAATTTCATGCGAGCTAGATGGGTTCTCAACTCTGTATGACCTGTGAACACACTGGTTAGTCTCCTAAGTGTTGGTCTACTTAATCTCAGAATTTTCTTTGATTTCCCAAGATTTGGTTCACCCTATAGTATTTTTGTCACTTTACCGACATCACTGCCTTGCCACTTTCTGGCATGTTCTTCCGTCACCCAACATTTAAGTTCATCCTTGAATCGTTTAAGAGGTTTAGCGTTCTCCAAAGTTATAGAACTCAGAAGAGCTCCCATTTTGAATAATTTGCCGGCTTTCTCTTTCTTTACAATAAATTTTACTAATTTATGTAGCCAAACATTACTTTAAGTAGTTAAAGCTGTTATTTTACTAAATTTATTGATTTATAAAAATGAATATAAATTAACAAAACTAAAATAAGATTGAACTTACTGTTATAGAGCATGTTTGTTGCATAGAGGCGGAGAAATCTAAATTGGCAGCACTTTCTTTCTATGACAGCTGATTTTATAGTTTGTGCTTGTACTAGGTGAGACTGTTTTGGGTATTTGTCATAAAATTACTTAGGAGAGCAACGTTTGCCAAATGTTCAAATTTATTTTGAAAAACAATTTCCAATTCGACATGCTTATTGGCCGTGGAATTAAGCACACTTTTGGTTAAATATAGAGCGATTATAATCCTCAAGCGATTGTCAAAACACTATCAAATTTACAAAAATTAAGCTTTTTGTGCACCTAAAGGGGCGGTGAAATTATTTGTCTATATATCTTCACAAAAAGCGATGCTGGTAGTTTTTTTATTTTAATATTAACATGAATTGTTTGATTTATGGCTGCCTAAACTAGATAAAAAATTGGTGTTGATGGTAGGATATAAATATTCTTCGCCCGTTAGGATTCGCACTTGACGTTATGGGATTATTTACTCTATTAATATTTAATGTTCTAGGTCTATACAATTGAACACTTTAAATTCTGCCTGAGTTAGAGCGAAGGATGGGTTAAAAATTTTGCCTCGAGCTTACGCCATGTTTGTGTTAGCTACGGCAGCCATATGCCCGAAGTCATGTTTAAGCATTTGTTTATCTAATATGTAAATAAAGCTAATTGATTGCACGGTAATAAGTTTGTTTCAATCAATATTTTCTGTTTTCTCTCATAATTTCTAATTGGCAAGTTTCATATAAAATAAACTTTCGATAAATTTTCTCCGCAATGCAATTACTTTATATAATTTACAATTATTTAATATTTTATTCTGTATCAAAATTATAAAAAAATGCTTTTACCCTTTTTTTCTAAACTTTTTAATTACTTGACATGACGAAAAACGCTTCTAATTTAAATTAAAATTTATTTGTTGTTTTTTTTAGTTTAAAATTGTATTTTAAACAAATTATCCAAAGTAAAGACCGTTCGCTTTCTTAGTTTAAAGTCTTTGACAGGGAATCACATTCTTAGCCCTCAGGCTGATAAATTTAAATCTCAAAATAAATCAAAACTCCCCCACAGTAATTTCCAAATATTTCCAAACACGTGTTCCTTTTGAAACAATGGGCCTATTTGTTGTTGTTGGCTAGTTTTTATTATTTTTTAATAGAACTCAAATTTTTCAGCACCAAAAGTAAACAAAATATTGGAAAATAATAAAAATAGCCAGTAAACTAACAAGTTCCATCGGTATAAAATAAAATTTTAATAGATTTATTTTAATGCATAACTGATAGAATACAGATGAGAATAAAGTTTTGAATAAAAGAAGAAAAAGAAACACATTTTAAAAATACATTAAATACTAAAAATAAAAATTAACGTTTTGTCTAATAATTGTTTACATTGTTTCTAATTGAACAGACACCGATTTAAAATAGGCATGAAATAGTTTTTTTTTTTTGTTTGTTATAACTTAGGAAATTAAAAAAAGTACAGAAAAACCATATACATAAGCCAATTTGTATGATTTTCATGGAATTTTATACAGCAGGTATAAAATAAAAATAAATAAATATTGAGTGTAACACATGTCATCACAAGGAAAATCGATGTATTGACGACGTATGAAAGGTAAAACAGGTTTTTTATTTAACTCTAATTTATTAAATTTTCAATATTGTACACGCAAAGAAAAAACATGATTGTGGTTAAAACATATAATGGTTGCCAGTTTGTTATCATTTTTATGTTTAATTGAAGCATCATTTTATAATCATGTACATATTAGGTTGATCGATTATTCGACTTTTTTAAGAAACCGGGTTTCAAATAGTTTGAAATTTAAAATTTAAAAAAAAACCGGTTGCTATTTTGAAAATTGAGAAAAAACCGCTTAACCGGTTCGAATATATAAAATATAATATTTAAAGTAAAAAATATTGTAAAAAAAGATTATAATGGAATTTATATATAAATATGAAATTTTTACAGTTTATATACGTTTGGCTGCACAATTACGCAATAACTGGCATGAATGCAGTTAACTAATTTAGTTGAATTTAAAGACAAAAGGTACTCCTTACAAGTAAAATAAATAAATACAATAAATTAATTAATAAATAAATCAAACTTTTTAGAAGGCTGTTATAAATTTTTGTATATCCTTCTGTACATTTTTTAAATGTTAAATAGATCTTTCAATCTAATATGCACTACCGTATTTTGTTTGAAATTATTTCTGAAATTTGAAATACATTTTAAAGGCTAGGGAAAAAATCTTTAAAATTTTATTTTAAAAATTCTTTCTTATACCCCTGACAGACATACAAATATAGACATAAACTAGTTTGTTCGATGGTTTAATTGAAATTTAAGTTAACAGACACTTATGTTATTAATTAAAATTAGAATCTGGTTCTTCTTTATTGTAACTACACGTTTTACCTAAAAGTGATCGATCAGCTAAGTTTATGCTTCAATTACCTTTAACTTTTAACGTTAGGTTTATACCCTATAAAAAAATAATATTAAAGCTCAATTATTTTTCTTATTTTACATTTGTTTTTAAACAACAAATAAATTTCTTACAATATTATGAACGAATATTTAATAGTTTTTATTTTCTAATTTTTGGAAACTTTTCACGTACTAAATATACTATGGTACGACTGGTTACAAAAATATATGAAAATAAACTTTAAAAAACAAAAAAACCGGCTTTTTCGGATAAAAAACCCGGTGTATTCGATATTCGAAAAATCAACATTTAGAAAAAACCGCCAGCTGAAAGAGGAAAAAACCGGGTTTTCCACCGGTTGTAAAACCGAGTCGATCACCCTTTTACATATATGACTACAGTTGAAATCGACAATTGTTGCTATTTTCTACGGCAAATTATTGTCTTTTGCTGTTAGTTACATAAAATGATTTTACTTCCCTTTTTATTTGCAATGTTAATAAAATTTTACATTTTCTCCTTTATTTTAAAATTTCTAAACATTTTTGTGTATATTTCTGACATCTTAAACTTAAAATTTATTTAGGAAGAAAAAGAACAACAGTTCAAATCAAATTATTATTCAAAAAAATCATAGCTTGATTGCTTAGCAATCATACTGCTGTCTGTTTAATGCTTTTGAAAATAATGTTATTTTTGCCATACCAATTTGTTTTAAATCATAGTATTTTTAAACGACAACCATATCGAAATTTTTACGAACCGTAAACATTAAATGATACAATTCAAACAATTGCTTGATTATCGTGACAAAATATGTGATGAAATGAAACAAAAACAACTATTACTTGTTTTCGACAACCAAATATTGTTATAGAGAATATAATATGACTGTCGTGATCATGTCGTAGGCATGGTTTACCTTTACGTGTATATTTAATTACATTATTTTAATTTGAGGACCTAACCAATTCTATAAATACCCAATATAATAAAGGTATCTATTCACTATTAGAAATGTCAAAGAATCGTGTGTTCTCATAAAGTATAAAAGCGTGTATTAAAAGTAACAATATGTAAAAGTTTTTTTAAACAGCTCTGTCCAAAGCACTTTAAATTAAGACATAGTAAAAACAAGGAAAAATTTCTCGAATTCTAGGAGCATATTTTAAATATTTTACAGCATATTTTTGAATAAAATTAAATACTTTTTTACAGCATATTTGCGATTTTTCTGATTATCCATCACTCTAACGTAAATTATGACAAATGTAAATTTTGCTTTAAAATTTGTCAAGTACACAGCTTCAAAATTATAATAAGTCGAAACAGGCTAGCTAGTATAGCCAAGATACCAAAATGTAAAGAATATAATTAACACGTAATGCACACAGAATGCTTTTTATGTTTGCATGCACTTGCATCTTTAGTTTTTTGAATGAAATATTCCTAATTTATTTAATCAGTACATTATTAAAGCAAAACCTCACTGTCAAATACATAGTCAACAATATAAACACACACATGTATGTACATTTAAAGCATGTACTACTATCAAATGTCATGACATTTATATTCACAAGTACTTATGTATGTCTAAAGCAAAGGTCAAACCAAAAATACTTTCACATATAATAATGATGATAAAACTCTGGAAAAGTTAAGAAGTAAATGCTGCAGCATGAAACAATTTGCCCGTAGGGTCACTCACAAGCCAAGCACACTCATCGTATGCACATACTCGTTCATACATGATTATTTATTTACATGAGGAGGGTATCGTTGTACTGCGATAATACATGGCACTTGGTGTATCATTTTACATATTCTAGGAATTGTGTATTATTAAATATTTATAAAAATTTATAAATAAATTTGCCTGTGAACTAAGAAAATTATGAGTCACTTTAATATTTAATTACGTTATGCTAAGCTTTAAAGTTTTTTTTTTTAATATTAAGTGGAGCTCTCTTTAATAAGTTACTGTAAATTTAATAAAAATTAATTTCTTTAAATTTTTAAAATGCTAATTTTGGGTAATGGGTTATACATATATAAAATTAAATAACATGAAAAAAAAATTAAAATAGATTAAATTTTTTTCATTGATAAACATTTAAATGCAGAATTAATGAAATATTTTCTAGCAATGAAAACTAATTGAATAAATTTCTGTAAAAATTTTTCAAAAACTCTTATAATAGCAGCTTTGCGAGGGTTTGGAATTTTTTTAATAAAATTTTTTCTTATTTATTTGTTTACATCCAAATCATATAACTTCATCAGGTAATTGCAGTTCGGAGAGAATTTTTTTGTTTATATTCTTTATGAAGGGTCTGCCAAATCAAATCTTTTTTCTTTTTTTTGAAAATGCTATAAAAAAAAGTGTAGCTTCGGCTGTCTCGCACGTAGCGCCGTCCTGTTGAAACCAAATGTTGCCAATATCCTCCTCTTTAATTTTTGTGAACAAAAATTCGTTCAACATGGCCCGATAACGATCGCGATTGACTACGGCCACTCCTTGCTCATTTTCGAAGAAAAATGGCCCAATTATGCCTCTGGACCAAAATCCGCACCCAACAGTGACTCGTTTTGGGTGTATCGGCTTTTCAATGTATGCGTGCGGGTTTTCTGTTTACATACCCGCCAAGATCAAAATGAGCTTTTGGCAAAATCGGCCAAAGAAATGTCGCAATATTTCCCAGCGTTGTTTAAGCGTATACACAACCATATTCATTCAGCGGAAGGATAAAACTAATTATCTGTCAAATCAGACATGAGCTAAGTGTTACCATTCACGAAATAAGCACTAGTTGAAAAATAAACGTTAGATGGCGGACATTTGAAATAAGTGAGAGAGAAAAGAAAATTTTTTTTTTATCTATAGACTTTGACAGCTGAAATTTTAAAGAAGTGAAGAAAAAAATAATCAGCTGAAACAAGACTACTTGGATTACACCCAAGGCATATTTATTCATCAGGTACTCTTATTTGAACAGCTGACTATTTTTTTGTTCATTTGTTTTTAATTTCAGATGTCCATTTTGTTTAAATTTGTGTTTGTTTTCTCTTTAATTTAAAAAAAAAAAAACATTAATAAAATTTCAATAGTGTTTAAAGTGCTATATTGTAAATATTTTATAAAAAATAAAATTTATGCTAAAACTAAAACTGAAACCTATTATTAGGCATGGCAAAATGTTTTGTATGCAAAAAAGTTAGGGTAAGTGGAACAAGGACTGTATTTCAAGTTTCAAAGGATGTTGATAAGAGGAAAAAGTGCAGTGAGATAGGTCACACAAAATTTTAATCAAATGCATTTTCATTTCATTTTTCACCAATGCAGATTATAAAAATTAGAGATAAAGCAATTTTATTGACAAATGCTCTTCCAATAGTTCCACCTATTTCATAAATAAATTTATTTTGGCACGAACCTTACCATCAACCAAAGCTGCAAGCACAAAGCCATCTCGTTACAGACGTTGCAATGGCTTGTGTTGAATCCGAACAGCAACCAGATCTTCAAGTTCAAAGTAATTTTTTCCAGACGCTCCAATGACTTGTGATGCATCGCCACAGGCAGAATGCCAAATAAGTTTTCAAAAACTTATTGAGCCACGTTTTAAGGAACAAGAAACACAAATGGAGTAAGTAAATATGAATTTTACGTGTTTACACCAAACAATTATTTTAATTTTTATGGCAGCGCTAACTATGTTCCCTTACCGAAATGCATTATTCAAAAGGGTAAAATTTTTTCATACTTTCCATTAAAGCATATTCTTTGTACTCTTTAATATTTTAGCAGTAAAAAAGTCAGATAACTATGTAGATTTACATAATGTATTTTTATATCTCTTTTGTGTTTAGGCAGTGCACAAGATGAAGCTATGATGAAGCTGCTCATGGAAGTGATATATTAAACGATTAATACTATTACAAAAAAAAAAAAAAGGTGTACGAATAAATCCAATAAAATTCCTTAATGGGATGTGATACTGTTAAAATATCTGTTGCGGAGTACACGGCTCCGAAAAGACCAATTATCGTTTGTAAATAGGGACTCAAATAGGAACTTACTTTTATAGTAATTAAGTACTTGATTTTAATAACCCAAATAACCCATTACTATTATGGGCTTGCAGAAGTCGTTCGGTACTTTTACAGTCGAAAATTCGGTTTGATTTTTCTGCAGTGCGTTAATTTTAAATGTAATTTAAAAATCAGTGAAAATTTATAAGTCTTCACATTGTTAATGAAATGCTTTGCCTCTGTTGTCATAATCATTATTACCTTTACCCTTAACGCGTTAAACTAAATGAGAATTAATATAAAAAGTTAAGTATGTACTTGAATGGCTTCTAGCAAACTCCGCAACAAGAAATTGTATTGTGTGTGTATCTAAGCAAATGTCTGAAAATAAGTACTAACGTATCCCATTCTAAATCAAGTCATTACTAGAGTACTTCTTAGTAAGGCAGACAATATGTAATAGTTATTGTAAAGTATGTTGTTTAGTAAGAGCAAGTCATTACCTAGTTTTTGCTGGGTTGTTACCAAAATTAAAGAAATTTTTTTATTTAGGTTACAACAATCAGGAGGATCAGTACAAACTACTATTCCTATACACTAAACTAGCATCTGCTGCGCCTACACAGACTGCGAGTATTTAAATAGCAAAAAAATCGGAGATCTCATCCTCTGTGAAGAAAATATTGCCGGGAACGCTGTGATATGTCGTATTACTTCTTCAAGTATGGGGTAGCGAAGGTAGCTTTCCTAGGTTTTGTTAATAAAAATATATTAATTAGACTTGTTGGCTAAAAAAATATTATTTTTACAATCATAAAATCTCCTTTCCAAAAACACTTATTTATTTTTTAAATCATACTTCTCAAAAAGAATAATACGAAGAAAAAAATATGGATGATATGTTGTTCTTCTTACAAAATTGCCTTAAATTTAAATGAAAAACACATTTTTGTTGTTGTTGTTGTTATGTAAATCATCGAATAAGTATGTTGTATGTATGTATTGGTATTCTTAGAATAAAACAGATAACCATGGTTATTAACAAATCTGGCACAATTACATAAACTCGTGCAGCTAAATGTATCAGCAGTTTATCTAATGCTCATTTATAAATCGTAAAGTTATGTGTGTATTACTCGAAATATGACCCAATTTGAGACCAACTATAGCAAATAAGAAAAAAAAAGATTAACTAACAATTTATGGATGATTTCTTTACAACATGTTGTACATTTTTATAAAGCCAGTTATAATTTATAAGATTTCATGTGAAATAAGAGAAGAAAAAAAAAGAAGATGTTCACATGGATGAATATTCATTGAAATAAGGATTTTATAATAAATTATTTATTTGTCTTTACAATTGTAACAAAGAAATTTATACAAAAACATCAAGAGAAAAACATTGTAAATTAAATTGAGATTTATTTATATAAAAAGCCTAAAACTGCTACTAATATTCTTAGTTACTTTTCAAAGGCAGTGTGGTAGGGGTATGGTACAATGTATTTTTTTACAAAACACAAGATTTGGAAACTAAGAGACGCAAACTTAAACAGAACACTTTAAGGGCCATTATTACAACTTGTCGTTAGTTAAAGGCAGTATTTGGTCGGACCGATATATAGCTTTACATTATTACAACTTGAATTTTTTATTGCAATTAAATGCAAAGCCATTTATCTGTCCGACAATATCCTGCCTTTAACTAACAGCAAGTTGTAAAAATGGCCCTAAAATTAATTCGCCAAAGTTATTCGTTAATAACATTAAGCCTATTGAAAAAGAAAAACTTTAGAAAAGGTTTTATAAACACCAAAACATTTTCAAACTCTGAATGCAAATTCAGCCAAAATTTTTTTAATTTTTTTCTGGAAAAAATTTTTTTAATGCAGTTTGATGTCTTGTTTCTTTTTAAGAGAAAAAAATTATTTTGTTTGGAAAACTTTCAATTTCAATTGATTTATGGTTTAGTTAGTATTGTAAACAGCTTTCAGAATCGTTAAAATGTGTATTTGTTATTTGGTTAAAGCGTAGTGTTGTCTCTTTTCATCTTTTATCAGTAGGTCTGCGTGTTACGTTCTCAACGTAAAAATCTATATTTTGTAGATTTCTTTCTCATGGAAAGTTACGATTTAAATACGCACAAGAAACAGTAATACGTTTTGTTTATGGACAGGTTTTATTAGCTAATTCGTAACATTGCGATATTATTCTTCTTACTAAACCATTTTACCAGACAAAAACACGTGTTTGGGGAATATCGAAGCATTACTATTTGGGGTTTCTTTTCAACCTTTTTCGCTTCGCAGTAATCTCAAGGCTTTCTATCAGCATTAATTTCAGCAATGAGTCTTACTCCATTACAGGCGTTTCGACTAGACTAGAAAACGATTTCAAGTTTCACCGATTGTCGACAATCCTAATCGCACAGTCCATCGTAAATTTTAGCATCTTCGTTTAGACTGATGACCTCCTGGCATTCACACTTAATGTGTTCCTACCTGTGATCCTTAGTCCACCGCGATCTGATTCTTCCTAACCTCCTTATGCTCCAAAATTTTCCTAAATCCATTAGGACAACTAGACTATGCCCCCTCTGAATTGTTTTTGAGTCAATTTTAAAAAAATTAACTATTTTACACGTAAAATTATATCAGTTTAGGATTAAATATTTGGTTTATAATTTAAATTAAAAATTGCGAACAAGAGTATCTATAAAGTTAGAGAAAAAGGTCTAAAGTCTGAATATGCAATTCATTTTGAAATTTTAAACAAAATGTGCATATTTCTGAACTATTGCCAAAAGATAACGATTGGAAGCAGTTGTACTAGACTTAGATTGTTAATAACGAAAGAGAGAGAAAATTAAGTAATATTTAATCAAAAAGCTATATCAATCAATCAATCAATCAAGTAAAAAAAATTTTTTTTTAAAGAAAGTAAGTTTTTAATGTATCTCTACACAGAAAATTAATCATTTAAAAATTTTGTGTGAAAAAATAAGAAACAGCAAAAATTCCTTCACTCAACAATTGTCAAAATATCAGAAATCTTTACTTGGAGCATACAGCAACGCTATTGCTAGATAGATAGCAAATATCAAAAATTATATTCCTATTGCTTTTTTGCTGGCATTGTACTAGCAAACGGAAATTTGCCAGAAATTTCTTTCAACTTAAGTTTTGTTATTTTTTGCACAGGCTTCTTATGGAAACTTGAGTTCAGCTAGAACTGCATACTGACCTTAATATGCATCTACGTTTGGAAATTTTCCAAATCTTGCTTTATGTAGTTTGAGTGTATTTCATGACTTAGCAAGTTCGCACCTTTCCATACTGATATATTTTCGTCTTCCCTCTATTTATGACATAAAAACTCTGGTTATGAAATATCTTAAGTTTGTTGTTTTTTTTCTTTTTTTTTGGTTCAAATTTCTATTTTAGTGCATAATTGTGTAATTTGTTTTTGGTACTTCTTCTTCCCCGCTTTATTTACATATTTACATTAAATCAGAGGTCGAATTACGACATTCGAACGTGATCGAAATTTGAAAATTCTTATTAGAATCTCTATACCTAAAGCACAGCGTACTCGATCGTTCCAGTAAAATTTCGATCGATATCGAATGCCGTAATTCGGCCCCAGGGCTTTTTTACTCATCAGCTGCGTAAAATGTTCTAAAACGTATTTGTCTATTTAACACTACTTCCAAGCACTATATTTTAGTGTAAGCATAGGCAGCAAAACATTGCTCTTACTATAATAAACTAATCATCATTCACAGCTTTGTTAGTGTTTGTGTTTTCAAACAAAGTAGAATATCAAAACAATAAGTAACAATAAAATATAGAACCGGTAAATAATAGCAAATACATAGAGTATAGAGAATAGATAACATAAAAGAAACGTAAAAAATATTAAACATCAGTGTTACTGAATAATTACATTTAGGGCAATGTAAAGTGCAAGTTACAATACACATATGAACACAACTCATTGCAGAACATTAAGAGCTAAAATTTTTGTGGAATTTTTTTTTGGTCTAGAGTACTATCAAAACACTCAAACAGAATTAGAATGTTCTATTTTAGTTTTAATGTTCTATTTTATATTTGTTCTAATTCACCTTTTTTTTATTCGAACTATGTTCCGTTTCAGTTTTGTTCTATTCTTCAATATTTGTATCGTTAAGCCAAAGACATACAAATTTTTGCAAGTATGTGCTTTATAATGGGAGAGTAATATACTCACGCTATTTTAAATTAAATAAAATTGTGTGTAAGCCATTTTCTTTTGCTTGTGCAGGTCTTTAATATTTACTTATCAGGTAGTCTTGATTCGTTAGATGATTATTTTTTTATTCACTTATTTAAAACTTCAACTATCAAACATCAAACAATTCTCCCTCTCTCATTATACCCTTCACCCGTGGTGCACAAGGGTATATATAGCTTTGTTATTCCGTTTGTAATTTCTACAATTTTCATTTCCGACCCCATAAAGTATATATTTTCTGAAAGCTTATGAATAGAGGAATTGATTAAGCCCTGACCGTCTGTCCGTGTGTTGGCTAAAATCAACTTTTAGAAGGAACTATATGTTCCTCAGATCTGTATATGGTATCAATCTCTTGGAAATATCTAGGAATGAATCGCTATTGAAATTCAGCACAATCGCCCCATAACTTTCTTAGATATGACCACAAATCCACGACCACCTCGTTTTTAACACAATTACAACAACAACATACATACATACATACATACATACATGTAAAAAACATACGAAAAAAAAAAATTACAAAATAAAATATATTAAAAATAAAAAAAAAAAATAATAAAAAAAATTACAAAAAAAAATTAAAAAAAAATTAAAAAAAAAATTAAAAGAAATTTAAAAAAATTAAAAAAAAATTTAAAAAAATTTTTTTAAAAAATTTAAAAAAAATATAAAAAAATAATAAAATATAAATAATATATTAAATAAAATAAAATAAAATAAAATTTTTTTGGCTCAGCTGGGATTCGATGCCACATTTATTCTAACCAGTATATACATCTGTATATACGTATTTGATATGAGATGAATGGTGATACAAACAATTGTTGTTGCATGACTACACGTTGTGAAGGGTATATAAGATTCGGCACGGCCGAATATAGCACTGTTACTTGTTTTCAATTCAAATGGCAAACTTCATATATATGAAATAAAACAAAAAAAATCTTTGAAATGAGATTAATAATGGAAAAATATGCATTCGTCTAAATATTTTCAAATCAAATGTTTATTTGTCTCTGCCCAACTAAAATATGTTTTGGAAAATTTTAAAATGATTCAGTTCTTGCTTAAGTTTTTTTACAAAAAAAAATTATTAAAATGAAAACTTTTTACTTTAAAGGTTTACAAATTAGAGGTTAAACCATGACAATGATAAAGTCTTTTGCCACTGAACTTAATACACTAAGAGAAAATAATCTTTACACAATGGGAGAGAAGACATGTAGTGATGGCAACCCACACAATTGTTTTTTTTTTTTTTTTTAATTGAGTAAGCAGTGTTCAAAAAGGTAATATTTATTTTTTAAATAAAGGTAAAAAATAAAAACAGCATTGCGTAAGACGAAATGCTTATATTGTTTGCATGCGAAAACAGAACAATGTATGTCTGAAATAAGCGCTTATTAATGGGAAAAGAGAGACTTACAAAGTAAGGCATCGCATATTAAAATCATGTCTTCTGGAAGCGCCGTTGGAAGCAGTTTAGCACTAAGTAAGTAATCGTTTAAAAAAGTGATTTATAGTTCTTATATTTTTTTGGTGGAGTAAGTAGTAACTGGAGTCTGAGAGATTGCCATTGATTTTTTAATCTTAATAAAAGGTATTTCAGAGTTTAAAAAAACCTAATTTTCGCGCTTACAAAAACTAAGCGACGCCTGTAAGTTTATATTTAGGTTATGCTATTTAGATTGTTTAAATCAAGTTCTTACTTACTGCTTTAAAAATATATACTTATTTGAGTCCCTATTTGTAAGCGAGCGAGTGATAACTACTTGCCTCCAATGACATCCTTGTGTTAAAATAATTCTACAATCCTTGAACTCCAGGGCATCAGTTCTCGTTCTATGAAACTATGAAATGAGAAGTTTTTATGTGTCATATCATATGGTTCCTCCATACCCTTTGCTATACAAAAACTTTTTCATTTCAAAGTTTCATAGAACGATAATTGAGCCCCAGGTCAATATTGTTGCAGAAAGTCGAGTCATACAGTTACACGTTTTTGAGAATGTTATTAAAAATGCTTTTAAACGAGCCCATCGTTGTGAAGCTGAAAACGGGGGTCATATAAGAGGCACTATTTTCCCTTCTTAGTTAAAAAACACTTCCATTTTGTATATTATTTAATTCAGAGAAAATACAAATAAAAAATATATAAACGAAAAATATATTATGTTTTAAAACACTATAATGACTTTTGGCCTAACTTGTATCTTTTAAATGGTGTAAACTTAACTTAACTCATTTACCTTACCATTTAAAAAAAATAAATCAAATAATCCGTACTTAAATCAATCCGTAGCGGTGTCAGAAGTACTGTAAGTACGGATTTTCTTAAACCAAGTACAAAATGCTTAATTTAAGAATGAAAGTGTCCAGTAAGAATTTCTTAATTTTAGGAATAGTTGTTAAGTCGAAAAAAGTTTAATTTTAAGAATTATTGGCTTGATTAAACTCGAAATAGTACTTAACGTGAGCTTAGAAAGATTCATTCAAGTATAAATGAAATTGAATTAATCAAAAGATGCGCTTGTTTCAGGAATTCGTTACTTGGATAGCTTCATACTACAGTATATTCACTACTTACCCTTTGACACATTTTTTAGCAATACATTTTATTAAAACTTAAAAAGAACAACTAACGGACAAAGCAAGAAACGTAAGTTAACACGGAAACTGCAACAGCTTTATTGTCGTAAACAATATTACTTATAGCTAAAGTATGTTAAACAAAATGAAAATTATAACAAGTGAGAGTGCAATATTCATGCTATATATGTATTTGTTGTATGTTGTTGTTGCGAAAAAAAACGAGGTGGTCTTAGTTTTTTCCTCATATCTTAGTTGTTTATGTACCGATATTTCTGATTTTCAGTACCTATCTGCTCCCAAATATTTCTGTTATTTTAGTACCTCACCCGGGTCCGGGCGATGTCGGAGGGCTTAAAAAAGTTGATTTCAACATACACACGGACAGACTTACAGAGCTTAATCGATTCCCCTTTTAGAAAATATATATACTTTATGGGGTCGGAAATGAAAATTGTAGAAATTTCACAGGGAATGACAAACCTATATATACCCTTTTTCACTTTTGTGTGAAGGGTATAAAAACATACTTGAAATTTTATAAATTGTGTTTATCTAAGCAAATATCTCAAAAATATAAGAATGTTTTTAATTTAAGAAAAATAAAACTTCATTAAAGAAGTTAATTCTTATTTTTAAAATCCTGTATATGATTTTGTACATGAATCCCGTTTTGTAGTTGTTTTAAGAAAACCAAACATACACACATGTAGGGGGAATATCGAAGCAGACCACTACTATCACAGGTACCTTTTCGACCCCCTTCGCTCCTCAGTGATTTCGTGTCCACCGATCAGTATACCTTCAATCACTGAGTACCGCGCCACAACCGGCGTTTGCTTGGACTAGGAGAACGGTTTCACACTGCCGACTGGTGATTGTCGACAATCCTCATCGCACAGTCCTTTATAATCGCCAGCATCTCCCTCAGACTAAGTTCACCCATCGCACTCACACTAAATGTGTGCTTGCCTGTGATCCTTAATCTTCCGCTCGCCAACGACGGACACTTGCATACTACATGCGCTGCTGTCTCGGCATCCTCCAGGCACATTCTACAAATATCATCGTCCACGATCTGCATCCTCTTCAGATGATATTGAAGTTCCCATGTCCTGTAATCAACGCAGTGATCCAGCTCATCATACTCCGATAAAAACCGAGTATCTTCACTGCACCCCTGCCAAGTGGCTCCCTGAGCACCATACGGGCCTGTCTACACGTGGTTCCCTTCATCCACCTTCGCAAGTTTATAGAGTTCACCCATTGAAAGATCTTCGCCCGCACTAACACATTACCCAGAGCAGTTCTGGGTTCCGGTCCGCAGAATGCAGCCTCAGACCCCTTCTTCGCAAGTTCGTCAGCAGCCTCATTCCCAGCTATGCCCACGTGTCCCTTAACCCACATCAGCGTTACCTCATTTGTAGAGGCACACCTATTGAGCTTTAGAACACACTCAAGCCCCAAAGAGGAGTTCACATCTATACGCTGCATACGTTTTATAACCGACTGGTTGTCAAGTGCAATAAGAATTCTCTTCCCATACATTCGACATTCCAACAGGTGGTCTAACGCATGCAGCAAACCAAGCATTTCTGCCTAATAGACTGCAGATTTAGGGTGCAGGATAAGTTCAACTCAGATGAGTACACACCAGCACCTGCCCTTCCGTCCATAAAGGACCCATCATTAAAGATACTGATGACATTCTCCATGCACTCATCGTGCATGAATCCATCCGCTATGAGCGTGTGATGTAGCCTTTCGACCACTTTCACCCGACTCAAGCGCTCCATCGGCATTTAAGCCTCCCTAATCTCTTTATCCACGAGGTCCAGGATTCTCCTATGCCCCAAAACCGATCCAAATCGATACCACATACAAACAACAGCAATCCCACCATTGCTTCCATCGCTTGCGTTGGTGTGGTACGTATCGCGCCACATATACCAATGCAAGCAATCCTTTGAACCCCGTCCAACTTCCGCCTAATCGTCGCCTGAGAGGCCTTCGGCCACCAGACAACAGATGCATAAGTAATCGTCGGTCTCACCAACACCAAACCAAACATAAATCGTACTTGAATTTTTAAGCACGATTTCGGCTTAAATTAAGAATTTAATTCTTTAATTTGGAAATTAATTTTTCCTTTTGTGTATATAGAAATCACTTGAAAAAACCATTAATTTTGTGTGTAAATTACTAATAACGAGTTAGTCCTTTTGCTAATCGTATTACAAATGTTGAATGTACATGGTGGCCATGGTCATTTTTACTAGATTTTTAATAAAGTGGTTTTCTTTTTCTCTTCTGCGTTACGAAAAAACTATATATATTTGTGTATATAAGTATATAAAAAAAATTTATCTAAGTTTACTATCTCTAAATGTGATTTGTATTGTCGGCGTACATTCTATAAATCACATGGAATAAGTTCATTTAATATGTGTTTGAATGTGTGTGAGCTTTCTAGTTGTGGCCTTTAATTGTACCTTTCGCTACCAATATTCATAGTGAGAATATTTGCAGCTGTTTGGCTATTATCACCGGTTGATGTTTTATACAATTTGGTGCACATATACATACATACTAACATAAATACCAACACATGTACATATATTCATATTTAATTTTGCACAATATAGTTTTTAATAAAATAAAAACATAAATTTTACGTTGAGTTGACAACAAATACTAACAAATTCGGGCAGAAAATTAAAATTTAATTTTTTTATAAAAAATGTATTCTATTCTACATTTTGTTGCTTAATTTTTCTAAAAATAAACAGTATTTTTTTTAATTAATTGCTGTGCTAATAAAAATAATGGTAATTCAAATCACTGTGTATGTAGGAGATACGAGTAGATTTGAAAAACTTGTTTCTATTTTTTAATATTTATTAAATTGCATTAAACGTTAACCAACTGCTGACCACCTTTAAGAACAGAATAGAAAATATTTATATTTTTGCATTTGAAATATTAATAAGAGGAGTTTACTTAAGCAGTTGAAACCTGTTTAAAAGTTGTATGCATAGTTTACGATTGCAGTTTCTAAACGAGCTGCTAGTATTGAGGTAAGATTAAGCATTTGATAATATTTTTAATTTAAACTATTAAGAATTGTATATGTATTTTATAAGAGTAATTTATAAGTATAGGAATACGGTTCAGGCAATTTTTACAATGTACAGCCGGAGTGTGTAATACTTATCTACTCAATAAAATGTGCCTGTGTTTCCTATGGATGTTAAAAAATTTCTAAGTCCAACAACAACGTTTTAGCCTGTGATCTACCAACATAAAGGGAATTACTTGGGTACTTCAAGGTAGATTTTGATTTGCAGATGATATTTGCCTATTAGCTCACATCCTTTCAGATCTTGCATCAAATCTGCGAAATATGAAAACAACAACAGATGCGGCTGTTCTTAATTAACACTGCTAAAACCAAAACACTGCGAGTTAATGCGACGAATCAGGATATATTAACAACATGAAATATTTTAATAGAAGATATCAGGCAGTCTTGTTATCAATGGCGGGTCAAGTGAGGACATTAACAACCATGTGCAGAAAGCTCAAAGCTTTAGACAGTTTGAAACCTACTTGGAATTCCTCTCTAATCTCTCAGCGCACAAAGTAAACAATCTTTAAATAAAGTATCAAGTCCACTCTCCTCTACGATTACAAGACATGAAACGTTATACCTCGAGATATACAAAAGATACAGATATTTGTAAATCAATGTCATCGGAAGATATTGCGAATATTCTGGCCTAGAGTGATGTCCAACAACAGGCTTTGGGAACAATCCAGCCAACAACTCATGGCCACAGAAATAAAAAGTTGTGAATAGTAAGGGATTGGACATGCTTCAGAAAGAGCATGAAACGATATCGCAATAAATGCTCTTAACTAAAACCCGCATAGTAGTCGGAGAAAGAGGACGCCCTGCTCAAACGTGGAGAAGGCAAACGATATAGAAGTGGCCGGAATGCAAAAAACCTGGGGCAAAGTGAGAGCGTCGTCACAAGACAGTCGTACGTTCAACCTACTTATTTAGATCCTATATTTCTTATAGGATCAATGGGAACATAAATAAAATAGGTCGACCTCCATACAAAAAAAAAATTTTACCAGTCACCACTTACAACAAGAGCTATTTCAATGACGATTCTAAAACTACAAAAAAATTCTGTCACGCCCTAAAATTAACTCTGTTGCAATATATTGTATACCGTTGTCAAAAACCTACAGTTTTTATGAATTGTGATATCTTATAATATCTTGGATCCTCCCTCCCTCATAATAATATGAGTAAGATAGTACCTCTTGGATATTTCTAATAATTATGGCATAGACAAACAAAAAAATTAAAAACAAAAGGTAATTTTCTAATAAAAATTTATTTTCGTTTATTTAAATATTTGCGATAAGAAAAGAATTGGCTGTGATTTTCTCAAAAGAAAATCCTCTTCTTTTGCCAATAATAAATAAAAAAAATAAATTATAATAAACAACATGTTGCACTATATAAACAACTCAATACAATGAATGAATTGTTGACAAAGAATATTCATGTGGATGTATGTGTTCTTTATTCGAATGATATTGTTAAGGTACATGTGTACTTTATAAGCAATTTAGATTTTAGTACATATTTACATGTAATTATTTATTAATTATATTCAACTAATTAAATCGATGATTGTTGCACTGTCCCTCCTTTTATAGAACGTAAAAAAATTACTCTAGACAATTTGCAAGGCATATTCATAAGGTACTCTATCCAATCAGCTGACTATTTCTTTTTTTTACATTTTATAAGCGTTACCAAGGCATATTCAGACAAGTGTATACACGGCGAATTGATACAACAAAGCAACTTATCAAGGCGAATTCATACAGGTGAAATTATCAGCCCAGCTGATGGGGAAACTTTTTTTTAAAATTCGTAGAATTCGCCTTGATTTGATTTATTAATGCAGGGATAGGAAATGTGATTTGGGTTTCGGTATTAAACAACTAACTTGAGTGTACTTTTTTGATAATAAATGTGCTAAATTTATGTATATTTGTTGCTTTTGCGTCATTAATTATGTGTTTAAAAAATTTATATCCTTTTTTTAATGAAATTTAATTATATTTAATATTTAAAAACAACATTCCCATCCCTGATATATGGATTGGCCTTGACATAAAACATCCCCTGAAAAGTTGCTTTGTTGTATCAATTCGCCGTTGCGTATACCTTATGGATATGCCTTGCAAATTTTTAGGGGATTTATTCTGTCAATGCCAATTCGTATCACAGGAATGGAAAAGTTGTTTTTATTTGTTTAATTCAATAAAATTTTATTAAAGAAAGGACATGTGTTTGTGAAGCTCATTATAAATGGTGCAAGAACAATAAATAAACATAAATTTGGTAAATTTATTATCAAAAAAGCACAATTAAGTTAAATGTTTAATTGGGAATCCAAAACCTAATTTTCCATTACTGCATTAATAAATAGAATCAAGGAGAATTCAACAAACTTAGACATTGTGTTTCCCCTTCATCATGTGCTGATAATTTCACCAGTATGAATTCGCCTTGAGCATTACCAACTTTTTTAAAAAGTCTGCCTGCATTTGTCAAACTTAGTTTTTTAAATTTTATTATACAATAAATAATTCGCAGTTTCAGTTGGTTTAAAACGTTTTTGAAAATACAAAACCATGAATAAAAAGTTTTTGGTTTAAAGTTTTTTTTAAATTTTTCAAATTAAAGAAGAAAATAAAAAAATTGTGTGACATATGCCGGCATATATATTTAATTGTTGTATTTGTTGCCGCGATGCATATAACTTTCGGATATGCCTTGACAATTTGTAAAAAAAGCCGGTTAGAATATGTTTGCTTTTTGCATATCTTAAATACCCTATACTAATAACAAAGTATTATGTATATTTATAGTATTTAAGTATATAAGCATTTTGACAGTAATTCTGCATTTTTTAAACTTACATGTATAAGGGGTAAAGTTTTCCCCCATTTGGTACTTTTTTTTTAAAGGAAAATATGGGAAAGTTCCTTAATTATATTCAGAATATATTTGTTGTTATGCAAAAAAAGTGTAGATTTGTTTAGTTTAAATCATTTCTATTAAGATATTTTATTGTTAAATAAATATTTAAATATTTTATACTTGATATTTCTACATGGAAAATACAAAAAGGTGCTTTTTCTCATTCTCATGGTACGTTTTGTATTTTCTAAGTTTTTGAATTTAAACTTCTAAATTTTTGATCCAAGTTGAGGTTAAAAAAGACCCAAAAGGTTATATTTTAAAGTTTTCATGTAATTTTTGAAATTTTCTACGTTAAAAACACAGATTTTTTAAATCAATAATTATTGATCCAAGTTGAGATTGAAAATGATATAAGCGACTCAAAGGTACTTTTTATAAATTTTTAGTACTTTTTTTTTGTTTTTTAAGCTTATAAAAATCTATAATTTGAAAATTATACACTTCTGGTCCAAGCTGAGATTGAAAATGATATAAGCGGCACATAAGGTACTTTTACCCATTTCTTAGTACTTTTTTGTCTCCTTAATTTTGAGTTAAGAGACTACTAAATAGATGATACAAAAATAGATTATTGATCCAAGGTTAGACTGAAAATTTTATGTACGACACAAATGGTACCTTGTCGCATTTTTATGGTACTTTTTGTATTTTCTTTGTTTATGAATATATACTTTTTAAAAGAGTGACTACTAATTCAAATTGTTATTGACAATTAAATGCATGACACAACAAGTACTTTTATCATTTTTATTGTACCTTTTGTACTTTTGGTACTTTTTATGTTTTTGAATATGTTTTTATGTTACAAAGAATTCTGGAATAGAATAGTCCATGTAAGCCAAGTGTTGCTTAAGAACTAGAGAGAAGTACAATAGCTACTTTTTTGTTGTAAAAGCAATTTTTGCATTATCTGAATTTATGATCTATAATTTAGAAACTAAGAAGTATTGATTTTGACTGACATGGAAGATGATAGGTGGACTAGGAAATTATTATTAAATAAATTCATAATAATAATAAATTCGAATGCATTAAGTAGTTTCCCGCTATGACTTCATAGTACTTTTAATTTTTTCAAATAAAATTATATAGAGAAAACAAGTTTTCATAAATTTAACAAAATATTATTTAGTAAAAAAAATAGTAAGAACTGCGCTTGATAATTTTTAAGTTTTAATAATTTACATAATAAAGGTTTAAGCCCCGAACCACAATAATGTACCTATTTCCGTTTGCTAATTGAACTAAAGATATTCAGTTTACATATAAACTTATTTAATATTTATGATTAATTTTTAAAACATTCAAGGAAAAAATATGTATGTATTTATATTCACTGCTCTACTATTACATCACGCCCTTTTATATGTCTCGTTAAACTACAACAAAGTACCATAATGTTAATGATGAGGCGAAAATATCAAAATTGCCAAAGTTTTCAATATTATTTCGCATTTTACTATTGTAAATCAAAACGAAAAGAAAACTTTATAAAAAGTAACTTTTATTCAAAACAAACTACTCCATATTATACGAAAGAGCTGAAAGAAAGTTAATAAAAACCAGCTAAAAAAAAGGCACAAAACTTTAGTTTTCAGCAAAACTGAAGAAAAGTCTGTTAAAGAATTCTTAAGCAGCAAATGGGGACAAAATAGATAAATACTTATACAAACTATGAAAATGTGTATGGGAACATAAAGAACAAAAAATGATAAAATACGTTGTAAAGAATCATGGATTAATAAAAGTGACGTTATCACTTTGTTAAAATAATAACAAATGAAAATGGAGAAGAAAAAAGAAGGAAATGAAAAATGAAATAGTTTTATCTGTTTCTCATATCGAGCAAAAAAAAAGTCTATTAAAGACTGTTGCTATTTACGCATTGTGGGTGCTCGCGATTAATCCGCTAAATAGTTCAAAGACTTTTTGGCGCCTGGAAGTATGCTGTACGATTAACATTGGCATTTCTTACACACATACACGAGTATGTTTATATTCTTAAGGTTCTATGGGTAAGAGTTGTTAAACCGGAAACGTTTGTATTACATTCGGTTCCTTATACACACATATATTATGTGCAGGGGACTTTTTTTTTGTCGCAGTAACCCTTATTAAATTTTTTTCTTTCATTTTATTTTATAGAAAAATAATTTTTGAAGTTTAGTATTGATTTTTATTTTTGGTGTTGAAAATATTTTTGTGTGTGTTTAACTTATATTTTTTGATATTTTGTGCTGTGTATCATGTCTCAGAACTTTAAGACTTCTTACAGACTTCCAAAGCATTTCAAATCTTCTTTAATGGTCAATAGCAGTCTAACATCGCTGTTTAAAACATGTCCTAGCGTAAAAGTGAGTACAAAATTTCTTTTAAATTTTATATGCAAGAAAATATTTCAAATACATATGTATGTATACACAATTGCGTTCAATATTATGTAACATTTTACATAAAAAATGCATCCTGGATCGATTGTTTATTGTTTACCTGATTCGAAGAACGCTTGTAGAAGGCATGTTTTTTTATACAAATACCAACTTCGTAGATTTCTAGTTTGCATTTAGTAAGCGCTAATTTCATCTCTAGCAGTTGAATAATACCTTTTTCTGACGCATTGCTAAAAAAGGTAGCGGCATTAAAAAAATTAAAAAACGCTTACAAAATTTCTAAAAAAATTTAGGTATTTATGTACATGCTTGAGTAAGCATGTGTGTATATACGTGTTTAAAAACATTTGACCGTTTCCCTTATCAAGAAGAGAAAAATGTATGCTGTGCTCATTTGAATATAAAGTATTTCCAAAAAAAGATTTTTATTTTTTTACATCTTTCGTTTTATTTTCAGCATTAAAGTGTGTTTTACGAATGGAGATCAAGGTCTCCAATGGTCATTCACCTTAAATACCCCGTTAGAGTATTTACCCGCTAGCAGCGATCACTACATTGCGCAAAACATTATTTTTGTTTTTTAAATTGCTTTGCTTTTTTAACAATAAAGTTGTTTACAAGTCGTCACCATAATTATAAAACATAATTATAATTATAAACGTCTAAATGATCAGAATAATATTTTGTAAATTATTATGAATTTCTCCAATGAACTTTTTGATGAAATCGCTAGTTTGATTTGGAAAGTCAGATTTTTTCTTTTTCCGTAATGTATTGTATTTTAATGAAACACACAAAGGCAAGGCATATTCATACAGATAAAAGTATGTTTGTCATAGCGAAATGCTACAACAAAGTAGTGTTTTCCGTCGTATACCAGAGAGGACAGAGTGCCTATTATATCTGTATTTTATACAATTTGCTTAAAAAATATATACGACTAAAGTTACAGAATCAACAAATCTAAATGTAATACATAAATAAATAAAATCAAAGCGAATTTTATAACTATTGGCATTATACTTGCCGATCAGCTGATGTGACGAGACTACCACGTGAATGCTCTTTGAACAAGACGAACTATTTTTTCTTTAACAAGGGATTTTGCGCTTGAGGTTGCAATACAATTAACAGCCTGTTGCTGTTGTTCAGTTCAGTAGAAAGTTTTATGTATTTTTACTAAATCAACTCTATTCATTTCTTTGTATTTGTTTTGTTAAAAAAAAAAACAAAAACTCAACACAATAAAACAAATAAAACATAATGTTAAAGGAGAAGAAACAGCAACATTTGCATGTACAATATCATAATATGTACATATATGATGGTAGGGAGAGAATAAGAGAAGCGAATTGCAAAAAACAGCAACAGAATATTTACAGTGATGCCAACTTTTTTGGGGCAAAAAGCACATTGAGATTAAAAAAAAGCCTTACTTTAATTTAAACTTTAAACAACTACTGTTGTTTCTTTTAAATTTAATTGAGAAACCAAACAACTAGTAAAGTACAATTTACATTGTAGTTTTATTTAAGAATTAAATATGTACATTTATACATATATATATTTAGGAGTTTTAATTATAGAACATTCGTTTATTACAAGTTTACAAATGAATCAGAAATCATTTTTATTTTCATTGAACAAAAAATATATCTTCCAAATCTTATGGATCTTCATCATTAAATTGGGCCATAAAACCGTTCTTATATGATATTTTGATTTTTTGTATGTTTTATTAGACGAAATATCTTCAGAGGCCTTAGATGGTAAAATGTAGTTATTACAATACAAATACATTTTTAACGTTTGATTTATGTTCTTAATTATTTACTCTGCTTTTTTCCTTACTCGCTTTACTTTTCCTTTCAATTTTGGGTTTAATTTCAATTTATATAAATATTTCTATAATTTAGTTTTTAGTAAAATTTTTTGATTCTTCTTTTTTTTTTTTTACTCTTTGTTCTTTTTTGGAAAATAACGGGATTTTTGCTATTAAACGAATATTAAACAAGGCGAATACATAACTACTACAATTATACTTTTTTTAGTCCGAACCATGGTGAAATCATTTATAAGGTGGCAGCGTAAAAACAGCTCACAAAGATTTACTTTTACTTTTCTTCTATAGAAAATGACATTCATTTGCCATTAGCTCCCGCGCTGAGATTACCTGTTTGATATGCGCTGATTTGCAATAAGTTACTAAAAAGAGAGTTACTAGACAAAAATGTATACATACACTTGTAGAAATATTACCTGCATATTTTTATTACAAACAAGATAAAAAAATTTAAAATTTGTTAAAAGCACTAAAACCACTAATGAAAATTTTGCAAAGCACCAAGGCAGTGCTTTTTCTTAGGTTGGTACCAAGGACAAAAACTTGGCGTTTTGGTGCATCGAAAAGCACTAAAAATAGTGCCAAAAGCACTAAGTTGACATCGCTGAATATTTATTTCTGAGCATGGTGTAATTTCATAAGGTGATAGCGTAAAGGAGAGCAATTTTTGTCTCTTTTTTTTTTGTATGGAGTTTTACAATTTCCGGAGTTGAAATCATTTTTTTAAATATGTAGTTTGACATACTCCAGAACACAAATAAATAGTCAGCTGGGCTGGCACGGCCTTCTTGTATAAGTATAACCTGTTCCTGGTGTTGTTTTTCGTTAAAAATTACAATTTGTTCAGAACGAATTTAACTTATAGGACTATAAACGTAGCAAATGAACAGAGTATTATTGTAAAAGCTTATTAAAAGGATTTTAATAAGTTAGAACAGGTAATGTTAATGTTAAAGGTTTGAAGTGGGCGTGTTATTCAAGCAGCTTTTTAAAATCCATTGTTGGTTAAGTAGATCGTAATTATGAGCGATGTTTCATGTTCGACTGTAGTCGAATGATCTAATCAAATGAATTTTCATTTGATATTCTGACACAGATACGACAAAAATATTCGCTATTACATTTCTACCAACTGTAAATAACACTTAATACGATTCGTTTGCCATTGAAAAACAAAAATAATAAAATCCATTTGCCACACAACTAAAATTTTGACAGCGTTGCTTACTCATAAATATATGGTTTTGGCGTAACTTTTTTGGAAAATAATGTGAACAATGATTTGGAGCGGGTTGCAGAGTGGTGTAAATCGAATTATATGAGTTTGAATCTCTCAAAGTCTAAAGCCATGTATTTTTCTAATGATGTACTTTTGCCTAATGTATCGATAATGGGTGAAACCATTGCATTTGTATCTCACTACAAGTCGTTAGGAATATACATTGATACAAAATTGGATTTCAGTTTCCATATAAACAACATAATATCTAGAATCTCATTTATATTAAAACGTCTTTACTGTCTTGGTTCTTTTCAGCCATTCAATGTTAAAAAACGGGTAGCATTGTCTCTGTGTTTACCTGTGTTTCTGTATGGGATTGAGATATTTTCTGGTACGTCCCAACAGAATATGATTAAGTTGCGATTAGCTTTTAACCGCGTTGTTCGATACATTTGCAATGTTAAGTATAATGAGCATGTTTCTGAACATGTTATTGGAATATTAGGTTCAGATTTTCACAGCTTTATAAATCAACGTCTTTTATTGCAGTTCTTCAAAATTATGAAGTATGGTAAACCTCCTTATCTTGTAGATAAATTTAACATTGGAAAATCTACAAGAACAAATACTATTATTTGTCCAAAACATTCTTCCCTATATATGACTAGATCATTCGTTGTAAGAGTAGCTCGAATTTGGAATCACTATATTCCGTATAATGAACGAAATTTTAATAAGTCAGTTTCGGCTTTTAGAAATATTTCTAGAAAATTTTTGTGAATAAAACTGGTGCTGTTACGTAAAAGTACTTAAACAAGTTGTATGATAAAATAGTTTATATATACATATTTCTGGCTTTAGTGTCTGTGCAAAGAAAAGGGGGGTTTTTTTTAATAATGTATTTTATACATATATGTAAGTGTAACATAGTAACGTAGTATTATAAAACTAATTATTTTTAAATTGTTTAAAAGCCATGTTATTTCTTGATTAATTAGGCCTATAGGCTTGTAATCTATTGAATTAAATAAATAAATAAATAAATAAAATAAATAAATAATACATCCGAAAAATTTCAAATGCAGGGTAGTGTCTTACATCATCTTCTGATCTTTAAGCAATAATTTACAAAAATATTTACTCAGGCTAAACTATGAAATAAGATTAAATTTTTTTCTAATCACACAGTAACTTGTTGGTGAAGCGTACATAAAATTCCAAATGACCCGTTATTGCACTTTTACTTGTTTTTTTTTTTTTTATTTGAAATCTCCCATTAAGAAAATTTAAGTTGTAACTATAAAAACGTACTTGTAAATGGGTTTAATTGGGTTATTTAAAGTCTAATAATATAAGAATAGTTTTAAATTGGCCTCCCTCTTCTAACTAAAGCTGTTTTTTAATTATGAGTGTGCTAAATCTTGCACCTTTATTTAAGTTTATTGATTATTCCAACCCTGTAATTACTAACTACTTCTGGATTACAAGAAAAATAAAATAAAAAAAATTAAAAGTAAATGTTGTTTCCTTTATAATTTCAATGATAATGTCACCATTTCTTCAACAAAATTATTTTTAACATAAAACTGGTCTCGCCATTGGTCATTTTAATAAATATTCTTTCCCCACTTTGTTATAAACAAAAAAAAAGTATAAATGTTTCTTGTAATTGAACTTGGCTCTATATTTTTTTAAAATTTATTTATCGTTTTATACAAAAAAATAATCGTTCAAATCGTGTGCATTCATTTATTTAACTGATTCCTGTTCTTTTTGTTGTGCGTTTTTTTTTTTTTGGTTTTTTTGTTAACAAAATTAGCTTCTTATCCAACAAGTTTCTTATTGTTGTTGTCGTTGAGTGTGTAACATAATGTATGTATGTGTCTTGTATGTACACATGTACATATGATTGGTAAGAATTTTTGTATATCATCTTCCTAGTCATTGTCATGTCATAACTTGGAAAACTTATAATTTTTTGGTCTGTTTGTCTGTCTTCATACATTTATCGCCAATTATTTGTGTAACAAATGTGAATGTGTGGTCGTTCCTTTGGCAGACGCGTAAAACTCATTGTAAAATAACTTGTATATGTATATTTTTTCAATTCATTTCTTTGCTAATTTAGCTTCAGACTGTCTGTAGACAAAAAATATGACACTTATTTATACCAAATCTATATTTTATATTTTTTAGTGTCACTTTTTTGCGCATTTAGTTTCCGTCTCCACAAACTGGCTGGTGTTTGGTCAATATTTGTCTTCCATTGATTTCGAATGAGGAAACTGTCAGTTAAAGCTACAAATTAAAGTTCATATTTGCAAAATCTGTTTAATTTCCTTGTAAAGTTTCCTTCAAGTTTAAGCAAAAAAAAATCACTGCTAGTTTAAAGGAAATTAAAATGTTTTTAATAGAATTTAATTTCTGTTTCGGCTTGTGTTTGCTTGATTTTATACAAAAATTCTTCTGTAAACCTTAATAATTGTTGGCAAAAGTTCAATGTCCAATTGAGATAATTGTCAGTGGACATAATGCCACAAATTTAATATTTATATACAAGTTTATTTCTATTCGCTTCCCTTTATTTGTTTTTTCTTTTTTGTTTTGCAAAAAGAAAAGTGTAGTTTTTGCAGAAAAGGAATTGATAAATATTACATTCAATGTAGAGAATGTAAGAGAAATAGACATTTTTACATCACATTTCGTTTGCACTCAAACAAATGTATGATACATTTTTGCATAAATTATAAGGTTAAAAGGAAGGATAGCTAACAGCAAAGAGAAGTTTATATTATAATTATTAAATAAATTTTTCTTTACAAGAAGTATTTATTTATTTGAAAATGTCGTATAAATACTAATTTAATTAAAAATTTACTAATTTTACTTTTCTTTTATTAACAAAAATATTTTTGTTCAAAGTTCATTTAAAATCTTCACTTTTATTTTCACTATAAAACAAATTTTTCTTTTAATATTTTTTTTTCTTATTGAAAAGTAAACAGGTAATGCTCGGCGCACAATTGAGACGAACGACGAATTTCTTCCAACGCGACGACTTCGTGGGTTGAAATTCGCTGTGTAAATTCGTCGTGTGGAGCACAATAACGACGAAAAAGTAACATCTTTTATATTTTATAAAATTGTTTACTGTTTGTGCACAGAAAGAACATAAATAATAGAAAAACTAAATTTTTTTCTGAAACTCGACACAATAATAAATATAATTTCTGTCATAGTAAAGACTTTTGTACGTATAAGTAAACGTTTGCAAATAATGCCATGGGTACGTGCAGTAAACAATAATAACAATTTTGTTTTTGTATAACAGCTAATAGTGTGACCATATTACAAAAAATCACTTAAAAAATTTAAACATTTACAAAAAACCAAATAAAAACTATTTTTGTAGTTAACTTGTTTGTATATATTTTAAATAAAATATAAAAAAATTGTTAAAGTAAAAAATAACTTTATTTTCTTAAAAAGTTAAAAAGTAAAACCATATATAAAAAAATTGCCAACTTGTACCAATTTGTTCGTCGTTCGCCGGCTTAAAAAATAGAAATAAATCTATTGCAGAGTTCGCCGCGTACAGCGAATTTCGACTGACGCCACAATTGTATGCATTGTCATATACACAAATGTGTATTATTTTTGATGACGAATATTCGCGACGAAAAATTCGTCGTTCGTCATAATTGTGCGCCTAGCATATGAGTGTTATATTCGGCAGTGCTGAATCTAATAACACCTTCATTATCATGAACATAGATATAAGACCTCATCGCAGTGCAGATTAAATTTTAGTTTAAATGTTATACGCAGATTAAATATTATATGCAATTTATCTTTAATATTTTCAATACCATCTTTAATTTAAAGTGATGCCCAAAAATGTAATAGCGTGATAAGTCCATTGTCTCATGCTATCGTTGATAAGGATGATCTAAAAATTTTTTTTCAAAATGCATCAGGAATCCGTACTAAACTCAGTGATGTTTTTAAATTTACTGCACAAGCTGTACAAGTTGTTATTGTTGTTGTTGAAACTTAGCTAAAACCTGATATTTTTGATGATGAATTTTGTGATTTACAACAATATCAGATATTTTGAAAAGATCGTGATTGTGTTAATACTCAAAGGAGTCGTGGAGGTGGTGTTTTTATAGCCGTAAAAAAATATTTTATGCTACTTTGATGAATTTATTGGATGACAATCCTGTTCTAGATCAACTATGTATTTGTATTATTGGATTTAAGAAACTATATGTATGTGTTTCCTATATTCCGCCTAAATGTGATGATTCAATCTATTTACCACATGTTAATAATGTGGTTCAGCTTTCAAATACTTACGGTGATGAAAATCTTTGTGTGCTTGGTGATTTCAATCTTAATAAATTTAATTGGTTATATTTATTTGATATATGCTTGCTTACACCTTCTAATGTAAATAAATCACATGAAACTAACCTTATTGATTCATTTTTAAGTCTTGGTTTAATTTTTAAGTCTTGGTTTAATTTTGAATTTTAAAAAAGTTTTTCATCATCAAGCCCATTCCATTGATACCTTTTCAATATTGAAAATATTGAATAATAACCCGCTATTTTATTTCGTATGCCATCTTTAATTTTACACTATTTCTTAGTTTAGTCCTACTGGTGAAGCCCTTTTATTTGATACCGATATTGTGGGGTTAAAGGGGACAAATCAGTAATAACTATATTTGACCCATATTTATGCAATTCGATTTAGGACGCCATATTGGATTATAACTGGTCTGGTCAAGCGCTTTTATTTGATACTGATATTGTGGGGTTAAAGGGGACAAATCAGTAATTACTTTATTTGACTCATATTTCTGCAATTTTATTTAGGGCACCATATTGGATTTTCAGTTTTACATAGTCTACTTTATTCTAATAGTAAAATTCTTCCTGTTGATAACAACACTGAGGGCGTTCAAAGGGGTGCAATTTTAAATACTAGATTTTATTTATATACAAATTATTTGTACGCTAATTTGTAGTGACAGCCATTATGAATTGCAAATATTTTATCTGTTATATTCTTCTAGTTAAACCCTTTCTTTTTATACACAAATCACTCCCCTCTGTTTTCCAGAAGTTTTTTTTTTTTTTAATTTGATAGGAAAAACACCGAATCATTTGTTTTTTGTGCTTATAACTCACTTAGTTTCAAACCGATTTGTTAGTTTTTTCAGAAATAATTTTCGAGACTTCAACTTGTATTTGAATTATTTATTGTGTTAAAAAATTAACTAGAAGTTAAAGCAATTTGATATATTTTAAAATTTTTGCCCATAACTTTGTCGGTTGGTGACTGATTGGTTCAAATTGTTTTATAATTTGGCCTTGAAAGTACATCATGTCGATACCTGTGCGCGAAATTATCATAAGTTACGTTTTTTTTAGAAATCGACTTTTTTATGCAAATTGGTTGTACATCCATTAATCCATCTGCTGATAAAATGTTTTAGCAATAACTCTTTTAGTTATGGAGATAACACTGTGTACATTTTATCATATTTAGCAGTGTTTTTACGTTTTTATTTATTTGAAAAGTAATAAAAACGTTTTCCAGTAAAATTCTGCTTTTGTAACATACGATAATCTAGCGCACAGGGGTCGAATATACAAATACTATCAAACGTCAATAAATCATTCTATGTCTTAAAAAATCATAATTTTGATAATGTGGGAAAAACTGATGCAGTCGTGTTTATTTGCTCATAACTCAGCAACTTATTGAAAGATTGTGCAGGATTTCAATAGTGATTCATAACCTTCAAAATATTGATACCACATCAAGGTCTGCGTAACAATTGGGGGGTTCTAAGAGCAGATTTCAACTTACACACGAACAGATGGAGACTGCTGAATGAATCCTCTATACATAAGATTTTCAAAAATATATACTTTATGGGGTCGTAAATAAATATTTTCTCGAAATTATAAACTGAACAATAAATGTGGATATATCTTTTGCACCAGGGTAGTAAAAGGTTTAAAAATAACAACAAAAATTGGCGTAAGAAATGTGAATTGAATAAATCATTAATGCAAAATATGATTGACTTTCAAACACATTTGTACATTTATTCTTTTATTCACTCACTCATTTAGCAGCGACAAGCAAACAGCGGATATTGTTCAAAATTAAAGAAAAAAAATATTTAATTTTATTCATGAATTCTACCATACGTATGTATGTATTCAAAAGGACTGGTAGAAAAAGAGCTAATGTTAATATTTTAACTTAGAAATAAGTAACTGATTCCTAGATCATTTCGATAAAGTGTCTTCGTTACTGTTCGACCACCAGTAAGTGAACTTTTATTCACTCGCAGTTAAGCAGTAAATACTTACGCACATTAATAACTCTAGAGATTTTTTTTTTAAATCCACAATTCATACTCTTTTAGTTTCTATGTGAACATATTTTAGGTTTATTTTATAAAAAAATTTCTGTTTTAGCTTTTTCACTAAGAATGCGTGCCAGTATTGCGATCATAATTGTTGCTTTATTGCTGTTTTAAGAACACAGTGTTGTTACAGTGTTGTATTTGTACTATACTGGCATTGTATTACTGATAACCGTAGTAAAGCCATTGTACGATAAACTTTATGGTGCAGACATTTTGGTATGTTTAGATAGTGATTGTTTTATTATCATTATTTTTTTTTTGTTTAATGGAAAATAACTGTGATATTTGTGCATGGCGTGAAAATAAAAGTCTAAGAATTAAGTTGATAAATTAGTTTAAAGCCTATAAAATCAACATGTTATAAATTTTTCTGCTAATTACGTTTCCAACCAAATAAATTAATAATATCACAAAATAAATTCATATAAAAACTGATAACTGAGTGATAGTCAATTACTATTTTTATGCTCAGATCCTATATTTATAACAGGCAAGCAAACTTTGGCTATCTTTGTGCTAAATATAGATTGCCAAGAAATTCTTTGATACTTAAATCAAAATATTTAAAATTAAGAATACTTATATTCATTTGGCTGTGCCGAATCACATATACCCTTAACTAATGTTAAATGTTACACGCAAATACAGAGTGTCTCAGTAAGAATGCACTTTTAAAATAGAAAGTCGTAATATTTTTTTATTGATTTGTATAGAGGACATGTTCCGATTAAACATGAAGTCAAGTATCCATCAAACAGTCTGCACAGTTCTGATGTCAAGCCATTACTCTTTTAATGCAATTTAATATGATTTTTTCACAGAGATATGGCTGCATATCGCATTGGATCTCAGGTTTGAGCTTAGAAATTTTTTATGATTTATTTGGTAAAGCCCGAGATTTCACAAAACCACAAAGAAAAAGCTTAGTAAGTACTAAATCGCATGATTCTGAATGCCAGTTGACATCATAATTTCTTAAGATAAGCTATTTTGGAAATAGTTTCTGCACCAAATGGATTGTTTTGTGAGCGGTATGGCAGGTGGCACCGTCTTGGTGAAACCACATGTCGTCCAGATCCATACCGTCGAGTTGAAGCCACAAGAATTCCATTATCAAGTTCTTGTTAAGAATTCCGCCTACAGTCACTACAATTTCTGCCTAATCTTCAAAAAAAGTAAGGCCCAATCACAGCACGGCATGAGGATATTGTGGGCCCCGATTTCGACACTTCTGCGTATTTACAAAGAAATTCAGATGATAATGCACTTCCACAAGAACTCCATTATCAAGTTCTTGTTAAGAATTCCGCCTACAGTCACTACAATTTCTGCCTAATCTTCAAAAAAAAGTAAGGCCCAATCACAGCACGGCATGAGGATATTGTGGGCCCCGATTTCGACACTTCTGCGTATTAAAAAAGAAAGTCAGATTGTAATGCACTTCATCGACGAATAGTACTTTTTTGAAAAAAATTGGCATTGACCTTACCTTGCTAGATTATCCTTTAAACGTATTGCCGGCACATTTCATGGTGTGCTCAAGGCATATTTATTCATCAGGTAATTGCAGTTCGGAGAGAATTTTTTTGTTTATATTTTTTTATATAAAGTTTGACATTTGAAATAAATTAGAAAAGAGAGAAAATTGTTTTTTATTTATGCATTTTGACATCTGAAACTTAAAATAAAGGTGAATTCACCCATTTGTTCTGAACAAAATTTTTTCCGGAGAATAACATTTTTTACTGAGGGTTTTCTGCAGAACGATTCACCCATTTCAGAAAATTTGTCCGAAAAAACAAAGCTGCCATATAATATAAAAATGCAAACAGTTGTACAAAGTGGCAGCACGGCTAGCAAACTATTTAAATAAATACAAACGTAAATTATTTCATTAAAATATATGTGAAGAAAATGCCGGATAGAAGAAAACTAAAATTATTATTTTTAATTGAAGTGCATAAAGTCAATTTGTTTGCAAAAGAAATTTATAAAAAACAATTTTTGTATAGTAAATGTACTGACACTGTGTGATGTGGCAACCAAATTCAATTTTCATGTAAATATTGAAAAAAAAAGTATCATCCCAATTCAGTTTCTTCTGAACAAGAATTAAAATTAAACCAATTCAAGAAAAAACTTTCTGAACAAAATAATCTCTCTCTCAAAAGTAAAACGTCAAACTCAATAAAAAATTTGTTCTGAACTAAAATCCAGCTTAAGTGTTGAAAAAAATAATCAGCTGACGAATCAAGAGTACCTGATGGGTGTGCTGGTTTGACCTCCTGAGTAAGTTGAATTTTGTAGGCATAAAAGTGGAGATCTTTAATCAAAATTTACTGCCCAGTTCTTTGTGAAATTTTAAGTTGTTGAAAATGATGCCAAATTAGGGTTTTTGGGATTTCAACAACAATGCTTTCGAGAGACCGATCTGTATGTTGACATAAAGGAATCTTTCTGTCTATAACCGACCAAATTTTTTCAAATTTTATGACTGCAATGATTGATACATTAGCTGCTTAGCTTGTTCGATTGAAAATTCTTCGAAGTTTGCGAGCGTTCTCTGCATTACTTTCAACATTTTTATAATAAATTATAACACATTGTTCTTTTGTAAAGCGCTCCATTTTTAATAAATGGATTCAATATATGTGACAGCTATTGGCGCAGTACACATTTTTTTTGGGTAATTGCAGCCCCCCAGAATGGTCTAGTTACGCCCAGTGTAAAAGCTGGCAAATGTCAAAGTTGCCACTTGCACAAAATGACACTAACTTTAAAAAGTGCCTTCTAACTGAGACTGCCTTTAAAAAAAATTTAAAAGAAACTTGGTGGCTAAAGAAAATCTCTGCATTACTATTTTGTAAAAAATATGGAGGCAATTACAGTGAGTTTTAACCTCAGTCAGTTATGCCGGTTTTTACTAATTTTTAATAGAAAAAGTTTTTAAAATCTCTTTTTACAAAATTAATTATAATAAACAATTTTTTTAAACTTAATTTAAAAAAAAATAATATTTTTCATATATTAGAAACAAAGTGTTCTTATCAAAGACGGAAGCACTTATAGCTCTTTGCTTATATCTGCGTTTCTACGATAATCTGATGAAAAATTTAGTTAAAATTTTTTTTTAAATGAAATACATACATTTTAGCTTTAACAATGATGGCCTCCGACCTCGGGAGAATGCTATCCAGGTATTTACTGACAAATCAAGATCACATAATGGAACTGGTTGTGGTATCTTTTCGATCCTGTTGGGTTTGGAATTGTCCCTAAGGCTACCGGATTACTGTAGCGCGTTACAGGCCGAATTAATGGCTATTAAGACAGCCGCGGAACAGATTCAGTATCATGAAATATCTGGCAGGGATATTCAAATATTAACTGACAGCAAGGCAGCTATTAGGTCTCTGGAGAGTGTCTACAGCACATCGAAAATTGCCCAGAAATGCCGGGTGTCTCTTGAGGAGATAGCGAGACATTCGACGGTTACCCTTGTGTGGGTTCCAGGACATGGGGATATCGATGGTAATAATAGGGCTGATGCACTTGCAAAAGCCGGTACTACCTTAGATTGGGTCGAATCCAGTTGTGCTTTGGGTATTCCCTCGTCAAAAGGAAAGCAGCTGATCTCGCATCGATTCTATTTGGATGGCGAGAAAATATGGGTGAGGGAGCCCACTTGCTTAGAAATCAGAAAGATCTGGCCTGACATAGATGCGCATAGGATGCAATATGCGGTGGATATGCCCGAATCCACCTTAGGAACCTCATAGCGGTCATTACTGGACACCGGCCTATATGTACACATTGTTAAGTATCCTTACAACGACTTCTGCAAAAGTTGCAACAACGAGAAAGAGGAGAAGACAACTGAACATCTTATTTGTAGTTTTTCTGCATTCAGGGACCTGAGACACCAGATTCTAGTTCAGCTTATATTTGATAATAAAATTTGTCCTTCCACAGGTGATCTGGGAAAGATTAACACCTTTATAAACAGGACACGATTGCTGAGAAACAAGAGCTAGCGGACGTACACGAACGGTGCCTACGGTATCACAATGGGACCCTCGGAGGAGCCAAGTGAGCTATGCCTTCGGGCGGCTGCCGAACCTTGCCTAACCTAACCTAGCTTGATATTTAAAATGAATTTTTATTGACAACTGTTTTATAAAAATTTTGTTTTTAGTTTTAAAATAAATTTTTAAAAACAACTTGCCAAAAATTGGGCGAAAATCTAAGAATACCTGGCAAAGGACTTACAAAATATGCATTTACAATAAAATAGAACAGCTCAAACTTAACAAACACAAAAATATTATTAATTAATTATTTAAATATAAAAAAATAAGTAGTTTATACAGAAAACGGGAAAAACATCTGTTAGTTATAACTCAGATATGTTTGGGTCAATTTGGGTATATTTCGAGGCAAAATTTTACCGAATATGCTACATGCTGGTCTGCTCAAAATCTACTCCCAACTTCCCAATCTTCAAGAATTCAGAACGTAAAAAACGAAAACAAACAAAATCATACCGTTAATCTGTTATATACCCCAATTTAATAAACTGCAAACATCATTAATTTATATACATAAATTTCCTTGTGATCTTTCTATTAAATACAAATTTATTACAGTTATATTCTTTTCTTAACTACATCCGAAGACAATTTACACGTCATTTGAAAAATTTATGACACTTAATGATGACACAAAATCCGATTTAAACATTTATCAAGTTAAGGAAAAAAAACTCAACAAAAAAACTTCCTGGTCAATAGACAAAAAATACAAAAAACAACACAAAATAAAAAAGTCCAGTAACAAACAATACAATGTGAACTTAATACAAATGACAACAATTGGCATTGAACAAAAGACACAAGAAGTAAACGTAGTCGAATAAGAAATATAAAACTTAAACAAACCCCCCCCCCCCCCCCCCCCCCCTAAGACGAAGAAAAGAAAAAGAAAACTATTACAAATCTTTATTTAATACCATGAATACAAGCGGATTTAAAATAAACTTTACAACGAACCACGTCAGTGTATATCGAAAAGAATAAAAATCAAAGTAAAAAAAGAAAATAATGCAGAAATTATGCACAACCACATTCCATTAAGAAATTCTCGTTTAGTACGATTTACTGCTGCCGTCAATGGTTGTTTAGCTAAAGGCATGTATGTAAGTAACAAACAAGTATTAGTGGCATGTTTCGTTGAAAATGTTGCAGGTCCATCAATGAACCGAACCATTAAATTAGGATGGTTACGATATGGTTGTAAAAAAATATTTAAGTTGAACGTGAATGACTTTGAAAACACCCTATGCCCACCAATATGTGTTTCATATGTGATCGATCGTGTGTTTACGATTATCCAAGAATCGCCATATTAAGAGTATTGACTATTTTACTTCGTTTTTTATTGAAAATTTTTGGTTAGAAATGATCAGCAAAGAGAGGGTGTGTTTTTTTATTAAGAATGACTTGGGATTTTTGTTTTTTACTAGAGTTTTCTACAAATTTGTGCTGAAATCTAACAATGCCACTGACATATTTTTTGTCTTTTACGCTCCTGTGAGGTTTGTTGACGTCCGTATTATACACTTATAAGTTCTCAATTATAAACTACCACTAGTGGCTGTGAGTGTAAAACAATATTTAAGAGATAAAAAGCAGTGTTCGTCACAAATATTGGCAGTTTAAAAATATGTCTGTTGTTATTTTATATGCACCGGGAGGAATTTCGCGAACGAAATTTTTGTATAAAAAGAAATATATGTCATATATGGGCATTTCCATGTCATCGTACGTGACATTTGAACTACTATAAATTGGAGTAATTTTTGCAAATGTAACAGTAACTGAAACAAAATTAAATCCTTATGTTCCATTCAAAGGGTACTTTATTTAAAAAAAAAAAATTAATTAAATTCGAATCATTGTTGTCTTAAATATCCAGAAAAATAAAAATATATCGTACGTGACATAAAAGAGAAGTGATTTTGAGGTATATATGGAAATATGAAAATATCTGCGAATATTGGGAGGTATTTTTTTCTTTTTTTACACTAAACCAAATATCTTTCATTTAAAATCCATCTTACTTAATTAAAAACAATCTTTAAATGATTTTATAGTAAATTCAATTTAATATCGTTCGTGACATATCGTACGTGACAGATTTTTCTCTAATAGTATTCTGAGGTAATAAAATTTATATTATGTTAAGAAAAAAAGTTAAATTCTAAATTAGGTGCTCTTGCGCCTGTTCAAATACGAATGACGGAGACATATAATGTTTTTGCACTACGTACGTGACATTAAAATAACATCCAAGGGTAATCAAAAAAAATACCGCTAATTGAACTCTATATTTTCTTGTTTCTTATGGATCTTGTTAATTGTTGTTATTACCTTAATTTTAAAGCATATTTACAATTACAATATATTTTTACATTAAGTCGCCAAAAAAAAAATAGTTGATTGCAATTTCTTAAAATAAGTCAAAGAGATAATCAAATTATTGCTGTTAAAATAATTCAATAAGATCTTAAAACTTGCGCATAGTAAAATTTGAGTATATTTTTATCAATAAACTTATATTGAAAAACTTTCAAGAGTTTTCATTTTTACAGTCGTGGTTGACATATTCATGGAAATGTCCATATGTTAAAATATGAAAAAATTATATATATTAAAAAGAATTCCTCCCACTTTCTCTATTTCCCACATTATAATATTCACATAGAAAAATTAAAAAATATTCAAAGTGTAGTTGAAATGTTAACTCTGTGTCTTGATTGTTTCATTACAAAAACAGCGACAAAGATCAGTTTGTTAAAAGCAGAAATACAACTGAAAGAAATTATAATTTCTTACACTTTTTGTTGTGAGTTTTGTTAACAGTAGTGTAGTGTATGTGAGAGTAACGAAAATTAATCGGCCTCCGAGAGCATACTAGGACTGTTTTGAAGTCATTTCAAAGAATTTCAATATGTTTACGTTGAGGTTGACCATGTGTGGCCGCCATTATCTTCTAATTTTTTTGTTAAGCCCATAATACCAAATTGTAATGGTAAGCTATAAAATTGACCAGTACGTGCAAATAATTTATATTTACTATCAGATGCATTAATTGTTAATGTAAACGTTATTTGAGTTGAGTTGAGCCAAACTTACGACACGGTGCACCGTTTTTGGGGTGGCCCTTTTAAAGTATACTCTATCGTTTGGCAGATAAAAGAACGACTAACAAACGCTTCATTGTAAAAAACCATTGCCAATGTACTAAAAAGTGTGCAGAAGAACCACATGCAGAAGTTACAAAAGAAGTTTTACATCACAAAGTTGTAGTCGGGGCTTGTGTCTAAAATCTTGCTTAGAAAAAAAATATATAAAATATGCAAAACTCCTTTACGCAATTTAATTGTTGAAAAATAGAAAATTCTCTTAAAACTTTAAAAAAAGTCATTTTAGTCGAAGTTATTTTTTTTTTCTTTTGTGAGTTATGCCACTGTTGCTGTAAACGCACGATATGTAGTTTCCTAAAAAGTATTTAATTACCAGTTGTAGGGAATTTAAGTCAATGCAACTTAAACTATTAAACCTAAATAAAACATGTGTTAAATATTTGCCTCAACTGGGACAAATGTAAAATGTGTAAAAAATTGTAAAGTACAAAAGTAAAAGAAAATATTCACAAGGTAACCAATATCTTGTGACATAAAAAGCAGCAAATAAGTAACAGCTTTGTAAAATATTGCCAACATAAAAATTAAAAGCCATAACAAATTGCAACTTAATTATTTAAAGAAAAGAAGCAGCAACAAAAAAATAAAACGATTTTTATTACTTTACAGCCACGCCTTTTAAAAATAAATATTTAGCTGCGCCTATTTAAATTTATGATGAATAGACAGACGTACAGACAGCCATACAGAGTAATAAAATATGTAACAACTTCCTTAAATATATATCCTTACATACAGACAAACAAACATACATCTGTATTTGCCTTAATGTCTTTGCTGTTACAACTTTGACCAAAGATGCACCAGTAGATAGATTTTAAGCTGAAGACAAAAAAAAAAAGAAACGAAATTGAAAAGAAAATATAAATTTAAGTACTTTTTAAGTTGTTGAAGGGTCCATAAAAAACTATTTATCTTTAGCACTTTATAACCTCCCATTTATTTTATTTCTGCCATCAACCCAAATATACTGGTACATACATACATGCACACATAAGTATTGTGTCCTACCATAAGTATTTCTATACTCACATGTTTGTTTGTCCTATTTATTTTTTATGGCTCGTACGTATGTATATACGTATATATTGTGTCGTTTTTTATAGTTTCTGGACGCGTGTATGTTAATCCTTCTTCTGGTCAGTTGTTAAACAAACAAAAAGGAAAAAGATATTTTACTTGAGAAAACTTAAACACTTCTTTCAGCTTCTTTATTTAATAAATTTTTTATGTTCTTTTAAAGTTTTTTTTTTTTTTGTATTTATTTTTATTTTTTTGCTTTCGATTTTATTATGAAGTTATTAAAATTTTATGGCCATAAATTCTTTTTTTGTTATATCTAATTTAGCCATAATTGTATTTTAATAATTTTCATATTTGTGGCCATTGAATGGTCAATATATGGAACTTTTTTTTTTATCAGATATATTAAGTTGTTTTCTTTTTATGTTCTTTGTATAAGAATCTTAATTGTTGACCAATATTTAGTGGCGTTTTTAATGTCTTTTTTTGGTTTTTCTTTATTTTTAATTTTTATAGCCTTAAATGTTACTGATATGAATTGATAAAAATACTATATAAGTATAAAAGTTTATGAACATTAACATTGAAAATATATTGAGGACAAATTGCAAATTCAAATACATTTTTCAATAACTTTATACCCTCAACAACAACAAGTTTTAAAAGGGGGTGTCCAAAGAAATTTCGAAAAAGGCTTTTTTGTGTACATTTTTCGTTATTCATTTACGGTCTAATTCATAAAAATTAAAAGAGCTTTATAAAAGGTTTATAAGTCATATTTCCATAGAAAATCAGTTTAATAAACCGTTTATAAACCTTTAATAACTTTTATGAATAAGGCAGTTAGTATTTACAGTCGAATATTTAAGTGTGATATAACGATGTTTTTGACTCGAGAGGGTTCTGTTTCCAAGGCGATTTCAATATAACAAATTAATTTTTAAGAAATATGTTAATTAGTATAGTAGTTCAGTTTCGGCAAACCCGAATATATTAGATTATCCCATAAAAGTTGTATCTGTGTCTGTGTTGGTGGGGATTTTTCAGGTGACAACGCTTTAACAGAAAGTTTTGTTTAGAAAGCATTTTAAAACGACAGCATAAATGATCTTACATCCTTGAAACGTTATAAATACACATCAATTAAAATCTCTTTGTTGCGGCCTAAAATTTAAGACATAAAGCAGGACAGTGCGACATAGCAGAGAATTTAGGGTAAAACTCTTTTACAGCGATCAAAAAGTCGTTCCAATTGTCTGCACTAGATATTTTTTAAGGATTTGCTAAAGTCACAGACTTATGCCAGTAAGTCACAACAGATCGCATCACTTAAAGTAAACATATGACACCTTTCATATTAGGCCTGCTTAACGTTGTAGTATTATAATTTAAATTTTAATCACTCGTATAATCATCAGTATGAAAAACGGGGTTAAGTTATATAATACATCATTTTATGTAGAAAACAGAATACTTGGATCTTTCAAATAAAAAAGAAAATAACCAACCTTATTGTGGGTACCGTTGTCATATTTTTGTATACCGTGTAATAGTAACGACAATCTATATATATAAAAGTGAAACTCTGTGTGTGTGTGTGTGTGTGTGTGTTAGCTATATACTCTGAAACTGTAAAACCGATCGGGCTCAAACTTTGGTAAGTTGTTGTACACATACCGGGGAGTGTTTATGGATGAAAAAAAGTGGGCGGGGCCACGCCCATAAAAAATTAGTTATCAGTTTTAGCTACTTGCACTTGACCGATTTTTCTGAAACTTTGTACACATATCGAGCTGTCATGACTAAATAATTTTGTGATAAGAAAAGTGGGCGGGGCCACGCCCCTAAAAAAGTTTTAATTTTGAGGCACTTGCACTGGACCGATTTTTCTGAAACTATGCACACATATTAAGCTGTCGTGACTTTATAATTTTAAGACTAAAAAAGTGGGCGGGGCCACGCCCATAAAAAAGGCTATAATTTTGAGGTATTTGCACCAGACTGATTTTTCTAAAACTTTGCACACATATTGAGCTGTCATGACTAAATAATTTCGTGATTATAAAAGTGGGCAGTGCCACGCCCATAAAAAAAATTTATCATTTTGAAGTACTTGCACTTGACCGATTATTCTGAAACTTTGCACACATATTGAGCTGTTATGACTTTACAATTTCGTGATAAAAAAAGTGGGCAGGGCCACGCCCATAAAAACCATTTTAATTTTGAGGTACTTGCACTGGTTCAATTCTTCTGAAACTTTGCACACATATTGAGCTGTTATGACTTTACAATTTCGTGACTAGAAAAGTGGGCAATGCCACGCCCATAAAAAATAAAAATTTTAGGTTTTTTCACTTGATATTCAATTAAAATTCAGAATGCATTTCAATTCATTAAGGGGCGTAGCAACGCGCGCCGGGTTTGGCTAGTGTTAAATAAATGAGACGTTAAATAACATAACTCACAATTAGCCTGCATAATTTCGTAATTATATAACCAACTCCCATTTATAAAACTTTTATGAATATAAAAACAACAAAGCTTTTTAACTTTCAAGTCTACTATAAAGCGATGTATTAATTGACGTAACTCCACTTAAAAATCAGTCGCTTCGAACAATAATTAAAGGCTTAAGTTAATGTAGAGAAAATACCATATTTCTTGCGTGGTCAATAAGCTATTAAGACTGGTTCATGCCCAAGTTACATGAATACCGAATGTGTTCATTTGTAAGTGCGATTATCGGCGTCAGATATTTGCATCAGTATGCGCATTGAAATCCTACAGCTAAAGGCTATAATATATGGCATGTTTTTTACATCTGATTTAAAATTTGTGAGACATATGTAAATCTACATGTCTGCCAAAATTGTACTTTTACAATACTTGTTTACATAGTTGACCTTAATTTACTAATCCAGCCTTTTCACTTGCTACCCGTATTGAGAGAATTAAAAGGGACAAATTGGTAATAACTGTGTCTGAACCATATATCCGCGAGTTTGTTTTCGACATTTTGGATTCGAAATTTGTGCACGTTAAAAAAAAAAAAACTAAAGACCTGACGTCTTAAAACAAAAAAGTTAATTTTGGTTTCTTAATTTTGGAGAAAAAAACCAGTTGTATTTTTGTATTTATATCAAATTAATTAAGTAATTTTTAAAGCGATTTTCTTGCATCTCTTGGGAATATTTTTTGAGACAAAGACTCAAATTTAGTGTCACTTTCGTGGCCAAAAGATAAGTAAGAGCTTTAAGATCTTTAGTAAATAAAATGCTTTTATCTTTAACTTTGTTGATTAGTGTTTTATTTCTCGAAAACTGTATACGGTTAATACAGTAGTTATATAGTTTACACATATTTGTGTAACTTGATTTTAATTTTATCACTTAAAACAATTTTCTTTTTATCACTTAAACAATTCTCTTAAAATGTAGACTAATAAAGTTAATATATATAATAATATTTATTATCTACAAATACATTATTTATTTTTTTATTTTAAAAAAATTTCTCTTATACTATACTTATTTACATATATGTATATTTTAAGAAAAACTACTTTTTTATTATATTAGAAATATTTGCAATAAATAAAGTTAAATTTTTTTCTCAGTGTACATAGAACCCCACACAATTATTTTTGTGTTTATGGAATATAACATGACAAAATCTGACCTTTCTCAATACATTTATGAGCGACTACTCAAGCACTTTAAGAATTAGAAAAAAATCTATTAATATTTTTTTTAAACAAATAAGACTAAAATTGACGTAAATTTATAATGCAACAATTAAATCGTTTAAGTAAATAGTAAACAAACAACAAAAATATTATTGTTAAAATTTACGACCAAAATAAACACAATCTTTAAAACTAAATTTTTTTTTAGTTGTATAAATAAACATCTGATCATGCAGTAGATGAAAGTGCGCACTAGAGAACAAAAAGTGCACTCATTACACTAACTACTCTTTATTTACACACGGTACACTAACACTTGCTTACACATACACGTTTTATTATGTTTTGTTGGTGTTTATTGTTATTATTATTAGTGAATTACACTTGATTGTTTCTACAAAGAAGAAGAAGAAGAAGAAGAAGTAACAACAAAGAATGCCAAGTGAAATAAGTACGTTGCAGTGTGTTAGTAGTAGAGGGTTTATTTAATGGGGGGCTTGTCTCTTTGCCATTTATATAGTGAGTACAAAAATAAATAAAAAATTAAGTGCACACACTTATAAACAAACACTAATCCATATTTATTTGATTTAGTGTTGGTGAAATTTTAGTTTCCGCATTGCTTTTTTTTTCTTATGAGCATATGTATGTATTTGAATTTATTTTCTCACTACTACACATTTGTATATAAAAAAAATATGCACATGCATTCATTATTACAACAACAGCCATAATAATAGACCTGAAGGTGTTTAATACATACAATGAAAATAATGAAAATAAATAACAAAAATTAATTCGTTTAACTATCAACATGAGTGACAAATTTTACTGTACACATGAAATAAAATAATTAAGGGGGTGTGTACCCAAGGTTAAATGCTTAAACACTATTTCGTGTACCTTGTATTTTTCTTCAACCTATTTATATACATAAATAATATCGTCACCTTAAATGCAACTGGTGCTAGTTATTACAAGCGGTTTAAAATCGACTTGACTTTTAGAAATATTTTTAATAATTACTTGACCAAAAAAAAAAAGATTGACAAAGTTACGATATGAAAAAAAGTGTTGTCAGGGTGGTTCGCATTTTAAAGGACGATATATAATTATACATTCTTAAATGCATTTTGATATATGTTTATGTGTCTACAAATACATACATAAGTTGGTCATTAATGTATTCATACTTTTTTTTTATTATTCTTAATTTAATAGTTAAGACTACTATCTATTTAAATTTTTGTGATTTTGCTATATTTTTATGGCCACAATTAAGCGCCATTTGCAGATGCAGTAGTGTCAAATTTCTTTCGTTAAAAACGCCTATTTGTTCGCAATTAATACACTATTTTTGTTCTTAAAATTTTTTAAATTTTTATAAATGTTTTCTAAATGATTTATAAATGGTTTATAAATGTTTTATGAAATTTGATTTATAAACGTTTTAGAAACCGTTCACAAATTTTACGAATAAGACAAAAAATATTTAATTTTGAATATAAGGATAGTGCTTTTGTCTAAATACTTGCCGATATTTGTTAAGTTTCCAATGACACAATGACTTTATTGAAATTAAATAATCTATTGCTTTTTATTAATTTTTAAGTAGTTTAATTCGCTTAAATTCAATTAACTGTTTTTAGACCTTTACAAATAGCGCTTGGTAGAAGTCATGTATAAGCCAGTCTTACAACATCATAAAGCACCGGCTAATTTAAATTACTGTATTCCATGTATATAACAAACCAAGGCATAATTCAACAGGTAGTGGCAGTTCGGAAGGAGTTTTTTGTTTATGTTTCTTATATAAAAGGCTTGATATTTCACATAAATAAGAGAAAAGAAAAAAAAATAGTTTTTCTTAGCTATTGACTTTGACAGCTGAAGTATAAATTTAGTGAAGAAAAAACTAATCAGCTGATTAATAAATTTGCCTTTATTATAAGCATTTATATATTTTGTATATTTTTAAGTCCCTGTTAACGTTTAGTTGTTAATTACAAAAAAAAAAAGTGTAGTGTAGCACAAAGTCTCATATATAAAAACCTATAAATGATAACGCACCTTTACAGATCTTTTAAATCAAGTTCAAAAGTCTTAAGATCAGTTTTATTTTTCATCGCAGTTGGTTACTAGCACAACTTTATTTTCGACGCTTGAAATTTTAAGCTTAAAATACATAGCACGCTTAAAAGCGACAAAACTTTTGATGCATTGTAAACTTTTCGCACCATAAAAATTACAAGATACAAATCACGCTTGGTGGACTACATAAACATAAATGTTTTATATCAGCTGATTAGCGGTTAAAATATATACGCATTAAGAAAAAGTAACTGAACTTTTTGCGCCTCTCGCATTACCAAATTATTTGGTTAACTTGTCATATGATTAATTAGAATTTTTTTACAAAAGTCTTAAATATAGATAAGATAGATACTAAAGACAGAATATTAATTTCTTCAGTCTTCCAGTAAATATACCTTTACCGTGCTTAATTAATTTCACATAAATTTCTAATACCTTAAAGATATACATAATATTAAATTTTTCAGAATTGTTTGATGTTAATTAATGTAATAAGTACATGGAAAAACATATATATCTACATAATAACAATCATTTAGTTAATTATTTTAATATGTATGGTTAAAGCTCATCAATGGTTCCAGGTAGAAAGGCCCAACTCATATATTTACGAAATTGAGTTGTTTGGTAGTTCCTATACATCTCACACAAATACACCTCAACACAAAAAAGACTCGAATTTATCGATCCAAAGCAGTGAACGAAAACAAACGAAACGAAACACAGTACAAATCATCTAAGTCAGAAACTTTTCAATTTTCATGAATCGTTTTGTTTGCGAGCAAAACAAAACCACAAACTGTTCAATGCAAAAGAGCATAAACAAAACAATTCGGGTTTTGTACTTAGGCATTGCTTTGACGGTATGTTTCGTTTGAGTACGAAACAAGAATGAAACGTTTGCAAACGTTTGCAGAACAAAAAGATCATAACAATCATAATAACAATGCACCATTACCAATTCGCAAACTATAGTCAGTGACTTCATATCGTTATTAGGATCATAAAATTAATGTAGGTAGGTAAAATGTTAAAAAATTCCCAACAACAAGCAGCAATAAACATGTAGATTTTTTCATGTAAAGAGCAAATCAATCAGCAAACGTTTTGAAACGTTTGCAGAAAGTATTGTACTGTATTGTTTTGCATGTTACATATTGAAGTTGAGTACTTTTCGATTCTGGTTTTGTTAGCACTCATAGTACAAAACAATACATGATATCATTGCAAATCATTTGGACGAGAAATGATTCCAACAAGACGGATCACAAGCCATACAGGGCGTGAAACCATCACTTTGATGAGCCAAACTTTTGGCAACCGAATTATCTCAAGAAACGGAACTGTGAATTTTCCATCTTATTTATGAGATATGACACCTTTAAACTACTTTTTGAGGGGGTACATCAGATTTCTGGTGTATAAGTCAGTGAAAAAAGAAGTTAAAAATATTACCGCCAGCATAGCGTTCATAAGGCGCAATTGCGGAGACCATATGCCTGAATTATTTTTTAATATTAAATGACATCAAATTTGTAAACCAATAACGCTAAAACGTTGGTCATTCCCCTGAATTTGTTGTTTTATTTTTAAATGAAGTTCTATTCCTCTAAACAAATACTATATTTATTGGTATGTTACGATTTAGCTGATTTTTGTTAACATGCTAGATACTGATAGAAATTACAAACAAAAACAGAAAATTTTAAAAGTTATACACCATTATGTACGCTAAATTGTCAGCATTGATTAAATTGTGCTCATTTTTTTCAGTAAACATTTCTATTTAATTCTCATGTTTTTTAATATTTAGTCTCAACCACTTAAATATATATAAAATCATACGACTATGTCGACATGTATGTAAAACTAAATATACACACAAACTAATATGCAAATTTACACTATAAATTCATACAATAACTAGCTTATACCCGGTGTGCTTCGCCACCCCCATCGTAATGAAATAAAAATTTTATAGTTCAAAAATATATTTATTATTATACTCTAACTATTATCGCTTCCTAGATATACGAATTTTTGAATTTAATTCATATGACAGGTGCCACGCCCACTATTACTAAAGCATCCATTTCTTATCAAAACAGTCATATAGATGTCAAAGCTTCTCGTACAAAATTTGGGTACTCTAACTATTATCGCTTCCCAGATATACGAATTTTAGTATTCAATTGCTATGAGAGCTGCCACGCCCACTATTTCTAATGTACCCATTTCTTCCAGAAATGTTTATTTGGGTTTCAAAGTTGCTCTTGCAAAATTTTAGTACCCTAATCGATATCGTTTTCCAAATATACGAAATTTAGTATTTAATTCATGTGGCCACGCCTACTATTGAAAGTCCGCCCATTTTTTTACCCAAATGTTCGTGTGGATGTCAAAGTTTACCGTACTTAATTTGAAGACTCTAACTGCATTAACTTTCGTGATATATAATATTTAATACTTATTCTTTAATAGGGCGTGGCACCCCGCCCACTTACAGTTCAAACCAAAGTATAGCCTATAGTTCCTTCCAGACATACAGCAAGATTCTGTGAAAATTTCAAGGAAATCGGTCCAGCCGTTTAACCGTCTATAAAGCACAAACAAACATACAAACACACATTGATTTTATATATATACTTAGATATGTATGTATGAACATATGTGAGTGCTACTAATACAAAAAAAAAACTACTATGATTAACATTAACATTTTTAAAAACGCAAAAACTTAGCAAACAGATCGACTAAACAGTACCAATTATACGAAGCAAAATGTTTAGAAAAAAACTTGAAATATTTATTATAATTATTACAACTACATACATTGTTGAAAAAATCTAATCAAATTGAAATGAGCACAAGTACTAGTACTCGTATTAAATTAAACATTTTTAAAAATCGTGATGCTCGTTTATAACATTTTTCGATTAAAAGAGAATGTTTAAATATAAATTTTGCGATATATACTTTTGATTAATTGATTCTAACACGTAGTGTAAAATAAACTTTTTTTGCCGTTTTATTGGATTTTCATTAAATAGAGTTATAAATATTGTTTGAACATTAACCTATGCGGAATACTTAGTTTACAGTAAACGAAAGAGGGGGAAACCCAACAGTTTCTCTATAGTCAAGGTTTGAGAATGACACAATCACGTTAGGGTATTCAATCGATGATACGTTAAACGGTTAATCGCTCACCGGTTTGATTAATTTTAAATTTAGTATTTTTGAATAAAATGTAAGCAAAAACTCTTATCACAAATTAATGAGTTGAGCATTTCTTCACAACTTAAAAGTTGCCATTATTTTAACATGGCACGAAGTCATTGGCAGTAAGTAATTCCCTCGCTTACATATTGGATCTTACATAAGCAGAGAGGCCAATTTAGCACCTTTCGCTATAGATTAAGCGCAAAGACGCAGTTTTGGTAGTCAGTGCCATTTTTTAAAAATAATTAAATAATTATAAAACAAATTAGTACATTTGTGCTTTTCTTTTCAGTTCGTACCTTGAAATTTATAGCTTATTTAGTGAATATTTAAATACCAACTTAACATAATGCTCGAAACAAATTTAAAGATCCCTTTTTATTCGATAATAAATGTTGTATAAAAGATGGACTTGCATCTCAACTAATATACCTTTTTAATAAATAATTTTGCGAATACTTATAGATTTAAAAGTAATTCCAAAAAAATGTTAAAACTAAAAAAGTTTTATAGATTTCAATAAAATATTTAACATTATAAAGGGTGTCCAAATTTAAAATATTAATGGTCAATGGAAATCGATACTGTAAAATGATTCATCGCATTTTGTGCCGGGAGATTTATTATTTAGACGTAGAAAATATGTTGTTTCAACAGGATGGTGCCACATGCCACAAATTAAGAGAAACAATGGATCTTTTAAGAAAACTTCAAAAAATAATTTTTCGTAGAAAACAAGCGAATTAGCAACCAATATCGAGCAATTTAACACCTTTAGACAATTTTGTGTGAGTTTTTTGAAAGAGGAAGCAACGACATTATCGAACAGATATCAACTATTGACAACAGATTATTGAAAAACGTGATTAATAATTTTATAAAAGATTGGGAGCCTACCGAGCCAGTAGGGGCACTCACTTGACCGACATATTTTTTTATTTTTAACCGGAACCTATCTATATATATAAAAGTGAAACTCTGTGTGTGTGTGTGTTAGCTATAGACTCCGAAACTGTAAAACCGATCGGACTCAAACTTTGGCAAGTTGTTGTACACATACCAGGGAGTGTTTATGGGTGGAAAAAAGTGGGCGGGGCCACGCCCATAAAAATTAGTTATCAGTTTTAGCTACTTGCATTTGACCGATTTTTCTGAAACTTTGCACACATATCGAACTGTCATGACTAAATAATTTTGTGATAAGAAAAGTGGGCGGGGCCACGCCCCTAAAAAAGTTTTAATTTTGAGGTACTTGCACTGGACCGATTTTTCTGAAACTTTGCACACATACTAAGCTGTCATAACCATATAATTTCGTGATTAGAAAAGTGGGCAGGGCCACGCCCATAAAAAAGGTTATAATTTTGAGGAACTTGCACCAGACCGATTTTTCTGAAACTTTGCACACATATCGAGCTGTCATGACTAAATAATTTCGTGGTTAGAAAAGTGGGCAGTGCCACGCCCATAAAAAATAGGTATCATTTTGAGGTACTTGCACTGGACCGATTATTCTGAAACTTTGCACACATATTGAGCTGTTATGACTTTACAATTTCGTGATTAGAAAAGTGGGAAATGCCACGCCCATAAAAAAAATTATAATTTTTAGGTTTTTGCACTTGATATTCAATTAAAATTCAGAATGCATTTTGATTTATTAAGGGGCGTAGCAACGCGCGCCGGGTTTGGCTAGTCTGTAATAAATTGAAACAAAAATATTTTTTTGAAGGTCGAATAAACCTTTTTATTCTTCTAAATTCAATAATCAAGCTTGAATTCTAGGTTTTTTATTAAAAAAATTTTAATTTTTGTTTTTAATTTCTCAAATTTCATATTCTATATATTCTGCTTTGTTCTCTACTAAAAGCATTAGCAAAAAATCACAACCTTAAAAAATTATTTTTTTTTTAATTTTAGCGCTTTTTAGCGCGTTTCGAGTTAATGCCTAGTGGATTTCAGTTATAAGTAATTAACACCACTGCATATACGTACTAACTTTAATAGAAATAAATAAGTTCTTGATTTTAATAACTTAAATAACCCATTCACACATATTATGGATTTACAGAAGTCGTTCAGTTCCTTTAAGGTGGAAGATTTGGTAATAAGACATCAGTTTACTAATGAATTATTATATTAACACAAACTTATAATAACGAATCATTTTTGTGATTTTATTATTTACCCCCCGACCACACGAGCAATATGTTTGGCAATTATTGCCACAGCAATGTCAAATTCTATTGCCAACACAAGATATTAACGTGTGGACTAAATGAAAATGTATTAAAACACATATTTAGAAATAAATGTTATATTACATTGCTGAGCAATAATCTTTTAACACAGGCTGTCAAATTCAATTGCAAAAAAATAAAATGTAAAAACAACACCTATGTATAAGAGAACGTCGCAGAAAAAAAAAGAAAACAAAATATTAAAATTAACATTGTTATTATAAAAAAAGAAAATTGTAGTTTTTAATTATATTTAAATATAAATGGCAGAAGAATCGTATTAGTCAAGTGCCTTTGGTGAAATTTATTTTCGTATATTTTTTTTGTAAAATTTTTAATTATAGATCAATCTCCAGGAAAATTTTTAATTTTATGTTTTAAGACGCATATATTAAGACATTATCAAACGCTCGTATTGTCGGGGGGTTGAAAACAATTAATTTATTAAAAATTTTAATAGCTCGGTTAATCGAATAAATTAAAGTGAGTTGAAGATTGATTACCAAGTAAATAATTAAGCCCATTACTTTTTAAGTATAATTTACTGAATACCCTAACAATTACACAGCAATATTTAGAAACAAGGTTAGTAATTAAACCTAATTATATATGTACGTTTAGTTTTTTTAATTATATAGTTTTTTCAAATATCCTGTTAAAGACAATATCAACAAAAATGTTTCGAATAAAAAGCGGCTCCACGAAAAGCCCCCCAATGAAATAGCGCCCAAACAAGAAATGAAATATTCTCCAAATTTTTTTCATAAATTTTTGGGTGTTATTTCATATGAAATAACTCCCAATTTTTTTGGGCCGTTTTTCATTTTTTTTTTGGAAATTATTTCATATTTCATTTGGGGTTTTTAAATTATGAAATAATCTCCAATGAAATAACACCCAACAAATTTTTAAAATTCGGGGCTTGTTTCATAGCGTGTATAATTTGGGTGATATTTCATTTTGTATTCGGGGGTTATTTCATTTTTAAAGCTTTTGGTTTTTGGGGGTGTTTGTAAATAAATTATATAAAAATATGCCTTTTACAAGAAAACTTTTAGCCTGTGAATATATTACAATATCTTTGTAAAAACATAAATGATAACGTTCTAGATTTGGATGGTGCGACCTTCATGACGGACTACAAAATTAGTATACAGACGGTTGTTGGTTCCACTTCTGCCAAACAGTGAGGAGGTACATAATAACAAAGTGTAACCAACTGCCAGCATTTATACATACAACGTATATTTTCTCCATCTTGAATTCATGAGCACCATTTTGTTTTTTAACCATTCCTTACGTATAATGTATTAAGTTTATTATTTATGTATGTACATGAAAATAATTTTTTGGTAGATGGGTTTCAAAAATAAATATATTGGAAATATTAAAAAATTCTTTCTCCATACTTCCTCACATCTCCATTACAGAAAATTACTGCCTTCTTAACAATATTGTAACTATAAAAACGTCTCCCATGAGTTGGATTTTCAAGCCATTCGTAAAGTTTTAGGATAGCTCGTTGGTGGCTGATCTGAAATTGCTTTTATCGTATAAGGGAAAATAACTGCACTGGACTTAGTCCATTTACAAAACCAAAAGTAGTCACTATTAAACGAGCTTTTTGCACCAAAAAAAATTGGTTATGAATGCTAACACTATCCTTATTAAGAAGAAGACGCCTGCGGTCCTCCACACGATTTATACCAATAAATTTGCGATTTTGCTGTTGGTCCATATTGACTTTATGAAATCCTTAATAAAACTGACTCTTTTATGAATTTCGGGCATAATTTCATTTTTGTTGCTGATGGGGTTTATTTTATTGGGGTTTAAATTATTTTCATCATTGGGAGTTATTTCATATGAAATTACTCCCAAATATTGGGGGTTGTTTCATTTTCGCTTTGGGGTTTATTTAATTTATTTTTCGATGTTATTTCATTTACTGTTTTTGGGTGTTATTTCCAATTTTTTGGGGTTTACTTCATTGGGGATTGTTTCCTGGGCTTTATTTCATTGGGGGGCTTTTCGTGGAGCCTAAAAAGCTATGTACATACATTATATTCAAATATTTGTTGAAAATATTTTTTAAATATTTTTTGAAAATGTTTTTTAAATATTTTTTGAAAATATTTTTTAAATATTTTTTGAAAATATTTTTAAATATTTTTTGAAAATATTTTTTAATAATTTTTTGAAAATATTTTTTAAATATTTTTTGAAAATATTTTTTAGATATTTTTTGAAAATATTTTTTAAATATTTTTTGAAAATGTTTTTTAAATATTTTTTGAAAATATTTTTTAAATATTTTTTGAAAATATTTTTTAAATATTTTTTGAAAATATTTTTAAATATTTTTTGAAAATATTCCTTAATAATTTTTTGAAAATATTTTTTAAATATTTTTTGAAAATATTTTTTAAATATTTTTTGAAAATATTTTTTAAATATTTTTTGAAAATATTTTTTTTTTAATTTTTTACAAGTAAAAATTTGCTACATTTTTTATAAATTCAAATTTTTCCTAAAATTTTTAATAAAAAAAATTTGTACATATTAGAAAAAAAAAACATTAAGAATAGAAAAATGGATGCAAATGAATGGAAAATTAAACGATATATCTATAAAAATTTTAAAAAACAATTAAACAGAATAGTGTCTACAAAAGTCAGAACACAAAAATTTCCATAATTATATGGTTGACATTAACGTTCAATATTTTATTTTAATTTATATTAGTCTACAAGTTCAATGTGATAATGGCAGAATATCTGGGGAAAAAAAGTACTTAACCGATACTGGCTAAGTGGAATTTATTTTCGAAACCAGATACGGTTTCATCAGCACTCTTTGATTAGAACTACAAATGTTGTTTGTAAATATCAATTGCTTAATAAAATTTTTTTTATGAAATATGAAGAAAAGAAATGTGAATTCTAATTGATTTTATGTAGTTCATACATCAATAAGTTAGAACGAACTTCACCAAAAAAAAAAAAAAAAAATTTAAGTAGATTTAAATTAAAGTCTTGATCAAAATGTACAACGTGAGAGGTTCACTATGTTCTGCTTCTCCAATACTTAAAGTCCATATAAAAAAATGTAAACAATAAAGTACTTGTGCAATTGCAGCCACCTTATGAATTATGATTGAATTTTTTGGTTTATTTTCGGTTTTATTACCGATTTTTCTGATTTTCAATACCGATCTGCTCTTGAATATTTCTGATATTTTGATACCTCACGTTGGTCCAAGTGATGTTAGGGGGCTTCTAAAAGTTGATTTCAACACACAAACGGACAGACGAATAGGGCTCAATTTTCGACTTTCAGAAAATATGACAAACCTATGTATACCCTTACACTGTGAAAGGTATAATTAAGTGCCGATGTCGATTTTTTTTTTTTTAATATTTTAAGCATTAACGTATTTCGCAGGAGCAGGCTTTTTATTGTACCTTATATTATTTCTACGGCGACCATTACAAAATTTATATTTGTATTACTTATAATGAAACCTATTATTTTGAAAATGTACAGACGGACATACAGACAAAGCTAAGTCTGCTTAGAAAGTAATTCCAAATTGGGTCTACGTTATTCATACGGCGTAGGGAATACATGTAGCAACTCTATTATATATAGTGTTTGGCGATAATTGTTTTAAGTCATGTTGACATTAGGCAGATACTGGTCGAAAAAAGACGTAACTACTTAATAAAATATTTTAATTTATGCCCCTTTTTTATTTTGTTTGATAAAATAAAAACATATTGTAACAACAGATCATTATATCTTTTTTGACTTTATTTGGTATAAGGAAAATTATACATAAAAATTTATCATTTATTTGGGTAAATATTTGTCTAATGTGAATTTAGTTAAAGACATAGCGAACTTTACGAAAATCTTAATAGAAAAACATCTTGTTTAATAATATAAAAAAGTCAAAGTTGAAGTTGTAAATGGCATCACAGTATTGAATAATACAATCTACTGTACCCACAATACTTCTCTTTAATTCAATGCCTTAACGAAATACTATAATAATTATTTATTTAATGCTCTGCAAAAAGTCATACTATACATATGAATACACACATATTTAAAGCAATACTTACATATACATAAATGTAAATAATAAATATAATACGTTGTAATTTTTCACACTACAATAATTGAATTTATTGATCAATTATAGCAAAAATGCGCAAAAGAAAAAAATTAAAATCACTTGTAGTTGTCGTGATAGTTGCAGTTTTTTTTTTTAATTCTGTTATTAAATTATTTATATTATTAATTCTGGATTAATTATGCAAATTTGTTGTTTTAATAAGCGTTGTTGTTAATTAAGAAAAAAATAAATAAATAAAAATTGACTTAAAATGCAAATGTGGCTTCAGTATGTGTCATGTGGGGGGAGGGTGAAAAATTGGATCGGTAACGATTTGATTTTTTCCATTTCATATTTAAAAATAATATGCAGAATCATATTAAATACTGTACTTTTGTATTCAGCTGTGGCAGTCAATTATTGCTATTGAACATTAAAACAAAGTTATATTGGTATGTTGTACGTACATATGTCATATGAAAGTAAGTTTTTATTATACTTAAAAAAACTGCAAAAGGTTAAAATTTTGATTTTTTTATCATCTTTAGCTTAACCTGGCGTTTACACATGCCACTTACAGTTCGAAAAACTCAATACACTCACACTTTTCGCAATGACAGCTCCAGTGGCAGTTACTTTTGCAAGCGAGTAGAAATATTATAATTGCATGCCACTAAATGACAAAGCGATAAACAATGTTACCCTGTTAAAAACTTAATGCAAATTTACTGGATTATTGTAAAACTGCAATATAACCCTGCAAAAAAAAGACATGCAAAAGAAAAAGTGAATGCATGAGTAGTTCAATTGAGGCGATTTTAACATTAACATATCATTGGAGAGCATGTGTTTATAAGAATCTATTAATAAAATTCACTTCTTTCTAATAAGTGCAGGCAATGCACACATGTTAGGTGAAAAGAAACCCATGTTTCATGAGTTCATAAAGTTTGTTTACAAGAATTGTTTAAGATATTTTCCATGAATTTGTAAGTATTTTGAAGTACATCAGTTATGACAAACTATTTGAAATATGCATTCTCTTGCACTATTAATTCTAAAGTCATGGCAAATGACATTCACTGTGAACTAATGTAAAATTTTTTTGCTGGGTATCTTTTGCCCATGTGTTAATAGCAACTTAAATCGCTTATAAGTTCTAAAATACTGTACCAATCTTAATAGAATTGAAATTGTGCACATCTGCAAGAAAATTTCTTTCAAATAGTATATTTTTGTTTGGTTGCATAATGTGAGCGTAACTGCGTAACAAATAATGGAATTCACAACTTGTTGCTTACAAAAATTACTTTTACGATTGCCATTTTGTCAGATGTCTCTAAGAAATATTTACAAACAAGAAAGCATTCTATACCAATTCTGTCAGACTTCTGACCGAAAAAGATATGAAGTGGTTGACACGAACTCAGATAGACTTATCATGAGACAAGTCTTTATTCGAAGAAGTGCTAAAACGCATGCATAGTTCATGAAAATAAACCCACGTTTCATGAGTTAATAATGTTTGTTTACAACAATTCTTTAAGATATTTTGCATGCATTTGCGTGTGGTTTTGGGGAAATCATTACTGTGTAACTGGATTTGAATTGGAGAAGGCATTCTTTATGCCTCCTCTTACAGTTACGAATTAGAAGTAATGAAATACTTTATTCACTTTGAGCTAGTGCAAAAATTTTTTGCTGGCAAGTTTTAACTTGTTAAATGTATGATTATGATATATTTTGGAAAAACCCAAGAATGTGTATTATTGACCAACGGTATCATCAAAATAATACTAATAAAAATATTTGTTAGGCGCTTCTCCAAAAATTCGCCTTTATAATGCACTCGGTAACTCTATGTTGTAAACAAAAAGTCAATATGGGGGCAAAATAAAGCCTAGAAGATATTTAAAAAATTTAATAAATTGAATATAAATGATAAATTTTAGAGGCGTAGCGATATAAAAATAGGCATACGAATTAATACCAAAAGAGATGGGTACAAGAAGTGGTAAAAAAATTACACATAGACGAAAAATGGAAAACTAATACAAATAAATCTGGTTCTGTAGCAAAAGAACGCCTCGTATCCCTTATCCATGGTACAAAGAATGTTAAAGTTTACGCGTTGATGAGATTTTGAAAATTAATTTGCACTAGCATGTATAAACGGAAATGCTTTTTGTAGAGATTCTACTACTTCAACGATTTATTCCTTAATAATACGTACTCAACACTTGCCTGCCACTACTTGCATGTGTAAATCCAGGGTAAAGCAATTTATGCAAAAGTGGCTTTTTTCATATAAAATCTTTACAAAAAAAAAAAGTAAAAATAAAGAAATTTAATTAATAATGCAAAAGTCAAAATATTTATATTTGTTTATGATACATAAAACGCAAAAAAAATTAATATACACTTTGACAATCATACACAAAAGTCAGAGTCAAAGTCAAATAACCGTAACAGATAAAGGTTTTTTTTACAAATATAAAACGACACAAAAAAAATTGCATTGATAATTAAAAAATTCTTATATATGTACATACATATGTACATACTTATGTACTATATCTTTTTGTTTGTGTATATCCACCAGAGACTGACAACATGTACATGTAAAAGTTTTTTAATCATTAACACATTTTAGTCGTTTCTATGTTTATCTTTACATTTACCAAAGCATGTTTGCGTCGAAAGAGTTATATTTTTACGCAGCATTTTTTAATGTTATCTTTTTATACGTTTATTACATACATAAATAAACACTGTCTGCAATAATGGCAAAATTTCAAATTGTTATCATTGATAAGGTGAAGTATTTTTTTACACCCTTCACAGAGAGTGTTAGTATATATAGGTTTTAAATTAGACGTGAAATCTCTGAACCTATAAAGTATATATTTTTTAAAAGCATATGAATAGGGTGACACCAGGGTTTTCAGCCACATTGCCAAGATTGCTTCAATTGACGCATTGGAAGACAACATTGAAGCATTTATTCATGAGATACCGGCCGAAATGTTGAAAAGAGTATGCCAAAATTGGACTAAGCGGATGGACCATTTGAGGCGCAGTCACGGTCAACATTTGCATGAAATAATCTTCAAACATAAAATTATATGGACCGTACTATCGATTCAAATAAAGATTTCATGAATTTTTCTGAATTTTATGTGTTTTTTTTTAACTGCTCTATAGCTTTTAAAAAATCACGCTTTACATGCGTCATATCAAAATATCAGAAATATTTGGAAAAAGATTGGTATTAAAAATCAGTCAAAAATTTATGACAATTTATTTACTATCCGGCAAAGTTTTTACCTATAACTTTCTATTCTTTGGAAAAAATATATACTCTAAATATATAAAATTGTTCAAGCTCACAAATAATTTTTTGATGCGTTTAAGACACAAAATTACAAGCCATGGTCGCAAAAATTATTTCTAAGAAAATCTAACAGTTTCTATATTTGTTGTACAGTCGAGAAAGCCAATATGGGAATCAAATTAAAGGTCTTAACTTGCGCAATATAACACACTATAAAAATGTACTCCTTCGATCACACCCAATATTGATGCAAAATGAAAGTGCTTAACCAATAGATTACAATTAACTATTAAAAAAAGGTAAATCTCAGATGAGATCTGAAACAAAATGGCGAAATTTTTTTTAGCCCATTAATATGGATATCAAATGAATAGGCCTGACTAGTAGAATATATTTAACTTTGTAAAATTTTAAAATAAAAAATACCACTGAAAATAACAAAGAAAATGACACATAACATGTACATACATGATGGTGAACAGTATTTACAGAAAAGGCACGGTCGAATATATAGACTCTTGCTTGTCAATGGAATTTTTTATATGTTATAATTTTATAAAATATACAATTAATATTATGAAGTACAAAATAGTTAATAATATAAACCATTATTTCAAATTGTAAGCAGTAAAACATACAATTTTCGAATAAAAAATGTATTTAATGTTGCCAATATAGCGGTTGGTGGCCGAAGTGCGAAAATTAAATATCCAAAAATATGAACATGTAACTACTTTGCGGTAACTAATTTTAAATAAATAAACAACACAGACTTGCATATTTATATGTGCATGTGATTTGATATAAGCAAAAATATAATAAAACGACTAAATAATTTATATGTTCTATCAATTCCTTATTGAATGTAAGCAATGTGAAAGCAGAAAGTGCTACATTTGATCACCCTATTGCTCTTTCCAAATTTGTTTAAAAACCCTACAATTTTACCTGGTAGTACTGTGTACACCTTTTTGCTTGAGAATGATGTAAATAATATTAAGCTGGAAAGATCAGAACGTCAGAATTTTGGTCTTTTCAGCAATAATTCGATGCTCCCTTTGCATCACCACCAACATGGCACCGTAAGAGATTTGCCTCACACCCGTTGGCCACACGAAATATATTGAACGTAAAGAGCAAATCATTGACGAAACAGCAGGAACTTCTACCAGAAGGCATTCTGCTAAGCTAAAAAATGCTGGTACATCACTACGAAGCATTTAGAAAAATATTTAATGTTCCATATAAGGTGTAACTAGTGCAAGAATTAAGACCCGCAGATTATCGGCAACGTCTAATTTTGCAAATAAAAACAGTTGGCCAGAAATGAAATCAACTTTACTGAATATCTGATTATGAATGATAAAGCTAATTTTCATTTGAATAGCTTAGTTAATAAGCAGAACTTTAGATTCCAAGAGTCATTCATCAACGCCAATTACACTTCAATAGGTGTACAATATTGTATGGCAAGTGGGCCTTACTTACTTACTTACTTGAAGATGCAAGTGCTGTAACCGTATATGCATAAAGTTATCGGTTTATTATAGAATATTTTTCTCATCCTGCTCTTGAAAAAAGACCTGAGATGTGGTTTCAGCAGGATTGACCGACTGCCCACAATGCCCGAGATACAATGATACTTAAAAATCAAATTTTTCGAAAGCAAATAATTTCCAGAAATTAGGAAATTATTAGGACACCGCGTTTGTCATATACCGACTATTTTCTTTGGGGTTATTTTAAGGAGCGAGTATAAGTGAACAAGCACGAAATAATCTTCATAAACACACAGTGTTGACAGCGGCAGAAAAGATTTACAAAAACTTGGCAGCACAAAAATTTTACTATCTTATTAAACTACCTTGGTAAGGAAATTAAGATAAAAGTTTTTGAAATTTCATTTGAGTGTGTTCACAGTGCTCCAAAGTGTTGTATGTTAAAGGAGGACCTGTTGCTTTTTTCTTCATGCCATTTTAAATATCCGTTGTTCCAATAAGTAATAATTTATAAATATACCGTATACATGCATGTTGATTGCATGAAAATACCACCATTTTTTATTTATTTATTTTTTGGTTTTTTACTTGTCATAAAAGATTCTGTTTATTGGCATTCTTATTTGTTTGACCGATCATCTCCCCCTGTCTGCGTCAAATATTTGTTTACATAATAAACAACAATGGTTGTTAAAAATGCTAAGATTTTGCTGTCAAACAAATATGCAATGGAATGGAATGGAATACAAATAGGCTGACATACTCAATAAAGCGTTTAATTTGAAGATGGCTTAAAACATAAAACATAAACTTTATTGGATTCGAATTTCTGTTAATTAATTTTTTTTTTTTACTTTTATTGTCATTCTTTCCGTTTCTATATCAAAACAACACTTTGCCTTAAGAAAAATGTTTGTTTATATTTTCTTTATTTATTTTTTTCTTTTAACAAAAACTTCTCAGATCGTTGTAGTTTTTACGTATTTTGCTTTTTATTGTTTTGTTTATTTTATTATAATTTTTTTTCCCTAAGATCTCATTTTCAGTTTTCATTTATTTTTATGTACATACATACATATACAAACATATACATACAAATACATACAGACTATGTATAAATGTTAAACGTTTTTAATGTGCAAACAAATTTGAGCACACAACAACATAATTCAAATTCAAGTTCACGGTCATAATCTATCTATCTGCTTACTCATCACTGTCATCGACTTTTAACGAATAGAATAAAAGATACACCAAACAAATATAAACAAAACGTTGACTTATGTACGTACATACACACATACATATGTGTGTATGTTCTGTTTACATAATACATTCACTTATGTTGAATGAGATTTTTGAATGTTTATTTATTTATTTTTTTATGTTGCAATAACAACACATTTGTTTTTGTTTTACTTAAACGTTTTGGTTGTGGGAACAGAACTTGTAACTGATTTTTTTTTTTTTTTAGTTTTCTTGCTGTTTTGTTTATAAATAAATATTTTAAATATGAGAAGAAATATTAAATTATAGGAATTATTTTTCAAAAAATTGTTAGTCAATAACTTAAAAACTCGAAAATGTTAGACACCAAATATCAATAATGTTTGCCATTTGATTATCATCATCATTTCATGCCTACCAAACGTGTGAAATATGTATATTAAAACGTAATGTTGAAATTCTTTCCCAGCTATAAATACCCTACGTGGATTTTGTCGGCTGCTGGTCTTACTCTCTATGTTGCAAACTCGATAGCTTTATATATCCGATAACTTTACTCAAATAGTACTAGGCTTTTAAGCTTAGCCAATTACCCTTATTTTAATAAAATTTAACAAAATCTGTTTGGCCAAGCATTACTGTATTCCCAAAGATAAACTTGAGACCTTATTTCTTTCAAAATACCTTATGAGGCCTCAGTATAAAGCGACGTTAATCGACTTACTGTAGCCAGAGATTGAAAACATCAATATAAACCAGCTGTGTTGCCAGCAAGAGTGCGTTGCATGACTTACAAGCGATGTAATGGTCGAATCATGTTAACTGATCCCCGCAATCATGCGTCTTAAAACCCCTGGATTAGTTTCTAATAAAGGCACATTAGAGTGAATCATTGAAAATTTAGTCAATCGTTTTAAGTAATGCCAGCAAAGCCGAGACAGCCATCTTATAGATGTGTTATTCCACACATAGTGGCATCAATGTAACCTCAAAGTAAAGCCAAATCAATTTCATAATTTTTGTCTGTTCTAATTTCAGTTGCCGTTCGTTTCTATCTGCCGATAATATATATTAAAGTCAGCGTTTTGTCCAACTGTCCATTTGCTATTTCTACATCAAATTACGTCATCTGTAGATTTTGGGTCTTCCTAGCGAAGAACCATCAATTTAAACAAGGACATAATTTCATTTTACTGTTTATACGTGACCTTGAAAAGTTCTGTGATTTAAATTTCAGTGGCTTGTAATTTCGATGACCGATAGTGCTAATGAAAACTCGATAATATTTTTTTCAACGCCCAACCGTTACAGCTTTAATTTAAACGAACAGTAATCGCGTTAAGCCAACTTACATTCACCGCGTCGCAAAATTATGGAATTGAATTGCTTGTGAAATTAGAAAGGTCTTATTATAGTCTATCTATTAAAAGGGAACCAAACTCACACGTTCGAGTTCAATTTCGATATCTACTGCATACTTTAGTTTAGCATATGACTGAACATTTAAAGATTTCTAGGTCACAAGTTGTTTACGGTTTTAAATTTCTATATACAAAGACTCAATGCGTTCTTGTATAGAATGAGTACAAAGGGACCAAGGCGACTTACACCTTTCAATAAATGTCCACATTTCTTAATTATAAAAGGTCTAATTCATAAAAATTGAAAAAAACTTTATAAGAGGTTTATAAGTCAAATTTCCACAGAAAATCAGTTTAATAAACCCTTTATAAACCTTTAATAACTTTACGCATTAATAATTTTACGCCATAAAAAAAAACTGAGATTTATTTCAAACTTACCTTCCAGCCCGCACTACTATTCGAATCACCTTTGTCCTTGAAATACGGAACATTATGCACCATCCACTCGTAAATTTGACTCAAGGTCAGACGTTTATCGTTGGCAGAACCTATGGCATGTGATATAAGATCAGCATATGATAAATTACCCCAGGCATTACGACGCGACGAACTCTTTTTGGCGGCAGTCACATTAGGAACAGTTTGTTGTGAATCTAAATTACACATGAATTACAGAAATTATTACCCATTGAAATAAATAAATGAATTATTAAAAATCGTTTTATGTAAATCTTTAAAAACCACCCACCTCCGGCCAACTGTTGATTACTAGCCTTTGGGTTCTCTAACTCATCAGTGGGCTCTACAAAATTCTCTGGTCTCGGACATGGCCAGGTATTAGATCTGGCTCTTGTTTGCGGCTCAAAGCCACCATCATGCAATTCTGCTACCATATCCATTTGCAGAGCATTGTTATCTGCACGTGTTGGCGTTGGCCAATCATGGGCAAAGCCGTCCATTATAATGGCGTATGGATCGTTTAATAGTTGCAGTTTTGCGCCTTTTATTTAAACGTTTTTCAAGAAAATTTTATTTTCTATTGTCTCTCAATATGCTGGTAATCTAGTGGCAAGCCAGCAATAATTTCAATTCGCTCTAGAAAGATAAAAAAAGAAAAGAAATATATAATTAGGGAAATTATTATAAATGTAAATTAGTGGTGAATGTATTGCAAGCAATAACAGTATGCGAATTATATCATGATTGAAATATTTTAGTTATAATTATAAAATTGTAATTATACGAATTATGAACATGATTGAAATTTTATTTATGTAATAACACAACTTAGTGAATATATTAAAAAAAATATTGCGTAAATATAAAACTGTTTTAACGCCAACATTTACTTAGATGATTGAAAAGTTGTATAGATCCCTTTTAACCTTGAGAAATTGAAAGGCAAAAATATGGATTTTGAACAAAGTGTGTAGTACACGACAACCTGTACTCTTTACTTTTTAGTTCCCATTTACTATCTTTTCTTTCAGGCTTCACATGATTTTTCTTAATTTTGGAAGGCGATTTTAAAACTGACTGACATTGTGTTCATTTGGTTTAGCAACTAATACACGGTATGTTCTTTACATCTGACTTGTAAAATTTCCCACTGCTAAAGACGTACAGGTCGTCTGTTAGCAATAAAACATTACTTCTGTAAAACGCAAGTGCTAAGTCATCTGACAACATTGGCATCAGCTGTTGGCAGAAATCTCTGATGTCTTGAGAGGTGGCCTAAAGGTCAACATCAATTAGATCCCTCCTCACATTGAGCAGGGTTTATCTTAAGGAATCATTTGATACAATTGGACATGTGTCCAGCATCTATGGATATTTAAGCAGTCATATTCAATACATACATAGGTATTTTGGATAAACAATTTATATTTTACAAGCAGCTTATTTCACTTAGTTTCAACATCAAACCACCATTATTGGAAAATCCTTAAAATAAGTTCATATAACGCATAAGGTCAGTTTAAAAAATCACGTTACTCTACGTTACCAACAGATCAGTAATTCAGAATTTATGTATAAATCAATTGATATTATATCTGCAATCGATCTGCTAGTACAATGAATAGTAGAATAAAATCCAGTTTGAAATGATTTTGACAATAAAACGTTAAAGCTTTTGTATAGTAAATACGAGTACATTACTATTGATAATAAATCAAATTTGTCCGCAACTACATGAGATATGAAAAGCTTAACAAAACTATACTAATTTCTAATTTGTATTTAGCTTTAGTGGTTGTTTAATCTTCGTTTCATTCAGATTAAAAGGCCGACTAAAGTGTTTATCTCATTTCAGGGGAAAGTTATTAAAATTTTATTATCAAAAACTATATCAGGCGATTGTAGGGGCGTGTTAAAGCAAAAAATTTCTAATAACTATTCTAATGCATGTTTCTTAAGCGATAACAAATCAAGGCTACTTAGGCTGAAAATAATTTATAACCAAAATTAACAATCCTTCACACAAACACATGGCCATTTTAACTTTTGCACAAAAAAAACTTTCCATTCATATTGAACAAAATTGCGCGAATAATTTGTTTTAATAAATTAGGAAACCATAAAAAGCTGCTCCCAATTCACAAGCTATTGTAGGCGTTGGTTGAATTTATTTTGTGTATAATTTCACTACTCATATTTTAACAAAACATACAATAATTTTACTTAGGTTTATATAACGTCGTTCAAATACATCAGAGATGGAAAAATTCATTTAATTGTGTTTGTTTATAATATGTTGAAATGAATTTTTTACAACATACGACTCCTATGTTAGGTTGTGCTTTAGGATATTGCATGTAAAATTTGTTCAATATTAAAATTTCACTACACAGAGCAAAATTTTTATTAATAGTATTAGTTAAGTTATTATTATACCCTTCACACAGTGAAAAAGGGTATATATAGGTTTGTCATTCCGTGTGAAATTTCTACAATTTTCATTTCCGACCCCATAAAGTATATATTTTCTGAAAGCTTTTGAATAGGGGAGTCGATTAAGCTCTGTCAGTCTGACCGTCTGTCCGTGTGTATGTTGAAATCAACTTTTTGAAGCCCCTCCGACATCGCTTGGACCCGAGTGAGGTATTAAAATATCAGAAATATTCGGGAGTATATTGGTATTGAAAATCAGAAACATCAGTACATAAACAACTGAGATATTAGCATAAACCCACGACCACCTCGATTTTTTTTCACAAAAACAATATTACAACAACAACATACATACATACAAACGTGTATACTGGCTAGAGTAAACGTGGCATCGAACCCAAGCTGAGCCAAAAAAAATTTTTTTTTATATTTTTTTTATATTTTTCTTTTATTTTTTATTTAATATATTATTTATATTTTTATTATTATTTTTTTTTTAATTTTTTTTTAATTTTTTTTTAATTTTTTTATACCCTTCACCTGTGGTGCACAAGGGTATATATAGCTTTGTCATTCCGTTTGTAATTTCTACAATTTTCATTTCCGACCCCATAAAGTATATATTTTCTGAAAGCTTATGAATAGAGGAGTCGATTAAGCCCTGACCGTCTGTCCGTCTGTCCGTCTGTCCGTGTGTTGGTTGAAATCAACTTTTAGAAGCAACTATATGTTCCTCAGATCTGTATATGGTATCAATCTCTTGGAAATATCCAGGAATGAATCGCTATTGAAATTCAGCACAATCGCCCCATAACCTTCTGAGATATGAGCAAAAAACCACGACCACCTCGTTTTTTTTCACAATTACAACAACAACATACATACATAGATACATGTAAAAAACATACCAAACAAAAAAAATTACAAAAAAAAAAATATTAAAAATAAGAAAAAAATAATAAAAAAAAACTACAAAAAAAAAATTTAAAAAAAAATTTAAAAAAAAATTTAAAAAAATTTTTTAAAAATTTTTCTAAAAAAATGTAAAAAAAATATTAAAAAAAATAATAAAATATAAATAATATATTAAATAAAATAAAATACAATTTTTTTGGCTCTGCTGGGATTCGATGCCACATTTATTCTAACGTGTACGTATGCGCGTATTTTATATGGGATGAATGGTGATACAAACAATTGTTATTGCATGACTACACGTTGTGAAGGGTATATAAGATTCGGCACGGCCGAATATAGCACTGTTACTTGTTTTTAATTTTTTTTATTTTTTTTTTCATTTTTTATTTAATATATTATTTATATTTTTATTATTATTTTTTTTTTTTAATTTTCTTTATTTTTTTTTCGTTTTATATTTATTATTTAAATTTAAAATATATTTTTAAAAAAAAAATTTTTTTTAAATTTTTTTTTATTTTTATATTTTTAACATACATACTTAAATTTTTAATTTTACAATGGGATGTTTTTATATATGAATGGTGATACAAAGTACTGTTATTGCATGACTACACGTTGTGAAGGGTATATAAGATTCGGCACAGCCGAATATAGCACTCTTACTTGTTTCATCTGATACCTTTATTGACTATCTCAATTGTCTAGAAGCTAAAAAAAAATCTTGTTTGCAAATTTAAGAGAAAAACACTGAAGTAGTTGTATTTTGATGCTTTTATCTCTTTTAGTTTTCGTATCTCGTTTTGTGAGCTTTTCTCAAGATAAATTTTTAAGGCTGCGGCTGGGTATATGGTGTGATTAGCGTGTTCAATAGTTATTTAGGGACTTGAAAAACTAGATGCATTTATTTAAAAAATATATTTATATATTTACTATATTAGTTACTCATTATCTTAAAATAGCTCTTGAGCCATTTTATATTTACAAATGGTAACACGTTTCTGTATATTTTCCTAAGGCTGAAAAATCTTGATGTTTCTGGTAGAAATGTGAGAAAAATACAGAGACAGTCATGTTTATTTGCTCATATTTAAGAAAGCTATAAGGCGATTGTATTGTATTTCAATAGCGATGCATTTCAGGATATATGAAAAAGACTGATACCACATACAGGTCTGTGCAACATGTTGCGGCTTCTAAAAGTTGATTTTAACTAACACACAGATCGACAGATAGACGGATATAACTTAATCGATTTCTATATTCATGCTTTATGGGAACATAAATGATATTGTAGAAATTACATCGGAATTACAAAGCTATATAGTATTCCCTTGGTACCACAGGTGAAGGGTATAAAACTATCCATTTAACGAAAACGACCTTTTATTTATCCACCTTGTTTATGCATTTTGGCAATAGGATCGTCGTATTTCAAAATTTTTTAGTACCTTGTGTCTGAAAATTTTTTCAATAAAATTCATATAAATCAGACAGGCGTTCAGACTTCCAAAAATAGCCAAATCGAATAACTATTTACTTAAGTCTTAAACAATAATTTGTTAGTGTCCAACACGGACATCAATTGTGGTTATGTGGGGTATAAATATATTTAAAATTTATAACAGAAACGTTAGATAAGCAGGTATAGCATGCACATTTACATACATTCCCATATATTTATATACCTCTCCACAACAAATACAAGTCTGTTCATTATCAAAAATTCATTTCACTAGAAACAAACATCTATAGATGGCATTTAAAAAAAAAGTTCAGTCGATGTGAGGTGATTTCTTCTTTTTTATACTTCTACTTTTCTTGGGTGTTTCGAGTAGACAAGAAGACGACACTAAATGGAAAAGGAATTAAAATTTTTTTAAAAACAATTTTAAGCTGATTTAAAGCTGATGAAATTAATCATCTGTATTAGCTCATGCAGATCAGTGTTAATTTTGTGATTTAAAATTTCTTTTTTTTTCCTTATCTATTAGTTTTTATTATTATTATACACATTATTTTTGTTTGATATTGTTTGATAACAATTCATTGTACTACTTATTAACGAGCAAAAAAAGCCATAAATTTGATTAATAGACAATTCCATCGAGACGGGTCAGACATTCTAACCTATTTTGGATTAAAAGTTATCCAATATTTTTTTAGTGCTTATTACTGCTTAAATATCAATATTTTTTTTTATTATTCTATCCTGTAGTTACAAGTTTATTTTTATGTTATTGAAGGAATGAATAAATTATATTTTTTTTTAATAATTTACGTTGCAAATGTTTTTTTCTATATACACGCAAAGAAAATGATATGGTTGTGGTAACCATAATCGAAGAGCAACATATTATGCTTGAGTTGTATGATGATTATGGTTAAAACATATAATGGTTACCAGTTATCATTATTATGTTTAATTAAAGTAACATTCAATAATCATATCTATGACTACAATTGAAATTGATTGTACTTACCAATTTAATTGCAATTTTTTACCAATATTTTTTTACATTTTCTCGTTTATTTTTAAATTTTCTTTAATTTTTCAAAATTTTTGCGTATTTTTTTGACATTTCAAACTTTTAAAATAATAAAAATTTATTCAGCAAGAAGAAGAACAGTTAAAAGCAAATTATTTTTTAAAAATAATTATAGCTTGATTAATTTGTAATCATACTGTTGTCTCACCTATTATTTAATGATTATTTGCAATTTTTAATGCTTTTGAATATAACGTTGTTTTTGTCAATTTATTTTTTTAAATCACACCATTTTTAAATGATAACCGTTTTGAAATTTTTACGAAAAGTAAACATTTCATGATACAATTCAAACAATTGCTTGATTGTCGTGACAAAATATATGATGAAATGAAACAAAAATAACTATTACTTTTTTTCGACAACCAAATATTGTTATAGAAACTATAATCCGTCGTGACCGCCGTTATCATGTCGTAACCATGGTTTTTCTTTGCGTGTACATAAAGCACTCTTTGCAGCTTACTATCCTCTTTCAATATGTGAAATGTATTGAAGGTTTTGCACACGAAAAATTTTACATACAAAAATAATTTTAAAATCGAGCAAACAAAAAAAAATTTATCAGCTTTGCTTTGAATTTCGTACGAAATAACTATTGTTCATATTATTTCATACGAAACTAAATATTGCTTAAATGCTGTCAGAAGCATTTCATATGTTTTACTTTAAAAACTGAGTTTCAGATTAGGTTAAATTAATCCATAATAAAAACGAGTTTCAGTATATGCAGTTTGACAATAGTTCCCATGAAATATTGAACAATATACCAGGCTATGATGTGGTTAGCGCATGTGTTTGTAGCAACTTTAAACGTTTATAACTCCTTAAATACTAAACCAATTTTAATAAGACCAATACTATTCATATCTACAGAAAAATTCTTTTTAATTCGTATATTTTTTTATTAAAGTCGGTTGTATAATGTGAGCGTAAGCTGCTTAACAAAACAATCGATTTGCCTATAAATATAAATCAGAGTTTTAAATAACAAAAAAAAATTTAATTACGTAGCATCGTTTTGGCTGGAATACCCCATATATATAAATATCTACTAGTGATATAAAGAATATTCGAATTCAATTATGTGGTTCCGCAAATAAAACGTTTCGCAATATTTTAAACCTTTCAAAATATTTAGTTTCTTCTTAAATTTCAGTTTTTGGTTAATAAATAAGTAAAACAAGTGAACTATCCTATAAATTTTTTAAAAATTTCTATAAAAATAGAAAGTATAGTTTAATTTAGTTTTCTTTATCAACTTGAAATATGTATGCTAATATCCAAAAAGCTGTCCCTATTCTGAATTCCAAAAAATAAAATGGAAATTTTGCAATTATAGTAGCAAAAACGCTGCATTTAACAAGACTGCACTGTCAATTTCACACAATTAATTTTATGAATACAGGGGTGTTACTCCGTAATTCGATTCGAAACTAAAATGGTTCGAATTTGTATGCTTAATACTAATGATATTCAAAAATGTTTTTTTTCGCATCGAATTAAACAGTAACCCTCTATAACTAACAATAATTGTGTTTTGCTGAGGCGAACTATCAGTGGTTGCACTTTACACAAAAATTCATAATTGTTGCCACTATGCTTTCAACCTACACATCATCTTTAAATAGAGTATTTACCAATATGTCCAGTGCCATCTGTCGACACTTTTTTGTTTTACACTACTTTTTGCGTGATCCCGTAAATTAGCACTTGTACAAAATTTAGAAACTCAGTATCACCATTCAGCAAAACACACAAAAATTAACATATTCGCCACGCCCACACTACGCTTACTCTTAAGCAACAAGCTTGGCTATTTGCACTTCCAAGAAAGTAATTCAAATTAATTGTAAGATTGCTTTTTCAAGTTAATAAACATGTGGAAAGAAATATCTAAGTTGTATGAGAGGTGGCATTCCCACAGTTATGCTCTCTTAAAATTTATTGCACGATCATTTAAACTAATATTAAAGCATTATAGGCAATACGTATATATTTCAAAATATGTTGTTGTTAATTTACATCGCCCTAAATCTAAACCCTAAATCTTTCTATACTTAACAGTGTTGCCGTTTTCACTGCGATCGCAGTTTTTCACTGCGATTTGCCCGTCATCACTGCGTAACTGCGTTTTTCTAATGTCACTGCGTTTTTCAGTTTTTGGTATTTTTTTTTTTTTTTTTTGATTAACAACGCCTTAACATGATTTATCTCAAACGTGTTTAACACGTAAGTCTGTAAAGGCTATAATACGAGAGGCTATAATAACGAGATAAAATTGTCACCCTGTTAAAAATAAAGATGGCAACATTTTCTGCTGTTACGTTACGTTGCAGTTGACTAATTAGGTCTTGAATTAAAATGTCAAAAACCCCGTTAGAAAAACATAAACAAACTATTTCGTGAAAAAAATATTTGCTTTTCAGTCCATTTAATTAATTTTTATATTGTTTCGAAATGAATGGGTAAGTTGGCGTTTAAAAAAGTGTTAAAAAAATGAAAAAAATTTCCTTTTTTTTTGTCCAAACGAAAACGACATTTTTTTATTTCTCGTCACTGCGCTTCACTGCGTTTTTTTTGTCGATTTCACTGCGAAAAAAAGTTGGTCGGCGGCAACAATGATACTTAATGTGGACTCTAAGGTTTGTTAAAAAATTTATTCAGCAATGGTGGCCTTTAACTTACTTGATATAACATAACAATCGCCTATGTTCTGCTTTCCGAGTGAAATTAAATCACAATTTTTCTGTTTAGGACAGAGTTATTTCTTATCACGAAGTTGCTTTGGTAAGTGGTTAGACTGTTTTTATACCCTTCACACAGTGAAAAAGGTTTGTCATTCCGTGTGAAATTTCTACAATTTTCATTTCCGACCCCATAAAGTATATATTTTCTGAAAGCTTATGAATAGGGGAGTCGATTAAGCTCTGTCAGTCTGTCCGTCTGTCCATGTGTATGTTGAAATCAACTTTTTGAAGCCCCCCGACATAGGTTGGACCCGGGTAAGGTATTAAAATATCAGAAATATTCGGGAGTAGATCGGTATTGAAAATCAGAAACATCGGTACATAAACAACTGAGATATGAGCAAAAACCCACGACCACCTCGATTTTTTTTTCACAAAAACAACATTACAACAACAACATACATACATTCAAACGTGTATACTGGTTAGAGAAAACGTGGCATCGAATCCCAGCTGAGCCAAAAAAAATTTTTTTTAATTTTTTTAAAATTTTTTTTTTAATTTTTTTTTTAATTTTTTTTTTATTTTTTATTTAATATATTATTTATATTTTTATTATTATTTTTTTTTTAAATTTTTTTTATTTTTTTTTAATTTTTTTTTTTATTTTTTTTTTTGTTTTATATATATTATATAAATAATAATTTTTTTTTTTATCTTTTTTTTTAAATTTTTTTTTTTCGTTTTTTTAACATACATACGTGAATTTATAATTTTACAATGGGATGTTTTTATATACATATGTATGTACGTATTTCATATGGGATGAATGGTGACACAAACTACTGTTATTGCATGACTACACGTTGTGAAGGGTATATAAGATTCGGCACGGCCGAATATAGCGCTCTTATCTGATTAAATTAGATTTACTTTCTTCTTTTACTAAATCACTGTGTTTTTTGAGAAATTTTAAAATAAATCAAAAATTGTTTTTAAATTTATTATAATTTCAAAAAAGGTCTCTTGAAATTGTTAAGACAGTGGCAAGTGTTAAAACACATTTGAGTGATTCACAAAGGGTCTTATCATGTCATATTGTTCTAAAATTTTACAATGGTTTAAAAATGTTGTTGTTGCTTTTCAAACAAAAATTGTCTTAAAATAATAGAACTTTGTACGCTATGTTTGTTGTGCTGTCCTATTTAATAAGCAGAGACCTGTGCTAAACGGCTAAGCCAAGCCACAATAGTTTTTGTAAGCCGTCGCCGTTCATTGTATAATTTTATCGGGCCGACATCCAAATCTAAGCGCCGTTGCTAAATTTTGATAACAAATCACTGGCGGCGTCAAATAAGATCGGCTAAGGACTCTGCTGTTTTTGTTTATCAAAGAAAATTTAATTTTTATGTGATTTGCGGCAAAACTGAAAAATGGAAAATATTGTGGTAAGATCTAATTTAATAAATTCATGGATTAGAATTAAAAAATATTTTAATTTAGCCAAAGCCGAAGCGTATGCGCATAAACCCAACGAGGAAATGGACCGTTGTTTTTGGCATTATTAAAGAAAATATTTATTTTTATAATCGTTTTACATCAGCTGATTTAAATTCAAAATAGCACACTTAATTATGAGGGGTTGTTCACAATAGTCTTAATTTTTCATGCTATTATTATAGGACATATAATTTTATGACACTATTGTGAATACCCCAATTGTTTGCAAATAAATTTAAGGGTGTCTCAAAAATCACTTTAAATTAAATTTGTTGGCATTTTGAAAACTGGGCGCTAGTGATTTTGAGCACTGTACAGAAAAAATTTTTTTTCGTGTTATTTGCGAGATTTAAAAAATCTGCATACAGACCTGGGCCAGTCAAAACAAGAAAATAAGGTAAATTTAACATGTTCAAGGTCTGAACCATGTAACTCAGATTTGTATTAAAGAGAAGCGATCCTTGCAATTATTTTAAGGCGAGCACTTGTCGCTTAACAACGAACCCTTGTTTGAAAATTACATAATCTAGGACTGCGTTTTAAAAAGGACCGCAACAAGTACACCGTTTCAAAATTCACTAATAACACACAATTAAAAAGTATGAAAACCTTGGAACACTCTTGTTGCTAAAAATTATATACTTAGTTACTTAAATAGTTGTTAAAGGTAATGGCAAACTAATATTAATATGAATTTCTTTTGAAAGGTTGCAGAATTTTATTAATTTATTTTTTTGTTACTTAAAATAACATCTTCAGTTAAATATACATAAACATATACACAGATTTGTGTATAATATAAACGATAATACAATTTAATTTATGCATGTATTTAAAAACAAAATCAAGAAACATAGAAAATATATTTAAAAATACCTATTTGTGAATAAAGACAACAGTGTGAAGCGAAAATAAATGTACAAGATTTTTATTTGTGCAAACATGGAGATTATGAAGCTTTCAAGGAACCCACATATATGTGAAAAGGCGTGGAAAGGTTAAGGCTTACGATCAGCTGAGACATTTACATTACTTCAATTGCATTGCCGACTGTTTCAATTGTGTTACAACAAGTAATTTGCTTTTTCTAGATTATTCAAGAAGTAACGGTCAAGTCAAAAAGTTTTTGTAAATTTATTGACTTGTTAAAGTTGATTAATTATTAAAGTTGCTAATATAGTTTAATTATTTTGAAAAGCCTCATGGTTAAAAATATCATTTACATTTTATAATTTTCTTATTATTAATGATCTACTCGCTTATTACTGTGAATTAATTTAAAATATTGTGCAGCTACTATTTTATTTTGGGGTGTTCACACTTTACATACATATTTAATTTTTTAGGCTTATAATTTAAATGAGGAAAACAGCATTTTATTTAAAACTCGTTATTGTAAAAACTAACGTGAACCTTTTAATTTAATTTATAAATAGTAAATTTGCACTTTAAGCAGAGGTTTACCCACCATTACACAGACCATAAAGAAGAAAATAATTCATTATTTAAACGCCATATTCAAATATTGTAACAATAAACATATACACAATTGTATTATAAATTTTTTCTTTTGAATTTGTACATTTACTACCGATTTACTCTGTGGTTTTTGCAAAGCGCCACAAAGACGCCCAATACCGCATAAACGAACCACAAACAATTATTGCCACAATATTTTTTAGAGGTGATGATGATGTTGGTTGATAGAATCGTAAATATTTATTTTTAGGATCTCATCTATCTATTTGTTGCTCTCCCTCTCTTAAACGGTAAAACAGAAACATGAAAAAACTGTACATGAATATAAATACGATGCTTGATAGTTGACTTTTTGATGGTAAATAATTAAAATAAATTCTTTAAAACACCTTTAAATCAGTGACTTTATGATTGAAAATTTGTGAGTGGGTTAAATGGGAATTAGAACCAATTGTGGACCGATCGTCACAATTACTATTATAAGGAGATGTCTTTACATACAATTTATTTGGAAAAAATTCTTTGAAGTTAAGCAAACAGGAGCCAAATCGCGACATACGACCGCAATCGTTATTTTACTCAAACGAGTTTACTATGCTTTTGGTAAAGAGATTCTAATAAGAATTCTGAAATTACAATCGCTTTCGAATGTCATAACTTTCACCCAGGTCGTAAGTCAGAATCTGCAGTTTTACTTTTATACCAAACAAAATATAAATCTCTGAATTATTGTGGTTAGAACAGTTGTGCTAGCTTTAAGTTATTGATAACAAACATAAGAGTGAAACAAGTTGAGTAAAACACAATTAAAAATCAAAATTAACATGTTTTGACTTAATAAAGAATTGTTTCGAATATTTTTTTAAATAAGCGCCTAATATGGGAGCTGAGACTGCCTACTTATATGTAAGTTTTCCTAAAATTGTAAGATAATTGAATTTTCTGTAAACCTTTCTTTGTGATTTGTATTAAATTTTATGCAAAGAGAGCTATAAAGGACAAAGTTAAAATTTTACTTAGAATAAATCCGGCACATGAACTTACTGAATCATGAAACAATTAGAGCCAAAATTATTAACCCTGCAGATAATTCATGTAGAGAGTGTTATACTATGTATGAGGTCTATTAGAGCAAAAAACAACTACTTACAGAGTGGTTCTATATTATGAAGTCATATCGGTCTTTAACAATCATTTAAAGCTCAACGACAAGTATCTACGTTTTAACCTATTTATATGTTTCCTCTTGTATGTACTCCATCGATAAATAACATATTTTTAAAAATAATGCAAAGTTGGGTTATATGGTCCAGCCCTACGATATCGTAGCATTAGTTGAACCATATTAAAGTTATGAGTGTACGGACTAATCGCAAGAAAGGTCTCTCTCAAAAAAAGGTTTAATATATTTCAGTATTAGTAGGGAAAAAGGGAGTGACGGAAGCAAGAGATCCTTCTAACACCTATACTCGGAGACCCATGTTCATGGTGGAGAAAAGCAAGCATTTAAATTAGAGTAAATTAAGAAAGGAAATAATGTGTGAGAAATGTGAACAAGCCCCTGCGAAAAACAGTCTCATCAAGCCTTCATTGTCTACCTACTAACCACCCGACCCCCATAATGAATCCAAAGATATTATATAGTTTGGACTCCAAGAGATTACAAAACTTTTCATGGAATCGATTAACTAACCACCACTAGATTCGAGAAGTGACAAACAACCTAAAGAGTGACGCAATCTAATTCTACTGATCCTATCAATTACTTGAAAATGTCTTGTTATAATCCCAACAGTGGCCCTTAGATATACCCTAGTACCGTAGAGTCCGCCCTGTTTACCTTTGGCCTTAAAGCCCTTGACACTCTGTAGCCCCTTTTGTTTATGCCATATCAGTCTGATATTCCCTCCATAACTCGCCAAAAATAACCCATCGCTGGTTTTACTTTGCCTTCAATTTTTAAACCTAGTTCCAGTCTGCATGCAAGTTCGCTTGAAGTTTCAATGCCCTGGTACCCAACACAATCTGACGTTGAAGAAACTCATAATTCTTTCTAGGGGTCTACTACATTTCCTAACCAGCCAAGATTTGAAATGTTCTTTTAGAGTAGCCTACCTACATTCCCTTAGGAATATGTTCCATTATGAGATCCGTTGCTCTGTAGATGACCAATATCCCAGTTTGGAAAATAGTAAAATTATGAAAAAGCTTATAAAACCTCCTAATGTTGTCCCATAATAAAGAGAAACCTGCCTCTGTGCCAATATCCATCATCTATACATCCGTGAAAACTGCATACCCCTCATACATAAATAACTGTCTTTGAAATTTATTTAAACTTACGATAAGTTTTAAATGTTTAACACTACAAATGCTGATCCATACACAATGCCGTCATTTGGTTTCAGTACCTGGTGTATGGTATAAATATGTACCCTGTTTACGGGATAAGCATGTCCTATCACGTTCCAACTTTGTGGTTTTCTTTTTTTAATCCAAAATTACCTTTTAAGGCGTATTCATTTGCAAATCAACGCCGGCTTCTCCAACAAATTTTTTTTTATTTATTTTCGTACAACTAAAACAAATGCAAGCAAAAAAATTTGCCAGATTGTAATTTTGTAGCAACGCCTCGCTTAAAGCACCCACCCAACGATAGAGACTTTATTCGATTAAAATAAATACAATTTTTTTACACATCTTTTGGTGTTTTACTTTTAAAAATCGGATGACTGGTTCTCGAGTTAGGATGAAATATGTCTCCGTACCTGACTAATTTAGGGGAAAAAATTTGCCGCGCCCATTAAAAAAATCCCGATCTGATGGAAAAAAAACCAACAACGGATTTGAGTTCAGTGCATCAAAACCCATATAGTCCACATAGTTTTAATCAACGGGAAGACAAAAAATGATTTTTTGTCGGGTAGTATAATTTTAATTATTGGTTATTTTAACACACAATAAACATTTTTTAATTTTTAATGTCATGCTGTTCAGTGTGTAGAATTAAGTTATGTTTCCGGACGAGCTTTTTGATAAGAAGCTTAGTGACCTGTTTAAGGACCGCGGTGTGCAGTACGTAAATACTACGAAAAAACTGCAATGTATTCGAAAAGTTCATCTAAGGATGTTTCCATATTTAATTAAGTTGGATTAATAATTTTTGCTTATACCTGTGACAGACGTATGTATTACATACATACCGTAGTTAGTTATATATACCACATTTACACAACAAACTAGTTTTAAACCGGTTTTTTTGATGATTTATTTGTAGTCTCGATTGACACACATGTAGAATTCCATACTAAATAATATCGCGAAAGTTTCACAAAATAGATTCAACACTATTATATATTATATCTGTATATATACATACATGTGTATGTATGTGTGAACATAGAAATATAATTTTACATAATTGTATTTGTTCTTAAATGTTATATTCATACATTTATTTGCATGCAACTAACCGTCAGCCAAGTCAACTTAGTTCATAAGCGATCACATTTACCACATTTAATTTTTTTTTTTATATAATTTATTAGTTTCATTAAAAAAACGGTCACGATCACATTTTCATAGCCTCCACAAAATCGCAAAATAAAAAAAGTATTCAACCAACATGATGTTTGAATACAAATTTCGAAGAAAAAAATTAATACGACATAAAATAAACTTAGATATAAAAAAAGCAAAGAGAAACAAAAATTTTTAATTTTTATACAGTGAAAACGAATTCTAATGAATTAAATATGAATTTATAATTGTCTTATTAAATAAATTAAATGGCAGAGTGTTATTATTATTAGAAAAATTAGTAAAAATTAATTTTTTTTAATACTACACAATAATTGAAAGTAAAACACAAGTAAAAGTGCTATATCCGGCCTTAACCCGTTATGTCCTACTGTTGCCATATGGCAACACTCTCTGTATCAGTTGTTACTCAGCTTTTCCTAAGCATAGGTAACGGTTATTATGAAATTAGCGAATATTTGAGAATGTTTATATAATGTTTTTACTATTTTAGGTAAAAGAAAGTCAATTTCGTTTAAAGCGTCTTGTTTATAAGCTGTATTTTGGAAGTCCAAAAAATAAGTTGTAAAATTTTATAAAAATGGATTTCATGAAAAATTAATTGCCAATATTTTTCAAAACTTGTTGTATTTTTTAAAGTTATTTGATTAATTAATTTTGTAAGAAGTGTATCTTTGTTTTTGCGTAAAAATTATATATATTAAATGTTGATATCATATGTATATTTAATTTTCTTCATACTCGTTGCCATATGGCAACGGCAGGCGTTATATGGTGTTTTATATTTGCATAGTTAATAAATTAATTAATTAATTAATTTTCTGAAATATGTTTAGAATTTAACAGATAGTTAACATTTTCTCTTAGACTTCCTGGAACCGTTGATAGTGAAACCGAAAATAAAGTTACAAAGATTTTTGTTGAACCACCTGAAAGTGATGGCTATATAAGCGGTAAAGATGACGCTTCAAAAGAAGAAGGCGGTATCCCAGGCAACATTTTTCCTTCTCTGCTGAAATCAAATTACGAAATAATCTTTTGAAAATGGACAGCGATAAGATTCTAGTAAAGACATAAGGAAAAAATGATAGGAGATAGATGATCTGCACAATTCGGTTGCAAATTCTACGGTAAGTGTCAATTCTCAACAGAAAGAATGATGGTATAGATCATCCCGTAATACTAATTATTGAAAAACGACGTTGCGCCGGAGAAACTTGCAAAACCATTGGTCGAAAAGCCTGTAAAAAGTGCGACATTGGCAGATATTCAGAGATATAATAATCGTCAATCCTCAATCTCCAGGCCGCAGTGGACGGTTTTTCGACCAAAATCATAATGAGCGTTGAGGCTCATTTTCACCTCAGAGGGTACGTGAACAACTATCGCTTCTGGGGCACTGAAAATCCACATAGAGCCATTGCACCCGCTCAAAGTGTCTGCATGGTGCACTGTTCATGCTGGAGGAGTCAGAGGGCCGAGTTTTTTCTGCTGCAATTCAAAAAATTAGGACTGGAGGATATGTGGTTCCAAAAGGACGTAGCAACGTCACACACTTGGCGAGCCACAACCGATATTCTGAAGGCGGTGTTCCCGGTGTTTACGTGAATAAGCCCGAAACTCTGGAAGCCCTTAAGGACAACATGAGTGCTAGAATCTATCGCCCGAAGTTCTCGCCAAAGTGATGAAAATTGACCTAAAAACCGCCCATTTGGCCGATATAATCTTCGCGACTTGACCTATGAAAGTCTAAAGGTTCAAATAAACACAATCAAAAAAAATCGAAATTTTTCAAACCACATCGGATAATTTGTATTGTATTGTTAGTTTTTTAATAAAATATATCAACAAAAAAATTATTTCATTATTATATTTTGTAAGTTGAGATAGTTCCTGGCGTTGCCATATGGCAACAGTCTTTCCTGGCTCCAGCAGGACCAGGACAAAAAAAAATAATTATGACGAAAAGATCTTTTCATGAGTGTGATTGGAATTTGATAATTTTTTTTTTTAATTTGTGCAATAAAGTATTCTCGGACATAATGGGTTAACGAATCTAAAAATACCGTTAACCATTAGGTGGTGTTGCCTGTATTTCAGATTTAATATCATACTGCGTCTTACTTTTTTGTATCTGACGCCATCTTCGATTTTTAATTTTTGTATAGTTGACTGTACTTCACTGATCAAGCTTTGTTGTTATCAATATAGAGAGAGGGTCAAAGAGGGTAAATTTTTAATTGCTAGATTTGTCCCATATATAAATTTATTGTGCACCATGAATTTTAATCTTTTTTTATTTTTTTTCTATAATATTCTGCTAGCCATTCATTTGATATCTACATTGACCCTTTGTGTTACATAGAAGTTGGAAAAATTTGGTTTTATCTTGCCAAGCAGTTGTATTTTGGTACTTATATCTCAGTTCGTTTCAAACCGATTTGTAATTTTTTCTTACGTCAAATTTTCAAAACAATACAGCTTATAACTAGGTGTCACTAGTGTGTCCAACAACTACTTAGGAGCTTGAGAAATTCGAGTTTGAAGAATAATTTTTTTCCTTATCATTTTTGCAGGTTATTGACCGATTAACGAATTTCCTTAGAGGCATATCATATTTTAAATTTGTAACAAAAGTGTCTATAAATTATCCGAGAGTTGAAAGATGTTTACCTTTTGTAGTAAAAATTTGGTAAAAAAAGCAGATCGTGGTTATTTGCTCCTATTTTACAAAGTTATTAGAAGGTTATCCTGGTTTCTAAAAGAAATATTCTTTTTTAAAATGTTCTTATGTGATCTTAACGAGAAGGTGTGAAACAGTGCTTGTATGAATTATTTATATTGCGAATGCAGTACTGTTCCCATATATCATCTAGATTTTCAGGTAAACTGATAATCAGCTAGACTTTTGCCTCCCAAGTAATTTTTTACTACTTAAGCAATTTGATTTAGTAAAAATTTGTTTAATGACCTGATTTACAACATATCGTAAGAGTTGCATGTTGGAATAAATTAATACGTAACTGTGAATGGTGAACTCATCATGTCATTTTAAATCATTTAAATAGGAAATAGTTCCAACAAAAAAGAAAATTAGCTTCTCCATCTCTGATGTATTAATACGCTACCGTGAATGGTGAACGTTGCAGGCAAATGATTTGTAATTTCATACTCATCACGTCACTTTAAATCATTTTAATGAGAAATGGTTCCATCAAAAAAAAACATTAGCTTTTCCATCTCTGATGTATTACTACGCTACCGTAAATGGTGAACTTTACAGGCAAATGATTTGTAATTTTGTACTCATCATGTCATTTTAAATCATTTAAATTAAAAATAGTTCCAACATGAAAGAGTATTAGTTTTTCCATCTCTGATGTTTAAACACGTAACCGTGAATGGCGAACTCTACAGGCAAATGATTTGTAATTTTGTACTCATCACGTCATTTTAAATCATTTGAATAAGAAATAGTTCCATCAAAAAAAAAAAATTAGCTTTTCCATCTCTGATGTATTAATACGTTACCGTGAATGGTGAACTTTACAGGCAAATAATTTGTAATTTTGTACTCATCATGTCATTTTAAATCATTTGAATAAGAAATAGTTTCATCAAAAAAAAAATATTAACTTTTCCATCTCTGATGTATTAATACGTTACCGTGAATGGTAAACTTAACAGGCAAATGATTTGTAATTTTGTACTCATCACGTCATTTTAAATCATTTAAATAAGAAATAGTTCCATCAAAAAAAATATTAGCTTTTCCATCTCTGATGTATGAATACGTAACCGTGAATGGCGAACTCTACAGGCAAATGATTTGTAATTTTATAATCATCACTTCATTTTAAATCATTAGAATAAGAAATATTTTCAACAAGAAAGAGTATTCACTTTTCCATCTCTGATGTATTAATACGTAACCGTGAATGGCGAACTCTACAGGCAAATGATTTGTAATTTTGTACTCATCACGTCATTTTAAATCATTTTAATAAGAAATAGTTCCATCAAAAAAAATATTAGCTTTTCCATCTCTGATGTATTAATACGTTACCGTGAATGGCGAACTCTACAGGCAAATGATTTGTAATTTTGTACTCATCACGTCATTTTAAATCATTTGAATAAGAAATAGTTCCAACATGAAAGAGTATTAGTTTTTCCATCTCTGATGTATTAATACGTAACCGTAAATTGCGAACTCTACAGGCAAATGATTTGTAATTTTGTACTCATCACGTCATTTTAAATCATTTTAATAAGAAATAGTTCCATCAAAAAAAATATTAGCTTTTCCATCTCTGATGTATTAATACGTTACCGTGAATGGCAAACTCTACAGGCAAATGATTTGTAATTTTGTACTCATCATGTCATTTTAAATCATTTAAATAAGAAATATTTTTAACAAGAGAGAGTATTAGTTTTTCAATCTCTGATGTATTAATACGTAACCGTAAATTGCGAACTCTACAGGCAAACGATTTGTAATTTTGTTACTCATTACATCATTTCAAATTATTTTAATAAGAAATAGTACCAACAAAACTTCACAACATGCCGTAAGGCGCTGAAATCATCACTTTGTTGAGCCAAACGTTTGGTCACCAAATTATCCCGGATCTAAGATCGGGTGTATTCGAAAAAGTGGTGCAAAATTTTACCGTCATAGCGGCGTTCATTGGGAACACTTACGGAGGACAAATACAAAAAATTATTTTAAATATAAAATGAAATGAGAAATGTATGAGCTAATATTTTGGCCATTCCATACGTCTAAGATGACACTATAATATAACAAAAACTTGACGCCTGTTTATCCACTTTAGTTTCAAAGAAAATTCGAAATTCTGAAAGGATGGATTTTTTTAAGCTTTTGTTTTTTATAAGTTTTTTAAAAATAACAAAAAAAATGCAAAAAATTACTTTAAAAACATCTATTTATTACTTGTTCCCGTCTAAAATTCTACCCGTAATCTTTTGTGTTTAGCATTGTAAGGATAATGTAAAATTTTCCATTGTCACTTAAATGAAATAAAATTCAATCCCTGTGCAGCGATTTGAATACGTTTGTTAGAATATGTTTACCACACTTGATAAAAAATAGTATTAAACTGTATTATGAATTTTTTTTAAACAAAAGTTAATTTTTTTTTTTTTTAATTATTTAGAAACTCTTTCACGATATCTCTGAAATTACCGTATAGATTTAAAAGTAAAACTTATAAAGCTCAAACGCCATTTTAATGAAAAGTTTCCAATTTTCTTTGAAACCTAATTGGGTAAACTGTTTTGAAATTACGTTAATATATGTCATATAGGTCATGTAACTACCTTTGGTTTTGACATAGGGGAATATCTTGAAAACTTGACCCACCGTAAAAGAATAGAGTGGAGTTTCGTATGTATTAAAATAAGGCTTTGAGAATTGCGCCAATAAAATGTTTACCTCAGTTTGTAGAGTAGTGTTCTTTGAGAAGTATTTTAACGATTATAGGAATTATTTCAAAATATCTAAAAATAGATTAAAGAACGAAAATAATTTTCATTTAACCCAACTGACTAGCTGCCAAGAACTGCTTAAAATTTCAGTTTGTTGTCAATGTCGTTTCTTTTTCAGTGTTTGTTGTTGTTCAATTAAATTTATTCTTTACGAGACATTTAAAACTTTTTTCTTGAAAAGAGTGTTGGTAAAATTAAATCAATTTAGATACTTCTTTTTTAAAAGATAAGATAAAAAATACCACCTAAAGAAAGTAGTTCCAACGAACTTTTAAAATTTTTCCATTAAATTATTTTTTTTTTTTTTATTATTATTATAATTTTACTTTTTTATTTGTACTCATTAAAAATTTTAGCAGTATCCCAGCAAAACATAGTTAATGCTTTTACTGAACAACATACTTTTCAATGACTACTATGTATAGTCTGTCTTTAGTTTGTTCTTTTAGTAATGACTTAATTTCTAATGAGGCACATAAGTAGATAAAGGGTGGCTAAATTTTAAAGGCCGATGTTGATTTTTAATAAAACAAAAACTATTTAAGAAATTATGGTCATTTCTTTTTATTATGATAATAACAATTGGTATGGTTCAATTATGTATGGAAAAAAATATCCTACAAATGGCCCCCGCGACCTCGGCGACACGCCACCAATTTTGCAGTGACAATGTTGATATTCAATTGTTGGGCACGATAACGAGTCGAGATTGACTGCTGTTTTGTCACAACATCGCGAAAAACAGCAATTTTTTCCGTTCAACGAACTGAGAAGGCCTTCACAGATGTTTTCACATTTTATACTTGACTTGTTTTTCACAATTCTCCCGATTGTGGGCGAATTTGAACGATTATGTTGATCAAAAGAATCACGAAGTGCACGAAATGCATTTTGATTTGAACGCCTATTTTCATAATAAGCCTGAATAACTTTAACGCGTTGCTCGATTGTGTATATTTCCATGGTTCAAATTGCGTTAGTCTGAAATTGAAAAATATCAAATCAAATGCAGAAAAAAACTTGACGTTTAGGTGTGGTTAACATTCAACATCGGCCCTTAAAATTTAACCACCCTTTACTTATTTATCAGACATTTGCTTATGTGTATAAATGCATCTTACTATATATAAATGAAAGTTTTTGCTGGGATTTTATTGTCATACATGTCACAGCAGACACAATGGCAAATTTCAAAAATGGTCGTCGCACATTTTTTAACAAAAACGAAAGGATGAAGATTACGACTTTTTGCGAAAAAAAATTTAAATTTTATGGGCATGCCGTGACAATGAAGTCACAGAGAAGTGAATGACAAGCTCTTAGACACATATACTTATTATAATCTCTCATGATTATAAAATCTCGTGATTAGATAAGTGGGCAGTGCCACGCCCATAAAAAATAAGTCATCATTTTAAGCTACTTGCAATAGATCGATTTTTCTGAAACTTTGCACACATATTGGGCTGTCATGACTATACAGTTTCGTGATTAGAAAAGTGGCAGTGCCAGTGGAAAATAATGCGCATGGCGTAATCTCTATTTCTCTCATTCTTGTATGTTTGATATTAAATTAGAGTAACGTTTCTTAATCTTTAAACAGCAAAACAAAAAATTAATTCAACAATTAATTAGTTCAATTGGTAGCTAAGCAAATTAAAATATTTTTAATGTCATTGATCTTTAATAAATAAAAGATGCAGTGCAATAAAAATATATTAAAACTACATCTCCTCTGATATATAATCTAATACAGTCGGTCACTTACAAATCGAGAAAGAAAAGTGTTTCGTAACTTACTTAATAAAAAAGCCATGATTAAGTAATACTTAATCAATATTCAATGGCTAAACTCTATATGAAGTGGAGCAAGAGGCTAATCACAAAACGTATAATCATATTATTAAATCATAATTCTTCTAAATTTTTATATTATTACCAATCCGTATTAAATCATTTAAACATGATTGCATATCCCAATGGTGTTAGTCATTGATTTGTAAATATAAAGACTTTTTTTTAATAATATTTAATTAATTTCTCAAACAATTATTATATTCAAATACAATTCCAGCTTTATGTAACTGACAGTTTAAGTGTTAGACGATATAGCATATAATTATTTTTATATTTTCAAAACGCAATTGAATAAATTATATGATCGTTAATTACTTAAGATTAAAATTAAACGAAACATTGTTGCATTTTCTCAACTTAAAATTGCATTTGAAAAAAACTTATATTAATACATAAATTAAAAATGGTTAATATTTTGAGTCTTATATTTATAAAAAGCAAAATGTATTTGAAATTAATTTGAAGAAAATGTTATACGAAAATTTTTTAATGAAAATATATTTCAAAATCATTTAAAATTTTATAAATATGAGTATGGTGTATATCAAAGTATGCATAGATATTAAAGATATTCACGTCACCGGTTTATCTGTTGTGAAAATGCGAAATTGCTTTCAATTTACTCTTATTTACATGCGTGCTGTTTTTAACTAAAACGTATTTAATGTTCAGAGAACGATTACGAAATGCTAATAGCCGGCTTTTTAGGTTACTTAGAACGTCAAAAAGTTGAGAGCAGATTTATAAAAATGTGTGTGAGGCAATATTTACGCACTAAGGCAGCTAATACATGGCATGTGTTCTAACATTTGATTTTTGTAAATTTGTAACTCATAAATTTTGTATGTCTGTCAAAACTTATTTCTGGACGCTTATCAGAACAAAATATAGCAAGCTCTAATTGAAATTTTGTCAGATGACTTTGTACATGAGTTTTACTGAAGCAATGTTCTAAAGGCAACACCAGACATGTTCGTATTAAGTTGTGGAAAAATGGGCAAGTGAGATGTAAAAAAAAATGCCGTATATTAGCTGCTGAAATAAAAAGTTTTGCCAAAATAAAAATTAGTGCGAAATTAAATTATATATAGGTTAGGTTAGGTTAGGTTAGGTTGAAAAGGAGGGATATAAAAGCCCAAACCCATGACACGTATGCACTTATGCCCAATTGGCATGTTGTGCGCTACATATGGAAAACGGAATTCCCAAACAAAAACCATAAACATAATTTCCCATAAATGACGGACTAGTCCAAGAACCCAGTCCCCACTGTAAAGTTTTCGCGCCTAATATGCCCAAACGCAGGACAATGACAGAGGTAGTGTACCAAAGTCTCATCCTCTTCCTCGCATGCTCTACATGTTGTCTCCTCAGATAATCTAATGCGAGCTAGATGAGTTCTCAACTTCGTATGAACTGTAATCACACTGGTTAGTTTCCTAAGTGTAGGTCTACTTAGTCTCAGGATCTCGTTTGATTTCCCAAGATTTGGGTCACCCCATAGTGTTCTTGTCACCTTATCGACATCAGTGCTTTGCTATTTTCTGACATGTTCCTCCATCGCCCAACGTTTAAGTTCATCCTTAAAACGTTTAAGGGGTTTGGCGTTCTCCAAAGTTATAGTACTCAGAAGAGCTCCCATTTTGGATAATTTGTCGGCTTTCTCGTTTCCGATCAGATGTTTACAATTTGCATATGAGTTTATCTCACTCTTGCATTGCAAAACGTTCCGGGATTCAACTTTTTCCTTTCTCAGTGTCTTAATCACTGAATTGCTATCCGTAAAGATAGGAATCGGGGTTTCGCTATTCGTTTCGTTTTATATATAGTTGTTATTGTGATGTTGAATTATAGAACTTAAATTTGCTAACACTGACTTAACTGGCAGCCATTTTATAAAATTGTTCTTAGTTTGGTTTGGCATTTCAACACGAATAGACTGACGCATGAATAGCAAGGCGAAGATTCGGTGAATGGACCCAAAAGAAGATAGCCGTTGATCCCGTTTTTGATAAACGATAGCGATGAAGCTCACTTTTGTTTTAGTGTATAGGTCAAAAAAACAAAACTGCCGTATTTGGAGTGATAATTCTTAAGTGTATATTAAACCACGATTACATTCAGAAAAACTGACTGTCTGGTGTGCTAAATGGGCTGGTGGAATCATTGCTCAGTAATGCTCTAAAGACGATGCTGGTTACAACATTACAGTCAATGGCGACCGCTATTGAGCCGCAATTACTGACATTTTCGTTCATCATCTGTTGAACAAACATGATGTTTAGGAGTAGTCGTTTCAACAAGACGGTGCAACATATAAAACAGCTCATAACAGAATTGACTTTTTGAAGAAAATATTTGACAACCGCATAGTTTTACGTTCGGGACTGATAAATTAGCCTCCAAGATTGTGAGATTCAACGCCGCTAGATGCTGAAGTCGATGGTCATTTAAAACAACCCAGCCTAATGAGCTAATATACTTTCGCCACTACTAACTGATGCATGGATCAGTCAACCTACTCCAAAGAGATGGAATGAAGGCTTAATCATAACTTTGCCAAAAAAGGGTGACCTTCGAGAATATAAGAATTAGCGTGGGATATCATTACTTAACACCATTCAGAAACTACTTGCAATGGTAATCTTGGAACGACTCTCTCCACTCAACCAAATGTTAAGACAAGAGCAGGCTGACTTTCGTGATGGCAGATTATGTGTTGACCATGTATCCACACTCAGAATTATTATCGAACAGGCAAATCACCCACATATCTACTATTTGTAGACTTTGAACGAGCATTCGACACTATTATAAGGCAGCATATATGGAAAGCGCTAGGGCGCAAGAGGGTCCCAAGCATTATTAAAAACATATATTTCAATGCTGAGAACAAAATCCTGCTAAAAGGACAAACTTCTGATGCCTTTTCAATCGACCTCGGAGTCCGCCAAGGATGCGTGCTTTCCCCTCTCCTGTTTTTACTCGTACTGGATGAAGAAATGGTTAAGACGAACACAGCAGCTCCAAACGGCTTACAGTGTACTCCATTCGCAAAATTAAACGACTTGGACTATGCAGATGATCTATGCCTACTCGCACATAACTTTGAGCATATTAATGAAAAACTCCAAGCCCTTCATAAAAATGCACTTAAGGTTGACTTCGCATCAACACAAAGAACAGAAAGGTCATAAGGATAAACACAAAAAACACTAACGCGCTCCTCCTCAATGACACTATTGTAGAAGATGTTCAATCCTTTAGCTACCTTGGCTGCACAATCTCAAAAAAACAATGGTGCAGACAAAGACGTCGCAAACCGGATAGACAAAGCGCGTAAGGCTATGTACTCGATGAGGAAAGTTTGGATATCAAATGATCTTTTCCGTGACCTTTAATTAAGAATCTTCAACACCTGCATTAAACCCATCCTCCTTTATGGATTTGAAACCTGGGGCCTAAATAAATGCGACACAAGGAGGCTCTAAACATTCGCCAACCGTTGTTTACGCCGCATCATTAGATGCTTCTGGCCAAACACGATCAGCAACTCTGAGCTGCTCCACAAGACAAAACAGACACCAATCCACCACAAAGACATCTTAAGGCGAAAATTTGGATGGATCGGCCACACGCTCAGATCCATACACACAATCGCAAAAGCCGCTCTGACGTATAATCCACAAGGTTCCCGTCGACGAGGACGCCCAAGGACAACCTGGCATACAACAATGCTAAATCAACTATCTTTAGCTTAATGTACATGGAATGAAGCTGTGCAAATAGCTCCAGAACGCAATCGATGGAAATCCTTAATTGAGGCTGTTTGCTACCAAACTGGAGAATAGCGGAACATCATCATCAAAGCAAATTTCATGTCAATTTAAGAAATTCATCTTTGTTTTATTCCATTTCAAAGTTCCATCTATGCCTCTACAAAAAAAAAACTCCCTTTCTAAGCTGTAATTGTTGTAAACATTTCAAATAAGTCAGTCCACCACTCTGTATATACAAAATTCTTTAATACGAAAGATAATTATGTTTGTAGGTAAACTACAGTATTTTCCAAATTAAGTTTTATTTACTCCACCTTTTTAAAAACTAAAGTACCAAAAACCACATTCTACTTTTCAGCATGAAAATTGATTTTTATTTAACACTACCACACACACACAAACACTGACACCTCTCAAACTGCGGTTTGCACTTAATAATTTTCATTTTCATAATACGAATGGGCGTGTTTTGCTATGTTAACATTATTATTTATTGTAAATAAATATTATATGATTTTTAAATTATTTTTTAAAAAACCACTAAATAAAAAAAAAAAACAAAAACACAACCGTAAAAAGCAACAAATCATTATTACAACCAGTATTTGATAGTCAAGATCGCAGACAGTATTTAAGTTTTTTATTTTTTTTTTTTTTTTTGGGTCACAATATTAGTCATTACACTAATGTATGTTTATGGCGTCTAAATTTAGACCGCAAATGCTATAAAAAGATTTTTCTCAAAAAATTAATTTTTTTGTTTTTATTTGTCTTCGAAGTCGAATTTCAAATTAAATAAAAAATTTTATGTGATTATTTTGTCAGCTTGTACGACCTATTTTTATACACATACATATTTGTACAAACCGATTATTTTAGTTTTAAATTTTAATTTGTTTTTAAAAAAATTTCCATACATATTGATTACTGATCTTAAATAAAAATAGAGAAGTAAAACAACAAGTTGAAGAAGAAAAAAAAAACATTGCTGATAGGTTTTCAAGTATTAAGTATTGTTTAACAAGTAGACATAAATTTAGAACAGCTGTACTCTTTTATAATTATGTGAACTGAAAACAAATATGAAGAATAAATAGTTATTTTTTTTTAATAATAATCTTGATATTTCTATTTTTTTTTTTTTTGTTTTATAATTTCTTAATACTTCAATTGAATAAAAAATATGAAAAGAAGCTCTTAGGAAAAGTTTATTAAATTAATATTGTGATCTATTCGATTCAAGTCACAGAGTATGACCTAAAAATACTACAAAATAGAACTAAAGATAAGCAAACAAACATGATGACTAGACAAACAAACAAATAAATAAATATTTATGCAGACAGATTAAAAATAAAGTAAATAAACACACTCAATACAAACTTTAACTAAAAGCTTCTAAAATTAAATTTCCAAAAGTGTTAAACTTTTTTTTTTTATACATACAAAATAAAAATGTACTTCTAACGCTCTGAAAGTACTACAAAGTAGAATTTAAAGCAGGAGTAGAGTTTTCTTTCTAGAAACTTCTCTTTAAGTATTTTGACAAATTAATAGTGGAGACATTCGGAGGAACAAATGAAACAAAGAAGTTGTATGATGGTTTTATCAAAAAAAGATTTTTTACGAACCAGCTTGATTATTTTCGCGTTAACCAACCACTCAAGCCGAAAAATACAATAAGTGCGACGCTGTCCCGACGTTAATGTGGGCAACGTACTATTTCCAAAGTCTACAGTGTTGTCATAATATTCAAATGATAACGCGAAATGAGCGCTTTCTGACGCTCGCTTGGACTCTATAAGTATCTAAATCTGGCAATGTCCTTCATTTTAAAGTGCGATAGTTAGAGCTCAAACAGAAAAAGCTAAGTCGATGAAATTTTTCCACAATATTTGCTATAGATCAGAAATATTTCTTAATGGAAAAAAGGCAAAATCGGTCTATTATAAAGACAGGCAAAAGTAGGTCACAAAAAAATGTCTTTGTGACATTAAATAAGATGGATCTAAAGCCAATGACATAGAGTGATCAAATTTCACAATACTCCTTGTGTAAATTAAGTGTATTCCTAAAAATCTTTTAAATCCTTGCACCACGAAAGTAGTTATAGAGCAAAATATATGAAACAGTGTCTTTTTAGTCTACTTAGTAATTCAAACGGCATAAAACCGATGGTTGGTTGGTTGGTTAACGTGGTAGTTCACTGCACGCAAACAGCCAAGTGAAGTCTGTATGACTCCGTTTTGACAGGACCACATCACTCGTCACCTCTAATGTATCCCAGAATAAATAAAAGAGTAAAGGCACTAGAGCCACCCCGTGGCCGTGAGGTATCTCAGTTGATAATTCAGTCCAACTTCAGATATCGCAGAGAGGCCATCCAGTACATGTTCGCCAAGAAATCTGTATCTCTTATCCCCTAGTGCAGGACATTCACAGAGAGGGTGGAATACCGATTCCTCCTTCTCTCTATCCAGACAGCTGCGACAATGGTCGTTCAATGGAAGTCCGAGTCGACTTGCATATTTGCCTAACATCCAGTCACCCGTCAATACCGCCAGCAACCTCGATATATCCCTCCGACTTCAACTAGTAAGTTGCAATGTACGCCGTGCATCAAAAGAGGGCCACGTAAGCCGTGCCACCTTACACTCTACTCAGCGCCCGCCCCCTGTCATCGGCCTTCTATGAAATTTTACAAATACAGCCTTTTAGTAAATATTGTTGTGATACCTGAATATGAAGGTGACACATCCTCTTTAGCGATTTAACTTAAATTCATATAACTTCTCTATGGATTTAGAAGCATTTTCTCTGTCGTTAACATAGTAAAATGTTGCAAATATTGAACATTTTCAAGTACTATCGATATAGTATCGGAAATAACAGACACAAAATATGACAAACTGTGTGGCCGGTACTTAAACTAAAAGTAAATTAGAACAAATGTGCAAGAATATCGTTTGAACAAAGAAATTACATTAAACGCACTAAACGTTGTCACCATCTAGCAATATTTTACAATTTTTGGGACCCTATTAAAACGAATTTAGTTTTTTCATTTATTCATTATAAAGCGACTTATATAAGGATTCGTACATACAACTTTCCCGCCAGTTTCACTTGGCCAACAGTTTATTTTTATTAAATTTAGTTTTTTTGCGATAATTGCTCTATATACATGGATATATCATTATATAATGGTTTATGGCATTAAAAAGCATTTATATTATTTTAAAAAAGTCGTTCAGAATAATATAAATAATAATAATTTTATAAATAATAAAAATAAAATACAACATCGAAGTTAGATTGATTAGCAGAGACTACTTTGACACGCCTTCTTTAAAGCCCCCATTATTAAATATTGTGGTAAAAAGAAGTGGGTTATGTCACTCCAATTGTAAAAATACTAAGGTTTTATTTTGAGACTAAATATTTATAAAGAAAATATTCTATAGTGATAAGAGTTGTTAGCAAAATAATACATTTTGTGGTACAAAAGTACTATACAAAATTGGTCGTGGGCATCAAAAATTGTACACTGCCGAGTAAATTGCTCTTACTATTTTATCATTGGAGTAAAACAATATTAAAAAATAATTTTTCCATTACGCATTTTCCATTCCTGTACATTCCATTACAATATTTCATAAACATATAAAATGCAATTCTATTGTTTTACAAAAATTGTTTATGTTAATTATCAAGACATACTTAGTCATCAGGTAGTCAAGGTTTGTAAGGCGATTTTTTTCTTTCTCTTGAGACATCAAAGTCGTAGAGATAAAAAGTAAAATGTCGTCGAACAATTTAAGCATTTCTATGGATGCATTACTCAAAAATAAAGTCTGTACTGCTTAAAAAATTAAAAAGAAAATGTTTTTGATGAGAAACTTCTATACAAATATTTTAACAAAACGATTCTCTCTGAACTGGAATTACCTAATGAGAAGATATGCCCAAGAAATTACCAACAACAAACATATTATACTGTAAATTAATACAAAATTAGTGACGACCAGTGTTGCCACGACCAAAAAAAAATAACAACCAAAATTACTTCAAAAAGTAACCAAATACAAAAAAAGTAACCAAAATTAAAATATATTTGATTTATTTTAAATTTGTTTTACATTTTAATATAAAAATATTTGTACTTTACGAATGAATTATGAACTAAAAATAAACCAAAAATTCAAGTCTTACGTATCAAGTAACATAAAAATACTTAAAGGTAATTTTATTACAAATAACGATAAATAAATAAAAAGCTTTAATTTAAAATAAAATTTTTATTTATTTTAAATTTTAATTCAATATAAAAATATTTGTACTTGTGCTTGTTTTTTAAAACAGTCATGTATTTTTTCGTACTCCAGAGTTGATCATTTGCTAAAAGAAATAGGGTTTCAAGTGCTAACAATGTTGTCTAAACATTGTCACTTAAATGAGAACATTGCAATGTTAAACGTACATATAACAACATGATTTATAAATAAAACATATTAAATACTACTGAATTTTAGGCTTTAAAAAAGTAACCAAAAAGACAAAAAAATACACATCTACACATTGGCAAAAAAATAACCAATTTTGGTTATAAATAACCAAAAACGGCAACGCTGGTGACGACACAACATTACAAAAACGGTTGTAAATTAAGCGAGTGTTTTGGAATACATCGTAAGGGAGATTCTGTAGGTAAATAATGTTTTCATTATTCAAGTTTAACAACTGATTCACATCCAGACATATAATCTTTAATGTTTTTAATTTAAAATAGCCAAATATAATCAATATTAAACATTTTTATCTACTAGAACATCTTTATATTAACAGTTCAACTCAGTTGAAAAATCAGTTAGTGTAAAGCCAGCTTAAGAAATAGCCAAACAATTTATAATGTCTACATTGTAATACAAACTCCAATAATTTTGTATCACTTCTGTTGCACACTGTTCGTGTTTGGGTTTTACACTTCTTAAACGTTTATTGTGATCACAGTTATTAGTAGCAATTTGAATTATTAACATTCGTTGCTAAACGTTTTATAGATAGTGAGAGTGAGAGAGAAAAGATTTTTTATTTAATCAATTCAATTACACATTCTTTAATTTCATTAGCATCTTTAATTTGTTCATGTAGAATATTTTACACGTTTTTCACTCAACATTTCACACTCCTGATTGAGAAATTAAATTTATTACTCGCAGGTAATCGGGGAACTTTCTGGTTTTTCTAATTTGCTTTTACAAAAAAGCAAACATTTTCTTAGAAAATTTATTTGTGGCAAAGGGAATTGGAAATTTTAAAATGATGACACCTAAAAAAAATTAATAAAAACCATATTATCGGTCAACCACGATCACAAAATTCTGTCAAAAATAAAATAAATTAAGCGAACCGATCAATATGTTTAAAACCATATTCGCATAAAAATTATGTATCAAAAATTAATCACACAAGTTGTGCCGCATAAAAATGTTACCATGTGTCATTGAATATGATCACTTCCCCAATATTTTTTTAAGTGAATATTTCATTAAATATCCTTTATAGTTCAAAATTTATAAGCAAAAAAGAGAGTGCTTGTCAAATAGCTCCAAAAACTGTAATATTTCTAAACAAAATTTTTTAGAGAATTTCACTTTTTTATACACAAAAACTGCACAAATATAACCAATTCATTACAATTTTAGAAAGAAATAAAAGGAAAAAATTGGCAGACATATATGATATCAAAAACAATTCACAAAGTCACAACGAACGACACGAGTGACTTTTCAAGCTAGACTTAATTCATGGTCTGTATTAGAAATTTTGTGTAAAAGTATATTGTGATGTTTGCATATTTGAACAGTTGCTCGACAATTGTTTTAATAAAAATAGTTGTTGACAGTGAAATTGTGTCATTGGGTTTTTAAATATTTTGCGGTTATTTATATGTACAAACATACACATTTCTGTAGTAGGAGAGGAGCAGGAAAAAGAAGGTTTTTAAGAAATTTAATTGAGTGCTTTTTGTTTACGTTCAACCTTGGATTAATTGAAGATTTTAAAAAGTAGTTTAGAATGAATGACCTTGGTGGTCAGTTAACGTTACTTGTGCGGGAGATTCCATATCCTCGTTTATTAGAATTTCCATTGCAGAAGCCTTAATGGTGCGTCTCATCATTTTTGAAATATCTGCGGAACAATAACATCAACTTCGGTAATTTCTTGTATAGTAATTTCCATATGTTGCACTACGTATGATTTGGTATTGTTTCATAAATAGCAATCTAATATTGAGTAATGCACATTCCTTTTTAAGATGTTTTTTTTTTCAAGCCCAATAGAACATACGAAAGGCTTGATTGTAATATGTAAACTTATACTCTGCTCAACAAGGACTGATTGACGCATAATTAATACAACCAAATTATTCTAATTAGCTTTAAAAATGTAGATGTTAATAAACAAAATTGCCACATATGGATGAGAATAATTCGAAACGGTTTCCACGCTTGTGTCATCAGCAAACTTTATTTCTTTTAAAATTACAACAAATTGGCCAACTTTCAAGAAAAACTATTTCTGATGTATAGAGAATTTTCCTGAAAAATTTCACCCCCTTAGCATTTTCTGTTCGAGCTCTAACTATGTATGAATATATAAACTTTATGGGATCTAAAATTAATATTTAAATGTGTTACAAAAGGAATGATAAAATGAATATACTCCGACACATTTTTTTGTGAATATAAAAATTTATTTTAGTTTGTTGGTTGTTGGGCTTAGAAAAATATATTTAGTAAACTCGCCAGGCGTGATAACTGTGGCATTATCATTATTTTTTTAACTTTGAAATCGAAGAAATATTAGATAAATCCACAGATTGTAATCTATTTGAAGGAAATTTTAAAGGGTCTATAGGATAAGATTTTAAATCTATAGACGGAATTGAAAATAAAACAAGTAAGAGTGCTATATTCGGCCATGCCGAATCTTATATGCCCTTCACAACGTGTAGTCATGCAATAACAGTAGTTTGTATCACCATTCATCTCATATGAAATACGTACATACATATAAAAAACATACATATATAAAAACATCCCATTGTAAAATTAAAAATTAACGTATGTATGTTAAAAAAATAAAAATAAATAAAAAATAAAAAAAAAATTCAAAAAAAAATTTAAAAAAAAAATGTTGGCTCAGCTGGCATTCGATCCCACGTTTACTTTAACCAATATACAAGTTTGTATGTATGTATGTTGTTGTTGTAATGTTGCTTTTGTGAAAAAAAATCGAGGTGGTTTTTTGCTCATATCTCAGTTGTTTATGAACCGATGTTTCTGATTTTCAATACCGATCTACTCCCGAATATTTCTGATATTTTAATACATCACCCGGGTCCAAGCGATTTCGGGGGGCTTCAAAAAGTTGATTTCAACATACACACGGACAGACGGACAGACTGACAGAGCTTAATCGACTCCCCTATTCATAAGCTTTCAGAAAATATATACTTTATGGGGTCGGAAATGAAAATTGTAGAAATTTCACACGGAATGACAAACCTATATATACCGTTTTTCACTGTGTGAAGGGTATAAATATATATTTATATATATATATCTTCTTTTTTATTTAAAAATTTAAAATCTATATATATATAAATCAATGTGTGTTTGTATGTTTGTTTGTGCTTTATAGACGGTTAAACGGCTGGATTGATTTCCTTGAAACTTTCACAGAATCTTTCTGTATGTCTGAAAGGAACTATAGGCTATACTTTGTTATAAAGTTAATGCAACTAGAGTCTTCAAATTATGTACGGTAAACTTTGACAGCCACACGAACATTTGGATAAAAAAAGGGCGGACTTTCAATAGTAGGCGTGGCCACATGAATTAAGTACTAAATTTCGTATATTTGGAAAACGTTATCGATTAGAGTACTAACATTTTGCAAGAGCAACTTTGACACCCAAATAAACATTTCTGGAAAAAATGGGTACATTAGAAATAGTGGGCGTGGCAGCTCTCATAGCAATTGAATACTAAAGCTCGTATATTTGGGAAGCGTAATAGTTAGAGTACCCAAATTTTGTACGAGAAGCTTTGACATCTATATGACTGTTTTGATAAGAAATGGATGCTTTGGTAATAGTGGGCGTGGCACCTGTCATATGAAATAAATACAGAAATTCGTATATCTGGGAAGCGATAATAGTTAGAGTACCCAAATTTTGCAAGAGACACTTATATGATTATATGAATAAGAAATGGTTGATTTAGTAATAGTAGGCGTGGCACTTGCAAAATAAATATATTTTTGAACTATAAAATTTTTATTTCATTACGATGGGGGTGGCTAAGCACACCGGGTATTAGCTAGTATTTAATTAACAATAAACTGCCTTCTTCAAAAGTTGAAATAGAACTCTCAATGGTTTCAAAAATGTTTATGTAATAAAGAAGGCATAAATATCAATTACTTTTAAAATTTTAAGAAATTACAATAAAAAAAAATTATTAAACATTTTAATTAAAAGAAAAATATTTATTTTGGTTATATAAATCCAAGTTATATTGAACAAGGTAGCCTAATTTCATCAGCTGTTCATCAGCTGCCACTTTCCAATATTGTAAACATTCTCTCTCTTTTTCTACAAATGAAAATTGTCAAACTACATAAAAAAAAAATTCTATAAAAAATATTCTCCAAGTGAAAGAAAAGGCATTCCTTATGCCTCCCTAAATCCAAAATTGTTTGTCATAAATTATTTGCTACAAAATGCATGCAAATGCATGCAAGAAATATCTTTAACAATTTATGTTAACAAAAATTATTAACTCATAAAACATGGTTTCTTTTCACCTTATATGCATGCGTTCCATGCAGTTGTTAGAATTAAGTGCATTTTTTTGTTTTATACTCATATAAAAACATGTTTTCCAACGACACTTTAAAGGTCAAATCATGCATTTTCAACAAAATTAAACCACTTCATCATGGGTTGAACTCATGCATTCACTATTTTTTTTTTAATGTCTTTTTTTTCTGGGACGTAACTGTAGCCATAAAATGTAATCTAATGCCCTTAATCATACTATCTAAAAGCAATTTACTACCTTTTACTTTGCAAAAGTTACAACCGTGCATTAGTGTTGTTTTTTGAAATATCGCTATGACCGCCCTAAAGGGTTAGAAATTTTCGTAATACAAATATTTTATATCATGCAAATTATAGGGTATTCACTATTCATTGTCATTTGTGCAGACATGTGTTGAGTACTTGGTTAAGGAGTATCAAAGAATTTTCCCTATTTTAGTACCTAATATTTTTAGTAAATGAGTAACATTAATACTTCGAGAGCAACATATCGCTCTGGGTCAAGAAGAGTATAATACAGTGCTGTCTGGGTAGAGTGAACCCCCGATGCTATGGATACCTCGTTAGAGTGAACACCAGAATGTTAACATTGACTACTCTGTAGAGTGAACACTCATAAACCTCAATAGAGTGAACATTCTTTATAGTGAGTTTTAAGGTTTGGCAAAGGAGAAAAACAATGAAAAAGTGTTTAAGAATTAAAGAGAACACAAAATAACAGTAAAGTAAAGATTATTTTAGAGTAAGTTGACAAGTTACTCTCACAAATACGCATTCTATGAAGTGTTAATTTATTTAAGTCTGGGCGCATGTTCCATTAAGGTCGTATCTCAAAATTAATTTTTCATTTTTTCCAGTCATAAATAAAATAAATAAAATTTATAACCTATAAATGCATTTAAAATAAATAAATTAGTTTTTTAAATAAATAAAAATTTAACCTTGATTTAGTAAACAACCTGAGTATTTCGCTATGCAAAAATTAGTTCACTCTACCCAGACAGCACTGTAACTCAAAATTTAAAAATGTTCACTTTTTGAAAAAAACCAACTATTATTCAATTTACTCAATCTTATTCTTCATAAAATTTTAGAAAAATTTTTATTAAAATAAATCAAAAATTTAAAAAGTGACTGAAAGTATTTTTTTTTTATTTTATGGATAAAATATTAAGGAAAAATAATTACTGCTTCTTAGATACAGTCCTACCACGGCGACTGGTTGTCTTTGTAGGTTGACCATGGAGACAAAGACCCCAATAGTGACGTAGACCACGGTAAGAGCGAATCCTCTTTAGACGTTCTAGATGGTCACGCAATTTAGACTCTTAACAAGATGACGCTTACTGCGTGTATTTATCATCTAACATCTTTTTGTCTGTTACATTCTCTTCGTTACATTCACCAGCACTTTTTGTTAAATCGATATCGGCTTTTGTTAAAACAACATTAAAGTAACGGCGTCCAACACCCTTTATTGCGGTCATGGCGATGCCGAGCTTCCCTTAACCATCAAAGTTGGTATTCATAATACGAATGATGTATTGGAACTTTTTTCGAATTACAAGCGACATTTTCAACTTTTTAATGACAGCGCTTACCAGGCGAAAAAGTAATTAAAGTATATTTTTAGTCGATTTTTTTTTTTTGATTTTTAGTTCCACAACAAAATGAAAATCAGTTTTCGGACTCTAGTGAATATTTAATAATTTTCGAGTTGATACCCTTTTGCTGATCTAGTGCAATATATGTATACGATACGAATTATTTGAACACATATCTTACAATTAAAAACAACTCTGTTCAAAAATGCAACGCTGTATGCACGCCAAAAAAAATTAAATTTACACTCATAAATAAAACCAGAAATAACTTTGAAGCTTTATTAAAATTACAATTAAAAATTAATAAAACTTCAGAAATTAAATTTTATTTAAATGTTAGCTTTATAGATTTTTTTTTTAAATAAAACGAACCAATAGAAATATATTTTTCAAACATTGTCTCATTCGCAGTTGAATTTGAAATTATTGGATTAAAAAATATTTATTTATTGATTAGTATCAAGTAAAAAATAAAAAATATTGAGTAATAAAAAGTAGCACAATTTGCCAACACTAATCTACATGCTTGTCATTATACATACAAACAAATGCATACATACATACATATGTACATATATTCATTATTAAATGACTTGATATTTAAACCATAATCACAACGATCACTTGTTATAACATTTACTGAACTTCAGCCATTAAAAAATCTAAAAATAAACTTATCAAATAGAAAAAAAGCAAAAAATTCTCTAAATAATACACAACACGAAATTTTGGTTGGAAATAAAAAAAATTATGTCAACACGTTATTACAAAAGGTCACTGATATTTAAATGCATATAAATACACTCCTTTACTTAACAAATATTTGAATTTTTTTTTTGATTGTCGAGTTGAGAAAGAGAACATAATTTTAAAAATATATTTAAATAAATGTTGAAGTGAATTATCATGATTATTATTATACATGCATACATTTGAATGTAAGAGTATATAAGATTCTTGTGAGCAAACATACATACATACATACTTATAAATAAATATAATTTACAAAATTTTCTTGTTTAAAAAAATTTTCCATACTGATAATTTATGACTGAGTTGAGCACACAACCTATCGTATGGACTATATTGCATTTACATGCATGCATACAATCGTGCCAGACATCATTCCCTGGCAGTGCTGCCACAATCTGAAAATTTTTTGTTACCAAATTTCTTAGAAAAAAATTATCAAATCGAAGAAAAAATGTAACCTTATATTATCATTTACATGTTTGTATGTGTGATTTTAAAATTATATTTTCTTAAATGATTTATTTAAAATAATTTTATTTAGAACTAGTAGAAATCGTGTCAAATTGATATTGCTACTGAATGTGACTTTGGGTAGCTGCCGTCATAAAAATTATTTAATAATGCACCTTGTTTTTTTTCTTGTCGATTCAATATGTATTCAAAGTTCAATAAAAATCGTTTTATAGTAATAAGTTGAATGAAGAAAATATGTATCATAAGATTTTATTGAATTAGGATCACTATGTGTGTAAAAATTTTTATATAAATCGGATTAAGATAAATATTTAAGAATGAGTATGTATTTGATTTGCATGGGCGAGGCACTGCCCAATTATCCAATCATTCAACTGTATTATCAGGAGAACTTTTAGTGTGTGCCTTTTTACATCAAATTCGTTTTAATTGAAAAAGTTGATGAAGAATATCTATTTTATAAAGGCGTGGCACTGCCCACTTTTAAACCAATCAATTGTATTATCACGGGAACTTTTATGTGTGTGCCTATTTATATCAAAATTGGTTTAGTAGAAGTTGATGAAGAATAATTATTTTATAAAGGCGTGGCACTGCCCACTTTTGAACCATTAAATTGTATTATCACGGGAACTTTTATGTGTGTGCCTATTTTTATCAAAATTGGTTTAGTAGAAGTTGATGAAGAATAATTATTTTATAAAGGCGTGGCACTGCCCACTTTTGAACCATTAAATTGTATTATCACGGGAACTTTATGTGTGTGCCTATTTCTATCAAACTCGGTTTAGTAGAAGAAGTTGATGAAGAATATCTATTTTATAAAGGCGTGGCACTGCCCACTTTTAAACCATTAAATTGTATTATCACGGGAACTTTTATGTGTGTGCCTATTTATATCAAACTCGGTTTAGTAGAAGTTGATGAAGAATAATTATTTTATAAAGGCGTGGCACTGCCCACTTTTTAACCATTAAATTGTATTATCACGGGAACTTTTAGTGTGTGCCTTTTTACATCAAATTCGTTTTAATTGAAAAAGTTGATGAAGAATATCTATTTTATAAAGGCGTGGCACTGCCCACTTTTAAACCAATCAATTGTATTATCACGGGAACTTTTATGTGTGTGCCTATTTATATCAAAATTGGTTTAGTAGAAGTTGATGAAGAATAATTATTTTATAAAGGCGTGGCACTGCCCACTTTTGTACCATTAAATTGTATTATCACGGGAAACTTCATGTGTGTGCTTTTTAATACTAAACTCGGTTTTAAAGAAGAAGTTGATGAAGAATAATTATTTTTTAATTTTTTGAACCATTAAATTGTAAATATTATCACGGGAACTTTATCTGTGTGCCTATTTATATCAAAATCGGTTTAATAGAACAAATTGAAAAAGAGTAATAATTTTGTATAGGCGTGGCACTGGCCACTTTAAGAACCATTATATTGTTCTATAACGGTTTATGTGTGTGCAAAGTCTTGTCGAAATTAGTTCAGTAGTAGAGTTGAAAAATATTACTTACTTTTTATTAGGCGTGGCACTGCCCACTTTACTAATCAATAAATAATATTTTCACAGATACCCTAGTAGTATTTGAGTAGTTTTTTTGTATGGGCGTGGCACTAGCCACTTTTTTTGTAATCATTGCGAGTATCCTCAAAGGATATTAACAAAGTTTAGTCACAATCTCATCTGTGGTTAAGCAGCTCATAGAGGACAATTAAACTTTAAATTAAATTAAGAATTAGCCAAATTGATTTTTCTTGCAATCGGTCTTTCTTTTTACACACTTGATTTTTAATCGATCTAATGCAGGCCCACAATTTGCGATATTTTGTTCAAACTGATCATGTTGTTTAAGCTGATTATGTATTATCAGGTACTAAGTTGTGAGAAGGACCAACTCTAAATTCAACACAGTTGTACAATGTAGTTATACAACAAATCGCAAAATTAATGGCTAGCTTGGCAATCTAGTATAATAAAAGGTGTGACAAAACTAATATAAAATTTAGATTTGTTGAATTGCGTGCCGCCAAGTGTTTGTAACCAAAACTAATAAAAATTATTAAAAATTTTTAGTTGAAGTTTAGTGAAAATTAAGCAGAAAAGCAAAAAAAATCATGTTTTCATTGTTCAACAATTGTTGAATTCACAACCCCTTCATAATGTTGTATCGCCACTACTTTTGTATTAGTTTATCCAACTGTTTATTATGTTTGCTGTTGATAATTTTCAATAAAAATGTTTAAACCACAACACAATTTGATTTGATATGACAATATGTTTTTAAAAGTCTACGTCAGCACAGCAACTGTCAAAAATTTTCTATATTCTCTAGTGTGGAAATATGTGCATTTTGCTGCTATTTTTTTGTCGTCTTTTTCCATCATATCAAACATGAATTGAATTAATGAATGAATTAAGAATTGTTTTTGTGCCGCCAAGAATTTGAAAAACCAAGCTATAACATTAACTAACATTTCTAATAAATTCAGTTCAAGATTTGGACAACAGAAAAAATTGTTTAAATTTGTACCACCCATTTAAAAAATTTGTTGCTACGCCAATGGATGTCAGATAAGGCAACGCCATGCACTTAATCAATATGACAGTGAGATATAAAATAAAAACTACACTTACCAGCAAAATCAACTTTTTGAACTGGACAATTAAAACTTAATAATTTCATTATTTTACAGACAAAATGAAAATTTTTGATATTTTATTTTTATCATTTTATTAACACCCGTTACGGTGTTTCAAATTTCGAAGGTCATGTAATTGTTATGTGTTTTTTCTTCAATATATATGTATATGTAATATCTTATACCAATATCAAAGGATATTCTCAGTAGAATTAATATTTATTTTTTTTAAAGTTCGTCAGAAAGAATTCTTTATATGACAAAAAAAAATAAAATGGCGGTCAAACTCTTGAACCGACTGGATTTGCTTCACGAATGCAATATATCTATTACTATTATAATCTTTTAACACATGCCAAATAGAGAAAGATTTAATATTATGAGTCTTGCAAAAATATAAAATAAAAAGAAATTTTTTTTATTAATTTTAAATTTGTCAAAATGTCGTTATAAAATAAAAACCTCATTAGTGAACCAAATGAATTTAAAAATAAATTATTTTAAACATTAAGTGAAATTTAGAAAAGAAATACATTGCATTTTTTAAATAAAAAAAAAACACACACACAGTGAAAAGTATCAGTGATAACAATAAAGTATTGCTGTGCATAAGTAGTGCAATACTTGCACTTAGCAACAATTTTATTTATATATAAGGAAGTGATAAGCAAGAAATGTTAACTGCCTGTTCAACGATGTCGAAAGAAAACACAAGCGAACTTTCATTCGTACAAATGTATTGAAAACAACAACAAAAACTAAAAATTTGTTTTTGTTTTCAACGTATTTGTACGAATGAAAGTTCGCTTGTGTTTTCTTTCGACATCGTTGAACAGGCAGTAAGTGATGTCCCATTACTAACAGGCAAAGTTTAATCATTAAATAAATCTATATCAGTGCATTAATATGTGTGTGTATTTAAGAGACACAAAAGAGTAGCATGAATGACTGATTAATTTTTCATTATCGCCCACACGAAACCGCTGTCGGTAAAAAATTATATTTCCAATTGCCGTGTTGATTTCGCAATTTTTTTCAACCACTTATTTAAAACTTCGGACATTAGAGTCTAGAAATAGGGAAAAATTTTCTTAATATGATTAACATTTAAAACAAATCGTTGTATTATCAAGTAATACTATTTCACTTTTCTAGTAATTATAAATATAAGCAGAGATGGAAAATTCCCTTGTATTACACAATTTTTAGGGCTTCTTTTCCACTATGCCATATTTGAATAATTAATTAACCTTTCTCAACTTTTTTAAACAAACCTTGAAACAAAACGTGAGTTTCCTTTAGCATCCAAAATATTATTTGCAATTAAAAACAAGTAAGAGTGCTATATTCGACAGTACCGAATCTGATAATACCCTTCACCATCATGTACATAGGTATAATCACACATCGTAGCTTAAACTATATTTCATGTTATACGTGATTTTTTCTTATTACTTCCGATGCCATCCTCGATACCCTTTAATTTGATACCCATATTAATGGGGTTGAAAAAATTTTATCCGCCATTTTGTTTTAGACGCCATCTTGGATTTTTCATTTTTTAATTATTTACGGTATTCTACTCGTGAAACTCTTTCATTTGATATTAATATTGAGCGGGTTCAAAAAGTTACATTTTAAAATACCAGGTTCGACCCATATATAAATTTATTGTCCGCCATTTTGTAGTGGCGGCCAACATGAATTTTAATTTTTTCATAATGCTTATATTGCGCTAGTCAAGTCCTTTGAGATGTTACCAATATTGACTCTCTCGGTTGTCTAGAGCTGAAAAAAATTGATTTTCGTTTGTAAATTTTTGGAATATGTATTTAAAAAAAAAAATTGTGCCTATAACTTTACCGATTAGAGCCCGCTTTGTCCCAAGTTCTTAACAAATATCTCTAGAGGCATATTATATCTACAAATAGTAGCAAAGGTACCTATTAATTATTCTATGTCTGAAAACTTTTAATTTTGGTGGTAAAAATATGGGAAAAAATAGAGGCAGTCGTGTTTTTTTTGCTCATATCTCAAAAAGTTATGAGACGATTGTGCTGAATTTCAATAGCGATTCATTCCCGGATATTTCCCAAACATTGATACCATACACAGATCTTAGGAACATATGGTTGCTTCTAAAAGTTGATTTTAACCAACGCACGGACAGACGGACAGGGCTTAATCGACTCTTCTATTCATAAGCTTTCAAACAATATATACATTATGGGGTCGGAAATGAAAATTGTAGAAATTACAAACAGAATGACAAAGCTATTTATACCCTTGTGCACCACAATTGAAGGGTATAAAACAAAGAACTTTCCAAAAAATGTGTGTTGCACGTTCAAGGGGTGGTTTGGTTTGAAGTTTTTATTAAAAATTTTTTTCTATGGAAGCCATTACTTTTACCTATCATCCTTGGATTCTCGCTCCTCCTTGATTATTTAATATTAATAAAATAAGGCTTAATGTAATCAATTAAAAGTTAAAATATATAAATAATTTACCACTTAAACTAAGAAAACCCACTGACAGTGTAGCTCAGAACAATTTGATTTTTGATGCCTTTTATATGAAAAATAGATCCCAATTGAGAGGCGAAAAACTTTGACCTGTTTGACCAGCTTAAACTGAACTCGAAGGACCTAAAGTTTTACTACTAACTAAAACCAATCAGCTGTTTGGTATTACGATGCGTAGAAGTGCGAACAGAATGTGGGAAATCTTTTGATTTAATAAAAAAATACACTTAGAATTTTCGTAAAAGAATTTGGAGAAAGGGTTTCCAAAAAAGTTCCTAAAATACAATATCTATAGAAGCCTTTTTATTCCTAACGCCAGTACACCACACGCTTTTGATTGCTTTCATGAAGAGGTTAAAATAAGGCGTAAAATCCAAGATGATTATATCAACAACCTAGATGGCGATGTTTTGTCATGACACGATAATTGAATTTTTTAATTAATTGTACTGAATTTGAAAATTTATTTTTGCTATTTTGCTTTTTAAATACGCATGTACTAAGTATGTCTGTGGTTTTCATGGGCAAGCGCGTATGGCTTAAAATCAAATTTTTCAGGAGAACCATGAAACCGTTTAACAAAGTGTGTGCAGATAAAACAGCGCATGTCAACATATGTGGTTTTCAATGAATAAAAATGCTAGAATACAACAGCACAAGGAAATTTAGGTTATACACAAGTAAATATAAACTAAACTGAAAAATAATTTTCAAATGTGTTCAGAAATAACAACGTATGTATGAATGTGCTTGTGTGTTTTTAAATATAAAAATTTTGCCTCTAAGCAAACGTAAGTCAACATACTGCTTTAAGTAGATATAGTAAATATAGAAGTTACGTTGATATCGTAAGTGAGTGCATCTTATTTCAGAAAGTTTAACAACCAAGAGCAAGGGGCGTTTAAAATCAAGAAATATGGCATTAATAACTCAAAATCGTCAAAAATGGACATACGCGGTTACCCATGAAAGCCATAGATAGTTGGCTTTATATAAAATAAGCGCATCTCGATTTTTTTTTTACTTTACAGGCAATAAAAGAAACTTAATAAAATTTAAAACAATCAAATGAGTTAAAGCTGTTTAGCGTGGCTCGGTGGACTAGTAAGTAGTCTGCTTGTCTGGGGGTTGCGGGTTCGATTCCAGCTAGAGACTCTGGTCTGTTTTACTACAACGGGCAAATGGTCTTCGTTACTCAGCACGGTTATTTAAATTAGAATATAATTTATAATTGTATTGTAATAAAAATAAATAAATAAAAATTTGTATGTGACTATATAAATCCGTTATTTTCATTTGGATCAATAACTTTTTTAGGGAGGGTGGTATATTTGAATGTGAACTACTAGAAAACATTAAAAACGCAACTGAGCCATCGATATATAATAGGTACCTATGTTATTAAAAAAATCTTAGAAAAGCTTTTCTTAATGTCGATATTTCTTAAAGTTCTTTTTATAAGAGTTAAGGTGATATTAAGGGAAAGTTCTTTAATGGAAGCACCCTTTTAAAAAAATTGATATCTCATATTAATGGTCACAAGTAAGAAGGCCCTAATTCATATTTTTTTAAGAAATTGAATTATTCAGTGATTCCAATACATTTCACACAAATACACCTTGACGCAAAAATTTAATGCAATACAGTGAACTCGCAGAAACGTTAACATCCAGTAACATGAACTACCCAAAAACATTAACCTTTTTTTATACCCTTCACCAGTGGTGCACAAGGGTATATATAGCTTTGTCATTCCGTTTGTAATTTCTACAATTTTCATTTCCGACCCCATAAAGTATATATTTTCTGAAAGCTTATGAATAGAGGAGTCGATTAAGCCCTGACCGTCTGTCCGTCTGTCCGTGTGTTGGTTGAAATCAACTTTTAGAAGCAACTATATGTTCCTCAGATCTGTATATAGTATCAATCTCTTGGAAATATCCAGGAATGAATCGCTATTGAAATTCAGCACAATCGCCCCATAACTTTCTGAGATATGAGAAAAAACCACGACCACCTCGTTTTTTTTCACAATTACAACAACATACATACATACATACATACATGTAAAAAACATACCAAACAAAAAAAATTACAAAAAAAAAATTACAAAAAAAAAATAAGAAAAAAATAATAAAAAAAAACTAAAAAAAAAATTTTTAAAAATTTTTCTAAAAAAAATTTTTAAAAATTTTTCTAAAAAATTTTTTTAAAAAATTTAAAAAAAATATAAAAAAAAATAATAAAATATAAATAATATATTAAATAAAATAAAATTTTTTTGGCTCAGCTGGGATTCGATGCCACATTTATTCTAACGTGTACGTATCCACGTATTTTATATGGGATGAATGGTGATACAAACAATTGTTATTGCATGACTACACGTTGTGAAGGGTATATAAGATTCGGCACGGCCGAATATAGCACTGTTACTTGTTTTTATTAAATTGACTTATCTAAAATCTGAGCAAGGGCTGAAGGCTCTAAAACGTGAACTTTTTATCGAATGTTAAAATTCAATTTTGTTAGCTCATTTAAAGATTTTGGGATTCCCCGCAGAAGAATCTCGTAGTTTGTTTGTTGTAAACAAGTTTTGTTGCATGATAAGTAGCTTTAGTATTAATGCGGCAGTTCTACTGAAAGCATCTCTCTGTGCCGACTATACATATAGGTACATATATAAATAATATAAACAAGTGATCTCTAAAAATATTTTTATTGAAAATATGTCTAATAAAAAACTAAAAGTGTTAAATCTTCAAGAAAAGTAAGATATTTTAGAGGTTTAATGCAAATGTTCATCTGTAACTGGTGTGTCGAAAAAGTATAATGTCGCCAAATCGATGATTTGTTCAATAAGAAACAAATAAGATGCAATTTCCAAATGCGTTAATAATACATTTTCGAGTCATGGAAAACGGAAAACACTGCATACTTAGGAGCTTCCAAAAATTAAAAAAATCTCTGTACAAATGGTTTTACCCAACTTCGAAATAAAAACCTGCCGGTTAGCGGCAGTATGATTAAAAGAAAGCTATTGAATTGCACAATCAAATTTAGGAAAATAACCATGCTAAACCTCTATTTTGGATGAATTCAATAAATAATTGAGATATACATAAGTATCTTAAAACCCCTTTTGCAAACCATAGTAGCTATGTAGTGCATTAAAATATGGCAGAAGCTTACAAAAAGTTGAATCAAAGCATGTTTCATAGGTGAAAATAACGTACATACTTTATTTTAAATTAAATAAAAGATAAAAGAGACTAAAATATGTTATAGAACAAATGCAATCTAAAACGTAAACAAAATCGAAAACGTGAACACCCTTGATAAAAATTAGATCACGTTTCTGCGAGTTTACTGTATTATCAAAAATATCAGTTTCGCAAAAAAAAAAATTTACATTATGATGATACAGTTTCTTTAACGTTTTTGTTTTGAGTTAGGGCTTTTCAACTTGTGACCAACGATATACAGAGAAAAAACTAAGGAAACAATTCAGACAGATTTAGATATTTTTAGTGTTAAGTAGTTGTCTGTTCACACTTTGTATACCAATTAATAAATTACGTTGTATTCGTATTCAATATTGTATTCTGTAAATGGTACTATTACATTATCTAATTAAATCACTAAAAATGTGTGCCTGTGTGTGTGTGCGAGTGTGAAATAATTGCAAAAACTAATAATGTTAATTTTTTATGAATATTTTGTTGTTTTTGCACATTTTTTTTTAAACCGAAACCAAAATGTTCTGGTCTAAACATTCGTAAATTATAGTATAAAAAAAAGAATATAAAAAACAAAGCGAAACAAAAAACTAATAAAAAGAACAACAAACAAGCAGAGCTTTTATTTGTACAGTGGGCATGTAGTTGCTGTTTCTGTTGTGTTTGTATTTGTTTTTTTTTTCTATTTTTCTCACATTATACTTTTTTCGCGTTTTTTTTATTATTATATTTATTTCCATGAACTTTGTGTTTGACTCTCTACAAAAAATGTTGCGGTATTACCGAAACATACAAAAATTAAAAAAACAAAAATGTAACAACAAAAAATAACGAAGACAAAATATGAAAATACATAAAAGCAAATATAATAAAGGGTGTTTTTTTAAGCCCGATAGAACTTGAAATTGTAAAAAATAACACAAAAAAATTAATTGTAATCAAAATTTTTTTTTTATTCGAAAGATCAATACGTGACATTAACATTTGAAAATGATTTCGGGCATATGGGCACCGCGGCTGTTCTTGACAAAGCGCATTCTGGACGTCCGTTGTTTTATCGCAAAATTGTGTTCAGCGATGAGCCGCATTTTTGGCTTAACGGGTTTGTTAATAAGCAAAATTGCCGCATATGGAGCGAGACCAATCCATAAGAGACCCTACAGACACCATTACATCCAGAAAAATGCACCGTTTGGTGCGGTTTTCACGCTGGTGGCATCATCGGACCTTATTTCTTCAAAAATGAGGCCGGAGCTCGCGTTACGGTCAATGGAGATCGTTACCGCACCATGATCAATGATTTTTTGTTTGAAAATATGGATGACATTGATCCGGAGGAGATGTGGTTTCAACAGGATGGCGCTACGTGCCATACGGCGAACGCAACCATCGACTTATTGAAATCAAAATTTGGCGATAAGTTGATTTCGAGAAATGGACCTGTCAATTGGCCTCCAAGGTCGTGCGATTTGACACCTCTCGATTATTTCCTGTGGGGCTACGTGAAGTCACTGGTTTATGCTGATAAACCAGCATCAATTGACGCCTTGGAGGCCAGCATTGTTCGTGTTGTTCGTGACATACGGCCAGCAGTGCTCGAAAAAGTGGCCCAAAATTGGACGTCCAGAATGCGCTTCGTCAAGAACAGCCGCGGTGCCCATATGCCCGAAATCATTTTCAAATGTTAATGTCACGTATAGATCTTTCGAATAAAAAAAAAATTTTGATTACAATTTAATTTTTTGTGTTATTTTTTACAATTTCAAGTTCTATCGGGCTTAAAAAAACACCCTTTATCTGCAACAAATATTTATTTAACTTGTTTTAATAGAGAAAGAGAGAGAAACAAAAAACAGTAAAAGTCTTTAAATATTAAAATTTATTTTTCTCTTTTTTAATTTGACGTTCATAGGTACTTTGTATGTACAAAAATGGCCTAATAACTACTCTATACATACACAATATACACACATATGTATGTATGTATGTATTCGTATACGTAGCTGTGATAAGCTTTAATCGCCATATGGTGACGCTATATGATACCAACTGATCCTAATACAGTTTACTGTAACCATATTCTATGCGTAAACATAATAAAAGTATGTACAGTACCGTGAAGTTTATTACCGTTTAACATTTTTGATCTTAAAATTCACGGTAGTAAAAGAAACTAATAAAAAAAATAACTGTTTTCAATTATTTAACAAATCTATTTGATGCTGTATTATTATCTCGTTGAGTTTAACAAAGGGATTATTTTTATTACAGCGTTTTTAAAAGCTATTGCCAAGTCACCAATGCAAATTATATGTACTACACTACAGTACCAATTTTTTTTTTGCTAGTTTAATCGGGGCATTTAAGTTTCAAAATGTTTGTGGCGTTCATATGCAATTCTTATCAAAGGACGTTGATGCGAGATTTTCCCGCTTAAATAGACAATGTATTCCTCATATGCTTTATGAAGGGATATCAGAATTTAAATTTATTTTTAACCCGACCAATGACAATCATTTTTATTTAATATGTTAAGAGCTAATTTTTGGGGTTTATTGTAAGGTCTTCCATCTGAATTAAATGTCTCGTTGTTCAACAATGTTAAAACTGTTTTCCTCTACGCTAATTATTGTAAAATTTTTTCTTACAACAAACTCTTCGCAATCGAGATATTAAAACAAAGAAAAGCGTTATAAAGTATGCAGCGGGTACCACTTTTAAAAAATTGATGAATAGTCGCTTATTTAAAATTCAGATCCTTATTAATCAATCATTTATTTTATCATATTATTTTAAAAATTATATATAAGGGTGCTCCGGTGGACTAGTCAGTACTAGACTAGTCAGTAGTTTGTGGGTTGCGGGTGCGATTCCCGCCAGAGACTCTGGACTGGTCTGCTTCTCTTTCGCTTCTATTCTATTTATTTCTATTCTTATTCTATTATTCTCTTTATTCTATATTAAGGCGTCACAATGGACCGTAGTGGTCTCCGGGTGAGGGTGTGAGGGTAACTTTGCACCAGCCTTACCTACCTACCTATATAAAAGTCATAGTTAAATAAAGGGAGACTTAACCATATACACGATGTTAATTGTGAGTCAGGCCTTAACGTCAAGATTTTGGCCCAACTTAATTTGACATTTCGAAGGAGAAGTACACAATTAAGCAGCGCGTTAAGATTGGTAAAGCCTTTAATGAAAATGTGAATTAAGAAGAAAAATGCAATTCGTGTATTTCGTGTTTTTGGATTAACATAATCAAATGTTTTCATAATCGGAAGAATTTGGAAAACACCAGTACATACTCACCAAGTTCGTTCTACAGAAAATATTGCTGTTGTTTACGATAGTGTGACAGAAGAGACGTTAACCTCGACTCATCGTCGTGTCGGACAATTGAACATCTTACGCATATCACTGATGCGAATTTTGAATAAAGATTTGAATTTTTACGCCTACAAGGTTCAATTGACTCATGATCTGAAGCAAACTGACCATTTCAAGTGTTGGCAATAAGCCGAATGGTTGGTTAAACAGTCAGAGTAAATGATGACTTTTCAAAGAAAATCATCTTCAATGACAAGGCACACCTTTAATTCAGTGGATTCGTTAACAATCAGAATTGTTGAATTTGGGAAAATGAGAATCCACGCGTGATTGTTGGAAAGAAGATGCATCTGCAAAGAGTGACTGTTTGGTGCGGTTAATGGACTGGCAGGGTAGTTGGGCCGTTAATCTTTGATAATGAGATAATGAGCGGTTAACGTGAATCATATTCGCTATCGCAAAATGTGGCTAAAAATTCTGATGATATGTTTTTTCAACAGGCTGAACCCACTTGTCACAGAGCCAACGAGACAGTAGCTCTTTTGGGCGGGAAATTCACTCACGTCGCGGCGATATTAAATGGCAGCCATTATCATATGACTTGACATTAGACTTCATTTTTTTGGATATTTCAAAGGAAAAGTGTACGTCATTAAGCCAAGAACAATTCAAGAGCTAAGGGATGAGATAATTCAACACATTGATTTTGAACCTTAATTTTGTGTCATTGAAAATATGAACCACCCGGTATAGATTTCCAGCGATGCCGTTGCGAGCGTTAAGATAATTCTCTGAAAGCACTTTTTTTTTATTTACAATTAACCTCGTGCGTTTTGGTTGGGCCGCCTTGTATAAAACTGCTTCTATAAGTCTGGTTACAATCCAATGCACTTCTAACCAGATATCTCAATAATACGCCCCAAGGTAATAGCAATTCTTTTATTTGTTTACAACAACAAAAAATGTTCCTTTTTACACCATTTAACAATTATTGCGTGTTAGAAAACAATTTAATAATAAATTTAAATTAAACATAGAGCATACTTGTGGCATGTCTTAAATAGTTCTGTATTAAATACAACATTATAGAATTTACAATTTGGTAACAGAAAACTTGTAATATATTTTTTCCAAGAATAGATTATAGAGAAGTTTTCAATTTAATTATTGCACAAATTAATTTTTTTATTGCATATTTATATACATATTTTAATAATTTATAAATATTTTTCTTAATTAGGTACACAACAACATTTTAAATTCTCTATTATATATACTCGTGTATAAAATTGATATTATTTAAATGCGTTTTATAAATACATTAAGAATAAGAAACAAGCACGAATACTGTATGCGACTATAGCGAATTTTTAAAGCTCTTCACCAAAATAAAATTAACATGGATGGCATTTATTGACATCAACAATATAGCAGAGCAAATATTTTTCATATATAGAAATTATTTTAAAAATGTCTTTATATGTAAGTACATCAAAACGTTAATGAATTTTAGGTCTTAAAGAAATATGTATGTATGTATGCCTTGGTGTTACATACGGTATAAGATTCTTATATCTCTTCTCGCTGACCATTGATAATGATGAATGATATTTAATAAGAATATTTAACAAAAATTTAATTTGAAATTTAAATTTGTATAAATCTATTTTTAAAACTACGAGTAAAGAGCAGCAACTAACAAAAAAGGCAATGGCGGTTTTGTTTTAAGACATTTGTTAAAATACAAACAAAAACAAAAGTGAAATTATTTACACGTGTAGCCTTACAACAATGTATTACAATGTTGATTTTGCACAGTGCAACAGCATACAGTAGTCTAATTGTTGTACATTTAAGTCTTTACACATACACACACATATTTATGACTGTATGTATGTACATTCAGTTTCATTCGTGTGTATAATAAGATTTATTCCATGTGTTTATGTTATGCTTTTCATTATGGTCTTTCTCTTTATTAGTCTGTCTTTATTAAACCACATATTTTCTTTTTTAAATTCCTTTACACCTTGCCACAGTCTACTGTCAGTTTGTCTGTCTCTATATATCTGTTTGTCAGTCTTGCTTTGACTTTTGGGGAGGAGGGAAACGTATTAATTGATCATAAAATTTTTGAACTGAAATATAATTTTAATTATCTGCAGAGAAAAATCTCTACAAGAGATTAAATAATTGTTTATAGTGTTGATTTTATTTGTATTATTGCCAAACAACAGTGGTGCCACAGTGCTAAAAGTCTAGGTAACGAAAAAAATTTATTAATTAGTATGAATGCCCCTGTGGACTAGTCAGTAAAGGACAAGTCAGTTGTTTGGGGGTTGCGGGTTCGATTCCCGCCGGAGACTCTGGAATTGTCTGCTTCTTTTTCTCTTGTATTCTAAATATTTCTCTTCTTATTCTATTCTTCCCTCTATTAAGGCGTCACAATGGACCGTAATGGTCCATGGGTGTGAGGGTAACTTTGCACCAGCCTTACCTACCTACCTACCTACCCACATGAATAGATCACCTGAGTTCTTTTATAACCAATACCTAAAAGCAATTAAAGCCGATAATTAATTTATATCTAATGTGCATGTAATTTGCATACTTGCCAAGTCACTGTGGTACAAAATACAGCTTTACTGCTGTAACGTTTATAAAGTCATTTTATATAGAACATTCACTAACCAACCTTTGATAATTTGCATGCATATGGCAGTTAGCCTGCAATATCTATCACGACATTTATCTTAAGGTATATTTACCCATTTGTTTTGTATACAATTTTTGTGTGGACCAAATTTGACCTGATACCTGTATGTCTTGTTAATCTCTTGGAAATAACCGGAAATGAATCACTATTGAAATTCAGCACAATCGTCCCATAACTTCCTGATATATGAGTAAACAAACACGAGTGCTTCTGTTTTTCCCCATATTTTTACCACAAAAATAAAGTTTTTTAAGCCTATAATATTTTATAGACACATTTGTTTCTTTTATACAAAATATATATATTTTGTTTAATTCGGTCACTAATCCACAAAGTTATAGGCAAAAATTATTTAGAAAAGTTTTGTTAATTTTCTCTAACTCCTAAATAGCTTTTGAACATGCTAATGATACAAAATTCTAAGCCGTAGTTCCGGAAATTACTCTTGAGGAAAACATATAAATCGGTTTTAAACCAACTGAGATATAAGCACCCAAAATACAACTGCTTCGGTGTTTAAAGAAAAATTTACAACATTTTTCACGTTCTGGATATTTGAGATAATTGATAGAAGGACTACAAACTATGAAAAAGTTAAAATCCAAGATGGCGTCCCAAAAAAATAACTAGATATATAGGTCATATACATATATGTGACCTTCTCCGAAAAAAGGGATCTAATATGTGAAAATTAATTTTAAGAAAAACGCATTTTAAGTTTCATTACGCATTAACACTGTGAACACACCTTTGTATGGTTAGTTATGATTGATTGCCGACTTTGGCGACGTATTTTTTTTTTTTTTTTTGCTTTTAGTGTGACAATCAGCCTTATTGTCAGTGGCATTGTCGTATTTTTTGGTACCGTGTAATATTTACGACAATGTAAAATGAATAAGACCTTGTCGTATTTCTGTAGTTTTCGACACAAAAACGACACGACAACGCCACTGACAATAAGGCGGAATATCTTTGCTATTGTTGCTGCTCTGTTTGTAATGATCTCGATAATTTTAATGTTGTTCTCATTTTAATCGATTTTCTCAAGTTTGAACGTTTTGTACGTTTTTATGGGGTTAATAAATTTTTATCAGAAATCGAACTCATTTCATCTTATTCTACACCCTTTTAGGTACCAGAATCCACTCTTAAGTTCAAAACCGTTTTTCGACACACTAGGTCCCTTTTTCGGAGAAGGTCACATATAGTATAGGCTTTGTACCCTTCAAAACCCACAACTGTGAACTGTAAAAAAGTGTAAAATCCAAAATGACGTCAGAAAGAAGATGGCGAATAATTTTCTAAGCCCCATTAATATGGATATCAAAGCACTTGACTAGCAAAATACAGTAAACTTTAAAAAAGCTTAAATCGAATATGGCATCGGAAATAAGAAAAATTGGCGTGTAATATTATATCTAAAAACTAGGCTACAACACAATGTACATGGAGGTAAAGCAAGGCCGAATATTGAACTATTACTTGCTCTTAGTAAATTTCCTTGTTCAGAAGATCATGAATAATATATCAGTTTCCATATAATTAGAATAAATAATTTTTAAAATAAATGGCGATGGAGGTACTGACGACGCAAATCATAATAATTTTTTTATTGGTCCCTCAACTGTTGAGAGTATTCTGAACAAAACGTTAGGTGGGAATGAAAATTGGCAAAAGGTGGTAAAATACGCAGATAATAACCTTAGGCATTCGGTAAAATATCCTAGATAGGGAAACACCATTACCTACCTGGATACAGACCATAGTGATTGTGAATAAAAGATCTCGATTATTTATCCCAAGTAATACCAGCACAGTTTCGGATACAGAAATTTAGAAGAAGATAGGTTTTTAGTAGGGAGTGGAAGCGATTTTCACAGTTCCGAATACAGAAATTTAGAAGGAGGTAGGTGTTTAGTCGGAAAGGAAAGAGATTTTCCTACCTCACCACACAAAAAAAGGTCTCTCAGACATATTATCTAAAATATTTGCTTCTGGCTCTAGATTATGTGTATTTTACCTTAATTTTTCTGGACTTATTAAATCTATGGCATTTTGCAAAATTCCTATTTATGTAAAACTGAGTTGTTACTTGTTTCTAGTTCAAGTTTAATAAAAATACATTGTGTATTTGTTAATTTTTTTTTTTTGTTAATTTTAGCATAAAACACAACTACATATTTGAACTTAATGTTCTGCAGAGTGTAAATAAAAAATGTATTAGAATAAATACAATGCAGATTAAAATTCTAATTTATTTTGAAATAAATACTAAAGGTCATTAATACATAAATAACTAGTATGGGCACTTCAAAAATAATAATCAACCTTTTCAAGTTGATGTGGTAAATTTAAAAATATTTTTTTTATTTTGGAACTGGTTATGTTTTGCAAATTTTTTTTTTTTTTACAATTCTTTTTTGCAGATTATTAATTATAGTATTCGAAAACATCCGTATTTAATATAAAACGAGAGTTTTTTTTATTGGAAGTAAGAGATAACCTACAAGAAGTCTTAGAGATTATTTTGAGAACAATTACTAGTCCCTTGATATTCAAAAAAAAACAGGTCATTTCGTTTAATTGATGAAATTGAAAATGTATGTAAAAATATATGTAGTGATAGAAAAATCTTACAATAGGTTTAATAATGCTGATAATGAGAAATAAAAAGTAAATGGCAAGTTGTTAACGGACTTCTTGTCATCAGAAATTAAGGATATGGCCCTAGACGATATGTGGTTCCAATAAGCTGTTGTCACTTGCCACACATCTAACAAAATAATGGCTCTTTTGCATAAGATGGGCACGTTAAACCCTACAACACCCCCCCACCCCTTATGGTGACAATAGTTGGCCGCCACAATCATGTGATTTTACACTTTCTTTTTTTCTTTAGGAATATTAAAAAGATAAAGTGTACGTCAATAAGCAGGGAATAATTTAATAACTAAAGGATGAAATAACTCGCAACAATAACTACACTGTACCTTTAATTATGTTACAATGTTATTGAAAATCGGATAGAAGCATAACACCTAAGCCGTCGGAGGCATTTAGTCGATATTTTGTTTCACACACAATTGTCATACAATACTTCCATCATATTGAAAGATATTAAGATTAAACTTAAACTTAAAACTTTTTGTTTTATTTGCAATTTACCTCGTGTTTTTTGGTTGGTCTACCCAGTAGATGGAGTAATTAATTTTGCTAAGTCGTTCTGTCTGCCGGTCTGTGTGAATGTTGAAATCAACTTTTTGATGCCCCCACGTATACTACAGAATCTAATATGGTATCAGTTTGTCAGAAATGTTTTCAGGCCTTTTTCTAGTTTTGTGGGCACATTGCGAACTAAGATATGAGCAAAAGATTACGATTGTCTATGTTTTTTTTTACTCAAACAATGACATTTTTTGCAACTTCTATGGAAATTATTGTAACGTTTGGTACTTACATATAAATAAAATATGTACCTTTGGCAACACTGGCAGAAAATCTGGGATCAATGGTTCAATTACCGACAGAGATAAGGACGAATAAAATTTATGGAAAGAAGATGTTAATTAATAGTTTATATATAGATCTCCTAAAGAATATAATAATTAGTTGTAATTACTAGTCTTGAGAGTTCTAGTGTTTAAAAGTATCAAAATTTTCATATAAATTACTGCTGTTTCATTCGCATTACAATGCGGAAAATATGCACTTTTTCTTTGTTGCGCCGCAAACATATTTGGTTGTTACTTACATGATGGTAAAAACTGTGTCAAGGGTATATAAGATTCGACAGAGAAGCTCTTACTTGTTATTTGTACTGTTGCTGTATTGCAGAAAATTAAAAAAGATCTCGCTTTCCCGAGCAAAAAGGAAAAAACATTAACTTCAAACACAAGATAGATAAAGAGTATTAAATCTCGGCCTAATAAAGGTCCACAAATACACTTATTTTGGTCCAAACATTTAATGCAAGTTCCCCTATAATTATAAATATTTTGTTTCATTATTACTAGTAAAGAGCTAATTATTTTGCACTTCCTCCCACAATGAACTTTAAATACGCAAAATTTATTTCACTCTACCATGCTTGAAATTTGCTCAAAAAGGAGTGCGTACTTAGCTTTTAGTTCACGTTCGAATGCAGAGACTTTTTGTTGAAATTTATCCCGTTCTTAAAATGTATTTAAAACCTTATTTAATTATTTAAAAAATAAGAAAAAACACTTTGTTTTAATAAAAAAAAATTCCAAAATTCTAGAGATCAGATTTATTAAATTGATTTGCATTAAAAGCAAAATATTTGTCAAAAAATTAAACCAAAAAAATACAAACAGCATTTTTTTCAGCAAAAAAATTGATCCCACAAATTCAACAGACTTATCAAAATATTTATAAAATTTGACTATGAATATTGAGGTCATTATATGCCTATAAGTTTCTAATAAAAATTCCGCTAACTCATTAAGATACACAATAATTAATTATATGATTTGAATTTTAAATTACAAAAAAAAAAAAAAAAACAACAAGAAATGTTATATTGGGCTGTGCCGAATTAAATATACCCTGCACTATCACGTACGTCAAAAATCCAATGACGACCTCATCGTGTTGTAGCCCAGATTTTAGATTTAATTTTGTACGTCATTTTGGATTTTTAATCTGTTTATATTTTGTTGTATTCTACTAGTCAATCTCTTTCGTTTGATATCAATGTTGAAGGGATTAAAAGGAATACAATTTTTTGGCGCAATCTTGAATTTTAAGTTTTTGACAATTTGCTGTATTGTAATAATCAGGCCCATTAATTTAATGCCTCTAGATTGTCTAGAAGCTGAAACAAATTATTTTCATGTTTAAATTTTATGAAAAAAAACTGCGGCAGTTGAAATTTATATCTCAGTCAGTTTCAAGCCGATTTTCTATATTATCTCTAGAACATTTTTCGACACAACGACCTGCAATTTGGTGCTGCCATCGAACTTTTAATTAATTAAGAAGAATATTGATATACTAAAAAGTGTATATTTCCCTAAAATATTTTCGCCATTTTATTTAGGACGCCATCTCAAATTTTATTCTTTTCACAGTTTACTGAACTTTACTGGTCAAGATCTTTTGTTGGATTTCAATATTGATTTGCTTAAAGGGGTTAGTTGTTAATTACTAGAATTTTTCTAAATGCAAACTTATTGTACGGTATTTTGTAGTGATGGCCACCATGGATTTTAAATTTTTTGTAGTGTATTACAATCAAGCTCCTTCATTTGACAAAATTTACCCTAAACAGTAGGTTAGAAGCTGAAAAAAATTATTTTCGTTTGTAAATTTTATGAAAACCATCACAGGAAATGTATTTTGTTGTTTATATCTCAGTTAGTTGTAAGCCGAATTGTAAGTTTTTTTTCCAAAAATAATTTTTGAGCCTATGGCTTGTAATTCGATCTCACTAGCGTGTTCAAACATTAATAACGAGCTTTAGAAACTTGATATGTTTAAAAAAAAGCTTTAAATTATTTTTGCCTATAACTTTAACCGCTATGTCCTAAACTTTCAACAAATAGTCCTATAGAAATATTTAATACAGAAATAATAACAAAGGGTGTCTATAAGTTATACGAGAGCTAAGAAATGTTAATTTCTGTGTTAAAATATGGAAACAAAGTTCGAGTCACGTTTCCTTGCTTATATCTCAGCTGATTTTTTTCCCAATTTTGCTGGTACCGAAGTACCGAAGTTCTCCCGAATATTGTATACATTTTATATATTCAGATATGTACAACGATGATCACAAGTAGACAGGCCCTAACTCGCATTTTTTACAAAATTAAATTTTTTTATTGGTTTAATACACTTCACACAAATACACCTCGACGCAAACATTTTACGCAACAGTGTCAAACATAACAATTTTACAAAATAAATTACATTATGATAGTACAGTTTCTGGTACGTCCTTACCATCCCCTGTAAAGTTACATATTATTTGAGCCATTCTACTTGTGACCAAAGATATATTTGCGGTTTTCATGGGCAACCGAGTATGTTGCATATGTTATTTTTTTTTTCGATTTTGAGTTAATCATGCCATATTGCTTGGTTTTAAACGCTCTTTACTTGGTTTTAATAATTATTGAAAAAAGATGGACCCATTCCGATTTTTTTAATAGCATTACATCGTAACTTCTATATAACATAACGTTTTTTTTTTTCAACTAGTGCTTATTTCGTGAATGGTAACACTTAGCTCATGTCAGATTTGACAGATAATTAGTTTTATCCTTCCTCTGAACGAATATGGTTTTGTGGTTACTTTTGCCGATTTTGCCAAAAAAAAAACATCTTTTCAGATGAAGTTCTTTTTCATCTTGGCGGGTATGTAAACAAGCAAAATTGTCGCATTTGGGGCACGCATACATTGAAAAGCCGATACACCCAAAACGAGTCACTGTTTGGTGCGGATTTGAGCAAGGAGTGGCCGTTACAGTCAATGGCGATCGTTATCGGGCCAGGTTGAACGAATTTTTGTTCACAAAAATTGAAGAGGAGGATATTGGCAACATTTGGTTTCAACAGGACGGCGCTACGTGCCACACATCCGAGGCTACACTTTTTTATAGCATTTAAAAAAAAAAAGTTATTTTTCGGATCCTTTAAATATACGTTGTTATTTCTGAACACATTTGAAAGTTATTTTCTGATAATTTTTCAGTTTACTAGAAGTAGAATAATTACTTGCGTACAACCTATGTTGACATACGCAGCTTTATTTTCACACACTGTTAGTCTTCGTACCACTTTGTTTGTTTTGCTATTCGCTATGATCTTATTTTTAAATGATATTTATCTGAAATTTTTATTAGATAATTTTAAGATCTTTATTGTCATGAATGGTAAACAAAAGTTTAGAAAATGCAATACCTAATCCGTTGTTTTATATAAAACGGCTTTGTGGTTCTCCTGAAAATTTTGATTTTAAGACATACGTGATTGCCCATGAAAACCACGGACACGGACAGACGAATATCGCTCTATACACTTCCCTTTTTATAAACTTTTAGCAAATACATATCCATGATCACAAGTGTAAAAGCCCTAACTCCTGTTTTTTTACGAAATTGAGTTTTTCAGTGATTCCAATACATTTCACACAACTACACCTCGACACGCAAATTGAATGCAAAAGTGGTAGCAAAAACAACAGTTTAAAGAAGTTGCATTATGATCATACAAATTCGCGTAATAGAATTCGCCTTCTCCTGTAATTATTTGTGTTAGGGCCATTCTACTTGTGTTAACCTTTGCAGAGCAGAGCTTATGCCCTGTTGAGGGGTTTGTTTATGCCCTGCTTAAAGCAAATTATTATAATAACTATGAAATTATGAAAAGCAAAACATTTTTATTTACTTACCCAAAATACAAATTTATTTGTCCGAATCGAAATGTTTTGTAGAAAAATTCAATTTTAACGCCTGCTATTTCTTTTTTTTTATATTTCTTTCACTTTCGTTCTTCTTTTTTTTGTATAATTCTTTTTTTTCTGTTTTTTTTTTTAATAAATATAATTTATATATTTAAATAATTGCCGGAGTTACTGATTGATACAAATTATGAAAATTATTAAGTGATGATGATCTTAATTTGTTGTTTTTTTTTGATTATTTTTGTAATTTTTTGTTTAAATTTTGCTGATGTTATAATAAAATATTAAAAGAACTAGAAGAAAAACATTAAAATGATGTTGATAAAATTTTTTTTGTTCAGTGATTAATTTATATAAAATATATAATTAAATATATTTAATAAGTTTCATATACATATGTATATTATATACATAATATGTATGTATGTCTACATGTACACACATCTAGACATAATTTTTGCATACATACATGTATAATTTTGTATTTTGTTTTGATTAATTTTGTTTTTTCTGATCGCTTTTATAGCATCACTCTGTTCACATGTGATCGTTTCGGAACGAGCTGAAAGTCAGAGAAGGCCTACTACTCGTACATACATATTTACATACATGTGTATGTATGAGAGTGTATAAATAAATTAGTGATTGTTTAGTTTTGTGTGAGCGTTAAATTATGTTGTCTATTCTGTTCTATTCAACACTTTATTTCGTATTTTTTATTCTTTTTTTTTTTTGATTTGTCTTTTTTAAATTTTTGCCTACTTTATTTTGACGTAATCTTCAGTATGGCAGATTTTAATTTTGCTAGATTTCTTTTGTAATTTTCCTTTATCACTCTACCGTTTATGCTTGTTTTCATCGAGTATTTTTCTTTAATATTATTGGTCGCTTTTGAGCATTTTTTTTATATAAATTGAAGTATTTTTTTTTATAGTATAAATTTTGCGTAAATCTTAAAAGTTTTATTTACTTTTTGCATAAATCTTTTAGGTTTTATGTGTGTCTTTTAATTTTGCCTACATATCCATACAAGTATTGTATGTTTTTGCTTTTAGTGAAGGTGATTCAAATAGAAATTATGGGAATAAGAAATACCGACCCACTAATTAAAAAAAAAAATTATTTTATTTATTAAAACTAAAGATCTGAACTTTTTGGGAGTTTTTCAGTTTTTACTTTAAGACTTATTTAAACTTACTTGTTGACTTTGAAAAGGAAATTAACCGGTGTAATAACAGGTAATACGGAGTTGAGAACTCATCTAGCTCGCATGAGATTATCTGAGGAGACAACATGTAGAGCTTGCGAGGAAGAGGATGAGACTCTGGTACACTACCTCTGTCATTGTCCTGCGTTTGGGCATATTAGGCGCGAAAATTTTACAGTGGATACTATGCCGAACTTGGAATACCTGGGGAGCTCGAACTGGAGTTCCATAAGGCGTTACATTGAGGGGACTGGGTTCTTGGACTAGTCCGTTTTTTTTTATGGGAAATTATGTTTATGGTTTTTGTTTGGGAATTCCGTTTTCCATATGGAGCGCACAACATGCCAACTGGGCATAAGTGCATACGTGTCATGGGTTTGGGCTTTTATACCCCTCCTCTTCAACCTAACCTAACCTTGAAAAGTCTATTTAAAATATATTTAATTTTTTTTTCATTAATTACCTATTTAATTTTGGAAGAAAAGAAATTTTTTATTTTCTTGTACAACTAACTGTGGGAGCAACATTAAAGGTGAATTCACCCATTTGTTCTGAACAAAATTTTTTCCGGAGAATAACATTTTTTACTGAGAGTTTTCTGCAGAACGATTCACCCATTTAAGAAAATTTGTCCGAAAAAACAAAGCTGCCATATAATATAAAAATGCAAACAGTTGTACAAAGTGGAAGCACCGCTAGCAAACTATGTAAATAAATACAAACGTAAATTATTTCATTAAAATATACCTATGTGAAGAAAATGTTGGATAGAAGAAAACTAAAATTATTATTTTTAATTGAAGTGCATAAAGTCAATTTGTTTGCAAAAGAAATTTATAAAAAAAAATCGAAAATAAAAAGAGTCGCTTCTATTTCATTCCATAAACCCTGTTTTAAATAATTATTTTTGTATGCACTATTGCTCATGTCATACAAACATTTTCTTCCTGGTTTTATAATTCTTCTATTAATTTTTGAGCAATATTTTCATTAAATTCCATTTTAATTGTTAATTTTCGGCAAAAACAATTTTTGTATAATAAATGTACTGACACTGTGTGATGTGGCAACCAAATTCAATTTTCATGTAAATATTGAAAAATAGTGGCATCCCAATTCAGTTTCTTCTGAACAAGAATTAAAATTAAACCAATTCAAGAAAAATCTTTCTGAACAAAATAATCTCTCTCTCTCTCAAAAGTAAAACATCAAACTCAATACAAAAAAAATTTGTTCTGAACTAAAATTTTATGGGTGAATCCAGCTTAAGTAAAAACATTACTAAAGGATGAGTCAGAAAAAACTTATAGACACTATTTCAGCAAAAATTTTTCCTTGGTGCAACAAATTTTTATTATTTAATAACCTTAGCTTTTAATAATGTGCATATCGATGCCTTACTTCCTCAACCTCGTATCTTAAAAAATAAAATTTTTCAGGAGAGAAAAAAAAACGGTTTATCTTTTTATACTTCGGTGTTTGGTTAAAAGTTTAAATGCAATTATTAAGGAATTGATTGTATTTATGTGTATTAGTAGTTATAATATATAAATCTTTTTTAGTTAAAGCATGAAACAATCGTTTTATATGAAAAAGTCAAAACCGTATTTTTTAAGTTACGAGGTTGAGGAATTAAGGCATCGATATGTAACAGCGCATAGAGAAAGGGACCTAAAGGAAAAAAAAACAATTTTGAATTTTTTTTTAAGTGGACAAAATCTGAGCATCGAATGAGACCAATCCCATGCCCCAAAAGTGTTCCCTCCCAGAGATATGCGCGTTTTAAAAAAATGAAGACGACGATTCTAAGCGAAATAGGGAATAGGGACCTAACGGTAAAATTTATTTATTTTCATTTTTTCCCCTACTAAATTAACAAAAAAACTTGATTTTACGAAACTACAAAAAATTGTATTTTTTTCCTTATGAACAATTTAAAAAAATATAAAAATCATTTAATCTTTAAAATGGCTCTCCTAAACAAAACCTGTTTTTACCCTTAGGTCCCTTTCCCTATGCGCTGTCACATATAAGAAATTATTTTTTAAAATCATTTATTTTCAACTGTTATTTCGGTCAAAATGGACAGCAAAAAAGTGCGAGGAAATTAAAAGTTTTCAGAAAAATCCAATATGAACTTTAAGAAAAATAGCAAAAGAAATGAAGGTTCATTGTTACACTGTTTAAAAAGTCATTAAACAGTATAGAGAAGACTTGAACATTAAACGAAAACCTGAGTTAGGAAGAAAAAAACGTCGTAACATTTCTTTTGTTAAGGCAAAAAAAGTCGAACATGTCTTTCGAAAAGCACTGAACACTTTTATCCCAAAGGCAGCCCGTAATGCTCTGATTCTTTTGAGAGCAGAGCTAAAGCTGAGTCTGGGTTGAAGTCGTATAAAATTCGGAAAGTTCCAGAATGCTATGCAGTAAAGAAATTAGAACCATAAGAACGAGAGAAAAAATTCAACTCAAATTTTATTAAAAAGAAATACATAACCCATACATGTTGTGGATAATGAAACTTATATCCAACTTCCGGATGAAAATTTTAGGGAAAAGAAAAACAAAATTCCCTAAGAAGATTCTTGTATGGCAAGCCATTTGCAGGTGTGGAAAAGAAAAAGCCAATCATATGTCACATCGTGGACATTAAATACCAAAATATATATTACGGAGAGTCTACAAAAATGGCTTTTAATATTTTTCAAATAGCACAGAGCATCATCATATTTTTAGCTCGATTTGCACAACGCCACTATAAAAAAACAAACATGCTCTTAAGTTGTTTTCAAACAATAATGTCAATTTTGTACCACGAGAGACAAATCAACCCAACTGTCCTCAACTTCAGCCTGTGGGAAAAAACGTATTCCAGGACATGTCCGATTTAAAGCTTAAGAGGACCACCTCGACCAAAAAGGTAGCGAAATCTACTATAAAATCTTTAATGGGAGGATTTCCACAAAAAGTTTTAAATACCGAATAATATGACAATATTTAATATTAATTTCTACAACATTTAAATAAATTTACGTATTTTTGAAAATTTGTATATTGTTTAGCTCAAGGTGAATTCATGCAGGTGAAATTATTAGCCCAGCTGATGGGGAAACTTTTTTGTCAAAATTGGTTGAATTTGCCTTATTAATGCAGGGAAGGAAAATGTGATTTTTGATTCGGTATTAAAAAATTAACTTACGTGTACTTTTTTGATAATAAATGTGATAAATTTATGTATATTTGTAGCTTTTGCGTCATTAATAATGTGTTTCAAACATTTATATCCTTTTATTATATTATATTTAATGTGTCAAAACAACTTTTCCATCCCTGATGTACGAATTGGCCTTAACATAAAACATCCCCTCAAAAGTTGCTTTGTTGTATCAATTCGCCGTTGCATGTACCTTATAGATATGCCTTGGCTTAGCTTTTATGTGATTGCAAATTTCATTTAGTTGATTACGAGCAAGGCATATTTATTCATCAGGTACTCTTGATTCGTCAGCTGATTATTTTTTTCAACACTTATTTTAAGTTTCAGCTGTCAAAATGCATAAATAAAAAACAATTTTCTCTCTTTTCTAATTTATTTCAAACGTCAAACTTTATATAAAAAAAATATAAACAAAAAAATTCTCTCCGAACTGCAATTACCTGATGAATAAATATGCCTTGATTACGAGTATAAGTTTTTTCTGACTCACTGTTTAAAGTTTTTACTTGGTAAAAGTGTTGACATACAATTTTATTCTTTTTAAAAGCTTAAAAAACCTGGCTCCAATCTTAACATTCTGTTATACATTCATACATATCGCCCCGGTTCCTCTAAAAGTAAAACCAAAATTTTACAATTTTCACTTTATGCTTATCAAAGAGTAATTACATTTTAGTCTAGCTTGCCTTGCTGTGGCCCTTATTACTAAATATGTAGTCTTGTTATAGTAAGTAAGTATTTAATGGCTGTCTTGCATTCAACTGGAATTATATTTCATATTCTTTTTTCGTTTTTTCATAACCTTCAGCGCCACCTATAGGCACTATTTCGATTTCCAAAACGTAATTCGACTAATATTTCTAAATTGTTGGTAAAACCGTTTTAGACGTCATACTTACAGTTATTTTCTTTTTCTTTGCTTGGCTAAACCTACTTATAAGGAATAATTCATACAAGGTTTTAATACTCTTTCTTTTATAGTTCCTTAGAAATTCACTGTATAATAATAACAGAGTTATTTAGACACCGTTATCTAGATAAACAAATATAATCATGTGCCTATTATGGGTTAAGCTCAGGAGTGTCAGATCGGAAAGATATTTGTGGAAGGATATGGAAGCACCATATTTTGTTTAACAAACTTCTACAGCATTGTAGATGCACCTCTAGAAATCCCACGTTTTAAGTCTGAAATATTTTTGCCAAAAAGTTTGTAACTTCATATTTTTTGTTTCTTTTAAATATTTCTTATCAAATTAATAAATTCCTTTTTTACAAATAAAGCTGGGGAATTCGTTCAGAATCTTAATTAAAAAAATTTCTCTTCATGATTTTATAAGGGCTAATTATATTCAAAGATTTATGTTCAAAATCAAAATAGAAGAATGAATCGCACAATCGCCCTATAACTTTCCGCGTTATGAGCAAATAAACACGACTGAATCCGTTTTTTTTTTTTTTTTGCCACAGAAAGATTCTTTTGTTTGTTGGCAAAGTTTTTGGCAACAATTTTTTTATATATATTTTGTTAAATATATCAAGTAACTAAGGGTCCTAATTAATTTTTGGACACTCTAAAGACACCAAAATGTAAGCCTTAGTCTAAAAAATCATTGCTAAGAAAAAATTACACATCAATTTGACACTTGCATAAGATATAAGCAGCGTTTTTTTGCAAAAATTTCAAAACGAAAATCGCTTTTGTTCAGATTCTGAACAACGCAAAGGACAAAAAAAGAAGGGCTTGACTGGCAAAATTTAATACACTATAAAAAATCCATGATGGCCGCCACTACAAAATAGCGTATAAGAAATTTATGGGTCAAATCTAATATTTAAAAAAGAACCCTTTTATCCCTAAATTTTAGTATCAAATGAAAGGGCCTGACTAGTAGAATACAGTTAACGAAGTGAAAATTTAAAATTGAATAGGTATGGCTTCGGAAATAAAAAAAATAACAAGCAAATGGCGTATTACATCAAATCTGAAATCTAGGCTACGCTACAATATGTTCACTATACCAATGGGTATAATGGGGAAAGATATTTGGCCGATTTTAACATTCTTGATTGCTTTTATTGAAATCATTAATCTTTAGCTGTAAATATAACTTGCGTACTGACCAAAACCTGAGTTTTTCTAAGTACAACTATTTTTTCAGCCAATATCATATTTTTCCGAATCGATTTAAGTTGCCTCTTTAAGTATTTAAATATACTATATAAAAATATGATAGTAATTACTTAATCATAGAAAAAATTAAAAAAAGAATAAAAGTCTTTTAATTTCTATATTTAGGTTAATAAAATTTCATTGCTTTTCCTGTAGCAGATACGCTCAAATATTAAAAAACAATTCCTCAGGTGTTATTATAAATAAATAATAAAGCAAATCTATATACTTATTTATACATACATATGTATGTACATATATATGAACGTTGCAAGTCTGAACAAAATGAACTTCAATCGATTTTAGAAAAAATTTTAATTTATCTTATTTTATTTATTATTTTTACCTTAAAAAAATTTGAAACTTTATTTAATTTGTACCTACATACATATGTATGTATGTATTTATGTATATTATTTCTCGTTTTCTTTTTCTAATATTTTGCCGGTATATTTGTATTTTTGTTTTTTACTTTCAATTGATTTGTAATCTCTATTTTTCTAACTTCATTTACATAAGTTTTGATTATTTTAATCGTTTTAAATTTTGTTTTTCGATTTACCTTTTCAACCGTTTTTGTAAGCTTTACAAGTAACAATAATTGTTTTTTTAAGATTATACAGGCATTTATCTAAACGTTTTTTTTTTTAATTTGCTATCACTTATTGCGCATAAATTTATTTGTATAATTAAATTTATTGAATATTTTATATTTTTTAACAATCTCTTTAGAACACAGTATACCTGTGTAAAATTATACCTACAAAAAAAAATATTTTAACGTTACAAACCAGGGGTAGGTATCTACCTAATGGCAAGTTAAGAATTTAAAAAAAATAAAATTATTACATAAAATAAAAGCAGCACAACTACACTAAACAAAAACTAAAATAAATAAAAACTGTAGCAAATTAAACTTGTTGACTTTTTTATTTGTCTATTATTTGTTATTTTATTACTTGTTATTGTTGTAGGGAAACGTTTGTGATATTGTAAAGAGTGTATAGAAAACAAGTAGTAATAAAGAAATGAAAAAATTATAAAACACACATTTATTGTAAATAAAAGAGACCATCACTGTGTACGTTTGTTTGTTTGTATGTATGTTTGAGCTCTCTCTTCAGTGATCATATTTGTGCTCTCTTAACTTTTAATTTTATTATGAACATAAAGTTGATTGCTGCGGACAAACAACCTAACGAGAGCACAAATTAATTATATGTAAATATGTATGTATGTATGTAGGGGTATAATCAGTTTTTTATATTAAAATGGAATTTTATTAAGTTTTGATTAAATCACTTAATTTAATAATAGCAAAAAATAGATTGAGATTTTTTTTTTGGCAAATTTTGCTTTCAAATTTTTTGTTGTTTGTTTTAAAAAAGTATAGGTATTTTTAGTTAAGAAAATACAAAAAAAAAAAATATTTGCAAAAATAAAAAAAATCGTGATTCTTTTAATTTTGGTATTTCTTTTTAAAAGCATTTTCCTTCTTTCACATTTTTAAGGCTATTTGTAGCCATGTAGGTATGTTTTATTTAACTCGTTTATGTTTTTGTTTTTTTCTTAAATTTTTTTATTATTTTTTTTTATATACTTATAAACAGATCGTTTGATATTTTTTTTTTTATATTGGCATTTGCCAATAATCGCCATTAACATTCTTAGTATAATAGTATTGTATACAAAAGCGATCAAAGAAAACGAGATTTTTTTTTTTGGGAAAATAGCTGGTCGCCACCACACCTCGTAACTCACCAACAAACTTCAAAATCACATTTAGCACAATTATTAGTCAATTATAGGTATGTGGGTAGGTATTTTGTTTAATTTGAATATTTTTTATGTATAAATCAATTTAATAACAAATTTTAGTTTTATGCATTTCATAATATTTCTTTATAAACCGATATATTTTTAAACTGGATTAAATTAATTTTTTTGTTTTTCTTTTAAGCAAACGACCTCGTGGCTTTTAAGCTTAAAACATAATATACGGCCTCTACCTGCTTACAAGTTGGATGCGAACTGACAACTGATTCGTTGCTATTTACTGGCTACACGATTTAGTGGTTAAAATACCAATACAATCTTTATACACACAATCACACGTATTCTCTTGAATTCACGTTAAATAATTCATTTAGGTTTTTTTTTTTCTTTAAATAATCAGTATTCTCGTTTTCATGTCAGCATTTCTTTTTTCTTTCACAAACAGCAACAATAACGAAAATATTTAACCGAACATTGTTCAACGTTCGTTTTTTTTTGTTTTTTTAATAAACCCAGTTGTCCAATGTGTTAGTAACGCTCAACTCATACACTGAAAGTCTATTAAAGCCAAAAGAAAACGAATCGCATAACGAAGAGCAAAGCGAAAGCAAAAAAACAGCCCCAACTTTTAAAAGGCCTGCCTCACATTATTAACCGGCTCTCAGCTAAAAGAGAATTTCATACATGCCCATCTCCCCCAATTTATCACACTAGCATGTGTGTATAAACGCTAAAGTAAGCATTAACCCATGTATTGAAATATACTCTCTTCTTTCATAGTTTTTATTTCGTTAAATAGATTCCACAAGAAAAAGTATTCATTTTAGCGGCACTATTATTAATACGTGCATGTGTACATATGTATGTACATACATATGTATGTAAGTAGGTACAGATTTTTTTACAGCGTGGTTTGTCTTCATTATCATTCAAATAATACGACTCCAATGTTTACACTTCTTTTAAGAAAACAAAATGGGGAAAAAATATATTAATATGTTTCATCGAAATCTGTACTGATTTGGCATAAGATGTGTATAAAAAACCGCAAATTGGAAAGTGTATAATTTTACGTTGTTTATGGTATCGAAATGCATAATTTAATTTGATAAAATACTTTCATAAGTATAAAAAATCGCCTGTCGGTTTATAAACTGATGAAATTTAAGAGTTCAATATTGAGTAACCCTTGCTTACTTTTGACTGCCACTACCGATCCGCTAAGAATTCACATCTGTCCACCCATATTCTTTTGTTGATTTAAGCCTCGTTGTTGAACTAAAGATCATAATTTTAAGTCTATGCATTTACTTATGTATGTACAAATATGTATGTAAGTATATAAAGAAAAAATTTAATATAAACTTTTGATTTTAAGAACGAACATACTTCGCTCTCATACTAAAGTGTCAAGAAATTATTAACTATCGTATTGTTTGATTGTTGGTTCGTTATAGGTTCTAACTCTCATATGCGTAGGTTGCACTCCTGAAAATCACTCACAAAACTGGACCTACAATACAGTTTACCAAAAATAATATTCAGTGTAGTGCTGTAGAATATATATTGCTGTACTTAACAGACTAAAGCGCTTCTTATAGTTTGGTTTCCATTTGTGTTACCCGAAAAGTTCATATTGTAGATGCTAAATGTCCAAACAAAATTTGTAATCTTCTGAATATTGCTCACAATATTGGCTTACCGTATATCACATACGGTAATTCTTGAAGACAAATGCCCAATACAGTATCGCCGTTTTAATTTCACTCGAAATGCAGAACACCTTAACAAATCTCCAATGATGTTTGCCGCATTTTCTGTTCAATAAATGTCAACTGACAAAGTGTTTGAATTTGTATTCAAGAGTTCTTCTATCTACTTCCAAAGTAAACGAGTTTGTATTCAAGCTGCCTACTGCCGGCTTACAATATATGTATGTTGGGCAATACTAAGCCGTCATGTGCTTTGGATGAATTCTTGTGTATCTTGCCTTCTTTGCGTGCAAGTGGAAGATGTTCTCAGATGTGGCAATTCATTTGAAAACGTATATTAGGTCTGTATTAGAGATCGTCTACATTGCTGTCTTTAATGTGTGCATCGAAATTTTCTCCCCTGGGTTATTTAACAGTGAAAAAGTGAGAGTCATATATTTAAATATGGGTTTTATTATAAACTAGCCAAACCCGGCGCACGTTGCTACGCCCCTTAATGAATCGAAATGCATTCTGAATTTTAATTGAATATCAAGTGCAAAAACCTAAAAATTATAATTTTTTTATGGGCGTGGCATTGCCCACTTTTCTAATCACGAAATTCTAAAGTCATAACAGCTCAATATGTGTGCAAAGTTTCAGAAGAATCGGACCAGTGCAAGTACCTCAAAATTATAATTGTTTTAATGGGCGTGGCCCTGCCCACTTTTCTAACCATGAAATTGTAAAGTCATAACAGTCCAATACGTGTGCAAAGTTTCAGAATAATCGGTCCAGTGCAAGTACCTCAAAATGATACCTTTTTTTTTATGGGCGTGGCACTGCCCACTTTTCTAATCACGAAATTATTTAGTCATGACAGCTCGACATGTATGCAAAGTTTCAGAAAAATCGGTCTGGTGGAAGTACCTCAAAATTATAACCTTTTTTTATGGGCGTGGCCCCGCCCACTTTTTTAATCACGAAATTATAAGGTCATGACAGCTCAATATCTGTGCAAAGTTTCAGAAAAATCGGTCCAGTGAAAGTACCTCAAAATTAAAACTTTTTTAGGGGCGTGGCCCCGCCCACTTTTCTTATCACGAAATTATTTAGTCATGACAGCTCGATATGTGTGCAAAGTTTCAGAAAAATCGGTCAAGTGCAAGTAGCTTAAAATGATAACTAATTTTTTATGGGCGTGGCCCCGCCCACTTTTTTTCACCCATAAACACTCCCTGGTATGTGTACAACAACTTACCAAAGTTTCAGCCCGATCGGTTTTACAGTTTCGGAGTCTATAGCTAACACACACACACACACACACACACACAGAGTTTCACTTTTATATATATAGATTTGCTACTCATGGTTTGGAGGAGAAATAACCACTTCTTATTTGCAAACGTAAAGTTAGGATCCCACTATCGGTACAATGTACCGATTTTTCGTCGCATTTCATGTGCCGATAATGTGAATGCACAATTTTTTGGAAAATGCGGAGATCTACGCCGAAATCGTGCTGACTATGGGCAATCAATCAAAAATCAACTCTGATGTGCCGATAATGTGAACACTACTGTGCACAACATCGAACCAATAAATTGCTAAATAAGATATATTCACATGGTACCCTAATTGCTGCAGTAATGGAGAAGCATTTTGCCAAAATTTGGCAAAATAAGATTTTCGGTTCGGTATTAAACAAGTAATTTAAATGTTTTTGATAAAAACATAAATCAATTTGTCTATATTTGTATCTTTTATTATCATTTTCACAAATATATATCCCGTTTTTTTCTACCAAATCTCATTAAACATAACAACTTTTCCATCTCTGATATACGATTTCGCCTTAACATCTACGTAAAAGATGCATTGTTGTAGCAGTTCGTCGTTAAGTTTACCTGTATGAATATTTGTTGCATGAAACCTTAAAAATGGGTAAAAAATAGGCTCTTGTTAGCAGGGATCATTGAGTAACACATTTCCCATCTTTTGGGTTTTTCAAAGGGTGCTAATTTATGCTTTAAATATTTATACACGTACATGCTTTTAACCTCAGGCTAGGTATGTAATGGTCAAAAGCTTAATATTCCTTACCACACAAATACAAAATGTACATAATTTAGAATTTATAATTATTTTAAACAAAAAAAAATTACCAATTTAATAAATATTATTTTAACGAATTTGTGCTTTAAAAATTTAACCCCCATATTCATAATTAATTTCTAAACTTAAAATAGGTTTTAAAAGTTTTATGAAACTTTTGTTTTTAAAATAATTTTAAATTTAAAAATTGATTATAAATATGAGGGTAAATTTGTAAACTCATACCAGTTCCATTAAAAATAAATTTTTTTTTTTATAAAAACACAGGAGTTGTTTATTTACAGTATAATCAAGTAAACAAAAGTGTTAAACAAACTAACATTTTTGTTACTTTAAATAAATAATTCCCATTATTTGTAGATTATCCAAATATTATCACAACAATTCTTGAACGACCTTCAATGAGATATGTCTCTAAAAAGTTGGTAGAGGTACAAATACGGTTAGATAGATACAGTGACCGCCATAAATAAGTAAACAAAATATTTTTCTTTTTATTTATCATTTTATATCAAATATATAAGACTTTATTTATAACAAATAAGAGCAACAAAAATTCTGTTCTATCCGCTTAAAATGATTGGAATTTTATGGCACTTCACAGTAAGCAAAAATATAATACATAAAATAATGTGTGGCAGAAAAGTTTTGATTTTTTTGAAAAATTTATTTATTTATTTATTTATGCTAGTAAAAAGCAAGTTTAAAAGCATACTTCCTTTACAAAGCTGCTTGTAGCAAAATTTTGTTAGATTCTTTTTATTATAAATCTTTTGCAATTGAAAAATCGTCAAAAATAATTTGCCATTTTACTTTTTGTACTTTTTAATCGAAAGAATATAATTATGTAAGGGTTTGCTTAAGTCTCTTGAAGCAGTAGCAAATAATTCAATGAGTCGTAAATACTAGTCATAGTTTTGGATCAACAGATTATAAATGCAGCACAGAATTTATTACTTACAGTATAGAAATGTGCTGAACACATTCTCTACCTCAAATGTAGAGGTCACATGATTTATTCTACCAAGTATAAGATTGTGCGATCTCTCGCATTAAAAATGTGTTTCAAACGAAGCATTCTTGTAAGGAAGAAATGTAAATGTTTCACCGACTAACTAACTAATGCAAGTCATGAAATTTGTACCCAGCAAAATCTTTTTGAAATTGTGTAATAGGTTGTCATTACTTCATATATTACATAGTAATGAGGGGTCGTTACCAACATCATTATTTTAAAGTACAGAGTAATGGCCTATTGGTTATGACCTTCGTAAATACTTTTTATATATTTTTTTTAATACTGTGAACTTAAAATTAACTTCATAAATATTATAATATGCCCAATATTATAATTTTTATATTTTTTTTTTGTATTGCAACAGTATAAAAATATCCAGCTATAATTCAGCTTTATTGGTAACGACTTATTTTATTGCTTTTTGTAAGTTCATTTGTAAGCGAGGGTCATGATTTATAGGACAACTCAAACAAAAATAAGTAGTTATTCGGTCGAAAAGTAACTAGTTTATGTGTATCTCCAACATTACTTGCTAACTTACTAGGTAAGTAAAGATTTTGCTGGGTATGGCAAGTTCCGACTTTAAGGCATTATTTTTTTATCACAAAATGCGCCTATTGTTGTATTTAATGACAAGCTTAAGCATAGTGTTTTTAGTTTTTTAACTTATATTAAGTGTAAGACTGTAGTAGTTTCAATTCTATGGTTTTTTTGACGGCCCGCAATACAATTGAAGTTCACCCACCTCAAACTCTGAATATTAAATTCCTTTTTATTCACCTTTTTAAGCATTTATTTTGTTTTTTTTATTCTTCTTGCTATCATTTTTATTTTTACTTTGATTTTTCTTTAAATAAACATACATATATATGTATGTATGTATATGTTTGTAGTACACATACATTAGTCATTTTAAGATTTGTTTTTATTCTATTACTTTTTGCCTCTCATTTTTATTCCAATAATACAAACAGAAATACAGCACGAAAAGAAAGAAACATCAAAATAAAACTAATGCGCAAAAGTGTTTTGGTTATACCTGATCACACTCTCGCCCTAATAGATAGTCGTACATACATGCACACACAAATGTGTGTATGAATATGTACATATAGTGTATATTTATATTTCATTTGATCAATAGATTGCTATAATGAATTTCCCTTAAAATCTACTCATTTGTTTATAAATTTTTATACTGTTACTCGGCCTCTCTCGATTATAGCCAAGAATTTCTATAATTTCACTTACCTTTTTAACGTTCATGGCGTTGTTGTTGTTTTACACAACTTTTAAACAGACACCTACATAAGCGTAGACATACATACATACAAACATACATACATACAGACATTATTTATTTGATTAAAATATTTTATATGTTTAGAAATATTTAGAATTTTTAAGTTGATTTTAATTAATGAGTTTATTTAACAAACTAAGTGGCTATACCCTACACTATTATAAGTGTTGTGCACCATAGAGTATAGCTTTTGTAAATTCAACACTGAGTATGTATTTGAATAATAAACTTACAAGCCATGGTCTACGCATATTGATTTGGAGTTTATATACCTCCCTTGTAGAAACTTTCCTATAATTAGAGTTTTTAAGCTAAAACAATGTGGCACATATCACACACTTAATACAATAACATCACATCTCAAAGTTCGTGCAGAAGCCATACAATTAACCAAAACGCGGGCATAACGGTATTTTTCCAGTCAAAAACGATAGTAATGAGATAGAATTATTTGGTGCAGTTATAGATGTGTGTTGTTAATCAATTTATGGAAAAAATTTGATTTTAAAAAATTTTGAGTTGTGTACTGTTACTGTATTTAGTGTTCAATATGTATATATATTAGGGTGATCGACCCGGTTTTAAAACCGGTGGAAACCCCGGGTTTTTACTGTTTCAGCTAGCGGTTTTTTCCAAATGTTAATTTTTCGAATGTCAAATACACCGGTTTTTTTACTCACATAAACCGGTTTTTTTCATTTTTAGTTTTATGTTCATTGTTTTTTGTAACCAAACGTACCATACTATATTGATTACTCAAAAAATTTCCAAAAATCAGAAAATTTATTAAATACTCTTTCATAATGTTATAAGAAATTTATTTGTTGTTTCAAAAACAAATGTAAAATAAGAAAAATAATTAGGTTAACTATTATTTGTCTTAAATGGCGAGCAGATATTTTAAACGTTGCTGCGCTTATAATTTGCTATAATAATCAGCTGTTTAGTTAAGTTTTTTGACCAAATTATTGTACTTTGCAATACTTTTTGATCTTATTTTCGAATTTCATAATATTTTGCTTCTACGAAATCTAGCGACTTGTACTAAAGACTACCCATAGCATTACTAATAAGTGTCTTTGATAACATATGACTTGTATACTAAAATAGTTTGGCACACAAAGGGTCATTATTACAACTTGCCTACAAAGTTAATGTAAGTAATAGGTAAATTTGACTCAGAGCTGTTAAATTTGGATTACGATTAGTAATCAATTAGATTAAATTTTAAAAAGAATGGTATTGATTACATAATTCTCTTTTTAACAAGTCCTGATTATTAATTAATTAGGATTACAAATAATCCAAAAATAATTAAGATTAATAAAAATTACGAGAAAATAATCAAAAATAGTCAAAAGTAATCAAAAAAATAATTGACTACTTTCAAGGATTATTTTTGATTATTTATATTCGATTATTTTTTTAAAATGCAGAATGCGCATCATTTTATACAAACATTTTATTTTGAAAAATTTGCATTTAAAACGTTAAAAAAATTCTGAACAAATAAAACCAAATCAGATAGTTTTTTTATACAAAATATGGGTTTCAATAACAAAACATCTGCGCAATATTTTCCGCGGTGTGTGCTCCACAAATTCTTCTACATGCCAAAGCTACCGATTTGCGTTCGAAATTATCTGTAAGCCAATGACACGTATATCCAAGGAAGTTTCTGTGATTTTCCAGACCAAACATCTGCTGTGATACAAAAATATTTAGAACAAACCATGTTTGCTTTTACATTTTTCATAATGATGGTATATTTTGTTTCCAATTTCTTAGCCACTGTTTGTCTACACATCATCTTCATACCTGTACTTTGAAAAAGATCTATAAAGGATTTCTTTTCCAGAATGGAAAGTGGCAATGAACAATCAATCATTGTATGTAACAGTTGACCATCGAACTCAGATTGCGTGTTACCGCCAAAAGGGATACCTGTTTTATAACTTTTGTATGTTTTAAAAAGTTCACTATGCTTGACTTGCAAATGTTTGATGAAATTTGAAGTCACATCACCGCTTCCTCTTCACAGCTTCATCTCAACACAATTAATATTTTACCAGTGTACCACAACAAAACAAACAACTAACATTAAACAGTATTGCTATAATTTCGCAAAATAAAAAAAAAATAATCAAAAACAATCAAAAGTAATCTTCGAAAGTAGTCGAATTATTTTTCGATTACTTTTTATTATTTTTGATTATTTTTTCGTAATTTTTATTAATCTTGATTATTTTTCGATTATCTGTAATCGTAATCAATTAGTAATCGTGCGAATCTGAAAATAATCGTAATATAATCATTACTTCACTTTTCAAAAAAAAAATAATCTAATTACTAATTATTATGATTAGTAATCATTACTTAACAGCTATGATTTGACTACAGTGAGCAGTGAAGTTACTTTTTAATATTTTTCATTTTTACATCCTCCTTGTAACAAAGATTTTTTTTATTTCAAATAACGGTATTTTATAATAATGCCATTTAATTTGTGTCAACTTAAAATGCAAATAAACCATAAAACAAACTAGTTTATACCTTTATATGTATCTCTGTCATGGGTATAAGAAAGAATTATATTTTATGTATTCGACCGGTTAACCGGTTTTTTTCTAAATTTTCAAAAAAGCAACCGGTTTTTTCTTTAATTCTAAATTTTAAAGTATTTGAAAACCGGTTTCTTAAAAATGTCGAATATTCGATCACCATAATACATATACAGGGTAGGCTGTGCAGCAATTTTGCACTTTCTGTGAGAATATTTTACTTTTATTTCTGAATGTTTTAAGGTTTATTAACACAACTCAACAAAGAACCCCTTAAAGAAGTTGTAATCAATGAGTGAGTTTCCATAACTGAATTCCAGTTCATGTTATGTTCATATGCATGTATGTCTGCTTGCATGTATGTTTGTATGTATATTAAAAAGTGTCATTTTTAATGCAAACTAAAACTACAATAACATCATTAAATTTTGAATATACGGAATAACAAAGGATCATAATAAAGTTGTCTTTTAAATATGGAAAAGAACATATTGTATTTCAAAACTTTATACATGGATTGTATTTTTTAACAAATTAATCAAATTTAAAGTTCATTGACCAATTAAGAAGCAGACGTATAAAAAGTGAAATAAACTAAATGTAATACAAAAAAGTTATAGTCGGTTCAGCACGACCATGTTATAACCTACACTACATGTCTTTAACCGTTTTATTTACCTTAGGGTAATTTTGGGGAGTTGCACTTACATATATGGCAACTAGGTTAATCAATTGTTTTGGTACGTTATAGACAAATATTTGTATGAATAGGATTTATTCAAATACAAGTATATGCACGAAATTTCTAACTGTATTCTGATAACAAAATTAACATGGTCAGTCAGACAGTGTATTTAACTCGATAAGTGTTTCTTAATCGATATGTGTACGCAAAGCTAAGAGTGGCACTATTTTTATTTTTGACGTTACAAACACCAACACAGACTTATAAAACACTTTCCAGCTATGGTGGTGACAGGTATGTAAAACAAAATACAAAACGAAATCAGAGCAAATCTCAATTAAATGTTTAAAAAGACTTCAGTATGTGAAGAAAAAAAATACACAACAAATCCAAAGTCTCAAAAAAAGAAAACATACAAGAGTGCGATATTCGGCACTGCCGAATCTAAAATATACTTATCAACGTCAGTGATAATAAATGTTTGTTCTGAAGTTGTAGTTTACAACTAAGAACTAAAAATACGTATAGTACTCGTATTAAAATATGTTTAAAGATTAAGGGCCGTATTCATAAAAAATATTTTAGGTTTATTGAAGGCTTATTTGACAAATTTCTCTACAACATCTGTAAAACAAATCTGTCAGTTATTTTAAAACTTCAGGAAAAATATATGCTGCCATGGGAGTCGTGGGTTGTAACAGAGAATGGTTTGATTAATCTTATTTATGTGTTTGAATACAATCTCATGTTAAAAAAAATTAAATGAAATTAGCAAATCGTTTATTTATCATTTTATGTAAAGGGTTTTTAAACAGGAACGCTACAAAATTAAACCGGTAGGGACAGCAAACGACGCTTTTTTTGCCGCTCTTTTGACATTTCTCTTCAGTAAGGTTTGCCATTTCATGATGGAAAGATATACGAGCCAACAACGAGTCTAATTTTTAAAAATTACTACCGAAATTCGGAGTCAGTGGCCTCAACGTTAAGAGCGCTACGCACAATTTATGATCGTCATAATCGTCCTACCAGATCAACAATTGAGCGTCTAGTGGAAAAATTTGAATCCACAGGCACAGTACAAAATGTTCCCGTGCCAGTGAGACAAAGAAGTGCTCGTAGTGTCGAGAATATTACTGCCGGTGAGGCTTCAGTTAAAGAAAGCCCAAATGTGTCTCTCACACGTCATTCTCAAGCTTTGGGCATCTCTGTGACGTCGTTGTGGCAAATTTTGCGAAAAGATCTTGGCTCACATCCTTACAAAATCAAATTGACACAAAAACAGAAGCCGCTTGACCACCAGAAGCGTCGTATGTTCGTGAATTGGGCTGAGCAACAACTTGAAAATGATTCGGATTTTCAGCGATGAGGCTTATTTCTAGCTGAATGGCTTCGTCAATAAGCAAAATATGCGTTATTGGTCAAACACAAATCCACACGTATCCATGAGTCATCATTGCATCCCGAAAAAATTATGGTTTGGTGCGGTTTATGGGCCAGCGGCGTCATTGGGCCGTACTTCTTCCGTGATGTTCAATACGAGCACGTTTCTGTGAATGGGAATCGCTACCGTTCAATGAAAATAGAATATTTTTGGCCCCAATTAGATGATATGGACTTGGAGGACATGTGGTTCCAACAGGACGGCGCCACAATTCACACAGCGAATGTCACAATTTATTGGAAACCAAGTTTGGAGAACGTGTTAGTTCACGAAATGGTACAGTAGATTGGCCGCATCTGTCGTGCGATTTGACACCGTTAGACTATTTCCTGTGAGGCTACGTCAGGTCTACGGTCTATGCCAACAAGCCAACCACGATTTATGAACTTCGTACGAATATCGAACGTGAAATTGCAGCAGTATCGCCCGATTTATGCTTGAAAACCGTCGAAAATTTCGTTCAGCGTCTGGACTTCTGCACGTGTGCCCGTGGTAACCATGCAAAAGAAATCGAGTTCCATACATTATGGCATCGAACGTACTTTCACAGAAATAAAGAATTTCATTGATATCCAAAACCGTTTTTGTTTAATTTAAAAAAAACTTTTGTAGCGCTCTTATTGAAAAACCCTTTATATACATACATATGCATATATGTAGATAAGCAAAACTGCTTGTTTACAAACTTTACACACAAATGTCAACGAAGACTGGAAGAATGGTGCGTTCAGTTCTTTCATATGACAATATCACAAAAAGAGATTGTTGAGAGTGCATACAGAAAAAGAAATGAGTATGCAAGTGTTAATACTAATGTTATCAATCGAAGGCAATACCAAAGCAATGAATTTGTGAATTGGCAGCAAACGCGAATGGTTTCATTCTGTTCTCTGGATTGTAAGAAATTATCACTTAAATGTATACAATTACTACGACGTATAACTCCTACGACAGCTTGCGGATTGAGCAATAGTTAATTATCTTTTGGTGCTCATTCATTTACTAAGCGATCTTTCTTCTTATGGAACAATTGCTGGGACTATAACTTGTTATCAGGCTCCACCATTATGGCCAGGAGTTAGTTCAAAGCTTTAAAAATTTGATTAATAAACAAATAGAAATAATTTTTGCTTTATCTTTTTCGAATCATGAAATTATTTTTAACATCTTCTGTATATATATAAATCAATTGATGTTCGTTTGTCTCGCTAAAACTCGAAAACGACTGGACCGGTTTCGCTAATTTAAATCTTAAAATATTTGTGAAAGTTAAGGAAAATTTTAAATGGTGAAAAACATAAATAATTAGTGACGGAATATACTAAATGTTCCTAGGTGTGATATATCTTGTCTTTTTAGAAATAAAAAATTGTTACTTGATCGTCAAATCTTTATTGGTGGTGTGTTTAAAAATTTGTCTCTTTTATTGCTGAAAGGGGTTACTTTCGTCTCATTAAAAATGTAAAAGGGTCAGTTGGTTCATCAATTTAAAAAGGATCTCATTTAGTCTATTTTTACGGACATAAAATAATAGTTCAGAAACCATAAAAGGATAACAAGTAAACAAGCCATATTGGCGAAGATTTTAATGATCTTAATGCCACTATTTATAATTTCCTAAATTTGTCTGGACAACCACCTCACAATTTATAATCAAAAGTAGGATCAGTTGTGATTATGCTGCGTAATATAAATCAATCACGACTATGCAATAAAACGAGACTGGCTGTGGAAAAGCTAATGAATAACGTCATTGAGGTCAATATCATCAAGTAAAAGTTTACGTAAGAGAATGTCTTATCCCGCGTATACCGATATTTCCAACGGATATGCCATTCGTTTTTAAGCTTCTACATTTTCCCGTACCTTTGGCATGACCATAAATAAATCCCTAAGCCAGTCGTTAAATATTTGTGGAACTAACTTTGAGTTTTCTTGTTTTTGCGATTGAGAAACTCATAATCTTAAATATTTACACACCAAAAATGAGGTTTAGTGTACAAATGTGTTGAATTTAATATAAATAAAAAATTTTTATTAAGTTTTGATCATTTTTTAATATATAAATTTGTCTAATAACTGTACAAGAGCAGCGATATTTAAATTTTTGTGTAAAATATTTTGGAAGATTTGAACCGAAAGACCTCAATTACTTAATTTTTCCAAAATTTTAATAATTCACACGCGTTTGCTTCGAAAAATCGATTTTATCGCTTATGTAATTCCCTGTCTCTCTGGTTTCAGAAAGAGTATATTCAAGAGGGTGGGAAACAAATATTTTAGAAATTATAAACAAAACGCAAAGCTAACACTCATCGTAAAGAGAATAAAAATGTAATAAAAATTTAATTGAAAAGAAAACTAAACATTAGAACCTGTACACATTTCTATTTCTATATTTTTCTAATGTTTACTTTTATTCATTATTTTTATACCCTTCACACAGTGAAAAAGGGTATATATAGGTTTGTCATTCCGTGTGAAATTTCTACAATTTTCATTTCCGACCCCATAAAGTATATATTTTCTGAAAGCTTATGAATAGAGGAGTCGATTAAGCCCTGACCGTCTGTCCGTCTGACCGTCTGTCCGTGTGTATGTTGAAATCAACTTTTTGAAGCCCCCCGACATAGGTTGGACCCGGGTAAGGTATTAAAATATCAGAAATATTCGGGAGTAGATCGGTATTGAAAATCAGAAACATCGGTACATAAACAACTGAGATATGAGCAAAAACCCACGACCACCTCGATTTTCTTTTCATAAAAACAACATTACAACAACAACATACATACATACAAACGTGTATACTGGTTAGAGAAAACGTGGCATCGAATCCCAGCTGAGGCAAAAAAATTTTTTTTTAAATTTTCTTAAAATTTTTTTTTTTAATTTTTTTTTTATTTTTTTTTTATTTTTTATTTAATATATTATATATATTTTTATTATTATTTTTTTTTATTTTTTTTTTTTTAATTTTTTTTTTATTTTTTTTTGTTTTATATATATTATATATGTATATAATAATTTTTTTTTTTTAATTTTTTTTTTAAATTTTTTTTTTTTAATTTTTTTTTTATTTTTTATTTTTTTTTTGTTTTTTTTAACATACATACGTGAATTTACTGTTATTGCATGACTACACGTTGTGAAGGGTATATAAGATTCGGCACGGCCGAATATAGCGCTTTTACTTGTTTTTATTTTCACTTTATCATAAATAAACAATTTTTTTCTGTAGTTAAGTGAGTGCGATATTTGATTTAGAATTTTTAAGCTTGTGCTAATATTTGTTTAACTACAACATTAACACTCTCTTACGTTACACTAGAAATTTTATTATTAAAAAAAAAGTAACCTTGAAAGAAAATACATATAAGTTCTCAATCTTATAGACTGGTTTCTAAGATTAGCATTAGCGATTTTATTTGCTAACTGACTGACTACTAGAGCCAGCGCCAACGCCAACGCCATCTGGTACGTCTAGACATTTGAGCATAATTGTAAATGAAAAAAAAAATTAATTGAAAAACACAATCAAACTGGAGCACACAACCAAAACCTCAAAAGAATCTATTCAAAGTGTGACAAATGTCAGGCCACTTAATGTTAACCAAACGACAGCAATATGCTGAAGGGGGAATATCTTCCACAAATTAAAAATAACAATAAACACATTTGTATACTTTTCAAGACAAAAACGCTTTAATTTAAAATTAAAAAGATGGATTATTGTTAGAATAGTTATAAGGCTTGAACCTGCCAGTTAAATATCTCGGGCACTATGCTTTCTCAAATCAAACATAAGTTTTAAACTTCTTAATACCGCAGCTGTTGAAAAAAATCGCTATGTGGCTAAACTCTTTAAAAGACACATCTAAATACTCATCTGTCTGGTTATACAGATAAACAATTTTACATATAAACAATAATAATAAAACATACATACAAACGCATGTAAGTATGTTTGTATCATAAAAACGCTGCTGATATCTGGCATTTTGTTATTCTAAATTAATAAAAAAAATATAATGTTGCAAAAAAATATTTTTTTGTTGACATTTTATGCTGTAATACCCAACATCTGAAGACAAGTAAAATTAAATTTTTTTTTCACATAATCTTAACAGTTAATGCTTTATTAATTGGTAGAAGTCTCTTCTGACAAATTAGCCTTTTAGATAAACATTTGTATGGTTTTTACGAAAATGTTCCTTAATTTCGCCAAAGCATATTCCATTGCAACTCTGGTATGTGACCGCGAAGCAGCAAAGTGGAGTTTTCCGGCATAAGTTATATATCACACTGAGTCTGTAAATTATTAAAATCAACCCTGTTTGCATGATTCCAGTCGGAGATTGCTACAAAATCTTGATTTAGACTGTAATTTATATCAAGTTATCATACTAGCATTGTCTTTTATGTACGTTTTTGGTATCACTACGCTTGATTTAAATTTTATCCGGCCTCGATCATTTTGACCTCGTTATGGAGCTATCCCATAGAAGATTATGTTAGTGTGTTGGTAACAGATCAAAAGTTGTCTTAAAGACAAATAAAGTATAGAGACCAGGCGGTCGATCGATATTTTACTCGTACAATCGAGTTCGCTGTGCCATTGTTATAGCGATGCTAATTAGAATTTTAAAATTTCGATCTCATTCGGATGCCTTAATTTGCTCCTATTTTTTCCTTTTTAAAACCTTGAAAAAATACCAAATCTACGTATAATATTTATTAGAACAAAAATTTAAATTGAATAAAAAAAACAATATAATTTACAATAGCGGTACAAAGTAAGCTACTAAAAAAATATATCAACGGACTTTTTACTATAACTCACTCCCATAATACTTTTTTAAACCCCTTCTAAATATAGGTCAAGAATTTTAATGTACTGTTACTATATGAATAAGCAGGCATATATGCTTCAAAATTTCAACTGGCCGTCTCAATGAGAAAAGAGTTTACAAGTTCTACGAGTCATTATGAATGGCGCTTCCGCATGAAAAAAGTTTAACAGTTATTTTAGACTTTTTACTTCTATTAATAAATTGGGGGACCACAATAAGTTGACATCGTACTTATATCTGGTCTGCACAATGGCTGCCCGACTTTTGTTAAGCCAAGGGCCTTTACGTAACTTATACAGGATGGACCCAAAGTCACCATGGGCTTTGAAAATATAGTAACATTTTCATTTTTATATATATATTTTCATACTATAAGGTTTTCAGCACTTTGAATGGCGTTAATGAATCGCTTTGAGATTTTCAGGGTATATACAGCTTTGTCATTTCGTTTCCGTCATTCATGTTGGGCGTTTCTACAAAATGGCAGACAATAAATTTATATATGGGTCAAATCTGGTATTTTAAAATGTAACTTTTTGAACCCCCTAAATATTTGTATCAAATGAAAGGGCTTGAGCAGTAGAATACAGTAAATTGTTAAAAAATTTAAAATCCAGGATGGAGTCTAAAACAAAATGGCGGATAAAATTTTTTAATCCCATCAATATGGGTATCAAATTAAAGGGCTTGACTAGTAGAATACAGCTAACTACGTAAAAATTCTAATCAAGGATGGCGTCGGAAATAATAAGGAAAAATGGCGTGTAACATGAAATATAGGTTAAGCTATGATGTGGGATTATACCTATGCACATAATGGTGAAGGGTATTATCAGATTCGGCACGGTTGAATATAGCACTTTTACTTGTTTTAGTTCTGGCCAACTATTGAACTTTAACTGCAATCTAGACGTTGCCAATTGCACCTTATATGGGAATAAATATGAGGGCAGTGCACTGAGCCATTGCTAGCTAAGCAGAATGCCTTTTGAATCTCAATTCCCGTTCAGTGAAACTATAAAATGAAGATTTTTTCACATCATATAGTGTCACCTTATATTTTGCTGTAAAATGCCTTCACTTCACAGTTCCATAAAACGAGAACAGAGCCAGTGGTAGAGATTTCTAATATTTCGTTAACACTTTGCTGTACACGTTTAGTATTTTCCGCAGTGTAAATTAAACCTGTTCTAACGGTTTGAAGCAAATCTCTTACAGTGTCTTGTTGGTGTTGAAGAGCAACTAAGCAACAAAGACGAAATTCTAACGTTCAAATGTCAACGATATACTTTTTCTGTTTAAATAATTTATCGCTGATTTAAATTGTAAAATTAGTCTGGTTCGCTGTTCAGATGTGAGTCCCTATAATTTATTCTCTAAATGATATTTATACATACAAAAAAAATTTTACATTTTTAAACCCCATGGTGGCTTTTGGTCCACCCTGCTAAAAATATTTAAAGCCATTAACAAAAATTCCTTAAAGAAATTATAAATAATATCGCCATTGTTATTCGGGAAAGTCTGCATTTTTTGGTGAGGTAATTTAACTAAAGAGTTAAAAAAAAGAGATTTTGAGTTTTTGGCATGTTAAAAAGTTTTGCATTTTAGGCAACGACATCCTTTCTTTGTATGCTTTAGAATATCTTTGTGTAAACAGAGAAAAAGTCATAAAGTTTTGTTAGACAGCAAAAGCAGGGTATATTCGAAAAGTTACTTAATAATTCTTGGACGTTAAGCAAAAAGCCTTAAGTCAAAGATTATAGCTTAAATTAAAGACCCAATTCCCTGATCTTACCGAAATAAAATCTCAATGAAGGCCTAACCGCCTCCACCCATGAGTATCCACCATTCCTAAACCCAGTCTTGCCAACTCATCAGCCATTTCATTGCCGCTTATGTTGGAGTTACCCGGCACCCAGCATAGTCCCAACCTATACTCCCCTAAAATTTCTCGTGAAGCTCTTCTACAGTCATCGACTAGCCTGGAGCTCACATAATAGCCCATCATGGCCCTAAGAGCCGCCTGGCACAACTAAAAAAATAAAAATTTCTGCGGAAAAAAATAAAAAAATTATCAAAATCGAAAAAATAGTATCAGAAATATTGGAATAAAATAAATAAAGAAATTTAAAATCTTTTCTCTAAAAATAAAACAAGAAAATTAAATTTTTAGAACCTTAAGCCAAACAAAAATCTGTAACAAAGTATCAATTATATATTATATTTTTTATTAAAAAAAAAGTAATAATTATTAAAGTCTCGGAATATTCCAATATAAAACACAATTCCAAAGAAAAACACCGTTATTCTGAATTTTTGAACAAAATTAAAAAAATTTGTAACAAAAATGTAAAAAAAAATTTTTATTTTTTTTTTGAGATTTGACACCTGATTCAAAATTGTTACAATTTTTGTTACCGTAAATAAACTTCAAAATAAGGGTATAAATGCCGTTATGCTACCTTGGAGTTTAATCCTATTTATTATTAGAGTATAAACTAGTTATCGTGTTTAATACAAAACAAATAAAAAACAACAAATAGAGCTTCAGACGAACTGTAGCCATTTAGTTGGGCATGTGATTCTTGATTACATAAACTTATTTTCGCTTAATTTTAACTCAACATCACTACTGAATGTTTTTAAGGTTTTTAAGAATAACTCTTATCAGTAAATAAGATAGTGTAGACAATTTCTAAACAGCCAATATAATTATTTATCATCTTAAGCCAATTATGATGGCCATGACTTGTTGAGTTTTTAGTGACTTCAATTAAATCTATTAAATAAATCATTTTCTATTTGAAGAAAATTCTATGCTTTAAATTAAATTAAATGATTTAAATTAGTTTTAAAAACTATATCCTTAACATTAACTTATGATAAATACAACATAACATTAAGGCTTTTATATACGGCTTAATAGTCATTCGTTATTTTTAACATAGTGACACGTAATTAGGAAAAACGTTTTTGCGTTGGTTTCGATGGGGTGGCAAGACAGGTATTGTGAGAGATGAGAAAGTGTCTTAAAAAAAGAAATACAAATTTTATTTTTAGTGCCAGCCAGTGTTGCCACGACCAAAAAAAATTTACAACCAAAATTACTTCAAAAAGTAACCAAATAAAAAAAAATAACCAAAATTAAAATATATTTGATTTATTTTAAATTTGTTTTACATTTTAATATAAAAAATATTTGTACTTTACGAATGAATTATGAACTAAAAATAAACCCAAAATTCAAGTCTTACGTATCAAGTAACATAAAAAACTTAAAGGTAATTTTTTTTACAAATAACGATAAATAAATAAAAGGCTTTTATTTAAAATAAATAAAATTATTTATTTCATGTATTTTTTCTTACTCCAGAGTTGATCATTTGCTAAAAGAAATAGGGTTTCAAGTGCTAACAATGTTGTCTAAACATTGTCACTTAAATGAGAACATTGCAATGTTAAACGTACATATAAGAACATGATTTCTAAATAAAACATATTAAAAAATACTACTGAATTTTGGGCTTAAAAAAATAATAAATAAATAAGGGAAAAAAATTACACATCTACACATTGGCAAAAAAAATAACCAATTTTGGTTATAAATAACCAAAAACGGCAACGCTGGTGCCAGCATTAAATTAGCAAATCAACAGATCTTTTAATGTTTAATCGTTTAAAATATTGTTTAAAAAGATTTTTTTAATAGAAATTAATTTGTTTTTAAATGTTATTTCTATTTAATAACTATCAAATAATTTTTATTGAATTTCTATTTACGTTTCTGAGTAAATAACAGTTTATTTCCGTACTATTTTAGTCATATAGGTTAACTAAATTCTAATGATCTATTTAGTATAAAAAAATAATAAAAATTATATTTATCAATAAAAAAATAAATAAATTAGGAAACGAATATGTCTTTGTCTTTCAAAGAGTAGTATTAATTTTTTTTCACAATGTACATTACAAAAACAATAATTGAACTTATTGAGCGTATCAGCCAGTATAAAATCAAATTTTACTAAGAAGTTTTCTGCAACTATAATGCGCTGTAAATGATTCGTCAACTTCAACTAATATAGAATTTGTATGAAAAAAAATTGTTTAAAGAAATTTTTAGCATATGTATAAACATTTTATCAAAACTTTTATAAAAAATGCTTTAAATATGTGGCTAAAAGCAATAACTGCTTAAGTCAAAATAAGAAAATGTTTAGATGACCATAGAATTCCGCAATTTAAAGCTACCCACAACTTTAGCGCAAGTTATAACGTAAAACTTATTGCCTATATATTCAACATCATTTGTAATAAAAACTTATTTTTTACTTTTAATATAACTAAATATACGAAAGCCAGTATGATCGTTAATTTGCAAAGTGTGGTGCTCGTATAATAGTGTTTAACTTAAAAGTAATCAGCACATAAAAACACACTTAAAAATTTAGAAGTGCTCTCCTGAAAAACTATAAAAACAGACATAAGCTGTTTTTCCTGTTGTACAAAATTTATTTAAAAAAAATATAATAAAAATGTTGTAAAAACTGGATATACATCACTGGTCATTACGCAATTCACTCAGGGTCATTTCATTTTCGCATACATTACACGTTACCGTTAACGAAACACACTGCAAAGAGGGTTGAAAAAGTATGAGAGTACAGACATTTTTCTCTTTGTGATAATGACTAATATAAATAGAAAGTAATTAGAAACTTTTGAGAAGTCTTGTGTTAAATAATAAATTAAATTTATCTCATTTTTAATAACAAACTTAATTATGTAATTAATTAATTTGATTAATTGAAAAGTCAGAAGTATTCAAATGAGAGGACAGTTTGTTCTTATTTTTTGCTGTTCAAACACAACAATAACATATTGGTTTGTTTACAAAATGGATAAAATTTGAATGAAGATATGGTAACATTGTTCAGAGAGTGAACGTCTTCAAAGAAAAGTGTGAGAAAAAAACACTGAAAATAAAAAAATATCTTTTCTAACTTAATGCTGAATTTTGCGAGTTAAGTCGATGCTAACTTCTATGGAAAATAACATTACGTCGAAATTTTGTTTCATTATTTATATAATACATAGCATGAAATGGTGGAGGGTAAACTATGCTACAACTTGCCTAACTATAAATTTCTTAGTCAACTAAATTTGATTAAAAAAAAATAAATACAAATCCAATTTTTGATTGCAAATCAATCAAAATCACCTTTTTCATTTTGCTTAGTTTTTAATATTGCTGTTGATAGAATATTGTGTGTGCGTTTTAAGGAAACAGATAGTATTGGCAAAACGAAATCGTTCAATAAAGTGGTGACGTGATTTAGCGGTCTAGTTGTGTTTGTGCGTATCAATGACATTATTTGGAGAATGTGCTACAATTGCGCAGTTAACTTTTTTTTTGTAAAATATATAATATTACGTAGTACATATGTATGTGTATATGTATGGATATTCATATACACCTACATTCATACATGCGTACAAATATTAGAACATGTTACACACAATTGCAATAAACGCGCAAATTCTTATTAACTACAAACGAAGGCAGATTGAAAAGCGTTTTAAGTAAAACAAAAACAAGTAACAGTGCTATATTCGCCCGTGCCGAATCTTATATACCCTTCACAACGTGTAGTCATGCAATAACAATTATTTGTATCACCATTCATCTCATATAAAATACATACGTACATATGTATATACTGGTTAGAATAAATGTGGCATCGAATCCCAGCTGAGCCAAAAAAATTTTTTTTATTTAATATATTATTTATATTTTATTATTATTATTTTTCATATTTTTTGTAATTTTTTTTTATTTTATTTTTTTTATTTTTAATATTTTTTCTTTTTGTATTTTTTTTTTGTATGGTTTTTACATGTATGTATATATGTTGTTGTTGTAATTGTGAAAAGAAGAGGTGATCGTGGTTTTTTGCTCATATCTCAGAAAGTTATTGGGCGATTGTGCTGAATTTCAATAGCGATTCATTCCTGAATATTTCCAAGATATTGATACCATATAGAGATCTTAGAAACATATGGTTGCTTCTAAAAGTTGATTTCAACCAACACACTCGACTCCTCTATTCATAAGCTTTCAGAAAATATATATCTTAAATGAAAATTGTAGAAATTACAAACGGAATGACAAAGCTATATATACCCTTGTGCACCACAGGTGAAGGGTATAAAAATCCGTCTAATATGACTGAGTCTATAATAGCTGAAAGTAGAAGGGTTTCCTCATATTATATTTGAGGTAAGACCGAAAAAAGAAGAAAAATTTAATTTTATAAGAAAGAAAAAAAAACAAGTTTAAAAAAAAAGTAAAAAATGCTACGCTTTCCTAATTCTAAAAATTACATATGAGTACCTATACCGATCAATAGTGCTGATGATGAAATCGTACCTGGTTTCGAAAATGCATTCCACTCTCCTAATATCGGAATAGTTTTTCAATATTCTTATATGATTACAATCTGATTTAATAAATGTTTTTAGGAAGTTTAATAATAGAGAAATAAATAATTCAATAAAATGTTAATTTATAATTCTGTGGCTTGGAGCTAAAAGCGCCAATGTCAAAATATTTACTTTTGAGAAAATTGGAATTGAACTTTCATATAGGTTTTCATAGTGACATTGGCCAGCATTTTATTTATGAAGCTGTTCTGGGTTAAGTATGACTTTAGCTGTTTTACCATTATGAAATAGAGCAAGAAAACAAATCTACTGCAATGATTACTCAAAGGAGCAAAAACGTGACATTGGCCCTTTTAGCTCCAAGCCACAGAATATAAAAAACAATTAAATTACATTCAATCCTCATTTGAGCGCCCCGAACAATAATAGCAAACGCAAAAGCATGCAAAAATAAAAATCTAACTACTTCCGTTAGTGTTGTGTAAACTTTTTGAATAGAAAAGCATGCTAATTTGTTCCGAAAACATAACAACAACAAAAATTTTAATAAAACTATACACAAAACAACTACCTACTTCGAAGTGTTAATGAAACGCAATAGAGGAAAAAACTATAAAATATCTGAAATTTTTTTCTTCAAAATCAAGCGTAATAGAAAGAAAAAAAAATAAACAAACATTATTTCATCTCTTTTTTCTAAATCTATTGTTGTTAAACATAAAAAAGCGCCAAAAAAGTTCAACAGTGTAGAATGAGAAATGACAAACGAATTGGAAAAACACAACAAACTTGCATAAATACAAACATACATATGATGTACATATATAGATACAAACATACCACATATGTTTTTTGTTTCTTCAGTTTCCACAATTCATTTTCTACGATTCAAACGAACAAAAAATCTAGAAAATTAAAAGTAAAACAAACAACAAATAGAAAGCACAACTGTAAACTGACAAAAAAAAACACGTGGTTTTTCAAGTTCATTTTTTGGTATTTGAAATGAGCACATAAACACATACATTAACTACAAAGTAGATATAGCTGTGCACACATCGATACAAAAGCTACGACGACATTGTCGAACAAACACAAGTTTACAAGATGTTGTTAGTATTGTTTTATTTCAGTGACGATTTCGTAGAGAACAGCAACAACAATAAGAACGAATATACAGTAGTATTGTAGTATTATTAATACAATAGAGAAGTGTAATGAAATTAAATCACTAAAAGCCTATTAGAACGTGAGAGACTACTGCAAAAAAAATTATTTTTTTTATGTATAACTTTTGCTACGCAAAAAAGAGCCTAAATAGTACAAATAAATATATGAAGTGTGATGAGAATAAACGATCGTTTACTTAGCAGAGATTTAAAAGAATCAATTTAAATTAAGAGAAGTTCTAACATATATTTGAAGTCATATCTGTTACACAATCTATATTAAAATTAAAAATCTGCAAAATTTACAAACTTATATCCCATATTCATAAAATTTCATATGAGTTTGAAATGCATTTTAGTTAAAATTTTTATACCTACAAAATATTCTTGAAATTGATTTTAAATACATTTAACTTGTTTATGAATATCAGACATAAAATATTAATAATACATTTTTAATTCACCCAGAATGCGGTTAAATGGTCTTCACAATTTTCTATATTTTAATAATTTTGATAAAAGTGACAGAATTTTGTTGGTGTAGCCTTTAATTATATCTCAATACATGAATGGTTGTATACTTGCTGGCAGTGAGCTTTAACTTTAAATAACCTCACAAAAAAGTTCCATTATCGTTAAATCTTACAATCTAGGGAATCAATTCCCATCACGTAGAAGAGTGGGTACACGACTAAGAAATATAAAGTGCAGAAATTGTGTTTTGTTTAAGGGGCTATATTTCCTGTTGGAAGCTTATGTCTAACTTAGCCATCATATTGCAATATCTAGCGCTAGTATTAGTCTAATTGCTGCAGAAGTATGTTTCAATGTGAATATGCAGAGCTTTAAAGTTTCTTAAAATTTCCAGTTCATGTCTAGCATAAGGGATTTGTGCTTCCGGACAATCACAGTTATTTTCATCCTTCGTAATAATTTAACTTAAATCAGTATGCTTACCAAACTTTTGTATGTATAACATTTGTAAACTAAATAGTTATCAATTTTAGTGATCAATAAAGTAAAAGATGTGTCAATAAGAATGCACTTTTTCATTATAAAATAAAAATACATGTTTTTCAGATAGTTGTGAATTACCTCAGGGCCTCGGGGTGGATCTAGTACCCTTAATCTTGGATTTTATTCTGAGATACACTGGAAGCTGACGAGTGATGTGGTCCTGTCAAAACGGAGTCATACAGACTCTACTTGACTTTTGGCGTGCAGCGAACTACCACGATAACCAACCAACCAACCAACCCCACGACTCTGATGATACCGATCTCACCGACTACACATTGGATCACGGATTAGAGCTTAGAAATTGTTTCTGATTTATTCGCATTAACACATAAAACAAAAAAAATCTAAAAAAAATCGCACGCTATTACATCGCATGATCTTGCCAGTTGATATCAGAATTTCTTGAGATAATTTATTCTAAAAATCGTTGTTACTTTAAATGGATAGATTCTTGAGTGGTGTGACAGGTGATGCTATTTTATCCAGATCCATGTTGTCTACTTAAGGTCACAAGAACTCCGTTATCACGTTCCTGTTACGAATGCCGTTCACAGTCACTATAGTATAGTTTATACAACTTCGTCCTCATCTTCAAAAAGTAAGGCCCAAGAGTTTTCAAAAGACCTATAGGTACGTTGACAAACAGGAGTCTTACTGTCTATAACCAACCCAGTTTCTTGAAATTTTTTTATAACTCTTCGAATGGTTGGCACATTACTTAGGTGCACTTTCTCGACAGAAAATTTTTCGAAGTTTGCGTGCGGTATCAGCAAACTTTCCAAATTTTTGTAATCAATTTTCACTATTATAACGGGTTGTTCTTCCTTAAAAAGATTCACTTTAAATAATCGGAATTAACATATATTTATGACAGCCACAAAAAAATTTCAGGTTTGCCACTTGCAAAAAAATAATGACACAATTTATTAAGTGGATTCTCAGTAAGACACCCTTTCACCAATCCCCCCTCAAACGCTTAAGCTAGATTTACAACTACACGTATGTCTGCTTCGATTTAATGAAAATAGATTTGGAAATTAATCAAAATAAAAATTTTTTGCTTATTTTTAAAACTTCTTGTAAATATGTTATATCATATCATTAAAGTGAGTGTCTAGGTAGTCACTCAACCGGAGAAAATTCCCACACAATTAATGTGGCTTTAAACTATTTGTTACGTACTCACTTATCCAAAATATAAACAAAAAACAACACAAAAATAGTTTTACGTCGAATAATAAAATTTAAATTATTAATTAAATTTAAAATATATAATTTTTTCTATCTTTACATATATAAAGATATATCATACATAATTATCAGATTTATAATAAATAATTTTTTAAAAATAATAAATCATTCTATATACATAAATTAATATGAAATACGCATATTTATTCTTACAATTTTATATGGGCGTGGCACCCCAGATACTGTTAGATCGAAAATCTTGCAAATTCGTGATATGATAAAAATATTTTGCAAAGTCGAGCACAAAATGAAATGAAAAAGAATAGTAGGCGTGGCACCTTCAATATAAAGAACATTTATTTTATGGGACATCTTAAAACTATGACATATATAATCTTAAAACTTTGTGTGTTTTTTAGTTCTATATCATTTTGGCTTGGAAAATCAATACAATCGATGAAAGGGAAGTGATTCGCCCAAAAATAAAACTCATTACATCATTGATTTCAGGTAAAATAAATGTGAGAATTAGCAATCCTGTTGTAAGGCATATTAATAAAAATTTTACAATTCATTCCACTTCGTAGGTAGTATCAAATGAGTTGGCGTATTACCTCCCAAACAAACAATTTATATTTAATTGGATATCTGTAGAACTATTACTGTTATAGGCTATAAATTCTGTGTAATTGGCTACGATATTTTTTGATTTTTTATGGGCGAAAAATCGGTTGGATCAGCAACGGATATGGTATCCTCACATTTGATTTGGCTTAAGCTTAGTACAAGTTACTTTGACAACAATTTCCTAATTGGAACCCAAAAATGGTAATGATACTCCCAATATGAATTAAACTAATTGCTTTTAACAATTACTGCATACCTAATGAGTGATGTCAGTAATAATCTTTAAACTTACCTTAAAGACTTCGCTAAAAAAAATTATATATTGTTTAAGTAATTCTATGCCTACACTTTATACCTATAATATATTATAATATATTATGGTGTAGGGTAAATTATATTCGAACTTGACTGGCCATGAACTTTCTGACCACCTGCTTTACACAAGCACATATACATAAGTACAACTTAATAGAATTTGAATAAGTTTTAGTAAGCAAGCATCCAACATATGTATGAGTATGTGATATTATCCATACATATTTATTTACTTATATGTATGTATATTATGTGCATACGTATATATTTTATTATTCTAATAAATTAGATAAGAATATTTTAGCAGTGAGTTTAAAGAATTGCAAGTATGCATATCTAAGTTCGCAATGACAACAAAAAACATTAAAATATCTTAAACACCTGCTGTGTAAAAAAAATTATTTAAAGCAAAGCAGCAAAGATATAAGTATGTATAAGCAAAAGTGAACAGTGAAAGCAACAACAACAATAATGATTTGCGAAAAGCAAAAAACCTAACCTAACCTAATATACTAGTAAGTATTTATAACAGTTGTCATCATAACCAGGAATTATACGTTTTTAAATGCGAAATTAAATGAAATTAAAAGATAAATAAAAACAAACAGCAAAATAAGCAACAGCAACAATCAGTGATGATATTTTGGAAGCAATTGTGCAAATTTTGGTACAATGATGTACGTACGGTACCTTTTATATTGTACTTTTTATATTTATAACATGTTGCTTTTTTAACTCCTTTGTAATTATACCCTTCACACAGTGAAAAAGGGTATATATAGGTTTGTCATTCCGTGTGAAATTTCTACAATTTTCATTTCCGACCCCATAAAGTATATATTTTCTGAAAGCTTATGAATAGAGGAGTCGATTAAGCCCTGACCGTCTGTCCGTCTGACCGTCTGTCCGTGTGTATGTTGAAATCAACTTTTTGAAGCCCCCCGACATAGGTTGGACCCGGGTAAGGTATTAAAATATCAGAAATATTCGGGAGTAGATCGGTATTGAAAATCAGAAACATCGATACATAAACAACTGAGATATGAGCAAAAACCCACGACCACCTCGATTTTCTTTTCATAAAAACAACATTACAACAACAACATACATACATACAAACGTGTATACTGGTTAGAGAAAACGTGGCATCGAATCCCAGCTGAGGCAAAAAAATTTTTTTTTAAATTTTTTTAAAATTTTTTTTTTTAATTTTTTTTTTATTTTTTATTTAATATATTATATATATTTTTATTATTATTTTTTTTTATTTATTTTTTTTTAATTTTTTTTTTATTTTTTTTTTGTTTTATATATATTATATATGTATATAATAATTTTTTTTTTTTAATTTTTTTTTTAAATTTTTTTTTTTAAATTTTTTTTTTATTTTTTATTTTTTTTTTGTTTTTTTTAACATACATACGTGAATTTACTGTTATTGCATGACTACACGTTGTGAAGGGTATATAAGATTCGGCACGGCCGAATATAGCGCTTTTACTTGTTTTAATTAAGAAATTATTGACATACTTACATACATACATATATGTATGTTTATTTAGACACTTTCAAACAAAACAAAAAATCCTAAGAGGACTAGACACTCATCAAGCATACTTCGCAAGCATTGTGGTAGGCTTTGTGAAAATGTGTTTGTGTTACATGGACGGTGCTTTAATAAAAAAAAAAACAGTTTGAGTTTTCAGTGTAATACATACCTACAAATAAATTTTCACAAATATGTAAATACTACTCAAAGGCTTGACGAGTATTTTGTCTAGCCTCCTCCAACATTTGTTTGGATTTTTTGTCTAGCCTCCTTAGGAGCAACATTTGTTTGGATTTCATGATTATGGTTAAAACATATAATGGCTGCAGTTATCATTATTATGTTTAATTTATGTATTATGAAATTATCATATTATGACGGCAAATGATGTTTACTCTAAAATAGTAATTTCTAACGACACTATTAAATCATATAATTTCTAAAAGTCATAGTATGATTACAAAGCAATCATAACACTCTCCTTTTTTAGTAAAACAAATTACGCAGTGAAGCAAAAAGTATTATTGTAGATACATATACCTGGATTGTGTACAAGAAATAAACAAATTACACATTATACAAATATAAAATTAATCAGATTTTTAAGTTGGTCAAAAACCTCCAAAATCTTGAGTTAAGAATAAAAACCCATTTTCTGGACCTTGATGTAAATATTTGTAAGCCAGTAACTAAAATACATCAACCAATCTTAAGTTTCCGAGTTTAATTAATAAGTCAATTCCTAATGGATTTAAAAAAACAGAATTGCATTTTACTTACAAAAAAACACGTACCAGAAAAATAAGGTCATATTCTGAGTGTTTTTATACCCTTCACCTGTGGTGCACAAGGGTATATATAGCTTTGTCATTCCGTTTGTAATTTCTATATGTTTCTCAGATCTGTGTACGGTATCAATATTTTGAAAATATCCGGGAAAGAATCGCTATTGAAATTCAGCACAATCGCTGCATAACTTTCTGAGATATGAGCAAATAAACACGACTGCCTCTGTTTTTTCCCATATTTTTAGCACCTAAATTAAATTTGTAGATAAGCACTAAAAAAAATTAAAATTCTTGTTGTCCGCCACTACAAAATTGCGGACAATAAATTTATATATGGGTCAAATATGGTACTTTAAAATGTAACTTCTTGAACCCCCACAATATTGGTATCAAATGAAAGGGCTTGACCAGTAGAATACAGTAAATTACTAAAAAATGTAAAATCCAAATGGCGATCAATTTTTTTTAACCCCATCAATATGGGTATCAAATGAAAGGGCTTGACTGGTAGAATACAGATAACTACGTAAAAATTCAAAATCGAGGATGGCATCGGAAATAATAAGTATAAATGGCGTATAAAATGAAATATATGTAGGTTAAGCTACGATGTGGGATTATACCTATGTACATGATGGTGAAGGGTATTATCAGATTCGGCACGGCCGAATATAGCACTATTACTTGTTTTCTGTCGCTCAGTGTTTGTTACTTATTTTTTAAACTTTTAATTTATAACATTTTAAGCATATGCTTTCTTAATACTTTATTACCTATTTAGTATTTTTTACACATGTCAAGCTTTTACTCAACAAATAAAAGAAAGGTTGAAGACAAAATATAATTAAAATATATTACAGCTTGATTGTTTCGCAACTATTCTTTTGTTGCATCATGCATTTAATTGATAATTTTGACTTTTAAATGCTTTTCAATATAATGTTATATACATTATACTATGATTGTGGTAATGATTTTTCAAATTTTATTATTTTTGAGCGAACATTATCAAAGTTATAATGAAAATTAAACACTAGATAATAAAATCCAAACAAATATTATGGTTATCAAGACAAAATAAATCTTAAGACAAATTGAAAATAACTACAATTATAATTCATTAACAAAAACTGAATATTATTAAATGAAATATCATATAGTAAACATTAGTTTTCTATGAAGAAATCTGAGAAAAAACGCTTAAAAAGTTGCACGAAAATAAAACTAAAACTAAGAGTATCACTTGCAACTAGGGTTGCCATCCGTCCTCTTTTCCCCGGACACCATCCTCTTTGTTAGGGCATCCGGGGGCAGTCCTACTTCTTTTTTAGCAAATGTCCGGGGTTGTCCGGCTTTTTGCACCTTCTCTGAAGTTTTTTTCTTACACTTAAACTTTAAATCACAGGTCACAAAATGTATAAACAAGATTTAGGTGCTCGTACAATTAGTTTTGTCGCTATTTATCGAAGTGACCTATTTTAACTTGTCTTTTATTTTAAAAAGATCGGCAAAGGGGTCTGCTTGTCAGCTGTGTGTTTTTCATAAAGCTTGTTTTTCAAATATAGAAGAAAGTCTAGAACAAACAAGTAAAAGCGCTATATTCGGCCGTGCCGAATCTTATATACCCTTCACAACGTGTAGTCATGCAATAACAGTAAATTCACGTATGTATGTTAAAAAAAACAAAAAAAAAATAAAAAATAAAAAAAAAATTAAAAAAAAAAAATTTAAAAAAAAAATTAAAAAAAAAAAATTATTATATACATATATAATATATATAAAACAAAAAAAAAATAAAAAAAAAATTAAAAAAAAAAAATAAAAAAAAACAAGTAACAGTGCTATATTCGGCCGTGCCGAATCTTATATACCCTTCACAACGTGTAGTCATGCAATAACAATTGTTTGTATCACAATTCATCCCATATAAAATACGTACATATGTATATACTGGTTAGACTAAATGTGGCATCTAATCCTAGCTGAGCCAAAAAAATTTTATTTTATTTTATTTAATATATTATTTATATTTTATTATTTTTTTTATATTTTTTTTAAATTTTTTTTAAATTTTTTTAAAAAATTTTTTTAGAAAAATTTTTAAAAAATTTTTTTTAAATTTTTTTTAAAATTTTTTTAAAATTTTTTTTTGTAGTTTTTTTTATTATTTTTTTCTTATTTTTAATATTTTTTTTTTTGTAATTTTTTTTGTTTGGTATGTTTTTTACATGTATGTATGTATGTTGTTGTTGTAATTGTGAAAAAAAACGAGGTGGTCGTGGTTTTTTGCTCATATCTCAGAAAGTTATGGGGCGATTGTGCTGAATTTCAATAGCGATTCATTCCTGGATATTTCCAAGAGATTGATACCATATACAGATCTGAGGAACATATAGTTGCTTCTAAAAGTTGATTTCAACCAACACACGGACAGACGGGCAGACGGACAGACGGACAGACGGTCAGGGCTTAATCGACTCCTCTATTCATAAGCTTTCAGAAAATATATACTTTATGGGGTCGGAAATGAAAATTGTAGAAATTACAAACGGAATGACAAAGCTATATATACCCTTGTGCACCACAGGTGAAGGGTATAATAATAATAAAAATATATATAATATATTAAATAAAAAATAAAAAAAAAATAAAAAAAAAATTAAAAAAAAAAATTTTAAGAAAATTTAAAAAAAAATTTTTTTGCCTCAGCTGGGATTCGATGCCACGTTTTCTCTAACCAGTATACACGTTTGTATGTATGTATGTTGTTGTTGTAATGTTGTTTTTATGAAAAGAAAATCGAGGTGGTCGTGGGTTTTTGCTCATATCTCAGTTGTTTATGTACCGATGTTTCTGATTTTCAATACCGATCTACTCCCGAATATTTCTGATATTTTAATACCTTACCCGGGTCCAACCTATGTCGGGGGGCTTCAAAAAGTTGATTTCAACATACACACGGACAGACGGACAGACGGACAGACGGACAGACGGTCAGGGCTTAATCGACTCCTCTATTCATAAGCTTTCAGAAAATATATACTTTATGGGGTCGGAAATGAAAATTGTAGAAATTTCACACGGAATGACAAACCTATATATACCCTTTTTCACTGTGTGAAGGGTATAAAAACACCGAACCAGAAATCATAACAAACATTAAAATAAAAACAAATTTTGAAAGGAAAAAAACAAGTAATTTAAAAGAAAGCCAGCCAGTACCTCAACAAGTACAATATTTCATTAAAAAGACCCTTAAAAAAACTATACAATAATAATTGGGAAAGAAATCAACCACAAAATAAAAATCCAGAAAAGTAGTAAAGAAGTAAAACAAGTTCCTTTGGCCTTCTCAACCACTTGGTTTCGAATACACATGTCCCTCGTTTAATGTGTAGACATGAAAATAGTTTTTTGAGGCAAATCTAAATGTGATATTTTAATTGAAATGTACTCAAATTTAATTGTTCGAAAGTTTATGGAAAGAATTTTTTTTATAATTTTTTAGGTATTTAGTTAAATATTACCAAATATTTTATTAAATAGATATAATCACTAAAATTTATTAATTTTGTTATAAACCTAATTAAAAATTATTCTATTTTAAACAATTGAAATAAACGTGCTCCTTCAAATTCTAAAGAAAATAGTCGGGTGCTAACTAATCTGGTGAACGCGATTAATATTATAATTTCCGAAAATTATTCTCTCTAAAAAAATTTTACTTTGCAATGGCATTGTGGGCGGTGTGGGCAGTGGCTCTATCCTGATGAAACCACTTCTAAGGTCTGTTTTCAAGAGCAAAACGTAGAAAATGTTTTTTTTGGAACCAAGAGTTAAATAGATTTTCAATAAAGTAGATTAATTTTTTGCAAACTGTTGAAATTAAACTGAACAGAACGCCTTTTGGTAGATGTTTTTCGTTTTTCGTTAACACTTTGAACTACTCGTTTTATTGATTCTAAATCTGTGTTCAGTTGTTAATCTCTCCAATATTTATTTTCCATGTGTAATTAATATAGTCTGAGAAAACATAAAATATATTAACGAAAAAACCTAATCAATTTTTAACCCCATGGTGACTTCTGGCCCACTGGACTTACTAGGTGAAGAAGTTGAAATAAATTGTTCTCATGCTTTAAAAAAAGAAATGGATTGATTAAGAAAACCAAATTTTTTTTACATTAGGTATTAAAACCTAAATTGTATGTTTATAATGGGCCTGTATATGAAATATAATTTAATAACAAATTTTGCATTATTTTTAAAATATACCTAGCTGATAGCACTAGCAGCTAATACATAAATTTACTTAATCTTTAAATTTGTTCATGAGATTTAACTGATAAAATAAAACAGTCAGAGTGTTTTATTCTATAATCTAATAATACCCTTCACCATAATATACATAGGCATAATGACCCCATCGCAGCGCAGCCTAGATTTCAGATTTAACATTTGATTTTTAATTTGTACATAGTTAACTGTATTATACTAATAAAACCATTTCATGTGATTCCCATATTGATGGTGTTGAGGTAAAAAAGTTCAGCCATTTTATATTCGACGTCTTCTGGATTTTAAATCTTTATACAGTTCACTGTATTGGGCCAGACCTTTCATTTGATACCAATATTGAGGGTGTTGAAGGAGGTGCATTTTTAAATACTAGATTAGACCCATATATAAATTTATTGTACGCCATTTTGAAGTGGCTGTCATCATTGAGCTTAATTTGTTTTTATATAGTGGATTCAATTGCGTTCAATTTTGCCAATACCGGTATTGGTATTCTTTTATTGTTTGAATATTTTAGGAAAAACATCGAGGCAGTTGAATTTCGATGTTTATATCTCAGGTAGTTCTAGGCCAATTTGTTAGTTTTTCTCAGGAATAACTTTCAAGGTTAGGACTTGGTTAAATTTAATGTCTTAATTTTGTCCAAAAATAATTTAGGAGATTGGGAAACTTGATATATTATTAAAAATATCTTTTCAAACCATTTTTGTCTATAACTTTGCCGATTAGCAACCGATTTACTAAAAAATTTTACATCTACCTCTAGAGGCAAAACAAATGTATTATTTAGTTATCTTAGGGCTCATAAGAGTTCAGTTTTATGGTCAAAATATGGAAAAAATAAAAGCAGTCTCTTTATTTGCTCATAGCACAGAAAGATATGGTGCGCTTGTACTAAATTTCATTAACAATTCATTCCCAGATATTTCCCAAAGATTGATACCACATACATTCACATATTTGTGAAACAATTGGGGGCTAAAAACTTATTTCAACTACGGATAGATGGACATTCGACTACCCTAGTCATAAGCTTTCAAAAACTATTTACTGTTAAAGTTAAAAACGGAGTTAAAAGCTATTTATACTCTTACTTAGCACCGCAGGTGATGGCCATATCAAAAATAATTTAACATTGAAAACCTCTTTGTTCTTTGTGTAGAGGCAGCTTTGAAAGACTAAAGTTGTCTTCCTTGATTGTTGTGTATTAACGGGTGTTCTAAAATTAGCGATATAATTGAATTGATGCATTAAATTTGAATTGATATAAGTAGTTAAATTTTACTGCATTTGTGCAGTAAAATGGTGGCAACCTTAGAAAGCGTTAAGGTTTTTAACAAATATAGTGAAAATAATTAAAGTTTGGCTGCCAAAAAGTTATGCAAAATATAAACGTATAATTGATCTACTGTTAAGAAAGTATTTAAAATTTTTCAAGAAATTGGATAAATTAACGAAAACAAATTTCAAATGTCACCACTAAAACAATGCGTTAAAGCGTAGTTGGTAGATTAGAAACATCAATTATGCTTTAGTATAGCTGAAGAGGTTTAATCCATTCCCTTGTAATTTAATAAAATAAATTTTATTTATATTTCTTTTTCAATTTGGGACCATTAAGCTTAATTTCTACTTGTCTTATACGTATTTCCTAAGGTGAACTTAGAAAAATAATTTAAAACTTTACGCAATAAATTTAAAGATTTGATTCATTGTAGTGCGATGCGTGATAAAAAAGGTATAAGTGTAAACATTAGTACGAAGAAAATAATCAAAAACAAGTAAGAGCGCTATATTCGGCCATGCCGAATCTTATATACCCTTCACAACGTGTAGTCATGCAATAACAGTTGCTTGTATCACCATTCATCCCATATGAAATACGTACACGTATGTATGTTAAAAAAACGAAAAAAAAAATTAAAAAAAAAATTTTAAAAAAAAATTTTAAAAAAAATTTAAAAAAAAAAATTATTATATATAATATACATATATAAAACAAAAAAAAAAAAATTAAAAAAAAATATATAATAATAAAAATATAAATAATATATTAAATAAAAAATAAAAAAAATAAAAAAAAAAATTAAAAAAAAATTTTTAAAAAAATTAAAAAAAATTTTTTTTTGGCTCAGTTGGGATTCGATGCCACGTTTTCTCTAACCAGTATGCACGTTTGTATGTATGTATGTTGTTGTTGTAATGTTGTTTTTGTGAAAAAAAATCGAGGTGGTCGTGGGTTTTTGCTCATATCTCAGTTGTTTATGTACCGATGTTTCTGATTTTCAATACCGATCTACTCCCGAATATTTCTGATATTTTAATACCTTACCCGGGTCCAACCTATGTCGGGGGGCTTCAAAAAGTTGATTTCAACATACACACGGACAGACGGTCAGACGGACAGACGGACAGACTGACAGGGCTTAATCGACTCCCCTATTCATAAGCTTTCGGAAAATATATACTTTATGGGATCGGAAATCAAAATTGTAGAAATTTCACACGGAATGACAAACCTATATATACCCTTTTTCACTGTGTGAAGGGTATAATTACATAAAGCAACAAGAAATAATAAAATAATTGGCAAGTAGGTGAAACCTGCGCTTTCAAAATGCAGTTTCAAACAAGCAGGCAGTATTACGAATACGTTCCAAAAACCCAAAAAACATAAACAACAACAACAACAACAGGAAGTGCAAAAAATAAAACAATCCACAACTTGTATACATTCATACATTCTCTTTGTTGACAATCAAAAACACTTGTTGTTTTAACAACTAATACAGACGCAAACAACAATTGTAAACATTGGTTCTCTTTATTACTTATCCTTGTTGCTCTCTTTCAGGTTTGAAAACGTTACGTAGTATGAGTTTTCTTATGGAAATGCCTCATCTCATAAATATATTTAAAATCACAAGAGATGTAGAGAGAAGAGTGTGGGTAAATGGAATAGTTTGGGGTGGCTAAAGAAATTTTAAAATAATGTATCATTTAAAGGACTATAAATTGTCACCATTAGTATAAATGTTGAAAATTTTATAGGTTAGAAAGAGACCTATTTATTTAGAAACCCATTCAAATACTCCCTTTCTCTACCACAGACACACACACACACGTGTAAAGAGGAAAACAAAGAAGTCCTTTCTTAAAGATTTCTTTAAGTTGTTCTCTTTTACACCTCATAAAATAAAGATGATAACTTTTATTTTTACGTAAAATGCATTTCTGCCTTTATGTAGGAACACGGATATGTGCATGAGCTCGTTAAAGGGGGTGTGTCCAAGTTGTTACCTTAAATAATGAGCCTGCGCCTTAAGAACCTATTCGTAGGTTTATTTCTTTACGCTGCATATCATTTTATAATATCATTGGCTGTTATCCTGTTTTAACAAATAGGTGCTGCTAGATTTGTATATAAATAGTATGTGCATACATACAAATGTATGTATGTATATAGCTTGTGTATTTAAAATTATTGTTTTATTATTTTTTGCCGTCGGGGTTTGTCCTTTTTTGTGAACGAGTGCTTGTGAGTGCGATTGTTAATTCGTGAGCAATGTATGTTTTATGCGCTGTCAAGTGGTGTTAAAAGGACATGCCAAATAGTGTCTACTGCTGCTGCAAATACAGGCACAAATATACTTAATATTTGAACGATATACTACGCAAGAGTACTTATTCTCGTACTCGTGTTGTATAGTATTTTATGGTTTTGCATTGAAATGTCCTTGAATTCATTCGCTGTCAATTGATGTAATTTTATCATAAATATGTTAATGAGTTCTTAGTTGCTATAAATTTATGAATGTATGTATGTTTAGTATGTTCCTTCGCTTTTGTTAACTTTTCAACGAGCACTGGTATATATACATACACGTATGCATGCCACTTAATTCGTTAATAAGGTAGAGGGAGGAGGTTCCTTCTCTCCAGCTATTGACAGCGAATTAATATATGAATACTATCTTCTTATTTTTTTATTTCTGTACTAGATGCTTCATATGTGTACCATTTAGATAGTTAATAATATTTAAGCATTTAAAATATATATAAATATTATGGGGATTTTGCGAAAAAAGTATTGCTATGAAAAGTATTTCTATTATTCTATATTCTAGATATAAATTAATATTTCTATTTAAATCTTATGTCAAAGTGTGCACTTAATGTAAAATCATAAAATTATCCCACAAAGCGTCGCCTGTGTTTTGCAATGTGATCTTTGGAAAGATATTAGCCGAACACAAAATAAGTTGTGTACTGCTTTGTAGCGCATTGTAGCTTTACTTTAAACGCTCACTCTAATGTCGGCCTAAGTGTATTTTATATTTTTTATAAGATTTATATTTGAAATATTTTACAGTTAAGTTATATATTCTTATATATTTTAAGTTGAAAGGACCAAGTTTGGAAGGTATTACAGTACCGTGCAAATAAGCCGTAGTGTCATTTTTAAATTACTACATAAATTTTTTTCATTAACTAACTTAATGTTTTGTATGCAAAAACAAACAAACCTAAATCATTAAGCTCTGTTTTAAGCATCTGTCAAAAATTAGAAAGCCTATAAATATATATGAAGCAAAGGCATATAGTGTGGCGTCTACGTTTTGCAAATGGGTAATCCGATTTTAACATATTAACATAATAAATATAAAACAAACAAAAAATAAAAAAAAAAATTAAAAAAAATAATAAAAATATAAATCATATATTAAATAAAAAAAATTATAAAAAAAAAATTAAAAAAAAATATAAAAAAATAAAAAAAAAATTTTTGGCTCAGCTGGGATTCGATCCCACGTTTACTTTAAGCAATATACACGTTTGTATGTATGCATGTTGTTTTTGTGAAAAAAAATCAAGGTGGTCGTGGGTTTTTGCTCATATCTCAGTTGTTTATGAACCGATGTTTCTGATTTTCAATATCGATCTGTTCCCGAATATTTCTGATATTTCAATACCTCACCCGTGTCCAAGCGATTTCGGGGGGCTTCAAAAAGTTGATTTCAACATACACACGGACAGACGGTCAGACTGACAGAGCTTAATCGACTCCCCTATTCATAAGCTTTCAGAAAATATATACTTTATGGGGTCGGAAATGAAAATGGTAGAAATTTCACACGGAATGACAAACCTATATATATCCTTTTTCACTGTGTGAAGGGTATCAAAAAACGTTAATTTGTGTAATAAACAGTTATGCTTACTTAGATTTAACTGAAAATGGTTAAAATTACATTATCATTTAGCAATTGCAAAATGTGTTTCAACAGTGCTTTAACAGCAAAAGGAAATCTAAAGCGGCTATTAAACGGTGTAGCATGCCACCATGTCATCATACTCGCATAATAGCTCCTTGTCATACACAGTGTAAATTTAATTATTGTTGTTCTCGCAAGCAAATGGCGAAATGTATGAAAACTTTAAGAAAAATTTAACAACAAAATTGAGTCAGGAGCAACAATTAAAGTTTTAATTTGTATTTTTCTCTATGACGCTTAAATTTTCGCATAATTTGCTATGAACTGCGGAATCCATTCTTAAAAATATTTTATAGTCGTTAGGTGCCATTCTTTTTAAATTCTCTCAATAATTTTGTGTGGGATCGTTCTGTGTTTCAAAAAACCATTATTTTTTCCAAATTAGTTTAATTTTTTCCGGATTGTAATCTCATCAATTACCGATGCATCAACTAAATCATGCGTCATCATTAACACAAACTTCACCATTCAAAGTTTGCTTGTGTACTGACGTATGAAATACTTGGCATGGACGTGTAATATCAAAGCACTCTCTCTAACTAAAACTTTAAGCCAGTTAGTATCAGGATATTTTCCGTATGAAAATTGTTTAATTTCACATTGATTATATGTTACCGTAGTAATCTTAAAGAAATGCTAACATTATCGATGGTCCAGTACAGTTTTTATTATTTAAATAATAATAAAATTACAAACAAAATTATTAATTTTAAACAGTTTTTATTTACTCGTAGAAATTGTATGAAATACATACATATTTATAGTATATATGTTTGAATATCTATAAGTATGTATTTATATCTAAACTCTTTGCAATGACTAATTAAATTCTAATTGCGCAAATTGAAATGACCATGAGCATAAGTAAGATGTCATTATTTTTCTCCTTCTTCTTAATTCTCTTGATGTTAAAAGCCTGCAAAAAAAGCATGTAACATTAAGTAATAATAATTTGATTACGACATCATATCAAAATTTCTATTCAAACATTTAAGATACATCATCATAAAGAATAAAACAAAAAGATACAAGAAGAATAAGCAACAAGTGTCAATCTACACACAATTGTAAGCAGTTAGAAACACATTAAGGTTTACATTACAATTACATACATGTACATGTATGTATGGACATACAAGCACAACAAATAAACTATAGGAAGAAGAGTAAAAAAAAAACAAAACAAAAAAGCATAGAAACAGTTATGGAAATAAAATATCTTAAACATAAATAACGCCCATTTATATAATTCAATCTTTCATTGTATAAACAGTGATGTCAACAATTTTGAAAATGAAAAGAGGATGCTAAAAAACAAATAATATAATTAATATACATATATATTTAATATACCTGTACATATGTGTACATATTTTTTTAAAAATTTTTTCAAAAAATATCCTATTTCGTAAAAAAAATTTTTTTTTGTTAAATATTTAGTGTATAAAGGGCGAACATAATACTTATGATGAATCGTCATAGGACAACGTGTGAGCAAAAAAATATCCTTAAAATAAGGAACTAATGAGTTCGAATCTAACAAAAACAAATATTTATACTCTACATTAAAAGTTGTTTATTATATTAAGCTTGACATCACTTTTTTTATAAAAATAATCTTAATTTTATTTTCCAATATTTTTCTACCACTAAAAAATATCAAATTTTTATTTGTTCTTAATTCTTTTTACTTTCCCTGAAGAAGCTACCCAAAGTGGTAGTAAAATATTGAAAAACAAGTAAGAGCGCTATGTTCGGCCGTGCCGAATCTTATATACCCTTCACAACGGTTAGTCATGCAATAACAGTGGTTTGTGTCACCATTCATCCCATATGAAATACGTACATTCATATAAAAAACACACATATATAAAAACATCCCATTGTAAAATTAAAAATTAACGTGTGTATGTTAAAAAAAAAAAAAAAAATTTAAAAATAAAATTTAAAAAAAAAAATTTAAAAAAAATTTAAAAAAAAAATTTAAAAAAAAATTATTATGTATATAATATATATAAAACAAAAAAAAAAAAAATAAAAAACAAATTAAAAGAAAAATATATAAAAAAAAAAATAATAATAAAAATATAAATAATATATTAAATAAAAAATAAAAAAAAAAATTAAAAAAAAAAAATTTTTTGGCTCAGCTGGGTTTCGATGCCACGTTTTCTCTAACCAGTATACACGTTTGTATGTATGTATGTATGTTGTTGTTGTAATGTTGTTTTTGTGAAAAAAAAATCGAGGTGGTCGTGGGTTTTTGCTCATATCTCAGTTGTTTATATACCGATGTTTCTGATTTTCAATACCGATCTGCTCCCGAATATTTCTGATATTTTAATACCTTACCCGGGTCCAACCTATATCGTGGGGCTTCAAAAAGTTGATTTCAACATACACACGGACGGACGGTCAGACTGACATAGCTTAATCGACTCCCCTATTCATAAGCTTTCAGAAAATATATACTTTATGGGGTCGAAAATTAAAATTGTAGAAATTTCACACGGAATGACAAACCTATATATACCCTTTTTCACTGTGTGAAGGGTATAATAAAAATAAAATTATTTTCACCATCATGTATGTACATACATAGGCATAATCGCACATCGTAGCTTGACTTATATTTCATGTAATACGCCATTTTCCCTAATTATTTCCGATGACGGATAGACGGGCAGACGGTCAGAGCTTAATGGACTCCTCTATTCATAAGCTTTCAGAAAATATATACTTAAGGGAGTCGAAAATGAAAATTGTAGAAATAACAAATCGAATGACAAAGCTATATATACCCTTGTGCACCACAGGTGAAGTGTATAAAAACAACTATTGATATAAATAAAAAAGATCGAAAACATTTATTTATTATTTATGCTCTACTTTAAGTCTCCAAAATTAACTCGAACTCCTGACATAATCCGAGCTTTAAGCTGTGTTTAAGGGTCAATTTTGTAGCTAATTATACCCTTCACCTGTGGTGTACAAGGGTATATATAGCTTTGTCATTCCGTTTGTAATTTCTACAATTTTCATTTCCGACCCCATAAAGTATATATTTTCTGAAAGCTTATGAATAGAGGAGTCGATTAAGCCCTGACCGTCTGTCCGTCTGTCCGTCTATCCGTCTGTCCGTCTGTCCGTCTGCCCGTCTGTCCGTGTGTTGGTTGAAATCAACTTTTAGAAGCAACTATATGTTCCTCAGATCTGTATATGGTATCAATCTCTTGGAAATATCCAGGAATGAATCGCTATTGAAATTCAGCACAATCGCCCCATAACTTTCTGAGATATGAGCAAAAAACCACGACCACCTCGTTTTTTTTCACAATTACAACAACAACATACATACATAGATACATGTAAAAAACATACTAAACAAAAAAAATTACAAAAAAAAAAAAATATTAAAAATAAGAAAAAAATAATAAAAAAAACTACAAAAAAAAAATTTAAAAAAAAATTTAAAAAAAAATTTAAAAAAATTTTTTAAAATTTTTTCTAAAAAAATTTTTTGAAAAAATTTAAAAAAAATTTAAAAAAAAATAATAAAATATAAATAATATATTAAATAAAATAAAATTAAATTTTTTTGGCTCAGCTGGGATTCGATGCCACATTTATTCTAACGTGTACGTATGCACGTATTTTATATGGGATGAATGGTGATACAAACAATTGTTATTGCATGACTACACGTTGTGAAGGGTATATAAGATTCGGCACGGCCGAATATAGCACTGTTACTTGTTCAAAATATCACACTGTTAGCGGACTTGAGGTATGCAAAAAGCACTAATTTTGTATCACCGTTTTAGTATAACATACATTCAAATACACTTTTGTGTGTGTATTTGAATGTACTTCATGTTTCCTATATTTATAGAATGTAATACTTTTGACCCATTTTATTTTGTATATGATGTAAGGAATGTGCATACTCCTGCCTGTCGTCCAAAAATAATAATGTATACTTAGAGCAACAATTTCTATGAAACAAGAAAAGTTATTGTTTGTATACGATGTGTATATTACTATTTTACTAATTAATTGTGGACATTACGGGAAGTGAACATTAAACGGACACAGTAAGAAGCATAGTGGAATGCAAAGGCATCTGAACTGAGAAATTTTCAGCTATACAGTCGTGTCTGGATATAGTGAACACCCGATATAGTGAACACCTCCATATAGTGAACACCAAAATTTTTGCATAGAGTACTCTAAATAGTGAAAAACTCTAATAGTGAACAAAATTTTGAAAACAACTTCAACAACAATTCTTTTATTAAACTTAAATACATATGTACATATATTTCCTTTTATGTACAAATTGTTTCTAATCAGCTATTGCATTTACATGTATGTATTTTTAAAAAATAAAACGAGTTTTTGAACAAAAATTTCAACCTTGATGTAGAGAACAACCTGGATACTATGAACAAGCCTTGGAAAAATTAGTTCACTATATCCAGACACGACTGTACTTACTTTTAGTAAATTTCGTGAAAGAAATGTAAGAGGGTATTATGATAAAAATACAAATTTTTATAATAATCCTTTACACATTAAAAAGTTGAAGGGAACAAAGCCGTAATAACTATATTTGACCCATATATCTGCCATTTAAATCAAGGCGCCATGCTGCATTTTAACTTTTTCATTGTTCATGTTAGTCTTCTAGGAAAGCCCATTTAATTGATACCAATCATTGGAGGACTTGTGATGTCGAGTAGACATTAATCAGAGAACTGATGGCTGCTTGGCTGCCTGGCTGTCGGTATATTTTCTAATATTCCTATAATACCTCAGCCAGCCATTTAATTGCAGATATTTCAATCTGAAGTTTACTGCATTCATCCGACATTTTGAAAGATATTTGGGCTCCCTCTTGTCTGAGAAGACCAAAGAGCTTTACAAAGCACCAAAACAAAGTCACTTTATATATATGACAAAACTAAAAGAAAATTTATCATAAAAGTACTGTTTTATTATAAAGCTTAAATTAGACGTGCCATAACCATAATGCCATAGATTTATGAAACCAAATTTCTATGGTTATGGCGTTATGATCAATAATCTATAATCAAATACATTGTCGGCCATAGGTTTGGTCTATTTAACCAAAAATTCTATTAAATTTTTTTTTTTCATTTACAGAATATTTTTGAAGAGAGATATGAAAAAAAAATCTTTATACGTCCCGACAGAGTGCCCTGGTAATCTAATCAGTAGTGCACTACTCTACCAATTTGAGAGTATTGGGTTTGATTTCTGCCAAAGACTCTGGTCTGTTGTACACAACAACGGACAAATTGTCTTAGTTGCTCAGGTCGGTTATGTAAATAAGAATAGAATTTGTTATTAAATTTTAATAAAAATAAATAAACAATATATTTATGTAAGTCCCGATAAACTTCTATGTTTTTTATATTGTTTTTTTTTCTTCATTTATTTATTTATATTTAAAACAAACATTTTTGTTTTTAACTCGAAAAAAAAGAACACTTGTATTTAAATAAGAATATTTTTGTCAATAGTTTTGTACTATTCAAAACAAATATTTAAAATTATCTACCGCGATACATATTTATCAATATCAAGTACAAAATTATTTTTAGGCTTTTTGGGCAAATAAAAATAAAATAAAATGAAAAATACTTAAATGATGAAATATAAAAACAAGTCTTTTAAATAGAATTAATGTTTCATATAGTGATTAAAATCACATCAATTAAATGAACGATGACGGTCTTAGAAAAACAAGCCTAATAGTAATACAAAATGCGTGTGCAAATTTTTTAACGCCGCATATTGCGTATACGACTATTGGATAGTACATATTTAACAAATAATTCTATAATAGTCATATCAAGCTAAAGGCATAAATATTTCTTACAACACCATAAAATAATCCCTTTGAGTTCCGATTCAATTTTATTTTTAACAGAAGGCAATAAATTTTGAAATAAAATATTATCCCATTACAAGCCGTCAATCAATTTTTGTTTTCACCATCAACTTTATTAAAAAAAAAATTTTTTTAGGAAAGGAATGCATGTGCCCGTTAAAACTCTCATTACAAAATAATGAGTTGAATGTACTAAAAAGCAGTTCTTCACTACTTACAATTTGGCATTTAAACCCATTATTTTAACATTTCGATGTCATTGGAGGCAAGTACTTACTATTATTGCTTTCAAGTAAGGACTCAAACTTGCAATGCAAGAGTGAGATAAACTCATATGCAAATTGTGAACATCTGGAGATAATATGGATACCAAGCCATCACGGGCTAATCGGAAACGAGAAAGCCGACAAATTATCCAAAATGGGAGCTCTTCTGAGTACTATAACTTTGGAGAACGCCAAACCCCTTAAACGATTTAAGGACGAACTTAAACGTTGGGCAATGGAAGAACATGTCAGAAAATGGCAAAGCACTGATGTCGGTAAGGTGACAAGAACACTCTGGGGTGACCCAAATCTTGGGAAATCAAAGGAGATTCTGAGACTAAGTAGACCTGCACTTAGGAAACTAACCAGTGTGATTACAGTTCATACGGAGCTGAGAACTCATCTAGCTCGCATGAGATTATCTGAGGAGACGACATGTAGAGCTTGCGAGGAAGAGGATGAGACTTTGGTACACTACCTCTGTCATTGTCCTGCGTTTGGGCATATTAGGCGCTAAAATTTTACAGTGGATACTATGCCGAACTTGGAATACCTGGGGAACTCGAACTGGAGATCCATAAGGCGTTACATTGAGGGGACTGGGTTCTTGGACTAGTCCGTTATTTATGGGAAATTATGGTTATGGTTTTTTGTTGGGGAATTCCGTTTTCCACATGGAGCGCACAACATGCCAACTGGGCATAGGTGTATACCTGTCATGGGTTTGGGCTTTTATACCCCTCCTTTTCAACCTAACCTAACCTAAGGACTCAAATATGTACTTACTTTTCACTTTTTATCATAAAATTATATCTTCATGAGAATACACCATTTGCTTCGACGATTTTCCGTAGAGCTTTGCAATCCGCACAAACTAGAAAATCGGTTGTAAACTGACTGAAATATAAGCACCTAAATCAACTTTAATAAAACCAACCGATTAAATGTAGGCATCAACTGAAAGAGCTTAAGTAATAGCAAGAAATTACACGTTCAAGATGGTCTAAAACATAATGCAGATTTCATATATTATTTATACCCACCCACTACCAAACAAAATGGTGTCGGAATATATTCATTTTATCACTCCGCTTATAGCATATCAAAATGTTTATTTAAGACCCATTAATTTAAGATGCCATTTTAGGATGATGTAGCTATCTGTCCGTCTGTATGTCCATCCGTTTGTCTGTCCGTTGAAGCACCATAGAGCTCAAACAAAAAAGTAAGGAGCTTACTTATTATTTTTGTCAGATTATTTCCTATACATAAGAAATATTAAAAACAAGCAAAATCGGTTTTCTTTAGGAAGAGAGTTATATTTTGCAGTACAAGAGTGGGTCATCAAAAAATGTCTTTCTGACTATTGCATCTGAACGCAATAACGTAGAGCAATCAAATTTTATAAGTATATTTCACCAAAAACAATTTTTAAATCAATACATTACGAAAGGATTTATATAACAAAATGTAGAAAAACTTACCACGCAAAGTGTCTTCTGTAGTCTATTTAAAAAACGTCATAAAACCGATAGATTTATTTTTACGTTTTTAAAATATTTTGCAAGTATAGGGTCTTAGTTAATATTATTATAGTACAAAAAATAAAAGTAACACGACCACTTTAATACTCACGGTGGGGTGATAATGGTTTTTTCTAAATTCATATAATTTCTTTATGGACAAAGATTTCTATGAATAATTGTCTCTGTGTAGAAATAACTTTACATGCCCACTATAACACCTCTGGCATATCGTCGGCTTAATATTCAAAATCCACTTTTTAATGCTTCCATGGAAGCCTTAATGTAAATCAAATAAGTTCATTTTTAAACATGTTAGTAAGCATACCAAAGATCATAACAGGTTTATTATCTAATAGCATTTTTGCCTTTCTCTACTGCACTTTCGGGCGCTTTAGTATTAAAAGAAGCAGTGTAGTGCTTCCTCCAACTCTTATTGCTTCTAAAACCCAATTTTTTTTTTTTGCTGGTTAAATACCGCCTCTATATCTGTAACGAACGTATACCTAAGAGTTGTTATAGTTGGGAATTAGGCTACCTAGTATTCCAGCTGTGCTCGTCGTTGGGGGGGGTTTGTACTGGGTTCCCATATTTCAATAAATTGAAACCTATTCTGATCTGTGCATTACAAAGATAAAAACTTTAGGTAGCTATTAATCTAAACAAAATGATGACCTAAATTAAACACAACAAAAAAATTAATACTGAAGATGTAAATGGTTGCTAATGAAAGTGTAGCGATAGCTGTAATTTGCTACACTTTTCCGGACCCACCCTCCATGCTGACAGATATTTATTTTAAGACTGTCAGCCCAATAATTACCTATAAAAAAAATAAAAATTACTATTTAAACATTAACTGCCCCCATACTTTTGACTTCATCTTTCGTAATAGTAAAAATTGACAATTCAAAATTCCATATTTTAGGATTAATTTAATTAACAAGTTGAATATTAATTACATTTCTGTTTTTATATTTTAGATTACGTTTAAATAACAAGTATTGTCCTTTAGATTAATAATTCTTAGTCACCTTAAGATTAACCAATCAAAGGATTTATATTTATTTACTTATAATAAAATTGGTGATATTTTCCCAATTTACTGAAACATGTTGCAATTAACTGAGTGTAAGTTTAAATAATGCAATAGAAATATTTCAAACAGCAATCTGAACAATTGAAATTCATACAAATAAAAATATGTCTTAAACAAATAACAAACAAACAACAGAAAATATAAATTTCTATTGCATTAAATTAAAATTCAATTTGTAGGTAATAAAAAAAAATGTGACAAATTTAGTAAATTAATAAAGTGATGCAACTTACATTTAGTTTAAAGTTTTTCCCACGATGTCAACAGGCGCCGGATGACAGTAGAGATGCATAATATACTTAAATTTGCTCAAAATTTCAATTATATACCAATCTGAATTTTTAGAAATGAATGGTATGGGTGAAGGTGAGATTTGTGAATGTGTTATTATAGGTGCGTTCTAATATGGATAATGTACATATGTATAAATATTAGTATAAGATCGAGGTTTAATAGGTTTAAAGTTTTTCTGGTGTAATTATGGTCTGGTATATTATATACATATGTGTAGGGTGTTAAATTTAAATATAAATTTTAATAAATACTAATTAAGGTGACCAAATTAAAATTAACCCAAAAAACAAATTATGAATTCAAAAGAAAAATAAATACAATAAATAAATAATTGAATCGAAAATTAAATCTTTAACAAAATTTTGAATTTAGAATTTAAGTATTAATATATGTATGTGTAATTTAAATAACAAAAAAAAAATTTTAATAATCTCTAGTTTTGTGAAACAGGATAACAAAACAATATTGAATTTAACGTTTTAATCGTGACTAAATTTTGATTTTATGGCCACCTTAGTACTACGAATTTATATTCAGGAAGTCACTATCCGATAAAATTGACAAATTAAAATAATATCCTCGTGTTAAAAAGGAAAATTTTGTACTTATGACGAATATCACTTCAGGCCAAAAAGGATTTGGTTTTCTTCAATAAGATGCTGGTTGTACCAATTGAACTTGAACCTTAATCTATAACACAGCCTCTAAATACACCTAATACATTAGCCACAATTAAAACACTTTAAAAAAAAAATCCCTTAAAATACATACCTCAATTTAGCAATATATATCCTTAGATAAAAATTCCTTCTATTTCTATTCTCTCCGTTGATTTTATTATCACACGAAACATAAACGTAAGTATTTCACAATTTAAACAAAACCAGCTCAACTTTCTATTAAATTCCTTTTGAATATTGAGAAAAAAAAAATTTCTAATTTACAAAATTTTCCCTGACAATTAAATAAATAAATGAAATTTTCCAAGGTTAAATAAAAATAAAAAAATTTACACTTAATATAACAAGTAGAATTTATATACACCCGAACCAAAATTATTAGTACAAACCAATAAGACCCAAAAAAAAACCTTTAGAAAACCTTCAGAATATTGTCATTATCACATATCAGAAAATAAAGCTCGTAAAAAAACATTAAACTTTTGATAGAGAATTTTGCTTTTAAGATTTTCTTAGGGCCCCAGAAAAAAAAGCAATGGTCACCTCGAGACAAAGCATCGATACACTTAAATATCCGACCAAAAATGTAACGAAATATGTAAAAATGCAAGCCTTACGTCCAGCATAAAATTTGATTTTAAATTTTCTAGTAAAATTACTTTATGTTCGAAGCTGTGCGTAAACTTTTTTTTTGTTACGATCTATTACACATATACAAGGTGGGTCAAAAAAATCACTCTATTGGAAGATGCGTTTATTTTTGCAAATGGCGGCCAATGTGAGATCTGTTTTGACATTTGTGAACTAGACAGATGTAGAATACAAGTGAACAAACCATTGGGCGATACACTTCCCAAGAACGCGAAATAATAGTCTAGAGGCCGCAGTGGACGATTTTTCGACCAAAATCATAATGAGCGATAAGGCTCATTTCCACCTCAGCGGGTACGTGAACAAGCGAATCTATCGCTTCTGGGGCACGGAAAATCCACGAGTAATGCACGATGAGTAATTACATCGGCTCAAAGTGACTTCATGGTGCGCTGTTTACGCTGGAGGAGTCATTGGGCCATTTTTTTTCGAGGACGCCGCTGGTCAAACGACTACAGTGGACGGTGCTCGCTATAGGGCCATGATAACCGAGTTTTTTCTGCCGCAATTGAACGAATTAGGACTGGAGGACATGTGGTTCCAACAGGAAGGAGCAACGGCACACACTGCGGGAGCCACAACCGATATTCTGAAGAACTCGTTTCTCTCGTTTTGGCGATTAACATTGGCCCGCAAGATCGATTTAACCGTTCCAGACTTTTTTGGGGGGACAACATTTGACACCGGTGCAAGAATCTGTTGCCCGAAGTTCTCGCCGAAGTGATGAAAAATGCCATAAAACGAGCCCATACAGTAATAAATTGTGACGGCACCTATTTGGCCGATAACATCTCCTCGACTCGACCAATAAAATTCTAAAGGTTCAAATAAAAAATAAAAATAAAAAAACAGAATCAAAGTTTTTCATTCAGTAAACAAAAATGAGAGCGAAACACATCCGATGTCTTCCTTTGGGCCACCTTGTATATATTTGTAGCATTTCGTTAGTCTGTGCTTATTGTCAAATCGATGCTCATAAGTAGAAAGGCCCTAACTCGTATGTATTACAAACTTGAGGTTTTCAGTGATTTTGGTGATTTTTAAAATTTAATTTATTAAAAATAATTGTTTAATAAGAAATTTTACAAAACAGTTATAAACAGTTTCTACAACGTTTTAAACAACTTCTGTTAAGTTATTAAGCTATTATTTAAGCTGGGGCCTTTCTATTTATAACCATCGATATAATCATCTTAACCGGACTCATGTAAAAATATCTGCAAAATTAACTTGAAATAAGTTTAATGCAAACAAAAATCTTTTCTAGGAAAATATTTTAGCTCTCATAAAACTATTAAAAAAAATTTACATTTTGGTTTTCATATAGGGTATTTGATGAGCCTACTTAACCGATTATAACTTTCTTACTTGTTTTCTTATCATAATGAAATCTAAGAAGTTTTCAAACAATTCTTTCAGTTCTTCTTACTTATATTTCTTGTTGAAAGATAAAATCAGTAGTTTATTGTCATCACATACATATGGATGTACACACATACATACATACGTATAAGGTAATTAATATATTGAAGAGTATACAATTACAAAAAGTTTCCTTTTTCGGCATTTTCCTTTGTGTGTAAGCAGAAACGTTAACATTTAACAAAACTTTAGCAAAATCTTTTGATTTTTCCCATTAATTTAACCCCTATAAATGTACATTATATTTATATATTAAGAAAATTACACTAATAAGACATTTTGCTATCAGTTAATGTTTGTAATTATATTATTATGAATAATAGATTTAATGTAAATACAAACATTGTTATTGTGTTGGAAACAAAAAGCAACAACAGGTGGTTTAGTTGGTGGCAATAATGTATTTAATAAACAATAATTTATGAAACGACTATTTGTTATAAAAAACTATTTTTTTTTAGAAATTTTGCTTACGAGACATTTTAAAGCGATATTTTAAAGCACAGTTTAACAAAGGTCTGTTACTTGCCTTAGCGACCACTTAAAAACTGGCCCTAAATAGGAAAAATTTTCCATGTTCCAAATAAAGTTCTACACGTTTATTACATTTAAGTAATAATCTTATCAGTTAATTTTTTTTTTGTCTTTCTATATTTGTCTAGTAACAAAATTATATTTAGTTCTTCGCTGTTATATACACTTTTCACTATCTTAATGGTTTAAGTAAAGTTGAATGATATGCACCCTATTTACGGTAAAGAAATTAACATTCATCCAACACTTAAAATTCTACTATAATATAATAAATGTGAATGTTTGTATAGTACAATGTTTAAGTGTTTTTAAGATGCTTAAATATTTGTTATTCAATCACGTTCAAATGCCTAAACGGAACTAAATGAAATTTGGCACACAGATAATAATCTAGATGAACACATAGGCTACACTTACTCTAGCTAACTACGTAGACGAAGTCGAGTATAAAATTCATTTAATCTAACCGTTACTAAGTAATACAAAACACACACAAAAATTGGAATTTAAATTGCATTGATGTAACAAACTCGGCTATAGCCGACCGTGCCGAATTTGATATTACCCTCCACCATCTTATACTAGACAATATATCCATGTTCTTTATTATTTCCGACGCCATATTTGATTTTAAATTTTTACAAAGTTAACTGTATTTTACTAGTCAAGCCCTTTCATTTGATGCCCATATTGATGCGGTTAAAAAAATTTGTTCCGCCATTTTGTTTTAGACGCCTCTGGGATTTTAAATTTTTTAATAATTTACTATATTCTACTGGTCAAGCACTTACATTTAATGTCAACATTGTGGGGGTTGAAGTGGGTAAAACCATTTTTAACGCATTTATCTGCCATTTTATCTAGGACGCCATTTTGGATTTTTAATTTTTCATAGTTAACTGTATTTTACTAATCAGGCTTTTTTTATTTGATAACAGTATTGAGGGGTTTTATTGAGTTACATTTTAAAATACCAGATTTGACCCATATATAAATTTATTGTCCGCCATTTTGTAACAGAATCCATAATGGATTTTTATTTGTTTATAGTGTATTATATTGTGCTAGTCAAACCCTTTAATATGATACCCATATGGGCTCCTTGATTGTATAGGAGCTGAAAAATAAGTTTTCCTTTGGCTATAACTTTGACGATTATTAACCAATTTGTCCAAAATTTTCGACAAATATCTCTAGTAACATATCTCGTTTTAGTAACATACATATCTGTTAATTATTCTAGTGCTGAGAAGTGTTAATATTTGTGTTAAAATATGGGAAAAACAAAGGCAGTCGTGTTTATTTGTTCATATCTCAAAAAGTTATGGGGCGCTGGTGCTGGATATCAATAGCGGTTCATTCCCGAATATTACGAAAAAAAAATTTTAAAAGTTGATTTTAACCAACATATTAACACGGACAGATGGCCTCGACACCCATATTCATTAACTTTCAGAAAATATTTATGTACTTTAGCGGGCCGAAAATGAATACTGTAGTAATTACAAACGTAATGAGAGTGCCCCTGTGGACTAGTCAGTAAAGGACAAGTCAGTTGTTTGGGGGTTGCGGGTTCGTTTCCCGCTGGTGACTCTGGAATTGTCTGCTTCTCTTTCTCTTCTATTCTAAATATTTCTATTCTTATTCTATTCCTCTCTCTATTAAGGCGTCACAATGGACCGTAATGGTCTTCGGGTGAAGATGTGAGGGTAACTTTGCACCAGCCTTACCTACCTACCTACCTACAAACGTAATGACAAGGTATGAACACCACAGGTGAAATGTTTAAAAATAATAATTTTATTGTATAGCGATTGCAAACACAATTTTACAATTTCAATTCAATTTACAATTTCAAATTACAAACGCATATTGTTACATAGAGTAGCAAGTCTTTGTTGACTAAATGAAGGGAGGCGTGTGTGTAATTAAAAGCATTGTACGTACACCCATAGCTGCCAGATAAAATAGGGGCAAAATCGTCTAATTTAGGGGAAAAAATCGTCAAAATCGTCAAATAGTTTACTCAAATCGTCATAAAAACGTCAACATAAAAAAACGCATTTTTCAAAACAACACATTTTTTATTTAATGCATAACATAACAAACTTTTTAAATCCAGAGAGATCAATGGTTTTATTAGACCCTTTTAAGTTAAGAAAATGACAATAAATATAATATAATTTAGAATTAATTTCGAAAAATAAATATTAATATGTATATATTGTTTTTATTTCTTCGAGCTAAAGATCACTTTTTTTTTATAAAAATTATTATTTTATTCCAATATTTCGCTACCACATTGGGTAGCTTCTTCAGGGAAAGTTTTTACAATTTATAACAATTAACAATTAAGATATAAAAATTGTGTAAAAACAAATTTTTTTAAAAAAGGCGGGAACATTTTTTTTTTGTTTACATTTGTTATTTTAAATGTAAACAAAAAAAATAAAATTTTCCCGCCTTTTTTAAAAAAATTTGTTTTTACACAATTTTTATATTTTAATTGTTAATTGTTATAAATTGTAAAAACTTTCCCTGAAGAAGCTACCCAATGTGGTAGCGAAATATTGGAATAAAATAATAATTTTTATAAAAAAAAAAGTGATCTTTAGCTCGAAGAAATAAAAACAATATATCAATATAAAAAGATCGAAGAAATTTACACAATATTAATATGTATATAAATACAAAAAATAATAAATAATGAATTGGCTGCATCTAATTCAGACAAATAATTATAATCATTTCTTTCTAAAGTTTCTACCGATGAAGGTAGCTTTAGGCAAGTGTAAGACGAGCATAACGCCAAAATAAACTACATCGTTTCGCTTTTTAGCCCATAAATTTATTTCTGGATCTGCAAACCAGTCTTCCTTAATTTTCTTCTTCTTGTTGGTTACCTGTGAAAAACACCATTAAAATTTCATTTAAGCTACTACAAAGTTTTGTATAAAAAATGGATGAAATTTCTACTTACAGAGGAAGAACTGCTAGAATTTTCAGCATCTTGGTTTTCTATTGAAAATATAATGTTTGATTTTTAAGGTTTTAATGTATAATTAAAAAGAACTTAGCATTTTTTTGAAGTATTTAAGCATATTAATTTATCACTTAAATAATTTAAATAAATTTACTTAAAAAACTAAACATTTTTTAAACGCATTTCTAAATTTATATTTGTTTGTGTTGTAGGTATCAGTGATAATATGTGGCATATACTATGTTAAAAATGTACAAAGTGGAAAAATTACCCACACAAACACATTAAATAATGATCGATGTATCTCTTTCACTCTGTTCTATTATTAATAACATAAAAAACCGTTACAAATTATTTTTATTTAGTTTAAGGTTGATATAAAAGTAATGAAAAATGTTGCAAACTTGAATTCTTGAAAATCGTCAAAAACATGGCATAAATCGTCAAATCGTCAACACTTAATTTTAGCACGTAAAATCGTCAAAATGACGATAAATCGTCAAATCTGGCAGCTATGCGTACACCCCTTATCATCACTTGTGTTAAACTTATCAGTATTAATGACATTAAGTATCGTTATTAATATATTTGGTAAACAAATATTTTCCTTTATTTTATTCGTTATTATTAGCAGTATTTATTCAGTTAAAGTAGTCAAGTATTTAAATATTAATATAAGTGTGATTGCACAAATAGCACGAGTACTAGAAACACTGACCTTTGAGTAATAACAAAAAAACTTGTAACACATACCGACTATGTATTGCATTTGTTTAATTCACAATCCCCATTGTGATGTACTATTGGCACTATTATTTATAAATACTTACAGTATTGCATGCTTGTTAGTAATTTCCATTAAAACATATTGTATGAAAATACAATTTTAATTCATATGTTTTGAAAGAGTTGTATTGGATACATGCAGGGATAGGAAATGATTTTTTTTTGCAGAAACAACAACAAAAATTTAGGTTGGTTTGCTTCCAAAATAAAAGAATTGCAGCTACAATGTAAAAATCGTTCGGTAAATTTTTTTTATTTATTTCAGTAAGTTTCGATTTGTTAACTGTTGAAATTTTAATCAGGAATGGCAAACCATTTAACAATTAAAATTATTCAACTAATTTAGTTAGTTTAATTAGCCAAAAAAAGTAGAGTTTTGCATCTCAGCTACTCATATGTGTAAAAGATTATACATAAATTTGTCATTCCATTTGTAATTTCTACAGTACTCTATTGCAACCCTGTAAAATATATATTTTTTCTTATACTTATAGATAGACGAATTGATTTAGATGGGTTAATCTGTCCGTCAATCAATTTTTTTAAGACCCCAAGTAATTTTCAGACTCTCTCAATTGATCAGATATACCTTTGAAAATTTTGAAATTGAAAATTAATTATATGAGTACATTACGATCTGAGATATGAGCAAAAGAACAGACTGCCTCTGTTTTTTACCCAGGTAGGTAGGTAGGTAAGGCTGGTGCAAAGTTACCCTCACACCTTCACTCGGAGACCATTACGATCCATTGTGACGCCTTAATAGAGAGAAGAATAGAAAAAGAATAGAAATATTTAGGATAGAAGAGAAAGAGAAGCAGACAATTCCAGAGTCTCCGGCGGGAATCGAACCCGAAACCCCCAAACAACTGACTTGACCTTTACTGACTAGTCCACAGGGGCACTCTGTTTTTTACCCAAACAAATTCAGATTTTTCTATGGAATTTCTTATAGCATTTGTTACGTATACATATATACAATTTATATTTTTTAAAACATTGCAGAAAATCTTGATTTGGTGGATCGTTAACGACAAAGATATCGACGAAAAAAAATTTCTCCATAAAAATGCCAATTAAAAGTTTAGATTATAAAGAACAACAAAATCTAGCGGTCGCCTTTACATACATAAGGGTATATAAGATTCGTCACAGCCAAATATAGCGCTTTTACTTGTTTTAACTCTAATATTTTGTTAATTTTTTTTTGCTAAAAATTTTTAAATTTTTTTTTTAAATTTGTAATTCTACAGAAGTAAGATTAAATCAACTTTTCCATTTAAATACATGATGGCCGTCACTATAAAATGGTTATTCAAAATGTACTCCCTTCAGTCACATTTGTAAATATTGGTATCAAGTAGAATACAGTAAACTGTGAAAAAGTAAAAATCACCTATGACCCAATAAGGAAAAAATAAGAAACACCCTTAGTTCAGATTGTATGTGTATTCTTAAGGCGAGTTCATGAAAGTAGGTCCCTTGTGGAAATAACCAGATTTTCGAATACAGGAATACGAAGGTTCGATAACATCCCAGCAAAATAACACATTACAAAATAATGAGTTGAAAGTACTAGAAACAGTTCTTCAATGCTTACAATTTGGCATTTAAAACTATTTTTTTTTTTTTTATTAATTCTTCATTTACATAACCGAGCCATAAATGGTTAATAAAAGCTACTTATTATAAAAAAAAAATATTTCTATATAGACAATAAATAATATTTAAGTATATATTACATAAAAAAATAAGAAAAGGAGAAAAAAAATTTTAATATTACAAACATCAAAATATGTGTATAAGTATAATATAAGATCATACTCTACAATAAGTGTTACATACAAAAATAATTTTATTTAATTAATCTTCAAGGCTTTATAAGAAAAAAAAGAAAATGTTTAACGATTCGTTAGCATATGAGATTGTGCATATTCCAGTAAAAGAGATTTGAATTTAGGAATTGAGTAAGAAAATATTCTTAAATTTCTCGGCAAAGCATTCCAAATACTCGATAACCGAATTTGAAACGATTTCGCAAAAGTGTTTTAATGTCTAATTAGAAAAATTATTTGCGAATTTCTAATTGAACGAGAGAAGATAAATTTATCAGTTATGTAATCAGGATAACCTCTTAGAATGGATTTATAAAACAATAATAACAGCTGAATACCTACAAAATTATTAAAAGAAGATTTCAGAAAATTTAAAGTATGTAAAGAATTATGATCTCTTATTGTTAAATTAAAGACGTATCAAATAATTCTATTAAATATCAATTTATATTTTTCCATTACATAAGCCCCAGTTCTGGTAATATTTTAATACAGTATAAAATATGCGGCATTAATAGGGCGATGTCACTGGAGGCAAGTACTTATCACGCTCGCCTAAAAATCAGTGAAAATCTATAAGCCATCACTTTTTTTAATGAAATTCTTTGCCGCTTTTGTCAAAATAATTATTATTACTTATACCCTAAGCGTGTTAAACTAAATGAGAAATATTAAAAGTTATGTATTTGATTGACCTTTAAGAAATTTGCAATAAGAAATTGTATTGTGTGTGTATCTAAGCAAATGTATTAAAAAACAGAAACATCGGTACATAAACAACTGAGATATGAGCAAAAAACCACGACCAACTCGATTTTTTTTCACAAAAACAACATTACAACAACATAAATACATAGGTACATACAAACATGTATACTGCTTAGATTAAGCATGGCATCGAATCCCAGCTGATCCAAAAAAAAATTTTTTTATATATTTTTTTTTTTTTTTTTCAAAGTTTTTATTTATTTTTATTTTGTGTATTATATATTATTTATATTTTTATTATTATTTTTTTTCAAATTTTTTTTTTGTTTTTAAATTTTTTTTTATTTTTTTTTTTTGTTTTATATTTATTATTTATATTAATTATTTTTTTTTTAATTTTTTTTAAAAATTTTTTTCTTAACGTACACACTTAATACACACTTAGGTTAGGTTTTTTTTTTATATTTTTTATGTTTTTTTTAATTTTTTTTTAAATTTTTTTTAACATACATACGTAAATTTATAATTTTACAATGGGATGTTTTTATATATGTATGTTTTTTATATATATGTACGTATTTCATATGGGATGAATGGTAGTCATGCAATAACAGTAGTTATTGAAATAACGTATGTATGTTTAAAAAAAAAATTGAAAAAAAATTTAAAAAAAGTAAAAAAAAAAATAAAAAAAAAATAATTAAAATATAAAAAAAAAAAAAAAAAAAAAAAATAAAAAAAAAAATTTAAAAAAAAAAATAAAAAAAAATTAAAAAAAAAATAATAATAAAAATATAAATATAAATAATATATGAAATAAAAAATAAAAAAAATTAAAAAAAAAATAAAAAAAAATGTTTTTGGCTCAGCTGGGATTCGATGCCACGTTTACTCTAACCAGTATACATGTTTGTATGTATGTATGTTGTTGTTGTAATGTTGTTTTTGTGAAAAAAAAAAAATCGAGGTGGTCGTGGGTTTTAGCTCATATCTCAGTTGTTTATGTACCGATGTTTCTGATTTTCAATACTGATCTACTCCCGAATATTTCTGATATTTTAATACCACACCCGAGTCCAAGCGATGTCGGGGGGCTTCAAAAAGTTGATTTCAACATACACACGGACAGACTGACAGAGCTTAATCGACTCCCCTATTCATAAGATTTTAGAAAATATATACTTTATGGGGTCGGAAATGAAAATTGTAGAAATTTCACACGGAATGACAAACCTATATATACCCTTTTTCACTGTGTGAAGGGTATAAAAAAGTAAGCAATAAAGTACTTGTGCAGTTGCAACCACCTTATATATTATGATTGAATTTTTCTGTATGCAGTGTAGTATATTACAATTTAATAAAAGCCACAGTTGCATCACGAATAGTACTAAATTTTAAGTAGATTCTGTCAAAATCTAGTGGCGAAGTAGATTCCGTTTTGTATGGGAAATCTGGTAGATTTTGCTCAAAACCCCTTAAGTACTAGATATTGTGTAGGTGTAAATGTAGTATAAGTTAGACAGACGATATGTGATAGTCATTGAAAAGTATTTTGTTTACTAAGAGCAAGTCGTTACCTAGTTTTTGCTAGGTTACTTACATTTTAAAGAGAGATCAGCGTAATTTGCCTAAAAAAAACTTTTTATATATTTTAATGCTCACCTTAGTAATCAAAATAAGATTGTACTTGAAAACCTAGATATTAACACAGATTAAATTAATAAAGCTAAAATTGTTTAAAAAATAAAAAGATCGAAGAAATTTACACAATATTTAAAATTATTTTTATTATTTAAGACTTTTAGCTTCATTAGTTTATGATAATGTTTAATTAATACAGTTGTAATTGGTGACAATCTAGTTCAAATATAGTGCAAAACAACCAAATTTTCACTTTTAAAACTTGTATAATTTTGCCTTACGCTTCACATTTCAGAAAGAGTTCAATAGAAAATCATTCTTACTTAGTTTCATAATTTTAAAAGTACTAAATCCAATTCAAATATCTATTTTATAATTTTAAAAAATAAACTGTAACAAATCTCATACTTTTCTGTACGATAAATGTGCTTAGGCAGGGGCTAAAAGTTTGCTTTACGTATTAATATATAAATACAATAATAATATACTTTTCAATTTATTTTATGTCTAAATTCAATATTTATTTATTTTTTATTTTTGCATATTCATCACATTTAATTTAGAATTTTTGTAAAAGGAGGCAAAGATAAATTTTATCATAAAATACATTTGCAACTATTAAATCGCCGCAATCAGCACTTAAAAAAATTATTTTATTCGCACAGACATCATTTGACTCATGACATCGTAAAAGTCCTTTTTAAACGTTTTAAGGCATGAAAAATAAGTTTAACATCAATGTAGTGGTTAAAGTAACAATCATCTATTTGGTAGTAGAGTAGTAAAATCTATAAAAATTTTAAGTCTTTTCGCTTTCATTTTACGATAGATACAACAATATAAGTTAAATGGAAAAACGGTTGTAAACGGTTTAAATGTTATGACACTCACTTACACACACACGCACACACACACACACATACATTTGTTCATATATAAAAATTATAAAAAAAAGTTTTATTAAAAGATCATATATAATATGTATGTATGTGTGTATGTGTGTACGCGTAATGGGTCCTTAATTTTACAGAAAGAAGATAGTGGTGTTTGTCGATAATCAAATTGTAATAGAAATCTATAGCCGTTATTGTAATAAATATATGTGTATGAATGTATGTATATACAATCGCGGTTGTGTATAAATATTGGTTGACACAACAACAAACAAGCAAATTGTACATATAATAAATATGTATGTATGTTTGTATGTATTTGAAAATAATGTTTTATTATATTCATATGTCAAATATTATGTTTTATTTTGTATCCTTTTTAACGATTCTTTTAATTTTTATAGTTGTGGCAAAAAAAAAACGTTTTTGTGTGTAGTATACATATAAGAAAATTTAAAACCATAAATCTAAAACCAAGATAACATGTTTTGGCAATTTATTGTGACACTTTTAAACAATTTGACCAAGAAATAAAGATACTTGGTATAAAGTTAAGTTTACACTTTGTGGCATAAAGACGAAAGGATTTTTTGAATTTTTTTCATACATTTTGTTAGTAGAAACAAACTTTTTGTCTTATGTAGTATATATTTTATAATCTAAGCTAAGATATGAGACACACACACACACACATGCATTCAGAGGGAGTTTTAGAGTTTATATATAAAAAAAAAATATTGCGTAAATTTAAAATCAGCTAAACGGCATAAGAAAATTTTACAGTGGTTGCCATAGGAATTAGAATCACATGTTCTTCCATGACATATCCAATACATTATTTATATTCACTAAAGGTTAATTTTTGATAAATTCTCACAAAATCCTTTATTTCCAAAAGCTCTTCTTAAATCTCGAACTTGCGGTGTTATGCATAATAACAAACCGTATGCTAACTAAAGAGCTGATAACTTTTTATGGGGAAATTTCCATAGGGGAAGGATAGCAGCTTCTTAGTTAGCACACAGTTTTATTATTATTCATAGCACTGTTAGAGTTTAACTGCTTACAAGAGCGCTTTTAGAAGGCATTCTTCTCTTCGTATTTTTTTTTTATTTATAAAGGGTGTTTTTTTAAGCCCGATAGAACTTGAAATTGTAAAAAATAACACAAAAAATTAAATTGTAAACAAAATTTTTTTTTTATTCGAAAGATCAATACGTGACATTAACATTTGAAAATGATTTCGGGCATATGGGCACTGCGGCTGTTCTTGACGAAGCGCATCAGTTAATTGTGATTATAAAATTTCTATTGCAATAATTATAATTTATTTCCAATTTCCGCTGACTACATATTTATATTCCGAAACGAAATTTTGTCGATATAACCGTAAAAATCTATTATCACAACTAAACTATGCGATTGAAAACAATTGCAGTACTCACAACCGATACTGTTTTCTCTGTGCAGCACAAAAGATATGCCTCATTAAACTTTTGTATGCAAACAATACTTAAGTACTTGCTATACGGCAACCGAATAAAATCAGTCCTGCTTAAAAACCCCAAAAATATGTTGTGTGAATTACGCTTTCGAACGGTGACTTGTCACTTAATGTGACCGAAAATGAAAGCCATTACTATGTACTGATAAACACTGCTGGCCGTGTAATTTCTGAAATAATCCATCGCAATTGGCTATTGAGATCATGTGATTTCACACCTTTAAATTGTTTCTTCAGGGCTATGTGCTAAACACCCACAATCGACTCAAGACCTCAACGATGGAGTTCGTAAGATTATCGAGAACATACAGCAGCGAATGTGTGATCTTTTTCTTGAAAATGTCATGCAAAGAATAGAGCCCTACAAGCGTAGCCGTGCATTTTAGGTCAAACGACACATTTTTCTGTGCGAATGTCCAAAAATCAGCTTGCAGTTTTACTATTGTTGTTGTTGTTTTTTAATTCTAAAGACTTCAGAATAAAAAAAAGTGATTTTTGTTTTGACTAAATATTAATAACCGTTATACAGCAGCGTGTCGAAGTCAACTGATTAAATTTTTTCTATAATTGTGTTCCTAAGTTAAGTAGTGCATGGTCAACTTTAAGTGCGTATATCTCGGACTGTGTTTGTGATAATTTATTAGAGTAAAATGGAAAAGAAAGAGCCAAGTAATTAGATATATTTTTAATTTTAAATGGTTTATATATATGTCGCTATACACTCAGGAAAAAGATTGGTTGGAAAACGGTTAAAACAATAAAAATAGTATTGGAAATATTAAAAGTTTGTAAAAAGAACAGATATTATTTATTCATAAACGAAAAAGCACAACAGTATTAAAAATTTATTGCTCAGGACAACTAAATTAGTTCTTCCAACCAATTAGCCTTATTAAAAAGATTTGTATTCAATTCACTTATATCACAACCGAATTTAATTATCTGTATTAGGGTTCACAGCTAAATTTTAATTCATGCAATAAAAAATCCTATATTCCAATGTTTTATTTTAAATAAAAATGAAATTTTAGTCATTGCAAATAATTATTGGTTATTTGTATTATTACAATTCGTTTGCATTAAATAAATGCTTAGAGTTAAACTTTATTTGGTGTTTACAAACGAAAATTGTTACATGTAATAATTATTTGTTACAAACAATTAATACAAATAATATCTTTCAAAAAAATTATTTTTTTCTGTCAGTTGTGAAAAATTTACATAAGTCAAAATCAAAATTAATTTATTTTATTGAGGAAAGTTTTTTAAAAATAAAGAAACATAAAAATTTTTAAATTACTTTTTCGTTACGCAAAATGAAATCTGCAAGAGACTGTTTAATAAGGTAAGGACTCGATTTTATATTTCAAAATATTATTATGTACATATATACATATGTATTTTAGTACGCAAAATGAACTTTCAAATACGGAAATTTGCAAGTAATACTAACGTCATAGATGGTGATGTACTGGGATTGCGAAATTGTTTCAATTCACTTAAAATGCATACATATGGACATGCATTCAGTTGTAGTAAGTATATATCGCTATAATATCTTCGAGCCACATATAACCGAAGAAACCTATCGATGCTTACTTCTTTGCAGCATTTGCACCGCCGCGTAATGCCCGTGTTGGACAGGACGAGTATAATCTTAGAAACTTAGAAGAAAATCAAGAATTTATCCTAATAATATTTGCAATTTCTAGTTTTTTTTTGTATTAAAATGTACGTGCATTTATATACTTATATATAGGTAATTATTTTATAGGTATATCATGTCAATATTATTAAATAAAAAAAATAAAAAATTCCTGTCAATCGAAGAATTAATAATGATAATTAATTATTCTTTTGGTAGCACCAATTCAGTATTTTATTTCAATTGCATTAATCATTTATTTGGAAACAAGTATTGTTTATTTTTAAAAAAACAATAATACCAACTAATAAAATCTGCAAACACAACCGTTGGATAACTAAATTTGTACTGTTGCTCCTAAATCTGCCATGCTAAAAAACAAATTTTTCAGTTACCACAAACGAATTAAGAGATAGTACGTAGAACCGAATGAATTCGATTGGCAACAAATTCGGTTGCCACAATGAATCTGTTTTCTGTGTGTACTTAATAAATAACTCATTAGCGTAAACATCTATAAATAGTTAAATTTTTATAAAATTTTTTTTTCTGAAAGCTTTTAAAAAAATAAATTGCACAAAATAATTAGAATATTATCTAGTGAGTTATTTGGTATTTATCAAAAATTGCGATTTTTTGCGTTTTGCGAGTAATGCCTCATTTTGTTAGGTAACCTCTGTATAAAAAAGATTGATCTTTTTGAAGTATGGCGAAAGGAAAGTACAAAAAACAAAAAGTTGATGCCGTTTTGAAACACGTATATGACAAACTTAAAACCTCGTCAATTTCTGATGAAATGGTGAAACAAATTACCAAAAAAAATTAATTTGTTTTGCGTGAAACTAGAACAAAAGTGGAAAAAGTGTCATAGAAAGACAAATGTATTCAAAAACTAAAACCAGGCATAACTAAACGCTGAATTAAATATTGTGGTAGATGGCATTTTAGAAAAGGCAACAAGTGGCGCTGTTGGACGTCCTCGTGTACCATTTAGCGAAAAATCTGAATTTGGAAAAAGAAAAGAAGCTGCAGAGCTTTCAAATGCGAAAGCTTATACAAGTCTTCTCGTTCGTGCAGCAGCAACATCAGCACGTAAACAAGGTGAAACCGATTTGGCTGCAATACTAAAGGAAAGTATTCAAAGTCCAACAAGACCATCAAAAATGCGTAAAATTTTTGATGAACATCCTAAGAAGCCAATTCCATTTACAAATTAATTAATTCTATACACTGTGTTTAAATTAATGGGGGCTAGAGGGTTAATTTTTGGTCACTTATGGGTTAAATTTCATTTTTTTTATTGGAACCATCCATAATTATATAATTCATATAATAACTGTTTCGATTACTCTTATAATGTAGTCGTAATTAATTTTGCACAGAAAAAGTAGTCATTTGATCTAATGTGCCGTGGCAGTCATTTGTCGGATATTTTTTTTCATTTCGTTCCAAAATACGTTTTTTATATAGGTTGGTCAAAAGTTTTCAGCTTCGCAACGATGGGCTCCCTTTAAAGTTTTTTCCATAACATCTTTTAAACTTTGTGTCGAATTTCTTCAACAATATTTGCCTTAATGCTTAATGATTACCCTGGGCTTGTTCACATATACTCGCTCTTCAAATAACCCCAAAGAAGATAATCCGGTACTCACAAATCGGGCGAACGCGCTGGCTAGTTTATTACCAAATTTTTTTTTAATTTTTCGCTTATTAAAAAATGTACTTAAAAGTGCCATTGTATCTCGGGCAGTGGTTCCGTCCTCCTAAAATCATATTTCAGGTCTGTTTTCGAAAGTAGGACGTACAAAATTTTCAGTCATAAACCAATAACGCTTTCAAGAGCTTTGCAATTGTTTCTTTGTTTTCTTAAAGCTGCCACAGCACTAGTTGGGGGATGCTATGGTGAGGTCTGTTCATTAACCTTATTATGTGAATCAGTTATCTACATGCAGATCTCTTATAGTTTTTTAATCTACAATAGTGATAATATTAAAAAAAAATTTCCTAAAAGCTAGTTACGTTGTTTCTAACGGGCAGCACAAAATTTTTTGATCAATTATCTCGCAACAAACACATATAAAAATATTTTTTACGTCGTTCGAAAGTACACTTAAATTCTACGATACGTTGAAATTAACTCTTTTGAAAGACCAAACAATTTTTATAATTTGTAATAGAGCGTTCTTCACACAGGATTTGCCCATATGTTTTGTTTTAATTAGTTTTGATAGAGGGGAAAAGATTGAAAAATAATTGTCAGTTGCCATTTTACTGTAGGAATATAATTTTCAGTTTCGCGCACCCGGTGAACAAATTAAATTTTGCTAGACTAGTCTTCATTACGTCAAATCTTGGTGTAGAAAATTTTCACCGAAAACAGTTTATCAGTTTCACATTGAATCATTATTTACAAACCAAAAATACGTATCAGCATTTTTATTAAATGTTTAGGTTTCTATCAAAGTTAAATTTATCTGTTGGTAAAAAAAAGAAAAAGTTTAAGATAAAGAAGACAGCAAAAAGTTAATACAAATTTAGTTCATTTTACATGCACAAACTTTGCAAAAAATTGTGCAAATGAAAAAAAGAAGACTTAAAGGACTCAGTCAGCCCCATTATTAAATTTCAATGTTGGGTTTTTTATAAACACTATTTTCACACACGCACACGCACACTCATATAGGGATAGTAAGATTATCAAACTAAAAAGTATGACGCCTTTGAGTCCTTGCATTACTTAGTTAAACTATTGCAACCACCCACACTGTCATTTATACTATTCATTTCTACCTCTTCGAAATCTGCTTAATTTTACACAAAATTTTTTGCAACTCTTTCGATTTGATTTTACACAATTTCTTTTTTTAATCTCTTTCTAATAAATTCTTTTAAAACAATTTTCATTCCTTTACAAAAGGGAGATAAAGAAAGAGAGATAAAAAAAAGTTAAAAACTTTGCATAGTAGCTTGTGTTCAATAAGTGTGTGTGTGTGAGTGTGTGTAATACTAGTATGTTCAAACTAAAATACAGGGGGCCGAATTGTTTAAATCTCAAATGTAAAATTTACTTTCACAATTTAATTACAACAATTTACAACGGCGCAAAAGACAAAATGCAAATTCAAAATATTTTAATGTAGAAAGACAAAATGGAATCGACATTCTCGTTGTGTAGTTGGCATATCTTTTTTGTTATTATATTATTTACAGTGAAGATTCCATTTTATCGTTGCTAATCAATACAGTCGTTCTCAAATCCCTCTTTTTTTGATAGTACTTTAAGAACGACAAACCATTAAAACATTTTAAATAAATTATTTTTAAAATGTATAAAACGATCATTAAAACTAAAAAAAATATTTATTTGCATCGTTCTAGTACAGAATTTACAACATTTAAAATTAATAAAGCGCTGTACAAAGCTAACTTTAAGTATTTTTTATGCTCTTAAGGGGTATACCAATTGCCTCATTTCCCAGTAATTTAAAGAATAGCAAAAAATTTCTTACGGCAAAAAGCATTTGACTTAGACCTTAGTGATTATTATATATCAACAACAACAACAACACCTCATCACAACAACACCTCATCACAAAGTCCTTTGTAATTTGTTTTTGACTGATGTGTTCTATATGATTCACACACTTAGTGTGTGTCTACTTGTGAACCTAAGCCTATTACTATCCAGTGCTAGATATTCACTTACTACATGCGCTGCTGTCCGATCATGTTCCATGAAAATTCTGCAAACATTTTCCTTTACGGTTTTCATATAGTTCAGGTGGTATCTAAAGTTTTCGCGCCCAGTGACTAGCTCAACTGTCCCGCTCAGGGTCCACCTATTATATCTGAGCACCTTTTACCTGCACCCCAGCAAAGTAGCTACTTAAATACCATACGAACCACCCTATATGTGGTCGCTTCTATTTACCTTTTTAGGTTCAAACCGTTCATTCACTAAGAAACTTTATAATTTCCTTTATCTCCTTAAGTAACAGAAGATTCCTTTTGTGGAAGTTCATCTGCCGCCTCATTCCCAACTCTGTATATATGCTCTTCATCCAACAATACCACGTTTACAGCGCCACACCTATTGACCTTCAATACACATTTAAACAACATTCCAGAGTTCATGTCCGTTCACCATATATGTTTTATAACCGACTGTTTTTTTATGAAATAAAAATTCTGTTTTCGATCTTTCAACAGGTGATTCCACTCATGTAGCGTCAATGCTTGCTACATGGACACGTTCTGTTCCAGACTCAAAAAGCTTGATCCAATTGATATCGCCTTATCTACTGCCCTTCCGTCCATAAAACAGTAGTAGAAAATTCGAATGTTATTGTCTATTATTGGTGTAACTAGGTTCTACTGCAAAGTGCAATACCTCCACAAAATTTGAAAAAATTTACCATTTAAACATACATATAAAATTCATTTAGTTTAAGATTTTGCTCTCACCAGAAATAACTTTTAAGCTTTTTTCACCCCTAGAAAAAAAATTTAGCTACGCCAATGTTGTTCATGCACCGTTTATGCATGGAACCGTCCACTATGAGGTGTGACGTATTCTTTCGACAACTTCTATCTGAGTAATGCGCTTCAAAGGCATCTAAGTCTCACTAACCTCGTTTTAAGCAAAGTTCAGAACTCATATGTTAACTTTTAGTCTTAGATTATATTTTAAATTAAAACAAAAACCGAAAAGTTTTCTCTTCTCTGTTACATACAAAACTTACTTAAGCATATAAATTATCGTTTGTGTGATACCTTTGGCACTATGAATTTTTTACAATTATTCGTTGCTCTTTTTTCTACTCTAACAATCTCTTCTCGAAAAAAAAATGTTTAGTTTTCTATAACATGGAAGAAGTTTGGCGCCAAAAAATTTTGACTTGTACATATGACTCTATTGGTGTGTAACATTTTAGACGCACATCAGTGTGCCAGTACGTATACGCGTACGTTAGATCCAAGCGAGATAATTAAGCTGCAAAGAAGCTCATCAGCTCATCAAATCAATTTTCAAGAAAAGTTTAAAAATAAAATTAATTAAGGCCGAACCTCTGATGAGTACATTTAAAAAATTTTTGGTGCGTATAAATAAAGTTGAATTATTTCCTTTAATAATTTTTAAAATAAAGTCACTTTAGTATAACACTGGATCATAATCAGCATAATCAGAAATTTTTGTTTAACAATTAATTAAAAATTGTTGTTTATATTCAGTAAATTTAGCAAAAAATTATGGTTCAACAAAATAAGAAGTATTTCACTTAATCTGTTTCTTGTCGGCTCAGTGAAATTTGAACAAAATGGTTTGATTCTATAAAAAAAAACTTATATTTAACAAAAATTATTGTGTTGTTCTTGTTTTTATTGTTATTTCACCTCTGCCACTCACTTTCCTTGAACATAATTGTAATTTTTTATTGCGTTGAATTTTTGGTTTCCTTCTTTCAACGAAACATGAACTAGCGACTGAACAGTTCTATGTAGTAGAAAATACATAAAACAATTTATGGAATTAAATAAAACAGTCAATACTTGTACATATGAACAGCCTAATTGTTTCTTCAAAAATCATCATTGTGAGTGAGTGAACAATAGTAATTTCTGGCAGCAGTCCACAAACATATGTTTAGAGACTTGTTAAAGTTACTCAAATAAGATATCTAATGGATGTAATAAACAATAAAATTTCCTTAAAAAGACACGAGCTTTAGGTTGTGATTTTTTAAAAATGTACAAACAAAAGAAATTGTAAAAATAAACGCATACAATTTTTTCGCTGGGATGTGAAGGTATTTTTATTTTCTGTAAATGTGTACGTGAGAGAAAAACTTAAGCTTAAAATAATAAAGTTAACTTGCGGATGTTAAATCAAATGGATAATTTAACAATTTTTTTAAGAATTCTTTTTTTTTAATTTAAATTTTTTTTTAATAAAATTGTAAAAAAAAATTTATTGCAAAATATAGCTTTTATTAAAAAAAAATTAATAAAAAAACTATTAATACTGGACGTCTTAAAATAAAAATTTGTATCCAAATTAATGTTTGAGAAATTACAGAGGCACACACTCTTTGTTGTCCTTAAACTGAAAGTCATTCCTTCAGTAATTAGGGGCGCTGAACTTGAAACTGCTCACATAAATAAGTTGTTATAATAGGTAAACATTAGGGAGATCTCATCTTCAACATTTTGAATACCTGCTATTTTTAAAAAAAAGGTTCTCAGTTAAGAACTTAAAAAACAATATTTGTTGAAATAAAATATTTATTTAAATAAAAGCAAAGAATTTCACAAAGACAAGGAATGGACCAACAAAAAATAGTATTATAGACTTAAAATTATTAAATATCTTTTAATTTTTAAAAATACTTCTACACTTCATAGGATATCTGTAAAAATATATTTAATATTGAGTATACTTGCACACAATTTACTTTTTACCTTCGGCACATTTTGGAAATATTTTTTTAATTTTTTAAAAGACGTATCAAAAATTAATGATAGATATAGTTACAACAAAAGAAAGGAAAACGCATACAAACTATAAATTTTTCTGAACACATTAATTCCATTCGGATCACAGAACATATACGATATATTTTATGGGACCTTAGATGAATATTGTGATCGTTTAAATCAACATGATAAAAATAATAAAATAATATATTATTAAGAAAAATAGAAAAAACAAAATTCTTAGTACAAAATTCTTTGACGTAAGGTAAAAAGGCCTTAAGACACAAATTTTTAGTCTAAGTTTTTGAATGAGTTTTACACATTTCTCTTACACGGTCAGTCGTGCTTATTTGCTCATATCTCAGAAAGTTGTAAGGTAATAGTAATTGATTTCAATAGCGGAAATTCAGGTCGGTCTGTGTAATACGTGGGGCTTTGAAAAATTTATTGCAAATAAGGAACAGGCGGTCATCGATCAATCGATTCCCCTTTTCATAAGGTTTTAGAAAATAAATACTTTATGGGGTCGGAAATTAATATGTAGAAATTACACAGGTGAACGGTATAATTAATATAAGAAGTGCGTCTCTTGATTTTAATGAAATGGTGTTTATAGCGTATTTTGGTGGTCCATATATAAACACATTATCCCTAAAAAATTTTGTGATGTACGATTGATAATAACGTATTTACAGCTTCATAAAAAAGCTTTATGTTTTTTTATACCCTTCACACAGTGAAAAAGGGTATATATAGGTTTGTCATTCCGTGTGAAATTTCTACAATTTTCATTTCCGACCCCATAAAGTATATATTTTCTGAAAGCTTATGAATAGGGGAGTCGATTAAGCTCTGTCAGTCTGTCAGTCTGTCCGTGTGTATGTTGAAATCAACTTTTTGAAGCCCCCCGACATAGGTTGGACTTAGGTAAGGTATTAAAATATCAGAAATATTCGGGAGTAGATCGCTATTGAAAATCAGAAACATCGGTACATAAACAACTGAGATATGAGCAAAAACCCACGACCACCTCGATTTTTTTTCACAAAAACAACATTACAACAACAACATACATACATACATACAAACGTGTATACTGGTTAGAGAAAACGTGGCATCGAATCCCAGCTGAGCCAAAAAAATTTTTTTTTATTTTTTTTATATTTTTTTTTAATTTTTTTTATTTTTTATTTAATATATTATTTATATTTTTATTATTATTTTTTTAATTTTTTTTTTAATTTTTTTTTTAATTTTTTAAAATTTTTTTTTTATTTTATATTTATTATATATATTTTAATTATTAAAAAATTTATATATAACGGATTAGAATAATAAAATAATGAAAATTGAATAAAATTGTTGGTTGGGTTTATGAGGAAGTTTTTATTTTTGTTTCTTGATTTATTTAAAATTCTCATATTGTTTATGAAAAATTTTAAATAAAACTTGTAATAATTTTAAACTTTTTAATAAATTTTATAGTTTAAAGGTCTACTGATGATGTGGCATAAGCACCAGTGAAATGCATATAGACCAGCTTAAACACAACAACCAATAAAACTAATATTTTAATTATTTAAAAAAAAAAATTTTTTTTTTAATTTTTTTTTTAATTTTTTTTTTAATATTTTTTTTAAATATTTTTTCTTTTTTTTTTTTTTCTTTTAACATACATACGTAAAGTTATAATTTTAAAATGGTTTGTTTTTATATATGTATGTTTTTTATATGTATGTACGTATTTCATATGGGATGAATGGTGATACAAACTACTGTTATTGCATGACTACACGTTGTGAAGGGTATATAAGGTTCGGCACGGCCGAATATAGCGCTCTTACTTGTTTATATTTAAATTTTTTTCAGGTTTTTTCGCCCTTGACAGTGAAATACAAGATTATAATTTTTTCTCTATTTTTATTAAAAAAAAAAAACTTTATTTAAAAAGTTAATTTTCCAACCAGCCATTATTGACCTAATTTGTCATGACATCTTTAATTTGACGTTAGATTAAAAAGTTACCCAGGTCAAAAATTAAGTCATAGTCAAGCCATGAACAACGATATGATGAGATCGGACTTTAAATGGCAGCGCTATATATAAAACACAAAAAGTGCTGTATTTTGTTGCGTGGGAAAAAATTTTTTTTTTCCGGTTTTAGAAACTTCATTGACATATATTTTGTTTTAGAGGGGGTGACTGGCACAACTTTTTTTTATGGAGTCTGACCTGCCTAAATGTACAAGCCTACCATATTAGGCCAACCATTATAAAAAATAAGAGATTTTGCCAATTAAAATTATAAATTTTTAACGAATACCTCAATCATTTTTAGTTTTTTTTAGTACTTTAAAAAGAAAATCTTTTAATATAAACATACAGGGTGGACCAAAAGTCACCATGGGATTTTAATATATTTTTTTTTATTGTTATAAACAATAAGTTTTAATTAGTAAAATAGAAAAAAATTTAAGCCCAATGGTGACTTTTGGCGCCATTAAGAAAAGAACTTTAAAAATTTGAAAGTATTGATTAGTATCGAGTACCTAACCAAATAAAAAGTATACTTATAGCGAGGGCACGAAAAGTAAAGATAATGTATGTACACGCAAAGAAAAACCATGGTTACAACATGATCACGACGGTCATATTATAGTTTCTATAAAAATATTGCTGTCGAAAACAACTAATAGTTATTTTTATTTAATTTCAAAGTCATGATAATCAAGCATTTGTTAGAGTTTTATCATTTAATGTTTACAAATAGTATGATTTAAAATAATTATTATGACAAAAATAAAATTATATTCAAAAGCATTCAAAATTACAAACAAGTAAGAGCGCTATATTCGGCCGTGCCGAATCTTATATACCCTTCACAACGTGTAGTCATGCAATAACAGTAGTTTGTGTCACCATTCATCCCATATGAAATACGTACATACATATAAAAACATACATATATAAAAACATCCCATTGTAAAATTATAAATTCACGTATGTATGTTAAAAAATTTAAAAAAAAATTTAAAAAAAAAATTTAAAAAAAAATTTAAAAAAAAAAATTATTATATATATAATATATATAAAACAAAAAAAAAATAAAAAAAAAAATTTAAAAAAAAAAAAAAATTAAAAAAAAAAATAATAATAAAAATATAAATAATATATTAAATTAAAAATAAAAAAAATAAAAAAAAAAATTTAAAAAAAATTTAAAAAAAAATTAAAAAAAAATTTTTTTTGGCTCAGCTGGGATTCAATGCCACGTTTTCTCTAACCAGTATACACGTTTGTATGTATGTATGTTGTTGTTGTAATGTTGTTTTTGTGAAAAAAAAATCGAGGTGGTCGTGGGTTTTTGCTCATATCTCAGTTGTTTATGTACCGATGTTTCTGATTTTCAATACCGATCTACTCCCGAATATTTCTGATATTTTAATACCTTATCCGGGTCCAACCTATGTCGGGGGGCTTCAAAAAGTTGATTTCAACATACACACGGACAGACGGACAGACTGACAGACTGACAGAGCTTAATCGACTCCCCTATTCATAAGCTTTCAGAAAATATATACTTTATGGGGTCGGAAATGAAAATTGTAGAAATTTCACACGGAATGACAAACCTATATATACCCTTTTTCACTGTGTGAAGGGTATAATAATAATTAAATAATATGTGAGACAACAGTATGTTTACAAAGTATGATATTTTTTTAATAATAATTTGATTTCAACTGTTCTTCTTGCTGAACAAATTTTTATTATTTTAGAATTATGAGATGTCATAAATATATAAACAAATTTTGTAAAAATTGGAGAAACTTGAAAATAAACCAGAAAATTAAAAAAAAATATTGGTATAAAAATTGCTATTAATTTGGTAAGTACAATCAATGTATGTATTTAACTAACGGAAAAAGATTTTAATTATTGTCATACATATAATTATTGTTTAATATTTCAATTAAACATAATAATGATTACTGTTAACTATTATATGTTTTAATCACAATCATACAATTCAATCATAGTATGTTGCTTTTCGATTATGATTACCACAACCATGTTTTTTCTTTGCGTGTAGAGGCAGAAACAATTTATTTTTCTTGCTAGTAATGTCTAATTACAGTCTACAGACTGAGCTCCAGTGCAGTCCCAAAAGAGCCAATAACATACAAAAGACTACTTAGTACTTGTTTACCAACTGACAAACAGCACTCAATACATAAAACGAGAAAAAAACAAATGTTCAAGAGAATTTATAAACAGTTTAAGATTTTAACAAAAATAAAAGTAGTTTTTTTTAAGCAACAACTCTACTAAAACAATTAAACAATAAATTATTTTTAAATACACATTTAACTTCTTTTTACCCGCAAAATATAAGTAAAAATTGTTCTAAAATTATACATAATCTACATACATGCCTACCTATGTACTCTCAGTAGGTAGATAGGTACCTGCTTCTTTTTGTTTTCGTCTGAAAAAAATTAATTTTAATTAGTAGAGGTAACTGCTGTTAAAGTTTTTTTTTTTTTTTTGTTTTATTTTGGTTTATGTTAAAATGTATTTCAGTTTAAACAACAAACTATGTAGGCAAATGTGTACGCATTTTGAACGTTAATAGGTATAAATATTTATTTTTCAAATTCAAAAGAACCTTTTTTTAAAGAACAAAAGACAATAATTACAATACTTAAAATAATAAAATGGTATCAACATGGCAAGAACTTGTTTAACATGCATTTGTAGTTACTTTTGTATTAAGCTTTTGTCAGGCATTTGTCAAGTGACGAGGTGGCCGAGTGGTTAAGGCGTTGGACTGCTAATCCAATGTGCTCTGCACGCGTGGGTTCGAATCCCATCCTCGTCGTCGGTGATTTTTGATAATTTTTTTTGTGTTTTACATTTTTATTTTTTTAATTAATAATCTTTACAAATTAATATATTTGTTGTTTTAAATTTGTAATAAAAAAACAATATTGAGTTAAAGTGAGTTAAAAGTTTTTTATCGCTTGTCAATGAATTTGTTTGTTTTAGCACTTGTATTATTCAAAATGCGGAAACTAGGTACAATCTTTTTTTCGAATGCACTCTACTCCATATGCACTTTACCTATGCCAAGTCCTACTTCCATCACATCACGCGCAATTTGCATATAAATATATATGTAGATAACTAGCTGATCCGACAAACGTTGTTTTGCCATATAAATTACACTGCTCAGCAGCAAAATCCTCCATTAAATAAAACTGTGTGGACTATATGGATTTTGATGCGCTGAACTTAAATCCGTTGTCGGTTTTTTTCCATCAGATCGGGATTTTTTTTTAAGGGCGTGGAAAATTTTCCCCCCTAAATTAGTCAGGTACGGAGACATATTTCATTCTAACTCGAGAACCAGCCATCCGATTTTCAAAAATAAAACACCAGAAGATGTGTAACAAAATTGTATTTGGTTGTTCTCTATTTCGAAAGTACGAGACGTTAACGTCCTTTTGCACCAAATTCCAGACGTGTCCACATAGTTTTAATTAACGGAAAGACAAAAAATGGTTTTTTGTCGAGCAGTGTTATTTCTAGAAAATATTTTTTTAAGTTCAATAAAAATAAGTAACTTACTCTGAGTACATTAAAAAAAACGTAAACCATATGTGTTGTACGGTACGCAGATCTATCTTAGTTTAAAATTTTATCGAAGTCGTTACGTTATTTACGTAAGGCATAAATTGTCCCTTGTCACCCAAAATATTCAGGAGTATGAAAAATAGATGATGACCGATTCTTAAACGTTTATTTCTGCATTGGCTGGACTATGAATTGTGTAAAATTTAAAGAAAAAATACTAACAGCTATATCAATGCAAATACATAATCAAAGAAAGTGGGCGTTAAAGTAGGCGTGGTAAAGAAAATATCCTATTAATCATATCAGAGTCTTAGTTTATTATGTGAAAATTTCAAGAAGATCAAATCAGCATTTTGGTCTATCTGAGGAGACGTGAAAAAAGGCGTGGCGTTGAGAGGTATGAAAAATAGATGTTGACCGATTCTCAGATATATCCGATATGCACAAAAACACTTCATAAAAATTGGTCGAGCCCTTTCGGAAGAGTTTAATCACAAACACCACGACACGAGAATTTTATATATTAGATTTTATGAAGAGTTCCACCTCTTCTTACCGTAAGGTGTTCATTAGGCAAATATTTGACGAAATAAACATAACCACTGAAACATTTTCTCAATTTAAGCTAATTGCAATATCAATTCATTGTTAAATTTTTTTTTTTATATATAATTGGTGAAAGGAAAATCACATCAAATGGAATAAGTATTTATCAAAAATAGTAGTTACATTTAAATGGGCAAATACTTGGCTAATGCGATTATATTTTAAGACGTACTCTTTGCCCCACTCAATTCTTGTATTAAATTTGTAATACCACTTAAGAATTTGATTGCGACCTCTGTTTCGCAATCCAGCCAATCGATTATAAAAATTTCCATATTACAAAAGAAAATCCTTGCCACAATTGCAAATCACAATCACCACAAAAGCAATTTACATGTGTGCGAGTGTGTACGAGCAAGTACGAGTATGTAATGAAATAAATTCCATAGACTAAATTGAATTGAAAAATCCTATAAAATAAATATAAATCTTGTCGCAGAAAAACCAAAAAAATAAAAAATTCAACAGAAAGTTAAACTATTTGGAACTAAAACAGTATACAAGAGGGGACAAAATAAATGAGATGAAATTTAAATCTTTTATCGTTGTTTGACATTTGGCAGCGAAAAACGAACGAAAAAAATGTAAAATCAAAATCTTAAAGAACCTTCTTTAAGCATGAATCATATATGAGTTATAGGATGAAATGTGAGTGTGTGTGTGTTTGTACATACATATACATACGTTAGTCTTATAAATAAAACCGTAGTCATTCGCTTATTTATGAATTTAATACATACACTCTTACTATTCAAAATGAATATATGAATGTGAATATTTCTGTATGTAGTTGGTTATAATGAGTTCCATCATCACTGATGATGATGTTAGGATTTTTCTATTACACCACAGCGCAAACACACATTCACTTGCTCATACTTATATATACACATGTACATGCACACACAAACTATTATGTGGGTCCTTTAATAGAGTTGGTATGCAAATTTAAGCAGAAATATATTTCAATAATATTATTCGTTTCGTATTATACAAATTTGGCTATAGGAATGTCCTCAATGTTTAGTTGGTTGAGAGCATGGTATGTATGTATGTATGTATGTGTTTACTTAAGTATGTATACAATATGAAAGAGTTAAAATGTGGTGCATATATCATACAGGAATATTTTGTTCTTTTTTTGTTTATTGGTGTGATTTCGCTTGGATTTTCAATGATATGAGTAATTTAGAAAATAAATTTCATTTGCATATGGATGTAAGTATATTTGCTATTATTTCATACCCTGATTTTTTTTTTTTTTTTTCATTGCCAATGCTAAAGATTGTTTGCGAATATTGTAGGCTTAGTTAACTTTGATGCAAATTGAAAGTTATTTATTGTTTCTGTATTATAACTTACAGAGCCATAATATGTTTTGCTTTCACTTATCAAAAAAATATCCACATAGTCGTTATGTTGTTGGGTTTGAATCTGCACTTACATTTTATCTAGCGGCTCGAGTTTTTGAGATAAAAATACTGGAATCAGTTTGATTTTTAAGTTGATTAATTTATTCGATATAAAATAAACAAAATGGAAATTTTTTTTTTTACTACTTCACTTTCATTTAGAACATTTTCCATAACATCTTTCAATATTTGTGGCCTTGAATTCAGGGATTGTCTTAGGCTTGTTCACATATACTCGCTGCCTCAAATAACCCCAAAGAAAAATATTCGGGTGCTGACAAGGATGGCGAACGTCCTGCCCAAATTATTTCCAAATTTTTTGGAAATTATTCGTTCTTCGAAAATTTTACCTAGAAGTGCCATTGTTGTGTCTTGGGCTGAAACCACTTTTTAGGTTTATTTTTAAGAGCAGGACGAAAAAATATTCTATTACAAACCAATAATGCTCAGCATTTACGGTAACATCACTTATATCTTAATTTTCGAAAAATCTAAGGCCCAACAATAATTTTAGACTATACACCTAACGGGGATAAATGGCTCTCATATTTTCAGAACACCAGACCCTACATTTCTGCTTATTAACAAAGCCATTTGAATGAATATAAGCTTGGTCACACAAAACCAGATTTTTAATAAAGTTGATTTCATTTCTGTAAAACTGTTGAAATAAAACTGCAATATTTATTCGTTACCGAGTTCTGCGGGTTTTAATTCTGGCACCAATTACACTTTATATGGGAATAATTGTAAGTTCTTTCTTCAAATATGCCGTAGTAACGTGCCATCACTAGCTGAGCAGACGGCCTTCTGGTAGATGTTTATTTCCACGTTCAATATTTTTTGGATTTTTTACGGTGTCGTATTGGTTGTGGCATTGAATTAAGCACTATTAAGCATCATTGCTATAGGGCGGGACATTTAAATTTGAACTTTGAAATGTAGAATAATATTCATTTTTATTATCAGGTTTATATTTAACATATCGTCTGTTTAATATGAAAGCCTGCAAAATCCCCTTTTAAGGTAAATTGAGATTTTGATGCCGTGTGGTAGAAAGAAGAAAGATACGCCTCGTCGACCAGAATGTAGATTTTCTTCAATTTAAGTCTTGAAATGTGTAGAAAGGTTTGATAAGAAAAACTGCTAAATCCAGTACCTTATTAGTTCAGTGTTTATTACTAACTCCAATTCGTTTTTTTTTGGGTGTTTTTTTATCTTTGTAGATTGTAGTCATACATGAAGAATACCATAAAATAAACCACTATATTTTTGGTTTTCCTTTCAAGCTGCAAATAGGATATATAAGAAGTTTTTAGTCTCTCCTGTAAAACTTGCTGAAAGGGAGTTAGCAGGTTTGCATATTAAGCCTACGCTGTACGCTTGAAGAAAATTCGGAAATATTAAAAACTTGCTTCCAAAGTAGAGTCATTAACGAAATTGACTTGGATAATTTCCGAGAAGAGATCATCTTCAGTTTAGTTTGTGCGTCAATTTGTGAAGTAAGTTCATGTAAAAGGATTAATTATTACCTTGGACAAAGCAACTCTGTACGTTCTCGGCCTGTGAGCTCAATCGATGACATTACTGCTATGGCTGACAATGTTTAAAAATATCCATCAACATCAACAGAACAGAAATTTTCTCGCTCCTCTTTGAGAAAAAAATTGGGTTGCTCGAATGGGGTACTGTTTAGGCAGTTGTGATGTCATATGAATGATATTTTGTTCCACTCTTTAATCACAAAGTTGAAACTGTATTTGCATAATTCTGGCTATTTCTTGAGTTTTTAATTATTCCATTATATATTCTCCAGGTGTTATTTATATGTAAAATCTAAAAAAAATATGTAAACACAAAAGTTATTAAGCTTTCAAACTTTACGTTGACCCTAGGCCCACCCTGTACATGAAATTTTATTTTCTATTATTGATGGCAATATATACATACTTTTAACGATCTAGAATATAAAAACAAAATTGTTTAGAATTTATAACTCGATTGACTTACAAACTACAAACAAGCAAAGGGGTAGAATGGTATCCCATAATTAACTCAAGATTTTACTTAAAAAGATAATAAGTTTGTGGTCTTTTGATTGTTATTTTTTTATTGAATCATAAAGTATAAAGGCATAACACGTCGGAAAAATGGCCAACACGGCTTTCCTGGGATATTTTTGCAAAAATGGTTGAATTTTGTTGATCTCCTCATTTAATGCTCGAGTGGTTGTGGGCTTGTTGACATAGACCTGTGATTTTAAATTACCACATAAAAGAAAATCTAATGGTTTTAAATGACACGATCTATGTGGCCAATTGTGATCACCACACGGGCTGTATGGCTTATGGCGTTACTTTTTTGTATACAGTATAACCTCTGTAGTCCGGACACTCGCTAATCCGGACTATACAGTACTCCAGACAGTTAAATGTTTCGGACAGTTTGAAAATTTTACCTCCGTAATCTGGATATTATTTTGTTTTGTGTTTGTTTACTTGTTTGTTTCTTCGTCATTGTTAGGGTGATCGACTCGGTTTTACAACCGGTGGAAAACCCGGTTTTTTCCTTTTTCAGCTGGTGGTTTTTTCTTAATGTTGATTTTTCGAATATCGAATACACCGGTTTTTTTTATCCGAAAATGCCGGTTTTTTATTTTTTTAAGTTTATTTTCATATATCTTTGTAACCTATCGTACCATAGTATATTTAGTACGCGAAAAGTTTCCAAAACTCAGAAAATAAAAACTATTAAATATTTTTTTATAATATTGTTTTTTTTTTAAAATTCTAAATTTCAAACTATTTGAAAACCGGTTTCTTTAAAAAGTCGAATAATCGAACACACTAGTCATTGTACGTTATTTTAAATAATGAGGAAAACCAAGTCTCTGACAATTCTTTAGAGGAAATTCAGGTCTAAGTATGATAATGTCTCAAATATATAAGCTATTGATCTGTTAGCTAGAGCAAACAAATGCGACTAATAAGGAAATATTATTTTAAAATGAATTTAAAAACAAAGCTGAAAAACTGCATAATAAAAATTGTATCCAAAGAAAAACTAGTTCGTATTTCAATCCATAATTAATTTTCTAATTTTGATTTTTTAGATATTTTTTTGTTTTGCAAATGAATTCTTTAATTGTATGAACTTTATTTCGTTTTATATATTTAAATAAATTTTGTATTAATAATAACTAAACATACCTAAATTTAAGGCTTGTAACGTTTTTTTTCTGCAGTCCGGACGAACCAGTAATTCGGACGAAACGTCGAACTATATCTGTCCACATAAGGGAGGTTATGTTGTATTTGAAATGTTGTTTAATAATGAATACAGGTTGTTCTATCGTGTAAAGCTTCATGTTTACTAACCCTAAAGTGTCAGCTGTCGAATTGTTATTTTTTTAGAGTTGCCAACCCTTTACCGCACAAATAGCCACAAATTTAAATATTGCGGTAATTTTAAGACGACCTTTACTTTTTCTATTTGTATAACAAATTATAATTTATATTTAATGTTTTAAAATAAATTGTAGAGCTTATATTAAAAATGAAAACAATACATACAATAAAAAATCTATGGAAGTTTTTTCAATTTAACTTTTAATTATACTCAGATGCGTCACGCACACTACGTCGCGGGCAGTTCATACATATGTAGTCTTAAGTATCGTAGATATAAATTATATATCCTTTTAAAATCTCATAAGCCATAAACCTTTAAAAATTTTAGTATATTTTTATCATTAAATATTATTATTATCATCTTCCTTTTTTATTAAAATCATAGAAAAGGCATAAACTTACTTATCAATCGTTTACAAAACGTTTACATTATTAAAATTTCGTTTGAATTTTTATTAAGCTGAAGTTCGATTGTAAGCATAAATTTTATGTTCATATACTCATATGTCCTTTTTTTTATTAATATGGTTTTCGTATTATTGTATTCTTTATTATGAATGATATAAACCACAACACCAAAACTACAACTCGCCTTAAATATAAATTCTTAAGAAGATGCTGGTGACAAATTTATTTTCTCTTCAATTTCTTATTGGTTACTTTATGCCATTCGATTTGTTTGTATGTACGTAAATACATGTATTTTATTATGTATGTATGTATGTGCAAGAGAAACAACTCATCACTTAAAATTTTTACGATTTTTAGTAAATTCCTAAATTAAATTTATTATCTTGAGAGCGAGTAGTTTTCGCACAGCATTCAATGAAAATGCCATAAAAGAAATGTTGAAACTATTGTAATCTATCTAACTTCTTTATACACGAATACAATTGCAAAAGACTTTTTTTGTGATATCTTAGTTTGTTTGTATGATTTTCCTTAAAATACTAGCAAGACACTGCGTTACCTTATAATAATTACACTTATTGGTATCGTGCTGAAGTTGTTAAGATACCTGAAAACCTTAAAACACTTATAGAAGTATGAAAATCTATCTATTATTGTGAAAGAAAAGTTGAAAATCGTAGCATGTTGTTGTAGAATGCACATGTTGTTGTCAAACAATTTTTGCAAAGAATTAAAGTTAATGTCAAAAAGTGAAATTACAAAAAAAAAAAAAAACAATACACCTAAACTATTAGACTAAAGAACGGTTTAATTAATAAACAAGTAAGAGCACAACATTTGGCTGTATTGAATCTTATATACCCTTCACAAAGATTGTACCAACGTTTAATGACCATAACTCACAACAATACGAGTAATGTTAGGCGCAAAATTGGGACGAACGACGAATTTTTCGTCGCGAATATTCGTCATCAAAAATAAAACACATTTGTGTATATGAGAATGCATCCAATTGTGGCGTCAGTCGAAGTTCGCTATACGCGGCGAAAACTGCATTAGATTTATTTCTATTTCTTACGCCGGCGAACGACGAACAAATTGGTACAAGGTGACCATTTTATATTAAATTTGGGTTTACTTTTCAACTTTTTAAGAAAATAAAGTTAGTATTTACTTTAATAATTGTTTTATTTGTGTTTTTGCAAATGTTAAAGTGTATTAAATGGTTTTTCATATGGTCACACTATTAGCTGTTATACACAAACAAAATTTTTATTATTGTTTAATGCACGTACCCACGACATTCTTTGCAAACGTTTGCTTATACGTAAACAAGTTTTTATTATTACAGAAATTATATATATTGTTTTGTTGAGTTTCACAAAAAATTAAATTCGATTATTTTTGTTTTTTTCTTTGCACAAACACTAAACGATTTTATCAACTATAAAAGAAGTTACTTTTTCGTCGTTGTTGTGCTTCACACTATGAATTAGCACAGCGAATTTTTACCGAAGAGTTCGTCGTGTTGGGCGAAATTCGTCGTTCGTCCCAATTGTGCGCCGAGCGTATGTTGCAACTGTGACCATAACTTATTTATAAAATCGATAATTTGAATTTTGAATTGACATTTTTTTTATTGAATTTTGCCGATAAATAACCCATTTTTGTCGTTAAATGACCCATTCTGTAGATGTTGCCAAAGATACATATTTACGTATATATATACGTAACAAAGGTGGCAAAAAGTTGTATAGGAGTTGCAAAATCTGACTTTGGGTAAAAACAGAGGCAATCGTGTTCTTTCGCTGTACGAAATATACCCTTACAACTAATTTTCAATAGCAAAACTTTCGAAAGTATTTTTGATAATTTGGTAGGTTACAAGAGTCTCATCTATATGTGGGCGCTTCAAAAAATTGATTTCCACATACACACTTCATTTACTTTGAGACAAAATTCAAATGAGTTGTCATATTATGTAACATTTGCAATGTATTTATAGTTACAAGACAAAGTGTATTGCGTGTAAATGTATGTTTGTTTGTATGGCTGATTTGATGACAGTTCGATCAAAATAAAATTTATACATTTTTTTATTTAACAGTTATTTATATCTTTACACTTTTATATTCTTATGGATTTTTTATGTACATTTTCCTTTCAACATATGTTGCATTTCCATATTGAATGTAAACGTATAATGCAAAGTATACATGTAGCGTTAGTGAGATGCAATTGTATGCATCATTTAAAAATTCATTTTGCAATAATTCATGTGCAAACAAAAAAATTATATCTGAAAGCAATAACTAAAAAATTCGTAAATGGAGAAGCTATTGAGAAACTATAAACATAAGTACATATGTATTTTCAAGTATTTTTGTATGTATTTACATATATATTTTAATCAAGAATATTGAATTTATCGAGTATATTCTAAAAATGGGAACAATGAAGGCCTAGTTATTCTCACGGAAACGTACACGTTACGAAGCAGCTGATTCGTTTTCTTTGGGGGAGATTTTATATAAGTACTATTTCGTAAACGCAACGTTGCGTTGCGGATAACCTAATACTACATTTACAGCTACACAAAATCTAGCTTACGGGATTTTGAGCAAAAATAATTTTTATATGAAATAAAAAAATGGGAAAAATATTTCTGCTGAAGTCTGTTAAGAGCAACCCTCCTAATAACGTTTAACATTAGCATTAAGGTCGAAGTATACTAGAGTTTTATGTTTTGTGGATTGTATTTAAAGTAAGATCCTCTATCTAGCCCTTTCCCACGAAAAAAAATAATAAATTCGAAAATCGCAAGATGGCTCAGATACTTGTTTCCGCTAAAACACAAATTTTAACTTCAACCCCCGAGATTTTTGTGATAAACATTTTGATCCTTCGAGCCGGATCCTGCATTGGAAGGATAAACCACTCTTTGAGATTTCTACTCTTAGTATTATTGATCATCTTAAATATCAAGGAATAATAAATCTCTCTTTAAAGTTCATATTAATTTTATGGTTTCTATCAGGCAAAATTTTGGGGTTGTGTGAGTCTTTCATTAGTAACATCAAAGCTTTGTACAGGGACGATACCAATTTACAATAGATCCAAGAGCGTCCAAAAAAGTCAATGTTTGGTGTGGACTTCGTTCCATATTTTTTGAGAGCGGAGTTAATTAGCGTCAACATGTGTTTTCACCAAGGCGACGATACATTGTAAGAACATTTTGATCGAATGATTTGAAGAAAGGGTCATCTCAAGTGAAGGTGATGTGAACTGGTTTGATTTGATTGTGTATCCAATGCGATATTACAGGGTGTATATAGATTATACCTTTATTAGTTACTTCATTGAGAGTCAGGATAGCGGTTGTTTATACAACACCTATTTTGATTATAGAATGCTGAGCATCTTTAAATAAAATGGCGAGACATTCCACTATTAATTCCCATAGTTATATGGCCAGCACACCAAGTATTACTCAGGAATCATTCATGGACCCCAGTGTGATGGTGCTCAGACTATCAGCCTGTTTGATCTAATCCATAGGTACCTATTTTATCAAACAATTATTTGTAACCTCACCTCTTTTATTTTTATGATCTTTAATTTAGTCGTCGTGCTTAGCGGCTATGTTGATACTTATTTGCGTATTTGATTGGAATTAGAAAAATATTTTATTTTTAAAAAGTCAAATTTAAAACTACAAAATTATTGAAAATTTTCTATTTTAACAAGTAAAAAAATAATAAATTCAGTGTTTACTGCATTTTTGTTAGTTTTTTACATCCAAAAAATTTCTTGTTAATGGAAATCTTTACGCTTACTTTCTCTTTTAATTAAAAAATAGCAAATTCAGTGTGAACTGCATTATTTTACATTTTAAAAAACCAAAACAATTTTTCGTAACTAAATTTTGATAAAAATCTGTGCGCTTACTTTTTCAATGCACTGTACTTTAAAATTCTCTCACCAATACGCAAAGCCTTTTTGGACATCTATGATCTAAACCAACCTGATTCGTTGGTTGCTTTTGCTCTCACTGAAATATTTGAACATTCAAAATAAGTTCTTTTGTCAAAAGGCCACAGTTATAATTCTCTTGTTTTAAAATAGTCAATTCAAATTTTACAGTTATGTTTATATTTTTTATACCCTTCACACAGTGAAAAAGGGTATATATAGGTTTGTCATTCCGTGTGAAATTTCTACAATTTTCATTTCCGACCCCATAAAGTATATATTTTCTGAAAGCTTATGAATAGGGGAGTCGATTAAGCTCTGTCAGTCTGTCCGTGTGTATGTTGAAATCAACTTTTTGAAGCCCCCCGACATAGGTTGGACTTGGGTAAGGTATTAAAATATCAGAAATATTCGGGAATAGATCGCTATTGAAAATCAGAAACATCGGTACATAAACAACTGAGATATGAGCAAAAACCCACGACCACCTCGATTTTTTTTTCACAAAAACAACATTACAACAACAACATACATACATACAAACATGTATACTGGTTAGAGAAAACGTGGCATCAAATCCCAGCTGAGCCAAAAAAATTTTTTTTTTCAATTTTTTTAAATTTTTTTTTTTTAATTTTTTTTATTTTTTTTTTTTTATTTTTTATTTAATATATTATTTATATTATCAAATCCCAGCTGAGCCAAAAAATTTTTTTTTTTCAATTTTTTTAAAATTTTATTTTTTAATTTTTTTTATTTTTTTTTTTTTATTTTTTATTTAATATATTATTTATATTTTTATTTTTGCTTTAATTTTTTTTTTTTGTTTTATATATATTATATATATAATAATTTTTTTTTTCAAAATTTTTTTTTATTTTTATTTTTTTTTTGTTTTTTTAACATACATACGTGAATTTATAATTTTACAATGGGATGTTTTTATATATGTATGTACGTATTTCATATGGGATGAATGGTGACACAAACTACTGTTATTGCATGACTACACGTGTGAAGGGTATATAAGATTTGGCACGGCCGAATATAGCACTCTTACTTGTTTTTTTCTTTTTATTTTAAAACCGCATAAATATTTTCTGATAACTCGAAGGTACATTTGATTTTTTTTAACAATTGCAAAAAAAATTTTTTTCTCAAAGAAAAAAGTTTAAATGCATTTATAAAAATTAAATGAAATTTATGTGAGGTGGCTGTATGGTTTATTTAAACTAAAACTGCACTATATGTTCTATAACGAAAAAAAAAAAATATTAAAAAAAAAACTTTCTTCAAACGTGCGTTAGTTTAAAGTTTATTGAATAAGGAAGTAAGTACAGTGTAACGTAAGAGAAAAAATATTACATTGATAGAGAGAAAGACGAAGAACGCATTAAGTTTAAGTATGTTTGAGTAAGACGCCTGAAAGTCTTTACAGTAGTTACGTATGGGATAGATGAAGTAATATATCTTTTTTATAACCGACCATATCCGATGCTACTTAAGGTAAACTGTAAAAAATTCAACGAATGTAATATTTTCAAACATACAACTACTACTACCAATATCTTGTAGGATGTATATATTCATGCGTGTGTGTGTGTGTTTGTGTGAGTATGATAAAGAATTGTAGCATATTCTTAAGCAACAACCAAAGAACACAGGCAGACAAGTAGAAGGAAAGAGAAATGTGTAAGAAATTTGTGTTTTAAGTGAATTATTGTCACAGTGGCGACCCGAAAATGTTCTTGTTCTCTACGCACCTCTTGGGATAATAAATTTAAAAACAATAAAAACGTTCAAACCGAACACAAAAGAAAAATTGAATTATTTCTCTAAAATATGATTATAAATCAAATTATTGCATATATTTTTCAAGGTATTCAATATTTTTTTTTTGCCTTTTGGCAAGTAAAACACATCATTCATTTTCTTATAACTTATACTTGTGATTTTTTTTGCAACTATTTTGTAGATTCTTTTTTTATTTTTTTTTATTGCTTAAAAAATTAATCTTTCAAATTAATAAAATTAATCTTGCCTGTGTACTGTTACAGTTTCTTTTTTTGTTTTTCTTTTTTTTTCTAGTTTATAGACTACATTGTATTTTCAGGCTTATCGAATGAACGATAATCAATTAAAATCTTGTCGAATTAAATGCTTGCCTGACTTCAACTAATTATGCAATAATCTTTCCTTCTCTAATAGTTTTTCATATTCTAAGCATTCAATCACCTGGCAATACCACTCACTTATCTATATAGAAGGCTTTATATATGTATATAGGTATGTACGTTTGAGCAGGGATGGAAAATTCAATACTATTGTATTTTGTCAAACTTTTTCACGTTGCAATATGTTTAGGATTATTGGCAATTATCAGTTGGCAATAAGAATTTGATTTTTTGTCCATAGAAAAAGCCTATAGACATAAAGAGAGAAAGCTTTAAAATTTGTTCAAAGATCCACATATGTACATGCATAGGAAATCTAGTAAATACCCATTAGATTTTGTATAAATGCACTTTTGGAAATAAAAACATACCGTACTAAATACCGTTAGTGATAAAAAAATGGATTTCGACAGGGTGTTCAAAGTTTAAATTTCCAAGAGTGAGTCGAAAAGGGTATCCTTATTGAGAGGCTCAACACCAGGATCTATACCAATAGTTCTAAGATTTTATCGAGTGTCTTTTCTGGATAACTAGGGATAGAGCTATCCCTCCGCCGTCCAGATGAATGTAGCGTATTTCAGGCTGGGAAGCAAGTACGATACTAGCTTTCAGAATGTTCACTAGAAAACTAGTATTTTGTCGACAGTCAGGCATACACCATCACATCTAAATTAGTCGATCAATACAGAAAAGAATTATCAAGGCCTAGAAAACTGACTTGCGTTGCTCTAGTCCGGATCCCTGCACATAAAAGCTACTATATTAACAATCAGATGGATGAGCTTGCCAGGAAGGGATCTGCTTTAGAAATCTGTAAAGCAAATGCAGTTGCAATTTCATTAGGGACTATCAAAAGGAGGAATCAGTTTACCAAATTTTTTAAAAATTTCCTGCCATAGCTGTCGAGTGACACAAAATCCTAGGCAGACATATACCAGAGAACTTTTCTGCGATGTACGCGGTCAGAGAGTAACTCTGCGAAGAAGATCTAGTACCAACCCCCTCTTCTTAGACTTATTCTGAAGGACACCAAATCTAAAGAGTAATGTAGTCTTATTAAAACGGTATCATACAGACTCCACTTAACTGTTTGCCCAAATTTATCCAACCATCGACATCAAAATTTTCAACAAATATTTTATACACAGACACAACTGGTGAATTCAATTATTTTAAAGTCATAACTTTCTTAAATCTTAAAAAAATATTTAAGAAAATCACACTTTTTGTAAAATTGTTAAACCATTTAAAAATGTTAACGCAATTTTAAAATACAAAAGTACGCATATCTTGAGAGTTCATCAATTTTGTCCACAATCTTAATTAAGTATAGGCTTGGGTGTGAGTCCTTTGATTCTTAGTTTGAACTTTAAATATTAAAAAGCAATTATTATACAAAAGTTTCATCGTTTCATAAACTCGATTATCCATGGCAGGTAAACAATAAATGGTTAATAACAGTTGTGTTGATTTAAGTAGCAATACAATTTCTGAAAAGACTACTTAAAAATGTAAAAAGTAGACAATGCGTAGTATATATTCGACCAACTGTAGATTTTTAAAAAATCTTATTTCAGTAAAATTTAAACTATTTTATAATAGAAGATATTCGGTGAATTCTTTAACTTCTATATAGAGGAATGGAATTTTTTATTTCTTAAATTTTGCACTTTTATTCACTTTAAAGTATAGACCATATAAATTTAATGACCATAAAGTACAACTAAGAGGAACTGAAAATAGAGAAATGAAATTTCTATCGTTAGGTACTATTAATGGTAAAACTAGTTTGTGATATATTTTTTTAAATATACAAAAAGGAATACTCATTGGCTGAATAGGTACAAACTACATTGATAAACAACGTATCTGTTTTTGCATTTAAATTAAATTTCCTTTATTTGGTGTATAATCAGAACATGTCTCTATGCAAATGTTTGGCCAAAAATAGGATTGATTAGAGAACCTACTTCTGTAAAGATCGGATCGTAACTACTTTTAACTTCCCCCAAAAAGTCTCTTTGCGAAAATCTCCTTAGGAACAAAGCATAAGTTTGACATAAAAAAAACTAATTCTGCAAAAAAAACGTCCCATTATTTGACCTACTGCACTAACTTAAAGCCACTTGATTGTTTACTTGCAATATATCCGCTACTTTGCCAGCAGAGTACTAACTATTTATTCAATACTCAAGTTCTGGTTTTGATTATTGTACCAAATTTTTTTCGTTTAATTTATGGAAAAAAAAAAAATAATAATTAAAAAAAAATTAAAATTATATTAAGGACATAGCACCATAGAACCTTTACTCCTTTTTATAAATTTACTAGAAAAGCCCGGCGCGCGTTGCTACGCCCCTTAATGAATAAAAATGCATTCTGAATTTAAATTAAATATCAAGTGCAAAAAGCTAAAAATTTAAATTTTATTTATGGGCGTGGCCCTGCCCACTTTTCTAATCATGAAATTGTGTAATCATGAGACCTTAATTTGTGTGTAAAAGGTTTTAGAAAAATCGGTGAAGTTTAAGTAGCTGAAAAAGATAACTTTTTTTATGGGCGTGGCCCTGCCCACTTTTACAATCACGAAAATATAAAGTCATGACAGCTCAATATGAGTGCAACGTTTCAGAAAAATCGGTCCAGTGCAAGTACCTCAAAATTATTACTATTTTATGGGCGTGCCCCGACCACTTTTCTTATCACGAAATTATAAAGTCATGATAGCTCAATATGTGTGCAAAGTTTCAGAAAAATCAGTCAAGTGCAAGTAGCTAAAAATGATAACTAATTTGTTGTGGGCGTGGCCCTACCCACTTTTTTCCAACCATAAACACTCCCTGATATGTGTACAACAACTTGCAAAAGTTTGAGTCCGGAGTTTCGGAGTCTATAGCTTACACACACACACACACACAGTGATGTTAACTTTTTTATTTCGATTTCCGTACTGCCCTAAAAAAATTACCATTTTTAAGGTAAAATTACCGTACACAAAGCCTTGTACAAAAATAATATTGTTAAACGAGGTTATATTCGTAATTCAATTTATTTAATTAAGAAACAACAAAACCTAAAAAAAATAATTATTAATAATAAAATAAATTAAAATGTGTACTTTCAGTAAAATCACTGCTTACATTTTTGTAATATTTAAACCTTAGTGTTATACATTTGGATTGGGTTTGTTTTGCTTGCGATTGTCTAATTTAAAGCTTAATTCGATTGCAATAATTGTTTGTGATCATATGCATTTTGATCAAAATGTAGAAAATGTTTGTTTTAAGAAGATTAAGAAATGTTTTTGCGTGTAGAATCCCTTCAAGTGTATCAGTATTTAACCTGTTTCTTATTTAAGTTTTGCTTAGATATATTATTGAAAAAATTCGTTTCACAGTAGCCGAAATATGTAACAATGAAAATGAATAAATCAAAAATTTTTGTAAAACAGGAAACATTATGGAATCTTCACATTTCTTTACATTGAAGGCGTTTTTGTAAAATTTAATGTCAATCTTATCAACATCTTTAATGAATTCGCCTTGCATTTATGGCAAAAACGTAAAGAATTTAACTTCAATAATTTGCATAGTTGTAATAAAACCGTACTTTTTAAGATATGTTTATATGAGAAATATGTATGTCATGTATAGAATCATTGGAATCATTTGGGTTCTAACACTTAAAAATCAAAACTTTTTAAAATTACCGTACAAATATCAAAATTACCTACCTACCGTTTGAGACTCTTAATTACCGTACAATACGGTAATTACTGTACGGTTACCAACACTGCACACACACAGAGTTTCACTTTTATATATATAGATTAATTAATCATCTTCTATCCTAGCCAAAGGCAGTGCTTCTTAGTTTCCAAATTTTCGATAAGTAAACTAAGAAAATCCTAAAATGACTATAGAATTCAGAAAATACATTTTTTGTCTTTCTCTATAATTTTAGAATTATATATGTATATGTTAAAAAAATTAAAAGTAAAAAAGGTCGCTCATAATATTTTTAGTCTTAACTCGGAACAATAGTACCTAAATTCCAATGTTTTAGTCTGAACTACGATCAATAACATCTCAAATCAAAATTCTAGCTTAATAAGCATAGGAAATACAAAAAGTATCATACAAATTCGATGAAGTACCTTTTTGGTCACCCATAACATTTTTACCCCACCTTAGTCTCTAATTTCAAAAATCTAGATCTAGAAGAGTAGAAAATACAACAAGTACCATAAAATTGGAAAAAAGTATCTTTTGGGTCGCCCATATCTTTTTGAATCTCAAATTGGACTTAAAGTCTCTAATTTTAAAATTCTAGACTCACAAACATATAAAATACAAAAAGTACCATAACAATTGAAAAAAGTACATTTTTTTTGTATTCTCACAACAACGTAAAAATTTTAATTTATCAATGTTTATATATATTTTACAACATTTAATTTATTTATAATATTTTATTAAACAATAAAATATTTTAATAGACATGATTTAAAGTGAATAAATCTACGCTGTTTGCCTTAAAACAAATATGTTCTAAAAAGTACCAAATTGTTGTGCTGAACTTTTCCACTTTTAACCCTTTATGAATGTGCTTCAAGTTTCACTATATATAGTTTTTGATGTCTGGTGAAACACCTATTACAAATTTTATTCAAATTGACTCAGTAGTTAGGAATTATACATATTTTCTCAAATTTTTCCATTTTAGGTACTAGTTTGTCCCCCTGGAAGTTTATAAAAAAATTGCACCTAAATAATTGTCTGTTATCTATTAGGCGGTAATAATAATCAAGTCATGTCTTATTGCATAATAAGCATTATTTCAAAGAGTGAAAAAATCCCAATCAGTTGTTATTTTTGTGATCATCAGTGTGTTATCATATTTAAACTACTCTTACAATATAATCTATGTATGTGTTGAAGTAGCCCAAGTATTGTATGGTCAAAGTATTTGAACTTTAAGCGATTATAAAGAATTCTAATATATAGAGAAGCTGTGCATAGAAAAAAGTACAATATAAAAAACAGAATAAAACAACTATTCATCATTAAAGCAATCAATCAATTTAAGAACATTTAATCCACACAAATCGTGTGTAACACAAGACACAAGGTTGTGTTTAAGAACTAGTATACGAGTATATAAGAATTTATAAAATTAATTGGTAGAGTAAGATTCTAATGTTTGATAAAATTGCAATAAAATTGCTTAAATGTTTAAATGACATAAAATTTGAAAACTGAAATAATTCAGCTCATATATATGTATGTATGTGAAGAAAATAAATACAAAAAATTTTAGGATATTCTTTAAAAATTAAAATTTCTTGAATGGTTTACATATCGTTACTTTAATTTAATTTAAAGCTTACAGAAAATAAAAAAACTTAACTTAATCGTAATCTTGGGCAATAGAAAATGAGTTTAAATACAGTTTCAAATAAAAAAAAAATAGAAACAAATGTAGTGCTTTAGATTTCTATACCCTTCACCTGTGGTGCCAAAAGTATATATTGCTTTGTCAGTCCGTTTGTTATTTCAACTATTTTTATTTACGACTCTATAAAGTATAGACAGCACAGATCTGAATGCTCTGTCAATCTTTATGCAAATATCCGGGAACGAATTGCTTTAGAAATCCAGTACAATTGCCGTATATGAGCATGACTGCCTCCTTTTTTCTGCTGTTTTTACCATAAAAATCAAAATTTTTCAGTCCTAGAATAACTTATAGAAACATTTATATTTATCTATTATATTTATCTATTTATAGATACAATATGCTTCTAGGGGTATTCATTAAAAAAAATCGTTTGGACAAATCGGTCGCTAATCGGCAGAGTTATAGGCAAAAATACATTTTTGAAACATATTGAGTTTTTTAAGCTTGAAAATAATTATTGGCCACAAAATGATATTAAAGTTAAGCTGTAGTTTTAAAAATTATTTTTCAGAAAAACTGACTTATCGTTTAGAAACTAACTGAGATATAAGCATACAAATACAACGACTTTGCGGTTTTTCCTAAAATTTACAAATGAAAATTTAGATTTTTCAAGTTCTGCACAACAGATTCCAGCGATATGCATATCAAAAGAAAGCGTTTGTCTTGCAGCGTATTATACATTAAAAATAAATTTAAAATTTATAATGACCGTCAGTACAAAATGGCGTGCTCTAAATTTTTATATGGGTCAAGTCTAGTAATTAGAAATGTACCCACTTCAGCCCCCCTCAATATTAGTATCAAATGAAAGAGCTTGACTAGAGAAAACAATAAACTATTTAAATATAGAAATCTAAAATAGAGTCCGAAATAAAATGGCGGATATATGAGTCTTTGACCCCCACAATATTGGTATCAAATAAATGGGCTTAAACAATAGAATATAGCAAACCATAAAAAAGTTAAAAGCCAAGATGGCGTCCTAAACCATATGGCAGATAATTTTTTTCTGAACCCCATTAATATTATTAATATTAATATATATTAATATGGGAATTAAATGAAACTACTTGAGTAGTAAAATACAGCTATGACAAAATCAAAAATCAGAAGTAAGAAGTAATAATATAAAATGGCGTTTAAATCTAGATACGATGTGGTACTTCTATTTACTTGATAGTGAAAGGTATTGTTAGATTCGGCACTGCCGAACAAAGCATTCTTTCTTGTTTAAAATTCTTTTACTTTTTAATAAGGATATTTTAAAAAGCGCTTTTCATTTTTGCATTTCTTGAACGAAAAAAAAGCATGGTAAATTTTTTTTAGTAGAAGTTTGTAGCCGATTATGGCCTAGAGGCTTGGTTGCCAAAATTTAAATAAATAGCTAGTTACGGCTTCTCGTAAAATTTAGAATCTCAAATGAATATTGTAGAAATTACAAACTGAATGGAAAACTTACATATACCCTTTTACACCCTCACGTAAAGAGTTTAAAAATATGCCATACCTACTATGTATTTTTTTTAAGTTACGTCTTTTCCAAAATTGCTTACAAAAAGATAATTTTTTTATGACTGCTGAGATCTTTATAGTATTCTATCATAGTATGCTATAAGCTCAATTTGTAAAAAAAGGTTATCCACGTTCTTTTTGAATTAGACTAACGATATATTAAATATTTATGCAATTAAAATGTCGCCAATAAGCTCACAACTAAAACAAAAAGAAATAAGACCAACGACCTTAAAAGTTTTAGGCAATTTCACTTCTGATTAAATACCATCAATTAAACCAATCTTAACCAATAAAAGCAGATAGTGTGCGTATGTTAGAGATGTAATTAAGTGTTAATTGCTATAAAACTAAGTTGTTTGAAAACTGTAGTTTAATTTTTGTAAGTACAAAAAATTCTTACATCATAAATAGAGTGAGAGTAGAGATTTTAACCAAATAATAGTTATAATTCTCTTATTACAACTGAGCGATGTTCTTCCCAAAAAAATATTTAAAATCCTAACTAACCCACAGATTTATGCAAAAAAAACAAGTAAGAGCGCTATATTCGGCCGTGCCGAATCTTATATACCCTTCACAACGTGTAGTCATGCAATAACAGTAGTTATTTCATCCCATATGAAATACGTACATACATATAAAAAAATCCCATTGTAAAATTATAAATTCACGTATGTATGTTAAAAAAACAAAAAAAAAAAAAAAAATTAAAAAAAAAATTATTATATGTATATATAATACATATAAAACAAAAAAATAAAAATAAAAAAAACTAAAAAAAATATAAAAAAAATTAAAAAAAAAATAATAATAAAAATATAAATAATATAATAAATAAAAAATAAATAAAAAATAATAAAAAAAATTTTAAAAAAAATTTTAAAAAAATTAAAAAAAAAAAATTTTTTGGCTCAGCTGGGATTCGATGCCACGTTTTCTCTAACCAGTATACACGTTTGTATGTATGTATGTTGTTGTTGTAATGTTGTTTTTGTGAAAAAAAAATCGAGGTGGTCGTGGGTTTTTGCTCATATCTCAGTTGTTTATGTGCCGATGTTTCTGATTTTCAATACCGATATACTCCCGGATATTTCTGATTATTTAATACCTCACCCGGGTCCATGCGATATCGGGGGGCTTGAAAAAGTTGATTTCAACATACACACGGACAGACGGTCAGACGGACAGACAGACAGACAACAGACTGACAGAGCTTAATCGACTCCCCTATTCATAAGCTTTCAGAAAATATATACTTTATGGGGTTGGAAATGAAAATTGTAGAAATTTCACACGGAATGACAAACCTATATATACCCTTTTTCACTGTGTGAAGGGTATAAAAAGAACAAGCGACTTTAACCCCACAATTTTTATATTCCTACCCCACAAATTCCCCAAAAAAAAAACATTTTATATCAACAATTTCACTGAACACACTTTCGTCATGAAGATACACACTCACACACAAGTCTCGAAAAGGTTGAAAGGGTTGACATAATTGTATAAATTTGAATTAATTTAATTTCACATGTATTTCTATTGCAAAATTAACTTACAAGGTCTTCCCTGCGGCCAACACGAAACAACTTAATACACATACACAGGGATAATTTTCATGCATAAATAAGAACTTAATAAACCAAAACGAATATAATGAAATGAAAATGTTTCAACTCGAAACTCGATTGATTTAATCATTGTGTGCAATTACATTAATAATACTTACGACTATTTTAACATGTTGTTTTGTGTTGGTGATACAAGTGGCTACTCTACTTGTCAGCTAACTGAGCAGTTTGTTAAAGGAATTATTTCTATATGACGAAAATATAACGTTTGGTTGTGACTCCAGCTCATAATATGTTATATTGTAAACATTCGTATGCTTTCTATTTTTCTTATAATTTGAATATGCAAAATGTAAATAAAAATATATAAATACATATGTATGTATGTATGTACCTGTTTATTTGAAAATAAATATACAAAAAATATTTATTTTGTTTTCTCGTACTTTTATTTAAAATAGGTTCATCCATTTATATTACTGATACAATCAAAAATTTATTAAAATTAATCCCAAAGTTCAGTCTTAGGCGTGATTAAATTAATTTAATAAGTTTTTGAAAATTATACACAGAAAAAATTTTAGGTAATTTTTTTAAATTAATTAACTAATTGATTTATTCTTAAATTTGAATTATATTTTTAATTAATTTAAATAATTTTTTTTATTGGTATACAATTTTTTCAAGAAACTTAGAAATTTCTGTCAGTTGAAAAAAGTATATTGAAAAATAAAATTGGAAAAATTTATTTTTTTGTCAAGAATTCTTTTTTAAGGAAAGGCTTACTATAATTTTGATTAATAAGGTGGGTAATATTTAAAAAATTTTGAATTAGCAGCTTAAAATTCTACTAAGTACATATTAACAGAAAAGAGAACAGAACTTTATTGCAGATGGGACTAAAGTCAATATTTCTTGCAGTAATTATTTGAGTTTCTTCCCTTCGTTTGATAAATTTTTTTATGGGTAAAATTTCTTTGTGCTTAGGTCTAGGATGAACCTCCTTTATTTTTGATAATATGATGTTTGGTTATGCCATCAGTTCCTAAATGTGTTATACCCAGCAAAAACTTTACTTACAATTTAAACTGTAATAGCTTATTACATGCATTATTTTGTGGCTTAATTGTCTAGTATTTGCATTACTCATTATCTATTAAAAAATAACTCATTCCTAATGTGTTTTGTAACTGATTAATTTAAAATACAAAATAATTACTGTTTAATTTTTTTGCACATATGTACATATACTGTTAATATTCAATTAATATATTTCAATAATTGAATTGATTTACCAAAAATACATTTTTCTTTTTGTTTTTCTTCTTTGTGAGTATTTTTAATATTTATAATTTTTCTTAAAGCAACTTGTATTTTTGTGATTCTAAAGAGGGTTTAAGTAAGTTATAATTATTTAGAATTTTAAAAGTAATTGTAATCGGTGCTTTTATTCTTTTTAAAAACAATTTTGAATCCAATAATTTTGTTTCCTTTTTGTAACTAATTATTTTAATGAGTTATTTTAGCATAAAGAAAAGTACTTATTTTTTTATGTCGTATTTAAATAAGTTGTAATGGATTTGTTTTGGGACATCTTCAACAAAAATAAATAGTTATTCTAGTCAAATTGTAAATAGTACTTTAAGTAAATTTGCATTACTTTTATGCTTATTTTGTAAGTAAAGTTTTTGCTCGGTATTGTATTATACTTTGTATTTTTCGTATACTTTTAATATATGTAGTGTAATTCAAAATGTATTTGCCTATTTATTAAAGTATGCTACAAATAAATATTTAAAAAATATCGATTTTTTCCGGATACTTTTTTTAAACAGGTTCAATGATTTATATTATTGATACAATGATTTATATTATTGATACAATTAATACTTGTAACGTGAATGATCCTTATATAAATATTAAATGAAGTTTTTATGTTTATTATATTTACAATATTATTGCTTTCATGTTTTATAAATTTTTATTGTTTATATTTTGTTTAATTGTGTCATGATTATTTTTGCTTTTACTGTATTTTATTTTAACAAGTATCATTGAGTGTAATTCTTAAATTTATATCATTTACTTTTAAAAACAATTCCACTCATTTGCTCTTTAATATGTTAAAAATCATTTTGTAACTGTTTATTTCTCAATTATAACATTTACTCAATTCTGTACTTTATTTTGTCATTTCATAAAATTTAAATATAAGAATAGATCAAACTAAAATTACATTCATTCCATACTGAGATCTTGATCAATAAACACGCCTAAAAATTAAAACCTCAATTTTATTATTAATATATATATAAAATAATTTATTATATGGGGGCGAATATAACAGCAGTTAGTTCAAGCCCCATATTAATAAATTAATTTACATATTAAAAATAATCGAGGTCAACTTCTGTCTGGTTTGGATCCCTTTATTTTAATGTACGTCGTCATCCATACTTAAACCGAGTCTCATCTCCTACATACTTTATTTTAATTAATCCCAAATTCCAATTACAGGAGTGATTAAATTAATTAAAATTATTTTTAAATATTAAATTAAATATTAATTAATTTTTTAATACTGTTTTAATTGATATTATTCGCAACATATTTTCCATTAAAAATATTAATTTTTATTTAATTAATAGTATCATTTTGATTATTGGAGCAAAATCAAATAATATTTTAATGAATAGTATTAATTTCGTAATTGAAATTCATATTTATTTTTTTCTGTGTAGAAATTTTAGTTATTTTTTAATACTGTTTTAAATAATCTTTTTCGTAATACTTTTCAATTAAAGCTACTAATTTTCATTTAATTAATAGTATCACTTTGATGATTGGAGCAAAACAAATAAAATTTTAATTAATAGTATTAAGTTTGTAATTGAAATTCATTTTTATGTATATTTATCGTATTTACCTTTTAATTTACAATTTTTTTTATTTATTTTTATGTTATTTGAATTTTTTATTTTTTTTCACATGTCAAAGTTTTTGAATAATAAAAATATATTCAATGAGAAGACGAAAACTATTGGCCGGTTCCGGCAACGTCCTAAAAGAGAAAATTGTATGCTCTATACCGGACAACCCACTTACACGGAAACATTTCAATGGTCTCTTCGGTGTCTGTTCAAGAGAGATTCCATTTTATTATTAAATATCATAATATATATCATAGTGTGTTTGCTTGGTAATCATACTGTTATTTCACTCAACATTTAATGTTTATTTTAACCTAAAATGCTTTTGAATAAGTATAATGTTATTTTTGCAAAGCCATCATATTTTTGTTATTTTAATATTGTGAACCATACAATATTTGCAGGACAACCATGTAGAAATTTTCAAGAAAAATTAATATTCAATGATATAATTCAAACAAACACTTGATTGTCGTGACGAAACAAATGATAAAACAAAATAAAAATAACTATTACTAACTTTCGATAACTAAATAGTGTTACAAAGAATATAATATGACCGTCGCGACGCGTCGTAATTTTGTCGTTACTATGGCTTTCTTTTCGTATGCTTTTCTAAAACACTACAAATTCAGTTCAGTGGCAGTTTTTCCATATTGTGAAAGTTATATATCCTTTCTTGAATCAAAAAGTACTTATAACAGATCATAAACATTTTTTAATCCCTTTCCCTTTACAGAAATCATCTGCTTTGTTTAGAAATTCGCAGTTGTACCATGTTTGTCATTTTATAACTCTTAATCCACTCAGCGAGTTTTTAAACTAACACATGCATTGGAAACGTAAACTTTTGAGATGGTGTCATTGTCGAATATAAAATGTAATACAAATACTTAAACGTATATTTTTTTGTTGTCAAACATCGCTAGTAGGGCCACTCTAATATACCTTAATTCGTAAGTTAAGCTGGGTTAAATTACATCAGATATTCAGGATAGACTCTTAAAGAAATTAAAACCCTTTTTCAGTTTTACTACACATTAGACCTGCGACTTTGTCTGCGAAATTATTAGGATAGAAGGTAGGTTTTGTGTTAATTTTGGTATCTATCTGTGAACCAGATTTAATTTAGTTCTACTTAGCCGTTTTTGTATGACTGAGTTACAAACAACCAAACATGCAAACATTTATTATATTTGTAGGAACGATCGAGTTCGCTGTGCTTTAGGTATAGAGATTCTAATAAGAATTTTCGGATTTCGATCACGTTCGAATGTCGTAATTTGCCCCTGGCTAAATATTTTAAAATTGCAATTCAATATAAACTTTTTTACAAAAAAAAAAATAATTCCTTTGAAGTTATGCACTAAACAGTTGCCATAAAAGTGGCCTTTAAAATAATGAACGATTGAAAAAATAATTCAAATAACATTTAATTTTATAAATTTTCTTTGCTAAGTATCGTTTGTTCTGTTCCTTTTCAGACTTGTACTATGAATGTATGTAGCAGAGAACGGCATTATTCATCGATTAAATAAATACTTCATGCAAGTTTTTAGTAAAATAATCGAGCTAGAGGTCGGGGCCAAATTACGATATTCGAACACGATCGAAATTTTACTCGAACGATTGAGTTCGCTGTGCTCTAGGTATAGAGATTCTAATAAGAAATTTCACATTTCGATCACGTTCGAATGCCGTTATTTGCCCGCTGTTTTTTTGTAATAATTTTCTTTATTATTAATTTGGTCAAATAATATATAAAATAAAAAAAAACTTAAAATTTTGGCATATTACGTACTCATTTATAACAAAAAAAAAACTTTCATATATACTTTATATATTAATTTAAGAGTCCTGAAGATGCCAGCCGTTCGTTGGCGAAATAATGACCAAATTAATAATAAAGAAAATTATTAAGAAAAAACAGACCTCGAGCTCGATTATCTTACCAAAGACTTGCAGTTCATCAACAGGTCAAAAAATATATATACCAATTTATAAATACTTCATATTCAGAAGTTATTGTTTATATTGCTTCGTTTAAACCTTTTAAAAACGTTAGTTTATTTTCTATCAAAAAGCCAGATTTAATTTTATTGCAAACAAAAAATAACACTTTAAATTTACGGTATACCAGTTTAGAGCACTTTATTTTTAACACAATGATTAAGTTTTTGGGTACTCTATTTATTATTCCACTTATTGTTAGGCACCTTGTTATTAAATTCAATTTGATGTACACACAACACACTCTGTTGAATTACTGCTGTACCAGCTGCGCTTGTTCAACTATTTATTGCCACAATGCTTTCTTTTCAACTCCGCTTTACGAACTTCTGTGAAGATAATTTTGGTATATTCTAAAACCGAAAATCGGTAACGCGGTATATAATAACACAAAAAATACATGAGTCTTGCTGTGTTAAAAGAATAAGCCTGATTTGCATGTATAGATTTTGTCTTTAAGAATTGGCGTATTGCTGATAGTCGATTGTAAAAAATTTTAATCGGACAAAATATATAACATTGCTCATAAAATTGATCATAAGCACGCTGGTCAAAAAAAGATTAAGTATACTGCCGAAGATTTAATTAACCTCGTTTCTATTCGGCTGAGTAATATTTGAGAGAATTTATTTTATTATGAGCACATTACGTAGAAAGAAAATATTGTATTGTATTATTTCATATTTCGCTGCTCTCAACTTCTTCTTCCTTTGCTGTCTTTCTTATTTTACTAGTAAGTAATATTTTTTATTGCGTTGATTTTTTTTGGTTTTTTGAACAAAATGTGAACGATGTTAAATTAAGAAAAAAATTTTAACTGAACTAAATGAAACAGCCAATACGCGTACATATATATGAACAACTTTATCGTATGAAAAAGTACAAATCATGATTATGAGTGAATCTTAAATAATAAATTACTTAATTATTAAGTATTAATCACTTACTTAAACAATGTTAATCTCTGTTATGTATTAAGAAAGAAACTTGTTTCTCCTCCTTAATATACAGATGGGTACTAATTCGCAAATTGACTACAAATTATTGAACAATTTACAACAGAAGAATAAAATAGTAAAAAGGGAATTGAAGATAAAAGTATTCGCCAAGTTTAAGACATTTGTAATAAAGACAATTGAAATAAAATAAAAGTTTGCTTCGATTCTTTTACGGTGAAGGCAGGAAAAAAATAGTATCGTTAGCTGAAATTTAAAAAAATTTTAATTTTATTCTTAAAAAAAGAGAAATCGTTATCTGGTTCGTCAATTGTTACCGGGGAAATCTGCTCTTGACCTCACCAGTTTCCCAATTCTAAATTTTTCCAGGAAACAATCGAGTCTGCCTTATTAAAGGAAAGAAAAGAAATTTCAGCAAGACTTAGCGTTGCCAAATCTGACAGGCTATGTAGTCTGCTGGCCTCAGTGTTGCCAATTTAGCTATTTTATGGCTAGATTAGGCATTTTTGAACACGCTTAGCTAGGAAAATCTGCGTTTAGCTATAAGCCATTTTTTTAGCCATTCCTGAATATTTTTTAGCCGTTTTTTTAGCCATTTTTAGATTTTAAGTTTTATTGTTGTTTCTTTCATAAATAGTGAAAAACGTTTCAATAAAACAATGATTTTTTAACTACTGAAAGTTGCATCGATGGGAACCTCTTTAAAATAGTACATAATTTAAAAAAACCACCCATGCATGTGTATTTAATAAAATAAATAAGAAAAGAAATTTGAGAAAAATAAACAAAATATTTCTAAAAACTTATGAGGGAGTTATCCCATCCAAAATTAAAAGAATAGATTACAGAAGTTAAAAAGTTTTTGTAAATATTGTAAATGTGAAATTAATGAAAAACACATAAATGGTATTGGATATACATACATATTATCGAGACCAAGCCTTTACCTTTTAATCCAATGAATTTTAAGCTACAGGAGAACACATACATTAGCTATGTAAAAAGTTTTTCAATAAGAGTAATATGATTTCTTATAAAAAAACACACTTATTGTTAAGGAAATTCAAAAGTTTTTTATTTAATGTTAAGATAATCGATACATAAGTTATAAATAAAACGTCATTCAAATGGCCTCCACGACTTCTTCTATAGGAACGAATTCGATGAACGCAATTTTCGAGCATTTTTTCCACTAAATCAAGTCGTATGTCATGTATGACTCGTTTAATATTGACTTATAAAGATTGTAGAGAGTTTGGTTTATTTCGAAAGACCAATATTTTATTTTTCCTATATTCTTTTTTTAAGATACGACTTAAAAAGTATTTATCAATATGAAGTAGCACATAATTATCTTAAATTGATAGGATCTAAAGAAAGTTAAGATGACAATGACAATAATAGCGAGCTAGATGCTGATGATAATTGGTCCTTTTAACACCATTATAACAATTCTTGTACTTTATAACTAGTCAAAGATGTATTGAGTATATTACAAACGGTCTTAGATTTTATTATTTTTCTTTTAAAAAAATTTTACTTAATTTTTTATTCAAATATTGAAAATTTAAAATATTTTGCCATTTTTTAGCTAGTTTCTAGCCATTTTTTTCCAGAATTTTAGGCATTTTTGCTAAGTTCTGGCATCACTGGATGGCCTCGAAACTAATTTTTCAAAAATTCTCCAGCTCTGGACAGTGACACAGAAAGTAAATAACAACCAAACTCATACCATAGTTTAAATTAATCCAAAAAAAAAACCATTCCTAAGGGGTTGTAAATTAAATATTACTTTTCAGATTTTATTGTTCGTTAAATGATTTTACATTTATGCCTACGCTATGCTACACACACTTGCTATAATTTAATGTTGTAAGAGAGTTGGCTGAATCGTTGGTCATTTGACCATTAATTTTTTCCTTCCTTAAAAACGAGAATTTAGAAAAAGTTTTCGTTACTACTGGCTTATCACACATACATTTGCACTTACGCAAGTTCAACTGCTTATCTTTACTTTATGTCCGATATATAATATATACATACACACATACATACATACCTAAGTTCACAAACATTTCATATATTTGTGTTAAACGTGTGTATAGTTTTAGCGTTTGAGACCTATTGACGACCTTTATCATTTGGCCATAAACTATAATCTATAAGTGCTGGCAACCAAAAATTCTTAGTGGAACAAAAGTCCTTGTAATACACTTTGCTTTAACTTAAGGTTAGATTTACTTGTACTCCTTTCTTTTATATTACATCTTGTTGTTGTTGCAGCACTTGAATTAACGGATGTATCAATAACGGAAGCAAGGGTCATTCATTTAAATGTTGTCTACAAGTTGGCAACTTTTGAAGTTTCTTCTAGGATCACAACTTTAAGTTGCTGTTGGTGATTGGTTGGTTAGTGTTTGTGTTTATGTTGCTGTCGCTGCCCATACTCCTCGACATGAATTCGGTTCGTTGGTGTCGTCAAGATTACCTTGTTCATTCTCGCATCTTAACAGTTTTCTCAAACTCTTAATACTTTGCGTTACATTTCTTTTAATGTTTGGCGCCAACGTGTCGTCGTTTAGTAGTTTACTTTAATCGTTAAAAATTTGTTCTTCAATGTTTTTAGATATTTGGCGTTTGGTAAAATGTTCCATTGGCTTAAAGACTTTGTATGATGTAAGTTTTTTTTAAGTAAAAACTTGATTATACAATTAATGTAAAGATTTGTTGCCAATAACTTAGTTCAGTATTAATTATATTTCAAATTTATAAAAGATATTTTGAACAATATTTATCTAATATAGTGATGAAGCACCTTTTGCGTTAGATATGTTTACTTCATATTGGCTCTTGATAATCATCAAAGATTTGAGAAAGCATTTCATTTAGATATCTATCAAGATAATATATATTTATATTTACATATTTTAATCAAAATTAAACCTTCCCCCCACCGTCAAATAACCTCCACGTCTCTAATAACAGGCCATTAATCTTTTCATTAAACTTAAAAAAATAAAAAACCGGCCTTTTCGGATAAAAAACCCGGTGTATTCGATATTCGAAAAATCAAACATTTAGAAAAAACCGCCAGCTGAAAGGGGAAAAAACCGGGTTTTCCACCGGTTGTAAAACCGAGTCGATCACCCTAGTCTGTATGTAAAACGGTTTAGGGCATTAGACCATACCAAAGTTCCGTACAGAAGAATCAATTTTTCAAGGCCAAAGATCGCCCAGATTGCAAACCAGCCAATATTAATCTGATTTATGCTTCAAGTCTTGCTAATGGCCGTTCTGCATGAGATCCATTCTGCTAAAGATCCATTTGACACTCCCTCACAGATACGGAAGTCAGAATTTAGGCATCTTGCTTTTTCAAGCGAAAAGTACAAGACCGTTTTGATGGGTTTAACACTTAAATCTCTGTAGATATTTTACGATATAGTGACGTCAAACTCTTAGGCGACAGTTTTTTATATCAGAGAATTTAACTCAATGATCATATTGTTGGCGATAAAGTTTCAAAAGAGAGATGATAAAACAACATTTTATAGCGAACCCCGTTTTGCTACTCAATAAAGTGTAGCTTGTCTTGTAATAAAGAATATCATTCTATTCGTGAGTTATCATTTTTTAAAGCGGATGGTCCGGATGTGGCACTGCTAAAATATTTACGTTTTTGGTATCACTTTGTTATCCAGATCTACAAATATCTACATTTACGTTGTATGGGAGTTGCCACGATATTTTGACACAAATTTACACAAATCATGTCACACCTACTGTTTGGACCTCTTTCATACAAAATTTTATTTTTTATAGGAGGAGGTAGTTGTAAGAGATATAAAACAGTATTATCCCATCCAGATTATTAGTAACACGTTGTGAAAGTTTCAAAAAAACCGGTCCAGAAATGAGGCCAGGCATAGAGTTACTACTTATATATAAAGTAAAATTTCTAATTCTTACTTATAAATTCAGTCTATAAATAAAAATGCAAGATTAACAGCACATGATGTTATATTTGACACGGTTTTTGTCTCTAATACCTTAATAATGAATTTTGTCCCAACAAAGCGTCTCGTGCTGTAAGATTCGCTTTACTTTTTCAATTTGAAAAAAAAATTTCAGCTGAAGTACACCTTATGCTCACCGAAGCTTATGATGACTATGTTTAATTGGTTTCAATTGGCGAGGAATGGTTTGTGCGGTTCACAAGTAGTGAATTTTGACACGGATGCCAAAGATCGCGCAGATTAAAAAAAAAAGTTTAAGCATCAAGTATTTGAGGCATTACTCCATGAAGATTGTTGTCAAACTTATCAAGATATTGCAAATTTATTGAGAGCTACTCAAGAAGCAATATCAAGTCGCTTACAAACAGCAGATAGTTTACAAAAGCAGAGGAAATTTGGTAGCCGAGGGATATTTTTTGCATATCCTAAATGCTGCTTAAGCGCAACAAAAAAAATCAGTTTAATACCGATTCATTACTTGCCGTAGATGAATCCATTGCGATAACCCAAACCATAAATAATCGTATCTGAAGCCCGTCCAACCAGCTAAATTGACATTAAAGTCAAATATCCACGACGTTGAGGTAACGCTCTATATTTGGTTGAACCAAAACGTTCAATCTTACATGAGCTGCTAAGATCTGAAAACCTGAATGAAAGCAACTGTATCGTTTGAAGCGAACATTGTCCAAAAAACATACAGGCAGGCAATTCAAATACTCCCTTACGACATTTCTCGTCTATATGTTCCAATACCTGCTAAAAACTGTAAAAAAAGATGTGGTTGGCTCTCCCGCCTTGGAATCCCGACATTGACTCGTCTGATTACTTTTTGTTTCGATTGTTTCAGAAAGATTCCTCTGGGATACGCTTGACAGGGTATCCAAAATTAGCTTGCGCCTCTATAGAGGAATACTGGCCAATATTTTAATAAAAGTTTAAAAAAAAGCGTATCTTGATTTTTTACTACTTTACAAGAGAATGAAAAAAGTGAATAACTTTTAAAAGATTAAAATGAACTAAACCTATAGCCCAAAAAATGCTTCTGATGATCCAGTTAAGTTTAGTTAAGTTAAATTTATTGAGACTTCATTATTTTCATATAACAAGATTAACAAACAATTAATAAATAAATAGAATACTTAAAACTATACCGTATTATTTTAATTACATAAGTTCTTATTGATTATGCGACTAGCTTATCGAAATTTGACAAAATTAATAACTAAAATATTAAAAAACAAGTAACAGTGCTATATTCGGCCATGCCGAATCTTATATACCCTTCACAACGTGTAGTCATGCAATAACAATTGTTTGTATCACCATTCATCCCATATAAAATACGTGCATACGTACACGTTAGAATAAATGTGGCATCGAATCCCAGCTGAGCCAAAAAAATTTTATTTTATTTTATTTAATATATTATTTATATTTTATTATTTTTTTTTTAAATTTTTTAAAAAAATTTTTTTAGAAAAATTTTTAAAAAATTTTTTTAAATTTTTTTTTAAATTTTTTTAAAATTTTTTTTTGTAGTTTTTTTTATTATTTTTTTCTTATTTTTAATATATTTTTTTGTTTGGTATGTTTTTTACATGTATGTATGTATGTATGTTGTTGTTGTAATTGTGAAAAAAAACGAGGTGGTCGTGGTTTTTTGCTCATATCTCAGAAAGTTATGGGGCGATTGTGCTGAATTTCAATAGCGATTCATTCCTGGATATTTCCAAGAGATTGATACCATATACAGATCTGAGGAACATATAGTTGCTTCTAAAAGTTGATTTCAACCAACACACGGACAGACGGGCAGACGGACAGACGGATAGACGGACAGACGGTCAGCGTTTAATCGACTCCTCTATTCATAAGCTTTCAGAAAATATATACTTTATGGGGTCGGAAATGAAAATTGTAGAAATTACAAACGGAATGACAAAGCTATATATACCCTTGTGCACCACAGGTGAAGGGTATAATAACCTCCCCGACAATTTATAAACAATGCTTGCTCCCGGCATTTTACCAAATTAGTAGAGTAATATCCACATTTAATAAACTTAATGCTAATAAACTAACTTACAATCTACAAAATAATAAAAAATAACAAAAACAAAAAAACATAATAAATATTACCCCCTGTGTACACCGGGAGTGGTACGTGAATAAAAATTTCGAACAGAAAGACTATCTAGCCGTTCGTGTAAAATTCCAATCGGAGAAATATAATTTGTATTTGACCAATTAAATTCTTGCTCACAAGACAAAATATCTTGCATTATACTACCTTCAAAGTAAGATAATCTTTCTACGAAACGTTTCATCATATCAAGAGCATAAAAGGAAATCGGAGATATGTTAGCCTGTTCATATATAAATTTATTTGAATATCTTTTTCTAAAAGATTCAAAATTTTGTCCAATACATTTTCGCAAAATATGGCGCTCATATAATTCCATTCTATTCATCATTGTCATAGAAATGCTAAACCATATTGGAAATGCGTATGGAAGGATTGGAAGGACTGGTAAAAATTTTGCATTAAATAATCTGAAAAAGGCACCCTTAACCCGATTTGCCTTATCTAATTTATAAGACACGTGTTTATTAAATTTTAAAAGTTTGTTGAAGTTTACTCCAAGATATTTGATGCTATCCTTAAATACGATTTCAGAACCATTTAAAACTACTTTTAAATTTTTGCTTTTCGGATGATCCAATACATATAGAATTTCTTGGTGAGCTGCAACATCTTTTTCGAAACTAACTATATCATGATTATAAAAACATTTAATGATAACTACTTTTTTAATGATAATTTCTATTTTATTATATTAAATTGCATTGCGAACCTCAACGATCGACTTTGGGGCCACTACTCTTCTCGATTTATGCCAATAATTTGGCAGATAATTTAACATATTACAATATTCATATGTATGCCGATGATGTGCAGTTGTGGCTTAGTAGTCCTACTCAATCAATCTCGCAGAACATTAACAAACTTAATTATGATTTAGATAACATCTATAGGTGGGCATCCGTAAATCGCCTTTGTTTAAATCCTAAAAAATCCAAATGTAAAGTGATTCACAGGAAATCTGTACAGCCATCTATATGTGATGATATCGTCATTAACGAAGAGAAAATTGAAATAGTTAGTACTGCACAAAAACTTGGAATTGAATTAAATAGCAACTTAACATGGACAAGTCAGGTCAATATGCTAATCGCTAAATCATAAAGTAAGTTGAAATCATTATGTTCTGTTTAATATGTCACACTATTGAGAATAAGATTGCTTCTTGCTAAAGCTTACTTAGTTCCAAGCCTCACTTACGGTTGTGAACTGTTTTCTATGATTTATCATGACGTCAAAATTACATCACAGCCCCATGCGTATGTGTCTTTTTACATTTCATGTCCTACAGGGTTTGGGGCTTTTTTATTTGACTATATAAATCCTTTATTTTCAACCACAGCTCACTAAATATTTTAGGCGTGATGTGTTTGTATGTGGACTACCAGAAAACGTTAAAGACGCAACTTAGTTAAAAATCGAGATACGTCCGTTTTATATTAAGCCATACGCAAATATTTCAAATTAAAAACTAAAAACTTTAAAAGACTCTGAATTTTTAACATAGATTTAATCCATATAAAAATTTATAAAAATTTTTATTAAAGGACAAGTCTAATTTAAAAGCTCTTTTTTTTGTATTGTTTCAATTCTTACTTTCAACTTAATGATGTATGAATAATACAATTATTTAAACTAAATTTCATGCTCTATAAAGCCTTTCAATAATGTCACAAATTTTAAGTCTCCACATGAATTTATTTTTTTTTTTACAAAACGAAAATTTTGCAATTGTATATTCAAAAAACGTACAACAAGTAATAAAGCAATAAAACAAAAAAATAAAACAGAAAAAAAAGAGAATTTCCCACCACTTAATAAGAGGAAAATAAAAAGCAATTTACAATCCCCTGCTTTTAATGTAAATCACTGATTATAAGTTCACATACAATTTTATCTGCAAACAATACAAAAAATAAAAGACTGCAATACAATAAATGTAATGCAACAGGCAAATAAAAATAAATATTAGTACAAACAAGGATACACATCAAATGAAATGAAATACATGCAAACATACACACAAATACAAAAGGATCCACAGAAATGTGGATGATGCAGTTGAGTTTGAAAATATGTAAGTGCAAACACTTCTTCCATGGCTGGAGTATGATTCTAACAAAAAGTTCAGCTTATCCTAAAAGTCCTTGCATGTTTCAAAGTATATAGTGACAGTGTGTTGAAATGTTGGTTTATTAAAGTGGCAGACGATAAAAAATAACTTTTTTTATTAGCATTTTTCATATACGTATATTGTTATATGAAAATATGAATGTGTGGCGACCATTGCCATCTCAATGAATGTTCGTTTGTTCATTTAGCATTTGTTTGTATTTGTTTCTTCAATGAACACCGCATGCAAGCATACAAATTAACCCAAAATATCATGTTACTGTATAAGAAACAACCATTCAATGGTGGCTTATTAACATTTTTTACTATTACTCCTGCTGCTAACTGAATAAATATGTACATACATACATACATATGTAGTCTAGCTTATGAGTTGGCAGTCAAGAAGTGTTGCCATTTGTTTTTAATAATTAAAAACTCGTATATAAAAAATTTGAATTTCTTTGGTTTAGATACTTAAAATTAACCGGGATTCTTTAATTGCAAATAATAAATGAAATTAAATAAATTTCACTCTTAATGCAGAACATGGCTGATTATCTGATTATGTACTTAAAAGAAGTTTAAAGTTTACAGTTTAGTTTAGGGTACCTTTATAATGGAGTGTGTAGCTAATTGCAAATAATTGTTAAATATTTTGCAATATAAATAGGAATCGGAGGTCAGGCGTTAATGTTTTAATAAATGCTAAGTAATCTTGCAACGTTATTTTTGTACCAACTTCAAGATGTCCCATTAAGTTGTAACTTTGGACGCCCGTTGGGTTTTCATTATTAGAAAAGTCGGCAGTGTCATGTCTTCGTAAAGTAAATATTATATTTCAACTGCTTATAATCAATTGTTAGTTATTACACAGTTAACGCTCACATTATAAAATCAATTTTAATTAAAAAAGTGTAATTTGAAAGAAATTTTCCTGCAGATGTGAACTATCTTAATCTCTTAATCGTTTTAAGTTGCTACTAACACATGCGCAAACCGTATACATATGTGTAAAGCAGCTAATACAACATATGTAATTGTTTATGTTTTTTAAAATTATTGTTTAACACTCAACCGCCGCCGCGCGTCGCTGACTGTTTTCTGGCATCAGAGATTTCTGCCAACAGCTGATGTCAGGAGGCTTGTCAGAACAAATTAGAGCACGCTCTATTTGAAATGTTGTCAGATGACTTAGCGCATGTGTTTTACAGAAGTAATGTTTTAATGCTAACACACGTCACGTACGTCTTTAGCAGTGGGAAATTTTACAAGCCATATTGAAAAAAAAACATACGGTGTATTAGCTGCTTAACAAAACAAAAAATAATGCATGTTGAATCAACATTGTTCATACATTGTTCATTCATTACAAAACTATTATAAAATTTTAAGAATCATTTTGATCATAAAGCTAAATATTAACGGCCCAACTCATAAAAATTAAAACAGCTTTATAGTTAAATTTTAATAAAAAAATCAGTTCTATAAGCATTAAATAATTTTTATAAATAATGCATTAATATCCCTGATGAATTTGAAAAGAAACCAACAAAAATTTGGAATAGATTAACAACAAAAATTAAAGTCTTCATTTACAATTAAAAAATTATAAAAATCAATATGATTCAGCTACAAAATAACGGAATATTTCTTTTAAATGAAATAAATTTAAGTTTAAAATTGAACTCGAGACATAGTATCGGATTAGATTTTTTTAAATCCCTCAATATGAAGAACAAAGGATAGGACTTAACTCACAAAATACATTATGTCTGTACGAAATTCCAATTCATACATGGCGGTCAAAATAAATTAGTGGATTACATTTTTTTCATCCAAAATATCTCTTGAAATAATGTTGCGGACTACATACTTTTCTTAAACCATTCAATATATGTATCAAATAAAATGACTTTAATAGTAAAATACAATTAACACCGAAACATTCCATATCCAAGGTATATAAATGATATAAAATGACGGATGGCATATTGTTTTAATCACATAACAGTCATTTACTTAGACTACGCAATGCCCACAACTTTGTTTAAGTATTTTCAACACATTGTGACTGAAAGAAATAACTGCTTAAGTCGACAAATTAAAATTGAGATATTCGCCTGTGTTCTGCATTCCGAATAAAATCACTCGGAATGCAGAACACAGGCGAATAACACTATCAATGTTCTGCAATTTAAAATTACTCTCAAGCGAATTTTCAATTATTTTGGAAAATTGTTCATGAAGTTAAAGCAATTCTACGCTTATTTTTTAATGAACAACATCATTTGAATTATAATTTACATTTTATAATTTACTAGAAAAGCCCGGCGCTTGGGGCGTACCCTTGATAAATAAAAATGCATTCTGATTTTTAATTGAATATCAAGTGCAAAAAGCTAAAAATTATAACTTTTTTTAACGGGCGTGGCACTGCCCACTTTTCTAATCACGAAGTTGTACAGTCATGACAACTCAATATGTGTGCAAAATTTCAGACAAATCGATCTAGTGCAAGGAGCTAAAATCTATCACTTATTTCTTATGGGCGTCGCACTGCCCACTTTTCTAACCACGAAATTATTTAGTCATGACAGCTCGATATGTGTGCAAAGTTTCAGAAAAATAGGTCTGGTGCAAATACCTCAAAATTATAACCTTTTTTTATGGGCGTGGCACTGCCCACTTTTTTAATCACGAAATTATAAAGTCATGACAGCTCAATATGTGTGCAAAGTTTTCGAAAAATCGGTCCAGTGCAAGTACCTCAAACTTTAAACTTTTTTAGGGCGTGGCCCCGCCCACTTTTCTATCACGAAATTATTTAGTCATGAGAGCTCAATGTGTGTGCAAAGTTTCAGAAAAATCGGTTCAGTGCAAGTACCTCAAACTTTAAACTTTTTTAGGGGCGTGGCCCCGCCCACTTTTTTTCACCCATAAACACTCCCTGGTATGTTTACAACAACTTACCAAAGTTTTAGCCCGATCGGTTTTACAGTTTCGGAGTCTATAGCTAACACACACACACACAGAGTTTCACTTTTATATATATAGATTTTATAAAGGGTCCGCCAAATAACTTTTTTTTTAAATGCTATAAAAAAATGCTGAATATTTTTTGTGTGGCACGTAGCACCGTCCTGTTGAAACCAAATGTTGCCAATATCCTCCTCTTCAATTTTTGTGAACAAAACATCGTTCAACATGGCCCGATAACGATCGCCATTGACTGTAACGGCCACTCCATGCTAATGGCCCAATTATGCCTCTGGACCAAAATCCGCACCATACAGTGATTTGTTTTGGATGTATCGGCTTTTCAATGTATGCGTGCGGGTTTTCTGTGCCCCAAATGCAACAATTTTGCTTGTTTACATACCCGCCAAGATCAAAATGAGCTTCATCTGAAAATCGGCCAAAGTATTGTCGCAATATTTCCCAGGATAAAACTAATTATCTGTCAAATCAGACATGAACTAAGTGTTACCATTCACGAAATAAGCACTAGTTGAAAAAAACGTTAGAAGGCGGACCCTTTATTTAGCTAAATGCAAAAAAAAAACAATAAGTTCTTTAATTTATAAAGGCCAGAATTCATACACAAATTTTTATTTAAAAAGGTATCAATTTACAAAAATCAACCCTGCCATGGGACTCCATAGTTCTTTTTACAACTGTAGTTAAATGTGCGGATCATAAATATGGCATACTTGCTTTTACGCCTACGTCCCATTCAAGAAGGTTCTTTAATCTTACTAATATAATAAGTGTGAATGTTTGGATGTTTGTTATTCAAGGCAATAACCTAGATTAACACATAGGCTACCCTTTATCACAATATTCAAGCAAATTCGCGGAAATATGCAAATTTTTTTGTTTTGTATTTAGTTAGTCGGTTGTTCAAAGATTTCGAGTGCTAGTTAAAAATATTTCTTTTTTTATTTTATGGATAAGTTTAATGTTCAACATAAACTCACTGAAAAATTGCATATGACATATTGTACCCTTCCAAACCCAGATGGAAATAAGAAGTTATCCTTACATCAAATTTTAGTTTTCCAAATACATTTTGTTTTAAGTTTTCCTGCCAATAGCACTATGTATCGAATATTAGACTAACTTTAATGAAAACTTTAGAAGAAAGGCATACAATTTGTCACATAAGAAATAATCCATCAACCTTTTTACAGTTTATCTTATCCCCTATCTACTGTAACAGTAATACCTGTTTAGTGTGCCTTTAAATTAGACGATTTTTCTATTTGCTTTAAAAGCTATTTACACAAATGCTTTCTGTAACTCCTTTTTTATGATCCTTGTTAAAACTAATTTTGGATTCTATGCAACACTACTTAACTTTTTTTTTTTTTTGTTAAAAAAATATTAACTCAAACATTGATATGTCAAAAAATACATTCATTGACATGTCAATTGCGTGGCATTTTAATATGATTACATTTCATATGGTGTCCTGATTTTAACTTCAAGGATTTTTCTTGTTTTTTTTTCTCAGTCATTCATTATGACTTCATGGAACAGTTTGCATACCAACCCAAACCCCCCAAACTCTTACAAACACACACACACTCACACACATTTAGCAGCATATAATTTAATTCCAAAAAAGTCTGCACAGTTTTAAAATTTTTCTGCATGAATTTCGTGGGAGTCCGGGTGACGGGGTAAACGAAAATAAATAAAATTGATGCCAGCCTGCTGTGATAGATTTAATTTAATATTATGAACCAGAAATGAAAAAAAAAATGAACAAAATGTGAGAGACAAAAAAGAATTAAAGAAACCAAGACTGATATTGGTTGGTTCCTCATGTATAGAAAATTGCACATATGAACTGCAAAGCCACTACACACTCTAAGTATTTCATGTAAAAGAACTTCTACTGTAATAGCAATGATTTGAAAAAGGTTAGAGGATTTTTGTGGGTACTTGGCTGTAACGAAAAATAATGTGTCCGGGAGTATGAGAGGGTTTTATCAGTGTGTATTTTGTTGGATGTGTTAAAGCATGTGTCTGCAATGGCTTTATTTCACACAGTAAATTTAAGCCCATACTTCGAATTACACTTGTGTTCTTTTTGTTGTTTTTTTTTTTTGCTATGGCAAACAAAAAAATGTTTGTTACCGGAAACATTTAATTGAAATTTATTACGTTTTTTTTTCACAAACTTTTTAAATTTAAATTTCTTTTATTTGTATTAAAGCTAAGCAAAAATTTTTTTCTTAAGATGAAATAAAATATGCTTTTGTATAGAATCATACATATGTACATACATACATATGCACATAACTATAGTATATGGAACATCATATAATTAATCTTAATTTAATCTATTTTAGTAACTATTAAGTCTTCATTAATCATTGAGTAATAAGGAACAAATTGTTTCCCTATTCTGGTTCTCCATAACAAAAGGACACATAATTTCGTGTTAGTTTTACTCGTCATAGTCATAGAAATGATGCATGCTGCACAGTTTTGACCTCGTCGCATACAATGTACAGTATGTGATACATGTATTCGTACAATACAGTTTAAGGTTATTTTTAAATTTAAATCTGTTATTAAATATCATTTTATTTAAGTATTGTTTTTTATTGCAAAGTCTGAACATTAAGGCGGGTCGAAAAAAAAAGTTGTATCTGTCACCCCCTAGAATGAAAGATATGTCAATAAAGTTTCTAAAACAGGAAAACATTTATTCTGCCACGCCCCAAAATACAGCACTTTTTGTTTTTTATACATAGCTCCGCCATTTAAAGTCCGATCTCATCATATCGCAAATCGTTTTTCATGGCTTGACTGTGGCTTCAATTTTGCCCTGGGTAACTTTTTAATCTAACGACAAATTAAAGATGTCATTTATGATATCTCGGATCCTTCCCCTCTCATGTACATTTTTTTTACGTGACAAGAAAGTCCTTCTAAAACTTAATATGTCGAGCTTTTAATATACTTACTTCTATGACACGCCTACTTTTACCATTAAACCAAGTCAATAACAATACATGTTTGTTTGTATTGAGGCGGCCGACCCGCCTTACTGAACATGTGAAGTTGAAAAGAAAACACAAACTTGAGAAATATTACAAGCGTTGCCAAAGAACAATTTTTTCTTCACTGGTTATTAGAAATCTCCTTTGAAATTTGTAGCCTCTTTTTAGTCTTTTCTAAGCTTTTTTTAGCTGTTTTTTGGTCAACATGAACTGACAACACTGTTTAGAGGTTTACTCCTTTAAACGTTAAAATTACAAATCCTTAATTGCTTCACGCAAAGAATAAATTATAAACATGGTTGTGATAATCATAATCAAAGATCCACACACTATGATTTGATTGTATGATTGTGGTTTAAACATTTAATGGTTAAAAATTATCATTATTATGTTTAAGTAAAGTATCATGCCGTAATCACATTATGACTGCAAATAATATGAACAATATTTGCTCCTTCCAAAGGCAAATTTTTGTTTTTGCTGTTATTTATATTTTAAATACAATTTTTTATCAATATTTTCTTTCATTTTATTATTTATTTTTATCAAACTTTTTAAATAAAAAAAAAAAATAGAATACCCATTGAAAACAAAATAATGTTGAAAGATATCATAGCTTGATTGCTTAGTAATCATACTGTTATTTCACATATAATTTAATTGACTAATTCACAAGGCTGTCCTAAGTGTTGTGTAGTCATAAAGATTATAAAGTTTTCTAATTTTAGACCTTTTAAATTTTGTAAAAAAAATATGGCTTTATGACAATACGACACTTAGGAGACCTTGTGAAATAGTTAAATGATTTTTTTAAACTTTAAATGCTTTTAAATATAAAACTATGTTTGTGAAGACATCATAATATTTTTGTTATTTTAATAATGTTAATCATACTATTTTTACAGGACAACCATATTGAAGTTTTGAAGAAAAATAAAAATTAGATGATAACATTCAAACAACCGAACCAATGATAAAACAAAATAAAAACAACTATTACTTGTTTTCGATAACCAAATATTGTTACAGAGAATATAATATGACCGTCGTGATTATGTCGTAATTATGGTTTTTGTTTACGTGTATAAACAATTTATTTAGTTTTTATTATTATAATAAAAGTTCTACTAAAACGATTTTCATTATTTCTGGACAGTTGTCGTTTGTGAAAGTGGAATTAAAAAAAAATTTTTTAATCGTTTAGCTACTTTTAATTAAAATTAGTTTTTGCCATTCCCGTTTGTATTAAAAGACGTTAAATGCAATTTAAGTTAGCATACTCCTGGCAGTGAGCTAAGTTTCTTTAAAATAGCCATGTTGGCGTTAAAAATATCCAGCATTTTGTTTATTAATTTTGCATTTGACTGTATATTTCCCAGGATAATAGTTTTTTCTCATCTCGCTCTCACACTTCTTTCTTGGATTAAAGTGACAATTAAATAAATCAAGAAAACAGATTATTGTGTCAAACATAATAATCTGTTTTCTAAAAAAAATAAAATCATACTTTAATAAGTACATACAACGACTGTGATGATGATCACGACGACAATGGTCCTTTTCACATGCTGTGAAGTATGCTGACTGCAAACACCATTAACACACATACAGCTTAAACCTACAGTTCTAGTGAAGTAGAGATTTTTTCAAATTTTTTAAAGGGTCAGCAATGACAACAGATTACATTGCAGTAATGTGACATGTATCGTATCAAATAATTCTGTGGCAATAGGGTAAAACTGCTTATGTCTCTTTTTTAAGTTTTAACGAAAGCACTTTGAAATTTTTGAAGTGATTTTTATAATTCGATTGCCTTTGAAATAAAGACTATTATATGAATTCCGCGCTGTATTAATTTAAGAGCATATGTGACCTTCTCCGAGAAAAGGGACCTAGTGTGTGCAAATGAACTTTTGAGAAAAACGCATTTAAAGTTGCATAACGCATTATCACTGTGACCACACCTTCAGTTGGGAGATGCGATTTAGTATGGTTAGTCTCTTTTTTTTGTGTAGGTTATTATTCCAAATGATATTGTTCATTAAAAGAATATAGGTTATAGTTTATATATATCTTCCTGTAAAGTTGTCCAAAATAGTTAAAAATTTTATTTATATTGTCATAGTCTTATTATCTTAATTTAGCTTATGTCACCTTAACCAGTTATTTCTTTTGCCACAGAATTCAAACTATGGATAGCATCACAAGGTGTGCTGTTAAGTCTTATTGTCATTAAGTCCTACTTTCTTAAATTTTAAAATTGTTTAACAATTTAACAACCAACAAGAAATGGTAATAACCCATTCTTAAAAAATATGACAATACGACATGATAGCAGACCTTATAAAATCAACATATTGTTACAGATTTATTTTTAAATAGCTTAGTTTACATTATAATTTATTTTAGTTGCAGTAGTTTAAGTTACTGTAGTTTTATTTGTATTAGTTTATTTCGCTGGTTGTTCAAACATGATGTGAGTTATTATGTGCAGCATACTTTTAGGCACTTTTATTATTCTTGCATATTACTTAACATTAACATTACGTCTTAATTTAAATGTAACGGTTTTCGAATGTACTAGTGTGTACATACGAGAACTTTGTCGAATGTTACCCAACACCACTATGTTACTATAAATAGCCGAACAACACAGCTAACATGATCAGTATAACAGTAGAGCTTGTTAAGCGTGTGTCAAAGTGAGTTTGATAATAAAAGTGTATAACAATAAGTGAAATAAGTAAAGTTCTATAAACAATATCTGAGTGTGTTTAAGTAAATAAAGTGCTCTTAATGTTATAACTAATTTTAACTGTTTTTGATTACAATAAAAGAACTCACAGTTTATTTAAAGGATATAAGCCAACGTTTATAAAAGGTATAAACGTAACAACATGTTTATAACTAATCAACCATAATTTAAATCTACCATTTGGGAAGAGTATTTTCAAAACTACGAGGCTTTTGGTCATACACATTCTTACACACATACATACAATGCGCAATAAATGAAGTCTATAAACAAGAGAATGAAGAATAAAAAATAAATGAATTATTTGTACATAAAAAAAAGGATATTCAAACTAAATTTTTTAAACTTTAGTAATTAAAGTGACATCAACAGTGATTTCTGGATGATGAGATGAATTTGCCAACTTTAACCATAAACTCACTAAACAAGTAGACATTGAACTCTCACACATGCACACACGTCCATACATATATTTGCAACTGGGGATAACAAGTGTTAAAAGTATAAAATTAACATGTTTACTTACGGGAAAAAAAATTAAACTTTATCACAAGCTAGCAATTAAATCGCAACCATAAACACATCATCACAAACGTTTCAATTTAAATAGGACATATAAGAGTGTTGTATTCGGCTTTACCAAATCTTGTATACCTTTCACTAGTAAAATATTTATATTGTTACGTTTATACCTTTTATAAACGTTGGGTTATTTCCTTTAAATAAAAGTTGAGTTCTTTTATTGCAATTAAAAACAGTTGAAATTTTACTTTACTTATTGTTATACACCTTCATTGTCAAACTCACTTTGACACATACTTAACAAGCTCAACTGTTAAACTGATGTTGTTAGCTGTGTTGTTCGGCTATTTATAGTAACATAGTGGTGTTCGGTAACATTCGACAAAGTTCTCGTATGTACACACTAGTACATTCGAAACCCGTTACATTTAAATTAAGACGTTAAGTAATATGCAGGAATAATAAAAGTGCCTAAAAGTATGCTGCATATAATAACTCACATCATGTTCGAACAACCAGCGAAATAAACTAATACAAACAAGTAAGAGCGCTATATTCGGCCGTGCCGAATCTTATATACCCTTCGCAATGTGTAGTCATGCAATAACAGTGGTTTGTGTCACCATTCATCCCATATGAAATACGTACATACATATAAAAACATACATATATAAAAACGTCCTATTGTAAAATTAAAAATTCACGTATGTATGTTAAAAAAACAAAAAAAAAAAAAAAATTTTAAAAAAATTTTAAAAAAAAATTTAAAAAAAAAATTTAAAAAAAAATTATTATGTATATAATATATATAAAAACAAAAAAAAAAAAAAAATAAAAAAAAAATTAAAAAAAAAATAATAAAAAATAATAAAAATATAAATAATATATTAAATAAAAAAATAAAAAAAAAATTGTAAAAAAAGTTAAAAAAAAATTTTTTCTTGGCTCAGCTGGGATTCGATGCCACGTTTTCTCTAACCAGTATACACGTTTGTATGTATGTATGTTGTTGTTGTAATGTTGTTTATGTGAAAAAAAATCGAGGTGGTCGTGGGTTTTTGCTTATATCTCAGTTGTTTATGTACTGATGTTTCTGATTTTCAATACCGATCTACTACCGAATATTTCTGATATTTTAATACCTTACCCGGGTCCAACCTATGTCGGGGGGCTTCAAAAAGTTGATTTCAACATACACACGGACAGACAGACAGACTGATAGAGCTTAATCGACTCCCCTATTCATAAGCTTTCAGAAAATATATACTTTATGGGGTCGGTAATGAAAATTGTAGAAATTTCACACGGAATGACAAACCTATATATACCCTTTTTCACTGTGTGAAGGGTATAATAAAACTACAGTAACTTAAACTACTACAACTAAAATAAATTATAATGTAAATTAAGCTATTTAAAAATAAATCTGTAACAATATTATTTTTGTATTTCTTAAAGTTTATCACTTATGGGCAAATTTTCAACAGATATTTGAACAAGTAAAAGCGCTATATTCGGCCGTGCCGAATCTTATATACCCTTCACAACGTGTAGTCATGCAATAACAGTAAATTCACGTATGTATGTTAAAAAAAACAAAAAAAAAAATAAAAAATAAAAAAAAAATTTAAAAAAAAAAATTAAAAAAAAAAAAATTATTATATACATATATAATATATATAAAACAAAAAAAAAAAAATAAAAAAAAATAATAATAAAAATATATATAATATATTAAATAAAAAATAAAAAAAAAATAAAAAAAAAATTAAAAAAAAAAATTTTAAAAAAATTTAAAAAAAAATTTTTTTGCCTCAGCTGGGATTCGATGCCACGTTTTCTCTAACCAGTATACACGTTTGTATGTATGTATGTTGTTGTTGTAATGTTGTTTTTATGAAAAGAAAATCGAGGTGGTCGTGGGTTTTTGCTCATATCTCAGTTGTTTATGTACCGATGTTTCTGATTTTCAATACCGATCAACTCCCGAATATTTCTGATATTTTAATACCTTACCCGGGTCCAACCTATGTCGGGGGGCTTCAAAAAGTTGATTTCAACATACACACGGACAGACGGACAGACGGTCAGGGCTTAATCGACTCCTCTATTCATAAGCTTTCAGAAAATATATACTTTATGGGGTCGGAAATGAAAATTGTAGAAATTTCACACGGAATGACAAACCTATATATACCCTTTTTCACTGTGTGAAGGGTATAAAAAGTGACAGGAAAATAGATATCTAGCGGCTTAAGAAAATCATTTTTGTAACAGAACTTAATATTTGGGTTAATATTTTTAGCTGTTTGTCTCTTGTTGTTTTGGAATTTTGTTTCCCTCTTCACCCACTCACGGTTTATAGTGGTATGTTCAAGTGTTTAACTAATTTTATAAATATGTTTTCATTGCGTTTTTTTACAAAATAGGAGTAAAGAGTAAAACAAGTTAGAGCACTATAATCGGCTGCATTGAATTTTTGATACCCACCATTTAATGTACTTTTATAGTACAAAATTTATTATTTTGTTATTAGCAGTAATCGCTATGAAATAATCTCTTCATACTAAAATATGTGTCACTTTCTTTGTGTAAGTACGATTTGCTATTAATTTATTTTCCTAAATTTCTTCTTGCAATGAAAGTGGACGTTAAAGTAGGCGTGTCAATATAGTTTCTGCTAATAAATTCAACTTAGATATTTCAATATAGTCTTTTATTATTCCAAAAACTTTATCCATATAGCAATTATATGAATTTAAAAAAAAGCGTTATATGGGAAATGGGCGTAAAAGTGGGCGTGTCACCTAAAATTTCTGGCATAACAATAACATTGACTAGAAGGATATACGTAGCAAATTTTATCATCATACCTCTAATTTTGTCGGTTTTATGAGCTTTTAAATTTCATTAACAATAGATAACGTGAAAGTGGGCGTTATAGTAGGCGTGTCGAAGTTGTTTTTAATAATGAATGCAACTTGGATATTTTAATATAGAGTCCTTTGTTCTTCCAAAATCTTTATTCATAAGGAAATAATATGAATTTGAGATAAAGCGTTATATAGGAGGTGGGCGCTAAAGTAGGCGTGTCATCTTAATTTTTCGTTATTGCAATCTCTTGATCAAAAAGCAATTTTTGCAAAATTTCAGCATTGTACAGCTAGTTTTGTTAGTCTTATTACATTTTTAATTTTAAATATACCGAAAAAGATAACGAGCGGTATAAATTTTCCTACATCTTAATCCATAACTTCTTTAGTAATGCATAGATTTGGGCGATTTTCAGGGAAAGTTATTTTTTTACTCAGAAAATATACATTCGAAATTTCATCGCTCTACGTCAAGGCACTTAGACACATTTTATGCGATGTTGGAAGGACATTGATTTTTACCTACTCTTGCATTACAAGCAATAACTCTCTTCCAAATAAACCGATTTAGCCCATTTTTAATACCAAACAAACCTTGTGAACAAGAAATATTCTGGCCCCCTAACTTTTTCGGCTTACGCTTTATCGTGCTTTCAACAGACGGACGGACATTGCTAGATCGGCATAAAATGAAACCAAGTCTTAGAAAATATATACTTTATGGGGTCTAAAATGGATATTTCGATGTGTTACAAACGGAATGACAATATATAAATGAATATACACCCACCATTTATTTTGGTGGTGGGTACAGGATACACTTATACAGGTGGCGGTGCCAGGCCAGCTGATTATTTTTTTGTGTGCCAATGCTTGTCAGTGCCAAGAATTGTCAAACTCTTTATATAAAAAGAAGAGTCCAAAAATACTCTCCCTTACGCTACCACCTTATGTAATTACACCATGGGTGGGTATAAACAAGAAATGCATGTTGAATAAACATTGTTGATACAAATTGTTTTTGGCATAAAAAAGCAAAAAAAAAAAAAACATTTCACCTTTTTCGAATATTTATAGGGAACGCAAATTATTTTTGAATTTGCAAACGGATTAACGATCCTTTATATACTCTAACAACAATGTTGAAGGGCATACAAAGAGCTTTAATTATTATCAAAACAAAAATATAATCAAATAATAAGCAAGAGAGTCTCTAAAATATCAAAACCAAAATTATATTTGTTTCAAATGTCTGTGTCTCTGAGAGACCATTAAAAGCACAAAACATTCATATAATATTTTTATAAAGAGAAAATCAAGTTTAATTAGTTTTTGCGGCTACAGAATTTTATGCACTACACAGATTCGTTTTTTTTCTATTTTAGCATTAGTTTTTTTAATTTTTAAAAACTAAAAAACGATGTGAAAGCGTAAGCATAGGTACGCATAAAAATTTCAATAGAAAATCAGCTTAATAAAACCTCTAAAACCTCTGATAACTTTTTTTTACACACGACACTTTATCCTTTACAAAATTCGATTAATGACCACTTTGACCAAAATTTTTCATTTATCTCAAAGACATACTAAATCTTTAAATAGTAATAATCCGGTCTATAAATTATCCTAGAGCTGGAAGTGTTTAATTTTTGTGGTAAAAATAAGCAAAAAAAACTCAATACCAATCTGCTCCCAAATATATGTATATGATATTTTAATACCTTACACGGGTCTTGGCAGGGTCGGGGGCTTCAAAGAGTTGATTTCAACATACACACGGACAAACAGATAATGTTTAATCGAGTCTCCTATATATAAGCTTTCAGAAAATATATATGTACTTTATTTGGTCGGAAATTAATATTGTAGAAATATCACTTGGAATGACAAACCTATATATACCCCTTTACACTGTCTTGTGATGGGTATAATAATTGACTTTAACATTTTGATGCGCGCCTTAGTTTTCAATTCAAGAAAACTGGCGATGAATATGACAATAAAACAGGCAAAATACCGACAATTACCCTACGTTGCCACAGGCAAGTATTTACTTGCAAGTAGTGTATACGTATTACTAATGAAAATCAGGAGAAATGCCAAAAAAAACACAAAACTTTTTTGAGTGGCTACACAGCACAGTGCAAGTTCATTTTTAAAATGTCGTCAACAAATAAACTTCAAACAAATTTAAAACAAATGGCGCTGCTTAAATTGGTAATTAAGTGTTGTCAATAGCCACTATTGGACGTTACCTTTAGACATATAACTTTTTAATATAATTTTTTTTATTTAAAATTGATATTTATTTTAAAACTTACATTTAAAATGAATATTTATATTTTTTTTTAATATTCTTCATATAAATATATACATATTTATTAAAAAAACTAGCTGAATTATTTACCACAACTGTATGATATATTAGTGAGTTAACAAAACACTCAGTATTAGACAACACTGTTTTTCGGCTTGTCACTTTACTTGCCGTAACTGTAAAAATTTTACTTGCTTAAAAATTTCTTCGCAAGCTGAGCAGAGACCTGCGCCGAACGGCTGACAGCCGGCTAAGCTGCGCCGCCGATCATTTTTGGCAGCCGCCGCCGCCGATATTATTTCGGCTAAAAATCGGCTTAAAGTAAGCCGCCGATATATTTTTTAATCAGTTTCTTGAATTTTATTGCTCAAATTATAACAATGTTTGTCTTAACAAGTAACAGTGCTATATTCGGCTGTGCCGAATCTTATATACCCTTCACAACGTGTAGTCATGCAATAACAATTGTTTGTGTCACCATTCATCTCATATAAAATACGTACATATGTATATACTGGTTAGAATAAATGTGGCATCGAATCCCAGCTGAGCCATAAAAAATTTATTTTATTTTATGTAATATATTATTTATATTTGATTATTTTTTTAAAAAAATATGTTGAAATCAACTTTTTGATGCCCCCCGACATCGCTTGGACTCGGATGAGGTATTAAAATATCATAACATAAAAAAATATCATTAACATACATACGTAAGTTTATAATTTTACAATGGGATGTTTTTATATATGTATTTTTTTATATGTATTTACGTATATCATATGGAATGGTGATAAAAACAACTGTTATTGCATGACTACACGTTGTGAAGGGTATATAAGATTCGGCACGGCCGAATATAGCGCTCTTACTTGTTTACATGTATTTATGAATGTATGTTGTTGTTGTAATTGTGTAAAAAAACGAGGTGGTCGTGGTTCTTTGCTCATATCTCAGAAAGTTATGGGGCGATTGTGCTGAATTTCAATAGCAATTCATTCCTGGATATTTCCAAGAGATTGATACCATATACAGATCTGAGGAACATATAGTTGCTTCTAAAAGTTGATTTCAACCAACACACGGACAGACGGTCAGGGCTTAATCGACTCCTCTATTCATAAGCTTTCAGAAAATATATATAGTTTATGGGGTCAAAAATGAAAATTGTAGAAATTACAAACGGAATGACAAAGCTATATATGTATACCCTTGTGCACCACAGGTGAAGGGTATAAAAAGAGAAGAAATCTAATTAGCATAATAATCGCTACATTTGAATAGAAAACAGCTGAATATTTACTATTAGTGGGTTTTAGAAAGAATGGAATATGAGAAATAATTTCCTACATTACATCACTGGTACAAACGTTCGTTGAAATCTTTTAAAAGTTTAAGTTGTGTTTGAAGTAAAGGTAATTATGAGCGGAAATAAAAAAATTACAGGTTTTTTTTTAAAAAATGGAGAGAGAAGAAGACATAGCTTCCAGCTCGGACTCAGATCTTGAGTTAAATTCAATAGAGTCCGACATAAAAAATTACAAAGATGTATTAAACACAAAACAAGAAGTTAAAAATAAATCAAAAACAGTTTTAATAAAAAAAACAGCAGGAGACTCTCCTGTCTGGAGTTATTTTGGCCAAATGTTTATTAACGGGAAAATTATTTTAAATAAATATTTTCTTTGCATACTGTTTTTTATTTGAATATCTAAATGTATATTAAATTCGATACATTTGAGCCGGCTAAGCCGATTTTTTGTATGAGCTGAACAAAATATGGCTAGCCATTCAGATATCGGCTCACAGCCGGCTTTCAGCCGCCGCCGGTCTTTTTGGTAGTCAGCCGCCGCCGCCGTTCAAAATAATCGGCGCAGGTCTCTGAAGCTGAGTCGCAGGTTGCCAAAAATATAGTGTTGCCATTTTATATATTAAATTGGAAAAATAAGAACAAAAACTTATTTTTTATATAAAACATAAAAGAACATTACAAAAATACAATAAAGAAATAAAATTACGTGTTTTTATAGTTTTTTTGTGATATTATTACATTTTTTATCAATAACTTTAATTTTATTCATTATAAATTATATATGCGGTATCCCTGAAATTTGTATTGCTAAAATACACATCAGCTGATTATTAGGTTGTTGCTGTCTTCAAAATAATTATGAAGCTGACTTCAGAGCAGCATTTGAAGCCGTGAAGTCTGCTGTCGTCTATGTGTTTAGAGCTTCAGAATCTTTGCTAGCAACCTAGCCGTAAATAAGCTCCTATTTAATTTTATTTGCTTAATAACTCCGATCTAAAAGTCAAACGATTCTGATGCAATACAGCGAGGAATACAAAGAGTAGAATTAATGAATTTTAATTGTATTCCTATATTTTTCTTAGTTTAAGCTTTAAAATTATATGTGAAAAACTTTGCTGACAATGTTCGTAGTCGGTGACGGACTCCCAACAGTGGACATGGTATTTTTTGTATAAAGTAATTTTTAATTATGTTAAATCAATAGAAATTAAATAAAAAAGGAATTTTCAAACTCAGTGTGGACAAAGTAACTCTATTACTAGTGTTCGTGAGTGAACAAAAAATGACCAAGATTTAAACACTGGGCGTTACACTACAACGTTTTTAATAATCCAAAAAATGTCCGACATATTCCCGTAACATTATTTCATTTTTCTTTTTTTCTTTTCTCATTAACTCTACAACTTTTTTGTGTTTATAGTTGTTTTCGACACTTTGTTGACCTTTTGCTAATTTATACAAATCATTGTGGCGTGACTATTATATAACTCTCCGTCACCGCCTTCCCCACTGTGTTTCACAAAGTCCTTTGTACTATTTACTATAATACATCATCAATTACAACTTGGTATATGGTATATGTATGTCTGTTTATAATACATATTAACATATGTTTGACAAACTTTTGTGCGTTCTTGGCAACAAATAAAATCCATCATTATTTTGCCAATGTAAGCGAAAAATTGATTAATAGGATTTTGAAGGATTTATAGTCGCATAGCTGTGAAAAGTTCAAATGTGATTAAGCAAAATGAACAATTTAGGTATTTAAGAGCATTTATCACAAATTAATGTTAATTCAATTATTTGTATCCAAAGATATATAAGTTACACATACGCAATTTGACACATATTTAAATAACTCAAATATGTACCTTATTAAAATTGTGTGATTTGCTCTGATGGTTGGTGGGTTAACGTAGTAGTTCACAGCACGCAAACACTCAAGTGGAGTCTGTATGACTCCGTTTTGACAGGACCACATCACTCGTCAGTTCTAATGTATCCCAGAATAAATCCAAGAGTAAGGCTACTAGATCCACCCCGTGGCCGTGAGGTATCTCAGTAGATAACTCAGTTCAACTTCAGATTGCTCTACAATTTAGATATTTTCTTTTTTACTTATTTTTGAAAACAAAATTTCTCTTTGTCTGCCCTATTGAAGTACAATTGATTTTGTTGTGCTCAATTGAATTTTTGCAGGAAATAAATTAAGTGACAACTTTTTATTAAAACTTTTTATAAATTAAAATATTCAATTTGTAATAAGGCTTTTAAAAAACACTAATGATAAAATTATATTATTTAAAAGAGGTTTCTATCAACAATAAACTATAATTACAACACTGCTTCAAACAACTAGCAAATACAAGAACCGCCACATTTCTCACCACTTATATTTTATCCTATCGCTATGCCAATTCAACACAACTTATGATATCGGATAAAAAGAATAAATTATACTTTGACACTTAAACAACCAACTGTCAAATTGCAAAAGGTGGTGTATGTGTGTGTTTGTGCGTATGCACGAATAGAAGAAGAAAAAATTTTGTTAAGTGAAAAAGTGATGATAAAATATAGTTTTATTAAATTTCATAAAAAAATAAATAAAAATAAGTGTTAAAATTTATAAAAGAAATCAAATGAATTTAAAAAAGTTGCAGTTGTTAAAGGAATAGTGAAAATTATACAGAGAAACAAGTGCATGTTGTAAAAAAATTGCTAAGAATAAAATATTGTCAGCAAGAAAACAAAGAGTATTAAAGAATACAATAATCACTAATAAATAAATACATTTTATATCAATAAAAGGTAAATAAATTTCTGTTGAAATTAGATTTTCGCACTAAAACAATAAAACATAACGTTTATAGATTTCTATTAAATGAAATAAAATTCCATTTATCTTAAAAGCCAAGAAAGATGTTGCTGGCAGCGCAGCAGCACCGCCCAAAAACAAAATTTTAACGGGTCATATTTATTACATTGATGACAATGTCTTCCTTAATTTACTCTAAAGTTGTTACTATTTTTTTACTGGATTTTACTGTACTGCGTTTTAAGAAAATTCGACACAAATCGCAAACACTAGTAAAGTCCAGTACAAATTTTGTTAAACGAACGTACCCAATAACAGCGGATGCAGGCGCAACAGCAAAAACAATAAATTGCAATGAAAAGGACATCTTCCATCCTAAAGCGAATTATTCATACAACACTCCATTGAGTTCGAAAAGCTAAATTCAACCATCTACTTTAGAACAATGCGGGCCTTACAAGTTTTGTACATTTAATTTTTGTAATTTTTAAAATTCGTTTTTTAAGTTCGCATTGCGATTACAATTTTATAATCATTCAACTTTTATTTAAGGAATATTTAAACAAATACATTATACATATACATATGTATGTCTGTTTGTATAAGCAATTTAGCTGCATTGGCCAGTATAAGACAGTCTTTCATTTTGTGTGTTAACCACAGCAATGACTCAGAATTAAACCCTTTAATGAACATTTTAGACATGCACACACATAATTGTGTTAAACAACAAAATATATCTCCTGTTATTGAGAACTTACTTAATACAAAAATATTTTTACTTACATATACCTACTACCTACTATGTTGCAGACATGTCAGGTATGAAACAATAATAATTACTATACATTTTGCACACTAAATAGGGAAATAAAACTAAAAATATGTGTGGAAAAAAACAGAGGCTGTCGTGTTTATTGTTCTCACTTCTGTAAGTTGTGGAGAGGTTTTACCGATTTCTTATAGCGATTCATTTCCAAATAGTTACACATGAAAAAAAGGCGGTTCTGTGCAACATGGCGCTTCAAAAGTCGATTTCCTTTAACACACGGTCGGACGGACATCGTTCAATCAACTTTCATATTAAAAAAGTTTCCGAAAGTATAGGATTGATAGGTTCTAGAATAAATCTTATAGCAAAAAACAACCTGAATACATAAAGCTGTGTGTATTTATATAGCCTTTACACCACAGGTGAAGGATATACCAACAGCTGATTCATTGAATGTACAGTAGAAACTCGAAAAAAATAAACTCGCCTAATGTCCCTTCAAAAAACCATTTTTTTTTCTCTAAATTGGCAATTTTATAAATTTTCAAAAATTCTTAGTGGCAACGGTAAGAACTAATATTATTTATTCGTGCTGGTAAAACTCGTAAAATTTTAATTGCCAACTATTCATTTCCAATTTTTCAAGTATAAAATAATGTTAGGAGAAACTCGAAGAACTAAATATTTTTAACATACTTCACTTCCTTTTCTTAATAAGGGAAAGAAGTTATGTGAATGTTTGGATTTTTGTTACATAAAATTTGGTAGACAGACAGATAACAATCTGGATTAGCACATGGGCTACTTTTCATTGCGTTAACTACGCAGACAAAGTCGCAGGCAAACACTAGTAATTAATATAAATTTGTGAGCTGTATATTTATACATATAAGAAATAACATCAGATATACAATAACTAGGTAGGTAGGTAGGAAGGCTGGTGCAAAGTTACCCTCGCACACTCGCCCAGAGACCAATACGGTCCATTGTGACGCCTTATTAAGGAAAAAAAAGAATAATAGAAGATGAACAAGTGCTTTATGTACAATAACTAACTCAAAAGCAATATATTAAGTTTCTACGCAGGGAATTTGGTCAAGAATGACTGAACTTTAAACTAGCTGGTACTAAAAACATAAATCTAACAGCCAAACCTAAGCAGGAGCGTTGAGCCTAAAACGCTTCTGTTAAGATTAGTAAAACGTAAGTTAATTTTTTTGTAATAACTAAAAATAAGTCTTTTAAGACCGCTTAGAAAAGTTAATAAGTATTTCTTAAAAGTTTATTACCCTTGGAACATTTCTGTCAACATTTTCGAGATTCTACTGTACCTTAAAACAGTTACTTGTATTATTTTTGCTAAACGGTTAGTTCACCTTAAAATTTTTTGAAAAAAAAAAATTAAAAGTAAATGCACTCAACTACTTAATCAGCCACCCATGACATTACATGACTTTGGTCTGCTTAAAGCTTCTCAATGTTCATACAAATGTGCTGTTTTTATAATTGCTGCTTAATTCATAAAAATATAATTAAGCATCACGAATATTTTAAAAATTAAAATTATACAGTAGGCATAAGAAAATAGCAAAACCCACTCATATTTATGTGTATGTATGTATGTAAGAGCCCCTTTTTTGGAAATTAATTTTTAAATGATAATGCATCTAATGCCAGACTGTGCCACTTGATTTCGTGAGTTAATAAACTGTTGTTTCTTTTTTAAAGCAAAAACATTGTTTTTTGTAGTTTAATTAATTACGTTTATTTTTAAAACATTAGACAACCGACCGGCGTCATTTAAGAACTTTTGACTTGTGGCTTCCACAAACACAAAAATACAGATAAACATTCATGACCACATATGATTTGAGTTTCCCCCACAAATTGTATATAATTTTTGTCTAGCATATGTACACACATATGTACATACATACATACATACATATGTATGTACATATATAAAAGGTACAATCTATTCTATTATTTTATAGCGTCTTCATTTGCTCTGGATTTTGTTTTTATTTTGGTCTATGTATGTTTTGACGTTTTTTAACTTAGTTAAATCCCATTTTTTATGTAAAAAAATTTATTATTTTCTTTTGATGATCTAAGATTTTATTTTGTGTGTGTGTGATCTATTTTGGAATTTTCCCCCTTTTAGATTTCGCAAAGAAAAAAGCTTAAAAAATAAACTAATGTACCACCGTTCTCCTATTTTTCCTTTTTTTTTTGTTCAGTGTGACAAATTTCTTTCTTTGGTTTTGTTTGTGTTCTATTTTTAATGGATTATATTTATTATTTACAGAAATTTAGTTTCATTTCGTTTATCAGTCGCAATGGTTCTGTGTCTTGTTTATTACCTTTCGCCACTCCTTGAAACGTTTTTTTTTTATTCACAAAATTTTTATTTTTATTAATAAAACTTAACAAAAAATGTTTTGCATATTCTTGTATGATCACCTTCTTACTGATTTGCTGGTCATTGCACTATGGGTAGTAACAAGTTTTGCAAATGGTTGGTTTGCTTATTATTTGAATTTGGCATTATGTCATGTCACACACATACACACTCACATATTTTTAGTTTTTAATATAAAAAAAAATAAATTTTCGTTTACATACATACAGTCTGTATGTTTAGGTAGTAATAAAGTTAAGTTCAGTTTTTATTCCCTACACAAAGAGTGTAGAGTGACAAAGATATATTTATGTTCATACGCATGTGTATAAGTATTTCGCCCCAATCCGTTTGTAATTTGTATTTTTGAGCCTATAATATGTTTTACGACTAAGACAACGATACTCGTAATTAGGTTGATGATAAAATGCTCATATGTATGTGGGTGAAGGGTATATAAAATTGGGCACATCCGAATATTACACTATTTTTTTTTTAAATATATTTTGTACTAACTAACCCGGTGCGCTTCGCTACACCCACCAGAAAATTTTTATTGTTTTATTTATATTGATACGTAATTGTTTCATATACTGCAGGACCCTGCAGTCCCTGGATTTATTCAGAGACCGGATGATTCGTGGACAGAATCCAGCTCTGAAACCCTCGAATTGCTAATGGAGACTCACTTCCCGGGATGTGTTAACCCTGGGGCAGTGGGATTGTTGGGTGATGAACGTTTCCTGGGTCTACACTCAGGATCTGAGGTCAGGGAGGCGGTGTGGGATATGATAACCTTGGATAAGGTGACATGGGCGGTTAATACTTTAGGGCCTCACAGATCGGCAGGGCCGGATGGTATTTTTCCGGCAATGTTACAGAATATTCAGGGCTCATCGCTCCTACTGCTGGTTGAACTATTTAGGACTTGTGTGTTGAATGGTTATGTTCCTAGGGGGTGGAGGGAGGTCAGGGTTATCTTTATACCCAAATCGGGTAGGACTGGTCACTCGAAACCCAGGGACTTTAGACCAATTAGTCTTTCGTCTTTTCTTTTGAAGACCTTGGGAAGACTGATTGATCTACACTTAAGGGCTAGGTTTGATTCTGGCGTAATCAGCAGCGCTCAACATGCCTATCGTAGGGGTAGGTCTGTCGAGAGTGCGCTGCATGATGTGGTTGGCTGCATTGAGAAAGGGTTGCTGAACAGGGAATACACCCTGGCGGCATTCCTGGATATAGAGGGCGCCTTTAATAATTTGAGAATAGAGGCTATAGGACAGGCACTGGTTGATCTAGGGGTTCCGTCATTCTTGGTGGAATGGATAACCCTGATGCTCAGAGGCAGAGTTATTCATTCGGACTGGGGAAACGAACACCTAAGGAAACTGGCGACCAGGGGAACCCCACAAGGGGGGTATTATCTCCCTTATTATGGCTTTTGGCTGTCAATGTTGTGTTAAGGCACTTTGACAGGATAGGACAGAAGGTCGTGGCCTATGCGGATGATGTAGTTTTATTGGTATCGGGCAAGTTTCTGCCGACAATTGGCGAAGTCATGCAAAGGGCGTTGGACGATCTGTCATCTTGGGCTACTGATAAGGGTTTGGGAGTCAATCCGGGAAAGACGGAGTTGGTTCTTTTTACTAGGAGATATAAGGTGGTGGGATTGAAACTACCGGTGCTAGGAGGTGTAGAGCTTAGACTATCTAATAGTGCTAAGTATTTGGGAGTTTTTCTGGACAGCAAGCTGTCCTGGGGGAGAAACACTCAGGAAAGGCTGAAAAGGGGTCTCAATGCCTACTATGCTTGCAGATCATCGATAGGTAGGAGTTGGGGACTTCGGCCGTCTGTGGTGGGATGGCTTTATACTTCGGTGGTCAGACCTATTCTTACATATGGATGCTGTGTTTGGTGGAAGGCATTGGGGCTTGCTAGTCGTTGGAACCTTCTGTCTAAGGCTCAGAGGTGTGTCTCGATCGGCATGACAGGTGCCATGAGAAGTTCTCCTCAGGCTGCCCTGGATGTTATTCTTCACTTTCTGCCTATTGAGCAGTATGTAAGGGGAATGGCAGCCAGGGGCATTCTTAGACTGAGGGAGTTAGGATTCTTGGGCAATTTCAGGCAGGGTCATTCACGGATCTTGGGTGAAATTAGTGGAGGGGGTTTTTGCCTGGGTTTGCCCGGCTCCACAGACTATGTGGGTGCTAGGGTCGATTTTGGGAGCCTGCCAAGAGTGGTCATGCAAGTTAGAGGGGACTGGGTGGGCAAGAGCAGACTGTTTGGTGGCGTTGCTGTCTTTACTGATGGCTCGAAGATGGGTGGCACTGGTGCGGGGGTCTATATTGAGGATCTGGATATCAGGAAATCATATAGACTCCCTGACGACTGTAGTGTGTTTCAGGCGGAGGTTCTAGGGATCATGAAGGCCTTGGAACTGGTTAGGGGTAACATCAACGCGGGCTCGGAGGTCACTATATATGTGGATAGCCAGGCGGCTCTTAGTGCCGTGAGGGGCTATCATGTGAATTCCGGTCTGGTTGATGACTGTAGGAGGGCTCTACGGGAGATCTTGATGGAGTACAGGTTGAGACTATGCTGGGTGCCAGGTCACTCAAACATTGGCGGGAATGAGATAGCTGATGAGTTGGCGAGACTGGGCTCGGTGATAGTGGATCCTGATAGGATGGAGGCGGTTAGGCCTCCATTAGGTTTCTATTTCGGTAGGATAAGGGAATGGGTTCTAGGCGAGACTAATCGGGACTGGAATAACCGAACGGATTGCAGAGTATCACGGACGCTGTGGCCGATACTCAGCAAATCTGATTCGGATTTGCTTCTGGTCAGGCATAGGGTCTGCGTGAGGACCATGATAGGGATTATTACGGGCCACTGCATGTTGGGCAGGGTGGCGGTAAGAATGGGGCGGAGCCTCTCGGATATGTGTAGACTGTGTGAGGATCCGGAGGAGTTGGAGTCAGTTGAGCACATTCTGTGCCAATGTCCCAGACTGCAAATTGGCAGATTGAGATGGCTAGGTAGTAGATTTCTCCGCGAATCGGGTGATGTCTCGAGCTGTGGACTCGAGAATCTGATAGGATTCGTAATGGGAATGACCTGGCTTCGTGACTTGGGACCGGGAATGGGTCGTTTGTAGGGTTTTGGCTCTCTTTTTTTTTTGGCTTTAGTTTGTTGTCCACTTCTCACCTTTTTTCTGTCTTCTTTCTTTCTTCCCCCTTCTCTTCTTCTCTCCTCTATCTCTTATTACTTTAAGGCATCACAATGGACCGTATTGGTCTCTGGGTGAGGGTGTGAAGGTTACTTCACACCGGCCTTACTTACCTACCTACCTACCTACCTATGTGCAATTTTCATTTTTATAATTTAAAGCGATTTTTTAATGCAGCTTGTTGATAAAAGGTCCGCCAAATAACTTTTTTTTTTGAAAATGCTATTAAAAAAAAGTGTACCCATCCTTTGGCTGGAATTATTGAAAGGTGTTAATGACATTCAAGAATTCATTGTTCAGTGCCTATCAATCAGTTGGACTTATAAAAATGAAAGTAAAAATACAACCTTGTTTTCAATTATTCCAGCCAAAGTAAGGATATTAAAAGTATAACGGAAATGTATTACGAATGTAAAAGAATATGAACATGTTGAATAAAGAATTGTCATTTGATAGGTTCAGTTAAAGTTAAAGTTTAACAAATTTGAAAATTAATACTAATACCCTGTTCAGACAGATATTTTTAATTGTTTCAATTAAGTGTTGATTGAGCAATTAAAAATAGTGTTCACACATACTCAATTTATTTTACTCCATTAGCATTTGATAGCTGTAAAATACGATTTATTTATACCAAATCAAATAATGCCTTCTTTTCAGTGTTTTTCCTGTTGATAAAATATTTTTACAATTATATTTATACATATGAATTTATTCAAACATTTTTTTAAAATTTTCTTTAAAAATTTTTCATTTTCTTAATTTTTATTTTTTGTATATTTATTTGTTTGACATTAGAAATGCCACCTATAGAATATTCTTCTCACTGAACATACTTCTCAAGAGTTGTATTTCGAGTTTTAGACAATAAGTGAAACAATGAAGTATATGTATATTGATCAATTTAAAAATAATTTTTAGTATTGTAAATTGAGCTCAATAAGGCCTTTAATTGCGATAATATTATAAATTGACAATTAAGGTGCCTGTGTGAACATAGTATAAGACTCAATTATTCAAATTTCATTGAATTGTAACATAAATAGGAATTTTAAATTACATAGTAGTATACCGATAAAGAGTGCTGATGATGAAATCGTAGCTGATTTCGAAAATGCATTCCACTCGGCCAATATCGGAAAGAATATTCCTAAAAATGATTGCAATTTAATTTAATTTAATTTGAATTATAAAATTAAATAAAAGAATAAATGAACTTGAGCCAAAATAAAAATGATTCACATTAAAATTGAAAAAATATTTTTATAATGAGGCCATAATGTTTTAAATTTTTCTCTGAGAATTTTTTAAAATTTTTCTTTTTATTTTTAAATATTTTTTTAAAAATAGTTTAAAAAAAAGGTGTTTTTAACATCTCTAACTATGTTTCAAGTAACTTTGTAATTTACTAACGGCTTAGTGTTTCGTTATATGCAATGTTTAACGTTTTATTTATTTATTTATTTATTAAATAATATTATTATTAAATTCAAAGTAATATAATAAAAGCCTTTCCTTAGGCCAATAACAATATATGACAAAAGCAATGCTAAAATAATTAATTTTTTTTTTTGTTATTATTAACTGGATTTTCCGATTTCCACCTCGTGACCTAGTGAGAAACACACTTTTCGAAGGTCGACTCTAACCAAGTTAAAGGTGTTTTATTGAGACTTATTAACTTTCATTGCAAAAGATGTTTTTGCCAGAAGTTGTAGCCTTTTGAAAGGTATAGGCAAGTCTTTAGGAATCGTCGGTATGTTTGCAAGCTCGCCGGTTGCAGGCCGTCGAAAAAAGTTGCTGCAATTTGGTTATCTTTTGATTCTTTAATATGTAGCCTTGTTCAATTCTACATGTAAGAAGGGTTTAAATTTCTTAAAATCATAATCGGAATACCAACTTTAAGAGATATTTCATGAGATGGCAAGCCAGAAGAATTAAGCGATTTTAAAATTTCTTGTGGATAATGGACTTCTTCCTCGATATTAATGATAGTGTCATTAGATTTGGCCGGGACTTTTTGTATAATAAGGTTGTTAATTTCATCTACAGTATCAATCCTTAGCGATAATATTGCTATTGAACACACACAACCAATGAAAATCTATTTTTAGTATATTTTCGAGGTCAGGATATTTTATGTACAATAGTCTACAGTCTGCAACATCTTATAGTCTATTCTGATCTCGAAAAATTAGTGCCAAAATTTGGAGAAAAAAAAAATTCCTTCTCAAAGCTTAAGTAGATATTGTCGGAAATTATTATGCATATCCGCGCTAAAATTAGCTGTTATATTTGTCTGCAATTTGATCTTCTAAATAGATATTCATAAAGGAGGCGATTTAAGGTAAGCTTTGAGGATATCTGCTCGAAGGACGCGTAACGACAGGGAGTGTTTAACGAAAATAATCAGAAGAAACCAAAAATAGTTTCGTCTATAATTTGTTGGAATTTCTAAAGTCTTTAAAAGTGCGGTTAACCGCTCCTACATGGGACTCTGTGACTCATATTATATATCAGCATTAGAGGTGCATGAGTGGAAACCAAGTAAATTTTTTGTTATTGTAACGAATAAAAACAGGCTTAATTAGCGACAATGAAAAACCTTTTCTGATTTAGAGGATTTTCTGACGACTTTATTTAATTACCCCTTATTTATTTGTGAAAGTATATTTGACAGTCCTTATTAAAGAATTTTTTCAATTTAAACGCATATCTACCAGCTGCTAAATATTTTTTTCTTCTTTGAGTTTTTTTTATTATTAACTATTATAAAAAATTTATTTGCTATTTATTTTATATCGATGGTCACAGCTAGAAAGGCCGTAAATCACCTTTTTTTGCGAAGCTGAGTTTTTCGCTGATTTTTATAAATTTCACACAAATATATCTCGACACAAAATTTTAAGTGTGTCAAAAATAACCGCAATTTTACAAAAGAAGTTACATTATGATAATACAATTCTCTTAAGTTTTTGGCGTCTTGCGTAAAGTTATAATTATTTGAGTTAGGACCTTTTTACCTGTGACCAACGATGTGTATAATACATAGTGGTGTGTATGTATGTTTCATAGTTTTTATACTATTATAAATTTTATCTATTAATTTAAAAGCTTTTTAACCAAATTTAAACATTTTTGTTTTTGCTGTCACCATTCGTTCGGTATTAAATAATTGTGACAGCAAGTATTTCATTCGTGGGGGGAATAACACTACCTCTGCTTCGATTGTAACTATTTTCGGTTGTAATAATATGTTTATAGTTTCCTTGATATGACATCAAATGTATTTTTTTTTTGTATGGGGAATACCATGCCTCCTGCTCTGATCCCAACCAATTTTTTCTCTAATAACGAAATTGTTATCAAAGTAACTCGTACAAGGTTTAAAAAAAATTTCTGCTATAATTCTCAAAATACGTTATAAAATGTGTTCAATTTGTATGCAATTTGTATGGGAAGTACACGCCCACCTAAAATATAAATCACAATTATAGCCTATGTCCGTTCGTAGGATAGACCTAGAGCATTGGTGAAAAAATTTTAGAAATTGAATAAGTAGAAAACTCAAAACATACAAACACACATTTCCTCTTTATTATATTAAGTATTGATTAGTAGAGATAAATCTAGCAGACACAAATTTTATTGTCTAGAATTTTAGAATCGATATTAATTATATATAATAAGGTGATGTCAAAAATGTCAATGTTTTTTTCCTTTAAAAAAAGTGTTGCTTTATTTACGACACAAAAAATGGGTCGATGTTAGAAACAAATAAATAAAGCTGAGGGGCACTAATGAATTACTTTTATTTAAAAGGCCCGTGACATGACATTATGTATAAAATATGATATTGTTTAAATGTAAGCATAGACTACGCATGATGGTATAAATCTGAGAGTTCTAATTTTCAATCAATCTTCCGCATACAACAGGAGGAATTTATCATATCGCTAAAGAAACATTGGATTTTAAATAAAGAGTGAGCTAGAAAAAACTTATACTTGATTTAGATTAAATAAAATTTAAAGTGTTTAATATAAAAGTTCTAAAACACACAAACGTAATTTTTTTTTCAAACATTGTACAAATTCATTAAACATTAAAATATTGGCATATAACTCGGTATTTAAAAAAAATTTTTCTTTGTTTTTTTTTTTTTGGAAATCCTTTCATTAAGCATTTTTTTAGTTTCTTTCTGTACCTTTTTGGACGAGGTAGTCCACTTACGCCTTAAATCGGACATGTTTCGGGATAAACTTCCTGTGTTGCTTATTTATTTTTTTACGAGAGCCTAATAGGTAACTTTCCGAAGTTCTGGACAGCCAAACCTAACTGGCTCCCTTGGTATTCAAAGAGCTTCTTTTCCATAGTGGCATAATACTGAATCGAACTAGAAATATGAGGTTCTCTGTGCAGTTTTAAGAAAGATTTTTTATTAGTTCTATCTACTAAAAAAAAAGGCAAATTTAAGAACCAAAGTATAACATAACAGGAGTTATACAGTTTCAATGAGTTGCATAACTATATATCATTTAAAAATAGTTAACATTAACTTATTTTGTTTACTTATAACTATACCGTTTCAGTCTTTGTGTTCCATTGCTGTCGTCTGAGAATGCAACAGTTAGATTTGTATTTTCTAAGATAATTTTGGCTGAATCTTTGAATTTCTTTTTTTTTTTTTTTTGTTGAGAGCATCAAATTTGACACGCCTGCTATAACGCCCACTTTCCACTTTATCTACCGTTAATGAAATTTAAAAGCTCATAAAACCGACAAAATTAGAGGTATGATGATGAAATTTGCTACATATATCCTTTTAATCAATGTAATTGTTTTGCCAAAAAGTTTAAGTGACACGCACACTTTAACGCCTACTTCCCATATAACGTTTTATCTTAAATTCATGTAATTTCTCTATTGACAAAGTTTTTGGGAAAATAAAGGACTATATTGAAATATCTAAGTTGTATTTATTAGCAGAAACTTTATTGACACGCCTATTGTAACACCCACTTTCACTAAAAGACTAAATTTACGAAAACATTTTACTATCATATCGAAGTTATTAAGGGTGGTTAAATTTTAAGGGCCGATGTTGATTTTAAATACAACACAAATTATTTAAGAAATCATTATAATTTCCTTTTTATAATGATAATATTTATATGGTTCAATTATGTATTTATAAAAATATCGGCCAAATGCCCCCCCATCCTTGGCGACACTCCTCTATCTGATGGTCCAAATTTTCAATGACAATGTTGATGCTCAATTGTTGGGCATGATGATGAGGCGAGGTTGACTGCTCTTTTGCCACACTATCGCAAAAACCAGCAGTGGTTCCCATTCAACGAACGAAGAACGAAGAAGGCATTCACAGATTTTCTAACATTTTATACAGACCTGTTTTGCAGAAATTTAAATATTTTTTACAATTCTCCCGATTGTGGACGAATTTGAACGATTATGTTGATCAAAAGAATTACGAAGTGCACAAAATGCATTTTGATTTGAACGCCCATTTTTATAAAAAACCTGAATAACTTTAAAGCGTTGCTCATTTGCGTATCTTTCCATGGATTAAATTGAGTAAGTTTGATATTGAGAAATGTCAAATGAAATGCAGAAAACAAATTTCAAGGCGAATTCAATAAGGTGAACTTATTAGATCAGCTGATCATCAGCTGTTGACTACTTCTAGGGACCACTTGTCAAATTTTTGTGTATTTTTGACATATCGTTTTGTTTTACACTAACAAAATACACGTTTGTATTTTTTCAATTTGTAGTTGTTTTAGCGACGAGTTCACCTTATTGAATTCGCCATGACAAATTTAAAGACTAGGTGTAGTTCGCCTTCAACATGGGCCCTTAAAATTTAACCACCCTCTACAAAGAAAGTGATACATATTTTATTATAAAGAGATTATTCCATAGCGATTAACAAAATAATAAATATTGTGCTTTAAATGTACACAAAATTGGTGGTGGGTATAAAAGATTCGGCACAGCCGAATATAGTGCTCTTACTTGTTTTAAGTCCATATTGGATTGTTTTTCATGTAATTTGTTTTCGTTGTCCATTTTGACGAAATATCAGTTGATGTTGAATGATTTAAAAGAGATCATATCTGCAATATATTCTAAAGCTGGCGTGATTAAAAAACAATACCTTGTTAGGCCAAGGATAAATTTTGGCTGGAATAGTGCGCAAGGTTTTTCTGATTCACCCTTTATCACAACTATTTTTCCTATATATTTTCATTAATTTTGTTAGAGCCTTTTTAAAAATATCTAGTTGTTCTGTTATTTAATAAAAGCAATTTAACTCAAAGGTCTTGTAATTTTAACCTCAATTTCCTTCTCTCCTCATACTTGAACATTTAACAATTCTCATATAGAATTAATAAATGCGAACATGTTTTTTTTGCAAACAAAAAGACAAAAAAAACAATACTTTGGTCATACATACATTGAAGTTATTCCATAAATTCATTACTATATTATACATAATACTCTTTAATCAATTTAATTAGAAAGTAAGTGAAAAAACATTTTATACGTTCCTTATTGCACGCAACACTATGCACACACTACTCTGTTCATTTCCAAATGTTACATTGTACACTCGAAACACAAGTATGGGTTTCTGTTTTCTAAAAAAAAAAAAAATATTTAATTGTTTAACTTCATTCAATGGTGAATTGTATAAAAAAAGTTTTAACTTAGTTTTGAATAAAAAAAAACGACACCAATTGTCATGAAATACTTAACGCACCACAATATACTTTTTTTTAATATGTTGGCAGATGTTTAAAATATGAAATCGTATTTCATCTATAACTCTCTTAAATATATAATTAATTAACAAATCTTGGAAAAATATTGAATATTATAATTTTAAAGATTTTGGGTTAGGGATACGGTCGACATTGGTTGTTATAGATGTTTTATGACCACAGCGAATTTCTAAAAATTTAGAGATTTATAAATATTGACTTTTGTCAACGGGTCTTCACAAATAAATAGATCTTCTTTAAAGTTATCATATGTAAATAACATTCAACCTTTTCATTAATAAAAGGTAGTCACCATCTTGTTTAATATTTAGTTCCATTAATCTATTAAAAAACCGCCAGTAGGTTTTTTTTACCTACATTCAACGAGAAACCTATTGGCTAAAGTTAAATTGTGGCTCTAGTTAAATTTCTTGATTTTTTGGTTATGAAAATGCGGTTCTGTCCGACCATTTTAAACGTTTTTTATACCCTTCACACAAAAGTGAAAAAGGGTATATTTAGGTTTGTCATTACGTTTGAAATTCCTAAAATTTCCATTTTCGACCCCATTTTTTTAAAGCTTATGTATGAATAGGGGAGTCGATTAAGCATTGTCAGTCTGTCCGTGTGTATGTTGTTATCAAATTTTTGAAGCCCCCCTACATCGCCTGGACCAGCGTGAGGTATTAAAACATCAGAAATATTCGGGATCAGATCGGCATTAAAAATCAAAAAAATCGGTACAAAAACAACTGGGATATGAGGAAAAAACCACGATCACCTCATTTCTTTTCACAACAACAACATTCAACACACGCATACAAACGTGGTATACTGGTTAGAGTGAACGTGGCATCGAATTCCAGCTAAGCCAAAAAATTTTATTTTTTATTTTTATTTTAATTATTTTTTATATTTTTATTTATTTATTTTATTTTTTTTTTATTATTTTTTTTTACATTTTTATTTTTTTATATTTTTTTTTTATTTTTTTAATATTATTTTTTTTAATTTTTTTTATTATTTTTTTTTAACATACATACCAAGGCATATTTATTCATCAGGTACTCTTGATTCGTCAGCTGATTATTTTTTTCAACACTAATTTTAAGTTTCAGCTGTCAAAATGCATAAATAAAAAACAATTTTCTCTCTTTTTTTAATTTATTTCAAATGTCAAACTTCATATATAAAAAATATAAACAAAAAAAATTCTCTCCGAACTGCAATTACCTGATGAATATATATGCCTTGCATACATACGTAAACTAACTGCCTGTTCAACGATGTCGAAAGAAAACCCAAGCGAAATTTCATTCTTACAAATACCTTGAAAACAAAAACAAATTTTTAGTTTTTGTTGTTGTTTTCAATATATAAGGCGGGTCGAAAAAAAAAATTGTGTCAGTCAATAAAGTTTCTAAAACAAAGAATAAAAATTTTGCCACCCCCCAATACAGCACTTTTTGTTTTTTATATATAGCGTCGCCCTTTAAAGTCCAATCTCATCATATCGCACATCATTGTTTATGGCTTTATTTTTTCCCTGGGAGACTTTTTAATCTTATGTCAAATTAAAGATGTCATTTATGATATATCGGATCCTTCTCCCCTAACGTAATGGCTGTATTTTGGTGCGTGCAAAAAAAAATATTTCCTGTTTTAGAAACTTCATTAACATATCTTTGATTCTAGGGGGTGACTGGCACAATTTTTTTTTTTTTTTTGGAGTCCCACCCGCTTTAATATGCACTGCCCTTTATTTTAGAAAAAAAATATATATAAATTTATTTTTAAACATTTTTTTTAACTGATTAATGAGTTTTTTAATTTAACCTGTTTTTTACAAATTTTAATTTAAAATACCCTATTTTTCTTTTCGTTCAAAGACTAAATACTTTTAAAACTCTGCTTTTTAAGTAGCAAAAAAAAGAAACAAAACTAACAAAAATAAATTAAAGAACTTAACGACAAACGTAACATATCATGTCTTATTTTTTTACATTTTACAGATGTCAACAGGAAGACCTATCAAATGTGTTGTCGTTGGCGATGGAACTGTCGGCAAGACATGCATGTTAATATCATATACCACAGATAGTTTTCCCGGTGAATATGTGCCTACAGTGTAAGTATCTCAAAACAAAATACACTACAAATTATAACAACAACAAGTATACATATCTTACAAACTTTACGTATAAACATGTTTTTATTATAGTTTTGACAATTATTCAGCGCCAATGCAAGTAGACACAATACAAGTATCGCTGGGTCTTTGGGATACAGCCGGACAAGAAGATTACGATAGACTACGACCACTTTCATACCCACAAACGGATGTATTCCTGATATGTTTTTCAGTGGCGAGTCCATCATCGTTTGAAAATGTCACCTCAAAATGGTATCCCGAAATAAAACATCACTGCCCCGATGCGCCCATCATATTAGTTGGTAAGTGATTCTTAAACTATATTTATCATAACGCCATTTCTCATATATGTATGTATGTATCCTAATATAAAATGATATTTCATTAAGGTACCAAAATTGATTTACGCGAAGATCGTGAAACGCTAAGTGCTCTAGCTGAACAAGGTTTAGCGCCTTTGAAACGTGAACAAGGACAAAAATTAGCAAATAAAATACGTGCTGTTAAATATATGGAATGTTCAGCTCTAACACAACGAGGCCTAAAACAGGTTAGTTCCTTTTATTTCCTTTTTATTTATTTTATTTTTATTTTATTTTTTTTTATTTATTTTTTTTTTATTACCAAAAATGTTTTGCGAAAATATTTAAATGCATAAAAAAATATGTATATTTCCCCTTTAAGGTATTTGAAGAGGCTGTGCGTGCTGTTTTAAGACCTGAGCCCCAAAAACGACGTCAACGAAAGTGTATAGTTATGTAAAAATACAGTCTTAATGTTTATGTTAACAAATCTTCTAAATGAATCTCCTCCATTCTCCTTTCGAAAAAAAAACTCCACACCTTCATCGATTATACCCCCTTTTTAAAAATACATTTTGGTTGTATACTGTTTGTGTCACCTGTGTATGTATGTTTGATTTTAATTATTACTTATCTTGAATCGAGTAAACTTTATATAAATAAGAATTTGTTTAGGTCCTATATATTTATATAAACTAAATCTAAGCGAGATACACAAACGAATCTAACATATAATGAAAAACGAAAAATCACTAGTTTTTATACCTTTTAAACCAAATTGCTATAAAAAAGAAAACACAAACAAAAATTTTAAACTAAAAAATAATTAAAAACAAAATAATGTCCTCAAGTTAATCACAATTAAAAAGAAACTCAAATACAAATTTATGTTTAAATCAGAAAAAATAAAACTAAAATTATAACATTAGTTTCACTCATTCTTATGATTTTGTTACATTTCATTTTCATGTCAATCATTTATATGCACCCAACACTAATATGATTTTGTTAAATTTTAATTTTTTTTATAAATAATAAATAATTTTAATATCTAAAATTCGAACTTTGATTAGTTTTTATAAATAAACCTGCCTGTTTTGCATTTGGGGGTGAGGTTAATTCATTCTGAATTTTTATTAGAATTGTCGTTATAAATAACAACAACACTGCAATGGTATTCCGATTCCATATTTGTAGTTACATTTTTAAGATTTCCAAAACAAAATTTCAAACTTTTATATATTAAAAATTTAATTATGAATATGAAAATTCCAAATAAAACAAGACGTCCAGAGTTTGTTTTAAAAATGTTTCTATTTAAGTTTAACAGCAACATGAAACTTACTGCCTGTTCAACGATGTCGAAAGAAAACCCAAGCGAAATTTCATTCGTACAAATACGTTGAAAACAAAAACAAATTTTTAGTTTTTGTTGTTGTTTTCAATATATTTGTACGAATGAAACTTCGCTTGGGTTTTCTTTCGACATCGTTGAACAGGCAGTTAATGTTTCTAGATTACAATCTCATACAAGTTTATACAAACCGTTTTGCTTCTTCTTCAATACTAAAAACAATGTTAATTCTGCTGTATTCAATTGTATCAGAAATTGTTCGACTATATCTAGTTTTAATTAATTAAAACCATTACTTTTTTCTCTAAAACAAAAATTCGAAGTAAATGGTCCAAATGTTTATTTTGTAATTAGTAACTTTTTTTTTGTCGGGGCCAAATTATGGTGTTCAACATCTATCAAATTTTTGTTGTTCGAATGTGCGAGTTTTCTGTTTTTTTTAATAGAAAATTTTAAATTTTACACGCCATAGAATATTGTATTTTGGCCCTAAATTTAGTGTGTTAAAGGAAAATATTTTTTTTTCTATTAAATTAAACTTTGATTTATTTCTTATAATTCTGCATTTAGACTTAAAAGTTGTAAGAAAAACAACACATATAACGTGAGTTTTGAAATTTAGTAAAAAATCTGTAAAAATTCTAAAGAAAAATATTTTAAAAAATTGTTCATGAAATTTAAAAAAGAATTTTTAATTTTTCGCAATTTTAGTTTATAAAGTTTTAAAAATTATATCGCAACTATAAGTTTTTAATTTTTAAAATTATTTTGCAAAAACTAGTAAATTAATGAAAAGCATAAATGGTAGCGATATCGTTGTCAGATTGTAGATAAATAAGTGTAATGACATCAAAAAAACTGAAATAAAGGTATGGTCACATTAAACAATATTTGACGTTATAGACATATGTGAAAACTTTTTAATAAATTTGTAGCCCATCTGCCATCCTCTGATCTTTAAAAAAACTCAATAACAGTTGAAATACATTAACTCAGGAATACGTCTCTGATATTGTTACAATCTATGAAGTTGAAGTAAAATTTTAGAAAAAATAAAATTACACTTCTTTTGCTCACAAAAGTTAAAAAAAAAAAAACGCACAAATTTATCGTTATTGTTTAAATTCGAAATCCTAGTTTAATACAAGCCTTATTACTAGAGCCGTTGCGTTGTATATAGTTTTTTCTTATTATCTTATTTCGTCAATAGTGCGTCGAATGTTTAATTAGCATAGACCAGACATTTGACATACCCATACAAAAAGTAGTCCAAAGATGTCAAATTACACGAATTTAAAGATTCTTTTCACGTCTGGCTCAACAAAGTGATGATTTCACGTACTGTATGACATGTTGCGTTATCTTTAGAATTGTGCCAAATAGTTATTTAAAGTGATCGGTCATTTTAATTCATAGTTTAATAATGAACTAGGTCGTTCATTTAGTTCAGACGCTCAGTTTTCATTACCGATCCCATATTTTCTGAAAACTTATGAATATTGGAGTCGATTAAGCTCTGGCACTCTGTCAATCAACTTTTTGAAGCTCCCCGACATCGCCTGGAGCAGTGTGAGGCTTAAATTATCAGAAATATTCGGGAGCTAATCGATATTGAAAATCAGAAAAATCGGTACCTAAACAACTGAGATATGAGGAAAAAACCACGACCACCTCGTTTTTTTTACAACAACATATATACGTACAAACATGGTATACTGGTTAGAGTAAAGGTGACATCGAATCCCAGCTGAGCCAAAAAAATTTTTTTAATTTTTTATACATATTTTTATTTTTTTTTTGTTGAATTTTTTTTAATATTTTTGTTAAATATTTTTTTTTTATTTTTTATTTTATATATTATTTATATTTTTATTATTTTTTTTTAAATTTTTTTAAATTTTTTTTAAAATTTTTTTTTTATTTATTTTAAAATTTTTTTTTTATTTATTTTTTAAACAAACATACTAAAAGATTGAACTAGGTCGTTCATGAACTACACAACTCTAGCTGGCATCGGATCGAAAAGTTAGGGTCCTCTGTCACACTCGCTTGTACAGCGGCAATAGCTTCTTCTGTGCGCACGATACTGGTTCGAGTTGGATAAACATTGTCCAAAAGAGTAAATATGTTTATGAAATGATCCATAGTATTGTTTATTACCTGCTCAAATGGACGATTATGCGCACCATAAGCTCGATAAAATGGTCTATTAGTTTGGCGAAAAAAGCGCTAATTTCGAAAATGAATTGCACGATTTTTAAACGTTGTTGTGGTGTATGTCTTGGCGTGATGAAAAAAGTCTATCACACTTTATTAGTGTAACAGCTAGTTTTACAGTTATCCCTATTGGAAGTTCTATAGGTCAAAACAAAATACTTTTTACAAGTCGTTGAAGCGATAAAATGAATAAATGGAACTTTTGTCGCATTTTGATGTTGTTTAGTCGTTTTCGACAACCCCAGTACCATTTCAAAAATATGACTAACTTGCAACAAAACAGGGTTTTGTTAGGGTTTTTTTTAGGTTGAATAAGAGCATTTGATTTATGAAGTGTTAAAAACTCAATCTTTGTTTTGAATTGATCAAAATCCTTCTACAAGAAAACCAGGTAGAACAGCTGTTAGTACCAGATTGTCAAAATTTGTATTTATTGTTTGTTAAAATTTAGGCAGACGCCATTTAATAAAAAATTGAATTGAAGAAAAATATAAATATGTGACACGTTGCCGATTAAAAAAAAAAACAAACTGACTGTTGTTTTTGTTTTTATTGCAGAGACCAGTTTAACTGGTTTTCTTGTATCATTTTCAGAATCCAACATTTTATTACTTTTATTTGTTTAATGTTTATTTGTATGAGTGACAAACTTGAAAAATGAGCTTATTAACTAAAGGGCAAAAATAAGTTTTCATAAAAAAATGCTATTTTACTACTATGCTTTTAAAAATCAATACGTTTTGTAAATTTATTTTACCAAAAAAAAACAATCTTTTGTATTGAAGCCCTTAAACCAATAAATACTTTGTCAAAAAATTATATAAACCCACTTGTACAAAAGAGAAATATTTAAAATTTTGTTTTTATGTTTTATTTAAAAAACTGCTTATCTAGTCAATTGAATATTTTACAAAAGTAGTGTTGTTATGCAAAAAAACATTGATTTTTATAAATGCATTAAAACAATAAAGCCAATAAATTAAATATAAATTCATTTAGCGCATATCATCACATTCATAAACATTTAATTGTTTTGTATTTTTTTTTGTACTACTTAACTTACTTTAATTAAATTTTTACTTTTTATATTTATGTAAAATAAGCACAAAATTAATATAAAATTTTGTATTAAAGTCTACAATATTTGATAAATAAAAGGCAGCTTAAAATTTAAATGCTTTAAAAAAAATTCTTTTTTTGAACCACTATAATTATGTAAATGTTTTTTTATTTATTTTTTTTACTCTACAAATTTATTTTATTTAAAAAGAAAACTAAAACATTTTTATAGTTACTATTATTAACAACAACAAGAAGAAAAAATAATGTTTTGTGAATAAATCTATATGCATTTATATAATTAACTCGAATCAAAAAATTATTATAAATATAAATAATTTCTTTTTATATTATTATATGTATATTATACAAACAAAAATATTTAAATGTATTTTATTATTTTATTTTCCAAAATTCTAAGTAAAACAAAAACTATTACGAATAATTCCATGGTGGAAAAGTAGAAGGTAATTTCATTCTCTTGATTTCTTGACCATCTTACACATTGTATAACGATTGTTACATTACCTTTAAAATTATACTACCATATTAATTTATTATTCACTTTTTTTAAATTCATCAAATATTCTGACCTTTCTCAAATAAAAAACGAAAAATATTAAAAAAAAAATCTTATAAAAATTTATATACAGAGTGTCTGGTGGCAGATTTATATTTGCAAACTTAAATAAAAAACGTAATAATTGACACAAAAAATATTTATTATTATTATTGTTATTATTATTTTTTAATTCAAATTCGTAATAAAAAAGCATTAAACGATAGAATGGAAATGCGGTTTTTTTTAAAGAGTATGTCATCCAGATGTCTTCCGTCAAGTTAAAAACACTGTTCAAAATAGAGCCTTGTGGTCTGCGCCACACGCTGCAATAAACTTGTTTCAATCGAGCTAATTTCTCGACGAATGTTTTTCTTTAAAGGCACAAGAGATTGGAGATTGTAATTTTAAACCATCTCTTTTAGGTAGGCCCATAAAAAAATCCATGGGAGTTAGATCGTTCGACCTCGGTGGCCATGGGATGTCCCCAAAGCGACTGATCAGTTTTTGGGTGAAATTTTCCTGAAGTATATTTATAGAAGCTCTAGGTGTGTGTGCAGTCGCTCCATTCTGTTGAAACCACGTTTGTGAAGAGTACAATGGATGATCTCGCAGGTTTGGCAAAAATAATTCCGTAATCATGCGTTGATAATTTAGACATTCTTCGCCTGGCCTCGAGAAAAAAAAATGGTACATTTATCTCATGCGTGAATAAGACACACCAAACAGTTACCCTGGGGCAATGCAATGGTTTTTGACGTTTCAATCGTTGGTTGCGGGTTTGTGGAGACCAGCAACGGCAGTTTTGTTGACGTGAAAATGAGCCTCGTCGCTCCAAAAAAATGTGATTTACAGTGCGAGAACGCTCCAACATCGGTAACAAAAATTTTTGCGTAAATCAAAATCACTTTCTTTCAGTTCTTGAACGATTTATATATATAAAGAATGGAACTTTAGATCCTTTTTTTAAAATTTCATGAATAATCGCTCTTGTAAGTCCCAGTGAGGCTGCTCTTTTTCGTATTGAAAGTCGCGGATTTTTACGTAAACAGCTTTCAACCAGTTCAATGTTTTCGGGAGTCCTGTAAGATCGACTAGGTCTTGGCCGTGGGACATTCATAGCCGAAGCAATTGCGCGGAATCTGCAGCCACGAACGAATTAAATTTACACTCGGTCTATCACGTATTCGCTGAGTAGCAAACTTTGTACAAAATTGTCGACAAGCAATTAACTAAGAATAATTACTATTAAAAAATGTCTCCACAGCGAACGCGCGATGCTCACTCGACCACTGCGACATCGTGACTGACAAATCCACACAATCGATAATTACAACGGCGTTCTTCGCACCGTTTGCCACCAGACAGCCTATACATTGTTATATCAAGACATAAAGAGCTACATATTTGCAGCCATATTGTTATGTCAACAACCCATTTTTGGCCTGAGGCTAGTGACCCAGCTGCTCTCGGGGAGTAGTTCTCAACCCTTAATCGGCCGAGGTTCGACATACCAATAAAAAAATGAAACGACAAAAAAAAACATTAACTAACTCTTAGAGTGGAACAAATCCTGGAACATTGCAAATGCATAAAATATTTTTGCGTGGTGTTTGCCAACAGTGTCTTAAAGCTTGTGAAATCTGTAAAGCAGATTTACCGAAGGAACTGCGACAACAAAGATGTGAGTAAATGTAAATAATTGAAAAGAATTAGTAAAAACTGCTTCACAAACAACTTATAAGACAAATATACGCATGCATTTGAATAAACAAATAATATGTTCTCACATAGATGCGTTTTAATTAATTGATTTTAAAAGTAAAACAAGGCACAATATTTTATCTTATTCCGAAACACTTTGCGAAATGTGTTTTATAATTAGTTTTCTGTTATGAAAATGCATTTTTATCAAAAACCCTCTCAGTAAATTGTTCTTTTCATTGTGTGGCAACGCTATTTCATATACTTACCGAAGAAACAAACTTCGAAAATCGTTATTTATGTAACCAACAACAAATTTTTGAAAATATCTTCTATTTTTCTGCATGCATAGTTCGTTCAATGGAAACTCTTATAAAAGTTATAAAAAAGAAAATTAGCCATGTCTTAAAACTATACAAAATTTATGTTTAATTTATTTTTTAATTTACATTGTTTTGTTGTTATTTCTGGTAAAAGTTATATGATTCGACTTTAATTTTTTTTCGGCAGATAAATGATAATAATAAAATAATTTTATTGCCTTGTAAAGTATTTCGATGGCTACTGTACTACTACTACTACAATCAGGGATCGTAATAATTATTCTTTTTTCCATTAAAGTCAGATGATACAGCTATATTTTGCTTTTTATTTTTTCGAGCAACAATTAAAGGTATTTTTTGATTTTTTTTTTTTTGAGCAAAAATAAAATTTATTTATTTATTTATTTCACATAAATTGGTATCTGATAAGAAGTTTCCATTGTTTTTACTTTTGACAGTTTTCAGCATTAAAATTCAATACTTTCCGCTCATAAAATATATGTGAAAATGTCTGAAATGTCTTCTACTAGGCCTATTTGGTTATTCGATACTTATACTCGTAAATAATTTTTATATTTTATATAATGTCGTTTTTATGCTAACTTTTATTTTTAAAAAACTTTTTTTAATAGTTAATTGTAAGTTATATAATCGAGTATACATACATATATATGTTTAAATAAATATTTATTAACATTTTTTTTTGCATTATTTATATTTAATTAAAAACAAAACAAACAAACAACAAAATTAAACAAAAAACGAAATTTAATTAATAAAACAATGCAGATATTTAAACACAAAAAATTTAGTTTGATTTCCTAAAAAGTTTATATTTAAAATCAACAATACTATTAGGCATGTGATGATAATCGTTCGATCGATTTCGACTTTAATTGTTCACCTAATATCTAACGGTCTAATTCATAAAACGTAAAAGAACTTTATAAGGAGTTTGTTAAGCAAATTTTCATAGCCAATCAGTTTGATAAACCCTTTATAAACCTTTATTAATTTTTATACCCTTCACTCAGTGAAAAAGGATATATAGGTTTGTCATTCCGTGTCAAATTTCTACAATTTTCATTTCCGACCCCATAAAGTATATATTTCCTGAAAGCTTATGAATAGGGGAGTCGAATCAGTACATAAACAACTGAGATATGAGGAAAAAAACACGACCACCTCGTTTTTTTTCACAACAACAACATACATACAAACTAGATATACTGGTAGAGGAAACGTGGCATCGAATCCCAGCTGAGCCAAACAAATTTTATTTTTATTTTATGTATTTTTTTTTATTTTTTTTTACACACATAAACTTAATTTATAATTTTACAATGGGATGTTTTTATATATGTTTTTTTATACCCTTCACCTGTGGTGCACAAGGGTATATATAGCTTTGTCATTCCGTTTGTAATTTCTACAATTTTCATTTCCGACCCCATAAAGTATATATTTTCTGAAAGCTTATGAGTAGAGAAGTCGATTAAGCCCTGACCGTCTGTCCGTGTGTTGGTTGAAATCAACTTTTAGAAGCAACTATATGTTCCTCAGATCTCTATATGGTATCAATCTCTTGGAAATATCCAGGAATGAATCGCTATTGAAATTTGGCACAATCGCCCCATAACTTTCTGAGATATGAGCAAAAAACCACGACCACCTCGATTTTTTTCACAATTACAACAACAACCTACATACATACTAAAAGTAAACGTGGCATCGAATACCAGCTGAGCCAAAAAATTTTATTTTATTTTATTTATTTAATATATTTTTTATATTTTATTATTATTATTTTTTTTTAATTTTTTTTTTAAAATTTTTAAAATTTTTTTTTTAATTTATTAAATTTTAATGTGAACCATTTTTTATTTTGGCTAAGTTCATTTGTTCTTTTTTTTTTTTTTTTTTTTTTTATTTAATTTTATATTATTCTTTCTAAAAATTATTTCCGATATTAGCCGAGTGGAATGCATTTTCGAAATCAGCTACGATTTCATCATCAGCACTCTTTATCGGTATACTACTATGTAACTTAAAATTCCTATTTATGTTTCAATTGAATGAAATTTGAATTAGTGAATCTTAGTATTAATTTTCATATTTTTGTTGAATATTTAATTTCACCTATCAAATGACAATTCATAATTCAACATGTTCTTATTCTTCTATATTCGTAATACAAAATAAAAAATGGTTCACATTAAAATTTAATATATAGAAAAAAGTTCGAATAAAATATAAATATATAATTTTTTTTTAATTTTTTAAAAATTTTTTTTTTAATTTTTTTTTTATTTTTAATATATTTTTTTTTGTATTTTTTTTTGGTATGTTTTTTTAAATGTATGTATGTACTTATTTTATATGAGATGAATGGTGATACAAACAATTGTTATTGCATGACTACATGTGTGATGGGTATATAAGTTTCGCCACGGCCGAATATAGCACTCTTACTTGTTATAAATATGGCAGTAAGTTTTTTCATGCAAATAATAATTAAAAATTTTTTATAGAGATTTAAAACAAAAACTTGAATAAAAAGTCACCTAAAAAGATTTTGAATTTAATTTTAAAAAAAGCGATTAGACGGCACATAACATTATTTATTGATTTCAACTACATTTGTTGTGGATATCGATTTCTATCACATACCTAAAAGATTTAATACTCCCTACTTAAGCGTTATACTAGCAAAATATTAGCTGAGTTCACACCAAATCTAGAGTTGTTAAATTGATAGTTCTTTAAAATATTTTATCGGTAGTCATTACCATGTAAAGTATAAGTTTGTTAGTTAGCAAAAACAAAATGTATGGAGCAACTCTAGTTACTCATCGGGAAATCGCTTTTTTAACAACCTAACTCTATGGTTTTCATTTCATTTACTCATTATAGCCGTTATTATAGATACTCTATTTAGGTATATTAGATACCCTATTTAGGTCCAGGCCATAAAGCGCTTTACACCCTTTAGTCCTTTTTGTTCATACATGCCATATCAGTCCTGTCTGATATCGTCCACGCCCTAATTCACCCAAAAAAAAGTGGCCCATTGGCGGCCTTACTGTGTCCTTTTCATATGTTAACTCTAGTGCCGATCCACTGCACGCAATTTCTTTGCCGACAACTCCACAATGCCCTGATACTTAACAAAATCTGACGTTGAAGAAGCTCATAATTCAAACCCATTTCTTTTACAGAAATCCCACAAGTTAGAATTTATAACCCTTTCCAATATCAAGGTTATACATCTAGCTAGAAATTCCCTGTCTCCCAGCTAAGAAAGATCCACCTCTTTGTTGTTAAAGGCTCCCTCCACATTCAGAAACACAGCTAACGTATATTCCCTTTCATGGGAACTACGTTCTATAAAACCTACCAACTCATGCACGATAGGCATGCTGAGTACCACTGATCAATAAAACTTCTCTAAGGCGACAGGCTTGTGGTCAAGGCGAATTCATTCAGGTGGGAGCGATTCTACAACAAACACAATATTACAACATTGGCGTATATTTTGTTGGTAGAATCTGAATTTCAAATGCCAAAATTCAGCTGTTTTTTGTTTACAAAACTAATGTGAAAAATTATTTTGTGGTCTTTTTTTCGTTAGTGTATAGATTTGTTTAAAAAGCGATATTTATTTAAAATGTGGTGTGAAAAAGAATTGAATACAATGGAAAACTTTAAATTTACTATTGTGCGTTTCCCGGTTGTATATGGTGTTGGTAATAAACGTTGTTTTAGTAAGTTGATATAGTTTCAATAGATTTTTTTTGTGTGGAAGTGACAAAAATTTATTGCATATTTATTATTACAGTGCCCCATATTATTATTACTGCCACTTACTTAAACTTAATTGACACCATAAACCTATTTTAGAATAACGCCATGAAACTATCAAGCTTACATTTGTAGTGTCGTGGAATTTCCTATGACTTGCTTTTTATGTACTAAATGAACGGAAGGCACAGCATTTGGCATCAGAAAAACTTTTCGTCCCGATTTAACTATATCTGCCTGCACAAAGTGGTCCATACAAATGCACGCCATAGCCGTAAACTTAATTTTACATATCTCACTCCACTTGTTTCTTCTACGTTCATCTTTTGGAACTAGAAAGAAACTTCCACCACATTTTTGTTCCTTTTTCTTGCAAAGGCAACAAACGCGTATTTTTATTTATTTAATTGTTTGCAGTTTATAAAATAATTAAATATATCAGTTTTTTTAATTTAATTCACTGTAATTTTCACACGAAATTTGAAATTTTCGTTAAACTTAAAAAAAAACGAACGTAAACAAAATTTGACGTTTAGCCTGCGAAAAACTTAAAGAAAACAAAAATCAGCTGATTGCGCGATCCCACCTGAATGAATTCGCCTTGCTTGTGGTCTTTAAAGACTAGAAGAATCTCGATTTTTTTAAATATGACAGCTGATTGGCGAGATTTTGGTTGCTTTAATCAAAAATCATCTTTCAGTTCGTGTCTTTAACTACAAAAATTTGCCATCAACAAAATATATCGTCGCTGCTCTGACGTAATCGGTTATGTGACAATTTAAAAAATTTTTTTTGTTGCTCTATTTAAAAGGTTTATTGGTCCTACATCTATCCTCCAAACCGTTTAAGGATATCTTGATTTGTTTAAAAATAAACAATTGTCAATATGCGTAAGTTTAATACTGTAAAGTAACAAAATAAAATGCTTTTTTTGATCTGAAAATTCAGCAAAAAACACATAACTAAATTTGTTGGAGCAACGACGATATATATTTTTTTAATAAACTTTACCATCAATAGCGAGAGTTATAGTCATGATTACTTGCTATTTGGGTCCCGAATTGGATGAAACATAATCTGAAAATATGTTGCTCCACAAGACGATACCACATGTCATACACCGCGTCACACACTTAACTTACTAAAGCAAATATTTTGCGAACGCCTTTTTCTTTAAATAATCTAGTCAATTAGCCATTTGGATCATGTGATTTAATGACTTTTGATAATTCACTCTTGAATACCGTAAAGTCAAAACATTTATTTATTCGATATCAACTTGAAAAAATATTTTTTATTCGAAGGTGTACGGCGAACTTTTTTCGGTACTGTCTAGTGCTAACGTTTAATTTATTTGAAGGCCGTGGGAATGTTATATATGGGCTTTATCACAGATATGTCACTTAAAGCCAGCCCCTATATATGTGTATATAGAACGTAAGTAGCTCTATATTAAGATAAAAACAAGAACAGGTTCAGCCACCCACCCTCCAAAATTTTTACTTTATTTCCTTACCGTACCATATCCATGGAAATGCTCATATTGCTTGCATACGAAAGCACATATTTTTTTTTATTTCTTCCTTGCTGCTACCTTTTTTAGCAGTGCGTAAGGAGATGATATGATTAAGCTTTTCCTGGTAGAGGTTAAATTAGCGCTTATAAATTGCAAAAAAGAGAATAAAGAGAGAACGGGCCATCGCATGTAAAAGTCATGTATTCTGGAAGTGTTCCTGGAAGCAGGTAAACGCTAAGTTTGCGATTAAAGAAGCGCTCTTTGGTAATGTAGTTTTCTTTTAAAGCATTTAAAGACTTTGACGCTACATTTTGGCATTTTTGTATAAGTGCCATTTTTTTGTAAAATTTTACATATATTCACCATTGGTAGAGGGTATAATATTTCTTATCAATTAAATAATATATTTTAAATATAAATGGTATACTTACGTTGTTTTTTCTCATCTTTAGTATTAAACATTTTAAAAGCGTTAAAGTTTAATGTAATTTTATTAAATGCCTGTATTACAATAACATAATTTACTCTTTTTATTAATGTATACTTTTGTAATTGTAGTTTGTTAAAAATTTATTTAATTTAGATATGCTGTTGTAAATAACTTTGATCATAAATTTCTTTAAGTTTTTTCTGGAGAAATTTGCGAAAAGTTTTTCGTTACAATTCTATGAGTGATTATTATTTTTATAACGTTAACAATATTACGATTAACAAAATTTAAATTTAGTTTACAAATATTATCTCTAAACCACTGTGAAAAATGTCAAATAATTTTTTATTAAAAAAATTAAACGTTTCTTTTATACCCAGACAAGATTTTCCTTAGATGCTTTACAAAATAGTTTTTAAAACGATTGCAAAATTAAAGCTAAACATATAAGTACCCAGCAAAAACTCTAATTACAAAATAAGTAGTTGAATGTACTAAAAAACAGTTCTTCACTACTTACAATTTAGCATCTAAACGTATTATTTAAACACGACGATATCAGTGGAGGCAAGTACACTTACCTTGCTTGCTTTCAATTAGGGACTAAAATAAGTACTTACCACCTTAGTACTAATTACTGTCACTTATAAATAGGGACTTATATAAGTACTTCCTTTTATAGCAATTAAGTACTTTATTTTAATAACCCATTAATATTATGGACTTACAAAAGTCGTTCGGTTCTTTTAAAGACGAAAATTCGGTTTGATTATTTTGCGGTGCGTTAATTTGAAATTTAATTTAAAAATCAGTGAAAATGTATAAGTCATCACCTTATTATTTAAAATGCTTTGCCGCTGTTGTCAAAAACATTATTACTTATACCCTTAGAGTGTTAAACTAAATGAGAATTATAAAAAGTTATGTATTTAAATGTATTATGTGTGTAACTAACCAAATGTCTGAAAATAAGTACTTATGTATCACATTACAAATCAAGTCATTACTAAACTACTTCTTAGAAAGACAGACGATATGTAATATTCACTGAAAAGTATTTTCTTTATTAAGAGCAAGTCCTTATCTAGTTTTTGCTGGGTAGCTTAACCACTTTACGTTACGAATAAAATAATGCTACATTTACACCTAAGCGAAATCTAGTAGATTTGATTTAAAATCTTTATTAAAATCTAAACCGTTTATACCACTGTTTTTTGACATTTTGCAAGATTTCGTTTTCAAAACAATATACTTATTTACAAGGTGGTCTGAGAGGCTCTCTATGCTCTACTTCTCCAAAATTCAAACTCTATAAAAAAAATGTAAACAATAAAGTACTTGTGCAACTGCAACCACCTTATATATTATGATTGAATTTTTCTGTGTGCAGCGTAGTATATTTTAGTACAAATTAATAAAAACCACAGTTGCATCACGAAGTAGTACTAGATTTTAAGTAGATTTAGTGGCGAAGTAGATTTCATTTTGTATGGGAAATCTGGTAGATTTCGCTAAAAATCCCTTAAGTAATAGATTTAAATAAATGGTCCATACAAATGCACGCCATAGCCGTAAACTTAATTTTACATATCTCACTCCACTTGTTTCTTCTACGTTCATCTTTTGGAACTAGAAAGAAACTTCCACCACATTTTTGTTCCTTTTTCTTGCAAAGGCAACAAACGCGTATTTTTATTTATTTAATTGTTTGCAGTTTATAAAATAATTAAATATATCAGTTTTTTTAATTTAATTCACTGTAATTTTCACACGAAATTTGAAATTTTCGTTAAACTTAAAAAAAAACGAACGTAAACAAAATTTGACGTTTAGCCTGCGAAAAACTTAAAGAAAACAAAAATCAGCTGATTGCGCGATCCCACCTGAATGAATTCGCCTTGCTTGTGGTCTTTAAAGACTAGAAGAATCTCGATTTTTTTAAATATGACAGCTGATTGGCGAGATTTTGGTTGCTTTAATCAAAAATCATCTTTCAGTTCGTGTCTTTAACTACAAAAATTTGCCATCAACAAAATATATCGTCGCTGCTCTGACGTAATCGGTTATGTGACAATTTAAAAAATTTTTTTTGTTGCTCTATTTAAAAGGTTTATTGGTCCTACATCTATCCTCCAAACCGTTTAAGGATATCTTGATTTGTTTAAAAATAAACAATTGTCAATATGCGTAAGTTTAATACTGTAAAGTAACAAAATAAAATGCTTTTTTTGATCTGAAAATTCAGCAAAAAACACATAACTAAATTTGTTGGAGCAACGACGATATATATTTTTTTAATAAACTTTACCATCAATAGCGAGAGTTATAGTCATGATTACTTGCTATTTGGGTCCCGAATTGGATGAAACATAATCTGAAAATATGTTGCTCCACAAGACGATACCACATGTCATACACCGCGTCACACACTTAACTTACTAAAGCAAATATTTTGCGAACGCCTTTTTCTTTAAATAATCTAGTCAATTAGCCATTTGGATCATGTGATTTAATGACTTTTGATAATTCACTCTTGAATACCGTAAAGTCAAAACATTTATTTATTCGATATCAACTTGAAAAAATATTTTTTATTCGAAGGTGTACGGCGAACTTTTTTCGGTACTGTCTAGTGCTAACGTTTAATTTATTTGAAGGCCGTGGGAATGTTATATATGGGCTTTATCACAGATATGTCACTTAAAGCCAGCCCCTATATATGTGTATATAGAACGTAAGTAGCTCTATATTAAGATAAAAACAAGAACAGGTTCAGCCACCCACCCTCCAAAATTTTTACTTTATTTCCTTACCGTACCATATCCATGGAAATGCTCATATTGCTTGCATACGAAAGCACATATTTTTTTTTATTTCTTCCTTGCTGCTACCTTTTTTAGCAGTGCGTAAGGAGATGATATGATTAAGCTTTTCCTGGTAGAGGTTAAATTAGCGCTTATAAATTGCAAAAAAGAGAATAAAGAGAGAACGGGCCATCGCATGTAAAAGTCATGTATTCTGGAAGTGTTCCTGGAAGCAGGTAAACGCTAAGTTTGCGATTAAAGAAGCGCTCTTTGGTAATGTAGTTTTCTTTTAAAGCATTTAAAGACTTTGACGCTACATTTTGGCATTTTTGTATAAGTGCCATTTTTTTGTAAAATTTTACATATATTCACCATTGGTAGAGGGTATAATATTTCTTATCAATTAATATATTTTAAATATAAATGGTATACTTACGTTGTTTTTTCTCATCTTTAGTATTAAACATTTTAAAAGCGTTAAAGTTTAATGTAATTTTATTAAATGCCTGTATTACAATAACATAATTTACTCTTTTTATTAATGTATACTTTTGTAATTGTAGTTTGTTAAAAATTTATTTAATTTAGATATGCTGTTGTAAATAACTTTGATCATAAATTTCTTTAAGTTTTTTCTGGAGAAATTTGCGAAAAGTTTTTCGTTACAATTCTATGAGTGATTATTATTTTTATAACGTTAACAATATTACGATTAACAAAATTTAAATTTAGTTTACAAATATTATCTCTAAACCACTGTGAAAAATGTCAAATAATTTTTTATTAAAAAAATTAAACGTTTCTTTTATACCCAGACAAGATTTTCCTTAGATGCTTTACAAAATAGTTTTTAAAACGATTGCAAAATTAAAGCTAAACATATAAGTACACAGCAAAAACTCTAATTACAAAATAAGTAGTTGAATGTACTAAAAAACAGTTCTTCACTACTTACAATTTAGCATCTAAACGTATTATTTAAACACGACGATATCAGTGGAGGCAAGTACACTTACCTTGCTTGCTTACAATTAGGGACTAAAATAAGTACTTACCACCTTAGTACTAATTACTGTCACTTATAAATAGGGACTTATATAAGTACTTCCTTTTATAGCAATTAAGTACTTTATTTTAATAACCCATTAATATTATGGACTTACAAAAGTCGTTCGGTTCTTTTAAAGACGAAAATTCGGTTTGATTATTTTGCGGTGCGTTAATTTGAAATTTAATTTAAAAATCAGTGAAAATGTATAAGTCATCACCTTATTATTTAAAATGCTTTGCCGCTGTTGTCAAAAACATTATTACTTATACCCTTAGAGTGTTAAACTAAATGAGAATTATAAAAAGTTATGTATTTAAATGTATTATGTGTGTAACTAACCAAATGTCTGAAAATAAGTACTTATGTATCACATTACAAATCAAGTCATTACTAAACTACTTCTTAGAAAGACAGACGATATGTAATATTCACTGAAAAGTATTTTCTTTATTAAGAGCAAGTCCTTATCTAGTTTTTGCTGGGTAGCTTAACCACTTTACGTTACGAATAAAATAATGCTACATTTACACCTAAGCGAAATCTAGTAGATTTGATTTAAAATCTTTATTAAAATCTAAACCGTTTATACCACTGTTTTTTGACATTTTGCAAGATTTCGTTTTCAAAACAATATACTTATTTACAAGGTGGTCTGAGAGGCTCTCTATGCTCTACTTCTCCAAAATTCAAACTCTATAAAAAAAATGTAAACAATAAAGTACTTGTGCAACTGCAACCACCTTATATATTATGATTGAATTTTTCTGTGTGCAGCGTAGTATATTTTAGTACAAATTAATAAAAACCACAGTTGCATCACGAAGTAGTACTAGATTTTAAGTAGATTTAGTGGCGAAGTAGATTTCATTTTGTATGGGAAATCTGGTAGATTTCGCTAAAAATCCCTTAAGTAATAGATTTTGTGTAGGTGTAAATGTAGTATAAGTTGTTTTGAGTTAATCATATGGAAGTGTTTTCAATTCTGTAGTATTAGTGGTATACATATGTTTGAATTTTCGTGATTAATTTTTGTTTATATAGTTTAATCTTCCATTAGGGGCACTGCCTTTAAATGGACATTCCTTTTGGACGGCCACTATTTTCCGGTCCTTTCTCTTGACCGGAAAACCCTCTTGTACGGACGAGATTCCACTATACTCGTCCACTATACTCTATTCGATTATTAATTAAACAAAATTTTATATTAAAATATTTGGATAACAAAAGTGTTGAGTATGAAAGATTCAATTGATTTTTTTTTCTAAATTTATTGTAAATTAAATTTATACTCGGAGCCATTTTTTGGGAATACACCTACTTACTTACAATATTTGGAAGAGCCTTATTCTAAATTAAAACTCTGAAGAGAAAAATTTTCTCCATTATTTCAAATATCTGAAAAATGAATTTACGCAATTAATATGTAAGGAGTGTATCGAAAAAAATTTGTAGTTGCATTAAGTTAAATAAAACTCAAATCGTGCAATAAATAATTTTTCTTTTTAACACCTTACAATTTATATATGTATGTCAGATACTATTATTTTAAAACTCATTAAGTTTCAATTGTTATTACGATTAAAATGGACTGCGAAAAAAAAGTACGTGAAAATATAAATAAAACTTTTTAAAAAAATCCGTCATGGACTTTTAAAAAAATAGCAAAAAATTTGAAAGTTGACCCTCGAACTGTTTTAAATGCCATTAAACGGTATAAGGAAGATCTAAGCATTGAAAGAAAAGCTGGATCAGGAAATAGAAAAGGTTCAAGGGATATTGGTAAGGTATAAGAAGTCGAGAAACTGTTTAGAAGAAATGCTCTAATAGTTTTGTTTAAAGGGCCAAAACTTATGCTGATAACATACAAAGTTCAGAAAGTTCCAGATCGTACGGCAGACTTTTCTCAACTTCCCGGCCAAGATTATTATGTTGCTGATGAAATAGGTAATGTTCCGGACAAATAAAAAAAAATCCCTAAGAAATTTCTTGTGTGGCAAGCTATTAGCAGTTGTGGCAAACGAAGCCAAGCATTTGTGGCATCAGGCACTATAAACACAGAAATTTATATCACGGAGTGCCTACAAAAATGACTTTTACCTTTTTTGAGACAGCACCAAGTGTCTACATATTTTTGGCTTAATTTGGTATATGGAAAATGGACTATGGAAAAAAGGCACTTGAGTGGTATTCAAAGAATAATGTAATTTTTGTACCACGAGAGGCAAATCCACCTAACTGTCTGTCCAGAACCTGTAGAAAGGTACTGGGCTCTTGTAAAAAAGGAATTGAAGAACACAGAAAAGGTGTCGCAGAACATGTCCGATTTGAAGTGTAGATGGACCACCTCCTCCAAAAAGGTAACAGAAGCAACTGCAAATTCTATAATGGAAGGACTTTTCGAAAAAAGTCGATAATTTTATAAATACGAAATAATAAATTAAGATTTCAATGTTAAATAAATTTGTACAATATGCCAATATATTTGCGTATTTCAAATAGTTTCTATATTGCACGTTTTATTTAACTTAATGCAACTACAAATTTTTTTCGATACACTCCTTAATTCGATTTACAATAAAACATTTTCGAAATCATTTTTAAATTATTTTTGTTACTTGATTAATCTGTCAACAAAAACTGTATTAAAGTCTAAACTACCAACATTTATTTTCTAATTCAAATTATAAAAATTATTTGAAAACTTGATTTGAAACTTTCCAAAGTGAGTTTGAATTTTGTTTTAAACAAACCTAAAAAAAATTTCAATAAATTATATTTTAATTTTCGATTTTGATAACTTGAATTGTAATTCTTCCACATACAGTGGCGAGTAGAAGTGAGTGCGTCCTTATCAAATACGACGTTATAAAACAATCGATATTTTTAATGATTTAATTTTTTCAATCACCCCTATTCTATTTGACGTCGTCAACGTCGTTCTTTATCAATTGTTGTTAATTCATATTCCCGATATCAATATGCTTGAAATTCTGTAAGAAATTTTGACGTTGGTGTTACCTTGAATTGACTTTAATTTTCCGTGTTATTTTTAGTGGTGTATTTAAACAAAAAGTAAGTTAAAAGAATTAAAGTAAAGAATATTAGTTATAACAATGGAAAAATGTTAATTACCAATCGATAAACAGTCAACGTCGTCTTAAAACAGTTAGGGAATACCAAATTAGCATTGACGTTGTATTTAAGTGATGTTGTCTCGAAATTGAGGGCGATATAGGTGACGCCAAATATAATATGGACACAGTTTTAATTTCGTAGTGGCCATTCCTATTGTTTTTGTTCTTTTTTTGTTCTTCAGATGTCATTAATTTAATTTTTTTATATCAATCCTTGCATATCTTAAGATGTTACTCTCAATCATTTTTACGTACAATTCTTATGGAGAAAATATTAATTGGACATTCCTGCACACTTAAAACTATTTAATATGAATAATATAAAACGAAATAATTTCGTAGTCACATATGCTCGCCACTGTATGCTTAGACTGAGTAAAATTTTACAATAAAGTTTTATCTTTATCCCTTAATACAAACGGAAAGGCTTTGGATGTATAGCTTGGCCCTTTTTCCTTTTGGGGCCTGCACTCTTAGACCTCTTGTGGTCATTGTTTAGCGATGGCATCGATACCGACAACACCAAACATTCGGCTGGCAAAGACATGGATGTAGATAGTGTGGTTGATCTTTGCATTTTAGGCGCTCTCCAAAATTGCTATTCAAAATAAGATAAAAATTAAATTCGATTTTATACGAAAACCTTTAAAATTATAAAAAATTTAAAAGAATTAAAAAAATAACATCGTGTAGACTTACTGGACGTGGCTGGAATGTACTTTGCATTTGTGTTGTGGTTTTTCTAGACCAATATTTCAATCCAAATTATGTTTTTTTAACTTTTGCTTTAAGAAGTGTTTGCGCTCACAGCTGTGTGTGTTTGTGTTTTTTATTTAAAATCTTTTATTGGTATAAAATTGAATTTAACTTAGAGCGTTAACTACTTATGTACGTATGCTAAAGGGTGCTTTAATCAAAAAGCTTTTTTTACAGTGTAATTAAAAAGGGGAAAAATATGGAGTTTAATAATTAATATATGTTCAAATAAAAAAAAAACTTAATTTGAATGACTTTTTTATTGCCGTATTGGATCATCTCTCTTTTAAAAGTTGTTAAAAAAAAATATAAGATCTTGTATTGCCTGGTGTGAAAAAAAAAATATTCATGTTATAAATTATCTGAAGGTGTTTTGAAGAAAAATTAATATTGGTCTATTTAATATGACCTTAACTTTAATTAAAATCATAAAACACACATTTGTAACTTTAACAAGCTAATGTAGTACATATGAGTTGTTTATTGCTATTGTTGTACAAATCATGTTAATTTCTCTTTTAGAATGTGGTACAACACATACAACATTTTAAGCTGCAAATGTGTGTTCTAAAATGTAATTTAAGTACACCAGAGAAGAAATTTTTTTCTTGCTACATAGCAGAGTTGGGTTTATTGCATTGCATTTGTAATTCATTATCGTTTTCATTACCACTAAACGCCTAAGCATTAATGCAGTAATATTTCAGCCACCACTAGTGGCAGATTAATTAATAATTAACCCCAAAACTTAAACGATTTTAGTGGTAAAAAATTTATTGCCCAAAATGAAGTGGTTTTTGTGGTAATAGAAATTTAGCTCACTACTAAATTATTAGTCGTAATGGACTAGAAATTTAATACACTAAATTTCTACTAAAACTAAAATCGTTTCATTGTTAACTGAAGCCTTAATTGATGTTGATGTCATTAGCCATGATAATAATGGTGTTATACCTGTCAACTCAATTAATATACCCCCACATAGCAACTCACCAAATGTCGAGTATTATCGTTCAATATAGCCAATCTTGCCTAAACACTTAATTATGCTGACAAGCAAAAACTTTATACATCATACTTTAAAACTTTTTTTTACACTGGATTGATGCAATGAAATCACAAAACGCTGGTCGTGCTAGTGGTGACTGTATATATGGTTTTAAAAAAAGAAGTGCAGAAAATTTATAATTTAAAATTTTTGGCAAATTTAAAAAATATTTATCTAAACGCAAAGTTAAATGAAAGCGTTTTTTATTTCACACCCCAATACCTTCTTAATTGGACAAATTGGAACCCTGATTTTGAAGTTTTTGTACATGATTTAACTAAACTGTCACCCATTAATTACTGTATCGTTGGCGACTTAATCGCACGTATTGGAGATGGACAAGTACTAAATAGACCCTAATTTACTGCACAACCTTTCACACATTAATAAAATTCGAGTTTCAAAAGACAATACAATAAACTCTAAAGGTCAAGAGCTGATGGAGGTCGTTGAAAATTTGGGTGAATCAGTGCTTAATGGTAAAAGTACTTGGGACATAAATTGTGAATTAAGCTTTTGTGGTGATGGTGGCAGCTCCGTTATAGATTACTGTATCTGTTCTCACAGCTTATTACTACTCGGATCATATGCCGCTTATTTTAAACTTATTTTTCTCAATATCAAATAAAAGAAATAAATAATAAATGAATTTTATAAATGTACTCTATGTGTAATGTAAATATATAAATAAAGTTGTTAAAATCAAATAATTCAAATATTTAAAGTAAATGAGGTAAATCACAAATATGTAAATGAAATTGTTAATAATGTTGAATTAAAGGATACAATTATAAAATCAGCTCTATATGCCAATTTGGCTTAAAGGATTAAAGTGAGGCATAAGCCCAAGGATGACACGTTGGCTTTATACGAATGTACTGCGACTGATTATAATGTATGCTTTGATAGTGTGGTGGACATCCTAAGAGAAGATGGTGAATATAAAACCTATTCAAAAGATTCAGAGACAGTGCAGCATTAGTATGTGGGGTGCCTTGAGGACCACATCGACAATGGCCTTTGAGAATATACTATCAATTTGGACATACAGGTGAAATATGAAGCGGCCTCAGGTGCTACAAGATTAATGGCAATAGATGAATGGCTTATAAGAGAACATAAGACCAGATACCAAAGAATAACGGATATCTTACCGATGGGAAATATTACGGAAGTAACATGTGATAAAATCCCGATAAGATATGAGAATACTAACTGCATCACCATAATACCGGAAGAGGGAGAATGGGATGAAATAACCAGGATAGGAAACACCCATGGAATCTATCTTTATACAGACGATTCAAAAATTGGTGACCAAACTGGAATGGGCTTATACGACATAAGCCAAAACAGAAGCAAATACTTCTGTCAATCAGATCACAATACTATCTTCCAGGCTGAGATTAAGACGATTACGGAAGGAATTAAATGGATAAAGGAAAAGAAACGAAAGTCCCGAATCGTATCTTTACGGAAAGCCAGTCAGTGATTAGGACATTGAGAAAGAAGACAGTTGAATCTCGGAACGTTGTGCAAAGCAAGGGCGAGATAAACTCGTATGCAAATTGTGAACATCTGGAGATAATATGGATACCAAGCCATCACGGGCTGATAGAAGACGAGAAAGCCGACAAATTAACCAAAATGGGAGCTCTTTTAAGTACAATAACTTTGGAAAATGCTTAACCCTTTAAACGATTCAAGGACGAACTTAAAGGTTGGGCGATGGAGGAACATGTCAGAAAATGGCAAATCACTGATGTCGGTAAGGTGACAAGAACACTATGGGGTGACCCAAATCTTGGGAAATCAAAAGAGATTCTGAGACTAAGTAGACCTACACTTAGGAAACTAACCAGTGTAATTACAGGTCATACGGAGTTGGGAACTCATCTAGCTCGCATGATATTATCTGAGGAGACAACATGTAGAGCATGCGAGGAAGAGGATGAGACTGTCATTATCCTGCGTTTGGGCATATTAGACGCGAAAATTTTAAGTGGTTACTATCTAACCTAACCTATGCCAAAAATTGTAATATATTTTTGTTTTATCTATTAAATGAATAAAAAAAATCGCTTCATATAGTGCACTTAATTTACACTACCAGTAAAAATGGTGAAATATGAAATCCAATGCAATAAACCCAACTCTACAACTCAAACCAAATGTAGTGAATGAAATAATTAATTTCGTATTTAAATTAAATAAAAAGTTTAATTGTTTCCCTGCTTTCTTTTTCAAATAAAAGTGCATTTGTTTTTGTTAATATAGACATATTGAAAAAAGTTTTATTTCAAATTTAATTCTATTACCATCAATGTTTTACAATTTTTATTGTTCTTAAATTATGTAAAATTGTAAAAAATAAAACTACAATAATATAATGAAAATTAAATAAAACAAAAAAATTATCTAAGTAAATACTTTCTTAATTCTCTCATCTTCTACTTATTCTTCAATTCAACAGTTAATTTATAAAAGTACGAAAAAACGTTTAGTCTTTTTTAGAAATAAACAAAATGTGCTTAAAATTAAAAGATGTTTTACAAAAAAAAAAAAAATTTTAAATACCCAGTTTCAATGGAAATTTTTTCAATATTATAATTTTTTCATTTACAATCCCGTTGCAATGTAGTATTGGTATTATTTTTGTAAAAGTTTACAGTATTGTATGTTTATACTTGGTAATTTTTATTTAAGGGATATCGCAAAACAATACATTTCTTGTTGTTGTATTTAATTCACACAGATGTAGGAAAAACAAATTGTTTGCGAAATCAAAGAATGACATAAAGTATTGTTTCGCTCCCAAAATTATAGATCTATATTTTTAACTCAAATGTTTTCTGATTTTTTAAACTTTGCTTAAAAATTTTATTGAAAATTGTTTTAAAATTTTCTTTGTTTCTATGTAAAAGTAAGATTTTATCAGTTTTCCTATTAATTGATGTTTAACATTTTAACATGCAGTTGAGGAGTGAGTAGCAGAACAAAACGTGCCTCTTTTATTATTTCAAAATGTTGGAAAATCAAAGATTATTTTTTTCACCCGATTATTGCATATCATGAGCCAAGAATATTCAGTGAAATGTACTCATTTACTCTAAATTTTATTATAATATACATCTATATGCACAATAAGTTAATTTCGATTAATCGATGATTCGGTAAAAAATATTCGATTTTAATTTTATTTATTAGTTAATCGAGCAAAAATTAATCGATTAACTATTTGGATACCGCATCTAGGACTCAATAGAATTTTATTGTGAACAAAATCTACATGACCGTATGCTTTACAGTTAGTCTTAAGGCAGAATTACTTTGTACGTTCTGTGCTGTTATGAATCAGCTGTTTTGTTTCTGTTCAATTGAAAATCTGTATGTGTGGTTTGTTGTTCCTGTTTCGTTCTGTTCTGTTGCGGAAAAATCTGTAGAATATAGAATTCAAACTTAAACGACGGCCATTTTTTTTTTTTTTGTTTTATAAATTTTAATGGTTCCTTCTCCGTGGAACGACCTATACCTCTGTATAGAAAGTCGTAGACATTGAAACAATAAATAAAATTGAGTTTAATGGTTCTCCTCCAGTTACAAACGTTGTTTCAGGCACCGCAAGTCGACGAATACCTCTGTATAGGAAGTCGGAGACACTCGAAGAATAAATAAAAATTGAGTTTAATGGTTCTCCTCCAGTTACAAAGCTTTGGTTCAGGTACCGCAGGTCGATCTATACCTTTGTATAGGAAGTCGGAGACGTCTGAACAATAATTAATGCTGAGTTTTATGGAACTCCTCCAGTCATAAGTAAATTGAGTTTATTTGGTACTCCTCTGTTTCCTCTGGAAACTGTATTCAAAGCACAGTTATGCGACGACACCCAGTTAACCTCGCGAAAGTGAGACGCAAAACTCTCGAAGTCAGATAAAAAGGGACAACCTGATTGCCATTAAATGATAATGGCAAAAACGCGCGAGCTCTTGACCCGACCAGAGCTGAACCACGACTGCCAGTGACGGCCATTGAGAGAGAAACAGCTAATATTAAGGTGCCTTTTTTTAAAGGTGGCATCAACAGAGAGACTCTTTGTTTATAGATGAAATCTGACACTATAAATTTCTTTTTTTATGTATGGACTTTGACGGGTAAAATATACAAAAAATATAATAAGCTTGTTTTGGTAAGGTTGCCTTGTAAATTAAGGCAGATAAGTTTTTACAGAAGAAGTACCTAAAAAAAATTAAACAAAAGAATGGCACGTCACAGAACGACAACAGAAAGTAAAGACTACTGAAGTCTTTACTGAACACTTACATACATCAAAAAAAAAAAAAATAGAGTTGGGTTAATCGGTATTTTAGGTCGTTTTTGCCAACAACGTAGAGTTGGGTCAATCGGTTACTTTAGTTTGTGTTTTCCAACAACCTAGTTCATTTCTTGCACTAGAGTTGGGTCAATCGGTTACTTTAATTTGTGTTTGCCAACAACCACTTTCATTTTTTTAACAAACCACAAAGTGATTTAATAGGGGTTCGCGAAAAAACGAACGAGATTGATGGCAAAAATAAACTAAAGTAACGATTTGTGCTTAACTCTACAAAAAATCAATATTCTTCTTTCCACTGGGCATTTAAGAGAGATACAACAAATACGATAAGAAACTATGACTTACATTTAACCATTACTGAAGCACATTTATGTTGTAAATATGTTTTTTTTCTCTCTTTTTTTCTGAGATATATTTTATATATTTTTTATATTTATTTAATCATTTGTTTTAATATAAATATTGTTATTCATTCTTTGTTTTAAATACGTATAAATCTTTATAAACGGGTAAACATGTATGTGTTTTCATATCATAAAATTAATATTAAAAAAAAATCCTTTTTAGGGTTTCCTTTTATAGTTTGTTTGTGTAAATAGAAATAAAAACGAAATATTTAACAAATTATTAACAAGAAACCCTGTGATAATGTATTGTATTTTTTGATTTGAATTTTGTTGTTGCATTAATGGTGGTTTCTAAGTTGCTCCATTCTACTATTTTGTTCATTTTGTATAATTTATTTTTTTTTCAAAGATTTACAAAAGTGTTTATTTATTAATATTGAAACTATGAGAAAATTTTAACTATTTAAGGCAACGTAAAATATTGTATGTGTGTGTATATGAAAACTACAAATAAATTAAATTTTTTAATTATACAATACTTTAAAGCATAAAATAAAATGTGAAGATATAAAAAAGTCTTGATTATTGCCACAAATTTTTAATGTTTTTTTTTTTTGCAAGTGTAAAAATGTTTATATATATATTTGTTTCAATGTGTCTTTTTTAATGAATATGCTTAATATTTTTAACATTTTTGTTTTAACTGTTGAATATGTAAATAATTTCTTTTGTTTTTTTAAAATGTATTTGTAATGAAGATGATAAATATATAATTTGAATAATAATTTCTTGTTTTTGAAATATTTTCAATTTAAATTTTGTTTCTTTTTTTTTTTTTTGGTCTTTTTTCAAAATATTTTTTTTGTATTTTTGCAATTATTTAAACAAATTTATGTATGCTGATTTAAGTTTTCATCGGCACCAGTTGTTGAAGTCGTCATGGATGCTGGTGGTTGTGGACTCTGTGTGTTGAAAAAATAAAATTTTTTTTAAATTTATTAAAAACTAGTAAAAAAATTATTTCAATTTGGGCTTTTCATTCAAACAGAACACAAAGAGGGGGAACAAATTAGTTTAAAAATAAATTAACTTAAAACCAGGGAATTTTTTAAAATGAAAAACAAAAACACACACATAAAATAATGATCAAATAAATATTTTAAACAAAGCTTCAAAAGGGCCATTTTTTTTTTTTTTGGAAATACCAGTTATTTTTTAAATTCTTAGCACAGCACACTGATACAGTTTTTACAAAAGGGAGCAGCACTTACGGAAAATAATTAAAAATATTAATACAAAAAATATTTCTTTAATAGCATCTTATTTTGAAAATTAACGAATTTGAAATTTTTTAAATAACGTTTTTTTTTTTTAAGAAACTAAGTGATTTATAAAATAAGTGTTACATATATTAAAGCCAACATACAGTTACAGACAAAAGTCTTGAGACTCTTCTAGTCTTATTTATAAACATGTTTTTCTTAAACATTTATACCCTGCTAGCCGTTACCACTTTTATTAAATTATTTAAACTATATGTAATGTTTGTTTTTATTTTACTAGTGATTTCTTATTTTATATTTTCCTTTTTTTTATAACTATTTTATAAAATACTTGTATTTGTAGCAAAAATTTCTAATAAATAGAAATTGTTACATAAAACGATTTAAGCCAATTTTGAAATTTTTTAAAAAAATAAAATTAATTTTACAATCAAATGAAATTGTTTCAATGTTTCAATGCAGCTTTATTTGGTTATTTTTATACCCTTCACCTTTGGTGCCAAGTGTATATAAGTATATGTAGCTTTGTCATACTGTTTGTAATTTCTACAAAATTCATTTCCGACCCTATAAAGAATAACATTTGCAGAGAGCTTATAAATAGAGGAGTCGATTGATACAATGTCCGCCTGTCCGTGTATTGGTGGAAATCAACTTTTAGAAGCCCCCACAAGTTGCTTAGATCTAAATATATGTCATATCAATCTTTAAAAAATGTCCGGAAATGAATTGCCATTGAAACCCAGCACGATCGCCTTATAACTTTTTAAGATATGAATAAATAAACACGACTGTCTCTGGTTTTTTCATATTTATACCATATAAGGCCCTAAGATAATTTATAGCGACGTTTGCTTCTCTTTAAAGTTATATGCAAAAATAATTTTTCCAAGCATACATTTTTTTTATATTAAATTATTAAAGCTGTTAATTAATTTTTGGATACGTTAAGGACACCAAATGCAACTGAGAAACTATTAAATTGCTACTGAGAAAAATCGACAACTCGTTTGGAAACTAACTGAGATATAAGAAAAAAAACAAGTAACAGTGCTATATTCGGCCGTGCCGAATCTTATATACCCTTCACAACGTGTAGTCATGCAATAACAATAGTTTATATTACCATTCATCTCATATAAAATACGTACATGTAAAAAACCTCAAAAAAAAAAAAAATTACAAAAAATAAAAAAAAATAAAAATTAAAAAAAAATAATAAAAAAAAAAATAAAAATTAAAAAAAAATAATAAAAAAAAAAAAAAAAAAATTAAAAAAAAATTTTTTTTTAAAAATTAAAAAAAAATATTTATTTGGTTGTTGGGTTTAAGCTGGTTTATATGCATTTCACTTGTGCTTATGCCAGATCATCAGTAAACCTTTACCCAAAAAATTCTTGAAAAAGTTTAATATTTTTATAAGTTATATTTTTAAATTCTCATTAACAAAATGAGAATTCAAAAATAAAACAAAAAACTATAAAAAACTTTTTCAAAAACCCAACCAACTATTTTTCAATTTGAATTTATTTTATTTTTCTAATTAAAAAAAATTTTAAAAAATTTTTTAAAAATTTTTTATAAAAAAATATAAAAAAAAATAATAAAATATAAATAATATATTAAATAAAATAAAATAAATTTTCAACCAACACACGGACAGACGGGCAGACGGTCAAGGCTTAATCGACTCCTCTATTCATAAGCTTTCAGAAAATATATACTTAATGGGGTCGGAAATGAAAATTGTAGGAATTACAAACGGAATGACAAAGCTACATATACCCTTGTGCACCACAGGTGAAGGGTATAAAAATACAACACTTCGTTGTTTTTCCTAAATTTTACAAACGAGAATCGCTGTTATTCAGCTTCTGGACATAACAGTGGACTGATTTGGATGCCAAAAGAAAGGGCTTGACAAGCGAAATACAATACACACAAAAAAAAAATAAAATATAAAATGGCCGCCAATACAAAATAGCGTACAAGAAATTTATAGGGGTCAAATCTAGTAAAACAAAATGTAAACCCACTTCAATAATATTGGTATCAAATGCAAGGGCTTGTCCAGTAGAATACACTAAACTATGAAAAAGTTAAAACCCAAGATGGCGTCTGAAATAAATATAGTAATTTATTAAGGCTTTGACCCCTTCAACCCCCACAATATTGGTATAAAATGAAATGCCTTGATTAGTAGAATACAGTAAACTATTAACAAAACAAAATGGTGGATAATATTTTTCCTAATCCTATTAATATGAAATGAAATGGATTGACTGGTAGAATACAGCTAACTATGTAAAGATTGTAAATCAATGATGGCGTCGGAAATAATAAAGAGAAATAAAATCTGAAACCAAGGCTAATGTGGTCACTATACCTATATACATTATGGTGAAGGGTATTTTCAGTTTCGGCACCGCCAAATATATCATTCTGACTTGTTATTTTAATTTTCGTTTTTTTCTTGAGCGTTTGTTCTATGGTATGATTTTATTTGAACTCTTTAATTGATTGTTTAAGTTTTTTATTGTTACAACGATAATTAGTTTTGCAAAAGTTGTATCAAACAGTTTCTTTACAAATAACCAGGGGCCAAATTACGGCATTCGTTCACGATCGAAATTTTACTCGAACGATCGAGTTCGCTATGCTTTAGGTATAGAGATTCTAGAAAGAATTTTCAAATTTCGATCACGTTCGAATGACGTACTTTGTCCCCAGTTCTTTAATCAATTCCCTTTAATATAAACATAAGTTGTAGACAGGGAATTGTAATCTACCATGGCTTGTACAAGTCTCTTGCTTGCCGTCGCCATGGTCAGAGATTATTAAAATTTTTATGTATTTGATTAATTCTATAAAATAAGAAATAGTTTTATGAATTCATTCACACTTTTCTTTGAACAAAAAAATAAAAAATATGTATATAAAATTTGGTGAACCTGTACCGCATAGCTAGTCCCAAAAATAATATTTTTTTAATTAATAAAATAAATTGTGATGTCGTTGGTATTCTATTTTTTGTTTTTAAAAAGTACCCTTTATGTTAGTTCAGGTATGAAGCTACATATCTCCATAACAATTTCTGTTTTTAAATCCATTCCGTAGTTTTTGAGCCATCAAGTTCAGGAGAACAGACAGGCAAAAGTCATTCTAAAAATTTAATATTTTCTATTCTATATCGTTGAGACTGTATACACCGCTGTTAAGTGATCAAAAATCATTTCATATATAGACACAGTTTTTTTTTTTTAATAATCATTATTTTGTAGCATCGCAAGAACAACTTCTGAATTCATAATAGATAAGGAATAACATTCATTCGTGTTATTAACATTTTCTTACATCCTTTCTAAAAACTTAACTTAACAGTTTTAACGAAATCACCACAAAAAAATACGAAAACTTTGTCATTACCTGTACATTGGCATTAAATATGTTTCATACATAAATACGATTTTTTTTCTAATGTTCTGATTATTAAATTCGACTTTTACATTTCAATTAAAAAAGCAAAATTTTAAAAAGATCAAACTTTGCGAGTAATGTTCTCACAGCACACTTAGATAATACAAACATACATGAGTTATAGATTAATTTTTTAATGAAATTAAATCAATTTAGGAATTATTCATACATTTGTTTTAATAACTTACTTTTTTATAAAAATGTTTATTTTAATTTTTATAAGATTTATCTCTTAAGGACGTTTTTTAATAAATAGTTTTTCTTGTTTCAGTTTGTTTTAATAATGCACTTAAATTGTTTTGTCTTAAATTCTAATAAAATTTATATAAATATTCTTCCTATAAAATAAAAAAAGAAGTGTTTTTTAAAATACGTGAATAAAACAAATAAATAAGTAAAAAATAAATAAATAAAATGTTAAAATAACACAAAGTTTCATACAAAATTTTGATTTGGCCATTTTAAAAAAAGTTACACTTTTCACAAAAATTTTATTCTAATAGAAGAAATAATATAAAACATTTAAAAGACTAAATAGTGCAAAACAAATATAAAAATGTAAATTAGACAGTACTGGATAAAAGTTCGCGTACATCTTAAAGTATAAAATATTTTTCTAAGGTTATTTCGATTTTTTTTTGCCGAATATTCAAGTGTCATCTCAGGGAGAACGATTATTTGCTCTAATTGCTATTGACCTCAAGAAAAATTTTAAAAGGCATCAAAAAAGATAAAAACTAACATAGCTTAGTGATTTTTGCGAGCATTTATTTTCTGATATTACATCAGGGTGATAGGAACTGAGATCTATTGGGTTGATATTAAAACAGGGAGCTTGAGTTCAATGGCTCTTGGAGCGAATCATTGGTCTCCTCGAGATAAAGCGAAGATATCACGAAAAAATTAAAAAAGGTCGCCCCTTCGTTTGGCCAAATTTTTTTGTTTCAAAATTGCTTGCAAAAATACTTTTTATTCGAAGGTGTATGAATTTTTTTTTAAAGGTAAGGTAGTAAATACACTCTTATGTGTATTAATTTTCTTTTGGAAATATTTATTTCCAGCTTAAGACAAAATAAACTTGTATATTTGGATTTCTGTTCCCTTTTTATATATATTTATGTAGGTGTAATAATTCTGCAATATTCATTTCCGACAGCTAATGAATAGAGGAGTCGATTGACAATAGTCCATCTGTCCATATGTATTCTACGCTGCCAAGATCTATCTTAGTTTAAACTTTCATCGAAGTAGTTACGTTATTTAGTTGAGGCATAAATTTTTCCCTTGGGGTGAGTCAGCCTTAATATTTAGGAGTATGAAAAATAGATGTTAACCGATTCTCAAACGTTTATTTCTGCATTGGCTAAACTATAAATTGTGTACAATTTGAAGAAAAATACTAAAAGCTATATCGATGCAAGTACATAATTAAGAAAAAGTGGGTGTTAAAGTAGGCGTGGTAAAAAAAGTTTCCTATTAATCATACCAGAGTATAATGCTCGGCGCACAATTGGGACGAACGACGAATTTCGCCCAACACGACGAACTCTTCGGTAAAAATTCGTTGTGCAAATTCGTCGTGTGAAGCACAACAACGGCGAAAAAGTAACATCTTTTATAGTTGATAAAATCGTTTAGTGTTTGTGCAAAGAAAAAAGCAAAAATAATCGAATTTAATTTTTTGTGAAACTCAACAAAACAATAAATATAATTTCTGTAATAATAACAACTTGTTTACGTATAAGCAAACGTTTGCAAAGAATGTCGTGGGTACGTGCATTAAACAATAATAAAAATTTTGCTTGTGTATAACAGGTAATAGTGTGACCATATGAAGAAGAGATCACTTAAAAAACTTAAACATTTGCAAAAACACAAATAAAAACAAATTTTTGTACTTAACTTTTTTATACTTTTTTTAAATGTTTCAAAATAAAAAATAAAACAATTATTAAATAAAAACTAACTTTATTTTCTAAAAATTTGATAAGTAAACCCAAATTTAATAAAAAATGGTCACCTTGTATCAATTTGTTCGTCGTTCGCCGGCGTAAGAAATAGAAATAAATCTAATGCAGAGTTCGCCGCGTATAGCGAACTTCGACTGACGCCACAATTGTATGCATTCTCATATACACAAATGTGTTTTATTTTTGATAACGAATATTCGCGACGAAAAATTCGTCGTTCGTCCCAATTGTGCGTCTAGCATAAGTTATATTATGTGAAAATTTCAAGAAGATCGGTCCAGCAGTTTGGCTTACCTGAGGGGGCCTGAAAAAAGGCGTGGCGTTGAGGGGTATAAAAAATAGATTTTGGCCGATTCTCAGACCTACCTAAAATGCAAATAAAATTTCATCAAAATCGGTCGAGCCATTTCAGATGTGTTTAATCACAAACACCGCGACACGATAATTTTATATATATGTAAGAAGTACCAAATAAAATGACTTGGAAGTAAAATACAGTTAACTATGAAAAATTGTGTCTTAGATTAAATGTCGAATATATGAGTCAAACATAGTTCTACGGCTTTGTTCACTTTAAACCCCACAACATTGAAAGCGCTTGACTAGCAGAATAAAGTAATATATTAAAAAGGATCAAATCCAAGATTGCGTCTTAAACAAAATGGCGGATAATATTTTTAACCCCATTAATATAGGTAATAGTAAAGGCTTTACTAGTAGAACACATTTAACTATATACAAATTCAATATCAAATATGGCGTCGAAGAAAAATAACGTATGACATGAAATCTGAAATCTAAACAAAGCTACGATGTGGTCATTATCTCTATGTACATGGTGTTTAAGGTTATTATTAGATTCGGCTGAATATAGTACTCTTACTTGTTTTATCTTAAGTTTACCTCACTTTTATTGCTTTGTTTGGGAATCGTTACAATAAAAGTAACATTTTAATAAATATACATATTTGTTTATTTCAAAAAAATTCCATTAGATTAAAGCTTTATTAGTTAATTTAAGAAAATCTTAGAATTGTAAAAGAAATATATTAGTCAAACTATCATCCAGATGAGCGATATACGTTAATATTTTATAGTGATAGCTTCGTAAATTAAAATAAATCAGATTATCATTTTTCGTTTTCATGCTTTTCTTCTGTCTGAGCAACGTTTTTAAAATTTAATTTTTTTATAACCTAAAAATAATTCGAAACTGATTACGTAATCTTTCCTGACATATATTTTTACATAAGAGTTATAAATAAATTTTTTTTTAATAGCTTCTTCATAACTAACAAATAGTGCAACTAGTATACGGTTATTATTTTGGGCAGATGTTTAACTAGATTTTAATAAAAGTTTTCAATTTTCATTTTTCGGAAAATGAAAATTTTAAAGGTATTAAAGTTTGACTTCTTATTTACAATAGGAGCGAATAAAATATTATGAAAAATGGACGGATCGTTGCAAAATCCGTTATTTACAGACGCAGTAAAGTTAGTTATAAATATGCATGTACATACATACATATGTGTTTATTCATCTTTTTTTTGTCGTCTATTGGTCAAATTTTACCACAATTTAATCATTTTTATATTATTTTAACTGTGTCTTCAAGTCCTTAAATAATATCAACTTCGTATATTTTACAATTATTTGATCTAAGATCTTTTAAAACCATATGCGATACTTTCTGTTATGGAAATTCATGACGAATTTTTGTCTTACAATATTACAATTAAAACTCGTCGTAGGCTGTCGTCGTTAAATAGAATCTTTATTTAACGACGATTGCTTTCATTAGCAATCTTCATTTACAAATTATAATTAAATTGTAGTAAAAATGTGCTTTTCAAGATTCCGCAAAATTAACAGCAACTTTAAAAATATTGATTTAAGCTTTTCAAATAGTGTTTACACAAATATAAAGTTTAAACATAGGCTGTGCTACAGTAAGATAAAGTTGATAAAAACTTTTTAGTCTTTAAAACTTTCGTAAATTTTGTAAGCAAGCTTAGAAGAAAAAAAGGTATTTTTGACATTATATAATTATGTTTTAAAAAATACTTTATAATTGAAAAATAAGAAAAACTATTTTTTCAATCTCTAATGTTAGGCAAAAATGTATTAAGTCGATAAGTGCATTTCGAGTTTTCCACTTGGCCTAATTAATTTTTTTTCTTTAATTTCTATTAATAATACAACTTCTGCAATTATAATCATTTTCTCTTCAGGCAATAAGTCAAAAAAGTCCATATTTTGTTTGGTATTAAACAAAAACTGTAATTAGCGATTTAACCTGTTTTGCCTAACTAAATTTAGAAATTATTTTTTTTAAATATCTTAATACTTTTTAGTTTTTTTTTTCCTAAATTTCATTAAATATCTTCTAACATTCTCTAAAAACAAAGGCTTGTAAAATAAGTATAGATGCACATTTAAGATTTTTGGGCATGCGCACTAGATTTCTAAAATATGAAGGCAAACTTTTTTATGCCTTAAAAAACGTTGCTTATGGTTTTCAGAATTTTTTGATGCTTTTTTTTTTGAGAATAAAAGGTTTAATAGGCTTTTGGAATAAATTTTAATAACCCAGTAATCTAAATCTAACAGGTCATATTTAAAGTTATGGCAGATTCTCTATGATCTTTTTTATATATGAAGCTTGATTTTTTAAATAAATAAGAGAACTTTGATAGCAGTAATTTAAAATAAGGCAAGAAAAACTGACGAACCAAGTCTGCTTGATGAATAAAATTGCGTTGATTTAATTTAATAATATAATGTAATAACATATCGACCTCTGTGCGCGAAATTATCGTATGTTACGTTTTTTTTGGAAATCGACTTTTTTATGCAAATTGGTTCTACATCCATTAATCCATCTGCAGATGAAATATTATAGCAATAACTGTTTTGTGTTATGGGGATAACGCTGTGTATATTTTATTGTATGTAGCACTGATATTTACAATTTTATTTATTTAAAAACGCTCTCCTGTAAAATTTTGTTTTTGTAACATACGATAATTTCGCGCACAGGGGTCGGTATAACTGCACTCACTGTATATATTTTTTTATAATTTATTATATTTCAATTTTTTTTTTTTGTGAAAAGTGCTACTAATGTATTCACTTCTCTACACGCTGCGATTAGTTGCTCAACTTAGTTAAAGTGTGCAATTGATTGTGAGACCGCAATTCAGTTGAACAACCAGCTGCAACGTTTAAGAGCGGGTGAGAATTGAAAAAATATATAATTAAGTGATGTAATTAAAAGATAATTTTAAATAAAAATTTATTAAAAAATATTTTATAAAAAAATAATAAATAAATATTCAAGCACAAAATGCCAAAAATGCAGGATTGTAATTTCAAGTTTAAACATTTATGATTGAGCACTTTTTGTATCAAGCTTATTAGGAAAAGTAATATGATTTTCTTTTCTTTAAAAAAAATATTAAAATATTAAGCTGGCTTTAAGTAATATAATATATATCAAAGATAAGACTATAATATGTATTTAATTGTAATAGAAAAAATTTTGTATATTGTCTTTTAAATTTGGCATACAATACAGATTTGTTGAAAAAAATTTATAATATTTTCTAATTATAATTTAGTTTTAGTTTAAATATTATTTAAATATAGTTTAGTTCTTCTTTTTTTGCATAATTTACAACAGTTCAATAAAAGTTCCAATAAATTCAACAAATATCCATTAACGTTGAAATTTATTTCAATTTCTGTTTCTGATTTTTTTTTTCAATTTTGCAAATATAAATAGGATTTTGAATGTAGTAGATTATAAGTAATTATGTGTATGTGTGTGTAGTTTACAGTATTTACATAAATAATTTCAGGTTTAGTTTTTTTAGTTGTTTTTTGTATAGTTTTAAGCGTTAAATTGGTTTAACTTAGAAAAAGGTACGTTTTTTCAAAATGTACTCAAAGTGATGGGAATTGATTAAGTTTTGTTTTTTTGTTTTTTTTTAATACTTATCAGTTAATCTATTAATTGAATTAAAAATTTGGCTTTTAAAGATTTTTGGTTTCTTTAGTTTGGCTTGACTGGAGGTGTGTACATATGTAGTATATATATATATTTGTGTGGGAAAAATGCATTTATGTTGTTTTAAAAAATACTAAATCTATTTAAAAAGCGATTTAAAGACTTCTGTACACACACAATCTTTATTACACAGACCGAATTCTAGATGTATGGTAGCTATTAATCGCCCTTGTGAGAGCTATACAGTATTTAATTTAATTTTATTTATTTATTATTTTTTTTTTTTAATTACATATAAATTTATTTGTGTAAAAGAAAAAAAAATGGGAAGAAAAGAACAAGAAAAACAAATTAAGAACAAATATTGGTATTTAGCTGCATTTTGTTTTAGACTTTTTTTTAGCAAAAGATATTATTTTAAATATTTGTTTTTTTTTTTATTTTTAAAAAGGGAAAGTAGCTTTAAGTAAGGTTAAGGTTTTTTTAACAAACTGAATGTACTAGAACATTGAGAAATAAAATTTTAAATTAAATAAAAATAAAAAGATGAAATTAAAATAAATTTAAAAAGTATAAAAATAAAATACAAAGACTTTTAAAATAAATACCATCTTGATATACATTTATGTAGTTTTGATAAGATTTTTGACTTGTTGTCATATTTTAAATTTATGAAAATATGTACATATGCTTGTCCGTCTATTAAAACAAAAAACTCAATAAGGAAACTATCAGAAAAGGGTTATTTATTTATGTCACATCAGTTTTCCGCTGACAATTATAACTTAGGAATTATATTATGTTGAGGCAAATAAACAGGGATCAAATATCCGTTATAAAGGGTGTTTTTAAAAAGGTTATAGAATTTTAAATGGAAAAAACAAAGATGAATTTTTTAAATTGACGTGAAATTTACTTTGTTTGAAAGATAATCGACTTTGTTCTACATTCCGAGTGAAATTAAATCACTCGGAATTGCCATGAAATTGTTGTTATAAACAATAACACTACAATGGCAATTCCGAGTGATTTAATTTCACTTGGAATACAGAGCACAGGCTAATCTTCTGTCATTGTAATTTAAATATGACAATTGTCATATGACCGCCACGGCTGACTCCGCCGTAGTCTAATCTAATGGTGCAATTTGCTTATCGGCGTAGACTAGCGACTTCTCAAATCCCTACAGAAAACAGTCTAGCGGCGTTAATTTGCACGATCTTGGAGGCCAATTAACGGGTCCGAAACTCGAAATTATGCGATTACCAAGCGTTTTTTTTCCAATAAATCAATTTTGGCAATATTCTTACTAGCATAGTTTTTAAAGAACCAATGATTTCACCAGCCCATAAAGCATTTAAAACAGTTAGTTTTTCTGGATGTGATAGTGTCTCAACATGCACTTGAGAATTATTATCACAAATTGCCGTATTTGGATACTGCAATTTTATTTAATGACGTATCCATTCAAACAAAAGTGAGCTTCATCGCTAAACAAAATTCGCCTACGAAAATCGGAATTAACGGCAATCTTGTTTTGGGCCCATTCACCGAATTTACGCCTTGCTATTCATTCATCATTCTATTCATGTTGATATGCCAAATAAAACTAAATATAACTCACTTGACAGCTGATAAAATGGCCGTCAGTAATAAAAAGTATTGCCAACTTAAAGTTTTATACCTCTATAAAAGACACCTGTTATTTAAGGCGCTACCGGTTAAGTCACTTTAAACCAATTTTTGGTTAAAAATTTAAATAATTTGAAAATTATTTTACTAAGTTATTCAGTATATGATCCAAATTAATCTGTTATAATATATATATATATATATATATATATATATATATATATTAATCTGATATTTATTTGTTTATTAGATTCCAGCTGGTCTATATGCATTTCACTGGTGCTTATGCCAAATCATCAGTAGACCTTTACCGAAATTCTTTAAAACCTATAATATTTTAAAATTTTTTAAGAATTTAACAGGTGAAGAATTGTCTCCACATTGCCTCTTTAGACGGTTGTAGGACATTTGTCAGAAAAGCTGTCAAAACGATAGTCTGTCAATAACCTAATCTGACAGCGTTACCACACAAAAAATTATCAGTTCACACGGTTGTCAGATAAATGTAAACAAAAGATTGGTATCTTCGTTATCAGTCACTATCATTTAGTTTAAACATTTGACACAAATAAATGCGCATGAGAGAAAGTGCGTATTAAATTAATAATAAATGTAGCCCTGGTCATCATTATCAATTTTCATATTATTTTACTTAATACAGAAACTTCACCCAAATTTTTAAATAAAATTTTACGGCACTAAAATATGAACAGCTGTATAAAGCGTATTGCAGTGATGTCATAAAAATATCTTTAATATCTTAACATAACTTAATAAACCCTAAAAATTTATGTAAAAACTATAATTTATGGTTGAGCTTTTGATGCCAAAAATAAATATTTAAAGGGTATCTCAGTAAGAATACACTTTTTAATTTAGTGTAATTTGTGTGTGCAAGTGGCAACTCTGAAATTTGTCAGCTGTCATATATGTTTTTTCCGATTAATAAAATTGAAGCGCTTTTTAAAAAACGATTCTTACTTATTATAACTTATTATAAAAGTTTGGAAAGTTATGCCGAGACCGCTCACAAACTTTAAATAAATTTCAGTCGTGAATTTGCTCCTAATGGGTTAACCAAACGAAAAGTGAAATAAACTTGGAGAAAAGTGAAGTCAATGCCAAACTTTTAGAAAGAGTATTTTTCTCCGATGAAGCGCATTTCCATCTGAATGGCTTTTTAAATATACAAAATTGTGAAATTTAAGGCTCATAAAATCATCATTCAATCCATGAGAAACAAATGCACTTACAATGAGGAACTGTCTGGTGCAGATTTTGATTAGCCGGTGTGATTGTGCCACACATTTTTGAAAATTGGGCCAAAATTTTAGTGATTGCGAACGACATTCGCTACAGAAATATGATAGCGGAGTTCTTGTAGTTTTTATAAAACGATACCCCCACTGCACATAGAAGAATTAATTGATTGTAGCAAATAGACAAAATTATTCCAAAACAAATTATCCAAAGAAATTCTTATGTCAACTGTCCAACAAGATCATACGATTTAACGCCGTGCGATTTTTATTTTTTGGGTCTTAGAAATCTCGGGTTTGTGCGTATAAACTAGACACAATTCCTGTGCTCAAATCCAAGATTCAATGCATCTTTGGTGAGATACAGAGAAAAAATCTTAAAAAGATTTTATTAAAAAAATGGAATGGCCCTCAGAGCCGTGGAAGCCGTGAGAGCATTTGACGGATATTTTATTCTATACTTAATCGCAACATGTCTTCTTCACAATCCAATAAAAAACACGCAACTATTTCAAAAAGTACTTGTATTGTTTACACGACTGCCAGATGTCTGACAATATTGTTGGCAGGTATCATTGGTGGCCGTATGATAATGGTCTTACAAACACATTTCTGCCAATGTTATCAGGAAAAGTTTTACAGGTTACACAGTTGTTAGATACTAGGTGCACATTTGTTTTTGACAGTATTAGCGGAAATCACCCTTCGTTGCAAACATGATGCAAATGTTGCAGATCTTGCAAGTCTTTTATATATTCTATTGCAAACGTTGCTTTTAAAAATTTCCCACTGTTTTTAGTATTGGAAATAAGTGCTTGTGTGGGAAATGTAATTTTAGTGTATATTGTTTTTGTGTTGTTGCAAACTTAAGAATATATATGTATACTAGACTTGCAAGATCTGCAACATTTGCATGATCTGTTTGCAACGAAGGGTGATTTCCCCTATTGTAAGATTTGCTATCGTCTGTAAAGAGCCTAAGAAATTATATATTTCATATGAGAAATGTTCTGCTTGTACAAAGCTTTGGAAATTCATTTCGTTTTCATTTCGAAGAGTTATTTTGTGGGGAGTTCTGTTTGCTGCCAGAAAGTATCAGCTGTATTTTCGTGATCCGGTTTTACTTTTCCATACGAAATATTTTTTCTATACAATCAGATAACAATTTGCAAATTATTTTGTTAGTTCGTACATTGCAAACTTTTGCAACTTTTAGAAAACTTAATATAAAAAAGGGTATAACAAGAAAACGTGTAATAAAACTATACATGTTCAAGATGACCTTCTACAAAATAATGTAACGCTAGTTCTGATGCCCTCTGCGAAATCTTCATCTCTTTTTTTACCACTCAGCTATGGAAGATTTTGAAACCATGTCTAATAACCGATATCCGAGCAATAACCGATTACCCGATTTTCAAAAGTTATTCGCAAGCATTTAAACTGAATAAGCTTTGTAATATTCAGTGGACCTTAAAACTTTTTGCATTGTTTTTAAACTAAAGTGCAGATTCATTTCAAAACGGTTGCGAATATGTACTCTTATCGAAACTTTAATTTTCTATTCTTTTTTTTTTAGCATTTTTGCACAATTTTTTATATCAAAGAAAGTTAATTAATTTGTATGTTTTATATGTATTTAAACTTATTTCACTATTTATATATTTTAGTTTCATTTATTAAAAATTATTACTAACATTTGCAGTCTTAATTAGTAATTTGTTAAATTATTTTATAAACAACTTTTTAGAATTTAATACATGAAAAATTTACATTCAACTTTTTTTAAGTATGAAAGTGTGTTAAATGTTGTATGCAGTTTATTTTTGATGTAATTTGTTCTGTATTTTGTATATTTTTAAAGGGTTTTTTTTCATGAATGCATAGATAAATGTAATTTGTTGTAGCTTTTTATAAACAAATTGTGTTAGTATATTTGTATTCAAATTATCAATGATATTAATTTGATTGATTGAATATGATTATAAAAGCAATTTTACGATACAAGTGCCAAACATCAATTGCAGTTAATTAGTTTTTTTTTTATTTTGAGAATTTTCTAATAGTGCGGTGCTGTATTTAGGTATAATTTATTTGAAAAGTTAGTTATTAAAATAAAAAAAAAGATAAATATTTAATATAAATAATGAGGTCTTTATGCCAACTGTAATTTGAGAAACCAGTTACTCTGATAGCAACTCCGTAACTACGTTAATAAGCAGAATTGGCACATTTGGGTAAATGGGAATCCACTAGTCTATATTAAAATATTTAATAGTGAGACGATTTTTTGATCCAGAAATATTAATCAAATTGTTAATAATGATATTATTTATCACTACAAAAATGGTGTGGGTATATTCATTTTGTCATTGCGTGTTTAGCACATAAAAATATTCATTTTATGTACCACTATCCACCTCCTTTTAATTTACAAGTTGATTTATATTTCTAGATCCAAACATAGTCCTACTTTGGGAAAAAAAGAATAAAAAACCGTCTTTAGCATATATATTCATATAACCTTTTTAAAGATCGCTTTCAGATCCCGACCTTTAAGTTTAAAAAAATTACCCTTGACCTTTTTTAAGAAAAAAGAAATCATTTTCTATATAACAAATTAAAGGTATTTCAATAACCTTTCAAATGCGACCCTACTAAAATACGTACCTTTAATGCGGATGAATCAGTCAGAGAGATTAAATTTCTAATTTTTCTTAGCAAATTTAGAAACAGTGATGTCAAAAACAGCAATTTTTAAGTTAATTTTAGATGGAACTTGGACAAACTTAGGGGTCATCCTTTTATATTTTATTGTTATATCGTTAGTATAAACAGTGGGATATTAAAGTGTGATATATTATTTTTGTCTATAGGGAGCCAATGTTTTCTCTAAAAAAAAATCTGAAAAACATGAAACATAGTTGTCGCAATACATTTTTAGCAAAAGTATATTGACTGATCAAATAAGAGTGGTTAAATCTAATATCTAGTGGGAAAATTCCCGAAATTGGCTTGAGGTCAATGGCCTTTGGCATCTCCTCTCCAGACAAAAACATTATCTGACTGTAAATACCAAATATGTAACGAAAAATATAATATGTTCGTACGGCAATATTTTTTTTAATTACTTAGCAAAAATACTTTATATTTGGATCAGTTCGGCGAACTCTCTTTTTCCCAATTAACACAAAATTATTGTTAATGAACATTTCATTGACGAACCCATGTAACAATGACATACACAAAGGGAGTTATGCTAGGCGCACAATTGGGACAAACGACGAATTTTTCGTCGCGAATATTCGTCATCAAAAATAAAACACATTTGTGTATATGAGAATGCATACAATTGTGGCGTGAGTCAAAGTTCGTTATAAGCGGCGAACACTGCATTAGATTTATTTATATTTCTTACGCCGGCGAACGACGAACAAATTGGTACAAGGTGACCATTTTTTATTAAATTTGGGTTTACTTCTGAACTTTTTAAGAAAATAAAGTTTGTTTTTATTTTAATAATTGTTTTATTTTTTATTTTGAAACATTTAAAAAAAGTATAAAAAAGTTAAGTACAAAAATTTGTTTTTATTTGTGTTTTTGCAAATGTTTAAGTTTTTTAAGTGATCTCTTCTTCATATGGTCACACTATTAGCTGTTATACACAAGCAAAATTTTTATTATTGTTTAATGCACGTACCCACGACATTCTTTGCAAACGTTTGCTTATACGTAAACAAGTTGTTATTATTACAGAAATTATATTTATTGTTTTGTTGAGTTTCACAAAAAATTAAATTCTTCATTATTTTTGTTTTTTCTTTGCACAAACAGTAAACAATTTTATCAACTCTAAAAGAAGTTACTTTTTCATCGTTGTTGTGCTTCACACGACGAATTTGCACAGCGAATTTTTACCGATGAGTTCGTCGTGTTGGGCGAAATTCGTCGTTCGTCCCAAGTGTGCGCCGAGCATTACGCATGACATCATTGTAGTGTCACCGTTCTTAAGATAAGTAAAACTTAGCGACATTGTATATTATGAGTTGTTAGGTAGGTAGGTAAGGCTGGTGCAAAGTTACCCTCACACCTTCACTCGGAGACCATTACGGTCCATTGTGACGCCTTATTAGAAAGAAGAATAGAAATATTTAGGATAGAAGAGAAAGAGAAGCAGACAATTCCAGAGTCTCCGGCGGGAATCGAACCCGCAACCCCTAAACAACTGACTTGTCCTTTACTGACTGGTCCACAGGGGCACTCTATGAGTTGTTAACATACAAATTCTGTAATGAATCTCGATGACATTGCATGTTGGAATTCACATATACGCCTGCCAGAAAAATAAACTTCGGTAATCTATGAAAGAAAGCACGATTGATAACAAAGTTTTAATTTAAGACCCTTATAAACTAACTCTCTTGCGTTTTGTGAAAGTCTAAAGATAACATGGATGCCTGGCCTTCACGGCATAATCGGAAACAAAAAAGCCGACAAATTATTTAAAAAGGAACCATTTCTGAATACCATCACCTTGTAGAATGCCAAACCCTTTTAAAGGTTAAGAAGCAAACTTACAATTTGGGCGATGGAGAAACACGAGAGTGGCAAAATGCTGCTGCCGGTAAGGTGACGAATACACTATGGTGTAACCCAAAATCTTGAGAAATCTAAGGAGATTGTGAAACTGAGTAGACCAACACGTAGGAGATTAGCTAGTGTAATAACAGGTCACATAAAGATCAAAATTTATCTAGCTGGCATGGGACTGTTAGATAAAACGACAAATCAATGCCTTACTTCCTCAACCTCGTATCTTAAAAAATAAAATTTTTCAGGAGAGAAAAAAAAACGGTTCATCTTTTTATACTTCGGTGTTTGGTTAAAAGTTAAAATGCAATTATTAAGGAATTGATTGTATTCATGTATATTAGTAGTAATAATATACTGATCTTTTTTAGTTAAAACATGAAACAATCGTTTGATATGAAAAAGTCAAAACCGTATTTTTTAAGTTACGAGGTTGAGGAAGTAAGGCATCGATATAGAGCTTTGTTTATGTCCAGCATTTGGGCGTATTAGATGAGATAACTTTAACGTGGACCCTATATCGGCTTTGGAATTTCTAAGGAATTAAAATTGGATATCCCTAAGTAATTTCATTGAAAGAATTAAAATTAGTAATCCCAAAGGAATTACATTGAATGGGCCAGGTTTTTGACATAGTCGAAGTTTTCACTGAATTGGGATTATGGGAACATGAGAATTGGGCATATGGGTATACCTGTCATGGATTTTAGGATTTTTAATGTTCCTCTTTTCAGCCTTATCTAACCTTACCGACACATTTACTTTAAAAAAGACACCCAAGACGATCGTTTGTTACGTTTTTTAATTGTGTGCTGAAAAGAGTACACTAACACCTCGGCTTACGTCATTAACTGAGAGCAAGACACATTAAAAAACTAATATCCATGGTACAATTATCAGGTAGCCTCACTAAAACAGCTGATTATTTTTTTCTCCACCTTAAGGTTTAACTAAGATGTCAAATTTTGTTTATGTATGTGTATATATTGTGTACGTATATATTCCACCGCCAAAAAAACACGCACAAACATTTGCTTTTTGACATTTAAGTCGTCGTTTTCCAGCAACAAAATACATTTAGGATTTTGTTCTTGCAGAACTGAGGCTACCTGATGATTGTACAATGCTAATATCGGATTACTTTTCTCTACACGAATGAAAAATGGTTGTTTATATAAAAATGTATTCCCGTACTTTTTGGTGGAATCGTTTTTTTTTTATCTGAAGGGACCACTGTCTCAATTTCGGACGGTTTAGGCGATACCACTATACTACATATAAATTTTTTACATCATAAGACTTTAAATTGTGGGAACCGTAAATTCTATGAATTGATTAGTTCTCAAAAAATAGTTTCACTATTTACGGATGCTAACTAATATCTGATAATGATAATGATTATAATATTAAATATTTATCTTTTTACTAAATTCTTTTGTTGACTAATAAGAAAAAAAACTAAACAATATTTAACAAAAAAGTCATAACAAAATTCAAACAATTTTCAAGGCAAATAAAAACAAAAACGTAAATAAATAATATGCATAATATTGAAAATAAAACTACTCAGAAAATGGTGGGGGTTTGTATAGCTTTTCGTAATTAACGAAAACAAATGTAACAAAAACATAATTGATGTTCGAAAATTTTGAAAATGTTTGCTGCAATAGTTATGAAAACTTTACCTGAGCTGGTGGTGAAGTTAAGGAGACACCATGTTCAATATTTTTTAAATAATCCTTATCGTCAAAGATTTTTCTGTCGCCGCCACCGGGCTTGTGCTTAACATTATCCAAAGAGCCAATTTTACTTTGTGCCTTAACTTCGAGTTTTAGTGTTTGGATCTGAAACATTTTTTAATACCGGTAATAAATTTCATGGCATAACAATACAATTTTGAGCAATTTATACAAGAAAACAAACAAAAACAAATAATAAAAACAAAAGAACATAAAAACAAAACATGTTTTTTTTTTTGAAATGAAGATTTGAATGAATAGTAATTTTGAACGGAAAAAGTATTGTAAGACCAATTATGTTTATGTACAAATATGCAAATACAAACTAAAAACTTTTCTCTTTAAAAACGAAAGTAATAAAATGAAACACACTTTTGGTGAAACCAACTTACAGCTTTTGTGCTTTTCAATATTTCTATTTATTTTCAAATAGTACATAATACATTCTTAACGAAAAACAATTATTACTTCTTTTTTTTTATAAAATTTGAACTTTTCAATACAAATAAAAATCCAACTGAATTGTAACTAAAACTGTAACAACGCAAAAAGTTAAAGTGAAATCGGTGTTTTTGAAGTACAAAAGTTGCAATTATAGTTGTCTCAAGTAAAATATTTAATTGCTACAAACATTAAAACACCACAAAGCAAAATAAAAATTGGGTTAGTTGTTTCTTCACTAAAACTACTTACATCCTTGGCTGGTGGTTGAGGTTCTTTAGACTCCTTTATTTAAAAAAAAAATTGTTTTAATTTTTTTTTATGTTTGTTATTAAAAATTGCGTGTTTAAACAATTTCAATTATATGTCAATTATATGTATGCAATTGTTTTTAACAGCGTTTATTTTTTTTTTGGTTTTATTAAAAATTAGAAAGAGGAATAAAAATTAAATAAATAAAATTTCATTCATAACAAAATAAATGTTACATTTTTTTAATACATAAATAAATAGTGTTAGGAATTTTGTAGACGTAATGATAACTTAATGAATAATGAAAGTATATTTGAGATTTTGTTACAATACAATTTATATATTAACGATTATTATAAAATTGATTTCAACTTTTCAAAAATTTTACAAGTTTTTATTAAAATATTCATATTAATTTTTTTTAAATATTTATAACACAAAATCAGTTAAAATAAAATGTAGAATGATGTATAAAGAAATATTTTTATACATCAGATAAAAATCATGTAAGAGGCCCTAAAAATTTATTTTTTTTTTTTATATGAAATCGATGAAAAATTTTACATAATTTATGTAAAGAGTTGTACTTGTGGACAAATGCGAAGTGAGGTGCTGGCAACGAAGAAAATTCAATGCTTCACCAAAGAAATTCAAATTTTATATTAAAAGAACCAGTTTATTTAATTTTTTTCTGTTAAAAAAACTAAGCAGAATACTTATGTGGCAGATATAAGATTTGTTATTTATCAGGCCTGTCTCAGCAATACATTCCGAACGAAGTTGAAATTATTTTTAAGTGTAAATAAAAATAATAAATAAATAAATCTATATGTATTTGTATATATAGAAAAGAGTAACGTGACTGGCTGACTGACTTATTCATCATCGCACAGCCCAAACGCAAAGAGCTAGAGACAAAAAATTTGAACAATGTGTTCCTATTTCGATATATAGCTCCACTAAAAAGGGATTTTTGGAAACTCGTACTTTAAAGGGGTAAAAAAGGTAAAATCGGTAATTTTCTATCTGATAAAATAAAAATGATAAAAATTAAATTGAAAAAGTATTGTAATTTACACAAAAAATAAGCAGACGGGCGTCTGGCCTTTTTTTCAATTTTAACCCCTAAGGGGGAAAAACGGGTAAAAACTATAATTTAGTACTTTTTTGGTACCCTATGTAACTTCCAAACACATAAAGCTAGCAACAAAATTTAAACTGTATTTGTTAATCCGCGAAAAAATATAAATAGAATTTCGGCACTTTTTTTAAAATTCGCATGTATAGAGGGTAAAAACTATCCCTAGTTTAAAAGAAAGTTTTCTAATATTATTCAATGGGACAAATTTTGATAATAATTATTGCCTAATAGAATATGAACAATTATTTAGGTGAAATTTTTTGAAACATTTAGGTGGACAAAAAAAGTACCAAAAAAGAAAAAACACCGTATAATATGTAAAGTTCCTAAATACAGAGCCAGTTTGCATAAAAGTTTTAATAGGGATTTCACCAGACATAACAAATTATGTAATTTAGTAAAAATTGAAATAGATTCATAACAAAGTAGAAAGGGGAAAATTCGGGAAAACAGTTTGATACTTTTTAGAACTTAATTACTTATATGCAAAAAAGAGTAGAATTACTTACTTTAAATCATGTCTATTAAAAATTTTGTTACAAAGATACTTGAACATTTTAAACTTGGAATTTGTATATTAATATGGAAAACCCCAAAAATTTACTTTTCTGTTTTTTGGGTACTTTTTGTATTTTCTACGTTTCTGAAGCTAGAATTATGAAACTAGAACTATTGATCCGAGCTGAGTCTGAAAATGTAATGGGCGACCGAAAAGGTACTTTTTCGAATTTTTATAGTACTTTTACGTTTGTGAACATAGATTCTTAAAATTAGTGATTATTAAGCCAAGGTCTAACTCTAAATGTTATGGACGACCAAAAAATTACATTTTCTGATTTTTATTTTTTTATATTTTGTAAACATAGAATTCTGAAATCAATCCAAGATGACTTTGATAATTTTAGTGAAAAACAAAATGTTGCTTTTGTTATTTTTATAGCCATTTTTGCATATTCTGAGTTTATGAATTTTAAATTTTGAAACTCAGTAACATTGATCCAGGTTTTAGATAGAACATATATCCCCGATATATCCTTACTGTTTTTTATATTTAGTAATTAAAAAAGAACTTGAATATTCAATAAATAGTACGAACTGCGCTATCGAAGAAGCGGGTAATATGCTAGTCAACAAATAATGTCCTAAAAACCAGAATTTAATATAATCTTAAAAAAAATTATTTTTTTGAGCTACCGATGTTATTTTTTTTTAAGAACTGGACTAATTTTTGATATTTAATTATAATTTTTTTAATCAAATCATTATAAATATGTGTACTTTTTAATCTACAGGTAACCATTATTTAACAATATTTTCTCTACGCAGTTTTGCTTTAAGACGGATCTTCTATAACACGAGAATTAGATTTTTGACATTATTTTATGTTATTTGCAAGACTATAAAAACATCTAAAATCATATTCTAAAATATTAAAAATAATCGTCAAAATTATGATTAATCGTCGTTTATGGCAGCTTTGTTTGTTTGCGCATTCTAAACGAAACATGTATGTATGTACATCATGTTTGGTTTTGTTGCTTAAGAAGTAAATTTGCAAAAAAAAAAATCCCAAAATTTATTAAGGTTTTAGTTTTAAGTAACTTTAATAAAATACAAGACCAATTTTTATCTAAAAAAAATACTAACATATTCTGCGGTCGACCGCAATATAGTTAAAAATGTGACTTGATTTTGTTTTTTATACACTTTGCAAAAAGACTTTATCAACAATGTTTATTCAACATGTTTTTAATGTTTTGTTACACACATATGTTTTGCGTATGTGTTAGTAGCAACTTTTAACGCTTATAACTTTTAAAATACTACACCAATTTGAATAAGGTTAAGATTGTGTACATCTGTAGAAAAATTAATTTCAAATGGTATATTATATTAAAATTGGTTGTATAATGCTAACGTAAACTGTGTAACAAAAAATCGACTTGCCTATAAATATATATAAGATGTTTAAACATATAAAACAATTAATTAAACGCGACTTTTTCTTTTTCATCTATCTTCTTACCTCATATACTAAATTCAATGCAAAAACTCCTTATTTACGTAAATTATGACCTAGCGGCAACACTTACCCTTAACGTGGTTTAATGGAGGCACAATCTTCACTAGATAACCAATAGCAAATGTAACAACGAAATTCGAATCATTACGATCGGAATGCATGACAGGCCTGTTATATCAATATTTTATCCATTAGAATAGACATTAGCTTAGTTTTAATAAATTTGGAATTTTTTTAAGTCGAGAAAAAAACTGATATAAAATGGTTTCTAATGAAATGACTGCCAATTGAAGTGTTGCAGATAACAAAATTATTAAAAAATAAATAAATAAATTAATACCAATTCAATTACATGCATTTATTTTTATAATTAATCCCAAATAAATCACATGCCATTTTTTAAATCTTAAAATTAAACAAATAAAAAACGATAAATAGGCATAACCGACATGCTAGATACCTAATTAATTGTTAATTAAAAATTCATGCTTACTTTAACTTAAACTCATAATTATAAAAAAATACCTCTCTTTTGAAATGTAATAAATATGTCTATGAAAGTAAATATGTACGTTGCCAATTTGTTCCTTTTTGTATAATTCCACATGCTTAAAATTTTTTTCTTTTTAAATAAGACTCACCTTGATGTCACCGCCACCAGGCTGATGTTTGACATTGTCTTTGGAGCCAACTTTTGGTTTAGCCTTTTCCTTGAAATCAGTTTTAATTGTTTCAATTTTCTTATCACCACCGCCTGGCTTATGGCTGGCATTCTCTAAGGAACCAATTTTCGATTTGGCATTCCATTGTAATTTGGTTGAAATTATCTAAATTTTAAAAGTATTTTGAAGATCATACAATATTAAAGTTAACTGAAATATATTTTGTTAATCATGATTATCGCTGTTAATTTAATGCGAACTTTCCAGAGATTTATATTTATTAAGACTTAATAATAAGCACTATTTACACTTCCCGAATTCTATTTCTTTAAAGATAACTTTCAATTATAGTATACATTATGGCAGAAAAATAATTTAAATAATGTTTGGGGGCCAAAAAGTTTTTGCTATCATGCAAAAATTTCCTTACATATATAAAACGAATAATATAAACCTGACTAACTTTGGTTTGATTATAAAAGAAATATAAAATTTATGTTAATAATATAATGGGGAATCAATGGGGTATTCTATTAAATTGTATTCTTATTTTACACAATTTTTTTTTAACTTTAAAAATTTTAATGTTAAAAATTTTACAATAAACAAATTATTAGGAAAATTATGATAATACGATACACCTTGTGAATACCCCATACATACGTATCATACCGTATAAGCATAAGTGCCTTGTTTGTTCTAAAAAATAATTACATATTCTTAACTTAAAGTCAGTAAACTTAATTTCAATTACTTATGTACATGCTGATAATCTTTTTCCTCATTAAGTTCCAAAAAAAAGAAATCAATGTCATAAGAAAACGTCACTCCTTAGTAATAAAATTTTGTAATTTAACTCGTTTTTTAATGTTAGAGGCAAAAAAAGAAGAGAAAAAATGCTCAATCTATTCAGCTAAAAGTGTTTTTATACAACATATGCATGTACTACTTAATACTCGTAGTTTTTGTGAAATGACTCAACTTCTAATCAACCGTGAAATTAAAAATTGTAAACCAAAAGAAAACTACTCGTACATAAAATAAAATTATAAATTTGATTTTGCTTAAATACATAATGTGCTATTTTTTTGCCGGTCTATTTTGTATAATATATATTTTTTTTAAATACTGTTGGAATATTCTTAACTACATTTTTTGATAAAGATATAGTAAATTGTAAAAAAAAATATTTAAAAATACTTAAGAACACTTACGTTTTTTTCTCTTTTTTACATACAAAACATTTTCAGTTGATGAAATTGAGATAAACAAAATTTTCAACATGAAAAACAGCTTTTCAGAAAAGCTGGAAAACAAATGGTATCGATTTATTTGTAAAATTTTAATTTATTGGTCAAAGAAAATACACTTTACTTCCAGAGATTAACTAGGTATATCTGTTCAACTAAGTATCGAATATAGAGTTTTTTCCAAAAGCACCAAAACGTACTTTCTTTTTAAAACTTGTCAAAATCATTAGACGTAAAATATCAAGAATGATAGAAGAAAGATTATGACAATTCGAACTCAAAAATTGAATGTTCTGCGCAGGTGGGTTAAATGACGTCACGAAACAGTCTGACATTTAAACATGACAGTTGGACAATTTCTTAATTTTTCCCATAAATAATTTTATAAGAAAAAATTTTTTATATTACATACTCGTAGTTTTTTTTTTGATTACTGTTATGTATTTGGACTTTCAAATGTAAGTTCAAACAGTTTTTGACCTCAAATGAAAATTTAAAATGTAATACCCTTTTGTGGATCTAGTGCGATATGTACATGCATTTCAATTTCTAAATTGTTCATGTAAAATTACGAACTGTCTTCATTTGTGTCACAATTGGCTTTTTGCGCTTCCTCTTTACATGGTATCATTTCCGTTTCAGTAGCTATATCAGTGGCATCTATAGTCGGAACTGCTCCCGGTTTCAATTTTAAAGTTGCTCTATTACTACATCCTGTACACAATTATTAAATAAAGAACTGCGCAAACCAATATACTTCTAACTTACCCATTTCGAATTTAAAATTTCTTTCAAAATCGTCTGGCTTAAAATGCAATGAGCAAAGTCTCTGCCTAAGTATCTTTATGGTGTCCTTCCGTTTGCAAAATGTTATCCAAAGCTTTATTTGTTGCTCATTGTTTTTTTTGAAAAGTGTAAAAGGACACATCTAAGATAAGATACATATGTATATTAAAAACATGCACAAAATTAGTTTTGAACACAATTTCTCACTTGATTTCTTTCTATCGTTTCGTATGCATTTGCCCACTGCTCACTTCATGTTTACAATTTGCTTCAAATTTTTAAACAAGAATTTTTTACACTTAAAGCTTTTAAACAGCCTCCACACACGGTTATTATAATAATAATTATTTTTAAACACAATATTTAATAGATTAAAACACAATATTCTTGATCTATAACGTAATATGACAAATTAATTTTTGGAGAATTGTCAAAGTGATTTTTGTTGCAGGGTTACCAAGTCTCACATAACATATAAATTGTTTCGAACAAATTTAGGAATAAATCCAGAATATATTGATCTTTAATATTAATAATATAATTAAAGGTTTTCTAATTTTTGATTTTTCTTGACTCTTCTTGAGTTTTAGGTATTTTTTTTTTTATTTTTTAACTCTACATGAACAAATATGCCCTTTAGATAAAGAAAAACCATACTGGAATTATTACAATTGCAAGATATTGTCTAAACTAAATTAAATATTTTTGATTTGAATATAGAAAAATATCAAAAACATATGTACATGTAAGTAATGTCGGAAATTATTAAAACCCACATTGGATCGGCCTTACTCATAAAAAACATTTAATGTTTATTAAGCGCTTAAATGACGAAAAACTGTAAAAATTTTGTCAAATAAGCCTATATTAAACATAAAATATTTCTTGTAAATAAGGCAAATATACATGCATTTAATATACATACAAACGCCAAAATCAGGAACTAAAAATATAGAATTAGGTTTCTGTCTTAGTTTACTTGATTTTATTTCTTTATTTTTTTATATAAAGTGCATTATGTATAAGGTTTAATGTTATTATTTAAGTTGTCAATTCAAATTTCGGTTCTCAATTTTATAAAATTGTATCAAAAATCAAAACCAAAATATTTTCCTGAAGAAGATACACAAAGTGATACCGAAATTTTGAAGTTAAAAAATAAAAACCAAATTAATAAAAAAAAAACACCTCAAGCTCATGAAAATAGTCAAGAATATACATACAGCCCTAAATATTTTGGAAATACATAGAATAGGTAACCCTAGCTTGGGTTAAGCTACGTCATCTAACGGCAAAACATGCCATGCGCAATCTCTTTTTATACCATTTTTGGTAAAATATTATCACTAAAATCTAAAGCGAGCTTTGATTTTGTTCGAATCTTAATTGTCATATATCAATTACATTATATGCACTTTAAGAAAATACATACTTAGCATGCAAAATACAGCTTGTGCAACAACTGAAGCCGCTAGACCTTCCCAAGCGACATCGCTTCGCTCTAAGGGCTCTTGAAAAGTTCCAAGATCCGACGTTTTCGAGGCAAATTTTGTTCAGCGATGAGGCTCATTTCTGGCTCAATGGGTATGTAAACAAACAAAATTGCCGCATTTGGGACGAAGAGCAACGGTTTGGTGTGGTTTGGAGGTCGGTGTTATCAGCGGTCCATATTTTCTTAAAAATGATGCCGGTGCAAACGTAACCGTCAATGGCGACCATTATCGTGCCATTATAACCGACTACTTGATGCCTAAAATTGAAGCTCGTGATCTCGACGACATTTGGTTTCAGCAAGACGACGCCACTTCCCACACATCGCATATCAATGGATTTATTGAGAGAACACTTCGGTGAGCGCATAATTTCCCGTTTTGGGCCTGTCGATTAGCCACCAAGATCGTGTGATATCACACTATTAGACTTTTTTCTGTGGCGATATGAAAAGTCTAAAGTTGATGTGGACAAACCCGGTTCGATTCAGGCCTTGAAGGAAAACATCATTTGCCAGTTATCAGTCGAAATGCTCGAACAAGTCATCGACCATCTGCGACGTAGCAACGACCAACATTTGAAAGACATAATCTTCAAAAAATAAATGCCAAAGAATGTTCTTTCAAATGATAATAAATATTCCCCACTAAATTTGAACTTTCTGTATTTTTTTTTAAGTAGAGAACCTCAAAATGGATCACGCTTAACTTGTTACAATGTGTACTAAATATCATCTGTCTTACTAAGAAGTGTTCTAGTAATGACTTCAATATAAATGTGATGCATAAGTACTTATTTTTCAGACATTTGTTAGAAGCCATTCAAAAAATTGTTTATAATTCTCTCTCCGTTAAACACACTTAAACTGAAAGTAGTATATTTCTCGATTATAGTGGGGAAGCAGTTAATAAGTTAACTATTGTCTCATATTTTTTTTTTTAATTTCAGTTAAACGTACCACAGACTAAACATACCAAATCTTCGGCCTTAAGAAAACTGAACGATTTCTGTAAGTCCTTACAATTAATGGACTATTTAGACTTTTAAAATCAAGTACTTATTTAATGCTATTAAAATAAGACCTTATGTAGGCTTTTATTACCAAATCAACCAAATTTTTCATTGAAAACAAAATATTAATGATATTTCGCATAGATAAAAAAAAATAAAACAACTACTTTCTTCTAGTTACCAGACTTATGTTTATGCGATTATATCAACACTAGCAAAGTGAACAAAAATAATAACCAACACTGGTCGACTTGTTAACCCTTGTTAACAAATTATCTGATTAGAGTCAGTTATTCGGTTTTTATGTATTTTAGGCATTTTAGGTTCAACTGAGTTTAAAAATTGATGTAGAATTTAGTTAATTTTGAAACAAAGGCATTGACAATCAAATTAAATAAAAAGAATAAGACAAACAACATAAACAGGTGTTTACGCGATACACATAGATTATTTTTAATTCGAAAACCATGAGTAGTTTCATTTCAAATTATTACTTTTTGCTTTAGCTCGGAATAATAGAATAAAAAAGAACGTATTAAAGGCTATTAAGGTCAATATAGACTCTTGCCCAGCAAAAAACTACATGCAAAAGAAATAGTTCAACCCATGATGAAGTGAAACATGCTTGATTTTAACATTAACGTGTCGTTGGAGAGCATGTATTTATATGAATATATTAAAAAAATTTACTTAATCCTAATAAGTGCATAGAATGCATGCATAGTAGATGAAAAGGAACCCATATTTCATGAGTAATTAATGTTTGTTTACATGAATTGTTTAAGATTTTTTGCATGCATTTGCAAGTTCTTTGAAGCGCATTATTAAAGGCTAACTGTTTTGGATTTGGAGAAGGCATTCTTCATGCCTCCCTTTGCACTAATGAATTATAAGTCTTAAAAAATTTTATTAATTTTGAACTAGTTCAAAATTTTTTTGCTGGGTGGCAAATTGTTTTAATTTAAATTAAAACGAATTAAAGACTAAAATATATTTTTTTAAATATTAGTTTAAAAGTCTCCTTAAATGGAAAAATTTAATTAAAAAAAATTAAATAAAAATTTTAGTTTTAATTAGGAATTATCTCTATCACAATATCAACTGAAAATGTTGTATGTTAATTAAAAAAAACTTTAATTAAAATTTTATTTGCAATTAAATTTTTTTTCGTTTCCATTGATTTAAAAAAAAAGAGATTCACTTACCTTCTTTTCGCCTCCTTTAGGCATATATTTATCGTTTTTAGCTTCAATTCTTGGAGCGGCTTTAATTTCAATTTTCTTTGTTTCGATTTTGACATTGCCGCCACCGGGCTTGTAGCTGGCATTATCGAGAGATCCAATTTTGGAGCGTACGGCCTTCAAATTAGGTGAAGGAGCGTGTCCAACTTGAATTTTATTCATTGGAACTGGAAGCAAAACAAAAAAAAAATAAATGAATATTAAACATTAAATAGGTACTAATGTTAAAGAAAAAATGTTTCCTATTCAATTCTTTTGTTCATCACCTTTTTTAACTGGTTCCGGTTCAGGAGTTTTCAATAGCAAACGACTACGTGAAGCGCTACGTGATTTCGAAGACTTATTAGATGGCGTAGTACTGGGTGGTCGTGAAGTAGTTGCTGACTTTTCTGGTTTCGATGAGATCGAAGTAGGGGTTTTAGCTGGTGAACTGGGCGTTCTAGGTCCGTTGCGTTCCTTAATTGAAATGAAATACAAATTAAAAAAAATTAGATTTCACTTTAAATTTAAAAAGCCCTACAAACAAAAGATTTGTGTCCGCCGTTATAATTAAATGCATTTTTATAAAGAATCTTCTGGCAGTCTCTCCTTTTACACTATTTTCTACACTTATTGTGTAATAATTATTTTTATTTATTGCTTTATATTATAATAAAATATATTTTTTTTTGTTCAAGCAACTCTAGCTGTGTATTTAACTAAACTAATCCGCATTGTCTTTTACTCTTTGCAAAGTTCTAAAAATTTTTGACTTTATTTTGTTGCCTGCGAACCATTTTACCGTAAAGGACTAAATATTTAAGTTTTCATGTTGTTTTATCGATGATGTTCTTTGCAAATGTATGTGTTTGTATATGATTTTACATTTTTTTGCACAAATTTTATTTATATTTTTTTTTCGTTTTTTATTATTATTGTAATAGTTGTAGTTGCTTTAGGAAACAACGAAACAAAACCTCGCTGATAAATTACATTTATCTAGAAATTGTGTTGAAGAGTAAACAAAAATGAAAGTACGACTCCTTCATTTAGATATGACAACGAAACAAAATAAAAGAATTATAACAAATATTCATAAATTATTGTAATATATGCAAATACGTTTATGAATATTCAAAAAAGTTGATATTACGCTGGGAAGAAAATGTTTGTTAAAATTTGTTTCCCTATAGGGAATGGTTTGCCATTTCACACTGTTTAAACACTATTTAAAAAAAAACCGTTTTTCAAGGAACTTGCAAACCCTTTATTATAAAATTTTTAATAATTTTAAACAAATCTTATAAATTGGGGCATAGAGTTTTATCTGATTTCATAAGAAAAAAATACTAAAACATATTTTTTATATTTATATATACATATTTTTTCTTCTCTTTTATAAGATAATATTTCGAGGTACAAAGCATCCATATAAAGACATGTATCGAAATACCTAAAAGAATAATTTCAAGTTTAAAAGTTAATGGATTTCAAAAAGACAGACAGACAAAAATTCTAAGAGTTAGTGTCATTCTCGTATATTCTAAATCGTTGACTTTAACAACGCCATTAAATTTTTCAAAAAATATTTAATGCAAAAACGCTGTTTAATGAGGCGAATATAGATAGCAATTGAATTAACGGAAAAGTTGTAGTTGAGTGCTGACAACACCAATAAAGTTTTATTGAAATCAGAAATCTGCAACGAATACTCATGAAGTAAGTCAACTTGAATCATGATTCATTATTTCGTTGATTTATACGCATTCATACTTATTAAAAAGTCATAAAAAGACGATCAAAAGCAAGTATGACTCGCACACTCATTATGAAGTTGTTTGTTTGAACTTGCCAGATTACAATTTGACGTTCACCATAATAATTGTGGATTGTTAAATAAACTAGACAATATAAACTTAATAAAATAATTCAAAAACAACAAGCAAAAATAAAGTGCTTGCTTTGGTGTCTGTTTAAGGAGCTAATACACGGCATGTTTTTTACATCTGGCTTGTCAAATTCTCCACTGCTAATACAAACATGTCGTATGTTACCTTTAAAAAATTACTTCTGTAAAAAAAACATGTGTTCAGACATCTGACAAAATTGTAATTAGATTGCGCTCTATTTATACAAACATGTCGTGTGTTACCTTTAAAAAATTACTTCTGTAAAAAAAACATGTGTTCAGACATCTGACAAAATTGTAATTAGATTGCGCTCTATTTTCTTCTGTCAAAACATGTGACATTAGCCGTTGGCAGAAATCTCTGCTGCTGCAAAGCAGTTATATATTATATATATTTTTTTTTATAGAAGTAATGTTTTAAAGGTAACACACGACATGTTTGTATTAGCAGTGGAGAATTTGACAACTCAGATGTAAAAAACATGTCGTGTATTAGCTCCTTTAATAAACACATATTTTAATTTTGTTTTTGCTTATTATATTTATAATTTAAGTGAGCACCTAAAACGCACAAAATAACTGTTATTGTTTACCTCTTATTATAAAAGCCAACCAAAACTTAGAATAAAGACCATAATCAGTTGCATTTACTTAAAAATTAAATAGTGATACTTGCAACAATTGTATATTACACATTGTAACATTGCAAATTTTCTTGCGGCTAAAAAATATCTTGCATTCTCCGACCTGGCAGTATTGTTTATTCTTGATAAATACAAATGAGAGCTGTTAATATTTTTGTTGTTGAATCAACTTGAATCACTTTAAGAATATAAATAGTTTCTTAAAAATATGAATCAACGTGGATATTTTTGCGAATCATAAAAATATGGGATGGTATGAGTATAAGAACGACGTAGTACTCATGTTTATTGTGAGTTGTACTTATAAATCAACGTTGTTGTGGGTATGCGTACGTCAGCTCAGGTAAATTTCAATAATTTATACGCACTTATACTCAAATTTAATGACTAACTATGAATATCGAAAAAACGACTCAAAGCTAATCACTGGTTGAAATTCATAATTGACCCACAAAAGTAAAAGTTTTCATACTCAAACGTTCAAAGTATATTAATTAATTGTAACTTAATGCTTAACAGCTTCTTACAAAACTATGCAGTCACATTTAAATATTCTGACAGTATAATTCAATAAGAAGAAAAGCATGTAGTGTCACATCCAGATTACGCCACATTTTTTAATTAAACTTTGCTCACACAGTACAATTTATTAATTAGGAGAAGAGGTGAAAATATAGAATCTGTTAATAACCTAAAGGAACAAAACTTTAGATTTTATATTTTAACACCAAAGCTATATGCGTGATTTTATTTAAAAATACACTTTTTTCAAGTTTGACTACAGTGACATAAACCAGATTCAGAAGTATCCTGTGTCTGCAAATCGAAAAACGAATTTGAAAATAAATATGATTAAATTTGAAAAAAAAGGTTGAGAAAACCTAGTCATAGAAATAGTGAGATGAAACAGTGTATAGATAAGTTTTTCTGCAGCTATATGCTCGACGCACAATTGGGACGGACAACGAATTTCGCCCAACACGACGTATTCGTCGCTAAAAAATTCGCTGTGTTAATTTGTCGTGTGAAGCACAATTACGTCGAAAAAGTAACATCTTTTATAGTTGATAAAATTGTTCACTGTTTGTGCAAAGAAAGAACAAAAATAATCGAAGAATTTAAATTTTGTTTTTATTCTGAATAACGTTATAACTTTCTCGAAATTTCCTGAAGTTTGGAAAATTGGAAGAATTGTACCAATTCCTAAAATTAAATTTCCTCAGTTACCTTTTGATTATCGTCCAATAAGTGTTTTGTCTTGTTGTTATAAAATTTTAGAAATATTATTAAGAAATCGAATTTAGGAACATTTATGGATACCACAAACTAGTTAATGACTTTCAGTCTGGATACAGGAAAAACTATAATACTACGGGGCTAACTTTAGAGTTAACAGAAAGAAATTTTAAGACATAATATGGATAGTAGCTATATTTTTAGATTATTCCAAAGCTTTTGACTCTATTAGTCATACAATACTGTTAAGTAAGCTGATCGATCAATTTAATTTTGGGCGAACATCTTGTAAACTGTTAAAATATTTTCTTTCTGATCGTAGTTAATATACTGAGGCAAATGGAAGGACTTCTTCAACATATAGAGGTATACCACAAGGGTCTGTACTAGGACCATTACTTTTTATGATATATATTAATGAAATATTTGCTAAAATAAGTTTTTGCAAATGTCTTGCTTATGCAGATGGTATACAGTTAGTTGCAGGTGATAATGACAATGGAATTGACAACTTTAAATTAGGGGTAAACAGGGACTTACAATGCCTTCTTGAATGGTCTGAAGTAAATTTCTTAAATCTTAATCCTACAAAAACGCGTGGAATATATTATTCACAAAACATATGTTCAAATTTTACATTTCATTTAGGAAGTAATGCCATTGTGTTTGTGACTTATTTAAAACCTAATAAAACGTTTTACCTAAAATTCATATAATTCCTCTATTAATAAAGATTTTGGAATAATAAAGGGCTACATTAAAACATCTAAGTTGTACTCATTAGCAAAAACAATTTTTACACGCCTGCTATAACGCCCACTTTTCACGTTATCTACTCTATTAATAAAGATTTTGGAATAATAAAGGACTATATTGAAACATCTAAGTTGTACTCATTAGCAAAAACAACTTTGACACGCCTACTATAACGCCCACTTTTCACGTTATCTACCGTTAATGAAATTTAAAAGCTCATAAAACCGACAAAATTAGAGGTATGATGATGAAATTTGCTACATATATCCTTCTAGTCAATGTCATTACTGTGCCAGAAAATTAAGATGCCACGCCCACTTTTACGCCCACCTCCCATATAACGATTTATTTAAAATTCATATAATTTCTCTATTAATAAAGATTTTGGAATAATAAAGGACTATATTTAAATATCTAAGTTGTACTCATTACCAAAAACAACTGTGACAACCCTACTATAACGCCTACTTTTCACGTTATCTACCGTTGATGAAATTTAAAAGCTCATACAACCGACAAAATTAGAGGTATGATGATGAAATTTGCTACATATATCCTTCTAATCAATGAAATTTTTGTGCCAAAAAGTTTGAGTGACACGCCTACTTTAACGCCTACTTCCCATATAACGGTTTATCTTAAATTCATGTACTTTCTCTATTGACAAAGTTTTTGGGAAAATAAAGGACTATATTGAAATATCTAAGTTGTATTTATTAGCAGAAACTTTATTGACATTCCTACTTTCACGCCCACTTTCACTAAAAGACTAAATTTACGAAAAAATTTTACTATCATATCGAAGTTATTAAGGGTGGTTACATTTTAAGGGCCGATGTTGATTTTAAAAAAAACAGAAATTATTTAAGAAATTGTTATCATTTCTTTTTACAATGATAATATTTGTATGGTTCAATTATGTATTTAACAAAATATCGGCCTAATGGCCTCCCCCCCATCCTTGGCGCCACTCCTCTATCTGATGGTCCAAATTTTCAATGATAATGTTGATGCTCAATTGTTGGGCATGATGATGAGTCGAGGTTGACTGCTCTTTTGCCACACTATCGCAAAAAACACCAGTGGTTCCCATTCGAACTAAGAAGGCATTCACAGATTTTCTAACATTTTATACAGACCTGTTTTGCAGAAATTTAAATATATTTTTTACAATTCTCCTGATTGTGGACGAATTTGAACGATTATGTTGATCAAAAGAATTACGAAGTGCACAAAATGCATTATGAGTTGAACGCCCATTTTTATAAAAAACCTGAATAACTTTAAAGCGTTGCTCATTTGCGTATCTTTCCACGGATCAAATTAGTAAGTTTGAGATTGAGAAATGTCAAATGAAATGCAGATAACAAATTTAAAGACTAGGTGTAGTTCACCTTCAACATGGGCCCTTAAAATTTAACCACCCTATACAAAGAAAGTGATACATATTTTATTATAAAGAGATTATTCCATAGCGATTAACAAAATAATAAATATTGTGCTTTAAATGTACACAAAATTGGTGGTGGGTATAAAAGATTCGGCACAGCCGAATATAGTGCTCTTACTTGTTTTGTATGGAATGGAAATATATAGTGGTACGTCACAGCTGAATATGGATAGATTAGAGCATTATTTTAACAGATTAGTAAGGAGCTAAAAGGACCAATGTCACTTTTTTGCTCTTTTGAGTTAATAATTGCATTAGATTTCTTTTCCTGCTCTATTTCATAATGGTAAAACAGCTAAAGTCATACTTAACCCAGAACAGCTTCTTAAATAAAATGCTGGCCAATGTCACTATGAAAGCATCTATAAAAGTTAAGGTTCAATTCCAATTTTCTTTAAAGTAAATATTTTGACATTGGCCCTTTTAGCTCCAAGCCACTGATACATGGTCTTAAATACAGATCTCGTAAGTCGTCCTATGTAGTATTGATGCTAGGATGTAACTTTCAAGGTTTTGTAAATATGAGAATTTTGCAACTACTATATGAGATAATAAAGACAGATTGTCCGCCGTATTTAAGAAGTAGATTTCAATTTGGAAACTCATCCAGGACTCATGCTTTAGTATATCCGCGTTATCATTTGTTAATTATGAACAGATCATTTAATGCTAAATCAATTAATCTATGGAATGGTATAATTCCATATTCTTAGCGTAAATTCTCACATTCTTTAAAACAGTTTAAATTATAATTTTTCAACACTTGTAAACATAAAAACTTTCCTTTTTTTAAGTATGATTGCTGTTAATAAAACATAATGCTTTTTTTTTCTTTTTAGATTAAATTAATTTTTGTCCTTTTTTTTCTTTTAAAACAAATATATTAATATTAAAATTAGTAGTAAGAAATGTTGCCATATATTTTTATTATACTGGTTTATTGGCCTTAATGGCTTAAAAACTGTGAATTGAAATAAATAAAATAAATAAATAAAAAATTTAATTAAAACTATTTATTAAACATTTTTTACAATTTCATTTAACTATTTTAATTATTATTTTTGTCCATATTTATTAAATTAAAAAAAAATTTTTCATTTAATTCATAATATCCTTTCAATTGTTTTATTAAAATCAAATAATGTTTTAAATAGTAAAGTTAATTTCGTCAGTGAAATTCAAAATTTTCTTTTGCCCGAGTAACTAACCAACTGTTTTTGAGTTTAACACAAAGTTTGCTAAAATAACGTTAAAATATTAATATGCATGTACAAGTGAATTTATTATTTATTATACTTCTATACAAACCTTTATCTTTTCTATGTAATTTTCACCAAGACGAGCATGAGTATGTCAGTAAAATTTTGTTACAATTCTTGTTTAACTTTCTTTTATTTTTTTTTTGTGTTTTTGTTTTTGTAGTTTTATGTATGTTATTGACAAGGTAAAATTTGATTATCACGTTTACAAATTTCTGTGCACACAATTGAAATGGTAAATTCAAATAAACACCTGTTTTATAAATATTGTTATTTGTAATAAGCACACATACATATATGATTACATATGTATATTCATACACATATATATTTTGCAATAAAACTATGAATAACTTAACAAAAATATAATTCTTCCGTTACAATTTAAAACTTGTTCTTGAGACACCGTTTGTGTCGGCTTGTCGAAAACGTTCTGTAAATAAGAGTTTTTCTTTTGGTTTATTGAAACCTCATAAAAATTATTTTCTTTCCCATTTGCGAATTGTTTAATAAAGCGTAACGCATTATACTTTTCGTCATTCTTTTAAATTGTCTTAAAGATGTTGTTGTGGTTGTTTTTGCTTTTATATTTTGTTGATCTTAATTGTTGTGTAATTAAATTTGTCCAGTAATTTAATTTATTTTTTAATTGTTTTGCGTAGGTTCTGCTTTAGCTTTTTTGGCATATTTAATTTTTATTTAATTAATTAAACTAACTATTTTTTTTTTACTTTAAGTGTTATTTTTGGGTGAATAGATTTTTTAACAATTTAATAAACCAAATACATTGAATACTGCATCGTTTGAAATATGGGCATGTTAGTACTTATTCAATTTAATTTTATTATTTTAAAAATGGCTTACTGGAAATTCAAAACACTGTTTGTAGCAATAAGTAAGTTAAGACATATTTATAATGGGTAGCGCAAAATAACTCACGTAGTTTGAATTCTTAAAAACTCTTGAGGAAGAAATTACGACTTTTTTAAATATTATGTAACACTTATTATTTTATTTCGACTTTTTTTAAATATAGGGTGGTCCAACCAAAGCACACGATTTTAATTGTAAATAAAACGAAAAGTTTTCAGATAATGATCTTAATATTTCTTGTAATGATAGAAGAATCTATATCAATTATGTGTCAAACATAATATCGGCCTTATGCTCGCCACAGCTTTGGTGGTATACTTTTAGTCCATATTAACAATGACAATGTTGATGTTCAATTGTTAACCACGACGACGAGTTGAGGTTGACAAATCATCTGCCACACTATGGCGTACAACAGCAATGTTTTCCGCAGAATTAACTGGGCGAGCATGCACAGGTGTTTCGTACAGAACCGGGTTGCGCACAATTCTCCCAATTTTGGATACATTTTGTAGATTATACAGACCAAAAACAAATCACGAAATGCATTTTAATTTAAACGCCCTTTGTTTAAAAAGGCTTCAGCAATCCTAATGTGCTGCTCAATCGTGTACCCATCCATGTTTGTATTTCTCAAACACTGAAACAAAGAAATGTCCAACTCAGTTTGGCAGAATACTTGACGTTAAGGTGTGACTAACAATTAACATCGTACATTATCGTTCCACCATCCCTTATGTTGTATTGTCACAACACTTCGATTTTTTTATTGTTGCAATTGTAAAATCCTATACAAATAAAACACATTTGTAATGTTGCGTTTACGATTAGCTTGTACTGCTACAATACTGTGGATACAAAAATACAATCCTAATTTTTTTCGTACAGTATTATTAATACTTAATAATTTACAAAATTATTAAATTAAAAATATATGTATAGAATCAATGTTAATGGCGTGGTGTAGTGGTTAAAGCACTAAGCTTTAAAACCAATGTACCTTGTTTCGAATTACAACAAGAGACAAAAATGTTTTAGACAGTTTTAATTAACCTGCGCATGCACGAAGTTTATCCAGGTGTGGGTTCTTTAAATATTTCTCATATTTTAAGTTAAAAAAGTGCATTTGAACCAACATTTAATTATTGGTTAATGACAAAGAAGTGAATAGCTTTTAAAAACAATACAGAAACATCTTTAACCTTCATCTTACCAATATGTTTCTTCAGAGCACCTTTCGGTGTAAGATTTAATAGTTTAATTTGTTTTTGTTTCAAACATTCAAAAACAGAAATCTTTTCTGTCAAAAGATATAAAGCAACTTTTGGGTGATTATACGTTCTACAACTTATGTATGTATCAAATACAAGAATCTAATAAATGCAAAACGTCATGTGTAATATGCAAAAGACCAGTATTTGCTTTAGATACCTGCACCCAAATAAGTCTGACAATTTTCAACAATTTAGGATGATTTTATAAAAATGTTAGTGTGTCACAGCAACTTTGTTAATAGTTACAATTTAAGTTGACTTAAAGTGCATTTTTTTTTTGAAAATATAACGATAGAAAACAAAACTGTGATAATGAAAATTTGCAGCACCGAGATACGAAAGTGGATCGACAATGGGCCCATTAAGAAATAGTTGTCTGTTTCGGTATCAATCGTGCATGAATATGTAGCTCATCCTGCAAAGGGATGACACAATTGATAAGATTTGTTCCTCTACTACCAGAAATTTAGTTAAAGCCTGTAGTACACGAAATGTAAAAACCCACATACGCATGTGGCTGTGACGTAATTTTGACGCCATCACAAGCATAAATGTATCCGCTTCGGGCGCATGTGTTTCATATGTATTTTTAGGACAAAATACATTTTGTGTAATATCAAAATCTTACCGCATGCAGCCACTACGACTATTTTAAAAAATGTAACCAAAATGCTTAACATTTTAGTGTCGTCAGACGCACATGTGGCTTTTTATATTTCGTGTACTATATATATGTGGTTTGGGGCTAAAAGGGCCAATGTCAAAATATTTACTTTTGAGAAACCCACAGATATAGGCTTTAGTAATTTATTACCATTTTTTCTTCTAAAGGAACCATTGTGCGACGGTCAAATGGTTTCGTTACTTCGATCGATTTACAGAATTAGAACATAATTTATAACTTTATTATAATAAAATATACGCCATAAAAAATCTATATTTATGGTTTAAAACGACTCATATTCACAGTATAGTAGCTACCCAGCAAAATCTTTACTTACCTAGTAAGTTAGCAAGTAATATTGGAGATACACATAAACTAATTACTTTTTGACCGAATAACTACTTATTTTTGTTTGAGTTGTCCCAGAAATCATGACCCTCGCTTACAAATGAACTTACAAAAAGCAATAAAATAAGTAGTTACCAATAAAGCTGAATTATAGCTGGATATTTTTATACTGTTGCATTACAAAAAAATATAAAAATTATAATATTGGACATATTATAATATTTATGAAGTTAATTTAAAGTTCACTGTTTAAAAAAATATATAAAAAGTATTTACGAAGGTCATAACCAATAGGCCATTACTCTGTATTTTAAAATAATGATGTTGGTAACGACCCCTCATTACTATGTAATATATGAAGTAATGACAACCTATTACACAATTTCAAAAAGATTTTGCTGGGTATCGCTGAAAAAAATTACAAGGTTTTGGGGCGGTATATCAAATTTTAGTTTCAAAAGTCATCCAAAAAATGCGAAAGTATACTGCTTACTGATTTAAGTTGCATAACAAATTAATAATAATAAAAGTGCAAACAAAATACGGCCTGCAATAGCCAGCCGAAAAAAATACGGCCCATAATGTAATCGTCGGCAGAAACGTTTAATATTATAATTTTTGTTTAAATTTTTTTTTCTTATTTCTTATTTTTCGTTATGTCGAAACAACAAAAACGTATTGATTTACATATTTGTAAATGTATGCAATTTGAATGAAAATATGGTTACATTGTTGAGTAAATTAATAGATAAGAATTAGAGCATAAGAAAATATGTACGCTGAGCAAATAAAATGATATCGCGACTGAATTCTGCGATACATTTTATGTTGAATATTATGTTGCGTCAAAATTCTATTTGTTAGACTTCAGCTAGTTGTCTACAAAGTTCGGATTACTTTGATTTATTGATAATAATTAAAAAACTCTAATGTTATATTCATCCCATTCTGTGTTTCGAGTAAAATTAATGTGTTCGAAGTTCTTATCAACAACAATTCTAAGGCAATTTCAAACATTTTAATTTTACTCGTAATACGAAATAAGGGGAAAGATTAATAATCACAATAAAAAAGTAGCAGCTTAAAACTTACCTTCTCTTGGGTTGACTCATCCACACCGCTGTCACTATCACCTTCTGCAATTAAAATAAAAATATTTTATTGAGGCATATGGTTTTGAACAGTTGAATATTTATCATAAATTCAGTAAAAAAATGGCTTCAAAATACATTTGTATTTAGTATTAGGATAAATCGTACTAGATGCTTCACCTTTTTTTGGTTTCATTGATCTTGACGTTGTGTGTAAACCTGTTGCTTGTTGCTCTAAAATAAAAGACCTGCGCAGACTTGTATCATTGGCATACGACTCAGGAGAAGTAAGTGATAAATCACATGTTTTTGCAGCTAAAGATGATTCAAAATCGTCTTTTATAGGTGGTTCGAGTTCTTCGATTAGTGATTGACCCATAGGATCATTCTTGAGATATGTAGAGGTTTTTAGAGGTGTTACAGCTTGACCCATAATAACATCATCGTCATCATTGTTGGATAGAGATGATGGTGGTCTGTGTGGTGGTTGATGTTGTTGTACCTGTTGTGAGGGAGGTCTAGCTTGATGTTGCTGTAGATACTGCTGTTGTGCTTGCTGATATTGCTGAGACTGAGGTTGTATTGTATTGGGTGCCTGTCCCGGTGGTCGATTAAACGGTGGCCGTGACTGAGGATTACCAGGATAAGGATTCTGTGGCCGGTTGCCTGTTTGTAGTTGTCCGGGTACCTGTGGTAGCCATGGATAAGCACCTTGTGGTCGTGGTGGACTCTGTTGTCCATTTCCACTTTGTGGTCGAATTTGTGGATTTTGCAAAGGTGGACCACCAGGTCTTGGACCTAGTCCACCAGGACCCATTAATATGTTTCCGCGACTATCCATAGTGCGTAGCGGCATTTGCGGTCCACCAGGTCTAATATTTGGTTGCATTGGTGGTCCTCCCGGTCTAGGCGGTTGACCCATGGGTCTAGGTGGCATGCCACCAGGAAATGGTGGCCGTGGTGGTCCCGTTGGCCTCATCTGGGTAATAGGGTACTAAACATTATTTTCTCATTAATATTATATATTTTTATTTTTAAGTGCAAAATTAATGTGTTTCTTACAAAATTTGTCGCTAAATTAAATCAGTTTCTTTAAAAACCTTCTTCGAATATATTCTCAACAATATTTAAAAAAAACAACATTTCAATACTTCTACAATTTACATCACTCATACTGTATTTGAGAATTTTGTATTTTATTAAACACTAGAAAAGCCCGGCGCGCGCTGCTACGTCCCCTAATGATTAAAAATGTATTCTGATCTTAAATTGAATATCAAGTGCAAAAAGCTAAAAATTATAACTTTTATTAATGGGCGTAACACTGCCCACTTTTCTAATCACTAAACTGTAAAGTCATGACAGCTCAATATGTGTGCAAAGTTTCAGATAAATCGGCCCAGTGCAAGTACCTCAAAATTATATCAAGTGCAAAAAGCTAAAAATTATAACTTTTATTAATGGGCGTAACACTGCCCACTTTTCTAATCACTAAACTGTAAAGTCATGACAGCTCAATATGTGTGCAAAGTGTCAGATAAATCGGCCCAGTGCAAGTACCTCAAAATTATATCTTTTTTTATGGGCGTGGCCGTGCCCACTTTTCTAATCACGAAAGTATAAAGTCATAACAGCTCAATATGTGTGCAAAGTTTCGCAAAAATCGGTCAGGAGCAAGTACCTCAAAAATATAACTTTTTTTATGGGCGTGGCCCTGCCCACTTTTCTAATCACGAAATTATGCAGTCATGACAGCTCAATATGTGTGTAAAGTTTTAGAAAAATCAATCTATAGAAAGTAGCTAAAAATTATAACTTTTTTTTTAGTGGGCGTGGCACTGCCCACTTTTCTAATCACAAAATTGTAAAGTCATGATAGGTCAATGTGTGTGCAAAGTTTCAGAAAAATCGGCCCAGTCGAAGAACCTCAAAATTTATGGGCGTGGCCCCGCCCACTTTTCTTATCACGAAATTATTTAGTCATGACAGCTCGATATGTGTTCAAAGTTTCAGAAAAATCGGTCAAGTGCAAGTAGCTAAAACTGATAACTAATTTTTTATGGGCGTGGCCCCGCCCACTTTTTGCCACCCATAAACACTCCCTGGAATGTGTGCAACAACTTGCCAAAGTTTGAGTCAGATCGGTTTTACAGTTTCGGAGTCTTTAGCTAACACACACACACACAGAGTTTCACTTTTATATATATAGACTAGCCAAGCCCGGCGCGCGTTGCTACGCCCCATAATGAATAAAAATACATTCTGAATTTTAATTGAGTATGATTAAGTGCAAGAAGCTAAAAATTATAACTTTTTTTCAATGGGCGTGGCCCTGCTCACTTTTCTAATCACGAAATTATTTAGTCATGACAGCTCAATATGTGTGTAGCTAAAAATTATAACTAATTTTTTGTGGGCGTGAACCAGCCCACTTTTTAACACCCATTAACACTCCCTCAAATGTATACAACAACTTGACAAAGTTTGAGTCCGATCGGCTTTACGGGTTCGGAGTCTATAGCTAACACACACACAGACAGAGTTTTACTTTTTTATAGATAGAAGAAGAAGATATAATATTGTGGTTTTATTTTCAGTTAAATAAATTTTTGTCATGAAATTCAGTTTCCAATTGTAACATGACCCAAATTGTTTTAGCCTTTTTATTTTCTTCATTAACCCGGTATACATAAACACATGCATATGTGTATGTACGTTTGTTAATTTTTATGAAAACAATTGACTATTTGATTTTTACCAATCATTTATCGATTTAACAAAGTTTTTCGTTTTTATTGCTCTTGGCAAAAAATTAACCACAAAACTAAACTAATAAAAACAGTAAATTTATTAGAATTACAATAAATACATTGTGTAATATTATTGTAAACATTAAAAACATAAAGTAGAAAAAAAAAACAACTAAATGTTAGATAAGTAGCAAAAAGGGATTATTAGATTTCTATATATTTCTAATGTATGTTCATAAAATTATTTGTATGTATATGTGTGCGTTTATTGTTGCTTTATTGCAGTGGTATGCACAAACAAAAATATTTGAGTTGCCTCTACACGAAAGTAGTTTTTAATGTCCGGTTGACACATAAAAATTGTTGTCGTTTTTATATTTTTAAAACTTTATTTCAATATGCAGTTAAAACTGGTTAAAAAATCGCATTCTTCAAAACAAGGCATGTTAGTTCATCAGGTAACCGTAGTTTAAAATAAAAATTTAAATCGAATATTTCTTTAATATAAAGTTGACATTTGATAGAAATAAGAGGAGAGAGAAATTTAACAGTTAAAATTTAAAATAAATGAAGGAAAAAATAATCAGCTGACGAATGAAGACTACCTGATGAAAAAATATGCCTTGGCTTAACAATTTTAACAATTTTATTATTTAGAAAAATTTTTTTTCTTAATTTCTAACAATAAAAAAACGCGTTTTTTAAGTATTATGTTGAGATAAATTTTTTATATAAAATATTATTTTTGTATTATAATCCAAAATATTAGGACAACATATTGATAAGTAAAATCGAAAAAAGCAATAATTTCTTTACGAAATATATCTAAGTAATTTTATAAAATTTATTATATTATTTTAAATCAATTTGCAGAAGTAAATAAATGAATCTGTTTTCTTCTATTTACTTAGATGTTATTCTGGTTGTTCCTTTAAAATCCTACTAATCATTTATTAGAGAAGATATCTAATTCTTTCCGTTGTTTCAACTGATAACACTGTGCAACAAACAAGAAGTTTTTGTTTTTCCCTAAATAATCACTATTTTTTTTTGATTCGTTAGCGTTACCTAACTACATCAAAAATCATCAAAATCATTTGAGACGATGTACTCGATTTTGTTTTGCATTTCGTCAGAAAACTTTAAAAAATCGCCAGCTTTAAGTATTTCTAATACCATTTTCTGATTTAGCTATCAGTTTTGAAGTTATTAGGAAACAACTCGAAATTAACTTGAATTAAAAAAATTAATAAAAAAAATCTTAATAATAATCTTAAAGTTGCATGTATTAGAAATAAAAAAAAATTCATTGCATAAAAATCCATGGATAAATTCTAGTTTTTTTTTTGCCAATAATGTTAAAGTACATGCAGATTCAGTACTAAAACTTTTTCTTACTATTTTTTTTTATTAATTTTTTGATTTAAAAAATTTTATTATTTTACAAAACAAAGCTGAACTTTGTAATCATGGAACAGTTGGTACAACATGTACCAACCACAGACAGTTGTGTCAACTATTTATGAACAAAAAGCGTAAGTCATTAACTTAAAATGCGCTAGAAAGCGCTAAAATTTTATTTTGCTTTGATTTTCGTAAACATATCTTAATGACAACATAAATATTATTATTTAAGATTAAGGTGATTTTTTTTAATGCTTTTAGTAGTTAAACAAACAGAAATAAAAGTACCAAATGCCTTTAGAGTACTTATAATATGTAAGATAAATAAAGGGTGTACAAATGTGAAGTATCGTTTTAATTTACAAAAAAGAAGAATGTTTTTGATATATTATAATAAGAAGTAATAAATTATTTCAGTTTATTACAAATACGTTCGGGTTAAAAATGAAACAACAAACTTTTAAATAAACTATTGTCAACAGTTGATATCTGCTCGATAATGTTGTTTAATACTCTTGAACTGTTGTGGGATTATTGATATACACTTTAAAAAAAACCCTTAGCAAAAGTAGTCTAAGGGTGTCAAATTGCACCATCTTTGTGGCCAACTCACTTGTTCTCTACAAAAAGTAATTTGTTTTTTTAACTTCTCTTTCAATAAATCCATTGTTTTTCTGAGTGTGTGACATGTGGCACCATCCTGTTGAAACTACATATCCTCTTCGTCTAAATCTTAAATTTTTAGCCACAAAAAGCCTTGAATCATTTCCGTGTAGCAATTTCCATTGAGCATTAAAACTTCACATTTGGGCACTCTTTATAATGTTTAAAAACTAAACTTCTTTAAACTTTTGTAGTTAAACTCAAACTCACACATTCCGAATCAGCTGCTTCGTTTTCCTTTAGAAATTGATGTGTAATTAGCTACTATTTTGTAAACGTAACGTTGCGTTGCGGACCAATCTGATAAAGTTAAAATTTCTCTTTATTTTTAAGTATAAGCAGTGTTGTCAACAATAAAGTAGCTGTTTTTTATTGTGTTTTTTTACTTTTAAATAAATGTATGTATTATTAATGTAGTTTGAAGAGTTTCTTAAAAAGTTTCTTTTAAAAAACATTTTTACTAGAAAACTAAATCATTTATTTGTTATAAATTATTTTGAAATTATGGAAATAATTTGCAAACGGTATTTAAACTTCATAAATTATGTTTGATTCTTACCATTGTTTTTTTTTATTAACCATGTTTCTAGCTTAAAAAATAATAATAAGAAGAAAAGCTGTTACAAAAATAGGAATTTTTCTAACTTTTCTAAAGATATTATTTAAATATTATTTTTTCTTCGAAAAAGTTATCTTGTGAGGTAGTGAAATAAGGGATTTATATAATGAAATAATTTTTATATGAAAAAAACTGACCCCAAGCTAAGAATAAATAACAATATAGTTTACTATAATAAAAAAAAATTGGGTACAAAAATTCTTTCGAAGTTTATTATCGGCCCATAGTTATACCGGTAAAAGCTCATTGCGAAGTTTTTAAAATATACTGTAAATCATTTTTATTTTGGCTTAAGTTAATTTATTTTAATTTTCTAAAACATTTTCTAAATTAAATTGAATTGTATTCATTTCAGAATCTTAAAAAACTATTCCGATATTAGCCAAGTGAAGTGCATTTTCGAAACCAGCTACGATTTCATCATTAGCACTCTTTATCGGTACAATCATATGTAATTTGAAATTATATTTATGTTACAATTTAATGAAATTAGAATTATGAATCATAGTACTTATTTTAAAAATTTGTTTTTTTTTTTTCCTTCTCTTATCAAATGACATTTTTCTACATTTTTGTGATGTTTTTAATATCCATCCTTTGGCTGGAATTATTGAAAGCAAAGTTGTATTTTTATTTTTCATTTTTAAGTGACAGACACGGAACAATGAATTCTTTAATATCATAAACACCGTGCCATGTGTGTTATAATTATATATTAATATTTTATTCGAACTTTATAAATCTATATCTATATATATAAAAGTGAAACTCTGTGCGTGTGTGTGTGTGTGTGTGTGTTAGCTATGGACTCCGAAACTGTAAAACCGATCGGACTCAAACTTTGGCAAGTTGTTGTACACATACCAGGGAGTGTTTATGGGTGGAAAAAAGTGGGCGGGGCCACGCCCATAAAAATTAGTTATCAGTTTTAGCTACTTGCACTTGACCGATTTTTCTGAAACTTTGCACACATATTGTGCTGTCATGACTAAATAATTTTGTGATAAGAAAAGTGGGCGGGGCCACGGCCCTAAAAAATTTTAATTTTGAGGTACTTGCACTGGACCGATTTTTCTGAAACTTTGCACACATACTAAGCTGTCATAACCATATAGTTTCGTGATTAGAAAAGTGGGCAGGGCCACGCCCATAAAAAAGGTTATAATTTTGAGGTACTTGCACTGGACCGATTATTCTGAAACTTTGCACACATATTGAGCTGTTATGGCTTTACAATTTCGTGATTAGAAAAGTGGACACGCCCATAAAAACAATTATAATTTTGATAATTTTTGCACTGGTCCGATTCTTCTGAAACTTTGCACACATATTGAGCTGTTATGACTTTCGTGACTAGAAAAGTGGGCAGGGCCACGCCCATAAAAAAAATTATAGTTTTTAGGTTTTTGCACTTGATATTCAATAAAAATTCAGAATGCAAATTGATTCATTAAGGGGCGTAGCAACGCGCGCCGGGTTTGGCTAGTACAAAATAATATTAATATACTTATAAAATATTAAATAAAAAATCTGGGCGACAACAAAAGAACTGAAACTAAATTGGACTTATTCCGTTTGAAGTTCTAAAAATCAGAAACAAAAAAAAGTCTACTGCTTTTCCTAGTTCTATAATTAAAAACCCCTATTTTCTTATAATTTTTACTTGTGTATTTGCTTTTAATAAAACATATTTATTTAGGATTTGCGTTTTTGAAATGTGTTTCTGATTAATAAAATTTTTTATGCAAATAAAGTAATATAACACATTTACTTTTTTTAATTTTTAATCAAACAAGTTTTCACAGCAATTTTCATTTAAAATAAAGTATTTTTTGTAATATTCACTTACATCTTTTATAAGACATTTATTATCAAATAAATTATTAGGATCTTTAATTTTAGTCCGAGCATTATGTTCAGTTGATACCTAATTACTCACTTAATAAGCCATACATCTAAAGGTATGAATTTAACAGAGAACCACAATTACTAAATTATTTTATAATTATTAAATGTTGGTAAAAATACAACATAATTTTGATCATTTTACTTTTAAAGTAAATTGAACTAATCTAGCGCTTTCATAAAAAGGCGCTGACCAACAAAATTGCAACTTTTAGGTTGTCAAAAAGCGCTAATTGATGACGAAAATCACTTAGTTTATATCGCTGCCTTTAGGAGACATTTATGAAGTTTTGTGAAACCTCTAATACTTATTTTTATATAATAAATATTTTTACTATATGTGATGGTTTACTCTTGAAGTTGGTAGGTAGAAGAGTAGAACAGGCAGCTGTTGTGCAGCTCATTTGGGTCCACTATATTGATCCCTTTGTGATACCTGAATAGGGTATAACGAATAGAAAAGAAGAGAATGAGAAGCAGAACAGTCCAGTCCAGAACCCGAACAACCCACAGACTTGCAGACCAGTACACTACTAACTAGTCTACCGCAGCACCCTACTCTTAAAGTCTTCACAATATAAGAACTGAATTCACATTTTGATATTTTTTGTGAAACAATTTAGGTTCCAGTGAAATTTATAAAATTTGCAAGGAAATGTATTAAATATCTTAAACTAATTAAAAAAAAAACTGCTGCGATTGCTTTAACAGTTAATTTTTAAAATACTGTTATCATACTCATGACTGTGTAAATCTAATAACAAAATGTTTCATAAAAAATTATGTTTTTTTTTTGTGGGGCAGTTATCTGGCAACAAATTATAATTTAAATTAATTTATTACTGCCTTGTTCACAAAATCACAGGTTCATAAAAGTTTTTGTTTTACAAAAATTTGATTTAAAAACGTTAAAGAAACCTTCAATATTTTTTTAAACTATGGCCGTTATACTTTAAATATTACAGATTTCTTCAAATACAGTACCAGTTTAGGATTAACATCTTATTTAAATGTTTAATTTGGAAATATTCTTTAAATCGGGTGCAAAAATCTGATTTTGTTTGAATATAATAATAAAAAAAAAGAAAACTTACCGCCTCGGTATCGCCCATTGTGTTTTTAAGTTACTCAAACACTATTTGCTTTTAGGGGATTTTCCCAAGTTGTTTTTTTTTTTAATTTAATTAAATTTGCAAAGAAAACAAAAATCACTTTTTTAATTAAATTTTTCTTAGACAAATATGCAGACAAATCGATAAATTTGCAAACTACAAACAAAATAAATTTAAGATTTTACTTGTCATGAAATTGTGTGAATTTTTTTTTAAACTTTCGACATGCAATTTAAAGAAAAAGCCGCTAGACACTTGAATTACCACACAACTTTTTTTTAAATCAAATAACAAGATTTTTATTGTTGTGCCGCGAAGCCGACAAGCAGAGAAACAAAAACAAATAGTTTAACTGTATTCAACTCTAGACCACGTGTGAAATGTTTAGCACGAGACAGTCAGTTACACACTGCAACAATATACTTTGGATTAATTGTATATAAATATGTATTTAGAATGCACATAAAAGAAGTCAGTAACATTTTGAAGTAAAAGAGGCAACGGAAGGGAGAAAAGAGAAATTTTGTTTGTTTTTTTTTTTTTTGTAAAATTATTTTACGACGATTTTCTGTGATTTCCTTAAAGGTCTACGTAATCTGACAAGAAATAAAAAAAAAACGCAACAAAAAGAATAGAAAATAAAAAAAATTATAACTTTAACTAAAAGTGAAAGTCGGCTAGGCATGTGGTGTCGCATGTTTAAATTCCCAAAAAACTACAACTTTTTTGTTGGTTTTTTAACCAAAAACCGTTTACGATTACGTTACACAGACTACACAAACAGGTATGAAATTGTAACAAACAAAACAATTATCATGTTAAAATAAAATATTCATGCATATTATTTATTTCGAATTGAAATAAACGTTTTTTTTTTGGCAAATATTCAATAAATTTTCTATGTAATAGCGTATGTTGCAAACCAATAAATACAATATGAAATCTGGAAATGTTGTTAAATTTATTACAATGAATTGTCTTGAAGTTCGCTGTTGATTCAATAAAATTTTCCAAAGAAAAAAAAAAAAACAAACTACATGTCGTGAAAACAAGAAAGAATTCGATTAATAAAACATGAAGTAATGTTTTGTTCTACTTATTTAATTAAAAGTAGGTGGGGTAGTATCGAGAATTTTTTCAAACTACCATTTAGTTTTATTGTAAATTCTAAGACTACTGAACGTATGATTTATTAAATGAGAGGTATTTTATTTAATGTTCATACGTATTGGTGGTATTTATTTAACCACTTTGGCCTTTACCAATTTGTGGTACAGTAAGTCATGTTGTACAGTAAACAGTAATAAATGTACAACTATAAATTTACACTTAGTTTTAAAACTATACATACACCTTATTATACCCGACAGTGTTAAAGGGTATATATATGTAGGTTTGTCATTCCGTGTGAAATTTCTACAAAACTATAATATTAATTTCCGACCCCATAAAGTATATATTTTCTTAAAGCTTATGAATAGGGCAGTCAGTTAAGCACTATCTGACAGAATATAGCAGTCTATTAAGCACTATCTGACTGTTCGTCCGTCTGTCCGCATGTATGTTGAAATCAACTTTTTGAAGCACCCCGACATCGCCTAGACCCGTGTAAGGTATGAAAATATCAAAAATATTCGGGACCAGATTGGTATTGTAAACAAGCATAATCGCCCCATAATTTTCTGAGACATGAGCAAATAAACACGACAGCCTCTGTTTCTTCGCTTATTTTTACCACAAAAATAAAATTTTCCGGCTCTAGGATAGTTTAAAGACAGAGTTGTTACTATTTATAAAATTGATATGCCTCTGGAATACTCATGAAAAGTTTTGGACAAATTGGTCAATAATCGGCAAAGTTATAGGCAAAAAAGATATATATATTTAAATATATGAAAATTGTTTAAACTATAAAAAAAAATTTAAAACGTTTAAGATACCAAATTGTAAGCCGTAATTTCAGAATTATTAAAAAAAACTAGTAAAGCAGGTTGAAACCAACTGAGATATAAGCACTAAAGTACAACTTTTTCATCGTTTTTCCTAAAATTTACAAACGAAATAGATATTTTTCAGTTTCTATATAAACAAGAGAGGGGATCAAAAAAAGGGCTTAAGTATTAAAAAATAGTTAGATATGAAAAGAAAAAAAATCAAGATGGCGTCCTAGATTAAATGGCGAATATATGAGTCAAATATAGTAGTAACGACTTTGTCACCTTTAACCACCACAATATTATTATTAAAAAAATGTAAAATCCAAGATGGCGTCTGAAATAAATAGTGGAGCGAATTTTTTTAACCCCAACAATATGGGTATCAAATGAAAGGGCTTGACCAGTAGAATACAGCTAACTATGTTAAATCTCAAAATCAAAGATGGCGTCGGAAAAAATAAAGAAAATCAAGGCTAAGCTACGATATGGTCATTATACCCGTGTTCATGACGGTGAAGGGTATTATCAGATTTGGCAACGCCAAATATAGCGCTCTTACTTTCTTTTACTTTATTTTTCAAACTATAACAAAAATAAACAGTTTTTTTAAGTATCGAAAATTAGGTATAAAATAAAAAATAATTAATATTAAAATAATTTTTTCTGAATTGTTATAGAAAAAAAAACAGTCAGTTTCACCATTTTGAGGGTTTTAAATTATAATTTTGAAAAACTTTATCAAGGCATATTCATACAGGTAATCTCGTCGCAAGAGCTGATTGGGAACCATAATGTCAAAAAAATTTAAATTCGCTTTGATTTTATTAATTAATGCAGGGATGGAAAGTAAGATTTTCGTTTCGATAATGAAAATCTAACTTAAGTATATATTTACTTTTTAATAACAAATGTATAAACGAACACAAGCGTGTTCCTGGGTTTGGAAAAAAATAAGGAAAAAAGCTTATGTCTGTTTTAATAGTTTTTCACAAAATCACTTAAAAACTTTCGGGTTGATTTTAATAAATTGTTTCGCTTTAAAATAAAGACTATTTTAGGAATTTCGCTCCGTAGATTGAACCGCATATTGACCTTCGTTTATGAGGTTCAATTTAAGTTAAAATAATAATATTATTGAAAATGATAATATTTATAAAAAAAGGCAATAAATTTCTAGGCTCTAAAATAATTTAAAGTTGTCCAAAATAGTTTAAAAAAAATACGCCTAAGGGTAGTTCTCAATTTTGGTCATGTAATGGTGTTCAATTTTAGCTTATGTCGAGTTAGACAGTCATACCTCTACGCCATATCTGTGCTAATATATGATGTGGAATTGCCTTTAATTTTAAAAAAACGAAGTGTAGCTTTGAGTTGGGCATCCCTAATAATCGAATGAAAGACTTTCAGTTTTAGGGCAATGAGAGTTTATCTCAATTGACTAATTTATTACATTCTTCACTAATTTGGTTATGACACTTTAAAGCTTTGTTATTTTATTTGTGAATTAGAAGCTCTTATAGATCTCGACTAGAGTAAAATTTGTCCAATAAGATCACAAATAAATTTTCATACCTCCTTAAAGAATATAATGACATACCAATTTTAAGTACATTTCTCCTTTAACAATATAAAGTTTTATAACTACGAACACACACTTTTGAAAACTGGAAAAATTAAAACAAAATTTGTAAGACTTCTACGACTTATGGTCTATTTTATATTTTTGTGTAAAAGTTCAAAAATAAAAACTTGATGTTGTCGGACTCAAGGCGAATTCATACAGGTGAAATTATCAGCCCAGCTGATAGGAAAACTTTTTGTCAAAATTGGTTGAATTCGACTTGATTTTATTTATTAATGCAGGGATGGAAATTGAGATTTTGGCTTTGGTATTTAACTATTAACATTAGTATAATTATTTGATAATAAATGTACTTAATTTAAGTATATTTGTTGCTGTTGCGTCATTAATAATGTGTTTCAAAAATGTATATCATTTTTTTAATCAAATTTTATTATATTTAATATATCATGACAAGTTTTCCATCCCTGATATACGAATTGGCCTTAACATAAAACATCCCCTCAAAAGTTGCTTTGTTCTATCAATTCGCCGTTACATATACATGTATGAATATGCCTTGGTCAGACTTTGAAATAATCTAGTTTTTCTTTTTCTAAAATTCAACAAACCTTTGTGTACACTTTGTAGTTTAATTGCTCTTTTAGCCCAGTTTATTATACATTTAAATTTATTATTTTGCATTAGAAACCACCGGTATTCAATGAGTGCTCATGGCTTTCATATACACTTTTCATATACTTAGCTTTACTAAAGACTTTTAGTTTTATTTATAAAACAAAAAAATACAATAAATATTTGCATTAGGTCATAATTTTGTTTGATAACGATCTAAAGAGGCATTCGAGAAACGACGTTATTATGAGTTTCAATTTAGTTTTCTTTGAAATAAGGGTAACCCTTTAAATAATGCAAGAAGTTTATAAAATAACTGAGAACATTTCAATAAATGTAGACAATCTAACAATGCTTGTTCTTAGCAAATAAAAGGCAGCTCAGAATTACTTAATTCTGCAGTTACACATGCAAATAATTTTCTTCTTAGTAAATTTAGTTTATAGTTTGGTTTAACAAACATTGTAAAGAATATATCGAAAGTCTTATAAAGTTGCTTTAGGCTTACACAGTCGAGCAAGATTTTGAAATAAATACAAAAAAAAAACCGAGTGAATAAATCAAACTTTGGCAAGTTGTTGTACACATACCAGGGAGTGTTTATGGGTGTAAAAAGTGGGCGGGGCCACGCCCATAAAAAATTAGTTATCAGTTTTAGCTACTTGCACTTGACCGATTTTTCTGAAACTTTGCACACATATCGAGCTGTCATGACTAAATAATTTCGTGATAAGAAAAGTGGGCGGGGCCACGCCCCTAAAAAAGTTTTAATTTTGAGGTACTTGCACTGGACCGATTTTTCTGAAACTTTGCACACATATTAAGCTGTCATGACTTTATAATTTCGTGATTAAAAAAGTGGGCGGGGCCACGCTCCTAAAAAAAGTTTTAATTTTGAGGTACTTGCACTGGACCGATTTTTCTGAAACTTTGCACACATATTAAGCTGTCATGACTTTATAATTTCGTGATTAAAAAAGTGGGCGGGGCCACGCCCATAAAAAATTAGTTATCAGTCTTAGCTACTTGCACTGGACCGAATTTTCTGAAACTTTGCAAACATACTGAGCTGTCATGACCTTGCACTTTCGTCATTAGAAAAGTGGGCAGTGCCACACCCATTAAAAAAAGGTATCATTTTGAGGTACTTTCACTGTACCGACTTTTCTGAAACTTTGCACACTTATTGAGCTGTCATGACTATACAGTTTCGTAATTAGAAATGTGGGCAGTGCCACGCTCATAAAGGAAAAGTTATAGTTTTTAGCCTTGCACTTGATATTCGATAAAAATTTAGAATGCGATTAAAATTCATGAAGGGGCGTAGCAACGCGCGCCGGGCTTTTCTAGTCTTAGATAAAATTAAGTTTTAAAGTTTGTGTTAAAAGCAACATCAAAAACTAAAAATTTGTTTTTGTTTTCAACGTATTTGTAAGAATTAAAATTTCGTTCGCATTTAGATAAACAGGCAGTTAATTTATAAAGCCTTGTGTTGAACATCCTTACATTTTTTGAATTTTTTTTTCTTTTTGAGTATTTAAGTGAACAAGAAATGTTAGAGAAGAAATAATTTTAATTTTCTTTGTACTTTTTTATGGTTAAAGGTTTGTTGTTAAAATGTATTACTAAACACTTTACTTGGAATTTTCTCACCAGTGGTACCAAGTATATATATAGCTGTGGTATCAATATTTTGGAAATATTCGGGATTGTTCGCTTATGAAATCCAGTACAATCCCTCATAACAAATAAACACAAATGCATCTGTTTTTCCCTAAACAAATTGTTATTATAAGACGCTTGTTACTATTTATAGATATAATATATTTCTAAGGATATTTCTAAAAAAATTTTGAATTAATCAACAAAATTATAAGCCAAAATAAATATTTTTTTAAATGTATCAACTTACTAAAGCTTCTAATTAATTTATGAACACTCTAAACACACCAAATTACAAGCCGTTGTCTTGAAAATTATTTCAGAAAAAAAAAATCAAATGGGTTTGAAACTAACTGAGATATAAACATCAAAATACAACAGCTTCGGTATTTTATTAAAATTTACAAACAAAAATCAATTTTTTTCCAGCTTCCAGACAACCCAGAGAATTGATATGGTTAACAAATTAAATTACTTGACTATCAAACTATAATACACTGTAAAGAAATTTAAAATCTAGAATGACCGCCACTATAAAATGGAGTTAAATAAATTTACTTATAGGTCGAAATAAATAACTTAAAATGACCCGCTTCAACTCCCTTAATATTGGTATCAAATAAAAGACCTTTCCCAGTACAATATAGTAAAATAAGAAGAACTTAAAATCCAAGATGGTTTCATAAATAAAATGACGGATATATGGGTAAAATATAGTAACTATGCCTTTGTCCCCTTTAACCCCCACAATATTGAAATAATAATGAAAGTGCTTGACCAGTAGTATACAGTAAACAATGAAAAAGTGTAGAATCCAAGATGATGACCTAAACAAAATGGCGGAGATTTTTTTTCCTAGCCCCACATATGGTTATCAAATGAAATGGCTTGACTAGTAGATTACAGTTAACTGTGTAAAAATTCAAAATCAATGATGGCATCGGAAATAATAAAGCAAAATAGCATACAACATATGATAGTTATACTTATGCACAGATTCAGCACGGCCGAATATATCACTCTTACTGGATATTAATGTATTAGTGTTCTTGTTACTTAAGTGTGAATTTTAAAAAATATATTATTTGTTTAAATCTCACTTTTTGTGTAGGAGAAATTTCGAAAAAATAAATATGCAAATTCCAAAATGTATCCACGTTTTGATTCCGGAAAATGAAATTAATAAACAAGTAAATGAAACGAAGAAAATTTATTTAAAATGGGAAAAAACCTATTCGAAATAAGGTTTACTTTTCACATCCTTAAAACCGAAAGCCGTTTAGTATGTTATTTGGGGCGCCAAACACGATCTTTGAGAACAGTTTGTCCCAATTTAATTTAAAATAAAATAGGAAATAGTACAATAAAATTTTCTTTTAAATTCATTATAAGATAATTTCAATCAGCTTAATTCAGACTTTTTTATGCTCTAATATTTTTTTTTTGCGGAGTATATTGAAAAAATTACGTTGGCTACCCTCTTGCGTCGTTTTCCACATATCATATGTTTTTTTGGTGAGAAATTTTGTAATTAAATATAGAAATGATGTTAACTTTATTGACAATCTGATTAAGGGCCATTATTACAACTTGCCTTTAGTTAAAGGTAGGATTTTGTCTGCCCGCTAAATAGCTTTGCATTATTAAAACTTCCATTTTTTATTATTATACTTATTAATTTTAATAATATTTAATGGATAAAAAAATAATAAATTAAGGGTATATACACAGAAAAAAATATTACTTAAATTTCTTTAATTAATGAATTAATTTAATTAAATTTTTTAATTTATATTAAATATTTTCAAAAAACAAAGATTTTTCTGTCAGTTGAAAAAAACAATTAAATTAAATAAAAAATCTTTTAAATGACATTTTCTTGAAAATTTAATTTGAAGAATAATTTTAATATAATTGTTACTCAAGGAGCGGAATAATAAAAAAAAGTCGCCAATCTGCAAGAGAAAGTTCTGGTAAGTGCACATATGTAAAATATATTCTGTTTTAAATATAATAAATTATTTCGGTTTCATTGTAGGTATTCCAAAATTCATTACATAATTTATGTATTCCCTTATATTCCTCAGAATTCTCATTTTAATAGGTAAGTTAGTTGAATTTCTTCACTCTGCCTGATCAAGCCTTTTTATCGGTTAATATTCCTTTATATCTAGGTCGTTAATGCTAAAAATTGTTTTTTGGAAATACGGCTTTTGATATTGTATAGTGTGTGTATTGATGTGTATTTGTGTGGAACCCTATTTCTTATCATTAATTTTATTATATAAGTAACGAAATGTAATTAACAATATAGATTCCTTTTTAATATAAATGTATTTTAAGAATAAATATATATGAAAAGAGAATATTTTTTTGTATTTTTTTAAGCAGGTTTAATAAATTTTATTATTGATATAATAAATGCTGTAATTTAATAAATCCCAAATCTCAAATATAGACATGATTAAATTAATTAAAATCATTTTTAAAAAATAATTATGAAAATTTTAATTAATTTTTTAATACTATTTTAATTGATATTTTTCTCAATAATTTTTCAATTAAAACTATTAATTTTCATTTAATTAATAGTATCATTTTGATGATTGGAGCAAAATTAAACAATTTTTTAATTATTAATATTAATTTCGTAATTGAAACTCATATTTATTTTTTTCTGTGTAATTCAAAGCCATTTATCTATCCGACAAAATCCTGCCTTTAAGTAAAGGCAAGTTGTAATAATGGCCTTAAGAGTGATGAAGCGCATTTTCATTAGAATTGCTTTATTAATTGGCAGAACTATAGGTTCTGGGTTTCTAAAAACTCAAGAGCCATTCATCAACACCAATTGCATCTTATTATTTAGATGTACAATATGGTGTGGCATTACAAATATTCACTTCTTTTAAAATGAAGATGGCAGTGCTGTAGGCATAAATAGGGGGATTGTACTAGGTCACTTTTTACGTCCAGCTCTTGAAAACAAATCTGAAATGTGATTTTCAGCAGAATTAAACTACTTCTCACACTGCCCCACAGGCATACTTAGAGCAAAAATTCCATTTTGTATATTTTTAAATTTAAAAAAAAATTTACATGAACGAAAAAGTTATTCAATTTTAAAACTTCACACTGAAATTTGGCCCACCTTGTATATAGTAAGCAAAAAAGCGTAGGTTTTGATAACACACCTTTTACAAAATATTAACAAAAATATAATATGTGAATTTGCAAAGGGTCTTAGTGTCATTATGTTATAATTTTTAAAAATTTATTATTACATTTTATTAATTTTAAACAGTTTTAGAAAATCTGATAATACGGCACTTTTTGTGAATATACGAAATATAAATAAATATTTATAAAAATAAACAGCGTTAAACTTATTGAAAGTTCAAACATGTATATGCTCTAACACTTATAAATGATTTGTATAAACCTTCTTTTGGTAATACTGTTGGGTTTTACAACAATTATTATTATGTATAATCATTTGGTTGTTAAATATACAATATGGAAAAAAGGTACTCAAGCTATATAGACAACTGTCATTCAAAAATTATATGCCTCTTTATTTTGAAAATATTTCGGAAAAGAAATTATAATGTATTTCAATGTAATTTTTTTACCACATTTTAATATGTTAAAGAAATGGAAGAATAAATTTTTAAGGATATTAATCCTGACGCTCTAAAAAGTTTTTTTATTATACGGATTATAAACATACAAAAAAAATCATATTGATATATGTAATTGCCTACTGAAACTCCTATAACATACGACACACACGATTATAAAATAATAAACTTTATACGCAGTTTTACTTCTTTTAGTCTGTACTTTAGAGGTATCCAAATATTTTTAATATCCGCTAAATAATTTTATTTTTGTAGCACTGTGTTATTTAACTTTTGTTTACATAGTACAATACTCACTCACACAACTGCATATGCACAACACTTAAAAAGTAATTTTTAAATGATTTTAATAGTTTATTGAGTTACTGTACAATGTTTTTCATTTAGAATTACATTGTATTTTGTTTTTTTTTTTTTGCAGCCGGCTTAATTGTTTTGTATTCTTATTGTACTTTACACACAACTTGCATTCAATCACCTTACGAATGTCAATTAATGATTTATTGCCAAAGTGTTCTACTACCCATTTTATAAAAAAAACAAAGATCTGATTTTGTTTTATCCACGTGCCATTAAAATAGGGGCTATAAATCAATAAAATAAGCTTTTAAATAAAACCCCATTAGAAGTGTTAAATACTTCAATTAATTGTTGTAATGAGAACAATGTAAAAATTTAATTAAAACAAAAATGTACACGTATTTAATTGGATTTGTATGTAGTGTTTAAAGTGCTTAAAGCTCAAATACTTCAACACAATAATAAAAATAGAATTTTTAATTTAAAATAGTTAGCCATAAAATGTATACATGTGTATGTTTGCTTGTATGTACATATCGTGCAGCTGGTCAGTTCACCGTACAAGTAAATATGTATGCAAAACATCTTACACGCAAATGTTTAACCACAAAAATGTACCAAATACAAAACCAAATAAAATAAATGCAAATTTATCGATTTTTTTTTTGTCATTCAACCAGACTGGTCAAAGGGCAATAACATTTTAAAAACTCTATAAGGATATTGCACTTTTAAGTTGAAAATACACCTTTTGCCACCGCTACTAGATAATCTTAATTTTGTTTAATTGGGAATTTTTACAAAAAAAGGAAAAACACTATTTTACGTTGTAATCGATTGTTTCTTTCTTGGTAAAACACACACTGACTGTTCAGGTGAACAGTTTAAACTCAACTAAATAAAAACTTACTATTATATTTTTATTTTTGTCTAAGAAATTCTTAGAATTAAATAAAACAATTTTTCGATATACATATTATTTTTATGTGTGTTTCAGCTGAATTTGTTTTTCATGGTTTCTATATACAACATATTTTATTTTACTAAAGGAAATTAACTAAATATGGCTTGTGGTATAACAACACATTATATTACCTGTCTGCTCTGTTATATTTGTGCATTTAGGGACATTGTGTTTTTTTTTTCTTGTTCTAGGTAAACCGTTACACGTTTTAGCGATTAAAATATTTTTTAATTTTTTGCCAGCAGCATAAAAAATTATTTAAGAATATCAATACTTAAACAAAGACTCTTAAACATGAAAGAGTGCTATTTTCGGACATGCAGAAACTAATAGTAAGCTTCACCATTCCGACGCCATCCTTTATTTTGAAAGTTTTCATAAATATTCACATAAATATTTAACTTTATTCTACTAGTCAAAACCTTGCCTTTGATAAGTTACTAACAAAATAACCGCCATTTTGTTTCGTACACCATATTGAAATTCTTGTATAGTTAACTGTTTTCTACTGGTTGATATCAATATTGTGGGATTTTAAGGCAACAACCGTAATTACTATATTTGACCCATATATCCACCATTTTGTTAAGGATGTCATCTTGGATTTTGTATTGTTTACTGTATATTGCTGGTCAAGCCATTTCATTTGATACTAATATTGTATTCTTTAAATGGATACATTTTTATTAATTATTAAGCCTTCAGTAGCCTTTACTTTCTATTGTCGTTCCGTGATATGCCATTCGATTGTTTAATTTTTGTAATTACTTCTTCTGTAAAAGCTTATCTGCCTTACTTTACAAGGTAACCTTACAGCTTTTTATATTTCGTATACTTTACTTGTTAAAAAAAAAATTTATTTGTAGTGTCAGACTTCATCTATTCTTCACATATTTGTCCGCAACAGAACAGAACAACAATTATAAATTTATTTTACACCATTTTGTAGTGGAGGTCATCATATAAAATAATAAAGTGCCTTTATTCAAGTAAACCAAAAAATAGCACATTTTTTGACTTTTTTTTATAAATTGTTTAGAAAAATTTCTTTAGTTAAGAAACCACAATTGGCATGATTTTCTCAGTTTTATTTTAAAATTCTGTAATCGGTTAAAAATTGCAAAAGATACAGGCTTCTGAATATGGAATTTTTAGTGCCTTTAAATCAGTGAACCGGAGTGTATATGAAAAAACAGAGGCAGTAGTGTTTATTTCATTCCTGGATATTTCTAAAAGATTACTACCACATACAGTTTTGTTTAACATATGGGGGCTTATAAATCATGGACAGACGGACATTATTATGTGTAAAAATTACACATGGAATGACAAACCTATATATACCCTTGACACTACAGGTCACGGTCTATAATATAAAGCACTACTTTTAAGAATTTTTTTCTGTTTGTCCGTCTTCTTGAACTCCATTGGCTCAAAAATTACTGGATGGATCTTGATAAATGTTAGTATTGATGCACCTTGACGCCTGGGCTAACATTAAGCATATTTTTATAAGCAGATATTTCATTTCAAACAAAAAACAGCAAATAAAATTGAATTTAAAAGTTATCGACCATTAGTCCTTTCAACAATATTCTTTTCAACAATATTCTTTGACTTAATTTTTATAATTTATTCGATTATTCAAAGCACTAATGCTTCTATAGTTTATGAACCAACTAAAACAACAACAACAAAAACAAAAGCTACAAAAAGAAACTTGACTAAAAGAAACCATGTCCTTGCGCAGTTCAATGTAAATAAAAATAATACTATCGATATCAAAAATAAAAAAAATATATATATACATATATAACAATATAACAATTGTTTATCACGTTTTATTCCCATGTAAATAAATATACAGTGAAAGCTAGGTAAAACGAAAAAAATAATGTCACGCGCTCTGAATATATCAGAAGATTCGAAATATTGTTAGCAGCTTTATTTAATAATTCATATTTTTGTAAATGGATGTGCGTCAAATTTAATTTCAAATCCGTTTAGTCATTTGATTGCATGATTAAGGATTCAAAGCAAATATTTAAGACAAAAACTTCTATGGATGATGTTGGATGATTAATTGTTTTTTTTCCATTTCGGACACTCAAAACCCTTGAACAACCGACGAACTAAAAAAAAATTTGTTTATTACACTTTTCCGCGAATTCGCTTTATTATCGTGATAAAGGGTAGCCTATATGTTAATCTAGGTTGTTGTCTATCTGTGTGCCAAACTTCATTTAGTTCCGTTCAACTGCTTCTGCGCGATTTAATAACAAATATCCAAGCATACAAATATTTGCATTTAATATATTAGTATGATGAGCAATAAAAAGTTGTGATAGTCACTCCCTAGAATCAAAGATATGTCAATGAAGTTTCTAAAACAGAAAAACCCACTTTTTTTCCACGCCGCAAAATACAGCACTTTTTGATTTTTTTATTATTATTTTCATTTAAAGTCCGATCTCATCATATCGCATATCGTTGTTAATGGCTTGACTATGGCCTCATTTTTGCTCTGAATGACATTTTAATCTAACATCAAATTAAAGATGTCAAAAAAGATGCAAAAAATTTTACATTAGGGGGGAAGGATCCGAGATATCATAAATGACATCTTTAATTTGACGTTAGATTAAAAAGTCACCCAGGGCAAAAATGAAACCATAGTCAAGCCATATACAACATTTGCATGCAAAAAACGTAAAAAAACGGAAAAAAATAAGATCTAACCTTAGTGTTGATTTAAAGTTGGTATGTATATCCCTGCTTAAAATTTTTTAAATATAATAAAGGTATGTTGAGTTTTTGCATATGACCGTAATAAATTCACTAATTAATAAATCAAAATCCAATTTAAGGCATTTCTTAAAAACCATGCCCTTTAATATTAGAATACATTATCGGGTTCTTTTTTTGAATATTAAATAAAAAATAAAATTTATTTGTATTTCTTTATAATATTTTACAAACATTTCTTTTAAATTCACCTTAATTTTTACTGTTCTTACAAATTCGCCTCGCTATCACCCAAGGCATGTTTAAACAAGTAGCCTCGTCGTAACAGCTGATCGGGAAACAGAATGTCAAAATTTTTTTGATTTGTCTTGATTTTATTTATTTATGTAGGGATGGAAAAGTGAGGTTTTCGTTTCGGTATTGAAATATTAACTTACTAAGTGTACTTTTTTGATAACAAATCTATTTAATTTGTTTATATTTTATTTTGTTTTTCCACTTGTGATCATGGGTTTCACAGACATATATTCTTTCTTTAATCAAATTAATATTAAACGGATCATAACGACCTTTCCGTCCCTGATATATGAAATTACCTTGACAGAAAACATCCTCTAAAAAGTTACTTTGTTGTATGAATTCGTCGTTGCATATACCGGCATGAGTACGCCTTGTGATAACCTATATAAAGTCGTCTTGTATTTTAATTAGCTGGCTTTGAAATTCGATGATGTCATTTATTAGTTTTTTTTTGGAATTAGAATCGAAGAAGTCTTTTCTATAAAAAAATTTTGAGAATATTCTTGATTGGGCTAGTCAACCGCTTCATTTAAATTAACTGTCACATTAGGAAAATTAAATGAGGCCTATCAGCGCACTACCCATGTTTAAAACCCATTAGGCTTAAATGTATGTAATTCACGTTATCAATTTAAGTCCAGCAAAGTTGCTTTATTTTACTTAAATTCATTTTAAATTTACTTTTAATTTTACGCTAAAAGTTAATATGACTTTGTAAGTTGGTATAAATTTATTTTCTTTGTTAGTGGGTAACTTGATGTTCCTTTCTATTTGGTGATGTCAACAAGTTGAACAAAATTTAATGTAAAAGTTATAATTTTGTACAAATAAAATGCCAGTTTTATTTTCTTTATATAACCTTCTTATATTTTACTTTTTTCTCCCAATATTTTTTTCTTTATTTGAGAATTTGTCACACCGGGAATAAAAATTAACAATTATGAAGTAAATCATGTAACTCGAAACAGTTTGTATTTGTTTTATCAGGCTTCAACTGTATTTTCTACTTTATAATGTATATATGGGAAAATGTTAATCATTACTATGGCAGTAAAAAATTATTTATATATGAATACATACTAGCAGTTAGTTACTGTTTATTATGTGAAGACGAAAGAAAAAAAAAACTGAAACAAGAAATAGGTTAACAAATTCTAAAGACCTGATTTATTTTAAGTTAGAAGGGAAGTATGCTCGCTAACTAAAGTCAACCTGCTAAACAAAATACACATTTTTTTGTTCTTTAAGACATGTTCATTATTTAATTCCTTCGAGTCTCCTTAAGCTCGTTAATAGAAGTAAAATAAAAGGAAATTTTAAAATCTTTCTAAAGAAACACAAATGAAGTTTATTTTTAAATTTGTCAGTTACTTTTTAATTTAGCACAAAATCCTGTTGGCTAAGGAACAATTCTATTAAACTTGTTTTTTAACATGCAAAACTGACTGAGAAATATTTGTATTCAAAATAAAACTCAACCGAAATTTTATTAAATATCAGATGACTGCTCCTTTATTGGCACAAGCTTTTAAAAAAATTTTTTTTGCAAAAACATCTTTGGAGCCCATTTCTTTACAAAATTGGTAAATCATTTCAAAAACCACTACAAATGAGTTTTATATAAATAAAAATATTTTAACCAGAATTAACCTAAGCGCTCAGTAAACTATAAAGAATATTTGAATTGGGATGTGTAACAGAAATAAGTGCTGTGTGATCACAGAAATCTATTTTAGATCCATATACATATATATACTGGTCGAGCCATAATTGGTTCCCGGAAAGTACTTACACCAAAACTAACCTCTAATATTATGGCCAATGTCTAGTAGAACTTTTTTACAAATAATTTCATAAAATTAGTGAATTCCCAAGGTTGTATTGTCGAAATTTTCTAAAATTTTAAAACGGTAAAAATGTATTGTATTAAATATTTATTGTAAAATGTTTTAAAATTTTTGAAAAATATGACAATACGACTTATCTAATATCACAACTTGTGAAGTTACTATTGTATGTTGTTACTCCCTACATCTAAAGTGCCAAGAGTAAAAATATCTTTAACATTCCGTTTGTAGTTTCTAGAATATTAATATCCGACCCCATACGATACATAATTTCTGAAAGCTTATAAATAGCGTCCGTCTGTCCGTGTGTTTTAGAATCCCCACATGTAGTACAGATCTGTACTTAGTATTTGTCTCTTGCAAATATCCGGGAATGAATCGCTATTGATATTCAGTACAATCGCCCCATAACTTTCTGAGATATGAGCAGTAAAACACAATTGCCTCTGTTTTCCCATATTTTTACCACAAAAATCAAAATTTTCATTTAAAGCCACGTTTGCTACTATCTGTTAACATATTATACCTATAGGACCATTATTAAGGAATTTTTGACATATCGCTCTCTAATCGGTAAAGTTATAGCCAAAATCATATATATATATATATATATTTCATACATCAAGTTACTAAAGCTTCTAATAAATTTTTGAACACGCTAAACACACCAACATACAAGCTGTAGTCCCGAAAAAAACTAACATTCCTTTCTAAACTAACTGAGATATAAGCAGAAAATGCAACTACTTCGGTGTCTTTCATAAAATTTACAAACGAAAGTCGATTTTTTAGAGCTTCTGCACAACAGAGAGGAGCGATATGAGAATCATTAGAAATTCCTTAAATAGCCGATAAATAAATAGCGATAAATAGCGGATGTCGTCACTATACCTATGTACATAATGCTGTACATAAATGTATTATCATATTGGACACGGTCGAATATAGCAATCTTACTTGTTTCTTGCTTATTTTTTTTATTTTCGTTTTTTTATAAAGAAACGCTTTTTATTGTTATTATATTTTGTTTGTTTGGTTTTTGTTTTTTCTTAATACAATATAATTTGTAAAAGAATTGTTCTATTGTATCCTCTATTGAAATAATTTCTATTGTAAAACTTTTGTATTTGTATTATTAAGCACTAAAGAAAAAACGTAATACATAAACATATTTACATACAAAAAAATAATAATTCCCATCCCTGAATAACTTATTGTATGACAACATCCTTAAAACACATAAAATGAAACAGAGAATTACGCCAAAAAAAAATTAACTGAAATTTTGACACAGGATGCCATTATACTTAACGAAGCCTATTTTTCCTTAACTAAAACAGTAATTAATGTTCGGACAATTGTTTGGTCAAGGAACTTTTGAGGTTTCGTATTTTTTTACACATTCGTATATGTTAAAACATTGGGAAATATTTTTACGTTGTCTTGTCATTTGTTAAAATACATATCAACAAAATTGTTTACATGATTAATTTTTTGTATAAAGGTAATTAAAAAATTTAGTACCTGAAATTCAGGCGAACTGCATACTGGCCTTAATCCGTAAAATCACATTTCTTTATACCCATTTTCCAGGGAAGAATAGTTCGGAAAATCCCACATCTTAATTTAATAAATAATTTTTTTTTTCTAGGTTACTACAATTAATTATGTTTCTTATTGGAAATTTATAAAATATATGACATAAATATTTATTTGCAAAGTCTGCTTAAACAGACAAAAAACTACGGATTTTGGAACTTTTTTCGTGGTAATTTGAATAACAATATGTATAATAAATTAGATTATCTCTATTTCAAGGCATTGTGTTTAATAGTTTTGTTTTTGCATTAATTATTATTAATAACTATTGTTGTTGTTGTTTTTAGTTTTTCTTTCTCCATTTTTAGCTAAGGAAATCATGAAAATCATTGTCATAGACATAGTCCTATTACCTCTATTTTGCAGCTCTACGAATTAAAGAGTCTATTGAGTTTATTGAAGCGTTTATCATAACTATTCAGTATTTTTTAATAACTTTGTGTTTTACTACTTAAGAAAATATTGTTAATTATTTATATAAGGACAATGGCCTCGCAAATTAAACTTTTATACATGTTACATTTTTATAAATAAAATTTTTTTTGATTTATCTCATTTTATTTAGGTTTTTCAATATAATAGAGATCACTTTATTCGATGAGAATTCCTCAATGATTCAAATGTAAGCAAACATATATTTTTGTTTGTTTCCTTTTTTATTTAATTTTGTTAACTTGTTAATTGTTGAACAACATGCAAGTTAAACAACAAACTAAGTATCATCACGCATTATATGTGTAACAAACAACTGTTAGAATACATTTTTATTAAAATTATTTATTGTGAATCAAAGGAGGTTAGGATTATGTATATTTACGTGCAGTACTACGTACAGTTTCGATCAAAATTTTGGCAACATATTCATGTGTAGTATAATGTTTTCAGCTAATTTAAAAAACTAACAAACAAATTTAGATACTCTCCAAAAAAAATTGGAACTAGTGTAAAGTGATTTACATTATCAAGACTGTAAAATCATTCATTCTAAATGACTCCCTAAATGCAAAATAATCTGTCATAAATGATAAGCTTAAAAACGAATGCAAAATATCTTTAACAATTCATGTAAACAAAACAAAATCAACTCCTGAAACATCGAATGCTTTTTAACAAAAATGCATGAGTTAGTAGTATAGTATAGCCATGTAAACACATGATCTTGAAGGACACGCTAATGTTAAAATCATTAATGTTTTCACCTAAATTAAATTACTTCATCATCAGTTTTGCTATGTACATACATGCAAGTTTTCACAAAAATTAATGAGATTTTAAATTGGCTGAATTTACTGTCAAAAAGACCAAAATTTTTCTCTTAACGGAACCTTATATATTATCTGTTAGGCAACAGGGGACGCGATAAATTAAAGTTCTATACTTTTACTACGATATTGTTTCTTGTATTTTTTTATTTTTTTGTGTCATAATTATTACCAGATCTTTATGATACAGGATAAAATTTGTGTATTTCATTCACTTAAAATTTCGATCCAATCTGAGTACATACTTTTTTTCAAATAAAACAAGTAAAAGCACTATATTCGACTGTGCCGAATCTTTTATACCCACCACCAATTTTGTGTAGTTTTATAGCACAAAATGTATTCGCTATGGAATAATCTCTTTATACTAAAATATGTATCACTTTCTTTGTGTAACTTCGATATGCTAGTAAAATGTTTTCGTAAATTTAGTCTTTCAATAAAAGTGAGCATCAAAGTAGGCGTGTCAATATAGTTTCTGCTAATAAATAAAACTGAGATATTTCAATATAGTCCTTTATTCTTCCAAAAACCTTATTCATAGAGAAATTATATAAATTTGAGCTAAAACGTTTAATGGGAGGTGGGTGTAAAAGTGAGCGTGTCACCTAAATTTTCTGGCATAACAATGACATTGACTAGAAGGATATGCAGCAAATATTATCATCATCTAGTTTTGTCGGTTTTATGAGCTTTTAAAATTCAATAACAGTAGATAAAATGAAAAGTGGGCGTTATAGTAGGCGTGTCGAAGTTGTTTCAGCTAATGAATACAACTTAGATATTTTAATATAGTCCTTTATGATTCCAAATTCTTTATTCATAGAGAAATTATATAAATTTGAGATAAAACGTTATATGGGAGGTGGGCGTAAAAGTGGGCGTGGCACCTTAATTTTCTGGCACAGTAATGACATTGCCCAGAAGAATATACTTAGCAAATTTTATCATCATACCTCTAATTTTAGCGGCTTTATGAGTTTTTAAATTTCATTAACGGTAGATAACGTGAAAAGTGGGCGTTATAGTAGGCGTGTCAAAGTTATTTTTGCGAATGAGTACAGCTTAGATGTTTCAATATAGCCCTTTATTCTTCCAAAATCTTTGTTAATAGAGAAATTATATGAATTTTAGGTAAAACGTTATATGGGAGGTGGGCGTAAAAGTGGGCGTGGCACATTGATTTTCCGTTAGAATAAAGCATTTGACCAAAAAACCATGTGTGCAAAATTTCAGAGTCGTACATTCAATTTTGTTGCTTTTATGACGTTTTTAAATATACCGAAAAATACACTGTGCGGTATAAATTTTCGTACATTTTGATCGATAACTCCTTACCTTATGCATCGATTTAGATAATTTTCGGGGAAAAATATTGCTTTTACTCAGAAAATATATATTCGAAGTTTCATGACCCTACGTTAATGCGTTTGGACACAATTCCATTTTATTCGATGTTCGAAGGTTACGGTTTTTTCGACCTACTCTTGCTTTTCGAGCTATAACTCTCTTCTTAATATTCCGATTTAACCCATTTTCAATACCAAACAAACCTTGTCTATAAGAAAGATTCTGGCAAAATTTGAGCCCCCTAGCTTTTTCGGTGCGACCTCTATCGTGCTTTCAACAGACGGACAGATATAGCTAGATATATATACTTTATGGGGTCTAAAATGGATATTTCGATGTGTTACAAATGGAATGACAAAATAAATATACCCCCACCATTATTTTTGGTGTCGGGTATAAAAATAAAATAAAAAGCTAAGAAATTATATAGTCGAAATCTGTAAAAATCTTTAATATTAAATCTTTTTTCTAAAAATAACTACTTCTTTTTTTTTAAAGCTGTGATATATTATAGCTTTTTGAAAAAAATTTTGCCAAAAAATAAAAATTTTGAAGAACTTCCCGTTGTTTGCATACAATGTCTGTTGTGCTATTATTTTAACTGACACTGTTAGTATTGAAATTCCGTATATTTTTGGACATAATCAAAATATAATATGGCAGTACCTGTAATAATTAGTATATCATTAAAAATAAAAATATGTTATTAGAAACTATAACAAATCTGTGGCAAAGTAAAATGGCATAAACAAATAAAATTACGGTTATTACACCATTACAATTCTCAAATTTTAAAGTTCACAAATGTTCCCTTTCTTTTGTAAGTGGTCTAAGTCATAAAAAATAAAATGATTTTATCATTTCCACCATACCATATAACTTTAATTTAAATCAGTTCAATGTGATTTTTATGATGTTGTCAAAATTTAGCCATTTATAAATGATGTTATTTCAATGTGAAATGGAATTCGTTTAGGTTAATTATTAAAATGGTCAAAGTAAAAAATTTTTAAAAATTGGACTTATTAGTTTTTTAAAACTTGTTGAATACAGTAATGACAACGACTGCAACAAGTGTATTATAAAAATCTTCTAGTTTTATTTTGATTGTGCATTTATTTATTTATTTTTTATATTTTTTTTTTCGAAGTAATATTTGCAAAATTTTCGACAGTAAAACAGAAAAAATTAATATGAATTTTTATTTAAAATTAATATTTTTAATCAATAGATAGATTGGTTGTGAGCTATGCCAAGCCCAAGACTTCTAAAAGTTTTATAAAAAAAATTCAATGGAATTAAATTATGCGATCTAGAGGAGCAGAAAATGTCCTACGTAGTAATTGAATTGTATACGCATGATTGTCATTCAATTTTCTTTTTTCATGTCGAAATTTCGATGGTCCCATTAACGATACCAAAAAGTTACATGTTTTGGATGTCTTTGTTTTTCGACAATCATAAAGTCATCAAGCCAAGGATTATTTTATGATATTTTTGCTAAAAAAAAAAGAACAAACATCCACTTATTGATGTTCAATAATTAATTCCACAAACTATTTTTGCTGTTTCATGTATCAATATAGCTTTAAAAACATTTATCTTGTAGAAAGTTTCTTTAAATATGCAATTTGTTTAATATTCGAAGAAACATCACGATTATTTGCGAATATTTATTCACATCCATAGTTTGTGTATAGTAGAAGGTATGATGACACCATATAATATAACACAAAAAAAAATTTTCATTTCACAATTTCACAGAACGAGAATTCGGCCTGGTAAATATCATATATGAACATATATGTAAAATTTTACACATTTTGCGCTATCCCTACAGATAATATTGGGCTACGTGGTCCATTTTAGCTAAATGGGCTACTTACAACATGGTCCTATGTTATGCAGTCATGGACCATATCATTTAAAAAAAAGAGATTGTAGTTAAACGCCAAGTGTTCGTGTTTTAACGATTACATAATTGTTGTCAAAACGTGTATAATGGTCGTGTAGGTGCTTCATCGAGTAGTGACAAAGATGCCCTAGGACATCGTAATGTTAAATCGACCATTTCTTCTCCATACATTTGGGTTACCTTTGGACTAGTCCTAGTCTATTATGGAGTACACTTTACATGCGTGTATGGACTACTCAAGTTATCTGCAGGGATTTTTCTGCAGGGTTTTTAAAATACATTTATATTTTTTAAGGGTTTTTCTTTAATACATGTATAGTTTAAAAATTCCTACTGCGTTTTAGAAGCTTGTTTATGTTTAAAATTTTTTATTATAATACCCCATATACGACTGAAATTCATAAAAACACATTTTGGTTATCACTCTGAAATACTTTTTATAATAAATATAAAACATAATTTGAAGCCATTTCTTACCAAAAGTCAATGAACAAGTACATACCTGAAAAGATAAAAAACATGATTGTTATAAAACAGTTTAAAAATGCACAATTGAAAAAAATAACGTTTTTAATAATAAAAGCTTTTCTTTTTACATATTGAATATATAGCGAAGTCAACCACCAATTTCTTAAAAAGAAAAAAGTAAGTGCAAGTTTGGTTTGTACTAAATTTTTTTTTTTGTTTAACACTCCTAAAGCTTTTACTACAATTTCCCCTTTATGATGATAGAAAATTTGTTGATTTATTTGTAAAAAAGCTTAATCGAAACTTTTTTTGTTTTACAGGGTGTTGATTGGGTTTTACTTACACCACCTCATGCTACGTTCTGTTTTTGTTGTTGTTTATTATGTTGTTTTCTTTTGCAATTTGTGCTTTAAAATATATTTTATGTTAATGTTTATGGTTTTAAATTTATGAGCTTGTATATGCATGTGTGTATGTCAGCCCTTATATCTGCTAAGGGGTGCGTTAACTTTGAATATATGTACTTTATAATATATGTATAAAGATAAACAAAGAAATTAAAAGAAATGAAGAAAACTCGTATTTAACAGTGCTTTTGTTGGCTTCATTTTATATGCACATACCTACATACCGATGGTCACAAGTAGAAAGGCCCTAACTAGTATTTGCTACGAAATTTATTTTTTTCAGCGATTCCAATACATTTCACACAAATACACCTCCACACAAAAATTTAATTCAATATTGTTAAAAATAACAGTTTTACAAGCAATTTTACAAAAGAAGACTTAGTTTCTATTACGTTTTTGCCTTCTTCTCTAAAGTAACAATTATTTGAGTTAGGGCCTTTCTACTTGTGACCAACATACCCTGCAGATAAATAACTAGCATGTGTTTAGAAATATATTAGTTGTGTTTAACTTCTGTTTTTTTTTCCATTTGTCAAACTATTGATTTTAAAATTAGGTTGTCATAGGAGTCTAGTCTAGTTTAGTCGTATGTATTTATATAGTAGTTATTTTTAAATAGTGCAATTGCTATTGATTATAGTTTTATACCAGTGTCATTTACAGATATACAATGATACCATTTTTTATCTAATCTTGTTATTCTCAAAGAGCAAGAGAGCGTCATATATAAAGCCGGACAATTGATACTTCATCATCTTTCTATTTATATTGCATTTTGACTAGTACGAATCTATCACTTTTGCTAGTCTCGTTATAACTACACAGAGAAAACAGTATCGGTTGTGAGTACCGTAATTGTTGCCAATCGCATAGTTTAGTTGTGATAGTAGAATTTTACGGTTATATCTACAGAATTTCGTTTCGGAATGTAAATATGTAGTCAGCACTAAAAAATTATGATTCTTGCAATAGAAATTTTATAATCACCAATAAAAAGTTCGATTGCATTAACTGAACCATTCGATTGGCAATAAATGTGATTTTCTGATTTTTAGGTGTAGTGATATGACTGTCCTAAAACGTAACTAGTCAAAACTTTAGCTGCAGGGTAATTATGGATACACATACATACGTATTATGTGTGTATTTTTACATCAAGCTTTAATGTTGGTGTGATAATTTTGCTGTCCCTTTTCTTTAGACTAGTAAAGCCTTGATATTGTGCTTTCTTTTTATTCATTTTTAAATAATAAATTTTTTATTTCAGTATTTTTGTAATTCGCGCTTTAAAAACTAAGAATTACTTCGTATATTTAAGAGCTTTTTATGACTTCGTGTGACTTCTATGTCTAGTGAAAATTTAAATAATTAATAAAAATATTAGGAAATGACGTATGAAAAATGAAGCAATTCCTTTAAATCCCTGACATTTTTCCATCATTTCCTTTACAATTCATTGATTATTATGTGTCATACAAAATAACTGTACAGTCATTTTGTGCTCATCATACTGTCCAACTACAAAGTAAAATTATAATGGGGCAAACAAAGGCAGCAGAAGCAGCCAGTGTCGCAGCAGAAGCAGCCAGTGTAGCAGCAGAAGCTGCCGGTGTCGCTGCACTGCCAACAAAAAATTAAGAGATACCACCACCGGCACTTGAGGAATTTAATAACCAACATACATTGAAAAGTGGGGTTAATTTAAACGTTTCTATACATAGACATACTCGTACAAACACATGTACATATTAAAGTAGTATGTGGAACAAGGGTGGGTGGTTAAATGTTGAATAGAAATTTAGAAACGCATTTACTTCTACATGTCTATTTACAAAAACTGTTTAAATATGATTTCTAAATAGTCATACGTAAATATCTATAAATTGTGCTACATTTTCGAAATGTCGCACTTTCGCTTGTAGTTATTAATTTATGTATAAAGTTATTTATAGACATTTGTACATACATCCATCTAAATAAAAATGTATTAAATTTTTGGTAAACTCACAAACTAATATTTGTAGAATTTATTAAACTATTTATTTTTTATTTTATTTAATTGCAATTTAAAATATGCATAGACAATATGTATGTTTATATAATTTGCATAAGAATCTTAATGAATTATGTGTAGAATCAATTTATATTTTACTTGGATTTTTTTAATTTAATTTGATTTCTATTTTGCCTTCTACTTTTGCGCTCTTAATGTGTATGAATGTGAGTACAATAATTGCAAAAAAAGTCTGTGCCTTCATTGCACATAAACATACAATCGTCACTGTCACCTGTCATCAACGTGTTACGTATCCCAGCAGAAAATATTTACGGCTTTACAAATCTCGTTGAATCAAAGCAATAGTTGTGATCCTAGGAGTGACCGCGAAAATTTATATCGAAATTTTGATCGTCTGGACCCCACAAAACGATTTCCCTTTTCAAATATTGAGATAGCTGAAATTTGAGCTGGATTAAACAACATAAGTCCGTGTCGATCATCGCTTAAAGCCTTTGACCCCAACATTTTAACATATTTCAATCTCTGTAGCTCCGCTCCTGAGAAAGAACTTTTTATACCGTTTAGTTTTGTAATCTAATCATCAAGACCTTTCACCGGATATGTCACAACTCCATTCAGGTATGTCCGAAATGGCCGGCATAACACTTAGAATATTAGAATAATAGAATATTATTAGTGATACCAGGTCACGCTTTTGGGGTTAAAGGCTGTTGTAACTCTTTTTGACTTAACAGCTATTATGTATAGAATATAAATTTTGAAGAACAACATTCGTCTTCTTCTGAGATACTATTTATTATTTACCGTTATGGAGTTATGGCGCCATTTGTCCGCCTTTTTGCCAAAAATTTGGATTATTACCAACTTGAAGCGAAGAGCGGCACGGTTTAACGTCGTTTAATCGAGCTCAAATTTCGTCTTGCAATACCTAAAAAGGAAATCATTTTATGCGGCCCAGATAAACAAGCTTCCTACCTTTTTTTGGCCCCTATATAACATATGGTCACTCTAGTGTCCAAATTTTATAATAAACCGCTTTTACGAGAATGTACTTTTGGGAACGCAACCGACAGATAAGTAAACATTGTCGGCATTTATATTTTGGTACTTAAACGCACTGAATTACGCGCTTACTTGGCAAAAAAGTAGATTTTGTGTGCAGTTGTCAATATATATGCTGTAGTTTAGAGGTTAGTGCAAAATTATTTTATACATAGTGGTTGTGTTCCAAAGCCATTTTGCATTTCGCAAGACGTGAATACCTCTAACATTTTTTTTAATCTTAGGATTGATACATTTATAAAATTTATTTAAAACATAAAATATTAAAAAAGATCTTATAGTAGAACGGGACTAACAAAGGAAAACACTACTAGGCCATCATTACCTCAATTACAATTTTCCAACATCATAAAACGTTTTAATGGAAATCGGCAATAGTTAAGACTGATAATAAAACAAAAGATTTGAGACTTTAATATTTAATATTAATCAGAAATTATTATTATTATCTTAATTTTTTAACTCTTATTTTGTAGCTTAACTATTCACTTCTCTCTGAATTATATATATTTTTATGTATACGTATATTGGAGAACAAAAAGTACCTACTCTTTTCTATCTAGATTCTAGAACCTAATTTGTTACAATGTTTATTTCTTTTAAAGAGGCATACATACACTGTATTTAGGTCAATAATAATTATGTCATTTTTATGCATTCATATTTAAATTCTCGTATACACTTGTTTATACACACACACACATACATACACACTTAAATATATGAATTTTGTTGCTTTCATTTGTCGACGAATTTAATTCAAAACAGTGACAATGAGAGATTAACATAGAAAAACAAACAAAATTTAAAAACAAATTGCTTTGGGGAATATGTTTTAATTTAAGTTCACCTTTCTTTTTTAACCTCTAGAATTTGTGATGGGTATTAGAAATATAATCTCTTAGTATTATTAATTAATATTTTATTTCCAAGTTTATTAACATGGCCGCAAAACGATGTTTAATTGTTTTTGCGGTTAAGAAAGTGATCTGGATTTAGTACAACGTTCCTTCCACCTGTCATTTTAAAATGAATACATAATACCTCAGCTTTAGAAGTAACTATAGATGCATTTGAAAAATACATATTCTGCAATACGATGGTTTTTTGTAAATTTTGGGAGAGACTGTAAAATTTTGTATAATTGTCCTAGCATTAACACATGAAAGTAAATGCCTAAAATTTGCAATAAACTAACACTTTTTCACTAACCCATTCATAACTTTTTTACTTTCTACTCAGATTTCAATGATATTTTCAAGATCGTAGTTTTTGACGTTTTTCGATTATAAAATGAAAAATAGATAAACACAGGTACAGGATTGTGGTAAAATAAAAATTTTAAATTTAATTTACTTTATATAAAAAGACTAGAAAAGCCCGGCGCGCGTTGCTTCGCCCATTAATGGATAAAAATGCATTCTAAATTTAAATTGAATATCAAGTGCAAAAAGCTAAAAAATATAACTTATTTCTTATTGGAGTAGCACTGCCCACTTTTGTAATCACGAAATTGTAAAATCATGAGAGCTCAATATGTGTATGCAAAGCTTCAGAAAAATCGGTGAAGTTCAAGTAGCTAAAAATGATAACTTATTTCTTATGGGCGTGGCCGTTTCGGAGGAGTTTGGTGACAAACACTGTGACACGTGAATTTTATATATTAGAAAAGATTGTTATCAAACTCACTTACTTTCTGCTGCACGGGTGGTACCGCACAAATTAAAAAAGCTCTCCCTGTGATAGTACTCAAGATATATGATGTTAAAAATTCACTTTGTATGGGAGCTACCACGCCCACTTATCCTATCCCGCCGATTTTCGGCATGGCTACTCACATTAATAATAGACATAAATTTAAAAAGCTCCCCCTGTCATAGTTCTCAAGATATATGATATTAAAAATTCACTTTGTATCGCAGCTACCACGCCCACTTGTTCGATCCTGCCCATTTTCGGTACAGCTACAAATAGTAACAACAAATGATGTCGCACGAATTTTTGAAGCTCTCCCTTTCATAGTAATGCAGATATATGATGTTAAAAATTCACTTTGTATGGGATGTGCCACGCCCACTTCATTAAGGAATATAAAAAATAGTTATAAACCTATTCTCATACCTATAGAATGTGTATGCAAAATTTCATTGAAATTGGTTTAGCCGTTTCGGAGGAGTTTGGTGACAAACACTGTGACACGTGAATTTCATATATAAGATTTATAATATTTTTTATTTGAATATACAAAAAAAATCTTTATAAAACAATAATTTCATTAAAAATTAATAATAATAATAATTTCCAAATATTCCCTTGTAAAGGGTGGCTCAACCATAATGTCCGATGTTAATTGTGAGTCATACATTTTTGCTCAACTTAATTTTACATTTCTTTGTTTCAGTATTTTACAAATTGAACCATGGAGAGGTACACAATTGGGCAGCGCGTTAAGATCGTTTAAGCCTTTTACGAAAATGGGCGTTCAAATCGAAATGCATTTCATGCACTTCGTGATTTTTTTTGAACAGTATAATCGACCAAATGAGCCTATAGTCGGAATAACCGGGTCTGTAGGAAATGTGAAATCATTTGTGCTTTACAACAAAAACAACCACCATCAAATGCAAATTTAATATTTTTTAGCTTCAAAGGGAAAGTAGACTTTTAATTATCAGTCCCTAGTTAAAACACATTTTAATGTTATTTAATTTCGCTATTATTATTGTCTAAAGGGTGTTTTTTTTTTGCTATTAAATTTTTCAGTGTAATTTTTTTCAGTTTAAAAAAGACATACGACAATGCCAAAACTACTTAGTAAGATTTGTCATTTCACTAAGAAACAAACAACGCTTGCAAATCATTTCATTTTACTATCAAAACTGTGTTGTGTTGTGTGCTGTGTGAGAAATGTTTCGCTAGTACCTACGTTTATTTTATGTACGTCATAATCGACCCACCGAACAGGCTATTCAAGCTGTTGTAACCAAATTTCTCACCAGTTCCACTTTCTTAGAAATTAATTCACCAACTCGTGTGGGAAAAGTGAGAACCGAGGAGAAAATTGCTGTTGCATCGGTCAGTGTTAATTAAGATCACAACATGTCAATTCGTAGCTGTCTTCAACAATTGAGCTTGTATTATTTGAATCAATGGAAGGTTTTACATAAGGACCTCGTTTTGAAAGCATGCAAAATACATCTGCTGCATGATTAGGTGAAGTACCTCAACGTAGTTTTTTCAGTGAAATTAGGAAAAATTTTATCGAAAAATTGTCAGCGACGAGCACATTTTTAGCTCAATAAGTACGATATCAAACAGAGTGATCAAATTTGGTATGAAGAGCAGCCAAAGGCTGTTCAGGAGCTACCAATGTACCCTAAAAGATACACTGCGGCGTCATCATTGGCCTGCACTTCCACAAAAACGATGAAAATAACAACGTAACAAACAATGAAGAAAGGTACTGTGCAATGATTGCCAACTTTGATTGGTCAAAATAGATAAAATGAACTTAATTTACATATGGTTCCAACAGGACAAATGCCACACGGTACGTGATACCATAAACCAGTTCCAATGTCCGGCAAGTTCATGCGATTTTACCCAACTAGCTTTTTGTTGTAAGAATACGTAAAGTCCCTCATATACAGGACAAACCATTCACTGAAAGTGAAAATTACAGCTGCCATTGGTGAAATACTGACCAAAATGCTGAAACAAATATTCCACGGATGGGCCACCTACGGCGTAACAGCAGAAAACATTTATATGAAATAATCTTTAAAGTGTAAGTGGCACGGTTTTATTTATCGTCCCAAATATAATCTTTATTTAATTTTGCAAATTTTTTGAGATTTTTAAATTTTTTAAAATCAAACTGTAAAAAACTCACCCGTTAGATCCAACACAGAATTTTGCAAAAAAAATCTAAAATTTACATAAAATACAACTACAGTAAATGCATAAAGCGATGAATGACCATTGAAAATTAACGAAAATTATCATGATAAACATAGAGGGAGAATAGTTTGCAAATATCTCATTAACATCTCTTGGAAGTGGAGCATAAAGGAATGTACAAACAAACATAATGTAAGGCTTATGTGTGTGTATGTAATTTTTTCTACAACAGTTGATGGTCATTTTAGGGGCATTGTAAAAGAAATTTTATTTAATTAGCAGTAATAGTTACTTATACTAATTAATGCACAATTTAAATAAGTACTACATGCTTAGAAAAGAAAAAGTGTTTAAAGTACAGTGACTTAACATGGTAACACTTGGTTGAACTCAAATACAAAAGGCAGCCGGTGTTATTTGATTTTATTTTTATGGATTTGTGTTTTTAGCAAATTGTTTTGAATTTTTTATATAATTTAACAAGTAAGAGCGCTATATTCGGCCATGCCGAATCTTATATACCCTTCGCAACGTGTAGTCATGCAATAACAGTAGTTTGTATCACCATTCATCCCATATGAAATACGTACATACATATCAAAAACATACATATATAAAAACATCCCATTGTAAAATTATAAATTTACGTATGTATGTTAAAAAAATTAAAAAAAAAAAAATTAAAAAAAAAAAATTTTTTAAAATAAATTTAAAAAAAAAATAATTAAAATATATTTAATAAATATAAAACAAAAAAAAAAATAAAAAAAAATAAAAGAAAATTAAAAAAAAATAATAAAAATATAAATAATATATTAAATAAAAAATAAAAATAAAAAAAAAAATAAAAAAAATTTTTTGGCTCAGCTGGGATTCGATGTCACGTTTTCTCTAACCAGTATACACGTTTGTATGTACGTATGTTGTTGTTGTAATGTTGTTTTTGTGAAAAAAAAATCGAGGTGGTCGTGGGTTTTTGCTCATATCTCAGTTGTTTATGTACCGATGTTTCTGATTTTCAATACCGATCTACTCCCGAATATTTCTGATATTTTAATATCTCACCCGGGTCCAAGCGATGTCGGGGGGCTTCAAAAAGTTGATTTCAACATACACACGGACAGACGGTCAGACGGACAGACTGACAGAGCTTAATCGACTCCCCTATTCATAAGCTTTCAGAAAATATATACTTTATGGGGTCGAAAATGAAAATTGTAGAAATTTCACACGGAATGACAAACCTATATATACCCTTTTTCACTGTGTGAAGGGTATAAAAAGAACGTCTTCTTGCCACACATTTGAGTACGTGCGTTTTTTAAGCGTACATGCGTTTGCTTTGGTATTGGCATGCATTATGGTTACTTTGAATTACAAAAGTAATTGCTACAAAATTGTTTGATTTTTAATGCAACGCTTTTTATTTTGCCATAAATTAAAAAAAAAAACATTTTACATTAATTGAACCGCCTTAACTAAATATTAAATTAATAAAGGGCCGATGTTGAATGTGAGCCACACCTAAACTTCAAGTTTTTTTCTAAATGACAATAATTTTCTAAATAATTTATGTTTTATTCAAAATTAACATCGGTCCTTAAAATTAAGCCATCCACCATCATTTCAAATCTATATATATAAAAATCAATGCCACTTTTTTTTGTAATTTTATAACTCAAGAAACAAACAAAACCAAATTTATTGTAAAAGCAATTTTTACACGTATGAGAGATACCGAATCAGATCACTATAAACTCGAGTCCCTTAATTTCCGCGAATATGTTCCGACAATCATATTTCGCTTACTATTGCGATTTAAATTCACAAAATGATATTTTGTGATTCCAATAAATAATGTATAAACGATTTATAATGTTTTAAAATCAAGTGATTATCAGAACATGGGCGAATAAATGAATAATAACTTCACTGAGATCTGTTCTCTTGACTTAAGCGATTTTAAGCTGGTTATTTTTAATTTTCCTCTTTACGGAGTCGTATGTCATCGCAAACTTTCATTGTTGTGTATTTGCAGGGGGTGTTAAGTTAATTTGCGCTTTTTCTTTTAATATTAGATTTGCCTTTAAAACGATTTAAAATTGCCTGAATGGTAAAACGGCTACGCTCCATTATTTTACCACAAATCCCAGAAAAAAAAAACTTTTCAATTGATAATGAATTTTTTGTTTACACTGGAATATAATGATTGGAAGTAATATAAAATAGAACATATAACTTTTTAAAACATTTTACGCAGCTCTTCAGTAGATACATTGGTTTACATATTATTCAGAACGTTGTTGTAAACGATAAACAATGCGGAAACATGACTAATATTTTGTTGTGGGGCTATGTTGCAAATAAATATTTGATTTTGGCAGAAAAGCGCCCCAAGCTTCATAGCACGGACAGAAGTTTTTGCTGAACAATTAAATTTACAAAATTTACCTGTAAACTTGTTACTTAATTAAAGTGCTATGACATTAATTATATTTCATTTCAAATAAAAGTTTGCAGCAAAATTTATATGAAAGTTCGAATAAATACAAACTTAAATTATTACCTGATATTGTTACTTATACCATTTGTAAAATTTTCATTTTATTATTTTTTTTTTTAATTTAGTTTAAAAAACAAAATTTTTAAAAATCTCAAGTTAAAGTTTGAAAACATTTAAAAAAAAACAAGTAAAAGCGCTATATTCGGCCGTGCCGAATCTTATATACCCTTCACAACGTGTAGTCATGCAATAACAGTAAATTCACGTATGTATGTTAAAAAAAAAACAAAAAAAAAATAAAAAATAAAAAAAAATTTAAAAAAAAAAAATTTAAAAAAAAAATTAAAAAAAAAAAAATTATTATATACATATATAATATATATAAAACAAAAAAAAAATAAAAAAAAAATTAAAAAAAAAAAAATAAAAAAAAATAATAATAAAAATATATATAATATATTAAATAAAAAATAAAAAAAAAATAAAAAAAAAATTAAAAAAAAAAATTTTAAAACAAGTAAAAGCGCTATATTCGGCCGTGCCGAATCTTATATACCCTTCACAACGTGTAGTCATGCAATAACAGTAAATTCACGTATGTATGTTAAAAAAAACAAAAAAAAAATAAAAAATAAAAAAAAAATTTAAAAAAAAAATTAAAAAAAAAAAAATTATTATATACATATATAATATATATAAAACAAAAAAAAAAATAAAAAAAAAATTAAAAAAAAAAATAAAAAAAAATAATAATAAAAATATATATAATATATTAAATAAAAAATAAAAAAAAAATTAAAAAAAAAATTTTTAAAAAATTTAAAAAAAAATTTTTTTGCCTCAGCTGGGATTCGATGCCACGTTTTCTCTAACCAGTATACACGTTTGTATGTATGTATGTTGTTGTTGTAATGTTGTTTTTATGAAAAGAAAATCGAGGTGGTCGTGGGTTTTTGCTCATATCTCAGTTGTTTATGTACCGATGTTTCTGATTTTCAATACCGATCTACTCCCGAATATTTCTGATATTTTAATACCTTACCCGGGTCCAACCTATGTCGGGGGGCTTCAAAAAGTTGATTTCAACATACACACGGACAGACGGTCAGACGGACAGACGGTCAGGGCTTAATCGACTCCTCTATTCATTAGCTTTCAGAAAATATATACTTTATGGGGTCGGAAATGAAAATTGTAGAAATTTCACACGGAATGACAAACCTATATATACCCTTTTTCACTGTGTGAAGGGTATAAAAATGGTTCCTAGTTTCTTTGTGTTTTGACAAGTTTGATCAATATTTTTTAATAATTAATATATTGCGTGTTACGTTTATGATGGACAACAGTTTTAAACAAGTTTGACTTAAAAATAACAAAATTAAAATTTACATGAGAAATCTACAGGTTAAATGTTTAACTATAATCAACATTAAAACTAACAAAAATATGCAACTTAAGCCAATTAAAAAAATTTAAGAATTATACAATTTTTCACTTGTGTTTTGTTTTTTCAGACAAATCACACAACACGATTTTAAATAAAGGGAGAATTACTGTACTTTATAAATTTTATTTGTATAATTCTTTGTTTTTAAAAAAATGTATTGGAATTAGGGTGATCAATTATTCGACTTTTTTAAGAAACCGGTTTTCAAATAGTTTGAAATTTTGAATTTAAAAAAAAACCGGTTGCTATTTTAAAAATTAAGAAAAAACCGGTTAACCGGTTCGAATATATAAAATATTATATTTAAGGAAAAAAATTAAAAAATATTGTTCGAAAAGATTATAATAAAAATTATATCTAAATATGAAATTTTTACAGTTTATATACGTTTGGCTGCACAATTAGGCAATAACTGAAATGAAAGCAGTTGACTAATTTGGTTGTAATTAGTTGAGTTTAAAGACAAAAGGTACTCTTTACAAGTAAAATAAATAAATACAATAAACTAATACATAAATAAATAAGACTTTTTGTAGGCTGTTTTAAAGTTTTGTAGCTCCTTCTGTACATTTTTTTAAATGTTAAATAGATATTTTAAACTAACATGCACTAACGTATTTTGTTTAAAATGATTTCTGTAATTTGAATTACAATTTAAAGACTAGGGAGAAAATCTTTGAAATTTCATTTTAAAAATTCTTTCTTATACCTCTGACAGACAGACATACATATATAGGCATAAACTAGTTTGTTTGTTGGTTGGTTGGTACTATGGTACGACTGGTTACAAAGATATATGAAAATAAACGTTAAAAAAATAAAAAACAGGCTTTTTGGGATAAAAAACCCGGTGTATTCGATATTCGAAAAATTAACATTTTGAAAAAACCGCCAACTGAAAGAGGAAAAAACCGGGTTTTCTACAGGTTGTAAAACCGAGTCGATCACCCTAATTGGAAAACCATATTGTATAGGAAACATAACATAAATGAAAGAAAATAATCAGTAAACAGAATACAATATTTTTTTACTCTGCAGAACAAAACAAAAAATTGCCTCGAAAAATTTATTCTTATAAATTTTAACAAGTTATGAACAAAATAGTTTAGCAAATAATTAATTTTGATATCTTTTCACGTACATATTTTACTTATTTTTTGTTTCAGAAATATTTTTTCATTCCATGGATTACTACCATTCTTGTGTTATCCATATTATTAACAGAAATATTTTATACTTTGTATTCTTAAAAAATTAGTTCCTTATGAAAGGATAAAGGAATCAAAAATAGGTGTGTCGAATTTTTTATGTACAATGTTACGCGGTATAAATTTTTCATTAAATATGTAGTTAAAACATTATTTCTATGTTTTTATTTTATTACTTCTTACAAAGATTTTGACTTGGACATGGACTTTATATTAATTCAATTCACAGTCCTAGTTGAATCGTACTATTGGTAATATTTTTGTATGTGTTAACAGTATTGTATGCTTGTTGTTGGTAACTTTCGTTGAAAGATTTTGTAAAATAATAAAATTGAACTTCATATGTTTTTAAATTGGTGTATTAAAATCATACAGGGATGGAAAATGAAAACTTTGTGCAGAATATTTTTTGTAGTTTTTTTTTTTTTTTACTTCCAAAAAAATAAAAATTATACAAATTTTTATCGTAAATGTTGTATTAATTTTTTTTTAATTAAAAATTGATTTAAAATATTTTTTGTAGCTCCGCAGAAGTTAGATTTGATCTTTAAGTCTTCCATTCGTAATTTATATTTACCTGACGTTCAAAAATTTGGCATTTAGCAATACAAGCATAACAGAATACAATACGAGGTTGTAAACTGAACAATTTATTTGTCAAATCATTTAACATGATTTAAACGTATGTGCTTTCTATTCATATACATACTACTCGTATGCATAGTATGTAATTGTGAAAAGACCAACCAAACAATCAACCTAGTCACACCACAAAATGTTGTAATGACTATAAATGATTGTGGCTGCTAAATGTTAAATGCCAAAAACAGAGTAAATATTTTAATACAAATTATAAATATTACAAATTTGTGGTTTAATTGTTCAATTCAATTGACAGAGCATTGGTAATAAAGTCGATGGCAGGACAAGATTTAATTTAAACCGTCACACATGCATACATTTTGTTGTAGATGAATTCAAAAAAAAGGTTGCAAAATACCTCAAAAATATGGAAATAGTTACTACAGGCTATATTTTTTTTTAATGAGTTAGTACCAGTGACAGTACCAGGGTACAGCTAATGATAAGCTAATTATTTGTGCTTTCATCTGATAATGTTAAATTTTATATAAAAAAGATATAAAATTCGCTTTTAGATATTTTTTATATAAAGTTTGGCATTGATTTAAGCAATGAGAATTTATACAGGTGAAATTATTAGTCCAGCTGATGATGAAGCATTTTGTCAAAATTTGTTGAAATCGCCTTGATTTCATCTATTAATGCAGGGATGGAAAATGGGAATTTGGTTTCAGTATAAAACAATTAACTGGAGTATACTTTTTTGATGATAAATGTACCAAAGTAATATATATTTGTTGCTCTTGCAGCAACATTGTTTCACAAATATATATATCCTCTTTAAAAAAATTTTATTAAATTAAACATATCATAACAACTTTTCCGTCACTGATAAACGAATTGGCATTGACAGAACACATTCCTTAAAAAGTTGCTTTGTTGTATCAGTTTTCCGTTGCATATGCCTGTATGAATATGTCTTAAATATTAAAAAGCCGATTCAATCGAATTCGCCACTGCGTAAACTTTGTTAAGTGTACCCTCCACTGCACCAAACAAGATATATTCATACAGGTATATGCCACGGCGAATTTGCTGTGATGTTTTCTATGAAATAACGTTTACAAAAAAATTTGCAATAGTTGTTTATACATTGAATTTTGCAGTAGCGTTTATTATCAGCTGGGCTGATAATTTTAGCTGTATCAATATGCCTTGGTACGACACAGCGTAAAAACAAAATACACTAACACTTATAAGTGCTGGCAAATCATTGAGTAATTGGGTACTGAGTATCGAGCAAATTTTTCTGTACTCAATTTTATAAACCACAGAGTGAGCAAAAGTCACTTAAAAACTTATTTTATTTATTAAAATTATTTTTTTTACAATAAACATTTACAAAGAGTGAAACCTTATGATGACTTTTAGAACACCCAGTAGCTAGACGTTACTGTATTTTTTGAATTAATTATATTTATTAAAAATTAAGCGATTTAAACATAAATAAAACTCTGCTTAAAAATGCAACGCTTCGGTTTTTAGGGCCTTATTCAAATCAAAATTATCATTTATATAAAATTATTTTTTTTAAATAATTAAACTATTTTTTTTATAAATACCTTTTAAAATTAATTGGAAAATTCTTTAAAAATATTGATGAGTATCGAGTACCCAAATCAAAAGTATTGAGTAATATTAAGTAAAGAAAAGTAGTAAAAATTTCCAACTCTAATACCAAGTTATTTTAAAACAATTCTCATTAGACTTAAACAAATAAATAGGACCTTATTCACAAAACTGTAAGAACAAAATGCATTGGGCTATAATTTACCATGCTGTTAATTAATACAAAAGACTGTAGCAAATGCATGTGTTCAAATTTAAGTCTATCCTCCGTATAACGTTTTTTTCTGAATATCTCCTAAAACCTTAAAAAATCTATAAAAATAAATTTAAGCTTGACAAATGTCTACTGTAGGCATAACAATAGAAATTCATTATGTTGTAGCGTAGGGTAAAATATGAACGTTTTTGACCGACTTTTATTTTTTTTTTGTATTGTTTTTTCAATGCGAACCAATAACTTTTCTTTTGCAATGTATTGCAAATTTTTAATGCTGGTTTTTCTGTAAACTTTTCTAAATCCAAATTAAGGAGTATTGCATTAAAGTTTTTTTAAGTTTTTTATGCTGAAAAAAATTTTTACTATTGTAACATGTTCATGCGTTTACAGCCAAAATGGTTACAAAAATCGAACAACAACTTAAATTATGTGCGAAATGTCTATTGGGAATTAAAGTTTGGAGTTTTTGCTTTCCATAGTTTTTAATTTGATTTTATTGTTTGTAACTTCTTTTTCGTTAGTTGCATCTAACAACACATCTATCAACAATCAACATACAAACAGTCTCGCACATACATGGTGTATCTTAAACTTGTAAACAGCATAGGTTATTTAGAAAAGCAAAAGTATAGTATCTGTAATATTATGTTATAAGCTTTTTTGATTAATATTTATAACCCATTAACAACGATTCGGAACCTCTGATACTAGTCTGCGTATTTGGTACAAAGTAAATATGGATGGCTTTTAATAATTGTGTGAATTTAGTTTTTTTTTTTAGTTTTATAGGGTAAAATAAACATTAAATCATGTAAAGACGAGTTCAATGATCTGTTATTTAATTTTTGCAATCTTAGATAGAGCCCCAATAAGGCAGCGGAATTAAACTTTATGTTAAAAAAAAACGAAATTGTTAATTTTTTTTTCGTACATAATTTTTATTCAAATATTTCAGCAATTTATAATTGATTAATGAAATTTTACACAAGGTGACGCATACATAGATGTCCTAGATTGTTAGAAGAAATCTGCCTTACAAAAAAAGTATGGTTCCTCTGCTCTTACCTAAATTTTTAACGGTAAACATATAGGCGAAATAATTTGTTAATATAAAGATACTAAATAACATTTAAACATCCATGTTGCAGAGAATTGCCAAAGTTTCGATAAAATGTTGCCATGCAGGCAATCAGCAACTGGCACTTAATCAAATCGTCTTTTTTACGGCCTTACTTTTCTGTTTAACCCTTTTAATGATATAGGGATAATACGTCCCAAAGAAATTTGAATAATTCTGTTTATTTTCTACAGCAAAGATAATCATGTGTCAACTGTAATAAGTACAGTTTTATTTTTTTATTGGACTCCCTCGTATTAAATATTTTCTGTAAAAAATGTCAACTATGTTTAGAGGTTTTAGAAGCCTATATTTCTGATTACAGTGAATCTAATCCCAAAACAACTATTGAGAAACAATAGAAAACCAATAGTAGAAGAAGAAATTTCGAAGAAAATTTTATTAGGATAATAATACCAAAAATTCGATTAGGACGATATATCCCAGTATAGTTGAAGGATTTATAAAATATGTAAAAGTGTTATATTCGGACATTCTGAATCTTTTAATACCCTTCACCATCTTGTGTATAAATATAGTAACCACAGCGTTACTTAGGCTAGATTTCAGATTAATTTCTATGATTTTTCAATAAATTAAACGTTTACATTGTGATTTCGCTTTAAAAAGACAGACCGAAAAAATTAATGATTGAATGATTGAATACGTCGCAGAAATCACTTGTGAGACACAGTTTATTTTATGTTCGGATCGTTTTTTCTCCTGTTTCCTTATTTTAAGACACTTACTGTTAAAACAATGTTGTCATATTTTCATTTTGTTAACAAACGAAAGATAAATAAATAATATGGAAGTATTTCACTTACTCTTTCACTGTTCTTTCAACAGTGCTTTTGCAGACACAATTCTGCTTCAATATTTTCCGTTAAGGTTTCATATTTTGTAACTAAATCAAAACTTTAAATATCTCACAACACAAAAATCGTATATCAACGTAATCACTCAATTTGGCTGAATGTTAAAAAATATGTACGTACTCGTATTTAATTTCGTTGCTTATTTTGATTGTAGAACATTTTTACAACACTCTGATAACATTTTTATTTATATTTTTATCTCGAGTAAACGTAATCTACCGGGCGATTGCTCCCCGATTGACCAGGAATTATAAATATTTTTGCATGTGATGAATACACTCAAACACCTGTTATCGTATACACAATTTCATAATAATAATAAAAAAATATACTGCTTTAACTAACATCAATCACTTCCTTAATAAAAAAATTGCAGATAATTTTTATTCGCTTATGTATGTCTAAGTATGATATCAAATATATTCTTAAACAATGTTTTTATACCCTTCACACGACAGTGTAAAAGGGTATATATAAGTTTGTCATTCCGTGTGAAATTTCTACAATTTTCATTTCCGACCCCATAAAGTATATATATTTTCTAAAAGCTTAGGAATAGGGGATTCGATTAAGTATTATCCGTCTGTCCGTGTGTATGATGAAATCAACTTTTTAAAGCCCCACCCCCCCAACATCGCCAAGACCCGTGTAAGATATCAAGATATCAAAAATAGTCGGAATTAAATTGGTATTGGAAGTCAGCCTAATCGCGCCATAATTATCTGAGATATGAGCAAATAAACGCAACTTTATTTCGCTTATTTTTACCAAAAAAATTAAAAATTTTCAGCCCTAAATTGTGTATGCCTCTAGAGATACTCATGAAAAATAAACTCCAAGATAATTTTTGAACACGCTTAAGATAATAAGTTATAAGCCGTAATCTCAGGAATTATTTCTATGAAAAACTTACAAATCGCTTCGAAACCAATTGAACACCAAAGTACAACTGCTTCATAATAAAGAAAATAGCGTATTTCATTAATCTTAAATCTAGACTAAGCTACGATGTGGGCATTATACTTATGTACATGACACATGGTGAAGGGTATTATCAGATTCAGCACGGCCGAATATAGCGCTCTTACTTGTTTTTACTAATTTGTATTGTTGTTAGTTATCATTTTGGTAATTTATTTTGCAAAAAAATAATAAATGAGGTCTCAATATGCAATATCTAACTGAATGTATTGCATATCTAAACATATAATTTAAAAAAATACTACAAACATTGTCTCATATTAAAATTTACAGAATAATTTTTAATTGAAATATCATGAGCTCATACGATGTTACATTCTAGTAATGAATACAAAATAAATATTTTCTTCACATCATTTGAATTTAAATGAACATGCTAATATATAGTTATTACTTGTATTTATATCTAACTATTGTAATGAACATAAAATGTCTCAATTTAGGTATCCCATATTTGAATACACTTTATTCATTTTAAATAATTTTCAAATCAACTATTGTTCAATTCACAACCCCTTTGTGCATAGCCTATGGGTAAATAATTATAAATCAAATCACTCAAGGAGTGTACCTTACGTCCTACGAATTTTGTGATTTTTCGCATAAATACAGTATATTATAGGGTTATGAACATCTCGAAGTTTGTCTTTCTGACTGACTCTGAATTATGAGGTCTTAAAAATTGTGTAAAACCGTAAAAATTCTCAAAGTTGTACTTACTTAATTGCCATATTCTAGAAAAATATGTTATAGGTACGTAATTCATTGGATAGTACACCTCAATCCTACTTAACTCTATGTGTATGTTGAAGTTATCTCTTTTGAAAGGTCAAAAAATATTATGTTTTAATCAGAAAATGCGAACAATTGAAGCGTTCGTCACAGAGAATTAGTCCATTTATCTGTATTTAAGATTATTAAATATTTATGCGACAATTTCTATAGTTTTTCCATTCATTATATCAAAAAAGCTTACAATGCCACGCCCTCTATGCAGACCACAATAGTTGTTATAACACCTTAAGGATTACATTTCAATCCTTTTTTTTTAAATATTGATAAAATAATAAATAAGTTATCAAAGTAAGAAGTTCTTACAAAGCTGTTTAAATTTGTCTATTATAAATACCATATACATATTTCTTTCATGTAGTTAGTATAGCATCTTCCGAACATGTTTTTGTTAGTTGGAATAAGGTAATTTATATAAAATAATCATACACAATTTACATAATTTCTTATAACACTGCATTTAAGTCAATAAATGTGGATTTAAAAATGGGAGGTGCCAAAAGCCCATCCTTCTCATTTAGCTGATTTTTAACCAAACAAAGCAAACCAAACTTCAATGTATATGGCAAGCATTAAATATAATTAAATTTTTTATTCACATTAACATGTTAAAATATGCCAGAATGGACTTTTTGGTAGCATTCTAGTCTCCACATGTAGACGTTTCGAATTTGGCCTTTGCAAGGGTGTAGACTTCTTAAAGAACATTTTTCAGCCCTTGGATAATTTACACACATTTGCTACTATTTGTAGATCTTATGTGACTCTAGAGGTATTTATTTAAAATTTTAGACAAATCGGTCACTTATCGGCAAAGTTATCAGCAAAAATGATTTTAAAAAACATATTTTTTATAGAATATCAAATTACTAAATCTCCTGATTTATTTTTGGACACGCCTTAGACACCAAACTACAAGCCGTAGTCTCAACAACCAAAAGTGGGAAAACTGGCAAATCGGTTTGAAACTAACTAAGATATAAGAACAAAAATACAAATACAAAATACAATCGGTTTTTTTCCTAAAACTTACAGACGAAAATCAAGTTTTTTTAAGTTTCTAGACAGCAGATTCGAGCTATATGGCTATCAAATAAAAGGGTTTGACCACCAAAATAAAGTACACTATAAAACAAGTAAGATTGCTATATTAGGCCGTGGTGAATCTTATATGCCCTTCACAACGTTTAGTCATGCAATTACAATTGTTTGTATCATCATTCATCTCTTTAATATGAAATACGTACATACATATAAAAAACATACATATATAAAAACATCCCATTGTAAAATTATAAATTAAGTTTACGTATGTATGTTATGGTCGTGGTTTTTTATCTCAGTTGTTTATGTACCGATTTTTATAATTTTCAATACCGATCTGCTCCCGAATATTTCTGATATTGTAATACCTCACCCGGGTCCAGGTGATGTCCGGGGACTTTTAAAAGTGGATTTCATTACACAAACGGATAGGGCTCAATCTACTCCTCTATTTATAAGCTTTCAGAATATATATACTTAATAGGGTCGAAAATAAAAATTGTAGAAATTTCACTTTTCTGTAAAGGGTATAAAAATTTAAAATCTTTGATGACGCCACTACAAAATGCCGTACAATAACTTTATATATCTGTCAAATCAAATAATTAACAATAATAAAAATGTATTCACTTCAACCCCCTCAGCATTGCTGACAAACGAAACCAGTAGAATACATTAAACTATAAAAAAAGTTAAAATCCAAAATGGCATCTGAAATAAAGTGACATTTATTTGGTTCAAATATTGCAAATACGAATTTGCTTCCTACAACCAGCACAATATTGGTTTAAAATGAAAGGTCTTGAAAAGTAGAATACAGTAAACTATTAAAAAGTTAAGATACAAGATGACTTCCTAAACAAAATGGCGCATATTTTTTTCAAACCCATCAATATGGGTATCAAATGAAAGGATATGACTAGTAGAGTACAGCTGACAATTTTTAAAAAAATTCCAAATCAAAGATTATGTCAGATATACATAATAAAGCAAAATAGCGTATAACATTAAATCTGAAATCTATGCTGAAAAACGCTGTTGTCATTATACTGTACATAATGGTAAAGGATATTATTTGATTCGGAACAGCCGAATATAGCATTCTTACTTGCTTAAATTAACTTCTTAAAAAAACTTTAAAAACAGTGCAAAAAATTATAATTCACGACTTGCTACGAATTAATTAATTTAAATATTTTTTAATATATGATTTTTGTACAAGCTAGAGATCAGTTTTTTCCTTAAAGCTTTGTCAAGCTTGAATGAAAATCGTATATTATCAATAGAAAGATCAAGAAACTTAGACGATATATTTAAATATTTCAATTAAGTGGTTAGTCAAAAGTCTGTTAGATATGTACAGTCGGGCCTCGATTATCCGTGATCCTGTTAACCGGTAACCCCGATTAACCGTGATGGCCAAAGATCAGTCTATTGTTTTTTGTTGGCAATGTTTTTATCCGTGATAGCAGAGTTTTTTTATTAACTTTACATACATACAATATAATAAAAATGGAAACGGGGAATTCCCTTGTTTGCATACGATGAGTCAGAAGTATTTACAAGTGATTAGTTTAATTTTAAAATTTGAGAAGTGCGGGTGGTTAGATATATTTAGTATGACATCGTTGTGGTAAAAAGACAAAGAAACGTTTTAAATTTTGAAGATAAAGTTAAAATAATTAACGAGCATTCAAAAAATAATGTGAGTGTTAAAATGCTAGCTCATAAATACGAAGTTGGGATACAGACCATATATGACATTATAAAAAAAAAAAGACAAGTTATTGAAGTTTCGTGCAGAGAGCGATTCGGTGGTTGGATTTTGTAACCGAAAAAAAATTAACATAAACTTCTTGAATTAATATTTTTTAATGTAAATATGTATGTACACCAATGTTCACTTGTTAAATAACGAAAATATTAAAAAAAACGTATAATCAAAATAGTTATTCGATTAACCGGCCCGACTGTATATGAATGAAATTGCTTAACATGTGCATATTTAGTTAAATTTTTTTTATTTTGCTTTAAACCCTTTTAATGCAAAAACTAACTTTCAAAATATTGTAGGGTGTCATATGCGTAAGTCAACTGTATGATCTTTAACCATATCATATTTACTTCTCTCAGGTCAAAACACAATTGTCAAAGTCTTTAATAATTCGATATTTTTAAATTGATTAAATGCGAAGAATTTATTTATGGCTTGTGTTGCCATTAATATTAATATTGTAGCCAAATTATTAACATTTATGTGTGCCATATAACTTTAACACTATTTTCTAAATATTTTATTTACTCTTTCATACAACGTTCTTATGCACTGCTAACTGAGTGCAACTACTCATGTGTGCTAATGAAAACACTTACTTGTGTGTCTGAATGTACAATGAACATTCAATTTATTAATGGACTTGTTTGCATTTTAATAGATTTTTAAATACAGTGCTGTCTGGGTAGAGTGAACCAATTTTTGCAGAGCGATTTCACTATACCCAGGTTGTTTACTAAATCAAGGTTGAATTTTTTTTATTTAAAAAACTAATTTATTTATTTTAAATGCATTTATAGGTTATAAATTTTATTTATTTCCATGTACAACTAAAGTTTAAATTTACGACTGGAAAAAATTAGTAATAGTTGTTTGTTTCTTTGCTTTGTTTACCGATATTTGCACTGCTTGATCGCGAAAGCAATGTAGATCTTGTATATTCGCGAAATTTGTAGTATTAGCCTCGGCCCATTCGATACCCTTATCAAAAACCTTAATGGCTTCAGCAGCTGATATCGGATTTATGTTTGCTGGTGTTTCGCCATTGTCTTCGTCATCTGATATTTCAAATGTGCCGATGACGTCTTGCCCAGAATTTGGCTCTGTGTTCTTTATTGACCTAATGACACGACCTTAATGGAACATGCGCGCAGACTTAAATAAATTAACACTTCATAGAATGCGTATTTGTGAGAGTAACTTGTCAACTGTCTCTAAAAGAATCGATACTTTAACGTTATTTTATGTTCTCTTTAATTTTTATACTCTTTTTTATTGTTTTTCTCCTTCGCTAACTAACGAGGTATTCATAGCATCGGGGGTTCACTCTACCCAGACAGCACTGTAAAACATATTCTGTTTTAAATTTTTCTTCTTCTTTTGTGCGTTCTTATCAAATTGTATTCACACCAAACAATTAGAAGAATTAAAGAAAAAAAAACAAATAAAATTATGTAGAGCAAAATTTAAAAAAAAGAAAATTATTTATGTATGCAATTGTCACACTTTCTGTTTGGTGATGTTTGTATGTATTTGTTTTCATCATTACATCATAGTGAGTACAGTTTTAAATTTTTGCAATAACTGTCTGCTACATGAATGTCAATTTGATAGAAAATAAAAAGATAATATATAAGCACATTAAATTTGTTATGACGTAAAAAAAGGAGGAAAGATTACTTATTGGTGGTGGTTATACTTAATAGCATTGGTGACAGCATGGAGTAAAAACATTTCTAATACAGTTTGTCTATTGATGTCAATACATAGTATTATGCAAACAAAATCAATAAAGTGTAATATTCGTTGCAATATTGGGCTGATATAATTTATCTTAAATCAAAAAAAAAATAGTCTTTAAAACTTTATTTTCGTAATCACTTAGGGAGTGTGTTTATCCTTAGAAACCACCCTTTGATTAAAATGTTTTAATAAGTAACACTGACATAGATAGGCATGCCTGGCCATGGGGCATGGGGGATTTTTTGTTTGAAAATATGGATGACATTGATCCGGAGGAGATGTGGTTTCAACAGGATGGCGCTACGTGCCATACGGCGAACGCAACCATCGACTTATTGAAATCAAAATTTGGCGATAAGTTGATTTCGAGAAATGGACCTGTCAATTGGCCTCCAAGGTCGTGCGATTTGACACCTCTCGATTATTTCCTGTGGGGCTACGTGAAGTCACTGGTTTATGCTGATAAACCAGCAACAATTGACGCCTTGGAGGCCAGCATTGTTCGTGTTATTCGTGACATACGGCCAGCAGTGCTCGAAAAAGTGGCCCAAAATTGGACGTCCAGAATGCGCTTCGTCAAGAACAGCCGCGGTGCCCATATGCCCGAAATCATTTTCAAATGTTAATGTCACGTATTGATCTTTCGAATAAAAAAACATTTTGATTACAATTTAATTTTTTGTGTTATTTTTTACAATTTCAAGTTCTATCGGGCTTAAAAAAACACCCTTTATTTTACAACTTAATGTTAGCATTTATCAGGTAAACGATAAAAGTCAACAAACAAATAAAATATATATATTTTTTTGTTTTTATAAATTAAAATAGATTGCGAATTGTGTTAGAATTAGATTAGAATTAAAATAAAGCCAAAAAAATGTGTATGCATGTATGTGCACATTTATGTAGTTTGTTCATTTGCGATTAAGAGAAATTAATGAGTCACTATTACTAGAGAGAAATGTCAAGCTATTTTAAAAATTACAAACACGCAATTAGTTCCATTACAGAGTGGGCCAAAAGTCACCATGTTGTTTACAAATTTATTAACTTTTCCGTTTACAAATTTTTTTTATTTTTTTTTTTTTGTTCAGATTATATAAAAACACCTGGAGAATAAATAATAGAGGGATTCACAACTGAACGAAGAACAACATTATAACAACATTATAAAAATATTATAATGTCGACATTTAAACGTCAAAGTTTCGCTCTCTGAATCAATGATTTGTTGCTTAGTTCATCGTTACCACACCGTACGAAATTTAATTTAATTTTACGTTTAGTTCGCATTGCGTACAATTTTGAAAGTGTAAAGCAAAGTGTTAAGAAAACACCAAAAACAATAAGAAGGTGTACTGCTCAGTTAGGAATAGCTCGTATGTCACTACGGCGCATTTCACTAATGTAGTTTCCATATAAGATTGCAGTTGCAATTTTCAATTAAATTTCAACAGTAGTTCTAGCCAACTAAAGTCAACTTTATTGAAAGTCTGTAGCCATGTTTTGTAACTTTAGGGGGAACTTCTCGCATCAAAGAGTCATGAAACAAAATATTCCACCTCTTCTCCAAGTGTAAGAAAAAAGTGTATCTGTAACTCATGATGAGAAATATCAAAAATGTTTACGACACTACACAGAAAAAAATAAATATTAATTTTACCAAATTAATACTATTAATTAAAATCCAATCATTAAAATAATACTATTTAAAAAATTAAAATTAATATTTTTAATGAAAATATATTGTGAAAAGTAGCAATTAAAACAGTGTTAAAAAGTTAATTAAGATTCCAATAATTTTTAAAAATAATTTTAACTGAATTTATCACGCCTTTAATTGAAATTTGGGAATAATTTAAATAAAGTATTTTTTGAATCAATTATATAAATTATTGAACCTGTCTTAAATAAAAAATCGCGAAAAAAAAATAAAAAAATTTGTTATATAAATATTTTTATTAACAAAAAATACAACAACTTTTTTATCAAAAATACAAAGCATAAAATAGATACAACATTTCTCATTTTGAAACTGTTGGTATACACAAACGTCATATTTTCAAAAGTATATAGGGTGCATCCTTAAAAAAATGTTATCAAACGAAGAGAAACTAGTTACAGCGCTATATTCGGCCGTGCCAAATCTTATATACCCTTCACAACGTGTAGTCATGCAATAACAATTGTTTGTATCACCATTCATCTCATTGATATGAAATACGTACATACATGTAAAAAACATACATATAAAAAACCATTGTAAAATTATAAATTGAGTTTACGTATGTATGTTTCTAAAAAAAAAATTAAAAAACAACAAAAAAAATAAAAAAAAATATTAAAAAAAATTTTTTTAAAATGTTTTAAAATTTTTTAAAAAAATTTTTTAAGAAAATTTTTAAAAAAATTAAAACTAAATATATAAAAAAAAAAAAATAATATAAAAAATAAAAAAAAAATTTTTTTTTGGCTCAGCTGGGATTCGATGCCACGTTTATATATGCATGTTGTTGTTGTAATTGTGAAAAAAAAACGAGGTGGTCGTGGTTTTTCGCTCATATCTCAGAAAGTTATCGGGCGATTATGCTGAATTTCAATAGCGATTCATTCCCGAATATTTCCAAGGGATTGATACCATAAACATATCTGAGGAACATATAGTTGCTTCTAAAAGTTGATTTCAACCAACACACGGACAGACGGTCAGGGCTTAATCGACTCCTCTATTCATAAGCTTTCAGAAAATATATACTTTATGGAGTCGGAAATGAAAAATGTAGAAATTACAAACGGAATGACAAAGCTATATATACCCTTGGTGAAGGGTATAAAAATACAAATAATAACATACATATTAAGTTAGAATCCATCAGAATATATCGGGCTGCAAGAAATATTGATTTTAGTCCCATCTTCAATAAAGTTCAACCTCTTTATGGTACCATACCATGCGAATAAGTATGTTCATACTTACTTGAATTTTAATCTGTTTATTGATTTTTTTTTTTAAATATTAACATCCCGTTTTCACATGATCAATCAAAATTTCATTAAAATCTATTTTATTTTTCAATATACTTTTTTTCAACTGACAGAAATTTTTAAGTTTTTTGAAGAAATTTAATATCAATTAAAAAATTATTTAAATTGATTAAAAATATAATTCAATTTAAAGATAAATCAATTAGTCAATTTATTAAGAAATTGTCAATTATAATTTTTTCTGTAATAGTTAAAACTGTGAGCAAAAAAAAATTATAAATTTTTAAAAGTGTAAAATAATAAAATTTAAAAACCGTTTATAAAAAAAATTCTTTTAATAGAAACCAACAATATACTCTAAAAATGTATAGTGTAGCCTTAACAGCAGCAGAACAAGAAGATCAAACGAATGGTTTGCGGATTAACCGTAGAAAGTTACGAGATTCAACAATGCCATTCGCCTTTTCAGAGTTCAGATTTAAGCTTAGCAGAACATCGGCAACTGTTCTGCTTAATGAATTAGCTCCTTTTATGGGTCAAATTATAAGAAATACATTTATCCCAAAATGTGTACCTCAAACTTATGCATAAATGGATTAGATATCCCTCCGTTTCTGAATTCTGAATGTGGCTTTAAATATTACAATAAATTAATAAATAAATAAATACAATCCATCTCTGTATTTTTACTGTCCATTTGTATGTTGTTTGCTTATAACTTTTGTTATTTTGTGGTCTTTTTATTTGTGAGTTATTTTGACAATTTAAAGTGAGAAATTTTCACCTCAAATCTTTACAGAAATACTTTTTGTCTTTACGAGTATTTTTTTTTACGTGACAGGTATACATTTCTCACATGAATAGTTACATAGACAGTATAGTAAAAAAACGGCTGTTTGTTTCGATTTATTGCATTTCTGTAACAACCCTGCGGGAAATTTGTGACAATTGTCCTAAACGTACTTATCCTGTGACTTTTATAAACAAAAGTAGAACCGGTTCTTTAGTGTTTGTTCACAAATATGGACAGGAAATAAAGTAACTAACGCTGAACACGCCTATTAAGATAAGATCTGGGACCAGTTAAAAGGTATTAAAGTCATGCAAATTGGCCCCCTCCAATGTCAACGCCATGTAAAAGTGACAGGTCTCTCTCATATAAAGAACCAATCCCTACCATCAAGAAACTTGACACCCAACTAAATAGTTTTGTGTTAGTTTCCTTCCCCGTAGGGAATATACAGTGGGAACATGGGCACTTGTTATAAATAGTGAAGCTTAATTTCATTTAAATAACTTTCATAAAAAGCAGAACTGCTGGTTCTGCGTTTCTAAAGACCCAAAAGTCATTTATCAACGCCAAAGGCACCCCATAAGGTGCACAGTACGGTGTGGCAAACTATTATTGGGAGTTACTTCTTAGAAAATTAAGACGAAAGTTCTGTTACCGTAAATGAGAGCGGTATCGATCGTTTTATAGAACATTTTTAACTTTCTACTCTTGTGAACAAATCTGTGATGTGTTTCACCAGGAGAGAGCCACTGCTCAAAGCAAATAATTTCCAGAAATTTCCAAAATTAATTGGCAGCACCTTCACCTGATTTGTCAGCACCCGACTATTTTCTTGTGGAGTTGTTTGAAGGAGCAAGAGTTTGATAACAAGTAAATAATATATTGACCTCAAGCCCAACATTGTTGCAGAAATTCGAGCGCTACAAATGTTGAGAAATGTTATAGAAAATGCTCTAAAACTAGCAAAGCTGAAAACGGGGGTCATTTAAGTGACGTTGTTTTTCTTACATAGTGTTCGAAATTTTCCAAGTTTCAAACTCCATAGTGACTTTTAAAAGACGGATTTAAAACTATAAGAACGTTATATCAAGAACACGAAAAAATATAAAAATATCTTTTTCTATTAAATATTAGTAAGTTAATTAACCTAGCCCTGACCTTTAGTTAACATGATGACAAAACAACACCTTAAACAAGAACTAATGAGATATAAAATAGATATAAAATTAGAACTTTAACATTAAAGAAACTAAAAAAAAATAAAAACGCTCCTTGTTATTCGTCCAGTAACAGTAATAAAGCAATGTAACTGGATAATAATGAGAAAAGCAGACACACCTCTAAAATGAACAACAAGAATGAAAGGAATTATGACGCAAAGAATCATTAGAAAATGTATAGAGACAATAAAAATACAGAAATTTAATATGACATTTGTAAGCACGCAGTATTTTACCGCAATATATTTATAGGGTGTTTACAAAAAATGCACACCCAGATTTTTTTAAAAAGAATTGATTTTTTTTACACCATTTCTTATACATAAATACAAAAAACCTTTACTTTTCAGTCATAACAATAGATTTATTTACGATAACGGGCTATTTAAACAATGTTTAAAAGGAGAAAGACAAAAACAGAATATGTCTGAGACAGTTAGACATAAAGAACTTGTAAAGAACATGACTGTTTTTGAATTTTAACAAGTGTACGTAATTTTCATGTTACTTCTGTACAGACATTGATGTTGGGTGTTTTTTTTTGTATTCCTTTAAGGAGCAAGACGACAATAAGCAGCTACATAGAAATATTGACATTTGCAGAAAGTAAAATACTTAAACATCTGACACATTCTCATCCCCCACGTTAAACTGAAGAGAAGGATCACATTTCTCAAATGTTAAAGCATTTCTTATAAAGTTGTATTTTTAAATTTAAAAATATTTAAATGTTATAGAGATACTTTGAAATTTTAAATTTTACAAAAAATTTTATATTCAAAAAATTATAGTTACTTTGTGCCAACCGTGGTGCAATTTGTTTAGGTGATTGCATTTCTCTGACAATTTTTTTAAAACATATGACAATTGAAAATTATGAGAGAAGAGAGCAACTGCATGAAATTTTTACATTTTGATATTTTGAAAGCTGATGATCATTTCAATAAGTACCTAAATAAGTGTATCCTGGTGCTAATTAAAGATTGAAATTCTGAACTTTATAATTATACTTTGACTGTCAGGCCTAACGATTGTATAGAATCAAGTTTTCAAAACTATTTTTTTGTGTAGTTTTGATAATTCTTATAGAATTTAAGAATTCTGATAATCGAAACAGACTACTTAGTACTATTTCGGGTCCGTCTTCAACCTCTTTCGTTACACGACACAACCGGCATTTGCTCTAGAGTAGAAAACAATTTTTATCTGCGACAATCCTTATCGCATTGTCCTCTGTAATTGCCAGCATCTTCTTTAACTCAGGAGAGTATTCACTAGCACCTGGCCACCCGTTCATAAAGGTCCCATTAGTAAAATACTAAAGTTAATAACCATGCACTCGTAAACTTATACACTTTAAAACTTAATGTAATTTCAATTGTGCAATTTACCCAGCATTTACACATGAAAGTAATTTCATGAAATTCGCAATACACTCACACTTCTTTACTAACACACTCACATTTATTTTACTTTCCACTCAGATTTCAACGATTTCTTCAAGAAAGTAAATTTTGACGTTTTCAAGAAAGTAAAGCGACAAATGGTAAACACTGTTGCCTACTAATAAAAATTATAAAAATTTACAGGATTGTGGTAAAATAGCAGTTTAACATTTAACTTATTTTTGTATAAATGAAAAGGTTTTTAATATGTATTCTTCAAATATATGTACATAAAGAATAATATTTATGTAATTTTAGAACAATAATTTTATTAAAAGTTAACAAAAATTATTTTTTTCAGCTATTGCCTTTTAAATTTGTGTATTAAATATTCTTGGTAACTCTAAAGGTAGTAAAAAAATGGAGGCAAATTAAGCGCATCAATGTAAAATGTATAGCAATTATTGCGACTCTTCGCTTCGACGACATTTTTAAAATGAAATTTCACTTTCCTGTGTAAACGCACAAGAAATTTGCTTGAAAGTAGTCTATTTCATAGAAATTTTTTTTTATAATACGTATACAGAAATTTTATGAAATCATTTTCATGTGTAAATGCAGGGTTAATAAAATATCGTTTTCCAATTAGAAGGTTTACCGAGAACTTAAAAATTGTATAAAAACTATATGTATACATACAAGAATTTATTTATATTCCAGAGATCTCCAACGAATAACATTTTGCTGAACATATATTTAAAGCGGAAAAATATCAAGCCAGTGCTCGGTGTGTTTATTTAAATTATAAATGTTTTTCTTTTTTTCTTTAGTGACACCAAATACTAAAGTTCAAATTAATTTTTTTAATTGAAAACAATTATCGTAAGGGTTATATTATTATCAAAAGTAAAAAATATATGTACGCACTGTTAAATGGTATTAAGTTGAAAGTATAGAAAATATATTAAAACTATTAATTAGAAAAATGATACGGATTGATGGTTCACAATATTTCTGTTATGATTGTTTTAAACTATCTACCATTTTTGGATTAAATATATATTTTACATTATTCATTGCAATTAAATTCCGATGCTCGTTTCTTAATATCCTGATAAGTCTATTTGACATAAAACACCTACTTTTTATAAAATTATTTTTTCACGAGAACTTATTATGTCAGAAAAGTTTCAGTTTAATCGAAGCTATTGAATATTTCTATGGAGATGCATTAAAAAAGTGAAAACAAAAATTGATATGCAAAAACTTTTCATTTTACAGAGCAACATGTGACACCTTGATAAGGTAAATATTTGCATTGATAGAAATTAACATATTGATAGCATCATGATATTTGGCCAGATGATATTAATAATAGAATATCTAAAGACTTATGGGTCGGATATCGTTAACAATAGAATTTCAGTTTCGTTGCCATTTGTTTAATAGATTATGCCGGAGGGCAACTGGCGTCTGAAAGCTGTAAATTTTTCTGAAAAATAGCGACGTATTATTTACAATAAACCTATTTTTATATTTATCTGCTCCTTATACTCCAAATATTATCAATGAGAACTAATTGTGTTTTTATATGGATATTTATAATTTTATGAAATAAATAGAATTAAAAATAAAAATTTTAAATTCAGTGAATATTTTATGAAAATAATATGCTTTTTTCTGGTTTTAAAAGCTTTGACAACGCTGCTTATAAACAATCTTATTAAATTTAAAACAATGTGTTTAAATTTTTCTCTCATTATTAAATACTTACTTGTAAAAATATGTATTTTGATATACGGTAAAAAATATTAAAGTACAAAAACAAAACAAAAACAAAGCTAAATCAAAACAAAGATGAAATAGAACATTAAAACAGAAATAGAACATTCAAAACATATTTGAATGTTTTCATAGTGGACTTAGACTAAAGAAAAACTTGCATAGAAACTTCAATTTTAAATGTTCTATGAGATGATTTCACATATCTTAAAAAATCGTTTATGAGAAAGTGTGTTAAACTGCCCTAAATATAATTATTTTGTAACACTGCTTTTTAATATTTTTTATGCTTTTTATATATGTTCTATTGTACTTGATATTCTTGCTATGATTTACCGTTGCCAGATTTTTTTTGTAGGTTTTTATTTTGATACATATTTCACTTTGTTTGAAAATTAAGTTCTTGTAGAAGTAATGTTTTGCTAGTTATTTTTACACTGAAAAATCATGATTGAAAGTAGAGAAAAATAGAACACATAGCTTTTAAAACATTTAACGCAGCTCTTTAGTATATACCAAACATGAATCCAGGGTCGGGGGGAAATTACTATCGCTAAAACATAAATTTTATAAAAAGAAACTAAAATACAAACACATGTTTATGTGTTTCGATAGTTTCTAATCCATTAAAATCCTGCCAACGGTTTATATATAAATGCCGCTAAATAACGCAGAAATTTCCGCTAACCTCTAAAATATATTTTTTACCGCGATAGACACATAAAAACTGCTAGAACTAGTGGGAAATTTTAGATCCCTAAGTTTTTTTTATAACAATTAATCCAATCATAATCATTTTTTAATTAAATAAAGAAAACTTTTTTAATTGTTCCTCCTAAAACTAAATTATTATTTTTTTTTATTTTAAATAAAAAAACTTAAATTACCTTCCAATTCTTCTAAAGACGCATTATCTTCTACTAGTTCGAGTATTCGACAAAAGTTTACCAAAAAATTTTTTTTCTAAAAATCGAATAATTTTTGTTTGGCAACCTTAACATATTGTCTTTTCAACTAGTACCCGGTTTAGCGAACATTTCTTGGATATAACGAATTCATAATTCAACAGATACTCGATTATAGTCTTTCTGAGATACAAGTTTGATTTATATAAAAAACAAATACAAGAGAAAGCTCAAGTTCATCATAATTTTTATGAATCCATAATTAGCATATATACAGGAATATTACTTTTTTAAATACCTTTAAGTTCTAATTGTTGTGGTGGATTTTGTTGTTGCTGTTGTTTTGTATCTATAATCTGTGGGTTAGTTTGATGTTGTTTTTTAGTATCTACAAACTGTGGAATAGCTGTTCTTTGTTGTTGATGTTGTTGCAGTACATCCTGTCGTGGTGCTAATGGAACAGGATTTGCCTGTTCTTGATGTTGTTTTAGATTTTGTTGTTGTATTTGGTCTTTAACATTTAAATTATCATGCAATAATACTGAAGCATTTACAGGAACAGGATCTGCTGCAACAGTAGCGGCAGCTTCCATTAGTAAGCTTTTCTCCATAACATCCGCCATTATAAAAAAACAAGTATTTTGCTGCTCTTTCTCTCACGTATACTCTTAAATGAGTGTGTACTGGATGTATAAAAATTTATGTATACTTAACGGTATATACAGAATCGTTTGGAAAATATGTTGATGTTAAGAAATGTTCTATCCTTGATGCCTGTTTGTATGTATGTATATGTGAAGAAATATTTAAATTTTTATCTAGAGTAATATATTATTTTTTAAATTTTTTCTTTTCTATTATTATTATTAATAAAAATTATATAATTTTTTTAGTTTAAATTAAATGGAATGATTTTGCACAATATTTTTTGAAAAACTAGAATAAAAAAATAAAAGAACACATACGAAAATTTAATTAAATAGATACGAAAATAAGTATTTTAGCTTCATCGTTAAACAGTTTTGAGTAAAACTGTAAAACAGAATTCTAAATATATATATTTTTTTTTTTGGCAAATTTAATTAAACTAATTCTATTTCACTTTTAGCCGGCATCCGTATTTTTTATATGCTTTTGCGTTTAAAATTTATTTATTTTCTTTCATATACAATATATGTATACATACATATGCATACATACATTTGTATGTATATATTTTTTTAATTTTAACTTTTCACTGTTTTTATATAAAACAAAACCCTTTTTAGATTTTTTTTTTTAATTATACCGTAAATATCTTAAAGGTTTGTTATCTCGCAGTCAACTGATTTTATATGCAGCACAGTATTGTTAATTAACGTTTCAAATACATACGATTACCTCCCCTTATTGTTGATACCCAAAAGCTTTTTGTGCTTGATTACTATTCACTTAGTTTTATTAAAGCTTTAATAAAGCTTTTTAGTACAACTTATAAAGAGGGGAAATTGTCTGTTATGGTGCCCTCTATCGTCAATTAGTATTTGTAATTTGATTGTAACAGTAAATAAATTTGAATTTGTGTACGTAAAGCCATGATCACATTAGGAAAATATTTAAAAAACTTTTAACTTTTTCCATAATAAAAAAATGCTTCTTTAATTAAATATTTTCTTGATTTAAATTAACTGCAATATCAGTCGATTTTTATATGTTTAACGATATAAATGTTTGCCAAATGTAAATGTAGCTTTACTCTAACTGAATTCTTTTCTTTTGCAGCACATTTATATTGTACACATTTTTATTAACCTCTAAAATTTGTTACAAGTTTCATTACATAGTAGGCATTCAAAATCAGTTGGGTTGTTGAGAGGTGTAGACTTTTAAATAAAGAGTTTTTAGCGAAAGGAGGAGTTACAAAAGGCGAAATCTTAGCCCTTACTTATTCAATGTACTCTTGGATGATGTTCAAAAAATGCAAACCGGCAATGATTAGTATCTGTTTCTAAATTGGAGAATGCAGCGCAGTTTCAAACTCTGAAGCAAATTACCAGCATGAGATGGCAAAAAGATTATTCGAAATTATTATAAACAAACCTGAAGTTATGGTATAACCAGCAGCGGAAAATCCCCGTATTTATTGAAGATCAATTATTAAAACAAGCTAACCAGTTTTGTTACCTAGAAGTTGTGCTTAACCAAGATACCCAATAAAGAACCTACATAAAAATGACAGCTATCTTTAAAAATAAAGGGATAGTCTCTACAACATCGAAGACTAAGACCCAAGACAAAACGAGCTGCCTTTACTTTTGCAGAAAACCTCTACACTGAAATGGAAAAATAGGTCTGAAATAAGTAAGTATATCATTAGGTTTAAATATATTCTTATTTATATACCCCTGATTCAGACATAAACAGATAATAATATACTCAGGTCTTTTTTTATGCTGTATTTTTTTATGCGAATTTGAATTTATGCGGTTTTTAAATATTCAAATTTTTTTTTATATAAAAATAATATTTAGATAATTGATAACACTGGGCTTTGATATTTCTGTTAAGGTTGGTGCTTTCTGTAAAGTTTGTAGATTTCTGTTAAGGTTTGTACTTTCTGTTAATTAATGCGTTTCATGCGAAGACCAGCAGCGATTATTTGAAATTTGGGATTTCCCTTATAGATTTTGTAAGCAGGCGACGAAGAAATGTTCTAACGTACGTTTGCAGTTTAGTCATTGACAGTTGAATTTTGCATTAAATTTAAAATATTTATTGTGGTGGAATTTACAGAGATTTTTAAGTTTTAATTATCGAAGGTGTTGAAGTTTCGCTCCAAAAAGTAAGTGTAATTTTTTTTTATAGTTTCAAAGCTAACATAAAATTTTTAGATTCGATTTTAAGAAATTAATATGGAGAAAAATAAGAAAAAATGACAAACGAGTTCTTTAGAGACCAAAATCGAAATTTTGGACCGCTTAGCAAATTGAGCTAAAAATAAGGCTCTGGCAGACCACTTTAAACTAGGCGAATCATCAATCAGAGCCATCAAAAAATATGAAATTTCCTTTTTTTATGCGAATTTGGTCATTTTTAATACTTAGTTTCAATTTATGCGATTTTTTTAAATTCCGGAACGTATCCCTAGTTTTTGTATGGAGCTAGAGTCTTTTTTTATGCGGTTTTATGCGGAACGCATCTACCGCATAAAAAAAGACCTGAGTGTATCTATAAAATATTAAGTTCTTACTCGTATGTACATAAATCAACGCAAACAATAAATATGATGAATATTAAGAGTCAATCGAAAAATAGCTGTGATATTCACACAGTATGCTATCATGTCTTATCGTCATAATTTTTCACAAAAACTTCATAATGACTTGAATCATTCGGCCTTATTGTCAGTGGCGTTGTCGTATTTTTTGGTACCGTGTAATATTTATGTTTCAGTAACCAATTTAATGAACTTTTTTTAAATCCCTTCGACCTTAACGAACCTATCAGAAAATTTCATTACCAATAGGTGCTTTCTGAATCGCTTTCAAGAGCACTTGTAAAGAGCTTAATATTGATATGCCATGTTCCACATCGTACGTTCCTTTTTTGCAAAAGTAAGCCCTAATTTCTTTTCTACCAGGAGCAGTTTAATCATGCCTTCTTAAGTACTGCTGAAAAGATAGCAGCTATTAAGGAAGAAATAAAAAAAATACTATTGCCAACAATTTTGACGTTTTAATGTATTTAATACGGTAAGCGAATAATGTCTGTACTGCTTATAAGATTCGAGAAATTTAAAATTGAAATTATCCGCTTTCTAATATTCTATCATAAAATTGCAAGATAAGTGAATGTTTGTATCAATAACTTAAAAAAATAAAAAAACAAATTTTTTTGTTTCAATTGTGATTTCAAACCAGGTTCGTTCTAACCAGTATACCACATTTGTATGGATGTGTTGTGAAAAAACAAGGTGGTCTTTCTCACATTGTAGTTGTTAATTGATTGATTTTTCTGATTTTTAGGATCGATTTCTAATATTCTGTTACCACACAAGGGTCAAAGCGATGTCGGCGGGGTTTAAAAAAAACCAATTTTAACATACAGACAGACAGACATTGCTCAATCGACTTCCCTTATCATAAGAGTTATGGGGTCGAATAATATAGAAATTTAACATCGAATGACAAGCCTAAATACAGCCTTACACTCTCTGTGCAGGGTATTAATATTCTACTCACACTAAACCTATACTTACCACATAAATTTACGTTTTTTTTTTAATTTAATCTAATGTTGTAAATTTGTATTTACAGTGTTGTGACGAATGTAAAAAACAAGATTCAGAATACGCCTATTTTCCCATATCATTTTCTTGTTGTGACTGCATTACAATACCTTTATCAAAATCGGGACAACGTTCTGCTAATTGTTTTTTTTATGCCTGGGTAAGTTTACTCTTTAAATATTATTTTATTTATATTATAAAGTAGATAAATGTGGCTTGCTAAACTTAAACCCATTATTTAATAAAATCTTTGTCATACCCTTGATGTCTCTTAGTATTACCTGCACTGTTTTATACTTTTTTGTTTGGTTTTTTTCTATATCAGTTTTTATTATTGGTATTTTAATTTAATTTTTAAAAAAATGAACAACAAAATAAGTTTTTTTAAATTTTTTTCTTCTTTTTTTGTGATTTTTTTTATATATAAGTTTTGTTAAAATTATAATAAAATATTTGTTTCTTAAGATTGTTTTATTTAAAAAAAATCAATATTATTAATATTATTTGCCGATGTTGTTGCAAAAATTATCTTCAGTTTTGTTTTTTTTTTAGTTTTTCTTTGGTTTTAATTAATTTATTTATTATTATTATTAATTAATCGTTACGAGAGAGAGTGTGTGATGAAATAATAAAATAACATCTATGGAGAATGGTTGGTAGCTACATAATTTTTAAAGATGTTTAATAAAATTTATAGCTGATCAGGTCTATCGCACATTCTGGCAAGAAACGCTGGAAAAAAATTGAACAAATAAAAATTAGTATACAATAAAAAAAATTAAATTGTATATAAAAATAAAACATAAAACTCCTTACAGATTTTTTTATTGCAACGAAAAAAATATTAAATGTTAAAAATTATCTTTTGTATTTCAAGAAATAGATAAATTATTTTATACCCATGACCCCTTTAAATGAATTACAGTGCTGTCTGGGTAGAGTGAACCCCCGATGCTATGAGTACCTCTTTAGAGTGAACACCAGAATGCTTAAATTGACTACTCTGTAGAGTTAGCACTCATGAACCTCTATAGAGTGAACATACTTTACAGTGAGTTTTTAGGTTTGGCGAAGGAGAAAAACAATGAAAAAGAGTATATAAATTAAAGAGAACATAAAATAATGTTAAATTAACGATTTTTTTAGAGTAAGTTTACAAGTTACTCTCACAAATACGCATTCTATGAAGTGTTAATTTATTTAAGTCTGCGCGCATGTTCTATTAAGGTCGTGTCTTAAAGTTAATTTTTGAATAATTGGTGTTATATAATTGTTACGTAAAAATGGATTCGAAAAAAGAAAGCATTTATCCTTAAAACAAAAAAGCGACATTATAAAAGAAATTGAAAAAGGTGCTAGTGTTACTTCTTTGGCACAGCGTTTCAACCTTGATTTAATGAACAACCTGGGTATAGTGAAATCGCTCTGCAAAAATTAGTTCACTCTACCCAGACAGAACTGTATTTATCCCAGTTAAAGCAAACTTCTATTATTTTTTATATCTCTTTTTGTTTTTGTAAATTTATATGATATTCAAATTTTGCTTAGTATATAACTTTAAAAGAAAATAACCCTGCTATTAAATTGAAAATACAGTCGTGTCTGGATATAGCAAGGCTTGTTCATAGTATCCAGGTTGTTCTCTATATCAAGGTTGAAATTTTTGTTCAAAAACTCGTTTTATTTACTAAAAATACATACATGTAAATGCAATAGCTGATTAAAAACAATTTGTACAAAAAAGGAAATATATGTACATATGTATTAAAGTTTAATAAAAGAATTGTTGTTGAAGTTGTTTTCAAAATTTTGTTCACTATCAGAGTTTTTCACTATTAAGAGTACTTCATGCAAAAATTTTGGTGTTCACTATATCGGGTGTTCACTATATCCAGACACGACTGTATATGAAAAACATCGTTCACATGAAATCCGGTTTTTTAATTAAAAAAAAACATAATTTTGTAAAAATATATACAATACCTATAATTATTCCCCAAAATCCTTTATCAAAATTAAATTTAAGAAAATAAAAAAAATATTTTTGCGTATCCATAGAAGTAATTGAAAATGAAAATAAGAATAAATTGTTCATTCTTTTTCTTAAATATCCAACATTTTAGGCTTTAAAACTAAAAAATCCAAAAGGTACTTTAAACGTTGATAAAAACGTTTTATTAAAAGCTTAAGAAAAATCATTAACAAGAAAGAATTAAGGTAGAAAAAAAGCCAAGTGCTTTAGGCAACATCCAATTTACTCAAAAAATTTTTGTGAAAAAAAGGAATTATAAGTATCAAAATATGTCTGGATACTAAGTTTCATACATTTTGTCCAAGATGAACGTAATAAAACGAGTTCGCTTGCTTTCATTTAAACGTTGGCAAAATTTTACATCTGTCCTATTATGAATGATAAAACATATATCATATGAATCTGAAACAGAGAAAAACCAAAAATCTTCCATCTAAAATGTATATGTGCACACTTTCATGCAAGTGTTTTTAAAATAATTTTGCCTGTACGATTTTGTAACTCGTATCCAACAAAAGTTTGTAAGATCTACAACTTCAGTTTTACTTCCATTTTTCCTTTTTGTTTGTTTATAAATTACCCAGCAAAAAAAGTTGGAAGTAGTGCAAAGCGAATGCCGCTAACAAGACTTCTAAATCAATTGTGTAAAAGCATTCATTCTAAATGACATCATAAATGCGAAATAAATTGTCATAAAGTTCTAAAAAATAAATGACGACACGCTAATGTTAAAATTATAAATTTTTTCATCTAAATTAAATTACTTCGTCACCAGTTGAACCCCTGCAAAATCGCTTTTGTCATAGAATATTTTGCTGGGTAGGGTTGTCGAGTTCATCACTTAAGACAATTTTTAGGGAAACATTTATTAATGCTCTGTAATAAATTCATTTGCTTCTTTGATGTGCATTTGAAGAAAATATTATATTACATAGAACAAGCTGAAACTTACAATGATCTCACAAATTTGCATTAAATTTTTAAATAGAGACACACTTTTTATCGTTTTGACATTTGCTGCCAATAAAACCGCGAGTGAGCAAATCGTACATAGTACATTAGAGAAAAAGTGTTAGTATATTGATTAACTCGCCCCGTTTTGGCAAAGTTGATCAAACCTTTTTTCTGCAAAGTTACAAAAAGTATCCGTAAAAAAAAGTTTAGTACAAATTTTTTTTGGTAGCATTTAAATACAAACATTCTTTTTTTGATTCTAAAAAAAATGATTTTCCATCCCTGTATGAATCTGTATTGTTATACAAAATGTTTTAATGGAAATAACCACAAAAAGCATTAAATACTGTAAACTTTAGCAAAATTAGTACCAAAAGTACGTTACTACTGGGGTTGTAAATTGATTTTGTATTTACATCTAACGCAAATACAAATTTTTCTTTAAGATTTTCCTTAAATATTAACAAATAAGTTTGTGATTCGAAACTCTTTAATCACTAACCCCCATATTCAAAAAAAAGTTAAACTTTGAGTTTAAGTATATAGAAGAAAAATTCATGCAATTGTGCTTTAGGGAATCTTTTGTAAAAAAAAATATTTAGTTATATGGGAGGAATTCCTTAAAATATTTTTACGCTATCAGATTTTATGCGAACAACACTTAATATTGATCTGTTATATGCATTTAAATATTTAAAGTTTATAAAGGGTTAATTAAACTGCTTTTCTATGGAAACTTGATTTAGAAACATTTAATTTGTATGCATACGGCAGTCCGTATGTAAAATTGTATCTTTTTACAATCTTTTATAACCTAAATTATTATTAAAATCAGATATTTAAATGAAAACTTACTAACAAATATTTAAACACTTAAATGATTATGATTGGAAACAAAACATTGACTAACTGACACACAGGTCTCACCTTTATCTAAAATTCCTTAAATAAATCAAAAACGTCATTATTTTAAAACTTACCGTTTAGTCGAAGACGATAGGATCGCTCATCAATCTTTGGATGAATTCTGTGATTCGGTTGATTTACATTCAAAAAGTACATTTAGGTGGTAGTGGTGGTGGTGGTGGTGGTGGTGATAGGAATACAAAGTGTAGGTGCGTGTGATTACAGTATTTTTGTAATGTGTCAAAAAGTGTTGCCATAGTGCGTATAAAGTGCATTTCATTGGATAAAGTGTTTGTGAGTTTTTTTTTTCATTTTTTTTTAATTTTTTTTGTGATTCATATATATATTAACGGAATGGTGCCAGGTGTTTCACATACACACACACATAATAAATTGACATGAAAATAATACAAATAAATTGAATAATTACAAATATTAATATTTATACCAAAAAAAATATTCGCACACAAAAAACATTTTAATTAAAATGTTAAACATTAAACTTACGGGAATAGGGGATAAAACCGTCATCATCCTCAGGGTCCATACAGTCAGCAAAGAGTTCCTCAACTTGGTCGTCTTGCAAGCATTCACCCAAGGAAAGGAGGGCATGTTGCAATTCAGCCAAAAGCATGGTGCCGTTTTCGGCTTTGTCGTACAATTTCAAACATTCAATGAAATCTTCGTAGCAACCCTGATCCTTTTCCTTCTTGACTTGGGAGTAGATGGGAAGGAATTCTTCAATGGTAAGTTTTTTCTCACCGCGCTTCTTGGTACCACCCATCTTTTCGATCAAAGCCAAAGTGGGGTTCAAGTTCAAAGAACGAAGAGCATCGCCTAGATCAACGGCATCAATGCCTTCACCGGGAGAGCCCATAACTTCGAATACGAATTCGACATCTATTAAAAAAATACAAACTTTATCATTAATTTCTGTTTAAAATTGTGTAAAATAAGTTCAAGTTCACTTGCTTTTTAGGTTAAAATAGTGAAAATGAAGGTAATAAAATATATAATTTAAAATTTAAAGAAATTAAATAAGGTCTAACAGAACTCTGATTCTAACCTCAAAGTAATAATATGTTATTTTTTGATTCGCTCTTAATTTTTAAATTGTTAAAATTGGTTTTTATTTATACTATAGTAGAAATAAAATATTTTATATTAAAAAAAAATTATTGATCTCATTTTAATTAAATTGTTTAAAAATTATCAACAAGTACGTTAAGTGAAAAGGCGTTGTATTGTAGCTGTTTTTCTAACAATTATGAGATTTATCATTTTTCAAATTAAAAAAAACAGAAAAATTAAAATTCTTCATATTTTTGGCCTCCTTTAGGCGCTTAAACTGTTTAACTAAAGCTTTGTTCACACATTAGGCAAATATTTTCCCAAATAAACATAAGCACTATTTTTGATAAATATTTATTTAATTTTATAAGACTTTCCTTAAACCAAATATAGTTAAAAAATATATCGAGGAGTAACTCTTATATTTCGTGATTGGTAACTGACATTCCTATAGTAAGGTTTGACATTTTTAATAATTTACATGCTCAGAACATTTTGACGTACGAACGCTATGTGTTGTTTACAAAACTTGAAGAACTAAGGTCGGCCAAAAAATGAAATTAAATCGTGAACATTTTCATGGGATTACTTTTTACAATCAATGAAGCACCAATGAGTTTAATCGTGGCAGTATTTCGCTCAGTGACGAGTTTCCTGAAGGTCGTCCAAAACCGGTTGTTGTTTCGAAAAACATTAATGCTGTGCATGAAATGATACTGTAAGATCATCGTGTAACTTATCGTGGGATTGAGGCAACCCTAAATATTAGTGGGACTAGTATGCAGTCAATATTGCATAAATATTTGACTGTAAAAAAAGATCTGGGGCCAAATTACGGCATTCGATAACGAACGAAATTTTACTCGAACGATCGAGTTCGCTGTGCTTTAGGTATAGAGAATCTAATAAGAATTTTCAAATTTCGATCACGTTCGAATGCCGTAATTTGTCCCCTGGTCTCATTAGATCCCACATAGTTTGACAAGCGCTCTAGAAAAAGGCTTAAGTCATTTAGAAATGCAATCGCGATGCTTTAAAACATGTCTATGACATTGTAACAGGTGAGGAATCGTGGAACCCGAAAGTAAACAGCAGTCGACTGTATTGTTCTTCCAAGGCGAGCAAAACTCTACAAAAGCTATTCAGGCTCGAAAGCAATGGTCGCCTGTTTTTTTCAAATAAACTGGACCTGTCTTAGTCGTACCATTGGTGCAACTTAGAATGGTAATTTCTGAATAGTACACAATCATTTGTTTGCCAGAAGTCCTTGGAGAAATACGTAAAACCAATCGCCAATAACTAATCATTCTCCACCACGATAATGCAAGCCCGCACTCATCGGCTCAGACAAGAAACCAGTCAAAACATTGATTGAATGAGTCATTCGCTGTATAGTTCATACTTGGCAACCATTAACTTTTTTTACTCTCGAGCATAAGAAATAAATTGCGAAGTCAACATTTTTCGACAACTGATAAAGCGGTTAATGCGTTCAAAATTCATGTTTTCGGTATGGAATAAGTGCTTCGAAAATTGGTTCACACGTACGCAAAGGGGTATTGATCTTTATGGAGAATATTTTGAAAAGCGAAAAAGCTATTTTCGATGATAAATATTTTGTTGTTGTCTCTAATCGCGAAATATAAAAGGCAACCTTTGTATAATGAACTGATATTGCAATTAACTTAATTGAAAAAAAAATATTTATTTAAAATAACTTTAGTGTTAACGTCTGTTTCGTCAAATATTTGCCTAATGTGAACATAAAAAAATTTATATAACCAGGAAAAAAGATTTTAATCTCTACTTTAGTTTAAGAGCTTAAAATTTCAAATTTTGTTGTTGGTTATATTAGTAAACTAGAAATTAATTTTGAAACCTAAAGCCTTCCTAATTACTTTAAAGATTTTAGAAAAATTTTTAAAAAATTTTAATTTTAGTTTAAAAAATTACTAAAATCTTTAACTTTGGAATTTATTGAAAAATTTCTTGTTTTATTTAATAAGTTAAATTTCTTCTAAGAAATCTTGACCTATTTGAGGTAAGACTTTTCTTTGTTTTGTTAGCTTCAGTTGTTTTCAAAGAAGGTCGAATTATTTTAAATGTCAAATAAGATAAATGGCCTAATTATTGTAATGTGTCAAATATTTAAGGGTAAATTGTAGAATACCGAAAAATATTTCAAGATGATTTCATAATATTCGTAACAAATATTTTTAAAAATACTTTTTTATAATTTATTATTTTTTTTATTTATAATATTCTTCAACAAATATTTGTTTATTTATTGATGTACATAAATAAAGTGTACATGAATTATGTTCATATTATAAATACCCCTCGAAAGAAACTGGGCGTCTTGATGTTATGACATAACAACAAATACATTTACGAAATCTGACACCCAAAAATAAAGATTCCCCAAATCTAAACGTACGTACAACAGTATCTACAACTGAACATTCTTGTCTATACATATGTATATATAAAATTATCTATATACATACATACATAAGCAATTACTTATATATTCAAAATCTTTATATTGAAATCGTTTTGAAAAATAAAAAAAATTTAATGCTGTTGGGCAACATAAAAATTCATCGTATCTGTATATAGGTACATATGTATGTATATAATTTTTCTTTCCTTTTTTTTTTTTTTTTTTTTTTGCCAAAATTAGACATGCGTTTGTTGGTTTCTCGTAGGCATACATAGCTGTAGGGTACATATATTTATTTACGACATTTTCACGAAGCTCTAGATCGTTTACGATATTATCGTTTATACTTGTTTTATTTAGAATTTTGTTTTATATCTGCATTTAAAATTCTTTCGCATTGGTTTGTCATTTTGTGTACATTTTTTTATTTATTTATTTTTTTTTTTAATTTATTCCATTTCGATATTTAAAGTTTTTAAAAATGTTTTAATCTCTCATGTTCTTTTAATATGTTTTCATTTTTTTTTTTCACCAATCTGAACAAATTTCGTAGTGAAAATTTGAGAATTTATTTTCGATACCGAAATATTTTATGAGTAAACTTTTTAAAAATAGCTTCTTCTGTAGCAAACAACTATATTTAAAACAATTAACTTTTCGTTTTAATATATTGAAACATTTTTTTTTTATATATCTACATCTATATATGTATGTATGTATGTATGTATGTGCATACATATATTTTTTATATATTCAAATTTTAATTTATTTATTTTTAATTAAAAAAAAAACTTTGTGTTAATCGTTATATAATTTCACATTTTAAATAAATTACTTTTTTGGTATTAACTTTTAGTTAAAAAATTTTAAATTTTTTACACAATTCACTTTTAATTTGCATTATTTTTATATTTCAATACTTTTTTAATTTATACAACATTCCTTTTTTTACTTTGAGGTTAGAATTTTATATTTTCTTTATTTTTTGCGCTTGATAGATTAAAACATAATCCTTTATTTAGCTCCACTTACTTTCAACTTCACGTTTTGGTACATCGGCCTATTAAAAAAATACAACAAAAATAACCAAAAACATTAAAAAGTTATTTGAGAAAAATATTAAAAATATCTGTTTTATTAAAAAAATCATTAAATCACTTAGTATATATTTTTTTATTATAATTTTTCATAATTCAACGGAACGTTTATTTCACTCACCATTTTGACTGTTGGATGAGAAAATACAACTAACTCGCGGATGAGCTCGGTCTCGACTGAACACTTTTCGTCGTTAACAATTTGTAAAGGTAATTCCTAAGGTAGATGATGTCTAAACACAGCAATTGATAGAAATGTGTATATACAGTTAGTATTGCATGATATACATGCACAATTTCATTTAAAGTATATAATAAATGGAAATGACGAAATTTTAGTAATGGTGTTAGCTACGTCCTCACTTATACAAATGAAATTGAAAAAAAAAGTATTCTTCGTTAGATCTATGAAATTTACTTTCAAGTTTTTTTTTTTAAGAAAAAAATAAATCAAAATATCCAAAAATACCCAGCAGTTTTCAGAGTTTTTAAAGAGTTTATTTTTTTTACAGAAATTAAGAACTTTGCGCATATGATGCAGAGAAATTGTATAAATTAACTTATTTAACCTAAACCTTATTACTTGTCCAAAAAAAGTTTTTTGGTTGTATTCTTTAAAAGAAAATAATAATAATGTTGCTTGTTAGTACAATTACTTTTATGTTTGTTCTATTGTCGTTTATGCATTTATTTTTTACCAACCTTCTAAAAGATGGTTAAATTTTAAAGGCCGATGTTGATTTTGAATAAAACACAAATTGTTTAGGAAATTATTGTCATTTCTTGCAATTATGATAATATTGGTATGGTTTAATTATGTACGGAAAAAAATATCGCCTAAATGGCCGCCGCGACTTCGGCGGCACACCTCCATTCGATGCTCCAAATTTTCAATGACAATGTTGATGTTCAATTGTTGGGCACAGCAACGTTTTCCGTTCAACGCATTAAGAAGGCATTCACAGATGTTGTCACATTTCATACAGTCCTGTTTTGCTGAAATTTAAATATTTTTCACAATTCTCCTGATTGTGGACGAATTTGAAAGATTATGTTGACCAAAAGAAACACGAAGTGCACGAAATTCATTTTGATTTGAACGCTCATTTTTATAAAAAACCTGAATAACTTTGAGGCGTTGCTCGATTGTGTATCTTTCCATGGTTCAAATTGAGTTAGTCTGAAATTGAGAATTGTCAAATGAAATGCAGAAAAAACTTAACGCTTAGGTGTGGTTCACATTCAACATCGGCCCTTAAAATTTAACCACCCTTTAGTTCCATTTTATTTGATACTAGCTTGTGCCCGCGACTTCTGCGTAGATATCGGGATAAAAGTATTAACAACAAAAATAAAAATATTTACAACACAAACAATCCGTTTAGGATGTGTGATGATGAGTTTGCCAACGACTTCGCGTTATTTTCGTGATAAAAAGCAGCCTATGTGTTAATCTAGGTTGCTATCTATCTATGTGCCGAATTTCATTTGGTTCCGTTCAGCCGCTTTTGCGTGATTAAGTAACAAATATCCAAACATACAAGCATTCACATTTTTTATATTATTATAGTTAGTAGGATTTTCCGTATATCAAATATTTGTAAAGTTTCCTTCTCTGTTCTGCCAAATTTATTAATATTCGCTTAAGAGAGTAAAGTCTTTTTTAAATCTATTGAATATATGTATCTTGCTGTCTTATAATCTGTAAAGGTCCAACTGTTGCCGTCTTGCCGTCATATTTAGACACGCCAGGAAATAAATGACCGAATTGGGTGAAGAGTAGATATGGTTACGGCATGATCACGATGGTCATATTATATTCGTTATAACAATATTTGGTTGTCGATAATAAGTAATAGTTATTTTTATTTTATTTCATCATATATTTTGTCACGATAACCAAGCATTTGTTTACATTGTATCATTTAATGCCTATTTTTCCTAAAAATTTCGATATGGTTGTCGTTAAAAATAGTATGATTTGAAAAAATTTATTTGACAAAAATAACATTATATTCAAAAGTTTAATACTTTAACAATTACAAATAATCATTAAATAATAGGTGGGACAACAGTATGATTACAAAGCAATCAAGCTATGATTATATTTAATAATAATTTGATTACAACCGTTCTTCTTCTTGCTGAATAAATTTTTATTATTTTAATAGTTTGAGTGTCAAAAAAAAAATAGAAAACATTTTTGTAAAATATGTAGAAAATTGAAAACAAGCAAGAACGTTGGAAAGACTTCAGATCTTTAAATATCTGCTGCTAATCAAGATATTCGGCATATTAGAGAAGATTTTGTTATTTTCCTCGTTCATTCTATTCTGAGACGTCAAGCTACTAGTAGCGAAAATTCCGAACCAAAATAACAAAAAAAAAAAAAACGAACTATTCAACCGCCTGTTGTTTAAAGAGCAAAATAACAAAAATTGTATGATAGACATGATCGTAAAATTTCGTACATCTCCTACATCTCGTAAACATATAATAATAGAAAGGCAGACAAATACACATACATACAAGTACATTTGGCCAAATTATTCCACCTCCACCTTGTATGAATCGTATTTGTGTTGATTTGAATTGAATTGGCTTTCTTCGTATTTTTTTTTTTTTAGTTTGATGTTGGTTTTGTTGCCCCAAGTTGCCTTGTGTTAATCTATTTTTATATATAATTTTCGAATTGTTTAAATTTCTTTAACATACTATACGTTTTTTTTCCTTTTGTTATTTAATTTTTGTTTTTGTGCGTTATTTTTTCCGTACAGTGTTGAATATCATATTAAATTTTTATTTTTTTATTTTTAAAATGTTCGCTTATGGATTTTACTCTGTGAATTGTCCGCCTGTCGGTCTTTTTGGTAGTTCCGCCATGTTTAATAGTTAAATTATTTAGCTTTTAATATAAAATTCAATTAATGTATGTATGACCCTGCCAATTTTTTTTTTCTTTTTTGTTTCTGCGTTGGATGTGTTTGCCAAAAAAAAAAAAATTATTTAAATTTTTTTTATTAACAATGTGTACTCATTTTAAATGAAGTTTGTGTGTGTTTGTGTAATTTGCATCTGGCAACTCTTTATTGATTTGCATTAATTTTCGTGGTTAAATAAATTTTATTCATCTCTGGTATTTCCTGATTAAGGACTCTTCAGAACCCCTTGTCAGTAAACCTCTTAGAAGTCTGTCTTACTTTAATTTTAATAAAATGTTTGCTTTTTTTTAAATTCATACAGTTTGTATACATTTCTTAAAGCTCAGCTTTGTTAAACTCATTCTTTAGAAGCTTTAAACACAACTTTCAATGTATTTTCTTTTAGTTTTTCTTTTATTGTTTTACTCCTTTTAATTTTTTTCTGGTTTTAGTTAGTAACGATTTTTTAGTAAAGATTAAAACAACTACTAGAAGTAAATACATAAGAGAATATACAACTTTCTTCACTTCTTAATGGGGAATAGACACGATCAAAATACTCATCATGCCTTTTAGTAGAATGTGGTAAAATGTTTGTGTTGTTACATAGAAAAAAATCATTTTTTTTGTTTTTCCATCAAACACCGTACGTGTAACACATGAAAACACACTTTTTGATAAAAAAAAAAAAAAACTACCACAATGCTTGCTGAGTATGCTTGATGTGTGTCACGTAAGAATGACTATTGGATCTTTCGAAGGGAAATTGAAAGCCGTTTAGAAAACTTTTTAAGGGTAATTTGAGATTTAAAAAATATAAAAAATGTGTAAATTAGCCTTCCACAAGGCCTAAAATATAAATCCTAAATGACTTTTACCGTAAACTACTACTTACGTACGTGTGCATGTAAACACACACATATATATTTATTTTATAAAATATCGCTCGGGTATGAAATGCATCTCACACGTACCTACGTACATACACAAAATTATCTCTTCACGAAGCAATTTTTAAAATTTATTGTTTCAAAAAACTTATTTCCTAATTGTACTTGACCATAATATTTAGTTTAAAAATTAAAAGTAATATATTTTTGACACTAAACACATACATGCATACGGAAATATTTTTTTTTTAAATTTTTAAAATATGTATGCATTAAATCAAGAATTTGCAAATGAATTTTATTTTTTGTTCAATCCCGACATAATAAAAATTTTAAGAACATTTTGTTTCTTTGTGTGGATCTTATATTGGCGTAGAACTAGATACTTATCGAGATTTACAAACTTTCGCAGAGAGATTTTTGTTTAGATAAAACTTATGAGTCATAAATTTTATCTAGTTTCCGATATTGAGGGTGCCTTAGTAAGAATGAACTTTTTAATTTATTTTTTTTTTTGTCCAAGCGACAACTTTAAAATTTGACAGCTGTCACAGAAAAAATCCTTTGCATCTACGTACCGGTAGGTCTCTTTAAAAAAATTCAACATCGTTCTCAAAAACGTCATATTTCACTAAGCTCTGCGCAATGAATTTTGATAAAAGACCTCCACCTGCAGACCATGGAAAGGGTCGGCAATCTGTTCAATGAGTAATGAAGAAATGTTAAAAAAAGATTAATAAGATTCTTCCCAACATTCTAATTAGATAGATCGAATGTCATTGTACACAAAAGACATTAAATAACATTAAATTACATGGTTTGATAACTTTTTAAGTGACAACAAAAAATTATTATATGAAAATGGTGGACTACATTTTGTTGATATTTGTATGGGAATATATAGGATAATCTTAATGCCATATCTCCAAAACCACTAGGCCGATGTGATGAAAACTTCACATTTGATAAGAGAAGGAAAAAAAAACAAATTTTAAAAATAAGTACTATGATCCCTAATTCTAATTTCATTAAATTGTAACATAAATATAATTTCAAATTACATATGAGTGTACCGATAAAGAGTGCTGATGATAAAATCGTACCTGGTTAAGAAAATGCATTCCACCCGGCTAACATCGGAATCAGTTTTAAATATTCGTACACCCAATTTACATGATGAATTTTATGACGTCCAATTTTCTTAATTCTCTTTTTAAATTGCTACCAAAAACTACTCAAATTCATACGACGGTTTTTTTTGGAGGTCTAATTTCTGATTTTTATTGTAGACTATTGAATTTATATTTTGTATAGTTTTTATTTTCTTTATTTTGAATGTCGAAAAAACTAATTACTGTTTAATATTTTTTTTTATCAGTCAAAAAGCACAATCCAGTTGATGAGAATATAAAAATAAAACGTAACAGAAAGAACAGAAAAAAGTGTAAAGCGAAGTGTCAAAAAAAACATGACAACAGAAATCATGTCTGTTGTATTTTAATTTTATGAACTTTTTCAATTTGTATTATATTTTAAATTTTAGGATATAAGTTCAATGTGATAACGACAAGAATATTTTATTTTCTACCCCTCCTTCTTCTCTACACCGCTTGCTACCAAACAAAAAAATGACGTTCAAAATTGGACGTCATAAAATTCATCATGTAAATTGAGTGTTAAAATGTTTACAATCTAATTTAATTTCAAAAATGTTTTAGGAAATTAAATAATATAATAAATGAGCTTGAGCCAAAATAAAAATGATTTAAAGTAAATTTAATAAAAAATGTTCGAATAAAAAAATATTAATATATAATTGTATTAGTTTAGTTTTAATATATTTCATAATTTTTTCTAATTCAGCCTTATTTTATTCCAAGATAGGATAAAATACACACACTATTTTAAATTTAATGATATGGCTTGTAAGCCATTTTTCTTATGCTTGTGCAGTTCTAGTATAAGAATTTATGTGGGAGAAGCCAAAAAAATGCGTATTAACATTTTTGGTTATCTAAAAAAAATATCGAATTTTAAATGAATAAAATAAATAAACTTTAATTTGCATCAAGGTGTTTGTTACTTATACTATTTTAAGATCAAATGTTTTTTTTTTATTAAAGAATATTGTTGATCTATTTATAAAGCGCATGACACAGATTTAACAAACAAAACAAAGCAAAGATTGAATTATCTCTAGCAACACAATTGAGTGCGTACCTTAATATTTATATATTTATGTATTTATTGTATCAAAAAAATATGTGCATCTGGAATCTCAAAAAAAAAAACAACTGCAATTAAAGAATAGTTTAAATGATTATAAGAAATTTAAACTGTTTTGTAGTCAATAGGTAACCAGGAACTTATTTTATATATAAAAATATTCCACACTTACCTTTAATTATACTAATCGTATTAGAGTTACTTTACTTTGGTTAATTATTTCCGAGTATATTTTTTACTTATTACATTGTTGTCTTTTGCTAGTCAAGCCATTTTATTTGATACCCGTAGTGATGGGGTTAAGAAAAAAATGTTCCACCATTTTATTTTAGATGTCATCTTAAACTTTAAACTCTATCATAGTTTAATGTATTCTACTGATCAAGTCCTTTAATTTTATAACAATATTGTGGAGCTAAAATTTTTAATTACTAGACTTTACCCACACGCAAAGAAAAACCATGGTCATGACAGGATCGCGACTTTCATAATATTTTTTCTAAAACAATATTTGGTTGACGAAAACAAGTAATAGTTATTTTTATTTCATTTCATCATATAGTTTGTCACGATAATCAAGCATTTTTTTGAATTGTATCATTTAATGTTTACTTTTCGAAAAAATTTCAAAATGGTTATCATTTAAAAATAGTATGATTTAAAAAAATTAATGCGACAAAAATAACATTATATTCAAAAGCATTAAAAATTACAAATAATCATAAAATAATAACATTATGATTACAAATTAATAAAGCTATCATTTTTTTAGTAATAATTTGAATTTAACCGTTCTTCTTCTTGCTAAATAAATTTTTATTATTTTAAAAGTTTGAGATTTCAAAAAAATGAACAAAAATTTTGAAAAATTAAAGAAAATTTACAAATAAACGAGAAAATGTAAAAAAATATTGGTATAAAAATTGCAATTAAATTGGTAAGTACAATCAATATGTGTATGTTACAGCAAAAGACAATAATTTGCCGTAAAAAAGCAAAGATTGTCGATTTCAATTGTAGTCATATTGACTGATACTTAAATTAAACATAATAATGATAACTGGTAACCATTATATGTTCTAACCATAATCATACAATTTAATCATAGTATGTTGCTCTTCGATTATGGTTACCACAACCATGTTTTTTATTTGCGTGCATATATACATTTATTCTACGCCATTTTTATAGTAGCGGCCATCATGGATTTCAAATTTTTTATAGTGTTTTATATAGTCAATATGCTAGTCAATCCCTTTTATTTTATTCATGTTCATTAGTGGCCGATTTGTCGAACATTTTTTATTAAAATCCTAAGAGGCATAATATGCCTCTATATATATTATATAGTAACAAACGTGTCTACACGCAAAAAAACATGGTTGTAGTAATCTTAATCGAAGAGAAATATACATATAATGATTGAATTGTATGATTATGGCTAAAACATGTAAAGGTTGCAAGTTTTCATTATTATGTTTAATTAATAATATAAATAATATGAACAATCTGTGCTTTTTTCAAAGACAAATTATGTTTTTTTCAAATTACAATTTTTTATATCAATATTTTTTATATTTTATTGTTAATTTTCATGATTTCCTGATTTTATTTTTTACATTTTTGTATATTTTTCTGCACATGTAAAATTTGTAACTTGAATAATACTTTTGATTCACACAATATTTAATGAATATTGTAAATTGTTGTAATTCTTTTGAATTTAATGATTTTTTTTTTTTGCAAATACATCATACTATTTTTGTTACAATAATTTTGTAAATCATACTATTTTTACAGAACAACCATATCGAAATTTTCATGAAAAGTACAAATAAAATGATATAATTCAACAAACGCTTGATTGTCGTAACGAAAGAATTGTGGGGAATCATTATTATTTTAACCAGCATACAGACAAACGGACATTGCTCAAACAAGTTCTCTATTCATAAGTTTTCAGAAAATTTATAGTATAAATATCCTCAGTATTTAAGAAATAACAAACAAAAATACAAAGCTAAATATACCCTTGGCATCGCAGGTGAAGGGTTTAAAAATATTAGAAATAACTGTCAGAAACTTTAGATCATTTGAACAAAGAAAAAAATGTGTGTCATGGAAAAATATGAAAAAAATTAAAAATTGCTGGCAAAAGCAAAGTAATGAAACAAAAAATTATCCACATCTGTTGCAACTGAGACATGTCCTTGTGAAAGTTTAGGTATGAATGAAACCAAAACCGGTATATCTCAGAGAGATAACAGTTTTCTTATGTTTCAATGAAAACAGCTGTATTAAATAAATATAAACAGCTGATTTTTAAATTAGGCAAAACCTGTTGAATGCTCTACTTGAAGTCAATACGCAGTCTCCGATTTTTTGTTTGGGTCCATCGTACAGAGCGCTTATAAATAAATTCGTTTTTTATGCAGAAAAACAATAAAAACATATTTATCAAGTTCTCTCTTCGAAATATTTAAAAAATAAAGTGCAGATTAAAAAAAATGAATCGAATCGGCGCGACAATATGTGTGTTGGCCAAAAACATTTTTCATATAATTTTTACAACATATTTTATTCATACATACTATTTTCTTATCTTAATTTTTTATGACTGTAACTACTTTTGCTTAGCATTTATTGTTGTTCATTTAATCAAATGTTTTTGTAGTTCCAATTATAATTATTATTTAATATTTTTTCGTCCTTTTTCTATTACTATTATTTATTTTATTTTATTGAATTCAACTTGTGATAATGTTGGGGCTTTTTATACGGTTTTTCACAAATAGGGTACATACTTAAGGATTGTAAACAATCAAATACAATATCCACCCTCTCTTAATGTTTAACTTGCATTTGTGTTTTATCATTTGAAATTTGTGTGTGTATTCGTACATATTATAATCAGGGGTGGCGTTTATTTAAATTGTTAAAGTCACTAGTTTTAAGATAAAACTTTCGTAAGTCCGAGGCCAATAAAAATGTTACTCAAAATGGATACAATAAATTGTCTGCCCCATACCAACATACACACTGTTGATAACGGACTACACAAAAACACAAATATGATTAAAATAAAAAGTTTTACAAATTATGGCAACAACTGGTTACATTACCATCGAACTGATGGTTAAAGCAAAAAAAAAAAAAATATAACAAAAAGTGATAATAAAAAATAAGAAACAATTACAGCAACAAAAAAAGACTTTAGAAGTAAATTTCGTTCTCACTTACCTTTGATAGGAAATATAAATACAATAACCATTTGATTATCGAATTCTATTTCTTAACAGCTTGGGGTTTAAATAGATAATATTTACAACCAATACCGATCAAAGATTGCTGATGATGATGCCGTAGCTGGTTTCGAAAATGCATTCGACTCGGCTAGTGTCGGTAAAAAATATACTTTTCAGTGTATTCTTTCATTATCACAAAAAAAATTTCATTTTTTAATAATTAAAACAATTAAACAAAAAACAGCAGGCAGTTGTCCGAGGCCTTCGGCCACGGACTGTCCCTGCATGCTGTGTCAGAGACACGGCCATTAAGTTTAACGTAGAATACGCCATCCGATAAGACAGAAAACATATACAACAATAAATAATAAATAATATAAGCAAATAAATTTATTTATTTTAATAGTTACTTTTGATAATATACATGTTAAATTCAAATTCACATTTACCATTTTGTTTCACTTAAATACATAAGTAAATATACGAAATTTCAATATTTCATCAATCGATACAACTGCCGAAGGTTTGTGTCCACACTGAAAATGCAGCATAGTTTGTGTTCACGTTACAAACTCAAACACTCAACCAAACACCACACATATGTTTGAGTGTATGTGTTTAAACAATTTTCATTTGAGAAATTTAAATATTAGGAAGATATCAACCAATATGAAATGTATATCAGACGAAAAATAACATCTTCATTTACCTAAAAAAAAAATTTTTTAAAAAGTTATCTCGCCGTTTCCTCATAGTCAATGAAATAAAGATTACAACAATAACAATCTGACATGACTCCCTATACCGTAAGGTAAGACGTATTCTACGCCAAAAATTATACAAACTTGAAAGCCAGTATTAAAAATCTAATTAACAGTTTAATTAAACTATAAATATTTATACTTATACTTTAATAGCAATAAATTCTAAATTAATTTAAATTCATTTTATTCTGACTTAAGTTCATTTTCCTATTATTAAACTTCCTAAAACAGTTTTAAATTAAATTGTAAGAACTTAATACCATAGACAGACGACAGGGTTAATTTGCATTAAAATCTCACTAATGCACTTTAATTTATTTACTGTGACAGACGACTGTTTCTGCATTTAGTAAAAATTGTAAATGCAATCACAAATCTGAACATGTTCCTACAAGTTGGGATGGCAGAAGGACACTCTGAAATAAGAGAAAGGGAATTGTGGAAATTCGCAGGCTTAATGGTATCTTTTCATGGAGGTTATAATTCATATGTGGGTATATAGTATTTTTTTAAAGGACAGTAACTGCACTTTTTGGGAGAGTGACGTGCTTACGATGGACGATACCAGTATTAGGAAAACTTTCGCCTAAACAGAAAGGCATTCCAAAAAATATGTAAAAAATTTCAACATATCGAATCTATTTTTATTTTACATTTTTGATTTTTTAATTTTTTGATTGATTGCCGACCGTGTTGCCATATTGAAATTGCTAAATGCAGTATAAATTCAATTTGATTTAGTGCATTTACGTGAAATCTAATACACATTGGAATGGGGATAATTCAAATAGTTAACGCTGTCGTCTGTCTATGGTATAAGAATATTGAAAAATTATTCCGATATAAACCAAAAATACAAAAGTTCAATTAAATAAAAATGTATAAGTATAGCAAACACACATGACACTTTGTTTATGACATTCAGGAATTCATTGTTCAGTGTTTATTGCCTTGATAGTTCTTATAAATAAAAATAAATAACAAAAAAATACAACTGTGCTTTCAACACTGCCAATCGAACGATGGTGTTAAGGATATGAGAGAATATGAACATAAAGAAAATGTCATGTGATAATAAAGAAAAAGACAAATTTAAAAAATTAATACTATGCTTCCCTAGTTCTACTTTCATTAAATTGTAAAATAAATAGTGTTTTTAAACAAAATATTAGTATGCCAATAAATAGTGCTGATAATGAAATCGTAGGTGGTTTCGAAAATGCATTTCTCTCTGCTAATACCGGAATAAGTTTTCAATTTTCTTAAATGTTTACAATTTAATTGAAAAATATTTTAAGAAATTTAATAATAAGAAAATGATATTAAGACAGAGCAAAATGATTTGCAATGAATTTACATAAAAAGGAAAAAATTTCGACTGAACATTAATTTATAATTAAAAATATATTTTATGAATATTAAAAGTAATCAATTATTTTTAACATAGAAAACTTATTTAAAAATTTTAACCAAATTGCTGCCAAAGAAAATATATATGTATTTACTTATTTTACAGTCCTCATTCACATAGGCATATAAATACGTTACGTCTCTGTATTTCTCTATCCATATATTTATCATCTTATCAGTTTTGCCACCCTCGCGCAAATAATTCATTTGCCAAATACCAGCGCAGTGTAAAAAAATGTTTTGGGTACTATTTGAACTCTAATAGATACACATGAGAACAAACATACATACAAACATAGGTATGTATGTGTATTGTCCTATATAAGTAGATTTGTTGAAAATCGAGTACACAAATGTTTTTAATTTGTTATCATTGATAAAATGTTAAACAGTAGCAAAAAGTACAGGGTGCTATAAATTATGCTACAAATTATTTTCCATAGACTTTTTGGGCATGAAAAACGTTAATAGCACTTATTAAATTTTGGCAATGCTTCAAATGTTGTATGTTTTTAAAAGTAAAAAACAAACGTCAACATACAAATATTTACGGAACAATGTGTAGAAGATTTATTAGTTTTTATACCCTTCACCTGTGGTGCACAAGGGTATATATAGCTTTGTCATTCCGTTTGTAATTTCTACAATTTTCATTTCCGACCCCATAAAGTGTATATTTTCTGAAAGCTTATGAATAGAGGAGTCGATTAAGCCCTGACCGTCTGTCCGTCTGTCCGTCTGCCCGTCTGTCCGTGTGTTGGTTGAAATCAACTTTTAGAAGCAACTATATGTTCCTCAGATCTGTATATAGTATCAATCTCTTGGAAATATCCAGGAATGAATCGCTATTGAAATTCAGCACAATCGCCCCATAACTTTCTGAGATATGAGCAAAAAACCACGACCACCTCGTTTTTTTCACAATTACAACAACAACATACATACATAAATATATGTAAAAACCATACAAAAAAAGAAAAAATTACAAAAAGAAAAAATATTAAAAATAAGAAAAAAATAATAAAAAAAAACTACAAAAAAAAAATTTTAAAAAAATTTAAAAAAAAATTTTAAAAAATTTAAAAAAAAATTTTAAAAAATTTTTTAAAAATTTTTCTAAAAAAATTTTTTAAAAAAATTTAAAAAAAATATAAAAAAAAAATAAAATATAAATAATATATTAAATAAAATAAAATAAAATTTTTTTGGCTCAGCTGGGATTCGATGCCACATTTATTCTAACGTGTACGTATGTATGCACGTATTTTATATGAGATGAATGGTGATACAAACAATTGTTATTGCATGACTACACGTTGTGAAGGGTATATAAGATTCGGCACGGCCGAATATAGCACTGTTACTTGTTTATTTTTTATTCCCTTCACCTGTGGTGCAAAGCGTATATATAGCTTGTCATACCATTTTTATTTTATAATTATATATTCATATTTTATTCGAACTTATTACTATATATTAAATTTTGAATGTGAACCATTTTTTATTTTGGCTTAAGTTCATTTATTCTTTCATTTAATTTTATAATTCAAATTTAATTAAATTGTAACCATTTCTAGGAATATTCTTTCTAAAAATTATTTCCGATATTAGCCGAGTGGAATGCATTTTCGAAATCAGCTACGATTTCATCATCAGCACTCTTTATCGGTATACTACTATGTAACTTAAAATTCCTATTTATGTTACAATTCAATGAAATTTGAATTAGTGAATCTAGTATTAATTTTCAAATTTGTTGAATTTTTTATTTCACCTATCAAATGACAATTCATAATTCAACATGTTCATATTCTTTTATATTCGTAATACATTTTCGTTATGCTTTCAATATCCATCCATCACCTAAGCTGATCACTACTAATAGGTCCATTTTATACACACTGATTTTCGTCCTTCGATTGGTAGTGGTGGATTTCTTACTCCCTCAATCCTGCACAAGTACAAGGTTTTGCTTTGACCTCTAGTGATATCAAATTGCCGACTAGTAGTTGTTTAATTTCCTTATCAAGAGGTATTTCTTAATCGTTGTTATTAAATCTTATTGCAATCGGAAAGTTTTAAAAGTTCTGTATTTGTGTGTATGCATTTAAAAATCAATTTTTAAAATTCAATAAATTCTGTACATAATTATTTTGTTTTTTTTTATATTAAAAACCATTAAGATCTAACAAATATAAATATTTATTCAGATCAATATTATTTCGGATTATGAGATTTACTTTACAAAAAGTTTAAAATTTACTAGTTATTCTTATTATTTATTAGTGGAATTTTTATAATAAGTATTGCCTTTATATACATTTTTTTAAGAATTTACTTTCTTTAAAAACTTTGATAAAAATCCTATATGATTGTTAAAATTTTATTTAAACAATTTAAAAATATTTGTGATTATCGCACATTCACATATTGGCTGTAACAGCCAAACCTAAACAAGAGCGGCAAGCGTTTTTTGGCTGTCAAAAATTCTCATGTTAATACAATTTGTATAAAAAACCGAAATACTGAGGCGGCAACGTTTTGCAATTGGAAAATCCAATTTTTGACAAAGCTTTAGGTTTGGAAGTTGGCTGCAGAATAACTGTTTTTTTTTTACTTTTGTAATTGTAAAAAGTAATGCCATTTTAGCTACATTCAGGATAATCAAGCGATTTTATATTTAGTGAGTTTTGTTAAAGACCATAAGTGAACATTACTGTTGATTACATAACGTTGACGCTCAGAGGAATATTACGCTACGCCTGTTAATTGTTAATTGTTGCTTGTTCCGATATCAGTTTTTTCCCGATTTACAGGGTTGCCCATATTCGACGGACCCATGTTTTTTTTTAAAAAATCAAAGAAAAAAATAAAAATTTGGCGGTTGGCAATCTTAATCATTTAATTTTTCCAAGTAGATTTGTTTACATCAATTTTTGAATATGATATCTCTCAAATGGCCGCCTCTGGCGTTGATGGCGTATTGTGCCCTTTTTGCAGCATTTTCCATCGTTTTCGCCAACATTTCGGCCGGAATAGCGGCTATTTGTTCACGAATGTTGTCCTTGAGCTCTTCTAAGGTCCTTGGCTTGTTAACGTAAACCTTTGACTTCAAATATCCCCACAAGAAGAAGTCAGGCGGCGTCAAATCGGGCGAACGGGGTGGCCAGTCCAAATCACCACTTTTCGACATCAAACGGCCCGGAAACAAATTCTTCAGAAAATCGATTGTTATGCGACTTGTGTGCGGTGGACAACAATGGGCAACAATCTTTGCGTCAATTGAATTTTGTACGGGAACAAATGCAAATCAACGCGAATAATCCGTTGTAAAGTGGACCGAGCCATGCCCAACTGCTGAGAACGGCGTTTTTGGGATGTTCTTGGGGACCTCTCAACACTGGCTCGTACGGCAGCGATATTCTCGGCCGATCGCCTTGGTCGACTTTTATTTGGCCTCTTCGGATTAGAAAGAGCCTCACCAGTCGAAAATTTTTCGTATAAACGCTTAATGGTGTTCTTAGAAGGCGCACTTCTCACATTTTTTAATATTTTAAAAGCACGTTGAGTTTTCACAATTGACTTGTTCTGTTGAATGTAAATTTCAACTATTTCAGAGCGCTCGCGTCTCGTGTATTGTTGCATGGTAAAAATCTGCTTGGACTGACGCTTCAAACGCGGTATGTCATTAAGCGATCTGACATCTCTGTCAAAAGTTATGGCGTTGCCAGATGGGTCCGTCGAATATGGGCAACCCTGTATATGAGAAAAGTATTTAAGAATCTTGTGCTTTCAAAATATGACTGTCAAATTATGACTATTGTAATATCTTCTAATATATAAAATTTTGTGTACATATCGGGTAGGTATGAGGTATCGGTCAACATCTATTTTTCATACCCCTCAACGCCCTTTTCACGCCCCCTCAGGTAAGCCAGACTGCTGTACCGATCTTCTTGAAATTTTCACATTATAACCACGCCTACTTTAACGGCCACTTTTTTTAATTATGTACTTACATCGATATAGTTTTTGGTATTTTTCTTCAAATTGTACTCAATTTATAGTCCAGCCAATGCAGAAATAAACAATTAAGAATCGGTCAACATTTATTTTTCATAATTCTAAATATTTAGGGTGACCCACCCCAAGGAACACTTTATGCCTGACCTAAATAACATAACAACTTCGATGAAATTTTAAACGAAGATAGATCTGCGTACTGTAGAAAACATATGGTTTACGTTGTTTTGAATGTATTTAGAGTAAGTTAGTTATTATTATTTTTTTTTCTTAACTAAAAAAATATTTACTAGAAATAATTTTAATGACAAAACAACGTTTGCCGGGTCAGCTAGTCAAATTATAAACATTAAATATGAACATTTATCATTTAATTTAATAAAAAAAAAATTATTGTAAACAATAATATAAAACACAATATTTTAAAGTTAAGAAATTACTTAAGTTATGCTGTTTTCATCAGTCGCAATATAGTCTTATGAAAAATGGCATGATTTTTAGAATTTAAAATTTTTTATCGGATATCAAATTAAAGCATTACAATATTATTCAAGAACCTTCAATAACTTTTATGAATAAAGCAGTAAGACATTGCATATTAAAATTAAATTTAATTTCCAAACAATAATTATACCCTGTACTCCTTCACATTACGATATGCCCTATACGCACTATGAATTCATATGTATGTATGAGTATACATCTATGTATGTTATATAGATTGTATGTATCCGCTTAACTGAGAATCGTTATTTGTCGTTTAACCAAGTTATTCCTGGCAGATACATTTTTCTTCACTTTAGTTACATCCGAGCGCTCCAACTGTTTAAAAGTATTTTAATAAATATCGCAACAAAACCGTTACAAACGCAATAGTGTAAGTTGCAAGAACAAAGAAACTAAAATTTTTGTCTACATTAATCCAATCTTTAATCAACACTTTCCCATAAAAAAGTAATAAAATCAGATGAAAATTACAGCGAAAATTGTTGGCTATTAAAGTGAGCAAATTTTATTGCTAAAAAAATAAGTGAAAATTGTCTAAAATCAAATTAAAGTTCTAATATACAATAGAAAAGTAAAGTGCCAAACCCTTTTTTGGTACAACAGTATGTTATAGAAACATAAAATAAATTGGCCAATATAAATTACCAACAACAATTAAAGGTGTGGTTTTATTAAATAAACAAGTATGAAAAATATTTCAAAGTCTTAATTGTGGGTTAAATAAATGATTTTAAGAAATAAATTTTGCATGATTATGTAAGTGGCTGAAAATTTTTTCCAAAATTTCAACAGCGACCTCTAGAAAAATTGTGAAAATTTTTTAAGTCTCTATACCTGAAGCCGAAGATTTGGAGTCTGCGTTTATCATACGCATTGATAACAAAAAATAAAAAAAAATAAACACTACAAACCGTAAAAACAAGCCAAAATATTATACATAAAAACACTTGTTATTTAATAAGGCCATCAGCCAAACAGACAGACCAACCACCCACCTAAGTATTTCAAACATAGTAACGTCTATGCGAAGAGAGAGGCGAAGTTTGTTTACAAACATTACAACAGATGAGTGTATGAAACACATGACTATGAGATGATGCTTAAAAGACTAGTTAAGAATTTTGAGAACAAAACAAAGGATGTGCTAACAAGTGATGATTTAGAGAGTGAAAATAAAAATCTAGGTGACCTACATTAATGCTAAACAAAGCCGGCTTGTCATTTTATATTATTCACTTGTATTGTTATACGTGTACTTGTTGAAATCCACTTAGGGATTTAAGTACGCTTCAAAAAAGTTATTCAATGGTACTTTTAGTGGAATCGAATTTTAAAAAGTATAAATTTACTTTATTTAAAAAGATTAGATTATTAAAATTTAGAAAATGCCGTTAAGGTCATATTAAATATTAATAGGAATTAAAATTACAGGAATATTGATTGCCAAAAAACTGGTATTTTTTTATTTAAATTAAAAAATAATAGTGTTAAATGGTGTAATAATGATAATACCCATCGCCAACATGCACATATGAATAATTATTATATCGTTTCCAAGATTTAATATTCAATATTATACCCCATTTTATTTTATTATTTCTGAAACCATCTTGGTTTTAAAATTTTTACATAATTAACTGTATTCTCCTAGTCAAGCTCTTACATTTGATAATCATATTGATGGGTTTAAAAAAAAATTCCGCCATTTTGTCGTATGCCATCTTGAATTTTGAATTTTACACTTTTGTATAGTAGTTCTGTATTCTACTTGTCAATTCCTTTTATATGATACCAATGTTGGAGTGGTTGCAAAGAACAAAGCCGTAATTACTATATTGGACTCATACATATAGACGCCCTTTTAATTCGGAAACCATTTTGGATCTTGCACTTTTAATTAGCTCAGTTTGTTCTACTAGTAAGTAAAGCTCTATAATTTATTAACAATTGAGGGAGTACACTCTCAAAAACTAGATTTAACACATCTCTAAATATATTTTACGCCATTTTGTAGTGGCGTCTATCATGGATTTTAATTTTTTTTTTAACATTTTATATTTCGTTAGCAAATACCTTTCATTTGATACCTATACTGACTTTATAGTTTGTGTTGTAGCTGAAAAAACTCGACCTTCTGTTGTAAATTTCTAGAGAGAAAACACCGAAGCAGTTGTATTTTCGTGCTTATATCTCAGTTGGTTTAAAAACGATTTGTGAGTTTTTCTTACCAATAATTTTTGAGGCTACGGCTTATAACTTGTGTTTTTACCGTGTCCTAAATTTATTTAGAAGCTTGAGAAACTTGATATATTTAAAAAAATATATATAATATATTTTTATTTTATAAAAAAATTTTTGCTTATAACTTTGCCGATTTGCAACCAATTGGCCAAAAAAAAAAATTTTCATATATGTCTAGAGGCATATTATTATATCTATAAATAGTACAATATACACATGTAGGGGGAATATTGAAGCAGACCACTACTATCACGGGTCCCTTTTCGACCCCCTTCGCTCCTCAGTGATTTCGTGTCTACCGATCAGTATACCTTCAATCACTGAGTCCCGCGCCACAACCGGCGTTTGCTCTGGACTAGGAAAACAATTTCACACTGCCGACTGGTGATTGTCGACAATCCTCATCGCACAGTCCTTTGTAATCGCCAGCATCTCCCTCGGACTAAGGTCCCCCATCGCACTCACACTTAATGTGTGCTTGCTTGTGATCCTTAATCTTCCGCTCGCCAACGCCGGACACTCGCATACTACATGCGCTGCCGTCTCGGCATCTTCCAGGCACATTCTACAAATATCATCATCCACGATCCGCATCCTTTTCAAATGATATTTGAAGTTACCATGTCCTGTAATCAACGCAGTGATCCAGCTCATCATACTCCGATTAAAACCGAGTATCTTCACTGCACCCCTGCCAAGTGGCTCCCTGAGCACCATACGGGCCTGTCTACACGTGGTTCCCTCCATCCACCTTCGCAAGTTCATAGAGTTCACCCATTGAAAGATCCTCGCCCGCACTAACCCATTACCCAGAGCAGTTCTGCTAAAAACTGTGTCTATTAAATTATCCTAGCGCTGAAATATGTTAAATTTTGTGGTTAAGACATGGGAAGGAACAAAGCAGTCGGTTTTATTTGCTCATATATGAAAAAATTATGGGGAAATTATGTAAAATTATGGGAATATTATGTAAGATTCCATTCCCGAATATTTCCAAAAGTTTTATAACACAAACAGATCTGAGTTACATGTGGGGTCTTCTGAAAGTTGATTTCAACCAACACACGGAAAGACAGACGGATATGGCTCAATCGACTCCCCTTATTATATGCTTTCAGAAAAAATATACTTTTTGGAGTCAGATGTGAGTATTGTAGAAATTACAAACGGAATGAAAAAGCTTTATATATCCTTTGCACCACTTAAACTGGATTTAATTATTGAGGCAAAAATTAAACTTATACATGTCCCAACCACAAACAAAATTTTGGAATTTTATAAGCATTCGCTAAATGCTTAAATTATTATTTTTTAATCAGTAGAAGAAAGGTGAAACTTTGAACATAAAGAGATAAAATTAGCGCTTAATAATTGCAAAATATATTAAAAAAAGTACACCTTCTAAAAGTGCGCTTTGGTAACAAAGTTTTTTGGTGTGGTATGTTAAATCAAACTTCAAACGCACTGAGGCGTATAAGCGATATTCAAAAAGAGAACTGTTACCACCTAGAGCCTTTTAAACTGGTCACTTTTAGCTTTATATAAAAAAATTTTTCCACAATAATTTGCGCATCTAAAAGGTCTTCCAAAAAACATGGTTTCTTTTTGAAATATAATAAATCAAACTGTCTGTAAGGTATTCACGAAATTTTTTTTTAATTAAAAGCACCCATTAATTGAATATGACATAGTTTTAAATGCCTGCCATGGCTTCAGTGACAAACCCAATTTTTATTTATTCCATCTCATAAATTTGATTACAATACGATGACTGGAAAAATGTTAGTTTTAATATCATCTGTTTAGGGACTATTTACATAGAACTGAGACTTTCGAAAATATTGATATACAGCGAGAGAGCTAACCATACCCTTAAATTATTAATGTTGAATCTATTGTGGTGTTGTATGTATATCACGTAGCGCTAGAACCACATGACCTGTACTTTCATGACCTTCATTTCGGGAAAATTAAATTTAAATACAACATTTGTATCTGCACCACTATAAAGTATCTGATAACTTCTGATTCAGTTGAATATACCCTTTGCCAAACTTAGAAAGTTTAAATTTTTAAAAGTTAAATTTCTTGTGCTCAGCATGATATCGACTCTCTTGAGCTCTTCCGCACACCTACAACGAAAAGTGGAAATATTTTTAACGTATATTTTTGCTAATAGTTTAACTATCCAGCTGCCCCAATTTTTCAACCAAACATTGTTCAGACATATACTTTAATTAAGACAATTAAAACTTAAATTGAATTGTTGACTAAGTAGTGTATACACATATTCAATTAAGCTTACTCAATTAGCATTTAACAATTTAAAATATTTGTATTTTGTTCTATTAAACTTGTGCTTAAAGAGGTCAGATTTCTTAGAAGTATTTTCGATAAAAATTTGTTTGAATTTATAAAGCAATAAATCAATTTTAACTTACATTCCCTTTTTGTTTTTACTTTATTTAATTTTTATTTTTGTTGCATTTAATTTTGTTGTTTGATTAATTCATTAATTTAGTCCGTAAATATTTATTATAATAAAATTTTTCATAACTAATTTATTTTTCTGTTTGTCTTAAATTATAAAAAAAATTAAAGAACACAAAGTTTTAAAAATGTGAATCTATATTTTTTTACATTTTAAATCACATTTTTAAATGGACTTTAAAAAAATAAAACTAACGAACCTGTGTATAGAATTGTGTCTTCTCACAGAACAGACTTGTTAGCTCTGACGCAGTTAGTGGTGAAATTTAGAAATAATTCCTTAATGTTGTATAGACATTTGAAATCAACGGTGTCTTAATTGTTTCAAATTCTTAATTGCGCAATTAAGGTGTATGTCTGAATATATTATTAAAAGGGCAGCTACTGTTGTCAGAAAAATCTCAAATCAGCCCTAGCTAACATATATGTTACTAACAAAGCTTTAAGAATTAGATGAGATTTTAAAGCTGTAATAAATATGGCTATTAGCCATCATTTACTGATTAAATTGACAATAATAATATTAATAGCCGCAATAAACTTACGACGATCAATTAAAACTCGTGGGAAACCCATATAAAAAACTTACACGTGACAAATTTTATATTTATAGCACCGTGTTCAACATGTGGTACACAAATCCTTAATAATGTTCTGCTTTACTTATGATAAAAGCTTTAACGAAATTTGTGGCAATAAGGAAAAACTGTTTGTCTGTTTTTATATATTTTTACTTTTAAATATTTGAGTTGATTTTTAAAAATTTATTCCTTTTAACTAAATAAATTAAAGATTAATTTTATTTGATTTTCGTATATTTAGCTAAATTATAAGTTGAAATAAGTTATTATGCCAACTTATATTGGCTCTTTAAAAAAAATAGGCAATAAGTTGTTATGCTAGAACTTCCTGTAAATTTTTCCAAAATAGTTAAAAGTTTGCCTAATAGGGCCCATATACAACACCATAATAATTGTGCAATCAAGTGACTGTGCCAGCTGATTGACCGTGTATGAGGTTGTGGTGTGATTGTACCAGCTGATGGTGCTTTATCAAAAATAGGTTGATATTTTTTTTATTGTACCAGCATGATTTAGTCGTGTGTGGCAAAATTAGATCATAAAAGATAAATCGGCAAGGCATAAACATCAAAAAAATACAACATTTTAAATATAAATGCCAAATCATAGCCATTTCTTCATCCAAACACGTTTTTCTTTGCTCCTAATTTGTTTTCGTTTTAGGATAATAGTAATAATAAGTGCAGCACAAATTTTTTCGTTATTCATTACAAAATTTTCCACACAATTTTTGGGTACAAAATTGATTTTTGTACCACCATGCTGGTGTAGTGTGTGCTTAAAGCTTAAGGTAGAATTAGTCTTTACTTTCTGTTCCGTTCCGAATCAGCTGACTTCATTCTGTTAAATAGAAAATGTGTACAAGTCGTTAGTTGTTCTTTTACTTTCCGTGCCGTTGCGGACGAACCTGTATAAAATAGAATTCAACGTTAAATGACGGCCATTAAGAGAGAAACAGCTGATATTTAGGTGCCTATATTTTAAAGGTGGCTGCAACATAGAGACTCTGTTTGCTTATAGATGAAATCTGACGCTACAATTATTCTTTTTATACCCTTCACACAGTGAAAAAGGGTATATATAGGTTTGTCATTCCGTGTGAAATTTCTACAATTTTCATTTCCGACCCCATAAAGTATATATTTTCTGAAAGCTTATGAATAGAGGAGTCGATTAAGCCCTGACCGTCTGTCCGTCTGACCGTCTGTCCGTGTGTATGTTGAAATCAACTTTTTGAAGCCCCCCGACATAGGTTGGACCCGGGTAAAGTATTAAAATATCAGAAATATTCGGGAGTAGATCGGTATTGAAAATCAGAAACATCGGTACATAAACAACTGAGATATGAGCAAAAACCCACGACCACCTCGATTTTCTTTTCATAAAAACAACATTACAACAACAACATACATACATACAAACGTGTATACTGGTTAGAGAAAACGTGGCATCGAATCCCAGCTGAGGCAAAAAAATTTTTTTTTAAATTTTTTTAAAATTTTTTTTTTTAATTTTTTTTTTATTTTTTTTTTTATTTTTTATTTAATATATAATATATATTTTTATTATTATTTTTTTTTATTTTTTTTTTTTAATTTTTTTTTTATTTTTTTTTTTGTTTTATATATATTATATATGTATATAATAATTTTTTTTTTTTAAATTTTTTTTTTAAATTTTTTTTTTTTTAATTTTTTTTTTATTTTTTATTTTTTTTTTGTTTTTTTTAACATACATACGTGAATTTACTGTTATTGCATGACTACACGTTGTGAAGGGTATATAAGATTCGGCACGGCCGAATATAGCGCTTTTACTTGTTTTATGTATGGACTTTGACGAGAAAAATAAACAAAAAAGATAATTAGCTTGTTTTTGTAAGATTACCTTATAAATTAAGGCAGATGATTTTTTACAGAAGAAGTAACCACAAAAATTAAACAACAGAACGGCACGTCACAGAACGACAACAGAAAGTAAAGACTAATGAAGCCTTTAATTGCACAAACACTTGATTGCACAATTTTATAGTGTTGTGTATGGGCCCTATAAGGAAAGTTTTGAATTTCAGAATTGTAACGATGTAACTTCTTTGATTTTACCTTATGTCGACTTAAGCAGTTTTTCCTTTTTTCCATAAAAATATTATCACTTACATGGTACAATTAGGACAGCTAAAAAGTATTTTTTTTTTATTTTAGTACCATTCAAAATCTGCATTTGTTTATCTTGATGCATAATCATAATAAATCCTAACATAAGCATACGGCGAAAAAAGTATGTAAACGATTGAAGTGCTGGAAATATAGTTTTTTCCTCTTATTTTTTATTTATTCTTGCATGCATGTCCTTAAATAACTTTTCTGCCCGGCTCACGCAAACACTTGTTGCAGCTCTTTCGTACTGTTATTGTAGTTTCCGTTTTCACATCAATTAAGTTGTTATTGTTTGCTAAAGAATTGTAGGATTTTAGGCTTTTCTACGTATACATACATACAAATGTTTGTATGTATGTATGTATTTAAAAATAAAAACACTTCAGTGTTTACGATTAAAAAAGGAATCAATTTGATTTAATGGCCAATTAGCATGTTATACGCCTGTTTGTCTGTCAGCGTTATAAAGCGTTTTGATAAGTCAAGTTAAAATGCGATACGCTGGCAAATTTATGGGTGTGATTGTTTTAGCTTGTGTTAGTCTTCAATAGGTATTAGGTTGTTGTATAAAATTTAAACAATTTATTTGTAAAATAATATGGGAATTGTAATGAATAATGTTAGAAGTTAGTTTTAATAAGCTTAATTTCATAATTAAAAAAAAACCTTGAAGTGTTAATAACTAAATTGTTTCCAATATAAATAAAAACTTAATTATTCAAAATATAACGATCTATCATCAGTACTATTTTTCAAATCTATTTTAAATTATTTTCTATTTACAGTCAAACTTCTTTATAGTGAACTTCTTCTATATAATGAAGTTCTCCTTATTATGAACTAAAATCAAGAACACAGCTTTTTCGTTCCACTTTCAATGTATTTCGATCTCCATATAATGGATTTCCATACAGTGAATCTTTCTTTACTATGAACAAAATTTTGGAAACAAAAATACATTTTACGTGTGTTTTTGTCTCCATATAATGAACTAACTTTAGCAGCTTTTTTTACACTATTTATACAGAAAATAAGTAATATTTTTGGGATTCCCAAAATATGGAAATAAAAACAAAAAAGTTAATGATTTGCCTTTTAACATCAGTTGACCGAGTTCAGTGGACGAAAATGACGCACCGGAGTAGTATTTTTCTTTTAAAAAAAGGTATTAGTAATAATTAAGGTTGAAGAAGGAACATCAAAGAAAACATATATTTTCCGTCCGATGAAAATATTAAGAATAGAATAGAATAGTTTTTTAGAAAGTCGTGAATTACAGTAGATTATATATATCAGATGACGATGAAGAGAAACTGGGTGGTGAAGTAATGGCAAATATTAATAAAACGTCTCCTACATTAGAACACGTTTCCTCTTCACTTAATGTACTACGAACTTTTTTGGAGATGTTGAGCAATGTTCCGACAAATGTATTTAAATGTCTTAATGTCATTAAAGCTTTTATTGATAAAAAAAAATGGAAAAATGTTGTTCAAACAAAAATACCTGATTAATTTAAATAAATAACAAAACAAAACAAAATATTTCTGTATAATGAAGTTTCTATATAGTGAAATAATTACCTCTCCCCGTAAAGATTCACTATAGGGAAGTTCGACTGTAGTAGAATTTTAAAAATCAACATCGTTTCACAATGTCAAACTGCAATAAAAAAAATCATGCCATTGTGCAGATTCTGTTTTTAAATGTATCTATTTGTCAAAGAAAAATGTTGAAACAATATTAAAAAATTTAATTACATTATAATGAAAAAGACTAGTAGTATTTGTAAAATTTTCAAATTTTTAAACAACTTTCCACAAGCCATATGTGTGGCTAGGCGAGGTCGATTTTTAATATCTGTCATTTGTAAAGTTTGAATAATTTTTTTTTTCATTTTTTATTAAGGACTATCAAAATTTATAGTTTTTAACTTAATTTAACATATGTACTTGAAATACCCGTATGTCATAGCCTACATTCGCCTAGAAAAACTGTGGGGAATAAATTTTCTCTCATTGTACAATTTTTTTTAGGCTCTGCTGTTTCCAAAATATGTTTGGTATTACCAACTGACTGGTTTAAGATAATATCTCTAATTTTATATCCACACATATTAACCAGTAATATTTTCAGTACTTAATTTTTACTAAAACTAATAATATGGGATATTATTTTAAAACTTTGTTTGAACGGGAAACATCCATTTTGGAATAAATAGCTTTTGAAATCCAGCACAATCGCCCCACAACTATCTGATATATGAGTACATAGAAACGACTGCTTTCTTTTTTTCCCAATATTTTTTCCAAAAAAATCAAATCTTTTCAAAACTAGGATAATTTATTGGCACGTTTACTACTCTTTGTATGATATGATATGCCTCTAGGGCATTGGACAAATCTATTCGACAAAGTTATAGGCAAAAATAATATTGAAATATATATTCATGTTTTTTAAATATCTCATGTTACTAAAGCTCCTAATTAATTTTCGGGAACGCTGAAGATACTAAAATACAAGCCATAGTCTCGAAAATGATTTGTTGAAAAAACTGACAAATCGGTTTTAAACTGACCAAGATATAAGCGCAAAACTGCAAATACTTTGGTGTTTTTCCTAAGATTTACAAATGAAAATCGATATTTGTTAGTAGTAGAGTAGAGAGTATCATTATGGGTATCAAAATACAAGCAAAATATAAAACACTTTTGAAAAAATGCATAGTGGCCGCCTCTACAAAATGGCGTGCAATAAATTTATATATGTGTCAAATCTAGTAATTTAAAATGTATCCACTTTAACCTCATTAATATTGATATCAGACGAAAGGGCTTAAACACTGGAATACAGTCAAATAGAAACAATTAAAATCCAAGATGAATAAATAATTTTATAATTTCTTTCTCAGCCCCATCAATATTAATATTAAATGAAAGGGTTTGGCCAGTAGAATACAGTAAACTATGAGAAATTTAAAATCCAAGATGGAGGACGAAATAAAATGGTGGATAACTTTTTTTCTCAACCCCATCAATGTTTGTATCAAATGAAAGGTCTTAACCAGTAGAATACAGTAAACTATTTAAAATTAAATATCCAAGATGGGGTTGATGGCGTTTTTATCTCAACCCCATCAATTTGGGTATCAAATTAAAGGGTTTGCTTATTAGAATACAGTTAAATTATATTTAAAAAAATTATATTAATAATTATTTAATAGAATAAAATTTAAAATTAAAAATTATGTCGGAAATAATAAATCAATAATAATATAGCATTAAATCGGAATTCTATACTAAGCTTTAATATGGTCGCTAAGCCTATGTGCATGATGGTGATGATGTATTCGTTACGGCCGAATATAGCATTCTTGCTTGTTTAGGGTACGATCAAGTCAGCTAATTTTGACGTGAGTTAATGTGCATAAAGAAGCAATTTAAGTTAGCGTTCTTGCTGTCATCAAATTATCTCTGAGTTTTTAGACTAAATGTAACAAACTGTAACTAAGAACAGTACTAATTGGATAGATCTAATCAGTTAATTTCGATAATATTCCCAAACATAAAAATTACAGACATTGAAACTATTTTACGGTTCTTACGAGATTTTGGAATTTTTGTATTGAAAAATACATTTTAGTTTGTTAATTCACTATGTGTCCTAAGTGTCGTATTGTCACTATGTTATATTTTTTTAAATTTTTAAAAAGGTTAAAAATTTGACAATAAACTGTACAAAACTTTTTGTTCGGTTTAAAATGTTTGGAAAATTATGACATTACGACAATACAACACTTATGACTTCTTGTGAATACACCAAGTATATTAAACTTAAGAATTGCAAATGTATTTCAGTTGTTAATATTTTTGTAGGTTATTCTCACAAATCATGTGAACTCATCTAACATAAAATTACATATTATAAGAGGAAACCTAGCGAAATAATAAAAAAAAAAATGGTCACTACTACAACGAATAACAATCATGCAAATAATAATGAAGAGTTTGAAATTAATCAAGATGATGGCATGCAGGATTTGGGTTTACCAGTATCGGTGCAGACATTTTTGTGGCGACAAATAGCGCCCTTTATAAGGCCCAAGCTGGGTAAACTACATGAAGCTAGTTGTATGGTAAGTTTGTGACTTTCTTAATTCAATTAAGGATTTTTTTTTTAAATTGCATAAATCTTTAATCAAAATTATTATGTTAAATGCTGCATACACATACTTATGTATGCTAAACAAAAAATATTAAAAAAAAATAAGTTAAAGGTACATCCTTATTTAAATGTTATCCAAATGTGTAAATACGTACATACATAAATAAATAAATATTCAAAGTGTGCTGTAAATATAGCTGTAAATGTTAATAAAATAAAAAAATAAATAATGGCGATTGTTTGTGTTCAAAATTGTGTGTATAATTTAATATAAAAAAAATCTCTCAATTCAATTTGAAAACAATACAAATTGGACTCTTATTTTTTGTAAAAATTTCATTTCAAATTGAATAAAATTAAAATTATCAAATTATTTCAATATTTTTTATCTAAATATTCAATGTCTCTTTTTTTTGTCTGCATTTATTTTTTTATATTTGTATTCTCTTCATACTTTCTTTTAATTGTTTCTTTAAATAAAATTGGATAAATGGGCTTTTACAATAAACAAAAATTAACAACATATTCAAAATAAAACCAATTTTACATACAATTTTGAATATGTCATATTTACACTTCTAAATAAACTACATACATACATACATACATATTAATAAAACAAACAAAAAACAACAAAATTAATTAAATTAACAAACATTTCTTGTGTCTGTCTTAACATTGATGTAGTTTTGTCAACATGCACCGGGACACCATGTAAGTTGCCATTTATGCGGTAGAATATTTTGTTATCAAAATAGAATGAGTTTCTTGAATGAGTTTCTTGAATGACACTATCCCCTCACACCCCCCTCAACCATAATTTAATCTTGTTTTTTTTATTAAGTTGTAGTCAAATAATTTAATTACTATTTAATCTCATTTGTTGCGTTTTTATTGTAACATCACTCTTTGTTTATTTTGCAAAATTACAAAAAATTAAATATTTAAATGCTTTTTGTAATTCTATAGAAATAATTTTTCAAACAAGTAATTTTTATTAATTAAAATTATTTTGAAAAGTTAATAGCCTTATTATAACATTTTTATATTTAACTACGTAAAATAAACCGAAAGTAATAAACAAAAGACATTCAAACAATTTACTTTACTCAAATGCAGAACAAAGACAATTGTAAGAATTCATATTTTAAAAACAAAATAATATTCATAGCACATTTATAGGGTAAAACACATTCATTTTTTATGTATGCCTGCATATGTCACACAATTTTTTTCTTGAATTTCAATCATTTGTACGAAACTTTAATGTAAAAACTTTCTATTCTCGGTTTTGCATTTTTTAAAACGTTTTAAGCCAACTGAAACTGTGAATTATTTATTGTAAAATACAAATTTTAAAAATTAAGTTTGACAGATGCAGACATATTATAAAAAAAGTTGGTAGGTCTGATTTGTTGTATATAAAAAACAACAATCAGCTGATCTGATACGAGTACTTTATTAATCTGCCTTGATAAAATTCAAACGTTTTTTTTTTTTTATTGAATATTAATTTTCAAACATATTTCTACTTTTTATAATAAAAGGTTGATCTAGGTTTGTACGATCACATTTTACGTACGTAAAATCATAAAAAAAAAACAAACGATTCCTGCTGCTTCTTACCAAAAAATTTTGCATATCGTATTATTTTCGTTAAAATAGGTCAATTCAGATCTGCTATCATCTCGTTTTGTCATATTGTTAAAATTTTGAAATGATTTAAAAATATTGAATGAACAAAATAATGGCAATACATGATATCACATCTTTTGAATTCACCAACTGTAAACTCCTTTAATGGTAAAAAAATCTTTTGTTATTCAAACATCGATCATAAATAATGTCGACAAATTTTACAATTAGCGAACCAGTTTAAATGATAAAACCTTATAGTTTAAGCAAATATTTGTTAGTGCAAACATTGGGCGCTTATTTTACGACAGACATTATTACACTTCAAGGTCGACTCTTTAAAGTTTTGTAAAAAGTAATTTACTAAATTATTCGGGATATACTCCCATAATTTTTCAATATTATTTATTTGGTTGTTGGATTTAAATGGGATTAGAAAAATAAAATAAATTAAAATTAAAAAATTGTTGGTAGGGTCTTTGAAAAAGTTGTTTATAGTTTCTTTGTTTTTATTTTGAATTCTCATTCTGTTAATGAGAATTTAGAAATAAAAATTTATAACATTTTCAACTTTTAATAGTTTTTGGGTAAAGGTTTACTGATGATCTGGCATAAGCAGCAGCTTAAACCCATCAACTTAATAAATAATTTTATAAAAAGGTTTAAGACAATGGATTCTATAAATAATCGGTCACCAACATGAATTATATAGTTTCACTTTGACCTTATAATAAATAGTCAACTGAAAAGGTAGATAGTAGAATTAACAACAGAGTACACATTTAGTTATGTCTGTTTAATGATAAAAAAACAACAAGTTTTTTCGCCTACTATTTTTATCTATGTTGCAACTATTAATTGACAAATAATTTATTTTATGTTTACAAAACGTAGTTAATTCCTTAAGATCAAATATACATTTGTACTATAATTTCATTTTTATACCCGCCACCAAAAAAAATATTGGGGTATATTTATTTTGTCATTTCGTTTGTAACACATCGAAATATCCATTTTAGACGATGTATATACTTAGTATGTCCGTCCGTCTGTTGAAAGCACGATAGAGCAAGAACCGGGAAAGCTAGGGGGCTCAAATTTTGCCAGAATATTTCTTATCACAAGGCTTGTTTGGTATTGATAATAGGCTTAGTCGAAATATTAGGAAGGGAGTTGTAGCTCGTAATGCAAGAGTAGGTAAAAAAAATTATGTCCTTCCAACATCGAATAAAATGCAATTGTGTCCAAACGCATTAACGTAGACTCATGAAACGTCGAATATAAGTTAATAGTTCCACAAGTTCTTAACCGCTTACACGATTATTAATTGAAACAATGTGTTCTAGTGTCAAAATGTGACTAACTATTTTAATTTATTTTATTTCTACATTTATTGACAATTCAAATTTGAGTTACTAGATTAAAAATAAATTAAATAAAATAATATAATAATATCAAGAAGAAAGTAGAATATAACAAGGTATTTTATTTAGTTATAAGTTAATATTAAGTGTAAAGCATTAAATAGTATCGTACTTAAATAATTCATATTATGTGATAACTTCCCCCCTTCTTAAGAATGAAACGTCCTCGTTTTTTTTAGCTTACCTTACAAACTAAGCGAAGGAGAAAAGAAAACAAGATGAATGCAGCCAAGTTTTGAAATGTTAAGAAGACGTGAATTCACTTTTATATTGTCCCTTATGCTTTTTAAACTGTCAGTAGCAAAAAATTGAAGAACATCGATCGGTTTTCTCCCAGTAACTGAATGAATAGTATTATTGTATCTATGAGTGGAAATAAGTATCAAATCGGACGTATCCGTAACATCGTATTGTGCTTTAATGCACCTGGCAATTTCAAGCAAAGTCGAGTGCAACCTTTCTACTTGACCATTGCTTTCACTGTGTAAAGGCGGTATAAAAAATTGTTCAATTCCAAAGAAATCCCTTAGCATATTTTTAATTGTATTCGATTGAAAAGACTTTTCGTTATCAGAAACAATAAGCTTAGTGTTTTTAAAAATATTCAGGATTTGTATAAGGGCAGTTTTAACATCGACAAGACATCTTGAAGCTATTGGTATAGCAATTGCATATTTTGAGAACTTGTCAAGGCACGTGAGGAAATGTAGTTTATTAGTTGAAAATATGTCTATGTGAAGTATTTGTCCGGGGAAATCTGGTATTGGTGATGCACCGATTGTTGGTTTGTTTGGCTTTCTATTGTACTTATTTTCCAAACATATTTTGCAGTTTCTAATTATCGATTGCAGCATTTTCTTTATTTTAGGGAAAAAATATTCCGATGTAATTTGTTTGTAATTTTCATTTAAAGAACTATGAGCACGGTTATGTTCCAAATTTAATGTCTCCAGTTGATCATTTTTATTTGTTAAATCTATTACAAACTTTTGTGTGTGGATAAATTTTATTGATGGAAAATGATCGAGTAGTTCATTTTGAATTTCTGCCAGAGTGCTTAAGTCGCAATATATAGCATTGACTGCTCGAGGGTGAACGCAATCTAGCAGAATCATTATCAGTTGCTGAACGTTATTATAGCTTATAATGTGTCTTCTATATTGTTGAAAAAAAATTTTTGTTATTTTTCTATCTCCTGCAGCTTTTGAAATAATGAGCTGATTTGTAAATTGATTAACAGGTACAGACACTGACTTTATTGTCTTTGTAAATGATATTTCACTATGTAGAGTTTCCGAGCTTATGCTATGGAAATTGTTCATATATTGGCGCGACAGCGCGTCCGCTACAACATTTTCTTTGCCAGGCTTATAATAAAATTTCGGGGAAAAGTCAGCTATAAACGCTTGCCATCTTTTAATTTTGGGATTTGGGTTCTTGTCGGAAGTTGCGAATGTTAACGGTTGGTGGTCGGTAAAAATGTTAATGTTTTTGACTCCGTACAAAAAATTTCGTAATTTTTGCAATGACGATACAGAGCAATTCGCGCTCATTTGTTGCATAATTTTGTTCCGTGGATGATAGTGTTCGGGAAATCATGGTGATTGGTTTACCGTTTTGGGATAAAACAGATCCAATAGCGTTAGAACTAGCGTCGGTTGTCAATTCAAAAGGCTTATTAAAATCTGGATGCTGAAGCAGTACATCCTCGGAAGCTAGTATGGACTTTACCTTTTCGAACGCACTAAGTGCTTCTGGAGACAGACTGATTTTGACGTTCTTAGATTTTGTAGCATTAATGTTTCCGTTTTCTCCACGAAGGTGTATGGTTAGCGGTTTAACTATGTCAGCATAATTTTTGATAAATCTTCTATAATATCCGGCTAGACCAATAAAAGACCTTAAAGCTCTCAGTGTTTTGGGTATTTGAAAATTAAGGATGTCGTGTACTTTATCGGGAGATGTTTTGATTCCATTCTGCAAAACAACGAATCCGAGAAATTCCACTTCTAATAGTTCCACAAGTTCTTAACCGCTTCAACGATTATTAATTGAAACAATGTGTTCTAGTGTCAAAATGTGACTAACTATTTTAATTTATTTTATTTCTACATTTATTGACAATTCAAATTTGAGTTACTAGATTAAAAATAAATTAAATAAAATAATATAATAATATCAAGAAGAAAGTAGAATATAACAAGGTATTTTATTTAGTTATAAGTTAATATTAAGTGTAAAGCATTAAATAGTATCGTACTTAAATAATTCATATTATGTGATAACTTATATATTTCCTGAGTAAAAGATATATTTTCCCTGAAAATTGCTTAAATCTATGCATTAGAAAAGGAGTTATAAATCAAAATGTACGAAAATTAATAGCGCGCAGTGTATTTTTCCGTATACATATTTAAAATTTAAAACGTAATAAAACTGACAAAACTGGATGTATGATTCTAAAATTTTACAAGCATTGCTTTGAGGGCAAAGGATTTGTACTAACGGAAAATAAAGGAGACACGCCCACCTCCCGAATAACGCTTTATCCTTAATTCATGTAATTTCTCTACGAATAAAGATTTTGGAAGAATAAAGGCCTACATATTAAAATATCTCAGTTAAATTAATAAGCAACTGAGAAACAATTTTTCCCTAATTGTAACTTAATTACATATTTTTTTTATTTTGACTTTTTTTAACTTGTCAATAAAAAAATTCACTTTTGCCCTAATTGCAACTTAATTAAATATTTTTCTTATTTTGACTTTTTATAAGTTGTGATGTCAATAAAAAAATTAAATTTGTCAAATGTCAATTTCAATGTCAATTCAAATGTCAATACAAACGTCAGTTCTTTTGTTTTTATTAAATTATTGTTTATATTAAATTATTCCCTAATTGCAAATTAATTAAATCTTTTTCTTATTTTAACTTTTTGTAAGTTGTGATGACAATAAAAAAATTTAATTTGTCAAATGTCAATTCAAATGTCAACACAAACCTCAGTTCAGATGTCCGAGTTGCCAACTTTTGTTTATATAAATTTAATATTCGCATTACCAACCTTTGGAACCTACTACTCCTTTCTGTGCTCCTGTTCCAAAAATGTATGTAAATCGTATATTTTCTAAGTCGAAAAAAATTTTATTTGTCAAATGTCAATTTCAATGTCAATTCAAATGTCGACACAAACCTCAGTTCAGATGTCCGAGTTGCCAACTTTTGTTTATATTAATTTAATATTCGCATTACCAAGCTTTGCAGCCTACTACTTCTTTCTGTGCTCCTGTTCCAAAAATGTATGTAAATCGTATATTTTCTAAGTCGAAAAAAATTTTATTTGTCAAATGTCAATTTCAATGTCAATTCAAATGTCGACACAAACGTCAGTTCAGATGTCCGAGTTGCCAACTTTTTTTTATATTAATTTAATATTCGCATTACCAAGCAACCTACTACTCCATTCTGTGCTCCTGTTCCAAAAATGTATGTAAATCGTATATTTTCTAAGTCGAAAAAAAATTTTCAAATAAATTTTTGTAAATTGTGATGTCAATAAAAAAATTCAATTTGTCAAAAGTCAATACAAACGTCAGTTCAGATGTCAATAAAAAAATTCAATTTGTCAAATGTCAATACAAACGTTAGTTCAGATGTCCGAGTTGCCAACTTTTGTTTATATTAATTTAAAATTCGCATTACCAACCTTTGCAACCTACTACTCCTTTCTGTGCTCCTGTTCCAAAAATGAATGTAAATCGTATATTTTCAAAGTCGAAAAAAAATTTCAGATGATGTCAATAAAAAAATTCAATTTGTCAAATGTCAATTCAAATGTCAATACAAACGTCAGTTCAGATGTCCGAGTTGCCAACTTTTGTTTATATTAATTTAAAATTCAGTTGTCAATAAAAAAATTCAATTTGTCAAATGTCAATTCAAATGTCAATACAAACGTCAGTTCAGATGTCCGAGTTGCCAACTTTTGTTTATATTAATTTAAAATTCGCATTACCAACCTTTGCAACCTACTACTCCTTTCTGTGCTCCTGTTCCAAAAATGAATGTAAATCGTATATTTTCCAAGTCGAAAAAAAATTTTCAGATAAATTTTTGTAAATTGTGATGTCAATAAAAAAAATTCAATTTGTCAAATGTCAATACAAACGTCAGTTCAGATGTCCGAGTTGCCAACTTTTGTTTATATTAATTTAAAATTCGCATTACCAAGCTTTGCAGCCTACTACTCCTTTCTGTGCTCCTGTTCCAAAAATGTATGTAAATCAGATAAATTTTTGTAAGTTGTGATTTGTCAAATGTCAATTCAAATGTCAATACAAACGTCAGTTCAGATGTCCGAGTTGCCAACTTTTGTTTATATTAATTTAAAATTCGCATTACCAACCTTTGCAACCTTGTGATGTCAATAAAAAAAATCAATTTGTCAAATGTCCATTCAAATTCAATACAAACGTCAGTTCAGATGTCTGAGTTGCCAACTTTTGTTTATATTAATTTAAAATTCGCATTACCAACCTTTGCACCCTTCTACTCCTTTCTATGCTCCTGTTCCAAAAATGTATGTAAATCGTATATTTTTTAAGTCGAAAAAAATTTTTCAAAAATTTTTGTAAGTTGTCAATAAAAAAATTAATTTGTCAAATGTCAATACAAACGTCAAAATTTTCAGATAAATTTGAATCAAAATAATTTTCTTTTTTTGACATTTTGTAAAATAAACAAATTCAATTTGCAACCTACTACTCCATTCTGTGCTCCTGTTCCAAAAATGTATGTAAATCGTATATTTTCTAAGTCGAAAAAAAATTTTCAAATAAATTTTTGTAAATTGTGATGTCAATAAAAAAATTCAATTTGTCAAAAGTCAATACAAACGTCAGTTCAGATGTCAATAAAAAAATTCAATTTGTCAAATGTCAATTCAAATGTCAATACAAACGTTAGTTCAGATGTCCGAGTTGCCAACTTTTGTTTATATTAATTTAAAATTCGCATTACCAACCTTTGCAACCTACTACTCCTTTCTGTGCTCCTGTTCCAAAAATGAATGTAAATCGTATATTTTCCAAGTCGAAAAAAAATTTTCAGATAAATTTTTGTAAGTTGTGATGTCAATAAAAAAATTCAATTTGTCAAATGTCAATTCAAATGTCAATACAAACGTCAGTTCAGATGTCCGAGTTGCCAACTTTTGTTTATATTAATTTAAAATTCGCATTACCAACCTTTGCAACCTTGTGATGTCAATAAAAAAAAATCAATTTGTCAAATGTCCATTCAAATGTCAATACAAACGTCAGTTCAGATGTCTGAGTTGCCAACTTTTGTTTATATTAATTTAAAATTCGCATTACCAACCTTTGCACCCTTCTACTCCTTTCTATGCTCCTGTTCCAAAAATGTATGTAAATCGTATATTTTTTAAGTCGAAAAAAATTTTTCAGATAAATTTTTGTAAGTTGTGATGTCAATAAAAAAAATTAATTTGTCAAATGTCTATACAAACGTCAAAATTTTCAGATAAATTTGAATCAAAATAATTTTCTTTTTTTGACATTTTGTAAAATAAACAAATTCAATTTGCAACCTACTGCTCCATTCTGTGCTCCTGTTCCAAAAATGTATGTAAATCGTATATTTTCTAAGTCGAAAAAAAATTTTCAGATAAATTTTTGTAAGTTGTGATGTCAATAAAAAAATTCAATTTGTCAAATGTCAATTCAAATGTCAATACAAACGTCAGTTCAGATGTCCGAGTTGCCAACTTTTGTTTATATTAATTTAAAATTCGCATTATCAACCTTTGCAACCTTGTGATGTCAATAAAAAAAAATCAATTTGTCAAATGTCCATTCAAATGTCAATACAAACGTCAGTTCAGATGTCTGAGTTGCCAGCTTTTGTTTATATTAATTTAAAATTCGCATTACCAACCCTTGCACCCTTCTACTCCTTTCTATGCTCCTGTTCCAAAAATGTATGTAAATCGTATATTTTCTAAGTCGAAAAAAAATTTTCAGATAAATTTTTGTAAGTTGTGATGTCAAATAAAAAAATTCAATTTGTCAAATGTCAATTCAAATGTCAATACAAACGTCAGTTCAGATGTCCGAGTTGCCAACTTTTGTTTATATTAATTTAAAATTCGCATTACCAACCTTTGCAACCTACTACTCCTTTCTGTGCTCCTGTTCCAAAAATGTATGTAAATCGTATATTTTCTAAGTCGAAACAAATTTTTCAGATAAATTTTTGTAAGTTGTCAAATGTCAATTCAAATGTCAATACAAACGTCAGTTCAGATGTCCGAGTTGCCAACTTTTGTTTATATTAATTTAAAATTCGCATTACCAACCTTTGCACCCTTCTACTCCTTTCTATGCTCCTGTTCCAAAAATGTATGTAAATCGTATATTTTCTAAGTCGAAAAAAATTTTTCGGATAAATTTTTGTAAGTTGTGATGTCAATAAAAAAAATCAATTTGTCAAATGTCAATACAAACGTCAAAATTTTCAGATAAATTTGAATCAAAATAATTTTCTTTTTTTGACATTTTGTAAAATAAACAAATTCAATTTGCAACCCACTACTCCATTCTGTGCTCCTGTTCCAAAAATGTATGTAAATCGTATATTTTCTAAGTCGAAAAAAAATTTTCACATAAATTTTTGTAAATTGTGATGTCAATAAAAAATTCAATTTGTCAAATGTCAATACAAACGTCAGTTCAGTTGTCAATAAAAAAAATCAATTTGTCAAATGTCAATACAAACGTCAAAATTTTCAGATAAATTTGAATCAAAATAATTTTCTTTTTTTGATATTTTGTAAAATAAACAAATTCAATTTGCAACCTACTACTCCATTCTGTGCTCCTGTTCCAAAAATGTATGTAAATCGTATATTTTCTAAGTCGAAAAAAAATTTTCAAATAAATTTTTGTAAATTGTGATGTCAATAAAAAAATTCAATTTGTCAAAAGTCAATACAAACGTCAGTTCAGATGTCAATAAAAAAATTCAATTTGTCAAATGTCAATTCAAATGTCAATACAAACGTTAGTTCAGATGTCCGAGTTGCCAACTTTTGTTTATATTAATTTAAAATTCGCATTACCAACCTTTGCAACCTACTACTCCTTTCTGTGCTCCTGTTCCAAAAATGAATGTAAATCGTATATTTTCCAAGTCGAAAAAAAATTTTCAGATAAATTTTTGTAAATTGTGATGTCAATAAAAAAATTCAATTTGTCAAATGTCAATACAAACGTCAGTTCATATGTCCGAGTTGCCAACTTTTGTTTATATTAATTTAAAATTCGCATTACCAAGCTTTGCAGCCTACTACTCCTTTCTGTGCGCCTGTTCCAAAAATGTATGTAAATCAGATAAATTTTTGTAAGTTGTGATGTCAATAAAAAAATTCAATTTGTCAAATGTCAATACAAACGTCAGTTCAGATGTCCGAGTTGCCAACTTTTGTTTATATTAATTTAAAATTCGCATTACCAACCTTTGCACCCTTCTACTCCTTTTTATGCTCCTGTTCCAAAAATGTATGTAAATCGTATATTTTCTAAGTCGAAAAAAATTTTTCAGATAAATTTTTGTAAGTTGTGATGTCAATAAAAAAATTCAATTTGTCAAATGTCAATACAAACGTCAGTTCAGATGTCCGAGTTGCCAACTTTTGTTTATATTAATTTAAAATTCGCATTACCAACCTTTGCAACCTTGTGATGTCAATAAAAAAAATCAATTTGTCAAATGTCCATTCAAATTCAATACAAACGTCAGTTCAGATGTCTGAGTTGCCAACTTTTGTTTATATTAATTTAAAATTCGCATTACCAACCTTTGCACCCTTCTACTCCTTTCTATGCTCCTGTTCCAAAAATGTATGTAAATCGTATATTTTTTAAGTCGAAAAAAATTTTTCAAAAATTTTTGTAAGTTGTCAATAAAAAAATTAATTTGTCAAATGTCAATACAAACGTCAAAATTTTCAGATAAATTTGAATCAAAATAATTTTCTTTTTTTGACATTTTGTAAAATAAACAAATTCAATTTGCAACCTACTACTCCATTCTGTGCTCCTGTTCCAAAAATGTATGTAAATCGTATATTTTCTAAGTCGAAAAAAAATTTTCAAATAAATTTTTGTAAATTGTGATGTCAATAAAAAAATTCAATTTGTCAAAAGTCAATACAAACGTCAGTTCAGATGTCAATAAAAAAATTCAATTTGTCAAATGTCAATTCAAATGTCAATACAAACGTTAGTTCAGATGTCCGAGTTGCCAACTTTTGTTTATATTAATTTAAAATTCGCATTACCAACCTTTGCAACCTACTACTCCTTTCTGTGCTCCTGTTCCAAAAATGAATGTAAATCGTATATTTTCCAAGTCGAAAAAAAATTTTCAGATAAATTTTTGTAAGTTGTGATGTCAATAAAAAAATTCAATTTGTCAAATGTCAATTCAAATGTCAATACAAACGTCAGTTCAGATGTCCGAGTTGCCAACTTTTGTTTATATTAATTTAAAATTCGCATTACCAACCTTTGCAACCTGTGATGTCAATAAAAAAAAATCAATTTGTCAAATGTCCATTCAAATGTCAATACAAACGTCAGTTCAGATGTCTGAGTTGCCAACTTTTGTTTATATTAATTTAAAATTCGCATTACCAACCTTTGCACCCTTCTACTCCTTTCTATGCTCCTGTTCCAAAAATGTATGTAAATCGTATATTTTTTAAGTCGAAAAAAATTTTTCAGATAAATTTTTGTAAGTTGTGATGTCAATAAAAAAAATTAATTTGTCAAATGTCTATACAAACGTCAAAATTTTCAGATAAATTTGAATCAAAATAATTTTCTTTTTTTGACATTTTGTAAAATAAACAAATTCAATTTGCAACCTACTGCTCCATTCTGTGCTCCTGTTCCAAAAATGTATGTAAATCGTATATTTTCTAAGTCGAAAAAAAATTTTCAGATAAATTTTTGTAAGTTGTGATGTCAATAAAAAAATTCAATTTGTCAAATGTCAATTCAAATGTCAATACAAACGTCAGTTCAGATGTCCGAGTTGCCAACTTTTGTTTATATTAATTTAAAATTCGCATTATCAACCTTTGCAACCTTGTGATGTCAATAAAAAAAAATCAATTTGTCAAATGTCCATTCAAATGTCAATACAAACGTCAGTTCAGATGTCTGAGTTGCCAGCTTTTGTTTATATTAATTTAAAATTCGCATTACCAACCCTTGCACCCTTCTACTCCTTTCTATGCTCCTGTTCCAAAAATGTATGTAAATCGTATATTTTCTAAGTCGAAAAAAAATTTTCAGATAAATTTTTGTAAGTTGTGATGTCAAATAAAAAAATTCAATTTGTCAAATGTCAATTCAAATGTCAATACAAACGTCAGTTCAGATGTCCGAGTTGCCAACTTTTGTTTATATTAATTTAAAATTCGCATTACCAACCTTTGCAACCTACTACTCCTTTCTGTGCTCCTGTTCCAAAAATGTATGTAAATCGTATATTTTCTAAGTCGAAACAAATTTTTCAGATAAATTTTTGTAAGTTGTCAAATGTCAATTCAAATGTCAATACAAACGTCAGTTCAGATGTCCGAGTTGCCAACTTTTGTTTATATTAATTTAAAATTCGCATTACCAACCTTTGCACCCTTCTACTCCTTTCTATGCTCCTGTTCCAAAAATGTATGTAAATCGTATATTTTCTAAGTCGAAAAAAATTTTTCGGATAAATTTTTGTAAGTTGTGATGTCAATAAAAAAAATCAATTTGTCAAATGTCAATACAAACGTCAAAATTTTCAGATAAATTTGAATCAAAATAATTTTCTTTTTTTGACATTTTGTAAAATAAACAAATTCAATTTGCAACCCACTACTCCATTCTGTGCTCCTGTTCCAAAAATGTATGTAAATCGTATATTTTCTAAGTCGAAAAAAAATTTTCACATAAATTTTTGTAAATTGTGATGTCAATAAAAAATTCAATTTGTCAAATGTCAATACAAACGTCAGTTCAGTTGTCAATAAAAAAAATCAATTTGTCAAATGTCAATACAAACGTCAAAATTTTCAGATAAATTTGAATCAAAATAATTTTCTTTTTTTGATATTTTGTAAAATAAACAAATTCAATTTGCAACCTACTACTCCATTCTGTGCTCCTGTTCCAAAAATGTATGTAAATCGTATATTTTCTAAGTCGAAAAAAAATTTTCAAATAAATTTTTGTAAATTGTGATGTCAATAAAAAAATTCAATTTGTCAAAAGTCAATACAAACGTCAGTTCAGATGTCAATAAAAAAATTCAATTTGTCAAATGTCAATTCAAATGTCAATACAAACGTTAGTTCAGATGTCCGAGTTGCCAACTTTTGTTTATATTAATTTAAAATTCGCATTACCAACCTTTGCAACCTACTACTCCTTTCTGTGCTCCTGTTCCAAAAATGAATGTAAATCGTATATTTTCCAAGTCGAAAAAAAATTTTCAGATAAATTTTTGTAAATTGTGATGTCAATAAAAAAATTCAATTTGTCAAATGTCAATACAAACGTCAGTTCATATGTCCGAGTTGCCAACTTTTGTTTATATTAATTTAAAATTCGCATTACCAAGCTTTGCAGCCTACTACTCCTTTCTGTGCGCCTGTTCCAAAAATGTATGTAAATCAGATAAATTTTTGTAAGTTGTGATGTCAATAAAAAAATTCAATTTGTCAAATGTCAATACAAACGTCAGTTCAGATGTCCGAGTTGCCAACTTTTGTTTATATTAATTTAAAATTCGCATTACCAACCTTTGCACCCTTCTACTCCTTTTTATGCTCCTGTTCCAAAAATGTATGTAAATCGTATATTTTCTAAGTCGAAAAAAATTTTTCAGATAAATTTTTGTAAGTTGTGATGTCAATAAAAAAAATTAATTTGTCAAATGTCAATACAAACGTCAAAATTTTCAGATAAATTTGAATCAAAATAATTTTCTTTTTCTGACATTTTGTAAAATAAACAAATTTAATTTGCAACCTACTTCTCCATTCTGTGCTCCTGTTCCAAAAATGTATGTAAATCGTATATTTTCTAAGTCGAAAAAAAATTTTCAGATAAATTTTTGTAAGTTGTGATGTCAATAAAAAAATTCAATTTGTCAAATGTCAATTCAAATGTCAATACAAACGTCAGTTCAGATGTCCGAGTTGCCAACTTTGTTTATATTAATTTAAAATTCGCATTACCAACCTTTGCAACCTACTACTCCTTTCTGTGCTCCTGTTCCAAAAATGTATGTAAATCGTATATTTTCTAAGTCAAAAAAAATTTTTCAGATAAATTTTTGTAAGTTGTCAAATGTCAATTCAAATGTCAATACAAACGTCAGTTCAGATGTCCGAGTTGCCAACTTTTGTTTATATTAATTAAAAATTCGCATTACCAACCTTTGCACCCTTCTACTCCTTTCTATGCTCCTGTTCCAAAAATGTATGTAAATCGTATATTTTCTAAGTCGAAAAAAATTTGTCAAATGTCAATACAAACGTCAAAATTTTCAGATAAATTTGAATCAAAATAATTTTCTTTTTTTGACATTTTGTAAAATAAACAAATTCAATTTGCAACCTACTACTCCATTCTGTGCCCCTGTTCCAAAAATGTATGTAAATCGTATATTTTCTAAGTCGAAAAAAAATTCTCAAATAAATTTTTGTAAATTGTGATGTCAATAAAAAAATTAAATTTGTCAAATGTCAATACAAACGTCAGTTCAGATGTCAATAAAAAAAATTAAATTTGTCAAATGTCAATTCAAATGTCAATACAAGCGTCAGTTCAGATGTCCGAGTTGCCAACTTTTGTTTATATTAACTTAAAATTCGCATTACCAACCTTTGCAACCTACTACTCCTTTCTGTGCTCCTGTTCCAAAAATGTATGTAAATCGTATATTTTCTAAGTCGAAAAAAAATTTTTAGATACATTTTTGTAAATTGTGATGCCAATAAAAAAATTCAATTTGTCAAATGTCAATTCAAATGTCAGTTCAGATGTCCGAGTTGCCAACTTTTGTTTATATTAATTTAAAATTCGCATTACCAACCTTTGCAACCTACTACTCCTTTCTGTGCTCCTGTTCCAAAAATGTATGTAAATCGTATATTTTTTAAGTCGAAAAAAAATTTTCAGATAAATTTTTGTAAGTTGTGATAAATCAATTTGTCATATTTCAATACAAACGTTAAAATTTGTAGATAAATTTGAATCAAAATAATTTTCTTTTTTTGACTTTTTGTAAAATAAATAAATTCAATTTGTCAAATGTCAAATTTCAATGTGAATTCAAATGACAATACAAACGTCAGTTAAGATGTCCGAGTTGCCAACTTTTGTTTAAATTAATTTAAAATTCGCATTACCAACCTTTGCAACCTTGGAATGTCAATAAAAAAAAATCAATTTGTCAAATGTCCATTCAAATGTCAATACAAACGTCAGTTCAGATGTCTGAGTTGCCAACTTTTGTTTATATTAATTTAAAATTCGCATTACCAACCTTTGCACCCTTCTACTCCTTTCTATGCTCCTATTCCAAAAATGTATGTAAATCGTATATTTTCTAAGTCGAAAAAAATTTTCAGATAAATTTTTGTAAGTTGTGATGTCAAATAAAAAAATTCAATTTGTCAAATGTCAATTCAAATGTCAATACAAACGTCAGTTCAGATGTCCGAGTTGCCAACTTTTGTTTATATTAATTTAAAATTCGCATTACCAACCTTTGCAACCTACTACTCCTTTCTGTGCTCCTGTTCCAAAAATGTATGTAAATCGTATATTTTCTAAGTCGAAACAAATTTTTCAGATAAATTTTTGTAAGTTGTCAAATGTCAATTCAAATGTCAATACAAACGTCAGTTCAGATGTCCGAGTTGCCAACTTTTGTTTATATTAATTTAAAATTCGCATTACCAACCTTTGCACCCTTCTACTCCTTTTTATGCTCCTGTTCCAAAAATGTATGTAAATCGTATATTTTCTAAGTCGAAAAAAATTTTTCAGATAAATTTTTGTAAGTTGTGATGTCAATAAAAAAAATTAATTTGTCAAATGTCAATACAAACGTCAAAATTTTCAGATAAATTTGAATCAAAATAATTTTCTTTTTCTGACGTTTTGTAAAATAAACAAATTTAATTTGCAACCTACTTCTCCATTCTGTGCTCCTGTTCCAAAAATGTATGTAAATCGTATATTTTCTAAGTCGAAAAAAAATTTTCAGATAAATTTTTGTAAGTTGTGATGTCAATAAAAAAATTCAATTTGTCAAATGTCAATTCAAATGTCAATACAAACGTCAGTTCAGATGTCCGAGTTGCCAACTTTGTTTATATTAATTTAAAATTCGCATTACCAACCTTTGCAACCTACTACTCCTTTCTGTGCTCCTGTTCCAAAAATGTATGTAAATCGTATATTTTCTAAGTCAAAAAAAATTTTTCAGATAAATTTTTGTAAGTTGTCAAATGTCAATTCAAATGTCAATACAAACGTCAGTTCAGATGTCCGAGTTGCCAACTTTTGTTTATATTAATTAAAAATTCGCATTACCAACCTTTGCACCCTTCTACTCCTTTCTATGCTCCTGTTCCAAAAATGTATGTAAATCGTATATTTTCTAAGTCGAAAAAAATTTGTCAAATGTCAATACAAACGTCAAAATTTTCAGATAAATTTGAATCAAAATAATTTTCTTTTTTTGACATTTTGTAAAATAAACAAATTCAATTTGCAACCTACTACTCCATTCTGTGCCCCTGTTCCAAAAATGTATGTAAATCGTATATTTTCTAAGTCGAAAAAAAATTCTCAAATAAATTTTTGTAAATTGTGATGTCAATAAAAAAATTAAATTTGTCAAATGTCAATACAAACGTCAGTTCAGATGTCAATAAAAAAAATTAAATTTGTCAAATGTCAATTCAAATGTCAATACAAGCGTCAGTTCAGATGTCCGAGTTGCCAACTTTTGTTTATATTAACTTAAAATTCGCATTACCAACCTTTGCAACCTACTACTCCTTTCTGTGCTCCTGTTCCAAAAATGTATGTAAATCGTATATTTTCTAAGTCGAAAAAAAATTTTTAGATACATTTTTGTAAATTGTGATGCCAATAAAAAAATTCAATTTGTCAAATGTCAATTCAAATGTCAGTTCAGATGTCCGAGTTGCCAACTTTTGTTTATATTAATTTAAAATTCGCATTACCAACCTTTGCAACCTACTACTCCTTTCTGTGCTCCTGTTCCAAAAATGTATGTAAATTGTATATTTTTTAAGTCGAAAAAAAATTTTCAGATAAATTTTTGTAAGTTGTGATAAATCAATTTGTCATATTTCAATACAAACGTTAAAATTTGTAGATAAATTTGAATCAAAATAATTTTCTTTTTTTGACTTTTTGTAAAATAAATAAATTCAATTTGTCAAATGTCAAATTTCAATGTGAATTCAAATGACAATACAAACGTCAGTTAAGATGTCCGAGTTGCCAACTTTTGTTTAAATTAATTTAAAATTCGCATTACCAACCTTTGCAACCTTGGAATGTCAATAAAAAAAAAACAATTTGTCAAATGTCCATTCAAATGTCAATACAAACGTCAGTTCAGATGTCTGAGTTGCCAACTTTTGTTTATATTAATTTAAAATTCGCATTACCAACCTTTGCACCCTTCTACTCCTTTCTATGCTCCTATTCCAAAAATGTATGTAAATCGTATATTTTCTAAGTCGAAAAAAATTTTCAGATAAATTTTTGTAAGTTGTGATGTCAAATAAAAAAATTCAATTTGTCAAATGTCAATTCAAATGTCAATACAAACGTCAGTTCAGATGTCCGAGTTGCCAACTTTTGTTTATATTAATTTAAAATTCGCATTACCAACCTTTGCACCCTTCTACTCCTTTCTATGCTCCTGTTCCAAAAATGTATGTAAATCGTATATTTTCTAAGTCGAAAAAAATTTTTCGGATAAATTTTTGTAAGTTGTCAAATGTCAATTCAAATGTCAATACAAACGTCAGTTCAGATGTCCGAGTTGCCAACTTTTGTTTATATTAATTTAAAATTCGCATTACCAACCTTTGCACCCTTCTACTCCTTTCTATGCTCCTGTTCCAAAAATGTATGTAAATCGTATATTTTCTAAGTCGAAAAAAATTTTTCAGATAAATTTTTGTAAGTTGTGATGTCAATAAAAAAAATCAATTTGTCAAATGTCAATACAAACGTCAAAATTTTCAGATAAATTTGAATCAAAATAATTTTCTTTTTTTGACATTTTGTAAAATAAACAAATTCAATTTGCAACCCACTACTCCATTCTGTGCTCCTGCTCCAAAAATGTATGTAAATCGTATATTTTCTAAGTCGAAAAAAAATTTTCACATAAATTTTTGTAAATTGTGATGTCAATAAAAAATTCAATTTGTCAAATGTCAATACAAACGTCAGTTCAGTTGTCAATAAAAAAATTCAATTTGTCAAATGTCAATTCAAATGTCAATACAAACGTCAGTTCAGATGTCCGAGTTGCCAACTTTTGTTTATATTAATTTAAAATTCGCATTACCAACCTTTGCAACCTACTACTCCTTTCTGTGCTCCTGTTCCAAAAATGTATGTAAATCGTATATTTTCTAAGTCGAAAAAAATTTTTCAGATAAATTTTTGTAAGTTGTGATGTCAATAAAAAAAATCAATTTGTCAAATGTCAATACAAACGTCAAAATTTTCAGATAAATTTGAATCAAAATAATTTTCTTTTTTTGATATTTTGTAAAATAAACAAATTCAATTTGCAACCTACTACTCCATTCTGTGCTCCTGTTCCAAAAATGTATGTAAATCGTATATTTTCTAAGTCGAAAAAAAATTTTCAAATAAATTTTTGTAAATTGTGATGTCAATAAAAAAATTCAATTTGTCAAAAGTCAATACAAACGTCAGTTCAGATGTCAATAAAAAAATTCAATTTGTCAAATGTCAATTCAAATGTCAATACAAACGTTAGTTCAGATGTCCGAGTTGCCAACTTTTGTTTATATTAATTTAAAATTCGCATTACCAACCTTTGCAACCTACTACTCCTTTCTGTGCTCCTGTTCCAAAAATGAATGTAAATCGTATATTTTCAAAGTCGAAAAAAAAATTTCAGATGATGTCAATAAAAAAATTCAGTTTGTCAAATGTCAATTCAAATGTCAATACAAACGTCAGTTCAGATGTCCGAGTTGCCAACTTTTGTTTATATTAATTTAAAATTCGCATTACCAACCATTGCAACCTACTACTCCTTTCTGTGCTCCTGTTCCAAAAATGAATGTAAATCGTATATTTTCCAAGTCGAAAAAAAATTTTCAGATAAATTTTTGTAAATTGTGATGTCAATAAAAAAATTCAATTTGTCAAATGTCAATACAAACGTCAGTTCAGATGTCCGAGTTGCCAACTTTTGTTTATATTAATTTAAAATTCGCATTACCAAGCTTTGCAGCCGACTACTCCTTTCTGTGCTCCTGTTCCAAAAATGTATGTAAATCAGATAAATTTTTGTAAGTTGTGATGTCAATAAAAAAATTCAATTTGTCAAATGTCAATACAAACGTCAGTTCAGATGTCCGAGTTGCCAACTTTTGTTTATATTAATTTAAAATTCGCATTACCAACCTTTGCAACCTTTGTGATGTCAATAAAAAAAAATCAATTTGTCAAATGTCCATTCAAATGTCAATACAAACGTCAGTTCAGATGTCTGAGTTGCCAACTTTTGTTTATATTAATTTAAAATTCGCATTACCAACCTTTGCACCCTTCTACTCCTTTTTATGCTCCTGTTCCAAAAATGTATGTAAATCGTATATTTTCTAAGTCGAAAAAAATTTTTCAGATAAATTTTTGTAAGTTGTGATGTCAATAAAAAAATTCAATTTGTCAAATGTCAATTCAAATGTCAATACAAACGTCAGTTCAGATGTCCGAGTTGCCAACTTTTGTTTATATTAATTTAAAATTCGCATTACCAACCTTTGCAACCTACTACTCCTTTCTGTGCTCCTGTTCCAAAAATGTATGTAAATCGTATATTTTCTAAGTCAAAAAAAATTTTTCAGATAAATTTTTGTAAGTTGTCTAATGTCAATTCAAATGTCAATACAAACGTCAGTTCAGATGTCCGAGTTGCCAACTTTTGTTTATATTAATTAAAAATTCGCATTACCAACATTTGCAACCTACTACTCCTTTCTATGCTCCTGTTCCAAAAATGAATGTAAATCGTATATTTTCTAAGTCGAAAAAAATTTTTCAGATAAATTTTTGTAAGTTGTGATGTCAATAAAAAAAATCAATTTGTCAAATGTCAATACAAACGTCAAAATTTTCAGATAAATTTGAATCAAAATAATTTTCTTTTTTTGATATTTTGTAAAATAAACAAATTCAATTTGCAACCTACTACTCCATTCTGTGCTCCTGTTCCAAAAATGTATGTAAATCGTATATTTTCTAAGTCGAAAAAAAATTTTCAAATAAATTTTTGTAAATTGTGATGTCAATAAAAAAATTCAATTTGTCAAAAGTCAATACAAACGTCAGTTCAGATGTCAATAAAAAAATTCAATTTGTCAAATGTCAATTCAAATGTCAATACAAACGTTAGTTCAGATGTCCGAGTTGCCAACTTTTGTTTATATTAATTTAAAATTCGCATTACCAACCTTTGCAACCTACTACTCCTTTCTGTGCTCCTGTTCCAAAAATGAATGTAAATCGTATATTTTCAAAGTCGAAAAAAAAATTTCAGATGATGTCAATAAAAAAATTCAGTTTGTCAAATGTCAATTCAAATGTCAATACAAACGTCAGTTCAGATGTCCGAGTTGCCAACTTTTGTTTATATTAATTTAAAATTCGCATTACCAACCATTGCAACCTACTACTCCTTTCTGTGCTCCTGTTCCAAAAATGAATGTAAATCGTATATTTTCCAAGTCGAAAAAAAATTTTCAGATAAATTTTTGTAAATTGTGATGTCAATAAAAAAATTCAATTTGTCAAATGTCAATACAAACGTCAGTTCAGATGTCCGAGTTGCCAACTTTTGTTTATATTAATTTAAAATTCGCATTACCAAGCTTTGCAGCCGACTACTCCTTTCTGTGCTCCTGTTCCAAAAATGTATGTAAATCAGATAAATTTTTGTAAGTTGTGATGTCAATAAAAAAATTCAATTTGTCAAATGTCAATACAAACGTCAGTTCAGATGTCCGAGTTGCCAACTTTTGTTTATATTAATTTAAAATTCGCATTACCAACCTTTGCAACCTTTGTGATGTCAATAAAAAAAAATCAATTTGTCAAATGTCCATTCAAATGTCAATACAAACGTCAGTTCAGATGTCTGAGTTGCCAACTTTTGTTTATATTAATTTAAAATTCGCATTACCAACCTTTGCACCCTTCTACTCCTTTTTATGCTCCTGTTCCAAAAATGTATGTAAATCGTATATTTTCTAAGTCGAAAAAAATTTTTCAGATAAATTTTTGTAAGTTGTGATGTCAATAAAAAAATTCAATTTGTCAAATGTCAATTCAAATGTCAATACAAACGTCAGTTCAGATGTCCGAGTTGCCAACTTTTGTTTATATTAATTTAAAATTCGCATTACCAACCTTTGCAACCTACTACTCCTTTCTGTGCTCCTGTTCCAAAAATGTATGTAAATCGTATATTTTCTAAGTCAAAAAAAATTTTTCAGATAAATTTTTGTAAGTTGTCTAATGTCAATTCAAATGTCAATACAAACGTCAGTTCAGATGTCCGAGTTGCCAACTTTTGTTTATATTAATTAAAAATTCGCATTACCAACATTTGCAACCTACTACTCCTTTCTATGCTCCTGTTCCAAAAATGAATGTAAATCGTATATTTTCTAAGTCGAAAAAAATTTGTCAAATGTCAATACAAACGTCAAAATTTTCAGATAAATTTGAATCAAAATAATTTTCTTTTTTTGACATTTTGTAAAATAAACAAATTCAATTTGCAACCTACTACTCCATTCTGTGCCCCTGTTCCAAAAATGTATGTAAATCGTATATTTTCTAAGTCGAAAAAAAATTCTCAAATAAATTTTTGTAAATTTAAATTTGTCAAATGTCAATACAAACGTCAGTTCAGATGTCAATAAAAAAAATTAAATTTGTCAAATGTCAATTCAAATGTCAATACAAGCGTCAGTTCAGATGTCCGAGTTGCCAACTTTTGTTTATATTAACTTAAAATTCGCATTACCAACCTTTGCAACCTACTACTCCTTTCTGTGCTCCTGTTCCAAAAATGTATGTAAATCGTATATTTTCTAAGTCGAAAAAAAAATTTTAGATAAATTTTTGTAAATTGTGATGCCAATAAAAAAATTCAATTTGTCAAATGTCAATTCAAATGTCAGTTCAGATGTCCGAGTTGCCAACTTTTGTTTATATTAATTTAAAATTCGCATTACCAACCTTTGCAACCTACTACTCCTTTCTGTGCTCCTGTTCCAAAAATGTATGTAAATCGTATATTTTTTAAGTCGAAAAAAATTTTCAATAAAAAAAATCAATTTGTCAAATGTCAATTCATATGGCAATACAACCGTCAGTTCAGATGTCTGAGTTGCCAATTATAGTTTATATTAATTTAAAATTCGCATTACCAACTTGGACACGCCTACTATAACGCCCACTTTACACATAATCTACTGTTAATGAAATATAAAAACTCAGAAAACCGACAAAATTAGAGGTATGATGTTGAAATTTCATACATATAGCTTTCTACTCAGTGTCATTGTTGAACCAGAAAATGAAGGTAACATGCCCACTTTAACGCCTACCTCCTATATAACTTTTTATCTTAAAACCATAAAATTTCTTTATGAATAAAGTTTTTGGAAGAATAAAGAACTATATATCTTAATTTTTAATAATACATGTGTTAGTATAAAGAGATTATTCCATAGCGATTACTGTTAATAACAAAATAATACATTTTGTGCTATAAAAGTACATCGAATTAGTGGTGGGTATAAAATATTCGGCACAGCCGAATATAGTGCTCCTACTTTTTATATATCTATAGTATATAAGTACCTAATTTTTTATTTGCTTTTATTTTGTAAATAGTTTGTTGCTTTTATTTCGTAGATGTTAAAGATTGTTGAACTTTTTAATGTAAAATATAATTTTTTCAATAACTAAAATATATGTTTAGTTAGTATTTATAACATTTTAAAATTAATAATATCAATCACTATTTAATCATTAAACATGCTAATAACAAAAAAAAAACATTTAATTAATTTGAATTTTAAAAATGCAATTGCCAACAATAAAGGAATCTAAAGAGGCCTGTAAAGTAAGTAATATTAATTGAAATACAATGGCTGATTTTATTGTAAATTATATTTATTGTATGTTGTGCATTACAGTCGTTTGAAAAAGTTTTGGTACAAAACATACAATTTGGTTTGTCCCCACCATTAACTAAGGCTCTGGGTGCCATACCCAGATGGCGTTTATTGCAAGCATCCCTGCCACATGTTATGCACTGTGTGGCTGCTTTATTGCATAATCGTGTTAAGGATATGCAACCCATAGGACAGGTCGAAACAAAACTATTGTATACCATGCAATGGATTATACTGTATGCGGCCGAAGAATGTGCTGATGATGATGGTCAGGATGAATTAATGGTTGATGGTGAATCAAGGGGAAAATCGGTGGATAACTATTTATTTTCGGTGCCCACAATAACGGTAAGTAAAATATTAACATTTAACGTTAAAAGGTTGTTTGATATTTAAAATATTTTTTTCTTTTAGTTATTCGTTTACTTGTTTGCCCCAATTATACACCATTTGAAAGAATCGGATTTTCAAAATTTCCGTTTAGAAAATGGTATAAAGTTGTGGCAAGGAATGTGGGATAATAGGGCACCGGGAGCACCGTGTTTTACTGCCCCCGTTAAACCCAAAGCAAGAAACTTGTTGTGTGCTCCTACGCCAAAAGGTTCAACAGATATGTTTTCAGGGCGTAAGTTATTTTTATAAATTTATAAAAAAAAATTCACAAATGACACCATCTTTTTTTAAATCTTGCTTTTGAAGGTAAACAATCTCTTAGCATTGGTGCTATGTCACCTAAAGCCGATTCCCCTCAAAGTGGTATTTCAGATCATACTAACCGGCAAGACGAAGAGGTAAATTCTTAATTATTTTTTTTTAATGCAAAATCTTTTACAAAATTTTTTAAACCGCAATCGTTTCTTTTTAATTTAATTTATTTTTTTTTTATTGAATATTGTTATTCATGTTTTAATTTTTTTTTTTTTTTTTGAACCTTCATAAATGTTTTAGAGCTCTTGGGTATCATCACCCAAAGAATTTGCCTTCCCCGAAACTATACCCGAAGAAGCTTCCAGTGTTGAAGATGAACGTGTTGTTATTTTTCGTTTACCTTCTGCTTCCCATTTTATGGACAATTCATTTTTTACTGTAATTTATTGCTAACTTTTTTATTTATCATCTAGATTTAAATTAATATTTGAATTATTTTTGTGCTCTACTCCACTAGGCCGATGCTAGTCTACTGACACAACAGCATTCTCAAAGTCGTCGTGGCAGTTATCAATCGGTTCATTCGCGAGACAAAGATAAACCTTCCACTAAATTCGAATTTGAACAGCAAGAATTGATGAGAGGCGCTTCGATGAAAGAGAAGCGTAGTGCCTCAATGGAAAAAGAAACCGATTCAAATAGATCGGAAAGTGTTAAGGCTGATATATCTGCTGCAACATTTCTAGATGTGGCCGTTATGCGTTGTCTTTTCATTTCACAATGGCAGGAAGAGGGAATTTTTTGGAGTCTCCAGTATATATATAATAGGTATGACAATAAAGGAAATCGTAAGAAAACCTATCTAATAGATTTTTATCTGTAATGTATCTGTACAATTTGTAGACTAAGTGAAATTGGTGAAGAATCTTTAATAACAATAAATCAGCCACGAAAACGTTCTAACTCATTGCCCATACCACAAATTGAAATATCCTTGTATCAAGGGCCGAATAGCAACAACCGGGACAGTCCTGGTAGTTCCATAAATAAAGAATATATCGAAATACCGGAACCACCACTAACAGCCAGCTTAGCAGGTAAGTAAATTAATCAAAATTTATCGATTTACCGAAATAAAAAATAAGCTTAATTTAATATAACTATTTTAGAAGAAACCAGCCCATCAGCCGAAAGACGTGGCAGCGAAAAGAAGAAACGTGTTAAAATGTCAGACTTGCGAGCATTCGTTGAGACGAAAATGTTTTCGAAATCAGAGAAAGCTTTGGAAAAAGTAGGGCTAGATACAGGTTCAGCTAATGGCAAGAGACCACTGCAACATGCAGTAAGATTGTTTTTCTAAAACAAATCCCTTAATTGCCATAACTTTTTAATCCATCACATTCATATAAAAAAATTTAAACTTCTTTCACCATCAAGTAGATATCGTTTGACCAATCAAACTGGCCTAGGCTCATAACGAAAAATTCGCAATCATACATTATCTCAATTATAATCGTTATTTTTATACATTCAATCATCAATTATTTTACTTGTAAAAGTTGCACATGTTTCTTGTTTAATGTTTTTTGCCACTTTAAAATATGATATTTACTCATTATGTTGAGTGTTGCAATTCTTTGACGTTAGGCAAAAAGTTATTAAGGCAAAAAAATAATATAATAATTTCCTTTTTAGAAACTACTATTTCTGACTTAACACCTTTTTGTTTAACCTCAGAGAATTACAAGAGTTATTTGCGTTAAGATTTCTTGAAGATTTCATTCATACACAAAATGACAATATTAACAAAACAAATTTTGAAGCTTTAAGTGAATACCTCTTTTAATATAACTTGATATGAATCATTTCGTATTTCTTCAAAACATTTTGTTATCGCTAGGAATTGCATCGCAGTTTGGATACTGGTGAGAAAAAATTATCACGATCAGCGTCTATGATTACACGAGAACCTGCCAGTAATTTAATAAAAGGCAAATCTATGCCCAGCTTAAGGTATGCATCATATTAAAGTTCTACTTAATTTTTCTACTTAAAAAACTACACAACAAAACATTTTAAAATTAATTTCATAATTACATACATACATACATACATACAAACTAACATCAGCAAATATTCTCTCAAAACATTGTCGATTTAAAACTTGTTTCTTTTAAAAGTGAAATTTCAAAACATAATAATATCATATGACTTGCTCTATTAAAATATTAAAAATTTACGCTAATGTCGCATTTAGGCTGTTCATCTCAACCGGTATAAGGCATATGAGTAAATTCTGTATGATGAACGCTTTAATCGTACGCACTTTCAGATTGAAGCATAAACATTTTTTGGTCTTTCAAAAAAGATATCTTCAAGGTTTTAAGTGTATAAAATACTATAAAATAAAAAAGTGTAAAATCCAAAATGGCGTCTAAAACGGCAGAATAAATTCTTTTAACCCCAAAAATATGGACATCAAATGAAAGGGCTTGACTAGTAGAATACAGTTAATTTAGTAAAAAAATCCAAAATCAAAGATGACGTCGAAAATAATTAAGAAAATGGTGTTTTACATGAAATATGAAATCTAGGCAAAGCTACGATGTGGTCATTTTACCTATATACATGACGGTATAGGGTACTATCAGATTCGGCACGGCTCTAACTTGTTTTTATTTGTTTTTTTTTTATTGAAGCGCTTGATGGAGACCAGAGTCTTTGGCGAGTCTTTGTTAACATAAGATGGGTCGTACTTTGTCATTGGCCTTAGACCGACGATATATGTATGTGAGAGAAATTCCACTGACAAAAGCGTGTTTACATTAGGGTGATCGATTCGGTTTTACAACCGGTGAAAAAACCGGTTTTTTTACTTTTTCAGCTGTCTGTTTTTTCCAAATGTTAATTTTTCGAATGTCGAATACACCGGTTTTTTCACTCACAGAAGCCGGTTTTTTTCATTTTTAGTTTTATGTTCATTTACCTTTGAAACAAAACGTACCATACTATATTCATTACTCAAAAAATTTCTCAAAATCAGCAAATTTATTAAATACTCTTCCATAATATTGTAAGAAATTTATTTGTTGTTTCAAAAACAAATGTAAAATAAGAAAAATAATTAGGTTAAAAATTATTTGTTTGGAAGCAGGTATTTTATACGTTGTTGCGCTTAAAATTTGCTGTGATAATCATCTGTTCAGTTAAGTTTTTTGACCAAATTATTGTACTTTTCAATACTTTTAGATCTCATTTTCGAATTTCGAAATATTTTTCTTTAACGAAATCTAACGCTTGTACTTAAGACTACCCATAGCTTATCTAATATCTCTGATAACATATGACTTGTATACTAAAATAGTTGGGCACACAAAGGGTCATTATTACAACTTGCTTACAAAGTTAATGTTAATAAAAGGTAACTTTCACTACCGTGTGCAGTAAAGTGAATTTTTAATATTTTTCATTATTACAACCTCCTTTTTCAACATTTTTTTTTAATATGGCAGTACCAGATTAAAACCGATTACTTTTAACAAATTAAATTAGTTCTTAAAAACTTTTACAAAACGAAATAACATTTTGGATGATTTATTTACTGTTTTTTGTCACTAATATAAAAAAATTAAAACTTAAAATAAAAAAAAAATTAAAAAGGTCGAAGTAGAAAAAAAATATGAATCACAATTTATTTAGTTGCCATATTTTGTTTCATGTAGAAAAACAATTGCATTTTTAAATTTATAAACCTAATCTTAAAATTTAGAGGTAATTGAAGCATAAACTTAACTAGTTTATACCTACGGCAATAAATACAGCAATGCAAAAACAACAGAAAATACCATATATTTATTAATAGGCACATACAAAAAAAAACATTTCTTCACCAATTTCAATTAATGTATAGTAATTAAAACTTTCGTTAAAAATACAAGCCATTATGGCTTTTTTTTCTTCAAAAATTATTTTAATTAATTTAAATCCACTCATTTCTAACACTTAATTTTTTTACAACTTACTGGTATGAGATTTCAAGTTCAAATGACGCTTCTTGTGATCTCAGAAAATGACACAGAGTTTTTATTTTCTACACAAACATATATAGTTCGAATTAATATGGTATTTGTTTTTGTAAAAAATAATAGTCCTAAGAAATATTACGTGCTTGTGCAATCATGTATTTTTTGAAAATGTATTTTTTGTCCCAAAAAGTGCATTTTTATTTTCTTTCTGAATGGAAAGATATTAAACAAAGTGTTAGAAAAAAAATTAAAAAAATACTATGAATAATTGTTGTAGTTTCTTAAAATTTATTACCTTATCACATTTAAGTGATACAAAATTAATGTATGCATATGTATTAAAATTTTAGCAATTATTTTTTGTTTCTTACAGTTTTGACAAATTATTTCTTACACACACATATTACATAGTATCGTGAAAATTAATTATTATTTTGTTATATTAGAGATTAATTTACACGACTCTGCTAAATAAAAGAGGATTTCTCTTGACAAATCTAAAACGAAATGTATGTAAAAATTGTTTAATAAACTTAAATTAAAATAAATTTTTGTAACAAACATTTGTTATTATTATTCTATTGTTAAGCCTACCACACTGAATATAAAAGTAATGATGAACATATAATGGTATAACATTGTTCCTTAAAATTTTCAAAATAAAAAATATATATTCAAACTCACTTTCGGCTACAACGATTTTATTGCGTGAACCATATGGGACAGTTATGAACAAGTAATGATCGTAAAGATCATTTGTTAACCATGTTTTTTCTCTGCGTGTATATATGCATCTCTGTCATGGGTATAAGAAAGAATTATATTTTATGTATTCGACCGGTTATCCGGTTTTTTATAAATTTTCAAAAAAGCAACCGGTTTTTTCTTAAATTCTAATTTTCAAACTATTTGAAAAACGGTTTCTTAAAAATGTCGAATAATCAATCACCCTAGTTTACATTCTCCCTAAAGGTAAAACTTGCGTAATGTATATTGAAACTCAAATGATGCAAAACTAATGCATCATAGACAAAAAAAAATGTTTTGGGCAAAAGACGAATTAAAAACAAAGAACTTAACCAATGCAACTTTAGATTAATGTGCTGTTTATAGAACGCGAACGCTAACTTTGAGTGGACGTTTTGCGTGTAATTTGTAACAAAATATTGTAACAAAAACAAATTACACGCAAAACGTCCACTCAAAGTAAGCGTTCGCGTTCTATAAACAGCACATAAGGTTATATTAATTTACAGAAAATGTGTTTATATGGACTCTTTCTCACACTCGACATTACACTACACCCATAACAGTAAATACTCAAACTAAAATTAGAATTGTTTTTCTAAAACTACGCTATTATCTTTTAAAACTTTCTTTACTATGATGTCTAAAAAAATACCAGCTGTCTACTTGATAGCGGGTGAGTTGTTTGTTTTTCAAGTTTCTAAATGTTAAAAATTTAACGGTACTTTTCTTTAAGAAATAAAAAAACACTGTAATATAAAGGGTGTTGCTAAAATTCACACAAAAAGTAGTTTTGATTTTTATTGATTGATCAAGGTTAAATGATTAAAAAACATTGGCGTAGCTACAATTTTTTGCTGGGCGTGCCAAAAGCTTAAAAATTATTTTTTTTTCAAAATCTTAAATTGAGTTAATTTAACATTATTAAATATGTATATTAAATTTAAAGTTATTTTTTTAAATCTTGGAAAAAAATACTGGGGGAAATTGCACCCCCTGGATGGTCTAGTTACGCCAATGTTAAATGTTGTTAATTTTTTTATCTTTTTATAAGCGTTTTAAAACTTAAAAATATTTATAATAATACGAGATGACAGGACGCACACCTCGTGAATCTACCAAATATTTATAACCAAGCAAAAACTAGGTAATGACTTGCTCCAACTGAACAACATATTTTTTAATGACTATTATAGCGCTGACAAACAAAGGGTGTGTAAACGATATTAGTATGGTATACTACATGTGTGTCAACCTAAACTGCAATTAAACCATTGAACAAATCGGTTTATGATTAGTTTGTATACAACAAAAACGTAACTCGTATAAATGTGATATACATACAATCGAACAAACTAGATTATTGATGGTTTATAAACTATAAACATATACATGGTATAAATGTAGTATACATACTATGGTATGTAAACCATATGTCTGTAAGGGTATTACATATCGTCTGTCTTACTAAGACGTATTTCAGTAATGACTTGATTTATAATGTGATACGTAAATTTTTATTTTCAGAAATTTGCTTAGATACACACATAATACAATTTCTTATTGCGAAATTTGCTAAAAGCTATCCGAAAACATAACTTTTTATAATACTCATTTAGTTAAACACGCTTTGGGTATAAGTATTAATAATTTTAATAACAGCGACAAAGCATTTTATTAACAAAGTGATGACTTATAAATTTTCACTGATTTTAAAATTAAATTTCAAATTAAGGCGTCGCAAAATAATCAAACCGAATTTTCGTCTTTAAAAGAACCGAACGACTTTTGTAAGTCCATAATATTATTGGGTTATTTAGGTTATTAAAATCAAGTACTTATTTATTTCTATAAAAGTAAGTACTTATATAAGTCACTGTTTATAAGCGACCGCAAAAAGTACTTATACGAGTGCCTATTTTTAAGCGAGCGTTGTAAGTACTTGCCTGCAATGACATCGCCGTGTTAAAATAATAGGTTTAGATGCCAAATTATAAGTAGTGAAGAATTGTTTTCTAGTACTTTCAACTCATTATTTTGTAATGTGTTGTTTTGCTGGGAAACTTTTTTATTGCTTAAAGTAATTGCCTAAATAAAGTTTTACTGAAGTCATAACCAACAGGCCATATTTAAAATAATGATGCTGTTAACGGCCCATTAATAATAGGTAATGTATGAAATATTGAAAGCCTATTTATTACACGAATTTAACAAGATTTTGCTGGATTACAAGGGGCGAGCAAGAAATATTAACAGAGTCCAGCATTGTAGCATCAAACATTTTCTGGGTAATGGAAATGATTTTATATGCATGAAGTACAAGTGTAAGTTGCAATTACAAAAAGTAGAACTATAATGGTACAAAGGGTGGACCAGCAAAAATCACTAAATATCCCGATAATAGCTAAATCTTTTTTTGGCCGCCAAATGAATTTAAAATCGCTAGATTTATTGGGAAAATAGCTAAATTCCCATCACTGTAAATGGTCTAAAAAAATTTGAAATACTCGTGAATACTCGTATTTTCTAATGAATTTAATTATTGTGTGAATTTAACAACATCCTATGTAGATATGTATGTTTTCTCAAACATTATTTAACTAAAGACGAACAGTAAAAACTAGCTGCCGTATTCATAAAAAATATTTTAGGTTTATTAAAGGCTTATTTGGCAGAAATCTGTTTAATAAACCTCAAATGTTTGTTATGAATGCAGCAGTAGTTGTTTAAAAATGTACATATAAACATGAATAAAATTAAGACAATTTTTATTTTAAAAGCTAATGATTTGTTTATCAGATTTTACTGTTCATCATTTCAAATGTTTATGTAGTTAATGCAATGCCAAGTATTTATAAATACAAACATACATATAAAATTATATTTTAATATCTTATAAAATGTTCGCTTTCATATCTGTCTGCACTTCCTCTTATTTCTATACTTTCCTATTCCATTCTATTTATTAAAAAAAAAAAACTACAATAATCACCCGCTTTTTTAAATTTAGTTAAAAGACTTTTAATTGCAGCAAATTCTTTTAAGAAAATATCATTGTGCACCTCATACCATTTTTAACTAATGTTTTGTATTTGTATTCCCTTTATGGAATATTGAAATATCAAAGATTTTACAGATATGTAGAACCGCCGAAAGTTACAAGGTCCTCTCAATCGTCCAGTCAACGAACAACATTTTATCCAAGAAATCCTATAATTACAGTAACAGAACACACACCCACACCTTCACCGGATTACTTGAAAAGACAGGTCAGTATACAAGTAAAAAAATGAAAACACGTAGATAAAACTTGCCAAAATTTTTTATTTTTTTAAGGGTTCCATAGATTCACAATTGGATGCCTTGAGTAATGGCGGCAGTTTGGGTGGTTTAGGTGGTAACGGTATCAATGGTAGTATGGCTGGGGTAGCCGGCACCTGTAGTATTAGTTCACGCATTCGGGGACAGATGTTAAGATCACATACTGACTCTCACATCGATTACACGGGAGTTGATGAATCAGAGGCTCCAGGATCGTCTTTTTACATTACACGGGATGGTGGCATAGATTATGAAATTGTCTTGTTAGCTGTTTCGAATGTATTTAAAAGAGATTTGACCGTGGTTTCGCTGAGAGTTTTAGAGGCCGGCTTAAATATTTGCGAACTCTTACTGGAAATGGGCGTATTGAAGTTGGGAGAACATGCCCATGAAATATCTATGGGTATTATTAAAAGAGCTTTACAAGTACTGGGATGTCCGCACGGCTGTAATGATGGTAAGTATTGAGGTATAAGTGAAAAAGCAAACCTAATACAAAGCTTAGGAGGTACCATTTGTCTGATATTGAGTCGCTAATTTATGCAACACTTATTTCATTGTCTTATTCATACATGGTGTATATACAAGGTTTCTCAATAAAAAGGGCTCGTTGTTAAAATAAGAAAATACCCAGCTAGGTTTGAGATATTGATGAGTTCTCTTATACAAGTTGGGCCAAATGTCACCATGGGTTTAAAAATTTAATAACTTTTTCGTCTAAATATTTTTTTTAGCTTAAAATAATAATAACATTTCATTTAAATGACCCCAGTTTTCAGCTTCGCAATGATAGGCTCGTTTTAGGGCATTTCTGCAACAATGTTGGCCTTGAGGATTGTGTTGGGCTTGTATACATATACTCGCTCCTTCAAATAACCCCAAAGGAAAGGAAAAGCCAATTGATTTCCAAAATTCTGTGGGCAGTGACTCCACCCTGCTGACTCTACATCTTAGATCTGTTTTTAAAAGTAGGACGTAAAAAATATTCTGTCATAAATCAATACTGCTCTTCATTTACGGTTACAGCATTTACATCCTCGTTTTCGAAGAAGTTTGGCACAATGATCTTTTCAGATGTAATGCCACATCATAATGTGTACCTAATGGAATGCAATTGGCGTAAATGAATGGCTCTTAGAATGCTTAGAACCTCAAAATCTACAGTTTTGCTCACAAACAAAGCCATTCGAATAAGATTTATCACCTACTGTTGAAATTTAACTGCAAAATTTAGACGTTGCCCATGAACTGCGGGTTTTAATTCTTACCCCAATTGCACTATATATGGGAATTACAGTAAAGATTTTTTTAAATGCGCCGTAGTAACATACGAGTCATTCCTAGCAGAGCAGAACGTCTTGTGGTATATTTTTCAGGTATTTTGTTAACACGTTGCTCTACACGTTCAAAATTTTCCGCAGAGCGAATTAAACGTGATCTACCGATTCGAACCAAATTTCTTGTTGATGGTAACGCTGAACATAGCAGCGAATCATTGATTCAAAGAGCGAAATTGTAATATCACAGCAAAAACTAGGTAATAACTTGCTTTTACAAAACAACATACTTTTCAATGACTATTACATATCGTCTGCCTTACTAAGAAGTATTTTAGTAATGACTTGATTTATAAAGTGATACGTAGGTATTTATTTTTAGACATTTGCTTAGATACACACATAGCACAATTTCTTGTTGCGAAATTTACTAGAAGTTATTTAAATACATAACTTATTAAAATTATACCCTTTATACAGTGATAAAGGGTATATATTTATACATATGTAGGTTTGTCATTCCATGTGAAATTTCTACAATTTTCATTTCCAAACCCCATAAAGTATTTATTTTCTGAAAGCTTGTGAATAGGGGAGTCGATTAAGCTATGCCAGTCTGTCCGCCTGTCCGTGTGTATGTTGAAATTTTTGAAGCCCCCCGAACATCGCCTGGAGCCGGGTGAGGTTTTAAAATATCAGAAATATTCGGGAGTAGATCGGTATTGAAAATCAAAAACATACATACGGTACATAAACTACTGATATATGAGAAAAAATCCACGGCCACCTCGTTTTTTTTTACACATCAACAACATACATACAAAAGTGGTATACTGGTTAGAGTAAACGTTGAATCGAATCCTAGCTGAGCCAAAAAATTTTTTTGATATATTATTTATATTTTTATTATTATTTTTTTTTTTAATTTTTTATTTCTTTTTTAATTTTTTTGTTTTTTTTTATTATTTTTTTTTTTTTTTTTTTTTTTAATATTTTTTTTTTTTGTTTTATATTTTTATTTTTTTTTTTTTAACATACATACGTAAATTTATAATTTTACAATGGGATGTTTTTATATATGTATGTTTTTTATATGTATGTACGTATTTCATATGAGATGAATGTTTATACAAACTATTGTTATTGCATGATAACATGATGTTGAGGGTATATAAGATTCGGCATAGCCGAATATAGCACTCTTACTTGTTCTGATTTAGTTTAACACGCTTAGTGTTTAAGTTCTTATTTATAAGCGACCGTTATAATTACTTATACGAGTCTGTATTTGTAAGCGATTCAGTAAGCACTTATTAAAGTCCCTATATGTAAGCGAGCGTGGTAAGTACATGCCTATAATGACATCGCAGTGTTAAAATAATGGGTTGATATATATATGTATGTTTTTTTGACCTTGATAATGGGTTTAGATGCCAAATTGTAAATAGTGAAGAACTGTTTTCTAGTACTTTTAACTCATTATTTTGTAATGTGTTATTTTGCTGGGATTAAAATGTCAACGAAATGCCCACGTTCCAATAAACAAAATTTAAGGGAAAATTGTCAACGGGGAGTAATTGACAATTACATGTTCTTATAAATAGCTTCACGACAATGTTCTGTCAGTTTGTTTAACATGAGTGTGAGCAAAATGGTAAAAAAAACCTGTAATGAAGGATTATCTCTGTGATGGAATAATAAATAACAAATGGTGCCAAAACAATACAGCCGTCAACATCGTTCCGCCTCTATACATACTTGATCTTTAGAATTCTAGCTTTGAGATCAAACGGTTATTCAAAACTCGGTATAAGTTTTATTTTTTGAATAACACATTTTTTGATTTACATATAATTGCTGTATATATAAGCTTCATAAAAGTTATTAAAGGTTTATAACGGGTTTAGTCAACTGATTTTCTATGGACATTTGACTTATAAACCTCTTTAAAGCTCTTTTAATTTTTATGAATTAGACCGAAGAAGTGCTAAGTGTCGTATTGACATAATGTATTAATTTCTTAAAAACTCTAAAATTAATAAAAATTATTGTATTGCTTATGGTCTAATTTGTAAACCTTTTTAAAATATGTAAATATTATGACAATAGGACACTTGTGAATTTACCAAATATTTTTAACAAATCCAAGGAATTTTTTTTATTCATTAGTTAGTTAATCACCTATTTATTTATTTCCTGACTTATCAAGGCATATTTATTTATCAGGTAATCGGAGTAAGGAGAAAATTTTTGTATATACATATGTATGTTTTTTATATAAACAATAAAAGACTTAAGACAGATAATAGTTTTTTATTTGTGAACTGTGACAGCTGAAATTTAAAATAAGCGAAGAAGAAAATAAATAGCTGACGACTTAAGACTGTCTGATGAACACATTTTTCATTTTGACTTATTTTGAATTTTGCGTGTCAAATCTTTATAAATAAAAAAATGTTTTCTCTTTTCTTTTGCTTATTTTAAAAGCCGAACTTCATATAAAAACCATTAATTCATATTAATTCATCGGGTAATTGCAGTTCGGAGAGGATTTTTTGTTCATATTTTTTATATATGTAGTTTGACATTAAAAATAAATAAATAATCTATAGATAAAAAACTATAGACTTTGACAGCTGAAATTTAAAATAAATGAAGGAAAAAATTATCAGCTGACGAAACAAGACTACCTGATTAATAAATGTGCCTTGATAAAAACTATAAATTAAATAATTTATTCCGAATAACCTTTACCCGCTAAAAAAAAATATAATCCCTTGAAGAAATCATAGAAAATTAATATCCAAAAATATAATTAATTGAAAATGTTTAACAACAACTAAGTATACAAATAATTTTAGGGGTACGTGGTGCACCAGCTGATTTTTTAAGAACCCAATGTCAGAAAATACTTTCGCGCCTTTTACAACATGCCAGTGAACGTACAAAGCGTTACTTACAGGAAATGGTTAATACAACTCCACTGCAAGAACTGGTCGATTTTTTTCATGCTTTTTGTGCATTTTGTGTGGATCCGAGTTCTTTACTTTCACCTCTGAGTAAGTATTTGACCTATATTGTACCTTACAATGTTGACTTGTTGAAACAATTTGAATATAAAATTAAAAGCTCTTAATATTTAAAAAGTATAAAAAATGTCTAAATTAGTTTAGAAAAAAAAAATAAAATAAAGACATACTACATATGTAGGTGCACAACAATTATCAACAAATTCGGAATTGGTATTTCTAAATCTATTTGATAACGTCCTTGTTAAGAAATATTTGATAACTAAAAGAATTCTGCATGTAAACAAAATTGTTTGTAAAAATTTAATGCTTTTCAGTGCTAACCACATAAACATACATATGTACATACCGGCATAAATAAATAATAATTATGTACACAGAGATATTAAATTTATAATAATTTATGCATGCAGGCACCCAATATTCTCACTTGCCACCTAATAAATTACACTGAAAAAAAAAGAGATAAATAGCATGTAATTTTGTTTAATTGCAATATTTTTGTTACAATTTTTTCTAAAACACATTTGTTTTTGATTTGTTTCGACCCTCCTTTTTAAAAAACTAAAAAACACTGTCCGTTTGCGCATCTATTTGTTCTGAAATCAACTACACATACACACACAATCTGTCTCTCTGTTTCTGTCTATTGTCTGTTTTGATAAAAAAAAAATTAAACTGAAACACACACAAAAAAAAACCCTCACAAATATCAAACAAAACAATAAAACTAGCTCATAAGCGCACGAGTGCCTTTAAAAATCTTAACACGGATCTTGGCAATGGTGTATCATCATCAGGCGGACAAGGAGGTTATTCGACCAACTTTAGTGGAGGCCTTAGCGGTGGTCCGGAAGCTCAAGTAATGGCAACAGTATTCAAGCCACTGGTGACACGTTTTGTTAATGCCTCCAAGGATCTTAAGACAGTGGAAAATGTGGCTTTATATGGAGATATACGCCAGTTAGTGACTTATGTGAAAGGAGCACATGGGGGACCATTCCGTCTGGTTGCTTTGAGTGGCATTTTGGCTGTAACACCACGACCGCATAAAAAGGGTCCAGCATCACAGACCACGCGAGTCATAAGGTAAGGCAAACTTTTAATCCTTTAGTTTTTAATTTGTTACACACTATAAATGTACATACATATTAGGCACATTCCACAAGCTGAGGTGGCCCAAAGCATACAAAACGATGATAATCGTTCACAGCGACGCCTGCTGTTGAAAAAACGCAGTACTTCCTCTGCATGTGCAGTGGTAAGTTTTTACTCTTAGATAGTAAAAACTATTCACTAAACTAATAACCTTTCTTCTTATAGAGCCTTTTGGAAACTGAGCCTTGCGACGAACATTATAAATCCAGTCAATCGCCATTAAGTAACTTCCGCCGTCGTACCACCGGAGTACGACCGACTTTAACACCTAGACACAGCGAGCGCCAATTGTTATCAGATTCTACGTCAAGCTCTGAACGTAACTCCTTGGGGCGCTTAAGTGGTTTAGTGCGTTGGTTTAAGGGAGCTCCCAAAGAAGGTTCTTCGATTGACTTGGAGATTGGTTCGCTAAATCCCGAAATGTCTACAACATTTATAAGACATCCTTCATTGAAAATACAAAGAGGTAGATCTAGTGATGGTATTGGAAGATCTATACAAAGAGCTAAACGAAAAGTTGAGCGAAGATTTAATCGCTTCGGTGGCATAGTTAAGGGCAAGAAGAAACAAGGTGGCGTAGAAGAAACTGCCGACTACAGCCGTCGAAGTTCATCCGATATGTGCGATGGTCCCAGGGAATCTGAAGTTGTGGTATTGAAGGAAAGAAAACTGATACCCCTGGAACCAGTTAGGCTGGGCATGTTACGATTATCCTTTCTTTTGGAAACCTGCGCACCGGGCACATTTCCAGATCCACAATTGGTAGCGGCTGTGTTGGATTTGGTGAGACAGAATTTATTTAATTTGATTGAAAACAGTTTTAGAACCGAAATACTTTCAGCCTCAAGCTCCTTTAGTAACGCGAGCTACATTTCTATTGGAATGTGCCCATTTTGTTCATTTGTGTAACAAGGGTCAGTGGCCTGCTTGGATGAAACAAAATATATCCGGATATCGTCAATCGGGAGCTAATATAAGTGCAAACCATATTAAGCATCATATGAGTACAACCAGCACTAGACGTACCCATATCTTACAAAGAGCTGCTGGTAAAATGTTTCATCAGGTAGGTAAATAACAAGTAGAAGTGAAAACCAGACTACAAGGCAACGAAAAAAAGAACAAAAGAAAATTAAGTCATAAAATGAGAGTATTTAACGTTACTTTTGTCGATTTAATTATGATTCGGTTCATTTTTCGTCTTTCTGTTCTGTTTGAACATTTAAAAACCACTATTTTCATTTGCATTTCAGCAAAAATCTCATGTTCAAATCATCCCTGCAACTTACATTAGAAGACTAGAAACACTTTCTATATTTAAAGAACGCCCATGTTCTGCATGCCGAATAAAATTAAATCGTTTGGAATTGTCGCATTGCTGTTGTAAACAATAACACTACAATGACAAACTAGAATGATTAAATTTTACTCAAAATGCCGAAAATGGGCGTATGTTTAAAATTAGATTCGGTTTCCTTAATCGTTGTCGTTAGAAATAAAATAAAAACAATTAAGAAATTATATTTTCTAGAAATCGTTCAATCTATACAAAAGCCATGTATATATAATCTGCGACGATGTTGTTTTTTTGTTCTCTATCATATATGCACAACTGCGACCAAAATAATAGCACCAACTTAAAAGCTTAAGTAAATCTATTTAAATCTTGAAAAATTTTGTTTTGGTTTCACCCAAAATTCAGTTGAAAACCCTGTGATGTATGTATTTCACTATAATAACAAAAAAAATATTTATTTATTTAAAGGGCTTAAAAACGTCAAAAATTAACCAGTAAAAATAATAGCACCTCATCTAATTTTTTTCTTCAAAAAAAATAATCGGTTGTTCTTAAGAAAATGAATCGAAACTGAAATATTTCACTTTTGAGTTTACTTAACCCCCCGACCACACGAGCAATATGTTTGGCAATTATTGCCACAGTAATTATCAAATTCTATTGTTTTCACAAGATATTAACGCATGGACCGCGTGAATATGTTTTAGAACACATATTTAGCAATAAATGTTTTAATAGATTGCTGAGCAATAATCTTTTAACTCAAGCTGTCAAATTCAATTGCAAAAACTAAAATGTAACAACAACACTAATGTATAAAACAAAAAAAGTAAATATAAAAAATTTTAGTTTTTAAAAATATTACATTACATTATGGCAAAAGAATCGTTTTAATTAGTGACTTTGGTGAAATTTATTTTCATGTATTTTTTAATTTAACGTTTTAAGTTTTTTGCGTGTTGACCACCTAGAGATATAAGCTTAAACATTGACAATTTGACGCCGTTATTCTGCCGGCGTTATTGCTTATTAAGACATAATCAATTGCTCGTGTGGTCGGGGGGTAACAATATATACATAAGTTAATTTGTGATATTTTTTCTTGTAATAATTTATTAGAATTTGACATATTTCTACAAGAATGGAATTCCATATTTCATTTACAACTGTCCAAAGGTCTTTTATTTTTGTTGGTTTCAGCGCAGATACTACCTTTAGATTTTCAATAAATATTTTAAATCTGGCGACTGTACAAGCCGCACCAACATATTTGCCATTTCGCATGGTATGATTGTAGTAATTGCCTGTTGAAAGACCTACATCATCGGCATTTTATTGGAGATATATGTTAACATAGCCCCTTCCAGGATTTGTACATATACGGCTGGATCCATAGTGGATACCACACCTTGATATGGAAAACACCTCAATACTATTATACTACAAACAATATGTTTTGTACTTGAATCTATTATTAGGTGGTCTTTAGAAAAAAAGTTTGGAACCATTTCTATTTAAAAAGACGATTTTTCATTTACATATCTAATAACGTTCCTTTATTTATCTCAAATTACATATTATTTTGCAAAAGACAAGTGTTTGGCCATATGCTCAGAACAAAGTAGTGTCACTTTTCGTGAACTGTAAGCATAGAGATTGCTTTATCGTAATCTACGGCGAATAATTTCAACACTTGCCGGTAAAAAAAATGTTTTTTGAATTTTTTTGAATTCCGTAGCATAATAGAATTATTTTGTATGTTCGAACTAAACGCTTCAACATTAGTTGTAACATAATTCCTTTTTGGCCACATGATTCAATTTTAGTCTCATATTTTAATGTTTATGATCATCTTTTTGCAATTGTTAAGTAATTTTCTAATTTCGTAATACGACTTACCTTGAAGTAACAGTTATGAAATTTTACAAAAACTAATCACGCTCTGAGAGAACTGAAAATATGTATGAGATATAAGCAAAAAAGTAGTAATAGCTTTTTTAGCTACTTAATAGCTTACTGAACTCTTCAGTTATTTATTAAAAACCTTGGTCAACATTTTTCTCAAATAAATTTAATAATTGAATTAATGAATTTAATTCTCTATATCTCCGGATAATTTTTTAATATGGTTGTATAATTGTGGCGATCATAATTTAAAGAAATCTAGCATTGAAAATTAACAAAATTGGTTTAAAAGTGTATTAGATAAAAGACGTGGTAAACAGGTTGGAGTGAACGTGGCATCGAATCCCTACTGAGCCAAAAAAAATATTTTTTTTTTAATATTTATTATTTGTTTTTTTTTTAATTTTTTTATATACATTTTTTTTTTTGTTTTCAATTTTTTTATATATATTTTTTTTTAATATTTTTTATACTTTTTTTTTAATTTTTGTTTTCTTTTTTTATGTTTTTTATATTTTTTTTATATTTGTTTTTTAACATACATATGTATGTAAATTTATAATTTTACAATGGGATGTTTTAATATATGTATGTTTTTTTATATGTATGTACGTATTTCATATGAGATGAATGGTGATACAAACAATTGTTATTGCATGAATACAAGTTGTGAAGGGTATATAATATTCGGCACGACCGAAAATATAAAAAATGTATAAATAAAAATTGTGTCCAGAAAGATACAAAATGCAAAGATGTAAGAGAAAACATTAGGTTCGTTCGAGAACTCACAAATTTGTACACATTTTTACTGCATTTTACGAAATTGCGTTCGTTTACACAAATTTGTACTAAATGAGAGCACAAATAGAGAGCGAAAAGTGACAGTTCTTGACTGAGTATTTGCAAATTTTTACTACAGAAATTTCTTCCAGTAAGATTTAGCAAAACCAAAAAACATATGATTCAAAAGGTAAACAAACAAAAGTAAGCAAACAAAATGTATACAATTGTATTAAAATATTAAAAAAAGGAAAATCCAAACAAAAGTGCAAAATATTATTAAATTTAAATTGTTTGTGAAATAAAGTTAGTTAACAATGTCTACAGATGAAAGAATGGAACTGCCTGAATCTGGCGCAGGTATACATACTTAAATACATATTTTCACATACATATGTATGTACATAGTTCCCATTAAACAGCACAATATTTTTTTGCCATCAGCTGTTGCTTCAATCTTACGAATTTTTACAAATGTATGTTCGAGTACTTTTTGGACAAATTCTCTTTTTGAGAGTAAAATTTTCAATTTACTGAATAATTACTCATTTACTACAAAGTGCAGTAAAAGTACTCGAACGAACCTAATCTAAGCTTTTAAATAACTTTTGGACATTTTGTACCACCCTGTAGCTAAATTACGTTTTGGGACAGTTATTTAACTTGTAACGAGGCTGTAGAAAAAGTGATAGATCTCACATGAATTGACTGAAAATAAACAAACTCACAATTCGCCCATCGCAAAATTAAAGATAAATCTTATTTATATCAACTTAAAATTATAGTTTGTTGGTGCGGCGGTTAGAGCGTAAAATTTCAAAACCAAAATACCCAGGTTCGAGTCCCAACTGATACAAGAAAAGGAACATGTCATATAAGCGTTTTGTTTCTTAAATTGCTGTTGCAAAACGCAGATTGAATTTTTTTCAGTATGTGTGAGGTTAGTAAACTCACTCACAACTCTCTAACTATAACCTAGTATTAAACTATATACAAACGAAGTAGTTGGGCTCCTGTGGAACATCTTAATGTTAAAATCAATGGTTTTGATTATAAGAAAAAAGGACAGATATGTAACTAGTCTGAAGTTTAAAGCAACTAGAATATTTCTTTCTAATAATAACCACATACTAGTTACTTTATCTGCACGGTGGTATAGCAGCCACAGTTTCGAACAACAATGAATTTAAACAAAAAGCAAATTGGCCGATAAACGTTTAGATAGATAAAAGCAGAAAAAATCGCGATTACCAAAATTATTTAACATTTAAAAAAATTTATTTTTTTTATAAATAAGGCACATTATAACAACAACACATTTAACAACAACAAATAAAATGCTTATAGTTTTGTGTGTTACTTTTATAGGGTACTAGCCAAACCCGGCGCGCGTTGCTACGCCCCTTAATGAATCGAAATGCATTCTAAATTTTAATTAAATATCAAGTGCAAAAACCTAAAAATTATAATTTTTTTTATGGGCGTGGCATTGCCCACTTTTCTAATCACGAAATTGTAAAGTCATAACAGCTCAATATGTGTGCAAAGTTTTAGAATAATCGGTCCAGTGCAAGTACCTCAAAATTATAACCTTTTTTTATGGGCGTGGCCCTGCCCACTTTTCTAATCACGAAATTATATAGTTATGACAGCTTAGTACGTGTGCAAAGTTTCAGAAAAATCGGTCCAGTGCAAGTACCTCAAAATTAAAATTTTTTTTATGGGCGTGGCCCCGCCCACTTTTCTTATCACAAAATTATTTAGTCATGACAGCACAATATGTGTGCAAAGTTTAAGAAAAATCGGTCTAGTGCAAGTAGCTAAAACTGTGTTACGCGCCGCCTAGATTATAAAACAAAACAAACTTAATTTTATATGAAAGCCAAAATAATCCCTAAAGAAACGTAGTCAAAGGACATGAAAGGTATTGTTTTCCCAGCTAGCTGTTGGAATACTGGTTGTATGATTCTTGACCCCAATTTCTAGGCGCGTAAACATATAAAATTCTACTTTCATGCCACGTACAGAAACCAGAAGTAGAATAAAATATACTTGTATTAATATATGCAACAGAGTAATATATATGACAAGATGTAATGTCATCGAGGTACAATTGTTCCCTCCCTTCACGAAAATAAATACGCCAATGACAATCAAAGTACCATGTTATTTTCCTGATTGTCCCTTTTTTATAATCAGACTTACATTACCCTACATTACGATCTCCAAAACCTGTCATTCCCAAGAAAATAACACAAAAAATTTAAAGATTCATTCTTAACAATCTCAAACGTAACATTTTTATTTATAAACTAAATATGAGTACTTAAAATAGAACTGGAAAAAAATTTAAATAGTATAAAAAAAATTATATATCTATATATGTACATATATATATATATGTATATAAACGTTTGTAAAGAATGTAAGAGAAAAAAAATAAAAATACTATTGTTTATTAAAGTAATTCATAAAACAAAACAAAAACAAAAGAAGAGATCAATTCTCACATTGAGAAGTAAAATTTTACAACCGCGAATATATGTAAGTGAGAAAGGAAATACCGAAGAAGAAATTTACATCATTTGTTTTTATATTATTGATAATTTGGAACGAATGAATTGAAGAAATATGATTTATAATATCAAAGCAGAGAATAATAAATTATCATTGATAATTAACGAAAAAGGTAACTTACAGAAATCGTGTTGTTGTTTAACAGCTGCTCAGTTCCTTAGTTGGGCCCAGCACAGGAATGGAACGAAAATTTCTATATTTGGAAAGAATCTTATATTTAAAAAAATAGTTGTATTACTCTCTACTTAAGATACATATTTATACAAAACAAAAAAATAAAGAATAAAATGTTAGGGTTATCGAACAAGATTTTTTTTTTTTGTTTTTTTTTTTTTTTTTTTTTATCTTTTTTTAAAAAAAACTAGATATAAATTTAATTTCTTTTTCTACTCTTCTACATTTTTTTGCTTTTTATAATTTATGAAATTTAATTTAATTTAATTTAATTCAATTTTTTTTTTTTTTTTTTTTACAAGAAAATATAAATTATTAATAGTGTGTCATTGTTAATGTAGAAAATTAAATAAGTTGAAAACTATGGACTAACTTTGAGGATATAAATTAATGTTTTTGTTTTAATTTTTTTTTTTTTAATTTCAGATTTTAATTAATTTATTTACGATATAAGTCTTTACCCATTTTCAATTTTATACCATTTGTAATTTTCAATTTAATTTAATATTCACTTTTTGTATATATTTAAGTTTTAATTCACGATATTACGTTATAGCAAAATAAACGAAAATTATTATATATAGGTTAAATAAAAAATAAGTTTATAAGACACATTAGTTTTTTTCTTTTAAATGTTTTAAGAAAAATTTTAAATATTTGAATAGTTACGTCATATTTCGTTTTAGTTAGCCTTTAGTATGATTTCTGGCTACGAGGCCAGGATCACATGGATTCGTTACCCTGACAGAACTTTCTTCATCAAGTAGGGTAATGATGATATCACTTTATGAACACCTTCAAGTAATTTTGTAAAGAAACGTTGGGTTGTAAGTTTAGTGTCCCTTCTTGATTTGCAATATACACTAAATCCGGTAATTTTCATTGAAAGGTTAGGGAGAATGAATTGGAACCATGTGGTGACTTTCACCAAATTTCTAGGAGAATATATGGAACATTTTTTTTTCAAATGCTTATTTAAATTAATAATTACATTTACCTTTCCTGTTAATAAGTTTCAAAAGTGGTGAGATTTAAATTTAACTTTTGAAGCTTTTCACTTTAATTTAATTTGGTTTTAATTTTAATTTTTCTATCCACTTAATATTTCCACTGATCTATGTAAATAGGTAGACAACTGATCTTTTCGGCTTTATATTAATAAATGAATGATAGAAAAAGCGTATTTCTTTATTTTAGTTACATACTTGCCCTTGTGTACAAACTAATTTCAACGGGATTAACATTCTTTTAAAACCGATTCATTTGACTCAATTTAACTGGCAGCTAAAAACAAACAAAAATTATAAAACCAAAACCCAAGTACAAAAATTTGCAAGTTGCTCATTAACTCTCACTATATAGAATTCTCCTGTGATGTATATGTATGTAGGATGTAGAACTATAAATACAAGTTAGGGTTTTCAGTATGTGATGTGAAAAGGATAAAAATTTTTATTTTACTACTAATAATTGGGGATTTTTAAAAGTTTTAATTTTATTTTTTTTTCTGTTTTACGTAAAATCGCAACAACTGATAACTAATTTTTATAGGCGTGGCTCCGCCCACTTTTTTCCACCCATAAACACTCCCTGGTATGTGTACAACAACTTGCCAAACACACACAGAGTTTCACTTTTATATATATAGATTTAAAATTAGGCACAGCCCAATATTAGAATACTACATACATTTGTTCATAAATATATGATATATGTATTTACGTACGTCTAAACTTTATTATTTTTACAATTTTTACAGTGGGCCGAAATGTTAGGCGCTCGTTTAGAAGAGATTCTTTTCACCGAACGTCTACAATATGAGACTGTAAATGCCAGTTTAACGGATCCTGAAAAACAACGAGAACTTTTGCAACAAGACGAGGAAGAAGATTTCTTAGACGAAGCCTCTGTTAATCCTCACGGCAACGATTGTCCACATGCTTTAAAATTAATTGCTTGCGTATTGCTTTTTGAAATAACTGCATTTTTGCGTGATATTTATATGACTTTGCCGAAGGCATCAAAGTTAATGCACAAAGATAAGCCAGCACCTTGGGAAAAGGTGTACAGAGAAGCAAATCGTAGATGGTCCATGGCATTAAGCTCAATGGGGCATTCACAAACATCAGCTCAAAGTTTGCAATCAATTGCAGCGGGAAATGATGTAACAGTTGGACAAACAGAAAGAAAAATATCTTTTGTTCTACACGAACCAGACAACGAGTCCGAAAATAGCAGTAATACAACGTTGACCAAGGAGGGTGAAGAAGGTAGGACAAAATATTAACAGAAAAAAACTTAAATAAAAACTTTATCTCTTATATTAGCTCGTCGGCCCATTGCCTCTGCAGTGAGGCCGTTTTTATCGCGACGTGGCACAACCGCTACAACCGGTGGATCTTTCAAACGGAGGTCATTAAAACTTAGACGCAATACCAAAGATGGTAAAGACCTTGAAGCTGATTGTAAGTGCATTTTAATAGCAAACGTTTTTAACAACGAATTAATATTTAATTTTTAACTGAACTTAGTTAAACGAATTGATTCAATACAATCAAGACGTAAGGTATCTTCCCTGTCGGATCGTAGCGACACTTCCGAACAAGGTGCAGCCAGCGGTGGCGAGGAAGAACACGGTTCACCGGGTGTACTTAGCGATGATCAGCAACCAGAATCTCCAACAGACTCAAATGAAACTGATGATACTGCTAAGAATATGCCATGGCTTAAAGCAGTTATTGATTTGATTGGCAGCTATAACTATTATTGCACCCATAAGGGTTACTGTCATCCCTACTGCTACAAAAGGCATATGCGAGCGTGTACACGCTTAGTTAAAGCAACGCGAAAGGTAAGAGAGAAGAAATTAATTAAAACCTGTTATTTTACTTTCTTTTCACATGCTTGCAAAGATAACGAATAAATAGTTAACGACGATTAATTTAATGCCACAATACCATTTTGTGTAGAAAATTATCAAAATTGTTTTTTGATGCTTTGATTAGAGACCCACAGTGACGGCTTTTTTTATAAGCTTTTTCGCCAAAGCCCGGCTGTCCGCCTCCTTAGCTCAGTGGAAGAGCACTGGTCTCGTAAACCAGGGGTCGTGAGTTCAAACCTCACAGGGGGCTGCTAAAATTATGTTAATTTTCTGTAGTATTTTGTTTGAGAAAAGTTTTTTAAAAAGCGATCTGGGTTCGCATCTTAGTGAAAGCAGAAATTTATAAAAAAGTAATTTTGTATTTTGTTTGTCCTTATATTAACAAAATTAATTTTATCAAAAGCTTACAAAACAAATTGTTCAAAAAAGTTTGTTTTGTGAAAACTTATGAAAATAAAAATAATTTGTATGTCCGTATCATTAGATGAAGCTCATTTTTTTTCTATTATACTTCATATCAGATGTATGTATATGTATTTGACCGCGAGGTTAATTGTCGGGTGTAGTCTTTTTTCCCCAATTATTGCCTCATATTCACATAATTTGGTGGGGCACTGGCATTCATATGATAAGTTTACATATATCATGACTTAAATTTAATTATATAATTTGATTTTTTTTAATTGAAATAGCTTAATCAAATTTGAATACTTTTGCTAGTTTTGTCACGATTTTTTTTTATTTGTAACTCTAAAAACAAATGTAAAATAGATTTTTCAAATGAATTTAAATTAATTTACTAAAAAAAAATTATAAATATACATACATACATATTTAGAGAAAATTGTCGTGGTTTCTTTAAAAAATTAACAAATTATTTCATTGTAAAAAAAGAAGGAGTATTTATTCATCAGGTAACTGCAGTTCGAAAATGGACTTTGACAACTACAATTTAAAATAATGAAAAAAGAAATAATCAGCTGACTTGATGAATAAATATTTCGTGGTAAAAAACATTAATTTTTATTTCGATATATAGTGCGTTAAGCGAGCAACTAATAGAACTTTTGGCCGTTGCGAAAACTGAGGTTGTTGCGATAACCAAGTCTCTATTTTTTAGAGCGCAAATTCTCCTTTATGGCTTAATATGGCTTCATAAACCACCTGTACAAATCCTTTTCCATTTTTAGATATTCACAAGCTCTTATTGTAACGCGCTTGCCTTGACCAAATTCAGCATTTGCAACGAATTTTTTTAATGCAGCTTCATTTTTTTTAATTCTGGATATTGTTGATTTGTGAACTTTATATTCATCGCAAATCACTTTTACAGATATACCTTTTTTAAGCTTATTACGAATATCACTTTAATTGTTTAATTTGTTTAATTGAAAGTTTTACAAATTTTGTAATCAACTAAAGCTAAAAAATCCTACTAATATAATAAATGTAAATGTTTGTATGTTTGGATATTTGTTACTTAATCACGCAAAAAACGGCTAAACGGAACGAAATGAAATTCAGCACATAGATAGATAACAACCTATATTAACATATAGACTACTTTTTATCACGATAATAACGCAAAGTCATGTGCAAACTCATCATCACGCATCCTAAACGGGTTGTTTGTGTTGTAATAATTTTTATTTTTGTCGTTAACACTAAGTCTATCTTTTATCCCGATAACTACGCAGACGAAGTCTCGGGCACAAGTTAGTATGTAAATAAAAATGACAATTTCACAATTTGGGAGAAAAGTTGCGATAACTAAGTTTTTGTTTAAAGTTGCGTTAACTGAGCCAACAATGCAAATAATTTACAAGTTGCAATAATCAAGGAGTTACGCTTATCGAGGTGGCACTGTATTTATATGTATGTCAAAAGTAACACTCGGGTCCAAATTCCACTTAAGGTAATACAAAACAGTAAAACAGCCGTGCCGAATCTGATAACCATCATGTACATAGGTATAAATACCACAGCGTAGGTAAGCCTAGATTTTAATAATACGCCATTTCCTTTATTATTTTCAATGCCATCTTTGATTTTTACTTTTTACATACATAGTTAACTGTATTTTACACGTCTAAAAAAAATTGTCTTAACTGGGATTCGAACATACGTTCATCCGGTTTGTATTAATGTGTTGTGAAAAGACGAGCTGGTCAAGTTTTTTTCATCATATCTCAGTTGTTTATGGACCGATTTTTAACATCGATCTGCTCCCGAATATTTCTGATATTTTAATACGGAAAGACGGATAATGCTTAATTGGCTCGGAAATGAATATTGTAGAAATTTCACACGGTATGATATAAATATGTATATCGTCACTGCTCTGACGTGATTGGTTATGTGACAATTTTTATTATTTTTATTATATTGTGAAGGTTTATTGGTCCTACATCTATCCTCCAAACCATTTAAGGATATCTTGATTGTTTTAAAAATAAACAACAGTCAATATGCGTAATTTTAATACTGTAAAGTAACGAAATTAAATTCTTTTTTTGATCTCCTGAAAACTCAGTAATAAACACATAACTGAATATGTTAGAGCAACGTCGATATACCCTTTTACACTGTCGTGGAAAGGTTATAAAAATTTCAACTTTTTTTCAAATATAATTCCTAAAAATAATATTTTACCATATTTAGTTGTGTTACACTTGTACCAGCTTTTAACATTTAACTCAACTTAAACATTGACTACGCACAATAATGTTATGTTAGAAGCTTTTACTAACTTAAAAGCTTTTATAAGTAAACTTAATCAATGTAACAAAGTAACAGTAAGATAAGCATATTGTAGTTTGCACTTAAATTTTATGTTCTGTAAACTTTTAAATTAAAACAGGAGTGCTATATTCGGCAGTGGTTTTTACCAATATTAAGAGAGTTAAAGGGAGAACATTTTTAAATACTAGATGAAATTTATTGTAAGCCATTAGCGGCCATCAAGGATTTATTTTTTTTTTATAAAATTTTTTTTAGTTAGCTAGTCATTTTATATAAAGGGTGCTATTTATAGAGGTATAGATTTTGAAATGGAATAAAACAAAGATAAATTTTTGAAATTGACATAAAATATTCTCTATTTAAAAGATAATCTTCTGGCATTATAATTTAAATATGACTTTTGGCAAAAGACCGACACGGCTGGATCGGACATACTCTAATTTGAAGGTCCAATTTTCGATGACTGTTTTTAACATTTGTAACCGTATATCGGCAATAACGCGGCGAATGTTGTCCTACAATGTTGTCCCCTAGAAGATAGTCTAGCGGCGATATTGGAGGGCAATTCACAGCACCGAAACGTGAAACTATAAAGTTACCAAACATTTCTTTCAATGAATTTATTAATAAATTAAAATAATTAATAATTGCGATACTAGCTGTGTGACATGTTGCGCCGTCTAATTGTAACTACAGCTTCTACACATTATGGTTTTTCAATTGATAAACAAAAATAGTCAGTGATCATGGCTCTATAAAGATCAGCATTGACTGTAACGTTCTCACTAGCATCGTTCTTAAAATAGTGTGGACCAATGAAGCACACCAAACATGCAGTTTTTCTGGATGTAACGGTGTCTCAACATACACTTGAGGATTGTCATCACTCCAAATATGACAGTTTTGCCTATTGACGTATCTATTCAAATAAAAGTAAGCTTAATCGCTAAACGAAATTCGCTTATCGGTTACCAATTTAAAGTTCTATAGCTCTATACAAAAAAACACCCCTCAAATGCATGTTCAGGATATGTACATATCGATGGTCACAAGTAGAATGGCCCTTACTCTTACTTTTTAAGAAATTTAGTTTTTTTTAGTGATTTCAATACACTTTACACAAATACATCTTGACACACAAATTTAACGCAATGGTATCAAAAATACCGGTTTTACAATCAATTTTACAAAAGAAATGACATTATGATAATACAGTTTCTGTTACGTTTTTACCTTATGCTGTACAATTACAATTATTTGAGTTAGGGCCTTTCTACTTGTGACTAACGACCAACGTTCGTTTGTAATTAAATTAAAATTAAATATTGAGAAAGTTTATTAAAACCTTATGAATATTGTCTTTTAAGGTTTATGGCGAGGAATTTGGTTTTACCTTCGATTCAGATCATCCAAATTTAGAGCCTACTATTATATCGTCAGTTAAGGTCCAGCAACAAAGACCTAGATCGGCACGCAAGGTTTCCGAACAAAGTTCAACTCAAACATCACCATCGAAGCGCAAAGATAGCATCTCTCGTAAGGATCGCATTAGTGATGATCCTGATTTGGAAATAGCTGAAAAGTTGGCTAAAGCTTTTCGCCAAGAGAAGGAGAAAAAAGAACAAGAAGAACCACCTATGCTAAAGTTTTTACGTTTTCACATACGCAATCTTTTCCACTTTCCATTTGCTACAATGCTAAAAGGTGCTGTTATCTTAACAGAGGAAATGGTCATAGAAGCCATGCCAGCAGCATGGGAGTTATTGCTGGAGCCCAATCAGGATACGGCTTCTTCAAGTGCAGCGGTATTTCTAATGGGTTCCGTTAAAGCGCAAAATTATGCTTTTGATATAATGCAGAGAGCTTTAAAAAATAAAGATCCCGATGTACGAATTGGAGCAATACAAAGGTAAATTTTTGTGTTTTAAGTAAAAATGTTTTGATAAACTTAATAATGACGGTTTTAGGTACTTAATTTTGTGGAAAAATCGTTTTCATGTCTGGCCTCGCATGGAAGAAAATGCTCATGATGTAACCTTCAAAGTGCCACCCGGTGGCATAGAATTTACTTTACCATCGCCGAAAATAGGTATAGAAAGTCTTCCAGTGGTAGATCCACCATGGATGCCAGTGCAACAGACAAAGGATATGGATGTTACACTTAATCAAGATCGTCATGTAGGTTACAAAGGTAAAGAGCAACAACTTTACATGACTTAAAAACAAATTTCAATTACAGAATTTTCTAGTTACTGCAACTAAGAGTCGTAAAATGCAACAAACTGAAGCTATACGAAATGCCTTGCGTCAGCAGAGAGATAAGCAGAGAGCCGAACGACATAGTTTCCTTATAACCACTATACCGATTAGTCAGCAAGCTTCTCATGAGCCGGGTATGGAACATGAGGATCATGAAGGCGAGGAGGAAATCGATGGCACTCGCATATCCTCGCATTTGCATCACGCTCATTCTCTGTTTCCTTCAGTACTATGCTCTTCGGTAATGCAAATAGTTAGCTGTCTGGATGATGCTGCCATTGGCTCCGACGGCAACGCTGTTTATGAGGTGGCATATCAAGTTATATGGGTTTGTTTAGTAGAAGAATCGGCCTTATTTTTACGTTATGTATTTGAGAGACTAACCAGAGATCGCCAAGATCAAATGTTTAAACTATTAAGACACCTAATACGTTTTGTGCCAAGACTCCCTCAACAGGCGGCATTTGCCTTATACAATTCGATTATTGGTTATATCATGTTTTACGTTAGATCTTCCAATGAACTAAAGCAAGAGGTAAGTTTTAAAATATGAGTGTACTGTTCTTCGTTAAGTATTGTTTTTATATATTATAAAATTTAAGCTTGTCGGTTCGGCTTTGTCGGTGCTGTGGATGGTAGTTCATAGTGTACATGGTATCATGTTTAAGGATCTGAAGCAAATTTTAAGGAAAGAACAATGTGATGCTTCAATTTTGCTAACTGCCAATGTTCCAGCGGCAAAGAAAATCGTTGTACATGGGCCAACAGATGATGACTGTAATATACCGTCTCAGTTTCCGGTGCAAGAAGATACATTATTCTGTCAGCTTTTGAAGGAGGCATTAGATTATTACCCAGTCGATGAAAAGAATATTAACAACTATTGTTTGGTAGACTATAAAAGCAGTAAGTGCAGACATTTAGTGCTGAAATTCTGTTAATCAATATTTTGTTTCGTTTGAAGATAAAATTTTAAATCCGAATTGGTATATTCGTGATTTATATTTCTTTAAAAGATCGCAGTATCCTGAAGTACGATTGGTGTTGCTTAAGGCAGATGAATCGTTTTTGGCCTTACAAAAGCAAGAATTAACTAAAAAATTTGTGGAGATCGGTAAAGTTCACTTGACTTGGGCGATTTTGAAAAATGTCGATATGGTGGTACAAAGAGTTGTGTTTTTGCATGAGGAACTTATGAAGCTGCCCTCATTTCCGCGCAAAGCTCTTGAGGTCGATTTAGACTTACATCGGGGTGGAGAATATGGCAAAGTGTTATTGGGACTGGATGTTTTGCATAAATTTATGTGGGTTCGCTTGATAGCCCGCATGTTTGAGGCTATGGCGGGCAATTTTGCTTATTCCGCCGATATACAATTGTTTTTAAATGTTTTGTCGGGAGCAGCATTTCTTCATGCTGAAGATTCTTGCATAATGCGTTACGTAATGGCTACATACATAAATGCGGCCTTTAATTTTAAAAACATTTTCTCTACTAATGGATATTTTATGATTATGCCAACACTGTTGCAAATATATTCGTTGCATCAAACAAACAAGTTAATTACCACAACAATAGAATATGCTGTTAAACAATTTTATTTGTTAAATCGCAAACCTTTCATTTTACAAATGTTTGGTTCCGTATCGGCTATATTGGACACCGATGAAGATGGCACCTACGGTGAAGCTCATAAGGTACCTTTTAAAGCATATATGTACGTTGAATAGTTTACTATTAATTAAATATAACTTAATTTTCCAGGTGCAATCCAGTTGTTTATTTAATCTTTTATTGAGTTTAGAAGATCCCTCGCCAGATCCTTTGAATATTGCAGAGCTGGTTAAGGAACCTAAGCCTTTAAAAGCTATAGATTTTTGTTATCACGACGAAGACGGCGATGTTACTGTATTAGATTGTATAACTCTTTGTGTTATGGTGGTATCCTATTCCGCAGAAAGTACTAGAGGCTACCAAATGTTGGTGAGTTTTTTTGTATTGTGCTAAAAACTAACAGTCATATTTAAGGGTTCGAATTACTTCAGATTATTTTGGAAGCCATATTACCCTGCTATCTTCAGCAAATACAATCTCCGAGCTATATACCTCTACAGGGAAAATCTGAACGTGATATTATCTTGCAGTTAGCAGTAGCTATACGTACAATGGTACATAATTGTGAAGGATTAGCTAAGAGCTACAACGGTCCCTATCGTAATAGTCCAGAACATAAAGGTTCTTCACAGCGAAACTGCAGTCGTGGCCCTCCATGTTCCCCAGGACTGGACTTTGAAGAAGAGTCTCATTCAAAATATATAACCGATCCACGTACTAAAAATGTAGTGGATTCAGGAGAAGATTCAGAAATGATACGTACAGAGTATCGTAGACCCAGAGATGTTTTACTTTCAGTAGTAGGAGATTTTTTAAGTAAATCCACTACACGTTTACAAGAACTCTCTAAGAAATTGCCAAAAGATGATAACAAATGTACTGAAGTTTTAGATGCCAAATGTCATATTAGATTGGCAGATATTGCACATTCTTTACTTAAAGTTTCTCCCTATGATCCAGAGTCAATGGCTTGCCGAGGCCTTCAAAGATACATGCAAGCAGTACTGCCGCGTGCCGATTGGTCTAACGACACTTTACGCAATGCTTTAGTTGCCGTACTAAGAAGAATCGATAAAGTTTTCCTTAAGATATCTAAGAAGCCCTCTATACGTCGTAATACCGACTGGGAAGCAGCTGCCGGTTTATTAAAGGGTATACACGAAACCGTTGTCAGACATCCATATGTCTTGCACTGGCAACAGATGAAGACATTAATTGCTACTGTGCAAAATCTTATTGTCAATGAACCGGGCTCCTCAGCCCCCGAGGGTGTATCAAGTGCAGGCGCAGCTCTTATGTCTCAGAATCCGCCGGCCTTCTTCTGCTCAACTGTGGTGCGTTTGGTAGCATTGCAAGTTGTGAGTCCGGTAGATTGCTTTTCTTTGGTACAAATCTGTGGTGGTAGTGCAGAGTTTGCCACCCAGGAGAAGGCCGAAGGATATCTAATGCATTTGATAATGCCCTTATGCTTGAAAGTGTGCTCTGGACGTGGTGTCTCCGATGTCGGAGAATTAAAAATGACTGATGTAATTTATTTACTTACTGCTGTTCTAAATGCAATGAGTCCACCAGCCGGTCGAACAGGACAAGCGGTATCTCAAATAAATCGTGTTGGGGCAGATTTAAGAACTGGTTCGTTGACTTTTACCGGCAGCAGGGATGCAAAAAGGCCTGCCAGAATTGCTGGTTCTTTGTATCAAGCGGCTTTTCTTGCTTTAAGAATTGTTTGTATATGTTTTGAAAATCGTTTATCCACCGAATGGCCAAGAATTGTAAGAGTGATGAGGGATTTAGGCAGGAGAAACGAGGCAGCACCAGATTTGTGGAGTTTCCTAGAGTTTGTTGTAACACACAGAACACCATTGTATATTGTGCTAATGCCCTTTATTTTACATAAGGCAGGTTTTATAAATTAAGTTTTTTTATTGATAGCAAAATCTTTAATATATATGTATGTTTAGATATCTCAACCCCCTATTGGCGACCATGAAAGACACATGCAATTTATTATAAGAGAAAGATTAAGAGGAACTCCGCCGCAAGGTGGTATTAAATCTAAAGGAGCATTACTGCTTGAATTAGCCAGAGAACTAAGGGAATTACGAGTTGAACTTGAAGAAAAACGATATGGTAAGTTTAAAAAGCAACGAAATGGAACCATTTATGTTTGTGTTTATATATTACAGATCGTGAATGTTCTGATCTTAAGAAGAGTGATACTCCGGCAGCAACAAGTGGAGTCGATGCTCATAACAAGTCACAGCAAAGACCTTCATTAATTTCAATATTTACTGGTACCACAACTGGCCAAGCCACACACTCGCATATATCAGCAGTTCCCATTGATTCTAGAAGTGGCTCCGGTGGTATTTGCACTCCTAGTGATACTCTCTCGCAACAGACTCTACACCCACCACGAGAATCTCTGTCTAGTAGTTCGACAGGTCGCGATCACCACACAACAAGTGAAAGCCAAAGTGGTGAGCACGCTGCTGGATCAGCTCCAACATTGATTGGAGCATCAGGATCTGGCGGTGTGGCATCCAGTCAAGCTACCAGTTCTGCTACTATACCAACTGCTCTACCTCCAGGAATAACAGCACAACTATCACATTCACAAAGTTTGCAACAGGCACCGTTTAAGGCACAACCACCAAAATTACGATTTGTGTCCTCAGTTGAATTTAGAAATTCTTCTGGTGAAACTTCAACTACACCTCTATCGCCAGAAAGTCCAGCCGAAGACAGTTCAGGAGATCATACAAGATCACGTCTACAAAGGTCAAAAGCAGCCAGCCGAAAGACATTCCGTTTGAGGAGAAATCGTCTAACACAAATGGAACCTCCCAGTTTAGTAAGTTATAAGTGTGGTTCAATTTTAATAAGTTTAATAAAGGAAGTACAATTAAAGGTAACTACTTTATCACAGGAAGAACATCCTAAGCCTATAGGAGAGTTATCATGGGACTCTGTATCACAAACCTCTTCGACATCAGGTTATCGGGATACCAACAGCTTACAAACAGGACTATTATCGCCTGATGGCTCATTGGGAGGATTGACTTTAGGACGATCACCTTCACAACATTCCTTATTAATGGTATATGAAGGACAAGACGAAGATACGCTTATTTAACAATCACAGTTAAACCCGGAAAACTAGTTCAATTATTTGTAAAACAAAATGGCCATATATTGTTGAGAACAGGATTAGAAATTATTATTAATTATTTTAGACTGAGAACTATAAGATACACTGGAATAATTAATGCATTATTTAGGAAAATGAAATCAAACTTAAATTAATCTTAATTTCGAGATTTCCAATAAGAGGAAAAAAACATTGACTTTTATTGAAGGTTTAGAATTTAAGTTTTAAAACTATTAAATTTTGTAGTCTTCTTTATTACAAAATGGATAATTTTAAAAACTAAAAATAAAAATTTTTAAGAAAAAGTGTCAAATTATACCAAATCATATTTTGTTAAATTTATATTTAGTTTATATAAATGTTATTCACACTAGATTTAGTTGTTGTATAATTAATTAAAATATGATAATTAAATATAATAAAATAAACGAACTTAGAAATTAAACTTACATTATTATTGACGACTTTAATGAGTGTGTAAATAAAAGACCCTATTTATGAATTATTGATTTTATTAGCTGCAGCTTTTAAACGATTATCTTTAACCGTTTTACGCCAGTCCAGCCATTTTTGCATATCCGGATTATCGGTGTTAGCCCTTTCATCTAACTGCATATAGTATGCTTCACGTAATATTTTAAAAGCTTGTATACTATAATATGGCTGTTGAGTTACAGGATCAAAGTATCGAGCAGGCAATCTATAATAGAATAAAATTAATTGCATAAAATTTAGGTACATTTTATGGAAAATATATGTATATGTGGGTACTTACTTTGTAATAGGACATAGATAACCAGAGTTTCGTTGAATTTTTTTAGTTTTAAAGATACTTTGAAAAACTTTTTCATTCAAGTCATTTTCAAAAGTAATAAATGTGCGTTCACATTTTGATTTTGGATCATTGGGATCATGAGGAGCATAACCTCGTGTTTGTTTACGCACGACAGGCATAGTCATAGAATGAAAGCGCACCATAGGACCACTAAAAATGCGCTTTGTAGGGCGCGTTTTCTTTTTCTCTAATTCCATTTTTTGAAACTTTTCTGAATAAAAAAAAAAAAAAAATATTAAGAAAAATAATGTATAACTCTTTGCTTTATTCAAAAACGTATTTTTTTATCTTAATAAAAATTTTCGAAAATAGTAGTTGGTAATGGGTTTTGAAATAATTTTCAAATTACAAAAGGCATAAAAAAATTTACAACAACGTTCCATAGTGGAGTTAACTTATATAGTTAGACCATGAAATTTATTGAATTTATAAACAACTATCTAAACCAGGGTCGCTACGAAATGTTCGTTTTGAATTCATTAGTATTGTTATTAACACAATTTTTTTTTAAATTCTAACATTTCCGTGTGTAAACTTATTCCTTACTATAAAAATTTTCGATTTCTTTATTAGACCCCTTTCTGACTAGGCAAGTCTCTTGCGTAAGAGACTTGCGCAAATCTTGTGTTTATAGATAAAAGGGGTGAGGTCGGGTTAAGAGGAAGAAACTTGCTCATATTTGAGTACACACTTGCCTGTACTCGGCAAGTACGAGCAAGTTTTTATATGTTTTTTATATATATGTACGTATTTCATATGAGATAAATGGTTATATAAACAATTGTTGTTGCATGATTACACGTTGTGAAGGGTATATAAGATTTGGCACGGCCGAATATAGCACTCTTGTTTATTTTTAATTTTTTTACATTTCTATAAACAGTTGTTTTTAGTATTGAGTGATCTCAAACTTAATTTTATAAAAAATAGTTATAATTTTATTTTCCAATATTTCGCTACCACATTGGGTAGCTTCTTCAGGGAAAGTTTTACCAATTTTCACCAATTAACAATTAAATTAATTAATTAAAACTATTTTTTATAAAAGAAAGTGATCTCAAGCTCAATACAAAAAACAACTGTTTATATAAATTAAAAAGATCGAAAACGTTCATTTATTTTTTACATTTCTTTTTTGTTTTTGATTTCTCAAAAAAAAAACTTGCTCGTACTTGCCGAATACAGGCAAGTGTGTCCTCAAATATTAATATATAATATAATTAATTATATATTTATATTTTTATTCGAACTTTTTTCTATATATTTAATTTTAATGTGAACCATTTTTTTATTTTGGCTTAAGTTCATTTATGCTTTTATTTAATTTTATAATTCAAATTTAATTAAATTGTAACCATTATTAGGAATATTCTTTCTAAAAATTATTTTCGATATTAGCCGAGTGGAATGCATTTTCAAAATCAGCTACGATTTCATCATCAGCACTCTTTATCGGTATACTACTATGTAACTTAAAATTCCTATTTATGTTACAATTCAATGAAATTTGAATTAGTGAATCTTAGTATTAATTTTCATATTTTGTTGAATATTTAATTTCACCTATCAAATGACAATTCATAATTCAACATGTTCATATTCTTCTATATTCGTAATACATTTTCGTTATGCTTTCAATATCCATCCTTTGGCTGGAATTATTGAAAACAAGGTTGTATTTAGATTTTCATTTATATAAGTCCATCTATTCTATTATTCAACAAAATATGAAAATTAATACTAAGATTCACTAATTCAAATTTCATTGAATTGTAACATAAATAGGAATTTTAAGTTACATAGTAGTATACCGATAAAGAGTGCTGATGATGAAATCGTAGCTGATTTCGAAAATGCATTCCACTCGGCTAATATCGGAAATAATTTTTAGAAAGAATATTCCTAATAATGGTTACAATTTAATTAAATTTGAATTATAAAATTAAATAAAAGCATAAATGAACTTAAACCAAAATAAAAAAATTGTTCACATTAAAATTAAATATAATATAATTAATATATTTTTTTATTTATTTTTTTTCTTCATCTAATATTGTTATCTACTTGTTATTTTTATTACTACCACTATTTCTTTTTTGTTGAGTCCGGTTATGATTGATTATAGTAATTTTATTTCTTACTACTATTTATGGGATTTTTCTTTTGGAGTTTTATTCATATATAGATATACTTTATTATCTTTGGTTGGGGAGCCGAAAACAATAGTTACTTATAATTCATTTTTTTTTTTTTTTTTTTTTGTAGTATTAAGTTATTATTAATTTTTTATTGTATTTCTTTCTTAATTTGTAATAGAACTTAAAGGCATTTGTTTTATCTGTAATATAAGTTATTTGTAGGCTTTTCATATTACTATGGAGTTGAATAAATAAATAAATAAATAAATAAATAAATAAATATGAGCAAGTTTCTTCCTCTTAACCCGACCTTACCCCTTTTATCTATAAACACAAGATTTGCGCAAGAGACTTGCCTAGTCAGAAAGGGGTCTTAGACATGAGATATGACTTCTCGTGTCCAAACTTAGTAATTTTCTTTTTTATGTTAATACGGAAATCGGATACAATTAGAAAAATTATTTATAACGTTCAAAAATAATCGTTAGTTTTTATTACTTCGCAATTTAATTCAAAATTCTTATTTTTTAAGCCTACAAATTTCAAAAAATACATTCTCTTAAATATGAAGTTTTATTAATTTAAAGTTAATCAAAATTTTATGATGTACATATAAATAAAAAAAATAAAAAATGTTTCACTCACCCAACGATTTAATATTTTCTTCCTCAGTTATTTTTGCTTCTTCTAAAAGTTCATCCTGTGTCGGCATATATTCTTCAAGCCTTTTCACTTTTTTCTTCTTCTTCCGAGCATCATCCATTTCCTTAAGTCGAATTTTTGTTGCCTGTGTTTTAATAGCAGTGGAAGCTCTTATTGACTTACGTGCCGAATCGAGCACTGTAAATTTCGGTCGTACTTTTCTTTTAAGTACTTTAGCTGTTTTCTTTTTAGCATGACTCGCTGTGACTTTATCATCTTTTTTTACTGGTTTCGGTTCTTTGTAAGCTTTTGTAATTATACCGGTACGTTTTCGTTTTGTTCCTTCTTCGTCGTCGCGATCGGAAACGGGCTCATCGTTTTCATCGATGCTGAAGTCAGAGTCCACAACATCTTCCTCTTCGTCCTTTTGTCTAGATAGGAAATAAGGGTTTAGGAATGCATTACCTTCCATTTGTTACATGTTCGTTTACTTACACATATTCATTGTCCTCTTCTACTTCCTGAAAGCCGCCATATGATGTTTTATAGAATTCGTCCTCCTCTTCATCGATTAACAAATTTGCAATTCTATTACCGGCATTTGAACGTCGTGCTCTATAAGCTGCCATTGTAATTTCTTCTTTTTAGGAAAAGCAGTCTAAATAAAAATTATATTTTATTTTTTAATTTTAAGTTAGTTTAATGTATAATTTAAATATTTTTTAATAATAAAAATAAACAAATATTATCATTCTTCTTTTCAAAATTTTTTTATTTGCTGAAAGCTAAAACGTGAGGTTACCAGATCGCCTGTTACTGTTACAGTAGATAGTAAAAGTTTTAGATCTTAGCCAGTTTTAATAATATATCAATGCCATTTAATTTAATGGTTACCTTAAGACGATATGTAATTTGCATATCACTTGTAAATTTTGTGTTCCTTACATGATTTCGTATTTCTGTAAAAAATGTGAGCTTGCAGATGGTTTTTTTTTTACTTTTACACGAACATATGTGATCATATATGACAAAATATTTCTGTTTTCAAACACTGATTTTGTGTCTGGGCTTGATTTTATTAACTTTTAATACTGATGTTTGTGACCGATTATTGTTAAAAATAATTTTCAAATATAAACATTGTGAAATATATTAAGTACTTACAGAACCAACATTTTATATGTATGTCGTAATTATGAACTAGTAAGAGCGCATGTACATAGTTATAAATTCCATATCGTAGCTAGGACTAGATTTTAGATTTCATCTACAACGCCATTTTCTTTATTATTTCCGACGCCATCTTTGATCTTTAATTTTTACATAGTTTTTTTATATACTTGTCAAGCTTCTTTATCTGATACCCATATTGATGAGGTTAAAATAATTTGTTTTACCATTTTGTTTCAAACGTCATCTTGGATTTTAAGCTTCTGTAATGGTTTTGCTGCATTGTAATATTCAAGCCTTTTTTGATACTAATATTGTGGGGGTTAAAGTGGACATAACGTAGCTACTATATTTGACTCACTCATTCGAAACTTAATCAAGGACGCCTTCTTAGATTTTTTCTCTTTTCATAGCTGACTTTATTTTAATACTTAAGCCCTTTCATTTGATTCTCATATTGGATCTCTCGGTTAAATAGAAACTGTTTAATATCGATTTCCGTTTGTAATTTAAAAGGAATAATATTGGTAATAATATCGTGTGTGATTCGGCTCTAAAGGCTTGTGTGCAATTTTGTTTCATAAAATATTTAATATGGCAACACATGGAAAAAATTTGACAGTTATCTTATGTACCAAACAAAAAGAAAATAATAGATTAGGCATGTGAAATTTTATTAGCACCAAGGAATTGGCACGATTTGATAAAGAATTTAATATAAATTAGCACAAAATGTTCAAAAACCGGTGCAGTTACTTAAAATAATAAAATATTTGATATCTATTAAAATAAAAACCTATTTGATTCATTAAGAATTTCTAAATGCGAACCAAAAAAGTGTATGATGAAAAATTGCAAATGAAAATTATATTTAGTAATAAAAATTGCAACATATTGTGGAAAAATTCAAATAATACAGAATTTAGCAAGTGAATGATAAGAAGAAACTTACAAATAATTTTTGTCTCCATATTTATTTTTTGTACAACAAAATGTCAATGAGGTCATACCAGGTAGGTACATGGTTAATTATTTCTTTTCTAAAATATTAAAAAATAATTAATTTACTAATGTTTTTAATTAGAATACTGCACAGCGTTTACTTAAATGCTTTTGTGGCTGTCGGGAAATGACGGTTGATGAAGTTCAGCGTATTTATCAGTTCAACGTTCAAGAAACACTTATTAACCGTCAAGCTTTAACTTTATTAAAAAGTTTTATACAACAAGAACGAAGTGGTGATAAGTCAACAACGGAACAGTTTGTTGACGTCTATGAACAGTGTGGTCTGTATACGAAAGCTAATACACCTATCTTAACATTAGATGAATTAGATGAACTTGTGGATATGGGTTTACCCTATCATTTAGAGAGAGAATTACACAATCAAATCTTAACAGGAGAAAGTGACAATATAACTCGTTGTCTATTGCGCATACAAGGGGAAATGCGCAATAACATTGAACTAAGTAAGGAGTATAAGGACTACAAAGATGCTATTCTTAAGAAACTAAATCAATGAGTATAATTTATACTGCAGCTGATAGTTATATACTCAGGAACTAAAACCAAAAGTGCTTTCAAAGATTATACAGATATTCAGCCTTATTGTCAGTGGCGTTGTCGTATTTTTTGGTACCGTGTAATATTTACGACAATGTAAAATGAATGAGACCTTGTCGTTTTTCTGTCGTTTTCGACACAAAAACGACACGACAACGCCAATGACAATAAGGCCCATTTTGTATTTCACAAAAAGAAGAAAAAACTGCCCTATGTAACCTTATCACCTTCACCTTTTGTTTTTCTTTGATTACAATTCAAATTTAATAACATATGTGATGGAAATCACTTCGAAAACAAATCGATGCCTTGAAATCGATTTAAAATCGAAGAAAGACGTAAACAATTAGGTACATAATAGGTTTATATTCAAACTGATTGTGTTTTCATCACATACAGATTAGTAAATCTACTATATTTAAAACCTATGAAACGTAAAGCATTAAAAATATTTTATTGGCAAAAAGCACATTTAATTGTAAAAGTTTTATTCACTTCTTTTATGTCATTTGTATTAGAAAATTGTACTATGTAGTAATTAATATTATTTACGATAAAAGTCTGTACGTATGTGTATGTTAAATTTAAAATATTAAATTTAAGTTTTTAAATCAAAAGTTTTTAGTTTAAACTTCTGATTGGGTTTAGCAAAACTGCTTTCAATCGATGTAAATTTGCTCAGGCAAGTCACAAAATTTCAAAAAACTTGTTTGGTGTTAAACTTATGACCCTTTTGCCTAACTTCAACGTATTATATAGAAACACGTATCGTTTTTAACTTTATTTTAAAAACGTTTGTTGATATAATAAATATTAGTTCTGGCCAATGCTTTCCATATATTGGCAGTTGTGTATATGAAATACATTTGAAACGTTCTTTAACTTAAACTCAACAACCAAATAAATTACATTAATTTTTTTTTATAAAATATGTTATAAACTATAGATTATTTTATAGGTATTCTGAATGCTTATATTTATTATATAAAAAAGCTTTACTTTTGTTTGAAATTATTATCATAAAATGTAAATAATAGTTTTTTTTATTTTGCTTTTTTAAAAGAAATGTACGTTAGTTTTATGTTATTGAAATAAAAAAATTAAAATAATATTAAAAATGTTTAATACCCTTTTTTAACAAGAAACAAATTTTAAAATAAAACAATTTCACAGGTAGATGTTTGGTCATTTGACCATTTCATTGATCGCTTTGTGAAGCCTGTAAAAAAAAGGTTATTAGTACGAAAAATAATTGAAATTGTAAAATAGTTTTTCGACCGCTTTAAGGAAAGTTGTCTGATTTCCCCATTTCTGGACTGGTTTAAGGAACCGCCCGGAATACTTTAGACATCGTTGATTTTTCCGACATTCTATATAGTCTAAAGCTCGGAAAATAATCCTTCAGATATTTCCTTTAGTGAACAATGACATAGGAAGTAATATACATATAATCTCCTCTGCATCAAAACAAATTTCATGTTACTTTAAATATAGAATTTAAAAAGAAGGTAGATCAATACATTGCGCCCGGATAATATCTTATTAGTTTCTAAAGCGAGTACTTTTTGCAACCGAGTTTTAAAGTGATATCTCGGTTAAAAAAATACAAACTCTACTCAATTAAAACTTCTACGTATAATTATTTTGTAAACTACGAAAATATTTTATTATAAGCAATATTATGAATCTTTATTGAATGCAGTAATAGTTTGGTGTTTTATGTCGAGAATCTTGTTTAAGATTTTTTCCATGAATAGAACATCTCCATGGGTTTATTAACTTTCCAGAATTTTTCATTCACTTGATGCAAAGTTTGATTGCCATTCAAAATTACCAGCTGAGAGGGTTGAGGAGCAACGTATATGCAAAAGTTAAGCATACGATACGCTTCAGGTAGTTCAGATCCCAAGTCAAGGGTTAAACGTAATGCCAAATACTTGCTTAAGTGATCAACTAAAAAAGATAACGAAAAAAAAGCGTTTTCAATATAATAAATAGTTTATTTTAAAATAGTGATAGTACCTGTAGCATTGGCCGTTGTCTTAATGTAACGTATACAATTTTCCTTAAGGGCCTTCATTAGCTGATTATCACCTGCCATTTCCGTGGGATGAGGTTTAAAAACTAACTCAATTTCATCATTAATACCCAGTTCACCACTGCCTTCACCTTCGGTGTCTATATTTGAGTCACCCTCGGTGCGACAGTCCATTTGAGAGTCGGACTCAGATTCTTCAGAACGTTCTGATGTTAGTACAGACATAGCCCTTTTAGGCTTTGAGCTGCTAGAGTTGGAAGGTACTGGAGATGGAGTGGAACGCACTGAGGGAGGATTTGAGCCCCCATCATCCATACGTGTTGATGAAGTACTAGCTGCTAGACTGCCTGTCACAGATGACACCGCTGCAATGGTCGTATTGGAATGGGTCGAAGTGGTTATAGTTGGAGCATTTATAGAAGCTGTGACAACAGGGGTTGCAGTTGCAGTGCTTTCTCTTGTATTTGTATCACTTTCATTACCATTTGTGTTACTCTCATTCGATACATTGTGTGAATTCGAATTATGATTAGCACTTGCACCACGAACACCAACTGGACCACCACCACTGCCCTTAGTTCTAAAGCGTTGAGGCCTATTTTGGCTCTGAAGTTTAATACCCTCATTTATAGAATTTACCAGAGCCTGTTGTGATTGGGTTTGATTAAATTTAGCCATAACCTTTTCCTGTATAGCTTCATATTCTTCACGACTCGGATATATCTTAGAGATCAGCAAATCAAAATTAGGATCTGGCCTTAAAGACCGTTTAGAAACAAGTTTTTTACGGCAAGTAGGACACTCTTTGTTGCCCGACCGTAATGCAGTTATAATACAATCTTGGCAAAAACGATGGAGACACTCCTTAGTAGTCATTGTTTTCTTGAGCATATCCAAACATATCGGACACATTAGTTCACTGTGTAGACTTCTGGGTGAAACTGCAATTTCTGTATTGTCTGTAATAATTTCTTGTGGTTTTCGCTGCAACTCGTACAACGACAAATCCCATGTTTTATTCTGTGCTGGTTCTATTGAAGCCATTATGTGCAGACTATTTTCCCTATTTAAAACACTAATTAATTAAAATAATTTTTAAATACTAAATTTTTTCGTTTATGATTAAAATCTTCATCTACCGAAAAAATATTCCATGAAGTTGGCTGCAGTATATTGATGTTTTTCACCACGACAGTGTTGTATAACTTAAAGATGTGCTTACAATGCTACTTTATCTTATATATCAGTTTTCAAAAATCAAGTACAGAGATTAAAATGTATATAAAAGTGCAGATATAAGGCATTTTGAGAAAAAATAATTTAAACAATTTTTTGAAAACAAAACTTAAAATATCTAATACATAAAAAATTCTCCTGTCGCGGTGTTTGTGATTAAATTCTTTTGAAATGGCTCAGCCGATTTTCATGAAATTTTGTGTGCATATCGGGTCTGAGAATTGGTCAACATTTATTTTTCAACGACATAAGCATATATTAAAGGCTTATTTGACAGATGTTGTAAAGAAACTTGTCAAATAAGCCTTCAATAAACCTAAAATATTTTTTATGAATACGACCCTTATTAACGATAGTTAACAGCTAAAAGCGAGTGTCATCTGTGACAAAAAAAGGACCAATACAAATTCACCACTATCATTTCTCCCACAAGTATTCCCGCCATAATCACGACCTAAATAAATGGTTTAGAGTCGGTTGAAATTAGCTTAAACTTTTTATCCAAAACATAAACGTAAACATTATCGTTGTTTATTAAATAATACCGGTGTATGTTCCAATTAGGATTTCGGGAAAATATATTTTTAACTATAAAAACTGTCATAACAATAAACATATTACTTAACAACTAATATTATAACATTGTTGTTTTTTTAACGTTAAAACAAGTTAAAAAATCATATTTTTGAAATTTTAATGGAGGGAGTCGTTCTGTAGAAACTTTTCCGTTTCATATTAAATAGTGTCTACATAATAAATACAAGTTTTGTTATCCAAAATAAAAATATTTACAGATGTCAAATGCTAATTGGGTAAGCTTAATTGAATATTGTGAACTCTAATTGCCTTAACTAAGATGTCTAGCTTCCTCAATGCTCTGCTTTCATAATTATAATTTAATTAAATTGTAAAATAAATACTAGTTTAAAAATTACATAAGTATTATTTATTTTTATTTATTAATAGATGTTTATAACATTTTCTTTTATAATTATACTATACCTATGTATATATCTATGTATATGTATGGCATAACATAGTTGTTGTAAGCTAGATTGACAAAAAGACAAAATTTTATTTAATTTGTATGTTGATGATGAAATCGTAGCTGGTTTCGAAAATGCATTTCACTCAGCTAACATCGAAACAGTTTTTTTAATATTCTTAAAATGATTACAATTTATTTTAATTTAATTTAGAAAATATTTTAGGAAGTTTAATAATAGAAAAATGAACTTAAGCCAGAACAAAACTGATTTATAATATTTTTAAAAATAAAATACTGCCACAGTCAAATGTTATTACACACTTTTTATAATTAATTAATTTAAAAAAAATTTACAGTTTGTTGTTGTTTTCAATGTATAAAAACATTTTTGTTGTACATGGTGCAAAGAAATTTCCAATTGTGTATCAGAAATTTCTAATTGTATTTTAGAAATTTCTATTTAAGTTTCAGAAATTTTCTTTTATATATCAGAAATTTCTAATTATTTATATTTCAGAAATTTTCCGTTTATATTTCAGAAATTTCCAATTATCTTTTAGATATTTCCAATTATTTTTCAAAAATTTCTCTTTGTATTTCAGAAATTTCTGTTTGTATTTCAGAATTTTCCAATTGTATTTCAGAATTTTCTAAATATATTTCAGAAATTTCTATTTGTATTTCAGAAATTTCTATTTGTATAATATTGTGGCTGTAAGTATACTATGCATATATATCTATATATAGACACATTAAGAATTATTTAAAAAAACTCAAATAATTTTGTTAAGCAAATTCAGTATTGAATTATGTACCTACCAATCTAAAAAGCTCCGTTACCAAAAAGAGCTTATTAGTCGTTACCTGCTTCCAAGAATTCATATTTTTATAGATTTTTTTTTTTTTTTAGAGTGCCCCTGTGGACTAGTCAGTAAAGGACAAGTTTGGGGGTTGCGGGCTCGATTCCCGCCGGAGACTCTGGAATTGTCTGCTTTCTCTTCTATTCTTGATATTTCTATTCCTATTCTATTGTTCTCTCTATTAAGGCGTCACAATGGACCGTAATGGTCTGTGAAGGTGTGAGGGTAACTTTGCACCAGCCTTACTTACCTACCTACCTAGATTTTTTTAATTTATAAGGGATCATAAATAAAATTTAGGTTAATGAGATATACAAATGTCGAACATTTTCCAAATATGTATGGATTATGGTAGCTAAATTTTTTTTTGGGGTGGCAAATGCTTAAAACCATTTTCCTAAGGGCATGTTAAATATTAAACTGAGTTAATTTTATTAGTAATAGCTAATTTTTTTTTTAATTCTGGTAGGGGGCAAAAATAATTCTGCACCCCTAAAATGGTCTAGTTATGCCAATGATTATGGATAAGAATTAATGAAAAATATTTAGAGTATTTATGGATATACATAAATCAAAAACTGTTTTTATAAATAATTAAATTATGAATTTTAAAAAATGTGTAATCGATAAAAAAAAAGAAACAATCATGCTTATTAAATATTGTAAATAAAAATATTTTTAAAGTTTTAGGGTACAAGGTCCTTTTTTTTATAAAATAAATACCAAGTGTTGTAAAATTATACCTTGAAGCTTCATATGTACTATATACCTTTGGTCTTTAAAAATAAAAAGTTTAAGCATTTCAGATGTTGAAGTAAAATTAAACGAATCGTTAACCTTGAAACATTTATTCTGTCTATTAGTTCATTTTTAACAACTATAAACAAGGAGAAGACCCTATTAAATTATGTATTTGAAAAAAAAACTCATACAAATGCAGTATAATGCTTATTTTCTAATTGTTTTAAACCAAGTAGTGCCACCTACATCATTTACTTGTCTAACTCAAATTACAAATCACAACAATTTTTCACTTGAAATAGTGAAATAAGTTTTTATGAAAATTAGATGTATTGTGTCAAGGCACATTTATTCATCAGGTAGTATCTCTCTTATCTAACTGAAATAATTGTAACTTTGCAGGAGAAAGAAAAAAAGGTAAAAGAAACTGTATTATCATAATATAATTTTCTTTAACATGTTATTTTTGCTACTTTGCGTTAAATGTTTGCGTCAAGGTTATGTTTCTGTAAAATGTATAGAAATCACTGAAAAGCTCAATTTTCGTAAAAAATACAAGTTAAGTACTTTCTACTTGTTATTATCGATATGTATATCGATATATTTTTATCCATTCCTAGTTCATACATACATCAGTTATACAATGAATTGTTTCCTTACGTATGTAAGTATATACATACATACCAATGTATAATTGGAATGTATGCATATATCTTTGTTAACCTAATTTTCTCCTGCCATATTTATCTTTAATAGTATTTTTTTAATAACGGATTTTAAACAAGTTAGCTTTCCAAACATTTTAATCCTTTTACATCAACGTTGGCAAGCAATCAGTACTGTCAACTGCCTTTGTAACTATTATTAAGGCATATTAAGAATAGCGATAAAGAAACAACAATTTAAACAAGTGAGTGCACTACATTCGGCTGTACCAAATTTTTAATACCTATCACCAATTTTGTGCTGTACTTTTAAACCACAAAAAGTATTATTTTTTTAAGAACTCTAACTACTATAGAATAGTTTTTTATTCAATTTAATAATTTCTTAGTTTAAGTTGTATTTGCTGTTTATTTATTTTTTTATATATTTAGTCTCAAAATGAAACCTGAATACTTTTGCAATAGGAGTGATATTCCTACTTCTTTTTGGGAAATTTTTGTTAACGAATTTAACTTAGATATTTCACTTAATATTCCAAAAACTTTGTTCATAGAGAAATTACAAAATTTGAGAAAAATCGTTGTATGAAAGGTGGGCATTAAAATTATTACAAAAAACGCCTATACCGATATTTTCGAATCGTACGTCTAATTATGTCGGATTTATGCCATATGCGAGAGGTGGGCATAAAGTAAGTCTGCCAAAATAGTTTCTGGTAATGATTTCTATTTAGATATTAAAACACAGAGAGCATTATTTTTCCTAATCTTTGTCCATAGAGAAATTCTATAAATTTAAGAAAAAATCTCATAAAGAAGGTGGACGGTAAAAAGTGCGTTTCTGTTATAACAATAATATTAATCAAAACCCTATATTTGCGAAATTGCAGAATCGTATATCTAGTTCTGTCGGTTTTATGACGTTTTAAATTTTTAATAGGCTAAAAAGCGACTGTGCGGTGTAAATTTTCGTAATGTACGGACTTAAACAATTTTATGGGAATCATATTTTTTTACTCAGAAAATATTCCTGTGAAGTTTTACCACTATGCGTCATTGCGTTTAGACTCAATCGATATCTTCAAGAAATATTTGTATGACTAACTCTTGCATTACAAGCTATAACTTCCTTTCTAAAAGACCGATTTATTATATTTTGAATACCAGACATTTCTTATGTAGTTATACAAAATTGTATCCTTTAGCTTTTTCACTTCAAGCTATTTTATGCTTTCAGCAGACAGAAAGACGGGCGGGCTGACTTAGCTACATTGTCCTAAATTAAAACAAGTGCTCAGAATAAATATACTTTTTAGGATCTAAAACGAATATTTCGATGTGTTACAAACAGAATGATAAAAAAATATACCCCCACACCACTTTATTGGTGGTGGTATAAAAACCGTTTAAAATTTCATGTTGTTTAAAGTGAAAATTGCATCAGTGCAAATCATACATACATACAAATTGCACAGTGACAGTCACTGCCACTAATATTTGGTTAGAGATTAAACGCTGTCTACCTGGATAGATGTATAAATTGTTGTACATATGATTGTTTTTGTAGAATTAAAACGGCATTAAAAATTCAGTGGCAAAATAATTTTTTTCCTATTTTATAGCCAACATTTTGATTGGCATTTTCTAATTGAGGTGTTGACATTTTGTCAAATTGAGATGGATACAAACAATAAAGAACAAACAAATAAAAAAAAGAATAAAACTAAATAACTAACCAACCAACCATCTATTAACCCAAAGAATGAACAACATCTGCAACATATTATGAGTATGTTCATACTTGGAATCAATGGCATACATGTTTATTTATTTATTTGATATCACTTGGTATTCTATCGCTCAGGATATGGCAAAAATATAAGCACAACACAATTGGTGTTCGAATAAAAAAAGGCACACATTTTCATACACTCTAATTGTTATTGGTTTTCTTCTATTTTCGGATTTAAATGTTGAGGATAGCACGTTTTAATAGTCTATCTGGTCGGCCACCTGGTTACACTTTTTATTTGGGGTACAGAACAACTGAAATCACTACATTAACAGCAATAGCGGCAGTAACATTTTGTAATGACAAATGATATGGTCATGCTATTTTAGAATGTGATATTGTTGCTCGCTCTTAATTTATTATGGCAGTGCATCGTCAATAAGGATGGGGATTATCAACAAAATTGAGACAATGATGTTTTGTCTTAATGTAAAGAAGATCAATTTAGGTAGATTTGAGTGACAGCTGACATGTGCTAAGCAACAGGTATTGGTATCAAAGAATTCCTAATGATGAACTTATGGAAAGAATTGTTATATTTTTAAAAATGAGTTAAACACGGTGCGACTTTAACAACAAAAGGCATTTGCAACCAATTTCAACTAAATATAAATATAGCATTTTATCAATATTTTCTATAATATTAACATAATTCATGCTAAAATATTCTTATTAAAAATGAGTTGCGTTTTATATTTCGGGATTATAGACAACAAATTATCGAACAAAATAAAATCATCGAAACATTTTTTATTGTTTTTAAAAATATTCTTCATGCATTGCAAATGACTTTCCTCCAAAAAAAAAATTTTTTTTTAATGACTCTTGTATGGTTTTGCTCGTCTTTTAAGATCCATACAATAAACTGCTGTTTACTTTCGAGCTTATACGTGTAGATCCACGATTCGTCAGCTATCACGATATCATACTTATATTTTTAAGCACCGCGATCGTTATTTTAAGGCATATTTTGTGTCTAATGACACTAGCCCTTTTTTGAACAAATCTTTTTTACAGCCAAATGTTCATACAATACTGGTTCCACTAATCTCACATAAGTTACATAACGATTTGCAGCATCATTTCACGCACAGTGTCAATGTTTTTCGGCACAAAAGCCGATTTTGTGCTACCTTCACGAAACTTCTTGTAGAGCGATCTATGTCCACAATTGAATTTACTAAACCATCTATAAACACTGGTTCCTGATGGTGCTTCATCGCTAAAAATCGAATTGAGTTCATCGATACACTGCTGTTAATTTAATTCACGTCGAAAATGTTAAAAAATAATCGCATAACAATGTTCACGATATAAATAAATTTTTTGGCCATCAAGAATTTTTCAAGTTACTTTAAACAACACAAATGGCGTTTGTAAGTTAAAACGTTCTGTGTACGTATATGGTCATATATATAAAACTTTTCTATAGCAACGTATAATTCCCGATTGCAGCATTAGGTTTACCAAATCCCGAAATATAAAAGGCAACCCTCATACACTTAGCGAATTCTTCTTTTTATAAACTCAAACAAAAACTAATGTTTTTCTTATTGTTTTCTTAAGGAATTTTTAAAATTTCTTATTTTTTTTTTGCACAAAGGCAACGGCAAACATGTGTATTTTTAAATAAAAAGGTTTTGTTGTTACCTTGTTTTATTATATTTCAATCTTGACCAGTATTTATTTAAATATTCTTTCCAGATCAAACACAACTTTAACACAGTGAAAATTCTATTAAAAAAGAAAGAACTGTGGTGCGGACCATTGCCGAGATACAACCTCAAATTCTGTGTCGAATAGGACAAACATTGTCCCATCAAAACAACTTCTAATTCATAAGTGCTAAAGGAGGCATAAAGAATGCCTTCTCAAAATACAAAATAGTTAGCCATTAGTGACGTGCTTCAAAATACATTCAAAATATCTTAAACAATTCATATAAACAAACATTATGAATTCATAAAACATTGGTTTCTTTTCATATTCTATGCGTCCGTTCTATGCACTTATTAGGATTAAGTAAATTTTGTTAATATATTTATATAAACACATGCTTTCCAATGACACGTTAATGTTAAAATCATGCATGTTTCAGCTAAATTGAACCACTTTATCAAGGGTTGAACCCATGCATTCACTATTTCTTTTTTTTTGCTGGGATATAATTAAAAAACCCTATATCATAGATAATGGGTGTCTTAAATTATTTTACTTTTCCTATCAAGAAAACAGTCCACAATTATTAAAATACAAATTATTATACTTTTTCTACGATTTATCACAAGAAAAGATTTTTTATCTTTCTATTTGCATCTAGTTTTAAATAATTTCTTACACACTTGTGCTGCAAGTACTTTTACCAAATGCTAACAAACACGATTTGAAAAGAAAAATCTATGCCAAGAGGTCATTTTTATCAAATGCAGCCAGTAACATTTATTTAGAGATATTTGATATTAGTAACACAGATCACTGCTAATGATGAAAAAGAAAAAGTAAATTAAATTTACAAACTGATACACGCAATTTTTTTATACTTTACATTTATCCATTCATAAAGATACAGCATGCGCATATGAGTTCGTAAATACATGCAGTCTTTTCTGTATAAAAGTTATAATACTTTTAAATATGCACGAGTAGCTGAGTATGTAAATTAATGACGTTTAAATACGAATGAATGAGAATATGTTAAAATAAACAAGAAAATCTTGTGGATTTAGATAAAAAATAATAAAAAAAAACTTTTTAATTGATTTGACGATCATTAGTTACGCAGATGAATATTAAATGGCAAAACTGTCTAACAACTTTTGCAGGGGCTATCATCAACAAGTTCCATGAAGCATTCATGCGTAGTACATATGAAAAGGATCGTTTGTATTGATTGAAATGCATTTCCTTTTGACATTTTTAAACAAGCTTTGAAAAAATGAATAATCGGTGTTGCAGTTCTTTATAACTTGCTGAAATAGTTATCGAAACTACTCCTTTAACGTAAAGTATGTATTATAATCCATATAAGAGTTTAATACATAACCAACATTATTCACTAAATCAAAATAGTGCTTGTTGTAAAAATATATTTCAAAGTTAAATTTTTCTCTGAATATGATTTGCAACATATGACTGTCGCACAGTGCTTTGAGCACATACATATAACAATGGGATAAAAATTTAAGTAGTAGTCGTAGGACTTTGGAATTTGGTATGTTCATTAATTATTATATTAAGAAATTTTGAATTTTTTCATAAAATTGGACCAGGCGTGTCGCCTACTTCCGATGTATGTCAAATATATAATTTAAAATATTGTCTACATAGTTAACCTCAAAATATATTATATGTGCCAAATTTAGAGATAATTTTTATTCTGTTTGCAGCAAGGACTATTGGTGCTGCCATATTTCGTTAAACGTAAAAGTGCTATGAAACTTCTGCAAAAATTAAACGATTTTTAATATACTTAGTTAATTTATTTGTTAAATAAGAAATAATATGTCATTCCGTTTTTTATCAAACTACAGGTCTGAATTTAAATAATATTTTAGTAAAATTTGGTCTTAATCACTTTTTATCCCCAAGGACAAACTTTATTGGTTGCAATATGTTCTCTATTTCACTTAGCCTCCGTACAAACTTTCTTTCCGAAATTTGACTTGAACATTCATAATTAACAATTCAAATTAAATGGATGCTGGAAAAAATTCAATGTTCTACTGTAAATTTTAAGTTTGAATGATAAAAACTTTTTTTATTTTTAGAAGTTGATTCTATTTTTTTATATTTAATATAACATATTTAGCAGTATTTGCAAGAAATCCTAAGTTTGTATTGTCAAAATTTCCCAAAAAATTAATAAAAAGTATAATATTGTTTGCTATAGAGTTTTTAAAAGGTTTTTAAATTTAAAAAAATTATGACATTATAACATTTTCTTAAAGAAATAAAGTTCTTACAGCTATTGCTCTGAAGCACCTAGAATTCAATTTTTACATAGCTTCCTCTATAAAGAATATAGAGAAGTAACCGAAAGAAAATCCTTCAGTATTATATTTAACAGATAATTAGCTTTTAATACATTCATGTTTTATCAAAATCCATGATGAGTAATGTTTTTGTTTTTGGGTATAGGAGAACGCACAGTGTGCCGTGTCTAATTCATACAAGACATAATTTGGAGTTCTAATTATACTAGGGCTTTTGAATAAAACCAGTCTGACTGTATTTCGTCAATAACTCGACGAATGTTGACTTGTCAATGTAGACAATGTTAGAATAATACTTGTCGTCAACTTAGTTTTTCCGTATATTTATAAATCAAGTTAACATTCGAATGATTGTAAAATTTCAGTATTTTAAAAATAAAAATTAATTATTATTGAAAATAGAAAAAGATATTAAAACTTTCGGAAGTGGGATATTTTTTGATAAAAATGCAAAGCAGAAATTTAACACGTCAGACGCTTATAATTGCATTAAACCAATGTGGAATCGAATTTCCAGAAAGCGTAGCAATAGACCAACTTTTGACATTATTTCAAAAAACAATACGCGTTGAAAATTAACATTGTGGAGTTCAATTTGCTACTACTTCTGTTAACTCAATGGCTTCAAATCAATCTTCTGCTGTAAATATAACTGGTGGTGTTCCATATGTGCCCTCTCTGCAATCTGATACTGCTGCACAACCAACTGACTCTATTCATTTATGATCCTATTTAAAATAATTTAATGCACTTAGATATCTTGGATAAGGTATTTGTTAGCAAGCCCATTTTGTAAGATCAATCGTTTCTTAAATGTTTCTTTTAGTAAGTTGTATCGTACGTTATTTAGCATGTGGCTACGTCCTACGAAAACCTCATACTGGCAACATAAATGCTTTCTAACAAATCACATATCTGTTACGATAACCGTAGAACGTTACATTGATAATAGGTTCGTTCGAGTACTTTTACTGCACTTTGTAGTAAATGAGTAATTATTTAGTAAATTGAAAATTTTACTCTCAAAAAGAGAATTTGTTCAAAAAAGTACTCGAACAGACATTTGTAAAAATTCGTAAGATTGAAGCAACAGCTGATGGTAAATAAATAAAGTTTAATGGGAACTATGTACATACATACATATGTGCAAATATGTATTTAAGTATGTATACCTGCGCCAGATTCAGGCAGTTCCATTCTTTCATCTGTAGACATTGTCAACTAACTTTATTTTACAAACAATTCAAATTTAATAATATTTTGCACTTTTGTTTGGATTTTCCTTTTTTTTAATATTTTTTTCACAAATTGTATACTTTTTGTTTGCTTACGTTTGTTTGTTTACCTTTTGAATCATATGTTTTTCGGTTTTGCTAAATCTTACAGCAAGAAATTTCTGTTGTAAAAATTTGCAAATACTCAGTCAAGAACTGTCACTTTTCGCTCTCTATTTGTGCTCTCATTTACTACAAATTTGTGTAAACGAACGCAATTTCGTAAAATGCAGTAAAAATTTGTACAAATTCGTACAAATTTGTGAGTTCTCGAACGAACCTAATATCAACACAATTGAACGGAGACCCGAAATAACTTTTTTATACTCTTCGCCTGTGGTACTAAGGGTAGTTATAGCTTTGTCATTCCATTTATAATTTCTACCATATTCATTTCAGCCCCAATAAAATACATAATTTCTGAAAGCTTATAACTAGCGAAGTCAATTGAGCAATGCACATCTGTTAATGTGTTAGTTGAAATTAACTTTGGGAATCCTCACATATTGCAGAGATCTATATGTGGTATCTTTCCTTTTGAAATGTTCGAAAATAAATCGCTTTTATAATTCAGCACCCTATAAAAATGTAAAATCTATAATGACCGCTACTACAAAGTAACGTACAATTATTATTATTTATATTATTATATACATATGTATATGGGTCAAATCTAGTAATTAAAAATTTACCTTTAAATTAAAGGGCTTGACTGTTAGAAGACAGTAAACTTCAAAAAAAGTGTAAAATCCAAAATGGCATCCAAAACAAAATGACATTTCAACCATCAAATTAATTTTAATTTAATGATATACATGTGTATATCAAATAAAAGGGCTAGCTTAGTAGTATGTATAGAGTTAACTATGTAAAAATTTAAAATCAAAGGTGGCACCGGAAATTATACAGTTAAATGGTTTATAACATTAAATGTGAAATCTAGGCTACGCTATGATGTGGTCATTATATCTATGTACATGATGGTGAAGGGTATTATTAAATTCGGCAGGGTGAGATATATCATCCTTACTTTTTTAAATTAACTTTGAATTAACTAAAAATAATTTATGAATATGTAAACAGAAAATCTTTAAAATGAAAAAAAAATTTAAACTATGTACTTGGGAATATCATTGGTGAGATGTGTATGTATGTACTAGGGTGATCGACTCGGTTTTAAAACCGGTGGAAAATCCAGTTTTTTACTCTTTCATCTGGCGGTTTTTTCTAAATGTTAATTTTTCGAATGTCGAATAAACCGGTTTTTTCACTCACAAAAGCCGGTTTTTTTCATTTTTAGTTTTATATTCATTTACCTTTGAAACCAAACGTACCATACTATATTCATTACTCAAAAAATTTCACAAAATCAGCAAATTTATTAAATACTCTTCCATAATATTGTAAGAAATTTATTTGTTGTTTCAAAAACAAATGTAAAATAAGAAAAATAATTAGGTTAAAAATTATTTGTTTGGAGAGGAGGTATTTTATACGTTGTTACGCATATAATTTGCTGTGATAATCAGCTGTTCAGTTAATTTTTTTGACCAAATTATTGTACTTTGCAATACTTTTTGATCTCATTTTCGAATTTCATAATATTTTGCTTCTACGAAATCGACTTGTACTTAAGACTACCCATAGCTTAACTAACATCCTTGATAACATATGACTTGTATGCTAAAATAGTTTGGCACAAAAAGGGTCATTATTACAACTTGCCTACAAAGTTAATGTTAGTAAAAGGTAAATTTGACTACAGTTAGTAGTGAAGTGACTTTTCAATATTTTTCATTATTACAACCTCCTTGTAACAAAGTTTTTTTTATATATGGCAGAACCAGAGCAAAACCGATTACTTTTAACAAATTAATTTATTTCTTAAAAAATTTTACAAAACGAAATAACAATTTTTATGATTTGTTTACTGTTTTGTGTGACTAATATTAAAAAATTAAAACTTAAAATAAAAAAAAATTAAAAAGGTCGAAGTTGAAAAAAAATATATAAATCACAATTTAGTTGCCATATTTTGTTTCGTGTAGAGAAACAATGGCATTTTTAAATTTATAAGCCTTATCTTAAAAGTTAAAAATACTTGAAGCATAAACTTAACTTTTCGGTCACTTTTAGGTAAAAAGTGTCTATCTTTTAACATCGTTATTTTAAATAATGGCATTTTATAATAATTCCATTGAATGTGTGACAACTTAAAATGCAATTAAACCATAAAACAAACTAGTTTATACCTATGTATGTATCTCTGTCATGGATATAAGAAAGAATTATATTTTATGTATTCGACCGGTTAACCGGTTTTTTCTAAATTTTTAAACAAGCAACCGGTTTTTTTTAAATTCTGAATTTCGAACTATTTGAAAACCGGTTTCTTAAAAATGTCGAATAATCGATCACTCTAGTATGTACTTATGTATATATACAAGTATGCTTGTAATTTTTTAAGAATATTATTTTTACCTCTCTGTTTAACGCTAATCGTGAAATTACTTACATAAAAATTAGCACTTATATTTTTTTATATCTATTATACGTATGTACATATGTATGAATGATTAAATGTGTTTACGTAAATATGAGAACATATTTTGTTATGGATATGACATTGTCACCATGATTTTTATAAACATAAATTATGTTTTTGCATAGTTTTGTATTTTTATTAATATTTATGAAAATAATAACAAATTATCGTGAGTTTTTATTTTATAAATTAATGTCTTTTTTTTTATTTACAATACCTGTGTACATTTATTACTGAACGTTGTACATTTTTTTCAGTTGACCATGAGTATTTTATTTTATACTTATAAACTTTAAACTGTTGAGTCAAGATAATGAAACATTTGTACTTCTGTACATTACTGTGTTGTCTGGTTATCCGTCTATCTTTCAGTGTGTCTCATACATACTTACATATTTCTTTGGCTCGTCCTCATTTTTTTTGTATTTCTCATTGACACTAGATGCACTTATTCATTTTCAATTCGTAAATAATTTTGTACAATACTGATTGGTCTTGTAAGTGGCGTAAGGGATTTATTTTCTATTTTTTTAAAGATAAGTAATAATGACTTATTCATTCTTGCAACTTAGTTTGAATGATTTCATATTAGAATATTATTTAGAAAAAAAACAAAGAAACAGTTTTAAATCCTAAAAAAACTGGTTTAATCACTAATAAAAAATATCGGAGAATTAAACTTTTAGGAATTTAAATGTTACTGTTTTTAGAGTTTAAATTTAAGTTACATAGTTCTTCAACACAAAATATAATTTTACAATACCCCGAAACAGTAGCGATGTTGTAAAAAAAAAATCAAAAATTTTATACACGAAACAACTGACAATGATGGAGGAAAACATAGAAAATGGCTTACAGACGATTTCTGATAATTGATCAAAGAAAGAAGCCCTGCAAATCCTTCTTAAAGGGATAGAACCAAAAAGAAAGCATAAGCTATAGGCAAAGTACAACAAAGTACAAAAAATGCTATCCCTAATGCTTCCATAAAAAACAAGGCTGGTTCAATATTAACTTTGGTCAAAGAATAACTAACTAGACAGAGAGAATATTTCTACGAAGTACTTAACCACGGATACAACGATATAACTACAAAACCTGAACCACACTTAATCTATGCACGTCATAATCACGGGAGCTTAATAAACATTGAACCTGCAGACCATGAAGAACTTACCACCGCCTTCCAACACTTACCAGCTGAACTGTACAAGACAGACCCACATACTGTTTAAGAAATTTGGTTGATGGAAATAAAGTCTTATAATCAAGATTCTAAAAAAGGGGATTTCAAGATATGCTCTTACTGGAGACTAATCGAAAATACCCCGGCTGTATGCAAAATATTCATTAAAATACTTTTAAACCTCATCCTCCAACATCTAGAGAGATAACTAAGAAACCAACAAGACAGTGTCCGCCAAAATCGCTGACTATTGACGAGATAAAAAACTTGTCTTTCATTATCAAGCAATGCAACATGTACAACTCAAAATATAGGCAACTCTTGCAAAGGCTCATTAAGAAAAATTGTTAAACTCAAAAAGACACAATACGACGAATTTAATATATGAGTTTCACATTACGGTAAAATAAAAGAGGATTACAGCATAGACAGTTGTGTAAAACAAGAATATCTTTTATCCCCTATATTATTCTTAACAACGCTCGATGAAATTTTTTCAAAAACAACAGTTTGAAGCAAAGGAGAATCAAAGCCTATGCTGACGTCAACCATGGAAGATATACAGAGGAAAATATATGGTTTGGTATCAAGGACATTGGAATATGTCCTAAATCCGTTCAATGACATGAAAGATACAACATAATACAATATCTACTGAGTCTACTTTGAATTGGCCTTATAATAATGTATTTATTGTATACACAGGAAGTGGTATGTAAAAGTATACACATACATATAAAAGTGACTTGTTTCTGTAACTTGTTGAGTCATTTTCGAATCGAATCAAAGTTAGAAATTATTATTGTCTTTCTAGATGTTTATAGTGATAATTAGATAAAATTATAAAACTTTATAGTCGGCTTATTTTACACCACCATGTCTTAAGCAGATCGACTATAAATTTTTGTACTAAAACATTTTTTACTTCCGTTGCAGGAAAGGGCATATGTGTTTAAAAATAAACCCTGTCAACCCTAAACAATTTGACATCGGAATTTTTGGGAATTATTTAACAATATTAAAAAATAACGATTGTGTGACGTCACAGTTCGAAAATCTATATATATAAAAGTGAAACTGTGTGTGTGTGTGTGTTAGCTATAGACTCCGAAATCGTAAAGCCGATCGGACTCAAACTTTGGCAAGTTGCTGTACACACTCCAGGGAGTGTTTATGGGTGGTAAAAAGTGGACAGGACCACGCCCATAAAAAATAAGTTATCATTTTTAGCTACTTGCCCAAGATCGATTTTTCTGAAACTTTGCACACACATATTGAGCTCTCAGGATTATACAATTTCGTGATAAGAAAAGTGGACAGGACCACGCCCATAAAAAATAAGTTATCATTTTAAACTACTTGCCCAAGATCGATTTTTCTGAAGCTTTGCACACACATTATTCTTCGTGATAAGAAAAGTGGACAGGACCACGCCCATAAAAAATAAGTTATCATTTTAAACTACTTGCCCAAGATCGATTTTTCTGAAGCTTTGCACACACATATTGAGCTGTCATGACTATATAACGTGATTAGAAAAGTGGGCAGGGTCACGCCCATAAAAAAAGTTATAATATTAAAGTACTTGCACTGGTCCGATTTTTGCTTTTTTTATGATTACACAATTCCATGATTAGAAAATTGGAGAGTGTCACGCCCATATAAAAAAGTTATCATTTTTAGCTACTTGAACTTCACCGATTTTTCTGAAACTTTGCACACATATTGAGCTGTCATGACATATAATTTCGTGATTAGAAAAATGGGCAGTGCCACGCTCCCAAAAAAAGTTGTAATTTTTAGCCTTGCACTTGATATTCAATTTAAATTCAGAATGCATTTTTATTCATTAAGGGGCGTAGCAACGCGCCGGGCTTGGCTAGTATTATATAAAATATGGTCAGAAAATTGAATGTGCTTTTTACACATTTCTAAATGTTGGAAAGCCGTAATTAAAGGAAAATTGTAATAAAATAATAACTCAATTAAAGTTGTAAAGTAAATAAGGTTAAAAATATGTTTCAAATTTAACTAAACTTTTATTAAAAACTATTTTGATGGTCACCCTTTAGCAATAAAAATTAATTTATCCACTTAATCGACTCCAATTATAAAATTTAGACTAATCTACAATATACATATGTATGTACATGTATATAAAATATTATTTCAAATGGTTATACGTCTGTACGTTATTTTTCTACGAAATAGATAATGTGTATAAATATGTATTTCAAAAATGCCACCATGTCAATCAATGTTTTAAAAACGGAAATGTTTTTGCTAGTTTTTACAAGTGTCTGCTTTGTTATTCTTACTGCCCGCCCCCACTCTGCTGTCTGGATAAAAGTTTCAAAACCTATTGTTATCCTTCTTATTTTTCCTAACTTTCTTTTATCTTTTTTTTTATTTATTTCTTATTTAAAGTACATAAATATAACTTTTACTTTTAGCAATGAACTATTATAAAAGGATAACTGTGAAACAGACAGACGGGCTAAAAAAACGCATGTAATATTATATATTAAATTAGAAATCTATTTTGCTAGCGAGTAGTTAAAAAAGGGTTTTGGATTTTAATGACATAGTACAAAAACGAAATTGTTGGGTGTTGACAAATATGTTTATAATTGTAACAGCAGCAAAGATTTTCTTGCAAATTTTAGTTTTAACACATTTTATGTACTTTAAGTAATTTTTTCTTAATTTTGTCTACTACTCTGTAAGTTTTAAATCATTTTTTATTACTTAGTATAAATAATAATTTGTAAGTTGATACTACAGTAATAGCATGAGGAAAAATAAAACAAATTCTTTTCTTGTTGCGATTACAATTATAAACATATGTTTGTTAACAACGCAGCAACTTCAACTTTTTTAGATATTTAAAGTCCGAGCCCTGGTAAAAGCAGATATGAAAATAACTTAAGATAGTTATTGTATGGAATATGAAATCCTTTACTTTAATGGAATTAAGCTATTCAAGTCACGAACTTTTACTATTGCAAATTTAAAAAAATTTATTTTCATTAGCAAGTTGGCGCCAATGCGTGATACCTTGTGAAATTTTTAAAAGAGTTTATTTGTTCAAGATGCCGACAGAACAAAAGGAATTTACTTTGTTAGTCTTAATTGGACTAGACACGATCAAAATGCTTATCAAGCCTTTTAGTAGTATTTGTATGTGTTAGTAATGCTGTACTACGTGTAGCCAAAATGGACTAGTTATAACATGGTCCTTTGTAATGCAGTTATGGAATATATCATATTTAGACAAAATTTATAGTTAAACGACAAGTGTAAACGGTCGTGAAGGGGATCAATCAAGTAGTAACAAAGAGTAATTTTTAGACTACTTCCAGCCTTAAGACATCGTAAATCGACCACGTTTTCTCTATACTTTTGGTTGACCTATGGTCTAGTCTTACCACATTATGAAGTATACTTTACATGAGTGTATGGACTACGTCGCGTTATCTGTAAGAACAGTTTTTGTCGATGTAACACATCTAACACATTTTCACAAAAACTACGCTTGCTGAGTATGCTTGATGTGTGTCTATAGCAGCGTTGCCAATTTACCACGTTTCAAGATAAATTTTAATTTTTTTAAATCTTATTTAACTGTAGAAAATGAATTTGGCCTTTTGGCTTTTCAGCCTTTTTTGACCTATTTATTTTAGCTATTTATAGATATTTAAAATTTTTCCTTAAAAATATTTAAATTAAGTTTCTCGTATGTATATATGTATGCAAAAAATCGCCGCAAATATAAAGATTTCATGGTAAACATGCAGCAACAGTGTTATTTTTAAATCTTCTTATTTTGCTTTTAAGTTACATTTATAAACGTTTAAAAGTAGTAACCGCGTTTGTTTTTAATATTGAAAATTATGCGCATGGTTCCGGTATGTGTTTAAAGAAAGCTCTTTGTGTTTACCGTGTATCTATATTTGGATTTACCAAATAACTAGACTAGAAATAAAAAATTTAATAATAGGTAAGCGAATGCAAAATCCAGAAAAGGTATTCTGAAAATATTGTAAATGCAAAATAAACGCAAAATTTTAAATATTGAACAAAACAATATTAACGTAATTTGAAGCATTGATGACACAAATCTTTTGCCAAATTTCAAATTCTTATCTTTTTGTTTACTGGGTAACTCGCTTACCTGCACAACCTCATATGTAATTTAAATTTAATATAAATTAAATTTAACTAAACATTTTAGCTTTGACTAAAAGTCAATATTTATATGAAGTTTTTTTTTCTGGTTTTTATACCCTTCAAACAGTGAAAAAGGGTATATAAAGATTTGTCATTCCGTGTGAAATTTCTACAATTTTCATTTCCGACCCCATTAAGTATATATTTTCTGAAAGCTTATGAATAGGGGAGTCGATTAAGCTTTGTCAGTCTGTCAGTCTGTCCTCAATTTTTTTTTCACAAAAACAACATTACAACAACAACATACATACATACATACAAACGTGTATACATACTGGTTAGAGAAAAATTTTTTTTTATTTTTTTTATATTTTTTTTTTTAATTTTTTTTTTATTTTTTTTTATTTTTTATTTAATATATTATTTATATTTTTATTATAATTTTTTTTTAATATTTTTTAATTTTTTTTTTATTTATTGTTTGTTTTGTATTTAAAATATATATTTTCATAATTTTTTTTTAAATTTTTTTTTAATTTTTTTTTTAATTTTTTTTTTTAATTTTTTTTAAATTTTTTTTTTTATTTTTTTTAACATACATATGTAAAGTTATAATTTTACAATGGGATGTTTTTATATATGTAAGTTTTTTATATGTATGTACGTATTTCATATGGGGAATGGTGATACAAACTACTGTTATTGCATGACTACACGTTGTGAAGGGTATATAAGATTCGGCATGGCCGAGTATAGCGCTCTTACTTGTTTTAGCTCTTTTTGATGAAATTTAGCCTTTTTTTATCACCAAGAATTGGCAACACTGATCTATAGTCCCGTTTACATTTACTCTTGCTTTTACTTATCTACCACTTATTTTTGAATTTCTTTAAGAAACACTTTTCTAATACAATTTAAAACCTGTACTATAAGTTGGATAAGGCAAAACATCTCGCAAGAATATTACCAATTGGTAATAGGTTTTTTTTATAAGGATATCGACAACTTCTTTTACACTACACGAACGGCCTCTAAATTATTAAAAGAAATTTTTGGAAAGTTCTGGGGTAATAACTATATGCTTAAAAGACTTAACTGACTTTAATCAAACAGTCGCCTGAAGTTAAGCTTAAGGATTTTTAGGACATACATATACACTGGTGGCCAAAACTAAAGCAACTCATATTACAATTCAAAATAATTGAAAATTAGTGCTCTTAAAAACATTTAGACGAAAAGTTTTTCTTTTAAATTATTGATAATTTATTCCTTAAAACATACATAGGTATAAAGAAATTATAATTCATTGTTTTAAAATATTTTTCTTTTCAAAATAACAAAAAAACTATAAAATATGACTGGTGAAAACTAAAGCAACTTCTGTATTTTTGTCACAAAACTTAAAAATAAAATCAGTAATCTATGGCGTAACCTTTGTTTTTGATGATGGCGGTACATCTGCGAGGCATTGAATCAATAAGCCGTTCAATTTGACCTCTAGCAATGCTGAACCATGCCTCCTGAATGCGGTCAAAAATGAAGTGTTTGTTTGTGTTAGAATCCCTTTTTATCTTGCGATCTACGATGCTTCATAGGTTTTCTATAGGGTTTAGGTCAGGCGATTGAGCTGGCCACCCGAGAACTCTCACTTTTGATTCACCCAACCATCCTCTGACAACTTTTGAAGCATGTTTGGGATCATTATCATGTTGAAAACCCCAAATCAAAGGCATATTTTCTTCTGCATAAGGCAACATTACGTTTTCTAATACATTTTTACAAACAAATCGATCCATTTTTTCTGATATTTGATGAATCGGTCCAACTCCAGCGTATGAAAAGCAGCCCCACACCATTATTGAGCCTCCACCATGTTTTACGGTGCCTTTACAATATTGAGGTTTCAGCCGTTCGTTTTTTGGTCTCTTACTGTAAAATTTTTCATGTCGGAGCCTTTTATATTAAATTTAGACTCATCTGAAAACAATATGTTTTTTTTAATTATTTAGCAATTTAATTTTAAAGCCAATTTATAGAAAATTATAAATTCCCTATTCATTGCTTTATTGAATTATTTAAAAAAAATTTCGGTTAATAAAAAACGCCTAATAAACTATTTATTTATTTTTCAATAAATTCTCTAAACATAAAAATTCTAAAATATGTACATTTTCTATTAAATTATAGTTGGAGTCTTCTTACTGCCGTATGCATTTTAAAGATAAAACGTTTCTTAAAGGTTCATAGGTTTTTAGTTTAATAAAATCTCTATAAACCTCTAATAATTTGTAAATTTACATACAGCAGTAATGCTTTCACTAATAACATGTTTGTATATGATCATAAAAAATATAAATTTCTATATATTGCAAGTCAAGTGCTCTGTACTATGTAGTATCTTTATAAAATATTAAACATAAATTACTATGTACTACTAATATAACTTTGTCTTTGCATTGTATGGCTTAATATTTAATTTAAATCCTCATAAACATGCTAAAATAAAAAAAAAATACAAAATACCACATTTTTGTTCATGTTCTACAAAATTTAAAAAAAAAAAAAATAACTGAAAATATGTTAAAGAAAATTTGCATAAAAAATTTTTATGGTCAAATATTTAAATAAAGAAATACTGTTTCCTTTACATACTCTGTGTTAATTTCTTATTATAGCTTGTCCACAAAAGAACACTTTACTCTTTTGACGTTACTCCTTCGATTTTTATTGCTTAACACATAAGAGTTGCATAGTTGATTTTGGCTACAATACTTCAGGGTTATAACAATTACTTGATTTATTTATGCATACACAACACATTCTATATACATGTGTGAGAAGAAAAATAAACAAAACAAAAAATAAACAACAACTAAAACAAACTTTGTATATAATTTTCTAACACACAAAAAACAAACATGCATCTCATTCCAATCTATGCACCATTAAGACATGGCACCTCGTATCCATTATTCCATAAACATCTATTTATTAAAGCCAAGCAAATGTTACTGCACGTACTAATAAAAAATCACACCCGTCAAAAGTGAAAAAGCGGACAAACAAACAAACAAACGCTATAATAATGGGCAGTAGTCTCATCTTTTTGCTTTAACAATGACCACAGAACTCGAAACAAAACGGCCTTAAGTTGAGTTTAACTAACAACAGAAGCAGTCTCTATCTGTGCAGGATGCTGTCGAAATTGAGGACGTAGATGCCAATGATGACGAACTGTGCGTTTGTATCTTATATATTGGCATATTTGGACAAAAAAAAACCATTCCAAGTTGTTGTTTTATTTCCATAATTGTAGGATTACATAAACATAGTTGTATGGTGGATTTTTTGGGGGGATTTAATGAGGACATGGATGTATGTGTTGTTTGCTTTACTACATGAACTCAATAATTGTTATAGTTGAATGTCGTTTATTGTTGTTGGAGAACAGTTTGCATTTTTTTTTGGTTGTCCATAAAACAAATTACCAATATGTATTGCAAATATGGATGGGTTTGAACAGTGTCATAATATTTTTAAAATATCAAAAAGATTTTAACTTTAATTTGTAAATTTTTGCAAACTTTTAATGTTTATTAAGATGCAGTGTTTTATTTACAAATTAAAAAATCATTTAATTATAATTATCTTTAAATAGAATCAATTAAATATTTTAAAATATTTCTATGCATGAAACATTTATCGATCGACTTATATTTGTTTTAAATTTTTTTTATCGATTTCATCGAATGTATTAAAATTCACAAACATATTTTTGTAATCAGCCTTGTTGTCAGTCGTGTGGTGTTGTCGTTTTCGTGAGAAAAATACAAGAGGAGTTAATCCGCAATTCGATTCGAAAGACAACATTTTCGAATTATAATGTTCTAAGCATACAAATTCGAAAAATTTTAGTTTCAAATCGAATTATGGAGTAACACCCCTGGTTTTATTCCTTTTGCTTCCTTTTGTAAATATTATATGGTACCATAAATACGACGATGTCATTGACAATATGGCTATCAATAGTTATTTTATCGTTTTTTTAATTTTATGATTAATACAAATTTCGCAAAATATGTTTTTGTACAACTGTACTTAACTAGTTGTTTAGTAATGCAGCTTATAGGCATTTTTCGGACTCCTCCTAGTAAAAGCCCTGTTAACATGCAGTTTCAACAAGCTGTTTTTACACAATAGAAAAACACATAATTCAATAATACTTAATGCCGAATGCAACATACTAACCCAGCGAACAAACGTTTAAAAATTATGACTTATCATTGGATATGAAATATTAATCTTATAGCAGGTTAACATTTTATATTAAAATTTACTGCCGTATTCATAAACAAATATTTTAGGTTTATTAAAGTCTTATTTGACAGATGTTGCACAGAAATTTTTCTAATAAGCCATTAATAAACATGAAAGGTTTTTTATGAATACGGCAGAAGTTTTTAAAAAATGTATGCAAATTATTTTTAAAAAAATATTTAAAATCATTTGATGAATATCTAGGTTGAGTATAAGTATGTATCTCATACTTATTGCCGAAGGCATAAAAATTATCAAAAGTTTATGGTTTAACTATTTTTTTTGCATATGACAGTTTAAATTTGATTTTAATATACAAATAGACTAATATTAAACAAAATACCGAATTTTAGCTCTAACAGCTGAAATGAAAACAAGTAAGAGCGCTATATTCGGCCGTGCCGAATCTTATATACCCTTCACAACGTGTAGTCATGCAATAACAGTAGTTTGTATCACCATTCATCCCATATGAAATACGTACATATATATAAAAAACATACATATATAAAACATCCCATTGTAAAATTGCAAATTTACGAATGTATGTTAAAAAAAAAAAAAATTAAAAAAAAAATTAAAAAAAAATTAAAAAAAAAAATAATTAAAATATATATAATATATATAAAACAAAAAAAAATTAAAAAAAAAATTTAAAAAAAAATAATAAAAATATAAATAATATATTAAATAAAAAATAAAAAAAAAATTAAAAAAAAAAAAAAATAAAAAAAATTTTTTTTGGCTCAGCTGGGATTCGATGCCACGTTTTCTCTAACCAATATACACGTTTGTATGTATGTATGTATGTTGTTGTTGTAATGTTGCTTTTGTGAAAGATCATTTTGCTCATATCTCAGTTGTTTATGTACCGATGTTACTGATTTTCAATTCCGTTCTACTCCCGAATATTTCTGATATTATAATACCACACCCGGTCCCAAGCGATGTCGGGGGGCTTCAAAAAGTTGATTTCAACATACACACGGACAGACGGTCAGACGGACAGACTGACAGAGCTTAATCGAATTCCCTATACATAAGCTTTCAGAATATATATACTTTATGGGGTCGGAAATGAAAATTGTAGAAATTTCACACGGAAAGACAAACCTATATATACCCTTTTTCACTGTGTGAAGGGTATAAAAATTGAGATACAAAGCATGGTATCTCTCATTAAAAAAACATATATTTTTAAATAATTGAAAATTACAAAGTACGCGATAGACAGCGTAAAAATTTTTGTATTATTGTTTAAATGTGTAATGACTATCTTAGCACATTTAAATCACCTCAAATGATTTATAAAAAGGAGGCGGGAAATAACACGTAGGCTGGGAAAATGCCTTTTAAAAAGGGACAGGACGGGATTCCTGATGCATTTAGGGTTTCACATAAAATGCACACTTTATATGTCAATTCAATATACTTACATATTTTATTAAGCAAAATACTTATTTTATAAAAAATTATTATTGGACTTTGTATAGCTAAAATGAGCAAAAGGATGTTGTGACGAGTCAAAGCCAGAATAAAGAATGAACATTAAAACTAATCGATACCAATAAAAACAATAATTCACAATAATCGATCTCGAAAACTAATAATTCACATTTTCTATAAATCAGAGCCTTAAAACTATGTCATAAAAATAGAGAACTCTTTTGAACAATTATAATATTTGTATTATTTTGTCGTAAACAGCAATACTGCAAGTCCTATAATTGCAGTATTGGTCTAAAATATTGTTAACTAGTAATATTTTTACACAATAAATTCGAAAATAAATAAATTAAAGCACAAATAAAAGAAATAAAAAATAAGTTATATTAAATAAAAATTTATACATTAATATCAAGTAGTGCAGTCCATTGACGTAGCTGTAATTTTTTGCTTGGAGTACCAATTGCTTAAAACTTGATTTTTTTTAGTGTGAGGTCTATAATCGTAAATTAAATTATTATAAATAATAATTTTTTTACATTTTTTGTGTGTTGGTTGCTTGAAAATGGCAAATTGTGGGGGTTGAAAGGGGTAGGTAAATTTTAATTAATAGACTTGACCCATATATACACTTTTTGCATGCCATTTGCTGATGGCGGCCATTATGGATTTACGATTTGTCACAGTGTACTTTATTTAAATAGTCAATCCCATTCATTCATTCATTCATTTTTTATCCATATTGTGTCTCTCGGTGTATTTAAGCTGACAAAATCAATTTTCGTTTATAAATTGTAAGAAAAATATTATATTTTTAACCGATTTGCATTTTTGCATTGTTTGTGGCAACATAATTGGAACTTTAAAACAACAGTAAGATGGATAAACTGACAGACGGAAGTTGTTTAATCGTTTTCCCTATTTATAAGGTTTCAGAAAAAATATACTTTATGGGGTCGAAAAAACTCTAAATCAAATCTAAATATACCCATACCACCATAGGTGCAGGGGATAAAAATCAATATTATTTGCTTTAAGTTAATCCAAAAGATCTTAAGTCAGAAACTGCAGTTTTTGTTTATACTCGTAATAAATCTTTATATTGAAATTTATTTATTAAAATCTCAAACTCCATTACTAGGGGTTTGACCCTTCTGGCATACAACAAATGTTACACTATAAAATATTTCCCTAAAGCTTAAATCCGGCCGTTCTTTAATAAACTGAAAACAATTGTTGCAATTTTATCTATAATTAACATTTAAATAAAGCTTAAGTTTAAAGTCTTCTAAAACTAATAACAAACATTTCTGAATTAATTTAAAAACGTTTTAAGTTTAACACTATATTTACATATTATTCTCAATTTAAGACCAAAACTTTGTGGTTACTGGGAAAAATACATCCTCATCAAATAAAATTAAATTTAAAAAATAACGTATGAGAAGTAAGCTGTTGTGACTGTAACGTACAATCGATATTCGAATGGACGGACAAACAGAATAACACACACTCTCAAACCTGCATTTATTCAATTTATTCTTGTAAATACTAGTTAGAGGGAATAATAACTGTATTTTACTTTATTCAATTTCATTCGAAATAAATCCAAAAATATCTAGACGTACATAGTATTTATGTATGCAGGGCTATGATGAGTATTTGAAAAACAACAAAAAAAAAACAGAGCACTCAAAAGCAAACGAATGTTTGACAATGACAGTTATACATTTGTAAAGTTCTAGTGGCAGTAAGTGGCCGTTATAGTACAATTCTTTTCAGTTACCCATTTTTTATCGGTACTGTTGCAATTATTCGATTAAAAAAATATACCAAAATTATTTTTTTAAAAAATATTTAAATTTGGTTTGTAAGCAGGCTTGTAAGAGGGAGAATGGATTCTCTCTATTAAAAATCTACAAATATTTCTTTAATTTTTATTAAAATTGAAAATATATATATTATTGTTTGTATGTATATAATATAATAAAGAGAAAATGTCTGTTTGTATGTTATGAGTTTTCGTCGTCATTCTCATAAATTTTTTCACCAATGCTCTAGGTCTATCCTCCGAAAGGACATAGACTATATTTTTGATTTATATTTTAGATGGTCGTGGTACCCTCGCGAATTGAACCTCTTTCCAACATATTTTAAAACCTATAGCAGCTAAGGATCGTAAGGATCGAAGCAGGGGGCATGGCATCCCTCATGCAAAAAAATATATTTTTGTTATCATACATAAGAAACTATAAACGAAATTTTGTTGAACTTGGTACGAACAATTTAAAAACAATTTCCTTATTACACCCAAAAATAGTTATGGACGGAGCAGAGGTAGTGTTAACCCTCTACGAATAAAATACTTTCTGTCAGTAATCATCAGTCAATCAATAAGCATTAAAAAATCGCTTTAAATTATAAAAACTAAAAATACACATACATATATGAAACAATTACGTATAAATATAAACAAAAGAATAAAAAATTTCTGGTGGGTGTAGCGAAGCGCACCGTGTTAGCTAGTAAAGTTAATAAAACAAACATTTAAATGTGATCATGAAACTAATATTAAAGCAATTAAAACTCTTTAACATTTTATATTATTTTAAAATTTTTAATTTAATGTTTCATTTATTACTTGTCCCCACCGCCAACTTAAGCCCTTTGAGGCATCTTAAAATTGGCAATGACGTAACGCAATCTAAATTCTCTTATTGAAATTAAGTAGAATAAAAAATACATGATACTTAATCTCTAAACTTGTAGACTTGTCTAACCGAATAAAAGGATTTTGAAATTGACCATTATTACACAAACAGTAGACTGACAAATGTAAATGATGACAAGCAAATAACATCTCGTCAACAGCATGAAGAATAATAAAAAAAGGTAATCTAACTGTTGTTGAATGACTATCAAGATAACAAACTACAATGTGATTATTTTCAAATTTGTTTAATATTAACACTCAAATGTCTACAAGGATTGGTTTAAATCTTGTTGTAACTATAATCAAAGAGAATAGCTTAACAAGTAATAATCCTTTATACATATACATGTGCCATTTCTTAAATGCCTTTACCGACTAGTATATGGAGCTTGCGTAATTTTTTACAAATATCAAAAAAAAAAAAATTAACTTAACAGTATCGCCTACATTTCTTTATATTAATAATTTGTTCTTTTTCTTAAGCTTGGGATCAATTTTTAATAAAAAATTCTTTTTTAACACCAATATTTCGCTACTAAACAATGGGTATATTCTTTAGGGTAAACATTCAAATTATATAAACAAAACACAAATTTAACACTATTACAAATTGAAAAAACTATTATTGACTAACAAATATTTAACAAATTATTAACTAACAAGTAACAATGCTATATTCGGCCGTGCCGAATCTTATATACCCTTTACAACGTGTAGTCATGCAATAACAATTGTTTGTATCTCCATTCATCTCATATAAAATACGTACATACATGTAAAACACATACCAAAAAACAAACAAAAATTACAAAAAAATATATATTAAAAATAAAAAAAAAATAATACAAAAATTACAAAAGAAAAAAAATTAAAAAAAATATATATAAAAAAATAATAAAAATATAAATAATATATAAATAAAAAGAAAAAAAATTTTGGCTCAGCTGGGATTCGATGCTACGTTTACTCTAACCAGTATGTATGTTGTTGTTGTAATTGTGAAAAAAAACGAGGTAGTCGTGGTTTTTTTGCTCATATCTCAGAAAGTTATAGGGCGATTGTGCTGAATTTCAATACCAATTCATTCCCGGATATTTCCAAGAGATTGATACCATACACAGATCTGAGGAACATATAGTTGCTTCTAACAGTTGATTTCAACCAACACACGGACAGACGGGCAGACGGTCAGGGCTTAATCGACTCCTCTATTCATAAGCTTTCAGGAAATATATACTTTATGGGGTCGGAAATGAAAATTGTAGAAATTACAAACGGAATGACAAAGCTATATATACACTTGTGCACCACAGGTGAAGGGTATAAAAAGTAAACCAGAAAAAATTTATACTTGTATTAAGTTAAATAAAGCTTAAACCGTTTTATATAAGATTTCTTTAAAAATACCTAAATATATTCAAATATTGTACAATATTACTAAACTTTAAAATATTGCATATAAATATTAAAATTTATCCACTTTTTTTTAAATCCTTTTATTAATGATTTTATTGCTGTTTCATGGGTGGTCACCATGGGATTAAAAAATTTATTAACTTTTTCGTATATTTATTTTTTTATTTTTTTTATTGCTTTCGGATTATATAAATAACACCTGTAGACTAAATAATGGAGATATTCCCAAATGAACCGGGTTAATAGAATTTTATTATTAAAATCAGCAAACAATTAATTTGGCAAAAATAGCATATTGTGGACATTTTAACGTGAGAATTTCGCCCTCTGAAGCAATGGTTTGTTGCTTATTTAGTTCACGTCACCACCAATATGGCACCGTAAGAGGTAAGCTCGTAAGCCATTTATTCATATTTAAAAAAAAATGTACTGTTATCTTATATAATAGCAATTGATAAAAGAATTAAAACCCGCATATTATCGGCAACGTGTAAATTTTGCAGTCATATTCCAACAGCTAGCCAAAAATGAAATAAATTTTATTGAAAAACTTATAATTCTGAAAATAACCATTCATCAACGCCAATTGCACCCCATTAGTTGTACAGTATAATATGTCTTTACATCTGAAGATATAATTCTATAATTCCTCAAAAATGAAGATCGAAGTGCCGTAACCGTAAATGAATTACGTCACGGGTTTATGATAGAACATTTTTAATATTCTAATCTTGAAAACAGACCTGAGATGTATTTTTAGTAGGATGAAGCCATCGTGAGACACAATACAAAGTAAAATTTTTGAAGACCGACTAATTTCTAGAAATTCGGAAATAAAATACAATCGAGTTCGCCACATTTGTCAGGACCTAAATATTTTCTCCTGGGTTACTTTTTTATATATAACAAGCCTAGGACGATCCTCAAGTGCTACATCCTCAAATTTTAAAAAAAATGTAAGAAAATACTTTAAAAGTAGTCCATTGCCACATTATTTTTCATACTTAGTGTAAAAATTTTTATTTTGTATTTTTTTATATTCTAAAACAAAGTAAAAAAAAAATATATAAACGAAAAAGTAATTAAATTTTTAAACTTAAAATTTTTAATTTTGGCCCACCCTGTATACACATAACTTATCTTACGTTTTCTTTAAATTCCAATAAATAATAAATTTATGATACATGATCAACTATAGCTATAAAATTTAAAAAAAGCTAAAGGTATGGTTTAATGAGGCAAACATTTAACGAAATAGACGCAACTAAAGACTAAAATTTATTAATTTCTTCCGTAATAAACAAATTTTTGTTAAACTAGAATTTTTTTACTTAATCAAATTGAAATATTATACGATTGATATAAGTATGCTTTAACATACTATCACATAATTTTAAATAATTAGTTACAAAAATCGTGGTCAACTTAGCAAATATTTGCCAAATGTGAACATAGCTTAAAAAGTTGAAAAAAGTGTTTAATTTAAAAACTAATTTCCTTTTAGCAGAGAATTTCATAAATAATTCCTTTAAATAAAAAATCAATTATTTTTTTTAATCTATTGAAACTTTACTAAAGTAAAAATTATTTGAAAAGATATATATGTTTTTTTTAATATATAAAATTTTATCAAACTCCTTATAAGCTGTAATCTCAAAAATAATTTCTAAGAAAAATTATTAAATCGGTTTGAAACCAACAGAGATATAAGCACGTTTGAAACAAAATGGCGGAACATTTTTTTTAACCCCAACAATATGGGTATCAAATGAAAGCTTGACAAGTAGAATACAGTAACTATGCATGAATTCAAAATTAAAGTGGCATCAGAAATAATAAATAAAATAGCATATTACATGAAATCTAAAATCTTGGCTTAGATACGATGTGGAATTTATAGCTATATACATGACGGTGAATGGTATTATCAGATTCGGTACGGCCGAATATAGCGCTCTTCCTTGTTTTATATAAAGTTTGACACAAGGCATATTAATTTATCAGGTAATTGCAGTTCGGAGAGAAGTTTTTTGTTTATATTTTTTATATATGAAGTTTGACATGTGAAATAAATGAGAGAGGAGAGAAAGTGATTTTTTATCTATAGACTTTGACAGCTGAAATTTAAAATAAGTGAAGAAAAAAATAGTCAGCTGACGAAACAAGACTACCTGATAAATAAATTTGCCTTGGTTTGACATTTGAAATAAAATAGAGTAGAGAGAGCATTGTTTCTTATTTATAGACTTTGTCAACTGAAGTTTAAAATAAGTGAAGCAAAATATAATCAGCTGACGAAATCAGACTACCTGTTGTATAAATTTGCCTTTTTGATTATAAAAAATTATTGAAAATTTACCATAAAATAAGAATTTATGGATATTTATAATTCATCAAACGGAGGCCGAAGTCACTTTACTGATATTAAATTTATTTAAGATCAATTTGTTTTCAAGGTTATGACTAGTTTGTTATTCCCTTAAAAATTATGATAAACTCTGCTATAAATGCAACTACGAGTAATTCGCTCTTGACCACTCTTAAGACAAAGATACATAATAAAATGTATTTATTTTCTGCAATTTTCTGAGTACAGTTGTTTGTTTTCGTTATCAAAAGATAGAAAAGAAAACATGAGCCTACTAAGTGTTTCTTTCATAGATGTGGTCGATTTTGGTCGCCGGTCAGAAAACGTATATACATATGAAGAAAATGTTTATAGGCCATTGTTGTTGAAAGGCGATTTGTTAGTTTGTTAACTGCAGGCTGCATGTTCCATATCATTGTAAAAAAAGTTATTTTTGTTTAAACTAAACACAAATTGAAATTTAATTTTATACCATTTGTTCATTCAGCATCTGTTTATCCATACATACACACATACATAAATATATCTTGTAGCACTACAATTACTGCAGTTATTGTGGATGCTGTTGCCATTGCTGTTAATGCCATTGTCATTATAGCCACAAACAAAACAACACTCCAAAATTTGGTTTGAAAAAAAATGTTGGTCGTTTTTTGTTTTTAGATTTTAAGCAGTTTATGTTGAATTTTTTTTTTATATTTTGATTTTACTGTTTTTTACTTTTCATCGTTAATAATGTAGTCGTGCTGTGGTCGACGTTAACAAAACATTTGGCAAATATCTAATAAATAAAAGTTATATTCTCATTATTGTTGTTTGTGTATGTTGCTTTTGTTTTTGGCCAGTATTTGGCTAAAATTTATTACTGTTGTCTTGATAGGGTCATAATTTTCATAATAAGCAAAAGGGGTAAATAACTGTTTGCCAATTTTAGCAAAACAGGCATAAACTGGTTGGGGAGATGTAATGGAGAAAGGAAAAGCATTTTTTTATGGAGTGAAAATAATTGAAGGTGGTTTTAGTTGTACCATATACTGTGGCAAGTAATATTTTAGTTTAACATTTTTGCAATACGTACACAGGTCTGAAAAAAACTGCATACATGTGAGAAATTGAATCTAATTTGTTGGATTAATTAATAGAGCCTTCTTTATTAGAATATTAATTTCTCATTATAATTGTTTTATAAATATTTTTAAATTGAACAAAAAGCAAAAAAAGTGTTTACCAAATTTTTTTGGTGATTTTGTTAGCAACTCATTTCTATCTTATTTGCATTATCTTTTTACTAAGTTAAAATTTTCTCAAAAATTCCAAATTTTATTGCAAATAATTATTTGTTTAATTTAATATAAAAAAAAAACTAAACAAATTCTTATTTATTTAAAATTTCAAGTGAATTCTTCTTTTGTAAAAAGTTTTCGAGACGTTTCTATGAGTTCTTGATAAAATTGTGCCTTTTGAAAAATAGTTTCAATCTCCTAAATTCGACTTTGAATCAAATTCTTAGTATAAAAAATATCTTTTTGTATACGTGTTCCATCAGGCTGTAATCTAAATGAAGTTACAGAATTTAATTTAATTTTAAACTTGTTAAAATTTTAAACTTTTTCATAAATCTTGTGGTTTCAAGGTCTACTGATTATCTGGCATAAGCACCAGTGAAATGCATATAGACCAGCTTAAATTCAACAACCAATAAACAAAAATGTTTAAATTTATTGGGAGAAAATCCTAGATAATTAGTAAATATTTTATGCTAATATATTTATTATATAATTTTTAAAAAGTTATTTATATTAATGTACTTTTTTAATTGGAATAAAAACATGTCTTTATTAATTTTTTTTTTTAAAGTTTGCCTATAGAAAGGATATTTTATGTTAAAGCACGTGTATTTATGCATGCATATGGACATTTCCATTAATATTACCACCACTGTAAAAATGAAAACTCTTGAAAGTTTTTCAATATAAGTTTATTGATAAAAAAACACTAAAATTTTACGATGCGCAGGTATTAAGAGCTTATTAAATTATTTTAAGAGCAATAATAAGAGTTTAATCTGATTATCTCTTTGACTTTTTTTATAGAATTGCAATCAACTATTTTTTAGCGACTAAATTGTAAAAATAAGATCCATACAAAAAAATAAAATATAGAGTCCAATTAGCGGTATTTTTTTATATTTTCCTTGGATGTTATTTTAATGTCACGTACGTAGTGCAAAAACATATGTCCTCGTCATTCGTATTTGAACAGTCGTAAGAGCACCTAATTTAGAATTAAACTTTTTTTCTTAGCATAATATAAATCGTATTACCTAAGAATACTATTAGAGAAAAATCTGTCACGTACGATATATCACGAGCGATAGTAAATTGAATTTATTATAAAATCATTTAAAGATTGTATTAAATTAAGTATGATGGATTTTGAATGAAAAATATTTAGTTTAGTGTAAGAAATTAAAAAAAGAAAAATTACCTCTCAAGATTCGCAGATTTTTTCATATTTCCATGTATACCTCAAAATCATTTTTGTTTTATGTCACTTACGATATATTCTTATTTTTCTGGATATGTTAGACAACAATAAATCGAATATAATTATTTTTTTTTAATAAAGTACCCTTTGAATGGAACATAAAGATCAAATTCTGTTTCAGTTACTCTTACTTTTGCAAAAATTACTCCACTTTATAGGAGTACAAATGTCACGTACGATGAGTTGAATTACATTAATCATTAATTAGAAATTCTTGAATGTATTTAAATTTATTAAAAAAAGAACTAAATTAAAATTTAAATAAATTCAGCAATACTGACGTTTATCACATATATGCTAATAGATGCTTTCAAATGCTTGAAATTTTCAAAACAACTATAATTTATAGGCCAGAAACTATGCCTTACAAAAAAAAAGTTTTAAAATTAATTACAATTTCTAACCCTCAAGTTTTCAATGAATTAATTTAAAATCTAGTTCAATTCTTCTTTTAAATAAAATGAATACACATTCAAGAGTTTATAATGCATTATAAATTTATTTATATACATATTAATTTAATTACTATTTTTGGTAAAATTTCTTTAATTTATCGTGATTTAACAAACAAATTTTAATTCTTCGCTCACAGCTCTGGTATGTATACATATAAATATAAATACATTGTAAATACATGTGCATCTAAAATTTATTTTTTAACAATATCAAAATTATTAAAATTATTCGCTTAAATATGTCGAATATGTAAAATAATTGATTTGCATTGTGAATTATAAAAAAAATGGTATCGTAACAGGTGTTAACAATTTCAGTAGCGTTGTTGTGCTCTTTAAAATTTTAATATTTTTTAATCCCCTAAAGTTCTACTTCAATCTGCATAATTTTAAACACGTGTTTAATACATGTGCTCATGTAATTGAAAAGTTTTAAATATGTACTCGTGCATTTTGTGGTTAAGCATTAAATTGTTCAAAAAAAAAATCACAAGTTAATATTAACGATTATTTTAAATTTTGTCAATACCCTACAGTTGAAACCATAAGTATTTATTAATAAAAATTTTTCTAACTTAATTTTTACGAAAATTTATTTATATCTGTACATATTTTTACTTTGAATATAATTTCCATAAACAAATGTAAACTTACGTTTATTTAAATATGGCTTTAACACCAAAAGTTTCCAATGGAAATTTTAATTTTTATTAAATTTTATAATTATTATGGAAAGACAGTTTTTCAGATTCAATTACGGATTCTATTTGAACATGTGTAAAATTCATAACCCTTTAGTAATGTTGTATCAGATGAGATTATTAAAGTGTATATATAAGTTTGTCATTTCTTTTATAATTTCTTCAGTATTCACAAAGTTTATATATTCTGAATTCTTAAAGATAGAAATGTCGATTTAACTATGTCCGTCTCTCTGTTCGTGTGAATGTTGAAATCAACTTTTTGAAGCCCCAACATATTCCACAGATTCGTATTTAGTATCAATTTATCTAAAATACTTTCGAATATTTTGGTATTGAAAGTCAGTAATTTCGACCGACTAGCAGCTTAAATATGAACAAAAAACCACGTATGCCTATGTTATTTATTAAGATTGCAACAAAAAGGTGTTCTTAAAAAAATAATAACAAAAGCAGGCGGTGTTGTACCTGGTGGTAAAAAACCGTGTGGGGTTGTCGTAGTTGTTGTTTTTTACGCTTATTGATTTGTACGAATGCATATAATGCGAAGTGCTTCGTTTATTAAATTAGCGTTTTTACTTGTTTTTATTTTAATGTACAATATTACATACATATGCTTCTTGCTGGTAGTGCGCGTAGCTCAAAAACAACTAGGAATATGGGTGTTGTACCCCATAGTGTTACGGAAAACGCAGGCTTGTCCATTTCACGGTGATCTTTGGAATTTTACATTCTACAAACGACATTTGGAAGACAGTGATGTGGACAATTGGAAGATAGTGATGTGGATTATGTCCCACAGAAGCGACGAAATCATTGCCCTTTTGTGTAAAAAGTTGGCTGACCGTGTGAGTTTTGGAATTATAAAGTCTATGCCAATGATTCACAATCTACTCAAGACCTTAAAGATGGATTTTTTATTAGAAGACCCTTATTGGTAACAACAATTAAAGTTATTGTTTTGATTTTTTTTACCAATTTTCAAGTACTGCTTATAAATGAGGACTTTTTTGTAATATATTATTATTTATGTATGTTACAAACTAAATGAAAAATTTAATTAACATATGTTTGTATAAGTAGAACATCTTTCATTTGGTACCAGATATAAAAATAAAGAGATGTTACAGACAACAGCTTTTCAAAAAGTCAGTCAGTTAAAAATATTTAAAGACCATATTTATAGATCCCGTCAGTCATTCAGTCAATACCAAAGATTTTTTTTCTTCATGCTTAATTATCATGTTGTTCGACGTGCGGTTTTAGTGAAGAGGTTTTTATGTTAAGTTTTTCTAAAGCTCTTTAATTTTTTTTTGGTTTTTCTTTGTATTATTATTTCTGGCAACATTTACTTTAAGAGTTTTCATTGTTGCTATTTATTTTATTTGATGTCATTGTTGTTGTCGCTTTTGTTTAATTCTGACCACAACCGTGAAAATAAAATGGAAATAAATAAAAAGAAAAACACCTTTGATACGGCTATAAGTCATAAGCCATAAGCCATACACTTACATGCGTTAGTAGTAGTTGTATGACAACAACAACAACAACAACGATACTAAATATTATTCAGCGGGTCTTCTAACTTAAATATGGATGCCCTAACTTTGTCACTTTTAACTAATAATATTACAACTGCCTGACCGTGGTTCTTCTGCACTTCATGTTGCCTGTCTTTATTGCTATTGTTGTTTTCTGTATTTTCAACGTGTTGTTGTTGGGGTTGTTGCTGCCAAGCGTGACTTTTGTTTCTTCTATTATCAGTTGTTTCATTGTTGATGTTGGCTTTTTTTCTACAGATGCCGGCTTTTTCTCAGTTAACGATAACAAATAAAACAAAAATCACAAAAAAAAATCTAAAAACAAAATAAGCAAACAAAGGCAAAGAGAAGACGTGCTGCAAATTGTGCAGAAGTTGCCGCAGGTGAAATATTTACTACTGATGGTGTTAGCGTTACCAGAGATTTTCGTCATTATAGATGATCAAAGGTTGACACAAAATAGAGAAAAATATCTCTAGACTTAAAATAATGATGGCAAGCTGTCTTTAGGTTATTCTGAATAATTTTGCCAATATTATTTCATGCTGGAAAATAATTATGAGTTACTTGTTCTCAACCAATCACCATCAATATGTGAATCGGTTACTTAGTGCTTACCTGCTTCCAAGAGCGCTTCTAAAAGACATGATTTTTATATGCGATGTCCCACTTCGTACGTCCATTTTTTGCAGTTTAGCGCTAATTTCATCCCTACCAAGAACAACTTTATCATGCCTTCCTCTTGCGCACTGCTAAAAAAGGTAGCATCAAGTTATGGACAGTTACAGAAGAAGAAGTTACAGAAGTTACAGAAGACATACTTTGTTGTGCTTTCGTATGCAAGCAATTTAAGCATTTCCATGGATGCAATACGGTAATGAAATGAAGTCTGTACTGCTTACAAAATTCGAAAAATTTGTTGGTGGGTTGGGATGCTAGTTCCGATACTACACTTCTTTTTTTTTAATTAAGCACTAGTTTCACGACACGTAAGAAATCTTACCAAATCTTTACTCAACTCACAGTTTAAAACAAAATTCTTAATTTAAAAATAAAAATATATTTAAGCTATATGAACATGGCTTTTAAATCTGTTTAGTAGTCTTATGGATATTATGAAAGTTTATTTTATACCCTTTGCCTTCTATGCCAAGGTTATAATAGCTTTGCCATTCCGTTTGTAATTTCTACAATATGAATTTCCAACCCATAAAGTATATATTTTATGAAAGCTTATGAGTAGAAGATTTGAATAAGTACTAGCAGTCTGTCCGCTTGTTGGTTGAAATAAACTTTTAGAAGCCGCCATATACTGTACAGATCTGATCGCTTAATAAATGTTGATTTTATTCACTATCAAGTGTAGACGCCTACACTATTAACATAGTACTTTAGAGCTAAAAATAAAAGCAAATATGGTTTTTCAAAAGGAAGCAAAAAATATTACATATTTTTAGCAAAGTGAATTAAATCAACATGTGTCAACCAATTCCTATGATTTTTAGCTCATTGTATTCACAATATTCCTACATTTCTGAAAAATGTAAAATTTGTACCCTAATAATTTTTTAATGATGTTTTGAAAACAGAAAAAGTACTCGCCACTTATTTCTGAATAACTCCTAAGCACTTTAAAATATAAAAAAACGTTATTAAGCTGACTTAAGGAAAATTTTATTGTTAATCACCAAAATCAGACTAATCATTCTCAAGTTTTGATGAAATGTATTGGCATAACAGCCTTTTTTGGGCGAAATATTAGCCATGGCCATAAAAAAGTTGTGCCTTTAAAAAAAAACTGAAAATAAATTTGATATTAATTTAGCGCATCAAATATATATTTCACATATTTTTATTCAAAGGCGATTTTTGATACAGACCAGTGTTATTATAAGTTGTATTTACAAAATATTTGTATGTTCTTTAAGGAATTCCTAATACCAAATTTGTATATAGTTTAAAATATTTTTATTTGAAAATTAAATATTAAATTTTTAATTAAGAATACAAAAATTTTATGAAAGTTTGAAACAAAATTTTCCTTAAAAAAAAATATTTCTTTCAAAATCTAACTATGAAATACTTTTGGCAAAAAAATAATAAAAATTAAACATGTTTAAGTAACAATAATATATGTATTTGGGATTTGTCATTAAAAACATAATAAGTAATTTTTCTGGCAACACTGGCCATGCTAAATTGCATATGATTTGATGAGTACAAAACTTATGTGAAAAGAGAATTAAAGTTGTTGAGTACACTGAAAAACATTTCCGTATTTTAACTGCATAGAAAATTTTTCTTATTTATAAAAAATCAGTGTTATTTGGGTGATGTGATTGAAGGAGAAGACTTTAAACATAATTAGAAAAAAAGACTGATGAAGACTATTTTAACTTAAGAATTGATATAAAATGTATGTTTGTTTGCTTAAATTACTGATGAACACTAATAATAGTTCTGATTTAAACGAATTAGCTGTATATTTAACTAAACAGCTAGACAACAAATTTTTAACTTCTTGTATATAAAATCACTAAGTTAAAACTTAAGTTAAGTTAAAACTTACTTAATAAAATATTTTCCATCACAAACTCAAGTTTAACTACTAATTTTAACTTTTGTTGTTATTTTCGGCAACCTTTAAATGAATAAATAAATTAATAAAATTAGGTTACGGCATGATCAAACTTACACCATTATGCAGAGCTAACACAAATTGTACGCAACCAATGACCGAACAATTTTTACATAGATTCCATTAATCTAATCTAGCTAGCAACCAAAGAACTGTGTTAAAACCAGTAAAAATAAAGTATGTATACTCTATTCAATTTGATTCATTAATACGAAAATTTTATGGCATTAATGTCTTAACATGATTTCGGGCATGTGGCGTAACCCGGAGGTCCAACTTTTCACCGTAAGACAGGCTGTATTGCAGCAAAACGTATCGTACATTCACTTCCAAGTGCTTGACGTTTCTGGATTATCTTTATAGATCTGGTACTTTACATGCCTCCAGAGAAAATGTTCGAATGACCTTAAATAACATCAACAAGGAGGCAGCTTAACAGGTCCATTTCATAAAATTATTCGTTCGTTACATGTTTCTCTCAGCACACTATGTTATTTGTGGCACCATAATACTGGAACCACATGTCTGCCTTCTTATTGATCATGAAAAAGTTAGTAAGCACTGCTCCACTCAACACGCCAAAGACACAACTCTACGAATAAATAGAGGGTTTTCTGTATTAAGGCTTGAGGATTATTATCGTCCAAAGAAAAAACGAAAAAGGTTTAAATGTACCCTATGTTAAACATTTTTTCGGTTCGGTCTAATACATATTTACTTAATACTAAAAACTAATCATAATGAAATTTTACAGTTAAACTCACGCTAATTAGAGCTATAGCCATTCCACTGAACGTATATTTACTGCCTGTTCAACGATGTCGAAAGAAAACACAAGCGAACTTTCATTCGTACAAATGTATTGAAAACAACAACAAAAACTAAAAATTTGTTTTTGTTTTCAACGTATTTGTACGAATGAAAGTTCGCTTGTGTTTTCTTTCGACATCGTTGAACAGGCAGTTAATGACAGTCAACATTATGTTTTAAAACAATAACTGATTTAAAGACATCCTTTATAATATTTCGATAATATATGTACATATGTAAATACATACATATTCTTATAAAGTTTCTCAACAACAAATAAGAAACGAGTATTTAGGATATAACTGGCCAAACTGCAGGCAAGGAAGGAATAATTTTTTCCAGTGTTTCGTATTAACCACATCAAAATAAATCTCAACCGTTCTTTGTTCTCCTTTTTCTGCCACTTTTTTCTGTGTTTAAAAATATGAATTTCGACTCTACACTGACATTGTATCGCACAGCGATTTAGAACAAAAAGAACAAACATCGCAGACAACTAAACAACAGCAAGAACAACATGATGAGGAACACCAACCAATGTCAGTTTATTTATATTTACTTCTTTTAACTTTATTCGTTTTTTGTTTTTTATTTTACTTAGTTTGTTTTTCAACTTTAACTATATTCATTTGTATAAGAAGTCCATAACTTGGTGAAGTTCAGTAAATAAGCTCAGACATTTCATGCAAACGTTTCAGTCTATGACAAGATTTTATCGTGTGCGTACGTATGAGATATTTGATGCGATTGCGCAGTGTAGTTCTGTTCACTAAAGTTCAAATTCTATTTAGTTCACTTCAATTCGGTGTATATTACTATTGTGCTCTCAGTCTTTATTGTACATAATACTGTAAAGTGAGAACAAACATTTTGTTTAGAAACAACAAAAAAAAAAGAATAGAATAACATTAAATGCGATTTGTTGCATATTAAAGTTACTTGCTTGCAACTCGTGTCAGTTTAACGGAAACATTACAACGTGTTAGTGTGTTCTTAACTGTTCTGGCTGTTTCTTTTTAAGCACTGTCAGATGTCTTTTAGGTTGACATTATACTGTAAATTGTTCTAGTTTTTTCGCAGAAAATAAATATCGAAAATTCAAATAATAATAAATACACTAAATAAGGAAAAACGTGCTAAAAACCAACATTAACGGCTGTGTTTCTGTGCAAGAGTGTGCAAATGTAAAATTATTTAAAAAAAAAGGATTTTTTTCTCTTTGTAAATTTTTCTGTTAGATTTTCAATTTATCTTAAGATTTTCGTGCATCTATGAGTGTGATAAATTAAAAAAAAAAACGAAGATCACAGATGACCTGTGGTCAGCGTTGCCGTTTTTGGTTATTTATAACCAAAATTGGTTATTTTTTTTCCAATGTGTAGATGTGTATTTTTTTTCCTTTTTGGTTACTTTTTTAAAGCCCAAAATTCAGTAGTATTTAATATGTTTTATTTATAAATCATGTTCTTATATGTACGTTTAACATTGCAATGTTCTCATTTAAGTGATAATGTTTAGACAACATTGTTAGCACTTGAAACCCTATTTCTTTTAGCAAATTATCAACTCTGGAGTACGAAAAATACATGACTGTCTTAAAAAACAAGTACAAGTACAAATATTTTTATATTGTTTTAAAATTTAAAATAAATAAAAATTTTATTTTAAATAAAAGCTTTTAATTTATTTATCGTTATTTGTAATAAAATCACCTTTACGTTTTTTTATGTTACTTGATACGTAAGACTTGAATTTTTGGTTTATTTTTAGTTCATAATTCATTCGTAAAGTACAAATATTTTTTATATTAAAATGTAAAACAAATTTAAAATAAATCATATATTTTAATTTTGGTTACTTTTTTTTTATTTGGTTACTTTTTGAAGTAATTTTGGTTGTAATTTTTTTTTGGTCGTGGCAACACTGCCTGTGGTATTAAATGGATTACTTTAGAATCAATGAAATGAATAATGTGAAAGATCGCTTATATTGCTTTATCGCACATTTAATACAATACAAATCTTTAAGTGGCGCTTTAGAGTTATACTTTAAAAATGTTTATTTTTAAAAAAAAATATTGTGGACATTGGAAAAATAATTAACATTTTGCTTATATTCGGCTGTGCTGAATCTTAAGTTTTTCTACCAACTACAACTGAATTGTACTTGTTAGATAAATAAGGAATTTATCGAAAAATTCTGAATTTTGTAACAAAATTAAAACTGTTATGTAATTGAACTGAAATGTTTAAATTTGTTTATGAGAATTGACACAAGGAAAATCTTTTTTTCAATTGTGTCCTTGATTATGAAAGTGGTCTACTTCACAAACAATAAATAAAACGAGTTTATGTCCCTTTACATTACATTATTTTAAACTAAATTAATCAATGTAATTTTCATCATGTTTTTAAAAGTCAACCATTTATGAATTGTCGTTATTTTAACGCTTAGCGTTCGTTCTAAATCAAAATTGTTTTTAAATTGGGTTTTTTAGTTTCTTGAAATTTACTGATAACTGTAACAATACCGAATGCAATACATGTTTTTGTAAACTTGTAAAAATATTACCGTTATATTATAAACAAGTAACAGTGCTATATTCGGCCGTGCCGAATCTTATATACCCTTCACAACGTGTAGTCATGCAATAACAATTGTTTGTATCACCATTCATCCCATATAAAATACGTGCATACGTACACGTTAGAATAAATGTGGCATCGAATCTCAGCTGAGCCAAAAAAAATTTATTTTATTTTATTTAATATATTATTTATATTTTATTATTTTTTTAAAATTTTTTTAAAAATTTTTTCTAGAAAAATTTTTAAAAAATTTTTTTAAATTTTTTTAAAATTTTTTTTTTGTAGTTTTTTTTATTATTTTTTTCTTATTTTTAATATTTTTTTTTTTGTAATTTTTTTTATTTGGTATGTTTTTTACATGTATGTATGTTGTTGCTGTAATTGTGAAAAAAAACGAGGTGGTCGTGGTTTTTTGCTCATATCTCAGAAAGTTATGGGAATTCTGCTGAAAATGAATAGCGATTCATTCCTGGATATTTCCAAGAGATTGATACCATATACAGATCTGAGGAACATATAGTTGCTTCTAAAAGTTGATTTCAACCAACACACGGACAGACGGGCAGACGGACAGACGGTCAGGGCTTAATCGACTCCTCTATTCATAAGCTTTCAGAAAATTAATACTTTATGGGGTCGGAAATGAAAATTGTAGAAATTACAAACGGAATGACAAAGCTATATATACCCTTGTGCACCACAGGTGAAGGGTATAATAAACATGTGTAAGTTTTCATTATATGAAATTCTTTTGGTTACATTTTGATTGTGTATTTATGCATTTAAGTTTCTTCCAAGAATGTTTACAAAATTTTCAATAGTAACGTAGAAAAAATTAAAATGAATTTTAATTAAAAATTAATATTATTAATTAAAAATTTATTTGATTTTGTCCAATCATAAAAATGATAATAATTAAATAAAAGTTAATAGTTTTTACAAAACAAATATCAGTTAAAATAGTTGTGAAAAAATAACTGAAAAGTAATTGGATGGCTCTGAATCCCTTAATTGAGATCATTCTTCTAAAAGAGGAAGACTAAAAATATAAATATTTCCAATATTTCCACTATATACGACTATTAGAATATTAACGCAAGAATAGCATAAAGATCATATACATATGTTTACATTCCTTCAAATTTTACAAAAAAAACTTTTTTGGACCTTTAAGTGATTATTCGAATGAATTACTTTTCACTTTTAATTAAAAAAAAAATATTCATAAGCTACTTTATTTAAATAATTATTTATATTTTGGTTTGTTAATTCAGTTAATTTTATAAATGGTCTCAGTCAATTCATCCTCCGAAACCAACATTTCCGTATGAGATTCACACTAAGTTGAGATTAATTAAATTCAAATTTTAAATATTTCACAATATAAGAATATTTTTTAATTTTTTCAACCGCAAAACACCACATTTATAATAAAGGGCACAATTAAGCTTTAATTGAAAATTATCTGGGATATTAAAGATTTAAAAGAAAATTTAGCAAAAACTAAAAATTATTTATTTCTACATTTTTATAAATAAAAAATTATATTGAAAACTGCTTTTTTTTGCAGATAAATATGGCTCCTCTGTAGGTTGTGTAGAAAATTTCATTGATGGATAACATTTTATCTATTTGTTGTCATAAATAGAACTTTTTAAAAACATTTTAAATATGACAATACATTTTCTTTAACAAATTGATTCAATTTTCATAATAAATTCTTATACATATTAAGCTTTTATCAAAGTTTTTATTCAGACAAAATCAAAAAGAAATTTAATCTTAAACGTTTTTAAGTAAGTAAGAAATCTTTTGAAAACTTTAAAATTTATTGATTTTTAAATATTATAATTAATATAGAACTTATTGAAAATTTTCTGTAATCAAAATTAATTGTTTCTAAATTGTGAATTATTCAGTAGTAAAAAAAATACTAAAAAATATATTAAAAAAAATATTTTTGTAAAAAGATATTTTTAATTGGATTGGATAGATATTATAAAAGCAAAACGTTTGAAATTAAAATTTATTAAATGGATTTTTGTTGCTCCATAACCCTTTTTGATATAAAATTGAGTATAAGCTTAGTTATCAAACTCCATATAAATTCATTTAGAAACTTAAAAATAAAAAAAATTAAAAAAATAAAAAACATAATTGGTCATGGTATTTAAATTTTAGAATTTGTGAACAACTTGAATAAATATTATTTAATTTGGTTGATAATTGGTTAATTTCATCGTAAGAATGCGTTAGTTGACACTTATACCTTAATAGACTGAGTAAGATACAAGAACCAAGAACATAAATATAAAATTTAAAAAACAACCTTATTTAATATATAATTTAATTTAAAATATATATGGAAATATGGTACTGGAAATGTAAGAATTTTAGCTAATAAGATCGTATCTTTAGAACCTGAGAGCATTGGAAAAATTAAATAAAATTTAAATAATCATGTAATGCATAAAGAAGTAGTAAGTGACACTCATAACTTGTTTTAAATAAAATACAACAGATAAAAAAAGAAAGCTTAAAAAAATTAAATTCCGTTACTAATAGTTATACGTATCTGACTGAATAAAATTATTTTACAGCTACATTTCGTATGAATGTGTATAGGTTTTACTTCATGTAGGCGTAACAATAATATTGTATTAAATTCTAAAAAAGATTCTCAATTACAAGCATTTGTAGAGTTCATAAAATTTTAACTTGCATTAAATTGAAAAAAAGAAAAGACGACTAAAAAAGCGATGGTAATTATAACAAATAAAGAAAGACAGTGAGTGAGTTGTGACGTTTCAAGATGCCAGATTACCGAACCCTTGATAATTTTTAATGGAAACATTAAACACTTGAGAAAATTATTTATCATACTTTGTAATGACTAGATAAATAGATTAAATAAAAGATTTTAAATAATTTTCGTTAAAAAATAATAGACTAAAAAATTATTATTTTTTTCATCAATTGCCTTTCTTCCTCAATAATTTTAACTTCGTAATGGACAATTTTCCTTAGATACAGCTTTGGTGATAAGAGAATTATTTTAGGGAGATATATTAAGTAAGTAAATACTTTAATTACAGAATTTAAAACTATTCACTTTCACAGTGTTCGTTTCTTAGTTGCTCGTATATTGACTTCTGAAATATAGTTGGTAAATTCACAACATGTCCCAAGTCTCGTATTGTCATAATTTTGTAAAAATTAAAAAAAAAAAATTTATAATTAGCAAAACATTTTTGGAAAATTATGACGTTATGACAATACGGCACTTAGGATTTCTTATGAATACACCAAATGTTTTAAAATTGTAAAAGGTATTGTTGAATGTTCCAAAGAAATAACATAAACGAACTTTCATTTATGTACATATTCCTAATCATAACCTGAAATGTTTATAGTTTTAAAAGAAAGATCACAACTTAAAATTTTATTTAATTTTTAATACTTAAAAACTAAGCATATGAAAGAATGAGCTCTCGAGTCGAAAAGAGATAAAAGTATGCAATAAAAACAACAATTTAAAATATAATAAAAGATATAATAATGAAGTTACACAAAAAAAGCACTTACTTTTTTTTTTTTTTTTTAGATTTTATACCGCCACCAAAAAAATGGTGGGGGTATATTCATTTTGTCATTCCGTTTATAACATATCGAAATATCAATTTTAGACCCCATAAAGTATATATATTCTGATTCGGGGTTTCATTTTATGAAGATCTAGCTATGTCCGTCCGTTTGTTGAAAGCACGATAGAGGTCGGACGGAAAAAGTAGGGGGCTTAAATTTTGCCAGAATATTTTCTATACACAAGGCTTGTTTGGTATTGAAAATGGGCTAAATCAGAATATCAGGAAGAGAGTTATAGCTCGTAATGCAAGAGTAGGTCAAAAAAACCGTTTCCTTCCCACATCGAATAGAATGGTCATGAAATTTCGAATGTATATTTCCTAAACAAAAAAATATTTTTCCCGGAAAATTGCCAAAATCTATAAATTAGGAAAGGAGTTATAGATCAAAATGTATGAAAATTTATACCGCGTAGTGTTTTTTTCGGTATATTCAAAATTTAAGTGTAATAAAACTGACAAAATTAGGTGTATGAAATTTTTCAACCATTGCTTTTTGGTCAAAGGCTTTTTACTAACGGAAAATAAATGTGACACGTTCACTTTAACGCCCACCTAACATGTAACGCTTTATCTCAAATTAATATAATTTCTCTATGAATAAGATTTTGGAATAATAAAGGACTACATTGAAATATCTAAGTTGTATTTATTAGCAAAAACTTTGTTAACACGCCTATTTTAAAGTCCACTTTCATTGAAAGACAAAATTTACGAAAACATTTAACTAGCATATCGAAGTTATACAAAGAAAGTGATAAATATTTTACTATAAAGAGATTATTCCATAGCGATTACAGTTAATAACAAAATAATAAATTCTGTGCTATAAAAGTCCATCAAATTGCTGGTGGGTATAAAAGATACGGCACAGCCTTGCTCTTACTTGCTTAATTTAAAACAAAATATCAAACAACTCTTTAAAAAAAACATAAAATTGATTTAACTTCATGTCATTACTTTTTGCATATGCTTGCAGCCTTATTCATGGTGTAATTAAAATATCAAATTAGCACACATCCTGTGTGTACTTTATTGTTTCTAATTTACCGATAAATGTAAGGCCAGTATGCAGTTCTGCCTAATTTTCAGGCACAAAATGTAGAAAATTTTACTTGTAACCAAGGCATATTTATTCATCAGGTACTCTTGATTCGACAGCTAAATATTTTTTTCAACACTTATTTTAAGTTTCTGCTGTCAAAATGCATAAATAAAAAATAATTTTCTCTCTTTTCTAATTTATTTCGAATTTCTAACTTCATATATAAAAAATATAAACAAAAAAGTTCTCTCCGAACTGCAATTACCTGATGAATAAATATGCCTTGCTTGTAACTAAACAAAGCCAGAATGTTTAAAAAAAATGTGAAAAAAAAACTTAACCACACATTTTTCAAAACATTAATTTTAAAGTGTTAGAGTGTACCTGTATTAGATAACATATGTCAAAAGTGCCAATCACCTTCTTTTGAACTTCTTACTAGCAAACATAAATCTGCCTAAAACTTTTTTCAAACCTGAATTTCGGGTTGTTTTTTTTACACATACTTCTTACAGCAGCTAGAAATTCAGAAAAAGAATGTAATAAGTTGGCATTAAACATACAAGTATAGTGGTAAAGGTTATATTCCTTTAAATTATTAAGAGCTTTGTTTCTTAAAAAAAAAATTATAGACAACCAGCTGTTTTATACATAATCTTCAATTTCTTCTTATTTAAAGTTTAATTTTAATAAGATTTATTAAAGCACATTTATAATAATTCATAGTGATTGCTTAAGGGCATATCTTGATTTTTATTACTTTATAGAAGAAGAAATACACTGAATAAAATTTTAAAGAATAAAAAGATAAAGAGCTTTTTATGTGACTATTATTCCGTTTTTTTTTAACCATACCCCACTTTTAAGGGGTTATGTGTTTGTATGAGGACTACCTGAAAACGAGAAACAAGTGATTTCGTTAAAAATCTAGATACGCACATTTTAAATTAAGCCATCAGTATGTATGATAAAACAATTTAAATATTAAAAGGATACTACTTCCCTCTACAAACATTTTGATGGCACTAAGCAAATTTTTTGTTACGCAGATTACGCTCAAACAGCCGATTTTAATACCAGTTCAAGGTAATTCTTCTTCAAGTTCGGTATTATCATTTAGAGTTGCTACTAACACATGCGCAAACCATATGTGTGTAACAAAACAAAAAAAAAAAACAAAGTAACCTTGCAGATAACGCGACTAGTCCTTACACGCATGTAAACTATACTCTATATGGAGAAAACGTAGTCGATTTAACATTACGATGTCCTAGGGCTGGACCATATAACCCATCGGAGTAGTCTTAAAACTACACTTTGCCACTACTCAATGGAGCACCTATACGACCAATATACACGTCTTATCAACATATGTAATCGTTAAAAGACGAACACTTGTCGTTTAACTACAATCTCTTGTTTAAAAATGATATGGTCCATGACTGCATTACATAGGACCATGTTGTAAGTAGTCCATTTAGCTAAAATGGACCACGTAGTCCAATATTATTTGTAGGGAATGCATGCTGAATTAACATTGTTGATAATAATTGTTATTGTTTTTGCAAAAACAGTGCTTTATGTATATGGTATAAAAAAACAAAAACAGACATTTACAACAAGATTGCAGTCATATAATTCGTCCGAAGTAAATACATGGCTACTCAATATTAAAATGGCTAGTACTTAATTTGTTTTTTTTTAATTTAGTGAGGAAGGACTTACCCATATTAATCAATAATATAAACTATAGCTATCTAATTGTCAGTTATTTAGCGCGTATTTAAATACGCATTTAGTTAAATTTAATTTAAATTTATATTGTTCATATGTTTTAGCTTTTCAATCTAAAATGATTATTCATATACATATGTATAATTGTGATAAAGATATGTCATCATTAATAAATTTTTTCAATTTTCCTGAAAACTTCAGAAGTAAAACTAATTAAAAAAATTAGAAGTTTAAAAAAAAAATAAAAATTCGTATTATGATTGTATTTAAATACATCAAGTATTACCTCAAAACTTTTTTAGTAAACATGAATAAACAAAATACAAATTTAACTGCAACATTCAATTGGCACAATTTTTTTGTTTCTATTGCAGAACCAAAACATATCGTTTCTTGTGGAACTTGAATAGATTTGCAAGTCACAAGATTGTTTATTTAAATTTTATTTAAGTGTGTAGTGAAAAATTAAATTTCAAATTCAAATATGACTGAAAGATAAAGGACATTTAAAATAAATTTAAAAAAATGGCCTTAACTTTATAGATACATATAAAAGGTGGTTAAATTTTAAGGGCCGATATTGATTTTGAATAAAACACAAATTGTTTAGGAAACTATTGTTATTTCTTTTTATTAGGACAATATTGGTATGCTTCAATTATGTATGGAATAAAATATAGGCCAAATGGCCGCCGCGACCTCGGCGGCATACCTCCATCCAAATTTTCAATGACAATCTTGATGTTCAATTGTTGGGCACGATAATAAATCGAGGTTGACTGCTCTTTTGCCACACTATTGCTGAAAACTGCAATGTTTTCCGTTTAACGAACTAAAAAGGCATTCACAGATGTTTTCACATTTCAGACAGACCTATTTTGCTGAAATTTAAATATTTTTCACAATTCTCCAGATTGTTGACGAATTTCAACGATTATGTTGACCAAAAGAATCACGAAGTGCACGAAATGCATTTTGATTTGAACGCCTATTTTTATAGTAAGCCTGAATAACTTTAATGCTTTGCTCGATTGTGTATCTTTCCATGAATCAAATTGAGTTAGTCTGAAAATGAGAAAAATCAAATGAAATGCAGAAAAAAAACTTGATGTTTAGGTGTGGTTCACATTCAACATCGGCCCTCTTGCTTATTTTAACGTTAGAAAAAAAAATTCTCTAAACTGTGATTACCTAATGGGTGGATAAATATACCTTATGTACAAAGGTTAAGTAATTTTTTAGCTTAAAAAAATAACTAATAAATAGGTTCTTTTATAAATAAAATTTCAAGGCTGTAAAGTTCTGAATTTATAGGTTTTTGATTAAAGTTTGTATAGATTTTTTTTATTAAATTTTCTTCTTATAAAAATATATTTATTTCAATAGCTTAATATACACGGGCGTATCTCAATTTTCTATTACTTAACGAGGAAACGTTAAAAACGTGATTTCAAAAAAAATTGAAATAAATTCCTCATATATTAAGCCATTGATAATTAGCGAAAATTAATAAAATTTTTGATAAAAAAGTAAAGTCACTTGTAAAATTTTATTTAAATTTAAGTAAATTGTATTTAATTTATTGCGAATTCTTTATAAATATATTTTATATATAGTATGTGTAATATGTTTTTACGGTTATTACACTCGCATTTTACTTTTGCACCCACTGTCATTAAATACTGAAATTTAAATAATGTTGACGACATACCAAACGTGTTAAGATGATGGTTTTTTCGTTGCCTTTATAATAACTACAATAACGCACAACAACTAAAAGTTGGGGGAAAACAAACTGAAGAAAAATTCTTAAATAAACACTACAAAAGTCATCGTTAGAAAAAGCAAAAAAAAAAACAGAAGAAAGCATGAAAAGAAAAAACTTCCTTATAAAAAGCCATATAAGAACACTGACAAAAGACTGCATTACAATCAGTGTATTTGTTCAATGACTTCGATTTGTATGTTTTCATAGTGTGTGCTTGACTGACTAAACTTTTAAAGTGTTTTTTTTTTTTTTTTGTTTTAAATAATGTTTAATTTTTTTCCACTTGTGCTCATTTTTACATTTCAGTGATTCATCTATTGCAATTTATTCATTCATTATTTTGACTTCATTAAAAAGAATTGTTCCAGCGTATAAACTATTAAATCAAGGATTATATCAATTGTTTGATTATTGTGAGTGTGTGTCTAACTACTTTTTTTTTGTATTTTTACGCTTAATATCGTGTTACGGTTGTGTTAACGACAAATTTTGTACAAAATGCTGCTAATAAAATTAATTATTGTCAGGTGAGTTGCTTTAAATTTTAAATCTTATTTTTTATTTTAACTAATTTATAAAACCTGTACCGCTTTGCTGAATGTTTCGTTCTAGTAGCTTTCTTGAAATACTTGCACATACAAAAAATTAAGATTTATATATTAACTAGCTGGGCCCGGTCCGCGTGGCTTGCCGCAGCGAAACAGAGCATAGGGTTATCGCGCTAATCTCTATTGGGCAAAACACAAAAAAAATAAATATTGCGCCATCTGTCGCCACTACACAGAAACACTTCTCATGGCCCATAGAGCATGAATATAAAATTTGGTCAAAATTGGTTCAGTAGTTTTTGAGCTTATTTATCACGAACATACACGTAATTTTTATATATGTATATAGAGATATGTATGTGTGTGTGTACATTAAATAATTCAGGGCTACTTAGAGAATGCAAAATTTAGGGTTTTACTTCTTTGACACACAAGTTCTAAATATTAGTCCTTTTGTTGAAAAAATACCAGAGATAAAAACACATTTTTTGCATATCCCATTTTTTAATAGGAAGCTAGTTAGTTTTACGACACTTAAAAACCCCAAATAATTCTCTTAAGTGTCGAATTGGCTTATTGTCATCATATCATAATATTAAAAAAAGGCTTACATTTTTTCAATTATGAGATTATGATAATAAAACATTTAGACTTTTTGTGAATACACCAACGACCTTATTCATAACAAAAAGTTTGCCACAGTTTATACACTACGTACAACGAGCTGCTAACTAGAATGCCGATTAAGCTTGGCAGCTCGTTGGGACAGAGTTTATTCATAAGAAACTTTTATCCGCCTGCCAACTTTTCATATATCAACTCTGAAATTGTATGATACTCCTCAAAAATGCAACCATTTTTTGGATTTTGCCATTTTTTATTTTTCCATCCATATTAACAACTTTTAAAATTGAAAAATAAATTTAAAAAATTAACGAACAATAAATTTTTTATAAAAATGGAAAAGCAAGGCAAACGGTCTGTAAATTGGCAACTGGATTAATAGGTAGGTAAAAAAACATTGATAATATAAAACAACAACACAGAACAGCTGTTTTTTACAAGTTGGCAAACGTTTGGGAGCTCGTTAACAAGAGTTTAGCAAATCGTAAGACAGAGTTTGGCATGTTTGGTATGAATAAACTTTACGCTAACTTTATGCCAAATTTTTGTTATGAATAAGGCCGCAAATATGTTATTAAAAGGCAATATGAAAATATATATGTCAATTTAGCAGTCATATGGCAATTTTTATTTTTTAGAAGTTTTTCTAAACAGTAACACAACGTTTATTTGAATAGGGAGTTTCAACTGATCAACAACTATTCCTTTCATAATGTCAAAATTGAATACGTTTTCTCCTTTCACCATAATTTCCAATTGTCTAACTATTTATAAAAAATTATCGAAAAATCGTCAATCACATGCACTTAGATCTTTAACTTTATTATAGTTTAAAAAATCAGGGATGGAAAATTAAAATGTTTGTTTAACATAAAATAATTGTTCAATATAACTTTTAAATCTAAAAAGCCAGTTCTGCCTGAATTTCAGTTTTCCGTATTAAATATTTATAAAAACAAGTAAGAGCGCTATATTCGGCTGTGCCGAATCTGATAATAATTTCACCGTCATATACATAGGTATAATGGCCTTAGTCTAGATTTTAGATTTCATACAATGTGGTATTTTCTTTATTATTTCAGACTCCATCTTGGATTTTACACTTTTTTATAGTTTACTACATTGTATTTTCGAGCGCTTATTTTTATACTAATATTGTGAGGGTTGAAGGGGACAAAGTCGTAATTACTATATTTGACTCATATATTGGCAATTTAATCTAGGACGCCATTTTGAATTTTTTCTTTTAATATCTAACTATATTTTAATACTCAAGCCCTTTCATTTGATCTTCATATTGGCTCTCATGGTTGTATAAAAACTGAAAAATATCTATTTTCGTTTGTAAATCTTAGGAAAAACACCAAAGCAGTTGTACTTTGGAGCTTATATCTCAGTTGGTTTCAAACCGATTTGTTAGCTTTTCGTAGGAGTTATTTCTGAGATTACGGTTTATAATTTTATATCTAAAGCGAGTTTAAAAATTTTGGTATATTTAAAAAAATATTTGCCTATAATTTTGCCGATTAGTGACCAATATGCCCAAAATTTTTCATGGGTATCTTCAGAGTCATACCAAATTTAAAAAAGTAATAACCGTGTCTATCAATTATCCTTGGGCTGACAAATTTTTGTGGTAAAAATACGCAAAATAACAGAGGCAGTCGTGTTTATTTGCTCATATCTCAGATAGTTATGGGGTGATTATGCTAATTTCCAATACAAATCTGCTCCCGAATATTTTCGATATTTTGATTCATTACATTGTTTTCAGTGATGTTTTGGGTATTTTAAAAGTTGCTTTCAACATACACACGGACAGACGGGTCAGACGGACAGACTCCCCTATTCATAAGCTTTCAAAAAATCTATATATATGTGGTGATACTAGCAAATACTCACTGTACTGTTTATAACTTTGTTATGTTATAATCTCGTTACCTGTGAATATATCAATTTGTAATTGTATTGATTTTTATATTTTTATTATTCGTTTTTGAATGTGCTTAACTTCAGTTGTCTTAGTTTTTACATATTTTGAATTTGTGTCATTTCCTAAATATACATTATTTGTTAATAAATTTGTCTGTTTTATAAAATTGGCTTTGGTGTTTCAATATCAAATCCTACATATATAAAAGTGAAACTCTGTGTGTGTGTGTTAGCTATAGACTCCGAAACTATAAAACCGTTCGGGCTCAAACTTTGGTAAGTTGTTGTACACATACCAGGGAGTGTTTATGGGTGGAAACAAGTGGGCGTGGCCACGCTACTTAAACTTCACCGATTTTTATAAAACTTTTCACACACACGCCCATAAAAAATGTTATAATTTTGAGGTACTTGCTCTGGACCGATTTTTGTGAAACTTTGCACATATTGAGTTGTCATGATTATACAATTTCTTGATTAGAAAAGTGGGCAGTGTCACGCCCATTAAAAAATTTTTTTTATTTTTAGTTTTTTGCACTTGATATTAAATTCAAATTCAGAATGCATTTTTATTCATTAAGGGGCCTAGCAACGCGCGCCGGGCTTTTCTAGTATAAAATAAAATAAATATTGTATAAATTTCACACGTAATGACAAACCTATATATACCCTTTTATACTGTCGTGTGAAGGGTATAAAAATCAGGTTTGACAAATCTTCAGGCAATTTTCCGTTTGATAGTACACAAATGAAAAGAATACTGAACAAAACTTTTGACATTTGTATTTTAATTAGCGACGCTTTTACACTTATTTGAGACATTTTTCGAAAAATCCTCTGCTAGCTGCAATTAATATGCACTGAAATCTTTAATTCTATAACGGTTTTACAAAAAAAAAAAATCAGGGATAGAAAAACTAAAATTTTGTTTTACATAAAATATTTTTTTATTATAATAATTTTAATATCTAAAAGGCCAGTATACAGCTCTACCAAAATTTTTGACATTTTTTCATACAGGGACGCTCTTATACTTGCCTGGGATTTTTTTTTTTCGAAATAAAAATTATTGTTCTGACAATTGTTCGATCAAGAAATTTTTTGCCTCTTTTTGGTCATTACATATTGTTGGAATATTTTTTGTCATATGCTTAAATGCAGACACAATTTTTTACGCGATTTAGTTCCTGAAATTCAGGCTGAACTGCATACGTTTTTCATCCTTGAAGAAAATAATTATAAAAAAATTTATTAAAAATATAAAAGTATAGACAATATGTTATAAGAGAAATTTTAATTTAAATTTTTTTTGACAACCAGATCAAACATGAATTTAAAAAATAGTGTTAAGCTTCCTTTAATAAAAAAATTGTTTTATACTTTATTACAATCTTATCAACGTTTTTGAAACATCTTTTAATATTCCACTGCCATCTATGTATGTATGTGAATTACTAACAAGTACTAAAAAATTGCGACTTTGGCATATATATAAAATATATGTTACTATTTATACTATTTCAAAGTTGTCCTATGTGCAATTTTTTTTATATTTTATAATTGAATCTTAATTTCAATTATACGATCATTAATTAAAAATCTAAATTTGCTTAATGAATGCTGTAATAATGGTAATAATAATTTTATTATTAATACGTGTAATAACATGTCTATTATGTTGGCAGTAAATATCAGTCAGATTTTTCCCATACCTGCTGCATTTGCATTTAATTCCAACAACCGACACATGCGTTTATACAAAAAATTCATTTGAGTTGAGAGACAATTACAAGTAAATTATTACATATTTACACGCAATTTTTAGATTCAAAAAATGCTAATAAATAGAGAATGAAAAGGGGAATGAATATTATGAAAAATTTCATTGTACGAGTACAAGATACAACAAGTCCAACAAACCACAACTTAAATAAAGTGGTTAAATTAAAAAAAAGTTGTATTTTTAACGATTTTCATTTTGTTGTTTGTATGGTTTTATTCATTCATAATTAACAAGACACTTTTTTATTTTGTTTCAAGTTTTACTTGTCTTTTTATGAGTTTTAAATGATTTTATTAATGTTAGCATGCATGGGTAAATACTGACTGCAAAATGTCCTACATATTAGGTTCGTTCGAGAACTCACAAATTTGTACGAATTTTTACAAATTTTTACTGCATTTTACGAAATTGCGTTTGTTTACACAAATTTGTAGTAAATGAGAGCACAAATAGAGAGCGAAAAGTGACAGTTCTTAACTGAGTATTTGCGAATTTTTACTACAGAAATTTCTTGCAGTAAGATTTAGCAAAACCAAAAAACATATGATTCAAAAGGTAAACAAACAAAAGTAAGCAAACAAAAAGTATACAATTTGTGAAAAAAATATTAAAAAAAAGGAAAATCCAAACAAAAGTGCAAAATATTATTAAATTTAAATTGTTTGTGAAATAAAGTTAGTTAACAATGTCTACAGATGGAAGAATGGAACTGCCTGAATCTGGCGCAGGTATACATACTTGAATACATATTTTCACATACATATGTATGTACATAGTTCCCATTAAACAACACAATATTTATTTGCCATCAGCTGTTGCTTCAATCTTACGAATTTTTACAAATGTCTGTTCGAGTACTTTTTTGGACAAATTCTCTTTTTGAGAGTAAAATTTTCAATTTACTAAATAATTACTCATTTACTACAAAGTGCAGTAAAAGAACTCGAACGAACCTACTGTACAATTTTCGAATTTTTTTTTTGTATTTAGTAAAATTTATCTCACAAAATGTAGAAAAATTTAAACAAATATAGCAATTGCGAGTTAAAGATTTAATAAAAAGGCGCATAGTTTTTTTTTTCCTTTTTTTGGTAAACCGTATATTGTTTTTGCGTAAAGCAAAACAAATTACATGTCAGTCCTGCGCACACCCAATCGAAGATGTTGTTTCTTGTCGAGAATTGTTTGGAATTATGGGGACTTCAAAATATTGGATTTAGCACCTAGATAAACAATAACCTAGATTAACACATAGGCTACGATTTATCACGATAATAAAGCAAATTCGTGGAAATATGTAAAAAAATATTTTTGTTTTAGTTAGTCGTTTGTTTAAGGATTTCGAGTGTCCAAAATTTACACCTACTGGCGAAAAACAAAGTCATCCATTTGTGTTAAATATTTTAAATCCTATCGTACTAACAAAATAAATAAATAAATAAGAATGTATGTTTAAATGTTTCGATACTTTTATTTAATCGTACAAAAAAATTACCTAACGGATTTAAATGAAAATGATTAAACGGATTAAAATGAAATTTGCCGCACAAGCAATAACTTGAATTATAACATAAAAAGGCTACGTTTCGTCTCAATAACTACGCGTACAAAGTCGCGAGGACAGGCATGTATAAATAAAGAATGTAGTCGAATTTATATTACTTACAGCCAACTTTACATTAAAAGCGTTTGTTTTAATGTAATTTTTTAAATTGTCAGTTACATAAATATTGGTAGCATATACATATTTATTTTGAATTTATATTCATATATAAACATGAAACGGTCCATGTATCTAATCGCATCACGTCAAAATGGCTACAGCGATTTGGCTGATATTTTACTCTATTCGAAGTTGTCAGTTCTCATTTTTTCTAAGTAAGAGAAAGTTTTTGGGGAAGTTTGAAAATCCAAAAAAAGTGCATCTCCTTTCAGTGTTTTTGACTTTCACTTTTCTTAATAAGCGAAAAGAGTTATATAAAAATTCAATAAAGCATGTAATCTTACTAACAGGGTACACTTATACAGGTATTGGTGCCAGCCCAGCTGACTATTTTTTTGAGCCCACCACATGTCAAACTCCATATATAAAAAAATTATTTCAGTATAACAGTTTGTCAAACTCTATATATATAAAAAGAGAGACATCATGATTACATCATGCTTACTAATATAATAAATATGAATGTTTGGATGTTTTTTTTTTTTTACTCAGCCACATAAACACGGATGATCGGATCTAAATGAATTTCGTACACAGATAGATAACAACTTAACTACGCAGATGAATATAGCGGTTTCAAATCCATTTTAGCCGGCGAAAATACGTTTTATCTATTAGCGGTAAATCTAGCGCTTTTTTCTGACCCACCCTTTAATTTACAAATATAAAATCAAAATAAATATACCGATATACTTAAACTCCATAATTATTATTTCGTAGCGTTAACATCTATGTAACGGTATTTTCTCGAATAAGTAGAAAAGACGGTGCAATCTTTAAGTAAACTGAACAAATTATGAAACTCTTTAACTTTCTCGCAATCTCTGTATTGTTCCATTTCAAAATAATATTTAATTTTAATTTGCGCTACTCTCTGTCTGTAAAAGAAGGATTGCTGCTCCTCGCTATATAAATGGACTGCAAGTTTTACAAATAAATGTTTTAAATATAATAATCCTTCGAGTTTTTTGGCTACAAACTATATCAAACAGTAGATCATGTTAAAAACACGAAACAATTTACAATAACTATTAAAATATAAAAGGCGAAAATGACACTAAAAAGACAGACGAACACGCGTCGCAATCACAAAAAAAAAAAACGAGCAGCTCCTGCATGTCCAAGGCAGAATAGATAAACATTCAAACTAATGCAAGTCCTCAATTAAAAGCTTATGTTAAAATCATACTTATATACTCCTTGAATGAACGACGGGAATACAAATAAAGTGTTTTAAAAGTGCTCTTCAGTGTTAGCTTAAAAAAAGAATAGCTATAAAAAACATTTTACTAATTATTTCTAAAAATAAAATCAAACACGCCTTAAAAAAATTTTTTTAATCCTCATTCAAAAATTAAGAAAAATTATGTCGTGTACTACATGTTCTCTTGCCCAATTTACCTTGTTATGTCTAAGATTTAAGATTTTTTTTATATAAATGTTAAAAGCTAGCGATTTATCACTTAAATTATAACTAAGTAAAAAATCTATTTTTTTACTAGCGATTTAGTTGTAATTGTAAAAAAAGTTTCCATCACTGCACGCTAGTAATAAATATAAAACATCATAATTTTTAAAACTTTATATCAGTTTTCTCGGAATTGCGTTACGTTTATGCATATAGAAAACAACCATAAATATTTTTATCTTTCTAACATAGCTTTTTTTTAAATTGAAAAAAAAGAGTTTCAAACACATTAATGATAAATATACATACACTGCTACTTTCACTGCCATTACATAAAGAATAATAAAATAAAGCCATTTGAAAAACTGTTTAAATAATATCACAAACATTATTTTTTAGTAGTTAATACACATTATACCAGTTCATGTATTTTATCTAATTATTTGGATTCTATAGTGTTTACAAAAACAAATTTATAAGTGTGTATGCATATACATGTATGTATGTATATGAAATAAAATTTAAATTTGTAATTAAACAAAATATTTTTGCGAAATTATTAAGTAAATTATTTTAGTTGTTATTGTTATCAAACTGATGTCTGCCTTTCGACTTATTTATAAGGCAATTCGAGTGCAAAATGATGGTACATCGATTTGCATCGAATTTTGGGCATAAGATCCTGAACCTCGTAATTAAAGGTTAGAAAAACTCAAACTCGATGCAGTGCATGAGTCAGGCGAAAGTTGTCGAAAGTTCTATCGCATGCTCCAAGCGGATAGATCCATGCCTAATGAGAGTATAAAGAATGACATTAGTATATTTACTGATGAGTTCATTATGGATAGAAGGTCAGGTCCTGGTGTAAACTTATTTGAGTTGAACCTGTCCTACACCTTGATTCTGAGAAAGTGCATGACGTTTATTAGACAGAAATGCTTGGTTTGCTGCACGCGTTGGATTACCTGTTGGAATGTCAAATACATGGGAAAAGAATTCTTACTACACTTGATAACCAGTCGGTTATACAAACTTCTTTTTGGCTCTACCAATAAGGTGACGCTGATGTGGGTTAAGGGGTTAAAGGACATCTTGGCATAGCTGGGAATGAAGCTACTGACAAACTCGAGAAGAGGGAATTTCTCTGGATTATGTAATAATGCGGGTAAAAGTCTCTTACGATAAGCTGGATAACTGTGTTGATTACAGAACATGGAAACATCAAATATTACTGAGGGGAATGCGAATAGAGGATGATGATATTTGTAGAATGTGCCTGAAGGAAGCTGTGACACCAGCGCATGTGGCATGTGGAAAGATTGAGGATCATTGGCAGGCACAGATAAGGTGTGAATTCTATGTGGAACCTCAATCTAAAGAAAATGCTGCGATAACAAAGGACTGTGCGATGAGGGTTGCTGACAATCAACAGTCGGCAGTGTAAAAGAGATACCGAATGGTAACCACAAAATCACTGAGGAGCCTAGGGGGTCGAAAAGGGTCTCGAGATAGTAGTGGTCTACTTCAATATGCTGTCAACCTTTAATTGAGCGGTTTAGCTAATTGAACAAATAAAATAATAAAACAAAAATTAAATTTGAGATTCATTGTAATTATTTAAGTCAGATCACTGTCAATTACATGGTTTTTTAAATAATTGTTTAATAACACAGTTTTCGTGTTTTAACAGGTTTAAAATGGAAAAGTTTTTGTTAGAAAAAATAAATTGAAAAATTCAAAACAGTTGTCATAAAAAAATTACTTGAAACTTCAAACTTCAACAAAACAATTCTATAACTTAAAGTTCATAATTAGTAAAGTAGAGCATTATTTTTATGATTAAAAAAAATCCAATTTTCCACTTGTTTGTTGTTTAATCAGAGCACAACAAAAATTAATCATAATCGGCTCTAAAAGTTAATTTTTATTTGTTTTCAACATTCTACATATGCTAGGAATTACAAAAAAAAACATGCAAACATAAACATAATTAAGCAACACATATTTTGCAAATCAGCCTGAATAGAATTCATCTGTTGACACGCAATCATTTCATCATTATTCCATCATTGGGGTATCATCATCATCATCAACAATAACAACGACAGCATCGACAAAAACATACACTTAATGTTTTTTTTTTCACATTATTTATTGCGGCACAGAGTAACAATATTGCAACACAATGGCAACAATGACAAAAGCTAAGATTTTTAAATAATTCAATAGTGACACATATGTGTGGTCGTTAGCCATACCCTTTCACATACACCAGCCCTTTTCCTTTAAAACATTTTAAAACTTCAATAAATGTGTTATAGTTGAGACATGAAACCGAAGAGCAAATCAAAGCACATTTTATTACCAGAAGTTCTTATTCTTTTTTTTTGTTTTGTTTTTTGTTATTGCTGTTGTTTTTTGTTTTGTCCTCTGTTATTCCTTATTTATTCTTAATATCAGTTGTTGGTTGCAATTTAAATAAGTGTGTGTGCGTGTGTGTGTGTGTGTCAGTCAATGGATTAAAAAAGGGTTCATCATACTCAGCTACCTTATTCTTTTGAAATTCTTCAATTAACAAAGTCTTCGGTTGGGTTTTTATAGAAAAAGTCATATAAAACGGCTTTGGGGTTGTTTGACATGTACGTCAGTTCGAAGGACGAAATTAGCAACCGAATAAAGATTTATTTATATTGTCAAGTTAACAATACATTGTATTAAAAGACAAAAAAAAAACATTTAATTTAAAAAAATTCTGTAACTTTTGAAGCAATTCAGTAACAAACAAAAATATTCAAAAGAGGTAAGTGTGTAATTTGTGATTGTTTTGGTCAGCAAAATCGACCAAACGTGTCTATATTCGTGATAACCGGGTCTGTAGGAAGTGTGAAAACACCTGTTCGTGCCCACCCAGTTCGTTCTGCGTGAAACATTGCTGTTCGAGATAGTGTAGCAGAAGAGCCTTCAGCCTGGACTCGTCGACGTGCCAACAATTGAACATCCAACGAACATTACTGATGCAAATTTTGAATAAAGATAAAGATTTGAATTTATACGCTTACAAGGTTTAATTGACTCCAGAGCTAAAGCTTTCTGATCATTTCAGGCATCGTCAGTACGGCGAATAGTTTGTTTGCCACAGACTGTGTTACAAAGTTTATTAGGACAATAAAACTCCAGTAAATAGGTCACCGAATTAAAAACCAAGCACCCAACACGCGGAGCAACCACAAAAGACAACGAAAAGCTCATACATGTTCAAGGCATAAGCGACATTCAAACTAGTTGGATTGCAATACAAAAATTTTAAGTTTGTATTCAGATCTTATATTCGTTGAAAAAATGAAGGAAAATATATAAGGGTTTTAAAAATACATCTTATCGTATAAGCTCACCTTTTTTTATTATCTCTTTTAGAAAAAGTATCAGTCAACAAACAAATTTAAACACAAAGTTTCTGAATACTTTTGAATATTGAACAAAATTATGTGAAGCCTGAGAAAAATTTTAAATAGGAGGAAAATATATATATCCCTTTTGTTGACTTGATGTTTAAATTCGTCTGTGTGTTTTTCGAAGGGACTATATGAATTTTTAATTTTAACACATTTTTAAATATATGAGGAGAGTTATCGATTTATCGCTAAAATTTTGACTTTTTAAAAAGCCTGACTTAGCCAGACTTGTTGAAAAAATTCCCATCACTGTTTAATACCTAACAAACTTTCAAAATTCGATTTTCCACTTGCAAAGCGTTGCCGCCGTGCTAGTTCGGTTTGCTTCGTACAAATAGTATGGGCATGCAAATTTTTAACAGCTAAAAAATACTTGCTGTTCCTGTTTAGGTTTGTCTGTAACATTTAGCTTAATTCCGCCCGCTGTCGTTTTCCGCGTATGTTATTCCATCACTGTTAGAGTGAGATCGTTATACAAGAAACATGTGTTGAGCGATGTCTACTAATACTCATTAATATCCCCTCAATATTATTTATACTGTCCAGCGTAAATCTTTATTTTTTGTTTGAATGAAATTCAATATTATAACAAAAGAATTTGAAGCAAATAAAAGCATTAAATATCAAAAGAGTAAAAAAATACAAAAGACATTATTGTAACTACAATGAATAACACAAAAATACTGTTGCATTAACAACTTTGTAGACATAAAAGAAATGTCAAAACATGTTTATCGAATTTTTTTTAATAGAAAAGTTATTTAAGAAACGTGAACAATAAATAAATCAAGTTTTTTGTCATAGGTCAATTATTCTAAACTTTTAATGTAAACATAACGTGATCATAAATGCAAATGGCCCTAACTAAACATTTTATAAAAATTATTTGATTTTTTTTTTTTTTAATTTTTTTTTATTATTTTTAAATTTTTTATAAAGGGTCCGCCAAATAACTTTTTTATTTTTGAAAATGCTATAAAAAAACTACTGAATATTTTCTAAAATTTTTTTTTTATTTGAAAGTACAATCCTTTCGGTTAATAATGGAAAATAATTTCATTCAAATGGCTGCCTCGGCTGGCCATGCAGTAGTCTACAAGATCGGTCCAATTTTCAAGGACATTATCGATTGTGTGCAGCTGTATTTCACTAATGGCTTCACGAATATTATCCTTTAAAGCGTCAATTGTCTCTGGCTTGTTGGCGTAACACTTATCTTTGACGGCACCCCACAAATAATAGTCCAACGGTGTCGAATCGCAGCTCCGAGGTGGCCAAACGACATCAGCTCTGCTGCTGATAATGCGATCTTCAAAAACAGGGCGCAAAAAATCCAGTGTAGCTTCGGCTGTGTGGCACGTAGCGCCGTTCTGTTGAAACCAAATGTTGCCAATATCCTCCTCTTCAATTTTTGTGAACAAAAATTCGTTCAACATGGCCCGACAACGATCGCCATTGACTACGGCCACTCCTTGCTCATTTTCGAAGAAAAATGGCCAATTATGCCTTTGGACCAAAATCCGCACCAAACAGTGACTCGTTTTGGGTGTATCGGTTTTTCAATGTATGCGTGCGGGTTTTCTGTGCCCCAAATGCGACAATTTTGCATGTTTGCATACCCGCCAAGATCTAAATGAGCTACAACTGAAAAGATGATATTTTTGGCAAAATTGGCCAAAGTAATGTCGCAATATTTCCCAGCGTTGTTCAAGCGTATACACAACCATATTTGTTCAGCGAAAGGACAAAACTAATTATCTGTCAAATCAAACATGAGCTAAGTGTTACCATTCGCGAAATAAGCACTAGTTGAAAAAAAAAAACGTTAGATGGCGAACCCTTTATTAAAAAAGTACTATTTAATATTTTTATAAAATGTAAACTTTATCCACATCCGCCGCAAAATTTAGAAATTTTCAAATATTAAACGTATAAAAATAACACGATTCAGGATTAAATAATCAAATTTTGTAAGCCTTCGCCACCCGATAGAAAAAATGTGTAGCTACGCCTTTGATGTCAACAGAAGTTTTTATTTTATTTGTATGTAATAACACACAGAACACTTAAAGAATATATATCTTTAATGGACCATGAGTAGTTTTTCTATTGTATATACATACAATTCTGTAAATACATATAAAAATAGTATCTGTAGAACAACACAGCTCTGGTTGTGAATTGAATAAATGAATGTTTCCGAAAAACTAAAAATAATTACCCATTCACCTATCCCAAGAGCTGTATGTTGTAAGAAATGTTACATATTACAAAACAAAAAAAGGACTATAATGTAAACTTTTTCATCTCTTATGTTTTTATACGAAATTACATACACATAAAAAAGTTGTTTTACAAAATATTAATAAAAATATTATTAAAAAAAATTTATACAACTATTGTAGAATCTGGCGACATACAACTTAATAAACAGAATATGAACAATAAAATAACAATTATTTTATAAAGTATTGCAACGCTTGCCGGGTACAGCTAGTTTTAAAATGTTAGTTAAGGCCTTTTGCAATTAAGCTCACTATAATGGTTGCAAACATTTAAAAAAACCGGCATGTGGTTAATTCTGGAAAATGTGCTAAATAACTTGGAAACAAACAAGCTAAAGATGAAGAATCATCTCTCCTTTTTTTTTTTAGTTTGAAAAGGCACGTTCTTCGATTTGTGTATTGTATTGGGAATACATGGGTTATTGAACAAATAAGTAACAGTATGAATATGAAATATTTATGTTTTATTAATATCATAGTTATAAACATTTTTGTCTGCATTAAAACACTACACTTAAAGAAATATATGAGTTTATTTGATGCTTTTTCATTTTTCCATCAGTAAGTGACAACTTTAGTATTTAAACTAAATCATTTGCAATTGTGTTAAAGCCTTTTAACAAATTTTAATGAATAAATTAAACAATTGAATTAAATTAATGGATCATGACCTTTTCTAATCTTACTTGTGGTTATGATTTGTGGCGGCAGAAGTTAATTATGCTGTGAAATTTGGGTAGTAAACAGATACAATCAATTTTATGAATTTTGTTTGTGACACTATTTGCAAATATTATAGCATTTTATGATATGATTAAAGACATATGTATTTTGAACCAACTTTTTTATAATTGAAGAGTCGGGTATTAGTGTTATTCTTTAAAATATTATATAATTTATTCGATATTTTCTTTTTCTGCAATAGTATTTAAGCTTAAGATCAGTTTTTTATACAAAAGAAATGTTTTATTAAAATCCAATATTTCTCTACCACATTTTAATAAAAAATATTTTCTCTGAAAAAGCTACACTACTTAATGTGGTAGCAAAATAATGGATTATAATAAAATAATTTCATATAAAGGATCCGCCATCTAACGTATTTTTTTCAATTAGTACTTATTTCGTGAATGGTAACACTTAGCTCATGTCTGATTTGACAGATAATTAGTTTTATCCTTCCGCTGAACGAATATGGTTGTGTATACGCTTGAACAACGCTGGGAAATATTTGGCCGATTTTTGCCAAAAAAAAAATCATCTTTTCAGATGAAGCTCATTTTGATCTTGGCGGGTATGTAAACAAGCAAAATTGTCGCATTTGGGGCACAGAAAACCCGCCCGCATACATTGAAAAGCCGATATACCCAAAACGTGTCACTGTTTGGTGCGGTTTTGGGCCAGAGGCATAATTGACCAATTTTTCTTCGAAAATGAGCAAGGAGTAGCCGTAGTCAATGCCGATCGTTATCGGGCCATGTTGAACGAATTTTTGTTCACAAAAATTGAAGAGGAGGATATTGGCAACATTTGGTTTCAACAGAACGGCGCTACGTGCCACACAGCCGCACTTTTTTTATATCATTTTCAAAAAAAAAAAAAGTATTTGGCGGACCCTTTATATTTTTATTTTTTGTATTAAATTTTTTTAATGATTTTTTTCCAATTTTAGTATTTTTGAATTTCCACTTTTTTTCAAGATAACTCATTTTGAAGCTGTAGCGTGGTAGGTAGGTAGGTAGGTAAGGCTGGTGCAAAGTTACCCTCACATCTACACTCGGAGACCATTACGGTCCATTGTGACGCCTTAATAGAGAGAAGAATAGAATAAGAATAGAAATATTTAGGATAGAAGAGAAAAAGAAGCAGACAATTCCAGAGTCTCCGGCGGGAATCGAACCCGCAACCCCCAAACAACTGACTTGTCCTTTACTGACTAGTCCACAGGGGCACTCTAAAAAAGCTGTAGCGTGATTAAGAGTGAATTAGGCAGGAATTAATAAAAATCTTTGTCAAAATAAAAAGTTATGTAAAAATTTGTCCTAACTTTCTCCAAGTGTAAAAACATTTTTTTTTCATTTTCTGCAACGCAAATATACATAAAACTTATTGCGAAATATGTTATTGAATGTCTTACACAATGTACTATTGACCGCCTAAGATGTTGACTGATAATGATTACAATGTAGTTTTTCTTGTGTAAACTATTCATATTTTACTCTTTTAATAAAATTTTTATTTTATGTTTTTTCATTTAAGCAGAAAATTTTCCAATATAAAATGATACCAGCAAGTCTAATGCATAAATATGTATGTATGGATGTGTGCACATGACCACATAAAAAATTGCATAAAATTGAAGAAGCAACGAAAAAAAAATAAAAAGCAAACTGAATATATCTTGTGTATGCCACAAAAGCAGTAGCTGCAACAGCAACACATAGAACAAAAAAAATATATGCCGCATACTATTTATTGTACGTGTTTAGCATTTTGAAAATTATATAAACATTTTTATATTCTCTTATTCTTATTTTATTTTTGCAGAATTATTTATAAACTTTGAACATTTAAGATTCAACGAAAAATTTGTGTGTGTGTGTATAGATTTATAAAATAATATTTATTAAATTTCTAACCAGAAAAGGAAGTCAGTCTCCATAACGTGGGCTTTGCGGGGATTTTTTCATAGAAAATTTAAAGGTGCAAATAAAAAAATTATATAGAAAAACTTCTTTGGATGTAAGTTTAAGTATGTAAGTACATATATACTTGCAATATATATGCTACTTTGCTAGCACAGTTCTTACTGTTTATTCAATACTAAATAAAATAATTTTTCGCTAAATTTCTGATATTTTGTTTCTTTAATAAATTTTATTTAGAAAACTTAAATACATCTTAGTTTTAAATTTTTGGATTCGTAAATTCTGCAAAAATAAGAAATGTAACTTCTTGTACATCTCTATCATTTGCATAATCAATATTGTCTAAATTCAGAATTCTTAGTATATTACAAAAACGCAAAAAGTACCATAAAAATGAGCAAAATTATCTTTTTGGTCGCACATAATATTTTCCGTCTCACCTCGGATCAATAGTCATTATTTTCGAATTTCCAGCATTACAAGTGTAAAAAATACAAAAAATATTATACAAATTTGAAAAAGTTTTTTTCATCGCCCATAAAATTTTCAGCATTACCTTGGAACAATATCAATAATTTAAAATTTCTAGCTTAAAAACGTAGAAAATATAAAGAGAAGACAAAAATTAAAAAAGTACCTTTTTAGTTGCCAGATTACCTTCAATCTCAATATTATAAACTTTAAAAATAGTAAAAATACAATAGAAATAAGATAAAGTACCTTCATGACTTTTAAAACACGGCGATAATGAACCTTTAAATCAAGTCCGTATATTTGACCGAAATAAAAGTTGAGTATGAATGGTTTAGTAAAGATAATATCTGTAATATGTTTTAAAGCTAGCGCGACTAAAAAATAACAATTTGTTGGACCAAGGATACGTTTTGGCTGGAATAGTGTGTATAAGTTTTTTCTAAATCACTTTTTATGTTTGAAACAAGATATCAGCCAAATACTTGCCACGGCTTCAGTTGCAATTGTTGGATACGACGACGAGTCGAGGTTGGCATCCCTTCTGCCGCTATTTCGCTCAACGAAAAGACTCGGTTTGTTGAAATTTGCACTATTCTCCCGATTGTGGACACAATTGGTCGATTATGCTGACCCAAAAAATAATGAAGTGCACGAAATTCATTTTCATTTAAACTCCCATTTTTTTAAAAGGCTTTAAAAATCTCAACGCGTTGGTTAATGATGTACCTCTCCATAGTTGAATTAATCAAACACCTAAACAAAGAAATGTCAAATTGAGTTGGGCAAAAAACTTAATTTTTTCCTTTAATCGAGAAGTTAGAATTTCAGATGTTTTTTTTAGACAATTTAAGGTTTATCACTAAACTAAGCTCCTGCTGATTAAATTGCTCGCGTTCAGAAGAAACATATAAATAAAAGTCTTGTGATCCACTTTCAGTACTTAAGGCTATAATACACGGCATGTTTTTTACATCTGACTTAGACATATGTAAATCTACATGTCTGTCAAAATTGTTCTTTTCTTTTCTGCCAACGGCTGATGTCACATGTTTTGACAGAAGAAAATAGAGCGCACTCTAATTAAAATTTTGTCAGATGTCTCAACACATGTTGTTTACAGAAGTAATGTTTTAAAGGTAACACATGACATGTTCGTATTTATCAGAGTGAAATTTTTAAGTCAGATGTAAAAAACATGCCGTGACGGAGAATTTTGTAGTAAGTAGTGGTCATTTAGTGTAGATATAAATTGTTGCGGTTCTTAGTCATCACTAGAAAACAGGACTAGTCGGGCAATAGACAACACGTTAGGATAAATCCATTTATACCGGTTTGTTGCATTACTGCCTGTTATGTTGATAGCGAAAAAAAACCATCATGATAATTCGAATTGGTGTTTGATACTTAAAATGAGTCCGTTTCTTGTTTGCCCATTACCTTATAAACTCCACGCAAATGATACATACAGTAGAGTATTAGGAATCCAGTACTTGCCACAGGTTTTCATGGTAAATCCGAGGAAATAAAAATACATTGATGATCTCTAATACATTTATATCTCTTTTTTATGAAGATGTATTCGCAACATAAGTACATATATAGTTGGGATTGATTTTACACGTGTTTCCTGACGTAGCCTTTGCACAATTTTTATGGTGACTAATTAAAGGTTGAATGTAAAAATGTTTTATATTTCTTGTGGATTTCCACATTTATTTCTTTATATAGTTATTCACTTTTAAAAAACCAGAGAAAAATCATTTGTATTTTTCGCTTTCGTAGAAACTTGTTGAACGAGAAATTGTGGGTGAAAAGACCCTTTGAATACTTCCTACGTTTTTACTGAAGTACTTACCTAGAAAAATATGATCGATTATTCATCTTTTTTTAAGTTGTGTGACTTTACGAAAAAGTATTAAGACTTTTCATTTTTTCCCGCTCTTAAGTTTTCATGATTTTTAAAATACAAAATTTTATTTTTTTTACTTAAACAGCCAGACTCAGTAATTTTTTGTGATTTTTAAAGGCAACAATTAGGTTTAAAAAAACAAATTTATAAATTTCTTCATGAAAACTAAAGCTATGATTTTCTGAATTTTTATTTTTTGAAAAATAATGAAAAATACAATTAGTGCCTGTAACTTATAACTGCGTGCTGATGGAGAAAAACATAAATTAGATTTGAAATTATCGATCTCAAATAAGTAAAATATTGCAATTAAGTTCTACTCAATACAAAAAAATTTAAATTTGGTCCCTTGTGTTATATTCCAGCTAAACTTTAACCTTATCACAAATTAAAAAGTTAATATAAATGTATATACTTAGTAAGCAATTTTAAACAAAAATATGTACATATGAGTATGTACAGTTTTATATAACAAGGATATCAAATCTTCACAGACAACTTAACAAAAAAACACGTACAATATAATAAACATTAATTAACTAATTACAAACACATTATTAAAATAATTACTATCCTTTATTTCTAATCTTTTCCTTTTATTTTCTTTCTTTTTTTGTTGTAAACATAGTTCGTTCTGTTATTTAAATCTCTCACACCGCGTACAGTGTGAAAAGACAGAAAACTCAGCAGTGTCAGTTGCTGAAGAACAAAATAATAAAAAGGATACAAAATCCACAGCAGCACAATCAACCATTTACAAAATTAAAAGACTGAATCCATCAAAGGATAAAGAAAACTTGCATAAGGATGTCATGCATCACCAGGAATATAAGGGAAATTACAAAGTTATGGCAAACGGTGACGCCTCTGCCTCAAATAAACGTCGCACAAAAAAATTTCACATATCAGGAAAAACAGCACATGGCTTAAATAGAAAATTGTTAAAGTAAGTATAAAAAATAATAATTTAAAGAAATTAAATGTAACATTTTTAATATGCTGGTATGATGTTATGAATTACTGTACTTTTTATACCCTTCATCTGTGGTGCCAAGGGAAATTTTAGCTTTGTCATTCTGTTTGTAATATTTTACGATATGAGTCATTCCATGCCAAACCGTACGATTTTTGCTAAAAATTGACTTTGATGTCTCCGATGTCTTTCAATGTTTGAGAACAAAGTCTTCATTAAAAAATATTTTACGTGTTTCGGGAAAAAAATTAAAAATTTTTGTTTAAAAAGTTATTTGCATTTGAAAATCGTCAAAATAGTGAAAAATCTTCCGACATGACAACATTTAAACTAATGTTTTTATAAAACTAGTGAATGGATTTTGAAGTTCAATACCTTATTTTAAAGGTATTTGAACCTTCTTTTAAAAAAAAATATTATTTTTTATAAATTAATTTTTTTTATTATTAAAATTTGGTTTAAGTATCAAATTTTGTGTGTTTTTGAATACATACACACATACATACATGCGTTGACATTTTCGTTAACATGCTTGAAAATAAAATGTTTATATACAAAATGTAATTTTTTGTGGTGTTGCAATGGAAAAAAATCGTAAAAAAATAGAATCCATTCGACCTCCACTCTGAAATTTTGAGAGAATGTTAAGAATATATTAACCTTTAAGAAAATATTTTTTTTTAGATTTTTCGACTTGTTCGAAGATTGTGGAAAACAGAAATTAAGTAAAAAACCAAAAAAAAAAAAGTTGCTTTGTTGTATCAATTCGCCGTTGCATATACCTTATGGATATGCCTTGATACGTTCTTTTGAAATGGTATTCAAAATTTTTTTAATAAAAGTAAATGCAACAATTTATTATGCGTTTTCTTATTTTTATCACACCATTAAAAATGGTAAGGGATCATTCATTAATCTGTTTGAAACACATCAAAATATTCATTTAAGAACCCATAAATTATATATTTTATAAATGTAATTTCTTCTTTTTGTTGAGCTTGAGATGACTTGTTTTTTTATAAAAATTGAAAGAAAAAATTATAAAAAAACCATTGATCTCAAGCTCAACGAAAAGAAGAAATCATAATTAGATCAAAGACGATATTTTATAAATATTACTATCATATAAAATTGAACTAGCGATGATGACCGTTCCTCTGTTATAAGCGCGATACAGCTCATCACAATTTAGCTTAAACATGCAAGAGTAGGTTATGCCAATATGTTTATTGGACAATGAACAAAGGCAAAGCGCAAAAGTAAAACGACATTTCAAAGGTACATTTTTCGCGAAAACAAATTGTTTCTCTAAAACTCAAATTTTCATAAAACCGTTAAAAATTGATGAATACCTCAATAACGGAAAATAAATGTGACACGCCAGGCTAATTCTAAAATTAATATTTTTCTATATGGCAAAGATTTTTAATTAATGAATGACTTGCCCAAATTTACGACCAGCCCAAGAAGGGTGGGTACAAAAAAAAATCGGCAAAGTTAAATATAGCACTTTACTTGTTTGGTTTAAAAAAGGAAAAAGTAGTATATCTACAATGGTGGTAACACTGCCCAATTTTCTTAATATATTAATTCTATTCACAACTCTAGTTGTATTGTACTTTAGTACTATTTTTGTTTACTTGTTGTTGGTAATTTATATTGAAACATTTTGCATAACAATACAGTTTCATTTCATATGTTTTTAAAGCGATGTATTTAAATAATACAGGAATGGAAATGAACATTTTTTGCAGCATCAAAAAATAATTTTTGTAGAATTTTTTTTTGCGTCAAAAACAGTATACATATATATTCCATTCCTGCATTAAAAAATGGAATCAAGGAGGATTCAACAAATTTAGACATTATGTTTCCTTATCATCATGTGCTAATAATTTCACCTGTATAAATTCACCTTGAACGTTAACAATTTTTTTAAAAGTCTGCCTGCATTTGTCAAACTTAATTTTTTTAATTTTATTACACAATAAATAATTCTCAGTTTCAGTTGGTTTAACACGTTTAAAAAAAACAAAACAGCGAATTAAAAGTTTTCGCCTTAAAATTTTTTTAAAAATTAATCAAATTAAAGAAGAAAATAAAAAAATTCCGTGACATATGCCGGCATATATACAAAAACAAAATACATTTGTTTTTTATTTGTTGTGTTTGTTGCCGCGATGCATATACCTTTTAGACTTTTAGTAGTATTTGTACAAATGTGTTCATATATGGACCGAAAATTTTTTTGTTTTTGCATCAATCAACGTCGATGTAACATAACAATCACATTTTTACAATGCCTACCACATGCTTGATGTGTCTCTAGTCCCCTTAAAATGGTATTGTAATGAAAACTGAATGAAGGTGCACACTTCCTAATAGATCCGAAGCCTTAGAATGAATGAAAATTATGTTGCAAGATTCCGTTACATTAATAAATTTACAAATACAAACATACAGACATACATACACGTATTAATATATATGTACATGCACACATTCTAAGGTCAAGCTAATAAAAGCATATTACAAAGTCAATTTGTCTTTTACAAAAATAAAGGCAGCATAAGAACTCGAAATATTTTCCAATTAAATACAATGATTCTTTTTTTTTCTTTTTCTTTTTCGAAAGACTACTTAAGCAAAGATAGTTAAAAAAATTCAGCATGTTATTTATGTTGAAAATTTATCATTTTTATTTTTTTAATATTTAATACGTAAAACAGGATTTTTATGATGTACATATGTATGTGTGCAACCACATGCACAGCCTTTCATTTAGTTTTAAGTTGTCTTAAGAAATATGCAATTTTTCTAACTACACATATTTGTATGTTTTTTTTTCTTGCTGCGCAGTAAATTGGGTTTCACAAAAGTCAAGGCACCCAACAGTCATAACCGGAAACGTTTGGCCATTGAATCACGACGTCATTCTTCAACAGATGATTCACACATGTTTATTATAAAATTACCGCCAAATATGTATTATTACACCAATCCTAAACCATCCAAGTCTGGCACTGTTGCAGCATCACCATCGTCATCGTCATCGTCTTCTCCTAATGCAATTGTTACATCGATGATTAAGAAAAGTGTAGTCAAGGATGACGCAAGTTTAACTAAGGATGTTAACGGAAAAAAGGTAAGCAGGTTTTTCACTAGATTTAATAAATAAAAATTTTTCTACTGATATAATGATGATTTTTAATAAATAAAACGTTTTTGATTCTGTAAGTAAATATTGAAAAATAAGATTTTTTTAGAACTCATTAAGGATATTTGCTTCAAAAGTTCACACTAATCTAAACTATGTATGCAAGCCTTGTCACTACAACTTTTTTTACTAGCATGTATACAAAATTCTTCTTAAAAATATTGCTAAAAAATCAACTAACTGCTTAAATACGTTCTGAAAAAATTAAAAACAAATTGTTCACTAATTTATATAACCGCCGTACCGTAAAACTGTTCCTTAAATCTCTGGAATATTGCAAGAAGACAAAGAAACGCATATGATGCTTGTATTTTAAAATAGTGTCTGCGCATCAAGTTTTAAGATAAACATCAGACCAGTTCAATAGAGATTTTTTTTAAACCCAAAAAAAAAAAAGAAAAAGAATAAACGAGAAAAAATCGAATGATGCTGCTCACACCATCAACAAATTGCAAACACACGTTTTTTCCATCGTAAACTGTTTGTTTTTGCCTCTCGTAGCCATAGTACGGTATCATACGTATCCGTATTGAAATTTCATTTATCTTCAGCATCAGCAACACGAGCATTATCAACAGCAAACTAGTCGACATCAAATTTTTCAAATACACTTCGACTACAAATTTCTTTTTTTTTATACCCTACACCATGAGTAATAATTGTAAATGTATACAAGTTTGTTATATCTTGTACAATTTTCCTACGATTTAAACCAGCGACCACATAAAGAATACGTATAAATATTTGCATGCAAAGAGTGTACGTATGAATGCACTTTTTTATTTTAAATAAAAACACGTTTTTGTGTGATTTTTTGAATTGTAAAGAAGACATGTTATGATTAAGTATGGAATACTGCTCTAATGACAGGCCATTACTCTTTTCATGAAAGTTTCTATGACTTTTTCACAGATCGCACGGCGTTAAATCGCACGATCTTGACATCGGAGTCTTCTGAGATAATTTGTTCTGGAAACCGTTATTTCAATAAATTTATTTTTTAGGGAACTTTAAACAATAAACAATATAAACATTTTTCTTAAACAAATTTTTTAAAAGAGGAGGAAAAATTTTTTTTGTCAACATTTAAAATTTAAATTTAAAACTAGTAGAGACCGGCGGCGTTTCTACGCCCCTTAATGAACAAAAATGTATTCTGAATTTTAATTGCATATACTAAAAATAATATTTTATTGATTTTTATTGTAATGCAAATGGGTTTACAATATTTTTGGTTTTTCCGAAAAAATCGGTTAAGTGCAAGTAGCTGAAAATAATAACTTATTTTTAATGGGCGTGGCACTGCCCACTTTTCTAAATATGAAATTATATAGTCATGACAGTTCAATATGTGCGCGAAGTCTTAGAAAATTCGGTCAAGTGCAAGAAGCTAAAAATTATTACTTTTTTTTGGGCATGGCACTGCCCACTTTTCTAATCACGAAATTGTATAGTCAAAACAGTTCAATATGAATGCAAAGTTTCAGAAAAATCGGTCCAGTGCAAGTACCTCAAAATTATAACTTTTTTTATAGGCGTAGCCCCGCCCACTTTTTACCACCCGGAAACACTTCCTGGAATGTGTAAAACGACTTGCTAAAGTTTGAGTTCGACCGGCTTTACGGTTTTGGAGCCTAAACCTAACACACTGACAAAGTTTCACTTTTATGTATATAGATTTACACTGCTTACGAAAATAGGAAAATTTTTGCCACTTAGACATATGAACTACACGTTGAAAGGTATATAAGATTCGGTATAGCCAAACATAAAAATATTTCTTGTGTTTTGTTGTTCTTAGATTTTTTTGTATTTTAACCACAACTCGTGAGAAGAGAATAAATGAATGGATTGATGGAACGTGGGACTGACATACATATTTTTCATCGATTTTTTTACGTGTTTGAAATAAGTAACAAAACCTTATGATCATATTGTTAAACAGGATAAAGAAGATGATTTATATATAAACTTTACATACTTTAAATTTTAACTTTAAATTTTAAAAAGTAGTTAAAAACGACATTATTAATTTAATTTTAAATTTTTATTTTTTTTTTATTCTATTGCATCAGTCGAAATGCTTATTTTTAAAATTTTTATCTTTTATTTTGAAATATTTGTACGATAGAAATTTATCTTAACTATTAGCCATTGTAAGAACAATTTTGTTTCCGCGCCAAAAAAAAACTTATCATCTTTTGATGCCAAAATCGAATAAAACTAATTTCGAAGACACTATTCTAAAATTAAGCCCATTTCATGGATAGCGTTCCGCATCGATTGAATATAGAGCGGGTGAGACAAGACATCCTAACCACTTCTTTTAAAATATTTTTTTGCGGATATTACAACATGTGTCTAATCTTTTTAATGATGGAATATTACTGTTTCATGTCTGGTCACATATTTTATGTTTTTTTCGGTTAATTATCGGTTGAAACAAATCAGTTGTGTTTCGCACAGGTTTTCTGTAAAAATCTAACCTCCTTTGCCTTTCAGTCTATAATTATAATGTATACGATACGATCTTTTATGATTCGGGCTATTTTTCTATGCAAATAATTATTCGGAGTATAAATATTTTTTATAACATTCAACCAGAATTTCGGACATGAAAAATCATCTTTTCAGATCTTTTCGGCCTGATTCGAATTGGCAAGTTCTTTTTGAGTTTGAAAACAATCTTCATGTAGTTATTTCTTTAATCTTCGGTCTTCACAATTTTTTGGCTGGCCTGAGCCAATGAAGCGCATTTCCAATGAATGACTTCGTTGAATTTGAGACTCAATAAACCCTTATGCATTCATGAGAAGTAAATGCACCTACAACGACCAACTGCCTGGTACGGATTTTAATTAGGCGTCATGATAGGGATTAACTTTTCTTTAAGATGTAACCGAAATTACAGCATTCTTTACAGCAACATGATAAGAGAGTTCTTGTGCTCTCAACTGAATGACATTGATCTGGTATGTGGTTTTGTCTTGCTACCTTTTCTTGCATAAAATAATCCATTTATTGTTATAACGATTTCCAGAACAAATTATCTTAAGAAATTCTAATGTCAACTGGCCACCAAGATGATGCGACTTAACAACATGAGATTTTTTTCTTTAGGGTTTTGCGAAATTTCGGACCTATGCGAATATACCAGAAACAATTTCAGAGCTCAAATCCGAGATCCAACGCGTCATCGGCCAGAAACAGTCACATATCTGTAAAAAAAACTTATGGAAATTTTCATCAAAAGTGTAATGGCCTACCATCCGAGTCTTAGAGGCATGTCAACGGTTATTTTTTCCGTACTTAATCGGAACATGTCTTCTTTATAATTCAATAAAAAAAATAACAACTATCTTAAAAAAATAATTTTTTTGATTTTAAAATGAAAGAGTGCATGCATTCTTGCTGAGACACCACTGCCAAAAACTCATATTATTTGATTATGTATCAACATTAGTATTTATTTCTAGAATATTCAGCCTAAATTTTATTAAATTGATAAAATAACACCAAAGTTTTAAAAATAAAAATATATATTTTTTCTAATTATGAGCTTGTAAATATATTAAGATTAAGTATACTTGTTATAATTTATTAATATTACTTATACGCTAGCAGGAGAAAAAAACTATTTCTATTCAATTTTATTGTAATCATTGTCGAATTTTTTTTCTTCTACTGATTAAGATTAAAAATTTCACTTGCAAATAAATTAAATTTTAAAAAAACTTCTTATAATTGTCAAGCCATATCCATTTTATGGAAAACGAGATATTATGAAAACAATAGCAAATTAAAATAAAAAATATTCATAGGTCGAAAACACCATTAATATTAATGTTTATCAAAGTTGATCAATATATCCTGTCTAACAGAAAAAAATATTTTATAGACCAGTGTAAAACGAAATATTACTAAAGCCGATAAAAATTATACAATAAAGTATTTTATTGGTTGAGAACTCCATCAATATTAATATCTTTCACAGTTTACTAACACATCCTGTGTAAAAGAAACAAAATATTTTGTAGGCCAGTGTAATTATTTAAGTTTAAAATTTAGAGGAAAATTTAAAAAATATTAACGAAAATTTAATAGTATATCAAGTTTTATAAAAGTTTTTATATTTAAAAAATTTTTGACATCGAATATTCCTTTGGAACGAAATAAAAAAATAATAAACTGGGCCGAATTACGGCATTCGATATCGATCGAAATTTTACTCGAACGATCGAGTTCGCTGTGCTTTAGGTATAGAGATTTTAATAAGAATTTTCAAACTTCGATCACGTTCGAATGTCGTAATTCGGCCCCTGCTTTGCAATATACGGTTTATTTAAACGCTATTCAAAACAATATTATTTTTTCATTTCGTAAATACTCAGTGATATAATTGAATAGTAAATACAAATTATCTTTAACAGCATTATACATCCCTAATTATAGAGATGTAATGTTATAAGTATGTAATAAAAAGTGACAATATATTATACAGACGTTCAAAAGAATTAACTCCTTAATACCTTTCAATGATCAGTAGCAGAAATCTTTTGAAAATATTTTTACTTTAAAATGCAAGCCTTTCAGAAATGTTATATTAACTGACATACATATACACATAAACTTATATGTGGCATTAATAAAAATTAATTTAAAAACGTTTTTCAATTCTTTTATAACTCTGATTTCGAAAAAAAACTAACATTTCAATGAACTTTGCAAACTCATAATGACCAGAATGATTTTTATGGCAACAGAGTGTTTAATTGCCATAATAAAAATTAGAAGGCAATATGTTTCAAATGGTCACATATGAACAACTAACAAGTTAAATGGCTCTTCACGATGGCTACTCACAAAGACTTCCAAATGGCAACAATTAAACAAGTTATTAACGACTAGCCGAATAAAGAACAACATAAAATTGTATTTATCCTACAGGCACCGATAAAAAGTTTTAAAAAATTAAAGCCGAATATTCATGGGCATTTTTTATTGCCCCCCACACTCTTCAAACCAATATGCGGCTGAAATAAATACGAGTAAAATTTAATTGGCGCCCCATGAATTAAAAACAAGTAACAGTGCTATATTCGGCCGTGCCGAATCTTATATACCCTTCACAACGTGTAGTCATGCAATAACAATTGTTTGTGTCACCATTCATCCCATATAAAATACATGCATACGTACACGTTAGAATAAATGTGGCATCGAATCCCAGCTGATTCAAAAAAATTTTATTTTATTTTATTTAATATATTATTTATATTTTATTATTTTTTTTATATTTTTTTTTAATTTTTTTTAAATTTTTTTAAAAAATTTTTTTAGAAAAATTTTTTTTTAAATATTTTTAAAATTTTTTTTTTGTAGTTTTTTTATTATTTTTTTTTTTATTTTTAATATTTTTTTTTTTTGTAATTTTTTTTGTTTGGTATGTTTTTTACATGTATGTATATATGTATGTTGTTGTTGTAATTGTGAAAAAAAACGAGGTGGTCGTGGTTTTTTGCTCATATCTCAGAAAGTTATGGGGCGATTGTGCTGAATTTCAATAGCGATTCATTCCTGGATATTTCCAAGAGATTGATACCATATACAGATCTGAGGAACATATAGTTGCTTCTAAAAGTTGATTTCAACCAACACACGGACAGACGGGCAGACGGACAGACGGACAGACGGATAGACGGACAGACGGACAGACGGTCAGGGCTTAATCGACTCCTCTATTCATAAGCTTTCAGAAAATATATACTTTATGGGGTCGGAAATGAAAATTGTAGAAATTACAAACGGAATGACAAAGCTATATATACCCTTGTGCACCACAGGTGAAGGGTATAAAAATGAAAACTAAAACTTTTGCAACAAATATTAACAACTAAAATGAATAAAAAAACATAATTTAGACTACAAACAAATTAACAAAATATACAACAGTTTGTGTTCAACGAAAAATGCCTGATGACGCTGGGTGCTGAAAGATAATATTTCTTCTTCAGTATTTGCGCTTTTTTTTCTTGTTCCTTAAGGAAACATTTTTAAAAAGAACGCTGAAGAAGTTGCAAGTATGTGGTATTAAATAAAAAATATATGTATTCAAGAATAGCAACAATATGAATACACACTTGCTGTTTTAAAGTCAAACTGGCAGTATATTAACAGACATTAAGAAGCATCATACAAATTACAATTTTAATTGGCCACTCAAATAAAATCCAAATTGCTAAAAATGAAACCAGCGAATCTGTACATAGAGCGAAAACAGATTCTTTTCATGACCAAATAAATGCAATAAAAAATAGTAATTTATAAAAGAAAAGAAACCAAAACAAAACGAAATACTTAATAATGAAGGATCATGTATTAGAGTAGCCTTGAATATTAATTTCGTTTTTTTTTTTATTTATAAACGTTTAGAACATACACTGGCCTACTCCTTAACACCAAAGGCAATTTATATGAGGGCGGCGAAATTATTTTATTGCCAGTTTTGACTTCATACATAAATGTTATTTATCTTTAAGGGCCGTTAACAATAAAAAAAAATTAACCTACAGTTAGCACTAAACTAAAAATTTAAACCTTGGTTAGCCAAAAGCTATTAACACAAAGTTCAGTTATCATATAACTTTTAGATTATTTTACCAAATTTCAGTTAAATTTAACCGAGTGCTATTTGGCGTTTAAGTTTTTTACTGGAAGAAAATATTTGATGTTTGAATTTAAATATATTACATTTTTGATATTTTTAGACAATTGAAAGATGCCTCTACGAATAAAAAGATTTACACATTTGTATAATTTATATAAAGTAAATATTTCTTATGGTATGAAAATAAAAAATAACTACAGAAGTCGAATGGATCATTTTAATTTACCTGATGAAGAGTTTTTTTATGAGATATCGTTTATCTAAGAGAATTGTTAAATTTATAGCAAAAATTATTTCAAAATACATTCAATTTTTAATAAATTTATTAGCAGATGTTTGCAAATTAAGAATTTATATTTATGTATACATTTCTTCTTCTTTTTGGAATTCATTCATAATAATTGATAACTTCAAGTTACCTAACTCCTGCCTGTTGTTAACGAATATTTTTAATTTATAGTTAAAATTTCAGTTTAAGCTTACTGAAAGTTAGTAAACTTTTACGTTAAATTTATTTAACTGAATTTTATGTTAATAAGCCTTAGTCAAATTTAAGTATTAAATTTACTTTTTCACTACACAGCTAAATAAACCTTTAATAAAATTTTTAAATGAAACTAAAATGACAAACTCTGTACATTTAATGTTGATTTTAATTCTACAAATAAACATGCATATGTTTTTGTTCCTTAAATGTGGCAGTGAAATTTTAATTTTTTGTATACAAATAAATTTAAACACTTGTTTAAGCACATATCTTAGAAACTATTGGTGTTTTTGAACATAGAATACCTACACTACTACTACAAATAAACATGCATATGTTTTTGTTCCTTAAATGTGGCAGTGAAATTTTAATTTTTTGTATACAAATAAATTTAAACACTTGTTTAAGCACATATCTTAGAAACTATTGGTGTTTTTGAACATAGAATACCATTTTTTTAATTTTTTGTTCTCCCTTATAATTTAAGTTTTTAAATTAAATTGAAAGTTAAAAATTTTTTTATTCCAAATTATATAGTTCGTTGAAAAAGTAGAGACAACAATGATGTCTAAAAAAATTTAAAACTTTCCTGAGAGTAGTTTTAAATTGCGTGGTTGCAATGGAATTATTATCTCAGTTTAAGCTAATATCGACTTAAGCAGTTATTCATTTTTGCCACAAAAATAAGAACAATGTTTACACTATATCCAGAGAAAGTTCTCTCGTATTTTACAAAAAAAAACAGGAACTTTTATTAATAATATTAATTGAGTAACAAAATTTTTAACTACAAGCTGGCGTGTTAATTTTGACTAGTTTTTTTAAATGCCCGATACATTGTTTAATGTACAAAATTGTCGTTAAAAATAAATAATAACCTATTGTCTAAAGGTTCCCTCCCCCGGGTGCATGTATCCTTGGCCATTGGAGGTGATACCAACACCTCTGGCTTCTTCGGGTCATAATCTTGGGAGAATGAAACTGGTCAATAGCACATTTCAAGGCTGACCAGAGCCCCGTCTGGTAACACGGGCACCGGTGAGTCCCCTTGTTCTGGACTGGTTATTGGTGAGGTCTCTTCAGATAGCACTTGGTGGCTGTGGTTGCTCCTAAGCGGGAAAACGGATTCATGGGCTGTTAGTGTCTAATGCTTGACTTCGGTCAGACTTCTGACAAGCACATATGTTTCTGGGTGCTGTTGCCATCTCACATGCATGCTCACAGTGGGGCGCCAACACTGTGGACTTTGGGCAACCATTTACGTCTCAAGGTGCTGTTGCCTTTCAACAGAAGTAGTTATATGGTGGATTGTTTGGCTTCTTTTAGAAGGCATACCTAATTCTGTTGCCGATCAATCTATACCATGTAGCGAAAAACACAATTTAAGGAAATAGGTAACCCGAGTTCTGTAGCAAGGTGCATCTACATGAACCAAGAATTAATGTAATGTAGATTGCTACCTGTGACATAGCTGAGCTGAACAGCATTATCGCAGGGACTGTGGTTGGGAGTCACGACCCAGCTTAAGTGGTAAGACCACCGTCAGACTATGGCAGACGATGCCGGTGCTGACGTTAGTCGAACCGCGCAATGTCTTAAGGCTCCCCCAAATGCATGTTTCCTTGGCAAGTCTTTGGCAAAAGTTTATTGTTAGTACGGGATAAATAGGTGGGACTAATACCTCTAGTTTCTTTAAGCCATATTTTGGGAGAGCTAAATCTCTGGCCAGAGTACATGTTCGAAGCTAACCAGAGTCTGGTACTACGGAAAACAGTAATCCTTTAGACCATTTTTAAGAATTTTTATTGATTAGGTCTCTTTGGAGTGGAAACCAATGATATTTCCATGTCCTGTTGCCGTCTCAACAGAAACAAAGAATTGATTGATGATTCCAAACGTGGCAGAACTGCTGACTTCGGGTAAATATATAAATATTTCTCGAGATTCTGTTCCCTTTTAAATTGTTCGGCTTCTTTCAACTCGCACATTCGATTCTGATGCTGATTAACTTCATAACTTTGCAGTGAAAAAAAAAATGTAAGATTGCTACCTGTGACATACTGAGGGTCACAACATGATTATATTAGTGCCGGATGGGCTACAGCGTTTTTCAAACCACAAACTGTCTAATGGCTAAATATTAAACTTAATTATATAAATTACAAAAATAATTTTACATTATTATTTATGCGAGCTTTTATTTTAATTGAAAATCATTTCAATTTCGGCTTACGTATTTTTTTTTCCTATTATCAAACTTCCTATAAAATTTTTTTTTTATATCGTAGCTTGTTTCAAAAGTACATGGCACTCGGCTTAACTACTCGAAATAAGTTTTCAATATTCTTGAAATGATTACAATTTAATTTTAAAATATTTTAGGAAGTTTGATAATAGGATAAATGAACTTAAGTTGGAATGGAAATAATTTACATTTAAATTAAAAAAATATTTTTTTATTTATAGAACATTTTCAAATAAATTTTCTTCAACAAAACATTTTATATAATTAATTTATTTATCCAAAGTATTCTATAAGTAGAGAAAAGATATTGACTTTGAATAAACTCTTCTTACTGTACATTAACATTAAATACGAAAGGAAGTTTATGGTTATTATTTGCAAAGCATTGTTCATACAAAATCCGGTCATGCTATAGAAATTTTTTTAGGACATTTTGTGACAACACTACATTTATACATATAACCAAGAGTAATACGGACATATAATAAAGGGTCCGCCAAATAACTTTTTTTTGAAAATGCTATAAAAAAAGTGTAGCTTCGGCTGTGTGCAACGTAGCGCCGTCCTGTTAAAACCAAATGTTGCCAATATCCTCCTCTTCAATTTTTGTGAACGAAAATATGTTTAATATGGCCCGATAACGATCGCCATTGACTACGGCCACTCATTGCTCATTTTCGAAGAAAAATGGCCCAATTATGCCTCTGGACCAAAATCCGCACCAGGGTAGGTCTAAAGACTTTTATAGAATTTGATAGTTGTGGTCTAAGGATCATATTGTCTACCATTTATTTAACTGTGACTTTAGATATTTTTATAAAAGAACAAGAGTTTGTAAGAAACGTTATTATAAGTTAATAAATATCTATAGTCGTTTGTAAAGATCTGGACTAATTTAAAGTAATAAGGACAGCCAAATAAGAAAAACGTATTGCCCTAATTATTATCTAAGGCCAGTATGGAGCTCTGCCTAAATTTCAAACAGCTTGTAATTTAGGTTCTCAGTAACCTTTTCGGTAACCAGTTTGCAATTTATAATTAAAGATTTTCCTATTTTTTTTTGCTTAAATGTTAAAAAATAAATTTATTTCTATGGTTTAAAATAATCAATTCGCTCTTTTACTTTAAATAAATTTTAAAACCTTTCTGCAATCGGATTTTATATGAACAATACTACAGTACAGAAATTCAGTTGCAATAATGCAACTGCTTTAAAAAGGCTGACTACTCACTGGCACGCACGCACTGAACTCTGTATGACTACATACTTCATCTTGTACCTCATGGAATGGAATGAATGTTTCACATTTGGGGTTATACCTATGAGCATACATACAAACATACATATGTGTATACGTACATACATATTGTATGACACTTGTTGTTGCTGATGATATTATGTTGGCGGTGGTGTTGAAGTTTGTGGTAAATGTTAAATGGTAGTTTACCTTAGAAGTGTTGCTCACAAGATGAATAGTTTTAATGCTAAAGAGAACCTTGACTTATTTATGTTTTAAAGGAAATAAAAAAAAAAAATAAATTAAAGTCTCCATGAAGTTAGTTTTATCTAAAAATAGATATTTGTTTAATGTTACTTTTGCTAAAATAAAAGCTGGTAGTCAGTCTACTGCACCATGGGTAGAATAATTTAAAAAAAATATGTTTATGTATAGTTATTGTGCTTTTCTCATAAATCCAATTTAAATAGTAATTGTTTTTCTGCATTTAAGTTTTTATAACTTAACATAAAAATTGCTTTCTTTAAAATTCACTTAAAATAGTTCTTTAAATCAGTTCAGCTATGAATCTAAACTACATGTTTCTTTTGTTTTTTCTTTAATATTCTTAAAATTGTGTGGTTTAAATGCATTCCTTTTTCTTGAATTACAAAGTCTATTGTAGCAGCACTTTTTTAAAAATTAAATAATAAATTTAATGTTGCATGCAACATCTTTTCTTCACAAAAAGCTTTAACACGTTGCCATGACCGTGTATACATATTTGTCTAGTAAGCAGCCAGTCAGAGGTGAATTGATTATTGCCCTTAAGTGCTCACATAAATCCTTATGACAATTGATGGTTATCGGTGAAAAGGTTTAATTAAAATTTGTTACACCACTACGTCAATAAAATTGAAAACCATATTTTATGGACTAAAACATTAACAAAAGGACACAAGTACGTACACATGTACGTAAACAAAGAAGAAACAGCTTAAGGGATGGAACGATACTAATTAGCATTTCAGACCAAAGAAGATAAATTAAAAAATAAAAGTGAACGAATAATAAAAAAATCACTGGCAACACATGGAAAAATAACCCTTTTTCTTGCATAAAAAATTTAAAAACAATCTTTACAAAGCAAGATGGTTCGGGATTTTTTATGAATCAAAAAGTATGTTTTTTCCTAAAACGATACAAAATATTCATCAAAGCATATTCATACAGGTGACGTCGTCAAAACAACTGATCGGAAAGCTTAATATTAAATTTTTTTAACATTCGCCATGCTTTTATTTATTTATGCAGTTCCATTCCAGCATGAGATTTTCGTTCCCGTATAGCAAAATTTACTTAATTTTTTTTTTATATTATTATAAATGTGCTAAATTTGTTCATATTTGTTGTTTATATACCCTTGATCATGGGTTTAACAAATATATACATATACATATTTTTCTTTAAACTTACATTACATAACCACCTTGAAATTCCTGATATATGAATTAACCTTGGCAGAAAATAACGAAAATGATATAGGTGGCATTTCTAATGTCAAACAAATAATTATACAAAAATCAAAAAGTAAGAAAATCGAAAATGGTTGATGGAAATTTTAATAAAATGTTTAAATAAATTCAAATACATACATATAACTATGTATATATAAATATAATTGTAAATATATTTTATGAACAGGAAAAAAACTGAATAGAAGGCATTATTTGACTTGGTATAAATACATAGTCTTTTTACAGCTTTCAAATGCTAATGGAGTAAGATAAATTGAGTATGTGAATATTTATTTTAATTGCTAAATCAACACTAAATTGAAACAATTAAAAATATTTGTCTGAATAGGGTATAAGGGTGTTTTACAAAACTTTCTGGATTTTTAATAGATTTGTGTTTTTTTTTTATTTGATCTATTCTTAATTACTTAAGCAAGAAAGGAACTAGGAAGTATGAAAAAAGGATTTTACCTTCCCCAAATCATATACTTTACTTAACACTTATTTAAACCAAATCCACCAACAAATTCAATTTCAAAATTTAGATCTATTAAACTTAACACATGTGAAACTTAGCTCCATCAAAATAATTTGGTAACTTCGCAAGGACCTTAAAAAATCATTAAGGATGAATGAGTTTTAAATAAGTAATATACAGTGCACAGTGGAGATAATAAATACATCCTAATATGAATATCCCAAAACATGAACACTTTTTTTCTTTCATTTACTATTGTAAAATATGAACTTATTGCAAAAGCTTTAAAATATTTACAGCTAATTTTTGTATCTTTTAAACGAATTTTATATGAACAGTTTTAAAATCTAAATCAACGCGGAAGTGATTAAGGGCCGTATTCATAAAGACAAATTTCTCAAATAAGCCTTTAATAAACCTAAAATATTTTTTATGAATACGGCCCTAAATGTCTTAACTAATATTAAATTGCTGACAGTTAATATTTCTTACATACACGTTTTAGTTAGTGTTCACATTCAGCTGAAATTCCAATATAATTTTTTAAATATAAATTCAATATGAAAAATTCCTAAATATGCATAAAGCATAACTATAGTGCTCATAAAAAAAATTAGGTTTATTCAAAGATTATTTGACAATTTTTTTGTACAATATCTGTCAAATGAGTCTTTAATAAACCTAAAATAAAATAAAATGTTTGTCAACTGCATTAAAATTAACTTATTACTGATATGCAAAGCAAAGGCAAAGAAGAGTTGATAATAATGATATAAAAATTCTACTGTGCTATCACAGTAGTTGATACTTCTTAAATTAGTAAAGTATAAATAACGGTAAAATAATATTGTCATTAGTGTTGTTATTTTTGACCGAAAAAATAAAAGTCAGATTTTAACTTTTATTTTTGATTTAAAAAATAAAAGTCAAATTTTAACTTTAATTTTTTACTTAAAAAATAAAAGTCAAATTTTAACTTTTATTTTTGACCGAAAAAATAAAAGTCAAATTTTAACTTTTATTTATGACCGAAAAAATAAAAGTCAAATTTTAACTTTTATTTCTGACCAAAAAAATAAAAGTCAAAAAATAACTATTATATTTTGACTTTTTTTAAAAAAGTCGTAACTGTTACGGTCCCTGTTTTAAACTGCTCTTTATATGAAACTCGCCAAACCCGGCGCGCGTTGCTACGCCTCTTAACGAATCGAAATGCATTCTGAATTTTAATTGAATATCAAGTGCAAAAACCTAACAATTATAATTTTTTTATGGGCGTGGCATTGCCCACTTTTCTAATCACGAAATTGTGAAGTCATAACAGCTCAATATGTGTGCAAAGTTTCAGAAGAATCGGTCCAGTGCAAGTACATCAAAATGTTACCTTTTTTTATGGGCGTGGCACTGCCCACTTTTCTAATCACGAAATTGCAAAGTCATAACAGCTCAATATGTGTGCAAAGCTTCAGAATAATCGGTCCAGTGCAAGAACCTCAAAATGATACTTTTTTTATGGGCGTGGCATTATTTAGTCATGACAGCTTAGTATGTGTGCAAAGTTTCAGAAAAATCTGTACAGTGCAAGTACCTCAAAATTATAACTATTTTTATGGGCCTGGCCCTGCCCACTTTTCTAATCACGAAATTATTTAGTCATGACAGCTCGATATGTGTGCAAAGTTTCAGAAAAATCGGTCAAGTGCAAGAAGCTAAAAATGATAACTAATTGTTTATGGGCGTGGCCCCGCCCACAATTTTCCACCCATAAACACTCCCTGGTATGTGTACAACAACTTGCCAAAGTTTGAGTCCGATCGGTTTTACAGTTTCGGAGTCTATAGATAATTAAACTCAAGATGACATCCTAAATAAAATGGCAGATATATAGATCAAATATAGTTAATACGGCTTTAACCTACACAATATTATTATTTAAAGGACTTAACAAATATAAAACAATAAACTATGAAAACGCGTAAAATCCTATATGGCGTCTTAAACTAAATGTCGGATTATCTAAAAGTGAAACTCTGTGTGTGTGTTAGCTATAGACTCCGAAACTGTAAAACCGATCGGACTCAAACTTTGGCAAGTTGTTGTACACATTCCAGGGAGTGTTTATGGGTGGAAAAAAGTGGGCGGGGCCACGCCCATAAACAATTAGTTATCATTTTTAGCTTCTTGCACTTGACCGATTTTTCTGAAACTTTGCACACATATTGAGCTGTCATGACTATATAATTTCGTGATTAGAAAAGTGGGCAGGGCCAGGCCCATAAAAATAGTTATAATTTAGAGTTACTTTCACTGGACCGATTTTTCTGAAACTTTGCACACATATTGAACTGTCATGACTTTACAATTTCGTGATTAGAAAAGTGGGCAGTACCACGCCCATAAAAAAAGTTATCATTTTCAGCTACTTGAACTTCACAGATTTTTCTGAAGCTATGCACACACATATTGAGCTCTCATGATTTTACAATTTCGTGATTAGAAAAGTGGGCAGTGCTACGCCCATAAGAAATAAGTTATAATTTTTAGCTTTTTGCTATTCAATTTAAATTAAGAATGCATTTTTATTCATTAAGGGGCGTAGCAACGCGCGCCGGGCTTTTCTAGTTATTTATAAACCCCACAAATATGGGCATCATATAAAAGGGCTTGACTAGCGCAATACAGATAGCTATGTTAAAACTCAAAATCAAAGATAGCGTTGAAAACAATTAATAAAAATGGCATAAAGTGCAAAATTTATGCCGATGTATTGTACTTGATGGTGAAGGCTATAATCCGATTCGGTTCGGCCGTTAAATTTTAATTTGTATCATGAGTACATACATATTTCGTAATTATACTACACACATACATATGTATTTATGTGATCATGTATGTACATATATGAAATCAATTTATCTAATTCTGGAAACAAACAAAAACTTAAGAGTATATTCTATTTTCTCTCTTTTTTAAACTATCCTTGAAAACGTACACATTTTTAAAAGTCTTTCACTATTTTTTTGTTTTTTTTTTTATTCTTTTTATTTTAGGTCTCATTCCCATTCAACTCAAATGGCAAACCAGGACGTATCTATCATTGGAACATACCGGTCATTAAGAAAATCCTTGAAGACAAACAACATTTCCCCAACGTTGCCAACATTGAACCAAACAAAGTCGATCAATTGATTGATATTAAAAATATACCAACATGGTCAAAGCCATGGGAAAATTATTCGATTGAAAAATCCTATAATCAGGATTCAATGATGAGCTATAAGAAATCATTAAAACGTAAATCACCAACGTATTATGCACCGGCTAGTGCGGTCAATAAAAACAGTTTCAATAAATATTTTTCAGGCAACGGCAAACCTAAAGGATTTTATGTCATCAAAGAAAATCAAAAGAAACCATTATACTATAAAAATATTGTAGCGTAAAAGCAAAAAAAAAATTAATAAATAAAAATAAAGTGAAAGAATTGGCTAAAAATATAAAATATATGGACTACGTATATCATACTCTTAAAGTTAATTAAAGGCCATATTAATAATGTTTCTTTTGCAAAAGAACGAAATAAATTGTGTAGGTAATAATGATAGCAGACACTGTATTTATTGGAAACATGAAACAGTTTTATACACATCCTAAATTTTAAACTTCAAGCATAAAGTAAAGTAAAACTTTAAACTTATCAAAATGCGAACAACACTAAAAAAAATAAACGAAAACAAAAATATATTTAGAAAAAAAAATATAAAAACATTTTGTACTTTTATAACGTAAAACATACAAGGATCACTTTCACTACGATTTATGATTTATGTGGGACTAAAAGGTAATGAAGATTTAAAAGCTCTCAATTTTAACTAAATATGGAATTTGTTTTGTTAAAAAATTTAAAAAAAGTTTAGCTTTTGTAACATTTAATTGTCATTCATTTTTAAACTCCTTGCTTAACTAAATATTGTGAAACTGACACTTAACATTTGAAACTAAAAGAGTTTTACATTGAATTTATTAGCATTTTCTAATCGAAATGTTAAAACTGAACTACATTTTATATTTTTATAATCATGCTTTCTCTCTCATACACTAAATGATACAATAAAATTTAACTGAAATACAGATAAAAATTTTAATTGTAGTAATAATTTTATTAGTTAAGTCATTTAAATTTTTACTTAAACGCATGCCTTTAAATGAAAAGTTTATTAAAGAAGCTTGCAGCATCTGAATGTAGTAAAATTAAATTTTACTGAAATACATACTAGAAGATTACAACACATAACAATATTATAAGTATAAAAAGATAATTTAATTTTTGATACTACTTACAGCATTCAAAAAGACTTTTATCAACATTTATAACGCAAGAACTACAAATTCATTTAATAAGAAAATGTTTAAAGTCATTTAATAATTTCGCAATACACATCTTTTTAATTTAAATCAATGAGATATATTCGTACAAATGTACATACATACATATATAGTTTATATGTGTATCTGTACCATTGGCGTAAAAAACCATGCCTTTCCCAGAATATATTTTAAAAAAGTCTGATTTTGTTTTGTGGTTTTGTTGTTAATATTCTATTATTTTAAAAAACTTTTAATAATTAAAATATAATTTAACTTTTATTTATTAATTATTATTTACTTTTTGATTATTTAAACAAATTATTGCGTATATAGAGAATCACTTATCATTTTTGTAAAGGGTGGTTAAATTTTAAGGGCCGATGTTGATTTTGAATAAAACACAAATTATTTAGGAAATTATTGTCATTTCTTTTGATTATAAAAATATTGGTATAGTTCAATTATGTATGGAACAAAATATCGGTCAAATGGCCGCTGCGACCTCGGTGGCAGACCTCCAAGTTTTCAATGACAATGTTGATGTTCAATTGTTGGGCACGATGATGAGTCGAGGTTGGACTGCTATTTTGCCACACTATCGCAAAAAACAGCAATGTTTTCCGTTCAACGCACTAAAAAGGCATTCACAGATGTTTTCAGATTTCATACAGACCGTTTTGCTGAAATTTAAATATTTTTCATAATTCTCCCGATTGTGGGCGAAATTGGACGATTATGTTGACCAAAAGAATCACGAAGTGCACAAAATGTATTTTGATTTGAATGCCCATTTTCATAACAAGCCTGAATAACTTTAACGCGTTGCTCGATTGTGTATCTTTTCATAGTTCAAATTGAGTTAAACTTGTAAACTTGAAAAAAACTTGTCTTTTAGGTGTGGTTCACATTCAACATCGGCCCTTAAAAATTTAACCACCCTTTATAACATGTGTTTTTAATAATTTTCAAAGAAAATTCCAACAAACCACTGTTAAACAAAAATTATTATTACAAAATAATTTTGAAAAAAACGAGATAATAGTACTTAATCAAGAACAATTTACACTTCTGGGTTTCAATTCCTATTCTGTGAAACGTGAAACGACAAGTTTTTTTTCATCATATCAAGTAACATCGAGCCTTTACCGCTATAATAACTTAACTCACAGAAACCAAATTTTACAGGAGAAGGTTTTTAAACTTTTGCTTCAATTTATTTAGGATATTTCTTTTCTTTTCCAGAAAATTTAAATGTAGGCACCAATGACCTTATGCAACTTATAGATAAGTTTTTCCATAGTTCTACATACACTCTAAAACTTTATACCAAATTTAGGATCATATAGTGTGTAAATTATTGTTGAAAAAATTCGTAATGTCTAAAATTAAATCGATTTTGTGGTTATTTGTAGCAAAAAAACATAATTTGTCTAATTTTACTCAAAAAAACAAATATGCCGTTAAAAGTGTTTATTTTTAAACATATTGTGATTAAAAATCTGCTGCATATGCCTAAGTAACATCAAAATGTTGAATATTAAGCATATCTGTCTAAACAGTAGAAAAATGCTTAAACAAAGCTACAAAAGAAAGAAGAAGCATAAAAGTGTAAACGCTTCAATAGAAGCACGCCATATTTTTCGATAGTGATTAAAACAAATTTATTGTGTTTAAAGTAATTTAAAGTTTATAATAATTCGTTTCTTTATGTAAATAGTATTTATACCCTGCTTAGATTATATGTTATAAAATAGTGATAGGACAAAGTTAAGTTTTAAAATTAAAAACGTTTGTGTGCAAAATTTTTAAAAGAAACTGCAAAGTTTAAGAATTTATAATTTGCATTTTTACTCACATAAAGAAAAAAAACAATGTGTTTAAGTGTTTGTATTTAAAATGCGGAAAAATGTTTAGCAATTATTATTACTACGCAGTACATTTCACACGGAATCATTCTTCTATGGGCCTCGACCGCAAAAACAATTTGCGTTCTCATATTCAGATCAGATGTTTGCTGAACTTTAGCCATTTTTTTTACGCTCATCTTTAAAGAATATAAAGTAATGTTTGCATTTTCTTAAACCTAAGTTTATAAGACTCTTAAATATATATCCTTTTTGTATTCCACAGTTTGGCTCCACGATGGACGAGGTTAAAGACAATATAGAAATAGTTACTCCGTGGATACCTATAGTTGGTAAACGTCATTTTTATACTTGATTTAAATTTAAGAACAATTTTCCTAAATTAAATTTTTCATTTGTACTTTTAGAAATATCCATAGAGAAAGGTCGTACATCCGCTGCTTATATTTGGGTTGAAAAGGAGATTACATCGAAGGCGAAGGATTTTAATATACTTGATCTAGTTTTGCAGTTGCTTTGCTATTGTTATACATTTAACATTAACATATTTAGGATAACTAAGGATATATCGCAAACTTTTGAGTTCTTAATGCGATATTTTTTTAGATTTTATCCCTCGCAAATGAGAGTGAAAAAGCTTCATATAAATAATTTTGGTTTATTTGTGTATAATGTTCTGATTTAATAAATGTAATTTTACAAATACAAAAATTTTACGCATTTTTTATAAAAGAAAAAATATTAAAAATTAAACAAAAATGGGAAGAAATTAAACACAATTTGTGTAAAAAATTTAAACATTTTTTGTTCCAAATTAAACAAATTATGTTCAAAAATCAACACTATGTTTAAAAGAAATAGTTGTGTAATTTTAGGTCGACAATAGCTTGTAAAGTGTTGCCTACTATTATCGACCTAATTTTCAGCAAAAGTGTTTTAGAGTGTATGTAATTGTTTTTTTTTATCCGTGACGTTAATAATTTTATTGTTTACATTTCTAACATATTTTACGGAAGGAAAGAAACAAATTTTTAAGGATAATTTTTTTTACATTTTGTTTAAATTCATTTTATTCACATTCAGGACATTTTTAAATAACCTTATTCAATATATACTAACTAAAATTTTCGAACATCGAACATTTCAGTTTCACTGCTGTCAAACTTTAATTTACATGTCAAACTATTTGATATTTGACATGTTTTGATTATTCGTTAGAAATTTCTTAAGATCAATTAGAAAGTCATTAAATACAAAAACAACAGATGTTTTAATGGCATTAAGTCTTATAAAATATTTGTATAAGATTTGATAGTAAAAATTAAGAAATTATTTCCTTAATTGTTTTTTTTTTTTTCGTTAGTATGTCGTGACTATAAGTTCTTTTTATCGCCTCTAATTTTTAATTATATTAACGTGAGCGTACAAGTGTGTAAAAACAAGGGAGTGTGTTAGTAATATTTTAAACGTAAACTGCATGACCGTGAGTAAAAATTTATTTTCAGTTCCGTGGTAACAGGTAACAGTGTGTTAACTCCGTACTTCGATTCGAAATTTTATCCTTAACAGATTGTAATTCAAAAATGTTTTCTTTTGAATCGACTTACGGAATAACTCCCCAGTTACATATGTAAAAATTGATTGCTCTTTCTAATTAATTCATTTGTTTATTTTGTTAATTACTCAGAGAATCTCACATTGTTTAATGTCAGTTACGTTATTTTTGCAGTCCCACTTTGGGTGTCGCTTGTGTTAAAATTAAATGTTTTCTATTTCTGTAACTATTATTAGTTTCGATTTAATATTTTTTAACATACGGGGTGTTGAAGGCTGGAGAACAATTCTGTATTAAAATGTTAATTTTGAATAATATGTCGCTTACGTTATTTTTGCTGTTAGGGCTCGATATGATCGTATTTCATTGTTTTACAAAACCAGAATAGATCTTATATCGTAAAAAAAGTTACGAATTTTTTTATTTATTTCAAAATTATAAAAATAAACGATTATACTTGGGTATAAAAAGGTCAAAAATATTTACGAAATGTTAAAAGTTCTTAAGCCAAATAATTGACTTAACAAAAATCGTTGTTTTTTGTTGGTGGAAAAATACCATCAATAAGGCTTAATACATTTTCTGAAATTTTTTCAAACAAGTATATCAGTTTTTTGATTGTTTCCTATGACAAACTAAAACTTAAGCAGAACTGCTTACTGACATTTAAACTAAAAAGTTTTTTTTTTGCGCTTTACCTGATTGAAATATGTAAACAATTCTCATATTTATTTATTTGTGGTTCCGTACAAAAGTCTAAGAGGTCTTATATTGCAGTACAGAACTGATCAAACATTATAAAATTAATATTGTTTAATTAAAATACAAAATTTTCATCACTTGAAGAAAACAAAACTAATACAAAATAAAGTAGTTTTAAAAAAAAGATAAATACATAAATAAAATTAGCTCCTTAAAGGAGCCAGTTTTTTACATTTGACTTAACAATTTGTGTAAACCTACATGTCTGTCAAAATTGTACTTTTACAGGCAACCGTCGCTGTCTGCTTTCTAGCAGCAGAGATTTCTTCCAACGGCTGATGTCACATGTTTGGCAGAAGAAAATAGAGCGCGCTCTAATTGAAATTTTGTCAGATGTTTTAACACATGTTTTTTACAGAAGTAATGTTTTAAAGGTAACACACGACATGTTCGTATTTATCAGTGTGGAATTTGTCAAGTCAGATGTAAAAACCATGCCATGTATTATAGCAACAACACAGAAAACATCATATTGTGTTTGGTACTACAGTTTCTTACTTAAGACGTTTTTGTCTAACTTCAAAGCATTTCTTCATTAAAAATATATATGTATAAAATATTTAAATAAAATATTTCTTGGTCAAACAATTAAAACTCTTATTAATTATTTTCTTTAAAAAATCGTTGATATTTTTATTGTTTTTTTTTAAATTGAAAATAAATTGTATATTATTGCACTTATGTACATATATATTTCAAAAAGATATACATACATACATGCATTTTTAAATAAAAATTGCAATCAATGCATTAGCTTTGTGATTTATGGTAAACAAAAATAATACATTTTTTGTATCAACAAATATTGAACAATGAAATCCGTCCAATCATTTTATAAAATCCACCCAAATAAATCTTTAATAAACTTTTCATTTAACTAATTATGTTTACAAAAACAAATAAAACAGTAAAAAAAATAAAAATACAGTTATTGATTATAAAAAATGTTTATGTTACTTGACGTTAATATTAAGTTAATTTTGCTTTATTTTTATACATTAAAAATTAATTTATACTTACGAATATGTTTATTAATTTTATTAAATATGAAAAGATAAAAAATAAGATTGTGAAATTAATCTATACGGACTTTGTAGCAAACTATTTGGACTGATAACATTAATAAACGAAGAACTTTTTCAATAAATCAAAATATACAAATCATTTTGTTTTATTTCTAAAAAAAATGCTTAAGATTTACTTTAGATTTTACTTGCAACACAAACGCATCAATATACATACACATGTGTGGATATTTTTAAATCTTTTTGCATACGTTCTGACAGAGCAGTCAAAGAACAATAATAGATGCTTCAAAATTGTAATCAAGTTAAGCATATAAATAAACACAAAATTGTTCAATTCACAACTCCGTATGGTATTCTGTATCGTAAAAATACTACAACAATTATTTTTTGATTCTGCAAAAAAAATTTCAGATCTTATTCCTGTATGAATCCAATAAAACACTATGAAATAAAATTGTATTGCAGGGTACACTTAAATAGGTATTTTTTTTTTTTTTTGTTTTTCTTGAATTGATTGGCAGAAGTACAAAACCAAAAAGCCGGTTCCTTCTCGTAAATCGATCTATACCTCCATATACGAAGTCGAAGACACTTGAACAAAAATTTTGTTAAAAACATTAAAGTTAAAAACATTCTAAAATGGAAAATATTTAAAATATAAAAACTTTTTTTGTATATATCAGCTAAAAAAGCGATAACTGATATATTTTTGAAGAAAAAATATTATTTTTATTATACCCTTCACCTGTGGTGCACAAGGGTATATATAGCTTTGTCATTCCGTTTGTAATTTCTAAAATTTTCATTTTCGTCCCCATAAAGTATATATTTTCTGAAAGCTTATGAATAGAGGAGTCGATTAAGCCCTGACCGTCTGCCCGTCTGTCCGTGTGTTGGTTGAAATCAAATTTTAGAAGCAACTATATGTTCCTCAGATCTCTGGTATCAATCTCTTGGAAATATCCAGGAATGAATCGCTGTTGAAATTCAGCAAAATCGTCCCATAACTTTCGGAGATATGAGCAAAAAACCACGACCACCTCGTTTTTTTTACAATTACAACAACAACCTACATACATACTGGTTAAAGTAAACGTGGCATCGAATTCCAGCTGACCCAAAAAAATTTTATTTTATTTTATTTAATATATTATATTATTTATATTTTATTATTTTTTTTAAATTCTTTTTTTTATTTTTTTTTGTAATTTTTTTATTATTTTCTTTTTTATTTTTAATATATTTTTTCTTGTAATTTTTTTTTTTATGTTTTTTATATGTATGTACGAATTTCATTTGAGATGAATGGTGATACAAACAATTGTTATTGAATGACTACACGTTGTGAAGGGTATATAAGATTCGGCACGGCCGAATATAGCACTGGTACTTGTTGTTATTATTTTAGTTATGTGTGTTACGTTATTTTCATTCGTAATTTTCTAAAAACAAAAAGACCTGTTATCAATGAAAGTATCTATGAAAGTGCTATATTCGGCCGCGCCGAATCTGATAATATCCTTCACCGTCATATACATATGTATAATCCTTCATCGTAGCTTAACCTATATTTCATGTTATACCCTTTTTTATCTTTATTATTTTCGACGCCATCCTCGATTTTGAATTTTTACGTAGTTATCTGTATTCTACTAGTCAAGCCCTTTCATTTGATACCCATATTCATTGGGTTAAAAAATTGGTTCCGCCATTTTGTTTTAGACGCCTACTTGGATTTTACATTTTTTAATAATTTACTGTTTTCTACTGGTAAAGCCCTTTCATTTAATACCAATATGGAAAGGGTTCAAAAAGTTACATTTTAAAATACCGGATTTGGCCCATATATAAATTTATTGTCCGCAATTTTGTAGTGGCGGCCAAAATGAATTTTAATTTTTTATAGTGCTCATATTGAGCTAGTCAAGTCCTTTCATATGATACCAATATTGAATCTCTCGGTTGTCTAGAAGCTGATAAAAATTGATTTTAGTTTGTAAATTTTTGGAATATATATTAAAAAAAAAAATTGCCTATAACTTTACCGATTAGAGCACGCCTTAGAAGCATATTATATCTACAAATAGTAGCAAAGATACCTATAAATTATTCTATAGCTGAAAAATATTAATTTTGGTGGTAAAAATATGGGCAAAAACAGAGGCAGACGTGTTTATTTGCTCATACCTCAGAAAGTTATAAAGTGATTGTGCTGAATTTCAATAGCGATTTATTCCCGGATATTTCTAAAAGAGTGAGGAACATATTGTTGCTTCTATAAGTTGATTTTAACCAACACACGGACAGATGGACATGGCTTAATCGACTCCTCTATTCATAAGCTTTCAGCGGTCGGAAATGAAAATTGTAGAAATTACAAACGGAATGACAAAGCTTGTGCACCACAGGTGAAGGATATAAAAATAATAATCACACAATAAATAGCATCATTTTGTTTGCATCGACATGGTCAAACGTGTCTGCTACTCTGATGCACCACAGGTAGTACTAAAAACGATAAACATATTTAAATTTTTTAAAAAAAGATACATATATCGTCGTTCGTAAGTTATTCTGTTCTATGTGACACATAAAACCTATACATTAAGAACAAAATAATTTACGAACGACGATATGTATGTTCGTACATACATATGTTGGTTCAAGTAAATTTTTACAATACCCACCACACATACATACATATATCAACCTTTTAGAAATATTCCAAAACTGGTCGCTATGAAAACCAGTGATTATACTGGCCCCATAATTTTCAGAGATATTAATAAGTAAAAATCATACAAAAATTTAAATTTTTTAGCCCTTGAATAATTTATAGACACGTTTGTTAATACATAGTTTTAAATATCATATACTTCGAGGCAATCTCAATAAACAACTGATATTTTTGCCAATATCTTTATCGCTAATGGGCCGACTGAACCAATATTTTCTAAAAAATTTTGTAATCTGCTGACTGCATTGTTCAATATTTTTAAAATTTTTGTACAAATGTCAGCAGATTACATAATTTTTTGAAACTTTTTTAGTTTGTAAAATAAAAATTAAATGACTTTGATTTTTCTCCAATATATTGTCCAACGCACAATGAATATTATTGTAAAACCTCAAAGATTGCCAAATAATACTGCAGGTGTAAAGTCAGTACGGCGTTTGAAGTAAAAGGAAAATAATTAAAAATAATTTCGATGAAATTACAAACAAATTATGGAGAAAAAGAACGACATAAAAAAAGAAGAGAGTATCCGGGGAAAAGAATAAGGATGGCAGCACTATTTTATCGGAGTATGCCAGTTCATATATACATATATCTACATATGCTTTTTTTTAAGCTTAAGATTTTTTTATTAAATATCGTTTTAATTGTTTCATTGCTTTAAACATCTGCAAAGTCATCAAACTTTTAAATCATTTTTAGTCTTTATTCTTTATTACAATATTGACATGACTGAAAGACCACCACATACTTCAAGGTAAGTAACTGACGACAACAAAACCCAAAAATAAACTTATTCATAAACGTTTATTTAGAATGAAGTTAAAAGAATGAGAAAACCGATTACAAATAACAAAAATGCACCCAAGAGTATTTTTGTTCATTGTAATCCTCGTACACAGAAAAAATTATTGCTACAAGTTGTTCAATTAATTGACTGCTTGAATTATTTATAATTATATATTATATAATTGATTTCTTTAATTGATATTTAATGTTTTTGTAGAACAACAAATTTTCTGTCTGTTGAAAAAAATGTAGCTTGTAATATTTGAATCTTATCAAAATGTATATATGTAAATGTTAATATGCAGAAAAATTGTGACCAATTTGCAGGCAAAATTTTTAAGTTAGTTTATTTATATGTCTGTACGTTCCACTAAGATCACAAATGTGAATGCTTGGATGTTTAGATATTTGGAGCTATGCTACTCAATCACAAAAAAGAACTACTGAACGGAGTTAAATCAAATTTTCCACACTTATAAAGGGTTATTAAGATCGCTACAAAAGTTTTTTTAAATAAAACAAAAACGGTTTTGGATATCAATGAAATTGTTTATTCCTGTAAAAGTACGTTCGATGCCATTATGTATGGAACTCGATTTCTTTTGCATGGTCACCACGGGCACGCTTGCAGAAGTCCAGATGCTATTTTCAAGCATAAATCGGGTGATACTGCTGCAATTTCACGTTCGATATTCGTACGACGTTCATCAATCGTCGCTGGCTTGTTGGCATAGACCATAGACTTGACGTAGCCCCACAGGAAATAGTCTAACGGCGTCAATCGCACGACCAAGGCAGCCAATCGACTGGATAATTTCGTGAAATAACACGTTCCCTAAACTTGGTTTTCAATAAATTTATTGTTACATTCGCTGTGTGGCTTGTGGTGCCGTCCTGTTCGAACCACATGTCCTCCAATTCCATATCATCCAATTGGGGCCAAAAATATTCTGTTATCATTGAACGATAGCGATTCCCATTCACAGTAACGTGCCGGTCTTAATCCTCACGGAAGAAGTACGGCCCATAAACCGCACCAAACCGTAATTTTCTCAGGATGAAATGATGACTCATGGAGTACGTGTGGATTGATGTCTGACCAATAACGCATATTTTGCTTATTGACGAATCCATTCAGCCAGAAATGAGCCTCATCTCTGAAGATGATTTTTCGATAAAAATCCGAATCATTTCACATCACATTTGGGCTTTCTTCAACTGAAGACTCAGCGACAGCAATATTCTCTACACTACGGGCACTTTTTTGTCTCACTGGCACGGGAACATTTTGTACTGTGCCGTTTAATTGTTGATCTGGTAGGACGATTATGACGAACATAAATTGGACGTAGCGCTCTAAACGTTGAGGCCACTGACTCCGAATTTCGGTAGTAAATTTTAATAATTTCGACACTTTTTTGGCTCGCATATCTTTCCATCATGAAATGGCAAACCTTACTGAAGAGAAATGTTAAAATAGCGGCAAAAAATATTGCGTCGTTTGCTGTATGGTTTTCACATATATGTGTGAATGTACATACTTTTACATGTGATTTCTAATTTCTTATACTTAATTTTGTATGCAGCTATATTTAGTTAGATAATTTATAGTTGGTATTCATTATATTTATTTGCATTTTAAAAATAAATAGATAAATTATTTTATGCATACTTTTCTCCTCTCAAATATGTAGGTTCAAATATTGATTAATTGATTCAATAAATATATGTATAATAAATTGAATAAAAACTTTAATTATAACCGTGTTTAATTCAATATAAAATATTTTTAAAAACATTTTAATAATATTAATTAACTATTTTGTATTTTATTAATTCATATTTTAGTCAGTATATATTTAAATAAAAAAAATTTATTCTCATTTCATTTAATAGTATCATTTTATTTATTGGACCAAAATCATATAAGTAATATTTTAATTAATAATATTTATTTCGTAATTGAAAATCAAATTTATTTTTTTTCTGTGTACTACACAAGTAAACAAAACGTTCCATACAAAATCTGTACAACAACATGCGAGTAGAATAGTATGAAACATACTTTATAAATACTTATGCGAGCAAGAAATGCCTTTAGGTATAAAAAAAAAGTTAAACTCATATCAGGATATTACGATGTCTGGTATGTGTTCTTTGTGGTCTTCCAGCCAATTTTTTATTTGTATTTTCTAAAGTTTTATTTTGTTACTTTTCCTTAGACATTTTCCCTTGTCGTTGTGTTTTTTGTTCAACAACTTCCTTCGTAAGAGAATGTTTATAAATCAAAAAGCGATGTTTGTGTGTCTTCCTTTTATTTTCTGGCAAAATATTGAAAAAATTGAATGTATTTTTGTTACGGTTGAATAAACCTTTAAGACGATGAATCTTTTAAATGAAAGTGAAAAAAAAAATGAAAATAATTTTGAAATGATTCATAGTTATTTTTGCGTCGGTGTACAAGAGATGTTTTTCATAACAGGACAATCGATTATGAAAAATATTTTGACAATTTATTTGACCATAAATTAAATACTTTATGCAAAATAAAATAAATTTATAAAAGTTTTTGAAAAATCATTTTACGATTTCTTCAAATGATTTTAAGGTGTAGTACTATATATTAAGTGAGCCAGAAAAAACTTATATTTATATAAAAATTCTTAAAACTACGCGTAATTTTTTTAAATATTGCACAAACGCATTAAACATAATATTGTCTTATTACTTGCTATTTATAAATCTATACAGTTTTCCCGGAGATCCTTGCATTAAAGATTTTTTAGTTGCCTAACTAGGTGGTCCACTTACGCCTTAAATTAGAGATATCCTGGGATACCTTTCCTGTGTTCTTTTATTAACAAGAGTCTAATACGTTTCCACAGGCCGAAGTTCTGAATAGCACTCAAGGGCCTTTTTCCATAGTGGAATAAAGGCAAATCAGCCATAAATATATATAAAGGCACTCTGTGCTGTATTAAGATAAGAAAAAACCACACTGTAGACACTCCGTATTATATTTATATGATGTCCAAATTATTAACTTCTTTTGACACAACTGCAAATGGCATGCCACACAAGAAACTTCTAGGGGAATTGTTTTGGTTTTTTTTATCCAGTATTGGTTTTGAACATCACCACATAAAAATTTTGCCCCTGAAGTTGTGAAATGTCTGCCAGTACATTTTCATCCATCAGATAACATATTTATTTTATTTTATAAAATTTGACTAAAATTTTTAACTCGTTTTTTTGCTTTGAAGTTCTTCACCGCAATGCAATCTGGATCTTCTAAACGAAGATCCGACTTCGACTCACCATTACGCCAGGCTCAACGCAACAAAAGAATCAGAGAAGAATTTGTTATTAATCTGCTTTTGTACTAGAAGTGTTCGGTGCTCTTGGAGTTTTAAATTTTTTTTTCTTACAAATATCTGTGACACCTTTATTACATCCTGATACAGGTTTTCTTTCAATGTTCAAGTCTTCCAAATACTGTTCAGTAGCTTTTGAATTAGTGTACCGATTAACCTTACGGTCTTTTTTCATTTTGGATTTTTTTAGTTAAAATTTTTACCAAAATATCAGTTAAAATTGATGATCTATAATGCAGATGACAACAAATATTTTTAAATATAATAATTTTGGTTGGTGTATAAGTTTTTTCTGACTCACTTACTCACTATTTATATAAAAGGCTGGTATAAAGGTAAAATCGTGTTTTTATCCAATAGCCATAATAAAATATAGCGTCGAACAAGACAAAAAAGGGAAAATGTTTATACATATTCTGTCCGATTTAAAATTGCATTTTTAAGTGCTTCCCTTCATTTTAACAGTTTTTGCTTACTTTGCTGCCTCTCATTAAAATATAACAGTAAACGCAAATATAGCGCTATCCTCTCTCTTAAAAAAATAAATAATTTTGTAAATTATTTTTTGTTTTACAAAGCTTTCTGTTTCTCCTGTAAATCTCCCATGCCAGATTTGTATTTCTAGTAGAACTAAGTTGTTGGAATTATCATAAGATTGTTGTAATAAACGCTATGAAAATTCTAACCAATTTCAAACCACTTAGAAAAGCTTGATGTGTTTCATATAGGGTAGAAATAAATTATAGAAATTACAAACAGATGACAAAGCTATATCTGTGGCTTGGAGCTAAAAGGGCCAATGTCAAAATATTTACTTTTGAGAAAATTGGAATTGAACTTTAACTTTTATAGATGCTTTCATAGAGACATTGGCCAGCATTTTATTTATGAAGCTGTTCTGGGTTTAATATGACTTTAGCTGTTTTACCATAATGAAATAGAGCAAGAAAACAAATCTAATACAATTTACTCAAAAGGGCAAAAAAGTGACATGGCCTTTTTAGCTCCAAGCCACAGATACATATATACCCTTGCCACCAAGTGCTACAAAATGTTTAATCAAATAATAATCCTAGTCCTAAGTTACTAACCACTGCGAATTAATATAATTAATGAATTTAAAATAAACTAAAACACATGTACATGTACATATGTATGTAGGTATGACGAAATTTTAAAAGTGACCTCGTCGTAGCAAAGCCCAGATATCAGATTCATTGTTATCTGTCATTTTGCTTTTGACGTCATCTTGAGTTTTGCATTTTCATCGTTTAGTTCATCCGACTAGACCACTCAAAAACAAGATAATGGTATAAGTTACAGAGGTAATTTTTGTAAATTTATATTTGATCCATAAATACGTCATTTCATATCTGGTGCCATCTTAGATTTTTTTTTCCATAAATAAATATAACAAAATGGATATTAAATGGATTGAAGAATAAATATGTAATTACTATATATGACCACCATTTTATTTTTGACGCCATTTTATATTTTAAAAAACATATTTTTCAAATTAAATTCTCTTCATATTCTTTTAGACAAGCCCGGTTTTCTTGAAGCTGCAAAAAACGAAATTCGTTTTTTAATTTTAGAAAAACTATCCAGGTATGTAGTTACATTTTGGTGATTATGTTTCAAGCCGAACTTGAGTTTTTCTCTGTAGAATTGTTTGCGACCATGGCTGGAAGCTTTGTGTCACTATCATGTCTGAAAATTAATTAGCAACTTGTAAAACTTTATACATACATACTTATAAAAAATATAAAAAATGTTTAAATAATTTTGTATTTGATGTGTGTATGGCAATAATCGATACAAATTTTTTTATCAGGTTGTCTTGATTCGTCAACTAATTTTTATTTACTTATTTTTAATTTTAGCTGTCCAAGTCCAAAGATAAAAAACATTTATTTTTTTTCTTTTTTATCAAGGCATTTTTATTCATCAGGTAATCGCAGTTCGGAAAGAACTGTTTTTTTTTTATATTTTTTATATATAAAGCTTGACATTTGAAATAAATGAGATAAGAGAAAAAATAATATTTTTTAGCTATGAACTTTGACAGCTGAAATTAAGGATAACTGTAAAGAACATAAACAAAAAAACTCTCTCTGCGAACTGTGATATAAATATTAGGTTCGTTCGAGAACTCACAAATTTGTACGAATTTGTACAAATTTTTACTGCATTTTACGAAATTGCGTTCGTTTACACAAATTTGTAGTAAATGAGAGCACAAATAGAGAGCGAAAAGTGACAATTCTTGACTGAGTATTTGCAAATTTTTACTACAGAAGTAGTAAGATTTAGCAAAACCAAAAAACATATGATTCAAAAGGTAAACAAACAAAAGTAAGCAAACAAACAGCATACAATTTGTGAAAAAAATATTAAGAAAAAGGAAAATCCAAACAAAAGTGCAAAATATTATTAAATTTAAATTGTTTGTGAAATAAAGTTAGTTAACAATATCTACAGATGAAAGAATGGAACTGCCTGAATCTGGCGCAGGTATACATACTTAAATACATATTTTCACATACATATGTATGTACATAGTTCCCATTAAACAACACAATATTTATTTGCCATCAGTTGTTGCTTCAATCTTACGAATTTTTACAAATGTCTGTTCGAGTACTTTTTTGGACAAATTCTCTTTTTGAGAGTAAAATTTTCAATTTACTTAATAATTACTCATTTACTACAAAGTGCAGTAAAAGTACTCGAACAAACCTATTCCTTCGCCAATAACATATGTAAGTATGTCATCAAAATAATTCACAGTATACTATGGTATTTGTAAATGTTCAAAATAATTTAAAATTATTTTTTAATCTTTATTATTTGAAATTCACCAAACATTATTTAACTAATTTACAAAATCAGTTTTAGATAATTCTCGCATTGCTCTTTTTATAAATTTATACCCAGCCAATACACTGGTATAGACACCTTGAAGATTATTAATACCGCATTGATACCCAGACGATATTACACCGCACAGTTGCCCATTTATAATAGCAGGACCTCCTGAATCACCCACACAGATGTCATTGCGATACGATGAATAAGCACAGAAAATAGTATTTTTCATGAAAATGCTGTTGCGGTACCTGTGCATACATATTTCTTTATCCACTGCTTTAACTGTTGCCTTTCTTAGCTGGCTGGAAAAATGCTTATCATTTTTATTTACTTTTCCCCAGCCGAAAATATGTACATCAGCGCCTGGATTCCAAGCGGTAGTACACAACTCAATTGGTCGAATTTTTGTACCGTAAACGGGATAACGTAATTTCAACACCGCTATATCCATTAAAACTACATCGAAAGGAAACATAACTCCCTCAACATTAGATCTTTCGCCCGTCTGATGACTATGAGTAACTCCAGCTACTACAGTTAAATTTGTATACCTTTGATCCTCAATGCAATGGGCTGCAGTTAAAACATATCGAGATCCTATTAAAGTGCCGCCACATATAAATTCATTATCTCCTAACAGTCGCACTAAAAATGGTGCATTTTGAATGGATGTGAGAGTACCGGTTAAAATACGCGACTGGATTCTGGGAAAAACCAAAGAAACTTTCAAAATAACTAAAAAACAGATTATTAATATTTTGAAAAACTGCTTTAATTCAAACATTTTAAGATAAAGAAAAGTCCGATTATTGTGAACACTTATTGCGTGTCAATGATAATTGTTGTGTCGTTTTTTACCGGTACTTATATGGTTTTTTTTATTACTACCAGTTAGATTTTTAATAAAGTTCTAAAAAAAAACGAGAAAAACACTTGCAAAAATATTGATTTATTAATTTTATACATACTTATGTACATACATATATAATTTTTGTTTGTTTTCTTATTAAACTAATGTTATTTTTTAACTTCTTTGTAGATGTTAATTAAATAAAAATTGTTTATCAACAACTCTTTGTTAAGAAAAACACCAGCGTGGTTTCAAATTTAATAAAGAACTTGTGTTAAATTTAATAAGTGAAGTTTTTTGTTGTTTTTTTCTTTTTTTTTTTTTTTGTTTTAACTTAAGGTATTGTTCCTTAATACATTTCTCAAGGTTTTAAATTCTATTAAGGTTTAGCTTTATAATTTGTTTTGTTTGAAGCAATTTCTATTAAAAACTTTGTATGAGTTTTACTAAAATAAATTTTCAATACTTTTTTCACCTTTTCGGCAAAAAAGTGAAAGTCGTTATATGGCTCATTTCCTTTAAAGTATCTACAAAATTTTACTTAAGTTATTGTGTGTATATTAATTGGAGATAATAAAATAAATCTATTCATGTTATGTAATAGTTTTTTAAGCTTAAGGTCTTTTCAATAAAAAATTTTTTTTTCTGTTATATATAATTATATTTGATCAATATTTCGCTACCTCTTTGTGTAGCATCATCAGGATACGATTCTTTATTATAAATTTGTTTTTCGTTGTTTAAGTGTCTTGATGTATGGTTTTTTTAATTTATAGTTTGAGTAACAAATTGAAAATAAGAAATTAAAAAAATAAAAACAACAAGTAAAAGTGCTATATTCGGCCGTGCCGAATCTTATATCACCTTACAACGTGTAGTCATGCAATAACAATTGTTTGTATCACCATTCATCTCATATGAAATACGTTCATATATATAAAAAACATACATACATACATAAATAAAGACATCCCATTGTGAAATTATAAATTGAGTCTACGTATGTATGTTTAAAAAAAAATAAAAAATAATAAAAAAAAAATAAAACAAGTAACAGTGCTATCTATATTCGGCCGTGCCGAATCATATATACCCTTCACAACGTGTAGTCATGCAATAATAATTATTTGTATCACCATTCATCTCATATAAAATACGTAAATACATGTAAAAAACATACCAAAAAAAATACAAAAAAAATATATTAAAAATAAAAAAAAATAATAAAAAAAATTACAAAAAAAAATTTAAAAAAATATTATAAAAAAAAAATTAAAAAAAAATTAAAAAAAAATTTAAAAAAAATATAAAAAACAAGTAACAGTGATATTTTCGGCCGTGCCGAATCTTATATACCCTTCACAACGTGTAGTCATGCAATAACAATTATTTGTATCACCATTCATCTCATATAAAATACGTAAATACATGTAAAAAACATACCAAAAAAAAATTACAAAAAAAATATATTAAAAATAAAAAAAAATAATAAAAAAAATTACAAAAAAAAATAAAAAAAAATTAAAAAAAATATAATAAAATATAAATAATATATAAAATAAAATAAAATTTTTTGGCTCAGCTGGGATTCGATGCCACGTTTACACTAACCAGTATATGTATATGTATGTTGTTGTTGTAATTGTTTAAAAAAACGAGGTGGTTGTGGTTTTTTGCTCAGAAAGTTATGGGGCGATTGTGCTGAATTTCAATAGCGATTTATTCCTGGATATTTCCAAGAGATTGATACCATATAGAGATCTGAGGAACATCAAGTTGCTTCTAAAAGTTGATTTCAACCAACATACGGACAGACGGGCAGACGGTCAGGGCTTAATCGACTCCTTTATTCATAAGCTTTCAGAAAATATATACTTTATGGGGTCGGAAATGAAAATTGTAGCTGTATATACCCTTGTGCACTACAGGTGAAGGGTATAAAAAAACAATAAAAATTTAAATAATATAAGAAATAAAAAATAAATTTTTTTGGCTCAGCTCAGTATACCACGTCTGTATGTATGTATGTATGTATGTATGTATGTATGTATGTATGTATGTATGTATGTATGTATGTATGTATGTATGTATGTATGTATGTATGTATGTATGTATGTATGTATGTATGTATGTATGTATGTATGTATGTATGTATGTATGTATGTATGTATGTATGTATGTTTTTTTTTTTTTTTTTTTTATTTAACGAGGTGAAATCATCGAAAGACTCTGGCTCCCTAAATGCCAGGAGTGCGAGACTTTAACCCGCTAAAACACCCCGATACGCCAACCCACACGTCCCCGTGGAACTACCGCATAGTTTTCCGTCACAGGGTGGGAAAGGCATTTCAACCCGCGCTAAGTCGTATTGATTCTGTTTCGAATCCTTTCTAACCTACGAAGTTCCACAAGAACCAATTTCGCAAAGTTACATACATGCTCCCAATTACTCACAGAAAACAGCATAGCCCGCACTATATTATCGGGCCTTATGCCGTAGCCTATCATCGTCTGTAAGTTCGCCCTCCAATTCTCAAAACGTGGACAGATGAAAAAGACATGTCCGGCATCTTCCACAACGTCTTCACCACAACTCGGACAGAACGGATTACTGTCATGTCCAAAGCGATATAGATACGACCTAAAGCAGCCATGTCCACTCAATAACTGAGTGATATAATAGTTCAGGTCGCCGTGTCCCCTATCGAGCCATGTCACTATGTCAGGTATCAGTAAGTACGTCCATCTCCCCTTACCCGTAACCGACCAACGCAACTGCCATCTGACAATGCGTTCTTCCCTTGTAGCAGCTGTGGCCTCCAAATCAATTGGTAACATACCCGCAATGACAAATGCTGCCTCATCTGACACTGTCCGGTATGCACTACACACTCGAAGGGCCGCCAGCCTATACGCAGGCGTAATAAGATTCACATATGAACCAAACCGCAACGCATTTGACCAGACAGGATATGCATACAAGATAATGCTCCTAACAACGCTCGTTATCAGCTTCCTCTGGAGATATTTAGGGCCTCTGGTATTTGGCATAATACGCGAGAGCGCAGAGCAGGTTCTCGATGCCTTTGCACTTATGTACCGTAGGTGATCGAAAAAGGATAAGCGAGTATCAATTACCACACCAAGATATTTAAGGTAGGGCTTTGTCTCCATGTTGCACATGCCAACGTGGAAGTTCATGGTTTCCCTCACTTTGCGGCTGCTTATCAAAACCGCTTCCGTCTTATGGTCAGCAAGATTCAAGCCCATTGACCTGAGATAATCTCCGACAATTCGTATACTAGCATTCACAATCGTCTCTGCCTCTGCGAGTTCCTTCGCAACACAAACAAGTGCTATATCATCCGCATAGCCAATTATCTTCACATTTGCAGGTAAATCCAATCTCAATACACCATCGTACATCACATTCCATAGTAATGGTCCCAGCACTGATCCTTGTGGTACTCCTCCAGTGACTTTATACCTCTTCATACCTGTGTCGGTATCATACATCAAAAGCCTATTACGAAAATAGTCCTGAATAATGGCCAGTAGGTATCGGGGGATATTCAGTCGAGACAAAGCGTCTACAATCTTCTCCCAGTTCGCTGTATTAAAGGCATTCTTGACGTCCAATGTTACAATAACACAGTATTTCTTTGTACCTTTTTTCCATCTCTTTCCTTCGATAGCCTGTGCTGCAGTTTTTACAACCACATTAATGGCATCGACAGTAGATTTAGCTTTCCTAAAGCCAAATTGGTTAACGGACAACCCACCTACGGCATCAATGTAAGATTCCAGTCTGTTACATACTATCCTCTCTAACAACTTTCCACACGTGTCTATCATGCATAGTGGACGATAAGAGGAGGGTTCATCCAGGGGCTTATTATCCTTTGGTAGTAGGACCAATTTTTGCCTCTTCCATATTGATGGAAAAACTCCTTGACTCAGACACGAGTTTATCACCTTAACAAATTGATCCGGGCAACATTTAACGGCTTCCTTTAATGCGACATTAGGGATACAATCCAATCCTGGTGTCTTATTATCCTTGAATCTTAACACAGCTGCTTCTATCTCGGGTGTTGTCACCTGAGGAAAATGGAATATTTCATCAAGGAGACTATTTTCCCATGAAGACGTTTCCTGATATGGAAAAAGCTGCTGAACGATGCGGTTTAGGATCGACTCCTCCTTAGGTGGTGCTGTACTTAAACACTTCAGCCTCTTAATTACAAGTTTATAGGCAAGACCCCACGGGTTATTTTCAACATCATCACATATATCAAGAAAGCATTTGCGCTTGCTTTTACGAATTGCTAGCTTTAAGGCTCTCCTTTTCATTCTAAAAATCTGCTGATGTAGTCTGTTATCAGATGTACCTCTCGACCTTGTGTATAGCCTTCTTGCACGTATACAATCTACCCGCAAGGTAGCAATTTCATTGTTCCACCAGTATACTGGATGTTTGTTTGCCGATTTTTTCCTTTCAACCATCGATGCATTACACGCTCGCGTTATCTGGTTCATCAACTCACCCGCCATGACCTCCGCTGGACCATCTAGTGTCATTCCCTCCATTACAATTGAAAAAACATCCTTATCAAACGTATTTGTCTTCCAGCCTGTCAATCTCCGTGTATGTGTATTCACACGTGGTCGTTCACGTGTCACCTCTATGATTATAGCTTTGTGGTCACTATGTGTATATTGATCAGATATACCCCAATTTACCCGGCCCACAATGCTTCTACTGGCAAACGTGATGTCAATAGTCGATTCTCCAACGCCACTACTGAACGTGTGTTCGTCGCCAGAATTCATCAATACGACATCTAAGACGGAAAATGTCTCCAGAAGTATTCTGCCTCTTGCGTTGGTCCATGGACAGCCCCACTCCGTAGCCCAAGCATTAAAATCACCAGCTATCAGCACGGGATTTCTAGTGGTTGCATCGGAAGCAATGTTATCAATTATAGCCTGGAACTGTTCCACTGAATATCTCGGTGGAATATAACAGCTATATAACGTAATACCGGAAACTGTCGCCCGAGTATATCCACACTGTCGTGACGTATTAAGCATCGTTACACCACTAATCGACCAGATTGCCGATGTGTCTGAACTATCAGACACCCAGTTTGAGGACTCCACACATTGATATGGTTCACTAAGTAGCGCAACATCCACATTTAGTTCACGAACACTTTGTTTGAGCAGCTCTTGAGCGGCTCGACAGTGATTGAGATTAAGCTGTAGTATCCTATTCATTTTCGCAATCTAAGTTCCCGGACTGCTTTCCTGTAGTACGGGCAGATAACACATCCTGTAACGTGGTCACTTTTCCCGTTTAGCGCCGTGCTCTTACAGAGCATGCATGAGGGCTTGCTTTTACACGTTTTGATCTTATGTCCCGCTTCGCCACATTGGAGACATTTATCAGAGTGATCATGCTGGCTCCTGCATTTAGACGCATTATGTCCAAATTCCATGCACCTAAAGCATCTTCTCGGCGTAAGTTTCTCGCGTATTCTACAAACCACCCATCCGATACGGACTTTTCCAACTTTCAGCAATCGGTCCGCCAAACCAGCGCTTAGACCAATAACAGCAGTTTGTGTGCCCCCATAGGCCTTTCTCATTGATTTTATCGTCGACTTCTGTAACAATTTAAAATCATCAGACACGTTCACCAAGGCCGTCAAAACGTCGTCTGTGGTTGTCACCTCATCTATATCCTTAATTTCCAAAAATATCTCATGCGTCAGAGCACGCACTTCCGCAGCTTTTCCCAGCACTTCCTCTATCGTCTGCCTAAATTCACCTGTGTTTTGATGAGCAGGTTTATCAAGCTCCAGTAGTAATTCACCTTTCGCAGTTTTCCTGATAGTCCTTACATTTTGACCGAGGATATCCAATTTAGGGTCGCTTTTAACTTTCCTAAGTATGTCAGCATATGACTCATTTCCACATGTTTGAATAACCAGAGCATCAGGTCTTGTCGTTTTCCTCCCACTCTTGGCCTTTCTACGTACCGTTACCCAGTCAGAGCTCTTCTCGGCTTCTACTCTTTTCCCATTCTCTGCGTCAGTCGGTTTGTCATCTGACAACGCAGCATAAGTTGGCTCATCATTTCCGTTCACTTTCCTCTGAATGCCATTCTTCCTCCTTTTCGGTAAGCTCCCCTTTGGACTTATATTTGAGTTTTCTCTTTTCCTTTTCGGTGTAACGGATTGTGGTTGCATTGGTTTATCCACTTTATCAGTTTGCGTTTCTGTATTTAGCAGGACAGGTTTAGGACAAGTAACGGGTGTACTATTCAGCTCAGCAGACATCTGCAAGAATATAGCCTGTATCTGATTGGACAATAAAACAATGTCCCTATGTATATTTGACTTGGTTTTAAGAAAAGCTACCAAATCACTTATTTTTGCCCCAAGCTTTTCGACACTATTTCCCTGTAGTTTTACACTATCAACTGATGGTTTCTTAACTACAGTTGTTGGTGGCGATCTCATGATCACCGGTTTCCTCATGAATGGGTTCACCGAACCCGCACTGTTCATTTCTCTTTCTTCTCCATTCTTGTTATCACTCTTGTGTTCATTCTTTCCATTATTTTTCATCATATCTTATGGGTCTCAACTCAAAGCCGCTATCTCCGTTCGATGTGCAGTCACGTTAAAAAACCCCATGGTTATCTATGCATGCAGGGAGGCCATGCGAGGGTTGACATGATATCCTTATGAGACACCATGCCAGTGCCAGGTCCGTGTTAGTCGGGAAACTGCATCCGAGCCTGCACCACCAACCTAATGGTGACAAACATTGAGCGCACTTTGAGACTCGCTAGGTTTTAATAAGACGGAGGCGGTTGTGACATTAGCCTATGAGCCATTTCGGAGGAATTTCACTTCCACTTACTGAAGTCATAGAATATCACAGCCGTCGGCCCAGGGTACATCAAATCCAAATAGTAGTTCCAGTTATACCATAATTAAGACCGTACTGGTCTTGGTCTTAATGCCTTACGGCGGGGGTTCGCAACTAGAGGAAACCACGGAGTCGTCACTCTCCTAACTACGCCTCTCTTGAGGGTACCTCATGTGGTTGGATGCATAGTTACGGGCGACATCCACTCGCCCTTACACAGGACTTCACAGAGCACTTGTACCTTTTTGATACGCTCTCCGCACCTGCCAAACTAGGGTTCGCGGGGTCGTTAATCCCGTTATTCTCAGTTGAGAATACCCTTGCGATATGTATGTATGTATGTATGTATGTATGTATGTATGTATGTATGTATGTATGTATGTATGTATGTATGTATGTATGTATGTATGTATGTATGTATGTATGTATGTATGTATGTATGAATGTATGAATGTATGTATGTATGTATGTATGTATGTATGTATGTATGTATGTATGCATGTTTTTTTATGAACGTAGTGCTAGCACGCTATCATCTAGTGGCCCCACGATATGCTCCTCAATCCATCCTGGTACCACCGAAGCATTTCATCAGGATGGTTTAGTGTAATTTCAATTACGCATCTTCTAAATACCAGAATCCTACATCCCCTTTAGATTAAAAATGTATTTGATTTTGCTCCAACCATCAAATGTTACTATAATATTGCACTTTTAGTGTAAAAAAAACTAATAGTCCTAGTTGAAGCAAGTTAGATCACTATTTGTCGAATTTTTGATACCTTCCTTTTTTTATTGGTATTACTCTTCACAATCATAAATCTTCATAACATCCCAGCAAAAAAAAATTGGAAGTAGTGCAGAGCGAATTACATTTTTAAGACTTCTAAATATATAGTGTAAAAGCAATAATTCTTAATGACGGCTCCACGAAAAGCCCCCCAAAGAAATAACGCCCAAACGAGAAATGAAATATTCTCCAAATTTTTTTCATACATTTTTGGGTGTTATTTCATATGAAATAACTCCCAATTTTTTTGGGCCGTCTTTCATTTTTTTTTGGAAATTATTTCATTTCTTATTTGGGGTTTTCAAATTATGAAATAATCTCCAATGAAATAACACCCAACAAATTTTTAAAATTCGGGGCTTGTTTCATAGCGTGTATAATTTGGGTGATATTTCATTTTGTATTCGGGGGTTATTTCATTTTTAAAGATTTTGGTTTTGGGGGTGTTTGTAAATAAATTATATAAAAATAGGCCTTTTACAAGAAAACTTTTAGCCTGTGAATATATTACAATATCTTTTCAAATACATAAATGATGACGTTCGGGATTTTGATGGTGCGACCTTCGTGACAGACTACGAAATTAGTCTACGGACGGCAATAAATATTGTTTTCCCTAAACCAAAAGTAATCGGTTGTTGCTTCCACTTTTGCCAAGCAGTGAGAAGGTCCATAATAAAGTGTAACCAACTGGCAGCATTTGTACATACAACGTATATTTTCTCCATCTTGATTTCATGAGCAACCATTTTGTTTTAACTATCATTTCTTACGTATAATGTATTAAGTTTATTTATGTATATTTATTAAAAAATATTTTTTGGTAGTTGGGTTTCAAAAAGAAATATATTGGAAATATTAAACAATTCTTTGTCCATACTTTCTCATATCTCCATTACAGAAAATTACTGCCTTCTTTACAATATTGTAACTATAATAACGTCTCCCATAAGTTGGATTTTAAAACCATTCGTAAAGTTATAGGATAGCTCGTTGGTGGCTGGTCTGAAATAGCTTCCATCGTATAAGGGCAAATAACTGCACTGGACTTAGTCCATTTACAAAACCAAAAGTAGTCACTATTAAACGAGCTTTGTATGTTCTTTCACCAAAAAAAATTGATTATGAATGCTGGCACACTTTCGAAGTTGTTACGAAGAAGACGCCTGTGGGCCTCCACACGATTTATATCAATAAATTTGCGATTTTGCTCTTGGTCCATATTGACTTCATGAAATCCTTAATGAATCTGACTCTTATGAATTTTGGGCATAATTTCATTTTTGTTGCTGATGGGGTTTATTTCATTGGGGATTATTTCATTTTCATCATTGGGATTTATTTCATATGAAATAACTCCCAAATATTGGGGGTTGTTTCGTTTTCGCATTGGGGTTTATTTCATTTATTTTTGGATGTTATTTCATTCACTGTTTTTGGGTGTTATTTCCAATTTTTTGGGGTTTACTTCATTGGGGATTGTTTCCTGGGCGTTATTTCATTGAGGGGCTTTTCGTGGAGCCCTTAATGACTCCCTAAATGCGAAGCAATTTGTCATAAATGATGTGTTTAAAAATTAACACAACGTCATGGAAAATATCTTTTACAATTCATGTAAACAAACAAAATTAACTCATGCAATAGCGGATGATTTTCATCAAATATGCATGAGTTCTGTGCACTTGTTAAAAAAAAGTGCAGTTCATAAAAATATTCATGTAAACACATGATCTGCAATGACACGGTAATGTTAAAATCCTTATTGTTTTCACCTTAATTTAATTACTTCGTCACCAGTTAAACCCCTGCAAATTCAATTTTTTGTCATAGATTTTTTTGCTGGAATGTTCATTGTAGACATTGTGTTACATTTTTGACGATTTATTTGAGGACTGCACAAATATCATATTTTGCTTTTATTTGTTGTAAATATCAGTGGATATTGACTGTTGGCATATCTGGGAAGTAATAAGTACTTCGTCAACTTCTTGTAACAAGACTTTACGAGTTTTTTTGGATTGCTTTTTAATATGGAAACAAACTTTTTGTACGTAGGTATCTCTGAAACACATGTCGGTTATCTATGTTGTATTTTGTTGTTTTGATTAAAAAAAATGTTTCCGACTACATAAAAAATTATATTTCCTTTAATAATTTGTATGTTTAAGGCAGTAAATAAATGGAGTTGACAATAGGGCAATGCTTTGACGAAAGCGCGACTATAGTTAGAGAATATACACATCGATGGTCAGAAGATGAAAGGCCCTAAACCGTATTTTTTAATAAATTGAGTTTTTCAGTGATTTGTATTTGTATTAACAGTTTAACAAGAAATTTTATAAAACGAGTTAGATTACGAAAATACAGTTTCTTTTAATTTCTTTCTTCTGCTGTAAAGTTACAATTATTTAAGTTATGGCCTTTCTACTTGTGACCAACTTGTGACTAACTAATTCAGTTATGTGTTTTTTACTGAAATTTCAGGAGATCAAAAATAGCATTTTATTTTTTTACTTAACAGTATTAAACTTACGCATATTGACTATTGTTTATTTTTCAAACAATCAAGATATCCTTAAAGGGTTTGATGAATGGATGTATGACCAATAAACCTTCAAAGTAGAGCAATAAAAAAAAATTTAAAAATTGTCACATAACCGATTCCGTCAGAGCAGCGACGATATGTCGATAAAATCAACATTTGAGAAAAATATCTGATACATTCTCTGTTTGTATAAAATTTTTTAAATTAACTCTTTATTAACAAGTTTGGCGTAAAAAGATTTGAATTATGTAATAATGTAGGCATATCAGATAAATTAAAAATTACCTTCATATCGCTTCGTTTGTCTTACCTTTCACAAATTAATATAAATATTATTGAAAATATTAAAAAAAAATTCAAAAATAACAACAAATATATCTGTAGATGCCAAAAGTTTTAGAATATATCAATTTAACTCATCCACAGATATTTTAAAGTTTTCTATATTGCTCATATGTGTACAGTAAATTACCTCTTCAAACTTTTTTTTGTCGTTTTTCTATACTGTATAATTATTTCTAGCTAGAAAACCTAACTTAATAATATAATCATCATATACATAACTATTATCATAATGTGATGAATTTAATGTAAATGTCTTAGACAATAATTCTTCCACTTTTTTTAAGGCGCAACCAAGCGTAAAGGTATACCGAAACGAAGATAAGATTTTATTACATAATAGGTAAATATAAAAAAGTTTATACATAAAAAACATAAAAAACTGTTAGTTATTTAAGACTACACATGAATATTAATGAAAAGAGTAATTTTTTTCTTTTCTTAATAAAGTCTACTCGTGCAGATGTGGAGTTATAGAGTTGCAATCTAAACAAATAGGAAAATTTGATATTTTAACTAGCTGACCCGATCCGCGTTGCTGGCCCTAAGCAAACATTAGTGATGTATTACCACACGATTTAAATTGAGCTTTTAAATACCTATCATAAAGTTTTTTTTACAGAATAACTTACAATATGGTGTAGATATGGGCTCAATCAAAAAGAAACGCATGTATTTAAGGCAAATTGTAAATTATATTTATTTATTATTATTGAATTATTTATTATTATACCCTTCACCTGTGGTGCACAAGGGTATATATGTATAGCTTTGTCATTCCGTTTGTAATTTCTACAATTTTCATTTCCGACCCCATAAAGTATATATTTTCTGAAAGCTTATGAATAGCGGAGTCGATTAAGCCCTGGCCGTCTGTCCGTGTGTTGATTGAAATATACTCTTAGAAGCAAATTTATGTTCCTCAGATCTGATTATGGTATCAATCTTTTGGAAATATCCGGGAATGAATCGCTATTGAAATTCAGCACAATAGCCCCATAACTTTCTGAGATATGAGCAAAAAACCACGACTACCTCGTTTTTTTCACAATTACAACAACAACATACATATATACTGGTTAGAGTAAACGTGGCATCGAATCCCAACTGAGCCAAAAAAAATTTTTTTTATTTAATTTTTTTATTTTATATGTATATAATTTATATTTTGATTATTTTTATATTTTTTTAATTTAAAAAAAAAATTTTTTTGTTATTTTTTTGAAAAAAAAAATTTTTCATTTTTTTGCAAAAAAAAAATTTTTTATTTAAAAAAAAAAAATTTAACAAAAATATTTCCTAAAATATAAGCTAGTCCAGCCTAAATTTATTCATGTAAATAAAAATCAATTTTATTACATTTATCCCGACGTTTCGTCAATATTTGTTGACTTTTTCAAGGGAATAGTAAATAAACAAGGAATTTTTATAACATTACAGATTTAACATTTAGCCGGAACATTTAAGATTTTATTTTTATTTATTTATATATAAAATTTTTCTATTTGTTTACTATATTGCAACTCTATAACTGTTATAACTGTTATAGAGTTGTAGAGTGTTTAACAAACATTTTTTAACTAAATTTCATTAAATTAAAAATATCACAAAAAGTTTCTTTGTTGTATCAATTTGGCGTTGCATATATTTGTATGAATATACCTGGGTTGCGGCTAATGACTTTAGTCATATTTAGTTTCTATGGACATTTATAAAAGGAATGTTCATTATTAAGAGACTTTTGTACAAACAACAAAATATCTTAAACATATCGTTATATCATACTTGCAGCTTAAATAATAAAGTGTAATGATGACACATTTTACATATTATTTTCCATAATCATCCATCCCGGAGGTGGCAAAAATATAAAATTATGTGTGACACAATTATTATTTAAAAAAACATAATATTAAAACAAATATTTATATAACATTTTGCATAAAAAACAAATAATGACATTAACTTTGATTCGATTTTGGTCTTGCGTCAATAAACTGATTGGTAATAGCAGAAGTATCAACCCATCACTTTTATATAAAAAATGTATCATCAGCATCAAAAATATCCCTAAAACACAATTTATCTGTTCGTTTTTACTTTGACTTTTTTGTATATTATTTAGCTAATAATACTGGCAGTCATTGACTTCATGAGAATTAAGTTGAACTTAAACTTGACTTTTTTTCTGACGCCTTCAAACAGGGCATAATATAATAAAGTTAAACAATCAGAAAATTTTCCAAAAATGCTTTTTTCATATTCATCATGTGAAATTAAATAAAAAAGATACTTTATTTGAAGAAATTTTGTAGTTTTGTGTAATTAACTTAGACATTAAAGGGGAATGATCGAAAAATGTTAATTAAGTTGGTAGTCATTGCAAACACATACATATACACAAGAAAGTTTAAATACGTACTATCTATAATCTTAACACTACACGCAAAGAAAAATCATTGTTACGACATGATTACGACGGTCATATTATATTCCTTTTTACAATATTTGGTTATCGAAAACAGGTAATAGTTATTTTAGTTATGTTTCATAATTTATTTCGTCACGATAATGAAGCTTTTGTTTGAATTTTATCATTTAATGTTTGCTTTTCATTAAAGCTTCGATATGGTTATCTTTTAAAAATAGTATGATTTAAAAGTTATTACGAAACAAATAATTTAATAGTTCTACAAAAATAACATCATTATTTATTTATTTATTTATTAAAGTCTATGGAATAATCCTTACAGACTAATTTAAATACAATTTATACAAAACATAATTAAGAAATTACAAATAATTTAACAAAAACAAATATAAATGACATTTTTATATATGAAAATTAAAATATAATAAATTTTTAGGTTATTGTATTTAAGTGTAATATAATATCTCTTTTCACGATTTCCAAACTTTTATTAAAATCTATAAATGGATAAAATAAATTGAATTCATCACAGATTCTGCGAAATGGATCAAAATTAGCATAGTTTGTGCTGTAATATTTTATGCTTAGGATATTATAATTTCTTAATGATCGAAGAGGAATATGTAAATTTATTTTGCTAAGAAGAAATTCGGAATGAAGACTACCGTTCATTAATTTTAACAAAAAAGTAACATTTAGCATATGTCTACGACTTTTTAATGTCGGCAACTTAATAAGGGCGAGGCGATGTTCGTATGATGGCAATCTTATGTTAGGGTTCCAACGCAAACCGCGAAGACAAAACAACAGAAACTGTTTTTGAACTGACTCAATTTTGTTAGAGTATACTTGATATTGAGGGTCCCAAACAACAGATCCATATTCAAGAATTGGTCTAACTAGGGTAGTAAACAATTGCTTTGTTGTATATGGATCGGAAAACTCCTTAGCCCAACGTTTTATGAACCCAAGTACTCCAGTAGCCTTATTGACTGTTAACAATATGTGACTTTTAAAGTCTAATTGTGTATCCAAAAGTACGCCAAGATCATTAAAATTATCAACCAAATCTAGAACTATATTATTCATAATATAGCTACCATTTATTCGACTTGATCTTGTAAAAATCATATATTTACATTTTTTCGCATTAAGATCCATTAAGTTAATGCTACACCAGGTAGTTAAATTATTAATATCATTCTGCAAAAGAACTTGCTGATCAGAGTTGTTAAAGGAAATAAATAGTTTTACATCATCTGCATACATTAAAGTTTTTGAGTGTTTAATTGCAGAAGGAAGATCATTTATAAATAGTGTAAATAGGAGGGGCCCTAGGTGACTACCTTGAGGAACACCTGATATTACATTTATACAGTTTGAATATGAATGACGAAATTTAACAGATTGTGTTCTGCCTTTTAAGTATGAACCAAGCCATTTAAGAAGCGATAAACTAAAACCCATCCGATCAAGTTTAAACAGCAAAAGATCATGATTAACTTTATCAAACGCCTTACTAAAATCGTTATATATAACATCCGATTGCATGCCATTAACAAATCCTTCATTTACCAAAGTTGTCAACTCTAGAAGATTCGTAGCTGTAGAACATGATTTACGAAATCCATGTTGTGTTGGAGATAATATAGATGATGCGTGATGCGACAGTGTATCATATATAAGTTTTTCAAATAATTTTGGTATAACACTTAATTTAGCTATGCCTCTATAATTTGAAATATTAGCTTTAGATCCAGATTTAAACAGTGGAATTATAAACGATTCTTTCCAAATTGAAGGAAAATAACCCGTCTTAAGAGATATATTATATATATGAGTCAATGGAATGTATAGTATTTGTGCGCATTGCTTTAAAATACAACTGGGGACGCCGTCTGGGCCAGCAACGTTTGACGATTTTAGCTTAGATAGGGCGTTTAAGACGGTTTGCTGGCTAATGGATGGTATAGAAAAAGTTGTGGATTCAAGGATTGTGTACGAATATTGATAGTTAAAGGATGACGAAGAGTAAGTTGATGCAAAAAAGTCAGCAAACATATTACTAATGGACTTATCATCCGAAGATTCTGAATCACCATATTTCATAATCGAAGGATATTCAGCCGATCGTCTTTTAGAATTAACGAAATTATAAAATGATTTTGGATCCTTTTTGAAATTATTTCTTATTTTATCTAAATAGTTTTTATAAGCTAATTGATTAGCAATAGTATATTCAGATCTTGATATTGAGTACTTTGCATAACACAACAACGTTCCATATTTTTTATAACTTTTATACAATTTATTTTTCCTGTTTTTAAGCCGAGATATAAATTTTGTGTTCCAGGGGGGACCATTAGCTTTAGAAGGAAACACTCTAGGTACAGATGCCAAAAAACATTCATTAAGTATATGGTAAAATGTCAGTAAACAGAGGTTTTGAAATCATATTCGAAGTTATTTAAAATTACATATTACCATTAAATAATAAGTGAAACAACAATATGATTACAAAGCAATCAAGCTTTGAAATCTTTTAATCATAATTTGTTCTTCTTCTTGATGAATAAATTTGTATTTTTGAAAAGTTTGCCATGTAAAAAAAATTATACAAAAATTTTAAATAAATAATTAAAATTCATATAAAAAGTTATATTTAAAAAGCAGGATAATTAATAATTAATTTTATAGACATACCAGCTGACCCGGAGCGCAACTTTTGAAATTTCATTAAATTAATAATAAACAAATATAACAAAATTGCAAAGTTTATAAATAAATACCAGAACTTGGATAAAAAATTTGCATCTAATTTTATGCAAATAGAAGCTACCACAGCCAATCGAAAATGAAATGAATTGTTAAGGCTCAGGACGAAGCATTGTGATCCCGCTGAATTCCAATCTTACCGAAAATCTTACTCCACGGTTGGGAAAATCAGTGTGCACAAAACAGAATTGACTTTTTCCTTGTGTACGTTTGGTAAATGTTACTTTTTGTAGTACTATAGTACTAATACATACATATATGCTAAGTCTGGATCCACTAAGAAAGGATTTTTGTAAAAAGGTTCCCTTTAGAGCTTTAACAAATCTAATTTGCTAGTTTTAAGGACTTGGAGAGTTTAGAGTAACAGCGATATTTTTTTACCACCTTTTATAGCACAATAAAGGGCTAATTATATTTCACTTATTTCTAACTAACTAAATAAAAAAAAAAAAAATGGGACCCCATATATACAATACATTATGATGCTATTGAATCCGTTCAAAAGCAGTTTCTGTTTTTTTGTCTTCGTGGGTTAAACTTTAACCCGATGAATTTGTCTTCGTATTCATTTGTTTTCAACATAATTACTGGCGTGATAGGATCTAGTTTCCTAATTAACAATATTTCGTTTAAATTACCACAACGCCCATCACGTAGTTTTACCCTTCTAGTGGTTTCATTTTCTAGAGTCAATTATTCTAATATGGACCCTTTAGTAAGAATGTGTAATAACTTCAACAAATATTTTAAATTTATAGATTTTTCTTAAACTTCCAATACAATTAAGAACAAAATAATAGTCTATTTAAATTCATAATTTTTATAAATATAATTGTTTTATTTCATATTGTATGTATTAAACGTTTAATTATAACTTTATGTAACGTATATATGTTTTAATTGTCTGTAAGGATTTATTTCCATAGACAAATAAAATAAATAAATAAATAAATAAACTTTTGATAAAGTCGTGTGAATTCGCCTTGGTCGTGTGTTTTAAAAAATAAATATTACAAATAAAAGAGAATAATATTTAAAGCAAAATATTTTAAGTAATTTATTTTTTAATTGAAACATAAGAAAACTATAAATTTTCAAATCTTGCATTTAATTAGAAAAATAGCTATAACTCCGAAAGTATTGGTCATTTTAAAAATATCACAATATCGTTTTAAAGAGTTATACCTGGAGAATTTTTTCTGGCATTCTGTTTTAAATTTGCAAATGTTAAGTTACGACAGTGTTTATTAAATACTTTCGCATCGTCTACCTTCATTGTCATCATAACTTGTTCAAAACTGCCATGTTTATCATTTCATAATACGTTTATTTAGCATTGTAATTGAAATGTGACTATCAATACGAACCACAAATTTCGTTACTTCAGTTTTAAATATTTATTAACATTATTTTCTCAAAGGGAATAAAAACAAACAAAAATAATCGGAGGTAGAAAACATTTAAGGCTATATTTCATATAGAAAGAAATAGAATAGATGACATAGTTTTCCCTTCGTAAAGCTTGTCAAGTTTGTTTTATTTGTAAAAAAAATTCTTGCGTAGAGTGTGTATATTATGTGAGAGTTGGCAATTCTACCATTTAAAGCACTTTAATTTTATTAGACATTTAAAACACAAGTTGCGTGACTTCAAAATTTCGATTTATTTAAGTCGCCCAATTTGATTTCATGAAAGAAAAGCTAAGAGGCCATTTGTTCCAACTTGGAATCACAGGAATCAATATATTTGTAAGAGCTAGTAACTTTGCCATTGAAATAACTGATGTAAGTGTTGAACATAGTTGCCACATCAAATAGTGTTTGGCATAGTTCACAGCAAAATTGTAAAAATTTTAAATTTATAGAATTACTAGCCAAACCCGGCGCGCGTTGCTACGCCCCTTAATGAATCGAAATGCATTCTGAATTTTAATTGAATATCAAGTGCAAAAACCTAAAAATTATAATTTTTTTATGGGCGTGGCATTTCCCACTTTTCTAGTCACGAAATTGTAAAGTCATAACAGCTCAATATGTGTGCAAAGTTTCAGAAGAATCGGACCAGTGCAAGTATCCCAAAATTAAATTTGTTTTTATGGGCGTGGCCTTGCCCACTTTTCTAATCACGAAATTGTAAAGTCATAATAGCTCAATATGTGTGCAAAGTTTCAGAATAATCGGTCCAGTGCAAGTACCTCAAAATGATACCTTTTTTTTATGGGCGTGGCACTGCCCACTTTTCTAATCTTGAAATTATTTAGTCATGACAGCTCAATATGTGTGCAAAGTTTCAGAAAAATCGGTCTGATGCAAGTACCTCAAAATTATAGCCTTTTTTATGGGCGTGGCCCCGCCCACTTTTTTAATCACAAAGTTATAAAGTCACGACAGCTTAATATGTGTGCAAAGTTTCAGAAAAATCGGTCCAGTGCAAGTACCTCAAAGTTAAAACTATTTTAGGGGCGTGGCCCCGCCCACTTTTCTTATCACGAAATTATTTAGTCATGACAGCTCGATATGTGTGCAAAGTTTGAGAAAAATCGGTCAAGTGCAAGTAGCTAAAACTGATAACTAATTTTTTATGGGCGTGGCCCCGCCCACTTTTTTTCATCCATAAACACTCCCCAGTATGTGTACAACAACTTACCAAAGTTTGAGCCCGATCGGTTTTACAGTTTCAGAGTCTATAGCTAACACACACACACACACACAGAGTTTCACTTTTATATATATAGATATATCTTTTTGTATGTATGTATCTCATATCTCACTACGTTTAATTATTCGAACAAAATTAGCAAATCGAGCTGCAAGAAATTTTTTTTCGAAACTAAATTTTGTAAGAAAACACACAAAGTACAATAAATTTAGTGTCATGTACTTAACTGAAGTATAGATCTAAAAAGAAAATTAGCCACTAGTAACTAACAAACACTAAATAGGCATGCACAAATTAGTTACAAAAAAAAAAAAAAAATTATTTACTTCTTTAAAGTATGTAAACAAAAAAACTTTTAGGTAAAAAAACACGTACATAAAAATTACAATAATTTAAAATATGTATTCGTGTAAAAATTTATTTCACTTAAAACTTTAACAAAACTGAAGAAATTTTCTAACTTAGATGTATAACTTAGATTTACTTTCTTTTATTTTGGTTTTATTTATTTTTTACCTTAAAACTTAAATAATCATGTGAAACAATAAATCAATATTTTTAAAAACAATCTATACAAACAAATTTACCTTATTTCCAAATCATAAAAACAAAGATAATTTTTTATAAGAATGAACAGATCAACACTTTAATTACAATTTTGTTAAATGCAATTTTGTTAATGTCATTAAACAATGACAATGTGTCATTGTGCGGGTTTAACGATTGCACGCGTAACTCTACTTTCGTACACACTCGTTTGTATTATAAACCCTTGTATTATAAATAGGGTGATCGATTATTCGACTTTTTCAAGAAACCGGTTTTCAAATAGTTTGAAATTTAGAATTAAAAAAAAACCGGTTGCAATTTTGAAAATTGATAAAAAAAACCGGTTAACCGGTTCGAATATATAAAATATAATATATAAGGAAAAAATTAAAAAACATTGTAAAAAACGATTATAATAAAAATTATACCTAAATATTAAATTTTTACAGTTTATATACATTCGTTTGGCTGCACAATTACGCAATAACGCAATAACTGACATGAATGCAGTTGAATAATCTAGTTTTAATTAGTTGAATTTAAGGACAAAAGGTACCCTTTACAAGTAAAATAAATATATACAATAAATTAATCTATATATATAAAAATCAATGTGTGTTTGTATGTTTGTTTGTGCTTTATAGACGGCTAAACGGCTGGACCGATTTCCTTGAAATTTTCACAGAATCTTTCTGTATGTCTGGAAGGAACTATAGGCTATACTTTCGTTTGAAATTGTCAGTGGGCGGGTTGCCACGCCCTATTAAAGAATAAGTATTAAATATTATATATCACGAAAGTTAATGCAGGTAGAGTCTTCAAATTAAGTACGGTAAGCTTTGACATCCACACGAACATTTGGGTAAAAAATGGGCGGACTTGGAATAGTAGGCGTGGCCACATGAATTGAATACTAAAATTCGTATATTTGGAAAACGAAATCGATTAGAGTAGTAAAATTTCGCAAGAGCAACTTTGACATCCAAATAAACATTTCTGGAAAAAATGGGTACATTGGCAATAGTGGGCGTGGCACCTGCCATATGAATGAAATACTAAAATTTGTATATCTGGAAAACGATATCGATTAGAGTACTAAAATTTTACAAGAGGAACTTTGACATCCAAATAAACATTTCTGGAAAAAATGGGCACATTAGCAATAGTGGGCGTGGCACCTGCCATATGAATTAAATACTAAAATTTGTATATCTGGAAAACGATATCGATTACAGTACCAATATTCTACAAGAGCAACTTTGACACCCAAATGAACATTTTTGGAAAAAAAGGGTACATTAGATATAGTGGGCGTGGCACCTGCCATATGAATTAAATACTAAAATTTTTATATCTAGAAAACGATATCGATTAGAGTACTAAAATTTTGCAAAAGCAATTTTGACATCCAAATAAACATTTTTTGAAAAAATGGGTGCATTATCAGTAGTGGGCGTGGCACCCACCATATGAATTAAATACTAAAATTCGTATATCTGGAAAACGATATCGATTAGAGTACTAAAATTTTGCAAGGGCAACTTTGACATCCAAATAAACATTTTTGGAAAAAATGGGTATATTACCAATAGTGGGCGTGGCACCAACATATGAATTAAATACTAAAATTTGTATATCTGGAAAACGATATCGATTAGAGTACTAAAATTTTGCAAGGGCAACTTTGACATACAAACAAACATTTTTGTAAAAAATGGGTACATTAGCAATAGTGGGCGTGGCACCTGCCATATGAATTAAATACTAAAATTTGTATATCTGGAAAACGAAATCGATTAGAGTACTAAAATTCTACAAGAGCAAATTTGACACCCAAATGAACATTTAGGCAAGAAATGGGTGCATTATCAGTAATGGGCGTGGCACCAACATATGAATCTATATATATAAAAATCAATGTGTGTTTGTATGTTTGTATGTTTATATGTTTGTATGTTTGTATGTTTGTTTGTGCTTTATAGACGGTTAAACGGCTGGACCGATTTCCTTGAAATTTTTACAGAATCGTCCTGTATGTCTGGAAGGAACTATAGGCTATACCTTGATTTGAAATTGTAAGTGGGCGGGGTGCCACGCCCTATTAAAGAATAAGTATTAAATATTATATATCACGAAAGTTAATGCAGCTAGAGTCTTCAAATTAAGTACGGTAAACTTTGACATCCACACGAACATTTGGGTAAAAAATGGGCGGACTTGCAATAGTAGGCGTGGCCACATGAATTAAATACTAAAATTCGTATATTTGGAAAACGATATCGATTAGAGTAGTAAAATTTTGCAAAAGCAACTTTGATATTCAAATAAACATTTATGGGAAAAATGGGTGAATTAACAATAGTGGGCGTGGCACCCACCATATGAATTAAATACTAAAATTCGTATATTTGGAAAATGATATCGATTAGAGTAGTAAAATTTTGCAAAAGCAACTTTGATATTCAAATAAACATTTATGGAAAAATGGGTGAATTAACAATAGTGGGCGTGGCACCTACCATATGAATTAAATACTAAAATTCGTATATCTGGAAAACGATATCGATTAGAGTACTAAAATTTTGCAAAAGAAACTTTGATATTCAAATAAACATTTATGGAAAAAATGGTTGCATTAACAATAGTGGGCGTGGCACCTGCCATATGAATTAAATACTAAAATTTGGGGTGGCAAAGCACACCGGGTATTAGCTAGTACATAAATAAATAAGACTTTTTAAAAGGCTGCTATAAATTTTTGTATCTTCTTCTGTACATTTTTTTAAATGTTAAATAGATCTTTTAAATTAATACGCACTAACGTATTTTGTTTGAAATGATTTCTGTAATTTGAAATACATTTTCATAGTAACTAGTTTGTTCGATGGTTTAATTGAAATTTAAGTTGACAGGCACTCACTGCCATTAATTAGAATTAGGATCTGAAAGGAGAGATTATTGGTTTTTCTTTATTGTAACTACACTTTTTACCTTAAAGTGATCGATGAGCTAAGTTTAAGCTTCAATTACTTTCAACTTTTAACGTTGGGGTTATATCCTATAAAAAAATAATATTTTAGCTTAATTATTTTTCTTATTTTACATTTGTTTTTTAAACAACAAATAAATTTCTTACAATATTATGGAAGAATATTTAATAGTTTTTATTTTCTGATTTTTGGAAACTTTTCGCGTACTAAATATACCATGGTACGATTGGTTACAAAGATATATGAAAATAAACTTAAAAAAATAAAAAACCGGCTTTTTCGGATAAAAAAACCGGTGTATTCGACATTCGAAAAATCAACATTTAGAAAAAACCGCGAGCTAAAAGAGGAAAAAACCGGATTTTCCACCGGTTGTAAAACCGAGTCGATCACCCTAATTATAAACCTTTCCAACTAAACAATCACAATCACACAATCTGCTTGCGCTAGTAACAAATGATTAAATGAAAATATAATTTGTATTTTTGTACACAGAAAAAAAATAATGCTTAAAAACTTTTAAATCAATAAATACAGTAAAAACTCGATTCCTGCACATACTCGCTACTTGCACACCTCGATTTTTACGACACGAAATTTTTTTTCATTACGTCCTCAGTGCTTGTAGTACTAAGTACTCAGCATTAATTATGTTCTTGAAATGGGCAGAGCAAAACAATGCTTCCTTAGAAGAAGTAATGACACTCCAGAGACTTAGAGGCAGCGCAGTACTGAATAAGAAAGTCTTCGTAAAGCAAACGCGTATAGAAAGTTTCTTCAATATTAAATAAAAATTTAAATATTTTAAAGTTTACTGAACGAAACTATAAATCAAAATAAATGTTGTGGTAAAGCAACCTATAGAAATGCTTTTAAATTGTATAAAAAATTATTATTCGGTACTTGCCAAGGCATATCCATAAGGTATATGCAACGGCGAATTGATACAACAAAGCAACTTATCATGGGATGTTTTATGTCAAGGCTAATTCGTATATCAGGGATGGAAAAGTTGTTTTTACATATTACATATAATAAAATTTGATTAAAAAGGATATAATTGTTTGAATCACATTATTAATGGCGCAAAAGTAACAAATATACATAAATTAAGCACATTTATTATCAAGAAAGTACACTAAAGTTAATTGTTTAATACCGAAACCAAAATCACATTTCCTATCCCTGCATTAATAAATAAAATCAAGGCGAATTAAACCAATTTTGACAAAAAGTTTCCCCATCAGCTGGGCTGATAATTTCACCTGTATGAATTCGCCTTGGTACTTGCAGAAAACTAAAAACTTGCGTTTATGAATCGAGTTCAAGGCGAATTCATATCAGGTTATGTAATGAAGCCAGCTGATTGTTTTTTGCTCGTTTTATTTTAACGGCATAATATCCAAGTTTGTTTACATTAAAATTAATTTTTATGTGCGTTGGTTGAAAAATTTTATAAAATTGATAAAGTTTGTAAAAGAAATTATAAAAATACTAATATTTGTGCAATACCTTATTGGTAAATACAAATACAATTTATAATAAGAATAAACAAAATTTTGAATGTTTTTAATTCAGATAATACAAACTTCCCGTTGTATTTGTCTTAGTGGTTTTAATTTGTGAAAATTGTGAAGAATATTTTAAAAATGTTTTAATTTTAAAAATGTTTGTGTAAATTTATCAAAAATACATTTTTAATTAAAAGTAAACAAACAATTTATTTTCTTGTGTTTTGACATTCTCCGGGCCATTTTTGTGTTTGTTGTAGGGATGTTGTCTCCTGATATTAATTCGCCTTGATCGTGTTTCTACTGTAATTGATTTATTTATACATTTTCATCATATTTATTTAATAAATTTTAATGATTTTTAATTTGTATGAAAAAGAAAGAAAATTATGTCATTTAAAAAATACAAATTGAACGTAAAATTTTTATCAAAGAAAATACATATTTTGTGAATAAATTAAGGCGATGTGTTATTAAGGTCTGCTTACTATTTTATATTTATATTTAATCTTATTATTTATCTCGTTGACATTTAATTAATTCCAAAAATTCACTTGAATTAAATTTTGCGTACCAGTTGAGCTGCGAGTGTATTAGTAAAAAAAATATGTGATTGTATTGAGTTTTTCAAACTGTAACTCGCTTGTGTAAACGCTAAGTAAGATCCAAATCCTTGCTAATAATCCACAAGAATTAAAATTTTTGATGTTGTTGCATACATATGTCGTTAAAATTAGTTATATTCCGAACGTGATATTTTCAAGCTATTCTAAAAAGGTAAGTTATCAAGCTATAAATTTCTTTAATTTTTAGAGAAAACCCTTTTTAGCGAAATCTTTCGTTCTAGGTCGTTAATGCTACTTAGTCTTTGTGCTAATATTCCCCTAATAAAAGTCATAATCCCAATTCCATTAAAATCTCGACTCAGTCAAGAAACCAGTCCCTTTTATGCTATTCCTTGGGGATTTTAAATTCGAACTCCTTAGGTATTCCAAATTCGGGATAGTGTCGCCGTTTAAGTTTTCGCTTCTAATACGCCCAGGAAATTTACCAAGGAAGTATTTCAATTCTTATCCTCTTCCTCTTATGCTCAACATGTTTATTTCGTCCGACAGTCCCATGCGAGTTAGATGAGTTCTTTCTTCTTCATGTGACTTTTTATTACACTAGTAATCACCTAAATGTTAGTCTACTCAGTTTCAGAATCTCCATCGATTTTCAAGTTCATTTTTAAACCTCTAAAATGGTTAAGCATTTTCCAAGGTGCTGGAATTCAAAAATGATTAATGACATTGATTTCGTAATTTAAATTCATTTTTATTATTTTTTTCTGTGTACAAGTAGCAAAAGAAAAAGAAATAAAAAATATCAAAGAACATAAATTTGTTGTAATTTTTAAAATTCAACACAGGTATTTGATTGTTTAATTTATAGTTTCAACTTTAATTTGTCAAGCCGAAACATGCTTTGAAAACTCAAGCGTTCTTTTACTGTGAAAATGTTCAGAATTGAGATGGCGCCTAGTGATAAATTATTATGTAAGCCTTTTAACTATTTCAAAGAGCAATTTATCAATTAACTAAAGCCCTTTTTTGCAAACATGTACATAAACATAAATATTTAAATTCTCATAAATCTATCTTCCCTGGCTATCTTTAAAGACAACATTGTTAGAATTGACACTCGTAGGCAAGTATCGCATAACATAAATGCATTTTTATCTAAATTAGATTCATGTTTGCTTATTTAAACCTTTTTAGCTGCTCTAACTCCAAGTGTGATTTCTAAATTAGTTCAACTGGTTTGTTTCTACAGTTTTGAATAAGAAGACATTGATATCACTTGAAGTTGTTGGATGGAGAATTGTATCAGCACTATAGCTTTACTTTACACTATTATTTTCCATTTCTAGTCTGTCACAGATAATAATTGTGATATGACAACCGGAAATCATGCTAACGTGTTTTTGTGCATTCAACTTCATCGTTCTTACGTTCATATTCTTCTTCTTTTACATCTTCTTAGATTTTGTTACTTAAGATGATGCCAAGATCTTTCTTTTTTTGGAATATTCACAGAAGCTTTTGCTAAATACATTCATACTTTTATGGGCATGTGAGTAAGTTATTTAAGTATGTTTGTAATTTCATTTACTATTTATTTTAGCTTTTGCTTACATTTTTAACTGTTTATTATCATGGTTTGATGCGTATCTTTGCCACAATTAAAAGGAAATTAGCTCGCCATGTAATGACAACTACTAACCAAACAACAAAATGTACATCCAAGTCTCTCATACCTACATATATAGTGTGTACAAATAAGCCAACATCTTTGCTTTTACATTATGCTGAAACTGTAATTTTTTCTTTGTGAATATTAGCAAGATTTTTGTGTATTTTCTGGTTGGTTTTTCGAAGATCAGATAACAGCCTTTACTAGTGATTTGTTTGTTCATCTAAAATAGAAAATAATAGTAACAAACATCCATAAATTTCTTTGAGTGAGGAAATAAATTCTCACATTTCCCCCAACGGTTTTTCTTTTTACGAATTTATTTAAAATTATTTTTAACTTGGATGATTGGGTCATTCACCATAAACGATATTTATTATAAGAAATGCGGCAATTGTAGCAGTATTACAAGTAAGAGTGCTATATTAGGTCGTGCCGAATCTGTAAATATCCTACACCAACATACACAAACATATGTAGACGTAGTGCCACATAGTAGCTTAGTTTTTATTTCAGATTTAATATTAAGGGTACTCACAAAGGGTAGTGCAAACTGTGCAAATTATTGCAAAAATTAATTATTTTTTTAGCATAACAACAAAATGTATGCATTTGCAGTTTGCTTTACTTTATTTGCTCTATAAAAAGCTTAAGTAAAATTGACATGTATACACATGCTCAGAAGCAAATAAGTGACAACTGCTGTTTTTCACATTTCGACCGCCATTAATTTTATGTAAAAGAAAACTAAAATTACAAGAAATTTCTTTCAGTAACATTAAATTTAAAAAATAGAAGCTTTTGAAAAAAATAATGTATTTCCGATTAAAAAAGGACGCTCACGATCTGTCGCAAATTTGCACAGGTTTCATCGTGAGTAACCTTATTAAACGCTATTTTGCTTTATTCTTTCTGACGCCATCTTTGATTTTGAATTATTATATCGTTAGCTGTATTCTACTAGTCAAGCCCTTTCATTTGATACTTATATTGATGGGAATACTATTCAGGTATCACAATGGGATCATTAAAATAGACCCAAGTGAGCTGCACAACAGCTGCCTGTTCTACCTAACCTAACCTATATTGATGGGATTGATAAAAAAAATTTCAGCCATTTTGTTTAGAGCGCCAACTCTTTTTTTACTGTACTCTAAAAAAAACTTTACTGTTCTCTATATAAAAACTATACCGCATTTAGTTTAAAGTGAATAACATTTTCAACACTTCAAAATCAATAGTGCAAGAAAATGGTTTTTCATGTACCTTAAATGCAAAATAGTTTGTTGTAAATGATGTGCTTCAAATTATGTAGGTACATGCAAACGCATGCATAATATCTTAACAATTCATGTAAAGGCTATAATACACAACATGTTTTTTACATCTGACTTTAAAAGTTGTGAGACTTATGTAAATCTACATGTCCGCCAAAATTGTACTTTTACAGACCACCGTCGCACAGAGGAGTATTTGGCCTGAAAAGCTGGCCAAATAGGCAAAACTAAATTTTAAGAAATTTAAAGAACTAAGTACGCAGCTCGACAGACAACAATATTTTACATTATATTGTAAATTTTTAAGACTTTTAGTTACGATTTGTAGCTCTAATACCCTGCTAAAGTCGGGAAAAATAAAAAAATTATATGAGATTTAAATGTTTTTTTTTCGGTTTCTGGATGTTTATATGATATTTTTTGCGGCTAAACGAATAAAGGTTTAACAATCATTTTTTTTTTTCGCTGAAAGGTTTGACCAAAAGTGATTTACAAAAAAAAAAAATTAAATATGTTGAATATTCATGTTGAAACAATTCGTTCAAAAGCTAAAAAAAAAAAGTTAAGTTTAAGAAAAAGAAGAGGTTTTTGAAAGTGAGGTTAGCATCTCTACGAATTATGTTTGGTACCACAATAAAATTTGGAATCTCTTATTTTAGAAACAAAAAAAGGTCTGCGCAAGTTTGCGCCATTATTTTTGACGATTTTTTTAAATTTTCCCATTTCTTCTATTTTTACTCATCTGGCACTTTTTATACCCACCACCAAAAAAATGGTGGGGGTATATTCATTTTGTCATTCCGTTTGTAACACATCGAAATATCCATTTTAGACCCCATAAAGTATATATATTCTGAATCGGGGTTTGATTTGATGACGATCTAGCTATGTCCGTCCGTTTGTCCGTCTGTCCGTCTGTTGAAAGCACGATAGAGGTCGCACCGAAAAAGCTAGACGGCTCAAATTTTGCCAGAATCTTTCTTATAGACAAGGTTTGTTTGGTATTGAAAATGGGCTAAATCGGAATATTAGGAAGAGAGTTATAGCTCGAAAAGCAAGAGTAGGTCTAAAAAACCGTGTTCTTCTAACATCGAATAAAATGGAATTGTGTCCAAACGGATAAACGTAGAGTCAGGAAACTTCGGATATATATTTCTCGAGTCAAAAGAATATTTCTCCCCAAAAATTGCATTAGAAAAGGAGTTATAGGTCAAAATGTACGAAAATTTATACCGCTCAGTGTATATTTGAAATTTAAAACGTAATAAAACTGACAAAACTATATGTACGGTTCTGAAATTTTGCAAACATGGATTTTTGGTCAAAGTCTTCGTTATAACGGAAAATAAATGTGCCACGCCCACTTTTTTTTTAAATTTTTTTAAAAATATATTAGTCATACTCATTAGCATTTATTCATTGCAGATGGCAACATCTGTTGAAGGCGCCACTACATTTTGCAAACACTGAGGATGATGTCTTTGCTAAACATCACGTAGAACACTAGATGACTCTAGTAACATTTTTTTGCACAAACTACAAAGGAATTTTATAGGGGTTTGTGAAAACGAAAATGACCGAAGTTTGTTGACAAAAATTAACTAGAGTAATGATTTGTGCCCAACTTTACATATAGTTGTACACACAGTCTTATGAGGTTTAAGATTTAAAAATATTAAAAAAAAATGTGCATCAGTAGATTTAAAATAAGTATTTGAATATTTAAAATACATATTTTAACTAAATTTTTTATCTATCTATTCTTTTGTAAAGGGTGGTTAAATTTTAAGGGCCACAGGGTGATTCAAAATAGACATGCTCAGCATTTTGCTAAAACGGGAAACTTATTAGTAAGATTTTGATTTTTAAAGTTCTATAACATTTTACTTTTAAAAGATTTTCAAACGAAATAAGTTTTGTATAATTTTAAAATTTGTTAGCCATTAGTACATGAAAATAAATTGTTTATAATGTTTAGAAATAATTTTTTTTTATCTTTAGGTCTAAATTTTCCTAAATTCCTTTTTTTAATACACCATAACTTCTAGAAAACATAAGATAACAAAAAGAAAGCACCATTTAGTAGATAAAACTCTCCTCTTTACCCCTATACCACATTGTATACCTGGGACGATCCGACCGTGATCACCAGACCAATTTTTGTGACACAAGGTCAAAAATTTTTTGCAAAATTTTAGTAAAAGAGCTAAACAAATTTTTTTGTAAAGTGTTTTTTTAAGTATTTTAGTTTTTATACCCGCAACCAAAAAAATGGTATATATATATTCTTAATCGGGGTTTTATTTGATGACGATCTAGCTATGTCCGTCCGTCTGTCCGTCTGTTAAAAGCTTGATAGGGGTCCCATCGAAAAAGCTAGTGGGCTCAAATTTTGCCAGAATATGTCTTATACACAAGGTTTGTTTGGAATAGAAAATTGGCTAAATCGGAATATAAGGAAGAAAGTTATAGCTCGTAATGCAAGAGTAGGTCGAAAGAACCGTGTCCTTCCAACATCGAATAAAATGGAATTGTGTCCACCAGCATCTACGTATGAGTCATGAAATTCCAAATATAAACTACCTGAGCAAAAACAATATATCTACCCAAAAATTGCCTAAATGCATGCATTAGGAAGGGAGTTAGAGATCAAAATGTACGAAAATTTATACCGCGCAGTGTATTTTTCAGTATGTTGAAAATTTAAACCTAATAAGAGTGGCAAAATTAGATCTACGATTCTGAAATTTTGCAGGAATTGCTTTTTGGTCAAAAGCTTTCTTCTGACGGAAAATAAATGTGACACGCCAACCTCCCATACAACGTTTTCTCTCAAATTCTTATAATTTCTCTATAAATCGAATAATAAAGGACTTTATTGAAATTTATAAGTTGTATTTATTAGCATAAATAACTTCGACATACCTACTATAACGCCCACTTTTCACGTTATCTAATGTTAATGAAATTTAAATTTATAAAACCGACAAAATTAGAGGTATGATGATAAAATTTGCTACGGAAATCCTTCTAGTCAATGTTATTGTTATGCCAGAAAATTTAGGTGACACGCCCACTCTTACACCCACATCCTATATAATGCTTTATTTCAAATTCTTATAATTTCTCAATGAATAAATATTTTGGAAGAATTACGGACTATATTGAAATATCTAAGTTGTATTTATTAGCAGAAATTTTATAAACACGCTTACTTTAACGCCCATTTTCACTGAAACACTTAATTTACGAAAACATTTTACCAGCATATCGAAGTTATAAAGGGTGGGTTAATTTTAAGGGCCGATGTTGATTTTGAATAAAACACAAATTATTTAGGAAATTATTATCATTTCTTTTTTAATGATAATGTTTGTATGGTTCAATTATGTGTGGAACAAAATATCGGCCAAATGGCCCCCGCGACCTCAACGGCACACCTCGATCCGATAGTCCAAATTTTCAATAACATTGCTGATGCTCAATTGTTTGGCACGATAATGAGTCGAAGTTGACTGTTTTTTTGCCACACTATCGCGATAAACAGCAATGCTTTTCATTTAACGAATTTAGAAGGCATTCATAGATGTTCTAACATTTTATACAGACCTGGGGCCTAATTACGGCATTCGATATCGATCGAAATTTTACTCGAACGATCGAGTACGCCGTGCTTTAGGTATAGAGATTCTAATAAGAGTTTTCAAATTTCGATCACGTTCGAGTGCCGTAATTCGGCCTCTGTTTTAAATTTAAAATTTAACCACCCTCTACAAAGAAAGTGATGTATATTTTATTGTAAAGAGATTATTCCAAGCGATTAACAAAATAATAATTATTGTGCTTAAATGTACACAAAATTGGTGGTGGGTATAAAAGATTCGGCACAGCCGAATATAGTGCTCTTACTTGTTCTTATACATTTATATCATCATAAACTTTTATGTATTTTGAATTATTGATTTCATCTGTTATTCACATCACTTTTAAGACTTTACAATGTTAATACCTGCCTATAATTATGAATTGGAAAAATTCTTTATTATCGATAGTAATTATAAGAGAATGTCCCACACATCCCCATAAAGGATATTTTTATATACGATGATGCAGCTAATGAGGATATACGTACGACATAATAATTATTAAGGCATTTTTATTAGTTTAACTTTTCCGTATATTAAGTATTAAATAATATAAAATAAATATAATAAAGCCTTTTTTTCATAAAAAAGACTGTTTTATAAGAGCCTTACAATTTAAAAAAAAATTTTTTTCAATTAAGTTGGCATGTAGATACAGTCTGTCAAGAATGAGTTTAAACCTAAAAATTCAACATTTGTTAATTCAGTTTTACTATTTATACCGTCTTTTATTCCTGAAGATTGTGGCTTTTGGAAAAATCTAAAAAATTTTAACTTTTTAGTTCTTTAATTTTTTTTTTATTGCATTTTGAAAACAATAAATTTGACGAACTTTTGTTGCGCAGTGTAATTTTTCCAAAATCTGCTACTAGATTTCCTATATCATACTACACCTAAAACTATCAAAAAACTAAAACTTTTAATTCAAAAAACACATTTAATAATTTTGGCCAGCTTTTCAGGCCAAATACTCCTCTGTGCGTCGCTGACTGCTTTGCAGCAGCAGAGATTTCTGCCAACGGCTGATGTCACATTTTTTTACAGAAGAAAATAGAGCGCGCTCTAATTGAAATTTTGTCAGATGTCTCAACACATATTTTGTACAGAAGTAATGTTTTAAAGGTAACACACGACATGTTCGTATTTATTAGTGTGGAATTTGTCAAGTCATATGTAAAAAACACGCAGTGTTTTATAGCCTTAAACAAACATTATGAACTCCTTAAACAAAGGTTTCTTTTCACCTAATATGCGTTGCATGCACTTTTTAGAATAAAATAATTTTATTATTACATTCATATAAACACATGATCTCCAATTAAACGTTAATGTTAAAATCATGCATGTTCCACCTAAACTGAACCACTTCATCATGGGCTGAACCCATGAATTTATTATTTCTTTTCCATGTCTTTTTTTCTGGTTCTGGTTCAGCATATTAAAAACTTTTTCTATAAGCAAAAGTATGTAAAATTAATAATAAATAGAGAAACTATCAGCGAAATTTTTACAACTGTTATAAAATCCGATGACTTACAAATTCTACGATTAGTTGTAAATTAAATAAATAATAAAAACAGAAATTTTAGATTATAAAAGTTTACTTTATTTTTTATATTATTTTATATTAAACCTGCTAAATCCTCTTTTTAAGTAAATTGAGATTTTAATGCCGTGTGGTAGAGAAAGGTACGCCTCGTCGACCAACATGTAGTTTTTCTTCAATTTAAGTCTTGAAGTGTGTAAAAAGGCTTGATAAGAAAAACTGCTAAGTCCTCTCACAGAAAAAATTTTCTAAGAAAAACTGCTAGATCCAGTACATTGTTAGTTCAGTGTTTATTACTAACTCCAATTTGTTTTTTTTTTTGTTGTTTTTTTATTTTCGTAGATTGTTGTGATACCTAATGAATACCATAAAATAAACCAACTATCTTTTTGGTTTTCCTCTCAAGCTACGAATATGAATTTTTTGTCTCTCCTGTAAAATTTGCTAAAAAGGAGTTAGCAGGTTTGCATATTAAGCCGACGATATGTATATTTTTATTCTTTTTTAGTAGCATGGACTACATAAGTTTGTAAGCATATATAAAATTGTAAGCAATAATTTTTTCTGTGTACACCGTTTTTTTGTGGGTGGGTGTAAAAATATATAAATTGCAGAGTATGCCTTATGTGGGAAGTGGACGTTAAATTGGCGAGTCAAAGTAGATTTTGCTAATTAGCTAAGTTTTCGGGAAAACATATTTTTGCCCAGCAAATATAGCAGTGATAGTTCTAAAATATATACTAACAAATTACATTTTTTTCTTTGATGGTTTGTATAATAAAAAGTAACATTCATCTTAACAACACTGTAAACACTTAAGTTATTGATATCAAATAAAAGAGAGAAAATATTTAATAGAACCTTATCGAAAACTTAAACAGACATGTTTTTACTTATGACCTTTTTCCTAAGTTTAAAGTATAACAACGTTAAACAACAAAATAAGATAGCATATCTCTGGTAACTAACTACCAGCAATGGTAAGAAAAAGGAATTATTTTTTTAATTAAATTCTTTGATGCAGTTATCATTATCTGGAAAATTCTGCAGGGCAACACAATAGAAGTTGAAAGCTGATTATTAGCGTGGCTATAATTTGTTTGGGGTTGCAAAAGCTTGAAAAACTGTATCTTATCTGGGATATCAAAATCTTATATATTGGATTTCAATATTTAATTTTTATAATTCTGTGGTGGGGGCATTGCACCCCCCAGAATGGTCTAGTTACGCCAATAAAGCAAATTAAGAATCTTATTTAGGTGTAGACCAACTTTACACTTCACCAATTTGAATTATCATCTAAATTCTATAACCTCTGTTAGCATCTTACAATTTTTTATTAAATTTGTAGTTTTTTAAATAGTTTTCCAAATCCTTATTAAAGTCAAATGTAAGCAAATTAAAAAATAACGATTGTGGCACTAAAAACTATACAAGGCTAATTAAGGCTTTCATATCTTGAAAACAGTTTCAGTTGTTTAGCTAAATACGTAGAGACTTTGACAGTTAAAGTACTATAAAATAATTAAATACACTAACCAACAATCCCCTATATGTTTGAAGTATTAAATTTTCGATGACAAGTAAATCAACTTCAAATAAGAAAACACATGCTCACCCCTTCTATTTACTTATACCCCGTACAAAGCAAATGTAATTGATACACACTATTAAATTAACTATAATGAATAGGTTGGGTTGACCTATATAAGTGCTAAATTACCATAAATGTTTGTAATAATATTTAATCGTATGCTACAACTGAAAATGAAATCAATTTAACCAACAGTTAGTAGAAGTTAAACGTTTTTAAGAAATGCCGCAGTTATCAATAACTTAAACATATAATTTAGAATTAAATTGTAATCGATACTTAATGGAGCAATATTTCTTCGCATTTAAAATTGAAAATCTGCTTACTGATTGTGTGTACGTAAAAGTGCAGGGTGGTCCAACCAAAACGCACGATGTTAGTTGTAAATAAAACAAAACATTTTCAGAGAATTATCTTAATTTATTATGATAGAAGGACAAAATATCGGCCAAATGTTCGCCATGGTTTCGGTGACATTCTCTATCTACTAATGATACTGAGACATAATTGAATAAAACGTGTCTAATTTTTTCAACCTTAAGCTCTTGAATTGTTCTTGGCTTATTGGAGTAAACTTTTTCTTTTAAATATCCCCAAAGAAAGGTATCAAACCACATTATACTGGCGGCCATTTAACATCGCCAAGACGTGAGATAACACGGCAATTGAATTTCTCGCTCAAAAGAGCCGTTGAGGTAAAAGTGTTCCTTGTCGCTGAAGATAGTTAGTTTTCTTTGTAAAGTCACCATTCACTTCTGTCTGTTGAACCAAACATTTGGTGTATTGACGATGCTTGAAATGGTCAGTAGGATTGAGCTCTTGGGTACCTTGTATGCTTATAAATTAAAATTTTATTCAAATTCGCATCAGTGATGTTCGTGTAATGTTTAATTGTTGGGCACTACGACGAGTCAAGGTTGACGGACGGGTCTTTAGCCACACTATTGCGAACAACAACAAATAAATGTCAAATTATGTTAAGCAAAAAACTTGTCATTAAGGTGTGACTCACAATTAACATCATGCATTATGGTTGGACCACCCTTTATGTATTCCAGTGTATATTGTTTTATACTTTGTAGGTAGAAATCTTTTACATTCTAGGCTACTATTTTTTTCTTAGACAATCATTAAAATAATGTTTACTGCAAATTCCTCAAATACTTCTCCTCCTTAAGACACACACGGGCAATGTCAGACGACTCTTAAAAGGGTTTACAATTTGCCTTTTAGTAAAAACGATCGGTACTTCAGTTTTGTACTGTATATACATATTTACGTATGTATATAAGCGTATAATGTTGCATGTGCTTTTCCTGCTGGATTTTTACAACGAGTTTACATTTAAATGGAAGTCATTTGTAATTTATTTAACTTGCATAATCATGGAGGCATATTGAACACTTTTTAGCTATAATTACCGAGAGGAATAATCAGCACACATACTTATATGTGCGTATATTCGTTTGTATCTATCTGTATGTCTATAAAAATGGATTAAGTGTTAAATATTGAAAAGAATTAAATCTAAAATTAAATCTTCATTACTTCTTTCATTAAAAATATAAATTCTCAGCTAATATTTTAAAAATTATTGATATCACAATTATTAGGACCGTTCGAAAAGTTGAGAAAGTTACCCAATAACATTTTAAATTAGTTAAAGGCGGTTTAGGAAATCATTCTTTTTTATTTAAGGTCATATTGAGTTTTAAGTTTTTTATTTGCTGCGCCGCAATTTGTTATCCAATTTTAATACTTACCTATCGTTATTTTAGTTTTAAAAGAAATACATACATTTTCATTAATAAATAAAATTGTAATTTTTAAAATATAAAAATCCCGTAAAATATTTATGCCGGTTTTTAATGTTTTCGAAGAAGATACCTTTTTCAGGTCATGTCAGGTTTGCAATCAAAATAAATTCAAATTTTTGGAATCAAAATTTCTTTGGTCTATTGCAAGTTTGTTTTCTTTCTGTTAAAAAAAAATTTCAAATGCTTTTATTTAATTACATGAATTATTTTTGTTAAGAATTAAGAATTTTATTAAGACAAATGAAGATTTTTTGTAAAAACTTTTGAGACCACTGTATGTATGTAATGGCTTATAAGAATATGATTTTTTTTTTAATACTTATGTAAGTATGTATGTGTATATACGTTTGTATGTATACAGTAGTCTCGCGGTAACAAAAACACTGCGTTACGTGAACACCGGATAAGATGAACATAATTTTTTTAACACTCTCTACTCTGTAGCGTGAACACAGTGAGAAAGCCTGCTGATTTAGCATGATCCAATATAAAGTTTTTCGTGAAAAATGTCACAAGAACTACCAAAATTCTAAAGTTACACTTCTTGTAATTGGAAAGACAAAAAATATTCGCTTTTTTAGAAATTTTGAAAATCCTGTGGACTACAATTGCTCCAAATTGTAATGGAAGACAGCTGCCATTTTCGAAAATTGGTTTAACTATTAATGGACGCTATTAGCTATTTTAATTCAACTTGACAACGTCTGGAAAAGAAAACAATAGCAAAATGCTGGCTGAATATTTTTAGCTCTTTTGTAGATGAAAAAGACTGTGAAGAGGATATCCCGTTAGCTTTTTTGAGAGAAGAATGTGTTCAGAAATTAAAATATAAAAATTAAAAGATAATCAAAAAAAAGTAACACATTTTCTTAATTAATTTTAACGTACTTTTTTTTCTTAACAAAACATACATATGTAATAACAATCCGAAATACAAAATTTTATTTGGAAATTTTATAGAGTTACACCTTCGTCAACATGAACAACTTCGCAAACATGAACACACTCGGTTTTTAATAGTTCACATTACCGCGAGTCTACTATATGTTGTACATATTTTTAAATATGAATTCAAAATTGTCATAACTACTAATTTTTAAAAATTTAGTGAAATTATTATCGCTGCTTCCACGTAATTATGTAACAATTTATTACACAATTTTTAACCTTTATATGAATAAACCTTCTAATGATATATTTATATTGGTTGAAAAATATACAAAAGTGCTTATGTATACGAGCAATACTGTAATGTAGGTACAAAATAAAAGTAATTTTTTGCTCTCCTGAAAACTTAGAAAAAAAATACGACTGAATGTGTTACTGCATCCATTATATACATACATACATATTTAAATATGTATGTACATTTTTTTTTGTGGTGTTGATTAAAACTTCGCAGTAGTTGAGTGTATTGTATTGTAATTCTACTATTCTTTTCATTACCAATATATTTTAAGAAATTCTTAGTTATAGTCGATATAAAAAATTGGCAAAATAGGTCTATTAGGAAAATAGTTGTAGAAATTTTTTCTATAGTAATTAGAGTTGTTAACATAATAATAAATTTTGTGGTATTAAAATTCTACACAAAACTGGTGATGGGTATCAAACACACAGCCGATTATAGTGTTCTTACTTGTTTCTTTATACCTATGCCTTTTAAGTTCTTAAAACGTTGTGTTTATATACTTTTACTATATTAAAAAGTATTATGCGCAATTATTGAATCAACAAAAAGTTGCAAAATAAAGAAGTTTTCGGTTCCACATTAGCCATATAAATGTTAAAAAATTATAACTTATTATGGACTTTGTATAAGTTCTACTGATAAATTCAATTTGGATATTGAAACTATTAAAAAAAATAAGAATAAGCTAAGGTGGACGTGAAACATTAATTTTCTAGTACGGCTGTACAATGGCGATTTGCCACGAAATTTATTTGTAGATTTACAGACCAAACGAAACTGATTTTGCCAATCCCAAGCATTTCTATAAATTAACCTAGGACCGAATATTTTTGGTTTTTGTGGTAAAAATATGGAAAAAAACAGAGGCAGTCGTATTTATTTGCTTATATCTCAGATAGTTATGGGGCGATCGTGCTGAATTTTAATAGCGATTCCTTCCCGGTTATTTGCAAAAGATTCATACCACGTCTGAGTAACATGTGGGGCTTCTAAAAGTTGATTTTAACCAACACACGTACAGATGAACATGGATCAATCGACTCCCCTAGTCATAAGCTTTCAGAAAATATATATTTTATGGGGTCGGAAATCAATATAGTAGAAATTACAAACGGAATAACAAGCCTTATATCCTTAGCACTACAGGATAAGGTATAAACTAGCGAACCCTACGCTGACTAAATTTTTTTTATTGCATTTTTTACAGGTAAGGTAGTACGGTCTAATGTACATACTTTATTTTTTAATATAAGTAAAGTAGGTATGCGTTTTGTTTCGTTAATGTAATGATGTTCAAGAGAAATAGTTCTTAAATTTCTATTGAATTTTCTCCATAATTTTTTTTAATGTTATTTATTTGTTTTATGTAAATTTTGTTTTTCTCTTCTGGGCAGAGACTTTTTTGTTCAAAGATTACATAAGGTATGTTAGTTAAACATTCTAAAGGTGTGGTACTCATGCGTGAGTATTTTCTAGATAAAAGTTATTTGCTACATTTTCCGTCCACAATGTATAAAAGTTAAATTCTTTAATACTATGAGGTCATCGAATTAAGACATACATGCATACTCTATACTTACACTAGCTAATACCCGGTGTGCTTCGCCACCCCCATCGTAATGAAATTAAAATTTTACAGTTCAAAAATATTTTTATTTTGCAAGTGCCACGCCTACTATTACTAAATCATCCATTTCTTATCAAAATAGTTATATAGATGTCAAAGCTTCTCGTGCAAAATTTGGGTACTCTAACTATTATCGCTTCCCAGATATACGAATTTTTGTATTTAATTCATATGACAGGTACCACTCCCACTATTACTAAAGCATCCATTTCTTATCAAAATAGTCATATAGATGTCAAAGCTTCTCGTGCAAAATTTGGGTACTCTAACTATTATCGCTTCCCAGATATACGAATTTTTGTATTTAATTCATATGACAGGTGCCACGCCCACTATTACTAAAGCATCCATTTCTTATCAAAATAGTCATATAGATGTCAAAGCTTCTCGTGCAAAATTTGGGTACTCTAACTGTTAACGCTTCCCGAATATACGAATTTTAGTATTCAATTGCTATGAGAGCTGCCACGCCCACTTTTTCTAATGTACCCATTTTTTCCAGAAATGTTTATTTGGGTGTCAAAGTTGCTTTTGCAAAATTTTAGTACTCTAATCGATATCCTTTTTTCAAATATACGAAATTTAGTATTTAATTCATGTGGCCACGCCTACTATTAGAAATCCGCCCATTTTTTACCCAAATGTTCGTGTGGATGTCAAAGTTTACCGTAGACTCTAGCTGCATTAACTTTCGTGATATATATTTAATACTTATTCTTTAATAGGGCGTGGCACCCCGCCTACTTACAATTTCAAACCAAAGTATAGCCTATAGTTCCTTCCAGACATACAGAAAGATTCTGTGAAAATTTCAAGGAAATCGGTCTAGCCGTTTAACCGTCTATAAACAAACTATATACAAACACACATTGATTTTTATATATATAGAAGATGTATAGGTATACTTATTTTTTTATTTTATTTCATTAGAATTATACTATTGGCTAGTTTACAAGGTGTTCTACGTATCGTATTGTCATAATGTTATAATAATTTAAAACTAAAAAAAATTATAAAAAAATTTACAATAAACACTTCAATACTTTTCAGTACTTTTAGAATGTATAGGAAATTATGATTTTATGACAATACGACACTTAGAACTTCTTGTGAATACACTATATCAATGCCTTACTTCCTCAACCTCGTAACTTAAAAAAATACGGTTTTGACTTTTCGTATCTCAATAAATGCGTTTCATACCGAAGTATAAAAAGATGAACCGTTTTTTTTTCTCCTGAAAAGTTTTTTTTTTATGTATGTATAACAATTAGCAAAGAGTGCGAACAACTAATAAGGCTTTCAAAATACATAATTTTTCTCATGTAAGCATTTGTAAGCTATTAAGTTGTTAAGTTACAAAAACATTGCGTTATTTTCCAAAAAGAATGACGAATGGAAAAGGGTACAAAGTTATAAATATATACATGAAATTCTCTTGTTATTCTAATACGGTAGGAATGCTTTATGAGAAATATGAGAGTGCACTTGAGAAATTAGAAAGCAGACAGATTTTTCTCATCTTTAATTTTTTTTTTTCTTTTTCGAAACAAAAGTTCCATAATACGGACGATAATATGTATCGATGTTTAAAAAACAAAAAATCTTTGAAATGCGTACATACATATGTATATCGTCGATACTTTATATGTATGTAGATACATATGTATGTAGGTATATAATTTTTAAATATTTCAAAAGGGATCTACCTTATTGAAAAAAATCTCGCTTCTTTTTTAATATAAGAAATATTGTTTTTAATTTGGATCCATTTTAACAAGCAACAGAGAAGATAAACGTCACTTAGGCATTTTTTAGTTTACACATTTCGAAAACGTGTTTGGCAAAGATGCTTTTCGCAACAAGTGGTGGTTGATGTCTGTCATCAATTGTCAGACTCTACTAGGGTGATCGAACGGTTATTATTTTTAAATGCCCTTTTTTCAAAAATCTAATGAATCGGTTATTTTGGTACAAGAAATCGGTTATTGTTATGAGCTAAATAAACAGTATCATTAAATATATGGGCACACCAAAATGCCCTATAAAAGTCAATCATTAGGAGCACATTTTGGACGATTTGTTTTAATTAAATAAATGTCGTAAGTGATCTAAAAGACTAAAAATATTACTTGGTGCTTTATATTCTATAATTCTAATTTGTATGCTAGATGAAAGGTTATTTTTAATGTAAATTTCATAAAACAAAAGAAAAAATAGATAAACGCACTTCAAAATATTTGAACTGCATTTTGTTTCTAAAAGATTATTTTAACACAGCAACTAAGAAGACAAAATTTTTAATTATTATTACTTTAATTGAATGTGGTCTCACATATATTAAGTTGTTAACTACACATACATATACACATATTATTTTATTTTATTTTTAAAACTGAAAATTAATATTAAAAAGGTTTCAATTTTTGTTTATTATTATGTAGCATCATATAATTTTTATTAACTATTTTTTTTTTTTTTAATAATTATATATTTAATTATAAAGTAAAAGCAAAATATGTTTATAAAAAGATTATTTTGTTTAATTACATGATAGTGCTGGTGTGTATTTGTTATATTTAGATTGACTGATATTGTAGATTATTTGGTAAATTGCGCTAAACCACGATTTTGGACATTCCAAAATCAGATATTTTTTCTAACTTTGTATAATACTGTGTAACACAGAATTTACTTAACTTTTTTATTATTTTATAAATGTTTTAAAGATTTGCCAACTAAAAATTTACCGACAAAATATAAAAATATTTTATATCTACATAGTACATAAATTTAATTGTGTTTTTAACAAAGTTTTCAGGACAGCAAAAAATTCATTTTATTTCGTAATATTACACTTATACACACATATGTACCTACTATTTATTTTTGAATCAAGATATCCTTTAACGTTTTGGAACAAAACGAATCATAGCCATGGACATTAAATTAGCACAAACTCACTCTAAATTTTGACTGTGTTGTTTTAAATATTTTTTTTTTCTACTTAGAACAATTGTTTTGATCTGCACTGTTGCACAAAAAAATATGCTTCTGCATAACAAAAATTATTACCGTTTTTTTGTTTAATTACAATTTTTTACGTAAAAATAAACAAATACTTTCGTAAGTTAAATTGTTTTAAATTTATGTTACTTAATATAATTTTTGCAAAAAATGGGACGTGGAAATGATTTCACACCTGAGGAGAGACGTATTATTACCAACGTGTTGAAAGATGGAAGAAAGCCGGCTGAAATTGCAAAAAATTTGCATCGCTCCCGAAAATAGGTTTATAATGTGATTGTCACCATGGAAAAAAACTCAATGAGTACAACAGAATCCAAAAAACATAAGCCACGTGCCAAAAAAAAACAACAAAAGTACTGGACTGTGCTATTATTCGAAAGTCTGAGAAGGGTCCTTTCTTGTCATCACGCGATATTGCGAATGAAATTACCCACGAATTTAGATTAAATGTATCAAACAGGCTCATCCGAAGACGCCTGAATAGTGCACAGTTGTTTGGACACGAAAGCCGAAAGAAGCCACTTATATAAAAAAAAAAGGATTACCAAGCGTTATTGTTTGCTCGCACCCACAAGTCTAAAGACCTCTCATTCTGGAAACAAATATTTCGGAATGATGAAACTAAGGTTCATCGTATGGGACCGGATGGTAGAATTTGTTCATCGCCCAAAATGCCAGACATTGAATCTACGATACACTCAAAAAACGGTGAATCATGGTGGAGAAAGTGGCATGGTATGGGGATAATTTTCATAGCACGGTGTGGGCTCCATTGTGAAAATTAATGGAAAATGGACCGCTACTTGAGACTTTCTTAAAAACCAAATGGAGCCTTATGCTCTTGAACACTTGCAGTTTCATATACTTTTATGCAGGATAATGATCCCACACACGTCGAAGTTTGGAAAGGAGTGGTTTTCTAACGAAAGCATTAACGTTTTAGACTGGCCAGCTCAGTCCCCACCCGAACCCGATTGAAAACCTCTGGAACGATGTAAAATGTACAATTGCACAATACAAGTAAAGAAACTTGGATGATCTTTAGACTGGAATACAGAATGCTTGGTACTCGATTCCCAATAAGCGTTGCCCCGTTGATGTCAAGCGGTACTTAAAAATTAAGGTTACACTTCTAATTATTGACAAAGTAAACTAAAATCATTAAGAATTTATTAAAATATATTGCTTTTATTCCAGAAATTTTCATTTGTGCTATTTTACTGTCCAGCTAAAATTTGGCGTATGGAATGTTGCTGCCATTAATAGGCAGATGAATATGTATTCTAAGTTTTTTTATATTTTTAGTTTTATGTTGCTTGATCTAAAATGATCGTTTTTATGACATAGTTTTGTGCTTATTTAATGTCCATTGCTGTATATGCATGTTATTTGAATGTTAAACTGACTTAAAGTTATATAATTGAATATTAATTATTGACAATAATCACAATAAGAGGATAAAAGTAAAAACACAGACCTAATCTATAGCTGAACCCGGTCCGCATTGCTGCTTCCAACAAAATAGTGTATTGTGTTAATTATAAGACTAGTTTTAGTATTGTTGTTACATTTAGATTTAAATTAGTCGCCATTTATGCAGCAAAGTGTTGGTAACTCTTAATTATCAACATTTTAAAAGATTTTCTGGCGATTGAAAATGGATTTCACTTGATCGTAGTTTTCTTATTTTGTTATATATTACGTGCAGTTTTCAGGTTATTGTTGCCACCATTCGTTTCCATCCTTTCTTTATCCTTCTACAATCCTTTCAAAAAAAATCCCTAACCAAACAATTATCAGAATGTTGAAGGCTATTATGTAGAACTGATTTTAAATTTTCTAAAACAAACTTTAAATTCAGGTTTGAACATTTTTCAGGCTACTTTGCCTTTGCTAGTACGCAGCTAAAAGGAAATGTGAACGGAATTTTCGACATTTTTTGCTAATACAGGGATGCTGTACACTTAACGCAGTCTTTTCCTCTCAACCGAAACAAAAATTATAAAATGTTATTATTAAATAACAAAAATTAATGTTCTGCAATAGGTTGTTCAAGGAATTTTTGTTCTTATTGATTTTGCACAACGATGTAAACCATTTTTAACCAAAAGGCGCTAAGGAATAACTCAAAACGCGATAGAAGGCTCTAAAATTTCGTAAACCTTTTTTAATGAAAGCCTATAATTTTTTAAATCACCTCAGAGAAAATTCTTGTGAATTTAGCACGTGTTATTTTTTGTTATACTTTTAATAGTTTACAAAGCAGAAATAAAAATACCAAATGTCTTTGTCATACTTCTAACATATAAGATAAAGAGTGTCCAAATGTGAGGTATCATTTTAGTTTTGATAAAAAAACTTTTTGGAAGATCACGTTTTTCATAAAAACCGTCGTCAATGAATGGTGTAAATCATAAATTTTTTACACAAAAAGCTTCGGATCATCTACCTTGGTGTCCAATTCGCTTGTCCTATACGAGAAATAATGCGATTTTCCAATTTACCAGAACTCAGAACTCAGAAAATGTGCTTTATGGGGTTAAAATGGATATTTCGATTTGTTACAAGCGAAATGACAAAATGAATATACCTCCACTATTTTATTGATGGTGTTTAAAGTTATTTTTTATTCAATTTCTTGTCAGCAGCGAATGCGAACGGAAATTTTTCTAAAATTTTTTAAACCCGAATTTCAGGGGCCAAATTACGGCATTCGATATCGATCGAAATTTTACTCGAACGATCGAGTTCACTGTGCTTTAGGTATAGAGATTCTAATAAGAATTTTCAAATTTCGATCACGTTCGAATGCAGTAATTCGGCCCCAGGTTGTTGTTTTACCCATACATCTTACAAAAAACTAAACTTAAGGCTAAACCAGCCTTAAGACGTAAAGTTTTTTGTTAGTTTTTTTTTTGTATGCATAAAAACTGCCCATTGACTTTTTAAAATTTTTTGAAAATATGTTGTCGCAGCAATTATTATTATTCATATTTTTAATATTTTGTTTTATTCTTATTTATTATACCAGAGGATAAATGTACGTACTTTAATTTCATTGTTACTTTTTTGTTTAAATACTAAATATTAATTATCATCATCGTATTCATTGTGTTATAAAAAGGCCTATAAGTTTGTTTATGAATGTTAACAAAATACTAATTATATTGATATTATTACCATATTGCTAATTATGAAATGCTTTAAAACTGTTTACTTTCTGTCGTATTCATAAAAAATATTTTAGGATTATTTGACTGATCGAGATGTTGTACAGAAATTTGTCAAATAAGCCTTCAATAAACCTAAAATATTTTTTTAAATACAACTTTCTAAAAATTTCTTTGCGTTTATAAGTTCTTTTTCTCGTGTTTTATCTTATTAATTTATAACAATATTAATGGTAAATCCCCTCTTTGTGATTATTATGGTTTTTGCTTTAATTACTTATATTGGCAGTTATTGTTTTTTAGACACATGGTTCTACATAATTGCCAGGGAATAAGCCAGTTACTCCATCCATAACTCCCTCCCACCAGCCATCATCGTTTTTCTTTAGAACATATAATACTGAACTTTCCTGAAAACTAAGTTCATCATCTTTGTCAGCATAGTAGTCATATATTGCTACCACTGAGAGAAAAAAAATATTTTTTTTTTAATTTTTTTTCCAAATGTGTGTATGTATATGTTTTACCTTTTTCTATATAGTTTTTGGGCACCCAGCCGGGTAAATTTTGATCATCGGGCACTATAGGTGCTAATTGTCCTTGACCAGTTGAATTTCGTGGCCGCCCAAAGTCATGATGTTCTTCTTCTGGAGGTGGTGGCGGTGGCAAAGGTGGTGATTGTGAACCAGGTCTAGCAAAATTCAAACTAAAATGATTCCGGCTGAAAAAAAACGTGTTTATTACATAAATAACTTTTGGAAGTGTTTTTTTAAGAACATCGATCGTTACCTTCACTCATAAAGGAGCTAAGTTAAATTTAATCAATTTTACATTTATGTTTTAAATGTGCAACTTTAACTATCATTGCATACAACTGGAAAAAAATGTTTCAATTTTCTTCTGCAAACGATTTATTTTTCATTACTTTATTGAACTGCATTAAAATATTTATTTTCAACAAAATTTGAACTTAGCTCCCTCCTTACGAGTAAAGGTAATATATAATATATATGTATGTACATAATATATATTTTTAAGAAAGAATTTATAGTGTCAAATATAAAATGAACTTCACCTTATATTTCTATTTTTATTTGCCAATAAAAATTTTGCATTATTGTATTATTTAGTATTATCTATACATGCTTCACGTTTCTAATTTAAAATAAATTCTTGTACAATATTGTTATTGTGATTTTAACATACAAATAATATTAATCCTAAGATATTAAAATGTTAAAAATGTTTTCTTTCAATTTTTTATCAAAGGCTTTAAAGTTTAAAAATCCAAATTAGGCTAGTAACAAATTTATAATAGAAGAAAAACTGTTTAATTTATCATGAATTTAAGAACACTTTGGAATCACCTGCACCACAAAATTAAGTTTAATAAAATTACTTTTTTAAATACAATATTTTTTACCTGTTGCCATTCCTGCATCATTGTACAAAGAGTTAAAAGAAATCAAATATATTTTTGTAATTTTTAACTAATATTGAAATATCGAAGAAAATTAACTTACTTATTGTGATTACGCCCCAAAGTATGCATGCCAATGTGACTTTGTTCTGTGATTTCATGTTGCGAAACTGTTAAGGGAGAAGGTGGTGCTGTAAATATTAAATAAATACAAATAAAAACGGTTACTGAAGTCAAGTTACAAAATACCTATAATTTAAACTAACTTACGTGGCATACTATTACGGTCATCGTATGTAGTTGGTGGTGGTGGAGGCAAAGATTGCATCATACCAGCTGATGGTAAATTAACATGTGTTGCTATCTGTTGACTTGGCGGCATTGGAAGAGCACTGTAGCCTGCAGCACGTTCATTATTAACGGAACTACCTCCCAAACCGGTACTGCTTACTCCAGTAGCAGTAGTACTCGAAGAAGCCGAAGATAAACGTTTGGGATGACCAATTGGATAGTTGGGAGCATAGTGTGAAGGTACTTGTGGTGGATTGACCACTGGTGGTGTACGATATTCACGTGAACTTTTCCCCAATGTTCCGGTATTGCTTACAGATTTACCCAGAGTACCAGTATTGCCACCTCGTGACATTTGTGGCGGTGTTGGTGGTTTTGTGGTTGGTGGTGGTCCCACTATCGAAGGTTGTGCCAATGACTGAACCGATCCGAGTGAAGAACCACGATGTTGCTGTTTAGGATTGCGATTCATTTGATTGGTATTAACGCTATGTCCAATGTCATCTAAAATCGAATAATCGATAGTTTTTCGCACGTATTTAATAGGTTTTTCGGGATTGATGGGTGCAACAATCTTAAATTGCCGTGTGCTAACTTTATTAGCAGTAAGGACACCAATTTCCCTAAAATATTTAACAAAGCGTCAAAGTATGCATTTTTTTGTAATTAAATTTATTTAAATTTAATAAAGATAGCACAGATAATAAAAAAATTATGTTAATCAATTAATATCTATACTTGTGCTTATAACAAACATTAAATATTTATTTAAAATTTTAGTGGTTTACCTAAGCAACTTTTTCCGAAAATTAATCAAAGTCTTATAAATTCGTTTAAAATTAAAATTTTCAAAATAGTACTTTTATATATTACTAGCCAAGCCCGGCGCGCGTTGCTACGCCTCTTAATGAATAAAAATGCATTCTGAATTTTAATTGAATATCAAGTGCAGGAAGCTAAAAATTATAACTTTTTTTATTGGCGTGGCACTGCCCACTTGCTGACAGCTGACAGGTGTCTGGCCTTTATTTGAATTTTCAACCCCTAAGAGGAAAAAACGGGTAAAAAGTTTAATTTGGTACCCTATGTAACTTCCAAACACATAAAACTAGAAAAAAATTAATAGGATTTCGGCACTTTTTTAAATCCGCATGTACATATAAGGGTTAAAAATTTTCCATATTTTAGGTACTTTTTTTTAAAAGAAACTTTTCTAATATTATTCATGGGACAAATTTCGATAATTATTATTGCGTAATATGAACAATTATTTAGGTGTAATTTTTTAAAACTTTTAGGGGGACAAAAAAGGTACCAAAACGAGGAAAATAACGAAATATGTGTATAATTCCTAATTACAGTCAATTTTCATAAAATTTGTAATTGGGATTTTAGCAGACATAAAAATTATGGGCCAATTCAAAGTAGACTCTCATATTGTACTATGTCATATAATTCATATTAATATGACTAGTGACTTTGAACACCTTTTGTTAACAAATTATGTATTTTATACAAGAAAGAAGACAAAGAGATAACGCTGTTAAAAATTGTATGTATACAGGAAAGAAGAAAATAGAAAATATTCTCTCTGAGAGGTGAGAAGCGAAGAAATTCTCTCTGAGATACAGTATGGTTAAAAGTATAACATAAACAATTTCTTATACATAGGAAACAAATGTGTAAAGTCATATTATTTTTTTTGTATGGAAATTACTAGCAAAATTTTTATGCATGCATAAAATAATATGAAATAGTACAAATATGACTGATATGCAACCACTTTGAATTGGCCCTATATAATTTAGAAAAAATTTTAATATATTCATAACAGGGCAGAAAGGGGAAAATTCGGGAAGAGTTTGGTACTTTCTAGAACAAAATTACTTTTATGCAAAAAAGAGTAGATTTACTGACTTTAAATCATGTCTATTGAAATATTTTATTACATAGATATTTGAACATATGTATTAGACTTGGAATTTGAAACTTGTACTAAAAAATTTACTTTTTTGCATTTCTACGGTACTTTTTGTATTTTTTTCGTTTATAATGGTAGAATTGTAATATAAAGGACTATTGATTCCAGGTAAGACTGACCAGGTAAGGGTGACCGAAAACGTACTTTTTTAATTTGTATATTATTCATACGAGGTAAGACTGAAAATGTAATGGGAGACCAAAAAGGTACATTTTTAATTTTTATGGTACTTTTTGTATTTTTAACGTTGGCGAAGCTAGAATTTCGAAATTAGTGACTATTGATACAAGGTGAGACTGAAAATGTTATGGGCGACCGGAAATGTACTTTTTATTTTTTTATTGTACTTTTTGAATTTTCAACATTTTTGGATATATAATTCGAAATTAGTGACTATTGATACAAGGTGAGACTGAAAATGTTATGGGCGACCAAAAAGGTACTTTTTATTATTTTTATGGTACATTTTTGACTTTTCAACGTTTGTGAAGCTAAATCTTCGAAATTAGTGACTATTGATACAAGACAAGACTAAAAATTTTACGGGTACCAAAAAGGTACATTTTATCTTTTTTTATTTTACTTTTTGTTATGTTAACGTTTACGAATCTAGAATTTTGAAAATAGTGACGACTGATACGAGGTAAGACTGATAATGTTATCGGCGACCAAATAGTTTATTTTTTTAATTTTTATTTTCCTTTTTGTGTGTTATACGTTTATGAAGATAGAATTTTGAAATAAGGTGTTATTGATTCAAATTAAGAATAAAAATGATAAGAGCGAAACAATGCCTTTCGCATTTTTATTGTACTTTTTGCCTTTCCGCATTTTTAATGTTCTTTTTGTGCTATTACGTTTGTAAACATATGTGTATTCTTAAAATTAGTGATTTTTAATCCGAATTCATGTTATGGACGACAAAAAAATTCTCATTTTTATGGCATTTTTTTTTTTCAGTTTTTATATATTGTATATATAAATATATATTATTCTAAAAATAGGTACTAACAATCCAAGTTGGCTTTGAAGATTATAGTGAAGGACAAAATTTTACTTTTATTTTTATAGTAATTGTAAATTTAAAATATATTTCCGATATATCCTTACTGTACTTTTTTCTAACTAAAATGAATCAGAAAAACAAATTTTCATAATTTTAACCAGAAAACATTTAGTAATTAAAAAATAACGAGCATTAAGTTTTTTTTTTTATGCAGGACGACTAAAAAAAACTTTGAAGTTGATTAGAAGACTTAAATCCGATAAAGCATTTATACATTTTTGTATTCTTATTTTTCTTTCTCTTTTTTAAAAAGTTTTACTCAGGCTTATTCATTATCTTGTAAAATTGTTAATTTGGCCCTTTGGGTTTAATATTGTTGTATTACATAAATTGAAATTAAATGTTATTTAAAAACAAATTCCAGCAGATTAGGCTTAAAATTTAGCCGAACTATGGAAAATAATTAAAAATGCATGGTACACCATTTTGAAGCAACTTTGGGGACGTTTATTTATTTTTTATTAATTCAAATAAAAATACGAAGACTATAAGGCCAAAATATACGTATTACACAGTATTATTAGTAAGTTCCTTTAAACCAGTGCCATTCAACCTATGGTACGCGAAAAATTTCCTGGTGGTACGCCAAATCTTTTAAAAATTTTAACGATTTCTATTTTGCAATTGGAAACAAAAAGAAAAATCATCCTAAAAGTATACCTTTTTTGTGAAATTTTGAATTTTTAAATTTAAGTAACACTGTCATCTACATTTAATAAAAATAACAAACGTAAGCGAATGATAACCATACCAATAAACGAATGAGCAAAGTAAAATATTCGTTCAACCAAAAGCAAAAGAGTATGCTTGTTAATTTTAAATGTGTGTGTATTGTTTTCCTCGAAATAAACAAACGCACAGCTGAGAACAATAATACGAATTTGTTGTACACATTTCCAAACATTTAAAAATGTTTACATTATATTTTTTTTGGTGGTACGCGAAAAGTTTGTCATGAAATAGTGGTACACGAGCCAAAAAGGCTAAATAGCACTGCTTTAAACTATTATTAATTTTTTATAAATTACTGCGCTAAGTTTTATTTTTAAGCGAAATATATGTGCGCTAAATTTGTGACTAACACTGTTTTTATTTTTAGTTTTCTTTTTGCAGGTAATAGATAAAATAAATTAAATAAAGTTATGTAAAACATGCAATCTATGTTTTTAATTTATAAAATATTTTTTATGTTTATAATAAATGCAATAGTTTTATTTTAGCAATAATTTAATAATGTAAAAAATATTTGTAGTTTACCTTCTTGCTACTTTTTCCTTATGTATCTGTACCGTTTGAGCGATATGATTCATTTGCGATTCCATTTCGCTCAATTGTTGAGCCTGCAACTCCAACAGTTGCATATAACTGTAGGCTAATGTATTAATTTGGTAAGCAACGCTAGCCAAAGACTGTGTAGTATAGTTTTTGGTTGCTTCCAACGCAGCCTTCTTATTGTCAGCTCTATAGTAAGTATCCTCACAATAGTCTGCCACCCTTTCAAGATTGGTATAACTGTCACGTAGACTTTGACGTCCATCAGGAATTTCAGTACGTATAAGTGATGCTAATTCGTCCATTATATTCTCACCCATGACCATAACACTGTCGCAAAAAAAATCAATTTTTTAACAATTATGCTGCCTGCAAATAAAATACAATGTAGTCAGTCTCTTTGAAACACTAATAAATAAATGGATTTTAATAACAATAAAGAAAACAAAATTTTTTATATTAAACGTCGCTGCCTAGGGCGGTGACTAAAACTGATGCTTCGCTCTCGTCAAATAGTCCAAAGAACTGCAACAATAAAAAAAAATATATAGGCTAAGCTGTTTAGCAGCACCTCTCTGCCAACGCAGGGGTGCTACCTCACACAATAAAATTTTTTTTTAAATTTTTTATATTCTCAGTATACTTATTTCAATATAAAATGAATTCTGCTTAAACAACTCACTGTTTTTAGTTTTATTTATTTATTTTTTTTATTTACTTAATTATTTATTTGTGCAAATATATAGGACACCTTATTTTTCACATTTTCAACGTAGTAATTTCTTAAATTTCTGCCCAACCGTAGCAGAATTCGAAGTCAATGAAAATTTAGACGGCGTTATAAAGGCTGTAAAATGCAACCGTGATACTAGTAATGTAAATAAAGCAGTTGTAAATACTGTTCAATTTTTATACCGTTCACCTGTGGTCAAGGTATCCTGTGGTGCGCAAGGGTATATATTTATAGGTTTGTCATTCCGTTGTAATTTCTACAATTTTTATTTTCGACCCCATAAGTATATATTTTCTGAAAGCTTATGAATAAAGGCCCTGACCGTCTGTCTGTCCGCCTGTCAGTATGTTGGTTGAAATCAACTTTTATTATTTAATTATTTAAATTTTGACAACCAAGCCAAAATTAAAATTTTTCAGCCATAGAATAATTTATATACTACTATTTGTAGATATAATATGCCTTAAGAGATATTCATGAAAAATTTTAAATAAAGCGTGCTCTAATCAGTAATTTTTTTTTTTTAAATATATATTCCAAAAATTTAAAAACTAAAATCAATTTTTTCAGCATCTAGACAACCGAGAGAGTCAATATTGGTATCATCTGAAAGCTCTTGACTAGTGCAATATAATTAAAATTCATGTTGGCCGCCACTACAAAATGGCGTACAATAATTTTATATATGGGTCAAATCTGGTATTTTAAAGTGTAACTTCTTGAACCCCCTAATATTGGTATTAAATGAAAGGGCTTGACCTGTAGAATACAGTAAATTATTAAAAAATGTAAAATCAAAAATGGCGTCTTAAACAATATGGCGAACAAAATTGTTTAACCCCATCAATATGGGTATCAAATAAAAGGGCTTGACTAGGTTAATACAGATAACTACGTAAAAGTTCAAAATCGAGGATGGCGTCGGAAATAATAAAGAAAAATGGCGTATAACATAAAATATAGGTTAAGCTACGATGTGTGATTACACCTATGTACGTGATGATGGAGGGTATTTTCAGATTCGGCACGGCTGATTATAGCACTGTCACTTGTTTTGTTTATATTTTTAAGGTATGAAGTTTGACATTTGAAATAAATGAGAGAAGAAATTGAAAATGTTTATGTGGGGGAAAATTTTATAAAAAACCTCCAAAGCAGTTGTGCTCTAGTGCTTATATCTCAGTTGGTTTTAAACTGATTTCTTAGCTTTTTTTTTAAATTACGGCTTATAATTTGGTGTCTTAAGCGTGGTTAAAAATTATTTAGAATTCTGAAAAAATTTGATATACATATTTAAAATATATATATATTTTTTGGAATTTAATAAGATAATTATTGCCTATAACATTGCCGATTAGTGACCAATTTATATAAAAATTTTCATGAATATTTCTAGAGGTATACCAAATCTAATAATAGTAATAACCGTGACTATAAATTATCATAGTGCTGGAAAATTTTAATTTTTTTTGGTAAAAATAAGCGGATAACAGCGTAGTAGTCGTGTTTATTTGCTCATATCTCAGAAAATTATAGGGCGATTATGATAATTTCCAATCCCAATCTGCTACCAAATATTTAGCAAAATCGTCCATTTAATTATTATTATTTTAATTTTATTATTATTTTTTTATTATTTTTTTTATTATTTTAATTTTAATATATCACACTTAGTAATGAAAGGTCGTTCACAACAGTCATATTTATGTATGTTTTTACTTAAGAACATTTATTATTTAAGAACATTCGAATTTTTGTTCTCAAAACCCAGTATTTTTTCAGTTTTATTTTGTTTAAAAAATAAATAAAATTAGTTTTTATTAATTTCGTTGATATTCTAATATATGTACATATGTATATGAAAACCATTTTTAAAAAACCAAATCAGTGTGTTGACTTGCAAGATTTATGCATCCTCTCAGTGTTTAATATGTGCACATAAATTTTAACAAGATGAATATTCGTTTCACACTGGAAATTCGGTTTAATATGGGCTCTATGAAAAAAAAAAAACAATTAAGAAAAATATGCAAAAAAGTAACCAGCAGTTTGCATAGCTTCTCTTTGTAAGTCGATGCACTTTGATCAATATTAAATACATAAAAGTACATAAAAGTATTTAAAAAATATTAACACAATTTTGAAATTTTTATCAAATCAGTTAATTATGCAGCGATATTTTCTCCACAAGTTCCTGATTTAGTGCAAGTAATAAAATATTTTCAATATTATGCCTGTGCAGTTGAAATTTACACTTTAACATCATGGGCCAGGCATCTAAAGCTCTATTTATAGTTTCTTGTGCAGCAGGTACTGCCAAAGCTGTTTCTGCTATTTTTGCCAAAATAGGACTTTTATACTGCGCCATTTTCCAATAATCCAAAATATTATTATCAAAAGGTAGTCTTTCCTCAAATTGCAATCGCTCTAGGGCTTCTTTTACCCATAGGAAATCTACATCATTTAAGGCACATGAGGACGTCATTTTCGGCGTATTATTGCTAGGCATATTTTGTGCAACTTTTTTCTCGAGTTTAAAGTAGCGTCCATTGTATATATTGGAATATAGTGTCGGGCCAGAGTTACTTTCAATTTCTTTTAATTTATTAAAAATTTGTAGTAGATGAGCCTGCAAAATAAAAATGTTTTTTATTATACATACTTTATGGGGTCGAAAAAAATTTTTAGAAATTTCACACGGAATAACAAAACTATATATACCCTTTTTCACTGTGTGAAAGGTGTATAATAAAATTATGGTAAAGGAATGCTTTTCGAAAACGTTTCTTTCTAATTAAATTTCTAAGTTATATTGGTATAAAAAAGGTTAAAATTAACTATAAATGAAAAAAGTTTTTTTTTACTAAAGCTTAAACAAATAAATAGCAACATAATATTTAATATTTTGAAAAAAAAGCGCGAATGAATCAGTTTTAAAAATTAGATCAATCGCTTTAGATAAATATGACTACCTCATGGCCAGTAGAATTCAATGAACTATATAAAAAGTGTAAAATTGAGTATGGCAAATTATTTGTTTCTTAATATCAATATGCCTATGCAGATGTCAAAAAAGGGCTAGACTAGTAGAATGCAATCAAAATCAGAGATGTCGTTGGAAATCATATAACAAAATGGCTGTAAGCAAACATTAAATGTAAATGAAGAATAAATTAATTAATAAAATCTGAAATCTATGCTATGCTACGAATTAAAAATTATACCTATATACTTATATGATGGTGAAGAGCATTTTTAGGTTTTGCAAGGCCGAATATAGCACCTTTAATTTTTTCTTTTTTGACTTATCATTTTGTTATAAAATACATAATATTATAAAATATTATTGGGTGTTATTTCATTGTATAAGATAATACTTACTGTCGCCATTTCTTTTTGCTTATCACTCATGTGCATGGATCCCATATAACAGAATCGTGGATCCAAATAGAGAGCAGCCAAAAATGAAGAGCTTTCGAATAAAACCAATTTACGTTTACATAAAGCTTTTAACAAAATAATGGCCAATTCATTGGTTATCGAAATTTCTTCTAATTCAGCTTCGCATAACAACCATTCCCTGTAGAGATCACCCATGATAAAGTGATGATTAGACTGCAACATTAAGACCATATTAACAATTGGACTAAAAGCTACTACAAACTTTGAAATGAATGTCCAATCAATTTCCACCATTATTACACTGTTATTTTCTACTTTTTGCCGTACGTTATATAAAGATTTGATCATATTGAAAATAGAAAGCCAACTGATGGTATTGTCTAATTCGGGAAGAGGTTCCATGTTTAGCTTTGACATTTGCCGACGTAAACTCTTGGCAGAATCCCGACTTTGACTAATATTTTCATTTAATAGTCTTATTACATCACACGCTACAAAATGTATAACGTGACCAGGAAATTGTTCGGATAAATGTTGACAATATTCCACGGTATGAGGAATTTTTTGGTTTGAGTCATCTTGATTTAGTGTAGTTTCTATAAAATGTTCATATGAGTTTTGAAATTGGCAGTTTGCGTAGTCTTTTGTTATAGAATAGACTTTACTTATTTCTATTTTGTATTTTTCCAAAGCACTTAATAAATTTTGCTTTAAATTTGTTCCCAAATGATCATTAATTAATTCAAGGGCACTCAGTGTAATAACCTTGATTTTAAATTCTTTTATAAATTGGATATTTACTAACATTATGCTAGTTTCCTTGCTACCGACAACGTCGAGTTTTAGATAAACTAATCTATTACTCAACATTTCTATTATTTCCTGATGCAACTTCAGAGTCATGCTGTCTAAATGTTTACCAATTGTTTGAGGACTATAATTTAACTCAATAGGCTGTGTTTCTGATTCCAGGGCTTTTTGAAATGAATCACTTTCCTCTAGGCTACTTATGGGTAAATTAAATTTAATTTTTGTTTCTGCCAAACAATTTATAAATTCTTTTTGAAAAAATGTTTCCAGTAAAGGTAATTGTATATTATTAATATAACAAGTGGCTGGAATTTTATCGCTTTCTATATTCAACTTTTTTTTCAAATTCAAGTTCAACTGATGGTTCTCCTTCAATTTTACTTCAAAATATCCATCTAGTTGTTTTTGATCTTTAGTTTGTAGTAACGGTTTAGAGTTTATATTTTCTGTCATGGTTAAGTTCTGAACATGACCATATGTCCCTGTATTATGTTCGTCATCTTTTAAAACAGGACTGATTTCTTTTTTATCATTTTCTTTCTTTCCACGTTTTCTTTTTATTTTATTTTTGTCATTTTTGCAACTCAATGAACTTTTTTTTCGTGACTTTTTCCGTTTTTCATTTCGATTTATAAACATGCAATGAATTTGCTCGTAGTGTCTTTTTATATTGCCCATTATATTTTTTAACTTCCTTTCACACATTAAACACTTTGCATAATTGGTATCATTCAAAACATTAACCAATTGTTTGGGGTCATATATTTTAAAGCGTCCCATTATTTTTGAGTCTTCTGTTCAGGCTTGAAAAAACAGCTATGTGTTAAAATATGGCAAAATATTTCAGTAGCTAACTTTTATAACTTATTTTACGATGCACTTTTATAATTTGCTAGTAATTCTGCAAATTCCTTTAAATTTTTTAAACTTTTTCAAAATGTTGTTTGTTTTGATAATAAAAATCACAGATATATTTTGTAGGGATGGGCAAAAAATAACAATTTATCAAAATATCGATATTTAAGAAAAATATCGATTTATATCGCCGATATTTTAAAAACTGATATATCGATACATCGATTCTTATTTATAAGTATCGTTTTCAGTATCTTTTTCGATATTTTTAGAGCTCTATAAATTTAAGACTTTTTTCAACAAGACTGGCTGGCATCACCGCATGAATCATATGTTTTTTCAGCATCATTTTTTTGTATGACGTCTAGCATAGCAATTCCAATTTTAAATATAGTCCGTCAAATGACAAATGAAAAAGGTTGAACAAAAAGTAGAAAAAAAAATATTTTTCTTTCAATAGCCACCATATTGGACCAAGGTTCAAGCGTATTCTTTGTACTTCTATAACAGCTGCCTCAAATGCTATATTAAAAAGAAGCGATATTATTCGCTCAGATAATAGTAAGAGGGAACAAGTTTCTCCCGCTTTCAGGTCTGCTAAAATAAGTGGATTGATAGGGGATCACATAAAGCAAAGAGGACTTCTGAAGTCCATATTGGATGAGTACTGTTTTAAATAATATAGAAGCGTAAGGTGATGGTTTCGTAACTTATTTGATGCCATTTAAAATTTTGTCGTTTATTTTTTATAGCTCTAATATGGCGAGCTGACAATATTTTTTGCTGATTTTTTTATAATAATTTATTGTTGTTATTGAATTGTAAGTTTCGATACGTTATAACCGATACATTTTTTCTATTTGCCCATCACTATTATTTTGTGATAAAAATTTAGTACTAGTAGTGTTGCCAGATTCCGTAATTTATATATATTATTAAAAGGAAAAAATCTCCTAATTTTAAGCTTAAAAGCGGCCCAAGGTACATTTATAGCAGGTAACCGCGAGATTACAACAATTGAACAATAAAACTATAATTGTACCATGAAGCGGCCCAAGAGCTAGAACTGAAGGGATCAGAGCTGTAGGTTTGTGTGGCAGTTACCTCAGTGTTCTCTACACTTTATGAGTTCTGTGGAAAGATAAATGGACACTACAATGACTTCGTAAAATAAAATTAAGCAAACACTAATTTAAATAATCGACAAGCGGTATTACCGATTGAACAAGAATACTTTCACGAAATAGTTGATGAAGATGTTATTCAGTCTCTGCAACATTAGATCGCCTCTGTTAGGATTAGAACCATTGTCCGGTAAGCATCCTGCAACCGAATTGCGATTACCATAATAGTTCCGGAGTGATAAAAATTTACACAATCACACAAAAGCATTAATATTTCAAACAAAAAAGAATATACAAACTTTTATATATTTATTTTAACATTATTAAAAATATTGTTCGCAAATGCATAATTTCTTACATATGGTGACCCAAAATTAACACAATATTTGAATATTGTTTAAAAAAAACGCAAGATCTGAATTTGTCGCCATTTATACAGTTGTCTTCAATTGGCAACAGTTTCAAATTTTGCGATAATTTTGGAACTTTGTTTGAATCTTACGTTAATTTTGAGACACCCATTACTTCTTAAACCTAGATTTTGTTTGTTTTAAACTTCCTTCAGTTCAGCTGCGCACTTATCATTACTAAATAAGTCTACATAAGAATTTAGAGTTCATTATGTTTAAATATAGTCTTCTCGATATTTTCTTGTATTTTTTCAACTTTACGCGATTGTTTCTTAATAGTATCTTCCATATCTTCAAATCTGTTTGATTTGTCTTTGTGTTTTTCATTTTTATATTTTTCCTTTTGCATAGCGTGTTCAGCATGCAAGTGACGTAATTTCAAAAGACGTGACTCAAAGTGATGTAGTTCACTTTTAATGGAAGATAATTCCTTATCACTAAAATTATTTGCCTGAGCCACACGCCATAAACCTTGTACTTTAGGTTCTATGAAATCTTGACTATGTGGACCGGAAGACACTAATCGTTCTAGACGGTCGTAGTGATCTTTGAGACCGCGATGATGATCGAGTACTTCTTTAACGTGTTTTTCATTTCTCGCGATCGTGGATTCTGGTGTTTCAATTTCATTATCGTTTGGATCGCTAGAAATCATGTTGAAAATATCAAATTCATCAACATTTATGGCATCTGTTGAGTTAAAAAAAACATAATACTGAAAATTTGAATTTATAATATTTACTGGATTAACTTACTTTCGTATTTATCAACATCCACTTTAGATTCAAGGTTATCCAATAAACTGTAATAAATATCTACTTTATCTTGGTGATGTTCAAACTCTTGTTTTAACGAATTGAGTTCCTCAGCTGTAAAACCTGAAACTTCAGCTTTTTCCCACAACTTGTTTAGTTTTTTATCTTTAAATAAACCTTTATTAATATAACGTTCTTCGGGATCGTGAAACTTTTTATAGGGTTTAACTTTATCCTTGTCCTCTGTCTCTTCAAAATGTTCTAATAGGTCATAAGAACTCATTATACCTATTAATTTGCGTCTCATTTCATTTTCCTTAAGACCATCTTTATCTTTGTGCTGAGAATTCAATTGCTTCCAGGCAATCTCTTCTTTGTCTTGTATTTTTAGTTCCATGTACAAAGATTTTAATTTGGGTTCAGATAATCTCTGAAATTACAGAACTGTTTAATAAATGTTGTACTTCAAGTAAAATTTTCCTTACACTTTGTGCTTTAGTCCATACTAAATTCAATTTAGCAATTCTAAATGGCCTTTGTAGAAACCGGAAGTCGGGGTCATAAGTCTCAGACTTTATTTGCTCAAAATGAGGATCATTCGCTTCTCCTGAATATTTTTTAGCTTTTTTGTCGGCAATGGTACAAGAACAAAGTAGTAAAACAAATATTACGCATAAACTTACTTTAAACATTTTTTTTTAAATAATAAATTATTTTGAAACGTAAGCATGTGTTTGTTTAATTTTAATTTTAATAAAATTTTGTAAAACAACAATACAAGGCGAATCAGTCCAACAAAAGAATTACATTTTTAATTGTACCGTTTAAAGGAGGTACATCAGGGATGGCATCAAGAAATTTAAAGTTGTACTAAGTAGGTTGAAAAATTGTACTTTTTTTGACCTTAATTGTACCAAATTTTTTAAATTTATATTATTTTCATTAAACATATAATATATATCGTCTAAATTTCTTGATATTTTTTATTGATTATATATGATTTTTTCAAGCTTGAGATCAACTTTTTTGTTTTTTTTTTATAAATATAACAAATTTGTTTTTTGTTTTTATAAAATTGGTTTTAATATTACTCTGAAGAAGCTACCCATTGTTTGGTAGCGAAATATTGGTTAATAATAAATAATTTTTTATAAAAAAACCAAAAAAGTTGATCTCAAGCTTGAAAAAAGCATATATAAAATATATAATATAAAATATTAAAGCGATTGAGTATTGAATATGTTTTAACTATTATTATTATATTAAAGATCTTCCTTGTTGTAAAAATCCCAGCTCATGTACAGAAGATTTATTGACGTTTTTAAAGATAACATTAAACTCATTCAAAGTTAATTCATCTAAGACAAAAATGCTTATGTTTGGCCATACTAATTGTTTTTTCGCTGGTTTTTTGCTATCACCTTATGTAGTTATGTCATGGTTGTACCCATAATGAAATAAATCTTTTTTGTACCATTGTTCTTTCACGTTAAAATATTACCAAAAAAAAAAGTATAATTAAACCCATTTTGCCATCTCTGATGTACAGCATACCAAGGCGAAGTTATATCAGGTGACAACATCCCTACAACAAACACAAAAAGACCCGGAGAATGTCAAATCACAAAAACCATATTACTTGTTTACTTTATATGAAAATCTTACTTTTGTTAAACTTTTTTAAAAAGTTTTACCCCTTTTTTAAAATTTTTCATCCAACGCACATAAAATAGATTTACTCTGAAGAAGCTACCCATTGTTTGGTAGCGAAATATTGTTGTTAATAAGTTTTTTTTTTAGTAGTATTTAGTTTTTCAGCTATGATGATAGAAATTATCAACAAAAAGTGTGCAACTACTACGACGTACAACTCCTATGACAGCTTGTAAATTGAGCCAATAGAGCAAAAATAAGCAGCTGCTTTTTTACCTACGCCTTGTAAGTTTAAACACCATAGTAAAAAATATAAAACCGAAAATATAAATTTTGCATTGTTTCTTACAAATTATTGAAATTAAAGAAAAAAATATAAAAATTTTTTGACATATGCAGACATTTATACAAAAACCAAATGCATGTGTTTTTTAATTGTGATTATGCCTTGTCTATACAACTTTGTTGAAATTAATTTACTTATTTTTGTAAAGAAATATTTCTTATTAATATACATATTTTTTACATATCAATACATTTTGTCATGTCAAAAGTCATTTTCCTTAATAATTTTATTCGATCATTGTCTTGCTTTAAACAGACGAATAGAAATTCATACGTCTTACAATTAAATGATTTAGAACGTTTGCATTTATTTATTATTTATTTTATTTATTATTTCTCAGTGTTACAAACCAAATGTGATTATGAATTTTACGTTACCATTTTTAATAGTGCCGGCTTATCCCCGGTTGCAAAACGTTCAACTTCGTTCTCTACTTTAAAAATCAATTCGCGGAGGCGGTGGCATAGTTATTAGAAAATGACCGACGGCAACTATCCGTGATTTTAAGCCGGTCGGCTTAGTTCTCTAGTTTATTTTTGCAATAATTTTCCAATTTAATAAAAATTAATTAATAAAGTGTTAAACGCTGCATTTAAAGTTTTTATAACTTAACGTCTTTTATATATTTGTCATTGCAATTTATATTTATTGAAAAAAATGGCTACGTTACCGCCACGTAAAAATCCAACACCAACCCGTATATCTAAACAACATTTAACTCCTATACAAACTTTGCTTCAAATGGGCTTCCAAAAACACAGAGCGTAAGTCTTTACTTACTGTTAGTATAATTTATTCCGATTAAAAAGGATCTTAAAAAATGTGGCTAAAAATCTAAATGAAAATGATGGTTGGGTTTGTTATTGATTTTCTTTGGTGCATTTTTAAGCTTCTTCATTGTGTGTGTCATTCACTCTGGATTGATTGTATTTGGAATAGGGAAGTACTGCTATCTTGAAAAGGTGTTTTTGGTTTATTTCGTTACTTTTTTATTTTATTCTATTCAAGCTAAAGTATATCAATATTTTATATTATCTTCCAATCGCTTTAGTAATACAGGAGTTATAAACGTTTAAAGTTGCTCTAACACTAAATCTTAAAAATTGGTGGGTCAAAAAGGTAGTAAGTAAACGGCTGGGGTGTGAACTTTTTGTAAAAATTTTCAAACATTTACGTTTTTGATAAGATACATACATAGGTATATAATTTTTAGAATGTTCAAGTACCCAGAAAGTTTACATTTTACACATTTAAAACATCAATAGCACTTTAAATACTAAAGACAAATTATCAGACGTGAGACGTGGCATAATAGTTTTGATTTTTTATACCCTTCACCTGTGGTGCACAAGGGTATAAATAGCTTTGTCATTCCGTTTGTAATTTCTACAATTTTTATTTCCGAAACCATAATTTATATATTTTCTGAAAGCTTATGAATAGAGGATTCGATTAAGTTATGTCCGTCTGTACGTGTGTTGGTTGAAATCAACTTAGAATCAACTATATGCTCCACAGATCTGTGTATGGTATCAATCCCTTGGAAATATCCGGGAATGAATTTCTATTGAAATTCAGCACAATCGCCCCATGACTTTCTGAGATATGAGCAAACGACCACCTTGTTTTTTTTTTCAGAATAACAACAACAACATACATATATACTGGTTAGAATAAACGTGGCATCGAATCCCAGCTGAGCCAAAAAAAAATTTTTTATATAATATTTTTATATAATTTTTTTATTTTATGCATTATTTATATTTTTATTATTTTTATATATATATATATTTTTTTTAATTTTTTTAAATTTTTTTGCAAGTTTTGTTATTTTTTTTAATATATTTTTTTAATTTTTTTTTTAATTTTTTTTTTTAGAAACATACATACGTAAACTTAATTAGAATTTTACAATGGTATGTTTTTTATATGTATGTTTTTTACATGTACATATGTACGTATTTTATGTGAGATGAATGGTGATACAAACAATTGTTATTGCATGACTACACGTTGTGAAGGGTATATAAGATTCGGCACGGCCGAATATAGCACTGTTACTTGTTTTTTAATTGAGTATTACAGACAAAATTTTTTTCTGGTTTATGTGCTGTTTTTACAAGCCGATTAAGTGATTGTCTTGGACGATTTATGTGTATTTTGTTATTGTAACATAAACAAATTACACATAAATCGTCTAAGACAATCACTCAATCCGCTTGTAAAAACAGCACATTAATAAAATTTCAACGATTTTTGAACTTTGAGACATTTTAAAAATAACATTATTTATTTCATTACTTATCATTATTTTTTAATTTTTTAAAATGAATTAACCGTAGTTTTGGTTATTAAAAAAACATACATTTTCACAACCACATTTTTTAATTCAACTCTTTTTAACTTGACCCCATTTAAAAATATTAAAATAATTTCATATTACATTTAACTGCTCAAATTATTTAATAAATATTTAAATATAAATGTTAAATGGCAATGTTATCAATTTGCTCTATAACTATATTTGTACTATAAGATCAGTTATTGTCAATTAGGGGGTTTTAAACTAAATTACTTTTAAATTTCGTGAATCATAGAGAAAAAGCTTTAGCATCTACTGGTAATCGTGGAGTACAAATTGCCTCCGATTGGCTACTAGCTCATGTCAATGATAATACTTTGGATGAATGTACTCCCCGTGAATATATATTATATGCCTGTCCAACAGGACCATTTTTACAACAACTTGAAGAATTTTGGGCGAAGTCTAGACAAGTGTGCGGATGGAATGGAGCCCACAATTATGTGCCACACATTACTTTAGTTTCGTTTTTTAAGGTAAATATAGAACATTTTTAAGTAAATAGAAAATCTATTTATATTAGCTTTCTCTTTATTAACAGGCACCCGATGAATGTTCCTTGCAATTGTCAAAAGCCCTTAAACAAGTGGTTGATATGACAGGAGCACTTTTAGATCGCCCTATTAAACTGGAACTTTACATGAGTCAGAATTTCATGGGATTTTTTGTGGCTGAAGATGATGCTAATTATTTAAAACGTTTAGCGTTGCAATACGTTAAAGAAGTTTCAAACTCAAGTATGTGTTTTTGATCGCTTTTACATATAAAAAAAATACATCTTAAACTCTATGGAAAGGTTTTCAAACGGGTGCGTTTTTAATTGGTTTCTTTTTTTATTTTTTCTTCACTCTTTCTCATTGAATGTCTGAACAAATGGATGTAACTTTTTTTATTATTATTATTTAACATAAACACACTAATTTTATTTAATCGACTTTATGCTTGTCAATGGTAGTAATTAGTGATACTTATGAGCAACTTGATGCCATAGTAGCTTGTTTTCCATGGTGTGGTGCTGTTTCATCGGGTAATCGTTGCATACCTCGTAGCAGTCGCTGTAAGCTAATTTTATTTAAAAGTTTTCACTTTTAAATTTTTTGATGTTTTCTTTAATAATACCACTTTTGACTTTCAACAAAAACACTTATGTTTTTTAATTTTTTATTATTATTTTTTTTTTGTTTAGGAAATATATTACATTTTTAGTTTATTTTGAAAAGTCTATTTATTTTATTTCAAAGTTAGTCATGCAACTTTCACAAACATTTGATTTATAAACTCAAATATCATAGATTTTAAGCTACGGAAATTTTAATTTTTTTCAAATACATATTTGTTCTTTAAAGAAGATGGAAAATCATAAAAACTTTCCTTTGCAGTGAATTAATTCAAAATTGAATTTCATTCTTTTATTTTTGTGAAATAAATGCATTCAAGAATTTCTAAATTAATTCGAATTCTTACATATTTTAATTTAATTGATATTTGCCTGAATGATTCGCATTAATTCAAAAAAATTCATTTAATTTTACGTAAGTATATTAAATTTAAAATTAAAATTAAATTGAAATTAAAATTATTTTTTTTTGTTTATCATTTACAAGCTGTGCCCGCTACTGTTTTTTTTTAACATATGTAAATAAAATAATCTATTTTCACTTTTTCTTTCAAAAATTAAAATTGATTTTTTCACAAATTACAATTGATATAGAATTTTTGACTACTGAACAACCAAAAATATTGTATGAAAAGAACCGTCTTTTTTCAGTTTTAATATTACATATTTATAAAATTCAAAGCAATTTGTATATAAAATATAAAAAAAAATAATTTGCGAATAATAATCTTTATAAAATTATTGTAAAAAAGCGGTTGTTTACTAATACTTACATATGAGTATACCAAAAAAGAGTGCTGATGATGAAATCGTAGCTGGGGCCAAATTACGGCATTCGATCACGATTACTCGAACGATTGAGTTTGCTGTGCTTTAGGTATAGAGATTCTCATAATTTTCTTATATCGATTACCTGCGAATGTTGTAATTTGCCCCTTAGTTTCGAAAATGCATTCCACTTGGCTAACATCGGAATAAGTTTTAAATCTTCTAAAAAGGATTACAATTTAATTTAATTTAGAAAATGTAAAAATTTTATAATTATTTATATTTTAACAAATATTTATTAATAACATTTTTGTGATTATAAAAATTTGCAAAAAAAATTTTAATTTTTAGGTCAATTTGTAAGAGGAAAGACGAAATGGCATTTTAATTTATTGAAAATTAAAACTGTAAAATTTATGACACGGGGAAACACTAAATAAAAATATGTATAATTAACCTTTTTAGTAATAATTTTTTATAAAATTTTACTAAAATCTAAATTTTGTTAAACAGTGCTTCTATATTACAAACATACATTACAAATACATATCTACTCTACATATTATGTACTCTTTTATTTTATATACTATAGTACTCCATACTCTATCATTTGGTTATGATTTCTTTGCATTAAATTCTTAGTTTTAGTTGCAATTGCAATATTTAAAGAACAAGTACATTCTTCAATTGCTATTTCCTTATACTAGTTTTTTTATTAATATATTGTATAGTATTTTGTGTGTACCTTAATAAAATGTAATAGTTAATTTATTTAATAATTACAACAATGTCAATCTATCTGTTTTCTTCTTTTCATATAAAACTAACAAAAAAAAAAAAAAAAAAAAAAATGATAAAACGAAAAATAACGTAACATACAGCGATTTCATTGGAACCTCATGTGAAATCCTTGCACCTGACTTTAGCGTATCAATTTCACCAGAATCAATTTAATGCGCTGAAAACATTAGTGGAATCGCTGGATGCATCATGTGCTTCCAATTGGGAGCTACGTTTATATTCGCGTGATCCCAGATTGGCTACAAAACAGGTATATATTACTTTTCTCTGTTTTTCTTTATATTATACAGTACATCATAGTATTTATAAGTCATAAAAATCCTTTAAGAAATAACATTTTTTTTTTACAAAGTTGTTATTGTTTTTAAATACATACTAACGTTTCACTAATTTAACCTTAACCTAGTAAACTTTTGTTATTTATTTTTTGTACCTCTAGTAAATGTGTGTGTGTGTGTGTGTGTGTACTATATTCAATTATTTTCTTATCTGTTTTTTCTGTTCTTTTTGGTACACGTATGAATACAGGTACATAAAGTAGTTTATCCACATAGCCCACATGAAATTGATGAGTTGGAACTACGTATTGGCGATTATATATATTTGAATAGTGACGCCGTTGATAACTCATCCGACGGCTGGGCTGAAGGTATATCTTGGTTAACCGGTGCTCATGGTCATTTGCCTGTCAACTATACCGAACGAACAGCAGAATCAGACGCTTGGACTCTACATCGTGTTGTGCAATTGTCAAAATCAATAACACCTTCGTTAACTTCAGCCGAAGAGTGTGATATGGTTGATGGCCGTAGTATTTCAACAGAAACAGAAGAGCAACAATCACGTCATCATCGTGATTTACCAAACAGTAAGTAATACGTATACATACATATACATACTTATGTATATTAATGTTAATAAAACGTGTGAAAAATAAAATAACCTACATTTTTAAATTATATTTTTCAAGTTGGTTTACATTCCGCAGACCTAATTGAAGGTTCGTCCTTTAATGAGGACTCCGAACAAAGTGTTGAAAAATATTTACGAAAAACTTTGAAACCCTGCTTGGATTTGCATTCACTCAACAATCACAACAACCCTAATCAACAAACAAAAACACCACTCATAGAAATTACACCGAATAGTATGTCAACTCCAAATGCTACTGACATTAAAGTGGAGCCCATACAAACAGCTCCGCCCAGGGCAGATGATACATTAAGTCAGCACTCAGCGGAAAATTCTTTATCAATATCGGTGAAAAATCGTCGCATCTATATTATGCGTCATGGCGAGAGGGTCGATTTTACTTTTGGAACTTGGATACCATATTGTTTTGATGAGTTTAGTAACTATATGAGAAAGGATTTAAATATGCCAAAAACACTGCCAAAAAGGTAAAACGCAGATATAAAAATATATATGATCTTTGCACTACTTGTTCTCATCAAGTCGACGTAGTTTATTAAATAAAGAAAATTTATTTTTTCCCTTAAATTTTGTTTTTTAGAAATAATTGTCCTGATGGTTGGCAAAACGATTCTCCTCTAACAAATATTGGCTTGTATCAAGCCAATTTAATAGGTGAAGCTCTATATGATGCTCGCGTACAAATTGATAATGTTTATTGTTCACCGGCATATCGTTGTATACAAACTTGTACCAGTGCTTTAGAAGGTTGTCAACTGCAGACACAATCCCCTAACTTTATAATTTTTAATATAAGAAAATGTCTTTTTAGGACTTAAACTGACAGGAAAACATAGAATAAAGTTAGAACCTGGTTTATTTGAATGGATGGCTTGGTATCCTGAAGGAGTACCGGATTGGCTAAATAAAGACGAATTGCGAGAAGCGAATTACATTATAGATAATGAATATCAACCGTTTGTAGCCGTTAATAATCTAAATGAATCGATAAAAGAGACAACAGAAGATTTTTATACACGTAACTATGAAGTTTTGAAAAAAATCATTGAATCAACCAGTAAGTATTTTTGTTTGTGATTAATGTTTAACATAAAATCAAAATTTGTTTTGCTTAATTTATTTTCTTTAGGTGGCAACATTTTAATTGTAGCCCATGCCACAACACTTGACACCTGCACACGCCAACTGATTGGTGAGGCCCCTCGCAATACAAATGAACTACGTCAAGTTATCCATAAAATACCCTATTGCAGTTTAGCTAATGTTGAGGAAGTTGATGGCCAATGGAAGCTAGTTGAACCGGAATGTTTGCCAGTAACACATTCTAAAAATCCTCGCTTTGAATGGAATGCTTTGACTGCCACATAGTGCAAGTGCTTCGAAGAGTTTATCAATAAACTTTCTTCTTAAGTGAATTAATAAATCTAAACCTAAAAATACTACCTTCCTAAACATGTACTTATATTAAAATCTAATCCATACATCTTCGTATCTATTGTTATTTAATTACGTACATATATACTTATGTATGTATGTTGCTTTAAATTATTTTGTTTTATTTAAAATTATTACCACGATTCCCTTTACATTTTAAGTAAGATATATTTATGTTGCCTGTTAATGAAATGCATTCAACTTGAAGGAAATGGGGAAAATGTAAATTATTTTAGGAAATGTGCCAAAGAGAAATTTCTTAGTTTTTTCAACTCAAGCATTTGTTTTTTAAATAATACTGAAATAAGTTTTTACGTATTTTTAAATTTGTAACTAATTTTGTGACACTTTCAAAAAAGTACATCCCCAATTAAAAAATGAGGAAAGAGAAGTAGAGAAAATAGTGTACTAAAACTGCTTACCCTAAAGGTGGGTAACGCTGAAAACATTTTTTTGGTCTGATAAACTTCTTAAATGTAGTTTGGCCCTTACTAAGAAAGATACAAATTTTGTTTGCAAAAATTCTTTATTTGAATAGATTTATGCTAGGAACCCAACTAAGATGATAAAAATTTACTATTTAAATTCGTCGTATGAAGCACAATAACAACGAAAAAATAGTTGTTGTTATAGTTGATGGAGTTATTTACCGTTTGTGCAAAGAAAGGAAAAAAATCAAACAAGTTTAGCTTTGTGACATGAAAATAATACTATTCTATTATAAAACAAGCTGTTTTTGCTTTTACGTAAACGTTTGCGTTTGGTTTGTCTTCGTTTAATGGCTAATATGTGACTATATCAAAAAGTTGAACGCAACTAAAAACAATGGGCCAATTCAAAGTGGTTGCATAGCAGTCATATTTGTAGTATTTCATATTATTTTATGCAAGCATAAAATTTTTGTTAGTAATTTCCATACAAAAAAATATGACTACACATTGGTTTCCTATGTATAAGAAATTGTTTATGTCATATTTTTAACCATACTGTCTCTCAGAAATAATTTCTTTGCTTCTCACCTCTCAGAGAGAATATTTTCTATTTTCTTCTCTCCCGTATACATACAATTTTTAACAGCGCATCTCTTTGTCTTCTTTCTTGTATTAAATACATAATTTGTTAACAAAAGGTGTTCAAAGTCACTAGTCACATTAATATGAATATGAGAGTCTACTTTGAATTGGCCCAATATATATAGGGTATATATAGGTTTGTCATTCCGTGTGAAATTTCTACAATTTTCATTTCCGATCCCATAAAGTATATATTTTTTTAAAGGGAGTCTATTAAGCTCTGTAAGTCTGTCCGTGTGTATGTTGAAATCAACTTTTTGAAGCCCACCGACATCGCCTGGACCCGGGTGAGGTATTAAAATATCAGAAATACTCGGAAGTAGATCAGTATTGTAAATCAGAAACATCAGTACATAAACAACTGAGATATGAGCAAAAAACTACGACCACCTCGTTTTTTTTTTCACAACAACAACACATACAAACGTGGTATACTAAGCTGAGTCAAAAATTTGTATTTCTTTATTTTATATATTTTTATTGTTTTTTTTTAGTTCTTTTTTTATTTTTTTTTTTTATATTCAAATAACAAATTTAAAATTTGATTTACATATTAACTTGTAATAAACCTTTGATAATTGTTATGCATACGGCAGTAAATTGAAGATTTAACACTACAATCTATAAAACGACGATCGATGTGGTTTTTACAAGATATTCGGCCTTATTGTCATTGGCGTTGTCGTGTCGTTTTTGTGTCAAAAACGACAGAAATACGACAAGGTCTTATTCATTTTATTTTGTCGTAAATATTACACGGTACCAAAAAATACGACAACACCAATGACAATAAGGCTGATTAAATAAGTTCTAATCAAACATCTTTGTATCTTACTTATTTTACTATAAGCCTCCTTTATCTAGCATTTGGAATATAATGAAATGATTTATGACGGAAATTAATAAAAAAGAATTAAGTAGCATCTCAATAGCAAATTCAAAATTCTGAAGGTTTCGAATGAAATCCAATTTCTTGAAATTGTCACTACAGTTTTGTGTATAAAAACAATGCTTTTTTAATTCCGAAACTTTTTTATTTTAATCGCAATCAGGAAGTGGTACGCTTAAACAACATTTTTCTGATGATTCTAAAAATTATTAGCTTTTACATTTTCCTCTATCACCTTAAAAAAATCGTAACAAATTCTTAAGGTTGTTTTATATACTCATTATTTTTAAGCAATTATTTTTTTTTATAAAATAAGTTGTCCTTTGAAACAAAACAAAAACATACAATTTTCATGACTGCCTGTTTTTTACACACACATATGTAGATTAATTTTTTTAATTTTTATCCAAAAAACTATACCGTTTTACGAAATTATGCATTAAGACTTTCGAAATTCAATATATTTACATATAAGCATGTGTTCTGCTTTCCGAGTGAAATTAAATCACTCGGAATTGCCATTGTAGTGTTATTATTTATAACCACAAAGCTATGGCAATTCCAAATGATTTGCCTTCACTCGGAATACAGAACGATAAAGTTTATATTTTAGAATTGAGATTTTGAGTAATGGTTCAGTTAGTTGATTTGTATCGCAATGTTACAGACATGTTGCAGACAAAATCTGTAGCAGAAGCAATACGTGTTACTGTTTATTAAAAATGTATTGTAACTTTGCGTGAGGTAGAAATATATAAAAAATAGATTTTTACGGAGAGAAAGTAAATTATTGGACATATTGTTAAAGTGAAAAAGAGACAACACTACTATTTTACTCACATGTATTTTAACGATACTGAAAGCTGTAAAGTAAAACAACACATATCTACTAACTGAACTATAAGAAAGTAGTAACTGAATTCGAATCCACAATATCTTTTTAAAACTTATTACTTAATAATTTTTGAAAATGAAACAACTTTTGATTTATTATGAAACAATACAAAATCAACAATTTAGCATGCTTCAGTATAAGTCAAGGCATAAAAAAGGAAAAACAAAAAAAACTATACAATATCATATCTGAAACACAACTGCATACATATTTCTCTATATTATAACTAAATAAATATTTGTTTTTTTAACTCAATTATGAATTTAGCTTCTATAAATTAGCCTACAACAGTATAATATGCATACAAAATTTAATTATTAAAGGCATTCACGTCACTGAGTCAAGTCCTGTTAAATTTTATAAATTTTTTTTCAACATTAATACAAATTATGTACACAACATACGTAACTGTGAACTTTTGATAAAACATCTTAAGTTTTCAATTATAAACGTTTAAATGTTCAGGTGATTTGCTTACACGGTTCGGCATCTTTCTACTTTTATTTATTATTTTATTTATTTATTTTTAAACTCATTTTTTTCAAAATAGACAAAATTTAACCAAAATTCTGTCAAAAGTCTATAGTGCCAAAAAAACCAAAATTATGTCAAAAGTCTATAGTGCTAAAAATACCGATTTGTTTACACTTATTCTTTTTAAGCTTTTAATTATAAGATAAAAGGTATCATATCAAAAAATTAAAATAGTTTATGTATTTTTGATATTGAAATATTTAAAAATGCAAAATAAGTTTTTTGTGAAAGTTCACCAATATCAAGGTATATTTATAAGGTATATTGCTGGCGGGAACAAACACAACAATCAAAAACATGAATTTTTTTATTATAAAAGGTTTTCTAATAATGATTTCTTAAAAAAAAAACTTATTGTTAAGGCAATTCAAAAGTTTTTTATTTAATATGAAGTACAATCGATACAATTAAGTTCTAAATAAAATGTCATGCCAATGGCCTTCACGACTTCTTCTACAGGTAGGAATTCGATGAGCCCAATTTTCTAGCACTTTTCTCCCAAATCAAGGCTCACTTTCATCTGAGTGCAGCAGTCAATAAACAAAACTGTTGATTCTGGTGCGAAGAAAATCTACAAATTATTCATGAAAAATCATTATATTCACCTAGATTGACAGTTTGGTATGGTTTTTGGTCTGGTGGAATCATCGGTTCATACTTTTTTTGAAACGAAGCTGGTAACACTGTTACTGTCAATGGAGAGCGGTATAGATCGATGATAACTAACTTTTTATGGCCGTAATAAATAATTTTAATAAATTTCATACAAAAATTTCATCTTGTAATTCCAGTCATTTATTACGCGAAAACTTCAAGACACTCACTCTCAATAATGTAACATTTTGTAAACAAAAACAAATATACAACGAAAAACAATATTTAAAACAGTTGAAGTTGCAAACGTAATTCTGCTTCAGCATTAAGATTAGTGACGTGAACATCTTTATTATTAAATTTTTATTAGCAAAACTCTAAACTTTTTATTAGCAACTAAATACGAGCGAATACAAATAATATAAATACAGTAGTTTTACATTTAACAGTTATAATATAACAATACACAAATGTTTTATTTACTTGTTTTATAATATTAAATCTACAAACGATCAATACCATGTATATCCATTTTATACTCGTAAAAAATGAAAGAAAAGAGAAAAAGTCAATACGATCGAATTAAACAAAATATAACAAATTTGAAGCTGAAAATGTCGAAGAATTTATATGGAAAAAATTTTGAGGAAATATATAAAAAATAATAAAGTTAACAAATCTAACACAAAAACTTATAAGAAAGTTGTTTTATTTAATTGTATGAAATTATTATTGAAATCACAAAATGGTGTTCTATGTTTCATAATTGCGATTTCAAACCAAAAGCATAGAATTATGTAAATTGAAATATTTTGTTTACTCTGACCATCCTGTGCATAGGTGTAATGACTACATTGTAATATTACATTTTGTTTTGTTTAACTATATTCGACGATATCTTTGATATGCACTTTTACATATAGTCATCTGTATTTTACTATCAAACCTTTTCATTTTGATGGAATAAGAAAATAAAAAATTATCTGTCATTTTGTTTTGGACGCCATCTTCAGTTTACTGTATTTTTTTTAGTTTACTGAATTCCACTAGTTAAACGCTTTATTTTATACCAATATTATGAGGGATGAAGGGGTCAAGTTTGTAATTACTATATTTGACTTTTATATCCACCATTTTACTTAATTCGCCATCTTAGATTTTAAATTTATTCTATTCTACTGCTCAAGCCATTTGATACTGAGAATGCTGAAGAGGGAAATATTTAAATAAGTTTATTGTACGCAGTTTTGTGGCGGCCATCATGGACCTAAATTTTTGTTACAGTGTATTATATTCTGCTTAAAGGCCTTTTATTTGATACCCATACAGGGTCAGTTATATAGAAGCTAAAAATTTCGTTTATAAATTAAAAAAAAAAAAACAAGGAAGTAGTTATATCTTAGTACTAATATCTCAGTAAGTGTCAAACCGATTTATTAGTTTTTCTTAGAAATAAATTTCAAGACTACGACTTGTAATTTATTGACATTAGAGTGTTCAAAAATTAATTACAAGATTGAAGACCCTAATGTTTTTCTAAATAACTTTTGCCTATAACTTTGCCGATTAGTCATCCATTTTTTAAAAAAAGCCCTACAGGTATACCCCATTTAAAAATAGCAAAAAACTTATCTATAGACTATTCGAGGGCTGAAAATGTTAACTTTTGTTGTGAAAATAAGGAAGAAACAGAGGCAATCGTGTCATCGCTTAATCGACTTTTCTATTTATAAGCCTTTAGATAATTGTATTTTATGGGGTCAAAAAAAAGCAAAGGAAATGACAAAGTTGGCTCCACAGATGAATTTAAATTTCAGAAGTATCGGAACATGACCAATTATTTATTTAGTTTTTTATTCATGTAAATGATTGATGATTGATTCAACAACAGCAAAGTATTTTTACAATAGGTGCGACTAGTACATATAAGAACAAGTTCGGTAAAATCCGAAAAACAAAAATTACTCTACCAAAAGCACAAAAATGTAAAAAAGTATAGAAACGCAAAAAAGGAAAGAAGATTTAAAACAGCTAACATATTTAAAAATAAACCAATAAATAGTATTTAAAAAATACAACTATCGATTTATACCGGACACAAATTTACATGGTGAAAACAAAAAGTCTGGACTGTTTTGTGAAAAAAGAATCAAAATATTTCTCTTTTAAAATTACTCTCGCTTATCCAATTGTAAAGTAAAGGGACAAATTTTGATGAGGGATCTCAAAGTTTTGCACCGGATCGCACCTGATATCAGCTTAAGAAAGATAAAAACAAGATAATGCATTGTGAAAGTTTGTTGTAATTTTTTTTCATGTGTGTCGTCACACCGGCAAATAAGTGATTAATATTACAAATAAAAATTCTAAAAAAGTTAATCAGGTGCTAATATAAATAACTAATAAGTAATAATAAATAACAAATAAATTAATAAAAAGCATAAAAAGTGACTATGTTTTTTTGTAAAAAAAACATAAAAATGGTAAATATGTATGCAGATGCAAAACATTCATTTATTTTAAAGGTCAAACTTCATATATAAAAAACAAAAACAAACATTTCTCTCCTAACTGTGATTACCTGATAAATAAAAATGCCTTGCGCTCATTATTCGCGCTGTATGGTACGGAGAAACATTGCTATTGACCCACAATATAATTTAAAAGAAAATTATTTTTTTGTGAAAAAAACACTTTCGGTTAATTTTCATGTCAATAAACAGAAATGTATGCTATGCTTATTTATACAAAAGGTCTAATTTTGATTGCTTATTGTCATTTCCTTATACAGCAAAAAGTAAAGCAGTCAACGATGATGCAGAGGTGATTTGTGTTAGTTGAAAACGCTAATGCTTTTTGCATTAGCGTGCCATTAGAGATCATGTGTTAACAGCCAAAAAAAAAGATACAAATTAAAAAAGAGTGATTTTGCTGGGATTTAACTAATGATAAAACGACTTAAATTAGGTGAACACACATAAGGATTTTAACATCATCGTATCATTGGGAATCGATTTGTGTTTATCGGATTTGCGTATTTTAGATTTGCGTCGCTTTTTAAAAATTGGTATAATCCGACTAGCGTCGTTGTGATTTCGATTTGCATCGACTTAATTTGCGTCGTTTTTTTCCAATTCGCGCTACTTTGATTTCGATTTGCGTCGCTAAATATGGTTGGTTTTTTTTAAGAAGGCATAGGCAAGTATGTACAAACATATGACATTTTTAATTTGCATGCAAAAATGGAATTTCCCTATTTGTATGTATGCATGTATTATTCTTTTACGCAAGTGATACGTTCTCTCTGTATATATGTATGTAGTATGTGAATATGTAGTACATAAGAATTAATGTAGGAATTTGGTTATTCCTACGTTTGTTTAATAATAAGAAACTTTATTTATATTCTCTTAATAAAATTAATTCATTTATTTAAAGTATTTCTTAGTTCTTAAAAATAACCACAAATATTAATACCGCGCTAGTCTGTCATCCCCAATGTTGTTATTTCTACTACTCTTTTAAAATGCGTCTGTATTGTACGTCAATGTCCCAATCCCACATATATGTATGTTTATAAAAATTAATTTTATTTTTTTTTTTTTTATTTTTATGTAAATTTATTATTTTTTTATTTCTAACTTTAAAAAAGTTTGTTAAACGAAATTAAATAATTAAAAACGTCCCCATAAGACTTGTTTTTATCTAAATATAAATTTTTTCCCTTAATTTTTTAGTTTTTCTCCGAATTATTTCCAAAAAATTATTCGATTTGCGTCGAATTTCACCCGTCCCTATTAACGACGCAAAACGGGGCTTTGGTGTATTAATGATTTTTCATTAGTTGCTTTTGTTTGTTTATATAAGTTGAAGTCATTTAATGCTTTTGCACTATTGATTTAGAAGTCTTTAAAATGCAATTCGCTTTGTACTACTACATAGGTTTGCATAGGAATCTAAACGTATGAGTGATATTAGTTGTAAGTTATAAATATTAAGTATACGCTGTGAATATCTTTTAACAATGTTCCCAGCAAAAAAAAAAAACTATGACAAAAAAGTGATTTGGCAGGGATTCAACTGTTGACGAAGTCATCTAATTTAAGTGAAAATACTAATGATTTCTACATTAGAGTGTAATTGGAGATCATGTTTTTACATGAAAGAACTGCCTTCCGTTCTAATAAGTGCGTAGAACTTATGTATATTTGGTGAAAAGCAGTTGATGTTTTATGAGTTGAAGATGATTGTCTACATAAATTCTTGAAGATATTTTGCATAATGTTACATTCATTTTAAAACACATCATATTTATTTATTTATTTAATTATTTATTTAAATAGTAATGCAAAGCCTATAAGGCAAAAATATACGTATTACATGGTAATAAAAAATCCTGAGGTATTAACTAAATAAAGTATACAAAAATAAAAATTAATACAAGTAAAAATAATAGATATACAAAATAAAATTCAAAAAACAGACATTCTGGCTCCCAAGCCAAATATACAATATCTGTGGCTTGGAGCTAAAAGGGCCAATGTCACTTTTTTGCTCTTTTGAGTTAATCATTCCATTAGGTTTGTTATCTAGCTCTATTTCATTAAGGTAAAACAGCTAAAGTCATACTTAACTCAGAACACCTTCATAAATAAAATACTGGCCAATGTTACTATGAAAGCATCTATAAAAGTTAAAGTTCAATTTCAATTTTCTCAAATGTAAATATTTCTGCATTGACCCTTTTAGCTCCAAGCCACAAATTATTCGCATTTTACTTCTACTTACTTTTTCTGGGTTATCACGACTGTAACAACCTGATAACTAAGTACGTAACAAGGACTTAGCTAATAAATTAAACAAGCAAACATATAAAATCTGCATACTTACACGTTCTTTAGTTGTTTGTTGAGCCAAACACTGCCATCATTAAAACATCCTTTTTTACGCTGTTTTTTTTTCTTTACATACAGTTTTTATTTTATTAGTAGTTTTTCATTTCTTTTAATTTTCTTTCATTTATTTTTGGTTAATTTCTTCGAATTTCTCTTAATATTATATTTATTTTTTTTTTGGTTTTTCTGGTTGTGTAATGTGTGTGTGTGTTTTTTTTGTTATTTTAGTTTTGTTTTAGTATATTTTACATTTGTTTGTAAGTAGTAGTAGTAGTAGTAGTTTTTAATAATTTTTAGTTGTTACTTCTTTTAACATTATCTTTAATGTTGTTGTTTTTTTGTTGTTGTTTAAACAGGAGGAATGATTTAATTTTTATTTTTCTTTATTATATTAGATGAAATTATATTATTATTTTGTAAATTTACTCTTTTTATTTAGTTAAAAGAGAACTACCCTTTTTTTATTTTTTATTATTACCATATTTTGTTGTTGTTATTTTAAGGTATTTTTTTCAAATAAATTTTTGTTGTTAACTTATACTAAAAATTTTGTTTTTTGGTTTTTGTAAGGATTTAATTTTTGTGCTTTTTGTTTTTGTTTTAGACATACAAAAATTAAAATATATATTATAATACGAGAAAGTATATGTTTAAGTGCTAATCTGAAGAACAGAAATAAAAAGTCACCATATTTTCAAAAAATGTTAAAAACTAAAGACATCTAATCATTCTTTTTTTTTTATTCTAATTTCTTAAGGGAAGTTATAAATTTCATTGTTTTTGTAAGAGATTTAGACAATTTCAATGTGATTTGAGGAATTAAATGTGTAGGCTTATGAACTAATTTTGGTTTTGGGTATTCAATTCGATGAAATCACCTTAAAATTGCCAAACAAGGAATTTTAAAACTTGCACGCAGTTTTGCATATGAAAAGAAACAGCAAAATTGCGTTGATGAACACGGAAATAACGATTAAACGCCAATAGATTCTGAGCCCCTGCATTAATTGAAAATATTGGCGACTTTTTTTTGGATTTCTTATATTTCTTTGTGGCTGATTTTGAAATTATTTTAGGTCTTGCTATTACATTTCCGTGTCAAAATTTAAATTGTTGTTGTTGTTTTACAAAAAAAGAGAACTAACAAGACATACAAAATAATTTCAAAATTTTCAATTGATGTTTTCTCTTAAAAAGAAAACACGTAGAGAGAGAGAGGATTTATATAACATTTAATGAGTTACATAATGTTTTGAAACAAAAAAAGTTTTTAGAGGTTTTTTGTTGTTGTTTTTTTTTATTTATAATTATTTATTCAAAAGCAAGTTGTTCATTATTTCTTTTTTAAGGTTTTTAGTTCTCTTTGGTATTTTGAGAGCACAAATGTTTTAAAGAAAAACATTTATTTCAAAACTATTTTCAGTTTTTCTTTTTCGAAGTTAAATACAGTTTTGAAGAAAATTATTAACAAACACACATTCCGTTTAACCACTTCAATTAATGAACTTTTCCTTCAAACCTTTATTTATTTTAATATCTTTTGGGTGTTTTTTTTTTTTGTTAAATTAATATTTATAATTTTTTATCATGTATTTTTTTAATACGATTATGTTTATACAGTGTATTGTTTGTGCTATTTTTAACGTCTCAATTTGTTTAATTTTGCTGCTGTTCTATGCATTTATTTATAATTTTCATGCATAAACTGTATTTTTTTGTAAGACTAAATCCGTGTGTGTGTGTGTTTTTTTAATGCAGTTTTATTCCAGGTTAATTAAGGTTGTTCCTAATTGTTATTTTTTAATAAAGGTACATTTAAATTTTTAAACTTTATTTTTTTAATCTTTGTCTTAGTTTTTTTGTTCGTGTTTGTCTTTGTGCTTTTGTTTCATTTTACATGTTTTTTAGATTTTCAGTCATTTTGGCATGATTTAAAGAATTTATAGGAAATTAAAAAATAATCAAAATAATTTTTTTTAATTTAAAGTTAAGATTTTCTTAGAGTTTTATTTAGAAATATTATTTTTTTTTTCGTTTATTTTTCAATGTCTTATAAATTCTTTATATTTTAAAATATTCGATAATAATAAAGTTATAAAAAATAGTAATAGTTTTCAATTATTTAAAAGTGTTGTTGAACAAAAAATATTGTACAAAATAATATTTTATTTAAATAAAAAAATGTATGTAACAATTTTTAAATATTTGAAAATATTATTTTAAGGCTGTGTTTCTTAGTTATTAGTTAGAGGTTGAAAATATTAAAATAAATTTGAAACCAAGCCTTAAATTCTGTATAACTTAATTAAAATACAATTTTTAAAAATTTACACTTCATCTGGTATAATTGCTGTTTAATTTTGTTTTACATTATTAAAGTTTTTACTGTTGTTATCTTAACTTTCAACCAACTGCTGTAGCTTGTCAAAAATTGTAAAAAGTTGGGATAAATAAAAAAATAAATAAAATAATATTTACTTTAACATTTGTTTCATTTAGAAATAATATTTTTAAACAAACTACAACAAATAGGTTTTGACAGCTGTTTAATCGTTATCGTCAAGTTTTTTATTTATTTCGCTTTTAAAACTTCTTTAGTTTAAATTTAAGTTAGTCCCTTATTAGGGGTTATATAAACTCTTAATTTGAAGTTTAAACTAACGTTAGTTGATCCTAATATGTTTTTCTTTTTATTACAAAAAAAAAAAAAAAATAATAATAATAAAAAATGATAAGAAATAATATTTCATTTTAAAAAATCCTTTCTTTTTTTAAAACAGCCTCTAAGTTTATCTTACTTTTGCTTGCTTTACTGATTTCATTAAAGACATTCAGGGCCGTTAGTTAAAGATAAGATTTTGTACAAATTCCATTTTTTATTGTTTTTGTTATTAATAATAAGAATATGAAATGGATAAAAAAAATTATAAATCCAAACTTTATAATGCAAAGCTTGTTATCGGAATCAAAAAATCCTACCTTTAACTAACCACAAGTTGTAATAATGACCCTTAAACTTTTAATAAATTAAAGCTTTTTAATTTAAGCTTTCTACTGTAATTAAAACTGCTATTCATTTAGCTTATTTTTTACTCAGTTCTCAAATAATCAAAACTTTTTTTCTGTTAAAAAGCTTTAACATTTTATTTAAGCTTCAATGAGTTTGGCTTAAATTGTTTTCTTAAACATTTATTTCTTTTCCTGAAGAAAAAAAAAATGGTAAACTATTTATCTCTTTTAAAAGAACATATACATATTTTGTTAATATTCCAGAGTTTTTGCATACATTTATTTCTTTTAAACTTTAATTAAATATTCATTAAAATCACAAAACGAGTTTAGTTTATAAAACTTATAAGAAATTAAAAAAGTTCAGTTAAACCTAATTTATTTTAACTGGTTTAAAGAAATTGGCAAAGAATTTTTTAATTTAAATTTAATGTAAAATAATTTAAAACATTAGAATTTAGCAGTAAAAATACAATTAGTCTTAAAGCTTAGTTTCGGTAAATATATTAAAATTAATGCATGAATAAGTCGAAATAAACTGTTTAACTAAACCAAACTTAAGTTTAAATTTTATTTAAATTATATATTTTTAAACTACAGTTTACAAGAACTGTCATTCTATAAAAGCTAAAGCTTTTATAAGGTGGCATTTAAAATAATTTAAGCTTTTAGTAATTAAAATTTAAATTAGAAAAATTTTTATTTATAAACAGGAGTACGGACAAGCTTAAGAATATTCCAATTAATGTTTAGACAAACTTAAGTTTAAATAAACTAAACATATTTGTATATACATAAAATCTAACTGTAGAACAGGGTATTGTAAATACATCTTTTTGATTTGAATTGTCGAAAATTCTCAAAAATCATTCTTTAACTAAAAACTAAATATTCGAAAAAAAATTTAAATTCCATAGTGGAGAACTTTTCTTTTCTTTTATTTTCTCTTCAAATTAGAGCAAATTTGAATTTAAGGTATTAATAAATGCAATCATTTAAATGTATGTATGTATTTGTTAAAAAATTAGATTAGAAATACAACCAAAATAAAAAATATCTTAAAATATAGAGAAACTAGTACATGATGATGTTGTTGTTAAATTCTTTTCTTTTCCTTGTTGATTCATATAGGCATGGATTTTGTTTGTATGTATGTTAACAAAAAAAAGTGCAATAAAATTTTATTAAAACCTTAAATCAAACGCTCGCTGTACCATATTCAGAAATCGGTATTGTTGGCTGCGATTTCCGATTCAGAATCTCCTTCTGCGGTAGTGGGTGGCAAGGCTAAGGCCATTTGTTGGTTAGTTAGAGCCATGGTTGGCTCTGTGTTGCGACGCTTCATTTTGTTTTTAACTCGTTTTAACATGGTGGCCTTTGGGATGATTTTTTTTTTAATTTTAATATTTTAATTTAATTTTTTTTAACCGTCCGGTACAAATTTTACAGCAAATTAAATAATTTTTTTTAAATTATTTTTGTTTATTTGTTGGTTTTGGTAGTTTGTTGATTTATAATGATGTTGTGTAATGTGTAAGATTTTTATTTGGTTTTTTTTTAACAAATCCATGATGATTTTTGTTATTTTTTAGATTTTTTTTGAGAAATTTTTGTAAAAAAGAGAAAAAAGAGAATAATATAAAAAGAAATTAAAAAATTTTGTTTTTGTTTTTGTTTTGTTAAAAAAGAGTTATTTTAAACAATTACTAACCAAGTATGGAAAAATTTTTTCTTAGTTTTATAATAAAAAGTGTGTGTAAGCAAAAAAATATATTAAAATTTTTTTTAGTTAACAATAAAAGGTTAGTATTATATGTTTTTATTACATAATCAAAATTATTTAAAAGATTGCAAAACAAAAATTTAACAAAACAAAGTAGTTTTAATAAAAAGAAAATAAAATCAAAAGTAACTAATTTATATTCTTATTAAAATTAAAAAAAAAAAAAAAAATGCCAAATATTTATTTCGTTAAGATCTGCCAATTTATTAACAACTCGTTATTTTGGTGGTTTTAATATAAAATTTTGAAAATACAATTAGTAGAATGTTCAACAATAACTAAGAAAAGAGTTTTAATTATTTTACAATTTACCCAGAAAATTTTAGTCAAAAACAATTGCTCAATTCACAAGCTGTCGTATGTATTGTACATCGTAGTAGCTGTTTACATTTTGTTGATAGTTTCTTTATATATTTTTTAAACAATACTTACAACAATTGCACCTATGTTTATAGAATGTCGTATTAATAAATCATAGTTGGAAAAGCAAGTACTATTGCCGTTTTTCTTTAATACAACGTAGTGAATTCTTACTACCTACGACACCTACGTCTGGTTGTTAATTAAACATATAAGTTTTTTAAAATTATTTCAGTTTTGAGAAAAAAATAATAAATTATAAATTATAAATAAGTCTGCATAATTGCTAGTACTAGTTTAAATATTTGGCACTAAGAAAGACCCAGTTTTTAGCTTAAAAATTTTAGATTAAATTAAAATTAATCCCTTATCTTCTTGTTTTTGTTTCAAATATTATATTAGGTTTTATTTTTTAGACTACGTAGACAAAAAATCAGTTTTATATAACGTGCAAACTGTTAAATTTGTATTATATAACCCGAGGCATATCCATAAGGTATATGTATCGCGGCAACAAACACGACAATTAAAAAACACATGTATTTTGCTTTTTTACATATGCCGGCATATGTCATTGAATAATTTTTGAAAAACTTTAGAGCAAAAGCCTTTTATTCTTATTGTTGTATTTTTTAAAACGTTTTAAATCAACTGAAACTGCAAATTATTTATTTTATAATAAAAATAAAAAAATTTAGTTTGACAAATGCAGGCGCATTTTTTAAACAAGTTGGTAACGCACAAGGCGAATTCAAGGTAATTATCAGCACGTGATGATGGGGAAACATAATGACTACATTTGTTGAATTCTCCTTGATTCCATTTATTAATGCAGGAATGGAATTTTAAATTTTGGATTCCGAATTGAACATTTTACTTAATTGTGCTTTTTTGATAATAAATTGACCATATTTATTTATATTTGTTGTTCTTGCACTATTTATAATGTACTTCACAAACACATATCTTTTTTTTAATCAAATTTTATTAAATTAAACATACAAAAATAACTATTCCATCCCTGTTATACGAATTGGCCTTGACAGAAAAAATCGCCTAAAAAGTTGCTTTGTTGTATCGATTAGCCGTTGCATAAATATACCTGTATGAATATGCCTTGGTAACGCTTAAAAATCGTAAAAACAGCCAGCTGATTGGATACGAGTACCTTATGGATATGCCTTTATATAGCCAATTAAAATATTTGACATGTTTAGAAGCAAAATTCAATCAGCACTCTTTGTTCGGAATGTCCCAGTGTTGGATGTAAATATCATTTATTTAACTCACAAGTTTATTTGAAATTGATTCTGTAAACCAAACATATCATACTTATTCATGTTTACTATAGTGAGTGAGAACAAAATTTACCACAACTTAAGCTTTTCTCCACATTTTGTTATTATTTTTACTTGTCACAATTTTATTGTTGCTTTTAACTATAAGTCTAGTGAAATTTTACATTTTTCATTTTGAAAGTCTCTTGATAGTTTTTAGATAAATTGATTTTAGATAAATTGTAAGTAATTTTTGCGTATTTAAAATATCGAAAAATTAAGTATTCATTTGCATTTGTTTTTGTAAGGAGCTTGTTTATAAAAAAAAAATTTAAGAAATATTTTGCTCACATTTTGCTTATTTCTGAAAATTGGAATATTTGTTTGATAACAATTGTCTCACGTAACTGCAATGACAATATGTTTTAAGACAATCTTGTGTAAAAAATTTTAAATAAAATACTTTTCAAACTCACTTTATGTCTTATGAATAAAGGGTAAATTGTTTCTGTACTGTTGTTGTGTAAAGTGGCCTACTGTAGATTTTTTACATTTGCTGGTCATTGATAATGCACTAGTGACCTTAGAACTATTGACTAGGTATTTCTTGTGGGACTAAATACTAGTGATGCACTAGTGCATTTTAATAATTCTAGTCTACACTGTTGGAACTTTTTGCTAAATTTTCTCACTCTTTTGTACAACTTATTTCAAATTCATTTGTGTTTCAATTATATATTTTATTAAAGAAAAATTGTATATAAAATCTATACATAAAAAATACATAAAACTCGAATGTTCGAATGAAACTTCAATAGCTATCGAGTGCCGTAATATCGCCTCTGGCCAATTGTCAGATTGCGTTAACGTTACCATGAAAAAGTTTTTGTTTTGCATTATCTATAAAATATAAAACAATGGTGCGATTTACTAACTTTCAAGTTCTAGACACTTATTGTTGTTTGCACCAATGATTCACTTAATACCTTTTAAGAATACTCGACAACTGTTATAATTAAGTGGCATCATTGTCTAAAAAAAAATTACCTAAACAAATTCACTACAATCGCAAATGTCTTTTAAGTTGGGTATTCAGTTTAAAGGCTTCAGTAGTGTTTACTTTCTGTTGTCATTCTGTGACGTGCCATTCTGTTGTTTAATTTTTGTAGTTACTTTTTCTGTAAAAAATTATAAGGTAAGAATACAAGGTAACCTTACAAAAACAAACTCATTATTTTTTATTTTTTTAATATTTTTCTCGTCAAAGTTCATAAATTAAAAACAATAAATTTGTAGTGTCTAAAAGCATAGAGAATCTCTCTGTTGCAGCCATCTTAAAAATAAACGCACCTTAATAACTAAGCTTAATAACTTAGCTGCTTTTCTTTAAAGGGCCATCACTTAACGTTGAATTCTATTTTCTACAGATTTGTTCGCAACAGAATAGAACGAAAAAGGATCAACAAACTACACATACAGATTTCTAATTGAAAAGAAACAAAGCAGCTGATTCATAACAGCACAGAACGTACAAACTAATTCTGCCTGAACTTTTTATCAAAAAAAAAATAAACAACAACAGAGTTATTGACATTTGAATAACAAAAACTGTTGATAAAATATGTAACTGAATACTGAATCGATAAAAATTGTATTTAATTTCTTAACGGTATGATTATCGTTAGAACAAGTTAGTGAATCGCACAACTGAATTTTAACTTTAAGTTGATTTTTTTTTGTAGTAAGGTTAAATATTTACATGTGGATTTTATCGATGTTAATTGGAAAAATTTCATATAATTTATAAATTTTATCATATTTGATTTTGCATCAAACCAAATACAAAACCAAAATAAACAACACAAAAAGTACTTATGTTTTTATAGTTATCAAACATTTTCTACCTATCAAAGGCAAATTATATACTCTTTGTTGAAAATGTCACTACAAAGTCCCCAAAATAGTGAAGGGAACTTTTAATCCTTGACTCCCATCAGGGGAAGTAGTCACACATTAAGCCTAAAAAGCAAGCATTGTGGTAGTTTTTGTGAAAATGTTTTGGTTTTTCGGTGTAACAGATAGTCTTCGTTCACATAATGGAATATTTTTTACCAAACCTTTTTCAAATTCGTTTTTGAAATTGCATTCGTGTCTGCATTGTGTCGCTCGGCTTACGAAACTTTTATTTCTTTTAAACACCTTCATTTCTTAGAGAATGAGAAGAAGAAAAAAAGAGAATTGCAAATACGTACAAAATTGAATCCATTTCCATTCTTCTCTCTCAACAAACTCAAAAGTTTTGCAAAAAATGTTCCCTAATGTGGGCCTCAACATACAAACACAATTAAACTAATTCTTCTGAAAGTCTTGATAATTACTTTAATTGTAAGTATTTACTGCCTTATTTAAAAAACTATGACTTATTAAGACTTAAAAAAACAAATTTTTATTGAAAATTATTTAATAAACGTTTACAAACTTTTGATAATTTTTATAATTAAGACAGAAAAGCTTTTTCTCCATGTTTTAATTTAATCGCAATGCGAATTTATATCTGTATAAACGCCAAATTCTATGTACGAAAAAGAGAGACAAAATTTTTTTATATAAAGTTTAAAATTCCGACGAACTTATTTAAATTCGCCACTGAGGCCAACCCTAAATGTGCATATTATTAAATAGAAAAAATTGCAAGCATTGTCAATATGGCGTTTTTTACGATAGATTAAGAGCTTTTTAATAACCTAAAACTGCATATTTTCTAAAGGAGAGCCTATTCAAAAATATATCAAAATTGTTGTGTTTTATTTACACAATGTTTTACCTATTTTTTATCAATACTTTTTATAGTTTACAATCCAATATATTTTAAATCTTTAGCGAACACTAAGAGCAATTTTTGCAATTCAACATTAAGGTCTTCAAATAAATCTAATCTTATACAGTCATTTTAATAAATTAGTTGTATAAAAGCATCAAACTATTGAAAACATTATAAACAAATTTTATATTAAATATTTTGTGTTTTTGTAATAGATAAATTAAATTAAATTAAATCAAGCAAAATAAAATTTAAAGAATAGTAGAAGATTGATTACTATTACTTGTAAAAAAAAATTTAAAAAATAATCTATTCACGTTGGTATTTTAAACAAGAAAATGAACAACACATTGAATACGTCATTTACAGACTTATTTTAATTAAACCATTTTTAAACCATTGCACCAAGGGTAATTTAATGCACTAACTATTATAATGTTTTTGTTAATGACGTTCGATTAAGAACATATCAAAGCAAATAACTGCATATCTAGTTTTTAAAAAAAACAGATATCAACTGATTTGGGCAGTCAAATATGACATTTGCAAGCAACCTGCTCAATGCAGCATAAAAAGTGTAATTTTGATATAAATTAAAACGTTCTTTTATCAGTTATTAAACAGATAGTGAAGAGAGGAGATAGTAAGTTAAAAAAAAAAATTAAATATTTTGGTGAACGTTATTGCTTTTGTGAACAAAACGTGTAACTCTAACCTAACCTCAAATAGACGGCTTTTTCCATATATAAACTTCGCATAAGCTTTTGATAATGTTGGCCTTGGACTGCTATATTTTTCCTGAATTCTGATTTATTTTTTTTTTCATTTTTCGCTTCGGTATTTTACGATTTTTGATTTATATCATTTTCTTTCAGAACAAAAAAAAAAAAAAAAAAGAAAAAAACTCATGCTGTTTGCAATTTTATTAATTATTATTAATTGATTTAAATCATGTTTTCAAACAATTTTCAATATAATACTGAGTTAAATAATTGATATTTACATACAAAATTTAAAGTTCTGATCAAAAGAGTGCTGATGATGAAACCCTAGCGGGTTTCGAAAATGCATTTCATTCAGCTAGTATTGGACAACAACAAAATTTCCTAGATATGCTGTCATTATCACTTTAAACTTATAGCTGTCGACATAATTTGTACGCCATTTTGTACGGGATTTCGTGCCAAACTTAAAAAAGATTTATCCGTTCGTTTTCGAGATATTTAATTTTTTATTTTTTTTTCATAAAGTGGCAACCCTAAAATATTCCAGTATTACAAAAATCAAAAAACCCGGGTTGTGTGTACTCATAAATAACTCCTAAATTTCAAATTAATTATGGCCTCAAAAGTAGTACAAATTACCTACTGTGCGTTGTTAGGAAAAAATCCTTAATATTATAAGAAAAGATTCAAAAATCTTTACCTACCTTTATTATCTTTAAAAAAAATTAAAGTAGGAACATACACTAAGGTTAGATCTTTTCTTTTGTGCAGTCAAATGTTGTGAAAACTATTAATACAAGCAACACATGGTGTTTAGTTGTTGAACAACTAATACAGAATTCGTAAAATAAAGAATTTATAATATAATGTGAAATTAATTATGCTTTGTGAAGTGTGTTTGTTTAACGATGTAAATAAAATCAAAACAAATAAAATAAAACAAAGAATTTCAAATACCATTTCTTCCCCCAAGAAAAAAGTCTAGTTACTTTTTATTTTAAATAATTTATTTGTTTGTTTGTTTTACTAAATCTAAAGGAAATATAATATACACTATTGGAAAAACATAAGCAACAGCAATAAAGGTAATTTTTTCATATACAAATAAATTAATTCGGTTTATATACGATGATTACTCGTATAAATTTATAAACGTTTTAATGCATCGTTGACAAATAAATGGTAGAAGAAGTTGATGGTATTGCCAGTATAAAAATTATACATTTGTTTTATGAAATTTAAGTTTAAATACTGTTTTAGGATACGTTTTCCTAACACAGGCATTTTATATAGTGTTTTCACATCTAATGTTTAAAGCTGGCCTTAACATTAAAACCATTAACAGCTGATTTTGCGTTCACACTACAATTTTAATTAAATCAGGTTTAACCTCACAGTTTGTCTAATAAATTTATTGAAAGTTAATTTCTCCTAGAAATAAGTGTTTTCTTGCAATACTTTTTAAAATGTTGTTATGATGTACTAAGAAATTTTCACAATGCGCTCCAAAAAAGAAGTTAGATTATTTTCTGTAAATGTATATTTTTTTAAAATTATGGAGCTACTTTTTTGATGTTGCTGCTGCTGAATCCATTGTTTTTAAGTTTAAATTTTTTCACTTGTTTAACTATTTTTTATTAGCCGCCATTTACCATTATTAGTTACTTTTAAACTTGTTAATTTGGTAGCACTAGATTTAGTACACCGAATACAAGGTTGTTTGAAAGAGGGTTTTAACGAAATTATTTTGTATGGCAAAACTAGCATTTCAATGATTGCACTCTGGACTAAATCGCAAAATTTTTGGCATAAAGTCGAAATTTTCATGGAAACATTTGTTCATTTTAACTATATTTTCTCAAAGTGCATACCCTAAGTACAATATTAAATAAAAACAAAATAAATAAAAGGTGTTTGGTGGTAACTCTGAACTTTTACAAGGGGTACAAACTCCAATCTATACCTCAGCTGTTTGTTTTTACAAAAATGCAGAAAAATTTAGCTCAGCTTTATAGTAACCGAAAGCGACTGCCGGTTAACAAAAAAAAATTGATAAATATGGAAAATATGTATGAATATTATTAAAAACTAAAAGAAATTGCTTTTTATTTGTTCAATCTTTTTGTGAATTGTTTTTTGTGAAGTCCTGAGAACGAGAAAAAATTAACCAAAACACCAGTTTATAGTGGAGTAAAAACTAAATTTCGACCAATTTCGGCCAAAATTTAATTATGCTAAAATTTACTTGAAAGTATACATTATAACGTGTTATTAACATTTTTTGCCCAATTTTGCCCGTTTTACACAAATTTGTGAATTTTTAGGTATATTTAAGTTCAGTCATGCAACCCTGTTCAATATGTGGCTAGACAACAATCGAAATGAAGATGAAATTTCGAACTGAATTTTTGAACAGCTTAACTCTAAAACTATGAACATAGACAAAACAAGTAAGAGCGCTATATTCGGCCGTGCCGAATCTTATATACCCTTCACAATGTGTAGTCATGCAATAACAGTAGTTTGTGTCACCATTCATCCCATATGAAATACGTACATACATATAAAAACATACATATATAAAAACATCCCATTGTAAAATTATAAATTCACGTATGTATGTTAAAAAAACAAAAAAAAAAAAAAATAAAAAAAAAAAATAAAAAAAAAATAAAAAAAAAATTAAAAAAAAAATTTAAAAAAAAATTAAAAAAAAAAAAATTATATATATATAATATATATAAAACAAAAAAAAATAAAAAAAAAATCAAAAAAAAAATTAAAAAAAAATAATAATAAACATATATATATTATATTAAATAAAAAATAAAAAAAAAATTAAAAAAAAAATTTTTTAAAAATTAAAAAAAAAAATTTTTTTGGCTCAGCTGGGATTCGATGCCACGTTTTCTCTAACCAGTATACACGTTTGTATGTATGTATGTTGTTGTTGTAATGTTGTTTTTGTGAAAAAAAATCGAGGTGGTCGTGGGTTTCGCTCATATCTCTGTTGTTTATGTACCGATGTTTCTGATTTTCAATAGCGATCTACTCCCGAATATTTCTGATATTTTAATACCTTACCCGGGTCCAACCTATGTCGGGGGGCTTCAAAAAGTTGATTTCAACATACACACGGACAGACGGTCAGACGGACAGACGGACAGACTGACAGGGCTTAATCGACTCCCCTATTCATAAGCTTTCAGAAAATATATACTTTATGGGGTCGGAAATGAAAATTGTAGAAATTTCACACGGAATGACAAACCTATATATACCCTTTTTCACTGTGTGAAGGGTATAAAAATGCTGTAAAGAAAAAAGTCAGCAATTTTACTCGCTTCATCCAGAAAAACTTACCTAAATGCAATAGAACTGTCTCCAACTTTAAGGTAAACACTCTAATTGGCTTTCATTGAACAAGACAAGTGAATAAAAAAAAAAATAATCAGCTGACGAAACAAGACTACCTGGGGAATAAATATTCCTTGGCAACGAATTTTTAATTGTTTTTAATAATATTTTTTTTCAACTGTTCTTATTCTTTTTGCTGAATAATTTTTGTTATTTTAAAAGTTTTGACATGTAGAAGAAATTTTAAAAAACTAAAGAAAAAATAAATATAAACTATAAGATATAAGTTATAAAAAAATATTGATATACAAATTGCAACTAAGAAGGTAAGTACAGTCAATATATGTAATTAACAGCAAAAGACAATAATTTGCCGTAAAATAGAGCAAAGATTGTCAATATAAATTTTAGTCATTTGTATGACTATTGCATGACACTTTAAACAAACATAATAATGATAACTTGCAACCATTATATGTTTCAATCACAATCATACAATAGTATGTTTCTCATAGATTATAGTTGCCACAACCATGTTTTTTTTGCGTGTACATACTTATGAGGAAATATATGTTAATGTATAAACTAAACTAGTGTTACCAGTCTGAGAATAATAATTCAACTACTTTAATGAATTTGAAGTTAAAAAGCTTTTTATGAAAGATTTGAAAAAAGAAATTAAAAAATTTTACATCTTTTATAATACAAATTTTTGTTTAAGAGTTATTACAAAAGTTTTTATAGAAACACTAGCAAAGACTAAAGTTGAGTTTTGCCAAAAAATAATAATTTTTTAGAATTAAATAACATGGTAAAATCTATTTAAAATTAATTGAAAAAATATAGTAAAAGTTCTAAGCTAAAAATAGTTTTAAAATTAGTAAAACTAAAAACAGTAAATATTTTTGCAAATCACAGAAAAATGTGTGTATATATTTAAAAAAGTTTTACTTCCTGTATTTCTCTTCCTTCTTCAACATATTTTATTGAAAACAAAAACATATTTAAATTGTTTTTTTATGATCTTTGTTTTCAATATAAAAAAGAAAATTTCGTTCGCATTTAAATAAGCGGGCAAATAAATTAAATTTTGTAAAAAAAAACGGTGGGGTTTTTGTTGGTTTTTTTTTGTTGCTCATATTTGTATAGTGGTAGTGGATTTTTTAAAATTGTTGCTTTGTATTAATATTTTTCCTTGTGTGAAAACAAAAGTGAAACAAAAAAATATATGAAATAATAATCAGTTTTTAAAAATTTAATTTTTAGGTCATGTTTTTAAATTAAGTTTTATTTTATTTTTAAGGTTTATTTTTTGTTAAGTTAACATTAATAAATGCTTTGTTTTTTTTATATTGTTAGAATATGTTTTATCTTTTTCTTTCTTTTATACAGATTTTTTGCAAGACTTTAAAGTTTTAAAAGAACCATTGCAATAATAATAATAATTTGATTATTTTTTTTTTTTAATTTTAAATTTCACATTTTTCAATTCTGTAAGTAGGTAAGTATGTATGTATGTAGGTATTACTATTATTCAATTTAGTTCGGAAAAACAAATAGTGTTTTAAATACATTTTTTAAGTTTGTGCGAGCTGTTTATATTATTTTTATTATTTTTTTTTTGATAACAAAAGAAAGTTTTTTGTTTTTTTTATAAAAAACAGGAAAAAAGAAAACTTGGACCGGACGGACGTGATCTCTATGTAGTATTAGCATTTTGGTTATCTCTATCTTTATCACGTTCATAAGCAGTATCCGGTAAAGGTTGTTGCTGTTGTATTTGTTGCATCAGTTGTAGCTGCTGACCTACGACTGCGGCGTTTGTTTGTGCGGCTGCTATTTGTAAAGCTGTCGAAGAGGATGAGGTAGCCGCAGCTGTTGTCGAAAGACTCAAAACAGCTGGTGAAATGTGTGGCTCAGTTAAACGTCTCTTACTTTTGACTTTCCTTAGCATAAGGGCCTAAATAACAATAGTTTCGTTTTATTTTGTGTTTGTTATTTTTAAAGAAAATTTATTATCAAATTTTTTTATTAAATATCTTATTTGTATTTATTGCTGTAACGGGTTTTTTTTTTATTTCGAAATTTTAGTACTAATGGCTTTTAAACATATTTTACATAGATAATAGGTTTTTATTGTTTGGTTGGTAGCAACATAGAACTACCAATTGTATTTTATTTACTATTCAAAAATAGCTTTAAAATATGAATAACATAATTTTAAACACATACAAAGTACATTTTCATTACCTTAAAAGCCTAATATTTTTACTTTCACACAAAATTTACATAAATATTGAAATATTTGTTTTATTTGATTTATTTATACACTAGACACATTACCCTTGTAACACATATTAAAACTTATCAAGTTAATGTTAGTTTTTTGTATTGTTGTAATTCAAAAAAAATCAAGAACCTACAATTTGGTTTTAAGTCTAACAGCAAGAGCTAAATAATTTAATGCATTGAACGCCACAACAACAAGCAAAAGCCAAAAAGGGACATTTTTAGTTTTGCATTAATTGTGTTTTGAGGCAAAAAAGGATTAAGTTAGATGTTTTTTAAGATATATTTTGCAGTTCTTTCATTTTCTATCCTGAATTTTGGAAAACTTAAAAGAAAATTATAACAAAAATACTAAGAATTTTTTAGTCTTCGCTGCACACATGTATAACAGACATTAACATTGTTTGAGTAACCTATATTTCATATTAATCAAGTCTAAACATAATCATGATTGTTTTTTTATACCCTTTACCTGTTCAAACATAATCATGATTGTTTGTGTTTTATCCTTCACCTGTGGTGCCAAGGGCAACATATATAGCTTTGTCATTCCGTTAGTAATTTCTAGAATATTCATTTTCGTAAAGTATATATGTTTCACTTTTGAAATTCATATAGTCATATAAATACGACTGCCTCTATTTTTTCAATATTATTACGATAAAACTCGAAATTTTTCAGCCCCAAGGCTACTAATTGGAAAAGTTATAGGCAAAAATAATTTCGAAAAATATATTTTTTTTTAAATATCAATTTAGCTCTTAAATAATTTTTGAACAGACCGTATTAAAAAGGTAGTCTCAAAAATTATTTCTAAGAAAAAATAAATAAATCCGTTAGAATCCAACTGAGATACAAGCACAAAAATACAGTTACTTTGATGTTTTTCCTAAAATTTAGAAACGAAAATTGATTTCTTTAAGCTTCTAATAACTGAGAGAGTCAATAGTAGTATCAAATGAAAGGGCTTCAATAGCAAAATATAACACTCTGTGAAAACATTTAAAATCCATTATGGACTCCACTACAAAATGAGGAACAATAAACTTATATCTGGGTCAAATCTAGTATTAAAAATCTACTGCCTTCAACCCCTAAATATTGATATGAAATGAAAGGGCTTGATCAGTACAATACAGTAAATTATGAAAAAGTTAAAAAACAAGATGGCACCCTATACAAAAAGTCTATTATTTTTTATAATCCCATCAATATGGGTATCAAATTAATCAGCTATGTAAAAATTCAAAATCAGAGATGGCGTCTGAAATAATAAGGTTAAATGGTGCATAACATCAAATGTGAAATCTAGGCTGAGCTATGATGTAGTCACTTTACCTATGTGCATGATGGTAGAGGATATTATCAGCTTCGACTCGACGGAATATAGCATTATTACTTGTTCAACAATAAAAATGTTTATATATCGCACTTGACCAACAAGAAAGTGTTAAATCAAAATTTCAAATGTTTTCACCAAATGCGAATATTAAAATAACAACATTAATATTTATCTATTAAAAATTTTATCTCATTCCGTCTTCTCAAAAATCATCTTTTGACAATTTTTGTGATATTTTAGTTACCACTTTCATATCAAGATAAGAGCATAATTTTGAGTTAATACAAAAACTAAAAAGCAAATGCATCATACATTTTCATTAAAAAAGCATTATTTTAAGTTTAGATTTAATTGAATCAAAACATTTAAAAATTGTTTCATTTAAAATTTTTTGTATTTCGAGTTGATACCATCTTTTGAATAAAATTATTTCTTTTTTAAATCAAAAAGTTTCAAAAAAGGTAAAAAAAAAATTTTTTTGCTTTAATTTAAAAAAAAAAAATTAAGAAAATATTTTTTTTAATGGAATTCATTTATCATAATGTAAATATATTTTTTAAAATTCACAAAAATTCTTTATGGTCTCAACCAAGGCGAATTTATACAGCTAAAATTACCAGCCCAGCTGATGGGCAAGCATTTTATCAAAATTTTTTGAATATACCTTGATTTTATTTATTAATGCAAGGATGGAAAATGAGATTTTGGTTCCGGTATTAAACATTAGGTTCGTTCGAGAACTCACAAATTTGTACGAATTTGTACAAATTTTTACTGCATTTTACGAAATTGCGTTCGTTTACACAAATTTGTAGTAAATGAGAGCACAAATAGAGAGCGAAAAGTGACAGTTCTTGACTGAGTATTTGCAAATTTTTACAACAGAAATTTCTTGCTGTAAGATTTAGCAAAACCAAAAAACATATGATTCAAAAGGTAAACAAACAAAAGTAAGCAAACAAAAAGTATACAATTTGTGAAAAAAGTATTAAAAAAAAGAAAAATCCCAACAAAAGTGCAAAATATTATTAAATTTAAGTTGTTTGTGAAATAAAGTTAGTTAACAATGTCTACAAATGAAAGAATGGAACTGCCTGAATCTGGCGCAGGTATACATACACAAATACATATTTGCACATATGTATGTATGTACATAGTTCCCATTAAACTTTATTTATTTGCCATCAGCTGTTGCTTCAATCTTACGAATTTTTACAAATGTCTGTTCGAGTACTTTTTTGAACAAATTCTCTTTTTGAGAGTAAAATTTTCAATTTACTAAATAATTACTCATTTACTACAAAGTGCAGTAAAAGTACTCGAACGAACCTATTATATATATATCTAAAATTGTTGCTCCTGCACAGTTTATAATGTATTTCAAAAAAATTTTTTTAAATACAATTTTATTAAATTAAAAATATCATAACGACTTTTCCAACTCTGATATACGAATTGGCATTGAAACAAAATATCCCCTATGTTAGGTTAGGTTGAAAAAGAGGGGCACTAGAGCCCAAACCCATAATAGATATACACGTATGCCCCATTGGCATGTTGTGCGCTCTATAGGAACGAAAAATTCCCCTTATGTAACCATAAACCTAATTTTATCAACGTAAAAATATCGACTAGGTCAGAAACTCAGTTCGTTTAATGTAATTCCCTATCGATCTTAAATTTTAATCTCTAAGGAATTCCAAGTTCGGCATAGTATTCACCCTAAAGTGTTCGCGCCTAAAACGCCTGAATGCAGGGCATTGATGTTCCAAAGTTTCCTCCTTCTGCTCCTTACATGCCCTACATGCCGTTTCATTAGACAGTCCCATGCCTAAAAAGTTGCTTTGCTGTATCAATTCGCCGTTGCATATACCTGTATGAATATGCCTTGTTATTGTTTATATTATTTCATAAAAAATAAACTGTTGCTTGAATGTTAACAGAAACATTTCATAACATTACAGAGTACTGATTAGGCAACATTATTCCATAAGTATTTCTTAAGAATTTTTTTTATATTAAATAGAATACCAGGCCTGGTATACAGAGTACTGCTTACATGAAGTTTGACAGCAGTTAGCATACAATTTTAAACAGAATACCAGGTTTTAATATGTGGGACCTAAAAGATACATTCTTCCATTTTTATTATTTTTTTGTATTATTTAAGTTTATGAGACTAGATTTTTTGACTTTAGGGACCATTAATCCAACTTCAAACTTAAAAGAAGATAAACGTTTTTTTTTTACTTTTTGTGTTTTCAAAATTCATGAATAAAGAATTTCATAATTAAGCACCATTGATTCAAGTTGAGATTGAAAATGATATAAGCAGCCCAAAAGCTGAGTTTGTAAATTTTAGGCAAGGGGAAAATGGTACTATTTACATTTTAAAAAAAATGTTGAATTTTTAGACATTATGAAACCTTAATTTTGAAATAAAATTACTTTATATAATTGAAGTATAATAATAAAAAAGTACTAAGCAATTGCCGACTATGTCTTCGAACTACTCTATTTTTTCTCAATAATATTAAATAGAAAATTTGTTTTGTATTTAATAAAAATAACTTGAATATTGTTTGTATGTAAGTAAATAAAGTACACAGAACTATTTGGCAACGTCAGGGTATATAACTGTTAATATTGCTTAATTTTAAGATAATTCAAATGTGTCTAGTTATAGTATATACATATTTACTTTTTTGCATTATTTTCAGTTAGAAAAATAAGTGGGAATATTTAAAACATTTAAATACACGTTTGCAATTAAAAAAAAAACATTACATACATCAATGTATTAATTTTTTCAGTATTGTAAAGTTTTTATGTTTCTTTAACACTTGTTTATTGCTTTAACTAATAGTTAATGTTGATTCGTGAACAAATTATCAAAAAATCATATTTAAAAAAAACAAATTAAAAAAGGCATACTAACAGTGTTAAAATTAAAAAACTTATAACAAATAGAACTTATAAGGAAAATAGTGTAGGTTATTAAAAAATAAATAAAACATGGAGTCATTTCCAACTAAACACAATTTAAAACTAAGAAACTTTAAAAGAATTGAAAATTTCTTATTCAAGACATGCAAAACATGCTTTGAAGAAACTTTTTCAACGAACACTTAAGCTCTAAACATATAGACGACAGCAGACTACACAACTTCACGGCCTCAAATGCTGCCAACTTTAAATGCTGCTCTGAAGTCAGCTTCATAATTATTTTGAAGACAGCAACAACATAATAATCAGCTTATGTGTATTTTAGCAATACAAAGTCGTGCTGCTGTGCTGCCGTCAAAATAATCGTTTTCATTTAAACACATGCATTTTATTTTTGACATATTGCTGCTTGCTGTCTGCTTTCGTCTATGTGTTTAGAGCATTACACTTTAGGATAAATAATGGCAGCTACTCACCCTTAAAGCAGATTTAAGGACCACAATATCGCCAGAGCATTGTACCCAAGGTTCTCCATCAACTTGTACGGGTAAATCCGAATGTAAATGCATTTTTATATGGCCACCCTGAAAAAGACAAATTAACAGTGTACAAACACGGCTGGAGTTAATGGCAGCAAAAACATTTAAATACCTGGGCAATACGATTAGCATAACGTATACCCGATTGTATTTGACCCAAATGTACAACACCGGTTACACCAACAACTTCCAAGAGACCATCATAATGATTGGGTGACGAAAAACGATCATCCTTATCAGGTCCCCAAGGATTGGCACCACTTCCCCAACTACAATGGTAAAAATGATTAAAATATTATTTAAAAAGATTCTTAATTTAAATTAAATTATAAATAGTGAACAACTCTGAAATCTCACCTTAGTATATTCAATATAATAATGCCCTCACATGGCGGCAGGTCGACCACTTTGCCATCCACCTCCAAACGCATTTCCTTTTGCAAGTCCTTTGTACATTTACGTGTCATCATTTTACGCAGTCCCATTTTCACATACACTCCCTTGTTATGAAGACGAGAATTAAACTTAATGGGATTCTCCATGCGTGCAATGTGAAAGTCTAGGCATAAGTCGGCATCAAGACCAATACCAAAATAATTGTTCATAACAAAAATTTGTGTATTATCCTCATTCTTTGTTCCCTCACATTCATCGTCTCCGGCACCTATTTTATTTAAATGATTTCAAAATACGTATGTTCATTGTAAGTTATATTTTAATGCTATTTCTCTTTTGAGTTTTTGTTTTTATTTATTTATTTCGGATCGTTTTGTGGGAGACGAATAAAAAGTTAGTATATTATAATAATTTAAAAAATTTTTCACAATAAGTATTACTTATTAATATAAAGATTTACTGCCATAAAAAAAGATTTTGGGTTTATTAAAGGCTTATTTGCCAGATCCAGTATAGAAATTTGTGAAATAAACCTCGAATAAACCTAAAATATTTTTTTATGATACGGCAGTTGTTTCACAGACGGTTTTTTGTTAAGATTTTTAAAATTATATTTTTATTGTCTAATTTTTCTTTCCATCTCGCAGTCATGTATGTATATATCTCTTAATGTATATTAGCTGAACCCGGATCGCTTTGCTGGCGCCAACAAAGTTTTATGTTATTCCTTAAAATCTCTGGATCAGAAATAACAATCTTCATTTTGGAAGTAAATTCTATGAAATGTGAACACCAAATTTAAAACAAAGAAGAAAAAAAAACAACAAAATATCTTTTAAACGGGAGCTTAAATTACTCTCTGTTTTGTTTTTTTTACCCTTCAAAAAAAAAACGTTCTCTTTGCAAAAACAATTTGTATCAACTTCCTTATTTATTATTTAATGTGCTAGTTGTAACTTTAAACGCTTATAAATCCTATTTTAATTGTATCTAAATTATACACATCAGTAGGAAGATTTGATGTATAATTCGATAGTGAACTGTGTTACAAGAAATCGACTTGCTTTTTAATATATAAGATATTAAACTACATATTTTGAGTCAAAACTAAATACAAGATTGATGCAAGGTTCCTGATTTCACCCGGCCCTTCTAAAAATAAGACAAGGCATAAATTTTTCTTCTAGGCGAAAACTTTGTCTCTTAACTTATTTTACCTTAATATTTGAAATTGCATAGTACCCACTCATTTGCGTTTTTCGTATTATTCTTAATTTTTTTTCTTTTTTCAAATAACAAGTGCCTTTTCTGTAAAATTTCTGTAAAACTTTTTGTCAGTTGTTCGTATTTTCGAGGAGAAGGTTTTGACGGAAGATAATTTTGGAAAATCCTTCCGAAAATGTCGGAAAATTCGAAAATCGAGTTTTTGTATGAAATTTTGTGTGAAATTATTCCTTAATGGCTTTTAAAATGAAAAAATAGAAAGTTCTGAGCCAAAATCCGATAGATGGCGTTATACGTTGACTTGGACTTTGCGACATCTGACAGGTGTCATTTTGGCACTGTAATTTTTTACAGTAAATGTGCTATCTAAACTTTGTCTGAAGGCTTAAAATTGGCGCGAGGCGAAGTTCGCCGGGTCTGCTAGAAATTTACATATAAACACTTTGTACTGCAGGACAGCTAATATTAAATATTTAGAGGATCACATGATTTTGTTATTGCCGAACAATAACATAAATAAACAAAGCAGTACTATTAGTATGCAGTTTGTAGTGCAGTATAAGCACGCGTCATATTACTTTAATTTTTATATTTTTCCACGACATATCATAGTGTGGGACTAGTAACTAGTTGTAAGTACTAATTAATATTAACCTTATTAAAATAAGGACCTAGAATAAGTACGTACCAACACTATAGAACTACTAGATATCATTTAAGATTCTCAAATTTAGTATATAAGAAAATAATTTTAAGAATTAAATCAATCATTTGTTATTGCACCATCTCTGAAAGGTAGAGATTTTTTTTATTAAATTTTTAATATTAAAAATAATATTATAGTTAATAGATGAAAAAATTTACCAAAATCTATTTTTGCTCTCTGCAGGTTCATTACACAACAGATTCTCATTAAATAGTGATTTTCATGAAATTGGTTTAAATAGGTTATTGAATATAAATTCGCGATATCTATGACCCCTGTGCGCGAAACTATCGTATGTTACAAAAACAAAATTTTACAGGAGAGAGTTTTTATTACTTTTAAATAAATAAAGACGTAAATAATACAGTGTTATGTCCATAACTAAAACAGTTATCGCTATAATATTTTATCAGCAGATGGATTAATGGATGCTTAAAAAAGTTAATTTCTAAAAAACCTAACATACGATAATTTCGCGCACAGGGGGTCGATATATACATATTTATGGTCACATGTACTTAAGATAACAAAAATATTTATTAAACACTTTTGCTTAAAAAGTAAAAATTAATAATCAGTCATTTAGTATGTCACTAAAAAATCGTCTGTGAATACAATTGTTTGGCTGGTTTTCGCAATTCAATAAATTTACAAAATAGATAAGAAAATTTGTATAAAAAATATTTAGTTTTCATACAAGTTTTTAAACGATTAACTTGAAACCCATAAACCAACCTTATAGACTAAAGGAAGTTACTTATTAGTGAATTTAATGAATGAGTTTAATTAAATGTGTTCTATATTTTTATAATTTTAGTGTATCATGCGATTAATAAAAAAAGATAAAATTCTTTCTTTCAAAAGTTAACAAATTATATCTGAAAAACAAAAAGAAAATTAAACCACGGACGGACGAATAGTGTTAGAGTAGACCTTCTAAATAATTATTTTTTATGGTGATACTTGTTAAAATAAATAAATGACTTATTTTTTAAATTACTTATTTTAAAAAATTTTAAATTATATTAAAATTAAATAAAAATTACATGCAAAAACGTTGAATGCAAAACATCTATGACCACATCAAAACTAGCAGCATAACCATCCATTTAATTTTTAGACCAATTACTCGTTTTGTTTCTACGTGTTTTTTTAACTTTTTTTTTTTAATTTGGTTTTAGTTACAACATCGAATTTTTTTTTAAGAAAAACATTTAAGGTGTTTTAATAAATTTATAAAACCAAAAATAAATAATATTGTTCAATTCACAACTCCTTTTTGCTAAATGTTGTATCGGCATTTTTTATTTTTTTTTTGTATTAGTTTATAGTGTTGTATCCTAGTTCTAGTTGTTAGTTATTTTTATATGTTTCTGAAAATTTGTATTTTTTAAATTCACAAGCTGCCGTAGCAGTTGTACGTCGTAGTATTGTAGACATTGTGTTGATAATTTTTACAATAACTTTTTATACAAATAGCTGGAAATGTAAGTTCTTTTGCCGTTTTTCCTCAATATGAAGAAATGAATTTCTCATAATCTCCATTTTAATCCTGGCTGTATGCGATGTGACACCGTCTTGTTAAACCACAAATTAGTCAAGCCCAAAGCATGCAGTCACGTTATCGGTCTTCATTGACAAATATCATTACATCGTTTTTAGTTTCAAAAAAGTAAAGTCCAAAGATTCCTCCTGATCAAATTGCACACCCGGCTGCCACTTTTAATGGATACAAAGCTGACTGATGAATAATTTGAGGGTTTTCCATTGACCAGAACCGATTATTCATATATCCATTCAAATTAAAATGTGCCTGGTCACTCATTATGATTTTTTCATGAAAATCGGGGTTGTCATGGTCGGGATGTAACATCCTATTTGCATATGTACGGCGGCGTAAATGGTCTTCTGGAAGAAGCTAAGAAGAAGCTACAAAATATTAAATGGAAACAAATGCAAATCTTAATGCAAATTTGTGGCCAAAGTGGTTCTTTGAAGACCAAGCTCCTGAGCACGGCATCGAATTGAGATTGATGGATTGTTTTTTAACACTTTCTTGAACAGCAGTAATGTTTTCAGCCGATCTTGCAGTACGTTGTGGTCCATGCTTGGGCCTATAAGGTACAGTCCCTCTTTCTTCGAAATCATTCACTACACGATAAATAGTGTGTCATGTTGGCACGTTGTTTCTCCTAAAATTTTCACGAAACTTTCTCATCGTCTCAGTAATCGATGATTGATTTTGATAAAATTATTTTTTCTAAAATGAATTTGCCACGTCTGCCAAATATAAACTGTCAAGGCTAATGTTTACCAAAATGGCGGCAAAACAAACTGAATAACTTCGGGGCGAACACCATTTATTTACAGGGATAAAAAATTTTTATTCCTCGGTATCAAAAACAGAACATTTTCGATTTTAAAATAAAAATATATATTGTAATTTTTTAACAGCGATTTCTTTTGATCTCTAAAAAATTTAACTCAACTTAATAATACAAAACTAAAACGCTAAATGTCAATAGACTAAGCCAAGTATTATTGAGGTGGAGTGGTGAATTGAACAGTTTTTAAATATTATTCAAAATTATAAAATATATTTTTGGCAAGATGTTTTTAAGTTTTAAAAATTCAGTTACTTTACAATACAAGGGTGACAGAATATCGCAAAAGGGTGTACTAAAGTTAATAACAGGTTTATTAGGAACTTAGCTTAATACAAGTTTTAAGATTAATTCAAATGTTTCAACTTTAAGCTAAGACTCTTAATAAAACTTGTACTAAAAGTTGGCAACCCGGTATATATTTGATAATTTTTGTTGTTGTTTAGAACACAAAAAGAATAACATTTAAGAAAAATGATAGAAAAAGTATAAAAAAAAATAATTGTTGTGTTTTTCAGAAAAAGAAAATTTTGAGTAATCAAAAGACCTGATTTATCACTCGATGTAATGGCCGGTTCTTGATGATGCTGATCGGTTTGTTGCGATAGATGTGATTGATGAGCCTTCTTCTTCTTACCAGTTGTATTTGTTGGAACCTTCATGGTTTGTTCCTCAGGTTTTTCTTCCGGATGGAATACCACTGTCCAACGATCTAAGCGTATGTCTTCAGCATCTATAACTTCCCGCAAATAGCTAAGGGGGTCTTGATCACCAGTATAGCCTGAGCCCCAGCAAAGAACACGAGCCAAATCGTTACCTTGTTTTCAATGCAAATTTTAAATATATTTTTAAAATTTTCCAAGTAATTTCTCATATTTTTTTTTAGCATTACCTGTTCCTAGAGGCAATATAGCACAGGGTGGGCTAGAACATTCAGAGTCTTGTCCCACATTATCAAGACATTGCAATACCCAACCCACTGTACCGTCACCGCCACACACCAAGATTTTATAATGAGGAATATGACGAAATACATATAAGCTGAAAATGTTGTTAAACATGTTAATTAATTTGTTATATAATTTTTATAATTTTTAATTTTGATATACCCAGGCAATGGTCCTCCATTTTCTAAATTAAACACTTGAAAGGGATTTAGTAGTTTTCTAAAGTTTGATATCAATTCCAGACCCTGACAGCCACCAGATTTTACATTTACAAACACCAATAGAGGATTTATGTCCGATGGCACCATGCTGGGTTCAATGTTTGGCAACAACATGACCAATAAATCCTTTCCATCCCAACGGACTTCACGTAGAATATAAAATGCTCGTACCTAAACAGAATAAATCAAAAATAAATAAATTATTTAAATATACTTTTGTTCACTTATATTGTAGTTATTAATTTTTTTTTTATTCACAATTAAAAACCAAAACTTGGCCTTAATTAAAACATACAGTTTATTGAACAATGAACGTTTTCTTTAAGCAGAAAGTGTAACACAGAATGTTTACATATTCTCTCTGTCTCTATCTCCTTATTAAAAGAAAATACTAGTCAACAAAAGAAAAAAATATTTTGTTTCCCTAAATTTGTTTGATTCAATCTCAAATTGATTTGTATTTTTAAGATTCGGCCACAGTTTTCCCAGCTTTAATTTTTCAGTTATAGCTAACTATAACCTCACTCACTATTTTAATTAAGATTTTCGCTTTTTATTGGACATTAAAATATGGCATTTTCAAAAAATAATTATACGGTCACTTGTTATCCGTAGTGTTAATATTTTTTACACAAACGTTATACAAACTCCTTTACACACAATCTTCAGATAATTAAAATCTCTGTGAACCCGAACGAAATGCATAAGTGTAGACTCTTATCCAGACAAAAATGTTAGCCTTCCAGAAACTCAACGATTTAATCAGAAGAAACTTAATAAAAGAAGCTTTTAAAATTTTAGCATCTCGTTTAAAAGAAAAAAAATTTTCTTACTCTCGAAACCAACATCACGTTTTATCGTACCCGAGAAGAAAGCTGCAACCTTTTTTTCTTAAGAGAACGACTCAGATGTTTGTATAGAAGTTGGTAGTATTTTGCAACAAATTGGTTAAATAAAGTACCAACCTCAGTCGTAACTTAGCTCTGTTCGGGTCGAAAGCCCGCGAGTCAATGCCGTTTAAGGGAAATATATACGTTCCTTTTTATCAAACTTCGAGAGTTTTGCGTGTCACTCTCGCGTGCTTAATTGTGTGGCGTCGCATAACTGTACTGTGGATGTAGCTTTTAGCAAGAATGATTAAATAAAGATTACGCCATCACGCAGCTATAAAACAACATTTCTGCGCATGTAGGAATTCTGACGTCACCCAAGCTGTGTTCTGATTGGCTAATAAAATTCAGCTGTATAAATAAAAATTTTTATGTAAAAACATGACAGTGGGACAAATTGTTATTTTTCTAACTAAATGTTTTGAAAGCAAATAAATTCTTTATATATACATATATATTTTCATTATTTTTATTACCATACTTCACTATTATATTAGGTGTAGAATTCATTTCATTTTGTTATTTTATCAAATTTTCTTTTTCGCTTATAAGTATTTTCAGCGATTTCGACATTTAGTTTCCTAATTCTAAAATACATTCGACACCTAAAAAAAGTTTTTTCACGTATTCACTGGCTTCAATTTCTTTGCCTTCCAACAAATGCTTTTGTAAATTTTAATTTGAAAAATATGGTGTAAGTTTGGAAGCGATCTTCTTCAAGATCAGTCAGCCTTGGAGCATTTTCCGCGACCAATTTTTCTTCAAAACTATTTGGAATATCATTTTGCTTTTTAGTTTCACGTAGTCCTTCATATACATTTGCAACTTCAGTTTCATTAGCAGTTTTCGTTTCACATTCAATAGCACTAGTGTCTTAAGACGGAACTGCATGGGATTTTAAAATTTTTGCACGCCGTTTGCTAAGTTATATTCATAATGCCTTAGTAATGTACTGCCCATTACCCATTTCAAATATCAAGTTTCTTTCAAAATCTTTTTGCTTAAAATGTAAAGCACAAATTTTTTCTTTATCCAAATTTACAGGCTTCACTCGTTTGCAAAATATTACCCATAACTTCCTTCGAGATTCATCTTTTGGAAAATTGTGGAATGATACAGCTTTTTGAAAATACAAACGTTTTATAAAAAATGCGCAACTTATTATGTTTTAATATAATTTCTCTCTTGTTTTTTTGCTGTTACTTTGCTTGCATTTGCCCACTGCACATTTCGTATTTGCTCTCTTTCTTATCTTTTTACTTTTTTTGTTTTCTGTTTTGCAGCTTTTAAATAACCAAATTTAAACACTTTTTATATAATTTTAATATTATTTATATGTATTTATTATTAAATATGACACGAAATTCGTTTTTTATTAAATACCGATGTAATATTTTTTTTTAGAACTCTCTGAGTAAATTAGTTACAGGGCTGCCAACTATCTCAAAATACATACATTTTTTGTAAGAAATTATAAATTTTACATATGATACAGACTTGGTAACCTTTGCAAGGGAATTACTACGTCATCTAACGGTAAATCATGCGCAAGGCGTAATCTTTATTTAATCATTCTTGGCTTTTAGACTACCATAGATCATGCTTTTTAATTCAATTAAATCAAAGGAACACTAATTAAGGGGGGAGTACTAATTAAATTAAATTATAACCGGAGCAGGACCAAATTAACTCATCTACTTTTAAATTTACAGTTCAGCTACCACTTCCTATTTGAAGGTATAGATCGACTTACGGAATCTGAACAATCGTGGGATAACCTGGCCATATGTGTGATTTTTGCAAGGCCAACAAATTAATTAGAGTCACAAAATGTATCAAACTAGTGATAGGCGTCTTTTTATAGACAGAAGCAAAAGATGTGTGTTTTGTTTTATAACGGTAATAAGTAAAAATCTATACCTGCTGCACATTCGACGGTTTTAGAAGAAGATTGCTCAAATATTTCCAAGGTTATGGAAACAAATTATATATCAAGACATTTGTGTTCTGATCTGAAATGTTGAATTTCCTTTGCAAAAAATTGTCCTGTTTCATGTGTCTCTGGGACAGTTCTGACAAAAAGTTTGGACAATACGGGATGAGCTAAAATGTTGTAAACGTGCCTTTAGTTAGTCGAAATCGCATTATATTTCCACCACTTCATCTTAAACTCGATACAACGAAGCAGTTAGTAAAGGCGCTTGGCAAAAGTGGCAAGATTCCAGTTTTTTAATTTTTTTTCTATATTTTAAATGTTGACGAAAATATTTGTTCCCAACTTGATTGAAAAATTGTTTTGAGTACTTTTTATTTTGTTGATTGTTTTAATTATGAAGAGCTACCCAATGTGGTAGGAAAATATCGGATTAAAGTAAAATAATTTTTATAAAGAAACTGATCTCAAGCTTGAAAAATAAGACAATAATATTTGACAATACAATATTACATGTTTTTTGTATTACAAAAATTCAGAATTAAGGAGTAAATAAACAGTGAGTGTATTTTTGTTCAATTCACAGAATATTAACAAACATTTTTAGACACAAAATCAACGAAATATACCTTTTTTTATAACACCCAAACTTACCGCTTTCTGGGCATCTTCATAGGTCAGAACGACCGAACCATATTCGTAATAGATTGGACCAATGCTAGTAAATTTACACTCCTCATTCAAATACTTATTAAGGAAATCTTCATATTTCCGTTGAGATTTGCCCGGATCTAAGTTGCCAACGAACAAAGCAATATTGGGACCATGAGGATCCTGACTATGTTGCATATAAAAGCGCATCAATTCCATTTGACGTATAGAGTCTTTGCCCATTTGTTTCATTATATTCAAAGGACGTTCAGTTATAGATAAAATGCGTTCGGTAACACCACTATCTAATAATACTTGGGAACATCTAAAATAAAATTATTTTAAATAAATATTTAATTGAATAGTGCAAGTAAAGTAGGGTATCTAAGATAAGGCTCACCTGTAGTCATCGATTTGATTATCGGCTAAACCAAAACGATCGAGAGCATCACGTATCAAATCCTTAATAGTGGTCGTAGTATCGACAGGAACACTAACATATGGCTCTTCAACAGAGCATTGTAATTTGCCAGGATAAACGCGCACGAAACCATTATCCCTATCAAGAAACCTAAGAAATATTGCTGGTCGTTTACCCTCTAAATGATTTAGGCTTAAAACAGGATTGGGATCTTGCAAAGCTGCATCCTCCATGCCGGCAGGTGCATACAAATCGGTTAAATAGAATGCCTTTTACAAAGAAAAATAATAATTATAAATAAATCATATACAAACTCAACTCTAAAAAAAAAGACTTACACTTGGATCCCGGGATATATGAAATGCCCTCAATGCAGTCGTTAGCAATTGTTCCAAAGTGTATGTACGAGGTACTATGATGACACGATATAGTTGACGCCTTAGTGAATTGTTGCCATCGAAAACTTTAATCGCTTCTGTGTTTTGGAAAACAAAATTTTCATTTAATATTTTAATACGCACATACAAAAGTATGTTAAAGATTATGTACCTATGTCCTTTTCTTCTCGTTCTTTTTCTTTCTTTTCCCTATCCTTGTCGGATTTATCCGATTTATGACCTAATTGTGATTCTGGTCTATGATGCGAGGATGAACCACCACTACTGCAGCCAGCTGCACTACCGCCTGGCACCACGGGCATTGACTCAATTCTATCCATACAGTCATCATCTTTAAAACGTGGCGTATCACCACTGCTAAACTCTTCCGATATACTTCGAGCTAATGGAAATAGCATTAAAAATTTATCAAATTATTTGCAGTAAAACGTGAATATTAAAAAAAGATGAAATTTCTCTCAACTATTTATGTTAAAATCATAGCAATTTTACATATGTTTAGCATAAAAATCATTCACTTGTTAGTTTTTTTTTAAATACAATCTAATAAAGGGGATGCGTTTTTAATTTTACTTGAAGCCAATTATTGGACTTATATGTTCTACAATATTATAATCATAACATTACAGCGGTCGACAAAAAAACTAAATACATATATTTTGTGTTTCTATTTAAATGCATTGTTTTTGATGCTCGACATCGGAAAACTCCTAAATATCGATTGTTAGCTTTTAAAGTTTGTTTTTGTCTGTTTTACATCGATAACAAAAATTTTAAAAATTTCAATTTAATTTATTTATTTTTTATTTTTTGGTAGCATTTTTATCAGAAATGAGTAAAGTATGTCTTATTGAGCACAGTAGTTAGTGTCTGTTGACCGATCTAAAACAGCTGTGACAAAGATTCTTTGGAATTACAGATTTTGAAAATGACAATGTAAACAACATGCTGATTAATTATATTTTATTTGTGGTGAATTCACTAAAAAAAAAGCAAATAATTTTAAATCTAAAGGAGACTTCAATATGGTTGTTTTTTATGGGAATTTCAGGACCCCTGTCCCCTGTCAACTTTGCTTATTTGACATTTAAGCAAATTTCAAACACTATGGACCGAAAGAGCTGAATTTCAGATAGGAAATCATGATCTTCAATGGGAACAAATTGTATACCCTAAAAGCATATTAATACCACCAATGCTAGGCCTAATGAAACAATTTGTGAAAGCTATTAATCAAAATTTTGAAGGTTTCAAATGTTTGATGGCATTCTTCTACAAATAATCCTAGGCAAAGATACAATCAGATATCTTCGTAGGACCAAAAACAAACAAACAATCTTACAATCAGAAGCCTAGTACAGTCTTTAATTGGTACTCAGAGGTTTTCGAGGAAAAAATAAAGATGTTAATTGCCAAGATTTAATTGAAACTATACTTGATTACTTTGAAATTATGGGCTGCTGAATGTCCCGTAAACTTCATATGGTACATGCTCATCTAGATCATTTTAAGAATAATATGGGTTCCTATTCTGAGGAGCAAGAAGAGCGTTTTCATTAAGATGTAATGGATTTTGGCGTAGAATACGTCTTACTTTACGGTATAGGGAGTCATGTCAGATTGTTATTGTTGTAATCTTTATTTCATTGATTATGAGGAAACGGCGAGATAACTTTTTTTTTTAATTTTTTTGTAGGTAAATGAAGATGTTATCTTTCGTTTGATATACATTTTATATTGGTTGATATCTTCCTAATATTTAAATTTCTCAAATGAAAATTGTTTAAACACATACACTCAAAAATATGTGTGGTGTTTGGTTGAGTGTTTGAGTTTGTAGCGTGAACACAAACTATGCTGCTGTTTCAGTGTGGACAAATTCATTTGCTTATATTATTTATCATTTATTGTTATATATGTTTTCTGTCCTATCGGATGGCGTATTCTACGTTAAACTTAATGGCCGTGTTTCTGACACAGCCTGCAGGGACCGTCCGTGGCAGAAGGCCTCGGACAATTGTCTGTTTAATTTTTTTAACGATGTTATCAAGGGCAGTCCAACGAAAATATAATGAGAGATACAAATATTGAAAAATTACCAATAATATTAATTTTTAAGATTTGTATTTCTAAACTATCCATAATTCTATACAATTCTTCAAATGAAAATACTCCGACCTCAAAAATATCTTTTTTAATGTATAATAACATTTTGAGGAAAACATTCAATTTACCTTAAAATTTGAAAACTTTTTCTTATTTCTAAAAAAACAAACATTGACAAAAAAATTTTCTTTTAATTTGCAAGGCATATTTATTCATCAGGTACTCTTGATTCGTCAGCATGATGACAATTTTCTCTCTTTTCTAATTTATTTCAAATGTTAAACTTCATATATAAAAAATATAAACCAAACAATTCTCTCCGAACTGCAATTACCTGATGAATAAATATGCCTTGTTTCCTTTGTAAGTAACAAAAAAGAAACAAAATGAAATTTGAAAATGCAGAAGTCATGCTCTAAAATCCTGTCGACCGATGTTTTTTAAGACATAACCTGCATCCCATTTTTAAAAATTTAAATCAATTATAAACTATGTTGTTGTAAAATTGTACAAATATACATGCAAATCATAAGGTTATAGTTGACGAAATGAAAATGGATTTAGTTTTTGAAATGATTAGCGTTAAATGATGGACCTTAAAGCTGTTGCAGAATGTATTATTTCTCTCTCTATTTCTCTTTATCACTGATGCTCTTTCATATGCTTTAGTGGGAGAATGAGATATCAAACAGTGTGTTAAATATGTTACCATTTAAAATGAATGATTAATTGCTGATTGTTGTTGTAAAAGAAAAAAATACAAAAATTATAATCAAAAAATAAACCTTAGAAAAAACATAGCCTTGGAAAAAGTAAAACAAACAAACAAACTTAAACAAAAACTAAATAAAATTGTTAGATAATATACAACGAAAATGTAACAAAAAACAAAAGAAATACATAAATATATAAGACAAATTGATTTAGAGAAATAAATGCGGTTAATTTTAGTTTTTAAAAAAGTAGTTTTGAGTTACATATGTATTTAAGTAAAATCACCTCTGCGTTTGTGGTAGCGCGGTTTACGCCAACCCAGCGATATACGACGCATACGTTTAAGAAATTTGCCAAAAACATGTTCTTTATCACGACTGCGTAAACTGGTAGCATCGCTTATATCACCGCCAACATCATCACTATGAACACCGTCATGCATTGTATAAGGTTGAGGTCTTAGGCGATTGTCCAAAAATTGTGAATACTCTTTGAAAACTTCCTTATCCTCATCATCGTCCTCATAGTCATCGGCATCATCAAGATCATCGTTAGGTCTTCGACGACGACATTTGTAGGTATCATAATTATCATCGTATGGCTGATAATTTCCATCCTCATCTTGTATAGTAATTTCAATATTTTGATACATAGTATCAAGACTATAATTGCTGTGCATATTTTTACGATCCGACTTGCAGGTGTTGGAACGTTTCGAACGACGTCGTTGAAAGAACCGAGCGTACTTCTTATGACGTGGACTAGGGGAGTGCGTTTTAACGCCCGGTTCTTGAAATGATTTACTGCGACCTACTGCCGACAATTTAGTCGGCAGGGCCGAAAGAGCTTTTGAAGGGGCGGGTGGTGGTACAGGAGAGGGTGAAGAATAATCACTTGAGTTGGGTGAGCTTCCAGAACCGCATATTGGCTGTCGCCCTTTCGGACCACAGACTATAGGTTTAGCGGCTTTTGATATAGCTCCAGTCTTTTGTATATCTGTTGCTGATTTTGCAACTGCACCACTACTACTACCACTACCATTATGCACACTAACGGCAGTGTTAGCTGTTGCGGACGGATGGCTTGCGCTGTTAAAACGCTTTTTTGTTGTCATAGCACCACCCGAAGATAATTTCAAAACGTGTGCATTTTTATTTCTATCTATACTACTATGATTTTCTACAGATGAATTGCTATTACTACTGTTATAACTAAAATTACTTATAAGATTCATACTAGAATCAATATCATCGGTTGTGGTCAATTCGCCGCCCGTATCGGAAGTTTCATAGAAACCTTCATGAGGTGCTGTCTCACCCTCAACATCACCATGATAGTCACAATCACTGCCAGTTCCACCTTCTCCACCAGCATGCTTACCCAAACTCTGCCTTTTAGCAGTTGTATTGACGCTTCCCTCCTTTTTTATGACTACATCACAGTGATCATAATCATCGCTTATATCACCACCGCTTACATCACAAACACCCACATCCTCGTCCTCTTCGTCGGTGTTCGAGGAGAAATGTTTGCGCCGGCCATGGTATGGTATCTTACGTACTATATTCGTATAAAATAAATGCAATGACGAAGAGGCCGAGGGAGACTTTGTAATATTTTTTATGTTTTGGCACTTTTTCTTGCTGGAGTATGTTGTATTGGTCTGGGTCAGTTGTAAGGCGCTATCATCATTAGCATCAAATTCTGTTATATCATCTATATTATTTTGACTTTTTTGCTCATCTTCTTTCACATTATCCTTCTCCTCTTCCTCCTGTTGATCGTTTTTACTATTTTCCAAACTTTTTTCCACAACATCCTCTAATGTTGAAGGTGTCATATCACACGCTAATGTTGGGGGTATGGGTGAAGGTGCATACGAAGAGGGTGAAGATGAAAGAAAAAAATTTTGTTTTGATTGTTCTAAACGTTGTCTTTGTAATAATAAAATTTCTCTTAAACTTAATTCGGCTGCACTATCGGCTCGCTTTCTCTCATCTAAACTATGTTGGTTATTATCGTCTGCTATTAAATCAGACATTTCGATATTTTCAAAATCATCCGCTAGACATTTAGATTTGGAAGGTTTTTTTTGCACAAAAAGCAAAACAATTAAAAAAGAGTAGTTAAACAAAACAAAAAAGAAAGAGGAAAAAATATAAGAAATAAATTAAAAATAAAGATTTATTAAGAAGAAATAAAAATTAAAGTAAATTCATTTATATAATAAAATTTAAAAGAGAATCAATTAAGATCAAAATTTAAAAATTTGCAGCTTTATATATGTATGTTAAATCACATTAAACTTAGGATGTTTTTCAATAAAAAATAAAATATCGATAACTTTTTTTAGATAAAAAAAATTATCCTTAAATTTATATAATGGATAACAATGTATTTAAATTTTTTATATGAAAATAATATAAAATTCTGGTTTAAATAGTTTTTATAGGGTGCATTTTAGTAGCGAAAAATTATTAATTGTTTTTTTTAAACCAGTGATTAAAGAGTTTTTAGTTATTTTGAGGTTAGGTATTATGGAATTCTTTTTTGGTTATTGATTTACGTTCACACAGATTAACATAATGCCAGAAAAATTCCATTAATGTGGTTTTTACTTGATTTTTAATTATTATTTATTATTTTTGGCGTAGAATACGTCTTACCTTACGTTATAGGGAGTCATGTCAGATTGTTATGGTTTGTAATCTTTATTTCATTGATTATGAGGAAACGGCGAGATAACTTTTTTTAAAAAATGTTTTGTAGATAAATGAAGGTGTTATCTTTCGTTTGATATACATTTCATATTGGTTGATATCTTCCTAATATTTAAATTTCTCAAATGAAAATTGTTTAAACACATACACTCAAACATATGTGTGGTGTTTGGTTGAGTGTTTGAGTTTGTAGCGTGAACACAAACTATGTTGCTGTTTCAGTGTGGACACAAACCTTAGCTTGTTGTTTTGATTGATGAAATACATATTTAAATTTTGTATATTTACTTATGTATTTAAGTGAAACAAAATGTTAAAGGTGAATTTGAATTTAACATGATAGTTACAAATAAATAAATTCATTTGCTTATATTATTTATCATTTATTGTTATATATGTTTTCTGTCTTATCGGATGGCGTATTCTACGTTAAACTTAATGGCCATGTTTCTGACACAGCCTGCAGGGACAGTCGAACAACTATCTGCTGTTTTTTTTTGTTTCGTCAACAAAACGTGTCACGAAGTATCGAACACAAAAACGTTGTTCTCTTCCTCATTCATAATATGCTACCAAACTAAACATTTTCCAAATCTTTGCCCTATTAAACTTGGACTTACTTTAAAACAAATAGTGTTCAGAAATAGCGATATTCAGAACGTTGCCTTTAAAAGTAAGCTTTGCAAAGACATGACTACTAGTGTTACACACATGTGATTTTTAGTAGGACGTCGTAAAATGCCGAACAGCGAGCAAAAATTGCCACCTGATCAATCCAATTTAACGTCATTATATTATTGTCAATTGATATATGGAAAGATAAATATCTACGCTTCTAGAATCACTTGGAAGCAAATATTTTAAACTTTATTGTCTGACTTTCTGCAACGAGTATATGATAATTAAACCTCCAGCTAACACAATGCAAACTCTAGTCTGGTAAATTTTTTAAAACGAATGTCACATAGTTATCCAACAAGTAAGCCAATTTCTTGAACATAAAAAATATTTTTCTGTTTCTTGTTTTCTTTATTTAAGGCCTTTCGCTACTTAAATAACACCCTATACTTTGAGTTTTACTGCTGAATGCTTTTATATTTATTTATTTAAAACATTACAGCTGCAGATCTTCAAATATAAAAAAAAAAAATTAAAAACAAAAACACCAAAACTTTTCACAAATTATAAATAACAAATTTTTTAATTTTTGTCTTGCAAATGTGTTTTTAATTTTATAAGGCGTGCTTTTAATGATTTGATTGTAGTATTGTACAAACTATTTTTTTGATCCTAAAATGATTTTGAAATTTCTGAACAAAGTGTTTTGAACAATGAATATTTAAAATGCAATAAAATTATAAATTTTATGACATGATGTGATGTGATGTAGTGGCGAAATTGATTCTACAACATTTAATTTAGACACAAAATACATACACACAGGCATTGCACGTATTAAACTTGTTTGAACAAAATTTTTGATAGATGAGTGTTTGTATGTTTGAATTTTTGAAAAAATGAGAGAAAGTATTATGTTTTTTTTTTAAAACAGTTTCATGATAATAGTGCAATAATTTTGAATTGTGTTGAATGTTTTTTTTGTTGCCTATTATTACAACAACTACATATGCATACATATTTATTTCATTTTTATTGACTAGTTGTTGTTTAAAAATAGATTTCTTAAATAATGGATATTTTACTTACGGCACGAATATTCGCGAACCAAATTTGATTCGGATTCGGTTTTTCTAACACCCATTATTTCTTTGATTGGCACCTCGGTACGTGGAATTGAAACACAATGCGGAGGTAAATAGATCGGTTGTAAACAACCGAAAGTACATTCGGTTGGCAGGTACATGCGGCATCCAGCGTGTGTGGTCAAACCACACCATTCGCAACGATAACCTACATTTTTTGTAAAATAAACCATATAGTTTTTTAATTTGTTTTAAATCATTTCAAAATTTAACACTCACCTGTTAGACACTCGGAGGACCAACAGGTCTTCTTGCAAAACACACATTTTGAATTAGATGGTAGATTGCCTTCTCGCCAGTGATGCTTAAAAAAAAATAAATATATAATTATGTAATTTGAAATGTGTTTAGTTTAAATTGTTTTTAATTAACAAATAATTTTTTTTTTACAAACTAAAGCAATTTTCAACCTTTTTTTTACACATTATGTGCAAGAAAAAGTGTAATATTGAATAAAATTAAAGTTTATATTGAAGAGAAGTGCAAAATAAAAACTTTATGTATTCAGTTTACTATTTATGCATAAATCATATATTTAGCATAGAAAGTGAGAATCAGAAAATTTAAAGAACTATCGGCGTTATGCATAATAACAAAACAAAAAAATATTTAAAATTTAAATGCCGTATGTACCATAAATTAACTAAAATTGCCTTAAAATATTATATGACACATTTTGCCACAAAAACGTTTTGCTATTTTACTTACCTGGTGTTTGACATTTAGTAACTCCTTGCCGGGTACATAAGTGGCATTTTCTGTACAATCGGGTACAGCAAAATCTTGGCACTCAAGATGCGCATAATATTCACAAACTGAAAAAACAAACAGAATATAATAATTGAAAAATTCAATAAAACTTGGAACTGAATGTAGAATAAAATCATTTCGCTATTACTTTAATAAAAGAAATCACATTTAAAGTAGTTTATCCTATAAACCAGTAAGAAATACATTTGGGGGATTCACAGTAGTGTCATAAAATGATATGTCCTATAGTAATAGCATGAAAAATTAAGACTATTGTGAACAACCCCTCATAATTAAGTGTGATATTTTGAATTTTTATCAATTGATGTAAAACAATTATAAAAACAAATATTTTCTACCATAATGCCAAAAACAAGTGAAAAAAACAAAATAATAGCCAGTTTATGCGAAAAGTACATTTTAGATGTTGTAATGGCAGACTCAAGTAAATAAATCACAAATAAAATAAAATTTGTTTGATAAAAAAAAAACAGCAGAGTCCTTAGCCGATCTTATTTGACGTTACCAGTGATTTGTTATCAAAAATTAGCAACTGCGCTTAAATTTGGATGTCGGCCCGATAAAATTATACACGGCGACGGTTTACAAAAACTATTGCGGCTTGGCTTAGCCGTTTATCACAGGTCTCTTCTTATTAAATACGAAAGCACAATAAACATAGCGTACAAAGTTCTATTATAATAAGACACTTTTTGTTTGAAAAGCAACAACAACATTATATGTGCACCAAAGTGTATTTCAACAACTAAGCCACAACAAATAGAATTTTCGTTTGTATGTGAGATATTGGAGAAGTGTCAAAAATATTTTGAGACAGTTGACTTTTAGGTATTGCTAAAGGTAAACAATTTACCTTTGAAAAAACTCTAACGCTAAATGTAAGGTTTTACTAACAAGTTTAAAATAAAAAAATTTATTATGACTACAATGTAAAGTCACTATCAATGACAATTCTTACTAAACTTCAAATTTAAATTTTATTATTTATCTCTACGAAACAATAAATTTATTCGTTTAATTATAAATTAATATACATATATTCGAACTGTTTTTTTTATTTCTTAAATTTATTGTAAATCATTTTGCTGGCAAAATGTTTCATAGGTTTCCCTAATTCCAATTTCATTAAGTTGTAACATAGATAGTTTAATATTACATGTGAGTATACCGATAAAAAGTGCTGTTGATGAAATCGTAGCTGATTTCGAAAATTCATTCAATTCGGCTAGTATCAGAAAACTTTTTCAATATTTTTGGAATAGGTACAATTTAATTTAATTTTAAAAAATGTTTTAGAATGTTAAACAAGGGAAAATGTTAACTTAGGCCGGAATAAATGATTTACAATAAATTTTTTCTTTTAATTTTATTATTTTACACATACATCAGGTTCTTTTTTAAAACTTCTTTTTTACGATAGGGGTTAAACTGCTATATGGTTGTCAAATCTGTCAATTTCATTATACTTTGTGTCTAACTACCGTATAATTCAAATTTTCACGCTATTTTTTAATAATACATTTCAGCGACGACAGACTGTAAATTAACAATTTTGACAGACATGCAGAATTACATATAAGTAACAAATATTTACAAGTCAGATGTAAAAAATATGCCATGAATTAGCTGCTTAAGCAAGCATTGAGGTAGGCTTTGTGCAAATGTAAATGAATGTGTTATACTATGTTCACACAGGCGCCTTAATTGTCAATTTATAATATTATCGCAATTAAAGGCCTTATTGAGCTCAATTTACCATACTAAAAATTATTTTTAAATTGAGCAATATATACTTAATTGTTTCACTTATTGTCTAAAACTCGAAATACAACTCTTGAGAAGTATGTTCAGTGAGAAGAAAATTCATTCATGGCATTTCTAATGTCAAACAAATAAATATACAAAAAATAAAAATTAAGAAAATGAAAAATTTTTGAAGAAAATTTTAAAAAAATGTTTGAATAAATTCAAATACATACATTTAAGTATATATATGTATGAATATAATTGTAAATATATTTTATCAACAGGAAAAACACTGAAAAGAAGGCATTATTTGATTTGGTATAAATATATCGTATTTTACAGCTATCAAATGCTAATGGAGTAAGATAAATTGAGTATGTCTGAACACTTATTTTAATTGCTCAATCAACACTAAATTGAAACAATTAAAAATATCTGTCTGAACAGGGTATTACACCGATGGTAAAGGGAAAATAACAAAAAAAAAATAGATTTTACGGTATAACGAATACAAAGGCTTGATAAGTATATTGATCGTGTCTGGATTATTTTTACCATTTTCTAATAAAGTTTAAAATTAAAAAAAAAATTAACAAAAGATCATATTTCTCACCTATACAATGTACGGATGGTGTTTCATCTAAACGTTTGCGGCATACTGTACAAAATTTCTTTTTATGTGTTGTTGGCTCCGACCAACAATGGGCAACAGGATTCTGTAAATAGTTTTTGAAGAATTTTTTTTTATTTTAATAAAAATTAAATAACTGCAAATAACTTACCTTAATAATACATGGTGCAATGCCAGAACAAGGAGTAACAACATTTGAGACACATTTTTCGTGTATTATAAAACTGCACACTAAAAAATAGAAAATAATCATAATTTTAATATAGTATTTATATACGAAGAAATTTATTAAAAAAAAATATAATTTGTTGAATATTAAATATGAGATTATTTAAATAATCATTATAGCTCTATTAAGGTCACTACACAGGCAAAGTTTTTGTCTTCAGGCATGGTTTAAAAGGCATACCACCTTAATATACAAAAAATACATTTTATGTGATATTTTGAAAATTAAAACATCTATAAAGGGGGTGTTTTTTTTGTTTTTAAATCATTTGTCTTACCCCTGGTAAAAACTAAAAAATATTTTTTAGGTAACAGCCTGTGAGTGCTGCCCATATTTATGCTCTATCAAGCGAATCGAAAGCTTTAAAAAAAAACACAAACACTGTGTGAAGTCTTAGTTTAATTCGGTGATTTGTTCTGCAATTATTCGAATTGTATATCGAATACACACAAAGGACCAATTGATTGTTTTTTATTAGTTTATCAAGGATCTACAATTTTGTTAAAAATTTTTTTTTAATATTTTAGTTATTGAAAGAAGCAGCGAGAAACCCCTCCAGTTAAAGAATTTATTTTTGTCTATTTTGTTACTGATTCTTTACGTGATAATGGTATGATCTCAGTGAGCCTTAATTTGATAAAAATAGGTTTAAGTTTTCTGACAATAAGTTGGGGATCGAGCTGAAAAGATTCTACGGCTAACGATGAAATGACGCTTCTCGTTTCTCGAACTATAGGTGATTCTTTCCTTATTTGTCTGTTCGTGTCATAGTGTCTTGGAGAAATTTTATTATCCTTTCTTGGGACGAAAACTGAGTTAAGCATACTTTTAAAGTACCTTTTTCCAAACTGATAATGGTTTTTGTATAGACGTTATTATGGTGACATTTAAGTCTTTTTATAGTAGATTGCGGGTATTTTTTGTTTGACCGATTAATGTTCTCTTTATATCGAACAATGTTTTCATTCCAGTCTTGCTAGCTGCTAAATAATATATTGGTTTCTTATTTATAATCCAATATGTATTTTGTAGGAAAGCGATAAGATCAAAATTTGCAATATCGTTACAAAAGAAATTGATTTGACAGAAAATTATTTTCATCACATATCTGAATCGTAATTATTTAGTAAAGTGCTGCGCAAAATAATCTATAAGTTAGGTGTTCTATTTCACTCAAATTCCAATTACTATTTTTCATTGAAAACATAAAAAATAAAACAAAACATTATTCTTTTTAAAAAAGTAAAATATAACAGCGGTGTTTCTCAATAATTACATGATTTTTTTTAATACATTTGAACTTCATATTCTAACAAAACGCAAGTTTTTCTTTTGTCTAGATTTAAAAAGTTTTAATGTTCTACTTCATCTTTTTAACGATAAAGCTTTATTTTATTCAAATGATGTTATTTTTCAGTTTTGTTGTATTTTTCAATATTTTTATCGTAAAGCAAAACACATATTTCTGCAAATAAGTATTTTCTATTTTTGTTTTGCTTGTGCAGCTCTTTAGTATATATCTGTGGTTTTCATGGGCAACCACGTATGTCTTAAAATCAAATTTTTCAGGAGAGGTACAAAACCGTGTTAGTGCTGAACGATTTTTGAATATATATAGAAGTTACGTTGTTATGCCATTAAAATAATAGGAATGGGTCCATCTTATTTGAGAAATTTTTAAAACTAAGTAAAGGCCGTCTAAAACCAAGCAATATGGCATTATTAACTCAAAATCGTATAAAATGAACATACGCGGTTGCCCATGAAAACCACAGATTTATCGTGATACATTTAAATACTGCGGCAGATTTTCAAACTACTCACAATAACCCGATATGAGTATAAAAAAACTTAAATAGACATTAAAAAATAAAATCTCATATTATTTTATTGAAATAGTAAGCAGTCCAACGCTCATATAAAATCAATTGTATTTCTTAATACTTTCTTTCACTAAAATGATTCTTATCAAGCTTTGCACACACACAAGGCTTTCGTGACAATGCAACATAATAAGAAAAGAAATAGGAAGTAACCTTTTTCTAAGGTAGTAAACTAATAGTATAAATTTTTGTTTGCCTTGTGTCTTAATAAATTTATATGAAGGCAGGTTTTGGTACTCTTTTTTAATACTATTAACCATGTTGAAAGAGCAAAAAAATTCGGTCTTTAAAAAATGTTTTCTTACGTTTTGTTAAAATTTTATTTGAAATATCTAAATTTTTGTTTTTACCCCTTGATAAAATTTCAATGATATGGGAAAAAATTAAATTTTTTTTGTTCTGACCAAGGCGAATTCCCATCAGGTGACAACACAAACAGAAACAGATTCATAAAATGCCAAAACACAAAAAAAACCTATTGTTGTTTAATTTTAATTAAATTTTTTTTATATAAATTCATAACTTATATAGGTGGAATCAGCAGCCCAGCTGATTGGAAAGCATTTTATCAAAATTTGTTAATTCGCCTTGATTTCATTTATTATTGCAGGAATGGAAAATGAGATTTTGGTTTCGTTAAATGTACCATATTTATGTATATTTGTTGCTGTTGCATAATTTATAATGTGTTTTAAAAATATATATCCTCCTTTTAATAAACCTGATACACCTGATACTCTTCCAACCCTGATACACGAATTGGCCGTGACAGAAAATATCCTCTAAAAACTTGCTTTGTTGTATTAATTCACCGTTGCATTTGCCTGTATAAGTATGGCTTGGACAAACACAACAAGCATTTTGCATTTTTTAATTAAAAATTATAAAATTTTTTGTTTATTATAATGAAAAATTGTATTTTACTTTCTAGCCAATAAGGTATTGCACAAATTTTATTTATTTTTTTAAGTTTTTCACAATTTCAAAACTATTATAAAAATTTTCATCGGCCGCACATAAAATTTAATTTAATTGTAAACAAACTTTGACAATATGACGTTCAAAATAAAACGAGAAAAAACTATCAGCTGGCTTCGTAACATCACCTGATGTGAGTTCGCCTTGGTTCTGACGATTAAAATATTTTTTGTAAGTGGTTTTATTTTTTTTAATATAATATTTTATTAAACTAGTTCCTCTATCCTCATTTTTATTTAAATCATTAAATTTTATGCAGATAAATCATCAAGTTCAAAATTCATCTTATTGTTGATTGTATTGTAAAACTTATGTATTGAACTCTTTAATAACTTTATTGAATTTAACCCACTTTTTTCCAACTATACTATTTATAAAAGTAAATTTTCAATATCATGATTAAATATTATTTTTAAAATTTAACTCTTTCTCTCTTAATATAAATAGCATTTGTAAGTATGTCATTACAAACAATGTATTTACACATAAATACATAGATACATGGGCATACATACCTATAAACAAATGTCCTTAAAAACAGATACATTAGTATGTATTTATGTATATACAACTTCCTCTTTTTTATTTCTAAAAATAAAATTATTGTACATGGAAAAGCAAATACAAAAAAAAAAGTCCACTTAACAGCGGAAGTACCCATACATTGTTGAAAATATTAAACGTGTGTATCTTCAAATATTTGTGAGTTTACCTTCAAATCGATGTGACAAACTAAATGCAGATACAATTTAAAATATCTTTAAAATCGATTACCAATACTTAAATAGTTTTAAAAATTTGTAAAAGTGTATAATATTTATAAAAAGATAAAAAGTTATAAACAATATATTTTAATAAGAAATTTTAGTAAATTAATGTCCTGGATTTTTCGATAAATTAAGTTGTTAAATTTTTTTTAATATTTTATATTGGCAAAAGCTAAATTAAGAAAATATATGTGTCGGCAAGGATGTTTTTATAGATCTGGTTTGGTAAAAAAACTAAGCTATTATAACACAGCTAAAAGAGAGATCGATTATTATATTATTACAACACAGATAATTGGGAGATACATTATTCGACATTTTTCAAAAACCGGTTCTCGAATATTCCAAATGTTGCTATTCAAACAACAGGTTTTTGTCAAATATATAAAAAAACCGGTTAACCGGGTTTATTCAGATAAACACAAAAATCAAATTATTTATTGAAATAAAAATTTTATTTCAAAGATTAAAAAAAATCACAAAGGCTTATTTATTTATATATTTATGCATATACATAAACATTAGCACTTTCATAAACAAAATAATTTATTTGACCTTTTTCGAGAAAAGGGACCTAGTGTGAAAAAATTAATTAAATTAATCATCACTGTGAACAAACCTTCAGTTGGGAGATGTGATTTGGTATGGTTAGTTGTGATTGGGTGCCGACTTGGTGACGTCATGCCTATGTGGTGACGTTTTTTATCGCTTTTAGTGTGAAAATACCTTTGCTATTGCTGCTGCAGTGCTTGTTAAGATCTCTATACTTGATTCTTAAGTCGCAGCCAGTGACCGACGCAACAACGTTTCTATGGGATAAATATATTTTTATCAGAAATCTAACTCATTTCATCTTATTCTACACCCTTTTAGGTACCAGAATCCACTCTTAAGTCCAAACCCGTTTTTCGACACATTAGGTCCCTTTTCTCGGTGAAGGTCACAAACATATGTCACAAATATATGTAGTTAACCACTTAATATACTATGTAAGACCACATTATCCAATTAAAAAAACAATAATTAAAAATTTTGTGTTCTTAGTTGCTTCTTTTAAAATAATCTTTTAGAAACAAAATGCATTTTTAATGTTTTGAAGTCCATCCATTTTTTCTTTTGTTTTTATGAAACTTGACATTTGAAATGAACTTTCACTTGGCATAATGTTAGACTTATAGAGTGTAAAGCACCAAGTAATATTTTTAGCCATTTATATCGCTTATGACACTAATCTGAATAAAACAAAACAAATCTGTTTATTATTATTGACTTTTATAGGGCATTTTGGTGGGTGCATATAAATATTTAATATGTAGTACTGTTTAGCTCATAACATTAACCGGCTTATTTGTACCAAAATAACCGGTTTGTTCGATATTCGAAAAATGGACATTTTAAAATATTCGGCTTTGACAAAACTGATAAAACCAGTTTTATAATAACCGTTCGGTCACCCTAACAGAAAATAAGTGGACCTTAATGAAATAAAAACTCTAATGTCGACATAAACAATTACAACTTAATGCTACACATTTATGTAAAGTTTTATTTATTCAATTTTGAAGTATTTTTCTGGTAATAAGGAAAAACTGCTTCTGTCTGTTTTAAGATTTTTTTCAGAAAAATACTTTTACATTTTTAATTTGATTTTTAAAAATTGATTCCCTTTAAAATAAAGACTACTGTATGAATTCTGTGCGAAATAAATTAAAGAGCATATTGATTTTCGTATATTTAGCTTAATTATAAGTAAAAATATGTTATAATTCCAAATGATATTGTTCTTTGAAAAAATATAGGCAAAAAGTTTTAACTCTATAACTTCCTGTAAAGTTGTCCAAAATTGTTGAAAGTTTGCCTAAGGTTAGTTTTGAATACAGAGATTGTGATGTGATTATCTCAATTTTAACTAATATTGCCTTTGCCACATATTTATACTAGCTAAAGCCGGACCGCTTTAATGGTCCCCAGAATCAACAATTTGAAAATGAGACCAATAAACTGTGAACAAATTTAAAATAAGAAAAAAAATACAGTCGTGTCTGGATATAGTGAACACCTCGATATAGTGAACACCAAAATTTTTGCATGGAGTACTATAAATAGTGAAAAACACTAATAGTGAACAAAATTTTTAAAACAACTTCAACAACAATTCTGTTATTAAACTTAAATACTTTTGCACATATACATATTTCCTTTTTTGTACAAATTGTTTCTAACCAGCTATTGCACTTACATGTATGTATTTTTAGTAAATAAAACGAGTTTTTGAACAAAAATTTCAACCTTGATATAGAGAACAAGCTCGATACTATGAACAAGCCTTGCAAAAATTAGTTCACTATATCCAGACACGACTGTAATAACAACAAAATTTTATTTAAACTGAAGTTTTAATGATATTTTTGTTTTGTTTTTTATATCATACACATAAAGCATTCTTTACAAACACAGTTTGTATCAACACACATTACTTTGCGTCTTTTTTTGGTTTCTTACGTATACATATCGTTTATTTATGTGTCATATATATGTTATTTATAACATCTAAAATACTAAACCGACTTTAACAGGATATAGACTGAGCTAATGGTATATTTTTTAAAATCGGTTGTATAATTTAAGCGTAAATTTTAAGAAATCGACTCGCCTTTTAATATATGTAAAAGAAAATATATTTTTTTTATTTTTTAAAGCTTCGGCATTTTCTAAACATTTAAAAAATTTTAATTAATAAATATTATTAGGCATTTTCTGTTCTTAATAAATTTTACAAGAACTTTAATAATTTTATTTTTATATGCATTTTATAAAAAAATACGTTTGCAACATTTTCATAACTTTTTGTATTTTTTTTATATAAAATTTAAAGTATATTTTTAAAATATTTTAAATTTACTTAAAATTTCAAAACTTTTAAATAATTTTTATATTGTTAGATATTTTGGAAAACGTTCCCATTTAAATAGAATCCTTTTAAATATATCCTTAAACTATATTTTTATAATTTTTAAATTATAATTTTACTCAAACTTGCCAGATCTATTATTGAGATTCTAACAAAAATGTATTCATATCACACAAAATTAAATGACGTTATTTGGCCCATAAATAAAATTTGGAAATTTATGGTTTCAATAATCATGTGCATTGTTTGCATAGATACTTAACAATCTAAAGGTAGACCCTTCTATATTTGAGGTTAAATTTATATTTAAACTGTAACAATTGGTCATACAAATTGTATGAGCTTTTTTCAAAACCTACTTTATTTAAACGAAAATCCTTCAAATCCTAACAACAAAAAAATAAAATCTTTAGAAAGGTTGTAGAAAATGTTTAACAACACAAATACATACAGACATGAATACAATTTAGATTACAAACAATTTCGAAATAATGATATTAATGGTAATGACAAAACTAGCAGCATTTGTGGAAAGATGGATACAAATAGTAATAAAAGATGTAAAACAAAAAAATAATTTTTTCTATATGCAGCCAAAACAAAATTAAAATGAAACTAAGTGTCATAAATATGTTCATATGTATGTGTGCGTTAGTATGAATGTATGTGTCTATTTAAGCCAATAATCTTCTGTAAATTGTGTTTATTAGTTATAATGACAAGTACAAATATGAAGAAAGAATCTGCTTCTTTAAAAGTTGTTGTAATTATATCGTTTTTTTTTAATTAATATTATTTAAAAAAACTTAATTTCACAATTTTTAGTGATTTTGAAAAGCCTTTTCAGTATTTTCGTTTCTTTATTTAAATTTGTCAATTGCAAATTTTATGACTTGCTGCTGCATTGTCGGATGCAAGTAAAAGTTTTAAAGACATAATACAAACACATTTGTATTGTCTCACATTCAGTAATTTAAATTTAAAAAACTGATATGAATGCAATAAAAATTCAAGTCAAATAAATAAATCAAATAGGTTTAATTTAATTTCAAATACTTATGAAAACACAGAACTAAAACAATTCTTTGTAGCAAAATTTAAGCAAGATTTTGTCCTAAGAGTGGTATTGTCATAATTTTTTTTATTTTTTTTTTATTTCAAATATTTAACAATAGAAAATACAATTTTTCATTCATTTTAAAATTTTTTTAAAATTATGACATTTGAAAATACTTTCTAGTAAATACATTTCCAAATATATATGTTTTAGTAATGATGCATTTTATTAAAATATTATTTAACAAGTTAACAGGCTAAATCAGCTGTTATTCTGTTTGCTGCAGAAATCGTGTTCACTGCTAAATTTGTTCGTTCAATTATATTAAAATTTTAATTTTTTGGTTCATATTTCTTTGAAGTTAGGCAAAAAGGTCCTTAGTAGAGTTGTGTAGTTCCTGAACGACCTAGTTCAGTTGAACTACTCACCCAAATGAGCTAAGTGAACGTTTCACTATGCGGAGCACTTTCAGCTCCTTATTTCATTGTTCATGTTTCATTTCATTAGCACGTTGCTTGTTTTATTCCTTTAAATAAGTTTTCATACACATACATATATTGTTGTGTATAGTATTGATATCTCGTTTACGCATGGTGCACATTACAAGTGATGATGTTTTAGCTATTTAAAGACATATTTTTGGAAAAGAATTTTTTTTTGTGCAAGTGAAGCAATTTTCGTTGGAATTAAAATTAAATGCAGAACTTATAATTTGATATTAATGTAAAAACAAGCATGGGAGACTTCAATAATGGTTTTGCATTAATAATTTAGTTACATATCGATGCCTTACTTCCTTAACCTCGTATCTTAAGAAATACAACTTTTCAGGACAACATATTAAGATAATAAGTTGTTGCAGTAATGGAACACAAAAATAGCAATCGTTTGATATGAAAAAATCAAAACTGTATTTTTTTACGTTACGAGGTTGAGGAAGTAAGGCATCGATATGTAAATGCCTATGGATTTTACACTAACAAAATATTCGTAATTTGTTTTTGCCTTTTTTTTTTTTTTGTTATCTAACTGCACATACCTTATTTATGGGCGTTGACACAAACTATATTGAACTGCTGAGCGACTGAACTATTGAACTTAAACTATTGAGCTGAAGTAGAAAGAGCGCTAACCTTAAAGAGCTGATAAAGCCAACTCAAGTTCTTAGTCAGAAACGGCAATTTTTGTTTAATATCAAACAAAATATGCATTTTTCTTAATATTTGTCTAAATAGCAAATAATTACGATCGCAAATGAGAAAAAATGAAGTCATACACAATTAACACAAATAATATATTTGGCCTTGCTGCATCTGATAATATGCTTCACCACCATATTCATAGGTATAGTGACCACTTCGTTGCTTGGCCTACATTTCAGTTTGCTTTATTATTTTCGACACATTGATTTTTAATTTCTATGTAGTTAATTGTATTTTTTGAATTTTTTTGATGACCTATATTTTGATTGTTAAGCCCTGTTTTTGATATCCATCTTATTCCTTCTTGTTAACCAGAAGCTAAAAAATCGATTTTTGTTTGCAAATTTTAGGAAAAACACCAAATCATTTTTGTACCCGCCACCAAAAAAATGGTGGGGGTATATTCATTTTGTCATTCCGTTTGTAACCCATCGAAATATCTATTTTAGACCCCATAAAGTATATATATTCTGAATCAGGGTTTGATTTGATGACGATCTAGCTATGTCCGTCCGTCTGTCCGTCTGTTGAAAGCACGATAGAGGTCGCACCGAAAAAGCTAGGGGGCTCAAATTTTGCCAAAATCTTTCTTATAGACAAGGTTTGTTTGGTATTGAAAATGGGCTAAATCGGAATATTAGGAAGAGAGTTATAGCTCGAAAAGCAAGAGTAGGTCGAAAAAACCGTGTCCTTCGAACATAGAATAAAATGGAATTGTGTCCAAGCGCATTAACGTAGACTCATGAAACTTCGAATATATATTTCCTGAGCAAAAACAATAATTTTCCTCGAAAATTATCTAAATCGATGTATTAGGAGAGGAGTTATCGATCAAAATGTACGAAAATTTATACCGCACAGTGTATTTTTCGGTATATTTAAAAACAAAAACGTAATAAAAGCAACAAAATTGGATGTACGACTCTGAAATTTTGCACACCTTGCTTTTTGGTAAGACGCTTTTTTTTAACGGAAAATCAATGTGCCACGCCCACTTTTACGCCCACCTCCCATATAACCTTTTACTCAAAATTTATATAATTTCTCTATTAATAAAGATTTTGGAATTATAAAGGGCTATATTGAAACACCTAAGCTGTACTCATTCGCAAAAATAACTTTTACACGCCTACTATAACGCCCACTTTTCACGTTATATACCGTTAATGAAATTTAAAAGCTCATAAAACCGAAAAAATTAGAGGTATGATGATGAAAATTGCTACGTATATCCCCCTAGGCAATGTCATTATTGCGCCAAAAAAATTAAGGTGCCACGCCCACTTTTACGCCCACCTCCCACATAATGTTTTACCTAAAACTCATATAATTTCTCTATTAATAAAGATTTTTGAATAAGAAGAGGCTATATTAAAACATCTAAAATGTACTCATTCGCAAAAAGAACTTTGACACGCCTACTATAACGCCCACTTTTCACGTTATCTACCGTTAATGAAATTTAAAAGCTCATAAAACCGACAAAATTAGAGATATGATGATCAAATTTGCTACGTATATACTTCTAATCAATGTAATTGTTGTGCCAAAAAGTTTAGGTAACACGCCCACTTTAACGCCTACCTCCCATATAACGGTTTATCTTATACTCATGTAATTTCTCTTTGACAAAGTTTTTGGGAAAATAAAGGACTATATTGAAATATTTAAGTTGTATTTATTAACAGAAACTTTATTGACACACCTACTTTAACGCCAACTTTTATTGAAAGACTACATTTACAAAAGCATTTTACTATCATATAGAAGTTATAAAGGGTGGTTAAATTTTAAGGACCGATGTTGAATTTAAATAAAACACAAATTATTTAGGATATTATTATTATTTATTTTTGTAATTATAATATTTGTATAGTTCAATTATGTATTTAACAAAATATGTGCCAAATGGCCCCCCCATCCTTGGCGCCACTCCTCTATCTGATGGTTCAAATTTTCAATGACAATGTTGATGCTCAATTGTTGGGCATGATGATGAGTCGAGATTGACTGCTCTTTTGCCACACTATCGCAAAAAACAGCAATGGTTCCCATTCAACGAACTAAGAAGGTATTCACAGATTTTCTAACATTTTATACAGACCTGTTTTGCAGAAATTTAAATATTTTTTATAATTCTACCGATTGTGGACGAATTTGAACGATTATGTTAACTAAAAGAATTACGAAGTGCACAAAATACATTTTGATTTGAACGCCCATTTTCATAAAAAACCTGAGTAACTTTAAAGCGTTGCTAAATTGCGTATCTTTCCACGGATCAAATTGAGTAAGTTTGAGATTGAGAATTATCAAGTGAAGTGCAGAAAACAAATTTAAAGACTAGGTGTAGTTCACCTTCAACATAGGCCGTTAAAATTTAACCACCCTCTACAAAGAAAGTGATACATATTTTATTATAAAGAGATTATTCCATAGCGATTAACAAAATAATAAATATTGTGCTTTAAATGTACACAAAATTGGTGGTGGGTATAAAAGATTCGGCACAGCCGAATATAGTGCTCTTACTTGTTTATTTTAGTGCTTATATCTCAGTTAGTTTCAAACCAATTTGTCAGCTTTTTTAACAATAATATTTGATATTACTTTTTGTATTTTGGTGTCTTTAGCTTGACCATACTTAATTAAGAGATTTAGTAACTTAATATATGTATGTAATAAAAAAAATATATAAATTAAAAAAAAAAATATTTTTGCCTATAACTTTGTCAATTTTTTTTGATTCGTCAAAAATTTTTACAAATTGCCCTAAAAGGAAATTATGTCTTTAAGTTATCCTAGGGCTGAAAAATGTTAATTTTTATGATTAAATATGAGAAAAAAACATAAACACTTCTATTTATTTGCTCATATCTCAGAAAGTTATTGAGCAATTGTGTTAGATTCAAATGCGATTCATTCCAGGATTGAAAAATATTGATACAGCACACAGACCTGTGCAATACTCGGGAGCTTCTAAAAGTTGACTTTAACCAACATACGAATAGATAGACAGACATTCAACATAACTCTCCTAGTCATAAGCTTTCAGAAAATATATGCTTCATGGGATCGGAAATAAATATTGTAGAATTTAAAAACGGAATGACAACACTTTATATATGTATAACCTTAACATCACAGATGAATTTAATATTTAAATTTAATATTTTAAGCTCGCTTTGTATGTATAAGCAAGAAAATCTAATTCGCCCTGAAATAATAAGGCAGCTAAATTAACTTAACATCCAATCGAAATATATGTACTATTAAACAAATCATAAATCTGAAAAACTTTAGTCAAATCATTTTTAAAATTTACTTTTTTTTTGTGTAAAAATTTAATTTTATAAACGTTCAATAAATTTAAAAAATTACTATTGGATTTGGGGGCTAATATTCATGAAAATGCTTATGTACAAGTTTATGTATGTATATTGAAAAGTGAAGTGACGTTATAAATATGAAACTCACGTTATACATACATGTATAATGTTACTCAAATCAGAGGAAAACACAATTATTTATGAAGCAAAAAGAAAAAGAAGAAGAAGATGCGGGAAACAAGAAGATGGCAGAAAGGGAAAAATAAAATAAAAACACATTTTGCTAACATAAATGAGTTCATTCATGACGTCAGTAGAAAACTCAAAAACGTCAGGTCAGCGTCCTAGATTTTTTTTTTTTTGGGAGCAAAATGTAAGGCAAACATATGTATGTATCTTATATACATTAATACATACATACAAATATATATGTATATAAGTATATATATATATATCATATTATTTAATGAATACTTTAAATCAGTGGTAGATTACATACATACATACATACATACATACATACAATAAAATTTGGCCTTATTTTTGTAATATCAGGAAATGAATTTACGCTTGACGTTTTATACTAAAAACACTTCTTAGTTATTTAAAGCTAAAAAACTTTTATACTTGTTTCGCTGGAATAAGCTTAATATTAAGTTAAGTTGTTTTTAAAAATTTTTCATAAAATATAAGTTTAAAAAAGCAAAAATTTTCAAAAGTCGCCAAATATAAAGAAATATAAGCGTAAAATTTATTTTTAAAAATAATCGCTTGATATACTGGAAAGTGTATGCCATTAAAATCACTCAGCACTATTTGTTTATATTTTGAAAACATATGGTACGTTGACGCACTTTACGTTACTGGCACAATATTAAACATTGTGTAACATTTACATTTTATTAGTGAAGACTTCTGCTTGTAGTTTCAATATTTATTGATTTATTTTATGCCATAACCATACGAAACTATTTGCTGAACTAAAAAATTTTTTCTATATAATTTATTTTTTCGCTCGTACTTCTTTGTCTCCCAGTTTTTATTATTTTTCTATATAATAACTGTTAAAAAGGTGACGAGAAAATACTTATAAAAAATAGAAATAATAATAATTTTTGGTTATGGCACTACTAATCGATTAAAGTAAATACAGTTTTTGTTAAGTTATTTTATGAAATTTATTATTAAGGCAAACTCAGATGTAAATTATAAACTCTTTTTGTTATTATTTATTTTTTTAATTTTTCATTTATTTATTCAATTCAAAAAATATTTACTACCGAACAAAAATCTACATTACCCATCTCTGATTTTAAGCAAAATTAGAGCATCAAAGAGAATTCAAAGCGAATAAAACAACACAAAAACATAATTGTCTGTGCGGACGTCATACTGTTGCATGAACAAGATTTGGAACATAAATATTTGTTGCTTTAAGTTGTTCTATATTTGTTGTTTTATTTATTTTTATTGCAAATATTGCAAGGTAAGCAAACATGAATTGCAGTGAGTTATAAAAAAAATGGTGCCTACATATGTTTACATTAGTGTGAGTGCATTTCAATATTTTCATATGCATTTGTAACAAGATAAATTAAATTTGCTTAACATTGATTTAAAATTATTATAGTTTTAAGTAAATTATGTTTAAAAAAAATATATACAAATTCGTTAAAAATCTTTCTGTTTTTTTTTTAATTTAATTAATTTAATTTTATCACAAATTTTGCGGTTCATAGAAAACAGTTCTCTGTTAATAAAAATTGTCGTTATAGAAATTCGTAGTCAAAAACATCTTTAAATTTGTAAGACAGTTTTTATTTTTACAAAATTTTAAATATTTAATAGATTTTGTATAAAAAGAAAACACTTTTTAATTTTTTTGTGAGCCAGATATAGATTAATTTATATTTATAGACATTCTTTGCTATTTTTAACTTAAACAAAAGTTAAAAATAAGTTTCGTAAAAAGATTCTTTATTACTTACTTTTTTTATATTTCTAAAAATACACAGATTTAGCCATGAAAGGAATTTGCCCTAGCATAATCATTATCATGGTCATCATTTCGATCATTATCAGCATCAATAACATCAATAACAATACAATACAATACAAGTAAAAGCGTCATCATCAACGTCATCAGCAACATTTTGCTTTATTATTTTATTAAACTTGCCTGACATTTTGCTGAAACATTTTAAAACAACCTTTGTTGTTCAAACGATAATGAAGTAAAATTAACTTTATTAACTTAACTGTAAAAAAAGTATATTTTTCTTAGCTATTCTTACAAACGTAAATTGATCAAACTGCAAACAAATTACACTTGTACTGAATTTCTATGTGTATCATCATTTTTACTCAATGAAAGAACAGAGTTTGGGAATGAATGGAACATCATTGTTATAAATGTTTTTTTTTATGTATGTATATACATAAGTGTTTGTTAAGTTAAAACGTTCAGTTGTTGTAAGCTAGCTAATGTACCACCCCGGTATGTATAGGAGCAGGGAAAGAGAGAGATAGAGAGTGAGAGTATGTATTCAATAACTGTTACAACTACATGTATTCATTAACAAGCCTGTATATGAAAATCTATTTTTAGATTTAAGTGTTTTTTTATGTACATATTTAATACATGGACATTTCAAGCAAAGTTCAATATTAGGTTAAATAAACATTTTGTTTAAATGTTCAATTTAGATCTAGCGGCATCGAAAACGTTTGTATATTAACGTTTTTTTACATTAAGTAACATGCAAATATTATAAATAAAAATTAATAACTAAAATTTGGCTGGTATGAGACCTACTACACCCCTTTAAAATATTAAAAAACAAAATTCCTATAACCAATGAAAAGGTGCAGAAAGTTTTTTTTTTTAATTTTATCCCAATTGATTAGCAAAGAGACAAGCTAATAAATATTAATTTAAATATATGTACATACTTTCGTGTGTCCTCTACTTCGTCTGCGTAGTTATTAAAACTTCAAATTTATATTTACTATATGAGTAGGAAAATATTTTATGCAAATGTGTATTTAAGAAAAGATGCTTCTAAAGACGGAGTTGTATTTGGACACTTGAATCGACTAACCAAATACAAAAACTATATTTCAAGTTTCGGTTAATTTGCTTTATTATCGTCATAATGAATAGGCTATTTGTTAACTTAGGTTATTGTCTATCTGCGTGCCATATTTCATTTATTTTCATTCTGCCATTTTAGCATGATTGAGTAACAAATGATCCAAACAGCTAAACATCCACACATTCAAATATTTATTATATTAGTATGATTAGCTTAACATACAAGCACAATTATCAAAGAATTAATATAAAAATATGTTTAATTTGTAAAACAACAAGCAGAACTTAAACTGAATTACAGGTTTCTCGAATAAGACTTACGTATTAAAAAAATGGATAATTTTATATAAGCGCTGAACCTGGACTGCTGTGCTGTCCATGCACATACAGCATTTATATCATTTTGTATTAACACATATTTTAAAATTTTTGTTATAGTACACACCGTGGCTTGTGCATGTGTTAGTAGCAACTTTAAGCATTTATAACTTTTAAAATACTGAACCAATTTTAATAGGACTTGGATTGCGCACATTTGCAGGAAAACTCTTTTCAAATTTAATATTTTTTTACAAATAAAATCGATTGCATAGTGTGAGCGTAAACTGCGCAACAAGGAATCGTCAATAAGATATATAATGTACATATATATACAAAAAAAAAAATCGATTACCCCGCCACTTAGACGACTTAAAATTAAGATTCTCTTTGACAATAAAGCTAGCTAGCTAGTTTGTGAATTAAAGTCGCTTTTGATGGAAATATAAGATTTGTTAATAACTCGACTACAGCGCCATCTCTAGAGAATTTTTTGACTTTTTTTTACTTTGCATAACAATTAAAATTTGTAAATATTGTTATTGGATATTAGCTCAATGTGATACTGATTTAATTAATGTGGATATTTTTTTTAATTCGAAATTTTATTTTTGTTTTTTTTTTTACTAAAAACAATTCAAAAATTTCATATTAATTATTATTGTTTTAATAAAAAGAATTATCGATTTTTTATATCAAAACTCAGCCTATATTTACAACAATTATTTCATGCATTAATTGTGTAGTTATAGTTACTGTTGCTAGTTACAGCAGTATGCATGTGATCTTGGAAAATGTCAATGAATTGCTAGGTCATCCTTTTTTGTTATCATAAAAAAAGATAAACACTAAAAACACAATATAAGCTACAAATACAAAAAAATAGGTTTATATGTATGCGATTTTACTTTTTTTTATTTTGTGCACAACTTATTTGTCTGTATTTGTCCCTAGTTCTTACAACAAATGCATGATGTACGAGGATACTGCACCTGTTTATAGAAATTTTCATAGAGCAACTATCTGTAGTTATTATATTTTTTTTATTTTTTTTGTAATTTAATACATTAAATCTTGTCATTGTAGTGTTTGGAAAAATACTTCGCAATGTGTGTATGACTGCATAGGTTCTTGTATATTCACAAAATCTATTTTTAGTTTAGTTGACATTTTGTTATACCCAGTAACACCTATTGTTCAAAACGGCACTACACTACAATAAATTGTATAAAAAAATATATATTTAATTTTGTTTAACAAAATTTTAAATTCACATTATTCCATTGTTATAATATAATAAATGTAAAGAAAAAATATGGTTATAAATTATACATTATAAACTAATTTTAACAAAATTTTGTAACAGCAGTTTATATAAAAATTTTTTAAAAGAAAAAAATTAGACAAAAGATTTGATATAAAGTAAACTTTTATTTTTAAAGTTTTCTAAAGCTTTTGGAGTTTGAAATGTTTATTTAAGTACACTGGAGCGTATGATGAATACAAGTGGTTATGTGAAATATATATTAATCATACGGCTTGTACATAAAAAAAGTGTAGACAATGTTACCACATTTTTGACTTTAAATAGTTTCTATACCGAGCAAAAAATAAATTGATTTTGCAGGGGTTCAACTGGTGACGAAGGGATTCAATTTAGGTAATAACACTAATGATTTTAACTTGTCATTGGGGATCATATGTTTACATAAATATATTGTTACAGATTTAAACTAAAATCGTTTGATTTACATGACAATTTTATAAGTTTAATTTACATTAGAGAAAGATAAAGTAGTTTTATTTGTTGTAGTTTATGTACATTTAACATTTCCTTTGATTGGCTAGTTGTTCGACTATCATGTTAAGTAAAATACAGCCGTTGTGTGTTATTATGTTCAGCATACATTAAGGCACATTTATTATGCCTGCATATAACTAGATATAAACATTACGTCTTCATTTAAATGTAACGTCCTTTTAGTAACTTACCAGAGTGTACTAGTATGTACATGCTGGAACTTTGTGGAATGTTACAGATCACCACTATGTTACTATAAATAGTCGAACAACACAGCTAACAAGATCAGTATAACAGTAGAGCTTTTTAAAAGTGTATCAAATTGAGCTTGATAATAAACGTGTATAAAAATAAGAGATATAAAAAAGTGTTGTACAAGGCATATTCATACAAGTATAAACAACGGAGAGTTGATACAAGAAAGCAACTTTTTAGGGGATGCCCTATTTCAAGGTCAATTTGTATATCAGGGTTGGAAAAGTTATTGTGATATGTTTAATTTAAATAAATTTGATTAAAAAAATGATTTATATTTGTTGAACACATTCTATATGCTGCAAAACAAATATTCTTAAATTTAATACATATTGTTTCAAAAAAGTCCACTACAGTTAAATGTTTAATACAGAAACTAAAACCTCATTTTTCATTCCTGCATTAATTCATTGAATCAAGGTTAATTCCACAAATTTTGACAAAATTCTTCCCCATCAACCTCTATAAATTTGCCTTGGTGTTGTAAGTATAAGCAATTAAAGTTTGTTTGAATAAATGTAGTGGTTTTGCTTTTATAATAAATTTCAAGTGTTGTTATTTGCAATACCATAGAATCCCCATTTATTTAAAGGAAATAAATCAACGTTTATAAAAAGTATAAACGTAACAATATTAATGAACTGCACTCCATTCTTATAAGTGCGTCGAACTAGTATACATGAATTGTTACAGATTCATGTATACTAGTGCATCCATTTTTAAGCACATCATTTATGCCAAATTTTGGTTTTAAAATATTGAAAATTGAATTCCCTTTGCACTACTTCCAATTTTCGTTTGCAATTAAAAAGAAAAACGTTTTTCGTTTTTATACCCTTCACCTGTGGTGCACAAGGGTATATATAGCTTTGTCATTCCGTTTGTAATTTCTACAATTTTCATTTTCGACCCAATAAGGTATATATTTTCTGAAAACTTATGAATAGAGGAGTCGATTAAGCTCTGACCGAAAAAAAACGAAAATTAATTGAAAGTTTAAAAAAAAAACAATAAAAAATACATTGTATTTGCTATAAAGATAATTGCACATTAAAACATTGTTTAATAAAATTATTGTTTTTGTTGTGATTATTTCAAATAATTCATAATTAGATAACTGTGTTTTAAATTTGTGCAAATTTTAATTTATAAATAAAATGTTTACGCACAATAGTGGTTTCATTTTTTTTATAGCACTGATGCGTGCGTAATAAAACATTAAATTCTTAAGAAAATTTATAAAATTTGATGTATTTTGAATACACACGCAGACGTCATGTCTGTTGCCAATTGTATTATTTTCACAATTTGATCATTTTTTTTTAAGTTTGCCCTCTTCTGTCAGTGACTGTTGAAAGAAAATTAATGTTGGACTATTAGACAAATTTATCACAAATACTGTGTAAACAATTATCTATAAAAAATTTTAAACGATAATGATAATGTGCATATTGTAGGAAAAAACAGGCTAACAGGCCATTCGATAAATATTTTTTATTTTTTTTTAATTTTTCTTTTTTTATGATTAATGCTTAGAATAATAATGACAAGTATTACTTATTTACTATATTGTTTATAAAATGTTCTTTCTGTAAATCCTAGTTTTTTTGTTTTTCTTTATTTTAGTACTGACTGTTTGTACGCATGTCCTTGTTGTGTTTTTTGTTTTTTTTTATATCGTTTTCTATAGTCTCCTCTAAGCTAAACGATATTTTTTGTGTCATGTTTACTTTTATTTTAAAACAACGAACAATATATTACTAAGAAATTTGTGATTAAAAATTTTATTTTTTTTATTAAAAAATGTACTGACTATTTTTTTGTGGTTTAGAATTTCAGATTTTTAAAAAAGATTGAAAAACTGTGCTTTATTTACCTATCTTAAATACATTTAGTATTTAAAACTTAAACTATTATTTTTTTATTTGCAGAAAAAAGTATATGTAATTAACATATTGTTACGTTTATACCTTTTATAAACGTTGGCTTATTTCCTTTAAATCAACTTTGAGTTCTTTTATTGCAATCAAAAACAGTTGAAATTAGTTATAAAATTAAGAGCACTTTATTTACTTAAACATACGCAGGTATTGTTTTATAGCACTTTACTTATTTCACTTATTGTAATACACTTTTAATAAACACTGTTAGCTCACACTTAGCAAGCTCTACTGTTATACTGATCATGTTAGCTGTGTTGTTCGGCTATTTATAGTAACGTAGCGGTGTTCTGTAACATTCGACAAAGTTCTCGTATGTACACACTAGTTCATTCTGTAAATAACTCGATAGCCGTTACATTTAAATTAAGACGTAACATTACGTTAAGTAATATGCAGGAATAATAGAAGTGCCTAAGAGTATGCTGCAAATAATAACTAACCTCGGCTGCATACAACTTAACATCATGTTCGAACAACCAGCGAACCAAACGAAATATTAAATGTACATAAACTAATGCAAACAAAACTACTATAACTTAAACTACTGTAAATATAACTAAAATAAAATTATAATGTAAATTACGCTATTTAAAATAAATCTGTTACAATATGTTTTTGAAACATAAACAAATTCCTAAAAGTGATTATAAAAAAACTGGCAATTTTGTTTTAACAATAGAGCGATTTTTAATCAAAAAGGAGGTAAACATTATTGTTATGCTGTCAACAAGTAGATAAAATAAAATTGTATTCATAGAGAAGCTTAATCGACAAAAAAAATATTTTTCTTAACTTCGGCTTCTTAAAAAATCGCACCATGTAGTGTTACCTATTTGTAACTATTTTTCTGAGTTGTTTATCAGCACGTATTCGAAGGAGCACAAGGAGTACAGTATGAAGTAAAAAAGTCCGACAATAAGAAAAATATGGATTGCAAATTTTATCACCTCTTTAATTTAACTATCTTTATACATTTTTTTTCATCCAATTGATCTTCAGATCAGAGGCTTCTCAGATATTGCAACAATTGCTGAGTGGCAGCGGCGATGATCGTTGTCAGAAAAGGGAAGATGGACGTATGCTCTTATTCCTGACTTGGTCCCATGGCTCAAGCGGGCACATAGGGATCTACACTTCTATAATACGCAGTTGCCTAGTGGACACGGTTGTTTCCTGTCATACCTATACAGATTTTATCGTGATACTTCTCCGTACTGTCCGAGTTGTAATGGCAATGCAGGCCGTAGTGTTGATCACGATAATATTGTGGATATTATGTTGTCCTCTGCACGCAGTTGGGAGTATGTATGTAAATATACTAAATTGGTTCTCATTGAAATACCTAGGGTTGAGAGAATCCGTAATGGGATGTCATAGTTTGGGTGTTGTTCCAAAAGAAACCCACACCACCCCCACCATATTAAAATATGAAAAAATTTGCGTAGTAAAAAAATTTTAATGTTGTAATTAATTTAAGTTTGTTTAAGTTAATAAAAAACTGCTTTAAAAAAAATATATACAGAATCAGAAAAACTTAAATCATATTCGAAACGATAGAAAAAAAAAATTAAATATGAGAAAGAAAAAAAAAATAAACGTTGTGTTTAAGTTTATTTAAAAATAATTGTTGCTTTATATTGTCGGCATAAAATATAGCTGCCACTCTTTCAACCCCCACCCTCATAAAAACAACATGGTCTTTGCTTTATCTTCTCTTGCTTGCTATTCGTCCGTCAACACGGTTGTCGAAAGTGTGCGCGCATAGTCAAGGATACAAAATGCGTAAATTGAGTGCTTGTGTACACGCAAAACGCACTCCACACTCACATACAACCCCCATTAAACAATCAGAACCGTCATCGTCATCATTTATACATGTGTGCTGTGTCATAAATAAAATAGCGCCAGTAGAAACATCACTACTAACAGCAAAATAAATTTTATTTTGATGATTATTTGAAAAAAAAAAAAATAGAAGCACATTTTCGGTGTATAAAAAGTATGGAATTAAAAAAAAAATTGCTCATTGATTTGAATTTTTCAATATTTATTGAACAGTTTCCTAGCAAATTACTTATTACATGTGTGTATGTTTGTATGTAAATAGTGTGCTTATTAACGGAAAAAGTAAAAATAATATTTTAAAAATACACATACACAGAAAAATTTTCAAACATAAAGTATATTTTATTTATTTCTTATTAATTTTTTTTGTTAGCCTTTTGAAAAATAAAAATAATTCATTTTTGAGTTAGATGTTTTGTTGTTGTGTATATGGACGTCGGTAAGGGAAAGGTTAATAATAGAAAAATTTAAGAAAAAAATATTAATGCCAGCAAAATTTCTTTAAGCCTTGTTGACATTGTTCGGTGGCCAAGTTGTTTTGGCGGCACCTGTTAAATCTTTTGTTAATAATGCCACATGTGATATCAAATTATCATATTTAGAAAGTGAAAAGATTTAATCGTGAATGCAAGTTACTGACAACGATAGTAAAATTCAACTGCATTTGACTTATTTATTTTACAAAGTCGCATATTAACACCAATAATTTGCAAAACTTTTGTATAAAAGAAATTGTATTAACAACATAATGAATATAATACAAAAATATAGTTGGGGCCAGTAATACTACCGGTGTTCTGCTAGCATTAAATATTGTTATTGCAAATTGTTTTATACTCTCTCTCCTTCTCTTTGTGTTTTATCTGTGCATGTATGAATTTCTTACAAACTTTCATGTAACATTTAAATCAGTAAAATATAGTAATCTCGCTGTTTTTTTTTCTTTTTTTATGTTAGAATTAATGCATTGTCAAGTGTTAAAAAATTACTCTATATATTATTATTAAAATCCATTCAGTAGTTTTTGATCCAATCGGATTAAAAAAGACAAGCAGACTTACAACACTTCTAAAAAGTATTGCCTTGTATTCTTAATTGCCTACTTTATACACCGCCATCAAAATTTTCAAGATATATTTCATGTACTGATTTGGTTTTTTACAATCTCTTTCTAAATATAGATTAACAAAATCTGCCCGTAAATGGCTAAAATAAAAGGTAATTTTTTATGAATTAAGTTCTTCGGGCTGGCAGCACTGATTGGTAATTGTGTCCAAGCTTCATCTGTGAAAGTGAAAAGTATACTCAGTATACTCTGTCATTTCGTCATGGAAACACTCACAAACGAGCAACGACTGCAAATCGTTGAAATTTATTATCAAAATTCGTGCTCTGTGAGAAATGTCCGTTCGTTTGTTTTATCGAAAAATTGTGTTCAGCGATGAGGCTCATTTCTGGCTAAATGGATACGTAAACAAGCACAACTGTCGCATCTGGGATGAAGAACAGCCACATGCCGTACAAAATTACCGATATATCCCAAAAAACGACAGTTTGGAGTGGCTTATGGGCTGGTGGCATCATCGGTCCAATTTTCTATAAAGACGACCGTGGAAGAAACGTTACCGTCATCGGCGAACGAAATCGAGACATTATAGCCGACATGCCACACAGCTCGTGAAACAATGGACATATTGAAGGATGAATTTGGTGAGCAGTTTATCTCTCAAAATCGCCATGTTAGTTGTCCGCCAAGATCATGTGATTTGACGCCTTTTGACTATTTCTTGTGGCGTTATATGAAGTCCTTGATCTATGTGCGCAAGCCAGCGGCGATTGAAGCCTTAGAGTATAACAAAGCACGTGTTATTTATGGAATACAGGCCAAAATACTCGAAATAGTGGTGCAAAATTTTACCTTACGACCATTTGAAGCAGAGCCGCGGGCAACAATCACATAAAGTTATTTTTAAAAAGTAAATGGCAGAGACCATTTTATCGATTCCAAAAAATTTTGAATAAATATATAATGCAAATTTGAGTGTTTTATTAGATTTTTAAAAAACTACGCTAAAAAAAATACGCTTTATAAAAGAACAACCAAGACTACCTCTGCTTTTGTTAATTATTTAATTATCCCATAAGGCTGTTACATATAATGTTGAAAACATATGAAATGTATCTGTAAACAGTACAGTTAATATTTAATTTTAAATGTGAAATATTGTGAACAACAACACAAGCGCTGATAGATTTTATCGTTTCTTCGTTCTTTTAAAAAATTATTTATTTTTTAATTTATATATTTAAAAGGGAATATTTTAAATGACAAATAAAATAAAAAATCTAAAGATCATTTCGATATCACGTTTTTTAAAACAAATTTCCCGTGTGAGACAACCCTACAGGAAAATCTATAGTGAAACAGTATTGATTCACTATTCACTCCGTCACCATTACCACTGACCAATTATACCCCAGACAATGTTGCTTTGCTATAGACATTTGACATGTGCTTGTCATTGGAAATCCACTAGTGACGTTATGATCTTATGGGACCATATGGCGACATTGGAACCAGATATGCACCAGTTATTTCAGTAATTCTTATCTTTACTTTTAGTACTTTTAGCCTCATTAAATAAAAATATATCAATATGTTGTGTTAATTTTTTTGAGCTAAAGATCACTTTTTTTATAAAAAAATATTTTTTTTTATTATTATTATTTAATGTTTATATAAAAAAAAAGATCTTTAGCTCAAAAAAATTAAGACAAAATATTGATATAATATATGTTAATATATTGACATTAACATTATATTTATAAAAGAGTAAACTACAGTTTAACATCTGACAAATTTTCGAATTTTTATTTATTTACTAGAAAAGACCGGCGCGAGTTGCTACGCCCCTTAATGAATAAAAATGCATTCTGATTTTTAATTGAACATCAAGTGCAAAAAGCTAAACATTATAACTTTTTTTAATAGGCGTGGCACTGCCCACTTTTCTAATCACGAAACTGTTTAGTCATGACAGCTCAATATGTGTGCAAAGTTTCAGAAAAATCGGTCAAGTGCAAGTAGCTAAAAATTATAAATTTTTTTATGTGCGTGACACTGCCCACTTTTCTAATCAATAAATTGTATAGTCACGACAACTAAATATGTGCGTAAAGTTTCGAAAAAATCGGTCCGGAGCAAGTACCTCAATATTATAACTTTTTTTATGGACGTAGCCCCGCCCACTTTTTGCCACCTATAAACACTCCCTGGAATGTGTACAACAACTTGCCAAAGTTTGAGTCCGATCGGTGTTACAGATTCGGAGTCTATAACTAACACACACACATACACAAACACACACACAGAGTTTCACTTTATATAGATTATTTTAAAGTGTACAATTTATAACCTTTAGAAGCCTTTAAAATAGTCGACAAAAGTGATGACCTGAAGACATTTGGCCCTAGGCTTCATACAGGGAATTAATATAAAATTCTTTGTAAAAATAAAGAATATTAATATGAACTCAAGCCTGATTAAAAATTTAAAAAAAATTAAAAAAAAAAAATTTAAATAATAGCTCAACATATTTTACAACTATTAGAAATGTGTAAAAAATGTTTAATGTTAACAGCATTTGTAAAAATTCATTATAGATATTATCTTCTCTTATTCTTATACTTGTACGTCGAATAAAAGGTTTAAAAAAATCATATTTTTTTTTTAATTTTCATTGACGTACATAAACACAAAAATAAATATGTTTCAATAAATTTGTGTGTATAACTACATAAATTCATTATACTATTTACGTGTTAATGTATATGCATACATTATGTATGTACAGTACGTATGCTAAAATGTTTCTTATAAACAATTTAAAAATACTTATATTTATGTATAGTAATAATTATAAGTACAACATATGTTTAGGATTTCCTGATCATTTTAGGCGTCATTAATGGAAGCCAAATTGGCTACAGGAAGTAAAAGCAAAACCAACATCGCAGCATGCTTTCGTCATAAATGTGTTTTTCGTTTCTTTCTATCCGAACGCACACATTAATTTAAATGTTTACATGTGATTGCAATGAACATATTTAATACTTCCCTACAGATCTTACACTTGCCACTTGATTATAAACTATTTAGAGGTACTTAGTTTAGCATTTAAATTTTGCTGCAGAAATCATATCAACTTTTGGCAGGCTGTAAGAAAATAAACAGTCTTAATTAGTAGGTGGTATTTTTTGATTGTTATCGAGGCTTACAATATTTTTAGCAGGATTAGGGGCAAATTTTGAATTAGATTTAAAAAAAATTATTGCTTTATCAACTTTAAGTCAATTAGAATTAATAATAAGAATTTTTTCTATACGATTTTACAGATTAGCTATTTTCATTTATTAACTAATGCTTTATTTAAAGCATAATTATTTACACGTGCTGGAGTAATTTATCATAATATAAATAATTTGCAAGATATTCGTTAAACAGGGAGATTAAGAATAATACCAAGAACTTCTTCTTGTTTTAATGTAGCAAATTAAGCTTTGTGCGAAATACCTTTTTTAGCTGGGTCCTAATTAAAAGATTTTTATAGATTTCGCAGAAACATAATTCGGTACGTATATGGTCTAAAAAGATATGACCATATCTCCCCCTACGTAACCTTGCTTTACGGTATTAGTTTTGATGATTATTTAAGAGTGCGTTGTTTACTGTTTATGCATAAAATTATATATACACATCAGCCTGAACATCTCCATGAACGTTTAAATTTTTCAACACTTGATAGAGGCAAAAGAATTCTAGCATTTAGTCATCGAACGCTGATTTCTAAATACCATTTCTTTATTAATGCTATCAGTCTCTGGAACGGAATCCCCTATAGATCACAAACCATTAGTAACGCACGACAATTCAGAAAATTTATTTTTGGTCATTTCTCACTTTAAAATACATACATATATAAATTTTGCTTGTATATTGTTTTAACTTATTTTATTATTGTTTTGTCTTATTTTATTTTATCTTATTTTATTAAATTTTATTAACACTTTGTTATTAAATTTGGTTAATTTCTATATTTTGCTTTTCTTAATTTTTTATTTAAAATTACTTACAATTTATGTTAAAAATTACACCTATTTTGTCATTATTTGCATATGCTCAGTTCCATACTGCAATATAAGACTTAAAGTCTTGTGTATGGGACATCGAAAAGAAATAAAAATAAAATAAAATAAATAAACAGTAAAATTTTACAACACAATTTTCACAGAAAAAAATTAATAAATGAAATTCAGTTATTTTATTTTTTTTTTTGTCTTTAAGGCTTTAGTTTAATTTTAATACTTGAAATGAGCAATTTATAAAAGTTGCTGGGTTTTAAAATTTTCAGATTTTTTTTTTCAATAATAAACGTTTAAGAGAATCAGTGTGCTGTGTGTGAGTGTATTTGGTAATGAATTAATTTTACAGCAAGTTTTGTGATTTTTCATTAGTGATGTTTAGCGGCCAACAATGACGCACTTAAGACCCTTCAATAATTAAAAAAAAAACGAAAAACATGTACGTTTTCTTAAAAATAATATTTATTTTAATTAAAGAAAAAAATATTCTTACTTGTAACAGGTAAATCTATTTTTATTTATAATGTGTAAATGATTAATAGTAAAAAAAATAAAAATATAGAGAATATTTTAGTCAGTCAAGTTCGATCGTATTTACCCTTAAACACGATTGTTTCGGTTTCACCAAGACGTTACACTACTGATGCTGAGAAGTCTGTTTAGGCATTATAATAAATTTTAATTAAAATCAGTATTATGTGAAATAGGGTCCGAAAATTAAGGTATACCATATTTTAATGAAAAATTTTAAAATGTTTTTACCTATTATTTTGTTACAACCCAGCAAAAAAATTGGAAGTAGTGCAAAGCGAATTACATTTTAAAGACTTTTAAATTAATTGTGTAGAAGCAATAATTCTAAATGACTCCCTAAATGCGAAACAAATTGTAATAAATGATGTGCTTCAAAACGAATGCAACATCATGCAAAATATCTTATACAATTCATGTAAACAAGCAAAATTAATTCATGTAACAGCGGATGCTTTTCGCCAAATATACATGAGTTCTGTGTACTTTTTAAAATAGAGTGCAGTTCATTAAAATATTCATGTCAACACATGATCTCAAATGGCACGCTAATGTTAAAATCATTAGTCACTTTAATCACTTCGTCACCAGTTGTACCCCTGCAAATTCACTTTTTTGTCATAAATTTTTTTGCTGGGAAGGTTTACATTTACAGACAGACAAACAGACCTATAGCTTATTTCATTTAAGAAGTCGAATAATAAGTCGAACGGTGTAAATAAACCTAGCTGTCGGTTAAACTTTCCCCACTAGTGATGTTAAGGAATAAAAAAAAATATCTACAATTAAAGCAAAGCCGCGAATAACGTTGGAAAAGACAAATTTTGCAAAACCTGTTTTTTTGCGGTTTACCGTTAAAATTACTCTCTTACATTTGTTCGAACACCAAAAAATCAAAATTATGCATTTTATCACCGTCAAAACGCAATTACAATTAGTCAGTCAGTGCGTACGTTACAAACAAAAGCCTACGAACGGAATTGTCGAAAATGATTGATAAGTGTAACAGAGGTACAAAAGGAAAAGTATTTAAAAATAGGAGATAATCAAACCTTTTAAATACGTTTTATTGCTCTCCTGAAAAATTATTATTTTGTCATTTGCAATGTTATTCGCGGCGATCCCTTAATTTTCTATACCCTAATAAGCATTGAAAATTGAAAAGAAGAATTTTCCATTTATATTGAGTATTTTCGCAGATTTGTTAAACCTTTTTTTTAAATATAATGCAACAAGTTCAATAGAATGATAAATTTGTTGGCTTTATTACCTCAGAAATGTTATAGCACTTAATACTTATTAATAGTTTTTGATCTATGACCTCCTCGGCTGCGCATTATGCACGTCATCTTGACGTTCCAGTTAAGCAACACTTTTTCTAACAAGCCTGGTGTTATTTCATCCAAAGTGCATGAAATTTTAGCTTCTAAATGTTCGGTCATTGCCGATTTATCGGAACAGACCAGAGATTTTACGTAGTCTACAAAGAGTCAAATCACATTAACGATGTAGTCAAATTACAGGACCATTTCTTAAAATAATTCGGTTATCAAACGTTTGGCTCAAAAAAGTGATTGTTTCATGTAGTCTATGGCATGTTGTATGGTCTTATAGAACCACTTTTCATTCAAATGATTTGCAGTGACATGGGAAATAAAGAATTCTCGAATCACGAGACCGAGTTATTGAGACAAGCTTCGGATCAATAAATTCCAGACTTCTGTCGAAATAGCGTTTAAAGCGGTTATGGCGTTTTTGTGGATAGTACGGATTCGATTTGGATTAATAGTATCCAAAAGAATAAATTTGTTCATGAATCGATCCATACTATTGCGCATTACCTGCTCAGATGAACGATTATGCGCATCCGAAACTTTACGAATTTCTCTATTAGTTTGGCGAACAAAGAACAAATCTTGGATATAAGTTTCCGAAATTTTTAAACGTTGTTCTGAAGTAAATTTTTGCATTGTAACTGAGTAGACAAAGTTTACTTTAAAAAACCCTAAAGCACTAGATTAGTATGACAGTTAACTCCATCGGAAGTTCTAATGGTCGAAAAAAACAACGAATACAAAAAATGCACTGTTTGAAACTATTGTTTATAGTCCAGTAAATAATAATTAAATGTGCACAAAATATTATACAAAAACATCAATCTGTCTGCAGCAAATAAAAGTAAAAATGAAAAATTACAACAACAACAACAACATATAAAAATATTTAAAATGTTGTTAATCGTAGCGTATGAGTGTTATTTATTCACTATTTAATTTGCGTTTTATAACTTGAAGGGAATTAAATCCCTAATTGAATTTATGGATTTATTTTTCATTTTTCTTTTTTAGTTAATGCTTTGCCTTTCCTAACTTTAACCATATTTATACATATAAGCTAAAGTAATGGCTTAGTAGAAGTACAAAAAACGTTTGATTGTTTTTTATTTTTACAAATGTAGTGCTTAACAGTGCAAAATCTATTAAAAATAACATTTTTAGATTAATAAAGAATATGTTTGATGAATTATTTATTAACGAACAATTTTATATTTAAAATCCATGCCTAAATCGGCTAACGAATAGTTTTAGATAACAAAAACTGTTCAAAGTATATGTCAATTAAAAATGATCGTTCAATTTTAATCTTTACTAAATTCTATGTCAATTACTTATAAGCATTTCCATACATGTGCAAAACATTTTTGAAAAACTCAGTTTGTATTTATAAAAATTAAAGAAAAAATTAATAGTTTTAGTTCTTATTGGTTGTTGGGTTTAAGCTGGTCTATATGCATTTCACTGGTGCTTATGCCAGATCATCAGTAGACCTTTAAACCATAAAATTTATTAAAAAGTTTAAAATTCTTACAAGTTTTATTTAAAATTTTTCATAAACAATATGAGAATTTTAAATAAAGCAAGAAACAAAAATAAAACTTCCTAATAAACCCAACCAACAATTTTATTCAATTTGCATTATTTTATTATTATTTATTATTCTAACCAATAAAAACTAAAACTTTGAAAATTATTGGGAGAATATCCTAAACAATTAGTAAATTTTTTATGAAAAAATTAATAAATAAAAAAACAAATAAAATCTTAAAACAATTGTGTTTAATTAATATAAGATTTTCAATAAATGTATTTTTTTTTTGGAATTTTTTACCTCATAGATTTTATAAATACTACCCATCAAAAAAATTTTGTACTAAGTAGTTCATTTTGAATAACATTTTTCATGATTTCCAATTCATAGGTGCAAGAGGAGGCATGACGAATGTCTTCTCCAAAACAGTTAGCGTTTAATGGTGTGCTTCAAAATACATACAAATGCATGCAAAACATCTTAAACAATTTATGTAAACAAACATTATCAACTCATTTGACATGTGTTTCTTTTCATCTAGTACGAATTCGTTCTATGCACTTATTAGGATTAAGCGAATTTTGTTAATATATTCATATAAGCACATGCTCTCCAATGACACATAAATGTTAAAATCATGCGTGTTTCACCTAAATTAACCCAGTTCATCATGGGTTGAACTCATGCATTCGCTATTTCTTTTACGTGTCTTTTTTTGCTGGGTATCTCCTCTACTGTTAATATTTTTATTTGTTTGTGCAAACATTTTGTTTTCATACATACTTATGCTCATAAGCTTTTAATTAAATTACAATATATGTAACTGTCTTATTCGGAAAATGTGTTAAAGATTTTTAAAAAATATATTAAACTAATTTTCCATGGAAACCTGATTTATATTTCCCTTATTAAGCTGTTTTATGAATTAGACCTTCATATTTTTCTATTCATCAATCGACAATCGTGTCATTAGTGCTATTTCAGTTTTTCATATTTCGATATTTGAAGTTTTCAAATATTCGAGTAAAAATATAATTTTAAAATTGTTTGTACGATTTTTAAAATTTGTACAATTGAAAAACTAAAAACAAGATTTTAAAATATGTAAGTAGAAAAGTACCCTAAACCAAATACGAATTTTAATATTCACTATAATTTTTTGCACAGTTATACCTTTTGTTTCAGGGTTTTTTTCATATGGCACCGAAATTAAGACCGAACTAAATATAAGCTTTTAAAAATTACAAATCATATACATATATATTCTTTCACTTCTTGAAGGAGCATGGAGCCATAAAAGGGGATTAATGGGAAAAAGAAGCAAAAGGACATTTTTAAATTTGTCACATAGCCACACTTTTCTTAATGTTATTAATCTCACCCACTGTCTAAAAGACTAAAAGACGCACTAACGAGGCTCTGATGATCGATGGCGAAATGCCTACATACTTCTACACGCCTAGTGGCGATATTTGCAACCCCTACCAGGATCGGACGCTATGGCCTAATAAGCGTATGTCTTAAATATATAAATCTTATTAACAAAACCAGGACAAATTAATACGAGAAAAAAGCTTAAAAGTCCTACAAGGAGTATCAGTTTATATGATGGTGTTGATATACCAGATAAATATTAATATTTTAGTATCCAAGCTTTAAATTTTTTATATAAAAATAGTGTTTATTAATGTAAACAATTTAAGTGGAGAAGACAAATTCAGTTCAATATTTTCAGAACTGTAAGTAATAAAAATAGTTAATTTGAGAAATAAATTAAAAAGGATTTAAAATCAAACTCAATCTTAATTAACTGCCGTATGCATAAAAATTATTAAAGGTTTATACAAGGTTTACTAGACTCATTTTTTATGCAAATTTTACTTATAAACCTTTAATAAACATTTGAAAAGTGTAACTTATTTTGTGTATTATTGTGAAGTAAAGGGTATCTGATAAAAACTAAAAAAAAAATATTATGCTGGGCACACAAGTTGCGAGAGTTGGTACAATATAAGAAAGTTGTGCACGAGATTATTGTTACCTATTTGGGCTCATTGTATGAAGTTGTGCCTTAGTTGTGCAAAAGAAAACGAACATTGTTTTAAAAAAGGTCTTTCAATATTAATTTTTTTAATACTCGCTAATAAGTGGCTACAAATTTAGATCCAATTTATACTAGTAGAGAATTTCTATGTATGTTAAAAAAAATTATTACGAAATAGTTTGTTTCCAACTTTATAAAAAGTCGTACAATTCGCTTTAATTTGACCATTTTCAAAAGCTTCTCTTAAAAAATATTTAATTGTAAAACAGACTTAATCAATTTTTTTAAGAAGGGCACAGACCTTTTTTTAAGACAATTTAAACATTGTCTTAATATTTATATAATTTATTATTTATTTATTGATGAACTATTTTTTATACTTATACCAAGCATATTTATTCATCAAATAATCGCAGTTCGAAGAGGATTTTGTTGTTTGTGTTTTTTATATATTTGGGGGATTCACAAAAGTGTCATAAAATCATATGTCCTATAAAAATAGCATGAAAAATTAATAATATTGTGAACAACCCCTCATAATTAAGTGTGCTATTTTGAATTTAAATCAGTACTTAAAAAAAAGCAAATCACAAATAAATTAAATTTTGTTTGATAAACAAAAACAATAGAGTCCTTAGCCGATCTTATTTGGCGCCGCCAGTGATTATCAACTGCGCTTAAATTTGGATGTCGGCCCGATAAAATTATACAATGAACGGCGACGGCTTACGAAAAATATTGCGGCTTGGCTTTGCCGTTTAGCACAGATCTCTGCTTATTAAATACGACAGCACAATAGACATAGCGTACAAAGTTCTATTATAAGATACTTTTTGTTTGAAAAGCAACAACAACATTTTTAAATCATTGTAAAATTTGTGAACAATATAACAAGATAAGACGCCTTGTGAATCACCCAATTAAGTTTGACTGTGAAGAGAGAAATTTGTTTTTTTATCTATTGGCTCTGACTGATAATCTTTAAAATAATTGAGATAAACAAATCCGCTGACGAAACAAGACTACCTACAAATAATAATAATAATAATAATAATAATAATAATAATAATAAAATAATTTACAAGTGCAAGTAAATTTTTCTCTGATATGAATTTTTTAAACCCAGTAATATGTTATTTTCAAATATCTTGCCGGCAACGCTTGTTTAGATATAACCAATAAAAAATATCGTGTATACATTTGTAATCTAAAATTAGGGAAGATTTTTTCTTTTAAAGTTTTTCGATGCTGTTCAATACAAAATAGACAAAAAATATATACTTCTGTCGTTACAGTTGTCGCAAAACTAGTTTAATAAGGTTCTAGCAACTGATTGCAGTTGGACATAATATTTATTAAACTTTGTTTTTGTATTTCATACTCTTATAACAGACATTTGCTTGATTAAAAAAAGTGGTAAAATGTACTAAGATCAAACTTTCTCATCTAACTGTATATTAGACAAATCTTTAAAAATATAATTAAAAATAATCAAACTTACCTTCACATATGTATCCCTGTCCAATCAAACCGAACCACAATAAATCAGAACAATGATGACAATACGTAGGCTTATGGAAATTCTTCTTTACGAATGTGTGGCCACCATCCGCCATTTTGAGTACTAGAAGATCCATGGAATAACTGTTTATTGGATCGTTGTTGTCAAAATGTTTTTTTTTTTTTTGATTTATAATAATAATTATATTGTTGCTGTAGTAGTTTAAATCGCTGCTGTTGCTGATGGATCTCGAAATATTGTTGCTGTTTTTGTTGTTGAAAAAGTGTTGTTGCGAATATGACAACGAACTCTATTAGCAAATATGAAAATATTTGCTTAGAATTTTGAGACAACGATCCAATAAGACAAATCGAAAGAGTAGCTTGTAGACGCAGTTTCTTTTGTTGGTGCTGCTGCTGGAGTTGTTGTAGTTTATGTTCAAAATGTTATTTTTGTTTTATTTTTAGAACTTGTTTATCAGTAATATTGGCCGTTTTAAATATTTGGTTTTGTGCAGTTGTATGATCCTTTTCTAATAACTGTTAATTAAGTTTGTTGGTTTTATATTCCTCGGGTAGTTTATTCAGAGTTTAAAAGTGCGAGTTAATAAGAGAGTAAATGAATTTTGTTTCTGCGTTTTTTTTTTAGGTAACAAGGAACAATCTTAGTTAATGCTTTTCCTGTTGTAACTGTTGACAATGTTAAAATTGTTGTTGCTTCTGCTGCTGTTATTGTTGACAATGTTTAATTTTTTTTTTTGTAGCTGCTGTTTTGCTTGTTATTGTTTTAGTTTTTGTATATCAAAGGTGGGATTAGTTAAATTAATTTGTTTTAAACTAGTAATTAAATTGCCGAATAAAACCCAACGACGACGTTTATGCTGTTGTTTTAGTTGCTGCTGTGATTTTCTCAAGATTTTTTGAAGACAATATATTTGTGAATGTTGTTGTTGTTGTTGTCGTTTTTTAAGCTCATATATATCTTTAATATTTAAAGAAATTTCCTCCAAGTCTTCCTCAACTTTAATTTCCTGATTATTTAATGGCCTTAGATGTCGACGTAGCTCCTGTGTTACAGTTAATTGATAATTTAGCGAACATGTCATCATTGAAGGCATTTTTCATTTTTATTAAATTTGTTTTTATTTACAATTATTCCAGACATTGAAGCTCTGATAGAATTTCATTTCAACGAGATTTTCTTTATTTTATTATTATTATTTCTATTATTTAAGTCAATGCGGGTTTTTTTTAATAGAATTTGTGTTTTGTTGGTTTAAGTTGCGTTCGTGTTACATTTTAAATTTTGTTCATTATAATTTTATTATATTTATCTGAAATCATATTTAATTTAAATCTATTAAAAGAGATCGTTCTTTTAGTGGCAAAAAAGTGTGACTTATCACCAGTTTTTCTATGATGAATTAAATGTTTGTTTTTAATATGTATTAAAATTGTTTTATATAAAATATTTTCTTTCAAAGAAGTTTAAATTCTTCAAGATAATTTTTAAATTTTTTAAACAAAAAACTATATTCCATATTGAAATTTTTAACAAAAAACTATATTTCATATTAAAATGATCCCAAAATAACCAAAATGTGGCCGTCAACAACGACAAACCGTTATTGGTAAGAACATAAAAGCCGAAAAAGTGATAAGTTTTCCATCAATTTTTTTTTATACCCTTCACACAGTGAAAAAGGGTACATATAGGTTTGTCATTCCGTGTGAAATTTCTACAATTTTCTTTTCCGACCCTATAAAGTATATATTTTCTAAAAGCTTATAAATAGGGGAGTCGATTAAGCTCTGTCAGTCTGTCCGTGTGTATGTTGAAATCAACTTTTTAAAGCCCCTCAACATCGCTTGGACCCGGGTGAGGTATTAAACTATCAGAAATATTCGGTAGTAGATCGGTATTGAAAATCAGAAACATCGGTTCATAAACAACTGAGATATGAGCAAAAACCCACGACTACCTCGATTTTTTGTTCACAAAAACAACATTACAACAACAAAATACATACATACAAACTTGTATATTGGTTAAATTAAACGTGGGATCGAATCCCTGAGCCAAAAAAATTTTTTTTTATATTTTTTTAAAGTTTTTTTTTATTTTTTTTTAATTTTTTTTTATTTTTTTTTTATTTTTTATTTAATATTTCCTTTTTTTTTATTTTTTTTGTTTTATATTTATTATTTATATTTTAATTATTTTTTTTAATTTTTTTTTTTAAATTTTTTTTAAATTTTTTTTTTATTTTTTTTAACATACATACGTTAATTTTTAATTTTACAATGGGATGTTTTTATATATGTATGTAAGTATTTCATGAGATGAATGGTGATACAAACTACTGTTATTGCCTGACTACACGTTGTGAAGGGTATATAAGATTCGGCATGGCCGAATATAGCACTCTTACTTGTTTAATATCTAGTAGCTTAAATTATGAGTGTTCAGTGTAATTATCTTAAGCTTTCTGCGCAAACTTAAAGGGTCCATCGAACTTAAATATCCCCTTATTAAAATTATTGCTCAAACATTCCTTGCAAGATTAATTAAATAATTTTGATAAAATAAATAAAATAATAATTCATCAGATTATTACTACTGTGTATATGTATGTATTTACTGATACTGATTACGACTTACTAACACTAATATCTTAGTTGCACAAAGAAAATAACAAATGTTTAGGGTGATTTTTAAAATTCGGTTTTATAGTTTGAAATTTGTTTGCAATAATTTATTAAACTTTACCGTATTATTAATTTTTTTTCTGAGACGATTTAAAGGATTGTTATTCTGACATTGGTTAGACCAACGATAAATAAATACTGGGAAAATTTCATATTGGTTCAGTTTGTTCTCAGATGGTAAATTTAATTGATGTTCAATAATAATGAAGCACCCATGGCGATAATTTGATATTTTATAGATTTTTTTAAAGTGCAATTTTGGATTAATTATATTGTATACGCCGCACCCCCAATCAACAAAAAATAGAAATTAAATAAAGAAAAAAATGTACACATGGACAAACACGAACACCTTTTTTTTAATTTAAGTTTAACATGTGTAAAAAAAAAACAACTATAACAATGGCACTCATACATTTTTATTTTTTCTAAAATAAATACAAACATTTTTTTTGTATTTTTAAAATTATAGAACTACATATAATAAAAAATGTGTTTGTTGTTTTCCTTCTTCTTCTTTATTCAATGAGTGTGTTGTTTTCTTTTCTCAAAAATATAGCACTATAATAAAAAAATTTTTTTTGTTAGTTTTCTTCTTCTTTATTTAATGAGTATATGTTGTGTACTAAACTCATCGTCAATAGGTACTTAAAAAGTACTACGTACAATTCCACAAAAAAAACACATTATTGTTTTTTCAACAAAAACCGAAAAATATTGTTTAAAATTATTAATGATATTAATTTATAGTATAACTTATATACAATTGCACACATGTAGAAATATACATATGCTGCATATGAGCCAAAACAAAGAGGAGTGAGAGTCTGTGATGAAAAAGGGAATATATTATTTGCTCTCAATTAAAACAATAGCTAAACAAAGCAACAGAGAGTAAGTAGGAAAAACAAAAAAAAAAGTTCTTAACATGTTTATTAAGAAAATACAAAATAAAAAAACATCCCTTTTAAACGAAAAACTTTATGAAAAAAATCCGATTTTTGATTATATTAAAATAAAATACTGGGGAGCAAAATGATACTTCGAGACTTATTAATTCTTGAAATGATTGTTTTAATATAAATTTTTTTTTTAATATTTTTAAGCAAAAAATTTGCCAAAATTTGTTTATAAATTAAAAATATAGAAATTATTAAACAAAAATTAGTATTAATAAATTGTGTAAAATACTCCTTTAGGTACATAATTATATATAGAAAAATTATTAAAAATATTCTAAAGGGTGATTTTTATTTGGTTATTATCTTTTTGGAAACACTTTAAACAGCTGACGCACGTTTCGTGTTTTGTTTTACTGTCAAACAACTTCAGTTTGGTCTATAATTTAACCATGATTCGTCTTACAAACGAACAACGCTTGCAAATTATTGAATTTTATTATCAAAATGCGTGCTCTGTTGAGAAAATTCATCGCGCGCTTCTTATCGAAAAATTGTGTTCAGCGACAAAGCTCATTTTTGGCTCAATGGGTACGTTAATAAGCAGAATTGTCGATTTTTAAGTAAAGAGATCAGCCAGAAGCATTGCAAGAGCTACCAATACATCCAGAAAAAGTCACAGTTTGGTGCGATTTATGGGCTGGTGGCATCATTGGACCGTACTTCTTCAAAGATGATGCGAATCGTAACCTAACTGTAAATGGTGAGCGCTACCATGAGATGATATCCAACTTTTTTTTGTCCAAAATGCAAGAGCTTGACTTGCATGACATGTGGTTTCTACAAGACGGTGCCACATGCCACACAGCATGCTTAACAATGGACTTATTGAGAGGCGAGTTCGGTGAACATTTTATTTCACGTTCGGGACCGGTCAATTGGCCGCCTAGATTGTGCGATTTAACGCCTTTAGACTATTTTTTGTGGGGCTATGTTAAAGCTCATGTCTATACACACATGCCCGCTTCAATTGACACATTGGAAGACAACATTGAAGCATTTATTCATGAGATACCGGCCTAAATGTTGGAAAGAGTATGCCAAATGTGGACTAAGCGGATGGACCATTTGAGCCGCAGTCACGGTCAACATTTGCATGAAATAATCTTCAAACATTAAATTATATGGACCGTACTATCGATTCAAATAAAGATTTCATGAATTTTTCTGAATTTTATGTGTTTTTTTTAACTTTCCTATAACTCTTAAAAAATCACGCTTTATAAAAATATATTTTATCAAAAATGTACAACAACTATACCACACAAAAACAAACAATGGAGGAAATGCTAGGACTGCTGCCGTTGTACTTTTTTAGAAGAAAACTCATCATTGGTGTATGAGTGTATTTTAGAGCTCAATAAATGTACTTCTACATATAAGGTGATGCAGATGTCGGTTCAGGGACACGTAGACATAGCTGGAAATTAAGTGACGGACAGCATTCTGTGGATTGGTGTAGAGAAATGTCTCTCAATGGGTAAATTCAATAAGCCCGGAAAAGTATAGGCGATTTAAATTTTACCAACCTCAATATTTAAAACTTCATTCATCAGAACCAATTGTGGACAGGCTCGTATGATTCTCAAAGATCTCGGATTTAGCCGGAGTACGAAAAACTTTAAATATCATCTATAAAAGATGTACATCAAAAATTATGATTTTTGTAGAATGAGCATGGAGGATGAGACAACGGCGCATGTAGTAGGCGAATGATTAGATTTAGAAAGATTGTGTAGATGCTATGGTAGATGTCAGTCTAATTGAAATGCTGAATAATACAAAGAACTGTGCGATGAGGATTATCGACAATCTCGATTCCAGTAGTCAGCAAATGTCGGTGGAGGCATGGGATTGGTACCTTTAAAATCACTGGGGACCGAAGGAAATCGAAAACGGATCCAATATTCCGCTACATATATATTTATACACATACATATAATCTATACTATTACACTATTTTTCTATAAAGGTATTGTCATATTTAAAACAAATGTTTATATCCTTCCTACTGTTATTTGACAAAGTCTGAGAATAAACATATGCCGAACGCCAAACAGCATAGAGTGGAAAGTAACCCAATGGTCATTTAACAATTGATATCTACAATTGAAGGAAAGCTCAAAAGCTCTTTGGGAACGCGAAAAAATTTTGTTCCAAAATCAATATGAAGAGGACCAAAATAACGCGGACCATCTCGTCCATCCCGCTCGTACTGAACAGCATCATCATATAAAAGGCAGATTCTATTACCTATTTAAAAATCACGATCAGTAAAGATTGTTATGCAGATGCCAATTTAATATCTCTAATAAATAAGACCGGATGTACTTTACAGTTGCTACACAAAATTAGGGGCAGTATTGTCGAAAGCAGCTTAATATAATTATGATTTTGAAATTGTTTAAAATACTTTTCGAAATCAATTAAGGAATAATGTAACAAGCATGTATGTTTCTTTGTATGTATGTATGCAAATATGTATGTATATTTTTGTGTAAGCTTTCTTTGTGGCTCTTTTTAAAAACGACTTTTTGACATATGTCTGAAATTAATAATAATCTGACGATATGTAAATTTTCAAACTCTTTTAATAACCCTAATTCGTCAAAGGTTTTTGATATTGAGCATTTAAGTGGTTTTTTCGTTTGAAACTTAATAATTTGTTATATTTCGATATAATTTCCATTTAATATTCATAGAATTATAATTCAAAGTGACATAACTACAAATACATTTTGTTACTTGAGTAATAAAATTTTCTTTAAAGTACTAAAAGAAATATATAGTTGTAGATGTAAGTACTTAAATGTACTCCATATTTATTGATATTAAAAATAACAGAATTGTGCACAGAAAAAATATTTAATTTTAACATTTCATTGAAATTTGTAATCAATTGTTTTTTGTCAATAATTTATAATTTTTTTTTTTTATTTTAACTTTAGCTGTTAAACTTTTATATTTTTTACATAAAAATTTTTCTACTTTTTTTTGGCAAATAATTTCTCTTTTTTTTCTCTCTATAAAATTGCACAGGCGTATTGAGAAGAAATTATTTTTGTGACAACTTCATTTAACTCTAAAATTATGTCTATTCCTTTAAACTTATACAAGTGTTAATTTTGCCTACTAAAGTTCTTCTTCTTCTTCTTTTCTATTTGGTTTATTAAAGGGAAAATATGTATATTTTTTAAATACATGTATGATATGTTTATAAAAGAAAATTAATATTTATAGCAAGAAATTTTAAAAAATTAAAAGTTAAAATTAAATTATACGCTGTCCAAGATATTTTCTAAAAATATTTTTAATTTATTTTATTAATAAATAAAATAATTATTTTATTTGAAAAATAAATGGTAAAATATTACAAAAAAAAAAAAATACTAAGCTAATTTAGATGAAATTAAATGTTCGTTTTAGTGTTGTTCATGTTTAAAAATCTCTTTTTACAACAAGTTGTTGAGTCATGTTCTAATTTTATTACATAAATATATACATTGAAATATGCATACATATATGTACGTACCTACAATATCTTGAAAATATCAATATTAATTTTAAGCAAAAGAAAAGAAACAATCCATAACAATTATTAACATAATTCGTTCTTTATGCGTTTTTTTAAGCTTTTTTCCGTTTTTTTTTTATTAATTAATTAAAATTTACATATGTACGTATATATGTTAATGGTAAAAACAAACTATAGTTGTCGAATTTATAACCTGTTGTAGAAGGTATTGTTAAAGTAGTATTAACTTCTCCACCACTCTTGAATTTATGCGAGATTATACAAGCATATGCATGTTTAATTCAAAATATTAGTAAAAAAAAATTATCAAAACAAAATTTATAAAATTATTGTAGAATTCGATGACATACAACTGCTACGATAGGTAGTGAATTGGCCAAAAAATATTGGACTACGTGGTACATTGTAAGTAAAAACATTGTTAAAGAAAAAGAAGGAAAAACCCATTTCACATAAAAAAAGAATGTAAAAAATCAGAATTGCTTAAGGTAAATGTCGACTTATGTAGTAATAAAATGATTCATGTCATTTTGAAACAAGTGTTTGTAGCTAAACGACAAAAATTCATGTTGTCAAGAACTGTAGTCTGGCCTTGTAAGATGAAAAGCTGGGTTATATCATCCAGCCCAAATATTTTACTCTCTTACAGGGTATAAAGGCACAATTGATTTATTTTTTAAAAAAATATTAACAACAAAAAAAGTTTTATTCTTTTGCTCATCTTCGAAAAGCAACAATTCAAGCAAATTTAAAAATTAAATTTAATTAATTAAAAACCCTAGAAATAAAACTAAAATTCATAAAAATGTTAAGTTGTTTAACGGACAACCGGAAACTAAAGGCGTATTTCTTTCTGACAAAAATGTTACAATAATGCTACCATTCATGCTGGTTTATGTTCTATTCTAAAAATACACGCATGAATGAAACGAGCTATATGAATTGTACGAGATATTAACATGGTTAAGCGCATAAAAGTACAACATTTGCACTTGCTAGTGTATGTCAAACGTATAGATGACAATGTTTCGGCAAGAAAATCATTCGAACTTGATCACAAAGGAAGACGTAGAAGGGTAAGACCCAATTTGTTTATAGCCATCTAAGTATGTAAGCAATTAAAAATAATTAAGATTTTTTTAGCAAACAAAAAACAAAAAGGAGTTAAAGTTTCGCAAAAACAGTTTAAAAAAATTTAAGTTATTTTTTAAGGAAAGTTACCTATCATGATTAGTACGCATTTCTGCCTAGATTTTAGGCTGTCACCCAGAAGTATGTATGTATAAAAAAAACAATAAAATATTTAAGGGTGTTATTCCATCATTCGATTCGAATATAAAATCATACGCTAATTGTAAATCACAAATGTTTTTTCCGAATCGAATTAAAAGACCTCTCAGGTTTAAAAAAATTCCGGGAAGCTATCCGTACGCTGCGTTGATAACTGAAACAAAGTACTGCCATGAAAAACAAAATGTAATTTTACAAGGAAGGTAATTAAGGAAAATATTTAAAAGTTTATTGCTTATGTAGGCATATTGTAATTTATATACCAATATTGACGGTACGGATGTACAGGAAACATAAAATCAAGGTATTTTTGGAGAAAGTAAAATACGCCTTACATAGTTAAAAATAAAGAAAGACAATGATTACAAATGCAAACTGGTGACCAAAACTTTTAATTTACATTTTTTTAAAAAAACTTTTTTTTGCCGATATCTTTGTTACTAATTGACTTAAGCAAGTATTGCCAAAAACTAATATTTTTTAAATACGTAACAAACGTTTCAATTTCAAGTTTTATAGGAGTTGCAAAATTTGACTTTGGATAAAAAAAAAGAGGCAATCGCGTTCTTTTGCTTAATATTAGCTAGTAATATGCCTATATAACGGATTTTCAATTCCAAAATTCTCGCAAACATATCTGATATATTAATACAATATAAGAGTCTAAAGTAACATGGAGTTAATTTCAACCTACACACGGATACTTCTATATGTTTATAGGTCGCAAATTAATATTGTAGAAATTACAAACGGATTGACAAACTTATATGTTCTTCATTCTTATGATTAAAGATATAAAAAAATTATGTAAGCAAAAGATAACAGGCCCTGCACTTCTTAATTACTTATTTTTTTTCTTTTGTTACCTTTTTATAATTTATTATTTTAACAATTATAAATTAATATATTTTTCTTCGAACTTTTTATTAAAATTTATTGTAAATCATTTATTCTGGCTTGAGTTCATTTTCATAAATTATTCAACTTCTAAAAACATTTTTAAATAAAATTGTAAACATTTAGGAATTTTGAAAAAGTATTTCAAAATTAGCTAAGTGGAATGAATTTTCGTAACCAGCTAGTAATTTTTATCCAAAATATGGATTAAGGCATATTTATTCATCAGGTAATCGTAGTCCGAAAAGAATTTTTTTTTAAAAAAAATTTTGTATATGAAAAAAAAATTATTTTTTATCTATGGACTTTGACAGCTGAAATTTAAAAAAAGAGATGAAGAATGTAATCAGCTGACTATTAAAGACTACCTGATGAATAAATATGCCTTGATATGGATATAGAAAGCATAACAAAATATACATTTACATTATGAGATAATATGCACATGAAAGAAAAGTGACATATGATATGAATAAATGATATGATATGCTTTCCATATTCTTATTTAATTAATTGCAGCATAAGTAGTTGTTTCAAATCTAATATGAATATAACAATAAAGAGTTCTGATGATGAATCGTAGCTGGTTTCGCAAAAGCATTCTACTCGGCCAATACCGGAATAATTTTTAAGTATTATTTTTTTTTAATGTTTACAATTTATTTTATAAATGTTTAAGGAAGTTTATTCATTTATGAAAATAAACTTAAGCCAGAATATATAATTTTAAAATGAATTGTATGTATGTATTTATAACTAAAAATTAACTAGTAATAGCATACATAAAAAACTTTTCTAATATCGGGTGTCCCAACTAGAACGCAATTTTTAAATTTGGCGCCATTCGAAGTGCCATTGTTTGACATTTGAACAATTGTTATTGTGTGCTAGTAGAAGGTACGAGGTTAGTAAAAATGGAGCGCTATACGAATGAACAACGCATTCTCATTGTAAAATTGTTTTACCAAAATGGTAAAAGTTTTGCGGCTACAGTTCGCAAATTGCGATCATCCCATTTCCATCTTGATGGCTTCGTCAATAGCCAGAATTGTCGCATTTGGGGTGAGGAAAATAATCGAGTGATTCACGAGAAGCAAATGCATCCTCAACGTGTCACTGTGTGGTGTGGTTTTTGGACTGGAGGAATAATTGGACCTTTTTTTTTATGAAAATGAGGCAGGTCAAGCGCAAACAGTCAATGGTGTTCGGTATCGTGAAATGATAACCAGTTTTTTCTTGTCTAGAATTGAAGAAATGAATGTGGAGGGCATGTGGTTTCAACAAGATGGCGCCACATGTCATACAGCCAGAGAAACAATTCAATTGCTCAGTCATTTCCCGGTCGTGTTTTTTCGCGTTTTGGAGACCGGAATTGGCCGCCTAGATCGTGTGATTTAACACCTTTAGATTTTTTTCTTTGGGATTTTTTGAAGTCGATGGTTTACGCGAATAAGCCGACGACGACTCAAGCCTTAAAAGAGGAAATTGGACGCTGCATTAATGAAATACCGCGGCATTTATGCAAAAAGGTCATTGAAAATTTCATTAAAAGATCGCGTGTGTGCCAGCAAAGCCGCGGCTGCCATATGCACGATATATTGTTCCATACATAACCTCATTATCTCTACTTTACGATATAATAAAGTTTCACGATTTTTTTTTAAATATCTGTGTTTTATTTAAAATTTAAAAATTGCGTTCTAGTTGGGACACCCATTATAATTGTAAATGTATTATACGCTAAGTGTCGTATCGTCATAATATGATAATTTTTTAAAATTCTAAAAAGGTTTTAGGATTTTACAATAAACAGCGTTTCATTTATTTATAATTAATTTAACATTTATTTTTAAATTTTTGGCAAATTATGACAATAAGACACTAAGGACTTCTTGTGCCTTCATCAAATATATTTGATAATAAATTATTTTATGCCATATTTATTGCTGACAATTAATTTAATTTGAAAATGTTTTTTTTTGTCTTTTAGTTAGTTCTATCCTTATCGAAAACAGAGAAACGCATTATCAATTAACAAAATAGCAAATATTCAAAAAATACATAAACTTCGAAAAAAAATTAATGACTGTCAAAATGTTTATTTCCCCCCAGGTTTTTAATATCTTTAAACATTACATTTTTCTTTCTTGCCAACTTTCACTCGTTAATAGAAAATCCCCAAAAATATATGGGAGAATAATAATTTTCCTTAAATGCTTCTCTAAATTGATGGGAAAACAGTTGTGCGTGAGAGTGCCAGAGAGAAAAATATTCTTCTTTATCATATGTATATCTCTGCTCAAATAAATCGCAATAGATAGAGAATTTTTACATTTTTTGCCACTGCTGATATAAAGTTTTTCAATACACTTTTTTCTATTTAAATATTGACAAAAAAAATTTATATTTTTTTCCATTCTTTACTTTTATCTAAAAAAGTTATTAACAACTTTATATTATTTAGAAATTTTTTAATAAACAAAATAAAATTGTTTAGTGCCATTTTGCACACAATATTTTAAGCCGTTAAACTTATTTTTTTTCTTCTATGTATACATAACTTTAAAAAATAATTATTTTTTTGCACTTTTTTCAAGCTTTTTTTGTTATCACTTTTTACACTTTTTTTCAATATTAAAAATGTTCATATCCATTTTTTCTTTTGTTTAAATTAATAAACATTTCTTCAATAAATTCATTTATAGAAAAAATATTTATGCACAAGAAAAACTTTCCTTTCACTTATTTATATACATATACACGCATATATGTACGTACTCACATATACATACATATTATATAGAATGAAACTTATATTACTTTTTTTCTCGTTTTCATATTAGACAATTTTCTTTTTTCATTTAACTTTCACTTGATTTTCATGTGTAATTTCTTTAATATTTACTTTAAAATAATAATTAAATTAATTTTTTATGTTTCGTTTTAAACTACAACTTATTTTAATAGTTTTTTACTTCTTTTTTTATAAAATTTATATATATATATATTTTTTTAAATATATATATAATTTTCTTTTAAAGTTTTGTGCCCTGTCAAACGTATGCAGAGCACACCTACTGCTTTCCGTGGTGGTTCGACTATGTGTGACTCGTATGCGCTCAGAATCTGGCGAAAAGTTCTTCTCACTGTTAAAAAAGACACAGAAATTTTCCTGTATTTATAAAACGTACCCCCAAAAAGTAGTGGTGGTGATGTTGTTTTAATTTTTGTACAACAACTGCTTTATATTAAAGTTGGGAAATTTTTCTTTGATGTCTACTATATTAAACACACAACGTTGTGTACTAAATATTGTGTGTGTGTGTGTGTGTGTGTGTGTGTAAGTGAGTGTATATTTAGTACTCCATTTTTAATAATATCATAATATTTCTCTCATTTTCTTAATACAATTTTGGTCTCTCTCACTTGCTCTTGCTTTAGTGATTTTACTAATTGTAGAATTTATTGTGATAAAAGCAATATAAGTTCTATACTTGTTGGTGTTGCCAGTAGTAAATTGGAAACTGTAAAACTATTTTATAAAAGGTTATTTTTATGAATCGTTTTTAAAATAGTTAGTTACATTCAATAGTCATGGAAATCGTTATTTGAAGATGATCAACGCTTTTTGTGGCGGAAAATTGATCAGTTAAACGTAGAGAATATGTGGTTTCAACAGAATGGAGCTACTTGCCACATATCAAGGGGAACCATGCTTTTAAAGAAAAGTTCGAAAATCGCATTATTTCTCGTAGTTTTCCTCTACGAATCAATGAATTAGCCACCAAGAACCTACGATTTGACAACTTTGACATATGTTCGGTGGGGTTTTTTTAATCGAAAATTCACAGCAATAGTTCCACAACAATTCAAGAGCTTAAGAATAACATTATCGAACAGATATCAGCTATTGACAACAGTTTGTTGATAAACGTGATTGAGAATTTTTGTAAAAGATTGAGAGCCTGTGTAGACAGTAGGTGCGGTCACTTGACCAAAATAAATTTAAATTTTTAACCAGAACCTAATTGTCATAAACTGAAATAGAAAAAAAAACAAAATAAAATAAAATAATATCTCAATTTTCGACACCCCTTAAATTAAATTAAATTTTCTAAACAAATAAAATAAATGGTTTGTTTTTCATATGTGTAGTAAATGTAAAGACACATTTAGATTATGCAAATATTTGACGAAATTGACGTAACCACTAAAATGTATTAATTTCTGCTCCAATATATAAGTATGTAAATGGGGTTTTTAATTGTAAGTTCTATAAATTAAGCCAATTTCATTGTAATAAGTTTTGACTTTATTTGGTATTACCAAAATCACATTAAAATAAATAATTTTTTTATTAAAACCAGTGATCACGCTTTGGACAAGTATTTGCCTTACTTTTGTCTGAAATTGATTGAAAGAAAAATTGCAATCATACCAAATTGTCATATTCGATCGCTAATTTAAGCAAACCAACATATGCTTCAAAAGCTTAACTATAACCAAAGAAAATATAATTCATAATCATAATTCAAATGATCATCTTCTTGTTTGCTGGGTAACGCCCTCACCAACGACGACGAGTTGAGGTAGACGGCTCTTCAGCCACACTATCGCGAACAGCAGAAACAGCACTGGTGTTTTCACATTTTTACAGACCCGGTTTGCTCAAATTTTTGCACGATTTTTCCGAATCACGAAATCACGAAGTGCTCGACATGCATTTTGATTTAAACGCCCATTTTCATAATAAGCCTGAATAACTATAACGCGTTGCTCGATTGTGTATCTTTTCATGGTTCAAATTAAGTTAGTCTAAAATTAAGAAATGTCAAATGAAATGCAGAAAAACAAGTGGAAGATATCTCTTTTGAAAGACCACAAAATTTTAATGATTTTGTCTGAAAATGTGTACGATTGAAGCGTTCGTCACACAGGATTTGCCCTTGTTTTATATTTGTGCTGTTGTAAGAAAGTAAGTCATTATGAATTTTAATTTTTTTTTATTTTCCCACAGGTTCAAAAAAGGTAAAAACAAAGAAAATGGCATCACTGATACAGTTTCATATAATATCTAAATTAAACTATACATAATAACTTTACATACATATGTTTGTATATATAAATGTATGAACATTTGCACATAGTACGAACTTATTTTTTATGAGCGGTAGTGCTTATTGAGAAAATAATCTAATATTTACATTTTCTTGCTCTCGCTTTTGCTTTCTCAGAAAAATATCCACTTGTTTTAAATTTTTGTGTTTACGTACATACATATATACATATGTATGTATTTTTTTATTTTGTCTATTTGTAGTAGTCTACTACTCGTCGTCGTTTACTTACTCGTTTATCCTTTATCAATGTTCGTTATTATTGTGATTTTCTTTATAAGCTTTTTTATACATATTAAAGTGCGTATTGATGTACTGCCATTTTATAAATATCCGTACGTATGTATGTATGTACATATGCATATGTATATATTTTTACACATAAACACATGGTATTGCCATTTCTAAAAAGTTCATTATTACTATTATTGTTATTGAGAACTTTTGTTGCCACATTTACTTTACTTCGTTTAACAATCTTCCATACTTCAAAATGTTAATTGAAGAAAAACAAGAAAATATGGTTTAAAGCTAAATACAGTTGTATGGACGGGGACGGGGTCCCGAAGTAACTGTTATTTTTTTAATATGCAAAAAATCAGTTATTTGATAACAATTTTAAATAAAACAAATAAAAATGCATCCATTTCATAAACATAATAAGAGAATATATAGTTTTTTATTTTCTTAAACCATTTTAAAATATTTCTATTTGTTACGATCTTCTAACCTAACCTAACAGGCGTATAACAAAAACGTAATTTATGAAATATGCTAAGAAATTTTTTTCAAAAATACATAATATAAGTTTGATCAACTTGAAACTTTACTAACAGATTTAGTTCCCTTGACAACATAATTTTATAATTTCATAAACCATACAAGATATTAAGAAATGAGTATCGAAATAAAATTATAAAAAAGATCACTTTTTGTATAAAAATTATTATTTTATTCCGATATTTCGCTACCACATTGGGTAGCTTCTTCAGGGAAAGTTTTTACAATTTATAACAATTAAAATATAAAAATTGTTCAAAAACAAATTTTTTAAAAAAGCGGGAAAATTTTTTTGTTTATATTAAAAAAAAAAAAAAAAAAAAACCATAATAAGCTGACAACAGAAACATTGTGTGCTTTTAATCGAATATCATTTTCCTAATAAACAGTTTTAATACAAATTGGTTTTTAATTAAAAAAAATTTAAATTGAGTATTTGGTGTCACCGATGAAAAAAGATAATCACTAAAAAAAAAATGTACCAAACATTGACTTAAAAATTTTCCGCGTCAAAAATTGTAAACAGCACACAATACATTGCTAAAATCACCGAATTGATGACACTGCATATAAAACACTCGTAAAAAACAAGTCAAAGTGTGATTCGGCCGTGCCGAATCTTATATACCCTTCACAAAGTGTAGTCATGCAATAACAATCGTTTGTATCACCATTCATCTCATATGAAATACGTATATACATATAAAAAACATACATATAAAAAACATACCATTGTAAAATTATAAATTTACGTATGTATGTATGTTAAAAAAAATAAAAAATAAAAATATATATAAAAAAACACTTAAAAATAGGATATTAAAAAGGATATAAAAAAAATTAAAAAAAAATATAAAAATAATAAAAATATAAAAAAGAAATACATATATCATATTTAAAAAAAAATTAAAAAAAAAATTAAAATAAAAATTAAACAAGTAAGAGCACTATATTCGGCTGTGCCGAATCTTTTATACCCACCACCAATTTTGTGTACATTTAAAGCACAATATTTATTATTTTGTTAATCATTATGGAATAATCTCTTTATAATAAAATATGTATCACTTTCTTTGTATAGGATGGTTAAATTTTAAGGGCCCATGTTGAAGGTGAACTACACCTAGTCTTTAAGTTTGTTTTCTGCATTTCACTTGACATTTCTCAATCTCAAACTTACTCAATTTGATCCGTGGAAAGATACGCAAATGAGCAACGCTTTAAAGTTATTTAGGTTTTATATAAAAATGGGCGTTTAAATCAAAATGCATTTTGTGCAGTTCGAAATTCTTTTGATCAACATAATCGTTCAAATTCGTCCACAATCGGGAGAATTGTAAAAAATATTAAAATCTCTGCAAAACAGGTCTGTATAAAATGTTAGAAAATCTGTGAATGCCTTCTTAGTTCGTTGAATGGGAACCATTGCTGTTTTTTGCGATAGTGTGGCAAAAGAGCACTCAACCTCGCCTCATCATCATGCCCAACAATTGAGCATCAATATTGTCATTGAAAATTTGGACCATCAGAAAGAGGAGTGGCTCCAAGGATGGGGGGCCATTTGGCCGATATTTTGTTATATATATAATTGAAACATACAAATATTATAATTACAAAAAGAAATAATAATAATATCCTAAATAATTTGTGTTTTATTCAAATTCAACATAAAATTTAACCACCCTTTATAACTGCGATATGCTACTAAAATGCTTTTGTAAGTGTAGTCTTTCAATGAAAGTGGGCGTTAAAGTAGGCGTGTCAATAAAGTTTCGGCTAATAAACACAACTTTGATATTTCAATGTAGTCCTTTATTTTCCCAAAAACTTTGTCAATAGAGAAATTACATGAATTTAAGATAAACCGTTATATAGGAGGTAGGCGTTAAAGTGAGCGTGTCAACAACAATTACATTGATTAGAAGGATATACGTAGCAAATTTGATCATCATACCTCTAATTTTGGCGGTTTTATGGGCTTTTAAATTTCATTAACGGTAGATAACGTGAAAAGTGGGCGTTATAGTAGGCGTGTCAAAGTTATTTTTGCGAATGAGTACAACTAAGGTGTTTCAATATAGCCCTTTATTATTCCAAAATCTTTATTAAAAGAGAAATTATATGAATTTTAGGTAAAACCTTATATGGGAGGTGAGCGTAAATGTGGGCGTGGCACCTTAATTTTCTGGCAAAGTAATGGCATTGCCTAGGGGGATATACGTAGCAAATTTGATCATCATACCTGCAATTTTGGCGGTTTTATGAGCTTTTAAATTTCATTAACGGTAGATAACGTGAAAAGTGGGCGTTATGGTAGGCGTGTCAAAGTTATTTTTGCGAATGAGCACAACTGAGGTGTTTCAATATAGCCCTTTATTATTCTAAAATCTTTATTAATAGAGAAATTATATGAATTTTATGTAAAACGTTATATGGGAGGTGGGCGTAAAAGTGGGCGTGGCACATTGATTTTCCGTTGCAAAAAAGCGTCTCACCAAAAAGCAAAGTGTACAAAATTTCAGAGTCGTACATCCAATTTTGTTGCTTTTATGACGTTTTTGTTTTTAAATATACCGAAAAATACACTGTGCGGTATAAATTTTCGTACATTTTGATCGATAACTCCTCTCCTAATGCATAGATTTCGACAATTTTCGGGGAACATTTTTTTTTTACTCAGGAAATATATATTCGAAGTTTCATGAGTCTACGTTAATGCGTTTCGACACAATTCCATTTTATTCGATGTTCGAAGGACACGGTTTTTTCGACCTACTCTTGCTTTTCGAGCTATAACTCTCTTCCTAATATTCCGATTTAGCCCATTTTCAATACCAAACAAACCTTGTCTATAAGAAAGATTCTGGCAAAATTTGAGCCCCTAACTTTTTCGGTGCGACCTCTATCGTGCTTTCAACAGACGGACAGACGGACGGACATAGCTAGATCGTCATCAAATCAAACCCTGATTCAGAATATATATACTTTATGGGGTCTAAAATGGATATTTCGATGTGTTACAAACGGAATGACAAAATGAATATACCCCCACCATTTTTTTGGTGGCGGGTATAAAAAGGGTAGGATTTAGTAGATTTTTAACGGTTTTTGAGAAAGAATTCGTAGGAAAATTATTTGCGTTGTGGCATCCCTGATCAACACATATTACTTTGTTAATTTTTTTGTTTTGCTACACAAATATGATTGCGCATGGTAAAGCTGAAACAATTTTAACAGGATTAATATTGTGCACATCTGCAGAAAAATTAATTTCAAAGGCTATATCTTTTTTTATTAAAATCGGTTGAATAAAGTGAGCAATAAACAATTTGTTGGTCACATGGTCCGTATTATTATTTCTTTCTAAAAAATAATCGTAATACGAAAACCAAGAAAAAAAAATATTTTTAAATGTTAAGATGCAAAAAATATACAAACTTACATATATAAACATCTTTTAAATTGCTTATGATTGCACTAAACTTTTTTTGGGACCGATTTTTTTGCTGTGATATTCTCTATTTTAAAAAATAAATATTTGGGTCTCTGCTACAATTAGTTAAGTAGTCGAAACATTTAAATTTTCTTTTAACGTACATTCAAAACACACAATTTTTTTAACAAATACAAATGAGATAAATTTTAATATGCTTAACCAATAACTACTTACTTTTTCAAATTCCATTTTAGTAAAAATAGTTTGTGAAAACAGTCGGCATAAAATTTGATTGAGCAATGATTTTAGTTTATTTATTTATAATTGTATGTTTGCGTAAATACTACACATTTGAATAAATTACAATTTTATATTTGCAACTAAAACTAATAATCGTTTACAATTTTTCTTTTAATCATTTTTTGTTTCTTTTGACAGCACAAAATTGTTAAAAATTCACTTATTTAAGAAATAATTAAGGCCTTTAGTAAAAAAAAAGGAAATATTGATAATACTAGGTACATACATATGTATATTACAAGAATACATTTTCAAGTTAAAATTTTTTAGAAAAATTATATGATAGAAATCGTGATAAGGTTTTTTTTAATTATTTTTTTTTTTTAATAATGGACAGCAATTACATGTTACAGATAAAATTTGTTGTTTGCTTCAGTAAAATACAAAAAAAATATATATATAAATAATATTTCTACAAACATTTTATTTAGCCAAGTCCATGATCGTCAAAGAAACCCTGAGGAGTTTCATCCTAAAATGAGATACAAGAGAGACGAAAAAATACAAACAATAGTTTAAAAATTCTTGTTTTATTGGGACAAAATCAAAAAAAAATAAATAAAATTAACTATTATTTATAAAGAAATCGTTTTGCAATTCGTGTAAAAACAGAAAACTAACCTAATTAAAACAAATAAGAGTGCTATATTCGACCATGCCGAATCTAATAATACCCTTTACTATCATGTACACAGGTATACAATTACACACTATTTTGCTTTTTATTTTCGATGCCATCTTTAATTTATTTTATTTAAAACCCATATAGTGAGGGGTTTGTAGGGAATAAAAATGTTAATATTGTTGACACATATGTATCATATATCCTCCATTTAATTTAGGACACCATCTTCCATTTTAACCCTTTTATAGTTTATTGTATTCTACTGGTCAAACCCTTTCATTCGATATCAAGGGGGTTGGAGGTAAATTTTTAATTACTAGATTTGACCCAGATGTAAAATTTATTATACGCCATTTTGTGGTGGCGGCCATCACAAATTTAAATTTTTTATAGTGATTAATATACTGCTTCTTAAGCCTTTTTATTTGATACCCATTTTGACTCTCTCGATTGTCTTAAAGCTAAAAAAAATCGATTTTCGTTTATAAATTTACAAAGAATTTAAAAAACACCGAAAAAATTGTCCTTACATCTCTGTTAACTTCAAACTGATTTGTTAACTTTTCTCGGGAATAATTTTTGAGGCTACGGCTGTAATTTGTTGTCTACGTGTGTCCAAAAATGACTTATAAGCTTGAGAAACATATAGTTTTCCATATAATATCTACCAATAACTTTGCCGTATAGTAACAGATTTTGTCAAAAAAATTTGTTAATGTAAAAATACGGGGAAAAACAGAGGCAGTCAGAAAGTTATGGAATGATTGTGCTGGATTTCAATAGCGATTCATTTCCAAATATTTCCAAAAAATGTATACCACATACAGATCTGTGCAACAACAATCAAGATCAATATCAATTTCTTTTCTACTGACTCTAGTTTAGTACATTGCTGTATCTTTACACTATTTTAATTCGGCCGTGCCGAATCTTATATACCCTTGACAACGTGTAGTTATGCAATAACAATTGTTTGTATCACCATTCATCTCATATGAAATACGTACATACATATACAAAACATCCCATTGCAGAATTATAAATTGAGTATACGTATGTATGTTTCCAAAAAAAAAAAATACAAAAATAATCAAAAAAAAAATGTATTAAAAATAAAAAAAAAATAAAAAAATTAAAAAAAATTTTTTTTAAATTAAAAAAAATAATAAAAAATTTTTTTTTTTTTAAATTAAAAAAAATAATAAAAATATAAATAATATATAAAATAAAAAAATAAAATAAAGTTTTTTTTTGGCTCAGCTGGGATTCGATGCCACGTTTACTCTAACCAGTATATATGTATGTATGTTGTTGTTGTAATTGTGAAAAAAACGAGGTGGTAGTGGTTTTTTGCTCATATCTCAGAAAGTTATGGGGAGATTGTGCTAAATTTTAATATCGATTCATTCCCGGATATTTCCAAAACATTGCTTATAAAGTTGCTTCTAAAAGTTGATTTCAACCAACACACGAACAGACGGTCAGGGCTTAATCGAATCCTCTATTTATAAGCTTTCAGAAAATATATACTTTATGGGGTCGGAAATGAAAAATTTAGAAATTACAAACGGAATGACAAAGCTATATATACCCTTGTGCACCACAGGTTAAGGGTATAAAAAAAGACAGAAAAAAGCAAGTGGCATAAAGGCTTAAGATATTTAAAATCCAAGATGCGGTTTAAAACAAAATGGCAGTTTACATAATTATATCTTTCAAATCCAAGATGGTTCCTTAAACAAAATTGCGGATTACATATTTTTTTTTCAACTCCCTTAATGTGATAAAACAGATAAAAGGGCTTGAAATGTAAAATAAAGTTCACCATTAGCAATTTTTAAATCCCAGTTGGCCAAAGACATAAAATTCAATTTAAAATTTTTTCTAACAATTTTAGTAAAGTGATAAATAAATGTTTTCGATCTTTTTATTTATATTAATAGTTCTTTTTTATATTAAGCTTAAGATCACTTTTTTCATAAAAAATACTTTTAATTTTATTTTCCAATATTTTGCTACCACATTGGGTAGCTTCTTCAGGGAAAGTATACAAACAAAAATTCAAATACATACAAACATACATAAAAAAAAAAATATTTTTGTCAACATTTTAAAATTTTTAAAAAGACGGGAAAATATTTTTGTCAACATTTAAAATGTACAAATGTTGCACAAAATTATAGGCTATTAGTTAATAGGATCTAGATTCTAGAATATGTCTTTTAGTCAGTTTGTTGTAATGTTATATATTGTATTATATTTTTTTTTTTATATATGGGCATTTCCATGTCATCGTACGTGACATTTGTACTCCTATAAAGGGAAGTAATTTTGGCAAAAGTATAAGTAACTGAAACAAAGTTAGATCTTTATGTTCCATTCAAAGGGTACTTTATTTAAAAAAAAATTAATTATATTCGTATCATTGTTGTCTAAAATATCCAGAAAAATAAGAATATATCGTACGTGACGTAAAACAGAAGTGATATTTTTTCTCTTTTTGATTTCTTAAACTAAACCAAATATTTTTCATTTAAAATCCATCATAATTAATTGAAAACAATCTTTTAATGATTTTATAATCACTTAAATTTAATATCATTCGTGACATATCGTACGTGACAGATTTTTCTCTATAAGTATTCTTAGGTAATAAAATTTATATTATATTAAGAAAAACAGTTAAATTCTAAATTAGGTGGTCCTGTGACTGTTCAAATACGAAGGACGGATACAAATAAAGTTTTTGCACTACGTACGTGACAATAAATAACATCCAAGGGAAATCAAAAAAAAATTCCGCTAATTAGACTCTATATTTTCTTTTTTCTTAATTGTTGTTGTTACCTTAATTTTAAAACATATTTACAATTACAATTTATTTTTACAATAAAGTCGTTAAAGAAAATAGTTGATTGCAATTCTTTAAAATAAGTCAAAGAGATAATCAGATTAAACTCTTATTATTGTTTTTAAAATAATTTAATAAGCTTTTAATACCCGCGCATAGTAAAATTTGAGTGTTTTTTAATCAATAAACTTATATTGAAAAACTTTTAAGAGTTTTTGTTTTTACAGTCGTGGTTGACATTTTAATGGAAATGCCATATGTATTTGAATTTTTGTTTGTATACTTTCCCTGAAGAAGCTACCCAATGTGCTAGCGAAATATTGGAAAATAATATTAAAATTATAAAATTATAAATATAAAAAAGCAACTATTGATTTTAGTAAAATGTTTAAAATATAAAAACGCATACACTGCGTAACATGTAGCGATATTTTGCAAACCAAAAGTGCTTTAAAGTCGTGTGAGTGTCAAGACATGTGCTTAAAACATTTTTTAAAAACACACGGACAAAAAAACATCACTCTATCGCTTTTCTTATTCATTAAGCTTGTTTTATAATTTATGAGGTCGGAAATAAATACAGTAGACTCGCGGTAACGTGAACTATTAAAAACCGATCGTGTTCACGTTTGCGAATTTGTTCATGTTGACGAAGGTGTAACTTTTTAAAATTTCCAAATAAATTAGACATGTGATTTAAATCAAATTTAAATATTTTTTTGTATTTCGGATTGTTATGTTCATATGTTTTGTTAAGAAAAAAAAGTACGTTAATATCATTTAAAAAAAATCTGTTACCAATTTTTTGAATTATCCCTTAATTTTTAAATTTTAATTGCTGAACAAATTCTTTCTTTCAAAAAAGCTAACGGGATATCCTCTTCACAGTCTTCTTTATCTCCTGAAGAGCTAAAAATGTTCATCCAGCATTTTGCTATTGTTTTCATTTCAAGACGTTGCCAAGTTGAATTTAAATAGCCAATAGCGTGCATTAATGGTTAAACCAATTTTCAAAAATGGCAGCTGTCATCCATTACTATTTGGAGCAATTGTAGTCCACAGGAGATTCAAAATTTCTCAAAGAGCCTTTCCTTTATGTGACATTTTTCACGAAAAACTTTAGATTATATCATGCTAAATCGGCAGCGCGCACTAAACTAAACCTGTGCAATCATGTACGTGGATACCAATTTTTAAAGAAAACGATTTGGATAACCGATAAATTTGTTCACGTTATAAGGCTTTCTCATTTGGTTGGCGCTACAGAGTAGTCAGTGTAAAAAAAAAAATTTACGTGTTATCCAGTGTTCACGTAAGGCAGTGTTTTTGTTACCGTGAGTCAACTGTACTGTAGAAATTACAAACGGAATGACAAAGCTATATCGATGGTCACAAGTAGAAAGGCCCTAACTCCAAAAATTGTAACTCTGCAGGAGAAGGTAGAAACTGTAATAGAAACTGTATTATCATAATCTAACTTCTTTTGTAAAATTTCTCTAAAACGGTTTTTTTTTATATAATTGCGTTGAATTGTCTAGGTGTTATTGTGTATTGATTCATTGCAATCACTGAAAAACTCAATTCGTAAAAAATACAAGTTAGAGGCTCTCTATCTTATACCATCGATATACAGTATTGTTCGAAACCTAAGCAACTTTTTCCCACTAAGTAATAATAGACTCATATCTTCTCTTTAAATAAATTTATAGAAAATATTTTTTTTATTTACTACTACACAATGTGTCTATAACCTGAAAATAACAACAAAAATTAAATTCCATTCTTTTGGAAGTTATCACTAAGCAAAACAGATCTCCATATGGACATAGTCCAATCCATTACTAACCAAAACAGTTCTCCATATGGACATAGTCCAATCCATCTGGAACTGTTTTGTTAAGTGATGAATCTAAATTTAACTTACTAAATTCAGATGGAGTTTGCCACGTGAGAAGACCAAAAGGAAAGCGGCTACATCCCCGGTACTCAAAAGCCACAATAAAGCATGGGGGTGGCAATGTGATGGTTTGGACTTGTTTTTCGGCCAGTGGTGTTGATCCCTTTGTAGAAATTCAAACAAAAATGGAACGTTTTGTTTACAGAGACATTTTAGCAACTCACATGCTTAACTATGCTGAGTGGGAAATGCCACTTCGATGGGTGTTTCAACATGACAATGACCCAAAACACTCATCGAAGTTGGTCAAGGATTGGTTATCAGCTAATGGGGTTCAAGTTTTGGATTGGCCGCCTCAATCGCCAGACTTGAATCCCATAGAGAACCTCTTTGGAATTTTAAAACGGAGAGTTGGAACTCGACGCTTTAAAAATAAACAGAAGTTGATAAACTGTCTTAAATCAGAGTGGGAAGCTATACCAACATCTATTCAATCAAATCTTATTGAATCTATGCCCAAAAGATGCGCTGAGGTCGTAAGAAACAAAGGATATCATACCAAATATTTTAAGCTGCTTAGGTTTTGAACAGCGAATTTTCAAGTTAATTTTGTTTTTATTTTATTATAACTTCCAAAAGAATGGAATTTAATTTTTGTTGTTATTTTCAGGTTATAGATACATTGTGTAGTAGTAAATAAAAAAAAATATTTTCTATTAATTTATTTAAAGAGAAGATATGAGTCTATTGTTACTTAGTGGGAAAAAGTTGCTTAGGTTTTGAACAATACTGTATGTATACCCTTGCAACTACAGGTGAAGAATATTAAAACGAACTGCAAAACAAATTTGTAACACTTACATTACATACATACTTACATACATTACGGTTTTTAATAACGAATTATTATCAAAATAAAATCTTAATAAATAATTATTTTTTGTTGTTTTTCAGTTACGTTAAAAAGCACATTAATCGTTCTTTTGATAACACACACACACATACAAACATTTAGTACATTTAAATTACACCATTAACCCAAGTTTAACTAAACGACTAATACAATTTTAGTGATTTTAACTAAGTAGTAGTATTTTTTTGTTTTTTTTGTTTTTCTTAGAATTGTTAAGCTTTAAAGCATACAATCCATTAATGGGTGAAAATAATAACAGTTTGTACAAATATTTATATTTATTTGAAAAATTTGCACTAAAATATATAAAATAGACAATTTACAAACTCACACTAAGAAACTTATACAAACTTTTACACACATACACTAATAGAGATAGAGGAGCAAGAGTAATAATTTAACACACATAATTGTTTAAATTTTTATTATTTTTTTCTTTTATTACTAAAAATTCACCACCATTAAAACTACAATTCCTTAAATTAAATAATCTACTCAGGAATTTGCTTTGGAAAAAGAAAGACAATCATTGCAATATTTATGTTTTGTTATAAGAAACCAGGATTTTGTTTAAAATTTTCATTTGAAATTTACAATTTATTTGCAATAACAACACCAGAATATAAATACAATATTTTATTTTTAAATAAATTTATTTACTATTTATTTACTATTAAAAATATACATAAACCAATTTATGGGTACATACATGGGGTAAAGATTTAATATTGTATTTAACATTTAGTTATAGTTTCTTTTTTAATTATGGTTTTTGTTTTAATTGCTTAAAGTATAAAATTTAAAATATTTTTTTTTTAAATATAAATTGCGTTTTATAAAAAATTAATATTTGTAGTTTTGCATGATTATCAGAAAATTAACTAATGACATTACAAAATAATTTGGCACGATAATGGCGTTAAAGTGACAAATGTTTTTAGCAGGTTTAAAATACGGATACTATCAAGCTTAACTTATGGTCGTTTTCAGAGCAGAAATTAAAAAAAAAATAACATTTTCTCTTGATTGACATGTTTCATAACTTATCCAACATGAATTAATAAAAGTCGAATGCAAAATAATTATATATTTTTGATTTTTAACTACACATGCACAATAAGAGTATTCACGTCATTGCTTGTGCTATTACAGAAATGCATAAATTTTTATACTCTTGCTGACATGAGCACAATTTGTAACGAAAAAGTGTTTAATAGTGGAGGACCAATGTACGCGGCATGAGGAATAGTTTAACATTTGTGAACTTTTTCTGTTCGCCGCTGACGTATAATGAAAGCCATTCGCAGACGTTTGACGCTGTCATTAGTCCTCCACTATACATCCAGAAAACCAGAAATGACGGAAAAACATAGATAATAAAAAAGTAAGTGTTGTGCGATTACAGATAGTGCAAAGAGTAAAATTTAGTGCGAATTTTTTGTATACATATTTGTTATGTTAATAAAACGTTTAAATTAGAAATGTTTTTAAACTAAAACCGATGACTTGAATGCCTCTCATAATTAAAAAAAAAGTTTATGTGCGGTTTTTAGAAAGAAGGGAAGCTCCTTGGGTGAAAATTTTGCTTGTGTTCTGTTGTTATAATAAAAGTTTGACAATTTTAAACTGTCATTAATAGTTAATGTCTGGATTATCATTGGTTTTGTTCATTACATTTTAACCCTTACATTCCAGTGCTACCTATAGGCAACTTTTTTGTTTGCTATATCGATTAATTGATGCCTTACTTCCTCAACCTCGTATCTTAAAAAATAAAATTTTTTAGGAGAGAAAAGAAAAACGGTTCATCTTTTTATACTTCGGTGTTTGGTTAAAAGTTTAAATGCAATTATTAAGGAATTGATTGTATTTATGTATATAAGTAGTAATAATATACTAACCTTTTTTAGTTAAAGCATAAAACAATCGTTTGATATGAAAAAGTCAAAACCGTATTTTTTAAGTTACGAGGTTGAGGAAGTAAGGCATCAATATTAAACTTATTTAATTGACAAATTGTCCCGAACGGTAAATGAGTAAAATAAAGAAGAACTGGAGTTTTTGTTTTAAATGTATCTGACTGTGTTAAACAAGTCCATTTTGGATGTTGGGAAGCCATTCGAATTTAATATCCTTGAAATACACATTTAAATTAGAAAATACATAAGAAAATACCTAATTTAAAGTAAAAAAAAGTTTAATAATCTAGAGTAAACTAATACAATGATTTTAGTAGTGTGTTTGAAATATTAAATTTAATATTATTAAAATTAAGCGCAAATAAGTAACTTAGAGTTTCACGAAGTAGTTAGTATCAAAACGCAGTAAATTTAGTCTATCATATGAAATGCCAATGTTGACAGTAATAGTAGAAACTTAAAATATCCTTTTGAATTTAAGAACTAAAATGAACTAGATTAACTTATCTTCAGAGATCTTGGCCTTTCTATAAAGAATTAAAGCTTAAAAAAAGGATTTAATACCATGAAACACAAGGATCTCAGTTAATAGGATAATAAAAAAATACTCCGATCTGTCTACTACCTGCTGAGGATAATATTGAGTTTTATAACATTGTTCATAGTTTAATGCTTGAAATAAGATTACAAATCTAAAACTTATACGATTGATTTTTTTATGAAAAGGCTATTGGACTTAAGTAGAAAAAGTAAGATTGCTATATTCGGCTGTGTCGAATCTTGTCTACCCTTCACAAAAGCGTAGATACGCAACTATAGGCATATACATATAAGTTGTTTGTGAAACAGATTTTCTTTAAAACTTGCTCAATCGTTGCTGTCCTTTTTTGATTCTTGGTATGTCATCATGTACATATGTACATACATACGTGATCATGTTCGTGCGACGTACAGTGACTAAACGAAAAACTATGTAATTTCAGCAACATTGCTGACACATACATTCGAAAACATGTATAAGCAAAAAAAAAAATATAGCAATTACAACAAAAATCCACAGTTTCTACCATCATGTACATATATTCTTGCATACATCTATGTATGTATCAACGACTGCTTGTTTACTGATTTTTAATAGAAAAATTCTTAAAATCATTTCTGTTAAATTGATACAACTAATGAGTCTGTGGGATATGTGGGGGCTTCAAAAATTTGATTTCAACGCTCTCACGGACAGACGGACGGCCTTAGTTATATCGTCTTCTTTATTTATAAAGATTCCGTATATAATACTTTATGGGGTCGCAAATAAATACTGTGGAAATTTAAAAAAAAAAAATGCCAAACTTATAATATACTTTACACTTTCGCTTAAAGGCGATTAAAATACCTGACGATATATTTAATTCTAGAAAAAATAAGGAACTCGTAACATAACTAATAGTATGTACAGATTTGAAAATGGGAAATTTTCTTTAATTTTAGCAAAAATATTATACGACATCACTGTCAAATTTCTTATGAAACAATAATGCTAAATTGCAACACTAAACCCGATTTTATCTATCAATATTTAAAATGGAGTTACACGAACATGGTTACGTTGGAGCTTAATTAAAAAATATTCGATTTATACTTAGTCATTATTCCAAATCTAGTTACAAACTAAAACTCGTAAATTTTTAATTGATATTTTTTTCTTTTAATTTACTTTTTATACAAATTTTCTTAAAATTTTTTATTTTTGTTATATTATTAACAATGGCTCGACTATGGCAGCGTCCATCTATGGCTACTTGTAAAAAAAAATTAACAGTTTTCATCTATCATATTACTTTTTTTCGGCGACTGGCAATGCCACTAATAGTACATTATAAAATAATATTCTACTAAATTTTGATATTTATCAGGAATGGAAAAATAAAGATTATGCCTTACGCACAATTTTTTGTTAGATGACGTTGTCCCTTTATAAAAGATGTATGTATTATGCGAGGTTGGCAACTCTTCCATTGGCATTACTTTGGCACTTTAAAGTTATGAGCATATATGAAGAAGCACAAGTTATGTGACATCACAATTTAAACATGGGTTGTCAAGTTTATTTCATATGAAATTTACAATTTCTTGCAAAAATTTATGTATTATGAGAGTTGTCAGCCCTGTCACTAAAATTACTGGCACTTAAGGTGAATTCACCCATTTGTTCTGAACAAAATTTTTTCCGGAGAATAGCATTTTTTACTGAGAGTTTTCTGCAGAACGATTCACCCATTTCAGAAAATTTGTCCGAAAAAATAAAGCTGCCATATAATATAAAAATGCAAACAGTTGTACAAAGTGGCAGCACCGCTAGCAAACTATGTAAATAAATACAAACGTAAATTATTTCATTAAAATATATGTGAAGAAAATGTCGGATAGAAGAAAACTAAAATTATTATTTTTAATTGAAGTGCATAAAGTCAATTTGTTTGCAAAAAAAATTTATAAAAAAAAATCGAAACCCCTGTTTTCAATAATTATTATACCCTTCACACAGTGAAAAAGGGTATATATAGGTTTGTCATTCCGTGTGAAATTTCTACAATTTTCATTTCCGACCCCATAAAGTATATATTTTCTGAAAGCTTATGAATAGGGAAGTCGATTAAGCTCTGTCAGTCTGTCCGTCTGTCCGTCTGACCGTCTGTCCGTGTGTATGTTGAAATCAACTTTTTGAAGCCCCCCGACATCACTTGGACCCGGGTGAGGTATTAAAATATCAGAAATATTCGGGAGTATATCGCTATTGAAAATCAGAAACATCGGTACATAAACAACTGAGATATGAGCAAAAACCCACGACCACCTCGATTTTTTTTTCACAAAAACAACATTACAACAACAACATACATACATACAAACTTGTATATTGGCTAAAGTAAACGTGGGATCGAATCCCAGCTGAGCCAAAAAAAAAAATTTTTTTATATTTTAAAAATTTTTTTTTTTAATTTTTTTTTTAATTTTTTTTTTATTTTTTTTTTATTTTTTATTTAATATATTATTTATATTTTTATTATTTTTTTTTTTAATTTTTTTTTTTTATTTTTTTTTTTGTTTTATATTAATTATATATATTTTAATTACTTTTTTAAAATTTTTTTTTTTAAATTTTTTTTTTAATTTTTTTTAAATTTTTTTTTAAAATTTCTTTTTTTAAATTTTTTTTTTATTTTTTTTTTTAACATACATACGTAAATTTATAATTTTACAATGGGATGTTTTTTATATATGTATATTTTTTATATGTATGTACGTATTTCATATGAGATGAATGGTGATACAAACTACTGTTATTGCATGACTACACGTTGTGAAGGGTATATAAGATTCGGCACGGCCGAATATAGCGCTCTTACTTGTTTTTGTATGCACTATTGCTCATGTCATACAAACATTCTCTTCCTGGTTTTTTTTTAATTCTTCTATTAATTTTTGATCAATATTTTCATTAAATTCCATTTTAATTGTTTATTTTCGGCAAAAACAATTTTTGTATAATAAATGTACTGACACTGTGTGATGTGGCAACCAAATTCAATTTTCATGTAAATATTGAAAAAAGTGGCATCCCAATTCAGTTTCTTCTGAACAAGAATTAAAATTAAACCAATTCAAGAAAAAACTTTCTGAACAAAATAATCTCTCTCAAAAGTAAACGTCAAACTCAATATAAAAAAATTTGTTCTGAACTAAAATTTTATGGGTGCATCCAGCTTTACAGTTTCAAAGTCCGCAGACAATTTAAATTATGTCTCAGTGATGGCGTAATATTTATCTAATTATTCTTATATATTTATAAACATATTTACAGGGTGGGTCTAAAGTCACCATAAGGGTTTAAATTTTTTTCTATTGTTTAATATTTATTACTATTAACAATAAAAAAAATTAAACCCCCATGATAACTTTAAGGCCATCCTGTATATACATAACTCGAAATGTCATAATGTTTTAATTTAATGTTCAAAAAAATATATATATAAAGCATAACTACTAATCCGATGAGATCAAGATGATTATAAATAAATAGTTAATAACTACTAAATCATATAGCGCACTGGCTGCAATTGAAAATTAAATATTTTTTACGTTATAATTTTTTTTTTTTAAAACATTTGCAACAACTGGTATTCACAAGGTGTTAATAATAATAATATAATGTTGTATTACGATAATTTTTAAATTTGAGAATATATGACAATATGACATGATAGCACACCTTATGAATTCACTAAATGTGTTAAATATTAACAAACATACAAATTATTATTATTAACACTGTCTCTATAAACCTTATTCAAAGAAACATATTTCTTAAAAAAAAAAACAATTTCATATTGCAATCTTTTGCAGCCGGTGGGCGATATGTACATACATATAGGTATATTCCTCTATATTTAAATTATATTTCCTAAACATGTTTATGTTGTTAAAAAAATATATGTATATATTTGTACAGTGAGGTTATCTACCAGCTATATCTATTGTACAATTAGTGTAAAATGTTGCCAGAAAATTTAAAATTACTTTTAAAATGTTATTACATAGATACATATACATATGTTTTTAATTATGTTCAAAACTTTTCAAAGATATATATTCTTTTTTTGTGGATTTAAATAAGTCCAATATCTCTTAAAGTGCCCTCTACAACGTCATCCTACAGGAGTATAGAAAGAAAAAAGTATTGTGAAGTGAATATGTGAATGTTTTTTTACAAAAAAAAAAATCAAATATTTAAATCAAAGATTACAGATGTTTAAAATTGTTTAAAGATAAAAGAGAACAACGGAAAAAGAGTGCAAATAGTATAAAAGAAAAAGGAAAAATACATTAAAAAAAAAATATTTAATTACAAGATAAAAAAAATAACAAACAAAACACATTAGAGTTCTAAACATTTGTTTAAAGAAATTTCAAAAAAATCAAAGTAATTTAGTATTATAGTTAATATTTAAAGCTTTTAAGATATTTAACAAATGTTGAAGAAAAAAAAAGTTGCGTCCCCAGGTCAACTAAATTTTGATGGAAGTTTATAGATCATAGATTTTACGAGGTTATATGTAGGTCAAGCAAAATTATTATCTTTAATATAACAAAAAGATTGTGACAGATTGCTTAACTTTTAAAAAATAAATATGTCCAACAAAGGTTTTTCCAATAAAGGCAGGGCGATGTTGATAGTCTGTGGCAGCCACATTGTTAAATCGGTGTTCATAGTAAATTTAAAGATTGAGTAGCACTTTATAACCAACATGAGTTTTCGTTAGAGCAAACGCAGCCTTTAAAATCAAATTACCAACAATTAGTATGCAGGAGAAGGGAGAGAGGCAGTTAATTTCTTCAGAGTACAATAATTTTATCTGTTGTAGATTTCAATTTAGCGAACAAAGTTCTAATGGACAGATACGACAGCAGCTAAAAGTTAATTACCCATAGACAACTCCATTTGTTCGATGAGCGTATAATTAACGTTTGCCATACCTTGAAACAACGCACAAGGACCATACCATGGACATTCCCTATGTTCGGGTTGAAGTCACAAACGCGGCTGTAGCCTCGTCAATTTAGGCAAATCTAAGCGTTTCGGCTTGAATCTCAATTGGAATAAGTAAACGATAATTACAACGGATAATTCAAGGCGACTTAAATGTGTTTACGCACAAAGTCCAAATTACAAGCAAATTGAACCATCTGCTTGTTTATGTCTGCCGAGGCTAATTTTGATCTAAACGGCAATGTTAGTAAGCAAAATTTCTATATATGAAGTGAATATAATTTACAAATACTTAATGAGACGTAACTACACCCAGAACGAGTCACTGTGTGGTGCATAGGTGCATTGTGGGGCCATACTTCATTGAAGAAAACTGTGTAAGAGTGACTGTCAATGGAAGCGTTATTAAAAGATGTTGTACGAGTTTTTCAACAGCATTTGCTTTCATCAAGATGGGGCAACTGCACGACCGGATATGGCGGAGCTCCAACGAAAATTTCCAAACAAATTAATATCCAAAAACTTCACTTTCTGCTGGGCCTCAAGGTAACCTGTGCTGCGATTCACTAACTTTTAACGATCGTTAAATTTGTCGACACTTAATGTTGTTTGCACTACCGATAATGCGATTCGCTAAATATTTTTAAACGATACTCTTCAACTGTTGCCATAAAGTCACATCTTTGTCAAAAAATTTAATTCAACACTAACATCATTGTGAAAGTGGAAGCTGTGGAAGCTAGTCGCGCCATAGCCGAATCGGGTATAAAGTGATACTTTTTGTCGATAAAGGAAACAACAACAAAATTTATTTCGTTAAAATATGTTACTGAATACCGAAATCGATACTTTATACCTTTTTAACGGTACGATTATTGTTAAAACAGGTTAGTGAATCGCACAATTGACCTGACAGCACCTGATTTTTTTGTGGGAGAGAGGTACACAAAACGAAATCAAGGAATTTGACTGAATGGAAGGAATCCGTTAAAATAATAAATGAGGCGATCCCTACTTTAACCGTTTAGGCCGCAATGCAATGAAAAATTTTCTGATTAGGTGTCGCATATGCTCAGATGAGCATAAAGGTGATTTACGATCTATCTAATCAATTTATATAAAAAAAAAATAATAAATTTAAATGAAATACATTCGGCGAGTTTACAAGATGTCCTAAGGATCGTATTGTCATAATGTCATAATTTTTACATATTTAAAAAAAATTTAAACATTTTTCTAGAAACTTTTGTTGATTTAAATTTTTTTGCGAAGTTATGACAATATGACACTTAGGAGTTATTTAAAAAAAATAAATATATTTTTTTTGAATCCTCCAAAAATTTAAAGTACTTTAAAATGGAAAATAGGAAATTAAAAACTGAATATGAAGTTTTACTACATTTTGTTTGTAGATTAATGGGTATATTGAATTTTTTTTCTGACACACAAAAGTAATTGAATCACACATCATGTGGCGAAAAACCCAGAAAAGTATATACGATGCAGATTAAGGTACGATGGAATTTTTGATACATACTCCTTCGAAAACGTTATTCTGAGCCTCTAACCTTCGCTTCCGTGAGCGCTTCAGACCAATAATCAATTTACTTTGGCGCAAGTTAAAATATATGCAAGTGAAATGTTCCAGAAGAATGCTGCTTAGTGCTTACAGTGAACATTACAATGCACATTTAGGATATACGATGAGAAAGTATAATTATCTCTCGCAAAGGTACGCCAATAAGCCGCAAATGACCGTTTTTATTAAAATCAACATAAAACGGGAAATCACTTAAATCTAAATGGATTTACATAGAAGTCAGTTGAACTTTTTGCATCCGTGCCACCATAATAAGCCGTATAATACATAGTGACATACATATATACAACGATCTTTCATATAAAAAATAATTTCGTTAATATCACATATGTATGTATGTATACAAATTGTACAAAATTTAATTAAATTTTATTTACAATCACATATGGATTTTTAAATATTGACTATAATCTTTTGCTAAACAGATTATTGCTGGATTAGTTGGATCACAATAGTACACTTAAAGCTCGGTTTTTACAGTCTTTTTTTTTTAAATTACAATAACAACCTTTAACTAGTTACTTAGGTTAATAATGTTATGTTAAACAAGGAGTTCTGTATGTTTTAAAAATCATTAATAACGTTGTGCAAGGCTGTAAAAATATTATTACACTTAAGATGGAATTTTTTATTACAAACCAATGATCGTCTTTCTTATTTAAAGGATTAAAAAAAAATCTATATAAAAAATTTAAATTGTTGTAAAACAAGAAAAACACATACAAAACTTTTTTTTTTAAAAAGCTATTACAGTTATTAATTGAATTCAAAAATGGTAATTGACACTTGTTTATATATTTTAAATAAATTAGATAAAAATTTTAATCTATGTATTTATTTAAAATTCTTAAATATTTGAAAGATTTTCTAATAAAATTATTTAATATACATACATACAAAAATACATACAAAAACAAAATGTTGTACATATGTGTTATAAAATATTTAAAAATAAAAGGTCTTAAACTTTAAACAGAAGCTATTTTACGGAAATATTATTTATTCATTATCGCGCAATAATTAATATGTTAATAATATCCCAGCAAAAACTAGGTAATGACTTGCTCTTACTAAACAACATACTTTTCAATGACTACTACATATCGTCTGTCTTACTAAGAAGTATTTTAGTAATGACTTGATTTATAATGTGTTACATAAGTACTTGATTTCAGACATTTGCTTAGATACACACACAACACAATTTCTTACTGCGAAATTTACTAGAAACCATTCAAATACATAACTTTTTATAATTCTCATTTAGTTTAACGCGCTTAGGGTATAAGTAATAATTATTTTGAAAACAGCGGCAAAGCACTTCATTAACAAAGTGATGACTTATAGATTTTCACTGATTGTTAAATTTCAAATTAACGTATCTCATAATAATCTAACCGAATTTTTGTCCTTAGAACAACCGAACGACTTCTGTAAGTCCATAATAGTAATGGGTTATTTAGGTTATTAAAATCAAGTACTTATATATTGCTATAGGAGTAAGTACTTATTTAAGTCCCTATTTATGAGCGACCGTAATAAGTACTTATACGAGTCCCTATTTGTAAGCGAGGGTGGTAAGTACTTGCCTCCAATGACATCGCCGTGTTAAAATAATAGGTTTAGATCAGCGTTGTCAACTCGGTGATTTTATCACCGTTTTTGGTGATTTTTAACATTTAGAAAGCGGAAAAATTGTGAGTCAGTGCTTGGTGATTTTTTTTTTAGTTTTTAGTGATTTTCTTTTTATTTCGGTGACACCAAACACTAAAATTCAAATTAATTAATTGAAAAAAATTTTTTGTAAGTGTAAATTTATATACATACTACCAAAATGTAACTTATAGTACAATTACATGCAACTCGGCAAGAAAATAATATTACACTAAAAATTTAATTATTTATAAGATAATTGATTGCCCAGAAAGTTTTTGTTTCAAAATGTCTAACTTTATACATATGTATATGCATTTGAGGTGAATGTGAATAAAAGAAATTCCTCTTTCTTTTGAGATCATCTTATAAATGATTAAACCTTAAAGCAAACTTTTAGCGTCCCAAAACTTTAAACGTTTAAAAATTTTACCAGAAAACCTTGAAATTTTGAGTAAAATTAACATAATTAATGTTAGAAATGTTTTATCACATACAAAAGAAGATATTTTACCGTTACCAATGGCAAAATAATGAATCCACTCGATTTTTGGATTGAAGTTAAATCGTACAAAGATGCAGTTAACTTAAATCCCTTTAAAGCATTAAACTTAAACGTTAAACTTTTGTCGCTCCCATGAATGTGTTTAAATCTAAAATTCGCAACCGAATGTCTTTAAATTCAGTTAATGCCTTACTTCGCATTAAAAATGGGCTTAAACGAGAAAATTCCTGTTGCGAAACCTACCAAATAGCTGATGAAGTAAATATTCTGATTAATAGCAATGATATTTATAAAGCATTACAATTTGAAATTAAGACTATGTTGTGGCCAGATGATAGTGATAATAATGAAGAAATAATTGACTTTAACATTGATATTTGATATTATTTACACAGAGAAAAGCTTAAATCCTAATCGAATTATTAAACTGCAAGTTTATTAAAATTTTTCATAATTTTTAGTTAGAAATAGTTCTATTTAATTACTCTAATATGTAACATAAAAATATTTAAATATTAAGTAATAGTTGTACTTATTTGGTGAATAATTTCTTTAATATTTTGTACAACAAATTCACATATGTTTATTAAACGTCGTTAAAATGCATCAGGTATGGAAAAATTAATCCTGTCGTAATTTTTTCTAAATGTTGAAATAAATTTCTTACAATGCATCACTCCTGTGATATATTGTGAATTGATAATTACTTTAATAATTAAATATTTTTGTTCTTTTTTCCAATGTTTTTGTTTATTTTTATTTACATATAAATATATGTATCTATGTAAATCTGTACTGACTGACTAAAAGATATTCGTTGTTTAATTTTTGTAAATTTTTTTGTTATTTATTCTGATATTCATTTAAAAATGTCTTATTTGCAAAGAAATTTATATAAATGTATAATTTTATTAAATAAATAAAAAAATAATTTACAAATTATAAATTTAGTGCTTTTTTTTGAGAATGACGCGTTTTTTCCTGGGTTATGGTGCTTTTTGAAATTTTAAAGTTGACAACGCTGGTTTAGATGCCAAATTGTAAGTAGTGAACAACTGTTTTCTAGTACTTTCAAGTCATTATAATGTAATGTGTTATTTTGCTGGGATATTTAAATTAAGTTAATTTTTAATATTATTTTAAAGATTTCAAGACCCTTGATAATAACATTCCCTGAGTTGTTCGTTGAAGTGTCCAGAGAAACTTTTTTTAGAATCTGCGTGAAAGACATAGCATACTAATCTTATTTTCTCATTCAATTTAATTTATCTACTTAAGAAACGCAACAATAATTTGTTCGATAAAGCAAGTGATCTTTTGCAAGTGGAATGAGCCCTTATTACAAGGCATGTTTTTTTACATCTGACCTTTAAAACATTACTTCTGTATAAAAAACATGTGTTGAGACATCTGACAAAATTAATTAGAGCGCGCTCTATTTTCTTCTGTAAAAACATGTGACATCAGCCATTGGCAAAAATCTCTGCTGCTGCCAAGGTATATTAACTCCAGGTAGACTTACAGTACTGGTCAAAACATTTGGAACTGGGATTGCGTTTGTAATTTTCTTTGATTTATTTTGTTCAAATAACACTTTTTAGTTACTAAAATTTATTTTTTATAATATCTTTATACATTGTTTTTGTTAAACAAAAAAAAAATAATAATAACGTTAATTTAAAACAACAACAAAATTAATCATAATGGATGTATACAAAATGCAGGTGTTCAAAACATTTGCAACTCTTTAAGTAATTAACAAAAAATACAATAAAAGATTTTATTGGTCAGTATTTCGTAGGGTAGCCATTATTTTTTATAACTTCTGAACACCTCTTAGGCATTGAGGCAATGGCGATGAATTGAGCCAATCCTATTTCTTAAAAAAACACCCCCACACCATAATGTTTCCACCACCGTGCTTCACTGTGGCAGTTGTGTCTAACATTGACTCTTCCATCTTATCCCCGGAGGTTGAATTTTGACTCGTCTGACCACAATAAAATCTTCCAATGCTGTTGAGTCCACATTAAATGGGTACGTCCAAAATCAAGGCAAACTTATCGGTTTTTTTCTCACACACACACAAAAATGTGCATCTGTAACTTCTAAGACCATATTCTCGGGTCCTTCTTTTAATGGTAGAATGACTGGCATCTTTTTAAAGTGCAGTTTTAGCTTCTCTAGGAACTGCTTTGGGGTGTTTTGTAAAAAAAATTCTTGATTTTCCGATCTTCTCTTACAATTGTAACACGGGGTCTACCACCTTTATAAGTTGTATACATAGATGTTACCAATAAAACAATGCACGAAATCGTTGATTGTGGAACGGAGTACTTTAAAGAAATTTCTTTTTGAGAAAGTCTATTTCTAAAATCATTTAATACTTTTTTTATTAAAAATCATAATTATTTTTGTTTCCTGCAATTTTAACAAAAATTTTTCTGACGATTTTAAAGCTTTCAACAGTTAGTAATAACTATTAAAGAACAATAATTATAGTCAAATTTTTTAAAAAATATAACGGCCTGAATCTCACGTATGAAGATACTAAAAAAAAAAAATTTTAGTAACTTATTGTTATTTGAACAAAATAAATCAATGAAAATAACAAATTCAATCCCAGTTCCAAATATTTTGACCACTACTGTAAGTCCACAGCTGATCATTGTTTTGTTAACACATTTCTCTTCCCAAATGTCAAAATATGTTTACCTTTTTTTGTTGGTTTACATACATTGTTTTATACTAGACGTGTTTGTATCATAAATATTTTTTATTTACTAACATTTTGCTACTTTTTTTATCATTAGGTGTTTGCTTTGATATTTAGTTTTAAGTTTTTTGTAGCAACAAAATACACGGTGCGTCCACCTGAAGTTAATTTACCTTGGCTGCTGCAAAGCAGTCAGCGACGGTTGCCTGTAAAAGTACAATTTTGACAGGCATGTACATTTACATATGTCTCACAAATTTTAAAGTCAGATGTAAAAAACATGCCGTGTATTAAAGCCTTTAGCAGTGTGGTTATATGTATGTGTCATTGAAAGTCAAAGATATTGTAAATTGTTCAATAACAAGTTTACAGAAAATTAGATGTGTTTTGGATAAAAAGCTTAAATTTCAAGTGAAATAAAAAATTAATACTTAAAATTCAGATTTTTACTACTAACCTTATTCGAATTCATATTACAGTTGGTGAATTCACAAGGTGTCCTAAGTTCCGCACTGTCGTAGTGTTATGATTTTTTTTTTTTTAATTTTAAAAAAGTTTAAAAAAATCTACAACAAACACTACGGTAATATTCATTAATTTTAAAATGTTTAAGAAATTATGACATTACGACAATACAACACTTAGCACACCTTGCAAATTCACCAATCTAAAATCGGAATTTTAGAATTAATTTGTTGTTGCAAATTTAAGCTCTACATCCAGACCACATTTAATTTTTATTAAAATTAGTTTTTAAAAAATTTCAACTTCTTACGAATTCATTAGGTATCAATACTATGTTTGAAATTTTATCAATATATCGTCGTTCGTAAATTATTGTATTCTATAAGTATAGGTTTTATATGTCACATAGAACGGCGATATGTAGATCCGATTTTGAGTTAGCAAGAGTTATACTCCTGTTAAAATAATGTTTTTTTCAGTAGGTATTTTGTTTTTAAAATTTCTCGAATAGAAGTAAAGTTGGCATCGAAATTCTCTTGCAATTAACAAAAAATATCGGTGTATTTAATTGTGCAAATTGTTAAATTAAAGTACACAAGGTATGGCAACCACGTTCCGTGAGCTTATGCCAATTTTCGATGAAGCTCACTTTCGGCTCGATGGTTTTGTCAACAAAAAAAAAATTGTCGCATTTGGACGAGTGAACGGCCTTAATGAATGTACTAGGCACAACTTTATCCCAAGAAATTTACTTGTGTGGCGAAGTTTAAATGCAAGCAGCGTCCTGGGATAATTTTTTTTTTTAAAACCAAGCGACAGCAACCGTCAACGGCGAACACTGATTCCAACAGCACAGCGCAACATAACATAGGTACATCGCACGACACAATCGAATTATTATTTAGCAAGCAACTGTGCTCGCAAATGTACGTGCGATTGGCCTATTTTCGTCTTTTTTCCTTTACACAATACTTTTGAACTTTTTACGGTAACCCAGGCATATTTATCCATCACGTAGTCTTTATTTGTCAGCTGATTATTCTTTTCTTCGCCCTGTACTGTAACTAAAATTGTAACATATTTGACTTAAGTCTCAATTCTCAAATTTAAATTTTTAATTTTCAGTTTTTAAAAATTTTATTTTAGTTTTTATTTTATTACAACATTTTTAATAATATTTAATTAAGTAGTCGCTGGTTTATACCTTTAGAAGACCTTTTAGGCCAAAATTTAACTCGAAATTCCTAATATTTCGGTGGATTTCTTATACATTGTCATGAAAAATTTGAATCAGGGATCATTCGAATGCAATAAAAGCTTTAGAATTCATACGAAATTCTCTATACCAAAACAGCGAACTTTATCGTTCAAATAAAATTTTGATCGTGATCGAATGTCGGAATTTGGCCCCCAGCATATTAACTTGTGCCAGTTCTGACGCGGCGTGCATTTTAACGTTGTAATTGTACTTTAACCCAGAACAGCTTCATAAATAAAATGCTGGCCAATGTCACTATAAAAGCATCTATAAAAGTTAAATTTCAATTCCAATTTTCTCAAGCCACAGATATAATGTATTTGAAACACTCAAATATTATTTGAGTTATTGAATGTATACCCAAATAAGTAAAAAGAATAAACTGTGTTATACTGGTATTTTTAAAAATTAAAAAAATGTAGTAAATAAGTGATTATACTATGTATGTATATCTACTTAAATGAAGCAAAACTAACAACGAAGAAATTGCAAATACAAATGAATGCAGAAATAACTAGTAGTTATTTTAATGCACTCAAATAAGTAAAAAAAAATTAAAAAAAATTTATTTTCAAACCATACTCATTAACATATTTTATTCTGTATGATTTATTTGAATGTGGTAGTAGTTTTTTGTTTTCGGTTAAAATTTATTTAAGAACACAGAATGACAAACACTGCGTAGTTAAAAACAAAACGAATATATCTAAATGGCTTTTAAGTACAGCCATGCAGACGTGTAGTATGTGCAACAGCATTGTATTAGTGCAAAATATGATAAAAACAATCATACTACAACCATTTTGTTTTTTGCGTAATTTAATAATATATAAATATGTTTACACAATTAAGCCACGGCTTTAGCTAGTATCAAATTTGTAAGCAAATTTACGTAAAAGTAAATACTTTTTAAAAAACAAACTTGACTGTTTATCTTTATTTTTATTTTTAATAAATTTAACTAATACAACATTTTGTTTTCTCTCCTAAAGAACTAAATACTTGTATAAAATCATTTTTTTTTTAATAAAATTCTATTTTTTTTTTTTTTTTTTATTTTGATTAGCACTATTTAGCAATTAATTATATTTTTATTATATACGTTATAGAGTTTGTTTTTAAATAAATTACACATAAATAAAATTGTTACTAAAAACTATTTTTTTTTTTTTTAACAAATTTACACTTAACAGAATTTAATTCAAATACTCATTGAAGTCCTGATGTAAATGATATTGGTGGTAGTAGTTACAGACGTATATTTTTTATTTGTTTTTAACAACATCGTACAATTTATAGGTGTAGTAGTAGAACAAGTAGTAGTATAGGAGTAGTAAATGTTTGTTGGGTAAGCATTAATTAGAAATGTACATGGAAGGGTTAATGTTAAAATTAATCAAAATACATACAATTGTGTGATGTATTTTTTTTTTTTTTTGTTTTATATACATATTTTTTTTTTATTAAATTAGCTACCTACTGTTATTCTGGATTAATGTTTTAAACGGTAAATAACAGATTATTAAAACGTGCTTAAGGAACTTTTAAGAAAGAGATGTGCATTATACCTGCCTTATTTATAAAAACTATAAAAGTTTTTTTAAACAGATTTTCTATAAAAACCCCTTTAAAAAACTATCCAATTTTTATAAATTAATATTTTTGTAATTAGTGTTTAAGGGTATTTTGCTTTTATACTTGTTTATATTTTACAAAGTTTTTTTTATATCTTTAATCGACTTGAACAGATTTTTAGCTAGACATAATCCTAAGTTAAATTAATGCTTAGTAAAAGTAAGGTCAATATAAAATTAATTTCGTCTTTTTTTATAAAACAAAAACTAAAACAAATCTTCACATGTAATCGCTACCCTGCTGATAACGAATATAAATTAGTCTAGTCTCTCAATAAGACATTATTTCTAGCTATAGTTGAAAATATGTGTATCTTAACTTGTAATTCTTGTTGATTCTTGTTGAAGACAAAAGACGATGTATGTATATTCAACAAGTACTCATAATTTTATTGGTATTCTACGAATTCACGTTTCTTATGTCTCGAGAAAAATTAAACGACGAATAACAAAGATAAACCTTGTACATTTAACTTTTAAATGTAGATGATATTAAGCTGGTTCTTTTCAAGTTCATTTCCAAGCCATATTTATTTATCAAGTTACCGCAGTTCGAATACCAGTTATTTGTTTAAATTTTTTAAACAATTTCAGTCGTAATGCATACAATAATCAAAGTTGTATCAAAGGTTTTTAAAACAAATTTCCTTAGAAAATCAGTTTAAACATTTCATAATTTTCATTCATACGGCAGTTAGTAAATATTTTTATACCCTTCTCCTGTGATGCCAAGGGTATATACTTTGTCATTCCGTTTGTAATTTATACAATATTTATTCCCGACCACATAAATTTTCTGAAAGCTTATGATTAGGGGAGTCGATTGAGTCATGTCCGTCTGGCCATGTGTTGGTTGAAATCAACTTTTAGAAATCCCCACAAGTTATTTAGATCTGTAGATATTCGGTAATGAATCGCTATTCAAGTCCAGCACGATCGCCCCTAAACTTTCTGAGATATGACCAAATAAACACAACTGCCTTTGATATTTCCCATATTTTTACCGAGAAAATCAAAAATTTTCAGCCCTAGATTAATTAATGGAGACGTTTGCTACTATCTTTGATATAGTATAGGGATATTCTTGAATTTTTTGGATAAATCTAATATGGCGTCCGAAGTAAAATGGCCAATATATGGGTCAAAAACCGTAATTAAAGCTTTGCCATCTTCAACCCCCAAAATATGGGTATGAAACTAAAGAGCTCGACCAGCAGAATGCAATAATTTTGAAAGAGTTCAAATCCAATATGGCTTCCTAAACAAAATGGCGTAAAATTTTTTTATTCAATCCATTAATATTGGTATCAAATGAAAGGGCTTGACTGCTAGAATAGAAAATAATAAAGTAGAATGGCATGTAACATTTTATCTAAGCTAATTTGCAATGTGGTCACAATGCCTACATGATGGTGAAGGGTATTATCAGATTCAGCATGGTCGAATATAGCGTTTTTCTTGTTGAGCTTTACTTTTAAAAAATTGACATCACCGATATTACTTTTAAAAACAATGCATACTCTATACACGACAACAAAAATTACAAAATTTTGTTTTTCACATCTCTAACTTTTTTTTATCCTAAACCAAAAATTATTATTTTTTTTTCTGTTTTTATACAATTTTAATTAAAACAATAAAAACATTACAGCAAGCACAACATTTGGCAAGACTAAAAAACTGAAAATCATGCAAAACATACAAAACAAAGTATACTTTATAAGGTAAGATAAAGAAATCTACATAAACTGGCTACAAATCAATTTGATTTAATTAATTTGCATTAAAATAAAATGTCATAAAATAATTACTTAACTGGACGGCATAAGTTAGTTTAGACAATACAAATATTTAAATTTGTAAATGTCTTTTAGTTATAGCAAGGTAAGTGAAAAATAAAAACCATTTTTAATAAACAACTTTTACATTTGTACAATTAACGTATAATAAATTAATTTTTATGTACTTATGTCTTTACCCTATTATTTAAAACAACCAATAATATATTTCATCTATTAACAAACAATAAAAGTAAGTAAAAGAGCTGCGCTTTTCAAATAAATTATGTTCATGCAGTATTTGTTTTAATTTAAGTTTAAAATAATTTTAATTAAAACTTTAACAAATTAAATAAATATATTTTTTAAATTAATGCAAAGAATAAAAGAATTCTTCTTGCTTTTTAGGATAAAATAATACAAAAAAACAAAACAACAAAAATTAAATTAAAAAAATTATTCAAAAATAATTTTTTAATTAAATTGTTTAATTTGTCATCCATTTTTAGTAGGGCAAAATGAAAATAAATTTAAAATAATTTTAATTTTAATTTCTGTAAAAATATATTAAGTAAACATTCAAAACAACAATAAATGCATTAAAAAATGTGAAAATAAACTAAAAATTATTTATGGATGTTTTGCTTTTTGTATTTTTTTTTATGCACATTCTATATTTAGATTTTAAATATGACTTAATTAAGCTTATAAATCAAACATTTCTTGCGTACTAACCTCTTGCAGTAGATCCTGTGAGGCAATCGCTTTTAAAACATTCTTTTTCGATGTCTCTTGTATTTCGCCGCCAATCATTAGTTCATCTAATATGAAATAGGCCTTCTCAAAATTAAAAATAATGTCCAATTCGCAGACCTAAAATATGTAACACAATGATGTAAAATAGATAATTATCAGTAAATCAAAATAAAATATAGGTATACCTACATATAAAGAGAATTTTTAAAGTTATTAAATTTTTATACACAATAAACCCCCCAAAATATGAATATTTCTTTTTCTTCCATTGGCTACTCTTAAATATGAACTTAGTAAAAAAGGCTCTAAAATACAAACAGCTATTTTTTGATTTTTTAAAAAAGATTTTACCCAGCCTGCACAATAGTACGACAATGTCTGAATCAGACAAGTCTTACAAATATCTGACTTTTTTTATGGACATTTCGTACAGATTTCTGTGACATGTCTGGGAAATTTAATGTACGACACGTCTGATAGATTTCTGGCTGATTTCGTACAGATATGTCGAAGGGATTTTATTCTTTTTTGTTTACTGACATGTCTGATAGATTTCTGACTGATTTCGTACAGAAATGTCTGAGTTGTTTTTATTTCTTTTGTTTAGGATTTTTTGTTTCTTTACAAATTAAAACGGATTTTTTTGCTCTTAACCAACTTTGTAATCTCGATTTTGTTTGTTTTACATATTGTTTATTAAGTCATAAAGTGCAACAAATAGGTGATATTAGGTTAGGTTAGGTTGAAAAGGAGGGGCATTAAAAGCCCAAACCCATGACAGGTATGCACTTATGCCCAGCTGGTATGTTGTGCGCTCCATGTGGAAAACGGAATTCCCAAATAAAAACCATAGCCAATTATGGCCTAGAGGCTTGGTTGCCGAAATTTAAATAAATAAACATAATTTCCCATAAATAACGGACTAGTCTAAGAACCCAGTCCCCTCAATGTAACTCCTTATGGATCTCCAGTTCCAAGTTCGGCATAGTATCCACTGTAAAATTCTCGCGCCTAATATGCCCAAACGCAGGACAATGACAGAGGTAGTGTACCAAAGTCTCATCCTCTTCTTCGCATGCTCTACATGTTGTCTTCTCAGATAATCTCATGCGAGCTAGATGGGTTCTCAACTCCGTATGACCTGTAATTACACTGGTTAATTTCCTAAGTGTAGGTCTACTTAGTCTCAGAATCTCTTTCGTTTTCCCAATATTTGGGTCACCCCATAGTATTCTTGTCACCTTACTGACATCAGTGCTTTGCCATTTTCTGACAGGTTCCTCAATCGCCCAACGTTTAAGTTCATCCTTAAATCGTTTAAGGGGTTTGGCGTTCTCCAAAGTTATAGTACTCAGAAGAGCTCCCATTTTGTATAATTTGTAAAGGTGATATTAAAAAATTTTATTTATTGGTTTGTTAAAAAAGTTTAAAAGTAATATAGAAAGTGATTGTTTTGTGCTTAATAAAAAATATATATAAAAAATGTCGCGTCAGGCTTTTCGGAAAAATGTTAAAGACGCGGATTTGGATTTTTAAGTTAGCTTAAAATATTTAAAAGAATTGTTTTAACTATTAAATCTAGCATATAAACAATGTATGTGAATATATGTAATTAAATAATAAATTAAATGAATTATAAAAACATTACATAAAACTGAGTTTTATTTTATTAAATATTTCAGATTTCTTTAAGAAATCTGTACGTTTAATCGGTTAAAATTACATCCGAAAAACTGTCAGAAATCCATACAAATGTCGTAAAGTAAATCAGAATTTCCCCTACTTTTTCTATCAGATTTCTATCAGACACGTCGGTTAAAAACTTAGAATTTCCCACGACGTGTCTGTTAGAATTCGTGTCAACCACTTAATATGTTTGGCGGTGAGAAGTCTGACAGAATTCGTATAGAATTCTTACTTGTTTGTCGACATTTTTTACAGACATATAACAGATGCCGGACAATTTTGCAGGCTGGGTATACTCTGATTAAACTGAATAGCAATTTGAGAGTTTCCACATGTGTATGCTTTTAATTTGTCTTCAGATGTCAATCAAAATTTCTTACATACACGTACTAGTCAGCGCTCAAATTCAACTCCATAATAAATTAATAAAATTTTACGTGAAAAGTTCTAAAATATGTATAAAAAAGGTTCATCTGCCGCAATCATAAAAAATATTTCACGTTTATTGAAGGCTTATTTGAAATTTTTTTTTACTACATCTGTCAAATAAGCCTTAATAAACTTTAAATATTTTTTTTATGAATAAGTTATAAGTAAGTCTTTAACTTTAAAAGAACAATTTTGAATTTTATATTTATGTAAAAGTGAAAGTGTTACTAATTCAGATGCTACTCGCATATATTAACAATCTTACAAAACTAATTAATTTGGTTCTAATTAGTTCATATTATCGCGAGTTCACTGTAATTAAAATTTTTTTTTAAAATACCTACCTATAATAATTTCTAAGATTGACATTTTTTAAAATACTAAAATACATTTAAGATTTTTAACAAAGTCACTAATAAAACTGTTTTGCTATAGGTATATCATTTGTAAGTACAAATTTTTAAATTGTAAATCTACTGAGAACTAGTGTAAATCTATTATTTATAATTTTTATACCCTTCACCTGTGGTGCACAAGGGTATATATAGCTTTGTCATTCCGTTTGTAATTTCTACAATTTTCATTTCCGACCCCATAAAGTATATATTTTCTGAAAGCTTATGAATAGTGGAGTCGATTAAGCCCTGACCGTCTGTCCGTCTGTCCGTCTGTCCGTCTGCCCGTCTGTCCGTGTGTTGGTTGAAATCAACTTTTAGAAGCAACTTTATGTTCCTCAGATCTGTACATGGTATCAATCTCTTGGAAATATCCAGGAATGAATCGCTATTGAAATTCAGCACAATCGCCCCATAACTTTCTGAGATATGAGCAAAAAACCACGACCACCTCTTTTTTTTTCACAATTACAACAACAACATACATACATACATACATGTAAAAAACAAACCAAACAAAAAAAATTACAAAAAAAAAAAAATATTAAAAATAAGAAAAAAATAATAAAAAAAACTACAAAAAAAAAAATTTAAAAAAAATTTAAAAAAAAAATTTTTTTAAAATTTTTCTAAAAAAATTTTTTTAAAAAATTTAAAAAAAATATAAAAAAAAATAATAAAATATAAATAATATATTAAATAAAATAAAATAATTTTTTTTTGGCTCAGCTGGGATTCGATGCTACATATATTTTAACCAGTATATACATATGCACGTATTTTATATGGGATGAATAGTGATACAAACAACTGTTATTGCATGACTACACGTTGTGAAGGGTATATAAGATTCGGCACGGCCGAATATAGCACTGTTACTTGTTACTACTCAAACCTAAAAATTTTGTTTTCGTAATTACAAACACAACATATAAAAAATCAGACGTATTTTGTTGTATATAGGTATAGGTACATATATGTAGATATCAAGAAATTAAACAAGTTTTTAAGAAATTATTGGGCCGTATTCATAAAAAATATTTTAGGTTTATTAAAGGCTTATTTGACAAATGTTGTAGAGAAATTTGTTTTATAAACCTCCTATAACTTTGTTTTTTTCATATAAAAATAAAAAAATTATAAAATTTATTAAAATAATAATCAATTCAATAAATTCATAAATTTTTCAATACTTACACTACCAAAATATTTATCCAATAGCTCAACATAACGGTGGATAATTTCCAATGTCAATAACTCATTATCATTTTGTTCAATAGCACAACAAAAATATAAACTGGCATAGCTAAAACCAAAAAAAAAAAAATATGTAAATAAATTTTCAAAAAACTAAATATAAACTATATAATAAATGAACTTAAGCCAAAATAAAAAATGGTTCACATTAAAAATTTACTAAATATAAACTTTTATAAACATACCGCTTATAAACGATTTTACAATCCTTCCATTCCAAAAACGAGCACATTTTGGGCTTGCGAGCCAAAATTGTAGTAACCAGCTCACGGGTAATCTTCTTCTTTACTTTGTCGGGATATGCGTTATACCATTTTTGTAAACGCAATTTTCCCTGGCGGCTAAAGAGTAACATAAAAAGCATCTAGAAATTAAAAAAACATAAAAAATATAAAAAATTGCACTTGTAGTACGTCAACTCTAATTTGTAAAAATAAAAAGCAGGATATTGGGATGCGTCATCAGTTTTAAATATTTAGTTAAATTATCTACGATATCAAACAATTAATATAACATACCATTTTGCTGGAATTAATTAAAACTTTTTATTGATTTTTAAAAGATCTTGTAAATATTTCTATTGCTATTCACAAAAATTCATACAAATGTAAGAAAATTTCAACTTGTAGTACACAGAAAAAAGTGATGAATAATGAAGACAGAAATGACAGCAAATGTCATTAAATGTATTTAGAGATAAAAAAAACGGAGTTGCTAACCCTTAAGGTTACCAGTTTATCTTAATTTCAAATTGTATATAATAGCGTAATTCACAATCTTGTGCAAATGGTCTTGCATCAGTGCACTGGCGAAAAAGTAAAATATATTTTTACTTTACACTAACAAAGTATACACAAATATAAAATATTTGCAATGGTGTAAATTTGTAATAGCAAATACCCAAGATTGTGAATACCGCCAATATAAAACTATATATATAAATAAATAAATAAATAAATAATTGAAAATTTTGTTTTATTAAATTTTTATTCTTATTTTGATTACACTTTTATTGCTCAAACTATAGCTAATTTTGAATCTGTGCAAAAATCTTTCCGCAACTTTTCTGTATATATTTAAATATAAAGAATAGTATAATATATAATTATCTTAAACTATGACCTTTTTGTTTTATGCTTGGGGAGCAAATAAAGTGAGATTGATTTATTATTGAATTTGAAAAATAATGTATATAACGTATAGTTTTTTATATTTTTATACAAAGGCTATGTTTTTGCGTTTTAACTATGTAATATATTTTAATTGTCATTTGCAGCGTTATATTACGGAATTTCAATTAATAATAATAGGTTATTGTCATAGTACGCAAAAAATTATGTTTGTGAATACAATTTCATTTTTTTCGCTTGTTTTTTGGATTATGCTCTGAATTAAAAAAGATAAAAGTTGTGAGTCAAATTCTATTTAGTATTTTTATTTTTTTTCATTCTTTTCACAAATAATATAAAAATATTTTTTTTTATTGATTTCGTTTGCAATACAATTTTTATTTTTAAAATTCGTCGTGTTTCATTCCTCTCACAAATTTAATATATTTCATTCTAAGCAAAATGAATCAAAAACGAATAATTTGTTTTACAAATTTCCTCTTTTTATTTGTTGTTGTTTGTGGTATGAAAAAAATCTTAACATTAAATAATGTACAGTAGCAATCATAATAATTTAAACAACACAATGCGTTCTTAACAGATTGGATTTTGCTTATATGTATATAAATAGCTGTATCGTGTATAAATATTATATTTTATATATCCATACATACATATATAATATTTTTATCCTCATAAATTTAATTATAATTGATTTAAAGATGCGGGCAAGAAAAACAACTTTATAGGTCTAATAAAATAATTAGGCATTTATATAAAAAGGTAAAGTCTTAAAAGGATATGCGTATTAGCAAAACACATATATAAACATATGTATATACCTGAAAATGTAAACAGAAAATTCATTATATTCCTAATTTTTTTTACTCAGTAAAGTAAAAATCCTTGTTTGTCTTAAATTGAAACTCGGTATAAAAGCTACTTTATATATAAGCATATGTCAAGCGCCTATAGGTAAAAGTTGTGTGTCACACTGTACCCAATGCCTCTTTTAACAACAACAATACCTAAAAAACAAACGACATCAATAAAAAGGTATATGTGAAAATCATCCCTTGCAAGGAATACAACACAAAAATTTTTTTTGGCGCCATATAAAAAAAATGTGTGTATAGAAAAATATGTAATACAGTCGGATTCGGTTAAGCTGCCGCCGTTTAATTGAAGAAATCACTTAACTACAATTAAATATTTTTACTATATTTTAAAGAAAATGAGTTCGCGTAAGGGAAAATCAGTTTTACAGCTTTTATGTTTTTAAAGCTACAAACTTCAATAAAGCAAACACTGCTTAGTAGAAAAAATTTCTTATTAATATACGACGAAATACAATGCGAGAGCTAATTTGTTGCACTGTAGTGCAACATTTTCTCTTATTTTGTTTAAAACAATATAAAAAGTAGAAAAGCTATTTAACCAAAATGGTTTCAATTTGTCCAACGTTTTTTATTAATGAAAATCTTGCATAAGCCAAAAAAATAAATCCTTCAATTATCAAATTCCCTTACCCGAATCCGACTGTATACGTGTAATGTTTGTAAGTATGATGTTTGTGTACCGCTTAGCATTTTAAAAAACCAACTCACAATTAAGAAGTATTGCTTTTATGAATGCAAGAAATACAAAAACAAAAACATACGTATGAAACATTGTTCTTCCGGCGCCTAATATTCTTAATAAAATTGTGTATGAATTCATGTCCCAAAAAATTAAAAAACAAGTTGCCACAAGTATTAACCTAAGATTCTTTACAAAAATTCCCATAATACAATTTTAACAAATTTATTGATTTGTATTAGTTTAATTTTTATTTTTTCATCGGACAGTAATTCAAAAAAGATATATATATGAGCCTAAATAAAAACAAAATATATAAAAATAAATATTATATCATATGTAATTGTTCCGTGGTTTCGTTTTTTATTGTTACATATTCAATTAAATTCTTATTTAGTTTTACTAAAAGCAAATTGTTTATAGTATCTTTTGATCTCATTTTTGTTAATATTATTGAGAGAGCACTAAAAGCTCTTTCGACGGAAACTTGTGTTGCCGGGACAATAAACTGAAGGAATTTTTCATGGCTGATATATTGTGAAGATACGATCAAACTACTTGTCAAGCCTTTCGTAGTATTTGTAAAAATGTGTTTGTTTGTATTATACCGTGGCATTGTTGTGTGTCTCTTTTTATATCAATCATTATCGGTGTAACACATACAATCACATTTTTTACAAAGCCTATCACAATGCTTTCTAAGTTGCTTGAAGCATTAAATAACAGCAGGCTGGCGACTTAAATCTGTCCAAATTGAAATACATACGATGTTTGACGCCATCATAGCTGCACGGCTACATTTGGCGGTGGCGCCTATATAATTTTGAATGTACATGTTTTTATAACAAAAACTTTTAGGGATAAAAAAGAACGAAAATTGTATGTACATTTATTTATAAAACTAATCTACGATTCAAGTAAAAATTCCACAAATATAATAGAAAAAATCAGATAAATCAGATTCATAGTTTTTGTTTTATTATACCTAAGCCTTATTTGTATTTTTGTTGATCACTTAATATTTTACATGCATATATTCATACGTACATACATGCATAAAATATATTAACTAAAAATTATAATTTTTTTAATATATTCTTTAATTCCTAAAATGGTAAAATTGTTCCCATTAACACAACAAAAATGATAAACTACAATGGCAACGCTGCTAACTTTTCTTCAAGGAAAATAAAAATTCTATTTGTGAATCGATTTTTTTTTAATTTTTCGATTATGTTCTTTGAATGAATGATTCATGTAAGGAATTTTATATATAAATTGTGGTGAGAAATTTATTTTAAATTTTTTTAAAATATCATTTGTCTCGCAACTTTTATTTTTAAAATTCGGAAAACAAAACAAATTATTCGTCACAATGTGGAAAATTTAATTCATTCAAATTAATATCATTCATGATTAATATCTATTCGATTGATTTGCGTACTATGGTTATTGTTGTTATTTTCTAATATTTTATTTATTTATTAAATACGTGAAAACGCTTTATACCGGAAAAAAAAACAATTTGTTTTTAGGAAATCAATTAAAAACATTATCTGGCAACACGTTTTTGGTAATTGACATTTGTCTTTTGCTTATAGTGATATAGTGTGGTGTGTTGTACACGTTTTCGTGTGTGGGTGTGTGAAAATTGGTTAAAATTGCAAGAATTTTTTCATAAATATCCTTAAAATCGACTTTTTTGTGAATAAAGGCAAGAAGATATGTCTTTAAAATTAACGGCAAATGTTAATAATCCACCAATAAGTAAGTTGAAATAGTTTATCAGTTCTTAAAACTGCTTAAGATTAAATGACGATGGCATAGTAAAATGGTCTCAGGCCTTTAAATAGATTTAATTTAATGCGAATTTATTATCCTATTTAATTTAACAATTATAGGTGGTTTAGCTACAGCTCATTTAATCAATGACACTGTGGCAATAGAAATTGTCTGGGGAAATGAAACTTCTTTGTTATATCCAGATGGCCGACGTCTATCTTGCTATTCCAACAATGATGTGTTGCGTGCTTTGGCGAGAATTGCCCCAGCATATAAACTGTACGGCGAAACTGCCATTGAACGTACACAAATTGATCATTGGTTGTCATTTTCGCTGACATGTGGCGAAGACATATCTTGGGCCATGAATTTTCTTGATAAATCTATAGCGCCGGTTACTTATTTGGTTGCCAACAAGTTAACCATTGCGGACTTTGCTTTATACAACGAAATGCATTCACGGTACGAGATTTTGGAAGCCAAAGGTATACCTCCACATGTACAGAGATGGTACGACTTGATTAGTGCACAGCCACTAATTCAAAAGGTTTTACAATCTTTGCCTGATGAAGCTAAAATTTCCTCCAAACAAGTTAATCGTTCAAAGAATACTAAGGAAACATTATCGACTACACACGGCGAACGCAAACAAGAGGGAAAATTTGTTGATTTACCTGGCGCCGAGATGGGTAAAGTTGTGGTACGTTTCCCTCCGGAAGCTTCTGGTTATTTGCACATTGGTCATGCAAAGGCTGCTCTACTGAATCAATATTATGCTCAAGCTTTTAATGGCAAGCTTATCATGCGTTTCGATGACACGAATCCTGCTAAAGAAACTGTAGAATTTGAAAATGTTATTTTAGGCGATTTGGATTTGTTGAACATAAAACCTGATGTTTTTACACATACCTCTAACTATTTTGATTTAATGTTATCGTATTGTGAACAATTAATAAGTGAGGACAAAGCTTATGTTGACGACACACCACCGGAGCAAATGAAGGCTGAACGTGAACAAAGAATCGAATCTAAGAATCGCATGAATAGTGAGTGATTTTTCTAACTAATATTTTTCAATATTTTAAAAACTTTTTTCTTAGATATGGCCACAAATATATCCATGTGGAAGGAAATGGTAAATGGTACTGAATATGGTCAAAAATGCTGCGTACGTGCTAAAATTGATATGTCTTCACCCAATGGCTGTATGCGTGATCCCACTATATACAGATGTAAAAATGAGCCTCATCCTAGAACGGGTACAAAATACAAGTAAGACATATTTTTTATTTTATTCATCATCTACATAACCTTGGCATTAGCGTATATTGTTAAATATGGCTATTAAGTATACAAAAATTGTCAATAATAAATTTTCTTTTTTGCTTTTAGAGTCTATCCTACTTATGATTTTGCTTGCCCTATTGTTGATGCCATTGAAAATGTAACACACACTTTACGTACCATGGAATATCATGATCGTGATGATCAATTTTATTGGTTTATTGATGCCTTGAAACTACGCAAACCCTACATTTGGGAATATAGTAGATTGAACATGACTAATACTGTCTTGTCCAAACGTAAACTCACCTGGTTTGTAGAGTCCGGTCTGGTAGATGGTTGGGATGATCCCCGATTTCCTACGGTGCGTGGCATTATTAGACGTGGTATGACTGTTGAAGGTCTGAAGGAATTTATTATTGCCCAAGGCTCCAGCAAGTCGGTGGTATTTATGAATTGGGATAAAATTTGGGCTTTCAATAAGAAGGTAATTGATCCCATTGCTCCACGTTATACTACCCTCGAATACGAGAATCGTGTTGTGGTAAATGTTGAGGGTGCAAAAAAAGAAAAGGTCGAAGTGCCTGTCCACCCCAAAAACGAATCTCTGGGTAAAAAAGTTGTTACATTAGGTCCCAAAATATATATTGATTATGTTGATGCTGAAACATTGAAAGAAGGTGAAAATGCAACCTTTATCAATTGGGGCAACCTCACTATCAACAAAATTAACAAAGATTTGACCGGTAAAATTTCCAGTGTTGATGCTTCTTTAAATCTGAGCAATAAAGACTTTAAAAAGACCATTAAGTTAACTTGGTTGGCTGTTGAAGATAGTGTTGAAGAATATCCACCCACTTATTGCGTCTACTTTGATAATATCATTAGCAAGCCAGTTTTGGGTAAAGATGAAGACTTTAAGCAATATATTGGACACAAAACTCGTGAAGAACAGAAAATGTTGGGTGATCCAGAATTAAAAAAGTGCAAAAAGGGTGATATAATCCAATTGCAACGTCGCGGTTTCTTTAAAGTTGACAACGCTTATAGCCCACCCAGTGCTTACTCTAATGTACCTTCGCCAGTAATTTTATTTTCAATTCCTGATGGTCATACTAGGGATATGCCTTCATCGGGACTAAAAATTAATGCTGCAACCAATCAGGAGGCAAATAAGGCGGTAAGTCTTCTGGATTTTGTTTAAAAGTTTTTGAACTAAACACTGGAAATGTATGAATGTGTGATTTAAGTTTGCATTTGTTATTAATTCAGCATATTTTGTATATAATTTTTTAACCTCATTTTTCTTTTTTGTTGAGATAAATTGGTTGAATTTCGACTCGTTACTAAAAAGCTGAGCAAAATGTTCTTAATTGATTTTAATTCATACTTCATCAAATCACTATTTCTTGTGAAAATTTTTGATGTTTTTTTTCATCTTTGTTCTAATTTCACTATTGAACTATATTAAATTTAATGATCTTGCTTTTAAGCCATTTTCTTATGCTTGGGTTGCTCTTTACTCTTCCTTAAAAAAAAAACATTTTACCAATATTATTCGACTTGTTTCCATACACTTAAGCGAACAATTAGGTTTTTTTTTTGTTAGAATAGGCTTGTTTTAAGCTAAACATCGGTTAATTTATATTCGTTGAGCCAACGAGAAATTAGTTTTGGTACCAACAAAAATGTAACGGTCCTTAATTAAAAATTTTTATTTTCGGATATTACAAATAAATTTTTCATCGCTTTAGCAGCAATTAATTTTGCTTCTAGGATATCATTTCAGAAGTTTATTTCCTTTGGACGATCTTTCGTGATCTGCTAATGTTTCTAACAATTTCGAAACAAATTTGACTCATTATTATTCATATTTATTAAAATCGGTCGGAGATCACCAATTCAATAACATTTTTTACCCATTTTTAATAAAAATTATTTCTTGTAACCAAACACGCTTGTTAAGATGGTTTTTGTTTGTGATTTATTTGAGATTTTTTTATTTTTTAAAGGTTACTAGAAATTGTTAAAATACGGCGGAGTGCTAATTGTAAGGTACATAGTTGCCTTTTTTTACTTATGCGTGATTGAGTAGCAAACATCCAAATAAACATTCACATGTTATATTAGTAGGATAAAGATAAATAGTATTTTTCTTTGGTGGCTGGTATTGTATTAAGTATGAGAAAGTTAATATATTTCATTAGCAGGATATCGAAAAATTAAAAAAGCTTAAATAAAGTATACTAAGCAGGTATTGTGCTAATTAGATGACCAACACTGTACATTTGTATGCACATTACAAATTTATTTTATTTTTAAGTGCCTCTAGATTTCACAAACAATTTATATATGTATGTATATATTTATTTTTTTTTTTGAAACTCGACCGTTTATGGCTTAGCGACTTAGTTAAAAAACTCAAATAAATACAAGTTACTTATCGAATTTAAAAAATATGAACTTGAAAGAAATTTATAAATATTTTTTTATGAATTTGACAGCCAATATTTATTTAAAAAAATCAGCTGTATATTAACATCACCTCACAAATAAATAAACCACAAGCATACCACCATACTTTCATTTGTTTAATATTAATTTGACAACATTCAGTTTGTATAGAGTTAAGTAACGGAAAAACAAACTTGTTTTTGCATATGTAAATATTTTTACACATACAAGTGCTAGCACATAGAAAGACCATTATTGTTGTTTTGTATTTAAAGAATGTGTGCTGTCCATGGTTAAATTATTATTCTTATGAACTAATATTAATGTGTATTTTTCTTCTTGAATGAAGAGAATATGCTGACGTATACACCAGTATTATCAAAAACGAATATTTTTAACAAAATTTATAAAATTTTTCTTTTAGCCTACAACAAACGGTGTTGCTGCTAATGCTGTTGTAGATTTAAATCAAAAGATTGTTAAACAGGGTGATATTGTACGTGATCTTAAAGCTAAAAAAGCTGAAAAAGCAGAAATTGATGCTGAGGTTAAACAGTTATTATCTTTAAAGGCTGATTATAAGGCTGCTTGCGGTAAAGATTGGAAGCCAGAACAAACTATAAAAGACACTAAAAATAAAGATCTTGTAGCATCCAGTACTAATGATGCAAATAGTGTAAACGATAGCATTATTAAACAAGGCGACTTGATTAGAGATCTTAAGGCTAAAAAGGTTGCTAAAACTGAAATCGATACACAGGTTGGAATTCTCTTGGATTTAAAAGCTCAATTTAAAGCATTAAGCGGTCAGGATTGGAAACCTGGTGTACAAATACCAGCAGTTCAACCTCTCTTTTCTAATCCTGCTGTCAATAACATAGAGGTGGTTTTGAAAAAAATTGTTGAGCAAGGAGACAAAGTGCGTCAATTAAAATCCGCTAAGGCAGATAAAGGGGCTGTCGATGCTGAAGTAAAATCCTTGTTAAGTTTCAAGGCTGAATACAAACAATTGACTGGATGTGATTGGAAACCTGGTGTAATAGCTCCCATTGTAGTGAAACAAGAAAAGTGTCCAGATTTGCCCTCAGCCTGCTCCGTTACTGAACTATTGAATAAAATTAATGCTCAAGGTGATAAGGTGCGACAACTCAAGGCCAATAAAGCTGACAAAGCTTCAATTGAAAGAGAGGTGAAACTTTTATTGGCTCTGAAAACTGACTATAAAAGTCTTTCGGGACAAGAGTGGACCCCTGGCTGTGTAGCTCCTGCAAATACGGTTAAAACTGAAGCTATTGACTTAACAGCCACAGATTCCGATTCGGAGATAGAAGTCGTTTTGGACAAGATTAAAGTTCAAGGCGATAAAATACGCAAATTAAAATCGGAAAAAGCTGCTAAAGCTTTCATTGATCCCGAAGTACAGTTATTGCTAAAACTCAAATCAGAGTACAAAGTGTTGGCTGGTGTAGATTGGACGCCAGATGCTAAGGTTGAACTAAAGGTCGCTGAAGTTAAGCAAGGAGTAAAAATGGCTCCTACATTGGAAAAAGATTTCATAACAAAAGAAATCAATGAGCAAGGTGAAAAAGTGCGCAAAGCTAAAGCCAATAAGGCCACCAAAGAGGAAATTGATATGGAAGTAGCTAAATTGTTGGCTCTAAAAGCTAAATATAAAGAAGTTACTGGTATCGATTTTCCTATACCTGGTCGCAGTGGCGGTAGTTCGAAAAAATCTGTTCAAGAAAAAAAGGAGGCTTCCAAAACTGCTAAGCCTGTGAAAAAAGAATCAGAGCCTACTACCGGCTCAGTAAAGAAACAAACTCGCTTAGGCTTGGAAGCCACCAAGGAAAGCAATTTGCCGGAGTGGTATTCCCAAGTCATAACAAAGGGTGAACTCATAGAGTACTACGATGTGTCAGGTTGTTATATTTTGCGCCACTGGTCGTTCGCCATTTGGAAATTCATTAAGAACTGGTTTGATGCTGAAATTACTAAAATGGGTGTTAAGGAGTGTTACTTCCCCATCTTTGTGTCTAAGGCTGCTTTGGAGAAGGAAAAAGATCATATTGCTGACTTTGCTCCTGAAGTGGCTTGGGTTACGAAGTCGGGTGAATCGGATTTGGCTGAACCCATTGCTGTACGTCCTACCTCTGAGACCGTTATGTACCCTGCTTACGCCAAATGGGTTCAATCATATCGTGATTTACCTATTCGCCTTAATCAATGGAACAATGTCGTTCGTTGGGAATTTAAGCATCCACAGCCATTCCTACGCACTCGCGAATTCTTGTGGCAAGAAGGTCATACGGCCTTTGCCAGCAAAGCAGAAGCCGACAAAGAAGTCTTAGATATTTTGGAACTGTATGCCCAAGTTTACACAGATCTAATGGCCATACCAGTGGTTAAAGGTCGTAAGACCGAAAAGGAGAAATTTGCTGGTGGCGATTATACCACAACCGTAGAAGCTTTTATTTCAGCTTCTGGTCGTGCAATTCAGGGAGCCACCAGTCATCATTTGGGACAGAATTTCTCTAAAATGTTTGAAATCGTTTATGAAGATCCCGACACACAGCAGAAGAAATATGTCTACCAGAACTCTTGGGGCATTACCACCCGTACCATTGGTGTCATGATTATGGTGCATGCCGATAATCAAGGCATTATTCTGCCACCACATGTAGCTTGCATTCAAGTTATTGTTGTACCTTGTGGCATAACCGTTAACACCAAAGATGCAGAAAAAATTGAACTTTTGGATGCTTGCCGCAACTTGGAGAAGCAATTGTGTTCAAAAAGTATTCGCTGTGAAGGAGATTATCGTGACAACTATTCTCCTGGTTGGAAATTTAATCATTGGGAGTTAAAGGGAGTACCCGTGCGCATCGAACTTGGCCCAAAAGACATGAAGGCCCAACAAATTGTTGCCGTACGCAGAGATACGGGCGAAAAACTCGTATTGGCAATGGAGGATGTTGAATTGAAGATTTCTCATCTCTTAGAGACCATTCACGATAGTATGTTAGCCAAGGCTAAGATTGATTTGGAAAGCCATACCAAGGTCACCAAAAACTGGGCCGATTTTTGCAAACTTTTAGATCAAAAGAACATTTTGCTATCACCCTTCTGTGGTGAATTAGCGTGTGAGGATAATATAAAAGCTGATAGCGCTCGGTAAGTTCTATTGTATAAATTGTAAGAAAAATTCAAAAAACATTATATAATTTCTGTTAATTGTAGTGATGAAGATGCTGAACCTGGTGCACCGGCAATGGGTGCTAAATCTTTGTGCATACCTTTTGATCAACCCGCCCCAATTACTGCTGCCGATAAATGTATTCATCCGGGCTGCACAAACAAACCTAAATATTTTACTCTGTTTGGGCGCAGTTATTAAAACTTAAAGTGTTGTTTCTAGTTGACAAATAAGAGATTTAATCAATATTAAATTTAAAAAATTGGTTTTTCTTATTCTCTGTATTTAATTTATATTTTTTTTATTATTATTAAAAATATATGTATGCAAAAAATCTATTTTAAAAAGTGTATACTTCATTAGTTGTGTGATTTTCAATGGTATTATAAGTAATATTTTGTTCTATAAATCTGTTGAGATAGATGTTTTATTTATTCAACGTCGATATATGGAGATAAAAAGAAAATTTTTTTAGTTGTAAAAATTCAAGGTTTACAATAGACATGCTTAATAATTAAAATTTAATATTTGTGTGTTCGTATTTTATGCCAAAACCACTTGCCCTAACGTGAAAAATCATTTTTTTCTGCACTTTCAGGAAAGTTATGCAAGTATTTTTTTTTAATAAATAGGACCATGAGGAAGGTCCATCACAAAAATGTATGTGGTCACTATTATTTTTCTTTTTTTTTGGTTAACAGCTGTTCAAAACTTTTAAAACAATTTGGTCGTTGTTATTAAATTTGCATTACCGTTTTTAACTTGAACTTTTTTGCTTTATTTTCTTTAGTTTTTACTAACTTTTTCTGCTTTTATTTAAAACTTGTTATGTTAAGATTTTTAAATGATTTGGTTGTGACCAAACTTAGTTGACACTCAGACGATTCTGGGTTGTGTTGACGTCCATATATACATTAATTTCAGTGGAGTTGTAAAATATTTGTGGTGTAAATATGCTTGCGTATGCTTTGCACACATCTGTTCAGGACTAACTAATAAATAATTTAACAAGTAGTTACATTGAAAATAAAAAATTTTATTAATTTTATAAATTGTAACCCCAAAAGGGGTTAAAATTTACATTAGTCTTAAAATTTAAAATTTTTAATAACATATTTATTTGATTTTATAGTAGTTATTTAAAAATAAATACCAACTTTTCAATATTTTTCAAATTCTTAAAATATTAACAGGAATACGTGCAATATTGTGCACATAACGTACTTTTTATTATTGGGATACTGCCTTTGATCTGCTGGCATCTGCAGCAACATTTTCATCTTCCTTAACATCATCACCTAAAGCAGCCATATCTAAACCACTCTCATCTTCACCGTCATCATCACCACTGCCTCCTGATTTATTATAGATTGTGGGAAACTGTGTAAAACAATCCTGCATGGTACGAAACGCTTCATAACAATCGGAACCCTTGGGTTCAGCTTTGCTGTAATGGAAACAAGAGAAAGCATCACGAAATTCAACATTACAGGGGCCTGTGGCCATGCCACCCAAACAGGGACAGCTCCAATTGATTTCGCCATCTTTTGTAATCAATCCCTGAGCTGGTTCTGGTGGTGGAAGTTCTATATCGGGGGGCGAGGCGTGATCTTCTTTTGTAGCAAATATCACTACATCTTTTCCAAAAACTTCTTTAAAGCTGTAGGACATTTTATTTTAAGAAAAATCTAAAGGTTTTGCAGAAGTATTAAGTATTTTAAAATGACACGGTATTTCTTGGAAATAACCAATCAAAGTAATAGCAGCTTTTGTTTGTGTTGAAAACGTCTGGGGTACTTTTAAAATCCCTCGTTTCTGTTCAGCGTCAAATTTGACTAGTTCTAACTCAGTTTGTCCACCAATCTCACCAAAGAATTCGCTTAAGGACGACTCTATGCTACCTTGAAAATAGGCTGGTGTAATAATAGCCGTGGTATTCTCTCTAAGTTTCCTTTATTTCAAGTGAAAAAAAATCATTATTCCTAAGACATCACAGTGTTTTTTTATATTAACTTACAACTCCACATCCAAGTAGCAGTAATCGTTCATTATTTAGTTGCACATTAGCAACTTATTCTAGTCCTATTTATAAAATTGTTTAAGAATCAAATTCTTTCTAGGAATTTTATGTAAGTTTTTGTTAGGTTATATATTTATATCTGCTGTTTCTGTTATAAAAATACTAGTGCTAATGTTGCCAACATTATTAACAAATTGTTGGTAATGGGGAAATCAAAATTAACATTGTGGTAACACATTTTAATTTTGCCATTTTCCACTGCGTTTTTTTTTCTCTGACGTAAAAATGCATTTACTCCCCCATAATATTAATATAAAATGAAAGGGTTTGACCAGTATAATACAGTTAACTATGAAAATTTAAAGATGTCGTCTGAAAAATTAACTTTTTTACACATTTACTTAAAACAAAAAAGTGACGTCATTAAATATGTTAAGCGTTTTTTTAATTAAAAATTAGTTATTTTTGGTATATCTGCAGTATTGTAATCAATTTTTATTTTGTTTTCTTAAATTTTCCCTAATATCTATTTATTGTCTATACCCAAGGCATATAAACTCCAGGTAGACGCACCATGTATTTTGTTGCCATAAAAAACTTCCTAAATGTCTAAACAAAAAAGAAAAGTAGTAGCAAAATGTTAGTAAATAAAATATATATATATGATACATATGTACATATCTAGTACACAATCAAGATACTTAAATGAGAAAAAAGGGTAAACAAATTTTAGCCTATGGGAAGAAAAATGCATAAACAAACCAATGATCAGCTGTGGACTTAAGTCTACCTGGAGGTGCCTGGAGGTTAATATACTATGGTCTATACCTGATAATTTTTTCATTACACGGCTTTCAGACTAGGCAAGTCACTTGCGCAAGTGACTTGCGCAAGTGTTGTGTTTATTGGCAAAAGGGGTAAGGTCGGGTTAAGAGGAAGAAACTTGCTCATTTTTGAGTACACACTTGCCTGTACTCGGCAAGTACGAGCAAGTTTTTGTTGAGAAACTAAAAACAAAAGAGTAATAAAAACAAACAAGAGTGCTATATTCGGCCATGCCGAATCTTATATACCCTTCACAACGTGTTGTCATGCAACAACAATTGTTTATGTCACCATTTATCTCATATGAAATACGTACATACAAAACATACATATATAAAAACATCCCATTGTAATATTATACATTTAGTTTACTTATGTGCTTAAAAAAAATAAATTAAAAGAAAAATTAAAAATAAAACAATAAAAATTTGAATAAAATATAAAATGAAAAAAATTTTTTGGCTCACTCTAACCAGTATACCACGTTTGTATGTATGTGTAGATAATTGATAATTGTAGAAATTTCAAACGGAATGACAAACCTATATATACCCTTTTTCACTGTGTGAAGAGTATAATAAGTAAAAGAGAACGAAACTTGGGCAAGTCAGTTGCTGAGTCTGAACATGAAAGCAAGTTCAAAGAAAAATAAAAGAAAATAAAAAACTAACTTAAGCAAGTGACTTGCCTAGTCAGAAAGGGGTGTTACATGACTGGCATCACTTACAATATTGCCACCCCTATTGATCTTGTAACGATTAATCAATTTTTTCTGAACACACCCTCAGAACTAGAAAAGTACGTTCAGCGCTATCTATGTTGTGAAAATAATATACGTCGCATACAAGCGGGATATCAAAAAATTGAATTTAATAAAAAAATAACATAATTATATTACAATTTATTGTTTTATCTCATTTGTGGATAAATAAATGAACTGTCAGGAGGAAGATAGATCTTTGGCTACAGTCACCACCACTGACTGTGAAGAAGATGAAGACTTTGGCCCACTGCCTGTAACAAAATTAGAAGTTAATGGTATAACTAGGAATGATATTCAACGTTTAAAAGCAGCTGGTTATCATACAGTAGCGTCAGTTGCATTCGCTCCCAAAAAGGAGTTGTTAAATATAAAGGGGTTTTCGGACAATAAGGTAGACAAGCTACTGGAACATGCCTCTAGTTTAGTGCCAATGGGTTTTACTACTGCTCTATTTTTCTATCAAAAACGTTCGGAAATTATTATGCTTACGACCGGTTCGAAGGAATTGGATAAGTTGCTAGGTGGGGGCATTGAGACTGGATCGATTACAGAACTGTTTGGTGAATTTCGTTCGGGCAAGACACAGCTATGCCATTCTTTGGCCGTTACCTGTCAATTGCCCATAAGTCAAAATGGCGGCGAAGGTAAGTGTCTGTACGTCGATACTGAGGGTACTTTTCGACCGGAACGTTTAGTTTCTATTGCTGAACGTTATAAATTGATCAAGGACGATGTTCTGGACAATGTAGCGTGTGCTCGAGCATTCAATTCGGATCATCAGACACAACTGTTAATGAAAGGAGCTGCTATGATGGTAGAATCAAGGTGAGTTTAGCTTTAAAAATTTATTTAGCATAAATTTCCAAAAACGTCTGTTTCAGGTATGCTCTTATCATAGTGGATAGTGCTACGGCATTGTATCGCACGGATTATGCTGGCCGTGGAGAATTGGCTGCTCGTCAGATGCATTTGGCTCGGTTTATGCGTTTACTTTTACGTTTGGCTGATGAATTTGGCGTCGCTGTTGTTATCACCAACCAAGTTGTGGCTCAAGTTGATGGCGGTGCTATGTTTCAAGCAGATGCTAAAAAACCAATTGGAGGCAATATCATTGCCCATGCTTCAACTACTCGATTGTCGCTGCGCAAAGGTCGTGGTGAAACCCGTATATGTAAAATTTATGATTCTCCCTGTTTGCCTGAATCGGAGGCAATGTTTACCATTCAGCCCGATGGTATTGGTGATGCGAAAGAATAGTTTTTATGAAATATATTAAGGGTATATTTTTTTGGTTCATTAGCATAGTTTAAGATTGACTTAGGCTTATTTTTTTATAAGTACTTACAAATAAATCGTGAAAAGTGTTATTGGTTTACAGGGTAATCCCATTATATATCTATATATGTAAATTGAAGTTCGAGTTTTAGATTGTATATTACTAAATTTTACGGCTTTTTTGATGGGTATCGATAACTTACATTTTTGAATCCATCATTGCCATTTTACGTTATAAGGTCCAGGCCATAAAGCTCCACACTTTGCAATCCCTTGCTGTCCTTTACGTCATAACAGCCCTGTCTGACATCCACTTCCTTAATTCGTCCACAATTTCATTGCCGACACCATAGTCCCCTGCGTCCTAATATAGTTTGAAGTTGAAGAAACCCATAATGCCACGAAAAGCCATTGTACAGTCCCTAACCAGCGGATTAGACATAGTGAATCCAACCCAAGCATTCAAATTGTAACCTTTTTTTATGGGTGTGGCCCTGCCCACTTTTCTAATCACAAAATTATATGGTTATGACAGCTTAGTATGTGTACAAAGTTTCAGAAAAATCGGTTCAGTGCAAGTACCTCAAAATTAAAACTTTTTTATGGGCGTGGCCCCGCCCACTTTTCTTATCACAAAATTATTTAGTCATGACAGCACAATATGTGTGCAAAGTTTCAGAAAAATCTGTCAAGTGCAAATAGCTAAAACTGATAACTAATTTAATGGGCATGGCACCGCCCACTTTTTTCCACCCATAAACACTCCCTGGTATGTGTACAACAACTTGCCAAAGTTTGAGTCCGATCGGTTTTACAGTTTCGGAGTCTATAGCTAACACACACACACACACAGAGTTTCACTTTTATATATATAGATAGTAACCTACATATATGTCGAGTACCCAAGTACTCGATAATTTTACAAATCTATAATAAATACTATTTTGGTTTCTTTTTTTTTTACCCCAAAATCGTATTCATACATTCTTAACCATATACATACATGCATTTATACGTGTTTGTACTAACCTTTAATTTATTATTAAACTTTGAATAAATTATAAAAGAAATGGATCACATACCTAAAGAATTGGAAGAAACTCAATTAAATCTTCAAGTAGTAATTGATCCAGAAACAAAATGTGTCACTATGAAAACACATACAGAAGTCATGGATACGAAAAATTCTGAAACCGTACCGCCAGTTATCATACCAAATGATCCACTACACCACCCACACTTAGATGAAAAAGATTTAGAAAAAATGAGCGAATTGGATAGACTAATTTATAAAGAACGACAACGTCTCCTAAATCTCCAACGACCGAAAAAAGCAAATACTAATAAGAGACACCTGCCTAAGGACCAATCAAGCAATTCTGATCAATCCGAAACGGACACTTTCTGGCACGAATTAACACAAACTGAAAAAACAAGGTTACGTATGCGTAAATTGCGTGAACGAGAAACATCAGAAGAACGAGATTTACGCAGGTTTCGCCATCGCATTAATATAAATAAAGTACGTCTTCTGCAAAAATTGCGAAACTTTGAAGATGAAAACTTTCTTAAGGAAATGAGGAAGCGCAGTACGGATAGAATAAAACGAAAACGCTTAGAAATCAAAACAAAGGAAACTCCAGAAGAAAGTTTAATGCGAAAAAGACAAGCAAGCTCAAAAAGCCGTCTGGCGAAAATACGACGTAAAGCATTTGGAACGCCCGAAGAACTACGTGAGGAAAAAGAAAAACGCTTAGCGTACATGGAAAGATTCTGGGCACGACATACCAGAGAAGAACGTCGTGCTATCCAAAAAGCGAATAGAGAAAAATATAAAAGACGCCATCAGAAGAATACCAATGAATGGAAAAAAATTGAAATGATTGTAAAGGGCGCACCATCAGAGGAAAAAGAAGTTGGAGTGACATCCGAGATAATTGAAATAATTTGAATATACATACATATTACCTACAATAAAACATTTGTAAGGATCTATTATTTTTTTGCAATACTTAAGTTTTTATATATCTATAAGTTTAAACATTATGTTGTTTTATTTATTTAGTCATTTAAAATGCGTATATAATAACATTTTTCCAAACAAATATTTGGAATAGCAAACACACACTGACAGAGTTTAACTTTTATACATATACATATATGTATGCTTTTTATTCCCTACACCATCATAAGTAGAAAGTGTTACTTGTTTTAGTAACGTTTGCAACTCGACGAATTCAATTTTCTGATTATTCTTTGGGTTTTACGTACTTTTTTATTGTTAAATTTATTCGCATCAAGATTTTTGTTTTTACATGTATAATTTTACAATATATGTATATTAGCATAGGTATATTTATCACTCATTTGCAAAAATAGTCTATAACTCAAAAAAGAAAAGCACAATATCCAGCAAAAAGACTGCATGTATAGTTATTTTACTAATATCTTAATTTATATTCTTCTGACCAAGTATTAGAAAAATATCACGAGTAGAAGTAATATTTTCGTACGTTCAAATTGGATTTAAATCATTATTTTCCAAAAAACAACACTATAATAAAGAAATTAACAGCAACTTAAAAGAACTTACACTAAAAATATGTCGTACCGCGTTTAAAATATGCAAATTTGAAAATATAATCCCATTATCGCAAATGAGTAATATGTTTATGTATATTAATAATGTAATACTTTTATATAAACGATGCTCAATGAATGATTTGAAAATATTCAATTAAAAAATGCTTAAACAAATAGTTACTGCATAATATTTTCTTAAAATAAGAAATGTTATTCCCATGGAAATTTATAAAATTAAAAAATAATAAACTGTTCTGTTATGCTACGAGAGTTACGTTTTTATTAGCGTAAGTAGTTTTTTTTTATCGAAATATAAAATGTCAAGATAAACAAGAGACGAAAGCATCTTCTCAATTACCAAAGTAATATAAAAGAAATAGAAAAATTAAAAAACTATCAATTGAAATTAACCAAAACAAGAAATGTGAATGTACGTTGCATATATGTATGTAATAGCAGTATGTAGTAGTAAAACTCTATAATTGTTTACAACTAATAACTAAAATGTAATTTTAAAACTAACAAATTGCTTGCCAGCTTAATTGGCATCTACAGCTAGATCAGTGTTTGTGGGATTGTCAACTGGAGCTTCTTTATCTAATGCTTCTGTTACTTCATCAGCTTCAAAAGCATGTGCATTTTCCTCATTTACAGGTGGCCTAACGCTTTTATCTTCCTTTTTATCGCCTATATCTTTGGCGACTTGTTCTTTAATAGTTTTGGAATCAGCATCAGTGGTGTTATTATCCGTCTTATTTGTTTTAGTGCTTTTGTTAGACAAGGCATTGTATATTTTTTCCGTTAATATCAAACGATTTTGATCGTTGATGTGTTTGGTATTTTCCTTGTAAGCCTGTACTTGATTGCAAAATTCTTCCCAAAAGTGCGAGGATGTGTTGGGGCCAAAGATCTTTTTGAAATTGTTATATATCAATACAGCTTCGTAACGTATAATTTCAGCTTTAGATTTAAAATCATTCTCTTCCTCTTCAGTAAGCTTCCATTGTTTCAAGTTGCCAATGTAACGTCGTAAACGACGTACACTATCAACACAATCCGGATTACGCAAAAGCATTAATTTTGTCAATTGAAATTCTTTATATTGCTTTAGTATATCCAAACAGCGATCAACATCTGCACGTTTTAACCCCAAACACTCTCTTAGCTGTTGTGAAAGTTGTATAAAATCTCTTTCGACCAACAGGGCATCTTCCTGTTCAATCATTTCGTTAGTAAAACGATCTTTAGCATCACGGTGTATTTTTGAACGCGACGGATTGATAACAATACGTTCTCGCACTGCTTCTGTCTTTATGGAACCCATTTCAAGCTTTGCTTTGAGTTCTTCTGCTTCTTTAAGAGCTTCCTCTTCCCACAAACTTTTAGCTTCGGGTGAATCAAACATGGCTGGCTTTTGATAATCCAGTTTAATACCAATACATTTTGCTGGTGGAATAAAGGCCAGCAAGAGATTGTTTTGAACCTCTGATTTATTCGACGACTTGACAGTGGGTGTAACAGTGGCCATCGGTTTAGCATTAGTATTGCTTGCCTTTTTAACCGTTTTTGCCTTAGGTTCAGGTGTTAAGATTCCTTAAAAAAAATTAAATAAAATCAAATAAAAATTAGGAATAGTAAATAAAATTTTCAATACATCTCTCAAGATTTTTTCCAGAATTAAAATTTTAAAATAATAATTTTCTACGTATGTATGTACGTACTAATTTTTTATTTATATTTTTTTGATACTTTACTTTATATTTATTACTGTAAATTAGCAGTCCGCCTGAATTAACTTTACAGCGATAAACCGAAGTCTCTAGGTAATTTATTATTATGTTAGTAACCATCGGAAAATGTTTGTTATTATAGCAAGTTTAAATTTATGAACATATTTATATAAGCATTAAGTCTAGCTAAAATTTAAAATTGGTTAAACTAAATTTTATTTTGGGGTGATAAAATATAATAAAACGATTGCCACTTTCCAAAAGGATTTTAAAAATTCCAATGTTGCATTTGTTATTTGTGTTAGAGTTCATTAAAAAAGTTGAAGCCATCGAGAGATTGGTCATGGCATTTCCCATGCAAATGAGAATTGCTTTGTGATTTATTTTAGGTGGGAAACCAATCAATTCGAATCCTGCATTGCTGTAATAAATATGACTGTATATTAAGATATCTGGTACTCAATCAACAGCTAAACGGTACAAAATTAAATTTGGCATAAAAATAACAAACCAGATCAACTTATACTTTTCATCCTGATAACTACGAAGATGAGTCCCCGATACGATGGTAAACAATATATTCATTTATTAATTCAAATAGTAATACGAAGGCTATAAGGCTAAAATATACGAATTACATGGAAATAAAAAATACTGAGATGCAATCGGCAAATGAATTTATGAAAAACTCTAATTTGATATGAATATCTACGTATGTATATTGTTAATAAGTGTCAAAATGTGTGAAAATAGTAAAGATGTTTAGAAACCATAACTAGATACATGAGCAATAGGAAAACTACAAAGGAAATTATGTTTTAGCTGCGTGCATCAATAAAATTCTTAAGTGTTCGCAAAATTGAAATCCATTTTTGCTCTTAGTACAAGGTTCACAGATTGATTTGTTTGAGTTTTTAAACTTTTGTCTTACCTTCTGGAACTCGTTTCTTGGCCGGTGGAACATTTAACGCATTAGACGAATCACCAACATCATCGATATAACGTTTCACTTTAATTTTACGTCCACTTCGACTTACTGGTTCACCCGAGTCGGTATGTACATCAACTTCTGTCTTTACCTCTTCACCAATCCCCTTAACGGATTCAATGATTTGCGAATCATCTACTGTCGTATTATTGATAGAACTTTCATCAAGAGTATTTTCCAAGGTCAGTTCAGCATGTGAAACATCGGCTACAACACTTTCAGTAGCGACCGTAGGCAAATCAATAGGCGCTGAATCTTCGCCATCAGCTGCAGCCTCGATTTGACTAATGGCTTCACGAAAATTATTACGCTTCATATTCTTTTCTGTAGCGAATTTTTCCTTATTTTCTAAATAATGGAACAGATCTTCCACTTTAATATTGGCAGTCTCACCGGTACCATAAAAATACACATTAAACTTTTTGTTGTTGTATTTAGTAATTTTCGCTGGCCAAGCTGGATATCCCTTGACCTTGGCAAATACTAAATCGCCAATGCAAAATTGTTTCTTTTCTTTGACCATTGTTTGCTTCCTCTATAAAATTTAAAATAGTATTAAAAGTTTTCTTAAAATTTCGCGTCTACTCTTGCGGGAATTTTTTTATCTTCGTAGCGTAAAAATGCGGTGCTTGATAGTAATGGAACTATAGCGGCTTTATATACTTTAAGGAACTATTACAAACTTAGCGATTTTTTACAAAAAATAAGTAAAATACGAGATTTGTATAAATTACAGTTTATAGTTATCAAGGTATATTAACTCCAGGTAGACTTAAATCCAAAGCTGATCAATGTTTTGTTTATAAATTTCTCATCTCAAGTGTCAAAATTTGTTTACCTTTTTTGTTGATTTACATACCTTGTTTAATTCTAGACGTGTTTTTAGCATAAATAATTTTTTATTACTAACATTTTGCAATTTTTTTTATCAGCTGTTTAAGTTTTTGTTTTGACATTTCGGAAGTCTTTTTTAGCAACAAAATAAACGGCTATTCAGCTGAACTGGCACCACTACTTGTATAACTGTATTTTGGTCTTATTAAGGAACTAAAATTTATGTCACAAACACACTGCAAACATATTAAAAATGATTTCAAACACAACAACATTTAAAAATGTATTGTTAATATTTAGTAAAACTTGGTATGTACAATACCTTAAACTCAAATGACATTTTGGATAGAAATTTTTAAAAACTATAAAAAAATTTCTTAAAAATAATTGTTGGTAATACAATGATGCCAAATGATTGGTAACACTAACTGACAATAATACTGAAAATATCAACACTGTCCACAATATACAACTATTATTTGTGTGAATTCCTTTTTAGTTCTAATTTCGTATAACATTTCGTGAAATCTAAATTTTGATGTGTGGAGAAATCTTAATTAATTAAAGAACAAATAATTGATATGAAAATCTTAAAAATCATCTAAATGATTTGAAAATTTTCAGATAATGTCTTTTACCCATAAAATATAAAAGAGTTCTTAAGAAAACTAGTGAAAAACGATAAATCAAAATCGCCACCGTAAACACAGAGTGAACAAGTTGAAGTCCGACAAGGACTTTGAGACGATATTTTTATAATTGACCCCAATACAAGAACAAAGTGAAACAAAACAAAAACGGTGTACAAATATATTCCAATCGTAAATATTGTATAAAATTGTTAAAACAATTAAAGGAAAGTTCAAAAACCAAGTAGCCACCAGTGAAGTGAGTGTTTTTAAATTCAATAAAAATACCAATCAAATCCATAAAAAATTATTAGGCATATAAAAAAATTTTAACAAAAAAATTTAAATTTTTTAATCTCTTGATTTTGTATGATCAATTTATTTGCAATAGTGCCAACAGTTTACATTTGATTAAGTAATAATCAGTGATTTGATCAGATTATTTGAATTTTTCCTAAAGTAAAATATTTGAGTTGTAATAAAATATAAAAAAATTTTCACATTATTACCAAAATATTAAATAATGCAGGAAATGAATTAAAGTAATCAAAGCATAATCAAAAATATTTATGTTTAAATTCTCTTGTAAAAGAGAACAAATATTAAAACAGTGTATATACAATGAAATAAAATATATGTACATATGTACATAGGTATGTTCTTATGTATGTATGAACTTAAAGATATTTATGTCAAAAATCGCGTGTGTACGAAAAAAATTTTTGACATACCATAATAACAAAATTAAAAAAAAAAAAATCATTCGAAATACCTACTAATTAGAACTCAGGGACTAAAATCTCAGTTTCACTAGAATTGATACTCCATATTTAAGATCAGAATGGTCTAGTTACACCAATGTTGAAGGCAGTGAATCAAGCCGAGACAAAATTTTCGGTGGCGGCTAGGTATAACAAAATGAAAACGGCGACCCAAAAATTCAAAGTGATGTCACAAAAAATTTTCAAAAAATCGAACGGTAATAAATTACTGAATGTTTCATCTCTGTTACGATCCTAATTTTTTTCTTAAGTCGACTGAAGCTGATAAAAACCGCGGCTTTTTTTAAGCCGTTTTAATAGATATTAATTAAAAAATAAAGCGGCGGCAGCGCGTGTTCAAATCTGAGTCGATCGAATTGTTTCACTGGTTGAAGGTTGTTAATACAACGATCAATTATTCCACTTATTTTTAATGTTTAGCCGGTGTTATAAGTTTCCGTTGTTGAGTTCAACACATATTAAGCAAGGTTAACCTAGCTCTGCAGCAAAAACATTGATAATATATAAAGCTCCATGTTGCATCCCTAGAAACAAGTCGACCGTTTCAAAGCCGTCAGATCGCCTCTGAAAATGTTTTTTTTACCATACATGCTGCCACTGTTTTTGTGGGCTTAAATAATCCTAAAATGACTTTGATTTTTTTCGATAAAAATACCTGAATGTCTTTACCTATGGCTTAGACACCTGACCCTGTCTTATGTTTGATCCATTTGTGAAACTACATACCTTTCATACAGTCGGATCCAATTAAATTTGTATTCAGGAATTATTTGTAGAGGTGTCCTACCAAAACTGATTTTCGTATGATCCTGGATATCAGTTTCACATAAGATCCTTTTTATAAAGAAATTAAATTTCTTTGTGTTTAAATTTAAAAATTCAATTAATGTGGTACAAAAAAAAAACAAACAGAAAATCTTCGTTTTTATACCATCTTAAAATTTTCAGATCCTGGCAATGACTTGTATAATAAACAGATGAAACAAAAAAATTCTGTCTAAACTGCAATTACCTGATAAATAAATAAATAATTATGCCTTGAGAATTATCAAAAAATAATAACAATTAAATAAGTTAATATATATGTATATGACAGGAAGGAATAACTGGTTAAGTAGACATAAGCTAAAATTAAAATAACTCAATTGCAATCCCGCAATTTAAAACTACACTCAGGCGAATATTCATCTATTTTGGAAAATTTTACAGGAAGTTATAATGTAAAATATTATTGCCTATATTTTTTCAGCATACAATATCATTTGATTTAATAACTTCTTTTAACTTTGACCAAATTTATACAGCATAGAATTCCTATTATAGTCTTCATTTTAGAGGAAATCAATTTAAAAAAATCAGCACCAACATTTTAAAACATCCTTTAACAGTTTCTTCTTATTGTACAGATATATGTATACATATCCATACATAAATATCTACATACATATGGATGGTCACAAGTAAAAAGACCCTTAAGAAATTGAGTTTTTCAGTGATACAAATACACCTCGACAAATAAATTTAAAGACATTGTATCAAAAATAACAGTTTTACAAGCAATTGTACAAACAAATTTCCATGATAATACACTTTCTTTTACTTTTTTACCTATTTTATGTAGGTTACAATTATTTGGGTTAGGTCTTTTATTCTTGAAAACCATCCATGTACGTATAGATTAACCCAAGAAACTTTTTCGATTAACTAATATTTTATTTATATAAATATGCATTTAAATGCAGTTTGTTATAAACGTTTTCTTACATATACATACATATGGACATACATACATACATACAAATAAACTTGTATATTAAAAAATAAACAACACCACCATAACAAAAAAATGTTTAATCATTTAGTATTAAAAATTTTCAAGCATTTCTTGTGATATTTTTTATTTAAATTTATATTTGATTTTAAAGGAATAAAAACAATAAAATTCTTTAATAAATAAAAAACATATTTAATAAATATTTTAATAAAAAGTGAGCCAACAAAAAAAAAAAAAAAAGAATACAATTAAAAATTAATTCTTATTTCTAAAAATGGTGGTAATAACAAAAATTTTAGATTTAAACAGTAAAAGCAAAGAAAATAAAATTCCGGCAATGGATACACAATCTGATACTACGTTGCCGCTATCATTATCTTCAACAATGAAGAAAAAAACTGACAATGAAACAACGACACCAACTGCACCTCCTTCAACAACAGCAATTTCTAATATTTCAATGTCTACATCAAGTACCGTGGCTTTAACAGCCAATGGTAAACCCAAAGAAAAAAGAAGGTAAGCTTTTAATTTGTTTTTATTTAAATATCCTTAATACGTTTGTAACTTCTACAATACATATTTTACACCATATAAAGTGTATATATTGCGTATCGTTATTGATAATGGATTTAATTCAGCCTTCCTTGTCTGTCGTCTTTCCTTGTGTATCTTGAAATCAACTTTTTGAGGGCCCCACATATACCTCAGACTTTAGATATACTTTCGAGAATATTGCTGTTGAAAGTCAGTTATATAGGTATATTACGAGCTGAGATATGAGCGAAAGAACACGATTGCCTCTAGTTTTTACAAAAAAAGTCAGATTTTGCAGTTTCTATGCAACTTCTTAAATTTGTTACGTACATTTTTAAAACACGTACCTCTGACAATAAACTTAATAAAATTTTTGCACACATACAGATTACTATCTAGATTATTCTATTTCACGATACATAATTAAAAATATTTTCGAAAATATGCAACTTTTATTTTGGATTTAGTTAGTCGATAGTTCAAGGGTTTCTAGGCGAAAAATAAATAATCATCAACGTCATCTAAAAAAATATTTTGTGTTAAATATTTCCATTGAATCTTATCCTAGTATAAATATTTGTCTAAATGTTTTGATTTTTCTACTAAATCACACAAAACATGGCAAAAAGAATTTAAATGAAATATTCAGCACAGATAGATAACAACCTGACTTATTACATAAATAGGCTACTTTCGTCTATACATACCGCATTTTATAAACCTAATTTTCCATTACCTTTTAAAATATATAACAACTAGCCGCCCGGTACGTACTTCGCTACGTATCAAGTAAAATAATAAAAAAGATTTAATTGGATAATTGAATTCAAGGTGGATTGAAAAGCTGACCGTATGAAAACAGCTGATTCATTTTTTTTTATTTTTTTTATTTTGCTAAGTATTTTATTTGTCAAATAAATTCGCCTTTGTTTGTGTTTTTATATATTTGTTTTAGTTAAAAAATAAAATTGTAAAAAACAAATTTTTTTCAAATAAAAAAATATTTAAATTTATTTTGGTACCATGTCGCGAAAAATCTTATGAATGGATAATGACTAGGGGGCTCATCAAACCCAACATCAAAAAACTTAATTTGTTCGAAGAGAGACTTAAAATAAAAATTATGATTTTATTCCTTGTATAGAAAAACGTTTAATAAACGAGAGCAACAGACTAGATCTCGAAATAAGTGTACCATGGGAGTCGGTTGCTTCTACTACATTTGGCCGTAATGAACAACTAATTTTGTAATGTAATGTACTGGTATTAGAGATGCCCAAAAACGGAAGGAAAAATTATTAAGTATAATGCAATGGGGCCTGAAGGGAGACCGTTTGTTACTAAACAATCTGGTGCTTATGACGGCTTAAATAGAATAGCATCAAACAGGAGTGGCTTCAATCTTCAGAAATGCATTCGTTGCTATTTAAAATCAGCAATTTTTAGCCATGATTATCTCTTTAAAGCTGTTGAATTGTTTTTTAATTAAATTTAATAAAAAGACATTAATTGTATAAAAATATTTACATTTTTTTATTTAAATTTAAATATGTTTGTATTTACATTATATAAATACATATACAAAATTAGAGAAGCAGAATATGGGCTCTTTGGCAAAAAGATGACCCTGAGTAAAACTCTTCATTTATCATAGAATTTATCAGAATATGATGACAAAGAAGATAATGTCGAGCATTAAGAAGCGTTTTCTGAGGTGTACATTCTTTCAGGAATTGTTGTTGATTGTTTGCTAAATATCGATGGTAATATCTTCATTAGTAGCGGAAATCACTCTTCGATGCAAACAGATCATGCAAATGTTGTAGATCTTGCAGGTCTAATATTTATTCTTAAAGTTTTAAGACCACTAAAACAATATACACTAAAGTTACATTTCCCACACAAGCACTTATTTCCAATACTAAAAAAGTTGGAAGCTTACAAAACCAACGTTTGCAACAGAATATATACTAGACTTGCAAGATCTGTAACATTTGCATGATCTGTTTGCAACGAAGGGTGATTTCCCCTAGTGATAGAACTTATTTTAGCTTCTTTTTTATCATCTTATTCCCGTTACATTTATTAAAAATTTTACGTTAAATAACGACCTTGTTTGACTATTGTTACGTACTTTTTAAAAATTTCACAATTTTACAATCTTTAGTTGTTTATCATCCAGTAATTAACTTTAAATTTTATCATCTATATCTTTTTTATTTTTAGCTGGATCCAATGTTTTAGAAACTGCCAGAAATATAGTTTCCAAACAGTTAGTTGTTTTTTTTAATCTTGTGTTTTACACATCATTTGAGAAATATCCTGAAATTAAAATTTTTATTTGTTTTATAGATAAATTTTATTTTCTTTGTAACTTACAGTTATGAGTTTGAATTTCATCCAACAATTTCAAACAAAATCTAGAAATTGAATTATAAAAAATACAAAATTAATTTTCTGATTAATAAGGCGAATTGTCTTTGTTGTCAAAAAAGACAAAAGCGTATTTCAATTTGCCTTGATATTGACATTGTACGTACTCAAAAACACTAACAAAATGCATGTTGTTTTTTCTATTGTATTTGTTGTAGTTATGCAGTAACCTGATTGATTCGCCTTGATTGAATTATTTATTAAAAAAAAACATTAGCCTTCTAGGATCTTCTTGAATTTTTGTGCTACATGCACTAGTTCCAAAAATACAATATTACCGATTTTACCCATTTTTAGCCCTTTTCTCCCAAAATTCCAACATTTCGAAAAAGTACAAAAATTCATTATAAATTGTTTTATCGAGAGTAAAACAACGTTTTTACTTTTTACCTATTGCTATACCTCTCAAAAATAAATGCTGTTCAAAAAAGTACCAAAATTCAGTTTTTACCCCTTAAATCTAAAAATTTCCAAAAAGTACCAGACACCTATCCAATTACTTTTTACAGGTTCTTTGGTCCATTCTGAATTTTTGTGATATCTCTATTAAGCCCGGAGATTCTGAGTTACCGAATTAACCCTTCTTTACCCGTAAAACGCTCGATGGATTTTGTTTAAACTTAACATAAACCATCTACTTAATAGTCCGAAGAAAGCCTAAGCATTTGGTTTGGATAGATGAGCCCGTTTTTGAGTTATATAATTAAAACGACAAGTGGCTTTGATTTTTATTTATGTATGTACTAGCGAATCCCCTACACACTTCGTAGTGCAACTAAATCGTATTTCTTAACTCCATCGTTGTTATGACGCATTGCAATACCCGATTTTGTTCTGGAGAGGAGATGACAGTTAGTCAGATAAGCATATTATAGTTTTAGAATATAAGTAAGTTTAAAATTTGTAAATAAAATAGTCCTATTTAAACATCAAACTACTATTGATTTACTTACTATTTCGCTCGCGATCTTTAGGTCTTTTCGAATACATATTTGTTGTTGTTTTTTTTATATGAACAAAAAATCACATGTTGACATGAAAGTCATAACTCACAAACGCGTCGACCGATTTCGTGCATCTACACGACCATTGGAACAAACCCTAAAAATTTAATCGAATTTGGTTGGACCGTTCGTGAGTTATTAAGTCACAACGCACCTGCAACAATTTTTTATATATGTATGTCTATAGATATAGATAACATGTTCAATATTCTTTTTGAATTGATCAGTTTTGTTGGATTATCAGGATAACATATCCCCAAAAAAGAAGTTATAGGTATAGGAGAGTAGTTAACCGAATAAAATCTTGAGATATTGTTATCAACAAATTTTCAAATAAGACGTTTATTTCATTGGTATTAGGAGACGTCGTCTTATTGAAATCATAATTCGATAAAGTGCACCGATTTAATGAATAATGTACAGAACAGTAAACACTGAATTTAATAAAAGAATTTATTGCATACTATACACAGAAAAAAAAATAAATATGGATTTGAATTACAAATTAATATTATCAATTAAACATTTATTTGATTTTGCTCCAATCATCAAAATGATGCTATTATTTAAATGAACTTGAATAGTGTTTACTACAAAAATATTGCGAAAAAAATCAACAAAAATAGTATTCAAAAATTAATTATAATTTCTTAAATTTTTCAAAATGATTAGAAATTATTTAATCACGAATATAATTTAAATTGGAATTAAATTAAATACAAAAATTTTATGAAATATAAAATAATTGAATCTGTTACATAAAAAATTACCCAAAAAGAAATTATACATTTTTTATATATTTATCTAAGCATACATCAATACATCCATACATTCTTACATACATTCATCATACTACAAACATTTTGAATTACATTTAGCTTATTTTAATTAGGAAAATTAAAGATAGTAGATTATAGTGGATTTAACAAACGCCAACCGATCAAATGGAGGGCAGGAATTAAAATAATTGCTTACCGATTTTGGTCAGAATCCAGCATAAAGAATGAGATCAGTGAAACCTTAACACACATTTTTAATTCCACCTTTCTTCATGCACAAAAAATATAACTGTTTATGATCAAGTTTGCATTTAAAAACTTGTCAAATTATGTGTACAAAATAATAGCATAATCGGATTATTAGTTTGTTTGAAAATGGATTCCGAAGAAAAAGTGCGTGAAAAAATAATAACAATTTTTTTAAAAAATCCCAGTCGTACTTACAAATCTATTGCAAATGAGATAAAGGTGTCACGACAAACAGTTTCGCGTGTGATAAAAGTGTATAACGAACGTCGTAGTATTAAAAGGAAAGCTGGAAGTGGAGCTAAAAAAGGTATAACTGACCCACAGTTAGCTTCAAAGATTGTTAGTCTTCTAAACCAAAATCCCAACCTCTCAAACCGTAAAGCCGCCTTAAAAGCAAACTGTTCCGATTTTTTTGTAAGGAAGGTTAAAAGATATGAAGGCCTTAAGTCCTACAAGGTTCAGAAAGTGCCAGACAGAAATTCGAAGAAAAACTTGGATGCAAAAAGTCGTGCCAAAGAACTCCTTAGAAATTTTATCAACAAATATGAGTGTTGTATTATGGATGATGAGACTTACGTTCTTGCCGACTTTTCTCAGCTCCCAGGGCGAAGTTATTATGTGGCCGATGGAAGAGGTAATGTCGATGACCAATTTAAGTTCCAAAAAAAGACAAAGTTTCCAAAGAAGTACTTAGTTTGGCAAGCTATATGCACGTGCGGAGAAAGAAGCAGTAAATTTATTACTACTGGGACTATCAACACTGATATTTACACCAAGGAGTGTTTGCAGAAGAGGTTGCTTCCATTCATACGAAAACACAATAAGTCAACATATTTCTGGCCCGACCTAGCGTCGTGTCATTATAGTAAATCTGCAGCAGAATGGTATGAAACAAATAATATAGTGATAGTGCCAAAAGAAGCACCTAATTGTCCAGAACTAAGGCCCATCGAACGTTACTGGGCTTTAGTCAAAAGAGTGCTGAAGGATACAAAACAAGTTGCTAATACAAAAAGCATTAATATTTTAATTTACTGTTATTTTATTGTTAAACCACGCTATTTTCATTAAAATGGATTAATTCGTTTCAAAGTTATTGCGTTTTATTCGTGTTAGGGTTTTATCGATCTCATTCTTTAATATATCGGGCTACAGGAAATATTGATTTTATATGCATATATCTGTAATAAAGTTAATGCTCCTTATTATGTTAAGAACAAAGTCTATTTTTTTGCTAAGCATGTAAAGCATGATTTTTTAAGCGTCGTTTTTTTAAAAACCTAATAAAACACTCAAATTTGCATCATATATTCAAAAATTTTATTGGAATCGATAAATTGGTCTTTGCCATTTACTTTTATAAAATAACTCTCATGTAAATGTTGCCCGCGGCTCCGTTTCAAATGGTCCATTCGTAAGTTCCAATTTTGCACCACTTGTTCAAGCATTTTGGCCTGTATTCCATGAATAACACGTGTTATGTTATACTTTAAGGCTTCAATTGTGTTTGGCTTGTCCACATATACCAACGTCTTCACATAACCCCACAAGAAATAGTCAAGAGGCGTCAAATCACATGATCTTGGCGACCTACTCACCGGCCCATTTCGAGAGATAAACTGCTCACCAAATTTATCCTTCAATATGTTCATTGTTTCACAAGCTGTGTGGCATGTGGTACCGTATTGTTGAAACCACATATTAACCAAATCCAACTCAGCCAATTGGGGGAAAAATCGGGTATGATGGCTCGATATCGTTTGCCGTTGACGGTAACGTTTCTTCGACGGTCGTCTTTGAAGGAAAAATGGACCGATGATGCCACCAGCCCATAAACCACACCAAACTGTCGTTTTTTCGGGATACAACGGTAACTCTTGTACGACATGTAGCTGTTTTTCACCCCAGATGCGACAGTTTTGCTTGTTTACGTATCCATTTAGCCAGAAATGAGCCTCATCGCTGAACACAATTTTTCGATAAAACTGTGAATTTTCATCGAGCTGTTGTAAGGCCCATTTACCAAAAATTCGACGTTTTGGTAGGTCACTCGGCTTTAATTCTTGTACGAGATGGATTTTATAGGCTTTTAAATGCAAATCGAGACGTAAAATTTTCCACGTGGTTGAATAACACATGCACAATACCTGAGAACGCCGAAGAACTGACATTTCACTATCCTCATTAACACTGGTCACTATGGCTGCAATATTCTTTTCGGTATGCACTCTACGAACGCGAGTCGGTGGTTTAATGCCCACCAAAGTAAATTTAGTGATAATAGCACGAATTGTTAATTCACTAGGCAGATTATGACGACCATAAAAAGTCCGCAACAAACTATGGACATTTCTCACAGTGCTCGAATTTTGATAATAACTTTCAACGATTTGCCGTCGTTGCTCGTTTGCGAGTTTCTCCATGATGAAATTGCAGAGTATACTGAACACATTTCACTTTCACAGATGTTGTTTGGACACAATTACCAAACAGAGCTGCCAGCCCGAGAATTGCCATTGTAGTGTTGTTTTTTTATAACAATGCTATGGCAATAATTTAGAATGAATTAAATTAGAAATGCATTGTAATAGTAGTCAATTTGTTCTTACTTAACCCTGCATTTACACATGAAAGTGATTTCATGAAACTTCTGTATACGTATTATAAATAAAAATTTCTATGAAATAGTCCACTTTCATGTAAATTTCTTTTGCATTTACACAGGAAAGTGAAATTTAATTTTAAAAATGTCGTCGAAGCGAAGAGTCGCAATAATTGCTTTACATTGATGCGCTTAATTTGCCTCCATTTTTTTTACTAGCTTTAGAGTTACCAAGAATATTTCATACACAAGTTTAAAAGGCAATAGTAGAAAAAACTAATTTTTGTACATTGTTAAAAAAATTATTGTTTTAAAATTACATCCATATTATTCTTTATGTATATTTGAAGAATATATACAAAAATAAGTTGTATTTACAATTATTATTTTACCACAATCCTGTAAATTTGTATAAGTTTTATTACTAGGCAACAGTGTTTACCATTTGTCACTTTACTTTCTTGAAAACGTCAAAATTTACTTTTTTGAAAAATCGTTGGAATCTATTGACATTTAAAAGGATTAATCATAAATTCATATTGTTAGGATGGCTGCCAAGCATGACAAAATCTGTGTATTTAAAAATCAAGCCATTGTCCTTCAGCTCCACGAAAAGCCCCCCAATGAAATAACGCCCAGGAAACAATCCCCAATGAAGTAAACCCCAAAAAATTGGAAATAACACCCAAAAACAGTGAATGAAATAACATGGAAAAATAAATGAAATAAAACCCCAAAGCAAAAACGAAACAACCTCCAATATTTCATATGAAATAACTCCCAATGATGAAAATGAAATAACTCCCAATGAAATAAACCCCATCAGCAACAAAACTGAAATTATGCCCAAAATTCATAAAAGAGTCAGTTTTATTAAGGATTTCATGAAGTCAATATGGACCAACAGCAAATTTATTGATATAAATCGTGTGGAGGCCCGCAGGCGTCTTCTTCAATATAAGGATATATGCAACTTCGAAAGTGTGCCAGCATTCATAATCAATTTTTTTTGGTGAAGGAACATACAAAGCTCGTTTAATAGTGTCTACTTTTGGTTTTGTAAATGGACTAAGTCAAGTGCAGTTATTTTCCCTTATACGATGGAAGCAATTTCAGATCAGCCACCAACGAGCTATCCTAAAACTTTCGAATGGCTTGAAAATTCAACTCATGGGAGACGTTATTATAGTTACAATGTTGTAAAGAAGGCGGTAATTTTCTGTAATGGAGATGTGAGGAAGTATGCACAAACAATTGTTTAATATTTCCAATATATTTATTTTTGAAACTCAACTACCAAAAAATTATTTTCATGTACATACATAAATAATAAACTTATTACATTATACGTAAGAAATGGTAAAGAAAACAAAATGGTTTCTCATGAATTCAAGATGGAGAAAATATGCGTTGTATGTATAAATGCTGCCAGTTGGTTACACTTTGTTATTATGTACCTCCTAACTGCTTGGCAGAAGTGGAAACAACAACCGATTACTTTTGATTTAGGGAAAACAATCATTATTGCCGTCCGTAGACTAATTTCGTAGTCTGTCACGAAGGTCGCACCATCCAAATCCAGAACGTTATCATTTATGTATTTAAAAAGATATTGCAATATATTCACAAACTAAAAGTTTTATTGTAAAAGGCCTATTTTTTTTATAATTGATTTACAAACACCCCCAAAAACCAAAAGCTTTAAAAATGAAATAACCCCCGAATACAAAATGAAATATCACCCAAATTATACACGCTATGAAAGAAGCCCCGAATCTTAAAAATTTGTTGGGTGTTATTTCATTGGAGATTATTTCATAATTTGAAAACCCCAAATGAGAAATGAAATAATTTCCAAAAAAAAATGAAAAACGGCCCAAAAAAATTGGGAGTTATTTCATATGAAATAACACCCAAAAATGTATGAAAAAAATTTGGAGAATATTTCATTTCACGTTTGGGCGTTATTTCATTGGGGGGCTTTTCGTGGAGCCTGTCCTTCTTTATTAACTATAGGCCTACCCTTTACCTTTTTTTTTAACAACCAGAAATGAACTACATTTCCTATAATTAAATTACTTAATAAAACTGAACTTACGTTTTAATTCAGTTCTTTTTTGGTTAAAATTTTACAACTTTATTTAAAATTTTGTTTGTGAATTGTGGTATAAAATGCACTCACACTTTACTGCGGTTCATATTTCAAACTTTTTTTTTAAACACAAAATGAATATAACGGGCCCTGCATTAATGACTTCATATTTTTTATAGTTCAAATAAAACGAAGTGTGTTTAAGATATTGAAATTTAAAATTAGTTAGAAGGCCTATTGATGTCGTTACGGCACTTCCACGTGAGGCTACAAATCAAATGCTGTTCTATTGAAACCATATGTCGTCAGCGTCCATTTTATTATTTATTACTTAGGCAAAAAAAAAGTTGGTAATCATCGACCTGCAGCACTTGCCGCTGACAATGATGGCCTGGCTAACATTTCGCCGGCTTAAAATTCACACCAGTGATTTTTTTTGTAATGTGTTGAATGTCCATCTCGTGTGGTTTGGCATCGTTCCAAATTCGGCAATTTTCTTTGTTGACATACTTATTTATTAAGAATTGGACCATTCCAAAAATGTTTTTTAATAAAACGATGCGCAGAACGTTTCTCGAACGTGAAAGAACACATTTTAGAAAGCATAATGAAAATGTATCAAGAATATGAGGGACTAAAAACTTGAAGTAAACATCAATTTGATAAGAATGAATGATATGCTTCCTGTTTCCTATCATCACTTAAATATAAATTAAAAAGTAAATTCAAATCTTATATAATATCAATAGATATTAATATACAGGGGTGGGAACACAATTGACCATATTGGTCACCGAGTGTGGGTGTTGAAGGTGTATCTTGCTTCCTGCACCCCATTTTTCTACCTAATATACTGGGAGGCGAATTACGACATATGAACGCGATCGTAATTTTATAAATCTTGTTAGAGTCAATATACTAAAAGCATAGACAACTAAAACGTTTAAGTAAAATTATGATTTCGTTCGTATGTCGTTATTTGTTCCACGATTTCGAAAATTCATTTTACTCGGTTGAAGCTTTAAACTTTATTGTTTAAAGTTAAGGAAAATCTGTACCCAATCGCCCAAAACCACGGTTAGAGATTCACTAATTTAAATGTTTCAAAAACACAAAATATTTATATATAACAAAATATTTACTATAGAACAAACTACAATAAAAAATCACTCAATATAATAAAAAATTATTTTTAGTTCTCATTTATATCACTAATGTTTGCAAAGGGTTAGCAAAATTTTTCCATAAAAACAAATGAAATCTTATCGTATATTCAAAAACAATTTTTATTTTGTTTTATGTTAAAATATGAAAAGCTCAATAATGAATAACCAATATCCATACATACATACATACATACATACATACATATGTATCTGTAGATACTAAATTGTTTGTTTTCATTTTTATAGAAATTTTTTGGAATTGGCACACGAAGGAATATTTCATTGTTTTGTTTTTTACACAATATTCGTTGGTTATGGTTGCTTGTCATAACAAGTTTAGATAATATTTGTTTTTAAAGGTTTTTTGTTTTGATGTTCATTTTCGTAGGTTGTTTTTTTTTTTTGCTTGATTTTGTTGCTATTGTTGTTTTTGCGTTTTTCTTTACAACCCGCTTTTATTGTGCTTTAAAAGTTTAATCACCTCTTTTTTTCAAGAGCTATTTTTAAATCCTTATTTTGTTGGGATAAATGCTTTCTGGCTTTTTTTTTTGATATTGAAAAAAGTGCGTCTATATGATTTCGAATTTGTAATGCTTACGATGTGGCAAAAAGTGTGTATATAACATCGATTTTGGACCTTTCCGCTTCATCCAAAATTTAATTTTTATCCACGGTTAGGTACCTACCGCTTATTTTTTAAAAACTATTTTGTTAATAGGTTCATAATTTATATATGTATATGTAAGTAAGTGAGTGTAGCTGTAGTCTGATCAATAAAAGACATTAATTTTAAATTTTAAAAAAAATTTTGATGAACATAGACTTCTGAATTTTTAAATATTTTTTGATAGTGACAGATAATTACATAATTTTTCTTATTATAAAAAAATTGGCTTACTAAATAAAAATTATTTTTATTTTTTATTTATTAGTATTAAAAATACCTTAAAAAGTTATACATTTTCATAAATTTATAGGTATTAAAAATTTTTTTTAAATTTATTTTATACCCTTCCTGTGTAAAATTTTTAAAATTTTCATTTTCGACCTCATAAAATATATATATTTTCTGAAAGCTTATGAATAGGTATGTCAATTAAGCATTGTCCGTCAGTCCGTGTGTGTTAAAATCAACTTTTCGAAGCCCCCAGATATTTCCAAAACCCGCGAAAGGTACAAAAATATCAGAAATATTTGGGAGCAGAAAATCAGAAAAATCGCTCTATTAACAACTGAGATATGATTAAAAAACCTAGACCACCTAGTTTTTTCACACCAAAACAAACCGGATGAACGTTGGCTCGAATCCCAGTTAAGACAATTTTTTTATAAATCTTTTTTAATACATTCATAAACTCAACTTATAATTTTATAATTTTTTATTTATTAGTTTTATTGGTTGGGGTTTATGGTCTATATCAGACCTGGGGGATCTCAATTACATTTCAATTACAATTACATGTAATTTGTAATTGAGGTAGTCTAAATTACAATTACAAGTAATTGTAATTGAAAGTAAGGACTTAACTCAATTACAATAAAATGTAATTGTAATTGAAAAATGTCAATTACAATTACTTGTAATTGTTAATTGAAAAAAATCAAATACACATTACATGTAATTGTAATTGAAAATGTTCAATTACTAATTACAAGTAATTGTAATTGTAATTAATCAACAAATAATTACTTGTAATTGAACAAAATTCAATTACATTTTTAAAACCATAATATAAAACTTAAAATTCTTAAAACGATTTTCTAAATTATATGAAAAAAAATTGTGTTTTTTAAAGCAAATAATAAATTTTTTTAAATTGGTTCCTTGTCTTAATTATTTTTCAATCAGGTATGTGATGAAAAACGATCGATTTCATTTCGATCATTATTTAAATTTCAATTCGGACGTATTCGTTTTTTGACAATAAATACTTAAAAAAGTAATGATTACTTGTTTTTTTTAAATTACTTAATGAAAAATTTTTTTTTCCATTTAAATGTAATTGTAATTGGATTTTTTTCCAATTACATGTAATTGTAATTGGAATTTTTGCAATTACAATTACATGTAATTGTAATTTAAGAAAACTTCAATTACAATTACATGTAATTGTAATTGATTTTTACTTCTTTTTCAATTACAAATACATGTAATTGTAATTGAAAAAATTCAATTACAATTACATGTAATTGTGTAATTATAGGTGTAATTAAATACAAAATGTAATTGAGACCCCCAGGTCTGGTCTATATGCATTTCACCGGTGCTTATGCCAGATCATTAGTAGACCTTTAAACCATAAAATTTATTAAAAAGTTTAAAATTATTACAAGTTTTATTTAAAATTTTTCATAAACAATATGAGAATTTTAAATAAATCAAGAAACAAAAATAAAAACTTTCTCATAAACCCAACCAACAATTTCATTCAATTTGCATTATTTTTTTATTCTAATCCCTTATATATTTGGCTAACACATTGGTTAACAAAAAATATACATTAAGGGCAACCGAATAATAAAATTTATTTTATTAACATAAAAAATTTACTAATTGTTTAGGATATTCTACCAATAATTTTCAAGTTTTAGTTTTATTGGTGTGACAACTACAAACAAAACAAACAATTTTTATACTAATTGACCAATTGATTTATTTTTAAATTTGAATTATATATGTATTTTATTTATTTAAATAATTTTTTTAAATTAATATTAAACTTATTCAAAAAACTTAGACATTTTTGTCAGTTATATTGAAAAATAAAATTGAAAAAATCTACTTTTTGCAAGATTTGATTTTGAAGTTAATATTTATTTAAATTTTCTTTAATCATGTAACACAGGGAGACCGAGTAGAAGACTGAAGTTCTAGTAAGTTCATACATATGTAGCTAAAGGAAAGCCTTTATTTCTAATAAATATAATACATAGAAAGCTTGATTTTTTTTGCAGATATGACTAAAAGCCATATTCCTTGCAGCCTAATATATTCTGTTGGTTTCTTACCTTAATGAGAAGCCAGTTTCTTTCTCCTGTTTGATCAAGATATTTTAACGGCAAAATTTCCTTGTGTCCAGGTCGAGGATACACCCCTTTACATTTTAAAATATGATGTTTTGTTCGATTATTTTAAAAACTTAAATTCGGTTTGATTATTCTGCGATACGCTATTTTGGAAAGTAAAAATCAGTGAAAATCTATAAGTCAAGAGCCCACTGCCTTGCTTATAGAATTATAAAAAGTTATGTATTGGAATGGATTCTAACAAATTCCGCAATAAGAAATTGTATTGTGTGTGTATCTAAGCTAATGTCTGAAAATAAGTACTTATGTATCACATTATAGATCAAGTCATTACTAAAACACTTCTTAGTAAGACAGACAATATGGAAAAGTATGTTGTTTAGTAAGAACAAGTCATTCAAAAGTATATTGTTTGGTAAGAGCCAGTCGTTACCTAGTTTTTGCTGGGTACTAACGTTATCTTCAGTAGTACATACATTAATTTTTATATTTTAATATAAAAAATTTTCAATATTCATTGTGCGGATGGGGAGATGGATCTCGATTGGTTGACGTTTACTAAGTTAACTTGAGGTGAGTCGGGAGACTTCTGACTACTCACTCGTATTGTTCCTATACAAATGATAGCCAATTACCAAACCGCCTCAGTTTTTGTTCACCTTTGACGCCAAAAAATCTGTAAAGCAAAAATAAGGTTCAAAAAAATTTAGCAATTTTCATTAATTGGCCATTTTTTTAAATAAAAAGTTTTTCTATTGAACAGATATATTAATATAAGTCATTTATTTACATTCTTTAAATAGAATTAACTATTCATTTCAATTTTAAATTACTCTTTTTGGGTTTTAGCTCTTCGTAACACTTGTCCACTAAATCTCTACAAATTCTTTATTTTGGTTTTGTTAATAAAACGATTTTTTCTAAAGATACTCACTGTTTTTATGTTTCATTTGATTAAGTGTATTGAATTGCAGCCTGTTTTTCTTTATTTTAATTTTAGTTTTCATTCATCTAATTATTCAGCCGCCATCAGGCCTACGTGACCATGTAACTAGTATTGCTGGTTTTACTTTGTTGCTTTTTTAGTTTTTACATTATTTTCTTATTTTTTTTTTTACCATTTAGTTTGTTACAACAACAAATTGCCTATAAATGGGCAATATGTATATTGAATATGAACATTCTTTTTTACCTGAAAATGTCAGCCTAAAGAAAATAAAAGATCCTTTTTGACAGATTATTAACAATGTAAAAAAAGAAAATTATTTCATATACAATAATGACATGCATTTTCTATGATATTGGAGTTGGCATTTTACTTTTTGTAATTTTCTATTAAGCACCTGATGTATTGTATTAACCCTTTCTGGGCAAAATTTTATTTTTTTTTGTTAAGTTCTTGGCAAAAAATTTACAATATTCTAAGTGATACGAATCAAAAGTTCTGTATATAGAAAAAAAAATAAATATGAATTTCAATTAATTTTTTAAAATTAATTAATAATTAATTATTTAACCCTTTGAATCTGTTTGGTGGTTTTTAGTTTGTGAAATTAGAGAATTTGCTGGTTTCCCGCTGTCTTCTCTATTTTACTTTTATTTCTAGTTAAACTAGAAATTGGGTTAGTGTTCCCGTGGTGTCCCGCAGGTTCGCTAACACGCATTCTCGTCTTAAGTCACGTGTTGAACACCATCGTTGTTTTCGTGGTGTTCCGCAGGTTCGACACTGTGCCCTAAACGAAAGTGTGATTGGTGTTCCCGTTGTGTCCCGCAGGTTCACCAATACACTTTAGCGTCTTTAACACCCTCGCTATCGCGCATCGTACGCAGTAGTTGTTCCCGTGGTGTCCGCGGGTTCATTACTGCGGCTTCAACTGAAGCGTTGTTGTTGACATTGCCACTAACACCTCTTGAGCGCCGTACCGCCTAAGTGTCACCACTCTCTGTTTCGCTCCTATATCACCCCGCCATCGGTTGTTACCCGGTATTCAGGGCACATAGGTTGGGTTGTTATTTTAAGAGATCACGTTAAAGGCCTGCGTAAAGTAATAAAAGTGGCCTAATATAAAGAAATAAAGATTAAGTCGATTTGTAAAAACGAATTACTAAGAGAGAACACGTGTTTCCTTTCGCAGCGCTCCAACAAAAACAAATTTTGTGACAGGCCCCTGGCACCGGTGAGTTTTATCTCAGCAAATAAAAAGTTTCGTTACATTGAAAGATTTTTCTTAAATTCCTATAATTTCTCTATGAACAAAAATTTTGAAAAAATAAGGGACTCTATAATGCGAAATCTTAGTTGAATTTAATAGCAGAAATTACTTTGACACTCCTGCTTTAATGCCCACTTCTCAAATATTGTGCTTAAAAGAATAGGGTAATATCATACCTCTTGAGACTAAAAATAAAATTAATAATTTTAAGTCCAAGAAAGTCGTTCATACTTAAGTATAAAGAAATTATTCTGTAGTTATTAGAATTGTTTATCTATATATATAAAAGTGAAACTCTGTGTGTGTGTGTTAGCTATAGACTCCGAAACTGTAAAACCGATCGGACTCAAACTTTAGCAATTTGTTGTACACATACCAGGGAGTGTTTAGGGGTGGAAAAAAGTCAGCGGGGCCACGCCCATAAAAATTAGTTATCAGTTTTAGCTACTTGCACTTGACCGATTTTTCTGAAACTTTGCACACATATCGAGCTGTCATGACTAAATAATTTCGTGATAAGAAAAGTGGGCGGGGCCACGCCCCTAAAAAAGTTTTAATTTTGAGGTACTTGCACTGGACCGATTTTTCTGAAACCTTGCACACATACTAAGCTGTCATAACCATATATTTTCGTGATTAGAAAAGTGGGCAGGGCCACGCCCATAAAAAAAGGTTATAAATTTGAGGTACTTGCACCAAACCGATTTTTCTGAAACTTTACACACATATCGAGCTGTCATGACTAAATAATTTCGTGATTAAAAAAGTGGGCAGTGCCACGCCAATAAAAAAGGTATGACTTTGAGGTACTTGCACTGGACCGATTATTCTGAAACCTTGCACACATATTGAGCTGTTATGACTTTACAAATTCGTGATTAGAAAAAAAAAATTATAATTTTTAGGTTTTTGTACTTGATATTCAATTAAAATTCAGAATGCATTTCGATTCATTAAAGGGCGTAGCAACGCGCGCAGGGTTTGGCTAGTTGTTTATAAAATAATAAGTTTTGTTGTTTTAAAGTAGTTCACATAATTGGTGTTTGGTATAAAAAATGTTGCACAGCCTAATATGCTACATACATACATATATATAATATGCTCTTACTTGTTTATTTTATTTGTATAAAGATTTCGTTTCAGGGAAGATTTGTATCTTCATGTTTTTTTTCAACATTTTTTTTCTCCTGATTTAGGTAGTTAGGTGTTTGTTGAAATTCTTTTGACAAATTCGCTTTGGTTGTAAAATTAACCACTAAATTCAAAAAGAAATATGCATAGCAAAACTTAACATTTTGTTCATTAGAAAACATTCGCCATTTTATTGAATGAAGAACCATTTTTATACCCTTCACCTGTGGTGCACAAGGGTATATATAGCTTTGTCATTTCGTTCGTAATTTCTACAATTTTCCGACCCCATAAAGTATATATTTTCTGAAAGCTTATGAATAGAGGAGTCGAGTAAGCCCTGACCGTCTGTCCGTGTGTTGGCTGAAATCAACTTTTAGAAGCAACTATATGTTCCTCAGATCTCTATATGATATCAATCTCTTGGAAATATCCAGGAATGAATCGCTATTGAAATTCAGCACAATCGCCCCATAACTTTCTGAGATATGAGCAAAAAACCACGACCACCTCGTATTTTTTCACAATTACAACAACAACCTACATACATACTGGTTAAAGTAAACGTGGCATCGAATTCAAGCTGAGCCAAAAAAATTTTATTTTATTTTATTTAATATACATATTATTTATAGTTTATTATTTTTTTTTTATATTTTTTTTAATTTTTTTGAAAAAATTTTTTTAAAAAAATTTTTTTTTAATTTTTTTAAAAAAATTTTTTTTAAATTTTTTTTTAAATTTTTTTTTTAAATTTTTTTTTGTAATTTTTTTTATTATTTTTTTTTATTTTTAATATATTTTTTTGTAATTTTTTTTTTTGGTATTTTTTTACATGTATGTACGTATTTTATATGAGATGAATGGTGATACAAACAATTGTTATTGCATGACTACACGTTGTGAAGGGTGAATAAGATTCGGCACGGCCGAATATAGCACTGTTACTTGTTTTTATTATTATTATTATTATTATTATTATTATTATTATTATTATTATTTACAATTGAAATCCTTGCCACCTTCAAACATTGCATTCATATATAGAAAATATTTTTAACGAGTTAATAAATAACTTTCAGTATTTAAATAAATTTTTAATTTTCAAATTGAAAGATATTTTACTTTATTTATTTAATATGAAATTGTTAAGAAATTTTCATTGCATATACATACATTTCTAATAAGTTTTTGATGTAAAGAAAAACTATTTTAAGACATTTTGACTTTTTACAAAAAGATATAAAGTTTTAAAATAATCACCAGTGCAATTTTTTTTATCATAAAATTTTTAATAAAATTGTTATTTAATTTTTTTTTTAATTTAGTTTATGAAATGTGTAATTTCATAAAAATTGTCTACACTGCTCTCATATCAGCCAGCTTGCCTGCCTGTACCAAATAAATGAAAAAAAAATGTTTTTTTCTACTCAATATACAAACGTCTACATTTTATTGTATTGTATCATAAAAAGTAAATGATGGAAGTCGACCTAATTTAATGCAGCTACACTAGCAAGCAACACATAAATGTAAAGCCGGCAGCCAATCAGGCTATCAGTAGCTGTATAAATTATCACTACTTGGACGGACGTCAAAGAAAAATAAAACTCACTGATTGTTAAAAACGACAGTTTTTTATTCATAATTTTTTTCCAATTAGTTAAAGCAATTGCACTAGTTAAATTGGGGGGATAAATAGAAAAGGGTACAAGTTTATATCTGTAAAAATTATATCATGGAAAAGAAAGAGCAGCAATTAAACAATTTGTGTATGAACGCTAATAATTGCATATAATTAATAGTTTAAAGCTAACATTTTCTTTATGTTTTATTTATTTGACCTTTATTGAGTAAAAAGTTAAGAAGTACCTACACTACACCTAGCATTAAACTTCATATACCATCAAACAGTGAAAATTTAATTGATCACTTTGAAAAAATTTTACTGCTTTTTCCTGCAGTTCGGCTCCTTCAGCGAATGCTGAACGTAATGAATTTGTGAAATTCAAGGCTCACGGTACTGTAGTGGACAAAAAAAGTAGTCGCAATAGAATGAGCCTGGAACATCAATTCTTTATTCAACCTTTTTAAGAATTTAAGCTGGGTGGCGAACATTTGTGCACTGACCTTTTGAAAACTAAACGAGAACAACGCATTTATTAATCGATCTACTTTAATCTAGTAGTGATGTCACTCTGATTTTTATCATATTGTCCTTAACAATTCTACGGTGCACAAACAAAAATTTAGCCATAATTTGTAAGGTAGAAGTAATTTGGAGAATACTTTAATGTTTTAATTTTCTTATATTTTGGAGTTTGTCAGTTAAAAGCGTAGAATGTACAAAGTTTTTAATGTCACCTTATAAATTTTCAAAAGGTAGACTTAAGCATTGGTAAAAAATTTTTAGAAATTTAATAAGTATGTAGTACTTTATTATATTATTAAAAGGTGGTCAAATTTTGTGGGCCGATGTTGATTTTGAAAAAAAAAAACACAAATTATTTAGGAAATTATTGTAATTTTTTTTTATTATGATAATATTGGTATGGTTCAATTATGTACGGAATAAAATATCGGCCAAATGGCCGCCGTGACCCCGTCGGCACACCTCCATCCCATGGTTAAAATTTTCAATGACAACGTGGATGTTCAATTGTTGGGCACGACGATGAGTCGAGGTTAACTGATCTTTTGCCACACTATCGCAAAAAACAGCAATGCTTTCCGTTCAACGAACTAATACCATAGACAGACGATAGCGTTAATTTGCATTACAATCTCACTAATGCAAATTAAAATTTTGCTGTGACAGACGACAGTTTTTGCATTTAGTACAAATTGTAAAAGCACTAGCAATCACAAATCTGAACATGTTGCTACAAGTTGGTATGACAGAAGGACACTCTGAAATAAGAGAAAGGGATTTGTGTAAACTCCTAGGTTTAATGGTATCTTTTCATGGAGGTTATAATTCATATGTGGGTATATGGTATTTTTTTAAAGGATCGTAGCACCATTTTTTGGGAGAGTGACGTGCTTACGATGGACGATACCAGTATTAAGGAAAACTTACACCTAAACAAAAAGGCATTCCAAAAAATATGTAAAAAAGTTCAACATATCGAATCTACATACATATGTATTTTAATTTTACATTTTTGATTTTTTAATTTTTTGATTGATTGCCGACCGTGTTGCCATATTGATATTGGTAAATTCAGTATAAATTCAATATGATTTAGTTCATTAACGTGAAATCTAATATACATTGGAATGGGGATAATTCAATAGTTAATTTGAATTAAGACTTTTAATGCAAATTAACGCTGTCGTCTGTCTATGGTATAAGATGGCATTCACAGATGTTTTCACATTTCATACAGACCTATTTTGCTAACATTTTTCACAATTCTCCCGATTGTGGACGAATTTGAACGATTATGTTGACTTAAAGAATCACAAAGTGCACGAAATGCATTTGGATTTGAACGCCCATTTTCATAATAAGCCTGAATAACTTTAACGCGTTGCTCGATTGTGTATCTTTCCATGTTTCGAATTGAGTTAGTCTGAAATTGAGAAATGTCAAATGAAATGCAAAAAACAAAAATTTACGTTTAACGGCCCTTAAAATTTAATCACCCTTTATTATATAAGCTCAAACATTTTATGGCATTTAATATTTTAAAATAATTTGTGTCATATGGCTTTCGCGACTGCGCCTTGTAAACGCCCTGATCTTATTTCGTCAATAGTGCATCGAATGTTGACTTCTAAATAATCAATTGTTGCTGGTTTAAAAGCCTAGACCAGAGATTTCACTAACCCCCACAAAAAGTAGTTCAAACGGTTGGCTCAACAACTTGATGGTTTTACGCGTTGTATGGCAGGTTGCGTCGTGTTGTTAAAACCATTGCTAATCCAAATGGTTTACAATGACACGAAAAATCATAAACCACAAGAAAGAGTCCCTGTCGCAGCAACTCTTTCTCGTCGGATCGAATTTCAAGTCCTCCGTCACACTCGTTCTGCTTCGATTTGGATAAATATTATCCAAAAGAGTTAATATTAAAATAGTGATATAAATGAAAGATAATAACAAACAAAAGTAAAAGGGTTGCTGTTTGGTTAAAAATTTCAATCTAACTCATTGTGGTAAAATATATGAAAAAGGAAAAACTAAAAGTAGTTAACGAATTCAATTAACCCCCGAATTCAATTACCGAATTCAATTAATCCCGTCAGTTAAATAGATGATATTTACAACTAACATGTAACCACCGATCAGCGAGTGCTGATGATGAAATCGTAGCTGGTTTCGAAAATACATTCCACTCGGCTAGTGTCGGTAAAAATATTATTTTTCAAGATTTATTCTTTCATTTATCACAATTAAAAAAAAAAAATCTTTGTAAAAATAAAGAATGTTAAATATGAACTCAAGCCTGATTAAAAATTTAAAAATATTAGTTTAAACAGAAAAGTTCAACAAAAATAAAAATTCAATTTGCTAATGTTTGCATTAATCGTTCCAAAGTATCGCGTATTAACTGCTCAGATGAACGATTCTGTGCACCGTCATATCAGTGATGCACTCTTATAAGCTTGTAAAACGATTAGAAAAAAGATATACTGAAACAAAGTAAAACACACTTTATTAGTATGGTAGCTAGTTTTACAGTTGTCCCTACCGCAAGGTCTATACATTAAAAAAACATCCTTTATGTTTTAAATGTATGCCAAAGTATGCTGAAAAAAAAACAAACGCACTTGATTAGTCTGGCAGCTAGTTTTACATTTATCTTTTTTTGAAAGTTCTATAGGTCTAAAAAAAACTCTATATTTTTAATTATTTTTTTTCCTCTCGCTATTTTCGATATTAATGCCTGCATAATTATGTATATATACTTCGTACCATATATAATACATATAGATTTAAATAGAGCTTTAAAGTATTTAAACTTTTTACACATCTTATTTTAGTCTGGCATGCGATTGTGATTATTTTAGTATTTATTTTTTTAAACCATCTAACTTAGCCATATGGTGCAGGGGTTTTAAATTTCTTAGTATTTTTTTTTTTTAATAATAAATTACTTTTTATTAGTATGTTTAAAGAAACAAGTGTTTCGCTCAAACAACAAAAATAATTGGAACAAAAAATATGGAAAATAACAAAGAGAATAAAATAACAAGTAAAAGTGCTATATTCGGCCGTGCCGAATCTTATATACCCTTCACAATGTGTAGTCATGCAATAACAATGAGTTGACGTATGTATGTAAAAAAAAAATTAAAAAAAAAATATTTAAAAAAAAAAAATTAAAAAAAAAATTAAAAAAAAAAAATAAAAAAAAAAAGTTAAAAAAAAATATAAAAAAAAAAAATTAAAAAACAAATTAAAAAAAAAAATTAAAAAAAAAAATTTTAAAAAAAAATTTAAAAAAAAAAATTTTTTTAAAAAATTTAAAAAAAAACAAAAATATAAATATTATATATAATAAAAAATATAAAAAAAAATTTTTTTTGCTTAGCTCATTATACCACGTTTGTATGTATGTATGTGTATGTATGTATGTGCATGTTGTTGTTATGAAAAAAAAAACGAGGTGGTCGTGGTTTTTTGCTCATATCTCAGTTGTTTATGTACCGATGTTTCTGATTTTCAATACCGATCTACTCCCGAATATTTCTGATGTTTTAATACCTCACCCGGCGATGTCGGGGGGCTTCAAAAAGTTGATTTCAACATACACACAGACAGACGGTTAGACGGACAGACTGACAGAGCTTAATTAATTCATAAGCTTTCAGAAAATATATTTTTTATGGGGTCGGAAATGAAAATTGTAGAAATTTCACACGGAATGACAAACCTACACTGGTGGCCAAAACTAAAGCAACTCATATTACACTTCAAAATAATTGGAAATTAGTGCTCTTAAAAAGACTTAGACGAAAAGTTTTTCTTTTCAATTATTGATAAATTGGTCCTTAAAACATAATTTTCAATTTTACAATGGGATGTTTTTATATATGTATGTTTTTTATATGAATGTACGTATTTCATATGAGATGAATGGTGATACAAACTACTGTTATTGCATGACTACACGTTGTGAAGGGTATATAAGATTCGGCATGGCCGAATATAGCACTCTTACTTGTTCACTGTGTGAAGGGTATAAAATCATCAAAACGTGTAAAAATATATAATCAAAAAACAGTTTTTAATTCTACAACTCGTTTAAACTACAGCGTTGAGTGAAACAATTTTTAATAGAGAATTTATTGAAAACTATCAAAAAATAAATACTTAATTAAGTGAATTTTTTTTTATCAAATTAAGACTACAGTATTTATTTTAACAATAAAACAAACATACAGCTGAGGTTAAAATAATAGCACCAACTTAAAAGCTTTAGGTAATCTTTTTATATATTGAAAAACGTTGTTTTGATTCCACCCGAAACGCAATTAAAAAACCTGTGACGTATATAATTTATTATAATATAAAAAAAAAATTTTATTATTCAAAAAGCTTAAAAACTAATTTTTTTTTTTTAGGAAAAACTAAAAAAATTATTACACAAAAAAATATGAATTTATATTACGAAATTAACACTTTTAATTAAAATTTCATTTGATTTTGTTCCAATCACCAAAATGATGGTATTAATTAAATGAAAATTAATATTTTTAATTGAAAAGATATTACGAAAATTATCACTTAAAACAGTATAATAAAATTATTAAATATTCCTAGAATTTTTAAAAATGATTTGAATTAAATTAATCCAGCCTATAATTGAAATTTGGGATTAATTTAAATACAAAATTTTTTGTATCAATAATATTGTTTATTGAATCTGTTTTAAATAAAAGAACCCAAAAAGAAAATAAAAAAGTTTTTCTAAAATCCAAATAACAAGAATACATACAACATTACATATTAAGGAAATGGTGGCATAACCAAACGTCATATTTTCAAAAGTAAAAAGGACCTAGGCACAATGAAATTCTATGCTAAACATATTGAAGTTAGATTCTATCAGATTATATCGGGCTGCAAGGAATATTGACTTTAGTCCCATCTGAAATAATATTCAAGTATTCTATGATATTGTTATTATTACTAGGAACAAAGTCTGTTCAACTATAATTTTAATCTGCTGATTAACCATTGTTTTTAGTATTAACCTTCCTTTTTCACATGATTAATCAAAATTTTATTAAAACTTTCCATTAAAATGACTTGTTAAAAAAAATAATTACATTTTTTCAATTTTATTTTTCAATATTTTTTTTATATACAGAATTTTAAAATCAATTAAAAAAATTATTTCAATTAATTAAACATTTTATTCAAATTAAAGAAAAATAATTTTTTCTGTGAATCGCTCAAAATAAGAGCACTTCATCTCATTAAAAAATGATCGGTTAGTAAATTTTTAATACTTTGTTGAATGTTTTTTACATGAAATTACGGCTGCACAACGCTTTATCGTCGAATTTATTAGTTTTTGACACTGTTCTACAGGAACGGAATTCCACATTACATTTACAACTTTCCAAAGGCATGTTTGTCCTTTCGCTGGTGTGATTGGAGTAATTGTCATGTTGAAAGACTTACATTATTGGAATTTTATCAGTGGAATATGATAACATAACCGCTTCCAAGATGTTTACATATACGGCTGCATCAATAGTTGTCAATCCACTATACACTATAACCAATATGTTTTATACTTTTTGCTGTAAACTGCGGTTGTAATTCATTATTATGTAATCTTTTGAACAATGATCTTGAACATTTCCATTAAAAAATAAGATTTCCGATTCACATAGAACGTTCCTGAGTTTTTCAAGTGGTCAAATTACATATAAAGGGTGTTTTTTTAAGCCCGATAGAACTTGAAATTGTAAAAAATAACACAAAAAATTAAATTGTAATCAAATTTTTTTTTTTATTCGAAAGATCAATACGTGACATTAACATTTGAAAATGATTTCGGGCATATGGGCACCGCGGCTGTTCTTGACGAAGCGCATTCTGGACGTCCAATTTTGGGCCACTTTTTCGAGCACTGCTGGCCGTATGTCACGAATAACACGAACAATGCTGGCCTCCAAGGCGTCAATTGTTGCTGGTTTATCAGCATAAACCAGTGACTTCACGTAGCCCCACAGGAAATAATCGAGAGGTGTCAAATCGCACGACCTTGGAGGCCAATTGACAGGTCCATTTCTCGAAATCAACTTATCGCCAAATTTTGATTTCAATAAGTCGATGGTTGCGTTCGCCGTATGGCACGTAGCGCCATCCTGTTGAAACCACATCTCCTCCGGATCAATGTCATCCATATTTTCAAACAAAAAATCATTGATCATGGTGCGGTAACGATCTCCATTGACCGTAACGCGAGCTCCGGCCTCATTTTTGAAGAAATAAGGTCCGATGATGCCACCAGCGTGAAAACCGCACCAAACGGTGCATTTTTCTGGATGTAATGGAGTCTGTAGGGTCTCTTGTGGATTGGTCTCGCTCCATATGCGGCAATTTTGCTTATTAACAAACCCGTTAAGCCAAAAATGCGCCTCATCGCTGAACACAATTTTGCGATAAAACAACGGGTCAGTTGCCCACTGCTCTAGAGCCCAATCGGCGAAAGAACGACGCATATAATGGTCTCGTGGCTTCAATTCCTGCACCAGCTAGATCTTATACGGGTGTAGGCCGAGATCTTTGCGCAAAATTTTCAACGTAGTGGACGGACAGAGCCCCAATTCCTGCGACCGACGACGAATCGATAATTTTGGATCTTCTTCCACACTTTCGTTTACAGCGGCGATATTCTCTTCAGTACGCACATGTTATTGCATCCTCTAGAGAGTATGTGGTACGAAATCTATCCACAGTTCGACGAATGGCTTGTTCAGATGGACGATTATGTACACCATAAAAATGACGAAGTCGTCTATAAGTTGCGCGAATCGACGACTGATTTTCAAAGTAAATTTGGATAATTTCGTAGCGTTGTTCAAGCGTGAGTCTATTCATGATGATTTGTCAGAGTATACTGAAACGATAAAAAAAAATATTTCATCAAAATTTTTTGTGTTACTTTTTACAATTTAAAGTTCTATCTAGCAAAAAAAAACCCCCTTTACTTTTGCAAAAGACAATCGTTTGGCCACATGCTTAGAAGAAGAAAGTGGTGGCAATTTTCGTGGACTAAAAGCGTTGAGATTGCTTTAAGTAATTTTCTCAATATGCAAAAGGACATACATTAATACATTCTTTATCAAGAAAGCGTTTTTTTATTGGGCAGTTTTTTTCTCGTCCAATTGCTTATAAGGGGTTTTTCAATAAGAGCGCTACAAAAGTTTTTTTAAATAAAACAAAAACGGTTTTGGATATCAATGAAATTCTTTATTCCTGTGAAAGTGAGTTTGTTGCCACCACGGGCACGCTTGCAGAAGTCTAGACGCTGAACCCAATTTTCGACGGTTTTCAAGCATAAATCGGGCGATACTGCTGCAATTTCACGTTCGATATTTGTACGAATCTTACAATCGTCGCTGGCTTGTTGGCATAGACTTTGACGTTGTCCCACAGGAAATAGTCTAACGGCGTCAAATTGCACGACCGAGGCGGCCAATCGACTGGACCATTTCGTAAAATAACACGTTCTCCAAACTTGGTTTCCAATAAATTGATTGTGACATTTGCTGTGTGGCTTGTGGCGCCGTCCTGTTGGAACCACAAGTTCTCCAAGTCTATATCATTCAATTGGGGTCAAAAATATTTTGTTATCATTAAACGGTAGCGATTCCCATTGACAGTAACCTGTCAATGTTGATCATCACAGAAGAAGTATGGCCTAATGACGCCGCCGGCCCATAAAACGCACCAAACCGTAATTTTTTCGGGATGCAATGATGACTCATGGAGTACGTGTGGATTGCTGTCTGACCAATAACGCATATTTTCCTTATTGACGAAGCGATTCAGCCAGAAATGAGAAATGACCATAAATTGGACGTAGCGCTCTTAACGTTGAGGCCACTGACTGAAATTTTAATAATTTCGACTCGTTGTTGGCTCGTATATCTTTCCATCATTAAATGGCAAACCTTACTGAAGAGAAATGTCAGAAGAACGAAAAAAAATATGGCGTCGTTTGCTGTCCCTATCGGTCTCTTTTTGTAGCGTGTCTGTTTAAAAACCCTTTATATATACATATTTAAACATACAAGTTTTGTAAATATCTTTTTTTAATTCTCTTCTTGCAAAATTTAATGGATTTAATAAAAGATAAGCTAACTGGTGCTATTATATTGACCGCACGAAATTTGATATGTTGACTAACAGTCGATCATAACTAACAGACAGTTAATAAATTATACAAAAACTAACCACGCTCTGATAGAACAGGGACCGTAATTTTCCCCCCGAAAATATACAGCGTTAAAAAACTTCTTATTGCTTTTGCTTCGACTTAGGCTTCTGATTGTTTTTTAAATATAAAATAGTCGCAGTCAAAGTACAAGCAATAAACGAAAAGTTATTACAATTCAAAGCACTGCTGTAGTCGACATGTTCGAACAGTTTTTGGTTTAACTGGCTGAAACTTTAAATAAATTCCAAAGTTAAAGCAGTAACTATGTTGTGTACTGCAGTTTTTTAAATACTGAAAATATGTTATTGTTTTTGAAATTTATTAAAAAAAAAGTTCGTCTTTAATCTTAATTTGTTTTTCTTATAAGAATATAATTGTAACTGGTGCTATTATTTCGATCGTTACTGTACATATGTGGGATATATACACTCAGCCATACATACATACACTTATACGTATTTACATATTTTTCTCTTTAAAAATTAACCTGAACAAACGAGTAAACAAGCTTTATATGGCTAAGTCGAATTGTATAAACACATTACCAAATTTTTTCTTCTAAACCTTAGGAACTATTTACTATTAATAAAAGATAAATAAAAAAAATTAAAAAATAATATAAAAAAAATGTTTTTTTGTGATTGGTGCTTGAAAAAATTTAATGTGTCTTCTTGCACTTCTAATGTATAAAAAATATTTTTTATCCAAATTTTATTCCCCATAGGTTTTTTTTTTGTTAGAGATATCTCGTGTATTTAAAAGATGGACATATGGACAAACATAACTATATATGTATGTCAGTCATCTTACCATTAATTTTAGACTTGGAACGAATATTGTTACAAACAAATTGACAAATTAAATATATATTCCCCACCATCTAGTAAAAGAGTAAAACAATAAGAAACACGTAGAGCAAGTAGAAAATTGTTAAAATTAGTTTAAAGTCTTTTAAACTGAAATAAAATAGAAATCTGTCATTACATTAATAAAAATAACTAAAATAATTTGTTTTAAATTATAAAACCTCACCCCTATATGCGTAATAAATGTTTAAAATTTATCAAAGGTCATAAAAAAAATCACACAAAATTGTTTGATAAACCTTTAAGAATTTACTGCTTTATTCATTAAAATTATTAAAGGTTTATAAAGGGTCTATAGAAATGATTTTCTATGGAAATTTGATTTATAAACCTCTTTTAATTTTTTTTTTATAAGGCTGTTAAAATATTATTATTACGTTTTTTGTTTGTTTTATTTTTTTAAATTTCTGTGTATGTAAAACACATAAATTTTATTTAACCCATTTTATTTTGACAGAGGAGGATGTAACAGCAATTACTATAAATTTAAAATCGATATGGTTAATTTTATGGTTGAATGAACATACGCATGTTAGCAAAATAATGCCTTGAAGCAAACACGATGAGTTTTCTTTAAACGTGTTTTTTTATTTTTTTATTTTGTACAGCGATCGCTTTTAAGTTTAAACACACCGGCACACATTTAAGTATTACGATCGAATTCTGCAATAAGCCTCCTTTTTGGGGTAAAAAAAAGACACACACAAATCAAAACAAATTTGTAATAAATTGACAATGTTGTTTCACTCAGTTACGTACAGAAAAAAAGTAAATAAAAAGGAGCAACAATTATTAAATATTTTTGTTGTTGGTTTCTTTAAATATAAGTAAGAAAAAAAAAATATTTTTTTTTGAATAACGTTCATACAGGGTGACGTAAAAACTTTCACCCGATAATAATGCTGTTTACTAGCAGACATGTTACCTATTCCGATCGAAATGCATTTAATTTTGTACTTGTAATTAATTTTATCTTTTACCTTTGGTGCACAAGCTTTGTCATTCTATTTGTGATTTCTACAATTTTGACACCATAAAGTATACATATATTTTCTGAAAGCTTATGAATAGAGGAGTCGATGTCCATACGTCCTTTTAGAAGCAACCATATGTTTCTCAGATCTGTGTATAGTATCAATCTTTTGGAAATATCCGGGAATGAATCGCTATTAATATTCAGCACAATCGCCCCATAACTTTCTGAGATATATTTTTACCACCAATATTAAAATTTTTTAGCCATAGAAAAATTTATAGGTACCTTTGTCACCATTTGTAGATATAAATAATATTCCTCTAGAGATATTCGTGAAAAGTTTTGGATAAAGCGTGCTCTAATCGGGAGTCAATATTAGTATCATCTGAAAGTGCTTGACTAGCGCAATATAAGCATTATAAAAAATTAAAACTCATGTTGGCCGCCACTACAAAATGGCGGACAATAAATTTATATATGGGTCAAATCTGGTATTTTAAAATGTAACTTCTTTTACCCCCTTAATATTGGTTTCAATTGAAAGGGCTTGACCAGTAGAATACAATAAACTATTAAAAAAAATTTTAAATCCAAGATGGCGTCTACAACAAAATGGCGGAACAAATTTTTTAACCCCATTAATATAGGTATCAAATGAAAGGGCAGTACTAGTAGAATACAGTTAACTACGTAAAAATTCAAAATCAAGGTTTTTGAAAATAATATGGTTTATAACATGAAATATAGGTTAAGATACGATGTGGAGTTATATCTACATATGCACATGATGGTGAAGGGTATTATCAGATTTGGCACGGCCAAATATAGCACTCTTACTTGTTTTTTATGTCCAACAGTTTGCTCTACAAAAAGCAAATACTTACACTCATTTAAAGCAATCGCAAAAAATGTTAAACTTATTTTAAATTTAAAGTATTTTGTATTATTATTATTTAAATAGAAAAATAGTTAAATTTAATTATGTGAAAAGCTTTTTAAAAAATAAATAGTCTAGAACTATAATTTACCAAATTATATTATAGGTATTATACATATTATTAATACATCAACGGTGTTTTTTAGGCGTACAGAAATTTCGACGGTAAAATTAGCTGTCATACTAATTAAGTGTGTTTGACTTTAATCTTGTGCAGTTCGGCAAATCACCATGCAAAGACTTACACCAGAACAACGTTTACAAATTATAAATAAATATAGTAATTATAGTATATATATATTATAATATATAGTAAATATAGTCTACGGTGCACATAAACGTCCATCATGATCACATTAACTCTTTTGGATAATATCAAAAAAAAAAAAAAAAATCAAAATCAGTACAGTGCGCACAGAAGAAGCCATCACCGCCGTAGGTGCGAGTGTGACGCCGTACCCAGCAAATAGGTCTCTGCCAATCCATTACTTGTAAAATGTTGAGGAAAGCTATTGGCCTATCCATTAAAGATCCTAGTTCTCCAACACTTAAGGCCAGCGTACCATGAGCTTTGAGAAATTTTTATTGTAAAATGAGTCTGATTTCTGGCTTAAGTAGAATAGTCTTACTTGTTATCTGTTGCTAACATTACTGTGAATGTTGAACTACACAGACAAATGATTCCTAATTTTTTCTTTATTCCTCATGTCATTACAAATCATTTCGAGAAGAAATGGTTCAAACAAGATGTCATGTAAAGCGTAAACCATCACATTGTTAAGCTAACGGTTTATTGAACGAATAATCTGAAAAAATGGACCTGTAAATTGGCTACCTCGTTTATGTCATTTGACACCTTTGGATTACCTTTTTTGGAAGTACGTTAAATCTCTGTTATATGCTGATAAACCCGAAACGTTTTACTAACAACATTTGACGCACTATAGGCGAAGTAAGACCGGGTAGGTATGTTTGAAAAAGTGGTACAAAATTGAATCGACAACATGGCGTTCTTAAGGCGCAGGCCATATGTCAGAAATTATTTTAAAATGCTCCTAATTTGTGGGCTTATAAATCAGGCCAAAATGTTGGTCATTCCATTCAAATGTTGAGTTTTATTTTTGAGAATAGTTAAAAAAAATTAATTAATGCATATCTTAAATTAGACTTTTTAATGAAGAATTTCAAATCAACTTAAGGAAAATAAAACTTTCTGTTAACCACACATACGTACATATTTTTATTTTTCCAAGTAAAATGTATTAAAAATAGCCCAAATTATGTCACTCACAATTTAAGTATCACATTTGTAGATAAAAACCAACATACGTTACTCGCTGTTTAAATATTTCAATTCTAATACAACTTGATAAACGCTCATACAAACAAATTAATAATTATGTTTTTATAACAGTTTATGAGATTAATGTGTCGAAAATTGTATATGTTTGTATAATTATTATCAAATTCTTCGTATAATATTCATTAAAGAATTGCAATGTCACCTTAACGAAATACTGTCAAAATAGAAAAAATGAAAACGTTGCCGCTAGTCATATACTTGTTCCTTTGCAAAACGAATAAATAAATACGAGCAACAGTATCAAACAAGCAAATGACAAAATACATATATGAATATTAATGTTGTCTGTTTAAGGTACTTTGGTAGCTTTTGGATCCTTAACACGAGAGTGTAAAGGGGTTTATAAATGTCCGTCATTCCGTTTATAATTAAACTTCATCTGTCTGGCAGTCCGTGTAAGCGTTGAAATCATCCTTTTGAAGCCCCCATATTATTCTTAAACTTGTATGTGGTATCAGTTTATCAAAAACTCTGTCAAAAATTTTGCTATTGTAAGTCAGAAATTTCGACTCATTAGCAGCTAAGGTGTAAGCAAAAAACCACGTATGCCTTTGTTTTACTAAAAAAATTTTTTTTTCCAGTTCTTAGGTAAATTCTTAACCCGTTTGCTAAATGTCACTATAAGATATATATAAAAATATTAATGGAAAATATTGGTCAATCGGTCAGTTATAACAACAACAACAACTACAAAAGGGAAGTGGTCGCTGACACATACTTATGTGTGCATATATGTATATGTATTCATGTACTATCATGTTCAAACTGTGTGGTTGTATTGTTGTATTTTTTTTTTTTGCTTATAAATACTGCCAAAATTCTATTCAAATATTGCACAAATTAACTAAACATTAAAATATTGACATTTTAATCGGTATTTGTAAATTTATCCCCTTTTTCGTAAGTCCTCCCATTAACGAATTTATAGTTGCTTTCGTTACTATTTTGGACGAGGTTGTTTACTTACGCTTTAAATCGGACATGTCCTAAGAGACTCTTCCAATGCTCCTATTTTCCTTTTTTTACAACAGCCCCATGCCTCCACAATACAAATAGTTGGGTGGATTTGTCTCCCGTTGTACAAAATTGGCATTATTGTTTGAAAAGCACTCAAGGGTCTTGTTCCAAAGCGGCATGATACTAAATCGGTTCAGAAATATAAAGGCATTTTGTGCTGCTTTAAGACAGGTAAAAGCCGTTTTCGTGTTTATCGTGCTTGATGTCACAAATGATTGACTTTTTTGACCACAAATACAAATCGCTTGTCACACAAGAAAATTCTTAGGAATTTCCTATGTTTTTTTTTGTCCGGTATTATTCTTTGACATATCCTTGTCCATCAGCCACATAAAAATCTTGAAGTTGTCAAAAGTGTGCCAGTACATACATATGTAAGTTTCATTATTCATTTCACAATACGTGTATTTTTTATAAAATTTTTCTTCAGTTTTTTGCTCGTTCTTTGTTTCCAAGTTCTTTATCGCATTGCGAGCTGGAAGTTTCTGAACTTTATGCGACTTCAACCCGGAATTAGCTTTGTTCGGTGCTCTTCAAAAGAATTGTTCGACTTATTTTGCCTCAAAAATATTTGTTAAACTTTTGTCTTCCTGATTCAGGTTTTCTATTAATGTTCAACTCTTCCTTTTTCTGTTTAATGGATTTTGGAAAAGTGTAACGATGAAGCTACATATCTTTTCCTTTTTTTCAAAATTCCATATTTTTTTAAGTCTTAATTACTTTTTTATGTATTATATTCTTGCTGTCTATTTTGACAGTTTTAAATTAACGATCTAGAAAAGATAATATCTTACATATTTTTAAAAGCTAACGTGATTAAAAAAATAATTTTTTGAACCAAGGACAAGTTTTGGTTGGAATAGTGTTTTTAATTTTTTTTTTAATTCTTATTTTTTTTTTCAACTTTATTTTTATATAAATAAAAAAGTCCAAAATAATTTTACAACAATAACAGCAGTAATAACAAAGCTAATAAGCTCCGTCTTTTTGGTATTAAAACTTTCCAGATATCTCTGAAACAGTTGAGCAAATATAAAGACAGTCTTAGTATGTCTTTAAGGTAATTTTTATTTTAAATTTAAGGGTTTTTTTCTAACCCAAAATGAGCAAACCGCTCTTCAGTTGCTAACATCCAACATCTAACGTTTAACGTTCTTAATTTTCTATTAAACGGTATATCTCAACAACCATAACTAAATTAGAAAAACCGAGTGTAGTCTTGAATTTAACCCAATTTTGTAGATTTTAAAATAGTTGACAATGAAATTACATTTAAAGCATTATTTAACATTTAAAAAAAAGTACGTTCTTGAATTTGTGTCTGTTTGTAAATTGTATTTTTTTTTTTGGAAATTAATATTTAGAATAAACAAAAATATTACAGCACTAAGGAAAATCATATAGTAGCAGCTATGCATAACACGCAATCGTGTTGTTAACACATATTCGCTAATGTTAGGTCTTGTCTGTTCGCACATGTTGAACAAAAATTAAACATTTTTGATGGTTTTAATTATACCCTTCACCTGTGGTGCACAAGGGTATATATAGCTTTGTTATTCCGTTTGTAATTTCTACAATTTTCATTTCCGACCCCATTATATTATATATATATTTTCTGAAAGCTTATGAATAGAGAAGTCGATTAAGCCCTGACCGTCTGTCCGTCTGTCAATCTGTCCGTGTGTTGGTTGAAATCAACTTTTAGAAGCAACTATATGTTCCTCAGATCTGTATATGGTATCAATCTCTTGGAAATATCCAGGAATGAATGGCTTTTGAAATTCAGCACAATCGCCCGATAACTTTCTGAGATATGAGCAAAAAACCACGACCACCTGGTTTTTTTTTCACAATTACAACAACAACCTACATATGTACATACTGGTAAAAGTGGCATCGAATTCCAGCTGAGCCAAAAAAATTTTATTTTATTTAATTTAATATATTCTTTATATTTATTATATTTTTTATATTTTTTTAAAATTTTTTTTAAAATTTTTTTTTAATATTTTAGTTTTATTGGTTGTTGTGTTTAAGCTGGTCTATATGCATTTCACTGGTGCTTATGCCAGATCATCAGTAGACCTTTCAACAATAACATTTATTAAAAAGTTTAAAATTATTACAAGTTTTATTCAAAATTTTTCATTAACAATTTTTTAATATTTTTTTTTTAAATTTTTTTTTGTAGTTTTTTTTTGTAGTTTTTTTATTTTTAATATATATAATAGTTTTTTTAAGCTTAAGGTCTTTTCAATAATAAAAATTTTTCTGGTTTTATTTTATATTATTTTATCAATATTTCGCTACTTCTTTGTGTAGCATCATCAGGATACGAATATATATAACAAATATATAGATAATAAAAAATTCGTATCCTGATGATGCTACACAAAGAAGTAGCGAAATATTGATAAAATAATATAAAATAAAACCAGAAAAATTTTTATTATTGAAAAGACCTTAAGCTTAAAAAAACTATTATATATTATTATAAAAAGGTCAAAGAAACTAATAATTATTATTTTTAATATATTTTTTTTTGTAATTTTTTTTTTGTATGTTTTTTACATGTATGTACGTATTTTATATGAGATGAATGGTGATACAAACAATTGTTATTGCATGACTACACGTTGTGAAGGGTATAAAAGATTCGGCACGGCCGAATATAGCACTGTTACTTGTTTTTTTGTACATATTGCTTTTTACATATGGTACAATCGGCGTTTTTGTGTGTTTTTTTTAAATTTTTATTTCTAGTTAAAATTGCAATTACAATTGTCGCACTCGCATTTTTTATAAATGTTTAATGTAGTCTACCATAAAAGGTTTAGAGATATTTCAAAAATTGTCACACACAGTCGGAGCAGCGGCGATATATAACAATCGTTAACATAACCTAATCGTTGTCGTTTTCGTATTGTTATCACTACATGTGATATTTTTAATTTGTAATAAATTATAATAATGTTTTAAAATATAATTGCTTCAAATACATACGTCATTCAAATATACAAATGAACATAATTTTACTTTTTGTATTGATTTCAGTCTGTTGTAAACCCAGAGAACGGTTAGTTTTTAACAAAAATATGGCACTAAATTTTTAGTCAAATGAAATTGGAAAATAAATTAAAAATTTAGATATAAAAGTTATAAAAATTAGTGCTAATTTCTGAAAATATTTCTTAATGTCTTTTTGTAAGTATAAATCGTTGAAATTTAATAAATTTTCAGTTGTTTACGAACAAATCATAACACAAGGGAACAATGTTTTTGTTGATTAAGAACTAAATGTTGCTTAAAGGGTTATTTTTTTTGCTATCAGCTTGACCTTTCGCTATATACCGTTATGTCCAAAATTAAGGCACTTCCACTATACATATTGGAATAATTTGAAAACGGTTTACCCTATTCAGTTAAAAAAAGCCTAAACTCGTCAATAATATTATCTTTAAGTCGTGCTTACACTGTTTTTAAATTTTCCCAGTATTTTCGGAGATATATGGTAAGTTGTGACAGAAAAACCTTTTTTTTTTTTTACAAAATTTCAACAATTTTGATTTTTGAAACCTCTTAAAAAATATGGAATGACAAAAAGGCCGTTATTTTTTCGCGAGGATATAGGCAAATGTGTTTCGAACAAAACTAGTCATATTTCGTTCAAATCGATCTAAAACTTTTAATTTTATTTATTTATGATTTTTTAAAATGGTTGGTTGGTTATCGTGGTAGTTCGCTGCACGCCGACAGTCAAGTAATTCAGTCCAACTTCAGATATCGCAGAGAGGCCATCCAGTATATGTTCGCCCAGAAATCTGTGTCTTTTAGCCGCCAGTGCAGGACATTCGCAGAGAAGGTGGAAATCCGATTCCTCCTTCTCTCTATCCAGACAGCTACGACAATGGTCGTTCGATGGAAGTCCGAGTCGACTTGCATGTTTGCCTAACATCCAGTGACCCATCAATACCGCCAGCAACCTCGATATGTCCGTCCGACTTCGACTGGTAAATTGCAATGTACGTCGTGCATCAAAAGAGTGCCACGTAAGCCGTGCCACCTTACACGTGCTCAGCCCACGCCACCTGTCATTAGCCTTCCGGAGAAAGTGTCTGGAGATTCTGCTTTTAATAGTCCCTAACGGGATTGCAACTGCAATTGCGTTACAGATATCCAAAGCAGATCCTCTCCTGGCTAGCTCCTCAGCCCGCTCGTTACCATAGTGGCCTTTATGCGCAGCAATCCAAACTAGAGTAACGTCAGCCAAGCCTTGACAGTTTCTTTTTACATTGGCCAACTAAATTAGACGTAGTAATGTACGACCTAAATGACAAGAGTGCCGCCTGACTGTCGACAAATATACTAATACTCCCGTGGGAGTCATTTTTTTTGTAATTTCAAAAGTTTTATTGTTTTTCAAAGGTAACAATTACATCTTTACAAAAAAAAAAAAAAACAATTTTAAAAATCGCTTAATGAGAAGTGAAGTTATGATTTGTTGAATTCTAAATTTTTGGAAAAAAGTCAGAAATACGCTTAGTACCTGTAACTTAAAAATGCGAGCTGATGGAGAAAAACGGACATTAGATTTGAAATCAGCGACCTAGTAAAAAATTGCAATAAAATTCCAGTCAACACGAAAAAAGTAAAATTTTGTTCCCTTGTGTAATTAATCTAAGTATTCAAAATTCTACTTTTTTAATTACATCAGTTTTCACTCACTAGTTTTGCTGGGATATTGCAAGAGAATGACTTGTCATTTGCATGCTTCAGTGTGTCAGACAAATTGATAAGAAACAAATGGTGAACAAATACGAAAATATCACCATAATAGACAGTAAAAGTCGAAATTTAGTGTACTTTATATTTTGAAAGAGGTTTGAGTACCTTCAATATTAAACTTTTTTAAAAGTTTACTGAAATATGAAACACTGCAGAATCTTAAGAAATATTGAAAGAAATTTAGACTATTTTTTGACAAACGTTTTGATAATACATCAAAATTTCGACTTATCGATCGATATCGAATGTTTCATGCCGTTTAATTGTCACCGCATTAAAACGACATAAAAAAGTTTTCTGCGCTGACTTTTTAACTTTCTTTTTTACAGCTTTTAAAGAATGAGATCGATAAAACCCTAACACGAATAAAACGCAATAACTTTGAAACGAATTAATCCATTTTAATGAAAATAGCGTGGTTTAACAATAAAATAACAGTAAATTAAAATATTAATGCTTTTTGTAAAAATTCAGCTTTTTTTGATGAACTGTTTCACCTTTGCCGGAATTGAGACCATGAGGGTTTTGATGGTATCCTTAGTAACTTTATTGCTGGAATAAGACCATTTCTGGGAAAAATTTTTAGTAGTATTAGCAACTTGTTTTGTATCCTTCAGCACTCTTTTGACTAAAGCCCAGTAACGTTCGATGGGCCTTAGTTCCGGACAATTAGGTGGATTTGCTTCTTTTGGCACTACCACTATATTATTTGTTTCATACCATTCTGCTGCAGATTTACTATAATGACACGACGCTAGGTCGGGCCAAAAATATGTTGACTTATTGTGTTTTCGTATGAATGGAAGCAACCTCTTCTGCAAGCACTCCTTGATGTAAATATCAGTGTTGATAGTCCCAGTAGTAATACATTTACTGCTTCTTTCTCCGCACGTGCATATAGCTTGCCAAACTAAGTACTTCTTTGGAAACTTTGTCTTTTTTTGGAACTTAAATTGGTCATCGACATTACCTCTTCCATCGGCCACATAATAACTTCGCCCTGGGAGCTGAGAAAAGTCGGCAAGAACGTAAGTCTCATCATCCATAATACAACACTCATATTTGTTGATAAAATTTCTAAGCAGTTCTTTGGCACGACTTTTTGCATCCAAGTTTTTCTTCGAATTTCTGTCTGGCACTTTCTGAACCTTGTAGGACTTAAGGCCTTCATATCTTTTAACCTTCCTTACAAAAAAATCGGAACAGTTTGCTTTTAAGGCGGCTTTACGGTTTGAAAGGTTGGGATTTTGGTTTAGAAGACTAACAATCTTTGAAGCTAACTGTGGGTCAGTTATACCTTTTTTAGCTCCACTTCCAGCTTTCCTTTTAATACTACGACGTTCGTTATACACTTTTATCACACGCGAAACTGTTTGTCGTGACACCTTTATCTCATTTGCAATAGATTTGTAAGTACGACTGGGATTTTTTAAAAAAATTGTTTTTATTTTTTCACGCACTTTTCCTTCGGAATCCATTTTCAAACAAACTAATAATCCGATTATGCTATTATTTTGTACACATAATTTGACAAGTTTTTAAATGCAAACTTGATCATAAACAGTTATATTTTTTGTGCATGAAGAAAGGTGGAATTAAAAATGTGTCTTAAGGTTTCACTGATCTCATTCTTTAAAGTGAGACACCATTACTTGCCGTTTCTGTTCTATCAACCAACTATATATTATAATAATTTTCATAAATTTCAAATTTTTCAGGATAAATACAGATGAATTCTGTGGTTTTCATGGGCAACCGCGTATCTTATACGCAATTGAGAATGAAAACGACAGAAGTATAAACCAACTAAGTCATTAACTTAAAGCATTAAAATAAAACAGATTTTTATACAACAACTGCCTTCTACGACAAAGATTTAAATGTCATATTGCATAGAAAAGCTCGTCATGCTATAGTCTTGTTCCAACCATTCTATATATTTTAACAAATATTATTCCCTCTAACAATACTACGATTAGGGACTTCTATTATCCTGGTTATAAATGAAAAATTTTAACAACAATCAAATATGGTTCTTAAAGCTTTTAAACTCGCTATTACTTCTTCGCCAATCAAATAGAATTTTAACGAAGGGGACAAATAACTTGAAATTCCGGTCAGTCCACGTTTTCTTGATTGCCAGTTGAACAGCTTTTTTGTTTCTAATTTTTCTAACACAAGATATTTTTTACAATTTCTTTTTGATATTTGGCAATATCAAGTAAAATTAGTTGTCGCAGTTTCATAGTCTAAAGATCATCATGATATTTGTAGGGATACAAAAACATTAAATTTTGTTGGTGAAATTGATTTTAATTTTGTTTTAAACGTTTAACTCCTACCTATAACCCAATCGCTATGCTGTTGCGTTCATTTTTGTTTATAAAATTCTTCATTACATTTTTGATTTCCACAGAGAACTTTAAGGCTAATAAATAGCTAATGCCAGTGTTGCCGCCGACCAACTTTTTTTCGCACTGAAATCGACAAAAAAAAACGCAGTGAAGCGCAGTGAAGAGAAATAAAAAAAAAGTCGTTTTCGTTTGGACAAAAAAAAAGGAAATTTTTTTTCACTTTTTTGCCCTTTTTTAAACGCCAACTTACCCATTCATTTTGAAACAATATTAAAATTAATTAAATGGACTGAAAAGCAAGTATTTTTTCACGAAATAGTTTGTTTATGTTTTTCTAACGGGATTTTTGACATTTTAATTCAAGACCTAACCAGTCAACTGCAACGTAACGTAACAGCAGAAAATGTTGCCATCTAGCTGCTATATTTTCAACAGGGTGACAATTTTATCTCGTTGTATTATAGCCTTTACAGACTTACGTGTTAAACACGTTTGAGGTAAATCATGTTAAGGCGTTGTTGATCAAAAAAAGAGGAAAACTACCAAAAACTGAAAAACGCAGTGATATTAAAAAAAACGCAGTTAGGCAGTGACGACGGGAAAACGGCAACACTGGCTAATGCTGATGATGAAACAGTAGCTGGTTTCGAAAATGCATTCCACTCACGTAGTATCGGATACCAATCTTTCCTATATATTCTGTCATCATATTGAACTTATGGCTTAAAAAAACTTAATATAAATTTAATTAAAAATAACTCAATAGTTTTTGTTTCTTGCTTAAGCAAAACTGTCACTTTTCGTAAATCATATAAAATAGTAGAGACAGTTATAACTTAACTGTTATAACTTTAGCGTATTATAGGTTCGTTTCAACAATCCGAAAGTTGCTGTTACTTTTTGACATTCTAATGTGCTTAATTATCTTATCAGTTCTTCGGTGTTGAATATATTATAAGCTCTTTAACTGATAAAAAGCAAAATAGAACTTTGATTTTTGCTTTGAGTTTAACATCTAATGTTTGTTTTTGTTCAACGTTTATTTTATATCAGCATTTAGCTGGTTAGAAAATATTGTTCATAATTTGACCACATAATCGTCTCCATACCGGGCATTACGACCAACATTTTGAAAACATTTTATACACATGTCTACTTATGAAAGCGCCCCTGATGAGGGTGCTGATATTGTTCTTTATAATTATTGTTGCCTTTACATGGAATTTGCTATATTGTTTTGTTGCTACATATACATATATTTAATTTGTTATAGTTTAATTTTTTATTTATTAATTAAGTAGAAACTTTGCTCATTTGAAATTTGCAGTGTCGTTGCGAATGGACGGCTTTTTGAGCCTTGCGAAAGTTGCGAATTCGGTTAGAGAAATTTTCAAAACGTGTTTTTTTTTAACAGATCTTCAACACATAAAAGGTTGTGCAAATTTTTACGGTAAAGAGGAAAATGCAAAAAAAGTCTTCGTGTTAAAGCTATAAAAAACAAATGAGATTAAGCTTATCTCTTAATAAATAATATTTTTTTTTAAATTAAATTAAAACTGAAAATCAATTAATAGAAGACAAAAAAAAAAGAAGAAAAACAACTTGTTACAGTATAAAACGGAAAGAAAAATAATTATAAAAATATTGCAAACATGTTTAATTCTTGGAATAATTGTTTTAATCCCTTAAATGATAAAAGTGAACTGTGTGCTGATTGCAATGATGGCAGTACAGCTGTTGGAGGTGGAAGTTTTGTTAGTGGTGGCTCTGATGCTAATAATACTGTTGGTATTTGTCGAAAAGCAGGTGGTTGTGGTAAAATTCAAACACAACCGCAAACACAACCACAACAATTTACCACCTCTTCTAATCAGTTTCATGAAATGTCATCATTAAACGCTGCTAATAATTATCGAAATTTTCCAACAACAACTGAAGAGTGTGTTAATTTTAATTATGATACCAATAATGTTAACAACAACTTTACAAATAATAATGCCATACAATATCAAATGAGTTTAGATTCTGTTAACTTTACCCAGAATAACCAGTGTGCTTTTCAAAATAATAATAATAATAATAACTACAGCAACAACAATAATAACTATGTAAATCCTTTATATTCTATAACTAATACTCAACAACAACAGCAACAACAACAACAACAACTAGTTTATCAAAGATCAAATTTTATTAATAATCATCAGCATAATAATTATGTAAATTCTGCTCAACAAGCTCAACCACAACAGCAGCAACTTGTTTTATATAATCCCACTGTTCCCCAACAACCTGTTGTTCCTCAACAGTATAGCTTTCAACCCCCTCCTTCTTCCCGTATGCTTAATAATTATTTCAATCATTATCGTCAGCCCCAACAGTCCCAACATCAACAATACCAGCAGCAATATGAACAGCTTAATCAGCAGTCGCTAGTTAATTGTACACCATCAATACCCTGTCAAGGTAATCAACCTTGGACTTATGCCTATTGCTATGGTTATGGCCCCTATAGTAATCAGGAGCCCTGTCAATTCACTCAAATTGTTGATATTGAAGATTTTATGTAAGTTTTTATTAAATATTTTTATTTACTAATTGAAAAAAGATCTCGGAAATACTTAGAATGTTAAAGCGTCACGTATTTCACAACTTAGTCAAGCATAATTAAAACATTTACATATTAAAGAAATTTTTTGAAATTTTATTTTCTACATTATTATACCCTTCACCTGTGGTGCACAAGGGTATATATAGCTTTGTCATTCCGTTTGTAATTTCTACAATTTTCATTTCCGACCCCATAAAGTATATATTTTCTTAGAGCTTATGAATAGAGGAGTCGACCGTCTGTCCGTTTGTTGGTTGAAATCAACTTTTAGAAGCAACTATATGTTCCTCAGATCTGTATATGGTATTAATCTCTTGAAAATATCCAGGAATGAATCGCTATTGAAATTCAGCACAATCGCCCCATAAATTTCTGAGGTATGAGCAAAAAACCACGACCACCTCGTTTTTTTCACAGTTACAACAACAACCTACATACATACATAAGTAAACGTGGCATCGGATTCCAACTGAGCCAAAAAAAATTTATTTTATTTTATTTAATATATAATTTATATTGTATTATTTTTTTTTAATTTTTAAAAAAAAATTTTTTTTAATTTTTTTTAATTTTTTTTTGTAATTTTTTTTATTATTATTTTTTTTTAATATATTTGTTTGTAATTTTTTTTTTTTGGTATTTTTTTTACATGTATGTACATACATATGTATATACATACGTATTTTATATGAGATGAATGGTGATACAAACAATTGTTATTGCATGACTACACGTTGTGAAGGGTATATAAGATTCGGCACGGCCGAATATAGCACTGTTACTTGTTTTACATTTATTTTATTAAAGGGAAGTAACGATTGTGTGATTTCTTGGCATAGAAAGAAAAGAAAACTTATCAAGTATAGTTTTACTGATAAAAAAATTCACTTGTGATAATGAAAGTTATTCTATTGTTAATCGTGCTCCCAGATCAAAGAAAATGGAAACAAGTAACAGTGCTATATTCGGCCGTGCCGAATCTTATATACCCTTCACAACGTGTAGTCATGCAATAACAATTGTTTGTATCACCATTCATCCCATATAAAATACGTGCATACGTACACGTTAGAATAAATGTGGCATCGAATCCCAGCTGAGCCAAAAAAATTTTATTTTATTTTATTTAATATATTATTTATATTTTATTATTTTTTTTTATATTTTTTTTTAATATTTTTTAAATTTTTTTAAAAAAATTTTTTAGAAAAATTTTTAAAAAATTTTTTAAAATTTTTTTTTAAATTTTTTTAAAATTTTTTTTTTGTAGTTTTTTTTATTATTTTTTTCTTATTTTTAATATATTTTTTTTTTTGTAATTTTTTTTGTTTGGTATGTTTTTTACATGTATATATATATGTATGTTGTTGTTGTAATTGTGAAAAAAAACGAGGTGGTCGTGGTTTTTTGCTCATATCTCAGAAAGTTATGGGGCGATTGTGCTGAATTTCAATAGCGATTCATTCCTGGATATTTCCAAGAGATTGATACCATATACAGATCTGAGGAACATATAGTTGCTTCTAAAAGTTGATTTCAACCAACACACGGACAGACGGGCAGACGGACAGACGGTCAGGGCTTAATCGACTCCTCTATTCATAAGCTTTCAGAAAATATATACTTTATGGGGTCGGAAATGAAAATTGTAGAAATTACAAACGGAATGACAAAGCTATATATACCCTTGTGCACCACAGGTGAAGGGTATAAAAATGAAAAGCATATAATAATGTGGGGGTTGTATGATTATACCCTTCACACAGTGAAAAAGGGTATATATAGGTTTGTCATTCCGTGTGAAATTTCTACAATTTTCATTTCCGACCCCATAAAGTATATATTTTCCGAAAGCTTATGAAAAGGGGAGTCGATTAAGCTCTGTCAGTCTGTCCGTGTGAATGTTGAAATCAACTTTTTGAAGCCCCCCGACATCGCTTGGACCCGGGTGAGGTATTAAAATATCAGAAATATTCGGGAGTAGATCGGTATTGAAAATCAGAAACATCGGTACATAAACAATTGAGATATGAGCAAAAACCCACGACCACCTCGATAATTTTTTTTTACAAAAACAACATTACAACAACAACATACATACATACAAACGTGTATACTGGTTAGAGAAAACGTGGCATCGAATCCCAGCTGAGCCAAAAAATTGTTTTTTTTATTTTTTATTTAATATATTATTTATATTTTTATTATTTTTTTTTAATTTTTTTTTTGTATTTTTTGTTTGTTTTATAATTATATATATTTGAATTGTTTTTTTAAAAGTTTTTTTTTTATTTTTTTTTTAATTTTCTTTTTAACATACATTTAAAATTTTACAATGGGATGTTTTTATATATGTGTGTTTTTTATATGTATGTACGTATTTCATATGGGATGAATGGTGATACAAACTACTGTTATTGTATGACTACACGTTGTGAAGGGTATATAAGATTCGGCACGGCTGAATATAGCGCTCTTACTTGTTTTATTTTATATTGACAGGGAGAATGGGCTTATGACTTGTTAGCACGCACACACCACACTCGTCACGATGTGTAGAGCGCGAAATGTTTTCTTAGATCACAATTCTAAGTTGTCAAACTATTTTATTTTAACTAAAGGGTGTCTTATCAAGACTTCACTTTTAAATTTAGTGTAAAGTGGAAACTCTGAAATTAAAATTATTAAAAACGCAGGGCTTTACAAAAGAACAGCATGTAATGCTGAGACCACTTGCACACTTTAAAGAATTTTGCGTCGAAAAAGTACACCTAATGTGTCAACCACATAAAGAGTGGTAAAAAAATTCGATAAAATTGGTTCGGTTATAAAAACAGTAAGACTCCTTTGAGTCAACGCAAAGGTCGGTTGGTCTTTTAAAAACATTGCTGTTTGAAGAAGAGTGCCGTTGAATACCTCAAAACATCAATTCGGCATCGTTTGCAACAACTTAGGTAGCCAATTTTAACAAAAGACCACCACCTTTATGCATATAGAATTCAGCTTACTTAGCAGTTAAAATATAGCAGATCGTGGAAAGCGCCGGCAATTCGTTCAACAAGTAATGAAGCAAAGTGAAGTACATGCCAATTTATCGAATAAAGTCATGTTTTTCGTTGAAGCGAATTTCCATTTAAATGGCTTTGTGAATACTCAAAATTGTCGATTTTAAAGCTCCGAAATTCCTAATGCAATTCATAAAAAACAAAAGCACGCACGTCGAGCCATTGTCTGGTACGGTTTTTGGTAAGCCGGCGTAATAGTCTTTTTTTTTAAAATTTTAATTTTCATTTCATGTTTTTACTGCGAAATTCATTAATCGGCCATTGCCAATTTTTGAAAGTTATACTATACTCTTAACTACAAGCAACTCATTCTTTGATGTCAGTTATCTTAGATTTTAATTGCTCTCACTTTTTCTGGCAGTAGTATTAAAGCCAAAAAAATGTTATTTTCATTAAAATTTACTGTTGTGTTTTAGTGTAGGGTAGGAACATAGGTAGGTAAGTAAGGCCGGTGCGAAGTAACCCCCACATCCTCATCCAGAGACCAATACGGTCCATGACAAATGGTGAAAATGGTATTTTAGTGTAACTCAGGAACAAATTTTGCGACTATGACTTTCAATGAGGTGACACAACCAAATTATAATTTGGAACTTTACGAACTTGATTTAATTTGAAAACATTTTTTTTTCGAAATTAGCTCTTGCTTATAACTTTAATGGTTCCTGTCCATTTAGTCAAAATTGTCACCTAATAACCCTATGGGTATGTTCTAACAGACATTCCGCGCCCATTTTTCATATATCTCAGCGTTTTGTAGTCCGGTGTTGCTGGGGTATAATAGCGACTTTATTTTGTATGAAAGTTTGTAATCATCTACGGGTATATGCAACATATAGGACCTGCAAAGGGTTGAATTCAAACAACTCATAGATGGACCTTTATTGCTTAATCGACGTCGCTTTTTATTATGGTTAGTGGTTATCAGTATTGAAGAGAAACATACTATGATTGTGGTCGAAACATATAATGGTTGCAATTTGTCATTATTATGTATTAAATTATTATTATAATTTAAGTATCATGCATATTCTATTTATATGGCTACAATTGAAATCGACAGTTTTTGCTCTTTTCTAAAGCAAATTATTGTTTTTGCTATTATTTATATTGATTGTACTAACTGTAAGTTTTTTAGGCAACAATTTTTTACTTTTTATTGTTTATTTTTATTATTTCCTTAAATTTCGTAAATTTTTTCTCACATGTCACATTTACACAAAAATTTATTCAAAAGTAGAATAACAAATTATTACAAAAAAAATAATTGCTTTATAACCATACAGTTGTTTACTTAACATTTAATACTTATATGCAAATGTAATTCTAAATGTTTTTTTCAATGAAATAAATCAAAATTGAAATTTTCATATGAAATATAAACATAAAATTTTAAAATCTTTGTCAGTTGTTGAACCGAGATTTTCTAAAAATGTTGCCAAAGCTAAATACTCAATATGTAGGAGCTAAAAATCTGACTTTGTTTGGGTAAAAAACCGAGGAAATCATGTTCATTTGTTCGTACCTCAGTTTGTACTATACCCACATAACTAATTTTCAATAGCGAAATTCTCAAAAGCATATCTGATAACTTGATGCCACATAAGAGTCTAAAATATACGTGCGGACTTCAAAAAGTTGATTTCAACATACACACTGACAGAGGGACAGACGGACGTAGCTAAATCAATTCCTCTATCGATAGAGAAATATGTCAGAATGACAGAATGACGAACTTATATACCCCAGTTACACTCTCGTTTCAAGGGTATAATAACTATTACTTATTTTCGACAACCAAATATTATTAGAGAGAATATAACATGGTCGTTGTGATCATGTTGTAATAGTGTTTTCATACCTAAGGTTTTAATACAAAATTTGGCTTTAACGTTAAAACCACACGCAAAGAAAAACAATGGTTACGACATGATCACGACGGTCATATTATTTTTTCTAAAACAATATTTGGTTGTCGAAAACAAGTAATAGTTATTTTTGTTTCATTTCATCATATATTTTGTTACGATAATCAAGCATTTGTTTGAATTTTATCACTTAATGTTTACTTTTCGTAAAAAATTTCAAAATGGTTAAAATTTAAAAATATTATGATTTAAAAAAATTAATTTGACATAAATAACATCATATTCAAAAGCATGAAAATTACAAATAATCATTAAATAATAGGTGAGACAACAGTATGATAAACAAATTAATCAAGCTATGATTTTTTTTAATAATAATTTGATTTCAACTGTTCTTCTTCTTGCTGAATAAATTTTTATTATTTTAAAAGTTTGAGATGTCAAAAAAATGAACAATTTTTTTGAAAAATTAAAGAAAATGTAAAAATAAACGAGAAAATGTAAAAAAATATTGGTAAAAAAATTGCAATTAAATTGGTAAGTACAATCAATATGTGTATGTTACAGTAAAAGACAAAAATTTGCCATAAAAAAGCAAAGATTGTCGATTTCAATTGTAGTCATATAGATGATTATTGAATGATACTTTAATTAAACATAATAATGATAACTGGTAACCATGATATTTTTTAACCATAATCATACAATTCAATCATAGTATGTTGCTCTGCGATTATGGTTACCACAACCATATTTTTCTTTGCGTGCAATCATTAAAACCAGGATTTCTCAAAATAATATCGTTTAAACCTTTTAAATAATTTTTTGGTTTGGTTTTAAGTAGATTGAATCTTCTGTTGCGGTGTACTTAATTCAGTGCTACCAAGTCCCCGTTTACATAGGGAAACATTTGGAAGGGAAACACCTGGAATTCTCTTTTATATTTTCCTTCGCGGTCATACAGGGAAACATTGTTGTCGGAAACATTCCAGTTTTTTTGACATTGTACATATATATTTTAATTTTATTTAGAACATTCTTTATTTTTTTTTATTTTTATTCAAACAAAGTCGAATATAAAACATAGAGAACAAAGCACGCCGAAAAGAAATAAAGCAAATGCCATAAAGCATAGTAAATGTAAACAATATGAATGAAAGCACAAAGCGTGCCTCCGAGATCGGGAAACAAATTTTATATTCTCTTCCCCAACCGTTCCTCTCTACCAAACAAAATGTTAGCCTGCCTGTTTCCCTGTCTAAATGGTGACCAAGCTAAAAAGATTAAAAATAGCTAATAATGTTAGATGACGCTCAATAAAAAAGAAATAGTTTAACAAGTGAAATGAAATACACAAAACAAAAACAATGGATGCAGCAGCAATTACACCAAAAAAAAAAAAATAGCTCCATAATTTACAGAAAATAAAATAATCTCTGTTTTGGAGCGCACTGTAAATATTTTTTAGTTTTTCATACAAGCAAAAAACAGCTGATATACAGTGTGTCATATAAATATTATAACAAAAATATTAAAAAGTTCTGCAATAAATACACTTTTTTCTACGAGAACTTAATTGCATATTCTTAATTTGTTATACAGACTGTGAGACTGATTTAATTAAACTTGTAGTGTGAACGCATAATCAATCAGCTGTTAACAGTTTTTAATGTTGAAATCAAATTTTAACTTTAGGATAGAAAACGCTGTAACTATGGTTTTCTTTCAGTGTGTAATGACTAAAATGAAAAGTATATTTTTTTCTATATAATTTGACTTTATCATTCATTAAGGTTTTTTTTTTTAATTTAACTTTGCTATAATTTAAATTAACTATTTAAGGCCATGACTGACTATCCTACAAAGTCGTGCGATTATGTCAAATAAAAATCTAATAGTTTTCTGTCCTACATGAAAAAATCGCAACAAAATGTGTTATTGGATGCCACACTGTCATACATGCTTAGAAAAAGCAACTCTGATCGCACAGACTCTATTATTTTATGAAAATTTTCAAAAGATTATCAAATCGGACACACATGTCAAAAAATCTGTCACACATGTGCACTTTGTGTCCACACTATCACACTTTCTGAACACACATACAATTTTTGACATATCGAACGACTAAATCTTTAATAATACAATTAAATTAGCTATTTAATAATACAATAAGAAATTGGATAAGGATTATTATTCATTTCTTTTTTATGCAAATAAATATTAAAAAGTCTAAAAAGCAAAAATACTAGATTGACGGAGTGAAACTAAATACTTTCATAGCTCAAACACCTGTCTGGCAGATGGATGTGAATATACATATGCATACATACTACATACATATAAATACATCAAAAACTAGTTTAAAAATAGACATCAACTTTACGAATTCCTATGTGTCTATGTATATCTTTTGTATTTCTAAAATTATATTCATAAGTTGCGTCTTATTATTTCACAATAATCAGTTTTTAAATTCAAGTTCTGTATTTATTTATTGTAATAAAAAAATAAATAAAAATAGAAAACAAAAGAAACATCTATAACAATATATTTTATAATTTAAATTATCGAAATTTATTTTACTTAACAAGAGTATTTTTTTAAGCTGTACTTTATGTTCGCTCTCTTTATAAAAACTTGGCTTTTCCAGTTTAAAAATCTTATGCATTTTGTCAAAACGCACGTTCATTTTTTCAAGGGTTCTTTGCGTTAAATTGAAATTAATATTTAATAAATATTTATGAATAAAACAAACAATGCAGGCGACAATAAAAAGAAATAATGAGAAGTTGTTTTTTGCGATTGTGTTTTTTTTATAGATATTATAGTATTTGTTATATGATTGTTTACTTATTATTGACATTTTTAGTGTTTTTCCATAATTTTATGGTTTTAAATTTTTTTTTGTATATCGACGACTTACTATAAAAAAGGCCTATCTCGACTTTTGACATATTACAGGATAAGTAAAAAATTATATAAACTTTAAAATAATGAAACTAGTTTAAGCTTTTTTATGTGGCTATAAAAACGTTATTTTTGACCATAGCTCCCTATATTTTAAAGGGGTAATGTCGAGCTCTAACAGTGAAATCTTAATCTTATTAAAATTGGTTTAGTATTTTAGGAATTGTAAGCGTTTAAAGATTGCTACTTACGTATGCGCAAAACATATGTGTGTAAACATTTAAGCAATTTTCAGGGAAAAATATTTTTTTTTTACTCAAAAAATATACATTCGAAATTTCATGATTCTACGTTAATGCGTTTGGACACAATTCCATTTTATTCAATGTTGGAAGGACACAGTTTTTTTGACCTACTCTTGCATTGCGAGCTATAACTCTTTTCCTAATATTCCGATTTAGCCCATTTTCAATACCAAACAAACCTTGTGTATAAGAAATATTCTGGCAAGATTTGAGCCCCCAAGATTGTTCGGTCCGATCTCTATCGTGCTTTTAACAGACAGACAGACGGACGGACATAGCTAGATTGTCATAAAATAAAACCCTAATTCAGAATATATATACTTTGTGGGGTCTAAAATGGATATTTCGATGTGTGTGTTCGGAATGAGAAAATCAATATACCCCCACCATTTTTTTGGTGGCGGGTACAATAATGACTATTCCATTAATTTTAATTATCCTGAATTACAATAAGGTTTGCATTATCTCTTATTTTTATCGATAGTTTTTCATAATCGAATGTCAAAGTAAAACAAAGCAACACAAAAAATACAATTTAAATAATAAAGCAAAAAGTGATGTCTGGTAGGTTATTGGCCACATACAAAATAATAAAAAGAACTAAATTGTGCTCAGTGTGTTGAATCTACACACGAAGTAGTAAAATTTTTTATTTATATGTAGTGTGTGCTTTTCTGTAAACTACACCTAAAAACAAGAGTAACTATCAAAGCCAGTAAATAATGTGTCGTGAGTGAAAAGAAAGAATACAAAACAACACTTTTGAACATTTTGTGTCTGTCTGTCTTTCTAAACTCAAAAACTACTTTATGGATTCTGAAAAAATTTGGTATGAACATATTTGATTTCTAATAGGAAATAGAAAAGTAGCAAATAAAATGCTATTATAAATGGTAATAAGAAAAATGGTGGCATGAAAAGGGGGCTAGAAAAACTTGTAATAGTATTAATTTAAATAAAATCGTTCAATATACAAATTCTCAAAAATACGTAAATAAATATAAAAATAATTACTGCACGAATTAATTTAAAATATTAAAATATTGGGTAAATATTTCACTATTTCCGGAAATCCTTCCATTAAAGATTTCATAGTTGCATCCGTTACCTTTTTAGATGATGTGGTTCACTCACGCTTAAAATTGGACATGTCCTGGAATACTTTTCTTGTGTTTTTTTTATATTTATTTTTAGCTAAATACCTTTCCAATGGCCGAAGTTCTGTACAGTAGGCTATATTTGCTTCCTATGATACAAAATTGATATTATGGTTCGAACACCACTTATGGGTCTTTTTTCCATAGAGACATTGTGCCAATTCGGGCCAGAAATATGAAGTCATCTTATGCTGCTTTAAGAAAGGGAAGATCAGTTTTGTAAACACTCCGTAATATATTCTCCTATGTTAATTGTGCCTGATGTCGCAAATGATTGAATTTTTTTTGCCGCAATTGCAAAAGGTATGACACACAAGACTCTTATTGTGTTTTTTTTTTGTTTTTGTACGGTATTGTTTTTAAACCACATAAAAATCCTAACCCGAAAACTGTAAGTCGCCATTGTATAAGTTTCATCATCCTTCACTTAACCGGTGTATTTTTTTAAAATAAAATTTGACCTAACTTATTTCGATCGTTTTTTTGCTTTTAAGTTTTTAAGCGCATTGTGATTAGTGATGGGACAAGGGTAAATACCCAAATGGTAAATTGGGTATTTAAATGTAAATACCTGGGTATTAACCTAAGCACCTGGGTATTTACCCAAAATGTGGGTATAAATCATAATAAAGAAAAATTTTAATAAATTTAAAGAATTTCATTTTTTTATTATGAATTAAAGTTTTTAATAACAAATGAAATAATTTTTAAATTTAATCATTATCGCTGTCGCTCTCCGTATCCGATAAAAACTCATATCGAGTAGAGTGGGCGATTCCTGTTGAAGATGAAGGGATATAGCCTTGAGTACCTTCTAGTGAAGAATTTATGGCATTTTCAAATTGAGTGGAGTGCGTGCTTTCTGCTAAAGGTGCTCCTGCTCTTTGTGTTGTTAAACGTTTTTTTTTTGAGTGAATGAAACTGTGAGTGCTAAAGGAACGTTCAGTAGCAGCTGAAGTACAGGGAGCTGTTAAAATTCGAGCAGCTAATTTGCTTAATTGCTTACTTCCACAAATTCCTTTCCACCAAGTTACTAGAGAAATTTCATTTAAACAGCTCGCAGGGAACAAATATTTAAGAATTAATGAACCGAATTCTTACTATGCACCTGAGGCTCAACCTTGGGTTTCGAAACTTTAATCTTTCTAGTTGCTTCAGCATTGTTGTTGCCATCGATCCCACTCATTACATTGAATCCCCATAAGCACGCTGATTAGCGGTTTTTATTAAGAATCGTTGTTGTGTTTTATGCAGTCAAAACTACCTTAACTAAGCATAACGCATCAAAAAATACACTTAAATGAAATATGTTCAAAATAAATTTGAAAATGTTCACATTTCTGTTACTCTACGTAACAACGAGTATTTGTTATTCAAATGAGTATTTACCCGAAATTAAATAAATACCCGGGTATGAAAATGGGTATTAATGGGTAAATACCCAGCGTTGGGTAAATACCCAGGTCTAAACCCATCTCTAATTGTGATATCGAACTTTCTGCATTTAATACGACTTCAGCCCAGAATTAGCTTTGGCTCTAGGCACAAAAGAATCAGAGTATTTAACTTTACGAGCTGCTTTTCAGAAATATTCACTGCCCTTCAGAAGAGTTGTTTTACTTCTTTTGTCTTACTTATGTATATATGATAGACCTTTTTTCTTTCAATGTTTAAGTCTTCCACAAAGTGTTAACTGGTTTTTGCAAATCCATATTGACTTTTTTGAAAAGTTTAAATTTTTTTCACGTCTATTTTTCGTTGTCCATTTTGACCGAAATAACAGTTGAAAATAAACGATTTAGAAAAGATATTTGATATTTGACATATTTTTCAAAGCTATTATGATAAAAAATAATAACTAGTTGGACCAAGGATAAACTTTGGCTGGAATTGTGTGGTACCAGTTTTTTCTGACTCTATACGGCTGCGATAGAAGGAGGGATATAAAAATATGCACTACGACGAAACAAAACAGAAATATTGTTGTGGCCAGCAATGAGGATCAAGTTAAATGTACTTTCGTGTTGTTTTAAAAAGATTTAAAAAAATTTTCTAATATTGTAAAAATTCATAGAAAACGTGCTTATTGCATATTTGTTTATATGATTTATAAAGATTTTTTTTAATGGAAGAAATTTATTTAAATGTTATATATAGATATTTTCGACTTGTAATGTTATTAACAATTTTAACATATTCACATCTTGTAAACCAAGGCAATACATTGCTATTACCCTCACTGTATAGTATAACAGTACAAAAAACACCTTGTAGTGTAATTATTCAATAAAACAGCTAAATTGAAACTAGTTACTTGTTTATATACAAACAAACAATAAATATACAAAGTTAAAAGAGAAAACAAATTTCGTAAAACGAGATATTAAAATTCGACATTTTAAAGGGGTGCGCGGAGGAGCATAACAGCCCCTTTTAATTCAATAGCTACAAAATATCAACGAACATACATCATTACCAACCGACAATAAATGAAAAGAAAATAAATAACCTTATTAATCAAAATGTAGTATAATCTAATATTGCCTTTGTTTTTGGTAACTAAATTTAATTTATACTTTCTATATGAATTTTAATGCTGTTTTTTTAGTTTTATATTTTTTTCCTAGTATCGCTTGTTTATCATCATGTTATATGTGTACTATATGTTGCATTTTTTCCGACAGCAAAAAAAAAAACAAAAATTTTAAATCGATTAGACTTTAAGTATAATATACACCCTACAGCACAATATTTTACACCATTTCAAGCTACATTTCTGCTACAGTTAATAAGCTCATAGTGGTTTTTCTTTACACAATTTTGGCATATGTATGCTGATATGTATTTACGAATGAATACAAATATCTTTTCTTATAGTTTGAGCATGGAACAGAGGTCTGCAAAAAAGTTTATATGATTTGACAAATTTTGCGTTTTCGACATCACCTTCGGCAAAGTCTCTTGACCAGATTCCGCCTTTATTTGTCTCGTCCAGGTATTAGCTGCTACGGCTACGGCTACGGCTACGGCTGCTGCCTGGAAGATTAAACGATATTACCATTTTTACCATATCGTCGTTTGGTCTCTTAAGGGTATTGCCGATCCACTTCCATTCCTTTTCTGCTATTTGGACACGAATTGGAGCCTCGCCTGCTCTTGGCCTGCAATTTTAGCGCCATATTCGAGCGAGCAAAAATATATCGTCAACATAGTTAAGGTCTTCGAGGCGCCCATACATGCCCCATGTGATATCTCTTTTTACGTTTGTTGTCTGTAACAGTATCACTTCGAGTACTATGTTGAGCAGCAGTGGGGATAGAACACAACCTCAATATACTTCTGTGTTAACATTGAAATTTCTACCCCAGGTTTTTGCATGTTGAATTTTGGTATACTTAAGGGTTTAATAAGATTTATTTTACCTCAAAACACTTGGCATTCGAGTGCCTACCAGATGACCTTGTGGTGGAGAGTGTCAAAAGCCCTTGCAATGTCAAAGAGTAATATAAGGGACATGCTATTCCGCCGACTACTCGACGACGTGACGTGGTCAATACAGAAGGGATAAGCTCCTAGTTGAACAAAAACATTTATCTAATTATGAATACCCGGGAAACATTTTTATAGCCGATTACATGCACAATCAATAGCGTTTATTTTGGTGATAATAAACTTAGGAATGCTTTATTGAAATACATCGAACAGACAAGTTGGACGGACCTAGTTTATTTTTCAATTTTTTTATTTTTATATGACAAGAACACCAACACAAACTCATAATACCCATTCTACTAATGATGGTGTACGGTAAACAGTTATTTATTGGGCTTTTGACTTTGTGATGACCTTCAAAGAAAGTTAATGGTGAATATTAAAGTGATTAAATTGGGTTTACTAAAAATAATATAAATTTTTTCAATAAATACAATTTCCCAATAAATAAATATTAAGAAAAGATTCTCTATATAATAATTATTGAGTAATATTCTTTGAATATACATTTTATTAAAGCTTATTGTATTTTTTTCTGAAATAGAAACTATTTCTATAACAAATACATTTTCTACAAGTTTTTAAGCAAAAGTTATCAAGAAACAAAAATTTTGTTAAAAAATATATAAATCGTCTTTAAGTACACAATTTTTTTTTTGGCGATTTCTTTAAATTGAATTTGTTAAAGTATATGAACATATGTATGTATGTATTAGGGTGATAGACTCGGTTTTACAACCGGTAGAACACCCGGTTTTTTCCTCTTTCTGTGGGCGGTTTTTTCTAAATGTTGATTTTTCGAATATCGAATACACCGGTTTTTTATCCGAAAAAGCCGGTTATTTTTATTTTTTTTTAAGTTTATTTTCATATATCTTTGTAACCAATCGTACCATAGTATATTTAGTACGAGAAAAGTTTTCAAAAATCAGAAAATAAAAACTATTAAATATTGGTCCATAATATTGTAAGAAATTTATTTGTTGTTTAAAAAACAAATGTAAAATAAGAAAAATAATTGATCTTTAATATTATTTTGTTTTATAGGATATAAACCTAAAGTTAAAAGTTAAAGGTAATTGAAGCATAAACTAAGCTGAGCGATCACTTTTAGGTGAAAAATGTAGTTACAATAAAGAAAAACCAATAATCTCTGTTTCAAGATCCTAATTTTTATTAATGGCATTAAGTGTCTGCCAACTTAAATTTCAATTAAACCATTGAACAAACTAGTTTATGCCTATATTGTATGTCTGTCTGCGTTATAAGAAAGAATTTTTAAAATGAAATTTTAAAGATTTTCTCCCTAGCCTTTAAAATGTATTTCAAATTACAGAAATAATTTCAAACAAAATACGTTAGTGCATATTAGTTTAAAAGATCTATTTAACATTTAAAAAATGTACCGGAGGAGATGCAAAACTTGTACGTAATTGTATTTATTTATTTTACTTGTAAAAAGTACCTTTTGTCCTTAAATTCAACTAATTAAAATTCAACTAAAAAAAATTATATGCAGCCAAACGTATATAAACTGTAAAAATTTTATATTCATATAAAAATTTAATTATAATCTTTTTTTACAATATTTTTTAATTTTTTTTTTAAATATTATATATTATATTTTCGAACCGGTTAACCGGTTTTTGCTCAATTTTCAAAATAGCAACCGGTTTTTTTTAAATATAAAATTTCAAACTATTTGAAAACCGGTTTTTGAAAAAAGTCGAATAATCGATCACCCTAATGTATATACAGAAAATTTAAAATAATTTTTCTACAATATAAAATGTATCAAATACTTCAAACTTTGTTTTTCAATTTTCTTAAATTTATTTATCAAGATTTTTGTTTATAAATTTTTTATTAAAGGAAAAGAGTGTATGTAAAGTATGTGTAAAGAGTGATATATATTTTATTTTATGAACTTCAATAAAAAACTAAAAAATAAGCAAAATCTAAAAAAAGAGAAAAGTGGTATGATTTTAAACATTCCTTATGACTCATACTATTTAAGGGAAATTGTTTAAAATATATTGCTATACCGGGGTAAGAGAAAGAAAGACTCTATAACTACCAATTCAGCTAAATATTTTATGTTTGTGTTAATGAACTTAATTCTTAATTGTTAACTAATATAATAGTCTGGTTTAACAAACTGGGGTATTTTTAAATTTCACAGACATATTTCTCTTATTAAAAATAAAGAAAATATAATAATAACACTTAGATAAAGCAATAAAGAAAAGTTGTTTACTGCCGCACTATTAAATAAACAATTTTTGTTCTAATCTATTTAAATATAAATTAAGTCAATATTTAAAGTTTCGTTTCGCTATTGCCATTCAATATCAACAAAACAACAAAATTTCCAAACACATGTTTAACAATGTTTATTTAAAACCCGTTTGTGTCTAGGTCACATAACCACTGCATAAGTTGTTATGCCCTTAAATCGCTTATGTTTAATGTCTAATTTGCGTTAACCCTTTCGACCCGGATGGTACATATGTGTAACACTTAAAGTTTAAACATCTCTAAAAGCTTCAAATTTAATGTTGCTTGGTTGTGAAAAGTACCATATAATCTTTAAGTTCTCTTGAATACATTCCAGTATGTGCAGTTATGTTTTTTATATTTACGGTACCGTTTTTTGTGACTTGCAACGCAACTATAGTGAAGTGATAATTGGTTTTTGCATAATATTGTGCGTGAAATTGCCGAAAATATTTAAAATTAAGAAGAATTTAAATATTTGCGGCAGGTAAATATTTATAAATAAACATTTGTTTTTTGCTACCTACATATATGTACCATTCGTATGGTTTGGTGGTACACATATGTATATACCAGTAGTCCGATGTGTATGATATCCTGTCTTGAAGAAAATATTTTTTTTCTAGAAAATGGATTCCGAAGACATTCGAAAGGTTTTGAAAGATGAAGCTGACAGTACTAGCGATTTAGAAGATTTTTCTGGAGGAAGCTCTGAAGAATTTGTACCAAATGATGTATCTGGTTTCAGTGACAACGAAGATTCACCAGATGACGAAAGCTCTGTTGCAAGTGGTGTCTTTAGCAAAAAGCCCCTTCATAATAGTTTTAAATTTTTTTTTTACTAATAAGTTATATATTGCTTAAATGACCTGCTGATATAAAAAATTTTATTTAAGCATTGCTATTCCAACGTTGGGTCGAAAGGGTTAAACTCTGCGGCACGTAGCGCCGTCTGATTAAAACCACTTTCCGCTGGTGTCCATATCATATAACTTATGACAAAAGAAGTTATCGACCTGTATTGTTTGCGTTAACATCAATTGACTGGCTAAAGTTGTTCTCAAAGAAATATGAACCGATGAAATCGCTAGCCCAAAATCCTTACAAAAACAGTGTATCTTTCGGGATGCATTGGACGTTCCTGTTTATGTTTGAATTTTGACACATAAACAAACTTAGAATATAATCCGCCTTATTGTCAGTGGCGTTGTCGTGTCGTTTTTGTGTCGAAAACGACAGAAATACAACAAGGTCTCATTCATTTAACATTGTCGTAAATATTACACGGTACCAAAAAATACGACAACGCCATTGACAATAAGGCTGAATATTAAAAGAAAATGCAGTAAAATATTTTTAATAACCACCAAATTGGTTTTTTTTTTTCAAATAATATTAAAAAAACATTTTTTTTTGAAAATGTTTTCAGTACAATTTACGCTATTGCTGACACAAAGATGTGTTATTTATTAATCTACGTTACACACCCCTAGAGAAAATCATGTAATCAAATCGTATGGGCAAGGTGACAAGTAAACTATTTCGTTTGGTTAAATTAATCGTTCGTTTAGAATTTTTTTCAATTGTGATATGTGACGCCTATTGTTTAATTTAAGTGTCTGCAACAATATTAAGTCATCAAAATTTTAAATACGCTTCTATTCCGCCCACCGTTAATACGTAAGGACATACGCATAAATGATTCCTCCGTACTTCTAAACACCAACATCAGTTTTTTTTTTTCCTTAATGTATTAAAATTTCTACAAAGTCTTGTAATTTAAAAACTTTTCAAAGCCGCCACTTATCGAAAAGTGTGAATATGCACGTATGCCCCCGACCGGTTTCTCAAATAAAACAATGTTTTTAAACGTAAAAATAAAAACAATTTATAAATGCTGCTATTGCGGGAGAATTGTTGGCAATTTAGAGCTCTCCGCTTCCAATAACAAAACACCTGTTATTATTCCGTTTTTTATAAATAATATTTCCATAAAATTTTTTTTTTATTCAAAATTTTAAAATTTAAAATTTTCCAAGAATTTGGGTAAAAGGTCTAGTAACGATCTGGTATAACTACTAGCGAAATGTATATAGATTTAAACACAACAACCAAATAAAATATTAAAAAAAACATATTTTTTGTACAGACATTCTTTTTCAATTATTTCATTAGTTTAAATGTAACTTCAGCCAGTGTTAGTTATACAAACATTTTGGAAAGTAAAATTTAATCCATAAAAAAAAATTCCTTAAATAATATATTCAACCCCATCTCGAATGATTTTTCTAGATACGCTTCTGTACTACACTAAATCAATATTTAACAAATATAAATTTGTTTTAGAACAAAAGGTGAAAATGTTTAATTAAGTCGCTGATTTAACAAGAATTTTTGTTGTTGTTTTATTTAAGAAATCCTTTCACTTTTTAAATCATATGATCATTATTTTTATTTGGCAAATAATTTTAGTGGAAATATTTTCTTAAAATTATCACGATATTTTTAAAACACATGTTTGATCACATTGTACACAAAATAAAATAAAAATTTATTTTAGTGAAATTGTATGATAAGGTAAAGGGAGTGCGCACGAAAAAAATAATGCCTTCATTTTTACTGCACCAAAAAAAGGGGTTCGCACAATTTCATAATTTTCAAGTGTGTGTATATTTAAGACAAATAATGACAGCTCCATTCTTTAGATTTTGTTATTTGATTGCTATTTTTCTTTATAAGGTAAAATGTGGCTACCCTGTACTAAAGGATATCTGTCAAAATCTTAAGTATACCGCTTAAAAGAAAAGCAAAATCTATAAAAATCTATATATTTAAGAGTGAAACTCTGTGTGTGTGTGTGTTAGCTATAGACTCTGAAACTGTAGAACCGATTGGACTCAAACTTTGGAAAGTTGTTGTACACATTCCAGGGAGTGTTTATGGGTAACAAAAAGTGGGCGGGGCCACGCCCATAAAAAATTAGTTATAATTTTTAGCTACTTGCACTTGACCGATTTTTCTGAAACTTTGCACACATATTGAGCTGTCATGACTTTATAATTTCGTGATAAGAAAAGTGGGCGGGGTCACGTTCATAAAAAAAAGGTATCATTTTGAGGTACTTGTGCTAAACCGATTTTTCTGAAACTTTGCACACATATTGAGCTGTTATGACTTTACAATTTCGTGACTAGAAAAGTGGGCAGGGACACGCCCATAAAAAAATTATAATTTTGAGGTACTTGCACTGGACCGATTCTTCTGAAACTTTGCACACATATTGAGCTGTTATGACTTTACAATTTCGTTATTAGAAAAGTGGGCAGTGCTACGCCCATAAAAAAAATTATAATTTTTAGGTTTTTGCACTTGATATTCAATTAAAATTCAGAATGCATTTTGATTCATTAAGGGGGTAGCAACGCGCGCCGGGTTTGGCTAGTATATGATAAAATTGAAACAATTTCACTTAAAAATGAAAAATACATTAACGTCCCTAATTAAATCGATTTCACAAGATGCTGAGAATTTCATTTATTTGTTACAAGTTTTGGTAGCCAAGCCTCTAGCATAATCAGTCACAAATTTTTGCTTAAATAATTTTGCAAAGCTTTTACTTAAAATACAAAAAAAAAAACTATATAAATTAATAATTTTTTTTAATAAAAAATATTAATAATTAATGGCAATAAAATATATTATTTTTTTTTTGAGATTGGGATATTCAATAATTCAATTCATTTATTATTTGTATTTTTATTGTGAGACACGTTTCGTTCGCACTCCTTTTTTATTATTTATCTATTTGGAAATGAAATAAAATTTTCTAATTTTTTATTTTAAATCTATTTATAGTGAATTCTAATCATTTAAAAAAAAATTGTGTACAAAAAATAAATAAACATTTAAATGTTTCTGTTTTTTTACATTTTTTTTATATAATTATTTTTTCTTTTCTAGAATTTGGTATTTGGAGTGTTGAACTTTTTGCGATTTTGCATATAACAATAAGGATTTTTGTTTAAAATGGTTTGCAAAGCATTTTTTACAAATATCCCTAAAGGCTTTTAGTACCTGTAAATGATAACAAACGTACACAGAAAAAACAGTATCGGTTGTAAGTACCGCGATTGTTGCCAATCGCATAGTTTAGTTCTGATAGGAAATTATACGGTTATATCTACAAAATTTCGTTTCGGAATATAAATATGTAGTCAGCACTAATTAATTATGATTCTTGCAATAGAAATTTTATCATCACAAAAGAAATGTTCGTTTGCTTGAACTGAACCATTCGATTGGTAATGAATTTGAATGAACTTCGTTTTCTGGGTGTAGTGTTTATTTGTTCATATCTCAGAAAGTTATTAGGAAATTGTGTTGTATATTAATATTCCAAGAAATTAATACCATATACAGGTCTATGTAACATGTAGGGCTTCTAAAAGTTTATTTTAACCATAACACGGACAAATGTACAGACAGACATTGCTTACTCGACTCACAGGCTAAGGATATAATAAATTAAGGGGTTAACCTATTTCATTAGAAACCTTTCATATATGTTGACTCCGATATTGTATCACGCATAAAGGATTGAACTCTTGTCTGGGCAATTGCAAAGGAAATGTTGTTTCCCCGCATGCTCTGCAATTGATGTTTCTGACTTTCTAAGTAACAAATCAGCGTCCTTGAAAACTTACTTCATTCCTTTTTTCCCTATTCAGATTATCCCTTAGATTCTTTGCTCATGCATTTTCGATCCAAATGATACGTACCATTATCATATATCGTGTTATTGTTAATAATATTTTTCCATTTCAAAACTATCCCAGATTTGATACTTCTCTGAACTAATCTATCAATATTTTGTAAAGTTTTTGGATTTTGTTTATTGTCTAATAATGTGTGAAAAAAATTGATTTTTTTTTAAACATACATATATACTTACAAATAAATTAGTTGGCAATTTATATTTTGATATGGTACTTTTTTTTTTTTTTTTTTGGAGACAAGCCAAAATGTGCGTAAAAATTATACAAACACACATTTTGTTTAAAAATTTTTATTATTTATTACATTAAAAAAACCATGAGGTGCTTGTGGGAACTATATACATACATATCAATGGCTTAATATAAAAGGTCGTATCTCAACTTTTTATTAATTTACAGGAGAAGGAAAAGCTAAATAAAATTTAAAAGAATGAAATGAGTTAAAGCTTTTTAGTGTGACTATATATCTGTTGTTTTTCAACCAAAGCTCAATAAATTTGTTTGGGGTAATGTGTTTCTAAGTGGACTACCAGAAAACGTAAAAAGGCGATTTTCTTAAAAATCGGGTTATGACCTTTTTATGTTAAGCCATCGATATGTAGAATATTTCCGTATGCGAATTTTTTCTGCGCCCTAAATAAGTTTAAAGCAAACAAAAAAACTTGCCATTTCTGCTCCGTTTCCATGTAATCATGCAGAGAAAATAAAAAACCTGTTCTCTGCTTACATTGTAGAAGAGGAGAACGGGAACGAAGAAATCGTTTATTTATTGCATGAATCTAATCAAAATTAATGTTTTTTCTATATCTTTGATATCAAAAATAGTTAAATACTTAAATTTCACGATAAGAAGAGTTATTAAAATGAGGCCTTTTATTGTTTCTAAAGTTTATTAACACTGTTGCTAAGGATCGTTGTATATTAACTCGTCCATTATGTTTATCAGATGATTTATAACGTATACGTTTACACGTGTGACAAAAAAACTTGAATAAAAAGAACAACTTTTTTTTTGTATTGTATGATTGTAATCAAAATAAAATTGTCTTATTATTTTTGATATCAAAATTCGTTAGATAACCATTTCCTTTGGAAAGAAATTTAAATTAATTTATACATGGGAAATAGGGCATAACATGGTTAAAGATGCCTCTTGCTTTCATGTATATTTAAAAAACTTATCCTTTTTTTGTTGAATTTTTAAAAGCACAGTGATTTTAAATGTTTTAAAAATAAAAATGCAAATCAAAACTTATTTTTCAAAACACATATGTATATTCTACTTCTTGATACTAAATATTTATAAAACGTGATTGCTTTACTAATTTCCGGTTATTTTCAAATTAAGAGGATTACACAGCATGAAGGCGTATTAATTATTATTTCTAAAACTACCTGTTTTTGCAAGCAATATTTTTTTTTAGAATAAAAACTCGATTTAAAAAACATGTTGCAACATGCACCAACTTGTTATGCAGTTGTTTAGTTGCGATCGTATTTCCTATGTAATAGACACCCGGATAAATTCCACAGAGTTTCGCAGTTCTTGATTGTTAATGTTTTTCAATTAAGAATTCTATTTTTTAAGTTTAAACGCTTTCAATAGTATTAATATTTTCAACAGTTCTTGCCTATATTTTATATTTCTATTCACTTTTTAATTAATAAACTTAGTCCAGTTGTATGCAAGTCACAATTATTTTGTTTTGAGACGTTATAAATTTTGAAACCCCCCCTTTTAGTACTTTCCCCAAAATAATTGTCCTGTGCCATCATAGTAAACAAATTTTTATAGCAGTTTTTTTACAATCAATAATATATAAAATTGACTATTCTTAAAATCAAACTTTTTATGTCTTAAATATCCCTAAAACTAAGGAATTCGTACTTAGCACATTCATTCTTAAATCATGCATTTTGTACTTGGTTTAAGAAAATCCGTACTTCTGACACCGCTACGGCTTAATTAAGTAATTTCTTTTCTGAGTGTTGAATAATGTCATTTGATATAAAAAGAAAGAAATTTTAAAATGAATTCGCTAATTTTTATATTATTAAATTGTAACATAAATAGTAGTTTTAAATTACATATAAGTATAGCGATAAATAGTGCTGTTGATTAAATCCTAGCTGGTTTCGAAACTCCATTCCACTCGGCTAACATCGAAATAATTAAAAAGAATTTCAAAATGATTTTAATTTAATAAATTAATTAAATAAATAATAAATAAATGTTTTACAATAAACTGTAACATAAAGTTGCCGAATTAAGTTAATTATACAAGGCAACAAAATTTTAAAAATTTAAAAGGCTTGTAAAACCACTATGCAATTTTGATGTGTTGTGTTTCCAGTAGTACAAATATCGTCGCAATTTTAAATTCTATGGTGAAGTTTTTTTTTAATTTTTAAGTAAAATTCAAAATTTTTTTAGACGCTGCTCCACATAATCAATAATAACTCGAAAACGGTTAGTCCGATATTCTTCAAATAAGCTTTGAAAAATTTAGATTTACATAGCCTTTAATCCGTTTATCGTAATCGGATGAGTAGTTTCGGAGTTATAATAAAAACTTAAAGAAAAAAATAAATATTTTTTACGTCAAAATAGCAATTTTTTTGTTTTCAAAAAATCATGAAAAATCGAAAACGGCAAAATTTTTATAACTTTTTCGCAAAGCCACATGTAATAGCATCAAAATAAGATATCGATCATAAAAATCGGTTGATTCCTTTCGAATTTATTTACAATCAAGTGATCTAGCTCATTTTCACAAAATTTTAGATTTTTTGTTTGATGTACATCAAATTGAGTAGTTAATGCTCTTCTCCTAGAACTGGAATTGCTTGGAAAAAACCTTTTTGACATGTTTGTGCTTCGCAGAATTAAAAAAAGCAAGTAATAAGCAAAAGGCAAAGTTGTAAACGCTCATAAATGTGCGTGTACGCTGAATTGCTCTTTTTTCCATTGACTACCTGTAATTTATGATTTTTTTTGCATAAAATTCCGTAATATTTCTTTATGATTCTTGGGAATAACAAACAATTTTCAGCACACACAAAAAACTGTACCCACACAAAGGGTTATCTCAAATTATAGTATCAGTATTTATTAGAGCTCCTTGAGCCCTTTTATTCTATTCAAGAAGTGTTTGTGATAGCGGAAACATCATTATATCCCTACAAAAAGATTATGGTCATTCAGCTACAAGTTAGAATATATTTTCAAGCTTTAAGAAAAATGAACAAGAAACCCGGAACATTTTTTTGTAAAAACAATACGGATTCATTTTGTTATGTGTGTGGCCAATATATCACCGAGAAAAACGGAAGTGCTTCTTAACTTTAATGCAAAAGTCATATGAACATAATATCTAAGTTGTGTTTATTAGCAGAAACAACTTTGACACGCATACTATAACGCCCACTTTTACGAAAATGAGCAAGGAGTGGCCGTAGTCAATGGCGATCGTTATAGGGCGAAGTTGAAAGAATTTTTGTTCACAAAAATTTAAGAGAAAGATATTGGCAACATTTGGTTTCAAAAGGACGGCGCTACGGCCACACCGCCGAAGCTACAGTTTTTTTTATAGCATTTAAAAAAAAGTTATTTGGCGGACCCTTTATATAGTGGTTATCAAACCCTTTTTTTTACTGTTGGCCTGTGTTATAAACAAATCTGCTAGTGTTGGCGAAAGTAAAGCTTCTTAGATTATTATTTAAAATTTCTTAAAAAAAATTAATTTTCAAATGAACTTAAGCCTAGATAAAATCAAAATATTGTTTCAAACCATTTTAAAAATTTCAAAAATTATGACAATATAAAAATAAAAAAAAAAAAAAAAACAAACAGAAACTATAAACAAAAAAATAAAATAAAATACATTCAAGTAAGAACAAGACTGAGCTTCGCTTTTCAATTGCACGATACTGTATACATTTGTTTACGTTAATGTATAAATAAATATATAAAAAATTTTTCCTAATATTAAATTGTTTTTTTATTGTGTGTTCAAATTTATTTCTTTTTTTATTTAAAAAAAATTTTATTGTTACACACTTAACAACGCAAGTTATTGCTGCTAACAGTGTTGCCATTTACTTGCTTTTTTTTTGGCAGTTTGTAGATTTAAATTCCCAAATAACTTTTTCTAAAGTAAAAATATTTATTGTTAAATTTTAATGTGAATCATTTTTATTTTGGCTTAAGTTCATTTATTCTTTTATTTAATTTTATAATTCAAATTAACTTAAATTGCAATAATTTCTAGGAATATTATTTCTAAAAATGCATTCCACTCGGCTAATATCGGAAATAATTTTAAAAAGAATATTCCTAGAAATGATTTATTTAATTTTATAATTCAAATTAGCTTAAATTGCAAAGAATAAATGAACTTAAGCAAAAATAAAAATGATTCACATTAAAATTTTATATATAGAAAAGTTCGCATAAAATATAAATATATAAATGTTTATTGTTCTTTTTGCACACTGCTTATGGCGGCATTTTTGGAAAACGTTAAAAACTATAAAAGTTTGAAATCAATATAAGATGCCTTGAAAGCATTATGTAAATAAGTAAAATTAATACCCGTCACAGCTACGTAGTAAAGCAATAAATTATTAAAGTCAATAAATCTAAGCTATAGTCAGTCTCTTGTAAATTTATGAGATACTAGTTTATTTCAATTAATCGCAACTCTCTTTTACCTTATATCGTTTACATAGTTTTAAATAAACGATTGTTGGCTAAAAATTTTGATTGATTTTGAAGCAAAGTTTTTGTATTTCAATCTAAGAAAAATACATTTTAGATTAATATTTCCTTCGTTTTCATTTGTTTTCCTCTTTTTAAATATGATTTGTTGAATTTGTATTACAAACGGATTAGATTTTTACCCTTTATTTAAAACGTACACAGTGTATCGCTCTTTGAAGAGTTGACAACACCGTTTGTTACGTATTATTCCATTCATGTTTCCAGTTTGTTTTTAATTGCTATTAGGGTTGTCATTTACTTAACTTTAATTTTAATCGAATACATATTTACGAATAATTTTTTCTCGTAGGGCACCCTAATTGCTTTTCAATAGCTTTTAATTTCTTTAAGGGGAAAAAAGCATTCAGTTATAAAATTGCAGTTTGTGTTTTTTTTTATTAATTTCTACTCAGTTTTTTTTTGTTTGGTATTAATAACTCAGGTCTAGCACAACTGTTTCCAGTCGTAATCATTTCCCTAAAAGATAATTCAGACAAATTCGAACTTTGGTATTAAACAAAAACTGCATTTTCTGTCTCAATGACCCTTTTGCCCAACTTAAGGAATGTATGTCTATTTATATTAATACTTATAGCTCTTTGTATAATAAACTCCTGTTCAATTCACATAGATATTCTGTCATTATCACATAGAACTTATAGCCTAATATAAAAATATAATACAAATTAAAAAAGTTCAAATGTAATACTTTAAAAATACAACAAACACAGGGCATGGTGTAAAAATAAAAACATTGTTCAACTAATACCATCTTGTTTAGAACACATGTGACATATAATGAAACTGCATAATTGCAAAAATTGCTTTAGCGACATCTGTGGATCTGTAGCTAAAGGCAACTATTAATTACCTGTGGTAATGACGTGCAAAAAGAATACAGGAAAAACAGATGTTGGTAGATTTCGTACTAACTCAATGTTATATGAAATACATAAATCAATTAGAACAAATAATTCTATATTTCAAATTTCAATAAATACTGAGTTAAATAGTTGATATTTACACACAACATTTGTAGCTCTGATCAAAAGAGTGCTGATGATGAAACCGTAGCTGGTTTCGAAAATGCATTCCACTCAGCTAGTATCGGATGACTAACTTTTCCTAGATATTCTGTCATTATCACATAGAACTTATAGCCTAATATAAAAATATAATACAAATTAAAAAAGTTCAAATGTAATACTTTAAAAAAATTCACATAATTTTTATTTTCCAAATAATGACAAGAAAATGGATTAAATTTATATAAATGAAAATTAAATATCGATTGTTGGTAATTCCATCACTTAAGAATGGCTTCACCGATTTCACTACTTTTTTTTTAGTTTTTTTTTCAAAACCCAACTTAGGTTTCTACGGTTAAGCCCCATTTTTTATTTATATAAAATCGGTGAACGACTGCACCGATTTGGCAATTTATTTTGATGTTTGTACAATCTTCTTTTAAAGGATAGGCCTTAAGTCACCATGAGGCTTATTATTATTTTTATTTCATTTATTGTTATTTGTTGTTAAAAATAATAAATGAAAAAATTAAATAAAAAAAATTTTATACCCAATAGTAACTTTTGGCCAACCCTGTATATAAATAAATATGAAATAATGTCCGTTGCTAAGCACATCACCGAATAAGAGCTGAATCTACTTTTTTTTTCTAATTTCGCAAATTTTTTTTATTTAAATCATCAACAAAGGAAGGTCAAGAATAGTTTTTACAGAAATTTTTTCTTATAATTTAAAGTGGGAGTGGCACCTCCCATACAAAAAAACAGTTTTTGGTACATATCGAGTGTACTGGAATGTCTTAAGTCTTAAAAATAAGTGGGAGGTATTATAAAAACTTGAATAGTTGAGCTTAAAATTGGTTGAAAAACAATAGAAGTATGCGGAAATCCTTCAAAACAATTAAAATACTTTTTATATGATATACATATAGAAAACTATTACAACTGTAATCTCAAAACTACTTGTGATTCACTTTTATGTAATTTGTGTTATTCCAGCCAACAAACCATGCTATGGGAGCAAAGAAATCTAATTTTATGACATATTTCAGGAATGAGTTTTTAATCGTGAAATTTACGCTTTAATACAAATTTACAACTCATTAAATAGTTGGATAGGAGGAGGGAGGCGTGGCATTTTCCATTCAAAAAATATATATAATGGTATACCTGCAGAACTATAATTGTTATTATTTATAATTGGCTGTGCTATCAGTTGACAGGGGACTTCGCACCCTCCATACCAAAGAATACATTTGAAGTTATTCTGAACAACTGTAATCTCTATTTGGTGATAGTCAGTAAGGGCTAAATAACGGAAAAGGGGAGTTATACCCTCATACAAATGAAATACTATTTATGGCAATTATGGCATACCTAACAAACAGCAAAGCGTTTCGGGTTTTGCTGTTTTCAATAATAAATAACGGGTTTTGTTATTTGAGCAAATAAATAAACTTCAATGGCAACGTAAAAACATAGCAAACGTTAAAAATAAACTTTAAACAAACATACATAACGTTCAAATAAAAAATTTGCTTTATTTTATTTATGTTAAATGTTACTGAGGTTAGTTGTTTGTAGACCGTCTAGTCAATAAAAATGTTTGTGCTAATTTTATAGTTTTTTTTTTTCAATATCTTAATGTTTAGTTGAACGTACAGTCGGACTGCAGTACTATCGGTGGTCACTGAATTGAAAAATTACTCTCGTTAGTTTGACAACAAATCAAATTATTTTATTGACATAGAAATGTAATATTTTTAAATTAAAACGTTTTTTCATAATATTTTTGAGAAAAAAAAACTGGGTTGAAAATGTTGCTATAAACAAGTGAATCTTAATGTAAGATCACACGATTGCCGTAATGCACCAATTTTCACAATTTTTTGTATCCCAATCGTTTGATTGCATAATGAATTGGTACATGTGACAATCGCGGATAATATTGTGCTTGTTTTAACCAATCAAATGCAACTCTGATGGGGCAACCGTGTGACCACTTTAAGTACAACAGCGCATCAATAAAAATGTCAAAACTGTGCCAATATTTATTGTGTTCTTTAGCGGCAATCAAAGTTAACAATATGCGCCAACATTTTAATTATTTTTGCGTACTTAAATTATTTGTGATTAAAAAGTTTTTCTTTTATTCATAGTTATACTTTTCAATAATATTAAATTATGCCAGTTAAGCTTTGCCTACCCCCTTCTCATATGCACCATCAGTAGCCCTTTTTTCAACCAATCTCTTACCCATACCCTTGATAAATATAAAACAATAAAAGCAGCCTCCAACTTTTTTTTTTTTAAGCAAACATTTTATTCACCAAAACAAGCAACAACCAAAGTCTATAAAATATATTTGCTGACTGTTGGTGTTGCCGCATGTTTGAACAATCGTATGAACGACCGGCAGCATTTATTGCGACAAAATTATAATTCGCCAACTTGTATCAATAAAATTTGTATAAAATGGGACAATCATGTGACTGCAGAAAATTTGATTGGAACAAATTTACTATTGTGCACAATATTAGCACAATAAAAACTGTGCCAATTTGGTGTAATACAGCAATCGTGTGATCTTACCTTTAAGTATTGCAGAATTCACAATCTTTCAGCACTATTAGAGAGGAAATTAGTTCTAAGGTGAACAACAGAAATATTCTCAGTTGTTCTTAAGCGATGTGTAGGAGTACGATTCTGCATATCAATAAAATGTCCCAAGTTTTTCCGCCAGTAATTTGAACTCGTAATTTCATATGGCTTGCGCGGCTGGCCTCATAGTACTCCATTCGGTCGGAAAAATTTTCGAACACTTCTCCGATGATGATATGATGCCTCCGCTCCAAATAATCACTTGCATTGGGTGCGTTGGCTTTTGCAAGACCTTAAATACGGAAATTTTACTTATTTACGTACACTTCAATATAAAAATGAACTTCATCCTAAAAGATGATTTTTTTTTGTACAACATTTTCGTACAATTTTCGACCAATTGTCTTTTTTTTGGAAATAAATTTCCAAAAAATCCCAACGCTGCTGAAGCGTAAATCGAGTAATTTTGTTTAGCAGAGATAATATACTGAATTTTGTGACAGAATAGATTGACATAAGTATGTATTGCCATAATCAAAAGTACTGCTGGTTCAAATTTAAACTAATAGATGGCCCACCCTTTATTTACCTTTTTAATTATTACTTTTCATATTTCGGTGATTTTTTAAACTTTTTTGAAACTTGTGTATATTTTCTACACATTTCAAACTAATTAAAAATTATTCAACAAGAATAAAGCCTATAGTACACGAAATGTAAAAATCCACATGCACATGTGGGTCTGACGTCACTAAAATGTTCAGCACTTTGATTACATTTTTTTAAATAGTCGTAGTGGCTGCATGCGGTAAAATTTTGATATAACACGAAAGTATTTTAGTCCAGAAATGCAAATGAAACACATGTAGCCGAAGCGGATACATTTAAGCTTTATGATGATGTCAAAATTACGTCACACCCACATGCATATGTGGCTTTTTACATTTCGTGTACTACAGGCTTAAGAAACATTCAAAACAAAGTTTAATTAAAAGCTATCATAGATCGATTGCTTCGTAATTATACTATTGTTGCACCTTATATTTTCATAGTTATTGTAATTTTAAATGCTTATAGATAAAATATTATTTTTGTAATTAAATCATACTATGTTTGTCATAACAATATTTTAAATCATGTAATATCGAAATTTTAAAAAATAGTAAACGTTAAATAAAAAAATTTGTTGTCAACGCAACCAAATAAATATTTTAAACGAAATCTTTAACTTGTTTGCGAAAACAAATTTTTATTATAAAAATCATATCGTAACCATGATTTTTCTCTACGTGTAAATAAATAAATTTAGTTGAATTTATAGTTAAATTTTTTAAATTTATTTCATTAAATTTCTGCTTCGCTATGGCTCCAAGTAACACCTCTATACTCTGAGCTGACAATACCACGAAGGCGTAAACACATCGCCAAGGCCCCATGCCTCCGGAGAAATAACAATATCAAATTATGTATTTATTTAGTTAGTTTTGTTAGTTTGCGTACTACATGACCGTCGATTCTTTCTGGTCTTTAACTTTTCTTATCAATTCTTCATTAGGCAATGTGGGCCATTGCATTGCACTTCACAATTGATTTATAATAATTCAACATTCTCATTTTTGCATACGTGATTTTTTAAGTCTTGAATTCGGTGGGTTTGTTTTCCAACTGCATCAATACAGTGGACACTATAAAATAAAGTTTCCCAGAATTCTTTATTAAATTTCATTCTACAATAAATTGATGCACAAATAAAAAGTCGTTTGATTAAATATAATGATGATACAACAACAGTGTGTAAAGTTTTGCCAGAATCGATTGTTTAGTTTTATTGTGCGTTTACAACAAAAGCGACCACAATCACAACAACAATCAATTTATTTATAGTTAATATAACACAGTACAACACATGATTTGCCAACTCAATTCTGTTAACTGTATGTGAAATTAGACCCAAAAAGAAAAATTTCTGCATCATTCGTTTTGTCTTCTTACCTGCGATTTGAAGTTAGTATCGATTTGAAGTTAGTACTATCGTATAGGGGAATTTATCACGTTTTAGGCCCTGTTGTTTGACATAGCTCGACAACCACTAGCCCAATTTAGTTGAAATAAATTTTAAAAAATTAAGAATTACAATTCCCTTAATCTGTTCATATATTGTTTTCCTATACAAGTAACACTTTCGAAGTTAAAAATGAATGTATGAAGGGAAAAAATTATTTTTTGCCTAAAAATTTAAATTTTTTTTTTTAAAAATACATAAAAAATCCAAAATGGAAAAAAGTTTCAAGTCTAGTTATTTTTTCGCAAAGTCACATAACCTATGAGCAAAATGAGACAAAGATCATAAAAATCGATGCACGCGTTTCGCTTTTATTCGCAATTGAGTAAATGTATGAATTTCAAAAATCAGTTATAGCCACCACCCTTAAAATAAAAATAAAAATATAAATTAAAAAATTATCATGCAAAAAAAAAACTTTATTTATAAAAACTTAATGAAAATAAAATAATATGCAATTAATACGCAATTATAATATGCATAAAAACAAAATTTAGAACATTTTTTCAATTATTGGCAATATCCATCCTTGTAGAAGTTGACGCTTGTGGTTCTGATGAATTTTGGATATCCGCCCTTTTCTATAATCCCTTGTAGTATGTTGACCACCTTCAGATCGCAACAAATGTTGCGAGCTATGTCAAACAACAGGGCCTAAAACGTGATAAATTCCCCTATACGATAGTACTAACTTCAAATCGATACTAACTTCAAATCGCAGGTAAGAAGACAAAACGAATGATGCAGAAATTCTTCTTTTTGGGTCTAATTTCACATACAGTTCACAGAATTGAGTTGGCAATCAATTAACTGAAAAATGTTGTACTGTGTAATATAACTTTTTTTTCGCTTTTTTTTTGTTTTTGTTTTTTTAAAGAACGTGATGGGCATACTTTTGAGCTTGTTTTGACTGAGTGTGACGTACGAACTCAACGATAATAGTTGAATTTTGTTTCAATCTTCATGTAAAATATTGTTCATATCTGTGTTAAAATAAAAAATTTAACTCGTCAAATCAAGTTTTTTTGTTGTTGTTTTGTTTTGGAAAAAGTTTGAAATTATATATTTAAATAATAATTTGTATTCTATAAGTCAACCTTTCTCTAAATCATTTAAAGTGTTTGCGATTGAATTGAAAATAAAGGGAATAAAACGAAAATTATTTATTACTAGCCAAACCCGGCGCGCGTTGCTACGCCCCTTAATGAATTGAAATGCATTCTGAATTTTAATTGAATATCAAGTGCAAAAACCTAAATATTATAATTTTTTTTATGGGCGTGGCATTGCCCACTTTTCTAATCACGAAATTGTAAAGTCATAACAGCTCAATATGTGTGCAAAGTTTCAGAAGAATCGGACCAGTGCAAGTACCTCAAAATTATAATTGTTTTTATGGGCGTGGCCCTGCCCTCTTTTCTAATCACGAAATTGTAAAGTCATAATAGCTCAATATGTGTGCAAAGTTTCAGAATAATCGGTTCAGTGCAAGTACCTCAAAATGATACCTATTTTCTTTTTTTTTTTTTTTTACTTTTCTAATCACGAAATTATTTAGTCATGACAGCTCGATATGTGTGCAAAGTTTCAGAAAAATCGGTCTGGTGCAAGTACCTCAAAATTATAACCTTTTTTTTATGGGCGTGGCCCTGCCCACTTTTCTAATCACGAAATTATATGGCTATGACAGCTTAGTATGTGTGCAAAGTTTCAGAAAAATCTGTCCAGTGCAAGTACCTCAAAATTTTTTAGGGGCGTGGCCCCGCCCACTTTTCTTATCACAAAATTATTAAGTCATGACAGCTCGATATGTGTGCAAAGTTTCAGAAAAATCGGTCAAGTGCAAGTAGCTAAAACTGATAACTAATTTTTATGGGCGTGGCCCCGCCTACTTTTTTCCACCCATAAACACTCCCTGGTATTTGTACAACAACTTGCCATAGTTTGAGTCCGATCGGTTTTACAGTTTCGGAGTCTATAGCTAACACACACACACACACACAGAGTTTCACTTTTATATATATAAGTAGATGGAATTAAACATTTTACAAAATAAATCCTACAGAAATTTTAAATAAAACTTATGATTTTTTGACAAAGTTTGTTTTAAAATTTTGGGAAAAAATTATTATTTAAAAAAAAAAATTTACTGATTTTGATTTTTGACATTTTGAACACTTATTTTGTGCGATATGTAAGATATTCGACTGGTGATTGAACGATCTGATTGATAAATGTTTCTTTGGATATCAAAACAGCATTATTATGGAATTCTTTGTCAGTTTGTTAACTACTAATAATAATTTGACTTTTTCGATGTTATATAGCCACCGCAATTCGAATGTCTTATAAAAAGGATTAAATATTTTCAATATCAACAAGTTAGAAAGCTATATTTCGCCGTGACGAATCGAACAATACCCTTCACTATCGTGTGCTTAGGCATAATTTTATTCAACATATCTTTGTTACAGTTTACAAAGCAAGTGAAGGACTTGGATTTATTAAACGCGGGCCAAAGAAGTTTACTGACCCTTTTATAAGAAAAAAAATTTAATACTTTGCTGGTCAGACATAATGTAGCGTACCTATGATTCAATAATTTGGCATCCAACGTACACTGTTTAATCCGTGCAAAAGTATTTCCTGTAATTTGATCTTTGAGGCTTACAGTGGAATCCGTTAAACTTGCAGCCGCACAGAGGAGTATTTGACCTGAAAAGCTGGCCAAAAAGGCAAAACTGAATTTTAAGAAATCTTAAGAACTAAGTACGCAGCTCGACAGACAACAATATTTTACATTATATTGTAAATTTTTAACACTTTTAGTTGCGATTTGTAGCTCTGAGACCCTGCTAAAGTCAGGAAAGTGAAGAAAATTATATGAGATTTAAATGTTTTTTTCGGTTTCTGGATGTTTTTATGATATTTTTTTTACGGCTAAACGAATAAAGGTTTAACAATGATTTTTTTCGCTGAAAGATTTGATCAAAAGTTATTTAAAAAAGAAAAAAAAAATTTAAATATGTTGAATATTCATGTTGAAACAATTCGTTCAAAAGCTAAAAAAAAAAATTATACACTTTTTTTTGCAAAAAAAAGAAAAAGAAGAGGTTTTTGAAAGTGAGGTTAGCATCTCTACGAATTATGTTTGATACCACAATAAAATTTGGAATCTTTAATTTTAGAAACAAAAAAAAAAAAGTTTGCGCAAGTTGGCGCCACTATTTTTGACGATTTTTTTAAATTTTCACATTTCTTCCATTTTTGCTCATCAGGTACTTTTTCTGATAGATTTATATCGTCATAAACTTTTATGTATTTTGAATTATTGATTTTAACTGTTATTCACATCACTTTTAACACTTTACAATGTTAATACCTGCCTATAATTATGAATTGGAAAAATTCTTTATTATCGATAGTAATTATAAGGGAATGTCCCACGCATCCCCATAAAGGATATTTTTATATACCTGCTCTACAAAACATTATATGTTAAAAAATATATATACCGTACCTAATAAGAATAATTATTAAAAGCATTTATCACAAAATATGTTTACAAAAAATAAATACATGTACATAGAAAATACATGGGCCCCAAGTATCAGGCTACCATCCAATTGTCAGAAGAAGCTGCCGAGGCCAGAAATAAGCACTTACGATTATATAGTACGAATTATTCGAGGAAATTCAGCAGAAGCAATACAAATCGAAATGTCTTGAATAGGTTATTTCTGAGCAGTGACCCTTTTATAAGCAGCAGTACGCAAAGAGAACGGGTAATTAAAAAAATCTTTTTCATCAGAAACCATCACAATTCTTTTTCCTGGCACCGATGACGCAGCTAATAAGGATATACATATGACATAATAATTATTAAGGAATTTTTATTAGTTTAACTTTTCCGTATATTAAGTATTAAATAAAATAAAATAAATATAATAAAGACTTTTTTCATAAAAAAATACTGTTCTATAAGAGCCATCATTAGACCATAAATCATAATATGTATGCATGCATGTACATACATACAGTCTGTTAAGAATGAGTTTAAACCTTTGAAATCAACATTTGTTAATTGAGTTTCATTTTTTATACCGATTTTTATTCCTTAGGAATGTGGCTTTTGGAAAAGTCTTAAAAATTTAAATTTTTGGTTCTTACATTTTTTTATGGCATTTTGAAAACAGAAAATTTGACGAAAAATTTGCAGGAAAAAAATTAGTTAGTTTAAGCAGAATTTTCCGGTACATCTTCTGATCCCCCTGCTATTAAAATCGGAGAATCCGTTTTCAAGTTATGACAAAATATATTAGGCAACCCAACGATTTGGAGAGTGATATATGCCACGCCTTTTACAGAAAATCCTTAAGTACTAGAGAAAAACGGAAAACAGATTTGAATTAAGGGCATCAAAATCAATATAGTCCACATACTTTTATTTCTAGAAGAGACAGTGTACTTTTGTTGCGCAGTGTAATTTTTTTAAAATCTGCCACTAGATTTCTTATATCATAATACACCTAAAACTATCAAAAAACTAGAACTTTTAAATCAAAAAACACGTTTAATAATTTTGGCCAGCTTTTCAGGCCAAATACTCCTCTGATACTACTGGTATACTTGCACGCTATTATAAAGCTGCCAACGCTAAAAAGTCGAAGAACAAGGCTAAATGTTACGTTTGTTCTCAATTTAATAAAAGAAAATGTATGCTCTTATTTCTTGATCACCAACATCTCTTTTAATGTACCATCTCGTTTTACATGCTGTTTTTATCCACTACCTGTTAAAGTTTTCACAACAAATTATGACAACTCTGATCCGTTTTTAAGAATTTGTACTGAGTTTAATAGAGTTAATCATTTCATTGATTTTTCCTTTAAACGTTAATATTGTAAAATCTAAAATAGTTTTATTATTGAATAACTAAAGTTATGCAACTATTATGTACTGTTTAAAAGTCTGTATGGATCTCGAATCCATTGGCTCAAATATTGTAAATAAATAAATAAAACAAATAATGACCGCATTGTAGCGTTGCCTAGATTTCATTTTTGATGTTATACGCTGTGTTGTTAAATATTTCAAATGCTTTTCTTGATTTTGAGTTTTTATATAGTGTTTTACTGGTCAAGCCCTTTCATGTAACATCCATATTGATGGGACTAAGAGAAAAATGATCTCCCATTTTGTTTCGGACTCTATTTTGAATTTTATACTTTTTTATGGTTAACTGCATTCTACTAGTCAATTCCTTGGATTCGATATCAATATTAGAGGGTTTAAGTGGTACAAACTTTAAATTACTAGATTAAACCCATTTATAAATTTATTTTACGTCATTTTGTGGTGGCGGCTACCATGAATTTAAGGTTTTTACAATGTTGTCGGTTGTCTAGAAGCTGAAAAAATGGACTTTCGTTTGCAAATTTTTTTAATACCGAATAAGTTGTATTTTGGTGTTTATATCTCAAGTCAGCTTTAAATCGATTAGCTTGTTGGTAATTTTGTAGACTATGGCTTGTAAATTGATGTTACTAGTGTGTCCAAAAACTATTTAGGTGCTTGAGGAACTTAATATATATAAAATAGTTCAAACAAATTTGCCTATATTTTTTTCGGTTAGACGTGTCTATAAATAATTCCAGGTCTGAAAAATGTTAACTTTCATGGAAAGAACAGAGTCAGTCGTGTTTATTTGCTCATATCTCAAATAGTTATCGGGCGATTATACTGATCCTGAATATTTTCAAAAGTTTAATATGAAATACTGATCTGTGCAAGATGTAGGTGCTTCTGGAAGTTGGTTTCAACCAGTTCACAGACAGACGGGCATTGCTCAATTGACGCTTGATTGACTTTATGGGGTTCGAAATTAATATTGTAGAAATTACAAAGCTATAAATCAATGGTCACAGGTAGACAGACCTCAAACAAAAAATTTATTTTAAACTTGAACGGGATACATTCAACTAGGTAGCCTCCATGAATTAGCTAATCGTAGGCTCTTACTCTTCTACTGTTAAAATTTCTTATAATCTCTCTGTTTCTTTATTCGTAATTTTCAAGTTGTTAAATCGTATCCGAGATAAAATCACCGCATATAGTTACACCATGACTAGGAACAGAAACTTTTAAATTTAAATAACAGAATAAGTTTTATAAAGAATTTAATAAACTTTAAATAAGACTTTTTTTCTCATTATTATACCCTCCACCAAAAAAATGGTGGGGGTATATTAATTTTGTCATTACGTTTGTAACACATCGAAATATCCATTTTAGACCCCATGAAGTATATAAATTCTGATTCGGGGTTTCATTTTATGACGATCAAGCTATATCCGTCCGTCTGTCCGTCTGTTAAAAGCACAATAGAGGTCGGGCCGGAAAAGCTAGGGGGCTCAAATTTTGCCAGAATCTTTCTTATACACAAAATTTGTTTGGTATTGAAAATGGGTTAAATCGGAATATTAGGCAGAGACTTATAGCTCGTAATGACAGAGTAGGTAAAAAAAACCGTGTCCTTCCAACATCGAATAAAATGCAATTGTGTCCAAACGCATTAACGTAGAGCCATTAAACTTCGAATATATATTGCCTAAATAAAACAAAATATTTTCCCCTGAAATTGCTTAAATCTATGCATTAGGAAAGGAGTTATAAATCAAAATGTACGAAAATTTATACCGCACAGTGTATTTTTCGGTATATTCAAAATGATTCTAAAATTTTGCAAGCATCGGTTTTTGGGCAAAGGCTTCGTTCTAACGGAAAATAAATGTGACACGCCCACTTTTACGCCCACCTCCTATATAACGCTTTATCTCAAATTCATATAATTTCTCTATGAATAACGATTTTGTAATAATAAAGGACTGTATTGAAAAATCTCAGTTTTATTTATTAGCAGAAACAACTTCGAAACGCCTGTTATAGTCTTTCACTTTCATTGAAAGACTAAATTTACGAACACTTTTACTAGCATTTTGAAGTTATACAAAGAAAGTGATACATATTTTAGTATAAAGAGATTATTCCGTAGCGATTACTGGTAATAACAAAAGTACACAAAATTGGTAGTGGGTATAAAAGATTCGGCACGGCTCTTACTTGTTTTTATTTACAGTCAATCCAACCAGGATAAGTAAATTTAATAAAAAACAATTAACATATCGTCGGATTAAACACTACTGATAACAACAACATAAACAAAATATCACGCCTATAAAATTATTTATTTAAAAATTAATTACTTAAAAATATTATACATTTTCCTGGCCCTATGTTCCTTATAGCAACTACAGAATAAAATATATAAATTTTTCACTATATTAACAAATATTATACGAGTATATACATACAAATTTATAATAAATGTCGAAACCACAAGTCCAGTATAGGATTCCTTTTAAGTCTGCTAACTTCGTTGCTGTCATCTAGACAAATTGCAGTGGTTCGAAGAAAACGTTTTAATTTTAAATATAAATTTTGTATTAGCAAAATGATTTTTATTCCAGTATTTTTAATAAATAATAATAAAAATAATTTTCTCTTCTCATTTTAGGAACAATGAAAAACGCAAAGAACGTTCCCGAGATGCGGCCAGATGTCGTCGGTCCCGTGAAACTGAAATCTTTAGTGATTTGGCTCAGGTTTTGCCTTTGAAAAAGGAAGAGGTGCAACAGCTCGACAAAGCCTCCATAATGCGTATAGCTATTGCTTATCTGAAAGTGCGTGATGTGTTAAAAATGTGTAAGTATTCCATTATAATTTAAGATTAAGTTTAAATATCATCACTTATAATTCATAAACTTCCATTACCTTTTTAGTTCCCAAAATTCAAGAACTACTTGGTGCCTTGGAACCCTCCGACAATAATGACAGCATTGAAAATCCTGACACTTCTGCTGATGTCGCTGGTCTAACCAGCGCTACCGACTCTACTGATTCGTCTGAACAATACTCTTTTCAAGAATCAGATGATTCTATACAAAAAACGATCGTAGAAGAGTCCTTACAGCCATCTCCTTCTGTAACTGTATCCAATGGTGAAGAAAATGCTGTTGAAGATTTTAGTTGGTTGCTTAAGCAGACCCTGGATGGTTTCTTGTTGATTTTGTCTAATGATGGTGACATCACTTATGTCACCGCTAATATCAGTGACTATTTGGGTTTATCAAAGGTGGGTCGTCATCTTCATTAATATTTTGCTTTTCGAGCTTTTTTTTTTGATTTTCAATTTGTTGCCTTTTTTTAGATTGATATTTTAGGCCAGCAAATTTGGGAATATGCCCATCAATGCGATCACGCTGAGCTTAAGGAGGCTCTTAATATCAAACGCAACGGCTTGACGGATAAAATTAAAAATGAGTTAAATTTGGAGGAGGGCATCGCTACCCATCATCGTGATTTATTTGTGCGCTTAAAATGCACAATAACCAGTCGTGGTCGTAGTATCAATATTAAAAGTGCTTCGTATAAGGTGAGAAAAGAAATTTTACTTTTATGGGAGTTCTAACATAAATTTTCGAATATAATTTTTGGTTAGAAATTGGCAGTTTTTAAATCTCAATTTCGATGGTTTAATTTAAAATTATAAACTTTTAAATTCAAATATAAATTGTACAAGTTTTGAATAAAAATATTAATTTTCGTACAAAATTTCAAATACAAATATAAATTTCAAATTTTTTTCTATATTGTTTTTATTTTTATTGAGAAGTTTGAATAAAAATTTATAAAGAAAAATTTTATTTTGTACAAAAAATTATTTTATGTCCAAATTTTTCAAGTATATTTTTTTAACTTCGAATTATTTTTTTAATTTTCCAATTTCAATAAACATTTGAATTTTCGTAGAGAAATGTCTATTTTGAATATACATATATTTTTTTTTAATTTTAGATTTAAATTTTTTTCTAAAAAGAATTTTTGTATTTTAAGATGTTTTTTAAATTCGTAAGAAAAAAAATGTTTAAATTTTTTTAATCTCATATATTGTTCAGACCTTCACAATGAATTTCTTTCATATGTGTATAAGTACGTTTGTATAAATGTACAAACATACTTACGTACATATGCCTGCACGAAATTAGTTGAACAACCTTAAATTGCTGATTTCATGTAATTTTATTATTTTTATTTTTGCTGGAGTTATGCATTTTCCCTTAATTTAATTCAACAGTTAATTCAAATTATGAGAAAAGAAAAACCTTGAACGTCTGATTAAATTTCAAGTTTTGCTATAGTTTTTTGTTTACTTTAAATTCTTTTACTTTAAAAATTTAATAACAACCTTGAACTACCTTTAAGTTTATTTGCATTGCATTTGTCTGAGGGTGTCAGGTTCCTGGAATTTCTAACACGCGTGGGAAAATGCATAAGCACAAGGCAGAATTATATTATTAATAAATACATTAAAAATAAGTTATTGCTATTTAGCAATAAAATAGAATTTAAGTACATTAAGAATAACTTATTGCAATTTGGCAATAAAATAGTATTTAAGGCCATGGATTAATTAAAACAAACTGAGAAATAATTATTCAATCAAACTAAACAGTTGTTTTATTATATTCTCCAATCCTCCACAATAACCAAGTTTAAGTGCTTGTGTTATACTTCAAAAAAAAAAATAACCAAGTTTATGTGCTTGTGTTATACCTATACACACATTAAAAATAACCAAGTTTAAGTGCTTGTGTTAAACACCATAATTGTCCCGGTGTTTCCGCCCGGACAAAGCAACACCGACCAGCAAATCAGCTGAGTCAAAACATATATTAATCGCAAAAATGTCAAAAAATATTTTTTACTTCGAATATAATTATTTTTTAAACAGAATAGAAATGTTAAACTTTGAATGGACTTCTTAATTTAAAATACAAATTTCTTATTTGAAAATAGTTCAAAATGAAAAAAAAATTTAAAAATAATTATTGTATCTGAATTATTATTTACTAAAAGCATTTTTAAATATTGTGTGTCAGTTCCGAATATATTTTTTTAATTTTTACTAAAAGTTTACAATTTAAGATTTCCAGCTTAAAAAAGGGAAAAATTTTAAAGTTTTTTAAACTCTTCATTTATATTGACATCTTTCAATTGCAAACAGAAATTCCGTAATTTTAAATACAAATATTCTATTTTCAAAGAAAATGTTTAACATTTAATAAAAATTTTTATTCCGAACATAATTTTATTTTTAAATAGCAATTTTAAATTTTCAAATAGAAATTTTGAATCTCATAGATGTTTTTTAACACGAGTATGTATAAATTTAATAAGGATTAAGGATTTTGAATATAAATTATTAATTTATTGCAAATCACTTTTATTTCGGCTCATGTTCTATTATTCTATTATTTAACTTTCTAAAACACTTTCTAAGTTAAATTATTTAGATTATTTGTAATCATTTTAAGAATATTACAAATTTTTTGTTTATTGGTTGTTGGGTTTAATCTGGCCTATATACATTTCACTGGTGCTTATGCTTGATCATCAAAAAGTGTTATTTAATAAAAAAAAGAAAACGACAAATTTGAAAATAAATACTGGGCCAATTCAAAGTGGTTGCATATCAGTCATATTTGTACTATTTCATATTATTTTATGCATGCATAAAATTTTTGTTAGTAATTTCCATACAAAAAAAATAATATGACTTTAGACATTTGTTTCCTATGTATAAGAAATTGTTTATGTTATACTTTTAACCATACTGTCTCTCAGAGAGAATTTCTTCGCTTCTCACCTCTCAGAGAGAATATTTTCTATTTTCTTCTGTCCTGTATACATACAATTTTTAACAGCTTCATCTCTTTGTCTTCTTTCTTGTATTAAATACATAATTTGTTAACAAAAGGTGTTCAAAGTCACTAGTCATATTAATATGAATTATATGACATAGTACAATATGAGAGTCTGCTTTGAATTGGCCCACTATGATTCCCTAATTCTAATTTTATTGAATTGTAACATAAATACTAGTTTCAAATTACATATGAGTATACCGATAAAAGGTGCTGATAATGAAATCGCAGCTGGTTTCGAAAGCGCATTCCACTCGGAATAATTTTTAAAATATTGTTAAAATGATTACAATTAAATTTAATTTAGTAAATGTTTTAGGAATTTAAATAATTGAATAAATTAGCTTGAGCCAAAATAAAAATGTTTAACAATATATTTAATACACAACGTTCGAATAAAATATTAATGTATATATATTATAAATTTTTAATTTAATTTCGAATAGTTTAGTTCGTATACAAATTCAAATAAAGGAGCAACCCACGATCGAAATTTTACTCGAACGTTCGAGTTCGTTATTCTTTGATTTATAAATTGGAATAAGAATTTTTTAATTCCGATCAATCTCGAATACAGTACTATGCACCCGGAGTAGATATTTACATTTACAGTTTCTGTATCTATATTCTGTTTTTGGAGTCTTTGTAGACTTTTGTAAAACTTTTATTCTGGAATAATTTTCAAATTTATAAATTCATATTATTGTGCAAATAAAAATGTTATTGTAATTCGGAAAGAATTTTTGTATAGATTTTTTGGAAAAAAATTTCTTAGTTTTCGAACTTAACTGGTAAAAGCTGAAAATAGGTATATATTTTTATTTTTCATGCATGCCACCACTTTATATGATCACCATCATCATGTGATTGGTGCACATGCGGTTAAAGCTGGTCTGTATGCATTTCACTGGTACTTATACCAGATCATCAGTAGCCCTTTTAGCCAAATTTTTTAAAACAGTTTTAACCTAATAAATAATATTCCAAATAACCAAGGCATATCCATAAGGTACTCGTATCCAATCAGCTGACTGTTTTTTTTTTTTATATACATTTTAAAAGCGTTACTAGTCAAATAGCAAGACAAAGGTGGCGGTCAATGGACAACTGTCGATTGTGAGCATTTATGCGACTCTCGTTCCCAATTCAGGGGTCTTGTTTGGTGCTCTAATTGTACACTTTGTCTTGGTAGTACATGCCAGGAGATTAAATCTGCCTTTTAATGACTTGTGCAGAAGTTGTCACGATGAGGGGAAGGTTGAGACTGCTACATCCTTTGTGCCATTGCCCATCTCTGGCGGCACTTCCTCCGGGCATCTGGGGGAAGTTTATTTTTTAACATCTTGCGAGTATCTTACGTTCACGTTAGAAGAGTATGCTCGTTTTTCGTGCGCCGTGTTAGATTTGGATTGTCGTAGATTGCCGTTTTTCTCTGGGTGGTGGAGGGACTAGCTACACGCGACATCTCATATATCAGGTATCACAAAGGGATCAGTCATGTACCCAACATACTAGATCTTTGACTATATTACCGCCAAATCTAAATTTTCAAAAAATATTTCATGTAGAGACACAGTATTTTATCATCTTATTATAAGTTGAGATAATGATTTAACTCAAATTTTGTTATGAAATAGAAAACGGTAATCAAATGCCTCTTATTAATATATTTCCTAACATGCACTTTCAAAGCTGAGATTATGTTTTTTGAATTTTTTATCACTGTTGTCTCAATTTAGGCCTTAAATATAAATTTATTATATCAAGTAAAATCTCAAATCTGTAAACGAAACGAATTTTCAAATTTGAAAATAAGAATACAATTTTAAAATTATAGTGAAAATTATACATAAATTTACCAATACTATTTTAACTGTAACGCCGTATTTATAAAAACAATTTTAGGTTTATTTGACAGCTGTTGTACAGAAATTTGTCAAATAAGGTTCAATTGAAACTTATATAGCGAAATTAGAAATTAAATAATAATTTTTAGCTCTTAAAACGTCAAACATTGTAAAATTTCAAACTTAAGTATTAAGTTATCACCTCTTTAAAAGCCTCAAATAACTTTTACAAATAAGGCAGCAAAAATTTAAATGTAAAATTTAATTTAAATTTATATAAATTTTTTTGTTTTATTTACTTTTTACAGGTTATTCATTTAACTGGCCATTTAGTGGTTAATACAAACGGCGATCGTGTCTTAGTGGCCATGGGTAGACCCATACCGCATCCATCTAATATTGAGGTGCCCTTAGGTACCTCAACGTTTCTAACAAAACATTCATTGGACATGAAATTTACCTATGTGGATGACAAGTAAGTTTTCATCAAATAGAAATAAAAACAAATATATTTAATAATATTGTACAATTTACAGAATGCTAAAGTTATTGGGTTATAAATCCGAAGATTTACTCAATACTTCGCTGTTCAATTGTCATCATGGTAATGATTCAGACAGTTTAATGACAACATTTAAAAATGGTAAGTTGACGTTTTATTTCTTTAATTTGTTCTTAATATAAAAAGGAACTTCTCTTTTTTAAATGTAAGCACCCAGACTTGCACACGTAAAACGCATTTTTTTTATATTTTTTAGTTTTTCTTAATTAGAAAACATGCAGACACATCTAATGCATTTATGTATGAAGAAAACTTTTTAATTTCTTTTTAAATTAAACAAATTACAAAATAATGTTTTACTAATTACGCTTAAATTGTTCAACTAAAAGAGCGATGCAAGAGAGGAGAGCATAAAAAAGTGTGTATCATCTGTGTGGAAAGACATGAAAATATTACGAGAAAATTTGTTGGAATTTCCCACTTAATGTCACTGCTCTTCATCAAAACCGAGTTGACACTTTTTTCTGGCTGCTTCTCACTGCATCAGTTGTATGTTAGTGTTTGTTTTTGTTCTTAGTAATGACTGCTACATTAACATTAATTCCCACCTACAAATTTCTGTCCTTCCGTTTAAAATAGCTTTTCTTGATTGTCACAGTCTATTGTTTTTGTTGTTGTTGCTGTTGCTTTTTACGTTTTTTTGTGGTTGTTGTGATTTTTCATTATGTTGTATAGCTGTTTCTGGTCTTGTTGCTGCTGCTAACTGCACTTAATTAGTTTTATCACACGCCACTGTGTATAATAAAAACAGTCTGTGTGTGTGATTCGCAGAAAAACATAGAAAACTTTGTTTTGTTTTTTTCTTTTCTCTCTTTTTTCACTTCTTTTTTTAAACTTAATCTGACTTAAACAAAAGTTCTGGTTTATTAATTTAGAATTTTTAAAATAAAATAACTTTTTTATTTGCCAAAAAGGTAATGCCGTTTATCTCATTAGACATGTCTTAATATTTTTATTTGAAACTGTTTACCATCCCGTATTATAACATATTTCGCTTATGCTGCGACACAAAGTGCCTCTTTGTACCTGACATGAGATTTTATATCAAACAAAAGAACCTTAAGAAAGTTCATTCATGTTTGTGTCCTAATTATTTTCTAGTTTTTAATACAGTTGACGATTTAAAATATAATCGATTAACTTCAAGGTTCTTGTGTCTACAACTTAATTTATTTTCTTTTAAATAATTATAGGTAATCAAAGATAATAACAACTCTTGTATGGTAATTAACTTAATTGCTATTTTCTAATTATAGAAACATTTATAATTATTTATTTCAATGACATTGAGCCAGACACTACTAAAAGCTTGTTTGGTTTATATTTATTAAATGACATAAAATTTGTTTCTTCCACCACCCAAATTATTGATTTCTTAGCCATTTTTTACAATGTTTTAACTACACTAATGATATTAAACTATAACTCTGTAAGATATGTGAAAGCAAAAATTGAATGTATATTAATTTTAAAGAGTTTATTGTGGCATGTTCTCATTGTCATTGAGTTTTTAATTGCTACTCAGTATACTGCCATAATATTTCTCATTTTTGCCATTGTTTTACACTTGGTTAATAACACAATTATTATTTTGACCGTGCGAAGTCAAAAGTTTTCGTTCAACATTGACCACTTCAGAATAGATCACGTAGTCGCGGCCATCATTTAAATGAAATCACTTTTAACAAGTACAAGCAAACATGTAGTTAAAGAGTGAGCAAGTATCATGTTAAATAAAACTTATACCGTTCAATATAAAAATTCTCGAAAATGGCTAAATTAATTCAAATATTGTAATTCATTATACATTAAACATTGGTAAATGACTCGGTAATTAAAGATTTATTCACTTTTTACGGAAATCCTTCTATTTAAAATTTTATAGTTGCTTTCGTGACCTTTTTGGATAAGGTCATCCAATTACTTTTGAAATCGGACATATTTTTGGATACCTTTTCTGTGCTGCAGTTCGCAATAGCCGTCAACCTTGACTTGTCATCGTGCCAAACAATTGAACATCTCACAAATCTCACTAATGCAAATTTTGAATAAATATTTTAATTTACACGCTTACAGGGTTCAATTAACTTACGAGCTGAAGCCTTCTGACCATTTCAAACGTCCTCAATACGACGAATGATTGGTTGACAGAAGTAAATGGTGACAACGAGGCACAATTTCACCTCAGTGGATTCATTAGCAGAATTGTAGCATTTGACCAAACGAGAATCCACGGGTGTTTGTTGATAGGCCGATGATTTCACAAATAGGGACTGTTTGGTGCAGTGTATTGGGTCTGGCGGCGTCATCGGGCCGTATTTCTTCAAAAAAATGAGTTCGGCCAAACAGTTACCCTAAATAGTGTTTGTCATCGCAAGATGATAATGGACTTATTGTGGCCAGAAACTTAGGATATAGACTGGACGATATGTAGTTCCATCAGGATGGTGTTACTATCCACATATCCAACAAAACAAAAGCTCTTTTGCACGACTGTGTTATCTCACGTCGTGGCGATGTTAATTTGCCGCCACTATCATGTGACTTTTTTCTTCGGGGATACTTAAAAGAAAAAATGTACGTCAATAAGCCAAAAAGAATTCAAGAGCTAAAGGATGAGATAATTTGGCACGTTAACGACAATATCAATTATGTCTCAGTATCATAGAAAATGTGGACCATCGGATAGAAAAATTCCAACGAAGACGTGGTGAGCATTTTGCCGATATTTTGTTTTACCCATATTTGTCATAGATCCTTCTGTCATAAAAAAAAATTATGATAATTCTCTGAAAACTTTTTGTTTTATTTACAATTAACATCGTGCATTTTGGTTGGAGCACCCTGTACAATCAATACGTATTTTAGAACCATCTTGAATTTGGATTTTTTTTCCTGGGTGTTAAGTCATCTACTACTTATGCCCTTATTTAAAAATCTGTATTGTTAGAAAAATGTATAAAATCTGTCATTTATTTTCAAACGCCATCTTGAATTTAGGATCTGGCATCCTTGACACTATTTTTCATTTCTTATTTTGAAATTCGGCTGTCAAGCTCCATACATAAAAACAAATTTCTCTCTTATTTATTTAAAAAATCAAACTGAATTAAACAAAAAAATGCTTTCAGAATTATGACTACCTGTAGATTCACAAGTCAAGGCATTTTGTTTGATTCCAAATCTTAATTTGTTACACTCAAAAAACAAATCAAGTAATTCGTACTTAAGTCAATTCGTAGCGGTGCCAAAAGTTCGGTAAGTACGGATTTTCTTAAACCAAGTACAAAATTCCTAATTTAAGAATGAATGTGTCAAGTACGAATTTCTTAATTTTAGGAATAGTTAAGCCGAAACAAGTTTGATTTTTAGAGTTATTAGCTTGATTGAAGCGCGAAATCGTACTTGACGTAAGATTAGAAAAAATTTTATTTAAGTATACATGTAATTGAATTAATTAAAAGATGCGCTTGTTTCAAGAATTGGTAACTTGATTTGATAGTTGCATACTACAGTATCTTCACTTCTTAGCCTTTGACAAATTTATTAGCGAAACGTTTTATTAAAACTAAAGAAAAGAAATAACGGACAAAGCATCAAACGTAAGTTATGCTATAAACACAATCAAGTCCACCGACCATCGACTACAAGATGTCAAAAATAGAATACATGCGTGCTTATGAGAATAATTCTTTTAGCCGCTACACGACTACCGACTACACAGCGACTTTTGTAGCCCGTAGCCAACTTAGGCTAATTTCTATTACAAAAAACAGATTAGTGCTGCCAATACAATAAATGCATGAAATGGTGGCTCTAAAAACGCAATACATCAAATATCGCTATTAAAAACGCGAAAAACTATTATAGTGGCACCATTAATTAAGTTTGTTTTGGTTAACTTTAATACATATGTCAAAACAGATGTTTATTTTTTGTAGTTAGTGGTCGGTAGTCGTTAAAAGAATTAAGTAGCTGGCGACTTGGCTATTTTTGTGGTCAGCTACTTTTGTAGTCGGTAGTCGATGGTCGGTAGCCTTTGATTGTGTTTATAGCTTTAACTAGGAAACTGCTACAGCTTTATTGTCGTAAACATTATTACTTATAGCTAAAGAATGATAAACATAATGAGAATTATAAAAACATACTTGAAATATTATAGAGTGTGTTTATGTATGTAATTAAATGTCTCAAAAATATAAGTTTGTTTATAATTTGAGAGAACTAGGACTTAATTTAAGAAGTTGATAGTGTTGTACTTGGTTTTGTAAAACAAACCCGTTTTGTAATTTTTTTAAGAAAACCAGAAATAAATCGTACTTGAATTTTAAAGTACGATTTTGGCTTAAATTAAGAATTTAATTTTTGGATTTAGAACTTTATTTTTCTTTCTGTGTAGTTGGGCTCATATTTTGCTCAGTGAGTTATCATTCACCACAACAACAGTGTCGTTACCATGTCCCAACAATCCTTTAGTTACTATGTATTCAAAGTCTACACTAATATTTATAGTGATTAGCCAATGGCATGCGGAAAAGGAGAACCTTTTATATTTTATTTGTTAGCCGCTTTACTGCTGAATAACCTGATTAAGGTTCACAGCCACTTGAGTCTTGCAATAGCCCTTTGCCTTTTTATTTTCTTGCCGTTTTAGAAAAAGGGGTCCTTGTATTCAGTGGACGCCTTATTTACTTTCGAAATGGTCAGTTGAATTGTTTGGATTAATGATAAAAATGAGTCTCTAATTTTTTTTATTAAAACAATTATTAAAACATTTACAATTCTGTCCAAGGGTAAGTCATTCAATTATTGTTATTATCATATATTCATCACTGCTGTTTATATTTTTTATACCCTTCACCTGTGGTGCACAAGGGTATATATAGCTTTGTGATTCCGTTTGTAATTTCTACAATTTTCATTTCCGACCTAATAAAGTATATATTTTCTGAAAGCTTATGAATAGAGGAGTCGATTAAGTCCTGTCCGTCTGCCCGTCTGTCCGTGTGTTGGTTGAAATCAACTTTTAGAAGCAACTATATGTTCCTCAGATCTGTAGATGGTATCAATCCCTTGGAAATATCCAGGAATGAATCTCTATTGTAATTCAGCACAATCGCCCCTTAACTTTCTGAGATATGAGCAAAAAACCACGACCACCTCGTTTTTTTCACAATTACAACAACAACCTACATACATACTGGTTAAAGTAAACGTGGCATCGGATTCCAACTGAGCCATAAAAATTTTATTTTATTTAATATATTATTTATATTTTATTATTATACCCGCCACCAAAAAAATGGTGGGGGTATATTCATTTTGTCATTCCGTTTGTAACACATCGAAATATCCATTTTAGACCCCATAAAGTATATATATTCTGAATCGGGGTTTGATTTTATGACGATCTAGCTATGTCCGTCCGTCTGTCCGTCTGGCCGTCTGTCCGTCCGTTGAAAGCACGATAGAGGTCGCACCGAAAAAGCTAGGGGGCTCAAATTTTGTCAGAATCTTTCTTATAGACAAGGTTTGTTTGGTATTGAAAATGGGTTAAATCGGAATATTAGGAAGAGAGTTATAGCTCGATAAGCAAGAGTAGGTCGAAAAAACCGTGTCCTTCGAACATCGAATAAAATGGAATTGTGTCCAAACGCCTTAACGTAGACTCATGAAACTTCGAATATATATTTCCTGGGTAAAGACAATATTTACCCCCGAAAATTGTCTCAATCTATGCATTAGGAAAGGAGTTATCGATCAAAATGTACGAAAATTTATACCGCACAGTGTATTTTTGGTATATTTAAAAACAAAAACGTCATAAAAGCAACAAAATTGGATGTACGACTCTGAAATTTTGCACACTCTGCTTTTTGGTGACACGCTTTCTTGTAACGGCAAATCAATGTGCCACGCCCACTTTTACGCCCACCTCCCATATAACGTTTTAACTAAAATTCATATAATTTCTCTATTAATAAAGATTTTGGAATAATAAAGGCCTATATTGAAACACTTCAGTTGTACTCATTCGCAAAAATAACTTTGACACGCCTACTATAACGCCCACTTTTCACGTTATCTACCGTTAATGAAATTAAAAAGCTCATAAAACCGCTAAAATTAGAGGTATGATGATAAATTTTGCTACGTCTATCCCCCTATACAATTTCATTACTATGCCAAAAAATTAAGGTGCCACGCCCACTTTTACGCCCACCTCCCATATAACGTTTTACTTAAAATTCATATAATTTCTCTATTAATAAAGATTTTGGAATAATAAAGGACTATATTGAAACACCTAAGTTGTACTCATTAGCAAAAACAACTTTGACACGCCTACTATAACGCCCACTTTCACTTTTGAATTGTGTCCAGACGCATAAACGTAGTCATGAAACTTCGAATATATATTTATCGAGTCAAAAGAATATTTTTCCCTGCAAATCGCTTAAATCTATGAATTAGGAAAAGAGTTATAGATAAAAATGTACGAAAATTTATACCGCACAGTGTATATTTCAAATTTAAAACGTAATAAAACTGACAAAACTATATGTACGATTCTGAAATTTTGCAAACATGGCTTTTTGATCAAAATCTTCGTTATAACGGAAAATAGATGTGCCACGCCCACTTTTTTCTTTAAATTTTTATAAAAATATATTAGTCATATATATTAGCATTTATTCATCTTACACTGCGCCATTTATTGTACTGTAGCTAAATATAAGATAAAGATGATAAGATAGATGACTCTACTAGCAACTACTAGATGGCATGCTAACAACTTATGCTTATGTTCTCCTGAAGTTATGCTCTATTAAAAATGGGAATTTAGGGAAATTTTGACCTAAGTCAAAAAAAATTATCTCTAAACATTATAAACAATTTATTTTCATGTACTAATGGCTAACAAATTTTAAAATTATACAAAACTTATTTCGTTTGAAAATCTTTTAAAAGAAAAATGTTATAGAAGTTTAAAAATCAAAATCTTACTAATAAATTTCCCGTTTTAGAAAAATGCAGAGAATGTATATTTTAAATCACCCTGTGGCCCTTAAAATTTAACCTTAAATTCACTTTCTAAGAGGAAGAACAAATTCATGTAAATTCTCTATGAATAAAGATTTTGGAATACTAAAGGACTATATTGAATTATCTAAGTTATGTTTATTAGCAGAAACTTTATTGACACGCGTATTTTAACGGCCACTTTCATTGAAAGACTAAATTTTCGAAAACATTTTACTAGCATACCGAAGTTATAATGGGTGGTTTAATTTTAAGGGACTATGTTGATTTTGAATAAAATTATTATGAAATTATTATCATTTATTTTTATAATGATAATATTTGTATGCTTCAATTATGTATGGAACAAAATATCGGCCAAATGGCCCCCCAACCTAGGCGGCACACCACGATCCGATAGTCCAAATTTTCAATGACACTGTTGCTGCTCGATTGTTGGGCACGATGATGAGTCGAGGTTGCTTGCTCTTTTGCCACGTTATCGTGAAAAACAGCAATGTTTCCCATTCAACGAACTAAGATGGCATTCACAGTTGTTTTCGCATTTCATACAGACCTGCTTTGCAGACATTTAAATATTTTTTACAATTCTCACGATTGTGGACGAATTCGAACGATTATGTTGACCAAAAGAATCACGAAGTGCACAAAATGCATTTTGATTTGAACGCCCATTTTTATAAAAATCTTTAATATTTAAAAGCGTTGCTCGATTGCGTATCTTTCCACGGTTCAAATTGAGTTAGTCTGAGATTGAGAAATGTCAAATGAAATGCAGAAAACAAATTTAAAGACTAGCTGTAGTTCACCTTAAACATGGGCCCTTAAAATTTAACCACCCTCTACAAAGAAAGTGATACATATTTTATTATAAAGAGATTATTCTATAGCGATTAACAAAATAATAAATATTGTGCTTTAAATGTACACAAAATTGGTGGTGGGTATAAAAGATTCGGCGCAGCCGAATATAGTGCTTTTACTTGTTTTTTTTTTAATATTTTTTTAATTTTTTTTTAATTTTTTTTCGTAATATTTTTTATTATTTTTTTTTTTTAATATATTTTTTTTGTATTTTTTTTTGTATGTTTTTTACATGTTTGTACGTATTTTATATGAGATGAATGGTGATACAAACAATTGTTATTACATGACTACACGTTGTGAAGGGTGTATAAGATTCGGCACGGCCGAATATAGCACTGTTACTTGTTTAATAAGGCACAAGTGACAAATCATCGAAAACGCATAACGCAAATTAAGCTAACATCGAAGAACTACTTTCTCTTTATCATTTCTATTTCCTACAATGATTGTGACATCTTCAATTTTGAATAATTAAATCAGTTTATAATTGTTGTCATTTTGGTTGCAATTTTACTATAATATTGCTTTGCCAAGCAATGCTGTCATACTTCATTTTCTTTATCTTGTTAATTAACTTTGTGAACAATTTTTGCAAATTTGTCAGTTAACATGAGAGTGGTGCGGGATGTCCTTTAATATTTATCAACGCTGTTGATACTTTTTAATGAGGTGTAATAATAAAGCTACCAGACAGCAGAGTTACCCAATATACAATACAAATTTCTATTGAATTTTATTTTTTATTATTTAAACCATTTTACATGATTTTACATGATATTAATGATATTTGGAAAACGTGGTAGATTTTGATTTTAGATTTTGAATTTAATTAAAAAAGTTTGGGGAACCCTTTAAGCCATAGAATTATTTACGTTGTTAATATTTTCTTTAACTATTCCGTAGTTTTATAGTGTATTTTTTTTTGATAACGACCATTGTATATTCTGTTCGTCCCCTGCTCTATAATAATTATTTCTTAGCAACTTCTTTCTGTCTTTATTAGTTCTTATTGTTGATGTTTATTGCATTTGAAATGTTGTTTTAGTACGTTTAACAAATTTTTTTTATTGCTGTAGTAGAGTGTTTGTCTTATTTTTGTTAAATATTTCAATAGTTTAATGACACCAGCTGCTCTATTATTTTTTAAGTTCTACTTAAACAAAAAGACTTTTTTTTGAATATCGCTTTATTGTCAAGTGTTTATTTCTTGTCTTCAAGCTTTTAGTTGGTTAAAAATTGCTGGTTGGCAGGTATATTTACAGCTAAAAGTAAAAAAAAATTATATTAATATTAGTAGTAAACTTTTTTCTAAGAATAGCACAGGAATTTGAGTTTTTTTTAAATTTTAAAGGAATTTAGCTTAAAACTTATTTTACACTTTTACGGTCGTTTAGTTTTAAATTTTTATTATACTTTTTGCAGTATTATTCTATTTATGTTTTTTTTTTATATTTTTTTAAACTAAAGTTAGGATTTTTTACTTTATACTTTTTGCAGTATTCTATTTATGATTTTTAAACTAAAGTTATGATTTTTTACTTTCAGAAAACTATTATTTTTATTATTATTTAAACATGTATGCAAAAACGTAAGCTTTGTAAACATTTTTTTTGAATATTTCTATGAACGAATTTTGAAATTTGTGTAAATCATAATGAATTTATACTATATACTCTTTAAGTCTAGTTTTTACAACTGTTTCTCTTTCAAAGTTTTTGTTGCAATTTTCAATGTTTGAAATTCGAAAAAAGTTATTGTAATTTTAAATTTTTTTTTCAGATTCTTTATATATAGACTTCAAAAGTAATTTTTATTTAGAAATTTTTTTCGAACTTAAGTTCGAATTTTCGAACATTAGGAAAATTTGTCTTTTTTATTCTTCACAAACAAAAATACAAAAAAACTTAGTTTCGTCAAGAATTTTAAAGTTCGAAATTCGAAAATAATACAATATTTTAGGGAAAACATTTTATTACACCTTCTTAATATTTAGCTAATCCGGCCAGCATTGCCGGTCCTAATAACAGAGTTAAATTTTCCTTTTTTTAGTCGGAGAAAAATTTAATGTTTGTCAAAAACGTCTTAAGTAGGAAACTGCAGTTCTCGTCTAATAGCGAACAAAATAAGAGAAAATGATTACGATCTCAGCAAAATAACACATTACATTATAATGACTTGAAAGTACTAGAAAACAGTTCTTCACTACTTACAATTTGGCATCTAAAACCATTATTTTAATACGGCAATGACATTGGAGGCAATTACTTACCACGCTCGCTTACAAATAGGGACTCGTATAAGTACTTATTACGGCCGCTTATAAATAGGGACTTAAATAAGTACTTACTCCTATAGCAATATATAAGTACTTGATTTTAATAACCTAAATAACCCATTACTATTTATGGACTTACCGAAGTCGTTCGGTTCTTCTAAGGACTAAAATTCGGTAAGATTATTCTGCGATACGTTAATTTGAAATTTAACGATCAGTGAAAATCTATAAGTCATCACTTTGTTAATGAAGTGCTTTGCCGCTGTTTTCAAAATAATTATTACTTATACCCTAAGCGCGTTAAACTAAATGAGAATTATAAAAAGTTATGTATTTGAATGGTTTCTGGTAAATTTCGCAATAAGAAATTGTATTGTGTGTGTTTGTAAGCAAATGTCTGAAATCAAGTACTTACGTATCACATTATAAATCAAGTCATTACTAAAATACTTCTAAGTAAGACAAACGATATGTAGTAGTCATTGGAAAGTATGTTGTTTAGTAAGAGCAAGTCATTACCTAGTTTTTGCTGGGATTTGAAGCTGAAGTTATTGATACCAAACGAAAAAGAGATAAAATTAAGTAACAAACCAATGAAAGTTCAGAGTGCATTTTGTGATTTTTGCAAATTGTAATTTAAAATCTTTTTGTCTAACATCAATACAAATGCAATACGTAGCATAGAAAAAATACAGATTGTATATTGTAAAAAATGCCAAAAATTAATAAAATCAAGAAAAGTTTTTATTTATTTTTGTATCTTTAAAAGTTTTCTATTTTGGATTGTGCAACCCATTTAAGAAGCGATATTTAATGTGTTTATAGTTAAAAATTGTCATGTTGTCTATATTGCTATTTGGAGAACAAAAAGGACAATAACATTCGTACAAAAGTACACTAATAAAAATGTACAAAAGTCCATGATACAAAAAAACAAAACTAAAAAATTTTTGTTAAAAGCAAAGCCGAATTAAAAATACCTTGTCCAATTCATAACAACAAAATCCCATTCTCGATAATGTGCCGATGTATGCCATTGATGGAAAATGAAAATATCATTATACTTTCTTTTAATACTACTTTATTTAGAAAAGTATTAAAATAGTAGTAGTAAAAATAAATAAATATTTATTAGTCACAAAAATGTTCTTAATTAATTTGTTCTAATACCGTTAATAAAATTCATAATTCTCAGCTACTTTGCTAAATTTTCACGATTATATTTATTAAAAAAAAAGTTGTAGGAAGTAGAACTAATACACTGCATTCTAGTCTACTTAAACATTCCTTTTTCAAACACGATAAAAAAACTACAACACAGAAAATGACAAAAAAGTAATTCAAAACAATTGTTGCGGCACTTAAAATGCAACTCAAGCAAAGGAAATAAAATAATCTCATATAAATTTCCAGCAAACGACATTTGTCTCCCAACAAAAGGAAATCCAAAAATCTTTTAGTCACCAATAAACTAACGTATGTGCTTAAAAACATTTGTGAGAATCTTTATTTTTTATCATTGTTTTTTCATTTATTAACAATAAAAAGACTTGAAAATAAGTAAAATGCAAAATGTTTTTTTTTTTTGCTTGAGATTAAACAACACAAAATGGGAGATATTTGAAGATATATTTTTCTTTCATTTTCAGTTATTTATTTTTTAAAGGAAACATTATTTATATACACATATGTATCCTTTTTAAAAATTATTAGCTTTTAATATGCCAAAATTAGAGGTATAATGGTCAAATTTGCTACGTGTATCCCCCTAGGCAATGTCATTACTGTGCCTAAAAATTTTGGTGCCACGCCCACATCCCATATAACGGTTTAACTGAAATTCATATAATTTCTCTATTAATAAAGATTTTGGAATAACAAACGACTATATTAGTTGTACTCATTAGCAAAAACAGCTTTGACACGCTTACTATAACGCCCACTTTTCACGTTATCTACCGTTAATGAAATTTAAATGCTCATAAAACCGACGAAATTAGAGGTATGATGATGAAATTCGCTACACATATCCTTCTAGGTGACACGCCCAATTTAACGCCTACCTCCTACATAACGGTTTATCTTAAATTCATGTAATTTCTCTATTGACAAAGTTTTTGGGAAAATAAAGGACTATATTGAAATGTCTAAGTTGTATTTATTAGCAGAAACTTTATTGACACGCCTACTTTAACGCCCACTTTCATTGAAAGACTACATTAACAAAAGCATTTTAGTAGCATATCGAAGTTATAAAGGGTGGTTAAATTTTAAGGGCCGATGTTGAATTTAAATAAAACACAAATTATTTATGAAATTATTATTATTTCTTTTTGTAATGATAATATTTATATGGTTCAATTATGTATTTAACAAAATATCGTCCAAATGGTCGATGGCGCCACTCCTCTATCTGGTGGTTCAAATTTTCAATGACAATGTTGATGGTCAATGGTTGGGCATGATGATAAGTCGATGTTGACTGCTCTTTTGCCACACTATCGCAAAAAACAGCAATGGTTCCCATTCAACGAACTAAGAAGGCATTCACAGATTTTCTAACATTTTATAAGACCTGTTTTGCAGAAATTTAAATATTTTTTACAATTCTTCAATATTTTTTACAATTGTGAACGAATTTGAACGATTATGTTGATCAAAAGAATTACGAAGTGCACAAAATGCATTTTGACTTGAACGCCCATTTTTATAAAAAACCTGAATAACTTTAACGCGTTGCTCATTTGCGTATCTTTCCACTTTTAAGTTGGTCTGAGATTGAGAAATGTCAAATGAAATGCAAAAAAAACTTGTTGTTTGTGTGGCTCATCTTCAACATGGACCCTTAAAATTTAACCACCCTCTACAAAGAAAGTAATACATATTTTATCATAAAGAGATTATTCCATAGCAATTAACAAAATAATAAATATTGTGCTTTAAATGTACACAAAATTGGTGGTGGGTATAAAAGATTCGGCACAGCCGAATATAGTGCTCTTACTTGTTAATTTTTTATATATTATTTTTTATAATATTTTTTTTTTATATTATTTTTTTTATATAATTTTTTTTATATAATTTTTTTTTATATTATATCTTTAACTACTATTTAAATTTTTATACAGACCTGAATTCATTTTTAAACATTTTTTTTACAAAAAATATGTTGATTGTGATAATAAAAGAATAATCTGAAAAGCTATGATTTACCGATACTAACCGAGTGCAATAGATATTCGAAACCAGCTACAATTTCATCATCAGCTCTCTGATTGGTGATTACGAGCTGGATGTAAATATCATTTATTTAACTTCCAGGTTTTTAAGTTAATTAAATTCGGTAACTAATTTGTTTCCTTTTTCGTATATTCTTACCACAACGAGTTAGATCGACATTTATCAACAGCAACCATTTTTCGTTTGTTTGTCCTGCTCTATCCACCAGTTAGGTAGTGATAAGAACAGATGGTTGTTTTTTATTTAACAATCAATGTTATATCATATTTTTTTTGCCTGTATTTAACCGAGTGATTTTTATATTACCTTTTATATTAGTCTTTTTAAATATTTTTTTTTAATATTTTTTTAAATTTTTTTTTTTTAATTTATTTTTTTTAAATTTATTTTTTATATATATTTTTTATATATTAATTTCTTTATCTCTTATTTGTTTTATATATTTTTATGTGCATTTCTTTTATATATATTTTTTTTAGATTAAGTTAAAATTAATTAATTTATATTTGATAACGTATATATTTACAATAAAAAGAGTTATCAACTTGACAACTTTATTGGTTTTTATTCATATTGTTACGTTTATAAAAGGATATAAATGGCTTATTGCCTTTATATAAACCTTGAGTTTTTTTCGTATTGCAAATAAAACAGTTGAAATTAGTTATAAAATTAAGAGCACTTTATTTATTTAAACACACTCAGATATTGCTTTTATGTCGCTTTACTTATTTCACTTATTGTTATACACTTTTATTATCAAACTCACTTTGACACCCACTTAACAAGCTCTACTGTAATACTGATCATGTTAGCTGTGTTGATCGGCTGTTTATAGTAACATATTGGTGTTCTGTAACATTCGACAAAGTTCTCGTATGTACAAGCTAGTTCATTCTGTAAATTACACGAAAGCCATTACATTTAAATTAAGACGTAATGTTAATGTTAAGTAATATGCAGGAATAATAAAAGTGCCTAAGAGTATGCTGCACATAATAACTCACCTCGGCTGCATATAACTTAACATCATGTTCGAACAGCCAGCGAACCAAACGAAATGTTAAATGTACTTAAACTCATACAAAAACAAACTACTGTTACTTAAACTACTGTAAATATAACTAAAATAAAATTATAATGTAAATTAAGATATAAAATAAGTCTGTAACACTATGCTTACACGTTTTTATCTATTGAGAATAGAAAGCATGTGACACTTTTTGACAAAACAACTAACTTATTTCTAATTTTTAAATGGAGAGAAAAAATTTCCTACAAAAAAATATTTAAGTTTATTTTTATATATTTTTGCTTCAGTATTGCAATTAGTGGCAAGATTAAAATTTTATTACAAAAAAGAATTTGAATAAAAATGTTCAAACTTTGCAAAAAAGCAAAAAAAAAAAAAAAAATCAGGTTCCTTTTCTGTACTAAGTATATCTTTTTTAGTATTATACGTAGAGGGGTGCCGATTAGTGCAAACAAAACGTTTTGAAGACTTTACCTTTATATATATTGACTTACGATGTGTTGTTCAAAGTCCACAGATATAATTACTTTTACTTTCTCATATACCCCCGTTTATATACTTACGTCTTAATTGTAGTTATAGTTATTGCAACAAGATTTTTTGTTGCGTATAAACGGTGAGATAATTTTTGTTTCTGAATTTGCATGTTCAGAAAAAAGTCCTGATTAACACCAGTTTTATAACCTGACTGTAGAACTTTGCCACTGTTTTGATTCTTAAAATAAAAAGAAACTACTAGCGGAACTCGCTTTTTGATGCAAACAATTTTACTTTTGCACGACTACAAAAACAAATTATATTTAAAGGGCAATTTTCATCACTTGAGCAAATGCGCAAAGCGAAAACCCAGTACAAAGTAATGTCACACAAATTTGCACAACAGAAACAGAATTAACTTACTTTCAGGATTTAAAATCTCCACAAATTGAATTAAATCCATGGCATTTTTTACCGTTGATTTAGCCATTGTATTTTTTTTTTTTGGAATTAATTAACTTTATTTTCGAAAAAAAATTTTAACACAGAATCTTACTTATTTAAAAAAAGATTTGTTGTTTCTTAAATACCAAAAAAAAATCAGATGTTGTCATAAGTTTGCAACGCACATGAAAAGTGCACTCACGCTTGGTAGCAAAAAATTAGTGCATATTTGCACTAATTGCAAAAATGCTACCAAGAGTGAATTCCGCTACTATTAATTCGTAAATATTGCACAGAAAACTAAAAAAATAATTTTAAAATAAAAAAAGTTTTAAATTAAATCAGAAAATAGTCGTTGTAGTTGAATTTTTCTTATCTGCCAGCATTAAAAAGTTAAAATTGTATGTAAGAAATTGGTGCATTTAAGTGGTAGTTTTATAATTGCAATATTATTTTATTGCAATAAGTAAACGTATAAATGTAGCAATAGTAATATCTGCCAAATTTATAGCAGATAACCTCATACGATCAGCTGATAGATTTTTTACTATCTCTAACCGCAAACTTGCTTTAAATAAAAAAGATTTAACTAAAGCAGTTTGTTCAAATACTCTTGAATCCACCATCGCTTCCACCTGCTATAAATTCAAATTAAAAACAAATCAAAACTGTATTTAATTTTAAGCGTTTTCAAAAAATATCTAAATTTTTTATGTTTTGTTATTATTGAATATTCTGCAATTTTTTACCGCATATTTTCTTTTTTAAGCAAATGCCTATATAAGCGCATATTCTGAAGTTTTTAGGGCATGAAAATTGCAACCCTTTACACTGTTAAAAATAAATGAACCTGATTTTGTATACACTATACCAACTGATTCTTCCAATAGTAAAACCTCACAGAAAACTTCATTAAAGTTTTCGCAAAAGTTTAGACACGAACTATGTTTTATGTTTTAGAAAAATCGCTATAGAAAAACTACCTTAACCGAACACCCCTTTTAAAGTTAAATTTACAGCAAAAGGCTGGCAATTCCACTCTTTCTAAAATTAATCAGTTTATTTATTGTGTACTTAAATATTTTTTAAAGTTTTTCTTTGTTTTATTGCGGTCAAATCTGTTCATAATAATGTGGTCAAATTTGTCTGTGATTGCTAGCGATAGAAAAAAAACTTGTCCTTACACTTAAGCGACATGACCATTTATTTTTTTTTCCTTTCTCAAAAATCATTGCAATTTAGGGATTATTTTATCACATTTTTTTATATATTATTTTTAATACCAGTTTTTCTCTGCTTTTTTATATTATTAAACAATTTTTTTATGTTTTCATTTATTTGGTACAAATGTTTTTATACATAAATTTCTATTTCGCCCTTTTTTGAATATTATTCTAGCTGTTTCTTTATACGTATTTATTATTATTATTGAAATTTACATAAATTTATATAAAGTTTTTAGTCAAACTATTGGCTGAACTAAAATAATGTTTTTTGTTTGTTTGCACGAGTGTTACATTTTATGATAAAATGCAAAATAATACGAGTAATAATATTGCATTATTAGTGCATTATAAGAACTTTTATTTTGTGGATTTTTTTATAATATGCTTATAACCCAGCAAAAACTTTACATACAAAATAAGTATAAAAGTAATGCAAATTTATTGAAAGTACTACTTACAATTTGACTAGAATAACTACTTATTTTTGTTCGCGATGTCTCAAAACGAATCCATTGCAACTTATTTAAATACGACATAAAAAATAAGTACTTTTTTTATGCTAAAATAACTCATAAAAATAATTAGTTACAAAAACGAAACAAAATAACAGGATTCAAAATTGCTAGTCATATAAAATATTTGATAAATTTTAAGTTTTTACAAAATTTTTTAATTTGTATAAAGTATTTTATGTGACTAGTAGCTGAAACCGGACCGCATTTCTGGTCACAACATAAATATTGAATAAAAAAATTAAAAATTAAATTAGTGAAATTTTTATACATACGTACAACCTAAAGGGCCCAAAATTTATGGTTTTCTTCTTTGATAACAAAGCTACATATTATGTTTATATTAGTCGTTTTGTTTCATGAATTTAAATTTTTTTTAATAATTCGGCTATAGCGCCAACTTTTTTGAATGTACTTTTTTTCTATCCCTGTTTCGTTTCGGGGGAGTTTTATTACAAATACTGTGACACGAGAATTTTATATATTAGATTTATAATATTTTTTTTTATACTTAAATTAATAAAGTCATTATTTTGTATTCTAACTGCCGTAATTCTTAAAAAATATTTTTTTTAAGTTTATTAGAAGCTTATTTGACAGATGTTGAAGAGAAATTTGTCAAATAAGCCTTCAATAAACCCAAAATATTTTTTATGAATACGGCCCTAAATTGATCAGTTACAACAAAACACATTAGGAATGAGTTATTATTAAATAGATGAGTTATTATTAAATGAGTAATGCAAGTACTAGACAATTGAGCTACAAAATAATGCATGTAATAAGCTATTACAGTTTAAATTGTAAGTAAAGTTTTTGCTGGGAAGGAAGGGGTAGCTTGTGGCTGAAGAAAAAATACTTAAGATTTGTTTACAAAAAATTTCTATTTAAGAGAAATTTTCAAACATTTTCATTCAATGACAAATTTCTAATAAATCTTCTACCGGGTGTTTTTTTCAGTGGTATAGAACTTCGAATTGAAATAAAACACAAGAAAATCGTTTTAATGACCATCAATTTGGCTTTATTGGAAGGATAATTTTATGTCATTAATGTTTAAATATGATTTCAGGCATGTGGCCGCCGCGGCTGGTTCGAATAAAGCCAATTCTACAGGTCCAATTTTTAACCACTTTTTCGAGCATATGGGGCCGTATGTCGGCAATAACGCCACGAATGTTGGCTTCCAATTCCACTAACGTTTCTGGTTTGTTGGCGTAGACGAGCGACTTCACATATCCCCAAAGAAAATAATTCAATGGTGTCAAATCACACGATCTTGGTGGCCTCATCACTGAAAAAAATTTTGCGATGAAAATCAGCATCGAGATCAATCTCATTTTCGGCCCATACACCAAAATTACGACGCATTGCATGGTCTCGCGGCTTTAATTCTTGCACAAGCTGGATCTTGTAAGGTAGCAAGCCAAGATCTTTGCGCAAAATCTTCCATAAAGTTGATGGACAAAGCTCCAATTGCTGTGCACGGTGGCGAATCGATTCATTCGGGTCCTCTTCAACACTTTACTCTACAGCGACAATTGTTTCTTCGGTGCGCACTGTTCGACGTCTCTGCGGATGCGTATTATCACTTAGAGTAAACGTAGTGCGAAAACGATCCATGGTTAACCGAATTAATTGCTCTGATGGACGATTATGTCGACCATAAAATGGACGGAGCTTGCGGTAAACTTCGCGAACTGAACCGTTATTTTCGAAATAAATTTGCACGATTTGCAAGCGTTGTTCTTTTGTCAACCTGTTCATGATGAAATGGCAAACCAAATTGAACATAAATGACATTAGAGTTGACAGATTTGACCACAAAATGCCAGTTTTATCTCTATTCGAAAAACAAACCTGTAAAAAAAACACCCTTTACAAATAATTTTGACGAATATTTTTTTAAATGAAGGTTTCACATAATTTAATAAAAACATTTTTAATAAATTTTTTATATACATATACATACACATGTACAATGTCTTAGTAGGTCCACTCTTTTATATATAAAGATGAATACAAGAACATACAATAGCGTTGAAGGCAAGTGTAGGACACCCGTAGCAAACCGTTCACGTCATTCTGAAACAAATGTCGCCAAAATCACACAGGACCACAAGATCAATGATATTCTTAATTTTGTCGTTTATATATGTTGTTGGAAACAGAACTTTATTAAAGACATAAATCATAGGACTTTGTCGGGTATATTGTCGATAACAAAAATTACTTACGCATATTTTTTTAAGACAATATGAATGACCTATGTCGCCAGTAGAATTGTTTGTGTCTACCATGATCGACCTAGTTCAAATGGTCGGTTAAAATACTTTGAACAATGTTGTCTTTTTATACCCGCTACAAAAAAAAATGTTGCGGTTATATAATATTCATTTTGTCATTCCGTTTGTAACACATCGAAATATTCATTTTAGACACCATAAAGTATATATATTCTGAATCCTGGCTTCATTTTATGACGATCAAGCTATGTCCGTCTGTCTGTTGAAAGCACGATACAGCTCGAATCGAAAAAAGATGGGCAGCTCAAATTTTGCCAGAATATTTCTTATACACAAGGTTTGTTTGGTATTGAAAATGGGCTAAATCGTAATATTAGGCAGAGACTTATAGCTCGTAATGCAAGAGTAGGTCAAAAAAACCATGTCCTTCCAACATCAAATAAAACACAATTGTGTCCAAACGCATTTACGTAGAGTCACGAAACTTCGAATATATATTTCGCGAGTAAAAACAATATTTTGCCTTGAAAATTGCTTAAATCTATGCATTAGGAAAGGAGTGTGCAAAATTTTATGTACAAAAATTTATACCGCACAGTGTATTTTTCGGTATATCCAAATTTAAAACGTAATAAAACTGACAAGATTGAATAAATGATTCTGAAATTTTACAAGCATTACTGTGTGGGCAAAGGCCTTGTACTAACGGTAAATAAATTTGACACGCCCACTTCTACAAACACCTCCACTTTATCGCTTTTTTAAAATTCATATAATTTGGAATAGTAAAAGACTACATTGAAATATCTAAGTTGTATTTGTTAGCAAAAACTACTATGACACGCCTACTATGACGCCCACTTTTCACGTAATCTACTGTTAATGAAATTTAAAAGCTCATAACACTGACAAAATTAGAGGTAAGGTGATGAAACTTCATACATATAGCTTTCTAGTTAATGTCATTATTATGCCAGGAAATGAAGGTGACACGTCCACTTTAACGCTTACCTTCCATATAACGCTTTATCTGAAATTCATATAATTTCTCTTTAGAAGAATAAAGGACTCTGTATTGAATTCTGAATTACAAGTCAGATGTAAAAGCATGACGTGTATTAGTTGCTTTAATAAATCAAGCGTGATCATACATGTTTATTTTGCATGCACTGCGTATGTGCATGTTAGTGTGAAAATATTGTTATAATAAAAAATAACACAACGAGCGGAAAATCGCAAATGACACTAACAAAACCAATGACTAAAAGATTTTAACGTTAAATGCTTTTTTTATATCTCCTAACATTTTTTTTTTTCATTATTTCAAATTTGGAAATAATAAAAAAGGAACTACCAAAAGTATGTGGTTTATTTTTGCGGGGGTGGGTGGTGGTAAAAACAAAGACAAACCAAAGATTCTACATACAAGACATCAAATGTGTAATGAAATGAAAGAACATACTCGTACTTACATACATCTAACAATAAGAAGTTATATTCATAAAAAATAATGCCATAGAAAATAAAAAAATGAAATAAAATCAAGAAATAAATAGATTCAAACAGTCATACATTTATATGCTCTGTATCTTCTCAATTCCATTAAATTTTTGTTAAAGATACATTTTCTTGCTCCCAACGCAAGTTATTGCCACTACTTCTTTTGATTTTCTTTAAATGGCAAATTGCTGTTAGTTTGCTTACAAGTAAATTTATGTTGAAAGTATGTGTAACTGTGTTTGTTGTAAGCAAAGATGATGAGTTGATTTTAACAAGAAAACGTAAAAGGAAAACAACAACAAAAACAACGTTGACAAAACTGTATATTTCGTTAAAAAACAAAACTAATAAATTTAATGTTGCAGATAAATATTGTCTGTCATGCGAGCAAAATGAATAAACTTTACTTTTTTTTTTTTTAGCAACAATTCAGTATTTTTTTTATTTGAATTATTGTTGCTGTTGTTGTTGCTGTTGTTTAACAAAATAATATACCCAATTTTTTCTTTAGTTTTTAAGATAAAGACTTTCAAATTGTGTGAATTTTTCAAAAGGAAAACTTTTTGTTTTGTTGGAATATTTATATTTGGCATTTGCTTAAACATTGCGTTTCAATACAAACAATACACAGAGAACAAATTGAAATAATTTGCAAGACGTACCTAAAAAATATGATCGATGTGTCATTTTGCTCATAGGTTATGTGACTTTATGTGAAAGTCTTTACACATTTTCCCGTTTTGGAGTTTTCTGGTTAGAGTAAACGTGGCATCGACTCCCAGCTGAGCCCAAAAAAAATTTTTTATTTTTTATTTTATATATTATATATATTATTTATTTGGTTGTTGGGTTTATTATATATATTTTTTTATATTTAAAATTTTTTTTTTATTTTTTAAAATTTTTTTTTTATTTTTTTAAAATTTTTTTTTTAATTTTTTTAAATATTTTTTTAATTTTTTATTTTATATTTGTTATTTATATTTTTATTATTTTTTTATGTATTTTAAAATTTTTTTTTTAGTTTTTTAATTTTTTTTTATTTGTTTTTTATTTTTTTAAATTTATTTTTTATTTATTTTGCATACGTAAATTTATAATTTTACAATGGGATGTTTTTTTATATTAAGGTTTTTTATATGTATGTACGTATTTCATATGAGATGAATGGTAATACAAACTATTTTTATTGCATGACTACACGTTGTGAAGGGTATATAAGATTCGGCACGGCCGAATATAGCAGTGTTACTTGTTAAAAATTCGATTGTTTTTAAAAAATAAGCAATCGCTTAATGAATACTTAAGTTGTGATTTTGTGAACTTTTATTTTAAGGAAAACAGTCAAAAAGACGATTAGTACCTGTAACTTAAAAATGTAAGCAGATAAAGAAAAGTTGCGATTAGATTTGAAAGCAGCAAAACAATTTTTAAAAATTAGTAAAAAATTACAATAAAAAATTTTTTTTTTCCCTTTTGTAATCGTTAAATTAAATTAAATAGTTGAACCATCGCAGTTAGTAGAGTTGTAGTACAACAGAGTTCGTGGTGTATAGTATATCAAATTGACTTTGATGACCAGGTGGATAACAATAAGTGAATCAATATATAAAGTGCAGTATAAGCTTAATCTATTTTCTAAAAATCAAAAAGCCTTGAACTTTTATGTAATTTCAAATGTTATTTTTTCGCAATAAAATGAACCCCATTATATTCAAAGGAACAAGCCAACGTTCATAAAAGGTATAAACGTAACAATGCTGAAAAATTAATATAAATAAAATAAATATAAATTAATATAAATAAAATGGTATGAAGACTAAAAGTGTGTACAGATAAAACAGCGTATGTCAACACAGGTAGTTTTTAATGAACCAAAATAATGGGAATCGTAATACACAAGGAGATTTAGGTTATACACAACTAATTGTTAACAGAAAGATAATCAAAAAATAATTTGTACGTTTTTTTCCGTTAAAAAATCGGATTTGGTCCATTTTATTTTCAAAACGTTTAAAATCATGTGAAGAGTGTTTTAAATAAAGATATTAATAATTCAAAATCGACAAAAAACGGACATAGGCGATTGCTAATGAGAACCACAGATATATCCAGTCCCAATAAAAATTTATGCAAACCCTCTTAAAACAAGCATGATTTTTTATATACTTAGTAAATTACAACTTGGAAGCGCTATCTTTTTTAATAAATGAAATCAATAAAATATTGCTTTCATTTAGCTGAAAAAAGGCCTTATGAAAGCGCCTCTGTTAACCCTTTAACGACGAATGGGACACATATGTCCCTTTTGGTTTTTTCATCAATACTGCCACATTTTATAATTTATTTTGACTTAATCGGTCTTGTTCGACAAAAAACAAAAGCATCTTTTGGTATCCGTGTTAAACTTAAGTTTTACTTGCTTGAGTTGTGTTTAGGATGTCTTAAAGTCACAAATTTGCATTTTGTTTTTTCGAAAATTTAGTTTTTTAATATCTCGGATTCTAATTAATACTCTTGGATAAACTTTTAGCGTTAGATATATTAATTCCTTATGTAAGTTAATTGAACAACGAATGATGTATCGGTTCTATACTTTTAACGGGAGGACTAAAAATGTAATGGGACATATGTGTCCCATTCGTCGTTAAAGGAATTTTTGTAATGCATTCTTTTTATTTTATTTAAAAATTTTATAACTGAAAAACAAAGAAGGAGCAATCAATTTAGTAAAAAAACAAAACAAAACTAAAAATTTAATTTAAAATTATTAATTATTAATTAATTAAAATGTTTAATTATCCTTTAAATGGTTCCTATATGGAGAACCTAAATTAAACTCAGTTTGAGATTTAAAAAAATTCCTGTTCTTAGTAAAGCACATTGGTTTTTTTGCATGCAAAACAAATTGTGTTTGTTCGGCTTTCGATTCCGTTCTTTGTGCAAACAACACATCGCTTCCTGACTTTTATTCATAATGTCCAGCTAAATTTGACAATGCCCACGGTCTTTACCGTGTAAAGGCTCCTCGTGGTGTCGAGATAATACCAACTTTTCGACAACAAGAGCCGTCTACTAACTGTGTAGCCAACTGCGAGGAAAGAATTTTTTCGAAACGGTCCCGAGTTATAACCTTCGAAATAAACGGTACTGAATATATTTCCATCGTAGACCAGTACAATCTTATTTCAGGTAATATGTGGATACTCATTGCTATAATCAGCCCAAAACATGCTTTAAACTCTTCTTTACTTATAGAAAATATTATACATTTCTGCTTACAATAAAGTTTTGTTTGGTGAATTATATACTGTACTAGTGTATCGAACTCACAAACTATATTGCAAACTTCTAAAACAAACGGGACCTGCTCATAAGCGTTTACTTTTGGGTTTAAAACCTTTCCATATGTGTAATCAGGGTCCATAAAAGACAGCGAAACATAATATTGATTGGGTTTTTTCCAGTGAACTTTAACTAAAATGTTTTTATCGACCTTAGACTTATTAACATATTTTGCCATTGGCGCATCAGTCTTAGAATTTTTGCTCTTTGAAGGTTTTTGGGTCTGCAGAATATCTTCAGTTTTGATAACCCCTTTTGCGATTGGCGCATCAGTCTTAAAATTTTTGCTCTTTGAAGGTTTTTGGGTCTGGAGAATATCTGCGATTTTCAATTCGGCTCCGATAGCTAAATCAGTGAAATTATCCAAAACACCCCTATCCTCGGTATTCAACTCCAACACATTTTCTTCATCTTCACTATTTGATGAATTTAAAAGCTGTACAATTTTATAAAATCGACGCAATTTGCTCATTTTTAAAAATAACTTATATGGTTTACAATAATTAAATGGAAAACATGTTTTCAAAGTGCAACTTAAAACATGAATTTATGCAGAAATTACGCACTAGAGTATTGCAATGCAAATAAAGCAATTCTCTAGTCCATGCGTTAACATGTTTACCGTTTGCAACGATAAAATGCTTTTATATGTTCAATGAATTTGTTCCCAAATTTTTACCTTTGTCGACGAATGGGACACATATGTCCCATGATTTTTCTCGTAAAAGGAGTAACAATTTTTAAATTTTGACAAAAGTTTAGTCAAGAAATGTAGAGTTTCCGAGAAAGAATCCGCAATAAAATTTTAAAAATCTCTAGGCGAAGATTCTTCGTCGTCAAAGGGTTAAGCATGTAAAATTCGGCTCAAAGTGTTCGCAATACAACGTTATTCCCTCAAAGGAATGAGAGAAAATGAATTTTTCTCAATTAATACAAAAATCATTTCAATGGTTTTAACTTACTTTGCTGCTTCTATGTAAGACATAACAGTAAGCGCATATAGGAGGTTTGCCTTTTATATTTCAGCATTAGAGACAACAAATAAATATTTATCATCGACAAGGGCTTTATTGCTTAAAATATTTTTCCTGAAGATATATACGTATAAACCAGAGCTGTTAAATTTGGATTACGATTAGTAATCAATTAGATTACATTTTAAAAATAATGGTATTGATAACATAATCCCCTTTTGAACAATTCTTGATTATTAATTGATTATGATTACAAATAATCCAAAAGTAATCAAGATTATTTAGGATTACGAGAAAAAAAAATCAGAAATAATTAAAAGTAATCCAAAAAAGAATTGACTACTTTTAAGGAATATTTTTGATTATATTTGATTATTTTTTTAAAATTTTGAATTTACAGCATGTTATACATATATACATTTTATTTTAAAAAATCCACAAAAAAAAAAGGTAAAATACGTGAAAAAAATAATAATATGAAACAAATTCATTCAGAATACATTCACTTCAAAAAAAAAAGTTTTATAATTTACATATATTTACAATTGGCCTTAATTACAACAAATTTTTCAAAAGAAAAATCAGACAATGATTGCCGCCTTGGACTGTTGACGATCCCGGCAAAAGAAAACAGTCGTTCAACTGGAATTGAAGACGTTAAGACGTGTTAAAAAAAATAAGTGCATCCCTTAGTAAATCATATTTTTGCCAACAATAATAATAACGAAAAATGAAAAAAAAAACAACTAATTAAATAATGGTAGAATTTCATGAAGAAAAATGTATTTGTGACAGTATTGCCATAATTTCGCCAAATAAAAAAAATAATCGAAAATAATCCTTAAAAGTATTCGAATTATTTTTTGATTACTTTTGATTATTTTCTCGTAATCCTAAATAATCTTGATTACTTTTGGATATCTGTAATCGTAACCAATTAGTAATCGTACGAATCTGAAAATAGTCGTAATATAATCATTACTTCAACTTAAAAAAAAATTTAATTACTAATTATTACGATAGGTAATCATTACTTAACGGCTATGCGTGTAAACCAAATTTTACAGCACTTTTTTCATTCGGATTGAGGTATTTCCAAAACATGCATGTTTAACGCATCAATGCTTCATCAGGTATTGGAAAACGTTGACCTCGCAATTTATTTTTTCTGTTAATGAATAAAAAAGTATTTTGCTGCCAAGTCGGGACAATACGGCGGATGACTCATTAAATCGACGTTTTGAGTTCTCAAAAAGTTTCTTGTCTGAACCGAGGTGTGCGACCTTACATTGTTGTCGTAAAGAATGATCTGTGTTTGGCGGTTGGGTTTTCTTATTTCCCTGATGACTTCTAACCAAGAATAGTTGTGTTCTACCATCAAACTGTACTAAAGGAATGTCAGTTGCCAGATTGCAGCGCTGGGGTCTTCCAATACCAAAATATAAAAGGCAACCATCGTATAACGCTACTGATAAATAGTTTTTTGTTTCTTTTCCTTTAAGTGTACTTGTTTCATGATAAAGTAATGTGAGTTCAAAAACCTACATCCTGCTGTTACAAAAATAATTTAACTAAATAAAATTCACTATAGTTATTTGCATTTTCTACAAAAAAAAAAAAAATAAAAGAACAAGAAATCTCTCATAAAATGTAATAACATTTTAAACACAAAACTTTAAATGTCACAACAAAAAAAAAAGGACTCTTTTTTGAAACAGGAAATGAAAATAAATACATACCAACTCAAATACAACCGAATGCATTTCCGTTTTAGTAAACTTTTATATTGTTTTCAAGAAAACGTAAAAAAATGTTATAGATATCCAAACTCCCCTAAATTAAAATGTTACTTTTTTGCTGCCAGAAAAAAATCTTAGATATTCACTCAAAATATTATTGCCACGAAGGGAGGAAATATAAAAAAACAACAACTATTTCTCACACTCTTTACACACATTTAACGTACAATAATACTGAAAAGTTTTTCTTTAAGTTAACCCTGTAGTCTAGGCTAGTTTTTCCGAACTGAGGTCAAATTTCAAAATTCGATAGCAGTTAAAGTTTTACTTGATCGTTCGAATTTTTTGTGCTTTTGGCATAGGGATTATAAGGAGAATTTTATAATTTCACACAAGCAATCGAATGCCGTTATATGGTTTTGCGAATTATATAAATTTGGAAATTAAAATAGAAAACTATGCACATTGACTACTTTAAAGATTACCGAGAGACAGTAGAACAGCAGCCGTTGTGTAGCTCACTTGGGTCCATTATATTGATCCCATTGTTATAACTAAATAAAATAGAAAAAAAGAGAAGCAGACCAGTCCAGAGTCTCTGGCGGGAATCGAACCCGCAACCCCCAGACTAGTAGACTAGCACACTACTGACAAGTCCACTGATTAATAAATCTGCCGGGCAGAGTTTGGGATGTGCCACTGTATTTGTGGGTGGGGTGGGTGTTTTTGTGGTTGATGATCATTTTGCGTTCATTGTCATGGCATTTTCATGTTGTTCAACTTTCAACTTGTTTTTAATACTTAAACAAAAAAGTATTTTTAAATATTTGAAATCGTTCTTACCAAACGGCATCTTGGTCAAAGGCAGTGTGTTTGCTACAGGATGTTTATATATCGAACATTTTATAAATGTTGAAAAGTTTTTGTTGCGTTACTTCTGGTTGCTGTTCGATTTAAAAAACTTTTGTGAAAACTTTTCATATCATTCACTATACGATGCATTTAGCTATTTTTTGCTGCAACTTTTGTTTTTTATGCATTTTTTTATGCATCTTTTTTACTTGGCAATAATTGTACGTGGGAAAATTGTTGAACCTTTTACAGAAAAGAACAAAAAAAAAAAAAAACAAAACTTTCGTAATGCAAAATTCTTAAGGATTCGAATAAACATTTACTTAAAATAAACTACAGAAAAAGACAAACTTGACAATACAACAAAACAACTGTCATTTTACGTGAGATGCTTTAAATGTCATTACGTGTTGCACTTTTTATTTTACAACGATTCTAAGATGTATAAACACAGAATTGAATTGAACTAAATTGAATTAAATTAAAGAAGCCAAAATTAATGTTGGTAATTCTCTTTTATTGTCATCAATAAAACTTTAAAGCCAACATTTGATTAAAATTTTAATACTTTAGGCTTTAACTGTAAACAAAAACATAAGAAAGAGTGATATATTCGGCTTTACCGAATCTGATTATACTCTTCACCATCATGTATGTACTTAACTTCACATAACAATTATATCGCAGCGTAGCGTAGATTTTAGATTTAATATTATACGCCATTAGGCTTTTGCATAGTTAATTATATTCTATTCGTCAAGCTCTTTCATTTGTTTTTAATTTTGTGGGGGGGTTAAGGGGGGCGAAGCCGTAACTTCTATATTTTAAGGACTCCATCTTGAAATTTAACTTTTTCATAGTTCACCTGGTAAAGCCCATTAATTTCATACCAACATTAAAGGGATTGCAGGGGGTAGATTTTTAAATGCAAGATTTGACCTATTAATATATTTAGTGTACGCCCTTTTGTAGTGCATAGATATTAAGGTTTTTATAGTGCTTATTATTCTGCTAGTTAAGTTCTTTCATCTAATATTGACTCTCTCGGTCCAATAAAATTTAAAAAAATCGATATTTGTTTGTATTTTGTATACTAATATCTCTTGTGTTTTGGTGCTTATATCTCAGTTAGTTTTAAACAGATTTATTAGCTTTTTTCAGAAATACTTTCTGAGGCTACGGTTTGCAATTTTTTGTCACCAAAGAGTCCAAAAATTATTTAGAAGCTTGGGTGAATTTATATATATATATATATTATTTCCCATGGTTCCTATAAGGAGCATAGGGCCATAACAAACTGGTTCCATTGTGTTTTGTCCGATGCTATGGTTTTTATTTCCTTCCAGCTTTAGTTTTGTGTGGTAGCTTCGAGTTCGATTTGACGACGCCAAGTGTGAGATGGTCTACCTCTTCTTCGGCTACCTTGCGGGTTCCATTCTATGGCGTTTCTAGTGATGTCGTCATTTGATTTACGCAAAGTATGACCTATCCATCTCCATTTTCTTCTTAATATTTCCGTATTTATGGGTTTTTGACCAGTTTCGTTCCATAATCTTACATTGTATATAGTAACATATTTTAATTCGGTTTCGAATGTCATCACTAGAGCCTCCTTTTGTAGTTAGTAAGCTGCCATGATAGCAAAATGTTGTAACATCCACGAGTTCTTGATAATTTATTGTAAATGATCTGTTGTTGAAGGCATTTATTCTCATTACCTTTGTTTTGGTAATGTTTATTTTCAAACCAAATCAAGCTGCTTCGGCATGAACTGCGTAAAGCTTATCCTGCATATCGTTGTAGTTGTGCGATAAAATACTGATATCGTCTGCATAGTCAAGGTCTTCCTGTCTACTATTAAGTCCCCATTTTATTCCCCTCTGCGTGCGTGAGGCCGTATGCATTATATTGTCCAGGACAATATTAAAGAGGAGGGGCGACAGCACGCACCCTTGTCTTACTCCGGTTTTAATTTCAAATTTATCGCTGACAGCGCCCTTATGCAGAATACGGCAGCATGCATTGTGGTATAGAGCCTTTATGAGTTCGACAATCTTGTCTGGGGTGCCTTTACATCTTAGTGCCTTCCAAATAGCCGAATGGGATAGGGTATCAAAGGCTTTTTCAAAGTCAATGAAGACCAAGTAAAGCGGAGATCTCCATTCAACAGATTGTTCAATGATGATGCGAGTGATGTTTACATGATCGATGCATGATTTCCGTGGACGGAAGCCAGCCTGTTTATTGCGAAGAAGCGGATCGAATGCGGTTGAAAGCCTTTTGTTATTAATTTGGGAGATAATTTTGTTTGTCATGTTGATTAGGGTGATTCCACGCCAGTTTTTACATTGTGATAAGTCCCCCTTTTTTGGTATGTTGATAATTAGTCGTTTTATCTCGTCGCATAATGCATTAGTTAGCCAGAACTGTTCAATAATACTGTACATGATCTTAGCACTGATTTCGGGCGATGCCTTAAGTAGTTCGGGCGGTATATTGACGGGCCCAGGGACCTTGTTGTTTTTCAGGTACGTTATGGCGTCAATAATTTGAGTAATTTTAGGGGGTTCCGTGGGTATATCATCTAACGTTATGGTATTCGCAGACACATGTGTTGTTGCCAGTGATCAGCGTGCCTGCTTACATGCGTACATTTGGTTTTTTTGAGGTAATTAACTCTCCAGTAGATGATTTAAGAGGTCTGGCAAAGATAAACGAATTTTGGATTAGTTTATTCCATAGTTATTCCATAGAGATCTCTCATTATATATGTGGCGGCTGCTGTTTTATCCCGTTTTAGCAGATCGTTGAAATTTGATATATCAAAAACAATATTTTTTTAAATACAATATTATGCCGATTAGTGACCGACTTGTTTTTAGAATATCCCTAGAGTTACATAGCACCTATAAATACTAACAAAGGTTTCTTTAAATTCGTGCTTATTTGTTCATATCTCAGAAACTTATGTTTCGAATCTGCTGGTTTTCAAAAGCGATTCAATCCCGAATATTTCTAAAATATTAATACCACAACCAACACAGGTACAGATGGACATGACTTAATCGACTCGCCTATTTATAAGCTTTCAGAAAATATATTATAAATATATATATAATATAATATATATATTGACAAACAGGTGAAGGGTATAATAAGCAATACTATTGATAAGCTTTTGCTCCCTATATGTATGCTTTACATTTTTCATAAATATACAACATAAATGCAATTACAATAACTTTAGCGTGATATTAAGCTATTGAATTTAAGCATCATCTCTTTAACGAAAGCTTTTGTCTCTTTCCCTTCATGTTTTATAGTGCTCATTAGCTTACAAATTAAAACATTCTAAAACACCATTAAAATTGGCATCATGGAAAACTTTGCTACAACCACAATCGTAAAATTTAACGACTGGCCAAACAAATATCCTATAATACCAATTTATTTATGAGTTTTGATTCTTTTCTTAAACTTAATACCAAATTACGAATATAAAAGAAAGAAAAAAGAAATTTTCTCCTGAAAATACTTTACACTGACTGGTGTTTTTTTGGTTTTCTTTGAGGAAGGGTGACTTTTTCACACAAAATTCAAGATTTCATGGTTATTAAGCAATAGATAATAAAAATGTAACTAGTACTATAGTAATGAGAAACAGTAGAACATGACATAAAAGAAACGACATTTTTAGTCTTCTCCCTGCTAAATTTAAAATCTATTTTGGAAAGTTTATTCTCCTTTTCTCTGTTACTATATTATATGGAATAGTAGAAGCTAAAAGTTCATTTTTAAGATTAGGGAACACAATGCACCCGAAAGGAAAATAAAATTTTATTCGTTTAAGTAAACAGTATGTGAATGAATGGCACAAATGTATGTGTGTGCTTTTAGTTAAGTTATTTAACTTTATGATTAATACGACATATAACTATCATTTCTAATACTATTGGCACTGCTACTACGCTAACAACTACAAATATTATTATTGTAATTGTACATACAAAACGTAACTGTAACCCAGTGAGAAATGTAAAAGTACTTTTTAAAGAATTATTATTTTTTGTTTTCATTGAAAAAATTAAGGGAAATTTAACAAAAGCTGTTTAAAATACTTATTTTTAAACAACTTGCGCTGTGCTTTAGACTTGAGGAGTAATTTCTGTGGATCAAAATATAGTTTAGAAAAATTTCCCTTTTGGGAAATTTTGAAGGAAATTTTCTTAAATCTTATTTTTAATTAATTAAATAGAGAAAAACATTAGTTATATGTAGGTCAAGTTAGAAATCAGAAAAAACCTTAGGGAAATTAAGAATAAATCAATAAATTAAAGCTGAAAGTCCACACCAAGCTTTCTACGCATTTTCGCGTCGTACTCCTCTCTCAACAAAGTTGAATCAATGTAGTTATATGTTGTAAGTTACAGAGCACAAAGCGTAGGACGCTCTCAGGTATACAACGCAAGAAGTACGAATTCGAATTACTCCATATTCGACAATTTTGTTTGCCTCGTAAGACAGTTCAAGATGTTTTCATCTTATATGGGATTTGGTTTTATTGCAAAATTGTCTGCAGTGGCAGACTGCTGACACCAATTTGAGCAGATAATATCCTTGTCGAAACTCTACGATTGGATTGTATGGCAACAGCTACAGCAGCGATAGTTTCCTGCGTCCGAACTCAGGCATTTTGATGATAAGGCCTTCTTGCGATTGTGCTACGTTCGGAAAAATTCTTCACCAGCCTCATTATAGTCCATATGCTAGGAGAAGTGCGGCTAAAAGTGCGCCTATATATTCTTTAGACGGAAACTACGGACTCTAAAGCGTGAAAGCGGCGATCAATACAAATTCTTGCTTCATTATTCCAATTCTTCATTTTCGTTAAATCTAAAGATAAATCTATAAAATAAAATAAAAATGGAACAGATTGGTTACACAAAAAAAAAATTTGTTATGATTTTTTTTTTTGTAGCAGATTTCATTAGCCACCCTGTATTTTAATTCTCTTCTCCTAAACAAACAACAAATTTAGTTTAAAGCCTGGTTCTCTTTTGGAAAAAGAATTCGAAATACAACAATAATTTTAAAATCGGACCCAAAATAAATGGATCACCATTGTCATTTTAAGATTCTTCTTCTGATTTTTTAGTTTTACTGGGTTACAAAAATCGCAACTGCAACTCCCAGTACAATTTAACTGCATCAGCAACAATTGCTAAGCACCTTTTTTATATCCATTTTCATTTATGCTTTCCCAAAGCAATTGTTCAATTGCTTTTCCTTTTGTTATTAGTACAATGATAAGAATTTCTCTTTATTTCTTGAAATTCTTGTCATGCTGCACAAAAGATGGAGATGACAAAAAAAAAAAAAACACATAAATGAAATGCAGTTAAAACATTTGTTAAGAATGTGTTTAAGCAGCATATTAAGTGACAAATGTATTCAAACATATATTCATAATAGTGTTAAAGTAAATAATACATACATATATTTTCACTTACTCATATTTACTAATTCACACAAACACACACGCAATATACAAAAACATTTTGAAAACAACCATTTTACATTTGACTTGTGCTAAACATTTATATATAAAGAGCATACATTTAGGAGGTGTAATGATATTAACAACATTTGCTACAAATTCAACGTGACATTATGACAGGACACGTTTTTATGTTTGAAAAAAAAAAATAGGAATGACATAAAGAAATACTTTAATATATTTTAAGTTGAGAAAATATTTTTAAAGCTATTTCCTACCACTTACAATATTACTAGATATAATTCAATATATTTAGGCGCTTTTATACTCAGAATTTAATGTATAGCATATTTAAAAACATAAAATTAATAAATTTCTTGCCCTTGTCAAGGTTATAAGCAGTGTTGCACATTTGTTTACACATCTTACTATTAAAAAATATATGTTGCATATATGAATTTGCTATTGCAATGCATTCTTTTGGCGTGAAATTAATTTCTTAGACACACTTATATAATTCAGGAGTAGTATATGTAATTCAGGAGGTGTAGTCTAAGGACATTTGTGAACGCAAATCATTATAAAATATACACTGTGCCCGTTTCTTGCTATAGTGTGGTTGATATTGTTTTTCTTTTGTTTTTTATACCCGCCACCAAAAAAATGGTGGGGGTATATTCATTTTGTCATTCCGTTTGTAACACATCGAAATATCCATTTTAGACCCCATAAAGTATATATATTCTGAATCGGGGTTTGATTTGATGACGATCTAGCTATGTCCGTCCGTCTGTCCGTCTGTTGAAAGCACGATAGAGGTCGCACCGAAAAAGCTAAAGGGCTCAAATTTTGCCAGAATCTTTCTTATAGACAAGGTTTGTTTGGTATTGAAAATGGGCTAAATCGGAATATTAGAAAGAAAGTTATAGCTCGTAAAGCAAGAATAGGTCGAAAAAACCGTGTCCTTCAAACATCGAAAAAAAAGGAATTGTGTCCAAACGCATGAACGTAGAGTCATGAAACTTCGAATATATATTTCTCGAGTCAAAAGAATATTTCTCCCCAAAAATTGCTTAAATCTATGCATTAGATAAGGAGTTATAGGTCAAAATGTACGAAAATTTATACCGCTCAGTGTATATTTGAAGTTTAAAACGTAATAAAACTGACAAAACTATATGTACGGTTCTGAAATTTTGCAAACATGGTTTTTTGGTCAAAGTCTTCGTTATAACGGAAAATAAATGTGCCACGCCCACTTTTTTTTTAAATTTTTATAAAAATATATTAGTCATATTCATTAGCATTTATTCATTGCAGATGGCGACATCTGTTGAAGGCGCCACTACATTTTGCAAACACTGAGGATGATGTCTTTGCTAAACATCACGTAGAACACTAGATGACTCTAGTAACATTTTTTTGCACAAAATACAAAGGAATTTTATAGGGGTTTGTGAAAACGAAAATGACCGAAGTTTGTTGACAAAAATTAACTAGAGTAATGATTTGTGCCCAACTTTACATATAGTTGTACACACAGTCTTATGAGGTTTAAGATTTAAAAATATTTTAAAAAAATGTGCATCAGTAGATTTAAAATAAGTATTTGAATATTTAAAATACATATTTTAACAATTTTTTTTTTATCTATCTATTCTTTTGTAAAGGGTGGTTAAATTGTAAGGGCCACAGGGTGATTCAAAATAGACATGCTCAGCATTTTGCTAAAACAGGAAATTTATTAGTAAGATTTTGATTTTTAAAGTTCTATAACATTTTGCTTTTAAAAGATTTTCAAACGAAATAAGTTTTGTATAATTTTAAAATTTGTTAGCCATTAGTACATGAAAATAAATTGTTTATAATGTTTAGAAATAATTTTTTTTTATTTTTAGGTCTAAATTTTCCTAAATTCCTTTTTTTAATACACAATAACTTCTAGAAAACATAAGATAACAAAAAGAAATTAGCACCATTTAGTAGATAAAACTCTCCTCTCCTCCCAATTTTATACCCGTTACGATCCGACCGTGATCAGCAGACCAATTTTTGTGACACAAGGTCAAATATTTTTTGCAAAATTTTAGTAAAAGAGCTAAACAAATTTTTTTGTAATGTGTTTTTTTGAAGTATTTGAGTTTTTATATCCGCCACCAAAAAAATGGTATGTATATTCTTAATCGGGGTTTTATTTGACGACGATCTAGCTATGTCCGTCTGTTAAAAGCACGATAGAGGTCCCATCGAAAAAGCTAGTGGGCTCAAATTTTGCCAGAATATGTCTTATACACAAGGTTTGTTTGGAATAGAAAATTGGCTAAATCGGAGTATAAGGAAGAAAGAAAAATTGCCTAAATGCATGCATTAGGAAGGGAGTTAGAGATCAAAATGTACGAAAATTTATACCGCGCAGTGTATTTTCCAATATGTTAAAAATTTTAAACCTAATAAGAGTGACAAATTTAGATCAACGATTCTGAAATTTTGCAGGAATTGCTTTTTGGTCAAAGGCTTTCTTCTGACGGAAAATAAATGTGACACGCCAACCTCCCATACAACGTTTTCTCTTAAATTCTTATAATTTCTCTATAAATCGAATAATAAAGGACTTTATTGAAATATCTAAGTTGTATTTATTAGCATAAATAACTTCGACACACCTACTATAACGCCCACTTTTCACGTTATCTACTGTTAATGAAATTTAAATTTATAAAACCGACAAAATTAGAGGTATGATGATAAAATTTGCTACGGAAATCCTTCTAGTCAATGTTATTGTTATGCCAGAAAATTTAGGTGACACGCCCACTCTTACGCCCACATCCTATATAATACCTTATCTCAAATTCATATAATTTCTCAATGAATAAATATTTTGGAAGAATTACGGACTATATTGAAATATCTAAGTTGTATTTATTAGCAGAAATTTTATTGACACGCTTACTTTAACGCCCATTTTCACTGAAACACTTAATTTACGAAAACATTTTACCAGCATATCCAAGTTATAAAAGGTGGTTACATTTTAAGGGCCGATGTTGATTTTGAATAAAACACAAATTATTTAGGAAATTATTATCATTTCTTTTTTAATGATAATATTTGTATGGTTCAATTATGTATGGAACAAAATATCGGCCAAATGGCCCTGCGACCTCAACGGCACACCTCGATCCGATAGTCCAAATTTTAAATAACATTGCTGATGCTCAATTGTTTGGCACGATGATGAGTCGAAGTTGACTGTTTTTTTTGCCACACCATCGCGATAAACAGCAATGCTTCTCATTTAACGAATTTAGAAGGCATTCATAGATGTTCTAACATTTTATACAGACCTGGGGCCGAATTACGGCATTCGATATCGATCGAAATTTAACTCGAACGATCGAGTATGCTTTAGGTATATAGATTCTAATAAGAGTTTTCAAATTTCGATCACGTTCGAGTGCCGTAATTCGGCCTCTGTTTTAAATTTAAAATTTAACCACCCTCTACAAAGAAAGCCATTAACAAAATAATAATTATTGTGCTTTAAATGTACACAAAATTGGTGGTGGGTATAAAAGATTCGGCACAGCCGAATATAGTGCTCTTACTTGTTTGATTTAATTAAAATCAAATAAAATGAAAAAGTTTTAAACATATTTTGATTGCAAACACATATATTTACTATTTACTCACACAGTTTAAATTTTGCAAAATTTCATTTATTTCAAACTTCAAATTACACTTAAATATGGAAAATTAAATGAATAATAGTCCACTAATTTATCTCGCCAAAAACTTACAGTCTAAGTCAAGGGGGAAAAAACAGACACACAGACAGACAGGAAAAGTAAGTTCATACTACACTCAATTATAAGCGCCATAAACAAGTAAATTATTTAACAATACATTATTTACAGACATACGTTAAATTCTTTAAGAGCAGCTCTGTTGTTTCCATAACACAACATCTGTACAAACAAAATTGATCAAACTCATCTTTACATTTTGCTAAAAATAAACGTACATACATGCATACATATCCCATATATTATCTGAAAGCTTAAGCAAAATGTTCTTTAATGGCTAGATGAATGGCTGGTAAAATACATTTACATGAGTTGTTCGGATAACTACAACAACTAGTATTTCTAAGGGATGAAGTAGATAATCCGAGTACTATGGTACTTTTTCCTGATGTAATCAAAAGTAGGATTTTTAGTTAACGTGTATTAAGGGTCTTTGTGTTTTAGGTTGTACAAGTAGTCTTGAATAAATTTTGCAAATTTCGCCGTCTTGAAAACTTAAAGACATTGTTTAATTTAAAATAAGCTTTCTATGGTTTAAAATTAATTTTAAACATACCTTATTTTATAGTCACCACCATTCTGAATATATATTTTCCCTCGAATTATTTTCCCTTTCCCTAATCCACAAATCGTGCATAAATTCCCTAAAAATCTTTATTTACATTAAATGTGCATTAATAGCTTACCTTATCTCGATCATCTGTTCAATAAAGAAAACAAAACTTTCAGTGGAACTTAATAATTAATAACATTTTTCACTTCTAGGAAAACGAAAATTTCATGGAAACAATTTTTTTTCTTTTAATTCACGATTAAAGTATTTTTAGAATACAATATTAATAATTTGGCAATTTTTTTAAATGTACCTGAATGTTTTTTTGTTTTTTGAAAGAATTTGAAAAATTTCCCTTTTGGGATATTTTAAGGGAAATATTTTAATTTGCTATTTTTATATTTTTAAGCGAACATATGATAAAAAGTATACAAAAAATATATTTATGTACTTGAAATGAAAAATTTCCCTTAAGGGAAATTTTTTTTATTCATTACTTTTGAAAGTTTTAGGCAAATTTTATAATAATACAGTTTTAATTTGAACAAATTATAGATTTTCTTTTTGGTAACTTATTATTTGTTTTCTTAAATTTTATTGTAATTTAAAAGTTCCCTTAAAGGAAAAAATTTTAAAAATGTCATATTCATAAGGAATTTATTTTAATTATTGGCTAATTATTTAGTAATTTGTTTTTTTTTACACATTTAAAATGTTGTTGGTAAAATTTCTCTTTTGAGAATTTTTCAGGGATATTTCAAAAAATCGTTTTCTATTTTAACGGACCTCAATCAATTTCTTTGAGAATTAGATTCAAAAACAGAAAAAAACAAAATATATTTTTTTTTAATATTTCGATACCAATTTTAGAAATACAAATGCAAAAACTGAAAATTTTCTTCAATATTTTGGAGTTTTCGGTTTCAATTTTTTTTTATTGCACAATTTCTATTTTGGTGTAAAACCTAGTACTCTGTTCCAGTTTGTGAATTATATTTGTATTTTGAATAACTTTAATTATTTTACATGATTAATTTGACATAAAAAACAAGTAACAGTGCTATATTCGGCCGTGCCGAATCTTATATACCCTTCACAACGTGTAGTCATGCAATTACAATTGTTTGTATCACCATTCATCTCATATAAAATACGTACATATGTATATACTGGATTCGATGTGGCATCGAACCCCAGCTGAGCCAAAAAAATTTTATCTTATTTTATTTAAGATATTATTTATATTTTATTATTTTTTTATATTTTTTTTAAATTTTTTTTTTAATTTTTTTTTTAAATTTTTTTTTAATTTTTTTTTTTTGTGATTTTTTTTTATTATTTTTTTTTTTTTTTTAATATATTTAATTTTTGTAATTTTTTTTTTTGGCATGTTTTTTTGCATGTATGTTGTAAGTATGTTGTTGTTGTAATTGTGTTTTTTGCTCATATCTCAGAAAGTTATGGGGCGATTGTGCTGAATTTCAATAGCGATTCATTCCTGGATATTTCCAAGAGTTTGATACCATATACAGATCTGAGGAGCATATAATTGCTTCTAAAAGTTGATTTCAACCATCACACGGACAGACAGACGGTCAGGGCTTAGTCGACTCCTCTATTCATAAGCTTTCAGAAAATATATACTTTATGGGGTCGGAAATGAAAATTGTAGAAATTACAAACGGAATGACAAAGCTATATATACCCTTGTGCACCACAGGTGAAGGGTATAATAATTGTTCAATTATTTCATACGAAATAAAATTTTGCTTTAATGTTGACTGAAACATTTCATATGTTTTTTACATTATGAACAAAGTACTGATTAGGCAACATTATTTCCTAAGAATATTAACTAAAATTTATTTTAGCTCAAAAATGTCTTTAATTTTTATTAATTCTTCCAATATGTCGCTACTCCGTTGTGTAGCATCGTCAGGAAATTAATATTTGTTTTTATTTTTTTTTTTGTAATATTTTTGTGTGAAAAAAAAGTTTGTTATTTCAAATTTGTTTTTTATTTTATTTTTTTATTTTTTTTTTTTATTTTTTTTTTCACACAAAAATATTACAAACAAAAATTTTTTTTTTTATTAAAAGACCTTGAGCTGAAATAATTTAAGTTAATATTTAAATTAAAAAAACTAAAAAATTATTATTATTCCATAAGTATTTTTTAGGCTTAGTCATTAGTGCCAATTGATATTTTATGTTTTCCATCTCTGATATTAAACCGTTAAGCGCTATGCAAGAATGAAAGAGAGAGAGCAGGTATATATGGTTACTATCTAAATAACATAGTTAAACTAAAACTTTTGGCCGTATTTTATACGTCTAATATATTTTCCCACTAGATCCTTTACAAAATTGCAATTTCTGCTGCAATGTCGTTGCACTCATTATTATGGCTTAGCAAAAGTCAAAAAAAGAAAAATGATGGCATGAGTAAAGACTAGATAAAGAGTGGGTGGGTGGTTTAATGTACTCTACTACTCTCGGTAGTTAAAACCATTTTTATTTATTCATACAAATGTTTCGTTGTCGCTGTTGCATTGAATGTTTGCTTTTGGCTTGTTTGTTATTCATGAGATCTTTATTTCAGTTCTTCTGCTTCTAATGAAAAGTGTTACTTAGCTTTTCTCTCTCCACTGCTTGTGGCAATTGTTAAAGCCAGCAAGAATGTTTTATGTTTAATGTAGTTACATTAAATTTGGGGCGTGGAAATTGGTGTTGGTAAATTTGCTAGCAACAGCACGCGAAATAAAAGCAATAGTTTGAGTAGTGTTGAGTTCACCGGTTTTATTACATGCATAATTTGCCAAAAACTAAAAATAAAAAAAAAAGGAAAAGTATATCCTGCATTAAACGTGGGAATATCCTTTCGTTTGTTTCGTTTTTCTCACAACATTTTATATACTCACTCCCTCTAACCGTCAGACATCATCGTCATTACTATGGCTCTATGGAATTTGCTCTGCAGTTTTAGCTGTTGTTAGTTTAATGACAAGTGCCTGTCTGTTTGTCTGTCTGTATGTCTGTCTCTATGTCTATTTGGTATTTTGTCTGTGTGGCTGTTTTAAGCAACAACCTTTAGTTTAGTTTTTTTTTCGGTAACAAGTCGTAAAAGCTGTATTTTATGAGGTTTCCTGTGTGTTGTTTTTTTTTTTGGCTCCTGGGTAAAAGAGGCAGTCATTCTGTTGGCTGGCTCACGTCTGTCTTTATATGCTTTAGTATAGTATCACTGTCTGTCTACTAGAGTCTCTTATTCTTATATTTATAATGTGTATAATTTCCCGGGTAACTAACACAAAAACCAACTAATGCAGTCAAAACTAATGGTGCAATTCAAAGTGGAGAGATTCTTGCATTTTTTTTCATGTCGTAGCAAATGCACTTTGTTTTTATTAGTTGAATTCTTTTTATTTGCAATACATATGTATATGTACATACTTGTCTAAAATGCATATATAAACATAAATACGTTTGATTTTAGTTGTTATTAGAAATTTATTTTTTTATATTCGGTTTATATTTAATCAAAAATGAAAGTGCTTGCAATAAGCTATTTAAAGTAGCCTGGTCACAAAAAAAGTACATTTTAAAAGTTTTTTAACAAAACTTTACTTTAGGTTTATAAATTCGACTTTAGTTTGGGACTATGAATGAAATCTATATATAAAGCTGTAACTAGTTTTTTAGATATTTTTTTTTTCGTTATTTTTGTAATGCACTAGCTTATAATGGGTGATTCAAGTAGAGATACTTTTTTCAATAGCCTTTTTTTGACAGATCACGTGTGAGTCGTGTCATGCTGTCATGTTATTTTTGTTTAGTATTGTTTGGCATTTCATAATGGAAAGACTTACGCCTGAACAACGTTTACAAATCGTTACACTTTATCACGAAAATTCACGTTCTGTGAGGAATGTGTTTCATGCACTTCGCTCAACTTATGGTCAACATAATCGGCCTACTGAGCGTACTATTCGCAACACCATCACCCATTTTGAGACCCAGCATTCATTATTGGATAATATTCGAACGAATAGACCACGTCCAGCACGCTGTGAAGAAAATATAGCGGCCATAGCTGAGAGTGTACATGGAGACCGCGGAGAGTCGATTCGGCGCCGTTCGCAGCAACTCGGACTGACGTATGGAACGATTTGGCTCATTTTACGTTCAGATCTTAAATTGAAAGCGTATAAAATACAGCTTGTGCAACAACTGAAGCCGTTCGACCTTTCCAAGCGACATCGCTTCGCTCTATGGGCTCTTGAAAACTTCCAAGAAGATCTGACGTTTTCGAGGCACATTTTTTTTTTTAGCGATGAGGCCCATTTCTGGCTCAATGGGTATGTAAACAAACAAAGTTGTCGCATTTGGGATGAAGAGCAACCTGAAGAGATTCAAAAACTGCCATTTCATATAAAAAAAAAAAAACAACGGTTTGGTGTGGTTTGGGGGCCGGTGGAATTATCGGTCCATTTTTCTTTAAAAATGATGCCGGTGCGAAGGTAACCGTCAATGGCGACCGTTATTGTGCCATGATAACCGACTATTTGATGCCTGAAATTGACGCTCGTGATCTCGGCGACATTTGGTTTTAGCAAGACGGCGGATAGTGGAATTTTTTGTGCAATAAGTAATTTTTTCGACACATAAAATTTAAAAATGTAATGATGCAGTTTTGTAAAAATTGATTCAGTATGAAGAATCCATAAATTGTATACCAACCAAAAAAATTTATTTGTCTTTGAAATAATGAAGTAAAGTCACATGTAAATTTTGGTCCAAAATATTGAAAACTGTTTACGCACTTCTATAGTGTTTGTACGTAAGACAATTTTATTGCTCTGATTTAAATAGTGATTTTTTTTCAAATATAGTCTTATTTTTGAAATTATAAAGTTCGACCATATGGTTCATTGTTCTATAGTGAGCCGTGATTGCAAACTTTCTTGGAAGGAAAAAAGGTTGCTTGGTCGTGCTAGGTGCTTCCGCTATAAAAAAAAAGGCTCTTTGCCAAATTTCAAAAACTTTGGGCTAAAAATAAATTTTGGGTTCTATGGGCGGTGGGTAAAGGGCGTGGAAAATTTTGATGAAACCTTATATTTTTCTTAATTAGGGGGCTAGCCAAAGGCTCTGTGCCAAATTTTAAAAACTTTGCGCCAAAAAAAAAATTTTAGGTTCCGTGGGCGGTGGGTAGAGGCGCGGACAATTTTGATGAAACCTTATATATTTCTTAATTAAGCTAACCAAAGGCTCTGTGACGAATTTCAACATTTTACAAGCACTCCTTATATTTTTTTCCAAACTTTGTATGAATAAATCCCTCTGTGCGGCGCCACTTTCTACACATCGCATCAATCAATGGATTTATTGAGAGAACACTTCGGTGAGCGCATAATTTCACTTTTTGGGCCGGTCGATTGGCCACCAAGATCGTGTGATAACACACCATTAGCCTTTTTCCTGTAGGGATATGTAAAGTCTTAAGTGTATGCGGACAAACCCACTTCGATTCGTCGAAATGCTCGAATGAGTCATCGAAAATTGCACTCAATAGATGGACCAAATGCCAAACAATGTTCTTTCAAATGAGAATAAACATTCCCCATTAAATTTGAATTTTCTGTGTTTTTTTTTTCTTTAAAAAAGTAGGGAACCTCAAAATGGGTCACGCTGTACATTAAGTGTATGATATATTTTTTTGTTTGTATAATGTTTTAAAAAACTTTTTATATTGACAAAAATATTTTTTTATGTTCCCACCTTTTTTACAAAATTGTTTTTGAATATCTTAATTGTTTTGAATTTGGTTTTGTTTATATAATTTGCATATTTACTCGAAAGAAGCTACCCATTGTTTGGTAGCGAAATATTGGTGTTTAAAAATATAAATATAAAAGTGAAACTCTGTCTGTGTGTTAGCTATAGACTCCGAAACCGTAAAACCGATCGGACTCAAACTTTGGCAAGTTGTTGTACACATTCCAGGGAGTGTTTAAGGGTGGTAAAAAGTGAGCAGTGTCACGCCCATAAAAAGTAAGTTATCATTTTTAGCTACTTGCACTAGATCGATTTTTCTGAAACTTTGCACATATATTGAGCTGTCATGACTATACAATTTAGTGATTAGAAAAGTAAGCAGTGCCACGCCCATAAAAAAAGTTATAATTTTGAGGTACTTGAACTTTATCGATTTTGCTGAAACTTTGCACACATATTTAGCTGTCATGACTATACAGTCTCGTGATAAGAAAAGTGGGCAGTGCCACGTCCATTAAAAAGTTATAATTTTTAGCTTTTTGCACTTGATAATCAATTAAAATTCAGAATGCATTTTTATTCATTAAGGGGCATAGCAACGCGCCGGGCCTGGCTAGTATTTTTATAAAAAACAAAAAGTGATCTCAAGCTCAAGGAAAATATTAAAATATTGACTTAAGATATTTTGTTAATAGTTCAAAAACATGCATGTGAATGGTATTTTCTGGGGAAGTCTTTTTTATATTAGAATTAAAATATATAAATAGTTTATTCGAACTTTATATATTAAATTTATTATAAAACATTTTTATTTTGTCTCAAGTTAATTTATTTTATTTTTTTTAACTTCCTAAAACACTTTCTAATTTAAATTAAATTGTAATCATTTTAAGAATATTTTCAAAATTATTCCGATGCTAGGCGAGTGGAATGCATAATAAATAATAAGTATTTACTTTGATTCTCTAATTCTTATTTCATTGAATTGTAACATAAATAGTAATTTTAAATTACATATAAGTATACCGATAATGAGTGCTGATGATGAAACCGTAGCTGGTTTCGAAAATGCATTCCACACGGCTAACATTGGAAATGGTTTTAAAATATTCTTTAAATCATTTAAATTTAATTAATTTCGAAAATGTTTAAGAAAATAAATGAACTTGAGCGAAAATAAAAATGATTTAAATAGGTATATGAGAGTTAAATTTAAATTTAAAAAAATAATTAAATAAATAATTTTTTCCTTTTTATTTTAGGTAAGTTTCGAGTTTGACATACTAATTTCAATAAAGAAAACAAAGTAAGTAAAATATATAAATGAGCCAGATTTATTGAAACTTCTCTACAGTAAAAATTTTTAAACTTCTTGAAAAAAGAAATTATGGAAAACCCTTTAGAACTCTATAAAAATTTCCATACAAATGGAAATTTTTTATTTTTTTTTTTAAATAACAGTTTTTAAAAATTTTTTTTAAACACAAGCAAACCCTAAGAAAAGAGTTATTTTGAACGTATTAGTTTAATCTCAGTAGGACATTTGCTTGAACAAATTAGAAATTAAATAAATTCTGTTTGTTCTTTTGCGTTGTAGGGATAAAAATAAGCGCCAATATCTTTCCACCATTATTACTTTTATTAGATTTCAACAATGAAACTTTATATATTAATTGAAATTAAAATGAATATAAATTGTTCATTATTAAGACAACGACTGTAAGTAAATTTACATGCGTACAATATGTCTTCCTTCTACACTCTTAATATTTTGATTCATTTAAATACATCCCCGTTAATTTGCTGCTATTTCTCTAGCGTTCTCTTCTTCTTTGCCATTAAGCAACCAAATTGTGGTCTTAATATATTTCTTATGAGATTTTAATTATCTATTTTGCTGCCGTGTGCAAAAAAAAAAACTGTTGTACGAATATTTGCATAATATTTTCAAGAATTATTTACCATTTCCACTAGTTACGTTACAACTCCAACACTTTGCGCTACTTAACGGTTGGTTGTTGCTTTTTGACTGGCTATTGCAGCAAATATTTGGGTATGTTTAGTAGGAACTATGTTAGGAAAAGTAATTTAGTTTTCCGTCTTTTTATCATGAAAGGAAATCAAATCAAATCAAAGTGATTCTCAAACTGTAACATAATCTGGAAATTCTGTTTTTATTAAAATTTTCTGATTTCTAGAGTTCTCTCTTTCTCTTACATTATGAAATTAAAGTGTCAATTAAAGTCAAGTACGATACAAAAAAGATTGGAGAGTTCTGAAGTAGCCTTAAAGGTAGTAATTAATGCCCTCTAATCAGTACTAAAACTAAGAGTTTTCTGCTTTAGATCACACAGAAAAGAAGAACTAATTTGCCAAAATTAATAATGAATTTAATGAGATTTGTGTTAATTGTAACAAGTAAGAGCACTATATTCGGCTGTGCCGAATCTTTTATACCCACCACCAATTTTGTGTACATTTAAAGCACAATATTTATTATTTTGTTAATCGCTATAGAATAATCTCTTTATAATAAAATATGTATCACTTCCTTTGTAGAGGGTGGTTAAATTATAAGAGCCCATGTTAAAGGTGAACTACATCCAGTCTTTAAATTTGTTTTCTGCATTTCATTTGACATTTCTCAATCTCAAACTGACTCAATTTGATCCGTGGAAAGAGCAACGCTTTAAAGTTATTCAGGTTTTTTTATAAAAATGGGCGTTCAAGTCAAAATGCATTTTGTGCATAATTCTTTTGATCAACATAATCGTTCAAATTCGTCCACATTCGGGAAAATTGTAAAAAATATTTAAACTTCTGCAAAACAGGTCTGTATAAAATGTTAGAAAATCTGTAAATGCCTTCTTAGTTCGTTGAATGGGCACCATTGCTGTTTTTTGCGATAGTGTGACAAAAGAGCAGTCAACCTCGCCTCATCATCATGCCTAACAATTGAGCATCAACATTGTCATTGAAAATTTGGACCAATAGATAGAGGAGTGGCGCCAAGGATTGGGGGGGGGGGTCATTTGGCAGATATTTTGTTAAATACGTAATTGAACCATACAAATATTATCATTATAAAAAGAAATAATAATAATTTCCTAAATAATTTGCTTTTTATTTAAATTCAACTTCGCCCTTAAAATTTAACCACCCTTTTATAACTTCGATATGCTACTAAAATGCTTTTGTAAATATAGTCTTTCAATGAAAGTGGGCATTAAAGTAGGCGTGTCAATAAAGTTTCTGCTAATAAATACAACTTAGATATTTCAATATAGTCCTTTATTTTCCCAAAAACTTTGTCAATAGAGAAATTACATGAATTTAAGATAACCCGTTATATGGGAGGTAGGCGTTAAAGTGGGCGTGTGACTTAAACTTTTTGGCACAACAATTACATTAGAAGGATATACGTAGCAAATTTTATTATCATACCTCTAATTTTGGCGGTTTTATGAGCTTTAAATTTCATTAATAGTAGATAACGTGAAAAGTGGGCGTTGTAGTAGGCGTGTTTATGTGCTTTTAAATTTCATTAAAACTAGATAACGTGAAAAGTGGGCGTTATAGTAGGCGTGTCAAAGTTATTTTTGCGAATGAGTACAAATTAGATGTTTCATATAGCCCTTTATTTTTCCAAAATCTTTATTAATAGAGAAATTATATGAATTTTAGGTAAAACGTTATATGGGAGGTGGGCATAAAAGTGGGCGTGGCATCTTAATTTTCTGGCACAGTAATGACATTGCCTAGGAGGATATACGTGGCAAATTTTATCATCATACCTCTCATTTTGGCGGTTTTATGAGCTTTTAAATTTCATTAACGGTAGATAACGTGAAAAGTGGGCGTTATAGTAGGCGTGTCAAAGTTATTTTTGCGAATGAGTTCAACTTAGGTGTTTCAATATAGCCCTTTATTAGTCCAAAATCTTTATTAATAGAGAAATTATATGAATTTTATATAAAACGTTATATGGGAGGTGGGCGTAAAAGTGGGCGTGTCACCTTAATTTTCTGGCACAGTAATGACATTGCCTAGGGGGATATACGTAGCAAATTTTATCATCATACCTCTCATTTTGGCGGTTTTATGAGCTTTTAAATTTCATTAACGGTAGATAACGTGAAAAGTGGGCGTTATAGTAGGCGTGTCAAAGTTATTTTTGCGAATGAGTTCAACTTAGGTGTTTCAATATAGCCCTTTATTATTCCAAAATCTTTATTAATAGAGAAATTATATGAATTTTATATAAAACGTTATATGGGAGGTGGGCGTAAAAGTGGGCGTGGCACCTTAATTTTCTGGCACAGTAATGACATTGCCTAGGGGGATATACGTGGCAAATTTTATCATCATACCTCTCATTTTGGCGGTTTTATGAGCTTTTAAATTTCATTAACGGTAGATAACGTGAAAAGTGGGCGTTATAGTAGGCGTGTCAAAGTTATTTTTGCGAATGAGTTCAACTTAGGTGTTTCAATATAGCCCTTCGTCATTCCAAAATCTTTATTAATAGAGAAATTATATGAATTTTATATAAAACGTTATATGGGAGGTGGGCGTAAAAGTGGGCGTGGCACATTGATTTTCCGTTACAAAAAAGCGTCTCACCAAAAAGCAAAGTGTGCAAAATTTCAGAGTCGTACATCCAATTTTGTTGCTTTTATGACGTTTTTGTTTTTAAATATACCGAAAAATACACTGTGCGGTATAAATTTTCGTACATTTTGATCGATAACTCCTTTCCTAATGCATAGATTTAGATAATTTTCGGCGAAAAATATTGTTTTTACTCAGGAAATATATATTCGAAGTTTCATGAGTCTACGTTAATGCGTTTGGACACAATTCCATTTTATTCAATGTTCGAAGGACACGGTTTTTTCGACCTACTCTTGCTTTTCGAGCTATAACTCTCTTCCTAATATTCCGATTTAGCCCATTTTCAATACCAAACAAACCTTGTTTATAAGAAAGATTCTGGCAAAATTTGAGCCCCCTAGCTTTTTCGGTGCGACCTCTATCGTGCTTTCAACAGACGGACAGACGGACTGACATAGCTAGATCGTCATCAAATCAAACCCTGATTCAGAATATATATACTTTATGGGGTCTAAAATGGATATTTCGGAGTGTTACAAACGGAATGACAAAATGAATATACCCCCACCATTTTTTTGGTGGCGGGTATAAAAAGTAAAAATAAAAAAAATTAAAGTAATGACGTTGAATGTTAGCATTAGAAAGGTAAATATTGTTATTTGAAAAGATTTGTGTTCAACACAAAAAAAAACAAATACAAATTTCGAAAAAAACACATCAAAATAGATATTAATTGGACAAGGAAATTTTTCAAAATATTTTTATTTTAAGGCAACAATTTAATTACAGTAAAATATTTTTTGAAATTCTAATAATTCAAATAATTTTAATTCCCGCCATTAAGAAAAAATGGTGGGGGTTTCATTTTATAACGATTTAGCTACGTCCGTCTGTTTAAAGCACGTACAGGTCGGACCAAAAAAGCTAGGGGGCTCAAATATTTCTTATACACAAGGTTTGTTTGGTATTGAAAATGGGCTAAATCGGAATATTAGGAAGAGAGTTATAGCTCGCAATGCAAGAGTAGGTCAAAAAAACCGTGTCCTTCCAACATCGAATAAAATGGAATTGTGTCCAAAAGCATTAACGTAGACTCATGAAACTTCGAATATATATTGCCTAAGTAAAAAAAATATTTTCCCCTGAAAATTGCTTTAGGAAAGGAGTTATAGATCAAAATGTACGACAATTTATACCGCACAGTGTATTTTTCGGTATATTTAAAATTTAAAACGTAATAAAACTGACAAAATTAGATGTACGATTCTGAAATTTTGCAAACATTGTTTCTTGGTCAAAGGCTTTGTTCTAATGGAAAATAAATGTGACACGCCCACTTTTACGCCTACCTACCATATAACGCCTTATCTGAAATTTATATAATTTCTCTATGAATAAAGATTTTGGAATAATAAAGGACTACATTGAAATATCTAAGTTGTATTCATTAGCAGAAACAACTTCGACACGCCTACTATAACGCCCACTTTTTACGTTATCTACTGTAATGAAACTTAAAAGCTCATAAAACCGACAAAATTAGAGGTATGCTGACGAAATTTCGCACCAATATCTTTCTAGGCAATGTCATTGTTATGCCAAAAAAATTTAGGTGACACGCCCACCTCCCATATAACGCTTTATCTCAAACTCATATAATTTCTCTATGAATAAAGATTTTGGATTAATAAAGGACTATATTGAAACATCTAAGTTGCATTCATTAGTAGAAACAATCTAAAAACGCCTACTTTAACGCCCACTTTCATTGAAAGACTAAATTTACGAAAATATTTTACCAGCATATCGAAGTTATACAAAGAAAGTGATACATATTTTAGTATAAATAGATTATTCCATAGCGATTACTGTTAATAACAAAATAATAAATTTTGTGCTATAAAAGCACACGAAATTCGTGGTGGGTATAAAAGATTCGGCACAGCCGAATAAAGTGCTTTTACTTGTTTAATTTTAAAATTTAACTGCAGCATTTTGAAAGCCTTAAAACTTTTTACCAAAACGATATTCCAACAGTTTTCTTATAAAACTTACTTAAACCAACAACAGAAAGTTACGTTAAGCGATAACAAACATTGGGATTAAAGGCCTAGAACTTTTTCCAAAGCTTTTAATTTATACATTCTTCTATGTAATATTCAATTTAATTGACTTATAAATTTTATTTAAATTCCTAAATACACTTCAATTACTTATTTGTTTACATAAGCCTATAACCCCAGTGGGCTGGCACTTATGGAATTTTTTCCAACAAGGGGGGTTGGCTTGGGTTGACGAAAAGTTCCACACGAAAAGTACCAAAAGGATTTTAATAACTCCTTAAGTAATTTGCTCATTAATGGTGAAATATGTTAACAATAATAAATTTTATAAATAAAGTGAAGGGTGGGAGAGATAGTTAGCAATTATGTATACCCTATGGTATAGATGTAGTATCTTAGCATTAGAAGTATAACGCTAAATATGTTTGTATGTATGTCTCTCTTTATCTATTTAGCTTGAAATGGGTGCAAATAAGAACCGAAATGACTTTAATTTTCGCACAAAATTGCTAGAATTTGAAGAGGAAGCATACAATTATAATTTAACTACGCAGTAGATTGTTAAGGGTCTCTGGTGTAATAATTTAGAGAACATTTTTTTTTTTAATAAAAGCAACCGGTATCTCTAAATAGTAGTGTGATTTCACACAAAATTTTAGTTCGTATTGAAGTAAATTGTGTTTTTATAGCGGCGTAAAACTTTGAATTGAAATAAAACAGAAACAATGTTTTTAGTATCTTCCCAATTTGATTTATTATTATATGTATTCTATCAGATCCCGGTCCTAACAAATTTCTTGCATTGTATTCATTACATATGAGCAAAGACTATACTATACTATAGTCTATAGTCTTTGATATGAGGGTATCTCTCACCCTTCTCACGTTCCAATTAGAAACAAGACATTACAAGACATGGTTTGGTAACTTTTCAAGTGTCAAAAAAAATGAATATAGAAATTGGAGAAATATATGGGAAAATCTAAGTGGATTATCTCCGCAACCACTGGCCGATTGCGTGCAAAATTATGAAATCGGTCGACCAGTTTTCGCAGTTAGTGGTGACATCAAAGTGTACACTTCTTTTTATATAAATAGTGATGTATTATACAAATAAACAAGAGGGCATTCACAAATTCCCTACATCTTTTATTACCATTAGCAATATTTTTAACTTGAATTCATGTTTTGTTAGCGGAAACTGATCTCATTATATAGTGCGGGTCGGCCTGACAGCGGATAAACTTGTGGGTTTCATTGTAGGACTAACTTGTTGACATGTCAAACATGTCCAAAATACGTTCATTTAGGTTTTTTTTCATTGGTGCTTGAATGTGTTCTGAAGCTTAATAGGTGTGCCTCTGCGATTGAGGTAACGCTAATGTGGGTAAAGGGACATGTGCGGATGTGAGTCTAGGGCAGATGCTTACAAAAGACGCTGTGGTGAGGATTGTGGATAATCATTAGTCTACAATTTGAAGTCATAATAGTCTCGAGCAAACGTCCGTGGCTGCAAGGACTCGGCGATAGCAGTGATACCTCTTCCTTTAAATCACTGAGGAACGAGAAGGGGCCGAAAAAAGACCCCAAGAGGTCTGCTTCGGTATCCCCCTACATGTATATATAAGTTTTTTTATGTCTTGTTGATTGGTTTTGGCTTGTTGGTTTTTGGACAAAAAGATTAATAAGATTCGTTTTAGCACCGATTTACAAACAATTGAAGTTTCTTCTTGTCCACTTTTGTTAGCCCTATGTTGAAGAACCATGTAATAATACAGATTTCTCACTGCAATCGATTATTCGTAACTTGGTTTTGCGGCTAACGTTGTTTGACCGCCATACATTGTGAAAAGACTAGAACGCCCATCTTGACTTGCGACTTTATATCTGAGCACCATCTTTGGTTATTATACCTTTAAGGTAGGTAAAATCTTCAACGTCTTCGATGACAGTACCATTGAAGCATGGAGGTGATATTAAAACGTTTGTGCCAATACGCATTAGTTTATTTTTCTGTCTTAAGTCAATATTAAGGCCGATACCTGCAGCGCGTATGAATAGTCTGTAGACAGCTTTTTAATTCGGGACATTTTTTGATGCCGCTAAAACAGCGTGCCATTAGACATTTGTCGTTGGCATAAGGGATGTCTCGAAATGCTTTTTTACATTTTAAAATGTCTTCCAAATCTAGTTTTTTTCAAACAAAAAATAAATTTTATAGGCGTTATGGAGAAAACTTTCTAAACTTTATTATGCAAAAAACCAAAGTTTCAAATTTTATTTTCTTTTGCAAAATTTCGCACTTTTTTCTTAACGCTTTTCTTAACCGAAGTGTTTGATAGCTTTTTTCCAAATAAATCCAAATTGTTTTTACATTTGCAGAAGCTTTGAACTTTGTTCTTAGGTACTGCTTAATTATAGCCCAATAGCATTCAATAGGCCTTAGCTCTGGACAATAAGGTGGATTCATGTTTTTCGGTACAAAATTTATTTTGTTGGCCTCATACCACTCAAGGACGTCTTTGCTGTAGTGGCAGCTTGCCAAGTCGGGCCAAAACAGTGGAGGTATATTGTGGCTTCTGTATAATGGCAATACAGCCTTTTTCAGGCACTCATTAATATAAAATTGGCTGTTCATTGTACGATTCAAAATGATTGCCTTTGAAGTTTTCCCACATGTACATATTGCTTGCCATATCATATATTTTTTGGCGAATTTTGAAATCTTTTTATACTTAAATTTATCGGAAACATTAGCTCTTTTATTAGAAACATAAAAACCCTGACCAGGAAGCTCTGAATAGTCAGCCTTACAATAGGTTTCATCGTCCATTAAAATACATCCATTCAAATTATTTAATTTATGACGTAGCAACTGTCTTGCTCTTCTTCTTGCCGTTTTTGTTCCTTTTTCCTTTCGGTTTGGAGCTTTCTTGATTTTGAATGTTCTTAAATTTTGTTTTTTCTTTATTCGTTCTACAAGCGACTTCGAAATATTTAGTTTTAGTGCCTTCACCTTTTTAACGATTTGAGGATTCCTAAAACCACGAGGCCCTCCACCTTTCTTGTGCTTAATAGACAAGTCTTTTTTGAATTTAAAAATAACGTTACGGGCAGTCTGTCTGGACACTTTTGCCCGTCGCGCAACTTCAGCGTAAGAAAGTTGTTTATTTTCATTATAAATATCCACAATATTTTTTCTCACCTTTTCTCTATTTGACGACATTTTAAATACGAATTAAATAATTTGAATAAACTAATTAACAAAGTATTGTTGACACTTATAACTATCACAGAGTGGAACAAAAAAATTAATTAAATAATAATTGTTTGCGTAGTGCCCTGTAAAAAATGTAAAAAAGCATTTCGAGACACCCCTTAGTCGATGTTATTCAGCCTTTTGAGGGAGATATAAGTTTATTAGATAATTTTTTGATTCTAGGCATGTATTTGCGGCGGCTAGCGCCTACATGACTTAACGTGGAGGTGTACCTTTCCAATACTCTTCACATAATCAGGCTGTATTTCGGCTAGAGCGAATGAAATATTTGTTTTCAAGTGCTTTTTTCTTGGCTTTTCTGCATAGACCTGGTACTTTACATATCCCCAGAAAAAATAATCTCATGGCGTCAAAAATCATGAACAAGTGAGTCAGTTAGCAGATATATTTCTTGAAATTATTTGTTTGTCAAATGTTTCTTTTAGCAAATGAACATGTCGCCTTATGTGACATGTAGCACCAATCCAGCTGAAACAAGATGTTTTCAACTGAGACACAAAAAGTTAGCACGCATGTTTCTATACCGCTCACCATTGATTGTAACGTTCTGACAATCGTTTATTGTAAATACATATCGATGGTTACAGGTTGAAAGGCCCTAAGTCAGATAATTGCAACTTTACAGAAGAAGGCAAAAATGTAATAAAAACTGTATAATCATAATGTAACTTCTTTTGTAAAATTGCTTGCAAAACTGTTATTTTTACACTATTAAATTAAACTTTCTTGTCGAAGTGTATTTGTGTAAAATGTATTGAAATCACTGAAAAACTCAATTTCGTAAAAAATACGATCAATATACAACAATGATCCAAACGCCCCATTAAGCTCACCAAGCAGTGAGTTTTTCTAAGCACGTTTTAGTACTGATCCAATGAACATTGACTTGTTTAAATACGGTGTAATATTTGCTTTGTTCAATTTTTTTTTGCGAAAATCAATTGAAATTTTTATATGGATGTAGATACTTGAAAGCTAAGTGAGCAAATTTAATTGAATTTTATCTTTAAGTCATTAACATAATTTCTCTGCAAACATATTGCTTCTTTTAAAGCATTTTATTACAAAACGAAATATCTACCAAAAAGATATAAAAAAATTAAATTTATTTCAAATACACTTATAAATTTAAAACTCAAAAAAAAAAAAAATCTGATAGAAACACAACTTAACGTGGCTTAAGAACGCACAATAATTCAACGACCCAACTCCAGATAACGCCCAAAGAAAAAAAAAAACAAATAAATGTCTAAATTAGGTTGAGCATTACCATGCCATGCTGTGATGTTTACGAATGGTTAGGATGAGTCGAGTATATGAAATGAATAAATTTTTATACCCTCAACTATGTTTAGCAATAAAGGAAGGTATACAAAAGTTTGTCATTTTGTGTGTAACACTAGACAATCTTTTTCTAAGACCCAACAAAATAAATATTTGTTACCCATCATCTTCCGAGTCGATATAGTTATGACTGAGGTATCTGTCCGGAGAATTGAGAAATCAATAAAGTCCATCTAAACAGTTATTACAATACAATTTTTTAATTATCAAATATTCTTGATTCGTCAGTTGATTAATTTTTTATTAACTTAAGTTAAATTTTTGCTGTAAAATTCCATAGATAAAAAAATATTTTTATCTTTTTTCTTATTTAAAATATCAAACTTTATTCATATCTATATATATAAAAGTGAAACTCTGTGTGTGTGTGTTAGCTATAGACTCCGAAACTGTAAAACCGATCGGACTCAAACTTTGGCAAGTTGTTGTACACATTTCAGGGAATGTTTATGGCTGGCAAATAGTACGCCCACAAAAAATTAATTATCATTTTTAGCTACTTGCACTTGACCGATTTTTCTGAAACTTTGCACACATATTGAGCTGTCATGACTATATAATTTCGTGATTAGAAAAGTGGGCAGGGCCACGTCCATAAAAAAAAGTTATAATTTTGACGTACTTGCACTGGACCAATTTTTCTGAAACTTTGCACACATATTGAGCTGTCAGGACTTTACGATATCGTAATTAGAAAAGTGGGCAGGGCCACGCTCATAAAAAAAGTTATTATTTTCAGCTACTTGAACTTCACCGATTTTTCGGAAACTTTGCACACATATTGAGCTGTCATGACTATATAGTTTCGTGATTAGAAAAGTTGCCCACTCTCATAAAAAAAGTTATAATTTTGAGGTACTTGCTCTGGATAGATTTTGGTTAAACTTTGATTAGAAAAGTGGGCAGTGTCACGCCCATAAAAAGAATTATAATTTTCAGTTACTTGAACTTCACTGATTTTTCTGAAACTTTGCACACATATTGAGATTTTATGACTATACAGTTTCGTGATTAGAAAAGTGGGCAGTGCCACGCCCATAAGAAGAGTTTCTATATGCTAGGGAACTCATTACAACAAAAGCCAATTTGAAAATAGATGTGTAGTATGTAGTGGGTGCTCTTTGTGTGCACTAAGAGTCATTGCGTTAATAATATTATTTGTATAAACATAATTGTTCATATATATGTATATAAAAGTATGAATAATTTAAATATATTACAGCAAACGTTTGTCCGCTCTACATTCGACATTTTAAAATACACATAACTACAATAATGCAAAAACATTTACTGCCCTATTTATAAAAGTTATTAAAGGTTTATAACGGGTTTATTAAACTCATTTTCTATGGAAATTTAACTTATAAACCTCTTATAAAGCTCTTTAAATTTTAATGAATTAGACCGTTAAAGTTTACAGAAAATTTGACAAAAAAGCGGGATGTTTGTTCACTATTTAATGAACTAGTGTATTAAAGTTTATCTACCATATTACAGGTAGACCTCTCGGTAGGACGGTTGTGCTGACTGTACAATGTTCGAAACGCGCAGAAAGTTGCCCGAAAAGAAGTCGAAAAGAAGTCGAAAAGAAGTGGACGCGCTATAATATGAACCAATTTTTACCAAGGCTCAGATTTTTAGGTTTTTATAAATTTTCTATTTTTTAATTAAATGTCTGAAAAAATTACCTGTGTGTTTTTTAATTTTTTAAAATTTTTATTTTGCTTTGACAATTTGTTCATACTTAGCCGATTTTAAAGTTGTATCAAATGCTTCTACTGCAATATTTGGTTTTATTTTATATGTGGATCGTCTATAAAGGTATCAAGGGCATCTTGTGTATCGCCCTAAATTGCAAGAATTTTGCCTTCGTTAGAATTATTTTCAAAATTATTATTCCATTCTTTTGAAAAGACAGGGATCTCTAAACTTTTAAAATTGTGTTAAATGTTAGAACATCAAATCTTGTATATAACAAACTTGTGGGCTGAGGAAGACAAGCTGCTCTCTACTCCAGCTCTTTTATATCTGTTTGCCAGATTTCTTTTAAGATATTTAAAAAAATGTTATCATTGGGGTCCCAATAATTAGATACTAAATTCAAATTTTTTTTTTAATTGCTTGCTAACATACATTTCTGTAAAATACTTGATTCACTGTCAAATTTGTAATTTTATTTTATTAATAAATAAGTTTCGTTGGTATGTTTACGGTAAAAATATCAAGAAACAAATAAGTATCGTGCGGCCCTAACAAATTTAAAAAAGAAGTTTGAAATCTAAAACAATTTGTATTTGAAAATGTTGTTCACATTTAAGAGTTTTTGGTCTTTGGTCAGAGTTAATATTAGTCAATACAAAATAAAAGTGTTCACGTTTTCTGGTTTTGTAAATGTTTCCGGTTTTTTTCGGTTTTTGAGTGCACAGTTATTTGATAAAATAATTTTTACTAAATAAGTGACAGCCAATTTGACAGATGTAGCTTCAGCCATATTGTTGCTTTTAACTGTCAAAGTTCAAGACCCCTATTGTAAGACCCTAAAGTTACTATTTAATTGAAATTATGCGTATGTGTTATATTGGTCTTAGTTTAATAACTAAATAATTGATTGAGATGCACTAATTTAAAAAAATTTTAATTTTCTAAAATTCTTTTTATATAAAAAATTTACAACAGAAAGTTTTTTTATTAAAGAAATCTTACTAAAAAACGATTTTAAATAAGAAGTTTTTCAAAATTCACTTAATATATTAACGGAAATAAAAAAAACAACGGCTGGAGGACATTAAAAATTCGTCACTGCAGAACATAACATCGCTACTGGTTTATAAACTGCCTGTTGTGTGTGAAAAAAAAAGAAATCCTTATTTAAGCAAAATGTCAGACAACTGCTGCTGAAGACCAAAACGCACAACACAAAATCAGCATTCGGAGCGACACTAACATTTGTGTCAACTGTTTTAGCTGCCAAACACATAATTCCCTTAATATGGTAACATATTTTGATTGATGGCTTGTTTTCTACATCGAAATTGTTAAATTGTACGACGACGAAAAAGAATTAAATTTAAAACATAAATTTCTTTTCAAAGCCTTGCAGATTTTTTGTTAGGAAAATGTTTTTCTTTTTCTTAATGCTTTAATAAAATACGAGATTCTTACAAAGAACCTCTTATGCTTGTGTAAAGGATAGAGTGGAATCGCAATTTTATGGCCGTAATAGTATCAGACGTTTTTATAGAGGATTTAATCAGATTTTTCTCCTTTAATTCTGGGATATTTTTAGTTAAAAATTATTTAAATTTTGCAAAAATTTTCATTTATTTTAAATGACAAAAAAAAAAAAAAACAAAATATTAAAATATTTGCTCAAACTAAAAGTTTGCTTACCTAAGCGTGTTTATTTGTTTTGGGTGTCATTTTAGTTTTTTTTTATTTTGCTGCTTTCGATAACAAACGAAAAAAATATTGAAAATTATTTACAGTTAACCCTTACATGATCAACATAAGCATCATTAAAATAATTTTTTTTATAAATACGAGTAGAAAATATATCGCAGATTTTTCATAAAAAAAAAATTAAAAAATATTAAAATATTTGCTCAAACTAAAAGTTTGCTTACCTAAGCGTGTTTATTTGTTTTGGGTGTCATTTTAGTTTTTTTTTATTTTGCTGCTTTCGATAACAAACGAAAAAAATATTAAAAATTATTTACAGTTAACCCTTACATGATCAACATAAGCATCATTAAAATAATTTTTTTTATAAATACGAGTAGAAAATATATCGCAGATTTTTCATAAAAAACTTATTATATAATTTTTTTCTCGGCCAAGTGACAAGGATATCAATCTCAAATAAAACAAAGAATTTTCAGAGAATTATTCAAATACTTTTTTATTATGATACAAGGTTCTATGACAATTATGTGTGAAATTAAATAACGGCCAGATGCTCGCCACGACTTCGGTGGTATACTTCTATTCGATAATCCATTTTTTCAATGACTCTAAGCCATAATTGAGGTTTAATGTCGTTTATGTGCCGAATTATCTCTGCTTTTAGCTTCTGAATTATTCTTGGCTTATTGACGTACACTTTTTCTTTTTAATATCTCCAAAGAATGAAGTTTAACGGTGTCAATTCACATGATAGTGGCGGCTAGTTAACTTCGTCACGACCATGGAATTTCTCGCGCAAAAGGAGTCACTGTTTCGTTGGCTGAGCGGTAAGTGGCACCATCTTGTTGATACCTCATATCGTCTATATTCTCAATCTCTGGCCTCAAGAAGTCTATTATCATCTCGCGATAGCCAACACCACTCACGGTTACTGCTTGGTCGACCTTATTTTCGAAGAAGTATGGCCCGGCGATGACGGCAGCCCATAAACCGCATCAAACAGTCACTGTTTGCAAATGCATCGGCTTTTCAGCAATTCTCGTATATTCTAATTTGCCCAAATACAGTTATTCTGCTTGTTGCAAAGCCGCTGAGGTAAAAGTGTGTCTGTCGTTGCTGAAGATGATTTTTTTTTGTAAAGTCACCATTCACAGCTGTCTGTGCTACCAACTATTCGGTGTATTAACCTTGAAATGGTCAGTAAGCTTCAGCTCTTGAGTCAATTGAACCTTGTAACCGTGTAAATTCAAATCCTTTTTCAAAAAACGCTTTAGTGATGTTCAATTGATGGGCACCACGACGAGTTGAAGTTGCTATATTATCACGAACAACAGCAATGTTTTCCGCAGAACTAATTGAGCGAGCATGCATGGGTGTTTACACATTTCCTGCTGACCCGGTTTGCTGAAATTTGCGCACGATTCTCCCGATTGTGAACACGTTTAGTCATTTATGCTGGCCAAAACAATCTCGAAGTGCACGAAATGAATTCTGATTTGAATGCCTTTTTTCATGAAACGCTATAACAATTTAAACGCGCTGCTCAATTGTGTACCTCCTCTCCGTGGCTGAATTTGTCAAACACTGAAACAAACAAATGTCAAATCAAGTTGGGCAAAAAGCTTATGCGTTAGGCTGTGACACAAATAACATTGTGAATTATAATTGGACCACCATATATTTTTGACAAGAGCTATAATATGAAATTCTGGGTGGCAACATCTACATTAACACATTATAATAATATTTGGCTTCAATAGTCTTGACAGATAGAAAATATAATAATTTCAGTAAGAAATAAAAAGCCAATGACAAGAAATGTTTCATTACAGTCTAACAAATACAGTTTGTTCGAAAAACTGAAAAAGGTACAAAGAAAACATTTTTTATTTTCAGAAAATTTTAACGAAAATAAAAACAAAATTAAAAAATCTAAAAATTAATTGATTCAATGTCTTAGACATTAATAGGCAAGTCGATTTCTTGTTGCCATTAGAAAGGAATTTTCTAGATCTTACTAAAATCGGGTTAGTATCTTAGGAGTTATAAGCGTTTCAAGTTGCTACTAACACATAAGCCAATCACATGTATGTAACAAAACAAAAAACAAACAAAGTAATGCGTGTTGATACAAATTATTTCTGTAAAAAGAGTGGTTTATGTGTGTCATATCAGGTGGCCCAAAAGTCACCATAAATTACGTTTTCGTTGACATATTTTTTGTTTATTTTTTTGGATGATAAAGAAAACAAAATTAAAATTTTTTACACAAAGTATGGAAAACAACCTCCGTTTTCAGTTTCGCAAAGACGGGCTCATTTTAGAGCATTTTCCATTATATGTTTTAAAATGTGCGGCTGAGGAGCTCAAATTTCTACAACAATGTTGGCCTTTATTTCAAAGATTGCATCAGGATTGTTCACGTAAAGAATGAGATCAGTGAAACCTTAACACACATTTTTAATTCCACCTTTCTTCATGCACAAAAAATATAACTGTTTATGATCAAGTTTGCATTTAAAAACTTGTCAAATTATGTGTACAAAATAATAGCATAATCGGATTATTAGTTTGTTTGAAAATGGATTCCGAAGAAAAAGTGCGTGAAAAAATAATAACAATTTTTTTAAAAAATCCCAGTCGTACTTACAAATCTATTGCAAATGAGATAAAGGTGTCACGACAAACAGTTTCGCGTGTGATAAAAGTGTATAACGAACGTCGTAGTATTAAAAGGAAAGCTGGAAGTGGAGCTAAAAAAGATATAACTGACCCACAGTTAGCTTCAAAGATTGTTAGTCTTCTAAACCAAAATCCCAACCTCTCAAACCGTAAAGCCGCCTTAAAAGCAAACTGTTCCGATTTTTTTGTAAGGAAGGTTAAAAGATATGAAGGCCTTAAGTCCTACAAGGTTCAGAAAGTGCCAGACAGAAATTCGAAGAAAAACTTGGATGCAAAAAGTCGTGCCAAAGAACTGCTTAGAAATTTTATCAACAAATATGAGTGTTGTATTATGGATGATGAGACTTACGTTCTGGCCGACTTTTCTCAGCTCCCAGGGCGAAGTTATTATGTGGCCGATGGAAGAGGTAATGTCGATGACCAATTTAAGTTCCAAAAAAAGACAAAGTTTCCAAAGAAGTACTTAGTTTGGCAAGCTATATGCACGTGCGGAGAAAGAAGCAGTAAATTTATTACTACTGGGACTATCAACACTGATATTTACATCAAGGAGTGCTTGCAGAAGAGGTTGCTTCCATTCATACGAAAACACAATAAGTCAACATATTTTTGGCCCGACCTAGCGTCGTGTCATTATAGTAAATCTGCAGCAGAATGGTATGAAACAAATAATATAGTGGTAGTGCCAAAAGAAGCAAATCCACCTAATTGTCCAGAACTAAGGCCCATCGAACGTTACTGGGCTTTAGTCAAAAGAGTGCTGAAGGATACAAAACAAGTTGCTAATACTACTAAATTTTTTTCCCAGAAATGGTCTTATTCCAGCAATAAAGTTACTAAGGATACCATCAAAACCCTCATGGTCTCAATTCCGGAAAAGGTGAAACAGTTCATCAAAAAAAGATGAATTTTTACAAAAAGCATTAATATTTTAATTTACTGTTATTTTATTGTTAAACCACGCTATTTTCATTTAAATGGATTAATTCGTTTTAAAGTTATTGCGTTTTATTCGTGTTAGGGTTTTATCGATCTCATTCTTTAGCTAACTCAACAATATAAATCCAAAGAAAATAGTCGGTTGGTGACAAATCTGGCGAACGCTTCGGCCAATTAATTTTCGAATTTCTGATTATTCACTCTCCAAAAATTCGACTTAAAAGTGTCATTGTGTATTCGGTATTGTGAGCAGTGGCTGCATCCTGCGGAATTCACATCTTAGGCCTGTTTTAAAAATGTTCTATCATATTGATCTTCATTTACGGTTATATCACTTCCATCTTAATTAACTAAGACCCAATGATATTTGCAGATGTAATGCCAGACCATACTATACACCTTATAGGGTGCAATTGGTGTTGATAAATGGCTTTTAGATTTCCTAATCCCTAGAACCTATAGCTCTGCTTATTAACAAAGACATTCATATTAACATGAGCGTCATCGCTCATAATCAGTTTTTGAATAAAATTGTTTTTATTTATGGCCAAGTGTTGAAATTTAACTGTAATATTGATCTATTGGTTTTAGTTCTTGCATCAATTTAAGGTGCAATGGAAATAATAGTAAATTTTTTTAAGTAAATCATTGGGACGTACGATCTATTCGTAGCTGGGCAGAATTCCTTCTTATAGATGTTGTTAGTGTTTCGTTAACACTTTGCTCTACACGTTTAATATTTTCCGCATTGCAAATTAAATGTGATCTACCTGTTCGAGACAAACTTAACGGTGTCACGTTGGTGGTGACAATGAACTAAGCAACCATTCATTGAATTAGGGGGAAAATCACTGACGTTAAAATACCGACGATATGCTCTTTGCGACAAAATAATTGATGGATAATTTAAAAAATAAAATTCTTTGTGCAGTTGTGAATCTCTCTATAATTTATTCTCCAAATGTTTTTGTGGGGACTAGCAAAGCGGTTCAGGTTCGGCTGGTATTTCGTTAAAGGGCAATTTATTAAATATTTTCTATAAATAAATTAAACTTTAAAATAGAAAGCTAAAAACGAAAGCTACAAAGTGAATTTCTAGAAAATCATAAAAATTAAAACTAAAAAATTAAAACTAACAATTTATTGAAAATTTTCTAAAAAAAATTAATACTTTTTTAAAAAGAAAGGCAACAGTTTGAACAGGTTGAATCTTACAATATTTGTGTTTCCTTTCAACTTTTAGGGTTAATTTTGAAAAACATTTTTTGCTTCATAATGAAAAAACATTGTTATTTTTTTTTTTTTTGGATACCAAAAAGAAAAATCAGTAGCGTTTATTTTTGCAGTTGGTTGGCAACTTATTTTCTTTGCATTTATATTCATGCTTATTGTAATACAAGCCCCGAGAGCTATAGTATGTGTGTTTGTAAACCTGCTCCTTGGTAGCCTTTATAAAGTTTTTTCTATTCTAGTCCTTTAGACAATTTTTTTGTTGTCTTTACCGCCATTTGACATTATCATGTAATAGTTTGGCAATTGTCGTCGCGATTTTCTTTTGTTGTTTCTTCTCTTTAGATAATTTAATGAAAAAATTTTCCTCTTCACTGATTGACATTTGCTTAGAACTTTTGTGGTGGTTACTGGTGTGTGTATGTTAAAATTAAACTAGTACACAATAGAGGAGATGAAATTTGTATATGAACAAAAATTCTTTTGTTGACAAATACATATACTTTTAATGTCCAACTCGTTTCTTTGCACTAGTCTAATATGATATTTAGTTTTTCCGCGTCCACGCCTTTTGTTGCATACATTTTTGCGCTTAACAAAAGAATAGTAAATGGCTTAAATTAGAATGTGTAAAAATGTCGCTTGCGATAATAGATTAAATTTTTATTTAAATGAAATTCATTTTCATTTTAAATGTTAAAAGTAATTTGGTTTAATCAAATAAATTGCATAAAGAATATTTTCACGAAAATGTTAAAGAGACTAAAAGTATGCAACACTTAAGAAGGAATTTTAATTGTCCCAACAATTAGGCAGTTTTAAATGTAATGCCAAAGTGTCATGGTCAACCAAAACGTGACATAATTTTGACTGCTGACAGTTTGAAAGAAAGAATGATTTAACACTGCTACATTAGAAGCGCTGCTGAAGAAAACAAGACTCACATTGAAATCTACGGCAGTAACTTTAATTTATAATGGATCTCTCAGTAAGAATGCCCTTTTTAATTTATAATAAAAAACATGTATTTTTTGAGTTGTTGTGATTTTTTTCATTGGGTTAATACAAAGAAGACATGTTTTTATGAAGTATAGAATAAAATCTCCGTCGAATGGCCGCCACAGCTCTGAGGGTTGGCCTCTTTTCATGACATTTTTTACAGAGATGTGTCTGTATCTTACTGATGACTCGATGGATTTGAATTGAAGCGAAGGAATTGTTTCTAGTTTATTCGCATAAAGCCGAGACATTACGAAACTCCTTAAAATAAAATCGAACGGAGTTAAATAGCCTAATCTTGGTGGCCAACTGACATTAGAATTTCTTGAGATACCTTGTTTTGAAAATCTTTGCTGCAGTAAATGGAAAATGTGCATGGTGGAGCGTCTCGCTTAAATCACATGTCGTCCAGATACACGTCGTCGTGTAAAACCTAAAAAACTACCTTATCACGTGTCTGTTGCGAATATCGTTCACAGTCACTGCAATTTTGGCACCATCTTTAGAAAAGTAAGGCCCAATCACGGCGCATCTCATGAATTGCATGACGATTTTCTGAGCCCAAAATTAGACAATTTTGTGATATCACGAAACCATTGAGATGGCAATGCACCCCATCGGGGAAGATGACTTTTTCGAAAAATTACTCAGCATACATTTTTGTAATAAGTTTTCACAATTATAACGCTTTATTTACAAAGCATAGCCCTCTCAATATATCAAATACATTTTTACAATTGCCTTCCGCTGTGTAATATTGTGTGTCATAAATAATAATGAACCAGTTTTGTTTTTTTATTGAACAATATTTTAAGACAATTTGTTACTCCACCAGCCACAATGATTTGAATTGGTATTTGAAAAAAGAAGTATTTTGAAACCAGAAGCGCCGTGTCAAATTCCGTAAATGCTTATCCTTTAATATGTAATTTATAGTTCGGCAAAAATAAAAAGTTTTCCAATAAGTGTGATATGATTTATTTAAAAGAAAAACACACTTATTGTTAAGGGAAATTCAAAAGTTTTTTATTTAATGTGAAGTACAATCGATACAATTAAGTTCTAAATAAAACGTCATTCGAATGGCCTCTACGACTTCTACTGCAGGAACGAATTTCCTGAACCCAATTTTCGAGCACTTTTTCCACTAAATCAGGTCGTATGAATGACACTTTCAATGTGTGGTTTTGGGTCTGGTAGAATCATCGGTCCGTGGAAGTTGATCTTGACAACTTTTGGTTCTAACAAGATGGGGCCACACAGCTAATGCAACAATTGAATTATTGCGAGAAAAGTTTGGAGAATCGGTTATTTAAAGAAATTGCGATATTGAATGCCCTCCAAGAAGTTGTGGTTTAACACCATTAGCTTATATGCCGCCTTCTTTATATCACCGTAGAAGTTTGTATCTTTTTCATACGCCATTTCTTCTACTTCTTTTTCTTTTCCGTTTGGTGTCATTAAAACAATTTCAACTTGCAACTGCAGGTTTAATGGAACATTTTCTCAAAACAGAGATTTAATTAAACATTTTAATTGCTAACAAACTAATCAATAATTTCCAATGAAAATAAAATTGATCTTTCATAAAAAAAGGAGTCATGTTTAATAATAGAATTTTTTCTCAATTAAACATTCTTAAGAATAAACGAATGTTTATTTTTAAACACTTATATAAATACAAATGTTTGCCTTAATACTTTGTATTTTGCTTTTTTTTAACTTCCAGACGCCATGAGAATTCAAATGTTAGTTGTAGCATTAAAAGGACTCTTTTTGTTTGTTTGTTTGTTTGTTGCACACATACACTTCCGTTTTTTCATGCAGAGTATTAATAACAGAACTTAACTAAATCAACATATCACGCTTAAACTATTTATCATCATAAGTCATTTCAGTCAACCAATTCATTCATTTATACCTGCATGTCCGGGTGGAAAACAGGAACAAATGAAATACTAAAATGAAATATTTTATCGAAGACTATGAACGTAACAGCAGCAAGGAACGAAGAAAATAAATATTACTTTTAAAAATCTTTTCAAGTAACAAAGCGATATCGTAGTTAAGCACATACATGCACACATTTTCCTTAACAAGACAAGGATTAACTACAGAAACCAGAAACAAAAGTGCATTATAGTTGTAAGCTCCCCTCCGATCGACCGACAGTTAAGACAGTAAATGTAAACTTTTGCAACTGACATTCGTACAAATAAAGCTGTTTATTTATGTGTTTTTCCATTGTTGTTGTTGTTGGTGGTGGTTTAAGTAGGTGTAGTTGTAGTTAAGACATTTAGAAATAAAGGTAACTATATTTAATTTTTGCTTACCAACTAACTTTCTTTTAAAAAACACTCCTCACCCTCGTTTGACAGAATCATTTCTTCAAAAGAAGCTGCAACCATTTGTCGACATTTTAACTTAAGGGAATTTAGTTTTTCCACAACAAAACAAGTAATACATCCTTGCAGAGATTCTAAAGGTAAAGAAATGAGCTATACAAAACTTCTTATATGCTGAAGATATGAAAAAAATCACTATTTTTCGTTATAGTTTAAGCAAAATGTATTTTTCTTTAGAAAATTTTTTATAATTTGTCTAAGAATATTTTTGTTAATTTTTCTTTTCATAGGGTGCCCCGGTGGGGGTTGCGGGTTCGATTCCCGCCAGAGACTCTGGACTGGTCTGCTTCTCTTTCGCTTCTATTCTATTTATTTCTATTCTTATTCTATTATCCTCTTTATTTCTATATTAAGGCGTCAGAATGGACCGTAATGGTCTCCGGGTGAGGGTGTGAGGGTAACTTTGCACCAGCCTTACCTACCTACTTACCTTTCTTTTCATATATTTAGGTTTAAAGTGTATTTTTTCTAATGCAATCTACAGTATTTATAATTTGGTTACTTATAGAACACTACATTAGGTTAAGGACGGACCACTATTGCGTCAGTGACGCCTTCACAAATTTTTAAAAAAATTTTAATTTTTAAAAACTTAGAAACATTTTTCTTCAAATAATTTTTACAGATTTTTTTTATAGAAAATTTTTGCAAAATTTTTTAACAAAAAACTAAAAAAAAAATTTCTGTAGAGGACTTGTTTTTAGTAGAAAATTTCTACAAAAAACTTTTATTCAAAATATGTGCAATTAAAAATTTTCGCAAACATTTTATTTTAATTTTTTTTATACAAAACTTTTTCTCCAAATTTTTTCTATAAAAAGTTAAAAAAAAAATTTTTTTTCTGTACAAAATTTTCGTATTTTTTTTTTAAATTTTTACTTCTATAGAAAATTCTTTTCAATAAATAATTTTTCTTAAATATGTTTTTTATTTTTACTTCTATAAAAAAAATTCTTTTCTTTAAACAACTTTTTTTAAATTTTTTTTTCTTGAAAATTTTCACAAAGAAATTTTTTCTCTAGAAAACTTTCTCAAAAACATAAAAAAATCTATAGAAAATTTTCACAATAAAATTTTTTCTCAAAAACAGCAATAATTACTTACAAAGGGTGGGCCTTTTAAAAGCTTAAATTTAAAAATGCAATAAAACAAAAACGATTTGAAATTTTTCCAAATTTATTTGTTTGTTCTTAAGACAGTACCTCATTCGATCGGAAAACAATTTCGAACTCTTACGAATGTATAGGATTGTATCTTGGCAATGGCCTCACGAATGTTGGCCTTCAAATGCTCAATTGTTTCTGGTTTGTGTGTATAACACTTGTATTTAACGGCACCTACATAAAATATTACAACGGTATCAAACCATCAATTTGGGTAAGTAAACGCCCATCAAACGGTGGCATGAGATGTGCAGCACATAAATCGGTTATCATGGTTCGATAGTAGTCTTGGATAGGTGTCTTTTCGACCAATTGTCTTTGTTTTGGAAATAAATTTTCAATAAATCCCACATTGCTCAAGTGTAGAACGATTCACTTCGTTAAGCAGAGATAATATACTGACATTTGTGACAGAATAAATGACTTAAGTATAGCCAGATTCGAAATAAGCGCTGGTTCAAATTTAAACCGAAAGATAGCCCAACCCTCTAGTTTGGTTTAAGTTTTTTATTTATTTAAAATATTTCAATATTTTTATTAATAAATTTGTGTTTTTTTTACATTCTTTATATATGAAATGTTTTCGATAATAATCGAAAAATTTATTATTTGCAGTACATTTTTTATAAACTCTATTTTTTGTAGAAATATTTTTTTTAAATTTTTATGTTAAATTTAGACTCTACTTGTTTATAGAAAAAAGTTTTGATAAATATATTTATTTTTATAAATTTTACGATAGATTTATATTGTTTTTTTTAGCAACTATTTGGAAGCACTGAAATTTATTATTGTGATGAACTGTGGGTAGGTCTTTTGAAACTTAATTTGTAATTTAAAATATTATGAAAACATTTTAAAACTTATTTGTAAAATAACGAAACTATTTTTACAGGATCTTCTTATTTTTTTTTTAAACCAAAAGTATTTATATAAAAGTTTGCTATTTTGAAAGGAAAACTGTACTCACTGTGCTTTGTTGTTGGTGCTAATAAACAACATTAATTTGCTTTTATTCAATTTAATGAATTTATATGTATTGCAGCACAAAACATTTAGGATTGTTTCTGTCTTTTTTTCTATATTGCAAAAATATATAAATAAAAGTTCATACAAATACTAAGGACCGCAGACAACTGTAATGAAAATATAGAAGTAGTGTTTAAAATGCACTCACGTTTAGAATTTATTAATATTATACTTCATTTTACAGCCATAAATTATATATGAAATATTTTTTAGAATATTTGTTAATAAATGTAAATAAATGGTTTAAGTACCTTAAGAAGGTTTTAAGGAGATACAAAATAATTATTTAAAGAAAATAAAAAAAATAAAGCAAGAACTTATTAAAATAAACTAGATGTTACAAAAATATATTTCTTTTTCAGACTGAATTTTATTTAGTCCGCATTTAAAAGAACATAATTTTTTCAAATTATTGAATTCATTTTTCGAAAAGGAATTAATTTTTAACTTTAATGCATTTCTGATACCAGCAAGGACTTTATCTTAAGAAATTTTTAATCGGTATTTGTGGGCTTGAATGTATATTTCACAAACAATTCACAAATACTTATGGAAATACACTGTCAGAATTATAAGCTTTTTTAATTCATAATAATAGTAATATTATTTCTTTTGAACGCGCTTTTGTCGTATTTAAGGGTACATATTAGTCATTTACTTAGTTAAATAAAATTATAATTGAAACAATGCTGCGAAAATATCAAGTCTTGAGCCAACAAAGCGTCATATTCAAGAAAATTTGCTTTATTTATTTTGATTAAAAAAAGGTTCGTTGAATCACACTGATGGCTCACCACATGATGACATCACACTGATGAAACCCTGTGTGTGTGTTTGTGTGTGTGTGTTAGCTATAGACCCCGAAACTGTAAAACCGATCGAACTCAAACTGTGGCAAGTTGTTGTACACATTCCAGGGAGTGTTTATGGGTGGCAAAAAGTGGGCGTGGTTCCGCCCGTATAAAATTAGTTATCAGTTTTAGCTACTTGCACTTGACCGATTTTTCTGAAACTTTGCACACATATTGAGCTGTCATGACTATATAATTTTGTGATTAAAAAAGTGGGCAGGGCCACGCCCATAGAAAAAAGTTATAATTTTGAGGTACTTCCACTTGACCGATTTTTCTGCAACTTTGCACACATATTGAACTCTCATGACTATATAATTCCGTGATTAAAAAAGTAGGCGGGGCCACGCCCATAAAAAAATTATAATTTTGAGGTGCTTGCTCTGGACCGATTTTGGTGATGACTACAATTTCTTGATTCGAAAAGTGGGAAATGTCACGCCCATAAAAAAAATTATCATTTTCAGCTACTTAAACTTGACAGATTTTTGTGAAACTTTGCACATATGTTGAGCTGTCATGACCATATAATTTCGTGATTAGAAAAGTGGGCAGGGCCACGCCCACTTCATATTCAATTTAAATTCAGAATGCATTTTTATTCATTAAGGGTCGTAGCAACGCGCGCCGGGCTTTTCTAGTGTTATATATTCATCGGTTTTAACAATCGAGAGATTGTTTTTTCGATATACAAAGATCGCTTAGACTAGCATTTAAAAAAAGCATGAGGACTACAAATTGGAAGCATTTCTCGAAAAAGATTATTCTCACATTCAGCAAGAGTTTGCAAATTCATAAGGAGCTACTAAGTCAGCAATTTCAAAACGTTTTTTTTGGGTACCATACAAAAGCTATTAAAGATGTTTTTTGCACCGAACCATAATTACGATGGAAAATCGATTTATTAACCAAACCCGAAGCGTAATGCACTGTATTTTTATCGGTCAAAAAATCTCATGACCTTAGGTATGGTTGAAAAGAGCAGCATTCACAGACCAACCTTAACAAAGGCGGCAGGCGTTGCTTAATATTCCGCTTAGTGGTAACGCTGAGGTGACAAACCTAAACAAATGCGTCAACGTTGTGTAATGAACAGTAGAGCTCACATATGTTTGACTTGTCAAAATTGGATTTTCCAATTGATAACCGTTGCTGCCGCGGTATTTCAGTTTGTTTCATACAAACTGCATGAACATCAGAATTTTTGACAGCCAAAAAACGCTTACCGCTCTTGTTTAGGTTTGGCTGTAAAACGCCCGAACCCATGACAGGTATACACCTATGGAATTGAAAATTCCTCTACAGAACTATAATCTCGATGTAAACTAATATTATGACTTAAGTCAAGAAGCCAATCCCTTCAACGTGATTCCTTAGAGATTTCCTACTTTAATTCCAAGGTATTTCAAGTCTGCCATAGTGTCCTCGTTAAACTTCTCGTATCTTATACGCCCAAACGCAGGACATTGACAAAGGTAGTGTTTCAAAGTTTCATCCTCTTCTCTCACCGTGGGATCTGTTATTACACTATTAAATCTTCTAAGTGTTGGTCGACTCAATTTTAAAATCTAATTCTTTTTCTTAGGATTAGGGTCACTTCGTTCGTCACCTTATTAACAGCAGTATTTTGCCACTTTCTGTTCCCCAATCGCTCAAACTTTAAGTTAATTTGTTAAACTATGAAAGGCTTTGGTATTCTCCAAGGTAATGGTATTCAAAAGTGATCCCAATTCGGATAATTTGTCGTAATTTTTGGCTCCGATTATGTCGTGATGGCCTGGTTTCCATATTATCTCTTAGTTTTTTCATTGATTATAGTCTTGATAACTGATAAGCTATTCAGAGAAATACGAATTGGAGCCCAATATCAGTCTCCTTCATCCATTTAATGTCTTCCGTATATGTCTTAATCTCAGTCTGGGACACAGTATTGTGATCTGATAGACGGAAGTATTTACCTCTGTTCTGGCTTATGTTATAGTCCGTGCTAGTCTTCGGCCCGCTAAAATATCGATGCATGGAATATTTCTCCATACCATTCTACCTCCTCTAATACTATGGTGCTGCAGTTAACGCTGTTATATCTTGTTGGGATATTGTCACATGTTATCTCTGTGATATTTTTCATCGGTAAGATATTGATTATTCTTTGGTATCTGGGTTTATGGTCTCTCACCATTTTCATGACCCTACAATTTGTATAAAGGAAACTGAAGTAACACGGCGCCAATGGTTGGTAATTGAAAAATTCAATTTTTATAGACCGTTAGGTATTGGCTGCACCATAAAAGTCATACTAGAAATGTACTGAAAGTCTAGGTTGGTTCAAAATTTTGTGTTGCAGCAATGCAAGGAGATTTCGAAATCATTTTCTGTTATTCAGCAACGAAAACACATTGTTCTTTATCTAGCCTTGTCCAGTCGTTTTATGGAAATATCGCGTGTGTGTTCATATACTTTTTTATATAAACAATTTAAATCCTGACATTTTATAACAAAATCTCTGTAGAGTATTTTAGAATTTTAAAAGATTTTTTTACTCTTCCACATGCACACACACGCCTCATTTTAGAGCTTATAAAAAGAAGGAATAACCAGTAAAATAAAGTAGCCTTGTGCTACTTCTAAAACAAGCACAAAGCCAGACAGTTTTACTTCAATTGCAGCAGTGCATTCAACTTTTACCACATAACATGAGCTGCTGTTAGTAAATTGAAGCAAAGCAATAAATTTTATCATCAATCCAAATGTCTAAAACATAAAAAAACTGACAATATTTTGTTAAAAATATTGTTAAGTTTTCTTTTTTTAAATTTCATCACCGATTTAAGCGATACAAGTTATAAAATGCCACACAATCTACATAAATGTTTCAACGTTGGTTAATACATATTCTAATTTTTTTCTTAACAGTTTATAATATCTGCAAATGATATGTATGAAAAATGCTTACAGTAGTGTAAATTGTGTATGTGAAATGTACGATATCGACATAATGGGAATAAATTTTTTTATATTCCAGTCGTATTATTCTTCATTTCTTTGAATTTTTTTATTCACTCAGTGTCTGAGTGTTTTACGGTATTACATACGTTTGACGTCTAAAGGCAAGCCAATTCCTTAAATTGACATAACCAGACGGGAAAATGAAAACGCTTTTCTTACAAGAAAAAAAAAACCCAAACGACTACACTACGTTTTCATATGTTGATGTTGGAGTTGATTACAGTTAATGACAAAAAATAGTTCGATGGCAAACAAGTTACACACTTATTTTAAATTTGTATATTTTTATACCCTTCACACAGTGAAAAAGGGTATATATATGGGTTTGTCATTCCGTGTGTCAGTCTGTCCGTCTGTCCGTGTGTATGTTGAAATCAACTTTTTGAAGCCCCCCGACATCGCTTGGACTCGGGTGAGATATTAAAATATCAGAAATATTCGGGAGTAGATCGGTATTGAAAATCAGAAACATCGGTACATTAACAACTGAGATATGAGCAAAAACCCACGACCACCTCGATTTTTTTTCACAAAAACAACATTACAACAACAACATACATACATACAAACGTGTATACTGGTTAGAGAAAACGTGGCATCGAATCCCAGCTGAGCCAAAAAATTTTTTTTTATACCCTTCACCTGTGGTGCACAAGGGAATATATAGCTTTGTCATTCCGTTTGTAATTTCTACAATTTTCATTTCCGACCCCATAAAGTATATATTTTCTGAAAGCTTATGAATAGAGGAGTCGATTAAGCCCTGACCGTCTGTCCGTCTGCCCGTCTGTCCGTGTGTTGGTTGAAATCAACTTTTAGAAGCAACTATATGTTCCTCAGATCTGTATATGGTATCAATCTCTTGGAAATATCCAGGAATGAATCGCTATTGAAATTCAGCACAATCGCCCAATAACTTTCTGAGATATGAGCAAAAAACCACGACCACCTCGTTTTTTTTCACAATTACAACAACAACATACATACATACATACATGTAAAAAACATACCAAACAAAAAAATTACAACAAAAAAAATATTAAAAATAAGAAAAAAATAATAAAAAAAAACTACAAAAAAAAATTTAAAAAAAATTTAAAAAAAAATTTAAAAGAATTTTTCAAAAATTTTTTAAAAAAATTTAAAAAAAATATAAAAAAAATAATAAAATATAAATAATATATTAAATAAAATAAAATTTTTTTGGCTCAGCTGGGATTCGATGCCACATTTATTCTAACGTGTACGTATGCACGTATTTTATATGAGATGAATGGTGATACAAACAATTGTTATTGCATGACTACACGTTGTGAAGGGTATATAAGATTCGGCACGGCCGAATATAGCACTGTTACTTGTTTTTTTTTTTAATTTTTTTAAATTTTTTTTTTATTTTTTATTTAATATATTATTTATATTTTTATTATTATTTTTTTTTTAAATTTTTTTTAAAATTTTTTTTTTGAATTTTTTTTTTTAAATTTTTTTTTTTATTTTTTTTTTTAACATACATACGTAAATTTATAATTTTACAATGGGATGTTTTTATATATGTATGTTTTTTATATGTATTTACGTATATCATATGGGATGAATGGTGGTACAAACTACTGTTATTGCATGACTACACGTTGTGAAGGGTATATAAGATTCGGCACGGCCGAATATAGCGCTCTTACTTGTTATACATATGTTGGCATTTAAGCATTTATACAAAATATTTATTTTCATGTTCAGCTATTCAACAAGGTCAAAAAAAAAATATCTTTACTACGGAACCCTTTTTTAAATAATTTTGTCATACAATTTGCTGCATTACTTACTTGCCAAAAATTTAGGCATATGTTTCAAATGCACACTTTTCGGTAGTATGTAATTATATGTTGTATTCCGATTTACCAACAGTGTATTTAGTTAGTTCTCAGCCACTTGAAATAATGGTTTTTGATCAACGAAGTTTATTTTTTTAATATTCAGCTTGCTGAATAGGATCTTATTAAAGAGTTTTAAATATAAAATACTTTGTTTGAAAAAAAAAGATAATATTTGTGCTATTCAGCTAGCTGAATTGTTTTTTTTTCTGCACAAGTTTATATATTTCAGTCAACTAAGCTGATTGCTAAAGTTAAATAGATATTCAGCTAGCTGAATTGGCTGCTGAGAAGAATTAGCACATATAGGGCAAATTTTTTTAAACAAAAAGGGTCTTAAAAGTAACGCTAGTTGAATTAAATAAATTTTATTATTAATTTCAATACCTATACTATATCTAAATATATAACTAAATTTATTCAATATTTATATATAATTTTGTTATTCAGCGAGGTTAATAAGGTCCAAAACAGTACTGCTATAACTAAGTTTACTTTTTAATACTTAGTTTCCTAAACACGATCTTATTAAAGAGCTTTAAATATAAAATACTTTGTTTGAAAAAAAAGAGATACTTTTTATGCTATTCAGCTAGCTGAATTGTTTTTTTTTCTGTGCAAGTTTATATATTTCAGTCAATTAAGGTGATAATTACAGTTAAATAGATATTCAGCTAGCTGAATTCGCTGCTGGGAAGAATTAGCACATGTAAGGTACAATTTTTTTTATAAAAAGAGTCAAAAATAACGCTAGCTAAATTAAATAAATATTTATTATTAATTTCAATATATATACTTTATCTAAATCTATAACTAATTTTTTTAATATTTATATATAATTTTGTTATTCAGCAAGATTAATAAGGTCGAAAGCAGCATTGCTATAACTGTGGTTTCATATGAACGACTTTCTGTGATACATATAAAACATTTTCCATCACCCACTGTATTTTTTTATAAAGAATGCACATATTTAAACGCTTCATAAAGCTTATGGGATGGCTGGCAGAATTCTTACTCATTAAAGTTGTTTAACGTCAACAGCTTCGGAAAGAGTATTCGTTACTTAATGTAATGATGGTGGTAGTATAGCAGTCAAATAAGAAAATATGACAACGATTATGACGATTACTATCACTATTCCTAGACGTCTTAGTTGTCATCATAGTCATCAAATTTGCAACTTTATGATTAGTATTTTTTCTTTTTTCTTTTTTCCTTTAGTCTCTTAAGAAATATTTATTTTTAAAAAATATATATTAAATAGTGCAAAATGAAGTTGCATTTTATGTTTAATAAATTGAAAAAAAAATTTCATTTCATGGTTGTGAATGTTGCTTAGTGTTGTGGTTGGTTTGATATCCGGCTGAATGCGTAATAAATATTTTCCTTTACATTTGTTTCTAATAGAAATTATTGTTTTTTTTTTTGCTAAAATAGTGAAATTGAAGGAATGGTTGTAAAATTTAAAATGTTAACAAAGTTAATAAATGTTTGCATTTTTATCTATTCCGTTTTATTTGCAAAAATTACTCCCTATTTTCCTTTCTTGCTTTAGAAACGTAAATTTCAATTAGTTCTTCTCACAATCTTCTAAACGAAACAATAAACAATCTAGATTAAAATCTTTTAATTCTCTTAAGGAAATAGCAAGAAAAAAATCCTCACGAGAAATCAGAAATGTTCAATTAGTAATGGAAAAAATTTAAATGGAATAAGAAACCCTGGAAAGGAGGGTGTAAAAAAATCTCGCGTGAAAAAAAAGCTTTAACTGAAGTAAATATAAAAAAATTTCTAACAAAACTAATTGTTAAACAACTAAAGTATTAAAAAAATCAAAAAAATCTTTATATATTTTATAGTTAAAGCATTTGTTGCAAAACGCAACAAAACTAGAAGAGAAATTGCACAGATTGCACAGAGATTACAGCAACCGAAAAAAAGGGAAATAAACAAATTACAACAGCTAACACAAAGAAGCAGAACAATTTTTTTTTATAGCTAAAACATTAAAGTTTTAGTTAATAAAGTTGCAGCTGGTTTATAAAAACAAAAAAAAGAACAAGAAAAAAAATTGTTAAACATCAACACCTAATTGCTGTTGTTTGTTGCTGCCACATCAACAAATAAGAAAAAGTAATAAAATTTTCCCTTTTTTTGGTTGTTTACCAACTCTTTCCTGTTTTCAAATTGAACTCAAAACAAACTAATGAAACTTGATGTATTTTACTAGAAGCAAATAAAAAAAACGAAGAGCATATGCTAAAACTATAAAAAAATACAGACTCACTGACTTCATACATATAAGAAATCATTTTTATTGGCAGGAAATGATAAACTACTTGTGTTGCATATCTACAGGAGTGAGTTAAAAAACTTTATGTGAGAGTTATATTATTTAACATTTATTTACTTATTGGTTTTGGAAGATTTAAATTTCTATTCTTTAACTCTTTATTTGTAGACGGTATATGAAAAATTTTATTAAGTAAAAAGAATCTTTGTGGTTAATTAAAAAACCTGTAGTTTGTTGTATATAGATTTTCATAATCGTTTTTCTTATTTCATTTCGCTAAAAGCCAAACCAAAAAACCATCACACATTCCGATTAAAATGATTTGAATATTATACTAGCAATTTCGACAGTTACTGTTTTCCCTTATTCAGATTCCGTTAATGTTGTATTTTTAAATTTCATCACAAATAGGTGCATATCTTAAGGTGTCGCTTTACATTTTTTCATGAAATCAATCTTGTGGAGCAAAGATATGACGCAAGAAGTATGAAACAATGCTGACTTCAGCCCATAATCCGTACCCAGCATTAGCACTTTAGATTTTTTTATTGTTTTTTTTTATTTGACAATCAAATTATTGGCTCTCTAAACGCCTAATGCGACAATCTTGATGTGTTATATAGCCATCAAAATAAAAACTGCTTAATCAGAATTCGCTTGTTAATGTTTAATAATTCAATTAGAGAAATCGTCGTTAGTTTTTGTGTCAATTAAAGCATGTATTAAAGCAGATCTTTACTGAGTATACGCTATAGCGATATTCTTGAAAATTTAAATTGATGTTGCTTAACTTTATCCAACACTCATACTTACTGCTTCCAATGGGTGATTCATCGCGAGGTTTGATTTGTAATGTAAAATAAAACATATAAGTTTGAAAGAGAACTTAAAATTGTTCATATCGGCCAAAAGAACAATTTATAACATTTACTTTTTGAACACGATATCATGAAAATGTTGACCATGACTACGTCTGAGGTGGTCCATTCAGAAGGTTCGACGAGTAATGCTGGTCCCAAAAGCTGGCTTATTTCTCAGACCTCAGACTTTGCATAACCATAGAGAAAATAGTTCAAAGCTGTGTTATCATACGATTTAGGTGGCCAACTTACCATAGCAAAACGTAAAGTTAAATGCTAAATGATTTTTCAACAAATCCATAGTTTTAAGCGCTATATTTCTCGTAGCGCTGTCTTGTTGAAACCATAGCCCATCGAGATCATCCGCTTGAATTTCTAAACTTAGTCCGTTAACATGGTGCACAAACAGTTACCATTGATGGTAACATTTTGATTTGGCTCATTTTTAAAGAAAAATATGGACCAATGATTGGTACTCTTGGTACTCTTCGGATTGCTTATCAGCCGGTTTAATATCATCCACTAATGTAAACTGGGCTCAAATTACCCAGATATATTAAAATTTAAACAATTTTTTTAATAGGCCACTTCCTTCTTCATTAGAGATTCGTAGAGTCCAATCATATATTTGTCGAAATTTTTGTTTTGCAGGTCTCTTCTCGCAGCGAGCGCTGCCTAAACTAACGGTTGTCAAACTACACCAGTACTGGTAAATACAAACTTATCTTATCCTTTTGGGACACCCTTTTTTTAGCTAATCTTTAACAATTTTTATTGATTTCCCTCATATATATTTTTTCATTAAATATATTCAATTATAATTACAGTAATAGACCGCCTGCTGTAAACAAAATAAATAAATGTCTACAAATGAAATGTCCTTTTTCGAGCATCTATTTTGACAGCAGTTTAATTACACAAATTCTAAGAAAAAAAGGATGAGCAGCAAATTTATTTCAATCAGCACAAGTGTATTATTTTTTTTTCTATTTATTTGTTTAATAAAGACACACCCAGCCAAATTAATTTCAACAAATTTAACTTTAACTTCCAAATCACACACATCACGTGCATGTCATGCATGCATTTTTTTTTTGCAAAATAAATTTATGCAAAAATATTTGAAAGAAAAGAAAAAAAAAAGAAGAAAAAAAAAATAAGTAAAATTGCTGTGTGATATAAACAATTTACAAAACAATTTTATAAAATCATATTTTCTCAAAAGAAAAGCTACTTCAAGCATACATCGGTACGTATTGTGTCAAGATGATACAGCACATAAAAATAAAATAAGAAAGAAAAAAAAAAAACGAAAGAACCAAAGTAATCTTTTCAAGCATATGTTGAGATTATCAAATGTATAGTAAAAAGTAAATGTATTTTATACTCCTGCATTTCTTTATTCTTTCAGCTCCCTTTTGTAAAAAACATGTAGCGAAAAATGCCAAGAAAACTTGAAACGTTTCATAAACGTCATTCGTGGAGAAAATTGCAAATATTTTTTTTTACCTTTTTTCTAATCTTTGTTGCTGTATGCAAGTGTTTTTTTTTTCTCTTTGTTTCGCAATTGGAAAGTTAGTTATATAAAGTATATTAAACGCTAAAAAGTATGCTTTATATTTTTTGCAATGTTATTGGTTAAGGATAGATTCACTTATTTCAGTAGTAAAACCTGGGGTAACCGAATACTGTTTGTAAGTTTTACTTAATGTTTTGAAATTTTCGTTTACATTTTTTTAAAAATAATAAAAGTTGCGTAAAAGTTGTAGCTTAAGTAGGTATTAAATAGCTGAAAATATAATACAAAAATGCAGTTAATTTTGCCGCATTTTTTCTGTATACTTTTTTTTATCGTAATGATATAGTGGCAGCTTTTATAAAATAAGTATTTTTACTGTTGTTATTTTTTTAAAATATGTATCCCACTGTGCCCTCTTTGATTCTTCTTCATTCTTAATAAATCAACATATTATGCAAAACAATAATTGCCTATATTAAAATATTATGTAAATACTAAAAAAGGAATACATAAATCCAAATTGTATAGCATAATTTTAGGAATAATTGAACCCAAAATTTATTGCATAACGTTAGGCTTTTAAACCCCTTTTTTACTTATTTTAAGGGGAGGCTTAGTTTATATATATATTTTTTCGAATAAAATGTCCAGAAATCGTTTTCTCTTCTAACATAAACCTCTAAAAATCTATACATCGTTTGTTCTTGTATTCTATGCTATTAGTTTTATTATAAATATTTTTTTACCTTTACCTCCTTTATTTGTAATTCCCAAATATTTGAGTTACGTTTTTCCTTTTTTGATTTGATAGTTTTAAAGAAACTCAAAGAAAAATCACTTAAAAAAAGCTAATTTGTGCAATAAAATTTTTATTAACTGCAAAAAAAGATTTCTTTTTATATTTCTTCCTTACTTGCTTACTACCTGTTCAGTGCATAAGAAGAAGGACTGATTAAGGTGCTCCTGGAAGACATGAATATTTGCAAAATATAGACCTACAAAGTAATATCTGACAGCGCATAGAGAGAGGTACCTAAGGGTAAAAAAACAATTTCCTTTTTTTTTTTTTTTTGATATGGACAACATCTGAGCATCGAATGAGACCGATTCCTTGCCTCTTGCCTCTGTTCCCTCCCAGAGATATGCGCGTTTTATAAAAGTGAAGTCGACGATTTTAAGCGCAACTAGAAAGGGACCTAACGGTAAAATTTATTTATTTTTATTTTTTCCCCTGCTAAATTAACAAAATAACTTAACTCGCGTTTGGAAAGTCCGAAGTTTTACGATTTTACCACCCGATTCGACGCTGTTGGTGTATCTAGTGTAAACAGAAGTCTTACTTTCAGTAGTTGGAAGTTTCAATAAACGATAATCACGATGATTTGGTTGACGTCCAGGTAAAGTGATAGCAACAGTTTCAGCGAAACGGCAGATAAATGAAACAATTTCTTTTTTTTTTCCAAAGTAGTTAAAGCATCTGTACGATTAATTTTATTCGTCATGCCATGTTCGCGTGGATAAACACCATTTTTGTCTTAATGTTCGATTAGATTTTTGTAGCGTTTAATTCCGATTGTATACAGGAAGAAGTACATATCACGGCATATCGGCAAACTTCAAAAATAATACATCTGATTGTACCGTTTCTTCATAGCCTAGCGATCGATCACCAACTTTTGACCTGAGCATTGCATCGTCACGGTGAGCTGCCAGATGTGCGAGAATAATTAAATCTTGGGATTCCTTATCTAAATTCATGAAAGACGTACGAAAATCCACAGCCATCTTCTTAGGGATCACTTCATTGCATTGATTTGAACAACACGGAGGTATTTTTGAACCATACAGTCGAGCAACTACCTTTTCTTCGCGTAAATCAAGATCAGATTTAAAAAGTTTTATATTATCGGTATCATCTTCAGAGTCATTATCCGATAATTCTAAGAAGTGATCGTCATCATGCTCGTCATCAGGGAAGTGATAAAGTCAATCTACCTCTTCGAATTCGTCCACCATTTCATCCTAAAACAAACAGTAAGAATGTTATCAGTTTTAAATTATTTTCGCAAATAAGCTAATAAGGTAATGTGAAAAAATTTTCACACTAACAGAGTGATATTCACGATTTAAAAGATATATAAATGAGTATTTATTATAATTCACAATTGATAATTTCAGGAAATAAAGCTGGATTCGAAAAAACGCGAGCAAAATTGATATCAAACTCATGGAAACAGCGCGCTAGGTAGAAAACAGTAAAAACAAACTACACAAAACAAGAGGTAGGGACGACCTACGCGCGTTTTCAAGGTTGACTAACACGTTCCTGGCGTCATGAGATGTGTCGCTTTCAAATGAGACCAATACCAACACGCTCAGTGATGGTACACCAAAGATACACGTATTTAAATCTTTAAAATGGCTCTCCTGGACAAAACCTGTTTTTACCCTTAGGTCCCTTTTCTATTTTTCGCGTCACATATATCGTACATAAAAATCATGCCTTTTACAAGGGTTCTTTAATGCAGGAAATAAAGTTTTTATAGTGGGAAGCACATTTTTACTTTAGTGGCTTTGTTAAGCATTAAAATTTTGTATTGACAATTTGGCATTTGGCAACTTTTTGAAACTCATTGTCTAAAAAAAACAAATCCATGCACAATGTAGCACTGTTAGTGTGGTTTATAAGCTAGAGGGACTAAACAGTATCGAAAATGAGGTTGGTCAAATAGTTACTTTCACTAGTTCTCAATATCGCGACCTGATAACAGTTTAATTCCTGCTTTAATTTAATGGTGATTAAAATGGCTGCAATTTCAACTCGATTGCATCATATGCGGGTGAAGTGATTTTTTTTTGCTAAATGAGATACATTTTCTAGCCACATACTCTCTTATTGCGACGTTCAGAAATGGTCCCTTAGTTTCTATGATTTACTAAATTTGCTTGTGTGATCTTCTGGCTGTAATAAAAAAAAATTTGTTTCTGATGGCTATTTGAAGAGAATTTTCATATATGTACATAAATAGATACATGTAGATGTGTGTATGTCGTCCATAGTTTCTACATTTTTTAAATCCTTTCGTAAGGAGAAAGTGTTTATAGCTCCTGCAGTTTTTTTTATTGCGTTTTGTAACTTAATCGCACAATTTAATATCATAATATATTTGCGAAACTAGTTTTACTCTTACAATAAGGAAAGCTTTTAAAAAAGAAGTTTGCGATCTACTGACTTAGCAGAGCATAAAAAGGCCTGGCAAACACAGTCAATTTATCATCATATTATGAATAACTTTCTCTAATAGCATTAGTGTACATATGTATTTGTAAGTAAATAGGTGAATAGGCAGACATGCCTATGTGTGTGTTTGTTTAAGTATGTCGTAATATAATAACACAATTTTCATAAACAGACACAGCGTGTGTCTAACATTAAATTATTTAAAAGGATCAGAACCTCTTGTAAATTGTACTTACCTACGAATACATTTGCGATGTCCCGTTAGTTTTGAACATGGTACTCTTTATTCACCACAAATTTTTGTTTTTCAATATATCCCATAAATGCCATAAAGGGTGGTCCAATTATAAAGTCAAGTTCTTTTTGGCCCAACTTTATTCGACATTTCTTTGTTTCACAAATTTTCTTTGGTTGACAAATACAAGCATAGAGAGCAGCGCGTTAAGATTGTTGAAGCCCTTTACGGAATTGCGCGTTCAAATCAAAATGCATTTCGTGCACTTCGTGATTTTTTTGGTCTGCTTAATCGACGTCGAAAGATTTTCAGCGAACCGGGTCTGTAGAAAATGTAAAAACGCCTGTGCGTTCTCGCATCTTTTCGTTATGCGAAAAACAAACTGCTGTTGCTTGCAATAGTATGACAAATGAGCCGCCAACGTCGAAGATAAGCAATTGAAGAAGAATTGATCTTGTAAACATCATTGATGCGAATTTCGAATAAAAGTTTGAGTTTATACGCTTACAAGGTTAATTTGACTCAAGAGCTGAAACCTACTGACTATTTCAAGCGTCTGCTGACTATATCAAGCATCGTCAATACATTGAATAGTTGGCTGAACAGAGAGAAGTGAATGGTGTTTTTACAAGAAAAAAAAAACATCCTAAGCGATGAGGCATACCTCAGTGGAGCTGAATCACCGCATTTGGTAAAATAAAGTTCTACGAGTGATTTGCGAAAAGCCGATGTATCCAGAAAGAGTTGCTGCTTGATGCGGTTTTTAGACTGGCAACGTCATCGGGCCACACTTATTCGAAAACAAGGTCGGTCAAGCAGTTACCGTGAATGGTGTAAGCAATCGCAAGATGATAACGGACTTATTGTGGCCAGAAATTTTGGATATGGAGCTGGACGATATGTAGTTCCATCAATATGGTGCCACTATCCACGTAGCCAACGAATCAAAGTCCCTTTGGCGCGACTGTGTTATCTCACTTAGTGGCGATGTTAATTGGCCATCACTATCATGTGATTTAAAACCGTTGGATTTCCTTCTTTTGGGATATGCCAAAAAATGAACGTCAAAAAGCCAAGAATAACACAAGAGCTAAGAGATGAGATAATTCGGCACATTAACAACATCGAGTTAATGTCTCAGTGTCATTGAGAATATGGACCATTAGATGATAGTATGCCACCGAAGTCGTGGCCGCTATTTATAATTACATAAACAAAACATAATTCTTATAAATCCTTCAATCTTCATAAACAAATTTGAAGATAATTATTTGAAGATTTTTTGTTTTATTTACAGTTAACTTCGTGAGTTTCGATTGGACCACCCTGTGTAACAATGTTTGTTATTAGTTTTTTGCAAACTTTTTAATATAACTTATCACTTATTCAATATTGAATACATTGGCCTGTTACAAGTTAAAACTATTTTTATAGTTGCTATTACTCATTACTAAAGATAGTTTGAAGCAGTGGTGATTGTGAGTAGCTTAATGGTAAATTAATGTTCCTGTGGAAAGTTTCCAGAACCGTAGGATGAGTACTTAGCCTATTATTTACAGTCATGTGTTTTTAGAACATTCAAATTGTTACGTATTTCCTTATGTAATATGTATACTAGAATGTAAATAAAAATTAATGAAACAAATACTTCTATAAAATAAATACTTGTGGTCCTTAATAAAAATGTGCAAAAAATATTTCTATTGAAATTTATTTATGCAAAATTAGGAGGGTTACCCCAGAAAACTATATAAAACTTAATAAGTTTTTTGTAAAATTTATATATTTTCGTATTTAAATCGTTATAGTAATAACTATTTCGCTTTGTTTCTTTGCAGGTGAGTTACCTTTAAACATTATTGTAAACATTGTTGTAAGTAAATTATGAACATAAAATTTTAGATTTAAAGGATAAGTAGAATAATTCATCTTTTCGAGTAAATGAAATTACAAATTTAGTGACCAAAATGCAAATTTATTAAATACAATGTTTATTAAAAGTTCGCTATCTTACTTATTAGTTCTGTCGTCTGTAAAACATACATATATCTGTTCTACTTATTCTATAGCTCTTTACAAAGCAAATATAATATAAATAATAGTCACACTTAACGTGTATATCGGTCAAAGCTACCTAGGTATATAAGTATGTTACTCGTATAATAAAACAAAATTTATTATCTCTTATATTTTTGATTGTTATGTTTTTTATTACATTCACTTTTCTTTTTTCTTCTATCACTATTTATAACGTTTTATTTCTTCCTGGATAGGCTTATGTCAATCCTTATTCTTGGTATTAATGTCATTCATATAGCGGCTGGAATTGCTAAAAAGTAAAAATTATGAAAATATGCAAAGACATATACATATGCATGTTTGGCTGCGACCTTTCTTACTTAAGTTTATTTCTTGAGTATTTTATATAAAACCTCGTCGAAAAAACTACAAATTATTTAATAAAAATTACTTCTTATTATACGAAATTAAAAATTGTACACAAGAATTCAAAAAAATTTGCTTTCAAACGTCAAGAAATCAACATACATTAGTTGTCTCACTCTTGTATACGAATTATTTTTCCGGTAGCAGCAATTATATATTTAATCGCTACAAAAGTGTTAGTACAAACTTTGTGTATGTGTTAGTTTTAGTCATTCATATCTTGTAGGTTATATGATCTCTCGTAATAGCCAACTTTCAAATAAGATCAGATAATAAAATTTTATATAAGACTATATAATTCCAGCAATTGTCTGGCGGTTGTAGTTTTAGAAAACTTTGTATATTGTATTTCGTATAATTTTCTTGTACATTTGATAAGTGTGTGGTACCTGTATCTTGACAGATAAATAGCTTTTATTTTTGAACGACGCACAGTGAGACAGCTCTAAAGTAACAGCGGCAAAAAATAGTTTTTGGCGTGTCGTCCAATTCGGATGAAATTTTCACAGTATATTAACAGATATATGAGTAACAATTCCCTGAAATTTGAGATTCATAACTTCATTACTTTTTGGTCTAGAGCAAGTCAAAGTTGTGGTATGCTAATGCGCTTGAAATATGTATGTTGGTTCAATATGTAATATTCAAAAGCTTATCAATAAAAAAATACATAATAAATATAACCTTAAAGTATTTTTTTAATTAATTTAGTTGTTGTAGAATGAGTAGATAAAAAAATAAATTTAAAAAAAGAAACACAAAAAAAAATTTCTTTACAACAGAATTGTGGTGTAAAAATTTAACATTTTGCATTTTCAATGGACTAGGAAATATAGAGCAGCCCCTCGCCCTAGGTGCAGACTTATATCAAATGAAAGATTGAAGTCTCAGCTTTCATTTAAAGTAGAGGACATATAGCAAAAGTTTGCAAAAGTACTTTAAACATACAAAAAACTACAAAAAATACGCAACGTGCACATTTTGTCGCTATACGTACATATGTACATACTTATGTATGTTAGCATGCAATAGCATGTTTACAAATTTTTAATTTTTTTTTTTTAATTGTTTGTTTTTAATTGTTTGTTTGATATTTTATATTGTGCTCACAAACTTTTTAAAAACAAACTGTAAAAAATATTACATTGTTGTTGTTTTAAATATTATTGATCAACAAACGGTAATTGCAATTATGTATATGTTTAATTCACAATCTACATATTTGAGAGTGCAAGTTTATACAAGTTTATATAAAGTGTTAAAAAAAGTTTACAAGGTCATGGATAATTCAATAATTTTTTATAGAGTAATTTCTGATATTTGGATCGATAGCAATAAAGATATTGAAAAAATTAGAATACCATGATGATATTAAAAAATTATTGATAGAATGAAAAAAATTGTTCTTTTTTATTGCATTTTAATGGGAAGTGGGTGTATGAGTGGGCGTGTTATTGTAATTTTTGCATGAAACATTTTAAATTATATAAATAATAATAATATCAAATTTGAAGATTGTACCTAAAATATTTTAGAAAATATGGCACTTTTTATGTTGTGGTTGTATGGGGGGTGGGGGTAAAAGTGGGCCAAAGTCCATTTATTCCGATAATGTTTGTAACAATATAACATTCAAGTATACCAAAATTTAAAGTTATCCCTTAAGTATTACGGACAATACGGAACAATCACTCTCAGAAATGTTTGAATAATTCTGAATTTAGCATGCAGTAGTCACCTGAAAATATTTATTTTTTTTAAGCTCGCAAAAAAATCGCAGATGAAGTATATTAAATTTGGAAGATAATTGATTGTTATAAAGAACTGTTATGATATTATGTCCAACACATGTTATGTCATTTTTTTGTAAGTCTATATAAAATTCTAATTCATAATTCCAGTAGTTCATTTTAAGGTCACTTTAATTTTTCCAATTTAATCGATTTTATAGATGAGTTTACGAACATTTTGCTAAAGAATGTTAAAGTACTTACCTTCGGCATTATATCCCATTTTTTAATTTTTCAAAAATATAAATTTAAGTTACGAAAACTTTTATTAGAAAATGTCACAAAATTCACTGCACTTTTTATACCCTTCACCTGTGGTGCACAAGGGTATATATAGCTTTGTCATTCCGTTTGTAATTTCTACAATTTTCATTTCCGACTCCATAAAGTATATATTTTCTGAAAGCTTATGAATACAGGAGTCGATTAAGCCCTGACCGTCTGCCCGTCTGTCCGTGTGTTGGTTGAAATCAACTTTTAGAAGCAACTATATGTTCCTCAGATCTGTATATGGTATCAATCTCTTGGAAATATCCAGGAATGAATCGCTATTGAAATTCAGCAATCGCCCCATAACTTTCTGAGATATGAGCAAAAAACCACGACCACCTCGTTTTTTTTCACAATTACAACAACAACATACATACATACATATATGTAAAAAACATACCAAACAAAAAAAATTCAAAAAAAAAAAATATTAAAAATAAGAAAAAAATAATAAAAAAAACTACATAAAAAAAATTTAAAAAAATTAAAAAAAAAACAAAATAATAAAATATAAATAATATATTAAATAAAATAAAATTTTTTGGCTCAGCTGGGATTCGATGCCACATTTATTCTAACGTGTACGTATGCACGTATTTTATATGGGATGAATGGTGATACAAACAATTGTTATTGCATGACTACACGTTGTGAAGGGTATATAAGATTCGGCACGGCCGAATATAGCACTGTTACTTGTTTTTCTGATAACTTGTTAAGAAATCGTAATCAAAACAACTGTTAAAGTAACAGAAATTAAATTTTTTTAAAAAAATTTAAAAAGCTTTGTTTACTTTGTTATATTTTTTATTTTATTAAAGCAAAAGAAAAAACAAAAAATTTTGCAAAAAATCAAATTTTTACTTTTGGCCAAAAAAGGGGATAACTTTCCTATAGTGCTACGTAACGTATGATTAATATTAATTGCAAGTATTCTCGTTATATTTATAAATTGATGTGAAAATTATTCACAATATTAAACTAATTTAAATTTTTTTATCCAACTGACAATATTTGTTATATTGTTGAAGATAAATTTATAAAATAAATTGGCAAATTTTTAAAAGAAAGGCAGTTTTTTTTACACTGTCTTGCAGAGGAAGAACTTTTTGAGTTTTAATCATTTTGAATTTAATGTGAAGTGGTGCTTCTGATGTAATAAAGTGATGATTTTTCAATGTTGTCTTAATCCAAGGCCTACATCAGTAGTGGAATACTGTTAAAATATTTATTTATTATTATTATTATTATTATTATTATTATTATTATTATTATTATTATTATTATTTACTTTGACTGCTGAGGTTCGTGTTTTTTTTATATGGCTGTTGTCATTGAAAAGTTTTGTGTTCACCAGCAGAGGTTCGTAAATTGTTTGTATGAAGGATTAAAGGTTTCTTTAATTTCTATTAATATACATAAAAAAAAATTTTTTCTTAAAAAAAATCTTTTTGTAATATTTTTTTTTAATATATATATATATGAAATATTGATGAACTTGGCTAGCTAATTCGACGAAGAAGGTTTTTAATGTACTAAAACTATTTATGTGAGGCTTGGGCTAAGCTAAAAAAAAAATTTTAAACAAATTATAATAAATAAGGGGTGTCTCGATATGCTTTTTTACATTTTAAAATGGCTCCCAAATCTAGTTTTTTTCAAACAAAAAATACATTTTATTGGCGTTATGAAAAAAAAATTCTAAACTTTATTATGCAAAAAACCAAAGTTTCAAATTTTATTTTCTTTTGCAAAATTTCGCACTTTTTTTCTTAACGCTTTGCATTAAACGTTGGACACACGTTTTACCTTTTTCCAAATAAATCCAAATTGTTTTTACATTTGCAGAAGCTTTGAACTTTGTTCTTAGGTACTGCTTAATTATAGCCCAATAGCGTTCAATAGGCCTTAGCTCTGGACAATTAGGTGGATTCATGTTTTTCGGCACAAAATTTATTTTGTTGGCCTCATACCACTCAAGGACGTGTTTGCTGTAGTGGCAGCTTGCCAAGTCGGGCCAAAACAGTGGAGGTATATTGTGGCTTCTGTATAATGGCAATACAGCCCTTTTCAGGCACTCATTAATATAAAATTGCCTGTGCATTGTACGATTCACAACGATTGCCTTTGAAGTTTTCCCACATGTACATATTGCTTGCCATATCATATATTTTTTGGCGAATCTTGAAATCTTTTTATACTTAAATTTATCGGAAACATTAGCTCTTTTATTAGAAACATAAAAACCCTGACCAGGAAGCTCTGAATAGTCAGCCTTACAATAGGTTTCATCGTCCATTAAAATACATCCATTAAACTTATTTAATTTGTGACGTAGCAACTGTTTTGCTCTTATTTGTGCTGTTTTTGTTGCTTTTTAGTTTCGGTTTGGAGCTTTATTGACTTTGAATGTTCTTAAATTTTATTTTTTCTTTATTCGTTCTACAAGCGACTTCGAAATATTTAGTTTTCGTGCGATATCGCGAATGGAAATGTTTGGATTTTGCTTCCAAAGTGCCTTCACCTTTTTAACGATTTGAGGATTCCTAAAACCACGAGGCCCTCCACCTTTCTTGTGCTTAATAGACAAGTCGTTTTTGAATTTAAAAAAAACTTTATTGGCAGTCTGTCTAGACACTTTTGTCCGTCGCGCAAATTCAGCGTAAGAAAGTTGTTTATTTTCATTATAAATATCCACAATATTTTTTCTCACTTTTTCTCTATTTGACGACATTTTAAATACGGATTAAATAATTTGAATTAACTTATTAAGAAAGTATTGTTGACACTTATAACTATCACAGAGTGGAACAAAAAAATTAATTAAATAATAATTGTTTGCGTAGTGCCCTGTAAAAAATGTAAAAAAGCTTTTCGAGACACCTCTTAGTTTTTAAATTTGCTAAATCGTTGATTAAACATTTAAAAATTTTCTAACCAAAAACTTCTTATTGTTTCCATTTTTTATTTCTTGATTTTCTTTTCTCTTGATCGTTTTTTTTTTCTCTTTGAATGAATATTTGTTTTTTATTTCAAATTATTTAGGTAATTTTAAAACTTTGTTTATGCCATTTTTTTAAATCGTTATCTTGGGTTCTTTCCCCTCTAAAACAAAATAATTTGATTATACTCCCGCTGGTTTTTCCAAATGATTTTATCTAACGAAAAATAAACGAAGGCTCAACAAACACATGACAAAAACCTTAAAAACTATTTACAGTATGCCTGATTTCTCTATTTGTAAGAAGCTCGTTATATAAATAACAAAAGACATAAGGAAATCATCATTACAATAAAGTGGTAGAATGTTTTTTTATGTGTATCCGAATGAAATATATTTTTTAAAAGAGAATGAGATGGTACTTAAAATGAACTATATTTATTGGAAAATTGTAAATGTAACGTAAAGAAAAAAATTTTTGTACTCAAATTGATTTAGGTTCGTCATATCCTTTAACTTGTCTTTTTGAAATTATATTTTTAATTTATTTAGCATTGACTGCTGCCTTTTCTCGCTGTCGTCTTGCTAAAAGAGCAATGAATTTCTGAAAAGATTTTGATAATTTAAACTATTCGAGGGTTGACTTTTAAATTTCGGGTTTAGAGACAACAAAGAAATATTTTTTACAAAACATGGCTTTATTGCTTTTCAAAATATTCTGTGAATCTATACACGAATTTTCCAAACAGTTTTTCCATTTCGATGGAAGTACCTCAAAAACATGAATTTTTAACGCATCAACCGCTTCATCAGGTGACGAAAAACGTTGACCTCACAGTAAGTTTTTATGTTCGGAAATAAGAAGAAATCATTGGCTGCCAAGTGAGGACTATACGGCGGATGATTCAATTAGATCGACGATTTAAGTGCTCAAAAGTCTCTTATTTGAGCCGATGTGTGGGAGCTCACATTCCGTGGTGAAAAATGATTTGTTTTTGGCTGTTGATTATTCTTATTTCTCCGAAGATTTTTAGCAAACAAGTAGTTGTGTACTATCAGGAAGTCACCGTTATACACTATCCCAATGGTACAATTGATACAGGAAAAATAAAAAAAATAAAACCGGAGGTTGCTTCAAGCTCGAATTCGGTACTTTTCTCGATGTCACATATATTTTTTTGAAGTATCGCTATTGTACTTTTCAAGCATTTCGTTCAACCAAAAATTGACACGAGAATTTTTTTTAGCGTTTATGAGGGTACCAACGCGTAAAAATATTTTTTTAAAGCCAAATGTTCATGCAATTTTGAATGTTTGCTAATTTACTAATTTTAAGATCGCCTTAGCCTCACGATAAGTTACATGACGATCTTGCAGTAGATATTATTCCATGCATAGCGTCAATGTTTTGAGGAACAATAACGAAATTTAGACGTGCTTTACTAAACTCGTTGAGCGAACTACGTCCACGATTGAATTCAATAAACTATCAATAAAAACTTTTTATTGATGGTGCTTTATCACAAAAATCGAATTTAGTTCGTCAATGCATTGTTGTTTATTTGCTTCACGTCAAAAGTTTTAAACAGGGGTCGCATGAAAATATTCACGTTTTAATTAAATTTTTTTGCCGACATGATATTTTCAAGTTACTGTAAACAACACAAATAGCGTTCGCACGTCAAAATAATCTAAGTACGTATATTTTTAAAAATGTCAAACTTTACTATAGGAATGTCTGTTTCCACATTGCGGCACTGTTGTTGTATTCTGTCATATTTCTTTCTGCGGTAAACATACTATGGCAGTTTGTTTTAAAAGATAAAATTTTTTATCATTAGATTTAGTGATCAATAGATTTTCTTATTATTATTTCTTCAATCACATTTTGTTAAATTTAGAATTGTTAGGTTCTTAGCTCTCTATTCATATTTTTTATGTTTAAATATCTTTTTTAGTTTGGCTACGATTTAATGTTTCATAAAAAATACTTCGCATTAATATTAATCATACGCCACACAGTATGGCTGTTTGTAAAATTGGTAATAATTATACATCTTTCAAATTACATATCCAATTGAAAAACGTTGTTTAGGAAAATGATAAATGAGGTCTTAAGCTTTTCGAAAAATACATTTGTAATCAATCTTTAAACTCTGACGATAATAAACAAGGTGTCAAAAAGCTTTTACACACATTTTAAAACGAATATTTATGTTAGGCATTAATTCATTTAACTTGTACAGCAGAACGGTTATACTTTTTCTATATTGGTACAAAAAGAATTTTTACTACCTTCGTTACGTATTTTTTAACTCTTAAATTTTCAAATATTAAAAACCCTTTTTTGAAACATTTTTGTAAATGTTTTCCGTCAAATTATTATTTAAAGTAAACAAAATTAAATTAGTTTATACATTGTTCCCATTAAAAATGTAGGATGAAATTTGAAACTATAGCTCAGTCTCATATAGAGTTTTACAGGTTGGGCCAAAAGTCACCTCGGGTTTATAATATTAAGAGTTTTTTTATTTATATATTTTTTTTCAGATTATAAAAATAATACAAAATGAAAATTTTTTTACACCAAGTAGCTTTGCAATAGTGGGAATACTTCAGACAATTAAAGTTTGTGGTAGTAGCGCTCAAATTTCTGCAACAGTATTGACCATGACCAAGGATGTTCTCGACCCTCTTCACTTGATACTTGATACTTTAAATAACCTCAAAATAAAATATTTGCGTGCTGACAAATCTGTTGAATGCGCTGACCAATTAATTTCCGTATTTCTGCAAATTATAAACTCCACCAAAAATTTACTTAAAAGTGTCTCGGGCTGTGTGGGCGGTGGCTTTATCCTGCTGAAACCATATCTCAGGTCTGTTTTTAAGAGAATAAACCGATACCGCTCTCCATTCACGGTTACAGAACGTTTGCAAAGAAGCAACGTCCACTAATATTTTCAGATGTAATTCTTCACCATATTGAGCACCTAATGGCGTTAATGAATGGCCTTTGGATTTTCAGAACCCTATTAAGAAGTCCATTCAAATGAAAATGAGCTTCCTCACTCATCAAATTTTCAATAAAGTAGATTTCATTTCTGGCCAACTGTTAAAATTAAATTGCTTAATTAAGATGGTGCCATGATCTGCAGATTTTACTTCTTGTTCCAATTACTTTTTATATGGGAATAACAGTAAATCACTTTTAAAATGAGCCGTAATTACACACTTGCTATTTTTAATTAAGGAGAACGCCTTCTGGTTGATGTTTCTGGTGTTTCCTTAACACTTTGTTCTTCGTGTTTAATATTTTCCGCAGTGCGAAAAAAAAATTTGGTCTACCGGTTCTAGGCAAATCTCTTACGATTCAGTAAAGCATCGATGAACACTTGTCCTTAATGATACTTCATCATAAAAATCGAATCAATGCACTTTTGATTTAATCCACGTGAAAAGTTTTAAATAGGAGTCGCACGAAAATATTCACGATTTAATTAAATTTTTTTGGCCGACATGATATTTTCATGTTAATGTAACAACAAAAAAGGCGTTCGTACATCAAAATAATCTAAGTACGTATATTGTCAAAAATGTCAAACTTACGTATAAGAATGTCGGTTTCCAGATTGCAGCACTGTTCTTATATTCTGTCATCTTTCTTTCTGTGGTAAACATCATCTTTTTTAGTTTCGCTACGATTGAATGTTTCGTAAAAATACTTCGCATTAATATTAATCATACGCCACACAGCATGGCTGTTGGTGGTGATAATGAACTAATGAGTGTATGGAAAATTGAAAGTTAAATAATACTAAAATCGTGCAGTATAGAAATTCTTTAAAATATGCCAATATATTGGCATATTGTACAAATTTATTTAACATTGAAATCTTAATTTATTATTTCGTATTTATAAAATTACCGACTTTTTTCTGAAGTCCTTCCATTAAAGATTTTATAGTTGCTTCTGTTACCTTTTTGGAGGAGATGGTCCATCTACACTTAGGTTAGGTTAGGTAGAACAGGCAGTTGCTGTGCAGCTCACTTGGGTCCATTATATTGATCCCTTTGTGATACCTGAATAGAAAAATAAGAATAGAATAGAAAGAAAGCAGACAAGTCCAGAGTCTCCGTCGGGAATCGAACCCGCAACCCCCAAACTAGCAGAACAGCACACTGCTGACTAGTCCATCGGGGCACCCCATCCATCTACACTTAAAATCGGACATGTTCTGGGACACCTTTCCGGTGTTCTTCAATTCCTTTTTTACAAGAGCCCAGTACCTTTTCACAGGCCTAAGTTCTGGACAGTTAGGTGGATTCGCCTCTCATGGTACAAAAATGACATTATTCTTTGAATACCATTTAAGTGCAAAAAAAAATGTGCAAAAAATATGTAGGCACTCGGTGCTGTCTCACAAAAAATAAAAGTGGTTCTTGTAGGCACTCTCTGATATAAATTTCTGTGTTTATCATGCCTGATGCCACAAATGCCACACGAGAAATTTCTTCGGGAATTATGTTTGTTTTTTTTTTTTGTACGGAACTCTTCCTGAACATTACCTCTTTCATCAGCAACATAAAAATCTTGGCCGGGAAGTTGAGTAAGTATGTTTCGTCATCCATGTGTATTTTTTATAAAATCTGCCTTCAGTTTTTTCGCTCGTTTTTTTTGCTTCTAAGTTGTTTACCGAATTGCGATCTGGAACTTTCTGAACTTTGTATGTCTTCAGTCCAGCAAAAGCTTTGGCCCTTTGGACAAAACTATTAGAGCATTTCACCGTACGTGCTGCTTTTCGCATAGAAGTGTTAGGTGCTCTTAGAAACAATTGCTCGTCTTCTTTTACCTTACCAATATCCCTTGGACCTTTTTTATTTCCTGATCTAGGTTCTCTTTTAATGCTCAGGTCTTCCTTTTACCGTTTATTGGCATTTGAAACAGTTCGAGGGCCAACTTTAATTTTTTTTTTTTGCAATTTTTTTAAAAGTCCATGACGGATTTTTTTGAAAAGTTTTAATTATATTTTCACGCACTTTTTTTCGCAGGCCATTTTGATCGTAATTAATTAATTGAAAATTAATGAGTTTTAAATCTGACATATATATAAAAGCTAACGTGATAAAAAGAAAAATCATTTATAGCACGATTTGAGTTTTATTTAACTTAATGCAAGTACAAATTTTTTTCGATACACTCCTTAAACAAGGAATCATTGCTTCAGAACGCGTAATTCTGAATCAGATTTTAATAATAAAATTCTATTACTCTGGTTATTTGTTCAGTTGTGAAACTCTCAATTATTTATTCTCCAAGTGTTATTTTAATAATCTGAAAAAAAAACTAGACATTTTTTTAAATGTTGAATACTGGTAATTTTTTTTTTAAATTATAGCAGTGGCTCATAGGGACATCCATATTCTTAAACCAAGGACTTCATTTAAATTTGACATACTCCTGTTCATTGACTATTCCAATGGAATAAAAACAATCATAAGTCCTACTTGATAACTCTCACAATGTTAAGCGCACCAGAAGTTTCATTAGTTTATATCTTCTATATATATAAAAGTGAAACTCTGTGTGTGTGTGTGTGTGTGTGTGTGTGTGTGTGTGTGTGTTAGCTATAGACTCTGAAACTATAAAACCGATCGGGCTCAAACTTCGGTAAGTTGTTGTACACATACCGGGGAGTGTTTATGGATGAAAAAAAGTGGGCGGGGCCACGCCCATAAAAAATTAGTTATCAGTTTTAGCTACTTGCACTTGACCGATTTTTCTGAAACATTGCACACATATCGAGCTGTCATGACTAAATAATTTTGTGATAAGAAAAGTGGGCGGGGCCACGCCCCTAAAAAAGTTTTAATTTTGAAGTACTTGCACTGGACCGATTTTTCTGAAACTTTGCACACATATTAAGCTGTCGTGACTTTATAATTTTGTGACTAAAAAGTGGGCGGGGCCACGCCCATAAAAAAAGGCTATAATTTTGAGGTACTTGCACCAGACCGATTTTTCTGAAACTTTGCACACATATTGAGCTGTCATGACTAAATAATTTCGTGATTAGAAAAGTGGGCAGTGCCACGCCCATAAAAAAAAGGTATCATTTTGAGGTACTTGCACTGGACCGATTATTCTGAAACTTTGCACACATATTGAGCTGTTATGACTTTACAATTTCGTGATTAGAAAAGTGGGCAGGGCCACGCCCATAAAAACAATTTTAATTTTGAGGTACTTGCACTGGTCCGATTCTTCTGAAACTTTGCACACATATTGAGCTGTTATGACTTTACAATTTCGTGACTAGAAAAGTGGGCAATGCCACGCCCATAAAAAATTATAATTTTTAGGTTTTTGCACTTGATATTTAATTAAAATTCAGAATGCATTTCGATTCATTAAAGGGCGTAGCAACGCGCGCCGGGTTTGGCTAGTTTTAACTATTTTTGTAATCAGCTGTACGGCATGGCGTATGATTAATATTTAATACACATTTTCTAAAACTGTTTGCTAAAACGTTTACCTTTTCTAAAAAAAAGTAATTTTTATGCTGCATAATTTTAATTAAACTCGAAATATAAACGACTGGCGTTAAAAAACAAATATTATTAAATATTCTAGTTTCTTTGTAATGATAAAACATAATTAAATATTTTCTTATGCTTTTTACCCTGGTAATCTGTAACAAATCATTAGACATTTAATAGCAATTCTAATTAATATTTTCAAATATCCTTGTAACAATACAATTTCTCTTTGCTAAATACAATACAAAGAAATTGTTGATTCCAACAGAGTATAATTTCAAGTTTTTTTTCTTCTTTTTTTTATCAGCTCTACAAACATTTATTATCTTTGGATACAAAAGCTTGGTATACGTTTAGATGTAGAAAGGGGAAAACTTGTGTGAAACATTCAAATTATATTTCATTACATTCATTAACGTTTTTTTTTCTTCTTTTCTCTATATCTCTTACACATTTCTATTTGCACATTTATATAAACATTTATTCATTTTAGCAGCCAGGCAAGTATTTTATTCGTCTTGCAGTTGTGTGTATGGGTGCGTGTTCGTATTTTACCTGAAAACATTTCTAAATGAATTCCAATGATGCTGGGGTTGGTTTTTTTTTCTTCTTTCTATTTTTTGTGTTGATAGTCAAAGGTAGTTTTTATTTTTATTATAATTTCTTTAACTTTAATTAACTCAATTTAGAGCTTAAAAATACATTATCAACACTGGTGATTTTAATACACCTTAATACTTATACCATTAAAGAAACATACATCCAGCTATTTTTTAGATTACTAAGGAGTTATTAAATTTAAAGACCTTTTCTTTGGTTGTTATCTTAATTAAAGTTTTAGTTTAGAAATTCGTTAAAATTATTTATTTTATCCTAGAGCAGTTTTCTTTAAGTAAAAATTATTATTATTATTATTTTTTCTTTAATAAATACATTCTTTCTACAAGCTGGAAAATTTTAGGAAATTATAAACGATAATTTTGTAGTTATTGTTAAAGTTCTTTTAATATTTTTGTTTCTTTTCTGATTCTAATACTTTAATCTATAAGATGTTCTGTCTTGTTGTATTAGTAAATATGTATATAAGGTTTATACAAATATTGCTTTAAATATTAAAAAAAGTTAGAAATGTATTTTATTTAAATACGTTTTATTTATTTTTAATAATTATGAGTATTTATTAATATTAATCATACGTATTGTTGTCCGGGTATTTTCAATAATATGTTTGTGTAGGTGTGTGTAACTCTTAAAGTATTGATTTAACTGAGAAATTTTGTACAGTGCGCTCTTAATAAAGTCGACTTAATCAAAAACAGACCTGTAACGGAAGCTAAAATAATATTAAAGATGGTGTGTTATTATTAAAATTAGAAATGGGTTTTATTAATATATTTGCGTTACAAATATATTTAGAAAACGGTTGATTTCTTTGTGTTGCTTTTTTGAACTCATATGGCGCTGTTTTCGGTTTGTCTGTTTAAATAACCCATTGTGTACGACGTCCATTTAATATTGTTTTCTTCAGGAACACTATCGCATAAATCCTTCGATTCCGTATCTAACAATATCATTTGCTCGCCTTTATTTTATACAAGAAAATCTTCCGTACCAATTTAAGCTACAAGTGTACAAATAAAAGTTCTTCGTTTTCTTCACGAATTACATTTTGTAAAATATTTAAGGGCGTTTTGTATTTTTTGTTCCATAAACTACTAAATTTGAATTTTGGATATTCGATACACAAACAGTATCTAAATTGAATTTTTTGGTTTGAACCCCAGAGTTGTTCCCTTAAGTGCAAACAAAAGAGTGAGCAGTAATTTTTTTTTTTAATATAATTTGATCAAGATGATAACGTTTAGATCTAACGACTGAATAAACGCAGTGCAATTGAAATCATTGCTACAATTAAATCGCCATTACTTTTTAACTCCCCACCGCTTTTTGCGGTAGACCTTTTGAAGCTACAAAAAAATTAGTTTTACCAACTTAGCCAAGAAACCACTCCTTAAAAATAAGTGATAAATGATCCTCGCGATTTTACTAAACTTGTATATCATTGGATTATTGAAAAAAAAAAATCATTTAAAGGCAACCAACTATTTATGTTTGTCTATGTCGTTCACATTTAAACCGGACAAAAAACTGATTCGCCTTTTTACAAGTTTCTTTTTCCGGAAGTAGCTTTTACGCTACATGTGACAAGAGTTTGATTTGGAAACATCCGATAATATGAAGCGGATTCGTCGACATTCTACATTTGACGAAGTATCAACCCTTGATCATCATAACGGGGATTACCCTTACTTTTGCCTATGTTGATTGTAGGTACTACGAACTTTTTACAAGAGTAGATATTTCTGTTCAAATTAAAAAAGGATAAGACGGATGAAGCAATGCTCTTCAACCACATTTTTCAAGATTTTTTTAACAGGTAGAGCAACATGTACTTAAGCGTTGTTATGATAGAATATAACGGCTTAATGTCTTGTTGCATATTCTGGGCTTTGGCCACATTTCAGTAGTTCACAATAGATAGGTGAAACCCTTTCGATTCCACAAAATACAAAGCATTGCCTTAATGTCATAGATATTTGGCTTTGGTTGCAATTCACCTAGTTAGCCGGACTTAACATACGATTTTTCACGCTTCGCTTGTCAAAATGAAAACTTTTTTTATTGCAAGTAATAATTCAGTTTAAAATTTATTTTTTTTTATAGTGTTCAAGCAGCCTTTCGGACAGACAAAATCGTCATCCCAGGTCTCTCGGCTTCATTTTATAAGGTGTCCAATTTCCAGGCTTTTGAATAAATTCTGCTTCTCGCAGAGGCTCTAAAATTACGCTTAAGTAGCTCGCAATAAATTTTGCAAGTTTTTATTGAGTTTGACGGCAATTTTCATGGAGTAGGGTCTGCAATTCTTGGTATTAGAACTTATTTGGCTAGCCTGCGGGATCTTTGTCTTCCGTGCCAGAATCACCAATCAAAATCTTGCTTTAAAGATACACCATCTTCTGTCAATATTTTTTTTCCAAATTAGTTTTGTTATTCCGAGCCAACTTAATAAATGAAAATGCCTAAAATATTATATTTTTTCATGAACTTAAGTGCACTTCAGTTCTGTAAAAGAAACATTTTGAATCTCTATTTTTTCTCTCGTCAAGAAAAAACATATTTTTTAAAAGTCAAAAATTTTAATCCCACAATATCACATTAGCTTTTTATGTTTTCTATAACAAATTTTAAAGTAAACAAAGGACAAAAAATCTAACACTTTTGTATACATCTAGTTTATATCACTAATATTTTTAACTTAAAAACTTGGAGTGAGAAGAAATGAAAGCCAACAACTAAAAAAGTAATAAAACTAAAAATCATCATCGTTAAGTTTTTACAAACGAACAAGTGAAAACACAGCCAGACATCTTAAGCTCTATTAAAGCCATCAGACAGACATATACATAGAATGAAAGATACATTGAAACAAATATGTATATACAACGCACTGTATGTAGCGAGGCAATATTTGATAAAATTTATGAACACAAATAATAGAAAATTGTGATGGTTGTAAAATTCCAATTTTCTTAACAGTTTAAAGAGTATGGGCTGACTGCAAACGTTAAGAAAATGTAATTTTAACAAAAGCCAAAAAACCATAAAAAAAACCAACAACAAAAATATATAAAAAGAAAATAATACAATTATCAAACACACTTTACTACACTAGATACACTTAACCAATGCTATTGTAAACATTAAGTGGCAAATACTTACAAAAACCCCCCTAAAATATACTCCACATATATTATCAAATTGCATTGTTACTTTTTCATGCTCTCTTTAAAAAGAAAAAAAAAAACAAAATAACACGCTCGCACACAAAACAAATACAATCTCTACCCATAGCTGCCAGATAAAATAGGGGCAAAATCGTCTAATTTGGGGAAAAAAATCGTCAAAATCGTCAAATAGTTTACTCAAATCGTCATAAAAACGTCAAAATAAAAAAAAGGCATTTTTCAAAACAAATCATTTTTTATTTAATGCATAACATAACAAACTTTTTAAATCCAGATAGATCAATGGGCTTTATTAGACACTATTATGTTAAGAACATGACAATAAATATAATACAATTTAGAAATAATTTCGAAAAATAAATATTAATATGTATATAAATACAAAAAATAATAAATAATGAATTGGCTGCATCTTATTCAGACTAATTGACAAATAATTATAATCATTTCTTTCTAAAGTTTCTACCGATTAAGGTAGCTTTAGGCAAGCGTAAGACAAGCACAACGCCAAAATAAACTACATCGTTTTGCTTTTCAGCCCATAAAGTTATTTCTGGATCTGCAAACCACTATTCCTTAATTTTTCTCTTCTTGTTGGTTACCTGTGAAAAACACCATTAAAATTTTATTTTAGCTACTACAAAGTTTTGTATAAAAAATGGATGAAATTTCTACTTACAGAGGAAGAGCTGCTACAATTTTCATCATATTGGTTTTCTATTGAAAATATAATGTTTGATTTTTAAGGTTTTAATGTATAATTAAAAAGAACTTACCACTTTTTAAAGTATTTATGCTTATTATTTTGTCACTTATTTTTAAATAAATTTACTTAAAAAAATAAAATTGTTTTAAACGCGTTTCCAAATTTATATTTGTTCGTGTTGTAGGTATCAGTTGATAATATGTGGCATATACTATGTGCAAAGTGGAAAAATTACCCACACAAACACATTGAATAATTATCGATGTATCTCTTTCACTCTGTTCTATTATTAATAACATAAAAAACCGTTACAAATTATTTTTATTTAGTTTAAGGTTGATATAAAAGTAATGAAAAATGTTGCAAACTTGAATTTTTGAAAATCGTCAAAAACATAGCATAAATCGTCAAATCGTCAACACTTAATTTTAGCACGTAAAATCGTCAAAATGACGATAAATCGTCAAATCTGGCAGCTATGTCTCTACCACACAAGTTAATACAATCAAGGTTAGCAACAACAATAAGAACAACAATACAACAAACCACAATAGAAATGTAAATATTTGTTATTGTAGTTGCCATGTGTATGATTGTTTTGGTTTTTATTGGTACTTGTAGTAGTTCTCTTTAGTGGTCTAAAGTTTTATACATACATACGTACGTACATACAACACACGAGAATTGTTGTTTACAAACTAGTCTACAACTATTGCTGCTGTCGGTTTTTGATTTCCAAATCCATTTTCCACAGAAAACGGTAAATCATTGTCATCATTATCATCATCATCTTCATTACCGCTTCGTTGCGTTCGAAAACAGAACTATCCGGCTAGCCAGCCCGAACTCATGAACAAAACCAATGACCACAAAACATTATTAATGTTATAAACATGAACAATTATTGTTTGTTTTTTATTTTTTTAGATTTGGATTTATTTACAACGAATTGTAAATACCCAAAATAAAATTTATTGAATTTTTCCCATTAACTTGTAATTTTCCAAAAAGAATTTTATTAATAAGAGCTTTTGAAAGAAATTTGGATTATGGTTATTCAGGTACTATTTCTAAATATTTGCTAAACTAGTTTTTATATAGAACTTTTCTATTGGAGTCGACGAAATTAGTTGCAAGTAGAATTTGCTTAAAACTTGAGATGAGCTAAGGCTACCTCCCAGCTAGCATTTAGATGATTGTTTTTTAAAAAATCCCCATGCTGAGTCTTTTTTGAGTACTTTCGGTGATCAAAAACTGATTAGTCACTTACACGATTAAAAAAGGACTCGAAAATGATTTGCGTTATTGATTAAAAAGAGTTTGATTTAAAATACAATAACAAATTGTATTGCAATAGCAAATCGATCAACCAGGCGTTTAAAATGTAAGGATTTCATCCGTTATTTATTATCATATTTTGCGCATCTGGAAGATTAAAAATCGATTGATCGAAAACAGGTCATGCGGGTGTTTGAAATATGCTTATTTTTGCATTTTGCGATCATTATAGATAATTAAAGACTGCTTTTTCTTAAATATAACAGGACAATCTTTGCGTATTCTTAAATAAATATCAGAAAGTTATATTTTTGTTCATTTAAAAAAGTAAAATCGAGGTGTACACATCGTTTAATTGTGAAATGTTATAACAACCATATAATTCTTATGTTGTTATAATTCTTAAAGCTGGACTTTAAGTTTTATTTTAACAACTATTTTTAATGAAAAAATTAATTTTCTTTTAAATAAACTTTGATGCATGATGTATATCCATCAAATGAATATGAATTTAATATATTATTATTTAATGTAACCCCAGGTTTATTTTAAAAATTGACTCGATTTTGTTTATTCTACTACCACTACGCATTAAAGAATAATGAGCAAAATCAAGTTCGTTTTTTAGAAATTACGTCAGTGTGAACGTAGGAATAAGAAAATTTACTGTAATAACCTTGAAAAAGAGTCAAATCCGATTAGCAATTCGACTGATAAATGATTCAAAAAACAATCATAAATTACTATAAAAACACTACCAAAAAAAAAGAAAACGACCAAAAAAATACTCAAAAAAGACTCGTGAGCGTTCAGAAATATGACTGATAAATGACTTGAAAGAGGCTCACAATTTAAGAGAAAGAAGACTGATAAATGACTAAAAAACGAATCGAATAAGGCTATAAATAATAGACATAATAAAAGGGATCGAAAATGACTCTAAGCTGACTAAAAAAATGAATCATTAATAAAACATCAAGAAGAGTCGCGGCTAGGGACACTTTTCTCCCGAACAAAGTATCTTTTACGATCAGAAAATGAGCTCATATTCTGCATTTTTAATCGCGCTGAGGAGTTAAAAAAGACTCGAATTTGATTAGAATTTTCAAAAATTGGTGGCTGGACTAATGTGCGTGATTACACATGATCGTGCTTTATGGTTTTAATTGAGTGAGCGGGTATGTGTATCTGCTTTTATTTTTTCCACTCGTGTGAAAATCAATCAAAGGTCTCACCTTATTAAAAGGTATTAGCAACGGGGTGAAAAAATAACTCCTTGCGGGGTTCTTCCATATACTTCGTCTCTTATTCTTACTTCTCTTGTTATGCAATTAAAACAACTGTTCCTTAATATATTGCTAATTCATGTGTTGAGGTCGTGGTTTAGCCCCAAGTTCCCCAAGGAACCAATAAGACTTTAGGTCATTACATTGCTGAACGCTCCTTCTATGCTTATGAAGACAACCAGGGTATACGCAACCAGATCAAAGGATTTTCTATGCGGTAAGCAACTGCATATACAGCTGTCTGTGCATTGTCTGGTATTTGCCTTATAACCAATGTGTCGTTGATTCGCTCTTAGGTTTTCAATATGAATAATATAAAGCTTATAAGTCTATACGCTTTAGGATTTGCTTACCTTTCCTTCGCCGGTCTAGGTTATTCCAAAGTTGAAACAATTTTACTGTAACACCCTCTAGTGAGTGGTAAAGCAAAAGCCCTTCACCTTTGCAAAAAGAGGTCATATTCTCCAAAAAATTAATAAGTTTTTATCAATAAATAATTGTCTTGCAAGCTGTGTGGCGGAGTAAGTCTCGTGAATTTTTCTGACTCCTATTGGGGTAAATTTGCATATTCAAATGCCTTAAAATGAGCCCCATCATTGATAAACAAAATTATTGCTCACGTTAACATTTTCGAACTGAACTATTATACTCGAAATAAATTTGTGCAATTTGCAAGTGTTCTTTTGGTCTAGGTATATTCCAAATAAAATCGCAATCCAAACTAAACATAAAACATGCCCACCCAACGGTATTCAGAGTAAAATATTCAAACTATCAAATTATGTTTAACATTATAAATCAAAACCTTCTCAGTTATAGATTTAACAATAGAATATTACAAAAATGACTCGATTTATTATTAACGTAATCCATGTGAAACTATAATACCTCTTGTAGCGAAATGCCTTGTTTCTTTTCCTTCGCTGTACATGTTCATACCTCTATATGTCTTGAGAGTGTGAATGTTCTAAATCTTTCATTTGTAATAATATTTATAATCATACGTTTGTTGTACTATAGATGTATGGGAATTACCTTTTGAGGATCAAGGATGTGCTAACAATAGTGCAGTTTGTTTTCATTTGATTGCATTTAAAAAATAAACGCACACACAAACACACATACTAGGATTTATATATCAAAAGGCACTTTTCTCATATCTACATGTGTCTTTCACTACAAAGTGCATCATTTCTTTACAAAAAAGAAAAAAATGCTATGAAATAAAACGTGTATGCAGTGAAGCATTTATGACCGAAAGGATAAAAAGCTTAAAGCGCACACACTCACAAAGACATAAGACAAACGATTTGAAAATATTTTGGATTCCAATATTATACCCAAGCTGTATGTATATTGACAATATAAAGACAAATGGAGAGAAATTGATGCAATATGACAAAAAAAAGAAGAAATATTTTAAAATAACCCAGCAAACAATGTGACCATTTTTGATTTCGGTTATAAAGCTTAATAACAAAAATTGTTTATCAAAACCTTTTATAAAACGATGTCTGAAATTAAGCGACAAATTTAATTATGCTGATGTTTGTGCAGTGTTGTGTTGCCAACCGTCTTAAAATAGTTCTCCAGCTGATAGTCGAGGGTTTAATGCTTTAATGCGTACACATTGTTGAACAATAGAACATAGAGTTATGATTTTTTAATTTAATTGATGTTATATTACAGATCACAGAAAAGTACAACTCTTACAAAGGGTGTTTAGGTATCAGTTTAATTTCAATAAAAAAAGGGTTTGTTTTTTAAGATTTATTAAAAATATTTTTATTTTAGTTTATTGCAAATACGTTCTGGTTAAAACTGAAAAATTATGTTGAACGAAATTTCAAATCACGTTTTCCAGGAAACTGTTGTCAACGGTTGATATCTGCACGATAATGTTGTTTTTAAGCTCTTGAACTGTTGTGGTATTTGTGCTGTGCACTAGGGATACAACTTTTTTACAATTTTTGAAAATATCAAAATAGCCCTATCCATACCATGCAGTTCATAAAAAAAATGTCTTTCAGAAATCGGCTTCGACGTCGAACGTTTTTGTTCCGAAATGACCTGAGGAAACATTTTTCGGTTTCAACACAACGTCGGCTACAGCGTAGTGATAAGTCCTTATTTTGGTTGTAACCCTACTGTACACCTTCAACTTGAAAAAAAAAACTTAAAAAAAAGTCTAAAGGTGTCAAATCGCACGTTATTGGTGATCAATTCACTTGTCCTCTACGAGCAAAAAAAATGCGATTTTCGAACTTTTCTTTCTAAAGATCAGTTGTTTATATTGATGTGTGGCAAGTGGTACCATCCTAATGAAACTACATATTCCCTAGTTTCCAAGTTTTATTAGCGGATGCGTGGCCAGTGAGAGGTTTGGAACCTGCCTGAGCTATCACCACGAGCAGGCTTGCCAGAAACCTCACTGTGCCAAAATGGTTCGTAATATAAATTTTCCGCCACAACAAGCTTCTGATCACCTCCCTGTAGCGATTTTAATTGATCATTGATACTTTAAATTTGGACACCCTTTAGTTCTAGCCACTAATTATGAACTCATAAAACTTTTTTGTAACCCTTTTGTTATAGTTGTTTCAGGCATTTTTGAATGTCTATCTTTGACCATCCCTTTTTCAAATCGTCCATATAATGGGACACCTTTTTCGTGCTCTGCTATTGTCTTTTCACAAATACTCAGTATCTCTCGACTGGTCTTAGCTCTGGAAAATTTGGAAGGTTGGCCTCTTTAGGTACAAAAACTATGTTAACGTTTTGATACCACTCCAGGGTATTACTTCTCGTTCTATAAAACTATGGAAAAAAATGTTTTTGTGTGTCATAACATATGGTGCCACCATACCCTTTGCTATACAAAAACTTTTTCATTTCACAGTTTCACAGAACGAGAATTGAGCCCCTTAGCGTTCTTACCATAGTGACATGATGGTAAATCGATCCACAAATATGTGGACACATTGTGCTCTTCTATGAAAGAAACAATAATTTTTTGCAAACATTCTTTGATGTATATTTCTGTATTTATAGAGCCAAGATTTTTTTTTATAAAATTTTAACTGTGCTAAACTTATCCTCAACATTTCCTCGATACATCTACATTTTGACCAGGAAGCTGCGAAAAATCTGCCAGTACATATGTACGTTTCGTCGCCTCTTATACAACATGAGTTTGCTTCCAATTGTCGTGCCTTATTTATGGCATTTCTGTCTGGAATTTTTTGAACTTTATATGTTTTAAAGCCTGCATTGGCTTTAGCTTTTCGTACCAAATAGTCGGAGCACTGACTTAACCGGGCTACTTTTCTAACATGTGAGTTTGGAGCTCTTCTATATATGCTTTTAATTTTCTTGGCTTTCTCAATATCATATAGACCTTCTTCCCGAACAAGGTTTTTCATTAATAGTCAAATTCTACTGATACTGTTTAATAATATTGGAAACAGCTTGACGGCAGTCCCTTATTTCTATGACCATTCGTTTTAAGATTAGTTTGAATTTTGTTTTTTAAATTTTTATTTAATTTTTGCACATGTTCTTTTTTTCACTTATTTTGATCAAACTAACAAAAAATCATTGTCATTTAAAATAATAGCTGAAACATTTTCAAAGATAACTACAAGGTAAAAAAAATTCCTATTGCTCTTATTTGACCTTTATTTTATAAAATTTTTAATTGATTTTTCAAGCTCGAGGTCTTTATAAATATTTGCTGATTTATTTATTATTTATTTAATTAAGTATTGAACCGAAGATAATAATAAAATATGTGGATGATCTATTTTGCATTGTTTCGGAATGTGCAATTAATAAAATGTTGGATTCGCTTAATCAATTCAATCCTAATATTAAATTAACAATGGAAGTGGAAGTTGGATCGAAACTCCCTTATTTGGATACATTATTGATTAGGAGAGGTAACAGTATAGTAGTAGATTGGTATCAGAAACCAATTGCATCGGGGAGAATCATAAATTATTATTCTAAAGATGCCAGACAGATTATTATGAATACGGCTAAAAATTTTATCAAAAGAGTATTAACAAAAAATAGGGAAAGAATTAAGGAGATATTAATTGACAACAATTTTCCTTTTCAAGTAGTTCAAAGTTTGCTAAATCAATTTAGAAGAAAACATAATAATAATAATAATAATAATAATAATAATAATAATAATAATAATAGTAATGATAATAGTAATAAAAATAGTTATTCAGACATAACAGACCGGAAAATTTACAATTCTATGACTTATGTGCCGCAAATTTCAGAACGTTTGAAGAAATCTAGAATCTTAGATTCTGAGAGATATGGTATAGCTCATAGGACATTTAATACATAGAATTAATAAGTGGGACATGTCAAATGTAGTATATAAAATACCTTGTAACGGTAATAATAATGAGAGTTGTAAAAAGGTACGACAAAGAATAAACTTAAGACGAGAATAGCTGGACATAGATCGGACCAAAAGTATAGAGACAATATTAATTCACAGAAAACGGTTTTGGCAACACATTGTTCTAAATCGAATCACTATCCAAACTTTGAAAATGTATCAGTTCTAAACATTGAACATAATTACAAACGTAGATATATGTTAGAAATGCTGCAGATAATAAATATTCCAGGAACACAAAGAATTAACTTTAAGGCAGACACAGATAATGTTGCTCAGAACTATAGGCGTTTAATACACAAAAAATAACATTCTCACAAGCTTTAAATTTAGTAATACATATTTTGTGTTAATATTTTGTTATGTTACATTTTTAATATAATAATTTTTATGTTAATTTTTGTAATACTACGTTTTTAGAAAAAAATTTTTTGAAATGTTTATAAAATATTTTTATGTTGGAAAATTATATAAAATTTTGTAAAAAACACACAATTTCTTTCCTGAAGATGCTACACAAAGGAGTAGCGAAATATTGAATAATAAATAAATCAACAAATATTTATAAAGACCTCGAGCTTGAAAAATTAATTTAAAATATTTATAAAAAAAAAATAAATATTGCTTTCGAAAAAAGTTAAAAAGCAAAACGTGTATTAAGATTTTTTTCGATCTCTCTCCTGCGTCTGTATATGAAGTATTTTTTAATTTTGATCAAAAAAAGTCAATTTAAACAAAACACCACTTTTTAGAATTTTGTCTGGATGTCTTTCTTGTTGTCTTTTTTGCCTCGATGGGGTTAAAAACTACTTAATGAATTTAAATAAAATTTCGTATTGAGGAACCTTAATACCTGGTCTAAAATAAAGCGTATTTTTTCTCGCAAGATTACACTCGTATCTGATTTCTAAAAGTAAATAGCAAAAAAATAAACAAATAAAATGGTATTAAAAATCAACCTGAATTATAAGAAATTATAAGATTATAAGAAATAAATGCTTATAAAGTAGCTAATACACGTCATGTTTTTTTCATCTGACTTTAAAATTTGAAAGGCATATGTAAATTTGCATGTCTGTCAAAATTGCACTTTTACAGACAACCGTCGCTAACTGCTTTCCAGCAGCAGAGATTTCTGCCAACGACTGTTGCCAGATGTTTTGACAGACGAAAATAGAGCGCGCTCTAATTGAAATTTTGTCAGATGTCTCAACACATGTTTTTTTTTACAGAAGTAATGTTTTAAAGGTAATACACGACATGTTCGTATTTATCGGTGTAAAATTCGACAAGTCAGATGTAAAAAACATGCTGTGTAATAGCTGCTTAGGGAGTATAAATGAAGCTACACTAACAAGGACATAACAAGAAATATATTGCAAAAATATTGTTGGAACAGCCAATGTTTAGTTAATTATAACTTTGTTATCTCAAAAAAATGTTTGCTGGTCAGTCATACTTTTGATAGTTTTATTTTGTATTTTTTTTCCTCAATTATTTTGTATCTGTTTGGTTTTCTAAGGATAAGGAAATAAATGTTCTATTCGGTTTTTGGTAGTCGAGCATAAATCAAGGATTTCGTGTTTATAGAAATAAAGAAAAAGAAATGAAAAGCAAACTTAAACCAACAAACAAATCGTACTTATTTTATACTTTGGTGTGTCTTACAGTATATGTTGATTGTGGCTTTTCTTTATTCTTTCTTTTTCTTTTTTGCAAAAAAAACAGCAAATTTAAGCAAATAATCTACCAAACAGCTTTAGTGTTCGACGTAACAAATACAGCCAGTTAAGTGTGCAAGTGTGTATTATGTGTTGGGAAAACATAAAGAAAAGGGTTGGGAAAATATATTTTACAATATAATAAATATAAATAGAAAATCTTAACTATAAATATTTTTTTTTTTTTTATAAATAAATAGTTGCATTGACCTTTGCTCAAGGAAAAAAATGGTTTTAAAATTTAGCCCCCCAAAAATTCATGGACAAACTTTAAAGTTTTAGTTAAAGTTTGTGGAACAAATATTCATACATTTGTGATTTTTAAAAACTTTTCGACTATTAAAAAAATAATGATCAAAAATAAAATCTTAAATCTTATTACTATAGGATTGATAAAAAAAATGTCACGTTAAAAATGTTTCTACGAAATTCTTCAGTTTAGGATGTAATTCATGGTGTTAACAAATTAACGATAAACTTAAATTTCACACAGCATTTTTTTAATAAACATTTTGCACAAGTGTGGCTAAATTTTGTTTGCTGCAGTGTTAAATTTCCTTCTTTAATGCACGATTGATTGTGAGCTTGTTTTCCTACTACTCTGTCTTTAAATAACCTTTTTAAAATAAGTCCACTAGTTTTAAGTCATCCTATCACTGAAACGAGAATTCCTACGACCAGAAAATTTCTCATGCTGTAATTTATCTGTTTGACATGCTGTATCGCAGGTGGCGCAGTCTTGTTTAAGCCACATGCCATCCACGTAAATAATTTCGCGATATATGAAAGAGTACTAGTTAAAGTCATGCCTGTCCTGAATTTTGATACTTGAAATACTTACCAAACAGAGAAACGTTGTTCATCAATAAAAACTCATTTTTCTCTCCGCGTAACTGTTTAAGCGAAATTTCAACGTAACGCAATTTTCTATGCCGATTGGTATCCAAATACCGTAGCGGAATTCAGTCGCGAGATAAAATCTATTTTATTATACCCTTCACACAGTGAAAAAGGGAATATATAGGTTTGTCATTCCGTGTGAAATTTCTACAATTTTCATTTCCGATCCCATAAAGTATATATTTTCTGAAAGCTTATGAATAGGGAAGTCGATTAAGCTCTGTCCGTCTGTCCGTGTGTATATTGAAATCAACTTTTTGAATCCTCCCGACATCGCTTGGACCCGGGTAAGGTATTAAAATATCAGAAATATTCGGAAGTAGATTGGTATTGAAAATCAGAAACATCGGTACATAAACAACTGAGATATGAGCAAAAATCACGACCACCTCGATTTTTTTTTTCACAAAAACAACATTACAACAACAACATACATACATACAAACGTGTATACTGGTTAGAGAAAACGTGGCATCGAATCCCAACTGAGCCAAAAAAAAATTTTTTTTAATTTTAAAAAAATTACGCCCCTTTATTCAATTTTAATTGAATATCAAGTGCAAAAACCTAAATATTATAATTTTTTTATGGGCGTGGCGTTGCCCACTTTTCTAATCACGAAATTGTAAAGTCATAACAGCTCAATATGTGTGCAAAGTTTCAGAAGAATCGGACCAGTGCAAGTATCTCAAAATTATAATTGTTTTTATGGGCGTGGCCCTGCCCACTTTTCTAATCACGAAATTGTAAAGTCATAATAGCTTAATATGTATGCAAAGTTTCAGAATAATCGGTCCAGTGCAAGAATCTCAAAATGATACCTATTTTTTATGGGCGTGGCACTGCCCACTTTTCTAATCACGAAATTATTTAGTCATGACAGCTCGATATGTGTGCGAAGTTTCAGAAAAATCGATCAAGTGCAAGTACTTAAAAATTAAAACCTTTTTTTATGGGCGTGGCCCAGCCCACTTTTCTAATCACGAAATTATATGGTTATGACAGCTTAGTATGAATGCAAAGTTTCAGAAAAATCGGTCCAGTGCAAGTACCTCAAAATTTAAACTTTTTTAGGGGCGTGGCCCCGCCCACTTTTCTTATCACGAAGTTTTTTAGTCATGACAGCTCGATATGTGTGCAAAGTTTCAGAAAAATCGGCCGAGTGCAAGTAGCTAAAACTGATAACTAATTTTTTATGGGCGTGGCCCCGCCCACTTTTTTTCACCCATAAACACTCGCTGGTATGTATACAACAACTTACCAAAGTTTGAGCCCTATCGGTTTTACAGTTTCGGAGTCAATAGCTAACACACACAGAGAGTTTCACTTTTATATATATAGATATTATTTATATTTTTATTATTATTTTTTTTTTAATTTTTTTTATTATTTTTTTTATTATTTTTTTAATTTTTTTTTTATTTTTATTTTTTTATTTTTTGTTTGTTTTATATATGTATATGTATATTATATATATAATAATTTTTTTTTGAATTTTTTTTAAATTTTTTAAAAAAAATTTTTTTTTTCGTTTTTTTAACATACATACGTGTACGTATTTCATATGGGATGAATGGTGATACAAGCAACTGTTATTGCATGACTACACGTTGTGAAGGGTATATAAGATTCGGCATGGCCGAATATAGCACTCTTACTTGTTTTTTCCTATGCTGTTATTTTAAGAGACATATTCTCTCAACAATGTTTCCATGTTTTTAATAAAATTTATACAACAACAAGTTACATATATACTTTTATATCCTGCACCTGTAGTGTCATTCCATTTGTTATTTCAACAATATTCATTTTCAAACGAAAGTATATACTTTCTGAAAGTCATAAGCTTTGGAGTCGATTGAGACATTTGTGTATGTTGGTAGAAATCAACTTTTAAAAGCCCACACATGTTGAACTGACTGGTACCAGGTATCAGTCTTTGGAAATATGAGGGTATGAATTGCTATTGAAACCGACCGAAAGTATATATTTTCTGAAAGCGTATGACTATGGGAGTCGATTGAGACTTTTTTTGTATGTCGGTAGAAATCAACTTTTAAAATCCCCTGACCGGTATCAGGTATCAGTCTTTGGAAATATGAGAGAATTAATTGCTATTGAAACGGACCGAAAGTATATATTTTCTCAAGTCGATTGAGTCATACAAAAATGTCGTTCAATAAATTTATATATGAGTAAAATCCAGTACTTAAACCCAGCAAAAAAAATTAGAAGTAGTGCAAAGCGAATTACATTTTCAAGACTTCTAAATCAATTGTGTAAAAGCATTCATTCTAAATGACTTCCTAAATGTGAATTAATTTGTCATAATTGATGTGTTCAAAAATGAATGTAAATCATGCTAAATATCTTAAACAATTCATGTAAACAAACAAATTCAACTTATGAAACATCCGATGCTTCTCATCAAATATGCATGAGTTGTAAATATGTACTTAGAATTGAGTGCAGTTCATTAATGTATTCATGTAAACACATGATCTCCAATGACACGCTAATGTTAAAATCATTAGTGTTTTCACTTAAATTAAATCACTTCGTCACCAGTTGAACCCCTGCAAATCCACTTTTTTGTCATAGATTTTTTTGCCGGGAAACTGTACCCCCTTCAATTCCATTAATATTTTTGACAAATGAAAGGGCCTTAGTAGAAGAATACAGTAAACTATGAACATGGATTCCTAAATAAAAGATGGCTTCCTAAATAATCAAATGAAGAGGCTTGATCATTAGCATACAGTAAACTATGAAAAAATGTAAAATCAAAGATAAAGTTTAAAACAAAATGGTGGATATTCTCTTCCTTAACCTTATCAATATGGATATTAAATAAAGGGACTTAGTAGAATACAGATATCTATGAAAAAAGAAAATTCAAATTCAATGATGGCATAATGGCATATTCAATATGAAATCTAAGCTATGCTACGATGTTGTTCTTATGCCTATGTACATTGTAGTGAAGGGTGTTATTAGATACGGCGCTGTCAAATAGAGAACTCCTACTTGTATTGCCTTCGATTTAATTTTGGACTGTTTTTTTTCAGTAGGCTGTTGTATATAAAATTCTCTTTGATCCTTAATGCTCAATTTTAAGCTGTCAGTTGGTAAAACTGTAAGGGTTGTTAAGGGTTGCCAGCACTTTAATGCACAAATTAAAAATATTTCCTTAATTCAAAATTAATCATTTATTGATTTGCTACATATTTTGCTACTATTTAAATAAACACCATGAAACTTATACAACATTCGCATTGACAAATCATTGAGCTCTTAAAAGTTTTCTATAAAACACATTACAAGCAAATGTTTTTATGCGATAAATACAAGTTTTTATTGCCATGAGAAAAAAAGAAAAAAAAAACAATCACAGAAATAGCAACAATGCAATAACTTTTGTTTAATCCACCCAAAATGGAAATAACAAAAAAAAAATATAAAATAAAATAAACGAATTTAGTAAAACAACACATGTCTTCAAGTCTTTTGTTCGTCTTTTATATTAAAGTTTTCAATTTTTAAGCGAAAATAATGATGTCGCAATCCATGAAAACTCTGTCGAATGGCGTCGTCATGTGTTGCTCTAATATGTTTGGGAAAGTAAATTATTTTTAGATTTGGCTAAAGGAAACTTTAAAACTGCAAAAAAAAAATATATATATCAATTTAAACAAACTGCCTGTTCAACGATGTCGAAAGAAAACACAAGCGAACTTTCATTCGTACAAATATATTGAAAACAACAACAAAAACTAAAAATTTGTTTTTGTTTTCAACGTATTTGTACGAATGAAAGTTCGCTTGTGTTTTCTTCCGACATCGTTGAACAGGCAGAAATTTTTTGTGTTTCTTTTTGCTAAATATAGTTACAATGAAAATATCTACTCAGAAATAATTTACTTTTAAATTGTTTAAGGAAATTTAATAAATTATATTTTTCGGTAGATGTTAGATGAGTTTTGACCCTTTATGTTTTTGCAAAAACAGGTTATTTCTGAAAATATTAAGTTTTTCAAGATTTTGAATTAAAAAAAGATTACATTAGATTACATAGTACAGAGTGGACTAATAACCACTATGGGGTTAACATTTATTAACTTTTTCGTTTATATATTTAACGTAGGTGCAAGGTGTTCTAACATGTCATAATGTTCTAGGATTTCACAATAGTTTAAAAAAATTTGTTGTTGCCTTTCAAGTTAAAACTGTCCTAAAATAATACTACTGTGTATGGTATGTTTATTGTGCTGTCATAACTATTTAGATACCGGTGGCGATCGTCTAAGAATTTGCTGTAATATTTGTAAGCCTCCCCTCCGATATCCTTTTCAAAATATCTGTTATCAAAACTTAAGACAAATCGGCGATTTAAATTTGATACATCACACTTCGTTATGTATGGCCGCTCACAACAGTCATATTTTTGTATGTTATTATTTTGGAACTGTTGAATTTAGGACACCATGTAAATAAAGCAATTATTTTATTTTTTTTCTCAAATCATAAAATATGCCAAATAAAAATTTGTCCACACTAAGTATGTAATATAAAGTCACTTTAATAGTCCTCGTTTTCAGCCTTGTAATGATGCGCTCATTTTAATGCATTTTCCATAACATCTTTCAAAATTTGTGGCTGTAGCGTTCGAATTTCTGCAACAATGTTGGCCTTGAGTTTAAGGATTGTCCCGCTCACATATACCCGCTTCTTTAAATAACTCCAAAGAAAATAGTTATGTGCTGGCATATTTATTTCAGACTTTATTTGAATTATTCGCTCTTCAAAAATTTGACTTAAAAGTGCCAATATGTTTCGAGGAGCGTAGTCAGTGGCTTCATCCTGCTAAAGCCACATCTCTAGAACTGTATTCAAAAGTAGGACGTAAAAATTTTTCTATCAAAAAACCTATAACGCTCACCATTTACGGTTACAGCACTCTGTCTTTATTTTCGATGAAGTAAAGCCCAATGAAATTTTAAGGTGTAATGCCACACTAAACTGTACACTAGGGGTAAAACCAAAATAAGGTCGTATCACCACGCTGCACACTTGGTTGAAATACATAGTTTTTAAGGGAAGCTCTGTTAGGATATTTTTCCATTACCTTTCACCTAATACCAATACAGTTTAATAAAAGAAAGCATTTTTAAGTATATTTCACTGCAGTTTTATTACAAATAAGGGAATTTAAGTTAAAATATAGGCAACATATGAGAACCTAAAAATAACTATTTTCGTGATCATGGTCACCATCTGCTTGATCATCATCATTATAATCATCATCATCACTATTATCCTCATTATCATAATCATCATTTTAATCGCACAAATTTGGTTTTGTTTGGAACTGGAGATATTATTAAATCCATTGCCTGTTCTGGAAAACTTTGAACCTTCTTTGGAGGCAACTTTCGCATGCTTGAAATAATTGGGTCAGAGCTTATTAAAAATAAATTAAAAACATCTTTAAGGGATTTTTTGCAACTGCACTTTTGTGAATGAAACTCTCTATATTTCTTAAAATATTTATTCCGAGCTTCTTGCGCTTCTTCCGATAATAGCCCAATGGGTAAGGGAGCATTATTAATTTCGTTATCGTGAATTAGGTACTTGTGCAAAGTGGGTGGCATATTATACCATGGATATTTTTCAACAAAAAGCTTGGCTGTATTATGTGCAAATATTTTAAAGCTTTCACTTTAGATTTCATTGCCGCTGGATATTTTTATTAAGTTCAAATCTGTTTTTGTTATTTCGGCGGATTTTTCTGCGTTTTGGAAAAAAACGTCTTGCCGTATTCCCATCATTGGTATTTCCCAAATCACTTCTAGCCTGCGACTTCTTTTAAGGCATTTTATATGCAATATGCAAAAGACATTCAAAGAATCTGATCCAGCTATGACGAACATGTATGCCGAACCTTAAACAAAATTATCCGCTTTAACCGATAACTTCAAATTTCACTACACTATCATTATTTAAAAACAAAGAATATTATTAAAAAACAAAAAAAAAATAAAGAATATTATTAAAAAACAACAACAACATAAAGAATTTTATTGAAAACATGAACAACAAAAATTAATATACAAGAACAGTAATAATAACAACAGCAATAGCCAGACCATATTTTTTTTTTGGTAAATCAGCGCAACGACACTTTTTATAAATAAATTCATAACTTCTAAAATGCAATCTACATTTTTGCAATATATTAGATTTATATTTGTTCTGTAATAAAACCACAAATCTGGACACAAATTTAGACGAATAATAACTATATGTCCACTTAAACTATGAAAATAAAATTTTTTTTGAACTTCTATTATAAATCACAAAAACAAAAACACTTCCACACCAAATTTGTTACACAAACTTTACCATGATATTCGCAAAACTACATGACCTTGATAGTTCCATAGCTAAATTGGTCACTTTTTTTAATAACTTTGTAAAAAATAAGATTTTTAACGAAGTAAATTTTCAGTTTTTCTGTATTTTTTTCAACAAAATTGCAAAAATCTTTGATTTTGATCTCTCACTGTAAACACACCAAAGCACTTTAGATATTTATTTTTTTAGCTAGTGATGTCTAAAAACACTCTTTATAAAGAAAATATTTTTATTTTTTAGAACTTACTGATCCCAAACTTATTGCATATGATGTGGAACCTTTTTTTAACTATATCGAAAATCTAAAGATGTAGTTCTTATTGTTTTTTTATGCACTACATGTTATAGATAGGGCCATTTTGATATTTTCAAAAATTGTGAAAGAGTTGTATCCCTACTGTACACATAATGGAGTGAAATTATCGTTGAATTATGAATTTCTAATTAACTAATTTTGGATTTTCAATAAAATTGATTTCATTTCTGGCCAACTGTTGTAATTAAACTGTAAAATGTAGACGTTGCCGCTGATTTTTAGGTTTCGGGTTTTGCACCATTTTACATTTTACGGGAATAATAATAAATATTTTTTTGAAATGCGCCGTATTGACGTACAAGCCATTTCTAGTTGAGCATAACGCCTTCTGGTATATGCTCTTAGGGTTTCGTTAATACTGTTTCAATATTTTCCGCATTGCCTTTCGAGGCAAACTTTTTACAGTGCTATAGTGGTTGTGACGGTGAACTAAAAAACAAATCATTGCTTCAGAGGTTGATATTGTGACGTTCAAATGTCGACGATATGCTCTTTGTCTTAAAATAATTGTTAGCTGATTTAAATTTAATTTCGAGTATTCTGTTTCGTTGTTCAGTTGTGAATCTCTCCATTATTTATAATATATTTGCTCCAGGTGTTATTTCCATAATCTGGAAAAATTTAAATCAACGAAAAAGTTATTTTTAAACTTTTGGCTCAACCTGCCAAAAAAAAAAATACAGGGTTCTGATAACGGATTCTATTAGAGACAAAAAAACATAAAACATCTGGCGGCGTTTAGGCAGTAAATTGTTATATGCATAAAAAGTAAAAGCGCTATATTAAGTTTTGTCGAATTCGATAATTCCCTTCACCATCTTACACATATGAATAATGATCACATTGTAGCTTAGCCTAGATTTCAGTTTTAATGTTATATTTACGCCATTTTTCTTTATTATTTTTGACGCCATCTTTGATTCAAAATGTTTACATAGTTAACTGTATTTCATTGGATACACATATTGATGGGGTTAAGAAAAAAACTATTCGTCATTTTGGATTTTAATTTGTTCATCGTGTACTGTATTCTACTGGTCAAGCCCTTTAATTTGGTACAAATATTGAGGGAATGGAAGTATGTAGGTACAATTTTAATTACTAGATCCATATGCACATTAATTGTAAGCCATTTGGTGGTGAAGGCCATCATGGTGTGTTTAAAGTGCAAGCCATTCAGTTGATACCTATATTGACTTCTAGAGGCTGATAAATATCGATTTTCGTTTATACATTTTACCTAAAAAACCGAAGCCGTTGTATTTTTGTGTTTATATCTCAGTTAGTTTCAAAGGGACTTAATAGTTTATCTCAGAAATAATTTTACAGATTACGGCTTGCAATTTGGTGTCTTTAGCGGGTACAAAAATTAACTGAGAGCTTTGGGAACTTTATATATTTTTCCAAATTATTTTTGCCTATAACTTTGCCAATTAGTGGCCGACTTGTCCAAGATTTTTTGACGAATTCTCCTAAAGGCATATCATAGCCAAAAAGAATAACAAACGTTTCTGAAAAATTTAAATTTTTGTGGTAAAAATTTGGAAAAAAAACAGTCGTGTTTATTTGCTCAGATCTCAGAAAGTTACGGAGCAAATATGCGGAATTTCAATATCAGATTAATTATCGAACATTTCTAAAACTACGTTTCTGATACTACATGCAGGTCTGTGCAACATGTGGGGGCTTCTTAAAATTGATATCAACCAATATATGAACAGGTAGACATCGCTTAATCGACTCCCCTATTCATAAGATATCAAAAAATAAAGGGTCCGCCATCTAACGTTTTTTTTCAACTAGTGCTAATTTTGTGAATGGTAACACCCTGATCATGTCTGATTTGACAGATAATTAGTTTTATCCTTCCGCTGAACGAATATAGTTGTGTATACGCTTCGCTAAGCGGGCCTGCGATCGACTTATAGAAGATGCCGATTTTGCCAAAAAAAATCATCTTTTCAGATGAAGAATTGGGCCATTTTTCTTTGAAAATGAGCAAGGAGTGGCCGTAGTCAATGGCGATCGTTATCGGGCCATGTCGAACGAATTTTTGTTCACAAAAATTGAAGAGGAGGATATTGGCAACATTTGGTTTTAACAGGACGGCGTTACGTGCCACACAGGCGAAGCTACACTTTTTTTATAGCTTTAAAAAAAAAGTAATTTGGCGGACCCTATATATACTTTATGGGGTAGAATAATGAACAAATTACAAACGGCATCACACGTGAAGGGGGTATAATATAAAAAGACGCTGCTTTCATTAAACTTGTTTGTAACAGGTGTTTTAACAAGGTGAACACCGCTGTATATATCCATTTATTTAAATGCGTGTGTGAAATAATTATGTAAAACAAATACGTTTATTTCTATCGTAATGTTTTATTCTAAAGCCTGCTGTATTTAGACATAAAATGCGTGCATATGTGTACAATCCCTCTTACACACACTCTATATATGTGCGTATTTTCCTTATCTCGGTTAGAATTGTTATGTAAGGATTCTTTAAAAATCTTTAAATGCCTTATGTAATGTAGTTTTATCTTTAAGTTTTTCCTTTCCTGTGCGGGTATGTATTAACATTCTTTAGATTATTTTTGTAATATTTTTAAAAATAACTCGCAGTTGTTAATATAAGCTCACGACCATTATATAAGTTATTTTGCGTGTCTGATGCTTTTAACAACAAACGTATTCTAATAATATATATTTATTTATTCCCTGTAGCTCAGGGGCGGTTGCTTAAAACATACTTATATATGTATGTCATTGCAGAGGAATAAAATTTGGCAGGCAATTATTCATAGTTATATGAAAAAAGAAAAGAAAATAGCTCACGTATACTTATATTCAAGACCTGGTGGCATACAGCAGAACAATAAACAGAAAACTTTATGAAATATTTAGTTTTTTTTTTCTTAGGATCACTATTCAAAATCTAAATTACTACGTAAAATCAAGGACAAATAAGAGTGCTGTGTAGGGATGTACCGTACGCCAATAAATTGTCTTAAACATGACTAAAAGAAAAAAAAAGCCTTAAGGTTATGCTGAGGTCTGAACAAAACAGATTTATATACAAAATAGAGACAGTTGTAGTTTTGTTTTGCTTTTATCTTTTCAATTATTTATGTATAATGTGTATAAAAGTCAATTTACACCTAAGCAAAATGTAGAATGTTTTTTCAAAATCTAGTTGATTTCCCATACAAGATAAAATCTACTTTCTCAGAAAAATACAATCAGCACAACGCTGTTCCGATGTTGATGAAGGTATTGTAATGAAGTCACAACGAGGAGTGCTTCAAAGGAAGTTTTTCCCATAAACGGTCCAATGTTTATCAAAACCTAGCTTATTCTGAAATTACCTTTCTAAAACAAAATTCAATGTATCAAGTAGCAAACATTGAAGAGCCTTCATCTCTAATGCCAAGGGTATATATGGCTTTGTCATTCCGTTTGTAATTTCTACAATATTGATTTCCGACCCCATAAAGTATACACTTTCAGAAAGCTTATCACTAGGGAAGACGTTTGAGCTATGTCCGTCTGTCCCTGTGTTGGTTGAAATCAACTCTTAAAAGCCCACACATGTTACTCAGATCTATATGTGATATCAATCTTTTAAAAATATTCGGAGCTGAATCGCTATTAAAATCTAGCAAGATCGCCCCATTACTTTCTAACATATGAGCAGCTAAGCACGACTGCCTCTTTTATTTCAGCCCCAGGATAATTTATAGAGACGTTTGTTACTATTCAATACCTTTAAATGAAAAATGTGTGTGTAATATCGATGCCTAACTTCCTCAACCTCGTAACTTAAAAAAATACGGTTTTGACTTTTAGTTATCATTTTTAGCTACTTGCACTTGACCGATTTCTCTGAAACTTTGCACACACATTGAGCTGTCATGACTTTACAATTTCGTGATAAAAGTGGGCGGGGCCTCGTCCATAAAAAAGTCATAATTTTTAGCTTTTGGCACTTGATATTCAATTTAAATTCAAAATGCATTTTTATTCATTAAGGGGCGTAGCAGCGCGCGCCGGGCTTTTCTAGTTACAAACAAAAACGAACCAAATTGTTCGAAAAATACAAATTTGTAATCTTAGGGAAATATTTTGTAGGGATTACAAACGTACAATTTGTTAGAGGGAAAGGTTGTCGGTAATGAGACAACAGGAAAGGGTACTCGTATCATATAACTTACATTATTTATTAATACTTATTTATGTATGTAGAAGTGAAGATATCCTCTTAACGAGTCCTTTGGTTGAAACGTCCGGTCTGGTTGAACGTTGAAAAGTTAAATAATAATAACGAATAAATTTCATAATTTTGGCGCTTTCGACTAGAAGACTCGTTATTTATATCTCGTTTCAATAAAGGAATTCTCCATAGTCCGTGCAGAGACGGGAATACTGACTACATTTTATACAAATTGGAATACTTAAATAGTATACGATAATTCATAATAAATAAAAAAGGAGAGATAACATACAAATTAGATTAAAAAAAAGTATTTACACTGCTTTAACCGATATGATGTGCCTCGTGGGATATTCTTACGAAATTTTGGATAAAGCGGTTACTAACCGATAAAGTTACAGGCAAAAATAATTTGAAAATTAAATATTTGTTTAAATATAATCTAATTAATGTTTTAACATTCTATAGACACCATAACACAAGTCGTAGTCTTCAAAAATTTAGCTGAGAAAAACTATCAAATCGGCTTGAAACTAATTGAGATATCAGCACACAAATTTAAAAACCTTGGATTTTTCCTAAAATTTGCAAACGAAAATCGATCTCTTTTAGCTGTTGGAAAACACAGAAGAACGATATGGGTAAATTGGCTAGAAGAATATAAGAAATTTTAAAAAAATTATAAGTCCAAGATGGCTGTCACTACAAAGTAGCGTACAATTAAATTACATATGGGTCAAATTTAGTAATTAACAAGTAACAGTGTTCTATTCGGCCTTGCCGAATCTTATACACCCTTCACAACGTGTAGTCATGCAATAACAATTGTTTGTATCACCATTCATCTCATATAAAATACGTACATACATGTAAAAAAATACAAAAAAAAAAAATTACAAAAAAAAAAAAATTACAAAAAAAAATATATTAAAAATTAAAAAAAATTACAAAAAAAAATTAAAAAAAAATAGATAAAAAAATAAAATATAAATAATATATTAAATAAAATAACATAAAATAAAATTTTTTTGGCTCAGCTGGAATTCGATGCCACGTTTACTTTACCCAGTATATTTATATGTATGTTGTTGTTGTAATTGTGAAAAAAACGAGGTGGTCGTGGTTTTTGCTCATATCTCAGAAAGTTATGGGGCGATTGTGCTGAATTTCAATAGCGATTCATTCCTGGATATTTCCAAGAGATTGATACCATACTTATATCCGAGGAAGATATAGTTGCTTCTAAAAGTTGATTTCAACCAACACACGGACAGGCGGTCAGGGCTTAATCGACTCCTCTCTATTCATAAGCTTTCAGAAAATATATACTTTATGGGGTCGGAAATGAAAATTGTAGAAATTACAAACGGAATGACAAAGCTATATATACCCTTGTGCACCACAGGTGAATGGTATAAAAACGAAAGAACTTTGCCAGTAGAATACAGTAAACAATGAGAAAGTTCAAATCCAAGATGACATCTAAAACAAAGTGGCGAATACTTTTATTAACCCGACCAGTTTGGGCATCAAAATGAAAGTGCTTGACTAATAGAATACAGTTAAGTAGGTAAAAATTCAAAATCAAATATTGCTTCCCAAGAAATATATCATGAAGTCGGAAATCTAGGCTAAACTTCTAAGTGGGCACTGTACCCATGTATATATTGGTGAAGGGTATTTAAAGATTCGGCACGGCCGAATATAGCACTCTTATTTGTTAAGATTATACACTATTATTTAATAGCTTTTATTTTGTATTGTTAGTTTTTCAATGTGTTTGACACATTCCGAATTTTGTTAAACTTTAAAATTAAATTAAAAATTATATAACGTTTAATACAATAAGAAATACAAACAATTTAAATATACAAAAATTATGAATTTAAAAAGATTATTAATTTATTCCCAATTACACAAGAAGTTAAAGAAAAATCTACTTATTTATAATATTTGTTAAAACTACTTAATACACATTCTTACTAAGGGGTCCATTTAAAATAATTAACTCTAGAAAGTGGAGCCACTGGTAGTTTGAAATTACATGAAGAGCGTTGAGGGACATTAAACGAAATGTTGTTGATTAACCTAGGTCCTATCTCGCCAGTAATTATGCCAAAAATAAACGATATGTTGAGCGTAGTTCTTTCGCTTTTCAGAGCTGGCAGCTTAATAAGAGAGAGTCTAGCTGTATACGAAGGCAAATTCATCGAGCTAGAGTTTAATCCACGAAGACAAAAAAAGAGAAACTGGGTTTTGAACGGATTTAATAGCCTCGGAATATATTTTGTATATATAGGGTCCCATATTATAGATCCATACTCCAGAATAGGCCTTACAAGCGCACAGTACAAACTTTTAGTGACATAGGAATCATTAAACTCCTTAGCCCAGCGTTTTACAAAACCAAGTACGTCTCTGGCTTCATTGGCAGTCATAGTTATGTGTGGAATAAAATTAAGTTTCGAATCAAGTAAAATTCCAAGATCATTGGAGTTATCTATCAACCAATTCCAGCTGATAACCATTAATAACATAGTGTGCACGAATTTAATATGATTATCGTAAACGATTATAAATTTTGTAGGAAGCACGCTTTTAAAACAAAAGGTTTTGATTAAATATTATTTTTTTCGAATTTTAAAATAAATAAGAAAAAAAATTATTTGTGTTCTTTGCTAAAGTATTAAGCCGATTAATGTGAAAAGCGCGTCTCAAGTCTTTATTTTTATGATTACGAAACTTTGAAATTTTCTTATCTCGACATAAGTTGTTTGTTTTTTGTATTATTATTATTACAATGTTTGTTTAAAATTGTTGTTAGTAATCGATTTAAATTTGATAGGGCTTATGTTAGTGGTGCTCTACATAGTGGTTTTAGTTAAGCGTAGCATGAGTATATATTATTCTAAATATTTGTATGCACATATGTATGTATATAGGTGTGTGTAATATGATATTTATTTTTGTTGCTCTTTAAAAAAACTGAATGAATGAAAATGTTGTAAAAATGAACATTTACTTTTTTCTTCTCTTTTTTTTATACCCAGCAAAAAAATGGTGAGGATATATTCATTTTGTCATTTTGCTTGTAACGTATCGGAATATCCATTTTAGATCCCTTAAAGTATATATTTTCCCTATCCTGGTTTCATATAAGAACTAATCTAGCTATCTCTGTCCTTCTGTTGAAAGCACGATATAGCTAGAACCGAAAAAGTTAGAGGGCTCAATAGGGCCAGAATATTTCTTATACACAAGGTTTGTTTGGTATAAGGAAGACAGATATAGCTCGTAATGCAAGAGTAGGTCAAAAAAACAATGTCCTTCCTACATCGAATAAAATGCGATTGTGTCTAAAGGAACAAGAAAAAATATCTTTCCTTGAAAATTTATCAAATCTACACATTACGAAGGGAATTATAGATCAAAATGTACGAAAAATTATACCGCAAAGTGTCTTTTTCGGTATATTTAAAATTTAAAACTTAATTTAATTTACAATATACGATGTACGATTCTAAAATTTGGTTACATTGATTTTTGATCAAAATACTTGTAAGAATGGAAAATTAAGGGGACACGCCTACTTTTACTGCACCTCCCATATAACACTTTATCTCAAATTCACATAATTTCTTTTTGGAAGAATAAAGGTCTCCGTATTGAAATATCTAAGTTAAATTTCTAAGCAAAGACTACTTTGGAACGCCTACTTGAAGGCCTATTTCTCACATATTCAATGTGAAGAAAATTTAGAAGCCTATAAAAGCGACGAAATAATATTTATGATGTTGAAATTTTTCATACATAAATTTTTCGTCAATATTAGTATAATTCAAAAACATTTAGGTGACACGCCCACTTTTACGCCCACCTCTCATATAACGCTTTATCTTAATTTCATATAATTTCTCTATGGACAATGATTTTGAAAGAATAATGGACTCTATATTGAAATATCTAAGTTGAATTTATTAGCAGAAACTACTTTGACACGCCTACTTGAACGCCCATTTCTCATATATGTTATGCCAATGAAATTTAAAAGCGACGAAATAATATGTATGATGTTGAAATTTTCCATACATAAATTTCTCGTCAATATTAGTATAGTTCCAAAAAATTAAAGTGACACGCCCACCTTTAGTGAGCACCTCCCATATAACGCTTTATCTCAAATTCATAGAATTTCTTTAAGGACAATGATTTTCAAAGAGTGAAGGACTCTATATTAAAGTATCTAAGTTGAATTTATTAGCAGAAACTACTTTGACACTCCGACTTCAACGCCCACCTCTCACATAATTTACTGTTAATGAAATTTAAAAGCCTATAAAAATTACAGAATTATACGTATTAGATGATAAAATTTCGCATATATATAGCTTTCTGGTAAATTTTATTATGCCAGAAAATATAAGTGAGAAGTGCACTTTACTGTCCAGCTCCCTTATAGGGTTTAATTATACCCTTCACACAGTGAAAAAGGGTATATATAGGTTTGTCATTCCGTGTGAAATTTGTACAATTTTGATTTCCGACCCCATAAAGTATATATTTTCTGAAAGCTTATGAATAGGGGAGTCGATTAAGCCCTGTCAGTCTGTCCGTGTGTATGTTGAAATCAACTTTTTGAAGCCCCCCGACATCGCTTGGACTCGGGTCAGGTATTAAAATATCAGAAATATTCGGGAGTAGATCGGTATTGAAAATCAGGAACATCGGTACATAAACAACTGAGATATGAGCAAAAACCCAGGACCACCTCGATTTTTTTTTCACAAAAACAACATTACAACAACAACATACATACATACAAACGTGTATAATGGTTGGAGAAAACGTGGCATCGAATCCCAGCTGAGGCAAACAAATTTTTTTTTTATTTTATTATTTTTTTTTTAAATATTTTTTTTGTTTTAAATTTATTATATATATTTTAATTATTTAAAAAAATTTTTTTTTTAATTTTTTTTAAATTTTTTTTAAATTTTTAATTTTACAATGGGATGTTTTTATATATGTATGTTTTTTATATGTATGTACGTATATCATATGGAATGGTGATTAAACTACTGTTATTGCATGACTACACGTTGTGAAGGGTATATAAGATTCGGCACGGGCGAATATAGCACTTTTACTTGTTTTAAATTCGAATTATTTCTATATGGACAAAATTAAACAACAAAAAAAATGCATCCTTGAAGAAGGACTATCTAAGCTCAATTCAAACATTAATTATATAATTTTAAAAGTAGGAGGTACCATGTCCACACAAAGCTAATATTATTTTGTAACTACCTCTAGGTACCAAATTATATTCTTCAGTTTCCGTAAAAACACAATATTGTTAAAAAAAAAGTCATTAGTATCATTTCTAATGCTCAAATTCTTTCATTGAAAGACTAAATTTAAGAAAGTAAAACATATTTTGGTATAAAGAGATTATTTAATAGCGATTACTGTTAATATGAAGATAATAAATTGGTGGTGGGTATAAAAAATTCAGCACAGCCGAACACAGTGCTCTTACTTGTTTTTTTTTTTTTTTGGGTTGTGTTCATATGTATATTCAATGTTAATATATTTTAATTTTGGCTGCATTTACCTTGTACCCAATATTTTTTTACTTAATCCATCATCCATCATTATTTATTTTTGGTGTTCTTAATATATTTTTTTTCCTTTGTACAGTGAGTGGACACTCTGAGTTCATCACCATGGGGGTTCTGTTCGAAATATTTAACTGCAAAATATCTAGGACATTTCATTTTGACATAAAACATAAAACATTTCATTGAAATAAACATGAATTTAATGAATCGATTACTTTAAGTGTGACCACATCCTAAAAGCATTTTCTAAAAACGTTATATATTTGTATATATGTATAACGTCGGCTTAATATGCAAACCTGCTAATTCCCTTTTAGCAAATTTTACAGGAGAGAAAAAAAACTTCTTATATTTCATATTTGTAGATTGAGAGGAAAACCAAAGATTTATCTATATATATAAAAATCAATGTGTGTTTGTATGTTTGTTTGTGCTTTATAGACGGTTAAACGGCTGGATCGATTTCCTTGAAATTTTCACAGAATCTTTCTGTATGTCTGGAAGGAACTATAGGCTATACTTTGGTTTGAAATTGTAAGTGGGCGGTGTGACACGCCCTATTAAAGAAAAAGTATTAAATATTATATATCACGAAAGTTAATGCAGCTAGAGTCTTCAAATTAAATACGGTAAAATTTGACATCCACACGAACATTTGGGTAAAAAATGGGCGGACTTTCAGTAGTAGGCGTGGTCACATGAATTAAATACTAAATTTCGTATATTTGGAAAACGATATCGATTAGAGTACTAAAATTTAGCAAAATTTTCTGGAAAAAATGGGTATATTAGAAATAGTGGGCGTGGCACCTGTCATATTAATTAAATACAAAAATTCGTATATCTGGGAAGCGATAATAGTTAGAGTACCCAAATTTTGCAAGAGACACTTTGACGTGTATATGATTATTTGAATAAGAAATGGTTGATTTAGTAATAGTGGGCGTGGCACCTGTCATATGAATTAAATACAAAAATTCGAATATCTAGGAAGCAATAATAGTTAGAGTACCGAAATTTTGCAAGAGACACTTTGACGTCTATATGATTATTTGAATAAGAAATGGTGATTTAGTAATAGTAGGCGTGGCACTTGCAAAAAAAATATATTTTTGAACTATAAAATTGTTATTTCATAACGATGGGGGTGGCGAAGCACACCGGGTATTAGCTAGTTTAAAATAAAAAAAATAATAAAAAACAACAACAACAATAAATGAAGTAAGTAATAAAGACTGAACTAATGTACTAGATTTCGCAGGTTTTTTCTTACAAAAATTTTGCAGTGAGAGGATTTAACAGTTTTTCTTATCAAACCTTTTTACACACTTTTAAACTTAAATTGAAGGAAAACTACATGCTGGTCGACGAGGCGTATCTTTCTCTACCACACGTCATCAAAATCTTAATTTTTTTAAAAAGTGGATTTAGCAGATTTGCCGACGATATTTTAACATTTAAAATTTTTTTTAAAGATTGAGTAAGCAAAGTTTTGAGTAAGAATTTTGTGTTCACTTTGCCAGAAAATGCGACTATTTATTATTTATGGATGATGATAAAATTATTGTCATAATAGTTTTACTTAAAATATAAAAAAAACCTCAACTAATTTAATATTTTTTGAGATTATTTAAGTAAGAACTAAAAACTTTCAAGTGCTGTACTTTCTTAAAATCGTTTTAGCCATGAATTTGTGCTTAAACTACTCGTGTATCTATTATTTTGATTACAAAAGTTTTCACTTGGATTAAGAGAAATTAATTTTTTTGATAATGATTCTTAATATTTGTTTACTCTTGGCTGTTTTGGTGTTGCAGGACGTATTTATAAAATATTTAAACCTTGTTGTAAGCTAAAGTAACGTAGCTTAAAAAAAGTATCCACTAACGTATCTGTTATTTTGATCAGATGTGTATAACTACTTATCTCAAATTATTTTCAATTATTCTTGATTATTCGTTTAAACTTCCAATGACTTCTCTTCATGCAGACTACTCTGTAAGCACATTCATCTTCACTTGGCCTTAAAGTCATAACCTCGAAAACAAATATCAAAAATATTCTTTTCGTTTAATGGACATTTTGCACCACAATTATGCAAAGTTGCTTGAATTATTTAATATTCATTCCGGAAAATATTTAAGTCGCACATAAATTTCTAAATTGAACCACATTTGGTTAAATAACTTTCTTATAAGAAATTAGTGGCTGTCATTTTAGTGACGCCAAATATTTGCCATTAAATCTACCCCACATCATAATGGCTTTCTTTTACCTTAATTTATTATGTTACACAAATGTTGTAAGCCGCCGCGCCGCGTATTTTGGTCCATGTAAATTATTTTCTATAAAATAACTAATGATGTTAAATTTAAAACACAATTACTGACATACAGGGATACTCGACATAAATACAGAATTTTATTTTTATTTATTGGTTTAATTAAGTGGTTTTTCCGGAGGTAGGGTTTTTTTTTTTTAAATAAAAACTGATTTTATTTACAACAGTCACCAGGTGATGGAGTCATTAAATGTTGTTGGGAGCTTGATTTAATTTGTGGATATTATAAAATATTTATGAGATTTTTTTTGTGTGTTTCGTTTAATTAAGAAACGTCAGAATGTTATGAATGTAATATTTGTCACATGAACTTACGGGCAAGTACATGATGCACGAAATGTTTATTAAATATTTAATTAAATGAAGGCAACAATAAAATAAATTTTAAATTGCAACATTAAAGGCTATGCTCGTTTTAATTTATTTTTTTAAATATACACTTTTGATTGTCCATAATATTTTATTTTGCATACGTATGGTGTTGCCAATAAAGCGCTTAGTTTACTTTAGTGCATTGTTTTAACGCCCTCTAGTGTTTTTATAGTTTTTTTTTTAGTTTATATTTTAAAACGAAAATGTGTGAATTTTTGTTGTACAAACTTAAGTCGTAATTTTAAAATTTTATTTTATTATTGGGCGATCAGGGGTTAATAGTTCAGAGCTCAACTAATTAAGGAGTGAAAACGAAAAATTCGTAACACAGTTTTCGCCTCTAAACTTTTTTCAGAAGTATTATTTAATTTTTTTTTTGTTGATCTACAATAGTTATCTCTGAAAAATATGTCAGTTATTATATTTAATGGAAATTATGTAGATTTGTTATGGGTTTGAATAAAATGAGTGACATGCTGCTGAATTTATTAAAAAATTTCCAAAAAAAAGTTCAAGTTGGTACGACAAAAAATTGGCTAAAGTGTAAAAGCTCTATCTTCAAACTGTTTCCAATGTTAATAAACAGTTTAAGCAGAATCGGACCATTGGATGGAAAAAAGTGTCTACATAATATTCAGGGAATCATTAAAACTTGATCAGTATTAGGAAGCCTGGTTCGAGAAGAAGAAAACTTAACATGGGAGGGTCAAGAAACTTGAAAGCACATTGAAAAGCGCTCCCAACTTATCTTTTAGAAACTTAGCCCGGTTAGGTCAGTGCTCTGACTATTTTGTGCGAAAAGCTAAAGCCAAAGCAGACTTGAAAACATATAAAGTCCAAAAAATTTTAGACAGGAATGCTGCAAAGAATTTAGAAGCCAAAAAGTATGTCACAAAAATTAAAATCTAACTTCTTACAAAAGTACTCATGTTGTATAATGAACAACGAAACGTATGTATTCGCAGCTTCCGGGTCAAAATCTGTACGTTGATAATAATGGCGAAAATGTCGAAGGTAAGTTAAGGACCCAAAAGCAGAAAGTTCTTGATAAAAAGTTCTTGATATGGCAAGCTTTATGTAGTTGCGGCAAAAGAAGCTACTTATTTGTTACAGTGGCCTCTATTAATACCGAAATATATATATGTGCCTTGGAGCTAAAAGGGCCAATGTCAAAATATTTACTTTTGAGAAAATTGGAATTGAACTTTAACTTTTATAGGGGTTTTCATAGTGTCATTGGCCAGCATTTTATTTATGAAGCTGTTCTGGGTTAAGTATGACTTTAGCTGTTTTACCATAATGAAATAGAGCAAGAAAACAAATCTAATGCAATGATTAACTCAAAAGAGCAAAAAAGTGACATTGGCCCTTTTAGCTCCAAGCCACAGATATCAAAGAATGTGTGCTTTTTCCTTTCATAAGAGATCAATATGTGTCCACAAGTTTTGGCCTGATTTGACATCATGTCACAATGGTAAGATAACTCTGGAATTGTACCGCAACAAAAAAATAGTTTTTGTACCAAGAGAGGCTAATCCTTAAAATTGTCTGGAGCTAAGACCAATGGAGAGGTATTGGGATCTTGTGTAAAGCGAATTAAATAGTACAAAAAGTGTCCTTCCCTCAATATGGAAATTTTTAAAAAGAGATGGTTAAACTATTTCAAAAATGTGACTGAAACAAATATCTAACGAAAGGATTACCAAAAAAGTTCCACGAGCCTGTGTCCAAACTGTGGAATATAATATCAATTTAATAAAAAAAAAATCCAAACTCTAAGATCGACCGATTTCAAATTATAAAATTTTGTATATGTAACGATTTTTCGATGTTACTTCATAGTAAATCGCTGAACTATTAGAATTTTTGTTAATAAATATATTTTATTGAATATTTTTTTTAAATTCTCTAATGTGTTTTTGTTTTTTTTTTTGCAGTTCTCTCCAAAGGCCAGGGTGAAACCTGCCGTTATCGTTTCCTGGGCAAATGTGGTGGCTACTGTTGGATCGTTACTCAGGCAACTATTGTTTATGACAAACTTAAACCCCAAAGTGTGGTTTGTGTCAATTTTGTTATAAGGTAAGTCAGTTAAAATTTCCAATAAATCTGAATTATCACAAATTTTAGTTTTTAAACAAAAAAGTGTTAATGAGTTGTTTTTAGGAAAGAAAAGGGGATCATATTTTTTTTTTTTAACATATGAAATCTATTAAAGAAATTTGTTCATTAAATCCTTTAGGTATAAGACATTTAATCTTGAGTTGCCGTACCTAAAAGTATGCTGTACGTTTTAATTTATTAATTAAGCAACAGATGTTTTACATTACATAATTGTTACTTATATTTTCCTTAAAAGTATGCTATAGTTTTTTAATTAAATTTCTTGCTAGCAGTTTAATGTTACTTTTACTTTTGTTGCAAAACTTAAGTTTAACATGTTAAGGCAACATAAGGTAATGTTACTTATAATATTTAAAAAATATACATATAATTCGTTATTTATAAGCGAACATAAAATGTTTTATTAGTTCTGTAAATCCCTACAGATTGTCAACTTTTATGGTTGGCTACGGCCTCTTACATCCTTTTCTATTTATAATCATAAACAATAAAAAAGCAGTTAAATAAAATAAAATAAAAATCATTCGTATTATTTTTTCAAATAATATTTTTTTAATCATGCCTAGAGCACGTCAATCTTTGTAGATTTGAAGTTTAATTTTATTTAGTTCAAAACGACACCAATACCAATGTGGGATTTTTATTTATCCCTTTTTGTTTTTGTTAAGGGAGTTTTTTATTACATAAAAAGTTTGTCCATGATTTTCCATTTAAACATAAAATTTGTCCGATTACAAGAGATATTTTTGATAGTATTCTCCCAAAAAAAGATGTTTAACAAAAGAAGTTTACATCAAAAAAATATTGTTCAAAAATTCTCTATTAAATAATTTGTTTCTAAATTTTGTATAATTTTGAAGATAGTTTGAAATTTTTTATAGAAATTTTATTTATTTTTTTGTTTCATATAGATTTTTTTTATAAAAATTTACTGAAACAGAATAGGAATTTAAATTATTTTTAAGAAAAATTTTAAGAACAATTTTGATAAAAATTTTAATTAAAATTAAGAACACACTTTTAAAAACTTTTCTAAAAAAGTAAACTTATCTATCAAAAGTCATAACATTTTAAACTTTTTCAAGAATTTGCGTAAAAGGTTTACTGATGATCTGGCATAAGCACCAGTGAAATGCATATACACCAGCTTAATTAAGCCCAACAACCAAATTAATATCAAAAGTAAATTTTGGTAAAGGATTTTTATCGGTTTAATAGTCTCAAAATCAGAGCTTAATAAACATAGCAAACAAAAAGTATCATAAGAATGCGAAATATTACTCTTTGTGTCGTGTCAAAAATCTAGATTTATAAACATAAAAGATACAAAAAAGTACCAGAAAAATTAATAAAAATACCTCTTTGGTCGCCCGTTACATTTTCAGTCTCACATCGGATTAATAGTGTCAAATTTTAAAATTCAAGCTTTACAAAAGTAGAAGCACAAAAAGTACCATAAAAAGCGAAAAAGTACTTTTTGTGTTGTCCAATATATTTTAAATTGCAACTTAAATCCTTCAAAAATCTAAATCGATTAACGCAGAACATTCATAAAGGTACCGGAAAATTGAAAAAAAGTACCTTTTGGGTCTACGATATATTTTTCAACCTTAACTTGGATCAAAATCTCTCTTATGTTGTCACATTAGATTCATAAATATAGAAAATACAAAAAGTCCCATAAAAGTAGGCTAAAAGTACCTTTTTGGGGCTTCCAATATCAATATACAAATTAAAAATATAAAATGTTAAAATATTTATTTAACAATAAAATATTTAATTAGACTTGATTTAAAATGAATAAATCTACTCTTTTTTTGCATAAAAACAGATATGTTTTAAAAAGTACTAAACTCCGGAATTTCGCTATTTATTTATTTATTTATAAAATCCATATAGTAATATAAGCCAAAACTTAGGCCAATGATATTTTAAAAATTAATTACATAATGTCTGGTGTAAGCTCTATTACAAATTCGGCCTAGGAATGTTTTCCCGTATTTTCCTTTTTTGGGTACTTTTTGGCGCCTTAGAAGATTATAAAAATGTAGGCGCTAAAAATGCGATTTGATGTCCTATTGTATAATATAAGAAATAAAAAAAAAAAAATATTAACAAAAATAGGAAAAATTTTTCACGTTTTGAAGTTTTACTACAATTTATTTGTATGTTTATGTGTTAGGAAGTTATATCGTGTACCAAAATATGTAATATTTTTATAGAAAACATCTTCAACAAAAAGTACCAAAATATAGTTTTTTTTTCCCGCATAGCTCCTTCGGGCTTAAACCTTAAAACAAAGGCAAGACACTTAACAGCTTATTTTTTTTTTTTAAGTAAATCTGTACCATTTTTGGTTTAGCAGGTATAAGGTTACCGATTTAACTCGGCTTTATCCTTTTTTCCCCGTTTATGTTAGAACTTCCAAAAGTCCCTTCTTAATGGAGCTATAGGAAATTGGAACCCACTGCCATAATTTTATGGCTCTAACTTTTTTTGTGTTTGGTTAGTGAATTAGTTAATCGGTAAGTCCTTTATTTTAATTTTAGGTTATGTCGACTTAAGCAGTTATTCATTTTTGCTACCGACATATAGATTAGCGAAAACCCAAACCTCGCATATCGGTGTGTGTGACTACATTTTGGGCATTTTGCAGCAAAGAATCTCAGTTAATATTTTTACATAATTAAAGTATAAAACACTTTGACAGTGATAAACTAGATTTTTACTTAAATATATGATGTAGTTGTTATTGTGTTCGCGTCATCATTTAAATTATTTCCTTCCATGTGAAAAGAAGGAGTAGCCGGAAGAAGGTTTATATGATACAAGCTTGCGTACAGACATTGTAGTACATGGATATGATTTTTATATACGATTTTATAAAGGCTAAATGGCTTTTCTTTTGTTGTGGTTTTTTGTTTTTGTTCCTTTTTTTTTCTTTTACAACAACAATTCATTGTTATTTATCTAAATACTGAAGTACTTAAGTAGAATGTACGAATAAATGAAAGTTTGGTTGGTATTGGGATGAATAAATGAAGAGATTGTTTGTATTTAAAAAGGCAAAGATTGTGAGCGAATACATTTGTGTATTAATAAAAAATGTCTTGTGACGAGTTTAAATAACCTTAATAAATTCTCAGGCACACACATGCACAACACACTCATATCTATAAATATTATCTAATAAATATTATTTTATTTTTTTCTTATATTTTTTTTTAATTTTTTACTACATATTGCTTGAAAAGAATGATTGAGGAAGTTATGCGTTATTTTTTATTTTATTATTCAAGATTAAATTGAAATACGTGGTCATAAAACAAAAATTTCATTAAAAAAAAAAAATGTAGAAGAATATTTAAGGGACATGTCTAATTTTAATGAGTCCTAGTAATTATTTTTAAGGTTATAAATACCTTAAAAGTTTCTATAAATGCGTTCCTTCCGAACTAACATTAATCTCGGATATTAGTAAGCCGCGTTCTTTGGCTTATTAAATTTAATTAATTTGAATATCTTTAAATTATAATGTACTAGCCGCTCTGTACGTGCTTCGCTACGTATCAAGTGAAATAATAAAAAACCTACATGCATTAGGTCCGAAGATATAATATTACCGATTTTACCCGTTTTTAGCCATTTTCCCCCTAAATTCCAACATTTCATAAAAGTACAAAAATTCATTATAGATTGTTTTAAGGAGAGTAAAACTACGTTTTTACTTTTTTCCTCAAAAATAAATGCTGTTCCACAAAGTACCAAAATTCAGTTTTTACCGTTTTATCCCCTTAAAACTCAAAATTTCCAAAAAGTACCAGACACCTATCCAATTATTTTTAGCAGGCTCTTTGGACCTTTCTGAATTTTTCTGATATCTCTATTAAGCCCGGAGATACTGAGTTACCGATTTTACCCTTTTTTACCCGTAAACCGCACGAAAACTTCACATAAACCATCTACTAAATAGTCCGAACAAAGCCTAAACAATTGGTTTGAATAGGTGAGCCCGTGCTCGAGTTCTAAAATCACAACGCCCTTGCAACAATTTTATATATATATAGGTTTCTTCCAGGAATTTTCAAAACATACTGTTTTAAATTTAAATTTTTATAAGTTAAAAGTATACTGTGAAATATTAAAAACTACTATGTTAACTTAGTTTTCCAACACTAGTCGAATAGAATGCCCTTTCATAACTAGCTACGATTTCATGATCATCTATCTTTGGTGTCTAAACTTAAGAGCGCTGAAAACAATTTCAATATATTTGTTTACAAGCTGTTTCACATAGCTCAATATGTGTGCAAAGTTTCAGAAAAATAGGTGAAGTTCAAGTAGCTAAAAATGATAATTCTTATATGGGCGTGGCACTGCCCACTTTTGTAATCAAGAAATTGTATAGTCGTGACAATTTAATATGTGTGCAAAGTTTCACAAAAATCGATCCAGAGCAAGTACCTCAAAATTATAACTTTTTTTTATGGGCGTGCCCTGCCCACTTCTCTAATCACGAAGTTATATAGTCATGACAGCTCAATATGTGTGTGCAAAGTTTCAGAAAAATATATCGAGTGCAAGTAGCTAAAAATGAAAACTTTTTTCTTATGGGCGTGGCACTGCCTACTTTTCTAATCACGAAATTGTATAATCATGAGAGCTTAATATGTGTGTGCAAATTTTCAGAAAAATCTATCTAGTGCAAGTAGCTAAGAATGATAACTTATTTCCTATGGGCGTGGCACTGCCCACTTTTCTAATCACGAAATTGTAAAGTCATAACCGCTCACTATGTGTGCACAGTTTTAGAAAAATCGTCCTAGTGCAAGTACCTCAAAATTAAAACTTTTTTATGGGCGTGGCCCTGCCCACTTTTGTAATCACGAAATTATATAGTCATGACAGCTCAATATGTGTGCAAAGTTTCAGAAAAAATCGGTCAAGTGCAAGTAGCTAAAAATGATTACTAATTTTTTATGGGCGTGGCCCGCCCACTTTTTTCCACCCATAAACACTCCCTGGAATGTGTACAACAACTTGCCAAAGTTTAAGTGCGATCGGTTTTACAATTTCGGTATCTATAGCTAACACACACACACACACACAAAGAGTTTCACTTTTATATATTTATATAGATATGAATAGATAGATAGATAGATAGATAGATAGATAGATGTTCCTTTTAATCAAAACTTTATTTTTGACTTGTAACTAAAACAATTTTGTTTTGTTGGCCATTCGGTTTACTCTTAAATGAATAATGGTCCTTCGGGCCTGATTTAAATGCGACAAGTGCTTTTGTAGAGTAAAATAAAACTTAATATAAAGCGTGCATAAATTTTAAAAGCCGATGTTGATTTTGAATAAAACACAAATTATTTAGGAAATTTTTGTAATTTCTTTTTATTATGATAATATTGGTAGCGGTATAGCCGCGATCTCGGCTACACACCTCCATCCGGTGGTCCAAATCTTCAATGACAATGTTGATGTTTAATTCTTGGGAATGATGATGTGTCGAGGTTGACTGCTTTTTTGATACACTATCGCAAAAATTAGCAATGTTTTCCGTTCAACGAACTAATAAGGCATTTACAGATGTTTTCACATTTCATATAGACCTGTTTTGCTGAAATTTAAATATTCTTCGCAATTCTCCCGACTGTGGACGAATTTAAACGATTATGTTGACCAAAAGAATCACAAAGTGCACGAAATGCATTTTAATTTGAATGCCCATTTTCATAATCCTGAATAACTTTAAAGCGTTTCCATGGTTCAAAATGAGGTAGTTTGAAATTGAGAAATGTCAAATGAAATGCAAAAAAAAAACTTTGACGTTAAGGTGTGTTTCACATTTACCATCGGCCCTTCAAATTTAACCAGCCTTTAGCATAATTTTTTTTATATTAAGTTATGACTAAAAATATTAATTATAAAATATTTTTACCTGGTTTGTTTGATTAGACCACTGAATTTGAAGCCACAAAATAGAACGTCCTTTTTTGTTTGTTTAAAACGTTTGGGAAATTGTTGAATTTTTTAGCTGGATTTTTATAGCACCATTTTGTGCTTTTTTTCAATTATCAGTTTATGATCTAGATTTAAAAAAAGGTGGACAAAAAATTCTTCTATTTGATTATATTTTTAGATGTGAAATAAAACTTAAAATCTTATAATTTTTTTTACCATCTCTGCCTGTAACAGAGATTTTGTAATTTTGATTTTATTAATTTTTTTTAACCACAAGCTTATGCAAATTTGTAAAAAATAATTCATATACTAAGTGAAATTTCCTTTATCACTTAATAAAATTATCTTGCCTTAAATTTCCAAAAATATGCTAAATTCTAAATATTTCCGCAAAGTGCCTAAAAGTCTGCTACATTTTTTCCTTTCAATTCATTTTCAATAGCACCTAATTCTCCCTTTCTACTTTAGAAAAATCTAATATATCATTTGTCTCTGTTTGCCTTTTATTTTCGTTTGCCTTACATTATTTTTATACAGTTTGTTTTTGTACATGAGACGCAAATATATACATTAAAAAAAATCCAAAGTAAATTTTAGGGAATTTAAATATGTAATTCATTTACTGAGCTTATCGATTTGCTGTAAACATGTAAACATGTTTCCATTAAAACAAATGTTTGAGCATTTTAAGGTAATTTTGTTATTAACCTATACAAAGCATACTTATAGGTGGTATTTTGAACAGGAAAATAAAGCATACTTTTATGATTAAATATCCACCACATACACCACATGTGGCTTAAAATGTCTTATGCTTATACATATTTCATATGTACATACAATAATAAATTTTTTTGTTCGCAGCAAAGTTTTAAGGTGAGTTTTTGTAATATTTTTTTGTTGTTGTTTTATTATAAATATATATTTTTATGTATTTTGAGTAACTAATGAACAAATTTCTTTAGGTTTCTTTTATTAAATAAAAATAATTAATTTATTTATGTATAACAAATTCTGTGTGTATAAAATGTTTTTTTTTAATGCAAAGTTTTTAATTTAATTCCTATTTTTATGATGTAGAGATAATTTATTTTTAAATGTACGTGTAGAAATATTTCCATATTTGTTGAGAAAATTTTATTAACGTATAGGCAAATCCCAGAAACAATAACTTTTGAAACTAATCCAACTAAATATTTTTTTAAGGGAAGATTGAACATGATTTGTAATATAAAAAAATAGAAAAAATGTATTTTATTGATCAGTAATACAATAATTATAACCATATTCTAGCACAAGATTCTAACAAAACTTTTAAGAATACAAAAATAATATTTAGAAAATGAAACTCAATTTAGGCAAGTGTTTGTTTGAACATATTTTGATAATAATTTTTTCTGTGTAACCTTTGTAACATTAGCTATGTGGAATGTGGTGTTATACTGCTAGAATCCCATTTCCATGTTTGTATTGATCAACTCGTATAAAGACTTAACTTTTCTGAACATAATTTTCAAAAGGTCAACTCATGCTCTATTGATGTTTACAGTTTCGTTTAATTGTTATTTCGAATTTCTCTTAGCAATAGACTAAATTGTTTTGTTGTTAAAAATAATTTTTGATTATTACAATATAGTTCAGTGATTTCCAAACATTTTTTTGTTATTACTTTACGCTTGAAACGAATTGGGTACTTTACAAAACATTGCAATAATTAGATTTAACGTCCATTTTTGCAGTACAGAGTTATTAAAGCAGCCTGATTTCTCATCTAAGTTCAACTATTAAACATTAATTCAAAGCTTTTCTATTATTCAAAAATTTTAAAACATATTAGATGTGACTAGAATATATTTATGGAAAGCTAATCTTAATTAAAAAATTAAGGATTTTATGTCTGGACGTGAGTCAGAGAGATGAGATGATAAGAACTCGGATAGTGTAAAGATAATATAGCAAATATTTTTTGATTAATTAAGTAATTAAGTAATTTATTAATTAAGTATTTTTTAATGTTTTTTTCAAATTGAGTACAAATTTAAAGTTTGTAAGTATATACTTTTGAATTATATTAATAATTCTAAAGATGTTAAAAAAAAATTAAGATTGCATCTGGGTTGGCCCAAATCTATCAACTTTGGGAAGCTCTGTTAAAGAGAATTTTTAAGGGTTCATCTAGGGTTAAATACTGCCCGTTGTTCGCTTAAATGATTTTGTTTATTTTTAATTTTGTCATTTTCTATTCTATCAGTATTTCATTAAATTCAATTACTGTAATATTTTTCTCTTTTTGAATCAATTTGTTCATGAATTGAACAAAAAAAAAAAAAAAATAAATAAAAAAAAAATAAATAAAAATAACAAATTTAGCTAAAAGTTGAAAAAGCAATTACAAGCGCATAGAGACACATACATACATACATAAATACATACATACATGTCTTAAATAACAAAATATTTCTTAATAATCAAAATAACAATGAATCAACTTTTTGTGTTTTAGTTGTTTAACAGGGTTATTTGTTGACATTTTTTGCTTGTAACACTGTGCTACAGTAAAATCGAAAAATGCTGTACATATTTATATCGATTTCTTGAAAAAAAAAAAATCATTATTATAATATTCAAACATTTTTTGAATCTTTTTTTTTAGAAATCTTCCTTCTAAGTGAATGATTTTGAACAGGTGGTAGTAACAAACACAAGTACTAAACTTTTTTTAATTTGTTATACCCTTACACTGTGAAAAAGGGTATATATAGGTTTGTCATTTCGTGTGGAATTTCTACAATTTTCTGAAAGCTCATGAATAGAGGTGTCGTTTAAGCCTTGACAGTCTGTCCGTGTGTATGTTGAAATCAATTTTCTGAAGCCCATCGACATCGCCTTGACCCGGGTGAGGTATTAAAATATCAGAAATATTCGGGAGTAGATCGGTATTGAAAATCAGAAACATCGGTTCATAAATAACTGAGATATGAGCAAAAAACCACGACTACCTCTTTTTTTCACAACACAACATACAACACATACATACATACAAACGTGCTATGCTAAGCTGAGTCTAAAATTTACTTTTTTTTATTTATATATATATTTTTTTAATATTATTTTTTTTTAACATACATAAGTAAACTCAATTAATAGTTTTACAATGGGATATTTTTATATATGTATGTTTTTGTATTTCATATGAGATGAATGGTGATACAAACAATTGTTATTTCATGACTACACGTTGTGAAGTGTATATAAGATTCGTCACGGCCGAATATAGCACTCTTATTTGTTTTTTTTGCACTTTAATTGGAAATTTTTATGCTTAGAAAAATAAAATGCAAATAAACAAAAGTTGTTTAACCCCCCTATTTTACCAATAGTCAGCCAGGTGACCAATTTTATTTATTTTATTTATTTATTTTCGTATTTATTATAATTAAAATTACAATAAATCTTAAAGCTAAGAGCACTAGCGACGAAGGCTATCGGCTTGGTATTTTATTTTTTTTGAAGTAAATGTAAATAATATTTTAATATTAAATTTGGTTGTGCAGGGATAGTTTTTTTAAAAATTCAAAAACTTTGTTAATGTTGTTAATGGATGGAACTTTTAACCAATCAATAATGTTGGAAGAGTTGCAAATAGATAGCCGTAGGTTGGCTAGGGCTGGGCAGTCTGCTAAGATGTGAAAGACTGTTAGAGGTGAGGTGCTACAGAAGGAGCATACAGGTTGGGCAGTTCTGTTCATCAAATGTTGGTGAGTAATTTTTGTGTGTGTAAGGCGTAGCCTTGTGAAACATTTATTTTGTAGGCAGTTGGTTGATGTTGGTAGAAATGTGATCTGTTTTTTAGGATTAAGGATTCTGTATGGATGGTTGTATTTCATCCATTTGCGTTCTAAGGACGTATTAAGTTTTGAGGTAGCACATCGGTTTAGAAATTGTCTGCATTTAGGTATGAACAAGTAGGTGGGTTGCAGGTATACTGTTTTTGCAGCTAGGTCGGCTGCTTCATTGCCTGTGATACCGATGTGGCTTGGGATCCAAAGAAGTTTAATCTTCTTATTCATCTTTATAATTTGTTGTTGTATAGAGATAATTAATTCATTTTTATTATTTTGATTTAAGGCAGCCTCAAATACCGAACGGCTATCTGTGCAGATAATATATTTGCTAAATGAATTTTCCCCTAGCTTTAAGGCTTCGATTATCGCTATTGCTTCGGCTTCAAATATCGTTGCCTCCTGAGGTAATATTCCTATTTTTTGGGTACTTCCAGCTTCATCAGTTATGGCAAAGCCTACATGTTTTGTAGTTTTTGAACCATCTGTGAAGATAAAGTGCCAGTTATTTTTGCTATATTCGTTGAATATTTCATTGAATAATGATTTGAAGACTATTGGGGATGTAGTGCTTTTGTTGAAGGTTTGAAGTTGTTTTAAGAAATTGATTGATTCTATTAACCACGGAGGATGAAATTCTAACGGTGGATTATAATCACTTATGTTGTGCTTCCTTGCAGTTTTAACAATGTTGTTTAGCGTTGATGGGTACTTTAGTGTTGTTTTTCTATTTTTTAACAGTTTAACATGTTTATAGAGAAGTGATTGGTGACTAATCTTGTAGAGAAGACGGTGTAGGAGTTTGTTAGCATGCACACGGAGAGGTTCAAAGCCACTTTCTGCTTGCATGTTCCTGATGGGGGTCGTACGAAATGCTCTTAAACTGGTTCTTATGGCAGCGTTAAGGATATTTTCCACTATTTTTAAAGATGTTCTGGAAGTCTTATTGTAGATGACTAAACCATAATCAATTTTTGCCAATATAATGGCGTTTACCAATCTTAGCAGGCTGTTTGTATGCATTCGGCTCGGCGTAGATGATAAATACTTAATAATGTTTAGTCTACTAGTTAAATCTTTTTTTAAATAATTACAATGATATTTAAAATTATATTTACAATCAATGTTAAGACCTAGAATTTTACAGTGATTTACATTTTCAATAGAAAGGTTTCTAAAAATTATGTTGATTTCATTACAGTTACGTTTTCTGCAGACATGCAGGTGTTTTGTTTTTTCAAACGAAATAACTGCACCTGAAGTTGTCGACCAGTTGTTAATTTTAAGTAAAATTTCATGAAATACTTGTTCAATTTTGTCATTTTTCTGTTCCTTTGCTATAACATAGAGATCATCGGCATAAATGCAGTGGTCTACTCTTTTGTCCATGTTTAGAACGTTACTTAGGTCGTCGAAGGCAATTATAAATAAGGTTACTGATAACGGTGATCCCTGAGGAATACCGTTTTCAAGTGGGAAAATATTTGAGGACGTATTGTTAGCACGAACAGAAAATTTTCTATTAGTAAGAAATGATTTAATGAAGTTGTACATTTTTGGCCCAATTGACCAATTTGACAGTTTCCGAAGTACGACGTGAATTCCTATTCTGTCAAAAGCTTTGATAAAGTCTATCGAAAGTATAGAGGTGTGTTTTCTAGTTGATTGGTTTTTGCATATGATGTGGTCTAAAAATAAAAGGGCATCGGTGGTGCTAAGTCCAGATTGAAAGCCAGTTTGGTTACGTGATATGAGTTTGTGTTTTTTAATGAACCACATTAGGCGTCTAGAAATAATTTTTTCAAGCAGTTTAGCAATGCATGGGAGTAGAGAGATCGGTCGATATGAATCTATATTGTCTAATGGTTTGTTACCTTTGTGTATAGTAGTCACTGAAGCAGTTTTTAAAAATTGGGGGATTATCCCGGAATCAAATATGTTGTTATATAGGTTTAATATACGATATTTAAAAAAATCTGGTACCATTTTGATCATAGGATAAGATATTTTATCCAGGCCTGGGGTTTTTCCTTTTGATGTTTTTAGACTATGGGTAAATTCCCGAATTGTGAGAGGTGACTCTATGTCCATGGATCTAGGAGGATATGATGTTATAGTTGGTAAAGATAGTGTTAGTGATTTCTCTGATTTGAACAAATTTGAAAAATTCGAGTCTTTGGATGTATCTGACCAATATTTAGCGAAAATTTCAGATATTTGGTTGGCCGCTGTTATTGTATTACCATTAAAAGAGATAGATGAAATGGTTTTAGGAATATAGTTCCCTGTTAATTTTCTTATGTTTTGCCATAGAATAGTTGAAGATGCTGTTGGATTTAGGTTGTCTGTGAACTCTTTAAATGAGTTAATTTTCGCTAACTTTTTTGCCCTGTTAAAAACAGCGTTATTTCTCTTGTAGATTATAAGGTTCTCTGAAGACATATTACGACGGAACTCTTTCCAAGAATTTTGCTTGTTATTTCTAAGTAGTTGGAGTTCATGGGACCACCAAGGCACGGTTTTTGTCTTTTTCCTATTAGATGATGTAGGGATGCTTTCGTTTGCGGAAAGTTTAATTATCTTCCTAATAGAGGCAGCTTCTTTGTTTACGTTGGGAGAAGTTTTAAACTGTTGGTTAAAATGCTGAATTTTGTTTTGATAAATGTCCCAATTGGCCTTTTTGGTATTAAATTTTGACATCTTTGTCTGAGGGTGTTGGGAGTTGGTTTGTATATGTATTTGTGTCATAATTGGATAATGGTCACTATTGTGAAGATCATCTATTACTTGCCATCTACACATTGGGATTATAGAGAGTGATGAAATAGTGAGATCTATATGTGAAAAGGTATTATGGGTACTAAAATGTGTGGGAGTCCCATCGTTGAGAACCGACAGGTTTGAGTTAATAAGGAAGTTTTCAATGGCTGTGCCTTTGCTGTTCGAATTTGGGGATCCCCATACAGGGCTCCAAGCATTAAAATCGCCAGTTATTATCAATGGGGTTTTTATGTTGGTTATAGTGTTAATTAAGTCAGGTATGGGTAACGGGTCATTTGGTGGAGAATAAAAAGAGAAAATTGAGAAAGATGTGCTAGTTTTTATTTGAAGCCCAATTAAGTTTAGTAAGGGGTTTGTGCTTATTAAACTATGAGGTATGTTTTTCCTAATCAGTATGGCTGTGCCCTGTTTAGAAGTCGAATTGGGATTAAAAAAATACCCTAAGTATTCCCTGGGTATAAATGGAGTAAAGCCATTTCTACATTTGGTCTCCTGTAAACATATTATGTCCGGTTTCCGTTCCGATATTAAAATTTGTAGGTCGGTGTAGTTATTGGTAAATCCTCGGATATTCCACTGCAAAATATTCATAACCATATTAGAGTTAAGAGAAATTATTAAACAAAAAATATTAAATTAGGTATAAAAATTATTAAACGGAATTATATATGTGAGTATGTAAGTATATGTTAAAATATAATCTTAGTTAATTTTATCTTTTGTTTTTTTTTCTTATTCATATTATTATTTTCAAAGAAATTTATGGTAATTAATCTGACGATACATCATCGTCAGTTGCCATAAATTGTATTTGTTTTACGGGAGTTTCTGAATCAGAACTGTTCTCTGAGAGATCAATTGATTTTAGTGGAGATAAAAAGATGTTTTTGTTGGTAGCTAAGTTCCCAGAAAGTAGCGGATTGTTTGTTGTTGGCTGAGATTGTTTATCATTTGTATACATTTTGTTGGTTGTTGGTTTGTTTTCGTTTGTTTTGGAATTTTGTTTTATTGTTTCGGTTGTTTTATTAAACTCAGTAGTGAGATTTTTTATATGGGTTGTGCATATAGTTGGAAGGTTTATTGTTGGTTTTTCAGTTTTCTGTATATTAGAGTTGGGTGATGGAATTTTTGTCATTGTTGTCGAATTGATGGTGGTAGAATTATTGTAATTGGTGGTAACTGCGGAGTAGGAGGTAGATAAAGTTGTTGTGTTTGTTTTTTCTTTATAAATAGTAATGGCATCACGCATTGTGCATTTTTGTTTTGTTTTTATTTTGAGAATCTCCTTTTGTTGGATAAACTTTTTGCATTGGTTTGATGATGAGGGGTGATCTTCTGCACAGTTTGCACAAAATATACGGGTACAGTCGCTTGGGGAATGGGGGGGAAGATTGCAGTTAACACATGATGGAGAGTTTTTACATCGTTTCGTTGTATGGCCTAGTAATTGACAATTTTTGCACCTCATTGGGTTTGGAGTGTAGTCCCGTACTTTTACCTTGTACCATGATATATTGATAGATTCTGGGAGATGGTAAAGGTCAAACGTTAAAAGAATTACTCCTGAAGGAGCTTTTTTTCCCTCTACTAATTTTTCATATTTATAGATATCAACTACTCCCTGAGATTCTAGTTCTTGTATGATTTCTTTAGATGGAATTTTTGAAAGAAATGGTGCAAAAATTGTTCCTTTAGTAAAATTTAGTTGTTCGTGAAGTTTACACACGATTGGGCATATACCAAAGAGTTCCTTAGTTGAAAGAAACTTACTTGCTGTTAAGTTATCTTTGACTAATAAGAGTAAATTGCCATCTCTTAATTGAGTGATAGAAGTAATATCTTTACTGATGAGGTGAAGCGCTCTATGAATCGCGAAACACGAATATTCTGATAAAGGTTTTTTGTCGTCAATTGCAGCGACAACGATGTATTTTGGATTGTGGGTTTTTAAAACTGGAGGGGAGAGAGTAGGAAAATCTATTGGAGATCCTCCTCTGTTTCTCTTTTTTCTTTTGCTTTGGGGACTACGGTCAGCTAGCATAGCAAACCGGTTATCCCCTATGAGGGGGGGCCCAGGGGCCATTATTGTTAATTATCACAATAATTGAGCACTTGAGTAAAATATAAAAAGAAAATAACAATTGTTCTCTGTTTGTAATTGTTGAAAAAATAAATGTTTTTGTCACGATGCGCTTAAACAATTCACAGATAATATGGGACTGTACTCGTCGAGTGTTAGTCGGAGACTAACATTTACATTTACTTTTTTAATGACTTCGTTAATTTTACGCTGTCATGGGGGAAACTTTAACTCACCAAACAAATTGTTAAATTTTTTGAAAATTTCTATAAAAAGTTTTGATTTTTAAAAGATTTTTGTAAATTTTTTTTTAACCCCAATAAGTATTGGTTAAGGATCAAAACCTTTGGCAAGGCAAAGGTTAAGACATTTTGACATTTAATAATTTTAATATGACAAAAATGAAAACAAAGAATATAAAGGGTGTTTTTTTAAGCCCGAAAGAACTTGAAATTGTAAAAAATAACACAAAAAATTAAATTGTAATCAACATTTTTTTTTATTCGAAAGATCAATACGTGACATTAACATTTGAAAATGATTTCGGGCATATAGGCACCGCGGCTGTTCTTGACGAAGCGCATTCTGGACGTCTGTTGTTTTATCGCAAAATTGTGTTCAGCGATGAGGCGCATTTTTGGCTTAACGGGTTTGTTAATAAGCAAAATTGCCGCATATGGAGCGAGACCAATCCACAAGAGACCCTACAGACTTCATTACATCCAGAAAAATGCACCGTTTGGTGCGGTTTTCACGCTGGTGGCATCATCGGACCTTATTTCTTCAAAAATGAGGCCGGAGCTCGCGTTACGGTCAATGGAGTTCGTTACCGCACCATGATCAATGATTTTTTGTTTGAAAATATGGATGACATTGATCCGGAGGAGATGTGGTTTCAACAGGATGGCGCTACGTGCCATACGGCGAACGCAACCATCGACTTATTGAAATCAAAATTTGGCGATAAGTTGATTTCAAGAAATGGACCTGTCAATTGGCCTCCAAGGTCGTGCGATTTGACACCTCTCGATTATTTCCTGTGGGGCTACGTGAAGTCACTGGTTTATGCTGATAAACCAGCAACAATTGACGCCTTGGAGGCCAGCATTGTTCGTGTTATTCGTGACATACGGCCAGCAGTGCTCGAAAAAGTGGCCCAAAATTGGACGTCCAGAATGCGCTTCGTCAAGAACAGCCGCGGTGCCTATATGCCCGAAATCATTTTCAAATGTTAATGTCACGTATTGATCTTTCGAATAAAAAAAAAATTTTGATTACAATTTAATTTTTTGTGTTATTTTTTACAATTTCAAGTTCTATCGGGCTTAAAAAAACACCCTTTATCATTACTAAATAACAAAAAAGGCAATTTTTTTAAATATTTTAAAAATTATACTAAATGGAGACACAAAAAAAAAAATAAAATCTTAGAATACTCGTAGTCGATAAGTTATTAAAATTTTTTGTTTTTGTTGCACAAACTTAAAACATCTGTATTCTATCAAGTGAAACTGAAAAAAAAAATATTTAAAATTATTTTTTATTTTTAATTAAATAAATAAATAAACACACATACAGGCAACTATAAATATTTTTTTTTTTAATTTTCGCTTTCGGTTTTTAAAACGCAAAACCAATGCCAATTTATCTTCGTAGTATTAAGAGTTTGTAGCAAAAAAAAATAAATAAATAAAAATTAAAATGAAAACAAAAACAAACAAAATATGTTTTCGTATGTAGAATGTATCGAAAACATTCATTGACATATTTAACATAATAGCAATAACAATTTGAAACCAAGACAAAACAGAAAAACAATCGAATATTTTTTGTTTAACAATTGTATTTATCTATTTCAAGCAAGGCTAAGCGAGACTGCTTGGCTACTTGAAACGCCTAAAAAATATGTAGCAGCAGCACACAGCAGTGAAAGAAGCAGTAACAGCAAATATTAACTTAATCATGTATGTGTGTGTAAAACATAACATAGTGTTTCTTAACGTACATACATTCCCACATTATATTAATTTTCTATTTATGCAGACTTTGATGACTTTTATGAATACGAATTTGATATCGAATTTTCACTAAATTTTATGTATTTTTTGGGAATTATTTTGTTTAAACTTGTTATAACTTTCACTATTATTGGTGGTAAATATATTGTAACGGTTTTAGTCTGCTTTACAATTTTGCATCAGATTTTTAGCATTACGCCTCTTTGTCGAATATAATGTCCACACGTGCGAGTAGGGGTTAAAGTTATCTTCATCATTTACAGCGTAACCCATGTTCTTTTATTTTTGTAGATCATAACCATTGTCATATACAGAGTTACCGGTTTTTTGTGGTTTAAGAACATATATGTAAGTACAATATTATTCTAGGTAAAAATGTATTCTTACCTGCAAGCAGAAGAATTAAATTCCCCTTACAAAGCATTTAAATACCCCTTACAAACCTGTTTACAAGAGGCATGATTTTTTTATGACTAATACCCACCTTTTTAAAACTTAGCGTTTTATATTGCTAAAAACTTAGCTGCGACATAATAGCTTTCAGTAAGCGCTCCTTTTAAGTCTGTTAAAGACTGAATCGGTTCTCCTTACTATAAACACTTCTTATTGGTCTCTTTTTCATTAGCGAACTCATAGCTAATATTAAGCTATTGGTGTATGCGCTTACATAAAGTCTATTATGAATCTAAAAACAATGACATCGCTTGATTATAATGAGGCTCCTAACAATGCGAGTAAGTATTGACCAGAGTCCGACGGCGAAGCGTTTAAACAGAGGTATAACGTCAATACCTGTAATCAAACTAATTTTCTAGATGGCTAGGTTTCCTATGACCTCTACTATTTAATAAAGTTTTTTTTTAATAGCAACGTGTGCCAAAGACCCTAGGCAACAGTTCTCTTAACACATACTTCATTTCTTCAAAGACAAAAACCGTAAAATTTCAATTAAAAAAAAAAACAAAAAACAAAACCGCCTTTACTTACACACGTGCAAAAAACCAAACACAACAAACAAAATTTTTATACTCATTTAAAAAAACATACAAACATACTTTTTTTAAACCTGTTAAATTTAAATATATGGTACATAAGTACATATGCAAATAGCTGTAAAATGTTTAAATTTATAATTTTAAAATTTTATTTATGAAATATCTCCACGAGTTTAATAAAGATCTTAAACTTTTAAATGCAGTTTTATCATGAACATGTTATTTAAATCTTCGTTTTCGGCTAGAAGCCAATATTTATAACTAAGATTGTTATAAAAGTATTAAGCAATATGGCATTGCTAATGTACACAGCAGTAAAAGCAAAGAAACAAGAGTGGTAGTACAACAACAGAGTTCGTTGTGTGTATATCAAATTGAGTTTGCTAATAAGTTTAATCTGTTGTATTAAAAATTAATAAAAAGCTTTAATCTTATACACCGTAAATTTTAAGTGTTATTTTTTATGTGCAATAAAACGAACCCCGGTTCATTTAAGGAAAATGAACCAATCTTTTTCAAACGTATACACGTAACTTCATTATGCCTTTTTGCTGGTATTTGTAAGAGAGAAAAAATAAAGAAAAAATCAGGCTGGTCCGTTCGTCTGTCTATGTATATCTTGTGATCAAAATTTAAAAGTTATTAACGAGTGAATATATTTTGTTAATTTTTTTTTGTTTTTACAGCAAATTTTATTTTAGTTCTAATTAATATACAATTTTCTTCATTTCTAAAAAAAATTGTTTAATATATAACTAATTCTCTGTTTACTGTAAATTTACGTTAACAAATTGGGAATCTCTAGTGTAAACTAGATACATATTTTGTAGCCAAACAAAATTCTTTAGTAGTAATATACTGCGAAATAAATTTTTAATATATAAGCATAAACCCATACAGTATTACAACAATAAAAAGAAACGATTACGAGCACGTTTGTTATTTTAACAGGAAGGTGGCAGAAGATGATTTAGGAAAGTGAATCATGTAAATATAAAAATTAAATTTCACAAAGATTTAGAAAAATGGGACATGACAGGAATTTATTTAAATCTCTTTTTATTTACATAATTTTGATTTTGCAAAACAATTTTCTTTTTTCTTTGTTTCGCATTCATTAAAGAAGTTCCGTTTTTGTTTGAAAAAAAAATTATGGTAAATATTGTTTTCATGCGTAATTGAATTAAAAAAAAAACAAAACGTAGAGCTACTAAGACGTATGACTATAATTAATTGTTTTCTATCGACAATCTACTAGGGCGTATGATTAATTTAATATTAATTATACGCATTTTAACCAGTAACATCCCAGCAAAAACAAAAATGAGAAGTAGTGCAAAGCGAATTATATTTTCAAGACTTCTAATATCATGTTTCCACGGCAACGATATTCGTAATTCGATGTCTTATTCATAATTCAAAGCCTAATTACGAACCGAATTACATAATTTTCCATGCAAAATTTTCAAAGCAAATTACTATGTTTGTGGGTAATTCATATACAATTACCATTCGAATTATAATAAAATCAGTGTCTTCTCTAATTTGTATCGGTAGTTTATCGTATCCAGCTGTCAGAAAAAATCAAAGCAAAGCGAAAAGAAAAAAGTTCAATGTCATTTATAAAAAATAAAATGGAAGCAAAAAAGAAAATTTTAAATTAATTTGTTATGTCTAGAAGACTATTGGCCACATCAAAGTTATTGGATGAGACGAAATTGTGTTAAGAAGGTTTGCTGGCTGCACTGGTCCCATTTTCTTGCATTTTTTCTATTTTCTGGTAATTAAAAAAATAATGCTTTTATTTGCATACATTTCTAATAAATTTATAATTTTATTTCTATTATTACTTTACTGTTAATAAAATTTTATATTTCTTCATGTTCACCGCCAAAACACAGAACGATAATTTAAATAAAAAAAATCACGAAGAAAAACTGTCAAATTATTTATAATATGTCGTGGAAACAGGGTAATTCACTTTAGTAATTTGAAGAGCGAATCAAGTAATTGCATATGTCGTGGAAAGATGCTATAAATCAATTGGGCAAAAGCATTCATTCTGAATGACTTCGTAAATTTGACATAATTTGCCATCAATGATGTGCTTCAAAATAAATGCAACATCATGCAAAATATCTTAAGCAATTCATGTAAACAAGTCAAATCAACTCATGAAACATTCGATGCTTCTAATCAAATATGCATGAGTTCTATAAACTTATTAGAATGTAAAGCAGTTCATTAATATATTCATGTAAACACATGATCTCCACGCTAATTTATTTATTTATTTAATTTATTGTCTATAGATTATAAATCCTTACAGACTAAAGTATGTAAAATAACAAAACAAAATAATATTCTATACAATTCAACGATTTAAATATAAAATGATATTTCTTTTAACAATTTCTTTACTTTCATTAAGGCCAATAAGATGATAATAATTATTAAAGTTTTCACATATACGACGAAGAGGATCATTATTAGCATAGTTGGATCTATAGTATTTTAAGTTAATAAAACGGAAATTTCGAGTTGGTCTGGTTGGAACATTAAAAGATATTTTACTTAGCAGGAATTCTGAGTCGATATAGCCTTGAATTAGGCCCAGCGCAAAAGAAAAACTCTGCATTGAACGACGACTTTTTAAAGTTGGTAATTTTATAAGACAGAGTCTGCTTTCGTATGAAGGTAGTAAAAACGAATTCCATCCAAGGCCACGAAGACAAAATATTAAAAACTTCTTTTGTACAGACTCGATACTATCAATATGAATATTATAGCAAGGATCCCAAATAATCGATCCATATTCTAGAATAGGCCGAACTAACGATGAATATAATTGTTTCGTAATATAAGGATCTAGAAATTCCTTGCACCACCTCTTCATAAATCCAAGTACACCATTTGCTTTGTTAACAATTAAAGAAATTTGGTCACGAAAATTTAATTGGTGATCAAGAAAAATACCAAGATCAAGAAAGTTCAGAACTCTATCAAGTTTACACTCATTAATGCAATAAAATAAATCCAATTTCTTAATTCTGAAAAAGGACATATGCTTAAATTTTTTTATATTCAGCTCCATTAAGTTGATTTCACACCAATTAACCAATTTGTCAATATCAGATTGAAGGAAAAGTTGATCTTCGGGATTATTAGAAGAACGAAAATTTTTAACATCATCGGCATACATCAAAACTTTAGAGTGCTGAATAACTGAATATAGGTCGTTTATGAATAAGGTAAATAAAATAGGACCAAGGTGGCTACCTTGCGGAATACCAGAAGGAACTTTGATAGCATTAGACGTAGCACTTCCATACTTAACTTGTTGAGTTCTTAAAGACAAGTATGATCTTAACCATTTTATTGTCATATCCGTAAATCCCATTAATGGCAATTTGTTAAGCAAGAGATCATGGTTTACCTTATCAAAAGCTTTACTTAAATCTGTGTAGATAGCATCAGTTTGCATATTATTTATAAAACCGTCATTTATTGTAGTAGTTAGCTCCAAAATATTAGTCGTTGTAGAGCGATGTTTACAAAAACCATGTTGGCACGGTGACAAAATCGAAGAAATTTGATAGTATAAATTATCAGATGTTAAAATCAATTCTGTTTTTACCTAAATTTAATCACTTCGTTACCAATTGAACACCTGCACATTCACTTTTTTGTCAAAGATTTTTTTGCTGGGTTACGTACAATAGAAAACAATTCTGTTAAAAATTTAGAATGCCAAATTTCATTAAGTATTTTAAAAATCAATTGCTTCCATACAATCAACTATTTATTATAAAAAAAAAAATATCGCCATTTTGAGGGTACAAAACTGCGATGTTTAAGGCCACTTCTTTCACATTTACATAAAGCGATAGCCTTATTTTATACCCGTGAAACGGTTATTACGTCTATGTTTCTAATGTCGACAAAACAATAAAAAAATTAAAAACTTATTTTGATTCACATAAAAATTTAGTTTTTTTTATAACTTCGTTTTTTATTACGACACGAATACAATAATAGTAACAAGCAACTGGTAGTTTTGGGTGGCTAAACATTTAAATAATAAAAATGAAATCCCTTATACTTTATAAAACTGTCGTAAACACTAGTTATAGTTTACCTACACACTATAGCTATAGAGGTTGTTTCTCAAAATCATAAATTTAAAAAGTGTTCACAATTAGTTTTATAACATTTCTAAACCTTTTCTCTGTACTGGGTTAATACTCGATTATAAAAAGCTTCTTGTAATTCATAGTTTTATGTTATTTGCATTTGTTTAACATATTTCCTTAATTAAAGTTTCTTCTAGTCAAAATTTTCGAAAGGAAACAAAGAATAAACTTTCTTTTTACTCTTTTTAGCACGCACAATTATACAGCAAATGTCATGTTCTTGTATGGTACAAAACATAAACTTTTATTTATATGCGCTTATTTTCTTAATGAAAAAATCCCTCTAGGGATTAAATGTTTGTTGAGTTTTTGTTATTACAACAAATTAACACATATGTACGTTGTAGTAGTTGCGGCCTTGTGTCATTATTGGTTGGCACTAAAGTTGTTTAATATAAAGTTACAATACAACAACCACTCTTGTGGCGAACAGTATGTTAATGGATTATTATAAAGTTGGTTGGAATTTGTTCTAGAATACGTTAGCCTTTTTCAGTTAAAATTTCAATTAAGTTAAGGTTTAATTTTAAGAATTTTTTTAATTTTGCCTTACAAAAGGTTGCCAATTATGTTGGTTTTGTCAACATTAGTTTTCCAATTGGGTTTTCTTTCTTTTTATACCCTTCACACAGTGAAAAAGGGTATATATAGGTTTGTCATTCCGTGTGAAATTTCTACAATTTTCATTTCCGACCCCATAAAGTATATATTTTCTGAAAGCTTATGAATAGGGGAGTCGATTAAGCCCTGTCAGTCTGTCCGTCTGACCGTCTGTCCGTGTGTATGTTGAAATCAACTTTTTGAAGCCCCCCGACATAGGTTGGACCCGGGTAAGGTATTAAAATATCAGAAATATTCGGGAGTAGATCGGTATTGAAAATCAGAAACATCGGTACATAAACAACTGAGATATGAGCAAAAACCCACGACCACCTCGATTTTTTTTCACAAAAACAACATTACAACAACAACATACATACATACAAACGTGTATACTGGTTAGAGAAAACGTGGCATCGAATCCCAACTGAGGCAAAAAAAATTTTTTTTTAATTTTTTTAAAAAATTTTTTTTTAATTTTTTTTTTATTTTTTTTTTATTTTTTATTTAATATATTATTTATATATTATTATTTTTTTTTTAATGTTTTTTATTTTTTTTTTTTAATTTTTTTTTTAATTTTTTGTTTGTTTTATATATGTATATTATATATATAATAATTTTTTTTTTTAAATTTTTTTTTTAAATTTTTTTTTTTAAAATTTTTTTTTAAGTTTTTTTTTTTTCGTTTTTTTAACATACATACGTGTACGTATTTCATATGGGATGAATGGTGATACAAGCAACTGTTATTGCATGACTACACGTTGTGAAGGGTATATAAGATTCGGCATGGCCGAATATAGCACTCTTACTTGTTTTTCGATATTTTTAGCAATTTCTATGAACTATTTTTAGAATTTGTGTTTACGTTTATAAACACGTCATTAAAAGTTGATGATTACAATACAGCCTTTATAGGTTTTACTGTTAAAAACTCTATTGTAGCATAATGGGAAACGTATATTATAATTATTAAATTATTTAAGTTTATGTTCATTTTTGTAATATTATTTTCTATAAAAAATTTGTATTGTTAACCTGAATTGATTTAATTTTAAATTGTGTCCACTTTGCTAGAATAGTAAAATTTCAACACCTTATTTACATACATATGTATTTCATAAGGCAGCTTTAATTTTGTTTAACAAATTTTCGAAACTGAATTAATCGTGCTGCAGAAAACTTTCAGTCAAACAATTTCGGACTAAAATTATGTTTTAGAAAATTGAATGAATTCAGCTTAAATGTAGAATTTTTTGTAAACAGAAAGTATTTGATAATATAATTTTTTTATTTTTTTAATGTCTAATTCATAAAAATAAAAAGAAATATATAAGAGGTTTATAAGTCAAATTTCCATAGAAAATCAGTTTAATAAACCCTTTATAAACCATTAATAAGTTTGATGAATTAGGCAGTCAGTGTATTAAATATACAAAATTTATTTTTTTTTTTTACAATAAATATGGAAAATAATGTCACTTTAATGACCCCTGAGGGATTAGTCTGTAATTTAATTCAAAAGAAATAATTTTCAAATTGCAATGTATTAAGCATAGAAATTTGAAAAAGTTAATCAAATTACGGATTAACCTTTCTTTTTTCAGGTTCCCAATGGTTTTAGAGCCTTTTTCTGCAACAGTGTTTTCCTTGAGTTAAAGAATTGTCTCGGGCTTGTTTACATATAATTAAGCTAGATTGAAAAGGAGGGGCACTAAAAGCCCAAACCCATGACAGGTATACACTTATGCCCAGTTGGCATGTTGTGCGCTCCATGTGGGAACCGGAATTCCCAATTTAAAACCATAATCATAATTTCTCATAAATATTGGACTAGTCCAAGAACTCAGTCCCCTCAATGTAATTCCTTATGGATTTCCAGTTCGAGTTCCCCAGGTACTCCAAATTCGGCATAGTATCCCCTGAAAAATTCTCGCTTCTAATATGCCCAAACGCAGCACACTGACAGAGATAGTGTTTAAAAGTCTCATCCTCTTCCTCGCATGCTCTGCATGTCGTCGCCTCAGACATTTTCATGCGAGCTAGATGGGTTCTCAACTCCGTATGACCTGTGATCACACTGGTTAGTCTCCTAAGTGTTGGTCTACTTAGTCTTAAAATTTCCTTTGATTTCTCAAGATTTGGGTCACCCCATAGTATTTTTGTCACTTTACCGACGTCAGTGCCTTGCCATTTTCTGGCATGTTCCTTTGTCGTTCAACATTTAAGTTTATCCTTGAATAGTTTAAGGGGTTTAGCGTTATCGAAAGTTATATTACTCTGAAGAGCTCCCATTTTAGATAATTTGTCGGCTTTCTCGTTTCCGATTAGCCCGTGATGGCTTGGTATCCATATTATCTCCAGATGTCCGCAATTTGCATATGAGTTTATCTTGCTCTTGCATTGCAGAACGTTCCGGGATTCAACTTTCTCCTTTCTCAATGATTTAATCACTGATTGGCTATCTATAAAGATACGAATCAGGGCTTCGCTATTCGTTTCCTTTATTCATTTAATTTCTTCCGTAATCGCCATGATCTCAGCCTAGAAAATGTTATTGTGATCTGGTAGACGGAAGTATTTGCTTCTGTTTCGGCTTATGTCGTATAAGCCCACTCCAGTTTGGTCACCAATCTTTTGAACCGTAAAGATCGAATCTATGGGTATTTCCTATCCTGGTTATTTCATCCCATTCTCCCTCTTTCGGTATTATGGTGATGCAATTAGTATTTTCATATCTCATCGGGATTTTATCACATATTACTTCCATAATATTTCCCATCGGTAGGCTATCCGTTATTCTTTGGTATCTGGTCTGTTTACATATACTGGCTCTTCCAAATACCCCCAAAGAAAATTGTCGGTTTGCTGACAAATCTGGCGAACGCCTTAGCCAGTATTATTTCCGAATTTCTGGTAATTATTCCCTCTTTAGAAACTTGACAGAAAATTTACTTAAATGTTCCATTGTGTCTCGGGTGTTATGGGTAGAGGAGAGAAGTTATGTCCGTCTGTCCGTTTGTGCGTCTTGCTATTTGTGGTTGAAATTGACTTTTAGAAGATTCAACATGTTCTGCGGACCTCTATGGTATATTAATCTTTTGGAACATTCGGAAATGAAATGTTGTTGCTATTTTAAATTATAATATGCATCTAGGACTATAATATAAATGTATAACAAATCGGTCGCTAATAGCCAAAGTTATAGCCTAAAATAATTTAGAACAATTAATATTATTTAATAGTTCCTAAAGCTTCTAATTAAATTTTGGACACGCTTAAGACACTAAATTGCAAGCCCTAGTCTAGAAAATTATTGCTGAGAAAGACTTACAAATCGATTTAAAACTAACTGAGATAAAAGCGCCAAAATATATCCACTTTGTCGTTATTTTCGTAAAATTTACCAACGAAAATCGATTTCTTTCAGCTTCACCAAGAAGGTCAAGCTGGCTTTATAAGTAAAATATAAAACACTTTAAAAATTCATAATCCATGATGGCCACAACTACAAAATGGCGCATAATATATATATGTATGTGAGTCAAATGTAAAAATTATTTAAATTTACCCCCCTCAACCACCTCAAATTGGTGAACAATATTTTTGTTCACCCCATTAATATAGGTATCAAGTAGAAGGGCTCGATTAATGGTAAAATCAAAAATGGCGTTGGACATAATGCAGCAAAATGGCGTACAATATTAAATAGGATATCTAGGCTACGTTTCGATGAGGTCATTATACATTTGTACGTGTTGGTGACTCAGCAGGGCCGAAAAAATCACTCTTAGTTGTTTTCTTTTATAAAGAATAAATTCAATGCATTATACGTACGCAAATAATTTGTTAATGCTAATACTTTATCATGTCTAGATTCAGATAATAGTTGTAACGGTTGTTTGTTCTTAAGAACGTTAATTCTTTGTGCTTCGATTGTGGTTTCAAATAAAGCTTTTTAAAGAATACTTCTTCTTTTTCTATCATCCCTTTATATGGTTGAATTTTAATATTTTTTGAATTCTAGCAAAACAAAATTTCAATAAAATTTTTTCGTCTGTATTTTACTTTTTTTTTTGTAATTTCTCTATAGAATATTGTCTATAGAATTTGGTTCCTATATTAATACGAAATTGTTGATAAATTGGTTTATTGTTATAATATACTTATTTTTAGAAATATAATTAACTAGAACAATTCTAGGTATATGTTATGGTTTTATTAGATTTATTTCAGGTACTTTCATAATTATATTGGATTTTCTTTCTCCTCCTTCTTGGTTTGCATACTCACTCATTCACACAGTCATTTACATTATAATAAATTACACTACCAAAGGTGGGCTGGTTATTATGCATTAGTGTTGATATCTGCTACACACCCACCTCTAATTTAAGTATACCGATCTATTAGGAAGCACATTGTGAGTTGAATAAGTAATGTCTGTTAGTTCATCCGCTTGGCCTTCAAACAAATGTCTGCTTAGAATTAAACTTTAAATTGTACAACTGATTTATAAATATTGACATTCAAATGTAAAGATAGAAGTTTTCTATTATCAAATACGTTTAACGAATATTGCTAAGGATGTCTATTTTTGTTCCTAGCTGCCATATAAGGCCCGCCTTCAATATCTCACTTAACGTGCTTAACAATGAAGTCAAGACTTAGTTTAAGTACAATAACTTACTTTTACCGATTTATATTGGCCATTTAGCTCCAGCCTTATGTATTATCTATCGAATTTTACTTTAAGTCAGTTTTAAACGCAAATCGTTGTATTGCATTTTTTTTTTTTTGTTAAGCGATACATATTTGTTTTAGCTCTCCCACTTGTAGTGCCTACACACACAGAGAAAACAGTATCGGTTGTGAGTACCGCAATTGATGCCAATCGCATAGTTTAGTTGTGATAGTAGAATTGTACGGTTATATCTACAGAATTTCGTTTCGGAATATAAATATGTAGTCATGTATAACTACATGTATGTATGTATGTATGTAGGTAGGTTAGGTTAGATCAGATCCGGCAGCCGCCCGAAGGCATAGCTCACTTGGGTCCTCCGAGGATCCCGTTGTGATACTGTAGGCACCAACGACCGTTCGTCTATGTCCTCTGGCCGTCGTTCCTCAGCCATCCTGTCCTGTTTACGAAGGTGTGGATCTTTCCCAGATCAACTGCGGAAAGACAAGTTTTACTTACAAGTATTCGCTGACCTAGAATTTGGTGTCTCAGGTCCCCGATTGCAGGACATTACAGAGAAGATGTTCAGTTGTCTCCTCCTCTTCCTCGTTATCGCAACTTCTGCAGAAGTCGTTGTAAGGGATATTCAGCCTTTTCGCATGTGTACCTATAGGCCAGTGTCCGGTAATGACCGCTATGAGGTTCCTATGTATGTATGTATGTACGGTTCCCGCAATAGAAATTTTATAATCACATATGACATGTTCAATTGCAGGAACTGAACTATTTGATTGGCAATGAATGTGATTTTTTTTCTGGGTCTTAACTACTCAACCAACTACTCAAAATAATATTGACATAATATTAAGAGATCTTGCAGACAATTTTGAAATGGTTTATTTGAACTATTAAATAGGTCTTTAAATACCTTTAATTTGATGCTGAATTTACCTTCAAGAAGAACAACAGGCAGTGGGTCCTTGTTGCCAAAACCACATCTCAAGTCTGTTTTCAAGAGCAGGACGTTAAAAATGTTCTATCCTAAGCCGATACCGTTCTCCATTTACGGTTAAAGCATTTTTATCTTCATTTTCGAAGAAGTAAGGTCCAATGATATTTTCAAATGTAATGTCACACCATACTATACGCCTTTGTGGTGCAATTGACGCTGATGAATGGCTCTTAGATTTTCAGAATTCCACAACCTATAGTTAACAAATATATTTAAATGAAAATGTGCTCACTCACTAACTCATATTCAGTTTATCAATAAATTTGATTTCATTTCTGTCCAATTGTTTAAATTAAACTGCTGAACTTAGACGTTGCCGATGAATGACATTTAATCTTTTTTAAAATATGCCGTAACGATATACGAGTTATTTCTCGCTATGCCGAACGAATTCGGGTAGATGTTTCTGGCGTTCCTTTAACACTTTCCTCTACACGTTCAATATTTTTCTGCAGGTTGAATTAAACATGGTCTACGGTATTGAGCAAAATCTCTTACGGTACCATGTCGGCAACAAATCATTGTATCAAAGGGCGGAGTTCTCGAGTTAAAATGTTGTTGATATATACGTTTTGCTTTAAAATAATTTTTCTATTGTCCTGCTTTCCATTCTGCAAATAATCAATTGTATAAAAAATGGGCGGAAAAGAGAAATTTTTTTTTCCAAAATGAAACTGCTGATAAAATAATTTTGAATATCCTGTGCTATAATCTCAAACAAAAAAGAAATAGTAAACGATATTCTTCTTTGATGTAGGGTTTTGTAAAAATTGTGCTTGACCGACCTTCTTTTTTTATTTATATGTTTGATGTACATGTGTAATAATGTATACTGGTTAATTCTAATCTTTCACCATATAAATTACTAACAACTGCAACAACAACGTATATGTCAGTAAATAGCTAAACAAAAGGTTGAACTTTATATTCTAACCGCCCTTTACTTTCTACAAAAACAATAGAAGAAAATAAAATTACATCTATAACAATAATGACAACAACTAATATAAAAGTACATAAACATCTACTTCCATTCCAAGTAGTATAATTGTCCTTCTCTTTCATAGAATATATTTACATTTCAATTTGTTGTTGTTAAAGTTGTTTGGTTATGATATGGTTTTCTGGATTATAGTTGTTGGTTTTTTTAGTGTTATTGTTGTTGTGTATGTTTGTGCTGTCAAATCAATGTTAATGGGCTTTTGGAAGTGTATCTGATTGACCCTTTATTTGCGTAGTTTTCTTTTAACTGTTAACTGCGCATTATTATTTTAAAAGTTGTGGAAGGTTAAAAAATATGTTTAGTGCTATGCGAATACGATGTTGCAGTTTCTTAGCCCATTCCCTTACCATCGCTTTAGTACATCCATACTGTCGTATTTTTAAGTGCTCATCTCACCTTGCTCTTAAAAATGCCTTAGATTTTTCCGAACAATTCGAAAGCCATTGTGTGGATGAAGTGGAGAGCGTAACATAGTTATCTAACCATTCTTGGTTTACACGATCCTTATGAGACAGTGCAGAGTCTTGTTGAAATGTACATAATCTACTACCGAGATGTTTGCGTGCTCGCAGCTTCCAAAATATTTTTCCAATAATAAGTTGCATTGAATTTTAACATCTGTCTTAATGAAAACTATTGGACAGAGTCCATCGTCGGTTATAGCTGCCCATACCAATACTTGAGATTGAAAATACTTCAGGTGGCCATCCGTACGCGATCATTTTGAGAGCTTATGAACTGCTCGATAGGAAAATTGTTTTCATTATAGAACACAATTTTTATATTATTTTTTAGCCATTTTTTTACTACTAGATGGCCATAGTCAATGCAAAAGGTGGTCACAAATAGATTCTAATTATTTAATTATGTCCACACATTTTGTATTTAAATTATTATCACACAAATTATACAAAAAAATATGGTCGTCTGAATAGGTAGCACTTAAATCGCCTGTCCACTGTATTAAGTATTGTGCCGTCCAAGTGTATGGCATTTTCCATCGCTGCAAAAAATATCGTATAGCGTAAGCTTAGCTTTAACGAAATCCATTTGTTTGTTGGAATCAAGATTCTCAAGACCCCAATATAATGGGAATAATTTTGGTATAAAAAAATCTACTTAATAAATTATGACGTATTGGCACTAATAGTTTATTCACACTTAGGGCCGTATTCAAAAAAATTATTTTAGGTTTATTAAAGGCTTCTTTGACAGATGTTGTAGAGAAATTTGTCAAATAAGCCTTCAATAAACCTAAAATATTTTTTATGAATACGGCCCTTAGTTTTTAGTATAAAATTTTTGTTTTAACTTAATCAAATCATTAAAATATGGTTTTATCATACAAAATAATATCACTAAAACCATCTTACAGACTTTTGTGGTTGGATTATTTATTTAGATTTTCGATGTACTTAATTCAGTGCTGCCAAGTTAAATAGATTAAAATCAGCTTATAATGTTAGATGGCGCTTAATAAAAAAAATATAATTGAACAAGTGAAATAGAACAAACATAATAGTGATCCTGTGGACTAGTCAGTAGTGTGCTGGTCTGCTAGTTTGGGGGTTGCGGGTTCGATTCCCGCCAGAGACTCTGGACTGGTCTGCTTCTCTTTCTCTTCTATTTTTACTATTATATTCATATGGAGCACACAACATGCCAATTGGGCATAAGTGTATACCTGTCGTGGGTTTGGGCTTTAAGTGCCCCTCCTTTTCAACCTAACCTAACCTAAAACAAACAATATGAAAACAATGGATGCAGCAGCAACAACCCAGAAAAAATTTCAAATATGCATTTACAGAAAATAAAATAATTTCTATTTTGGAGCGCATTGTAAACATTTCTTATTATTTCATACAACCAAAAACAGCTGATAGACAGTGTGTCAAATAAATAATATAATAGAAAAAGTACTGCCAAAAATACACTTATTTCTGCGAAAAATTAATTGTATATTCTTTAATAAAATATTTGAGTAAAGCCGTAAAAAATTTTAGCAAAGTCGTCGTCTGTCTACAGATATAATTTAATGCTCATAAAATATGAAAAAAAAATAAAAATTTCACAAAATTATATTAAACTAGAAAAGCCCGGCGCGCGTTGCAACGCCCCTTAATGAATAAAAATGCATTCTGAATTTAAATTAATAATCAAGTGCAAAAAGCTAAAAATTATAACTTTTTAATGGGCGTGGCACTGCCCACTTTTATAATCAAGAAATTGTATAGTCATGACAACTCAATATGTGTGCAAAGTTTAACCATAATCGGCCCAGAGCAAGTACCTCAAAATGATAACTTATGTGTTATGGGCGTGGCACTGTCCACTTTTCTAATCACGAAATTGTTTAATCGTAAGAGTTGAATATGTGTGTGCAAAAAATAGGTCAAGTGCAAAAAGTTAAAAATTATAACTTTATGTTATGGGTGGCACTGCCCATTTTTCTAGTCACGAAAGTGTAAAGTCATGACAGCTTAATATGTGTGCAAAGTTTCAGAAAAATCGGTCAAGTGCAAGTAGCTAAAAATGATAACTAATTTTTTATGGGTGTGGACCCGCCCACCCATAAACACCCCCTGGAATGTGTACAACAACTTGCCAAAGTTTGAGTTCGATCGGTTTTATAGTTTCGGAGCTAACACACACACAGGGTTTCACTCTATTTAAATAATTAAGTTTAGTGACTTGACCTTGAGTCTGTATATAAAAATAAATATTTACACATTATAAAATCGGAAAGAATATAAAGAAAATTTATTAAATATATTTAAATTTTTTTTATTAATTTTTTCAATTAGTTTATTCGATTAATTTATTCGAATAATTTATTGGATAATGTTATTTTAACTCACCCATACTTTATCCGACATACCTGTTAAATATCTGTTTTGTTAACGAACTTTTAAAATATTTTGCAACCCTTAAGTGTAAATTACAACAAAAAAAAAATACTTCTAACCATCATGTATGAGTGTTGCACGAAATGTATATTCGAGAGCCTAAAAAATGTTTCCCCACAAAAAACGTGACCTGTTTAAATACGAACTTTAATCAAAGAAAAACATAAGTAAAAGTGTAATCAATGTTTATTTACAAAGTTTTTCTGTGTTTTTTTTATTTCGACTTTTGGTCAGTAAATATTTAAACATTCGTTTAGCTCTATTATATGAAACATAATCTAAATGTTTCTTTTTTTCTCTTTTCTATTATATTTGACGTCTTTACTTAGTTCTATTCCTTTTTATACTGTTATTTTAAGATTTTTAAATACGTAATAAAATTTTATTATTTTGTTATTTGACCAAGAAAAATTAGCAATCAACTTATAAAAAACAAAAAAACAAAAAAAAAATAGAACAAAATGAAGTAATATTTGAGAAAATTTTTAGTAGTAAAAACAAAATAATAAAACTACGTCACGTATGAGTGTTAAAAATTATTATCTTTTTAAACGCAAGACGTATGATTAATAAATTATTCAGACTTGCTCTCCATAAAAACTATATAAATAAAAAACCTTTTCAGAAATTGTTCGATTAGCTTAAATAACAATTTCATTTTTAAGAAAACTATAGCCTTCTTTGCTAACTGATCTTTTTAATTATCTTCTAAAGCTTTTTGCTTTAAATTATATAATTATAATTTAAAATTATAATTCAAAAATATACTTAACCAAAAACCTTTAATCCTCAATCCTCAAAGACACAAAGTTATGAGAAGCCTTCCGAAGCAGTTTCTGTTAAATTATTGTAGTGAGCAGGTAGGATTGTTTACAGAAGGGATTAGTAATAAATAATAAATTGACTCATAAGCACCGCTACCAAAAATAGGTATTTTTTACAGCCACTAGCTTGCCTATAGGTCAGGAATTTTAATCAAGTCTAATACCCTACGAGTCAAAGAATTCGAAATCCCCATTAGCGTAATAAAACTACACTATAGAAAACGCATTCTCTTTGTGCAGAGAGTCGAGCAATCGCAGAGCACGTGCTCAGAAGGGCTTAAATTTTGAGGTGTTGAATTGAAACATGAGTTTTCCTAAACCTAAATACAATCATTTTGAGGATTAACAAAACCATAAACCTTTTTAAAAGTTATAATAAACCTGATTTGATTTATTTTGCTCAAGCATAAAGTTTCCGTAACAATAAAAAATACTTTTTAAAGCATTCGAAAAGTGGGCAGCGCCATGCCCACTCTAAACCGATTTAAATAAAACTTGGCACACACATAGCGTTCCTGTAATAATTGAAAAAACATATTCTATAGCGATTTTTATAAAGCTTAACATACATATATGTGCATTAAATTCACAGGTCAAAATAATGTTTTTTTCTCTATCAAGCAAAAAACTTCATTATTTTGATGACTGTAGTTAAACAAAGCCGCGGTCAAACTTATCGTTTTACTTCTTTTAATTCTAGAAAGAATACACAGAAAATTATTTACACGTTTTTTTTCGCGAAAGTGGAAATGGCATAAGAAATAAAAGAAAATGTCTTATTTTTATTCGCTCCACTATCTTTCTTACAGTCACTCTTACACCTATAAAAATTATAAAAAAATTTTCCAAATGATAATTACCATTGGGTTTACCAGCCAAACAATAAAGTCATAAAACAAAACAAAAGATAACAACAGTTAAAAAATAATAACAATAAAAAAAACGGCAACAGAAATCTAGAGACTACAAACAATTATTAAGTTTAAATGCTAAAATATCAACACTTGAGCAAATCTCGTTGTTTTGTAACAACTGGTAGTTGAAAGGTGTTTGCTAAATAAAAAATGGCAGTTAAAAAAACCATTTTATTTGTAGGCAGGGCTGCCAGATTACCAGAAATCTAAAAAGTACCCAATAATAGAACATTCGTTTTATGCCCTTTACACGACAGTGTAAAAGGGTAGATGTAGGTTCTACAATATTTATTTCCGACTTCATAAAGTATAGATTTTTTGAAAGCTTATGAATAGTGGAGTTGATTAAGCATTTTCTGTCTGTCCGCGTGTATGTTGAAATCAACCTTTTAAAGCCCCCTGACATCGAAAAGATCCGCGTGTGGTATCAAAATATTAGAAATATTTGGAAGCAGATTGGTATTGAAAATCAGCATAATCTCCAGATGACTTTCTGAAATATGAGCAAATTAATACAACTGCCTCTGTTTTTCGCTTATTTTCACCACAAAAACCAAAATTTTTAGCTCTAGGATAATTTATAGGCACGCTTGTGACTATTTACGGATATAATGTGCCTCAAATATCTCTATTCGTGAAACATTTTACACAAATCGGTCATTAACCGACAAAGTAAGAATCAAAAATTATTTGGAATATAAATAAATGTATGTTTTTAACTGTACACATTTTTCCATCTCTTACAAATTTTTTGGACACTTAGAAAACGCTTAATTATTAGCCGTAGTTGCAATAATTATTTCCGAGAAAAACTAATTAATCGATTTGAAACTAATTAAGGTACAACCACACAACCACCAAAATAAAACTACTTCGGCGTTTTTTCTAAAACTAACAAGTGAAAATAGATGTTTTTCATTTTCTTTACCATCCGGTGAGTCAGTATGGGCATTAAATGAAAGGTCTCGACTGATAAAATACAGGCAACTATGAACAGTTAAAAAAACACTAGATTATATGGCAAATATATGAGTCAAATATAGTAGTTACGGCTTTAACCCCCACAATTATGGTACTAAATAAAATGGCTTGCCAAGTAGATTGTGGTAAATTATTAAAAAAAGTGAAAATCCAATATGGATTTTAAAACAAAATGGCGGAGCGAATTTTTTTAGCCCCAACAATATGGGTATCTAATGAAAGGGCTTGACTAGTAGAATACAGTTAATTGCGCAAAAGTGCAATATAAAACATGGCTTCGGAAATATTAAAGAATATCAACTCTAAATTCTACGCTTAGGCACATTCGAATAAAGCACTCTTTCTTGCTTATCAAGTTTTTCTTAAAGAACTACGATGAACAAAAGAAAGAAGAAAAATATTTAAAGAAAAAAAGTTGTTAATGTCCTTTCAATTGACAGTATTAGTTCAATGATTTTAAGGCTTAAATATGATTTTGGATATGCAGATGCTGCGGCTCTAGCTCCAAGATATCTTTACCTGGTGCTCTAATTTTCCTACACTCTTTGCCATAAATCAGTTTGTGTTTCGGTGATCAATTGACTTTTAGACTTTAAATATTCTTAAAGATAATAGTGAAATAGTGTCAAAATACATGTTTAATGTGATCAGCTTAGTGGTCTATTTGTTGAAATTATTTTTTCGTCAAATGCTTTTCTTGGCCACTATTACAACTTGCCGTTAGTTAAAGGTAGAATTTTTTGCGCCCGATAAATAGCTTTGCATTATTACAACTTAAATTTTGTTGTTGTTGTTATTATTATTAGTAATAATATTTAATGGATAAAAAAATAATAAATTAAGGCTTTATAAAGCAAAGCCATTTATCGGTACGACAAAATACTGCCTTTAACTAACGGCAAGTTGTAATAATGGCCCTTAGTATAGTAATTGTATCGCTCGCTGTTAAACATGCGTGTCAGACCTTTTGAAACCACATGTCTGCGGTACTACTGCCTTTCAATTGAGTCATGCAGAATTTAGTCTCCGGTGACCGATAAACCTTTGGCTGTAACATTCTGGTAATCATTATTTTGCAGCCCCTTGTAAACACACAATGGCTTGAGGATTATTGTGGCTTTAAATGCGGCAATTTTTTTAAGGACATGGCCATTTAATCAAAAGTGTGCTTCATCCGATGGCTGAAGAGATTACCCAGTATAAACACGATTTTCAATATGAATGTGGACAATTTTTTGACAATGTTATGGCGTAAGTATATTTACGATAAATTGCCAAACTACACTAACCTCAATACAAACGACAACTTACAAATTAGCTGTTAGCAAAAAACAGTGCTGTCAAATTTAAGTTTAACGTCGTTAAACTACACGCTTTACTTAAAAGAAACGTGTATTATAGTAATACCACCTTGCTCCCTATTAAAAGATGTTTCAATCTTGTTGGTTTTGTGTCCAGTTTTTTTTATCGTGTGACGTACCTAGGACTGCACAAAGGGTTGAGAATTCCCCCTATGGAATTAACCGAATGAACTAGAAGGAGCGGTATGCAGTGCGGCCTACCACAGGAAACGTAACAGATAACAGATAATTGTAATAGTAAATTAACGTTTCTTTTTTTGTTTTTGTACAAAATTAAATTTTTTTCTTCTTACGTATATAACCTGGCGCTAGGGTTGTAACCTTTCCTGGGATGTTGCTGGTTAGTCGGTGTAGTCGTCAGGCCAATTGAAGGAAATTCGTAACAGTTAAAATGTACGATGACATGTTTAATTAAAAAAAATCGTTACCTTTTTTAATAAAAGTCATAATTTTGTGATGTGTTAGCTACATCGACAATTAATAAATTAAAAAAAAAATCGTTTTAATGGATCTTTGAAAAAAAGTTTAACTTTATACCAGTAACTTTTTTTAAACGAACGATTTTCTACGTTAAAGAGGATTGAAACAGGTTTTTTTTTGTAGTATTGTTTTTGGGCTCTAATAACACAAATACATACACATTTTGTACTTACCATGTTTAACGTGTAGGTTTTAAGAGATGGAGAAAATAATAAAGCGAGTTTTTAATTGGTAGTGTGTTGCAAAAACGGAACCATAAACATAACAAAGCATAAGCGAATATTATAATTTTATTGACAAAATTATTACATCATTTTATAGGCTTTCATTTCTTCCGCTCTATCTTAATAAAGTACTTTTTTCATTGACTGTTGGTACTACTTTTAGATTGTCATATTCCATCCCTAATACACAAGCCATTTGTTTTTCATTTTACGTTTTCCTTTTCTTTAATACCGATGACGGTGGGGGCATAGGAAAAACTTACAGCAGAGATACATACGTACGTTAAACATTATAAAATTATTAAGTTATTAAAAGGAATTATAAATTTTTGTTAAGTGTGCATTTATTGCCAGCAATAAATTTTGGATTTTAAATAAAATTACAACATTTTAAGTAGAATAAATTAAGAAATTTTATTTTAAAATAAATGCAAATAGTACACTTAAAACACCATCTGACATTTTCAAACCTAATTTTCTTGTAATTTGCACCTTGTGATAATCAGTTTAAGATTTTCTTAAACTATTGAAAACAGAAAAAAGTATGTTTTTTCTATGGTGATGATATTGATTTAAAAATCACCCTTAATTTTGAAATGTTATATCAATAATAAAACGACATTTCTTCGCTATATGAAATACAAGTAAGAGCGCTATATTTGGCTGTGCCAAATCTTATATACCTTTCACTAAAGCGTAGGTTAGGTTAGGTTGAAAAGGAGGGGCACTTAAGCCCAAACCCACGACAGGTATACACTTATGCCCAATTGGCATGTTGTGCGCTCCATATGAATAGAATAGTTAGAATAGAAAGAGAAGCAGACCAGTCCAGAGTCTCTGGCGGGAATCGAACCCGCAACCCCCAAACTAGCAGACCAGCACACTACTGACTTCTCCACCGGGGCACCCACTAAGTATGCAACTATAAGCATAAGTATATAAGTTGTTTATAAAGCAGGTTTTCCTAAATCTTCTTCTTGATCTATCGTATGGTGTTTTTGATTAATGGCCTTGTATGAACATGCTAAACTTATTATGGGTGATCATGTTCGTGCAACATTCAGTGAATAGGTGAAAAACTTAACAATTTGCAGTAAGACTGACAAAGTCTTCATTACATGGTACATTCATACAAATGAATAAGCATTAAAAAATATATTAACTACAACAAAAACCCACACAGTTTGTGGCATCATGCACATACATGATGTTTTTTTAAATAAAATGTTGTTGCTGTAATTTTAATAACAAGTTGATATTGACCGATTGAACCAACATTTTCCATTACTTTTCTTATATATAGTGACCTATAGTGACATTCAACAAACGAATCAAAATGTTATTTGGGAGTTGCAAAAATTGGACTTTGTGTGAACAAAAAACAGAGGCAATCGTGTTCTTTTGATTATATCTCAGCTCGAAATGAGAGCACATAAATGATTTCCAATAGCAAAATTCTTGAAAGCATATCTGATGAAATGATACCATAAAAGGGTCTGAAGTATAAGTAGGGGCTCTAACCAGTTGATTTCAACATACACACGAACAGTCGGATAAAGCTAAATTTATTTCACTATCCACAGGGATTCAGAATGTAACGCTTTTTCAAAAATGTATTGTCGCAACAAAATTAACCACAAATAAGGTTCACATTTACAGAAATTATTTTACCAAATTCATAAATGATCTCCCATATAAGACCCATTCCTGGCTATCAGTTAACCCTTCTACAACATTAACAAATTTTACACAACCTTAAATGATTTACGTTGGAATCGCTATAAAAATTCTTAACAAATAATGCTTTATTTTATCGGTTCTTTACATGAGTATGTAGTAATGTTTGGTATAATAATGTCGTAATTGATCAGCTATAACTTCTTTACATGTTTTAATTTTATAGGATTTTCATAAAATTTAATTTTACTTAAATATCAAGTCATAAATCGACTTTTGTTTTTATTAATGCTGCTGATTTACGTTCTAATAAGATTTACGTTTGCTTGCAATAATTTATTTTTATTACAAAGATAATAAAAATAATGTTTTTATTATCTATAAAATAAAATAATAAGAACATATAAGAGAGGATGCTCTAATTATATGATTATTCTAATTTACAGCAACAAAAAGGAGCACTTAAGCCTAAAAGTAAATACATTACATACATTTACATTTATCTATGAAATAACTAAATTAAATTTAAACACTTTTGGCTTGACATAACAAGAGCTGTACATACAATCACACACACACACACAATTTAAACTTGTGTATTGGTATGTGTAAAATCTTTGGAGAGAATCAGCCCTAAGCTTAAATTATGATGTAATTAAACTTCAAGTGTCAATAATTCTATTAACACGTTCCATCTTACACCTTTATATCTCATGTGGATGTGATTTTTATTAAACACGTTTTTAAATAACAATGGAACAGTATTTGTATACTGCTGGGGTTAATAAAAAATAATTTACACAAAACTGAGCACAAACAACAAAAATCTGATATTAAAAAATTCCTTTGTAAACAAACAGCCTCCCAAATGTACACTCGACATACGCACTCACTAACCCAGTTATAATAGTTGTCAACATTTCTTTCTCTTTTTTTACAGCCCTAAAGTATGCCTTTATTTTTAAAGTAATTTTTGAAGGGGAAGTAGACATAATATATGTAGAAATAATACAGCCAAGTCTTACAACTGTACGTGGCGCAAATTTAATTTTACCCTATTCTACGTCCTTTAAGAGTTTTACGAGCTTTAAAAAAAAGAAAAAGAAATCATTAATGTGGAACTAAAAAATAGAAGTGTAAAGGACTTTTTAAAAGGAAAAAGTCACAATGAAGAAAAATAAAATAATGTAATAGACACCTAGAGATTTAACAGTAGTCTTTACTAATGGCTGCTTGTTTGCTAAGTTGACTTCATTTTTCTTGATTTTGGGCTTTTTTTTTTTTTTTTTTTTTTTTTTTTTTTTTTTTTTTTTTTTTTTGGATCAAAAATCTAGACAGCTGACTGTGTTTACAGACTGTATTTACACATTAGAGGCCATAAGTAATCTATTGTGTAGATAGTTCAACTGTTGTTATAATTTAAAGGATGAAATAGTTACGTTTCAGCATCACAATCGTTTCATAGCAACTAGTTAAAATATTAACTGGTAAATAAATAACTAGTGAATTTAAAAACTCAATTGTAATTGGCAAACTGTTGAATTAAAAATCTATAAATTAATATGTGGGAGCAAGGCATATTTATTCATCAGGTACTCTTGATTCGTCAGCTGATTACTTTTTTCAACACTTATTTTTAATTTCAGCTGTCAAAATGCATAAATAAAAAACAAGTTGCTCTCTTTTCTAATTTATTTCAAATGTCGAACTTCATATATAAAAAAAAATTCTCTCCGAACTGCAATTACCTGATGAATAAATATGCCTTGATGTGGGAGTATGCTTGTGTAAGACTTCAATGCGTGCTGCTGGTCTTTGGGCATGAATTTTTATGGATAGTACTTCATGTGGTCGTAAATTTTTAACCAAAACACCTTTATTGAAGAAATATTTTCAATAAATTTTCTAAAAAAAAATTTATTGGAGAAATATTTTCAATAAATATTATAATAAAAAAAAATTTGTTTGTGTTTTAAATTATTTCTTTTTGAAATAAAACTTTTTAACAAGTTCCTTATTTTTTTGAACATTTATAACATATTTTTTTCAAAAATTAATTTTTTTTTAAATGATGTACCGGGTGTGACATTGTGTTTATATTGCAAAACGTTTATTGCGCTCTTTATAATAAATAAAACTCTAGTGTCGTGATGTTTGTGATTAAACTCCTCCGAAATGGTTTGACCGATTTACATGAAATTTTGTGTGCCGGGTAGGGTAGGTCTGAGAAGAGGTCAGCATCTATATTTTATACCCCTCAAGCCACGCCTTTTTTTCACGCTCCCTCAAGTAAGCCAGACTGCTGGACCGATCTTCTTGAAATTTTCACATAATATAACCAAGACTTTGATATGATTAATAGGATACTTTTTTTTTGGCACGCCTACTTTAACGCCTACATTTTTTTAATTATGTACTTACATCGATATAGTTTTTAGTATTTTTTTTCACATTGTACACAATTTATAGTTCAGCTAATGCAGAAATAAACGTTTAAGAATCAGTCATTATCTGTTTTTCATATTCCTAAATATTTAGGGTGACTCACCTCAAGGAACGATTTATGCCTCACCTAAATAACGTAACGACATTGATGAATTTTTAAACTTAGATAAATCTGCATACCGTAGAACACATATGGTTTATGTTTTTTTTTTAATTTAAAAAATATTTTCTAGAAATAATTTATGTGGCAAAAGAACGTTTGCCGGGTCAGTAGTTTATTTATAAAAATGAATATATAATTTGCTGTTGTTTAATTAATATTTAAATTTTAAATCAGGCTTGAGTTCATATTTTAATATTCTTTATTTTTACAAAGAATTTTTTAATTGTGATAAATGAAAGAATTAATCTGAAAAATTATATTTTTACCGACACTAGCCGAGTGGAATGCATTTTCGAAACCAGCTACGATTTCATCATCAGCACTCTCTGCTCGGTGGTTACATGTTGGTTGTAAACATCATCTATTTAACTCACGGGACTTATGTTAATTGAATTCGGTAACTAATTTTTAGTTTTTCCTATTTCATATATTTTTTACCACAATGAGTTAGATTGAAATTTTAACCAAACAGCAACCCTTTTACTTTTGTTTGTTATTATCTTTCATTTTATCATTATTTTTGTCCTGCTCTAGCCACCAGTTAGGTAGCGATAAGAACAGATAATTGCTTTTAACAATCAATGTTTATAATCATTTGTTTTATTTTCTGTGAGGCCAGTATACAACTGAATGTTGATTGACCAACAGTGAATAAATGATTGTTTGCACCGTGCCCTGTGTTTTATGCAAATTGAATTTTTTATTTTATCGAACTTTTTTGTTTAAACTAATATTTAAATTTTTAATCAGGCTTGAGTTCATATTTTAATATTCTTTATTTTCACAAAGAATTGTTTAATTGAGTTAGGTAGAGTAGTTCTCTTAATTCTTTGGTAGAACTTATCCCAAGTATTTAAAATGAAGCCTTAAGGTATACAACATTCGCATTCATGCAGAAACACAAAAGGTAATGCTTTAATGTTTCGTTCTCTTTCTCTCATTACCTACATGTTGTGCCATCTGACAGCCTTATGCGAGCTGAATGAGCAGTGTTGCCGCCGACCAACTTTTTTTCGCAGTGAAATCGACAAAAAAACGCAGTGAAGCGCAGTGACGAGAAATAAAAAAATGTCGTTTTCGTTTGGACAAAAAAAAGGAAATTTTTTTCACTTTAACAACACTTTTTTAAACGCCAACTTACCCATTCATTTCGAAACAATATAAAAATTAATTAAATGGACTGAAAAGCAAATATTTTTTTCACGAAATAGTTTGTTTATGTTTTTCTAACGGGATTTTTAACATTTTAATTCAAGACCTAATCAGTCAACTGCAACGTAACGTAACAGCAGAAAATGTTGCCATCTAGCTGCTATATTTTTAACATTGTGACAATTTTATCTCGTCGTGTTATAGCCTTTACAGACTTACGTGTTAAACACGTTTGAGGTAAAACATGTTAAGGCGTTGTTGATCAAAAAAAAAAAGGGAAACTATCAAAAACTGAAAAACGCAGTGATATTAAAAACTCAGTTACGCAGTGACGACGGGCAAATCGCAGTGAAAAACTGCGATCGCAGTGAAAACGGCAACACTGTGAATGAGTACTTAACACTGTACGATGTGTTATTTCACTAGTTAGTCCTTCAGTTATTGGCCCATTCAGTTTTTGTTTTGTATATCATTCTTGTCAGACTATTGGTTTATGGCACGAGTTTCTCACTTGAATAAAAAAAAATTTTGTTCTTTTGCCGTCAACTACCGTCTCATGCAGAAAATAATTCTGTTAATTAAAATAAAATTTATTTTTTAACTATTTGATGTTATGTAACTAGATATTTTAACTACTTACCTATAGAAAATATTCTATCATTTCTATATGTAAAAACGATTTTTTATAAATTCTCTATCTACACAATTTTTTTAAAAATTTTATTTCCAAGAGTTCCACACTTACCTCTTACTTTTGTTACTTAAAAACTTTCAACACTCACTAGAGCTGTATTGCTCGTAAAATATACGTTTTTATATATTTATTGTGGACTAGAAACATTTGTCTGTTATTTAAGCTGTTTAACTGACACCATTAAGTGTGAGATCGGAGTGTTTTCAAGGTTGCACGTGTGAAAAGTTATTACTGCTGCGTTAGGCCTAATAATAAGAAAACTCTTCTGTAACGGAAGGGGCTGTGTGTATAAATCAAGTCTATCGTGATCAATGTACTTGTGAGAGATGAAGGCTTAGGCCACCTCAAATCGTAAAAGCAAATTTTGTGTAAAATACTTTTTTTTTCTCTTTTTGCAAGACAATAAATGGCGTAAATAAGAAAGATAAAAAACTAATACAAGTTAAATGGAAAAGAAATCCTAAATGAAATAAAAATGACCATAAATCGAAATTACTTGATAATAATCTTAATAAAAAAAAATCAATTCCATAAATTGTGATTGAAAAAAAATGCTATAAAAAATTTTAATGGGAATAACAAATTAAATTTTAATTTTAGCAAATAAATTCAATTTTACAAACAAATGTTTGTTATACATACTTATTAGCTTTTTATAAAAAAAAGTTATTACTTTTTAGATTGCTTTTTTCAAATTTTGTATTTACATTTTTCTATTTATAGACAATGTCTGCTAAATTATGTGCAAATATCATAGCCTACCTAAAGGCTTAAGAAAATAAAAAAACTTAAGCCTACTTTAAGGCTGAAAAATCCTTAATACACACAACTACCTCTAAACCACACAGTTATTTTTGTGTAAGAAAAAAAAACTAAAAACCCTCATGGCAAAAAAAAAAAACTTTTCCAATTTTTATTATTCTGTTTACTTTTTCACAGTTATTTTTTAACCTTTTTCTTCTGACCCCTTTGTTTCTTAGTGTAAACTTTTTGTATATGATTTAATGCTTTAATTTTTAATTTGACACATTTTTCGTTTCTCACCTTCGCTTAAATGTCAAAAATATTCTCAAGGGTAATATTCTTCTCATGTTTATTATAAAAAAGTTTGTTTTAGAAAAAAAGTTTTTATTTTTTAAATCGTGGCTAGTGTTTAAATGGTTTTTTAAACTTTTTTTTAAGGAAAATGTTTGTAATTGAATTTTGTTGTTTGGTGTCTAAATTTTTTAAAAGCTTCTTTATGTGATTTTGAGGTAATTTAGCTGGAAGTTTTATTAGATTTTAATAATTAGGCAGAAATTATTAACGGTTTTTTCAAACATTGTTTATATACCTGTAGGGGGTTACCAAAGCAGACCTCTTCCATAAACGGGTCCCTTTTCGACCCCCTTCGTTTCCAGAGATTACGAGGCTACCAAAAAAAGGGGTTTCCCCGACCTCACTGAGTCTCGTGCCATCCCAGGCGTTTGCTCTGGAAACATTGTTTACTCGTAATCATACCAAATTAATTCACAATTCGGATATACTGGTGTTTACCAAGTAGTTAATAATCGTGTTAGTATTCATGTCATGGATTTATAATTCCATTCGGAAGTAAAATTTAATTTTTATTAAATACTAGCCAATCCCGGCGCGCGTTGCTACGCCCCTTAATGAATCGAAATGCATTCTGAATTTTAATTGAATATCAAGTGCAAAAACCTAAATATTATAATTTTTTTTATGGGCGTGGCATTGCCCACTTTTCTAATCACGAAATTGTAAAGTCGTAACAGCTCAATATGTGTGCAAAGTTTCAGAAGAATCGGACCAGTGCAAGTACCTCAAAATTATAATTGTTTTTATGGGCGTGGCCCTGCCCACTTTTTTAATCACGAAATTGTAAAGTCATAACAGCCTAATATGTGTGCAAAGTTTCAGAATAATCTGTCCAGTGCAAGTACCTCAAAATAATATCTATTTTTTATGGGCGTGGCACTGCCCACTTTTCTAATCACGAAATTATTTAGTCATGACAGATCGATATGTGTGCAAAGTTTCAAAAAAATCGGTCCAGTGCAAGTACCTCAAAATTATAACCTTTTTTTATGGGCGTGGCCCTGCCCACTTTTCTAATCACGAAATTATATGGTTATGACAGCTTAGTATGTGAGCAAAGTTTCAGAAAAATCGGTCCAGTGCAAGTACCTCAAAATTAAAACTTTTTTAGGAGCGTGGCCCCGCCCACTTTTCTTGTCACGAAATTATTTAGTCATGACAGCTCGATATGTGTGCAAAGTTTCAAAAAAATCGGTCAAGTGCAAGTAGCTAAAACTGATAACTAATTTTTATGGGCGTGACCCCGCCCACTTTTTTCCACCCATAAACACTCCCTGGTATGTGTCCAACAACTTGCCAAAGTTTGAGTCCGATCGGTTTTACAGTTTCGGAGTCTATAGCTAACACACACACACACACACACACAGAGTTTCACTTTTATATATATAGATGAAGAATAAAATTTAAATCAATTTATATTTTTTTTAATTGAAATTAATGTAGTCATTTACATATTTGCAATTTTTACAATAAATCTGCAGCCTTGCGCGTTGAAAAAATATTAAACATCACCTAAGAGTATGCAAGTATTTTTGTTGATAAATGAACACAAAAAAATTAACGGAATCCTTCTTATAGAGTGAAATTAAATCACTCGAAATTGCCATGAAATTGTTGTTATAAACAATAACACTACAATGGCAATTCCGAGTGATTTAATTTCACTCGGAATACAGAACACAGGCGATTGTATTGTATTATAACGTGTCCAACTCTGATCTCAATTGAAAACATTGCCTTCTTCTAGGATTTGAAATAAAATATTTATATATGATTTAATCAAGTATCACATATTTATAGCGAATACATACATACAAATATTTATTATCTTTGGCCATTTAAAATTCTTAAACCTCTTCCCGAATTTTTCTAGCACTATTACAAGGAAGCTGTTCACTCACTGCAATAGCATGTACTTGAAACATTATTAGATTGTTTACCATCTGGTCCATTCAATTTGAACTGACAACAATAAGTTATGAGTTTGCATACTAAATGTTTTTAAATAATAACATTTTATTGCAGTGTTGTCGTAAAAAACAACAAAAACATAAAGTTTGTACATCAAAGATTACGCCAAAGACAAAAGAATGAATGAAAAGAGTGTGTATGGAAAGTTTAAACGGCTTAACAAAAATGCGTGATTAAAAGCATTTGTTTAACTTTGTCATAGGCAGTACCGTGCTATTTAATAGCAATGAACGTGTTGGCTGCCAATTTCGATGTTAAAGAAGTGACTATAAACTGAGTTTGTTTATTTATTTTATTCAATAGATGTAATTGGTATTTTTTCTTACACATTGAGGTCAGAAAGGTTCTTTTTTATAACCAAATATAGACAAATAATAAAATATAAAATAAATTAAATTAATCAGCCAATTTGTGTATATGCAAGCAACTTCATTTCTAAAATTTAAGTGAGTGGATGAAAATCCAATCGGTAAAGTGATCGCGGTCCGAATTCGGACCGTAGACCGATTTAATGCGGACGTTGTGTTAACAACACAAAATATTTTACATTATGTAACAACAAATTCATGAGAAATATTTTCGTCTCAACATCAGCCTTTGGTGATAATCCGTGTACTAACAAGTAATAGCGAAACCTATGCAAAAACAGATAATTTGGAAACGATAACACAAATAATTTCATTAGTTATATTCATATAATCTGTTAGATGCAACAAAATCTCATACATACACTTAAATTAAAAGAATTAAAAAAATTAAATTAAATTTTATATAATTTTAAGTTAAAACTCTTTATATGTAAATATGTTCCAAGCCGATAGCCTACGTTGCTAGTGCTTTAGTCTTTACGAATTAATAATAATAATAACTTCTCACTTTGTTTAGGTCAATTAGATTTAATGAGAATAGCCTGCACAAGCTTTACTTCAAACTTCAGATGGTAGTCCAAGACAAAAAATTTAATATTTCTCATTAATACAGTAAAAACCCTTAGCATTTACTTCTTTTTATTCAAAGCATTTATTTATTATTTAATAAAATAATGCACCATAACCCATTCGTTTTATTTGTCCATTAAGACAGTATCTACACATATTATTAAAATAGTTCAGTTTATTACCTTCCGGACCGCGACGGTCGTGATTTAAAATAAAACGGAAAGTAGTTGTTGCCCGCTGTCTTAATGTATGCTTTGCTTCGTAAAACAAAAGATCGCTTAATACCTCAACTGAAAAAATGTACAATAATTAAAATAAAACGCATTTTGCATAGCAGGCTACAGCAATTCAACTGCACCGTACTGTACATTTTCTTTTATTTATGGGGCTTGAAAGATGAATTAATATTTGTATCATATTGCCAATAAAATTGCCATAAAATGTAGTCGAATTTGTTTCTTTGTTATTGTTGCATTAAAATTATACTAAAGTTGACAAAGGATAATAATAATTCTTTGTAAAAACCAACCATAAAATTTTACAAAACAAAAGTGGTTATAAAAAATTAAATAAAGGGTGTTTTTTTAAGCCCGATAGAACTTGAAATTGTAAAAAATAACAGAAAAAATTAAATTGTAATCAAAATTTTTTTTTTATTCGAAAGATCAATACGTGACATTAACATTTGAAAATGATTTCGGGCATATGGGCACCGCGGCTGTTCTTGACGAAGCGCATTCTGGACGTCCAATTTTGGGCCACTTTTTCGAGCACTGCTGGCCGTATGTCACGAATAACACGAACAATGCTGGCCTCCAAGGCGTTAATTGTTGCTGGTTTATCAGCATAAACCAGTGACTTCACGTAGCCCCACAGGAAATAATCGAGAGGTGTCAAATCGCACGACCTTGGAGGTCAATTGACAGGTCCATTTCTCGAAATCAACTTATCGCCAAATTTTGATTTCAATAAGTCGATGGTTGCGTTCGTCGTATGGCACGTAGCGCCATCCTGTTGAAGCCACATCTCCTCCGGATCAATGTCATCCATATTTTCAAACAAAAAATCATTGATCATGGTGCGGTAACGATCTCCATTGACCGTAACGCGAGCTCCGGCCTCATTTTTGAAGAAATAAGGTCCGATGATGCCACCAGCGTGAAAACCGCACCAAACGGTGCATTTTTCTGGATGTAATGGAGTCTGTAGGGTCTCTTGTGGATTGGTCTCGCTCCATATGCGGCAATTTTGCTTATTAACAAACCCGTTAAGCCAAAAATGCGCCTCATCGCTGAACACAATTTTGCGATAAAACAACGGACGTCCAGAAGGCGCTTCGTCAAGAACAGCCGCGGTGCCCATATGCCCGAAATCATTTTCAAATGTTAATGTCACGTATTGATCTTTCGAATGAAAAAAAAATTTTGATAACAATTTAATTTTTTGTGTTATTTTTTACAATTTCAAGTTCTATCGGGCTTAAAAAAACACCCTTTATATAAAATGTTCATGTTGATAATGATAGCTTGTTAACAATATTATACCAACGTAAAAATAAATTGTATACGTTACAGTCAAATTGAATGGATTTTTTTTTGAGATTTCCTAATAACAGTTTAAAAATGCAAAAAAGTTCTTACTTTGTGAAATAATTTCCTATAAATATTATAATGATAAAACAACCGTTCTTACAATTTCCCTATATTGTATTGTTGTTTTGCAACATGTGAGTTTAGGTTATTATAGCCTTTAGTTTGTGTTGTATTGATTTAATTACGCTTTAACTAATTAATGTTTGTTATAATTTTAACATAGTTTTGAATTATTTTATTATTGTTCTCTTATCTTCTATGTCATTTGCATTGATTTACGCAATTTGTTGTTGCGTAAAAACAAATGATCAAAAAACACAAAATTTCTCTTTTCATGACTGAAAGTGCGAACACGTCCTTCACCAATACAATGATCCAGATGTTGCTAATTGCCACATACAGCCCGTTGCATGATTTTCCTGTTTAATGACTTCTAGTTGATGTGACAAAAAAGTAAATGCTTTTATAAAAGCGTAGTTCACATAAAATCCGGCATATTTGCCGTAATGAATACAATTTAATGTAAAACAACTACATACTTTCTAACAGAACATTTTATGGCCAAATGGCGCTTACCTGCTTCCTAGAGTTCTTCTGGAAGGTATGATTTTTACATACGATATCAAAGTTCGTAGGTCTTTTTTTGCAAATTCCTTAACGCTAATGTTATCTCAACCAGAAATAGCTTGTTCAGGCCTTCCCCTTACCCACTGCAGGAAAAGGCAGCAGTCCGTAATGGAGAAATATAAAGAAAAAAATTCGTCTTCTTTTTTCTAGTGCTGAAATAATAAGCAAAACAGAATACATACTTTGTTATGCTCTCATATTCAAATAACTTACTTAAGCATTTCCATAGATGCAATACAACAACTTTTTTATGGGTTATGTCAAGTCCTTAATAGGTTTTTACTGGGCTTATCACATATAAATGCAGGGTTTTGTTCCGTAATGTTAGCTTTTATATTTCAACATTTGTACAATATAAATTTTTTTTAAAGGATTAAAATATCTTTTTAAAGTATTCCAGAATCAGTCATAATAATAGTAGTCGGTTGGAGTAAGATCTGTACTATAAGGCTGCTAAAGCAATAATTCCCAATCACTTTCTCCTAAACAGTTTTTAACAGGTATTGCTACATATGACTGAGCGTTGTCATGCTGTAGTATTACAGTTTTATATCTGAACGCACATTCTAGGCGTTTTCGTCCACTGCTCTCTTTAAACGAACTAGCTTAGTTTGGTACAGGCTTCCTGTGATGGTCTAGCCAGAATTAAGCTGCTCATAATAGTTAAGACCCTTTATAGCCTACCAAATACAGTACATTACCTTTTCAGCAAAAATCTTGCTCTTACTAAACAACATACTTTTCAATGGCTATTACATATCGCCTGTCTTACTAAGAAGTATTTTAGTACTGACTTGATTTATAATGTGATACGTAAGCACTTATTTTCAGACATTTGCTTACACACACACACACACAATACAATTTCTTATTGCGAATTTTGCTAGAAACCATTCAAATACATAACTTTTTATAATTCTCATTTAGTTTAACGCGCTTAGGGTATAAGTAAATAATATTATGCAACAGCGGAAAGGTATTCCATTATGAAAGTGATGACTTACAGATTTTCACTGATTTATAAATTTCAAATTGACGTATCGCGAAATAATCACCGAATTTGTGTACTTAGAAGAACCGAACGATTTCTGTAAGTCCATATCAGTAATGGGTTATTTAGGTTATTATAATGAAGTACTTAATATATATTGCTATAAAAGAAAGTACAGTCGTGTCTGGATATAGTGAACACCCGATATAGTGAACACCAACATTTTTGCATGGAGTACTCTAAATAGTGAAAAACTCTAATAGTGAACAAATGTGCAAATTGTTTCTAATCAGCTATTGCATTTACATGTATGTATTTTTAGTAAATGAAACGAGTTTTTGAACAAAAATTTCAACCTTGATATAGAGAACAACCTGGATACTATGAACAAGCCTTGCAAAAATTGCAAGTTTCTATTTGTAAGCGAGCGGGGTAAGTACTTGCCTCCAATGGCATCGGCGTGTTAATGTATTGATTCAAGCAATATTTCGGAGATATAGAATCGTCTTTCAAGGTGTCTTTGTTTCAATTCATATGGTAGCCAATATATTTTGTTTTTCGATAAATCCTGCTGTACACAAACGTTTTGGAATTACCGCTTAAAAGGCTTCCAAAAAATATTTTAAAAGCTCTTGACAACCTTTGACAATTGTATGTGTTCAGTAATGCCTCTAATACTTTGTCACCAATTTTTCTTGTCTGGCCGAGCGATCTTTGCCTTCCGTGTCAAAATTACCACTTTTAAATCGTGTGTTGAAACCCATTAAACACTTTTATTTTATTAAAAATGGAAATCTTGAAAATTTTCTCGATGCGAAAATAAAAAAGATCAAATTTATCAAAAATTTTCTTTTAATTAAGGTTTAGAAAGGTTCTTCAAAGTAGATAAAAAAAACAACAAATAGCTTCCCTACTGTTTTACTGCTTAAGACTTCCTAAAAAAAAAAATTCTCAATCAACACACATTCTATAATTTACATAAATGTTTTTTTCCTTTAAATTATCTCTTATAAATATTTTACGATAAAACCACAAAAAAACCTTCAGACAGTAACTCCCTCTGTCATCACCTTCAATTTATAAAATATTTATAACAACTCTCACCTGACTTTTGTTGTTATTTGGGTATTTAACTTTTTGCGTCTTCATATTGTTTGTCTTGATTGTTGTGCCTTTCAACACATTCAAATACTTTTTATCACATAACAAAACCTTTAAAAATGAATTGAAGCAATGAAGAGCAATCAAAATGAGGAGCCTAATAATAAATACATACATATAAACAAGTGTTTGAAAAAAAATGGTAGGGTTGCCACGTGTCTGTCAGAACAAAACAAAAAATGGAAATAAAAAGCCCATAAACTCATTCTGAGGTAAAATGCAAACATTAAATACCAGCCTCCTAATGGTTATACTCAAACAGTCAATGAAAATAAATACAAATACAACACACACACACACGCAATGACAAGATACCTAAACAATTGTTTTGATTGTTGTTTGGTAATAAAAACAAGTTTTAGACATTGTTCTGAGAACACATGATACATAAACATCCACACTCATCACTCGAGAGTTTTAACTCAGCTGCTTGCTTTCTGTATACACACAAACAAAAAGCTCACTTAACGGTAAAATTACTAGTTTATATGTATGCATAAACATATGTAGGTATATAGGAAAGAATTAATGATAGGGTGTGTAATGAAATGTCGAATTACTAGAAATCAAAACAAAACGGAAAAAATATTTATGCGCATTTCTCTACACTTTTTCTTGTTTATGGATAAATGCCTAAAAGTCTGTTACATTAAGTGCGGAGACAAAATATTATTGTAAGTGTAAGAGAAAGTAAAAAATGCTCATATATCCCGCAATCACATTTATTTATACTGAAACAACAAAAGTTTTTATTTGTTTTCAGTTTCAAAGAGAACATCAAACTTTTCTCACCTTAAAGGAATTTGTGGGCTCATAAAATAGGCTCTTATTTTTGTGTTGCTTTTTGTTATTGGGTGTGCTTATTTTAGGCACTTAAATATTGTTTTTCTTCAAAATGAAAACACTCAGTTGAGTTGCAAGAAGCTAGAGTAGAGGCCTAGAAGAATTATTAAAACGTAGTTAAAGACAGCTACATTTGAATGGTTTGTACGAATTGAAGGTTTTTGCTAAAAAAAAAATAAAGAAAACGTATTGCGTTTTATATTCCAGGCTAAAACTGCGTATATTTTGTGTAAAAGAAAACTTAAATAAAGGCGCGCTATAAAACGTATTTGCTGTAAAATTTAAAAAAAAAATAAAATAAATAATGTAATTTTTTTTATATATTTCAGATGTGCTCACATTTATTTTTTTTGGCAAATAAAATATAGAAATTTTATTTGGCCTTAAAAATGATTTACAGCAAATTTAAAATGTTGTCAATGTAAAATATGTATGTAATGAGCATTATTTATTCATAAATTACAAAAATTTTCAAGATGGTTCATAGGAAACAAATTTTATCAGACTGATATTGCAAGAAAGGAAAATTAAAACGACAGTATATCCTATACTAGCCAAGTCCGGCGCGCGTTGCTACGCCCCTTAATGAATAAAAATGCATTCTGAATTTTAATTGAATATAAAGTGCAAGGCTAAAAATTATAATTTTTTTTATGGGCGTGGCACTGCCCACTTTTCTAATTACGAAACTTAAGCTCGATCTGCGTGCAAAGTTTCAGAAAAATCGGTACACTTCAAGTAGCTAAAAATGATAACTAATTTTTTATGGGCGTGGCCCTGCCCACTTTTATAATTAAGGAATTGTACAGTCATCACAGCTCAATATGTGTGCTTAGTTTCAGAAATTTCGGTCCAGTGCGTATACCTCAAAATTATAAATTTTTTTATGGTCGTGGCCCTTCCCACTTTTTTAATCACGAAATTGTATAATCATGACAGCTCAATATGTGTGTAAGAAATATAGGTCCAGTACAAGTACCTCAAAATTTTAACTTTTGTTATGGGCGTGGCCCTGCCCTCTTTTCTAATTATGAAATTAGATAGTCATGACAGCTCAATATGTGTGCAAAGTTTCAGAAAAATCGGTCAAGTGCAAGTAGCTAAAAATGATAACTAATTTTTTATGGGCGTGACCCCGCCCATAAAAACTGTCTGGAATGTGTACAACAACTTGCCTATGTTTGAGTCCGATCGGCTTTACTGTTTCGAAGTCTATAGCTAACACACACAGACAGACAGAGTTTCACTTTTATATACATATATAGATTTCTCTTTTTAGTTTAGAAATTCATCATAAATATGCATATTATGGTGAAACTTTTTTAAATTACTTTCGAAATTTAATTGATTTCATTTAAATTTCTTTGAAAAATTTTGTTTGGTGTAATCTTGTTGTCTTCTTTTATCCGCATTCAGAGAAGGGCTAAAATGGTTTCGAAGCGACATAGAATTTTTAACTATCTCAACATTAATATATTATCCTTAAGTAACAAAGTACAATTGCAACCACTACTTTAACCGCCATACACACACACACAAATAAATCACCTATCGACCTTACCAGGCCCCACCAAATAAAAAATTTATTCTCTTGTCTCTCGACCTGTCAAAGGCATCTAATACGGCGGTTAGTTAAACCACCTTTGGGTGCATATGGCATCCTCAACAACAACAATAATAGTCGATTTTTGAAGTAAATATGTAAAGGTGGTTCGGTGAGTTTTGGGAAAGAAAATTCAAACTGCGTATAATTTAACAGGGTGTTTCCCAGTGTAAAGTTTATTAACGACTGCTGACGAAGCCTCAATCATAACAACGATTCATAATATTGATGAGCCCTGCTTGTTGGTAAACAGTTACCCCTTCCAAACTAGAAATCTAAAAATCACTGCACCAATATTATTGGCGACTCTTTTTACCACTTGGTTAAGAGATGTTGGGCTTAAGTTAAATGTGGCATCGACCACGTCCGAATTCCGACGGTGAGAATATTAAAAATATGAGTAAAATTTAACACTATGCCCCTTTTAAATGCCACTGCAATTTGCGTTTGGGGTATAGATAATGAAAACTTGTTGGCAACATATAAAAAGATTGGCCGGTGGGTGGTAAATTGTACGCAGCCTGTGTGACAGCCTAGAGTCTGTGATTCCTAGTCGAAGAAGATTTAAAGCTGTCAATATGTACCTTTAGGACAATAACGAGCTGTGCTCCGATGTAATTTAAAGAATACTCGCATAATGAAATGAAGATGCTTTTTTGTCGAGGAATGCAACGTTATTATTGCCAAGCAGTTCCTTTTGGGACACCATTGGATTCATTATCAAAATTTCCAACTCACGGAATTAGTTTTCGTATGTATGAAACCGAATTCTAAAAATATTTAAATTCGCAAATAAATTTCGCCACATACAGAGAACCCTTAAATGGCATTTGTAGAGAGTCATTGCAAAATGGCGAATTAGAGTCAGTTTGGTTCTGGATCATTATGGATTCATCCGGTACGATAAAGAATAGAGCGTTTATGATTTGGTACATTCTCGTATATTTACAGATCGCGCTGCTGCAACAGCAACAACTAATAGTTTTAAAATGTCTCCTAAGAAATACTTAATCAATAGCTATTAATGATAAGCACATGTACCGAGCATTGTTTGGGGTAAAATTGGTCAGGATCTTGGTGTTAGTGGGGAATCTGCCCCAACTATTTGACATATATTATGAATTGAAAACAACGTTATTATTTATAGTTCAAGCTAAATTGATTTAACTTAGCTTAATTTTATTTTTTTTACAAAAAATTTTTGTTATCGTTGGATTTTAACTTGTATGTTAAAATTCTCTTTAATATGACTGCCATGATCTACAGTAAATCAGTGCAGTGCTACTATCAAGATTTCCTTCCAGGAAAAATGTACTATAATAAAACTAATAATTTTACAGTATATTTAAAATATTATGTTCAAACATTTTAGTTTTCAGTTAACATTTCTACAGCGAAATTGTTAATAAAATCGTTTTTTTTTTTCAAACAAGTCTATTTATGAAAAAGACGGCCTTGTATGGAATGAATTGGACAAATGTGTTTTTTGAATTAAAAAAAAAATAAAATTTTTAACTGCGCAAAATACAAATTTCTTTTAATAATTGCATTTTTTTTTAAATATTAAAAATAATTAATTAAATTTATATCTTCCGTTTTTACTAAAATCGCATTTAAATCAATTGTCAAATAAAAAATTTCCGATCTTGAAGCTTAAATTATTTTATCGAATTTATTTAAAAACAAATTGTTTTTTGTTTAAATCATTTTTTAAAGATTTTAATAAATTTAAAGGCTTTATCATTATTAAAATCTATTAAAGTTAATGTCTATATATATACATGCGTAGTTTAAAAACTTTTCATGTTAATAGTGTGGAGTCACGAAAAGCAGTTTTTTTTTATTTGTAAAAGTATAAGGAAATAGTCAAATCGTATGGGGGGTCTAAATAAAATTTAGAATTTCTTTAAACTCTTAAACTAACAACACTGCACACATACACACACACTCATCCTACATCTCTTTTCTTTGCTCTTGATTTATTTATTTTTATGACTTCTATTGCTACCTCAACTCTGATTCTATTGATACTTTCTTTTTAACCCTCAAAGCAAAAACACCCCACTAACTGCTACCTCAACTCTTATTTTGTTGCTACTTCATCTTAGCGGCTGCTTGATGTTGCTACAGAACACCAAAAGTAGCAGTAATATTATAAATTTTATATAATTAAAAACAAAAATAGTAAAACATTAACTTAATAACGGGTTTTAAATCTATAAAAAATCTATGTTTTGTTTTCAAGCATCTGTTTCATTAGTGGTGCCTCTTTAATTAGTTCTTATGAATTTTTAGTTCGTTATGCCGCGGCATGCTGTCAAAAAGTTGGTGCCCCAAAACATGACAAATGCTTTGGCTACCGCTAGTTAAAGTTGTCAAGTTTCAGTTGCTGTTAAAAAAAAATTGTTTCTTATCAGGCACTCAGTGAATAAAGTTATTAATTTATTACTTCAATATAATTAAACACAATTTATATTTTAACTTGATTTATCAAGTTGAAAATACTACTGCCAGTTGTTGTGTAACAGACCAGAATCGAGGCCTCCAGCCTTATATCAGTAGATTACTGATTTGCCCGTAGGAGCTCCCTTACGAATTACGTTATATCTAATTTACAAACAAAAAACAAAATTTCACTTTGTTACTGGCAGTGGCAATAAAGATAGAAAAGCCTTAAAGTATGTCATAACCGTCGATTCTCTTAAACAACACTCTTCAATGTATGTTTTTATTTCTTCTTTACCGCCATTTATTAGTTAAGCCTATAGAATACAACACCTAAGAGCATACGGACATGCGTTTTGCACACGACCTTGAAAATTTTTACTGCCTCATTTAAGAAAAATGCCTCAACATTTTCTTTTTATTTGGGAGTGAAAAAAAGAGCACTTTAACTTTTTACGTTTTAGTTTTTTCCATGTTATTGCTCTCTTAGGCATTTGTAGGGAAAAAGAAAAAATTGAATTGTTTTAGGCTTTTTGTGATTCCTTTTTTTTTCGCTCTTAACTGGCTTACGGTTGATTTTCTATATAATGTCAGTGTATATGTTTTGTTTTTAGGAAAAGTGAATTTGTTTTTTTTTTGGTAAATATGACGGAATTTCTATTGTATGTAGTTAAAATTTAAATGTGTTAGTGTAAGAGTGTGCTAACTTTCACTTTGACAAAGGCCATTGACATTGTTTTTATTACACTTAGAGAGGCATACTTCTAGGCGACACTAAATGAACAGCACTCACATTGAAATACATATGAAGTGAAAATGAAAGTGAAAATGAATGTAAAAACAACATTAAGGGATTGTTTATAAAAAAGAAACTAAAATTAAATGTAACAAAAAAAAAACAGTTGATTTCAAATATGTGCCACTATTAAATGGGAAGTAAGTGGAAATAAAAAAAGCGATCCAAAACCCTTTGTTCTCTCCCTTATTTCTGCAGGGAAAACAGCCTGTAATTTTAGTTAAAAATACACACATACATACATCTAACAGTGTGCATATATTTTTAAAAGTTGCTAATATATGTATGTATTAACAAATAAATATAGATGTATACACATGAATGTTTGTATGTGTATATGCATGTATATTGCTGTTGCAAAAATTATATACATATACATACATATATCTATAAATATAAAAATCAATGTGTGTTTGTATGTTTGTTTGTGCTTTATAGACGGTTAAACGGCTGGACCGATTTCCTTGAAATTTTCACAGAATCTTTCTGTATGTCTGGAAGTAACTATAGGCTATACTTTGGTTTGAAATTGTAAGTGGGCGGGGTGCCACGCCCTATTAAAGAATAAGTATTAAATATTATATATCAAGAAAGTTAATGCAGCTAGAGTCTTCAAATTAAGTACGGTAAACTTTGACATCCACACGAACATTTGGGTAAAAAATGGGCGAACTTTCAATAGTAGGCGTGGCCACATAAATTAAATACTAAATTTCGTATATTTGGAAAACGATATCGATTAGAGTACTAAAATTTTGCAAAAGCAACTTTGACACCCAAAATTTCTGGAAAAAATGGGTACATTAGAAATAGTGGGCGTGGCAGCTCTCATAGCAATTAAATACTAAAATTCGTATATTCGGGAAGCGATAACAGTTAGAGTACCCAAATTTTGCACGAGAAGCTTTGACATCTATATGACTATTTTGATAAGAAATGGATGCTTTAGTAATAGTGGGCGTGGCAGCTCTCATAGCAATTAAATACTAAAATTCGTATATTCGCGAAGCGATAATAGTTAGAGTACCGAAATTTTGCAAGATACACTTTGACGTCTATATGATTATTTGAATAAGAAATGGTTGATTTAGTAATAGTAGCCGTGGCACTTTCAAAATAAATATATTTTTGAACTATAAAATTTTTATTTCATTACGATGGAGGTGGCGAAGCACACCAGGTATTAGCTAGTTCAATTCAAACAGCAGATGTATGACGAAATAACTGACTAACTTTTGAAATGATTCATTCCTTAATATGCAGAACCCAAACCATAAGTGCAGTAAAACAAACCGAAGCAGTGCAGTACAACTAAACGTTTAAAAGTCTTGAAGCAAAGAATAAAATAATAAACAATACAACAATATCTTAAAAAGGCATCAATATACAATATCTTTAAAAATCGAAAATTTATTTAATAATAATAATCTTATACACATGTATGTATGTGTGTATATATGAAATTAAAAAGTACTTTTTCAAAAAGGTACTTTTTTTAAGAAAGTACTTTTACAAAAAAGCTATTTATTTTTAGTTTAGTTTTCTCTAAAATTAATCGATTATTCGATTACAATTCCAAAAACAGTAATATTGTTTTATAAAATTTTTATATTTATTAGTCTAACACAAATGAAAAATTAAAAATAAACTTGAGCCAAAATTAAATCAAATTGTTGTTAAAAATTTATATTTTTTTTAAAGCATAGGTCAGTTTTTCATCCAAAAGGTGTTAAATTTTGAATAAAAATTAAACATTTAATGAAACATATACATATATAATGTGGACTCAAATAATACACTACATATATGAATCTATAGAAAGTGTACCCTTGACAAAATCTTCTCAACAAGGAGAGACAGATTTAAATTTACTTTCAATAGGTACTTAGAAGTATACATTAATTTAGCTTTTAACTTGCTTATTATTTCGATTTATGCAATTGGAAAAAATTAGTAAAACGTCAGTAAGAATGCATTTTTTTAATTTTGAAAATAGAAACATGTATTTTATGCGATAATTGTGATTTTTTTTGAATTGGATTGTAAAGAAGACATGTTCCAAATAAGTACAAAATAATATATCCGTCAAATGGCCCACACGGCTCTGATGAAAGGCTTAATTTCGTCCAGATCTATGCCGCTTAGTTGAGTTCTTGAGAACTCCGTTTTTGTAATGCAGCTGTAATTACTGCAATTTGTTTCTACATCCTAAAAAAAAGTCAGCCCTATTCACGCCGCCTGACCAAAATCCGCACCAGACAGTTGTGAGTTCATTTGACTAGATTGCATTACGATTTTCTAAGCCCCCCTAATACAAGAATTTTGTATATTTACGAAGCCATTCAAATGGAAATACACTTCATCGGAGAAATACATTATTTCTTTTTTAAGTTGGCATTGATTTTGCTTTGCTTTATTCGCCATTGTACGAATTAATTGCCTGAGAAAGCGGAATTTTGTACCCATGAAGGTGGAGGTCATTTGTTAAAATTTGTTGCGTAGTGCATCGTAAAACTAAAAAATGTTGAGAAAAATACATTGAATAATCTAAGGACTACAGGTAAATTTTGATTTTTTTTTTAATTTTTCTTATATAAGGTTGTTTTTGAGGTCATTCGATTTACAAATTTTAACATTTCAAATTTCTTTTAGTATTAGGTTTGATTTAATGACCTGTCTATTACAAATGGAAGAGTTTATCTGAAAAAACGATCTGCCTAATTTTTGACACCTTTATTTTTAGATCTGTATACATACACCGTACATTTCTAACTTGTGGTTTTTACGAAATTGAGTTTTTTTAAGTGATTTCAATAATTTTTACACAAATACAACTCGACAGAAAAATTGTATGCAATAGTATCATAAACTACAACTTTACAAGCAATTTTACAAAAGAAATACATAATATTGTGATAATACAGTTTCTATTACGTTTTTTCCTTCTCCTGTCAAGTAACAGATATTTGAGTTACGGCCTTTCTACCTGTGACCAACGATACCTACTTAAAGTGAAGATCCTTTCTTTTTTACTTAATGCGTTTTTGAAAGTTCATGTCGATTTATAATTTCGCAATTTTTTTTTATAACTCCCTAAGAAAATTCCTTTAAAGCATTTCATACTACACTTTCTTAAAACCCTTGGTGAGAAAAATTCCATCCCAATTTATTAAAACAAAATAAATGTAAATGAGTCCTTAAATTAATAGCCAGGAGTTGGAAAAGGTAGTTTTTTCGTCGCTGAAAATCTAAAAAAACGATTACATAAAAGGGTGTTTGTAGTTTTTTTTTTTTTTTTTGACTTATACACACACATAGACAAACACCCACATTTATAACACAATTCGTCCTTGATGTAGTTAAATTTAAGCATTTAATGCCGACATAAATACGAAATATTTCTACTGATTTTATGCGAGTAAGTAAATATTCTCATTTTTCTGTCTCTAAATTGTCTCAATAAGAGAGAAATCGAGCCTACTTAACAATTTTAGTTTTTTATTTTCAATTTCATATACATACATATGTATGTATGTTTGTATGTATGTGTGTATGTTAGTGATTTGTGTTTATTATTTGGTGCCCTTGTGTTTTATCTGTCTGTTTTTGTCTATTTAAATTTTTTTTTAACATTAACAGTGTGGTGTGCTTGTGTCTGTACAGTTTGCTTTCCTTTTTCTCTAACAATTCGCATATATTTCCTGTGGTAGTTGGTTTTCGTTTGCTTCTTCTGTTTTTTTGTTTTTTTTGTCGTCATCAGAAAGTGTAGGCGCCTTAGAATGTATATCGTTGGGTTAATGTGTTTTGATAATTTTGTTTTGTTAAGATCTCATAATCGAATGTTAGCTTTTACAATTTTTTTTTTAAAATATATAGCATACATTTAGGCTGTGTTACGAAATATATTATTAAAATATTCGGTATGAGTGTAGGCTATTTATACACGCGCCACTTTTTTCTGCATAAAAAGTAAATAATAAAAATATTTGTTGAAAAAAAATAAAATTTTGTTTTTGTACAAAAAATTACATTAAAGTTTTTTTGTTCTTCTCTGTTTCTTTGGTCTTGTACTTTAAATAGTCTCCTTTTTTTTTTGTTTGTTAATTTATGACATTTCTTTTTCTTAGGGCCTTGTAATTGCTTTTTTACTTTTAAATATAACGTTTATAAAAATTAAATGGTTAAACCATGACACAAAATTAATGTAATGAAATGCATTAAGGTGGAAATTAAATAAATTAAAAATATAATATCAGTAGACAAAAAACAGATAATCATTTTACTTGACTTATGATTTTGGAAAATATATTTGTTACATAACTTTTTTTTTCTAATTTATGAATTTTTGTTTTCGGAAAACTTTAGCTCAAACTTGAGTTATGTAATATGGGCGTAATTCTTGTATATTTATTCTTAAGTATGTACTTTTAAAGGGTTATAAACAGGATTTTTAATGGGAAATTTATTTATTTTTTATTAAACTATGTTTTTGTAAATAAAATAAAAACGTAGCATGTTTTTAGGAGACTGTGTATGTACAGTGAACTCGCAATAAAATGAACTAATTAAAACCAAGTTAGTTCACTTTTGCAAGTTTGTTAATATATCTGTGGTTTTCATGGGAAACCGCTTAAGTCATACACGATTGCGTATAACATACGCGGTTGGCCATGAAAATCACAGATTTGCGAAGTTATATTCCTTTAAACACGTTTTCACCGTAAAGGTAAATGTTTCTTATATAAAATTTTTATTTATTGTTTATTGGATTTAAAAGCTTGATTTAATTTTGTAAAAAAAAACTTATGCGAAAAAATCTGTGGTCTTCTTGTGTTAAATCACCTTTAAAACGGCTCGCTCTCTTAGCTATCTGAGTACATTAAAATGTAATTGATCAACCTTTACTTTTTTTTTGATTTAGGTTACTTTTTACAGAAATTTTAATATGTATATACATTATGTATTTTATATGCTAATTTTTCAAATCGCGCTTTAAAATATATGTATATGTTTAACATTGCAATAAAGTAAGAAGTATGCAAGAACGTAGCCCATCAAGGTCGCAAAAATATAAAATTAAAAAAGATATACTACAGTTTTATATTGAACTTTTTAAGGAAATTCTGAAAAGCTTCGATTTTTCAAGAAAATATTTTAAAAATCTTGAGATAATTACACCAAATAAACCTTTAAGTAGTTCAGAGATAAGTTTGGACCCTTTGTTATTATCATTCCCAAATGTAACAGGTGGTAATAAAGAAAAATTTGTATCCCAATGGAAACTATTAAGATTTTCAAATTTTATTACAGTCAGTGCTATATATAAGTATTATTGAGTTTTAAGATAAAGTGTAAAAATGCAATGAACGGAAAGTGTTTCAAAGAACTCATTTATTTTGTTCAAAACTTAATGTCTATGCCACATAGTTCAGCTGCTGCAGAAAGAATTTTTTCACAGCTTAGTTTGATAAAAAGCAAATTTAGAAAAAAGCTTGAGTTACAAACAATCAAAAATGATATGCAATCAAAAGAATTGTGCAAAAATCAAAATGATTCCCGTTATGTCTGGTCTGCCAAAACCTTGTTTTAAAAACTTAAAAATTTTTTTTTCTTCAACATAGAATGAATTTTAAATTTGTCGATCTCTAAAAAAATCACTTTATATATATTTTTAATTCTATTTAGTTTTTTGCATTAAAATATGAAATGAAATAAAAACAAGTAAGAGTGCTATATTCGGCCGTGCCGAATCTGATAATACCCTTCATCATCATGTACATAGGTATAATCCTGCATCGTAGCTTAACCTATATTTCATGTTATACGCCATTTTTTCTTATTATTTCCGACGCCATCCTTGATTTTGAATTTTTACGTAGTTATCGGTATTCTACTAGTCAAGTCCTTTAATTTGATACCCATATTGATGGGGTTAAAAAACTTTGATCCGCCATTTTATTTTAGACGCCATCTTGGATTTTACATTTTTTAATAATTTACTGTATTCTACTGGTCAATCCCTTTCATTTGATACCAATATTGAGGGCGTTCTAGAACTTACATTTAAAAATACCAGATTTGACCCATTTATAAATTTATTGCCCGCATTTTGTAGTGGCGGCCAACATGAGTTTTAATTTTTTTTATAGGTCTTATATTGCGCTTGTCAAGTCCTATCAGATGATACCAATATTGACCCTTTCGGTTGCCTAGAAGCTGAAAAATAAATGATTTTCGTTTGTAAATTTTTGGTATATACATATATTTTTAAAAAAAAATTTTTGCCTATAACTTTTACGATTAAAGCCCGATTTATCTAAAATTTTTCACGAATATCTCTCTAGGCATATTATATCTTTAAATAGTAACTAAGGTACCTATAAATTATTCTATGGCTGAAAAATTTTAATTTTGGTGATGAAAATATGGGAAAAACAGAGGCAATCTCGTTTATTTGCTCATATCTCAGAAAGTTATAGGGCGATTTTGTTAAATTTCAATAGCGATTCATTCCCAGATATTTCCAAAAGATTGATACCATACACAGATCTGAGGAACATAGAGTTGCTTCTAAAAGTTGATTTCAACCAACACACGGACAGACGTACAGACGGATAGACGGTCAGGGCTTAATCGACTCCTCTATTCATAAGCATTCAGAAAATATATACTTTATGGGGTCGGAAATAAAAAATTGTAGAAATTACAAACGGAATGACAAAACTATATACATATACCCTTGTGCACCACAAGTGAAGGGTATAAAAACAATTTTAATAAAATCAAAATGATATTTAATTTTGGATATTTTTTCCTCAATTGGTTACATTTTTAAAAAAATTTGGTTGTACATTTTTTTTGATTGTGGCAGCACTGATTATTACATAAAGTGGCTACCTCTCGTCCCGATAACTACGCAGACGAAGTCGTGGTCACAGGCTAGTTTTAAATAAATGTAAAGAAAAATACTGCGTCTAATTATTCATTCCGTTCCGCGATTACGGAAAGCGTTTGAAAATATTCATTTCATTGCTGCGGTATCGTTCCGTTGTTGCGGTATGCATTTGTATTTATTTTTCTAATTAAGCGTATTAACATTCATATCTTCCAAACTAATGCAATATCAACTTAGATTTAAGCAAAACAGGGATGATAAATCCACTTTGCGGAAAACTTATACCGCAGGACAGAATAATTTCAATTAGCATCTCGATCAATATATCTTTCCGTGCGAAATCAATAATATCACTCATTAGTTCTGTATGTTTTTTGCTTTAACCGCTAACCACCACTTTTGTAATAAGTTTAAACTAAAAATTTTATTCGTACTTCGGTTGTTAAATGGCAAAGAGTTCACTAAATAAAAAATGCTTCAAATGATAGCCTTGCCAGGCTGGCAGTTTTCAAAACAACTAAATGGATAACTGTTTATGAACAACAACCGTTTATGGTACGATCATAAGCAATACTAATGGTATGTTCACATTTGGCAAATGTTTGTCAAAATCATTAAAATGTAGTAATTGATCACAAATCAATAAATGTTTATTTAATTACAAAAATTTCTTAATTTAAACAAATGAAATATTAATCAATTGTCATATGTTTTGACTGATTTTGGTGGAAGAACAATCACGTACACAGAAAATATTTACCAAAGGTGACAGCATATATGTATAGCAAATTTGTAGGTATGTATATCGTCATATGTTCTCAAAAAAGCCTTAAATTACAAAAAAAAAAAAATCAAAATTGACTTTTTGATTGATTATGATGCACAGTGTCAAAATACAAATAACGTTCTAAATTCCTTAGTGCAAGTGCACTAAATTTTATTAATTTACCACATGCAAATGAGTAATATTCCTGCAGACAATATTGGAGTACATCGTCCATTGCAGCTGAAATGGACTAGTAACAACATGGTCCTATGTAATGCAGTAATGAACTATGTACTTTTCAAACAAGAATTTGTAGTTAAGCGACAAGTTTTCGTATTGTAACGATTGCACTCGTATTATTGTTGTCAAAAACTGTAGTGACAAAGAGTAGTTTTGAGACTACTCTCATGTAATACAACGCTGGGTTATATGGTCCAGCCATAACCCTACGTTGCCACTTGCAAGTATTTACTTGCAAGCAGTGTTTACGTATTACTAACGAGAATCAGGAGAAATGACAATGCTGTGGCTACACAGCACAGTGCAAGTTCATTTTTAAAATGTCGTCAATAAAAAAACATCATGTAAATTTAAAATAAAGAGCGCTACTTCAATTGTTAACTAAGTGTTGCCAATAGTCACTATTGAACATTACCTATAGACATATAATTTTTTAATATATTTTTATTTTATCAAAAATTTATATTTATGTTTAAACTTACATTCTAAACGAATATCTTTGCTTCTTCTCAATATTCTTCATATACAGATTTACATATTTATGCAAAAAAATTAGCTAAATTATTTGCCACAATTGTATGACTAGTAGTGAGTTAACGAAATAATCAGTATTTGACAACACTGTTTTTCGTCTTGTCACTTAACTTGCCGTCAGTGTGAAAATTTGACTTGCTTAAAAATTTCTTTGCAAGCTGAGTCGCTGGTAGCAAAACTTTGGTTGTGTTAGTAAAAAAGTGTTAGTGTATTGGTTGTTTTTTTCACTTGCACTTGCATGTGGCAACGTATGGTAAGACATTGCCATATTAAATCGACCATGTTTTCTCAATACTTTTGTGTGTGTTTTAAAGTTACCTTTTTATACCCTTCACCTGTGGTGCACAAGGGTATACGTATATAGCTTTGTCATTCCGTTTGCAATTTATACAATTTTCATTGCCGACCCCATAAAGTATATATTTTCTGAAAGCTTATGAATAGAGGAGTCGATTAAGCCCTGACCGTCTGTCCCTGTGTTGGTTGAAATCAACTTTTAGAAGCAACTATACGTTTCTCAGATCTGTGTATGGTATCAATCTTTTGGAAATATCCGATAATGAATCGCTATTGAAATTCAGCACAATCGCCCCATAACTTTCTGAGATATGAGCAAAAAACCACGACCACCTCGTTTTTTTCACAATTACAACAACAACATACATATACATATACTGGTTAAAGTAAACCTCTAGCATCGAATCCCAGCTGAGCCAAAAAATTGTTTTTCCTATTTTATTTTTTTATTCTATATATTATTTATATGTTTATTATTTTTTTTTTTAATTTTTTTTATATATTTTTTAATTTTTTTAAAAAAAAATTTTTTATATTTTTTTTTTAATTTTTTAAAAATTTTTTTTTTAATTTTTTTATTGTTGGTTTTCTTTTAATATTTTTTATTTTTTAAACATACATACATAGATAGATACGTAAACTTAATTTATAATTTTGCAATGGGATGTTTTTTATTTCATATGAGATGAATGGTGATACAAACTATTGTTATTGCATGACTACACGTTGTGAAGGGTATATAAGATTCGGCACGGCCGAATATAGCACTCTTACTTGTTATAATTAATCTTTTTTGTTGATTAGCTTTTATGTTTTTTATTAAAAATAAAATAATATTTAAGTAAAAACCTACTGCCGTATTCATTAAAATTTCTGTGCAACATCTGTCAAATAAGCTTTTAATAAACCTAAAATATTTTTTATGAATACGCCAGTTAATATTTAATTTAACTAATAAAGAAAGATTGCCAAAACCATTTTTGAAATGACGTACTTCCTTTTTTGGTTCCAAAAAAAAAAAAAAAAAATTCCTTAAAGACGTAAGTTTCATATCTCTGCACATAATAAAAATACGGAGTATTTTTCTTTAAATATTAGTTCTTAAAAAAAAACAATCTTGTTTAGTTTTTCATATATTCATATTTTCATAGGGAGCTAGTTTTTTGTTAATTCCCCTGTAAAATTTGTTTAATGTAACTTAGAGCGTTATTGAAATCATATGACGATATGTGTAAGTATGTTAAAGTAAATACATGTGCTTGGATAATGCTTGACATAAGCTAAAAAAAATATTTGTTTTCTATTTTTTGTTTGTTTCATTTCTAAAGTACATATCTCTTGTATAATAGTTTTTTACCATTGAAATGTTACACATATCATACGTCCTCATGAGTGTTTGTTAAAAATAAAAGAATGATAAGCTGTGATAATTTTTCCTAAGAAGAACCAAATGAATTTTCTACTTAAGTACTTAAATAAAAATATTGTATGTATGTATGTATGTACGTATGTCTCAAAGTAATTTATTATTTTCTATATACCATAACTGCATACATACACACGCATATTTTTAGTTTTTGGCATAGGCTTTGTTATTTCAAGTATTTTGAAATAATTTGTTGGTGAGTTGATTGACAGTTCATGATATATGATAAATATTGCGTGTATTTAGGTAATTGCTAAAACATTTGTATGTGTGTTGTAAGTAGATGGAATGTAGGGAGCTCCATAGTAAAGTTTCTAAAGTATGTATGTTCGGGTGCAATCCCCTTTTAAAGATCAGGTGGCAAATTACGCGATCGAAAAGTCAAAATTTGTATTAGAATCTCCATACCTAAATCACAGCAAAGTCGATCGTTCGAGTAAAATTTCGATCGTGATCGTATGCCGTAATTTGGCCCCAATTCCATAAATTTTCAATAAACTACAATTTTTTAATAAATCTATGATTGCAGTTGAATAATATTAACTAGCGATTAGTGCTGCTTAAATTGGGTGTTTGTGTTTTTTAGACGCATAGAACCTTTTATTGAAACAAATTACAAAAATTTTTAGAAAATTACCAAAATTGTGGCTTTAACAGCTCATGGCATTTTATGGTCCAATTTTGTACCACTTTCTCGAGCATTCCCGGTCTTATTTCGTCAACATTGCATTTAGTGTTGACATTTAAATAATTAATCGTTGCTGGTTTGTCAGCATAGACCAAATATTTGACTTTACCCCACTAAAAGTATTAAAAAAGGTGTTAAATCACACCTCTAATTGACAGGTCCATTACTTAAGAACTATCAACAAAGTGATGGTTTTACGCGTTGCATGGCATGTTGCGCCGTCCTGTTGCAAGCATTTCCCCTATACATGATTTTCAATGACGTGAGTATTAACAAAATTACAAATTATTTGCCTGTAGCCTTCGCCATTCACGGTAATATTGGCACCGGTTTTGCATTTAAAGAAAACTGGGCCTATGACGCAATCGGCATGAAAACCGCGCCAAACAGTGACTTTATCGGCATGTAATGGAATATCTAGAATCTCATTAGAATTGTGCTCTCCCAAAAAATGAAAATGATTTGACGATAAAACTTCCAGTTGATTCTCATCGCGAATTTCGAAAATAAATTTTCACGATTTGAAACGTTGTTTAGGTGTAATGCTGAAAGTCCACACCACTCGTTCTTGCGTCAGTGCATTTTAGGCATTTTTTTCTGAAACGTTTTATGCATTTCAAGTTACACACCACGCTTTTGGGGCAATAAATAATACAAGTTAAGAGATGGCAATCATGTAAAAATTATCGACAACCAAAATGCAAAATTTGTTCATAAACAAAATATTTATAACTTTTAGTTTCATAGCAAAGTTTTTAATTTGTCTTTGATATTAAAAAAATGTACCCAAAACAATTACCAGATATATTAACAAAACTGTAGGGAGTTTTCCTTTTGCTGCTATAGCTCTAAGCTGGAAGTTAAAACAAATATGAGTCATTAATAGTTCGCAAACACGCAATACAGGTGTGATAGTGGTGTTGAATTAAAACGTAAAGTATGAGAATTTGTTGAGGTTTAAGTAACAAAGTCAATAATTTTTGAAAAAAAAATCCTTAAATTAATTATTTAAGTTTCGACATTGGGTTAAAGTATACTTAAAGGAGTTTTGTTTTAGTTTTTATTATAAATTTATAAAAGTGTTAAATTGCATTTAAATCGGTAAACGTTATAAAGTCTTTGTTAACGTTGATCATAAGTTATTTCAATTCAAATTAAAGAAATTATATTTTGCTTTAATTAAAGACCGCACTTTTGATTCAACTTTTTGCTCAAATATAATTTAAGGAAATAAATTGTTTTTGGTATCTACGAAATCGCAGAACAAAAATTATTATCGTTGGTTCATAGGCACACCCTTTCAACATTATGGTTACTGATTGAAATATTTAATCTTAGTCACTTTAAATGGTCATTAATTTTATTTATGAAACTTCAATTATACAGGATGGGAAAAAAACAACAATGAATTAAAAAAAATTTATTAATTTTTTGTTGTTTTTAATTATAAAAAAATAAATTTATTTAAAAAATGTTTCTTAAATGACCCCCATTTACGACTTTGCAATAATGGGATTGTTGTAGAAAACATAATATAACATTTTCAAAATGTGTGGCTGTAGTGCAACAACAATGTTGGCATTGTTTTCAAGTATTGTCGGAGGCATGTTCACATTTACTCTCACAAATAACTCCAAAGAAAATAGTCTGGTGCTCACTAAACTTACGAACACGCTGGCCAATTAATATTCGAAAATTTGACTAAAAGGTGCCAGTATGTGTCGAACAGTGTGGGCAGTGGCCCACATTTCAATTCTGTTTTCAAAAGCAGGTCGTAAAAACTGTTCTATCATGAATCGATACCGCTCTCCATTTTGGGTTATAGCACTTCCATCTATATTTTCGAATCAGTAAGGCCTAAGGATATTTTCAGATGTAATGTCACACTACACTACACACCTAACAGCGTGCAATTTGCGTTGATAATTAAGAACCCCAAAACCTACTGTTCTGCTCCTTAACAAAGCTATTCAAATGAAAATGAGCTTCATCACTCATAAATAGATTTTCAATAAAGTCATTTATTTCTGATAAGAATCTCTAATAAAGATTTAATTTCTTAACAAGTATTGAAATTAAACTGCAATATTAGGAAATTGCTGATAATGTGCAGGCTTTAATCATTGCAGCGTCTTATATGGGAATAATAAATAATAGTGACGCTCAAGCCATATCTGGCTGAGCTAAACGCCTTCTGATACAATGTTGACGTTATCTTCTTTGCATTAAAATAATTAATCGCTGATTTTAATAATAAAATTCTATTGTTCTGGTTCTTTCTTCAGTTTTGAATCCCGTAATTATTTGTTCTCGAGTTGCTATTTATAAAATTAAAAAAAAACAAAAAAATCAAGTTAGACTGCTATATTTGGTCTGATAATACCCTTAACCATCGTGAACATAGGTATAATGAAAACATCGTTGCTTATCTTAGATTTCATATTATAAGCCATTTTCATTTCCGACGCCATCTTAGATTTTAAATTTTTACAGAGTTGACTTTATTACACTAGTCAAGCCCTATAATTTGATACCCATTGATTGATAGCGTTACAAAAAAATTTCGCTATTTTGTATCAGACGCCATCTTGGATATTAATTTTTTTTTTCATAGTTTACTGTATTCTACTGGTTAAAGGGCTTAACCAGTTACCAATATTTAGTGGGGTTTAAAAGGGAAAAAACCGTAACTACTATATTTGACTCATATAATTTGCCATTTAACATAGGACGCCATCTTGGATTTTCATATTCAACTTTTACTAGTCAAGCCCATTCATTTGATCCTTAAATTGGCTTTCTGGGTGGTATGGCAACTAAAAAAATCGCTATTCGCTTTTAAATTTTAGAAAAACACAGAAGCAGTTGTATTTTGGTGCTTATATCTCAATTAGTTCCAAAACGATTTATTAGTTTTTCCCAAAACTAACTGCTCAGACTACGGCTTATATTTTGTCTCTTTAACGTATACGATAATTATTGAGGAGCTTGAAAAATTTTATATATTTAAAAAAAAAATATATATATTTTTCGAAATAATTTTTGCCTATAACTTTGCCGGTTGTCGACCGATTTGTCCAAAATTTTAATGAATATCTCTAGAGGCATTTCATTTCTATAAACAGTAACGAGCGTGGACATAAAAATTTTAATTTTTATGGCTAAAATAAGGAAACAAACAGAGGCAGTCATGTCTTATATCTCAGAAAGTTATCGGGCTATTATGCTGATTTACAATACCAAATTACACCCAAATATTTCTGATATATTTTTTACCGTAAGGACGCTTAAAAAACGATTAAAAGATACATACGGACAGACGGACATTATTCAATCGATTTTCCTGGTCATAAGCTTTCAGAAAATATATATATTTTATGGGGTCGCATACGAATATGTGGTGATTTTTGGCCTACTCTGTATATTGACAAAATCCTGGCATTTTATATCAATGGCCAGTGTTTTTTCATTGTATTTCGATAATGAGCTTTTAAGCTTCCAATTACATTTAAGATGTCATATTGTAATAGGTATGGTATAATGACATATTTAAAATATCTGTTTAATTGTATTTAATAAAAAATATTTTTTTTGTGTAAAAACGATAAACAGTTTAATTGTTTACATTTTTTTACACTCTTTCGAATATAAGAAAATTTTGCGTTTTCAATAAAAAAAAGGTATATTTTCGAACAGAAAAAATAAAATTTTACCTTGAGATAAAAATATATATTTTTTTTTTGGTACACTAACAACTGTTGCTCTAATATGACATTGATTTATGCATGTACTAAACCTGAACACATCGTAGAGCAAGCGAAAAATGTCGAAACAATAAAATAATAAGTAATAAATAATAAATGTTGTTGTAGTTTTTTTTTCCAATAATAGAATACTAATTTGTTCAAAATATTTTTTTCTTTTATACTATAATGTACTTGGTATTTAGTGTAAGTGTTTGATAAAAAAACAAAATTTATACTAAAAGTATGCTGCACTAAATACACTACAACAACAATTTTGAAATATATACTATGATATGAAGATACGTTCACGAAAACAACAAACTTATTAAACCATTTGACATCATCATGTGAAAAATGTTAAACAAAAAAAGTTTTAGAAAAATATTTTTATTTAAAAAAAAACCAGAACAAATAAATCGTTTGTCAAAAAATGTTTTCTACAAACAAAATTAGCAATATTATCCATAAATTTAATAATTAAGAAAAGCGCTTCAATTTTTAAATATATTTCTTTGTTAAGGATAAAAAAAAATAGAACAAATACTTGTTAAAAAAATACTAAATAGAAGAACGCAAATTTAGTTATGTATTTAACCTCGACATTGAAAAGATTTCTTTTTTTTTTTTTTTTGTTTGTTTTTTTATTCAAATTATAAAATCTCCGTCACAAGTTTTGCTTGTAGTTTTTATAGTTTTTAATTTAAGTCTTTATTATTTTTTGTCTGGAAATTTGTTTTCTTTTTTGTCATTTTTTTTTTGGTACTTGCGTTAAGACTTTATGACTTTAAATTTACAGACAAACTAAATGAATTCCTTTAAGCTTATACGATTGCATATTGCATACATTTAGGGGTGCATCTTTGAATTTTATGCTGTTCAACTTGTTACAACTACAAATGTCTGCATATTTTTGTTTTTATAGCATACGCGGTGGCTTTCTCTTAAGTTGTCTTCTGCACTATCTCCAGTTTCATATAATTTAGTTTTTTTTCTTTTTCTTTTTTTTTTGTTATATTATCAAAATATTTAAAAAAAAAAAAAAAATCGAAAAATTTTGTGCATGTTTAGCGAAATTTCAGGAAAATTTACATTGTGTGAAATGTACTTAACAAAACTTTTTTAAGTTATAAACTAATGTATGTGTTCGTGTTTTTTTTCGTTTTATTAAGATAAAATTTATTTTCAAATGCCAAATTTTGACATATTAATTTCGAAGTGCGTATGGATGTGAGTGGTATTAAACAATTGTCTGCTAACAAAATATGTTTGAAATAGATAAAAAGTTGCAATTTGTAGAATGAAAATTGACGGAAAAACAAAGCAGAAAGAAGAGATGAGAGACTTAAAAAGTTAATAAATAATGCCTTAAAGTATGCTTTAGTAATAGTAGACACACAAAGATACGCATTGTTTATAAAACTTCAGTACATAGCCTTAAAGTTTTAAATGAATGTGGCCAAAACACGACTGTCGACACATTATTCGTTTATTATATATTTATTAGGGTGATAGATTATTCGACATTTTTAAGAAACCGGGTTTCAAATAGTGTGAAATTTAGAGAAAAAAAACCGGTTGCACTTTTAAAAATTTAGAAAAAACCGGTTAACCGATCGAATACATAAAAAATATTTTTTTCTTATACCCATGACAGAGATACATTTATAAGTATAAACTAGTTTATTCTATGGTTTAATTGCATTTTTAGTTGACACACATTCAATGGCATTATTATAAAATACCGTTATTTAAAATAAAGATGTTAAAGGACAGAAACTTTTTACCTAAAAGTGACCGAAAAGTTAAGTTTATGCTTTAATTACCTTTAACTTTTAAGGTTAGCTTTATAAATTGAAAAATGCCATTGTTTCTTCACATAAAACAAAATATGACAACTAAATTGTGATTTATATTTTTTTTCTACTTCGACCTTTTTAATGTTTTTTATTTTAAATTTTAATTTTTTAATACTAGTGACACAATACAGTCAATAAATCATGAAAAATGTTATTTCGTTTTGTAAAATTTTTTAAGAACTAATTTAATTTGTTAAAAGTAATCGGTTTTGCTCTGGTACTGCCATATTAAAAAATTTTGATACAAGGAGGTTGTAATAATGAAAAATATTAAAAATTCACGTTACTGCACACGGTAGTGAAAGTTACCTTTTATTAACATTAACTTTGTAGGCAAGTTGTAATAATGACTCTTTGTGTGCCAAACTATTTAATTATGCAAATCAGTGTTAACAAAACTATTAGTTAAGCTATGGGTAGTCTTTAGTACAAGTCGCTAGATTTCGTTAAAGAAAAATATGTCGAAATTCGAAAATGAGATCTAAAAGTATTGAAAAGTACAATAATTTGGTCAAAAAACTTAACTGAACAGCTGATTATTATAGCAAATTATAAGCGCAGCAACGTATAAAATACCTGCTCTCCATTTAAGACAAATAATAGGTAACCTAATTATTTTTCTTACTTTACATTTGTTTTTGAAACAACAAATAAATTTCTTACAATATTATGGAAGAGTATTTAATAAATTTGCTGATTTTGAGTAATAAATATACCATGGTACGTTTGGTTACAAAGATAAATGAACATAAAAGTAAAAATAAAAAAAACCGGTTTATGAGATACAAAAACCGGTTTATTCGACATTCGAAAAATTAACATTTGCAAAAAACCGCCAGTTGAAAGAATAAAAAACCGGGTTTTCCAGCGGTTGTAAAACCGAGTCGATCACCCTAATATATATACACGAATACAAGTCAACTTTTTTATCGACTTTTTTCATATAAATCGATTTGTAGAATATTATCAAGTTTGTATTTTGAAAACTATTTCAATTTTTTCCCTAGGAAGGCTAGGACATACTTATTATGTATGAATCGTTCAAATATCTGCAGCAGCTTCCCTGGGTAGCGGAGATTCGAAATTTTTGTTTTCTATGACTCTGACGCAAAAATCAGGCCGAATTTGACTAACGTCATGGGCTTATGGGCATAAACCTGACACTTAACAAAATCTTACATATATAATGGGGTCGAACCGCACAATCTAGGTGGTCAGTGGTCATCTTTACGTCTTTAAATCGCTGTTGCATAATGTCCACTGTGGCATAAGCTGTAGCCATGCAGCGCTCTTCTATTTATAACACATGTCATTGATGTCCAAATCATTCAATTCAGGCAAAAAGAAATTGATAAAAATCGATCAATAACACTCACCGTTGGCGGTAATGCCCTGGTTAACATCGATAGACTGATGACGCTGCCGAACAAAAAACCATATCAAATAGTCCCCTTTTTGCTTTTGGATCGATCTCACTTGATATAAATTCAAGTTTAACAATTTTATTTGTTGACGTAGCCGCTCACCCAGAAACGGGCGAGAGTCAGTCTCTAACTGGTGCATTTGATCATTTCCTTGTTGTTAAACAATTTAAATAAATTTAAATAAATAACATTTCGATAGATGTAGAAGCAATAGTATGTCCGCTAACAACTGTAAAAGTTTGAAAGTCCCGTGGAAATTTTGTTATTTGACCAGATGGTAATTTATTATACTCCCTATAACTTAGGAAAGATTTTATCAAATTGCACCTAGATGGTTATTTTCAGGATTATTATCCTCTACCTTTAAAAAGAATGTATGTTATATTAGCAATCTTTCAATTCATGGGAAAATTTCCTTCATCGTACAGTGGGGCCAAAAGTTATTTTTTCACAGATTAATTCATATCCACCTAAATACAATAGCGATGCTCACTAATTTTTATGTGAGAAGCTCTTAGACAAAACGGAAAGTTCCAACGAAATCTGGATGGCATAAAAGAGTTGGTTCGGGTGCCTCCCATACAAAGTAATTATTAATTAACATGATTTTTTTATTTCCGCATGCTCCTGCTTAACGCCTGTCATTTAATGAATTCGGGTACGGATTATGCTAAGATTGACTCATACGTGACTCACGCGTAAAAAGTCATGACATTTGCACATCTCTAATTGAAAAACCTAAAACAATTACAACAACAACATCAACAGCAATAAAAGAAGCAGAAGTCGCAAAGTGCTTTGAATGGGTAAACTCGAGGCGGGAGGCTAATACTAATTCGTACATACATAACTTCTAAAGCATAACAATGCGCAGCATAAATTTCTCTAAAATAACGGTAATTTATTCAGCCTTTAAAATAAAATTAAGGTATCTGCTTAATTGAGCCACTTAAACTGAGAAAATTCATTTCTTTTTGCATTAACAATATACGAGTTAACATTGAAAACAAAAGAACTTTCACAAATAATTTTTATTACAAATTTAAGCAAAACATTTCAATAAATAGCTGAACTTGATAATTAGAGTTATTACTTGTTCAAGATTACTTGAGCTAAATATGATTTAATTGCCCAAAATTTTTAATATATTATGTATATTTGTTCAGCTTTCTCTTACAATGTTTAAGTTCAACGCATCACTACAGAAGCACCGTTACCTTTTTCATATTTATTTTTTGCCTAATGTTGTTGAATTTTATACACTTTAATCGAGTACTTTTAGTTTTCACGGTACTTTTTTCATTAAATCGTTAAATGTGCATCGTGGGCAATGCTCAAAACGTTGGCTGATGAAAGTGCTAGGTTGAAAAGGAGGGGTATAAAAGCCCAAACCCATAACAGGTATGCACTTATGCCCAGTTGACATGTTGTGCGCTCCCTATGGAAAACGGAATTCCCAAACAAAAACCATAAGCATATTTTCCCAATAAACATATTTTCCCAAAAATAACGGACTAACGGATGAAAGTGCTAAGGGAGAGTATTGTTTCAAGATTAATGCTTATTTATGTTGAGATCTGTTAAAACATAATGTTAAACTTATAAAGGCGGATAGATGTTGACAGTTTGCCATATTGTTTTGGCGATGTCTGTTAAATCTGTTGTCACAGTTAAGTCTGTTGTCATTGAAGTTGTATGATTTTGCAGCGTGTTTAAAACATAAAAAACATAAACTTTATTGTTACAATGGGTGTTAGTTAATACTTCTCAAACAAATTGCTTTATTACCCTATCCGCCTCTTTTGAAAACCTTTACAAATTATTTGACAATTTTCCTATTTCATCACTTCCTATTTAGTTGCCTTTTTTCAAAAAAATTTTAAAGACATTTAAATAAATAACCAAAGGTCTTGTCAGGCCACAAACGAAAATAAATCCTAACAAAAATGTAGTTTTAACAAATCTCCATAGAAGATTACTGACACACATTAAAGAACAACGACATTGAATATTCTAACAATGTTCTGGTCTTTGATTTGTCCAACAAGCATAAAAATTAAGACGCAAAATAAAAAAAAATGGAAAATTAAATAAAATTGTAGTACGATTTTAGGTGCTGTCTTCAATAGAATAATAAAAATCTTTACTTACAAACAATAAAGTGCAAGTTCTTTAAATTAAAATAGATAATAAAAGAAATACAACCAAAATTGCTTACACCATTTAATACGTGCCAATATTAACTTATAGTTTTCTTTTTGTTTGTTTATGTACCTAAAAGTATACCATAAAATCTTGAGCTGTAGTTACGGACTACACACTCCCCGGAAATTATCTTTAAAAAACTAACTAATTTTTTTTGCAAATGCCAGAAAAACATTGGCCATCAATGACCCAGATTTTTATAATAATCTGTTGTTATTTCTTTTCTTAAAAATAAGTTTGATGTATGATACGCTTGTCTTTGGCATTTTTATTTCACCAACAAACGTGTCCTTATCACTTTCCACTTTGAGACGGCAAAAATGTTGTTTTAACAAGACCCATAATATTTGTTTTAACTCATACTTCTCAATTTTCTTATTATCTTCTGACCATATTAGAAAAACATTATTTGCTTGTGTATTAGAGTAGACAAAAAAAAAAAACAACGTTCAAGTATTAACTAAAACCACATGTCGTTTGCTACTGACACATTTGTCAATTGACCAATTGTTTTTTTTCTACACATGAGGATTTGTTTTCTTTTTAGACACTCGTCTTTGATACAAAAATTTATAAATTTTATTTCGTTTTATTTTGCGCTCCAACAACCCAGAAAGCGGTCTCTAATACTAATGCTTAGGATAACTAAATTAAGTAGAAATTAAGGCATAAGTTGACAGTTGTTTTGAGAATTTGTACGCGTACGAGCTTGTGTCTGAACTTGTAGTATACTTTAGGGGATAGATTTAATAAAATAACTATTGCACGCTTAAGGGATTATTGTAATGAGGTATGTTCTTTTCAGTTAGTTTTCCATAAATTTATTTAAAAAAAAAATATGTAAATGTAGAATATGTGGGGTTCTACTTAAGTACGCGTTTAATCCTTTTGTGTCCTTTTTGTGTCAAAAGGGATGTCAAAGAAATGTGTTGAAAATATTGTGTGCTTTTATTACTAATATTTGATAAAATCGTTAAATTGTATCTGGAAAACGTATATCCAGTCTCTGCTTGAGCGAAGCAATAAAAAATAAAACTATGCGCTCTTCTTCTTTTATTATGTCTACTTAAGATTTAAACCTTGATACGTTTAAGTTGGAATTTAGACTGTTCTATTGATGAATCTGTATAACAAATGCTTAATTAGTTCTTATAATAAGGCCAGCAGTTGTTTGCTAAGGCACTAAGAATTCAAGTCTCTTTATGGTGCGTAATTTAGGTTGGAGGTGTAATTGGGCCTGCTGAAAATGACTGAACTATGGCACAGAGCCATGATCGATGAGATTTTATTATCGGAAATCGATAAGTAACCACTATAGGGCATATACCTTCAATATCACATAAATCCCGCGCGACAATATGACTCGTTTTAGCAATTTGCAGTAGCCGAAAAGTTTGCCCAATCCGATCACTCGCGATATTTTCTTTTGATGTCACAAGACTATGTAAATAAGCCAAAAGACTCTAAATGTTTTTAAAGAAGAGTGCGAGAACTAAATCGAAATTCTCATCAGTATATTGAAAAAAAATTTAAAAAATCGCAAATTTTCATAAACAATTTAACTGTCTAACGATGTAGAAAAGAAATTTTTTGAATAAATGAAATACAAAGTCGACAAATATATGTGGTCTTTTTACAAAAAAAACTTATTAAGGATTTTCTTATCTCGACTTAAGGTGTTGTGTCAAAAGTGCACAGATTCAAAATTTTTAAAAAATTAAAATTTTTTATTAATGATTAAGAAATGTTCCAGCATAAAATATTAATACAATAAGGACTTTTTTAAAAAAATACTTTTCGTAAAAACTGACGTAATTATTGTCGATATTTTTTATTAATTTGATTTTTTTAACACATTTTTATATGACTGACTTGTAGTAAGTCTAGTCATTTCTCTTACGAAAATCTTTTTGCACCCAATTAAATAAAAAAAAAATTATAAGAATGCACTTTAACAATTAAACTTTACATTAAATTTTAATGTGAACCATTTTTTATTTTGGCTTAAGTTCATTTGTTCTTTTTATTTTATTTTATAATTCAAATTAAATTAAATTGTAACCATTTTAGGAATATTCCTTCCAAAAATTATTTCCGATATTAGCCGAGTGGAATGCATTTTCGAAATCAGCTACGATTTCATCATCAGCACTCTTTATCGGTATACTACTATGTAACTTAAAATTCCTATTTATGTTCCAATTGAATGAAATTTGAATTAGTGAATCTTAGTATTAATTTTCATATTTAGTTGAATATTTAATTTCACCTATCAAATGACAATTCATAATTCAACATGTTCATATTCTTCTTTATTCGTAATACATTTTCCCTTCCCACGTCGGCATTGTAGGCAACGAATACGCCGACTCTGTAGCTGAGGACGCTAAACGGCGACCGCTGTTAAAATATTCTACAAAAGAAACTCGAGACATTTGTAACATTATCGATACCTATATCACGTGTACTAATACACAAAAATGGTCAGACTACCAGCATAATTACAAACGCATCAACCCAATGGGAGCCAAACCACCATACCCAAAAAACTGCTCCAGAAGTGAAACTACCTTATTTACGCGACTTAGAATTGGTCATTGCAAACTTACTCATCAACATCTTCTCACAAGAACCCAAGCACCAGTTTGTTCTACCTGTAACACACAACTCAATATAGCCCATATTCTCGACGAGTGCCCTAAATACAATGCATTCAGAACGCGCATTTTTGGAACAAATACACCAACCGATATCCTTAGACACACGTGTGATAAAAATATTAAACTAATCTACATTTTTGTAACTACAAATGGTTTGCAAAACCTCATTTAAAATCCACATACATACATACATACATACGTATATACCTTAAGAGTCGAAAGCCTTAGTTGCTAGTACTCCCTTAGTAATTAGTTATTATAATTTAATTATAATCATTAATATCCTTAATAAATAAAAATAAATAATTAAACTTTACGTATGCACTTTACAATCTCTCTAAACAACTGAGTGAGTCACTTTATTGTACTCATGTTGTACATTGAATGCACAACATTCCGTCTGGGAATATGTACGTCAAGAGGAAACCACATAAAACATAAATTAACTTGATTTTTTTTTCGTAACATTGTGAAAATAAATTTTAAGTTTAGTTACAGAAGTAAAAATAAAGGCTTGAAACCGGTTTAAAAGCCGGCCGGCAAAGCAACAAAAACATTGTTAATTTTTCTTAACCTAAAGAGAAGATGATTAAAGGCAGCTTATGTTTGAGCCGAATAAACATAACAGATGGTTATTTAAACAATAAAATGTAAGAGTTCGGTTTAAGAAAAAACTGGCTTAAATCTTAAACCAAAGAGCTGTTTATAATAAGCAACTCTTTTCACAAAAAGAGTCATAAGACATGTTTCACTTGTTAAGAGCGAGGTAAAACACACAAGAATATTGAATATTTTTAAAAAAAGTTAAATAAATGAAATGTTTCTTCTGTTGGTTTAACTAATAAAATCGCAAAAGGAAAGAAAACCATACTGTTGTTGTTATATTTTTGTATTTACTAGACAAACCGCACGTAGCCAGTCAGTGAGGCAACTTTTTGTTGTGGTGTGTCTTTAGTCATTACATTTCTTCAAATCAATCATTATTAGTTTCTCATACAAGCTAGTGTTGAATATAATAAGTGTTGCCACTGTTGATTTGCAAAAATCTTTACTTTTTTTTTGGTTTTAAAATAGAATTATTTCTTTTTTTCTTTTGTACGTGCGTTAATAAACTAACAAAATTTATATGGATATTTTTTATATCTTTCACCAGTAGGGTCAAGGGTATATATCTGTGGCTTGGAGCTAAAAGTGCCAATGTCACTTTTTTGCTCTTTCGAGTTAATCTTTGTATTAGATTTGTTTTCTTGCTCTATTTTATTATGGTAAAACAGCTAAAGTCATACTTAACCCAGAACGTCTTCATAAATAAAATGCTGGCCAATGTCACTATGAAAGCATATATATTAAAGTTAAAGTTCAATTCAAATTTTCTCAAAAGTAAATATTTTGAAATTGGCACTTTTAGCTCCAAGCCACAGATATAGTTTTTTTTGTCGTTCTGTTTGCAATTTCTGATATATTGATTTTTGATTCAATAGTGTATATATTTTCTAAATTCTTATGTCCGTATGCCCGTGTGTTGGTACAAATCAAGTAGCACAGATCTGTATGTGGTATCAATCTTTTGAAAATATCCGGCAATAAATCGCCCCATAACTTTCTGAGATATGAGGGGTATTTTTAAAACATAATCTAATCTCTTTCACTTTGGGAAATAATTTTAAAAAATTCGTGTTTTGTTTGATATTAAAACTGCAGTTTCTGGCTTATGACCTTTTTGTCTTAATTGCAAAGTGTTACGGGATTCGAACGTGATTAAAATTTATATAATCTTATTAGAATACCTACACCAAAAGCACAGCGAACTCGAGCGTTTAAATATAATTTCGATTGTGATAAAATGCCGTAATTTAGCCTCAGGCAATAAAAAAAAAGACATTGGTAGACTATTTCGAAATAATGTAGACTTTGTGAGTGAGTCAGTGTTAAGTATGTTTTGTTTTTAGCAATAGCAAGGTTTAACGGAGTTTTTGCTAAACATAATATGCAGTGTGTTTATCTTGATAGATGCCTGATAATGTAGTCGTTATCGTTTATCACTTAAAAGTATGTTAGTGAGTAATAAGTAGTCATTTACAAGTTTAAGCTGTTAACTCAGAATTCCTTATGGTTAAACATATGTTGTTGTGTGGTTTTACTATTTGCGTGATTAAAAAAAAAAACACAAAAATTTGGTGTTTTTTTACAATTTCATTGTTAAACGAAATATTTTAAAACAAGTCATGCAGCTCTTAACCTCGTTACTTTTTTTATGGTATAAAATTATTACCACTTTGATGTTTGAAAAACTATGCAAACTAGGTCAAAGGCAAACCCTCTTCCTACAAAGATATTTATGTAAGAAATGTAACTCAATGGCATCACTGAATTTAATACAAAACTATGAATACCTCCCATTACAGCTTCTAATTACATAGAAGAAAAAACAGACACTACATTCTCTTAAGATTAGTAATCACAGAGACTTTTACGGTTTAAATATGTGAGTTTTTGCACTAGAATTTTTGGAAAAGCATACAAGCGCATAAAATTCAATTCATACATACTTATTTTAGCTGTCGAAATTTTATACAAGTTTGGTGAAATTCATTCTCTCATTCTTTTTTGTTGAGGCAGTAACAGCAACAGTAATTTTTTTTGTTGTTATACCCTTCACACAGTAAAAAAGGGTATATATAGGTTTGTCATTACGTGTGAAATTCCTACAATTTTCATTTCCAACCCCATAAAGTATATATTTTCTGAAAGCTTATGAATAAGGGAGTCGATTAAGCGCTGTCATTCTGTCCGTATGTATGTTAAAATCAACTTTTTGAAGCCCCACGGCATCGCTTGGACCCGGGTGAGATATTAAAATATCAGAAATATTCGGGAGTAGATCGGTATTGAAAATCAGAAAGATCGGTAAATAAACAACTGAGATATGAGCAAAAACCCGCGACCACCTAGATTTTTTTTCACAAAAACAACATTACAACAACAACAACATACATACATACAAACGTATACTGGTTAGAGAAAACGTGGCATCGAATCCCAGCTGAGCCAAAAACAATTTTTTTTTATTTTTCTTATATTTTTTTTTAATTTTTTTTTGTTTTTATATATTTTTTTTATTTAATATATTATTTATATTTTTATTATTTTTTTTTAAATTTTTTTTTTAAATTTTTTTTTAAATTTTTTTTTTAAATTTTTTTTTAAATTTTTTTAAAAATTTATAATTTTACAATGGGATGCTTTTATATATGTATGTTTTTATATGTATGTACGTGCATGGGGTGATACAAACAATTGTTATTGCATGACTACACGTTGTGAAGGGTATATAAGATTCGGCACGACCGAATATAGCGCTCCTACTTGTTTTTAATTTCACTTTTTAATTTATTTTGATTTTTATCATATTTTTCTATTTATTTTTTCTTGCCTACGGTCAGTATGGTCAGCCAGGCATGCTGCCTAACTGTTGTGTTGGTCGCCTCCTAAGTCACATGGGCTTAAACACAATAAATAAGATGAATTTAAAATAAAAAAAAAGTAAATATTTTTTTGGCAATAATTTGAAATATTTTTGTTTTTTTTTTTAATCTGTTTGTGTATGTTGTATACAACTTTTAATTTTTGTACACTATTATATTCTATGGATTATTTTTGTTTTGTTTTTCTTTGCTAATTGCACACATGACTAAAATAAGTTTGTTATTATTTTTTTTTTAAATGTTGATTTTTTTGGTTTTATTTTGATAAATTGCCGCTAAAAACAATTAAAATTAAAAGTGAAATTACGTCACATATGTATATGTACCTACATTCGTGTATTATCAATGCAATAAGTAATCAGTGTTACCATATGTTAGGTATATTTTTAAAGTAAATTGCCATTTAATATATACATATGTATGTATAAACACAAAATGAGCTTTATTGCGTTTTAAGAACAAAATGAGCTTTATTGCGTTTTAAAATCGAAAAATACCTTTTTCGATATTCTGTATAGAACTAAACATAACTGTGCCATATAACGCTTACACTTAAACATTACCTGAAATTTTATTTAACGCTTTGACTTGACTTGGATCGGTATTGAAATAAAATTTTTAACAAATATTTTTTTCTTTCAGTTAGTATTTTGTGGTGTAAAGTACCGATTTAAACATTTTTTTTTAATTATTTAATTTGTAATGTGAGGAAAAAATTGTTAGATCCAAATATCACTGACCGATTACTATAACAATGAAAGTATTTTAGAAATTGTTACAGCGCCCCAAACTGGATCAAATTAGTAACATTGCATATGTAGTTGAAAATACAAAATCGTTTGTTGGCACAAATTTTAAGTTTTTTAATAAAATGATATTTTATTTCGAATGCAAAGAAACGAAATTTGTTTGTGTTGGTTGAAATTAACTTTTAGAATCCCCCAAATGTTGCACAGATATGTATGCGGTATCAAACTATTGGAAATATTCAAGAAATGAATCGCTATTGAAAACCAACACATTATAAGCAAATAAACACGACTGCTTCTTTTTTCCTATATTTCTACCACAAAAGTTAATATTTGTTATGGTATGATATGGGCTATTCTTAAAAAAATTTCGACAAATTGGTTACAAATCATCGAAGCTATAGGTAAAAGTTATTTGCAAAAATATATACTTTTTTAAACGTATGTTCGTAAATGTCCTAATAAATTTTTGGTCACGCTTAAGACATTAAATCGCAAGTCGTCGCCACGGAAATTATGCCTGATTAAATCGGTTTGAAACTAACTGAGATATAGGCATCAGGCTTAACTGCTTCGGTGTTTTTCCTAAGATTTACTAACGTAAATCGATTTTGCAGCCTCTAGATAACCGAGTTGAATATGGGTATCAAATGAAACGACTGGACTATCCGAATTAAATATATATATAAATAATTAAAATCCATGATGAACGCTACTACCAAATGGCGTTTAGATGATCCATATAGCCTATAATCTGGTAATTAAAAATGTACCCGTTTTAAACTCCTCAATATTGGTATTGAATAAATGACTTGACCAGTGGAAAACAGTTACCTATGAAAAAATGTAAAATCCAAAATTGCGTTCGAAACAAAATGGCTGATTTTTTTTATCCTCTTCAATGTGGGTATTGAATATTAGTGCTTGACTAGAAAAATACAAAATAATATGTTAAAAATGTAAATTAAAGGATGGAGTTTAAAATTATAAAGTGAAATCGCGTATAACACAAAATCGGAAATCTACGCTATGGTGATATAACATAATGGTAAAGGGTATTATTAGATTCGTCATGGCGGAATTAATTATGGACCTACATATATCTTATTAGAGATCGTAATATAATAAGGGGTGTTCAAAAATTAACGCAAGATTTGCTTTTCTTAGGTTTGCTAACACTTTACTGCACATGTGGCGACAAATTAGAATCTTACGTTAATTTTGGAACACCCTTTAAATCTTGCGTTTATGTTGGGACACCCTGTATAATATATAATCTTTTTAAATTGCATAGGTTATTCTTAACAGCCTGTATTTAGACCTGAGCTTAATTTTTCAAAATTTATTAGTCGCTTATATTTACTTAGTTATTATTAGTCATTCCGTTTGTAATATCTACAATTTTCATTTCCGACCCCATAAAGTATATATTTTCTGAAAGAAAGGAGAGTCGATTAAGCTCTGTCAGTCTGTCCGTCTGACCATCTGTCCGTGTGTATGTTGAAATCAACTTTTTGAAGCCCACCGACATCGCTTGGACCCGGGTGAGGTGTTAAAATATCAGAAATATTCGGGAGTAGACCGGTATTGAAAATCAGAAACATCGGTACATAAACAACTGAGATATGAGCGAGAACCCACGACCACCTTTATTATGAATAAAGGAGTCGATTAAACCCTGACCGTCTGTCCGTGTGTTGGTTGAAATCAAGTCTTAGAAGCAACCATATGTTCCTCAGATCTATGTATGATATCCATTTTTTGGAAATATCCGGGAGTAAATCGCTATTGAAGTTCAGCATGGCCGCCACTACAAAATGGCGGACAATAAATTTATATATGGGTCAAATCTTGTATTTTAAAATTTAACTTCTTGAACCCCCTCAATATTGGTATCAAATGAAAGGGCTTGACCAGTAGAATAGTCGATTATTAAAAAATGTAAAATCCAAGAAGGCGTCTAAAACAAAATGGCGGAACAATTTTTTTTTTAACCCCATCAATATAGGTATTAAATTAAAGGGCTTGACTAGTAGAAAACAGATAACTACGTAAAAATTCAAAATCGAGGATGGCGTGGAAAATAATAAAGAAAAATGGCGTATAACATTAAATCTAGGTTAAGCTACGATGTGAGATTATACGTATGTATGTACATGATGGGTACTATCATATTCGGCACGGCCGAATATAGTACTCTTACTTGTTAATATTACATTTAAACTTTAAGTTTTTTATTATTCTTAATTAAATTTAAATTATAGGTTTAATGCGATAATGACAGAATAAGAGTTAGTTATCCGTTACTAATGAAGTGCACTTTCAAAACCAGCTACGGTTTCATCATCAGCACTCTTCTTTATAAATAAATTTAAAAATTTATCATAGATTTTTAAAACAAGTATTGTTCAACAAACCTCTAAAAGTTAAAACTTTTTTTATTACTATGTGTTGTGTGTCTGATTGTTTTTGTGAATACTATTAAAACTTTAATTAAAACCTAACCAACATTCACTTTTATTGCTTATAAGAATTAGACTAAAAACACATTATATTTTTTGAAAAATAAATCCAATTAAAATCTTTCGACAAATAGTGTCAAACTACCGTAAGATTAATATTACAAGGTGCTATTATGCTGTCATTACACTACCTCAGTTCTCATCTTAGTTTAACAACTGAGTCACGTTTAGACTTGTAATCTGTAATTTTTTTAATTTAGAATAGCTTCCTACAAATAAATTTAAGTCGAATGGTGTAAACATAACTTTCATACTTTATTATGAACTTAAAAAAAAATAATGTAACAATTTTGGGATGTTACAAAATTTTTTAACTATTAACTATGTATATGCGTTCATCTAACTTCCACTAGAGTAAAAGGCATCGGTAGTAATACTTATTTAAGATGCATGCATATCGTTGACCACAAGCAGAAAGACCTAACTCAAATAATTGCAACTTTATAGGAGAAGTCAAAGACGTAATAGAAACTAGTTTTTTATAAAATTGTTTGTAAAACTGATATTCTTGATACTGTTGCATTAACTTTTTGTGTCGAGGTGTATTTGTATTGTATAGATGTATGTATGTATGTATGTATTAGAAGCATTAAAAAACTAAATTTCGTAAAATGTACTAGTTAGAGACTTTTTACTTGTGACCATCGATATGTTCATTAATATATATTTATTTAATGGAGTATATCAAAATGTTTATCTATCTGTCTGCACTGTTTTTTTCTTCTTTTTATTCATTTTATTTTAAATTAAAAATCTGTAGTCTAAAAGCCATTTGCCTAAAATATTTGCTTTAATGCTGATGCTTTTTCTTTCCTATTTATTGTGTAAATGTGTTTTTCTAACTGCGCAAATAGAATAACAAACATCTAACTAAGTAACTTAAATAAGTTTGTACTTAAACAAATACAGCCCGAAACAAAACGATTATTAAAGCTTCAGATAAGTTTACTTTTGTCTTTATTTAATGACATTTTAGTCATGTGTTGTTTTATTAGATTTTATTATATTCAAAGCCAACAAAACCCCCTCCCCTTAAGCGGCATTAATTGATTCTATATAGAAAGGAAATATTCGTAAGGTGTTGTGTGAATTTTATTTTATATTTAATTTTAGCAAAAATAAAATATTAAACTTAACTGATTTAGAAAGCAAAAACTTAATACTCATCATACTTGCCTACACTCTAGTGACAGTGGGGTAGAGTCAGTTAGAATGTTCTCATATTACATACTAATATTTTTATATGACTATTACTAACACATTCGTGTAATATTTAAAACGATTGTTGTTGTTTTTCTTTTAACATTTTATATCTATGTATTTATGTAATAAAGAAAAATAAGTTTCATAATATCTCTTACTAATTACGTCGACATTTTTTTCTTTCTTGTATAAATTTGCAATTCTCCTGAACTTATTTATAATTTATTATTTTTATTGTTGTTATTTTTTCTTACTTGCTACTTCATACATACATTTTATTTACATGGTGGAATAAATATTTCCTATTAAAATTAAAAAGAGGAAAAAAATTCAACAAACAGCTATAAATAACAACAACAACATTTTATTAGGGGGCTCGTCATTTATATCTAAATTTAAATATATTTATTTTGTGTCTTGTTTATTTATTTTTATTTGATTATTGTTATTTTTTCTTCTTCTTCTTAGTTTAAGTATTAAATCATGCATTTTTAATTTACTCTTCCGTTGATTTGATAATGATTCAGTAATTTTTTTTTATAATTAAAACAACAATTATTTTTTAGATTTTTGTTAAAATCAATAGGGCAAGCAAAGTCTGTTTTATAACAATTGGTTTTATGCATGCATTATTATATAATTTTCCTTTAGCTTATGGGCGTGTGTGTGTTTTAAAAAAATAATTATAAAATTTATAAAATAAACCACATATTAATAATAATGTTTTAAGCTTACCAAAGGTTTATTGAACAAAAGCTGCCTTAGTAGTGTTTAGATATAGTGATGAATTTCTAAAATTATTTGATAATTTTTTGGAAATTTAATGAAGTTTTTAGAAATTTGTTACTTTTGGTGACTTATAAACTTACCAAAATTTATTTTAGTTTTAAATACAGGGTGGTGTAGAATTAGCTAGATAATTTATATTGTTAATACATGCAATATTATATCATGCTTTCTAATAAGATTAAGGTTAAAAAAAAAAAAAAAATTAAAAGTGCTATGTTCGGCCTAGTCGACTTCAATAATACCCATTACCATTATGTATATAGGTATTATGACTACATTGCCATAGTTAGCTTAAATTTTGTATTTAATGTTAAAAGATATTGTGCTTTATTATTTCCGATGTCATTTTGAACTTAGAATTTTAACATAGTTTACTGTATTCTACGAGTCAAGCCCTTTCATTTGATACCCATATTGATAGGGTTTTAAAAAAATTATTCGCCATCTTGTTTTGAGCGCCATCATTGATTTTAGACTTTCTCATAGTTTATTGTATTCTTCTGGTCAAACCATTTTTTTTTTAATTGAGCGGGTTAAAAGGGTAAAATTTTTAATTACAAGATTTGATCTTAATATAAGTCTATTCTATGCCATTTTGTAGTGGCGGCCATGATGGATTTATAGTGTATTATATTCTTATAATTAAACCTTTTGATTTGATACCTATACTGACCATCTATGTTGTTTTAAAGCTAAACAAAATTGATTTTTGTTTGTAATTCTTTCGAAAACCATCAAAACCGTTGTATTTAAGTGCTTATATCTCAGTTAGTTTCAAACCGATTTTTTAGTTTTTATTAGGAATAATTTTCGATACAGTGGCTTGTAATTTATTAAGGAGCTTTCGATATTTGATATGTTTCTAAAAAAAAATTTATATTTTTCCAAATAATTTTTACCTATAACTTTGCCGATTAGTAACCGATTTATTCAAAATTTTTTACGCATAGCTCTATCAGCATATCACATCTATAAGTACTAGAAAACGCGTTTATAAGTTACCCCAGGGTTGAAAATGTTTATGGTAAAAATATGACAAAAAAAAAACAGAGGCAGTTATGTTTATTTGCTCATATCTCAGAAAGTTATAGGGATGAGTTTCAATAGCGATTTATTTCTGAATATTTTTAAACGATTAATACTAAATACAGGTCTGTGCAATGTGTTTGGGCCTTTTAAAAGTTGGACATTGCGCCAATCATTCATAACCTTTGAGAAAATGTATACTTTATTGGGTCGGAAATGAATATTGTAGAAATAACTAACAGAATGAAAAGCTATAAATACCCTTGGCTCGATAAGTGAAGGGTATACGAATTTTTAGGTGGTGCATAAATATTTAAAGAATTTTGTTTAAAGAAGTTTCATGTTATATCACGTTCCTACGACGTAGCGAATTACTTAACTTGGATTTTGAATTACTTATGCGAATTACCCTGTTCCCACGATACATTCTCGATTGGCTTTGACAATTATTTTATCTCTTTTTTTTGTGTATACAGAAAACTTAAGTATTTAAATAAATGCTAGCAAAATGCTAATGAATAGAAAGGAAATACTTTAAAGAGATGGAAATCATATGTGACCCAATATAAATTATTTGTGAATAAGGTTGGGTAAATGTTAAAAATTGAATACAACAAACTCTGTATATTTAAACCTTAAACAATTTTGTATCTTAACGACTTGTACAAAAAAAATGGAGTTTGGTGAATTTTAAAAATTTTATTTAATAGCTTTCAAGGTTACCAATTTAAAGTGGGTGTGGCACCTTCCTTTTAGACTTAATCATTCTTGTCACTCACCTTTATAAACTTAAAAAAATAAAGTATTCCAATTTTGTGTGCATTATTCAATTGCTAACATTACATAATGAGCTAGAAATTACCAGTGGGCGTGGCTTTTGCCGTACAAAAAAAATACATTTTATATAGTTCTCACAGAAATATCTAGCTTATAGTTTTAGGCTTTCTGTGATTCACTTTTATATTAATTGTCTTATAAAAATGAATAACAGTCAAAGTTCGACCGGTCGAGGCCAAAAGCTATTTTGTCAAAAGTTCACAAATCAAACTAATGAACAAATTTAGATACTTAATAATTGTATTTTTGGTTTGTCCAACCCTTAATATATTTTAGATTTTAGTAACGAAATTGCTATTTTACTGGCTTCATTTGGTGTAGGAAAAAGGTCTAACTATACAAAGATCCTTAATGTCCTTAATCGTCCTAAATAAGTCGTATATACTAGCTCTTTAAAAAGGTCTTTCAAATAGGTAACAACATTAAATGTTCGTTAATAATTTTTTTTTTGTTTGTGTTTGTGTAAACAATTGTTCCTATTTATTACAAGTACAATGATATAAAGGCTTAATTTTCAAGAAATATTTATTTTCATCACCTTTACGACTTAAACCATAAATTGCGTGTTGTTTAACTGCGTTTTTTGTTTTGTTTTATTTATTTTAATTTTTAATTGCATTCCCAGAACTACTCATCAAAAAATTTGTTTATCCATTAGAAGCAATAGTTCGTAATAAAAGTTGTTAGCTCATCAAAAATAAATGTTTTATAGGAAATGAATCCCCTAGAATTGGTTTGAAAACTTCATTATTTTTAAGCAAAATAAATAAGTTCTTTTTTTATATAAAAAAGTATAAATTTTTTTTTTAATAACTTAAACATCTTAAATATATTCCAAACAGTGTTGCCTGATTACTTTTTTAAGGGTAAACCTAAGCTTTTTATTTACCTTTATCCCTGAAACATATGCTTTAGTTTATTCGTATTTTTTCTCGATTTTGGCAAATAGGTTGGCTGGTTGCGCTAAGAACATAGAATTTATTATTAACACTACTTGCCCAGCAAAAACTAGGTAATGACTTGCTATTACTTAACCACATACTTTTCAATGACTATTACATAAAGTTTGTGTTGTGTTATTTTACTGGGATTTTACAAAAAAATTAATTGAAAGTACTAGAGAACAGTTCTTCAATACTTACAATTTGGCATCTAAACCCATTATTTTAACACGGCGATGTCATTAGAAGCAAGTACTTACCACGCTCGCTTACAAATAGGGACTTGAATAAGTTCTTTAATAGCAATAACTAAGTACTTGATTTTAATAACCTAAATAATCCATTAGTATGGCCTTACGGAAGTTGTTCGAAAATTCGGTTTGATTATTCTGCAAAACGTTATTTTGGAATCAAGTCATTACTAAAACACTTCTTCGCAAGACAAGCGATAATAGTCATTTGCTGGGTACATACATATATGTCAGATAAGTAATAAATAGGGCATTCATAGACTACCTTTAATTAAGGCAGATGGTATGCATGGTTGTTTTTTTAGAGGCCCATGACTTTTTTAATAAAACATCAAATTTAATGGAATGACCTAGAATAAAATGTTGCTGGTTTATCAGCATAGACCAGAGATTTAATGTACCAACCCACAAAAGGTGGTTCAAAAGTATCAAATCAAACAAACGAGGTAGCCAGGATCGTTTATCAAATGTTTGGATCAACAAAATCATGGTTTCTAGTGCTGCATGCCATGTTGCGCCGTCTTGTTGAAATTATTTCTCCTTCAAATTATTTGCAATGACAAGAGGAGAATAAAACAAGTAAGAGCGCTATATTCGGCCGTGCCGAATCTTATATACCCTTCACAACGTGTAGTCATGCAATAACAGTAGTTTGTATCACCATTCATCCCATATGAAATACGTACATACATATAAAAAACATACATATATAAAAACGTCTGTATGTATGTTAAAAAAAAAAATAAAAATTTAAAAAAAAAATTAAAAAAAAAAATTTTTAAAAAATAACTAATATATATATCTATATATATAAAAGTGAAACTCTGTGTGTGTGTGTGTGTGTGTGTGTGTGTTAGCTATAGACTCTGAAACTGTAAAACCGATCGGGCTCAAACTTTGGTAAGTTGTTGTACACATACCGGGGAGTGTTTATGGATGAAAAAAAGTGGGCGGGGCCACGCCCATAAAAAATTAGTTATCAGTTTTAGCTACTTGCACTATCGAGCTGTCGTGACTAAATAATTTCGTGATAAGAAAAGTGGGCGGGGCCACGCCCCTAAAAAAGTTTTAACTTTGAGGTACTTGCACTGGACCGATTTTTCTTAAACTTCGCACACATATTAAGCTGTCGTGACTTTATAACTTCGTGATTAAAAAAGTGGGCGGGGCCACGCCCATAAAAAAAGGCTATAATTTTGAGGTACTTGCATCAGACCGATTTTTCTGAAACTTTGCACACATATTGAGCTGTCATGACTAAATAATTTCAAGATTAGAAAAGTGGGCAGTGCCACGCCCATAAAAAAAAGGTATCATTTTGAGGTACTTGCACTGGACCGATTATTCTGAAACTTTGCACACATATTGAGCTATTATGACTTTACAATTTCGTGATTAGAAAAGTGGGCAAGGCCACGCCCATAAAAACAATTTTAATTTTGGGATACTTGCACTGGTCCGATTCTTCTGAAACTTTGCACACATATTGAGCTGTTATGACTTTACAATTTCTTGACTAGAAAAGTGGGAAATGCCACGCCCATAAAAAATTATAATTTTTAGGTTTTTGCACTTGATATTCAATTAAAATTCAGAATGCATTTCGATTCATTAAGGGGCGTAGCAACGCGCGCCGGGTTTGGCTAGTAATAAATATAAAACAAAAAAAAATAAAAAAAAAATTAAAAAAAAAAAATAAAAATATAAATAATATATTAAATAAAAAAAAAACAAATAAAAAAAAATTAAAAAAAAATATAAAAAAATATAAAAAAATATAAAAAAATGGTTTTTGGCTCAGCTGGGATTCGATGCCACGTTTTCTCTAACCAGTATACACGTTTGTATGTATGTATGTTGTTGTTGTAATGTTGTTTTTGTGAAAAAAAATCGAGGTGGTCGTGGGTTTTTGCTCATATCTCAGTTGTTTATTTACCGATCTTTCTGATTTTCAATACCGATCTACTCCCGAATATTTCTGATATTTTAATATCTCACCCGGGTCCAAGCGATGTCGGGGGGCTTTAAAAAGTTGATTTCAACATACACACGGACATGGTCCCTTCTGACTTTAATTGTTACACCAGATGGATTTTATATTAATTCAGGCCAAGACCTTTCCTCTTAATTTTGCAAGTATTATGCAGGAGAAGTTCGAGTTTTTGAGAAAGTAGTTGGATTGATAAATTCGAGTCCTCTGTTACACTCTCGTCTACAGCGTTGATGGATTTTTCTTTACACTACGGTTTCGATTTGGATCAATTTTATCTAAAATAGTTAATTTAGCCACGAATTAATACATAGTATTGGGTATTACCTGTTCAAGTGGACAATTATGGGTACCGTAAATATGACGAAGTGCTCTATAAGTTTGGCAAACGGAAAGCAAAATTTGGAGATAAATTTTTACGATGTGCAAACGTTGTTCTGGTATAAGTCTTTGAACGGTTATATATAGTATACTGAAAACAAAATCAAACAAACTTCATTAGTATGACTGAGAGATAGTTTTACAGTTGTCCGTATCGAAAGTCCCCTTTTATGTCCCAAAAGATGCGAAAGTGTTTAAAAAAAAGTCATTTACACTTCATTAGAATGACAATTAGATTTAATGTTAGCTCTACTGGAAGTTCTATACGCCTTAAATAACACCCTTTTTTAATCATTAAAAGGTATTCAATAATAACAAATGTTGCCGAGTTTTTGCTGGGTGGCAACCTTTATTCTCAATACTTAGAAAATATTTATAGATAGTTTTTTAACAATTATTTTCTTAAACAAATTTAATTACATTTTCTTTATTAAGCAAAAAATGTTTAATTTCTCTTTTTTTTTTAAAAATCTTATATAATATAATAAATTCCCACTAGTAATAACGCTTGGCAGCACCTGCCTTAAAAATATTTTTGTATGATAGTTTCATAAAAAGAGAATATTTAATTGAATATTAATGTCATTTTCTAGTGTATTGTTTAATATAAATTTCTATTTATTTTGGACACCCTCAAGCGTAGGCGACTCACTCGCATTTCAAACTCCCCCTAACTCTAATGTTTAACCGATTAGATAAACAATTCTAAACAAACTCTTTAAGGTTGTGTAGTTTTGTTTTATTGTCTAATGTGCCAAAAAAATAAATAAAAACTTTGAAAAAAATAACTTAAGAATATTATACAGAAAGTTGCCATTTGAAAGTGTCTAGGTAAAAGTAAAACCTAGAAAAAAAAGTTTTAATATATTTCTTTATTTTGACAGATCGCGTGTTGATTGTTAATTATAACTAACTATTGGTTTTGTTGTTGATTTTGATGACCGCAATTTTTATTAAATGTATACAAAATTATACCAAAACAATTTTTGTTGTTGTTTGTTATTTGTTTTAATGAAAGGAAATTTAACTCAAATATAATTTGACAAAAAAAAAAAAAAAGTCCCTAATTTTATTACCAAAAATATCATGTTTATATTTGCAGTTAATTAACAAAATTACTCTTGTACAACAAATTAAGCACAGAAGTCTTAATAAAATGCAATTAATTTTAATGTTTAAATAGCTACATATTTTTTTTTCTTTTAAATACGCAAAAAATATTAAATTTTATTCTTTTACAATAAAAATTAAATTATTATAAACTCATCAATCATTTTGGAATTTTTTTTTGGAAAATTAAGTGGTTTTTAATTGTTATCGCCATTAATCAATTAATATCAATTACACCTTTATTTGTGCAATTAAAGGTAGTAAAATAAGTTTAAACTTTAAACTGCAGTAATTATATTTTTTTAGAAAATTTAGGATTCTTATCTTGTCCTTAAGTATCCTATGTATGTAGTTCATGTCTTCAATAGCTAAAAGTAAATAATTTACCTGTTTAGGATTTCAAGTCAAGTATCAGTTTCAAAATCCTGGAACTTAATTCTATGAAATCTCTTTATCAATTTTAATTAATTCTTTTTCTGAGTATAGTTCCACATGAGCCAGTATATATATAAATCGATTTGGTAAAGAAATAAACTGCAAAAAAAAACAGAAATTTCCATTGCCGAATAATGAATTACAATTGCTTGCTACTTTAACACATCCATGCTATATGAGCAAGTATCTCAAATGACAACTTGCAAATTGACTGCTTTATGTCATTGATTTGAATTATGTAAATAACTCATTGATTGTATCGACTTATAGAAGTCATTATTAGTTTATCTAAAAAAAAAAATTTCATCTTGCTGCTGCTTAGGGCTTTTGCACCCAAACGAAATCTCGAAAATTATAATTAAAATCTGTATTAAAATCTACACCGTTACCACTATCGTTTTTTGACATTTTGCAAGATCTCGTTTTGATAACACTTTACTTATTTTGGTGTAAGAAGTTCTCTATACTTTGAGTATTTAAAACTCATATATAAAAAATGTAAACAATAAAGCACTCGCCTAATTGCTACCACCTTATAAATTATGATCGACTTTGTCTTTGTGCAGCGTTGTATTTTTTAGTACAGTGTGATAAAAACCACAGTAGCACCATGAAGTACTAGGAAATTTCGTATAGATTTTGCCAAAATGTAGTGACGAAGTAACTTTCTTTCTTATAAGAAATCAATTAGATTTTACTATAATCTTGTACGAGTTTTCGCTAAGGGTTAAATGTACTTTTAGAGATACGTTTTTAGAAAACTAAAAAAAACGGACGTGTAAATAATGCAACAGAATTCCAACGTAATGAGTTTTTCCATACAAATTGACACATAAAATACGTCGCAAATTTCAGTCTCTAGCGAATATATATTTTCTATGCTCATCTCCATAAAATACGTCGCAAATTTCAGTCTCTAGCGAATATATATTTTCTATGCTCATCTCCCTAACAATGTGTCCATATTTTTTTTAAATTTCATAAAATTTTTATTTTGACTCAACGAAAGAAATTGCCATCGATTTAATCGATGAACCAATTTTTTTCAACAGTCTTTTTGCAGACACAATTATGTTTTGGCATTTATTATGTCGGTGTCTTTAAAAACTGTTGTTTTTTATCCCGCTATTTAATCAATATCACCATTTCAAGTTGTACGATTGAGTGACAAGTCTTTATTGCTTATAAAAAGTGTTGTTGTGTAATTGTACATTGGTAACGTTAGTTGGCCATAATTATTGTGTGTTTAAACCCTATCAGATTGTTTGTGGTTGGAGTTAATGAAGTTGCACATCTGTGCCAATTAGCTGCAATTGACCGATATCTCACAGTCAACATTATGCCGGCCAATGTAAAAACTATTTAAAATTATAAAAAAAAATTATTGGATCAATGATACGGAAAAAGTCTCGAAGGTAGTAAACCACCGACATAATTCATGCATGCATATGAATACTTCTCATACTTCTTCTCTATTAAAGAGCTGCACAAGCATAAGAAAAATGGATTACAAGCAATCTTATTGAATAATATTGGTCTCTTATTACAAAATAAAGATTTGCGAAAATATGTGTAGTAGTTTACGATCAAAATATTAAATAGAACAACGGTGAAATAAAATAAAGCTAAATCAGGACAAGAATGAAATAGAACATTCAAAATATGTTTTAATGCTATGATAGTACAATCAGACCAAGGAAAAACTTGCATAAAGACTTTAACTTTTAATTTTTTGTTATGAGATTAGTTCACATGTAATATGGTTTTAAACTACCATAAATGTAATTATTTGCTAACATTGCTGTCTTATATTGTTTACGATTTTTGTAAGTGTTCTTTTGTACTTGATATTTTTGCTACAATTAACCGTTTCTTCATTTTGATGTCGCCATTTGTTTTGATATTTTACCTTGCTTGCAAACACTAACACTGTTCTGGTTTTATATTTTACTAGCCAAACCCAGCACGCGTTGCTACGCCCCTAATGAATCAAAATGCATTCTGAATTTTAATTGAATATCAAGTGCAAAAACCTAAAAATTATATTTTTTTATGGGCGTGGCCCTGCCCACTTTTCTAATCACGAAATCGTTAAGTCATAACAGCTTAATATGTGTGCAAAGTTTCAGAAAAATCGGTCCAGTGCAAGTACCTCAAAATGAGACCTTTTTTATGGGCGTGGCACTGCCCACTTTTTTAATCACGAAATTGTAAAGTCATGATAGCTCAGTATGTGTGCAAAGTTTCAGAAAAATCGGTCCAGTGCAAGTACCTCACAATTTTAACTTTTTATGGGCGTGGCCCTGCCCACTTTTCTAATCACAAAATTACAAAGTCATGACAGCTCAATATGTGTGCAAAGTTTCAGAAAAATCAGTCCAGTGCAAGTACCTCAAAAATAAAACTTTTTTATGGGCGTGGCCCCGCCCACTTTTCTAAGCATGAAATTATTTAGTCATGACAGCTCGATATGTGTGCAAAGTTTCAGAAAAATCGGTCATGTGCAAGTAGCTTAAAATGATAACTATTTTTTTATGGGCGTAGCCCCGCCCACTTTTTTCCACCCATAAACACTCCCTGGTATGTGTACAACAACTTACCAAAGTTTCAGCCCGATCGGTTTTACAGTTTCACTTTTATGTATATTGATGTTAACAATATAAATTCAACTTACAACCCAGTTGTACTATTTTTGTATGTGTTTACAGTATTGTATGCTTGTTGTGTATAATTTCCATTGTAACATTTCCTATAACAATAGAATTTTATTTCATATTTTTAAAAAGTGTTGTATTGAATTCATATAGGAATGGGAAATGAAAATTTTTTGCAGAAACAAAAAATAATTTTTGTAGTATTTTCTTTCCAAGATAATAAATATGTATAAGATATATTTTTTAACTGAAATGTTTTGTTGATTGTTTGACGTTTGCTAAAAATTTTGACTATTAATTGGTTTAAAATAATATTTGTAAGTCTGCCAAAGTAAGCATTTATTTTTCCCATTCCTGATACAACAATCTAAACCAAAACTGTATTTCAACAGACGATACAAAATACAATACGGGGTTGTAAATAGAACAATTTTAAATGAAAGTTGTAGGAAATAGAACACACACACTTTTAGAACATTTTACGTAGCTCTTTAAGACATATGTTAACACAAACCTTGTCTTGTCATTTTTGTTACACTAAAAAGCTATGCTCAATATGTATTTAACTTAATATACTTTTACTGCCTGTTTACTTCAATAGTGCCATAACTCACATCAAAATTCACTCATTTTAAACCGAGTACTACAAAAAATTCTTTAGGTTAAACTTTTTTATTAAACGATTTTTAAGCTTTTTCTAAATAGACTAATTTTTTCGGCTTTGAAGAAGTTTTTCGTATTGAAAAAATAAACAGTTTTTTTTTCAATACCTTAAATCTTGCTTGAAATAAAATTTAAAATAAGTACATAAAGGGCCCGCCATCTTACGTTTTTTTTCAACTAGTGCTTATTTCGTGAATGGTTACACTTAGCTCATGTCTGATTTGACAGATCTTTTGATCTTGGCGGGTATGTAAACAAGCAAAATTGTCGCATTTGGGGCACAGAAAACCCGCACACATACATTGAAAAGCCGATACACCCAAAACGAGTCACTGTTTGGTGCGGATTTTGGTCCAGAGGCATATTTGAGCAAATTTTCTTCGAAAATGAGCAAGGAGTGGCCGTAGTCAATGGCGATCGTTATCGGGCCATGTTGAACGAATTTTTTTTAACAAAAATTGAAGAGGAGGATATTGGCAACATTTGGTTTCAACAGGTCGGCGCTACGTGCCACACCAACCCTTTATTCAAATGTTCCTTACTATTATTTTTCCAAATAAGCAATTTAGTTAATAGTTATAGAAAAATTTTCTTAAAACTTCGAAGCCATTTGTCTACAAATTATGTTTTTTAAGTTATAACACTATTAGAGTAAATGAATGATATGTCTACACAACTTCGTTATCATAAGAATGATTGAATTCTCGAATATTTGTCATCATTAATGTTATTTTTTGTATACATACATATGCATGTATAGTTATATGTACAATCTGTGTTTGTGTATATGTTTGCATGTACGTATGTATATTGTAAACAAATATATACATGGTGAAGATAGAATACATACATAAAAACAGAAAAAAGAAAGTGATATAAAACAAACTAGATAATTACTGAATATTAATAATAGTAACAATCAAAATAAAATCACAATAAAATATTGCCTTTATAAGTGTTTATTATAAAAATATGTAATGAACACTTAACAAATTATGGTTGTCATTTGTTTTGAAGAGAAAAATATTGTTCTTGTACTTTTTGTTAGATGTTCCTTGTTAATCTCTTTAAGTTGAACACAATTTTTCTTGAGTGTTTATTTTTTGTATGTCTGTGTTTCCAATTCTTTATTAAAAAGATTCAATGTATTGTTTTTAGTAATTTTCAATTTGTACTCTAAAATTTATAAATGAATGTAAATGTTAATTTCTGCCGATATTAATGTCACAACAAAACCCAGCAAAAACTCGACCATACTGAATAACAAACTTTTTATTGGCTATTTACTAGGGTGATCGATTATTCGACATTTTTAAGAAACCGGTTTTCAAATCGTCTGAAATTTAGAATTTATAAAAAAACCGGTTGCCAAAACTACAATGTAATGAAAACATCGCAGCAAAAAGTGTCATTACAAAACAAGTAACAGTGCTATATTTGGCCGTGCCGAATCTTATATACCCTTCACACCGTGTAGTTATGCAATAACAATTGTTTGTATCACCATTCATCTCATATAAAATACGTACATATGTATATACTGATTAGACTAAATGTGGCATCGAATCCCAGCTGAGCCAAAAAAATTTTATCTTATTTTATTTAAGATATTATTTATATTTTATTATTTTTTTATATTTTTTTTTTAATTTTTTTAAAAAATTTTTTTACAAAAAATTTTTTTTTGGCATTTTTTTGCATGTATGTTGTTGTTGTAATTGTGTAAAAAAACGAGGTGGTCGTGGTTTTTTGCTCATATCTCAGAAAGTTATGGGGCGATTGTGCTGAATTTCAATAGCGATTCATTCCTGGATATTTCCAAGAGATTGATACCATATACAGATCTGAGGAACATATAGTAGCTTCTAAAAGTTGATTTCAACCAACACACGGACAGACGGGCAGACGGATAGACGGACAGACGGTCAGGGCTTAATCGACTCCTCTATTCATAAGCTTTCAGAAAATAATTACTTTATGGGGTCGGAAATGAAAATTGTAGAAATTACAAACGGAATGACAAAGCTATATAAATATACCCTTGTGCACCACAGGTGAAGGGTATAATAATAAGTTGAAAGTACTTAAAAGCAGTTGTCACAACTTACAATTTGGAAGCTTAATACACTATTTCAACACGGCGATATTGTTGGGGGGAAGTACTTAACACAAAAGAACTTTATAAGTACTTACTTTTATAGCACTAAATAAGTACTTTGATTTTAATAACCTTTTAACCATTTATTGTATGATCTTACAGAAGTCGTTCAGTGTTTTGGAAGACGAAAATTCTGTTAGATTTTTTTCTGCGATACATTTTATTAAAATTGAAAATTCAGTAACATTTTATAAGGCATTATTAACCTTAACAATTGATCCATCAGCATTGTCGAAAACATTAATTCTTAATCTTTAAGTATAAAACAAAATAAATCATAAAAATTGGTTTGCATGGCTCCAAATAATGTATAAGTATATACATGGTGTATATCTTAATAAATGTTTGATAAATAAGTACTTATGTTTCACATAATAAATCAAGTCATTACTAAGACACTGCTTAATTAGACAGGCGGTATGTAATATTCATTGAAAAGTATGTTGTTCAACAATAGCAAGTAATTACCTAGTTTTTGCTGGCATGTTAAATAAGTTGATCAAATTATTACAAATTAAAGCTGACAAAATAAAAAGCATTTTAATAGGTTTTAACTCAACGTACCCACCCTAGTTCTATTTCATCGTTTTAACTTTGCCTCGAATATTAGTCAGACCCGTTATTAACATATTGTCTCAATAATTAAAGTCAACAACGTAGAGCAACAACAATTCAAATCCGCACCGCATTTATCAATCACTTACCTAAACTGTTTACGCAACTGTAATGTTGGGTCTATTTTAAGATGTCTTAAAAAGGTGGTGACAACAGAAAAAAGTGATTAATAAATATTATCACTAATTTGGCACAGCTGATGGATGAGACAAAAGAAAAACAAATCAGAGCACTATATTCGGCTGTGCCAAATCTTACCTACCGTTGCCACATGCAAGTGCAAGTGAAAAAAAACCAATACACTAACACTTTTTTACTAACACAACTACACTTTGGCAACCTGCGACTCAGCTTGCGAAGAAATTTTTAAGCAAGTAAAATTTTTACAGTTACGGCAAGTAAAGTGACAAGCCGAAAAACAGTGTTGTCTAATACTGAGTTTTTTGTTAACTCAATAATATATCATACAATTGTGGTAAATAATTCAGCTAATTTTTTTAATAAATATGTATATATGTATATGAAGAATATTAAGAAAAAATATAAATATTCATTTAAAATGTAAGTTTTAATATAAATATCAAAATTTAATAAAAAAAAAATTATATTAAAAAGTTACATGTCTAAAGGTAACGTTCAATAGTGGCTATTGACAACACTTAATTACCAATTGAAGCAGCGCCATTTGTTTAAAATTTGTTTGAAGTTTATTTGTTGACGACATTTTAAAAATGAACTTGCACTGTGCTGTGTAGCCACTCAAAAAATTTTTGTGTTTTTTTTGGCATTTCTCCTGATTTTCGTTAGTAATACGTATACACTACTTGCAAGTAAATACTTGCTTGTGGCAACGTAGGGTTAGTATACTCTTTCCAAAAATGTAAATACGCAACTATAAACATATACACATAAGTTGTTTGTGAAACGGATTTACACTTGCTTAATCTTTGTTGTTGTTGATTAATGGCATGTCATCATGAAGGTACATACCTTGTACAACGTACAGTAAACAACCAAAAAACTTCGCATTACATACATTCCTATACATAAATAAGAATTAAAAAATTAAAAAAACTACCAACAAAAAACCCACACATTGTTTTACCAACATGTACAATACCGCCTGTTTTTGTTGTTGTTTTTTTTTTAATATCTCAGCCGCTAATATATCGAAATTGCTGATTTTTAATAACAAAATTTTCGAAAGCATTTCTGATAAAATAATAATACAAACAAGTCCGTGTGATATAAGGGGCCTTCAAAAAGTTGATTTCAACGCTTATATGGACGGACAGACGGACAAAACCAAATTGACTTCTCTTAATATAAAGATGCAGAATATATATAAGTACCTTATGAGGTCGCAAATGAATACTGTATAAATTACAACGGAATGACAAACTTATTGATACCCTTTTACACTCTCGTGTGAAGGATATAAAAACAAAATGAAAATTTTTGGCAAACTTAACTGCTATTAATATACATAATAATATATTTATTATTTGATGACGCTTAATAAGTAATTAGAACATAATTTAATTCAAACAAGAAATATATTAATTTAATAAACTTAAACATCATCTTATAGAGACAGGAACCTTCGTCTGTTTGCTGTTATGACTTATCGCTTCTCCTAGTATGCTTATGTTTATTAACATTAAATATATACCTGTTATTTCCTATTAAAAAAGATTTAAATTTTGTGAAGTATATGAACCACACAGAAGATGAGTTCTCTGCAATGCATAAGCTTAGTTTCAGTAAAAAGGAAGATGAATACACTTCCATAGCGAGGTACTTAATAAGAAACGTATGTATCTCAGAATAAAATATATAACAGCAACAACAAAAGCCTACAATTTCCTTTTTAGGAAAAAAAAATAGGTACTTGCGATAAAATCGCCAGCAGCAACAACAACAAAAATGACGACTAAATATATGTCAAGAAGTTTATGTGTTCGTTTGCATGTACTCTACTTACTTACATAAATATGAAACATGTTTTTCCGAATCTGTAGAAGTAGAAATAAATGGACTGGTAATTGTAGTCTTTGTATATCTGTCTGCCTGCCTGCCTGTTCGTATTATTGTTTTACTTAACAACAAAAATAAATTTCTTTATATCACAAAATTACTCACACTCACCACCGTTTGCTGATGGTTGTATAATAAATAAATAAAACAAAAGTCAGCACTAAACTTCAATTGAGAAGTTTATAACAATTTCACAAAAATCATTTTTATTTCTTCATTGTTTTTGGTTTTTATTTTTTTGTTGTGTTCTTTTTTTTCCATCGATAAAAACTTTACGAATGAGAACGATCTTTCTTCAAACACTCACTAGTTGTTTTCGTCATATGTTTTTTTTTGCAAAAATTTTAAATTTTGCAATTGTGGCTTTTTTTTAAGTTGTTTATGGAAAAACACATTTCTTTTATGATATAATTCTTGCAGTTGTGTTTATGTTCTTTAATTTTTATTTTCGAGGGAAGCACAGCAGCATGGTATTGAATTTTTATGTAGAATAGTTTTTGTTGTCTTTAGCGCATTTACACTATTTCCTGGAATTACAAAAGCAAACAGAAATAGATTTTTAAAAAACGCATATAATTGTTTATTCTAATAAAACAATTAGCTAATAAAAGGTTTAGTTTTTTGCTTAAAAAAATTATATAAAATATCGTTCGGGCACATAAAGTAAAAAAAACAAGTAACAGTGCTATATTCGGCCGTGCCGAATCTTATATACCCTTCACAACGTGTAGTCATGCAATAACAATTGTTTGTATCACCATTCATCCCATATAAAATACGTGCATACGTACACGTTAGAATAAATGTGGCATCGAATCCCAACTGAGCCAAAAAAATTTTATTTTATTTTATTTAATATATTATTTATATTTTATTATTTTTCTTATATATTTTTTAAAAAATAAAAAATTTTTAAAAAATTTTTTAAAATTTTTTTTTTAAATTTTTTTAAAATTTTTTTTTTATTATTTTTTTCTTATTTTTAATATTTTTTTTGTTTGGTATGTTTTTTACATGTATCTATGTATGTATGTTGTTGTTGTAATTGTGAAAAAAACGAGGTGGTCGTGGTTTTTTGCTCATATCTCAGAAAGTTATGGGGCGATTGTGCTGAATTTCAATAGCGATTCATTCCTGGATATTTCCAAGAGATTGATACCATATACAGATCTGAGGAACATATAGTTGCTTCTAAAAGTTGATTTCAACCAACACACGGACAGACGGTCAGGGCTTAATCGACTCCTCTATTCATAAGCTTTCAGAAAATATATACTTTATGGGGTCGGAAATGAAAATTGTAGAAATTACAAACGGAATGACAAAGCTATATATACCCTTGTGCACCACAGGTGAAGGGTATAACAAAATTTATGTTAAACTTTTATTTTTATACCCGCCACCAAAAAAATGGTGGGGGTATATTCATTTTGTCATTCCGTTTGTAACACATCGAAATATCCATTTTAGACCCCATAAAGTATATATATTCTGAATCGTGGTTTGATTTTATGACGATCTAGCTATGTCCGTCCGTCTGTCCGTCTGTTGAAAGCACGATAGAGGTCGCACCGAAAAAGCTAGGGGGCTCAAATTTTGCTAGAATCTTTCTTATAGACAAGGTTTGTTTGGTATTGAAAATGGGTTAAATCGGAATATTAGGAAGAGAGTTATAGCTCGATAAGCAAGAGTAGGTCGAAAAAACCGTGTCCTTCGAACATCGAATAAAATGGAATTGTGTCCAAACGCCTTAACGTAGACTCATGAAACTTCGAATATATATTTCCTGGGTAAAGACAATATTTACCCCCGAAAATTGTCTCAATCTATGCATTAGGAAAGGAGTTATCGATCAAAATGTACGAAAATTTATACCGCACAGTGTATTTTTGGTATATTTAAAAACAAAAACGTCATAAAAGCAACAAAATTGGATGTACGACTCTGAAATTTTGCACACTCTGCTTTTTGGTGACACGCTTTCTTGTAACGGCAAATCAATGTGCCACGCCCACTTTTACGCCCACCTCCCATATAACGTTTTAACTAAAATTCATATAATTTCTCTATTAATAAAGATTTTGGAATAATAAAGGCCTATATTGAAACACTTCAGTTGTACTCATTCGCAAAAATAACTTTGACACGCCTACTATAACGCCCACTTTTCACGTTATCTACCGTTAATGAAATTAAAAAGCTCATAAAACCGCTAAAATTAGAGGTATGATGATAAATTTTGCTACGTCTATCCCCCTATACAATTTCATTACTATGCCAAAAAATTAAGGTGCCACGCCCACTTTTACGCCCACCTCCCATATAACGTTTTACTTAAAATTCATATAATTTCTCTATTAATAAAGATTTTGGAATAATAAAGGACTATATTGAAACACCTAAGTTGTACTCATTAGCAAAAACAACTTTGACACGCCTACTATAACGCCCACTTTCACTTTTGAATTGTGTCCAGACGCATAAACGTAGTCATGAAACTTCGAATATATATTTATCGAGTCAAAAGAATATTTTTCCCTGCAAATCGCTTAAATCTATGAATTAGGAAAAGAGTTATAGATAAAAATGTACGAAAATTTATACCGCACAGTGTATATTTCAAATTTAAAACGTAATAAAACTGACAAAACTATATGTACGATTCTGAAATTTTGCAAACATGGCTTTTTGATCAAAATCTTCGTTATAACGGAAAATAGATGTGCCACGCCCACTTTTTTCTTTAAATTTTTATAAAAATATATTAGTCATATATATTAGCATTTATTCATCTTACACTGCGCCATTTATTGTACTGTAGCTAAATATAAGATAAAGATGATAAGATAGATGACTCTACTAGCAACTACTAGATGGCATGCTAACAACTTATGCTTATGTTCTCCTGAAGTTATGCTCTATTAAAAATGGGAATTTAGGAAAATTTTGACCTAAGTAAAAAAAAATTATCTCTAAACATTATAAACAATTTATTTTCATGTACTAATGGCTAACAAATTTTAAAATTATACAAAACTTATTTCGTTTGAAAATCTTTTAAAAGCAAAATGTTATAGAAGTTTAAAAATCAAAATCTTACTAATAAATTTCCCGTTTTAGAAAAATGCAGAGAATGTATATTTTAAATCACCCTGTGGCCCTTAAAATTTAACCTTAAATTCACTTTCTTCCTCTTAAATTCATGTAAATTCTTTATGAATACGGATTTTGGAATACTAAGGGACTATATTGAAATATCTAAGTTATGTTTATTAGCAGAAACCTTATTGACACGCGTATTTTAACGGACACTTTCATTGAAAGACTAAATTTACGAAAACATTTTACTAGCATACCGAATTGATTGATTGATTTTGAATAAAATTATTATGAAATTATTATCATTTATTTTTATAATGATAATATTTGTATGCTTCAATTATGTATGGAACAAAATATCGGCCAAATGGCCCCCCAACCTAGGCGGCACACCACGATCCGATAGTCCAAATTTTCAATGACACTGTTGATGCTCGATTGTTGGGCACGATGATGAGTCGAGGTTGCTTGCTCTTTTGCCACGTTATCGTGAAAAACAGCAATGTTTCCCATTCAACGAACTAAGATGGCATTCACAGATGTTTTCACATTTCATACAGACCTGCTTTGCAGACATTTAAATATTTTTTACAATTCTCACGATTGTGGACGAATTCAAACGATTATGTTGACCAAAAGAATCAGGAAGTTCACAAAATGCATTTTGATTCGCCCATTTTTATAAAAATCTTTAATATTTAAAAGCGTTGCTCGATTGCGTATCTTTCCACGGTTCAAATTGAGTTAGTCTGAGATTGAGAAATGTCAAATGAAATACAAGAAAAAAGTTGAAGTTTGCATGTGGTTCACCTTCAGCATTGGCCCTTAAAATTGAATCACCCTCTACAAAGAAAGTGATACATATTTTATTATAAAGAGATTATTCTATAGCGATTAACAAAATAATAAATATTGTGCTTTAAATGTACACAAAATTGGTGGTGGGTATAAAAGATTCGGCACAGCCGAATATAGTGCTCTTACTTGTTTTATACCAACTCTTATTCTCTTATTCTAGTTGCTGATGTTGTTGTCGTTTTTGAGTCAAGGTCACCGTATTGCTTATTTTAGACATACATATAAATTTTTGGTTTAGCGTAATTTAACGCTATAAAGGCAACATCATCTTAAGACCCCTAAAGGTGTTACTTTATCACAATACTGTTATTGATGTAGAAACAAAGTGACATTGACTCAAAAACGATCACGTTTGGTTTTTCATACTATAAAACAAACAAACAATGCAGTAAAAGAGATTAGGGGGAGAATTTCGGCATTCGGTCACGATCGAAATTTAACTCGAACGATCGAGTTTACTGTGCATTTGCTATAGATTTTCTAAAAACAATTTTTAAATTTCTATCACGCTTAAATGCGGTAATTTGCCTCCAGCTTTTATTATATTCATTTAGATGGAAATGCTCTTAATCGCAGAAGATGACTTTTTTCGAAAACTGGCATTGACTTTACTTTGCTCCATTACCCACTATAGTGTTTGCACACCTACTATTAAAACCTGATTTTAACATTAAAACTATTAACAGCTGATTTTAAAATAAAACTATTAACAGCTGATTTTGCGTCAAATTAAATTAAAGTTAAATTAAATCAGTTTTTAAGTCACAGTATGTATAAACGTAAATTTATTTTTTTTTATTATTGAGCGCCATCTAACATTATTAGCTGTTTAATCTTTTTAACTTGGTAGCACTGAATTAAGTACATCAATAACAGGGTTGTATATTATAAAATCTACTTGAAACTAAACCAAAAAAGGATTTAAGGGGGTTTTAACGATATTATTTTGATTAAACCTGGTTTTAGTGATTGGTTTTAACTTTAAAACCAAATTTTGTACAAAAACCTTAGTGTGAAAACGATTTTACGGTGCTTGCCATCGTCTGCTGGTTTAGGCTTCTGCGTAAGGTAAATTTTGTACGCAGAAAGGTAAAGGAAGGTCTTTTGTCAAAATTCGCTGGATAATGCTTCGTAAAATTTGAAATTGTTTAGAACGATGCCGAATTGATGTTTTGAAGTTTTCGGCGACATACTTGTTTACATCAACAATCTTTTCAAGAGACCGACCGCTACGGTGACGCACAGGAAGAAAGGTTAACAGTTACTTTAGGTTGTTTCTTTTTTTTTTTGGCAAAACTAAAAATAATACAATACAAAAAAAATATAAAATAAAGGTATATTTGGGAATTTCATATATGGGCTTTATGGAAAAGGAATTATAAGTAATTTCACCTTGATCAGCTTACCTGTAGGCAGCTTGCAAATAATTGAAGCTAAACTCTCCCTTACCAAACTTCTTACAAGAGGCATGATTATTATATTTATTGTGAATTTCCACTTAAAAACATTCCCTTTCCCATTGTTACTACATACTTACATTTGATGTGGTACAGAAACTTTCATTAATAGCCCCTTTTATGACTAAAAAGTTATATTCAAAGTGTCCATAATATAAGGCCTATACGTGACACGTGCTTATTAGAGTGTTTTTTTTTTTCGAGTGTATATGATATACACTGTATGGTTTTTGATGGTTCTCCCTTATTCTGCTAATACTCAGTAAGATGTAACAATGAGCTCATAACAAAAGTCACCAAGGGGTTTAAAAAATTAATAACTTTAGCGTTGATAAACAAATATATTACTCAGGAAATTTTTCCAGTTCATTCAAAATACAATCACTACTACACACACATATTTTTAAACCGCCTCTCTTTGCATTGAAGACTGATCCAAATGAATAAATTTTCTTGTTCATTGCTTTAGTTTAAACATGCATATTTATACACGCATACATGTGTACAGAAAAAAATAGATTAAATAAATCTGTCGCGTAAAACGATACAATAAATTTTGCCTTACATTCTTTTTATACCCATCACCTGTGGTGCACAAGGGTATATATAGCTTTGTCATTCCGTTTGTAATTTCTCCAATTTTCATTTCCGACCCCATAAAGTATATATTTTCTGAAAGCTTATGAATAGAGGAGTCGATTAATCCCTGTCCGTCTGCCAGTCTGTCCGTGTGTTGGTTGAAATAAACTTTTAGAAGCAACTATATGTTCCTCAGATCTGTATATGGTATCAATCTCTTGGAAATATCCAGGAATGAATCGCTATTGAAATTCAGCACAATCGCCCCATAACTTTCTGAGATATGAGCAAAAAACCACGACTACCTCGTTTTTTTCACAATTACAACAACAACATACATACATACATATATGTAAAAAACATACCAAACAAAAAAAATTACAAAAAAAAAAATATTAAAAATAAGAAAAAAATAATAAAAAAAAACTACAAAAAAAATTTTTAAAAAATTAAAAAAAAAATTTTTTTTAAATTTTTCTAAAAAAATTTTTTAAAAAAATTTAAAAAAAATAATAAAATATAAATAATATATTAAATAATATAAATTTTTTTTGGCTCAGCTGGGATTCGATGCCACATTTATTCTAACGTGTACGTATGCACGTATTTTATATGGGATGGTGATACAAACAATTGTTATTGCATGACTACACGTTGTGAAGGGTATATAAGATTCGGCACGGCCGAATATAGCACTGTTACTTGTTTTTATTAAAATTCATTCGAAACAGACATATTTTTTTTGGTTTAAAAATTTATTTTTATTTAATAATACATATTATTTTTCCCCTCATCCACACAAATGCAGATCATTCAACAGTTTTCGTAAGTTTTGTCACAAAAATTTATTTTTAAACATTTCAAATTCACACTGGAAAAGGTGTATTGAAGTAGTATCGACGAAAATTTTGTTGTTTTCTTTTTCTCGTTGCTGTTGTTGTTTTAATGTTGCATGCATTTGGTTGCAACTGTATTTAATACGTGTGTCATATTTCTTTTAGTATTTTTGATTCGTATGCAATTTTTGTTTTTGAAGTTTGTGGGGAATCGGTTAATAGTTCAATGACTTTTTATTCTTTTTTTTTTTTTTTTTTTTTTTTTTTTTTAAAAAGTATGTCGAAAAACGTTCAAGTACGTTAAAAAAAAGTTTTGATTTTGTTGTGATTTGTTTTTTATGTTTTCAGGCCTTAAGTGAGTAGTTGTTTTTATAATGATTCGGTGATGAGATTGTTTTTTTTTTTTGTTTCGCTTTGCTTTTTATTTATTTTTCTAAAAAAAAAGAGTCAATTTTGCAGTAAGAATTTTTAAAATTTAAGTTTCAAAATTCTTATTTATAAACAAACATGTATGAAACTTAATATTTTATAAATAACTAGCTAATATCCGGTGTGCTTCGCCACCCCAAATTTAAGTATTTAATTCATATGGCAGGTGCCACGCCCACTATTGTTGTGCACCCATTTTTTCCATAAATGTTTATTTGAATATCAAAATTGCTTTCGCAAAATTTTACTACTTTAATCGATATCGTTTTCCAGATATACGAATTTTAGTATTTAATTCATATGGTAGGTGCCACGCCCACTATTGATAATGCACCCATTTCATGCCTAAATTTTCATTTGGATGTCAAAGTTGATCTTGCAAAATTTTACTACTCTAATCGATATCGTTTTCCAAATATACGAATTTTAGTATTTAATTCATGTGGCCACGCCTTCCTTTGAAAGTCCGGCCATTTTTTTACCCAAATGTTCGTGTGGATGTCAAAGTTTACCGTACTCAATTTAAAGACTCTAGCTGCATTAACTTGCGTGATATATAATATTTAATACTTATTCTTTAAAAGGCCGTGGCACCCCGCCCACTTACAATTTCAAACCAAAGTATAGCCTATAGTTCCTTCCAGACATACAGAGTGAAAATTTCAAGGAAATCGTTCCAGCCGTTTAACCGTCTATAAAGCACAAACAAACATATAAACATACAAACACACATTGATTTATATATGTATATATAGATTTTTATTTGGTAGGCATTTGGTTTAATTGTAATTTTAAATTAATTTGTATTGTTTTTTTAATTTTAATTAAAATTTTCTTTTAAATATTTTCGAAAAAAAATCTTCAACAAAACCTAACTGCACTGCATTAGGACGACAAACCATTTCTTTAAATTGGAACTTTGGCTAAAATGGGGTAGAGGATTTGAAATTGGGCAGGGCATTAACAAAGCACAAATATTACAGCCATGCCCTGAAATTGTTATTAAAAAAATATCTTAAAGCATACAGAAAAAAAATCCAACAACACTTTTTGCAAAACTTAATTCACTAATATTGCTATATGTGTCTTTATGTCTTGAGAGAATAGACAAGGAAGTCAGATTCTTTTAAGACTTTTTGTATTCTTAATACATTTAAAATATTTTGACAGTGTGTTGTTTTGTTAAATAAAACAAAATATTTGTAAGCTCACATTATTTCACAATTCTTAATGTATTTTCAGCACTAGATCTGTTCATTGTCGCCCACGAAAATAGAAATTAGCCCAAGTGGGTTACAGATACAACGATAGTGGTGTATTTGTTTACCTGTCATGTCGTCAAAATGATTGTCTTCATTTAAACGTGTGCATTTTCATTTTGACAGATTGAAGTCGGTTGCCTGCTGTCGTCTATATGTTTAATGCATTTGTTATTGTAGTTGATTGCACTACAACTGTTTTTGTTGTTTGCTTTTGTAATTGTTGAAAAGTAATGCCATTTTAGCTATTTTCAGGTCAATCTGGAATTTTTATTTAGTGGGCTTAATTAAACGACATTAGCAAACCAAAGCAATGTTGATTCTTCAGCTAATTATTTTTTTCTTCACTTATTTTAAACTTTAGCTGTCGAAGACCATAGATAAAAAACGATTTTCTCTCTTTTCTCCTTTAATTATCATTTTCAAATGTCAAACTTTATATATAAAAAATATTAACAGAAAATTTCTTTCCTAACTGCGTTGACCTGTTAAATTTGCCTTGAAGTGAACGTTGCTGTTCATTACACAATGTTTGTTAGATATATCTGTTAGTTGTTGTATTTCAAAATGAAAAAAAACTTCGTTTATATGCTATACGATAATTAGAAATAAATATATCGATCTCGAGATTTTTTTTTGAATTAATGCACTACTTAAATGACGACCTCAAATATTCACTTTAGTGATAGCGAATATAGTCAGCAAATAATTATTAAAGTTTGTCAGGCATAAAAAATAATAAAGTTTTAAAAAATCTCATATACAGTAGACTCGCGGTAATGTGAACTATTAAAAACCGAGCTGGTTCACGTTTGCGAAGTTGTTCATGTTGACAAAGGTGTAACTCTTTAAAAGTTTCAAATAAATTAGACATGTGATTAACTCAAATTCATATATTTTTTTTATTTCGGATTGTTATGTACATATGTTTTGTTAAGAAAAAAAGAACGTTAAATTTAATTAAAAAAATGTGTTACCTTTTGGATTATCTTTTAAATTTAAAATTTTAATTGCTGAACATATTCTTTTCCTCAAAAAAGCTAACCGGATATTCTCTTCACAGTCTTCTTCATCTCCAAAAGAGCTAAAAATGTTCAGCCAGCATTTTGCAATTTTTTTCTTTTCATGACGTTGCCAAGTTAAATTTAAGTAGCCAATAGTGTCCATTAACAGTTAAACCAATTTTTAAAAATGACAGCTGTCATCCATTACGATTTGGAGCAATGTAGTCCACAAAAGATTCACAATTTCTAAAAGAGCGAACATTGTTTGCCTTTCCAATCGCAAGAAGTTTAACTTTAAAAATTTGGTAGTTTTTGTGACATTTTTCATGAAAAACTTTAGATTAGATCATGCTAAATCAGCAGCGCGCACTAAACTAAACGGGGGTACGGGGGTACTCCTTTTTATGAAAATGTCTTGGATAACCGACAAATTTGTTCACGTTATAAGGCTTTCTCACTGTGTTCACGCTACAGAGTAGTCAGTGTAAAAAAAAGTATATTCATTTTATCCGGTGTTCACGTAAGGCAGTGTTTTTGTTACCGAGAGTCTACTGTACATCTCGTAGCATTGAAATGTATTAAAAAAATTTAATATTCATATTCACTCATCTCCGATTTGCAAAAAATTATTCGCAGTTCGCGCGTTTTTACACTTTAGGTTTTTTAATAAAATTGTTTGGACTTTCTGACTTCGAATATATTCGAGAGGTCATACAGTATGTGTTTGCTTAAGATTCTGTGTCTCTTGGCAGCTAGGACAGGATATTCGCAGAGAAGTTGTAAAACTGATTCTTCCTTTTCCATATCCAAACAACCGCGACAACGGTCGTTTTAGTGTAGTTCGAGTCATCTTGCATGTTTCCCTAACATTCAGTGACCCTTTAATACTGCCATCGATCTTCATATTTACTTTCAATCTCCACTAGTAAGCTGCAATATGAGCAAAAGCAAAAGAATTGATGGAACTGTTTAACACAAAAAATTAATTAAGAATGAAGTTTCACATAAACTTTCACTTTGTTTTAAGATACCCAGTAAAAAGTTATCCTTACCCTTAAACAGGTTTGCAAGGGAGATGAGCTGATGAACTCCCTATTATTAAAAAAGATATTCGATTACTAGCAAAATTTTATTCAAACCTTTGAGTTCGCTTTGTTAAAATTTGGTTCGCGTTTAAATGCCGCCATTTTCCCCCTCCTTTGAAATAATAAGTTATGCCTACCTGTAAACCGGTATGGTAAGAAGATGATCTGAACTTTTCCTTATAAATAACCAAATTCGATTACTAGCAAAATTTTACTTAAATATTTGAATTTGCTTTAATCTTGGAATAGAAATTTTTAGAGAGCTCTAAAATTTTAATCGTGTTCGAATGCGGTAATTTGTTCCCTGCTTACAATAGTCATGATTTTTATCATCACGAAACTGTATAGTAATGACAGCTCAATATGTGTGCAAAGTTTCAGAAAAATCGGTGAAGTTCAAGTAGCTGAAAATAATAATTTTTTTTATGGGCGTGGCCCTGCCCACTTTTCTAATCACGAAATTATATAGTCATTCCAGCTCAATATGTGTGTGTAAAGTTTTAGAAAAATCGATCTAGTGCAAGTAGCTAAAAATGATAACTTATTTGTCATGGGCGTGGCACTGCCCACTTTTATAATCACGAAATTGTATAATCATGAGAGCTCAATATGTGTGTGCAAAGTTTCAGAAACATTGGTGAAGTTCAAGTAGCTGAAAATGATAACTTGTTTTTTATGGGCGTTTCACTGCCCACTTTTCTAACCACGAAATTGTAAAGTCGTGACAGCTCAATATGTGTGCAAAGTTTCAAAAAAATCGGTCCAGTGCAAGTACCTCAAAATTATAACTTTTTTTTATGGGCATTGCCCTGCCCACTTTTCTAATCACGAAATTATATAGTCATGACAGGTCAATATGTGTGGAAAGTTTAAAAAAATCGGTCAAGTGCAAGTACCTCAAAGTTATAACTAATTTTTATGGGCGTGGCCTTGCCCACCTTTTTCCACCCATAAACACTCCCTAGAATGTGTACAACAACTTGCCAAAGTTTGAGTCCGATCGGTTTTACAGTTTCGGAGTCTATAGCTAACACACACACAAAGAGTTTCACTTTTATGTATATGATAGAATGGTACTATAAGTACACTTTTGATGCTTTGTTTTACCGATTTTAAAGCTTCCGCAATAAAATCTGATTTCCCGTACGTGGCAAAAATAAGCGCTGCAATTTTTCCCTTCACGGTTACCTGCCCTTAGAGCAACCAAAAATTTAATTTGTTCTTACGGGGTAGTTATAAACTTTAAAATAAAACTGGATACTGGTACAATATCAACAAATATAAACCATTTCTACTTGTATTTTTTTATTATTATTTTTAATTACTTTTTTTTTGACTTTTTAGAAACAACCAAATCTCTACAATAAATCTCTATTTAATGCATTAAATTTCAAACTACACAAACATATCTTAAAAGATTTACAAATACTCATGCAGACACCAGATATATACATATAATATCAAGTAGGAACAACAAAGATACTTATTCATTTAAATTATATTTCAAAATTTTCATATACATTTTCCAAGTTGATTTTTATTTTTTTTTTTGTTCTTTGCCATTGGAACGTCTATTTTAAAAGTGATTTCATTTCATTTTTATTTTTTCTTCTATTTTTTGGAGCGAATAAAATGTGGTACGTACGTACGTACGAGCTACATGTTTCGTATATAAGACAAAATATCTAAATCTATTTCTGTGCTTATGCATTCTTTTTGGATGACATTTATGCAATTTATCGCTTTATTTTAATATATTTTATTTATTATATGTCTTGGAAGTTTTTTCGAAATTTTTATTTAAATTAATAAATTTAGAAAACTAAAAAGATTTAAAAATTTTGAAATAATTATGAAATTTAAAAAGAATTTTATAATTTCCATCTAGTTGGACAAAAGAAAAGTTTTACAAATTTTTTTATGCTGATGCTGTCGATTTTTTCTTATACCGTATCGAAACGTTTGATCTTTGTGAATTTTAAATGCAAAAATTATTGCAATAACTTATATAGAATGTGCAACAACTTTTGATGCAGTCGTATATATGAAAAAATCATTACCAAGAAGCGCTTTTTGAATCGCTTTTTTAGTACTTAGCTGCTTTCTAGAGCACTTCTAAAAGGCATGATTTTTATATGCGACGTCCCACAACATAGGTCTTTTTTTTCAATTATTAAGCGCTAATTTTATCCCTACCAGGAACAGCTTAATCATGCCTTTCCCTTACGCACTACTGGAAAAGGTAGCAGTCATAAATCAAGTTGTTTTTACAAAACGTCCACAGATTTATAAAATCGTTTATGCTTGTGTTAGTAACGCATGGTCTAGGAAATTATGATTGTTATTAAGCTGAAATTTTGACTATATGTTTGAATGGATCCATGTTTGTTTGTATTTTGGATTCGGTAGGTGGCGCTGTTGTTAATTTATTACGAAATTCTATGTTGACATATAAATCAAAACTAAGTACTTATATTCACAACTTAGGTGGCTAAGGGCTTAAAATAAAAAAATCAATATTTTTAGACTTTATAGGTGGCGCTGTAGTCGAATTTCTCAATGTATATAAATCTATACTTATAAGATTATAAAGAAACTTTTTGTGTACATGAAAAATTTTTAAAAAATTTTGTTGAAAGTGTACATAGTCAACAACACCACTTTTGAGAATTTTTGTCTGTCTGTCTGTCTTATTGTTTGTCGAAATCGAACTGAAATTTTATATGGAGATAACTGGGTGTCTGGGTTTACACGTAGGCTTTTTGTCTTCTTTTTGCGAGATATATCGATTCTAACAGAAATTTTAAAAACACCAAATACATGGTATTTTAAATAATGCTACAAGGTTGCGGCCACGACAGAAGGAGAAATATAAAAGAAAAATAAATAAAAACGATATTTATTTTAAATATCATATTTTTTTGTCAGCAATGCGATACGAACACTTAACGCAACTCACGGAAAAACGAAAAATATAGTTTAAGGCCCATTTGTTATAATGAAAAATTCGTTATATGGGGAAATTTTTTAACTCTTCCTTTTTATTATTTTTTAGTTTTGAAAAATCTATATTATTTTTCTGACGGCATTCTAAACAAACTTCCAAACTTAAATATTTACTTTATAAGGTAGATAATAAGGAGTTGCGTAAAATATTTTAAAAGTTATGTGTTCTATATCACACTTCTTCCAATCACACTGTATTTTAGTGTAAAAAAAAAATTAAAAATAACAATTACCTACAAAACTACATTCCTCTCACTAAAATAATTTTATCTTAACTCGAAAGTTTTTCTCTACAGCCGTGTAAGTGTTTTCAAGCAAAAAGCAGCAATGAAATAAATAGACGGTAAATCATAGCAAAAACATCAAGTACAATAGAACATATACAAAAAACGTAAAAAATATTAAACAACTGTGTCACTAAATAATTACATTTCGGGCAGTTTAAAGACAAATCACAAGGTAGATAATAAGGAGTTGCGTAAAATATTTTAAAAGTTATGTGTTATATATCTCACTTCTTCAAATCACTGTAAATAAAAATTAAAAGGAACAAATACCTACAAAACTACATTCCTCTCACTACAATAATTTAATATTCACTCGAAAAGTTTTTCTCTACAGCCGTGTTAGTGTTTTCAAACAAAAAGCAACAATGAAATAAATAGACGGTAAATGATAGCAAAAACATCGAATACAATAGAACAAATACCAAAAACATTAAATATAAAAAGCAGCAGTGGTACTGATTAATTATATTTCGGGCAGTTTAAAGAGAAAAGACATTCTAATAAGCGTTTTTTTTTTTAATACATGTGAACTCATTTCATTTCCAAACATTAAAAGATAAAATCTCTAGGCAAGTATTTCTTTAGTCTAGGTCTACTGAAAGTGAAAGTTTTGATTTCAAACGTTTTAAATTTTCTATTTCAGCTATTTTTGTTTTGTTTTATTCTTCAAAATTTTCATCGTAAAGCAAAACAGATATTTTTGCAATTTTTTTTAAATGAGAGAGCAATGCACACCCACTATTTTAAAATGAGATTGCTTGTAAGTCAGTTTTCTTATGCTATAAACACAATCAAGTCCACCGACCATCGACTACAAGATGTCAAAAATAGAATACATGCGTGCTTATGAGAATAATTCTTTTAGCCGCTACACGACTACCGTGTAGCGGTAGCCCGTAGCCAACTTAGGCTAATTTCTATTTTTCTTGGCTACAAAAACAGATTAGTGCTGCCAATACAATAAATGCATGAAATGGTGGTCTTAAAAACGCAATACATTAAATATCGCTATTAAAAACGCGAAAAACTATTATAGTGGCACCATTAATTAAGTTTGTTTTGTTTTGTTTAACTTTAATACTCGGTAGTCGTTAAAAGAATTAAGTAGCTGGCGACTTGGCTATTTTTGTAGCCAGCTACTTTTGTAGTTGGTAGTCGATGGTCGGTAGCCTTTGATTGTGTTTATAGCTTTAGGCTTATGCAGCTCTTTCGCAGCTAATATTGAAATTTGATATAAAAAATTTTTTAATGCTGACTATATAAGATATCCAATGTCAATAGTTGTGCCGTTTGTTAGAACAAATTTTCGTAAAAGCGAGATTCCTTACATTGAGCTTAAATTTTTTTTTTCTAAAATTTGTTCGAAATTGGAAAAGTTTTTTAAATATTATTTAATATAAATCACAATGTAGGTCCTGAGTCTACCAAAAACTTATCAATTTGAAATGAAAATAACATTTTTGTTATTTATTGAGGTATAGCGTATAATATAATAATATATTTATTTATTTCTATTTATGAAAAGTATTCTATAACATCGTTTGTCGACTTTTATTTCATTTATGAATTATATTTATTAAAAAGCATTTCTGGTAAAAATGTAAAACCATTCGTTTAACATGGCCTTAACAATTTATGTGCTGTTTGTAGAAAACGTTGTTTTAAGATGAGTAAAAATTTTACTACATAAATACATACACGTTTTTAAATTACAACATAAAGAACATACATACGTGCACATACATAAATGCATACATTTGTATGTTCATATAAATTGTTTACCTATTAGCTCATAAATATGTACGTAAAAATGTGGTGGCAGCAGCTCTGCCGTATTTATAGGCATTTTGTCCATTTGCCGCTTTGCCGGTTTTTGTTTCAAAAATTACGTTTTTTTAATAAACACTGAGACGCGGTTACTTTGTTTGTTTTTTTGTATAATTTGTTAATTATAGGCAACACATAAATACTTGTTACATTAAAAAGTGACAACTGTCAAACAATCAGCGCATCTACTACAAGAGTTTATTAAAATTATATGCAGTGTTTGTTTATAATATGAAAACAAGCAATTTTGGAAATTTGATGATGTGTATCTGGGATTGTTAGCTAAAAAGTTAATATCAAAATTAAAGCTCTACAAAAGCGAAATTATTTTAAATCTAAAAGATAAATTAAAAACAGTTTTGATTTTGAACATAAACCTTTAAATACGATTAACCCTAAAAAAGAAATTTAAAAAAAGATTTTAAAGAAACAGAAAAAAATTAATATGAATTTCGATTACAAATTGAATTCTATGAAATAAAATTTTATTTGATTTTGCTACAGTCATCAAAATGATACTGTTAATTAAATGAAAATTAATATTTGTGATTGAAAATGTATTGCGAAAAATATCAATTAAAACAGTATTAAAAAAATCATTTAAATTTCTAGAAATTTTAGAAGTTAAATTAATTGCTTTAAGTCGATCGATTGGGGTTCTGTGAGGCCAGCCGCGGCAGCCATATGAATAAAATAATATGTATTTCATTTCTAACCGGAACAGTTATACTTCATTACAAAAAAAATAAGTTTGGTAAAATTTGAAAACGTTTTTTGTTTAATTGCACTTTTAAATTTAAAATTTTAAATGGCTCACCCTATATAACTTTTAAATAGCCCATCCTATACATGATTAATCAAAATTTTATTTAACCTTTCCTTCAAAATAAATTCCTGACAAAAAAAAATAAATTTTTTTTAACTGACAGAAAGCTCCAATTTTTTTTTTTTAATTTAATATCAACTAAAACAAGTTATAGTGCTATATTCGGCAGTGCCGAATCTTATATACCCTTCACAACGTGTAGTCATGCAATAACAATAGTTTGTATCACCATTGATCTCATATGAAATAAAAAACATACATACATATATAAAAACATCCCATTGTAAAATTATAAATTTACGTATGTATGTAAAAAAAAAAAATAAAAAAAAATTAAAAAAAATAATTTTTATATACATATATAATAAATATAAAACAAACAAAAAAAAAAAAAATATAAGTTATATAATAAATAAAAAATAAAAAAAAAATTTAAAAAAAAATATAAAAAAAATATAAATAAAAATATAAAAACAAATATAAAAAAATTTTTTTTGGCTCAACTGGGATTCGTTGCCACGTTTTCTCAAACCAGTATACACGTTTGTATGTATGTATGCTGTTGTTGTAATGTTGTTTTTGTGAAAAAAAAAATCGAGGTAGTCGTGGGTTTTTGCTCATATCTCAGTTGTTTATGTACCGATGTTTCTGATTTTCAATACCGATCTACTCCCGAATATTTCTGATATTTTGATACCTTACCCAGGTCCAACCTATGTCGGGGGGCTTCAAAAAGTTGATTTCAACATACACACGGACAGACGGACAGACTGACAGGGCTTAATCGACTCCCCTATTCATAAGCTTTCAGAAAATATATACTTTATGGGGTCGGAAATGAAAATTGTAGAAATTTCACACGGAATGACAAACCTATATATACCCTTTTTCACTGTGTGGCTCAGCTGGGATTTGATACCAGGTTTACTTAACCCAGTATATATGTATGTTGTGGTCGTGGTTTTTTGCTCATATCTCAGAAAGTTATGCGGCGATTGTGCTGAATTTCAATAGCGATTCATTCCCGGATATTTCCAAAAGATTGATACCATACACAGATCTGAGGAACATATGGTTGCTTCTAAAAGTTGATTTCAACCAACACACGGGCAGACGGTCAGGGCTTAATCGACTCCTCTATTTATACCTTATGGGGTCGAAAATGAAAATTGTAGAAATTACAAACGGAATGACAAAGCTATATATACCCTTGTGCACCACAGGTGAAGGGTATAAAAATTATTTAAATTAATTTAAAAAAAAACAATTTAATATTAAGAATAAATAAATTAGTCACCTAATTTTTATTTTTATTTATATTTCATTCAAAGCAATTATTTTGTCGGTGAAGACATCCCAAGCTTTCTTTGTGAAGAAAACAAATATTATACTCTAAATTAATAGAATATGCAAACCTTTTGGAATAAAATTTCAGATTTCAGACGTGGGGATTCTAGAATTGCATCTCCAATGCTGTAAAAGTTTGTATAACAAATCATAGTGTCGAAGGACTTTCACATAAGTGTAAAGAATTTTTAATCACGTCAATCAATTTTGATGTTCCATGGACAATTAATACATACAAGCATTTTTCTTCTAACGTTTACTATATTAAATTAAGTGATCCAACTTTTTTAAATATAAAACCCTAAAATGTATTTACAAAATAATATATTTTTTTAAAAAAAAGTTCAAACATTTTCTTTTTGATACTTAAAAGTATTTCATGTTTGCAACCTTATTTAATTCTAATATGTGCTGTATTGATATTTTTGTTATTAGAAATATTTTTTGTTGTTTCTAAAATGAGTATTTGCAATTTGCTGATATCTTGCCGTTTGTTCTGAAATTAAAGTGCCGATAATGCCGGTTTTTTTTACCAAAATCATCTGGCAGCCCTGGGTAGCTGAAATACATATACCAGCATTAAATGTGCTGATAAAAATTTATGATAAAATTTTTTTTCAATTCCTGTTTACCCTTTTTTTCTTGCACCCTCTTCCTTTCAATATTCTGTCTATACCAAAAACCATTATATAAACTTTCTAACTTCTAATCGCATTTTAATAATTGTTTGTTTGTTATAAATAAAATTGACAGTTTTACGTGTTCTAATATGACAGGCAGCCTTTCTTTTAGGAATGTTTCAATTTTGTGATTAATGTCTTTTGTAACACTTAATATTTTTCAATATATTTGTTGCAAAATTATCCTTTAGTCCTGTTGCAACAATAATTTCCATTATTTCATAAAACTGTTTATCATTGTGTTGCAATATCTAAGGTTCTGTGGTGAAATTCAAGTCTTTATAAAACAGCTAACAAACATGTTTTGTACTACAGTCTACTCAAACTGTTGGATTTTGAAACACACACGCAAGGTTTTATAAATAATAAAAAAAACTTTTTTTAAATAAAAAAATTTAACAAAGTTATTTTAAAGATACGTAGTGAAATAAAGTCTACAAAATAATAAATAGTCTATCTTAAAGTGAAAACAAATACTGAAATTTCGTAATATACTTTTAGGCGTAAAATAAGCCATTAAACAGCAAATTTGCAAATTAAAAAGTTGAACAAAAATTAATAACAGTGATAACAGTACCAAAATCATTAAAAAATACATAATAAATTTTTAAATTGATTATGAAAATAAAGATTAAAAATATTTTAAATATTTTTTTTTTTTATATTTATCTCGTATTCAAAAAACTAACTACGTTTGTGCAACAAATTTGTACTACATAGTTTATAGTCGCATTTAAAATAAATTACGGCAATTTTTTGCATTTCTTTCAGGCACTAAAAAGCTTTAAATTAAAACATCAGACCACTTTTTTTCTAACAAATGCCAGGTGATAATTTCTTTTTATTATACAGCCTTCTTCTCCGCTTAAATACTAAATTAGTGTAACGTTTTCTCAAGTGTTAATTGCTATATATCACATTATCATCTTGTAAGTTACTACAACTACAATACAGATTCAACATTGTATGTACTCTAGTTGTAAATTTTAAAGTACTTTGTTCACATTAGGCAAATATTTGATAAAATAGACATAATCATATTTAAATAAAACTTTTATCGATTTCATCTAATAGCAATATTAATCTATTGTTGTGTATTTTGACCATATCTGGTGGAAGAAAAATCACATAAGATTAAATTATTGTTAACCAATAATAGTGGTCCCGCTTATTTGAGCAAATATTTGTCAAACGTAAACGAATGCAGATTTACTCTATTGGGGGTATCAAGACAAAAGCAAAACTAAATGCAATGTTAAATTTTTTCGTAAAACTTGTGTGTGTATGTTTGTTTTAGTTTATTAGATAAGGAAATTATTATTATAAAATGTAAAGTTACTATTAAGATAAGACAGATAAAATTACAAAAGAAAAAAAAAATGAGAGAAAACCAATTAACTAACTTAAAAATATAAATGATTATAATATATAACAGGTAAATAATTCCAAAATTGTTTTGAACTGTGTATTTTAGAATAAACACAATTTTTAACAAAAATCTAATTTTTTTGTATATTGAATGAGTTATTGTAGTTGTTCTGAAAATTAAGTTTTATAAAAAACAAAAATTATAAAACATTTAATGGAAACAAAAAATTATAAAAAATATTTTTTTAATTAAAATAAAAATTTTTAATTAAAAAAAGTTTTAAATAAAAAAAAATTTTAAATAAAAAAAATTTTTAAATAAAAACAATTTTTTTTTTTTAATTAAAAAAAAATTTTTTTTGTAATGGCAACTTCTATTTGTAGTTCTAAAAATTAAAATTTTTATAAAAAAAACAAAATTTATAAATCTTTTAAATGAAAACCAAAAAAAATATTTTTTTAATACAGCCGAACTTCTATAACTCGAACTTCTCTAACTCAAAATTTTCTCTAACTCGAACTAATTTGGTTGGCAGTAGCGTTAAAAGAACAAATCACATACAATTTTCCTTCCGTAACTCAAACTTCCATAAGTCGAAGTTCTCCATAACTCGAAGAATTTTGCTTGTTTAAATGGGTTTTTGTTATAGTTATGGGTTGTTTGTTTGTTTGTTTTACTCAGTTTTATGCATAATTCGTATGATAAATATTGAAATCAATTTTTTTTTAAATTATTATGGCAACTAAACATGTTTTAAAATGCTTATCAATTGAAGAAAAATATAAACTTATAAAAGACGTCGAAGATGGATTAAAGAAAAAGGCAGCGGTTGATAAATATGGTATCCCGGCAAGCACGGTCTGAACAATTTTCAAAAATAAGGAATCAATTTTATTTTAAATAAAAATACATTATAAAAAACCTTTTATCCTATTTTAACAAAAAATTCTGTAACTCGAAGTCTCCGTAAGTCAAAGTTTTTTTGGGATAATGGTGATTCGAGTTATGGAAGTTCGACTGCATTTCTATTCTATTCTATTTTTTTATATTGAGTGAGTAATTGTAGTTATTCTAAAAATTAAAAATTAAAAAAAAACAAATTTAATACAACTTTTAAGTGGAAACAAAAATTTATAAAAAAAAATTTTTTTAAATTAAAAAACAATTGTTATTGCAATGGCTACTTATCAAATAAATCAGAGTTGCTGTGGAATCTGAGTGTTTTTTAGAACTGAAATTGAAAATAATAAAAAACGTGTCATGTATTTAAGCAATACTTCGCTTGTAGGTTAAAACTTAATTTAAAAATAAATAATTTTTTTTTTGTTTATATTGAATTAAATATCACAAATATATGTTGTATTATTTTTTTAATTTAATTCTAATAGCGCTTAGATTCTCTAACAATTAGGAGTAAGAAAATGGTAAAACAACCATAAAAGTTAAATTTAGTTTAGAAATTTATTAAAACATTTGCAAAAAAATTTAAAAAAATGTCGAAATTTTTTTTAAAAATTTAAAATATTTTCTATTTTTTTTTTTCAAAAATGGATTAGTTGTTAAATATTTTCTCTATATTATAATATGGGTAAATAAATGTCTTCGGATATATGTATTAAGAGTCATGTCTTATATGTTAATAAAGGCTATAATACACGGCATGTTTTTTACATCTGACTTTAAAATTTGTGAGACATATGTAAATCTACATGTCTGCCAAAATTGTACTTTTACGCTGACTGCTTTGCAGTAGCAGAGATTTCTGTCAACGACTGATGTCACATGTTTTTACAGAAGAAAATAGAGCGCACTCTAATTAAAATTTTGTCAGACGTATCAACACATGTGTTTTTACAGAAGTAATGTTTTAAAGGTAACACACGACATGTTTGTATTAGCAGTGGAGAATTTGACAAGTCAGATGTAAAAAACATGCCGTGTATTAGCTCCTTAAGCAATTAAATTTTTTGTATAATATAAAAGGCAAGATGATTTCTTCTAACAGAAAAAATTAATTTAAATTCCAATTACTTAATATTATTAGTATTATGCTCCAATAATTAAAATGGTTGTACCAAACAGGAAAAACTGCTTAAGTCGACATAAGCTAAAATTGAAATTATCACGTCATTACAATTACGAAATTCAAAACTGCCGTGAGGCAACTTTTCGACTATTTTATATAAAATAACAGGAAGTTATAGCGTAAAAATTTATTGCCTAGATTTTTATAGACTATTTTAACTTATAATTTAGCTAATTATACGAAAATAAGTATGATCTTTAATTTGTATTGCCCAGAATTCATATAATCAGTCTTTCCTAACCTAACCTAACCTAACCTGGGCATGGTAAAACAGTCGCAGTTTTAAATTAAGGAATGTTTTTCCAGCGATTTTTCGGAAAGACATAAAACTTTATGTGGACTAGCAAAGCAGTCTCTGTTCAGCTATCAGCTATTTATTAAATTTCAATTATAGGTGGTTCAATTAACTTAATAGAATATTTTTTGTGGCTTCAACTCTCATGATTTCTAAATTTCCCAAATTCGCAATTATTATTTTTTTTTTTTCACTTTTTCTCCATAATTCAGCCGATTGTTCAATTTTTCAATTTTTGTCAAATAACAAACAAAATCTTTGTTCAAACAAAAATAAAAGATACATACATATACATATCAATACATATACATATGGGCAACGAAAGCTATTACAAAAATGAAAATAATTTAAATAATAATCAAAAACACAGTGCTCTTACCATTTAAAGAGGATTCAAAAGAGTACATATTCTTATATATTTGTTTTTGTTTCGATAGGGTAGGAAGAGCATGCGCTTCTTAAGAGCCATAAAAAGTTTGAGTGAAAATACAATTTTGCCTTCACAAAAAACAAAATTTTGTCTTTTATTTTCAATTACTCTTTTGATAATATTCAAAGAGTACTTAAAGTCAACGCTGCCTCTAAAAATTAAAATAAATGAATTAAAACCAAGGGGATTAAAAAAAAAGTTGTAGAATGATAGGTAGCATTTAAATTTTTTTTAAATTGTTCAAAATTTCACAAAAAAAATTTTTTTAGGAAAACCAACTAAATTTAAAGGCTTTGGTTGATAGTCTCCATTGGTATACAAATTGTATCATAACATGCTTATACCCTGTTCAGACAGATATTTTTATTTGTTTCAATTTAGTTTTGATTGAGCAATTAAAATAAGTGTTCAGACATACTCAATTTATCTTACTCCATTAGCATTTGTGAGCTGTAAAAATACGATGTATTTATACCAAATCATATAATGCCTTCTTTTCAGTGTTTTTCCTGTGGATAAAATATTTTTACAATTATATTTATACATATATATACTTATATGTATGTATTTGAATTTATTCAAACATTTTTTTAAAATTTTCTTCAAAAATTTTTCATTTTCTTCAAAAATTTTTCATTTTCTTATTTTTTTTTTTTTTTGTATATTTATTTGTTTGACATTAGAAATGCCACCTATAGAATTTTCTTCTCACTGAACATACTTCTCAAGAGTTGTTTTTCGAGTTTTAGACAATAAGTGAAACAATAAAGTATATATTGCTCAATTTAAAAATAATTTTTAGTATGGCAAATTGAGCTCAATAAGGTCTTTAATTGCGATAATATTATAAATTGACAATTAAGGCGCCTGTGTGAACATAGTATTAGTGTAAATTGGTACTACCTTATTTAGAATTCTGAATGTTACGATTAAAATTTGTCAGTAACTAAAAACATTACTAATTAGCGTGCACTTTGAGTGGAAATATTGCGAACGGAAAATCTGCGAACGATCTATATTTTATTATAAAAACAGCACGTTATAAGGCTTTGCCTAAAAAAACCAAAAAATTTAGAGTAAAAACATAATATATAAAACATAAAAAACTTAGCCACAAAATTGCTAAATTGGTCACACTCTTAGTAAGAGTTCTTTTTTATTTTGTGACTTTGCTTTGAGCATTGTTAAATGAGTGTTTTTGTTTTATTTTATAATATGAGTGTATTATTATATTTAAGAGTTCTTTAGTGATGGCTCTTAGTGTTTTTTATGTGAGACTTTCATTTGATTTTGCTTTCTTTTTGTTTTGTTTTGATTTTTGTCAAATGAATTAAATAAAATAAACCAAAAAAGAGGACTTGACTTGTCTGTTTATTCAGACCATTTTTGCATTTTACTGTGCACTAATCGTAGAAACGTCGTCGATTACGCTTCGTGGCTAAAAATTTGTGTCTCTTTTTTTTTTAAATAAAATAAATACAATAAATTTATAAACTTTACACATAATGTATATATAATATATACACATTTAAAAACAAAATATTTTTATTCTTTTAAACTTTCAATTGAACCACTTGAAGTCAACAAATATTAAAAAAAAAACAAAAAAGAAATCTTAAAGCAAATATACAAAATTGAAACAAAATAAAAAGTGTTTTATAACATAATATTTATCGCTGAAACAAAAGTGTTATAAAAAAATTCCATTGCATTTTTAGAAGTGTGATAAAGTTTTTATTTCAATAAATTCTATATACCTATGCATTATTAATAAAATTAATAAAAAAGATATTATAAAACCAATTTAAAACGGTATTGAAAATAAAAAAAAACGCATTTTGTTAAAAAAAATTGTAACAAAAATTATCTACTGCCTTTACGTTAATTAAAACATTGTTTAAACAAATTAGTTATGATAATTGCAAATTTTTATTAGAAAATTTTCAACGTTTTACACAACACTTAGCTGCATAACCTACAATTTAAAATTTTCGTAATTACAAAAATGTAAAGTCGCATACAAATTTTGTTGTTGTTGCTCAGCCATTCTAGAGCAATTTGTCTTTGCTGCTGTTAAATACATAGTATGTAGTCAATTAAATAAAAACAACAACAACAATATATTGCTACAGCAATTTTTCAAATAAACATCAATTTGAAACAACAACAAAGTATTACATAAAATTTGTATGAATGTTAAAAAAATAAAATAAAAATTTAAACCGCACAAAAACTAATCTTCTTTTAAATAAAAAAAAATAATTTAATAATCATATAGCGGCAGATTAAATATTTATTAATTTAAACTTTAAATCTCTTGTTTAAAAAAAATTTTGTTTTGTTACTTCTCTTATAATTTTGTGCTTTTTATATTGCTCCCCTAAACATTTGCATTAGTATTTGCTCTTAAAAAGGAATAAACCAAAAGAAACAAGTTATTTACTTTTTGTGTTGTTTTTTTTTTTTCTTTCTTTTTCTACAATTGATTTGGCAAAGTAAATATGAAAGTGTTACCAATAGGCTGGTTACATATATAACAAATAAATTACATAAATACCCTCAAGAAATATAAACAAAAACACAGAAAAAAATGTAAAATATAACAATTTAAATTTTTAATAAATTTTCAAACCTAATTTAGTGCAAATAATTGAAAAAAGTTTTTAATTAGCTCGTTTACGGTATAATTTTAAAAGTGGAATCATTAACATATTAGTATCTATAAAAAAGCGACTGATAAGAAATTTATTAAATTGTAAATTTATTGGACTTTATTTAAAAAAATGATTTGTTTAAAGTATCTATTGTAAAATAAAAGTAGTTTTCTGTGACAAATTTCTAAATATCCTAAGTTATAAAAATAATTTAAAAATTTACGTTCTTTTTTGAAAAAAACAACACATATTTTTATTAATAAAGTTCACAGAAAAAAATTTTTAAAATTGGAACATTTAAGAAATATTAAAAAAAATATTGTTAATTAAATAAAATTTTGAAGTTCTTAGACGAGTTTTATGATATAAATAAGATTTTTTATGTGTTTTAAATTCATATCTAATCGAATTTTCAAGTTTTCAAATGAAACAAATAGATACTAACTGGCTGTTCAACGATGTCGAAAGAAAACCCAAGCGAACTTTCATTCGTACAAATATATTGAAAACAACAACAAAAACTAAAAATTGTTTTTGTTTTCAACGTATTTGTACGAATGAAAGTTCGCTTGTGTTTTCTTTCGACATCGTTGAACAGGCAGTAAGAAATTTTAAATATTTTATGAAAATCATTAAATTAATTTTCTCTTACAAAATCGAATAATTATTTTCAAAATTTATAATAAACTTTTAACTTCCACAATAACTTTTTTTAAATTTATCACATTATTTTTATAATTATTATTATTATTACTATTATTATTATTTGAGGTTTTTTAAAAGCACAATTTAGGTACAATTACTAAATGAGTGTAGGCAAGTTTAAGCTTTAAATTCTTTTTTAAGCGGCAATAAATAAATGTGTCGTATAAATTCAATTATTATAAACAATTGCAAGATTTTGTTGTTGAAACTGTCAACTACTTTGAAACTTTGGTAACCCTTCTTCTTTATTATTGTGTAGATACATCTCTTCCGTTCTTATGCCTTCTTTTCCTATTTCATACACGTAAAATTTCTACACTATTGTAGGAAGTTGTTGTTGTTGCAAGGAAAATATATAATTAGTCTTAAACCAAACCCTCATGTATAAAGGAATTTTTTTATTTATTTATTTTTTGTTCTGTTTGTTGTATTTTATTATATGAGGGTTGCCGCAAATCTACAAAATTATTTTAAATTTTACCATTTACATAAGCAACAAATTTAGGGCGATTAAAAAGCCTACCACCAAGCCAAATCCACAGCGATTTAGAATTAAGATTATTATAGAATGGTTTTATTTACTAAAAATACATACATGTAAATGCAATAGCTGATTAGAAACAATTTGTACAAAAAAGGAAATATATGTAAGTTTAATAAAAGAATTGTTGTTGAAGTTGTTTTCAAAATTTTGTTCACTATTAGAGTTTTTCACTATTTAGAGTACTTCATGCAAAGATTTTGGTGTTCACTATATGGAGGTGTTCACTATATGGAAGTGTTCACTATATCCAGACACTACTGTATATTTAATTTTATTTAGTTTGTAATAAATACTTGCCTACTATTGTATAAGAAACTATATATATTAAATTAAACTTTTTCAGGTTAGTTATATTTCATTCAAAATATGTTTGTAAATATAAACATAGTTTAAAATTACAACTTTCAATACTTGTTTTACACCAGCCATTTATTTCTTAAATATTTTTTTTTTACCTACTACGATCACATTTAGTAAATATTAGTCCAAATAGAAGATCCTTTTTTTTTGTAAATATTTATTTCACCAAATACCTACCAAATACAGCCAAAGCATATAAAAATGGGTTGATTATGAAGTTAGTTTGAATTGGGAAAATTTTTAGCTGAAAAAATATTTAAGAAAATATTTATTTTACATGCGTAAAATTTTTGCGTATTGTAATCATACGTTTGATTTGCTACACAAGCATTCCGTCAAAAATGCACGCCACAAAATTTTACTGCTTTTTTTTCAAATCCTAGGTAGGTACAATACAAAACTTTACTATCCAAAAGTTATTCGGCCTTATTGTCATTGGCGTTGTCGTGTCGTTTTTGTGTCGAAAACGACAGAAATACGACAAGGTCTTATTCATTTTATATTGTCGTAAATATTACACGGTACCAAAAAATACGACAACGCCAATGACAATAAGGCTGATTATATACAGTCATCGGCAACACTGCATTATACGTTTAATTTAGTTTTTTACATACTTACATATGAATGTATATTTTTAAATTAAGAAAAATCTTTATTTTCTTCCTTAAATCTTTTACTTTCGTTTTCTGTTGCATATTTTTATTCTTATAAGCCAACATTTAGAAAGATTTTAATTTATGTGTCTATTATACATATGTGTATGTATGTATATAGGTACAATTTTTCTTAGTTTATTTTTTTTTTCGAATTCGTAAAATGAACCAAGAAAAATTTATATCATCTAAATTTTTTATTGGTTTTAATGAGGTTACACAATAAATTGTGTTTTGTTGAACAACAATAACAATAATGATGTTTTTAATAATGATAATGACGTTTGTTTTTTGTGTTTTGAAGAGACGACACACGGGATAAAATTATCATCAATATTTTTTTTTTTTTTAGAGAGACACATATACACAAATTGTGGCATACAAATACCTAAATACAATAAATAATTAAAGACATGTACCTAAGTATCTGTGGTGATATGCTGGCTGTGTTAAATATTCAATATATTTTTTTTTAATTTTCTTTAATTTTTTACAATTTTGTGCAAAACATTTCTATTATTTTATTCATATTGTTTAATGGAATAAATAATTTTAGGGGTTATGATGGTGCTGGAGGGAGAGTTGAGGGTTTTTTTCATTAATAAAAAATTTTAATTATTATTAATAAATTCATATTCTTTTCATGCATATACATACATGTGTATGTATGCATTGTGTGTATGCATTTTTTAATTAATTAATTTTTTTCTGCTGTTTATTCTGCACGTGGACATACATGCTTTTTAATTTTAATTGAGTGTAATTTTTTATGCAGTGTTGCAATATTGCCTCAAATAGGGTCTAAACGTTATTGGTAATTTTCCTAAATATTTAAACCTTTTTGGGGGTACAAATAAAGTACAAAGCGATACTTCCTTTTAGGACAATTCCATTTTGTGAAGAAAGTAGGTATGTAACAATAGAGATGTACATATTAACGGCCTTATTCATAGCAAAAAGTTGGCATAAAGTTAGCATAAAGTTTATTCATAACAAACATGCCAAACTCTGGCTAAATATTTGCTAAACTCTTGTTAACGAGCTCCCAAACGTTTGCCAACTTGTGAAAAACAGCTGTTCGGTGTTGTTGTTTTATATTACCAATATCATGCAGTTTCAGAGTTAATATATGAAAAGTTGGCAGACGGATAAAAGTTTCTTAGAAATAAACTCTGTGCCAACGAGCTGCCAAGCTTAATCGGAATTCTAGTTAGAAGCTCGTTGTACGTAGTGTATAAACTGTGGCTAACTTTTTGTTATGAATAAGTCGTAATTTTATTACTTCATTAACATCAAAATAATCTTAACTCAAAGTTATTATATTTGAAACTGAGAAACACAAAAAATTATGTGACGAATTGTTTGAGAAAATTTGTAGCTGTTTTCGATAATGCTAATACTGTAGTTCTCCCATTTAACGTATATAAAGGCCTGTTCCTTAAACAAATAGGTTCGTTGTATCCAGTACCTGATTTAAGAAACTTATGAAAATCTATAATACCTATCTTCTGGCGTTGATAATAGTCCTGGTAAAACACTGACTGTATTTGTGGTATAAGGGGCATAAAACCCTCATATTGTACCCGTATGTGTCCTTTTTTTTTATCAGTACCTCGGGTAGAGGATGAGATTTAAAATTTTGTTAAAATGCCTAGAGTTTTTTTTTTCTTTTTGAACAAACATTATTGTATTTATTTGTTTGTTTGATATGCTGAGCACAAAATAAGAATTTTGTTTATTGTATAAAAAATTTAAAAAAAAAATTGTTCTCTCGTTAAATGCAATTGTTCACTAAAACGAACGTTCGTTAAACCTAAAAACTACTGTACTTTTTAAATTCCAGCCATTTTCTTTATTGAAAACGAAATTAAATAAACGACGATTTTTCTTTCATTTCTAATAACAAAAATTTGTTTAATTTTATTATTTGAAATTAGCGATCTTACTATTTTTTTTAAGTGGCAACTGTGTTTTTTTATTTTTTAGTTTTAACACAGTTGAACAGGCTTTCTTATACGATATATTCTTCTATTATACAGTTCTAAAAAAGGGAACCAAATTTATTTATTTTTTTTTCTTCATTTAATATTACATACATACATATGTATGTATGTATTTTTCATACACATTTTATTTTTATTAATTTACATTTTAATATCATTTGCTTATTGCATATTTATTCGATTTATTTTTTTAACGCCTTTATATGGTTTCTATTTGAAGTACACGTTACAAACGTATATAATTTCCATATCAGTGACTCGTCAATAAATAAGTCCAAACGTATGTTTGTATGTACGGCTGTGTGTCGGTCTGTCTATTTGTCAATTAATAAGTGCATCACGCGATGCAGTCGCTTACGTCTTGTTTTATTTGCTATTTACGTCTTTTATTTACACGAACTACACTAATCAGCCCGGTAAACGAAAAATAAATATTTTTATACACATTTAAAACTTATTAAATAATCGAAAAAAAAAATCCTATGAGTTCATTATTTTTGAACTAAATTGTTAAAAATTGAACAGCAATTATTATTTATTTTATTAATTTATTAAATAAGCATAAAAATTTTAAATATAAAACTGTTTTAAATAATTAAAATAAAAAATTTGTTGCTCTAGTTTTTTGTGATGAACTTTTCATAATTTATTTTATTTCTGCATCTATATTGGTAAGGGGTGGAACAGTCGTGTAAATTGTGGGATGTAAGGAAAATTTTATAAATTTCTAGCATGACGGTGAGGGTAAACATTTGACCCAGCCCTCAAAGAGTTAGTCATTCGATAATTTAAAAGACAAGCATGTATGTATGTATTTTAGTTCAATTATCTAAAAATTTTGTATATGGCTGTTGTAAACCTGGCACAATTGTTAACTACGGCCGTAGCAAATAAACCTCACATTCGGAAATACAACTGTTAAAAGTATTTGAAAGCTTTTGTTATTTCATATAACATTTATAATCGCAATAATAATAAACAAGTCGAATTCTTGTAACACAGTTTAAGCTCGCATTATACATCAATAAAAATTATACCCTTTGAAACAAAGTTTCTTGCAGTTGTTCACATCAAGATCCTATTAAAATTGGTTTAATATTAAGTATTCATTACAAGTATTAAAAGTTTCTACTAACACATAAGCAAACCGCATGTATAATAGAAATAGTAAGAAAATTAAACTACCGTTTGCTTTTTTATACCCTTCGCAGCATGTGTAAAGGTACATATCGACCTCTGTGCGCAAAATTATAGTATGTTACAAAAACAAAATTTTACAGGACAGGGTTTTTATTACTTTTAAATAAATAAAAACGTAAATTACACTGCTACATACGATTATGTCCATAACTAAAACAGCTGTAATATTTTATCAGCAGATGGATTAATGGATGTAGTACCACAATTTGCATAAAAAAAGTCGATTTCTAAAAAAACGTAACATACGACAATTTCGCGTCGATACGTTTGTCATTCCGTGTGAAATTCCTGCAATATTCATTTCCAACCCCAAAAACTATATATTATCTGAAAGCTTATGAATAGGGGAGTCGATTAAGCCCTGTCAGTCTGTCAGTGTGTCCGTCTGACCGTCTGACCTTGTGTATGTTGAAATCAACTTTTTGAAGCCCCCCGACATCGCTTGGACTCGGGTGAAGTATTAAAATATCAGAAATATTCGGGAGTAGATCGGTATTGAAAATCAGAAACATCGGTACATAAACAACTGAGATATGAGCAAAAACCCACGACCACCTCGATTTTTTTTCACAAAAACAACATTACGTGTATACTGGTTAGAGAAAACGTGGCATCGAAACCCAGCTGAGCCAAAAAAAAATTTTTTATATTTTTTTTTTAATTTTTTTTTTTATTTTTTTTTATTTTTTATTTAATATATTTTTTATATTTTTATTATTTTTTTTAATTTTTTTTTTTTAAATATTTTTTTTTTATTTTTTTTTGTTTTATATTTATTATATATACTTTAATTATTTTTTTTTAAATTTTTCTTTTTAAATTTTTTTTTTAATTTTTTTTTTAATTTTTTTTTTAAATTTTTTTTTTATTTTTTTTTTAACATACATAGGTAAATCTATAATTTTACAATGGGATGTTTTTATACATATATGTATGTTTTTTATATGTATTTACGTATATCATATGGGATGAATGGTGATACAAACTACTGTTATTGCATGACTACACGTTGTGAAGGGTATATAAGATTCGGCACGGCCGAATTTTATTTTTACATTTTTAATTTACTTCAGAACAAAACTCTTGCGTGTTTAATAAATATTTTTTTGTCGTCAAAAAATGTGATATAATTAATAATAATAATAACAATTAGTGGAACTATCATTAATATCAATAAATATCATCATTACATTCGTATTATTTTTATTTTATTATTTTTATTTTTTTTTTTTTATTTTAAATACTTTTGTAGACATTTTGTTTACACTTTGTGTTTATATTAATTTTTTATCAATTGCCAAGGAAATGAAAAACAAAAATTGAAACATATTTTTAACATTTAATGTGACAACAACAGTATTCCATTTTTACATATAGAAAAGAAATTTTTTCTCATTAATTTATTTATTTATTTATTTTTTTACTACAAGTGGGTGTTTATTATATAATTTTTACGTTCTTATTTTATTTCAAATATTTAAACTCGTGCATTCTTCTAAATGTCCAGAATTAACACTCACATGATTTCAGTAAAACAATATCTTAAGAAAACGTAAATAGACATAAAAAAAAATATAAAAAATAAATTTTAAATTTAATTTTTATAGTTTTTTTCTGAGGGAATAAATAAAATTTTTTTGCAAAATTTATGACCATTGTTTTTTAGGTTTAATAAGTAACTTAATAACTTGACCATATTAAAAAAGAATAGGCAACTGTAATTTTTTTATATATATATTTTTTTTTTCAAAATAACGCGTTTTTTTTTTAAATTTTGTTTTTATATCAAAAACTTGATAAAATAAAGAACAGAACGGTTTTTACAAAAAAATTTTTTCGATTATGTAGTTCAATAAGTTGTTTAGTTGTTTCATTTCCTTAATATAAATATTGTTAACTAAGAATTTTAATTTTTACACTTTAAAAATTATAATTTTTTTTCAATAACTTTTTTCATTTTGGCGTTATTGTGCTTATTTTCAACAGCCTTAATTATTCACATACTTATGTATTTTAAAAGTTATCTAATTTAACCTCTGATTTCGAATATTTATATGGTCATGCATTTCTTTATCATTAACTTCTTATCGGTTTTAAAATACATAGCTTATGGCTACTATACTTTTGTTCAATATTGCTTTAGACTTATTGCTGCTCTTAAGTACAAAACACCCAGTGTTTATTTGTAGATATTTTTTCGGAACAGCGTATTCAGTAGCATGATTTTCGAAAATGTTACCAACAATTAAAACGTGTTCTATGAACCTTTAAATGTTGTTGCTGTTCTTCCCATATTGAATATATTTTTATTTCTTGAATTCTGTTATCAATTCAAGTTTATCTTAAAATAAAAAAATAAAAAAAAATCATAATAAATGTGTTTATATATATTTGCGAATTTTTTTACAAAATCAAAAGCAAAATTTGTTTCTTGTTATTATTTCTATTAATAAATTTATTTGTTATCAAAAAGTAAACAAAAAATTTTTTTTTTCTTTATTTGATAACAGCATTAGTAGTACTACAAATTATTGTTGTTAATAAAAAAAATCTTTTTTTCATTATTAATTTCATTAAATTTAGGGCTTCTTGCCAACATATGGTTTTAGTAAGACTAGAAAAATTTTTCTTTAAAGCTTTTCACTCACAGTCTAAACTGTTACAGATTAAAAACTGCTCAAAATCACTTTAATAGCACGATTATAACATGTTCGAATATTTACTATCATTCGCCCGTATCATGTTTTATTCATTACAAACCCCGCCGTCGGATCATGCGTTTGGTGCTACATTTTTATATCAGCAAAATTATTTCTTATCGATTTTAAGATTAAATTGTTGATGGCTCTATGTATACTGCAATAACTATATTGTTGTTGTTGTCTATCGTTTCATGTGTAGGTGAGTGTCTGAGTCCTTAAACAGTCAATATATGTTTGTCTATATTTTGATCTATACATTGTGTTCGATCATTTTTTTTTTACTAACAGTTTAGTTATATTAAGTGAAAATTAAAATTTATTTATAAATTCTTAATGTTTTTTTGTATTGATTGTGCTGTTTTTATTTGATTTTAATTATCAGTTCACGTTTATCGTTAATTTCGTAAAGTAAACAAGTTTTATACATTTATACTTGCCGATATTTCTAAGGAAAATGAAGAAAAACTTGCTTTTATTTTTTGCATTTTTGTTAATAACAAGTTTTATTGGCTAAAAATTAGGGAGACCGTACGGTTTTTTAAAGACCGCATTTAACCGTTTTGTTCGCATATCGAATTAAACGGTTATTTCGGTATAAAAAATTTAATATTTTACAAATGTTTATTTGATATATATTTGTTGTAAATATAACAATTAATTATTTTTTTTTTTATATTGAGTTGAATTTTTCATACATCTGGCAACCTTAAACGTCAAACAAAATTTACCTATAAGAAAAAACCAAAATAAACATAATGAAAGCAATTGAAAGTTTCCCACCAAAAAAACCACAAAACCGAATAGCTCTTCTTGAAACGCTTACTTGCTTCCCGAAACGATTCGAGAAGGCATAAATTTTATATGCGATTTTTAACTTCGTAGGTCTCTTTTTTTTACAATTAATAAATAAGAATTACAATTTAAGCATTTCCATGGATGCATTACGGTAAGGGAATAAAGCCTGCACTGCTTACAAAATTCGAATAAATTTTTGTGGAATAACAAAAAGGTGTTTAATTGAAAGGGCAAAAAGTTATTTGTGTTAGAGTTTTCTAAAAATTAAATTTATTATTATACAGATGTCCTCTGAATTTATTGATTTTTATAGTTATAAATTAATATTTATTTAAAATTTATTGTAAATCATTTTTATTCTGGCTTAAGTTCGTTTTCCTATTATTAGACTTCCTAAAATATTTTAAAATTTAACTGTAATCATTTAAGAATATTGCAAAACTATTCCGCTATTAGCCGAGTGGAATGCATATTCAAGATCAGATACGATTTTATCATCAGCTCTTTTTATCGGTACTCTCATATGTAATCTTTAAATTTTGTGTTACATACTTATTAATGAAATTAAAAAATGGGAAGCATAATATTTATTTCAAAATTAGTCATTCTCTTCAATGACATTTTCTTGATGTTTATATTCTCTCATATTCTTAATACTTTTCTGTTAATAATAGGAAAGTGATCTTAAGCCAGAATAAAAATGATTTATTTTGATATTTTTGGGGAAGATTATTTAATAATTCTAAGGTGCCCCGGTGGACTAGTCAGCAGTGTGCTGGTCTGCTAGTTTGGGGGTTGCGGGTTCGATTCCCGCCAGAGACTCTGGACTTGTCTGCTTCTCTTCTCTCTTTTCTATTCTATTCTTATTTTTCTATACAGGTGTCACAAAGGGATCAATATAATGGACCCAAGTGAGCTGTACAACAGCTGCCTGTTCTACCTAACCTAAGTCATAACTACATACTTATTTTAGTGGTTTATTATCTTGGTAAAATAATTTTTTTTTTTGATTCCAATAAATTGTTTTATTTTATTGTTGAGTTTATTTTTTTATTGAACCGTTTATTTTTTAAATTCTTTATCGAAAAATAAATTTTTAAAAAAGGCAACTATTTCAAAAACTTGCAAACCGGTTTTTAACAAAAGTCGACTAATCGATCTCCCTACTAAAAATATATCATCAACTTTTAAGCATTGAAAAAAGTTAAAAAAGATGAATAATGTTTGTTTGTTTCTGTAATTTATTTTATAGTAAAAAATATAATATACTTTTAAATATTCGCACTTTTTATTATTATTTTCTCATTTTATTTCGGAAAGAAAAATGTTGGTGAAATTTAAAAAAATACTTTTTTTAGATTTTTTAAACCTAGATAATAAAAAATTAAATTTAACATAATAAAACTGTCTGTTTGTGCACCTACGAATGATACGAAAATAAACAAAAGATAGACTATTGCAATTTTGAATTAAATTTTCTATTTTTTTTTTTTTTTATTATTTAAATGACTTCATATGGATTGAATCATCTTATCAAATTTATCGGACATAATTACGTAATTGATTATTTAACGATTTTATTTTTCTACCCTACACTTTTATAGTTGGTAAAAGTATTATGGATTTGTTATTATTTTTTTTTTTTAATAATATTTATAGTGAATAGAAAATCGGTTTCGATTTATTTACAAAATTTATAAAGAATATGGTTGTAGAATTTAAAAAATTATAATTTAAATTGAATTTTTTTGTGCAACAGGGAAAAATTTTTGTGAAATTAGTGAATATGTTTATTGCAACCATAATGATTTGATTTAAATTATAATCTCTTTATGATTTTACCAACTCTCACCACAATGTCTTCCCGGAATGGCGTTTTAGTGTTCATGTGTGTCTTTTCGTAGTTGATCACAGCAGCCAATGTAAGAACACCAAAACGCCTACAAAACTGTCAAAAATATTACATTTTAGGTAAATTATGACTAATATCGATAACTCTTAGATGCTTTTGTAAATAGTATTTGTACTACATAATCTGTAACGTATTTATTTTATTTTTGTATACCCTTTACCAGTGGTGTCAAGCCTATACATATATAACTTTGTCATTCCGTTTGGAATTTCAAAAAATACTGATTTCTGACCTCATAAAGTTATATTATGAATAGGCGAGTTGATTTATCAATGTCCGTCTGGCCGTGTATTGGTTTAAATGAATTTTTAGAGGCCCCCACATGTTGCGCAGACCTGTATGTGATATCAATCTTTTGGAAAGTTGCAGGAATAAATCGCTTTTGAAATTCAGCACAATCTCCCCATAACTTTCTGAGATATAAGCAAATAAACTTCCCCATATTTCAACCCTAAAAAATTAAAAATTTCAACCCTACAATAATTTTAAGACACTTTTGTTACTTCTGAGATCACCTCATCTCTAGAACTTTAAGTCCAGCGGCCCAAACAACCTATAAAAATGCCTTCAGTTTTAGAACAACAGAAGGTTGATCGCAGTTTGTAGAACAGTGTTGTTAAGTACAAATTAATATTTCTTGATATTTTTTCACACTGCGAAACACTTTATTTGTTTTGTCTACATTTATTATTTTTTATTATTGAACTTTATAAGGGAAACTTATCGAGTTTCTTTTTTTTACAATTTCTTTAAATGTCTTTGCTTTAGTTTGAACATTTGTTCTATTGAAATTTGAAAATGACACACCTACTTTTTGTGCTTCATCAGTTTTTGTTATTGTATAACAATCAAAGGTTAATATTTTTGTTTATTTTAAGACGTAGTTGTGTTTTGAATGTATTTTTAATAATCTCTGGGAACAGTTCTAAATATGACTAGTTAAAAAAATGTGACTGCACTTAATTTAATATTTAATAAACATAGAGGAATTAGCTTTTTATTTATGAACCTACATAGTTGTTTTGTTCTACACATATTTTTATGGAAATCTAAATGCTAGGCAGGACTACAAACTGGCCTTTAACAGCCAAACCTAAACCAGGGCGTTGAAAGTCAAGCGTTAGAATATTGCATAAGATTTGTTTTTGTTACAACAACAAAACATAATTCACATTTTAACGTTTCCGCTCTAGTTTAGGTTCGACTGTAAGTTGGTTTGGTATGTTTTAATTAAATTTTAATTATGTATCAAGCTTAAAAGCATAACCCATAGGTACCTACAAAAGATTTGTAAAAAAAAAATTGCCATTTTTTTATGAAAAACTCTTTAAGTTGAAAGTATTTTTGTTGTACAAGATTTCGGCTAAGTTTTAGGTTCGCTTTGCTGCAAGGGGTTTAAATTTATGCATATAAATTAAATATATCTTTAAAAATTCTCTCGAAACCTAAATACTGTAACAACTCATTAACACTTTACATAATAATTTATTTGTTTAACATATCTATTCAATTTTTAAAAACAAAATTAAATAAATTAAATATTTCTACATGATAAATATTATTTAAAAAAAGGAATTAGTACCTACTACGACTTAATAAAACCTCATATGTACATATGTATGTAGGTTCCTATTTTAAATAAAAAAAAAATACAATAATGCAACCAAATAGATCTACAATTACTTTTACAAGCAAAAACAACTATAAAGAGAAAGATAAAAAAAACGACTGTAACTAAATATAAATGCTAGAAAAAACCGCAACAGTTACTGCAGTGAGAAAAAATGCCGGTTTTAGAAAACAATAAAAAAAAATCTCAATTAAATGCAATTAAAAAATAAATTGTTTTTGTTCTTCATTATTGTATTGGTAAAATCAAAAGAAATTATTCATACAAAGTACCTATATAACTCACAAAAACAAACATAAATATTTCTCTCTCCCTCGCTCTTTTCTAAAAAATGCTTATATGTATTTAGTTTAATAGTATTATTAATTAATTTACTGTTAACATTCAGATTGCTCTGTTAAGTGCAAATTTTGAAATGCATTTTTAAATGCACTACAAATTGAGTGCATTTGTTGCATGAAAAGAGAAAAAATTTATGCATTTGTGTATTTTATTCTCCGGATTTTTATTTTGTTTGTTTTTTGTTCTCCAACAAAATGCAGTTTTTATCTTTATATCATTTGCTCTACAAAATAAAAAATTGCAATTATATGTGTGCATTTGTTTATCACGATTACAAATGCATACGTAATAGCGTGGGTCGCTAATAATTTGTATAACCAAAAGAATTTTATAAAAATCACGTGCTTTGTTGGCAAAAAAAAAAAAGGCAGTAAATAATTTTTTTATATAAAAAAAAAAAATAAAATTAATAAGGACAAAAAGTCTATAATTTGTGCGCGTTATTTGTTCTCGTAAAATTTTAGTAATTTGGAGAAGGAGCACGAAATTTATACTCTACAACAATACGAAGAATCGCAAAAACTTAAAATTGAAGAAGAAAATACCAATAACACCAACAAAAGTAATAAAATAGAAATTTTAAATGCAACTCAACCAGAAGCAAAAGAGGAAATAATTAAAGAACAAGCAAAAGAGGAAAAAATATTTGCTGGAAAAAATTTTGAAAATCCTATAGAAGAACCCACGGTTCAAACAAAAATTGAAACTTCAACACCACCTAAACACCACCCACTTCTTCAACAAGCAACAAACAATTACGATAATAAACCAATAAATAATAATACAATAACTGATGATAAAATTAATTTTAAACCCATAATCAAACAAGAACAAAGCCCACCACCATCAGAACCAGCCAAAATAAAAAATAAAACAACTCATATTGACCCAAAAACAATAAAAACAACCAACACTGCTACTGCGGCTGCCAGCAGTGCTCCGGTAGCAACTATTGCAACAACGCCAATTTTATTCAGTTCTTTGCCCCCACCACTTCACTGTCCCACCACTACAGTTACCCATACCATATTCAATAAATTGAAACCTGGTCCAAAATTTTCTTTGATTGCTGATGACAAACGCCCCAAAACTGTTACTTCTTCGTTGATTTTAAGCAATTTACCCACTACCACTTCGACTCAGTCGATCTTACAGCAACAACATCATTCAATTTTTAATGTTGGCACACGTGCTCCTCAATCAGTAACAGCTTCGGTACTTTCGCCCTTGCCATTACTGCCACCAAAATTACCCTCTACTACGGCTACAGCTGCAATTTTAGCTCAACATTCACAACCACAGCAAAAACAACTGAGAGGTGGACAAGCCACTGGCAACGCGAATTATCAACAAGATATGAATAAAGGATATTTAACATTTGCCGAGGATGCCACAGAATTAACAAGTAAGTTCTAATTTTTTTAAATTGTTTTTTTAATATTTTATTTTAGGATTTTGGTGTTAAAACTTTTATTTAAATTTTGTTAACAACGGTTTCCTTTGAAGGTTTATATTTTAATAACAGTTTTATGGTTTAAGGTATTGTTAAACAACAACTTTTCATAAGTGTCTAAGCTCTTGAAGTATGTACGTTTATATGTATATCCCCTCTCCTTATACTTTTATAACCTTTACACAAAGAGTAAAAGGGTATATCGATGATCACAAGTAGCAAGGCTTCAACTCGTATTTTATATGAAATTGAGTTTTTCAGTGTTTCCAATACATTTTACACAAATACACCTCGATACAAAAACTTGATGCAATTATACTTATCACATATGAGGAGCCGCAGAACAAAAGGTGCTTTTTCGCTCATTTAAAATTTTTGGGAAATTGAGATTTATTTTTTTCGCCCCTTTAAAAAACTGCAAGAACCTGGAAATGCTAACACGATTTTTACTTATCTACAGGTGCATCTAACTGTCATAAGTCACCCCATTAAATATTAAGGATGTTTGATATATATAATTCCATTTTTATTTCGGAAAAAGCACCTTTTGCAAAAAAGAAAGCAAAAAAGCACCTTTTGTTAAAAAAAAGCAAAAAACAACATTTTGGTAATAGAAGGAAAAAATACATTGTGTAATGCGAATACACATACTTATATGACGATAAAATTTTTACTGAATGTGGTTAAACCTGATCTAATATATTAAAAAATGTTAAGCTTAGTATATTTTTTTGTCGTTTTATTAAAATAAATTCCAACTTAAACATTTCTTTCTCAGCCTTAAATTAAATATTTATAAAATTTGTTTAAATTTGTTAAGCTCTTGTTCCAACATCTTCTTCTAGGAAAGAACATCCAACATTTTCGTCTATTGAATCCTCCATATATCTTTATCCTGTTTATACGTGTTGGAATAATAAACAAAAATAAATAAACAAAAAAGCACCTTTTGTTAAGCATAAATTTTTTAGAACCCATTTACTTTGTAAAAAAATAATAATAGTGCTAACTTGATTGTTTCTACAAGATCTCAACCTAAATTTTATAAAAATACCAAAAAACCTATTTTTCGCGAAATGCGAAAAAGCACCTTTTGTTCTGCGGCTCCTCATATAATAGTTTTACAAAAGAAATTACATTATGAATTACGTTTTTGACTTCTCCTGTAAAGTAGCAATTATTAGACTTATGGCTCTCTACCTGGGACCAACGATATATAAGTTTCTCATTCCGTTTGTAATTTCTACATATTTATTTAATTCCGTATAAAATGTTTATACTCTGAATTCTTAGAGATAGCAGAATTAATTTTTTAAGTCCGTCTGTCCGTTTGTATGTCAAAATCAACTTTTTTAAACCACAACACATATCCTTCAGACTATTATATATCGATACCTTACTTCCTCAATCTCGTATTTTAAAAAATAATGCTTTTCAGGAGAGAAAAAAAACGGTTTATCTTTTTATACTTCGGTGTTTAGTTAAGAGTTTAAATGCAGTTATTAAGGAATTGATTGCATTTATGTATATTAGTAATAGTAATATCCTTTTTTTTAGTTAAAGCATGAAACAATCGTTGATATGAAAAAGTCAAAAAAAAAGTTAAGTTACAAGGTTGAGGAAGTAAGGCATCGATATGTAGTATCAATTTATCAGATATTTTCTCGAGAATTTTACTATTGAAAATAAGTTATCAGGAGCTAAAACATTAGCGAAATAAAACGATTGCCTCAGTTTTTGAGCCAAAAAAACTCAAATTTTTCAGCTCCTATGAAACATTTTGAAATGTTTCTTTCGTATGTATGAAATATGGATTTTTGGCTTTGTTCAATGAGTCAATTGCGAAAAAAAGGTCAATTAAAAGTTCAGATTATCAATTTCCTTAATAAGTTTTGGTCACAATTGCACCATATAATTATCAGTTATGGTCTTGAAACTGTTAGTGGTGATTAGTAATAAATTGCCTTATAATTACTGAGAAAAAATAATTTCTGCATTATTCATTTGTGACCCCAATAAACTATATATCCGTGGCTTGGAAATAAAAGGGCCAATGTCAAAATATTTACTTTTGAGAAAATTGGAATTGAAGTTTAACTTTTATATATGCTTTCATAGTGACATTGGCCAGCATTTTATTTATGAAGCTGTTCTGGGTCAAGTATGACTTTAGCTGGTTTACCATAATGAAATAGAGCAAGAAAACAAATCTAATGCAATGATTAACTGAAAAGAGCAAAAAACTGACATTGGCCCTTTTAGCTCCAAGCCACAGATATATTCTGAATCCTTATCTTTAGATTATCTGTTATGCTTAGTTAATTTTTTTTATATTTTTTATATAAGAACAGGCAGCTGTTGTGCAACTCACTTGGATCCATTATATTGATCCCTTTGAGGTACCTGAATAGAATACAAAGAAAGAGAAACAGACCAGTCCAGAGTCTATGGCGAGAATCGAACCCGCAACCACCAAATAACACCCTTTGAATTATAATGATTAATTATTATAATAATTATTATATAATTATATCAATATTGCTATATTTGTAAATATTAACTACAACAGGTTGTCAATTGTTGTTGTGTGATATTGTAAAATGAATATCAATTCCTTTTTATTTTAATTTTTTTAATGCATCTCCTTACAAACTAAAAAAACAGTTGTTGTCTAGTCCACCAACAAACCCTAAGGAATATAAATAGTGTCCAAATTGAATTTTAATTTTAATAAAAAGGAGTTTTTTTTTCTTTAGCAGAATTCACTCTTGGTAGCGTTTTTGAAATAAGTGCAAATATGCACTAATTTTTTGCTACCAATCGTGAGTGCATTTTTCATGTGTGTTGCAAACTTATGGCAACGAGCTGATTTTTTAGGTATTTAAGAAACAACAAATCTTTTTTTAAATTAATAAGTAAGATTCTGTGTTTTACTATTTTCCGAAAAGAAAATTAATTAATTTTAAATAAATTACAATGCCTAAATCAACGGAAAAATATAATATCACAATTTTTTTGGTAAAAAATGCCATGTATGAGATTGAATTTGTGGCGATTTTAAATCGTGAGAGTAAAAAAATTGTGTATCTGTTGTGCAAGTTGGTGTGACATTACTTTGCACTGATTTTTAGTTGGGCATATTTGCTCAAGTGCAAATTGCAATTTAATAGAATTTGTTTTTGTAGTCGTGCACAAGTTAAATTGTTTGCTAGACTTGCACGGTCTGCACGACTTGCAAGGGTAGTTTGCATCAAAGAGTGAGTTCCGCTTTTGAGATGTTCAAAATATTTGTATTTCATTATGTTTAAATTTTAAATTTTAGGCTATAAGTTCAATGCGATAACAACAAGAATATCAAAGTTTATTACAAATATGTTCCGGTTAAAACTTATGAATTATTTTGGTCAAGTGACCCTACTACTGACCCATGTTTTTTAATAAACTGTAGTCAATGGCTTATATCTGCTTGATAATGTTGTTCTTAAGGTCCTAAACTGCTGTGGTATATACCGATTTAAAAAAACCTTACAATAGTAGTTTAAAGGTATCAAAGCGCACTATCTTGGTGGCCAATTCATTTGTCCTCTACGAGAAATTGCGCAATTTTCGAACTCTTGTTTTCAAACGATCCATTGTTTCTCTTGATGTGTGACAAGCGGCAACATACTGTGTAAACCACATATTATTCTCTACGTCTTATCATAAATTTTCCGGCACAAAAAGCTAAGGATCATCTCCCTATTGCGATTTCCATTAAATTTGGACATGCATTACATTTAAATCAGGTTTTACTTCATTAATTTGTTTTTCATAAAACTATTTTATAGTTGATTATAAATACATAATTTAATATGTTTTTATGAAAACAAATTAAGCGGATTGTTTTTTTTTAATTTTTTATTTGTATTATTTAAATGCAACTTAATTGAGCTTAATATTATCGCATTAGTTACATAATTACTATACATACATATGTAATTCATTTTATTTTAAGTTTTCTTCTAAAAGTGCAATTTAATCTTTTAGCAAATTAAGCATTTCATAAATGAAATATTAGTCTGTTTTTTCAGTTTTTTTTTTTTTTTTTTTTTAATTAAATACTGATAATTTTTTTTTTTCGAAATATGTATAACATTTTGAACCCAGGCAAAATGGAAGAAAAAAATGCATAGAAACAGATATTCTTTAAACATTAACTTAAATTTCAATACGTAACATGTATATTGATGACGCAAAACAGTGAGTGTTATAAAAAAAGTCTCCAAATTTGAAAAATTTCAAAATTGTTGTAAAATTAAACTTTTGTGTTTTTAAAAAAATTATCTAAGCTTCAGATACAACTTTTTTTAAATTTATATTAAAGCGTTTGTTTTTTTTTTTTGTTACTCACTGTTTTCTCAATATTTGATATTTTTTAAGTGCATTAGCCGACCAAAAGTGCATAACGATCAAGGCCATTTCTCTCTACACGTAAAGCGAAAATTAAATACTGTTTTTTTTTTTTAGTATCAGGTAGACGTTTATACATATATATTTTATTTATTTACAATAAATTGACGTGAACTATTTTTTTGTTGTTTTTTGTTTATTGCACAAATCGTAAGCGACGACCATCTGTTTAGCTGATTTGATGATTTATGCATTTATATTGCATTTTAGTTGTAGTTTATTTAGTTAATACTAGTATTATTTATTATAAAGTTTTGGTGTTTTTAAACTAACCCACCAAATTTTGATAATTAATAATTCTAATAATGGGAAATTTTAACAATTATTTTAGAAACACAATACTTACACAGAAATGTGTAAAATTTTCTAACTAGTTTTTACCTCATGATTTATTGAGATCAAGTCTGTTTAAGACTTATAAATATTAAATTTAAAACAATTTTGAGTTTAAAAATAATATGTGTGTACATATATAGCTTAATTAGCTTTGGAGTTGATTACATTATCAGGGTTAGCACCATTTTCGGAATGCTGTCATATGTTCTATATTAATTATTTTGTTATTAAAAATCTAAGGTATTTAAAAATAAAGAAAAACATTAACAAAATTTTACTAATACAAGGTTTGGAAAACAAAATTACAAATTTACTATTGCAGTATAACAGTTAGAAGAGGTCTGCTTCGGTAAGGACACATTTTTATATTTATCATGTACATTATTAATGGCCATGACTGACTATCCTACAAAGTCGCGCGATTATGTCAAATAAAAATCTGATGGAGTTCTGTCCTAAATGAGAAAATCTCAACAAAATGTGTAATTGGATGCCACACTGTCATACAAAAAAGATGCAAAACAAAAAAGCAACTCTGATCGCACAGAAACTACTATTTTATGAAAATTTCCAAAAAATTATCAAATCGGACACACTTGCCAAAAAATCTGTCACACATATGCATTTTTTTTTTCGACACTATCACACTTTCTGAACACACATACAATTTTTGACATATCGAACGACTAAATCTGATAGTCAGTCATAACAATTTATAAAGCTCAGATAATTAAAATGAAAATACACCTTAATTGGTTTTAAGTAATTGTTTAAAAAAGAACTGTTATAAAATACAGAACTCATATTTTATAAGTTTGTCTGTCTTAACTGGCATTAAAAAATTCTTGTATGACAAGCAAATAAATCTTGTTTAAAATAATGACAAAATTCTTAATATGAGTTTGTTATACATACTTATAATGGGTACTACAAGTTGTTGTAACTGTTATACAATTTTCTCGTTGGGTAACTATTAAATAAACAGTTTTATTTAAATAAAAAATATAACAAGAACGCTGTATTCGGTTTTTCTGAATTTTATAATACCTTCCGCGATCATGTACATGGCATAGTGACAACATCGTAACTTAGCCTAGATATCAGACACAATTTTGCCCTACTACTATTTTCGAAGCCATCTTGAATTTTAAATTTTTAGTTAAATGTATTCTACTAGTCAAGCCCTTTTATTTGATACCAATATTGTGTTGGCAAAACGGGGTAAAGCCGAAATTACTATATATGATCCATATATGCGACATTTTATTTCGGACGCCATCTTGTATTTTAACTTTTTTATAGTTAACTGTTTTCTACTGGTCAAGCCCTAGCTTTTGATACGAATAATAATTCACGACATTTTCAATTACTAGATTTGACACGTCTGTTAATTTACTGAACGTCTATTTTTAGTGGCGGCCATCATGAATTTATATTTATAGTCTGCCAAGCCCTTTTTTTGATGCCCATATCTCTTTTCTATAACTGACAAAAATCAGTTTTTGCAAGCAATAGTTTTCGAGACTATGACCATTATTTTGGTGTCTTTAGCGCGCTCAAAAATTAATTAGAAACTTTAGTAACTTGGTATGTTTAAAAAATTCAATTTTAAAAAGTAGTTTTGCCAATAACATTGCCGCTGAATGCCTGATTTGTCTAAAATATTTTACGAATAGCCCCAGAGGAATATTATATATACAAATAGTAGCAAAAGTTCATATCGCTGCAAAATTGTAATTTTTTGGAAAAAAAAATTAAAAAACAGAGGCTGTCGTGTTCATTTGCTAATATCTCAGAAAGTTATTTGGCAATTCTGCTGAATTTTAATAGCGATTCATTCTCTGATATATTCTAAGATTGTTGCCAAGCACAGATCTGTACTACATGTGGAAGCTTCTAAAAGTTGATTTCAACAAACACTCGGGCAGTCGACATTACTCAATCGAAGCCAGAAATGAATAATGTAGAATTTACAATCGAAATAACAAAGTTTTATATACGCTTGTGAAACAAACCGTTGAGGCTTATAGAAAGAGCGTATTTCACTTTATTATTACTTTACAAAAAAAATAAAAAACTGATAAAAATTGAAAAAAAGAAATTAAATGAGTTAGAGCGATTTTTATGTGGCTAAAAAAATTTTAAGAGTGATAATCTTCCAGAAAACGAAAAAATTCGATATACGCCATTTTTATATTAAGAATTCGACATTTATGTAGTAGGATTTACATCATTTTGTTCCAATAAGTATGCTTGTATAACAGTTACATATTAAATTTTGCTAAGTGTTTGGCGGCGACTTCGACTTCCTAGTTATCGGCATAAAAATTATCCATATTTTAATTCAGGTTGTCTATCTATATATCAAATTTCATTTGATTCCGTTCAACAATTTTTGCGTGATTTCGTAACAAAGATACAAACATCTAAACAAACATACATTTAAACTAAGAATTAGAACAGTCATACTTGTTATATAAATATTACATGATGATGCTTTTATACTTAATATTTAAAATCTTATAACATTGAAGTCTAACAAGAAATGTTTTTCAGTATTTTTTAGTATAACAGTTTTATAACAAAATGCTAAAAGTGTTATACATTTTTTTAAATGTACAATTTTATAAAAAAAAACTTTAACCTGTCGTACAAAATAAATAATTATTATTTTTACGTATTCATATCTATTAGGTTTGATTAAACGTCCTGGTCACACACGTCCTAGTCTTAGTAAATATTTTAAAATATTTTTGATTATGTACATATGGACATACATAAGCACAATAAAAAACTATACTGTACGGTAATTTTTTTTTAGAAATAATAATATAATAATATTAAATCGTTTTATACAAAATCCTTTGTAACAGTTAATAATATTTCTTTTAATAATTTATATATAAAGAAATTGGTCACAGTTCCCAGGCTTAGTAAACAATTAATTTGCAAAAAAAAATATATGTAAACAAATTTTTATATCTTTTATAATTGTCGGTAAACAAAACATAGATCAGAATTGTATAAAATTTAAGCCAACTATGGCCATAAATAACTGTTTGCAAGTTGATTTTCTATACAAACAACAGATAACTTATAATAATACAATATCATTTAATGATTACAGAAACAAATAAACTATTTATATGGATATTTTGATAACACATAAAAAACACTAAATAAATAAAAAAATTACCTGTTTTTATACACCTAAAAAGCAGACAATCAAATTCTTTGCCAATCGTATGATTCAGTTCTTGCAAAAAAACTTTTCTTTCGTGGTTATAAAATTTGTATTAAATGAACTATAATTTCTTAGTGCCGACTATATATTGATGTTATGCAACGAAATTCTGTAAATACAAACATAAAACTATACTAACACAACCAAACTATACAATTGGCAACAGCTCTGGTACTCACAACCGATACTTTTTTCTCTGTGTACTATCCTATTAAAAAGTACATAAATGTTTACAAAAGATAAAACTAATAATAAACTCATTTAAGAAGGTATTACATGATAACAATTAGGAAAAAGCAGCACACTTAGAAATTTTCAAAGCAATAAAAAAATAAATAAACATTTTAATGCCTTAATATATTACCGTGTTTAGATATCACTCTGCTCTACTTAGGATTTCATGAAAAATAACAACCATTTGATTAATTGTCTAATTTAAACTGTAATATTTATTGACTTATTTATTTTATAATTTTTTTCTTTAATACTTATATAAACTGCTAAGCAATATTGAAAATAACAATGCAATAATTTAAATTTAAAAAAATTTGCGGTTTTATATTTATTTATAAACTAATTTAAAATAAAACGAATATCTAGGAAATCAAATCTCTGTAACTGTCGTAGATTAAAAGTGGAAAATTTTAACCACAATTTATGGCGTTTTAGAACTAAAATTGTACTGAAAAGTTTAGAAATTCTATCCTATAAATAGCCGTCAAATTACATTGCCACCTTTTAAAGTGTATAATATGATGCGATTTTAAAAGATTTATATTTATACCATTATTTGCCAAAAATAGTTAAAGCGGCTCACCTACGATCAAACTGCATGACAGTGAATTTATGTGCTTGTATATAAAGCTTTTAATATACACGTGTATTTGATAGAGTATAAAAACAAGTAAGAATGCTATATCCTACCTTGCCGAATCTGATAATAGCCTCCACCATCATGTACATAAGATTTCAGATTTTTATATTTTTGTTATACGCAATTTTGCTTTATTATTTTCGTCGCCATCTTTCATTTTTACATAGTAAAAAAGTATTGTATTAGTAAAGCCCTTTCTTTTAATGTCCTCATTGATGGGGTGGAAAAAAAATATTTTCTTCATAATTTTATTTAGGGCGCCATCTTTTTCATAGTTTACTGTTTTCAACTGGTCAAGCCTTTCATTAATATCAATACTGAGAGAGTTAAAGGGGCAAAGCCATAACTACTATATTTAACGCATGTATCCATTATTTTATTTCGGACGCCATCTTGGACTTATCTTCTTTATAGTTTACTGGTCATGGATTTAAAATTGTTTATTGTGTATTATTTATTGCTAGTCAAGCATTTTCTTTTCATATACATATTGCTCCTCTCTGTTGTTCGGGAGCTGAAAAAATAACAATTTTCGTTTGTAAATTTAAGGACAAATATCGAACTATTTGTATTTTTGTGCCTATATCTCAGCTAGTTTCAAATTGATTTCTCAGTTTATCTCAACAAGAGTTTTGAATACTCCGGCCATAATATCTTAAGAGTGTTCAAAAAATAGTTAGAAGCTTTAATAATTTGATAGATTTAAAAAAATATATATAATTTTCAAAATTATTTTTGCCTATAACTTTGCTTATTTTTAAACGATTCGGCCAACATTTTGTACGAATAGTCCCAGAGACATATCATATCTGGAAATAGTAGCAAACGTGTCTATAAATTGATTTTTATAGTAAAAACAGATTTAGTCGTGTTTATTTGCACATATTTAAAAAATTAATGGAGCTTGTGCTGCATTTTATTTCCGTTTTTTTTTTTGCAAGATATTGATACCACATACAGGGGCCAAATTATGGCATTAGATCACGATTGCAATTCTACTCGAACGATGGAGTTCGCTGTGCTTTAGGTATTGAGATTCTAATAGGAATTTTAAAATTTTGATCACTTTCGAATGCCATAATTTGCCCCCTGATCTTTGTAAAGGCTTCTGGTTTATTTCAGACATCACACGGTCAGACGGATGTTGCTTAATCGTCTTCTAGTCATAAGCTTTTAGAAAATAGATTCTTTATGAGGTCGGAAATTAATAGTGTAGAAATTAAAAACGAAGTGACTATATGTCTGTGGCTTGGAGCTAAAAGGGCCAATGTCAAAATATTTACTTTTGAGAAAATTGAACTTTAACTTTTGTATATGCTTTCAGAGTGATTTGATTGGCCAGCATTTTATTTATGAAGCTGTTCTGGGTTAAGTATGACTTTAGCTGTTTTACCATAATGAAATAGAGCAAGAAAACAAATCTAATGCAATGATTAACTCAAAAGAGCAAAAAAGTGACATTGGCCCTTTTAGCTTCCAGCCACAGATATATTCCCTGTCATCCCAGGTGAAGGGTATATAAAAAGCAGCAAAATGAAGAAATAGAAAACAAATCAAATTTGATTTTATACATGTTCGAAAACTTAAGAAAAATTCCCTAAAATTTTAACAGTTTCTGATTGCTCTTAAAAATATAAAAGATAGAAAAAAAAATTAAGACAAATTTACTATACCCAGAGGAAATTTATATTACATCAACTCTATTCCGATCGTTACCATTTTTAACTGTTATAAGCTAATAATCGTCAAATTGCTCGTACAAAATTCCACCTAATTTCGTTTATAGTTTCCTAATTATGGCATCAAATTTATTTATTTTTTTTTATGGAGGATACCATGCCCCCTGCTCGGATCCTGTACCATTTTGTAACTCAAATTAGGAAATTGTGATCAAAGTAACTCGTTCAAAGATTGAAGAAAATAACTGCTATATTTCTTAAAATATGTCTTAAAACGTGTTCAATTTGTATGGGAGGTACCACGCCCACCTTGAATATAAAACAAAAATACAGCTTATGTCCGCTGGGAAGGTATTCCTAAAACATTTGTGCAAAAATTTTAGAAACTTATTTTATTAGTATAAATAAGAAAAACGCAATTAAATAAAAGTTAAAAATTCTACAATTCTTTTTCCATTAAACTTTTTCGTGAAGTATATAATGTTTTTTATTAAAACTTGTGTTTCCAAATAAAGAGTGCTGATGTAGAAACCGCAACTGATTTTTAAAACGTGTTTTTCAAAAAACTTAACAAATAAAGAAAAATTAAATAAAGGCAAGTAAAACATTGACAAATATTCAATTGTTAAATATCGCAATTTTGGTTTGTTGTGGATGTGTTGTTTTGTTTAACACCTTAAAAAGATTATTTGAAAAAACCAAATGTCTAACGCACTTTCCTGAACTAATTTAAAATAAACACACAATAGCGTACTTTCTATGCTATTGTCAAATATTTAAACGACCAATAACAACAAAATCAAAATAATTAAGGTTTTCTTTGTATGTTTTAAAAAAATAAAGACTCAAACTTTTAGTCTACATAATGATGCTTGTCTACAGTGTTAATTTTTTTTTTTTTTTAATTCTCCACTTCTGAGTCAGTATGGCAGTTTTGTTTTTCTTTCAAATTGTTTAGAAAAGAACATCAATTTGTTTAAATAACAATCATTGTAAATACTTTTAACAAAATTAACTTCAATTGCTTTTTAATTAAGACATAAGAAATGAATAACAAAAAAATTATTTATTCCTTTATTTTGTGTGTGGCAAATAATACTACTTAACAAACAAATTATTTGTATATTGTTTAATGTTTATTTGAATGGAGAACCATATTGCTACTTAAGGACTGAGTCAGAAAAAACTTATACTTGTATTAAGTTAAATAAACATTAGACCGTTGAATATAAAAATTCCCAAAAAAAAACCTTCATTTATTCAAATGTTGTACAAATTCATTAAACATTTAAATATTGGCCTTTTACTCACTATTTATAAATGTATTCAACTTTTCCTTTACCTTTTTCGATAAGGTAATGCATTTGCGCTTAAAATCAGACATGTCCTGGGATACCTTTCTTGTGTTCTTCAATTTCTTTTTTGCAAGGGCTCAATATCTTTCCATTTTCCGAAGTTCGGTACAGTTGGCTGGACTCCCTAAAATCACCTAAAATTACCTTATATATACTTATAAAGCTGTTGAAAAGAAAATATTAAAGATCTAACTTTATAATGTTTAAAGTAAAGGTTTAATACAAATTATTGTATAATTAAGTTTTTTTTTAATTTATTAGGTTGTATGTCTTATAAGATCGGGCTTGACCGACAATATTTTTTTCCTTATATATTGTTTAAGTATTGTTTTTTTCATTTTTAATATTTAAATTTTTAAATTGTTTTTAGTTTTTTTCCTGCAATAACATCATGACACTTATGAACCTTAATACAATTGTCATTCATTATACTCATTTAAAAACTCTTAGAATCGTGCCCCCTACTAACAGCTACAACAAATATATACTATTTAGGAATGCATACAATAAACACACACATATTTACCTAAATATGTATATGTACATATTCAATTATAATAATATTTATTTAATATGTGTTGTATACATGCATAAATGTATATGTGTAAACAAATATGTTTGTGTATTATTAATTTCATAATGTGCATGCATATAATTTCTTACACTCGAAAATTTTTTGCAAGTAATATAATTTGGGTTGACCTAATAGTAACACGATGAAGTGCAAATCATCAAATATGATATCATTTTCTTGTCCAAATGTTCCACCTCTGTAATACTTACTACAGGACACTATTTGGTGACTTTTTTATGGTAATTTGTGGTGCAAATCTATGTGACTTTGTACGCAATAAACGTGTTCTATTTGCATAGTTTAGTTATACTAAATTATAAACTAATAAGTGACTATTTTAATAATTTAATTTGCTATAAAATTAAACAAAAAGAAAATTACATTCGAAACTAAAGATATTTAGTTTTTAAATTTATGCTTGTGAAGTCGAAATAGTGACTATATGAAAGCAAACAATATTAACATGGTTGTAGTATAATCGAGGAACAACATATTATGATTGAATTGTATGCTTGTGGTAAAAACATGTAAGGGTTGCAAGTTTTTATTATTATGTTTAATTCAAGTATCATGCAATAATCTTACTATGACTACAAATGAAGTGGACATACTTTTTAGATTGATGTTTTTATACCTTTTACCTGTGGTGCTAAGTATACTATATTGCTTTGTCATGTTTTTTGTAATATCTGCAATATTCATTTTCGTCCCCATTAAGTATGTATTTTCAGAAAAGGGGAGTCGACTGAACCATGTCTGTCTGTCCGTCTGTCCGTGTGCTTGTTGAAATCAACTTTTAGAAGCCCCCACATGTTACACACCTGTATGTGGTATCAATCTTTTGAACAAATATCCAGCAATCAATCGCTATGGAAATCCACAATCCTCTCTGAACATATCGTTCACTAATTTTTTGAAAGAATACATATCCTTTTTAAATATATCAAGTTTCTCAGACTCCTACACCATTTCTAGACACGCTAGTGAAAACTATAAATTTAAAAATTATTTATGAGAAAAACTATCAAATCGGTTTAAAACTGAGTTATAGGCCGTCAAAATACAACTGCTTCGATGAATTTTTTTTTTTAATTTAAAAACAAAAATAAATTATTTTACTTCTAGACAACCAACAGATATCAAACGAAACAGCTTAACTAGAACAAATATAATGCACTATAGAAAATTAAAAATACAAGATGACAGCCACTACAAAATGGCATACAATAAAGTTAAAAATGAGACAAAGCTAATAATAAAAAATGTATCCTATTCAACCCTCTCAATATTTGCATCATTTTAAAAGGGCTTGAACAACAAACAATGGAAAAGTTAAAATCCAAGATGAGTGCCCCTGTGGACTAGTCAGTAAAGGACAAGTCAGTTGTTTTGGGGGTTGCGGGTTCGATTCCCGCCGGAGACCCTGGAATTGTCTGCTTCTCTTTCTCTTCTATCCTAAATACTTCTATTCTTATTCTATTCTTCTCTCTATTAAGGCGTCACAATGGACCGTAATGGTCTCCGAGTGAAGGTGTGTACACCAGCCTTACCTACCTACCTAAAATCCAAGATGACGTACTAAATAAAATAGAGCATATATTCGCCAAATATAGTAAATATGGCTTTGCCTCCTTCAATCCCCACAATGTTGGTATCAAATAAAAGGTCTTAAATCTATTCAACTATGAAAAAGTGTTATATCCAAAATAATTTTTTTTAATATGAACTTGGGTGCCCCGGTAGACTAGTCAGTAGTGTGCTGGTCTGCTAGTTTGGGGGTTGCGCGTTCGATTCCTGCCAGAGACTGGACAGGTCTGCATCTCTTTCTCTTCTATTCTCTTTCAATTCTAACTATTCTATTCATATGGAGCGCACAACATGCCAATTGGTCATAAGTGTATACCTGTCTTTGGTTTAGGTTTTTAGTGCCCCGCCTTTTCAACCTACCTACCTACCTAATATGAACTTGACAAGTGGAATACTGCTAACTTCGTAAAAATTCAAAATCGAAAATGACGTCGAAAATAATGTAGCCATAATTTGTATGTGCATGATGGTAAAGGGTATTTTCAGATGTAGCACTCTTACTTGTTTTACATAGTATCGCTTATTTTTATTATTTCTGAAATTTTTTTCATTTTTTTTAATAAGCAATAGGAAGAGCAGCTGAAAACAAATTATTAACAAAATCATAACTTCATTGCTTTGTAACCGTACGGTTGTGTCATTTTACATTTGCATTTTTTTTTTGAAGAGCAACTAAATTGAAGTTTTCATGAAGAGTAAACATTAACTGACAAAATTTAAACATATTCTTGACTATGGTGATAAAATCAATGACAACACAAACTAAAAATAACTATTACATATAAAAAATTTTTTTAATTGTAATAAATGAAAGAATAATCTAAAAAATTTTTATTTTTACCGACACTAGCCGAATGGTCATATTAACATTCTTATTGTTAGAAAGAATTTTTTTTAATTGTGATAAATGAAAGAATAATCTAAAAAAAATTTATTTTTACCGACACTAGCCATACACATAAAATTACACATAAAATTAACTCAGCTTAAAATTTTGAGGCCAACACCCCAAGAAAAAAATTGTAGCTACGCCAATGATTGTCATAGAGAATGTAATATAACCGTCTTGTTTAAGTCGTAAACATGGTTTTTATTTGCGTGTGATCGCTACTATCAAAAATTAGCCTTTCATTTGCTAGCAGTGGTGTGTTTGTACTTTTAATTTTTGTAAAAAAAACAAAAGTGGGATGTAAAATATGGTGCAGTTCTTGTTTTTGTAAACATGAATAATTTTCTGATGTTAATTCAATATTGTTACTATTATCCTACTATCTATATATATAAAAGTGAAACTCTGTGTGTGTGTGTGTTAGCTATAGACTCCGAAACTGTAAAACCGATCGGACTCAAACTTTGGCAAGTTGTTGTACACATACCAGGGAGTGTTTATGGGTGGAAAAAAGTGGGCGGGGCCACGCCCATAAAAATTAGTTATCAGTTTTAGCTGCTTGCACTTGACCGATTTTTCTGAAACTTTGCACACATATCGAGCTGTCATGACTAAATAATTTTGTGATTAAAAAAGTGGGCGGGGCCACGCCCCTAAAAAAGTTTTAATTTTGAGGTACTTGCACTGGACCGATTTTTCTGAAACTTTGCACACATATTAAGCTGTCAAACCCATTTAATTTCGTGATTAGAAAAGTGGGCAGGGCCGCGCCCATAAAAAAAGGTTATAATTTTGAGGTACTTGCACCAGACCGATTTTTCTGAAACTTTGCACACATATCGAGCTGTCATGACTAAATAATTTCGTGGTTAGAAAAGTGGGCAGTGCCACGCCCAAAAAAAATTGGTTTCATTTTGAGTTACTTGCACTGGACCGATTATTCTGAAACTTTGCACACATATTGAGCTGTTATGACTTAACGATTTCGTGATTAGAAAAGTGGGCAATGCGCCGCCCATAAAAAAATTGTAATTTTTAGGTTTTTGCACTTGATATTCAATTAAAATTCAGAATGCATTTCGATTCATTAAGGGGCGTAGCAACGCGCGCCGGGTTTGGCTAGTAATACAATAAATGTGAATGTTTGGATATTTGTTACTCCATCACGCAAAAACGGCTGAACGGAAGATAATAAATTTCGGCACATAGATAGAAAACACCCTAGATTAACACATAGGCTACTTTTTATCACGGAGGAATTTCTTCGAGCACTAGGACATTACTTTATCTTATACCTACTTTAACTTACATACATATATAATTTTTGAGTGTTTTGATATTATTTTTTGCCAAATTTATATGGACAAATTTATTTTAAACGATTTTAAAATTGACTGCGTGTGTCTGCTATTTGTTCTACTGATTCCTACATTGAGTATAGAAGAGAATGATTTTTTTTTTTCAGATGCACATTATACCATTTAAATATATTTAAATTGTTTGTGCTTCAAATAAGTCAATTATTGTCACTTTATTTTAAATCTCTAACAATTTGATATTTGTATTTATAATTAAATCTTAATTTGTACAATAAAGTGTGAATAAGGCATTTTTTATAAAGTGCAATAACAAAAAAGACTGCAAACAATTTTTGATAACAATTTTTCTATACATATGAAGTAATGAAATATGAAAAGTATTTAAATGAATTTTAAATGATTTTATGGCGAAAATTAATAAAACAATTGGGGTATGTGTATAAATATGCTTCACTTTTTTTAATTTATTGGTGCCTTCTTCTGTGCATTATTTTTGTTTGCTTATAATTGTGAATAATACTTAATGTATATCTTATTAAATAACATGTGTTTTTTGTTTTAATATACATATTTGCGAATATTTAAATGTAAATATTTTTATAGGAATTTATTTGTTATTTAATTTGCCAAAAATAAAAAATAAATAAATAAAAAAAGAAAAACATTTTAATAATTAAACAAAACATTTATACAATCTGTATATACATCACAATTTTTGGGAGAGTTTTTTAATTTAGCTTAAATAAAATGAAAAATTATTGTTCAGCTTACAACCCCCCGGTAAAATTGTATCGGTTGTACCAAGGCATATTTATTCATCAGGTACTCTTGATTCGCCAGCTGATTATTTTTTCAACACTTATTTTAATTTCAGCTGTCAAAATGCATAAATAAAAAACAATTTTCTCTCTTTTCTAGTTTATTTCAAATGCCAAACTTCATATATAAAAAATATAAACAAAAAATTCTCTCCGAACTGCAATTACCTGATGAATAAATATGCCTTGGGTTGTACTATTAAATTTTATTACTGCGTTCTGTATATGTTGCTGACAATCAAATAGAACTGGAGTTGAATTTGTTTAAGCAAAATTAGATAATAAGAGATTTTTTTCGCTCAAGCAAGATTTTCGATAAAATTGACTTTAGATAACCAAAAAATTTCCGTTACAAGATTGTCGACTTTTAATTACTTTTTTTTTCAACGAACGTGGAAATTTTAACATTGAAAATAAAACAGATGTAGTAATATTTTAAATTTAGCTTATTTTTTTATATAAACTCTGACATTAGGTAAAAAGGTCAAAAAATTTCAATTTGAGGTTTTGGTTTGGGTTTCTTAAATTTTTCCTTTCTTTCAATCTATACCAATAACTTAAGCCTATCACACCCACCTACTTCCAATTGTAGCAATTTTCCATTTCGACAATAATTCAGAAAAATTTTTTTTGTTAGGTATTTAACATATCCTGACTTAATCCCTTTATACCTAACTTTAAAGAATTGAAATATGTATACTTGAATCGGTTGTATGTAATATAATTACAATAAACCAGCTGCATTGTGTTGTGCCTTTAAAAACATAAAGAAAATTAACATAAACTGTATTTCATAATTATTATTTTAAATGTTTTTTTATATTCTGAACAAAAAAAAACTATTGAATAATTAATTAAAATCAAAGTTGTGAGGGATGTTTTTTTATAGAGATATAATAGAATTTTTAAAATTATTGAAACAAATATGATTTCGGAAGTCCAATTTTCGATGACTTTCCAACATATGTGGCCTCTCTTGGCAATATCGCGGTACATGTTGTTCTCCAAGTGGCCAATCGTTTCGGGCTTATTGGCATAGACTAGCGACTTTACATTTCCGCACAGAAAGTAGTCTTGGAGGCCATTTTATTTGGCCGAAAAGCGAAACTTTGCGGTTACTAAATTTTTCTTGCAATAAATCAATTGTGGCACGAGATGTGTGGCATGTTGCGCTATCTTGTTAAAAGCACAGCTGCTGAACATCATGGTTGTTCAATTGATGTATTAGAGTCAGTCAGATGTAAAAAGTCAGTAATCATGGCTCTATAGCGGTCACCATTGACTGTAACATTCTAAGCAGCATCGTTCTTAAAGAAGTACCGACCTCTGATTCCACCAACCCATAAAGCGTACCAAACAGTCAGTTTTTCTGGATCTAACGGTGTCTCAGCATATACTTGAGGATTACTATCGCTTCAAATACATTAGTTTAGCTTATTAACCTCTATTCAAACAAAAGTGAGCTGTATCGCCAAACAAAATTCGCTTACGAAAATCGGTATCAACGGCAATCCCCTTTTTGGCTGATTCACCAAATCAACGCCTTAATATTCTTGTTTCAATGTTAAACCAAACTAAACATAAATCACTTAACAGCTGACAAAATGGCTTCCATTTAAAAAAAGTGTTGCCAACTTAAAGTTCTATACCACTGAAAAAAATACCCAGTTCTTTAATTTACCTCTAAATATTTTTTTCTTCTTGTTTATTTCTATTAACCGACCTGGGTATCAATTATTTACAGTGCTTGGGGCTCAATTCTCCTTCTGTGAAATTGTGAAATGAAAAGTTTTTGTGTGTCATATCATATGATGCCACCATACCCTTTGCTATGTAAAAACTTATCATTTCACAATTTTACAGAAGGAGAATTGAGCCCCTGCCTTGTAAATTAAGCAAATAACAATCTATTAAAAATGTGCCCCGGTTGAATAGTCGTTAACGTGCTAGTCTACCAGTCTGGGGGTTGTTAGTTCGATTACAAGCAAAAACTCTGATGGATTATACTACAATGGGTAAATAATCTTCGTTACTCTACTCGCTTAATAAAACTAAATTATGATTTGTAATTGTGTTGTTAAAAAGAAAAAAAAACTATCTAACAGCAGCTAGTCACCCAATTTAATTGTGTGTATAAGTATATGTGTGTACATGTAGTATAGTTTTACCGATTATCATGAGAAAAAAATAGATAAAAATTAATGCAATAAAATTCATTATCATTATCATCACATCATCCTAATTTGAAATCAAGTGCAAGGTTACTTACTAATTATAAATCAAACAATAATTGTTTAAATGTAAACATTATAATTTATGGCACACTTACTTGTAAGCGCTAGTACACAATAGTGTGTGACCCTAACACGAGCTAAGTGTGAAGGTGTGAAAAGAAAATCCACTGGAAATTGTGGCAAGTTTAATGGGCTCTAAAAATTAATATGATTTTAATTCGTAATGTCTTAATAAAACTAAGTAATAAAACTAAAGACATTTTTTTTAATATATTAATTTTTTATTATTGCTTTTTACAACATTAACAGGCAACTATTTAGGGCATTTAAATTTGTTTTGATACCCTTCACACGAAAGTGTAAAAGGGTATGTGTATATTAGTTTGTCATTCCGTTTGTCAATTCTTTAATATTCATTTAAGATCCTCTAAAGTGTATATATCCTGAATTATTATATATAGAAAATTGATTTAGTTAAGTCCGTGTGTTCATGTTTATGTTGAAATTAACCCCCCAGGTATACTTAAGACTCTTATGGGGTCAATTTATCAGATATACTTTTGAGAATCTTAATATTGCAATGTGGTCATATTACGAGCTAAGAGAGAGAGACGGAACACGATTGCCTCTGTTTTTTAGCCAAACAGAATCAGATTTTGCAGCTCCTATACGTACTTTAAGCAACATTTACAGGTAATCTTGGTTCAATGGGTCAACTGCCGACAAAGATATCGGCGAAAAAATGTTTGTAAAAAAATTTCAATTAAAAGTTCAGCTAAAACAACAACACTAGCGGTCGCTGATACATACTTAGGTATATCTGTACATTATAGTTCAAACTATGTCAAGGATATATAAGATTTGGCACTGCTGAATATGGCGCTTTTAATTGTTTAATTATGTATTAATTGGATTAGGTGGGTTTTAAAAAAAATATATTTTGTTTTTTTTTTATTGTTTTATAATTAATCTTTTGTTGGCACTTTTTTAATAAAATTCTAAATGTTCTGCAAATACACTATATACTATATATACAAAGATTACTTGTGGACACTTAAGTGTCAATTACAAAAAAAAATATTATAAAAATTGTAATCTTAATTGAAAATAATTTTTTTTTTTTTTTTTCAAAAATAACTCTTGCTAATTTTCAATAGCAAAATTTTCGTATAATCCTTTAAAAAGTTGATTTTTTCAACCAACACGGGGACGAAGGACCAAATAAAAAATGCCCCAATAGGATATCAAATTTATACTGTACAAATTACAAACAAAATGACAAACTTTTATATTTTCTTTTTTAACACACAATAAAAAACATAAAAATAAGTTCAAATGCATTTAGTTAAGCCGAATTCTAAATACTCTTCTGAAATCATGTTACATGTTACTTTCACAACGTAAAGTCATTTAATTTGTTGTTCTTATATGTACACTTCACGCTTTTACACACATAACGATGAAAGTCATCATGTTTTATCATGACAAACGCTGACATTGTTAACTCATAGCAACAGGTGATGATTTTTCTTTGGTGTCACAAAGGAATTTTTAAAATATATAAATTCGTACATTGAGTTGTCGGCTTATAACAGACAATGTCACTATTTTGTAACTTATTTGTTTTATTTTCAGTTTTTATTTGCGAAAATTTTGAGCGAATTGTCACATGATACTAAAACTATGACAAAAATTCATCGAATAAAACGAAAAAGTGACAAATTCGCTTAAAATCTTCACCATGATTCCGGTTTAAGTTTCATACTTTCAATTCCATTTCATACTTAGAATCCGTTTATTAAATATTTTAGTTTTTACCCCAAATATCATAAGATGTCACTTTACATGTTGTAACAAACAAGGCTTCCCAGCAAAAAAATTTTGCACTAACTCAATGTAAATTGCATTTTTCATAACAAAAAGAGGAATGCCCTTTCCAAATACAAGATAGTTAGCCGTTATTGATGTGCTTCAAAATACATGCAAATGCATGCAAAATATATTTAACAATTAATTTAAACATTCTTTAACCCAATAAACATGTGTTTCTTTTCATCTGCTATACATGCGTTCTATGCACTTATTACAATAAAGTGAATTTTCTTAATATATTCACATAAACTCATGCTCTCCAATGACACATTAATGTTAAAAGATGGATGTTTCATCTAAATTAAACCACTTCATCATGGGTTGAACTCATGCATTCACTATTTCTTTTGCATGTCTTTTTTTTTTTTTGCTGGGTTATAGAGCAACCATTTATTTCATGCCCCTAAATGTATGCACAGCTATTTAATTTGAATAATGTGAATGAATAGCCTTCAACAATTTCACTCAAGAAAATTAAAGTGGTTTAAAGTTTCGTTTTATTTTGTCTAAAGAAGCAAAATTGCACTGCCAAAAGAAATTTATTTCTGTTTCATGTCTAACAATAAAATACTAGTACGTTCTGCGGTCGAGTCATTCTATTGTTATCTAGTTGTATATGATTTTTGTAAATCCAATAAACTGCGGTAAACAAATCTAAACATGAAAAAAAAAAGAAAGAAAAAAAACAAAACATCTTCCAAACGGGAGTCTAAATTGTTACACTACAGTAGTAGTAGTGACTAAAATCTCATTGTTTTTGTTATATCGGGTGATTAATAGCATGACTTATATCAAACTGCTTTGTCATTTTTGTTCAGTATTGTTTGGCAAGTCATCATGGAAAAACTCTAAGTGCTTCCAAACTGTAACAGCTGTATTATGAAAAACAGCCTTCTGTGAAAATCCGCTGTTTTATCGTGATAGTTTATTCAATGATGAAGCACATTTCTGACTCCATGAATACGATGATAAACAATATTGCCGTATGTGGGCTGGTGGCCAACACGAAGAGTACCAAGAGCTACCATTATATCCATTAAAAACAATGGCATGGTGTGGTTTCCATATTTCTTTAAAAATTTGGCAAATCATAATGTTACCGTTATCGCACCATAGTAACGGACTGTGTAGTTTTTAAAATACCTTTTTTTCTACAAAAACAAATTGTATTAACTCACATTATTTTTATTTTCTATTTTGTTACATACAAACATGTGATTTGCTTAAGTGTTAGTAGCAACTTTGAATGCTTATAACTCCCAAAATACTAAATTGTAAAATGTGAGCCGTAACCGTGCAACAAGAAATCGAATTGTCTATAATTATTTTAGATGCATATAATGGCTATAATTTAGCTAAAAACTTTAAAATGTCTGCTTTTTTTCCTATATCTCGTGTATCTCGATGTTTCAATGCAAACTTGATTTAAACGACACAGACAAACTTTGCTAAATCGGCTCTTTCAAAAAATATTAATAAATATTTTGTATATTCTTTTTGTTGTTGTTTTAGAATATCAATATCGAAATAAGCGAGTAATAAGGACCTTTATATAGATTTTGGGGCTTAATGAGTTTCTTATACGAAATTTCTGTGAAACATAATCAAAATGCCAACCAACCTGTACCCTTAGTTGGCCAGACATACAAGAAGACAGAGACATTGTTTGTATTACTTAAAAAGTGATTTAAAGTCCATCGGTCTACAAGTACTTTAATATAATTTATTCGCCATAAAAAAGTTTTCCATTTGTTACAATTATGTACATTTGAAAATTCTTAATAGTTTTATTTTTGTTAATAAAAAAAAATTTCAAATAAATAATAAAATTTGGCAATATTTCAGCAGTAAGATTTGTATTTGTCAGTTTTGTGTTCTTTTTTTTATTTTTATTTGTAAACTAAATAAAAACAATAAAAAATAACATAAATCATTTAATTTAAGCCAATTGTCAATTAAATTCAATTGAAATCAGTCAATTTAGTCAACTACTGTTGTTGTTTGTAGTTTTTCAAAACATTCGACAGAAACTGCTGTTCGTTCGACTGTTACATCCAAATCATACAAATGAAAAATCAAAAGGGTGTTAGAAATTGTTTTATTGCATTTGTTTGATTTTTTTAACAGCCTTTTCTTTTGTTTTCTTTTGTTTTTTTTTTAACGTGAGTAATTAATTAGTACATTTACACTATTCATAACAAAACTTTTGTAAAATGAACTATATTCTAATTTTTTGTGTTTTTTTTTTAATTTGATATTTAACACAAAACTAAAAGTTTTAACACCAACAACAGTGCAAATTAAACCTGTGAACGATTTAAGTGTATTAATGTATTGTTTTTATTTCTTATTTAAATTTGCAGTGCTTAAAGAGGAACCAGACGATTTGACTGCCCACTTAGTGGCCACAACTGCAGTGGATGCCTGCATGCCACTCGATGAGTCGGGCCCATTGTTTGGTGAGATTTTAGTTGGTTTTGGTATGGGCTCTTATGGCAGTCTCTTACCAGATGACATCAACTCTTTAGACTCCAATACATCGTCAGCTGAACAGAGCAATAACAACAATAGCAATAATCAAACAACCCTTAAGACGTCAATCAATGCCATAATATGTTCTTCGTCTGCCTCATCGCCTTCGTCCTCCTCGACCACATCCTACAATGCATCGTCATTGGCAGCGGCAAATACACATAATCATAGACAATCATCGCCTTCATTGATAACAACCACTACAGCATGTGCAACAAATAGCAATACAACGGCGACAACAACAGCAGCAAACAGCATAAATATTGATCCATTTATAAATTATCGTGATGAATCGAATGATACAAATTGCTCACAGCATTTACTGTCACCAAGTGTCACATCCAAGGTAATTATAGTTCCAATTAATTTTTTGTTTTATTTCTTATCTTAACGTTTTGATAATTTTTGTTAAACAAGTCAATTAGAGATAAATAACTATTAAAGTAATATTATCTACGAAGTAAAAAAAGTAATAAACATTTGGCAGCATTCTTGTAATATCAGTTTTATTTAGAAATCAAAGATTCTGTTTAATACCCTGTTCAGACAGATATTTTTAATTGTTTCAATTTAGTGTTGATTGAGCAATTAAAATAAGTGTTCACACATACTCAATTTATCTTACTCCATTAGCATTTGTGAGCTGTAAAAATACGATGTAATTATAGCAAATCAAATAATGCCTTTTTTCAGTGTTTTTCCTGTTGATAAAATATATTTACAATTATATTTATACATATATATACTTATTTGTAGTATTTGAATTTATTCAAACATTTTTAAAATTTTCTTCAAAAATTTTTCATTTTCTTAATTTGTATTTTTTGTATATTTATTTGTTTGACATTAGAAATGCCACCTATAGAATTTTCTTCTCACTGAACATACTTCTCAAGAGTTGTATTTCGAGTTTTAGACAATAAGTGAAACAATTAAGTATATATTGCTCAATTTAAAAATAATTTTAGTATGGTAAATTGAGCTCAATAAGGCATTTAATTGCGGTAATATTATAAATTGACAATTAAGGCGCCTGTGTGAACATAGTATAAAACTATTTTAAAATATTTTTTGCTTAAGTTTTCAGAACAGATTTATTTTATCTAGTATTTATAAATTATTCATATACCGTCACTTTTTTTTCGGAAAAACGCAAACTGCCCTAACTAATAAGAGATTAAAAATCAACTCTTTTAAGTAATTTACTTTACATACTTAGTAGCAAAATGAACACTCGAAATATAACCATGACAGAGAGAAGAATTATAAATTAACAAAATATTAACAAATCTCAAAATCTGTTTATATAAAAAGTTTATGAAGAGCAAAAGCCCTATTGGTTGAGGCAATTATCTAATAGCTTAAAGCCGTTACGTTATTGAACACACAAAATGTTGTGCATCTTACGAAATTAAATTTTACTTTAAAAAGAATCCAAAAATTTTTTACAATCTTTTAAATTCCAAACGTTTATTCCAATAACGTAGATATTTTCAATTCTTTTGGTGATTTCTTTGCCTCTACAAAACTCTAGAAAAACGTTACATAGTACAATTTATTCTTGTGATATTACTCCGACATCTATTATTATGTCTGTGGCTTGGAGCTAAAAGGGCCAATGTCACTTTTTTGCTCTTTTGAGTTAATCATTGCATTAGATTTGTTTTCTTGCTCTATTTCATTATGGTAAAATAGCTAAAGTCATACTTAACCCAGAACAGCTTCATAAATAAAATGCTGGCCAATGTCACTATTTTCTCAAAAGTAAATATTTTGACATTGGCCCTTTTAGCTCCAAGCCACAGATATTATCTTGTCCATTCTCTCCTTAAAATCTCCTTAAGTTTTAATTAGTTCACTGTACCGCGAGTGCACTGTATTTTCATATTTTTTTTTAATAAACTGTTGAACTATTATTTTAAGATTAATATAAAATAACTAAATAAAATTATATGTTTTCGAATGCAAACGGTTAACAAATTTTGTCTGGTTATCAATATAACTATAGAAATTTGTTTCAAAAATCACACTATTTTAATTTTATCATGTTTTTTCACTTGTACTGTAAAATTATTAAAATGTTAAATGAGGCGGTTTGTGTTTTAGGTAACGTTATTTAGGTATACACTATTAATGTTAGTCATAATCACAAACTATGTAACAATTAACTAACATATAACTTTTTTATGTGTTAATTCCCTTAAGGGAAATATATCAACTAGTTTGTTAGCACACAGTTTCTCGTCATTCATAACGACGTATATGTTAAACTAATTTCTTGAGAATTTCATAAATTTCTTCAAGCATATTCAATACAACTGTCAAACATTTCAGTTTTTCCTAACATGACTTGTAAAAACTTAAAGAAAACCAAAATATTTATTTAATTCCTTTTTCACTTGAACAAACTTAAACTAAACTAACTCAACACTTCTTTTCATCGTTTTTATTTGCAGAGTCCCGAAGGTAGCAGTCTACCTTCATTGTGCAGTCCCAACTCATTGAGTCAAGAGGATGAATTTTCATATTACACCATGAATGTCGATGATATGGATGATTTAACGATGCGTGCTCCCTATATACCCATGAATGAGCAAGATGATTTGCCCTTGTTAACCTCCGACGATTATATGTGGAGTAGTGGTAATGCCTTTACGCCTGACGAGTTTAGTTTGCATGCAAAAGATTCGGATAATTTTCAAGCCATACAAATCAATCAATCGCTTAACTATCAACAGCAACAGTTTACGCAACAACAAACGCAACCATTTTCAAATTCCCTATGTTCTTCGCCAGCCTCAACAGTATCTTCAATGTCGCCATCGCCCATACAACCACATCAGGAAAATTCTCAACAAATTTTTGCTGCCGACTCATCGGAATTGGCAGCTCTATTATGTGGCTCGGCAAATGGATCTCTATCCCTATTGCAAGATTCTACAAATTTTGCAAACTCTTTAAATTTAAACGATGATGTTACCGACGTCAGTGGTTGTGGTAATCGAAATAGCAATAACAATAATAATGGTCCGGGTGAAAATAGTGTTGGTTTAGCTGATGATTTGGATACGGTGGGTGTGGCCAATGCTTCGACAGCTGCCAGTTTGGATCATCATCAGCAATTACAGCAACATTGTTTGTTGCAATTTCAAGAACAGTTGCAACAACAGCAGTTATTAAGTGGTTTAAATATAAATTGTAAAAAAGAAAAATTTGAAACAGCGAATAATTCGTCTTCATTGACTACGAATCTTTGCGATGCCATCGAGAATACTTTTGATAATGTCTATAGCAAGAATTGTAAGTATGTGGTAACAAAAACGCCACGCATTTGTTTGGTTAAGAAAAAGTTTAACCTCAAATACTTTTTCAAAAACCAAAAGTGTGTTCTCTTTTACATATTTTTTTGTTTTATTCAGAAAAAGGCAAGTTGAAAAAAGAGAATTCGTTGTTTAACAATTAATTTAATTTAATAAAAATCTAAAAATTTCAGATTTTACGTTAAAAATTTACCCATTAAATATCACTAAGCATCAATTAACACAAAAAAATATTTTTAAAGAAAAAAGTAACAATCAGGCAATTGTTATCATTTTTACACAATGTTATTAGATAAAAAGAGAAAAAAGAAATTGATAAAGAAAATAGTAGGCTCTTAGCTAACAACACTGCTATTAAGCGCTTTGTTTATTTTAGCACATTTCTACAGCGCCATCTGGTTTTGTTTATGATTTAAAAAATTCACATTTACTTTCATTTTAAAATAAGGTCACTTTTTGCTGCCCCATACATTTATGGGTTAAAAATTATGTTCTCCATACAAAATACAACGCCTTGAGAGTTTAGCTGTCAAATTATTTTCTATAAAAGAGATTTAGCACCAATTTATTTTTATGGTTATCTTACAAAATTGTTTTTAAAATCAAATATTATTCTTAACTAATTTCTCTGTCGAGCAAGAAAAATCTAATTTTAATTTTGTCAAATTTTCCTCTGAACATATTGTTAAATAGTCCCAAATACTTAAAGCTTTGTAAAATTATGTTTGCTGAGTGGTTAGACACACAAAGTTCATTTGTCGTTGTGACACTTTATGTATCACAAAACTTTACGCATCAAAAATTTTTAAAAATATAAACAACAACAAAATATACCGTTTAACACAAGGGGAAAATAAAATTAATAAAAAAATTTCAAAATTAATTACATTAAAAATAAATATGAACAGTAGAGGTGAAGATCTTTGTAGGTTTTCTCGAGTGGGTGACTCTTTTAAAAATAGTAATTTCTTAAAGTAGGTACTTGATTGTTTGTGCAAAAGGGATTAAATATTTTACTAGTAGGTTATTGTATATGATAGTTCGTTCGTTTTGTTAAAAATTAAAATCGAACTTTTATACAGCACAATTTTCGATCGCCTTATACCTATTAAAGTTTTTATTTTACAATGAAAAATTTTGCTAAGATTAATTTGCTCACATGCGTTCCTGTCTGCACATAATAAATATCATTCTTCATACATTTATCTATGTATGCATGTATGTATCTCATACACATTATTATTATTATGTACCAAGAAGTAAATAAAATAAAATTAGGGGAACCCCAAAAGATTTTAATGCGTACAAACATAGAAAATCTTGTGTTTGGTAAACGAAAGCATTTTAGAGGTTTTCGTTCAATAAAATAAAGGTAATTGAAACTACATAAAATACCTAATTTTGTACTTATTTATCTACATGTACATACAATATACATATGTATGTATTTATAATAATATTTTTGAAAAATTGTGTCTGTACGGCGGTGTACATATACATACATATGTATAGAGTAGTAAACGATATAGAATTCCATTTTTGGAATGTTTTGTTAACCGGTCAACAAAAACATATTCATTTTCTATGAAAATTAACAACATTTAGCCAATAAAAATTTATTAATCATTTTATAATACCCTTTACCTTTGGTGCCAAGGGTAAATATGGCTTTGTCATTCTGTTTGTAACTTCTACAATATTGATTTCCGACCCCATATAATAAAGGGTCCGCCATCTAACGTTTTTTTTTTTTCAACTAGTGCTTATTTCGTGAATGGTAACACTTAGCTCATGTCTGATTTGACAGATAATTAGTTTTATCCTTCCGCTGAACGAATATGGTTGTGTATACCGAAGCTGTACTTTATAGCATTTTCCAAAAAAATAAGTTATTTGGCGGAACTTTTATATATATGTATATTATCTGAAAGCTAGGAAACTAGGGGAATCGATTAAGCAATTTCCGTCTATCCGTGTGTTATTTGATATCAACTTTTAGAGGCCCTCACATATAGTACAGATCTGTATAGTATCAATCGCTATACTACCACTTATATATTTGTTAAAAATTTTGTACAATTCGGTCACTAATCGGCAAAGGTATAGGAAAAAATTGTTGGGAAAAATATATATTTTTGAACACGAAAAAGACACCAAATTGCAAGTCGTAGCCCCGAAAATTTTTCCTAAGAAAAATTGCCGAGCCGGTTTGAAACTAACTGAGATATAAACACAAAAATACAAATGCTTCGGTTTTTTTTTACCAAAATTAACAAACGTAAATTCATTTTGTCAGCATTTGGACAACATAGAGACTTTTTAGCAGAATATAATACACTGTAAAAAATAAAATTTAAATTAATGATGAAAATGTCGCATAATACATTTATAAAAAGTTTAACTCAAAAATTTGAAAATGTACCCCCTTAAACCCCCCTAAATGTTGGTAACAAATAAAAGAGCTTAATAATTAGAATACTGTAAACTATAAAAAGGTTTAAATCCAAGATGGCGTCCTATATAAAATGGCGGATATGTGAGAGAAATATAGTAATTATGGCTTTGCCGCCTTCAATCTCCACAATTTAAAGGGCTTGCCCGGTGGAATACAGTAACCTATAGAAAAGTTAAAATCCGAAATGGCTTCCTTAACAAAATGGCGGAAAATTTTTTTCTCTAAATTTCCACAATATCAAATAAAAGGAATTGACAAGTGGAATACAGCTAACTATGGAAAAATTCAAAATCATTGGCAGTAAAGAAGCAAAATGGCATATCGATGTCTTACTTCCTCAACCTCTTATCTTTAAAAATACAAATTTTCAGGAGAGAAAAAAACGGTTCATCCTTTTATACTTCGGTGTTCCCGGAATTAACATAAGGGATACCAAATTGCAATATAAAATCTGATTTTTAACACACAAAAAGAAAATAGCAAAAAAAGAGTATTCAAAACAGTATTAATTAGAAACAAGTAAGAGCGCTATATTCGGCCGTGCCGAATCTTATATACCCTTCACAACGTGTAGTCATGCAATAACAGTAGTTTGTATCACCATTCATTCCATATGAAATACGTATGTATGTACAAACATATAAATAACATCCCATTGTAAAATTATAAATTTACGTATGTATGTTAAAAAAAATAAAAATAAAATGTAAAAAAAATAATAAAAAAAATAAAAAAAAAATTTTTTTAAAAAAAATTAATATAAATAATAAATATAAAACAAAAAAAAAATAAAAAAAATTAAAAAAAAATTTTTTAAAAATAATAAAAATATAAATAATATATTAAATAAAAAATAAAAAAAAAATTAAAAAATTTTCAAAAAATAAAAAAAAAATTTTTTCGGCTCAGCTGGCATGCTTACTCTAAGCACTATACATGTTTGTATGCATGTATGTTGTTGTTGTAATGTTGTTTTTGTGAAAAAAAAATCGAGGTGGTCGTGGGTTTTTGCTCATATCTCAGTTGTTTATGTACCGATGCTTCTAATTTTCAATACCGATCTACTCCCGAATATTTCTGATATTTTAATACCTCACCCGGGTCCACGCGATGTCGGGGGACTTCAAAAAGTTGATTTCAACATACACACGGACAGACGGTCTGACTGACAGAGCTTAATCGACTCCCCTATTCATAAGCTTTCAGAAAATATATATTTTATGGGGTCGGAAATGAAAATTGTAGAAATTTCACACGGAATGACAAACCTATATATACCGTTTTTCACTGTGTGAAGGGTATAATTAATACACATACAAAAATATTATGGGGGCCAGAAATCTGTGTGTTGTTAGGAATATTTCATATGTTAAGTATGTAATGCTTTACCAAGTTTGATTATACGTAATCGCACATTTGCTTCAGTCGGCTAATGATAGTAAAGTAACGCCTATACAAGTACATACATACAAATGTATGTATGTCAGTATGTTTACCCCTATATTTATAAAATTGAAAATGAGTTTGAAATTTATTTTATGTTCTTATGAATATAACCCTTAATATATAAATTCAAAAGTAATAAAACATAAAATAAACTGTCTTTGTGATGGCAAGTGTTGTGTTGCAGCACTATTCTATAAAAAATATTTGGTGAATTCACAAGATCTGCTATCATGCCGTGTTGTGTTAATGTCATAATTTTCTCAAATTTACAATTAACAAACAATTGTTCTTATCGATTATTGTAAATTTTTAAACCATTTTAAAATTTTTAACCTTTCTTAAAATTTTTTAAAGTTAGGACAACACGACATAATAGCAAACTTTGTAAATTGAACAAACATTCATATTGTAGTATGTATATAGATTTATAAATTTTTGTTTGTTGTCATAAAGAATTTTTGTTTTTATTTGTTTGAAAAATTTTTTTTTTAAATTTTCACTTTAAAATTAATGATTTAAAATTGTTTTCTTATGAAAATGGTACACATGTATATCTACTATACATACATACATACATACATTCTCTTTAATCGTCATAAATATTGTATATATATTTTAAGTTTAGTTTGTTTGTAGGAATTATTATTAAAAAAAGAAAATCAAAAACAGAAAATTTGTGTGTTGCCCGTTGCCTACGCTTGTGCTGCTTATTTCTATTCCCTCTTAATTTTAATGGATAAATATTTCTATAAGTTTATTACATATTTTTGATATTTTTATTATTCCATATAATTTAAGCTAACGAAAATATAGTTCTTCAACATATTTTGAATAGATAAGTTTACACAATTCGTAAATGTATAAATCGAATGCAAATAAATAATAAACACCCCTCGTACATACATACTTATATATGTATGTATGTATGTATGTATGTATGTATATCTCATACTGTTTATGTTTCTTCTTTTCGGCTTAACTCATTGAGGAGCATAGGAGCATGTATATTTTATTTCAAAATGAGACAAAATTGTTTTTCCAAAATTTTAATTTCAACTCTATTGTTCATATTTTTTTGCCCTCAAAGTGTTTTCTCTAATATTTGAATTAAATTTTCCTGATCAATCTCCTATCCTGAATGACAAATTCAAAACTTTTATTATTCATTATTTATTATTTAAGTACTCAGATTAGTGCTTTTTACCTTTCAAATATTGGAGTTTAAAAATATTACTTTTCAGAAGTAGATTAAATAATTTTTAATTAAAAAAAAGGGAAAAATTGTTTTCTTTCTTAATTAAGCTTGTATTTTTCGAAAGAAAAACATCGTCACGAAGTTTGCATATGAAAATTGTGGGGTAAATTGTGCATGTATATAATTAAAATTTCATAGAAAATTTGACAATTGATTAATGTGTTTTACGAGGTGATTATTTAATTTCAGGAAAACCCTCATTATTTTATTTATATTTTTTTTCTTCTTCTTTTTGCTGTCATTAAAAAAGTTTATAAATTTACATAAGTACATACAATATGTTTGTATGTATGTATGTATGTATGTATGTATGTATGTATGTATGTATGTATGTATGTATGTATGTATGTCTGTATGTACATACATGTTTATGTTGTTTACATTTTTTTTTTTTTTTCTTCTAACCAAGTTCAGGGCCAAATTTTTTCTTTTAAGAAAATTGTATTTGTTTTTGTTTTTTTTTTTAATAAAAACAATAGTTGTATTAATAACAATCAAAAACAAAACTTTTTCCATTTCACCTTAAAGCTTTAAATAGTTTTTAAATTAAACAGTTTTTTATGCCAATATTTTCAGTTAATAGCTAAATTTCTGATTTTAAACATAACAAGATATCAACCATGTATATATGGGTTTAAAAAGGATTAATTTTTTACAAAATATTTCGTTCGTTTCGTTTTTTCTATTTAATTATTTTTTTTTTTTTTTTTTGCATGCATACGAGTGTTTCGTTTACGTTAGGCAAAAGTCAAATATCTTAAGTCAAAAAATTGCATTTTACGAAATTTTTTCTCTATTTCATTTTTGATCAATAACTTAAGTTTAATACAACTGCTTCCACTGATTTCTCGTCTATCGAAAAATGATTAATGATTTTGTATGGCCGTAAACAAAAGCTATTGATGTAGGGGGTCACTTTTATTTTTAACAAAACGGCGAAAGTTCTACATGTGAAAAGAAAATACAGCTGTGTTGCTGTATTTCCTCACTAGTGATTTATCGTAGAGCCCAGTGAGATTTTCTGATTAACCAACTAATGCTAGGCGCACAATTGGGACGAACGACGAATTTTTCGTCGCGAATATTCGTCATCAAAAATAAAACACATTTGTGTGTATGAGAATGCATACAATTGTGGCGTCAGTCGAAGTTCGCTATACGCGGCGAACACTGCATTAGATTTATTTATATTTCTTACGCCGGCGAACGACGAACAAATTGGTACAAGGTGACCATTTTTTATTTAATTTGGGTTTACTTCTCAACTTTTTAAGAAAATAAAGTTTGTTTTTACTTTAATAATTGTTTTATTTTTTATTTTAAAACATTTAAAATAAGTATAAAAAAGTTAAGTACAAAAATTGGTTTTTATTTGTGTTTTTGCAAATGTTTAAGTTTATTGAGTGCTCTTTTTTTTCATATGGTCACACTATTAGCTGTTATACACAAACAAAATTTTTATTATTGTTTAATGCATTCTTTGCAAACGTTTGCTCATACGTAAACAAGTTTTTATTATTACAGAAATTATATTTATTGTTTTGTTGAGTTTCATCAAAAAATTAAATTCTTTATAATTTTTGCACAAACAGTAAACAATTTTATCAACTATAAAAGAAGTTACTTTTTCGTCGTTGTTGTGCTTCACACGACGAATTTGCACAGCGAATTTTTACCGAAGAATTCGTCGTGTTGGGCGAAATTCGTCGTTCGTCCCAATTGTGCGCCGAGCATAAAATGTTTTTTCATTGAGGGGTATACGTGACTTCAATGATCAACAATAGATTTAAGACCTCAAAGATAGAACTCTTGAGGCTATCGGGGTCATACAGCCGCAACTGTACAAACAAATATAAAGGGTCCTCCAAGCGTAGCCGTGGCGGCAATTTTTCATTATTAATTCTTTAAAAACACTTATTTCTTACATTTCAAAATGAAACCAATTATTTACTGCTTTGTTCTATATAATGAAAGAGGGAAAAAAGGATTTACAAAGTATCCTAATTGTCGTATTTTCATAATGTCATAATTTTTAAAATTTTAAAAAGGTTGAAAATTTTTACAATAACCTCTACAATACTTTTCGTTAATTTTAAAATTTTTTGAAAATTATCATATTGTGACAGTGCGACAATTTGAACTTCTTGTGAATACAGCAAATGTTTTTTTGTATAAAATTAATTCACAGAAATTGACGATGTATACAAAACAAAATAAATTTTCAATAGTAAATCACTCAGACGAATATTTCTTACATACATTGTGTTAACCGAAATCCTTCAACCAAATTGGTTCTAGTTTCCTTAAAAGGTTCACTATAAAGTAGGACTACAGTCACTTTAGCTCGTGTTATACTTAATTTTACATACCAAAAATTCGTTTAACAGCTTTGCAACAACACTTTATATTGGCTGATTATCTTAGGTTATTGTTTCTCGAAAATTATAGTAATAAAAATATTCTCATTTATGTGGCATCAAGATTTTCCGGAATTACATTTATTTATTTTCGTTTTTTACACATGATGTTTTTCAACATGTTGATGAACTTAAAGTATGTCATTTCCAAAAAAAAAATGACAAATATTAAAGCAAATATTTCAAATTAAGAATTAAGCACATGATAAAATTAAATTAAGGTCGTTTTATTTTCTTGTTAAAAAAACTTTGTTGCCTGGTTTAATAATTGCTAAATTTGGTACCTGTCCAATTATGATTAATAACTTTCTAAATAGCTAAGGGCCGTATTCATAAAAAATATTTTAGGTTTATTAAAGGCTTATTTGACTGATGTTGTAGAGAAATTTTTCAAAGAGGCCTTCAATAAACCTAAAATATTTTTTATAAATACGGTCCTAAATAAATATCAGAATCTAATATGTTGTTTATGGTTTAAAGCCAGCTGGTAACTAACTCTAAATAAATGATTGCCAATATTTTTTTTTTTTTTTAATAAAATTGAAAGTTGCCATCTGCAGTAGCATATTAGGCAGTTTCACGAAGGTTAGGTTGCTATCGATAATGTTACTATTAATGTCAATCGTTCAATTTTTATATCTTTATACCCTTCACAAACTATATAGGTTTGTCATAATGTGTGAAATTTCAACAATATTAGTCTGCGATCCTATAAAGTATATATTTTGTGAAAACTTATAACTGGGGATGTGGAATGATTAAAGTCCGTCTGCCCATGTGAACGTTGAAATCAGTTTTTTAAGCCCCCCCAAACATCGCTTAGACCCGTGCGTGTTTTAAAAATATCAGAAATATGCGCGAGCGGATCGGTATTGAAAATCATAAAAATCGATCCATAAACAACTGAGATACGAGGAAACAAGCAAAATTACCTAATTTTTTCCCAACACATCTATACAAACGTAGTGTACTGGTTATTGAACCTGGTTTCAAATTCCGGATTTAGCAAAAACAAATTTTATTTTTAATTTTTTTTTTTAATTACCATGCGTATTTTTACGCAAATAAAATCATTATAAAGAATAATAAATCTTTAATACGTGTTTAATATTAGTGAAAAGGAAATTGTGTAAAAATTTATACCCCATATTAATGGTAAATATTCAAGGACTTGACTATTTAAAAGTTAAACTCCAAGATGGCGTCCTAAGCAAACTGGAGGTAATTTTTTGAAAGGGCTTATTGGTAGAATACAGTAGTAAACTATGTAAAAATTCAAAATCAAGTATTGCATCGGAAATAATAAAGCAAAATGGAGTAGGTATAACAATAGATCTGAAATATAGGCTGAGCTACGATGTGGTCACTTTACCCATGTACAAGATATTGAAGAGTAATTACAGATTCGGCACGATCGAATATAGCATTCAGATCTTTGGAAGTCTACAAGTCAAACACAAAATATTTTTAATATAAAATACAAAACATAAAAAATTTACTAATTGTATAGGATATTCTCCCAATAATTTTCAAAGTTTTAGTTTTATTGGTTGTTGGGTTTAACCTGGTCTATATGCATTTCACTGGTGCTTATGTCAGATCATTAGTAGACCTTTAAACCATAAAATTTATTAAAAAGTTTAAAATTATTACAAGTTTTATTCAAAATTTTTCATAAACAATATGAGAATTTTAAATAAATCAAGAAACAAAAATAAAAACTTCCTAATAAACCCAACCAACAATTTTATTCAATTTGCATTATTTTATTATTCTAATCCCTTATATATTTGGCTAACACATTGGTTAACACAAAATATACATTAAGGACAACCGAATAATAAAATTTCATTTATTAACATAAAAAATTTACTTATTATTCAGGATATTCTCCCACTAATTTTCAAAGTTTTAGTTTTATTGGTTGTTGGGTTTAAGCTGGTCTATATGCATATTTTTCTTATAGTTTGCCTTTCATTGCAAATATAGTCTTATCCACGTATTCATAATAAATTGTTTACTTTTTCTTAATACCAAATCCGTTTTATAAATCTTTGACTAATTTAAAAATTAACTGCCTGTTCAACGATGTCGAAAGAAAACCCAAGCGAAATTTCATTCGTACAAATATATTGAAAACAACAACAAAAACTAAAAATTTGTTTTTGTTTTCAACGTATTTGTACGAATGAAATTTCGCATGGGTTTTCTTTCGACATCGTTGATCAGGCAGTAATTATAAAGTTTTGACGTTAGACATAAACGTCTTAAATCAAAAAGATGATGTTTGGCCTTTTAATTAAGGTTTACACAATTTTGTATCTCTTTCGTCTGATGTCAATAACTTTAGTCAAGCTTAACTGCTTCCAACCGTAATTATTTGCTCTTTAGGCCATAACTCAGAAAACTTCATACTTTGTTTGGTTGTTGCAGTTCCTGCATCTTTTTGCTTGACGTAAAATTATTTTCTTTATTTTATTAAATAAAAAAAAAACATTTAATATCAATAACAACGAATTCTCTTATTAATACGAACTTGCTTTTTATTTTATTTTTTTACGAAATCTTAATTAAATAAGAAAAACTCTACTCATATTATTTATTAGCAACTAATTTGGATTGTTGGAATGAGTTTTTACAAATCAATACCAATGAAAATACCGATACAACAAATAACAATAACAATAATGCTGCTAATATTACAGCGCAAGGAATGGAAAATCTAAGACAAGAAGACTGTAAGCAACAAGTGCATATGCAATTGCAACAACAACAACAGCAGCACAAGCAACAGCAGCAACAAACCCAAAATGTTATTATAAATGCAGTGCCATTGATAACCATACAAACAACAAGCAATAATAAAAATCTATTGATACCAACTCTTAACAATCAGCAGCAGCAGCAGCAACAAAACTCAAGCAATACAAAAACTTTAAATAAAGTCAATACCATAAAATTAACACCCATTTCAGGAACTGCTACAATAAAAATTATTGATAATAAACAGCAACAACAGCAGCAACAAAATATTATAAAAACTGCTTATATACAAACAACACCAACAGCTGCTGCTGCTGCGGCAGCTGCTGCTGTTTTACACGGCAACAATAAAAGGCATTTGGTAAACAATCAAATTGTCAACAATCGCTGCCAGGAATCGAAACGTTTAAAAAGCAATATTATGGATATGCAAAATTCTTCGACAACTTCGCAATTGTTGCAACAATTGATAACAACACCGCAACAGCAACAACAGCAAGGCAATTTGTATAACAAAAATGCTAAAGGTGTTTTGGAATCAATTATACGATCATCATCTAATGAAAATCAAGTGCTAATACAGCAACAGCAGCAACAAAAGCAACAACAACAGCAAAAGCAAAAGCAAACAAATAGTGTTTTGAAAAATCTTTTGATTAGCGGTTGCGATGTAAGTGCCGGTTACTGTATTGTCCCTGTGAGACCTAAAACAAAACTCGCCAAAGCATAATGATTTTAAAAATAAAATTTAACAATAAATAAATAAAATAGAAATTCTAAAAAAAAAATCATTAAGAACAACAGTTACTACATACAGTAACAATAACAGAAAACGCATAATTTACAACACCTGCCTCTTATTTCATTTTTTTTTCTTTTAAATTTTAATTTTATGATTTTAAACAAAATATTTTATTTTAAAATTATATAAACATAAATATAGATCTACGTCTAAACAAACTCATTAACTTTTAGCACAAAATGTAAAAAACTAAAACTACTCCCACCCTCCTTGTAGCCCACTAAATTAGAACATTAATCTCTTAAATATCACTCAAGCAAAAGAGGAAAAAAGAGAGAGCAACTATAAAAAGTTGATTTAAAAGCAAAATATTAAATATATGTACTTTTTTATTAACTGTCCTATAGCTACTTTCTTTAACTCTTTTCAAACTCGATGATGTTTTTGTATTTTAATAAAAAGAAGGGAAAATATTAAAGGAAATCTATACTTTTACGGTCTAATTGCTAAAAACTACAACAGTTTTATAAGAGGTTTATAAACATAATTTCCATAGAAAATGAGTTTCATAAACCCCTTATAAAACTTTAGTAACTTTTATGCATAAGGCGCAGTTTATTCTAATATTATTCTAATTTAATTTTTTTTTTTTTTAGTTTAACTAATACCCTTTAAATGGATCGATTTTATATAATTTAAACAATTTTAATTAATGTAAAAAAATTACGTCATCATACAAAAAAAACTAATATTTTTTTTTTCTTTATTTTTGAAGAATTTATTAAATATTTAAGCTTTGAATAAATTAATATTTTAGTGGTATAAAAGAAAAAGAAAAAAGTAAAAAACAGAAACAAAAGGAGTAATTATACAAATTTAAACAAAAACGAAAAAAGAAATAAAAAAAACTATTAGTCAAACTCATACATACATAGTAATATATAATATATATGTATATGTATAATTTAATATATGTTTAAGTAGTTTAGTTTATTATAAAATTAAAGTATTTAGAACAAACTTCAGTGTTATACGTATAACGCTTTTATTGTTTAACAAATAAAATATATACATATAAAAAAAACTACAAGAAAATAGAGACTATTTGTTATATAACATAACTAAAAACAAAAAACATTGTTTGAAAACAAACAAAAAAAACATGCTTTAACATAAAGTTTTTTGACTTATTTTTTAAATATTTTTTTTTAATTGTTAGTTGTATTTTTTCAAGGATTTCTTATTTTTAATTTTTTTTTTTACTTAGTTTTCCTCTGTTTTTTTTTACCAAACAAATATATTATTATTATTTTCTTTCTTTCATCATTTATAGCAACAATTTGTTTTAATTTTTTTTTCTACTTTTTTATTTTAAAGTTGTTGCTCTTTCTCTTTAGTTTTGTAAATATAGAATAAAACTCTTTTTAATTGATAAGTGTTGTTTTTCTTCTTGATTAATTTTTATTTTGTTAATTTATAAACATAATTATAAACCTTATTTTTGTTAAACATATATTTCATTATCGAAAAAAAAAACAAAACAAAACAAACATCACATTTTTCTTTGTTATAAAGACGAACAAAATAAAAAACAAAAAATAATTGCGAAAAAACTTTATTTTATTTTTGTTTTATTTTAATTTTTGTTTTTACTTGTTCCCAAAAAATTAAATATTTATATGCAGAGTTGGAAAAACAAGACTCTAATGTACCAGAGGCCGGCATCGTTTACATGAGCATAACTCCTTATATAAAACCATATTTTTTTTTACGATTAATTTGTTTATTTATTGGCTGTTTTACTAAATTCTTTAATTCTTGTTTCTATTTTCTCTACTCAACTCCATTTAGCTGCTTTTTCATGGTTTGTTCAAAACACCATAAATTCAATGCAATAATAAAATAGCGTATATGCAGACAATTCATCTTAGGCAAAATGCCGAACGTGAACGCTGATTTACTTGTAGCAGTAATACGCGTTTTGTGCGAGCTATGTAAGCTAAGACCAGGCAACAAAAAAAACCAAACGACTATTATCGCAGCTGTTTGGGGTTTAAAAAGCAGGCATCGGTTTTCCATTTTGTCTGCAAATGCCCTGCCCTGGCTGTCGACGTACACAGAATGCTAGTATAACCTCTTAGCGATATTCGAGATATGACTGAACGATATGCTGAGATAACTCACGGCTATGGAGTGGATCTAGTTCCCCTCTTAGACTTATGGGTCGATTAGGGATGGCAACCGAACCTCAGTTACGTTGCCAGTTGCCAAAAAAGGCATTACAGTTGCCAACTTGCAACTAACAGCTATCAATTTCATATGAAAATTTGGCAACCGAGAAATTGTAGTTGCTAGCTAGCAACACAACTAAAGTTCGGTTGCTATCCATAATCGACCCATTAATGTAAGAGAAACCGAATCCGGCGAGTAATGTAAACTTGCTAAAACGGTATCATACAGACTTCACTTGACAGATCGCCCGTATTGAACTACCACGTTAACCAACCAATCATTCGTTTAAAGTTATTGTCAGCATAGATCAGATGAATTTACTGTCATCATAATATTCGAGGCAGTAGCTTAGGGCTGTTACTCCGTAGTTCGATGAGAAAGAAAACGTTTTCTAATTACAATGTATTAAACACACAACATACTTGTCATGGGTTTGGGCTTTTAGTGCCCCTCCTTTTCAACCTAACCTAACCTAACCTAACCCCCTAAACAATTGAAAAAGTGGGCATATGTTGCTAATGTCATGACAGCGTTGCTAAAATCGTGAAAAAATTCCCTACAGATGTTTACAACTATTTTTCTTATTAATACTCATTGGTGGCTTTGTTAACTTTGAACAGCTGTTAAGTGAATGAAATAAAAGTTTCACGTTAAATTCATAATATCAAACTTTAATTCGATGGGAATGAAGATTTCATAAAAACAAAAATGTTACTTCTTTTTAAACCAAATCCAAACAAAATCAGTTTTTCAAACACAACTCAGTCGACTTAAATCTAAACAGCTCATTTTTTTTAAACGGTGTGGTTTTAGTTTAATTCACAGAATATGAAAAACATGTTTGTACCTTTCACACGAGAGTGTAAAGGGGTATATGCATACATATAAGTTTGTGATTCTGTTTGTAGTTGCTAAAGAAGTCATTTCCGACCCCTTATCGTATATTTATATTTCGAATCTTTGTAGATAGAGAAGTCGATTTTAGTATGTCCGTCTGTCCGTCTATATGAGCTTTTAAATCAACTTTCTTTAATCCCTATATATCTTCCATGGTCTTAAATGTAGAATCAATTTATCAGATATTCTTTCTAGAAACTTGGTATTAAAAATCAGCAATTTGGACGCATTAGCGCCTGAGATATGAACCAAAAACCGAGAATGCCTCTGTTATTTCTATTGAGATGGCAACAACAAAATTCTTTAGAAAAGGCCCAATATATTCGTATGTGTGTATGTTTGTATATGATTATAAAAAATGTGTGGGTGTTTGTTGTAGTTGGTATATTTTGTATACTTATTCATGTGTATTTTGTACGTTGCACGAACATGATCACACACAACAAGAAGGTACATACTTATGTACCTACATGACATGCCATGTATCAAAAACAGCAAAGATTAAGCAAGTGTTAATCCGTTTAACAAACATCTTATACATATTTAAATACTTGTAGATGTATTTACTTTTGTGAAGGGTATATTAAGATTTGGTATAGCCAAATATAGCGCTCTTACTTGTTTTAAATATGAATTATTTAAAAAAAATTACAAGAACACTGTACTCTAGTAGGTATGTGGATTCATGTAATATTCTGCCTCAATAGCAAAAACAACGGAAAATTAACTATCCCCTGAGGTAAGCTTGCACCATTTTTAATTTCATGATGACGTCCTAAAAATGGTTTTTTAGTTTTCCCAAGAGTCTACTTAAAGGTAATTCCGATATAAATTGTAGTTAAAATGTTACTGCAATATTCTGGGCATCGCGAATTCAATTATCAGGTGGTGTTGACAACACAACTGATCTACTTTTTTCTTTGCATAAATGTTGTCTGGATTGTCAAAAGTTCTTAATGTTTACAGGGCTTGCTTTTACCAGCGCAAGTTTTTTGAAAAAAAATAAAACAAACAAAAACCAAGAGCCAAATTACGGCATTCGATCACGATCGAAATTTTACTTGAACAATTGAGTTCAATTTAAGTATAGAGAATCTAATAAGAATTTTTAAATTTAGATCACATTCGAATGCCGCAATTTGCCCCCAAGTTGTTTCTGACACATCGGCAAATGAAGCAACAATAAAAAACCATGTTGTTTTGTTAATGTTGTATTTGACCAACTGATAATTGAAATTGTCTTGATTCTGAGTTTGAAGTTTTGAAGAAAAAACTAAAAAAAAATTACCCATATCGTGAATAAGAATTGAAATTTTTGTTCCCATGAAATTTTTCCCTCGCAGTGAAAATTGATATTACGAATTTCCTGTGGAATTCGTTACCTTCATTTAACAGCTGTTAATTACAAAGTAAGATATCAACGCACATTAAATGAAAATTAATAAATAACATTACAAATTGCTATCAATAGTATTAAATTGAAAGGTAAAATTTAAAATGTCTTTAACATTTTTGAAAAAAAAAAATAAATGGGCACACGTTCTTTTAATTATACTAACGTGTAAGTGTAGAGTACACTAGTATGAAGGAGACATTAGTATAAAATTTGTTAAAATCAAAATTAACATTAAGTTTACGAAAGCCACTTAAACTCATAAATGAACTTGGCTCTTTAGTTGCGAAGAAAAGTTGTTCAAATACTTTAACCGTAAAGACAACTTGTTTTTTCAAATTCCGCATTAAAATTCAAATTTATTATATTATAATATATTATATTTATTATATTGTCCAAATACTCTTACCGTAAAGACAACTTGTTTTTCCAAAATCTGCATTCAAATTTAAATTTTTTATTTGAATTTTTTTTTATTATTGAAAAAAAATAAATAAATAAAAATGAATACAAAACATAAAACTACTCTACCTCTAAAGAGAAAAAATAAACAAAACATAACAAAAAAAAGTGCAAAATTTTAGATAAATTTTTTACAGAAACCCCTAAAAAAAACGTTTGGTATTCAATAGAATAAAAAAAAACACAGTTTAGAAAACTTAAATGAATATATGAAATTTACACAAAATTTTAAATTGAGCGCTAAAGGTACAAATTGAAAAAAAATAAAAAAAAATACACGAAATAAATTTTATATAAAGAATAATGTTTTTTTTTTTTCCTTTCAACTTTGATTTTAATAAAATTAGTCTAATTTAAAAAAAAAAAATTAAATAAATTAAATGAATATATAAACATTTTTGAAAAATATAACCTCAAATACCTCAAATATTTATAAACCCGAAAAAGAGAATAACAAGGACAGATAGTAAAAACAAAGTGAATCGATGTTTGTTTTATCAAGATTGAAGAAATGTGTAATTGAATTCATAACCATAACAATAATAACAATAACAAAAAAAAAGCTTTAATTAACTGAAAACAATAACAATTTATTTATTTTGTTTATTTCTTTCATTAAGTATGTGTCTCCGTAAATTGATTTAAAATTTTCCAAATTTGTATTGAATTTTTTTTTTTCTTTAATTTTCTCTAATTTCTTGTGATTTTTTAAGTTTATTCAATAAGAATTGGTTGAAAAAATATACTTGTTATAAATTTGTCAAAATTTAAAAAAAAAACAAATAAAAGAAAAAAATTGACTGTTAAAATAAACCAAATTGTTTTATTTGTTGTAATTTAAAACATATAATTTATTTTTTACTTTTCTTTAATTTTATATTTTATTATGAATATGTAAGTCTATTTTTTAAAATATTAAATAAAAAAATAAAAATGCGTTCTTAGTTTTTAAGTTATTACTACTGTTTTTATCGCGATTTATTAAGTGCGTGTATTTTCTTGGTGACCTTTTTTATTTCCGAAACAATCAAATTGATTGTAAATTACACTCTTTAATTGTTTTATTGCATTTAAAACTTTATGTGAGAGATTCTCTAGAAATAAATACTTTCAGGAAAGTGTTTTAAATATATGCACCATATTTATGATGAATTTTTAAATATAAAGAATTTTTAAAGAACAAAATATTCATTAAAAAAATATTTGGTATATAGATTTTTAACACCGTTCTTCTCATGAAGTTCTCTTAAAAAAATTAAATTTTTTCTTATATAATAATAATAAAGGTATTCTCGTCAGCGATTTTTATCTTGCAAAATTGCGAAAATAGATTTAGTTTTTCAAAAACAACAACAACAACAAAAATGTAGGACATTTGCCCAAAAAAAGAGGACACATTAAAAAAAAATTAAATTTGATCAAATTTACGACGCCATTCAAAATACAAAAACAAAATTTGTTTTTACGAAAAAACTTTATTTACAAAAATACAAACTGAACATATCATTCTGATTTAATGGTTGAAAATAAAAACAAAAAAACCAAAAAAAACAACAAAAATTCATTGCATTCATTATTGAGAATGTATACTTTTAAAAATTTTACATATATTTTTCAACACTTCCAATTTGAGCCAATATATTACCATCGCATCTCTTCAAATATTTGTAAAACTCTAGGCAATCCATATCAAAATTATATACCCCTACTATATTTTTTGTTAAAGACTTTCTTTTATATCTGAAAAACAAACTTTATTAAAAACACACTGCTGACAAGCAGACCCCTTTGTCGAACTTTTTTAAAATAAAAGAGAAGTTAAAATAGGCCACTTCGATAAATAGCGACAATTAAGGATAATAAAAAAATTTTGTACAAAGAGAAGTTTTATAATTGTACTTTTTCCAAACTAATTGTACGAGCACCTAAATCTTTTTTTTAAACATTTTGTGACCTGTGACTTAAAGTTTAAACGTAAAAAACTTCAGAGAAGGTGCAAAAAGCCGGACAACCCCGGACATTTGCTAAAAAAGAAGTAAGACTGCCCCGGATGCCCTAAAAAAGAGGACGTGTGTAACATGTGTAAGTGTTTCATTTGAATTCTCTGTAGGGCCCGTTTGGTGGCGGCCAATTGCGTGGCACGTCGTCTAGTGGATGTTTCTTTGTTTCAAGCAACATTGACAGCCACAGCTGCGATATTCTTAAAAGAACGACCAGTCCGGTGACGACCACGTCCTGAAAGATCTGTTGTGGTCCAGTCTGTTCGAATAGCTGGTCGATTCGTAATGTTTGTCTAGTTGACGCAACACGATTAGGAAATCTACGACGAAATTCACGCTGAGCTAACACTACCGACAGATTATTGGTTAAAAAAATCTACACAATTATTTTGAGTTCCTACAAATTTTAGCTCTCCATTGTTTGTCTGTTTGTATTTTGCCACTGTTTAGTTCACAAATGTCAAATCAGATTGATGTAAGTCGCCATTTGCAAAAGCTATTACATCTTACGATAGGATAGTTTATTTTGCGCCACCTTGTATTAAATCCCCAAGAATTTTCTCGCGGAATTCTTTCTGTGCAATCGGAAATGTTTGCTTCCGAGAACATCCCAATTGGCAACAATACCTTTTCTATAACAGTAGCATAAGATGCCACTAATACACACTTATCTAGAGTTTTGCAGTATCGAGGCAGTAATTGGCAAACTTCTACAAATGTTCTCTGTGGCCACTTGATATGACTTTGATTCTAAATATAAATAAAATAAAATTCCGCCCCAGTAGTTTCCTTAGTAAAGATTTAAAAAAAAATTTACGGGCGTTTCTTTAATTGCTATTCCCAAATTAACTTTCCGTACATCTAATATTAGGTCAGTTTCACGTCGAAATTTTTCTGTTCCAGTCAAAACTTATCCCTGGTTCAACGAATTATTAATTTTTTTTTATCGCATTAGCTTTTAAAAATATGTCAAAAACTATCCGTCATTTTTAACTGTATTACATGGTCGTAACTAGACCATTCTGTGGGGGTGCAATGGACCCCCTTGCGTACAAAAAAGACTCTTCTCCCTAAAATGTTTGGATTTCTCTACAACATGTTTCTTCGCTTAACTTTAGTCACAAGTGAATCTTTTCTGCCAGAACCTATCTTTCAAGTGAAACAATTTTCGGGTCAACTTTTCTCCGAGGCAATGGTTTTTATCTCTAAAGGAAGGAGTTTTCCGAAAATTATTTATTATTATTTAAGACCAAACAATCTATATATATAAAAATCAATGTGTGTTTGTATGTTTGTTTGTGCTTTATAGACGATTAAACGGCTGGACCGATTTTCTTGAAATTTTCACACATTTATGTCTGGAAGGAACTATAGGCTATACCTTGGTTTGAAATTGTAAGTGGGCGGGATGCCACGCCCTATTAAAGAATAAGTATTAAATATTATATATCACGAAAGTTAATGCAGCTAGAGTCTTCAAATTAAGTACGGTAAACTTTGACATCCACACGAACATTTGTGTAAAAAATGGGCGGACTTCCAATAGTAGGCGTGGCCACATGAATTAAATACTAAATTTCGTATATTTGGAAAACGATATCGATTAGAGTACTAAAATCTTGCTAGAGCAACTTTGACACCCAAATAAACATTTCTGGAAAAAATTTATACATTAGAAATAGTGGGCGTGGCAGCTCTCATAGCAATTTAATACTAAAATTCGTATATTCGGGAAGCGAATATCCAAATTTTGCACGAGAAGCTGTAACATCTATATGACTATTTTAATAAGAAATGGATGCTTTAGTAATAGTGGGCGTGGCACCTGTCATATGAATTAAATACAAAAATTCGTATATCTGAGAAGCGATAATAGTTAGAGTACCCAAATTTTGCAAGAGACACTTTGACGTCTATATGATTATTTGAATAAGAAATGTTTGATTTAGTAATAGTAGCCGTGGCACTTTCAAAATAAATATATTTTTGAACTATAAAATTTTTATTTCATTACGATGGGGCTGGCGAAGCACACCGGGTATTAGCTAGTAGCTTATAAAATTATAATAAGTATGTAGACCCTTCTAACATTAATTTCAAAGCCTACTTAACAAAAAGTTTTCAAACTCAGCCCTTAAATAACACCGCTAAAAGGAAATATTAAATCTTAAACCAACTTTTTTAATAAAAAAAGCTTAAAGTTGTTTAAAAAAAAAAACACAAAAGATAACAAAAAATATTTTTTTTTTTTCATTCTATTACAAACAAAATTGAATATTTATTAAACAGCTAAAATTGCCACTTCATTTTTTGTTTAAATAGATAAAGATTTTTTCCTTAAATTTTTTAGTGATTTTCTCAACACTAGTTGCTAGAAAAATAATATAACAGTTGTTGTGTTACCTTTTATTAAAATAATTGTCACTCTACTTTTACCTGTTAAATTAGTTGTGTGTGTTTTTCCTACACGTGTTTGTCATAACTTTATATTGCCTAACTTAAGGGTAAATTTTGTTTTGCCTATTCTAAGGAGTTGGTTTTGTACACACCAACTGACTGTAAAAGTTATCTTTGACTTAATTTTATATAAGCTTCTACCATAATGATGTTTTTTCTTTCTTTTTTAATTTAAAGGAGGCATATAAATTGTCTTCCATTTTCTTTTTTTTTATAGATTCCTAAAAAATGTTTGCGTTTATCTGCCTGAGTGTATGGATGTATTTGATATGTATGTTAAGATACACATAGATTGCTAGATTTTCTTTTCTATTAGTACATAGTGTGCAGTGCATTATTCTTCTTAAGTGGGTGTATGTATAAATATATGTACATGCCTTAAATGTTTTTTCGTTTGCAACATGATTTTCTTTTCAGTTTCTTTCGTTTAGGTTTTTAGCTAGTCTTGTTGAAAGTGAGTATGTCAGTTATTACACAAGATAAAATTAGATAAAGATACATTGAAATAAACAGCATACTAAAAAAAGGCCAACATTAAATACAAAGAAGGCTAAGTGCTGCATATTCTACATTTATACTTAACCATTATTTGAATAAAAAAAAAATACTACATTATAGATTACGCGTGTACTGTAAGGTGGCACTTAGAATCTAGTTAAAATGGCTAGGAATTTTGAGATTAATAAGGAACAAAAATTGCTATGTCATTAATAAGTTTTCAATATGAAGATTGTTACAATTGTAAACGATTTATTGGCAGATCTTGAGTTCATATTTAAATAAGTTTTAATATTATGAATAATTTAATGTAGCTTTGAATAAATGTTTCTTTGAGGGCATATTTATTCATCGGGAAGTCTTGATTCGTCAGCTGATTTTTTTTTCACTTATTTGAAACTTCAAAAGTCAAACTGTCAAAGTCCATACATATAAAACGATTTACTCTATTGTCTTAATTATCTCAAATGTAAAACTTCATATATAAAAAATATAAGCAAAGATTTTCTCTTCAAACTTCGATTACCTGATGAATGAATATGAGTTGGCTTCATTAACAGTTGTACTATATTTCGTTTTAATGTTGAAACGCAGAATTTTTACTGAACTTTAAAATTAATAAATGTTGAATTCACATTCCTTCACTGCATTTTGTATCATCTATTAAACTGCAGTTTTGGTTTATTTACTTGTAAACACAATTTCTATTGTATGGGTTGTATCAAGGTGAATTCATATCAGGTGACAACATCCCTACAAATTTTGTATAAATGTACACGAAAATTTTTAAAATTAATAAGTATTTTTAATGTTTTATATAAATTTTTTCTTGTTTATATCACACATTTGTGATTTAAAAACATTTTTCACAATTTTAACAAATTAAAACCACAAACCAAATACAACGGGAATTTTGTATTTAAAATTTTGTTTATTCTTATTATAAATTGTATAAATTGTGTTGCACTTTATCAATTTTATAACATTTTTCAACCAACGCATATAAAAATTAATTTAAATGTAAACAAACTTTGACATTATGCCGTTAAAATAAAACGAGCAAACAAAACAATCAGCTGGCTTCATAACATCACCTGATATGAATGCGCCTTGGGTTGTATGTTGTATTTTTAAATGTCAAATAATATTAAACGACATGAAAATAAAAAATCATGACTGTGAAAGTTTATAAAATTTGAATTCTTCAAAGTAATAAAAACTTAAAATTGCTTAAATTTTTAATCAAGTTAAAAACATCAAAACATTTGATTCAAAAAAATAATATCAATTTTTTATTTTCTGAGCAATAAAATATTTTAAAAATTATTTTTTGATTTTGAAAAAAAAAAAATTAATTTTCCATCCCTGTAGGAATGCAATACAATCAATAACTTTAAAAAGTGAAATGAAATTGTATTTTTATACAAAATGTTTCAATAGAAATTACCAACAACAAGCTCACAATGCTATGAACACATACAAAAATAGTACCAATAAATATTACATTACAACGAGGATTGTGAAATGAGTCTATGTTTTTGTGGCAACAATTCATAAAAATAACTGACGTACGCATAAAACGTTTTCAAAGGTTTGTTCAGGGTTTATTAAACAGTTTTTCCATGCAAATTTGATTTAAAGACTTTCAATAAACCTTAGATAGTTTTTGAGAATGCTGCAGTAGTAAAATGTACACAATATTTCAAATGCAGTAAGGATATCTGATTTCTCGATGAGTTTGTGTAATGAAAAATGACATCCGGATTTCAAAGAATCCGGCTATTGGTGTTCAGACTGCTTATGTTTTACTGTATTTTTTTAAATATATGTATTTTTGTTTAATAAAATTTAATATTTTTTAAAGTTTTATTTAAAAAAAATTTGTTTTGAGTAGTCTCAGATTTGATTAAGCGACTTCGTCTAAATTAAAAAAAATCTAAAATGATCTATTTAATAAATTAAAAAAAAAAATCCTTAAATTAAATTCAATAGTTGTGTAATTTTTTGTACTCTTCAGAAACTAAAAATTAAATATTTGTTACAAATCTATTCTTTTTTAAAGAAAATTTTCAAATTATTTTATAATGTTTTTAACAAATAAGTAAAAGTGTATACTCAGGATTAAAATAAATATTTTATAGTATCAAAATTTTTGTTTTATTGGTTGTTGGGTTAAAACTGGTCTATATGTATTTCACTGGTGCTTGCGCCAGATCATCAGTAGACCTTTAAACCACAAAATTTATGGAACAGTTTAAAAATGTTTCAAGCTTTATTTTAAAATTTCATCAACAATATGAGAATTTTACATAAAACAAAGAACTAAAATAAAAACTTGATCATAAACCCAACCAAAAATTTTATTCTTTTTTTGTTTATTTTTTTTCCCTAATCTTATGACCAGCTTAAACCCAACAACCAATAATAAATTTGGAAACTATTGCGAAAAAATCCTAAATAATTAGTAAATTTAAAATTTAATAGTTTTTAATTTTATGGAAAACTTTTCTAGAATTTCAAAACAGATAAAGAAAAAGTTTAAAGTATTAAGGCGATTAAATATTTTCATTAAAAACGATTATAAAAATTAAAACAAATGTTTACTATAATTATAACAACTCTTAGTTGGGTGAGCAGGCGTAATTTATTGTCAAAATAAAAAGAAATTGTTCGGTTACCAGCCATATGTTTGCCAGGTGGTTTTTGTCGCAAACGAAATGTAAAGAGTGAGTCAGAAAAAACTTGTACACACTATTCCAGCCAAGACTTATCTTTGGCCCAACAAATTTTAATTTTTATAATCGCGTTGGCTTTTTAAGATAATTTAAAAACTATATATTCTGAATCCTAAAATCTGTTATTTCTGTTAAAATGGACATCGAAACAAATGTATGTTAAAAATTAAAAAAAAAACTTTAAAAAAATTCAATATGGACTTTAAAAAAAAACAGCAAAATATCTGAAAAGATCTGAACAGCAAAAGATCAAAATGTTTTAAAAGCAATTTAACAGTATAAGAAAATCATTGAAAGAAACCTGGATCAGGTAGAAGAAAAGGTCTAACAGATATTGGTAAGTCAAAAGAAGTCGAACAATTATTTCGAAGAGCACCTAACACTTCTTTTAGAAAAACAGCTCGCAAAGTTAAATACTCGGATTAGGGTGCCTCGATGGACTAGTAGTGTGCTCAAGAACAATATCGGACAAAAAAAAACAAACAAAGCTCCCCAAAAAGTTTTCATTTGCCTCAAAAAAATCCAATCCTTTAAGACATCAGGCACGATAAACACAGAAAGACATATAATACGGAGTGTTTTCAAAGGCGGCTTTTAACTCTACTAAAGCATCATCTTAATATATTTGGCCCAATTTGACATCATGCTACTATGGAAATAAGGTCCTTAAGTGATATTCAAACAATAATGTTAGTTTTGTACCACAGAAGGCAAATCCACTTAAGTATCCAAAACTACGACCTTGAATGCATTTTTGGAATGGTATTGGTCTATTGTAGAAAGAATTAAAGGACACAGAAGAGATATACATGGACATGTCCGATTTTAAGCGTATGTGGACCACCTCGTTCAAAAAGGTAGCGGATGAAACTATAAAATATTTAATTGGAGAATTACCGAAAAAGTGGATAAATTTGCAAATAGCGAGTTATGCCAATATTTTAATGTTTAATCTATTCAGACAATATTTGAACAAAATTTACGTATTTTGGAGGATTTTCATATTAAACGGCTTAAGTTTTATTTGACTTAATACTAGTAAAGGGAGGACTAGTCAGTAGTGTGCTGCTCTGCTAGTGGGTTCGATTCCCGTCAGAGACTCTAGACTGATCTGCGTCTCTTTCTTTTCTATTCTTACTATTTCTATTATTCTCTTTATTTCTATATTAAAGCGTCACATTGGACCGTAATGGTCTCCGGGTGAGGGTGTGAGGGTAACTTTGCACCAGCCTTACCTACCTACCTTAATACTAGTAAAAGTTTTTGCTGGCTCACTCTTTATATTGTAAACGTTTCGTTAAGATAACAATTTCGAAAGAGCCATTAATTATGTTACATAACAAGCAAAAGCTTGTTCTGAATTATGGTCTATTTACATTAATTTATATTTATTGCAGAAAGTTTTCTTTAAAGGCACTCGAGTTAAAATATGAGTTTCTATTTCGAAATTTGTTTAAAATAAATTTTTCTTTTAACTTATGTATATGTTAATGCTTAAAAAAAAATAAGACTATTTCGTTACGCTAGCTGATTGGAGAGCAAACTGTCAATATTTGATGATCACCGCTAAAACCAAATTACGCTATGCTTTAGAATTCTTATTGGATTCGCTATGACAAACACACAGAAAATTAAAATTTGTGCCAGGGATGGGTAATATGATTTTCATTTAGATATTAGCAAATTTATTTAAAAATTCTTATTCGTCACTGTATTTGTATATGTTGATTTTAAAATAAACTGATCAGATCAATTCTTTTGTAAGCATGTTTTTATTACGATTCTATTAAAATATTACAAAAATTTTTTATAAACCACCAAAAAAAAGTAAAAGAGGTAGCGAAGTATTGATAAAATGATATAAAATAAAACAAAAAACCTAAAGCTTAAAAAAAACTATTACAAATTTTTTATAATTTTTATTTAATTTTTTTTTTTTTCTCTTTCACCCCTTCCATTACCGCTCCTATAGTATTATCAGATGCCTTTTGAGCTGCTAAGAACCACTTTCATAGGAAGATTAATTTTAACATTTTGTTGCCTTAAATTGTCTTTTGACTATTGCGTCAATTGTCTTTCAATTAACATACGTTCTGAACAGTGCGGTGCATTCCCCTCCCTTCTCGAGGTACCAAAAATACATTATTTAAGTAATGCGTCATGACAGCTTTTTTGTAATGATAAGAGGAACAAGACACTTCATGCTGTCTAAGGCTTCTCTAAGCACTCTGTGTTATACAAAAAACTATAGTGCAGTTAACTTGCCATATCAGGAATTTTTGAGGAAACTACAATAGCCTTTTTATTTTAAATTTGTGGTCCACTCTCTCCCGAAAGTCAGCAGTATCGAATTCCTGACCTAGAAGCTGTTAGAAATAAGCTTAAACATACATATCGCCGCCCATGCTATAGTACAGGAACAGTTTAGGAAAATTTTTTTAATATTTTGTTTGACTACTACAAGTGTATGTTGTCGGTAGTTACCTTAGTTGTGTTTGCTCGTACTTAGTACTATATTTATTATTACTATAACGTTTATTTATTTTTAAAAAGTATACAATAATTATACTTTCTTTATTTCTTTATTTTTAAGTTTTATATAATAATTGTACTTGTTCTTTTTTCATGTATGCCAATATGAAATATGCATTGATTTTAATCTCTAAGTTTTTGTTTGTAAAAAATAAAGGGATTAGAAAATTATTGATTGAATAGAAAAGACGTTTTTAAGTTGCGCTTACATATTCTTTACAGTATTTCAAAGTTTTCAGTCCATCGTCCTTTTAAGTTTCCGTATAAAAAAACTACGAACAATTTACTTTAAGAGCGTCTTTTCTTAAAATGATTGATTTTGTGATTTCTCTTCAACATGTCACTGATTTTGTTTGCCTTGTTCTGATCAACAATGTTTTTTTTACAGAACCTGCCTTTGGAGTGATCTACAAGTCTTTCTTAAGCCTCTTTCGAAATCCTCAAATAATTTTCGGCACAACTTTTAGTTGCCAATCTCAAAAGTTCCCAAGATTTCAAAAGTTTTTACAATATTTTTTCAAACTTTCAATTTGCTTAACATTTTGAATCGAATAAAAGCTTCCGGGATAATTTGAAATAAAAATGATGATAAATAATTTTTTTTAAGCATGTATTTGTAGAAATAGAAATATTTCTTTTTTTCATTTTGGGGAATGTATCAAAAAAAAGAACATTTTATTTAAGATGGGCGTAAAAGTTGTTATCCGACTGTGAGTTCAAGAACAGATGCGTCATTTTATCTTCAGAAGATCGCTTATTGCCCAGTTGTGTGGCACGATGTTTAATTGGTATTTTGATTTGGGATTGTAGGCATTGGGATAATTGGGAAAATAGCTCTGATTGTATTTAAGATTTGCCGCATATCTTGCCGACAGTGTAACAACATACAAATATTTGAAACATGGTTAAAGTCTGCAAGTCTTACCCTCACGCCCATATCAATACTAAATTTTAGTAGGAATCACAGCTTAATTAATTATAACATTAACATCAATTTTGAATAATAAAGGAGATAAGATACAACCCTGCCTTTCATCTGAATTATTTATTTAAATTTTAATATGAACAAATTTAAGTTTTAAGTTATTTTATTTTACGTCTTTAAATTTATACTCATAAGTTTTAAAACCAAAATCAAAAAAAAAATGACATTTTTCAGTATCAAACTAAACGAAAAAAAATTCTTAAATTTATAATGTCTTAGTAGTTGAAAAACAAACCTTATTTTTGCAAAAATACTATAAAATCCATTTCCCTTATGGTAACTACGCCCTGGTTTATGCACCATATTTTGTAGTTTATAATAAATATTTCATTGCTCTCATTGTCTCTTCCATCCATTGTATTTGTTGTCTTTTGTTGTTATATAATATTATAGGCTTTTTCGTAGCCTACTTTCAGGGTTTCTTTTTTTTCTAAATTGTTTTCTTTCTTTAATTTGTTATTACATTTATGTGTATGTACATATGTATACGTATATAAATATTTTTTTTTTTTTTATTTAAAAAGTATGTCTACCTACACTTCCCTCAGTTTTTAGTTCCTGTATTATTAAAAGTGTTGAACATATTTTTGTTGTAATGTTGAAAAAGTTTGTATACATTTTTTCTTTCTTTTTTTATTACATGTGAAATGTTGCGACAACAATATTTAACAGCTAAACAAAAGAAAATTTGGGAAGTAATTTTATTTTTTTGTTGCTGTTTTTTCTTTTATTACAATTTTGCAGATTTTTAATCAATAGTGTCATAACTAAAAATTTACTTATTTGAAACCAATTATTACCAAAAAAAAGTTAAACTGCTTTTAGTAATATGATTCTGTTTCTGTAATGACTAAAACTTTTGGAATTACAGCAGGTTTTTAGTTTAAAACGCCAATTTTTGCTATCGAGATAGAGGAATTTCAATATCAAAAACCTTAAATAAAATAATTTATAAAATATCCTTTTTGTTTTGTTTTTCTTTTCTTTAATGGAAATTTTGTTTCATATAGTTATTGAACAAATAGTGAAATATTTGAAAACTTTTAAAGCCATTATACTGAAATTTTTATTTTTTATTTTTTTGACCTATGTCACTATTAAAGTAAATGAGCTGAATGTTGTTAAAAAAAACTGAATTTATCTGCAAAACATTTTCGAATAAAATATTTAAGATATTCAACCCGACCACAACAATTTTATTTAAGTCAAAATCGAACCAACCCTAATAATTTATAAAAATCAATATTTGGCCTAATCCGAAACTTAAACTTTTCTTTAAGATTTGTTTAAAATTTTTAGTTTATGTACATACACTCTTGTTCTGTACTCCGAGCAAAATCAAATGTTATAAATAAATATTTGGCGGAGCGCACACCAATGACAGTTTAAAACTTTATAATTTTACTCCTAAAACAAACCGTATGGTTATAAATATTTAAAACTTTGTTTGTCTTAAATTAATTTTGATTTGCTCAGCAAATAAATACATTTCATTTTGTGTTTACATAATTTATATTCAAAGTTTAAATGCTTTAAATAAAAATGTCAAAAAATAAATATTTTTCTGAGTTAAGCCTTTTGCTTAAATCCTGTTTAAATTCGTATTTGCCATGCAAAAGAAATATTAAAAATCCTCTAGTCAATGTTTACTTTTGAATAAAGATTAACAGCAGATTTATGTTCAATGAAACGTTGTACATGCAGTAAAGAGATTTGCTTTAAAAAAATTAACGCACGAAAAAATATTAATTCAACAAATAAAGGGTCCGCCATCTGATGTTTTTTTTTTCAACTAGTGCTTATTTCGTGAATGGTAACACTTAGCTCATATCTGATTTAATAGATAATTAGTTTTATCCTTCCGCTGAACGAATATGGTTGTGTATACGCTTGAACAACGCTGGGAAATATTGCGACATTACTTTGGCCGATTTTGTCAAAGAAATAATCTTTCCAGATGAAGCTCATTTTGATCTTGGCGGGTATGTAAACAAGCAAAATTGTCGCATTCAGGAAACCCGCACGCATACATTGAAAAGCCGATACACCCAAAACGAGTCACTGTTTGGTGCAGATTTTCGTCCAGAGGCATAATTGGGCCATTTTTCTTCGAAAATGAGCAAGGAGTGGCCGAGTCAATGGCGATCGTTATCGGGCCATGTTGAACGAATTTTTGTTCACAAAAATTTTAGAGGAGGATATTGGCAACATTTGGTTTCAACAGGACGGAGCTACGTGCCACACAGCCGTAGCACAGTAGTCTTTTTTATAGCATTTTCAAAAAAAAAAAAATTATTTGGCGGACCCTTTATAAATTTTCTTTTGAGCTCATACAATTTTTATTACGCAGCAAATAAAACTTCATTACATAAAAACACTTCTAGACATTATTTTAAATCCGACTGTGAACTTGGTTCAGTTTTTTGTTTCAGTTTTTTTCCAGATTTATATGGTTTTACTTTACGGCTTTCAGAAACCTTCAAATGTGCATGTTAGTCAACTTAATTGTAGTGTTGTCTCCTTTTCTCTTTTAACAATGTGTAAACGTAGCAACTTATGTTTTATAGAACGGCACTTTATTGCTAAAGTGTGTTTATTTTTATTGGGTGGAGAACACGACACAAGTAATTTATTTATAAAATTTAATATTTTTGTTTTAATTTTCACTCTAAATTATTATCAGGTAAAATTATTTTAATTTTCTTTGTTTCTGCAAAGAAAAACAAAAACTTCAAAGAAAATGAAAAGGATTTTGACAGCTAATTGCAGCAATAATTGCTCAAGCAATCAGCAGAGCAATGATTGCGCAATGCATTGCTACATATATCAATTTGCGGTCTACACATCGCAATTTCTATGGACGCAATCAAATTTGACAATTGCGGTAATAAATATTGCTACGTGAAGACCCCGGGTTAACATCACGATGCAGATCTTCTAAGTTTAACAAAAAGCTTTCACACTTGAGAAATAAGAACGCATACAGACATATCTGTTTGTTTCATTCTTTTCGATTTCACTAACGCATAAGTCTTAACTTGTGTAAAAAACTACCTAAAAGACGCTGAGATGAGAAAAAATATGTGACAGAAGAGCGAAAATTTAATAAATTTTCAGCATTGAAAGTCATGTACTATACATTCTACCTCTTGCTACCCTTACCTATTAACTTCAATATCATTAATTTGCCTTAAGCGCTCGCCATTCACCGGTTTCGACTCGCTTACCGCACCAAGCAGTCACTTTTTCGAAATGTAATGGAGTCTAATGAGAATTGTGCTTCCACCAAAACCGACATTTCTGCTTATTTACATACCCTTTATGCCAGAAACAAACCCTATCACTGAAGATTATTTGACGACACTTTAAAAATTTCCAAGTAGCCACGTCTACAATAGCGATGGTACGGTTTGGGATCGTTTTAAAGAATCTTATCTTAAGACAAAGTGTGGTCTTAAATCGATCCATACTATTGCGTATGACCTGCTCAGGTGGACAACTATGCGCACTGAAAACTTTACGAATTGCTACATGAGTTTGGCGAGCGAAGGGTGAATTTCGAAAATAAATTTCCACCATTTGTAATCGTTGTTGTCGTGTAAGTCTTTGCATGGTGAATCGCAAAATATACTAAAAAAAATTTACACTTTATTAATATGACAGGCAATTTCAAAGTTACTTGTCTAGGAAGTTCTATACTTTGTTCCCTTTTTCATGGCTGAAATAATAAGCAGTGCAGAATACATGTTTTGTTCCGTTTTCGTATGTATGTAAACCACTAAATAATTTTTTGTATGCAATGCTGCGGTAAATGCTGCTTACAAAATCACCAAAAAAATTTTGGTGCACGTACGAATTAAAATTGCGAAAAAAAAAATTCTGATGCTTCAACCAAAAAATTATAGAACTACATTAGGCAGCACTTCTATTTGTAGCAATCAAAATTGTTTTCATAGTAAAAATAAATTTTTGTAAAACTATTTCCTCAATTTTTAACTTTTAAGCTCGTTTTTGACTTTTTTTTAATTACAAGAAGTCAATACGGTCCAAATAAAAACGAAATTTAATATTCGGTTATCCTTAACTCATTTTTGTTGTCTTAATGAAACTAAAAACTGTTAATGGAGACCATAAAAACGTAAACATACTACTACATACTAACATACTTGTAGGCTTGTGTATTATTTAATAACCCTTAGGTTGATGGATTGAAGAATTCTTGTGGCTAAAAAAATAATGTTGAAGTTTTAGTGTTAACAATATTTGTTATTTTATTCTGCTTATTTTCTATCTTAAACGTGTTAATAGCATCAATAAATAAACATTTCTCAAACGGTTTTAATAATTATAAATGTTTTTTTTTTTAATAATAAGTGTAACAAATCGATCACGTAAAACGAGACGGTTTCTTGTAATTCGCATTAGTTGCTTTATTTAACTTTTTAGGTTACTTTTAATTATTCCATAAATATCCTTGAGAAGCATCTTAAAGTTTGTTTTACTATTTAAGTGCTTTTTGGCGTTAAAATAATTTTACCTTAAAAGCAATTGCACGTCCTCATAAAATTTATTTCTTATTTGTTCTTAATAGGCTCTGAAATAAATTTGTTTGATGAATTATGTATTACGTTTTTATATAGACTGTAAATGTAAAACTTCCGTTTTTATTATTGCAAAAAAAAAACAAATAAATTATTTTATACTCTTACCAATAAACTAAAAAGGAATTAAACGGAAGCTTAATTTATAAAAAAGTTTACTTATTTATTTGGACTGAAAATGTTCTTAGAACGTGTTATAAATTTTTAAAGTTTGGAAATATTTTACTCCTAAGTTTACGCTTTAAATTCTTCCTTAATTTGTCTAAAATAAATTGCTTTTCTTTATCCCGTACTATTAAAATCAACACTCAAGCATATTATGTACATATCTGCAATTAAAATTGTTGTTATATTAACTACGAAATACACGTGCTTGGTATTGCTGTTTATTTTTCTTGATCATTATAAACGACAATAAATTATTTCCACATTTTTGTTTTTAGAAAAATTTTTATGTTTTTCGTTTTTTTTTTCAAGTTTAATTTCATTTCATCAATAAATAACAAATGTAATAAAATTAAACGTACTACCTCTAAATGAAATCATACCAAACAAAAGTAACAAAATAGTCAAATTTATTAAGAAAATTACCAAAACTACCTCTAGACAAAATCAAAATAGCACAAATATTTTTGAGAATGTAATATTGTAATTTTGGTTCGGAGCGTTTAAAGGCTAAGCAATGGGTATAATAAATGATATAATAAGTTAAATATGTAGCATATACTTAGGCTAAAATTTAGTAATAATTTTAAAAGTTCTTTTAAAGATGTCATAAAACTTTAAAAGAGTTTTATTGTATAATTTAAGTAGTAAATATAAAAAACACTAAGATAAAAAATACCAACAAATTAAACTAGCCCAAAAAATTAAATTAAAAAATGTAAAGCATACTTATAGGCCTATTCATAAGATATAGCATAATTTAGTAATAATTAAAAAAAAAACAATAAAAATATATTAGAAAATACTAGTAAAATATAAGTTAAATTTTTTAATATATAAAAATCAAAAATAAGACTGCTATTTAAACTGGCCCGTATTTAAAAAAAATATTTTAAGTTTATTAATGGCTTATTAGAAAGAAATTTCCCAGCAAAATCTTTACTTACCTAGTAAGTTAGAAAGTAATATTGGACATACACATAAACTAGTTACTTTTCGACCGAATAACTATTTATTTTTGTTTGAGTTGTCCCAGAAATCATGACCCTCGCTTACAAATGAACTTACAAAAAGCAATAAAACAAGTAGTTACCAATAAAGCTGAATTATAGCTGGATATTTTTATACTGTTGCAATACAAAAAAATTTAAAAATTATAATATTGGGCATATTATAATATTTATGAAGTTAATTTAAAGTTCACTGTTTAAAAAAATATATAAAAAGTATTTACGAAGGTCATAACCAATAGGCCATTACTCTGTACTTTAAAATAATGATGTTGGTAGCGACCCCTCATTACTATGTAATATATGATGTAATGACAACCTATTACACAATTTCAAAAAGATTTTGTTGGGTTGTTATAAATATATCAAATAAGCCTTCAATAAACCAAAAATATTTTTTATGAATACAGCAGAATATTTTTAAAAGTTAAATAATATAAGTTATTGTACATATTTAGGTCATAAAATTGGAAGACGTAATATTATAGTACTGGGTTTCAAACATCCGTGCTGATTTTTTTTTTTTTTTTTTTTTTTTTGCCAAATTGGACAATGCTAAGGTCAGGTACACTTTACGTTAATAATTTTTAAATTATCATTGAGACATATGGATGGATATACTTAAGTAAACGTCAGGGTTTTAATGATCCATATAAAAATATAAATTCTTTTCTATGCTTTCATCTAAATAGTTAACAAGCTTTAAATATTTTATAAATAAAAAATTTATAAAAAAAAACAAACAAGCCATTGAGAAATTATGGGACATATCCAAACCTAACAGCGAAAATAACGTAACTGACATATTTTTCGAAATTGATTTTAATAGAGAATTGTTCTCCAGCCTCCAACACTTTACCTCGTCTGTTAGATTATACAAGCCACTCAGTTTGATCGTAAACCTCACCCACGTTTTTGTGTGGCTTTAAAAATAACGTAACTGACATTAAAAAAAATGTGAGATTCACCGAATAATTAACGAATTAAATAAATGAATTACATAATTATAACAAGCAACTGAAAAACTATTCGCTATAAACAAACTCATTGTCACGACATACTCACAGAAAAAGAAAACTCAAATTAACGAAGTCATTTCTGAAGTTTTACTATCAAAACTTATCCAAATAGTTTATGCAAACTTACTGCCAATAACACACCTCTTATATTTGTATTTAATGATTTTCTAATTGTAACTTTTCTTAAGAAATAACAAAACAGTCCAATGCTTGGCTTGACATGTAAGTTTGGAGTTTGTTCGCAGTGAAACTGAAAAATTTGATATAAATTATTATTTACTTTGTGGAAAACGTTTATTTGCAAATTTACGCAAAATATTTGATGTGGTCAATTAAATAAGTGTTGAATCTAGCTTACTAAAATTCAATTTAAAAAACAGATTTAGAAAGCTACTCCTTTAAAATTGTATTCTATGTGTTACGTTAATTTTACGCTCACAATTTAGTCTAACCTGTTAAAAATATAGAAGACAAATTTAACAAAATGTCAACAAAAAAAGTTCCATATAGAAAATTAAGGTAAAACTAATTTATAAATTGCATAAGATCATTGGCAGTCTACATTTAAATATTCTCTTCAATAAAATTTGGTTATTAGGGGTTATGTCATTTTAGCTGTTAAGGCTCGATATGTCAATAATGCATGACATACCAGAATATAAATATTGTTGCATATATTGAATATTATGGATCGCTATGAAACTCTATGTCAATTTAATTAAGTATACCAGTGCGTTTATCTGTTAAGCAAAATTTTTAATTTTTATATGTTTTTCTTTAGCGTTGTCAAACCGGAAACAGTTGTAAGGAATGCCTTTGAACAAGTTGTCCATCACAAATTCCAAAATAGTCTGCTAAACCAATCATGCGATTTAAAAAATAAAAACTATTTTATAACCATATTTTTAGTAAGATTATTAACAAAAATTATAGGAATTATGTATTACTTTTTACAAATTACAAAATTTTAAGCTTTTGTGGTACCCCTTTCGTCAATGCTTTCAATACCACTTTCCTTTTAAATGTTTGACATTTTTGAGTAACATCCTTATCCTGCAATTTTGATGTACTATACTATAGTTAGTGTTAGTTACAGTTTTCCTTATTGTTTACATACCAGAGACTGGGATAACCTGGGAGCGACCTTAATAAGAAGGTTCAATGCGCTGGTGCATTTAAAGTCATTTAACAATACGGTCTTAATTTATCTTTTAACAAAAGTTTGGATTTGCTTCTCAAGGCACTAAAAGCACTTCATTGTTTAAGTACAACTTAAACGCCACTCCGCTGTAACGACAAGAAGCTAGGTCGGGCCACAATTAGGAGACATTTCATGCTAACAAAATGTTTATATAACTTATTCCATAATTCTTTTATATACGTTTCCAAATTGATTAAACTTGCCGTCACGACACAAGACACAAGAATTTTTTAGTAAATTTTATTAACCTTATTTTCCCCTAAATTTGTCGTCTACATTTCTCTGTGAGTCTACAACGAAATATTTCTGGCTTGGAACCTGTGAGAAGTCAACTAAAACTTACGTGCTATCGTCCACAATGCAGCTATTAAATTTTTCAAAGAAAGCATTCTTTAATTTTTTGTTACGTTGCTTACACCGTTTTTTATCTAGAACTTTCTTTAACACGGCATTAATTTTGATCGCCTTATTTTGTTCACAAATGCTGTTTCTTTTCTGTTAGAACCTGCCTTTCGAGGGATTTTTAGGTCGTCATTAAACTTATCAGGAGTTTTAGCAAACGTTTTTGGGCCCTGTTTTAGTTCCCTAGCTATTCTTTATCTGTCCATTGAGGGTAATTTTTAAAAATTTTCACAAAGTTTTTTTTTTTTAATTTCTAGTTAGCTGGATATTTTGAGTCGAATGAAAGCTTCTATCGCGAAAATTTAATATGTAAAACAAGGTATATTAATAAGGTACTCGTACATAATCAGTTGATTGTAGGATCCCAGCAAAATCTTTACTTACCTAGTAAGTTAGCAAGTAATATTGGAGATACACATAAACTAGTTACTTTTCGACCGAATAACTACTTATTTTTGTTTGAGTTGTCCCAGAAATCATGACCCTCGCTTACAAATGAACTTACAAAAAGCAATAAAATAAGTAGTTACCAATAAAGCTGAATTATAGCTGGATATTTTTATACTGTTGCAATACAAAAATATAACCAATAGGCCATTACTCTGTACTTTAAAATAATGATGTTGGTAACGACCCCTCATTACTATGTAATATATGAAGTAATGACAACCTATTACACAATTTCAAAAAGATTTTGCTGGGATTTACAAGTAATGACCAGTTTTTAATAAATTGTCTAAATTTGTCAAATTTTATGTTTTATTTTCTACAAAAATAATTTGTAGTTGCCGTTGGTTTAAAATGTTTTGAGAAAAACCAAACCGAGAAAATAAAGTTTTAAAAAATTATAGTATAAAAGGAATTGTGTGACATATACAGACATATATTGTTTATATGCGATGCATTACCTTATGAATGTGCCTTGATATAAAATTTTTGTATATTTAGTTTTGCAGAACAAACCTCTGTGAATTTGAGTGTTTTTTTAAAAAGTTACTCCAAAAGAAGTGATGGACAGTTTTTGTTTAAAACACAGTTTTTTTTAAATTATTACTCTGATATTTATTCATATGGCTTTCAATACACTCACATATGTATACATTATATAGCTAATAAAATAATATTTAAAAGAAATTTATTAACCATTAAATGTAAGTTTAATACCTCAGATAAACCTCAATATGGACTAATTACAAGTAAAATACCGCTTTTCTTTACACTACCTCTTGATGTTAGAAAAATTATAAAAAAAGAAATACATGTTGTGTCTTAGTTTGATTTTAAAATACTTAAATAAAAATAATTGGTACTGATTGTAAGGAAACACCTGTAACTAATGTTATCTTGAAATCGATCGTCTTAAAAAGAATAACTAAACTTTTTCATATTTTATTTATTCATTTATGCACATCAATGTTCTTAAAAGAAATTATTTATATGCACATATATTAACACAGAAAACAAATTTAAATGTATCGGCCATCATCTGCTGTGTTTCTACATAATTTATTTTAGTAACATGGCTCTAGTTATAAATGCACGAAAATCTATTCCTCTTTCATCGCTATAATACTTCAACTGTGTTTGTAAAAGGACTCTTCAAAAATAACGAGTCGTTGTTGGTAGTATGTTAAGGTCATGATGTTTTAAGCAAAGTCTGGCAAATTTTATTTTTAATTTTTTGTTTAGTCATTGAATCCAAATCTCTATGACAAACTTTACGATTGGCATCTTCTTTAAGGCCCATTATTATAACTTGCTAAAGAGCAGAATTTTGTCGGACAGTTAAATGGTTTTGCATTATAAACCCTTAATATATTATTTTTTATCCATTAAATATTATTAAAGTTAACAGGAGAGGGCGAAGGTGCTTATTAACGACAGTAGGGTAACCAACTCTATTGACTCTCTCGAACACCGTCGCAATGTGGGTTGTGTTTCACTCTTCTATCGATATTACAATGGAATATGCTCCGATGAGATAAGGGAACTTGTTCCTGAGAACCGCAATTTTGCACGTAATACTCGTTTTTCCAGAAGAGCACACCCATATGTGGTCGATTGGCCAGTGGATCGAACTACATATTACAGGGAAAATTCGTTCTTTAGTCGTACTGTTCGTATCTGGAACAGACTCCCCGCTGAAGTTTTTCCAGCCACTTACAATCTGGAAAAGTTTAAATCAAATGTCCACAAACACTACTTCCTTTCTCCTCCTACCCATAACCTATTTTCCTGATACCAACACAATGCATGCATGAATAGGGGACATCCCCTGAGTGTTGTATATTAAAAAAAAAATAATAATAATAACAATAAAAAATGGTGGTTGTAATTATGCAAAGTTGTTTATCGGGCAGACAAAATCCTACCTTTAACTAAAGGCAAGTTGTAAAAATAGCCCTTAATGTTACAACTTTTAATCTTTAAATCAAGGTATTTGAACGTGATCAAATTTTTTAAATTCTTATTACAATCTGTATATCAAAATCATCTCTACGGTAACATGTCTCCTGAGTTAGTGTCAGACCAAGGTGTATTGTTAGTACGGGGTAGAGAGATGGGACCAACACCTCTGTTTTGAAGTTAAAACTTGAGAGATCAGGGACTCGTTGGAAAGGTAATTCCTAAAATACGACTCTTCAACGTTTAGTAAATAAATTCCTCATGATCTGTTTGATAAGCTAACAAATATCGCTTGTACATCTAAAAACGCCAAATAGACCGGAAAAATTTCCGTTGTCCGTAAAAATGTGTAATCGGTTTTATGAACGATGTTGCTTGCATCCCTATACTGAAGGCATGAAATTTGTATGGCGAAGTACCGCTTTTATTGCTTCTATTGTTCTATTGCTTTATATTAAAGTCATAGATTTTCTTTTATATAATTTTTTATTATTGCATTTAACGAGTAACAATTTCAGGTTTAATTTCGTTCAATGCTAAATGATTATTTTTGTTTATAAATTGTATACTTTAGCGATCGGTAATAATAAAGTTATTTTTACTCATTCAAACAATTTCTGTTTAGTTTCATTCCATGTTACTAATTAACCACTTGTTCTATTCTTTAATATTGACTTATTACTACAATTTAAATAACTTTGCAACAACAATAATAATTCTTCTTGTTATACGAGCTTGAGTAGTTAAGACACGTAAATACAACGTGAGTACGAAAACTTTCAAAGCATATTGAAGTTTGTAAATGAAAGGCTTACTCAAAGAGTTCTTAATTTTCTCCCTTACAAACCGGTTTCGTATTAAGAAAAGGATGAATGCACTTGTAATTGATTAATTTGTACAATTTTCCATTAATTTATTCACTTACAGCACCAAAGTTAAGCTGTTTTGAAGCGCATATAAACGTACTTCCATTTTGAAATTGAATATAAGTGCTTCATAATACTTAAATTGTTTTTAACTGGGTTGTTTCTAGGATCGCTGGAGTCATGATTTTAATATAAGATGTTCCACTTCGTAGGTTTCTATTTTGCAATTAAAAAGCGCTTACGTCATTCCTACCATAGGCAGGTCTTTCTCTTGCGAACTGCTGAAAAAGGTAACAGTATGTAAGGGAGAAATCTCTCGGACCTTCTCTGAATTGAGTGCAAAAATCTTGCGATTTTAAAATGCTAGACTCATTTTTGTGTGATTGTATGAAGTCGCAGGTGTATGCCAATGAGCTATAATTTTGTAAAGTCAACATAAGCCAGTCTAATAGATAAACGTCAGCGGAAATTTTAAAAGTGACCTTTTCGCCAAGTCGCCATGCATAAAAATAAAATGTACCACCTCACACATGGCCATTTCAATATGACACGTCTTTATCGAAAAATTTTTTTAATTAAACGCAAAAAACATTAGTATAAAAAACATAAGTAAAAAAAATAACTTTCAGTACCAATTGAAAATATTGTATAATAATAAACTAACAATTTTCGAAATTTTACAAAATAAGAAAAAACTAAAAATATCTTTTTTTAAAAATATTTATATAAAAATTGTATAACCTACAATACCTCATTAAATAAAAGCAGTTTCAAAATCGAATGCAAAGTTTTTATGCAACTCTTTATTACGAATTATCAAATAAAACTCTTATTTAGGCAAATTTTTGTTAACATATTAATAAAATATATATTATTAAATAAATACTTAATTACAAAATATATAATAAATATACATAATGAACAAACAAAATCAGCATATCTTATAATTTACAAAAAAAAAAAAAATACTTGTATGTACATAAATATTTACATAAAAACTCCCCTACCCGCAGGAAAGACCGAAATTGATTAATTATTTTTTACATTAAAGTAATTAAGATTTTACATTATTTTATTTAATCTTATTTGTCTTAAAAAAGTCTTTTTATTCTTTTATTTTTTTTTTTTCTTATTAGATGTCACTATTATTGACAACTTTATATAGACTTTGATAAATGATGAAAATATTTCAAAACATCTGGTTGTTAGTGTGATGGTTTTGCTTTAAGATTTATTTACCTAGTATTCGAGTAATTTATTTCCAATGTGAAAAATAAGAATTTAAACATAACCGTTCTTAGAAACAGTCAAATTTGGTTCGAAATAATGTAAAATGTTATTTTGATGAAGTTACAACAACATATAAGAATTGTTTTGTGAAAACTTCAGTAAAACAAAAACATATTTTATATTTCCTATTTCTTCAATTTAAAAAATAACATGTTTTTGCAATTTAAAAAAAAAGTTGTATTTCCCATCCCTGTATAGAGCCAATAGAACACTTTAAAACTACAAACTACATTATTCAACAAAAACTTGTAAGAAAAATTACCTTCAAAAGTCATAAAATTATACAGTTACGTTACGTAGCAAATTTACGTACCCTAACGTAACGGTACGTTGCGTATTCAAGTTAGCGCGATAAAACGAAAACGCTATCAATTTGTTTTAAATGTTTTGAATATGGGAGTCGTTTTTGTGTTTTGCTTATTCAAAAATTGATACATTTTTACTGTCCACAGTAGAGTGCCGCTTTTCCGTGCGCTTTACGATAAGAGAATGTACAGTCAGTCAATTAACATTTTTATAACTTCTGCATTAAAATTAGCAAATAAAAATCTAAATTTTTTGCCCTACAATATTGCATCAGCTAAGAAAAAATATTTAGACATAAATAAATGTTTAAAAAAAAAACGTTTTAAAATATATTAATATATAAAATATATGTACGAGTTAGCCCATTTATAGGTCCATTTCTTTAGGTTATTCGATTGAAAAACATTTGGCTCAACAAATTGATGGTTTTACGTGTTCTATTGCACATTCCTGTTAGAATTTCTTCTCCACCAAATGATTTGCAATGACAAGAAGAATAAAAATTTACGAATCGCGAGACCGAGTTGCTGAGCAAGTCGTTATATCGATAAACTCGATTCCTGTCACACTCGCGTCTACAGCGTCGATGGCTTCCTCTTTTCGTACATTACGAGTTCGATTGGAATGAACATTGTCCAAAACAGTAAATGTAATTTTGAATCGGTACAGAGTGTTGCGTATAAGCTGCTCTGATGCACGATTATGCGCACCGTAAACATGATGAAGTGATGACTATAACACGAATTTTGGAAACAACTTTGTTATGGTGTAAGTCTTTGCATTGTGATTTGCCAAAGTATGAACATTGAGCTATCATAATCATTCAGTGTCTAAAAATTAATGAAAATTTTCGCCGACAAAAGTGGTTGGCGCAGATCGCTGTTAATTAAATGTTTTTGCTTATACTTATTATTCTTCCGTCATAATTTAGTTCTGGTCGGGTCAAAAGGTCGCTCGTTATTGCCATTATCGTTTAAGGGCAAACAGGTCGTCCTTTTTCATTTGGCTTTGAAAGTTTTCTATCTCACTGTCACTTGGCGTCACTTAACTGTGTTGTAATATAGTTTCTAGACTATTCTACAATTAACTGCGGGTTTTTAATTGGATTAACTAAACTCATTTAATTATAATTGGAGGATTATCATTTAAACTCCTTTACATGCAACTGGAGGGGTTCCATTAAACTTATTCTTGGCTTGCGGTGCCCGATCCAATGTTTTTTGTAACTGGAGGAGTAGCATTAAACTCAGTTTTATTTATTGTTCAAGTGTCTCCGACTTCCTATGCAGACGTAAAGGTCGAACCAACTTGCGTTTCCCTGGCATTTTGGTAACGACGTACCTATACCAATCAATTTTAGAATTAAATAAAATGTTTTATCTTGTCTTTGAAGAAAAAAAAAAAAACAAAATCTTTTATATGTAGTGGTTTACTCTACAACAGCCAAATCGTACTTTTCACACAAACCAGCTATCATTTCGGTTGTTCGCTTTTTTTTTTTTTTTTTTTTTTGACAATGTTAAAGCAATTATTTATTGTAATAATTGTTTTGTTTTGATTAATGAATTTTTATTTTAAACGTTTTCGGGTTCTTTTCTTTTTTTATTTCTTCCTTTAAAAATTAAACCCCTCAGCCTATTCCTTTCTAAATAAATTAAGTTACAAAAATATACAATTGAAACTTAAATTAATTATAGTAAATTATACTCAATAAAAACAATGCAAGCATTTATTAAATTAAGTACCAAATATATCCTTAGTCTTAAATATTTAAGTAAATCGAACTATCAAATATGCAATATTAATTTTAAATTCTATTTATAAAAACTCTACTAATAATAGCTTAATTTAAACGAAATAAAAATATTTTTAAAATACTTTTTAAATTATTATCGAAAAAAGAAACGCACACATACACATATAAAAATAATTTAGAACTAAATATTTAGTCCCTTAAATATATACTAAAAAAAAATCAATAATTAACTAACCAACTGAAAATGTGTTTTAATTTACGGGGACCTACAAATTAGGAAAATTAAAAACAAAATCATTAATATTACTATTTGCAGGATCGAAACAGTGTGTAATGGTATTTCTCAGATACTTTTAATTACTTTCTGCCGTAATGTTTTCCTCAGTCGAAACGTAATTTAACATTGTGTTTTATATAGAAAGCAATCTCATGCTTTTAGAATTGTTAACAAAGATTAAACATTAATTGTGTTGCCTATATTTAGGGGCATAAAAAGCCTAATAAATTACAATGGTATTTATTACAAAAAACGATAATCAAACATACATTTTCTTGTTTGTTTATTAAATACAAGTTATTTAAGAAATACAGGTGCTTCAGTTCATTGTTTGCTGTTTTAATGGCAATCTTTTTTTTTTAATAAAAGTTGTAGATTGAAAAAAATCTGTTTCAAAATGTGCAGGAAATTGAGGTACGTGTGTATATGAAAATTAAACATGGAAAGTTTTATTACCATTAAATCTGTGACAGGAACGAATAACTGTTTAAGTCGACATAAGCTTAAAATGAAATCATAAGACCATTGCAATCAAGCCATTTAAAACTGTCACAAGCGACTATTTTGAACTATTTTAAACAATTTTACAGGAAGTTTTGGCTTAAATTCTTATTGGCTATTTTTTTAACGAACAATATAATTTGGAACAGCAACTTATTTTAAGGTTTAATTTAACGAAATTAACAAAAACTGACATGCTTTTTAACTAATTAATAACAGAATTCCTGTAATAAATAGTCTTTGTTTAAAAAAAAAGATCAATTTATAAAAATCAACTCAAAAATTTAAAAGTGATTTTCTGAAAAAATATAAAAATAGACACAAGCGGTTTTTCCTTATTTTCACGGAAATAGAGCGTTGATTTTGAGGTTGAGTTTTTTATTTTACAATTAAAATAAAGTTTTATTTTGAATGTTGTTGTTCTTGGGATGCCGCTTATAACGTTTTATTTGCTTATGTAAGAGAACCATTAATTTAAATTTACATGGAAAAATTACTTCCAACACGTATAAGGGCCATTATTATATGCGAAGTTCTGAAATAATGCAACCATGTGCTATCTTTTTAAAGTCGATTGCATTCATGTTAAAGAGATAAAGTTTTTGTTCTTTACAGACTGCATCATATAAAAGTACTAAAATTTATTTTCATAAAATAGTTTATTTATGCAACAAAACCAAATTAAAAGCGATTGCTCAATTCACAACCTTTTGAAAAAGTTGTATGTTGTAAGAAATTCATTTCAATTGGTGAATTCACTAGGTGTCCTATTTGTCGTACTGTCATAATGTCATAATTTCTCTAAATACTTTAAAATGTATAAAAAGCATTTTTAAATATTTTTGAAATTTTTAAAAATTATGACAAAACGACACTTAGGACACCTTATGAATTCACCAAATGTATTAGACAATAGGATTAATTTTTCTACCTCTGATAGGTTTTTAATTGACTATATGTTTTTAGGACATAATATTTTAAATGCATTCCGAATTATATGTTACAGAATGTTTAAAAATGACTTCCGGATTACCAAACAATTCGAATTTTTAGTGTTCACATTATCGAGGTTATACTGTACATCGAATATTTAAAATTTTTAAGAATCGATGTACAACAAACACATTTTTTAATCTTGCATAATATTTCTTACTTTCTGCTACAAAAACTTATAATTCCTTTTATAATTGCAATGTCCCTGAATATATAACTAATATTTGAATAATGGTTTTTTTATATTTTCGGGAAAACCCATAAAGTTGCATTTTTATTAATCTTCTTCATTATAAACATTAAATATTTATATCATTTTTCTTCACGGGAAACATTAAAGATTTATATTATTTTTTATATTTAAACATATTAACTAATAAATACAAACGTACGTGTTGACATAAATGCGTGTCTATTTAAAATCCTACTTATCTCCGCACTATGGTTTGGTTGACCACTTTGCGTGACCAAAGTTATTAAATTAAAGACAAAACTGGAAGTATAAATAATTTAATGCATTACTTTAAATCTTTGCGCCTTAATGTATTTCCTGTTTTGGTGCTTCTTTCTATCTTATTCAGAAATAAATTTTGTCATTTTAGAAAGAAAAGACTCTTCTCAAAACACTTCAAACCGCACAGTGTTTAGAAAATCAATTCTCAATTTAAACACATTTTATGTTTACCAAATTTCACTTGAAAAACGAAAAGTTATTTTACCTACTACATCATTGTTTTCTACTTTTTTATATGAAATTTTTACCATGTATATCTTATATAAAACTTTTTTGAAACATAACCGTCCGGGCAGAAAAATACAAATAGTAAGACGCTGTCCCAATGTTGATGGTGGTATGACAGCATCATGTCGTCACAATGTTGAAATTATAACGCCAAATGAGCGTTTCCACACGCAAAGAAAAAATATGGTTGTGGTAATCATAATCGAAGAGCAACATACTATGATTGAATTGTATGATTGTGGTTAAAACAAATAATGGTTACCAATTATCATTATTATGTTTAATTAAAGTATAATTCAATATTCTTTTAGATGACTATAATTGAAATCGACAATTTTTGCTTTTTTACGGTAAATTTTTGTCTTTTGCTGTAAGTTACATATATTAATTGTACTTACCTTTTTAATTGCAATCTTTGTTCGAAATTTTTTTTACTTTCTCGTTTATTTTTTTAATTTTTTTAAAAATCCTTGTGAATTTTTTGACATTTCATCTCTTTTAGAATAAAAAAAATTTATTCAGCAAGAAGAACAGTTGAAATCAAACTATTATTAAAGAAAATCATAGCTTGATTGCTTTGTAATCATACTGTTGTTCAGCAAGAAGAAGTGCAGTTGAAATAAAACTATTATTATTAAAAAAAAAAGTTATAGCTTGATTGCTTTGTAATCACACTGTTGTCTCATCTATTATTTAATGATTATTTGTAATTTTAAAGGCTTTTGAATATAATGTTATTTTTGTCGGATTAGTTTTTTTTTTAAATCATACTATTTGAAATGATAACCATATCGAAATTTTTACGAAAAGTAAACATTAAATGATACAATGCAAACAAATGCTTGATTATCGTGACAACTTATGCTTGTTTTCAATAGCCAAATATTGTTGTAGAAACTATAATATGACCATCGTGATAATGTCGGAACCATGGTTTTTCTTTGAGTGCAGGATCTTATAAACATAAATTTACGACATTGATCTGATGTTAATAAACTAAAAATAAAGGATGATGCCTAGCAGCAACAGCATATCGCCTCTATATGATTAAGTAGTGGGTGCAGATCCTTGTTATTATGGTCGTGGTGATACATAATATTTAGAAAATTCATCATTACTGCCTCGGCGTATATAAAAATTTGTTTTCTTTTTACTCTTTAATACCTTCTTAACCAAATTTTTATATCTTCTACTAATATTGCATTTAATAATTCCCTATTGTTTGGAAATAACAAAAAAAACCGAAAACTGAAAGTAGTACTCTTCCAGATCATAGTGCAACATTTACACACATACCATATTGTTCATACACGTGTAGTATTTAATAAATTTTCGTATATAAAAACAAATTTTTAAATTGTACTAAAAAGAAATCTATGGGTACCAGTTAATATTTGTCTACTTGTGAACAGCTTTAGCCTTGAAATATCCTTAATATTTTATACGAAATATAATTATAAAAGTATGCAACATTTGTTTTAGTCTATTTTCTGATACAGACATTGCTTAATCATCACTCAGTTGGAGAGTATGTATGCTGTATTATAAAAATTACATGTTTTTTATAAGTTATAAGTTTTTATAAGAAACATAAAAATAAAATTTCAATGAATGTCAAAAAAAATCGTAAAAGGAATTGAAACTTTATTTATATTTTTCCCAAAAGTATACTTTAAAAATTTTTTCGCAAATTAAGTTCAAACTTTCTAACATCACAATTTGAAATTTAATAGTGTTGGACTTGTGGCAAAAAAAAAATACAATTCAATTTAACTGGAAATCTATACAAAAAATTGTTACTTCTGACCTTCCTTCTGCTCCTTTTTATTGTTTATCATCTGATTGAACCCATTTTTTTTCTCTTTTCTTTTATGCTGTTATTACTTATGTGGTAGATAAGAGTAAACACTGGCCTAATCAAATTTACATATTTGTAGTAGCCCAAAATCCCAAAAGGAAAATGTTGATTATTTATTGTATGATTGTAATACAACTCAACAAAAGAAGGAACATTTTCGATAATAATAAAAAATAAATAAAAAATAATAACAAGTTTAGTAAATCGTTATAATTTCCGGATATTAAGCTAACATCTGGAATTGCTTAATTGCCTAAAAGAATTAACTGAAATCAAATAAATTATTTATTTGGCCTGGGAGCAGGAACACAAGCCGCAATGTTTATTTTTTGCCTGCCTAGATGCCTGCCACCTTTCTAGCAAAACCGTTTAATCATTTTACCTTAAGGCCATAATGTACAATGTATCGTTTTTATGCACATAAATATAAAGTTAACATAATTTACGTTGTATTACTTTTCTAATTAATTTTCTTTTTTTCCTACCCATTAGCTATAATTAAAAGTTTTCTTTATATAATTTGGTTCAATCATTCGAAACTGCAAGATTTTTTACATAACTTCAGCATAAGATGATGTATTTGAAACTTTTAAAACCAATATGAGCAATTAAACTTTACCATAGAAAGTGCTGCGTCGCACACATCAGGTTTACTGAATCAGTTTTATTTTTTTTTTTAATTTTATTTTGAATCTATATTTATAAATTTTTTTCGTTTAACGGTTAAGAAAAGAAAAATACGAACTCGACTATGCGAAAAGAAGGAAACAAATAAAACTGCCTAGTACGGTCAAGTCTGTACTCCTTTTATTCTCTTTGCCTCCCTTTTAAATAAATTAAGACTTGACGAGACTTGATCTGCAGCCTAATTCTGTATGTAAACCCCTAAAAAATATATTTAAAGAATATATACTGGCCAAAACTCTCTAAATAAATTTTTTAAAGTTCTAGCGATTGAGATTTAGCTTTAGCGACATACACAATAAAAATGGGCCGTTTACTTAAGGGTTCAGGCTACAAAAATCTCAAAATATATTTTTGAGTTTTGGCGATAGAGGTTTAGCTTTAGCGTGTTACATAATAAGGCTGATAATGTGTGTGTCCTAGACAATGATTTAAAATCAAAGATTTTTGTATCTCCTTTAAAAAAATCCTACCAAAATAATTTTTTATTTATCCCAGGATTTTTTTCGTGATAGTTTTTTACGTATTTCGGATTTGCTTGCTCGCATTTAAAAATATATATATGTACTATATACAAGTATATGTAAAATAATTTATTTTTGCATTAACTATTTTTATAAAAAAATAATTTTTTTAAAAAAATTTTTTTTTTCAAATAGTCACTTCAATAAAAAAAACGGAGTGTAAAGGCCTCATTAGTCTTTACTTTCTGTTGTCGTTTTGTGACGTGCCATTCTGCTGTTTAAGTTTTGTAGTTACTTCTTCTGTAAAAACTTACCTGCTTTACTTTTTAAGATAACCTTACAAGAACAAGCTTATTATATTTTTTGTATATTTTTCTCGTCAAAGTCCATACATAAAAAAGAAATTTGTAGTGTATGATTTCATATATAAGCAAAGAGAGTCTATCTGTTGTAGCCACCTTTAAAATAAAGGCATGTTAATAACAGCTGTTTCTCTTTCAATGGCCGTCACTTAACGTTGAATTCTATTTTCGACAGATTTGTCCGCATCAGAACAGAATGAAAAAGTAACAACAAACCACACATACAGATTTTCAATTGAACAGAAACAAAACAGCTGATTCATAACAGCACAGAACGTACAAACTAATTCTGCCTTAAGGAGTAATATATAAAAAATCTTCAAAAATAGAAAACGTGATGTTTTTTCTACTTCTCTTTCTTCCCTACCCTGTTCGTCTTCAAAAAAAATAAACGTCATGATGTCTATTTCAAATTTTAAATCATCGTATTAACCAAGTTTTAGTTTTAAAAGTTCAAAATATTATATTAAAGTGAAACTTTTTTGATGGGATTAACGGCAATAAATATAAAATACTGTACAACTGTCTCAAGTGGATTAATTCGTACTTGATGAACAGAAAGCAAAATGTTCTTTTGAAAAATATTAATTTTAAACTGTGCAGTACTTGGATTTATAAAACACTGGCCGAAGGAGTTTACTGGCCCATATATAACAAAACAAAGATATTATTTTCCGACGTTCAACGTTTATAAAAATGGAATTGAATCTGGGCAAAAACAGTTCTTGTTATTTTGCCCTTAAAGCCTACAGTAATGCATGCACTAAACCTACTGGCTTATACTAGTAGATTTGCTCTTATAAAGTCGACAATGTTAAAATGTCGAAGAACAATGCTAAAAGTTACGTTTGTTCTCAATTTAATAAAAGGAAATGTAGGGTCTGATTTCTTGATTGCCAACATCTGTTCTAATGTACCATCTCGTACTATGCGTTATTTTAATCCACTATTAATCAAAGTTTTCAAAACAAATTATGCCAACTCTGATCCGTTTTTTTCAGAATTTATTCTGAGTTTAATAAACTATTTATAATATTTGGGGGATTTAAATGGTTGTCATAAAGTCATGTGTTTTAATATAATAGCACGACACGACTTACTGCTGTCCAAAACCTCTCATAATTTAGTGTGCTATTTCAAATTGGAGTCAGCTGTTTAAAAAGAAGCAGTTGTATATATTTAAATTAAAAATGTCAAAAACGATAATAATAATCTGTTTGTGCGAAAATTATTATAATTGTAATAGCTGGCTCAAGTTAGTATAAACATATTTGCATCGCTTTGAATTTGAATGAACCGTTTTGTAGGTGATGAAGACAAGGAAAAACAAGCTAATGAAATGTTTTTAATAAACATTGCTAGTAAGAATAGATAAATGGCAGCAATGCGTATTAAGAAAATTCTACGATAATAGATTTAATCAGATGGTTCGGTTTCGACCGTAAGAATTTGTCTATATAATGGATTTTATAAAAAAAAAACGATGATGTATTTAATACAAATCCAAAAACGGCATACATATTTTTAAACACCTGGATTTTTAATTTTTACTTATTAAAAAGTTATAAAAATGTAATTAAGGTGATGTTTTAAAACTGTTAAGGCATACTTACAAACTTATTGCACACATATATCATATATGTATCAATGACAACGGCGTGTGAATATTATCGCCGGCTCGAATAAATAGTTTCAACTGTTCGGCTCAGATTTTTATTTAAAAGTAATAAACATAGAACAAAAAATCTTGAAATTTTAGGACTTCTTTCTTTGAAGTACAACAACATATTTTTTAAACTAGTATAAAATATTAGCAAATTATGACAATATGACTTGATAGCATACTATTTTAATACCCCAATTGATTTTTCTTTACACGTTGATTTTAAAATTCTATAGTAAATTTAGTTTTTAATAACTAAATATATGTAAATAATAGGTATGTACTGTTTAAAAGTCTGAGGAGAATTTCGAATCCATTAAATAATATAAAAATAAAATTAGAAAATTTTAATTTTTTACAAATTCTTTACAACATATAAAATTATTTTGAAAATAAAACCTCTACCAAAAGCAAAATTTCCCACAACTGAAATCACTTCCCAAACAGATAAGACAAGTTTGTCAAGTATTTATACTAGTGTAAGACTAAAAAATGCTGTTTAATTTAAAGCTTCAATTTTATTACAATTATAAAAATATTTGATATCTGTGAAAGTTTTTTTTTTTATCAATTCAGTTAAGTAACATAGAAACTGATATATGGAAAAAAATTAAGACAAAGAAATCCTGTCAACAGAACACATTTTAAACAAATATGACTAGACATCACATCTATGTATGTATTTCTACCCTGCTGATGAAGTAACTAGTATGTGGTAAGAAATATACTAGTTGCCTTTAACTTTAGACTAGTTACACATCTGTTCTCTTTTTCATCATCACACTATAATTTTAATCTGCAACAAGAAATTTAACCCAACAATTTAAGTATCAAGCGTTTTGAAATCTTTCTTATCTCTGCGGAGATTTGAACCAGGATATTTTGGTTTTGAAGTTTCACGCTCTAACCACTAAACCAACACACTATTATTTAAAATTAATATTAATAAGATTTTCATTTAAAAAATAAATTTTTGCAATGACCGAATGGTGAGTTTGTTTCTTTCCTGTCAATGCGTGTGAGATCTATCACTACTGCTACAGTCTCGTTACAACTTTAAAACCTAAAACTAGTTACAAATTTAGCTACAGGGTAATATCAGCATGTGTGTCTGTTTATCTAAGCATTTCTCAAAATTCTTAAAATTGACACTAATGACTTGACTTGATATCGATATTATAAAACAAATGGCAAAAATAATAAAAAGAAGAAAACAGCAACATTTGTGCCGAATAATATTTGTTTGATTTTTTTCCCCCCTTTTCTTTTGTAAATAAAGTTCTTTGAACTAAGTATGTACACTTATCCACTTTTCCTGAAAATAATCAATATATTACTGTGAAACTGAAAGTTTAATATCCTTAAACTAAACATGCATGTGTGGCAGTACTACTCCCTCACACTCTTAATAAATATGAGAGCAATAACAAAGATCCTCTTAATACGTAATCATAATTGAGTGTAATATTACAGACATTTCAGAAGCTTTTTTATACGGCTCCCTATTGGTGACAGTTTGTCAATACATTTGTAATAATTATTTATTTAAATTCTTAGTGATATTCAAAAGTTGGTTTTTACAGATGAACAATTTTAAAATAGAAGAAAAAAAACTTAAGTTAAATAATAAAAAAAAATTTGCTTTATCGGAAGTTTTAATTAATATTGTTAGCGTTTAAATAAGGTTTCAAACATATAACTCGGTCGTTTGGTTCGGATATAGCGAATAGGTAAAAAAATTTTAAGCATTATTTAAGTATCTTGGCAAAAATGCTTACACATTTGTCTCTCAAGTCATTAAAAGTTGCTTATTTTCAAAATCCAATAGTGTCATTCAAGCCCATAAAAAAATAATCCAAATACGTTAAATTTCACAGACTATGTAGCATTAATAGAATAATTTAAAAAAATAACTGTTTGTAAAGCCGATGCTTTTTTACGCTGTAGGGCATATGACGCCATTCTGTTGGAAAACCAGTTTTTAGTAAAAATTCCAACTATGTTAGGACCAAAATACAAGTTGGTGATAAAGTTGTCATCCAACGTTCTTTGATTGTATTTTTTTAAAAAATCAAGAAACTTTTTTTTTTCTTTTGAATCGTATTTACTTCAGGTCAAAATTGCTTATGCCATATTGACTTTTTATTTTACAAATATCAAAGCACAACTCTGTGGTTTTCATGGGCAACCGCGTATGTTCATTTTATACGATTTTGAGTTAATAATGCCATATTGCTTGGTTTTAGACGGCCTCTACTTTGTTTTAAAAAATTCTTAAATAAGATGGACCCATTCCGATTATTTTATAGGCATAACAACGTAACTTCTATATATATATATTAAAAAAATCGTGAAGCACTAACACGGTTTTGTAGCTCTCCTTAAAAATTTGATTTTAAGACACGTGGTTGCTTATGAAAACCACAGAACTGACAATTACCGCCGCTTGCAAAAATTATAGAACCCTGCGATAGGGTTATGACTTTCGGGCCCCATTGTGTTTAATAATCATGTGTCCACACTGTTCGCTGTTGACGGAAACATTCTCGCCAGTGAATATTATTTTTAAATTTTTAAGGACTACTTATTGCTCCAGTTCTTAAAGAGCACACATTGATATTTTATGAATTTAACTCACTCCAAATGCCTCGATTTTATTTATAGACATGCTTATTTAGCAAAAAAAAAAAACTGCATCTCTGAACAGGATGTTTTGAATATTTCGCACGTTGATATTCCTGAACTAAATTGCAAGCGTTGTTTTGGCTTTAGCCTATTCATAATTAAATATCAACGCAGATTTAACAACTGTAAGGCAATTTTAACTCTGTCGAAGAAAAAACTCCATAAAAACATGCGAAGCAAGAATTATTTGCCACCCTATTAAATACATGGAATATCTTGGAGAGAAATATCAAGTTTAGGGAGCCACAAGAATAATCTTTGCAAATCTGCATGTAGTGTCAATATATATTCGGTGGATTTTAAGTATTGAAAATTGTCACAATTTGCCCCTAAATATATTTGATATTTCGTAATTTGAGACAACAAATTAATATTTATTATAAAAAAGGCTTTATTGCATTTTTAAAATATTCTTCATGAAGACAAATAAATACACTTTTGCTTACATGCGAACCAATTTCCGAAGCACTTTTTTATTACGTTAAAGTACCTCTAAAACATGCATTTTGAACGCATGAACCGCTTCTTCGGGTGTTGAAAAACCTTGACTTCGCAATTTATTTTTTATGTTCGAGAATAAAAATATGTCATTGGGTGCCAGGTCTATGCGGTTGGTGACTCATTAAATCGACGTTTTAAGTGCTCAAAAGGTCTCTTGTCTGAGCCGATGTGTGCGAGCTCTCATTGTCATAGTGGAGAATGGTCCGACTTTGGCGGTTGGTTTTTCTTATTTCTTTGAAGAGTTCTGGTAAACTAATGATTGCTTGCCATTTACAAGTCACCGTACTACGTTTCACCAATTTTACGATTGAGACATGCCCAGTCTTTCCGAAAAAAAAAACAGGTGACCATTTGTTTTGCAGTGTTTCGAGCCCGAATGACTTCTGTACGATTTTATTCATCTCGGAAGACCCATATTTACGATTCGTCACCAGCCACGATATCACACACATGTTTTAAAGCACCGCGATTGTGTTTTTTGAGGATGTTTTTTTGTAACCAACTAACAAGAGCTTTTTTTTTGAGCGACTGTCAAATTATGTGAGATCATGCAGTACCATTTCACGCACAGCATCAATGTTTTTCGGAATAAAAACCTTTTTTGGCAACCTTTAGTCGTTGAGCGATCTGCGGTCACACTTAAATTCAAAAGCTGTTGAGAAATACTGGTCCTTGATGGTGCTTTATCACTTAAAATCGAATTGAGTTTATCGATGCACTGTCAGACTTTCTTAGCTTGGGAATAACTTGTAGGCTTGTTTCATATATGTTAAGAATATACTTTATTCCATATCATCACTGCATCACATGCAGTCATTCTATTTTTTTCTTTACTTTTGTACTAAAGAATGAGACCAGTGAAACCTTAACACACATTTTTAATTCCACCTTTCTTCATGCACAAAAAATATAACTGTTTATGATCAAGTTTGCATTTAAAAACTTGTCAAATTATGTGTACAAAATAATAGCATAATCGGATTTTTAGTTTGTTTGAAAATGGATTCCGAAGAAAAAGTGCGTGAAAAAATAATAACAATTTTTTTTAAAAATCTCAGTCGTACTTACAAATCTATTGTAAATGAGATAAAGGTGTCACGACAAACAGTTTCGCGTGTGATAAAAGCGTATAACGAACGTCGTAGTATTAAAAGGAAAGCTGGAATGTGGAGCTAAAAAAGGTATAACTGACCCACAGTTAGCTTCAAAGATTGTTAGTCTTCTAAACCAAAATCCCAACCTCTCAAACCGTAAAGCCGCCTTAAAAGCAAACTGTTCCGATTTTTTTGTAAGGAAGGTTAAAAGATATGAAGGCCTTAAGTCCTACAAGGTTCAGAAAGTGCCAGACAGAAATTCGAAGAAAAACTTGGATGCAAAAAGTCGTGCCAAAGAACTGCTTAGAAATTTTATCAACAAATATGAGTGTTGTATTATGGATAATGAGACTTACGTTCTTGCCGACTTTTCTCAGCTCCCAGGGCGAAGTTATTATGTGGCCGATGGAAGAGGTAATGTCGATGACCAATTTAAGTTCCAAAAAAAGACAAAGTTTCCAAAGAAGTACTTAGTTTGGCAAGCTATATGCACGTGCGGAGAATGAAGCAGTAAATTTATTACTACTATGACTATCAACACTGATATTTACATCAAGGAGTGCTTGCAGAAGAGGTTGCTTCCATTTGTACGAAAACACAATAAGTCAACATATTTTTGGCCCGACCTTGCGTCGTGTCATTATAGTAAATCTGCAACAGAATGGTATGAAACAAATAATATAGTGGTAGTGCCAAAAGAAGCAAATCCACCTAATTGTCCAGAACTAAGGCCCATCGAACGTTACTGGGCTTTAGTCAAAAGAGTGCTGAAGGATACAAAACAAGTTGCTAATACTACTAAAATTTTTTCCCAGAAATGGTCTTATTCCAGCAATAAAGTTACTAAGGATACCATCAAAACCCTCATGGTCTCAATTCCGGAAAAGGTGAAACAGTTCATCAAAAAAAGCTGAATTTTTACAAAAAGCATTAATATTTTAATTTACTGTTATTTTATTGTTAAACCACGCTATTTTCATTAAAATGGATTAATTCGTTTCAAAGTTATTGCGTTTTATTCGTGTTAGGGTTTTATCGATCTCATTCTTTATATATAAACATATAAGTACCTTCACGTTGGTGAATTTTCTTAAGAATGCTACAAAAAGTTTGTGATTTGGGTATAAAACGATAAAAATTGTGTTTGAAAGCCAAATTAAAAAAAAAAGGAAATTAAAATATGTATGCATGTTCTTGTATACAAACCTAGATCTTCTTAAAAATTCTAAACAGATTTTAATTCTGGGTTACTTACGTTAATTTACTTAAATTGGTCACAGTTTTTTAAATATTATCGATTATTGGCAGATCATAAATTCAAAATTCAGTAGAGGGATTTATTTTTAATATAAAACTTACTCGTGCGTATGTACATAATTGACTGTGAATAAGGATGAGGAGGGTCACTTCATTCTCATAATAGAATGTTAATTGAAAAAATTCCGCAAATGGAAAATGTGTTGTAAATTGCTTAGAACGGGGAGAAATTTTTACATTTAAGTAGTCACGATAATTTTTTGTTCCTTTTTATTACGTGTAAAAATATCTCAAGCCAACACTAGGCAGCAAAAATGTCCTTAATATACATATATTAATACAAATAATTTTTTCAATAGTTTGCAGAGCAATAATGCAAATAATATTTCAGGGCAACAATGCTCTATCCAATAGAGAATTCAGTGATATTTTGAAACGTTTATTTGCGCATTAATGTTTTGTCAAGTGTTCTATTTGTTATAAAATTACTGCTGTATTTATAAAAAAAATAGTTTGGGTTTTTAAAAGCTTATTTGACAGATGTTGTACAGAAATTTGTCAAATAAGCCCTCCATAAACCTAAGTTAATCCTAAGCAATCATGCGTTGTTTTTTTGTAGTTCGCAGCAATTCGGCAAATATTGCGCGTCAAAAATGTTTGCACTGCAATAATGAAGTTACGGCATTGTGAATAACAAAAGTATGGCTTTGAACTTTATGATTTCCGTAATACTTTGCAAACTGCATTTACGAAGTCAGCCGTTGTAATCAAAATAGCAGTAATGTAAACCATTTACAAAATTAAGAGCTGTGCTCCATAAAGGCTATAATACACGGCATGTTCTTTACACCTGACTTAAAAATTTGTGAGACATATGTAAATCTACATGTCTGTCAAAATTGTACTTTTACGCTGACTGCTTTGCAGCAGCAGAGACTTCTGCCAACGACTGATGTCACATGTTTTCACAGAAGTAAATACAGCGCACTCTAATTAAAATTTTGTCAGATGTCTCAACACATGTTTTTTACAGAAGTAATGTTTTAAAGGTAACACACGACATGTTCGTATTTATTAGTGTGGAATATGTCAAATCAGATTTAAAAAACATGCCGTGTATTAGCTCCTTAAGCAGTCAATTTTAAACAGTTTTAAACCGATTACCTTCAAAATTTATTTTTCTTATAAAATCAATTCTGTTCTAAAAATGGCAGAAACGACAGAAGCGAACTTGTCGTGAGGAATTCATTTAATATAAATAACGTTCTTTTAACACTTACCAATCTAGAGACTTGTAACGGTGTTTACATTAATAGGCAATTTTATATTACTGATATAACAACCGCCACATTTCCATTAATTTCCGCAGTCGAAAAATTTGTTATAAAAATTTTATGAAATTATAACACATTAATTTTGTATATTTTTGTGTTTTAAAGAACAGGTTACAAGGCATGTAAATTGTAATGTATAGGATTTATAACAATATTAATATAATTAATACTAAACATTATTTTAATCGAATCTTTCCTTTGTAGTCGTTAAATGTCTACTACAATGAGCAGTAATGTAATCATTGCTAATTACATAATAAAATTCCAAAAGAAAATTTTATGGATTATATCAATATTATTTTTAACAAGAAACTAAGTGCCAAATAAATTGTTGCTAACTTGTTGTGTGTGTAAATTTTCATAAGAGAAGGAGAGCAGTTCGTTAATTAGCACACAGTTTCATGTTGTGACTGACTTCATTCTGTTTAATTTCTTCTTTTTAGTTCGATTTGCTATTTTCTTCTGTCATTCTTAATAACGTCAATACACATTGACAACTTAGGTTAAAGGTCTAACATTCATTCACAAAAAATTTTAATGTTATCATTTTTTTTTATTTTTTCTGTTTTTTAATATTAAGTATTGTTTATTAAAAATGTTTTAAAAATTTTAGATTACAACTTAGATTACTGAAAAACAATTAACATTAAACTAAAAATATGACAGTCTATTGAGGTCTGAAATGATGCAACGAAATATAGGGTGTCCCAAAATTAATGCAAGTTTAAAATCTGTCGCCATTTTCGCATACCATATAAATATTTCTGATATCGATACTTTATAACCGAGTACCAATTAGGTGTCGTTAATAAGATCTAGTTCCTTATCTGAGTATGGCGCCATTTTTAATAATGTTTTCACACTTAAGGTTTTAATACTAAATTCGGTTTTAACGTTAAAACCCATCTTTAAAACCTGGTTTTACCTTTTAAAGCCTTTTTAGTTTTGGTTTTAACTAGGTTTTATGAAATACAACCTTGTTTTCGGTGTACTAAGTTCAGTACTAAAAAGGGTGCCCCGATGGACTAGTATGTAGTGTACTAGTCTGCCAGTCTGAGGGTTGCCAGAGTCTATGGTCTGTTTTACTACAACGGGCAAATGGTCTCCGTTACTCAGCTCGGTTAATTAAATTAGAATATAATATGTAATTGTATTGTAATAAAAACAAATAAATAATATTAAAGGGAGCTGATAATATAAGATGGCGCTAAATGAAACAAAATTGCTTAATAAGAGAATAAGTGATGCAGCAACAACAACATCAAAACAAAAAACTATCTTCATAATCTTTAAATATGCATTTACAGAAAAAAAATAGTTGCTATTTCGGGGCGCATTGTAAAAATTTCTTAGTTTTTCATACAAACAAAAACAGCTGATTTACAGTGTGTAAAAGAAATATTTTAATAAAAATATTAAAAAAATACTTCAAGAAATATACTTACTTCTACGAGAAATTAATTTTATTTAAAAAAAAATTATAAGACATACTGTGAGTTAAAACCTGATTTAACTAAACTTGTAGTGTGAACGCAAAATCAGCTGTTAGTGGCTTTAATGTTAAACCGAGGTCTTAACTATAAGTGTGAAAACACTGTAATTTTTTTTTTATTTGCTGTTTTTATTCCATTGTTCGTTGTTGTGTACCAAATTTAAGCTTCCTGTTATCATAAATCTGGCAACTGTCATACGATACTGCGTGAAATTAATTGGGTAAACTAAAAAAAAAAAATAGATGATAAGAATGCTTATCTTTAAAACTATTTTTTTTTTACTTTAAATTATATACAATGTATACATACACTATATACTAAGAGAAGCACATATATTTGCAACAATACGCATACTAACTATGACTTTTTGTCACTCATTTTCTCACTAATCAAACGGTATCAAAAAATACATTTTACGTATTGAGTAAAAGTATGGGAACCTTAATGGTATCTATCGTTTAATCCTTATATCTATTGTCAATTGAGGCTGAGTTAAAAAATCTCTTGAGTTAAGAGCACTAATTTAGCTAATTTAACATTATTATAAACAGTTTTTCAATTTTTTAAACAATTCTCAGAAGAAATGTCATAATTTTTCCGTATATACATATGTATAACTTAAGGCATGTAGAAACAGGTTTGACATACAATTAATGTACAAATTTCGTGCCTTTTAAAAAATTTCTTCGAAACATTTACTTATAAAATTGTAATAAAATTGGTGCCATTTCTTTATTTCGCAGCTTAAAGTTAACCACAATTTTGGTGATTTTTCTTTTTCAAAACTTTGCCATCCAATTTCCCCAATTTGTCAGCTTTTTATTTTGTGATGCCCTGGTTTCATGTCGTAAAAAAAACAATAAAAGAGCTTAATCAGCATCTTGAAACTAAATTGAAAGTAAAAAGTTTTTTTTTACTTATTTGTTTTTTACACGCGTTTCATACATTTTATTTATACGTATGTACATATGTATGTATGTATGTATTTATATATGTACTTACATGAGTACTTCAATATACATTTTCTTATATTCAGCAGACAGACATTTCAATTCCTTAAAGAGCATACTATCAACATAACGTACAAGTTTTGTTAAAAATTAAAAGCTTTAAAGTGAATTACAATGAAAGCGATAGGACGTAAAGCTGCAAAGTAGTAAGGATGGTATGTTAACACGCACAGCTACAACAAATGCAAACTCATTCCATGTGTTAACAACAGCTGACTTAAAAATATTTAAATATATCAAAAAGAAAATTAAATATTTTAAATTTAAACTTCCTAAAAACATTTATTAAATTACATTAAATTGTAATCATTTAAGAATCTTGAAAAACTATTCCAATATTAGCTAAATTAAATGCATTTTCGAAACCTGCTACAATTTCATCATCAGCTCTCTTTGATCGGTACATAAATAGTAATTTGAAACTTCTATTTATGTTACAACTTAGTGAAATTACAATTAGGGAAGCATAGCATTCCTTTTTAAATTTGTCTTTTTCTTTCTTAGCAAACAATAACTTTGAGAATGAAAAGTTCAAATAAATATTAATTAATAATTATATTAAATATTGTAGTAAAAACAAATTTTAACTATTATTTGTTTTGGCCAATTAAGAAAGTGTTAAAAGTGCGTGTTAAAATTATTAAATATGAATACGCTTCGTTCTAAACATTACTATGTAAAAAAATATTTATTTGTAATTATGTTGAAATAAATAATTAAAGTATATGTAACTTTTCTTTTGTAAAAATAGGAAAAATTTCCGAAACTATTAAGCAATTCTAAATTAATGTTAATCAGGAAAAGTGAAAGCTTTGCAGCTTTAGTGATTTCTACGATACATTAAAAATTACTTTTGTATACAATATTTAAGGAAACAATTAAGAGTCTAGATTAATTGTTAATGTTAAAAAATAATTGATTTTTGATTTAGAAGTCGATGAATTTACCAAAGGGATGATAAACAATAATTATATCGTCTCCGCAATGCAGGGTAATATGTTTTTCATAAAACAGATTTTAAAATAAATAAAATACCCGATAGCAGTAGTTTAGTAATTTTAGAGAAGACTTATAAATATTGAACTGGAGAAGATTATTTAAAGATAGGAAAAAATAGGCAAAATTGATGCTGCAAGTCGAGATCCAATATAGATTGTAGCGCTATAGATTATGATGAAATTAATATACATAACATAAATCGTGTTTTTTTATAAAGTTATAAATTTTAAAATGGAATTTTGATATGAAATTTACTATATTCTTGTGGCAATATAATTTAAATATGACTTCTGGCCATGACTGACTCGTACGTGGACTTATCTGGAGATCCAATTTTTTTTAATAACTTTTTCTAAAATTTGTGGCCATATATCGGCAATAACGAATGTTATACTCGAAGTGCTTTATCGCTTCGGGCTTATCGGCGTAGACCGATCGCATGATATTGGTGGCTAATTTACGGATCCGAAACGTGAAACTATGCCGTTGTCAAGCAATTCCTTCAATAAACCGATTGTGGCATGCACTTTGTTACATATTGCGACGTATTGTTGAAACCACAGCTCCTGCAACAACATGATTGTTTAATTGATAAACAAAAAATTCAGTAATCATTCCTTTATAGCGGCCACCATCGACTGTTAAGTTCTGACAAGCATCGTTATTAAAGAAGTAGCTACTAACGAGTCCACCAGCACATAAAGCACACAAAACAGTCAGTTTTTCTGGATGTAACGGTTTTCAAATACGGCAGTTTCTTTATTAACGTGTCAATTCAAACAAAAGTCTGCTTTATCGCTAAACGAAATTCGCTTATGAAAATCGAGATCAACGGCAATCTTTTTTTGAGCCTATTCACCGAATCTACGCCTTACTATTCATGCGTTATTTTATTTATGTTAAAATGCTAAAGCAAACTAAACTAAACCTCTATATAAAACACCCGGTACATAGTGTTAGTTTCTTTTATTCGCCAGTGTTCTCTATTCCGAGTGAAATTAAATCACTCGGATTTGCCATTGTAGTGTTATTGTTTATAACAACAATTTCATGGCAATTCCGAGTGATTTAATTTCACTCGGAATGCAGAACACAGGCAATTGTATGTTTTGTTTGTGACAATAAAAACTTTTATAAAACTATTCTGCGCAGCTTAATTTTTGTAAATAAACATACAATAAATCAACAGTTGTAAATTATAAACAATAGCTCGGCTAATCAAATGCAGTCACCTATTTAAATAAACCTTAGTATTGTAAGAGTATTTATTCAATTTACATCATAATTGAAATAAAATAAAGATACAATTCTACTGTGGTATTACGTCTTAATTCTGTTTGCATTTAACTAAACTACACTGTGCAACATTTTTTATATTAGCAGTGGGTAAAAAAACAAATAAAACAATTAAGAGGCAAATCTTCCCTTACTAAAATGTTTAAAATAAAATGTTGAACTTGAAACTTCTCGAATTACTAGATAAGTCCTTTTTATTTGGTACCAAAATTAAATCATTCAGTTGTCTTGAAGTTTAAAAAATAAATTCTGCTTATGAATTTTAGGGAAACCCCTAAAGCAGTTATATTTAAGTGCTTATATTCCAGTTAGTTTTGCACCGATTTTCAGTTTTTGTCTGGAATCATTTTCGAGACTAATTAAGAGCTTTACGAACTTAATATGTTTTTGAAAAAAACATCATATCATATCATATATATCATGCATAAAAATAGTGATAAACGTGTTTTTTTCATTTTCGGAAAATATTCAATTTTTGCTAAAAAAAAACACGGAAGGAAACTAACAGGACAGTCATGTTTCTTTACTTATAACTTATAAGATTATGATGCCATTATGCTGGCTTACACAACCTTTGCAATTTCCAAAACATTCTATTAAACAGTGTTCTGTTTTAAAAAAAGCTTTCATTCTGCAAAAATTCACACGTCATTGTTGTATTGTCCATTTAAGAATAAATTATTTTTAGCTCTTGATTTCTTTCTTTTTTTTTATTCTGATAACACGTGGATACCGCCACTCGTATTTGTGTACGTTACAAAGGCGAATATGGAAAAAAGTGAAAGTTGTAAATATCTACTAGATTTTATTATTTGTGGTTCAAATTGTTTGCCAACTGGTTTTTATTTGCATTTTATATGTCTGTATGTGTTTGTTAAGTTAAACTTAATGTTCTTAGTAAAAAAAATGTGTAGGTGTAAATAAATGTATATGTATGTACATATGTGTATACGAACAGGTTAATAGGGGGTAGTAGATTTAAATGTGACATCATGAGTGTAATATTTTAATGGTTTGATATGAAGTTTAAAAACTCAAAAATTCAAACATAAAGTTTATGCCAAAATTTCTCTTGAAAAATCTTAAAAAAATAATTCTTTTTCTCTTAGTTTAATGTAATAGTTAAGAATTATTTGCTATTTCTGTAATTCATGGCAACTGTATTTTATAATTGAACAATTAAATATTTCTTTTCACTGACTAATCAGTTGTCAATATGCTAAAACATATCGAAGGCGTTATAAGGTGGTCTTCATTTGTTGTATAATAAGTATTTTTCAATCTTGCATGACCAATGGTTTTTGACATGGGTGAAAGGTTTTTGTGACGGGTAACACTAAATATTGTCATTTATCTAACTTTTTTTTTTTGCGAACTTAATGTTTTATAGGCAATTTTGATTTATTTATTTCAAGCTTGAGTTCATTTAATTTTTCAGTTCTTTTCAATATTCAGAAATTTATTTATTCGTGATAATGAAAAAATAAAACGAAAAAGTAAGTTTTATCTGAACCCCTTAATAAAATGGCTTGAGTTCAGAATTTGTTTTTTTCTTTCTTTTTAAAATTTATTTTTAATACATTTGAAATTCTTTTTATATTATTTTTAATTGAATTTAAATTTACTGCAGCATTCATAAAAAAATATTTTAGGTTTTTTTTTCAAGGCTTATTTGGCAAACTTCTGTACAACTTCTGTCAAATTAGGTTTAAATAACCATTAAATACTTTTTATGAATACAGCAGTTAGGCAGTTAAGTTCAATGCGATAATGACATAATATCTAGAAAAAAATTAGTTATCCGATACTAGCTGAGGGGAATGTATTTACGAAACCAGCTACAGTTTCGTATCTATATATAACATATCAACTATTGAACTTAGTGTTTTATTGAAATTTGAAGTTAAGAATTACTTGAATTAATTTATTTAATTAATATTGTATTAATATTCATATTTAACTTAAAATGCGACTACAATTATTGACAGCTAAAATAACATATCACAGTTATGCAAAGTATTTTTATGCCCTTCTCCCGTGGTGGTTAGGGCATATAACTTTGCCATTCCGTTTGTAATATCCACGACCCACTGTTCGTCTGTCCATGTTTTTTAGTTGAAATCAACTTTTGGAAGCACACACATGTTTCACAGGCTTGTAAGAGTTATCAGTCTTTTGTAGATATCCGTGAATGATTCGGTATTGAAATCAAACACAATCGCCGTATAACTTTCTGAGATATGAGCATATAAACACGACTGCCTCTGTTTTTTCCCCAAATTTTAACCACAAAAATTAACATTTCTCAATACCGAGATAATTTTTTTACACTTTTTTATTTATTTATTTATTTATAGTAACTTTTACAACAAAACATTTGCCTTAATAAGTAGAAGTCTTATGTAGTTACTATTTGTAGATATTTTGGACAAATCGGTCACTAACGGTCAAAGTTATAGGCAAAAATTATTTCGAAAACTATATTTTTTTAATATATCTAGTTTCTCATGCTTTTAAAAAAATTTTGGGCTCATTTAAGGTACTAAATTGCAAGCCATAGCCTCGGAAAACATATCTGAGAAAAACTTACAAATCGGTTTAAAACTAACTGAGATATAATTGTTAAAATTCAACTGCTTTGGGATTTTTTCCTAAAATTTACAAACGAAAATCGATTTTTTCAGCTTCTAGACAATCGAGTTAGTCATACAAAAAAGTAAAATTCATAATGACCACCACAACTTAATGGCGTACAATAAACTGATATGTAATCATTAAAAATGTACACCCTTTAATCCCCTCAACATTGATACCGAATGAAAGGGCTTGACCAGTAAAATATAGTAAACTATGAAAAAGTTAAAATCCAAAATGCCATCTGAAACAAAATGTCGGATAATTTTTTCTCTTAGCATAGTCAATGTGGGTATCAAATGAAAGGGTTTGATTAGTATAATACAAAATCAAAGATGTCGTCGGAATAAAGAAAAATGGTGTATAACATTATACCTATAAACGTGATAGTTTTAAAAGAAATTACATAAAAAAATTTTTAACATTATTTTTTATACTATTTTATAAGAACGCATTTTTATATAAAAAAGTTTTATAAATTATTGAATACTTTAATTTTTAAGAAAAAAAAAATATTATTGTAACTTAGGTATATTGCCATAAGATGTATCGATCCATTTATTTTTAAATGTATGTTTATAAAAAATCCTTTGAAACATGTACATATGTGTATGTGCAAATATACAATTTGAAATAAGAGGCAAATTTTATTAACAGTGAATAAAGAACAATACAATAACCTCAATAAACAAAAACAACTAAATAAAAAAAAAGTTAAAACTTTATAAAAATTTATAATAAAAAATTAATCGCTTTAGAACTAAACATCCATAGATGTTTGAAAAAATAAAAACTTAAAAAATATTTAAAGTTTAAATTGGTTTAACTAAAAAAATCATTATCTTTGGCGTTTTTATTAATAAAAAAAACTTTATTTTTAAGAGAAAATTTGCTTTAATTTAAAATCACTTTTCTAAATGTGCAAACTGGTTTGGAAAAAGTGCATACAAATATTAAGGGTATTCATGCATATAAACGCTTAAGTATTAATTTTATGGATATGAGTAAATTTTCGCGCCAATTCTATTTGATAAAAATACATTAAAATTTCTAAAGTCTAAATTTTCACACAAACTTAGCAAAGTAATGCAAAAGATTTTTTTATTATTTGTAATGTTTAGTTGCAAGACGTGGTTTACACAGTCTGTCAAATATTTAAGCGTTAATATGTGGACCCTTTTTTTATTGAAATCTATTAAATCAAATTTTCTGAACAGTATTTATGTATAACGAACAATTAATTATATAACAATACTTACAGCAAGTCTATAAAACATGAGTGAAGGTTTTCTTGTTAGACTCTGAGCTCTTCAGCTGTCCAATTTTAAATTACAGTAACTAACAAAAGTTAAAAGTCGTTTTCTTTTTTAACATTAAGTTTCAGTGAAATCTCGTAGGCATGATTTGACACATACAATAAAATATCTTGGAAAACCCCTTTTTTTTATAAAAATATAGAAGTTCAGAAATTACCTTTTGTTCTTTTATTTCATAAAAAATCATGTCGGTTACTGCTTTTTTTTTTTTTTTTTTATTTTTTAGGTTAAAGGTTTGACAGCCAACTATCAACGTGTTTGGATGGCATACAAAAATACTCAATACGTTTTAACGACAAAAATTGTCTCGGTGATTTTACAACATCCACAGAGTACTAGGTTTACTAAGCAAAAACAAAGACCCAAAATTTCAAATCTAATTTCTTAATCGATTAACTTTTGTTTTAACAATACGACAGTTTGTAATGTGAAACCAATTTTCTTATTTTCCAGGTAAATCGCCCCGGTGGACTAGTCAGTAGTGTGCTGGTCTGCTAGTTTGGGGGTTGCGGGTTCGATTCCCGCCAGAGACTCTTGACTAGTCTGCTTCTCTTCTCTCTTTTCTTTTCTATTCTATTCTTACTTTTCTATTCAGGTATCACAATGGGATCATTATAATGGACCCAAGTGAGCTGCACAACAGCTGCCTGTTCTACCTAACCTAACCTAACACACATTCAAGATTAATTGACTACGTTTTAACTGACACTCATGTTCGATAGTTTGTACCCTATTTAAATAGGGAAAAATAAGTAAAATTACAAAATAACATTCAACACTTTGCAGCTTATTTTACAGCACGTTAATCTTTCATGTTGCTTATTTTGATACTCAGTGCAACCACAAATGCAACATAATTTCTGCACGTTGTTTTCACATTGAACATCGGGAAAGAAATAGGTTTAATAAAATGAGCGTTCAGCAATTATTATGCATTTTTTTTATAAATTATTTAAATTTACACAACGCTTATATTATCAATCGGCTTATTTAATTTTTTCATCGTTGATCAAATCATACATACTCACAGCTTGCTATGCAACCCTGATCAATGCAATCAGAAAATATCAAAATATTTTGATATTTTTGAAACTTGGATTGCAACAAGGATATAAACCATAAACATGCCTACACACTATGCAATCAACAACAAAAAAGGGCACGTTGTACAAACATGTGTCGTAGTGTTTATCTAACACAAGACATTTAAAAAAGTAATTTTCAAAATTAAAAAAAAATCATGAAAATTGTTCGTTATACATAATTGACTCAATGTTTCTCTTACATTTTTATTACAATTTCTTTTGTTTTTACAAAAATCTAATAATGTTTTATTTTTTAAAATTTTTTTCCCACACATGCAGACAACGGAATTACCGCCTAAAACGGTAGTCATAGCCAGTACTGACGATGGCTCCAGGTCTTCTATGCAATCGCCAGATCTTTGTCTATCGCCTTCACTGACCAAACCGATACACTGCTTAACCTCACCGACGGCAGTACTGCGTAATTATCGTCATAATCCCTGGATAGGAGGACCGGGTGTACAACTATCGCCCAAAGCTAATTTGATAGTTAATGAGGATTCTAATCCACCTGGCTTGATGCCCTGCGATGCCATGGACTCGGCCAGTGATAATGGCGTTGATGACATAAGTGCCGCTGAAAATATGTCACCACTTAAGAGACCTTACGAGCAACAAAAGAAACATGTTGAAAATGCCTTTGGAATGATGACACTAGCAACAACAATTGTTAATAACAACAACAGCAATAACACAAATGTTAATACCAATAACGACAGCAAAAACCACAACAATGACAACAATAAAGGATATGACAATAATAATAAAAAGTTACAAAACGATAACAATAATTTGGAAATTGGCAACGATAAGGCAAATCGTAACATAAACACTAATAATCCAGGAACGGTACCGCTAGCTACAACCACTTCAACACGTTCCGTGCTAATGAAGAAACCGGTGTTAACTAAACAGTTACGCGAAATAGATGATGACGAGGAGGATGTGTCTTTGATTAAACGCAAGAGGTCTATATCGTATGTGGATAGCAGTAACCCCTTGTTGACACCATTTCTAATGGATCTATGCAATGATGACTATCACGTTAACACTAAAGAATATTTACAAGAGAATGATATTGAAAACGTCTTGAGCGAATGGCCTGTGGATTTAGTTTAAGACAGATGCGGAGTTTATAAACATTTTATACAAAAAACAAAAAACTTTTTATACAACAATTTTTATAACAACTAATTGATAAAAGAATAATTGTTTTTCACTATTAATCCACATAACTGTTAAATTTATTTTAAAAAAATTCTGTTCAGTTTATGGTTTTTGTAAGCCCCTCTAAAGCAAATTGATACATGCATATAAATTTTTAAAATTTTTTTTACAAAATTAAAATCAAAAATCTAAAATTCAAACAAAATTTAAAACATTTTAATCTGCCCCGCCCACTCCTGTAATATTGGTTTAAATAACATACACACACACACACAAAAACAATAGATTGTAAAAAACTCCATATAAAACATATTTTTTACAACCACAAGAATTCAAAAAAAATTAAAATTAAAATAAAAAGGCTAGCCTATATTTGACTAAAATTTTAACATTTATAAAACAGCATAAATATAATTGATTTAAAATTGTTTTTATTCAAAATGTCATACAAATGTATTGATGTTGCCCTTAAGTCAACCATAGTTTAGCCTTAAGAAAACTCAATCATAGTTTAAGCCAACTTTTATTTAAATACAAAACAACAACAAAAATAAATAGAACCGTAAAAATGCCATTAAATTAAAAATATTTTTATTAAAATTTTTTTCAACTTAAATTTAAAGAAAAACAAATTTTTTACTAAATAAAACAAATAATAATTGGTGAAGGTTACATTTTTTTTTCAACAATATTAAACAAATACTTAAATATATTTTTCTTGCAATTTTTTGTTATTCTCAAATATTTTTTGTTTTAAATTTTTCAAATTAAACTATGGTTAAACAAAAAAAAAAAATTGTAAAAACATTTGCATGCATACATAAACATCTGCATATGTATGCATGTATAAGTAATACTTAATTCTGGGCAAAATTTTTTAACAAGAAAGTTTTTCAAATTTTAAAAATGTTATCAACAACAACTAACATATAATACATGCATATACATATATGATTTCTTATAAATTTTAATTTATATTCAAATTTCTTAAGCATTTATCTTATAATTTTTGTTTTTTCTTTTCAAACAAGAAACATTTGAAACTTACTTTTTTTCAATTTTTTAACGCATTTCATAGAATATTTTGTGCAATTTTTCTATAATTTTGTTTGTTATCGAATTAAAAGTGCAGTTTTTTTCTTGTCTTGTCTTTTCTTTATGTTTCAATTTTGTTAAAATATTTTTGCAATATTTTTTTGTATTTCACTTTCAAAATATACATTTTATGTTCAATGTTTTAGAAAATAGTTTCTTTTGTTCACTTTTTAAACAAAAAAATGCTTAATAAATAATTGATTTTAACTTTTAATATTGCATTAATTGTGAGTTTTTATTTTGCTAAAAGAAGCTTAAGTAAGTATGTACATTTGAAGTTTTAAAAATTAATTAACGTACAACCGTTTTTTTTTAGAAAACATTATTTATTTTCGTTCCAGTATAACCGTTGAAAATATCAAACCTGTAGTTCTTAAGAAAAATTTATGCATTCAAAAAATTTAGATTTTTTGCATATCGAGCCCTGTGCGCGCAATTATCGTATGTTACAAAACAAAATTTTACAGGAGAGCGTTTTTTATTACTTTTAAATAAATAAAAACGTCAATAGCACTGCTACATACGATGAAATGTACACAGTGTTATCCCCATAACTAAAACAGTTATCGCTATAATATTTTATCAGCAGATGGATTAATGGATGTATAACCAATTTGCACAAAAAAGTCGATTTCTAAAAAAACGTAACATACGATAAATTTGCGTACAGAGGCCGATATACATATATGTATAAGCATATATGTATGTATATGTGTTTTTAATTGAGGTATAAAATTTTTAGTTGGCAATACTTATTTAGCTAGCGGCCATTTTGTCAGCTGTCATGTGATTTATGTTTAGTTCTGTATTGTAATATGAATAGACTGACGCTTGGACAACGCTTCCAAATTGTACAATTTTATTTTGAACATCATGGTTCTGTTCCAAGTCCGCATCACGCATTACCTCCATTTTACGGTCAACATAATTGTTCATTGAATAGGCACGTCAATAAGCAAAACTGCCGAATTTGGGGTAATGATAATCCTTAAGTGTATATGTATGACACCCTAAAATTCATTAAAACTGTCTGTTTGTGTGCTTTATGGGCTGGTGGAATCATTGGTCTGTAGTTCTTTAAAAATGATGCTGGCCAGAATATTACAGTCAATGGTAACCGCTTTACAGACTTTTTCGTTCATCAATTGAACAGCCATGATGTGGAAGAGCTGTGGAGTTTGTTTGTTTCTTGAAGAGAACGTTTTGTAATCGCATATTTTCACGTTTCAGACACATTAATTGGCATTCAAGATCGTGCGATTTAATGCCGCTAGACTACTTGCTGAGGGTATATGTGAAGTCACTACTCTAGGCCGTTAAGCCCGAAACGAATGACCACTTAGAGGACAAAATTCGCCGCAAATTTTGGAAAAAGTCAACAATTGGACCTCCAGATAAGACTACGTCCAAACCAGCCATGACAGTCATATTCCAGAATTCATATTTAAATTAGAAGATTACCTTTCGAAAAAAGTAAATTTCGTGGTAATTTCAATAATTCATCTTTGTTTTATTCCATTTTAAAAATTTATACCTCTTTAAAAAACACCCTTTACATAAATACATACATGTACATAAAATGCAAGACTTAAGTTTTTTTTGTTACCGAAGCTGCCACCTTTTGAGAATTTTACAACATATATTATTATAGATTATTTCTGTTACATATATGTATATATACTATATATTTATGTAACATTTTATTTTAAAAAGAACACAATATTTTCTAAAAAAAAATTGATTGTACATTGACCTAAGCGACGTTCACATTTGGCAAATATTTACTTAAATAACGGTGGTCTGCGGCAATAATCGCCTTTGAATTAAAATATGTGGTCTCTAGAGATTTTGACGCGCTAAATATAAATCCGTTTTTAGTATTTTTTTCTATTGGATTCCGATTTTTTTATGGGCATAAACATTTAAAAATTGTTTAATGACGTGTTGAAAACTAATAATAGTACTCATTTTGCATAAAAAAATTATGGCTACTTTTTTCTGAATAACTCCTAAACACTTGAATATATAACAAGTAAGAGTTCTATATTCGGCCGTGCCGAATCTTATATACCCTTCACAACGTGTAGTCATGCAAAAACAATTGTTTGTATCACCAATCATCTCATATAAAATACGTACATACATATATAAAAACATCCCATTTTAAAATTATAAATTTACGTATGTATGTATGTTAAAAAAAATGACAAAAATTTAAAAAAAAATAAAAAAAAATTTTAAAAATTGAAAAAAAATAAAAAACGATAAAAAATTAAAATAAAATATAAAATAATAAAAATATAAATAATAAATAAAAAATAACAAATAAAAAAAAACAAACAAAAAATAATAATAAAAAAAAAATTTTTTTTTGGCTCAGCATACTACGTTTGTATGTATGTATGTTATTGTTATATACTGTTGTTGTGAAAAAAAAAAACGATGTGGTCGTGGTTTTTTGCTCATATCTCAGTTGTTTATATACCGATGTTTCTGATTTTCTACTCCCGAATATTTCTGATATCTTAATACCTAACCCGGACAGGTCAGACTGACAAAGCTTATAAGGTTTCAGAAAATATATACTTTATGGGATCGAAAATGAAAATTGTAGAAATTTCACACGGAATGCTAAATGTATATATACCCTTTTTTACTGTGTGAAGGGTATAAAAGCAAATTATTTAGTTGATTTGAATTTTATTGTGAACAATTTGCTGGTATTTTGATCAAAATAGGACTAATCATTCTCAAGTTATAATAAAATGTATCAGCATAACCGCCTTGTTTTGGGAGAAATATTAGGCATGCGTATATATGATAGAGAGAAACTGAAAACGAATTTAAGAGCGTCAAAATTTCTACAGTCCACATATTTTATGCCTAAAGGCGCGCAAATTTTTTAAACTAATTGTAATTAATGTTAACTCCAAAAATTACAGTCCCTTTTTTTGATTGAGTTTTACACAATTTTGTCTATCTTCGTTTGCTATTAATAACATAGAACTAGCACAATTCCTTCCAGTCGGTATCATTCATACTTTAGGTAATAATGCGGAAAAATTCATATTTTGTTTGGTATAAAACAAAAACCATAGTTTCTGACATTAAAGATATAACAAACGACGATGTAACAATTTAATTAAATCAAAAAAAAAAAATTATTAAACATTTAGGGCCGTATTCATAAAAAATATTTTCGGTTTATTAAAGGCTTATTTGACAAATTTCTCTACAATATCTGTCAAATAAGCCTTTAATAAACCTAAAATATTTTTTATGAATACGGCCCTTATTTATTACAGTAGAAACTAATACATTTAAGTGGTTGCGCTGTTTTATTAAATATTTGTCTAATGTGAACATAGAAAAAATACAAAATAATTTACCTTACACAACACCGTCGAATGAAAGGTCCTTTTCTTACGTAAACTTCAAATAAGTTGTTAGTATATCCATCAGATTATCTTCTGGCATAGACCATTTACATTGTGGATATTTCACATCACAATAAATGTTGTTTGGTTGATGATTGGAAAATAACAAAATATCTTTAGAAGCAATTGCATCTTTTAGATAAGTTTTACGTAGGAAACGTCTAAACCATTTAATGCCCATCAAACCGTCAACAATTTTATCAACGCCTGATGAATTGCCCTCATTAACACGATGTGCAGATTGTTGTATACGCGTACAAATGGCTTTTTGTATACACGAACTTAGATCAATATCATTCTCGTGAAATGTTTTATCAATTGTTTCAAAAATATCATTCAATGAGGTGTCTAAATGATGGTAAACTTTTAAATGAGAATGTTTAGTTTTAATTAGTAACGCGACTTACCCACTCTTAAACCAGATGAGTTCTTATAAACCAACTTGAAATTATTTAAAACGGTCCATAATTCTTGATTTAGCAGTTCACTGTCAGATCTTCGTCGTTTCTCTGAAGATGTTCCTTCTCTGCCTAGGACCACATATTTTTTAAAGATATAGGAAATCAAAATACTGGATGTAGCCAACAAACCGGTGGAAACTACAGCTGCAGTGTTTATATTTATTAAAGCCTAAAAAATAAAAATCAAGTGAAATTAAAAAAAAAAAAAAAAAACAATTAAAAGTGCTATATTCGGCCATGCCGAATTTTATAATACCCTTTACAATAATGTACATAGTTATAGTGACCACATCGTTGCTTAGGTTTCAGATTTAATTATACGTTATTTTGCTCTATTATTTCTGGCGCCATCTTTGTTTTTGAATTTTTACATAGTTATCTGTATTTTACTACACTATTTTTCATTAAAATTGAGAAAGTTCCAAATGAAATTGTGAAAATTCCAATTGAAATTGAGAATTTCAATTTGGAATTGAGAAAATTCCAAATGAAAATGAGAGTTCCAAATTGAAATTGAGAAAATTCCAAATAAAATTAAGAAATTTTAATTTAAATTGAGAAATTTCCAAATGAAATTGAGAAAAAATATACATGTGCATACGTAAGTACATATGTATTTAAAAATCAATAAAGTTTTTTTTTTTTAATTTTAAATATATACCCACATTGTGTTATTCTAATGGACAGTCGTAGAGGTTCCTTTAAAGCTGACAGCTGAGTTGGTCTTGATAGGTGGGAAGAGCTAGGGATTGAGTTTTCGGAGCTTGTAATGGTTTGTGATAATTCTGCCTGCCACAATCGCCTACAGTTTATTTTTGAAAACACGATTGGTCCAAAATCAAGAGTAATATTAAAGCAAAGATGAATGTACCGAACGTAAGTCCCCCAAATGTAGGAGAGCACAGGCATGCCTTTTTAGAAGAGTTTATTCATGCTTCAAAAACATGTATAAATACCGCAGATTGCAGTAGATATATACAGCACTCTACAAAGTTTTACAAGTCTGCATTGGTTCTGTTTTTTTTTTTTACCACACAATAATATTATAATGTATAATATGTTATCAAAAATTAAAAATAATTTTTATATATAATTATATTTTCTCATTTTCTCAATTTCAATTTGAAATTCTCATTTTCATTTTGAATTTTCGCAATTACAATTTGAAATTTTCATTTGGAATTTTCTCAATTCCAATTTGAAATTCTCAATTTCAATGAAAAATGGTGTAGTCAAGCCCTTTCCATATTAATGTGGAACAAGATTTCCACCATCTTGAATTTTAAATTTTTCCATAGTATTTTGCTGGTCAAGCCCTTTTATTTGATACCAATATTGTAATGATTGAAGGCTACAGATCCATAATTACTTGAACCATATAGCCGCCATTTTATTTAGGATACCATATTGAATTTTATCATTTAAATAGTTCAGTGTATTCTACTTGTCTGTCCCTTTTAGTTGATTTTATTGAGGGGGCTTAATTTTAATTGATATTCGTATTGGCAGGACAGAGTCCTTTGTCTAGAAGTTGAAAATTTTAGGAAGAACACTAAAGCAGCTCTATTTCGATGTTTATAGCACGGTTAGCTTCTAACCGATTTGTAAGTTTTTCTCAGCAATAGTTTATGTCCAAAAATTATTTAGGAGCTTGAAAAACTGTTTATATAAGAATATATATATTTTAAAATATTTTTTTTGCTATAACTTTGCTGATTAGTAACCGATTTGTCCAAAATATTTTATGAATATCTCTAGAGCCATATTATATCTTCAGTAGCAAGCATGCCAACAATATAATGTAGGGCTGAAAAATCTTTATTTTATGTAAAAAATGTGGGAAAAACAGAGCAGTCGTGTTTATTTGTTCATATCTCAGAAAGTTAAGATGCAATTGTGGGGTATTTAAATAGCAAATAATTGTCTGATATTTCAAAAATATCAATATCACATACAAATCTGTGCTACATGTGGGGGCTCACCAGCACACGAACAGACTGACAGACATAAATTAATCAATCGACTTCCCTAGTCATCAGCTATCAGAAAATATATACTTTATGGGGTCGGAAATAAAAATTGTAGAAATTACAAACGGAATGCCAAACCTAAATATACCCTTTGCAGCAAAGGTGAAGGGTATAAAAATAATAACTGTAGCTTAGTACTTGTTACAAATATTTATGCAATTATTTTAATGTTAAAAATAATTTTTTTTATATATCACACATACAACTACAGATAGTATTATATTTAATACTTTTTTTTGTATTGCGCAAGTAAAAATATCACTTCTATTAAAAAATGGCAATTTAAAGCCAATTGAAAAATGAAAAGAAAAATAAATAGAGCGTAAAATTTTCTTATTATGTAATTTTTGATTTCTTAATATTGATGCTAAGATTACTGTTCGTGTAATCATTCACAATAACATTCACTTGCTTGATGAATACGACTCGCAAATTGAACTTACCGGCTCATTACCGTAAATATCAGGTTTCCTCTCAATTGGCACTTTAAGAAAGGGCATTAGGAAATCCAAACCTAATAGAATCTGATCGCCCAATGGTTCAAAGGATAAGATATTTGCACGTGATTTCTTATCCGACATTATTCCATTCAAGCTATTATTCATGTCGTACGTCATAGAGTATTTGAGATAGAAAATAACGAATAACAAAATATATTTCTTAAACATTTTCTTTCCGCTAAACTAAAATTAACTTCACTCTAATCGTTATGTTTTAAAAATGAAATCACGGTTAATATGCGTTACCTTTTGAATGTGTACTCCTTCATTTGGTTAGTAAGCTCCGTTGCCTCTTCTAATGATGGGAGTTTAATCAATTTTCCTTTTATTTAGTTGACTCAGCCAAGTTTTCTGTTGGGTCTTTCAATGTTCATATGTTCATACATTTTTTGTTTAGATTTTTTTTTTAACTGTGAGTTTTGTAAGACTGATGCGGTTGTTTCAAGGTTCACTTAATTTTCTTTAAATAAGTTAATACGTGTACATATCGCACACTATATAGAAAATAGGCACAACTAAAAATTTTCCAAAAAAAAACATACTTTTTACCCAAGGCATATTTATTCATCAGGTACTCTTGATTCGTCAGCTGATTATTTTTTTCTTCACTTATTTTAAGTTTCAGCTGTCAAAGTCTATAGATAAAAAACAATTTTCTCTTCTCTCTCATTGATTTCAAATGTCAAACTTCATATAAAAAAATATAAACAAAAAAATTTTCACCGAACTGCAATTACCTGATGAATAAATATGCCTTGTTTTTATCATAAATTAAGTCACAATGTATGTACATTTCTAATTTAAAGTTTCCGCTCACATCATAAGAAAATAAACAAGGCAAGTGTATGTTGATACAAATTTTTGTTGCAAAAACACTCTGCAGATAATATTGGACTACGTGGTCCAGTTTAACTAAATGGACTTCTTACCATATCATCTGTGAACAAGAGATTGTAGTAAAATATAAGTGTTCGTGTTTTAACGATTACATAAATTGTTGTCAAGACGTGTATAATGGTCGTATAGGTACCCCATCGAGTAGTGACAAAGAGTAGTTTTGAGACTACTCCGATGGGTCCAGCCCTAGGACACCGTAATGTTAAATCGACCACATTTGTCCATACATTTGGGTGATCTTTGGATTAGTCCTAGTTCATTACAGAGTATACTTTACATGCGTGTATGGTCTAGTTGCGTTATCTGCAATGCATTGCTTAATTGGTATGGTATATAAAACAAAATAAAGAAAGTATAGTTACTACTACAACTGTAGTGTAAAAATTAAACTCCTGTTTTAACGATGTTCAATGGATTTACTTTAGGAAAGAAAAAAAGTCGAAGTTGAATTGATCGACCGCAGAACATATTAAATAGTACTTAACGAACCTAAAATTAATTTTTAGCTTCTCCTCATAATTTTTGGAATCGTGCCCGTTTTGAATTAAGTATGCGATATAGTCGCTACGTTTTAAAAATTAAATATAAAAGGGTGATTTTTTTGCTATTTAGTTTTTCAGTGTAACGTGTGTCAATGCCAAAAATGCTCAGTAAAATTAGCCATTTCACCTTAAATAGACTAAAAAAACAAACAAAATTTAGAAATTATTGTATTTTATTATCATAATTCATGCTGTTTAGGAAATGTGTTTAGACAAAATACTTTCATTTTGTATTGTCATAATTTTTGTCTTAATGTCTACGTGAAAAAACAGAATTTCCGAATTTAGACGCAGTTCTAGAGCTTAACAATTCCTGCAGTATCATTGGATAATACTTTTCCAAAAGCGTTGAAGTCGCAACGGTAAAGTTAATAGGAAAGATATGGTGGGATGTTTACCAACTTCTTTTTACCTAAATGGCAGAATTGGACTTGGTTGACATGTGTTGATGGTGCCACATGTTTCATGGCACGCGATACCATTAACCTATTGGGAGGTGTATTTAGGAAGCAAATATTCTCATATTTTGGAGCAGTGTATTGGCCAACAAAATCTTGCCAACAAAGTCTTTCGTGTACAGAAACATTCCGGCCACAATTCCAGCTCTGGGAAACAACATTATAGCTCACATTGGTAAAATAACGGCTAAAATGTTGAAAAAAGTATGTCACAATTAAAGCATGGATCACCTACATTAATTACATGAAATGCCGTTTATTAAGTAAATGACCAACATTAATTTATCGCTCCAAATAAATATTTCGTTCAATTTTACAAGTTTCCTGTAGTTTTTTGAATTTTCAATAGCCAAACGGTTAAAAAATCACCCGATATGACATATGCACATACATAAGTATGTATGTAAATATATACATACATATGTACATAAAAAGAAAATATTACATAGTTAATAGTTTTCTAAGACTTACATCATAATAAACTAAACAAGAGAGAATTTTTTTTTAATTTGACATTTCGAAATTGCGAGAGAGGAAAATATGGCACCAAGTTTTAAGCTTGAAATGAAGCAAACGATTAACAGCTGATCTGATGCGACTCATACCGCTAAACGTAAAATTTTTCATGAATTTACTTTTATGATTTTTATATGGCAAAAGGTAAATAAAACAGCGAAGTAAAAATATTACCAGTTTTGTACTTGTATAAATGTACAAAACGTCTTAACTTATATTATAATAATTTTATAATTTAAAAGCATGTCCGTTTAAAAAATATTATGGTTTTCTAGGAAATTTTTTCCAAGAAAATTATTATAGATATTTTTGTTTAAAGGAGTCTGATATTTTTAGTGTTGATGTATTTTGACGAAGAAGAACGAAATTTAAAGAAAGTTGATTTAAAATGTTCATCAAATGTTTTATAATAAATAGTTTGTATTGTTAAAGTAGGTTAGTACTTGAAAGCTATCATAACCGAGTGAATTTAAAAAAATGCTCTGAGCGCATTCCACATAAACTCAATCTAGAATTTAGCTAATCCATAAAAGTAGAATTTGTAAACTGAAAATCGGTAATTAGAACCACATATCTCTGATGTGGACTAAAATAAAACTATGACCTTTATTGTGAGACTGTGGAATTTTTCATTGGCTTTCGAACTCTGAATATCGAATGTTAGATTCATTTTCTGTGTAAGCAACGCTGTCGAAAATATTGTCGTATTTGTTAGCGAAAAAATTTTTGCTTGCAATTGGTTTTTTTATTTTTTTTTTATATAATTTAAATGAATAAAATTTACAATGGCGATAATTGTTGTCGAGTAATTTTTGCGTCATAATACCAAATTAAAATTCATTCGATTATTTCTCATAAAAAGAACCATATTTTCTTGTTAAATTAAATTGACAAGTGCAATCCCCAGGTATAAAATAATAAATATTTACTTTGTACGGGTGGTAGGGATTGTAAAAAAAAGTCAAAACGCTAATATTTCTTCTAAGTAACAGTAACACTATTGACTAATACACAAAGGTGTCCTAAGTGCCATATTGTCATTAAGTTTTGTATTACTTATTGTAAGAATTTTAGGTCTTTTTAAAATATTTTCAAATTATGACATTTCGACAATACGACACTTAGGATACCCTTGTGAATTAGCCATATGTAAAAATTGTAATAAAAATTGGTTAAGCATCATTGCTAGTTTGAAAGTTTGAACATACATACATAAATACTAGGGTGATCAACTCGGTTTTACAACCGGTGAAAAACACGGTTTTTTCCTCCTTCTGCTGACGTTTTTTTTTAAATGTTGATTTTTCGAATATCGAATACACCGGTTTTTTATCCGAAAAAAACGGTTTTTTATGTTTTTGACTTTATTTTCATATATCTTTGTAACAAATCGTACCATAGTATATTTAGTACGCGAAAAGTTTCAAAAAATCAGAAAATAAAAACTATTAAATATTCTTTCATAATATTTAATATTTATTTGTTGTTTAAAAAACAAATGCAAAATAAGAAAAATAATTGAGCTTAAATATTATTTTTCTTATAGAATATAAACCTAACGTTAAAAGTTAAAGGTAATTGAAGCATAAACTTAGCTGATCGATCACTTTTATGTAAAAAGTGTAGTTACAATAAAGAAAAACCAATAATCTCTTCTTCCTGATTCCAATATTAATTAATGACATTGAGTGTCTGTCAACTAAAATTTCAATTATCAAACTAGTTTAAAATTTATAACAGCCTTATAAAAAGTCTTATTTATTTATGTATTAATTTATTGTATTTATTTATTTTACTTGTAAAGAGTACCTTTTGTTCTTAAATTCAACTAATTAAAACAAAATTAGTCAAATGCATTCATGTCAGTTATTGCGTTTTTGTGCAGCCAAACGTATATAAACTGTAAAAATTTCATATTTAGATATAATTTTTATTATAGTTTTTTGTTACAATATTTTTAAATTTTTTCTTTATATATTATATTTTATATATTCGAACCGGTTAAACGGTTTTTTCTCAATTTTCAAAATAGCAACCGGTATTTTTTAAGTTCAAAATTTCAAACTATTTGAAAACCGGTTTCTTAAAAAAGTCGAATAACCGATCACCCTAATACATACTTGCACTAATAGGGATGGCTTAGAAACAATGGACTTTTTAAATTAAGTATCTTTTTTTTGTTGAAGTGACAACTCCGTAATTACGGTTTACGAAAAAACCACACGTTATAATTGCAAACACTTATTACAAATATTTGGAAAGTTATTCTGGACCGCTCGCAAGCTTTAAAGAAATTTCAGTCCAGAATGTGCAAATAATGTGTCAATCGTTCGAGAAAAAATTGAAGAAATTAGGTTGGTAATGTGCGTCAACGTACAGTTCGGTTTCTGGCAAATATTGCTGTTGTAAACGAAAGTGTCGCCGAAAACCCAAAAACATCAATTCGGCATCCTTCTCAATAACTTCAAAATTTACTAAGCCCTACACAGCGTACAAAATTCAACATAAGTACTCAGAAGAGATACCAACAGACCATGAAAAGCGCCGACATTTCGTTCAATGGAAAATGGAGCAAAGTGAAGTCAATGGCAATTTTCCGGAAAAAGTTAGTTTTTCGAAGAAGCGCATTTTGACCTGAATGGCTACGTGAGTACCAAAAATTTTCAAATTTGGCGCTCAGAAAATCCTCATTTAATCCATAAGAAGCAAATGCACTCAAAACGAGAAACTGTCTATCTATCTAGGTCGCAGGATCTTAGTGATTACTAGCCGTAACTTCATAACGTTATTGCAAAACGTTCGTTGTATAGCGTCGTATTGTAAAAATACGGCGTAAATCATATACACAAACTTTAAGCTGCTGTGTCGATTGGATTTTTTAGGACCGAATTCCGTAGTAAAATGCGACAGGATACTCCTCATTGCGTTTGTTTGCACCTATCGGCAGAGAGTTGACTTTAACGTTTGCACTAACAAGAAGAGGTTTTGATATTTAAGTTTGATTTAATGTGCTGTTCAATAGTGAATTTTGGCATTAGTTATTCAATAATACACAACAAATATTTGGAACGCCGATAAAACAAAGTGGCCGCCACAGACTGTCAACATTGACCCGCCCTTATTAATAAGCACTTTATTTAATTTTAAGTAGCATTAAAATATTTTAATTTTTTGGCAAACTTTAATATTGTCTGTATGGGAAGAGACCAATTACAATCTTTATAAATCTCAAAGCAATTATCTCCAATTTTGGCCGCATCTAAAGCGTCTTTTACGGCGGTACCATTTAAGTAGCCACGAACAATGTTCAAGCTGGTTAAAAATAAACAATATATTCTAATTATTTATGCGAAAACTAGTAATTATTAGACAAAATATTTACCTAAAGACTCCATCCATAATGCGTGATAAGCCTCCACTTTTAGAATTACGATTAAAAAAATTTTGCTGAGCATATTTACACAGAGATCGTTGTATACAATGACTGATGTTGATGCTGTTGTCAAGTAATTCAGATTCCATTACTGAGACAAAATTATTGGGATTTGCAGCTGTAAAAATTTAAAACAAAATTAAATTTTTTTTCTTTTATTTTGAAATCCTTACTCACTATTTTTCGAATCACTTTCCGGGTACAACTGATTAAACAATATTGAATATGGCGGATTGGCAAACTCGTTTCTCGATGTCTTGCCATAATTATATATGTTGACAAAATATGAAAAAAAACCTTTAATTATCACAACAATTATAGCACCAATTCCGGCAATGGCTCCCGTGGCCAAAATAGATTGAAAATTTAAATTAAACAAACTACGAACTGTTGTTTGCGTCACAGTCATAGTCTTGTTGATGGGTATTTGTATAAAGGGTACTACGAATTCCATATCAATATTGAAATCCTTATCATTAGCATGAAAGAAAAATCCCCGAGGTTTACGCATATTTCTAACTAAACGATCAAATTCGATAGGTTTTACGTTCGATTCCGGTTTTATGGAGAAGCGCGGTTCGAAATCACGAAAACGAAATGTGTTCATGGCAGTTGCATTCATATAAAATCTTTGATTTAAATCGGTATTAAATTCGTAGTAATTAAATTTTAATAAAAGTAAAACCGTTATGAATAAAAAATATTTAATTTTAAAAAAACGCATAAACATTTTCTCTTTGTTTTTTTAGATTATAATTTTATACGTTGTTGTTGCGCGTACTGTCAAACGGTTTCTGAAATTGTCGCTTAATGTTAATGTTTAATTTACGGGAGGGTTTTCACACTTTCATAAGCTTTACTTGATAAACAATTTAAGTCAAATGGCATACATATGTATGTACATAGAGGTACATATAATCTATGCATCTGATCAGTAAATTGTGTCTAAAAATGTTTGTCTTGTGTTGAGTAGATACATATGTGCGTACAAACATATGTATATGCATATGTGAGTGCAAAAGTTTTATGGTTCGTTAAACAACAGGTGTGATTAATTTTAAAATGCCTTAATATTTATATTAATTTTTTTTATATTTTCCATTCATCATGGGTGGCAAAAAACTTGTCATTTTTGTTTCTGTACTAACTAAACTAAATAAATTTTGGATATTTCTATATAGCGAAGACGATTATATTGATATTCATATGTACATACATATGTGGTAGAAATTCTAATTGCTGTTATTCTTATAAAATGATTTAGTTTATACGTTCGTCTTAATTGCAATAATAGTTATTGCATTAATTTTTTTTTTCGTATTAATGGTGAGTTAGTTTTTGTTTCAGAAAAAAGCCTTTGTTAGCAAAAGTGTTTGTAAGCTTATTTTTTTAAGTTGCCTATTTTTTTTTCTAAAATAAAAACAAAAATATTTGAATTTCTTAAATATTGCACAGAAAACTTAGAAGTTTAATTTATATTATTACCTGACAGATAAAAAAGGCTTGGTATAAATGTAGTACATAAATTATTATTAAAAAAAACAAGAAACGGATTCATTTTGATTCGCTTCTGAAATTCAAACTTTATTAAAAAATTTGTTTGTGTAATATTTTTAATATGACGAATTCATATTAAATTATTTTTATAAAAAAAATGATCACAAGCTAATATAAATAACAACTATTGTCTTAAGTTTTGCTTTTATATGGTGTTTCTTTGATATTTCCCTCTTTATATAATTTCTACAATATTCATTTTCGACCGCATACAGTATATATTTTCTGAAGTGGATTAAGCAGTGTCCGTGTGTATCAGTTTTTTTAATTCCGCTGACCTCACCAAGAACCGTTTGTGATATTAAGATATCAGATATTCGGGAATAGATCGTTATTGAAAATGAAGATTAGCTACGATGTGATCATTATACCCATGTACATAATGGTAAAGGTATTATCAGATTCGATACGGCCGAATATAGCACTCTTACTAATTTTTTATTAAAAGAATAATTAATATCAGCCAAGTTGCCGTCGCCGGAATTGATGACAATACGTACCCAAAAAACATTCTCGTCCGAATTTCTGATGTATTTATATTCGTTTTTAAAAGGAGAGTCTGAAGCTTGTGACAAAGACTCGTAACGCAAGGAAGCCTTAATAAAACATCTTGAACGGTAAAATCGGGTAATCATGTCAGAAACAATTTCCAAAATGAGGGATTAGTATGGTCCGGAAATGCAGCTCTTAAAATATGCAATATGCGCCGTTGCTCCATCCTAATGAAACTACATGTTCTCTAGCCAAAATACGTTTAGTAAAGCGCACGCCATTCACAGTAGTCGTTTGACCCACGGCGTTTTCGAGAACATAAGGCTCGATTACGCCCCCAGCGCACAGTGCTCTGTCCCCATATAGTGAATCGGCAAAACTAGAGTTCTTATCGCAGAATAACAAAATTAAGTATACTGTTACTTAATGTCAAAGTTAAGAAAAATTTAAGTTTGAGAAAAATCGCTGCAAGGATATGCCTACCTCCCATACATCCTGAATTAAAAAATTTGATTTTAATCCACAAATTATATAAGAATGTAGCAAAAACTTGTATATGTCTGTAAAATTTAAAATTCTTGCGTTGTTGCAAATTTGTTTGCATTCGGTGCAAGGACATGCCTACCTTCCATGTATCCTTTTTTAAAAAAACTATGTTTTAGAATCATTTATTATTATAATGCACTAAAAATTATCAAGTGATTCTTAAATAATGCGTTATAGATCTGTTGTAAATATGGTTTCATTCGGTACATTAATTTCTATATAAATGTACGGAAATATGATTGTGGTACTAAGTAAAATTTAACCTAAATGCTATTGCTTTTGTTTTCTTATTATATAATTTTTAGGTTTTATCCGATTTCAGTCCAATATAGTTTTAAATTTTTGTAATCAAATGGACTTTACAATAGAATTACAAAACTATGGATTTTGTTATTAACTGTGGTACAAAACATCTTCCGAAGTGACAATAATTGGTGATAAACAATAAAATTTTCATAACATCTTAGCTTTGTTTCACTATAACTCAGGTATATTTTATCCAATTAGCCCCTATTGGACGCGTAATTTAGCATATTTTAAAACAAGATATAATTAATTTTAATTGAGCCAGCATTTGACTGTGGATAGCGGGTGAAAGGGAAGTATACACCGAAAACTACAAATGTACCGATATGTTGTAAATGTGACGAATTAAAAAATTGTATCTGTCTGTAAAATTATATATTTGTATTATATTGTATATAAATTGTATATTTGATATAGTGTATGAAATAATTCCATTTTTACTTATGAATTATTTAATATAAAAAAAATTATTTTTATGAGTGTGTACAAGGCATATTTATTCATCAGGTAATTGCAGTTCGGAGAGAATTTTTTGTTTATATTTTTTATATATAAAGTTTGACATTTGAAATTAATTAGAAAAGAGAGAAAATTGTTTTTTATTTATATATTATGACAGCTGAAACTAAAAATAAGTAATAAAAAAAATAATCAGCTGACGAATCAAGAGTACCTGATGAATAAATATGCCTTGGAGTGTGTACAAAAAATACAAAATTTCCATTTTCCGGCAGAAAATCTTAATTTTTTTTTTAACAATCGTTAGGCATCCAAACGTAATATCTAAATCAAAAATAAGAAATACTAATTTTTTATTTATATACACATATATATATATATATATATATATATATATATACATATATATAGTATCATCAAACTTTGTAAAATATTAGGGTAAACCCAAAAATAATACATTGTTTACTTTCAAATTTTTTATGTTTTTCTTGTAAAAAAAAAATACTTAGTACATAAAAATTCAGTTAATTTTTTGTAGTAAAGAAGAAACAAGAGATTTATAACTTAATATTTTCTAATCTTGGCAGTACCATAAACTTACCTCTTTGTAATTTGTTTTTATAACTTAGGAAATATGACTCCAGAAACGAATGCAATTTTTATATTTCCGGCAGAAAATTCTAGGACTTCTTTGTAGATTTTGTTAAAGCACTCCAAAAAGTACCAAAATCTTAAATAAAAATTTAGGTACTCTAAAAAAATAGCAAATTATACTCTGCCAAACTTTAGAAATTTCGGGGATTTCCAATAAAAAAATCTCAAAGTAATAATTTTCCTTTTTTGTGCGTTTAGTGATAAACAAAACTGCCAAGTTTGAAAAGAATATATTAAGAAATGAATTTTTGACAGTTTTTTTAGTAAAACCAGGGTACACTTATACAAGGTGGCGGTGCAAGCCCAGCTGACTATTTTTTTGTGTTCTGGAGAATGTCAAAATACATACTTAATAAAATTATTTCAACTTCGGAAATTGTCAAACTCCATACAAAAAAAAAGGGAGACAAAAATTGCTCTCCTTTACGCTATCACCTTATGTAATTACACCATGAGTAAAACAGGTAAAAGTCGTTTTTTTATTAAACAGTTTAGCTCAAAAATTGTTTGACTTTGGTACCCTCCCTGTAGGCAAAAAGTGAAAATTATTAAATTCTACTTACAAATCTGTTTAAGGTACATTGTAAGCTTTACAAAAATATGTATTACATAATTATTCTTTACACTTTATTAATCGTTAGTTTTGCCTATGAGACACAGCACTGTGCAGCGTAAGCACTCCACTATACAGTAATTTTTAATGGGTGTAATGGTTTTTGTATCTTATGCCGATATACATTTATTAAAAAAATATTTATTTAACCTAAATAAAAAAATGTGCACAGTTCCATATGTCCGAAGATTCTGTCACAACTACAATAAGATTTTAGCTTAAGCCGCATTTTTACGATGACTTTCAATTTTAAAGCTGCTACCAAGAACTTTTCTAAATATACCCTTCACCTGTGGTGCACAAGGGTATATATAGCTTTGTCATTCCGTTTGTAATTTCTACAATTTTCATTTCCGACCCCATAAAGTATATATTTTCTGAAAGCTTATGAATAGAGGAGTCGATTAAGCCCTGACCGTCTGCCCGTCTGTCCGTGTGTTGGTTGAAATCAACTTTTAGAAGCAACTATATGTTCCTCAGATCTGTATATGGTATCAATCTCTTGGAAATATCCAGGAATGAATCGCTATTGAAATTCAGCACAATCGCCCCATAACTTTCTGAGATATGAGCAAAAAACCACGACCACCTCGTTTTTTTACACAATTACAACAACAACATACATACATACATACATGCAAAAAACATGCCAAAAAAAAAATTACAAAAAAAAAATAAATTAAAAATAAAAAAAAATAATAAAAAAAATTACAATAAAAAAAATTTAAAAAAAATTTAAAAAAAAAATTTTAAAAAATTTTTTAAAAATTTTTGTAAAAAAATTTTTTAAAAAAATTTAAAAAAAATTATAAAAAAAAATAATAAAATATAAATAATATCTTAAATAAAATAAGATACAATTTTTTTGGCTCAGCTGGGATTCGATGCCACATTTAGTCTAACCAGTATATACATATGTACGTATTTTATATGAGATGAATGGTGATACAAACAATTGTTATTGCATGACTACACGTTGTGAAGGGTATATAAGATTCGGTACGGCCGAATATAGCACTGTTACTTGTTTTTAGGATGACTTTTTTTTGATTTTTTACGTATAATCAATATTTGTAATACAAACAAGATATAATGAAATATCTTTTGTTTTTATACAAATTAAAAGTTTTTCTTTTTAGTAGATTTTCCGATTTTTTATAATCATAATCCAAATGAGCAAAAATGTCCAACCCTAATACCTTAAAAAACATAATATAATTGGATAAACCAGAATAAAAAATTATGCGAACTAACAAATATATTTACTCTGATATGCAGGGGATCGATAGGAAATTTTTATTTTAGGAATTTCTATGATTTTTTTTTTATTTCTTAAAAAATCTTAAAGATAATTCTTTAAGTTTCTATTTAAATTCAGTATTTAAATTTAATAACAAAATCATAATAAGATCTTACTCCAACCATTAGTAAAAAAAATAGCGTTTCTTAACAGCCGTAAAAAATTGTTCATGTTTTACTTAATAGCATATTAGATAAGGCATATATAGAAACAATAGACCTTGAATTACATTTAATATTTGCATAAATTAAGTAATTTGCAAAAACGCAAAAAAAAATAAATTTTTGTAACTATAAATGATTTTAACTTAAAAACATAACGCTTATACATACATTTATATATACATATGTTTGTATTTATATGTATATTGTATGTCTGTAAAAATAAAATAAAGGTCTACACGTCGTCAATCCTAGTGTTGCAAAAAAATACCTAATTTCACTTTAGTTGGCGTAGGAATTATGGAAAAAAGTTTGCCGTACACCGTCAAAAAAGTGTTTTACAGAACAATTTGAATGTTTTTCTCCAATGGCTATTAACTTTAAGTACGCCGTTATAGAACTTTGTGGGCATTGCACTTTCCAAAATGGTCAATTTACGCCAATGAGTATGTAAGTGAAAAACAAACGAAAAATTTATATATAAAGATCTCTTCAAAACTTATATATTTTCATACAAAGAAGTTAATATGCCCTTAGTTATGAAAGTGTTCTAAGTCAAAAAATAAAAATAAATAAATATGTTTATCTGTTCTTTCACATTATATTACTTTTAACTAAATTAGTTCAATGTATTTTTCATGATGTTGTCAAAAATTAACCATTTATGAGTGGTTGTTATTTCAACGTTAATTCATTTAGTGTTAATGGTCTAAGTCAAATATTTAAAAAAAATTTGATTTATTAATTATTTTAAAATTTTCAATATTAACAAGAAATAATTAATATGAATTTCATTTAAAGGTTAATATTATTTGTCAAAAATTTATTTTATTTCGCTCCAATAATTAAGATGATACTATTAATTAAATAAAAATTAAGATCTTTAATATACAAAAAAATCTAGCAAATTTCGTTTAAAATATAACTAAAAAAAATTCTTATAACTTTTAAAATAATTTTATTAAATTTAATCGCTTCTATAATTAATTGTATCAGTAACGTCAGTACTCGAGTATCCAGTGTTTTATAAAATTTTAAAATCTGAATTCCACATTTTAGATCTTTTACCACAAGAGGAGACTAAAACTATATGGATATATTGGATTATTGGCACTATACGCGACCACTAGAATATAAAGGAAAGAAAAATTTGTTTATTACATCCCTACAGTTTTCCAAAAACATTTTATAAACCCTACATTGATAATAAGAATGGATTACTTTGCTCTTATAATAAAAATATATCCATAAATTACTTTACTTAAATTATTGTTGTTTTCTGATTTGGACCTTCAGTTAATTTTTTTGAAAATGGTCTAAGTCCATTTAACCTCCGAAAACAAAATTTCAGTATGAGATACACACAAAATTTCGCGTTCACAATAAATTTTAATTAATTGATATTTTTGTGGCCCTTTGTTCCTCATAGGAACCACAGGACATAATATATATATATAATTGATATTAATTAAATCCAAAAATTTAATTGTTACACAATATATAAATATTTTTTTTAATTTATCTAAACGCAAAACATTAAATATCTCGAAACAAAATATAAATGACTTAGACCACTTTCATAGTTAAGGTCAAAAATATGCATTAGATCAATAAAATTTTAAAACTGTTTCAGTTTAAGGGTAAGACAAATTTTTTTCAACTAATTCGTGAAGGGTTATTGAAGTTTTTATGGTTTTTTTATGGCATAAATAAATATATAAAAGCGCTGCGACAAAACAAAAATTTTAAAAATCCGGATGTAGAAGATTTATATCTGTAACATTGTATGTTCGTTCTGATGTAGATATATAATATTGCTTTTGAGAAGTGCTTAGAAGGAACCAAAGCCCGTAGAAAACAATACAAACAGCAGATATTCTACCCGAAGCACCAACGAGACGTGTTAAGCGATTAGCTAAAAACATACCGACAATATAATTACAATCCAAATTTTTTAAAGACCTTACCCTTACGCTGGAACTAGGACTCAATAGAAATAAATATATAAAACTTAATAAGAAAGGCTCTAGGTAATAAAGACTGTTTAATTCTAATTAATGGTATATGGAAAAATGGAAGATGCATATTTTACCGTTTACAAGAAGAGTAACAAATGATTAATGAAAAAGTTTGTTTAGTTTTACCACTCGGCAATGTATAACGCATATATTGATACCCATATTAATGGGTTTTTGAAAAAAATTATCCGCCATTTTGTTTAGAGAGTCATCTTGAATTTTATCTCTTGGGTATTTTAATGTATTCTACTGGTCAAACCCTTTTATTTAATTCCAATGTTGTGGGGATTGAAGGTATATTTGACCCATATAACTGTCATTTTATTTCAGACTCCATTTTGAATTTGAACCTGTTTATAGTTTACAGTATTATACTGATCAAGCCATTTCGTTTGATACTAATATTGAGGGGACTAAAATCAGTAAATTTTTAATTATTTACTTTTTAGAATTGACCCATATATAAATTTTTTGTACGTCATTTTGTTGTGGCGGCCATCATGGATTTTAAATTGTTTATAGTGTATTATATTCTGCTACTCCAGATCTTTTTTTATATCTGTTATCAAAAAGCTAAAAAAAATCGATTTTCGTTTAATAATTTTAGGAAAAACAACGAAGTAGTTGTATTCTTTTACTCATATCTCAATTAATTAACAACCGATCCGTCAGATTTTCTTGTCAATAATTTTCGAGACTACGGCTTGAATTTTGATGACTTAAGTGGGTCTAAAAATTAATTGGGGATTATAAATATATGTATATATATATACATATATTTAAAAAAAATTTTTTTGGCTATATCATTACCGATTAGTGACCGCTTTGTCCGAGAATTTTCATGAATGGCCTTATATCTACAAATAGCAGCAAACGTGTTTATAAATTATTTAAGAAATGAAAAAATTTAATTTTTATGGTAAAAATACGGAAACAATTGTGTTTATTTGGTGTGGCAAAATCTTAAACTTAGTTAATTTTTTTAAATTTTGGGCATTGCAACCCCAAAATGGCCCATGCCACATAGTTGAAGGTTATACAAATTTTTTTTTTGTTTCCGTTTTTATTTTAAAATTTATGTGTGTCAGACTATGAAATTAAAAACAAATTAACAAATACGAATATCGCCACAGGGGAAAGATGGAGCACAAGGATTTGCATGTTTTCCGCGCCTATCCACCATACACAATAGTGGAGGATTAACTCCTCTTAATAAGTTCAGTTTTTCTTTGCTGAAATATTAAAATTTTAATAAGTTTTTATTATTTTTTTCAAGGCCTTTAGAGTGATAAAATTACCGTTTCGCTGCAATTTCCGCTGGTGATAATTTTGCTAACTTTTTGTTAACTTTCATGGCATACTTTAACATATCCACTTTTTGCTTGGGCTTCGGTTCGATTTGTCCCGTAGGATTCTTAGAATCACCACGACCACCATATTTATTCTTGAGAATGACGGCTTCAGTGGCTCCCTTAATTGCTCCTTTTTCCTTGGCAAAACCATCGCCACCTCCTCTAGCAGCTGCTGCAACATTTGCCACAACCTTACCACCTGGCCCTTTAACATCGGCAATTTTGCCAATATTCTTAATACCCCTGGCATATGTCGCACCACCAATTACCCTGGGGTTAGGGCCACTACGTAAAACTTGATCAGTTGCCTTTGCTCCAGCACCTTTAACGCCAGTAACATGTTTAGCATTACGCTCTCCGACAGCACATTGATACATTTGCATATATTTATTTGGAGGTTTAGGAAATAGTGGCACTGGATTCCAATCTAATTCATCATATTGGCTACCAACATTTACCATATTAGATTTGATTAAGCGTTCCGGTTTAATGACACCCACTGGTGGTGTTACGCCAAAATCAAACTCCGCCTCACTATCACTAGTATCCGAAAGCACCAACGACTCGCAGCATGGTTCCATCTGGCGCTTGGTACATTCTTTATTACACTGATATTCTAATTTTTTTTTATCCAAAAAACTGCGACAATAGCAAAATAAAATTGGCCTGTGACAGGTACACTTCTTAAAGCCCATATCTTTTAGACATTGTTTTAGTTTTCTTCTTTCCTCTAAGTGAGGAGTTTTTACAATTCGAAATTGTATTGGTTTCATATTTTCATAAGGATCTGCAACCTCCTTTAAAACTTCCAGAGGCTTAAGAGGTCTCATTGTTATGATATATTCCCCATTTTTCTTGTGTATATGTAAGGTGGGTTTTTGGACCAGTCCAGTAGTAGGTGAGATGTTCTTGTTTCTCAATTTGGACATTTTACGATAGGAATATTGTGAGACTAGCAAAGTATCGGCTGGAAAATCTTTTAGGAAATATTTCATTAATTCTTTTATGGGTTTACGTATGCTGCCTGGCTTCCATTTGCCACAATTATTAATGTTCCATAGCCAACCCATATTGGGCGGAACATTTTTACGTCCCGCAAAGCCGTTAATACAAGTTTTATGGCCAATCTGAGGTGAGCATTTTTGTCTAACTAACTGATAGTCATATCTCAAAATAAAATACAAAATTAAAAAAATATTATTCGGTTAATTTCAAACACCTAATGTTATTGTCTAAAAATATTTTAATTAACAAACAAACATTTTGATTAGATAAAACTTATCGAAAATAAATCAATAGTAATTTCAAATAGGTTGCTCAAATGTGAAACATATTCTATAAATACAGAAAATTAAAAAAAAAAAATATTCTCTAAAATACATCGCAAATTATTCATATTTTAAAATTTAGAATATTTTCAATCAGCTTTAATTAACCTTAAGGTTTTCCTTATACGTATTAAGAATTTGTACAAAAAGTGATTTAACTTACAGTCTACTTTTTACAGCCGTTTCGGAAGCCGGCTTAACCGAACGCTTTTTACGCTTAATGCGTTTTTGAGGTTTGTCAATTTCCTCACCCTTTTCCGATTCTTGTTTTTGCTCTTCCTGGTAGATTTCATTTCTCACTGGCGATTTTCTTTCCTTAAGCAGCACTTTGTTTAGCTCCCTTTCACAATGCTCATCTGGTTCAAACTCTTTTTTCTTAGGGTCTTCTATATCGTAGAGGTCTTTGAGCTCTGAAAATATTCTAGTTAAGAATGGACGATTATCACTGCTGCTGGCACAATGAACATCTGAAGATTTTGATTCGCAAACATCTTCATGGTTAGATGTCGAAAGCGAAGGTTGAAATATATGTTCACATAACTTTCGTATACGACAATAAGCACATGGCTTATTCAAACCGTATTTACAAGTGCAGCGACATTTTCGCTCTTCGTCCTTTAAATTCGTATCACTACTTTGATTATCGTTAGTTTGCAATTTATTTTGAAATTCGTTTAAAATTTGATCAGCAGTTTGAGTATCGTTGTAGGGTTTTTCGTCAAAGCACGGCACAGGCTTGTAGCAACAATTAGGGCAGGCAGCCAATTTTGGCAAAAATGTCATGTTTTCCTTACAGAGAGGGCAGTGTCTGCAAAAAAAGTACGCAAAAGCAAAATATTTAAGTTTTCGGCCATAACGTTTTAACAGAAATCTTTTTCGATATATAAGCTTTTTTAACATTATTATCTTCGAAACATTGCTTGTTTCTTCTTACCTCATGGACATTGGCTCATTTTCTACTAAAACAGGCGAAGACCCTCCATGGACTGTTTGTGTAACATTATTCGCAGCAAAAGCATTATTATCGGATGAACAGTATATGGGCATTTGGTACGAGTCTAACAAAAATGTTATATAAATTATAAATTAATAAGTATCATAATTTTAGGTTTTAGTATTATTGTACCTGAGCTAGTTGGATGAATATGACTTTTTAAACATATATCTGTTGGTAGTGTATAAAAAAGATCTTTCTTTCTATTGTGGCAGTTATCATCACATGCATCTTTTCTTCCCCCCTTCGACATAATAGCATCAATTAATTTTTGATAATGATTTGTTACTGTCTGGAAATATACAACATCTGTTTAGTTGTTTAGCTGCGAAAAAAATCCGGCTTTTAGAAAAATCGGGTATTATTTGTAAACATAGAATTTGTCGAAGTTTTTCTGCACATGCATGCATATGAATATGTATGTAAATAAGAAATCTGTGTATAAAATGATCAAATGAAATCCGTATCTCATCATGTCTAATCGCCTGAACTTCTTTCATATCTTAAAAACAATTTTTGTTATTTCAACAGTCTTCATTTTCGACCTCATTAAGTATATATTTATTTTCTGAAAGCTTATGAATATAGGGGAGTCGACGGAAGAATGTCCGCCTCTCCGCGTATTGGTAGAAATCAATTTTTAGAAGCCCTCACATTATTCAAAGATCTGTATGTTGTATTATTCTTTTGCAAATATCCCGAAATGAATCTTTATTAAAATCCATAAAAATCGTCCCATAACCTCTTTTTCCATAAAAATCGACATTTTTCAGCCCTTGCATTATTCATAGACACGTTTGCTACTACTTATAGATATGATATACCTCTAGGGCTATTCGTAAAAAATTTTAGACAAAAAATATATATTCGCATGTATTCTGTATTCCGAGTGAAATTTAATCACTCGGAATTGCCATTGTAGTGTTATTGTTTATAAAAACAATTTCATGGCAATTCCGAGTGATTTAATATCACTCGGAATGCGGAACACAGGCGATTATTTTTATATATATCAAGTTACTAAAATTTCTAAATAATTTTTTGCCACGCTAAACACACCAAATCACAAGCCGTAGTTTTGAAAATTATTCCTTAGAAACACTGACAATTCGATTAAAAACTATCTGAAATAAAACTCAAACGAAACTCGATTTTTGCAGCTTCTGGACAAGAGGGGAGTTATAAAAAGAAAGGTCTGGACATGCAAAATATAACACACTATAAAAGATTTACAATCTATGATGGCCGGCAATACAAAATGACGTACAACAAATCTAGTAATTAAAAATGAAGCCACCTACACCCCCTCAATATTAGTATCAAACGAAAGGGCTTAGCCAGAAGAATACAGTAAAATATTATTATTAATATTTTATTCGAACTTTTCTATATATGTACGTATATATTAAATTTTAATGTAAATCATTTTTATTCTGGCTTAACTTTGTAGCTGATTTCGAAAATGCATTTCACTCGTCTAATATCGAAATAATTTAAAAGAATTTTCCTAAAAACGATTGCAATTTAATTTAATTTGAATTATAAAATTAAATAATGGAATAAATGAACTTAAGCCAGAATAAAAATGATGCACATTAAAACTTAATATAAAATCTAAAATTTAGGATAAGCTACGATGTGGTCACTATGCCTATGTTTATGATGGGGAGGATATTTTCAGATTCGTTACGGACGAATATATTATTCTTACTTGTTGAAATTCGAAGTAGTGTTCTCCACTAAAACTTAAAAATTATTTATCTCTGTTACAATAGTACCCAATCTTTGTGTTAAGTTTTTCATTACATACATACTTATGTACATATGTATGTGCAAGGATATATGTACCTAAATCGAACAGCCAAATTTCATTATTTTATGAAATTTATTAAAAACAAAAACCTAAAAAGTGTATTAATAAAAAAGTGTATTAATAAAAAAGTTTTTTTTTAGTTCTTGACAAAGAATTATAGAATAAAATATTGAAACTTATTGTAAAGCCGACCTTAACAATTTACCATTCTTAGACTGTGGTTTTCGATCTGTTTGAAAAAATTTTGTACTTGTATTATTACGAGCATTTGAGAATAATCATTGCTATATATTTAACAAAAAAATAAGAAATTAATCGAAAGCAAAATTTTATTCGATAGCCAATTTACAATAGAGGCCTAAAGTTTCTGCGCCCAGTCGTAGTCCTGTCGACTACATTAGTAATTTACCAAGTAATCAAAAATAAACTATAAATGACGTATTTTTAAGAGAAAATTTATAAAATGAAAGGAATCTAAAATTGTTTGTATGATTTTTTTTTTATTTTATTCTCGGGTATATATTTTTTTCAAAAATTATTTTTTAGATTTTGAGCGATTTATCATTAAATATTTCTCTTTTTTTTCAGATTCGGTACGATAGATAATTTTATTATTTTATTAGATAATTTTAAGTTATTTAAATAAGTCATACAATTTAACAGCAATTTGTATCTTTGAGTCTTAATCTTATGGCTATAAGTTCCGCAGAATTTCTAAATATATTTTATGGAGTTTTTTTTAGCTAATTTATCGATTACGTTTTATTTTTTATAAGTTTTTCTATAAATAAACAAACAATTTAAATACGAATTTTTTAACATTATTTTTTTTTCATTATGGATATAAAGAATATTCCGAGTTACTGAGATATGGGGGCAAACAGTTGCCGAAGTCTTGACACTCATAAACAAAAAGGTATGGGAACAATGACGAAAAGAGTGATCTTAAGCTATGTAACTAGAGGAGTTAAACACAGTCAACAAACTTATAAACCCTTGTCTTAAACCGGATCTTATCAGTTGTAAAAACCATCTTCCGAAAACAACAAGCTGAATTTAGACCAAGAAGATTATGTGCAAAGCACATAAATACTGTGCGCTTTATTATTGGCCAACAGCAGCCTCACTGTGTTGCGGCTAGTGGAAAAGTAACTTTTTTCCGATTATTTTTTTCAGTGTTTTTAATGATGCAATTTTGTCACAGACATCCCAAGTAAACAAAAAACACATAAAGCTTATTTTTATGTTGGCCCGTTGATTTTTAATTGATTTTAGAAGTCAAATATACAAAATTTTCACGAAAAGAGGGGATTTCAGGGCTGTATTCAAAATGATCTCATTTGATTTTGGTGACAGATATTTTGATTCGGAAAAAAAATCTGCCTTCGGACAAGTATCTTCTGTAAAAAAAAGGAATGTTGTTTGAGACATTTTCATATGCACCTTTTTTAGAGCGAAAACCCGACTAAAGGTCCATTTTTCCTTAAAATTTGGGTTAGGTAAGCAATATCTAAAAAGTCCCGGAGAGTCCCAGTTCCAAACCACTACAGAAATGTTACATAATTTGTTTTCAACGAACTGTGAAAAAATCAGCTGCCCATACCTGCCCTCCTGGGAGTTATAGCGATTTTAGTATATCACTCTCAGTATTTATTCCATAGAAATAGAACGGAAATTCTCGGAATCACTTATTGAATAATTCATATCATATCATATTGGTTTTCGGGTGACTTTCCGTCATCCCACGTCAAATTTTTATTATTTTCAAACAGGTTTCGGCTAATCGCAATCTTCAGTGTTTTCTTTTTTGTCACTAATTTTGGTTTTATATAAAATTTCAGAGTTATTCAACAAATATCGAAAAATCATGAAAATTTTACGTTTATAATTCTTGTTCGGACCACCCTATAATTTATTTTAAAAACTAATCATAGGTTATTTATCAGAAATAAAAGAAGAATTAAAATAAATTTTTTTTTAAATTTTTCGAACAATTTTTTTTTATTTTTGACTTTTGTTGAAAATTTGAACCAACAATTTTTTTCGGTGTAAATTTTTTTCACTCATTCTGTTTGGGATTTCTGACCAATCTGTAGAAGTTTCTCATCGATACAATTAAAATTACAGTTTAGGCAATATGATTTCCAAAAAATTCTGGTTTCGCAACACTGTGAGCCTGTAAATACTGTTTGTAGACTTCGAATTTACTTTCAGTTTTATATCCAGAACGGCACATTGGAATGTAATAAGCTTTATGGGCATATCGGCAAAAACAATTAATTTAATTCGCAAGCAATACGCTACAAAAATTAAAAAAAAATGTGAACCCTTCGCGATCATCACAGACATAAGCCAAGCTGTATTCTGTCCCCCACACTATTCTTACTCCTGTTAGATTTCGCAAGCCATCGGTCAAAATCCGAAACACCTTATAACATCCGGTGAAATATGAGAGAGCTTATACATTTCGCAAACAAATTTTGCTAAATTCAGCAGAATATGTTTGTCCAATCAGAAAACTCCAATGAAGTTGGGTGAAAAACTAACGCACTACAAATTTTGGTAAGCCTCGAAAAACATGAATCGGGATGGTAAACAACTAATATACATTTCGTAATATAGCCTGGAACCAAGGAAAGATCCTAGATCGATCAATCGAGTAAAGTGGAGAAAGTTCGCCCTTGTTCTTATTTAGTATTAACAAAAAAATGTCTTAATATGCAAATTTTTTAACTAATGAATATTACGTATATGTACGTAAATAAATACCTTAAGCTTTTGACATGCCGGATCTAGAGGTGATAAAATATCGGTATTATTTACACTTTGACTATTAACAGCTCGAAAACTTGATAAATCTAAACATTTTGGTTGAAGATCATGATCAGATTCCGAGGCCGGTATAATACCAACTTGAGCACAGCAACAAGGATTTTTATCATCTTCAACTACAAAAAGTACATCATTTGGATTTATTTCCTTATTTGCATTACGACATTTGCCATCCGGCGAAAGATCTTCCCTAAATTAATAAACAATTATTTTTTAATTCGTATAAATGGAAACCAAAACCATACTGAACACTACTTACTCATATTCCTCACATTTCGGCTGAAGACGGACAACAGCTTGAATATTGCCCGTTTTGGTACCATTGCATTCCTTCAGTTCAGTTTCAAATGAAAGCCTCATTTCACCAGAACACTCTAATAACCCTGATAGAAACTCCTCCGACCACTCAATGCTGCCATAACCTAAAAAAGATCAAAGAAATCTACCATTCGAAACTAAAAACTTATATTTTATTTGCCTAAAACAGTTTCCGTATCCATTACTTTCAATCTTAAAGGATTTTTTGATAAATCTTCTTTCAAAACTAAAGGTTGGGCAAAAAATTCAAAACTACGTTCGGACTTAAAGTCCAAAACATTTATACGACTTGAAGTTATGGCGATGGTATTTTCATTGAAATTTGTTTCCACAACTATTTGACTAAAATCATCTATAGTTTTGTTTGGAAAATCGAGTCTTACTATTATGATATCGAATAGGAAACCTCGACCATCCGTTAATTTCTTATCTTTATCCATTCTACTTTCAGCAGTGGAACTAGCAGCTTGTCGTCCAATTGGACGTTTGACACAATCAGGATGTATAAGAGGCGTTATATTCGCTGCATCAGCATCAGTTTTAATATTTGTAGACATTTTTCAATGTAAATTTGTTTTCCGAGAAAATTTATGTATAATTTTGTTTGCTGCTTTTAAAAGTTTATTACCAAAGGTAAAATAAATAAAATATTTGAAAACTACAAAAATATATAGAGACTTATGAAAATTTCAATAATTTATGAAGTTTTATTAGCTTTTCAATTAGACTTTTTCCAGATTTAAAAAAAATAATACAGTGTTGAACGAAATTATTTCAAAATCGAATCGATACTGAACCGTGCAAGCAATAGTGAAATTCTATACATCCCTCCTCTTTAGTAAGCAATTTAACTAATTTTTTACAATTTTCTGCTTGTTAAAAAAACATAAAAAATACAAAAATTATCACACAAATGCTAAAAACTACCTTTTGTGTCGGGCATTCAATTTTCAACCTCAGAACAATAATTTCTAATTCAAAATCTAGCTTAGAAAGATTAATATGTACAAAAAAAAACGTACCTGTTTGGTCACCCATATAACTTTTCGTCTTACCTTTGGATCAATAGTCACAAAATCCAAAAATTAATCATAGATTTTTAGACATATCAAATACAAAAGTACCAGATAAATGCAAATACCTTTTTTGGCGCCCATTTAATTTTCAACCACAATTTGGATCAATAGGCTCTAAAATTCATTCTAAAACTCTAATTCATAAACTTAAAAAATATAAAAAGTTCCATAAAAATGTGAAAAATTATATTCTTTATCACCCTTTTTTGTCAACTATTTCATTTTCAATCACATTTTGTACAAATTTTAAAATTCTAGATTCATAAACTTAGAAAATACAAAAAGTCTCATAAAAATGGGAAAAAGTACTTTTATGGGTTATCCTTATTAATGTACAAATTTCAAGTTGAAAATGTTTAAATATATATTTAACAATAAAATATTTTAATTGACATGATTTATAGTGAATAAATCTACGTGTCAAACTATTTTGCCAAATTTTTCTGTTTCCACCATAATAATAATGCGTTTTAAGTTTCAATAAATTTAATATCTTTTATGGATGGATTTAGCCTAGTAATTAGGTATTTTATAATTTTGCCGTTTTGAATACCTTTTTGTCCCCTTAAAAGTTTCTAAAAATTTAGCCCAAATAATTGTCATTATACCCTTCACACAGTGAAAAAGGGTATATATAGGTTTGTCATTTCGTGTGAAATTTCTACAATGTTCATTTCCGACCCCATAAAGAATATATTTTCTGAAAGCTTATGAATAGGGTAGTCGATTAAGCTCTGTCAGTCTGTCCGTGTGTATGTAGATATCAACTTTTTGAAGCCCCCGACATCGCTTGGACTCGGGTGAGGTATTAAAATATCAGAAATATTCGGGAGTAGATCGGTATTGAAAATCAGAAACATCCCCGACCACCTCAATTTTTTTTTTCACAAAAACAACATTACACAACAAACGTGTATACTGGTTAGAAAAAAAACGTGGCATCGAATCCCGCTGAGCCAAAAAAATTTTTTTTTTATTTTTTATTTAATATATTATTTATATTTTTATTATTATTTTTTTTATTATTATTTGTTTTTATTTTTTTTTTGTTTTATATTTATTATATATATTTTAATTATTTTTTTTTTAATTTTCTTTTTTAATTATTTTTTAAAATTTTTATTTTTTATTTTTTTTTTATTTTTTTAACATACATACGTAAATTTATAATTTTACAATGGGATGTCTTTATATATGTATGTTTTTTATATGTACATATGTACGTATTTCATATGGGATGAATGGTGATACAAACTACTGTTATTGCATGACTACACGTTGTGAAGGGTATATAAGATTCGGCACGGCCGAAAATAGCGCTCTTACTTGTTTTTCTATTAGGCGATAATAATCAATTCCTATAATATTGTATAAGAAAATTTTTATTTACAAAAGTTCGAAAGAGTTGCAATTTAAAAAAAGAACCAAAATCAAATAATTTTTTTTTTAGTAACTAATACAATTTAAATTTTTTTTCTATGTTAATGTGTTGGGAAGTTACATAAAGTATCACAAAAGTACTAATATATATTTTTTACCCGTTTTTGTAGCTCAGGAGTTGAAAATTCAAAAAAAAAGGCCTGATACCTGCCAGCTTATTCTTTGAGGAGATTTTAATACCTTTTCAAGTAGATCTGTAGGTTTTTAAGTTAAGCAGATATAAGGTTAGTGATTTCACCTGTTTTTACCCCCTTAAAGTTCGAATTTACAAAATAACTTATTAGTGGATCCATATATCTTAGCTTCAAGTCTCTAGCTTTTTGCGTTTGTGCTGTGCGATGATAAATTAATCAGTTAGCTACTTTACTCCTTTGCATACAAATATCGATGCCATAAAAACAGCCTATCTCAATTTTTCACGAAATCGCCTTTTAAACGTTTTTTAGTAGTCCACATACCAGCACATCAGATTTATGGTTACAAAAAGTTTTTGTGATTGTTAAGGGTGGTCCATCACTGATGCAAATTTTTAATGAAGATTTGAATTTACACGCTAACAAGATTCAGTTGACTAAAAAGGTCAAGCCTACTGAAAATCTCAAACATCATCAATACGCCGAATAATTGGCTTCACAGACATCAGTGAATGGTGACTTTACAAAGAAAATCATCTACAGCGACGAGGTACATTTTAACCTTAGGGGATTCATAATAAAAAATATTAAGATAATTTTCTGAAAACTTTTTGTTTTATTTACAATTAACATCGTGCGTTTTGGTTGAACCTCTCTGTATAAGCTAAATTACTTGTCGAAATTACGATTTCAGCTTATCCTGGTATAAATGTCCGCCTTAAATAGGCAAATGCAAAAAAAGTTTACTGCTCCATTCTCAACCGATTTAAACAAAAAATATTTTATTTAAAAGTTATCTTAAGGCGGAAGATTAATTTTAATTTTTTGTACTCTGCCTTACCTTAAAAAGCTTTTAAAGACCGTTAGACATTCTGATTTAACTACTTTAGGAACGAAAAAAAAAATGTACATTCTTGTATTTATTCTTAATACTAGTAACAATAAAAAAATTTTGAAACCGTTACTAAAACCAAGAATGATACAAACAAGAGTATGAATCAGGTACCGTAACAATTATTCCTTTTTTCATAAAAATCAGATGATTACAGTTATTTTTTGTTTTTTTATATTTTTGGATAAAATAAAAGTTATGTTCTGATTTTTATTTTTTCAAACAAAAATAAAAGTTATGTTTTGATTTTTATTTTTTCAAACAAAAATAAAAGTTATTTTTTGATTTTTATTTTTTTCGATCAAAAATAAAAGTTACTTTTTGATATTTTTTTGAGCAAAAATAAAAGTTATTTTGTTTTTATTTTTATTTTTCGAGCAAAAATAAAAGTTATTTTTTGATTTTTATTTTTTCGAGCCAATATCAAGTATATTTTAAACGTCAGAATTTAGTTTTACTATCATGAGAGCTTCCAAATTGTCCACTGACAAATTGTACCGCAACTCTCCTAGAACCAGTTTTCCGACATTTACTTCTATATGCTTTTTTTGTTTTAAAATTTCAAAATAACTGTTATTTTCGGTCCCTGGTATAAATTGCGCATGTTTGTTGTATTTCTGCTCTCTCGTGCGTGACGTCACATCAGCAAACAAGTGAAAGTAAAAATTTAAAAAAAAAATAAATTTAAAATTAAATGCTTAAATAAATAATAATATTTATAAATAATAATAAAAAGCATTAAATACCATAAATATGTAAATATAAAAAAGTGTTTTCTTTTTTTTTTGGAAAATTAATGTAAAAACGGTAAATAGCCATATAAGTAACATGTAATAATATACTTTCGAATAAACTATAATGCTTTTATTCTCCTTTTATTTTTATTTTATTGTTTTATTATTTTATTGTTATTGTTATATTATGCTCAGAACGAAACATTTTATACAGTCGGAATGCGTAATCTTGATTTGATCATTCTTGTACTAAAACCATATTATGAAACAAATTCTCTTTTGTAAAAGTTTTGGCTTACAAAGCTTTTACTTCAAAAGAGAACTGCTAAAACTTTATATCCTTTTTCATTTGTCTTTTTTTTTCATCATCAAACTCAATAGTTATAACATTTTTTTCTCCTCTACTTACCCCTTCTTTTTACCCCTAGAATGACCCATTGTAATAAAAATTTTGTGCACCTGTTAAAAATATTCTATTATGAATAATTTCAATCAAAGAATATTCACAACAGTGTTATTCTTTGCAAATTTGCATCAAAATACCAAATGAAAATTTTTTTAATTTATTTATTAAATTTTTTTATACCCGCCACCAAAAAAATGGTGGGGGTATATTCATTTTGTCATTCCGTTTGTAACACATCGAAATATCCATTTTAAACCCCATAAAGTATATATATTCTGAATCAGGGTTTGATTTGATGACGATCTAGCTATGTCCGTCCGTCTGTCCGTCTGTTGAAAGCACGATAGAGGTCGCACCGAAAAAGCTAGGGGGCTCAAATTTTGCCAGAATCTTTCTTATAGACAAGGTTTGTTTGGTATTGAAAATGGGCTAAATCGGAATATTAGGAAGAGAGTTATAGCTCGAAAACCAAGAGTAGGTCGAAAAAACCGTGTCCTTCGAACATCGAATAAAATGGAATTGTGTCCAAACGCATTAACGTAGACTCATGAAACTTCGAATATATATTTCCTGGGTAAAAATAATATTTTTTCCCAAAAATTATCTAAATCTATTTATTAGGAGAGGAGTAATCGATCAAAATGTACGAAAATTTATACCGCACAGTGTATTTTTCGGTATATTTAAAAACAAAAACGTCACAAAAGCAACAAAATTGGATGTACGACTCTGAAATTTTTCACACTTTGCTTTTTGGTGAGACGGTTTTTTGTAACGGAAAATCAATGTGCCACGCCTACTTTTACGCCCACCTCCCATATAACGTTTTACCTAAAATTCATATAATTTCTCTATTAATAAAGATTTTGGAATAATAAAGGGCTATATTGAAACATCTAAGTTGTACTCATTCGCAAAAACAGCTTTGACACGCCTACTATAACGCCCACTTTTCACGTTATCTACCGTTAATGAAATTTAAAAGCTCATAAAACCGCCAAAATGAGAGGTATGATGATAAAATTTGCCACGTATATCCCCCTAGGCAATGTCATTACTGTGCCAGAAAATTTAGGTGCCACGCCCACTTTTACGCCCACCTCCCATATAACGTTTTACCTAAAATTCATATAATTTCTCTCTTAATAAAGATTTTGGAATAATAAAGGGCTATATTGAAACATCTAAGTTGTATTCATTCGCAAAAATAACTTTGACACGCCTACTATAACGCCCACTTTTCACGTTATCTACCGTTAATGAAATTTAAAAGCTCATAAACACGCCTACTATAACGCCCACTTTTCACGTTATCTACCGTTAATAAAATTTAAAAGCTCATAAAACCGCCAAAATTAGAGGTATGATGATAAAATTTGCTACGTATATCCTTCTAATCAATGTAATTGTTGTGCCAAAAAGTTAAGGTGCCACGCTCACTTTAACGCCTACCTCCCAACGGTTCATCTTAAATTCATGTAATTTCTCTATTGACAAAGTTTTTGGGAAAATAAAGGACTATATTGAAATATCTAAGTTGTATTTATTAGCAGAAACTTTATTGACATGCCTACTTTAACGCCCACTTTCATTGAAAGACTACATTTACAAAAGCATTTTAGTAGCATATCGAAGTTATAAATGGTGGTTAAATTTTAAGGACCGATGTTGAATTTAAATAAAACACGAATTATTTAGGATATTATTATTATTTCTTTTTAAAATGATAATATTTGTATGGTTCAATTATGTATTTAACAAAATATCTGCCAAATGGACCCCCCATCCTTCTATCTGATGGTCCAAATTTTCAATGACAATGTTGATGCTCAATTGTTAGGCATGATGATGAGGCGAGGTTGACTGCTCTTTTGCCACACTATCGCAAAAAAACGCCACTGGTGCCCATTCAACGAACTAAGAAGGCATTCACAGATTTTCTAACATTTTATACAGACCTGTTTTGCAGAAATATAAATATTTTTTACAATTTTCCCGATTGTGGACGAATTTGAACGATTATGTTGATCAAAAGAATTATGCACAAAATGCATTTTGACTTGAACGCCCATTTTTATAAAAAACCTGAATAACTTTAAAGCGTTGCTCATTTGCGTATCTTTCCACGGATCAAATTGAGTAAGTTTGATATTGAGAAATGTCAAGTGAAATGCAGAAAACAAATTTAAAGACTAGGTGTAGTTCACCTTCAACATGGGCCCTTAAAATTTAACCACCCTCTACAAAGAAAGTGGTACATATTTTATTATAAAGGGATTATTCTATAGCGATTAACAAAATAATAAATATTGTGCCTTAAATGTACACAAAATTGGTGGTGGGTATAAAAGATTCGGAGCAGCCGAATATAGTGCTCTTACTTGTTATTTAATACTAATGTTTATAAATTATTTTGGTGGCTTAACTAATTTTTTTATTTGATTTTTTTTAAAGGAATTAAAATTTTTAATTGTAATAAATGAATAATCTGAAAATTTAGTTTTTCGATCAGATCTTTCGACGAAGACGAAGACATGGCTCAAAATAAAAGTATGTACTTATATGGTACCTCAAATTCAAACAATATATTTCTTTCAATTAGGAAGTACCTGCGCCAATCCTTTTCAATTTTAGCTATTACAATTAATAAACTCATGCCTCTAAATATGTCAAATAAGATATCGTCCGATATACATTTTAATGTCATACTCTTGAGAAAAATTATGTTAGATGAGGCAGTGATATTTTAAGGTATGATTAGTGAATTCCAAGATGTTTATCATAACGTACATCTGCACGTCTATGTAAGTGCTGTAAGATTCAATATAGTCGAAAACAGAACTCATTGTTGTTAAGTACTAAAAAAAAAAAAGACCATTCACATACTTTAAAACCTCACTAATAATCTAATCCTTATAATAAGATTGTAAATAAACTGTCTGTCCATGAATTTTGTTTTTCTTTTTTTAAGGCGGTGTCAAAGATCTAGAATACAATGATTCGAACAATCTGATTGTTTGCAAAAACTTTACATGACATTAAAAAAACAGCTGATTTTAGTAATTTTAACTGCCTAAAAACCGCTTTAAATTAATTAAATTAAAATGCATATCTGCACTTAAAGTATATTCGTTTTAAGCTAAGAGTTGACTTTTGAGAAGAATAAACTTTGTACCCTTTAAAATTTTCATTAATATGACTAATGGCCATAATTTTTAACAAAGTATTAATGAAAATCGCCGTAAAGTTTTTATAAGTTCTGTTTATGCTACTTGTTGTGTACATATTTAAAAAATAAAATCAATTCTTATTTTAAAATTTTTATATTTTTTATACGCAAAATTTTAGTACAATTAACGTTAATTTGGTACAATTTTACTATTAACATTGTACAATCCTAAAATTTCGAAATCCCAACAGTGATACATAGCGCATGCACAGACATAACAAAGAGAGGAATGAAAAACAATTTACACAAACAGCAATATTAAAATATATCTTCGAAAAAAACGAATTAAAAATTTTGTTGGGACCAGCTAAGCGGTGTGGGCCCGCCAGTCAACAAATACGATTATCACGTAAACACAATGCGTTACACGTCATTGGAGCACAAGTAGAACAAATATCCACTGGCTTGCCACGACGATCAACCTTGCACAACAAAGGTGGATTTGCACCTTTTAAAAGAGCCATTTTTTGTTTTCTATTAATAAAAAATATTTTTTTAATTATTTAAATTTCATTAGTTTATGGAGAAAAGACTTAACTTACTTTCTTTCTGCTATTTCCTCTGGGGAAGATTTAGTTAATGCTTTCACTGCTAAATATTGAGCCATATTAAATTTTCCATCGGGACCTAGAAATGCTTGAGGTCCTCTAAGTGCAATACCCCTTTTTCCACCTTTACCCATGCCATTCATATTTTCTAGTATAAATCCACCTGGTCCGTATATGCCTTTTGCGGGAACAGCGCCAGGACTATAGCCTTTACTACCATACGGTCCAAATGCTTTGCCAAAACGATTTCCCACTGCACAATTGTGTAATTTAAAGTATTTGCGAGCTGGTTTAGGATATTCATCTTCATTTATTTTCCAATCATTTTCTTCATACTGTGTAGCTGTACTAACTGTTTTTCTTCTTCTGAAACATTTAACTGGTTGGGCTACACCAGCTGGTGGTGTTACACCAAAACTAAATTCTGCCTCACTATCAGTGGTGTCCGACAATATTAGCGCTTCAGTACAATTGGGCAGTTGACGTCTTTGACACTCCCTACAGCATTGATATTCCAGCTTTTTCTTTTCAAGGAAACTACGACAACAGCAAGACGCTATAGGTTTGTGGCAGACACATTTTGCAAAACCCATATCTTTCAAATATCGTTTTAGTTTGCGTCTCTCTATTAGCTCTGGATTTTTAGATATTACAAATTGTATAGGTTTCATATTGACATCAGAATCTGAACATTCATTTAAAGCTTCAGTGTTCTTAAGAGGCCTAAGTGTTATATAGTACACACCATTCGTTTTGCATATGTGTAGAGTAGATTCTTTAGTGTAATCTTCTTCCTCATCGTTGTCTTTATTACAATTTGCTTTAAGTTCACAATTATAACGTGGTGAATGCTGCGTAAGAAAATGGTGCATTAAAACTTTAATAGGTTTTCGTATGGCGCCTGGTATCCAACCGGCTCGTAAGCCATTAGTTTCAGCATTCCACAGCCATCCCATGTTGCGTGGAACATTTTTTCGCCCTCCAAAACCGTTTACACATGTTTTGTGGCCAATTTTTGTGCCAGGATATGTACGATTTCTGTTATAATCAAATCTAAAATAATTCACACATACATATAAGTTTATTGAAGAATAAAAAAACTTATAAAATATTTTAAACGTCTTACATTTGACCTTTGCACGATTCTTGATTTTGAAAATTTCTCATCAAAATCTTTTTGCGTTCCTTATTCAAATTGTTTTTGTTAATTCGTGGTTTACTTGGTTTATCCTCTATTTCTTGAATTTGGTTCTTTTCATGTGGCTCATTTCCTCGAGTTCTTGATGCATTTGCATCAACATAAATCTCTTTCGATTCATTACTCACAATATTCTCTTTTTCCTTTTTACTCTCTTTCAAGTCGTACAGTTCTCGTAACTCTTGAAAGACTTTCGTCAAGTATGGGCGACAGTCTTGACTACTTGTCTTACAGACATTATACAAGTCCGAAGATTTAGCTTCACATTTTCCACAATCCCCTTCCCCTTTGTGGGGTTGTTGAAAAATATCTTCACAAAGTTTTTTAATACGACAATGAGCACAGATTTTACCATCTTTACAAGTACAACGACATTGTGGCTTTTGTCCACAGTCCCCTAAAGAGCCATTACTTATTTGTTCGGAAAACCCATTGTCTTTTGGTTTTTTGTTGGAAAATTCTTGAAGAATTCGATCGGCCGTTAATTCGTAGTCATATGTTTTTTCAGTACTGTAGGGTATGGGTCTATAGCCACATTTAGGGCAAGCAGCAAATTTGGGTAGCCATGTGACATTTTCGTGACACAGAGGGCAGTATCTAAAAATATGATTTAATTTTACTGCCGTATTTATAACAAATATTTTAAGTTTATTAAAGACTTGATTGACGAATGTTACACAGAAATTTTTAAAATAAGCCTTCAATAAACCTAAAATATTTTTTATGAATACACCAGTTAGTTTTTAAAAATTTAATAAACGTTTATATTAACTATATAAGATAATTGAATTTCGGAAAGAATTAAAAAAAAAAGTTTTAGATAAAGTTTGATGATTGGGAATTATGAGAGAAGATAGAAAATGTATAAAATTTTGACATTTGAAAAGGGACAGCTTATGATCAGGTACCTTATAAAGTGTACCCTGGTTATAAAAATATTTTTTTTATATTTATTTATTAGAAAGTCTTCATTCGGCAATGAATTATTTTTTTTTTTATTTATTTATTGTAAGCTTTAGTTGTCAAGTCTATAAATAGAAATTAAATTGTCTTTCTCTCTCTCTCTATCTTCTCTAATTTATTTCAAATGTTAAAATAAATAAATAAAAAAAATGTTTTCTTTGAACTGTGATTACCAGCCTTGAATAGACACACACTAGTCTTCACACTAGTCAAATATTTGACAAAATATAAGTAATCGCTAAGAATGTTTTAATTTATGCCCTTCAAAATAAATGTTACTTTAATTAAAAACTATCATAATTTTTACAAATTTCTATATTAATTCACTGTTACATATTTAGAATAAATTTTGTGTAAAAATATCACGTATCATATGATTATTTGGAGTTAACTTTTATACGTATTTGTAAGAATGTATGCTTATTGTTACCTTTTTATCGATTTATCTTTTAAACCCTCATTATTACATGTCATACTTTTACCCTCAGATATATAGTCATCCGATATACATTGGCATGGATTGTAAGAGTCTTAAAAAGAAACCAAAAATAATAAAAGTTTTAACTAATTTTTTTTTATTAAATTTTTATATAAAAAATGTACAATAAATTATTTTAGTTAAAATTTTGATCTCTTTTATTTAACTGACAAATATTACAAGTCTTTGTACCTGTACTGCTACAAGAAGCATATCTGCTATCTGATATACAATCCACGGGTCTTGATTTTTCACATGAAAATTGCCATGATTGTTGTGTGGACTTATTTGGCGCAGAACATGGGGATTGTTGCTTTGAATTATCCATTAAATTATCGACTATTTGTTTGTACTGATTATGGGATTAAAAAAATTTCATTAGAAATACTTTTTTAATAATAATTATTTTTAAAACTAACCTCTAACATTTTTTAAGCAATAAAAGAAAACATAAGTTTAACTCTTTGGCTTTACCTTAAAAAAGAATTACTTAAGGCCAATATTTAAAGGAGGTCTTAATAAGAATACACGTTATGAACAAATTTAGTAAATTTTTTTGTTTGTGCAAGTAGCTATTCTGAAATTTGCCAGCAGGTACACATGCTTATTACGATTATTAAACATTAACTGCCGTATTCATTAAAAATAGTTTAGGTTTATTGAAGGCTTATTTGGCAGATGTTGTACAGAAAATTGTTAAATAAGCCTTTAATAAACCTAAAATATTTTTTATGAATACGACAGTAAGCGTTTTACGAAATAACAACACGTTATAATTATGAAAACTTTTTTAAAAAATTTGGCAAGTTATGCTCAGGCCGAAGAATTTTTCAAAGAGACTTTAAAAAATTGTAAGTGGAGAAAGTGCATCTAAAGTGTCAGCCACTCCAAGAGTGGTAACAAATTTTGAAAAAACTGGGTCGGTTATAATTACAGTAAGACTACTGTGCATCAATGTACCGGTCGGTCTCTAGAACACTTGCTGTTGTAAATATAAAGCTGAAAGTCCATACCACGCTTTTTACGCTTTTTCGCGTCGTACGCCTCTCTCAAAAAAGTTGAATCAATGTAGTTATATGTTGTAAGTTACAGAGTAAATCGTAGGACGCTCTCACGCATACAACGCAAAAAGTAGGTTTACTTTTTATCAGGTGGTGTGGGCTGAGCACGTGCAAGGTGGCACGGCTTACGTGGCCCTCTTTTGATGCACGACGTACATTGCAATTTACCAGTCGAAGTCGGAGGGACATATCGAGATTGCTGGCGGTTTTGACGGGTCACTGGATGTTAGGAAAACATGCAAGTCGACTTCCATCGAACAACCATTGTCGTAGCTGTCTGGATAGAGAAAAGGAGGAATCGGTTTTCCACCTTCTCTGCGAATGTCCTGCGCTGACGGCTAAAAGACACAGATTTAAGGGCAAACATATACTGGATGGCCTCTCTGCGATATCTGAAGTTGGACTGAATTATATACTGAGATACCTCACGGCCACGGGTTGGATCTAGTACCCTTACTCTTGGATTTATTCTGAGATACATTAAGAGCTGACGAGTGATGTGGTCCTGTCAAAACGGAGTCATATAGACTCTACTTGACTGTTGGCGTGCAGCGAACTACCACGATAACCAACCAACCAACCAGTCTTACTTTCTATTTTTTAAGCGTCATGAGCGGCGAGAGAACAACTCAATTAAGTGTAAATGCCTGAGATGACTAATTATATTTTATTTTAAATTTAATCGATAGCAACATATGTTTGTAGTGTATATTTTAATAGAAAAAAAAATTTTTAAAACAAAAAAAATGATTTCGTAATAAAGTTAAAAATTATTGACAAGAACTCTCAAATTGTGTTATTTGAAGCGCAAAAAGCGTGGTTTGTAACTTGAAAAGAAGAAAGCGTATGAGGTATAAAATGCGTAGAATGCGTAGAGTGCACTGACGCGAGAAAAGCGTGGTGCGGACTTTCAGCTTAGGTGTCGCCGAAAATCCAAAAACATCAATTCAGCATCGTTCCCAACAGCTTCACAAAGCAAACCAAATTATCCAAAAGACTATTCGAATAAAATTTAGCTTACTCAAAACTTAAAGCAGACCATGGAAAGCGCCCGCAATTCGTTAAATGGGTAATGGATCAAATTAAAGTCAATGCCAATTTTTCGAAAAAAGTCATCTTCTCCGATGAGTTGCATTTTCCTTAGAATGTCTTCGTGAATTTGAGGCTCAGAAAATCTGCCATCTGTAGAAAACAAAAACACCCACAACGAGCAACTGTCGGGAGCGGAATTTTTTCAGACGGCGCAATTGAGCCTTAATTGTTTGAAGATGAGGCCGACATTGCAGTGAATGTGAAAGGCATTCGTTACAGGAACATGATAAAGGACTTCTTGTGACTTCAACTGGACGGCATGGATATGGATGACAAGTGATTTCAGCAAGACGCCAGCATCTGCCACACTGTGCATGAAGCAATATATTTATTTCACCGACAATTTCCATAACAAATTTTCTCAAGATATTCTGATGTCAATTGTCTACTAAGATCACGCGAATTTAAGGCGCCATTTTTTTGGGGTTTTGTGAAATTTCGGGTCTATGCAAATAAACCAGAAACAATTCTTGAGCTCAAATCTAAAATCCAATGAATCATCGATTACATACACAACTACCTCAAAAAAATACATTTTTTATTTTAAAATGAATTACTAAGCCACCCTTTATTTCTACCTTAATTTCAGGCTGCTATAAGAAATTTCCATTACTCTGTTTATATGTACGTCTTAATTGCAATTAAAGTTATTGCAATATGTATAAAACATAAAAATCTTTCTAACCAAATATTTGTCAGTACATTAGTTTTTGCTTTAGTTGAAAATATTTTATCGCATAAGGGCCTCCGAGTGGAATTACCTTGGAATTTTAATTTTAATTTTTTTCTTTATAACAACAATGTTATGGTAATTTTGAACAATTTAATTCCACTCAGAACAGAACAGGCGCTCATAACTTTAAAAATACTGAATCAATTTTAATATAATCTACTGCACTGTTTAAGGAAACTACTCTTGTTTAAAATGGCATGACAAAGGAAAAACTCTCAAATGGTGTGTATTGTATTTAGATTTACCTTTGTTTTACAACATTTTGCATCGAGGGTATCCAGAATATCGGTGTTTGCAATTGTTTTACCATTAAAAGCTCGAAAATCCGATAAATCTAAGCAAGTTGCATTGGCCGAGGAACCAGATTCTGATGCTGGTATCACATCAATATCGGTACAAGCAATTGAATTGTTTTTATCTTCACCCACCACAAACATTACATCGTTTGGACTTATAACATTATCAGCTTGGTTGCATCGTGTGGTTTTTGGCTGCAATATGTCCTTTTCCCTATAAATACCTCTTGAATAAAATATATTTTATTTCGCTATGACTTTGTATAAAGCTCACATAAATTCATAGCATTTTATTTGTAAACGTGCTATGATTTCCATACGTCCCACTTTCTGATGATCGCTTTTTATATCGGCTTCTTCGCAATGCATCAGTTCTCGGCCACAATCTCCAGCAATGCAATTTATAAAACTCTCTGGCCATAAAAAGGTACATATTCCTTGATTCAAGAAATAAAGAAATACAAAATTTGACTATTATCTGAAATATCGTTATATCTACTACAAAAGGGATTTCAAACAAAAATCTGGGTCAAATTTTGGCATTCAATTGCAAGCGAAATTATAAAAGGTTTTTCTATACTAATCAGATGCCATAATTTTAGCGAAAGTCAACTTAACATACCAACACTTTTACCATCATAATATATTTGACATTCTAGTGGATTTCTGAACAATTCTGTCTTTAAAGCAGAAGGTCTTTTATTGAATTCAAAACTAGAGCCCGATTTAAATTCCGACACATTAATACGACTTGAAGTTATTTTAATATTGTTATTTATAAATTTTATGTCAACCATTAATTTTGAGATTTCTTCAACGTTAATATTCGTTAAATTAATGTGTGCAATAACGATGTCAAAGACAAAGCCTAAACCTCCGGGCACTTTGGCTGTTGCTTTAAAAGATTCAAGCATTTTATCAATTAATTTAAAACAGTCTTTGGAATTTTATAATAAATAATTTTGTTAAAATTTATCAATTAGTTTAAAAAAAAATTATAAATCCTTTCGAAGTAAATTTAAAACATTTGAAGCAAGGCATATTTATTCATCAGGTAATTGCAGTTCGGAGAGAATTTTTTTGTTTATATTTTTTATATATGAAGTTTGACATTTGAAATAAATTAGAAAAGAGAGAAAATTGTTTTTTATTTATGCATTTTGACAACTGAAATTAAAAATAAGTGTTGAAAAAAATAATCAGCTGACGAATCAAGAGTACCTGATGAATAAATATGCCTTGATTTTAAGTAATTTCAATAGTAAACTAACATTTATTTTTTCGAATTATCCCAAGAAACAGGGTAGGTAGACGTAATATATGTATGTAGTTACACCACTTAATTATACCATGCCAGGAAACAAGGTATATTAATAAGGTACTAGTATTCAGTCAGCTGATTGTTTTGCTTAAAGTATTCACAAATAGTGCCAAGATTCTTTAAGAATGTGTCTGGATTCGTCAAAATTATTTTTTTTTCTACGATAAATAAGTTGCAGTTTCAATCGACTGTTATCAGTTACTATACTACCGACAGAGCTATATATAGGTGTCAAATGACTGAAAGGGATTGGCCAATAAAATACAGTTATCTATGAAAAGATAAAAATCCTAGATGGCGTTCTAAATTATATTACGAATATATGAGTAAAAATTAATAGTACGACCTTTAAATAAAAGCGCTTTACCAGTGGAAAACAGTAAACTAATTAAAACTTTAAAATCCAAGATGTAACCGGAAACAAAATGGCGTAAAATTTGCGTATTTAATGAAAGTGCTTGACTAGTATAATACAAATACAAATAGTGCCGTATAAAATTATATCTAAAATCTAGGCTAAGCTACGATGTGGGATAATACCTATGTACATGTCGGTGAAGTTTAGTATCAGATTCAGCACGGTAGAATAAAGCACTTTTACTTATTTCTTGTTAAAGTTTTTTTGCATGTACATTTGTACATTAGGGGTACAACCAAAATAAGGCCCTATCACCACGCTGTAGCCGATGTTGTGCTGAAACCGAAAAATGTTTGTTAAGTGAAATTAACGCGGAACCTTTTTTAACGATATCGAAAATCTAAAGATGCAGTTCTTATTGTTTTTTATGCGCTACATGGTATGGATAAGCCATTTTGATATTTTCAAATATGTAAGAAAACAAAAAAAATAATAATTTTACATTTTTTTTATAAAAATATGTTCTATTTTCAATAAAAAAATTTTTAAATTCGATAATAAAATTTAAACATAACTTTGGTCATTATCTTTCTAGAAGAATTTTACGTTTCGCTCCTGTAGTTAACTATGTGGATTCGCATAACTGTATCGTGTTACAGTTTTAAAAATAACGACCTGTTTTTTACTTCTTATATGTCTCCGACTTCTTAAACAAAAGTTTTCTTATGAAAGGTACACTTAAAGAACACATCCTACAGAAGTGCGGTAACAGATAAAATTTGATTAAAACAAATAACCATTTTAATTAATCAATTATTGTCCTCGTTTACAGGATTTTGTGTAAACGAACTCAATCCTAAAGTAAAGTCTAGTAAAAACTTTTGAAAAATTGTCAGAATTTTTGGGTAAACGAACCAACCTAATATACAATGTTAATTTTTAAAATAAATATATGTAAATATATTTATATTTGTTAATTAACCTGCGTTCTTGTTTAATAGAAAATTGTTAGAAAAAGGTCTATTAATTTATAATTAATATGCGGGATTTTCAGTAACTACCGTTCAAAAGAAAAAAGAAGCAGTTATATTTCGGCGCTTAAAGGTACAACAGAAGCAAAAACACACACACTTTGTAATATCATGTACATACATACATAAGTACGTATCAGCGACCGGTTGCCTTTGTTGTTACTCTAAAAAAATGTTGCAATCTCAATAAAAATTTGATATTTCTTCCATATCTTTGCTGGTAATTGACAGATTAAACCAATATTTTCCATTAATGTTCTTATATGTACTTATACGTTATAGTGGCATTCATATCTCAGCTGCTAATGCGTCAAAATCACTGGGGGCATTACGGTATTCGAACGTGATCGAAATTTGAAAATTCTTATAGAATCTTTCTACCTAAAGAACAGTTAACTCGATCGTTCGAGTAAAATTTCGATCGTAACCGAATGCCGCAAATTGACCCATGATTTTCAATAGCAAAATTCTCGAAAATATTTCCGAAAAATATATTAAGACTCTTTTTAAACTCTCGTGTGAAGGGTAAAAAAATACATCGTTTTGAGTAGTTTTCAATATTTGTTATTTTAAAATGTAAAAGTAACTGCATTTACAGGTTACGATATTTTTTAACGTTTAATGAGTAGATTTTTATTACGTGCTATTTTTACAATCCAAGCCATCACTTTGAGTTGACTTTTTGTGTGTAATTTGTTTTGTTATTAAAATTTTGCTAAAACGACGCTAAATCAACTATTTCTTCTACTGTGCTTCGTTGATAAGTTTGACATTCTCAACTGGAATTTTTTCTTTTTTTTTTCTAAAATTGTTGCTTTACAATACTTAATATAATTTAGTTAGGTATACGAAAGACAACCAAACTGGGTAGAGTTAACGTCAACAATAGGGGCACACATTTTCTGTTTACGTATACTACAACTAAAACAGAAATATTTTTTCTTTGTAAAAATAATAAAATGTACATATACACGTTTTATTTGTCGGTGGCGTTACAGTTTTTAACTAAAAATATTTACAATGACTTGTAAAACAAACAAAAAAAAATTAAATTGCATTTGCAAAAATCTCTAAAAAAAAATATATATTTTAATAAAAATTCAAGAAATATTTTTATAACAATAACAGCTAATATTTTTAGTTTTTTTCAATTCTTTAAATATTATAATAAATAATGTTTAATTGAAATAATATAGAACATTTTGTCATTTTAATAAAACAATTTTGTGGAGGCAGTATAAAAAGCTGCTTTTTTATATGTTAGAAAACTAAAATTTACTTTCTGGCATTAATGATTTCAATGAATTCCGGTTTTAATGAAGCACCACCCACCAAGAAACCATCAATATCGGGTTGAGAGGCCAATTCTTTGCAGTTGGCAGCAGTGACAGAGCCACCATATTGAATTCGTAGAGAATCAGAGACATCCTTGGAAATGTTTTCAGTCAACCATTTGCGCAAATAGGCATGGACTTCTTGTGCCTAAAAATTTACAAAATACAAATTACAAAAATAATTTCTGTTACTTTTCTTAAATATGTAAAAATATATCGATAGTTACTGGTAGAAAGTCCCTCAAATAATTTTAACTTTACTGGGGAAGGTAAAAACATAATAGAAAAAAATAATTCCTTTTGTTAAATTGCTTGTAAATCTGTTATTTTTGATACTATTTCATTAAATTTTTGTGTCAAAAAGAATTTACGTGAAAAGTATTGAAATCACTGAAAAACTCAACTTCGTAAAAATTTCGAGTTACTTCTTCCTGTGACCTTCGATATATAAATTGAATATTTTTAATTATATAAATAATTAAAAAATTTTATAAAATCTTAATTTATATACATAAATCTCATTGAGACAAATAATCTATGTATTCACTTTATAAACATACTAATAATATTTACCTGTTGAGGAGTAGCTGTCTTGCCAGTACCAATAGCCCAAACAGGTTCATAGGCTACCACAACATTCTTCCAGTCCTTAACGGTCTTAGCATAAGCAGCCATTTGGCTGGCGACAACTTGCTCAGTTTTACCAGCTTCACGTTCATCTAAAGTCTCACCAATGCAAGCAATGACATTAAGACCTTCAGCTAGAGCGTGGGCAGCTTTCTCAGCAATTAATCCATCGGGTTCATTGAAAACATGACGACGTTCAGAGTGGCCCAAAATTACCCAATTGGCACCAACATCTTTCAACATAGCGGGCGACAATTCACCAGTAAATGCACCCTTGGGCACCTTGTAACAGTTTTGGGCAGCAATATTAAACTTGGCTGGGAACAATTCGCGAGCATAGGAGATATAGATTGATGGGCAACCTAAAACAATTTCAGTGTTATCATCCAAAGCAGCACCGGTCAAGTTCTTTGCGATTTCAGCAATAGATTGCTTATCACCGTTCATCTTCCAGTTACCACCAACACAGAATTTGCGAGTCATTTTATTTGTTGCTGTTGTTTTGTTATCTAGGCAAAGTAAATTCTGTTATAAATTAAACTTTATTTTAATAAATGTTAAGAAGCACTATTTTAATATTAAATAATTGCCAACAAAATTTTTTTGCTTTAATTTTATCCCTTTTAAGTACCTTCTCCACTGAAAATCGCTTCACAAATAACCTTACTATGACCTTGTAGTTAGTAAAGAGTACAATACTTTTTAATTTAACAGAACACTGTTAACTTGCTTATAACAGAATGTAAATGTTGGAGAAGGAAATAAAAATTTTAAGGTCTCATATTTAATAACTTATTTTATATCAATAATAAAAATGCATTAAAACTACTTAAGTATGATTTTTTTACTTAACTTATATAAATTTCATTTAATGTTACATATTTATATATTTTATTTTATATATATTTTATTCCAATATATATTTTACTTTAAATATTAACAGCTAATTCGAGTAACAGTAATCAACACTGAAATAAAACTGCTGGTTTTTCTGTAAAAACAATTCACAATAGCATTCACAAGTGATGCCAAGTTAAAATTATAAGATTTAACCCATAATTAACATTTATATTTGGGTGATTCACAAGGTGTCTTATCATGTCATATTGTTCTAAAATTTTACAATGGTTTAAAAATGTTGTTGTTGCTTTTCAAACAAAAAGTGTCTTATAATTATAGAACTTTGTACGCTGTTTATTGTGCTGTCGTATTTAATAAGCATAGACCTGTGCTAAACGGCTAAGCCAAGCCGCAACAGTTTTTGTAAGCTGTCGCCGTTCATTGTATAATTTTATCGGGCCGACATCCAAATTTGAGCGCAGTTGCTAATTTTTGATAGCAAATCACTTGTGGCGTCAAATAAGATCGGCTAAGGACTCCGCTGTTTTTGTTTATCAAACAAAATTTAATTTATTTGTAATTTATTTACTTGAGTTTGCCATTACAACATCTAAAATGTACTTTCCGCACAAACTGGCTATTATTTTGTTTTTTTTTACTTGTTATTGGCATTATGAAAGAAAATATTTATTTTTATAATTGTTTTACATCAGCTGATTTAAATTCAAAATAGCACACTTAATTATGAGGGGTTGTTCACAATAGTCTTAATTTTTCATGCTATTATTATAGGACATATGACTTTATGACACTACTGTAAATCCCCCAATTATACAAAATATATATGAAGTATTTTATTTTCAATAATTATTAGTTTCTTTGACCTTTTTATAATAATATATAATAGTTTTTTTAAGCTTAAGGTCTTTTCAATAATAAAAATTTTTTTGGTTTTATTTTATATTATTTGATCAATATTTCGCTACCTCTTTGTGTAGCATCATCAGGATACGAGTTTTTTATTATCTATATATTTGTTTTTTGTTGGTTTAGTGTCTTGATATTTGTTATTTTATAAATTTATAGTTTGATTGATATATATATAGATAATAAAAAACTCGTATCCTGATGATGCTACACAAAGAGGTAGCGAAATATTGATCAAATAATATAAAATAAAACCAAAAAAATTTTTATTATTGAAAAGACCTTAAGCTTAAAAAAACTATTATATAGTATTTTATTTTCAATAAAAATCGCGATTTATAGCAATAGATTATAAAAAAGTTTGGTCTTTTTATTTATAGTAAATTTTCGACATAATTAAGGCATATTTTTTCCCAATAGTGCAATTAGAATTTCGTTTTAAAAATTGTATATTCATATGTATGTATGTAAAAGGTTTGACTTTTAAAATAAGCCAGAAAATAGACATTTTTCATATATGGAGTTTGAAAGCTAAAATTCAAAATAAAGTATGAACAAAAATAATAATCTGCTGATTAATAAAAATGTCTTAATAGTAACGCTATATAATAATATATACATACATAACATATAGTACAAGGCGAATCCATATTTCAATCCACCTTGGCTTTAATGGTTAAAAAAAGCAATAATACAAAGAAAAATATACTTAAAATCAGAAATAAATAAATGAATATGAAAATTTTTTCTTTTGTATGAAAATAAGCACCTATTGATTAAAATAAATTAAAAATTGCAAAATTTTTTTATATAAATTATATAATTAAATTTGGGTAATTCTCTTTTTGCAGAAAATATTTAATAGTTTTTATTGGAAATTTATTTGTATAAAAAAATTATTTATAAGTAAAAAATATGTAATAAAACTTAAAACTTACATTTTCGGTTGAGAAAGATACTCGTATAAATGGCTTTTTTAAATGTATTGGTGATGTCATTCGAAGACGTCGTAGAAATCGAAAAGCTGTAGATATCATTTTTTTAATCAAAAACACGAAAAGGTTGATAAAATAATTTAAATTTTGTGGGTAAAATGCGTCAAAATAACTAAAACAAAATATTTTGTAAATATAAATGTAAATAAAGAAAAAAAATTAATCCTTTCGGAACTATTGGGGAATTTTCGAATTTCTTAAGTTTCAATTGGTTATCTAAGTAGTACCAAAAAAGGTGCAAGTGCCCATTATAAAACGTAAGTATAGCCATAACAGTACTTATCAGCATATTAACTGCATCTCACAATGAATTTCATAACATTAGTTAAATTTAAGTAGCTTTGATCGATAACTTGCAAAATAAATATAATTTATTAAAATTGTACTGCTATTTATTAGTATTATTAGTATATTAGTTATTTTGAATTTGTTATGCCAATATTACAGTTCACAAGAATTTGCGTTAAGTTGACAACAACAACAGGGACATTATTTCGAATCGCCATTTTTTCGGGATTATGTGCCCATGGAAAACGTTTATTAGGCTTATATTTCCCAGAATAAAAGCAGTATGCAGACTATAATTCTTTAATAATTAATTAAATTTCGTCCCGAAGGGATTAAGTATTAATGACATATAAAAATCAGTTGAAACCTACAGTTGTGTTTTAAATAATTACGTGTATGAATTTTAATACAGTATTGCACGAAAATATATTAAATATATTTTTTTAATAATACATCAGTTTATATCAAGTTAGTATATAAAAATATATTAAAAATATTTGTTATTTAATACATATTATTAAAAATATTTGTAGTATTGCTAGCTTAAATACAAAAAAAAAACAGTCACACATTTAAACATTTTAAAGGAGAACTACAGATATGTTTTAAATTACGAAAAAGAATAGTTTGTATTTTTTCTTTTACTTCCGATATTTTCTTTTTTTATTTCAAATCATTCTTGGAATTGATTGTGCTTTATATTAAATAAATATTTAAAGATAAATTCATATTTTTTTTATACACAGTTTCACATTCATTAAGTAAGTATGCTGTAATAAGCTTTTGTATTCAAGCTAACAATATTGTCGTAAAAAGTAAAAACTTAAAAATAATTATTCCATCAAAAATTATAAAATAAATACTAGGCATTATATTTAAATTACAGTGTTACAGTTACAATTGATTTTTAACAATCTCTATACAATAACAATCATTTCTGTGAAGCAAAACAGGATAGACAAACTCTGACTGGTTTACCCAACTGTCCGTTTTCATTAAGCAACGGCAAAGTGTGATCTGAACATGTTCGACAAAATATTTCGCCACAACTGCGGCAGTGATGTTTGCGACGCGTTAAATTAAATTCTTTTTTACAAGCAGTACAATGAGTTGCTATCGAATCGGGGGCCCATATACCGGCTGCCCCAGCTACAGCTTGTATTTCACTCAAATAGTTCTGGGATGATGATATTGTATTATTTAGTAACTCTTGTTGCAGCTTGTCCTTCTCCTGCAGTTCTGCGACTTTTAGCTTACTCTCACTTAATTGTATACCCAACTCTTCCAGAGTGGTTTGAGCCTCTGACCATTGATGGCGTATTTTTTCTAAATCTATTTTGAGTTTTTGATTCTTTTGTACTTCATCGTTGAATTCTTTTGTTTTATTTTCTAGACTAATGATTTTCTCTTTGAGTTTTAATTCGTTTTCCTGCATTTGCATGCGCAGTTCACGTTCTTTCTGAACTTCATTTTGTGCGCGTACTGCACGTTCTTCGGAAGCGCTAACTTGATTGGACAATGTGTTCGAGGTAGTTTTTAGTATTTCGCCTAAATTAACTTTATCACTGCTCCACCTAGATGAAGAAAATATTTTGTAGGTATTAAGTAACAAAAACACGTGATTCAATTTTTAAGGGCGTAATTATGGTTTCGGAAATTATTTTATACAGATTTATTGAAAAACATTTTTGTACAAAATACCTTTTATAAACATTTAATAAATTTAAAATTTATTTATGAATATGGAAATTACATATTTTTGGCGAACTGAAAAATAAAATCTATTTTTTACATTTTATTATAAAAACGTACACTTTAATTTCCTCTAATTGCAATACTAACATCCTTTTTTTGTTAGTTATTTATATGATACACTTATTCTTATTTTAAAGCTCTTGTCTCCCGATATTCTTATATATTAATACAGCTTACGCTCACATTCTACAGATTTTATAACAAAAATATATAATTTAAAAGGAATTTTCTTGCAGATGTGCGCAATATGTTATTAAAATTCTACTAAAGTCGGAAAAGTGTTTTAACTTCATCAACACATCCATAACTACTCTAAACATTTCTTTTTTATGATTATATTTTTTTACTAAAAAAACCATTGTATTTTTTGTTAATTGCATTGCTTTTGCACGATCAACACTTTTTTGCCTCTCCTGAATTTTGAGTTGTGACATTATTGGAAAGCGTCCGCCAAATAACTTTTTTTTTTAAATGCTATTCAAAAAGTGTAGCGCCGGCTGTATGGCACGAAGCGCCGTCCTGTTGAAACTAAATGTTGCCAATATCATACTTTTCAATTCTTTCAACATGGCCCGATAACGATCGCCATTGACTTCGGCCACTCCTTGCTCATTTTCGAAGAAAAATGGCCCAATTACGCCTCTGGACTAAAATCCGCACCAAACAGTGACTCGTTTTGGGTGTATCGGCTTTTTAATGTATGTGTACGGGTTTTCTGTGCCCCAAATGCGACAATTTTGCTTGTTTACATACCCGCCAAGATCAAAATGAGCTTCATCTGAAAAGATGATTTTTTTGGCAAATCGGCCAAAGTAATGTCGTAATATTTCCCAGCGTTGTTCAAGCGTATACACAACCATATTCGTTCAGCGGAAGGATAAAACTAATTATCAAACATGAGCTAAGTGTTACCATTCACGAAAAAAGCACTAGTTGAAAAAAAAACGTTAGATGGCGGACCCTTTATTTAGTATGCGATATGTTAAAAAATATTAATGTTTATGCAGAATCTTTGTTTATGTTTAGTTTTTTAATTCAATTGGTTATTATATGCAACAAATCAAATAAAAAACGAGGCAACAGTGGACCCATTGTTTACATGTAGAAGCAAAATATGTGATTTAACCCAATTCCACTGTGCTAGTTGAAAAAACAGACAAGCCGGACACCTAGCGTTTTAACATAATTCGGGTACGCTAAATCCAGTGGTGCCCTCGGTTTTTTAAGATTGGCTCTGGTTTTCGAGATATACCGTTATATCGAAAATGGAGGAGGTTGCACCACATATAATCGCGTAACTCAAAAACGCTTTAGCTTATTCCAAAAACTTAAAAAAACGAAATTGCGCAATAAAATTTCCTTTAAGAAAAGTAAAACTTCTTTCTAATATCCGTAGTCATTTTAGAAAAATAATTTTTTTTTTGAAAAAAAAATTAATTTTTTTATAAAAATTTCGAAATTTTTGTTCTTTAAAAATTCATAAAAAATTAAAAAATGCAGCTAGGCTTCTAATTTTTTGCAAACATATAAAAAACAAAGCTGCTAACAAAACAAGCCATAAATGATTAAAATCTGTTAGCAACTTTTGATTTTATTCACAAAAGTCGACAAATTTTAATTAATTTAAGAATTTCATAAAACGCAATATTTGTATGGGAGCCCCCCTAAGGGATGGTGATAAAGGGAAAGTATAACTTAAGAAAATGTTAAGAACAAAAAACAATGAAGGTCGGTCATACATTTTATCCCCCTAGGAGTGAATCCTAGGCCTTAGAAACAAATGTTGGGAATGAAAAATAAAGTTGCGCTGGTCATACATTTGGCCCGTTTAGGGGTATCTCAGGCGCTGCAGGTGCAAAATTTAAGGCTAGGATTCTACGCGTATAAAAAAATTTTAAATTAGTGACATGTAGCAAAACTGCTTTTAAGCTACTTTTGGAAGAATCAATGAATAAGCGCCAATCTCCAGGATTACATTCATTTTGCATTGTACAACGGTATTTGGCATGGTTCTTGGAATTAAAAATTAAAACATAGTATTTTTGAATTACCTGTGATTTCAAGTTATTGGCAATAAAATCTACACCTGGAAACGGTAGAAATATTATTCGTCCTGGCTTTTTTTTTTACAAAACATGCGACTAGTACTTTGATTAAAACAATTACAGTATAAATAAGAGTTCCTCAACCCCTTCACTGTCATATGGAAAGTGCTTGCGAAAGTGATTAGTGAATTTTAAAGCCTCTGACAGTCTTGTATCTAAACAGTTATATTGAAATATCTAAGATGGGGCCGTGTAAAAAGTTTAATTACTTTTGTTATGTGTGTGGGAAATATAAAAATATACCAAGTCGCCGTAAAATCACTACTGAAACAAGTACCTTGTATGAATCATATTTTTCTTTAAGTGTTATATATGGTAAGAGTTGGACACCATCAATAGTGTGTACACACTGCATTTACCATTTAAATAAGCGGGGGAAAAATGGAGATGCCATGCCATTTGGTGTTCCAATGATTTGGAGAGATCCCATAGTTCATGTTGAAGATGAGTGTTATGCGTGCATAAATTATACAGCGGGTATAAACAGAAGAAAAATGACTTATATGTCTTATACTGAAACAGCATATGCTCGATTTCCGCTGCCACATTCTGATGAAATTACTGTTCCGGGTAGCCATATACCAACAGAACATATTCCCTCAATAATTCATTCTGTTGAAGCGGATAGACCAGCTACTTCAATGTATCAACCGTCATGCATCACGGTTCCATGCAGTCACAATGAAATCACGCAAGATCGTCTGGATATAATGGTACGGCGTCTAAAATTATCTCAAAGACAGAGCATTCTCTTGGCAAAAGAGTTAAAACGAGCTAATATTTTAGCACCAGGTGTACAAACATACGGGGCTATCAATCGCCATAGACGATTTACGACTTTTTTTAAATCTATTGAGAATAATTCTATTGCGTATTGTACTGACATCCGCGGATTGGTTTTAACAATGCAAAATGAATATAATCCTGGAGATTGGCGCTTATTCATTGATTCTTCCAAAAGTAGCTTAAAAGCAGTTTTGCTACATGTCACTAATTTAAAAATTCCTATTCCGATAGCACTTAGCACAAATACTAAAGAGACATACGCATCAATGAAAAAAATAATACAGTTAATTAAATATGAAGACCACAAGTGGAAAATATGCGCAGATTTAAAAGTGGTAGCTCTTTTAAGAGGCATGCAATTGGGCTATACTAAAAATATGTGCTTATGGAATACGCGTTTCGATGGCGACCAGTACAATACACGGGATTGGGCTTTACGTGAGGAAAGCAGATTGCATAGAAACAATGTTATTGAATTACCACTTGTGTCGATGGAAAAGATTTTGCTTCCTCCACTCCACATCAAACTGGGTGTTGTAAAAAATTGTATAAAAGCATTGAGCCCAGATGGTGTTGCTTTTACCGAATTGCACCGAATTTTTCCACGATTAAGCGGCATGAAAGTAAAAGAAGGTATGAACTCTAACTACTTTATTAAATTAGATTTATATTTCATTTCATAATGTTTCTATTTTACAGGAATTCTTAATGGACCGGACATTCGCCGTCTTATGAAGGACCATCAATTTGAGGTTGCATTGAATGATATCGAGCTATTGGCCTGGAATTGTGTGAAATCAGTAATAGAAAATGTATTAGGAAATCATCGGTCTGAAAACTGGCGAATTTTAATCAAAAATATGCTAACCGCATTTAAAAACTTAAACGTTAGAATGTCATTGAAAATACATTTTTTGCATTGCCATGCCGAAAAATTTAATGAACAATCACCAGCCGAGTCTGATGAACATGGCGAGAGATTTCACCAAGTAACAGCCAGGCTCGAACACTGGTATAGCGGCAAACAACTTGATTCGCTATTAGGGGATATTTGTTGGAATCTGCAGGAGGAAGAAAAATAAATTTCTAAATAAAAACTACTTAACAACAAAAAATTTTTGTTTGGTTATATGAAAAATTCAAAAATTTCATCTTTTCTGAAAAAATCAAAAGTTGTAGACAGACTTTAATCACAAATAGCTTATTTTGCACCTGCGCAACTTTATTTTTCATTCCCATCATTTGTTTCTAAGGCCTAGGATTCACTCCTAGGGGGATAAAATGTATGACCGACCTTCATTGTTTTTTGTTCTTAACATTTTCTTAAATTATACTTTCCCTTTATCACCATCCCTTAGGGGGGCTCCCATACAAATATTGCGTTTTATGAAATTCTTAAATTAATTAAAATTTGTCGACTTTTGTGAATTAAATAAAAAGTTGCTAACAGATTTTAATCATTTATGGCTTGTTTTGTTAGCAGCTTTGTTTTTTATATGTTTGCAAAAAATTAGAAGCCTAGCTGCATTTTTTAATTTTTTATGAATTTTTAAAGAACAAAAATTTCGAAATTTTGATAAAAAAATTAATTTTTTTTTTCAAAAAAAAAATTATTTTTCTAAAACGACTACAGATATTAGAAAGAAGTTTTACTTTTCTTAAAGGAAATTTTATTGCGGAATTTCGGTTTTTTAAGTTTTTGGAATAAGCTAAAGCGTTTTTGAGTTACGCGATTATATGTGGTGCAACCTCCTCCATTTTCGAAATAACGGTATATCTCGAAAACCAGAGCCAATCTTAAAAAACCGAGGGCACCACTGGATTTAGCGTACCCGAATTATGTTAAAACGCTAGGTGCCCAGCTTGTCACGAAAAAAAAGTGTCAATTTCATGCACAGTGTTCTTAACACATCTAACGTATTACAGTGAAACTTCGATAAATCTATATCTATTGCTTTGTTGTACATGTGTCAGTTCAACCTTGTTTAGCCGAAATTAAAAGAAATGAGAAAAAGTTAGTTATACATATGCGGATGCGGATCGTGGATGATAATATTTGTAGAATGTGCCTGGAGGGTGCCGAGACGGCAGCGCATGTGGTATGCGAGTGTCCGGCGTTGGCGAGCGTAAGATTAAGGATCACAGGCAAGCACACGTTGAGTGTGAGTGCGATGGGGGACCTTAGTCTGAGGAGATGCTGGCGATTACAAAGGAATGTGCGATGAGGATTGTCGACAATCACCAGTCGGCAGTGTGAAATCGTTTTTCTAGTCCAGAGCAAACGCCGGTTGTGGCGCGGGACTCAGTGATTGAGGGTGTGCTGATCGGTGGACACGAAATCACTGGGGAACGAAGGGGGTCGAAAAGGGACACGTGGTAGTAGTGGTCTGCTTCGATATTCCCCCTACATGTGTATATAGTTATACATATACATACATATACAAATGTGCAAATAATAATTTTTTTGTGATCGATGGTAAAATATTGAGAGCCTGCCGATACAGTAAGAGGGTCACTTGACTGACATAATTTTTCATTTTCATTTCATATATCATTTTAATATATAAAAAGTAATCCGTACTTAAACCAATCCGTAGCGGTGTCAGATGTACTGTAAGTACGTATTTTCTTAAACCAAGTACAAAATGCTTGATTTAAGAACGAATGTGTCAAGTACGAATAATTTTTACGAATAATTAACCCGAAAAAAAAAATGTTGAAAATAATAATTTTAAGCCCGAAACCGTAAATGACGTAAACTTAGAACAAGATTTATTCAAGTATAAAGGAGATTAGATTAATAAAAAAATGCGCTTGTTTCAAGAATTCGTAACTTGGTTTGACAGTTGCATAGTTAAGTGTCTTCATTACTTACGCTTTGACATTTATATGGCGTTACGTTTTATTAAAACTAAAAAAGAAAAATAATGGACAAAGAATGAAACGTAAGTTAACTCGTAAACTGCAACAAAGCTATTGTCATAAACATTATTACTTAAAGCTTAAGTATAATAAACAAAAGGAGAATTATAAAAACAAACTTAAAATTTTATAGAGTGTGTTTATCTAAGCAAATGTCTAAAAAATATTATTTTTTTTTAAATTTAAGCGAAATAACACTTAATTTAAGGCTAAATATAAGAATTTAATTCTAGAACTTAATTTTTCTTTCTGTATACACCTATTTTTAACACCCTTTAAAAAGTGTTGTTGTGTTGGTTGTATATGGTCTAAATACATATGCTTTTAACCAGCCACCATACAACAAATGGCGTCCCTTATATGAGTTCAAAACTCATATAAAATATTCGTGCTTAAATAAAATCTGTCAAAACAAATTTTTGTAGCTTAAATGTGCTTACTAAATTTCACGAAGGTCGATCCAGTTTTTGTCCTAGTTTTCATAAAAATTTTACTTTCTCAAATCACCTCAACGCTTAAAAAACCTATAAAATTATTGGTAATCTCCATAAAAAGTCCAGCCTAGAAAATTACCTAAACCCTTATATAAATTTTAGAAATATTTTAAAACTTTGACTTAGGAGCTTATACACGGCATTCTTTTTACATCTGACTGTTAAACTTGTAAGACATATGTATTATGCATGTCTGTCAAAATTGTACTTTTACAGACAACCGTGGCTGACTGCCTTGCAGCAGCAGATATTTCTGCTATCGGCCAATGTTAGATGTTTTGAGAGAAGAAAATAGAGGGTGCTCTAATTGAAATTTTGTCAAATGTCTTAACACATGTTTTTTACAGAAGTAATGTTTTAAAGGTAACACACGACATGTTCGTATTTAGCAGTGTGGAATTTGACAAGCCAGATGTAAAACTCATGCCGTGTATTAGCTGCTTTACTAATACCGCTATTCCTATAAAAGTTCAACACAAAAAAATTGTATTCAATGTAGATTATAATATGGTACTTAATGAGTACCACTATTGTTAAAGTTTTCTTCTTTTTTAAAAATAATATATTCTTTTCGGTTCCTAATACAAAAATACAAACAATTGAAAATTTTAATAAAATCCGACATTTTTCAAATGTTTATAATAGTTTTTGCTCTAATAACCATTTCAAAAATGTTGATTTAGATGTAAAAATAATTTCAGCAGAAACCATAATTGTGTCCTCTGTTATAGAATTTCTCCTTAAAAACTTACTTTTTCTCTAAATGAGCTATGGTATTAGCCATATCCTCCTTTTGAGATTCTAATTTAAATAGCAACTCTGTTTTATGTTTAAGCGAAGTCTCACATTCCTGTCAAATAAAATACAAATTATTAAATGTTTTTTTTTTCTTGTTTTATTAATAGATTTTTTTAATTTTTTTTTATTTAAATTTTCATTTAAATTATAATATGTATGCTGTTTAAAATGAAGAAAAATACATAAGGATACACAAGATTATATATTTATGTATATATGTATGCTATGTATAAGTAGTATAATAATAAAGTTTTTTTTATAGTTGAAGCATGTTACAATATTAAAGCTTTAGATGATTTTTAAAAATCAAAAGAACCTAAAATTAATACATAATAAATATTAAATTAATCTTAGATGTTGTTTTTTTTTAATAACATTGTGTTCCTAAATTTATCATCATTATTATAATCATTTTTATTCAATACATTCATACACATAAATATACATACATATAGTTATATAAATATATTGAAATTTCAACATTTTTTTTAACATATGTATATAGTTTTAAATAGACGTCTTTTTTTTGTAATGTATTTTGTTATATGTATATATTTTTGTATATTTTCTTATTGTATTTATATCAGTTTATATAGGATCTACAAGTTTTGAATATATCAACCAAGGTATATATATTCATCTGGTAATCGGAGTTCGGAGAGAAATTTTTTGTTAATGTTTTTTAAATATAAAATTTGTCATTTGAAATAAATAAAATAAGAGAGAAAATTTATTGACGTTGACATCTGAAGTTTAAAATGTGTCAATAAAAAATTAATCCACTGATGAATCAAGACTACCTGATGAATAAATTTGCCTTAATATCAATGTTTCTGTATTAGTTATTTTATATTTCATTATCATTATTAGGTTTTTCGTATTCTTATTCTTTTTCTTTTAATTACTCTTTAGTTAATAAAGGCATTACATTGTTAATTGATGTTATGATAAAGATTAGTTTTTGTTTGCTTCTTAAATAATGTAAATATTATTGTTTCAAAGAAATATAGCCAAGCTAAATTTGCCTTAATACAATTTAGTTTTATACCAATTTTTTTACATATAACTTTTATGAGATTGATTAAAATTTAAAACAAAAATTAGTAAACAGTTTATTATGTTTTACCGGTTTTTTTTTTACATATAAGTCATCGTCCATATTATGGGACATTTGCTGCAAATTTGTTGAAATTGTTGATGAACGAGAAAAAACATGCAATTCTCTTTTTCTCTTTAAATAATTCATTAAAAGTTAGCTATATGAACGTTAGTTAAAATCTTAGTTTTCGTCAACAGAGTATTACAGTGTGAACACGAATGCAATTTCAAATGAAAATTAAAAAAAAAAATTTGCAAAAAATGTTCTATAATAAATATTGAGTCAAAAAAACGGTACACACTATTTCAGCCAACACTTATAATTGGTCCAGCAAATTATTATTAATCACACTAGCTTTAAAAATTATTTCAGATATTATTTTTTCTAAATCAATCATCTTAAAAAAAAAATTTTTAAATCCAATATGGTTTTTCCGAAAAAAATAGCAAAATTTCTGAAAGTTCATCGTCACACTGTTTCAAAAGCCATTAAACCGTATAAGGAATACTTGAATATTAAAAGAAAACCTGGATCAGAAAGATAAACAGATCTAATAGATATTGGTAAGGCAAAAGAAGTCAAAAACTCTTTCGAAGAGCACCGAACACTTCTATCAAAAAAATTAGCTCTTAAAGTTAAATTCTCTGATTCTTATGTGTACAGAGTCAAGGCTATTGCTGGATTAAAGTCGTATGAAGTTCAGAAAGTTCCAGATCTCATTGCGATAAAGAAGTTAGAAGGTTAAAATTTGTAAAAAAAAAATATACCACTTGTTTTACTACCATAAGTGGCTGATGAACGAAGTAATGTTAAAGAAAAATACTGGACAAAAATAAATTCCACAAGAAGTTTCTTGTGTGGCAAAAGAAGACAATCTTTTGTGCCACTATGAGATAAATGTCCTAGAGTGGTGTTTAAACAATAATGTCAATTTTGTGCTACCGAAGGCAAATCCAGCCAACTGTCCAGAACTTCGGCCTGTGGAAAAATGTTGGACTCTTGTAAAAAAAATTAAAGAACACAGGAAAGGTCCCAGGATATTTTGGATTTTAAGCGTAAGTGAATCGCCTTGTCAATATGCCAATATTTTATTGTTTAATGAAATTGTACAATATTTGAATAAATTTATGTATTTTTAAGAATTTTTATATTGAACGATTTAAATATTTTTAAACTTGATACAAGTGTAAGTTTCTTCTGGCTCACTCTTTATGGACATAATTATGGACATAACTGAAAGTTTCTAAATGTTTGAGTTTTATATTGAAAAAAATTTCAAAACCATGTATATATGTATGTGTGCCCACCATCTTCTATATATATACTCTGTCTGTGTGTTAGCTATAGACTACGAAACTGTAAAACCGATCGGACTCAAACTTTGGCAAGTTGTTGTACACATTCCGGGGGGTGTTTATGGGTGGTAAAAAGTCGGCGGGGCCACGCTCATAAAAATTAGTTGTCATTTTTAGCTACTTGCACTTGACCGATTTTTCTGAAACTTTGCACACACATATTGAGCTTTCATGACTATATAATTTCGTGATTAAAAAAGTGGGCAGGGCCACGCCCATAAAAAAGTTATAATTTTGAGGTACTTGCACTGGACCGATTTTTCTGTAACTTGCACACATATTGAGCTGTAATGACTTTATAATTTCGTGATTAGAAAAATGGGCAGTGCCACGCCCATTAAAAAAGATATAATTTTCAGCTACTTGAGCTTCACCGATTTTTCTGAAAATTTGCATACATATTGATTAGAATTTATATAATTTTAATATAATTATAGTTTAATATAATTAGTTATAATTTTCAAATTAAATTTAGAATGCTTTTTTATTCATTAAGGGGCTAAGCAACGCGCGCCGGGCTTTTCTAGTTAAATATAAATATTGGATTCTCATTGCATTATAACAAAAGTAAATAAAATTACAGTATACCTGTCTGTACTTTGGAAAGTTCAATATTTCGTTTGGAGGTTTTAACTTTGTGCTCTGAACATACTTTGTTTTTGAATCTTTTAAAGTTTAAACCACTCAGCATCTCCAATGGAAATTGCAAGGGAAAAATGTAAACCTGTAACACAGGTTGAATTAAAAGAAACAAATGCGGCGTGATAAGTTAGGATACCGAAAATTTTTAGACTGAACCAAAGTGTATAATTTATATGGTGATGTTAAGAGCCCTACTGATTACAATTTTTTAATAAAGGAATGTCAAAATCTATATAGAAAAAAGTTATATGATACAACATGATCCGAATAAACATATGCGATCGAGTAGGAAATTTAGAAATTTACTTGAAAAAAAAAATTAAGTCAAGAGAGAAACACTGCACTACAATTAGTTTACTTAAAAGAGAAGTTTCAATATTCATATAAGGAATGAGATCGAAAAAAATCCCATGTTGCGGGATACCTGTTTTGGCTTTTTATTTTCTTTTGACAAGAGTCAAATATCTCTTCAGTGGCCTTAGAACCGGACAGTTTGGAGGTACAAAAATTATGTTATTATTTTCGTATCACTCCAGAGCTTTGTTACTATAGTTATATGATGCCAAAGCGTGCCAAAAATATGTGAACACATTGCGCTCTCTTAGAAAAAAAGAAGCTTTTTTTACAGACATTCTTTGATGTATATTGCAGTATTTATAGAGCTTACCAACATAAAAATATTGACACGATATACTATGACACATGAGAATACTATAAAATAAAATTTTTAATACCGATAATTAAATCAAAACATCAATATAATCAAAGCGTATTAAAATAACTTTAACAACTTTAAACTTCAAACTTCACCGATCAGATAGATTACGCAAAGATTTTACCTGTATGAAACGGTCCTAAGAAGTAGCCGCATTTTTTCACCATTAAAAAAATAAAAAAATAATGCTTAAATGTTGCTATATACATTTGACCTAGGAGTAATCAGTTTAAAAATCGATTCTTCTTATGTCCATTATAAGTGCGACAGTGCCTAAAACTTTCCAAAAAGTAGTTGGTCCGACAATTTTATATTTAAAGTGCGTATAAAATAATGGAAGGATGGTATGTTTGCTAAATTTGGCGACTTTTCACAACAACACGTTAACAAACTTTATTACCACCATATAGATAGATTTCTAAATTATAAGGTTGTATAATGCAAAAACTAAATATAAAGCCTAAATTCAAATTTAATATGATAAAATATTAAACTAATTCTCAGCAAGAATAATAAAATTAAATGCGTTTATAGAATCAAACAATTGTATAAAAATGGCTAATAATCATTTAATTTAAAAATTTGCCTTTTCCTCCTTTAAAACAAAATCTGATTGCGACACTGCATTATTGGGTAGTGAAGCTGGTGGCATATTTGATTTTCCAATCGTATCGTCACAATCGAAAAGTTTTAGAGATTTAGCCGACAGAGGAGTTTTTACTTCGGCTATTGATTCATGGAATTTTTCCGCTGTTGAGGGCGACTTACGATAGTTGTTCGGATTAAAAGGCGGTATACCCTCCATTTTCAAATGTAAACGTTTCATAGGTGGACCAATGTCTTGCTTTTGTTTTTTGGTTAGAGCTTCAAATTTTTGTAGATTCTGTTGTCTTCTAGTGCTTGGAGACTTGTCCGCTGAGGATGATGTCGCTGATGATGATTGTATGTGCTGCTGTTCATATTTCTTTTCTAACGATTGTAAAATATTGCCAATTTGCGAGGCTTTTGCTTGAAGGCGCGCTACCATTTCGCCTTTCTGTGTAAGTTCAGCTTCACATTCCTAATTTATTTTTTAAAAAGGGGGTTTATTTGATGTTTTCGGATTAACAACACAACATTTGAGGTAATAATACAATTGATAACATAAAATTAAACAGCATAAAATTTGTATGAAAACTATGTATATAATATTTAAAACAAACTAAAAATCGGATAAAGCTTAACTTTTAAGTAAGTTTAAAAATAAAATTGCATTTAAAATGTTTAAAACTTGCTTAGTTAAAATCAATGAATATTTAAAGATGCTTGATGAAATGATTGCGTTTTTTAGCGAAAGTTGCACATGATTGAATGAATAGTTATGATGATTTCCTTATACATTTAGCACATGATTTTCGCATGTTTACCAACCTGTAATTTACGATACATTTCCAAATTAATTTGTTTTATTTCGTCTAATTGTAGCCGCAAAGATACAATAGTATCCTGCTTTTCATGTATATCCTTCTCAAGTAGTTTCATTGCCATATCAGATTCTGCTTTAAGTGAAATCTGTAACTTTAGTTCTTTATCTAATTCCGATGATTTTTTCTTTTCCTTTTCTAATTCAGCTTTAAGAGATTCCACCGAAGCTTTGTCACTATCTTTGGAATTTGAACTACTGTCACTTTGATTTGAGTTGATTGAAGGTGGCCCCGCATCTGGTGAGCAGGTTTACGTATGGAAAAAACATTTAGGTATTTGATTTTTTTGAGAGGAATTCAAATTAAATACATACTTGATTGTGGGTTTTGTCTCATAGCTTGATTTTCAGCTTGTAAAGCTAAAAGACTATTGCGTGCAATAGCCAAATCTTCTTTCATAAGAGCATTTGTGGTAGTCAACGATTCAACTTTGGCTTGCAAATTTGCTACTGTTGCACTAAGATCAGTAAATATAAATTAGTTAGTGGTCTGAAATCTATGAGTTAAGATGGTTTAAGAGATCACAATTACGCAATTTTTGTAATGTATGGGAAAAATCAACAGTTTTATTTACAAAAAAAAAAAAAAAAAAAAAAAAAACAAATTGTAAAACAAACGTTAATTTATTATTTGGACATTTCTGTTTTCACGTATTTTATTCAATCCGATGATATAAGCCAATAGGCATAAATTAGTGTGCACCATACAATTTGAAATTATAACGTACGGTCTTCACCAGCCATCGATTTGTTTGAACAACGAACAATTTTTTGTGCGCACATGAATTTGCCTGGTGTGGACCGCTGTTGTCGATGTTTTGTTCTTGTTCAAACAGCGTTGTCAGAACATTTGTTCGAACAACGATGTCTGACATTAAAAGGCATTTTGAATATGAAAGAAAGAGACGACACATAAAAATACCAACAAAATACTCTTTATACGTTTTCTCCATATCAAAGAACATGAACAATTTTTTGACAGTTGCTCTGCCGACGTTTTGTTCTAGTCTAAACAAATCGATGGCTCGTCAAGACGTAGAGTAAAATTCAATTTGATCGATACTTATCAATAAAACTGCCTATGTGAATATAGTCAACCCTTGCATTTAAGTGAATACAGTTTTCCTCTCTTAGGGACAACAGATAAGTGATAACCTAACCGGCTTAGGCTTAGGCGTAGGTGGCAAAAGCATAAAATTGTTTTCTCTTCAAATTTTAAACTGAGTTAATTTTATATGTTTTTTAATGTAAATATTAAATTTTTTAAAATTCTGCTTGGAGCATTGCACCTCCAGAAAAGTCTAGTTATGCCCATGAACCTCTCACAGCAATACATGTTTTGAAATTAAGATTAAATTTAACTATTTAAATTTTTGATGAAAATACAACATCAATACATGTTTTGAAATTTAGAAAAATTTTAAATACTTAAATATTGTGATCTCAATAAACCTCCGCATCAATTGACACTCACTTTAAATGTCTATTTAATTCTTCAATGTAATTTTTTTGGTCCAAAACAGCAATCATATTGCCCTGTCCATTAGCATCTATTGTTTGATTAGAGTCCTCTTCATTATCATCGTCATTATTACGCGAACTTGATCGTAAATATAAGGAAAAATCTATAACACCCTGTTGAGAATCGAGATCCTCCTCCTTAACACACAAATTGCAATCAATCACATTTAGGCCTACTAAAATGCCCATAATGATGACAATCTGAAAAGTAAATTTTATGGCTAACAATCACATATCCAATATGATAACTTCAAGTATAACAAATACCTCATCGCTCATCATTAGAGCGTGCGGTTCATAGTATTCATATAATGCGTCTTCTCGATGTTCTATTAGAGCTTGCAGATAGTCGGATAAATTTTTCTGCATTAAAGCAATGCGCAGCCAGGCTCGAGCACGTCCTATATGTGTGCGTACTGTAGGTAAATCACGTACACTAGCTGTTATATCCTGAGCTTCAGGACAATAGGTCTCAACACATTGTAGCAGATCCCAAAGTTCTTTGCGTGGTCCCAAGAGTCCCTAAAACAAACGTATTAAACTCACTAATGTTTGTTACAAGTTTTTTAGCCATTTAATGTACCTTTTTTGTACGCAAACCATGACCCAAAACATGCTCAATAACAATAAAGAAATGTTGCAAGGGCAAATGATCAGAATCCAACATACGTCCATAGCGCACCGATTGTTCGAGTAATTCTTTTACCACCAACTTACAAATATTAACCAAATTACTACGTTCAATTTCAGCGGGATCGCGGGCTAAAAATTTTAATTTATTTTATAGAGTTATATGATCATTTGGGAAATGTCTTCTTTTTTTTTAATGAAAACTGGCAATACTTTTATTCTAACATTTTAATATTCTCTAATTTCTCATCCATTCTCTGATTTTCTTTGCAAATCAAATAGAAAATAAGTCAAAATAAAAAATAAAAAAACAATTTATAATTTAACATATTTACATTTATAAATACTTATATTTTTATAACAAAAATTTTCACAAATATAAAAAATAAAGAAATTAATAATAATAATAACAGTTTGATGAAAAGACAATGAAAATAATATTGTGTTTTATAATTGAGGTGATCAAGTTATGTGCAAGTGATAGCTCAGCTTACAATTGGCAGGTTAGAACGATAGAACGTGACTCGGATTTTGGGGATGATTTAAAAGTGCAAACAGCTTTAAATAATGAACGACAGCAAGATCTCTTTAAAATTTCGGGCAAAACGAATGCCGCCACTTATTATCCTGATTTTTCTTATGGCCAATTGAATAAAAAAAATATTGATGACAGCAGTAATAAAGCGGCCGATAATAAAAATAAATATCAATTTGCTGCTGAACAAATAATTGCAAAACCTTATGGGGCAAAAAATAGCATGAAGTATGGCGATTACATTGATCGTAAATTAACGAAAAATACGAAATTTAATTCTGAAAATGGTGAAAACAATAATGACTCTAATCAAGATCATCTTTCCTCTAAAATAAAAAATAATCATCGAAAAAATCAAAAGATCAAACAAGAAAGCAATTACGTTGAAGATAATAATAGTTATCATAGTCCCACAATCAAAGAACACAATTCCTATTATCCGTATACAGATCACGATACTAATTACAAAAATTATGGAAAACTTGACAATGAGCGCGATAAGGACTTGGACAAAAACGAAAGTTTTGCTTCAATAACTCATTGTTCCGGTAAATATATGGATTTTGATAGTTTCGTGGGCACAAATCTTTTCGACAGTATGGCCAAAAGATGTTTTTCCAACGAAGAGGTAGCTCTATTGGCGACTCGTAAGGATTTTGAAGTAAGTTAACAGTTTAGTTTAATTTTAAAATGCATAGTTTTTAAGTAAACAGGTGTAAAGATTTTAATCAGATAATGTAGTTCTCTACCCGTCACACGAGAGTGTAAAAGGGTATATATAAGTTTGTCACTTAATTTATAAAGTATATTTATATTCAGAATCCTTTAAGATAGAGAAATTGATTTAGCTTAGTCCGTCTGTCCGTCAGTACTTGTGTATCAGTGATCGGCTTTGAGTAGTTTTTTCTACATTCTTAGTGAGCCACAAAACTTGAGTAAAAGTGCGTATAAATCATTTAAATTTAACTGAGCTGACGTACGCATGCCCACAACAACGTTGATTTATAAGTATAGCACACAATGAACATAAGTACTACGTCGCACTTATATTTATAGCGTCCCATATTTATATGATTTGCAAGACTACTCTCGTTGATTGATAGAATGATGCAAGTTGACTCAACAACAAAAACATAAACAGCTCTCATTTGTATGAAGAACAAACAATGTTGCCAGGTCGAAGAGTGCAAGATATTTTTTGGCCGCCAGAAAATTTGCAATGTTACAATGTGTAATATACAATTGTTGCAAGTATCACTATTTAATTTTTAAATGAATGCAATTGATTATGGCCTTTAGGGTAGGTTTTGATTGGCTTCTATTATAAGAGGTAAACAATAACAGTTATTTTGTGTTTTTATTTTCATACATGTTGATAAATATGAATACTGTAAGTATATTTCATTTAAAAGTGCGTATAAGTAGTGAAGACTTTTCAATAAGTTTGAATGCGTATAAATCAACGAAAAACTGAATAATGATTCAAGTTCACTTACTTCATTAGTATTCGTTGCAGATCTCTGTTGTGTATGTGGGAAGCAGCTTTTTGATGCCTCCACGTCTTTTATCAATTTATTAGATATGCTTTCGAGTATTTTGTTTTAAAGAACAGTTATGTTACAAGCTGCGATATTAGCAAAAAACCACGATTGCTTCTGTTTTTTACCCAAACAAAGTCCGATTTTGCAGATTCTATAAAACTTCTTTAAAAAAATACCAATTAAGAGTTCAAATTATCGATTTACTAAATAAGTTTAGGTATAAGTTTCACCATATAATTGCAGTTATGGTCATTAAATGATGATACAAACTGTGTGAAGGGTATTTAAGATTCGGTACTTAATCGTATCGCTTAAAAAGTAAATAACAATTTTGAAGAATTCGGTAGTCAGTAACATATTTTTATAACAGTTGATATTGTTTTCTAAAAGACAATAATTTTTCTGCTGTTTATTTTATCGACAAAAAGTCGATATAAGATTTATTCTAATTAAAAAACCACTTGTATAAGTCTCGGTTATGGCGCTACTATCTTTGGAGTGAATGTATTTTGGCACTTTTCCCAAAAAGCTTTTTAGCAGTCAATAGTTTGAAATTAGTTTAAAAATGATTCTCAAAATCTATTAGAATTCATCACAAATTTTTATAAAGATCCTTCTGAAATCGTTTTGAAAACTATCACAATCGCACACCAGATTGATTTTGAAATTTTGTTCAATTAAGACAAATTTTAAATAAACGTTTCTTTATCATTTACTAAATTGCAGAAATGCTTATCTTTATTTTTCAGAGTCTTATACCAAAAGATTTACCAGAATGTCTGCTAAACGATCATATGGTAGCATTGCTTCTAAATTATTTTTATGTATGTCATCAAATGTTAATACAAATGACGTCGATTGGCTCATCATATCATTTAGCACAAAAAGCATTTTATGATACTTTAGGTGGTTACCTAAATTTCTATCTAGTGCCGGTAACAAAATACTCGTATTACGCTGGTCAAATAAGCCTAAATACAGCACAGCAAATTTTGAATTTACATCAAGAATCAAAACAATTTCTAAACACCAATGGTAATGGTTGGAAAGCGCCGCTGCAAAATGTTCTAGTCGAATTGAAATCAGTTTTTATAGAACCTTTACACTTTTCCGAGGACTCCTGTGATCAATCATCATTTTGTATGCATCTTGATATGATTGCAGACGAAAATCAGTCCGATGATGATGATGACGATATGATAGTTCAACTACCGAAATTGGAAGCAGAAAACGAATATGGTTATTTGGGCAACATATGGTTACCATTTCGTCGTAAGAAAACTTTTGATTTAAAATCAAAAAGTTCTGAATATGTGGTTTTTAAATTTTATGAAACTGTGACGAAATGTTATCGCATTGAAAATGTTGATCAGGAGTATTATAATCAGCAGTTTAAAACTTGGTTACTGGAAAACATTAATGTACATTTGTCGGATGAGCAATTTTATCCTGGTCTTGGAGCCGTTCTTAGAATATATGAATATTTAAAGAGTCGAAAAAAAGAAATCAATAAATCAGTTGACATTTTAGATACTAAAGCAAATGAAGATGCAGAAAGTCCTATTAAATATCACAAGCCTCGAACTAGAAGTAAGAAAAATCACAAAAGTATAAAAACTAAAGACAAAATCGGTACAAGAAAAGGTAGGAAAAATTAAAATATTCTTAATTGTACTGAAATAGAAAATCTTGCTTAAGGTCTGAATAGTACATGTTAAAAAAAATACTTTAATTTATATAGCCTTAGAACAAATCAATGGAACAAACGAAAATAAAACTATAGAAAAAGATTCTCTAAAACCACAACATATTGATGTTGGCATTACGAAAAATATTGAGGATCAACAGGCTAATGTAATTTCTGAAGACGGCAATAAACAGGAAGCTTCTTATAACTCGGAATCATTCTTTTCCAAAGTTAAACTACGTACTATAGACTTGACACCACCGCAAATGGTCATTATAGCGATACCAGTCATGGCTATTATTTTGGTGATAATAATATGTTGTTGCAAAACTTTTTGCAAAAACAAGAAAGCAGAGCCTCAATCCAAACCAAAGAGTAAATACTAAAGGCGTCTTAACGTAATTTAAAAATGTAACTTGTTATGCATGTTGTTACACTTCTATTTGCAGATTCGTCTTCATCTTCCTCCAATCTTTTTAATTCACCCGTGAGATTTTTTCATATTAGACAGAAAACTGCTTCAGAATATTCATCCAATGATAGTGGCAATAAAAAAACTAAAAAGTCTGTAAAAATTGTAAAGAAACCATTAATGAATTCGGATACTTCAGTTTCGAGCAGCCCGGTGAGAAATAAAAAATCTAAAGAGTCTGGTTGGAACAAGGATAAAGGAAAAATTAAAGATAGTGGCAAGAGTAATGTATAGTAACAATATTATGAATTGAGAACGTTAAGTTTTATACACATTCATTTAATTTGTTTCTCCGTATAGAGTAAATCAAGTTGGGAGACGACATATTCCTCAAAATAATCTTTAATATCAAAAGATACAGGACAGTTGAATTTGTGTTATTTTATGCTTCATTCGTTTATTTATTTGTAATTATTTTAGAAAAATAGAAATAAACTTATTGCTTTTTTGCAACTTACGATACATTTTTTGACATTGGCTTAAAGCAATAACTGTAACCATTAAAGCGAATAACTACTCCATTTCCAATAATATTTCAGAAATTTCCATTCATATTTTAGAAAATTTCAATTAACAATATGATACAGTATATATCAATACTTCTCAAAAACACAAAAAAAATAATGTTATAAAATGTTGTAAAAAAGTTGTTTATAAAGTATTGTCTAATTTTCTTGATATTCTTATTAATAGTTTGCTCCTATTGTTGAGCTTGAGATCATTTTTTGTTTTTTATAAAAGTTTGTATTTATTACAACACATTATAATTCATTTGCATATTTACCCTGAAGAAGCTATTCACGTTTGGTAGCGAAACTTTGATGTTAATAAATAATATTTTTAATAAAAACAAAAAGTGATCGCAAGCTCCACAAAAAGAACGAAATCTTGGATGTCTATTGTAAAAGCTTTAACGAGTTCAAAATCACACAAAGTAAAATTGTAAACCTATTACATTTCCCCCGGGGTCATGTTACATTGGCGGGGAGACTTGGATGGCGATGGAGCCCATAAGTCGAATGAAGATGGTCGAAGGGCTGCATCGCACGCTCATAGCAAATGGATCAATGAAGGCATATTTAGTAACATCAGAAATTTGGCACAGACTTCGGACTTAAGGGGATTGACTGGGGTATTGTGGAAAAGTGAACTTCGTATAGAGGTTGGAAAAACTCTGATTGCATTACTAGTAAACAACATTATGCTATGATTTTGCTTCCCTAAATTATTTTGACGTTTCAGTGAATTCCAATAATACTAAAATAAATAAGTACACCAAGTTTTCCATAGTTTCAACAAACTAAGAAATATGAATAGGAATTTCAATTGAGTTTTACTATCTGTCCGTGTGTTGATGGTGCATCATTTAAATATGTATTTGTTGGCAGTTTTTCCTAAAATTTCATGTGCTGAAATCGTTGGCCCTCAGATCAGGAAACTATTGAAAATTAATGACAATTTTTCACAATGTTTATTGGAGAATGAATATGCAGCCTGGAAATCTTATTATCACGAATTAGGAGCACGAATGTCGCACAAAATATATTTTTTTTCATTCGCATTTAGATTTTTTTTCCACCTAGATGTGATGAGCGACGAACAAGGGAAGCGTACTCACCAAGATAATGATAATGAAAATTAAAAGAAATCATTAAGGTTTTTGAGTCAAAAGAATGCTGGGAGACTATTGCTGGATTCTAATACATACGTAAAACCTAACCTAACAACAAAATACAAACGACGTTCAAATAATGCCAATCACTTTTGAAAATTCATTGATTTTTAAATAAACTAATGATTTTTTAAGTAAAAAACGAAAAAAAAAAAACATTTTTTTGTATCTCGTAAGCCTGACGTGATAGAGAAAACCCAATTACAGATTCGAATTCAGCCTACCAAATTAGCCTAGGAAAGATATTTGTTTGCTCCGGTTCAAAACCTTGTTGGCTAGTGTCATTAATTCTTTTATATGATTTTTATAACTAACAACACAACTGGTTATTATGTTTAATGTTACAGAAATGTTATTTCTTGTTTTGTTCTTTATAAAATGTCCGATTTTTTGTTGGAAAGTGGAAGCTATGCAATTTACTTTTACAATACAAAGTCAAAAATGTTCAACAAGATAGTTTAAAATGTATTGCTTTGAAGGCACTATTATGTGATACAACATTATTAATTTGAAAATTAAAAAAAAAAATACTAAATGAAATTGTATGATTGAATTTAATGTAAACAATACTTTCATAAAGAATTTAGTCCACTTAGCATAAAGTTGGCTTAAGTTAATTTCTTAAAAGTTGGAAATTTTCTTTAGTATTTATCACACATTCAAACTTTAATTAAATTGTTACCACGAAAATAAATAAAAACATTCAAATTTCTGGTAAAAATGTCTATTTAACTAGACTTAGAATAAAAAATATCATTATTTGACAATAAGAAAATATATTGCAGCTTAAAATTGCCTTTTTGATAAATTTTGTCTGAATATAAAATTGTATTAATATCTATGATATTTTAAATAACATAGATTGTAAGAAGTAGTATAGGGGTTGTAAAACTTACACAAACAGACAGACAGACAGACAGACAGGCATAGTACAGAATTATATGAAAGCGTTAAAGAGTCTCAAAAAAATGTTTTTAATTTGCATATTAAAATACATACATATGTATGTATAGAACAAATTTTTAATTCTTATATTCACTCAATATAAGCTTAAGTACTTGCAGTCACCAAGGGAAACCAAAAAATAAAAATCAAATAACTGCAAGATGAATGCAATATACATACATGCAAATAAAATAGATTTATAGTACCGAAAATAAAAATGTATTAAATTTTTAAAAATAAAAAAATTTTAATTAAAATGTGTGTAGAAACAGCATAAAAAAGCAACCTACAAAGATTTGACCATTCATTCGAACTTTGACTAGCACTCCCGCCACCACCAAAAACACCAACAAAGCCACTTTCTCGTGCATGGGGTGCAGTAAGCATATTTGTATGAAAAGCGTGACCCTGTTCATCATATAAACGACGACCAGCTATAAAATTATGTAATGCAAATATACCATTATCTTCGAAGCCGCTGCCGCTATACGAGTTACGATCACCGGTCGAATAGCGTTTGTATTTTTGTGAGTACATTGAGTATGGTCGTTGACCTCCTCCGCTACTACCAGCTAATCGTCCATCTGATGCTGTAAGTGGCTGATTACTATCAATATCTTGCAGCTCTTTTAAGCACAACCATTCACCGTCGACGGATACACGAAAATTGCACAAATATATTGTATCTTGTACACCGCCAGAAATTTCATCGGCGCTATTAGCGTGCGATGCCTTGGGTAATGAAATTGTTGTTGTAGTGTTGGCCAATGCTACAGATGTACCACCAATTGTATTAGTATTATTATTGTGATTTTCTTTCATATCGTTCTTTTGCTGTAACGACTGCTTGTTACGCATTTTAACTCCAGCTGTTAAAGGTGAAGGGCAATTTGATGAAATTTTTTCTGTTTTAATATTGGTATTGGTGGTATTTGTTATTGTCGATTGTTGCTGCTGCTGTTGCTGCTGTTGCATTTTGTACGTTTTATTTGTAAAAGACGTTTTTGTTGCGCTTTCAACTACCGCTACGGTTGCTGGTTTTTCAGTTACTGCCTTTGCTACTGTTACTGGTTTTCCAGCTGCTCCTGCAACTGTGAATTTTCCCACAGTTGTTTTTGGTTTGCCAACTGGCTGCTGAATATTTGATTTAACCGCAATTTTTGTATTATTTAGTTTTTTTGTTGCTCCAGTTGAATTTTTTGCACAACTTGCTACAATTTTAGTCACTGTAGTATTGCTACTTTTGCTGGTGCTGCTGTTATTATTATTGTTGTTATTATTATTATAATTCACTGTAAGTTTTTTTGTATCTTCAACCAACGCACGCATATTCGCAATTTTTTTCGTTTGAATATGGAAAATTTTTTGTTGATTTCTTACAACAAAATCTATTTGCCTTCTTTAAACGTTTTTTTTTTTAAATATAATTTATACACAAAAAAATATTTGTTTCTCGTTTAAGGTACTAATTTTATTCCTGATCCTATAAATAAAATTATTAAATAATATTTTTCTACTTCACAAAAAATTATGACATTTTCAAACGAATTTATTTCGATTTGTGAAAAATCGAAGTTTGCTCCTTGAACGAATGACGATTCTCAATTACCTTTTTTCTACTTTGTTTTTTTAGGCTTAGAATCTTGTAGTATATTTTAAGGGATTTAGAATATGTATAAACAAACTTAATTGAATTTATGTTGAGAACAAAAAAAAATAATATTCTCTATAAATAAAAAAGAATTTTCTATATTTTTTCGTAATTAAATAAGATGTTCTTATTTGACTTGTATATTTCACCAATATGTTTCTACAACTAAAAACTTTATTCCACTTTTGTTTGTGTTTCCTTTTTGCAATTTTAGTGGTGAACTAGCGACAGTAGTAATGGTGGTGGTTGGTATGCATGAGATTATTGATTTTTTTCACATGTTTTGTTTTTATTCAATTTTTGCGTAGAGGGCGTATAAGCAACTTTGTTGGTGTTACCAGGGATTTAGAAACTTGTGTATAAATCAGCTGTTAGATATGAATATAGTGTTTTAAAAATAAGTAATATTTTGTATACCTTTCATCTGTGGTGCCAAGTATACATACATATGTGCATAGCTTTGTTAACCCTTTTGTTATTTTCACAATATTCATTTGCTTTCCCATAAAGTATATATTTTCTGAAACCGTATTATGAGGAAAGTCGATTGAACGATTTTCGTTTGTCCGTCCGTGTGTTTTTGAAATCAACTTTTAAAAGCCCCCATATCTCGGATCGATATGTATGTACATAGTATCAATCTTTTGAAAATTACCGGAAATAAATTGTTATTGGAAGCCACTACAATCGCTCTAAAACTTTTTGAGCAAAAAACACGACTGCATCTTTAATATTTTTACAATAAAAAATTTTACTTCTCAGCTTTTCAATCATTTTCAAGCATGCTTGTTATGATTTATGTTTATATTTATTACTATCTACGCATCTGTTGTTATTCATAGGAAGTTTTAGACAATTCCGCAAACTTTTAGGCAAAACTAATTAAACATTTTTAATATGTAAGTATGTTAATCAAGTTATAAATCTGCAAACTTTTGTATTTTTTTGACATGATAATGACACCAAATACTGAAAAACTTGTATAGAAAAAACTGCAAATCGCTTTTTCTTGTTAACTTCAAGACAACCAAAACAGATTAAAAGAATAAAGCACACTATGAAAAGTTAAAATCCATGATGGCTGCCACAACAAAATGGCGTACAAAAATTGATATGTGATAGTAATTAAAATGCTACCCTTGAACCTATGCAAAACAGCAATAAAAATAAAGGTAGTAAAATGTAATAAATATAATTAAATTAAAATACAAGATGCAGTTCAAAATATATGGGTCAAATATAGTAATTTCGGCTTCGTCCCCTTCAAACCCCACAATATTGATATCAAATGAAAGAACTTGACCAGTACAATACAGTAAACTATGAAAAAAAAATTAAATACAAGATTGCGTCCGAAACAAAATGGTGGATATTTCTTTGCTTGACCGTATCAATAAAGGGCTTGACTAGTAGAATGCAGTTATTATATACATATATACATATAGGGGGATAGAACACAGTTAATTATGTAAAATTTTAAAATTGGCATCCGAAAAAATATGGTCATTATACCTACGTGCATAATTTTGTAAGGCGAATGGCGATTATAAAACTCTTATAATTTATATTATATATAACCGAAAAAGTGGACCTTGGAACTAAGGTTTCAAAAGTCTATAGGTATGAGGTAATTTAATAAAGCAAAGGCCAGTGGAAGATACAGCAATAAGTATAAAGTGGAACTGAAAAGGACCAAAAGGGCGTCATGGACGAAGTTTTGCGAGTCTATTGAGTCGAGGTTCAGGAAAATATTAACCAAAGACCCTACGGTAACTGGATGTGTTCAGAGAACGGCTCGGAGACCCTGGGATTACTTATGGAAACACATTTTCTGAGTTGTGTGAATGTCGATCGATAGTGAACAGTAGTTAGTTGGAGAGATGGTAACGACGGATAAAGTGGCAAGAGCAGTAAATCCCTCGGTCCGGATGGGATTATCCATGCCATGCTACAAAACGTCTCGAAACATTCTCTCTTACTGTTGACGAAGGTTTTTAGAGCGTGTCTCCTAAAGATATACATATATACCTAAAGGGTGGAGAGAGGTTAGGGTAAGAAAATGACTGCAGCGTGTCAAGTGATTTATAGCTCGAGTAGAACTCGGCGGACCCTAAATTACTTCTGGACCTAAATAGTTTGTGTCTGAATGCCGCTATTGGGGTTTTGACGGGACATTGTACGGTTAGAGCTAGAATTAGTAGATGGGTTCGTAGCATTCCGGACTATTGTAGAATATGTGAGGATGAGGAGGAAACTATGGAACACGTTGTCTGTCACTGCCACAGGGTTAAGTGGTTAGGTGATATCTCGGAGTGCAAACTGGAGAACAATTTTGGATTAATCATATTGTTCGAGTGGCTTGTGAACAGACATGAGGTCCGATGGGTATTCAACGTGTCATTTATTGGTCTCTGTGTTTTGGTGTTGGAAATGTATCTTGCTTCCTGCACCGTCTTTTCCTACCTACCTATCTACCTACCTACCTATATTATAAGTATATTTAAAACTTTTTCTTATTAAATACTCTAATTAGTTTTTTTGTACTATTTAAGACTAAACAAAAACTTAAATGATTTACTTCGCGTCTGATTTAAGTTTTAAAAATGTTGCTCAAATGAATGACATTTACTGTTAGCCGTTTTTCAAACCATATATAGAACAAATTTTAATAATTACCATTATAGTTAAATTTAAAAATTGTCCCTCTTCACTTTTACTAAACCATTTTTACTTTTTTTAAAACTATTCCGATTAAACTATTCACACGCATTGTTTTATTTGTAAATACAATTATTTGATTAAAAAGACAATATTCCTTAATATTCCTTTTCAACAACTGATTTTAAACAGATTTGTGTGAACTTTGCATACACATAGAATTCAAAATGAAAAATTGGAGACCTTTATACATACTATATTCATATAAAAATTAATGTTTGTCTGTATTTCCTTTTAAGAATCGTTAACTATGCATTTGATCATAATGATGATCTTTAGCAAAGTTGTAATGTATGAGCCCACGAGGGTTAATAAGTTGGTACGACCAATTTTTGACAAATGGCGCATCTACCATTCCAATGATTTTCATATATTGCCATGACAGTTCATGCTGATTTTAATTAAAACAATAACAGCGAACGAATGATGACGTTTCGAGTTGTGGGTGACCTAAGTATTTATATAAATTGTGAAATTTATGTCCGGCTCACATTGAACAGACAATATTGTGCGCATTTTTCGAATAGTTTTGTGCATTTAATTCTGAGTTAAAATAATTTTATTGATTAACTAGCTGTACCCTGCGCGAGTTACATATACAAATCCCTCTATACACACATATATACGAAATGACCCTATAGATGATTTTTTAAATAAAATACAAAACATAAATAAGTAATGAAAAGTAATGTAAAACTCATTTCCTGTTTGTTTAAAGATATTAAAACAAAATTTATAAATCAGACCTATTTTTCGGTCGCAATTCCAAGAATTGCAACAGCCAAAATTAAAATAATAATTTGTTTAATAAATTATATGTAAATCTATTGTATCAGCAAATTTAACAATAATGCGCTTCCGCTCCAATAAGAGTTCATTTAATTCCAGACATGTTTCGTAAGAATTGTTTTCGACAAATAAATTAAACAAAGAATTACAAATCAATAAACTGCAAGTTGGCAATTTATTAACTTTAATAATTTTAACCAATCAAAATTATGCTAATACAATGGATAATAAAAATAATAACAGTATAAACAAGAAAAATAGAATTGTAAGACTCAGTCTTAGTGTCCCCATTAAGTGTTTAAGTCAAGTGTTTTTAAATAAAGATAATTTTTGTCGTAACAGAAAAGAATAAACGGTTTTTTTTATTTTTAATTAAAATCGAATCCGGTTATTTAAATGGCGCAGTCGGTAGGATCCTTTCTCGTTATAAAAAGGATCCAGTGAAACAAACCTAAAATAAAAATAAAAATAGTGCAGTGAACAATTTAAAAAACATTGAACACCACTATAAAAATAAAAATAGTGCAGTGAACAATTTAAAAAACATTGAACGCCACTATAAAAATAAAAATAGTGCAGTGAACAATTTAAAAAACATTGAACGCCACTATAAAATAAAAAAAAAAAATAAATAGTGCAGTGAAAAAAAAAAAAAGAAAAAAAAAAAAAATTTTTTTTACACCACTATAGAAATTAACACCGCTATAAAATTGTGTAGTGAACATTAATGCCAATTGGATACCACAATCCTTGGTTGAATCTTTCTAAAAGACAAAAAACCTTTGACCAACACAGACTAATGGAGGAACAGGCTCAAAATCAGATCAGCCTAGCGGAGGAATTGGTTAGAAAAGACCAACAGTTAGAGCGGCTAAGGACGGCGTATCTGGAACTGCAACAATTGAATTTGCAGCAACAACAACAAGCGCAACATGCAGTACAAAACCAAGATAACAGCTACAGGGAAAATATTTTAAAAACAGTGAATCACTTACCCACATTCACCGGAACGGGAGAGGTAACAATCAACAGTTTCTTCAGTAGTACAGAATATCTATTGTCAACTATACCAGATGAAAACATACGAAAGGAAGCAGTTAGAACAATATTTTATAAAATAATACAAGGACAAGCCAAGGATGTAGTAATAAACATCCCCACGCCAGACAACTGGGAGCTGATAAAAGAAACCCTAAAGCTAAGATATCGTCCCAGCGTGGAGCCACACCAGCTGTACAAGATGATCGCCAGCTTAAAAGTAAATAATGTAAGTGAGTTAATTATTGAAATCCAAAACATAAAATACAAATCGGACGAACTAATAATTTATTATAAAGATGACCATTATATTAATTTATCAAACATAGACAGTTTGTTAGTTAACACTATTAAAGAAATGACACAAGGTACATTATTTGAAAAGATATATGAAGAAAGAAATATAAATGATATATTAAAATTATTAACAAAAAGAAGATTTGAGGACACTTGTATTCGACCTGAATACAGAAAATTTAAAACTAATAAATTTAACAATGTAAACATGAATTATAATAGAAATCTGAATAGAGTACAAGGCAATTTCAATACTAACTATAATAACAATAATAATAACGATAGAAACGGATACAATAATAATTATCAGTCTTTTAATTCAGGACGCTTTAAAGGCCCAAATAATTTTAATAAATTTACAAATTCAGGAAATTTCCATAGACCACAGACAGAGAACCCTAGACGGGATTCAGGCCAATATCGCCAAAACCAGTATAGGCAGGGTCCGGTCGAACCTATGGAAATCGATAATATTGATTTGAATATGAATAGACCTCAATTGGCAGGACACCCTAATCCGCAGATTGGCCAAAATCGCTTAATCTCGGGTAGGCAAAGCCAGGAGGGAATTCCCGCGAATAATAATATGAGAGAAGAAGTAAATAATTGCGTTTTTTTTATGAAGGGTCCTCGGAATGGCTACCCAAAATAAAATTGAATATTAATAATAAAATTTATAGTGCACTAATAGATACAGGAGCTAGTTTTAGTTTAATTAATAGTGAAATAAAAGATTTTCCAAAGGAAAAATTAAAAAACCCGATATTATTTAGCACAATCACTAATAAGGATATAATAAATTATGAAGTATGTACAATAGCACCGGAAGAATTTAATTTGCCAAATAACGCTAGAGTAAGATGGAAGGCAGCACCATTAACGGGAAGGAAGTATGAATTTATAGTAGGTATCGACATTTTAACATTTCTTAATGCACATATAAATGTAGAGGACGGAAGGATAATTCTAAACCAGAAAGAAAGTAAATTTCTTAATAATCCTGACAATTTTGGCCAAATTTACGCTCTTGAAGCTACCAATTTTGATTTAGATAGACTAAAGTTAGATCATTTGAATAAAGAGGAATACACAGAGGTAAGGAAAATTCTGAACAGATTTAATAAACTATTCTTCAAGGAAGGCGACAAGTTGACCAGTACAATGAACATACACCACGGAATCAGGACAACGACTGACGAACAGATAAATTCTAAATTATACAGATACCCTCCCCAGCATGAGACGGAAGTTAGGCGACAAGTTAAAGAAATGGAGGAACAGGGAATAATCAGGAAAAGCTGTTCACGTTACGCAAGTCCCTTAATAATAGTACCGAAAAAGATTGACAATTCTGGTGAAAGGAAATATAGACTAGTGGTAGACTATAGGAAATTGAACGAGATAACAATTGACGACAAATTTCCATTACCGAATATAGACTCAATCCTGGACAAACTCGGACGGGCACAATATTTTACAACAATAGATTTAGCTAAGGGATACCACCAAATTTTGATTAGGGAAAAAGATAGGGAGAAGACGGCTTTTGTTACACCACATAGACTGTATGAATTCATGAGAATGCCATTTGGGTTAAAAAATGCCCCAGCGACATTCCAAAGACTTATGAACGAGACACTAAGAGAATTTATTAACAAGACCTGCGTAGTGTATCTAGACGACATATTGATATTCAGTACGTCCCTGAAAGAACATGTAAAGGCAATAACGGACATTTTCAAGGTACTAGAGGCAGCGAATTTGAAAATACAAATAGATAAGTGTAACTTTATGAGGAAAGAAACAGAGTTTTTAGGACATATTCTAACTAAGGAAGGGTTGAAGCCAAACCCAAATAAAATAAAGGTTATTCAAGAATTGGAAATACCAAAGACAGCAAAGCAAATAAAAAGTTTTTTGGGCCTAACGGGCTACTATAGGAAGTTTGTGAAGGACTATGCCAAAGTGGCACAACCAATGACAAAATATTTGAAGAAAGGCGCCAAAATCAATACAAAAGACCCCACATACATCGAAGCTTTTGAAAAACTAAAATTATTAATAAGCTCCCATCCTATATTAAGATATCCAAATTTTGAAAAGCAGTTTACACTAACCACTGATGCGTCAAATTACGCGATTGGAGCTGTTCTTTCACAGGAAGGACACCCAGTTTGTTTTGTTTCCAGAACCTTAAATAACCATGAAAAAAATTATTCCGCGACTGATAAAGAATTTCTGGCAATAGTATGGAGTGTCAACTATCTTAGACCATATGTTTACGGTAGACATTTTAAAATTTTAACTGACCACCAACCAATTAAATTCTTGCATTCAAAATACAGAGGAAAGGATATGTCCCCAAGACATCAAAGATGGCTACTGAAATTGGGGGAATACGACTATGAAATCGAGTATATCAAAGGAAAGGAAAATAGAGTAGCAGATTTTCTAAGTAGACTTGAAAATGAGAAGGACGAAAATAATTGGAAGGATACTGAATCTAATTTAAATTCAATACACAATATCGAGGAAGATAACATATCAATGATAACAATTCACTCTGCCGATGAAAATCTTTTAGATCCCTTCTTCATAAAAGAAGAAATAGTTAATAAATATAAAACACAAATAATACTAACGAACAATAAAATAGAAGAATTTAAAGAACTACATGGGAAGAGAATAATTTTTATTGCGGAAGGTGACTTCGGTCAAATGGGAGAAATATTTAGGAGATATATTACCAAAGGAAAAGTAGGAATATATTCAGAGTTATCAGATCACAGTTATAATATAGTTCAGGAAAAACTAATGGAATTATTTTCAAATGATGAACAAATTAATTTTATTAAATGCACAATGCGAGCACAGGATATAGAGACTGAAGTGGAGGCAGTTAGACAAATTTCACTCTATCACGTAAGAGAAAGTCTGCACTCCGGCATACTTGAAACATATAACAAAATTAAATATAAGATATATTTTCCAAAGCTCCTGGAACTAATTCAGATAATAATTAATCAGTGCGAAATCTGTCAACAAGTAAAGTATGACAGAAATCTTATTAAAAATAAATTTCATAACACAGAAACACCTTCAGATAAGAACCAAATTATACACATTGACACATATATAATAAAAAGGTTTTATTTCTTAACAACCATAGATAAGTTTTCTAAATTTGCAACAGCATATTCGTTGCCTGACAGAAATCAACTAACCTTGATAGAAAAACTAGAAGAGCACATCTCTAAATATGGAAAACCGACTAAAATAATAGCAGATAATGAGTTTAATACACTTAGGATAAAAGAATTTTTAACAGAGCAAGGCATCGAATTACACATAACCAAACCCAATAGTCATACAGGTAACGCAGATATAGAAAGACTACATAACACTATTGCAGAGAAATTCAGAGTCCTATATCAAGTTAACAAAGGGTTATCCATACAACAGATAATTCAACGAAGCATTAGAAACTACAACGATAGGTATCATTCAGGTATAAAAAGTTCACCAAACGACGTACAAGATGGGCGGGTAGACCTAGAGAAAATTAAAAATAATCTAGAAGAAGGTAGAAGGAAGAATATTGACAAACTTAATTTGAAAAGAGAAGAGTACAGGGAAATAAGACAGGAAGGTTTTGTAAAAAATTACAAAGCTGTTAGACATAAAGAACAACCGAAATATAGGAAATTAAAACTGGAAAATATTCACTCATGTAACATTAAACGACCATTAAAATTTTCAGATGTTGACAATATTAACGATACTAACATGGTTTCCACTGATCACGGGCCTAATGACAACTAGAATGCTAACGGAAAAAAACGGATACATTGAAATTTTTATGAGGAATCAGGAAATAGTCAAGGACTCGGACACAATATTACACATAGTAAATTTACGCGACATAGAATACATCTTGGACCAAATGACGGAGAATGTTATTTTAATGCGAACAGAAAATAGGGAAATACTTCAACTAGAATTGTCAGATGCTAGAAGTAAATTCACGACACTAGTACCTCAGCAAAATAGACAAAGACGCGGACTAATTAATGGAATAGGCAGTGTATCGAAATTTTTATTTGGAACAATGGATAATGAAGACAGGCAAAATATTCAAAAACATTTATTCGATATTAATGAAATTAGGGAAAATAACAATCAACAAATAATAATTAATGATTATTTTAATATTACTTTAAACCATCTGAAAATGATTGTTAAAAATGATAGGAAATTAATAGAGGAGGAATTGAATTCCATAAACAAAAGATTAGAGGAAGAATACGATAGAACAAGGTATTTGGAACAATTAACAAATATAAAATCAATTAAAAGTAAAATAGAGCACCTACAGGATAACGTGATATCCGCAAAACAGGGAATTGCTCATCCAAGTATTTTAACTTACAATGAAATTAGCAAATATAAAATTGATTATAATAAATTAAAATATATTCAAATGGGAACAGCATTCTATAATAATTCATGTCTAATTTTCGCTATAAAAATACCTAAAACATTTATTACAGCTAGATTAAGATTTATTGTACCACTACCCAATGAACACAACCAAGAAATAGATTATAAGATGGAACAAATTTTGGAACATGAAAATAAGAGTTACATATTTGAAGAAAACAGACATTTGAAAGATTTAAAATTAAGTAACCATTGTATAATAAAAAATGATTGTCAACTAGTAAAAAATAGAGACTTAGAAATAATTCAATTAGATATAGACACAGTTATAATAAAAAATTCAATAAACATAAGTATCATACAAAACTGTAATTTGGAAAATATTACTCTAAATGAAAATTACTTAATAAATTTTAATAATTGTTCAATAAGAATTAAAGACTATTACTTTTCAAATATTGTGGAAAACATAAAAGAAACACAAATTATAGAAAACATTAACACAATTAGAAATTTTACAAACAAACTATCATTTCAAGAAATAGAAATTGAACATAAAAATAATGTAAAGAATATTAATGTATTAAAATACCACACTAAGTTAACATACGGATGTAATATTGTCATTATATTTGTAATACTTACTTTAATTTTAATAATTGTAATAAAACATAAAAATATTAAAATAATATTAAATAAAAGAATTCAGGAGAATTCTAATCTAAAGGAGGGAGAAGTTACATATACAAATCCCTCTATACACACATATATACGAAATGACCCTATAGATGATTTTTTAAATAAAATACAAAACATAAATAAGTAATGAAAAGTAATGTAAAACTCATTTCCTGTTTGTTTAAAGAAATTAAAACAAAATTTTTAAATCAGACCTATTTTTCGGTCGCAATTCCAAGAATTGCAACAGCCAAAATTAAAATAATAATTTGTTTAATAAATTATATGTAAATCTATTGTATCAGCAAATTTAACAATAATGCGCTTCCGCTCCAATAAGAGTTCATTTAATTCCAGACATTTTTCGTAAGAATTGTTTTCGACAAATAAATTAAACAAAGAATTACAAATCAATAAACTGCAAGTTGGCAATTTATTAACTTTAATAATTTTAACCAATCAAAATTATGCTAATACAATGGATAATAAAAATAATAACAGTATAAACAAGAAAAATAGAATTGTAAGACTCAGTCTTAGTTTCCCCATTAAGTGTTTAAGTCAAGTGTTTTTAAATAAAGATAATTTTTGTCGTAACAGAAAAGAATAAACGGTTTTTTTTATTTTTAATTAAAATCGAATCCGGTTATTTAAATCGCGCGTTACTACGCCACAAACTAAAAAAATTTGGAAGAAAAATATTTAATACATATGTATACATATATCTATATATGTATCTATTTATATAAAAGTGAAACTGTGTATGTGTGTGTATGTGTGTGTGTGTTAGCTATAGACTCCAATACCGGACTCAAACTTTAGCAAGTTGTTGTACACATGCCAGGGAGTGTTTATGGGTGGTAAAAATTGGCTGGTCTACGCCCATAAAAAATAACTTATCATTTTTAGCTACTTGCACTTGACCGATTTTTCTGAAACTTTGCACGCATATTAAACTCTCGTGATTATACAATTTTATCATTAGAAAAGTGGGCAGTGCCCCGCCCATAAAAAAATTATATTTTTGAGGTACTTGCACTGGACCGATTTTTCTGAAACTTTGCACACTTTTTGAGCTGTCATGACTATAAAGTTTTGTGATTAGAAAAGTGGGTAGTGTCACGCCCAAAAAAAGTTATAATTTTCAGCTACTTGAACTTCACCGATTTTTCTGAAATTTTGCAATCATATTGAGCTGTCATGACTTTACAGTTTTGTGATTAGAAAAGTGGGCAGTGACACGCCCATAAAAAAGTTTAAATTTTTAGCTTCTTGCACTTGACCGATTTTTCTGAAACTTTGCTCACATTTTGACCTGTCACGACTGTACAATTTCGTGATTAGAAAAGTGGGCAGTGCCACCCCCATTTAAAATAAGTTATTATTTTCAACTGTTTCTACGCATTCCAATGGTTCCCACCAATTTTCCTTTCAATTTCAAGCGACTACAGTTTTCAGTTCGCCTTGCATTCGCTATTGCCATCAACAAAGCTTAATCTCTGCGTGTTGCAAGATTGAATTTGGAAAATCCACATGGCCAGCTGTACGTCGCATGCTCCAGAGTGGGAACACCAAAAAATTTGTTCATTTTTACAGCAAATGGAAAAACCAAAAATATTGTATACAATAAAAATCAATAAAATATTATTTTTAATATATTCGACTAAAATTCAGAATGCATTTTTATTCATCAACGGGCGCAGCAACGCGGGCCGTGCTTGGCTAGTATGTATATATAAAAGAAAAACATTAAAGATTTTTGGGGGGGGGGTAGCGAAGCTCACCGGGTTAGCTAGTAAGAAACAAGAATGCGAGTTTGGGCGTTTCTACTTAAGACCATCAACAATTTTACCGAGTTTTAGCGATTAGGTAGACAATTTAACCATTTTGGCTAGCCTTGGAATTAGATTTTAAAAAATCCACGATTCGAAATTGCGAAATGAAATCCAGTACCGCAATAGAATATTTTTTTAAATGATACGTGAAATAAAAAAAAAATTTTACGTATTTAAATTACTGAGGATGTTTCAAAATTATTGAATTTTCGTTATACATATTTACAAAAAACATTGTGCTAATTCTGATGTAATGTTTATATCTACCTGCTATAAGTTATATTATAAACTTTTGGTAAATTCAAGGTTAATATACCTTCGGTAAATTTAAAAATGTTTTTATCGAAAATGTTATTTTTCAAAAATTTTTAATAATTTTAATTTAAGAATATTATGAAGGTTTGGTATTACGACAAAATAATTCACCAAATGAATATACCAAAGATATATTTTTTATATGTATTAAGTACTTTTTCAATTTCAATTCAATTTATTTAAAGTAATATTAATTCTATATACATTTGACTTAAGTATAAGAGTAAAGAGTTTAGGAACTTTGTTCCTTTTCTACTTAAATATAATATTTTAACTTTAAAAGCTATGTACTACAATATATAAATGGAAGGGAAAATTTTAATAAAACCTTTATGAAGCGGGGGTATAAGATAAAATTAAAAGATAGGTCAAAATAAAATTATGCTGAGCTCAGTTCATTAATGTGTGGGTATTGTGAGAATTATATAAATATATATAAAAATCGTAAGTAAGTACTTATTTTTTTATAATATTTACTTAATATATATTTTTTTTTCGAAGAAAAAAACTTAATATAAACTATTAAACTTATTAAAGCACCTATTGCGGTCTAAGATATAATTAATCATGGGTTTTTATCTATTTACAAAATTTGTTTATGCTTGACGTAAAGTAAAAAACTATTCCTCCCATTTAATTTAATAGCACATTAAAATTTTTATTAAAATCACCCAAATATTATTGTAATAAACCAAATTTATCTTTTTTACAAAAAATTCATTTAAATATATACTTATTGCTGAATTTATTTTTAATTAGAATCGGAGTACTTACCGGGCTTTTTTTTCATAACTGGTGTCGCGACTTGTGAGGCTGAAGCTGAAGAAGCCTCCGAAGTGGTGCCAGTTGCGCTGGTACCCAAAACAGCACCTGATGCTGCTGATGCAGCATTAGAAACAATAGAACCTAATTGGGATGATAAGGATTCTGTGCGACGAAATGTTTCGCGCAAACGATTTAAGGAGGAAATAGACGGAGAATGAGATATAACACTAGTCGAATCTTCACTTTCTTGACGCAATAAAATATTATGTGTGGACATTTTTTTAATATTTTGTTATAAAAAGTTCTTTTAAAGCACTTTATTTCTAACACTGCACTTTTTAACACACTATAAAATTTGTATTTAACACAACAAACAAAAAATTATTTATATTTTAAAATTTACAATTTATAAATATTTTTTAGTAAAAAAATATTAGAGAAATTTGTAATTAAAAACTATAATAAATAAAAGGAATGTTATGATAACAGGTTGTATTATGAAAAAAATATATAAAACAGCTGCTTAGCAGTGTTGCCAAGTCTTTAAAAATTATACTTTATATCTGTGGCCTTGAGCTAAAAGGGCCAATGTCACTTTTTAGCTCTTTTGAGTTAATCATTGCATTAGATTTGTATTCTCGCTCTATTTCAGTATGGTAAACAGCTAAAGTCATACTTAACCCAGAACAGCTTCATAAATAAAATTCTGGCCAATGTCACTATTCAAGCATATATAAAAGTTAGAGTTCAATTCAAGTTTTCTCAAAAGTAAATATTTTGATATTGGCCCTTTTAGCTCCACGATATTACAATGATGGTGTTATTTAAGGAATTTGCGCATACTGACAAATATACAAGACCTAAATCAATGAAAAATTTCTGCATAACAGTTATAACCCCACGTGATATATATTCCTTTTTTCTTCACAATGTATGTAAGCGTATATAAAGTTTTGTCATTCCGTGTAAAATTTTTACAATATTAATTTCTGACCCCATAAAGTATATATTTTCTAAAAACTTACGAATAGGGAAGTCGATTGGAAAATTAAAAATCCAAGATGGCGCCCTAGATTAAGTAGCAAATTTATTAGTCAATTATAGTAGTACTGATTGGTCTACTTTAACTCCCACAATATTGGTATCAAATGAAAGGGCTTGACCAGTAAAATACAGAAAACTTAAACCGAGCTATTTTATGTGTATATTCTGTAGGATGTAATTCCACCTCCTAGTCTAGTTATGCACATGAGTATATAAAAAAGAAAAAAATATTAATCTGGCTATTGTACAAAAAAAATCTCAAAGATATATTTTTTGTCTAAAACAAAGTGCAACGAATCCTCCTACGTTAATAAATAATCAGATCCAAAACAATTTGAAAATACTTTATACTGATTAGGCGTTACTTTATCTCAAAGTTTGGTCTGCAAATGATTATAAAGCAAAAACTTAATAATTAAATAAGAAACAGTTTTTAAAAATGCGATTATTTCTATTTCTACTAAAGAATTAATGAAGAATTTTTACGTTAATAAACAATGAGCAGCTACAATAATAAATAAAATAAGCAAAATTGATTTAATTTTCTGTACGTATTTTTATCTTTAAAATTAAAAACTTGCGTTTACAGCCCGAAAATGAATTATTAAAAACATTTTTTTCTGTATACTGCTTTTTACATTTTAACTGTGATCTAAAAAATTTTAATTTTTTCAATAATAAGCTAAATATTTGAATAAGGCTTTTAAAATAATAAAATATATGAGTGATTCACAAGGTGTCTTATCATGTCATATTGTTCTAAAATTTTACAATTGTTTAAAAATGTTTTTGTTGCTTTTCGAACAAAAAGTGTCTTATAATAATAGAACTTTGTACGCTATTGGGGGATTCACAATAGTGTCATAAAATCATATGTCCTATAATAATAGCATGAAAAATTAAGACTGTTGTGAACAATCCCTCATAATTAAGTGTGCTATTTTGAATTTAAATCATCTGATTATTTTATAATTATAAAAATAAATATTTGGCTAAATTAAAATATTTTTTAACTCTAATCCTTGAATTTATTAAATTAGATTATACCACAATATTTTCCATTTCTCAGTTTTACCGCAAATCAGGAATAAATTAAATTTTGTTTGATAAACAAAAACAGCAGTCCTTAGCCGATCTTATTTGATGCCGCCAGTGATTTGTTATCAAAAATTAGCAACAGCGCTTAAATTTGGATGTCGGCCCGATAAAATTAAACAATGAACGGCGACGGCTTACAAAAACTATTGCGGCTTGGCTTAGCCGTTTAGCACAGGTCTCTGCACAATAAGCATAGCGTAAAAAGTTCTATTATTCTAAGACACTTTTTGTTTGAAAAGCAACAACAACATTTTTAAACCATTGCAAAATTTTAGAACAACATGACATGATAAGACACCATGTGAATCACCCATATGTTTATTGTGCTGTCGTATTTAATAAGCAGAGACCTGTGCTAAACGGCTAAGCCGGCTCAGCCAAGCCGCAATAGTTTTTGTAAGCCGTCGCCGCTCATTGTATAATTTTATCGGGCCGACATCCAAATTTAGGCGCAGTTGCTAATTTTTGATAACAAATAACTGTTGGCGTCAAATAAGATCGGCTAAAGACTCTGCTGTTTTTGTTTATCAAACAAAATTTAATTTATTTGTGATTTATTTACTGGAGTCTGCCATTACAACATCTAAAATGTACTTTTCGCACAAACTGGCTATTATTTTATTTTTTTCACTTGTTTTTGGCATTATGAAAGAAAATATTTATTTTAACAATTGTTTTACATCAGCTGATTTAATTTCAAAATAGCACACTTAATTATAAGAGGTTGTACACAATAGTCTTAATTTTTCATGCTTTTTTTATAGGACATATGATTTTATGACACTACTGTGAATTCTTATATACATATATATTAAAAAATTCAAAAAGGGTTTTAATAAGCAAATTTTCTTTAATTTTAACAAAACACTGTCTTGACTATTTTATATTTTGCAAGCTAGTGTTGTAAAAACATAAAAAACCTTTAACTTATTAAGATACTTCTTTAACTATAACATTGTTAATTTTAAGGAAATTCGGGAATAAAATAGAAAATTAAGAGCAGATATTTTTTTATAAATGTGCAAAATTTGTACGCCTTAGACAAAAAAACCGAATACATTTTTCTCTAGAACATAAATGGCTATTATTTTATCTGGCAACTACCATGGGAACATCCAATCAGCTGAGTTGTTCTCGGTTTTGTTTTGTTTTTTTTTTCAAATTCTCTTTTGTTTATCGCCCATATTTGTTGTGTGCACGGCACTTTATTATAATGTTTTTAATCGTCTAGTTTTTTTTTATAAATTCGTTGTTAAGCGAGTAGCATTAGACATATTAAAGTCTGCATTACAAGAAGTTTTTGTGCAAGTAACTAAAAAAGTTTAATTATATAAAATTGCATGAAATATACATGCAAACATTTATAAATAAACAATTATTTTGTGAGTTTTTATTTTGTGTGATTCTGCAAACAATATTATTTCCGGTTTCAGTGTAAACTAGTGGCGAAGACAGATAAAATAAATAGATAAATTCGTAGTACAAATTAAAAAATAACATCGCATTAACAAAACAATTTTACACAAATTATTTAAGTAAATACAAATAAACATTTGTGTTCTTCGCTTTTTATATCAAATTTATTGTTGCAAAAGAAAACAAATTTTCAGTTAATTTCTGCATATTATATTTATGCTAATATATTATTACCATCAATAAAAAGTAAATTTTAAGAATAATTGCAAACGAATAACAGGTAAATGTATGATTGTCAATTATTTTATTTTGCGAAATAAAAACAAAAAAAGGTATTTGATAGAAAACCCAATAATTTATTACATATGTATGTATATATATGTATATGCAAGTACCCTGCAGGAAATGTCTATGGCGAAATAGTGATTTACTATTGACTCTGTCATCAATTTTACTGACCAGTTATACCCTAGACAATGTTCTTTGCTATAGACATTTAACATGTGCCTGTAATTGAAAATTCACTAGTGACTTTAAAACTATCTAGGTAGTTCGTATGACGACATTCGAACCAGATAATCGTTCATTTAAGTAAATCTAGCCTATTCTTTTAGTGCTTTTTACCGTATTAAATTAAAATATTATTTTTAAATGTAAAAATAAACTACAGTTCTTAATGACAATATCACCTAAAGCCATCATAATGGCAGACAAACGCGTTGACAATCCAAGGCTTCCTGCAGTGTATATTCTCGTGTTATATGTAAATGTGAATGCATATGATCATACATATGTATGCAAATAACTGCAAATTCCATTCAAACAATATCTAACCGTACATTAACGAAAGGGAGTAAAAATCATTGAATACCTTTATAAAACTCTTATCCAAATAGTGTCACAGTTCAAAAAAAAAAACATACCACCTATGTAATACTTATTGTCAAAAATTAAAGGTTTTGATATTGGTAATAACTCCAACATACATTTTTTATACATTCATTTTCGCTTACATATGCAATTTTTTAATGTATAATTAGTTAACTAAAAGCCGGAAATCAAAATTATAAACAAATGCATATGGGCATTTCCACAACCGCAACAAAAAAAAAATAAAGTCTAAAAAAGTATGTATGTTGTTTTAACACAATTTTTTAGCGAATCTATTAAATTTAACACATTTTAAAATATTCGTACGCAAAGTCGAACAGGAATAAAAGTTATGTTTTAAACATTTCGATTGGATATTTTACTTTTTTTTTATATAAAATCTTAATAAGATTATATATAATATAAGAAAAGTATAAAAAGAACGATGCGATTGCAACTTACGGTTTTTTTTGTGCTTATCCGTATATTTCGATATTGCGTGCAATATTGAAAAAGAACATTTGTTATCAGCGAGACGAAAATATTTGTATTGTGAACATCAAATTATAGTAACAAACAGATATTGTTTTGCGAATTAAATTAAAAAAACTTTTATGGAAAGATTTTATCGCTCTGCTCTCTTTACGTACTTAAATTTGTAGCGTGCAACATCGTAAGGATACAATGTATTAATTCAAAATAATTTTCTTTTCTAAAATGTCTTTATTTATAAAATACAATGAAAAATTTGTGAGTCTAGATGAGTAAAAACAGCGGAAAAAAAAATAAAACCAACTGCAAACGTTAGAGGGAAATGTCAATATAATTTAAATTATAGAAAATGAAGCTGAACGTCCACTTTAAATACAACTTTCCATATAACGCTTCATATTAAATTCATATAATTTTTCTATGGACAAAGATTTTGGTAGAATAAAGAACTCTATATTGAAATATTTAAGTTAAATTCATTAGCAGAAATTACTTTGACACGCCTACTTTAACGCCCATTTTTTACATATTCTGCTATCAATGAAATTCAAAAGTCCTTTAAAGTGACAGAATAGGATGAAATTTCGAACATATAGCTTTCAGGTTTATTATATTTCTCGATTTATCGTAAATTCATATTATTTATGTATATATAAAAAAAAAAATTTGAACTCAAACGTTAATTATACTATACATATTTTTTAAAAAGTAGATGGATGGTGTTATGCCCACACAAAGTTAATATTATTTTTTAATTACCTCTGGCTACCAAATTATATTCTTCAGTTTGCATACAAATAACACATAGTAAAAAAAGTGAGTAGAATCACTGCTAATGTAGAAATGCTTCTTAAGGTTTTATAGTAAGACTAAATTTAAAAAAAAACTTAATAGGAAGTCAAAGTTACACAAAGAAAATAATACACATTTTAGTATAAAAAGTTTATTTCATATTGATTACTGTTAATAAAAAATTATAAATTTTGTGCTATTAAAGTATACAAAATTGTTAGTGGGTATCAAATCGGCACAGCCGAAAAAATCAATAAAGAATCAATTCTTTATTAAAGATATTTTTTTAAGTCGCGTGCAACAGTGATTAAAGTTAAATGAAAAATAAACTACATAATATTTGGAAAAAAAAATTAACATTATTAAGACAGATCAATGCATAACATTTTAAAATTATTCGCATTAAAATATTCTTTCAGCTTTCGCTAAAATTAGTATTTGATTGTTTTTTTTTTTGCGACTTCTGTTTCTGCGTACGTCTTGGTTTTCTTTAATTATCTTGAAAACGAACAATTTGTCAAAATCAAACTTACTATTAATTATAGTTCTAATCAAGTTTCGCGTTTTATCAAAATAAAATAATGTTGTGGCATTTTTTTTTACTCTGAATGCGAGAAATGCCCATATACATAAGTACATATGTAGGCACCTATCGGTTATTTATTTTCATATTTTAATCTTGTTAATTTATTCACGATTAAGCTTAATTCGGTCAATTTAACCACATAATCGGTTAAAAACATAATCGATTAATTACAGTACTTGTATAGATTTGCTTTAGAGTTGGGTCAATCGGTTACTTTAGTTAATATTTTCACGAATAGTAGGGTTTTGTGGAAAATATTAAATTTTAAAATACAAATATCAAGAGTTAAAAAGTACATTAAATTAATTGTTTACTATTTTAACTACTTCCTTTGAATGTAGTAAAAATAAAAAGGCGTTAATTAGGATAAACTAAGAGTCTTAAAGGGTTCTGATTAAGAATATGTATATAAAATTTTCTTATTTTAACTTAAGATGTTTTACAAAAGTATTAAGGAAAAAAAATTGTATTTAAATATGTACATTCCTAGTTTATTATTGACCAATTTTTAACTTAATATTGACATATTAAACAAAATTTCTATTAATTTTCTACATAAATAATTTCATAATTTTTTTATTTTAATATAATTTAATGTATTGGCAATTAGCTAATAAGGCATATCTAAATTTTCCTAAAAATTTAAAAAAGATGTGCTTTTTGCAAACAGTTTTCTTAATATTAATATTTTTAGTTTAGTTAATTATTTGCAAATAGACAATGAACGCTTGGTTTTTGCGACGTAATTTTTTATTTGCAATGAAGAGCTACCTATATGCATATGGATATACAAACATACATACATATAAATATTTTTCTCGTCTTTCACAACACATTAAAGAAAACAACAATTGTGCGATAAGAGAACACACCAAATAAAACAATTAAAATAAAAACAATAACAATTTTGTTATTAATTTTTTATCATTCCCAAAAAAACAGCAAATACAAGAATGCATTTGTATTTACTAGGGTGATCGATTATACGCCTTTTTCTTAAAACCCGGTTGTCTTCTAGTTCTAACTATAAGCCCATGCTAAAGAAGAGCGTTGAGCGTCAAGCGTTGCAATTTTGCATGTATTTTGTTATTGTTACAAAAACAAAACACATGTAAAACTCCAACGTTTACCGCTCAACGCTCTTGTTTAGGTTTGACTCATATTTAAATTTTATTTACCTATATGAATTTTAAAATAAGAAATATGTAAGTAAAAGAATAGAGAGAATACAAGCAGGCGCTTTAAGTGGAAATATTGATTGCGTTTTGTTTTTATAACATAAACAGAGCATAAATTAAAACTGAAAATGCTTAAAAAATATGCACCTAATAAAACTGAGATCTACTAAAATATGAAAATGTTAGTACATACATATACATATGTATATGTATTTTATAGATGTCCAAAAACGTTTTACAGCCGTATTGGGGAGAGAATTTTGGAGTACAGTGACACGAGAAAGTAAGCACACAGATTCTCATACATACTGTTTGCACACCTTTTTTAAGATGTAATCGTCAAGAGAACAACTTTTCAAAACAACAACTTATCATTATAATTGCAATCAGCCGATTTCTTGACTGCAAAGAAAGTTAGAAGCAAGCTCGAATCAATTTTGTGTGTTTATTAGTAAAAAAGTGCGAGGTTATTGAAAATTTAAAGGTAAAACTCGAAAGTATAAATCCTAATTTACTCGTAATTATAAAATGTAATTTAGAAAACCTAGTTCTTATTAAGTTTTTTTATCTACACTTTAAAAATGCATTGTATTTGATAAATATTTGATGCTGTTTTAAAAATGACATATACTTTCGCTGTAACACCAATTTTTTGCATTGAAAGAAGATTTGAAAATACGGTTTTTTTACGTTAATACCAAAAGAAAATTTTTGAGTTATGTCACTATTAAAGTAAATGGTCGATATATTAACAAAAATTAAAAACTTCCTTAAACTTTCACTACAATAATAATAAATTAAAATAAACTAAAATATTAGAAAAACTAGTTTTTTAGCTAAAACATGGTTTATTCTAATAATCAACTTATTGTAAAAATCAAAACTGTAGAAATAAAAAACCCGGATTTCAATAGATTGTTAACCCTTGTTGATCACCCTTATTTGTAATATCATACTAACATATGTATATTTCACAAATAATAGCTACCACTTGATTGTAAATTCTATTATCTCCTACTACACAGCATTCTTTTTTAATAAGGTAGAGTGCAGAGTGCAAAAATATTAAACAATGGTATACAGTGGGAACGACCACAAAAATAATTATAATGAAAATTTATTTTATTTATAAAAAAAAATAAAAATGATTTACAGTAAATTTAATATATAAAGTTCGAATAAAATATTAATATATATAATTATAACACACATGGCTCGGTTTTTATGATGAAAGAATTCACTTAAATAGACTTGAAAATAAAAATATAACTTTATTTTCATTAATTCCAGCCAAAGGATTGATATTGAAAGCATAACAAAAATGTATTACGAATATAAAAGAATATGTACTACATGTAGAAAAATGTCATTTGATAGGAGAAGAGAAAAGACAAATTTATAAACAAGTTGTATGATTCCCTAATTCTTATTTCATTGAATTGTAACATAATTACTAATTTGAAATTATGTACATATGGGTATACCGGTAAAGAGTGCTGATGATGAAATCTTAACTGGTTTCGAAAATGCATTGCACTCGGCTAACATCGGAATAATTTTTTAATTCTTAAAATAATGAGAATTTAATTTAATTTAGAAAATGTTTTAGGAATTTTAATATGTAATAGAATATATGAACAGAAATTTTTTTCAGCATTAAATAAAATAATAGAGACTATATTTTGATTGAAAAAAATTTCACAAATAGGTACTTCTTACAATTTCAGTAATTGTATTTTTCGCTAATTCTGCGAGATTTTTTATCACTATTTTTTTTTATTATAACTAAATATAATTTTCTTTATTGTTAATAAATTTATATTCAGTTTAAAAACTTGAACCACATTCAAATTGTGGAAAAATATAATAAACACTACAAAAAAAGATTTAGTTAAAAACTCACTAATTTTAAACAAATTATTGTCATTCCGTTTTTAATTTCTACATTATTTATACATATTATATATAAATATATATTTTCGAAAATTTTATGAATAAGGAAGTAAATTGAACGATGTCTGTGTTTTGGTTTAAATAAACTTTTTAAAGCTCCCATATATTGCATAGACCTGTGTGTGATATCAAGATTTTCTGTTCGGGAATGAATCACTATTGAAAACCAAGACAATTCCTACATAACTTTTTGAACTATAAGCAAATTTTATTGGTTTTAAGCTTTCAGATAATTTACAGACATATATGTATATATGTACATAGGGTGCCTCTGCGGCTATTCGTAAAAGCTATCGGACAAATCAGTCCAAAGTTATAATAAAACATAATTTAGGAATAATTTGTTTTAATATATTAAGTTCCCAAAGCTCCTAATAAATATAAGCAGACGATAGTGACACCAATGGTGACCCGGTGAACTATTCAGTAGTGAGCTGGTCTGGACTTGCGGGGTTGCGGGTTCGATTCTCGCCAGAGACTCTGAACTACTACTAATTTTTTCTTCTATTTTTCTATTTAGGTATAACAAAGAAACCAATACGATGGACCCAAGTGAGCTGCACAACAGCTACCTGTTCTACCTAACCTAGTGACACAAAATTTCAAGTCATAGTCTCGAAAATTGATCCAGATATAAACTAGAAATTCGGTTTGAAACTAACTGGATTATAAACACCAAAATACAGTTAGCTATATACAAATTTAACATCCAAGATGGCGATAACATATATTTGTTCGCGCTCAATCTGAGGACTTTACTATAGAATACAATTAACTATGTAAAAATTCATAATGGCAATTTTAGTGCCTAAATCTGAAATCTAGGCTATGTTAGGATGAGATAATTCGACATATCTACACAATAAAGAAGGGTGTATATTAAATAAATTGTTTATTTATTTTAATACTCATGTTCAATACTTCTTACTTTTTTGTCACTTGGATAATAAAGCATTAAATGTAGTAGTGTTGTGACAACACGAAAACTGTACAAATATAAAAAAAAATTAGTTTCACATCCAGTATCGTCTGCATTTCTCTGAAATACAAAATTTTAATAAACTACCAGATAAAGGTCTGATAGTCATTCTATCTTCCCTTCTTTAAGAAAGAACGAAAGATGTACATTCTCGTATGTTTTTTTTATTTTTTGTTTTTTTTTTTTGGAACAATAAAGTTATTGAGTAGTTACGTTTAAAGCTTCTAAAGTTCAATAGTGCTGACCTAAAAATAGTAAGGAGAAAAATAATTAAAATATGTTCGGAAAATGAATTCAATTTGTTTAGATAAAGAAAAAATTTGTTAAAATTAAAATCAGAAATTCTTTTAACAGGTTCTCTTACAAAGGGTCCAAAGACCATAATCAGTAGGTCTTCTAGATGCTACGCTATTAGAAGCGAGTGCTGAATATTCGAACGCGTTAAAAAAATGATTTGTTTTGATAGTTATATCATGTTTTATACAACTTGCAAAAATCATTCATTTTTGAAATTTTTTTTGCCTCAAAGACAGAACTATATATTGTACAACAAGCAGATACATGTTAGAATCTCGTGTAAAGCTCTTAGAAGTTGTATTAATGGTTGTAGCGTGTATGACAGATTTTAAAAGGTTTGGCGCTAAACCGCTTACTACTTATTTACTTTTTACAAGCTTGTCATTAGTCTGATTTTTTTTAATAGGTACCCTTCGTTAATAACTTCATTATATGACCAAAGAATTTAAAAAACGAAACAATATTAGTATACTACAGAATTATAAACAAATTCTCGTTCGAATTTCTATTTGTATGTATGAAATAATAGTTCTTTACTACACAAAATATTTTATTTTATTATTTTTAAGAGAAAAAAGACACTTTTACTTTTTTCCTCAATATTATTTTTTTTTAAATTAAATATACTTTTTTAACACATTTATTAATGTACATACATATGTATATATTTTCTTGAAAAACACTTCAATAAAAAATATACATATATACAAAAAATGATCATCAACTATACTTTACACATATGTATAATAGTTTTACAAAAGAATTTTTTTTTAAATTGTTTTCGCACTACACATTTTATTTTCGAAGATTCGCATTAAACGGTTTTAAAGCGTCTTATTGATAAGATGTCGTTTATGGTGGTGTGCGTAGATTAGCAACATTATATAAAGTTGCCGGTTAAATTAATTTATAAATATAAAAAGAAATTAAAATTAATTTGCAAACAACAATAGTAACAAAAAATGTGTCAAATTTAATAAGGAAATTTTAATCACAAGTGGTTTAAAAAAATATATACATATGTATGCATATGTATGCATGTAATAATTATAAAACGTGCAAAAAAAAAATTCAAAATTCTACGTCATAAATTTGGAGTTAACATTTATTAAAGCTTGTTTTACTTAAAGAACAGACTTCATTTTATTTGTAACGTTTTAATTAAAAAGTTATTTGATAAGTGATTAAAATTTTAGATTTTAAATTATCAAATAGTATATAATTTATAAACATTTATAAACGAGTACATAAAACAATTTACAAACATTGATTATTGTTGTTCAAACTTTGTACAAACATTTTTGTTAAATTTGGTATCAAATAGTAACAGTCATCCTGATAATTTTCTTGTTGTTTACGTATCATGGTAATCCAGTATTTGTTATCACTTTCCTCTGATCTTTAAAAATACATACAAACATATCGATGGTAACAGGTAGAAAGACCCTAACTAAAGTTGAATTTATTTAGTGTTTCCAATACATTTTTCAGAAGTACACCTCGACACAAAAGTTTAATGCACTAGTATCAAAAATAACAGTTTTACAAGCATTTTTACGAAAAGTTACATTATGATAGTACAACTTTTTTCCTTCTACTGTAAAGTTATAATTATTTTAGTTAGGGCCTTTCTACCTTTGACCAACGATATATACATAGTTTTACCACGTAACGAAACTTATCAATATTGTTAACATAATGTCAGTACTTAGTAGCTCTTATGAATAAAAGTTTAATTGAGTATAGCAATATTTATTTTCGAATAACATTGATAGTCTTAAATAACTATTGAAAATCAGGTATAGCAGAAACTTATCTGTTACAGATAAACACAAGCACAACATTTAAATTGCAGTAAAATTTTGATTAATTTTTTTCTAGAACTATCCTTTAATAAGGAATTTGTAAATAATAGAAAAATCCGTACCATATATACATACGTAAATAGCGAACAATTTCTGGCAAACTTCGTGACGACTCAAAATCTATCAATTTCGTTGTTGAATAGCTCATCCTTCGTTGTGACGAAACTCTAAAAATGTTACGAAACTCAAATCACTCGGTTTGATTCGTCGACAGGAAAATAACCATTTCGATAGTCAGCAATGGTTTGGAGATATCTTGGGCAGTTGAATCGTTTAGCAATACTTATTGCTTATTTTTCATCAAATAAATTTAAATCACACATTGCCAAAGTGTCAGTGACTTATGTGCTGTTTTTTACTGTACACGCAAAACGTCCGCTCAAAGTAATCGTTCGCATTCTTTAGGTTAGGTTAGGTTGAAAAAGAGGGGCATCAAAAGCCCAAACCCATAACAGGTATGCACTTATGCCCAGTTGGCATGTTGTGCGCTCGCATTCTTTAAATAGCACACTAGGTTTTTTTTGTCGACAGAGGTCAATCTTAAAATTACTGGTAACGCTTTACGGAATAGTCAAATCACTGCTGTTTCAAAAAATCTTAAGTCACTGCGCATACATATCTTTTTTGAGTCCGTCTGTTTTCACGATTCTTTTCAATAAACATATGTATGTATGTATGTATGTATGTATGTATATAAATGTATATAGATTTAATCGTAGTATTTAAATTAAATGTTTGTAAGTATGTATATCCAATGGGCTTTTATTTCTTTTTTTTTTTTTTAACTTTAGATTACTCCAATGGAGGTTCTAGTGTACTAGACAATTATTTGGCTTGTCAAAAGACAATACTGCCATCACCAATTATTTTTCCAGAGCCTCCTCCAGCAACTACCAAACGACCTATACCTTCATATAGGAAGCTGGAATTTCCGAATTCGACTCCTTATCTAAAAATCTGCACGTGGTTAATTGATAGTCCGAGTAACTGTACCTTTGTACAGTTAACCGACGCCACGCAATCAACCAATGCGAGAGTGAGACGTGAAACTCTCGAAGCCAGATAAAAAGGACGGCCTGATTGCCCTTAAGAGATAATGACAATGACGCGCGAGCTCTTGACCCGACCAGAGCTGAATCACACGGCTTTTATTTCTTAGAAATAATATTCACAATAAACGCCTAATTTTCTACTTAAAAGTAGTCTGGGTTTATTTACTTGTGAAAACAATTTATGTTTCATTGGTTGTATGTTATATTGACTTTTGGTCAAATAATATTACACTTCAAGCAAAAAAAATTATGAAAATTTATACAAATCTTACTTTTACAGAGTAATAAATGTTTTAAAATATGTTTTAGTAAAACTTAAAGTTAAAAAAAGAAAACATTTGAGTTAAAAAATTTAATAATTTGTTTTATTTTGGAAGCGAAAAATTACATTTTCCACCTCTCAAGTTTGAATTTATAACTTTTCTTCAAAATTATATCAAAACAAGCTCATCACCTAGCTCATATCTGATTTGACAGATAATTAGTTTTATCCTTCCGCTGAACGAATATGGTTGTGTATACGCTTCGCTAAGTGGGCCTGCGATCGACTTACAGAAGATGCTGATTTTGCCAAAAAAATCATCTTTTCAGATGAAGCTCATTTTTATCTTGGCGGGTATGTAAAAAAGTAAAATTGTCGCATTTGGGGCACAGAAAACCCGCACGCATTGAAAAGCCAATACACCCAAAACGAGTCACTGTTTGGTGCGGATTTTTTTCCAGAGGCATAATTGGACAATTTTTGTTCGAAAAGCAAGGAGTGGCCGTTACAGTCAATGGTGAGCGTCATCGGGCCATGTTGACGGATTTTTGTTCACAAAAATTGAAGAGGAGGATATTGGCAACATTTGGTTTCAACAGGACGGCGCTACGTGACACACAGCCGAAGCTACACTCGATGTTTTGCGCCCTGTTTAAAAAAAAAAAAGTTATTTGGCGGACCCTTTATGTACGTATGTGTTGTTGTTGTGAAAAAAACGAGGTGGTCGTGGTTTTTTGCTCATATCTCAGTTGTTTATGTACCGATTTTTCTGATTTTCAATACCGATCTGCTCCCGAATATTTCTGGTATTTTAATACTTTACGCGGGTCCTGGATATGTCGGGGGGCTTTAAAAAGTTCATTTCAACATACACACGGAGAGACGGGCAGACTGACAAAGCTTAATCGACTCCCCTCTTCATAAGTTTTCAGAAAATATATACTTTATGGGGTCGAAAATAAAAATTTTAGAAATTTCGCACGGAATGACAAACATACATACATATGTATACTATATACCCTTTTTCACTTTTGTGTGAAGGGTATTATAATGTAAATTAGAAACAACAAGCATACAATATTGTTAACTAACACAAACATAGTATCAAGTATATAACAAGGGGCTTGTGTATTTAACAACTGCCTTTCTGTTGTGCGTTTCTATTGTTCAACTAAAATTAGAACTTAGTTAGGAAAATAAAACTTTGAACTTATTTAATACATATTTTAAAATTTCCTAAAAAATAGAAAAAGCAGTTCAGACCATGCTTTAATTTAACGATTATGTCAAAAGTGAAACAATAGTAAAAAAAATTATCAAATCATCAATTTTTTTCTTTGTCATAATCGACTAAATCATTCAGCAAATTGTTTTAATTTATAATCAATTGTATATTACAAATTCTAAATGTATGTATGAATGTACATACATATTGTATTATTTGTTCAAGTTCAACTTAAATACATGTAATACTAGTTTAAGTTTTTTTTTCCGTAAAAAAACCTTTTCCTGTATTTTTATTTCAGTCTTTCAATGAAACGCAAGTATATGTATGTATATGTACAATTGATGATGTTCGAGCCCTCGAGCTATATTTTTTTAGTCGTCTTCAGACCAGTTTATTTATTCTTTATTTTCATCATGTACAGTTACTGCCATAAAAGCTCAATCATCTTAATGGTTTCTCTCTTCTTTGTTTAATACGATGTATTTTGTATTTTAAATAGTTGGAGTTTTTTTTTCAAAAAGTCATAATAGACGACTTTAAAGCACCTGTTTTTTTATATATATAAAATTACATATCGTTCATTTACTTACACAGAGTCATAACTCAAAAAACATAAAAAACTTATTATAAGTAAAAAATATCTAAATATTTTATAATTTAATTTAGGCAAGATTTATTATCGAACCATAAGAAAAATTTTAATTTTAAGATCTCGTATTTATTATGAAAAAATTTTGTAACGGCAAAAATATTTGCCATTTTAGAAGCATCATCTTAAACATTTTAACATGAAAATGTTGTTGCATTACTTGGGTTTAATGGTGCAAATTAAAAGTTTATTTAAGGAGCTAATACACGGCATGTTTTTTACATCTGACTTGTCAAATTCTCCACTGCTAATTCAAACATGTTGTGTGTTATCTTTAAAACATTACTTCTGTAAAAAAACATGTGTTGAGACATCTGACAAAATTTTAATTAGAGTGCGCTCTATTTTCATCTGTCAAAACATGTGACATCAGTCGTTGGCAGAAATCTCTGCTGCTGCAAAGCAGTCAGCGTAAAAGTACAATTTTGACAGACATGTAGATTTACATATGTCTCACAAATTTTAAAGTCAGATGTAAAAAACATGCCGTGTATTATAGCCTTTACTGTATATACATACATACATACATATGTAATAACATACATTTTCTAAATAAAAATTTTCTATAAATTAGCTAAGAAAGTATTGCGATAAAAAATTCTTTATCTTTTATGTTGCCAAACGTAGGGGTCGCCTTTTTCAATTTTTCTTGAAGTCAATAACCTTTATAGCAAAACATTAGTCATCTCTGCACAAAAAAAGCTATTTTCCCGGTGTAGTCTAATATACATTTATATAAATATGTATAAACAATTATCAATAAAATGGACTTTATAAATAAAATTTTTTAATTACCTTAATTGCGCACACATACACATACGAGTCCGTAGGTTGTCTCGGAGCTTTATAAATCTGTTCTTAAACAACACATGGCAGACTGATATCGCTAATTAGACTTCTCTATACATTCATACTCTCTAAAATTATACTGTAAAAATTACAAACAGATTGACAACTTATATACATATAAATATACAGTGCGCTCACGATAATATAAACTAATTTAAATCAAGACAGTTCACTTTTACAAAAATTTTCATATTTGTGAAGGGCATTTAATTTCCCTGTAGAAACTTTTTTCCAAAAAAATTAAAAGTTCAGTTTAGTATTTGTTGTTTATTGTACGTATTCAATTCATTTTTGAGACTATAAAGTTATGCGAAAAAATCTGTATTTTTTTTTTGTTCTTTCTTTTGTTCAATCACCTTTAAAATGGCCCTCAACATTCAAATCTCGTTGATCAACCATTTTACTTTCGACTCGTTCCAATGCTTGATTAAAAATTACTTTCATATAATAATCCTCATCGGATAGCTTTTCTTATATTTCACTCTTGTTACGTTTTGTAGTACCCTCGTCTTATTGTTTAACGTTCAAAAGCCGGTAATTGACTAATTCCAGCTCTTAAATTTTAGCTTTCAACTTCATTTTGAAAGGATCTATCAAGTGGGGCTGCAAAAAAAGTTTTACCCCTGATATTTGAAGCAAACGATCACCTTGCCTCCAAACCATTTTCTTTAATTTTATTAAGTATGAACTACTTTGACCTTTTCTTTTAACATTAGTCCGCTAATAGGAATCTTTTTCTCTGTCATATCAACCATCGCTCGCACAGTTTTTATTTTTCCAGGTCCAATAATGGTATTGTCGACACATTTAATAATAGCATTTTTATTTCTTTTTATTCCACATATTGGAGATTTTTTACTCCAAACTTATTCGCTAAACTAGCAACACTTGGTCTTTTTTGTAAATGCTCTAAAACTTCTGATTTTTAATTTAAAGTTAAAAACTTTTACAGATTTCAGATTTCATCACTAATATATAAAAATCCGTTAAAAAATTAAAAATAAGTTGTTCATATTTTAAAGCTTTCGAACTAAGTTCTTTTTTTTTTAGTCAATGAAAGATATTTTCAATATTTTTGCGAGTGAACTGTTTATGCAGAAAAAGACAAACAACAACAAATAATCACACCAAAATGAGGACTTCAAATTAGTGTCTTCCGACTCTTATTTTCATTATCGTCGCAGCACTGCAAATAAAAATGATTTTGGAACGTTGTCTAATAAGAAAAGATCATTGAAAATTTGATAAAATAATACTTTTTTTTTATTATCCTAGAATGTTGTGTTATTTTACTGTTTTTGGAGTAGAGGAATTCAATGGTGCTATTTCTTGTAGATTTTCATAGAAAAAGCGGTGCAATTAATAGAAAAAACGATGAAAATCTACAAAAAATAAATATCAAAAATGAATTCCTCAACTCCAAAAACAGTAAGATACCACAACTTTCAAGGATAATAAAAATATTTTATTCCTTTTCTTATTTTCTTATTTTATCAAATTTTCAATGATCTTTTCTTATTAGCGTTCCAAAATCACCAACTTCAAATGATTGTAAAAAAAATCTCGCTCTAAACTAAAAAAACCATCAAACGGGTTTTTTTTATGGATAATGTCAACTTTTATTTAAAGTTGGTTTCATCCTATTCGCATTCGGAAAGTTCGATTTAAGTGCTATACTAAAACATTACTTACTATAAACCAAGGTTGGCAACCGAAACGAATAACGGTATCGGTATCGGTATGAAGTTTTTTATTATTTCGGTAACGGTATCGGTATCGGTATTTTAATTATAACGGTATCGGTATACCGGTATCAGTGCTACAAACCGGTATTGGCTAAAAATAAAAGATTTTGAACATATACATATTTAGGGGCGTATTCATAAAAAATATTTTAGGTTTATTAAAGGCTTATTTGACAGATATTGTAGAGAAATTTGTCAAATAAGCTTTCAATAAACCTAAAATATTTTTTATGAATACGGCCCTTAATTTTTATTTATTTACTAGCCAATCCCGGCGCGCGTTGCTACGCCCCTTAATGAATCGAAATGCATTCTGAATTTTAATTGAATATCAAGTGCAAAAACTTAAAAATTATAATTTTTTTTATGGGAGTGGCATTTCCCACTTTTCTAATCACGAAATTGTAAAGTCATAACAGCTCAATATGTGTGCAAAGTTTCAGAATAATCGGTCCAGTGCAAGTACCTCAAAATGATACCTTTTTTTTATGGGCGTGGTACTGCTCACTTTTCTAATCACGAAAATATTTAGTCATGACAGCTCGATATGTGTGCAAAGTTTCAGAAAAATCGGTCAAGTGCAAGTAGCTAAAACTGATAACTAATTTTTATGGGCGTGGCCCTCCCACTTTTTTCCACCCATAAACACTCCCTGGTATGTGTAAAACAACTTGCCAAAGCTTGAGTCCGATCGGTTTTACAGTTTCGGAGTCTATAGCTAACACACACACAGAGTTTCACTTTTATATATATAGATTTAATTAACAAAAATATTAACTAAACATTAACTTCTTTTCTAAATATTATATTTAGTAAGTAGTATTAGGAACACACACATGTTCTTTTTCCTTGACAATGCAGTTGTTAATATTTTTTTAAAAATCAAATTAAAAAAATTTTCTGCAAATATTTTCCTTTGGTCGAAGCATTTTGTTCTTGTTATCATATATGTTTTTTAAATGCTTTTAAATTTAGTTTGATCACTTAAGTTGTGCGCTTTAAAGAAAAGCTTTTTTCAGTTGTAACAATACAAATTTATACAGGTGACCTTAGTTATACAACAAATCTTATATGTTTCATTTTTTTGGTGCAAATTTGTTTGCAAGCAACAAAGAACAGCTGACACACTGCAACCACTGCAAATTCTCCTTGTCCAGTAGCAAAACAATGGCAGTGATGTCATCGTGGTGTATGAAGGTAAAAAAGCTATTTCAACTAACACAATAGTGTTGAACATATAGAAATTTGATGCTATTTGCTTAATCGGTATGCATTTTAAATACCGAAACACTGAAATGATGATACCGGTATAATACCGGTATTAAGGGAAACGGTATTTGAATACCGGTATTTTACGCAAAAAATTATTTCGGTATCGGTATCGATACCGGTAATCAATTTTAAACGGTATTTAATCGGTATCGGTATCAATAACGGTATCGGTTGCCAACCTTGCTTTAAACATTATAATGCAAAAATAAAGGAATATTGTACCGGTACAGGATTTTTGTAAACACACATTAAAAACAAAGACGGTACAACATTTTGGAGCAGTCGGTATTTTATATTTACAGGTTCGTGGCATTCTGAAGAGTCGTAATTTCTGCCTGGGTTCCCTTATCTATATATGTATATTGTACTTATGACGAAGGTTTTAAAATTTTAAAATACTTGTAAATTAAAAAACTGTATTAGCTCAAATTTTCAAAACATGATTAATTATAAGAATATTAATATGTTTATTTTAAAATATATACATACTTGTTTGTATATGCAGTTAACATAATATTAAAATCCGAAGAGTTTTTTAATTAATGCCAAAATCACTAACAATGTTTATTCGTCGGGGTTGGTGACCTCAAACATATTGCTTAAATTAGCATTATTCATTTATAAATACATAGTTATTTGCACTTTTTATCCCAATAGGAAATAGTATGACTTGAGAAATAGAATTCCAACAATGAAAACAAAAGAAATTTAAATTGTTTTGTTATTAATAAGCATCAACAGATCGCATACAAAAACCGCAAAAACTACTTACTAGATAACAAGATGATATATTTAGCATAGTAATATATAGAAAACAGTGGTGTCAGTCCAATAAAAATAATATGTACATAAGCAACCAATTGTTTTAAATGTTATATAAACTAATTGACCAGATTGCTTAAATTTTATAAAATATATACAAAAGGAATTGAACTCGTAATCAATTTAAAAAATGAATCAAAGATTTTTAAAACGAATTTTTTATGCAAAATTTGTTTTTGTAAATTAAAAAATTTATTATGAACAATACCAAGGCGAATTTATTTATCAGGTGGTGGTAATTCTACAACAAATACAACATTAAAAAAACAACATGTTTTTTTATTGTTGCTTTCAATGTCGATGTGTCAAAAACTACAGGGTTTTTGTTTGTGTTTTTTTGCGCGGGAAGGAGTAATCTATGTAAACATAAATAATATTTGACAATTCAATCATCATTTTTGCAAATAAAAAAGTAGATCAGCTGCGTTGTCAACACCACCTGATAAATAAATTCGCCTTGAACAATACAATGTAAATATCGATGTTTGTTGTATCATTATACCCTTCACACAGTGAAAAAGGGTATATATAGGTTTGTCATTCCGTGTGAAATTTCTACAATTTTCATTTCCGACCCCATAAAGTATATATTTTCTGAAAGCTTATGAATAGGGGAGTCGATTTAGCTCTATCAGTCTGTCCGTCTGTCCGTGTGTATGTTAAAATCAACTTTTTGAAGCCCCCCGACCCGGACCCGGGTGAGGTATTAAAATATCAGAAAAATTCGGGAGTTGATCGGTATTGAAAATCAGAAACATCGGTACATAAACAACTGAGATATGAGCAAAAACCCACGACCACCTCAATTTTTTTTTTCACAAAAACAACATTACAACAACAACATACATACATACATACAAACGTGAGAGAAAACGTGGATCGAATCCCATCTGAGCCAAAAAAAAAAATTTTTTTTTATATCTTTTTTAACTTTTTTTTTTTATTTAATATATTATTTATATTTTTATTATCTTTTTTTCGTTTTTTTATTTTTTTTTTAATTTTTTTTGATTTTTTTTTGTTTGTTTTATATTTATTATATATATTTTAATTATTTTTTTTATATATTTTTAAATTTTTTTTTTTATTATTTTTTTTTTTTTAACATACATACGTAAATTTATAATTTTACAATGGAATGTTTTTATATATGTATGTTTTTTATATGTATGTACGTATTTCATATGGGATGAATGGTGATACAAACTACTGTTATTGCATGACTACACGTTGTGAAGCGTATATAAGATTCGGCACGGCCGAATATAGCGCTCTTACTTGTTTTTTGGTCTCTTTGATTTTTTTTGGAATGTATGAGATTTGTAAATGCGAAGATAGTATGTGAACCAAAATTTTGTTTATAAAAAACATCGATTTGCATTTTAGTTTCAACGGAACAGCTTACTCTAGGTCTTTTGGTCTTTGGTCTTAAAATTAAAAAAAAAAAAAAAAAAACAAAATTTAAAAAATTTTTTTGAGAGCAAGTAATAAATTTGTTCGGAAAACTCAGCTTCCATTGTATTAATTTTAACTTTTTAAATCCGAATGTAAAATTCTAAAAATCGTAAATTTGTTAATTTTATATGCCTTGTTTTCATATGGATTTTATATGGCAGCTTTAATTGAAAAAAATAAACAAAACTAATAAAACGTGCACACGAAAACTTAATTGTTGTTCCTAATAAATGGCTGATATATGTTTGTATGTAGCATAAGATATTTAGTTATAGTTTCCACAATTCAAAATAATTTATAGCCTTTTATCCTAAACATAATTTTTGGGTTGCCAATCGTTAATAAATACTTTATGGTGTCTAAAATTAACTTTTCGATATGTTACAAACGGAATGAACAAATTAATATAACCCCTCACAATTTTTTGGGTGATGAGTATAAAATTTCGAAATGGACAAATTGATAAAATCTAATTTCTGCAGAGTTTAAAAAAAAAAATTTGAAACAACTTTTAGTAAAAACTTTAAGTAGATTTAAAAATAATAAATTAATAATTTTTTTATCATGAAAGCGAAAAATACTACAGTATATAAACAGTATATATTTCCCATCTCTATATTAATTTAATTTAACATAAAAAACACGTAAAATTAAGTGTGTTGTTTTAAAAAATTGTTTTATGCAAATTATCAACAACAAGTGCATAATACTGTCAACTTCTTCAAAAATAATGCCGAATTGCGAATTGTGCAATTATCATTTATTTTGTTTTGCTCAAAGTGCCTTCAATAAGGTAGTTTTAAAAGTCCACCTAAATCAATTTTTTTTAAACTGATTTCAACTGTTAAATACTTTTTTTAAATTAAATATTAATATTTACCTTACACAAATTATATTCCAGCTGTTTATTTGTTAAATCTTTTATATTTATTTTTTAAATTTTATACAGCTTCGTCTTTTTTTCTTTTTTGTCTTATCGGTTGTGTAAAACTGGTTTTTACATTTCATATCAATATTAAAAAATACCTACCATCAAAAAAATGGTGTGACGAAGTATAAAAATTTTATCATTTTATTTCTAACACTTAAAAATATTTAAAAAATAAATCTAATTTGAAATACTCGTACATCAGAAATGTTCTTGTATATCAAATGTATTCTCGTACATCAAATGTATAAAAAGTGGTAAAATCAGTTCAGTTAAAAATGTATGCATTATAGAAGCACTATGCGATAAATTTTGGCATTTGCCAGCTACAAACTTCAATTGGTGCAAGAAAGTAAGCCAAGGGAACATGCGCAGCTCAGCGAACTAGCATCGGATATTGAAGTATCATCAAATCAAAGCGGATTTTTTAAAGAAATTTATTTTTTTATATTAGGCACAATTTCAATTAAATAACTCACCTACTTTACTACTCACCTAATCTACTATTAATGAAATTTAACAGCGTATAAAACCGACAGAATTATATGTATGATTATAAAATTCCCCATATTTGGATTTCTAGTCAAAGTTATAATGCAATAGAATTAAGGTGACAAGCCTACTTTAACGCTCGCCTTCAATATAACCTTTTGTCTTAAATTCATATAATTTCTCTAGGGAAAAAGATTTTGGAAGAAAAAAACGACTTTATATTGAAATATCTAAGTTAAGTGAAGTAGCAGAAATAACGTTGACACGCTAACTGTAACACCCACAAGCTCAATAAACCGACGGAAGTATAATGATCCCATATAACGCTTTATATTAAATTAATAAATTAGAATTAATTAAATTAAATTAATGCATAATAAACATGTTCCAAACAAATTATTGAGTTCACTTGTTTATTAAATAAATCTTTCGAATAACATTTTTTAACCACTGTGCGTAAGGTGAAATTAACTTAAACCACAAACTTGTAAATCTACCAATTATTTTCTTTATTTGTTGTTAGTTTTCTTAACACAATCATAACAGTAAATATTACAATAAAAGCTTATAAATATTAAAATAATTATTATTAGTTTCTTTGATCTTTTTTTTTTTTTTTGAAAATGCTATAAAAAAAAAAGTGAAGCTTCGGCTGTGTGGCACGTAGCGCCGTCCTGTTGAAACCAACTGTTTCCAATATCCTCCTCTTGTGAAAAAATTCTTTCAACATGGCCCAATAACGATCGCCATTGACTTCGGCCACTCCTTGCTCATTTTCGAAGAAAACTGGCTCAATTATGCCTCTGGACTAAAATCCGCACCAAACAGTGACTCGTTTTGGGTGTATCGGTTTTTCAATGTATGCGTGCGGGTTTTCTGTGTCCCAAATGCGACAATTTTGCTTGTTTACATACCCGCCAAGATCAAAATTAGCTTTATCTGAAGAGATGATTTTTTTTGGCAAAATCGGCCAAAGTAATGTCGCAATATTTCCCAGCGTTGTTCAAGCGTATACACAACCATATTCTTCCAGCGGAAGGATAAAACTAATTATCTGTCAAATCAGACATGAGCTAAGTGTTACCATTAACGAAAAAGGCACTAGTTGAAAAAAAAAACGTTAGATAGCGGACCCTTTATGTAATAGTTTTTTTAAGCTTAAGGGCATTTTAATAATAAAAATTTTTAGTTTTTTTATGTTATTTGATCAATATTTCGCTACCTCTTTGTGTAGCATCATCAGGATACAAGTTTTTATTATATACATATTCGTTTTTTGTTGGTTTAGTCTTGATATTTTTATTTTTTTTTTTTTTTAATTTTTAGTATCCTGATGATGCTACACAAAGAGGTAGCAAAATATTGATCAAATAATATAAAATAAAACAAAAAATTTTTTATTATTTAAAAGACCTTAAGCTTAAAAAACTATTTATTACATATTATAAAAATAATTTTTATTCATATATATTTTTATTAAATATTTAAGATTTAAAAATTAACAGTGATTTTTATAACATATTACAAATCCATTAAAATTTTAACCTCTTTTACATTTACTCTGCATTCGCACTAAACTTTTGAATTTTTTTACGGTTTATAAAACAAAATGTTTTTTTAGAACTTTTTTTTTTGAGAGAGTTTTTGTTTATTGCCATGTGAATAATAAAAAAAAGTGTTTTTGTTAAGGTGATCAATCAATCAATTGAAATCAAATATTAAAATGATTAACTTGTTGGCACTTGTAATTCTTAGATTCTTTAGTTGATAAATGTCAACTGAGTATTTTCTTTTGCAGCTGAAATTTTCCTTCGCGTTATTAGTTGAGTCCTGTCTGTCGTTCTTGGGGAATTTACATAATCTACGCAAAGACAGCACAAGTACTTAAATTGAGCTTAAAATTATTTTTGTCGATACTGTGTTGTTGATAGGAACATACATATCTTATCATATATATAAAAAAATTTTGCTCATATTTTTACTGTAGGTTTTTTTGTTTTATAAATAAATTATATTTCTTTTTTATTATTTTAATTTACCACAAGTTTACTTGTAGACAGCGATTTTATCTTTTGTATGTAGTATTTACTTGTTTAACCATTATTGAAGTTTCTATCAAGCATTTAACAATATTTTAATTCAGTTAATATTTACACTTTGTGCGGTTTGTGTTGGTAGTAAAGTTTGAATTAATTAATAAATTTTGTTTTTTATTATTATAAGAAAAAAATGCATTAATTATTTGCACATTTGATTTCCTTAATGTTTATTGTAATTTTATATTAATTATTACATTCATGTGTATGTTTGGTGCCTTTTAAAATATACAAGACATACTCGTACTAGTTACACATCAGACCAGATTTGTACTGGCCATGTATGACTGGCTTTCCTTGAGAATTTACATCATTCTCATGTGCAACAAACGAAACAAATTTATATGTCGTATGTTGATCTTGAAATATGATATTAAATTCAATTGGTTACGTTTATAAATAACTCTAATTGTTATTATCAACGATTTTTATTATTACTTTAAAAATTGGGTCAATTTAAGTAAAAGTTTTTAATTGGATGCTGTGTAGGACAAAATTTGTTAAAAATGTTATAGAATTTAATTGAAAAAAAACTAAAATATATACATACATGCAAATGTACATAATTATATACATACTAGAATATTTTAATTTTTTTTTTTTTAATTGTCCATATTTTTTAAAAATTATTAAAAAATCTTTTTGTTGTTTTTGAACCATTTTTAAATAGCAAAATGTGATTACAATATGATAGTACGTTCTATCATTCCATGTGAAGCCACCTGTTAATAATTGACAAAAATTGCCGCTCTGTAGTAAACTAAACAAGTTAAAGTTTTTACGACATAAAATAATAAAACATTAAACCAAAACAGATTAAAGGACGTAGATAGAAAATAGGTTTTACCAAACGTTGCTTAAATCAAAAAAATCTTTTTTTTATAGTGTTTTCCTTTCGCGAAAAAATTTACCATTTTTGACCTTTTATTAAAAAAAGTATAATTTTTTGTTCTTTTCTATAAAATGTACCCGTTTCTTATAATTTGTCCTTATTTACTGCACTTGTTTCACTGTACAAAATTACAGTACAGTGTCCTGATGTGTTATCAATCTTTTGGAAATATTTGAAATATTTGAGTCGCTATTGAAATCCAGTACAATCGCCCAATAACTAAGATAAGATATGATCAAATAAACACGAGTTTTTCTATTTTTAAAGTTTTTAAACATCGGGTGGGTATTTATGATTTGTTTGTTTTAGGGCTACCAAAAATTTTATATTTTTTAGTTATTATAAAGAAAATAAAGGTGTCATGCATATAACGCCTTATCCTTAAATCATATATATTCTCTATGGACATAGATTTAAGTAGAATAAAGAACTCTATTTTAAAATATTTAAGTTTAGTTCATTAGTAGAAATTACTTTGACATGCCTAATTTAACACCCACTTCTCACGTATGTATACCACAATCAATAAAACTCAAAAGCTCATAAAAACGACAAAATTGGAAGTGTGATGATGAAATTTCGAATATATAGCTTTCTGGTTGATTTTATTATAATGTAAGAAAATAAAAGCGAGAAGCGTACTTTAACGCCCACACTCCCGCTTTATCTTAAATTCATATTATTTCTATATGAAAAACAAAAACTTTATAATGGATTATGTAAGTTGAATTCTAACATTTATATTATTTTAAAAGTAGGACGTGCCATGCCCACACAGCTAATATTATTTTTTAACATCTTCTGGCTATCAAATTATACACTTTAGGTTCCGTAAAAATACAACATTGTAGTCAATAGTATCATTTCTAATGTAGAAATACTTGAGGTTTCATTGTTAGACTAAATTTAAGAAAATAAATTAATAGCAAATCGAAGCTACAAAAGTAAAACATATTTAAGTATTAAGAGATGAATCCATAGTTATTACAAAATCATAAATTATGTAAAAGAAAAGTACACAAAATTGGTGGTGGGTATCAAAAATTCGGCACAGCCAAAAATATTGCTCTTACTTGTTTTCTACCCCCCTGTATCCAGGCTTACATATAGTGAATCATGCCAAGACGGTTTGGCTACAGTAACTTAATTTAAAAAAAATAGATTTGACAGACTTTGTCAAAACTACAAAAATATAAAAGACTATCAACGTTGACAGGCTTTTATTGAAACCGCCCTACATTTACAACAAAAAACTATTTTAAACTGTAACAAAGTGTTGAAAACCGTGAACTTAACACTTATTTCTGATAAAATATCGTCTAATGAATTTAATATATTAATAACAATTTCAATTTCACGTTTTTATTATTTATTTATTTTATTTTGTTCTTCAAATACAACTGTTCAGGTATTTTTTTATCTTATCATATTCGATTTAAGTTCCAATTACACTATACAACAAATTAATAGTTTTTATTTTTCCCTTAATAATCACTTTTGTATAATTCGTTAAAGTCACCTAACTGCGAATATCATAATTTTTTCAAATTCTATCGTAAGGTTTTTTTTTATACAAAATTTTATTGTAAAATCTGAGATTTCTGAAGAGGCTGCTTCATACATCTTGTCGTAACTTGAAAACGACGTGCTTGATTTTGTGAAGCAATCCGTCAAAATATTTTAATTACGCCAGCTTTAAGTCTTTCTAAAACAATTTTCTGATTTAGGAACAAGTCAACAAATTTTTTCTTTGTTTTGGTTTAATTATAAAATTTTTTAATTATTAAAATTTAAAAAAAAAACTAGCTGACCCGGCAAACGTTTTTTGTATATAAATTATTTCTAAGAAATATTTTTTACTTAAAAAAAAAAACGTAAACCATATGTGTTCTACGGTATTCAGATCTATATTAGTTAAAAATATCATCGAAGTCGTTACGTTATTAAGGTGAGGCATAAATTGTCCCTTGTGGTATGTCACCCTTAATATTAAGGAGTATGAAAAATAGATGTTGACCGACTCTTAAACGTTTATTTCTGCATTGGCTGGACTATAAATTGTGTACAATTTGAAAAAAAATACTACAAACTATATCGATGTAAGTACATATTTAAAAAAAGTGGGCGTAAAAGTAGGCGTGGTAAAAAAAAGTATCCTATTAATCATAACAGAGTCCTAGTTATATTATGTTAAAATTTCAACAAGATTAGTCTAGCAGTATGGCCTATCTGAGAGGGTGTGAAAAAGGCGTGGCTTTGAGGGGTATAAAAAATAGATGTTGACCCATTCTCAGACCTACCCGATATGCACACAAAATTTCATGAAAATCGGTCGAGCCATTTCGGAGGAGTTTAATCACAAACACCACGACAAGAAATTTTTATATAAAAAATAGAGTCAACAAATAAAGTTTTTGTACTTTATTTTAAAGCATAATGTAAAGGGTCCGCCATCTAACGTTTTTTTTTCAACTAGTGATTATTTCGAGAATGGCCCATGTCTGATTTGACAGATAATTAGTTTTATCCTTCAGCTGAACGAATATGATTGTGTATACGCTTGAACAACGCTGGGAAATATTGCGACATTACTTTGGACGATTTTGCCAAAAAAATCATCTTTTCAGATGAAGCTCATTTTGATCTTGGTGGATATGTAAACAAGCAAAATTGTCGCATTTGGGGCACAGAAAACCCGCACGCATACATTGAAAAGCCGATACACCCAAAACGAGTAACTGTTTGGTGCGGATTTTGGTCCAGAGGCATAATTGGGCCATTTTTCTTCGAAAATGAGCAAGGAGTGGCCGTAGTCAATGGCGATCGTTATCGGGTCATGTTGAACAAATTGTTGTTCACAAAAATTTAAAAGGAGGATATTGGCAATGTTTGGTTTCAACAGGACGGCGCTACGTGCCACACAGCCAAGGCTATACTTTTTTTTATAGCATTTGCAAAAAAAAAAAAAAGTTATTTAGGGGACCCTTTATCAAAAATAAAAAAAATTTTTGCCTGAATATCCATGGATAAATTCTAGTTTTATTCCCGATAAAGTAAAAGTAAAAAACAAAAATTTGTAAAATAATAAAATTTTTTAATATAAAAAATTTATAAAAAATAAAAAGGAACAAATAATTACCAGTTTTAATACTTTGTCCTAAAGCTGCATATATTGTTAATAAAATAAATTTCATTGCATGAAAATCCATTGATAAATTCGAATTTTATTCCCGACAAAATGAAAGTACCTAGTTTTATACTTTGTGGCAAAATGATAAATATATTTTGTACCACGTATTTAATGTTTATTCATATTTATTTATAATGTATTGCAGTTAGTGAACTTTTTTTAATTAAAATTCGCCAGTCGTCTAATGCGGAATACCCGGAGGCGGATATTATGGAATGCAAATCTATATTAGTAACTTACAAATTGTATGTTTTATTTTGTTACTTAAAATATTTAGCAATACCAAAATAAAGATCAATTAGAAAATGGGATCCAAAAAACATAATGCTATCCGCGGAATCAATAAAAAAATTAAAATGTATACCTATTACATTAGTCTTAAGAACCTTCAATGTTCCCCATACTACACTCTGCAGAATAGTGAGAAGTGAGGCAAACGTAACCGATATTTTGAAAACACCACTAGAACAAAGCCATTTTATTCAATGAAATTAAAGCAGAATTCTTTTTTCTTTTACTTTATTATAAATATTTATTCATCTAATTTTCTTGAACTTAAACCAACATACACGAAGGCTGAATATTAATGTAATATACAAGCCTATTGCAACAAATCCGCGAACAAGTGAGCCAATACCTTTCTTAAGAGCTCTAAAATAAAAAAAGGGGTGCTACAATACCCGAAGTTACTTTTTGCTTGTGGCATAATGCTATTACTTGACATTGACGCAATGACTGTATTTGACCCTTTTTGTAATTGAATTGATAAAACGTATATAAGACGACATGGAAATAAAGATAAATGATTTTAATAAAGTTTATAATAATTATTTAAAACTTTAGAAAAATATAACTGCGATTATAAATTTTAAATTAAAGAAAGAATTTTGTTTAGTTTAACTTACTAATCAAACTTAATTCTCTTACTTTTTGTTTTTGTTTCTTTGCAGAATTGGCATTTGTGTAGGAGTGGTTGTTCTCGGCAATACATTGAACAAAAATAAAACACAAACACATAATTAATTTGTATACAACATACATACTTATTAAGAAATCAAAACAAAAAACTAACTAAAAACACATAAGCACCATTGTGATATTATCAAGGGTAAATTGGACATTCTCCGGGCTTTTTAAAAGCAAAAGATCTTACTGATTTTAACTTCAACTTGTTTGTTTTATCTTTAAAAATACTTCAGCATCATTGTGATATTATTACTTTAACTTAAACTACAGAAAAGAGAAAATCAATATGAACTCGACAACAGGATTTTTTGATGAACATATTGTTATGTTATATTCTCATTTGGTTAATGAATATGTGCCCGAATATTTTATGGGTTTCGAATATACACCTTGGGTATTTTCACTGCTGGGTTCAGTGGTTATAGGTTTAAGTGGCATTTTGCCGCTATTTATAATACCAACAGATGAACACGTCAATAAAAAAGGACATAAAGATGGTACGTAAATTGTGTGCTATTTTTATATTATTATAATTATTCTAATATTAGTTTTTAAAATTTGTTTGTTTTGCAGCTGGCGAATCAAAGTTCCTAAGAGTTTTACTCAGTTTTGCTGTGGGTGGCCTTCTGGGTGATGTCTTTTTACATCTATTACCAGAAGCATGGGAAGGAGACAATGAGAAAAGTATGTAAATGTAAAAAATTGTATGATTAACTTTTTACAATATGTTTTGTTTTATTTTATTTTAATTATATTTATTAACTTATTGAACCCGGACCACATTGCTGGGGCTCAATTCTCGTTCTGTGAAACTGTGAAATGAAAAAGTTTTTGTACAGCAAAGGGTATGGTGGCACCATATGATATTACACACAAAAACTTTTCATTTCATAGTTTCATAGAACGATAATTGATACCCTGGTCTAAGAAATGAGAATTTTCTTGAGATTTTAAGTCATTCGGGTTCAGGAAGACAGATATAAAGACAGACACAAATTCTAAAACGTAGTGTTCTGAATTAAAGTTCGTTGACTTTAATGCAAAAAATATTGCATGTACCCAGCAAAAAAAATTGGAAGTAGTGCAAAGCGAATTACATTTACAAGACTTCTAAATCAATTGTGTAAAAGCATTAATTCTAAATGACTTCTTAACTGCAAAATAATTTGTCATAAGGTCTGTCTGCGTACACATATTTTGCATCATTTTATGCAAAATGTTACAAAATCTTGCAAAATGTTGTCTGCGTACTCAAAATCTCTTGCAGCGAGAGAGCAAAAAAGAAAATTTTTTGACAGTTGGAAGTTGAAAACTTGCAAAATGTTGTTGGAGAAATTTCTTCTTGCAAGATTTTGCAACTAGTTTGAACAGCTGTTTTTATTTACTAATTATGAAAAAATTTTTGTGAAACGAAAATAAAAAATGAAATTTAACAATGGCAGAGGTAAGTAGTTAGAAATGTGGTGATTTTTAACGTTTATAAAATATTATAATAAACAACATTTTACCGTAATGTAAGTGGATTGGAGATGGCAGAACCGATAAAATTAGCATTTTTTAATTTACCGGGAGAATTCACTTTCGCGTACACATATGCTAAAACTCTTTTGCTTTGTAATTTCAATTGTTTACACACCGATCAGCTGTTTTCTTGCAAAATTTTACTGGATACTGTCTGCGTACTTTTTGATATATTTTTAGCCGCCAGAGTAAAATTGGTCTTACTCTCCCAAAAAAATTTACTGAGTATTTGCTACTGGAAAAGTACGCAGACAGACCTATAAACGATGTGCTTAAAAATGAATGGCAACATCATGCAAAATATCTTAAAGAATTCATGTAAACAAACAAATTTAACACATGAAATATCCGATACTTTTCACTAAATATGCATGAGTTCCATGCACTTATTAGAATGGAGTGAAGTTCATTAAAATATTCATGTAAACACATGATCTCCAATGACACGCTAATGTTAAAATCATTAGTGTTTTCACCTAAATTTAATCACTTCGTCACCAGTTAAACCCCTGCAAAATCACTTTTTTTGTCATAGATTTTTTTGCTGGGTACAGATATAGCTTTTTTACAATCTAACGATAAGTATAGAATTATTTATTGTACCTTTTAATGGGAGCATTAATTAATAAAACGTGTTCTTTTTTACAAAAAGTAAAATTTTATATAATTTAAAATATGTATTTTACGTATCAACGTTTTTCTTTAAAAAAAAACCTTTGTTTGTGGATTTATTTTTAAATAAGATTTGCATACCTTTTTTGGTTAAAAAATCTTTAATTTTTACAAAGCTCTGTGCGATAATTTTTTTTTTTCGCCAAAGGCTTACAGTTTTTTACAAAAAAATCTTATTTGGTAAAAAAAATTCTAGTACAAATTTTTGCATAAGAGCTACATTTTTTAAAACTTGTCGTTTGTTTGATGTTTTTCTGAAAAATTTTATATATTATCTAAAGATTTTCGAACATCTTTTAAAAATCTTAATATCAAACGATATTTTTTTTTTCTAATGAAACTCATTTTCTTTTTTCTTATTTCAGTAACGTCTGGTCACCCTTCCCTAAACTCTGGTCTCTGGGTTTTATCAGGTATTCTTATATTCACAATAGTTGAGAAAATTTTCTCCGGATATGCCAATGCTGATGAGGCAAATCCTCAACCCAAATGCGTAGAAATTGCCAATTGCCTAATGCGTCGGACTGGTGGTAAAGTTTTAGAGGGTCAAACGTCTGAAAGTTGTGGTGCTAAAGGTTGTGACATTGAAGATGTGCCCAATGGTTGTTTTTTGCGCGAACGTGAACAAAAAAGTAAAGACCAACCGAGAAAAGTGGCTGGTTATTTGAATCTTATGGCAAATTCTATTGATAATTTTACACATGGACTAGCAGTTGCTGGTTCATTTTTGGTCTCATTTCGTCATGGTGTTTTAGCGACATTTGCTATATTGTGTATGTGGATATTACTTAGAAAACTATATATATTATTTATACTATATTTGTAAATTAAAATTTTAGTACATGAAATTCCCCATGAAGTTGGTGATTTTGCTATTTTATTACGTTCTGGTTTCAGTCGATGGGACGCAGCTCGTGCTCAATTATTAACAGCTGGGGCTGGTCTCCTGGGTGCCTTAGTCGCTATTGGTGGTTCGGGGGTTACATCAGCTATGGGTAAATATGTGAAAACTTAATAAAATAAAGCAATTTTCTCGACTATCCCTTTAAAATTTTATTTAGAGGCTCGCACATCCTGGATTATGCCCTTTACAGCCGGTGGCTTTTTACACATAGCTTTAGTTACAGTATTACCAGATTTATTACAAGAAAACAATCGTACGGAGTCAATCAAGCAATTTTTTGCTCTTATAGCTGGCATTGCCTTAATGGCCATAATGACAATTCTCTTCGAACACTAAAAAAGTGAAAAAAAAAATTAAGCAATTTAGTGTAAGAGAATCTTTCTACCAAATAAAAAATTACTTTAGAACAACAAATTTAAAAAAAAAGTACAAACATTTGCTCTGTAAACATACATTTTAGGGTAACCAACAGTGTGAAGAGCATAATTTTATTTGGTATTTTGCTGTTTCATTTTATGATATTCATTTTAAAAAATATTTAATTTTTTTAATTATTATTAAAACATTCATTTATTTATAAAATTGCCTAGTGTGTATGACTATTATAAAATATACTGTATAAATTATATAATGTATATTAAATTTTTTAGATATTTTTAGTTTTTTTGTTAATTAGTTGTTAAAAAAAAACAATATCTAAATATGTGCATGTATATTGGAATAATAATGTAAAATCTTTAATAATTGTTTATTTTTTATTCTGTGTATATTAAAAAAAAAGCCATAAATAGTAAAAATAAATTCGACATTTTTGAAATGTTAAAATTTAATTTTTTTATCAACAAAATAACAATTAATTTGGGTTATTGTCCTAAATATTTAGCAATAATTTATCAAAAGTTAATATAAAACAAATTTTTTTTGTATAATAAACAAAAATTACAATGTTGAAAAAAGTATTTGCAATAAAACAAAATAAACTATAATGCATATAATTAAAAACAGTTGTATTCACAAAAAATATTTTAGGTTTATTAAACGCTAATGTAACAGATATTGTAGAGGAGTGACATGCATTTCGGTGTCATCCTCCCTGTCGCAAAACCCAGAGGTAACTAATCCGACGTACCGCATTTGTTCAAATGGTATCTGAGGTTTCAATGTCCAGTTAGATAACCAGACAGACTCAAAAACCTTTTAGACTAACGCTGCCCCTCAGCCATTTTCCACTAAGAAGAAAACTGAGCGTCCAGAAAGGCAGACAGTTCTCTCCGAATATATGCAGGGAATACTCCACAAAAATGCTGCTGTTCTATCAGTAGATCATCCGCCCCACAATCAGCATGTCCATTGACAATGGATTAAAAGCAGCGTAAGTCTATTGTGCATAAAACGGTTACGTACGTCAATGGATTCCATCACCAGAGCCGAATCGACATCATAACCCATAAGGGCTTTTAAAGCCGTTTGGCTATTTCATACAACTGAAATAAGGTCCTTTCTCACCAGTTCTTCCTTTGGGTATACAAGACCTTTGCAATAGGATTGCGATTTAATTATTTTCGTCTTCATATGTCCCACAAGAGCTCTAATTTTCAGAATACTAAAATCCTTAAATCGTAGAGCGCTGGAGTGTGCATTGTTCATTTCAATCAAATGTAATTGTGATAGCCCAAGTAGGGCTCCTAGAGCGCCCGTCGGGCATATCCTAGATTCCTAAATGCATATTTTGCATCGATTTTCTCAACAGTAAGCGTATAGTGGGTTTTATGTTTTACAATATTTTTTTAAAAAACAAGTAGATCAATTTAGGCCCCATGTGCTGCCAAAAAGCCTTTAACATGGCCTTTATGGCACAATCGCAGTGGGCATTCCAACAGTGTTTTTTGTCCAGAACAACTTCTAGATTTTTAACATTATCAGAAAACTAGTTTAGTATAACGTTCAATTAGGGTACCCTAAGTGTACAGTTTTTTCACGTCGTGAAGGATACAGTTAATAAGGACTGCAGTCCCAATCGCCTAGTAGGATGTGTTATCAAAGGTCCTTCAGATCATTATCTATGACAGACACTACCGGTTGGATGGTAATCTCCGTGGATTTACCATGTTTATATGTAAACTAAAACGTGTGTATGGATTTGTTTCTCAGATACGTATTTCCAATACTTTTTCCATCATCTTCAACAACTCCGTAATTAAATTCGAAAGATAACATTTTCGAATTACAATGTGTTGAGCAAAATTTAAAAATTTTAGTATCGAATCGAATTGCGGAGTATCTCATGGGGATAATCGGTTGTATGATTTAGGAGATTGCTCTGATTTACGACATACCTTCGATATAAAGATCACCTTGACCTAGCTCTAGCCACTTACTTGGCATATAATCAAAAGAAGGCTAAACCCACCACCAATTTCGTGTACTTTTATAGCACAAAATTTATTATTTTGTTATTAACAGTGATCGCTAAGGAATGGTTCCTTTATACCAAAATATCCCAGCAAAAAAAATTGGAAGTAGTGCAAAGCGAATTACATTTACAAGACTTCTAAATCAATTATATAAACGCATTAATTCTAAATGACTTCTTAACTGCAAAATAATTTGTCATAAACGATGTGCTTAAAAATGAATGGCAACATCATGCAAAATATCTTAAAGAATTCATGTAAACAAACAAATTTAACACATGAAATATCCGATACTTTTCACTAAATATGCATGAGTTCTATGCACTTATTAGAATGGAGTTCATTTCATTGTTTTATTCATGTAAACACATGATCTCCAATGGCACGCTAATGTTAAAATCATTAGTGTTTTCACCTAAATTTAATCACTTCGTCACCAGTTGAACCCCTGCAAAATCATTTTTTTTTTTGTCATAGATTTTTTTGCTGGGATGTATTACTTTCTTGTAACTTTGATTTGCTATTAATTAATTTCCTTAAATTTAGTCTTTCAATGAAACATTAAGAATTTCTACATTAGAAATGATACTACGGACTCTATTTTGGTACACAGAGGTAGTCAAAAAATAAAATTAGCTTTGTGTGGGCATGTCACCTCATAATGTAATACATATAATTCTGTAGATTTTATTAGCTTTTCAATTTAATTAACAGTAAACTATGTGAGAAGTGGACGTTAAAGTTGGCGTGTCAAAGAAGTTTCTCCTAAAAACTTCAACTTAGATTTTTCAATATAGAGTCCTTTATTCTTCCAAAATGTTTGTCCATAGAGAAATTATATAAATTTATAATAATATAGGAGGTGTTCGCTAAAGAGGACATGTCACATTAGTTTTCCGTTACTGCAAGTCTTTTGATCAAAGAGCAATTTTTGCAAAATATAACATAACATATAATTTTGTCAGATTTATTACGTTTTTAAAAATACCGAAAAAATTGCAGTATAAGTTTTCGTACATTTTGATATATAACTCCTTTCGTAATGTATTGATTTAAACAATTTTTGGGGATATTTTTTTATTCAGGAAATGTACATTCGAAATTTCATAGTTTTTTGACCCACTCTTGGATTACGAGCTATAACTCTCTTCCTAATATTTCGATTTAGCCCATAAACCTTGTCTATAAATATTCCGGCAAAATTGAAGCCCCTATAGCTTGTTCGGTTCGAGCTCTATCGTGCTTTCACCAGACGGACGTACATAGCTAGATCGTCATAAAATGAAACCACGACTCAGAAAATATACTTTATGGGGTCTAAAATGGATATTTCGATGTGTTACAAACGAAATGACAAAATTAATATACCCCCATATTTTTTTAATGGCGGGTATAAAAAAGAACACTTAAATACAGAGTTTGAAAATAGTATGAAATGGAACACATAACATTTAAAACATTTTACGCAGCACGTTACTACATGCAACAATGTACATATAACTTATAAAGGGTGTTTTTTTAAGCCCGATAGAACTTGAAAATGTAAAAAATAACACAAAAAATTAAATTGTTGACGCCTTGGAGGCCAGCATTGTTCGTGTTATTCGTGACATACGGCCAGCAGTGCTCGAAAATTGGACGTCCAGAATGCGCTTCGTCAAGAACAGCCGCGGTGCCCATATGCCCGAAATCATTTTCAAATGTTAATGTCACGTATTGATCTTTCGAATAAAAAAAAAATTTGGATTACAATTTAATTTTTTGTGTTATTTTTTACAATTTCAAGTTCTATCGGGCTTAAAAAAACACCCTTTACCAACACAATAAACTGGTATTAAGAGAATTTGTTCAAAAAAGTACTCGAACAGACATTTGTAAAAATTCGTAAGATTGAAGCAACAGCTGATGGCAAATAAATAAAGTTTAATGGGAACTATGTACATACATACATATGTGCAAATATGTATTTGTGTATGTATACCTGCGCCAGATTCAGGCAGTTCCATTCTTTCATTTGTAGACATTGTTAACTAACTTTATTTCACAAACAACTTAAATTTAATAATATTTTGCACTTTTGTTGGGATTTTTCTTTTTTTTAATACTTTTTTCACAAATTGTATACTTTTTGTTTGCTTACTTTTGTTTGTTTACCTTTTGAATCATATGTTTTTTGGTTTTGCTAAATCTTACAGCAAGAAATTTCTGTTGTAAAAATTTGCAAATACTCAGTCAAGAACTGTCACTTTTCGCTCTCTATTTGTGCTCTCATTTACTACAAATTTGTGTAAACGAACGCAATTTCGTAAAATGCAGTAAAAATTTGTACAAATTCGTACAAATTTGTGAGTTCTCGAACGAACCTATTGTCTAAATGCCTAATTTAAACATTCATAATGCTTATGCAACGCACAACACGCAGCATTTTACTTTTTTATGTTTATTTACAAAATTTGCTTAAATTAATATATAAAATTATTTGAAATTTTTTAAAAAGCCGAAAATATTAACTATTGAGATTAATGCATAAGTAACATGTCCTATTGTTGTTGGGTTGCCATATGTTCTGGTATAACTTCAACCGCATAAGCACCATTTAAATCGGTTGTCACAATTGTCGCTTCACCACGACTTAAACGGTCTAACTCTATGCGCACTTTTTTCGCTTGTAAAGCAGTCAAATACTTTTGCATACGATAATAGCCAGCCTTTTCTCGAAAATAGTCGGTTTCCATGCGCAAACGATCTTCCTGAAGTTTTAGAAGAACTTTTGTATCTAAAGGAGGAAGTAAATTGGTTGGCTGTAGTGACTGTTGTGGTTGTTGTTGATTTTGGGACTGTATAGCAGATTGCTGGGGAAAAGATGCCTCACGTGATGAATGCGGTGATAAGGGGTTGGCTTGTGGCATGTCTTGCATTAACTAAAGAATTTTATAAGAATTTAAGTAATTTATCGAAATTGGCATATAAACTTCTTACACTTGGATCAAAAGGTTCTTCATCATAATTATTGGGGTCTTCCTCTATAATGTCATCATACAAAGAATCATCTTTTTTAATATTTGCCTCATCAAATTCAGTATGTATTTGATGATCTTCAGCGTCATCTAGTTTACTCCATTTGCCATCAAAATCATCCTCCTCGTCAGTGTCCTTTTGTTGTTTAAAGGAATTCAATTATTGCAAGCAATTGAAAATACATTATTAAAAATCAAAAATGATACTTACGAAATCTGCTGGTCTATTACGTTTTTTAGTTCTTATTATAATGGGTTTACTGTTTGCATGGGCACTGGGATTAGTTTCCACCGAATGTACCATTGCCAAATGTTTAACGATTGCCTCATTGTCCTTCGTTTCAAACAAAGCTTCACACATATTACACTTTGTACGTTGACGATCCTCTTCCAATTGTGAACAAAATTGCCAAATAAAATCTACATTATCGGGCATCTTAAAACTTTCCTCCTTAATAGCTACAAAATCCTCTGTCGCCTTGCTAAGACGACTATGTGTTATAACACCATGCATGCGATGCAAATGTCGTTGTAAATTTGAAGTTCCCTGATAAGAGAGATTTTTTTTACAAAAACAACATCTAACTTGATCCTGACTAATTCGCGTACAAAACTTCCACACCACACTTGCTGTGCTTAAAGATTTTCTTCCAAACTTCTTATTACTATATTCCGTATGCTCGAAATCGTCATGATTATCCAGCTCACTCAACGATTCTGTTTTTGTATTGATTATTTGATTCAACTGGGAACCTGGTTCGCCGAGAACATTGTGACGTCGCTGCAAATGTGTAATCACATTGGCCGTACCATGAAATGACATTATTTTTGTGCACAATTTGCAACGTATCGTATGGCGTGAAAGTTTTTCCACATAACTCCAAACGTAACTTGCACCTCGACGTTCCTTACGTTCAGATGATGTCATATCAGGACTTGATCGATTGCCGTTCTGGTCATCATCGTAGTTTGTGGCGTTTGAAAGAGATGCCGTAGCTTGAATTGTTTCATCATCCATTTTCAAAAATATTGTAGGTTTCTGTAAGCAAATAATAAATTGAATAAAATCATTTCTAAAAGTTTTAATTCTTTTTGGCTATGCAAAAAATAAAAAACATGTATTTTAACAATTAATAGATTACTCCAATTTTAGTTTAGGTTGCACTTTTCTTAGTTTTTTCTCTGTTAAAAAGATAAAGCTTAAATTCAAACCTTTTTATAAGGTTTCCCATGGTTATTGAAATTAATACTTATCAGAACAAATTTAAAAAAATATATTTATTTGGTGTAATCACAAGAAATCCTTAGTATCACATTGTTAAAATGTAGTTTTCCTAAAGTTTTTGGAACAAATCTATCTTACCAATTTACCTCCAAATGGAAAAACAAATACATAGATCAATAGAAAATTTAAAATAAGAATTTAAATTTGAATTCAAAATGGATTAGAATGCCCCAACCGTCTCTTTGGCAATTATAAACTCTGCCAATTTAAACAATGTTTTATTTACAATTTACAAGCGCCTACAGCACTTGTATTGTGAACTATATAGGTACCTACACTGCCATCAAAAAAAATATATATATTTCGGTACCTATACTAAAAAAGTAAAAATCCGATTTAAGCACCTATATTAATACGACATATCGAAATTTTTTTTCATTTGTCATCCTTATGAACTGGACAACTCTTAACTTATGAATCAATACACTTCGATTAAGATTTATGTACTTTTACCTTGTTCTCTTTGATTAAATCAGAATGCAATCTTCTTAAATGTTTTGTTATATTCGCTGTATTACCACCTCCAAAATAAAGAACTTTATTACACAAATGACAACGAGCGTGTTTTGAATCTTCTTTCGTACAGTACTTCCAAATAAAACTACGACTAGGACGTATACGCACTAATTTTTCCAAATCCTTAAATGGCAATTTAAATATTATTCAAAATGTTTAAACCACGTGAATCGTAAAACTTACGTCTTTTCGTTTGGAGATATCGTGAGTGGACGCTAAATGCCTGGCTAAGTTACTTGTTTGACTGCCGACACAGGATTGGCATACCAAGCACTGAAACTGATTGGTGCCCTCGACGGGTTGAAAATATTGCCACACAAAACTATATTTACGTTTGTTCTGCTGATCTTGTATACTATCTGAATATGTTTTATTATCTAAACTATCGCTCGCTTGTTGATCCTGTTGCTGAAAGTCCTCAAAATCTACGACTTCAATTTCATTGGAATCTGGGCTACCCTCAAATATTTCACTTACTTCAAAATCTGTTTCTATCAATGTTTCTCCATTGTCCTGAACTTGATAATCATCCATTTATTTATTTGTTGTTATTTGGGAAGACAACGGACTTGTTTTGATTTTTGCAAATAATCGGTATTTAGCATTGGATATTTATTATTATCTATTTAATGAAACTCATAATAGAGTAATCAGCTCACAACCCAAAAGAAAAAAACCAATTTTATTTTTCCCAACACAACGAGTAAAATTTTAGGAGGTTGCCTCACAAGCCTAGCTGATTAATATTTAATTTAACTAGCGTCAAACTCCATATAGAAAAAGAGAAAGACGCAAGTTTTCAATGAACTTTGAAAACGAGGCGAATTCAACCGAATGTATCGCAACCACCTTTTTAAATTCATCTAACAACGAGTACTTGTTAGAGATCAAAGCCAATGACATTAATGACGGCGGTGATGAATGACCAAAGGCAGCTTACATAGGGCCTTCAGTTTAAAGGCCTATTAGACACGCATACTTGTCTTAAGACATGTACGATGGCATACCAAGTCTCATTGTGTCGAGTATGTTAGACATGTATGTATGTTGGTTTTCAAAAATTTTTGAAAGCCTGAGTCTGTCGCATACCAACATACTCGTCTAATAGCGTGTCTGTCATACTTCATACAAAAATTCATTCAAATTTTTGCCGCTGCTGTGTGCATATCGCAAATTTAAAAAATGTCTCTAATATTATTTTCTGGAAAGAGTTCATTGAGAAATATAAAAGCTTCCCACAATTGTGGCAAAAAAAACCAAATCTGTACCACAACAAACAATTGAAAACATAATGCATACAATGCATTAAAAGAAAAATTAAGTGAAATATAAAAAAATGCAACTATTGATAACTCCGCTTCATTGCCATGTTTTCGCTTTAAAAATTTCTGTGTAATGAAGTATGCCGTCAGCGTTCAACAGTGTAATAGCTAACTAAACCCAAAGTATGCGAAACGGCAGACATTTTTTAAACTCTCTTTTGATCATGCCTGAGGCTTTTACATTTGAAATATTAATGGACAGAAATTTTTAAGTTCTTTATTCATTAATTTACGTGGTATTTTTATTCAAACTTTATATATTTTAATTGATAATACAAGTAAAAAAAAGTGATTTTTTGTAAAAAAAAATCTTTTTTATACCCTTCACCTGTGGTGTACAAGGTTATATATAGTTTTGTCATTCCGTTTGTAATTTCTACAATTTTCATTTCCGACCCCATAGAATATATGTATATTTTCTGAAGCTTATGAATAGAGGAGTCGATTGGGCCCTGGCCGTCTGCCCGTGTGTTGGTTGAAATCAACTTTTAGGATCAACTATATGTTCCTCAGATCTGTGTATGGTATCAATCTTTTGGAAATATCCGGGAATGAATCGCTATTGAAATTCAGATCAATCGCCCCATAATTTTCTGAGATATGAGCAAAAAATCACGACCACTTCGTTTTTTTTACAATTACAACAACAACATACATATGTACTGGTTAGAGTAAACGTGGCATCGAATCCCAGCTGAGCCAAAAACATTTTTTTTTTATTTTATATTATTTTATTTTTTTATTTTATATATTTTTTATATATTTTTTTAATTTCTTCTTTATATTTTTTTTAAAATTTTTTTTTTGTTATTTTTTTATTGTTTTTTTTATACCCTTCACCTGTGGTGTACAAGGTTATATATAGTTTTGTCATTCCGTTTGTAATTTCTACAATTTTCATTTCCGACCCCATAGAGTATATGTATATTTTCTGAAAGCTTATGAATAGAGGAGTCGATTAAGCCCTGACCGTCTGTCCGTGTGTTGGTTGAAATCAACTTTTAGAAGCAACTATATGTTCCTCAGATCTGTATATGGTATCAATCTCTTGGAAATATCCAGGAATGAATCGCTATTGAAATTCAGCACAATCGCCCCATAACTTTCTGAGATATGAGCAAAAAACCACGACCACCTCGTTTTTTTACACAATTACAACAACAACATACATACATGCAAAAAACATGCCAAAAAAAAAATTACAAAAGAAAAATATAGTAAAAATAAAAAAAATTAAAAAAAAAAATTTTTAAAAATTTAAAAAAAAAAAATTTTTAAAAATTTAAAAAAATTTAAAAAAAATAATAAAATATAAATAATATCTTAAATAAAATAAGATAACATTTTTTTGGCTCAGCTGGGATTCGATGCCACATTTAGTCTAACCAGTATATACATATGTACGTATTTTATATGAGATGAATGGTGATACAAACAATTGTTATTGCATGACTACACGTTGTGAAGGGTATATAAGATTCGGCACGGCCGAATATAGCACTGTTACTTGTTGTAATGTTGTTTTTGTGAAAAAAAAATCGAGGTGGTCGTGGGTTTTTGCTCATATCTCAGTTGTTTATGTACCGATATTTCTGATTTTCAATACCGATCTACTCCCGAATATTTCTGATATTTTCGAAAAGAGCACTCCACTGTACATCAACTTAAGAGAGTTGTTAACTTTCTTGAATGTAATAAAAGTAATCGAAAAAGCACTGGAGTCGTTTTTCTTGATATCGAAAAAGCGTTTGACTCAATCTGGCATGATGGACTAGTGTATAAATTAAATACGTTAAATTTTCCAATTTACCTTCAAAAACTTATCAAAAGCTTTTTAGATAAACGTACGTTTGTTGTATCTGTCAATAACAAATTTTCTAGTGAAAGGCAAATACCTGCGGGCTTGCCGCAAGGATCAGTATTATCCCCTACACTATACTCGATATATACATCTGATGTTACTCTAAGAAGAGACCATGATGCAGCTTTTTACGCGGATGACAGCGCCTTTATTTGTTGCGGTAAAGTCTCGAATGCGATTATTAGAAGAATGGAAAATAATCTTAAATTAATTCGTAAATACTATGACAAATGGAAAATAAAAGTCAATGACGATAAAACTCAAGCAATTATATTTCCATTCAACAAATCGCGAAAACGCTTTCCTACTAGATATTTATCGTCTAGGGGAACAATTATCCCATTGAAGGACGAAATTAAATATCTAGGAGTAATCCTTGACAGAAAACTTTTATTCAAACAGCATGTTAATTACATTTGCGAGAAGGCAATTAAGTGTAGTCGTGCCTTATACCCCTTAATTGGCCGAAGATCTAATCTTAATATAAAGAACAAAGTTCTTATTTACAAAATTTGTATTCGACCGATTATGACCTATGGTTGTCAAATCTGGTCCCAAAAGGCTGCTAAAACGCATACAAAAAAATTGCAAATCATTCAAAATAAAAATTTGAAAATAATACACAATCTACCTTTTAGATATCCAACTTATCTTCTACACAGAAACTTTGACTTCAAAATGTTTAATTCATTGACAAGGGAACTGACGCTGTCATTTAATGAAAAATGCAGAAGGTCAAATTTTGAAATAATAAGAAATTTGCTGAACAACCACTGAGGGTCTTTTGTTTAAAAGACACATTTCAGTGATTGTTTTAAAATCTCTTATAACTTCTAAGTTGATGCGAGGTTTTTTATGAACAACTTTTCCTTAAATCTGTGATATTAGTAGTTTCTTTATTTTATTAATAAGATGTTAATTGTTGTAATACTATATGTAAATTCTCATAACTCTGTTAATGATATTGATAAAATGAATAAGTTTTTAATAAAGGATAATAATAATAATAATATTTCTGATATGTCGGGGGGCTTCAAAAAGTTGATTTCAACATACTCACGGACAGACGGTCAGACGGACAGACTGACAGGGCTTAATCGACTCCCCTATTCATAAGCTTTCAGAAAATATATACTTTATGGGGTCGGAAACGAAAATTGTAGAAATTTCACACGGAATGACAAACCTATATATACCCTTTTTCACTGTGTGAAGGGTATAAAAAAAAATTAGAAAAAAAAATTATATAAAAAAAATATATAAAAAAAAATTAAAAAAAAATTTTTTGGCTCAGCTGGGATTCGATGCCATGCTTACTCTAAGCAGTATACATGCTCATATCTCAGTTGTTTATGTACCGATGTTTCTGATTTTCAATACCGATTTACTTCCGAATATTTCTGATATTTTAATACCTCACCCGGGTCCAGGCGATATCGGGGGGCTTCAAAAAATTGATTTCAACATACATACGGACAGACTGACAGAGCTTAATCGACTCCCCTATTCATAAGCTTTCAGAAAATATATACTTTATGGGGTCGGAAATGAAAATTGTAGAAATTTCACACGGAATGACAAACCTATATATACCCTTTTTCACTGTGTGAAGGGTATAAAAAATAGTCAGCTGGCTCTAACCTCACCTGATGTGAATTCCCCTTGCGTTTCACAAAATAGTTTCATTTGTGACCATAGCATATGGCACAGAATTCATATAACCATTTTGATTATTGGAGTATAATCAAATAATATTTTAACTAATAATAATTATTTTGTAATTGGAATTTAAGTTTTTTTTTATCAAAAAATAAATTAGCTTTTTAAATTATACAAAAAATAGACTTGTTTATCAAGGCGAATTCATACAGGTGAAATTATCAGCCCAGCTGATGGGGACTGCTACAGTCAAACTCCATGTATAAAAAATTATTGTGTATTTTTTATATGTGTCGTCTGACAGCGAACATCACAGCGAATTCGCCGTTGCATATACCTGTATGAATATGCCTTGCTTGTTTATTAACATATAAGGCATCACTATTAATAGGTTCGTTCGAGTACTTTTACTGCAGTTTGTAGTAAATGAGTAATTATTTAGTAAATTGAAAATTTTACTCTCAAAAAGAGAATTTGTCCAAAAAAGTACTCGAACAGACATTTGTAAAAATTCGTAAGATTGAAGCAACAGCTGATGGCAAATAAATATTGTGTTGTTTAATGGGAACTATGTACATACATATGTGCAAATATGTATTTAAGTATGTATACCTGCGCCAGATTCAGGCAGTTCCATTCTTTCATCTGTAGACATTGTTAACTAACTATATTTCACAAACAATTTAAATTTAATAATATTTTGCACTTTTGTTTGGATTTTCCTTTTTTTTAATATTTTTTTCACAAATTGTATACTTTTTGTTTGCTTACTTTTGTTTGTTTACCTTTTGGTTTTGCTAAATCTTACTGCAAGAAATTTCTGTAGTAAAAATTTGCAAATACTCAGTCAAGAACTCTATTTGTGCTCTCATATACTACAAATTTGTGTAAACGAACGCAATTTCGTAAAATGCAGTCAAAATGTGTACAAATTTGTGTAAACGAACGCAATTTCGTAAAATGCAGTAAAAATTTGTACAAATTCGTACAAATTTGTGAGTTCTCGAACAAACCTAATATAACGAAGATATTTATTTACCCATATTATAATCTAGAGAAAATATGATAGGGATGTAAAATATTTATAAGGATGTAAGTTAAAAATATTGACAAAAAAAACGCAGCTCTGTACTGGTTATCTGGTTATATATTTTTCTAGCTGAATATTCGTTATCCTCATAGGCTTTTAACTTTATCGTCACTAGCAAACTACAAACCGGATTTTTTCTGCAGAAATTTTTATCTTTTACCCTAATAATATACGAATCAATTTTTGTTTTGTTTATAATATTTTCACATAGAATACTTATTGTAACCTCTATTTTAAATTGCAAAAGACCGTTAGGATTCGTAAACATGAATAACATAAATTCCAAGGATTCAGTTTTCGAGTTAAAAACCAAAAAGCGTAGTTTAGTATGGAGATTTTTTGAAAAAGTTAGTATGCAGCGAGTTCGTTGTCTTGTTTGTAATCATGAACAAAATTATCAGGGCACTACCGGTAATATCCTGAGACATTTAAAGGCTCGTCATGATTTAGATGCAACATTAAAGGGTCAACAAGATCCACGTAATCAAGAACGCATTCAAGAATTGTGTCGAATGATATCTAGTACACCAATAACAACAAATGATATGGATATAGATCGTAAACCGATAATACCAATACGCAATACATCAATGACGAGTGCATCGTCTGATACAGAAGACTATTTCGGTGATAATTTTAATAATCAAAAGGTACTAAATTTTGCAAATTCTAATTTTTGTATCACATGTTTTGTTTTTCAATAATAACGCAGCAAAAACATCATTATGAAGAAGTGATTTTGCGGGGGTTTTAATTATGATGAATAGAAACATGCATTAATGTGTCATTGGATATCATGTTTACATGAATAGATTTAAAAATTGCACTTCATTCCAATAAATGCATAAACGCATGCATATAAGGTGAAAACAAACCGATGTTTCATGAGTTGAGTTTGTTTCTATGAATTTAAAATATTTTTTACCTATGAATTTGCAAGTGTTTCGAAGTACATCATTTATGAGAAATTATGAAGGGAGGCATAAAGAATGCATTCTTTTTTTATATTGATTTAGAAGACTAATGCAATTAGTTTTTGCTGAATACTAAATTAAAGTGGAAAATGAAGTTCACTGAATTCGGGTTTTTATTTTTAATTTTTTTATATACATATGTATATACTGCCGTTATCAACTGTACTTCTTTTGGTTGTCTTCTGCACAATTTTTTTTTTTTTTTATTTAAAGAAAAACGCACTTTTAGTTAAAAATATTGGCGTTATTAACTTAAAATTACATTTTATAAAAAACGAATAGGTACAATAAAAAAATAGTATCAGTTGATTTGAAATTGGTAATGCAAATTTAGGGGAATAATAGGGCCATAAAATTGACTCAGTCCTCATCATAATAAGAAAACATTTATTGCAAAACTTTGTATTTTTTTTTTTTTTATTTATTTCTCATTTGTTTTTCCTCTTTCATCAAAAAACTTAAAAGTTTTGCAACAAATGTTCTATAATATGGACGAGGACTTAGTGAATTAGAAGAACACAAGAGAATTACATGTACATTAAACATTGTTCCCTTTTCCATTCTTCTTTTCTCTTCATTAGCAATATCAAAACGTCGACTTAAGGGCTACTTCCAATTTTTTGTTAAGACATACTCGTACATTTGAACATAGGTATGTCAATAAAAATGTTTAATAATCAACTCGTTATAATTTTAGGTCAATAAAAATCGCCAATTCGAAAGCGTTCTTGAACTGCGGGAAGACTGTTTAATGGCAAACAAAGATGATGATGATGATGTTAATGAACACAATGCTCATGTTAAAGAAATAACACGAAAATCAGCAAAAAGGACGAAATTGGAGGAGGATCGTATTGCAGCAGAAACTGAATATTTTCGCGAAAAAGCTGCATATTTTCGTTTACAGAAGCATTTTACGGCTTTGCAGGCTAAAAAAATTAAATTAGAAATAGAACAAATGGTTGCAAATAATACAAATGTAACTTTAGTTCAATAATAACGGAATAGTTTAAATAAATCGTAAAAAAAATGTGTAATTATTGTTATGTACCCGCGACTTTATCTTCGTAGTTATCGGGACGAAAGGTAGCCTCTTTATGTAATCATTTTGGTTATTATCTATCTGTGCGGTAAGTTTCATTCAAATAAATTTAGTAATTTTTTTTGTAAGTAAAAATTTAAGCATTTTTATAACTTGAAACCCTTGAACAACCGACTAACTAGATACAAAATACATTTTAATATAAATTACAAAAATATATTTATTACATTTTGCGCGAATTTGTTATAAAGGGTAGCCTATGTGTTATTTCAGGTTGTCTACTTGTGTGCCAAATTTCATTCAGTTCCGTTCAGCCGTTTCTGCGTGATTGAGTAACAAACATCTAAACATACTAACATTCACATTATATCAGTAGGATTTAGGTACAATTTGATTTTATAAAACAGTGAAACAATTTTTAATAGGTAAGCTTTATTTTTGGAAATTTGTGCTTAGACCTTTTTTTAACTCTTAAATGTTAAAAAAAACTTAATTTTAACACTGCGTTCGTTTACACAAAATTCAATGTATTGTAAAATGTAATTAATCAATTGTATTTAATCTTTTTTATTTAAAAAAGAGATACAAAGCCTTTTATTTGTTAATTACTTTACATTTTATGTAGTTAGAAACCCTGAATTAAAATTATTTGCCTTTAAAGTAAAAAGATGTTGATCCGTACAAATAAAAAGTTTATGCACTTTTAACAGTTATTTTCATTCATTATATTAATTTAAGTATTTGTTTTATTTTTAATTTATTAATATATTACTAAAACTTAAGAGGTAAATTAAGGGCTAATTTTTACTTATTGGTTTAGCATGTAAGATAATCACAAAAATTCAAATATTGGGTAGTTTTATTCCGAAAAGCATTTTTTGTGCGAAAACAAAATTTGTAATTCTTTATTCTGTTGCCGCGGTATGGTTTTGTTGTTGCAGTATATATATATTTTTTTAATAAAAGAATTCACTTTTAAAAGTAAATTTATATATCAAATGATATTTCTTTCCGTTCTGTTATCTTTACCGTGCGAAAACAATAATACCTATTATTTTTTTAAAAACTAGTATATGACGGAAACTTTACGTGGTTGCTCACATAAAAATTATCCTTTGTATTATTTCAGGGAAACATATTTAGTAATCTTATCTAAAAATTTTGCTTGGAGAAAGTTGGACTTTAATTACAGTTTCATAAACCTTGTTTAGCAGTGAAAATTGAACCTAGAATCGCTATCTAAAACCTTTCACTATTTATATTTTTATTCTTTTGAGTTAAAAGTGGGCTTACAGATTTAATATCGATGGTCACAGGTAGAAATGCCCTATTTCGTATTTTTACAAAATTGAGTTTTTCAGTGATTCCACTACATTTTACACAAAAACACCTCGACACAAAAACTTTACACAAATGTATTAAAAATAAGTTTTACAAGCAATTTTACAAAAAAAAATTATGTTATGATGATACATTTTTTGTTATATTTTTGGCTTCTTCTGTAAAGTTACAAGTATTTGAGTTAGGGCCTTTCTACCTGTGACCAACAATATGTAGTTTAGAAATATAACTTAAAATTTATGCTGCATTTGGCATATGAATAAAGTATAAATTACATTTTAGAAACTAGCCCTTAGGATTCAAAAAATTCTTATAGTCTACAACTTTGCATACAGTTGTTCCAGCTCAAATTTAACTTTCTTGGCCTGTAAGGCTGTTAAATGTTTTTGAATACGAAAATAAGCCGCCTTCTCACGGAAATATTCAATTTCAGCTTTAGTGCGTTCATCTTCCAATGAAGATCGTTTACGATTTAAACTCGGCCTGGAATTGCGATTTAATCTATCTTCGTCTTCATCTTTGTCAGCAAAGGAATGGTTGTTGGTATCGATGAAATCTACCAAAGGCTAAAGAAAACAGAAATACCGATTTGATCAAAAATAATAATGCTCACCTCATCACTATTTCCATATGGATCAATGTCACTTTCATATGATACTCGTTGACGTTTACGATATTTTTCTCCTTGTTTCTCGGATGTTTCTTTAACTACACTGTGTTGTTCCTCATCATCGTATTCATCTAGGAATTCACATTCGTTTTTAACAATAATAGTTGCAACTGTCGGTTCGAATGGTATACCGGATGCGGACAAGGCCTTCATACGTTTTACATTTTCCGGATCGGACAAGCCAACCGCTCTGGCATCTATATCATGCTTAACTTTTAAATGACGCAAAGCATTAGCAGTATTCCCCATATAACGTTGTTCATGGTGGCATATTCGACACTTAACACGAACACTACTTAATTTCTCAAAATATTGCCAAACAAGACTGGAACGTTTTCGTACAGACACATCCTTATTAGAGTCCTCGTTATCGCTCATTTTGAAGTGGGTAATTTAAAGTACAACAGCCAAAGCCTTTCAAGCTATAAATAATTTTCGATTATATTTGTTATTCGTTTGATTTATAATAATTTTCAGCTACAATTCGAATAAAATTTTTTTATTCGTGTAAAAAAGCAAATTAGTAAATAAGTGTTGCACAATTGAACATAAAATTAGCCGAGTAATTGTATTCGGCTAAAAGTAATCGTATTTTAAAAAGTATTTATAAAGGTTAATTTAAACCTAAAGCCATTAGACCAAATAATATGAAAACTAAGGACTAAATCACAAAAAAAAATATTTAGATAAATACTTATAAAATTTATATATGTGTATATAACGCCAAATTGTATTAATATTTACCTCCTTTTTTAACTATATTTATTTAATTAACTGTTTCTTTTTTTCAAAATTTGTGACAGATTAATATGTATATGATGACCCTTTAGGCTTTGTGTTGCTATTTATAAACAAATAAATGTATACTAAACTGAAAGATTTTGAAATATTAATATGTAATAATTTTCTATAATTCATATTGATACAAAATTTTCATATTTTTATATATATTTAGATATGTATACAAAAATGATTACAAAATATGCCTACATATAGGTTTTGTTTTGCTATTAAAATAAATAAAAAAAAATAAAAAATTTTCTATTATAAAATATGTTGAACCCACTGTTAAATTAACAAATGGCATTACTTTTGTTTTGTATACATTACATTTACACATACCAAAGCATATATTGTTATTTGACATCTTGTCTACGCCATTTTTACTTGACGCGTCAATTCGCTAACATTGGTCTATTTAAATTTTTTTTCTAGTGTTCGTAAATAAAAGTTGTTTTTAAAATATTGTACAAATAAAATTAAACGTAAATAAGTACTATATAAAAAATGAAAGTTACTGGACGTCATGGACGTAAAACAAGTACTGCCTATGAATTGTATGGGTTTATACCAAGAGTTGATAATGGAAAACATACAGCAATTTGTATGTCGTGTAATCGTTTATTACAAAATACTGCGGCTGTACGTTTGCAAAAGCATAGGTAGGATAATATTATAAATCTTGACTATATTTTAGAAAAAAGAAAAAAATTTAATAATAAAAGGCAATTTTTTTAGAAACTCATGTTTAGCTGCTCGTAATAATTATAGTGATCTTCATCATTTTCCAAATATAGAAATTAAGGTAAAGTAAACAATGAATAGCCAAAACAAAAAATAAAAAGCGTACGTAAACATAATCGTAAAAATGTATTTATGCACAAGCTATGTATATTTGTTAATGTAAAAATTTAAATTTTGTATGTATAAATGTATATATATAGGCTACAATATGTAAGTACGAAGTTTACGTAAGTAAGTTACGAACATTACGGCATTTAATAGCTATCCTAATTTGAATCAAACAAGCAAGTTTTCTGTGCTTTATTATAGAGACTGCAATAACAAATTTTAAATCCACAATTCTAATATGTTAAGGATTTTTTAGTCGGTTTCGATAACACATATCACCGATTTTCAAATAAAAGTTTTTGATACGAAGATGACACTCAAAAAAGAATACATATGTACCTATAATAGCATTAATATAAGAAGTTACGTATATATTTCTAACATATAATGTTAAGATCTTTTTGTTTTTTCAAATTTATTCCCTACATGTTGCAGTTAGTTATGCTTTTTTCACTATAAGTTTACGTTAAATCAAAAAACATGTAATGCAAGATTTTGAATATTAGATGGTAATATGTATTTCGAATTTCTGGCACGAAATATTTCTGTATCACATACTAACGGTCTTCTTTTTTTTAAACAAAAAAAAATTTGCATATGTATGTATATATTTAACTACATAAGTATGCATGTATGTATATTAAATATATTTTTTAAACAAAAACTTTCTTATGTTATTTATTTACAGAGAAACATTAAACCAAAATCCGAGACAGTAGTGCCACAAAATGGAAACATAAATTTAATTGTTAAAACGGAACTAAATAATATGCATTTTGAAGATGAAAATATTAATGAAAATGCACATGACAATACAACTTATGAAGAAACATCTAAAGTAAGTCATATGGACATATTTATTATTTTATATTAATAAATTATTAAGAAAATATCTCGGATACATTTATACTCACATACATAAATAATAACAAAAAAGTTGTAACAAAGAAATAGTAAAATTTTTAAATTCGATTGCAATAAATACTAAGAAATGAACAAATCAAATTTTTTTCTTTTTTGTTTTAGAATTTACACGAATTTATACCATTACGTAAATCTACAACAAAAAAGGACAAATCTGATAATGATTTAAAAGCTAAAATAATATGTTTTAAAGAAAAAACCAAATATTATAAAACCGAAATGTATAATTTAAAAGTTGAAAAAACGCTGATGGTTTTAAAGGCCAAGAAATTGCGTTTAGAAATAAAACACTTGGAGAAGAATATTTCTTATGTTTTGAACGTTAACAAAATTATTACAAAATGATTACTTATTTGTCATTGTATAAAAAATATATTTAAGTTAAACCAATATGTTTTTCAATTTCATAAACATTTAAAACTTATTTATTTACTAAAGATCTAAAAATATTGTTAAAATATACAATTTATTTAACTACAACATTTTTATATTAAAAATTAATTGTTATTCAATTTAATTCATAAACAAAAAGGCTACAAATCAACCAAAATTGTATTACAACACTTCCACTCCAGATGAATTTAATAGTTCTTCCACAATCTTATCAAAACAAACAGAGGTAAATATATCCGCTTCATAATTTTATTTTTTTTTTTTATTTTTTTCTAAATCAAGCCGTCAAAAAGTTTTCATCAAGAAGAAAATCCAATACAATTGCCTATTACGGCCCAGCAACAAACTCCAGAACCTTTTGAATCTTACCATGCAACTATTACGACCAACAACTCTGCTCTCGATATAAATGATGACATCGAAGAAGTAAATGATAGAGATTTAATTAACATCGAAGAAGAACTAGATGCTATTCAAAATTTAATGCCACGTTCTAAAGAATCAAAGAAGTTACAGGATGAATTGTCTAAAGCTGAGGCCGAATACTATCGTTGCAAAGCTGCCTATTTTAAAAAACTCACCGAAAATTGTAAAGTTAAAAGAACTTTAATGCTTTTGGAATCACGTAAATTGCAATTAGAAATCGAAAAGCTAACAAGCGAATCATAGTTTGTTTTAAATTAATGGGTCGATTATGGATAGCAACCGAACTTTAGTTGCGTTGCCAGCTAGCAACTACAATTTTTCGGTTGCCAAATTTTCATGTGAAATTGGCAGCTGTTAGTTGCCAGATACCATCTGTAATGCCTTTTTTGGCAACTGGCAACGTAACTGAGGTTTGGTTGCTATCCATAATCGACCCATAAGTTTTGTTTTTATTATTGAAGTAGTTTTATTTTAAAATTTGATTTTTTTTATGTCAAGGCGATTTAAATTCCCTTACTTGAAGTCATTTATATATCCATTTTAATCGCATTGGCTTTGACATATGTAGTTAAGATTAATATTTTAAGATTTGTATAAAATATATATTTTTTGTGAAACGTGATTTGTAAGATTTTATGTTTAACATAGAGTTCTGTTTTTTGTTTAGAAATTTTTTGTAACATTACCTAAATCGAAATGTTTAACAAAATTACAATAAATATTTATGTACTTATATTGTTTTAAAAAACTAATTTTTTCTTAGTGATACTTAAAAAAATATGTACTTATACTTTATATGAAACTAATTGTATCAGTACCGCATTGTTGGTTCCAAAATAAATATTAAATATATCGATCCAGTAGTTTTCGAGAAAATCTTGTATATTCAAAAAAAATTAAATTTTTGGACATTCATATACATATGTACATTAAATAATTCGACTACAGCGCCACCGATAGGGTTTAAAATTTAATGTTTTATTTTTATGTTTTGGTTCAGGTGCACTAAGCTTAAGCTTAAGGTCTTTTTAATAATAAAAAATTTTTTTCTTCTATTTTATATTATTTGATCAATATTTCGCTACCTCTTTATAAAAAAAAAACCAAATATCAAGACACTAAACCAACAAAAAACAAATATATAATAAAAACTTGTATATTGATGATGCTACACAAAGAGGTAGCGTAATATTGGTAAAATAATATAAAATAGAAAAAAAATTTTTTATTATTAAAAAGACCTTAAGCTTAAAAAAACTTTTACATATTATAAAAAAAGGTCAAGGAAACTCATAATTATAAGAACAACATATTAAAAAAGAAAAATTAAAGAATTTTTTACAATGTTGTTTTTACCCAACCATGGTGTAATAAAGTGTACCCTGTACCTAACCTAACATTTTTAATAAAATTTTTAGTTGAAAATTCTGTGAATCATTTGTCAATAAAATTACGTTATTTTTTTAATAAATATAAAATTCATAAATATAGGTATATTTAAAGGTACATACATACATATATACTTTTAATCAAAAACTTAAATATATTTGTATGCAATTTAAAAAAATTTAAAAAAGGTAGTCAGATAACCATGTCATATACAAATAGCAATATACAAACCAGTACAAGTGATGAACAAGTTTTAACAAATAGTGAAGTACAACATAATTCGTTGCCTGTTTACGATACGCAATCATCTAATGAAAACTATGACAAACAAAAAATGTTGGTTGATAAAGCCAATAAAACATTTCGAGAGCTGTGCAAAACATTGGAAAATGAACAAGCTAAACTGTTGGAGCTGGAAGAAAGGCGCAAAAGATTGCAGGAAGAAATGCAACTGTTGAAAGCGGAAATTGAGGAAGAAAAGCAATCGTTTGATTTGAATATCGTAAAGTCGGTGGCTACAAATCTAAAAGCATTAAATAAAACAAACAAGCGTTGCGAAAAGGGTAAATAACTATAAAAAAAATTTGTAAAAGCAATAAATTTGTATTATTTTTTATCAGAAAGTGATCGAGAACAGGTTGTTAATGAAAAAATAAATAACTTATACGCTTTCCAAAAGGATGAAGAACTTTCGCCAGTTACTGCGCGAAAAGTAGCTGCTGAAAGTAGTCATGAATTATTAAATGAAGAGTCCAATATACAACAACATATTCAATATATACGAAATGAATCGCAAAATGATCTTACCGAATGTATAACTGAACAAAAAGATTAACAAAATTAAAAGCAATTTTCAAATATATTTTATTTTACTTATATAAATGTAATAAACGGTTCATTTAAATACTTGTATACAATTTAAAGGCTTCAGTTTTTAAAAGATTATAAATACTTTTTTTGAATTTAAAAAGTTTCATATGTTCTTCGGATTTTTGTAGGTGTATGTAGAAGGTTTCTAATGTAGAAGTTAAGGCCTATAAAATAGTTTCAAAAATAAGTATATCATATTTAATTGATAAAAATTAAACGTCAATTTAAATTACCTTCATTACATCTGTATGTTGCTTGTGTACTTTAACCGTTTCCATTAAAACTCCGATAAATTTTTCCAAAAATATTATTAAATGTGGTTCTATTATAGATAATTTAATGGGTAAAATAGCCAATATGTAATTTTTATGCACCTCCTAAATAATTAAATCAAACTTATTTAATACCCTTGTTAAATAATTTATAAGTTTTAATACATACTTGTAAGATATCAAGAGCGTTTTTTATACTTTGCATTAATTTATGAGATTCTAAAACAAACATTTTTAATATACTTTTAGCCCATCTGTAACATGTGTAACTGGTATTTGTTTGAGCTAATAAGCGGTACTCATTTATATGTTCGAGTTGCATTAAATCTTTTTCGAAAACTTTTTCAAATTCTTTGCGATTTATTGTAAAATATACAATTAATTTTTTGACAATTTTAAGGAGACATATAGACATATCCGAGTCTGGAGCAAGTGTTATATTACGCAGTAAAACTTCCATCATATCATCTAAGTAATTCCACTAAGAATTAAATTGTGACTTTATTGAAATTTTTAATATTAAAAATGTAATTTTAATTAATACCTTATTCATAAACTTACCGTAAAACTATCGAAATCTTCATAAAAATCAAGACAATCTATTAAGCAGTTCCATTGTTTAATAGTAAAAGACACTGAGTCCATAATATGAATATCTTTAAAGACAGCATCATAAATAACGCTATGAATATTCATCAAAATAATATCGTCATTAACCTAAAATTACAAACATAAATATTGATTTAAAAGAAAATTTTCCCATATTATAAAAACTTTCGTGTAAGTAAATTTTTACAAGTTTTATCATGCTATATTTTTGGTTATAAAATTAACATCCATTACTCATAATTACCCCTTGTTTCATCATAGTCAAAAAAATGGTTGTACTTAAGGATTTGTAGTGGGTCTCGTAGCAGGATCGCACATTTAAAGCTACTGACAAGCAAAATATTAGGAATTTATGGTCCATAAATTGGTTGTAATCACAAGCATAGCTAAATCGAAACTTATACAAAAAATAGAAATGTTTAAATTATATGGTTACTGTGTATTTATGTATATGCTTATCTGCGGCAGCTTACCTCTAAATATTTCACAAAGCCGTGTATAGCTCCTAATTGTTTTTTCCATTTGTCTTTGTGCAATTTGTCCTCATAATATTTATATATCTGCTCCTCCACCTCTTTAACCAACACGCAATTGGTCTGTAATATTTTTTCGGCATTTCCAACTAACTGGGGCTGATTTATTCCAAAAATAGAATTGGGAAAACTGATTTCACAAAGAACTAATATAAGCAGCGCCTGTATCTGTTTGGTAAAGAGGAATAAGTAGTATTTTTCACTAAAAAGTTTAATGTTTTTTTACTTCTTGTTTTATAGTATCAGATATTTCACCATTCCATATAAAATCCTTTGGCTTCTGTTGTATCCAATCATATAAAAGTGGCAATTGAATTTGTAAATGTTGGTGGTAGGATTTGAAATGTTCTCTTTCAATTGGTACACTATCCAAATTTTGTTTAAGATCTGGTAGCATGCATGATTTTAATAAATTGCTTATTCTTTCCAAAGTATCCATGAGTAAATTACTATATTAAATCAGAAAATAAATAATAAAATAAATAATAGTCTGTGCAAGGTCTATTAAATTAAATTTAATAGACCTTGAGTCTGTGGATTTAATTATAAAAACAATAACAAATCAGTGAAAAAAGCCGAGGCAAAATTTTCGGCGGCGGCGGCTGAGCAGTTTTTAAGCGGCGGCGGCTATAACAAATTAAAATCGGCGGCTCAAAATTTCAAAGTGACGTCACGAATTTTTTTTTTACAAAATTCTAACTGTAAAATATTACTAAATTTTTCATCACTTTTTCGAAGAAAATTTCTTCTTGAGTCGATTGAAGTTGATCAAAACGGCGGCTTTCTTGAGCCGTTTTAAGCCGACAAAAACGGCGGCGGCGTGGACATTGAAAAACAAACCGGCGGCGGCGCGCCGTCGGCTCTGAGCCGGTCGACTTGTTTCACTGTAACAAATGTCGTCTATTGAGCGACTTTAAAACGTAATTTTTTTAGGGTACAGTAGTAGTTTCCCAAGCAAACTTTTATTATAACCATAACCTACGTTTCATAACTATTTGAATTAATAAATAAATAAATAACCAAAAATATGGTATGGAGGTATATTCATTTTGTCGTTTCCTAGTTTTATTTTAGGACGATCTAGCTATGTCCGGCCGTCTGTTAAAAGTGTCGATCTCGAACCGAAAAAGTTTGACAGAAAATTTCTAATACATAAGGTTTGTTTCGTAGTGAAAATGGACTAAATCGGTATATAAGGAAGAGATTTATAACTAGTAATGCAAGAGTAGGTCAAAACTGCAATGTCCTTCCTACATTGAATAAAATGCGATTGTTTCTAAACGCATTAACGTAGAGCGATATATACGGTGTATATTGTACATTTCCTGAGTAAAAAATTATCTTGCCTTGAAAATCGTTCAAACCTATACATTACGAAAAAAGTAACAGATCAAAATGTACGAAAATTTATACGTCACAGTGTCTCTTTCGGTATATGAATTCTTCTTCATTTCGCTCTGTTGATGAGGCAGAAGTTGTTATGGCACTTTGTAAAGTGAAACCGAAATCTGTAGGTATCGATAATATTCCTGTTAATTTATTTATTATTATTTTTTTTGTGTTCTAAAAATTTCGTTGGCGGAGTTTTTATGCTCGCAAAATGCCAGGGTATCCCACGATGGTTCAGTATCCACAAGTCGACTTATACCTTCATATAGGAAGTCGGAGCTGAAAGCGAAAATTATTCTTCTTATTAAAACTTTTGCATGTGGTCAATTGAGACTCCGGGCAACTGTATCTTGGTACAGTTAACCGACGCCACGCAATAAACCAATGCGAGAGTGAGACGTAAAACTCTGGAAGCCGGATGAAAAGGACGGACTGATTGCCCTTTAGAGATAATGGCAATGACGCGCGAGCTTTTGACCCGACCAGAGCTGAATCACGACTGCTATTAAGTTTATATTCCACCATGTCTCTTCTTTAATGCTTGATTTGATTAACTATATTTTAACATTGTACCAATCCCTAAATCTAAAGTTGTTAATAGTCCTGATGACCTTAAACCTATTTTTGTAATCCCAGCTTTGTCAAAAGTTGTTGAACATTTTATAAAAGACCAGATACTTCAATTTGTTATGTCTAGTATTCATGAATTTCAGTATGCTTTTTGACGTGGTTTTAGCACTACTCTTACTGATTCTTTTATATATTTAAATTTTGGCAATTAGAGAATATCTAAATGCTGGTAGGTTGTGTGAATTAGTGTCTTATGTAATTCTATTTAGGAAACTTAAGGATCAGTTTAATTTTTCAAATACTGCTTGTAAACTTATCTTGATAGATCCCAATTTGTTGATATGAAGGGTGTTAAGTCAAGTACAATTTCCCTTCATTCGGGTGTACCTCAAGGATCTGTTTTAGGATCACTTCTTTCTATTTTATATGTAAATGATATCTTTCTTTGCACAAATTCTATGGCTTGTAATACTCCTTTATTCGCTGATGATGTTTTTTTTTGTTATTTAGTGGTTTTTTGCTCATATCTCAGAAAGTTATGGGGCGATTATGCTGAACTTCAATAGCGATTCATTCCCGGATATTTCCAAAAGATTAATACTATATACAGATCTGAGGAACATATAGTTGCTTCTAAAAGTTGATTTCAACCAACACACGGACAGACGGACAGACGGTCAGGGCTTAATCGACTCCTCTATTCATAAGCTTTCAGAAAATATATACTTTATGGGGTCGGAAATGAAAATTGTAGAAATTACAAACGGAATGACAAAGCTATATATACCCTTGTGCACCACAGGTGAAGGGTATAAAAATGGCGTAAAACATGAAATATAGGTTAAGCTACGATGTGGGATTATAACTATGTACACGATGGTGGAGGGTATTTTCAGATTCGGCACGGCCGAATATAGCACTCTTGTTGTATATATGTGGGTGTGTATATGCAGCTATATATGTATTAGGGTGGTTTTATAAAATCGATTTTCGATTTTCATAAGTGCTCATATCTTGAAATATGTCATTTAGTGTAAATATACTATTGTAAAAGTTTTAGGTCAATCGGACTGTGATTTCCCGTGCCGAAAGGGCTCTGAACTTTTAAAAATTTACCGTTTTTCAAGATATATCGCCATTTTTTTGCTATAGGTGATGACTAACTAAATTTATTACAATAAATTTTCTATCAAATGAAAGGTTACTTTATTGACTTTACATTTAGTTTTAATACATTTTCTTTAAAAATATACGGTTTAGACGATATTTAACATTTAACGGGTCAAGTTCAGGTTATATTGCTCTTTAAGTATGCAATGGTGATTTTATGAAGTCGATTTTCATTCAATTATTTTTTATTCCCCATTTCGAAGCTTCTGGAATCTCCTTGTTAATTTTGTATTCATATTTACCGCGATATCACGAAAATGAGGGAATCCCCGATTGATTTTAACATGGCGCTTGTAAAAGTACGTGAAGATAAGTATTCATTTATAGTTTATTGTGCTAAGTGAACAGTTCCGTATAAAAAAGTAAAGATATTAAACCCGTTAAATAATTACAATAAAATGGCTAGTACTTCGTCCAATATTCGAGTCCGAGCTAAAAGTCAGATTTATTTAAATGGACATGTATCTCAACAAATAACCGGTAGCAAGCTCCCATCTAACCATCAAGTGTTAAAGTCATTATTTTACAACATGCGTAACGTTGTGATGCCGCTATGAAACTTACCCTTGAATAATTAAGTTTTAGCCTTATAGCCATATCTCTTTATTCGTTGCCAGCACTTATTTTCCTCCCAAAATTCATAAATTTGTCTTTAATTTTTTTTTACAGCAGCAGAAAATGTAGAAGAAATCTCATTCTCTTCTGAATCGGAAGAAATGTTTTCACATGATATAAAATCAAAAAATCAGACACAGCGAGTAAAACAAACAGAAAAGAAATGTCGTGGATGTAAAGAAGTAATAACGGCAAAGTTATCAATTTTGTTAGATAGGTGCAACATTACTGATAGACTGTAACACTGGACAAATAAAAGGCGAGTGTACCTTGATAGAAAAACAGCTAGGTAGAAATTTGTGGTACTTCGCCTGTCGCAATCATATTTTAGAAGTCGTGTTGCGATCAGTATTTGAGCACAAAATGGGATCGACGACTGGTCCCCAACCTGACATTTTTAGAAGGTTTCAAATGCTTTGGCCTAACATAGATCAGTCTAAATATATGGAAGGAATACAAGATGATTTGGTAAAGAGCTCAATAAAAGATTTCGAAAAAGAGATTTCGGAGTTTCTTCATCTTCAGTTAACCAAAGTACAGCCTAGAGTTGATTATTTAGAATTCATCAAGTTATGTTTAATATTTTTAGGAAAAGTTCCTTCTCGAGATGTTTCGTTTCCCATTCCTGGTGCCTATTATCATTCCTGTTGGATGGCAAAAGCTATTTACTCCCTGAAAATGTTTATTTTTAGAAAACAGTTTCCTAAAGAGGAGTTCAGCTCACTAATAGCTGTTTGTTTATTTATTGTGAATTTGTATGTAAAAATGTGGTTTCAAGATCCAAACGCTATTACAGCTCCTAATAATGATTTGGAATTTGTTCAGAATGCCATTAAATACAAGCATATTGATCAAGGTATATCAGAAACGGTACTAAGAAAATATTAAGGTCATTTGTGGTATCTAAACCCGGAACAAATCTGCTTTAGTTTATTTGACAATAACGTTTCTAATGAAATGAAAACAAAAATGGCGCAAAAGATTTTGCCATATAGGAATTTAGAAGAAGACGAACGGTCTGCAAGAATAATAAGGGTGCAGGTTTCTGAAAAGGAGGTGGTAAAAATGTTTCATAATGTTTCTTTTGAGAAGTTTGTTTCGGATCAAAGTCTAGCCTTTTTCGAATATTTTAAAGTTAAAACTGATTTTTTGAAGGAAGACCCAAAAAACTGGTTAAAAAATAAAGATTTTCTAAAACTTCAAAGTTTTGTATGAAGGTAGTAAACGACACGGCCGAAAGAGGGGTTAAGCTTATTCAGGACTTCAATAGCACTATAACAAAGATGAGGAACAAAAACAATTCCTACTTCACGTGGTAACGGAATGCCGTCGGCTGTATTCTGACACTTCCAAAAGTACCCTTGGTCTACCGTTGCCAGATGAGTGATAATGAAAAGATTAATATTAATACACCAACTAATATACCAATATATCAATTAAAACGTTTTTTAAGTATACATTTTATTTTAATAAGTTTATTTTGAAATATGAATTCTGAAATTTGTCATATATATGTATATTTTTGTTTAATATTGTAACACTTCATTAAAATAAAAACGAAAATAGACTTTTAAAATTAAAAACATTGTGTTTATTTTTTGTTTTATTCTCGAAAAAAAATTAGATGTGTGTTAATTAAATTAAAGCGCAGGTAAAATTAGAATTTCTTTAAATATGGTGGAGAATCTCAATCATAGCTTCGAAATGCTTACTAGAGCAATATAAGCTGTCTTGACCCGTTAAATCGTAAATATCGACTAAACCGCATATTTTTAAAGAAAATGTGTTAAAAATAAATGTGAAGTCAATAAAGTAACCTTTCATTTCATAGAAAATTTATTGTAATAAATTTAGTTAGTCATCACCTATAGCAAAAAAATGGCGATATATCTTGAAAAACGGTAAATTTTTAAAAGTTCAGGGCCCTTTCGGCACGGCAAAGCAAAGTCCGATTGCGCTAAAACTTTTACAATAGTATTTTTACACTAAATGACATAATTCAAGATGTGAGCACATAAAAATTTCAAGAAAAAAAATCCAGCCCTATTCACTAAAACCACTCTAATATGTATATATATCAGTATGTATATATGTATGCATGTATACATGTATTTTTGTTTTTTTTCTCGACTGTTGTTTTCTCTATTTGGTTAAGAGGGATTTTCTGCCGATTGGGATTACATATTTTTGTGTGATTCACTTAAAATTTTTTTTCTATTTTGTATATTTGGCTGGGGAGCCTATTTATTAGCTTTAATGTATGTTTTTTGAATTTTGTTTTATATATCTATTATTTTTACTTATATTAATTTTTATTTTTGTATACTTTATTTAGTTAATACAGCAGCTTCTAATAAATTATATTATAATATGTTTTAATTTTTTAAATTCATATTATTTCTATAGAGACAAAAATTATAAAAAACAAGTAACAGTGCTATAAAAAAATATCGGCAATCAAAAGTGCAGTAAGCCGACTGATTTAATACAGTATATATGTTCTTTGATTTTACCCATATTTGTAATTTATTCAACAGTTAGGCTGCTAATCGCTAGCGGGTGTTTATACAACACTTTGGGTAACTGGACAAATGAGAGATTCAGAAAATGCGTTGCGCACGGACTAGCGAAAAATCTTACTCTTCTCTACTCGATGGAGATTTACTCTTTCTCTGCTTTAAAACTTCTATCCTAGAAGAAATTATACAGGACTCCACAGACTACAAATATAAAAAAAATAATTATACACCATAATATGACTATTTAAAGTTTATTTATTTATAAAAAGGGTTAAAATTAATATGTACCTCATAGGGTTAAATAATTAATGTACTAAATTAGATATTGTACTCTATTTTAAGGCTATTTTTCATACATATGTAAACAATACCAAATGTAGCATTTTAACAATTAGATGAACAAAACAAACGAAGGTTTATTGTGGTAAGTAAAAAATTGTATAGTGAAGAAAAATGTTTTTTTCAAAATTAGTACTGGAATAGTTTTTTTGTCACGTATAAACACTTTAGTGTTATAAATAAACCTATATGCGAACAACACTTTTGGGTGATTCACAAGGTGTCTTATCATGTCATAATGTCCTAAAATTTTACAATGGCTTAAAAATGTTGTTGCTTTTTAAACAAAAAGTGTCTTATAGTAATAGAACTTTGTACGCTATGTTTATTATGCTGTCGTATTTAATAAGCAGAGACCTGTGCTAAACGGCTAAGCCAAGCCGCAACGCATTGTATAATTTTATCGGGCCGACATCCAAATTTAAGCGCAGTTGCTAATTTTTGATAACAAACAAAATTTAATTTATTTGTAATTTATTTACTTGAGTTTGCCATTACAACATCTAAAATGTACTTTTCGCACAAACTGGCTATTATTTTGTTTTGTTTACTTGTTTTTGGCATTATGAAAGAAAATATTTTTTTTTATAATTGTTTTACATCAGCTGATTTAAATTCAAAATAGCACACTTAATTATGAGGGGTTGTTCACAATAGTCTTAATTTTTTATGCTATTATTATAGGACATATGACTTTATGACACTACTGTGAGTCCCCAATTATAAAATTGTAAGCGTATTGAACATAGCTAATTTTATGACAATTAACATTTGTCATGTGACAGAGATTTCAACTCTGTTATTAGCAGCGAAAAATCTACACTGTGATCTCTTGTTTGTCATATGATTATTTAATTTCGAACGAGGAAAAATGCTGCAAAAATTAATAATTTTCTCTTTTTGCATTGGGGCAAGTAAGTAAAATCGAATGTAACGATATTTGTTTCTTTGAAAACTTTTGGAATTGACAAAAAAAATTAGAAATCACAAAATTTCTAAAATATGTATGTGATTAAATTCTGTTATTGATTTTTTAAGTCAGCTGAGAGTATGGGAGGTGTTAGAAAAAGAAAAACAAACTGAAATATGTTCTATAAAAAAATTTACCACTTTTTGTGTGTTCTAGTTACAGCCACCGGAGAATTCACTATTTTGAGAACTCCTGAATCGTTGTCATTTAAGGGTAACGAACCCCTTCAAAGTAGTGATGTGTGTGATGTTTTATACGCATCTTTGGGAAACGCCATAGTCGGAGACAGCAAGTGGTCCGGATTGACTATTGTGGATCCCTTCAAACTGCCTACGCGTGTCATGGCCATAAGTTTGAGTGGTGTCGAACACAGTACAGTTTCTGCTGATGGTAAGACTTTTTCACTTTTTGGTAATCCCGTTGAGCAGTCGCTAAATACTATGAGCGCTCTATTGGAAGCCGACAATGAATCTGTTTGTGATATGAGTTTTGGACAATTCGAAGATGGTAAATTGGGTTTTAAAAATATTGTTGGTGAATTGGAAATTCCAGCTATTACGAATACTAAATACTTAAACGGGGACCTTCATACTGCCGACAAACAATTCTTGGTCGGTATTTCCTACGTAAATGCCATCACTGATAACTTCATTAAGTTTGAAAAATCGTGCAATTACATCAGCATTCGTTTGTTTGTTGATGCTGTCGCTAAGGCCCATGGGGAAAACTCGGAGGCTGTGAATGAAGCGCTAGAAATTTTCTCTACTGCTGTTAAAAATTTGAATTCTGAAGTCCAAAAATCAAGCGATAATGAAGTTTTAGTTGCAGTCATTGTCAATAAGGCCAATTCCAGCAGTCGTAGCAAGCGTGAGGCAGCTACAAACGATGCTAAGGTATGTTAATTTTTTTTAATATGGTTTAATATTGCACCAAACTCTTTTTTTAGAACCTCTACAATTTGGCAGACTACTACAATCAAGATTATCCTGTAATTTTCAATATCATCTTGTGGTTCATGGTTGTCTTTGGCTTTGCTTTATTGGCTATTTGTTACGCCATTGGATCCATGGATCCTGGCCGCGATTCCATTATATATCGTATGACTTCTACTAGAATGAAGAAGGATAATTAAATTATCTGTTTGTTAAAGAAGTGGCTTCAGACACTTTAACGTCAATATTTCTGTTGCTTTCATTTTTTCGGTTTTTATTGATACTCTTTAATTAAAAAAAAAAATAAATTCTGAATTTTTCCATTTGTTTTTATCAATATTTAATCGTTATTATTTTGCTATAAAATTTGAGTATTATTTGTTAAAAAATCCATTTATAGAAAGATATTGGATCTTTCTACATATTCCATCTGTTTTTGTTTTGTTTTAAAAAAATTTCTTATTACTTATTGTAATCTTAAACATTAATATATAAGATGCATAATTAGTAATGTATTACATATACATATTAAAATTACAAAAATGTTATAAAAAAGTAAATTGTCTAATAAACTTGTTCATTTAAAAAATTTTTCATTTGGTATTATGACACATTTGACAAAAATTAGCGCTATTGTGAAATTTATTTATTTAAATAATATTCCTAAAAAAATTTAATTGCAAATTAAACAAGTAACAGTGCTATATTCGGCCGTGCCGAATCTTATATACCCTTCACAACGTGTAGTCATGCAATAACAATTGTTTGTATCACCATTCAACCCATATAAAATACGTGCATACGTACACGTTAGAATAAATGTGGCATCGAATCCCAGCTGAGCCAAAAAAATTTTATTTTATTTAATACATTATTTATATTTTATTATTTTTTTTTATATTTTTTTTTAATTTTTTTTAAATTTTTTTAAAAAAATTTTTTAGAAAAATTGTTAAAAAATTTTTTTAAAATTTTTTTTTTGTAGTTTTTTTTATTATTTTTTTCTTATTTTTAATATTTTTTTTTTTGTAATTTTTTTTGTTTGGTATGTTTTTTACATGTATGTATGTATGTATGTTGTTGTTGTAATTGTGAAAAAAAAACGAGGTGGTCGTGTTTTTTTGCTCATATCTCAGAAAGTTATGGGGCGATTGTGCTGAATTTCAATAGCGATTCATTCCTGGATATTTCCAAGAGATTGATACCATATACAGATCTGAGGAACTTCTTCTAAAAGTTGATTTCAACCAACAGACGGGCAGACGGATAGACGGACAGACTGACAGACGGTCAGGGCTTAATCGACTCCTCTATTCATAAGCTTTCAGAAAATATATACTTTATGGGGTCGGAAATGAAAATTGTAGAAATTACAAACGGAATGACAAAGCTATATATACCCTTGTGCACCACAGGTGAAGGGTATAAAAATAAAACTGCAAAAATATTTTTTCAATAGCAAGCGAATAAACGTACACCCCTTTCTGACTAGGCAAGTCACTTGCTCAAGTTAGTTTTTTATTTTCTTTTATTTTTCTTTGAACTTGCTTTCATGTTCAGACTCAGCAACTGACTTGCCCAAGTTTCGTTCTCTTTTACTTATTATACTCTTCACACAGTGAAAAAGGGTATATATAGGTTTGTCATTCCGTTTGAAATTTCTACAATTATCAATTATCTACACATACATACAAACGTGTTATACTGGTTAGAGTGAGCCAAAAAATTTTTTTTATTTTATATTTTATTCAAATTTTTATTGTTTTATTTTTAATTTTTCTTTTAATTTATTTTTTTTTAAGCACATAAGTAAACTAAATGTATAATATTACAATGGGATGTTTTTATATATGTATGTTTTGTATGTACGTATTTCATATGAGATAAATGGTGACATAAACAATTGTTGTTGCATGACAACACGTTGTGAAGGGTTTATAAGATTCGGCATGGCCGAATATAGCACTCTTGTTTGTTTTTATTACTCTTTTGTTTTTGGTTTCTCAACAAAAACTTGCTCGTACTTGCCGAGTACAGGCAAGTGTGTACTCAAAAATGAGCAAGTTTCTTCCTCTTAACCCGACCTTACCCCTTTTGGTTATAAACACAACACTTGCGCAAGTCACTTGCGCAAGTGACTTGCCTAGTCTGAAAGCCGTGGTAGTATTTATGAGAGAAAACTAAAATGTAGTTTTGGCTACTGCTCTAATAATATATAATAGTAAAAGTTATTGGATGAAAATACTGATTTAAAAGTTTAGCAAAAAGGGCCGATGTTGAAAAATTATTTAGGAAATTATTGTCATTTCTTTTTATTATGATATTGGTATGGTTCAATTATGTATGGAACAAAATATCTGCCTCCATCCGATGGTCCAAATTTTCAATGACAATGTTGATGTTCAATTGTTGGTCACGATGATAAATCGAGGTTGATTGCTCTTTTGCCACTATCGCGAAAAACAGAAATGTTTTCGATCAACGAACTAAGAAGGCATTCACAGATGTTATCACATTTCATATAGACCTGCAATTTACAGGCTGAAATTTAAAAAAATTTAAAATTTTAGCGTTTGTGGACGAATTTGTACGATTATGTTGACCAAAAGAATCACGAGGTGCACGAAATGAATTTTGATTTGAAAGCCCATTTTCAAAATAAGCCTGAATAACTTTAACGAGTTGCTCGATTGTGTATGGTTCAATTGAGAAATGTCAAAAATGCCAAAATAAAACTTGATGTTTAGGTGTGGTTCACATTCAACATCGGCTCTTAAAATTTAACCGCCCTTTATTTTATTAGTTAATTGCATTCTACTAGTAAAGCTCCTGCATTTGATATCTACATATATTAATGCTGTAAATAAAAAATTATCCGCCATTTTGTTCGGACTAGGATTTTTCATAGTTTACTATATCCTAACCCAGCAAAAAAATCTATGACAAAAAAGTGATTTTGCAGGGGTTCAACTGGTGACGAAGTGATTAAATTTAGGTGAAAACACTAATGATTTTAACATTAGCGTGTCATTGGAGATCATATGTTTACATGAATATTTTCATGAACTGCACTCCATTCTAATAAGTGCATGGAACTCATGCATATTTGGTGACAATTATCGGATATTTCATGTGTTAAATTTGTTTGTTTACATGAATTCTTTAAGATATTTTGCATGATGTTGCATTCATTTTTAAGCACATCATTTATGACAAATTATTTTGCAGTTAAGAAGTCATTTAGAATTAATGCTTTTACACAATTGATTTAGAAATCTTGTAAATGTAATTCGCTTTGCACTACTTCCAATTTTTTTTGCTGGGAATGGTTAACGCCTTTCATTTGACACCAATACCACAAAGTATGTGCCAATACTACGAAGGTTGAAAGGGTTTGACTAAAAGGATAGAGTTAACTATGTAAAAATTCAAAATCAAAGATAGTGATGGAAATAATAAATGTAGAAACCTAGACTACGCGGTGATATTGTATAGTCTGTGATGATTGTGAAGGGTATTATCAGATTCGACATGGCCGAATACAGCGATCTTGTTAAAGATTTTATAACAATATATATTAAGGATTTGCAAAATATTAATTTTCGTTTGAAAAATTTAGAAAATATATCGAAGTTTATATCTCAGTTAATTTCAAATCGAAAATTAATTAGAAGCTTGAGAGTATTGACTTATTTCAAAAATTATATAACTTTGTAAAAAAAAAAATTTGATAGCCCTAGAGGAATATCATATATGTATATAAATGGTTACAAATGTGAAATATAACATAAGAACGGCTTGACAGATTTTAATAATTATTTTTGTGCCATAACGTGTAATTTCGAGCTCGGTCTCTATTAATTTATAAAAATATTAATTTAACACTGAAATAAAATAATAATACAAAACTGAATTTTATTTATTTATTTATTTCAATTCCGTAATATAAAGCCACAAAGGTAATTAGGTAAAATTTTTTATATTAAAAATATCCATAATATTCCTATAAGTCACTGTTGGAAATACAACTCTGCTTCTACGCAAAATATTCATATGTACACATGTCAATTTTTTTAGTACAAACCTGTGGTATAAACAAAATTAACAAGAGGTGTAAACTTATCATAAATGAGATCGTGAAAATATAGTTATTATAATAAGAAGTAAAGCAAATTAATTAACATGTCTATTGAAATTGAATCTGCTGAGTAAGGATTTAGTGAAACCATCATAACATGCTCTTACAACAATTATATTTTCTTTATCCGATCTAGCGTTATTCGTCTGATTCAACAGTATCTTAAAGAATCGAATTTGTACAAGACTTTACAAACCTTACAAGAAGAAACTGGTGTTTCCCTAAATACTGTAGACAGTGTAGATGGTTTTGTGCAGGACATTACAAATGGTCACTGGGATACGGTGTTAAAAGTGACACAAAGTCTCAAGTTGCCGGATAAAAAGCTTTTAAACTTATACGAACAAATTGTTTTGGAGTTAATTGAATTGCGGGAGTTGGGTGCTGCTCGATCACTTCTGAGGCAGACCGATCCAATGATAATGTTAAAACAGCATGAACCAGAGCGTTATATACATTTGGGTAAGTAAAATTATGAAAAAAAACAAAGTAAAATGGTACACACCACTTATGGTTATTATAATTCTTCAGAAAACATGTTACAGCGAGCTTATTTCGACCCCAGGGAAGCATATCCGGAAGGCAGCAGTAAAGAAAAACGACGTACTACGATCGCTCAAGAATTGAGTGGTGAAGTACATGTTGTACCATCGTCACGTCTCTTGGCTTTACTAGGGCAAGCTTTAAAATGGCAGCAACATCAAGGTCTATTGCCACCTGGTACCACAATAGATTTGTTCCGCGGAAAAGCTGCCATGAAAGATCAAGAAGAGGAAATGTATCCAACACAAATTTTTCGACAAATTAAGTTTGGTCAAAAGTCTCATGTGGAATGTGCACAATTTTCACCAGATGGTCAATATTTAATAACAGGCAGTGTAGATGGTTTTCTGGAAGTTTGGAATTTTACTACAGGCAAAATAAGAAAAGATTTAAAGTACCAAGCTCAGGATCAATTTATGATGATGGAGCAGGCTGTATTGGCTTTATCGTTTTCACGAGACTCGGAAATGGTGGCTTCCGGTTCACAAGATGGGCAAATTAAAGTTTGGCGTATAATGACAGGCCAATGCTTAAGAAAATTCGAAAAGGCGCACACAAAAGGTATAACGTGTCTACAATTTGCTCGAGATAATAGTCAAGTGTTAAGTGCTTCTTTCGATCACACCATACGTTTGCATGGCTTAAAGTCTGGTAAAATGCTTAAAGAATTCAAGGGACATACTTCATTTGTAAATGAAGTTACCTTTACGCCCGATGGTCACAGTATTTTAAGTGCTTCTTCCGATGGAACCGTTAAAGTGTGGTCATTAAAGACAACTGAATGCTTGTCCACGTATAAACCACTGGGTAATGAATTGGCAGTTAATACAGTGCTGATTTTACCAAAAAATCCTGATCATTTTATTATGTGCAATCGATCAAACACCGTAGTCATAATGAATATGGCGGGTCAGATTGTAAGATCTTTCAGTTCTGGAAAAAGAGAAGGTGGAGCATTTATAGCAGCTACTCTTTCGCCTAGAGGAGAATTTATTTATTGTGCTGGAGAGGATCAAGTATTGTATTGTTTCTCAGTATCTTCTGGCAAATTAGAGAGAACTTTGAATGTAAGTTGCTTAACACAAAAGTTCTTTAAATCTTAAAAATACCTTTTTTTAACTTAAGGTACATGAAAAAGATGTAATTGGCTTATCGCATCATCCTCATCAAAATTTATTGGCTACATACAGTGAAGACGGCTTATTAAAATTATGGAAACCATAAGCTAACTTTAGATACTAATACAATTTTTTATTATAAGACATATATAATTTGCATGAAAAACATTTTATTTCGTATTGACGTCTGTCTAATTCCCATAATAATACACATACATACTGTATAAAAAATAAGAGGAAATCGTAAGTATCGTTGACCTACGTAAATCTTTCAACAAATTGAATTTAATTAGAAATTATGCAAAGTACAACTGACTGTATCTAAAAATAATACTTAGCTCAAAGTAAAATTAAAAAAAAAAGAAAAAATACTTACCTACAATTATTTTTTTCTTAAACTGATAGCAACATATTGTATATTCCTATTATCATCTTAATGGATAACAATCAACATTGTTGATTAAATAAAATTTGATCTAAATTCAGTCATTTACCGACAGCAAACAGAAATACAACGCATTTTTAAAAATCTTTGTGTTAATTTCCTTTATTTTTAATCGCATCTCAACAAAATGCAGAGCGACCAAATTATTGAAAAAATTCGAAATAAATTAATTGAATCTGATCCTGCTAAGCGCACGGTCATGAATATATTTCAATTTCATTTCACCGATTCCGAAGGACATCTAGTAAAAAGCGTGGGTAGGTATAGTTTGAAATGTAAACAACATTCTCAAAGATATAGAAATTAAAGGGATAAGTGTAAAAAAAATCAATAAAAATTTAAATTTTTAATTTGTTAAAAAAGTAAAAATTAGTTTAATTATAATAATATGGTTTGTAAAAGCTGCAAAATTAAATTGATCAGAAATCTTTTGAGATTTTAAACTTATCCCTTTAACTTAAATTTATATCCCAATACTAAAAAAAATCATTATAATCAATTTAATTCATGTGCATTAGTTTTTGATTTTAAAGAATTAAATATCTACGAAGGTAATTGCACTGAACCTGATGCAGAAGTTACAATAAGTGATGAGAACTTTTATATGGTTGGTTCCAAACAAACTACATTTGATGATCTTATAGCAAATGTATTTAAAATATTTAAATCACATTTGAAATTTTTAATAATCTATTTATTTTTTTCTAGAACAAGGTCAAAGTTAAAGGTGATGAAGAGGCTTTTAATAAAATGGTTGAGAAAATACGATTTAATTCGAAAAAAGAATAAATTTCATAATTAAAATTTATTGATTATAATGTAGCAGTTAATAAATTACAAATAACTTTTTTTTAAATAAATTTTTGCATGCTTAACTACAAAACCTTTTTAAACGCTTATTTACATTTTGAATATATGTCAAAAAGTCGATATTGAGAAAAATATGCGTAATTTTTTTTGAGGTGATATACATATGTACATATACTTATGTATTTATATTTGGACACATATGTACATATGTATTTAATTTTTTAAAAGAAGATATTTTAAATACTATTTAGAATTAACTTTTAATAATGTTTTTCTAATGCCAGGTGGTATATAACAAGGTGACTATAAGATTAATGAATGAAGTACACATGTCTTAATATACATACATACATAGCTCTGGTGGGGTCAAAAGCTCGCATCGTTTTCTTTAGATATATATAAATGAAGATTACGAATGCTCATGGCTGTCGTAAGCCATTTAAAACGGCTGTGTTCCAATTAGCGGTGCCGACTTTTTAATGATTTTAGCACTAGAAAAGACATAATACCTAACGCTATTGAAATTCAACACAATCGCCTCATAACTTTCGGAGATATAACAAATTAACACGACTGACTGTGTTTTTTCCCAGATTTTTACGATAAAAATCCAAAATGTTTAGTCCTTTTATTACTATTTTAAGATTTTATATGCCTCTAGGGATATTCTTAAAAAGTTCTGGACAAATCGGTCAAAGTTATAGGCAAAAATTATTTTTAAAACTAATATACTGGATCAATGCACAAGCTTTCGTAGGAGTTGTACCTCGTAGTAGTTGTACACATTTTTACACATTAAGATTTTATACAACACTTACAACAATTTCACAATGCCACATCCATGAATTGTTTTCGGCTCGCCCAGAGAGTGAAATAACTATTTCAATTTAATATATCTATATATACTATAAAAATCAATGCCACTTTTCGTTGTAATTTCATAACTCAAGAACGGGCTCACCTATCCGAACCAAATGTTTAGGCTTTGTTCGAACTATTTAGTATTTATGGAGAGCTTCGAAAATTCGTGCGACATCATTTGTTGTTACTATTTGTAGCCGTACCGAAAATGGGCAGGATCACATAAGTGGGCGTGGTAGCTGCGATACAAAGTGAATTTGTAATATAATATATCTTGAGAACTATGAAAGGGAAAGCTTTTTAAATTTATGTGAGGCCTTCTATTATTAATGTGAGTAGCCATGCCGAAAATGGGCGGGATCGGATAAGTGGGCGTGGTAGCTCCCATACAAAGTGAATTTTTAACATCATATATCTTGAGTACTATCACAGGGAGAGCTTTTTTAATTAGTGCGGTACCACCCGTGCAGCAGAAAGTGAGTTAGTTTAATAACAATCTTTTTCTAATATATAAAATTCACGTGTCACAGTGTTTGTCACCAAACTCCTCCGAAACGGCTGAACCGATTTCAATGAAATTTTGTGAGATACTTGCTCTGGACCGATTTTTCTGAAACTTTGCACACATATTGAGCTGTCATGACTATATAATTTCGTGATTAGAAAAGTGGGCAGGGCCACGCCCATAAAAAAAGTTATAATTTTGAGGTACTTGCACTAGACCTATTTTTATGAAACTTTGCACACATATCGAGCTGTCATGACTAAATAATTTCGTGATAAGAGAAGTGGGCGGGACCACGCCCATAAAAAAAGTTATCATTTTTAGCTACTTGCACTTGAAAGATTTTTCTGAAACTTTGCACACATATCGAGCTGTCATGACTAAATAATTTCGTGATAAGAGAAGTGGGCGGGACCACGCCCATAAGAAAGTTATAATATTGAGGTACTTGCACTAGACCAATTTTTCTGAAACTTTGCACACATATCGAGCTGTCATGACTAAATAATTTCGTGATTAGAAAAGTGGGCAGTGCCACGCCCATTAAACAAGTTATAATTTTTAGCTTTTGGCATTTGATATTTCATTTTAATTCAAAATACAATTTTATTCATTAAGAGGCGCCGGGCTAACTAACTAACTCAGTTTAAGATTATGCAAAAAAAAATATAATTGTTTAAGCTTTTGATACTCCTAGAAAATATTTGTAGCTACGCCAATGAATAATTTTATAATTCTATAGAATATTTTATGATTTCTATAGAATATCGTATAAACACATAGTAGCTGGAAAAGTAAGTAAATACTATCGTCGTTTTTTTTTCATACGAAGAAGTGAATTTCTTATAACCTACGACAGGTTTTGAATTGAGCAATTAAGTATCTCAAGTTCTACATAGTTTCTTGGACACACTTAAGACACCATATTGCAAGCCATAGCCTCGGAAAACAAATATCAATTTTTTCCAGCTTCTAGACAACTGAGAGTCAATATTGGTATCAAATGAAAGGGCTTGACAAGCAAAATTCAAAACACTAAAATGGCGTACAATAAGTTCATTTATATAAGGGTCAAATCTAGTAATTAATAAAAAAAATTTACCCACTTTAACCGCCTCAATATTGGTATCGAATGACTAGTAAAATACAATAACCTATGAAAAAGTTTAAATCTAAAATGGCGTCCAAAAACAATATGGGTCAAATATGGTAATTACCGCTTTGTACCTTTAATCACCGCAATGAAAAGGCTTGATTTGTGGAATACAGTAGACTATGAAAATTTTTTTCTCTTAATATGGGTATGAAATAAAGGGGCTTGATTGATTTATAAGTAGAAGACAGTTATCAATGTATGTAAAAATTCAAAACCAAAGACGTCTTTAATAAGAAAGCAAAATGGTATATAAAATTATACCCATGTACATGATAGTGAAGGGTTTTCTCAGGTTGGAATATAGCACTCTTACTTGTTTTTGTTTATATATATAAAAATGGTGTAAAAAATCGAAAATCGAGTTTTTGTATGAAATTTTGTGTGAAATTATTTTTAATGGCTTTTCAAATGAAAAGATATAAAGTTCTCAGCCAAAATCCGATATCTAGCGTTACACGTTGACTTAGACTTTGCGCAATCTGACAGGTGTCATTTTGGCATTGTAATGGGGCGAAGCGAAGCTGGCCGGGTCCGCTAGTTCCTATTATATATATTTTTTATCAATATACTTGATTAATGGCCATTATTACAACTTGAATTTTGAATATAACATGACAGCACTCCTTGTGAATTCACCAAATACATGTATTGTACAACTTCAATAAATTGAACCAATGTTTCTTCTTTTTTAAATTTAATATATTTTCTTTATTAAAAATGAATCTTAACTCAAAATACTTGCTATGTTGTTATATTTTCTATTTTTTTGCAAGCACTTTTGTCTCAATCAATATTACGTAATGATTTAATATAAACAAAATAACATAAAAATATTAGTAATAATAATAGTAAAATCAAATATATAATAAAATAAGGATTATAATAAAATATGTTTAAAACGATAAAACTAATACATAATAATAATAGTAACAGACACATACATAGATACAATTTATTTTTATTTTGTTTTTTCATTTTTTCCTTCAATGTATAAATAACATAATATTTATTGACAAACATTTTGTTTTGTTTTAGTTCATTTATTTATTTGATTATTATTATTATTTTTTAAATTAAAACCTTTTCTAAACATTTATGTAATTCATTTTACTTTAATTTCACTTTTAGTATGCTTTTTTTTTATTAGTTATTTTTAATAATTAATTTCATTTTGCCATTATCATTAATGTTAACATGAATTGTTTGGGGGTGTTTGGTTGTAATATTTATTTTCTTATTTGTAATTAATACATTTTATACGATTTTGTTTGGGATTTGGTTTTTGTTTCTTGTTTATTTTTATTTATTAATTACTTTTTTTAATATTTGAATTATTTGTTGGTAATTTTTAGCAGTTGTTTGTTTACATTCTTCTTTTTTTAGTTTATTTTTTGTTTTATTTGTTATCATGTTTTTTTTTTATTTAAATTTTTCGGGCTTAAATTTACTAACAATACTTTCGGTTTTAATTCTTAATTTTTTTTTTAATAAAGTTTACAAAAGTAAACCAATTTTTTTGTTGTTTTTTTTTTACAAAACTTAAACAATCTTAATAAAAATGTTTAATTAAAAATAAAGTATAGGGTTTTTGGTTTTTAATTTCTTTTTGGGGTTGGTTTGGCTTAATATATAATTTTTAAAATTTTGTTGGTTTTAATTTATAATTTTATAACAACAATTTTTTTAACTTAATTTATTTTCTTTTTTTTTATTTGTTTAAATTTGCTGATTTTTTTATGTTTAATTTTTTTTATTTAATTGCAAAACGTAAGTGCTCTATGAAACCAATAACATTATTTTTTTTTATCTCATTTTCTTGGGTAGAAAATTAAAAAATTATTAAAATTATACGAAAAAGGAAAAATATTTATAAAAAGTGTTTTTAGTAACGTGTAGGGTTTTCATTTGTTTACTTTTATTTAGTTTTAATGTTATTATTTTTAAATTTTTTATTAGTACTAGCAACATTTAAAACTAATAACATTTTTAATTTTTTGCTTTATTTAAAAATTATTTTGTTGCGTTAAAAAAAAATGTTTACGAGAAAAGTTTTTAAGAATTTGAAAATTGTGCTTTGAAAATGTTGTTGCTAATAAACTTAAATTGAACTGTCATACCTGTCATATCGGCTTACAAGAGCGCTTCAAGAAGCTAAGATTTTTATGTGATAACGAAAGTCTCTTTTTTTTCTTTGCAATATACAGTGTTTACTTTTTTCCATCTTAAGCACCGTATTTATACCATGTCTTAAGCATGGTTGAAAATATTGAAGAAAAATGTTTAAAAATCGTAGTTTAAATATATTGTACAGAAACAACATAATTGTGATTTCGTTTGAAATTATTTTTAACATTTTCAAAAATTCCACAAATTTCCAGGTGGGATCACATAAAAATTATGAAAACTTTTTACATGTATATATCGTTGACAAAAGCTTTAAATCTCTTTCCAAAATTAACAAAAGTTGCAACTGTGTGAACTCAAACATTGTTTGTCATTGTTGTGTTATTATATTTGGAATTAAGCAGCAAAATTATTTGATATAAAATTTCAAACTTGATATAGTTTTTGACAAGGCATAGTTTTTGAATTTTATTATCAGGTTCGGTGCTATTATATTGTCAGAACTTTTCAAAATTTTAAATTTAATTGTAATTTTAAATTTTTAGGTAATTGCAATAATATAATAATACGACATGATACTACACCTAGTGAGTTCACTTAAGATATCGTGGAGAATGAGTGGCTAGCTCAGATTTATGCTTTAATATTTGTTTCTGTAAAAGCTACCAAATTATTTCATATGCTTAACAGTTTTTCAGAGCAAAAAATTAAAAATTTGTTTATCATAATTGAACGGTTTTGAGAAATACATACATACAAATTAAAAGATTTTCTCGTAGACAAGTGACCAATTCACAAAAAAATTCCTAGAAAATTTTTATTAAAATTGTTTATTCTTAGATAAATTTTCTTAAAAATTTTTTGGTTGTAATCCTTTAATCAGACCTTCAACAAAATATTTTATTTTTAAATTTTGTTTTTTATTATTTAAACGTTTTAATTAATTTTATTATTATTTTTTATATGATTTATAATTTTTTATTTTATTTTTTGGAAGATCCAATTTTGATAGTCACTAATTCTTGTTTATTATTTTGTTTTTGTTTTTTTTATTTAAAATTTATTGTTTTCTCTTTTTTAATGTTCGTATTAATGTTTGGGGGTATTTCTGTGGTTTGTGAAATGTTAATATTATGGGAGATTTCTAATACGATATATAATTATTTTTTTTTTATAATTCACCAATTTTAAATCAATCCAAGCCAAAGAGAATAATATATAATTATAACAGAAGGGTATAGATTTTATTTAAAAATAAACCAGTTAAAATATTGTTTTATCAGTTCGAATTTTACGTAATTCACGGATAATATTTTGCATTAGTACCATGAGTGAAATGTTAAAAAGTTTGTAAACTTCTAGGTGAAATTTTAAATTATATTTAAATTAGATTGGTGAAATATTAATCTATTAAAATAAAAATCAAATGTTGTTCTTTAGCAGTTGCATCACTTAAGAACGGCTGCATCGATTTCGCAATTTTTTTTTGTATGTTTGTCATAATCCAGCTTAGGCTTCTACGGAAAGGAATATTGATCACGACCACTTTAATTCTATTTCAAACGATTGTCTAAATTTGTCTTACAATAATCAATGAAGGTCAATAATAGTTCCTTAGGACTTTTTTAAATCTTTAAGTGGGCGTGGCACTTCCCATACAAAATCAAAAATTTTTGTCGCAGTACAATAATACCTCGAGAGTACTATAATACCTTGAAAATTCTCGTGGGATATTATAATGATAATTTGAATAGTTCAGCTTAAAATGAGCTAGAAAAGAACAGTAGGCGTGGCAGCTTCAATATAAATGAAATATATTTTATTAGATATTTAAAAAATTTTAACATCTACAATCTTAAAACTTTTTGAGCTTTAATTCTATTTCATGCGTCTTTTTGCAGCCAAAAATCGATACGATCGGAGCAGAGAAAGTGATACTTCCCATAAAAAAATAATTATTGATATATGTTAAGAGTTTTTAATCCTGGTATTCGACATTTTGATACAAATTGTTTAACTTTTTCAAATATTTGGATAAAGTCAAATGAAGGGGGTGTCATATTATATAAAAAAATATTATTTAATTACATACATATGTATGTATGTATATGAATTTGTAGGCTTTAAATTCTGTATAATTGGCAGCGATATTACTTTACTTTTTCGCCGAATCGACAGGATCAGGCAGGGGGACGTGGTACTCCCCATACAAAAAAATGCATTTGATGTCATTTCTAAAACCCTGTAATATTTATTAAGTTTAAATTTAGTACAAACTTTGTTTGAAAACGATTTCGTATTTAGAACCAAAAATTTTAAGGATTGGTGAAGACAGAGTGATACCCTCATACTGAATATATATAGAATATATTTTATATATGACATAAAATGTAAAACAATCATGAGCAGGCAAAATAAGTCGTCGTTTGAACGTCAATGTTTGTTTAAATATTCTTGAAAATATTGGAAAAATACACGATTTCATCATGGAAAAGCCGTAATAATAACAACAAAAGAAAGTTGCCATACAATGTATGTAGTATATTCGGGGGGTAAGGCGACGAGTTGCCAACTACTTTAGTATGTTTTTTCCTATATTTCTATTATTATTTAATTTATTTTCTTGTTGTAGTGCTGGCGTAGTGTTGGGTAATGATAAATTGCCCTTTTTTTGGTCCTAAATACTCTGAACCACTCTCCGTCCAACTACTATTCACAATAGTGAAAAAATTATTAATAAATGTTCAAGACAATTTTCAATATACATACATATTCACTATTTGTAGAAAAGTTTTTATAAATTTCCAGTTTTTGATTCACGAATTAATTCAAGTTAATACAACTTTGAGCTCTTGGATTAACTTTAAAATAAGTTTTGTTTTTAATTTATAAAAGTTGATATAAAAATTATTATGTTTTAATGTTTATAAAATATTTCATACTGTTGTTTACGTTTAACTACTGTTTGTAAAAAAAGATGTTTCTTGTTATTCAAATTTAATTATTTTTTTTAAAATGAATGCTTTTTATGTGAATTTTTATAATATTGTTTAAACTGTTTGTTGTATGGATAATTGAATGGTTTGTTTAACAAATTTTATTTTTATAATTAATGTTTTTGCATGAGAATGAATGTTTCGAATTTAATTGTTTATGATTTTTAATATTATTTTTCCTAAATATATATGAATAATTATTTTGTATCAAATATAAAAATCAACAAGTTTTTTTTTTCTATTTTATTAATTTGCGATTGAATTTTTATTAAATTAATGCATTTTTAGTTTTTTCTTGGAGTTTTATTTATGGCATTTCATTTTAATTTTCTTATTTTTAAATAATTTATTAAATTTTTTAATTGTTTTCTTTAATACGTATTTTGAATGCTTGAGTTTTGTTTAAACGATTTTTTTTTCATTTTAGGGGGCCATTTTATTTATTTATTTAACATACTCTCTCTACTTTACTCCTGTGATTTTTGTTATACATTTAATTCTATTAAGTTTATTAATAGTAGTTTAGTTTAGTTTGTTTTAATTTTAATTCGTTTATATTTTAAATATATAGAATTATGGGGAATTTTTATTTTGTCTTTTAGGTGTTTGTTAACTTTTGAATTTGTTTTATTTTTAAATTTAATAATTATTTTTTTTCTAAAAACATACACATGTGTTGCTTTTGTGTTTTCTTACTTCGTCAGTGTATATGTATAAATTATTAATTTTTTTTTTTTTTTTTATAATTACATAATTTCAACTTCTCTTAATTATAAAAAAAAATCAATGATTTTCTTAATTTCCTTTTTAATTATTCTCATAATTTCTTACTTAATTAGTGTTTGTTTAATAATTTGTTTTATTTAATTATCTTCTATATAATTCAGCTAAGCCTAAAATTTTTTTTGAATATTTCTCTTCGTTTTGGAAAATATTTTGAATTTTTTTTTGTGTATTTTTCTGCTTTCCAATTAGGATTTTTTTTGTATAATAAAATTTGTTTTAAATGTATTTTATTGTTAAACATTCTCGCCCTGTTGCATTATCATATGTCCCATATTATCTGTTTCGCATTCATTTAAAAATGGTATACTACCTATCGAATCATTGGATGTAGTTGATGAGTCATCTAAAGAATCGCCATTTATCAAGATGCCCGGATAGTTGCCGGGTCCCAGATCAAGACTGGAACCCGATATACAGATGTGCGGTGGTTGATGGATGGCACGAGGTGGTAAAGGAGCTGGCGGTATTATTAAGTTGCCACTATTGATGCCATGTAAGCTACCAGCAATACTGGCTCCACCACTTTGTAAATGACGACGGCTTGAATTTAAACCTACAGAGAAAAAAATTAAAAATATTTATTAATATTTTAATGCCAATACAAGGAGATAATGTTAACACCAAATAATGATTATGTAAAAATAAAAAAAAAAAAATGAAAATTATTTCTACAAATGAAGAGAAAATGTAAGAAATTAATAAACAGTTTTATGTGCACACATGTACATAGATATTTCTAAAAAAAATTGAGAATTTCCTAAATACATACATACATACATACATACATAGATACATACATACATAGATATTGTAATATAAAAAAAAAAAAAAACGATATAACAAGGAATTTCTCAAAGTTAAACTTTTATCAAAATTAAGATTTTTCTATGATGGGTGGCCACATCGTAGCTTATGGGTCGATTATGGATAGCAACCGAACTTCAGTTGCGTTACCAGCTGCAACTACAATTTCTCGGTGGCTAAATTTTCATATAAAATTGACAGCTGGTAGTTGCCAGTTGCAATCTCTAATGCCTTTTTTGGCAACTGGCAACGTAACTGAAGTTCAGTTGCTATCCATAATTGACCCATTAGACTAGATTTTAAATTTAATGTTATACGCCATTTTTCTTTATTTGATTTTGAATTTTAACATACAAGTCAAGACCTTGTAATTGATACCCATATTGATTATCCACCATTTTGCTTAGGGCGCCATATTGCATTTTAACATTTTAATAGTTTACTATATTCTACTGGTCAAGCTCTTTCATTTGATACCAGTATTGTGGGGGTTGAAGGGAGCAAAACCATAATAACAACATTTGACCCTTATATCCACCATTTTAACTTGAGTGGTATCTTGAATTTTTCATAATTTACTGAATTTTGCTACTATAGCCCTTTCGTTTAATATCAATATTGGGGGGTTTAGAGTGGGTACTTTTAAAATTACTCGATTTGACTCACATTTAAATTTATTGCACGCCATTTTATTTTTTGAATTTTTATGGTGTATTAGATTTTGCTAGGTAATCCATATCGATTTTCTTGTTATTCAAAAGCTGAAAAATTTTACTTTCTTTTGTAAGTTTTGGGAAAAACACCGAAGCATTTGTATTTTTGTGCTTATATCTCAGTTAGTTTCTAATCGATTTGTCAGTTTTTTCCAGCAATAATTTTCGACTTGACTTACTCTGGCTTAAGCGTGTTCAAATATTAATTAAAAGCTTTAGAAACTTGCTATATTAAGAAAATTTTATATTTATAAAAATTATTTTTGCCTATAACTTTGCCGATTAATGACCGATTTGTAATTAAGAATAGCTTTAGAGGCATATCATATTTATAAATATGAAGTAGCAAACATATCTATAAATTATCCTAGAGCTGAAGAAAGTTGATTTGTACATTAAAAATGTGGGGAAAAAACAGACACAGTCGTGTTTACTTACTCGTAGCCAAGAAAGTTATGAGGCGATTGTGCTGGATTTTAATTGGGATTCATTTTTGTATATTTGCTACCACATACAGATCGCGGTTTTGTATATTTGTTAAAGCTGAAACAAGTAAGAGTGCTATATTTGGCCGTGCCGAATCTTATATACCCTTCGGAAATGAAAATTGTAGAAATTTTACACGGAATGACAAACCTATATATACTTTTGTGTGAAGGGTATAAAAAAACATACATAAGTATGTACATATATAAAAACATCCCATTGTAAAATTATAAATTGAGTTTATGTACGTATGTTAAAAAAAAATATAAATAAAAAAACAATTAAAAAAGTAAAATAAAAAATATTAAAAAAAAAATAAAAAAATATTTAAAAAAAAATAAAATAATAAAACTTCCTGTAAAGTTGTCCAAAATACATAGTTAAAAATTTGTCTGAGGGTAGTTTGCAATTTCGGGTTTGCAATTGTGTTATGATCTCCATTTTAACTTACATAAGTATGTGGACTTAAGCAATTATTTTTTGTATGTTAGTTAGAAATATTAAAGCCCAACTCCAGCATATTATTTGTATTAAAGCCAGGTGAAATATTGAACCGATTACAATCAAAACTTGTATTTTTTATCTCACTCCTGTATACTGAGTAGTTGTACATAAACAAACAAGTGGACCGACCATCGGACTAAATAATATCGATTATTTCATTCAGAAATTGTTGCTTAACCTATCGCTATATTTTGAAATAGGTGTGTAATTATCTTTTTTTTGTGCTTAACAATGATGGTGTAGAGTAAATAATATACGTGCAATTGGAGAATTTACCAGGTGTGCTATCATGTCGTTATAAATTTTAAAAATTTTGAAATGTTTTATTTATCTAAGAATGAACAATAACATCATAATTTTTAATTTAAGGATATTACGATAATATGACAGACAATACGACAAGATAGCACATCTTGTGAATCCACCTAAAAAATATAATAAAAATTTACCTTAAACATAAAACAGAAACAATTAAAAACCAAAGCACTCAACTTAAAATCTTCTAAAAACTGAAATATAAAATATAAAATAATTCACATATACTGCAGTTTAGGCCAAAACCCACTGATTGGTTTAAAAATTAAATAACTTTTTCTTTAATATATATTTTTTTAGATAAAAAATAATAGGGACATTCAAAACTGAACAAAGAACCAGAATTATAGAATTTTATTTTTTAAATCAGCGATCATTTGTTTTTATTTAAAGAGATGATCGCCGATATTTTAACGTCAGAATTTCACCCTCTGAAGCAACGATTAATTTCGTAGTTTATCATCACTAGCAACAGGGCACCGTAAGAGATTTGCCTCGAACCGGCAGGCCACTTTTATTTTGCTCTGTGAAAAATATTGAACGTGTAGAGCAAAGAGTTAAAGAAAAACCAAAAACATCTAGCATATGGGCATTTCCATGTCATCGTACTCCTATAAAGCGGAGCAATATTTGCAAAAGTAAGAGTAACTGAAACAAAATTAGATCTTTATGTTCCATTTAAAGGGTACTTTATTTAAAAAAAATAATTATATTCGAATCATTGTTGTCTAAAATATCCAGAAAAATAAGAATATATCGTACGTGACATAATATAGAAGTGACTTTGAGGTATATATGGAAATATGAAAAAATCTTCGAATCTTGGAAGGTATTTTTCTTTTTTTAATTTCTTACACTAAACCAAATATTTTTTATTTAAAATCCATCATACTTAATTGAAAACAATCTTTAAATGATTTTATAATAAATTCAATTTAATATCGTTCGTGACATATCGTACGTGACAGATTTTTCTCTAATAGTATTCTTAGGTAATAAAATTTATATTATGTTAAGAAAAAACAGTTAAATTCTAAAGTAGGTGCTCTTGCGACTGTTCAAATACGAATGACGAACACAAATAATGTTTTTGTACTACGTACGTGACATTAAAATAATATCCAAGGGAAATAAAAAAAAAATACCGCTAATCGGACTCTATATTTTCTCTTTGTTTATGGACCTTGTTAATTGTTGTTGTAGTTGATTGCCATTCTTTAAAATAAGTCAAAGTGATTATCAGATTAAACTCTTATTATTGCTCTTAAAATAATTTAATAAGCTCTTAATACCTGCGCATAGTAAAATTGGAGTTGTTTTTCTTTTATCAATAAACTTATATTGAAAAACTTTCAAAAGTTTTTATTTTTTCAGTCGTGGTTGACATATTTATGGAAATGTCAATATGGCGTTCTGCTATATTTTGTAACTACATATATGTATAAGATGGAATTAGGGCGATATTTAACACCCGTAAATCGGCAACTTTTAAATTTTGCAGGCCAGAAATGAAATCAACTTTATTGGAAATCTGATTATTATAATGAAGGTAATTTTTGTTTAAATGGCTTTGTTTATAAGCAGGACTGTAGCTTCTGTGGTTTTAAAAATTCAAGAGCCATTCATCAACCCTTTTAGGTGTACAGTTTGGTTTGGCATTAAATCTAAAAATGATAATGAAAGCGCTGTAACCGTAAATAAAGAGCGGAGGTGGTTTATGACAGAAATTTTTTACTCCAGCTCTTGAAAACAGATCTGGGATGAGGTTTCAGCACAAAAAAGCCACTGTCCACACTACCCGAGACACAATAGCACTTGTGAGGAAATTTTTTGGAAGAGAATAATTAAAAAAAATAGGAAATTAATTGACCGAAGCATTCGCTACATTTGTCAGCTCTCACCTTCTTTGGGGTTATTTGAAGGAGTAAGTATATATAAACTACTATACAATCTGTTACAAAAAATTCGGGTGGTATAAAACGAGCTTAACACTGCGAAGCAGAAAACGGTGGTATTTTAGGTGACATTATTTTCCATACTTAGAGTACAGAAATTTACATTTCGTATATTTTATAATTTGAAAAAAATATATATATATATATGTACATATGTATAAACGAAAAAGTTATTAAATTCTTAAGCCCCATGATGACTCTTGGCCTACTCTGTATTAATAATTAAATCTTCAAGCATTTAAAAAAGTACTAATGACAGAATTTAATACTTACCAGTAGCACTAGTTTGTGAATCATAATGAGCATTACGATGTAAACCAATCTGATGGAGTTGTTGTCTACGTTTTCTTCTGGAGTGATAGAGTATGCATAGGAGACAAATTAGGAACGAGACGACGAGAAGTGTTGTTATAATTAGAACGCCGTGATCCTCCGCTTGCGCTTTTGTGATACCTTATATGATGGATTTAAAAATTTGGTTTTTTTTATTTTTATTTTTTTTTGTATAACAGTACAAAAGGATTTAAGAGGCGAAAAATAAAGAAAATTTCGAAGAAAAAACAAAAGAAGAGAAAAAATCAATTATTAATTTAAGAAATTTAAATATTTTGCAGTAATAATAATACAGATTAATTATATAGATTATAAAATACATAAAGATTTCTTACAAATAATGTATTTGTTGTAATAAAATTTTTTAAATAAAAATTAAATTTTTGTGTTAAACATGTGCAGTTTGTGTTTTAAGTTAATTTTTTGTGGTGTTTTTTTTAATTGTTGAATTTTTAGTTTTTAGGATTTAAATTTTAAAGCATTACTAAATAGTTTTTTAAGTTTTGTTTATAAATAGCTTCATAATGAACAAATATTGTTAATTTTTTCTTTACAATTTTTTTAAAATAAATTGTTATACACACAAAGTGCTATTACGTTTTTTCATTTTTCACAAGAAACATCAAAATTATTAATATTTCAACAAAAAATGTGCATTTAATTAGTTAAGACAATCACGTGCGCTGACTTATTACTTTTATGATTACACATAACTAAATGAATGGACGTATGTATTTTAAAACAACTATTCTATAACAATTTCAGTTCTATGACAAACACTGGAATTATCATGAAAAATCTATTTGATTAGATTGATTAGCAGGATTTAGCAAATGTTCAAGCAAATGTTTATAAACAAGAAAATGAAAGATTTCTGAACATTCTAAAATGACAAAACTACCAGAACTTTTTTTAATATTTTAGTTTTTTAAAATATTATGTAAATTTCTTCGATCTTTCTTATATAAATATATTGTTTTTATTTCTTCGAGCTAAAGATCACTTTTTTTATAAAAATTATTATTTTATTCCGATATTTCGCTACCACATTGGGTAGCTTCTTCAGGGAAAGTTTTAACAATTTATAACAATTAACGATTAAAAATTCTCATAAAAAAGTGATCTTTAGCTCGAAGAAATAAAAACAATGGGCCAATTCAAAGTGGTTGCATATCAGTCATATTTGTACTATTTCATATTATTTTATGCACGCATAAAATTTTTGTTAGTAATTTCCATACAAAGAAAATAATAAGACTTTACACATTTGTTTCCTATGTATAAGAAATTGTTTATGTTTTACTTTTAACCATACTGTCTCTCAGAGAGAATTTCTTCGCTTCTCACCTCAGAGAGAATATTTTCTATTTTCTTCTTTCCTGTATACATACAATTTTTAACAGCGTCATCTCTTTGTCTTTTTCTTGTATTAATACATAATTTGTTAACAAAAGGTGTTCAAAGTCACTAGTCATATTAATATGAATTATATGACATAGTACAATATGAGAGTCTACTTTGAATTGGCCCAAAATATTTTAGTTTTTTTTAATGAATTTATATGTATGTATATGAAGGCTATAGTTTAAAGATGTTGAAAGGTTTTTGTTTTATTTTGTTTAACAAATCGGATACTTTTGAAAAATAATTAAAATGAAAGCTGTATTGAGTAATTTTATGAAAATGATTGATCTAGAATGTTGTTAACAAGTTAAGTTTTAAGCAACCGTTTGAATGCTTTTGAATTAAAAAAAAATTATTTAGGAAATTAATGTTAAGGTCTTCTAAAATCCTCATACAGAATTAGAACAGAACCAACAGCTCTTTAGTTAAAATAGTTTTTTGCAAAAGTATTGTTTAGTACTTAACCCTGCGGAAATAATGATTAGTAAAAAGCATTAATATAAAGCTTTGTTGCTGTCCAGCCTTCCAAAAGGACCGGTGTCTAAAGACACCGAATGAATTGTTTAAAATATTTTGAATTCATTTGCACACCATTTATGACAAACTTTTTGTGGATTTCGGGAGTCATAAAGAATGGCTTTTCTGGCACCATTGATTTAGAAGTCATGAAAAATGTAATTCACATTGAAGTAGTGCAAAATTTGTTTGCAGGATATATATGGGCCGATTACTAAAAGCTTTTAAAGCACAGTTAAATGTAAGCATTATAAACGCTATGTTCTTTTTTTACAAATCATGCCTATTGTAAGCAGGTTTGTAATCATTTGAAAGTATTCTTTTTTACTGTATTATTTTTGACACCAAAAGTTTTTATTTCATAAGAATTGGGCCCCAGTTCTCGTTCTGTGAACTAGGTAGTTTATAAGTGAGTTTTGTTATGGGTATACCGAAGACATATTTTTTCATCGGTAATAGTAGGTAATCGTATTTCGGAGAGAACTTTTTCGTTTATATTTTTTATATATGACGTTTTTTATTTGAAATAATTTAGAGAAGAGAGAGAAATTTTTCTCTCTTTGGACTTTGATAGCTGTAGTTTAAAATTAGTGGAGAAAAAAAAAAATAATCAGCTGATGAATCAAAAATTTATAATCTCACATTTTCAAAGAACGAGAGTTGACATCCTGATAGAAGTATAAATTATTATCAGGAAACATTTTAAAATCGGGTTGTATAAAGGGCATTTAAAGCTGCTTGTATAAACAAACACCCTTCAGATTATTTGAAATATCAAACAATTTTTTGGTTAAATACATTTCTTATAATTAAACAATTATTTTTGTTTAAAGCTCTTTAAAAGCTCAATGTTATCAACTAGTCGTATCATTAAGATCAAAAAGTTATAAGATACTTTCCAAGGCATGTTCATACAGGTGTATGCAACGACGAATTGCTATAACAAAGCAACTTTTTAGTGGATATTTTCTGTCAAGGCGAATTTTATATTAGGGATGGAAAAGTTGCTCTAATCTTTTTTATTTTAAATTAAAAAAAAGTATATACATTTGTGAAGTTTATGATAAAAGGTGTAGAGACAATAAATATAAAAAAATTTAATTACATTTGTTATCAAAAAAAGTAAACTAAAGTAATTGTTCAATACCAAAACGAAAATCTTATTTTCCATCCCTGCATAAATAAATTTAATCAAGGCGAACTCAACGAATTCCCGATAAGCAGTTGCGACGAGATTACATGTATGAATATGCCTTGATATTTTCTTTAATAAATGTTATTTTACGGCCAAATTAGTAATGTTTAATAAAGTGTTTAACAGAAACACAAATATTATAAAAATTTTTGGTACTTATATTCAAATTAATTTGTGAGTAAAAGTTTTTAAAATGATCTTGGTGGCAGTGTCAAATGTTAAAGAGTTGGTTTTTGTTTTAGAAATAAATGATATTTGTACAAAAATTAAACAAATTTAATAAATAAAAATAAATGATTAATTTGTAAAGTATTTTGTTAAAAATAGAGAGAAAGACTAGAAACTCACGTGTTTGAAACGTTATTTTGTGGTGATAAATTTTTAATTTTATTAATTTAAAAATGAATTTTCAGTTCGCAAAATAAACTGGTAATAAATTACTAAATTAGCAATATGTTCATAATATAATTTGTTTAAAGTTTTTCATTTTTCTTTTTCATCATTCAAAAATTAAAACTAAAGCCATATATTTAAACAAATTGCTAAATTAATAATTTGTAATAACATTGATATTGAGTGATTTGAAATTGTTCCGTCACCTGTGTTTTATTTATTGTTTTTGTTAAGAACATGATTTTTTTTTTTTAATATTTTTGTTGTTTGTTTTGGCAGGAAAGAAAAAGTAGAAGAATAAGAGTAGAAAAAAACAAGAAAAGTAGAAGAATACACATTTTATTGTATGTAGAAGACAGGATATAGAATAGACAGGAAGAAATATAGTGTATAGCGGATAAGGGAATATGTTTTATTTGTTTTAAGAATAGAACGGTAAAGGAGGAGAAAAGTAAGTAATAGAAAACTTTATTTGTATAAAATAATGATTTCGGTTCTAAAAAATTGTCATTAAAAAGATGATTGATTTAGAAAGTAGACAACTAAAACTACATAATTTTAATTTAGTGTAAAAGAGACAAATATTTAATGAAATTATTTAAAATAACTTTAAACGATCTAGAAAAGGTTATTAAAATTTTCAAAGCTAATGGTGATTCCAGGCCCGCCCTGTGTGTTACAGCCGTAAATTGTTGTGTAGCTGTCAAAAGTTGTCATGCCCGTACCATATGTATGAAGCAAACGCACATAGCGTGACGTCAACGCTTTATAATTTTAAAAGTCGATTTTGACAGAGCGTTAATAATTAAACGAAATTGCGCCGGTTAAAAATACGCCTTAAAATTATATCTACAACAGTAACAGTAGTTTTTAACACAACAATAACATTTTGGTTTGTTCGCAATTGTAAGTTCTTTAAATTAAAGTATGACAATACTGTTGAGCAAATCATTCTCTTAAAATAAGAATAAGAAAGAAAAATAATTTACCTCGGGACTAAATTGCTACACATTTGAAATATTTATTTGTACTATGAATTACGTTACTTCCGAATTCTGTTTGAACATTTAAGTAGTGAAGTTGGCTGCAAAACCAGTGCTATTGTTTTCTTTGCTTTTGGAATGACATTTTATCTATTTTAAGGTCTCTTAACCGATGTTATCTCTATTTTTGTCTCAATTCAGTAAGTTTTATTACAACATTACTTTTTATGATACAACGTCAATGCTTTTATTTAAATATTATATTTCTTTAAACATATTGGGCAGGTATTAAAAATCATGAATAATCATGAGAATATGCTATTTTAAAAGTGCAAAAATTTAAACACTTTCTGATATTCTTTATTTCAAAAACTTTTGAAAATTTTTAAATATGTTATTTAAAGTATAAAAACGGTATTTTTTTAGAAGTTGATAACCTAAAATCGGCAACACTGTTTACTATAGTTCAGTTGTTTTGGTTTGACAATTCGTTTGATTTTTAATTGTTAAAATTTATTTTGCTCATTTATTTAAATAAATATTTTTGATCAATAAGTATGTAAACAAATAAAATTTGGAAAATCCTTAAAATATTGTTTATCTAAAAGAATCACTGAATGAATCGATAACTTTGCGGAATATTAAATTTCTTTTTACAACATTTCAATATAAAGGTATGTATGTTGCATTGAAACAATTATAAATATTTAGTGGTTACGCTTATTAAAGCGAATATTTACCAAATGTGAACCTATTATTATTTACTCTACCATTTTTTCCCTTAAAAGTTTCGTTTTTTCCTTATATCTAAAAATGTATCATACATAATTGGTGAATTCCAAAGAAGTTCTATCATGTCGTATTGTCATGTCGTCATAATTTTCTAAACGATTTAAAAATATGTATTCTATGTATGTATTTAAAAAAAAAAAATTTAAATCATTTTAAAATTTTAAAGAGATGCGATATTATGAAAATACGACTGTATACCTTGTGAATTCAAGAAATATATATGAGAGTTTTTTTTTAAAACATGGATTTAATATTTTAATATTATAATAATTAACTCTACAAAAAGGACAAAAACTCCTAAATACTTAATCAAAAAACAAAATTTTAAATACATAAGAATATCGAGTGCAAATATAAAAGATTTACATAAATAGGTACACAGAATAAGAAAAAAAGTAAACAACTCTGAAGAACAACTAGAACAAAGAAAACATGCATTAATTACAATTGTTTGTAACAAAAATCAGATTTAAAAAATCATTTCCTATCGAAAGGTAATAAAATTACTTATACAATATGGCCCAAACACAACACAAACATGATTGAACCGAATTACTGTGTGTTTGTTTTAGGTGTAAGGATTATTCCAAGCATGGCGTAGTGGGTTTAAGTTGGACTGTACGCATTACACTGGTGGTTATAACAGATCATCAGTAGATCTTTTAAACAAATTCTTGTAAAAGTTTAAAATGTTATAAGCTTTATTTTTAAATTGTCATTAACAAAATGAGAATTCAAAACTAAAACAAAAAACTATTAAAAAAATTCCTCAAAAACCCAACCAAAAATTTTCCCTTTTTATTATTATAAAATTTAATAATTTCTTTCACGTTTTTTAAAAGGGAATGAAAGACCGCATTAATATATTGAGTTTTACATGTCAACCTTTATTAAATATTTTATACTTAAAAAGCGCGCATGTGACCTTAAATGCCTAAAAGCGCAGAATGTGGTTATATAAAAACGCGTTATGAGGACTTTTAACGTAATTCGTTATACTTAATCTTTGCTTCTTGCGTTCTTGTTAGACTTGCTATTAAATCGTGCTTGCTAAGAATTATTTTATAGTTTATTTTCGGAATGATTTGCCTCTAAACGAACTCAAAATTAATTTAAAATGTACATTGTTCTAAACCCACTTTTTCTGGCCAAAAATTATTTTGTTAATACATATGTACATATATCAGTTATAATAAGTTAATATAACAATACTTCTTCGAAATATAACAAAATTAACAATAATGTTTCAAATAATTTATAAATGGTTACGTTCTACTTTAAATTCTCCTTTGTCATTGATATCTACATCCTCATAAAAAATTTGGATCATTAGCACAGGTATTTTTGTAATTTTCTAGAACAGCAGAGAACTTTTACTGCCATAAGTAGGCGCATGAGAATTTTCAGTGCATATCTTTCAGAGATCATATCTTTCAGATTTAGATAGATGTGCTAGGCTTTTAATTGTGTCTTTTAAAATAGCAGCTAGGGTCTTTAATCCATTTTTGCACGCTGCTATAAATAGTGCATGAATTATGATTTGTCTTCATTTGCTTATATGCTAAAATACCTGCCGTTTTATTTCTTTTGTTCAGTCATTTCTGATTGTGTCCGAGCAGCCTCTGAAGAGCTTGGGACTTTGGTACGTACATTATATGTTTCGAGCATTACTTCAGATGCGAGCCGCATGCCATTTCAATACTTAAAATATTAAAAGCAACTTTGGCTTTCCTGTCAATTTTGTCACAACTTAATACAGTGAAGTCGTATTGTTTCTTCTAAATATCATCTTTGGAATCACTTTACATCCAGACATAAAATCATTTATTTTGAAACATTAAAAATAATTGCAGCAAATATTCAAATATTAATATTCTATAAATTCTTTTTGGATTTTTGTTTCGCGGCGGAAAAAATTTGAAAAAAAATTTTTAAGTTATAATTAATTAGGAAAACAAATTTACACAACGTAAGGCAAATATAGGTTTGTCATTTCGTGTAAAATTTCTACAATATTCATTTCCGGCTCCAAAAAGTATATATTATCGGAAAGCTTATGAATGGGGGAGTCAATTGTGCATTGTCCATCTGTTCGTGTGTATGCTGAAATCAGTTTTTTTAAGCACCCCGACATTGGCTAGATCCACAAGTGAATTCAAAATATTAGATATATTTAGGAGTATATCGGTATTGAAAATCAGCACAATCGCTCCATAACTTTCTGCGATATGAACAAATAAACACAACTGCTTCTGTTTTTCCCTTATTTTTACCACAAAAATAAGAAAAATTTTAACCCTAGGAAAATTTACAGAAATGTTCGCGACTATTAAAAGATATTATATGTATACTTTTAGAGATTTTCGTGAAAAATTTCTGGAGAAATCGGTCACTAACTGGCAAAGTTATAAGCAAAAACAATTTGTAATATATATAAAATGTTCAAGCTCGTAAATAATTTTTGGATATGCTAAAGGCACTAAATTATAAACCGTGGTCTCATAAATTATTTCTAAGAAAAACTAATTAATCGGTTTGAAACTAACTAAGATATAAGCACTAAAATACAACTTCGGTTCTTTTTCCTAAAACTTACAAACGAAAATCGATTTTGTTCAGTTCCTATACAATCGAGGGAGCCAATATGGGTATTAAATGAAAGGAGTTGAATAGTGCAAAATAATCGATAAAAAAATAAAAATCCCTGACATAATAGCGGTCAATAACTATATATATTTAATATATCAAAATGTACCTTCTTGATCAACCAATATTGGTTTCAAATATGTAAAAGGTCTTGACCAGTGGAATACAGTCTGAAACAAAATTGCGGAATTTTTAATGATATGGGTATCAAATGAAAGGGACTGACTAGTCGAATACAGTTAACTATGTATAAATTCAAAAACAAAAATGGTGTTGGAAATAATACATTAAATGGCGTCCAACATGAGATTTGAAATTTAGGATAAGGTACAATTTGGTCATTATACCTATGTAGAATGTAGATGGTGAAGGGTATTATCAGATTCGCATTCTTATTTGTTTTTTATCTACCTATGTTTTTTAGCTTTTTAAAAAAAACATATTATAAGAACTCACATTAAACTTGATAATCCACTTGTTTTCTTAATTGCTAAGACACTGAACAAACTTAGGTAATGCTCTGCTCTATAAACACTGAATTATCTGACAATATTAAAAAGTTTTATATTTGTCGCTATACTCATTAACCCAGCAAATAAACAAATAAATATTCTATTGATCTAAAGTATTTTTAATCTCTTTATATGTAATATAAAAAACGTAAAAGAAAAAAAAATATATTTTAGCCAGAAAAAAATGGAATTTTGACCAATGTGCGATATATTAACCCACTTTTCACGTATGTGCCAAGATTTTGAGGAATCTGTAGAAGTAGCTGAAAGAGCATATTTAGTTTATACGGGGGTGTCACTATCCACTGCCATTGTTAATCGCACATTAAAACAATTAATTATTTAATACAATAATAACAAAAACAATAGAAATCCCAGAAATGCAAAAAGTACTTTTAGCATTTACCCATTCATTACCTTTTATAGGATGATGATTATTATTTTTTAAATAAAGGCCCATTATTATAACTTGCCTTTAAAGTTAGTGCTTAAAAAGGCAACTTTGGCTAATTTTAGCAATGAAATGATCTTTAACTATAGTTTGTACTTGAGCAATATCGACTACTTTAAAAGTTTTTAATCTTTTTTTTTGATATAGAAAAATAAGAACAAAAAAATTAAAACTTTAAAAATTTTAGGTTAAAGTATGGCTTTCATTTAGCATTGTGGTAAAAGTATAGACATCCTAACTTTAGCCCTTAGTAAGTTATAATAATGGCTCTAAGTTGTTTACTATTTTTGTAAATAATATTTTTTTTTTGTTAATTGAAAATATGTATATGTGTGTGTAATAAAACATAGTTTAGATATAAAGTACATAGATTTTAGTTAAGTTATTTTATTAGTTAAAAGTTTTAAAGAATATTTGTTAAAAATAATGTTATTTTGGAAAAAGTGTATATCGTCGGGTTCAAGTTTCATAAGAAATTTTTAATTGTTAAAGAATTAAACAAAAAAAAATTAAGTCAATAAATAAAAGTTTTATAAAATAAAACGAAAAGAAGCAAATGAATGAAGAAGAAAACTAAATAGATATTTAATTTAAATAAAAAATTTTTTTTAAGTAAATGTTTTAATTTTCAATATTAAAATTAAATTAAAAACAAAAACATTTTAGAGCTATAAAAACTGTTGAATTTTCCAATGAAAATTTGACAATTTTAGTTTTTTTTTCGTCACAATACAAGTATTTGTTTTAGGGGCTATTTTGTTGTGAAAATTTCAAAGATTTGAAATTTTTTACACAATAAAATTAAATATTGAAAAAGCCCCATAAACCAAATACAATTTTTATATAAAATAAAATAAAAAAATTCAAATAATAAAAAATTAAATAAAAAATGAACTGAACCGTTCGACTCACTCACGACTCACAGTGCAATTCGTCACTATCGTCGTTGGGACCACAATTCTTGACACCGTCACAACGCAACTTGTCCGAAATGCAGTAGCCCACCTCACATTGAAAATGATAGGTGGACTCGCATAGTAAACCAATCGATGGTGGTCCAGGACCAGAGTCCTGTATTTCAGTCCATACAATGCGGAAGCCCTAAATAAAAATGCAAATGCAATTTATCAATCAAAAAGAAAAAAATTTATTTAAAAAACAACTAACCGGTGCACCAACAGTTTTATCACTGGTGGTAAAACTAATACGAGCCGTTTGTCCCGTAGAAATATAATGCCATTGTTCTATGGGCGGCTTTTCGCCACACAATTCTAAAGGCGGCTGATCCGACTCAACATTAACCCAAAGACGTAAAACTGCAGCAGGACAACCACGATCTTTATAAAAAATTTTTTTTTTTTAATTTAATATCAATAATAAATGACATTTAAAATTCTGTGCTAACTTACTTGCTGGATCACCCTCCAATGAAAACTGTTCGAAATGTATTGATAACTTGTAACCAGGTCGGGCGGTCATTAACCAATTGCATGCCATGGAGGCCATGCCACGTCCGGGTGCTTTATAGCCGGCCGGATAGTTGGGTGAGGTTATGATGCCTGAATCTTCAGTGGTAAAGTTGCCACCACAATCGCCAATTTCAGTTTTGGTAGTTTCGAAAAAGTAGCGGGCCTTAAAACCACTTGCCACATTTTCCTGATCGGTATGCAATATGATACGCAGACCCACGGCACCCCTTGGGCTCTCAACGGGGCCGGGCGCTGTCAAACCGCAGTAGCGACCAAGAAAACGATCGTTGTTATCGCGATACACGACGTACATTTCCAACCAATCTTCAAAGCAAATAACCGAACTGTAAAAGACAAATAGGAACCAAAATTTTAACATTTTTGAAATTCTTCACAACTCAAAAAAAAAGCGAAATTTTCTACAAATCAAAAAAATTAACAAAAATATTTTTTAAAAAAAGAGAATTTTTTAAAAAATATTTAACAAAAACACGATTTATTAAATATTATTTATAAAATGTACATTTTTAAAAAATATCTGGCAGAAGAGAACTATTCTAAAATTTTGCAGCAAAATAAAATGTTAAAAAATTCTTTTAATGTATAATTTACATTAAAATAAAAATAATCTAAACAGAAAGTAGAACTTTAAACAAAAATTACGCACAATAAAAAATTTTATGGAAAGTTGTTTATAAAAAAATATGAAAAATTTTTTACAAAAGAATATACTTTGGAGATTTATTAAAAAAAAATAATTATATTAAAAAAAATCTTTTTATAGAATTAAACATTTCCATTTTACGTTCTGTTTAAAGCAAAAAATTAAATTCATCTCTATGAAACTGGGATTTAAAAAAAAAAAAATATGTAAAATTAATTTTAATTTTGTTTTGAATTCTTATTACAAATAAATATTTATTTATTAACTAAAATTATTTCAGCTCAAGGTCTATTAATAATTGAAATAATGTCTTTAATTTGTATTAATTCTTTTAATATTTCGCAATTCTGTTGTGTAGCATCATCAAAAAATTTATATTTGTTTTGATTTTTTTATATATTTTTGTGTGAAAAAATAGTTAAATATTTAAATTAAAAAAAATCAAAATACTAAATTATTTTTATAAAAAAATATTTATTTCAACTTTATATTTTGAATTAATTATAAATCATCTTTTTTCTGGCTCAAGTTCATATATTCTATTAAATATTTAACTTTCTTATAAAGAATTAAATTTTTATTCTATTATTTTAATTTATTATTATTTTATTCTTATTGCTCTTATTTGACCTTTATTTTATAAAATTTTCAATGATTTTTCAAGCTCGAGGTCTTTATAAATATTTGTTGATTTATTTATTATTCAATATTTCGCTACTCCTTTGTGTATTAAAAAAAAACACACAATTTCTTTCCTGAAGATGCTACATAAATCAACAAATATTTATAAAGACCTCGAGCTTGAAAAATCAATTGAAAATTTTATTATTATTTTATTTATTTTAATTTTCTAAATGAAATAATAATCATTTTAGGAATATTTGAAAAATTATTCCGCTATTTCGAAAATGCATTCCACTCGGCTAACACCGAAACAATTTTTAAAATATTCTTAAAATGATGAAAATTTAACTTAAGTAATTAAGAATATGTTTACGGAAGTTAAATAATAGAATAAAAATTTAATTCTTCATAAAAAGAAGAATATTGTATTTTAAATTTATTTTCAATTAGATTAAAAAGGTATTAGTATCCAATCAACTGATTATTTTTTATAAAATTTAGCAGCGGTTCTCCCCATTTTTAATGGTTTGTCTGAGTCTGGCACACTTATTTATTTGATGTTTTTATTTTAAAATAAATAATATGATGTTGCAGCTGGTTTAAAACGTTTAAAATAAAAGCTAAACCGAGAATACCTAAGCTTTTTTTAAAAATAATAAAAATTAAAGAAAGAGATTGTGTGGCATATGCAGCCATATCTTCTATATATATAAAAGTGAAACTCTGTGTGTGTGTGTGTGTTAGCCATAGACTCCGAAACTGTAAAACCGATCGGGCTCAAACTTTGGCAAGTTTTTGTACACATACCAGGGAGTGTTTATGGGTGGAAAAAAGTGGGCGGGGCCACGCCCATAAAAAATTAGTTAGCATTTTAAGCTACTTGCACATGACCGATTTATCTAAAATTTTGCACACATATCGAGCTCTCATGACTAAATAATTTCGTGATAAGAAAAGTGGGCGGGGCCACGCCCCTAAAAAAGTTTTAATTTTGAGTTACTTGCACTGGACCGATGTTTCTGAAACTTTGCACACATATTGAGCTGTCATGACTTTATAATTTCGTGATTAAAAAAGTGGGCGGGGTCACGCCCATAAAAAATTAGTTATCAGTTTTAGCTACTTGCACTGGACCGAATTTTCTGAAAGTTTGTAAACATACTGAGCTGTCATGACTTTACACTTTCGTCATTAGAAAAGTGGGCAGTGACACGCCTATAAAAAAAAGGTATCATTTTGAAGTTCTTGCACTGGACCGATTTTTCTTAAACTTTGCACACATATTGACTTTACAATTTCGTGATTAGAAAAGTGGGCAGGGCCACGCCCATAAAAAAATTATAATTTTTAGGTTTTTGCACTTGATATTCAATTAAAATTAAGAATGCATTTTGATTCATTAAGGGGCGTAGCAACGCGCGCCGGGTTTGGCTAGTATGTATATAAAAACAAAATGAATGTGTTTTTTAATTGTGTTAATTTACGCGATGCAGATACCTTATAAACAACCTTGAAATTAACAAAAATTTTACAAATAATAAAAAAAAAAAAAAATCGGAAATTTTTTAATAAAAGAGAATATTTCAAAGACACATTTTAAAAAATATTTAATATACATATCGCACTCGTTCAACAATACTGTATTAACTCAAAATTTTTTTATTTTATCTTTTTGACAAAAAGCAATACATAACGCTTATGTCTACCTATGGTTAAAAATTCCAATAGTTCTGACTACTCTTTCTAAATTAAATTACATGTTGTGATCTTTTTCTTGCGGAAATCGGTTATTTCTGTGAATCAAGAAAACAAAATTATTTTAAGTTGTTTGCAGTATTGGCCTTAGCAAATAATTATTTTTTCGTATAAAGAGTAGTATTTTGAGTAAAGATGTTGTTTCAATAATAAAAATTTCTTTTGGTCAGGTAGTATTTTGAAATGCAAATGTTTAATTGATTCAGGTTGAATAAATTTGTTGTTTTGATTCGAAATATGATTGTTTTCATGAAATAATGCTTTACTTTTTCTTTGAGTTGTTACTGTTACTGAGTTATTCCTTTTTTATCTGCAGACAATGAACAAATGGGTTTTCTAAATATTGCCAAAATTTTGCTAATGAAAACGTTCTTTAGCATTGAGAAAAAAGTTTTTTGTCTCTCCTGAAAACTTTGAGCTTTTTGAGTTAATACAGTATTGTTGAACGAATGCGATATATAAAAAAAGATTAGAACAAAGTGAAATTTATTAAAGTAATTTGTACACAAAACTTACCCATACGCCCCTGCTGTTGCATTTGAATTGCCATCCGCCTTAATCTTGAAATGATCAAATACAATTGTCACCTGCTCACTGGCTTCGGCCAAGAACAAATACGAGCAATTCGTATCCGACGGATAATTGGATGGATAGCGGGGACTATTTAATTCGCCACGTTTTTTCGAAGAACTAACATAGGTGAAACTACAACTGCCATCAGGCGCCGCAGTACCAGGAATTTTATACTCTGTCTCAAAAACATATCGACCTTTAAAGCCACGACCCTGTAGTTCGCCTGAACTGAAGACCATCGCCAGACGTGGTCCATCACTAACAACGCGTTGTGTTTCATTACCGCACAATTCATAGTCGAATTTATCATAAGCATCAGCCGTTTCCTGACCCTTTAGATAGATTTTTAAATAGCCATCCGAACAGTTGGTCCTAAAAAGTGGAATTGTGTATTTGTATTTTGTAAAAATATATGTATGTATGTAGTTAAAAATTATATAAAAAATGTAGTATGATTTCTGATTTTTTAATATTTTTGTCTTTGTGCCAAAAAAAACTATATTAGAAGCCAATACAAATTTATTCATCAGGTCGTATTGATCCGTCAGCTGATTATTTTTTCTTAGCTTATTTGAAACTTTAGCTGTCAAAGCACATAGATACAAAAAACAATTCTCTCTCTTCTCTTATTTACTTTAAATTTCAGACTTCATATATAAAAAACATAAACTAAAATATTCTTTACGAACTGCCATTATCTGATAAATAAATATGCCTTGATTATATCAACAACAATTTAAAGGTTAGTTCACTACGCCCAAAAAGTCAAGTAGATTCGAAGGAAATTTGTGTTAATAAGATCCTACTACTTGTCAAATAAATTGTAAGAAAGGTGTTTAATCTTACCCTTAGCAGTGAGATATTTAAAAAGATTATTAAGACCTGATCCAGATATCTTACTCAGATCAGTCAGTATAGACTGATAGCACTGAAAAGTCCTACTCTCAGTAGATAAGGCCGAGAATTCTCTGGTGGAGTGAAAATCCGTCGCCCCTTTTCTTACATTCCTAAAACGGCGACAATGGTCGTTACAGTTGACCCACGTGCCTTATGAGTGACTAGTATCCATCAATATCACCAGAAACCTTGAAATATCCCCGTGACTGTTGTTTAAAATTTTACGCTGCAATTCGCGTCAAATCAGGGCAACGACAATCTGGCAATTCTACACGTATCAAGGTTACCCTACTTGTTAAGAAATGCTATGATTACTTTATGAGTTGCTGAGGACACTAATTGTACAATAGTACCCATCAACGTTGCAATTGATTTCGAATTGAACATATTTAAAGCAGATTTTTTTTTATTTTTTTAATTTAATATTTCATTATTCAATTTTAAAAAATAACTAAATATAATTCCTCAGTTTCAAAAAGGCATTAAAGGAGACTCCTGGTAAGGTTGTCCGCCAGGTCATTACCAGAGTGGTCTCTATGCGTAGGGAATCAAACAATGATGATTATTGAAATTCGACTCACACAGGCTGGACAAAACTCTTTTTACATTAGCCAAGCAGCTTAGACGTAGTAGTATAGGAGTTTAGTGATAGAAGTGCCGCCTGACTGTCTATACAATTGGCAGTATTCCCACGAACATTGTTTCTATATATGTAGTATCTTACATGCTTCCAAGATAACAAATATTTTCGTGTGATATACGCTGCAACCATCCAGTAGTCAACGTGAGATATATAACATAAATTCATCGGAGAACACTTTTTAATCTGGTGTGAAAGTTACTCAAAAGACTACCCCTACCCCATTGCTACCTGTATGGCGTTACCACCCTAAATGTTATATCAAAGTTTATATGTGGAGTAGCGTACTCATTGGACTGGTTGAGAACTGGAGGTTATTTGCTAAGAATGCTCTCATATCTGTTTGTCTTCGATCTGCACCATCTGCACGTATTAAACCTAGAGAAGAAATGGTAATTATGTGAACAAAAATGGGAGCGAGGTTCCGTGAAGTATTTAGTGCCTTTGAAGGACAAGTTCATAATGCGCCACTAATTTCTATTCAAGCAGAGCTCTGTGTTGCTAAAAAAATACAACTGCGACGAACTACGAATATTCATCATAAAAAAGTATTTGTTTTTATGATAATACACACAATCATGGCGTCGGACGAAATTTGCTATATGCGGCGAAAACTGTATTTCTTACATCGGCGAACGATTAAGAAAATAATAAAAATGGCCATATTTGGTTGCAGTTTTTAAGTGTTTTAGTTAAAAAAATTTAAATTTTACTTTTAAAATTGTTTTATTTTTATTTTATAGTATTTTATGGCATAATTAACTATAGAAATTGTTTTTAGTTGTGTTTTATTAATGTTGAACTGGTTATTTTTGTTTGTTTTTTAGTTAAATACATGTTTACTGAACCTACCTAATATCTCCTTCGCAAACGTTTATATATAAACAGAATAGATTTTTCTGTAATACATGTAATTTTAATGATAATCAACAAGTTGCACTTCTTTGAAAAAATTTTTTTTAATATTTTTCCTTTCTTCGCACAAACAGTTAGTTTTCGTTATTTTGTTTAATACGACAAATTTATACATTCAATTTTAACCTACAAATTTGTCGTGTTGGCAGAAATTTGTTGTTTGTTCTGGTTGTATTCCTGCTTATCTTAGTTGAACTTAAGGTTTGTAATTAATATTAATTATCATTATTTGTCTCATTAAATTTTTTTATAAAAGATGTGGCACATATCAAATATGAATATTTTTTTGAAGAAATCTCATCTCCCAAAGCTTTACTTTCACTCTCTGAAAAACGTTTTTTTATAAAATGTAATAATTCCATGAGGGGATTCTTCCTATAAAAATTATGGGTCTTGTTAGCCTGTAAGGGGGAGTTTAGCTTCTTTCATTTTACTTCAAACGTATTGTATTGTTTTGACATACCATTTACATTGACTTGAAGTACAAAAATCAATGTAAATGTACGTTAATCTAACAACTATATTTTCATTGTTTTAAATGAATTTTCGTTTAAATATTTGCACACAAACTTAATTCATTTTAGTATTAGTTAAAAAAAAATCTAATTTTACTTACTCTTTATCCTTATCTTTACTCTCTACTCTGGGTATATTGAATGCTGTAAATTCTAAACGTACACGTTCCAAATGTTGAGCATCTTGCATACCATAAATGAAATATCTTAAAAAACGTTGAAACAGTTAAACATTTACATAAAATATCATTAATAATAAGGCTATTAATTCGTACTTACCTACAAACAGTTTTCGGTATATATGGATAAGGGTAGTTTGGCGAGAGTACAAAACCTGTCGACTCCTTTCGCGACAATATCTTTTGATCACATTCTGAGCCACGTATGTGAATGCCATCATTTTCACCTTTAAGTTTTGTTTTTGTTTTTTTTTTCAAATTACAGACAAATTATTTCATTACATGCAAATATTTTTGTCCAGGAGCGAAATATTCGTTGTTGCATTGTTCAGAGAAATTGTTAAGATTTTCGGGAAATGGAAGTTTTAATTTCAGTGAGTATAGAATCGTTTGATTTTTAAGTTGGTTAGATCAAATGGTGTATGTGTTTGTAACAGATTTTGTAGGTAAAGTTTTGGAAAAGAAAATTTACAATTAGTTTTGTTGTTAAAGACCAATTAAACAAAAGTTTAATAAAATAAATTACAAAAATGTGTTCGTTCGTTTACCAAAAAGTATTTAAAATTTTTAACTAAACGTTGTTAGATTGCATTCGTTTACAGATAAAATTCAATTAAAAACGAAAACATTCTGTTTAAGTCCAGCAAAAAATATTAAAAACTTTTAGTGAACGAATGAACAAAATATAAAGTATAAATAATAAACTAAAAAAAATGAAAGGAATGCATCAATAATACTCGCTCGTTTTTTTATTTTCAAAAAGTATAACACACACATACATGAAGCTAAAAAATGCAAATCAAAATAATTTAACGGCTGAAAACTTTGATAAATTAAAGTTAATTCAAATATTCTTTTGTTTATAAGATATTAACAAATTCAAACTTGGTTTTAAAAAACGAAGAAACTTTATTTAAAAAAATATATGATTTTCTTTTTATTTTCTCTTAAATACTTGCTGCTTTTTTGTCTGCGTAAGGCGAAGTCATATATATACGCTGCTCATGGTAGGGTTAAAATAAATTTTTATTACTGGCAAACAATATACCGACGAAGTGTAATATAATATATTGTACAAAAATCATGCATTCCACTAGCTCTTTTGTTAGTTGGTACTACATAAGAGATTCAAAAAGTACCGTTTACAGTGAAGTTTTATGGTGGAAAGTTTAAATACGATTGCAATACCATTAAGAAATGATTTTTGTAACTTCGTTTTTTTAGAGAAGAAAATGTGAACAAAAAACTTATTTTATAAAGCGTCCGCCATCTAAGATTTTTTTAAACTACTGCTTATTTCTTGAATGGTAACACTTAGCTCATGTCTGATTTGACAGATAATTAGTTTTATCCTTCCGCTGGAAGAATATGGTTGTGTATACGCTTGAACAACGCTGGGAAATATTGCGACATTACTTTGGCCGGTTTTGCCAAAAATCATCTTTTCAGATGAAGCTCAGTTTGATCTTGGCGGGTATGTAAACAAGCAAAATTGTCGAATTTGGGGCACAGAACACCGAACGCATACATTGAAAAGCCAATACACCCAAAACGAGTCACTGTTTGGTGCGGATTTTGGTCTAGAGGCATAATTGGGCTATTATCAAGGAGTGGCCGTTACAGTCAATGGCGATCGTTATCGGGCCATGTTGAACGAATTTTTGTTCACAAAAATTGAAGAGGAGGATACTGGCAACATTTGGTTTCAACAGGACGGCGTTACGTGCCACACAGCCAAAGCTTCACTTTTTTATAGCATTTTCAAAAAAAAAAGAAGTTATTTGGCCGACCCTGTATATTCTTAACAGATGGACACATGTTAAAATAATTTAATTTGCAGTCCTTTAAAATGGTACAAATATTTCGTAATCTTTTTCAAAGATGTTAATAAATTTAATTATAAATTTTAAATAATAAAAAAAATGTTAAAATATTGTAAACAAGCAGCTACTTATGATTCTTAAACACATTTTGCTTTGGAATTAGCAAACTACAAGATTTTAAAGTGACCTTTAGAAAAGTCGACATCGTACGATGTTAAAGGTAGGGGATTTGTAATATAATTTTTTTAATGTTTGTGATTAAATTATTTTATTCTTGTGGTAAAATAAAAGCTACTGAAATCAAAACACGAAGAATGTATGAAAATAATTTAAAAATTAAATATAAACTGCATAATTGTACCATTAAAGTTTAAATTAAAAAAAAAGAAAAAAATTAAGGCTTCACGAAAAGCCCCCCAATGAAATAACGCCCAGGAAACAACCCCCAATGAAGTAAACCCCAAAAAATTTGAAATAACACCCAAAAACAGTGAATGAAATAACATCCAAAAATAAATGAAATAAACCCCAAAGCGAAAACGAAACAACCCCCAATATTTGGGAGTTATTTCATATGAAATAATATCAATATAACAACTTCGAAAGTGTGCCAGCATTCATAATCAATTTTTTTTGGTGAAAGAACATACAAAGCTCGTTTAATAGTGACTACTTTTGGTTTTGTAAATGGACTAAGTCCAGTGCAGTAAATTTCCCTTATACGATGGAAGCAATTTCAGATCAGCCACCAACGAGTTATCCTAAAACTTGCTTGCAAATCCAACTCATGGGAGACGTTATTATAGTTACAATATTGTAAAGAAGGCAGTAATTTTCTGTAATAGAGATGTAAGGAAGTATGGACAAAGAATTATTTAATATTTCCAATATATTTATCTTTGAAACCCAACTACCAAAAAATTATTTTCATGTACATACATACATAAATAATAAACTTAATACATTATACGCAAGAAATGATAGTTAAAACAAAATGGTTGCTCATGAATTCAAGATGGAGAAAATATACGTTGTATGTATAAATGCTGCCAGTTGGTTACACTTATTATGGTTCCACTGCTTGGCAGAAGTGGAACCAACTGCCGATTACTTTTGATTAAGGGAAAACAATCAATATTGTCGTCCGTAGACTAATTTCGTAGTCTATCACGAAGGTCGCACCATCCAAATCCAGAACGTTATCATTTATGTATTTGAAAACATATTGTAATATATTCACAGGCTAAAAGTTAAAAGGCCTATTTTTATATAATTTATTTACAAACACCCCCAAAAACCAAAAGCTTTAAAAATGAAATAACCCCCGAATACAAAATGAAATATCACCCAAATTATACACGCTATGAAACAAGCCCCGAATTTTAAAAATTTGTTGGGTGTTATTTCATTGGAGATTATTTCATAATTTGAAAACCCCAAATGAGAAATGAAATAATTTCCAAAAAAAATGAAAGACGGCCCAAAAAAATTGGGAGTTTTTCATATGAAATAACACCCAAAAATGTATGAAAAAAATTTGGAGAATATTTCATTTCCCGTTTGGGCGTTATTTCATTGGGGGGCTTTTCGTGGAGCCAAAATTAATACATAATTATAATGATAATGACGAAATAATAGACACAAATAATTAATATAGATTAATAAAAAGTAATTGATATTCTGTACTTACGTATAAAATCTAATTTAACAAAACTTTCACTAAATTCATAAATTCCTTTAAAACCACGATTTTGAGTATTTGCCGTACGTGACAAAGTAAAAAAATGTACAAATAAACTTGATTCGCTAGAATATAAAACTAAATTTCTTTGCTGTCCGCAATATGTACCAATTAATGCTGATGAATTGTCGGGACCATCATAAACTTTAACATAATCGAATGGGCAGCTAATTTTTTACACATTAATAAAAAAACAATTATAATTGAAAATTTCATGAAATTTTGTCAATTTTGCTAAAGAAAGTTAAAGAAAAGCATGTCAGAAACACCTTAAAGTATACTTTGTAGCGTATATTCTATTCTTATTGATATACAATATAAAAAATATACTTTAAGTTGGCTTTCCTTGAATATTCGGTTGCACTTGAGTGCAGCATTTTTTATTAACAACAGCTATTAATGGTACTCACTGTGGTCCACCAAAAAACAGATCAAAATCACGAAATTCTAATCTAACTCTTTGATTTGATTCACCCAAAAACTGATATGTACAAGACATATCCTTGGGATAGGCACCCGGATAGGTTGGCGATATTAAAACGCCCGTTTTATTTATACTCAAACTGGGTGTTATTGTATAGGAACATGGCGAACCAGCTATTGGTATACCAATTTCATATTCCGCTATTAAAAATGTGAAGAAAATAAAGATTAAAATTTTGTTAAATAATTTTAACACAAAATATTATAAATTTTTACATGTTGGAGATTAAAAAAATGGTAAAACTGTTTAACATTACTTACATGCATTTATAAATCGAAATGTGCCTTCGAATAGATCGGGTGTTGTGATATTTTTATTGGTAAAAAATGAAATGGCAACGGCACGATACATGGAAATGCGTTGCCTAGGTGGTATTGTACCACAATAACGGCCACCAAATGGTGAATTGATCAGTTCTGCTGGTTCCGATGATTGCACTTCTGAGTATATATCCATATACTCATGAACACATCTGAAAAGTAAAGAAAAACAAAACAAAATGAAATATATTTTAGCATGTACAATAGATTGTTGTTTTATTAGAAAGAAAATTTATAAAAAATGTATTTATTTTAAAGCAAAAATTAATAATACAAGTTTAAAAATTAAAATTTATATTTATTTTGTTGTTGGATTTGAGCATTTTACTGGTGCTTATAACAGATCACCATTTTTTTTTTTTAATTCTTGAAAAAGTTTAAAATGTTATAAGTTTTATTTTCAAATTTTCAATAACAAAATGAGAATTCAAAAATAAAACAAAAAACTAAAAAAAACTTCCTCAAAACCAACATTTTTTTCTTATTTAAGTATTTTGTTTTTCTAATCCATTCAACATTTGGCTATAATTCAGTAAATTATTAATAATTAAAATTTATTTTAAAATAAAAAGAGATTTTAAAAGTGGAAAATTTTCTATCAAATAAAAATTTATTGAAAATTATTAAAAGGAAATCTTATTTATCGAAAATTACTTTAATAGAGATTTTTTTGGAAAGGCTACAAAAACGTTTTTATTTAATATATGTTAACCCAATTCACTACCTATTGTATTAGTTGTACGTTGTAAAAAATTCACTTAATACTATATTCACACACGCGCCTTAATTGCCCATTTATAATATTATTGCAATTAAAGGCCTTATTGAGCTCAATTTACCGTACTAAAAATTATTTTCAAATTGAGCAATATATACTTAATTGTTTCATTTATTGTCTAAAACTCGAAATACAACTCTTGAGAAGTATGTTCAGTGAGAAGAAAATTCTGTAGGTGGCATTTCTAATGTCAAATAAATAAATATACAAAAAATAAAAATTAAGAAAATGGAAAATGTTCGAAGAAAATTTTAAAAAATTTTAAAATAAATTCAAATACATACATGTAAGTATATATATGTATAAATAAAGGGTGTCCCAACTAGAACGCAATTTTTAAATTTGGCGCCATTCGAAGTGTCATTGTTTGACATTTGAACAATTGTTATTGTTTGCTAGTAGAAGGTACGAGGTTAGTAAAAATGGAGCGCTACACGAATGAACAACGCATTCTCATTGTGAAATTGTTTTACCAAAATGGTGAAAGTTTTGCGGCTACAGTTCGCAAATTGCGATCAATTTGGGGTCACAATAATGCTCCAAAAGAGACAACGGTAAAGAGATTAATGGATAAATTTGCTAAAACTGGGTCTGTTAGTGATGTAAAGACAACAATGCGCCTTCGACCAGGTCGATCGACCGAAAATGTCGCAGCTATACGTGATGATGTCGCTCAAACTCCATCCACCTCAATTCGACACCGAGCTCAGCAAATTGGTGTCTCTAAATCCACTATGCAGCGAATTTTGACGAAAGATTTGCATCTTCATGCATATAAACTTCAATTGACTCAGGAACTGAAGCCAGCTGACCATGGACAGCGAAGGGAGTTCGTTAATTGGGTATTGGAGAGACAACATGAAAATGCTGATATTGCCGATAAAATCATCTTCAGTGACGAGGCCCATTTCCATCTTGATGGCTTCGTCAATAGGCAGAATTGTCGCATTTGGGGTGAGGAAAATCCTCGAGTGATTCACGAGAAGCAAATGCATCCTCAACGTGTCACTGTGTGGTGTGGTTTTTGGGCTGGAGGAATCATTGGACCTTTTTTTTATGAAAATGAGGCAGATCAAGCGCAAACAGTCAATGGTGTTCGGTATCGTGCCTAGAATTGAAGAAATGAATGTGGAGGGCATGTGGTTTCAACAAGATGGCGCCACATGTCATACAGCCAGAGAAACAATTCAATTGCTGCATCAGTCATTTCTCGGTCGTGTTATTTCGCATTTTGGAGACCAGAATTGGCCGCCTAGATCGTGTGATTTAACAACTTTACGTCAAGTGTCATTTGCTTAAGCAAACAGCGGCACTGATCGTACTTTGCTTAAGAAAATAGATTTTCATTTGATATGTACGCACTGTTGCAATATTTAGTCAGTTTCTATTAATGTTATCATTTGTTTTTCAAATTAGAGAAAAAATTTATAAATTTTTTGGTTTATGGTAAAATATTTTTTTAAATTTTACACATTAAATAATAATTTTCTGACAATATCGATATACGGAAAAAAAGTTTTTGCAAAAGTACAAATATTTGCAACTAATCATTGTAAGTGTTTAAGTTTAAAAAGTACAATATATCCACCGACAAGTCTTCAAAAATTTGCTTAAGCAATTGAGAGACTTTTCGTTGATTTTTGACAGTAGCTTAAGCCAGCAAAAGCATAATATAGTTAGGCCTTAAGACATAATAGCACTTTAAAGTAAAGTTTTTGGATAGCGAATAATTTAAAGAAATTTGAAAATTAATTGGCCAGCGCATTTGTCAGATTTGTCAGCACTCGATTATTTTCTTTGGGATTATTTGAAGGACCGAGTATGTGTGAGACAACCCTTGAACCTAAGGCCAACATTGTTGCATAAACTTAAGCGCTACTTCCACAAATTTTGAAAGATTTTATGAAAAATCCTCTAAAACGAGCTTATTATTACGGAGCTGAAAAAGGGGATCATTACAGCGTCATTATTTTCCATAGTTTAAGAAAAAAAATTCCATTTCGTATATTTAAAACTTAAAAAAAATAATAATAATAAATAAAATGGAAAAAATATATAAACGAAAAAGTTTTTAAATTTTTAAACCTCATGGTGACTTTTGGCCCACGCTGTATAGCTAAAGAATGGGTATAGAATTCTTTTTTATTTTTTTTGAACAGTATTGCCAAAAGTGCTTAACAAAAGGAAAATGTATTTTAAATTATTTAAATATTGTACATAACGAAAATTCTCTAAAAAATTATGTTTTCGGTGACATACAATAACTTGCATAAACGTTATGACATTTTAAAACGTGTTTGAATGTAAAACAAAAATGTTTTATTTTAAATGCAGGTTTCCTTTGCAGTCCTTGGTTTTGTTGACAGTTTTCTAATGAAAAATATTTTGCTTCTCATATTGTTTCTGTTTATTTTTGCTTTAATTTCACGCGCAAAAGAGCACGTTGACATATTTGTTTATCAGCAGAACACACAATCTTGTATAATTTATTAATTTAAATAGTAATAGAAAGATATACATATAATAACATATATAACATATTATGCTTGTTATATTCTCGAAAATATTTAAGTATGTATGTTCTTTCTAGTAACTATAGGCAAATGTATACAGTACCGTGCAATGTGTTTGCGTGGCAATACAATTAAATATGTAGTTTGAAAAGTCAATTCAATTTAAAAAAATTAACGAGTGGAAATGGTTGCGGGCATATGACCACCGCAACGAAGCGCATTCTGAATGTCCAATTGCGGGCTAATTTTCGAGCATTGTTGGTCGTATATCACGAATCAAACTAGTTATGTTGGTCTCCAAGGCATCAATTCTTGCTAGTTTATAAGTACAACAGTGTCTTTACTGTACCTCACAGAAAATAGTCCGAAGAAGCGGAATCGCATGATCTGTGAGGACTATTGGCAAATACATTTCTTGAAATAAATGGCTTGTAGCGTTCATCTCGCCCAGATCAATGCCATCTATGTTAAAACAAAAACCATGCCAATGATACCAAACGGTGGATTTTTTGATTTATTAGAGTCGTTAGGGTCTGTTGTATATTTCTTTCTAGGCTGTAACTTAGGCTAATTGTTAAAAAAAATTTGTACGATAAAACATATGAAGAATCGAAAATTTGTGTTAAGAAAACTTTGGATAATATGGTAGGGTTAATCTACCCATGATATTTAACCAAAATATATTGATCATAAATGTCCAAAAGTTAGCGCATATAACATTTAACCATACAACGTTTTTTAATTTACATTAATATACTTTTAATTACGCAATATTTTCGACTATTTCAATTGATTTTCTACCTCTCAGGTTGTTACTGTGATGCCAGATCTTTAATATATCTATCCAAAAGCTTATGACAAGCGAAGTCGATTGAGCAATGCCAATTTGTCGATGTGATAATTGAATACAACTTCACATATTACTCAGATCTGTATGTGGTATCAAACTTTTGAAAATATCCAGGAATGAATTGCTATTTAAATCCGGGTCAGTCGCCCCGTAATCTTCTGAGATGTGAGCAAGTGAGCAAGCCTCATATGATTACCATATATATCAAAATTTTTTAAACCACGTTTGCAACTACTTGTAAATATGATATGGTCCTAGGGCTATTTTGGACAAATCGAAAAAGTTATAGGCAAAAATGTTTTTTAAAAAAATATTTTTATTTTTAAATAAACAAAATTGTTTTGTTAAGATATTTAAACTTCTAATAATTTTAAAGATACCAAAATACAGATCCAAGCTTTGAAAATAATTGCTAAGAAAAACTGACAGATCGGTTAGAAATTAACTGAGATATAAACTTTTTCTCTCTTGTCCAGAAGTCGACATCGATATAAATATCTTGATAGGCATGATTTTTTCAATAATACACTATAAACAATTTAAATTCATGATGTGCGCCACTAAAAAAGGCGCGAAATAAATTTATCAAATTTAGTAATTAAAAGTTCACCATTTCAAGCCCCTCAAAATTGGTATCAAATAAAGGGCTTGAACAGTAAAATACATCAAACAAACCTCATCAAACCTCTCAACCTCATCAATATGGGAATCAAATTAAAGGGCTTAACTTATAGAACATAGCTAAGTATGTAGAAATCAAAATCAAATAAGGCAGAAAACATTAACGTATAACATTAACTCTGAAATCTAGGCTAAGCAACAATGTGGTCACTATACCTATGTATATGATGGTTAAGGGTATTCATCAGATTCAGCATGGCCGAGTATATCATTCTTACTTTTTTGAATTAATTTTTTTTATTATTTACTGAATATTCAACTTATTGCTAATTAATGATGTGACATAAAAGCAATTATGTGTATTTATTTATAAACTATAATTGATTGTTTTAAAATAAAATTTCCATTTTTATAAAGGGATTTAATATACATTTAGTAGCATTTATTAAGTTCATAGGGAAAATAGTTTAAAGTATTTCAATGCAAATTGAGCTTGTATGTATATTGCAATGATTAAAAAACGTTTTACAAAAATAAATTTGTTTGATTTAATTTTGCACCTTTATAATTTTAGTTAATTTTAAATATGCATTTTTTTAATTAAATTTAAAAATAAAATAAATACTACTGCGGCTTACGTAAAATCTTGCAATATTTCTTTTTAAAAATTATAGGATTTTTTTATAAAACGTTTTCCTCTAGCAAGCAAATAAAATAAATGTTAAACATTGAAAAAAAAGCAAACAATCTGATTTGTAATTAAATACTTGTAAATAAAATAAATTAAAATTTTTTCAGTTTTTGTACTTACGATGGTAATTCACCAACGGCCGAACCGCTACATTAACCACAAATAAAAAAAAGGAAAAAAGAGAAAGAAAAATATTAATTAAATATTGAAAACGCAATTGCATTTATTTATTAAGTGGCACAATTAAAAGTTAATGAATATGTAATTAAAAAAAATTCAACAATATAAAATGTTTAATTTTCATTATGTGCTCAAATACATACTCTGGCGGATTTCCTCTTAGATTAAATGTTTTAAAAATGACCTCAACTCGTTGTCCAGGTCCTGCTAGGAAAGTGTATAAGCACTGGCGTGAATGATTTTTATGATTGTGCAATAAGGGAGCAGAAAATGTGCCATTTTGTGGACCACCAATGCGTGAGACAAACGTTTGATCGCATTCTGTAAAGAATGAAAAAAAAAAAAAAAATATATGAAAAAAGAAAAGTTTTTATTAAGGGTTTTACCAAAAGGAAAATACACTTATTCTAACAACAATTAAGACATAACAAATGTTTATTATTTTAGTTTGTTAGTATTCAACAATAAGAAAACAACTACCATTTAAAAGAAACTTAAAATTACATAAACAGCCACTTCAGAGACAGTCGTTAATGCTTATGCAAAAATGCTACTTTTGGAAGGATTATAGTTTTTTTTATATTTCAATTATTCTCTAAAATTATGCAAGAGATTTATCTAGAAAAAATATTTTATAAAAAATGATAATAAAACTATTTTTGCTTTACATTCAATTTTAAAGCCCTGAAGTATGCAATTAATATGGAATAAAGGCTTTTAATGGCGGAATTTAATGAAATTTTTTTTTAAATTTATAAAATCGTTATTTAAATTTTGCTTAATTGTATAAGAAAAGTATTTTGTAAAAAGATTTATTTTATAAAAAATTACTTAATGGAAAATACATTTGTTTGATAAATTTTTCGAAAAAAATTTTTTATTGGAAAAATCTTACTTAAAAGAAAAATTTTTCTAACAATAAAATATATTATAATATTTTAACAAAATTTATAATTTTTCGTTCATGCGAATTTTAAGCAAAATGTTTTAAAGATTGTGTTTATTTTCAAATAACTCTGAATACAAAACCTTAACGATTCCAAATTCGAAATTCTATTTCTAATACTTATTAGTATGTAAATAAATCTCTTGCATAGTTTTAGGCGCATATATAGAAATAATAATTACGTAAAAATTCCTCTCCTGACTAATAAAGTTCTTTTATTGTTTTTTATGTTTTTTACAGTTTAGTAATGTGTACTTGAAGTGTTCTAAAGAATTCACACTAAACTAAAAGCAAAAGATTAGATTAATTTTATAAATGTATTGTATATTTATGTTAAATTTCTAAAAATATCTCTATAAAAAGCTTATTGTATTAGTAGACATTTATTGAAATCAAAATGTTTTAAGCAAATCTACAATTAAAAGAATAATTTTAGTAATACAACTTCAATTTAATTAAGTTTTTCTTGATTGAATAAAACCTACTTGGTTTTTTAGTTGATCTCGGCAGCGTTTCCAAGAGAGCCAATACCGGTAACCATGGATGTGCTAATGCCTGTGGATTTGGTGCTCCTTTTATAATAACAATAGAAGTCTCATTGGAGTCCACTGCCGAGTATTTAATTGTGTAGCAGAGTTTTGGGGGATTTTTTTTTTTTTTTTTATTATTTGTATTTTTATAAAATTTAAAAGAGAAGAACGAAAAAAACGTATAATTTAAAATTTTTTAAAGTAATTTCCAATTTTTGTTTTTTTTTATTTAATAACACACAAGATTTTTTAACTCATTTTAGATATTAATTTCTGTCATCAATTATTTATAAATAAAATAAAAACAGGGAAGTGTGTTTGTGTGGAAAGTAGATTATTGTGTTATTTAACTGTCATCATGTCAGTTTTATATGACAACAATAAATGTGTGTGTTTTTATACCCTTCACACGAGAGTGTAAAAGAGTATATATAAGTTAGTTCGTCATTCCGTTTGTAATTTCTAAAATAAAGTAAAGTAAAGTAAGACCCAGTAAAGCATATATTCTGAGCCCTTTAGTTGGAGGAATGGGTTTAGCTAAGTCTTTAAGTCCATGTGCATAGTGAAATCAACTTAATGATGCTTTCACGTATACATCACACTCTTGTATCAGATATGCTTTCGAGAATTTCGCTATTGAAAATTGTTTATGTGGAGACATTACAAACTGAGATAAAGGGTCCGCCATCTAACGTTTTTTTTTCAACTAGTGCTAATTTCGTGAATGGTAACACTTAGCTCATGTCTGATTTGACAGATAATTAGTTTTATTCTTCCGCTGGATGAATATGGTTGTGTATACGCTTGAACAACGCTGGGAAATATTGCGACATTACTTTGGCCGATTTGCCAAAAAAAATCATCTCTTCAGATGAAGCTCATTTTGATCTTGGCGGCTATTTAAACAAGCAAAACTATTTCATTTGGGGCACACGTCCACGCACGCCTACATTGAAAAGCCGATACACCCAAAACAAGTCACTGTTTGGTGCGGATTTTGGTCCAGATGCATAATTGGGCCAATTTTCTTCGAAAATGAGCAAGGAGTGGCCGTAGTCAATGGCGATCGTTATCGGGCCATGTTAAACGAATTTCTGTTCACAAAAATTGAAGAGGAGGATATTGGCAACATTTGGTTTTGACAGGACGGCGCTACGTGCCACACACATATAAGATCATACTTTCATTAAAGTGTGAATGCAGAGAATTTATTGACTTTGTTATTCATAAAAATTATTAAAGAGCTTATAAAAATAATTTTCTATTGAAATTTGATTTAAAAGCTATCTAAATTTTTAAGGATTAGACTGTGTATATGTTTTCTGGCGCTGATTAAAAATGTATTTTATCCTTATTCATTGCTTTCACAAAGTTTTTTGTTAGGACTGGCTTCAAGTCAGAACAAATGTTCCATGACTTCTGTGGATATCTGATTTTATAGAGTAATTACTTCATATTTGCGCAGTTTTCTTACATGTTCGTTGCATGTGTTACTGGGGCCGATATCTAGTGTTTTTAGTTTTTTTAATTTAAGCTCATCTTTGCTCTCATCATATTTTTAATTTTTACGGCAAAAAATCGCAGTTCTGGTAACAACCAATTACTACATGTTCGCCAAAATATTTTTTTAGAGATTGCCTTATAGTGCGCTTTTATTCAGGTACGATACTGTATTTGTAATTTAAAAAAAATTAAAATTATATAAAACTATGTATTCATATTTTCTATTCAATTAAAAAAATAAAATTATTGTTAAAAAAAATTGCGGGCACATTTATAATAATTGTTTTTTAAATTTATTTTAAAATTCTAGTAATTTTTTTTTAATCAAATAGTAATTTTAATGCTAAAATTTATTTCATAAAATATACCCACCCTTATACAACTTGTCTACACATTTAAAATTGTCTGTAAAAATTTTTAAATTTATTTATGAATAATTTTTTATGTCTCCTTTTCTATATTATTGTCCTTATTCTTTTAAAATTAAATTTTTCCTCATTTCCTGAAAAATTTGTGTTAAAAACTAATTTTGTCTAAATTACGTTGTTCCTGCAATTACCCGCAACAAAACGGAAATTTCGAAAATTAAATATTCCTTATTGTAAACATTTTCTTTTTCCACACAACAAAATTATAAGTAATTTCCACTAGAATTTGGAAATTTTGTCACTCAATGTTTAGTCTTGTAAATAATTAAAAGTGTTTCTTTAGCATATGGGCTGTTCCATTTGTTTATTAACATAAAATTGGTAATTTCAATTGAATAACTTTTTTAACAAATATTTATAGTGGTCCCCTGTAATAGATACAGGCTATATATTTTTTCAATCGGAGCAGGGACACTTTAAACATTCATACAAAGTGCATAATTTGCGTGACTTATAAACTTTTAACTTTGCAGGACTCTCTTTGATTACATGTAACTGCATTATTTATGACAAAAATGGATAGGATAAAAACAGAAAAAAATTCCTATAAAAAAAATATATGACTACTTGACTTTAAGCGTTACCTTCTCACCTTGATAAAAAGAAATAGAGTTGGAGCTGGGGAAATGGGACTCACATAAAGATAATACGTTAAACCATATTTTAATCAAACTACAATCTTTAAGTATTTTAATTGTAAACGTTACATACTATATTAAGTCACTTACATAAAAATTACACTATAGACAAAATAGGTTCAGTGAACGTGAAAATCAAGGGTTAATATAAATACTACATATAAGTGTCCTTATTATACAATTAAAAAAATTTAAGTGTTAAAATCTGAAAATACGCTTCACCATCATATATGAAGGTATAACAGCCACATAATAACGTAGCCTAGATGTCAAATTTAATGTTAAACGTCATTTTGCTTTAATGTTTCTTTAAAAAAAAATGTATTCTAGAGTCAAGCCGTTTTATATGATAACCATTTGATGGGGTTAACAACAACATTATGTGCAATTTTGTCTCGGATGCCATCTTGGATTTTGCACTTTTTTACAGCTTAGTGTATTCTACTGGTTACCAATAATGTAGGGTTTGAAGGGGACAAAGCCGTAATTACTTTATTTGACCCATATATCCGCCATTTAATTGATGACCTCATTTTAGATTTTAACTTTTTCTTAGTTTATTGCATTTTACTGGTCAAACGCTTTTGTTTAACACTAATGTAGAGAGGGTTTACGGGGGTTAGATTCTAATTACTAGATGTGACACATATATAAATTTATTGTACGCCATTTTGTAGAGGTCACTATTATGAATTTGAATTTTTTTATAGCGCATTATAATTTGCTAATCCGGCCCCTTTATTTGATATCAATATTAAATTTCTTAGTTTTTTTAAAGGCTAAAAAAATTTTATTTACATTTAAATATTTAGGAAAACCAGTACTTATATCAGCTGCATTTTGGTGCTTATAACTCAGTTTGTTTTAAGCAGATTTATTTATTTTTCTCGGTAATAATTTTTGAGGCTACGGCTTGTAATTTGGTGTCAGTAGCATGTTAAAAAATTAGTTAAGACCTTGACCTTGACGAACTTGATATATTTCATTAAATATATATTTTTCCAACTAATTTTTGGCTATAACTTTGCTTATTAGTAACCAATTTGTTTAAAAATTTTTAAGAGTAAATAACAAATAGTAGCAAACATGTCTGTAAATTATCTTAGAGCTGAAAAAAGTTGATTTTTATAGTAAAATATGGGAACATAACAGACAGTCGTGTTTATTTGCTTATATCTCAGAAAGTTATAGGGCGGTTGTGCTAGATTTCCATTACGATTTATTATCAAATATTTAAAAAAAATGTATAGCACATAAAGGTGCAATGTGTGGGGACTTTTAAAGTTTATTTCAACCAACTTACTGACAGACGGAACTTTCTCAATGGTTTCTTCTATTGATAAGCTTTCAGATAATAGAAATTACAAACGGAATCACAGAGTTTTTTATCTATACCCCTGGCACTACAGGTGAAGGATGTAATAAAAAAAATAATTAAAAATAAGGACGTTTTTGTCACCGAAAGCTATGTAATGAAAATTTCATAAATTAGGTTTTGAGAGAAAATCGAAAAAAACGTTTATTTATTTATGAAGGTTTAAAATATACTAATAATTATACACTTATTAATGTTTTTAGAAAAGTCTGTCTGTTTAGCAGAGTTTTGTAAAAACCACAAAAAAAAAAAACAAATTTAATTTTTGTCACGTTACGTCATTCTCTGTAGTTGCTTATAATTTATGACCATGCATTTATTTTCTAAAAAATAACAATAAAAAATAAAGCCGATACGTCCTTTCTGGTTTTTCATCTCATAGAAGTGATCAACTGTCGACGCTACCATGGAAATGCCCATATTTCAAAGCAAAAATTAGAATTTATTTCTACAACATGGGACATAGTTCCCCAGCATGTAAAACATGTTGACACAATTTTAAAAATTCTAATGGGGAACATAAAAAGATCACGAGAATGTTCTTATATTTTAAGAAATTTTATGTTGGCTCTCTTTCAAAAGAAACTTTTTTTAAACAAATAATATAATTATAAATAATATCAATAGTTATTTTATTTTACAAACTTGAGATCAGTTTTTTATATATAAAAAAATTTTATTTTGTTTTTGTTAAACAAAAAACAAACAAAATAAAATTATTTTTTTATATAGAAAATTGATCTCAAGCTTGTAAAAATAAAACCACTATTGATATAAATTAAAAGGGTCAAAGACTTTTACCTAATATTTGATTATAAAGAATTTAAATTTGGACAAAGCAGCTATGATCAGCTGTTAAACAAATTTTGGTCGTGTTAAATAAAATTAACTACAAATTAACGTGTAAAATAATATATTATAAACAATTAGTAAAACTAAAACTTTGACTTATATGTAGGTGGACTGTAAATATGACTAGAAATATGTAAAATACTTTTCTTTAAACGCTTACAAATATTCATAATCTTTATCAACACGTATTTGCATATAAAGATCTGTTAATGATTGTTAATGAAAAAAATCACACTTAAATAGATTTGGTTTAAAAAAAGTTTGGGAAACACTTAACCAAATTATTTTACAAGAAATTTATAAATTTTGTTGGTTTATCATTGGTTCAAAGTTTTTTGCATAGATTCATTCTTCAAAAAAATATGATTATATTACACGACTATACTGTGATAAAACAGTCTGTCTGTTTGCAAGTATTTGGCATCACAAAAGTGATTTTTTTTGCCATTTACATTTGCACACTTCAGTGACGTTTGGAAATTATTATGGTGTTTTGATTGCCAAAAGGAAATACTTTTTTTTTTGTTTCTATTAAACACGAATTTGTGTAGAATGGAGTAGAATAAGCGAACGAACGAATAAATGCATGAAAATCATAGACACTTATGTACTTTAGATTTTGTGTTTTAAAATGTGTTCAGAGTTATTTGAGAGAAATAATAATCAGAACAAAAAATATACACAAAAGACATTTTTTAATTTTTGTATAAAAACATTTCTACAAATTTATACACATTTTTAATAAAAGCTTTAAATTTGAATGCCAAACTATTTTGGATAAATAACCATTTTCTTTAATTTGTATTTATAAAGGATTTTCCAATAAAATTTAGTTTATAAAAGTTGTACTAACATTTTGTTAAATTTTGAAAATTTTTACAAATAAAAATTGTACAAGTTTACAGAACATTTTCTATTAAACTTTTCACATTGTTTTGTATAAACAAATTATCTATTTATTCCCCTTTAATTGAGAGAACTTAGGTGTTTTAAATAGAAAATCTATCGAAAGTAAGCCAGTTAATAATCTTCTAATGGTCCAAATTCGTCTGTCATTCATTTAATGTTTGAGTTTATTTGTTTTGGTATATCCAAGATTTTTAACACTTTAAAATACATAATCAAAATCACTTTTCTGTATTCTTTTCAATATAATCTCAATTTAATAAGTTTTTGAATATTTTTGAAATAACTTCAACACGAGAGAATTTATAAGAAATAAAACAAAAAGTTCTACCTTTAGCAAGTATCATAAAAATCGATACCCCGCATAAAATAACAAGTAATAGTGCTATATTCGGCCGTGCCGAATCTTATATACCCTTCACAACGTGTAGTCATGCAATAACAAATTAATTTTTAATTTATTGTTTTTGTATATAAAAATGCAAAAAGTGGTAGTGGGTAATTGCATTCATATTTTTATACCCTTCACCTGTGGTGCACAAGGGTATATATAGCTTTGTCATTCCGTTTGTAATTTCTACAATTTTCATTTCCGACCCCATAAAGTATATATTTTCTGAAAGCTTAATAGAGGAGTCGATTAAACCCTGATTACAAAATTCGCTTTAACGTGTGTTTATTATTTACCGTTCCGAAGTTATGGCTCCATATGTCCTCTTTTTGGCAAAAAAATTGATTTTTTCAAGCTTTGAGCGACGAGCGGCACTGGTTACCGCCGCTTAATCGATCTTAATTTCAGCTATCTCAATATATGGAAAGGGGAATCGTTTTGTAAAGCCAAAAACAAGATTCCGACATTTTTGTCTCCCTACATGAGATTCGATCACTGTAATACAAATACATACATATATTTAAACTGCCTCTCTTTTTGAAAAAGACTGGTTTACTTTTATATCTCACTGAGAATTTTGTATCAATTTACAGATAATAATTAAAGAGCGCACTCGTATTCATTATAGGAGGCTTTGAAATTGTTAATAATAGTCATGAAACGGTCACTTTCATATCACGGCTAAATGTAAGTAGTAAAAACGCTTTTATTTTTTTTTAAGCAAGAAATCGCAAGCTTACATACAGCTTGTTTAAGGGAGTTTAGCTTAAATATTTCAGTTGTTGTTGTTGGTCTTACAAGGTTTAAGTATACTAGGAGTTAAAAATCAAGAATCAGAGTTATCGAAATTTTTTGCATTTGTTTGAAATTCACTTGATGCCAACAAAAAGTTACTAATTGGTTCTGTTGTTTTGCACTTCTTTGAATGCAATGGTGATATGTTCATTATCGTCGATGACAAGTGTTACGTCTTTATGAAGATCAATATGTTTTGGACTAGAATTAAATGATTGTACGTGAATGGCAAACGTTACAAGTGATACTCTGCATAAATGCTTCAATGAAGAAGACTTGATTTAACCACCAAAACCGAATTGATAGCGCTAGTCTTTTGGGTAGTCTTAGCGTAATCAAAAGTAGCTATTGAATTAAAACGAATTTTGCTATAGTGTCACTTGAAATTGTATATCCTCGATCTTCACATTCGCGTGATTACACAAGCTTTTTTATTTTAGCAATAATCCATCTATATTTTAAGGTTCCATATATTCATAGAGAGTGCAGGGTGTCACATCATTGATTGTGATTGGTTATAATGACGCACTTGTGGTATCTATTTTCCATGTATTCTTATAATATAATATGGAAAATATAAAATACAAATAAAATATACTCATTCATTTTGCAGAAATTTTTCAAATTGAACAAATAGGATGTGTGAAACCAAAAATTAGTGGTTTTACCACTACATTTGTACGTTTCTTATTATACATATGTATTTTTCCAGTCATTTTGTTGTGTTTTGAGCAAGTACGGGATAAAATTGTTGTACTTGTAAGCACAGTCACAAATGACAATTTAAATTTATGGTCATATTTGTTTTAATTTAAATTTATGGTCATATTTGTTTTAATTTAAAGTAAATAATTTATTTCCATGAATGCAATTTGTGGAACTGCTTAACCACAAAAATATGTTTATATAAATAGTAGGCAGTCGGATTTTCTCTACACATCTATTTAAGATTATTAAGTAAAACATATTCCTAATTTTTTTTAGTATTGTCATAAATGAAAATGTGCATAGTTGAATACTATGTGGAACAGAGTTTCAAGACAATTTTTTATTAATTATTATATTTGTGTTATAACATGTGTGTATTTTGTTTGGAATTTTTTATATATATTTATTCTGATAAAAATTAATAAAAATAACTAATAAATTTAAAAAATATTTGTGCCGATTTGCATTTTAATATACTTATTCAATAGCTCAAGTTAAAGAGTTTAATGAGCGTTCTGGTGCACACAAAAAAAAAACATAATTACGACATGATTACAATGGTCATATTATATTCTCTGTAACAATATTTGGTTATCGAATGCCAGTCTAATTTATATTTATTTTGTTTATATATTTTTTGTCCGTTACGACAATCAAGCGTTAGTTTGAATTTTATCATTTAATTTTTACTTTTCATGAAAACTTCGATATAGTTGCCCTGCAAAAATTATGTGATTTACAAAATTATTATAATAAAACTAGTATATCTTTGCAAAAATAAAATTTTATTTAAAAGCATTTTAAATGAAAAATAACAACAGTATGATTACAAAGCAATCAAGCTATGATAGTTTTTAATAATAATTTTTTTAACGGTTATTCTTTTTGATGAATATACATAATTCTATTATTTAAAAAATTTGACATGTAAAGAAAAATATACAAATATATAAATCACTATAAATCACTATAAATAACAGCAATAAACAATATTTTGCCTTCGAAAACAGCAAAGATTGTTTATATTATTTGTAGTCAAATTATGATTATTTCATGATACTTTAATTAAACATAATTATTATAACTTGCAACCATTATATGTTTTAGCCACAATCATATAATTCTAACTATTCGGTTATGATTTCTACAACAATATTTTTTATTTGCGTATCTTATTTGAAAGTAAATGATAAAATAAAATGCCATTCACTTAATTCTTACTGAATTGTAAGATTGTAGTTAAAATTTAATATTTTTATCAAAATATATTACCATGTGATCATTAAATAGTTTAAAATTATTTTAATACGATCTTGCATACCAAAAGTATAACTCATGGCGTTCACAAAATATTTACATATTAACATAATAAAATTCCATATAATTATAACATAACTCGAATCTGATAATAAAATTTCGAATGGAATGAAAAAATTCAGCCAAATCGCTTCAGTAGTTTTCACGTGATGCGATTACATACATGTCCCGTTTCATTTTTATATCTATAGATATTTAGCTATAAACCATCCAATTAACATCTATAATTATTCTTCACCGGCGTGAATTAGCAATACCAAGAATCCTATAAATGGAAGTAGAACAACAATTTTTACGAACTTAACCACCAAATTAATTCCGTCTGGGATCAATGTGGCCCTGAGTATTAAATTTTACCAATTTGACACGCCCACTTTTAGCTATATTGAAAATATTTTTTTCAACATCTATCATCTAAAAGTTGATAAGCTTTCCATCAAACAAATAATGGTTAAAATCGGTTTAGTGGTTTCCGAGTTCACTTATTAACCACAAAAATGTGAAATTTTTTTTATAAAGGGTGTTCTTTTAAGCCCGATAGAACTTGAAATTGTAAAAAATAACACAAAAAATTAAATTGTAATCAAAATTTTTTTTTTATTCGAAAGATCAATACGTGACATTAACATTTGAAAATGATTTCGGGCATATGGGCACCGCGGCTGTTCTTGACGAAGCGCATTCTGGACGTCCAATTTTATCGCAAAATTGTGTTCAGCGATGAGGCGCATTTTTGGCTTAACGGGTTTGTTAATAAGCAAAATTGCCGCATATGGAGCGAGACCAATCCACAAGAGACCCTACAGACTCCATTACATCCAGAAAAATGCACCGTTTGGTGCGGTTTTCACGCTGGTGGCATCATCGGACCTTATTTCTTCAAAAATGAGGCCGTAGCTCGCGTTACGGTCAATGGAGATCGTTACCGCACCATGATCAATGATTTTTTGTTTGAAAATATGGATGACATTGATCCGGAGGAGATGTGGTTTCAACAGGATGGCGCTACGTGCCATACGGCGAACGCAACCATCGACTTATTGAAATCAAAATTTGGCGATAAGTTGATTTCGAGAAATGGACCTGTCAATTGGGCTCCAAGGTCGTGCGATTTGACACCTTTCGATTATTTCCTGTGGGGCTACGTGAAGTCACTGGTTTATGCTGATAAACCAGCAACAATTGACGCCTTGGAGGCCAGCATTGTTCGTGTTATTCGTGACATACGGCCAGCAGTGCTCGAAAAAGTGGCCCAAAATTGGACGTCCAGAATGCGCTTCGTCAAGAACAGCCGCGGTGCCCATATGCCCGAAATCATTTTCAAATGTTAATGTCACGTATTGATCTTTCGAATAAAAAAAAAATTTTGATTACAATTTAATTTTTTGTGTTATTTTTTACAATTTCAAGTTCTATCGGGCTTAAAAAAACACCCTTTATGTATAGATTTTTGGCATGTTAACACTGAAAAATCAAACCGAAATCTAACACACGGAAATTTAATTAAAATTGAAAAATTAAAATAAAAAAAGCATCGAACAAATATTTTGTTAAATTTGTATTATTTAACACCTTAAACATAAATAGAGACAGATAGACAGATGGACAATAATGTACAAGAAAATTTCATAACAATATTATAGTACCATAAATTAACCTAGATCTAGGGAAAGAAAGGACAAAAAAATATACAATAAAAATTTGAATAAAAATGGTGTCTCAATGATTTTTGAATTTTTCTATTTAATTTTAGTTTATCAAAAATTCTAAGTTCGAAGAAATTTGATTTTAGAAAAAAATCTATTAATTTCTATAAATTTAAAATTTATAGAAAATACTTCACTTGATCGTATGTTAAAAAGATATCCAACAAATAATTAAATTACAAGAAATTTCCATAATCGAAATTAAATTTTTTTTTAAATTTAGAAAAAAATAATTACAGATTTAAAAGTGAGTAATTGATGACTAAAACAATATAAAAAACTTTAGGAACTAATTAAACTACCTTATTTACTGGTTAAAGTTTCTACCATCATCATTATTAACATGAACAACATAAACCGTAAACTAAACGACACAAAAGCAACTCTCAACTAAACAACAATCATTTATCATTTTTGCCAACCGTCATCAGCTTTAAAAGCAACACCTAAATGTAACCTTCAACAATAACATCTTGATTCCATTAGAGAACGTCAGCTGTTATTGCAAATGGAACATTTAACGATGAATTCCCCTACACACAACCAAATTTGAATGAATTTTATGAATTTACCTCAATGGTAGAGCTTTACAGTGGGGAAAAAACAAATAAAATTCAATTATTTGAAAATATATATTTTTATAAAGTTGTTGCTTTCGTCGGTAATAACTATCAGTTTGATAATAATAAAAATAAATATAAAAAAACGAAAAATGGAGGTTGTTTTACATTTTCAAAGAAACTTATTTCTAGTTGATCTGAATTTACTGATTAACAATACCTAATTGTTATAGATAATGATACATAAGAACGTTGTTTAGTTTAAGTTTTGTATTTTGAGCGTGAATGAGTTTGCCATATACACAGGGACTAAGGATTAAAGTTTTTGTTTAGAATATAACTCTTGGTAAATATAACATTTTTTATAATAGATCTGTAGTTGCAATTTAAATTTTTGTAAAAATCATCCCACTGTCATTGGTGTAACAATACCCTTTTGGTGGGGGTGCAAATTGTTTTTTTAAGATTTTGAAAAAATATATACATATAAAATTAACTTAGTTTAAGATTTTGCCATCCAGAAAAATTTGTGAAGCTTTTAGCACCCCCAGAAAAAAAATTTCAATGTCTACTGTGCATTCTATATTACTTCTAATGGCAGCACAGAATACAGAATTTACCTCTCTAGGTAAATAATGTTACCAGTTAATTGAAAACTACTTAAAACACACTTGCATAGAAATACAGTTTTATACTTTTATATGCATGCACATAAGTACATATCGTCGTTCGTAAATTATTGTGTTCTATGTGACATGTAAAATCTATACATATAGAACACAATAATTTACGAACGACGATATGTTTATGAATCTTTCAGGCTGGGCAAAAAGGGTCTTAAGTCAGAAACTGCAAATTTTTGTTTAACACCAAACAAAATTTGGTTTTCTGAATTTTTGTCGAAATAAGTTATAGATACCAAATGAAGAAAGAAAAAACTGAGTAAAAAATTCAATTTAAATTTTTTGACTTAAGACCATTTGGCCTAACATCAAAAAATATTGAATTGGCAATATTAGTAATTATTTATAAAAATTAAACATAAATGGATGAAGAAAATTCGTTTCTTCAAAACTTGTTTTCAATTGTTTATTGGGTGTCGAGGCGAGCTTGTTTCTGATGCATTTAAAGAAGTTAATAATCGGAAAAAAATTTGAAATAAAAAAAAACAGCAAAGTGAAACAAAAGGCTTTAAATGACTTAGACTACATTTTACAACAATTAAAAACATGGTATACTTTTTTTTTGGAAGAAATGTTTTTGTTGTTTCTGTAATTAAAATGGAACTTGTTGTGTTTATTAGCTGTTTAGTTAGGTTTTTGTTGTTTCAAATTATTGTTATTTGATTCCATTTCACAGTTCGCAGAAAAACTTTTAATATTTGTTGGCTTCTACAAAATCTAATCGAAATTTAATGCCTTTTATTATACTCGTAGAATAAACAAAGTTCAACTAATATCTTTGACAGGCATAGGATTTATTTACTAAAGTAGTATGGCACAAAGTTTTTAGACTTTGGATCATTAGTCATTCACCATAAACTAATATGCCATAACGTAGTATGGATCATTGTTACAACTTGCCTATAAAGTTAATGTTAATAAAAGCTAACTTTGACTACCGTGTTTGGTAAACTGACCTTTCAATATTTTTTATTATTTAAACCTCCTTGTAACGTAAACTTTATTTATTTTATTTAATATGGCAGTACCAGAGCAAATAAATTTAGTTCTTAAAAAGCGTAGCGGCAACAATGTAAATTTATTTTTTTTATACCCGCCACCAAAAAAATGGTGGGGGTATATTCATTTTGTCATTCCGTTTGTAACACATCGAAATATCCATTTTAGACCCCATAAAGTATATATATTCTGAATCAGGGTTTGATTTGATTACGATCTAGCTATGTCCGTCCGTCTGTCCGTCTGTTGAAAGCACGATAGAGGTCGCACCGAAAAAGCTAGGGGGCTCAAATTTTGCCAGAATCTTTCTTATAGACAAGGTTTGTTTGGTATTGAAAATGGGCTAAATCGGAATATTAGGAACAGAGTTATAGCTCGAAAAGCAAGAGTAGGTCCAAAAAACCGTGTCCTTCGAACATCGAATAAAATGGAATTGCATTAGGAGAGGAGTTATCGATCAAAATGTACGAAAATTTATACCGCACAGTGTATTTTTCGGTATATTTAAAAACAAAAACGTCATAAAAGCAACAAAATTGGATGTACGACTCTAAAATTTTGCACACTTTGCTTTTTGGTCAGACGCTTTTTTGCAACGGAAAATCAATGTGCCACGCCCACTGTTACGCCCACCTCCCATATAACGTTTTACCTAAAATTCATATAATTTCTCTATTAATAAAGATTTTGGAATAATAAAGGGCTATATTGAAACACCTAAGTTGTACTCATTCGCAAAAATAACTTTGACACGCCTACTATAACGCCCACTTTTCACGTTATATACCGTTATTGAAATTTAAAAGCTCATAAAACCGCTAAAATTAGAGGTATGATGATAAAATTTGCTACGTATATCACCCTAGGCAATGTCATTACTGTGCCAGAAAATTAAGATGCCACGCCCAGTTTTACGCCCACCTCCCATATAACGTTTTACCTAAAATTCATATAATTTCTCTATTAATAAAGATTTTGGAATAATAAGAGGCTATCTTGAAACACTTAAGTTGTACTCATTCGCAAAAATAACTTTGACACGCCTACTATAACACCCACTTTTCACGTTATCTACCGTTAATGAAATTTAAAAGCTCATAAAACCGCCAAAATTTGAGGTATGATGATCAAATTTGCTACGTATATCCTTCTAATCAATGTAATTGTTGTGCCAAAAAGTTTATGTGACACGCCCACTTTAACGCCTACCTCCCATATAAAGGTTTATCTAAAATTCATGTAATTTCTCTATTGACAAAGGTTTTGGGAAAATAAAGGACTATATTGAAATATCTAAGTTGTATTTATTAGCAGAAACTTTATTGACACGATTACTTTAACGCCCACTTTCATTGAAAGACTACATTTACAAAAGCATTTTAGTAGCATATCGAAGTTATAGAGTGTGGTTAAATTTTAAGGACCTATGTTGAATTTAAATAAAACACAAATTATTTAGGATATTATTATCATTTCTTTTTATACTGATAATATTTGTATGGTTCAATTATGTACTTAACAAAATATCTGCCAAATGGCCCCCCATCCTTGGCGCAACTCCTCTATCTGATGGTCCAAATTTTCAATGACAATGTTGATGCTCAATTGTTAAGCATGATGATGAGGCGAGGTTGACTGCCCTTTTGCCACACTATCGCAAAAACCAGCAGTGGTTCTCATTCAGCGAACTAAGAAGGCATTCACAGATTTTCTAACATTTTATACAGACCTGTTTTGCAGAAATTTAAATATTTTTTACAATTCTCCCGATTGTGGACGAATTTGAACGATTTTGTTGATTAAAAGAATTACGAAGTGCGCAAAATGCGATTTGTTTTGAACGCCCATTTTTTTAAAAAAACCTGAATAACTTTAAAGCGTTGCTCATTTGCATATCTTTCCACGGATCAAATTGAGGTAGTTTGAGATTGAGAAATGTCAAGTGAAGTGCAGAAAACAAATTTAGAGACAAATTTAGGTGTAGTTCACCTTCAACATGGGCCCTTAAAATTTAACCACCCTCTACAAAGAAAGTGATACAAATTTTATTATAAAGAGATTATTCAATAGCGATTAACAAAATAATAAATATTGTGCTTTAAATGTACACAAAATTGGTGGTGGGTATAAAAGATTCGGCACAGCCAAATATAGTGCTCTTACTTGTTTTCATTAAAAAAATACAAATTATTAAATAAAACTTTAACTAAAAAATGGAAAAGGACGACACAGAAAAGAAAAAAATATAAATTACAATTCATTTTAGATAAAAAGTATAGTTCAAGTAAGGAAAAACATCTTAAGGGCATGTTATAACACAGGCTTTAAATGTGTGTCAACTTAAAATGCAATTAAACCAACCTCCATACCTAAAACCTTGTTAAAATTGGATTTTCCAATTGCAAAGCGTTGCCACCGCGTTTTATTTTGCTTTGTACAAATTGTATGAATATAATAATTTTGTACAGCAAAAAAATACACTTGTCACTCTTGCTTAGGTTTCGCTGTAAATTTATTTTAATGGCTTAGTTTTCATCAAAACAAAAAATAAGCTTAAATTTAAATTGTACCGGCTTGTTTGAAGTTTAGTCACTTGATCATTTTTGTGTGGAGAAAGAAAATATTTTGTTTTTGAGGTGCGTGTTTTATAAACACTTTATTCCAAGGCCCATCGTTTACCGTGAATACAATGATACATTTTTTTCGTCTGTAAATCTAAACTAATTTGCGATGCTTTTTTCTGCCTTGTAAACTTTTTTAAATGATCGTAGATTTTTGCCGCTCTAAACAGAAAAGAAATTCGGTAAATATCAATAAACAAAATTAAAGCTCAGCGTTGTCACTTAAAATGCCACTTAAGTGACCGAAAAAATTTTGTTAAGAATTTTATACGCTCAGAAAAGTTAACTGAAAAGTAAAGGGTCGATTATGGATAGCAACCGAATTTCAGTTACGTCGACAGTTGCCAAAAATGGAATTACAGATGGAAACTGGCAACTAACAGCTGTTAATTTCATATGAAAATTTGACAACCGAGAAATTGTAGTTGCCAGCTGGCAACGCAACTGAAATTTGGTTGCTATCCGTAATCGACCCATAAGTTTACTTAGGGCCGTTAACAATAAAAAAATTAACCTACAGTTAACACTAAACTCAAAATTTTAACCTTGGTTAGCCAAAACACATTAACACAAAGTTCAGTTATATTATAACTTTTAGATTATCTTGCCAGATTTCAGTTAAATTTAACCGAGTACTATTTGGCGTTTAAGTTCTTAACTGGAAGAAAATATTTGATGTTTGAATTTAAATATATTATATTTTTGCTATTTTAAAACAATTGAAAAATGCCTCTACGATTAAAAAGATTTACACATTTGTATAATTTATATAAAGTAAATATTTCTTATGGTATCAAAATAAAATATAACCACAGAAGTCGAATGGATCATTTTAATTTACCTGATGCAGAGTTTTTCATGGTATATCGTTTAACTAAGAGAATTGTTAAATTTATAGCAAAAATTTTTTCAACATACATTCGATTTTTAATAAATTTATTAGCAGATGGGTGCACATTAAGAATTTATATTTACGTATGCTTTTCCTCTTTTTGAAATTCATTCATAATAATTGATAACTACAAGTTAACTAACTCTTGCCTATTGTTAACGAACATTTTTAATTTATAGTTAAGACTTCAGTTTAAACTTACTGAAAGTAAGTAAACTTTTACGTTAAATTTATTTAACTGATTATTATGTTATGTTATAAGATAACTTAATAAGTTAATTTTTTAGAGCGGTGCGTTTACCCTAAAATTCAATTAACTTGGCCAATTGGTTAACAAGATCATACTGTGCGTATGTATAATTTACGTTAATTACAGTTTCAAACTTCCAACTGCGTTAATACTACATTTACACCTACACAAAATCTAGTACTTAAGGGATTTTGAGCTAAATCTTGTTCATTTCTATCAGGTTTCCCCTACAAAACGAAATCTACTTCGCCACTAGATTTTGGCAGAATCTACTTCAAATCTAGTACTACTTCGTGATGCAACTGTGGTTTTTATTAAATTGTAATAAAATATACTACGCTGCATAAAGAAAAATTCACTCAATATATATAATGTGGTTGCAATTGCACAAGTACTTTATAGTTTACACTTTTTTATATAGAGTTTGAAATTGGGAGAAGTAGAGCATAGAGAGCTTCTCAAACCACCTTGTAAATAAATATATTGTTTTGAAAACGAAATCTTGCAAAATGTCATAGATTTTAATAAAGATTTTAAATCAAATCTACTAGATTTCGCTCAGGTGTAAATGTACACAGAAAAAAATATTCCTTAAATTTTTTTAATTAATTGAATTTTTGACTTGTTTTTAAATTCTAATTAAAATTTTATTTAATTTAATTAATTTTTTAATTCATATAAAATGTTTTCAAAAAATATAGAGATTTCTGTCAGTTGAAAAATAAAAATTTTTATTTTAAATGACATTTTTTGAAAATTTGCTTTCGCAGGATAAATTTAATATAAAATAATGTATCCAAGGAACAGAATAATAGAAAATAGTGGACAATCTACAAGAGATAGTTCTGGTAGGTGGGTAGGTGCAAACATATAATAAATATATCTTGTTTTGAATATAATAAATTGTTTCAGTTTCATTTTAGATGTGTCCAAAGCCAATATTTCTTGTATTCTGGTATATTGCTCAAGATTCTAATTTTAATAGGTAAGTCAGTAATAGTCTACACTCTGATCAAGCTTTTTTACCAGTAAATATTCCATTATGTCTAGGTTATTGATGCTACCAATTATTTTTTTGAATTTCAACCAATCGAACGATGTAAACGTGGACGAAACTTCCCTATTACATGTTACATAGTAAACGTTAAAGTGAAAGTTCTGTATAAACAATTTAAGTGTTCAATTATCTATTCCACAGATGGCGGAGAATTATTAATCAAATACGTGCAATTTGATTTGGCTAAAATTTCTCTTGTGGTGTTTTTAATGTCGTAGGTCTATGGAAATACGCTACAATCGACGAATGAATTTTAAACCACTCCGGCGCTTGACATGGCATAGTATGTGTACTTGTGTAACCCTACATCTTATATTAAATTATTAGTATATAAGTAATGAAATGTAATTAAAATTTATGTTAAGAAAAAATATTAGAAAAATGAATTTTTTCTTTTTGGGTAATTTTATTAAAAATAGTTTTAATAATATAAATTACTAATACAATAAATTTTTTATTTATATAAATCGCGAATTTCAATTATAGGCATTATTCAATTAATTAAAATCATTTTTAAAAATTATAGAAATTTTAATTAATTTTTTAATACTGTTTTAATTGATATTTTTCGCAATATTTTTTCAATTACAACTATTAATTTTTATTTAATTAATAGTATCATTTTGATGATTGGAGCAATATTAAACATTTTTTTAATTAATAGTATTAATTTCGTAATTGAAATTCATATTTATTTTTTTCTGTGTAGTATAAATTACAAAAGCATTTTTTTAATTATTCTAAAACCGCATTTATAGCGTTTATATTGTAATTTTTTTTTTTATATTTTTTTAATCGCTTTTATTTGAAACTATATATTTTATAGTTGTGACATTTTTAACATTATAGGCGATGTGTGCTTCAAATGGAATTATAGTTTACGATGTTTATTAAGAACACAGATTTTTGTTTTTTTAATTTTTTGCTCATTTTTTTTTAATTTGCAAATAATCAGTTTTTACGGATATTGCATGCATTTTCACATTTTTGTTTTTCTTATTTTCTTAATTAAAAGTCAATATTTGTTTTAGAATTAAAAAATAAGAGAAACAAATTAAAACTGAACATCTGCAAAAAAAACACATGAGGCATTGTACATTGTAAAAGTATTTATGTGGCATAAAAATTAAATGAACGTTTTGTTGTTTTCAGAGTAAATAATTCAGCTTGTAAATCTGCATGTGAATGTATGAGTTTTAATCGGATTTATGCCGGAAACAGTAGTGACTAGAAAAATAGTGCGATAATGAGGTAATTCAATGAAATTTTAAATTATTTAAAAATTAACAATTTTATAAGGTTTTAGCTTTTAAATAGTGCATATATTTGTAAATGAGTATACCAGATAAGGTTTATTGAATTAAAAACTTTAAAAAAAATAATTTTTTTTGGTCATAATGACCACACTTGATTGGATTTAAAACAAGAACTAAAAATTAATTTTAAAATATTTTTTTTTATATTGAAATAAATTTTTTAAATTTACAGGTGATGTGATTCAATTCTTAAAAAATGATTGCAACAACTAAAGCATGTGTTTGCAGTACTGACATGCAATGCAAATGCAATGCAAGCGTCTGCAACATAATTAATAGGAATTGGATCATGCCACCTTTACATTTGTTTATTGTCAGGACGGAAGCGTGTGAGAATAAGTTTGTTAACTTTGTTGGAGTTAACTTGCCTAACCAATGAAATAACATCACACAAAATCTTGATTTTTTTATACCCTTGGAACTAGAAAACTCTGTATCATTATTAAATAATGTCCAGCATATTTGATACAGCTATAACGTAGCATTCTTTGTCTGGTTATGCTTATCAGATTCTATTGCCAACTGATGTGCAAAGTAATTCATGTAAGAATTCAAAAATTAATTTCCGTTGACATATGAAGAGCTAGTTTTTCAAAAGCGACGCATATTAGAGCAGCTTTTCCATATTCAACTGGTGAGAACGTTTTTTTAAACTTATATTTAACTTTCGACTTTTATGGCATTTAATTTGAATTTCGCACTTTGATGTATTTAAAGATTTTCGTAAAACAGTTTTGTTGGACATGCTAGCTCGTTATTTCCATATTTTGAGGTTAGTTTCGATCTTTTTTTTTTAAGAAAACAACAAAATTGGCACATAAAAGCTAAAGTGCTTCACAAAAATATTCCCTCTTATATTATGCCGTTTCACTTTAAAAATTTGATAAACGGTGCTTAAAAAAAATTTAGGCGTTTACTTTAAAAACGCCAATACACGTGTGTTTTGCCTGTCCCCTCTACCCAAATCTGCTGGCAAATACTTGTTTTTTTGGAAACAAAAGAATTTTTTATTGTACAGTTTAATTAACATATACAGTCGAATTGGGTTAAGCAAAAATTACATTAATAATATTTCGCTTATCTTATCATTAAAAAAAACTAATAGAAAGAAAAAAATAAATAAAATTTTTGCATTAAACGGCGTGTGCTTATCCGAATTCTACTGTATTGTGTATGTTTTCAAAAATATTTTATTCACAGATGGAAATTTAATTGAGTGCAAATTCAATCTTATTGAAAGTACAAAAAAAGCAAAAAAAAGAACAAAAGGGAATACACACTCCCACATGTATAGATTTAAATTAAATTAATAAAGTTATCGCTTTACTGGTAATTTTTGTTTATTTTTTTTTGCTAAATTATACTTACATCCCAAAATAATCATAATCATATGTTCAAGTATGTGTGTATGTAAAGCGCGAACACACTTGTATTGCAAGTAGGGAAATAAAACAAACATAATGGATGAAAATAAAATTCGTAATAAAATAAAAAATCTAAAAGTATAAAGTACTCAGAAGGTAGAGAGAAACATACACTTAACTTTCATGTACATACACATAATGTAGTAGAGGAAATTTTATAAATGTCCGTGTATAAAAGTGAATTTTTAAGTGGTTGTTAGCGCATAAAACTTGTAGTCATAAAAGAAAAAACTTATTAAGACACGCACATTTCATTTAACTACAGTAATTTAGGAAACAAAATACACACACAATTATAGGCACCGTTCGACAAACGAAAATTATTGGGATCAAAAGGATATAGAAAAGAAAACTTAGTTCATTTGTTTTAGGAAATTCCACGTTTTATACTAATGATACCATCCTAATGCATGATAAAGTATAAATTTATATAGAAGTTTTGTAATTTATATTCATTTATATTTCATTGGCTATTAAGAAGAGAAAATATATTGAGAAAATATTTTGAAACCTGCCAGCTGGAAATAAGCGGTTGTAAAACTGAAACTTCAATGTTTAAAGTTTATATAATTTTTTTAAAATGACTGAAATGAATAGCAAAATAAACACATGGTATAGAATTAAGGTACACGCAAACAAAGCAATGGTTACGACATGATCATATTATATTCTCTATAACAATATTTGGTATGCAAGCAATAGTGATTTTAAGATTGCTTCACCATTTATTTCGTCACTATAATCAAGGGATTTTTTAAAGTTATTTATTCAATGTAAAATTATTATGAAAAAAAATAGTATGATCTCTTTGCAAAAATAACACACAAATTAAATGTTGGGTGTAACAACAGAATGGTTGCAAAGCAATAAAGCTATGATTGTATTGGTATTTATTTGTTATTTGTTTTCAACATTTCTTCTGGCTAAATATTTCTTTATTATTTTAAAAGTTTGACATGTAAAAAAATTTAAAAAAATGTGAAAAAATTTAACGATAACCTCTAAAAAAACATTGGTGTACAAAATTTTAATTTAAAATGTAAGTAAAATCAATAAAACTAAGAGCTAAAACATTAAGTTGCTTTGGAAAGGAATAAAGATTGTGTATTTGATTTGTTGTCATAATATGATTATTGCATTTGCACTTTAATTAAAAATAATTATAATAACTTGTGTATGTTTAAACCACAAGAAGTATCTAAAGAAGAGAAAAAAAGCAGACGAGTCAGGAGTTTCTGGTGGGAATAGAACCCGCAACCACCAGACTAGCAGAACAGCACACTGCTGACTAGTCCATCGGGGCACCCAGACTAGCAGACCGGCACATTACTGACTAGCCCACAGGGGCACCCGGGAAATAAGTAGCGATAAAAATTGTTTTCATGCAAAAATGAGTACTTTTTTATCAGGGTAAAAATTTTTACATTTTTTTATAATTTTTAGGTAGGAATATTGTGAATACAATAACCTATAAGTCGTAGAAATCGTTGACAAATGTTGATTTTATTCATTTTGCCAAAAATTGTGTAATGCATATGTTTTTTTTTTTTTTATCTATTAAGAACTATATTAATAGTGTTATTAATTGCATGCATATGTGTGTAAGCAAGTCTAACGGATGTGGGGGTTTGTGCCTATATTTGTCTTAGCTATTTGTAAGACAATTTGGCGGTTTTTAAATAACTGGATTGCGAAAATGATATTTGATATATTTTTTAATAAAATTGCTAAAAAAAATCGCTATTTGTATTCAAAGAATTTTAATAAAAAAAAAAATCGGTTAAAGCTTTTGCGTTTCATGAAGCGATATATCATTTACCCTTTACTTAAAAGACAAAACCCCATTAGGAAATAGTAACTGTATAAATATAAAAAATAGTTTGTAGTTGCGTTTAACAATCTAATAATAAAATAACAATGTAAGGAAACATAATTAATTAAATTATAGATATCACTTTTTGACAGTCAGACATTGTACGAGTGACAAAAAATAGTAGTTTATAAACACGCACTTTTCAAAGCAAACAATAAAAAACACTTTAGTATAACTGTAAAAACGATACAAAAATATTTATACAAATAAAAAATGTTTGTACAACTAACATAAATAAGGTGTCAAGTACTCTTAATGTGTTCATTTTTAAGTGCGAATGTTTGTGTAGAACATTTATGAGCCTGAACAATGTGAAAATATCCACATTAAATTAACACTCTTATCTCAACAGCATAAATACAAAAATTATCTTCTTTCACTTAACGGAAATAATGCAGCAGTCATCTGATGATGAAAAAAAAAGAGAATGTGTTTATGATCTTATAAACACACATACACACATCTACACACATTACACACACTGTACACACATATTGAAACAAAAGTACTTTTGACTAAAAACTTTCAAGAATCTTTGCTGAAAATTTAATGAATTTTTGTGTGCATTTGGCAGCAGATGATGGCTGTAGTTTGCTTACTTTTATTGCTTCTTTTGGTGTTTGTTTTTGTTGTACCATTGGGTGTTGTATTTTTAGTGCAATTAAAATGGAAAACAGTAGACTCAGGCATAGTGGTGGTCAGGTTGATGGGAAGTATGCATGTAACTGCCAAAAAATTGCAATTAAATTGTGAATTATAGTGACTAAATAGACACTATTTTCTATCCACTCTATGTTGATAAGGAATGCTCTAGTAAAAAATTTAAAAAAAAAAAAAAAAAAATATCACATTTTTGTATATCATTTTCTTGTAAAAAGTAAAAGTTGCAAAATTTTTAAGTTTTTATTTTTATTTTTGTGTTGAAACTACCATGCCAGGGAAGGAAAATGGCTTTTATGATTTTGTACCAAGTATGAAAGCAAAATGTACTTTTAAGGCCATGACGGTACCATTTTTTTAATATTTATTAATAAAAACATAAACTTAACAAAAATGTTTATAAAAATTCAGAAGTATACAATAAAAACTACTTAATATTACATTCATAGGTACATACGTAGAGATCGGTTGTTTAACAAATTTTCTTTATTAAATACTTTTAGATAATAAATTTTCTGTTATTTTAAAATTAAAGCAACAAGAATTTGTTGACTTTAGTTAATCTATTGTTTGTATCAAATTTGAGACAGTAGAAACGTGTAGTATATTTCTTTTCTTTGTTTTAATTAGGCTTTGGAAAGAAAAAACACGTTCGACGTTGGCCGAGGACTGCGGAATAGACAAAATTTCTCTTACAATTATTGAAATATCTGGAAACATGAACTCATTTAATTCATTTTTCATCTGTGATACTTTAGACCAAAAATAGGAAATATTTGAATCTTTGTGTGATCTACGTTCAATGTAATAAAGTACTAGACATATTTTGCTGGTGCAGACTTGACACCACCTGGTACATAAATTCGTTTTGACAACAGCATTGCAACAAAAACAGAGAAGTTGACAGTATAAAATAAGAAACACACAAACAAAATTAAAGAGAACATGGACAAAATTATTGTTGCCATATAGTGAGACACTGGAATTTTTAAATTATACCAAGTAGCTCGCGGTAGTACCACGGTACCAACAAAAATGTACCATAAAAAGTACAATTGTACCATGATTTCTATCCCTGTACCATGCGCATAATCATTAATGCAAGACTTGACTTCTTCTGCGAATGTATGATTGGTGACCGCAAATACAGCACAATTTATTTTAATGACCCCATTAAACCTTGTACAAGTAACATTTCACACATCATTTAATGCGCAGAATGTTAAAAACAAACAGAAAATTGCCTTTATTTTCATCAAATAAACATCTTGTAGGTGAAGTTTATTATTAAAAAACAAGTAAGAGCATTATATTCGGCTGTGCCGAATCTTTTATACCCACCACCAATTTTGTGTACATTTATATATATATATATATATATTATATATATATATATATTTATATTTATATATATAATATTTATTATTTTGTTAATCATTATCAGAGCTGTAAAAAGCTGCAATCAATTGACATTGAAATCAAAGTGATTTCAACCAAACTGATTTCATTCTTTGATTTCTAAATGATTTCAGATTTCAAAATGAAATCTTGTCAAAATTGCAATATTTTTTGATTGCAATCATTTTGAAATCATTTTTTTTAGAAATCATTGAATGCAATTAATATAATTGCAATCAAGTTCCCTTGAAATCATGTCTCCAAAATGACATGAAAAACGTAGGTTTGTTAGTCATTTCTTGCATTTTTTTTTCTACGGAAGAACTGATTGCAATTAGAAATAATGTTTACCAATTTTACAAAACTTTATAAATAAAAATTGCCATTTTTCATTTGAAAAGAACGATTCTGATTTAACTTTGATTGCAATTACTGGATTTGATTGCAATTAAAGTAATTGCAATCAAATTGATTGCAATCAAATTTGATTGCAATCAATTTATATATAAATTGATTTCAAAAAATTGATTCAATCGTTTTTATCATATTGATTTCATGATTTCAAATTGAAATCATGAAATCAATTTACGATTTTGAATGCAATCAAAAAATTTGCAATCATTAAAGCGAAATCATGTGATTGCAATTAAATCGATTGCAATTTGGCAGATATTTTGTTAAATACGTAATTGAACCATACAAATATTATCATTACAAAAAGAAATAATAATAATATCCTAAATAATTTGTGTTTTATTTAAATTCAACATAAAATTTAACCACCCTTTATAAGTTCGATATGCTCCTAAAATGCTTTTGTAAATGTAGTCTTTCAATTAAAGTGGGCGTTAAAGTAGGCGTGTCAATAAAGTTTCTGCTAATAAATACAACTTAGATATTTCAATATAGTCCTTTATTTTCCCAAAACCTTTGTCAATAGAGAAATTACATGAATTTTAGATAAACCTTTATATGGGAGGTAGGCGTTAAAGTGGGCGTGTCACATAAACTTTTTGGCACAACAATTACATTGATTAGAAGGATATACGTAGCAAATTTGATCATCATACCTCTAATTGTGTCGGTTTTATGAGCTTTTAAATTTCATTAACGGTAGATAACGTGAAAAGTGGGAGTTATAGTAGGGGTGACAAAGTTATTTTTGCGAATGAGTACAACTTAGGTGTTTCAATATAGCCCTTTATTATTCCAAAATCTGTATTAATAGAGAAATTATATGAATTTTAGGTAAAACGTTATATGGGAGGTGGGCGTGGCACATTGATTTTCCGTTACAAAAAAGCGTCTCACCAAAAAGCAAAGTGTGCAAAATTTCAAAGTCGTACATCCAATTTTGTTCCTTTTATGACGTTTTTGTTTTTAAATATACCGAAAAATACACTGTGCGGTATAAATTTTCGTACATTTTGATCGATAACTCCTCTCCTAATGCATAGATTTAGATAATTTTCAGGGAAAAATATTGTTTTTATTCAGGAAATATATATTCGAAGTTTCATGTTTCAATGTGTTTGGGCACAATTCCATTTTATTCGATGTTCGAAGGACATGGTTTTTTCGACCTACTCTTGCTTTTCGAGCTATAACCCTCTTTCTAATAATCTGATTTAGCTCATTTTCAATACCAAACAAACCTTGTCTATAAGAAAGATTCTGGCAAAATTTGAGCCCCCTAGCTTTTTCGGTGCGACCTCTATCGTGCTTTCAACAGACGGACCGACGGACAGATGGACGGACATAGCTAGATCGTCATCAAATCAAACCCTGATTCAGAATATATATACTTTATGGGGTCTAAAATGGATATTTCGATGTGTTACAAACGGAATGACAAAATGAATATGCCCCCACCATTTTTTTGGTGGCGGGTATAAAAAGTACCAACAGGAAATAAAAAGTAACATTGCCCACACACAGGAATAAATGATGTTAATTTAATGTGTGTTCCTTTACAGGTTTAAATCCCTTTGAACAATGGTGATTTTATGTGCGAACTATAGAGTTCGCAGACATTCATTCGCCTGCGTTAAGAGTTGTGTAGACGCTTAGTTTTTTTTTGGTTTCGTTATAAAAATAACGACAAAATAACGTTATTATTGTAACATGAATAAAGCTAAATTTCGATAATATAAAAGTTTATACTGGTACGTTTTCTTAAGTTTATCTGGCTAACTCATTAACATTTTGCAACAAACATTACAACACTTTTTAGTAATTTTAAATTTTTAAGAAAATTATGACTTTATGACAATGCGACACTTAAATTATTATACAATGGTTTTTATTAAAAAAAAAATTCTCAATCCTATTAAAATTAGTGCAGTATTTTAGGAGTTATAAGAGATTAAAGTTGCTTAAACCCTATGGTGTATCAAAACAAAACAAGCGTTTACTTCGAATTGGTGAAGTTTTCAAATTAACAGGAAACGAATTATCGCGGGTTGACTGCAAATACAGTCAAATCCCGATAATTCGTAATCGCAAGGGATCGGCCATTTATCGATTTAGCGGTGTTTCGATTTAACGGGGTTAAAATAAAATAAATACGAATTAACGGATTTTTTTTTTTACTAAAGCGATAAAAAGATATATAAAAAACAATTGTTAAAAATAAAATACAAAATAAATAAAATAAATACATTAAATAAAATAGCAATTTCATTTACTTAGCGTAAAATACGTGTAATTTTAATAGCAAACAAAAAACAATAAAATAAAAATAAAACTGACAATTAATTTTCTTAACTTAAAATACATAACGTACATATTTACATTATCTAAAATTAATCTTTTAAAAAATTAGTGATTTGCATTTGTTTCAGACTTTTCTCACGAATGTTGTCCCAGGTATTTTCTATTTTTATTAAGGAATTCAAAATTTCTTCGTCCACATTATGAGTGGGGACATAAAATCTTAATTTATTAATTGCCAATTTTAAATCTTTATTCGTCATTAATGAAACTTCGTTGTTGCCATCATTGTGGTCGTCACCACTTTCTGTTATGTCAGCTTTTAACAGTCTTTCCATGTTTGCGTTGTTTTTATTACGAAATATAAATGGTAGTTAGCAAACAATTACGATTTATAAGAGGTAAAGAAGATTTTATTTGAAAAAAAAAAAAAATTCGAATTAGCGAGGGGACCAAAATATATTGAAATTTTATGAATTAACGAGATTTTTTCAAGGGACCAACAGTTTATTACGAATTATCGGGAATTACGATTTATCGGGGTACGAATTATCGGGATTTGACTGTACTTTATAAACGTTAATTTTTTGTATCTCTTTAATATTTGTGTTAAATTTTCTCTGGCTTTAATTACAAGGCACTATAAAATGTTTTACATTTTTATACATATTTATATATATGTTTATATTTTTCCTCAAAAAAAGATTGTTTTGTTATTAGTAAATAATTTTTTTCTATATAATGAAAAAAAAAAAAAATAATGAAATAAAAGTGGAATAAAAATAGAACAATTTTATTTTTTATTTCGTTTAACATAAAGTCACGCAAAATTTCAATTAATCTTTTAACCCGAAAATTTTTATTTGATATGACATTTAAGAAACATGTCTTTGACTTTTGCAGGCAATATAGTAAATTGTAGTAATTAACTCTTACGAAAAAAATAAAAATAAAATTGGTCATTCACTTCAATAATATCACAACTAAAAATAAACTCATCTATAAGTGAAATTAATTTCTTTATTTTAAGGCATTTGCTGTGTTTTTATATTTTTTTATTGAAATCATTAAAATCAATAAAAACTGCTCTAATTCAGGAAGAATTGTATTTGTATATCTTGGACAGTGAGTACAAGTATATTCTTGAAATTTTATTAGCGTTATCCACATAACATATGTATATAGTTTGTTCTATTGTTATGTACATATATTCAAAATCTTCCATGTGTTTAAAGCTAACCTATGTCCTACATACTAGTGTCTAGTATTATGTATTACATACATATGTATATTTTCGAAAGTTTTGTTACTAAAATTTAAAAATAATAACAAGCTAAATATTTGTATGGCTAAGAGATATATAGTTTAGTATTAACTTCACAAAGTTGTGCCGAATTGTTGATACCCACCACAAATAAAATTTGTTATTAACAAGGCTGCAATATAATCCCTTATACTAAAATATGCATTATTTTCTCTCTTTCAGTTCGATTTGCCAGAAGTTTCAGTCTCAAAATGAAATCAAAAGTATTTTTAAATTTGTTGTATTTTAATGGAAATTGGAAGTGGAAGTGATTAAAAATGATTTTTTATTTTGTATGGGCGAGGTACTTAACCGGTTCAGCCATAATTTTATGGTGTTACTGCAATCATATGCGTTAAAAATTTTGTTGCAAAATCCTACTAAATTGACACACACTTACCATTTACATTTTACAAGATGGGCGTAAAGTGGGCGTGTTTCATGTAATCCACCAATTTATTTTAGACATAATAAAGATCCACAGATTCCCATGATAATTAAAAGCCTTTACGAATTTATAAAATAGCAGAGTATATTTAATATGGAAAGTGATAGCTAAGGCGTGTCAAGATAATATCTGCTAATGAATATAACGTAGATATTAAAATATATATATGCTTAAATTTTAACGGATCCTGATAAAATGGTATCCTAAAATATATCCTTTTCAATGCCATTCTAATGAGCATTAATTTTATCTGTAATTGTGTATAGAAACACAAAAAAGTTTTTTTATACCCGCCACCAAAAAAATGGTGGGGGTATATTCATTTTATCATTTTTTTTGTAACACATCGAAAAATCCATTTAAGACCTCATAAAGTATAAATATTCTGAATCAGGGTTTGATTTGATGACGATCTAGCTATGTCCGTCCGTCTGTCCGTCTGTTGAAAGCACGATAGAGGTCGCATTGAAAAAGCTAGGGGACTCAAATTTTGCCAGAATCTTTCTTATAGACAAGGTTTGTTTGGTATTGAAAATGGGCTAAATTGGAATATTAGGAAGAGAGTTATAGCCCGTAATGCAAGAGTAGGTCGAAAAACCGTGTCCTTCGAACATCGAATAAAATGGAATTGTGTCCAAACGCATTAACGTAGACTCATGAAACTTCGAATATATATTTCCTGAGTAAAAACAATGTTTTTCCCCGAAAATTATCTACATCTATGCATTAGGAGAGGAGTTATCGATCAAAATGTACGAAAATTTATACCGCACAGTGTATTTTTCGGTATATTTAAAAACAAAAACGTCATAAAAGCAACAAAATTTGATGTACGACCCTAAAATTTTGCACACTTTGCTTTTTGGTGAAGCGCTTTTTTGTAACGGAAAATCAATGTGCCACGCCCACTTTTACGCGAACCTCCCATATAACGTTTTACCTAAAATTCATATAATTTCTCTATTAATAAAGATTTTGGAATAAAAAAGGACTATATTGAAACACCTAAGTTGTACTCATTAGCAAAAACAACTTTGACACGCCTACTATAACGCCCACTTTTCTCGTTATCTACCGTTAATTAAATTTAAAAGCTCATAAAACCGACAAAATTAGAGGTATGATGATGAAATTTGCTACATATATCCTTCTAATCAATGTAATTGTTGTGCCAAAAAGTTGTATTTATTAGCAGAAACTTTATTGACACGCATACTTTAACGCCCACTTTCACTAAAAGACTTAATTTACGAAAACATTTTACTATCATATCGAAGTTATTAAGGATGGTTAAATTTTAAGGGCCGATGTTGATTTGAAATAAAACACAAATTTTTTAAGAAATTATTATAATTTCTTTTTATAATGATATTTGTATGGTTCAATTATGTATTCAACAAAATATCGGCCAAATGACCCCCCCCCCATCCTTGGCGCCACTCCTCTATCTGATGGTCCAAATGTTCAATGACAATGTTGATGCTCAATTGTAGGGATTGATGATAAGTCGAGGTTGACTGCTCTTTTGCCACAGTATCGCAATGGTACAGCAATGGTTCCCATTCAACGAACTAAGAAGGCATTCACAGATTTTCTAACATTTTATACAGACCGGTTTTGCAGAAATTTAAATATTTTTTACAATTCTCCTGATCGTGGACGAATTTGAACGATTATGTTGATCAAAAGAATTACGAAGTGCACAAAATACATTTTGATTTGAACTACCATTTTTATAAAAAACCTGAATAACTTTACAGCGTTTCTCATTTGCGTATCTTTCCACGGATCAAATTAAGTAAGTTTGAGATTGAGAAATGTCAAACGAAATGCAGAAAATAAATTTAAAGTCTAGGTGTGGTTCACCTTCATCATAGACCCTTAAAATTTAACCACCCTCTACAAAGAAAGTGATACATATTTTATTATAAAGAGATTATTCCATAGCGATTAACAAAATAATAATCATTGTGCTTTAAATGTACACAAAATTGGTGGTGGGTATAAAAGATTCGGTACAGCCGAATATAATAATCTTACTTGTTTTAATGTGAATAAATTCCACTATTAAGTTAACGAGCGTTAAGTAAATTACTTTTCGTAGTTAGTTACTGCTGTCAGTGTATTTTTCGTTTATTTTTCCAGCTTAACTATATTTAAGTGCTTAATTAAGTTTTATACATGTTTTATGTTTATTCCGCATCATGATCACTGTCGTTGTTATTTAGCGTTAAAGTAACATTTGTACGAGAACATATATGTCGTCTTCTTTTAAATTCAGAATGTTTATGATGAAATTAAAGATAAGAATTGAAGATAAGAAGAAGAAGCTTACTGTGGAAAATCATGACTTTCGGCTGTATTGGTTTGATAAGAAGAACAGATACGTAGTTCCTTTGAAGTAATTAAATAGAAAAGAAATAAGCAAGTGTTTTTAAGGACGACGTAACATTTCCTTAAATTTTTTTTCGATACAAATACTTATAGACATAATTTACTTGGTGTAGCATACTTTAGGAATGACTATAAAATAACAATAATTTATATTGTTTGTTTTCTCCATCCAGTATAACAGTGTAAACTTAAAGAAACTACAGCAAGTAGTAGCAATTGTACATAGCACAAAAATAAGTGAATTATAAGTTAAATTAAATCACAGTGCAGTACAATTGCAATAATAAGTGTGTTTAAATAAATATTACTTTTATAATGTAATACTCAAGAGTGTTGATTATTATTTGCAATTAAAAAAATCACGACTTATTTAAATATGAATAGCAAATTTTTCTCAATCATATGAAGGTAAGTATCAAATATTTCGATTACATCGACACCTAGATATAACAAAATTTGAAACTAAAAAAACCTTAGATGAGTATGAGTTGTTTTGTTTATAAATAAAAAATTTATTAGTTCTTTGACTTTAGCCTCATCTGTCGGCTTCAATATTAATAAGAGAAAAACCTGGCACAGATTGGCACAAATTTATTAAGGGGCTAAGCAACACTTGTTCATTCTAGTCCAGTGCGCTCAGCATACATCCATCCATCCATCCAATAACATCAACTAGTCATCGTTCTTAGTCTTTTCTGACAAGAATTTTACCTAAAGACTTAGGTGTAGTGTACTGTCGAGTGAGCCGTTGTGGTTATTTAGGTGCAGCTGTGTTTTATTATCAACTGACAGAGTTCGAAATTTCCAATACAACAATATTTTAGAGAAAATGCTCATTGTTTTTATATCAGATTTTAATTTGAAATAGCTTAAGGGTGTGTTAGTAAGAATGTACTTTTTAAATTTAGTAAAACTTTTTTTGTGCCAGTGGCAACTCTGAAATTTGGCAGACGTTGCATTTGGAGTATTTTACATAAGAACAGCGCATTACAATTGTGAAAACTTTTTAAAAAATATGGAAAGATATGCTGAGTGCACTGGAAAATTCGAAACATTTTCAGTCGAGAAAGTGTGTCGGTCATTCCAAGAGTGATTAATAACTTTTAAGAATCTGGGTCAGTTATGGACTGTTAAATTATTAAGCACATTTCCGTCTGAATGACTACGTGAATACATTAAATTGTCGAATGTAGACCCAAAAAATCCTAATAAAATCCATAAAAAACAAATGTATCCACAACGAGCAACTATCTGGTGAGTATTTTAGTAAGGAGGCGTGATCAAGCTTTATTTTTTGAAGATGTGGCCGAAATTGCAGTGACTGAAACAGAATACGTTACAGGAATATGATGACGAAGTTTTTCTTACGTCAACTGAACGGCATGAATCTGGATGACATGTGGTTTTAGCAAGACAGTGTCACTTGCTACACCGCGCATGAAATAATAAATTTTTAGCAGCAACGATTTGCAGAACAAATTCTGATGTAGACTATCCACTAAGATCTTGCGATTTAACGCCGTGCGATTTTTTTTCTTTGGAATTATGTGAAACCTAGGGTTAAGGCATATTAACCACAAATACTTCCTGAGATCAACTTTGAGATCAAACGTGTCCACGGTGAAATATAACTTCATCTCAGTGAAAATTTCATGGAAAACTTTAATGACCGTGGGAGGAAATCGATGGATATTTTATTCTATACTTAATCGGAACATGTCTTCTTTACAACCCAATAAAAAAAAGCACAACTATATCAAAAAATATCTATTTTTATTTTAAAATAAAAAAGTGCATTTTTAATGATACACCCTTTATATATTAATTGATATTTGGTTTAATATAAATATCGGTTATTTTTTTATTATTTAAAACTTCAAAGTCTTATTTTTGACTTTTTAATTAAGTTTTTTTTGTGTTCTTCTTACAAAAATCAATTTACCAGTGACTTCTGCTAACAATTGAATGAAATTAAAAAATGTTCTTATTTAGCAAAAACAATTGCTCTTCGTTCATTAATGTCTAAAAAGGACACAGAAATACTTCCAGGCTATAGAACCTACACACATACTGAGCTACAAGCTCTTTTAGATGATAACAACAGAAGAATAATTGTTTTACAAGTGCTTTTGCCCAGAAGGTATTAAATTCTAAAAAGTTTTAACACACACATACTTACATATATATAAAAGTTCCAGTGAAAACTACCACACAGACACGAATCTATACAAAGAATTGAACACAAAAATAATGTCACACATACATATATAAAGGCACAGACAATAAAATCTTGTTAAACGAGTGAAAGAGTAAATAAGAAAGTGTGAGTTTTTATACCATAAAAGCCTATTGGAGTACTATTGCACATACAATCAAATAAAGATTTTAAATCAGCCAGGACTTGTATATAGTGTGGGAGTATATTTGTGTTATAAAACAAGTGTTTCGATTTTTTTATAGTGTCAATGAATCTGTGCTAAGGAACTAGCTGCAGGAAAATTAAATATTAATAAAAGCAACGTGGCCAAGAAAAACAAAATCAAAGTTTATTTGATCCGAGAGTGAACTTTACACTTTTTGTATTAAAACAAGTAACAGTGCTATATTCGGCCGTGCCGAATCTTACATACCCTTCACAACGTGTAGTCATGCAATAACAATTGTTTGTATCACCATTCATCTCATATAAAATACGTACATATATATATATACTGGTTAGACTAAATGTGGCATCGAATCCCAGCTGAGCCAAAAAAATTTTATCTTATTTTATTTAAGATATTATTTATATTTTATTATTTTTTTTAAATTTTTTTAAAAAATTTTTTTACAAAAATTTTTTTTTTTAAATTTTTTTTTAATTCTTTTTATTATTTTTTTTTTATTTTTAATATATTTTTTTTTTGTATTTTTTTTTTTTTGCATGTTTTTTGCATGTATGTATATAAGTATGTTGTTGTTGTAATTGTGTAAAAAAACGAGGTGGTCGTGGTTTTTTGCTCATATCTCAGAAAGTTATAGGGCGATTGTGCTGAATTTCAGTAGCGATTCATTCCTGGATATTTCCAAGAGATTGATACCATATACAGATCTGAGGAACATATAGTTGCTTCTAAAAGTTGATTTCAACCAACACACGGACAGACGGGCAGACGGGCAGACGGACAGACGGTCAGACGGACAGACGGTCAGACGGACAGACGGTCAGGGCTTAATCGACTCCTCTATTCATAAGCTTTCAGAAAATATATACTTTATGGGGTCGGAAATGAAAATTGTAGAAATTACAAACGGAATGACAAAGCTATATATACCCTTGTTCACCACAGGTGAAGGGTATAAAAACGAGAAAGAAACAAGAAAATAATTGTTAGATATTTTTATACCCTTCACCTGTGGTGTACAAGGGTATATATAGCTTTGTCATTCCGTTTGTAATTTCTACAATTTTCATTTCCGACCCCATAAAGTATATATTTTCTGAAAGCTTATGAATAGAGGAGTCGATTAAGCCCTGACCGTCTGTCCGTCTGTCCGTCTGATCGTCTGTCCGTGTGTTGGTTGAAATCAACTTTTAGAAGCAACTTTATGTTCCTCAGATCTGTATATAGTATCAATCTCTTGGAAATATCCAGGAATGAATCGCTATTGAAATTTAGCACAATCGCCCCATAACTTTCTCAGATATGAGCAAAAAACCACGACCACCTCGTTTTTTTACACAATTACAACAACAACATACTTATATACATACATGCAAAAAACATGCCAAAAAAAAAAAAATACAAAAAAAAAAATATATTAAAAATAAAAAAAATGATAAAAAAAAATTACAAAAAAAAAATTAAAAAAAAATTTAAACAAAAATTAAAAAAAATTGTTTAAAAATTTTTGTAAAAAAATTTTTTAAAAAAATTAAAAAAAAAATATAAAAAAAAAATAATAAAATATAAATAATATCTTAAATAAAATAAGATAAAATTTTTTTGGCTCAGCTGGGATTCGATGCCACATTTAGTCTAACCAGTATATACATATGTACGCATTTCATATGGGATGAGTGGTGACACAAACTACTGTTATTGCATGACTACACGTTGTGAAGGGTATATAAGATTCGGCACGGCCGAATATAGCGCTCTTACTTGTTTCTTCTGGTATAGTTTAGAGAGGAAAGCAAAATCGTACTAAAAAGTTTAACAAAGTGTTTTTTGTATTGAAGGGATACTATGGGACAAAATTTAATTATAAAATTTTAAAATTAAAAAAAAATTAAATAAATAAATAAATTGAATTTGAAATTTTTTAAATTTTTTTATAATTTAAAAAAAAAAAATCCTAAAATAATTTTTTTTTTGGAAAATTGTAATTTTTCTATTAAAATTTGTTGACACATATTGTAATAAATAAAAAAATTAATTAAAAATTTATTACAAAATATTAAAAAAAAAATTTAAATTACAGTTTTTTATTCTGTTCAATATTTCATAAGAACTGCTGTCAAACTCTATATGTGACAGCGGATAGAGAAAGGGACCTTAGGGTAAAAACAGGTTTTGTTGTCGAGAGCCATTTTAAAGATTAAATGATTTTTCTATTTTTTTTAAATTGTTCATAAGGAACAAAATAAATTTTTTGTAGTTTCGTAAAATCAAGTTATTTTGTTAATTTAGTAGGGGAAAAAGGAAAATTAATAAATTTTACCGTAGGTCCCTTTGTTTTTGCGCTTAGAATCGTCGACTTCACTTTAATAAAACGCGCATATCTCTGGGAGGGAACACTTTTGGGACATGGGATCGGTCTCATTCGATGCTCAGATGTTGTCCACATAAAAAAAAAAGAAGTGAAAATTGTTTTTTTTACCCTTAGGTCCCTTTCTCTATGCGCTGTCACATATAGAAAAATTCTTAAGAAATACATATGGAATAATGTGGCCTAAAGGCCATGACTGACTATCAGATTAGTCGTTCGATATGTCAAAAATTGTATGTGTGTTCAGAAAGTGTGATAGTGTGGACACAAAGTGCACATGTGTGACAGATTTTTTGACAAGTGTGTCCGATTTGATAATCTTTTGGAAATTTTCGTAAAATAATAGTTTCTGTGCGATCAGGGTTGCTTTTTCTAAGCAAGTATGACAGTGTGGCATCCAATAACACATTTTGTTGCCACTTTTTCATGTAGGACAGAAAACTATCAGATTTTAATTTGACATAATCGCATGACTTTGTAGGATAGTCAGTCATGGCCTTAATCGGTATTCTGTTTATCACATAATAAACATATGAAGTGCTTCCGACAACATTTAGCAACATTTTCTTTCGTATGAAATAATATGAACAAAAGATATTTGCTAGGAGTTTTGTTTGTTTGCTCGATTCAAAAACTATTTTTGTATGTCAAATGGTTTATGTGAAATTAAAGTTGCTTAAGTTATTCTTGCAAATTTAAATGAAATTGTTAGGTTACCATAGCAGGCATACACGTATGACCAACTGACATATTGTGTGGTCTATAGGAATGAAATTACCCGAAATAAAACATAATCCTAATTTCCTTAGATATATCGAATAGGTCAAAAGCCAAGTCACCTCAATGAAATTCCTTATTGATCTCCAATTCGAATTCCCTTGGCATTCCAAGTTCGGCAAAGCAGCCATTTTTAAGTTTTCACGTCTAATACGCCCAAATGCAGGATATTGACATTCCTTACGGATCTCCAATTCGAATTCTTTTGGCATTCAAAATTCGGCATAGCATCTACTTTTAAGTTTTCGCGTTTAATACACCCAAACGCAGAATATTGACAAATGTAATATTCCAAAGACTCTTCCTCTTCTGTGTTTACTCTACATGTCGTTTTATCTAACAGTTCCATGAGACCTAGATGAGTTCTCATCGCCGTGTGACCTGTTATCACATTAGTTAATCTCCTAAGTGTTGGTCGACTTAGTTTCGGAATCTCCTTCGATTTCTCAAGATTTGGGTCATCCTATAGCGTTTTTAACTTTGTAAATTTCTGATGTGCTACTTTATTTTTGAACCTCTAAAACGGTTTAGCATTTTCCAAGGTTATATTACTCATAGTTCTGTTTTTAAAAATGTCACGGATTCCTCGTTTTCGATTATATCGTAAGAGCTGAATTGATAGTATATTCTCAATAGCCATTATTGATGTGGTTTTCATGGCATCGCATATGTTAATGCAGCACTGCCTTTGAATCTTCTGAATAGGTTTTATATTAACTTGTTTCTCTAAGAATGCCCACCACAATATCGAAGCATATGCTAGGATCGGTCGTAATTCGTACGTATATAGTCAGTGTGTTATTTTTGATTTTATGTCCCATTATGAGCCTATTACCTTTCTATTACAAAGGGCTTATATTCTTTGTGCTTTATCAACTCTACTCTCAATGTGATCTCTTCAGGATAGCCTTCAATGAAATACTACTCCTTGGCATTAACATGAACTAAATTGTCCCGTTTTGAAAGAAGGGAAAGCTGTACACCGGTTTTTTCCTCTTTCTCGCAAACAAACAGATTTCTGTCTGGTTTTGGTTAATATTGAGCCCTCGCTCTTTCGCCCAGTTGTAAGATATATTCAGAGTTTCTATTGCTCTCTTGCATAAAATACCTCCAATTATTATACAGAATTTTGTTTATATCGCAAGTTCTTTTTAAATATATTTTAAGATGTTTTAACTTTCACTTAGAAAGGAATCTAATATAAGAAATTTGTCGATATCGTAAGTCTGTTTGAAAAGATAATTTGTATATTAAACTTGTTATATAATATGTTTCGATATTAATAAATAGTTCTTACACGGAAATAAAAAATATAACAGGAATTTGGACAATAATATCGTAAATTGTAAAGATTCTTTTATAGAAGATTTATCGATGTCGAAGATTCTTATGTAAATTATAAAAAATTTGTTTGAATCAATTTAGTTCAAGGTAATGTTTGTTTTAGTTTAGATTATATTTAGTCGCAATCATGATCCCTTTCGGTATTGTTATTATTTACTTGTTGGTTTTTTTAAATATTTTTAAATACGAAGAAATATCGCAAAAGAAAGCAAAGTTATAAAGAACTTTGTTTTTTTTGAACCGCTACATTTATTTATCTTAACCACAGTATAAAAGCATAATTTAATGTTTTCTGGAATATTTTTGTGCTGTATTAAGATTTTTCGATCCACTGTCGTTTAAGCCTTAATCCTAGAAGGGTGAAATGTTAGGCACTACTATATAGCACAATCGTGTATTAAAAATTTATTACATGACCAACGATTGATAGATTTCAATTGAATAGTTGTTATTGTGGTATAAAACACATAATAATGAAGAAAGTCTATCGAATAAATAAAATCAGGCACAACAAGCAGTCCATTCATTCTCACACACCCACACACACAGATATAGCCACAGGCAGACTCATATTTTATTAATAAAATAATCTAAAAAATGCATTAAAACTTCATGAAAGTATCATAAAATCGAATGAGAATGGAAAATGTGTAGTAAAATATAAAGACGTCCAATAAGAAAGAAAGTATTTGTTACATACGAACAAAAAGTTCTTGAGATTAAATTTTATTGTTATTTATAGATTTATTTTGTTGACAGCATACTGCAGAAGTATATATGAAGAAATAGGGAGTTATTTTGTTTAAATCTGGTGCAATTATTAATACTTAAGCTAAATACTGAAGAAAATAATAGAATTAAATTTCTGAACTGTATATATTTTAAAAATTGATTAAAAATTTATTTACAATACAAGTATTGTATAAAGTATAAGTATTATTCTGTACTCACTCGTAAACGCTTTGGTTGGCTTACCTGAAATAAAAGAGGAAAATATATGAATACTTAGTGTGGAAAATAAATTTCTTTTGAAATTAATAAAATTATAAACAAAAAGGAGTGCGGTGCCGAAATTTACATGATCTTCACCATTTTGTATATATGTACCCATATTAATAGGTTTAAAAAAATACATCCTCTATCTTGTTTCACACGCTATCCTTAATTTGATTGATTGAATTTTTCTTAGTCAAGCCCTATCATTTTATATCGATTAAATGGAGTTTAGAAAAAAAATCGCCATTGTTTCAGACCCTATTGTGGATATTGTATGCCACTTTAAAATGGCGGTCATCATGGATTTAAAATTTTTAATAGTATTTTATATTTTGTCAATTCTCTCGGTTGTTTAAAGAAATCGATTTTCGTTTGTAAATTTTCGGAAAAATATCGAAACAGTTGTAATTTTGGTGCTTATATTTTAGTTAGTTTTAAAAGGATTCTTAATTTTTTCTCAGGAATAGTTTGTGATGCTTTGGCTTGCAATTTTGTGTCACAAGTGTTTCCAAATCTATCAAGGAGCTTGAAAACAAATAGTTCTTAGCCTGTAATTTTGCCGATTAGTGAACAATTTGTCCAAAATTTTTTCACGAATATCTCTACAGGCATATTTTATTTATAAATACTAATATTAGTGCCTACTCAGTATCCAAAGGCTGGCAAATGTTAATTTTTTTTTTGATAAATATGAAAAAAAGCAGTTTTTACTTTCTCATATCTCAGTATGTTATGGAATGTTTGTGCAATTTATTTCGAAATATTTTCAAAAGATTCATACTACTTATAGGTTTGTGCAAAATATAGTTGCTTCCTAAAGTTGTCTTTAATCAACACACGGACATTACCCATTCAGCTTATATGCTCATAAGCTTTCAGAACATAAAAAAAACTATCCAAAACCAAAATTTACAGGAGCAAGGTTTATTAGCTTTTGTTCTAATTTGTTAAAATATTTTTTATGAAAATTTGAATGATGGTAGGAAAGTGAGGTGTCGGAAGCTTAGAGACCTATGAGGCTTAAATTAATTAATTTAAATTATTTTATAATTATAATTATAAATTTTAATTTTAATTAAATTTTTAAATAAATGTTTAATGTAACCGGCCAATGAGATTTTGCATCTGATCGATAAGTTTTACCTAAACACGCAAAATGTGACGGACCTACTGGTCTGTGAGACTATTTATTTTCTTTTATTTTTCTTTAAACTTGCTTTCACGTTTAGACTCAGCAATTGACTTGCCCAAGTTTAGTTCTCTTTTACTTATTAAATATACTCTTCACACAGTGAAAAAGGGTATATATAGGTTTGTTATTCCGTTTGAAATTTCTACAATTATCAATTACTACACATACATACAAACGTGGTATTCTGGTTAGAGTGAGCCAAAATTTTTTATTTTATATATTATTCAAATTTTTATTGTTTTATTTTTAATTTTTCTTTTAAATTATTTTTTTTTAAACACATAACTAAACTAAATTTATAATGTTACAATCGGATGTTTTTATATATGTATGTTTTTTATATGTATGTATGTATTTTATATGATATAAATGGTGATATAAACAATTGTTGTTGCATGACTACACGTTGTAAAGGGTATATAAGATTCGGCATGGCCGAATGTTTTTATTACTTTTCTGTTTTTGGTTCCTAAACAAAAACTTGCTCGTACTTGCCGATGCAAGTGTCTACTCAAACATGAACAAGTTTCTTCCTCTTAACCCGTCCTTACCCCTTTTGTCTATAATCACAAGACTTACCTAGTCAGAAAGGGCTGTAAGGGAGAACACGTTGTTTGTTTAAATACCCTTCACAGAGAGTGCAAGGGTAGATATAGGTTTCTCATTCCGTTTGAAAATTTTTTCAATTTTCATCTCCGACCCGGTAAAATATATATACATATATTTTCTGAAAATTTATGAATAGGAGAGCCTATTAGGCAAAGTCTGTGTGCCCGTCTGTGTTATCAAAATATCAGAAATATTCGGGGTAGATCGGTATTGAAAATCAATTTTACGATGCGATGTTTTTAAGCGTATGAAATCATTATAAAGAATAATAAAACTTGTTTATACGTTTTTCATATTTATGAAAGGTAAAACTATCAAGGATTATTTTTAAAGAATTGTTGGAAAGACAATAATTTGTGTTCATTTTCTAAAAGTTTTGAATATCGCATAACTAAAAAAGGTTATTTTCCTTTAAAAACTTAAATTTTTTTTAAATGTGTTACTAAAAACATATATAGTATTTTTAATGCTCTATTAAAAAATGTTGTGAACTTTAATACTGAAATAAAAAACTTAAATTGAAATTTAAAGGGTGTTCAATTTTAATTTCAGCAAACAGGTCTGTATTAAATGTGAAAACATCTTGTGAGTGCCTTCTCAGTTCGTTGAATGGAAAACATTGTCGCTATAGTGTGGCAAAAGAGTAGTCAACCTCGACTCATCATCGTGCCCAACAATTGAACATCAACATCGTCATTGAAAATTTGGACCACCAGCCCATTTGGCTGATATTTTGTTCCATACATAATTGACCATAACAATATTATCATAATAAAAAGAAATTACCATAATTTCCTTAATAATTTGTGTTTTGTTCAAAATCAACATCGGCCCTTAAAATTTAACCACCCTATATTAGTAAGATGTTACATTAAATCTTCAGTTAAAAACCCTGTAAGACCGCCTTCACCATTTATTAAAGTCACATTTGAGTCACCATGCCCAGAAAAATTTTTTCAGCAATTGAACTTTTCTTTTTTTAAACTGAAAAGGTAGCTGGAGAACATCTACATTAGAAAATTAATTTCGAAAGATATGTCAGTTACGTTATTTTCGCTGTAATGGCTCGATATGTGCTATGGGTTCGGAAATGCGTATTGTGGAAATAACAATCGAAATAACCAATCTATATATGTGACAGCGCATAGAGAAAGGGACCTAAGGGTAAAAAAACAATTTTTACTTTTTTTTTTTTTGATGTGGACAACATCTGAGCATCGAATGAGACTGATCCCATGCCCCAAAAGTGTTTCCTCCCAGAGATATGCGCGTTTTATAAAAGTGAAGTTGACGATTGTAAGCGCAAATAGAAAGGGACTTAACGGTAAAATTTATTTATTTTATTTATTTTCCCCTACTAAATTAACAAAATAACTGGATTTGCGAAACTACAAAAAATTTATTTTTTTCCTTAAACAATTAAAAAAAAAATCATTTTAATCGACGGTTCCTGTGAATTCGTTCCTTAGTACTTGACTGTATCGGTCCTTTATTTTTTTTCGAGTTCTTATTTACGTCTGCTGCCTCCACTTCTTTAGGATTGTCCACTTCCCCCGAATCCTCCTTTTCGTTTCCATTTCCAGAGACCAAAGGAAGAGGAGCAAGCGAATCTTTTTCTGAATCGTTGAAACATAAGCCCCGGATCTTTTTATACAAGTACCATTGACGATAACCCTGGTGACGGACTTATAATTGGTTTGTCATCGAAACTGGTATTGTTACTCAGATGTATGTTTTCATTTATGCTGGCTGAATTCGCAAACAGTTTACATTGCACTGGTTAGGTTAGGTAGAACAGCTCACTTGATCCCTTTGTGATACCTGAATAGAAAAGTAAGAATAGAATAGAAAGGAAGCAGACAAGTCCATAGTCTCCGGCGGGAATCGAACCCGCAACCCCCAAACTAGCAGAACAGCACACTGCTGACTAGTACATCGGGGCACCCTATTGCACTGGTGACTGAGCAATAAATACAAAGTGATAATACTTCGATATTCCAACTAAAGTTTTATATTAAGTGGAGAAGTATTCGTCCCATTTTCTCACCCAACAACAGGCTCACTTAAGTTTGGAAGTCGAATAGGTACAGGAACATTAAATCCATTACGAGATGATTTTCTAACACAATCAACTACATTCAAGAAGCAGTCGACATTAGTTTGGGCATATTTTGATTTGAAAACTCCGAATAAACGATCAGGTGAAAACTTTGTATGTCCGTTTAACAAAAAGTTCAATTCAACTGACTCACATCTGAAAGTATCGACAAGGTGTTGTAAATATCGTATCATCGCATTGTTTTTATTTTGTGAAACACAGTTATTAGCGAATATCACTAATTTTTAAGTTGAATACACTTCTCGTAGGTAGTAATCAAGCATTGATATTACTGAATTCGGACCTTTTCCAATGGAATCGCTATCAGTTTTAAATTATTTTCGCGAATAACATAATAAGGTTATGTGAACAAATTTTCGTACTAACAGAGTGATATTCACGATTAAAAAGAATTATAAATGAGTATTTATTATAATTCACAATTAATAATTTCAGAAAATAAAGCTGGATTCTATAACACGCGAGCAAAGTTGATATCAAACTCATGGAAACAGAGCGCTAGGTAGAAAACAGTAAAAACTAACTACACAAAACAAGAGGTAGGGACGACCTACGCGCGTTTTCAAGGTTGACCAACACGTTCCTGACGTCATGAGATGTGTCGCTTTCAAATGAGATCAATACCAACACACTCAGTGATGGTACACCAAAGATACACGTATTTAAATCTTTAAAATGGCTCTCCTGAACAAAACCTCTTTTTACCCTTAGGACCCTTTCTATTTTTCGCGTCAAATATATATCTTTATCATAACACGTGAAGGATATAAAGAAGAATTTAGAATGAAAACGTTTACGTTTTCTCTTTGAAATAAAAAAAATACAGGTAAAAACTAAACAGCTGTAAAATTTTTAATACATTTTTTTAATACAACATGAACTGAAACTAGTTAAAGTAAAATAATTTCGTTTTTGTACATATTACAAATTAAAATTTAGATCTTAATGACTTTGCTAAATTATAATTAATCAAATATATTAAGTGCTTCCTTTTAAATTACCAGCCATGTTATCCTTCAGTTTAACCTTCTAAAATATGTTTAAATAATATGTTTTTTCTTTAATGTAATATGCATGTACATGCAAATGTGTGTAGCTATTGATATGTTATTTTCAATATTGATAATGAAGATGATGACTATGACTTTGACATCATATTCTTATTTAGGTTGATTGCTTAACAACTCAGTGTTACATGCATAATGAGAAGCATTCGTTGCAACAGCAACAAAACGACAAATTCACATGGTATATTGTACATAATTTATTGATGATATTAATTCGATAATTGCTCATTCATAGCAGTCAGAAACACTTAAAAAAAAAACCTTTGAATATAGAAAAGCAAAGGAGAATCAGTTATTGCTTATGAAACACACACACACACACACACACACCAAAAAAAGAAAATCTTAACATATTTTAACACTTGTGTAGTTAGTTTTGAAGTGTTTTTATTGCTATTGTGATTTTTGTTGTTGCTACTTTTTATTTTATTATTAGTTTTTAAGAATATTTTTATATGCCATGGTCATGTAGTCACCCCCACTCACGCAAACAGACAGTATTAACAATTATGATTTTCTTTTATTAAAAAATTCTATTCTATTCTAGAGAGACATTAGGTTTGTTGTAGCAAAACATAAGGCATACCAAGTGGTATTAGTACCCTTGAATATGAACATCACTTTTTTCATCTTGCTCATCAGCACCGTCAACATCATTGTCATCGATATTGTTTTTCTCATTATCAATGACATAAAATCTTAAAAATGATTTAAGTGTTTTAGTTGTCTGTTTTGAATTCAATATTCTACCGTAGTCCATGTCAGTAGTAGTTGTTGTGATTGTTGCTTTAAAACAAAAGTGTGTGACTTCCTTGCTTGAGTCCCAGTCTATGCGGTAGTGTGTGTGTGTGTGCGTAGAGAACAAATGAATGGATAAATGAGTAATTGTTTGCTATACATACATTGTTATCATTCTATTTACGAAGACAATAGAAGATAACACAAACACAACATCAGAAATTTTACACTGATTAACAGATCTAAAATATAAACAAATTTAAACTTTATTTTTCTTTTACAGTAAAAAATACTTCCAGCTGGATCTTTGTGGAGGTTTTATATTCTCTATTCTGGTTGTATAAATTTAAGACTAGAATAAGACAAATTATATACAAATGAATCATACCGTCTTACAAAAAAACTAAAACAAACTATTTTTTAATTGACATAAAAAATTCTTATGACCCGTTAACCTACTCACAAAATGTAGCACAATTGCTTACTCCGATTGTTTGCTTTTTTTATAAGACTGTACAAAAGAATTTTGAAATTTCGATCACGTTCGAATGCCGTAATTCGACCCCTTTTCTTTTTGTGGGTGTTCTGTTTTTCCGAATTTAAAATCTGATATGTCCACTTTTACGCTCACCTACCGAATAAACTTTCTAATGGTAGCTTTCGTATAAGGAGTAAAAAAACGTAAAAATTAGTTTTGTTCTTTTATCTTTTGAAAAAAATTTTTAATAATTTAAATCGGTGTTGATAAAAGTTAAAGTTGTAACATGATCTCTTTTGGAATTTGGAAAAAGTAGTATTATAAACTAATTATTCTAACTTTTTAAAAACATTAAAAAAAAAAAACATATGCAAAGTTGTAGTCCAGTGTAAAAACCTAGCTAAGTGTTGTAGATATTTTCCTATTAACAACTTTGCAAATATATTTTATATAATTCCCTTATTACAAACATTTGTAGTCTAAGTAAAATAATAGTAAAATTATTTTGCATTAAATTGTTATACAAGCTTAAGAATATTGTTTTATAGGAGTAAAAAAATAATAATAATGCCTTCACTTTGCATAAAATACAGAATTTCATACTTATCTAAGTGCACGTGTATGTGTATTGATTTAATATTTTTCTCGTGCAGTTTTAAGAGAAAGACAAAGGACTAACAATATTGTATTAAAACGTGATACGAGTACTTGAACATTGAACATAAAAATCATTTCAATTCACTCCATCGACCCACACATTTTCACAAGCCACATCATTACTATCACAACTTAATATGTACTTAAATGCATAGATAAAATGAAAAGTTTTCAAGGAATATGTTGAATATGTGTATGTGTATTCAAGTTGATACAAATATGATTTGATTTGTTAACTAGATTTTAAATTAATATCACAAGGTTCGATTTTTATCTTTCAACTGCAATGCGTCTCAACTAGTATTATTACACTGAAAAAAATGTGGGTTAAATTTTTTTTATCTAAATGACTAATTGAGTTATTTTTAAGTTTAAATTAAATTTAAAAAAAGTTAAATAATTGGTATTAAGTTTTTTTATTAAAAATAAATAATTTTTTGTCAAGAATTCTTTTTAATTTAATTTAATAAAATTTTATTTAATAATGTAACATTGGCAGGTTTGTATTAAAAACATAATCTGGTTGACCAGCAAAATAAAACTTCAAAAGTGCATATTTTATTTTTGCAAATTTTATATTTAGAGCTTTACAGATGGGACTGAAGACAATTTTTTTTAGCCCGATGTATTCTGTTGATATGAAAATTCTCCGAAGAAACTATGTATCTAAAATAAGATCCTAATTCGCGCCTCTCGAATTGAAAAAAAGTGGTTTCACTCAAACAATATTTCAGTAATTTTTCAGTAATTTTTTTACCATAAACAAATTTTGTTTCATTTAAACAAATAAGGTCTTTAATACATACAAAGAAGCAATTATAGAATACTAAGAAAACTTTAGTTATTGGTTACATGTTAATTTTTTAAAGTCTTTTTTACTCTCCATTCTAGGTACTTTGGCACGACTTTCTATAGTTACTGTCAGAACATCATCTCTATTCTTTTCTGTAACACGTCGGGAAACATTGGTTAACAACTGCACACATCGTTCAGTTCCCTGAATGTGCGATGAAATTTGTGGGCCAGGCAATGGTGGCTCATCAAATGTTATTATGTATTCCAACAAGTGTTCGTATGGTATGCTTGCAGTGAATTAGACTCGATGGACATTTCCGATAATTCCATTATTAAATTTTCAAAAATTTGTAAATCACTGATAAATCAAAATTATAAGTAAAAACACAACAATTAATTAGAACAATTTTAGTTGACCTCCAATTGCAAAGAACACGTCAGAAGTCACTGCCTACTATGATTCTTATCAGCAGTTTGAGAGTACACAAAACAATGGACAAAATATTTTACATAAGTGTTGTTGTTGATGTGCACTTTTTTTTGAGCAAAGCTGAGGTAACGGTATCTTACGCACTTGAACGAGAAAAACGCCAATATATCTTGCATATTTGGCAAAATAATTGTGCCGACGATTGTAGAAGTCACAGAAAACGAATTAGAGGTCAAATAAAGTGGATTTGAGGACATGTTTTTTTTCTGTTTCAACAAGTATGTTTTGCGTATTTTATTACAAAAAAAAAAATATATTTTTTAAGTTTGATGCAAAACGCAGTTTAGGTAACTAACTATTTTTTATAAAGAGCGCATACCAGAGGAGATGCAAATTGGGGTTCAACTGATTTTTTGAAATTTTAATATTTTGATTAGTCTCAAAACAAAACCTGTATTGCATAAACTATAATATAATGAAACATAATATATTAAAAAAAAGAAAATAATTTTAGCGAAAGAAGAGTGGAAAAATTTTCAAGTCGAGAGGCGCGGATTAGGATTTGATTTTAGACCCATGGTTTCTTTGAAAGTTTTTCTTAGAATTTTATGTAGATTACGTTTTTGCTATATGATTTTTCATTTTTTTCCATCTATGCAAATTAACTCACCCTAATGTATATGTATTTAAATTTATTTAAACATTTTATTAAAATTTCCATGAACCATTTTTCATTTTCTTAATTTTTATTTTTTGTATATTTATTTGTTTGACATTAGAAATACCACCTATAAAATTTTCTTCTCACTGAATATACTTTTCAAGAGTTGTATTTCGAGTTTTGGACAATAAGTGAAACAATAAAGTATATATTGCTCAATTTATAAGTAATTTTTAGTGTGATAAATTGAGCTCAATAAATGCCTTTAATTGCGAGAATATCATAAATTGACAATTAAAGCGCGTGTGTGAACATAGTATTTCATATGTACATAAGTAAGTATTTGAACTCCTTCTGTTTAAGATTTTTTAAGGGTAAAATTTTATGTTCCCGAGTCTATAATGCAACCCCTATACTTTTGAAAATCTATTTTTGGGTTATGCATGCCACCAGTTTCTTAATCTGTTATATTGATACAAAAAATACTTTGTTTAAATTAATCCGAAATATTGCATATAGTCGTGTTTAAAATTAGTAAGAAAATTTTTTTATAACAGTTTTAATTAATTTTTCAATACTGCTTTAATTGATATTTGCGCAGTATATTTTCAATTCAAAATATAAATTTTAATTCAATTAATAGTATCATTTTGTTGATTGAAGCAAAATCAAATAAAATTTTAATTGGTGGTATTAATTTTGTAATTGAAATTTATATTTCTTTTTTTCTGTGTATTGTTTTGGGTTGTAATTATTGTAATGCTATGGCTGTGTTGAAAGATTCCCAGCAAACAAAAATATAATAAAAAAGTAATTTTGCAGGGATTTTACTGATGACCATATAATAATTAAGGTAAAAACATATCGACCCCTGTGCGCAAAATTGTCGTATGTTACAAAAACAAAATTTTACAGGAGAACGTTTTCATTACTTTAAAAAAAAAAACGTAAATAACACTGCTGTATACAATAAAATGTACACAGTGTTATCTCCATAACTAAAAGAGTTATTGCTATAATATTTTATTAGCAGACGGATTAATGTATGTAAAACCAATTTGCATAAAAAAGACGATTTCTAAAAAAACGTAACATACGATAATTGGCAACACTGACTTTGCTAGCTGTGGTTATTTTACTTAGTAAATCTCTGCAGATAACGCGACTAGTCCATACACGCATGTAAAGTATACTCCGTAATGGACTAGAACAAATCCGAAGATCACTCAAATGTATGGAGAAAACATGGTCGATTTAACATCGCGATGTTCTGGGGCTGGACCATATAACCCATCGGAGTAGTCTAAAAACTACTCTTCCTCACTACTCGATGGAACATATACACGATCATTTTACACGTCTTAAGAACAATTTATGTAATCGTTAAAACACGAACACTTGTCGTTTAACTACAATCTCTTGTTTAAAAATGATATGGTTGATGATTGCATTACATAGGACCATGTTGTCCTTAAGTAGTACATTTAGCTAAAATGGACCTTGTAGTCCAAAATTATCTGCAGGGATGCAAGCTATCAAACAAGAGGCCTTTAAGTCGCTTATTTTCTTATTTGTTTTTTTTTGTTTGTTTTTTATACACTTAACAAAACAAGTGAGCTTTTAGTACTGAAGTTTAGATACACTTGTCTTCTTTGTATTAATTTTTTAAATATGTTTGCTATTGAATGGGAAAAACAATTTGTTTTTATATAGTGAATCGAACAAGTTTAAGTACTTTTTAGTTAAGTAATACTACATTTAATTTACAAATGTTTTTAACCGAATTAGTTCTATCCATTTTTATGATTTAATGATTACTTAAGCTGATATTCCACACCACGCTTTCTACGCGTTTTCGCGTCGCACACCTCTCTCAAAAAAGTTAAATCAAGTTAAACGTTTCAAGTTACAGAACACAAAGCGTAAAATGCTCAGACGACTACAATGCAAAAAGAAGGTTTTCTTTCTATTTTTTTAAGCGTCATGAGCGTCGAGAGAATAACTCAACCTAGTTTGAATGACAGGGATGACAAATTATATTTTATTTATAACTCCATCGATAAGTACGATAAGTATTGTGTATTTATTTGCTTATATTTATTAAAAAAAAAAACAAGTTTTAAAAATTAGGAAATGCTTTCGTAATAAAGTTTAAAATTATTGGCAAGAATAAGACTTAATTATTAAAAAAAAATTTGATGAAAAAAATGTTCATTTTGGTTATCGATGACATTTAAATAATGAGTGCCATCTCTTAGCTTGTGTTATTTAATGCACAAAAAACGTGGCATGAGCAAAGAATGAGTTGACGCGATAGCGCATTGTATGGACTTTCAGTTTAATATTGAAATATTCAATAAACAACATCTTGTTTTCTTATTTAGAAAACAGGAAAATAAAGTAAAAAATATTTAAAAAAAATTAAAAAAGCATTAGAAAAAACTTTTAGAAATCATCGTTACATAAACCAAATGTATCTTCGCGTTTGTTTTGGCAATTCCTTGTTTCCGTGAATATGTTAATAAACTGTGCATTTTGTTCAAATAAGTACCTAGAACTCATAAATATTTGGTGAAAAGCAACCGATGTTTCCTGAGTTGCTTTTGTTTGTTTACAGGAAGTGTTTAACATATTTTCCAAGATGTTGCATTCATTTTGAACCTTTGATGTGGTGCAACAAATTATTTGGCATTAAGGGAATCAATTAAAATGAATGTTTTTGCACTATTGATTAAGAAGTTTTGAAAATGTAATTCACTTTGCACTACTTTCAATTTTTTTTGCTGGGTTATTATTGGTGTTAATATTGTTGTTATTTTCCAATGCCATAACATCTCTGATTTATGTTGGCCTTTAAATGTTGTTATAATTTATCGTTTTTTACTTTGATTACTCTGTTGTATTAAATAATTTCTAAGGATTTCTTTTCATTCATTTTTGATTATAAAAGCAACATAAAGACATGTAACAAATTCAATGTATACTTAAATGTTATTGTTCAAAGATTCATAGATGTAATCATTGAGGAGATAAATGTAATTTAAGGGTCATTGTTAATCAGTATTAACGTCCTACAAAAAACTTAGTCTACATTTGTTATATTTAACTAAATGGCCTCTTCATTTAAGAGGTATTAAAATAATAAAAAACAAGTAAGAGCGCTATATTCTGCCGTGCCGAATCTTTTATACCCTTCACAACGTGTAGTCATGCAATAACAGTAGTTTGTATCACCATTCCATATGATATACGTACATACATATAAAAAACATACATATATAAAAACATCCCATTGTAAAATTATAAATTTACGTATGTATGTTAAAAAAAAAGAATAAAAAAAAATTAAAAAAAAAAAATTAAAAAAAAAAAAATTAAAAAAAAAGTTTTTTAAAAATAATTAAAATATATATATAAATATAAAACAAAAAAAAATAAAAAAAAAATATTTAAAAAAAAAAATTTAAAAAAAAATAATAAAAATATAAATAATATATTAAATAAAAAATAAAAAAAAAATAAAAAAAAAAATTAAAAAAAAATATAAAAAAAATAAAAAAAAAATTTTTTTGGCTCAGCTGGGATTCGATGCCATGTTTTCTCTAACCAGTATACACGTTTGTATGTATGTATGTTGTTGTTGTAATGTTGTTTTTGTAAAAAAAAAATCGAGGTGGTCGTGGGTTTTGGCTCATATCTCAGTTGTTTATGTACCGATGTTTCTGATTTTCAATACCGATCTACTCCCGAAAATTTCTGATATTTTAATACCTCACCCGGGTCCAAGCGATTTCGGGGGGCTTCAAAAAGTTGATTTCAACATACACACGGACAGACGGACAGACTGACAGGGCTTAATCGACTCCCCTATTCATAAGCATTCAGAAAATGTATACTTTATGGGGTCGGAAATCAAAATTGTAGAAATTTCACACGGAATGACAAACCTATATATACCCTTTTTCACTGTGTGAAGGGTATAAAAATTAATTTATTAATAATCATTGCTATGAAGATAATACTTGTTTTGTTTCGCCAATTTTTTCTCTATCTTAGTTTGAGTTAATGGACTTGTTTGCTTCTAAGAAAAATAATATCGATGAGTTCGAGAACAAAATTAAAATTAATTTTTTGTTTGTTCTACGATATAAAATGATTTATATTATTTAGGAAATTATTTTGTAAGAATCCAATATTTTATTTATATGAGTGTAAAGTACATTTTTTTGTTTTACTTTCAATACATTATTAAATAATTGATTTCAAAGCAGTTCTCACCATTAATACCATCAGATGTCAGAGAAAAGTAAATAAAACAAAAGTTTTGAAAAGTATTTAATACAAGAGATACACATAATTTGGCACAAAACCAAAACTCATTTATTTTAATGATAGACCCAAACAAAATAAAATTATATGATTGATTTTATATGATTGTTTTTGAAGAGCGAAACTTTTTTGTTAGAATACTTATCAATATTGCAAACTTTGTAATTTAGCCTTAACTATATCGTAGTTTTGTTTTGTTAAAAACACCCTGTTTAAATTATCTATAGAATAAGTTTTTGTATAAAATTATCAAGGTGATAATAAATGATATTGTTAAAGGAAAGGTATCACTATCGTGTTGTAACAATTAGTTAGACATTGGAAAACTATCAATAAAGTATGTGGTGGAAATCGGAAGTGAAAACGAATCAATTTGGAAAGTTCGTTTTAATACTCGTTTCATCGAATTTTAATAATAAATATTTGTTATAAAACTATTTTCTTATTTTTAATATAAAAATAATTATGCGTAATTTGTGATTATTTAATGTCCACAACAGTCTTGAATGATTCATGACTCAAAAGAGTAAAAAGCTCCGTGAATAACCTCATACAATAAACATATCCAAGCCCTTCTAAAGGGTCCGCCATCTAATGGTAATGGTAACACTTAGCTCATGTCTGATTTGACAGATAATTAGTTTTATCCTTCCGCTGAACGAATATGGTTGTGTATATGCTTGAATAACGCTGGGAAATATTGCGATATTACTTTGGCCGATTTGCCAAAAAAATCATCTATTCAGATAAAGCTCATTTTGATCTTGGCGGGTATGTAGACAAGCAAGATTGTCGCATTTGGGGCACAGAAAACCCGCGCGCATACATTGAAAAGCCGATACACCCAAAACGAGTCACTGTTTGGTGCGGATTTTGGTCCAGAGGCATAATTGGGTAATTTTTCTTCGAAAATGAGCAAGGAGTGGCCATTAATGGCGATCGTTATCGGGCCATGTTGAACAAATTTTTGTTCACAAAAATTTAAGAGGGGGTATTGGCAACATTTGGTCTCAACAGGACGGCGCTACGTGCCACACAGCCGAAGCTACACTTTTTTCATAGCATTTTCAAAAAAAAAAAGTTATTAGGCGGACCCTTTATAACGGGTGGGCCAATAAAAAGTTTAAATTTTAAAAAAGGCAGTGAAACAAAAACCTAATTTTGTTCTTGTGAAATATAATTATTTCGATTAGAATTGAATTACTATTTCATTTATATGGCTGCCGTGGCAAGCCTCACAGTACCCCATTCGTTCGGACGATTTCTCGAGCACTTCTTTGAGTATATGTGCCTATATCTAGCCAGTAGCACATCTAATTTTGGCCTTCAAATGCTTAATTTTCCCTGATTTATCTGCATAATACTTGTCTTTAAGGGCGCCTCACAAAAAATGTCTAACGGAGTCAAAACGTAGCTTCTTAGCGGCCATTCGACATCACCATTTCGGCCATCAAACGTTGTACGCAATAAATCGATTGTGGCATGAGAGATGTGTGGCAAGTGGGTCCATCCTGTTGAAACAAAACATTGTTCACATCAATAAGTTAGGTTAGGTTAGATCCGGCAGCCGCCCGAAGGCATAGCTCACTTGGGTCCTCCGAGGGTCCCGTTGTGAAACCGTAGGCACCAGTGCCCGTTCGTCTATGTCCTCTGGCCGTCGTTCCTCAGCCATACTGTAATGTTTACGAAGGTGTAGATCTTTCCCAGATCAACTGCGGAAAGACAAGTTTTACTTACAAGTATTCGTTGACCCAGAATCTGGCGTCTCAGGTCCCCGAATGCAGGACAATTGCAGAGAAGATGTTCAGTCGTCTCCTCCTCTTCCTCGTTATCGCAACTTCTGCAGAAGTCGTTGTAGGGGATATTCAGCCTTTTCGCATGTGTAGCTATAGGCCAGTGTCCGGTAATGACCGCTATGAGGTTCCTAACGTGGATTCGGGGCATATTTACTGCATATTGCGTCCTATGCACATCCATGTCAGGCTAGATCTTTCTGGTATGCAAACAAGTGGGTTCTCTCACCCATCTTTCCTTGGCATCCAAATATAATCGATGCGAGATTAGCTGCTTACCCTTCGATAAGGGAATACCCAAAGCACAACTGGATGCTACCGAATCTAAGGAAGTACCGGCTTTTGCAAGTGCATCAGCTCTATTATTACCATTAATATCCCCATGTCCTGGAACCTACACAAGGATAACCGTCGAATGTCTCGCTATCTCCTCAAGAGACACTCGGCATTCCTGGGCAATTTTGTGCTGTACACACTCTCAAGGGACCTAATAGCCGCCTTGCTGTCAGTAAATATATAAATATCCCTGCCAGATTACACATCAATAAGAGCGGGCACAAAGAAATCGGTTATAATAAAACGATAGGTTCTCCATTGACCGTAATGGTTGCGCCGTAATCACTTAAAAAGAAATATGTCCCATGCCTCCGCTCCAGAAATCCATTCGTAATGGGTACATTGCCTTCTGCAAGATCACGTTTGGGTTTTCTTAGACCCAAATACGGCAATTTTTCTTATTAACATACCCATCAAGATAAAAATTAACTTCATTTGAAGCAATGACATTTTTGTACGTTATTTTTGTGCTATTTTCGACCATTTGTCTTTGTTTAAGAAATATTTTTTTTTAATAAGTCCTAACGCTGCTCAAGCGTAAATCAATTTATTTTGTTTAGCGGAGATAATATACAGAAATTTTTGACAGACAGTTGCTGCTTGTGAGTGCATTTGCTTTTCTTAGTTTATATAAGGATTTTTTGAGCCCTGGCAAATGCGCTTCATCGGACAAGATGATTTTTTTTCGAAAAATTGTTATTGACTTCAACAGCTGCATTACCCATATTTGTAATATGTTTTCACAATTAATAATTTCGGAGTTGCCACTTGAACAAAAACAAAATGACACTTAATAAAAAAATCGAATTCTTACTGCGACACCCTTTATATAAAAAATAGTTTTTAGCACTTTGAACCAACAAGAAAAGTTTTTTTGTTCACCTATTTTGTTGTTCCATTATTTGCTTGATGTTGTGCCGTCAAACATAGTCCTAATTTGTTAAAAATTAAATTAAATTTTCTTATCAAAAGTTAGCAGTCCACACATTTAGTTAACTGCGTCTTGCTACGTCTTATAAGAGCAATCACATCCAAAATAATTATATTATTTTTATGTTATATTTTCTTTCTCTTCTAAAATATTCGAAAATTCATAATAAGTTGTTTTGTCAATAGCCAACAAAATTTATTCATTTTGAATTTAAAAATTCTTTCAACAATTCTGTCATATAATTATTGCATTCGTGACTAATGTTTTAAAAATGTCATTCGATTTTGATTTTTGCCAACAAGGTTCTGTGTGAATTTCCTCACTTAATAACTTAAACCCAAGTATAACTCCAACACAAAGTGAACATATATTCAGTAACATTGTAAGTATGAGGCAGTAGTGTAACGTGTCATACATATATAAAATATTTATTATATTAAACATTTTTGAAAATAAAGTAATAAAATGCGCCAGAAGAAGGTGGTCTTTGTATGTGTACATTACTTATAGCAACAACAACTACAATTTTGTGTTATTTAGCGAATATAAAAAAGATTTATTAAAGTCAATTTAGTTTAGTGTCTGAAAAGTCAGTATTGAAATGATGAATTAGAAAAAGCAAAGTTCAAACAAACACATACACGTACAGTATGTGTAATATTATGCTCGCATGGAAACGTACACGTATTTACAGAAGAAAAAAAAACGGAAATAACTTGTATTTGTTAGTGTTTGTACAGGAAAATTTATTTTTTATAAAACAGGCGACGTGACGAGATCTAGGACATTAGTTTAAATTGCACAAGATATGAATTTTACTGTTATTTAAAATGTTTATAAATAATAATGATGGAGTCAATTTAAGAAATTGTAGAAATTTGTCAAAACTTTCCCAGCAAAAACTAATGATAGTCATTCTTTTTGTGCTACGTTTAAAGCACTTCCGAAGTAGCTAATGTGACATTTTATTTTATTTTAAAGAATAACTTCTCAACAGGCATTTTAAATCACTACAATTTAAAACAAAATGGTTCTAAGTTTGTTGTGTAGAGAAAACAACGTTAAGTTGGCTGTAGTAATTTTTCGCAGATATAAAAATATATAGTGAAGAAAATGTTGAAGATTTTAGTGAAAGTTTTATAGTGAAAACCACTCGAACATGTATCAGAGTTTGACACATGTAGCTTTAACTGAAGTCGAAATTTGGAAAATCTGAAGAATTGTTTCAGTTCCCAAAATTAAATCTTTTCAGTTACATTCTGATTATCGTCCTCTAGGTATTTTACCATGTTCTTCTTAAATTTTTTGGAAATGTTATTAAAAAATCAGATTCAAGAATATATGTATACGGATACCTGTTAGTGACTATTAGTCCGAAAACATAAAAAAACTGCAATACTACGGGGTTAACGGTTAGCAGAAATTCAAAGGCATAATATGGATAGAAAATTTGATTCAGTAGCAAAATATTTTTAGATTATTCGAAAGCCTTTGACTCTTAAAGTTATACAATATTTGTTACAACATGTTACACGTCCTCTGACAGAACTAATTTATATAAGAAAATGATTGGTAAACTTATAATTTTACTCTTCGGATCCTTGGATGGCCCTCTAAGATCGTGCGATTAAACGCCACTAGACTATTTTCTGTGGGGATATGTGAAGTCGTTATTCTACGCCGATAAGCGTGAAAAGATTGTCCACTTGAAGGATAACATTAGTCGCGTCATTGCTGATATATGGACATAAATGTTGGAAAAAGTCATCGATTTCAGAGCCAGCCACGGCGGTGCTGGCGAACAAAGGAAAACATTTTGCTCTTTCAGAGGCAAAATATTATTTTTTCCTGTTATTTATGTTGATTGTACTTATTTTTTTGATAAAATATTTTTTTATCACAATATTCTTATATTTTATCGCGTATTTTTATAATTTCTTAATTTTTTCATTTTTTGTATTTTTTTTTATTCAAATGTCAAACTTTTTATACCCCATAAAGTATATATATATTTTCTGAAAGCTTCTGAATAGAGGAGTCGATTAAGACCTGACCATTTGTCCGTCTGTCCGTCTTTTGGTTTGAATCAGCTTTTAGAAGCAAGAATGTGTTCCTCAGATCTGTGTATGGTGTCAATCTTTTGGAAATATCCGTAAATGTGTCGCTATTGAAATTCAGCACAATCGCCCTATAACTTTCTGAGATATGAGCAAAAAACCACGAACACCTCGTTTTTTTCACAATTACAACAACAACATACATGGTTAGAGTAAACGTGGCATTGAATCCCAGCTGAGTCAAAAAATTTTTTTTCTTATTTTATATATTATTTATATTTTTATTATTTTTGTTTTTAATTTTTTTTTAATTATTTTTAATTTTTTTTTAAATTTATTTTTAAATTTATTTTTAAATTTATTTTTAACTTTTTTAAATTTTTTTTTTGAAATTTTTTTTGTATTTTTTTTTTGTTTTTGTTGTTAATATTGCTACGTTTATACCTTTTATAAACGTTGGCTTATTTCCTTTAAATAACTTTGAGTTCTTTTATTGCAATCAAAAACAGTTAGTTATAAAATTAAGAGCACTTTACTTATTACACTTATGGTTATACACTTTTATTTTCAAACTCACTTTGAAACACCTTTACAAGCTCTATTGTAATACTGATTATGTTAGCTGTGTTGTTCGGCTATTTATAGTAACATAGTGGTGTTCGGTAACATTCAACAAAGCTCTCGTATGTACGTTCTAGTACATTCGAAAACCGTTATATTTAAATTAAGACGTTAAGTAATATGCACGAATAATAGAAGTGCCTAAAAGTATGCTACACATAATAACAAACATCGTGTCCAAACAATAAACGAAATAAGCGAAATAAACTAATGCAAATACAACTACAGTAACTTAAACTACTACAACTAAAATTATAATTTAAATTAAGCTATTTAAAAATATATCTGTAACAATATTTTTTTTAGTAATTTTTTTTTTTTGGAAACATACATACGTAAACTCAATTTATAATTTTGCATGGGATGCTTTTATATATGTACGTATTTCATATGAGATGAATGTTATTGCTATTGCATGACTACATGTTGTGAAGGGTATAAAAGATTCGCCACGGCCGAATATAGCACTCTTACTTGTTAGATAATATAATTGTATTTAACAATAAGAAGAGGTCCGTTGAAAACAAATTATTATTAAAAGATATTAAAGCTTAATTGCTTTGAAATCATACAGTTGTTCCTCACAATATTTAATGATTTTTTTTTAATTTTAAAAACTTTTGAATTAATGTTATTTTTGCGAAGACACTGGATAGTTTTTTTTATTAATTTTTTAAATCATACTATTTTTGTAGGACAGCCATTTTGAAGTATTCGTCAAAATTAAAAATTAATTGATTAAATTTAAACAAACCTTTAATTTTTGTGAAATAAATAATAAAACAAAATACAAATAAGTAATTAATTAATAAGTAATAATTGTTACAGAGAACACAATATAATCGCCGTAATCATATCGTAACCATGGTTTTTCTTTGTGTGTACATGTTATAAATATAGACAATTTTTTTTTAAATTCTTTTTAAATAGAGGAAACATTGAACTTTTAAAATACTTTTTTAACTTCAAAGATTTCTGTATACTTACGGCCGTATACAAAAAAAATAATCCCTAATGTCGATTTAAAAAGGGATACTACTTATTTGAAATTTTAAGGCATGTTAGCCTTTGTTTAGAAAAAATAACTGAAATAGTATTTTAAATTACATAAATTTTGAAAAATACATAGTTTTTTGTATTGGCAATACCAGCAAATTCTTTTAACATTTTGTTAATGATACATAAAATAATAAGTTCATTCAGGTAGTCGTCTTTAAACAATTATTTTTATTTGTATATGAAATTATTTACTCTAATAGATGTTACTTATGTTTTTCTAATCGTGCATATAATATTTATTTTTTATTTAGTAAAACAAAGATTTGATTTTATTTAAAATTAATTAAAAAGGGGAAAGAAGGCTGAGTTTCTTGGTAGTAGAAATGGCATTCCAATAATGAGCTTTTTTATTGTTTTGATTTTATTTACATCATAAAAGAAAACACAACTCACAAAAAAAATCAATTATATTAAAATTCTTTTCATTAATTTATCACTTATTCATTATTTGATGAATTATTCTAAATTAATTTCATATATACATTTTTATTCAACAAATTAACATCACTTGTTGCTTCTGTTAATAGCTTTAACAACACTTGACTGCACGAAACGTAAAAGACTGATAAAAAAATAAGCTTATTGTAGGTTTTCGGCAGGTTTATTCCTATTTTAAATTCTTTAAAATTAATATGTATGTAATCAATGGTATGTTGAGCTTTTTGAGTTTGTGCATTTAGCATTAAGGATTTTTGTTTACAATGATTTGTAAAGCTGTATTAGATTTTTTTTGCCTACGGCTGTCAGTCTTTTAATTTCTTTCAATATAAAGTGTGTTATCTGATTTAATGTTTATTTAAAAAATCTCATAATTTTTTAAAAAATTTGAGAACTAAAAATATAATTAAGAATCTATGTTCTTGTAATTTTAGTTTCTATATAAGTAAATTTGTAATTAAGTAGCTGACAAATTTGCCGGTATGTTTATAAGAACTTCTGTTAAACACATGTGAACATTTAAGTTTTTTTTATATAAAAAAAGATAATTTAAACGTTCTAAAAAACTTTGTTTAAAAGTTTTGCGAACGATAGTTTTACTTTTACAGTCAAAGGAATTTATTTTTTTATTTTTTTTTGTCTTTTTTCTATTTGTATTATTTTTGCAATAAAAATATGTATTAAAAGTATTTTTGCTAGTTTTAGCTAGAAGTGAAATATTTTTAAAATACGAAACCAGTAAAAGTATTTTCTTTGAAGTAAACATTTTTTGAACTTGTTTTGATGATGTGTTCAAAGGCAATAGAATTTAATTGCTTTTCCGTTTAACAGTAATATGATAAATCGTAAGTAATTTTGAATATTATTTATGCATGTGATTAAATGTGTGAGTGATATTAGGCTTCTGACTACATGACTACACATACCGTTTGCTACAGTTGCCGCTATATAGGAAGCTACTAAGAACTACAATCTATATTTTGTAGAAATACTTATTTCATTGCTGTCGCTTTTAAATGTTTTACTTTTAAAAATAAAATAATTTATTTAAAATATACTATTAAAACAGGAAAATATAAAAAATAGAAATAATTTGTTTATTGCATTTAAAATAGTTAAGCTTTTTGATGTTTATTTATTTATTTATTTTTTGTTAAATCAAATAAAAGTTTTTTTAAGTTCACATTTACTTTCTAAATCTTAATATATTGGCAGCAATAGATCTGCTATTTGTCGCCTACAATAATATAAACTAGCCTAAGTTAGCTATAGAGATTGCGGTAATATTGCAGCCGTGTAGCTGTGAGAGCTTCAAAATAATAATTTTTCATATAAACGTGTAAATTTTAATTTTGACAGATTGTAGTCGGCAGCCTGCTGTCGTCTATATTTCAAATGCATTATTATGTTGGAGTGCAAATTTATGTACATTTGTGAGTAAATATGTTTACTTAATGGGCCAATTAAAAGTAGACTCTCATATTGTACTATATCACATAATTCATATTAATATGACTAGTGTCTTTGAACACCTTTTGTTAACAAATTATGTATTTAATACAAGAAAGAAGACAAAGAGATGACGCTGTTAAAAATTGTATGTATACAGGAAAGAAGAAAATATAAAATATTCTCTTTGAGAGGTGAGAAGCGAAGAAATTCTCTCTGAGAGACAGTATGGTTAAAAGTATAACATAAACAATTTCTTATACATAGGAAACAAATGTGTAAAGTCATATTATTTTTTTTGTATGGAAATTACTAACAAAAATTTTATGCATGCATAAAATAATATGAAATAGTACAAATACATATGACTGATATGCAACCACTTTGAATTGGCCCAATATGTACACTTACACTAGAGTAAGTATACTCTCTACTCTGAGAAACAAGTTTACACATCAGTGAGTATGATTGATATTTGATTTCGTAATGGGATTTATTAATCATACGTACTGATGTGCCTAAAACACAAATACATAACTCTGTACTTAGTAGTAAATTGTACAGAACAGCATATTCATAGATTTTCTTGAATAACTTCTTTTTAAAAATTATTGTTTTCTTTAGTAAATTAAAAGTTTTATTTACTTAGTTTTTAGTTGGCAAAATGAATTTTATTAATTTTTTTCTGTTTTGAAAATATTGTTTATTAACGAGAGAAAATTTATGTACCAAAAATACTTTCTCTATATAGTGCTACTTGTTAATTTTTGATTTTACTTTTACTTTCTCAGAATGTTATATCTTTTATTATTGCGTTGAATGCAACATGCCTACATACATACGAATATTAGAGTAAATGACATGCTAAGAAATAATTTTATCTTTTTTAATAAAAAAATATTGAAAGTTTTCATATACACTGAAGAGAAATTACTGCATAAATTCTAATATTGATTTTTCAGTTGAATACATTTTGCAAATAATACTATTTCTTTATGTTGCTTCTAATAATCTTTTAGCGATAAAAATAAAACAACATTTAAATTCACTCAGGTGTTGATTGTCAATGCTTTATTTTTGAAAAATTTTTTTTTACTCTGTTTCGGGCAGAAAAAAAGGGAAAGCAAAGTGAAAAAGATATTGAAAATACTAAAACTCTGCTAGTTGCACTTACATTTTCTGTTTTAGAGTTCTATATGATGTTACAATTAGAATTATATGATATGAACGACAATGGTAACGACAAAAGCTGCCATATTAGTTTCCTTTTTTTATGAAAATATTTAAGTGTTAAAAATCCAGAGCATAAAAGATAATTCTTTTATATTTAAATTATCTAAATAGATTTTATCTAAAAACTGTTACTCTCTATTTTTTTTAAACCAGTTTGTATAAAAAATTAAATTTAGTCAGAGGTTTGCGACACCATTGACAGTAATTAACTTAGAATTCAATATCTAATCTTAGAATACAATTAAATTCACATTTTTTTAATATTAAGTTTTTCTTTACGTTACCACCTTACCTTATATAAGTCAGTAATGAAAACAAATCCAATACCGAGCTCTGTTAATTAAGTGTTTTAATTAATGTGAACTGCAGGGTACACGTATAATAGTTAGTGTTGTACAAAGAATATCTGTAAAAACTTCAATGCTATGTTTTTCCTTTTCTTTCGTATTTTTACTTTGTTCGAATTCTGTTTCAATAATGTCAGTAAAAGTGATTAATCTTTTGTAGCTCTTTGTTTACAAAAGCCAGACCAGATAAAAGAATTTTTTTCTTCCATTTTTTCTTTTGTAAAAGGTCGCATATTTTTTCGTTTTCAACTCCACTTTGAACTATTCAATAATGTTTATTGTAGTTAAAAAGAAAACATTTAATGTTGATTGAATAGTGTGGAAACTTAAACGTGTTTCTCAAAGTATTACAAATGTTGCTAAATTGAGAATTAGTCAAATGGTGTTACGAGGAATCCTTTTTGAATTAAAAGGGAACAATTTCTGTTAATAGAAATAACTGTACAAAATATCCCAGCAAACAAAATTGAAAGTAGTGCAAGGCGAATTACATTTTAAAGACTTCTAAATTATTTGTGACTCCCTAAAGGCAAATCAATTTGTCATAAATGATGTGCTTAAAAATGAATGCAACGTCATGCAAAATATTTTATATAATTCATGTAAACACACAAAATTAACTCATGTAACAGCGGATGCTTTTCACCATATATGCATGAGTTCTGTGCACTTGTTAAAATAAAGTGCAGTTTATTAAAATATTCATATAAACACATGATCTCCAATGACACGCTGATGTTAAAATCATTAGTGTTTGCACATATATTTAATCATTTCGTCATCAGTTGCACTGCAAATGCACTTTTTTGTCATAGCTTTTTTTGCTGGGATGATATACAGGGTGGGTCAAAAGTCTTTTATATGTTTTTTCAGATTATAAAAATAACACTTCACAACTGAACAAAAAATCAGAATAATGGATATTTTTTATTTAAATAAACAAAAATTTAACGCACAGCATATCGCCGATATTTTAACGTCAGACTTTCGCCCACTGAAACAATGATTCGTTTCTCAGTACATCATAACCACCAGTTAGATTACGTTAATTTTAACTGTGGAAAATATTAAATGTGTAAAGGATGCTGTTAATGCAATATCAAAAACATATACCAGAAGGCGTTCTGCTCAGCTACGAATGGCTTGTACGTCCATTTGTACGGTGCATTTAAAAAAATAATTAATTATTTTTCCAAATGCAATTGGTGCGATAATTAAAGTTGGAGATTATCGACAAAGTTTTAATTTTGCAGCTAAATTTGAACAGTTGGCCTGAAATGAAATTAACTTAATTAAAAAAATATGACTTTAGATGATGAAGTTCGCTTTAAATTGAACAGGTATGTTAGTAGTAGCACACCATTTGATGTACAGTATCTTTGAAAGTGAAGATGATAATGCTGAAACCGTGAATGAAAAGCTAATGATATTAACTAACTAAGATTATGATGGAAAATTTTTTACGTCTAGACATGAGCTGTAGATCAAGCCATTTAATCCCACACTGTCCGAAATACAATGGCATTTTTAAGAAAAATATTTGGAGAGCAAATAATTCCAAGAAATTATTTGTTAAGCCTGATTGCCAGACTTGTCAGCATCTAAATATTATCTTTGTGGTTTGAACTAGGGAACGAGTTTAAGACAATCCTTGAACTGAAGGTCAACAAATTTTGAAGGGAGTTTATGAAAAAAAAATGATTTTCGTCTTCCACTTGTCTGATGTCCTTTAACCGATTTAATGAAAATTGAATGCCTTTATATAAAAAAGAAGAACAACTTAAACCGAAAATAAAAAAATATATTCTTAAGTTTTATAGATTTTTTCAACTTTTTTTAAATTTTTTTTTTTTTAATTTTCATTAAAAGAAATTTTATTTTCATTTTTTTAAGTAAAATACTTTAGACGACAATTTTGATTTATAATCAAGCGTTATTTTTTAAGCGTAGTTTTTTTTAAACTAATAAGACACTCAAATTTGCATCATATATTCAAAAATTTTATTTGAATCGATAAATTGGTCTTTGCCATATACTTTTTAAAAATAACTGGTCCATTCGTAAAGTTCAATTTTGCACCAATTTTTCGAGCATTTCGACCTGTATTCCATGAATGACACGTGTTGTGTTATACTCTTAGGCTTCAATCGTGTTTGGCGTCAAATCACATTATCTTGGAGGCCAACTTACAGGGCCATTTCGAGAGATAAACTGCTCACCAAATTTATCCTTAAATATGCCTATTGGCAAAAAAAAAAAAAAATCGGGTATCATGGCTCGATATCTTTCGCCGTTGACGGTAACATTTATTCCACGATCGTCTTTGAAGAAAAATGGACCGATGATTCCGCCAGCCCATAAACTACACCAAACTTTCGTTTTTTCGGGATGCATCGGTAACTTGTGTTGTATTGTTTATTTGGAAAAAAATTGGCAATATAACAATATTACAGATAGCACACCATATAAATTTTAAAATTTTTTAGTTCTTATTTATACAAAAAGTACTCCATGTGTTAACTCAGGTGTTCAGATACTTTTAAAGCCAATTTTATCAAAACCCATTAAATAGTTTTGCAGTCAATCGAGTTCAGGAAGGCAGACAGAAGGACATACATTTTTTTTACTTTAATATTATAAGTACTCGTATACATTTACAAAGCAGCGCATTAATAAACATTGTCCGTGGTAGTATAAAAAACCATAGCTTCTGGAGAAGCAGGCAAACTGACAGGCTTGTACATGTCTGCAAATAAAATTATAAAAAAACATGGTGTTTGTACCCAGCAAAAATTACTGCATACCCGGAAGCAGGTTTGTAAGGGAGAGATAAATGTACTCTCCATTCCCAAACCTGCTTCAGGAAGGCGTGATTTTTATATGAGATGTCCCACTTGGTAGGGCTCTTTGATGCTTTAATTATTTGCTATTTTCACACATGGTTAATGCAGTAATATCATGTCTCTTTTATGTATTTTTAAGAATTACAGTAAAGAGAGGTAATCATTCGCCTACATTCCTGCATCCTCGTAAGCGAGAGAAGTTGCAGTAAGTTATTTTGTAAAAAATGAAATATATTTAATAGAAATTTCTGACTTCCATTTATAGCACCCTCGAATGCGCTCTAATATTGCGCTATAAGAAGGCATGATTTTTTTTACTGCTTACCGGTACAAAATAAATTTTTGCTGGGTATATCTTCATGATTTTGGAAACACTGCTTTTTAATTGCAAAATTTAATTACGTTTTGCGAAGAAACTGAAAAGGCTTTTATGTGTTTTTAACATAATAAATATAATTAATGGAGGAAAATGATCCCTCATTACCACTTTTGTGAAGTTGAAGTCCAGTGTGGTTGTTATAAAATATAAAACTTATAAAGTATTATGTTTACGTATTGGGAAAATTTTACTTTAAAATAGTTTGAGTCAATACAGGATGCCAAATCTTAAGGACTTTAAATTTTTGTTAATAAGATAATAACAAGTTTGTAAAATATGTATACAGCTTAATTGTTAGCAAGGGTTTAGAAATGAAATAAATTTAATTCTGTTTTGTTTAATATTACAGTTAAAAAAAGGCTGTATTTTTTTAAATACATATTTTGTATGAGAAAGTTGCTATGATTCTTGTTGTTAATTTATAGTATTTGGCTGGGATAAGACATAGATAAGATAATTAGTACAAGGCAGGCTAAAATTTATCTTCGAATTTTATTTTTGAATAGTTTTTTTTTTACTAAATATAAAAAAAATATTTTGAGTTGTGATAATCTTTATTTGGAGCTGTTTTCTGTTAATTGGAAAATATGATATTAGACAAGTGGCTGCCGCCAGCCATTATCAACTTATATAGGAGTACAACTAGTAAAGTTTATAGATAGAGATATATTTAAGTATATATTTTATAAAATACGTTTTTACATTAAAGACGCCACGCCAACCGATATATTCCATATAATTCCTAGTTGAATTATGCACCTTATTTTAAATTGTCTTTTGGAATCTAAAGTTTATTTAATAAAAGAAATTAAAAATTTGATGTGACGTTTGCAATTAGATTTTTAACTTATTTGCCATTTTGGACTTTTGTTTGATATCTATATTCAGGGGGTTTAAGATAGTTAATTTGTAAGTATTACAATTGACCCATAAATAAATTAATTGTGCTTCATTTTAAAGTGGCAGCCATCATAGATTATAGATATTTTTATAGTATAAATATTATATTTTTATTTCACTTGATACCAATATTGACCCTCTTGGTTATTTAGAAGCTGAACAAAAACCTATTTTAGTTTGTAAACCGGTCTTCTTCTTAAAGTAAGTAATTGTTTTAGGAACTGTAAAACAAATAATTCATATATTTTAATAAAAAGTTTTCGCCAAATGCATAAGCTTCATCCACCTATAGTATTCTTTAGGGTTAAATTTTCCAAGTTTGTTTTTAATTTAAGAGCTAAAAAAACAGTTTAATTTAATTTTCTTTTCCTTAGAAATTAAATGTTTTCTTTTTTATTATTTTTTCCTTTGTTTTAACTTTTTTTCTAGAAATATAACTCTCATACAATGTTTATTTTCAACATAAATATTTTCGATATTTTTAATAGAAGAATTTTAGTTTTTAATGAGGATTTTTTTTAGTCTATTATTCTTTATATTATTTTTATACCCGCTACCAAAAAAATGGTGGGGGTATATTCATTTTGTCATTCCGTTTGTAACACATCGAAATATCCATTTTAGACCCCATAAAGTATATATATTCTGAATCAGGGTTTGATTTGATGACGATCTAGCTATGTCCGTCCGTCTGTCAGTCTGTTGAAAGCACGATAGAGGTCGCACCGAAAAAGCTAGGAGGCTCAAATTTTGCCAGAACCTTTCTTATAGATAAGGTTTGTTTATATTGAAAATGGGCTAAATCGGAATATTAGGAACAGAGTTATTACTCGAAAAGCAAGAGTAGGTCGAAAAAACCGTGTCCTTCGAACATCGAATAAAATGGAATTGTGTCCAAACACATTAACGTAGACTCATGAAACTTCGAATATATATTTCCTGAGTAAAAACAATATTTTTCCCCGAAAGTTATCTAAATCTATGTATTAGGAGAGGAGTTATCGATCAAAATGTACGAAAATTTATACCGCACAGTGTATTTTTCGGTATATTTAAAAACAAAAACGTCATAAAAGCAACAAAATTGGATGTACGACTCTGAAATTTTGCACACATGGCTTTTTGGTCAAATGCTTTGTTCTAACGGAAAACCAATGTGCCACGCCCACTTTTACGCCCACCTCCCATATAACGTTTTACCTAAAATTCATATAATTTCTCTATTAACAAAGATTTTGGAATAATAAAGGGCTATATTGAAACATCTAAGCTGTACTCATTTGCAAAAACACCTTTGACACGCCTACTATAACGCCCACTTTTCAGGCTATATACCGTTAATGAAATCTAAAAGCTCATAAAACCGCTAAAATTAGAGGTATGATGATCAAATTTGATACGTATATCCTCCTAGGCAATGTCATTACTGTGCCAGAAAATTAAGAGATTAAATTAGAGATATGATGATGAAATTTCCTACATATATCCTTATAATCAATGTAATTGTTGTGCCAAAAAGTTTAGGTGACACGCCTATTTTAACGCCTACCTCCCATATAACGGTTTATTTTAAATTCATGTAATTTCTCTATTGACAAAGTTTTTGGGAAAATAAAGGACTATATTGAAATATCTAAGTTGTATTTATTAGCAGAAACTTTATTGACACGCCTACTTTAACGCCCACTGACATTGAAAGACTACATTTACAAAAGCATTTTAGTAGCATATCGAAGTTATAAAGGGTGGTTAAATTTTAAGGCCGATGTTGAATTTAAATAAAACACAAATTATTTAGGAAATTATTATTATTTCTTTTTGTAATTATAATATTTGTATGGTTCAATTATGTATTTAACAAAATATCGGGCAAATTGCCCCCCATCCTTGGCGCCTTTCCTTTATCTGATTGTCCAAATTTTCAATGACAATGTTGATGCTCAATAGTTTTGCCACACTATCGCAAAAAACAGCAATGGTTCCCATTCAACGAACTAAGAAGGCATTCACAGATTTTCTAACATTTTATACAGACCTGTTTTGCAGAAATTTAAATATTTTTTACAATTCTCGCGTTTGTGGACGAATTTGAACGATTTTGTTGATCAAAAGAATTACGAAGTGAGCAAAATGCATTTTGATTTGAAAGCCCATTTTTATAAAAATCTTTAATATTTAAAAGCGTTGCTCGATTGCGTATCTTTCCACGGTTCAAATTGAGTTAGTCTGAGATTGAGAAAAGTCAAATGAAATACAAGAAAAAAGTTGAAGTTAAGATGTGGTTCACCTTAAACATGGGCCCTTAAAATTTAACCACCCTCTACAAAGAAAGTGATACATATTTTATTATAAAGAGATTATTTCATAATGACTAACAAAATAATAAATAATGTGCTTTAAATGCACACAAAATTGGTGGTGGGTATAAAAGATTCGGCACAGCCGAATATAGTGCTCTTACTTGTTTTATTTTAACTCGAAATAGCAAAATAATTAAAAGACACGTTAATCAAATGATTCGCGGTACACAAAACGAAAATAAAAGTGCTGATATGGGCGAGCAAAAAATCCATCAGATTCTGATAAATCAGCTTCTGGGGAAGAGGGTGGACAGCTGTACGTTACTCCGTGTCAAAGAGAGATTAGATATCGTAATTTAAGGCTTTTGCAACGTCCTAATTACAAAGAATAACTTTTTATATTATATTATATTTTGTATATTTCAAAATTATTTTTATATTTAAAAGTATAGAAAACTACGTGTAAGTTATGCTTATCATTTTTGTATTTGAAAACAAGAAGAGCTTTTGTACGTAACTATATTTCGTATCAGTTAAAAAAAGTATTTGCTTTAAAAATGTTGAATTTAGTAATAATAACTAAATTTATTTTTGTGTTTCTTGTATATAATTTAAAAAAATTTAATAATTATTACTACTTATTATTAAACTTGAGATGGGAGTTGTGGTGTTGCGCTATCTAGGTGTGAGTTATATTACAACACCATTAATATGTTATTAAAGATGATCTATCAAACTAGTTTTAAACATGAAATGAAATAATAATAAAGTACTTCTTTTTCAACCACCAAACTCGATACATTATAGTTATTTTTTTAGTCTATTATTTTTTTAATAAATTTTTTATATTTAAAAATCGTTTTTTATAAAGAAGAAATGTTTCCTAAACTTTAAAATTTTAGAAATTTTATAAAGAAAAAACCTTTGATAGATCCTCTCTGGTTTTAAGAAATCTTTATATATAAAAGTGAAACTCTGTCTGTCTGTGTGTTAGCTATAGACTCCAAAACCGTAAAGCCGATCGGACTCAAACTTTGGCATGTTGTTGTACACATTCCAGGAGTGTATATAGGTGGTAAAAAGTGTGCAGGCCACGCCCATAATTTTGAGGTACTTGCACTGGATCGATTTTTCTGAAACTATGCACACATATTGAGCTCTCATGATTATACAATTTCGTCGTTTGAAAAGTGGGCAGTGCCTATTAAAAAAAGTTATATTTTTAGCTTTTTGCACTTGATATGCAATTAAAATTCAGAATGCATTTTTATTCATTAAGGGGCGTAGCAACGCGCGCCGGGCTTGGCTAGTGTTTGTTAAAGGTTGTGTTTAAAGAGAATTTCCTCTTTATACATGTACAAAAAAATTTTACTTTTGATACACAATCGAACGAACACATGTAAATACAAACATAAATATGTATGTATTAACAAAACAAAAAAAAAAAGGATAAAGTTCATACATTCATTTGTTGTCACATGAAGGCTTTATTTTTTTTTTTACTCTGCTGTACTCAGTATACTCCTTTGCATGGGTGTATATGTGTGCGTATTTGTAGGTGTTTACATGTTATTACTGTTAACATATTCAAATTTTGTTATCTGCATAGAGATTAAAATGAAATAAAATGGTAAACAATTTAAAAAATGTTGTCATTGAATAGAATTTTTGTTCGAAAGTAATTTGCATAGAAATGACAAATAAACTTAAAAATTACATGTAAACCAATACAAACATATGGATGTAAACATGTTTATGTATGTATGTGTATTTGTAAGAGTTTTTGCATAAATTTTGCATACAATAGATACATTTTACTTTATTCTCTCGAATACAACAATTTGTATGTAAATTTACAAAGAGATCTGCTAAAGGCAACCAACATCTATTTTTAATGTCAACACCGATGTTTGTTAAATATACAAAAATCTAATTTATCGGTGTTGCCGTTTTTAGATGACAAAAGTAAGGTATTTTAAAAGTTTTGGGAAGACATCTAAATAATTGGGTTTATAAGCGATTGTAAATTTTCGAACAATGATTTTGATGGGCGTTAGTTAGAGGTAAGATGTTTTTGGATGCATAAATACTTTTATGATTATGATTACATGATTACAGTTTAGTCTAAAGTAAGTGCTGAAACTTAACTTTTATAAATATTAAATTTTTAATTCTTCCGACAAAATCCTAACCATTTAAGGGATTAATTAATAATCATTGTCTACGGTGTACAAATTTTTTAATTTTTTTTTTTTAATTTATCAATAAAAGTAGCTGCTAAATAACTAAGAAAGTTAATAAAATGAAAATTCGTTCTAAACTTGTGTAGAGTATGTTTGAAAATCACTGTTAGGATTATTACAGGACACTCTTCGGTGAAAATTAGTAGATGGAATCGTCGTTCTCTTCATTGTTGTCGGTTGTGTGAGGACAGCGAAGAGATAGAATCAGTAAATCACATTGCCTGTGACTGCCTAAAATTACGAAACCATAGAGTTCAGTGGCTCACTAAACGACGCCATAAATAATTATAACTCGAAATTGAAGCTGGAGAATATTATAGAATTTTTTGTGGCAGTATATGGTAGCATAATGTTATTTATAACAAAAAAATAAGAATTTTTAAAGCTTAAGATTAAAAGGCCTAAGGTCAGCTTTTTGCGTTTAGAAAAATTGCATAATTGGGGAGAAATATCCGAGATACTAAAAACAAATGTGAATGAAATCGTAATCAAGCCCTTAATAAGGAAATACGTCGTGATGACGTATTTCATAAAAACGAGAAAGAGCGGTAATTGGGTGATGCTGGTACATAAAAAAACAAGTAAGAGCGCTATATACGGCCGTGCCAAATCTTATATACCCTTCACAACGTATAGTCATGCAATAACAGTAGTTTGTATCACCATTCATCCCATATGAAATACGTATATACATATAAAAAACATACAAATATAAAAACATTCCATTGTAAAATTATAAATTATTATAATTATTTATGTTAAAAAAAATAAAAAAATAAAATAAAAAAAAAATAAAAAAAAAATTAAAAAATTAAATAAAAAAAAATAATAAAAATATAAATAAAATAAAAAAAAAATATAAATAAAAAATAAAAAAAAATAATAAAAAAAAAATTAAAAAAAAAATAATAAAAAAAAAATATAAAAAAAATAAAAAAAAATTTTTTTGGCTCAGCTGGGATTCGATGGCACGTTTTCTCTAACAAGTATACACGTTTGTATGTATGTATGTTGTTGTTGTAATGTTGTTTTTGTGAAAAAAAAATCGTTTTTTGCTCATATCTCAATTGTTTATGTACCGATGCTTCTGATTTTCAATACCGATCTACTCCCGAATATTTCTGATATTTTAATACCTCACCTGGGTCCAAGCGATGTCGGGGGGCTTCAAAAAGTTGATTTCAACAGACTGACAGAGCTTAATCGACTTCCTTATTCATAAGCTTTCAGAAAATATATACTTTATGGGGTCGGAAATGAAAATTGTAGAAATTTCACACGGAATGACAAACCTATATATACCCTTTTTCACTGTATAATTAGGCAGACTCAGATGGCAATAGAGTGCGTGAGTTGAGAAAAGGTGGTCAATGGGCTGTACCTCACGCACATGTTTCTATGTATAATAAGGACACGGAAAGTGACAAAATATCTTTACCGATGGAATAAATCAGAATCCTGGTCCTCGTACCTAAAACGGTTAGGGAGACACAGATGGCGATAAACTAAGGATCACATGGCATACATTATGTGAGGTATATGGGACCGCAGTCTAAAAAAAGTGTTGGCCATTAAGAAAGACTTTGCCATTTTGATTATCGGTAAACACCAGCCGGCAACGTGAAATCGCTTGCAGTGTCGTGGGACTTAGTGAAGGAAGGGATGGCGATTGGTAGCAATGAAATTAATGGGGAGCTAAGAAGATCGAAAAGGGATCGAAAATTGTAGTAGCCTTTTCTGATATTTCCCTAACATATGCAAAAAGGTGTGGCAAAATTTTGTTTTGCAGTTTTACAATCGCAATTTAAATATCTGTCGCTCAGGGGGTAACTGACACAATCTTTTTTCACCTATTCCAATTCCCATTCGACTTAAACTAAAACTATACTAAAATTGAGGTGATTACATCAATAAAATTAATTGCAATTCCGGAATTCAAAACTACTCCCAGGTAAATTTTAAATTATTAAGGAAAACTTTACAGGAAGTTATAGCGTAAAAACTTATCGCCTATATTTTTGTTAAAACCAATATGATTTGTAATAATAACATATTTCAACTTATAATTTAGGTAAATATATGGAAATGAAATGCTCCTTAATTTGTATAGCTCAGAGGCCAAATTACGGCATTCAATATCGATCGAAATTTTACTCGAACGATCGAGTTCGCTGTGCTTTAGGTATAGAGATTCTACTAAGAATTTTCAAATTTCGATCACGTTTGAATGCCGTTATTCGACCCCAGAATTCAAATGATAGTCTTAGTTCTAATGGGAATCAATTTTTAAAATAAACCCAAAAATCTAAAACAGTTTTTTTGAAAAAATATAGAAAAAAGACATAAGCAGTTTTTGCTTATTGCCACAGAATTGTTTATAACATATTGTATAAATAAATATATGTATGCATACTTATGTGTATACATAATTTGCTTAAACATTTTTTGTTGTATTTTTTTTTATATCCATCCGTTAAACCTTGGGATTCTAATGGATATGTTTTTAAAACAATTTGTGTTCTGTTTTCATTTATTTCCTGTGTAAGTCATTTTGACAACCTAATGCCAAATTTGTATATGTTTTGTTTTTGTAACCATTGATGTGTCAATTATTTAGCTGTAAAATATTTGCGTTGTTCGTGTATGTAAATGTTCTATTGTTTACGTGAGATTTTATATTGGTTTTTTGTGAAAACCGCTTTTATCTCCAACATTCGCTTAATAGTTTGTTTAAACATATATTCATACATTTAATTTAAATATATAAGTTATATGTATGTATTTATGACAAGAACACATCGAAGAAAATAGAAACGAAATTGTAACATAAATTTCTTGTTAAACATACTTGGTGAATTCACAAGGATTCATAACTGTCGTATTGTCATTTATAATATTATACAACAACAATACAATACTTTATTATAAACTTGTCACAGGACAATACGACACTGAAAACTCCTAGTGAATACAATAGCTGTATTTAAAAACGAAAAGATATATTTAGTGAGAGCCACGTTATAATTGTATTAGGATTTTATAAATTTATCTTTTAAAAATAGATACGTATGTTATATTTAGTCTATTGTGACTGTATAGCTTGTTTGCTCTAGCTGTATCTCTTCAATAGTATTGGCATCGCTATACTTTAATTGAAAAACGTTAAGGGGATAAAGTTGTGAATACTGTTCTCAGCAGTATTATATTTTCTGTTGAACATAAAAAAATCAAGTGCAAAAACAAAAAAAAAGAAAAAAAATATTTCCAGCATGTATATTTAACTTTAAGCTACAATCACTCATGTCGCATGGATGCCTTCCAAAAGGATACATGTTGCTGTTGTTACATTTATGTCTGTATTAGTTATGTATATTGGAGATTCAATTTAAAGAAGCAATATTAATATTTAGCATTAAAACTAATATACGGTAAAATAAATTCTTATGCCAAAAGCTATAATAAATATTATAATAAAGTTTGCATTACTAAAGAAGTATTCTTTAGAATTTATTTTTTGCGGAAGTAAGAGTAATAGTTGGTTTGTGCATAAAACCATAAAAGTGTACGTGGGAATAATGTTTTTTATCTTAGATTTGAAATAGTATACACTACCATTCATATTGGACATAAAATCCGCAACCCTCATTTTCTTTTAAGTTTTAGCGCTTAAGAGGTAGAAAATATCCAATTATCCTTTAATCAAAATTATTATTGATATTTTTTCTAGTTTATTCAAACATTTAAGTTCTGAAACATAGTTCCAATTTCGTGGATTTATGTTTCTCCTACTTTTAATTTATTAGCAATATTGTAAAATTGTTTTCTTGCCTTTTCGTAAAGAAGCAGATTTTGTCAATTAGACATTTTTGATAGTAAAAATAACTTGTTAACACACACATACACGCCGTTTTGTTTTTTATACCCTTCAAAGTGTTAAAGGCTATAAGTATAAAAGTTTGCCATTAAGGGTGTAAATTCTATGGTATTAATTTTTGAGCCCATTAAGTATTTACATAAAGGGTCCGCCATCTAACGTTTTTTTTTCAACTTGTGCTTATTTCGTGAATGGTAACACTCAGCTCATGTCTGATTTGACAGATAATTAGTTTTATCATTCCGCTGAACGAATATGGTTGTGTATACGCTTGAACAACGCTGGGAAATATTGCAACATTACTTTGGCCGATTTTGCCAAAAAAATCATCTATTTAGATGAAGCTCATTTTGATTTTGGCGGACATGTAAAGAAGCAAAATTATCGTATTTGGGGCATAGAAAACGCACATTGAAAAGCCGATACTCTCAAAACGATTCACTGTTTGGAGCGGATTTTGGTCCAGAGGCATAATTGGACAATTTTTCTTCGAAAATGAGCAAGGAGTGGCCGTAGTCAATGGCGATCGCTATTGGACCATGTTGAATGAATTTTTGTTCACAAAAATTGAAGAGGAGGATATTGGTAACATTTGGTTTCAACAGGACGGCGCTACGTGCCACACAGCCGAAGCTACACTTTATTTTATAGCATTTTCAAAAAGAAAAAGTCATTTGGTGGACTGTTTATATCTCAAATCCTTATAGATAGTAGAGGCGATTAAGGTATGTCTGTTTGTCCGTCCATGTGAGTTTTGAAATCAAATTTTTTAAAGCCCCATATATCATTCTTAAAGTACAATTTTTCTTTAATACTTAGAATATTTTCATGAGTCAAATGGTGTTGTCTTTAAAGTCGTCTAATGTTGATTATTAATTAATCAATAATAAATTGTTAACAAAAGTCAAGGACTTGACGTAATTCCAAAGGTAGTGAATATCATGATCTTGTTGGCCAACTTTCTGAACCATTTTGAACAAAGTCAGCATTATATATTTTAAGTTAAAATTATATCAATTTGGCACCCCAAATAACTGATAATTTAACTCGGTATCGCTTGTATTTTATAGCCTTCGGCTGTACTAAACAGTATGAGATGCACCAAACAGTAGTTGTTTTACGAATGGAATATTCTACTTTTTTGGGTTCAAGTAGCTTTAAATGCTGTTTTTTTTCAATACACAATAATTGTTTGTGTGTAATATATGTCGTTGGCCACAGGTTGACAACTATTAACTCGCAAAAAATCTAATCGCGTTTTTTATGCCAAAAGACTGTGTTTGTCCTTCTGCATGTTAGGACGTTTCATTTATATTAATAAATCATCTTACAATAAATACCTTCTACTAATTTTGTTTTTTTTTATTTACTTCCAACACGATTTAGTAACGGAGCAATAATGCTTTTTTTTGTCTAAAAAATACAAAAGACAGTTGTCAACCTGTGACCGACGATATGGAAAAAATTATCATTTGCCAAGAATTAACTTCATTTTCTATTAATATTTTTATTGTTTTCCTAACAAATTGACATTTTGAATACGTCACAGAATTTAGCTGAATTTTGAAATCATTAATCGTTTTTTACCCTTCACTCTTAGAGTGTAAAAGGGTACATAAGTTTGTCATTCCATTTGTAATTACTACTAAATTTATTTTAGATCCTGTAAAGTACGTGTAAGTGTTCTCAATCCTTATGCACAGGGGAATTAATTTAGCTTAGTCCCTCCGTCGGTCTGCGCGTGTCTATATTGAAATCAATATAATAATAAAATAAAAACAAAATCAAGCCCCCACGTATACTTCAGACTGGTATATGGTAACATTTTATCAGGTATGCTTTCGAGAATATTGCTATTAAAAATCAGTTATGTGGGTACAGTATGAGCTGAAATATGAGTGAAAGAACGCGATTGCATCTGTCTTTTTTCCAGATTTTGCAGTTTCCATAGAACTTCAGAAAGTCTTAGTTCAGTGGGTAAGTTACTGACAAAGATGTCGGCAAAATAAATTATAAAAAAAATTTTAAATCAAAATTTTAAATTATCAATTTCTAAATAAGTTTTGTTCACAGTTGCACCATATAACTGTCAGTGATAGTCATGACAAGATGGTAAAAACTTTGTGAAGCGAATATAGGACACGGCATAGGAGAATATAATGCTCTTACTTGCTTCTTATGATTTTATTTGAAGGCACCCACACTCTCAAAATGTTTTACTCCTTAAGTTAATACAGCATAATGTTTGTTGTTTAAGTGATAGAAAAACATTAAATAATAGAATAAGAGATTTAGCGTTACTGCCGTCGATTTAATACTGTGCCGTATTGTTTCTTTTGCAGAAGCAAAGCAGCATTACCTGTCGGAAAATGGAGCCTTTAGATATATAAAATGACACTTAAAATTCGTAATAGAAAGCAGAATCTGTCATAACTGTCATAATTTTTAAAAATTTTAAAACAGTTGAAAAAATTTGCCATAAGAAATATAATATTTTTTTACGTTTTCAAAAATCATGACACTATGACAATATGACACGAAAGCAAATCATATGATTTTACCAAATTATTTTTTTTGAGCCAACAGAAATAAAAACCAAAGGCAATAAAACTTTTTTGGTAAATGTTTTTTGGATTTTTAAGAAAACCAGCTTTAAGCAAGTTTGAGATTTATATAAAATAAATTCAGAAATTTAAACAGGGTTCGTTTGGTATTAAAACCACATCAAAACATTTTTCTAAGAAAAATTTCCTTTTAAGTCTTTTAACGGAACTAAAAGTATTTTCAAATATAAAATTTTACTTCACTCTTTCTACGTAGGGATTTGCATGGATTCACATATTGATTCATTCTTGTGAAAATTAATTTAAACGTTTATTAAATTGCTTCAAAGAATCCAATTTGTTTATTTGTCATTTTTGTGAAAACATTATTATGATTTTCATTTCTTTTATGTTCGTCAACGTCAACTTTATGTGTGAATATGAAAAATTTATATAAATTTAATGATTTGCAAAAAAGAAAAAAGGTAACAAAAAAACTGAAATCTTTTTAGTTTATTATATTACAGTCACTCGTCGTCGTGTTTATGATAAAAGGCTGGGAGTTAAGCAAATAGAAAACTTACATTAAAATGCTTCCAGGCATTTTGTAAAGATTTTTTTTGCTGTTATGTAGAGTAGAGAGGGGTTTAAGTCGTTGGTCGACAAAAGAAAAATTTTTGAAAAGGAAAATAAAGTTTAATGTTATTAAAGTAAAGAATACATCAGCATACACATTTCTATACATATTTACATACGAACATACCTATACTATGCGAACATATATCGCACGAGTTCCTCTAAAGAAAGTCAATTTAAAATTTATTTTTGAAATTATTTAAGTAAGAGATATACTACTGTATTTGTTTTTTATTTCTTTAGAAATAATGTAAGACTTAAATTTTTTTTTGGAATTTGAAGTTAACGCTTTTTAAAGGAACCGGTACCGGTACGTTCTAAAATAAAATATGTCAATGTATATTCACTAATGTACATTAACTTTATTTTTGAGAGACAGAGTAGGCTAAGCACCTGGAAGTTATTATTTTACACAAGATATTAAGCAAAAGTTAGTTAATTATTTCAGCAGCCACTATGGCTCCCTAGAGCAATGTTATATTTATGTCAATTAAATATTAAGTTATTTGGTTATATATTGTAGGAAACAAAAGAAGCAAATATGTGTTTTATATTACTAATATGTATTTTATAGTACTCACAAACAAATAATCAATTTTCGTAACGCTTACCTGCAAATAAATAAAGAAAAATATTTTTTAGTATTAATAAAGTATAATTTCTCATAATTTTATGATTTTTTCATGATTTACAATGACCGCCAAAATGACGTACAATAAATTTATATATGGTTCAAATCTAGTATTTAAAAATTTACTCCCTTCAACAACAATAATAATTTAAAAAAACGATATAAATCAAAATGGCGTCGGAAACAAAATGGCAAATAATTTTTTATATCTCGATTAAAGTGGATATCAAATCATACTGCACGCAAACAGTCAAGTGGAGTATGTATGACAGTTCCAATGTATCTTAGAATAGATCCAAGAGTAAGGGTTGTATATCTACCCCGTGGCCGTGAGATATCTCAGTATATCATTCAGTCTAACTTGAGATATCGCAGAGAAGATATACAGTACATGTTTGCCCAGAAGTCTGCGTCTCTTAGCCGCCAGTGCAGGACTTTCGCAGAGAAGGTGGAAAACCGATCCCTCCTTCTCCCTATCCAGACAGTTGCGACAATTCCGTTGTTCGATACGATGGAATTCCGAATCGACTTTGCCTAACATTGAGTGACCCGTCAATACAGCCAGTAACCTCGATATGTCCCTCCGACATCACCTAGTAAGTCGCAATGTACGCCTGATATCAAAAGAAGGCCTCGTAAGCCGTGCTACCTTACATGTATCTAGCCCACACCACCTGTTCTCGTCCTTCTGAAGAAAGTGTCTGGAGATCCTGCTTTTGATAGTCCCTAGCGGTATTGCAATTGCATTTGCATTAGAGATATCCAAAGCAGATCCTCTCCTGACTAGCTCATCTTTCCGTTCGTTACCATAGTGGCCTTTATGAGCAGGCACCCAAACTAGAGCAATTTTAGTCCGTTGACCAAGCCTTGTAAGTTTCTTTCTACATTGGCCAACTAAATTAGACGTGGTAATGTATGACACGAGTAAGTACGGCCTGACAGTCGACCAATATTCCCTTAAATAATCCTGTCATTTAGTACCCTAAAGAGATAATTTCTCTGATAGCGAGTATTTCCGCCTAAAATTCTCTACAATCATACGGTAGGCGGAAAAAGAGCTCAAAATCCAGTTCACCAGAAAAGACACCGGATTCAATATCACATTCCATCCTAGCGACGTCCGTATAGATCCTGGTGTCAAAGCCCCCCACAAGGTCACCCCCATTCCATTCATTCCAAAAATCATTCAAATCATAGGACTTGACTAGTAGAATACCGCTAGCTGTAAAAATTTAAAATCGAAGATGGCCTCGGAATAAATGAAACAAAATGTTGTTTTTTTTTTTAAATTAAATTTAACATTACAAGTTAATAAGGTTTAAAAATAATTTTTTTGTTCATTCTTTTTATAATTATTATTTTTTTCTATTGTTAAAAGTTACTTTATATAACAATTTCACACTTTTACCATTTTTCTTACCTTTTAAGTTGCAAATATTTTAAGGTTTTAACTTTGTTGATTTTTTGTTTTGTTAATATTTGATACAAAATAATAGAAAATTATTTTTAATACATTTTGGAAACTTTTAATTAATTTTCTGTTATAGTTTTGTAGAAGTCTTACGTTTTGCAATAAAATTTTTAATTAAATTATTGCACATACACATTTTGGAATATTTTATATATAAATATTTTTTTTTATAAATATTTTAACTTTCTAACTTTATTAAAATTTTAAACACAATATAAATTTCAACATTTACAGTATAGTTTAATTAACTATTTTGTTTTTTAAACTAAACAAACTACATAAATTTTTTTTTAAATATAGTTTTGGGGTATAATAAACCGATTAATATACAGAGATAGATAGGATGGTGTTTAGATTCTTTTGTGAAATTCATAATGAGCAAATTATATACAGCCAAGTATAAAATAGTTGCTGGTTGCATTTGTTGTTACACGTTTGCATTTTTTAAATAACTTATTTTGATAAAACATATTAACTCGTCAATATTATGATGTAGGTTATATACATTTTTATAAAATACAAATTGCTAATATTTTCTTTTTAACCGTTTGTAACACAACAATTAAGAAACATTAAGAATGTTTTGTTATAAATAATAATATTGTTTTTAAACAATTTTATATATATATATATATATATATATATATGTATACACTAAGCCATTTAAGTAATTTAATTCTATTTTAGTTATTTGTTTATTTTTTATTTTTGTTTACTGTTTCAAATAATTTATTAAAAATATACAAAATAATATTCTGGTTGGTATTTTTAAATTTTTTAAATTATTTTCTTTGTTATTTAGAATAGTTTGTTATATTTTTTATTTAGGAAATTTTAATTTATTTAATTTTTAACAAGTGGGTATTTTTGGGCGTTTAGTTTTAGGTCAAGGCCTTTTTTTCTTATGGCTTTTAATTTATTTATTTAAAAATTAAAAAATTATTGAATATGTTTGAAATTATTGCTTTTTTATGATTTTATAACATTGTTATGATATGATTTAAATTTTTTTATTATCTTTTTATAATATTTTTTTTACACTATTATTGTTGATTTTTTTTTATTACAAATTATTAAACAGTCTTCATGGGAAGTTTATGATTTTATAGTTTTTATAATTAATATTAATTTGCTTTTATTATTTCATTATAAAGAAATATTATTTTTTTTTATCAAGTTTGTTTTTATTTTTTATATATTAATGTTTTTTAAGTATATTTAAGTATCTTGTCATATTTCAGTATCAACAAGGCTTATATACATCATTTGAACGGGAAACATGTTGTCGTTGGGATTTCGAAAATACATAGTTGAAAGTTTATAGAATGTTTATTGAAGAGAAGCTTGTTTCTGGTATCAACAATGTTTATATACATCATTTGAACGGGAAACATGTTGTCGTTGGGATTTCGAAAATACATAGTTGAAAGTTTAGCGAATGCTTATTGAAGAGGAGCTTGTTTCTGGTATTAACACAAATAATAAGTATAATGTGTCACATTGTTGCATTCTAATTATTCTACACTTAATTCTTAACGATAAATAATTTGTTCAGTAAAATGTTGAAGCAACATTTTCTAAATTGTCTCTGTAATCTTGAGATTATTGAAGGAAGTTGATTGAAAGTCTTTAACGATGATTGTTATCAAGTTGCTATGTCTGAGCCAAGTACAACATTTAAATTGAAATAAAATTTGTTGAAATTTGGATATTAGCAACAATTGAGAAATATTTTTACTTAGATAATAAAAATTGTATCTATATTGATTGAAAGTTTTTTTTTTATCGCTTATACATTTTTTTTGTAGTAATGTTTAAAAGCCTTTTGAATGAATATTTACAAACATTTACATTCTTACAATTTGTGTTTCATTCCATTCGATGTGGGTATAAAAATTTAAAAATTTTTGTTTAGCATTTAATGTAAATTCCATGTTGTAGATACATTGTTATTCTATACGCTATGTATCAGATGTATACAAACATTTCTCTATCTGATGTGGATTGTTTCTTAAATCTGTATTATCTTGGCAGCAGTTATTTTTATGGAAATATTTTTAAAGTAACACTATATTTTTTTCTGTTTTTTTTTAAATGTTGTGGTGTTTATACTATTTTTATTAAATTTTGTTTTGTTTTAAAAGTGTATACAGCTCTGGAATTATTAGTTATGAAAAGTTGTAATTGGAGTTGCCTTTATAAAATATTTAATATGTTAAATTTGAATTAAATTTATTTATTAAATTGAAGTGGTGATGTTAGTTTTTTCAAAACGTTTTAAAATTGTTATGTGTGTTTATTAACACATGTTGTTATTTAATTGACAGATTTTTGTTATGACAACTGCCATCCATGTTGGCTCCATGTTCACACTACAATAAATTTTTAAATTTGACTTTATAATTTATAAATGATTGTTTAATTATTGAAAGTTTTTTTTTCTTTTGTGATATTCGAATATATTGCACCATGTTTCTTTTGATGTAATTTACTGTGTTTGTTTATAATTTTATTTCCGTAATATTTTTGCAACATTTAATATCGTCACTCATTTTATGATATTCTTTCAGAAATATTATTGCGACATTCAAATTCGCTTTGAACAATATATTTACGAACGATTTGTTTTGATTTGGAAGCAGAAATTTCAATCCACTGTGCATCATTTAAATAAAACATATTGTCAACATGTTGCAAATGCTATACATTTATAAATTTAATTAAATGTATTTTGTGATTTTTGTATTGTTGATGGTTTTTTTAGATCAGCAACATTTGAAAGTAATGTATGATGTACTGTATTGTAGTTTTCATTCTTTGTTTCTGAAGGTGTTTCAGAACGTTGATAAAGCTTGTATTTAAGTCCCTTTAACATTTAAAATGTTGCTAAGCATGTATGATGAACATAATCTGTATGACTTCATGTTTTCTTGAGGCCATATTTGTTTTACAACAACTTATATATTTTCAACATTTGCTAATAATGGTCTAATGGCACTTTAAATCCAAACATTAGTACTTAAAATGTTGTATTATTTTGTGTAAACAACATCTTTATAGAATTCCTTTATGCAGTTTAAAAAGGGGTCTATTTTATATCAATTTTTAAATACGTATATTGCAGTATTATTGTTAGGCATAAAGCTATATACATATATTTACTGGAAGTGTTGCTTTAGAACACTTTTTAAACATGTTGTCTTACTATTACAGCCGGACAAATGTTAAAAGCTTTTAGGAACATTTCGATTTTCATTTTCTGCTGCTGAATAATTCAAAATTGTTTTCTAAATTACACCTCACTAAAACATATGCATATACATAACGAATTGGAGTATAAGAAAAACTTATACATTACTTTTATAATTTATGATAGCAACATGTTCACTGTAGTTTATTTTTGATATTTAAACTTGAAGTCCTTTTTATTTGTGTTATCAGTTGAATAATCTTTAATTATATTTAATTCTTTGTTTTATTATTTAAATGTTATGTTTAGAAACATGTAGACAGCTAAATTTCTTCTATCATCCATAGTAGATTAATGTAACATTTATGATTATATGTATGTTGTTTTTTTGTAAATTTAAAATGTTGCTTGATATTATATTCAGCAACATATTGTTAATGATTTTTTTTTAGTAAATTATTGAGTCGAAGCCATTGAGTTTAAAAACATGTTATTTGATTAATTTTTGTTGAGTACTTGAAGATTGGATGTCAGCAATATGTTGCAGATCATTTTATTTATTAAAATTGATCAAAATTGAATCAAAGTGAGAGTTGACTTTTGTTTATTGTTTTGCTCATGAAATGGCAATAAGCGGTAAGTGTATTTTTATTTATAAAATTGTATATGTGAGCTTGATTAAAACATTATTATGAACTCATTAGTATGACTGATGCTTTTTATTTATTTAATAATTTTTTGTTAAAAAGTTTAAAAATGCAACATGTTATATAGAATTTATTTTAAAAAAAGTTCAGATAAATATTAACGTAAATTTTTGTTAATTATTTTCGAGATTTTGAATTTTTGTTTGTTTTTTAATAAATGTAACGAATATGTTTTGTTGTTCGTTAGCAACATGTTGCTTTAAATTTTCATAACATGTATAAAATTAAAAAATTTAAAATTTCTTATTTAATTTTTCCTTTGTTATGGTTATTTTTCCAAGACATCATTGGCTTTGTATTATTATGCGATTTGCTATTTAGTTTTTTGTTGCTTACGTTAAGCCTAATTTCTAGCAACTTGTTTACAACAATATTTTTGTATACGGTATTACTTTTTGGTTTTTTTTTATTTTAAATTAAATACATTTATAAAATATTTTAATACTTTTTATCAAAATAAAACTTGTTTAGTTTTCTTAAATATTTATTAGGTTTTATACTGAAACAACTACAAAACTTTTGAACTCATATCGTTTTATTTAACAATTTATTTTTCACTAAAATATTTAATAATTTATAAAACTTTATTTATAATATTTTTAAGATTTGTTGGTTTTAATGTTGTGGTTGATTAAATTGTTCAAAAAAAGAATTACACATCACAGCCAATTTGATACTGACACGATGGGTTAAAAATTATTTTTCTTGTTTGTTGTTGTAAAAATGATTTTTTTGTTTAAATTCAAAATTCAATTGCTGTCTAAATGAATGTCACTAATTTAACTTGATAAATGTTTAAAAAATTTAATTTTCACTTTTCGAAGGGGGAGTATGAAGGATGTACTAACAATTGGTAGGCCTTTGTTATCCATCTGGGAAATTACCGGGTCCCAGCTGAAGTTTATCTCACTTTGGGTCACCCATTGTCTGGCCCACAACTATGATAATCACAATAAAAACGGCCAACAGCACCAGGATACAACAAATAGCTACGGCAACCATTGCGCTATTACTCATAAAACTTTTTTTACACAACCAAAAAATAATTAATTAATTGTTCAAATTGATGTAATTTTTCGTTATGGTGGTAGTAGTTGTACTAGTTTTTATTTATTTATTTTTTTATATTTTTTATTTTTTTATTTCTTAGTTATTTTTTACACACACGTAAAACTTGTTTGATCCGAAAGTTAGCGTTAAAAAATTTTTGTTATTTCAGTTGGTGTTCTTTCGTTCAATTCAATTATTCTTGTTGAATTTAATAAATGTTTGTTTTGACTGTTGTTTTTTTATTTGAATTTGATTACGTAAAATTTTTATTTTCTAATTGGTATTATGCTTTTAATTAATACGTTGGGTTTTTATGAACGTTAGCTGTAGGTAGATGATTTGACGTCTTTTTCGTTAATCGAAGTTAAAGTTTTTAATTTAATTTAGTATTTTTTCCTTAAATTGGATTAAGTTTTTCTTTGTTTTAAAGGCTTTTTTGTATTTGCTTTTCTGTTGTTTAAATAGTGTTCAGCTTTAGTTTTAAAATAAATCGTTAATTATTTATGTGTGTAATTAATATAGGAAAAATAAAATGCTGATTGCAGGTGACGTAAACTGTCACCTAGACATTTTTATACGCAAACAATTTTTTTTTTTAAAGAAATATTTTGAACAAATAATTTTTAAAATTTCCTCTGGAAGCAATAAAGAGTGTGAGACAGCAAATAATTAAAATTAATAGGAGTTTCATCAATCGCGTTCTATTATTTCTGAAAATGTTTCTAATCTTTGAAAAGGGTCCGGCATAAATTACAAAAATTAAAGAAGCCTTTTAAACAATAATAAAGTTATTTTGATTTAAAACACTGTTATATTTTACTGCAATAACGAGCAAATTATTAAAACAATTAAGTGATGTCTTCGTGTTTGTGTGGAAATCAAGTGTCCAAAGCTCTCTAACTTCCTTCGGAACCGCTGCCAGTGGAAGTATTTCAAATGTATATGGTTGAACTTTGGTATTAAAAGTCATGTAAATCTACTTAGAAACTGCTTTTTAAATATATTTTTCACTCAAGAATATATTTGTTCGTAAAGGTTTACACTTAAGGAACAAAATTCATACTCATGTTATGTCATACATTTCATTTTCATTATTTACATAGTTTTTAATGTAACTCAAACCAAATTTGATTCATTTGCTGGCTTTTTAGCTTTCATGTATTAGAAATGTATGATGTACATAAATAATAATTTTCTTTTCATTTAGCAGAACTAGATTCAAGTTTCGAATGTACTGAATGCTTTTAAAATATAATTTCAAATCCTTTTTGTTTTGCAAGTTTGTTTATTTGATTAGAAAACATTGAACATGAACGAAAATTAACATCCAAGTAATTTGAATAATAATAGGCATACACAAACATGTATAACTATATGTATGTATAAACATATGTGTGTATTTATGTTTGTTAGTGACATATAAAAATATCTCAACAACAATGACGTAACTTTGGTGTGTGGGAGAACAAAAATGGGAAAGGAAATGAAAACGTAAAACTATGACGCATTTGATCACTATCATTCCACCACTTAACCGCACAGTCAATCGAGCATATTAAGCGTCATAATATTTGCCTTCTCTACCAGCTATTTGACTGTAAATCTGTAAAGGAATTTTACTTAATCGCTGTTGTCATTATTGTTATTTTATATTTCTTTGTATTAATCTTAAAATAAAATGTTTATTAAAAATCGTGCGAAATGCTTGTTCAGAATTGTTCTAGTTTTGAAGGTGTTGTTGTATTTAATCACAATATTTCTGTTTATGGCCTGTCTTAATAACGTAACCAACCTAAAATGTTTTTACTGTTTTGGCGCAACGAAAAATAAGAACAAACAAAAATCAAACAGATAGAAGCATTTAATGTTGCTACCGTCGTTTAAATTATGAGGCGTGTTTTTTGCTACTGGATTTTAAATACTTTTGATCGTGAACATTACGGTGACAGAGGCAGCAAACACTTAGGTGAACCACATATAAAAAAAATTAATGTAAATGAACATTTTCATTATACACTCAAACGCAACTTTAGAAATTTTAACATAAGAAAGATGCATGAATATGTTTTTTCTCGTATTTCTAATCTTAGTTATGCGTTGGTAGAATATATGAAGCAGTAGAGCTTTCCTTTTATTTGAAATATTTTATATATTTTTTTTTAAATTATCATCCTTTGGCATATTAGAAACAATAAATAAAGCATGTGTTTATGTATATATATATGTCTACAATATGGGTGTGTTTGTGCTTTATTTACTCTTTTATATTTTCTTCTTTGTATCAGTTTTATTAGAAGTTTTTCTTTGCTGGTGTTAGTAAAAAATACAATTTGCATGAGATTTTTATCCTGCTTTTATATATTTCCATGTACAATTATCTATATATATAAAAGAGTAACGCGACTGACTGACTGACTGATTCATCATCGCACAGCCCAAACGCAAAGAGCTAGAGACATGAAATTTGAACAATAAGGGGGTAAAATTAAATTGAAAAAGTATTGTAATTTGCACAATAAGGTGACAGGTGTCTGGCCATTTTTTGAATTTTCAACCCCTAAGGGGAAAAAACAAAAAAAAAAAACTGCGTAACTTCCAAACACATAAAGCTAGGAAAAAAAAATTTTAACTGTTTTAAGTAATCCGCGAAAAAATATTAATAAGAATTCGGCACATTTTTAAATTCGCATTAATAAGGGGTAAAAATTGTCCCTTTTTTTGGTACTTTTTTTAAAAGAAACTGTTCTAATATTATTCAATGGGACAAAATTTGATCATTATTATTGCCTAATAGAATATGGACAATTATATAGGTGAAATTTTTTTGGGACAAAAAAGGTACCAAAAAGGGGAAAATTCCGGAAAATATATGTAATTCCTAATTGGATGGCTAATTTTCACAAAATTTTTAATTGGGATTTCATCAGACATAAAAAATTATGTAATTTAGTAAAAATTTAAACACATTCATAACAGGGTAGAAAGGGAAAAAATCGGGAAAATAGTTTGTTACTTTTTAGAACATAATTACTTTTATGCAAAAAGAGTAAATTTACTGACTTTAAATCAACATTTTAAACTTGGAATTTGGAACTTGCACCAAAAAGGTACTTTTTCGCATTTCTATGGTACTTTTTGTATTTTCTACGTTTATAAAAGTAGTGTTGTAAAATAAAGGACTATTGATTTCAAGTGAGACTAAAAATGTTATGGGCAACCAAAAAGGTACTTTTGTGAATTTTTATGGTACTTTTTGTATTTTCTACGTTTATAAAGATAGGATTATACAATCAAGGACTATTAGTTATAGGAAGACTAAAAATGTTATAGCCGACAAAACAGGAACTTTTGATTCCAAGTGAGACTAAAATGTTCTAGGCGACAAAGAAGGTACTTTTTTGAATTTTAATGGGACTTTTTGTATATTTAACGTTTGCGAAGCTAGAATTTTTAAATTAGTGACTATTGATACAAGGTGAGACTGAAAATGTTTTGGTCGACCAAAAAGGTACTTTTTTGAATTCTTATGGTACTTTTTGTATTTTCTACACTTATGAAGGTAGGATTGTACAATCAAGAACTTTTGATTCCAAGTGAGACTAAAAATGTTATGGGCGACCAAAAAGGTACTTTTTTGAATTTTTTTGGTACTTTTTGTATTCTCAACGTTTGCGATGCTAGAATTTTGAAATTAGTGACTATTGATACAAGGTAAGACTGAAAATGTTATGGGTGACCAAAAAGGTATTTTCTGAATTTTAATTGGACTTTTTGTATTTTTTACGCTTATAAAGCTGAAATTGTGAAATAAAGGATTGTTGATTCAATTTGAGAATTAAAATGATATTGGAGACTCAAAAAATGCCTTTTCGCATTTTTATTGTACTATATGTATTTTTAGGTTTGTCAACATAGATTCTTAAGATTACTGTTATTGCCCGACGTATCCTTACTCCACTTTTTATTTTTCTAAGTAAATTGAATCAGAGATACAAATTTTCATAAATTGAACCTAAAATATTTAATAATTAAAAATAGAACTTGAATATTCAATAAATAGTAAGAACTGCGCTATCAAAGTAGCGGGTTAAATGCTAGTAATTTTATAATACAGAAAATCATTAAAGATTATAAAACATTTTCGAAAAATTAATAAGTAAAGATTTTATAAAATAAATAAATTTAATCGGTGATAAAAAAGTTCGTATTAGAGCTAAAGTGCTTTTTATTAATTAAAAAAAAATCCTATTTTTGCTGTTACTTATCGATATACATATGTACGTCTATTGTATAGATTATATACAAAGGTTTTGAGACGTTGTGGTAGAATTGATAAGACTTTTAACTTATTAATATTTTACTAACAATTACTTTTATATGTTTTCCTGAGATTCTTTACGACTAAAACAATTTATTTATTTATTTGTTCTTTTTTTCTGTCATTTTTAAACTCTTTGACATAAATAAATACTAAAATGTAGAATTAAATTGATTTTGTAACACAAAAAAACAAACAAAACATTTAAATATTTAATTTAATTTAATTTGGTTGTTGTTGATAACACTAACGATATTTTGAATTTAAATTAATAAGAGTTGCGTGCTGTGAGTAATTAACTTGTTTATGTATGTACTCAAATGGTCAATCAAAAATAAAAGAAAAACACACACGCACACAATTCAACACACCCTTTTATAAAAAAAAAATCACAAGTTAAAAGGAAACCTCCACTAAATAAATAGTTAAAAATAAAGATTATCATGAGAAACACTTTAATAATTTAAAGTGTTTAATATAACGACATATAAATATTTATAAAAAAAACACATTTGAAGCATTTGAAAATTTCTCTCTTAATCTTAATCTTTTTACCCTCAACTACCTTTTTTTATTACGGCCCTACAAAACGAGTTGAATATTTTTTCTTGATAATTTGTTAAAGAAAATCAATTTTTCTTATGTAGTTTTTTTAAAGGATTTAAAATGCAGCTTTTCAAAAAAACATATTTGTCAAACAGAATATTATCTTAACTATTTACCAATACTTATACTTTAAAAAAAGGTTTTTCAATAAATTTAGAGAAATTTTTTGAAAGAGAAAAATTACAAAAAACTTTTCTTATATTTTTAATTCTTTAGTTTATGGGTTGTTGGGTGGGTGTAAGCTGGTCTAAATGCATTTCACTGGTGCTTATATCTGATTATCAGTAAAGCTTTACTCAAAAAAAAAAAAATTATGAAAAAGTTAAAAAGTTTTACAAGCTTTATTAATACGTTTCATAGATAGAACGAGATTTTTAAATAAATCCCGAGGAAAAATTTGAAGCTACACCAATGAGTTAAACCAAAAATTTTTTTCTTTCTTAATTCATTTTATTTTTCTAATCTCCTATTATTAGTAGCATAACTAAACCGAAAACCGAAAAATAAAAAAATATTTTCTAATTTATTTATTTATTATTAATTATTGGCAGAATATCCTAAACAATTGGTAAATACGTTAAACATACATTTATATAATACCTTAAATATAGATTTCTTTATATAGAATTTTGTTTCAAAAATTAAATTTTAAAACACAAAAGTGAAAAGGGGTATATATGTATAGGTTTGTCATTCCGTGTGAAATTTCTACAATTTTAAAATTTTCATTGCCGATCCCATAAAGTATATATTTTCTGAAAGTTATGAATAGAGGAGTTGATTGAGCCATATCTGTCTGTCCGGGTTTGTTTGTCTATTGAAATAAACTTTTAGAAGCCTCCTGACATTACCTGGACCCGCGTGAGGTATTACAATATCAGAAATATTCGGGAGGAGATCGGTATTAAAAATCAGAAAAATCGGTACATAAACAACTGAGATATGAGCAAAAAACCACGATTACCTTGTTTTTTTCACTACAATAACATACAACACATAAATACAAACGTGGTATTCTGGGGCCGAATTACGGCATTCGATATCGAACGAAATTTTACTCGAACGATCGAGTTTGCTGTGCTTTAGGTATAGAGATTCTAATAAGAATTTTCAATTTTCGATCACGTTCGAATGCCGTAATTCGGCCCCTGGTCAGAATTCAAGCTGAGCCAAATTTATTTGTTTTAATTTTCATTTTTTTAATTTTTTTTAAATTTTTCTTATTTTTTTTATTTATTTAAACATACATTAACTCAATTTAAAATTTGACAATTAAATGTTTGCCCCAAATAGCTTAGATAGCTATTTCTTCAATCTTTCCAAAAAAAATTAAAAAAAAATTTTTTGTTATTTATTTTTTTTGGAAAATAATTTATTTTTTTTTTAATGGGCCCTTTTTTCTATGAATACGGTAGTTAATGTTTACTTTTAATGTAAACTTTAAAATGGTTGTCATTTAAAAATAGTATGGTATGATGTCTTTACGAAAACAACATTATATTTTAAATTGAAAATAAGCAGTAAATAATTATAAAATAATATTTATTCGAACTTTATATTTTAAATTTATTGTTAATGATTTTTATTTTGGTTCAAGTTCATTTATTTTATTGTAAAACATTTTTTAAATTAAACTAAATTAAATTGCAGTAATTTTTAGGAATATATTAATAGCATAAAAACAACAATTTGCTTTAAAAGAGAGCACACATTGTCATAATAACAACTGACAACAATTATATGTTTGACCTACAATCATAAATTTTAATCATAGTATGTTGGTCTAAGATTTCGATTACCACAATCATGGTTCTTCTTTACGTGTAGATTCTATACGCCATTTTGCATTAGCCATCTGTATATTACTACTCAAGCCCTTTGAGTTGATACCCATATTTATGAGGTTCAAATTTTACCCAACACTTTAATTCAGACGCAATCTTGGCTTTTACGCTTTAATACAGTTTGCTGCACTTTACTAGTCTAGCCCTTTTATTGGATTTCAATATTGAGGAGGTTGAAACTTATTGTGAAGTATTTTAAAGTGTATTATATTCTGCTAGTTAAGCCCTGCCTTTGATACTCATATACATTTAAGGCAAAACAAAGAAGTAGTTGGATTTTTGTGCATATATCTCAATAAATTTTAAACCGATTTGGTTATTGTTCTCAGTAATAATCTTTGAGACAATGGCTATTAATTTGGTGTCTTTAGTGTGTTTAAAAATAGATTAAGAGCTTTAGGAACTTGATATATTAAAAATATGTATATATATGTATATCGTCGTTGCTCTTACAAATTAAGTTATGTGTTTCTTACCGAATTTTTTAGGAGATCGAAAAAAAGCATTTTATTTTGTTACTTTACAGTATTTTACTTACGCATATTGACTATTGTTTATTTTGCAACCAACCAAGATATCCTTAAATGGTTTGGTGGATAGATGTAAAACCAATAAGCCTTCAAAATAGAGCAATAAATTTTTTTTTCAAAATTGTCACATAATCGATTACGTTAGAGCAGCGACGATATATAGTTTTCCGTATTATTTTTAGCCTATAACTTTGCTGATTAGTGACCGATTTGTCTAATCTTTTTAAAAAGCATATAACATCCCAGAGGTAAAGAAATTAATTTTATCTGAACCCTTGGCACCACTCGTGTGGGGTATAAGAACAAAAAGAAAAAATTACATCCTGTTAAAATTTAAATTAAAAAAAAAATAATTTATTAAATTTATGCCATCTGGCATCACTACTTATGTATGTAATTTACTGCATAAACTGTGAATTAAATATTTAAAAACAGCAGGAGCACAATTGTGGTAACACTTGCCTTACTTGCGGTTAAATGTCACTTTGTTCTGGTTTAACTTGTTTGCTTTCCTGATTGCTGTCAACTCTGAGCATGCAAATGACTTTAGACATCAAAAATTTTTTGTTGCTCACATCAACTACCAAAAAGCCTTCCAATACAAATTAAAAATGTTCTTTCTTTTTCTTTACGAACAAATTTATAGCTGTGTGACAAGCTTGAGTGGTGAAACAAATAGTTCATGCTGATTTATACCCGAATGAGTGTAAATTATTATGATGAACAGCTCATGCCTGTCCTCGTCCTCATTCTGAATGAATCTGTTATGAATTTGTGGTATATTTCATAGGTTTTTTTTATTTCGTTTTCTCCTATTTGACAGAGACACTCGTATGTATGGGAAGACGTTTTATGCCTTCCTTTTCTGTGTGAGGATTTACATTTGTGTGCCTGGGTGTGAAAGTGTTTTGCTTACATTTTGCGAATGTATGTGACAGTATTGAAATGTAGAAGTTTACAAATTGTTTTTTACGTATTTACTTTACGGTTTTTTGCCTTGTTCGTTAGTTTTGTTACTTGATATATAATTTATTAAATTGTTTAGGATGTCCTCTTAATAATATGAACAAGAAGGTTTTTGTATGTTTAAAAATACGTGTACATATGTGTATGTAGAAATGTACAAACACATTACGAAATATATAATAATATTTATATTTATGTAGATTTTTAGGTATAATATAGTGATTGTATATTTTTGGCTTATCTTATTTATAATATACATATGTATGTATGTATGTATGTATGTATGTATGTATGTATGTATGTATGTATGTATGTATGTATGTATGTACATATATGTGAATGTAAATACACAATTATCTGTTCGTATAAAATTTAGAGATATGACGTCTTTCATTTTATGTCAAAAACATCTACATTCTCGTTTTCTCTTGAAATAAATGTTTTATTTTTTTAAATACTTTAAATAGTAATGAGTGATTCATCTTGAGGTTAGATTTGTAATGTAAAATGAAACACATAAAATTAAAAATGAAATTAAAATTTTTGTTATCGGTTTGAATAGTTTGAAGCATTTACTGTTTGAAAATGTTATCAGGTAAATGTTAGCCATGACTACATCTGATTTAGTATATTCGGAATGTCTGGATGACTCGCTGTGGTATAGCGACGGGTATCTCATGAATTACATGAGTAAGGTTGGCTTCTATAGCATCAATCGTAGCTGGATTACTCCTGAAGAGCTCAGATTTTACATATTCAAAGACGTGATGTCGTACGATGTAGGTGACAAATATACCGTGGCAGGGCGTGAATTCAAGTGGTCACCAAAATGATTTCTAAATAAATTCATTATTTCAAGCGCTGTTTGGATCGCAGCGCCATTTTGTTAAAACCAGAGCTTACCGAGATCATGATCTTTATTTTCCGAAAGCACATAGTCCGTTAATATGGTTCAAGATTAGTTCATTCTGATTTGCTTCATTTTAAAAGATATATAAAGCAATAATTTTACCAGTCTATAAACTTCACCATACCGCTGTTTTTAATGGATATGGTAATGGTAGCTCTTGGTACTGTTCGGCTTGCTTATCAGCCAAAAAAGGCAGTTTTGTTTAACACGTATCCATTAAGCCAGAAATGTGCTTCATTACTGAACAAGATATCACGACAAAACACGGGATTTTCATTTCACTCAGAACGTGTATTTCGTAATACAGCCGAACAATTTAGAGACGCTGTTGTGATATGAGTTGTAGGAACAATTTCAATTGAATTTTTTATATTTATCAAAATTACATTTACTTTAATAAATATTCAATTAATTTATTTTATATAAAAACTTATCAATCAAAAACAATTCTAACAAACCAACAAAATATTGCTTGATGTATAATCAAGGCATATTTATTCATCAGGTACTCTTGATTCGTCAGCTTTTTATTTTTTTCTTCACTTATTTTAAATTTTATTTTAAATTTATTTCCAATGTCAAACTTTATACATAAAAAATATAAACAAAAAAATTCTCTCCGAACTGCAATTACCTGATAAATAAATATGCCTTGATGTATAATATTATTATTTAGAAACAGTAGATTAAAAACAAGTTTCTACATCTACTCCCCCCGCCAGCTAAAAAGGTATATGTAGTTAAACAAAAAAATTTAAATTTAAGTTAAAAGTAACCTTTTTCTTCTGTTGTAAATTTGTATTCGGGTTCTCTAGATCTGAAGTATCAATAAAAGCTGGTTTTAAATGATCGATAGCAATGTTCTCGGCTTTTAGAAACAGTAGATTAAAAACAAGTTCCTACATGAGGGTTTCCATGATGACTTGCCAAACGATACTAAAAAAAATTACAAACAGTTTGATATGAATTTGCAGTCATCTGTCAAAAAAGTCTATTGAAAGTCAAACCTCACGATGAATCACCCATTATGCATGTAAGTGTATATTTAATTTCCACAAAACAGATAAGTTTGCATTAAATGAATGTTTTCATAGAGAATACAATAGAAATTATTCTACCGCAGATGAAATTTTTCGGATAATTTTTTAATAAGAAAAATAATTTTTGTATATTTTTTTTTGATTAAAAGGAATTTATTATAGAAATTTACATGAGATAAAAATATGTGAATTTAATGAGATAATATCAGGACAAAACAATTAAATAAATATTTGTATATAGAAAAAACGAGTTAAAATTTGTACAAAAAGAAATCAGTTCATAACTTTCTATTTCTTGTTTCTCTCTTCCCACAAAAAGTTTCAGAAATCAGAGGCATGTAGAATTAAAAAAAAATATGTTTTCACTTCCATTCGATAGAAGTAAAAAATAAGAAAAAGCAGTTAAAAAAATTTTCAAAAAGATATACGCAGTGAAATACGCAAGATATCGCGGGTAGTGTTAGTAAACAATATACTTTTTTAAAACGTTCCAATAATTATCACCATTTAATTTAAGTACTATTCGAAAAAAGTTTTTTTTTCTGATACTAACCGAATGGAAGGATTTTGAGCAATCGGATACGGTGTCATTATGTAAACTCTTTAAAAGATACTCTTGGTATCTCTCACCCCTAGCGGCCCTCTTATTGCTTCTTATATTTTTATTCTGCGATAATTTATACATTATTTAAATAATTTGATTGCGTCAAAATTTTGTTAAAGTCGGCTCGAAAGCGTTACTTTCATCAGTGACTCTTAAATGTTCTTGAAACTAGACTAGATACGTCGGGTTATAAGATCTTAAATTCAATTTAAATTACACTGAAAAATTCAATATTTATTCAACCCACTAGATAAAAATAAATCGCTTCCATTAAAAACAAGTCTATTAACATGCATATCAGACCATCAAAATCACAAAACCCAACAACAATTTTGAAAATTTAGCATGTTTGATTGTTGTAAATTTAGTTTTATAATTATGAGTTTCTATCAGTACTGTTGGCATTGAACACTTCGATTATTTTGGTTACCAATACAATCACTTTAATTTGTGAATTACCATCATCATTATCACCTGAACATACGAAATATAAAGACACAAAATTACACTAGACCACAAAATCAAACTTATACATAATCGTGCATACATTTACAATCTATGACATTAAAGTGGTCCACAGAAAATTTTATACTTTTATTTAAGTTTTTTTAATAAAAGAAAAACAAACTTTTGAGACAATTTCTCTTAAAGAATCTTTTTGATTCATTTTTGTCTTGAAAAAAAAATATATATATAAAATTTTTTGATAAATTTAGTTTTTTATCGAGAATTTGCTTATTATGGCGTGCATTTCTTGCTTAAAAAAATCTTTTAATATATCCCTATGGACAGTCTATATATACATTCGTTTGTCTTGCTAAAACTTGCAAAGCGAATGAATTAATTCGGCTAATTTTGAACTTGCAATATTTCTGGAAATTCAAGGAAGGTTTAAAAGGAGAAAAATAAAAATAATAAGTATTGGGAGACACTAAAAAGGACAACTTTACTTTTTAAATCAAAATGTTTCTAGTTGGTTTAATGTTTTTTAAGCCTAGTTCTTTATTTCAATTTGTAAAATATCTTGAGCAATTTGAGTTAATTTCGAAATAAAACAAAAGTAAATTTTTTAAACCGAAATATAATCCTCAAGCATTTTAATTTAAATATGACTTCCAATGTCCAATTTTCGATGACTTTTACTAAAATTTGTGACCGTTTTTCAACAATAACGTGGCGAATATTATCCTCCATGTGGTTAATCGTTTCGGGATTATCGCCGTAACCACACTTCCTTTAATAAATCAGTTGTAGAATGAGCTGTGATTTATATTACGCCATCTTGTTGAAACCACAGCTACTCCACATCATGGTTGCTCAATTGATGAACGAAAAAGTTATTAATCATAGCTCTATAGCGATCACGATTGACCGTTACGTTCTGACAAGCATAGTTTTTTAAAGAAGTACGGCCCAATGAGTCTATTAGCCCATAAAGCACAGCAAACGGTCAGTTTTTTTGATATAACGGTATCTCAACAAACAATTAAGAATTATCATCATTCATAATAAGGCAGTTTTGTTTATTGACATATTCATTCAAATAAAAGTGAACTCCATTGCTAAACAAAATTCGCTTATAAAAATCGGGATCAACGACAATCATGTTTTGGGCCCATTTACCGAATCTCCGCCTTAATATTCATGTGTCAGTCTACTCATGTTAAAATGCCAAACTAAACTAAACATAACTCACTTGAAAGCTAAAAAAATGTTGCCAACTAAAAGTTATATAACTCTATATATAAAAATAAGTTGCATTGTGTTAGTAATTGATGGTTTCTGAAATGCGTGAAGGATTTTATGTATAGACGGTCTCTGTATGTGTATTGGTTCATGAGTTATAGCCATTTTGGTGAACACTGCGTTATTTTCGAATGGATTTTTTTATTTTCTTTTTCGCACTACAAAGTGTGCAGGGTTTTCGCTAGTAACTCTATAAAAAGCACCCGGTATTTATAGGAACGTTCAGAAATTTGTCTTTTTTAGAACTATAGTTCACAACTGGCTAAGTGAACGTGCAATATTTGCGACCACAAACAAAGTTGTCGATGATCTCAATGCGATTTTGCAGAATTATCTTACAGGCCAGTTGTTTTCTATAAATCGGTTAACAGCGTTACAAACCAGGATAATGTAGTCAACTATCCCACAACGTTTTTTTAATATTATGGATTTACCTGGATTTTTTCCTCACAGTTTATAATTAAAAGTAGGATAATATGTGATTATGCAGCTTAACATTAGTCAGCTTTGACGGGAGTAGCTATGAAACGCCATCGAGTCCAAAATCATCAAGGTAGATATAAAGAAGAGTATGTTTTGACCCGGATTTGTCATTTGGTTTACAACTTCCTGTGCGCCTGATCTTTGCAATAACCATAAATAAATCGTATATCAGAGAGTTTCGAATAAACTAAGTATATACATTGGCATAACTAGACTTGTCCCCACCCCGAGAATTTGAAAAAAAACTATTTAAATTTTATATAAATATAAAATAACCTCAGTTTTTTAAGTATTTGGCACCCCAAGAAAATAATTGTTGCTACGTCAATGAGTGTGTAGATATGTTGGATTTAATGGAAATATAAATTCTGTATTCAGTTTTAACCATATTTTTCACCGAGTCATACATACAATTATTATTTTCATAAAATAGTTTTTGTTTTATGGACAAATATGATAAATTCTTTATATCATGTGTTCTTCAAGTAGTTTTTTACATGAGCCCTGTACCTTTCCACAGGCCTAAGTTCTGGACAGTTGGGTGGATTTGCCTCTCGTGGTACAAAAAGGACCTTATTCTTTGAATACCACTTAAGTACCTTTTTCTATAGTGACATGATGCCAAATCAGGCCAAAAATATGTAGGCACTCGGTGCTGTCTCGAAAAAGGTAAAAATTGTTTTTGTTGGCACTCCGTAATATAAATTTCTATGTTTTTCGTGCCTGATGCCACAAATGCTTGGTTTCGTTCGCCACAACTGCAAATAGCTTGCTTCCTTCTTAGGAAGGTTTGTTCTTCCTGAACATTACCTCTTTCGTCAGCAACATAAAAATCTTGGCCGAGAAGTTGGGGAAAAGGTCTGCCAGAACGTATGTTTCCTCATCCATAACACAACAGGTGTATTTTTCTTATAAAATTTGCCTTAAATTTTTTCGCTCTAAGTTCTTTGAACTTTGTATGTCTTCAGCACAGCATATGCTTGGGCCCAAGCATTTCACCATACGCGCTGCTTTTCTGATAGAAGTGTTAGGTGCTCTTGGAAACAGTTGATCGACTTCTTTTACCTTACCAATATCCCTTGGACTTTTTTTATTTCCTGATCCAGGTTTTCTTTCAATGCTCAGGTCTTCATTATACCGTTTAATAGCATTTGAAACAGTTCGAGGGTCAACTTTCAAATTTTTTGCTATTTTTTTTTAAAGTCCATGACGGATCTTTTTGAAAAGTTTTAATTATATTTTCACGTACTTTTAAAATAATAGTATCTGACATTCATATAAAAGCTAACGTGATAAAAAAAAAATTATTTATTGCACGATTTGAGTTTTATTTAACTTAATGCAACTACAAATTTTTTTCGAAACACTCCTTAATATTTCCTGTATATTTACTAATAAATTTGTTAAGTAATCTTAATTTTTAGAAGATTTTCTATAGAATTATTTTATAATTTCTATATTTTATTCATCTATATATATAAAAATCAATGTGTGTTTGTATGTTTGTATGTTTGTTTGTGCTTTATAGACGGTTAAACGGCTGGAACGATTTCCTTGAAATTTACACAGAATCTTTCTGTATGTCTGGAAAGAACTATAGGGTATACTTTGAAATTGTAAGTGGGCGGGGTGCCACGCCCTATTAAAGAATAAGTATTAAATATTATATATCACGAAAGTTAATGCAGCTAGAGTCTTCAAATTAAGTACGGTAAACTTTGACATCCACACAAACATTTGGGTAAAAAATGGGCGGACTTTCAATAGTAGGCGTGGCCACATGAATTAAATACTAAATTTCGTATATTTGGAAAACGATATCGATTAGGGAACTAAAATATTTTGCAAGAGCAACTTTGACACCCAAATAAACATTTCTGGAAAAAATTGGTACATTAGAAATAGTGGGCGTGGCAGCTTTCATAGCAATTGAATACTAAAATTCGTATATTCGGGAAGCGATAACAGTTAGAGTACCCAAATTTTGCACGAGAATCTTTGACATCTATATGACTATTTTGATAAGAAATGGATGCTTTAGTAATAGTGAGCGTGACACCTGTCATATGAATTAAATACAAAAATTCGTATATCTGGGAAGCGATAATAGTTAGAGTACCCAAATTTTGCACGAGAAGCTTTGACAACTATATGACTATTTTGATAAGAAATGGTTGATGTAGTAATAGTAGGCGTGGAACTTGCAAAAAAAATATATTTTTGAACTATAAAATTTTTATTTCATTACGATGGGGGTGGCGAAGCACACCGGGTATTAGCTAGTTCTTTATAAAGACTTTTATTAGTAAAATTTTTATTTGTATTATATTTTAAGAAATCATCTTATTTTAATTTAAAAACGATTTCCTTTAATAAACTTTTCTTTTATACAAAAAGATTTACAAATTTATAAAGTTATGCCGCCCTATTATTTAAAAACAAATTCAGCCAGTGCATCATTATTTTACATCATTATGAAATAATCGCAAAAATGCGATTATAATGGTGGGCGAGAGTATACTTGTGTGTGTATTATATTTAGTTGTCTACTAAGGCTATAACCATGCAATACTAGAGGATCCTTCATTTCTCATGATGATAGACAGACTTGTGATTGTAAAGAAAATCAATACTAAATATTATCGTAAGTCACTTAGTTAAACGATAATTTTTTTAAATTGAAATCCATATCATTTTTTCTAATTTCAAATAAATATTTTAATAAAAAAATATTTCAACTTATTACTTGGGGCAATGAATGTGATGATGTTTAATTGAAAATAAATAAAAATTGCATTTAACAAATTAACAAGAAATAATTGAGGGGTTGCTTGTCAAGGACTGCAGGGTATTTTCTGTGTTTTGCAGTTATAATGTATTTGCTTTCACTTTATACAAATTTTAAAATATAAAAAAAAAAACAATTTAGCTTAATGACTCGACAATAATGTGATTTGTAAAACACCTTCGTTCATATTTTTTATGCTAATGATATAACTATAAAATAAATTTTAGATCAATTTCATTGTTATTATAATAAATTGGTTTTTAGTTAAGTTGGACAACAGCAAGGTTGTAGAAATTTTAAATTTATATGTAAATGTATAAAGTATATAAATATTAAGCATACAAGTTAGTTTTCTGGAGCAACTATCAGAATTCTATTATACAAGGTGGGCCAAAAGAAGTCATCCGATATTGTTTGGCTCTCATTTTGTTTTTCTAAATGAAAAACTTCGATTCTGTTTTTTGATTATAATTATTTGAACCTTTAGAACTTTATTGGTCATATATGTAGCGATAATTTTGCTTGTTCACGTGCCCGCTGAGGTGGAAATAATTTTGATCGAAAAATCGTTTACTGCGGCCTCCAAACGAATTTTTTCGCGTTGTTAAGGAGTGTATTGCTTAATGGCTTGTTCACTTGTATTCTACACCTGTCTAGTTCACAAATGTAAAAACATAATTGACATTGGCTGCCCTTTTGCAAAAATAAGAGCATCTTTCAATAGGGTGATTGCTTTCGGCCCACCTTGTGTAATAGATTTGTGTATTGTATAAAAAGGAATTCACCTTATATGGAACATAAGTTCACGCAAAGAAAAACCATGGTTACGACATGATCACGACGGTCATATTATAGTTTCTATAACAATATTTGGTTGTCGAGAACAAGTAATAATTATTTTTGTTTCATTTCATCATATATTTTGTCACGATAATCAAGCATTCGTTTGAATTGTATCATTTAATGTTTACGCTTCGTAAAAATTTCAAAATGGTATTCATTTAAAAATAGTATGATTTAAAAAAATTAATGCGACAGAAATAACATTATATTCAAAAGCATTACAAATTACAAATAATCATTAAATAATAGGTGAGACAACAATATGGTTACAAAGCAATAAAACTATGATTTTTTTAAATAATAATTTGATTTCAACTGTTCTTCTTCTTGCTGAATAAATTTTTATTATTTTAAAAGTTGGAGATATAAAAAAAATGAACAAAAATTTTGAAAAGTTAAAGAAAATTTACAAATAAACGAGAAAATGTAAAAAAATATTGGTATTTAAACTGCAATTAAATTGGTAAGTACAATCAATATGTGTATGCTACAGCAAATGACAATAATTTGCCGTAAAAAAGCAAAAATGGTCGATTTCAATTGTAGTCATATGTATGATCATTGAATTATACTTAAATTAAACATAATAATGATAACTGGTAACCATTATATGTTTTAACAATAATCATACAATTCAATCATAGTATGTTGCTATTCGATTATGGTTACCACAACCATATTTTTTCTTTGCGGGTAGCAATTTAAAAAACAACCGATTTACTGAAAATCTGATACAAGTTAATAGCTCTTGAGACGTGATTTGCCTATGACTGACACAGACAGGGTTTTATATTTGTTTAAATTTTTTATGAACTTAAGGATATGCTTAAATAGAGTTACATCAGTCGAAATGCCGTCCATAATTAAATCAACATCTGTAGTGTAATACTCTCTTTCATTTGATTGTTTTTTTTTCGTTGTATCAAAACAACAAACTTTTTTTATGGTTGCTTAAAATAAACATTGAGGGACTGAATTTCTCAAAAAAATAAATTAATAAAAAAACGCTTTAAAACAGATTCTATATTTCGATTAAATTTTGCGAAGTATTTTGTATTTGTATAAAAAATTACGTGACGCTCTAATTCTGTTTGATCGTTTATATGAGAGATGTTGGTAAAAGGAAACTTGCTTTTATTTTGGTTTTATAAGATTTTAAATAAACCAAAAGTAACATTGAGCGAGCTAAATTGCAACAAATTTTAATGTTTAGCTGTTATTTTAGATATTTGATAAATATCTTCAAATTTATACACTAATAAAAATGTATTAAGATAAGAAAGAACCGTCAAACACAAAATTTTGGGTATCCCAAGAAAAGGCTGAAGCTTAATGTGCCACCATTTCTACAGTAAAAGTTGTACGGTGATTTTTTGTTGGTATGTACAGACTACTCGCATTTAAAATTTTTTTTTCGAAAAATATGATTTAATTTTATTCTTCAACACCCAACCATCAATCAACTGCTCTGCGCATGATCCTTTGCCTACATTTTTTACATCGATTGAACCTTGTATGCCTGGAAAAGCAGAACTTTTATCAAAATAAATATTTTTAGTGAGCGATAAAGAAGTGGAGTAATAATAGTTTTCTAATGTGAAAGTTTGTAATGAAATGCCACTTTATCGATTTAATTTGCTCATAAACACAATTGGAAACTTTACGTAAATGGCAAACTGTTTCGAAAAACAATTTTACAATTTTTAACAATAGTTTGACGTTGATGGTTTTAATACTTTTTCATATTTTTAAAACACGTAAACTGTACGTGACAACTGTCAAAAAAAGTGACCGATCAACTTTTTTTTTTTATCAAAATGGAGAAAAATTTAAGTACAACGCTTTTGTTGGAACATTTGATTTTATTAAAAGTTTTTTATCAATCAACTATGATGTTGTTAAATTTAATATTATATAATTGTTTGGAATTTAAAATGCTTCAAAATAAACTGTTATCTTTTCTTTGACATCAAACTAATTTTGTAAAGATAATTGCTGTAAAGTAAGTACCAGGGGCTGAACCCTATTTGTAAGCCAGTTTGGTTAGTTCTTAATTAAGTCTCTACTTGTAAGTGAGCGTGTCAAATACTTGCATCCAGGTATTTTGAATTTATTTTTTTGTAATGAGAGCTTTTAAAGGATAAATATTTTAATAGAAAATTTAATGGACATTGTGACCATGTTTAACTAAGTAATCTACGTCACCGCTATCTTGCTTACTTGGCGACATTTTTATAGAGTTTAATCATAAAATCAAAATTTAATTTTATATCTGTTCTATTTTTATCACAATGCATTTCACATTAACATTAATAGATTTCATTTATTATTTTTGAAATATTTTTTCACTCAAACTGAACATTTAATGTGAATCAAATTAAAAATAAAACTTCAAGTGTTTGTCAATATACAGGAAAGTCCACTCATACCTTTTACGAAGTTAATGACGGAATATTACATATAATAAGCGTTTTTTTATGTTAAAAAAAGTTACAGTTAACAAAAATAAAAACAATAAGACATTAGCAGCTTTAGCAGAATATTTTTCATGCTGAGGCAGCAAAAAAGCTGTTTGAAGGGCAATTGTTGTATGGATGGTGCGTGTGTTCGTAACTTGGCTTAACAACAGCCATTTATGTTAAACAATAAATAAAAAGTGGTAAAAGGGAAAGTCGAAAAAAAAAAAAAAAAAAAAAACTTGACAAATTATAGAAATTTTGTAGAATTTCGAAAAAAAGCTACATTTTATATCATAACATCCATACATATTAATGGAGTTTCATTAATAAAATGAACAACAATAAATAAAAAACACATAAAAACACAATTATTTTTTAACAGGAATTCAAATGAAAATATTACAATGGTTTTGATGTTGATGGTGAGTAAAGCATAAGTGAAGCAGGAGGGTGAGTTCGGATATTTGAGGCGAATTGTAATAAATTGCTGATTACGTCATTAAAGACAGCATACACATTTAAATGAAATTACATTTTTTATACATTTTCTTTTTCAATTAATTTCACTTCATTTATTTATTTTTAATTTAATTATATATTATTCAAGCGATTTGCTACTTTATTATCATGTTCAAGCTATTAGTATTGAGTTATATTTTATTACTGCTGGACAACATACTTTTCAATGACGACTACATATCTTCTGACTTACTTAATAGTATTTTGGTAATGACTTGGTTAACAATGAGATACATAAGTACACAAGACAATTCCTTATTGCGAAATTTCTTAGAAGACATTCAAACTTTTAACTTTTTATAAATTTTATTTTGTCGTATTCATAAAAAATATTTTTGATTTATAAAGACTTATTTGACAGACGTTGACCAGAAGTTTCTCAAATAAGCCTTCAATAAACCTTAAATATTTTTATGAATACGGCAGTTAAAGTACAATCTGTAATGCTTTATACCATAGCAGCTAAGTAGCTCATTGGTATATTGTTATCTTATAAATATATTATCACTTATTTCTAAATTTTAATTTAACTTATTGCAGACCAACTAAACCTTAATTTTGCCCCTAAAAGAACTGATCGCCTTCTGTTAAAGCTGAGAACAGAGTGGCCGCTTTTTGCCGAGCTGGGCCGACTGAAGCTTGTTGCGAGAACTTGTTCATGTGAGAAACAAGTTTGAGTGTGCATAGTGGATGCCAGAATTTTTCGAAAATTAGAACTACCCCAGGAACAAAGTGGTTCTAATTTGCGAGCGTCTACTGTAATTATGATTTGAGTTTTGTTTTGTTGAAAAAAAAACTAATACTGAGTTTTAAAATTTTACTTTTTAACGCATTTCTTCAATTATTCTTAAAATTTTTATTACATTTTTTTTTAAATTTTGTTTATAAGTTTTTTTTTAATTTTTTATAATTGTTATATTTTTATTTAAATTTTTATTATTTTTTTTTTTTTAATTTTATTTTCTTTTTAATTTTTATTATTTTTTTGATTTTTTAATTTAATTAATTTTTTTTTTTAATTTTTAAATGTTTTTCAAACAAGTTAAAATCATAACAACAGAACATATACAATGTTTTCGGCGCTGAAATACGCTTTGGAATTGTTTTCTCGCATTCAATCAGCTTTGCGCTCTGACCAGCTCGGCGCCCACTATGATCTGTTCGCGCTTATTTGTACTAATTTGTATAGTACTAGTTTTCTCGCATTGATTCTCGCAACAAGTATCAGTCGGCTCGGGTCGGCAACAAGCGGCCACTTTGTTCGCACCCTAAGGCAGAATTAGTTTGTACGTTCTGAGCTGTTATGGATCAGCTGTTTTGTTTCTGTTCAATTGATAATCTGTATGTGTTATATGTTGTTTTTTTGTTCGTTATGTTGCGAACAAATCTGTCAGAAATAAAATTCAACGTTAAGTGACCGCCGTTGTTGGGTGTGAAAGAGAAACAGCTGATATTAAAGTACCTTGCTGCAATATTGAGATTATATTTGTTTATAAATGATGAAGTCAGACACGACAAAATAATTTTTTTTGTGTGTGAACTTTAAGGAGAAAATTATAAAAAAATATAACAATTTATTTCCTTATAAAGTAATGCAGATAAAAATTTTCAAAAGAATTAAGCAGGGTGGATGGATATGGCGATTTATCAGAAAACCTGGCGATTTATTTATTAAATTTCACAATCGGGCCAAATAAAAATATTACATTGCAATAATAAAAACTAAGTACTAAATCACAAAAGGTTAATAAATTTAGGTATATATTCATAATGAAAGTATCATCATATAGCTCTCCAACCATACATTAAAACGTAGAACAAACAGAAATGATAAGTAGATGATATCAAAGGTCCAGTTAGCGATAAAAAAATCCAAAAAGTATATATTAAATGATCTTGGTAAAATAAATTAAGATAGAGAAAATAAATAATTAAAAAGTTTTAATTTAAAAACAGCATTTGAATCTGTAAATAGACGCAATTCTAATGGTAGCAAGTTTAAACATTAACGGCCTTATTCATAACAGAAAGTTAGCCACAGTTTATACACTACGTACAACGAGCTGCTAACTAGAATGCCGATTAAGTTTGTCAGCTCATTGGCACAGAGTTTATTCATAAGAAACTTTTATCCGTCTACCAACTTTTCATAAATCAACTCTGAAATTGCAAGAAACTTCTCAAAAATGCAACCATTTTTTGTATATTATTTCTGATTTTGAAATTTTTTGTTTTTAACATTTTTAAAATTGAAAAATAAATTAAAAAAATAAAGGAACAATGAATTTTTTATAAAAATGGAAAAGCAAGGCAAACGGTCTGTAAATTGGCAACAGGATGAATAGGTAAGTAAAAAAATATTGGTAATATAAAACAGCAACACAGAACAGCTGTTTTTCACAAGTTGGCAAACGTTTAGCAAATCGTTAGCCAGAGATTGGCATGTGTGTTATGAATAAACTTTATGCTAACTTTATGCCAACTTTTTGTTATGAATAAGGCCGTAAGTGTCCCTAACAACAAAAGATCTATTAAAATAGGATCTAAATACTTTGGAAGGAACAAAGTGAGGTATCCTACTACGAGAAGAAAATACCAATTCATTACAAAGGGCAGTAGGTTGACCATTATTTATCTAATATATAAAATTCTCTTGTCGTGGTGTTTGTGATTAAACTCCTCCGAAATGGCTTGACCGATTTTCATGAAATTTTGTGCGCATATCGGGTTGGACTGAAAATCGGTAAATATCTATTTTTATACCTCTTTACGGCACGCATTTTTTCACGCCCCCTCAGGTAGGCTAGACTGCTGGACTGATCTTGAAATTTGTACAATATATATGATAAAGATGCTTTTAACGTATGGTGTAGATTTAATTTAATGAAGCTGAACCCTGAAAAATGCAAATATACGTGTTTCTTTCGTAGATGTTATATTAAAGTTAATTATGTTTTAAATGGGTATACGTTAAAAAGACTGGAATCGGTCTCCGATCTTGGAATCTAATTAGATGCTAAACTAAAGTTTATTCAGCATATCTCTATAACTGTTAATAAAGCACGTGTTGTCCCTGGGTTCATAAAACGTTGGACGAAAGAGTTTACAGATCCATATACAATTGTACATTTCTCTTGTCAGGCCTATGCTTGAGTATGGTTTAATAATTTGGGATCCAATTTACAATGTTTACATTAATAGCACTGAACCTGTACAAAAACAGTTCCTGTTATTTTGTCTTCGTGGCTTACAGTGGAATTCGTTAAACCTGCCGCCTTATACTAGTAGACTTGCATTAGTGAAGCTGCCAACTTTAAAAGTCGAAGAACAATGCTAAATGTTACTTTTGTTCTAAATTTAATAAAAGGATGTATATGCACTGATTTCCTATCAGCGAATATCTTTTTTAATGTACCATGTCGTTCTACACGTCATTTTTGTCCGCTATCAGTCAAAGTTTTCAGAACGAATTATGCCAACTTCGATCCGTTTTTGAGGATTTGTACCGAGCTCAATAAACTTTATCAACATATTGATTTTTCTTTTTTTTTTAATAACTAATATTAAACAATTTGTATATACTGCCTTATAGTCTGTAGGGATCTAGAATCCATAGACTTAAATAAATAAAATACAAAAAAAAAATAACCAAGATTAATGATGATTAATGATATGATAAAAAAAAGGATTTTTTACCACGCCTACTTTCACGCCCACTTTTTTTAGTGCAGTTTTATTGGTATAAAACAAGAAGCAAAACAAAGAAGTAAAAGAAATACCTAAACAGTGTTTGAACAATAAAAATTACAATCATTTATGAACTAAACTGCAATTCAAGCAATTATAAAATAAACACAAAAAGGTGCATAAATTGCAGTAAAAGAAACAAAAAATAGCAGTAAAAAACAAATAAAACACAAGTTATTTTTATTGAACTAAAAATATTTCCTAGAAAAAATTTATATGGGAAAACAACGTTTGCCGGGCAAGCTAGCGATTTTACAAAATAATATTAAACTGCGAACCTTTAACGAGCAAACAAGAAAATCTTTCACAAAGTTAGAAATATGATCACAACGAGGGGCGCAAATCTAATAATGGAATTTACTTCGAACGGCAAGGATCAGACCAATTGTACTAGAAACAACTTCAAGGCAGTAAAAAATCTGCGCTATCAAAATAGCATAAGCCAACCATCTTCTTACATGAAATATTAAAAATAAATTTGTGCAATAAAATCTGCTACAAACATTATCAACATGAAATTTAAATGAAAGTTTAGAGTGAAGAACTAGCCCAAGGCATTTATGATGGTCAACGAAATTAATAATTTTTTCACCTAAAAAAATCAACAAAAAAAACGATTATAAGAGCCTAACATAAGCATTTTTGTCTTAGACGCATTAACTTTTAAAGGGTTTGCAACAGTCCATCTCATAACATCTCATAGTAAAAACTTGTTTGACAACATAATTTTAGATTTGGCGCCATTGCGATTGGGAAAATGATTGCGTATTTTGTTCGCAATTTTTGATGAACCATGAATTTGTTTCAAAAATCGCTAAATTTAATACAAAAACTAAGCATTTTATTCTGGTGTTTTTATGTATAAGATTAAAGCTTTTTAAATGTATGCAAAGGCTTGTATGAAAGGTGTGTTAAAAATATTCTAGTTTGTCGTCTTCCACAATTAAGTCAGTTGAAAAAGCAGTCCAAAAAATGATTTCAACTAAAAATCGCTTATGAAACACAGTGCAATACGAATTTCTTTATGCGTTATTACGAGTTATAAATTATATGAATAGAAATAGAACATGTTGCACTGCCTTTGCATGTTGGCAAGATGTATTGAATATATTTAATTTCAATACAATGTACTCCCAACAAGAAGACAATTAAAGCAACTTCATATAAACATGTCGTTCGTCACAAGTAGAAAGGTTCTAGTTCGTATTTATCGAAATGGGTTTTTCAGCGATTCCAATACATTTCACACAATTACACTTCGTCACAAAAATTCAATGCAATATGAAATAATATCAAAAAATAACAGTTTTGCAAGCAATTTTCCAAAGGAAGTTGCGTTATGAAAATATATTTTTCTATTTCGTTTTAACCTCCTTCTCCTGCAAAGTTACAAGTATTTGAGTCAGGTTTTAATACTTATCACAAACAATTATTTTTTTGCTTGTTTAAGTAACCAGCTATAAAATATTTTCAAGCAAAAATTTTCATTTGTTATGTTCACTCATCACTTTTAATTTGGCGAAATTGTTTCCATTTTTGATGACACTTAACGATTCGTGTCAAATTTATTTTTTAGGATTTATAAAAAAATATTTTTAATAATTAGAAAAATATATATTTTATTGTCAAAAACTGAAATATATTAATGTATTAATGTAACATAACAAAATATTATTACGAAATCCCTTGAAAAAGTCAACAAAACATTGACGAAACGTCGGGAAAAAATGTAATAAAAATCTGTTTTATTTACATTATAAAAATATAGGCCCAATTAGCTTAAATACAAATTACGTGAAAAGAAGAACGTTTGGCTATTGTTCACATTAAATTTGGCTCAAAAGATCACAATAAATATGACTACCCTGGGAGTAACTGTAAAAGTTAAACAACAGAATGTCACGTCATAGAACGATAACAGAAAGTAAAAACTAATGAAACGTCAAGTTTGTAATATTAATGGGTTAATATTAACGTTATTAAAATCGATTATTTTGTTTATTGCTATAAAAGTGTCTATTTATTTGAGACCCTATTTTTATGGGTGGTATGTACTTGCCTCCAATGACATTGTCGCATTAAAATAATGAAGTTACAAATAATTGAATTGTATGCAGTGAAGAGCTGTTTTATTGTCCTTTCAGCACTTCGTTTAGTAATGAGAGTTTTTGTTGGGGATGTTTGTATTTTTTTAGTTAAATTTAAATATTTATTTTTTCTAATTTATAGAAACTGTAGCCTTTTGAATGCAAGAGACTGCGTGTAAAGTTTTTGTTTCGTGTCTAAATTCGTGAAATGAATGTGAAAAAATTGACACTACATACAGATGTCATATTCAAGGCAGGTTAAAAATAAAAATATAAAACAGCGTAATCCGAAAAATGGCCAAAATAAAAATTCAAATGCCAAAATAACAAAGAAAAATAAAGAAAATGTCCATAACAAATTTTTATCAACATATTTTAAAAATAACCCAGCAAAATAACTCATTACAAAATAATGAATTGAAAAAAAGTACTAGAACGCAGTTCTTCACTACTTACAATTTGGCATCTGAACCCATTACTTTAACACGTCGATGTCATTAGAGACAAATACATACTTGCTTACAAATAGGGACTCATCTAAGTACTTCTTACGGTCGCTTATAAATTACGACTTAAATAAGCACTTGCTTTTATAGCAATAAATAAGAAATTGGTTTTAATAACCTAAATAGCCCGTTACTATTATGGACTTACAGAAATCGATCGGTTATTTTAAGAACGAGAGTTAGGTTTGATTATTCTGCGATACGTTAATTTTAAAAATTTTAAAAATTATTTTAAAAAATTAAGAATTTAGAAATATCAGTGAAAATCTTTGAGTCATCACTTTGTTAATGAAACACTGTTGGCAAAAGTGGCCATTTTTGGCACTATTGACTGTTTAATGGCACAATGGCACGCTCAATAAAATTTTGGCACTTTTTCAAAAAATTAAATATAATTTTACTTAGTTTTTAAGAAATATATTTTTTAATAATAAGAAATAAATAATTTTTCTTCCTGTTGTAAATACTAAAATGCGAAACTACGGACTGCACAGTAACAAAAATTTGGCCATTTTAGTTTAGTTTAGGGCAAATTTCTCTACAACATCAGTCAAATAAGCCTTTAATAAACCTAAAATAGTTTTTTTGAATACGGCCCTTAAACGGATAATTGTTCGGCTATGATGGGAAAGAATAATTGTTTGCAGGCTCTGTTAAAGAAGTTCAATTTGAATTTAGTGTTTGGCTTCAGGTAAATACTTTATCATCATTAATTTGATCTCAGGATTTATTAAAATCCAACTCAAAATGTTATGACAGTGATGTCTTAAAAATAATTACCTAAACAAATGTTACAAATACAATTTTTGTAAACGAGGTTTTACTAGAATTTTATAACTACATATCGATGCCTTACTTCCTCAACCTCGTATCTTAAAAAATACGGTTTTGTCTTTTTCATATCAAACGATTATTTTATGCTTTAACTAAAAAAGATTAGTATATTATTACTACTAATATACATAAATACAATCAATTCCTTAATAATTCCATTTAAACTTTTAACCAAACACCGAAGTATAAAAAGATTAACCGTTTTTCTTTTCTATCCTGAAAAATTTTATTTTTTAAGATACGAGTTTGAGGAAGTAAAGCATCGATATATTTAATGTTATTTAACAATATATATTTAATATATCCCTATTTTGGAATAATTATTTAACATTACATATATGTATGTATATTTAATAAATAATAATCCTACTATAATGTTGTGTGTTTGGATATTTATTACTCAATCACGCAAAAACGGCTGAACGGAACTAAATGAAATTCGGCACATAGATAGATAACAACCTAGATTAATACAAAGGCTACCTTTTATCCCGATAACTACGCAGACGAAGTCGAGGGCACAAGCTGGTATTTATATATAATTTATCTGTATAAATTTTTTAAATATTGAAGTTCGAACATTTTTTATATATAATAATAAAACTGAATAAATGAATTTCATTTTTTTAAATACGTAGACATGACACAGCGTTGTCAACTCGGTGATTTTATCACCGTTTTTGGTGATTTTTAACATTTTGGAAGCGAAAAAATTGCGAGTTAGTGCTTGGTGATTTTTTAAGTTTTTAGTGCTTTTATTTTTATTTCGGTGACACCATATACTAAATTTGAAAATAATTTTTTTAATTGAAAATAATTTTTGTAAGGGTAAATATCTTTAATTACCCTTACGTGTTTTGTATCTTAACAAAGCTAAAAAATATTTACTCATTGTAAAATGATATTATGTTGATAATACTTTCAGCTTATGATACTAAAACTAATAATTAAGAAGATTATAAGGATTGATAGTATACAATGTTTCTGTTATTTGAGTGTTTTGCTTGCTTATTATTAATTGTAACTTATTTCCGATACTGGTTTGTTGATATCCTGTATGGTTTATGAGACATAAACCACCTACTTTTTATAAAATGAAATTGTTACGAGAATTTATTTTGTAAGTAAAGTTTCAAGTTGATCAAAACCTTGGTGAAAATAAAAAAAGAGAAATTAATATGCAAATACTTTTCATTTTAAAATTTTTTAGAGCACAAATTGACACCCTGATAAGGTTAATATTTGCATTGATAGTACATTTGGATGCTTTGGCCTAATAATATAAAGAACAGAATATCTTTAGACTTGTATTTCGATTATCGATATCAATCAAAACTCCAGTCTTATTGCCATTTGTAAAATAATTTATTTCAGGGGGCAACTGGCATCTAAAAGCTTTAATTTTTTTTAAGTAATGATTATATTAGCAAATGTAAAGTTAAATTTGTACACATTTTAAACTCAGTGATTTTTTATGAAAATTACGCGCTTTTTTAGGGGTTTAGGTGCTCATTGAAATTTTAAAGTTGACAACGCTGACATGACATGTTTGTTATGGCACTTTTTAAGATGTTTTGGCCAGCGTTGTCAACTTTAAAATTTCAAAAAGCACCTAAACCCCTAAAAAAAGCGCGTAATTTTCATAAAAAATCACTGAGTTTAAAATGTGTACAAATTTAACTTTACATTTGCTAATATAATCATTACTTAAAAAAAATTAAAGCTTTTAGATGCCAGTTGCCCCCTAAAATAAATTATTTTACAAATGGCAATAAGACTGGAGTTTTGATTGATATCGATAATCGAAATACAAGTCTGAAGATATTCTGTTCTTTATATTATTAGGCCAAACATCCAAATGTACTATCAATGCAAATATTAACCTCATCAGGGTGTCAATTTGTGCTCTAAAAAATTTTTAAATGAAAAGTATTTGCATATTAATTTCTCTTTTTTATTTTCACCAAGGTTTGATCAACTTGAAACTTTACTTACAAAATAAATTCTCGTAACAATTTCATTATATAAAAAGTAGGTGGTTTATGTCTCATAAACCATACAGGATATCAACAAGCCAGTATCGGAAATAAGTTTCAATTAATAATAAACAAGCAAAACACTCAAATAACAGAAACATTGTATACTATCAATCCTTATAATCTTCTTAATTATTAGTTTTAGTATCATAAGCTGAAAGTATTATCAACATAATATCATTTTACAATGAGTAAATATTTTTTAGCTTTGTTAAGATACAAAATACGTAAGGGTAATTAAAGATTTACCCTTACAAAAATTGTTTTCAATTAAAAAAATTATTTTCAAATTTAGTATTTGGTGTCACCGAAATAAAAATAAAAGCACTAAAAACTTTAAAAAAAATCACCAAGCACTAACTCGCAATTTTTTCGCTTCCAAAATGTTAAAAATCACCAAAAACGGTGATAAAATCACCGAGTTGACAACGCTGGTTTTGGCACTTTTTAGCTAAAATTTTGGCACAAGACTGAAATTCTCATATACCATCACTGTAATGAAATGCTTTGCCGCTGTTGTCAAAACTATTATTACTTATACCCTACGCGCATTAAACTAAATGAGAATTATAAAAGATTGTGTATTTCAATGACTTCTGGCAAATTTCGCAAGAAGGAATTGTATTGTGTGTGTATCTAAGAAAATGTCTGAAATCAAGTACTTACGTATCACATAAATCAAGTCATTTCTAAAATACTTCTTAGTAAGACAGACGATATGTGATAGTCATTGAAAAGTATGAAAAGAGCCAGCCATTACCTAGTTTATACTGGGAAACTGTAAAGTATTTTATTTAGAAATTTATTTAACTAATTTAAATTTTATAATCTTTTTCTATATGAACAATACAATTAAAGTTTTATTTAATAAATTATCTACTGGAAAAGAGTTTATCGAATATGTTTCAGGTAAAAAAGAAAATTACAAATAATGAACGGAGAATAAATATAATAAGAAAATTAGGAAAAGTTACCCATGACACGCTTACAGCCGCACATGTCTGGTCTCAGTTTGAATCTAAAGTTTTTTAAACAAACACACAATATCAATTTCATAGGCATGTATAAGTAGAGTATTTCAATCAAAATTTTCTTTAAATTTCCCCCACTAGAAGTTGTTTCTGACAGAAGAAAAAAACACACTTACATACGTACATATGTACATACATACATACTTATATATATATAACTTTGTATGTGTAAAAATTGTAAATATTTAACATTTATTTATAAAATGTGTTTAACAGATGAACCCTACATCAAAGTTTAAATAAATAAACATTTATTTTAAGTTCTGATTGTTGGGAAAATAATTGGCCAAAATGTTTTGTTTAAATTTAGGTTTTTCTTTAAATCAAATATACAACGTACAAGGAGGGCAGAAAGTGATTAGTTGAACGTCATCATTCATATGAGATTTATTTTGTGTGATATTTAATTGATTTATTTACACATGTGTGTTTTTAAAAACAATTATAAAGAAACTTAAATTTAAATTAGTCAATTTGTCAATTTGATTTGCATATATAAAAAAAGTTAGAAATGCGATAAATTTGCTTTTATAAACTCATTTCTAAAAAAAATTTTAATAAATTTTATTTATGATTTATATTTGATAAATAAATTATTTAAAGCATATTTCGATAATTTTGTTTTTAATAACAAATAAAAAGCTTCCTTATTATTGGAGCACATATGGTAAATAAATAAATTTTCTTTTATACAAATTTTATTATTTGAGAAATATCTAAAATGCCTTTTAAATGCAAATAAAAACCATAGTTACGGCATGATTATGACGGTCAAACAAGTAATTGTTATTTATATTTTATAATCTTTATATATAAAAGTGAAACTCTGTGTGTGTGTGTGTTAGCTATAGACTCCGAAACTGTAAAACCGATCGGGCTCAAACTTTGGTAAGATGTTGTACACATACCAGGTAGTGTTTATGGGTGGAAAAAAGTGGGCGGGGCCACGCCCATAAAAAAGTTTTAAGTTTGAGGTACTTGCACTAAAATGATTTTTCTGAAACTTTGCACATATATTGAGCTGCCATGACTTTACAATTTCATGATTATAAAAGAGAGCAGTGCCATACCCATAAAAAAAGTTATCATTTTCAGCTACTTCACCGATTTTTCTGAAACCTTGCACACATATTGAGCTGTCATGACTATATAGTTTCGTGATTAGAAAAGTGGGCAGGGCCACGCCCATAAAAAAGTTATAATTTTGAGGTACTTGCTCTGGACCGATTTTCGTGAAACTTTGCACACATATTGAGTTGTCATGACTATACAACTTCGTGATTAGAAAAGTGGGCAGTGCCACCTTATTTCAGTGTCTGAAATAAATATTTCTATGTGTTATAAACGGTATGACAAAATTAAACCAAAACTATCGGAAAATTTAAAACTGAGTCCGCAGTTTCGCTACCACCAGCCTGTACATAAAGGATCATACTGAAATTTTAATGACAATTAAAAAAAGATAATATTGTTACACGGTAAAAAAAAGGATTGTTAATTTTTTTAAACTTTTTTTACCCAAGCTTTATTACTTTTCGTAAAAGAAATCAAAGGAAAATTAGATTAAGTTGTAAAATTCCTATGACACATAGTCTTATTTGGATTTAAAATTTATTCAAATCTGTCAGCCAAATGGAATTGTTCAAGTTAAATATTCAGTTAATAAAAAAACTTAACGAATTTTTTTCACAAAAAAATTGGAACCAACGTGTTTGAATTGCAAGGTGTTTATTTTTGTAATCGCAGCAATTTTGTTAACCTATAAAATTGTGTGTCTTAAAAAGAAATTACTGCAGCACTATGACTTTCATTCCTTTAATGAATGTGAATACATCTTTTTAAGTATAAAAAAATTCTTCAAGTATATAAATATTTAAATATAATTTTTTGCTTAAGTCTAAAAGTTTTTTCTTTTTCAAAAAAAAGCCAGCAGAATTGCACGACATTTTATATTTACATTTACAAATGCATATAAAAAAAAACATACATTTTGTAGGACTCTTTTTTAACCATGACCTTCTTCAACAAAAAGGCATGCATTGAAATGAACTTACGCATTCATTTGTATGTAAAATATATACAGATGTATAACAAACATAATAAAAAGAAATTATAACTAAACTAAAGACAAGGAAAATTTAAACAATGTCACCGTAAAACGTTTCTATTCTGTTTTTCCCCACACACCCACAAGCACATTCACAAATCCTTTTATATTTTATGACAATTTTGAACGTTCTGTTGCTACAATTATTTAATGGAAGAAACAGTTTTTATATAGTTTTGTTGAACATTTAAATACAAGACTCACAAAATAGCTGCTGCCGCTGTTGCTGCAAGTCATGTCAAAAAAGAGTCAAATGTGCATTAAAATAATTGCAATGGTTTAAGATGAAAAAAAAGGGAGGAGAACAAAGATTAAAAGAGAATAAACGAAAACAATTGTTGTTGTTTTTTTTTATAAATATCTAGTTACTTAAATGAAATGTAGAGATAAAATTTTATACTAAATTTGTTACACAGTCTTGGGCAAATACCTTGACATGAACTTGTTGTCAGTTAAAATCAAAATAGAATTCACACGTAATTTAAGCACATTTTAGGAAAAAATTTGTTTTGTTTGTTTAAAAATTACAACAATTTAAAGTAGTAAAAGCAAAATGGAAAAACAGATGTCGAAGAATAGACAATAATTCTATTAAAAAAGTTTATTTTATTGCAATTTTTTTTTTATATTTAATTAAAGTAAAATATGTGTTCTAAAGTAATTCAATATGTGTGCAGCTAATTCAGCTAGCTGAATATAGGTTTTTAAAATTTTCTTCTGAATATGAATGAATCTATAATAAATGTGTAACGTTATCTTGAGAGAAGAGTTTGAGTTATTTGATATTCAGCTGGCTAAATATGTTTGAACCTAACAATTTTGTATACATCATGATCCCATTATGTCCTAAAAGTTTTTCCCACCACCAAAAAAATGTTGTGGGAATATGTTTACTTTGTCATTATGTTTGTAACAACACGAAATATTAATTTTAGATCCCATAAAGTATATATTTTTAGAATCCCATTATCATTTTAAGCCGATTTAGCTATGTTCGTCCGCTTGTTCGTTTGTCTAGCGTTCAATTGAAAGCACAATAGAGCTCTAAACGAAAAAGTTCGGTCTATTAATTTTTTTTCGAATATTTCTTAGACATCAGGAATGTTTGATATTAAAGATGGGCTAAGTGGATTAGGTAGGAAATGATCAAATAAGAAGAAGATATGAAAAAATCTATTTAGGAATTTCCGCCTAAACATTTATTAATTATATTTTACTTCTGTACGGGTAAAATAAAACCATGAATATGACATGATCGCGATGGTCATATTATATTCTCTGTAACAATATTTGGTAAGCAAAAACAAGCAATATTATTTTCTAATCATGTCACAATAATCAAGCGTTTGTTTGAATTTTCGCATTTAGTTTTTACTTCTTATGAAATCCTTGATATGGTTGTCCGTAAAAATAATATGATTTACAAAATTATTATGAAAAAAATAGTATGTTTTCGCAAAAACAACATTTAATTCAAAAGCAAAATAACCATTAAATGTTGTTATAACAAAAGTAAATTTTAAATTTAAATTTAAACGGTTCATCTTCTTCTTGATTATTCAAAAAGTTTGACGTGTGGAGCAAAATATACAAGAACTTATTAAAAATTTAAGAAATCAATAAACAGAGAAACGATAAAATATAAGAAATATTGGTAAAAGAATGAAAAAGCTGGGTACTATCAATAAAAAGGGGTTTTAAACAGGCACGCTACAAAAGTAGACGGATAGGGACAGAAAACGACGCCATATTTTTTGGCGCTCTTTTGACATTTCTCTTCAGTACGGTTTGCCATTTCATGATAAAAAGATGTACGAGCCAACAACGGGTCGAAATTATTTAAATTTACTACCAAAATTCGGAGTCAGTGGCCTCAACTTTAAGAGCGCTACGTCCAATTTATGGTCATTTCTCATTTCTGGCTGAATGGCTTCGCCAATAAGCAAAATATACGTTATTGGACAGACAGCAATCCACACACATCCCAAAAAAATTTCGGTTTGGTGCGACTTATGTGCCGGCAACGTCATTGGGCCGTACTTCTACCGTGATTATCAAGACCGGCACGTTACTGTGAATGGCAATCGCTACCGTTCAATGATAACAGATTATTTTTGGCCCCAATTGGATATGGACTTGGAGGACATGTGATTCTAACAGGACGGCGACACAAGCCACACAGCGAATGTCACAATCATTTTATTGGAAACCAAGTTTGGAGAACGTGTTATTTCACGAAATGGTCCAGTCTATTAGCCGCCTCGGTCGTGCGATTTGACGCCGTTAGACTATTTCCTGTGGGGCTATGTCAAGTCTATGGTCTATGCTAACAAGCCAGCGACAATTGATGAACTTCGTACGAATTTTGAACGTGAAATTTCAGCAGTATCGCCTGATTTATGCTTGAAAACTGTGGAAAATTGGGTTCAGAGTTTGGACTTCTGCAAGTGTGCCCGTGGTGGCCATGCAAAAGAAGTCGAGTTCCATACATAATGGCATCGAACGTACTTTCACAGGAATAAAGAATTTCATTGATATCCGAAACCGTTTTTGTTTTATTTTAAAAAACTTTTGTAGCGCTCTTATTGAAAAACCCCATATATCAATAAAAATAATGGCAAAAAAACAATAATTTACCTCAGAAAGAAGCAAACATTGTTCACATTGTTTGTTAAAATAATATGGTTATTGCAAGATACTTTAATAAAACACATTAATGATAATATGCAACCATTAAATATTGTAACCCCATTCATACAATTCATTCAATATATGTTGCTATTAGGATATGGTTATCACAGACATGTTTTCTCTTTCAAAATCAGTAAGTCAATATAATAATGCCAATTCGTATATATATTGAATACATTTTCCTTGAGAAATATTTTTATCATTTCAAAATATAAAAAATTTATATTGGCTTATTTACAAAACAAATATTTATGTTTACTATTACAGTTGATTAAAAAATAAGTTAAGCCTGGTATTCTGTTCAATATTTAATGCAAACTTTTGTCAAACTCCAAATTAGAAATTTTATAAGCAATAAGGAATATGGTTGATTAAAGCCTGGTATTCTGCTTAGTATTTTATTCAAACTGTTATATAAAACTCCATAAAAAAAATTTTAAGAAATACTTATGAAATAATGTTGCCCAATGAGTAGTCTGCTTTTAACGTTAAAAACATATGAAATGTTTCTATCAACATTTCAGCAACATTTTGTATCGTATGAAATAGTTAATATGAACAATGTTATTTCTTTCGAAATTTAAAACAACAATTTTTTTTTGTTTTTTAAAATAACCCCAAAGAAAGAAGTCCAACAGTGTGAAGTCACATAATCTTGGCGGTCAATTGACATCGCCACCACGTGAGATAATACGGCCATTGAATTTGTGGCGCAAAAGAGTCATTGTTTCGTTAGGTATGTGGCACCATCCTGTTGAAACCACATATTCTCTACATCCATATCTTCCAATTCGGACCATAAAAAGTTCGTTATCATCTCACGATAGCGAACACTATTCACAGTAACTGCCTGACCGGCCTCATTTTGGAAAAAATACGACCCGATGATGACGATGATGAGTTTTGTCATTATCATTCGCCCAAATGCGGCAATTTTGCTTATTGACGAATCCACTGAGGTGAAAATATGACTCATAACTGAAGATGATTTTTTTCACGAAGTGCACAAAATGCATTTTGATTTGAACACCCATTCCCATAATAAGCCTGAATAACTTTAACGCGTTGCTCGATTGTGTATCTTTGCATGGTTCAAATTGAATTAGTCCGAAATTGAGAAATGTCAAATGAAATGCAAAAAAAAACTTGATGTTTAGGTGTGGTTCACATTCAACATCGGCCCTTAAAATTTGACCATCCTTTATAAACGCTTTAAGCAATACTATGTTTATAGAAAAACATTTAAAAGCATTTAAGAAACATTTTTTATCCTATAAAATAATGTAAAAAATAGTTCTTTCCTACGAAATTCAAAGCATTTTTGGGCTCAATATAAAAAATGTAAAGGTAAGGTAAGGTAGTCTTGAATCATTAGAAAAATAATAATAATAGATAAATAATAGTTTAACACATTCCTTCATTTATTTCAAACTAGCTTATACCCGGTGTGCTTCGCCAGCCCTATCGTAATGAAATAAAAATTTTATAGTTCAAAAATATATTTGTTTTGCAAGTGCCACGCCTACTATTAATAAATCAACCATTTCTTATTCAAATAATCATATAGACGTCAAAGTGTCTCTTGCAAAATTTGGGTACTCTAACTATTATCGCTTCCCAGTTATACGAATTTTTGTATTTAATTCATATGACAGGTGCCACGCCCACTATTACTAAAGCATCCATTTCTTATCAAAATAGTCATATAGATGTCAATGTTTCCCATTCATTCAATTGCTATGAGAGCTGCAACGCCCACTATTTCTAATGTACCCATTTTTTCCAGAAATGTTTATTTGGATGTCAAAGTTGCTCTTGCAAAATTTTAGTACTCTAATCGATATCTTTTTCCAAATATACGAAATTTAGTATTTAATTCATGTGGCCACGTCTACTATTGAAAGTCCGACCATTTTTTACCCAAATGTTCGTGTGGATGTCAAAGTTTACCGTACTTAATTTAAAGACTTTAGCTGCACTAACTTTCGTGATATATAATATTTAATACTTATTCTTTAATAGGGCGTGACACCCCGCCCACTTACAATTTCAAACGAAAGTATAGTCTATAGTTCCTTCCAGACATACAGAAGGATTCGGTGAAAATTTCAAGGAAATCGGTCCAGCCGTTTAGACGGTTAAAAGCACAAACAAACATACAAACATACATTGATTTTTATATATATAGATGTCAAGCTTCGTTAAGACCAAATATAAACAAAAAAAATATTTCCGAACTTCGATAAACTGATTAATAAATATGCCCTGTTGTGAAATAACTTTCTTTGGTCAAAATATTTCACAAACTCAAAGAGACTACTAGCTGTAGTGATGAAAATAGTATGAAGACGGTCATAAAAATGTTTATTCCCTAAAATATTCCACAAACTAACAGCACGTATGAGTGATAAAAATATATTTATTGCCAACAACATGTGTATAAACAAAATTAAGAGCACGAGTATAGAGTAAAAAGTTGTAGAAAAAATTTTCTTGAAGCAAAACATAAAATAATAAAAAAATATGTAATACATAACTCAATAAAATAAGACATATGAGTGTACAAAAATATATATTTAATTTTTTTTTTTCTTCATAATTTGTAGCAATATAAACAAAATTAAAAGGATGTGCATTTAAAAAGAAACAAAATACAGACATTTGATTTAATATTACATTGATTGATGATGGTTTAACGTTATTCTTTCTTCTCAGACTCTTTACCCACTCATTTATTAGAAACAACATTCAATAGATAAACGAAGTAAAAAAGAAAATCAAAAAATTGTTGCATTATGAAAATAAATACACAAAAATCCAATGGTCTGTGGACTATAAAAGAGATGAAGTTTTAAAATATAAATTTAAGAAAATATAAGGTTTTTCCAATTTTTCAAACAACAGATGAGAGATGAATGCTTACGAACTGCAACAACTCTATAGTCATCTCATAAACAATCATTATTTAACAATAAAACAATTTTTTATGTCTTATTGCTTTTAAAATAAACATTTTAAAAAATTTACTTTCTAAATAAACAAACTCAATCAGTGTACACATCAAGACTATTAAAAAGTATCTTTTAGAAAATGTTACTAGAGGAGAAGGGAAATGGGCTATGGGTGTTTGAAAAAACATATATATCCACAATAATATTTATTAAAGTCTTAAAAAGATTTTGAATTGCTACTTAGGAAAAACACATAAAGATGATTTTATGTTTTATTTTTTGTTTTTTTTTTTTGGTAATTGGGTTAAGTATAACAGTAAAGATATGTTTACATATAAAGGGTGTATCAGTAAAAAAAAACTATTTGAATTTAATGTAATTGTGGCAGCTCTGATGTTTGGCAGCTGTCAGATATGTTTTGTACGATTATTACAAATGGAACGCTTTACATGAGAACAACGTGTTATAATTGTGAAAACTTTTTACAAAAATGTGGAAAGTTATTCGGAGACAATTTTTAGCAAAAAGGTCATCTACATCGATGAATAGCATTTCCATCTGAATGACTTCGTGAATACACAGTTTTATTAAAATTTGAGCTAAGAAAATCCTCATATAATCCTTGAGAAACAAATGCAACCAACACGAATAACTCTGCGGTGCGAATTTTGAGCACACGGCGTGATTGGGCCTTACTTTTTTGAAGATGAGGCCAAAAATACCGTCACTCTGAACGACATTCGTTACAGAAACATGACAATGGATATGACACTATGGCAAAAGAAATCATGACAATCCATTTATTGCAGCAATGATGTCCAAAATAATTTATCTTTAGAAATTCTGATGTCGACTGGACACCAAAGTCGTGAGTTTTTTGGCCGTGTGAGTTTTTTCTTTAGGCTTTTGTAATATCTTGAATTTATCTTAAATTTATCCAAAATCTAAAGCGTCATCGGTAAAATATAGTCATATAAACAAAAATCTCATGAAAATAGTAATGGCCTGTCATCAGAGCCGAATGGTCATTTGACAGATGCTTTATTCTATGCGTAGTCGGAACATGTCTTCTTTAAAATCAAATAAAAAAAATTTAAAAAATAATGCATTCTTAGTGAGACATTCTACACATACTCAGCAAAATACTTTACGAGGAAGTGATTTTGCGGGGTATCAACTGATGAAGTGAGTAAATTTAGGCACAAAATAATCGTATCAATATGCACACTAGTCTGACAAGTGCATAGAACTCATCCATAATAGGTGAAAAGTAACAGATGTTTCCTGAGTTAATGTTGTTTGTTTACATGAATTGTTTAAGATATTTTGCAATCATTTTAAAGCACAACATTTATAACAAATTATTACACATTTAAAGACATTTAGAAGTGCTACAAATGTAATTCAATTTGCACTTTAAATTTTCTTTTACTGATTATAATATGTGTGTGTATGTATTTGAAAACCAGCAACCTTTGTTTTGCTACATGGATCTGAGAAGTAAAAGTTTCAATGACTCTGTGATGGTAGGACAATTGTGATTTCAAAGACATTATTTTTGGAATACATACGTTAGAACACACCACAAGTAATTAACCTAGCAGGGTTAAACCACAATCGATTAATGCCACCTCCTCGATAGATAATTATGTGGGCGTTGAAAGTGGCTTTTGCTTCCTGCGTCCCCCTTTCCTATATATATTACCTGTTATACGTAAGTACTACTGTTCTATTGGAACCATATGTTGGTGCTTTCGAAGAAGTGGGGAACAATAACACCATCGGCATTGGCTTATGAATTTTTCAGGCCGTAAAAAATATACGTCTTTTTTAAAAAAGTTTGCGATTAGAATAACTGAATTTAACTAAAGATTTGAAGCCCACTCAAGAAACAAACAATAAGGCATTTAATTTGTGCTCTACCCACCAAATAACTTCATAAACAAAAAGCGCTTCTTCAATCGCCTACTTAGTGTTAACCTGGTTCACTGAGCGTTTCTAGAAGACATGAATTTGATATGCGATGTTTCACTTTGTAAGTCTTTTTTGCATTTAATAAGCGCAAATTTCATGCCTAACAAGAACAGCTTAATCATTCCTTCCCCTTAAACACTAATAAAAAAGACACCAGCAAGTAAGGGAGAAAAAAATCCAACTGAAATATATAAGTTTCCTTTCTTCAACTGCTGAAATAATAAGCAGTACAAAAGACATACTTTGTTGTGCTTTCGTATGCAAACAATTTAAGCATTTCCATTTATGCAATATGGTAAATTAATAATGTCTGCACTGCTTAGAAAATTGGATAATTTTTCTTGTGGCAGGTTAATTGGATTTTGTACAGGTAAAAAAGTCTCACTGTGAAATTTTTCAAGTTGAAATTTGTGAATTTTGATAATTCTGGGCATGAGATCAATTGTCACGGGTTCTTTTCCTAAAGAGTCGATGTTCTTGTTGTTTTTTTCGTTTTGGCATTAATCCTAAGGTGGAATTCTAAGCGTTAGATATTTTAATTTATTGGTTACAAGTTCTTGTTTGCGGAAACAGTGGCGATGTTTTCAGTTATTTCGACTTTTATTTGACGTACGATTGTGTATTGCTTGTCATATAAAATTTGGTTACTACCCATTGAGTTTAAAGTTAAATAAGCCTAGGGATTGATCTAATGTGAAATAAAGTTTTAACATGTGAACGTGGATAAAAGATAACAGAATTACTTCACAGCAAAAAATTTCTAAGGCACTAAAAGAAGTATTTTTCAAACAAGTAATCACCGATGATATGTTATTATTTTAACAAGGCTTTTTTACTTGATTTTTAGAATGAATAATACAACCGGGTATTTTGTTAATTATGCAATGCAATTGGTAATGAAGAAGGGCAAATAATCTACTTAAAATATAAAATATTTGTTAATTTGTTCTAAATGTAATGTAAGATTTTTTGCTTGGATGCTGTCAATATCGAAAAAATTTTATATCAAAGAAAAAAAAAATACTTTCTAAAATAGTAAACTGAACGAAGTTTAAGGTTAACCTTATTTGCGGTTGCTTAATCATCTTTATTTATTGTTAATTATGCATTTTCAACTTGAGAGGAAAACAAAATTTTTAAATTCTACTTTACAAAACCACCAAAGTGAAAACAGTGTTATTTGACCTTTTTAACATCTTCCAAGTGGTTTTTGTCTAAGAGCACCAACTAAGGGCGGAACTAAAGGAAGTGACAAAAAAAAAACAATAAAATTTACTACAACAACAGAACAGTGTCATTTACTCGCTTATTTCAAATACAAACACTTGTTCGTAAGTTGTAGGGTCTTCTTACGTTTTTCCTCATTTCACAAACAATTTGTTTTTGTTCTGTGTATGTGTGCACGTACCGTTTATCTCTTACTACACACTTGTTAGCTAAACTTAAGTTTTTCGCTTTTTATTTGTATCGTTATTATTTTCTGTTATATTTCTTTTTTGTGTTTTTTATTTCATTTTGTTTGAAACTTTTATAGCAGCAGTAAGTGTCTGCGCTCCTGCTTTTGCAGCTTAAAAAATAATTTAGCTAAAAACTTTATTGTCTTTCTTTTTGGCATAATATGTTCTCCTTTTATCTCTGTCTCTCCAGCTTTGTTTTTTTTTATTTATTTTATGGCAAAATATCTTGAATGATTATGGAGTCCAGGTATTGGGATGTAGACAACATCGTAATTTAAAAAGGTTTTGTAAAGCTTTTTATTTGAGCTAAGTATTTGAGGTCCTCTTAATCTTGAAAAGTTGAAAATAAAAAGTAAATCCTTAAGATCTCTGTAGGAAAATTCGTGTGATTTAAAGGTTTTTGTTTAACAAGTGTATGCGTGTGCGTGTCAAGCATTTTCCAATAAAGTCGTAATAAAGTTTTGAAAACTTTTTAATGAGCAAAAGTCTACAAAATAAAATTAATAGCGCTGCAGGCTATAAATTTAATGATGCTACATATTTATTGTTGTTGTTTTTAAATCCTATAATGTCAGATTAATAAAATGAAAAGAAAAGCAATAATAAAGATAAGATTAACAAAACTTGAAACTTATAAAAAAAAGGAGAAAAAACTGGACAATATCACTACTAGAAGCATCAACACTGCTATACCATAAGCTGTGTTATATTGAGTATAGTGTCATATATTCATTGATTATAATCAATTTTGAAAGTCCCAGTAATTGTGCGTGATGTTTTTATGTTTTTGGTGCAATATTTGCGACAATATGATTTGAATGAAACCGTGTTGTATTTCTATCGTTTTTAACGAGCTCACAATGAGGCTGAATGTAAATAAAAAAATGTTAAAAGTGGATCGTAACACCCAGGTGTCTTTAATACTTCTTATAATATCAGGGGGCAAATTACGGCATTCGAACGTGATCGAAATTTGAAAATTCTTATTAGAATCTCTATACCTAAAGCACAGCAAACTCGATCGTTCGAGGAAAATGTCGATCAATATCGAATGCCGTAATTCGGACCCAGTATTTTGTATAAATTATTTAAAACAATAAATTAGAGCATATAAGTAGTAACTTTGCTTCACCCAGGAAATACTTTGTTTACAATGGTAGAACTAGCTGAAAACCTCTCCATGAGAACAAACTTGAAACTAAAATCAGCGATGCCATAACAAAAATAATTTTCCTACCAAATATTTATTAAAAATGGAACAAGGTCCACTAAGTACTACTCTCATCTGAAATTACCTTTTCAAATATATATTGATTGATTGAAGAAGCAAAAGAAAATATTTTTAAATAAGTAGAGTGCAAAATAAATGTTAAAAATGGTCAAAACAGACCCACGAAAGACAGCAGTAGACGTTGCCAGTTTCGCCATTGAGCATATGGGTGTCTCTCTTGGGATACACACTGCACGTCGTAGGATAAATGAAGCGAATTTGCTTGCTAAATGACCGGCAAAAACAATTGGTAAGTAGAGTCAACAAAAGGAAGCGTCTAGAGTTTGATAAACGATATCAGAATTGGTCAAGTGAACATTGCTCCAAAATCTTGTAGAGCGACGAGATTAAATTTAATGTATTTGGCTCCGACGGAATAAATTACGTTAGTATGGGGTAAGAAGTGAAATATTTAATTATTATTAAATCATTGAAAATCATTGATAGTATTTCTAGATTCGTTCTCTACTAATGAAGTCGGTTCATTGATCAAAATTAAAGGAATTCTGAACGCATTCTTGCACAGCATATGCTCCCCCACCTACGCGAAAAAATGGCGCCTGATAGCATATTTCAAAATGATAAAGATCCCAAAGACTCACGTCACTTAGCTCGAAACTTTCTAAGCGATAATGATGTGCATGTTTTGTACTGGACGTCACAATCTCCCGATCTAAGCGCCATAGAAAATCTATGGGAACTTGTAGATCGAGAAGTTATGAAGAAAAACCCACTTCACTGTAAAAGAATTGGAATCAATTTTGTAAGAAGAGTGGAATTAAATACCCCTCAATACCATAATATCGCTAATCGATTCGATGCCTTCTAGATTAAAGGAAGATATATAAAAATATGGCTACATCACCAAATATTAGATTTAAGTAAAATTTTTAAGAAAAAGTATTTTAATTTAAATAAACACGTTAAATTATAAGAAGTTGCATTTTTTTACTCACACAGAATGCGTACTCATTTTCTATATATATAAAAGTGAAAATCTATCTGTGTGTTTGTGTGTGTGTGTTAGCTATAGACTCCGAAACTGTAAAACCGATCGGACTCAAACTTTGGCAAATTGTTGTACACATTCCAGGGAGTGTTTATGGGTAAAAAAAAGTGGGCGGGGCCACACCCATAAAAAAGTTATAATTTTCAGCTACTTGCACTGGACTGATTATTCTGAAGCTTTGCACACATATTGAGCTGTTATGACTTTATAATTTTGTGATTAGAAAAGTGGGCAGTGCCACGCCCATAAAAAAAAAAATTATAATTTTTAGATTTTTGCACTTGATATTCAATTAAAATTCAGAATGCATTTTGATTCATTAAGGGGCGTAGCAACGCGCGCCGGGTTTGGCTAGTATTAAATAAAAAAAAGCTTTGTGCTGATTAAACTTATTAAGACATAGCCTAGCACAAATATAGAGAACAAAAAACCGCAAAAAAATGTGAATTGGATGTAGATATTTTCAAAGAATCACACTCAAAGACTTAATTACATTTTTTACGGTCGCAAGTGTAAATCAAATTTATCAAAACCCGAATCAACACAACCTTAGTTTTTTCCGATAACTCAATTGAAGTCAGGTCCACACTAGCAACTATATAAAAACATGCTTTGTTTTAAACATAATAAAAGCTTCAGCATTTTTACAGATACATATGTACATATGTATGTATTTTTATCCAGTTTGTATTGTTGTCAAACCCTTATATACATATATATCCCAATATTTTAACTTAAATTATAAGTATTTATTCGATTTTCTTCATTACAGCCCATCAAAATTTTATGCTAGCAATCTACCAACACACGAAATGTTTCTATCAACATTCAAGCCATATTTTATTTATCTATAAAAAAATGAATCCCTTTTTCCCTTGGTCACGGCATCTCGCGTGAATGGCTGGACCGATTTTACTAATTCTTTTTTTGTTGTATTTGTTATTATTAGGAGAAGGTTCTTATGCAAGAAAATAATAATAATAATAATGTGCCACTGGCAGTAATATTCACGTAGTTGACATTAATACAAAGAAACGTAGTTTACATGCTCTTTGCAAATATATCGGTCGGAGTTGGTCTGTGGTCGGAGTTATAATAACAAAATACCTACATAATTCATTTACCATTTCTTAGTGCACTTTTCACATTGGTTTCTACAGGATAATTTGTACTGTGTGTTTTTTTCAGAAGTGTTTGTTCAACAAGGTTAGTCAAATTAATATAGTGTTATAAACTTTTTATAGACCATTTTGATACTTTAACAAAAGAATAGGTACTATAGTTTTTTTTTGTTTTTAAAAATGCCGGTAATTAGACGTACAAACTTAAGTCGCGAATAATTTTGATTTATTAATATACTAACAGCAATACTTAATAAAGAAATTAACTTAATTCAGATGAAAAGGTAACAGATATTTCTTGATTATAGGGCGGTACGAAGTCGCTAAGTGTTTGTGGCATTAATCTTGAAAATTCATGTTTTTCACATGGCCAGTTATATGTCGCCTGTTCTCGTGTCGGAATACCAACAACACTTTTTAAATACGCGCCAGAAAATAAAACTAAGAATATTGTGTATCATAAAGCATTAGAATAATAAACACTTTGTTTTTGGAATAATTTTGATTTATTAATATACCAACAGCAATACTTAATAAAGAAATTAACTTACTTCAGATAAAAAGGTAACAGATATTTCTTGATTATAGGGCGGCACGAAGTTCGCCGGGTCAGCTAGTAAAATATATATTTTGAAAAATATATGTATTCAACAATTATAACTGTACGTAGAGCTAAATGTCCAGCTGCAATAAATTTCTGGATTTTGTACTGAAATTTATTTCTACACTCCATTGAATGACGTTAAGAGCAAAATGCGACAAAGAGTTTATGTTTTGAGAGATATAGAGCAAAATGAGCAGGCTTTATCAAATTGAAAAGAGGTGGCTGAAAACGGATTACAGACTAAACAAATTTGGGATTGAACATAAGATGGCATTCTTAATGCTTAAATTAGACGTGACATAACCACAACCATACAAAACAGCTTATGGACAACAGTATATTTGATTAAGGGTGACTTTTGCCATAACCATTGTAACCAATTGAATTTTGAATTCCTATGGCTATGGCATTATGGTTATGTCACGTCTTATTTAAGCTTAACTCATATGCCCGGGGGTGCACAACCTGCTAAGTATTTTTAAAACGATTTATTTCGTATATATAATCGGAATCACAACAAAAATCTTCCTTTTGGCAAAAATGTAATGTAATTTAATTTTTTTTAATTTCATTAAAATATAACTTTTTCCTATGGATTTTAACTATGGGGCTTTAACTATTTTTCGTGTGTATTTTTACTTTTTGTTTTCAAAAATAAATTATTTCTATTCGATATCTTTACTCTTATTTTTGTTTATTTTCTACTTAATAGGATTTTATTAAAGTATATTAAAAAAAAAAAAATACAAAACTTTTTCGTTAAGAGTTCATTTAAGTGTAAAGATTAATAAAAAAAAAATTGTATAAAGTTTTTGGCGATTTTTTTGTATGAAACAAATCAGCCAATAGAAATTGGAAACAATTTTAATACACATATGAAAATGGAAAAAGTTCAATGCCAGATTAATACATGCTTGTGAAAAGTTTAACTTTCTATTATGATTATCCTTTTAGTTGGGTTAATTACAAAAGAAAGTTAAACTAATTATGATAGTTTAGTTATAAAAGAAAAGTTTTGTTTATTATATCTCGAGTATAGAAAGTGAAGAAAAAAATCTACAGATAGTAATTCATGATGAAGTACATGATTTTAGTTGTATTGGATTGAGGTAAATTACACGGTCAAACAAAAAAAAAAAAGATTTCCCTTGATATCAGGATTTTCCAATGGATTTTGGCAGATGTGAAAGAAATAAGCCTACATCGGAATTATATTTGATTGTTAAAAGAGTATTTATAGTTTTCTAGGCAAAACTACAGTTGAGCATCGATTATCTGTGATTCAATTATCCGGGATCGATAACGTAAAAAAGGTTTTTTTTATTTCAATCGATTAACCGTAATTACCTCAATGATCCGGAATTTAAAAATAGTAAAATAGTCAATATAGCACACAATTTGAGCATTAAGGATGTAGAAACTTGGCTTAACTGTTATAGAGATGCACCCTCATTTCCGATTTTGTCTGATGAAGAACTTTTATGCTTGACAAATCACTATTATGAATAAACTCGTATAATTCTGATAAAGATGGTATAATTGTCACAAAAACCTTACTGCAAGATGCTATTAACGCATCCGGTACCCTGCTAAACTTTTTAGTACATTACAGAACAAGATACAATTCAAATGTCTAGTGTCAAAGAGAAACTTTTGTCAGAAAGTATACAGGTTTATAAGAAGAAACAAATCACATTAAATGATTTTTTTTAAATGTAATTTGATAAGTAATAATTAAAAATGTATTAGTATAATACTAATATAAGTATATTGTAAGCCTGTATATTGATTAAATAAAAGAAATATTAATGTAAGTACAAGTACATTCATCTACCTCATTTAATCGGTAAAATCGATTAACCGGAACGCTTCCGGTCCCGACCATCTCGCATAATCGATGCTCAACTGTAGTTATATTGCTACAGCATTCTTAATCATAAAAGTAAAGCTTCGTACACACGGTTGTCAGATCGTACAATATTGTCTAAAAAAAACTGGTAGCAAATACCTTAGAACAGTTTGAACTGGCAATTTTTGCCTACCAATGTTGGCAGAAGAAACATTGTCAGTCCAGTTGACAACAATATTGTCAGATATACGACAATCGTCTGAACACCCTTTGTCGTTACTGTCAGACCATTGACACAAATAGTCCGATAATTTTAAATTGACAGATGTACAAGTTTGGCGCCGTTGACAATGGCGTCATTGTCATTTTTTGCTTGCGCTGATCGGCGTTTTTCTATGTAAAATATTTTAAAAGATATCAAGTGTTAGAATGATTTAATTATTTTTAATGTTTTTGTACACTTTTAGTAAAAATCGTCAGTGCAAAAATTTTTAAATTAGTTAAGAGATATCACAGCAAGAAAAATAATTTTTTGTATTGCTTGTTGGTTTTTAGCTTTTCTGATATATTTAAAAATTGCACATAAGTTCTTTGTAAAATGGTCATAGATATGTCAATGCCAAGCTAACTGACTTTTAAAATTTAAAGTTAATTTACTAACAAAAGTTGTTAATCGAAAATCGATGTTTTAAATTATTTCTTATTTTAAAAGCTGGAAGTAAATTACTTTCAGCGTTTTTAAATTTGCGAGGTGCATAGACATAGACTACAAAAGAAACATCATTTATATCAGCTGTCAATATGTGTACAAAGCGTTGAAGAGCTAAAAGTGGCTGAAATTTTTGCGGTGCGTGCGTTACAAAATTATTTTGGTACCCTGCCATATAATAGGTTTTCCAATAAAAGTGATATGATTTCAAAAGTTTTTTTTCTTAAGTGTGAAGTACAATCGATACAATTAAAATCTTAATAAAAATGGCCTCCACGATTTCTTCTGCAGGAACGAATTCGATGAACCGAATTTTCGAGCACTTTTTCCGCCAAATCAAGTCGTATGTCATGAATGGTACGTTCAATATTGACTTGTAAAGCTTGAACAGAGTCTGGTTTATTGCGAAAAACCAACGACTTCATGACATAACCCCACAACAAATAGTCTAATGATGTTTAATCACAACTTCTTTGAGGCCATTCAATATTACATTTTTTTGAAATAATCGTATCTCTAAATTTTTCTCGCAATAATTCAATTGTTGCATTTGCTATGTGGCCCCGTCTTGTTGAAACCAAATGTTGCCATGATCAACTTCTTCCAATTTCGGCCATAAAAAGTTCACTCCCTCTCGATCACTCTCCATTGACAGTAACGGAGTTACCTGCTTTATTTCGAAATACATACGGACCGATGATTCCACCAGACCAAAAACCACACCAAACTGTCAATTTAGGTGAATGTAATGAATTTTATAAATAATTTTTGCATTTACTTCGCACCAAGTTTCCAACAATTCGACGAATATCGAGCCCACTTGAACGATTGTTACGACCATAAAATGACAAATGCGCACGAAAAGCTTCAATTGGAGAACGATTATTTTGATAATAGAACTGAGTAATTTGTTAAGGTTGTTCTTGCGTATTTCTCTCCATGATGAAATTGTAAATAATCCTCAATACAATGAAATACAAATGACAGATCATGGCATTTAAACAATGGCCGAAACGTCACTTTCAAATCATATCATTGGAAAACCTTAAAAAACACACGCGTTAAATCGTGTTATCTACCCTAACCTTAAGTTTGAGCATTGTAATTATGTACTGATTGTAAAACAAGTAAGAGTGCTATATTCGGCCGTGCCGAATCTGATAATACCCTTCACCATCATGTACATAGTTATAATCCTACGTTGTAGCGCTACCTATATTTCGTGTTATACGCCATTTTTCTTCATTATTTCCGACGCTTTCCTTGATTTTGAATTTTTACGTAGTTAACTGTATTTTACTGGTCAAGCCCTTTTATTTGACACCAATATTGAGGGTGCTCAAGAAGTTATATTTTAAAACACCAGATTTGACCATTTTGTAGTGACAGCCAATATGAATTTTAATTTTTTTATAGTGCTTATATTGCGCTAGTCAAGTCCTTTCAGATGATACCAATATTGACTCGTTCGGTTGTATAGAAGCTGAAAAAAATTGATTTTCGTTTGTAAGTTTTTGGAATATATATTTTTCAAAAATTTTTTTGCCTATAACTTTACTGATTAGAGCCCGATTGATCTAAACTTTTTCATGAATATATCGACTTCTCTATTCATAAGCTTTCAGAAAATATATACTTTATGGGGTCGGAAATGAAAATTGTAGAAATTAAAAACGGAATGACAAACCTATATACACCCTTGTGCACCACAGGTGAAGGGTATAAAAAAGAAATCCATCCATTATCCATTCTAGAGTCAAGTTTGTAACTGCTATTTTACTAGTTTAACTAACTATTCCTTTAAGTTTATTCCTTTAATGCACAACTTATATTGCCATTTGAGTTTTGAATTACTGCTTTAATCATGTGGTTTTTTAAATATTTGTCTTATTCTCAGTTTTTGAGCAATAGATATTAGATTTTTGCTTTGGTCTTTAATTTTTTATTTGTTTTCACAACAACAACTTGTACACACTTGTGTACGTGCGTTTTGGACAGTTAAATATTTTAACGCTATAACTTTCAAAGTTCTAAACTGCTCTCAACAAAATATATTACCTGCACTGATTAAATAAAATATCTTATAATGGTTTTAAATGGTATAGCTTTTGTGAAAGTCGGTTCAATAACAGAAAATAAAACTGTTGTTAACTGTTTAATCTTGGTCCCTTTATGTGGACTTACTAAAATTGTTATAGTTATTAAGACAGACAAATAACTTTATGATATTACTGTGGTTTTCATGGGCAACCGCGTATGTTCATTTTATACGATTTTGAGTTAATAATGCCATATTGCTTGGTTTTAGACGGCCTTGACTTGGTTTTAAAAATTTCTCAAATAACGTTGACCCCTTTCCATTTTTTAATGGCACAACAGCTTAACTTCTATACATATTTAAAAAGCGTTCAGCACTAACACGGTTTTGTAGCTCTCCTGAAAAATTTGATTTTAAGACATACGTGGCTGCCCATGCAAACCACAGATTAATGCTTGTTTCTTGAAGGTAGCTTATTTGGTTCAATTTTCGACCATACTTTCATTTTTTATATTACCCAAGTCATCCAAAGTTGTTAACATTTTCACAAAACCCTACGTAACCCTAGAACAAATATCTCAAAGACGTTTAACTGTACGAATTGCAGGCCAATTGTCTGCACCATTTCGAAAAATGTGTTCGTAAAAAATCATTTATTTGACGTGCTGTTAAGCATATGATGCCAAATAATGTAAAAGAACTTTTTTTAATTAAATATATGCATAAACAATTCTATTGGCCTCCAAATAAGTAATAGATATTTATGGCTCTATACCATTTATAGTTTATGGTAACGCTTTCGCATTTTTAAAGAGTTAAGATAATAATTTCACCGCTATATCAAACAAACCAAACAAAGATTTTTTATAAATGAAAAATTCTTTGTGAATTTTATAGACGAGTTTTTTTTTATATTTTCACCTTAAAAGTTTATATTAACACAAGTTTTTTTTTATGAAACAAATTTTCCTTTGTGTGTTTAAATGAAACGCGTAAATAACGTAAAAAAAGGAATTGTGTCCCTCACTTAAAGAAAGGTAAAAACTTTGCGCTGTTTGTGGTTGAACATTTTTTCTCAATTAGTTAAAAAAAAAAAATAAAATAAAGTAAAAGTAGCCCTTAGGTTTTGTGTACACGATTTTTTTTTTTTTAATATAAATATGACTTTTCACAAATCATAACCTTTTTCGGTTTAGGTTACTGTTAGTAAATAAAATTGTTAACTAAAGTTTTTAACCTATTATTTAAATTTTAAATTTTTAATTTAATAAAATAAAAACTACCCTGTGGTAAAATAAGGGGTAAATGGGCTTTCTTATAGTTTAACGGACAGGACGACTCCAGCGTTCCGGCATATAAAGCAAGGGCTTCCACACTAGCTGTTAAAAACGGGGCTTCTAGAATACTTTCTGGATAAGTCCCCTTTATAACTTTTTTTGTGAAGTCATGTTTAAAGGTTATTTTAAAATTTTAAAAAATTTCTGCTTTTTCTAACATTTAAAAAATTTTTATTTTTTCTTGTTTTGGTTTCTGTACTTTTTTGAAGCTTAAAACACAACTAACTGAATACTTTTTAATGTTTTTTTTATTCTGGTTCAATTTTGTCCGGCTTTTGTAACGGTTTTAAATTGTTTGTTGTTGTTTAGAATAAAAAAATGGTATCATTATGTACATACATAGGTGTAGTTACTACATCGTAGCTCAATCTAGATTTAAGATTTAATGTTATCGCCACTTTATTTTATTATTTGCGACGCCATCTTTGATTTTGGATTTCTACATAGTAAGCTATATTCTACTAGTCAAGTCCTTTCATTTAAAACACATTTTAATACGGTTATGAAAACATTTATCAGCCATTTTGTTTTGGGCGCTGCCTTGGATTCTCATAGTCAAGCCCTTTCAGTTGATATCAATACTAAGGGGGTTGAAGTAAGCAAAGTCGTAGTTACTATATTTGATCCTTATATCAGCATCTTGTTTAGGACGCCATTTTGTATTTTAACTTTTTCATAGTTTTCTGTATTCTACTGGTCAAGCCCACCAATACTGAGAGGGTTGATAAAGTGGGTACATTTTTAATTACTAGTTCTGACCCATTAACAAATTTATTGTACGCCATTTTGAGTGGCGGCCATTATGGATTTTAAATATTTTTATAGTGTATTATATTTTGCTGGTCAAGCCAATTCTTTTGATATCTACATCGTACCTCTCTGCTGTCCATAAGCTAAAGAAAATCGATTTTCGCTTTAGAATTTTAAGAAACACACCGAAGTAATTGTTTTTCTGAGCTTATCTCTCAGTTAGTTTACAACCAATTTCTTACTTTTTTTTCAAAAATAACTTCGAAAATACGTTCTAAATTTTGGTGTCCTTGGCGTGTCCAAAAATTAATTAAAGAGAAGTTCAAAAAATAACAATTATTTTTTTTGAGAAAAAAAAAATAAATTTAGAAAACAAGTTAAACCTTGATCAAGCCAATTCTTTTGATATCTACATCGTACCTCTCTGATGTCCATAAGCTTAAGAAAATCGATTTTCGCTCTAGAATTTTAAGAAACACACCGAAGTAATTGTATTTCTGTGCTTATATCTCAGCCGATTTAACAGTTTTTTTTCAAAAATAATACGGTCTAACTTTTTGTGTCCTTGGCGTGTCCAAAAATTAATTAGGAACTTAAGTAACATGATATATTAAAAAAATATATTTGTTTTCAAAAAATATTTTGCCTATAACTTTGTCTAAATTTTTTTTTACGAATATATTAAGAGGCTACCATATATATAAGGCACTGAAATAGTTTACGTGTATATAAATTATTCTGGGCTTAAAAAATATTGATTTTTATGGTAAAAATATGAAAAATGACAAAAGTTAGTCATGTTTTTGTGCTGGGTTTCAATAGCCATTCATTCCCGTATATTTTCAAAAGGCTGATACCACAAACAGATGTGTGAAACATGTGGAGGCTCTAAAAGTTGATTTCAACCAATACATGGACAGACGGAAATGAATCAATCGATTCCACTAGTTATAAGCAAAAATTAAAATATACTCAGAAATAAATATTAAAGAAAATATTCAAACACAATGACAAAGCTATATACAGCCTTTGCACCGCAGGTGATGGGTGTAGAAATACACACGGAAATGTATGTATACCTTTCTCTTAAAAGAAGGTGAGTAAAAATTACGATTGGATTTTTAAAAGAAATTTCAGCTATTAAGGATAAGCACTGTAAAATGTGATTATAAGCTAAAATAAAGTGCAAGTTCGGCTTTCAATAAGCCTGAAATAGAAAGCTCTGTTGAATTTTTACAGCTGCGTTTAAAATAGATATAAAAATATTATGTTATAAAAACACACAAACAATAAAGGTTTAAGAGAAAATACTGCGATTATAGGTTTGAAAATATTAAAGATTTTAAAAGTTGGTTCACAGAGGTAATGTTGAGGAAGAGTTTCGGACAAAAAAACAAACAAAATTCCCTAAGAAATTTCTCGTGTGGCAAGCTATTTGCAGTTGTGGCAAACAAAGCCAAGCATTTGTGGTATCAGGCACTATAAACACAGAAATTTATATCACGGAGTGCCTACAAAAACGACTTTTACCTTTTTCGAGACAGCACCGAGTGCCTACATATTTTTGGCCTAAATTGGCCTCATGTCACATGGAAAAAAGGCATTTGAGTTGCATTCAAAGAATAATGTCATTTTTGTACCGCGAGAGGCAAATCCACCTAACTGTCCAGAACTTAGGCCTGTGGAAAGGAATTGGGTTCTTGTAAAAAAGGAATTGAAGAACACAGGAAAGGTGTCCCAGAAAATGTCTGATTGGAAGTGTAGATGGACTAACACTTAAAAAAAGGTAACAGAAGCAACTGTAAAAACTTTAATGGAAGGACTTCCGAAGAATGGTGATAATTTCATAAATACGAAATTAAGATTTCAATGTGAAATAAATTTATACAACATGCCAATAAATTTGCGTATTTTTAAAAGTTTCTATATTGCACGATTTGAGTTTTATTTAACTTAATGCAAGTACAAAAAAATTTTTTCGATACACTCCTTACTAATAAACTAGACTAAAAATTATTTCCCAACTGCTCAGCACAATTATAAATGTTTAATAGTGTTGTCTTTTCTTGAAAAAAGTGTTGCCTCTATTAGAATGCACACATTTTAATTATGTTTAACTCCCCTTATAATAATGCAAGATATTATTTGTGGAACAAAAAACACAAATTATGATTGAAGTAGATAAGAGTGTGGTTCGATAATGTCTATATTTATTTATTTTAAAAAAATTTTATTTTTATATTGTCACACTGTCAGTTGTTTAACCTCTTCTACCCAGATTAAACAAGCAAATAAGCATTAGCTACCTTGTCATTTCGTAAAGTGCAAATAGAGCACTATTATTGCTATAAAACAGGGCAAATTATAAGAATATAATACACAGCCCTCTGAGCAGACTGGAAATTACAACATTAAAAGAGAAGTTCAAAAAATAAAATATTATTTTTCTTGTGAAAAGGAAATAAAAAAAATTTAGAAAACAAGTTAAACCTTGATCGTCTTTTACAAGAACCTAAAAATAAGAATAAATTTTTTGTGCCACTTTTGTAAAAAGGAAAAAATTAACAAATAGAATTGAAAACAGCAAATATAGCATTATTCTAAATATTTTAAAAATTCAGAGTAAGTTTCTAGATTTTCCAACAGGGATTGTAGTTTTAAAAATTTTTTTTTATGAAACTTTTAGGTTAAATAAAATTTGAACTTTAATTTTTTTTCTTTTAAAAGGCTAATTAATGTTTAAATACTACACAAAATAATGAGAGGAAGTATAAGAAAACAATATACCAGGGGAGCGTTTTTTAAATCTTTGGGGTGGAAGGTTTCATACAAAATTGTTAAACACACAATTCTACTTTTACCAAATATATTCTGTTTATTACATGTTAACTGAATGATTTACATTTGTGCCAAACGTTTTTTTTTATTTTTTTGTAACTTTTTGATGTAAGTTTTTTCTGCGCGAAAAAGCTTAGTTAGCTTTTCTCTATTGTATAAAAAATAACTGCAAATAAATATAATAATTATTTATTTAATGTTTCACATAGGAAACGACAAAATAAATCTAACAAACTTTTTTTCATCGTGCTTTGGCTAAAATTACAGATTTTGTGGTTGACATCCAAAGAGGTGGTTAAAATACCAAAAGTTTCCACTGTTTGTTCTTTTTTCAACATAAAATAAATTGAAAGAAAAATGTACAGGGGCTTAACCGCTTTCTTGGTTGGCATTGTGCTAATCTGAATAAATTAATCGTAAATATTTATAGAGTGAAATATTAACAAATGCTTAAATTAATTCTATTTAAATACCAGCAGGTTTAAAACCACGAGTATGGTTTTCCGATTAATATATATAATTTATTGCAAATCGGATATATGGTCACTCAATTAATTGTTGTATGTGAATAAAGACTAAATAAAAATCTGAGTGATTTCAAGTCACGCTGACAGTTGTTTTTATACCCTTCACAGAGAGTGAATGGTTGTATATAGGTTTGTAATTCTGCATTATTTATCTCCGAACCCATAAAATATATATTTTCTAAAAGCTTATGAAAAGGGGAGTCGATTGCGTAATGTCCGTCTGCTCCGATGTATGTTGAAATCAGTTATTTGAAGCTTCCTGATATTGGCTATACCTGTTTTTGACTACAAGATATCAGAAATATGTGGGAGCAGATCGGTATTAAAAATCGGTATAATCGTCCAATAGCATTCTGGGATATTTTATATGCTTTTGTTTTTTTCATACTTTTACAAAAAAAATTAAAATTTCTTAGCCCTAGGTTAAATTATTGACATCTTTTTGACTATTTATAGATATGGTATGCCTTTAAAAATATTGATGAAAAATGTTGCAATAAATTGGTCACTTATCGGCAAAGTTATAGATAAAAAATCATTTAGAAAAATAGATATTTTTTTAAGTATATAAAATTTTCAAGTTCTAAATAACTTTTGGAAACCAAATTATATATAATTATAGCCATGGTCTCGAAAATTGTTGTTGAGAAAATCTTATAAATAGGTTTAAAACTAACTGAGATATAAGCGCCAAAATACAACTGATTCAGTGGTATATAAACCAGAATCGATTTTTTTCAGTTTCTATACAACCTAGGTAGCCATTATGGGTATAAAATGGAAGAACTAAACTAGCGCAATATAATACACAATAAATAAAAATTAAAAGCCATGATGGCAGCTACTACAAAATGGCGCCCATTAATTTCATATAAGTGTATGGGTCATATGTAGTATTTCAATATGTACCCTCTTGATAATAATTGGAATCAAGTGCAAAGGCTTGATTAGTAGAATACAGTAAATTAATAAATAAAATGTAAAATCCAAGATGGTGTCTGAAACAATATGACAGAAATTTTTTTCACCCCATTAATATTAGTATTAAATGAAGAAATGAGTTTACTCGTTGACTATTTTGAAATAAAAGATGACTTCAGAAATGATACAGAAATTGGTGTATAACATAAAGTCTGAGATCTAAGCTAAACTACTATGCGGATGATTTGATACGGCCGAATATAAAGGTCTTACATGTTGTTGTACAAAGTGAAAATTTTTTTTAAAGCGAAAAATTTTATTAAATGTTTCTGTAGAAATAAACTACATTAAAATTAAAATATTAAGTTAAAAAAATATACAAAAAAAAAAAGAAAATAAAAATTATAAAACAAAATTCTCCAAAAATATAAAAAGTTAGAAAAAATTAATATAAAATTAAGAAAAAAACAATTATCAAAAATTAGCCGAGAAGGTTTAAAAAAAATTTATTGGAATTTAACACCCAATTTACATAATGATTTTACGACGCAAAGTTTCGCCTTTTGACTTTTTTCGTTGCAAAAATCATAACTTTTGAAATAATTAAGATATTTTAAAGATTAAAAAAGATATTGACAGAGGACACCTTAGACTTCAAAATAATGTTTACAAAGTACTGCTAAAGGTACACAGTGCTCCAAAAATTGCGTTTAAAATAGGATAACTTTTCCAGTTAAATATTAATATGTTTTTTTAAATATAGATTTTTTATTTGTATCGCAAAAACACATTTTTATATACTTTTAATATTTAAATATAAGTAAATTTATATTAAGTAACTAGTTTAACCCGGTGCGCTTTACAATGCACATTGTTCAAATCCGAAAGTTTAGAAAAAAGCAATCTAAGATAACATGTTAAACCAATATTAAATTTTTTTGTTTCTATTGCAGAAACATATTTTCAAATTATTTTTAATATTTATGCTATAGATATAATGTTATTTAGTTTATATTTTACTTAGCTAGAATAATTGGTTTTTATGAGTTAGTTCTCTTTAAAATATCTATCAACATTGGGAGCGTTATCTAATAGATTTAACATATCGGGGCTATAATTATATTCTTCCAAATCCTTTCGAGATTTTACATGTCTTCGTGATGAAATTAGTGGGTCTGAAGAGGCCGCCAACATATTGAAAAGGTCCGCATTCTGTCTAATCCGTGAAATTTTGCAAGTATTCGTGTATCTAAATTGTTTGTAGTCTTTGTTTTTGCATTCCTGGGCTTCTTCTGACAACTCTCCAATCGGTAAGCATTGATATTCAATTAAACTTTTACCATGAGCCAAGGTCCAATTTTGGACGCCATTTTTTGTTTGGAAGCAAGCGGTGAAGAGAAGAAAGAGGGGAAGAAAAATAGACATGATTTCTGTTTTCATGTTTTTTTTTTGACACTTCGCTTTTTTCTGTTCTTTCTGTTACTTTTTATTTTTATATTCTCATCGACTGGGTTGTGCTTTTTACTGATAAAAAAAATATTAAACAGTAATTCGTTTTTTCGCCATTCAAAATAAAGAAAATAAAAAATAATAAAAATATAAATTTAATAGTCTACAATACAAATTAGAAATTAGACGTCCAAAAAGAACATCGTATAAATTTGATTAGTTTTTAGTAGCAAATTCAAAAGGGAATTAAGAAAATTGGACGTCATAGGATTCATCATGTAAATTGGGTGTAAAAGTTCATTACAAAATTTAGGAAAACAAAGAAGATTACTTAAAAATTCAAATGTAGAAAAGATGCCAATAACTTTTTATAAAAAATATCAATTACAACAAAACGATTTGATACTTAGAAAATTAATATTCAATTAAGTTGCCAATAATTTTCTATAAAAAATTGTATAAAGAAATTTGTTAAAATGAAAATGCTTCGTGGACTCTTGTCAGAACTTCTGGGTAGAGACATAATTAAGTATTAAAAAAAAAAAATTTTTTTTTAAAAAAAGTTTTTGATTTTGTTTTTTATTACCTCCATTGCAATTCGAGTGGTGAAAGGGGATATACAAATGTAGGTCATTCCATGTGTTTTTCTTAAAAAAAATAACATTTATCTATGAAGTATATACAATATTGGGTGTCTTGACTTTCTGAGTCGAGTTATCTTTGAATCAATGAATGTCTGTCTGTCTGTCCGTATAAAATATTCTCACGTTTAAGCTATTTAAATAGTTAAATTTTATAAAATTTACTCAAACTGTTTAATAGTTTCTGCGAAAAGTTTGCTTTTAGTAAAAAAAGAAAACGCAATAATAAGTTTTTGATACATTTTATTAAACAACTTTTCAATAACCGAACGGAACTTAAAACAAATTTTTGCCACTGGGCTTATGGTTGTTATGATGTGGTCAAATGCCTCCCTTATTACAAATGTTTTAAAAGATTTGTTTCCATTATATTGTTAATCTATTTAAAATAGAAGGTTCTAAAAAACATATGGTGACTTGTGCATCTCTTTTAATATTGAGTTATAAATATATTAAAAAACGATTGTTGAAGATATATGATAAATGACATACATACTCAACTCTATTAATATCTTTGAAGATTAGTAAAAAGTCAAACAATTTCTACATTGCTCTTTTTCCTCTGGCAACAACTTAACTTAAGTCAAGTATAACTGCTTACAATCGTAATTATTTCCTCAGTAAATAGGTAGCAATTCAAGAAAATGCATATTTGGTTGAATGTTATATAACTTCATACAATTTTTAACATTATTTAGTAATTAAATAGGTTTGGAGCAGGTTAAAAATATAATAAATATATTCCTAACTGTAACATAAGCATATAATACTTTTAATTTACATTATTTTCTTTAAACACTTTTTCGCCCACTAAGATTTTCTATAAATATTTCCAAAAGTACATTTTTTTTATAAATACGTAACTAACATTTAATGAATCACGTTTGGCAACACTTTTTTAACTATCGGCTATGTTTTCAGCTGGCTATATTCTTAGCTGTCAAGTGATTTATGTTTTGTTTGGTTTGGCCTTTAAACATGAATATACCGCATGAATAACCAGGCGTAGATTGCTGTTGATCCCGATTTTGTTTAGTGATAAAGCTTACTTTTGTTTGAATGGATACGTCAGTTATTAGAACTGTCGTATTAGAAGTTATGATTTAAAAATAATGGCCCATAATCATAGACATAAATAAAGTATACTTTAAGTTTTTAAAGTTGACTTTTTTTAGAATTAACAATTTTGCCTACCATAAACGATTAAAAGCATACTTTAAACCTAAAAGCCTACTCTAAAGTTAAAACCAGCAAAAGTTGTTTTTAACTTACTTAACACCGACAACAGCTGTTTATCGTAAATTAAATAATAATTTAATCATTTGGTAGAAGAAGGAATTTTTTCTTTTTGGTGTCATTAATAGAATTTAAAGGAATAGTGCAATTTTATTTTCCTGGACTGCATCAAGAAAAAGTCTGTGCAAAAAGTTAAAATGTTAAATTTACAACGTTTGGACAGAGACTTTGCAATTATTTTATTCGCGTTACAGGTTAGACAAAATAACAACCTATTTTTTAATAGACTTGTTAAATATTTCGGAACCAAAAAACAACCGAGGGCTACCCATTCCACAAAGCCTATAAGTTCTAACAACTTTGCGGTTTTTGGGAAGGAATGCTTATAAAAGTGACATCGGTAAGTAATTCCAGAATGCAGTTTACAAACATTTCAATATTATTTTTTTTCAGCTGATCTCCATGGAATGTGTCAACCCACTGTCGGGCGAATAATAAAAAAATTATGTAAAAAAATTGCTTTATTACTTCCACAGTTTATAATATTTCCCAGCAACATTGAGCTTGGAAAAGTAAAAAACAAGTTTTACCAGTTGGCTCGATTTCCAACAGTAATTGGAGCCATTGACTGTACGCATGTGCCATAGCCACCTGTATGGCTTTCCATGCATTTTTTTTTTAAGAATCATGCATATATCATTGCCCTTGTGCTCGACTATATCAATGTAGAAATTAATAGATTCCCTCAACAGCTCTTTTTCTGCTTTAGACCAGTTAGCCTCTCTTTCCCTGAATTTTTTTGATCCTATAAATAGTTACAAATAAAATTCACAATTAAACAGCCAAATATATAATATTAATTTTACCTTTTCCATTTTATCGACTCAAATATCTTTTTAAGTTTTTCCACTGTTTTCAGCTGTTTAGCGTTGCCACTTGCTTATTTCTTGTTATATTTTGTATGAAAAATTTTCTACATTTGAGGTGGCACCCGGTTAAAGTCGGTTCAATCTAAAACTTACTTTAATTTTAACTATGACTGCAAATTTATTAAAAGCATGTTTTAATTTTAAAGTTGATTTTAAAAAGAACCGACTTTAGTGTTTGACTATGATTATGGGCCAATGTGTTCAGAACATTACAGTCTATGGTGAGCGCTAAAGAGGTATAACTACTGACTTTTTCATTCGTCAATTGAAAAACCATGATGTGCAAGAGCTGTGGTTACAACAAAGCCTCACAGCATGCCACACAGCTTGTACCACAACTGATTTTGGTAACCGCATTGTTTCATATTTCGTGAGATTGAATGACGCTAGACTATTTTCTGCGGGAATATGGAAAACTAACGCAAATAAGCCCGAAACGACGACCACAAATGTTGGAAAAGTTTATCGAAAATAGGACCAGCAGACTAAACAACGTTAGAACCAGCCGTGGCGGTCATATACCAGAAGTCATATTTGAATTATAATGTCACTTGGTTATGTTTCGAATAAAGTAGATTTCATGTCAAGTTAAAAAACTCCTTTGTTTTATTCCATTTTAAATATCCGTAATTCTATTCTATTTTTCTTTTACCAAATTTAGGTGAAACATGTTAGCATGGATTGATACAACAACGTTAGAACCAGCCGTGGCGGTCATATACCAGAAGTCATATTTGAATTATAATGTCACTTGGTTATGTTTCGAATAAAGTAGATTTCATGTCAAGTTAAAAAACTCCTTTGTTTTATTCCATTTTAAATATCCGTAATTCTATTCTATTTTTCTTTTACCAAATTTAGGTGAAACATGTTAGCATGGATTGATATTGTAATTTGTTTAAATTATTTTTATTTTTTCCTAAATTCATGTTCTAATCTTTCATGTAAACTAATCTTTAATAAACGTTAACAGACGTTAGAATTAATTTCGATTTTGTCAAATATTTGCCAAATGTTAAATGTTTTAACTAGTACAAGACAATTTCGAATAAAGTTCAAAACATACTTTTTTTTTTTTAACAATTACTTACTTTTATTTTAGTAATATCTGTGCCAAAAAGCTAAAACCGCTTGAGTTGACATAAGCTAAAATAAATTGAGATAACAACATCATTGGAATTCTGATATTTAAAACTACCCTCAGGAAAATTTTCAACTATTTTAAACAACAATACAAGAAGTTTAAGCGTAAAAACTTATTGCATATACTTAATTATCAATATTTATATATTTATCAACAATAAATCATTTAACTTATTTTAACTTATAATTTAGCTAAATATACAAAAATGAATAGGCTCTTTGATTTGTATAGCACAAAATTTATATAATAGTTTTTCTCTTAAAGGGAATAATTTTTTAAAATTCAACCCAAAATTTTAAAAGTGCTTTCCTAAAAAACATAAAAACAGACTTAAGCAGTTTATGCTTATTGCCACGGATATATTCGCATTTAACAACATATTAAATAAAAAATAAAACTGAAAGCTTCGATTCGTTGTAATTGTGCACATATTTATAAAAAGAACCAGAATTATTTCCAAGGCTCTTCTTTCAAACGAATTTAATCATTAAATCGTCTTAAGTTGAAATTTATTCATCTTTATGTTAAACAAGAATGTACTACCACAAAGCAAATATGTAATACAAATAGAGATATTGATTATAATACTAAGATATAACCGAATCCTTTAATAAGTATTTCGTTTTCTTCTTTTCTTTTCTCTTTTTTGCTTTTTTTCATGACTTTATAAGCATTTAAAGAAATTAATAAAAAAATCGTACATTTTACGAATATTTTTAATAAAAAATACAAAAAAATCACTGAAAATGTTAAACTAAAAAGTAAAGGGTACAAAAGCAATTTTATTTCAAGATAAACAGAAACAGAAAAAAAATTAAACGAACGAATAAATATTGATAGAAGTTTTGTTAGTTATTGGTGAATTTAAGTATATGATGAGTGTATGTAGGAATGAATGCTTTTCGTGTGTATGTGGTTGAAAGGTTGCAAAAAAATGGTTGCCCAAAAAAAAAAAATAAATAAAAAATTTGGTTTTAAATAAATATTTTTGGAAATTGATAAATGTAAAGTAAATCATTGGCTTCGAACACTGTTAGTTTTAAAATAAAGGATGATTTAACAAGTAAGAGCGCTATATTCGGCCGTGCCGAATCTTATATACCCTTCACAACGTGTAGTCATGCAATAACAGTAGTTTGTATCACCATGCATCCCATATAAAATACGTACATACATATAAAAAACATACATATATAAAACATCTCATTGTAAAATTATAAATTTACGTATGTATGTAAAAAAAAAAATAAGAAAAAAAATAAAAAAAAAATTTAAAAAAAATGTAAAAAAAATTAAAAAAAAAAAATTTTAAAAAAATAATTAAAATATACATAATAAATATAAAACAAAAAAAAAATAAAAAAAAAATTAAAAAAAAAAATTTAAAAAAAAATAATAAAAATATAAATAATATATTAAATAAAAAATAAAAAAAAACTAAAAAAAATTAAAAAAAAAAATTGAAAAAAAAAATTTTTTGGCTCAGCTGGGAATCGATGCCACGTTTTCTCTAACCAGTATACACGTTTGTATGTATGTATGTTGTTGTTGTTTTTGTGAAAAAAAAATCGAGATGGTCGTGGGTTTTTGCTCATATCTCAGTTGTTTATATACCAATGTTTCTGATTTTCAATACCGATCTACTCCCGAATATTTCTGATATTTTAATACCTTACCCGGGTCCAACCTATGTTGGGGGGCTTCAAAAAGTTGATTTCAACATACACACGGACAGACTGACAGAGCTTAATCGACTCCCCTATTCATAAGCTTTCAGAAAATATATACTTTACGGGGTCGGAAATGAAAATTGTAGAAATTTCACACGGAATGACATACCCTTTTTATACCCTTCACACAGTGAAAAAGGGTATATATAGGTTTGTCATTCCGTGTGAAATTTCTACAATTTTCATTTCCGACCCCATAAAGTATATATTTTCTGAAAGCTTATGAATAGAGGAGTCGATTAAGCCCTGTCAGTCTGTCCGTCTGTCCGTCTGACCGTCTGTCCGTGTGTATGTTGAAATCAACTTTTTGAAGCCCCCCGACATAGGTTGGACCCGGGTAAAGTATTAAAATATCAGAAATATTCGGGAGTAGATCGGTATTGAAAATCAGAAATATCGGTGCATAAACAACTGAGATATGAGCAAAAACCCACGACCACCTCGATTTTTTTTTCACAAAAACAACATTACAACAACAACATACATACATACAAACGTGTATACTGGTTAGAGAAAACGTGGCATCGAATCCCAACTGAGCCAAAAAAAAATTTTTTTTAATTTTTTTAAAATTTTTTTTAAAATTTTTTTTTTATTTTTTTTTTTATTTTTTATTTAATATATTATTTATATTTTTATTATTATTTTTTTTTTTAATTTTTTTTTTAATTTTTTTTTTATTTTCTTTTTTGTTTTATATATGTATATTATATATATAATAATTTTTTTTTTAATTTTTTTTTAAATTTTTTTTTAAAAATTTTTTTTTTTAATTTTTTTTTTAATTTTTTTTTTTTCGTTTTTTTAACATACATACGTGTACGTATTTCATATGGGATGAATGGTGATACAAGCAACTGTTATTGCATGACTACACGTTGTGAAGGGTATATAAGATTCGGCATGGCCGAATATAGCACTCTTACTTGTTCACTGTGTGAAGGGTATAATAAAGGATGATTTAAAAAAAAGGTTTAAAGAAGTTTCAAAACTTCTATGACTTTCGAACAAAATTATTTAGCTACTTTGAACAACAAACATGTGAAACACTTAGTTCTGTGGGATTTAGCTGGTCAAGTTTGTATGTAGGGTTTGTATGTACTGAAATTTCTATATGTGTAACATATAAGTGGGTTTCATTTTTGGCTTAAGGAATTTTTAATATAAACAGAATAATAGTAACAAAATACGAAAAAGCTCAAATATTAAAAAGCCATATTAAATATTATGGTCAAAAATACATACAAATATTTAAAAACATTCATATGCAAGACGCATAACCATGCAGTTCTGAACTGTATCTATTTAAGTGTAAATCAAAATAAGTTTGCGTTTTTAAGGCCTAACTATATTATGCTTTTGCTGGCTTAAGCTACTGTCAAAAATCAACGAAAAGTCTGTCAAATGCTTAAGAAAATTTTTGAAGACTTGTCGGTGGATATATTATACTTTTTAAACTTAAATACTTACTATGATTAGTTGGAAATATTTGTACTTTTGCAAAAGCTGTTTTATTTCTGTATTTCCTAAATTTATTGATATTGTCACAAAATTATTATTTAATGTGTAAAATGTAAAAATATTTTACTATTAAACTATTAAATTAATAAATTTTGTCACTAATTTAAAAAACAAATGACAACATTAATAAAAAAAAGTACTAAATAATGCAACAGTGTGTACAAATCAAATGAAAAGCAAATTTCGTAAGCAAAGTACGATCAGATTCGCAGTTTGCTTAAGCAAATGACACTTGACGAAACTTGACGAAAAGTTTCTTAAGTATAATATAGTTGCATACATTTAATTTTATGTATCCGCACATTTGCTTAAGCCAGCAAAAGCATAATATAGTTAGGCCTTTAGATTTGTGAGTAGAAAATGTTTTTGTTTTTCAAAAACACTTAAGCTTAAAGCCCACACCATGCATTCTACGCTTTATCGCCAGTCCTAAACGCTTCTAGAGTTAAGAACAGTGATCAGCTTTGAGATTTTTTTTCGATATTCATAGTGTGTCATAAAATTTTAGTATAAGTGCGTATAAATCATTGAAATTTAACTGAGCTGACGTACGCGCACCCACAACAACGTTGATTGCTAGGTACTACTCACAATGAACATGAGTACTACGTCGTACTTATACTCATACCGTCCCATATTTATATGATTCGCAATAATACCCACCTTGATTCATATTTTTAAGAAATTACTTAACTTCATAGAATGAAGCAAGTTGACTCAACAACAAAAACATTAACAGCTCTCATTTGTATGAAGAATAAACAATGTTGCCAGGTTGGAGAGTGCACGATATTTTTTGGCCGCCAGAAAACTTGCAATGTTACAATGTGTAATATGAAATTTTTGCAAGTATCACTATTTAATTTTTATTTAAATGCAACTGATTATGGCTTTTAGGGTAGGTTTTGGTTGGCTTCTATAATAAGAGGTACACAATAAAAGTAATTTTGTGTTTTTTTTATTTTCATGTTTAAATTTTTTGCAGCAAATTAAAAAAAATGCGTTCTTAGGTACTCACTTAAATTTGAAAGATAATACGCAAAAACAAAATCTCTTAAACAGACACCAAAGCAAGCACGTTATTTTTGCTTGTTGTTTTTGTATTATTTTGTTAAATTTAAATTGTCTATTTTTTAACAATCCACAATTATTATGATGAACGTCAAATTGTAATCTGGCAATCCTAGTACAAACACACAACTTCATAATGACTACGCGAGTCGTACTTGCTTTTTATCGTCTTTTTATCTTACGTGAACGACAATAGCAATCAACCCAGTCATACGTGTTGCTGAATATGAGTACTATAAGTATCTTAAACTTAAAAGTTAGTATAAGTAGTGAATACTTTTCAATAAGTATGGACGCGTATAAATCAACGAAATAATGAATCATGATTCAAGTTGACTTACTTCATGAGTATTCGTTGCAGATCTCTGTTACAGAGCACAAAGGGTAGAGTGCTTTGACGCATACAACGCAAAAAGCACTTAAAAAATGTACTGTTATTCTCATATAACGAGCAATTGATGCAAGAATTGAAAACCGCAGATTATCGGCGCGCGGTTATAGTTAAATTTCAACAGTTGGCCAAAAATTAAGTCGAATTTATTGAAAATCTGATTATGAGTGATAAAGTTGATTTTCATATGAAAGACATTGTTAATAAACGGAATTGTAAGTTTTAGCATTGTAAAGAGTCATACATCAATATTAATTGCACCCCATTAAGTTCACAATATGGTGTGGCAATTCATCTAGTTTTACTTCTACGAAAATAGAGATGAAAGCGGTGTAACCGTTAAGGGAGAGCGGTATCGGTTTATGAAGAAAAATTTTTTTGTCCAATACAATCCTTGAACTTGGGGTGTCCCGGTGGACTAGTCAGTAATGTGCTGGTCCGCTAGTTTGGGGGTTGCGGGTTCGATTCCCGCCGGAGACGCTGGTGTTGTCTGCTTCTCTTCTCTCTTTTCTGTTCTATTCTTACTTTTCTATTCAGGTATCACAATGGGATCAATAAAATGGACCCAAGTGAGCTGCACAACAGCTGCCTGTTCTACCTAAACTAACCTGATCCTTGAACTCAAGGCCAACATTATTGCAGTAATTTGAGCGTTACAGCCACAAGCTTTGAAAAATGTTATGGAAAATGCTGTTAAGCGAGCCCATGATTGCAAAGCTGAAAACGGGGATCTTGCTAAGAAAATGATTATTAATTTTGTAAACTACATGGGAACTTTTGGCCCTTATGGTATTTTTAAATCCTTCTTCCTTGCTTTATTTCAACTTAAAGTTTCTCGTTTGTAAATAACACCCGTTACACGTTTCTAATTCCATATTTATACCAAGAATCGTGCAGCTGAGACCTAACAAAATAATAATGATAAATTTTTTAAATTTTTTAAAAGTTATAAAGAGCAGTTCGAATAACTTAAAAAGGATTTCTTATCTGTTCAGTCTAAGTTTTAAAAATTCGGTGCAATTTTTAAAAATTTTTCGAATATAGATAAATTTTCCGATGCCCAACCTCATTCTTGACGTAAGAGGAAAAAATCTGCAAAGACTTTTATGCCTTCAATAACATTTTACGGTTTTGGATATGGGAAAGTTGTGGTACCAACTATAAACCAAAAAGTTTCATGATTTTGCATACAAATTTTTTTGTATTTAAATCTTTTCATAAACAAAATGTAAAAGCAATTCTGTAAAATATAAAATTCTAGCCTAATAAATACGATCTATTGCCGCCATTGCTTACAACAATTAATAACCTTCAAAAAATTTTCTATTAACAGATTATGCCTGAACAAATGTGAAGTTAAGAAAACCTTCAGTTTTATTTATAAAAAATGTTCAAAAAGTTCTATGTTGACATCAGACCCTGCATAAAATGTATACCGAATACCATTTCGTTTAAAATATAATTAGTGTCGCGGTATAACAAACCTTTGCTCATTTCATATTTAATTCAATCAAAACTACAACAAGTACGCGCCAGTTAAGTGTTTAGCAGAGCAGAAGAAATTATAATATTTTTTAGCGTAAAGTTTAATAATTAAAGCAACTGAAAAACAAGAAACACAAAAACCAACAAAACAAAAAAAAAAAGTATTTAATGAAAATCTTTCCACTTTACACAAAGTTATTAATTTATTTTGGTGAGTAAGTGCTTGTGTGTAAGTGTGTGTGTGGGTGTGTGTGTGTGGCAGTAAATACATGTACAAACTATTTATAGATTTATATGTATGTACATTAAAGAAGGCCATAAGTTTCCTTGATTTTGAATAATGTTTTTGTATAAACAAAAAATATTGTTCAATTGAAATCGCTTTAAAATGTTTAATGAAAAATTAATGTCTTAACATCGTTTCATCTCATCAAATTTATTGCAATAATAAATATTTGCGAGGAAAACACAAACTTTTTTTCTGTTTAAACGAGCAAAAATTCTTAACATATTTTAAGAAATTACGTTTTTCTTTTAAAAGTGCGTTTTGTTTATTTTAAATTGAATAATTTAACAGTGACGGCATATTAAGTTATAGGGTAACAGTAGTTCGGAGAAAAACAGTTTTTAAATTTAAAGTTTGATAATAAGTGGGCCGGAGAGAAATTTGTCTTTGATCTATAGACTTAAACAGCTCTAGTTAAAAAAAGTACAGAAAATATAATGACCTAATGAGTTAAAATGTATACATAGGTTTGTCATTCCGTGTAAAATTTATACCTTTTTTTAATTCCGATCCCATGAAGTTTATGTTTTCAGAAAGCTTATGAATAGTGGAGTCAATAAAGCACTTTTTGTCGGTCCGTTTGTATGTTGAAATCAATTTTTTGAAGCCCCCAGACATTTCCAAAACCCACGTAAGGTGCCAAAATATCAGAAATATTCGAGAGCAGATCAATATTGAAAATCAGAAAAATCGCTTTATAAGCAACTATGATATGATAAAAAAAAACCTAGACCACCTCGCGACAAACAACTTTTTTATTTTTTATTTAAGAGGATAAAGTCATTATAAAGATAATGAAACATATATGCATGTATGTATTTCATAATAATGCGATGAATGGTGATACAATTGTTATTGCATGACCACAGGTTGTGAAGGGTATATAAGATTCGGCACGGCTGAATATAGCACTCTTACGTGTTAAAATAGAACTAGTTTTTCGCTTGTTTTTGTTTATTGGTTTGGTTTAATAACAACTTGGTTTAGGAACAGTTAATAATATTATAAAGGGTCCGCCATCTAACGTTTTTTTTCAACTAGTGCTTATTTCGTGAATGGTAACACTTTGCTCATGTATCATGTCTGCCGAACGAATATGGTTGTGTATACGCTTGAACAACGCTGGGAAATATTGCGACATTACTTTAGCCGATTTGGGCAAAAAAAAACATCTTTTCAGATGAAGCTCATTTTGAGATTGGCAGGTATATAAACAAGCAAAATTGTCGCATTTGGGGCACAAAAAACCCGCACGCATACATTTAAAAGCCGATACATCCAAAACGAGTCACTGTTTGGTGCGGATTTTGGTCCAAAGGCATAATTGGGCCATTTTTCTTCGAAAATGAGCAAGGAGTGGCCGTAGTCAATGGCGATCTTTATCGGGCCATGTTGAACGAATTTTTGTTCACAAAAATTGAAGAGAAGGATATTGGCAACATTTGATTTCAACAGGATGGCGCTACACTTTTTTTTATAGCATTTTCAAAAAAAAAAGTTATTCGGAGGACCCTTTATAAGAAACCCATATGCCGAACAAAATGCAAACTGTTATAAATAATCCTCATATATAAAATTAAAAAAAAAAAAAAAAAAAAAAACTTTACGTTAGTAATAATAAACAGTTTGCTTTGGCTTACACTTCTGGGACTATTTTAACTTTTTTTTTTGGTATAATTTCCATTTTTCATTTTCTTGGGTGAATTTTTATTAAGTCATTTTGCTGACGGTCCTTAAAAAATCCTTATAAATTGTAGGAAAGTCCTAATCGTATTAAATAAAATAAATTATCCTAAATCCAATTCTATACCATCTTCCTTTTATTAACTTTGACCAAAATGACTCGTTATTAATGAAGTTCAAAGGAAGAAATCTTATTAATGTTTGTATTGTCATTCTACAGAACTACTGATGAAACGTACACATCTGTTGCTACTTAACAAACATGTGGCAGTATTTATTATACAAAATATAAAAATCTAAATCCTATAAAGAGGATGTTGGCAGATAAACTAATTCAATGTTTCCTATTGATTCGTTAAAAAAAATAAACATTTTGAAAAATAAATAAGTAAGAGTGCATAGGCAGAACCGAATTTGATAACATCCTTCACCATTAAGTACATAGATATAGTCACCCCATTGTAGCGTGGCCTATATTTAAGATGTAATACTTTTTGTTTTTTTATTTTCGGTGTTAACTTTGATTTTAAATCTTCAAATAGAATGTAATTCTACTAGTTAAGCCCATTAATTTGATACCCCTATTGAAGGGATTAAGAAAAAAGTTATTAACCATTTGAGGCCATCTTGGATTTAACACTTTTTAATAGTTTACTATGTTCTACAAGCCAAGCCCTTTTATTTAATATCAATATTGAGTGGTTCGAAGGGCACAAATTGTTAATTTCTATTTTTGGCCAATATATCTGCCACTTTATTTAGAACGCCATCATGGATTATAAGTTGCTTATAGGGTATTACTTATGTTAACCAAATCAAGCCCTCTAAGTAATTTAATACCTAAATTGTCCCTGTTGGTTTTTTAAAACCTGCAAAAAATCGATTTTCGATGGTGCATTTCAGGAAAAATACCGAAACACTTGTATAATAGTGCATATTTCGCAGAAAGCTGAAAAAGAGTTTGTTAATTTTTCACAGAAATAATTTTAGAGGCTAGCATGCAAATTTTTGTAATTTTTTTATTCAAAAATTAATTAGGAGCTTGAGGAAATACGTTAATTAAAAAAAATATTTCTCTAAATTATTTTGCCTATAACTTTGTCGATTAGTGACAAATTTTTGCAAACGAGGAGCCCTAAAGGCATATATTAATAAAAAATAGTAACAATCGTGTCTTAGAGTTATCCGTTGGTTGAAAAGAAACGAAAAAGTCAAGAATAGGAGAAGCATTACAAAAATGTTTGGAGAAGCTAAAAAATTTAACATATAATATATAGTCAGACATACGCAAATAAAAACCATAGTTACGACATGATCAAGATGGTCATATTATATACTCTATACCAATATTTGGTTGCCGAAAACAAGTACTACTTAAATTTATTTTATTTCATCAAATATTTTGTCAAGATAATCAAGCGATTATTTGAGTTTTATCATTTAATGTTTATTTTTCGTATAAATTTCGATATGATTGCCGTTCAAAAATAATATGATTTAAAAAACTTGTTATGACAAAAATAACATTATATTCAAAAGCATTTAAAATTACAAATAACCATTAAATAATAGGTGACACAACAGTATGATTACAAATCAATCATATTATGATTTTTTTTATAATAATATTTTGATTTAAACCGTCTTCTTGCTGAATAATTTTTTATTATTTCATAGGGTTGAGATGTCAAAAAATGAACAACAATTTTGAAGAATTTAAAGAAATTTAAAAATAGACAAGAAAATTTAAAAAATTATTGGTATAAAAATTGCAATTAAAATGGTAAGTACAATTAGTTTATTTAACTTAAAAAGAAATGCAGTAGTTTGCCGTAAAAAAGCAAAAATTGTCGATTCCAATTCTAGTCATATATCTGATTATTAAGTGATACTTTAATTAAACATAATAATGACAATTGGCAACCATTATATGTTTTAATCACAATCATACAATTTAATCATAGTATGTTGCTCTTAGATTATGATTAGCACAACCATATTTTTTATTTGCGTGCAGTTGGAAAACATAAGATAAAACCAATAAATGCCTAGTATAATAAAAAATAGAAAATAGTTGTAAAATATCGATAGAAGGCTTTTTATTATTAACAAAAATTTTAAAAATTTCATTAGCTCTACTTTTTGTAAATGTAAATTGAAACGGGAACCAAGAGTGAGCCAAAAAAAAACTTTTAACTTTTAAAACTTAAGCCGTTCAATATAAAAATTTTCAAAAATTCGATAATTTATTTAAATATTTCGGAAATTAATTAGACATTAAAATATTGGCATATTACTTGGTATTTATAACGTTATCCACTTATTCCAGAAATCCTCCGATTTAAGATGTTATAGTTGCTTCCGTTTGGCACGACGTGGTCCACTTATGGTTAAAATTAAACATGTTCTGTGTTTATCTTGTCTAATGACACGACTACAAGTAGCAACTACAAATGGCTTGCCACACAAGAAATTTTTTTGTTCTTTTCTTAAACATTACCGTGTCTATCAGCCAGATAAAAATCCTAACCCGGAAGGTATGAAAAAACTGCCAGTACATACATTTGACCATCCTTCATACAACAGGTGAAATTTTTTTAAATAAAATTTTACCAAAATTTTTTCCCTCGCTCTTTTGCTTCTGATATTTAGCCGATTTAAGCCCAGCATAAGCTTTGGTTCTGCATACAAAAGCATCAAAATATTTAACTTTTTGAGCTGATTTTCTAGTAGAAGTTTTCGGTGCTCCTTGAAAGAATTGTTCTACTTCTTTTGTCTTACCAATGTCTGTTAAAAACTTGTCTTTTTCGGATTTTTTTTTCAATGTTCAAGTCCTTCTTAATTGCTTTTGGAACAGTGTGATGATGAACTTCCAGGTATTTTGCAATTTTTTTGCAAGTTCATATTGGATAATTTGAAAAGTTTTAATTATTTGTTCTTGTGCTTTTTTCGTTTTCCGTTTTGACCGAAACAAAGCCTCAGTTAGCCGAGCGCATCCGTACTGTAATGTATCAGCTGTTCGTTTTTGGCTTATGAGAAACAATGCAAAAGCTTAGCGAAATTTAACGTACTGTAACCGGAACGTACCATTCTGTATAAAATAGAATTTTCTTACATTCTTACGTGACATTTGTCTGCTTGTTTGTTTTATGATTTCAGGGTATTTTTGCTTTTTTAATGGTACTTTTTTTTATATATTTTAATACGCAAAAGAAAAATAAAACAACTTTTAGTACTTTGCGTGTTAATTTATTTTTCTTCACGAATTTTTTAAATACAGTTTTGCGAACTATTGTGTCTATTTTAAACTTATACTATGTTTTATTCTGATTACTGTTGTTTCTTTTTTCGCTATACTTGCTAGAAACGCAATTACCACTATAATAATTATTTCCGCCTTAAAATTGCAAAACTGGAGACTTTTAAGCGTCTTGCACATACGCTTTGTATATACATTGTGTATAATAAATGTGAAATATGTAAAGATTAAAATTGTATTCAAATCTATTAATTAATATTAATTGATTTGTATACATACATAAACACATATATCAAATAAACTATAATTTGTTTATTATATTTTATTTATAAATGCTAGAGAATAAATATAACATATTAATATACATAAATAAATATACAAAATATTTTCTGATATCATTAGGTACTTTTTCTTCGTAATAAAAAACCATTTGTAAAATTGTAATACCCATCACTGTTTTATAATCAGCTGTTTATTTTTATACCAAAATTAAAAAAAAATAAACAAAATAAGTTTTTAAATTTAAGAAATTAAAGTTTCCTTGGTAATTTTTAATAAAATGGATGATGAACATGTAATTTTACTTGTTCAGGCAAAGGTTTAAATCAATAAACAAGTCTTCTATATCCTTTGAAAAAAGCACAGGCTTGTTTGAAAAATATTTTTTTTAATTGCTTTATTTACCTATACTAATGCTGTTTTGTTTATGAATGTCAAAAACATATGTTACGTTTTTAATGTTCTATAACTGCACAAACGTGCTTACAGTACGTTCCATTACAGTACGGTTGCATCAGCGCTCGGCTAACGAAGGCTTAATGGTTAGAAATTAATGATTTAGAAAATATAATATGTGACATATTTTTAAAAGTTAATGTGATTAAAAAAGTAAAAATTTTGTGGGCCAAAGATAAGTTCCCGTTTACACAGGGAAACATTAGGAAGGGAAACATCAGGAATTTTCTTTTGTATTTTCCTTCGCGGTCATACAGGGAAACATTGTTGTCGAAAACATTCCAGTTTATATTTTAACTTTTAATTTTATTTAGTACATCATTTATTTTTTTTATTTTTATTCATACAAAGTCAAATATAAAATATAGAGGACAAAGCACGCCGAAAATAAATAAATCAAATGTTAAAAAGCATAGCAAATATAAACTATAAGAATGAAAGCACAAAGCCTGCCTCCTAGAACGGGAAACAAATTTGATATTCTCTTCCCCACCCGTCCCTCTCTACCAAAAAAAATGTTTCCCTTCCCAATGTTTCCCTGTCTAAACGGGGACTAAGTTTCGGCAGAAATAGGTGTAAACTTTTTACAGAAAATGTTAAACTATTTAAATTATTTTTGTGTGTGTAATGATATCTAAGAAAGAAGATCGATGTGATGTCAATGTTATAGAGTTATTTATAAATCGATGCCTATGATATGCATTTCACATATTTTCAGCCAAATACAATCACCTTTGAGGTATGCTCTTGATGGAATTCCACACCTTAGTATGGTTGCTCTTTCGCTACATATAGGTGTTATGAATACATCTAGTTACATGGAGTCAGCCATAATGGGAGATAGCTCTGTTTAGAAAAAACTTAATGTTGTTTTAGACTGGTTACTGGTGAGGCTTTTACGGAAATCACGTAGTGACTATGGTTGTTCTAAAGAGCGAAACAAAAACTTATGGTTTTATAGCTTATGCTCGAAATTGTGTCGGACTTCGGTCAACCAATAACGATTATTGGTGCTGTTGGCTTTTCAACAGAAATAGAAACCAGTAAATTAATGAAATATACTAGTGCTGATGATGGACCTCGTTCAACTATTAAAGTTACAGGGTAATATTGCGCTTCAACAGAGTTAATTTGTTGGTTATTCGAGATACAAAGTTTACGATGTATCTCTCAGCACACCAGATATGATTTTATCGCTGAAGAACTTTATGCATCATAACCAAAAAAGAGTTAAAATAAATACCACGAGTTCTTCAGAAAGTTAGAATTATTGTATGGATTATTGAACCTGGTACGTGTCATGCTTAGATATATGAAAATGACACTTAGAGGTGATGACTGGGCATTAGAAACTCAAGCGCGCTGCAAGTTCACCGACATATTATGACACTCGGTCTCGGTGGTGACATTAATCAAATCACATGCTGGCCAAATCCAATCATTGATGTTAAGTTTTAATAAAAAGTTGGCTTAACATCAGTATCAACTTAAGCAAGTAAAAGGATATTTAAGCATCTCTAATCCAAAAACGAAAAAAAAATAAATAAATTGGAAATGACATAAATATTTAAATAGCGAGTAAACAAGAATGAAATACAACCTTTTAGACCTTTGTTTGTATAAAAACAATATCCTTAAATGTAAATACTTCTATTAATTTTTTTAAAGAAATTTTCTTAAAATTAATATCCGAAAACAGTTTTTACAATTCCAGAAACAAAAAAGAAAACGAAAACAAATATTACTTAAAATTTTTCTATTTAAATTCCATTAAAATGCGTAAAGAAATCCTTTAGTCAAATATTCATTTACATGATAATAAATCCCCAAAGTCCTTGTTAACTTACAACCACAAAAAGTATTTTGAATTAAAAGTTTTAAACTTTTTTGTGTAATAAATGCAAAAAAATTAAGGAATAATTAAAATAAAACTGAAAAGCTTAAACAAATACTCTTAAGACAGTCATTATTATCCTTAGTTCCCTTAAAATTTTTTATTCGTTTTTTTTTGAATTTTTGCTTTTGCTTATAGTCTACTAATAGTAGCCCCGCTGTCGCAATTTGACGGTAATTTAATACATTCGTACGTATTATTTAAATGTTATTAAGATTGTTCTTAATCTATTTCAAAATCTATTAGAAAGCTAGTGTTGGTCTTTGTGCTTAATTTTTGTTTGAATTTTCATTGTTAAAATGCTATATAATCTGCACACAATGCAATAAATGATTTTTTTCTTATCAAATAATCAGGATAAGGCAAGGATTTAATTTTAGTTTGAAGTTGCTGGTTAAACTAGTACGTTGAAATGAAAATCAAATAAGTTGGGGTTTCTCACTAAATTATTATTACGGCGATGATTGTTTTTCATAGAATTTAAATTGTAAATTAATTTTTTTTACTGGGTGTATAACCGAAAAATGTGGTAGTTTTGTTTTGTGCTTAGATTATATTGTGAAAAATTTTTACAACTCAAATTGATTTAAAATATTGGTAGTATTGCCTTTTTTATCTCTAAGGCAACATGTGGATTCCACGCTAAATGAAAGCACATTTTTTGATGCCAAGAGCAAATCTTAGCTAAGTTAATTTCGGATACCCTATTTTGAAGTGAGATGTATCCCAGGGAAAGCGTTCTGAACCGATGGTAACAAATAGTAGTCAGTCGGGGAAAAGTCTGGACTATAAAGAGAGTGAGGCATAAGTTTCCTACTACTTCTGCCTTAATAATTTTTAGCAGGTATTGCAACGTGTGACCCAGTGCTGTTATGTCCGACAGAATATTACTCTGTCCTTTTTTTTGGACAATGCTCGTTTCAAGCAAATCAGTTGCAACATAACATAAGTAACATAAGTTCCCTAAAATGGCGCAGCGAGATTCCAGCAGCTTATAATAGACATTCTTCATTTAGTCCCACCTGCCGTAAAATTTAGTTTTAGTATCAATGCACTTAGTTGGCTGGGCTTCATGTTATATCAAAAATTATTTCCTTTTATAGTATTCGAGCAGTATTACGACTATACAAGATCATATTTTTATGTCGCTAGGCTTCAATTCATATTGTATCCATTTTTCCCGCTGCTTGCCAACGTTATGAAATTTCCACTTGAGTCAATGAATATGCAAGCTCTTGTTGAATTTGACAACAATCTTCGAGCCATAATGCCTTCAATTCTCAGTCTTAAATTTGTTTTGGCTGACCTGAGAAACCTTTGTCTTTTGTTCAAAAATAACCACTTCTGAACGCACAAAATATCTCTCGCACATGGAAACCGATGGCATACATCATCATAAATTTTGCTGAGATAACGGTCTAGTTCAGCTGAACTTTTTTTTTTTTTTTTATTTGTATTGCAAATCCATATTTGTAATACAATAATACAATTTCTATTTGGGGTCTCAGCACCACTAGGGCATCACAGAGACAAGTTGATAGTATAAGAGGTTAAATACAATGTATTACAGAGAAAAAAAAATATATGAAGAAAAGCAAAGCTTCTCTCCATGTGTCTTTATTGGCACAAAATTCGACATTTACGAATAAAAAAATTTTTGTTTTTTAATCTATAATTGAAAATAATTAAGTGAAAATGAATAACAGATATGGAACCATCAAAATGGCATATAAAATATTAACGACAAAAATAGCAGTCAAAAGGTACGTCATCTATTGTGAATCCCGAATTTTGAATCATACACTAGTCAGCCTCTAGAATGAAAAATATTTTAATGGCAGTTTTAAAACTAATTTTTTTTTTTACATCGGCCTAAAATACAGCTGATTAAGGTTCCGTTTTCAACCCGATCAGATAAAATAAATCTATTTTAAATCTATCTAATTTCTGATATTCTGCCACACTCAATATAATACTATAGACAGACGACAGCGTTTATTTGCATTAGAATCTCACTAATGCAAATTAAAATTTTGCTGTGACAGGCGACAGTTTTGCATTTAGTAAAAATTGTAATTGCACTAGCAATTACAAATCTGAACATGTTGCTACAAGTTGGAATGGCAGAAGGACACTCTGAAATAAGAGAAAGGGAATTGTGCAAATTCGTTGGTTGAATGGTATACATATTTTCATGGAGGTTATACTTCATATGTATGTATATGGTATTTTTTTAAAGGACCGTAAGAGCACTTTTTGGGAAAGTGACGTGCTTACGATGGACGATACCAGTATTAAGGAAAACTTTCGCCTAATCAGAAAGGCATTCCAAAAAATATGTAAAAAAGTTCATCATATCGAATCTATTTTAATTTAAAATTTTTGATTTTTTAATTTTTTGATGCATTTACGTGAAATCTAATACACATTGGAATGGGGATAATTCATAAGTTAATTTGAATTAAGACTTTTAATGCAAATTAACGCTGTCGTCTGTGTATGGTATAAGAACCTTTTTTTATGTCTGATCTTGGAGTATTGCTTGGCAACTATTAGTTAATTTTTTTTTGATAAATATCAAGCTCTAGATATTACTTCTGGAATTAAGGATCCTTTCTTCAAATTATATAATTGTTAACGATAAGAAGTTGCTCTTAAGGATGTTTGGTTAAGGGGTGATTTAAAAGGAAGATCACTAAAAGCTTAAACCTAGGACAGATGTACACGTATCCTCAATTGGCATGTTGTATGCTATTGAGAAACTAAACCTCTTAATTAAAAAACCATAATCCCACTTTTTTTTTAATAAATCGGCAATGTCAAGAACCCAGTCTCTTCAAATTAATTCCTAAGGGACCTCTAGATCGAATTCCCTTCGGAGTTCGGCATAGTGTTCACGTTAAATATCTCGTGTTTAATATGCCCAAACGTAAGACATTGAGAAAGGTAGTGAATCAAGTTTTCACCCCTTTTCCTCGCATGTTCTACATGTCATTTCATTTGACAGTCCGGCTGACTTCCAAAACATCAATTGCTTTGTGTTTGAACAAAACATCATATTTCATAACGCCGCAGTACAATAATTATACAATGTATACCATTTCAAAACGCCGTCGCCAAGTATTTTTAACGCAGTTAGAAAGCAAACAATGTATCGGTTTTATGCATTGTTTCGAAACTTTTCATATGTATGTGTTTTAAATACAGTAGCAATATTGTATACAAACTTTGTATACGAACGTTTTGGAAGTCAGCCTCCCATGTGAGTTAGATGAGTTCTCAACTCCGTATGACTTGTTATTACACTAGTTAATCTGCTAAGTGTTGATCTACTCCTTTTCAGAATGTCCTGTGATTTTTAAAGATTTGGATAACTCCATAATATATTCATAACGTTATCGACAGCAGTATTTTGTCATTTCCTGACGTTGTTCCTCCATCGTCCAAACTTTAATTTTATTTTTGAAACTCTAGAAGGGTTTTGCATTGTCTAAGGACGTGATGTTCAAAAACGATCTTATTTAAGATAATTTCTCGGCTTCTCTATATTATCTCTAGACCTTAACAACTCGCATGAGAATTTTAAGGCTATTTAACTGAAAATTTTCAAAAACTAGCTTTTGTTTTTTAGTTATAACATCATGTTGAATTAAGAAGTAAAAAGTAACTGAACTAATTTTTTTTATTATTACCCAAAGTAAAAAAAAAATTATAATTGTATATTATATGTCAACAAAACAATCTTCAAAAAGGTTGTTAGAATGCTTTTTTGACAATCATGAAATTCGCAGTAATTTTAAATGGCACGGTACTGTATATCATTAAGGCGACAATAAGTTTTAATATTTAATAGATTATAATTCCAACCTTAAAACAATATTAAACATAATAAATAACCGGAATGCAATCAGCATTTCATTTAAATTGTCTAAAAATAATAAAAGCAAAAAGAAAATGAAACATAAAATTACAATTCGCAATACCATAAAATGTTTATTGTTTTTAATTCTGTTGAATTTTATTTTCTATTAATCTCCAGCATCTCAACAATTTGTTTTTCCCCTTTTTTTCTTTTAAGATAAACACAAAATACTTTTTCTGTAAATATATTTTTTCGAACAGCGTTTTCAACACTTTTGTTTTGTTTTGCTTAGATTTTTTTTTATTTTCTTTTCGAATTGCAACAATTTCCGTTTCAAAATAAATTCGAAATATTTAGTTTTTAAACAATTGTATACAGTGTGTTTAATTAAACAGCAATCATCGATGGTATAATTATAGAAATTTATTTTATTTCATGTATTTCATTAAACACATGTTTTCAAAAAAATTTGAAGTATTTGTTATTGTTCATTGCTTTAACTAAATAGTTAAAGGGCGCAAACAAAAAAATTAAGCAGAAAAAACTATATTGAGTTTAAAAGTTCACTTCCTTTCAAGTTATTAACTTGTGTTATTAATTTATTTTTCATTTAATGCTCCACTTTAAATAATAACAAATTATTAGTTGTATTTAATTGTTAAGCCGTAATAAAGGCAGAGTGTTGTTGACAAGATGCGCGCGCTTTGCAAGAGAACCGAAGAATAATTATTCTGGCAAAAACATAAATTTTGGCTTAAGCAGAAATTAAAAAAAACTTTGTATTTTGCAAACAAAAATAACACTTGATTAAAATCTTTTTTTGCTAGATTTTCAATGCGATTTTCAAATAATTTCTTTTAAAAGTTTAGCAGAGAGCGTTAAAAAAACGTTGCAAGGTGCACGGCCGACACAAATCGACTGATTAATGGGCGACGTAAAATCATGCACAACCCAAGAATCTTGGTGAAGTAAACAAAATCAAAAGTACAGATTTTCCGGTAGTTTTTATATTTTTTGCTCGACACATACAATACACACGAAAGCATTCTAAGTGGAAAAATCACTCATTAAAAAAACTCATTTACGAAATAAAAAGCTCAAAGGCTGTTTCATTTTCCAAAGAGAGCAGAAAAGAAAACATTTAAGGGTTGAAGGAAAAATCCACGACAAATACACTCTTGAGCTTGTAAGAACTGTGTGCAGTGTTGTCAACTTTGATATTTTAAAAAGCTTTAAAAACTGAGAAAAAAGTAATTTTTTAAAAAAAGCACTAAGTTTAAAAGTTTTAAATTTTGTCTCTATTTATTTCATAAAATTATAAATTTCAATATAAAATATTGAAAATATTGGACAAATTCCCCACGTTCATATTAGGAGTGTACTTATAAAGCCTCAAATTAATTTCCATATATGAAATTTAATTTCAAATGATACATTACAAATTCAAGTGGCAACTTTAACTTAACAGTTTCCAATTGAATCACTTCTTTGCAAAACAAGGTTAGGTTAGGTTTAGAGATTAAGGGCCGTATTCATAAAAAATATTTTAGGTTTATTGAAGGCTTATTTGACCAATGTCTTTACAACATCTGTCAAATAAGCCTTTAATAAACCTAAAATATTTTTTATGAATACGGCGCTAAAGCTTTAGTTGCCAGCAGGCCCTGCCATATTTGCCGATTTTGTGCTTCAAAATTATTAATTAAAGTGTTAAATTGCCGTTTTACGGATTTTTGCCTTCAAAAAATGTTGGTTTTTTGATAAACACCTAAAACACGATTATTTTATTTGTTTTGTGCAATAATATATGAATACAAAGAATTTTTTTTAAAAATTTGATGAGGTATATTGAAAATTGTTAGCTTAATAATAAATACGAAACTCAGAGCTTTACAAAAGCGAAATTATTTCGATTCTAAATAATTGTATTAGTTTTTGTATTGAATTTGCAGGGCAATTAATAAATAAATGTGATTTTGAACATGTGAAAATCTTTCAATTCGATTAACTCTAACAAAATTAGAAAAAAGAACAAATCTATCTTTTATCGCGATTCTGAAAGAAATTTCCAGCTGCCTTTATAAAGAAACTAAATATCAGACTCTGAATTAATAGTGTTAAAATAAGTAAGTTTTTAAGAAATTTTTAAAAAAAAGTAAAGAAAAAATTTCTACTTAAAATGTGGGGATTATCTCCAATGCTGTTTAAGTTTGTGCAACAATTTATAGCTCTTCCACATTCTTCCGCAAAAGTTTAAAGAATTTTTAATCAAGTTAACCTAAAGAACAGAATTTTGATGTTCTCCGGAGAATTATTGTAACAAAAAGAATTGTTTGTAAATTATTTTTTCTAAAGATTATTTCAAACTGCTTCAAATATCGAAGCCTAAAATGTATTTACAATATATATTTTTTTACAAAAAATTAAAAAAAAAACTTTTTTGTTCCCCAAAAGTATAAATTGTAGATATTTCCTTTAAATTAACTAAAATTTATTTGGAAAAAAATTAGTTTTATTAAACTTTTCTTATATTACATGTTTATAACTTAAGTTAATTCTAGATTGGTTTATTGTATTGAAAATAGGTATTTCTAATATGCTGATATTTTGCAGATTTGTTTAAATTAATGTTCCGATAATACCTATTATTTTTAAATAAACCGCCATTTTTAATCAAAATATTTTACCACTGGCAGCGAAGCGAAGTTTAACAACATATAAAATTAAAAAAAAATCCAAAAATAAAGTTGTTTGAAGAATGAGATATCTGTGGCTTGGAGCTAAAAGGGCCGATGTCAAAATATTTACTTTTGAGAAAATTGGAATTGAACTTCTAACTTTTATAGGTGCTTTCATAGTGACATTGGCCAGCATTTTGTTTATGGAGCTGTTCTGGGTTAAGTATGACTTTAGCTGTTTTACCATAATGAAATAGAGCAAGAAAACAAATCTAATGCAATTATTAACTCAAAAGAGCAGAACAGTGACATTGGCCCTTTTAGCTCCAAGCCAGAGATATATGATTAATACTAAAAAAAAAATTACATAAGCAACATTTCTAAATTTTCAAATAATTATTTTTTAATTTTTTTTTAAGTCAGAAATTTTATCAATATTTCTTAGATTATGTGGAAGATTATTTAATTCAAAACTACCCATGTCTTGGACTCTCTGTTTTGTTGTTTCCAATCTAACTATTCTTAAATTCGCAGAATGCCTTGTATTAAATATTGCTATACCAAGCCGTATATAGGAAAAATTGTTTTACATACGTCCGTGTGTAAAGATATTGTTGAAAAGTTTATCGGTAGATTAAAAACAGTTTTTAGCGCCTTGTTTTGAGATCTTTGCAACGATTTTAACTCATTACTTTTTTATGTCAATATATGATAGGCAAATAGTTTTAGTGGTAATTAATTAGCTTTGTTTCCGGTCTAAATTTATTTTTAAATTTGTAAAGCAGTCCAGAAGCGGATAATCCACCTACAGGTCTATAGATACGTTATTATTAATATCGTCTGGTCACAATACACTTTGAATTATAAACTGTAATGCTGTAAATATAAACCTTGTTTACAAAGAAGATATTTATTTCAGCATGGTATTTGACACCCTCACGTCTCTCCTAAAAATGGTTTGGATATTAATATATTTTTCCTAATTTTTGTAAAGGGTCTGCCAAACAACTATTTTTGTTTCGAAAATGCTATAAAAAAATAGTGTATCTTCGGCTGTGTGGCACGTAGCGCCGTCCTGTTGAAACTAAATGTTACCAATATCCTCCTCTTCAATTTTTGTCAACAAAAATTCGTTCAACATAACGATCCCGATAACGATCGCTATTGACTACGGACACTCCTTGCTATTTTCGAAGAAAAATTGCCCTTGGACAAAAATCTGCACCAAACAGTGACTCGTTTTGGGTGTATCTGCTTTTTAATATAGGCGTGCGTGGGCGTGTGCCCCAAATGAAATAGTTTTGCTTGCTTACATACCCGCCAAGACCAAAATGAACTTCATCTGAAAAGATGATTTTTTTTTGGCAAAATCGGCCGCAATATTTTCCAGCATTGTTCAAGCGTATACACAACTATATTCGTTCAGTGGAAGGATAAAACTAATTATTTGTCAAATAAGACATGAGCTAAGTGTTACCATTTACGAAATAAGCACTAGTTGAAAAAAACGTTAGATGGCGGACCATTTATTTTTAATGCATCTCCATACGAACTAAAAAGATGGTGTAATATTTGACTGTAATTTTTTAAGTATTTAATATGTCCGATTAACTTGAAAACTTGCTTACATGTTAAGTTCTCGTGACAATATAATTTTATAAAAAGTGGGTGCTTTATGTCTCATAAGCCATACATGATATCAATAACTACAAGTACCGAAATATGAAAAATTATATTTAAATTATAATAAATAATAATAAAAATATAATTCACTTATAATTTATTTTTTAAATACTTTCTGCTTCGAAGCAATTATATAAAGCAAAGCAGAAATATCAATTCTTATAATTGTTTTTATTAATAGAAATATTTTTTTTTATTTATTTATATTAATATTTTATTTGAACTTTATATATTAAATTTACTGTAAATCATTTTGATTTTGATTTTGGCTCATGTTCATTTATTTTATTGCTTTGATTTCCTAAAACATTTTGCTAAATTAAATTAAATTGTTATCATTTAAGAATCTTGAAAAACTATTCCGATATTAGCCGAGTGGAATGTATTTTCGAAACCAGCTATAATTTCAACATTATCACTCTTTATTGGTATACTGAAACTAATATTTATGTAACAAATTTATAAATTTAAAAAAATAATAAATAAATTATATATTAATTAAAATAATAGATTAAATGAACTTGAGCCAAAATAAAAATGTTTTACAGTAAATTTATTTTATTTATTTAATTTTATTTATTTTATTTATTTTTATTTATTTTAACCGTTTCACAATGAGTAAATTTTTTTAGTTTATAAAAATAACTTGCACTAAGAAAATGGTTTTCAATGAAAAAAAGTGTAATTTATTATTTGGTATCACCAAAGCACTGAAATTAAAAAAAAAACAACGAGCATTGAATAAAAGGGTTTCCTAAACACAAAATATTTAAAAGCACTAATAATTATATTAAAAGCATCGAATTGATAACACTGACTCTGTGTTACTTGCAAAATGAAATTATGTCTGAAAAGCTTTTAAAAGGATTATTTGAAAGAGATTCGGAGAGCAATATTTGTGAAAACAACTTGTGTGAGATAAAAGCTTTTTATTGTGTGTGTAAGTTTGATTCTGTTTATTATCGTCTCAATTTTTGAACTTCAATTTATTAGAAATTGTTTAGAAATTAATGGTTTTAAACAACGTTTACTGTTGAAATTGGTAGATAAGAAATAATTAAAAAAAATTTAATGAAAACTATTTGATTGCTAGAAAAAAAATGCATAAGAAAATAAATGGTGGCATGTATTTATTTTTAAATCTTTTAAGGTTGAGCCTAATAGACTTTAACTTTAACTTAACTTTTAGTTTTTAAAATAGGTTTTTGGCAATATTTTTGCTTCAAAAACAAAAAATTTTAAATATTCTAGTACCCGAAAAAATTCCATAATTTTTATCTATTACATATAAAAATGGAGCAAAATATAGTTGGTTCTGTCAGTTGTTGAAATATTTAAAACGAAAATCCGGCTGATCTGTTTACAACTGAATTGTCAATTAGTAAGTAAATTGGAACAGGCGTCAACTCATTAGCACCATCTCAAGAAACAAAACAAACAAAATGGCACAACAATTTAGATGTTATAACTGAAACCATTTTGCTTTATTGTTGTAAAGTTGTTTTAACTGTGTGTAAACAACTTTTTTTGCGAAACATGTTTTATATCAGTAAATCATCATAGCCAATCATCGAAAAATTTTTTTTTATAAAAACGTGTTTTAAAAATATTATTTTGATTAAGAAAAACACTGTAGGATGTTTAAGGAAAATATCTAAAATATTTTTTAATACTCTGTGTGTGTGTGTGCTATAGACTCCGAAACTGTAAAACCGATCGGGCTCAAACTTTGGTAAGTTGTTGTACACATACCAGGGAGTGTTTATGGGTGAAAAAAGTGGGCGGGGCCACGCCCATAAAAAATTAGTTATAAGTTTTAGCTACTTTCACTTGACCGATTTTTCTGAAACTTTGCACACATATTGAGCTGTCATGACTAAATAATTTCGTCATAAGAAAAGTGGGCGGGGCCACGCCACTAAAAAAGTTTTAATTTTGAGGTACTTGCACTGAACCGATTTTTCTGAAACTTTGCACACATATTAAGCTGTCATGACTTTATAATTTCGTGATTAAAATAGTGGGCTGGGCCACGCCCATAAAAAATTAGTTAGCAGTTTTAGCTACTTGCACTAGATCGATTTTTCTGAAACTTTGCAAACATACTGAGCTGTCATGACTTTAAACTTTCATCGTTAGAAAAGTGGGCAGTGCCACGCCCATTAAAAAAAGTTATCATTTTGAGGTACTTGCACTGGACCGATTGTTCTGAAACTTTGCACACATATTGAGTTGTCATGACTATACAGTTTCCCATAAGAAAAGGTATCATTTTGAGGTACTTGCACTGGACCGATTTTTCTGAAACTTTGCACACATATTGAGCTGTCATGACTATATAATTTCGTGATTAGAAAAGTGGGCAGTGCCATGCTCATAAAGAAAAAGTTATAGTTTTTAGCCTTGCACATGATATTCGATTAAAATTCATGAAGGGGTGTAGCAACGCGCGCCGGGCTTTTCTAGTATTTACATATTTATTGATTTCGAATTAAATTTCTCTCCTATAGGAATATCTGAAAGTAATGGAATAACAAAACATCTTTTAAACGGGAGTTTAAGTTGTTACACTTCACTCTCTTTGTTTTTTTTACCGTTTGTATCAACACGGTATCATGGCAGAAACACGTTCTTATTTTACTTTTTCTTTTATTACACACTTATGGTTTGCGCTTGTTTAAACTTCCATTGATTATTTGATTAATTTTGTATATGTTAAGTTTTGCTTCTTTCATTTATTTTCATTATCCTTTCTCTTAATTTTCTCCAAAGCAAAATCCAATACAAAATAAGAAAAATTATTTGAAATGAATACGAAATGAATGCTGTTTAAACAAATAAAACTTTGGCATTGGACCTTCTGTTAAGCGGACGGACAATGACCGATGGATTGACTAATGATTTGTGTCAAGTGTTTAAGAGTTTGGGCGCTTTACAAGTTTTTTTCTTTCTTTTTTGTGCTTTCTGCCTATAAAGATTAATTCTTGATTTTATTTTTGCTGTTGTTTATTTTAAAAAAGTTTTGCTTTGTTTCTTTTTTTGATTATCTTTTGTATATACCCGCTTGTTAGCACTTGTTTTTGACGGCTTTTGTCAATATTATTAGCAGATGCTGTAGCAACGAATATCCTTAAGATTTTTGTCAAAGTAGTAGCAACACACTTCCTCAAATCAATACTTGTTAATACTCTTATATATTTATACTTGACTAAACTCAAACCGTCAAAGATTGTTTCGAAATAAAATTATTGACATTTTAACCTAAAAATCGAAAAGAAAAAAAAAAAAAAAAAAAAAAAATAAGATGAGACTAAATTAGAGAAGCCGCAAATACATTCAATATTGTTTTTTGTTTTACGTGAAATGTATTTTTTGTTATACCCACTACCGAAAAGAAAAACAAAATGGAGTGGAGTTATATTAATTTTATCGTTCTGTTTGTATCGCATATAAATACTAGTAAAGGTCAGCATAAATTATATATTAAGTGGATCTTTTTATCATTCTAAGGTATTCAAGTGATGTCCGTCTGTCTGTCTGCCTGGTAAAAGCACAATAGAGCTCGATCAACGATTAACTACGGAATTAAAATTTGACTTTAAATATTTATAAAAAATTTGGTACTTATACTGTGGGAAATTGGTTTAATAAAAATTAAGTTATGTTGAGTCACGGATAGGGTTTGAGAACCGCCCGCCCGGGAATTCCCGGGAATGAACCACTTAATATTTCCGGGAAAATTTTGCTCTTATTCCCGGGAAAACGGGAAATAAAAAGTATGTAGTATAGTAGGAAATATATTTTATTTTATTTTTAATTTCTTATCTGTTTTGGTAAATTTAAAGAATATTTGAATAAAAAGTGAGGTTTTTAATTTGTTAGCGTTTTTTTGTTTGTTAAGTATTTACAACTTTTCTCAAATACGACTAAGTAAAAGAAAAACAAACATCATCGGTCGAAAATATTTCACGCCAAAGTTAACGACTTTCTGAAATTATTTTTAATAAGTGCTTATAAATTTCAAGTGAATTAATTATATACATACATAATTAGTTATTTTCTTGTATATAAATGTTTTTTTAAAACCAGCAGTAGTTTCCGTGGTTCATTTTTATAAATATAATCGTATGTACAAATTCTTTTTAAAAGTGGTCACACAATTTGTAATTATAATTTTTTTTATTTATGAGTGAATTTTTCTTGTAATACTTCTTTTGAAAATTCACTTTGTTTAGAAGCAAAATGTCTGAAGTTTGGAACTATTTTCAAAAAGTAGACAACTCAGCACAATGTAATATTTGCCCGAAAAGGCTAATATTCAAGGGCGGTCTCATACGGCACCTTCTTTTGGTTCAAAAAATAAAATTTAAAAACGAGTGGAGTAGTGTTGCCCAAAAAAGATATTTAAATATCTGTTTACATGGCAATAATTATTTTTATAATTTGGGTTTAGTTTATATTGCCGGAAGATGTAATGCAGAATAAGGGAATTCCCCGGAAGACGATTTTTTAATTCTCGTTTCCCGGGAAAGTAAAAAGACCGGGAAATCCCAAACCATAGTCACGGACAATAAGTTTTTTTTTGTATGAAACTTTAGAATTCTTGTACAAAATTTATAATTTGAGTTCATTTAAATAAAATTGTGTCTTTATCAAAAAATATTTCCTAAAATATAAGCTAGTCCAGCCTAAATTTATTCCTGAAAATAAAAATCAATTTTATTACATTTATCCCGAGGTTTCGTCAATTTTTGTTGACTTTTTTTCAAGGGAGTCTATTAAAAAAACTTTTTTTTAACAAAAATGTTTCTATTACAAAACATATAACAATTAAGACTTACAGTAAATAGACAAGTATTTTTTACAACATTACAAATTTTTTAACAATTAACCGGAATATTTAAGCTTTTATTTTTTTATCTATATATCTATATCTATATATGTATATATAAATAAGTTGCATTGTGTTAGTAATTGATGTTCTCTGATGTTCTCTGATTTTGTTTCAGCAAATTTCATATGAAAGGTGACGTCAAGACCAAGGCTATGGAGTTATAGCCATTTTAGTTGCTCTACAATAAAAGCAATTTATCACTGATTTAAATGAATTGAATTTTTTATTTTCTTCTTTGCACTACGAAGTATGCAGGGGGTTCGCTAGTTTAAATATAAAATTTTCCTATTTGCAACTCTATAACTGTCGTTTAAAACTGGTAACCTTTACTCCCTTGTTTGTATGCGCACTTTTTTTATAAGAATTACCAAATGTTTTAAAAATTGAAAAGACTTTGTCTTTCTATATTCAGTTTTATTAAAATAGAGGACAGGCGCGCCTACCTCTCATGTAAGCGCAATTCTTAATTAAAAGTATCTGCAATTAAAAGAATGCTATACACCATTAGTGGTGGGTGTAAAAAAAATCGGATCTGCCTAATACAACGCTCTTACTTATTTATATTATTTTTTTTAATATCATTTCACTTTCTTGAATTGACAGCCATAATCTGTTTGATTTTTGTGTTGTTCGTGTGTGTGTTCATGGTGAAAATGTATGTAAAGTTATGTTTGATTGTATTTTATTAAGATAAATTGTGTATGTATTTGTATGTGCCTATGAATTTTCCTATTTAACAGTGCTAAATGATTTGAAATTTGTCGTTTGAAAAAAATCCAATACCAATATACTTTTAATATAAACACATACCAACAACACACAGCCATGTGAATAACTGAATTTGTATACTTAATTAATATTTTAACTTTGAATAGGAATTTAAGCAACTTATAAAAAAATTGACGTAAATTTGTGTTCATTTTTTTGCTGACCAGCCAATCTATAAAAAATTATCTCTTCAAGATGGGCATTTATTAACTAAGTGCCCCAGCATTTTTATAAATAAAACCTTAATTTATTTAAAAAAAATTAATTACTTGAATTTGTTCAACAACAGTTGACTGTAAAATTACATTTAAAGAACACGATTTATAAATTAGCAGCGGACATTGTAGATTCATCATTAACAATTATCTTCTTGAGGCCCCTTTTAGGTGTTGTATTTAATGAAAATGTATTTCTATATGACACTGAATTAAATTTAAGAGAAGAGGAGCGTTATTTTTTCAAATAATCCAGTCAATCGGTCTCTAAAATAGTGCAGTTCCTAAAAGTTATTTATTTATGCAAACAGGGCAGCAGCTTTATAAGATTTGGAAGTCATTATGTGTACTGCTGATAAGATACGCCTTAAATGCTTAAAAAAGTTAAACGAAAATTTAATTTCGGGAATTCACTGTCAGTTACAGTATAGATACGACCAAAATTATATATTATATAGAGTGACCCAAAATTATGGAAAGATTTAAAGGGTCTTCCAAAATAATGCAGTTTTTACCATCATGTTATGGATATAGGGTTGCCATCCGTCCTCTTTTCCCCGGACACCGTCCTCTTTTTTAGGGCATCCGGGGCTGTCCTACTTCTTTTTTGGCAAATGTCCGGGGTTGTCCGGCTTTTTGCACCTTCTCTGAAGTTTTTTTTTACATTTAAACTTTAAATCACAGGTCACAAAATGTATAAAAAAAAAGATTTAGGTGCTCGTACAAATAGTTTTCAAAAAGTACAATTTTAAAACTTCTCTGTGTACAAAATTAGTTTTATTATCCTTAATTGTCGCTATTTATCGAAGTGGCCTATTTTAACTTGTCTTTTATTTCAAAAAAGATCGGCAAAGGGGTCTGCTTGTCAGCTGTGTGTAAAAAGTATCTTTTCCAGATATAGAACAAAGTCTTGAACAAAAAATATAGTCAGGGTATATAATTTTGATATGGATTGCCTAGAGTTTTATAAATATTTGACGAGATGCGGTGGTAATATATTGGCTCAAATTGGAAGTGTTGAGAAATATACGTAAAATTTTTAAAAGTGTACATTCCCGATAATGAATGCAATGAATTTTTGTTGTTTTTTTTGGTTTTTTTGTTTTTATTTTCAACCATTAAATCAGAATGATATGTTAAGTTTGTATTTTTGTAAATAAAGTTTTTTTCGTAAAAACAAGTTTTGTTTTTGTATTTTAAACGGCGTCGTTAATTTTATTAAATTTAATTTTTTTAATGTGTCCTCTTTTTTTTTGGCAATTGTCCTTCATTTTTTTTGCTGGCGTCCTCTTTTTTTAAAAATATTAATGGCAACCCTAAATGGACATTACTTACAATTATTTGGTGCAGCTTTGACCAAAACTTGTTTGAGATATCAATAATTTGAAACTTTACTTGATATTTTCTTTGAAAAAAAATATTTTTTTGGCAATATCTTTGTTATAGTTATAGGCAAAAATAATTAAAAACTATATATAGGTCAAATTTAATAATTCAAAAAACCATATCCTCTCAATGTTGATATGGCTCGACCAGCAGAATACGGTTGATTATGAAAAAAAGTTTAGATGCAATATGGTGGTCTAAATAAAGTGGCCCTTAATTTTTTTTGAACCCCATCAATATGGATATCAAAAAAGGGCTTGACTAGTAAAGTACAACTTTCTATATACAAATTCAAAATCAGAGATGGCGTCGGATATACTAAAATAAAAAGCCGTATAAAAATAAATCTAAAATTTAGGCTAAAGTACGATGTGGTCACAATATCTATACTCATGATGCTGAAAGATATTAACAGATTCAGCGCGGCCGAATATTTCACTCTTACTTATTTCATTTGTCTTCTTCTGAAAAAAAAATTTAAAATAGCAAATCAAGCAGTTCCTTTCTGCATTTCAAACAACAAATTAAAAATGTTGATTTTATTTTTTCATTAAAAATGGAAAATCGTTCTTCTATCTGTGATTTTCTCCTTTTGAATTAAAAAATCATTTCAAATTGTTTTTTTTCTAAAATTTCTTTCTGAATTTAAAGAACAAAATTAAAATTTTTGACCAATATTTTCTTAGTTGCTGTAGAATAATTTTTTTAAATTTAAGTTTCATAAGATTCATAAATTACGATTCATATAATTTTGAGCCATTTCTTTATGAATCTTGAATTTAGTTTATTATTATTTTTTCTTTTTATTTCTTTAATTGAACAAATGTAACATTTGATGTGATTTTATATTTTTTTAATTAGCTTGATTCTTTATTTTCTATTCAAATTGGTTGCTAAGCTAAGATTTGTCTAACGTTATCTTAAAATTAGGTCATTGTTGTTATCTTTTAATGTTTCATATGTTTTTCAATAAAATGAAAGAAGTAACATAAAATTGTAATATTTGTTCTTTAGTTTACAGGATTTGTTTTTTAACATTTGAAGTTAATAAAAGCTTTATTTAAAGCTTATAGTAAAAATCACTCAATATTCTATCACTGAAAGTTTCATAACGGAAAAAAAGAGTATGAGAAAGAGAGGACAAGAGAGGAAAAAACTCAATCAAACTTGAATTTACAGTAAATATAATTTGTGGATTTTTTAATAAAAGCTTGGTGTAAATTAGTTACTTTTTCTAAATATAATAACATTTTTAAAAATTATAAAATTTTACATTTTTGTAGTTTTTTTTTTTAAGAAAAGATTGAAAGTACTGTGTGAATGCAAAGTTTATTACTGAAAATATAAAAATTTTTAATAAAAAAATGTAATCTCTTAACTTCTGATCTTAACGGAACGAAATGATGTCATATAGACTCCACTTTACTGTTTGCGTGCAGTGAACTGCCACGTTAACCAATAGAAGAAACAAAGAAAAAAAAAGAAAATTAAAAATTTAACCACATAAATAAAATAATAATTCATTAAGTGTTTGATATTTAAAATAAAAACTTTGAATGTGAGTTGTTAAGCTCGCAACTCCAGTGTAGCATATATTAGTGTTAAGTATTGAGATTATTTTCTAGTTTTTGATAACTTTCAATACAAAGCTCTGTAAGGTGTTACAGTTATTTGTTGAAAAGGCGTATACGTAATTTTTAAAACTTGCAAACAAATTAATCAGCTCTGGCTTTGAATTTCTTGTAGAAATAAAATTTTCTTGTATTACTTCATCCGGAATAAAGTATTGCTTGAATGTTGGCAGAAACATTTCAGACACATGTTTTTCACATTAAAAGCAGAATGCTTCTTAAGCCTTTAGACAGCATTGGTCTAACATTTGACTTGTTACATTTGCAATCCATATAATACATATTTGCCATATTTTTGTGAAAATTATCATGTAACAGATGGTTTTTAGTTTTTGCTGTCACATTCTTTTTCTTTACAATTTCTCAAATTAAGTGCAAGCAATTATATGTTGCTTTTTGTTTTTTTTATAAATTTTTTTTAAATTCAAAAATTTTATTATTTTGAAAAACAATTTTTTTTGTACTTTAGCTTTATCAGGAATAAAACTAGAATTTATCCATAGAAATTCATGCAATAAGATTTATTTTATTTCTTTTACATACAGCTTTAAGATAAAATACAAAAACCGGTAATTATTCGTTGCTTCCTTTTTTTGTTAGTTTTTGAATTAAAAAATTTTTTTATTAAACCAAAATAAAATTTTTTTTCAAGTTGTTTCTCAATAAATCCAAATCTGATGGTTAAATCAAAAAAAGGATATTAGAGGCATAAAGCTGGCATAATTAAAAGATTTCTGATTTACGAAAATATTCTTCAGAAATCTCAAATTGTAACAAACCGTACCATAGTATTTGAAATGATGTTGATTTTTGCAGTTAGGTGACTATAACGGATAAAAAAAAATGTATTAATTACTTTAGGAGTTTTTACTTCTTGCATGGTGTTATTTATTGATTACTAGAAAAGCCCGGCGCGCGTTGCTACGTCCCTTAATGAATAAAAAGCATTCTGAATTTTAATTGAATATAAAATGCACGAATTTGTACAATCATGAGAGTTCAATATGTGTCTGCAAAGTTTCAGAAAAATCCGTCAAGTCCAAAAGATTAAAAATTTTAACTTTTTTTTATGGGCGTGGCACTGCCCAATTTTCTAATTACGAAACTGTATAGTTATAATAGCTCAATATGTGTGCAAAGTTTTAGAAAAATCGGAGCAAGTACCTCAAAATTATAACTTTTTTTATGGGCGTGGCCCATGAGCTGGTGAGAGCTCACCACCCATAAACACTCCCTGGAACAACAACTTGCCAAAGTTTGAGTTCGAATAGTTTTACAGTTTCAAAGTCTATAGCTAACACACACACACACACAGAAAGTTTCACTTTTATAAATATATAGATTTATTTTAGTATTTTATTAATTTTTTTACAAGTTTTACTTGTAATATCAATCGATTGATGGCTAATGTGACGTCACTCAGGAGAGAGAAGAATTGTAGCAAACATGCGCAATGCATTTTTTTAATTTTATCGTTCTTTATTTCTTCTGTATTAAATATAAAACTTATTTGAAAGCAACTCTTAATTAAGTTTCAAGAATAGCTGGTGGAAGCATTGTAATGCTTATTTTATAATTATATTTTTATTGTTAGGCAACAAAATCGGCTTAGAGCACAAAAAAATCATGCATAATAAATGCACAATTGCAAAGGATTGCTTACAAAATTGCTTTTAGATAAGCAATACTTTTTGATGGACTTCTGTATGTAGATCTTAATATAATAGCAGGCCTAAAATAGAAAACTTAACCAACCTTCTAAATTGTGCAGAAATCTTTTAAAGCGTCAACTCACATATAGTTTCTGTTACTCTTTTATACCAAAGTCAATTTGTATCAACAAAGTTTAAAATTTTGTTAAAATTTTTAACTATAGTTGTATTTAAAGTAATTTGAGCTTGGATAGACAAATATATGGATAGAAAAAATTTTAAAAACACAGGGTAGACCAAGAGTCATTATGAGATTAACAAGGATTTTAATGTCAGAATTGAATATTGCACCGTAAAAGATTTGTTTCGAACCCGTAGACAATGTTTAATTTGCACTGCGAAAAATGATGAACTTGTAAAGCAAAAACTTAATGAAGAATAAGAGATATCCACTAGAAGGCGTTCTGTTATACCAGAAATTGCTAGCTAATTGCTTGCTAAATTTTTCAAGTAAATTTTAATAGTTGGCCAGATATGAAATCAATTTTATTGAAAATCTGATTATGAATTATTTATTTATAGAAATATATTAACGAAGAAGCAGAACTATGGGTTGTGAAAATCTAAAAATCTAGCATCCTTTCTTTAATTCTAATTGCACCTCACTAGGTCTACAGTATGGTTCGGTATTACATCTGAACATTTTAATGCGCCTTACTTTTTCGAAAATGAAAATGGACGTGCTGCAATCTTAAATGAAGCGCGGTATAGCTATATGTTTAAACATTTTTTGAAAACATACAAAAGGTATGACTTCGGCAGGATAGCACCAATCAATACTGTCCGAGAAACAATAGCAATTTTTAGTCAAATTTTTGGAGAGCGAATAATTTACAAAAATCCGGAAATTAATTAGACATCGCGTTCGCTAGACTTATAAGAACTGGACTATTTTTGTTATTATTTTTTTGGGTTATTTGAAGGAGCGATTTTATGTGAACAAGCCCAAGGCATTCCTTTAACACAAGGGCAACATTGTTGCAGAAATTCGGGCGCTAGGGTAAAAACTTTTGTAAGAGGTTATGGAAAATGTTCTCAAATAAACCCTTTGTTACAAGCTGAAAGCGGGTGCCAGTTAAGTGACAAAAAATTAAGAGTGAACCAATTTAAACTTGTAGTCTAAAAACTATTTGGGCAAAAAGGTTATTAAATGTTTAAGCCCCATGGTGACTTTTGGCCTACCCTGTATATTACGTATATGTACATCCACACTTGGTTGCAGGTCATATTCACAGTCAGTATTTAGTTTCGTATCATCAGCTAATCGGGAAGGTGTCTAATTAGCCTTGAATTGATTTATTTGTGCAGGGATGGATAATAAAATTTTTTACGGTTAAAAAAAATTTGTAATTTTTTTTTTCTAGTATTTTCATTAAGGCAAATGTTATTTTTAAACCTGATTTAAAGCCCCCTTCAATACGAATTTACCTTTACCGTTAACATCTACGAAAAACTGCTTTATTGTAGCAATTCTACATTGCATATACATACCTGTAGGACAATGCCTAAATTAAGAAAAAAAAATTATAATTATGGATTATTTTAATGACAAAAATTTTGTATTCTATACCTTTAAACTACAATTAAAAAGTTTTTTGTTCAATTATGATGTTGCCTAAGGTTCTAAAGTATTATTTTCGCTTTACGCTACATTTAAATATCACAGCACAAGGAAAAAGTCTTTTAAGGAACAGATATTTTGGGGAAATAAAAATAAATGATTTCTCCTGCTTTTCTTTACAACTTAAACACTTGTAAAATTTTATTTTTACACTTTCTTTGGCTTTAATTGTATTATTTTATCTGTCATTTACAATGTGTTATAACACCCACTTTACTTTTTGTTTGAGTTATTTAGCCAAGTAAATAGATACCAGACATCTACAAACAGTCTGTAGAAATCAGCCAAAATGAGAATTGAAATTTTTATGATTTGCACCACATTTCTACAAACACATTTTGTTGACATGTAAATGTGTAAGACAAATAAATTTTCTTTATAAGTATTGGTGTTTTTAAAAACTTCTTGCTGCCTTTAACGTATAAAAGACCTCTTAAGGCGTGCATAAATATAAGTGCTTAAAATATTAAAATTTATACTGGGACTAAGTACACAAAAATATTAATTTTACGTCTTTTTAATTCATCTCTAATTCTATGCTTTGGTTGGAGGATAAACAATAGGAAATTTTAAATTGAGTATTTTTTTTTCATTTGGTATGATGGTTGTAAACTCTTTAGGGGGTTTCTTGCTGCTGTTGTTGTTATTGTGATAATGGCATTATCGCATTGGCAATAAAAGTCCCTGAGGATGTGACTACTCACCAAGGCCATAAGAAAAAATTATTTCCATTGTTGCTTTTGTTGTTGTTGTAATTAACGCTTAAAAATTCCATGTTAAAGCTCTTAGTTGATAATAAATGCCGTTTTCATATCTTTAGGTTGTGCTTAAGACATTTTGTGATACAAGTAAGATGTAAAAAATTTTATAATAAGTATAATCACATTTAAATAAATTTATGTTAAACAATGTAATAGATTTATTAATAATAAGCAAAAAGATTTACTTCGTTTTAATTGTTTTAACAAATCAACTTTTGGGAAAGATACAATTTAACAAATTTGTTTTGAATTGATTATAAGTGGTGTGATAGCTTTTTTATTATAATTCGCAGAAAGAGAAGTAGGATGAGAGTTAACAGCGGCTATGGGTTTTAATATTTTGCGTGAATGTCAGAAATAACTAGACAGTTACAACCATGGAACAATCATCAGGTAGCCTTACTAAAACAGCTGATTTTTTTTCTACCTTAAGGTTTAACAAAAATTAATATATGTATTGTTTATATATGTATATATTCTACCGCAAAAAAAAAACACACACATATTTGCTTTTTGACATTTCAGTTGTCGTTTTCTAACAACAAAATGCATGTAGAATTTTGTTGTTGCAGAACTGAGGCTACCTGATGATTGTACCATGGTTACAACTCCACAAATGAACACCTCCCAAACAGAGATGCCAATTTTGCGCTTTTTTTTTTGCTAGATTTACAATCTTTTGTTAAGCGTACTAGATGAGTGAGGGGGTTTCCCTTAAAAGTAAAATTATCGAAATGATGTAATTTTTTTCACCAATATTTAATAATTAAAAATAATTAAGTACTATTGTGCTTTTTTGTTTAAAACGTACCTTGAAATGTATGGCTTCTTAAGTTAAGTATCAACAAACAAAATGCTCGGAAAAGATTCAAAGATCCTCAGTTATCCGATAATAAATGTTTTATTAAAGATGTTGGTTAAAACTTACTACTATTACAAAAAAAAAACACACACACCTTCTTTTGCGAAAATATTATAAAACTACAAAAGTTTATTCATAGATTTCCATACAATAGTAAACATTATAAAGGCTGTCTAAATTTTAAGATTTAATGGATAATCTGAATCGCTATAAGAAGATGATCCGAAGCTTTTTGTGGTAGAAAATTATGATTAAGACATAGAGATTATGTGGATTCAACAGGATGACACATCATACCCTCATCAAACGTTCTAATGTCGCATTATTTTTCATAGAAAATATGTCAATTGCGCACCAAGAACGTGTAGTTTGACACCTTTAGACTAATTGTTCTTGTAAGAGTTTTTAAAATCAATAATGTGCGGCAATAATCCCACAACAGTTTAAGAGTTTAATAACATCCTTATCGAGCAGATATCCATGACTGAAAACAATTTATTAAGAAACGGGATTAAGAATTTTTAATTAAAATTATAACTCACATTTGGACACCCTTTATTTGTCTTACATATTAAAAGTATGCCAAAGGAATTTGGTGTTTTTATTTCTGCTTTGTTAAAAACTAAAATTATTAATAAGAAATCATATACACTCGTGATGAAGCCTTAAAATTATTTCTCAGCTGGTTTAAAAAAAAATAAATTTTTATTAAAAAGTTTACGAAAAGCAAAAAAAAATGTTATAGCTTTCTAGCGCATTTTGAGTAAATTCTTCTCGCCTTTTGGTTATAAATTGTTAACACAACTGCTCTTATAAACGGTCACCACTGCTGAATGGACAATTTAATAAAATAAAAATTAAGCCATAACAACACTGAGCATATTACAAAATTCCACTTTTTTGCTACCATTTACACAAGGTATAATGGTAATGGTTTTGCTATTTTTAATGATGGCTCGAAGTTGAGGGCACTTTAGTGGGGGTCTACATTGAGGATCTGAATATCAGAAAGTCGTATAGACTTCCCGACGATAGCAGTGTATTTCAGGCCAAAATCCTAGGGATCTTGAGGGTCGTGGAATTGTTAAGGGGCAACATCGCTAGGGACTCGGAGGTCACTATATACGTGGATAGCTAGGCGGTTTTTAAGTGAACTCCAATGGTCCAATGGTAGATGGCTTTAGGAGAGCTTTGGGAAGAATCCTAGAGAAATATAGGGTGAGGCTATGCTGGGTGCCGGGTCACTGAGACATTAACAGCAATGATATAGCTGATGAGTTCGCGACACTACGCTCGGAAATGGTGGATCCTCATGGTAGAATTATGTTTCAAGAAAATCTGAAAATGGTTTCTAAGCGGGTCGAATTGGGTCTGGAGTAAGCGAAAGAACTGCAGGGTATCGAGGACGCTTTGGCCGATGCTCAGAAAGTCCAATTCAGATTTACTGTTGGACGGAGGTAGGGTCTTTGTAAGAACTATGATAGGTATCATTAAGGGTCACTGTATGATAGACAGGGTGACGGTTATCATGGGATCGGACCTGCCAGATGTGTACAGGTTGAATAAGGATCGAGAAGAGTTGGAGACAGTTGAGCACATTCTGTGCTTGGTAGTAAATTCCTAGGCGAATTTGATGAAGCTTATTGCACTATTGACATGAAATATCATTGACTTTGTACTACTTTAGAATTTTTTTGCTGGGCTTTGTCAAATTATTTATGCAGGTCGTATCTGACCATATATTTCATAAGCATGTTTATAGGTTTATTAAAAAATAAAACTTATTAGCATAAAAGTAAATATCGGTGGTCACAGGTAGAAAGGACCTAACTTAAATAATTGTAACTTTAGAGGAAACAGGCAAAAAAGTAATAGAAACTGCATTGTCATAATGTTACTACTTTTGAAAAATTGCTAGTAAAATTCTAATTCTTTAAGACGATTCCGTTAAATTTTTCAGTGTAGGTGTATTTGTGTGAAATATATTAGAATCACTGAAAAATTCAAATTCGTAAAAAATACGAGTTATGGCCTTTCTAATTGTGACCATCCATATGTTAATATTAAAAGAAGAAGAGAATGTTTTTTGTTATTACCGGAATGTGCAGAGATAAGAATGTACGTTAATTAGGGTTATCGACTCGGTTTTACAACCGGTGGAAAACCCGAGTTTTTCCACTTTTTGCTAACGATTTTTTCTAAATGTTGATTTTTTGAATATCGAATACACCGGTTTTTTTATCCGAAAAAGCCGGGTTTTTTATATTTTTAAGCTTATTTTCATATATCTTTGTAACCAATCGTACCATAGTATATTGAGTACGCGAAAAGTTTCCAAAAATCAGAAAATAAAAACTATTAAATATTGTTCAATAATATTGTAAGAAATCTATTTGTTGTTTTAAAAACAAATGCAAAATAAGAAAAATAATTGAGCTTAAATACTATTTTTTTTATAGGATATAAAACTTACGTTAAAAGTTAAAGCTAATTGAAGCATAAACTTAGCTGATCGATCAATATTAGGTAAAGAGTGTAGTTACAATAAAGAAAACCCAATAATCCCACCTTCCAGATCCCAATTTTAATTACTGGCATTGAGTGTCTGTCAACTTAAATTTCAATTAAACCATCGAACAAAATAGTTTATGCCTATATTTGTATGTCTGCCAGGGGTATAAGAAAGAATTTTTAAAATTAAATTTTAAAGATTTTCTTCCTAGCCTTTAAAATGTGTTTCAAATTACAAAAATCATTTCAAACAAAATACGTTAGTGCATATTAGTTTAAAAGATCTATTTAACATTTTAAAAATGTACAGAAGGACATACAAAAATTTATAGCAGCCTTATAAAAAGTCTTATTTATTTATGTATTAATTTATTGTATTTATTTATTTAACTAGTAGAGAGTACCTTTTGTCCTAAATTCAACTAATTAAAACCAAATTAGTCAACTGCATTCATGTCAGTTAATGCGTTATTGCGTAATTTTGCAGCCAAACGTATATAAACTGTAAAAATTTCATATTTAGATAGGGTTTTTATTATAATCTTTTTGAACAATATATTTTAATTTTTTCTGTAAATATTATATTTTATTTATTCGAACCGGTTAACCGGTTTTTTCTCTTAATTTTCAAAATAGCAACCGGTTTTTTTAAATTCTAAATTTCAAACTATTTGAAAACCGGTTTCTTAAAAAAGTCGAATAATCGATCACCCTAACGTTAATGCAAATACTATATATGCCAAACGTAGCACAACACCTTATTTGCTGTTTCTTTAAGATTGAATTTGAGTGTGTTCCTGCGGTTAAGTAAAATTCCTATAAAACAATTCACCGCAAATAAATAAGATTGACGAAGATGGCGTGATGATGAAATAAGCAATGATGTGATTGCAAACAAAGAATGTAAAGTGGCTTTGAAATTAATTTATGTACAACAACCAGAGTTGTTTTTGTTTTTCATATGTACACGCGTACACCTATAAATATTCATAAAACGTTGCTTTGTGTATGTGAAATATCAGTCAATTAGTATATACGTATGTATGTACGTATTTATTTGCATATACTTGTCAGCTGGTTTTATTTATTTTTCACAATAAAAACAAGGATTAGAACTTAAAACTTTTCTATTGCTTTCAATTAATAAAAATATTAAAGAACGGCGAGAAAAGAGATTGTTTGGAGCATTAAGTTAAATATTTTAAACGTGCTTTGCCTAAAGTTTATTTCTTTCGTTATTTGTTCATCATTCTGTTTTCAATTGAGGTTGGTAGTTTCTTGTATTGTTATTTTACTCTCTGATATACTTGTTCCCTTTACTCATCATATTAATCTTTTCAAATAATATATCAAAATATTTAAAATTTATATACCCACCAAAAACCTTCATAACCATAAAGCGCTTCTTGAATCTCTTACTTAGTGCTTACCGGCTTATAGGAGCGCTTCTAAAAGACATACTTTGTAGAGGCGGTGTCTCACTTTAAGATCCCTTTAATGCAGTTCATATTCGCTAATTGCATACGCAATCGCAGAATTTTTATCAAGAATTGCTTAAACAAATTTTTTTCTTGCGCACTGCGCTAAAACAGATATCAGCAAGTATGAGAGAAATATAAAAAAAATACTATTAAAATAAATAAGTCTCCTTTTTTTCAACTGTAGTATAGACGATACATTTTGTTGTGCTTCATGTGCAATTAATTTAGGCATTAGCAGGGATGCAATACGGTAAAAGAATAAAATCTGTACTTTTTACAAAATTTGCATTTTTTTGGTTAGATATATTCATCAACCTCTTTGTTTGCGGAATATATGATGTAGCTCGAAAAAGAAATATGGAAAAGGAAAGTTTTCTGAATTTGTTTTTATTCACAAAATAGAGGCATTTCTTAAGATTTGAAAAATGTACAATACTAAATCGGAAAAAGTGAAATAGTTATATAATAAAAGCAAGCCCAGATAAAATATATATATTTTTTTAATTTTTATAAAATTAATGTTAGGCTGCTGAACATAATTTTTGGATATTTAAGTGTTTAATTATTGCGTCGAAATACACAAAACATTTAAATTGGTTTGAAAAAAACTGCGATTTGAATAATTTAAATTTAATAAAATGCAGACGACTTGACAACCACTAGTTTCTATTAAGTGATAATTTATCATACATTTTATTTCTGTTGACTATTTATTAATTTTTTTTTTTTAACTTTTTTTTTATCAAACGAAGACATTTCGTCTTTTAGCGGTAATTTAAGATTACAAGTTTTACGTATTTTCTTTAAAATCGATATAGAGACAAACGTGCATTGTATACAAAATTTTAATGCAATTCATTCTTTAGTGTACAGTTAGTTGAGCTCTTACTGCCATATATTATTAAGATATATCATATATAACATCAGAGAAGGAAATTTATTCTTATTTAGTTGTAGTCAATCCTTTTTAACGTTTTTATGTCGCTGTACTCTTTTTTATTTTATTTTACTGAACTGCATGTTCGTGATCAGTTGAGAAGCAAATGTTTTACTTTCACAATTGAATCCGGTTGGTGGCACTAATTCCAATAAAAATTGCAGACTAGATTTGAATTCCGAATTCCTACTACATATAAATATATGTGTACATACTTACATAAGCCTTCTTTTGATGCATTAAATTAAATACAATAAACTTTCTCCAGTTTGAGCACACGCAAAGAAATACCATGGCTACGACATGATCACGACGGTCATATTATAATTTCTATAACAATATTTGGTTGTCGAAAACAAGTAATAATTATTTTTGTTTCATTTCATCATATATTTTGTCACGATAATCAAGCATTTGTTTGAATTGTATCATTTAATGTTTACTTTTCGTAAAAATTTAAAAATGGTTATCATTTAAAAATAGTATGATTTAAGAAAAGATTATTTTCAAAAGCATTAAAAATCAAAAATAATCATTAAATAATAGGTGTGACAACAGTATGATTACAAATTAATCAAGCTGTGATTTGTTTTAATAATAATTTGATTTCAGCTGTTCTTCTTCTTGCTCAATAAATTTTTATTATTTAAAATGTTTGAGATGTCAAAAAAATTAACAAAAATTTTGAAAAAATTGGAGAAACTTGAAAATCAACAAGAAAATGTAAAAAAATATTGATATAAAAATGGAAATTAAATTGGTAAGTAAAATCAATATGTGAATGTTACAGCAAAAGCCAATAATTTGTCGTACAAAAGCAAAGATTGTCGATTTCTATTGTAGTCATATGTATGATTATTGAATGATACTTTAATTAAACATAATAATGATAACTGGTAACCTTTATATGTTTTAACAATAATCATACAATTCAATCATGTTGCTCTTCGATTATGGTTACCACAACCATATTTTTTCTTTGCGTGCAGGATAATACCTGGCAGACCTGTTAGATTAAAATTAAAATTTAATACTATCGTACTTTTTTTAAAAAATACCGCAGTACCTCTGCGAGATTGTTAGCACCTTATCCTCTTTATTAGTAACACTAGGAAAAAATAACTTACTAAAGGATATATATCAATCATAACAATTCTTTTCCAATTGGGGTCAACCTATTGTTGCCCGGAGGCTAAAATTTCTTGATTTTTTGGACTCAAACCAACACTCCGTTTTTTCCTTTTATGCAAGATTTGCAGTTATTTCAAAACTGAAAGTGGTTCCAATTCAGTTTAAAGAAAACCCGAAATTCTGCAGTAAAAATATTTTGCTCTAAGTCTGTTTAGTAAGTATTACCAGAGATATCGTAAAAGGTTTGAAAAAAAATACTACAATATAATGAAAATTTTATATATTAAATATATTAAATATAATATATTTCATTTCAATATGTTTCAAACAAAATTCTTTTTCTTATTGAAATCATTGCGTTTATTTTTATGTAATTAAGATCCTTTGTTTTCTGTAAATCTGCGGTTTGTTTTTTTAATTGGTTATCGCTTTTGAGATTATCTCCAAGTTGAAAATATATGACATGATGATATAAATATATATGAAAGCATATCTCTAAGACCGTTTGAACAATTTGATAAGTGAAAAATCGCAATATAATTATTTTTAAACTGTACTAACCTTGGCTTTTCAATTTCGTCGTAGATACGAGAAAAGTTGTGACATGGAAAAGATTTTATGTCAGGAATTTAAAAATATTTGTTTAATTAAAAACACAAAGGAAAAAAAATATGAAAGAAACTAATCTATTGAGTATATAGAAAAACCATTGAGTAAAAAACGATATCAATTAGTATTTCAGATCCTGCGACTTGAAAATGATCAAAGGTTTTTTTGAATTGGCTTCTGAATGTCTTATAATACTTGTGTCTTGAAAACTATATTTATACCTTAATTTAATTTAAAAAAAATGTTTTTCTATAAAAATAAATCACTAAGTTTGCTTTTCAAGTAAATTTTTTATAAATTACCATTTCATTGCTAAAAAGACTTTTTTGTTAGGGGTTCAGTATTATTTAAAAATCCAATTTTTTTGTCCTGCTGTAGGTATTTTTAATAGAGTTTTATTAAGTAATTTTTGAATTTTTTTAATATATATATTTGCCATGAAAACTTGATCCCATCAATATTTGATTTTTAGTATATTACAATCTTATAATAAATATATTCAAACTTATGTAAAGTAGTCATACCCATACCTTGCTTGTATAAATCAGTTTCAATTATTGATCTACTAGAAGACCTGCAAGAAGCCTGACTGGAATGACTTTGTGTTTTTTACACTACTTATACTTTGGATTTCAATCAATATGTTAAATTTAATACTTCATTAGTTGCTATAAACAAAAACTTGTAAACAACTTAGATAATTCTTTTAACTCATATATTTTTTTTACTAATTTTTTAACGTTTTTTTTCTAGAAAATTCTTAAAATATTTAGTTTCGAAAATGTAATGGACTTACCTGCATAAAATAATGGCAGCAAATTAAAAATGACCAAAAGAGATAATAGATATTTAGACATCTTTTGCAAATCTCGATTAAGTTTTGTAATAGAGTTTGCGGCAGAAAATGTTGTTTGTTGCTCTTGCTGTTGATTGTGTTGTGTTTTTGTTGTTGTAGTAGCAGTTGTATTTGAAAAATTAGTTTTAAAACAGAAATTTTGTCGATGTTGTACATGATTTGGTTGATTTGTAACGAAACAAATTTGTAGTAGTTGTTGTTGTTGTTGTATTCTTGTTTTTGTATATTTCTCATAGTTGTGGCAACATTGTTTAACAACATTTTTTTGGCAGCATTGTGTAGTTTCATTTGGAAATGTTGGAAGATAACTTTCATTGGCGCCTGAGGCTGAGAGTAAATTGTTAAGGATGAAGTTTTTGTTGTTGCTGTTGTAGTTGTTAGGCATTTTTGTGTTGTAGTTGTTTGTGTGGATTTTAAACTCCTCAATTCCTGCATAATCATGTATAGTAACATCATTATAATAATTTGTGTGTTGCAGTTGTATTGTCCTGTTGCTGTTTTGACTGCAAACAGTGTTGCCAATAGCTGTGGGCACATTTTGACGACATTTTTGTTGAAAACTGTTTGAATTACGTAGTTTGCTGTCAAAATTTTTAATGTTTTTGATTTTTCTGTGTATAGCATTAGCTTCCGTTGCCAACTGCTGCTGCTGAAGACCATCGCCAATACCATGACACACAACAACATCATCTGCATGAGTTGGAAATGTAGCTGCCGCTGTTGTTCGTGTCTTGTAGTAAGAACAGTCTTCCTTTTCCGCAGTTGTACCAGGCCATAATTGTTCTTTTTGCTGCTGCTGTTGATGTTGTTGAGAAATGAACACAATTTTTGTATTAATGTCGTCGTTGTGCTTTTTGTTAAAAACGTGTTTTGAATTTTCAGCTTTTTCCAAATTATTTTTGTTTTCTCTCCCGCCGTAAAATGTTTCTGGTCTTGTGTTGTAGTTTTTGCGATTGTTGTCTGTGTATTGTTTGTTGTACGTGTTGCTACTCTTGCTGCTAATATTTCCGCTAGTATTTGATGCTTCTTCTTGCCTACGCTTAACTTCCGTTTTTTTACAAAATATTGAACAGTTTTCTTTATAATGATGTTCAGTACTTGATTGAATCGTTGTTTTCGCTTGTGTTTCTTTTGTAGTTGTAATTGATTTTGTTTTTCTTGTAATTGTTGTTTTGGTTTTTGTATCGATATTATAAAGAAGCTGTGCTGAGGCCATGTTGTGCCCTGCAAAAAATAAAAAAGAAAAAAGAAATAAAACGTCAATAACTAACAAGAATGAATGAATGGAAATAAATACTTATAAGAGGTATAAATATAAGTATTTTTAAGGCTGTTTAGATGTAAAATAAACATTAAAAAAATCAATCTTATAATATTTTCAAAGCATGTAAACAAAAATATATTTTTTCATGAGCAGGCTTAAAGGCAGACATATAAAGAATCAAGTGGTGGGTTATATTCGTGATATTTTCCATATGTCTTGTAAATTTTTAAATGATTTTCTGTTATATGAGTACACCCAAAGAAAAGACTATAACAAAACTAAGGTTAAGTTAAGAGATTTTAGTTATATTTTTATTTTATGGAGACTGCGACGTATAGGTTCTATATTACAACAAAATAAAGGATAATATTTACTAGGAAATTTCCACTAACGAAATATTATGTTAATATTTTATGGGACGTTAGGTCATTCAAATGAAAATAATTTTTGGACACGATTAAGGCGTCAAATTAGAAGCCGTGGTTTCAAAAACTGTTTCTGAAAAAAAACGGTTTGAAACTAACTGAGATATAGGCTCAGAAATACAGCTATTTGGTATTTTGCCTGAAATTTACAAACGAAAATTAATTTTTTTCAGTTTCAATACAACCGAGACAGCTAGTAAAAAGTAGTGTCAAAGAAAAGGCTAAACTATTTAGTCAAATACGACTAACTATGAAAAGAAATTCAATATGGTGTCTAAGATCAAATTGTGAATATAGTAGTTAAAGGTTTGTCCCCTTTAACCCACACAATATTGAAATCAAATGAAATAGATTGAACAGTAGAATACAGGAAACTATTAAAATAGTTTAAAATTCAAGATGGCGTCTGAAATAAAATGACTGACTAATTAGAAATGCCTTTTTAGTTTTAAGTCAGTAATATAATAAATTTTTGGAAAATTTATCATTGTAATGCCTTCTAAATACAGGTATTTTGTTTATCTTTAAATGCTTTTTACTTTTGCCAACTTGTAAGCCCGTTCTTAGTATAGTTCAAAAAAAGGGCGACACGTAATTAAGTAGAAATGTTAATTTATTGTTTAAAATTCGCTATAATAGTAAGAAAAATATCGGTAAATATTTTTTTAAATCAACATATTTTAATATAATAGCAATATAGTTTTAAGATCTGTAATGGAAAAATGCTAGAGCTGCACTCCAGAAATAAGGAGCTCAATTTTTTGAACTGCGTAAAGCTGAAATTTATATAGAGAAATATCAAAGCGGCTGTAGTGTTAAAAAAAAAAGATTTTTAACGCTCTGCAGTATATTAAAAAATATGACACCATACTGAATGATCCACGAGAGAAAAGGACCAGGAAAACATTGAAATAAATAGACCGCATGATAAAGCAACTCTCCAAGGTCAAAGCAAAAAAGTACCTGCGGATATCCAGCGTGAAATTTGTGAAAGATTAAATATTTTTATAAATATTATATTATATTTCTGAGCAAAATTTAGAGAGTGGGCTGAGGAGAATTTGCCTGTTATCTGGAAATTTCAACGGGACAACGCACATATGGGTATTTTACCACTCTAGCTGGACATTTGGTCAAAATTGAAATTAAAGAAATGTAAAACTTTAAGTATGCAGCTCGACAGACAATAAATTTTGCATTGCTTAGTGAATTTTCAACGTTTTAGCTTGAGATTTGTCGTTTTGGGACACTGTTAAAGTCAAGAAGGTTGAGTAAATTGCATAGGTACTTATTGAATTTTTACGGCATTGAGACGTTTACAAAGAATTTACTAACAGGTGCTTATAATAATTTAGAAAAATTCTTTTTAAATTTTTATTTAAAAAAATCAGCAAAACGGTTTTTTTGTTCACTTTTTGAGAAAAAAAAACTTCAAAACGTTTTCCAAAGTGAGGGACATTGCGATCCTCAAAATGTTATACATCACGATAAAATATGAAATCTCTACTATTAGACTGTTTTTTTATTTAAATTATAACTTTTATTTATTACGCTTATCTATCTGCGTAAAACAAGGCATGTGTAATTTTCACTCACGCCTATAACTACCTACGCAGCTGCATTTCAAATGACGTTCTATTATGGAGTAAAATAAGTGTACCTGTTGCAAATAAATCTTAAAAGTATTAAAAACAAAAAAACAATAACAAAAAAGAGATATTCCAAATAATACAGGAATGTAATGTTAAGCCTGTTGAAGAGAAATTGCAATTTTTAGTAAGAACAAGGAAAAGTGCTATATTCGCCCGTGCCGAATCTTATATACCCTTCACAACGTGTAGTCATGCAATAACAATTGTTTGTATCACCATTCATCTCATATGAAATACGTACATACATATACAAAACATCCCATTGCAGAATTATAAATTGAGTTTACGTATGTGTTTCCAAAAAAAAAAAAATTAAATAAAAAAAATATGTATTCAAAACCAAAAAAAAAACAATAAAAAATATTAAAAATTTTTTTTTTAAAATTAAAAAAATTAAAAATAATGTATAAAATAAAAAAAAAATTTTTGGCTCAGCTGGGATTCGATGCCACGTTTACTCTAACCAGTATATATGTATGTTTTTGTTGTAATTGTGAAAAAAACGGGGTGGTCGTGGTTTTTTGCTCATATCTCAGAAAGTTATGGGGCGATTGTGCTGAATTTTAATAGCGATTCATTCCCGGATATTTCCAAAAGATTTATACCATACACAGATCTGGGGAACATATAGTTGCTTTTAAAAGTTGATTTCAACCAACACACGGACAGACGGACAGACGGGCAGACGGACAGACGGTCAGGGCTTAATCGACTCCTCTATTCATAAGCTTTTAGAAAATATATACTTTATGGGGTCGGAAATGAGTAAACGCGGCATCGAATCCCAGCTGAGCCAAAAAAATTTTTTTATATTTTTATTATTTTTTTTTATATTATTTTTTTTAATTTTTTAAAAATTTTTTTGTTTTTAATAAATTTTTTTTATTTTTTTTTTTGGTATTTTTTTTTTTTTTTTTGGAAAAACTCAATTTATAATTCAAATGTTTTGTATACCTATATGTATGTACGTATTTCATATGAGATGAATGGTGATACAAACAATTGTTATTGCATGACTACACGTTGTGAAGGGTATATAAAATTCAGCACGGCCGAATATAACACTTTTACTTGTTTCCCCTAGACTTGATTTTTTAAGCTTTATCAGCCTATGACTATAACACATATTTCTGCCAAGTTTTATTGATCTAAAAGCACTCAATAACTTTTAAGAAGCAATATAAGCTAAAAAACAGTGATGCCCGGCTAGATTGGAAAAATATTTCATAGGGCTTCGTTTGGAACGGCCAATTTAACAAATAAGTTCTTTAAAGATAGTTCCATCAATATTTTGGAGTAGCCATCATCAAGTCCCGACCTAAATCCTATCGAACACCTGTAGGGCAATGTGAAAAAAGAAGTGAGCCTCAAGTATGGTGATTTTTTTCGAAGGAGTTAAAAAAGCATTAGAGGCAACACCAGTAAAGCGATGTCATCTTATAACATCAATGCGAAGGCAATGTAAAGCCGTGTTAAAGCAAAAGCGGCTTGAAACAAAATATTAACGATAAGTATAAATTTTAACATAATATCACACATTTTTCTAATGGTTTTTATCGTTTCTTAGTAGGTGTCGCAGTCAGTTTGAAAAATTTTTGTTTTTTGGGACAAAGTGTTTAGTAATAACAGATTTGTTAAGTTTTTTTTGTTTCTTTTTCATGCCTTTAGAGATTTAAATAACAAGTAATTTGAAATGAATAAACATTATGAAAAATATTTATACATTTTATGAAATTTTAAAGCATTTATAATTAGTTGTCAAAAGCTGCATATATAGATGTTCATGGTTGTGAAGGGTATTGTCGGATACGGCAATGCCATATATATAACACACTTTCTTCTTTTCTTTTGTCAATTTAATAATAAATAATTTTTATACCCTTCACCTGTGGTGCACAAGGGTTTATATAGCTTTGTCATTCCGTTTGTAATTTCTACAATTTTCATTTCCGACCCCATAAAGTATATATTTTCTGAAAGCTTATGAATAGAGGAGTCGATTAAGCCCTGACCGTCTGTCCGTGTGTTGGTTGAAATCAACTTTTAGAAGCAACTACATGTTCCTCAGATCTCTATATGGTATCAATCTCTTGGAAATATCCAGGAATAAATCATGAATCGCTATTGTAATTCAGTACAATCGCCCCATAACTTTCTGAGATATGAGCAAAAAACCACGACCACCTTGTTTTTTTTTTACAATTACAACAACAACCTACATACATACTGGTTAAAGTAAACGTGGCCTCGAATTCCAGCTGAGCCAAAAAAATTTTATTTTATTTTATTTTATTTTATTTTATTTAATATGTTCTTTATTATTTATAATTTTTTTTTAATTTTTTCAAAAAATTTTTTAAAAAAATTTTTAAAAATTTTTTTAACATTTTGTTTTAATTATTTTTTTTATTTTTTATTATTATTTTTTTTTTTTTGTATGTTTTTTACATGTGTGTACGTATTTTATATGAGACTAATGGTGATACAAACAATTGTTATTGCATGACTACACGTTGTGAAGGGTATATAAGATTCGGCACGGCCGAATATAGCACTCTTACTTGTTTTACATTTAGAATGTTTTACTAGATTTATTTAATTTATTTTACGAAAAATTTAATACGCAGTTTGTAGATTGGTAACTGGGCTATCTGAGAAATGTTTTAGTGCAAAGATAGCAATGCACGGACTTAAGTACATACGGAGAAGAAACACCTTACCTTAATGATACAAAGCAGGTTATCACAAAATTTGATTATTGTAGCGTTAATTATAATTGTGTTGGAAAAGAAGAACACCATCTCATATTTACTGAGCACAATCGGTATAAAGGGAGCAACTACTTTTTCAAAATAGATATAACATTTCGTCCGTAACAAGACATTCAAATTTAAAATAACGCTTTTTAAACAATGAGTGTGTTTGAGGTTAATAAAAGCTTTTTGTAATAAACTTTAGCAGACTCTGTTATACCATAATACCAGTATAACAGTTCAAGCAAAGAAGGAAATAATGAAAGCCCACATCATAAACTCAAATCATTTCCCTAAAGCTTTTAGTTAAAGCTTTTAGCTCCGCTAAGGTTAAAGCCTTTGCTAAACAATTTGTTTCTCTGTATATTTATTTCATATATCGTAAAAAATAATATTAAGTAGTGAGATACCCATATATTGTATCTTATATGTTTAACTTTTACATTACGACTTTGGGGATAATATTCTAGTGCTAAACTTTTTCAAATAATTTTTAACTGCCCATAAAAATTATGCATGTAGATGATAAAATGAAAATTGTTTAATAACGATATTGCCGTTAAGGGACCATAAAATTGTACACTTTTTACCTATACATTAATCAATATAAAAATTATATTTTTATGGTTTATTTTTAAGTAAGTCTTCTCTAGTTGCTGATATGCATACATACTTATTTACTTAAAGAAAAATAATTGTTTATGTTTTCTAATAAGAAAAAAGGAATGGTTATGCAACACTAGAGAATATAAAGAAAATTAAATTATTTTCTATGTTTTTCTGTTCATTTAGGTTGATTTAAAAGTGATAGTCTTTGTGAAAGGTTGCAAACTTATTGTTTACTTTTCACGATTAGGGTAAATAAACCATGTGCAAACAAAATTAAAATTGTAAATACGATTGTGCCTAAGAGTGAAACAGTGAAAGAAACAAGTGAAGCAAGCTGCCCACTTTGTGGGTTAATTTAAATCAGACAAATTGAATTTCGTGGTACATAAGTATGATTTTAATTTTTAAAATTAGGCACTGTCACTGGATAACTTTTAGACACAATATTAAATATTATTTTATACTGGAAAATCCACGTGACGAATGATATAACGCCAGGTACATAAATATTAAATAATTTGAATTTTACAATAATAACTTAAAAAAAAACACAAGAAAATAACAGCTACGTTATGTAATATAAAAAAATTCGCTCTGGATAAACGATGTAACGCTAGAAGGTATGGATATCGCCCAAATGTTACAAACTCTTGTAACTTTTACTGATTGTTGCGCAGGAGGTTGACTAGGGAAATTACCGGAAATTAATAAGAAACAATTTTGCTTGCATTCCCTTGAATGAACATATTGATTGTGGTATTCCATGTTTCACGGAAATTTCATTAAGTCTTATTTATAACCTAGAAATAAACATCCAAAACTGTTACTTTTTCTTTTTATGAAATTTTTTAATTTTTTCTTTTTAAACTTCAGTCTAATACGTGCACAGCTAAAATTGTAAAAAAAAAGTTAAAACAAGTTATCAAACCAAAAAGTAAAGGTTTCTTTCTAACGGCTTAATTGCTTTAACATAATTTGGTGTTTAGAAATTGCTTTATTTTTTTCGCCATTCGTTATATAAAGCAAACTTGTTTTGAAACATTTACAATGTTCATAGTTTGTCTTTTATTTTTTGCAGCTCTTTTCTTACCATTTTTTTTTATAGAGTAAAAATTTTTTAAAAATCGGATTTTCATTAAAATGAAATTCGTTATACTGAGATTTGCCTGTATTTAAGGAAACATTGTTTTAATAATGTGAATTGCTTTTAAAAAGCAAAAGCAAAAAAAAAGCTATAGGGATTAAACATTTTTTTTATATAAAAGCCGATCTTAGAATTGATAATTAAAAGAAATGAATTGAATATTTGACACACTTGCAGCACATAATTATTATAAAAATTTTCAATAAAATCGAGCTTTTTTAGAAATCACATTACAACAGCCAACCAATAACAAAGAAACAATAAAAAAATATTTATTATTTTGTCTATCTTTAGTTTTTTTCATAATTTTATTTTGCAATTAACGGCATGAAAAAATTGTGTAACAGCCATTATAATAAAAACAAGTAAAAGTGCTATATTCGGCCGTGCCGAATCTTATATTCCCTTCACAGCGTGTAGTCATGCAATAACAATTGTTTGTATCACCATTCATTCCATATGAAATACGTACATACATATAAAAAAACATAAATATATAAAAATATCGCATTGTAAAATTAACGTATGTATGTTAAAAAAAAAATAAAAAAAAAATTTTAAAAAAAAATTTTAAAAAAGTAATTAAAATATAAATAATAAATATAAAACAAAAAAATAAAAAAAAACTTAAAAAAAAGTAATAATAATATAAATAATATGTATGTATATTAAATAAAAAAAAATAAAAAAAAATATATAAAAAAAAATTTTTTCTGGCTCAGCTGTATGTATGTATGTTGTTGTTGTAATGTTGTTTTTGTGAACAAAAAATCAAGGTCGTCGTGGGTTTTTTCTCATATTTCAGTTGTTTATGTACCGATGTTTCTGATTTTCAATACCGATCTACTCCCGAATATTTCTGATATTTTAATACCTCACCCGGGTCCAAGCGATTTCGGGGGGCTTCAAAAAGTTGATTTCAACATACACACGAACACACGGACAGACTGACAGAGCTTAATCGACTCCCCTATTCATAAGCTTTCAGAAAATATATACTTTATGGGGTCGGGTTTTTATTTTAAGTACATTTTTATTTCATTAGTGTATTTGAAAGAGTATTTTATGTTTAAAAATAATTAATTAATAACTAATTTGTAGGCATTTTTTCCAACATTTTTTTATTTTTTTCCCCCTTAAAAGCTATAGCTCTGAAATTTTTAGGGCGGTTGTGTTGGATTTCAATAGTAATTTGTTAATAAATATTTGAAAAAGATTGATTCTACATATACTTCTGTGAAACATGTGGAGGATTCTAAAGGTTGACTTCAACCAGAAAATATTGACTTTTTGTGATCGAAAATAAATATTGTCGAAATAACAAACGGAATGACAAAGCTTATAATAATATTTGTGCTACAGGTGAAGAGTATATTGCGATATTAAACGTACGTTTCATTTCTTATGAAGTTGTACTTATAAAAGTGAAGACAAAAATAATAAAAAATCTATAGATTTATGTTGTGGCCGATGTTAAAAATAAATATCAATAAAGAAATTCATAAACATTGATCTTAGAAAAAAAACGACCACCACTTCTAAAATTATGCTATACAGGCCCACTTTAACGCCCGCCACCCATAATTTTACATTAATATAATTTCTCGATGAACTAGGATTTTTAAAGAATAAAAAACTTTATATTAAAACTAATATTGACTTGAGTTTATTATCAGAAAATACTTTGACCCGCCTACTTCAACGCCCCCTCTTCTCACGACATTTTAAAGCTCATAAAATCGACAGAATTATATGCATGTATAGTTTAAAAATGTGTTTTATTTTTATAAAATTGTATAATTTCAAAACTAACTGCCTGTTCAACGATGTCGAAAGAAAACACAAGCGAAATTTCATTCGTACAAATACGTTGAAAACAAAAACAAATTTTTAGCTTTTGTTGCTGTTTTCAATATATTTGTACGAATGAAATTTCGCTTGTGTTTTCTTTCGACATCGTTGAACAGGAAGTAAATTTTTGTTTTAAATTCTAAAGTAAAGCATCACATCAACAAGCCAACCGTTTTCAATAAAAAAACCTTTAGTTAAAAAGTTATCAAAAATATTCTACAACGTAAATATTTTAGCTAAGCAGTGATTTAATTTTTTTTTTATTTTATTCGATTTTCCTCAATTTAATACACATTCAATACTGAATAAAAAACCAACTCATTTTGTAATTTAACTTTATTTGATTGGTGCAAAAAAAGGAAATAGTCCTTCGAAATTTTAAACATTTTGAAGGATAAAACTTTTGTAAACATTTAATCACGTAGTTTATAACAAGTAGTCATTTACAACAACAATGATAACAAATATTAGTTTTATTTTAAGTTTTAGCTCCAACATTTTCACAGAATTTCTATGACAATAAAATTTCAAAGCAGATAAAAAAATGTACAAGTTAACTGTCATTGAAACCGTTAAACCGAAAACTAATTGTTGTCGGTTTTATAAGAACGTCGTGACACCCGACACCCACTGAACAATGTTTGACAACTGATTTGTGAAATAACCTGATGGACACATGCATTACTGCCTAATGTGTGCGTGTGTATGCATATATGTGTGTCTGTAGGTAAATATGTGTGGTATGTGTAAATAAATTTGCAAAATAAGCACAAATAAATATAAAGAAAAATTAACAACTAAATAGAATAGCAAATGCAACCCACATGAACTCATAGTATATCGTCATATGATTTCAATGAAGCCCAAAGTACATTGAGCAAATTTTACAGGTGCAGAAAAAAAAATCTCTTACACGAAAAGTTAATCAAAAAATTTTAAAGTTTTTTCCGTTTAAGCTTAGTTTTTGGTGAATTAAGAAGAAAACATATCGTTTTTTTGTTTGTTATAATTTGCAGAGATATGAAACTTACGCCTTTAAGGATTTTTATTTTCTGAAACCAAAAAGATCGTGCTTTAGTTAAAAATTTGGTTTTGACAATTTTAAAAAATTATGTTTTCTTTATCAGTTTATTTTAACTTTACTAAAAAACTTTATAGGTCATCAACAGGCAAAAATTTAATAAAAGAAAATTTTGAATATTAAAAGTAATTTTTATTTACACTCGCGTACACCTCATAATAGACTAGGATTAGTCCAAATACAACCCAAAGATACAAAGATAACAAGGTCGAATTAACCTTGCGGTGTCCTAGGACTAGACCATATAAAACATCTTTGCATAACATAGGAGTAGTCTTAAAACTACTTTTTGCCATTACTCGATGGAATATCTAAACGAAAATATTACAGTGTTTTCAAAACACTGATACAAACATTAAAACACAAAATCTGGTGCATTATATGGTCCAATTCAAATGCAATGGATGACGTAATCTACAATTATCTGCAGGGATGTTACTCATTCTTGTGATCAACCAGATCTTACTACTTCTTTTTTAAAATTGTTTTTGTAGGAATTTCTGCGCTAAGAACATTGTTTTTTCCATTTACATTACATTTTTTTAAAGCAGCCATCGAACAAAAAGTTTATATACATTAAAATAATAATTTTACTCTTTTTTTTATTTTAAACTAGAATAGCCCAAAGCGCGTTGCTACGCCCCTTAATAAATAAAAATGCATTTTGAATTTAAATTGAATTCCAAGTGCAAAAAGCTAAAAATTATAACTTTTTTAATAGGCGTGGCACTGCCCACTTTTCAAATCCCGAAATTGAATAATCATGAAAGCTCACTATGTGTAGGCAAAGTTTCAGACAAATCAGTGAAGCTCAAGCAGCTGAAAATGATAATTTTTTTGTGGGCGTGGCACTGCCCACTTTTCTAAACGCGTAATTGTAAAGTCATGACAGCTCAATATGTGTGCAAAGTTTCAGAAAAATCGGTTCAGTGCAAGTACCTCAAAATTATAACTTTTTTCTATGGGCGTGGCCCCGCCCACTTTTCTAATCACGAAATTATATTATCATGACAGCTCAACATGTGTGCAAAGTTTCAGAAAAATCAGTCAAGTGGAAGTAGCTAAAAATGATAACTAATTTTTTATGGACGTGGCCCCGCCCACTTTTTGCCACTGAAATGTGTACAACAGCTTGCCAAAGTTTGAGTCCGATCGGTTTTACAGTTTCGGAGTCTATAGCTAACACACACACAGAGTTTCTCTTTTATATATAAAGATCAATAGATCATTTACTCAAAATTCAATAATTACAAAACAGTATCTTGTCAGCGCCCATAGGATATTATTGAGGTCACTTGGCAAGGTATTTATAACAATAACAGTATGTGAACAATTTTTAAAATAAAAAAAAATAAAAATTAACAAACATATGTATGCACTATATATTTGTTATTTTACTTAAAAATTAAAGAAAAAAAAAATGTTAAGAAATAAATTCTAAATGATAGTATAACACATGTTTTCGGGACTCAATTCTGAGAATTGTTAATGAAAGTAGACCCAAAAATAAGAACTTCTGCATCATTAGTTTGGTCAAGGTAAATTGTGTAGAGCGCACAACATGCCAACTGAGCATAAGTGCATATCTGTCATGGGTTTGGGCTTTTAATGCCCCTCCTTTTCAACCTAACCTAACCTAAGAAATAATTTGAAGTTAGTAAGTATCGTATAGGGGAATTTGTCACATTTAAGGCTCTTTTCTTTGTCATAACTCGAGAACCACTAGACCGAATAAGCTGAACAAATTTAAAAAAAAAAAAATTACAATTCCCTTAAATTTTTTGGGCAAAAAATATTTTTTTTCTTCATACATTTATTTACAACTGCGAAACTTTTGCTTATGTAGCGAAAAGTTGTATAAACAGATAAAAGGCAGATTATACACTATTATTACAATATAAGCATTTCTAAGTTATAAAGTAAATATTGTTTTAAATATTTCTTAAAATCTGAAAATTTCTGTAGGTTTCTTTTAGCTTCCGGTAACTTATTATATTCTAGACTACCCAACGGCAAATAATTACACTTAGATTGTTAGCGTTTCTTGTATTAAAGACATACTGATTTCTTGAGAATAGAATAGTTTGATGAGCAATATTGTGAATAGATTTATAAACATACAGTAAAATTTGCAATTTATAAGGACCATGTATAGGAAGAATTTTCGTGGTTATATATTTAATCCTTTAATTCCCAGTGGAACATAGGGCCGCAACAAATGCTCTCCATTGTATTCTATCTGTAGACATCGTTTTCATTTCACTCCAAGACACACCATGCTCGTTCAACTCGTTCTCAATTTGGCGTCTCCAAGTATTCGCAGGTTTGCCAGGTCTTCTGGATTCTTGGGGGTTATACTCGTGGTTATATCTTTATATAAATGTATGGTAGAAAAAGTAATTTTTCAAATATTAATATAATAGTCTTCTATTCTCGAGGTATTGATTGTCAACCCCAGTAAAATGGTATTCTGGATCGAGGTATTGATTGTCAACCCCAGTAAAATGGTATTCTGGATCGGTTCAAACGGGATTTTCGGTTCTTTGTTCATTTGGTTTTCCAACAATCTCTATCCAAATAAAAACTTTAAGGTCCCGAAATTAAGTTAATAATAACGACTAAGTATGTTGTTATTTTCTTTTTCAAAAAGTGTAACCGCTCGGGTGAAAACGTTTTACCTCTGTAATACATACTGGATGATAATATTTAGTTACTAATGCAACACTATGTAGTGAAACTATAAATATATAGTCAGATCTTGTAAAGTTTTTGGTTGTCAAAAACGAGTTGTATTAATATAGATTCATTGTACATACTTAGTGTATAGTACATTGTCGATAGTTTAGTATACAATAAAGTTTCCAAAAAGAGAACCTTTATTTGAAATAATGTGATTTGTTCTTGTACAATTCAGCACAGTTACCAGTAAAGTCGAAGTAGTAACTTTTTCGTCACTACTATTTTAAATTAAACTTCCATTTGCTGGCAGCATGACGGCAAGTAATCCCACAGATTGGAGTATGTATGTATGTGTAAATTGCATAGCAACAAAAAAACTTAAATGATACAAATAAATTTCGCACACATGCAATAAACACAATGACAATGTTATATTTAGTTTTTACCATTGCAGCTGGTTTTGTTTCATGATTCTAAGTTTTATGCCAAAATAACAACTTATGTTATACAGGGTGGGCCAAAAGTCACCATGGGGCTTAAGAATTTAATGAAATTTTTTTTAAGTAGGAAAAACAAATGGAGGCCGGAAGCTAAGAGTCACCACCGATATTTACGCTTAGTTACCTACTTTGGTAAATGAAAAAACAAAAAGAATCGAGGAGAAAAGCAAGTATTAGAAAAAGGGTAGATTAAGGAAAGAAATAGAGTAGAAGAAATGAAAAAAAATTTGCAAAAAAATCGTAAAGACTTCATTATGTTTCTACTAAAAACCCGATCCTCATAATGAATCTAGTGATATTCACTAGTTTGCTTTCCGAGATATCAATGAATCTATCGTAGAATCGCTTACAAAAGTACCTTCTCAACGTCATTCATATATCCCTTCAACCGATCCGAGCCCTCACTGAACAATGTGCTGGTATAATCCCAATAGAGGCCATTACACATGACCCATTCAGATGCAGGAGTACCGTTGAGTCTATCGTGTTTACCCTTCAATATAAAGCCCTTGACATATGCCCACTTGAGATACAAGTCCTAATTCGCTTTAAATAATAGCCTATTGGTGACCTTACCATGTTCCTTTCAAATGTCTAAGGTAGAGTCGAACCATCGCTCATGAGTTCATACGAAATTTCGTTGCCGCCAACTATAAAATGTCCTGGTACTCAACACAATCTGATGCTGAAAAACAAAAAGCTCTCAAACATTCTCTAACCAGCCTGGACTGCTTTTTAGGCTTTGAGAACTTCCTGACTATTTACGTTAAGATAAACTCCCGTATCCTTCAATACATGTTCTTTTATGAGATCCGTTGTTTTTGGTTTGGATGGTAAGTATCTCTGCTTAGAACACAAGACAATTACCAGTAAGTTTTAAGGCCCTTTTGATGTTCTTCCCTATTATATAGACACCGGTTTCTGTGCAAATATCCGTTTTTGATCCATCAATTGAAAGTGTAAAGCAAAGTATTAACGAAACACCAGAAACATTTCTTTAAAAAATTATTCTTTATGCAGGAACTAAAACCCGCATATCGGCAAGGCATACATTTTTCTATTAAGTTTCAACATTTAGTCATCAACTTTTTTGAAAATCTGAGTATGAGTGCTAAAGCTAATTTTTATTTGAATGGATTTGGTAATAAGGAGAACTGTAAAGTTCGGAATTCCAAAAATCCAAGAGTCACTTATTATGTGAAAATGTCATTCGGCCTTACTTTATCCAAAATGAAGTTGTTATTACCGCAAGCGTGAATAAAAAGCGGTATCTCTAATGGATATAGTTTTACGTTTGAATACTGATACTTTCAAATCAAATTATTGGAGAATAAATAACCAACAAAATTTCGAAAAATGTTTTGTGAGATTATATAAAGAAGCAAGCCAATATAAATAAGCCTGAGATTTTTGTTGAACTCACGACCAACATTGTTACAGAAATTCGAACGCTACAATCACAAATTTTAAAAAAATATTTTGGTAACTGCTCTAAAGCAAAACTGTTATTGTGAAGGTGAAAATTGCAGTAATTTGTGTGACTATATTTTCCATATTTAGAGTTAGAAAGATAATAAATATTTAAGCGAAAAAGTTATTAAATTTGTTAGCCCATTGGTGACTTTTGACCCACCCTGTATAAGTAAAATGGTATTCCTAATTGCTGCGTCCAAAAACAAACAAACATTGGTCATCAACTTTATTTCTATTAAATGTTTTTTTTTCTTTATTTCTCATTTATTTGTGCCACATAATAATGACAACCATACTGTTAAGAAACGTGACCACAGCAAAATTATAATATTGGCCACGATTGTATGAAGGATGAAATGAAGCATTGTCGTTTAAGACAGACATACATAGAAATATTTTAACATGCAAACACTAAACAAATTAATCCTAATATACATATGCAAAAGCTTATAAATGAGTAGACAAAAAAATACTAGTCAAAAGGAAACAATTAACAAATATTCTTTGTTTCCTTTTTATTTTAACCCAGCAAAAAATGACTAGTTAAAAACGGGGTTTACCTAGTGATGAGGTGATTTGATTTAACTAAAATATGCATACTTTTAATATTATGGTGTCATTTATAACTTTGTGATTATGTGAATATAAAAATAATTAATATTTATTTGCTTGTTAGTGTATAGATGGTGAAAACAAACCGACGTTTCCTATACAAGTGTTAGCACATTTTGTGGAAGATATTTCGCATAAATTTTAAGCACATCATCTATGATGAACTATTTCGGATTTGGTAAGATATTTTCAATGTATTGTATTTCACCACTGAATTAAAAGTCACGAAAATGTAATTCACTTTCCATAAGTTAAACATTTTTTTGCTGGGTAAACATGGATTGTGTGTGTGCATGTTAAATTAAAACAATACTTTATTGTGTAAAACTGTTAATTGTTGTTGTTTCAGTAAGCCAGTATTTTTTCGAATTTTCATACTATGGTCGAAACATTTTCTTTCTATTTAGAAACTTATACTGGCCACACCTCATTGCAGGATTCTAACATAAAGAGTGAACGATTGATAAGCATAACTATTGTAATTTTTCTTTTTAAATAATTAAGACTTTGAGAATATTATTGGTATTTAAGTTGAGAAAAATGTCTTAGCAGCCGTTTAAACAAATTCAATTTCAACTAAAAGATTTACAAATTTGAAAATTCCACAAAAATTATTAGCAGCCTTAAGATATGATTACATCGGGTAAATATTTGTATAAAAGATGTACCCGCTAGAAATTTCAGTCTCGACAATCTTTGCAATTTCGCAAGACTTAAACCGGACACATGAATGCCTTTGTCAGTTCCTTAACTAAGTCGAGAGTGATGGACAAAAAGAACAATTTGAAAAATCTTATAAGAGTAGATGAAAAATTTAAAAAAATTTTCGTTTATGACAACAGCTTATAAATTCAGTTAGTAAACATAAAACATAAGGAAATCCACTTAAATTTTTTTTTAATATTTTGGTTGAAAATCGTTATTAAAAATAGCTGCCGTATTCATAAAAACATTTAAGGTTAACTAAAGACTTACAATGCAAGACAAATATGTATAAGTGTTTCTCTATATATTTTTATTTTTTTGATGATTGGAATCATGTAGTTTTGACAAATGAATCCAAAAATTAACTTTTTGGACCTGATTACCTATTTTCGTTTATAGAAAACCAAACGCTACACCTACTCATCGCCATCTTATGCCAACTGTGAAATATGGTGATAGAAAACTGCTGTTTTGTGTACGCTTTTGTAAACAAAGTTTAGGAAAACTCCATAAAATTTATATTAACATGATTGAAATTAATTGACATAATTAAATTATCCTATTTGAACAGCCTAGAAGATTGTGGTCAAAATATTAAAAACATGGTGATGCAGAAAGATAACGATTCCAAACATTAGGTTAAAAAATACTCGATTTGTAAAGAATGGCCAATACTGTACTTCTGGATTCAATGGCCGGATTCGAACCCGATCGAAAACTTATAAAGAATTTCTAAACATCGGGCTTATAATTACCAACATACTTTTAAAAATAGATATGAACTATGAGACATTGAAATCAAATCTGAAAATCTATAAACCAAGAACAGTACCGCAAGCTGCTTGAAAGCGTGCAGTCTAGAGTTCATGCTATAACAAAAGCTAAAATGGAGGTTATACAAAGTACTAATAAGTAATTTTTCCATATCAAGCCAAAAATTTGTAAATACGTAAAGTTAAAATTTCATATTTCTGAAGAGGAAAACAACTTTTGTTTTTTTAATACTTTTTTTTAACAATTTACTAATAAATATCGCTTTAAAAATGCATAACAGACCAATCTAAATAAGGGCCGCATGTGTTGCGTAATATTTCGCTGAACGTTAACGCTGAGGTGAAAAATCTAAACAAGAGCGTCAACGATGTGTAATGAACAATAATTTTTATTTATGTGTTTTAATAAAACTCACTAAATAGAAACAAAATCAGTAGGTTAACCTGAAAATGCAACAATTTTTGACAGCCAAAAAACGCTTGCAGCTGTTGTTTAGGTGTGTCTGTAGCTGCTATCAATTATTACTGAATTTTTAATATTTACTTTAAAAATAATATCATATAACACACTCTTACATCTATTTGTCTTACACAGTATTTGACAGATGTTGTACAGGAATTTGTCAAATAAGCCCTCAATAAGCCAAAAATATTTTTTATAAATATGGCAGTAAATATTCAATCATTTTATTATTTGTAACATATTCTGTATGTACAAAATTGTTATTAATAATTTAATTCTTTATTAATAGTTAACACTTAACCACTTTATCTAGGTAGTTATCCTGTTAAAAGGAAACCCATCTATTAATATAAGTTGTTATCTACATGTGTGCCAAATTTTATTAAGTTTTACTCGGGCGTTTCTGCATTAGTGTTTAAAAAAAACCAAACATATAAACATCCAAACGTTTGCATTTGTTATACTAAGTAAAGGAGTATATTTTAAAATATTTATTTTGAACTATAATTTTTTTTATATTTCTCTTTCATTAAAATATAAAAACCTATTTTCAAACAATAAGGATTTTTCTGACATAGGAAAATATTAACATTTACACAGTTATCAATCAGTTATAAAAAGAAATCACTACTTTTAATTCATTTAACAATAAACGAGTAAAGAGGTAAATTAGTTTAACAAAAAATATCTATGCTGATTGAATTCCGTCTATTTCTGAATGCTGTGGCATGTAACAAAATCTATGAATTTAATTACACACTTTTATTTTTCAATTTTTTTTTTGCAGTTTTGTTGCAAAATTTAAAATACTATGTATGCTGATGCATGTTTGTTGTAATGTTTTTTTAGAGCAAAGTTTTAGGTTATAAAAAATGTAAAAAACAATATTGTAATAAAGTTCGATAAAAAAAAGAAATGAAAAAAGATAAACCAAACTAATTGCATTTTGTGGCAGCTCCAAACCCCTTATATATTTGTGTGTACATGAAATGAAAACATTAATCTAAAAAACACACACACTAGCCAACTAGTACAGACATAAACATAACATATGGGAAACATATAAAATAGAACTTTAGATATATATGTGGCATTCAACATCATTTGTCCAGCTACAGAGGAAGTCATGCCATACTCAAAATAACTATTGTTGCGTATATAAAATGATTTCTTTAAAACATTATTTTTTTATTTAAATCACGGTAATTTTCATACAAAATTTTATACAAATTGCATTTTTTTAAAAATAGGTAAAATAAATATTTTTGTTAGAAAAAAAGATTTTTTGTAATAATGTACCCTAGAACGTATACGTAATATACAGTACAAATTTGTATATAACAACATTACGTATACGTGTCGAAGTACAAATACAAATTTATAGATTTATTATTTTCGACGCCATCTTTGGTATTAAATTTCTAATTGTTAACTGCATTCTTCTAATGGTAAAGTCCTTTTAGACTCTATTGGTGGCTAAAGGGGGTAAAGACGAAATAACTATTTTAGACTCATATATCCTTCATTTTATCTATCTTGATTTTAACTTTTACAATGTTTACTGCATTCTAGTTGTTTGATACCAAATTTGAGGGGGCAAAATGGGTACATTTTTAGTTACTAGATTTGACACATATAAAAATTATTTTAAACAAGTTTGAAGTGGCAGCCAGCTTAGATTTAAAGTTCTTTTATTATGTCTTCTATTCTGCTAGCCCAGCCCTTTTAATGCCCATATCATTACTCTCTCTCTCTTTCTTTCCAGCCCAGAAGCTGGAAAAATCAAATTCTTTAACCCATTTCCATCCTCTGTTCGCACTTGCGATAACAAAAATTACTCATTTTGATCGGTAATTTTTTCTGCTTTACTGAACTGTTATGTTTAAATTTTTTACGCAGAAGTATTGTATATATTCTTAGCTTATAAAAATAAGAAAAAATAATTTTGTTAATTAAATATTTTTATGCTATTTGCTATTTTTCTACACCACCATTTTTAGTGATTTTTAATTTAACCCATCATGTATATTTATTGTACAAGAATTAAAATTGTAACTATGCAGTTTTTACAGCAACAAATAAACAAAATAAAATCAAAACAAAAAACTAGAAAAAATTTTAACACAGTTGTTGTACCTAACAGCAAATATTGCTGTTCGCAAGCGCGAACGTTGGCTGCTATTCAACATCTATAATTGAAAAAGAAATTCAAAGACATAAAGCGATCTATACATTGTTATAACAATAGTAATTTGGATCTTAACGATAAGCTAACCAAGGTAAATTAATTTTAACTTCCTGTGAGATTGATTGGCTTATAATGTGTTTATTCCTTATGTCAAACTCAAAATACATGCAGTTTGGCATAAGGAGTTCCGATTTGTCGATCGATGAACATCGACGATCGATCGGACGCCACTCATGTAAAATGTACATAAGAGACAAACCGATTTGATTTGGTTACAAATTCTGGTGTCTTTGCTCTTCACATGGGTATTTATTTAACTGTATACAGTATTCGGGTGTCAGTGATAATTATGAAATTATCAAATCGGATTAGGTGCAGATGTTAATTAAGAATATTACAAAATCTTGAAAACACAAAATGCCATAGAGTTTTTTTCGATAACTTTTTTACAAGATATGAATTGAACCATGATGATTCTGACTTCCAATATAATAAACGAACAAAACATTGGCTTGTCAATGGGCTGATAATAAATAATTGACAATTTGTACTAGTTTAGACCAAATTGAGCCATTTCACTCGGTAAAAAGATTGAAAAAAAATTTAAAAAAAATTAAAAAAGTCAGAAGTTATCAGCAGACTCATATGTTTTTTAATTATAACCAAGGTATGGATGGTGTTGATTTCCATGACAATGCCGTTGAATATTATAAAATAAATATCCGATTTAAAACGCAGCCGTTTTTAATTTTAGTTTTAAGCTCATCGGTTGTCAACGCATGGAAGATACACTGCTTTGTCGCAAAGGAAAACAACTATGCTACAAAAAAGCTTCCGTGTTAAAATAGCAAAAGAGCTTTTGTTGTCTTCTAAGCGAATAGAAAAGTCTGAAAAATTTTTACATCGCAACTTGCCAAGAGTCATCTATCTCCCGTAGAGCAGATAGATGGAAAACCTAGATGTTGCAGACTAAAAAACCTGTGGAAAGTGTAATGTACATTTACATCCTAAATGTTTTGAGGGGTAACATAAGAAGTAACTTTTCCACTAAATTTAAAAACAATAATTATAATTTTTCTTAATAAATATAATTAATAAAATTATAAGAAATTATAGTTAATTGTATTTATCTATATGAAAAAGAAAATCATATGAAATTTTTTAAAACAAAAAATAATAATGTTGCATTGCTGCCAACGTTCGCGCTTGCGAACACCGATTTCTGACGATCTCCGTGGGGCTAGGTGAACGACTTCGAATTCAGTATCCTCATGTTATCTAAAAACCTGGATTTTATCGAATTCGGACGACTTTTATGTTTAGCGGCTGGAAATGGGTTAAACATTTAAGGAAAAACTCGAAACATTTGTGTTTTTGTGCTTATATCTCAGTTAGCTTCAAACCGATTAATCAGGTTTTCTCAGCAATAATTTTCAAAACTGTGACTGAAGTTAAGCTTATTCAGAAACAATTTGTGAACTTATAATTTGATAAACTTTTTAAAATATATATATATTCCTTTTGCCTACAATTTTGTCGGTTATTTGGATAATTGATTTATCTAGAACTTTTTTTTAACAGATCTAAAGGCATATCGTACCTATTAACCGTAACAATCATCTTACAATCATCAATGAATGGTGGATGAAGGTGGATGGAGACGACCACGTGTAGGTCCGTATGGTGCTCAGGGGGCCCCTTGGCAGAAATGCAGTTAAGGTACTAGGATATAATCGGAGAACCCTGGGCAGCATAAATGCGGCGCATATAGTATACAAATGCCCATCATAGGGTGGCAGCAGATTTAGTACCAGCGGCAAGCACACATAGGAAATCAAATTAATAAACAAAAACATTAGAAACTAGGGTTGAATAAAAGTTCAAAATCTGTGTTTACACGATCGTGGCGGTACATAATATTTAGGAAAGTCGTAACATCTGCCCGGTGTAATTTTAAAATTTTTTATTAATTAATTAATTAGTTATTATTTCAAGATTTCTTTTATTTTATTTTTTTATAGACAAATTCTTATTTCAACTAATAAACATTAGTTGCTACGACTATTAATAGCTATTATGACATTTGGTTTCACAATACGTAAAAAAGAGAAAGTAAAGTAAGATTCCACCCAAGGCATATTTATTCATCAGGTACTCTTGATTCGCCAGCTGATTATTTTTTTCAACACTTATTTTAAGTTTCAGCTGCCAAAATGCATAAAAAAAACAATTTTCTCTCTTTTCTAATTTACTTTAAATGTCAAACTTCATATATAAAAAATATAAACAAAAAATTCTCTCCGAACTGCAATTATCTGATGAATAAATATGCCTTGATCCCACCTTAGAGTTGACTCAAAAGTTTTCTTTATTATAATTTTTAAACAAATTAAAGGTATGCTGAACTTTTGGGGTTTGCATATAACGCTAAGGATTTTTTGTTAACAATAAGATGTAAAGCCGCTCACTACAAAGTGTGTTTAAACTATAATTTTAGTTCTGTGCTAGCTTTTAAACAGCAGATCTTCGTAGCTTTTTTTCTTATAAAATAAAAATAAAGTACATGGTTAGTATTTCAGACATTAACAATATTACATTTATAAACTATTTTTAAAACAAAACAAAAATTTCAAAACAACAAAAGAAATTTTTCCCAGTATACACAAGATACATACACTAAGCTTAAGCTGAATATCCTTGTAATGAATACAACTTAACAATATTCAAAAAAATTTTTTCCCACAAACATTGCCGAGTAAAACTACAACCTGAGTTAAGAATATAAAAACGTTAAACAATTATTCTGTTTTTTAGAAAAATTAAATTTTGAAGTTCATTTTAAATTCAATACTGGATCAATACTGGATCTTTTAAACAAGTTTTTATTTGGTTTTTAAAGTCCATAAAATATTGCACTAAAGTGATCTCAGCTAAGCCTCTGAGATGCTTTTTTAAAATATATAATAAATAAATAAAATAAAACAAATAAAACAAGTAATTTTATACAGAATTCTAAAAACTGAGCGAAAAGTTGTTGAATATTTTCTTTTAGTCGTATACGGAAATATATATTCTAAGCGCCATTATTACAACTTGCCTTTAGTTAAAGGTAGGATTTTTTGTACCCGACAAAAAGATTCGCATTATTACAACTTCCATTTTTGATTGTTATTATTATTAATAATAATAATTTTTAATGAATAAAAAATAATAAATGAAGGCTTTAGAATGCATAGCTATTTATCGGTCCGACAAAATCCTGCCTTTAACTAACAGCAAGTTGTAATAATGGCCTTAAGTATTGCACTAATCTCACAGTTGTTACGAAATACCTCGTATGCATGTTAAAATATGATCAATGTTTCAGAAATAAAAATAAAATAAAATCATCAGCAAATAAAACAATAATAATATATTGTACAATTAGGGAAGCTGCTTTTCATTTATCGCATAAATGCGAGACTAAAGAAAAATATCAAAGAATGCTGTATCTGATAATACCCTTTACCATCAAGTACATAAGTATAGTGACTACATTGTTACTTAAGCAAGATTTCAGATTTAAGGCTATACGGCAATTTGCTTTTATATTTTCGACCTTATCTTTGACATGGCGAACTGCATTTTACTAGTCAAGCCCTTTCATTTTCACATTTTTAGTTACTTAACCTCTATGTCTACAACCACCTACCTGGGTAAGTTTTCCATATTCCGTTCAATATATTTTCGCTATTTGATGAGGTGATGAGGTGATGGCTTGAAAATTTTAATACGTGCCTAAAATATGGTTTTTCAAAATCTAATAAAATAATTTAAAAAAATTATTTTTTTGGAAAAAATTTACAAGAAGTTTTTGAGATTTACTCCTTAACCATACATCCGACTTACCCGGGTAAGCAAAGAACAATTCAAACACTTTTTTGATTCAAAGTCCAAAAAAAATGTACATAAATATTTTAATGTTTAATTTTGGCCCAACATGCATTCTATTCCACTGCAAAATAAAAACTGTCTCATAATTTGATGATTTTCTGAGCGGCTCTGAATTGCGTTCATAGCTAATTGTGTACTTAAATTTTGAGATTCTTCGGCTCGTTGAGGATTTAAGACTGGGATTATTTTCCATATAGATGACAAAAGCTGCAAATGCAGCCACGTCAATAATATTATAAAAAACGCTAAGGGCCATATATTTGTTTTCCTCTTTGTCGTATATTCGCACAGACATTTATCCATGTTGTTAACTCCACCTTTGCTTTTATTATAATCCAGTATCATTGCTGGTTAATTTTTTTTACCTTCAACCTCGGTATTATAATGAGATGTAGATAGTAGCACAACCGATTTATTTTTGGATATATGTGAACATACTAATGTTGCTGCTAAATCCAAAGACTGAAGATTCTACTTCTCTTCACACACAGACGATGTTTCGTTCACTTCCATGAAGACGGTTGCAACACAAATCTTTGACTACTAGTTCAGCTTGATTTTTCCCCTTTCTCCAGAAGGCGCCAAGCCAGCATATATCTGTCCACTGAGTGGATAGGATGTAAGAGAATCACAAACTCACCAAACCTTTATCCCATATTTTGCAGATTTTGAATGAATATACTGATTAACTCCTGTTCAACGACGAAAGGGATAAAGTTGCTCATCAACAGTTATGTTGGCTCCTGCCACATAGTTGTTCTGTAGGTTTCAAATCAGCATCAGAAATATGTCAGATATGGCTGCTGCTTTATCACTTTCTTTACGGTGCTCGCGTGAACTACCAATATTAAATCTGATATAACGGCTAAAAACTAATTTGATTTGCTATCAAATTGTTAGCACTCTGCTTTATAGTTCAAACAACCGAGCTAAGATAAAAAATGGAAATCCCCATTTTAAAAGCATATGTACATAAATACGGATGCAAATAATTCAATTTGATAAGAAAAACAAAAAATAGTGTTTTCATCTGAACAAATTGCCTTGCAAAGTGTACGACTTACCCGGGTATGATGGTTGTATGTTTAACGAAAATTTTTTGGTTGAAGACACAAAGCAATTGTATCTTTTTGCTTGTGTTTCAGTTAGCTTCTAACTGATTTATCAGTTTTGCTTGGAAATAATTTTTTAGGCTACTGTTTGCATTTTGTTGTCTTTAAGGTTTCCAAATATTAAAAAGTTTTAGGAACTTGATATATGAATGAACAATTAAATCTCAGGCAATTATTTCATGTTACATATTGTGAGAAGTAATTTTGTAAAGGTTATTAAAAATTTAATAAAACTCTGTCTGTAGCAAAACTGTGTTCTTTTTTTCAAGTTTATTTTGATGCAGTCTACCATCTAATATTATGTGAACATTTTATGCGTTATTTTTATACTAAATATTTTTATTTTTTTTTCTACTTTGGATGAGTTTTGAGTGCCTAACAAACCATTTCAATAAATATTATTTTAAAGTAATGGTTTCTAGTAGGCAACTGGTAGAACATGAAACCAAATTTTTATATCGCATATTCAATAACTACGAAGTCTGGAACTACTACAGCTTTTAATTTCGAGCCCAATTACCCTAATGCGCCTCTGTGGCTAACTATCCCTTCGTCCGTGTTAAATATTAAAAAATGAAACTTTTGTTGTTGTTTGGATTTTATGGGTTTATTTTTATTTATATTTTATTATTGTTGTTTGGTTTATTACGTGAGATTGTCTGACACCCATACAAGACTTGTGGGTTACAGAGAATGCAATAAGCATAATTTTGAGTACTTTTAATGTGTTACAGAAATTTTTATTTTTTTACACAAAAAAAACTATATTATTACACCATGAAACTTGTAATCGTTTTATATCTGGCTGCAAATTTTTGGCGTTTTTTGCCACTTGTCGCTTAGAACGAATTAATTCAATTGGTAATAGATTTCTGTATAAAATTTCAGTCAGATTAAAGCAGAATGTAATTTGTAGCATTATTTTGATTCTACACAGAGAAAACAGTATTAGCTTTGAGTACCGCAATTGTTGCCAATCGCATAGTTTAGTTGTGATAGTAGAATTTGGAAAAATTTCGTTTCGGGTTATAAATATGTAGTCAGCACTAATAAATTCTAAATCTTGCAGTAGAAATTTTATAATCACAAATGAAAATTTCGATTGTAGGAACTGAACCATTCGATTGGCAATTAATGTGATTTTCTGTTTTCTGGGTGTACCAAGTACACAACATTACCTAAGTGGCATGGATATTCGGCTTGGCCGGGCTTCACGTACGATTTTTTATGTTTTGTATTATTGCACTAGATCAATTTTTTAATTTCTATTATTTTTTGCAACTGTAATTTTTTTAGAGAGTTTAAAGTGATAAGTTTAAGTAGATAATCCTACTACTCAAGAGGTTTTAAAATTCCAGCTTGAGTGGCTACTAATAAAGTAGCAATGCTGCATGGAATAATGCCTCCAATTTATAGTCTTTACATTTTTTTCTTTGCAGTCTCAATGACCAATTCTTTAACGCATATGCCATCTCATCTTCGAAATCAATAGAACACATTTACCATAAGCTTTGATCAGCAATCGGTGGCTGCATCTGAAATTTGTTTTATTTTATCGAAGTTAATCAAAAATTTCTGCATATAACGCTGTGGGTGCAAAATTCCAAGTTTTTAAATAAAAATATAAAAAAAATCATTTACAGCCTAATGTTCAATAACTTAATGAAAACTAATAACAGATTAAAACCTTCGAAATATCGTATAAGTTATAAAAAAGCACAAACCGAAAAGAATTTATATTTCGAAGCTCTTGGGTATTTTTAATTGGCAGCTGTTTATTGATGTAAAAAAGGTAATCAGGGTTAATGTGGAATTAATTTACTGTAGGAATTGGAGTTGAGAAAAAAATTTAATAAAATATCACTTGAGGTAGGGTTCTTATATTTACTTTTGCTTCTATCTAAATACTGCTTCGAATAATAAAAGAAAACAATATATATCGAGATTCTTGCGAAAAGGTACTTTTTCCATTTCGACATTGTTCAGGTCTTAAAACAACTCGGAGCGTTTAAAAACAATTCCAAATATATTTATGACAGTTTTAAAATAAGCATCTGGTAGTAGATATTTTCTGTGATACAGTTGTAGTTATACATAATAAAAAAAACTAAAATAACTTATTTCGAGTAATTGTTGTCAGTCTCTGGTGTGTCTATGCATGTGTGTGACATGTTATGTTTTGTTTGCAATATTTGTTTAGTTTTTTCATTTTTAATAGTTCATTTCAGTTGGTCATGTTATATATTTGTGAGTCAGGGAATTTGTTGCTTCTGCAATTTTATATGTGTTCTCGTAGGTATGGGTAGCAACTGGAGAGCAAGAAATATTGCGTTCGATGAAAATACTAAAACTACTACAACATGGAAAATTAATTTTTTTATACAGAGTACAATACACAATTGTATTTCATATGAACAACGCACTGGCTTTCATAGCAGTGATTTGGTTTACAGTAACGTGCCATTGCAATTATATATTCCTTGTGGGGTACATTACAATTCTCATTTGAGTTGTTGTACCTTATACCTGTTAGAGCCATATTGCAGTCAGCAAATTGGAGGCGGAATGGATTTCGGTTGGTATTTTTAACTGAGGTTAAATCAAATACTTTCTCTAAGTAGTAGTAAGTTCTTAGTCGAGGGTAAATTTATATCATTCAACCGTAAAAGTTACCGAAATCTTCTTACATCTTTTATAATTATTTCTAAATTATTGCCCTTGTAGTTTGTGTAATGTCACAGTCGATCGTTTATGAATCCCCTTGCCAACACAGATTTAGTTTTTTCTATTTAAAGACGTACCAATAGCAGACAAATATTCATTATCGGGACAACAGTTTTCCTTTTACCGCGACTATTTCAGTTGACTGTTTCACCGATATATCCCTTACTTTCTCTCCGCTTTACCTTATCACCGCCAAGTTGCTGAATTGTTTTGTGAGTTAAAGTAGTTACTAAATAGTCCAAAGATTTATAAACAATAGTTTTGTGATAAATGTTTTCTTAAAAACAATAAGATAAATATTTATACTTTTATTAAAAGTTGGACTTAAATAGATTGTTGACAGGCTGGAACAGACCTCGACCGGGAAACAAAACTTCATTTTAAAGATTTTAATATAAGTTCTCTATATTTATTATTGTGTCTTGCCTAAATTATCAATATCATGATGTTCAAACATCTATTTCACTATGACTTTTAACTCATTGCTTCCTTGTTCACGGTCACTGATTTCAACTTATCAGTAATAAATGCTTTTCATTTTATATTATACTAGCCAATCCCGGCGCGCGTTGCTACGCCCCTCCATGAATTTTAATTGCATTCTGAAGTTTAATCGAATATCAAGTGCAAGGCTAAAAATTATAACTTTTTTTTATGAGCGTGGCACTGCCCACTTTTCTCATCACGAAATTGTATAGTCATGACAGCTCAATGTGTGTGCAAAGTTTCAGAAAAATCGGTCCAGTGCAAGTACCTCAAAATTATAACTCTTTTTTATGGGCGTGGCCCTGCCCACTTTTCTAATCACGAAATCATAAAGTCATGATAGCTCAATATGTGTGCAAAGTTTCAGAAAAATTAGTCCAGTACAAATACCTCAAAATTATATCTTTTTTTTATGGGCGTGGCCCTGCCCACTTTTCTAATCACGAGATTATATAGTCCTGACAGCTCAATGTGTGTGCAAAGTTTCAGAAAAATCAGTCCAGTGCAAGTACCTCAAAATTAGAACTATTTTTTATGGGCGTGGCCCTGCCCACTTTTCTAATCACGAAATCATAAAGTCACGACAGCTCAATATGTGTGCAAAGTTTCAGAAAAATCAGTCCAGTGCAAGTACCTCAAAATTAAAACTTTTTTAGTGGCGTGGCCCCGCCCACTTTTCTTATCACAAAATTATTTAGTCATGATAGCTCGATATGTGTGCAAAGTTTCAGAAAAATCGGTCAAGTGCAAGTAGCTAAAACTGATAACTAATTTTTATGGGCGTGGCCCCGCCCACTTTTTTCCACCCGTAAACACTCCCTGGTATGTGTACAACAACTTGCCAAAGTTTGAGTCCGATCGGTTTTACAGTTTCGGAGTCTATAGCTAACACACACACACACACACACAGAGTTTCACTTTTATATATATAGATGTAAGACAATGCTTAAAAGTTTTAATTAAAAAAGTTTATTTGGTCGGGTGTGTCATCTGTTATGATTTCTCTCAATTAAGAGATTTTGTCTTGAAGGTGCAATCACTTTAACAACAAACGATTTTATATTTTTCCGTATGAAGTGACAAAGTAAAATGTTTGTTGTTTTTATTTCCTTTGTAAAATTACTAACAGCGCTACCGTAAGGTTTCTCATCTCCACCAACACATACATAAATGTGTATATGTGTACATACCCTAGAGAGTAATAAACTGACACAAAACTAGTTTCGTAACTTACACTTTATGTGTAATTAAAATTGCTAATTGACATATTGGAGACAGTCTGTCACTTAATTGAGCTTAGCCATTTGGGCTGGTTTTTACACAAAACAATTTTTTATAAAAAAAAATTTAAAAATTTACTTAAAAATTTACATTTTTTGCACACACAAGAATTCACCTTTTTAGTTCACACATGTTGAAAAGCATAGATTTTTTTGGTTTTAAATTTAAATACTATTTAAAATAAAAAGTTACCAATAACAATATTACTTTTTAATTCTTACAAAATATTTAAAATCTTAAAAAAATTAGACTGAACAAGGGCAATACACGTTCTATGGTGCAATAGTTTTGATGTGGGTAGTTTTTCTACTCACAAAGACAAAATTTATTAAACTGCAATCTATATATATAAAAGTGAAAAGTGACGATGACGATGATTTTGTCGAAGCATCCCAGTATAATAATGTTGGAAATCTTTCGGCAGGAACACTTCCGTACTCATCGAAAGTTCAAATACCACAACTTCAAGGATTTTCTTCAAATAACATCGAGTCATGGTTTACTCGTTTGGAGGCGTTTTTCAAGTTACAAAATGTTAATAACGATGATGAACAATTCAGTATTACTATTGTTCATTTAGATGAACGTTTGTATGATGAAGCTTTTGAAACTATAACCAATCCACCGTCGAATTACAAATTTATCACTCTAAAAGATGTGATTTTAAATAAATTTTCAACATCATCAATCTCACGTTTAGAGCAATTAGCTTCCCGTATAAAGTTAGGTGATACAAAACCAAGTCATTTACTCACTAAACTACAACGCACTAATGTAACACAAGACAAGAATATAATTCGTGATTTCTGGTTGCAACGGTTACCTTCAACAGCTCGTGCGGTTTTAGCAGGTATGATTAGAAGTAAACCAGATATATCATTTACAGAATTATCACTTGTTGCTGATGAAGTGGTTGATTCTATTAAAAATTGCAACAACGAAATAAACGAAATCTCTGAGGAATCATTGAATTCTAATGCATGTGCAGTTCGTAATACAGGGGCGGTCAATGAACGTTTGTCAAAATTGGAAGATTCTATTTCTCGCATTGAGAAATCCTTGCGAAATTTATCTATTCCAAATGAAAATAATCGTCAACGTTATATCCAAAAAAACTCTAGCACAAATAGTTTATGCTGGTATCATTTTAGGTTTGGCAATAATGCCCAGCAGTGTAGAGAACCTTGTACATTTCACCAAAAAAACTAATAAGCTCGGCGGCTGAATTAAAAGTCGCCGATTTTAAAAACAAAAATAATCATATGGGTTGTTCTTCACGCCTTTTTATTACTGACCGTTTAAGTGGCAAACAATTTCTCGTTGATACTGAAGCTGATGTTTCTCTGATTAGTTCAGATTTGTTTAAAAAACTTAAATTAAAAAAATCATCACCAACGCTTTTTGCTGCTAATGATTCAACAATCTCAACGTATGGAACAACTCAACTAACACTGGATTTTGGCATTCATAAAATAACTGATTGGAATTTCATTGTTGCAAATATTAAACATAATATAATTGGAGCAGATTTTTTGAAACATTACGATATAATCGTAGATATTAGAAACAAAAAAATAATTGATTCGCAAACTAACCATTATTCACATTGTTTTTCTATTAAATTGCGAAATTTTCCATCAATAAAAACTTTTGACACTTCATGTCAGTATTCAGAATTGTTGTCAGAATTTGTGGATATCACGCTTGTTAATAAAATTGCTTCACCATTGGTATCCTCTTCAGTTGAGCATGTCATTGAAACAAATGGTCCGCCTGTGTCAGCCATACCACGACGCCTCTGCGAAGAAAAACTTAAAGCAGCTAAAGGCGAATTTTCTTTTTTAATGAAACTTGGAATTTGCCGACCATCGAAGAGCTCATATGCTTCACCTCTTCATATGGTTCGCAAGGCTAATGGTTCATGGCGCCCATGTGGAGACTATAGGGGTCTTAATGCGCAAACTATTCCTGATAAATACCCTTTGCCACATATTCAGGACCTCTCAAGCATTATGCATAACAAACAAATTTTTAGCAAAATTGACCTTAACAGGGCTTATAATCAAATCCCAATAAGGAAACACGATATTCCAAAGACAGCAATAATCACACCCTTTGGATAATTTGAATTTACACATATGACTTTTGGTTTATGTAATGCCGCACAAACTTTTCAAAGATTTATGCATGAGGTTTTAAGAGATTTAGATTTCGTATTTTGTTATTTAGATGACATTTGCATTGCATCTTCAACACCTGAGAAACATCTTGAACATCTGCGTATTGTTTTTAAGCGACTTCAAAAATATCAATTAACTATTAACCCTTCAAAGTGTGAATTTGGGAAGCACAAATTAGTTTTTTTAGGTCATGCTATTGATAAAAACGGTATTGGCCCTAATCCAGAAAAAGTTGAAGCTGTTAAAAATTATCCTCTTCCAAAATATGCTTTTGAACTGAGACGTTTTTTGAACATGATAAATTTTTACCGCAGATTTATCCAAAATCCAATTAAACACCACGCCCCCCTAAACAAACTTATTGATGGAAATAAAAAAAAGGACAAAACTTTAATCAAATGGACGTCCGATACAATTCAACATTTTGAAGCTTGCAAGGAAGCACTTGTTAAATCAAGTTTATTGGCTCATCCAGAACCAAACGCCAATATAGTTTTGTGTACGGATGCAAGTGATATTGCTGTAGGTGCAGTTCTTCATCAAATTATTGACAATAAACCCCAACCACTTGGTTTTTTCTCGAAAAAACTTTCTGTTGCTCAAACAAAATATAGTGCTTATGATAAGGAATTGTTAGCAATATATCTAGCAATTAAACACTTTAGATATGCATTGGAAGGACGAAATTTTGAAATATGGACAGATCATAAACCAATTACTTTTGCTTTTACAAAAAAACATGATTCATCTTCACCACGACAAATTCGTCAGCTGGACTTTATTAGTCAATTTGCTACTCAAATAATTCACGTTCCAGGTGAGAACAATATTATTGCTGATACTCTGTCGCGTATAAATGCTTTACAATCAAATGAGCAAAGTATCGATTATCAAATAATAGCAAGTAAACAAAAGAATTGCACTGAACTTAAAGAATTTCTGGAATCGCCAAATACATCTTTAAAACTTAGGCCAGTTCAATTACCAAATTCGAAAGGAATCTTATTTTGTGATTTTTCAAGCAAATCCGCTAGACCGTTTATTCCGAAATCTTGCAGGGAAAGTATAATTAACAAAATTCACAACATAGCTCACACGGGTATTAAAGCCACTTTTAATTCTGTTCGAGAAAGGTTCGTTTGGCCTCAGATGCAAAAGGATATTGCAAAATTTGTAAAAAGTTGCATTTTATGTCAACGTTCAAAGGTGACTAAGCACACATCATCACCTTTAAGCAAATATTCTTTACCTTCCCAACGTTTTGAACATATTAACGTTGATATCATAGGGCCTCTTCCATCATCTAAAGGATATCGTTATTGTTTAACAATAATAGATCGGTACTCTAGATGGCCCGAAGCTATTCCTTTAAAGGATATTAACTCGGAAACAATTGCACTGGCTTTAATTAAGGAATGGATATCTCGATTTGGAATTCCAAATAGAATTTCCACCGATCAAGGTTCTCAATTTAGGTCAACACTTTTTAATGAATTATCAAGACTTCTTGGCATTGATCACCTAAAAACAACCGCTTATCATCCTCAGGCAAATGGAATTGTTGAACGATGGCATAGAACTCTCAAAAGTTCTTTAATGTGTTATAATACAGAAAATTGGACCTCTGCACTTCCATTGGTTCTCTTGGGTTTACGAACTACATTTAAACCTGATTTATGTGCATCACCAGCGGAAGTGGTATATGGTACTACTTTAAAATTGCCAGGAGAGTTTTTTATAGATACCGAGTTTGTTCCACAAAATGATTTTGTCAAAACTCTTTCAAATAACATGAATTCTGTTCGTCCTATAGATACTTCACATCATACAATTAAAAAGCCATTTATTTATCCTAAACTAGATAACTCTTCGCACGTTTTTGTAAGAAATTATGCTATTAAACCTTCTCTTACTCAACCTTACAATGGACCGTTTTTAGTTTTGAAACGAAATAATAAACATTATCAAGTTAACATCAATGGAAAGATTAGAAATATATCTATAGACCGTTTAAAACCAGCATTTTTACCAATCTCATCCAACTAGCTACGAGAATACATTTTCTTTTTATCTGGAAGGGGAGTATATGTGGTGACACTTTGTTTATACATAGAAAGGTTATTAAATCTAAGTAGTTTATTATGTTTTTGTTAAAAAGAAAATATATGAATAAAATTGATTATTAGAAATTTATAAAATAAAATAAGACAACTTTTAATTACTATAGACTCCGAAACTGTAAAACCGATCTGATTAAAACTTTGGCAAGTTGTTGTACACACTCCAGGGAGTGTTTATTGGTGGCAAAAAGTGGTCGAGGATACGCCCATAAAAAAGCATACATATATAATTTTTAGCTACTTGCACTTGACCGACTTTTCTGAAACTTTGCACACATGATTATATAATTTCGTGATTAGAAAAGTGGACAGTGGCACGCTCATAAAAAAAGTTATAATTTTGAGGTACTTGCACTGGACCGATTTTTCTGTGCAAAGGCACACATATTGAGCTGTCAAGACTATACAATTTCGTGATTAGAGAAGTGGAAAGTGTTATAATTTTTAGCTTCTTGCACTTGATATTCAATTAAAATTCAGAATACATTTTTATTCATTAAGGGGCCTAGCAACGCACGCCGGTCTTGGCTAGTAATAAATAATTTTGAAAGGAAAAATTTATTAATGATTTTACTCTGTTATTTACAACTTCATTACGGTAACTAAGATTGTAACCAATGCGACTTGAGTTCTCATATAATAACTTTAAATTTTAAAAAAAATAGAAATAGAATAGAGAATCGTTCATGATCAGTCAAAAAGACATGCTGAAGTATTTCAATTCGTATCTTTCGTCTTTCTTTTATGAAAGACTAGATAATACCCGGTGTGCTTCGCCACCCCAAATTTTAGTATTTAATTCATATGACAGGTGTCACGACCACTTTTGTTAATGCACCGATTTTTTCCATAAATGTTTATTTGAATATCAAAGTTGCTTTTGCAAAATTTTAGTACTCTAATCGATATCGTTTTCCGAATTTACGAATTTTAGTATTTAGTAGGTGCCACGCCCACTATTGATAATGCACCCATTTCTTGCCTAAATGTTCAGTTGGGTGCCAAAGTTGCTCTTGCAAAATTTTACTACTCTAATCGATATTGTTTTCCAAATATACGAAATTTAGTATTTAATTCATGTGGCCACGTCTACTATTGCAAGTCCGCCCATTTTTTACCCAAATGTTCGTGTGGATGTCAAAGTTTACCGTTCTTAATTTGAAGGCTTTAGCTGCGTTAACTTTCGTGATTTACATATAATATTTAATACTTATTTTTTAATAGGGCGTGGCACCCCACCCACTTACAATTTCAAACCAAAGTATAGCCTATAGTTCCTTCCAGACATACAGAAAGATTCTGTGAAAATTTCAAGGAAATCGGTCAAGCCGTTTAACCGTCTATAAAGAACAAACAAACATACAAACATACAAACACACATTGATTTTTATATATATAGATGTTAAATGAGTGGCTTAAACAAAGCAAATAAATACATGGCAGTTGTTCTCTGTTTATAAGAAAATAAATGCAAAGACAAAAATTGCTGGTACAAAGCGAATATAAGGTACTTATAACTAAATAAAAATATGTTTAAAAAGTTTTTAGTAGTAATGAATACATACATATATTGAAAATGAATTAAAAGTTATGGTAAAAGCAAAAAAAAAAAAAAAATAATGAAAAATCAAAAGCTGTATTACGGTTAGAACTTTGCACACGTAAGTAAATTTAAAATTCGAAAATACAAGCAAAAAATAACATAACAAATAAAATTTTGGGCAAACATATATGAACATACATTAAGAGAAATTCAATTTATTTCTTTAACTAGCTGACCCGGTCCGTATTGCTGACCCTAAGCAAACACAGGTGTTGTATTTACACACGATTTAAATTAAGCTTTTAACGAAATTTACGGCCTTCAAATAAAAATCCATGGAATACCTATCATAAAGTTTTTTTTTTACAGAATAACTTACATACGGGGTAGATATGGTCTCAATCAAAAAGGAAACGCATGTATTTAAGGCAAATTGGAAATTATATTTATTTATTACTTCATCTTAAGGCCACCGGGTAGACAATGTTTTTTTTTTACTTGGTGTTAAAACGTATAAATTTTTTGACATGCAAACTCGAGAGCAAGCACATACAACTGGCCGTGTGAAAAACATGAATTTCCCAAAATTTATCCAGCAATAGTCAATAATTGACTTTGTGCTTTGTTGATGGTAACAGCAAAGGCAAGACGCAAAGGGAGTTGTAGCCGCTTGAATTGGAATGGTAAATCGTTGGAAATGATCGGAATTCATGGAAAAAGTACGTCTTCGCCTTTGAATCTGCCACCAATGATTGTTCCTCGATTAAATTTGGTGAGCAGTTTTTGATGGTCAATCTGGTTCCGTTGCATAACTTTGGTGCGTTTAAGTTGCGATTAAGAATTACCGGTGATCCAACCTTTAATGTTAGTACATGCGGTGGCATTCCGGGTTCTTGCAATGAATTCAAAAATTCAGTGGGATAAATGACGGCTTGTTCTTTATCCATTACTGTGTCGATCGATTTGTATTTGAATAATTTGCCGGGCAGTTTCAATTGAATCTGCTCATTGAGCTGTAAATATTTTTCGAAAATAAACCGAAACTCGGATTTTTTAATGCAACGTTTCGAAAGAATTAAAATTTTGATATTGGATCATTATTAACATAGGTGTTTTGTAAATATCTTCGGAACCACATAACCGATTTAAGAGTTTGACATCTCGTTTTGAAAAACATGACAAAAAAATAATAATAGCAAACAATATAAATATATATATGTACATGTCATTGGTGGTGCAATATGAAAATTGGATTTTTCCGTGCCCCTCCGTCACTTCACAGTGTCACTCGCCTAAATATTTTGAAGATTCCCTGAGAATTTCATCAAAATCGGCCCTGTCGTTTTGGAGTCCATACGTTACATACATACATACATACATCCTGTTTTGTATATATAGATAATTCATAGTTTCATTAAAAAAAAAGAGATCTTTCTTTTATATCTTTGGTACAAATACATATTTAAACATTTATTTGAAATATTTATTTTTATATCCTTTATGGAAAAATCTTTGCCAAATCAAGCCAGCCACCTATACTTTTATTTATTTTTTTATTTTATTTTATTTTTTAATGATTAAAACTATAGATTGTTAGGGTTTTATATCAATATTGTATTAAAACATGAAATTACCAGCCAAAAACTAATAATATATAATTTGGCAAAAAAAAAACACTCGTTACTGAGTATGCAAGCACGTTCCTGCAAATTTTTCGCAATAAGAGGCGCAGTGCAAACTTTAGGATTTACATAATTTTATTTTCAATTTTGTGACAAAAGCAATCGTGGCCTTTTGTCTAGTTTGTGGGGAAGTACTTAAAAACGTGTTACCCAGCCCAACAGTGTTTTTTTTCTATAACAATAAACCTAATTACTATAGTTAATAATTTATGCATTAAGACATTTCAGAATTATAACAGCTATTTTATAATTAAGTTTACAATGTGCACGTATATGTTTAGTCTCACCTTTGAAGAAGGGAAATGCATATAAATGTGCTATTTTCATTTTCGAGTGCAGTTATGCTGGTTGAACAGTCTTTGTTGGAATCTATGTATGAAGTACGTGTTTTATATGCATACGTATATTTGAAAATTATATATGTTTTAACACATCACTATTATATGTTTTACATATTACATACATAAATACTTATGTATATGTACATATGTACAGATGTAAGCGTATATCTAAACGTATATGAAACATTATACAGCAATTGTCATGCTTTAAAAAATAATGTGTTATACTGTGACGATCAATATTATACTCACAGTATCTAGTTTTCTATAAGCAATACATCAAGCAATAAATAACTTTTTTGAATCGATAAAAAAGAGAAACAACTTTTTAATAATTTTTAAAAATATTAGTTGTTTTAATTGAACGAAATCTGAAAAAGCTTTTGAATAAGATATTTAAAACACGATATATAAAACGAAATTAAAACATTTTTAATATTTTAATACTAATTCTGCTTTTATATTGTAGAAAAATCCAACACTTAAATAATCTAAGACGAGCAAAAATATTTGTACATTTTATACATAATTCGTATACGTAATATATAATACAATAATGTATTGCATATTAAGTATACGTGCCCGGGATCATATAATAACACAAGGCAACAAAATTTTAAAAATTTAATATGTTTTTAAAACCACTATGCAATTTTGATGTGTTGTGGTTCCAGTAGTACAAATATCGTCCCAATTTTAAATTCTATGGAGAGGTTTTTTTTTAATTTTTTTTTTAAATTCAAGATTTTTTTAGACGCTGCTCCACAAAATCAATAATAACTCGAAATAGGTTAGTCCGATATTCTTAAAATAAACTTTGAAAAATTTAGATTTATATAGCCTTTAAACCGTTTATATATTGCGCTTTAATCGGATAAGTAGTTTCGGATTTATAATAAAAAATTAAAGAAAAAAATAAATTTTTTACGTGAAAATAGCAATTTTTTTGTTTTCAAAAAATCATAAAAAATGTATTACTTTATCGCAAAGCTATATGTAATAGCAACAAAATAAGATATCGATTATGAAAATCGCTTGATTCCTTTCGAATTTATTCACAATTAAGTAATCTAGCTCATTTTCACAAAATTTAAGTTGTTTTGTTTGATATACATCAAATTGTTTGATATACATCAAATTGTGGTTAGAGTTCTTCTCCTAAAAAAATTGTTCGGAAAAAACATTTTTAACATGTTGGTTATTCTCATTAATATGGAAAACTAAGAGAGTCAATATGGTTTTCAAATTAAAGATCTAGTCTAGCAAACTGGAATACACTATAAAAATTAGAAATCCATTATGACCTCCATTACAAAGTGGCATACAATTAGTTCATGTATGATTGAAATCAAGTAATTAAAAATCTATCAAGTGAAAGGGCTCAACCAGTAGAATAAAGCGAAAAAAAGGGCTTGACCACTACAATTTAATAAACTTTGAAAAGTGTTAAATATAAAATGGCGTCCGAAACAAAATGGCGTCCGAAATAAAATGGCGGAAATTTTTTTGTTACTCCTATTTATTTTGGACTCAAATGAAAGAGCTTGACTAGTAGAGTACGCCAGCTATGATAGAAACAAAGAAACGGGTTATAATACAAAATCTGAAATCTAGGCTTTGGTGTGGAAATTGTACCTATGAACATGATGGTGAAAGTTATTATTCCACTTCACAAATTGAGATTTTGATGCCGTGTGGTAAGTCTTGAAGTGGGTAAAAATTTTTGATAACAAACTCTGCTAAATCCTTTCACTGGATACATTATTAGTTTAGTGTTTCTTACTAATTTCCATTTTTTTTTTATTAATTTTTTTTTATTATTTTTTTTTCTTTATTTTTGTAGATTGTAGTGAAGAATCCTATAAAATAAACCAACTATATTTTTGGTTTTCCTCTCAAGCTACAAATGTGAAATATTAATATCAAAAAAAGTTGTTTGTCTCTCATGTAAAATTTTCTGAAAGGGAGTTAGCAGGTTAGTATATAAAGGCGACGATATATTAAATTTAAATACAAATAAATTCATTAAGAATTAGTAGTTAACTGTCTATAGCATTAATTTTATCTAAAAAGGAATTAAATTAAATCCCAAGCTAATTCATTGCAAACTATATTTTATGCCATAAACCTCTACAGAGCATCGTCAAAGTGGTCATATTTATAAAAAGACTTAATTTCCTGTTTAGGATTTTTATATTCGCTGTATGACTCTAAAGTAAGAGAAGCTTCCGCAAAAGAAGAAACACATAAGATGTTACGCTGTATCCCACCGAAGACATTTTGCTGATGTAATTTGTCTTTTTGCTTGAAGTTTTATTTGAAATATTTTCGGCTGTTTGAGTGCAGAAGCTGGATAAAAGATAAGAATTTGTGACCTTTGCAGGAAAGTTAATTTGTCTGGGTTATAGAGATTATGTGGTTCATTTTGATTCTAGCATTTCCTCACACTTAAATTGTAGTTCAATCAAATATAATTTTAATTCATTTCCTTTTACAAATTATATAAATTCAGAATTTCAAATATATGAGTAGTTTACTTGTATTTTATATTATATATTTTGGGTAAAAATTGTGAGCTGTTATAACTGATTCAGAGTAACGTTAAAAAAAATCATGGAAATTATTAATGAAAACCTTCTAATAGCCTTTTATAAGTATTATGCATATGGTAAACTTTACAATACTCAAAGCATTTTTTCCTACTTATCTGAATATAATTTAAATAAATTGCCGTTGCAAAGCGTTGGTCTAAGGATAAAAGTCTTGTATCTTTCTATAAATTCAGAACTAAATATATCTGAAACTGTTAAATTAGTATTGCTGACCTTTTTTGTTGTTAATATATTTTGTTGTAGGCCATAAAAATTCAATTTTGTTGTTTTATTTTTAAAGAAAATATTTTCGCCGGAGAGTTTATAGATGAACAAATAGGACGAAGAGGAATATCATCCTTATGAATTTTGGGTAAACCATAAAAAAGTGGTGCTGTAGCAGTTTTCGTGGATAATGTGTTTTTATCTTTTTTAGAAATTAATTTTAGATTTAATAATTTCTCAATAAAGGAATTATTTTTTGTCTGTAGTCTAGAGGTTGGGTCTAAAAAAACAGCACTAGCAGCCCACAGTACCATAACTGGACACGTACCAAACTTTAAAGAGGTGAGAATTTTACAAGAAGAGAATAATTATTCAAAGAGATACATGCTGGAAATGCTACACATAATCGACGTACCATCACATAAGAGATTGAATTATAAGAGAGATCCAATAAATAATAATAGTCGGACAAAACAAAGATTAGTTGTTAATTAGCTGATTGTTGTTCAACTCGATATAGAATTATATCTTAAATATTTTTTAAATGTAATTATTGCGTTTGTGTATTTATAGATACATATATAAATTTGACAATTGTTTTCCTTTTATAATTTATTTTATTAGATCCCTGATGATGATCTACGAAGTAGGTCGAAATATTGGAATAAAATAAAAAAAGAAATTTAAAATATTTTCTTTAAAAATAAAACAACAAAATTGAATTTTTATGACCTAAAGCCAAACAAAAATCTATATCTGAAACTTTTAAAATGATGTTTGATTTTTTTAGGTTAACTTTAGTGGAATTTATTTTTTCCTTTAATTCAAAAAAATAAATTTAAGGAATATTATAAGTTTACTGTCACTTTAAACTAGGCACGTTTTGGCCAAGTATAACAAATTGAAAAATATTGTTCCATGTTTTATTTTCTTTTCGTTATGACAAAAATTAAAAAAAAATAACATAATCAGTGTAGCCGTTCCTAAGTGATGCAATTACCAACAACCAACACTTAATTTTTTTTTATATACTTAAGATTGCAAAATTTAAAAAAGTTATGATATATTGTCAATACGATGCTTAGGATACCTGACTGTAATATCGTAATCGTAATCGCTACTATATACATTCGTTAAAGCCTTCGTTTATTTTGTTTTGTTTTCTTAGCACAGTTCTTTTAAGGAAGAGTAGTATCTTAATATAAATATGTACAAAAGCGGATATAGTATGTTTTACCCCCTCCCTTAACAAAATTTTTTTGATAAGTAATAGTTTTGGCAGCCATAAAAAATTAATTTGTTTAAATTAAATTCATTTATTTAAATAAAAGCCAGTATTACTCCAAAAAGTCAGAGGTTGATCCGCGCCTGCTATGTGTTGTATGAAAAAACTTCAGAAATATAAAATAAAGAAAGTAGTTTCTATATTCTTATCTCACAACAGATTAGCAAAATGTAATTGAAAAATTTATCATTTAACTGACTTCTAGGCTTATAAGCATGATAAGAAAACTAGTTTTCTGTCAGCATTTTTAGTGTTTCGTCTTCTAAAATTGCCGTGTACTACAGGCTAGCAATATTATCACAACGATTTAATTTCGTTTTTACAACAACTGCCATGAAACCATTCACAAACATATTCACAATATTTTTCTAAGCTTTAAAAGTATGGCAGTAAGTTTGCTACAAACTATTGTAGAATTCTGGTTTATTGGGACAAATAGAAAAAGGAGTTGCTTGTATTTGTAGTGGAATAAACGTATTTGTTTAGTTTTTTTTTAATAAAAAAAACTTACTAGGAGTAGTAAAATAATGAAATGTAATGTCTAGCTGGAAGATAGTTGAAAAATAAAATTTATAGAGAATCAACATTGCGAAATATTGTCGTTTATTATAAAGACAACGAACAAAATGAAGGTATCCATGTATGTGTTTTTGAAAATGCACATAAAAATATTTTTAAAGTTACAGAAGCCCATAGATAAACTTTAAGGATTTGTTTTTTTTTTTTTGTTTTAACATTATTTACAATATAGTTAAGGATAATAATGAGTATGTAGAAAACTCTAAAAAATGTGTAATGTGTAATATTATAACTGAAGGCTTTAAAGGCATCATAGTCAGTTACACTTTTGTTGTTCTATTAGAAATTATTTATGAAAAATTTTAATTGATAAATACAATAATTTAAGATAAAAAATAAGTTTGTGTTAAATAATGCTTATAATTTGATGACTTCAAAGCGATTTTATAACTTATTTTTAAAACTGTAATACGTTGTTTATCGTTGGGGTTCTGTGGGGAGTCTATTCTAACAAATATATGTCAAAATAAAAAATTGTATCTTTGACGTTAAGATTTTATGTTTTCGCCATATATGAATTAGTTTTATTTGTTTTTTTTCAACTTACTATTTATTTTTTGAATCTTTCTACATTAAGTAATAAGTCGCAATATTTTATTTCGTCGTCTTTGTAATTTCTCTATATTAGAAGCAGAAACTGTACCCGATAATTGGATACCATAGGTATATATGGCTTAAAAATAGCTTTGTATAGTACAACCTTGTAGTTTAGGTTGAGAGAAGAATGAGAATAAAGAAGCCACTGAAGTTGTATTGTTTTGAGTTTGAGTTTTATGAATTTGGATTCGATATATTGAGACCAGGTAAGTCGTCGATCAAGGTGCATACCAAGATATTTTATATAATTTTGAATTGAAATGCGATGTTATTTATCTTCAGATTAGGACAGTTTCCTTTTCTCAAGGTGAAAGTGACATGTGCGCACTTTGCAGGGTTTACTTTTATTTTTCATCGGTTGAGCCATTTTTCGAGTTATTTAATATGATCCTGCTGGCAATTAGAAGCAATTACTGGATTTTGATGTATGCTTGTAAATGCTGTATCGTCTGCAAATCAAGTTATTAGTGGGCATATCTGATGTATAAATTATATACATGAGAGGATCAAGTATACTGCCTTGGGGAACTCCTGCTGCGATTTTTCTTGGGTCTGAGATATGGTCTTTATACTTTACTACAACTGAAAGATCCAATAAATAATTTCGCAGTAATTTGTGGGCATTTTGGGGTACTAAAGAACCTAATTTATTTAGAAGCCCATCATGCCAAGCCTTGTCAAAAGCTTGAGAAATGTCTTTGAAGAGTGATGAGCAATAGTGTTTGTCCTTAAAAGCCTGTCTGATAAGATAACCTATGCGATGAACCTGTTCTGTGATGCCATGATCTTTTCGGAATCCAAATTGATGTACGGGAAATAGTTACATGCAGCTAGTTTATTTATATAACTATATAAACTCCTAACCTCTGAGGTTAAAATCATAGTTAATTTTACTCAAATTAAATCACTTCATCATTAGTTAAGCCTCTACAAAATCACTTCGTCATATCTTTCTGTAAGGTTTATTTATGGCAAAACTTAATTTTCGAACTTCTTAAGTTATGACGCATAACACATCTTACAAGCTAACAAACGCCGCTAGTGGTGCCAAGCGCCAATCGGTAGCCTTGAAAACACTAAGAACTGAAGTGGATCGAGAAGAGGTTCGGCATAGTAGTAGTCTTCTTCGATACTTCCCCTACATATTTGTATAGCTTACAGCCCAACAATATGGCGTTCAAATCAAGTATAAATTAAACATGAAATGGTTACCAATTGTATAAGGAACTTAATATTTAGTCTACTCTTTAATTGTAGTTACAAAAAAGAACTCATTGTTTAAATTACACCAGCATATAATTTGCAAGATTTTCTCTTTTTGCTTTGTATTCGATTTTTAATACGAAAAAAAGCGTGTTTATTTTTAGGATGCCAAATATGATAACGAGTTTACACTAACAACTCGAAAAACGAGGAAATACTTCAATATATAAATAGGCTCTGTAACAATTTTTAGTAGGTGTTCTGGTGGACTAGTAAGTAGTGTACTAGTCTGCCAGTCTGGGGTTGTAGATTCGATTCCCGCCAGAGACTCTGGCCTGTTTCACAATAACAGGCAAATGGTCTTCATAACTTAGATCGGTTAATTAAATTAGAATAATATTTATAATTGTATTGTAATAAAAAAAAATAAAAAAATAAATGTTTCCTAAATTTTCAATAATCTTCCGAACACATTTAAAATATTTTTTTAATTAAAGAAGATTTTCGATAAACTTTCAAATAATTTAAAATTTTTATTTTCTTTCTTTCGAGTTCTCGGTGTAATATTTTTCATAATGAGACCATGCAACGATGCTAGATGCAAGTGCTATTTACAAGTACATATGAGACGGTATAAGTATGTGTAATTATTTTGTATGCAGTATGATGGTATGTGCAACATACGAAAGGGCATATTAGATTCACTTTTTTATTAGTTGGTGTGTGTGTGGTTGCTCTTGCTAATAATATGGTTGCAAGCTGCCAGCCAAGAGCAGACAAAAAAATTCCTTATAAAGCAAGCTTTACGTTGTTGCTTTTATTAAAAAGATTAAACAAAAAACCATAATGAAACAATGCCGTGTTTGTGCATTTTTATTTATAAAGCAAAAAGTTTGTCGATTGTAATTTAAGTTTTTAGCCAAAAGAATGGTAGTTGTACAGGCTAATAGAAAACGTTGAAAATTCCTTAAATTAAAATTCCTTAAGTGGCAGAACCCACACCTTTTTAAATAAAATGAAAACAGTTTCATAGTCAGGAGTCGTTTTTCGAAAACATATTTTTTTTTTTGCTAGTTTCTTAGTAATGAATGTTACAAAACTACAATTTCTACTAACAAAAGTTATTGATTTTCTTTTCTCAGAAATGTTTTCTATTTTTGTTATAAAAATATAAAGAAAGACAAAAAATTTTAAAAAGGGTCCTTTGAGCTTTGAAAATTAATAAAGGCCATATTATTAAAGCACCATCTGTGGAAGTAGCTGGCATATATTCATCAAATTTTTTTTGTCAAATTACACATGGCTAGATAAAGTATCAACAACACGTCCAAATGATAAAGTTGTATTTTCAAAATTACTGCTCTGTTAAACAATTATATTTAAGAATGAAGCCCATTTCTGGTTGAGTGAGTACGTTTACAAACATTTCTATGTTTATTGCGTTCCGAGAGTGTTACTCTTTGATATATATTTTAGGCTTGCAGTGTTGCCGGTATTTATTTCTCCAAGAAAGATGTTAAAAAGGCCACCACCGTCAGATAACTTCATTTGGTCTAAGTTTAATGATATCGACAACAACAATATGTGGTTTTAACAGAATAACGCTTCATTAGATGCAGCCTAAACTGCGTAGGTATACTGCCCAAGTTTCTTAAGGATTTTGATATGAACTGGCCACCAATATCATGTGACTTTGGTAGGTAGGTAGGTAGTAAGACTGGTCCAAAGGTACCCTAACGCCCTCACCCAGAGACCAATACGGTTCTTTGTAACGCCTTAATATAGAAATAATATCCGACAGGTTCAGTCCCATTCTTACCGCCATACTGCCCAACATACAGTGGCCCGTAGTAATGACTATTATAGTTCTCATGCAGACCCTGCTTCTGTCAAGATCCAAATGAATCAGACTTACTGAGCATCGGCCACAACGTCCGTGATACTCTGTAGTCCGTTCGGTTACTCTAGACCAGACCTGATCCTGATCAGGATCAACAATTTCCGAGCCCAGTCTTGCCAACTCATCAGCCATTTTATTGCCCGGCACCCAGCATAGTCTCAATCTATATTCCTCTAAAATTCCACGCAAAGCTCTCCTACAGTCATCGACCAGTATGAAGTTCACATAATAGCCCCCTATGGCACTAAGAACCGTCTGACTGTCCACGTATATACTGACCTCCGAGCCCGCCATGCGACTTAACTCTATTAGTCTTCTTTATGTGGGCTTTTTTAAGTCGCTCCTCCGTTTCTTGATAAACTCTAACAAGCACCTACTAAAAAGTAAGCCACACATTACTAATAAGCAATTATCCAGACTTATCTCTAGACCAACAAATTATTATTTTTGTAATTACGCTAGCTTTTAAAAATTATGTCCGATATTATCTTTTCTAAGTCATTTACTTCCAACTATTATTTTGATCAAAATTGAGAGTAAAAAAATATGTGAAATGAAAATTAAAACTTTCTTAAAAGAAACCCAAAAAAGTCGTTCAAAAAAAACCTAAAAAGATCTGAAGTTACCTTGGTACACTGTTTCAAAAGCCACTAAAAAACCGAATACTTCTATTAAACAAGTAGCTCGTAAATCAAAATGCTTTATTCTCTTGTGCACAGACGCAAACCTATTGCTGGGTTGAAGTCGAGTATAGTTAAAAAAGTTCCAGATCGCAATACAAATTGAGGTAACATTTTATAAAAAATAAACATCTTGTGTGATGGATGCTAAAACTTATGCATTCGCAGACTTATCAAAACTTTATAGTCAAGTTTTTAAATGGTTGAAGGACAAGATAATGTTCAAGAATAATACCGGACCAAAAACCTAACAAAATAAAAAGTTTCTTGTGTGGAAAGCCATTTGCAGTTGTGCTAAAAGACGAAGAAAAAGGCATCAGGCACGATAAATACAGAAATATATGTATTTGTGTTACGGAGTGCCTACAAAGACGGCTTTTAACTGTCCTAAAATAGAACAGAGATGTCCTCATACTACTGGTGCTAGTGTGAAAAAAGGGTCCTTGACTGATATTTAAACAATAATTGTAATTTTGCAGGGCAAGAGGCAAAACCACTAAACTGTTTAGAACTGAGGCCTGTGGAAAGAACTTGGGAACCTTTAAAAAAATTAAACAAGAGTTCTATATTTGGACGTGCAGAATCTGATAATACCCTTCGCCATCATTATATTGCTTACATTGCGCTAGTCAATTCCTTTCATATGATACCAATATTGACTCTTTCGGTTGTCTAGAATGTGAGAAAATTTATTTTCGTTTGTATATTTTTGGAATATATATTTAAAAAAAATTTTTTCCCTATACTTTACCCATCCCATTTTATCCAAAATTGTTCACGAATATTTCTAGAGGCATATTATATCTACAAATAAAAATTAATAAAATTTTAATTTCGGTGGTAAAAATATGGGAAAAATCAGAGGCAGTCGTGATTATTTGCTCAAAACTCAGAAAGTTATGGGGCGATTGTGCTGAATTTCAATAGCAATTTATTTCCGGATATTTCCAAAAGATTGATACCATATACAGATCTGAGGAACATATGGTTGCTTCTAAAAGTTGATTTCAACCAACATACGTTATTCACAAGCTTTCAGAAAATGTATACTTTATGGGGTCAGAAATGAAAATTGTAGAAATTACAAACGGAATGACAAAACTAAATATACCCTTGTGGACCACAGATGAAGGGTATAAAAACAAAGGAAAGGTATTGAAGAATATGTAACGGACGAAACTATAAAATCTATAATTGTAGGATTTACGAAATTTTTAAGCAAATTTACGTATTTTTAATTAAACTTATATGGAACGGTTAAAGCCTTATTCAACTTCATACAAGAATAGGATTTTTTCGGCTGTCTTTAGAGGCGTCAAAACATGTATAATGTACTCAATTTCGGTATATGCACTTATCCAACTTAGGTTTGTAGTTTATTTATGTGTATCTGTGACAGTTTTTTTTTGAGTAGATATAAAAATAAAAATCTATTCACTCTAGATTTTTATTGATGTGTTTTTGTGGCAGATTTCATATGGGAATGTACACGGTTGTTTATCTGAATATTGTTCTTTTATCATCCGCCATTAAATTGGTTTACATATTAGATTCAGCAAGATTTTTTCTTCCAATCTGCCCTTTCATAGAAACCACAAAAAAAAATTAACAAAAACTACACACAAAGTTGCAAGAGAAATATTTTTTTTAATTTTCCATGCATACTCGGGATAAAAAAAATTCAGATTTTTTTTTAATTGTAGTATATGTTTGTATGATTGTGGAGTACTTTTAGTTCGTGTCCTAAATTTTATTTAGTTTTTTATTTAAGTTTTACCTCATGTAAATTTCAAATTGCTTTTGGATTCCTTTGTATTCCTTTGTGTTTTGTGCTTCTGCCGCAGTTCCACAAAATTCTTTTAACCGCGAAGCACACAAGCAGATTACTTTCGAAAACTATGGCAAATGTTATAAGTTAATTAAAATAAAACTGTATGTATGCATTCAAAAATTTTTTCACTACAACTAAGCAAAATTAAAAAAAAAGCATAAGGAAAAGTGAAAAAAATCTACAAACAATTTTAAATGTCTTCAACGAAAATCAAGTCCAAAAAAATTATGTTTTGGGTAAATCACAGTCTGTTAACTATCAGCTGTATAATGCAGTTGTTTTAAGGTAGCGTGAAATTGTACATTTTAAAATAACAAGAATGGAATGCATTATTTTTTGCCTTTAGAGGAGAAATTAGCTTAGAGATAAACAGTAGTGCAGAAAAGAATAACACAAGTTCAATGAAACAGTCGAGTAAAAATTAAGAAAAATTTAAAGTATTTAGTGAGTCATTAAACAGGAAGTTGAAAAGACATACTGAAAAACGAGCATGAGCAAAAAGTATTTTTCATAAGGGTAAATCCAACAAAAATATATGATATAAACGAGATCCATTTAACATAACTCAATAATAAGGACTGGACCGTGTAACCCAGCTTTGGATTATATTGAATTAGTCTTAAAACTACTCTATGAAACTACTCGACGGAAATACAACAAAAACTATATTAAAATTCTTGGACACACTTACGCAATCATGAAAACATGAATATTTGTAGTTCAACTACAATCCACTGAGTGAAAATAATATAGTCCATAACTGCTTTATATTAACTCATGTACTTAATATGTATTCTATTAAACCGGCTATTGGCCGCGTAGAGTATATTAATTTTACTTGATTAAAAGAATGCTACATATGTATATCCAATATCTCCAATGGCTTGTATGCATTTTTACATTGTTTTAAGAAAATTAAGAATAATCAAACTGGATTTCTAAAAACTATTTTAATATGAAAAAAAAAAACATTTTTTCAGCAATGTATTTATATCAATAATTGTTTTTTTATTAAGCTTGAGATCAATTTTTTCCACAAAAATAATTTTATTTATTCCAATATTTCGTAACCACATTGGGTAGCTTCTTCAGGGAAAGTTTAAACAATTGAAACCAATTAACAAAAAGGCGATCAAGCTAAATAAATAAGACAACTATTGATATTAATAAAAAAGATAGAAAACATTTACTAAACATCATATAAATGTATGTTAACAAAACCTTTTTTATGGTTTTCTTATAAAATTTGTATCATTTCCTAGATTTTCGAATCATTCGAACATTGAAACAGATAACAAAATCATGCAGCATTTATTTTTTGAAAAAATTTTAAAACAAGGAAACAAATTAAAAGGTTTTTATCAATGTTCGAAATTTCGAATTTAATTTTGAAAAATTTCGAATATCGAAAAAAAATTTATTTTCAAACTAAAAATTAAAAACAAGGGAATATGTATTTGATTTTTTTTAAATTTCTAGCGAATTTTAAAGATAGCAAATTATTTTGTAAGATTTTAGAAAATTTTCAGTCTATAAAAATAATTTCATTTCAGGTCTTAGGTATTTTATACCTACTAAAAAGAGAACAACAAAAATTGTAGGTAAAAAGTATTATTTTGTACATACTTTATAATTTCTGTAAGTGTATTTGGCATTAAAGTTTTTAAAAATGATTTGAAATTATATGAGTATTTACTGGAGGTATACATGGATGTACTCTAAAGCCATTGAAATATATTCGTTTGTTTTTAACTACACAATGTTTTCCGTTCTTAGTAAATAAACTTATAGAATGAACTCTCAATCGAAAGAAAACTGAAAACATCTTAAATCGAATACAAAAATTTACAAAAAATGAATAAAAGTTTTATTTATAAGTCAAACACAATAAAATGTGTATAATATTTTTGTATGGTTTGACTCAAGGCATATTTATTCATCAGGTAGTCCTGATTCTTAAGCTGATTACTTTTTAAACCACTTATTCTAGACTTCAGCTGTCAAATTTCATAAATAAAGAACAATTCTCTGTCGTCTCTAATTTATTTTAAATGTAAAGTATTTCCCATTTAAGTAATTATTAAAAAAAAACTCTTTTTTTATTAAATTTATTTTTATTTTAGTAATGAAAGAATTTTGAAAATAATAAAATTGCAAATAATTCTCTATTAATAGATTAGTAAATTATATATTTTCATACACATACAACTGTTACCAATTATTTGAAAGGCTTTCAGATATAAAAATATTTTAATTTTTTTTTTTGTTTGTTCAGAATCAACCTTAAGTCATATAAATCTAAGCCTTAATAAAAAGGCCGCCTTTTAACAATATCTTGGTAAAAAGAAAGGGGAGTTTTTCGAAGCACTAATATTAATTTTTTAAAATTGAATCACGTTTATATCCACCTCGAAAAAAGGTTTTGTTTTATGCAGTTGTGGCAGTGAATTAATTGATGAAAATTTTTTAAATAAATCAATTACAGGTGCATCCAATACCTTGCTTACTATGAAGCTCGTTTGAAAGCGAGAAAATTGGAAACACTCCACGTATAAGCCTGTCATTTACATACAACAAAAGTCTTTAAAAATTAAGCATTTTTTGGTAAAAGAGTATTGCTTAGAAATTAGAAACTCGCTTTAAAAATGTAATTTTGTTCATAAGATCTTTTTAAAGTGAAACTCTTCTCTTTCTCCACCGAAGCACTATTCGTTATCTGGATATCACAGTAAATGTTTATATAATTTAGCATTTTTATAATTCAAGAATTTTGCTTAGAAATTGAAAACTCGCCACACAAATTTCATTTCTTTCACAAGCTCTTTTAATAGTGAAACTCTTTTCTTTCCCAACCGAAACACTATTCTTTATGGGAATGTTACAGTAAATTTTAAAATGATTTACCATTTTTATTATTTAAGAACTTTTCGCATTAAAGCTTATTATGTGCAAAATAATTCTATTAAATTTTTCTTTTAACTTAACTTTAAACATGTTAAAATTTACTTACCATATCGTCTGCATTAGAGCGTTTTGGGTACAACACGTCCTAATCACAAAGATTATTCAGTTTCTGCAAGAAAAATAAAAAAAAAATAACAACAAAATAAATAAGGAAATGAATGTTTGCTTACAAATACATGAATAAAATAAATAAAATTTAACTTTGATTAAGTTTAACTTCTTTAACCAGCCAAAAGGATAAAAGGATGCAAATAAAAAACACACAAAAATAATTTTTGTATTTATTTTAGTAAAGTTTACAGAAACTTCAACAAATTGTCTTCGAATAGAAGAGGAAGCGAAAATGGAAAATAAAACTCTGATCTTTAGCATTTCTGCTAATGTTTGTTTGTAATAACGGCAACAAGAGCAGAGAAATAGAAGATATTAATAGAGAGAAAAAAAAACAACAAAATAACGTTGCTTGTATATTTCACCAAAAAGTGTCTCAGCTGTCTAGCTGACTGCAGTAAGATAAAAATTTAAAATTATTAAGAGTTTTCTTCTTTTGATGCATAAATTTTTACTATTTTCCTTTTAGAAAACATAAAAGTGCAAGATGCTGCTGCACTTGGAGCATGTAAACATGCTGCCTTACAAACAAAAATATTCACTCATAAACATCAACATAAATATTTATATTCTGTATTTTATATTCGTATATTTTGTATGACTTTTCTTAGAACTGTTAAATTTGTTATACACAAACTTTTCGAAACGCGTTTCTCTTTTTACTTTATTTTTTTATTGCTTCAAACGCAAATATACTAAAAAAGTTAATTCACACCTTTGCAATGTAAGCAAAATAAAAAAAGAAAGTACTTATAAGGTTAAAAGAAAGGATACAACAGATTTTTTTATACTTTTTAGTATTTTGAACTATTTAGGTATTTACGTAAATTTTTAAAACAGAAATTTATATAATAAATCGTACCGCAAAAAAAAATTATGTGCACCTGCGTTTACAAAATATTTTTGCAAGACAATTTCGCAAAAATTTTTTAATGTAAGGTTTACCTATAATATTTTAATATTGCCAAAAAACTTTATATTTAAATCTGTAGGGCAAATTAAATTCTTTGCTTCTAAAGGCCAGTGTCCAGATCCGACTAAATTTCAGGCATAAAATTTTTAATTTTTACTATATGACCTTCTTTCTTGTTTTGTATTGGTTTTTATACCCGCCACCAAAAAAAATGGTGGGGCTATATATTAATTTTGTCATTTTGTTTATAACACATCGAAATATCCATAATGTTAGGCGCACAATTGGGACGAACGACGAATTTTTCGTCGCGAATATTCGTCATCAAAAATAAAACACATTTGTGTATATGAGATGGCATACGATTGTGGCGTGAGTCGAAGTTCGCTATACGCAGCGAACACTGCATTAGATTTATTTCTATTTCTTACGCCGGCGAACGACGAACAAATTGGTACAAGGTGACCATTTTTTTATTAAATTTGGGTTTACTTCTCAACTTTTTAAGAAAATAAAGTTAGTTTTTATTTTAATAATTGTTTTATTTTTTATTTTAAAACATTTAAAATAAGTATACAAAAGTTAAGTACAAAAATTTGTTTTTATTTGTGTTTTTGCAAATGTGTAAGTTTATTAGGTGATTTTTTTTCATATGGTCACACTGTTAGCTGTTATCCACAAACAAAATTTTTATTATTGTTTAATGCACGTACCCACAACATTCTTTGCAAACGTTTACTTATACGTAAAAAAGTTGTTATTATTATAGAAATTATATATATCGTTTTGTTGCGTTTCACAAAAAATTAAATTCTTCATTAATTTTGTTTTTTCTTTGCACAAACAGTAAACAATTTTATCAACTATAAAAGAAGTTACTTTTTCGTCGTTGTTGTGCTTCACACGACAAATTTGCACAGCGAGTTTTTACCGAAGAGTTCGTAGTGTTGGGAGAATTCGTCGTTCGTCCCAATTGTGCGCCGTGCATAAAGTATGTATTTTCTAAGTTCTGGTTTAATTTTATGTCCGTCCGTCTATCCGTCTGTTGAAAGCACGATAGAGTTCGAACCGAAGAACTTAGGGGACTCAAGTATTGGTATTGAAAATGGGCTTTTAAGAAGAGAGTTATAGCTCATAATGCAAGAGTAGGTCAAAAAAACCATGTCATTCCAACATCGAATAAAATGATTGAAAATTCGAATGTATATTTTCTGAGTAAAAAAAATATTTATCCCTGAAAATTGCTTCAATTTATGCATTAGGAAAGGAAAATTTATAACGCACTGTGTATTTTTCGGTATATTCAAAATTTAAAGCGTTTTAAAACTGATTCTGAAATTTCGCAAACATTTATTGTTTTGGTCAAGGGCTTTATTCTAACGGAAAATAAATGTGATACGCCCTCTTTTATGCCTACCTCCCATATAACGCTTTATCTCAAATTCATATTCATTTCTCTATGGACAAAGTTTTTTGAAGAATAAGGGACTCGGTATTGAAATACCTAAGTTGAATTTATCAGAAGAAACCACTTTGACACGCCTACTTTAACGCCCATTTTAAAAATATTTTATGAAAATATATTACTATCTTTTAGAAGTTATACAAAGAAAGTGATACATGTTTTAGTATAAAGATATTATTCCATAGCGATTACTGTTAATAGCAAAATAATAAATTCTGTGCTATAAAAGTACATAAAATTGGTGGGTGATATAAAAAATTCGGCATAGCCAAATATAGTGCTCTTTCTTGTTATTCAAACAAATGCCAAAAAAAAAAAACGTATATGACGTGCAACATATATTCAAACTATACAGGTATTCCCTGGCCAAACAATTGTCAGAACATAAATTTCTTCTAAGTTGATGGCAAAGGTCTCTGCAATAGAGTTTCTGTATTTGATAATACATGTACGAAAATGCTTTTTATATCTCGTGATTGGTGAACCTGAGTGTTACAATCTGGTAACTGACACTCCTATAGTAAAATATGACACTTTTGACAATAAACTTAAAACGTTTTGACGCACGAACGCTGTGTTTACAGTTTAAGCTATTTACAGTAACCTGCAACACTATTGTTGGCAAAAAAATGAAATTAAACATTTTCTTTTTTACAGCTTTTGCTTATGAGCTGAATATCGACTGTATGGGTATGCAAGCAAAACCCTACAAAAGTCACTCAGAATGAGTTCAAGATGCGTGTTTTGAAAGTACCTCAATCGAAATGGAAAAATACTTTGACCATTGGTTCCAACGTATGCAAAAGTGCAGTGATATTCATGGAGAATATTTAAAAAAACAACTAAATCATTCTGGAAGATTTTCCTTTGTTTTATGATGATTTGTAGTCTCTATTCCGGAAATATAAAAGGCAACTCTCGTAGCAATTCCTTTCTTATTTCTTTTCAGCTGCATACTTCTCCTAATCTTAAACGTATGAGAAATGGCTAAATTGCTGTTAAACAATTAAAAATTTTTGTTTTTAAAGATCAAAATTTTTTAAAAAACAATTATTTTATACAAACTTAAATCCTTTTAAGCTTGTGTGAAGTTATTTTCGTCTTTAAGATTATTGTCAAAAACTCGTTAACAACCTGCAGTTGTATGGCTTTTTGCTAATAATATTCCCAAACAAAATAGAAATTTGTATGTTTTGAAGCCAGTAATTTTTTACACTACTAAAATAAAATATTTTGTTTTAATTTATTGTAGATGTGATAAAAAGACAAGCTACGTAGATAAAATAGTGTTATTAAGTTAATTTTATTGATTGGTGATATCACCATCAAGTTTATTATAGGGAATATTTTTTACAAACAGTTTCATGCAAAATTATAAAAAAATAGTTTTCTAGTGCAAAAGAAAAAACTTTTCTAAAAACTATTTTTGTAAAATACTTTTAATTAGAGGAATTTCTATTAAATTGCTAAAAAAAAAATAGATAAAAACTCTTAAGGACTTAAGGTATGATGCCGATGGAGCGCATGAGTCGAGTGAAAGTGGTCGAAAGGCTACATCACACGCTCATAGCGGATGGATTCATGCACGATGAGTGCATGGAGAATGACATCAGTATCTTTACTGATGGGTCCTTTATGGACGGAAGGGCAGGTGCTGGTGTGTACTCATCTGAGTTGAACTTATCCTGCACCCTGAATCTGGGGGGTACGTGTCAGTCTATCAGGCAGAAATGCTTGGTTTGCTGCACGCGTTGGACCACCTGTTGGAATGTTGAATGTATGGGAAGAGAATTCTTATTGCACTTGACAACCAGTCGGTTATAAAACGTATGCAGCGGATAGATGTGAACTCCTTTTTGAGGTAACGCTGATGTGGGTTAAGGGACACGTGAGCATAGCTGGGAATGAGGCTGCTGACGAACTTGCGAGGAAGGGGTCTGAGGCTGCATTCTGCGGACCGGAACCCAGAACTGCTCTCGGTAATGGGTTAGTGCGGGCAAGGATCTTTCAATGGGTGAACTCTATAAACTTGCGAAGGTGGATGGAGGGAACCACGTGTAGACAGGCCCGTATGGTGCTCAGGGAGCCACTTGGCAGGGGCGCAGTGAAGATACTCGGTTTTAATCGGAGTATGATGAGCTGGATTACTGCGTTGATTACACGACATGGTAACTTCAAATATCATCTGAAGAGGATGCGGATCGTGGATGATGATATTTGTAGAATGTGCCTGGAGGATGCCGAGACGGCAGCGCATGTAGTATGCGAGTGTCCGGCGTTGGCGAGCGGAAGATTAAGGATCACAGACAAGCACACTTTAAGTGTGAGTGCGATGGGGCACCTTAGTCTGAGGGAGATGCTGGCGATAACAAAGGACTGTGCGATGAGGATTGTCGACAATCACCAGTCGGCAGTGTGAAATCGTTTTTCTAGTCCAGAGCAAACGCCGGTTGTGGCGCGGGACTCAGTGATTGAGGGTGTGCTGATCGGTAGACACGAAATCACTGAGGAGCGAAGGGGGTCGAAAAGGGACCCGTGATAGTAGTGGTCTGCTTCGATATTCCCCCTACGTATGTATAAGGTATGTTAATATTCGTATTAGTCAAGCTCAGATCGAGGGGGAGAAAAAAACCCGAACCAATTTTTTTCTTTTGATAAAGTATTGTTTTGACAGCCATTAAACAAAAACTTATTTTTTTGTTCTATTTTACACTGCTTCCAAGCACTATATTTCAGCGTAAACATAAATATCATATCAAAAATAACAAGACATTTTTTTTACAGCTTTGTTAGTACTTCAAGCAAAGTGGAATATTGTAGAATATTGGTATATTGGTAAGTAATAGAAAAAACATGGAGTTCAATAGAAGACATACAAGAAACGTAAATTATATTAACGAGCAGAGTTTCTAAATATTTACATGTAGGATAGGGTAAGTAGATAGGTGGGTAAGGCTGGTGCGAAGTTACCCTCACACCCACCCTCACTCGGAGACCATTACGGTCCATTGTGATGCTTTAATAGAGAGAAGAATAGAATAAGAATAGAAATAGTTAGAATAGAAAGAGAAGCAGACGAGTCCAGAGTCTCTGGCAGGAATCGAACCCGCAACCCCCAAACTAGCAGACCAGCACACTACTGACTACTCCACCAGGGCAACCCTGTAGGGTAGTTTAAAGAGAAAATATTTTCTTTTAAGCGATTTTTTTATACTTCTGAACTCAGGTCATTAGGCAACAATAAAAGTTAAAGTTTTCTTTCTAGTTTAATCTAGTTTTACTGTCAAAACATTAAAATATTTTTTGAATATTCTGCTTCGTCTTTGTTCTGATTCAGCTGTATTTTATTTTAAGGTTTTTTAATTCCAGATTTGTTTGATTTTTTAATATTTTTCACATTAATAAAAACACATATTTTTTCAAGTATGTATTTTGAAATAAGAGGACAATAAAGGTACACACACTATTTTAAATTTAATGAGACTACTTATAAGTCATTCTTCCTATGCTTGTGCAGCTCTTCAGTACGAGAAGTGTTTCGATTAAAATCCACCGATATGGTTTACGTTGTCAAGCAATCAAATACAGTTTTTATTTAAAAAAATTTAATTAAATTCAATTTGTTTCAAAGTGAAATAATAAAGCAACAATTGTGATTTCACTGTCCTAGAGACTACACCAAAACGTTAAAACGTATTTAGAAAACTGATTGAACATAACTTTTTCATAAAACAAAAAATATATTTTGTCAAATACTTATGTCCAAAATTTTACAAAAATTCTAATAAACAATATTTGCTTAAATTATCAAAACATACATTATGAAAAATTGGCAATATTTCTGTTCATACACCTTAACACATACATATTTTAATAAATCATTGAAAGATAATTGTAATTTATGTTTCTGGCAATTTTCTCATGTGAGTAGTGAGGATGCGACAAATACAAATTCACCGATGAGAACAACTTAGAAAAAAAAAAAAAGAAATTCGATAAGAAAATATGTACAAGAGTATGTGTTAATAACACAATTTATCTTCATGTGCGACTATGAATTTAGAACTGTTATTACTTGCTATGTTCTGCTGCGTATGTATTGCATGCAACTGCATGTGTAAGGAGTTTTGTAGTAGAACATAACAACAGACACAAATGTAAGCAATATAAACTCATACATACAATATGTTAGTGTGTAAATAAAGATGATAGAGCAAATGGCACTAAAGAGTCTTGTGGTATGACATACGTTGTGGCAGAATATATAGGGTGTCTAAGTACTGTAGTTAATATTAGATGCCATTAACGGTGTTACCCCCTATTTATTTTGCTTAAAAGGCAACGACAACGAGAGTTTGAGTTATTTTTTGTGTGCATGTATTTAGTTTTCAACTTCATTTCTCAATTTCTGTTCCCTTGTGCATATTTTAAAAAGAAATTTTTAATGTCAAAAGTGAATTTTTATCTCTATTTTAACCTCTTGCTTTTAAAAACATAATGTAGATAGTTGTATTAGTATGACAACAAAAGTTACGTTGCATAAGTTACGTATAAAGTAACGAGATTAATGTGGGTAGAAGACATGTCTAAAAGAAAAGTTTAAGACAAATGTTAGTTGCTTTAAGGGTTTGGTAACTTTTTAAACTTATTATTTTTGTAAATAAAATGTGTTTGAAATGTAGAAGAAATAAAGTAATAGAAAAGGTAATAAATTTAAATGTAAATAATTACTAAGTTAAATATTAAGGTTTGACAAATATTGGGTGTTAAGTAAAAACTGCGGTAATCACAACTGTTGGCGTACCTTTATTATTACTATTTTGTTTACGGTTTTATTTCTTTGCCAAAAGAAAATAACTGCAAAAGTCCATTAAAATTCAAATAATCACACTATTGCAATCTCTGAATTAAAAACTATTCTCAAAGGAGTTTTCAACTATTGGTCAAATTAACAGAAAGTTGTATTGTTTATATTTATTCAACGTATTATATATATCATTTGGAATAATAAATTATTTTAACTCTTAACTAAATATACGTAAACTAATATTATATTTTACTTATACAGCCAAATACCACTAATGTACTCAGATATAAAAGTGGCCGTATAAATGTAGCAGGAAGTTGTAGGATCTGTTCGAAACTTCGTACGAAGCAAAGGAAAACACGTAAAATTTGCAGTAATTTTTTCATACCAATTTGCAACTCACATTCGGTTAATCGACCAATATATACATATTGCTTATAGGATGATCAATAAAACAAATTTTGTAATACAGGGTGGACCAAAAGTCACGCTTGCGTGTAAAAATTGAATAACTTTTTTGTTTATTAATATTTTTTTTTTTTTTTTCAGATTTTATTCATTGATTCGTGTTACACCACCATGCAAAATTTAACGACTGAGCAACGAACGAAAGTGGTAGAATTTTACTTTTAATCGTTCTTCGAGGATGAAGTTGGAAATACAGTAACGGTGAATGGAATGGGGACAGATATCGCGCTATGCTTAATAATTTTGTACGCCCTGAGGCAGCCAACAAGTGGTTTCAGCAGGATGGAGCAACAGCACACACGGCCGTGCCACAATGACGCTTTTAAATGAAATTTTTGACGACCGAATTATCTCGAAAAATTCAGAATTTAATTGGCCAGCACGTTCACCGGATTTAACTGCCCCTGATTGTTTTCTATGGGGTTATCTCAAAGAACGAGTGTATGTAAATAAGCCTCAAACTATAGAGCAGCTAAAGAACAACATTGAAGCTGAGATCAGGGCAATAGAGCCTGAAACCTTGCGTGCAGTTATGCAAAACGCCTGTTTAAGAGCCCAATTGTGCATCGATGAAAATGGTGGTCATCTCTCTGACATTATTTTTCATAATTAAAATTTAGGTCATACAAAGGTAATATTATAATTAAAAAAAAAAATTTAATAAAAAATAATAATAAACAAAAAAGTTATTCAATTTTTACACGCAGGCGCGACTTTTGGTCCACCCTGTATATATTCTGTTTTTGTATATAAACCTGCAAACACGTAAATGAATTTCTATTTATTTTTTTTTTTTTGTAAACAAAAGAATGTAAAAATAAATTGCTGTTTTCTTTTTTTTTTGGCTTATTTTATTTATGTAAAAGCAAAGAGCAAGTTGTGGTATAAGCATTTTTTCATACAAACGTATAGAGGTACCCGGGTACCTTGTCGTACACTTAAGGGTGTTGAAAGAACTTTGGCATATTACATCTTTCTAAATATATTTATTCTTGTGAAGTCTATGAAAATTAATAAAATATCAAAAGTTAGGAGCTCCCACAAAATTTCAAAAACGAAGCATGTTAACTTCTACAAAAAATTTAAATTTCAAAACTTAATAGGTACCCGGGTACCTTGTCAGTTACATAAGGCTTAAAATCAACCCAAAAATTTTAAAAGTGCATAGACAGACAGACAGACATAAGCAGTTTTCCTTCATGCCACAGACTAATATTTAATTATTTATTAAATAGTATAAAAAATAAAGCTTATTCTCCTTCGAAAATGTCGAATTTTATACCAACAAAGCATCATAGGGAGGGTTTTGCTTTTCTTCTTTAATTTAAGAAAAGTGCTGCTGATGTTTTGTGCGGTTAAGAAGTTTTAATTTAAAAATATAGACTAAGATCGCCTATGCTTACCTAAAATTTTTGAAGACCAAGATTTGGAAGCACTACTTTATGAGTATTTTTGTCAAATTTAACAGCAGCTTGCAAATATATTTTGAGCTACTCCAGCAGCAATTTTAAAACGTTTGCGAACAGCAGTCTTTATCTAAAAGCAGAATAATCGGGTTTCATACGAATTAAAATCGGGCGACCTTAAATAGCGATTACGCATGCCCGAAATCCTACTTAAATTCTTTGAGAGAAAAATATTTTTATACCACATTATTACTTGCATTGAAAAGCGGATCCATTACAATAACCCGAAGCATAAGATATGGTACATAAATCCAACCCATTCAGCCGATTGGACACAAAAGCCAAAAATTCTGATTATATTTGATGGGATCAAAAGTATCCTACTAGCTGTTGAAATCTGGCCAAACCGTCACTAGGAGCTTGTACCGAATGCAACCGATTCATTGGAAGTCAGCATTAGCCGAAAAATGCTTGAATATGCAGCCAGTCATGGATACATAATAATCCGCCATAACACACGCCTAACCGTTGCAATACCTGTTCAAAACTATTTAGAACCAAATGGATTAACAATTTTGCCCCAACTGTATTATATTCTAGGGCTTATTCTTTTCGACTACTATTGGTTTCCATCGAGGTAAAATGCTCTCTCTAGAATAAGCTTCACTTCAGAGCAACGTAACCCAGATTCGTTTGATTTGTCCTTGGCCAAAAAATCTATATATATAAAAATAAGTTGCATTGTGTTAGTAATTGATGCTCTCTAGAAAACGTTAACCGATTTTGTTTCTGCAAACTTCACATGAAAGGTGACGTCAATACCAAGGTTTTTATGTATAAACGGTCTCTGTCATGAGCTATAGCCATTTTAGTGAACACTGCATTCATTTTGAAATATTTGAAATTATTTGAGTTAATATTTTGCACTATGAAGTATGCAAGGGGTTCGCTAGTCTATATATATAAAAGTGAAACTCTGTGTGTGTGTGTGTGTGTGTGTTAGCTATAGACTCTGAAACTGTAAAACCGATCGGGATCAAACTTTGGTAAGTTGTTGTAGACATACCGGGGAGTGTTTATGGATGAAAAAAAGTGGGCGGGGCCACGCCCATAAAAAATTAGTTATCAGTTTTAGCTACTTGCACTTGACCGATTTTTCTGAAACTTTGCACACATATCGAGCTGTCATGACTAAATAATTTCGTGATAAGAAAAGTGGGCGGGGCCACGCCCCTAAAAAAGTTTTAACTTTGAGGTACTTGCACTGGACCGATTTTTCTGAAACTTTGCACACATATTAAGCTGTCGTGACTTTATAACTTCGTGATTAAAAAAGTGGGCGGGGCCACGCCCATAAAAAAGTCTATAATTTAGAGGTATTTGCATCAGACCGATTTTTCTGAAACTTTGCACACATATTGAGCTGTCATGACTTAATAGTTTCAAGATTAGAAAAGTGGGCAGTGCCACGCCCATAAAAAAAAGGTATCATTTTAAAGTACTTACACCGGACCGATTATTCTGAAACCTTGCACACATATTGAGCTATTATGACTTTACAATTTCGTGATTAGAAAAGTGGGCAAGGCCACGCCCATAAAAACAATTTTAATTTTGGGATACTTGCACTGGTCCGATTCTTCTGAAACTTTGCACACATATGGAGCTCTTATGACTTTACAATTTCGTGACTAGAAAAGTGGGAAATGCCACGCCCATAAAAAAATTATAATTTTTAGGTTTTTGCACTTGATATTCAATTAAAATTCAGAATGCATTTCGATTCATTAAGGGGCGTAGCAACGCGCGCCGGGTTTGGCTAGTATTTTATAAAATACAATGGAAAAAAAATTTTTTAAATATAAAACTTGGCGAAAAGTGCAAACGATATGGTTTGTTTGATAGTTGAGGCAATTATGAACTATACCCACTACTATAGATCCATTTCAATTAAATTATCTTGATTTTAAATAGACAGTATGAGCGAAATAATGGTAGTGCTAATAAATACCTCTCGCTGGGTACGATTTGAAGCCGGATATTTACAGTGAAGTCAATAGGTGCATGTGAAGCAGCTGCAAAAAATTAATTATGACACAACTGGAACGAATTTAACATTTTACAAAACACAACGAACTCATCAGCAAAAGTTGTCGATAAAGTAAATCTTCTTAATAGTCTAGCAAACAACACTTGATATTATACTTGAATTCCAGGTAAATGAAATGTATATTTTCTTCCATTATGCATAAAAACTAGGGTGATCGATTCGGTTTTACAACCGGTGGAAAACCCGGTTTTCTACTATTTCAGCTGGCGGTTTTTTTTAAATGTTAATTTTTCGAATATCGAATACACCGGTTTTTTTACTCACAGAAGCCGGTTTTTTCATTCATAGTTTTATGTTCATTTATCTTTGTAACCAAACGTACCATACTATATTTATTACTCAAAAAATTTCCAAAAATCAGAAAATTTATTAAATACTCTTCCGCCATATTGTAAGAAATTTATTTGTGGTTTCAAAAACAAATGTAAAGTAAAAAAAAATAATTAGGCTTAAATATTATTTGTTTTAAATGGAGAGCAGCAGGTATTGTATACGTTGTTGCGCTTATAATTTGTTGTGATAATTAGATGTTCAGTAAAGTTTTTTTTACCAAATTATTGTACTTTGCAATACTTTTTGAACTCATTTTCGAATTTCATAATATTTTGCTTCTACGAAATCTAGCAACTTGTACTAAAGACTACCCATAGCTTAACTAATATCTCTGATAGCATATGACTTGTATACTAAAATAGTTTGGCACACAAAGGGTCATTATTACTACTTGCCTTTAAAGTTAGTGTTATTAAAAGATAACTTTGACTACCGTGAGCAGTGAAATGACTTTTTAATATTTTTCATTATTACAACCTGGCAGTACCAGAGCAAATACCGATTACTTTTAACAAATTAATTTAGTTCTTAAAAAATGTAGTGGCAAGAATGTAAATTTCTACATTTAACTTTAAAAACGAAATAAAATTTTTAATGATTTATTTACTGTGTTGTGTCACTAATATTAGAAAATTAAAAATTAAAAAAAAATTAAAAAGGTCGAAGTAGAAAAAAAAATATATAAATAACAATTTAGTTGCCATATTTTGTTTCATATAGAGAAACAATGGTATTTTTGAACTTATAAACCTAACCTCAGAAGTTAAAGGTAATTGAAGCATGAACTTAACTTTTCGGTCACTTCTAGGTGAAAAGTGTCTGTCCTTTAACATCTTTATTTAAAATACCGGCATCTTATAATAATACCATTGAAAGTGTGTCAACTTAAAAGGCAATTAAACCATAGAACAAACTAGTTTATAACTTTATATGCATCTCTGTCATGGGTATAAGAAAGAATTATATTTTATGTATTCGACCGGTTAACCGGTTTTTTCTAAATTTTTAAAAGTGCAACCGGTTTTTTTTTACATTCTAAATTTCAAACTATTTGAAAACCGGTTTTTTAAAAATGTCGAATAATCGATCACCCTAATTTGAACACATACATGTACAAATACTTGAAACTAATAACAAATATGTAGATTAAGCTACAATATCGAAAAAGTAAAATCTACCTTAAATTTACTCTTTTATTTGTTATGATGTTCTACGTAGTGCTTTTGTATAAAGATTTTATCTCAAATAAATCGATGTGTGACAATACCTCATTTGTCGCAAGAAGATGATATTTAAAACTTAAGATTAATGCAAATTTGCTTCTTATACTGTCCCAATATCCATCTCACCTCTTCAACTGTTTAAAGGAGATAGTTGTGAAAAATGACGGCAAGGGATATGTTAATGGAAATTGGTTAAGAAATGAGTGATTGACAACGATAAAAAAAATATCAACCGCAAATAAAAGATGTGCACGTATTATTATAATCTGGTATGTTTTATTATGAATAAAAATATGAATTTCACGCTCTGCTAACAATGCGTGTTTTGTAATGCTCACCGTTCGAATTTTTCTCTTCAAAATATTATTGTTTGATGCCAACATATTTGAAATGATGTGACTGAACTTATTTCGCTGAAAGTAATATTTGTTTAATGTAATTTATAAGCAGCTTATTTTAGCAGGTATAAAAACATGCCAAGCAATTGTGCCATTAGGAGACTAGAAGACTATTTAAAAATCTCAATGAAAATTTTATAATATGCATTCCTCTAACTTTTATTTAAAACAAAATCAATATGTTTTAAACACATGGGTGCAGTCATTGCCATGCAATCAGCTGTACATGGCGTTAATTCCTACAGTTCCAAACAAGCTAGATGATTTTTTATCTCCATATGACCTGTTATTACACTTGTCGATCTCCTACGCGTTGGTCTGCTCAGTTTTAGAATCTTCTTCGATTTCTCAGGATTTTTGTCAGCCTATAGTAAGTTCGGTACCTTACAGCAGTATTTTGTTACTTTCAGACGTTTTCCCTTATCGCCCAAAACTTCAAAATTATGTTTAAACCTCCGAAAGGGTTAAGCATTCACCAAGGTGTTGGTATTTAAAAATGATCTTAATTTGGACAATTTGTCGGATTCATCATTTTCGATTCTGCCGTGATAGACATTCACAATTCACATGTAAACTTAAATCACTCTTGTATTGTATAAAAATGGCTAAAAATTTATTTTCTAAATTGATGTGCGTTACGAATAATTTGAAATCTATATGGTATTCCATTTCAGAGACCAATAGCATCAATAAAGAACTGGTATTTATATATCTGAGTATAGTGTCTAAAAACCAGAAATATTTTCCCTCTATCAAGAGATGAAAAATGTAATCGTGAATAGAGATGTTCTGGCTGACATGTATATATTAGTTTATGCATGAAGAGCAAGATTCTTACTTTTAAATAGTTATCAAAGTTAATACCATTGAGCAGGGTTAAGTAAGGGGATATATGATCATACCTTTTCAGGTCACAGACATAACGAATTATACTATTAAAAGCACTATTAAGTTTTTTTTTGCTTTTTTTTGTCACAGCTTGCAAAAAGTTCACAACCATATAACAAAGTTGGTATTAAGTAAGTTTTAGCAAGGAGTATTCTAATTTTAATTGGGGTACAATTCTGAGTTTGCCACAGATTTCTTATCACAGTACAGCAGATGAAAAACAACCCATATTCCATAAGTTACTATTGTATGTTTACAAGAATTATTCAAGATTTCTTGCATGCATTTGCATGTATTATGAAGCACATTACTAAAGGCTAACTAATTTGTATTTGGAGAAGGCATTATTCATCTCTTCTCTTGCTAGTACGAATTAGAAGTAATGAAAAATGTTATTATCATTAATTAGTGCAAAATTTTAGTTATATTATTTCTATTATACAAATTTTTTATGCATTACAGGCTGACCCGGAAAACGTTGTTTCTAGGAAATATTTTCTACATTAAAAAAACGTAAACCATATGTGTTCTACGGTATGCAGATCTATCTAAGTTTAAAATTTCATCGAAGTCGTTACGTTATTTAGGTGAGGCAGAAATTGTCCCTTGGGATGAGTCACACGAAATATTAAAGAGTATGAAAAATAGATGTTGACCGGTTCTTAAAAGTTTATTTCTGCATTGGCTGGACTATGAATTGTGTACAATTTAAAGAAAAATACTTGAAACTATATTGATACTTGCATCAATACAATTGAAAAAAGTGAGAGTTAAGGCCGGCGTGTTAAGAAAATGTCCTATTAATCATGTCAGGGTCTTAGTTATATTATGTGGAAATTTCAAGAAGATTGGTCCAGCAGTCTGGCCTGCCTGAGGGGACGTTAAAAAAGGTGTGGCGACGAAGAGTATGAAAAATGGATGTTGACCGTTACACACAAAATGTTATGAAAATCGGTCTAGAATTTTATATATTAGAGATATATTCAAGATTAATTATAGGGCCCATACACAGCACCATAAAATTGTGCATTCAAGTGTTTGTGCAATTAAGCTTTAAGCACACACTACACCAGCATGGTGGTACAAAATTAATTTTTACCCAAAAATTGTGCGGAGAAGTTTGTAATGAATAACGAAAAAAATTGTGCTGCACTTATTATTACTATTATCCTAAATCGAAAACGAATAAGAAGCAAAAGAAAACGTGTTTGGATAAAGAAATGGCTATGAATCGGCTTTTATATTTAAAATTTTGTATTTTTTTGATGTTTATGCCTTTACGATTTAACTTTTATGGGCTAATTTTGCCACACACGACTAAACCACGCTGGTACAATCAAAAAAATATCAACCTATTTTTGATAAAGCACCATCAGCTGGTACAATCACATCACAACCTCATACACGGTCAATCAGCTGGCACAGTCACTTGATTGCACAATTATTATGGTGTTGTGTATGGGCCCTATTAACATTACTGATTCTTGATAACATCATAAAATTTGTCTTCATTACCAACTCAAATTATTTGTGTCCTTTATGTCTCATCGCACTATTATAATTGCATTTTCAAATACAACATATATACATATTGCCAACAAACTTAAGACAGTTGCATAAGTTGCAGCAGGCTATCGCATATATTTTAGTTGCCAACAAAATAAAATTATACATTTCATATGCTTGATTTATGTATTAAATAGAATGGATAAAGAAAAAGTGGTAATTCTGTCACAAATAAGACAAGTACTTGCAGTTTTTATATTTTGCATTTTTAAACTTTTGTTGTTGTTAAAAGGTCTTGGCTTTTGTCAAAAGTTTTTGGATAAAATATATTCTCACATTGCAGTCTTCTCTAGTCAAGTGTTCAACAAAGATTGCAATTTGTATAAAAACAAATATTGATGCAAACATTTTTTAAAAAAAGTAACAAGGATCTCTATATCCAAGATAACAAATATTCACATTTATTATATAAGTAGGATGCATTTAATTATACTATTACTTTACAAAGTTTAAATAACTTGTCACTTCAAAAGCTAGCAATATTAACAGCTCCTGCAAAATCACCAATACAGTACGATATATTTGCATATGTGTAGGTGTATTAATACATTTATATATAGCATATGCATATGAATGTTAAATAAGGTCAAATAATGACATCTCTTGAGACATGAGGCTTTTTTGATTCTACCTCTTCCATAACCCCAACACTTTTTTTTTTGCTTTAGATACTCATGTCTTTCCTCTGGCTTTTGCATAAATGATAGATATTTTTCTTGCTGTTATTTTGTTTTTCTTTGGCATTTTTTTGTTCTTTTTCCTTTCTTAAAGCAATGTTTTTTTTCGTGTGCTCTTGTCCTTAGTTTGACATAGTCTGAGACATTTTGTTATCGCTTTTCATTATCATTTATGCTTTTTGTATGCATAAGTGACTTATGTCAATTGATTTAACTTAAACTACAATATTGGCAACAAAAGAAAGCAGGCATTATTGCAGGTTTTAAAATAGTCATTGTGTTAAACTCCCACCCTCTGTGGATTGCGTTTATTCATTTTTGTTTTTTTTTTATTACAGGAAACATGCTTAACAAATATTTTTACATTCACATCTTGTTGCTTTAAGAAGGTTTTTGTTGCCTTTTTTTACTAACGCTTAAAAGGTTTCATATTTCAAAACAATTAGTTTCAAGGTAGATTATTCTTCTATTGCTCTTTGTGCTTTGTCAAGGAATTATGAAGCAAAACTACAAACTGAATAGCAACAACAAGCACAAAAATCAAAGTTATGTATTGTCCTCTCAAGAAGATCAAATGAATGCGTATGAAAGGAAAATGTCAATTAACTTTTATTCATTGCATTTTATAATGACAATGTCATTGGGAGCTAAGTAGATTGCTTTATATGATTTATAGGTAACAAATGAATGAAAACAAAATATCAATAAGCACAAATTTATCTCAATTTGTTTCGAATTTTTATTTAAGCCAGTTTTAAATTTAAAATATTCAATACTTTTTGTCAGTCGTTATGTTTCTTTTTTGGACTTTAGTTCTTAAATTTGTAATTTTGTCTTAACTTTATTGAAAATTTATAGAATTTTTCTGTTTCGCCTCACTCAACCAATGCCTCTGAATGAGAAAATATACGCATCCTGTTCAAAAAATAATAATAAAAAGCTGTTGGTAAATTCTGTCATAACTCAATAAAGTGGTTAAAAAATATGACCTTTTAAAAGAAAAAAATTCTACAATAATAGCGAAAATCACCCATCGTTGCAAACATATCATGCAAATGTTGCAGATCTTCCAAGTCTAATATATATTCTTAAGTTTGCAACACCACAAAAACAATATACACTAAAATTACATCTCCCACGCAAGCACTTATTTCCAATACTAACAAGTAACAGTGCTATATTCGGCCGTGCCGAATCTTATATACCCTTCACAACGTGTAGTCATGCAATAACAATTGTGTGTATCACCATTCATCTCATATAAAAAAAAATTACAAAAAAAAATATATATTAAAAATAAAAAAAAAATAATAAAAAATTTTTAAAAATTTTTTAAAAAAAATTTTTTAAAAAAATTAAAAAAAAAATAATAAAATATAAATAATATATTAAATAAAATAAAATAATATTTTTTGGCTCAGCTGGGATTCGATGCCACGTTTACTCTAACCAGTATATATGTATGTTGTTGTTGTAATTGTGAAAAAAACGAGGTGGTCGTGGTTTTTTGCTCATATCTCAGAAAGTTACGGGGCGATTGCGCTGAATTTCAATAGCGATTCATTCCTGGATATTTCCAAGAGATTGATACCATATAGAGATCTGAGGAACATATAGCTGCTTCTAAAAGTTGATTTCAACCAACACACGGACAGACGGACAGGCGGTCAGGGCTTAATCGACTCCTCTATTCATAAGCTTTCAGAAAATATATACTTTATGGGGTCGGAAATGAAAATTGTAAAAATTACAAACGGAATGACAAAGCTACATATACCCTTGTGCACCACAGGTGAAGGGTATAAAAACAGTTGCAAATTTTCAAGATCTGCAACATTTGCATGATCTGTTTACAACGAAGGGTGATTTCCGCTAATATTTCCATTAAGTTAAGTAAGTCGCTCTGGTTTAATAAAAATCCCTCTCGTTAAGAAAAATTATTTTTATTAATAAGTAAATTAAAACTCACAGGAATTTTCTATCAAACATACAAGTTTTTAAATTATAGCTTCGAGTAAGGAAATTTATCGGTTACCTGTAACAGAATCAAAATTGAGCCGGCTTGACTTATGACTCGTCGCCGATAAATATATTTGTTCTACTAAGCGGCGTTTTTATACGTTAAAGGGTTGCCCATTTTAAAATTTATATTTTAGCCACCGATTACTTTGACTTGAAAAGGTGGAATAACATTAATTTTTATGATCAGATTTATGTTTTACATTTGCAAAATGGACGGTATGCGCTCGAGTAAAATTGGGAAATATTAAAAACTTACTTTCAAAGTAAAAAATTAACTTGAACAATTTTCGAGAAGAGCTCGGCCTTCAGTTCAGTTGGTGCGTCAATTTGTATTTATTTCATGAAAATACATCGCTATTGGACAAAGCAACCCGTGTACGTCCCCGTCCAGAACGATCAATTGAAAACATTGCTGATGTGTCGGAGAATGTGCAAGAACATCCATCAACATTAACTCGTCATCGTTTTCAGGAACAGAACACTTCTCGTACTACTTTAAGAAAAATTTTGCATAAAGACTTCGATATCAAAGTCTCTGTTTGATGTAAATTTTGATCTGGTTGCATCTTTGGGCCATATTTCTTTGAAAATATGCCAGAAGCCACCGTTACCGTCAACGGCAGACCTTGCTGAGCCATGCTCAATGAATTTTTGTTTCTAAAATCTTACAGGAATGGAATAGATGACATTTAGTTTCAAAAAGACGGCGCCTCATGTCACACAGCCAACGTAGCCATCGATATTTTATGCACTCTTTCAGAAAATCGAACAATCAGCCAAAATTGTGTTGTCAATTATTCGCCTCTAAGCTGTGATTTTAGCCCTTTAGATTATTTGGATAAATGTTAGGTAAATCATCTAGAGATAACTAAAGCGTTGAAACATAAAATCGATGTAGCATTAAAGAGATTCGATCCGAGACAATCGAAAATGTAGTGAAAAATTCGGTTGATAAGACGGGTTACTACCGAGCCAATTGTGGTAGTCTATGAATGATATTGTGTTCCATTACTAAATAACAAAGTTCAACAAAAAGAGATTAAATTAAAGTTGAGGACTTTTTTTCAATAAAGAAGCTTGCTTTTATTCGGCTTCGACTTAACCTTGGTATGCAAGTTTTTAGAACTGCAATTTACCTTTTTTTAAATACAATGCTGCCATGAACAGGACAAAGCTACAGTTACTTAATGGAAATTAATAGATAATGCGTAAGAGAAATAGTTTTTTTATTCTAATATGATTTTTCTATGAGGCTTTTAGCTCATAATTTTTACTATGAATTTTACAATAAAATTTTTAAGTAACTCTGGTTTAAGTTTAAAATACTGGCTACAATGCTAAATAAGAGTGCTACACACATTTCAAAGTTTTACAACACAAGCCAAACAAATACCAAAAAGAGGATCAGGAATTGAAAAACATGAAAATCGTAAAATAATCAACACCATCAACTTAATCTTACAACCAATAACGCATACAAATAAAGTAGATATAAAAAGTAAAAAAAAAATAACAAAAACATAAATATACAGTATGAAAGATGTTCTTATTTTTTATTGAATCCCCAAACAATTTATAACATTTCAAAACAGTTTAAATATTGTTTCTATTTCTAACATCCATCCCCATGATAAATGAAGTACATCATGTATAATTTCATTGTTTTTCCCCACTGTGTTTTACTTTAAATTGTTTTTAACAAAAAGAAAAAAAGAAAGATAGATGTTACAAGAAAAACTCATCACCACACTTCATAACAAGCACTAATATAGTCAAACATTTCTACAGAGAGTCAAACAAGGGCGTGTTAATAAAATGATAAAAAAAGGGGACTAGAAAATTGGTTTTAAACAAACCGGCTTACTACACATATACTTATAGTTGGTATTTGATGATAAAGAATAAAACAAAGTTGTTGAGAGTTGAGTTGTCCGAGAGCAAAATATCTAATGGAAAGATAGTAAGAACAACAACTACCACTTTGAAAGTAGCAAAGCATATATGGCAGCTAAAAATAAAAGAAAAATAAATAAAAGAAATAAAAAAATTACACATTTTTTCTACTTAAAATTTTGTGTTTATGCACAATTGTACATCAAATAAACAGGGAAATTAAATTTAACTATGTTCATAAATTTATTCAAAATTTACAAAAAAAATACACAAAAACACACACTCATTTAAATATCAAAAGTATCTAACGAAGAAGAAGATAAAATAGTATCACTATAAAGTTCTTTAGAGGCTCCTTTTATATTTCTTGTGGAAACACAAGTAAAAGTTCTATATTTGGCTGTGACGAATCTTATATACCCTTCACAACGTGCAGTCATGCAATAACAATTGTTTGTATCACCATTCATCCCATATGAAATACGTACATACATATAAAGAACATACATATATAAAAACATCCCATTGTAAAATTAAAAATTTTCGTATGTATGTTAAATAAAAATAAAAAAAAACTTTAACAAAAATTTAAAAAAAAAATAATTAAAATATAAATTATAAATATAAAAAAAAATAATAAAAAAAAATTAAAAAAAAATAATAATAAATATATAAATAATATATAAAATAAAAAATAAAAAAAATAAAAAAAAAAAAATTTAAAAAAATTTAAAAAAAATAATAATTAAAATATAAATAATAAATATAAAACAAAAAAATAATTAAACAAAAATAAAAAAAATTATAATAAAAATATATACATATATAATATATTAAATAAAAAATAAAAAAAAAATTATAAAAAAAGTTTTTTTGGCTCAGCTGGGATTTGATGCCACCTTTACTACACGTTTGTATGTATGTATGTTGTTGTTGTAATGTTGTTTTTGTGAAAAAAAAATCGAGGTGGTCGTGGGTTTCTGCTCATATCTCAGTTGTTTATGTACCGATGTTACTGATTTTCAATACCGATCTACTCCCGAATATTTCTGATATTTTAAAACCTCACCCGGGTCAAACAGACTGACAGAGCTTAGTCGACTCCCCTATTCATAAGCTTTCAGAAAATATATACTTTATGGGATCGGAAATGAAAATTGTAGAAATTTCAGACGGAATGACAAACCTATATATACCCTTTTTCATTGTGTGAAAACCTGTTAAGTTGATGTTCTTAAATTATTTTATTTTTCAAAATGTGGTACAAACAGATGTGATCTTCTTTTTATCCATTCCACCAAAAAAATGGTAGAGGTATATTCATTTTGTCATTCCGTTTGTAACACATCGAAATATTTATTTTAGACCCCATATAATATATATATTCTGAATCGGGGTTTTATTTTATGACGATCTAGCTAAGTCCATCCGTCTGTCCGTCTTTTGAAAGCACGATGGTGATCGGACGGACTAGGGAGCTCAAATTTTCCCAGAATATTTCTTATACACAAGGTTTGTTTGGTATTGAAAATGGGCTAAATCAGAATATTAAAAGAGAGTTATAGCTCGTAATGCAAGAATAAGTCAAAAAAATCATGTCCTTCCAACATCGAATAAAATGCAATTTAACCTAGAGCCATGAAATATATATTTCCTGAGTACAAACAATATTTTTCCTAAAAATTGCTTAATTCTATGCATTAGGAAAGAAGCTATAGATCAAAATGTAAAAAAATTTATACCGCACAGTGTTTTTTTCGTTATATTTAAAATTTAAAACCTAATAAAACTGACAAAATTAGATGTATGATTAAAAAATTTTGCAACCATTGCTTTTTGGTCAAAGGCTTTGTACGGAAAATAAATATGACACGCCCACTTTTACGCCCATCTCCCATATAACGCTTTATTTCAAATTCATATAATTTCTCTATGGATAAAGATTTTGGAATAAAAAAGGACTATATTGAAATATCTCAGTTTTATTTATTAGCAGGAACTTTATTGACACGCCTACTTTAGCGTCCACTTTCATTGGAAGACCAAATTTACGAAAACATTTTACTAGCTTATCGAAGTTACACAAAGAAAGTAATACATATTTTAGTATAAAGAGATTATTCCATAGCGATTACGGTTAATAACAAAATAATATATTCTGTGCTATAAAAATACATCAAAATGGTGGTGCGTATAAAAAAATCGGCACAACCGAATATAGTGCTCTCACTTGTTATTTTTATAGTAAGATTATCTATCAAAATGTAAAAAAAAAAATATTATTCAAGTTTAAATTTTTGGACCAGGGAAAGTTTGTTGGCTTGTAGATATCGATAGGAAAGTTAAAACATATGTGCTAAATCCATCATGATGTTGGACAAAATTTCGACAAATTATTGTAAATAGCGTAACAAAAGTCTTTTGAAATCAATTTATGCCTAAACAGTTAAGTCAAGGCGAAATACTTTGTTTTGTCCAACATCATCTTACACTCAATCTATACGATGATTTTAAATATCACATCGTTTTTGCTTTTTGTTTATGAAAAGGGCAGAGAAGAAATAGTGAAGTAAAAACATCACGTTTTCTATATTTGAAGATTTTATACTTATTTGCGTTTTCTTATAATGCTTTATTCTTTTTTCTTTTTAGATGTGGCTTTTTTTAAGAAATCAAAAGTGGAGCTTCAGAATTGTGATCTAAATAATAGTCATTTCGGACCTCACAAAGTATTTATTTTCTGAAAGCAAAATGAAATAGATAGGTAATGTCTAAAAGTCCGTGTAGTTGGTTGAAATCAACTTTTAAAGGCCACAACATATTGCACAGACCTGTATGTTATTTAAACTTTTGGACATATTTGGAAATAGATCGGTATTGAAATTCGGCATAACTGCCCTTTAACCTTCTGAGATATTAACATTTAAACACGTCTGCCTGTTATTTTCCATATTTTTAACAAAAAAAATAGCATCTTGTAGCTCTAGATAATCGATTGACACGTTTGCTATTTGTTATGGGTAAAATATTGTGTTAGGGCAATTCGTAAAACATTTAAAAAAAATCGGTGTCAAAACAGCAAAGTTATAGGAAAAATAATTAAAAAAAGGACTAAATATATATTTTTTAAATATATCAAGTAACTAAAGCTCCTAACATAAAATTACAAGCCATAATTTCAAAATTAATTTTGAGAAATATTTATAGACCGGTTTGAAATTATCTAAGATATAAGCAAGAAAATACAACTTCTTTATAGATTTTTTTAATTTACAAACAAAAATTAATTTTTTTCTTCTTCTTCGGCAGAATATTGCATGCCATTCATAACTTTGTCGAATTTTTGACTGATTTGTTTCAAATATTCTAGTCCTGGATATGTTCTCAATAGCAAGCATGTCTGTTTATTATCTTATATCTGTGGCTTGGAGCTAAAAGGGCCAATTTCACTAAAGTTAATAGTTGCATTAGATTTGCTTTCTTGCTCTATTTCATTATGGTAAAACAGCTAAAGTCATACGTAACCGAGAACAGCTTCATAAAAAAATGCTGGCCAATGTCACTATGAAAGCATCTATAAAAGTTAAAGTTCAATTCCAATTTTCTCAACAGTAAATATTTTGACATTGGCCCTTTTAGCTCCAAGCCACAGATATATAATATATGTTTATTTGCCTATAGCTCAGAACATTATTAACCTATAATGAGTGACTTAAACCACTAACGATTATGTGCATCGGGGGATTTAAGTACAAAAGTAAACTGCGCAAAGTACACGGACACAAGAACATAGTTCTGCCGAATTCTTTTTTTTATTCCTGTTTATAAGAAAGTACATATCTTTTTTGTTGGGGTCACAAATAAGTGCTGTAGTAAACACAAATGGAGAGGAAAAGCCATTGCCAGCCAAGGGAAGGATATAAAAGCATATAGGAAATTACCAGCTGATGTACGTCAAACAAATATGATCACACATAACAAGTATGTATGTCAGTAACGTCAGTAACGATTGTACAAGATTTAGGAATATCTGTTTCATAAACAACTTTGAAATGCTAAAAGATCCATATACAGCTTTTGTTAAGAGTATAGAATATTCAGCATAGTCCTTTTTTTTGTATTTTTTTATATAAATTTTTAAAAGTAAGTTATGAAGTATTACATGTAGATGACAACTCATCTAGCTCGTATGGGACTGTCGGATACAACAATTTGTAGAACAAGATTTTAAAGAATTCGTGCACATGCGAGAAATTTAACGTAGATGCTATGCCAAACTTGGAAAACCTAAAGAAGTCGAATTGGAAATCTCTAAAGAAATCTAATTGATGCAACTGGATTCTGGATTGATCTAGTCGATATATCAACGAAATAAAGACAAAAGTTGTTATAAGGGAATTTCGTTCCTTTAAAGCGCACGACATGCCTACTGAGCACGCGTCTACATATACATACATAACCTAGTTATAAAGATTAAAACACAGTTCTAGAAGGACATTAGACGGATATCGCATATTTTACTCAAGGAGTTACTGTTTATGCAAGAAAGTATCTCATTACAAAGCGAAGAATAAAAATCTCCCACAAAATTGCTTAAAAAGATGACTGCAATATGAGCATGATATAAAGAGGAATTTAATCCAATTTTAACTTACAGTAGAACTTAGTTAACAGACATGTATTAACAGTAGCAACAATTGGGTTAAGTAATTTCGTTTATTACGATTTTGATAGTTTGAATTTTTTTATATACAAAAATTTTAATTTAAGTTAAATCCAGTTTGCTTTAAATCATCACCCATTTCGTTTACCTTCAAACTCTACATTCACTGCTGCCATTTTTAATATCATTATCCCAACTTAATTTAATTTACATTAACGCCACCAGTACGTATAATAAACGGAATAGAAATGTATAAGACGACATCATTAAATTCATTTATCAAAGTCATGTTGTAATAAAGAGTTGAAAAAGAAAACTCAAGCATAAGTAAGCAACTAAAACAACGCCCCAGAAACAATACCATTATCATCATTGTCGTTTCTTTATTTTTGTAAAATACACTGATTTTAATCGATTTTTTTAGCAGTTTAAAAATTTTTTTTATTACTTATGCCGGGTAAGAACATGTTTGATGGAGGCTTGTTAGAAATATTTAAGACAACCGTAATAAAGTTAAATGCAAACCGGCATCGCAACTAATTTGATAAGTTAAATACTGCAAAGGTTTAGGCAAAATCTGAAGTTGGTGGTAAGCAAAACATAAACAGAAAAAAATTAATTTTTTTATATCTACTTATTGAGTAAATTAAAAAAAACGTCTTATTTCTTATTCTATTCTATTTCTTATTTCCGTATAAAGTGTGATAAAAAGCTTCAATTTACCAAAAGTTGAAACACATTACAACAGATATACTTTATGACACCGGTTGTGATAAAGTATTTATTTTTTTTAAGAACATAAGTATAAAAAAAAATATAACACATGTGTATTTGTTACAGCAACGACTATACTACATATGGGTCATTCCACGTCAAGGAGGACAGACAGACAGAAGGACCTTTTAGATCAAATAAAAAATATATAGTATTTTTTCCAATTTTTTGCTTATAGCTTCTTATTTTTTATTAAAATTTATAATTTTTTATTTTAAGATTTAAATTTGATTTATTTTATTTTCTTGACTTTTTGTTTTTCTCTTGACTATGGGGAATACAAGGTGTATTAAAAAAAGTTATAAAATCCTGTGTGACTGCCATTAAAATATGGAGTAAAATAAAAATAATTGATAAAATTCTTACTCCGTTGGTTAATAAAAATCATCAAAAGCTTATTACTTACAAAAAATCTTTTAAAACTAACAAGTAAAAGCGCTACATTCGGCCGTGCCGAATCTTATATACCCTTCACAACGTGTAATCATGCAATAAAAGTAGTTTGTATCACCATTCCATATGATATACGTACATACATATAAAAAACATACATATATAAAAACATCCCATTGTAAAATTATAAATTTACGTATGTATGTTAAAAAAAATTTAAAAAAATTAAAAAAAAAAAAAAAATTATATAAAAAAAATTTTTTAAAAATAATTAAAATATATACAATAAATATAAAACAAAAAAAATATTTAAAAAAAAAATAAAAAAAAAAATTATAAAAATATAAATAATATATTAAATAAAAAATAAAATAAAAAAATAAAAAAAAAATTAAAAAAAAAAAAATAAAAAAAAAATTTTTTGCCTCAGCTGGGATTCGATGCCATGTTTTCTGTAACCAGTATACACGTTTGTATGTATGCATGTTGTTGTTGTAATGTTGTTTTTGTGAAAAAAAAATCGAGGTGGTCGTGGGTTTTTGCTCATATCTCAGTTGTTTATGTACCGATGTTTCTGAATTTCAATAGCAATCTACTCCCGAATATTTCTGATATTTTAATACCTCACCCGAGTCCAAGCGATGTCGGGACGCTTCAAAAAGTTGATTTTAACATACACACGGACAGGCGGTCATACGGAAAGACTGACAGAGCTTAATCGACTCCCCTATTCATAAGCTTTCAGAAAATATATACTTTATGGGGTCGGAAATCAAAATTGTAGAAATTTCACACGGAATGACAAACCTATATATACCCTTTTTCACTGTGTGAAGGGTATAAAAAAGGGTCATAACTGTTATGTTGAGGGTAGTAAAAGAAGAATATTAGTCCTCAGAAAATCATTGAGGGAATCTGTAAATAAGTAAAAGTATAATAAATTGAGCCAAGTCCAGCATGAAGTAGAGATATTAAATTTAACTATTAGTAGAAAGCTGTATGGTGAAATTAATCTCAAGAAGCTAATAGAAAATGCATCATAATGAATGATAAGTGTTTTATTTAATGACTTTTGTCTTCAGATTCCAAAACCAATTCATAAAGTAGATTACCTGGCGATTCTTGTAATACACTTACAATCTTAAGGCAACATACAACTTCATTTTGTTCATAATATACTTTAAATATAAAGGTGCTTAAATATTGCAAAAACATTCGAGTAGTGTACCACATTCTTTACATCTAGTCAGAGTTTTCAATAATATCATTTAAAAAAAATATCAAAAATTATCTCAATAGCACAAGTATGTAAAAGTTTCTATCAATTGCTTTGCTGACAGAAATTAATAAGATTTTTTACAAATTACTTTATGACCAAATACTAACAATTTTCTATATCAATTTTAATATCAAACAGGGTTATGGCACAGAAGAAGAGGTTGTACTTATAGGTTATATGAATTTAGTATTCGGTTAGATGGTAAAAAAATGCATAAAAGTTCTTCAGAAAGTTCTTGTTACAAAGAAATCTGTCGTGGCACAAGCATATCAGGTAATTGATATCTAAGTTATTATCAGTGGTCGGTATTGTATACAGTTACAAGAAAAAGTTTATTATGAGATCAAAGATGGCTTCCATACATAATAACTTAAATCATCTGCATATTTTATTTAATAACAAGAAAACGTATGAGCTATATGCGCTACAAAGAGCTCGAAATAGGTCACTAATAGGTGTTTTTAATTTGCCTCAAACGTTTTCAGCAATTTTCCTCTACAAAGATGTGACAATATCCAGTAAAATCTTTACCTTAATAGTAAGTTAGCAAGTGATATTGGAGACATACCTAAGCTAGTTTTTTCTGGACCGAATAACTACTTACTTTTGTTTGAGTTATCCCAGAAATCATGACCTTCGATTACAAATACAAAAAGCAATCAAATAAGTAAGTAGTATATTTGTGGGCTTTCTGGGACACCAAATTCATCCTTATGGAGATTGCATGAGGATGAATTTTTGTTTTAAATTTTCATCCCAATGGTAATTTCCCATAAGGATGAATTTTTGTTAATAATTTAAAATATTCATCCCAATGGTAATTTCCATAAGGCTGATTTTTAATTTTTGGTTGATATGCATTTTGTTATTGGTTTGTTTGTCTCAAGTTTCAATTAAAATTTTTTTATTGTCTGCAATTTACTCATACGGATGATTTTTTTGTTGTTAAAATTTTTTTTAAAATTGTGTTGTTAAAATTTTTTTTTAAATTGTAATATGAGAAAATGCAAAGGTAAATTATTATTTGTAAATACATATATAAATACTTACATATATAAATATGTGCATACAAACTTACATGTTTTAGAAAATGTATGTGCAAAATTGTTTAAATAAGAATGTTAAGAGATGAATTTTCACAGATGAATAATTTAAGAGAAAATAATTTTTATTGAATGTAATTATAGTTTTCCATAAAGATGAATAATTAAAGAGAAAATGATCGTTTGAGTGATTTTTATTAAAACAGTAAAGAGGGATTGAATAAAAAAATATATGGAAATAAACTCAAGATATACTAAACCAACATTCTTAATTGATACAAAAATATATTAAAAAGTTACATGAGTATTTACATTCCTAATACTCAACCTATTTTTTAATTAGGTACCATTAAAAATTCCAAGAATGTATTAAAATGTCTTTAAAATTAAATTATTAATTGTTAAAAAGTTGCTAAGTTAACATGTCGAGAAATATAATTCTTAAATTTTTGGAAGACTTCAACGGATATATTTTTATTGAACACCTTTGTCTTATTAATAATTTTTTAAAATTAACACAGAGTTGTAAAGACACTGAGGAAATACCTGTGCATGGAAAACACGGTGTTCATTACAAAAATTGTATTTGGGCAACGGATTCCACAACTGAGGGTCCTGACACATGCAGATGTATGATATACGGGCAGAAAAAAATTTTTATAGAGAATCTAATAAGGAGATATTATTTATTGGAAAAACGTATAAAATAACATTTTGTACATATATACAATAATTTAAACATAATTTGTGTATCAGTTAATTAATTATTTATTCTACATTTTAAGTAAGCATTATTAATAAACAAAATTTTTCAAAACATAAAACAAAATCTTCTTTTTTCACGTATGTAGATGTGTATATGAAATACATTTGTTGTTTTGTCGTGTGCTATAGCTGAAATGAAATTTAACGCTTTAATTTTATGATAACAAAGTTTTTACATAAGACATTTGAAGTTTTATTATATTTTTTATTTCTTAAATTGCACTTTTAGTTGAAAAATAAGCTGAGTATATTTTTAAGTATTCTTGGAAGTTTTCCTGAAAGTTTATTGACTTTAAAATGTATTTTCTTTCAATTGTGTTAGACATAGTCATGATAATTTAAAAAATTGTAAGTTAACTAAAGAGACAAAATATGAAAGGTTGTTGACATTAGTAAACAAAATATTTACACTTTTGTTAGAATAGGTCAAGATTTTAGAATTTTGTATGAGTGTAAATTTTATGAATATGATAGAATTTTTCGTAACGTATTTAAACAATCAATCATTTTTAAAAAAACTGTGCAAGAAGCGACATGGATTTTCTTAAAAAACCTAAGGAAAACGCTGTAAGCAAAAACAACCAAAACGGAGAAAGGACAATAGAAAAGGAAAGGATACATATAGAGGAAGTGATCATCCTACCGCCAATAGACCTCCAACTATTCCTGGCATTATATGATGGGAATGACAACATTATTTTAAAAGCAGCGGAAAATTTTGAAGCGAAAAAATAATCAACATCATTTTATTGTATTATTTGTTTATATATCTTTTTTTATTTTTATTTTCATAATTGTTTAAAAAAAAAAATCTTAAATAACCTTAGTACTATTGTATCATTTTTATATAAGTTAAAATAATTAAAAATTCTTAATATTTGATTAAAAGATACATTTTTACTTCTTAAATAAATAAAAATACAGCAGTATAAACCACATAAATTAGATGTTTCACTTTGAATTCGTCTTGTATTGCAGATGAAAGTTTTGGAATTTCTTCTTAAAAATGAAATGAATTGTTTAATAGGTGGTTGGCCAGCAGAGCAGAAGAATTCAGCTGCTTTATTTTTAGGAAAGTAAAATGCAACCCAATGCTGTCCAGGTTTATGTGATGGATCAGTGTTAGCAATATAAAAACATGGTTTTTTAACTGATTTTGTTGGTAATTTATTGCATGCATAAACACCTTTAAATTTACTCTTTGTTATATTGTTTGAATTCAAAGTATTTTTTATTGTAATTGCATTCATAGCGTTTGAAAAATACTGCGAGACTTATCAATTTCTATTATGCTATCAAATTCACAATACACTAAACAGGTAATCGCTTCAGTAATTGGTTTTCCAAAACGTCCTTCAATGCGAATTGTCCCTTGATTTATTAAATTTCCACAGTTAGAGTTGTTATTATGATCAGGTGTTAAATCAAAAGCGAGCATAAAATATCCGTTATCAAAAAGTTCTTTAGTTATTTGATGACCTTTATCAAAATGATGAATTCCAGTTCCTTTAAATAGTGTTTGATAACCACGGGTGCTTATAATTGTGCCATTATTATAGTTAAATTCAATTGGTTGTGCGGGAAATTGCACTCCATTAACAACCAAATTGAATCTTTGTAGGTTAAAATGTTGAAAGTTAAATGGATTTTCTTTTCTATCTCCTGTATAAGCTTTATTAGATACCATACCAAAAATTACAAAATTAGGTAGCTGTCCAAGTATAACATTATCTAAAGATAGCGAGTGGTTTCCAGGATGTATAGTAAATGTTTTTATTTCCACTCTCTTATATGGATATATTGCATTTTTTGATTGCAACACGTTGTGATGTGCCATTAAAATATTATTATTGATAGCAAGATGATTTATGTATAAATTAGCTTCGTGTATTTTTAAATTACATTCATTTTTATCTCCACCTTCTAAAATATAGAATTCGGGTTTCTCCAAATTTAGCGTTACCTTAATATCAACATTATTTAGCAAGTATTTTTGTTGATTAAACACATCTACATGAAGTTTTCCAAAAAGCTCTACTTTTTTTCCAATTTTAAATAATTTTCTTCTTTTATCTAATCCGGGGTTTTCTTTCTCAATTAATGAATTAATTTTATTTGTATCAACTGCCCAACCACAAGATTCAAGATGTGTTGATGTTGCATCGTTTCCATAATTTAACAATGTTTCCATATATGCTCTATAGTGATAGTTATTGTCAGGTTGGGATACATTTTTATTATTTAGATGAACTATACAGTTTCTAAATAATGAGTGTAAAAGGTTATTAACAACACTTCCGCTTCCTTTAAATTCAACGACTAGTCTAAGATAAATACTATTGAGATCTCTATAAGTTTCTCCATTTCCTAATGATACAAACTCAATAGTACTAGAATTATCCAAAGAAGCTATTGGGTTGTAGGATATTTCTTCAGTTTTAATGACACTGGTTTGAATTGGAGGAGCTTCAAATAAATCTAATTCACTTTTCATACATTCTATAAATCCAGACATTTCAAATTTCCAAAAATATCTTTAAAGTTCTTTCCTCTGCAACGTTTTAATTTATTCTGCGGTCTCTGTTTTAAACGTTTTAGTTTTATACGCTTCCCTTTGCCTCTTTGCATTGTTTTAATCTTGTCGATAGCAGCCTCTGTAATGTCATTCATGACTTTTCTTCCTTGATTTAATAAAATTTGTTTTACTGGTTTTGTTCCAATTTCCTCCAACATATCTTTTCCAATATCTAATGATTTATTTTTTAAAATATGCAAACCTGTTTTCAATAAAGGTTTTAGATGGGAGAATAATGCTGAAAAAAGTGATCCAATACCACGTCCATACTGTATAATTCTTGGTGTATGATATATTTCACCAATATTTTGTAAGTTATTTCCAGACTGATTATTATAATAATTTGTATACATCACATCCATGGTTGTAATAAAAATGATTTATCTTTCTATTACATAATCATTATATACGTTTCTTTTTAAAGTGTAAAGTGCAATAAACTGGAATATATTCTAACAACTCCATTACTTTCCCTTCATCATTTCGAATCATTATTGAAATATTATTAATATTAAAAGTTTCGATTGGAAAATATTCAATACGGCTAAAATGAATATAATTTTTTAATGTCGATATTGAAAATATTTTTAAACATTTCGTTTTTTTACTTCCTACGTATCGAGGTTTAATTATATCAGTGTAAATAAATACGATTTCATCTATTCCAGTGGATTCATTTTTATTAATAAAGTTGTTTATATTGGTAGGCAAATCATTTAAAGATTTATCTAAAATATATTTTTTTGACGATAAAATAGAATCTTTTCTATTAGCTTCAAACTCTTGATCAATAGTTTGAGCATTTTGTTTGATATTTGAGCTACCTTTATTTTCGTTTCTTTTTATATTTGAATTTCTTTTATTGTCACCTTTCTTTTCTTCGAATGGTGTTATAGTTTTTAGAATATTATCATCCACATTATTTAAACGTTTTGAAATTTTATCACCATTCTCTAAATTTGTTTTTGTTTGCTCGTTTGTTTTATTCATAAGTTCTTTAAATTTCAATTTAATACTTTCATGATTAATATTAACATCCGGATTTGGTGTTTTTAATATTTCATAATCTAAAGGTTGGTTTAACACATTTCGTTTTTTACGTTTTATAACATTTTCATTATCTTCTTTTTTTGTTTTATTCATTAATGAAAAAGAAATATCTGATAATCCAACTACCCATTTATCGTTTAGGTATAAAGATTGCTTTAGCAAATTTGTAAAAGTGCTTGAAGAGTTTTTATAAATATCTGTTGAATCATTACTTAATAAAGTAACATAAAGATCACTTTCTTCCATACTTGAAGCCATCTTCAAAAGAAATAATTGAAGTTAGTCGTTGTTTGCTATACATATATGATTAAAATTGGGTTATTCGCCTATGTCGGTTTGATGAATCCATGAATTATGTTCCTTTCCGAAACCTAGCCATTTTACAAACAGCTTTTTTCCACGACGTTTCAACACTTTTTCTACTAAATAAACGTTGGGAACTTTAGTTTTTAATAATTCTTCTTCATAAAATCCACCTTTTATTATATTTCCCTTAAGATCTTTAAGTTGATATGTTATTGGATTTGTTACAAAACTTTTATTTATTTGAAAAACTTCTGAAGACCAATTTGGTGTATATCCTTTCTCAAAAACATTTTTATATTTGCTTATGCGAACAAAATCATTTGTCTTATATTTTCCTCTTTTAAATATTTTTAAGTTATTGTATATAGTTCTAAGAAGCCTTTTTTCATTTTTCTTGTTAACAGAGTTGGGTCTCATTTTAATAGTACGGTGATAAGATGAATTATACTCTTGCAATAATTTATCTAATATATTTATCCACTTATAATTTCCTTGCATACTGAATTGTTTCCACATTTTAGTTTTTAAAGTTCTGTTAAAACGCTCAACTACAGATGCCTTCATATTTGAAAAAGTGTGATAATGATTAATATTAAGTTTTTTCATTAGACTTTTAAAGTCTTTATTATAAAATTCTGTTCCTTGATCAGAATGAAGATTTTTGGGAGATTTTTGTTCGTTCAACTTTATAATATTTTTAAATGCTTTTGAAATCTCTGTTCCTGTTTTAGATTTCAGTGGTGCAGCATACGCATACTTTGAGAATACATCTATTACAGTAAGCATATACTTGAAACCTTTATTAAATTTTGAATATGGAATCATCTCCACTAAATCTATTTGCCATGTATCTAGAATCCCCTTCTGAATAAATCGTCGACGTTTAAAGTTTTTTCTTGCTTGACGATGAAGTTCATTAACAAGAGTTTGTTTACTCATATTTATTTAAGGAATGTAAAGCTTCGATTCATTTACGTGTTGTGTATGAATGTGTAAACATGTTTCAACAGTTTATATATCCATTTACAATGATGGTGTGTGGTCCTTCAGGTTGTGGGAAATCTACATTTATTAAAAATTTGATTGAAAATCAACACTTAATATCTAAAGGCATTGATCGAATTGTATGGTGTTTTTCTGAAAAAAATTCACTACCATTAATAAAAAATGTTCAGTTTATTAAAGGAATTCCAGAAACTTTTAGTACTAATGATAAAGAATCAACTTTAATAATATTGGATGATTTAATGCTTGAATCGTCAAATAAAAAAGTTTGTGAACTCTTCACTAAGGGGTCACATCATAGAAATTTAGCTGTAATTTTAGTAACACAAAACATTTTCCATAAAGGTGCTTATTCAAGAGATATTTCTTTAAACTCTAAATATATAGTAATGTTTAAGAATCCAAGGGATAAGTTACAATTTCATCATTTGGCTCGTCAAGTATATCCCGAAAATTCAAAAGCTTTGGTTGATGTATATAATAAATGCACTCAACATGCTCATGGTTATTTATTAATTGATCTTACACAACAAATACACAACGCATTAAGATTCAGATCTGATATATTCAATAATACTCACTATTCAATATTTGCAAATATAAACAATGACTTCCAATCTAAAATTGTTGAGGGAGAACAAACATATTCTTTATGTTCTTAAAAAAGCGAAGCCCAAACTACGTAATGCAATTTTAAAATATGTTGATGATGTTGCTATTAAAGCTATACATGAAATACTTTTCAATGTTATTAAAAAAAATCATAAAATAAACAAAACAGTTTTTGAAAAATTAAAACCATATAAAAATGCGATTAGAAAAGTTTGTTCACCACAAACCTCTATGAAACAAAAGAGGAAACATCTTATTCAAAAGGGAGGATTCTTACCAATTATTATTTCTTCAGTATTAAGTGGAGTTATTGGAAAAATTTTGGAAAATGTCAAATAATTTATCTAAACTAATAGTTATACAGCCATCAGTTTATGAGAAGTTTATAAACAAAAATTCTGATTCCACCTTTTTGCATCGAAAGCTTTTACCACTATATGCTTCACACACGTTAAAAGATATTAACAAATGGTATTATATTAAGCAAGAATTAGCGAAATATTTAATTGAAAAACAAAAATCATCAAATCAGATCATAAGTTCTAAATATAACAATTTACGTGATAATGAAACTCAGACAAGAAAAACATACAAAAAGCATATTGAAACTCAAACAATGCAATCAAAGCAAAGTAGTGTTGGAACACAATGTAATATAAACTTGCCAGAGGATATTTATACTTACGATCACGATGATCAAATTGATATGGATACAACAGTACAAAAAATAAATCCTTCTTCTGCATCTTCAGTAGGCAAACGACTAAAAAATTTTTCAAATAGTGGAACACCAAAAATTAGAATATTATCAAAGGAAGAAAATCATACAAAATTGAAGCAATCAACTTTACCGTATCAGTATTCCCCACGAGTAACTAGAAATCGTAAAAAGTTAGATTATGAAACTGAAAATGTACAATGGCAAAATATTTAGAAAATAAAACACATTTAATAATTGAAAATATAAAGTTTGTTTATTATTGATAAAAAAAATATAATTTCTTAAAATAAATAATTGCAATAGTTATAGTTTGTTTACATAAAAGTTTAATGTATTTAGAATTAATATACAACAATTATTATGGAATTTTGTATATTTTAATATTCTATTTCCATTAGAAATTTATCTAAACTATCATCATTATTAAAGCTCTCTATAATATAATTTTGATCTACAAATTCTACTTCATTATCATTTATTTTACAGATATCTTTATCATTATTATATTCTATATCCATTAAATAATAATCATCACTATCATTATTAATAAATTTTTCTTTATAGTGACCCCAAGCTAGGGTATTAATGTTATTCACACATATAAATCTTTTATTATCTAAATAGCTTAAGGATATCTTGTTAATAAGGGATGTATATACAGTGTGTAGTTTTGATTTAAAAATATACATATTTCTATAGTAAATTTTTTTATTATATAAGCAATTTTTGTAGTCAGAAAGACTTAGTTTTTTTGTTACGTTCACTTTGACACCCTTAGCTTTTTTAACTTCTTCCATATTTTCTGTTTTAAACGAATACATTTTCGCTCTCAACCCAACAAACTCTTTCATTATCTTCCCAAAATTTTCATCTTTCATCATACCTAAGACCTTTTTGTTTTTTTGTGGAATATGAAATTGATTATTAGCCTCATATTCAGATGTGTCAAACCTATCTTCAATATCTTTTTTAATGTCTTCATAAAAGTCATCCGTTTCTATTGTGTATATAAATGAATCTGTATCCATATAATTAAGTTCAACTTTAGTTTTATATTTAGGTATCATATATTCATAATGGAAATCATACATCTTCCATTTTGAAAGTTCTAAAATTGTAAAACCTAAATAAATTGGCTTATTATAGTATGAGTAAGTTCTATTTAATTCAACCGCGATCATATTTTCTTCAAATATATTACAAGAATTAAATTCTGGCTTAGCAATGAGGGCACGTGCTCCAAGTTTTTTACCAATACTTTCCCATTTATTCACAATTTTAATATCTTTACGTTTATCAACGTTTTCCATTGTTTTACCGTAAACAGCATTGTTTAATAATTTAAAAAAATTTTTTTCAAATGAGTTTTTCGCATTAGTTCTATGAAAGTTATTCAAGGAAATATATTTCTTTAACCAATTGGATTGTCGAAACTTTAATATTCTATGAATTTTGGCTAACTTTAAACCATGTTTTAAACATTGCTGCAAATTTTTATAATGAATTATATATTCATATTTATTATGTAGATCAACAATCAATTTTGTTTCTTTTGACTCGGGAGGTTTTTTATTTTCACAACAGAATGGTAGATTATTATGAATGTCATGGATTTCAACTGGATATATCAAATCAACTTCTAATATATATCCAACACTTGAATCAGTGGGAATTGAGTTCAAAGAAAAATTATTAATATCTTCTACCCACTCAAAATTACCCTCAGGCAGAGCTTCTGACATTGCCCAACCATATAAATTGTTTGCATCTAAATACATTAAGTATTTAGAAGGTAATTCATTATTATAGTCTGATAAATATTTATTATTTGCAATTGAATGTCTTTTTGTACATTGTACTATTCCTCCCCTAATCCCCCTTTGAATAAATGTTATCATGTCTTTATCAGTAAGTAAATCTAATTTAATATCCGTTATTTTTAGCATGGCATCCCATGAAAGTCCCGGAGCTGTGTAATAGTGACATGGATCTAATTGATAAATGTTTTTACAAACTGTTCTGAAATTCTCAAAAACATCTGCTAATAATAAAACATCCGTCTTTAAGTACAACATTAAATAATCTTCTAAGTTTTTGCAATCGAAAGTTTTCCAAACTTCTTTCGCGTGTGTGTAATCTTCTAGAGAACATTGTGTATCTGTTAACTTATTATAAAAATCTGCAATATTAGGTAAACTATTTTCCAAAAGCTTTTCAATAGAATTTAAATAATTATAAGGAAATACGCCTTTTCTTATAAGTAAATTTAATTTACTTTCATCATTATACATAGATTTAACAGTCTTTAAATCTCTTTTTTCTAAATTTTTCACAAGATTGTCTAAACTGGATGGCATGAATCTATATGAGTCAAGAAATCTTATTTCAATGTTATTATCTTCAATTTTTACTGTTTTTGATAACGATATATAGAGTTCTTTATTTAAGGGGATAATATTAATTGAACCATCGTCAATTTTGTTCAACTCCTTAACAAATAAATGACAATCGTAAGATGAAAAGTTATGGAAAATAACGGGGAAAAACTTTGGAGTTTTATAATTGATATTACATGAGTTATGTGCTGGCCCCCTATATTTTCCACTGAAATGACAGTGATCTCTTACTTTAACTTCATTTACAATAATTTTAGAGCAAATATGACAAATGTCATTTCTATCGAAATCAAGTTTTTCCAGTTCAGTTAAGGGTGTCATTGTTTTACTTTTTGAGATGAAATTTAAATATAAATATTTAACATCATTCACCAGACTTTCTATAAATAATTTTGGTGACTCTAATCCCTTAAAACTGCAAAATTTGTTTAAACTATTACTAAAACTACATTTTATATAATAAGCAAATGCATATGGAATATGTCTATCAACTAAAGTCGTTGATGAAATATCCCCTTTCGGAATGCATGTTTGAATATTTTCAAATATGCACTCCGAATCTGCATATATAACAAACGGTAAGTCTAACTTATTGCTAAAATTGTTAAATTCTAAAACAGACTTATCTGGGCTTGGGACGTATGATATTCTTTTTGTGCAATTCTTCTGGTGTTTCTGAAGTTTCACTTTTTGATGAAAATACTGTAAACAATCATCACATACAAAAATACTTTCATGATGTCTTGTTTGTTGAGATTTAATAAGTCTGCAAAAATTAGAATATAAATATATAAGTTTAACATATAAACTAAATAGAAAGAAATGTAGTACAAGATAAAAATAGCAATTTAAAGTAATTTTATGCACTTTTACTAACCTTGAAATATTTTTAATCCACACATAATGTGAAACAACATCCTCTCCAATACATTTTTGAAGAAATAGAATGTTGATGTGCTTAATTTTTTTCGCTTTTGTTTTATAATAGGGACCCAATACTAAGTCCGCTTTTTCATCATAGCCAAAAACATTTATACTAATATTATGATTGTTGCTTTCAAATATTTTTATATCTTTAATTTTTAGCGGGAAGCTTAATCCGTTGAAATTTAAACTGTAACCATTTATATTTATAATATTAAAACTGATATTTACTTTATATTTAAAAGTGCGCTCTGCATGTGTTTTTAAATCTGAAATGGCTGATATTATGCACCATTTGAAACAAAATTCATCATTATTTTGTACATTTATGCAGGCCTTTTTTAATGTTAATTTTTTCGGTAACGGAATGTATGATGTTCCTCTTAATGGTTGATGTTTATTTAAGTTGACTTCAATTTTAATGAGTTGTATAAGAGTCCAACCACTGTCCTTTTCCTGAAATTCCTCCAGTTTCTGTAAAATATTTTGAGTTTTTCTCTCAAATAGATCATCAAACTCCTCCATGTTGAAAATTTCCTTCATTTTTGTTTGGAAGGTTTTCACTTCCAATGGAGTGTCTTCTAAGGTATCCATGTTAGGCTTGGCGTACAAGGCATAAAACTCCATATTAAATTTCAGGGCATTATGTATTTTTAAAAATTTATTAACCTCCTGCTTAATTGGTGCGCAAGCCTCTTTCATAAATAGCTCTGGTAAGAGGCATTCTTCTTTTTTATTGTCATAAGTTAGAGTTAGCAATCTAGATTTAAAGGCACTTCTAATTATCTTCACATCTAATGGAGATTTTTTAGAAACCACTCCTTTTGAACAAGATGCATGAGTCCTCTCATGCCTTTTAAGACTTTCGATATCACTAAAAATTGTTTTACATTCATAACACACAAAAGCCATTTTTATTTTAAGTTTTTCTTATTTTATTTAAAGAAGTTTAACAATTTGTTAACTTAATTTTAAATTACAGTTTATATTATTTGTTTTAGATTTACACACAAAATCTTTAATTTTTATACAGACAAATTGACCGATTACTTTAGTGAACAATACTATGAATTGCACTGGCTATTGCTTTTACTTATTTAAATATTAAATTCATATTTGGTTAGCTTTGTTCAAGGTCATTTTGAAATGTGTACTGTTGTTCTTTAAATTATTACATAATTATGCTTTTTAGTTTGTTGACTCTAATTATAAAATTCTTATGTCTATATATGTATGTACATATGTATATATATATATATATATATATATATACATATATATATGTTAAATTCAAAGTTAAATTTACCTGAAATTAAAGTGGCGTTTTTATCGGATTCTATTTCAAAATATGCTTGGTTTATCATTTTTGAACGCAAATCAAATTGTTCGAAAAATATGAGGTGTTCTAATATATATACATAAAATTCTTATACAATATTATATATGTATGTATGCTAAAATCAAAGGCAATTTTAAAATTAAATTCGACGACTTCCTGGGATTATATTTCAAAATATGCTTTGTTTAAAATTATGAGGCTTTCTCAATAAATATTTTGAAAATAATTTTTAATTTAGAAAATGGACTCAAAGTTAAAGTGCGAGTTTTGTCGCTATGTTTCTTTTTTAAATGTCGCAAACAAAAAAAGACATTTTTTAAATTTTCATAATTTTGCCTTTAAAAAGGCTAAAAGTTACAAAAAAATAAAACCATCCTCATATATAACAGATATATCAGGATGGCTACCAACAACATCACCCACATCAACAGCAGAACAATCAACAACATCATCAACTGCAGTGTCATCATCATATGAGCAATATATGGATGAGGATGGTGACCAAATCTTATTAGCCTTAAGTTTAGATTCAACAACATTATCAGCTGCACCATCATCATATGAGCAATATATGGATGAGGATGGTGACCAAATCTTATTAGCCTTAAGTTTAGATTTTTAAGAAACAAAGAAATAAAACAAATGATTTAATATTTTTAAATTAAAAAAATGTATTTTTATTTATTTACTTTATGGTAGAGGTTTTTAACATTTAAATTCTTAAATGTAGTTTAATTCAAATACTGCTAAACCATTTGCTGATTGTCGACCTTTGTAAATAATTGTCCACACTTTATCATTCATTTCAGATAAGTATGGATCTTCTTTATTTAAAAATTTTGTAATTCTTTGAGGAAGATAAAACCATTTATTATTATCCAAATATGCTATGACTTTTGATCCATATTGTGATTCCTTCCACTCAAACCTTAGGACTTTATATGGTTGATGTAGGGGGATATCATCAATTTTTGTATACTGAGGTATTATACCTTGGGCAATATTTATTATTTGATCATACATCTAAAATATTTTAAATAAAATTAGAAAAAACTTCTAAATATGATGCGATTTCTTACCATTTTATTAAGCATACTTTTAAGTATTGATTAGACTAATGAGGAAAAATATTATCATTATCGTTCTTTTATATATAAGTATATCTTGAGTTTATTTCCATATATTTTTTTATTCAATCCCTCTTTACTGTTTTAATAAAAATCACTCAAACGATCATTTTCTCTTTAATTATTCATCTTTATGGAAAACTATAATTACATTCAATAAAAATTATTTTCTCTTAAATTATTCATCTGTGAAAATTCATCTCTTAACATTCTTATTTAAACAATTTTGCACATACATTTTCTAAAACATGTAAGTTTGTATGCACATATTTATATATGTAAGTATTTATATATGTATTTACAAATAATAATTTACCTTTGCATTTTCTCATATTACAATTTAAAAAAAAATTTTAACAACACAATTTTAAAAAAAATTTTAACAACAAAAAAATCATCCGTATGAGTAAATTGCAGACAATAAAAAAATTTTAATTGAAACTTGAGACAAACAAACCACTAACAAAATGCATATCAACCAAAAATTAAAAATCAGCCTTATGGAAATTACCATTGGGATGAATATTTTAAATTATTAACAAAAATTCATCCTTATGGGAAATTACCATTGGGATGAAAATTTAAAACAAAAATTCATCCTCATGCAATCTCCATAAGGATGAATTTGGTGTCCCAGAAAGCCCACAAATATACTACTTAAGTAGTTATCAATAAAGCTGACCAAGCAAAAAAAAAAACATGCAAAAGAAATAGTGAATATATGAGTTCAACCCATGATGAAGTGGTTCAATTTAGGTGAAACATGCATGACTTTTACATTAACGTGTCATTGGAGAACATGTGTTTATATGAATATATTAATGAGTTTCACTTAATTCTAATAAGTCCATAGAACGCATGTAAAATAGATGAAAAGAAACCCATATTTCATGAGTTAATAATGTTTGTTTACATGAACTGTTTAAGATTTTTTGCATGCATTTGCATGTATTTGAATGCACATCATTAAACGAATATTTTATGCCTCATCTTGCTCTTATGAATTAGAGGTCATGAAAAATGTTATTCACATTGAACTAGTGCAAAACTTTTTTGCTGGGGAATTATAGCTGGATGTTTTTATACAGTTGCGACACAAAATAATATTAAAATCCTAATATTGTTCATATTTATAAAGTTATTTGCAAGCAATAGACTAGTTTACCGTTTAAAAAAATATATAAAAAGTATTCAGGAAGGTCATTGCCAATACGTTATTACTCTGTTCTTAAAAATAATGATGTTGGTAACGACCCCTTATTACTATATAATGTATAAAATAATGACAACCAATTACCAATAAGACTGGTATTTAAGTAATTTCTAATTTTCTATCTTAGTTTCTTTTCGGAATATACATTTGTTTTATACATATTATACATTGAGTAACATTTACTTTATTATTTTGTGAATTGAATTTTTGTTTTATCGAACATTTCTGTTAAACTAATATTTTTAACTTTAATCAGGCTTAAGTTTTTATTAACATTCTTATTGTTACAAAGGATTTTTTTTATTAATTGTGATAAATGAAAGATTAATTTGAAAAATTATATATTTTTTTACCGACACAAGACGAGTGGAATGAATTTTCGAAACCAGCGATTTTATTATTAGCACTCTTTGATCGGTTGTTACCCTACGTTGCCACAAGCAAGTATTTACTTGCAAGTAGTGTATACGTATTACTAACGAAAATCAGGAGAAATTCCAAAAAAAACACAAAAATTTTTTGAGTGGCTACACAGCACAGTGCAAGTTCATTTTTAAAATGTCAACAAATAAACTTCAAACAAATTTAAAACAAATGGCGCTGCTTCAATTGGTAATTAAGTGTTGTCAATAGCCACTATTAAACGTTACCTTTAGACATATAACTTTTTAATATAATTTTTTTTATTAAAAATTGATATTTATATTAAACTTACATTTTAAATGAATATTTATATGTTTTCTTAATATTCTTCATATAAATATATACATATTTATTAAAAAAACTAGCTGAATTATTTACCACAACTGTATGATATATTAGTGAGTTAACAAAAAAATCAGTATTAGACAATACTGTTTTTCGGCTTGTCACTTTACTTGCCGTAACTGTAAAAATTTTACTTGCTTAAAAATTTCTTCGCAAGCTGAGTCGCAGGTTGCCAAAGTGTAGTTGTGTTAGTAAAAAAGTGTTAGTGTATTGGTTTTTTTTCACTTGCACTTGCATGTGGCAACGGTAGGTTACACAGAAAATAAAACAAATGATCATAAACATTGATTGTTAAAAACAATCATCTGTTCTTATCGCTACCTAACTGGTGGCTAGAGCAGGACAAAAATAGTGATATAAATGAAAGATAATAACAAACAAAAGTAAAAGGGTTGCTGTTTGGTAAAAATTTCAATCTAACTCATTGTGGTAAAATATATGAAAAAGGAAGAACTAAAAATTAGTTACCGAATTCAATTAACTTAAGTCCCGGGAGTTAAAAAGATGATATACAACCAACATGTAAGCACTAGGGTGATCGATTATTCGACATTTTAAAAATACCGGTTTTCAAATAGTTTGAAATTTAGAATTTAAAAAAAACCGGTTGCACTTTTAAAAATTTAGAAAAACCCGGTTAACCGGTCGAATACACAAAATATAATATTTTCTTATACCCTTGAGAGAGATGCATATAAAGCTATAAACTAGTTTGTTCTATGGTTTAATTGCATTTTAAGTTGACACACATTCAATGGAATTATTATAAAATGCCATTATTTAAAATAAAGATGTTAAACGGCAGTCACTTTTTACCTAAAAGTGACCGAAAAGTTAAGTTCATGCTTCAATTATTTTTAACTTTTAAGTTTATAAATTTCAAAATGCCATTGTTGCTCTACATGAAACAAAATATGGCAACTAAATTGTTGTTTATATATTTTTTTTCTACCTCGACCTTTTTAATGATTTTTACTTTGAGCTTTAATTTTCTAATATTAGTGACACAACACAGTAAATAAATCATTAAAAATTTTATTTCGTTTTGAAAATTAAATGTAGAAATTTACATTGTTGCCACTACATTTTTTAAGAACTAAATTAATTTGTTAAAAGTTATCGGCATTTGCTCTGGTTCTGCCATATAAAAAAAACCTTTGTTACAAGGAGGTTTAAATAATGAAAAATATAAAAAAGTCACTTCACTGCTCACGGTAGTCAACTTTATAGGCAAGATGAAATAATGAACCTTTGTGTGTCAAACTATTTTAGTATACAAGCCATATGTTATCAGAGATATTAGTTAAGCTATGTGTAGTCTTTAGTACAAGTCGCTAGATTTTGTAGAAGCAAAATATTATGAAATTCGAAAATGAGATCAAAAAGTATTGCAAAGTACAATAATTTGATCAAAAAACTTAACTGAACAGCTGATTATAACAACAAATTATAAGCGCAACAACGTATAAAATACCTGCTGCTCTCCATTTAAAACAAATAATATTTAAGCCTAATTATTTTTCTTATTTTACATTTGTTTTTGAAACAACAAATAAATTTCTTACAATATGGCGGAAGAGTATTTAATAAATTTTCTGACTTTTGAAAATTTTTTGAGTAATAAATATTGTATTGCACGTTTGGTTAAAAATATAAATGAACATAAAACTAAAAATGAAAAAAACCGGTGTATTCGACATTCGAAAAATTGATTTTTGGAAAAAACCGCCAGCTGAAGGAGTAAAAAAAACCGGGTTTAACACCGGTTGTAAAACCGAATAACCCTAGTAGCCACTAAAAAAAAACAAAAAAAAAAAAGAGTGTTAATGATGAAATCGTAGCTGGCTTCGAAAATACATTCTACTCGGTTAGTGTCGGTAAAAAAAACATAATTTTTCATATTATTCTTTTATTTATCACAATTAAAAAAAAAATTCTTTGTAACAATAAGAATGTTAATATGAACTCAAGACTAATTAAAATTTAAAATATTACTTTATTATTTTGCTTTAGAATAAATATTATTATTGTAATTTTGACATACTTATGACATAAGATTTATGAGTGTATCAGATTTGCCACGGCCGAATGCAAAAAAAATACTTTAAAAAGTTTTTAATTTTTTTTTAATTTAAAAAATTTTATATTCTGTTTCATAGTAAGCATATTAGTTACAAGTAATTTTTTAAAATACTATATATGTAAGTATTTAATTCAAGCCATTTTTAATAAATATCTATAAACTCTTATATGAAATATTACTAAACAAATGACATAAATTAGTGTGCGCAGAATTTTTTAAGAACATAAAGAATATATTCTTATTGTGAGTGAGCACTCTCCTGTTTGACGTGGAGTGACCTATATTTTTTTATATTTTTAAAATATTTATATTAAATACTGCTGGTACCTTGTGAAAGTACCAAAAGCAATACATGTGATGTAAGAAAATACAATGACATTCATACATAAATAAAAAGGCAGCTTTTTTAATATCCAAAAAAAACAACACAATACACACACAATTGCACAAACCATACACAGTAATAAATAAAAAACATTTTAATGCAAAAATTCACACACAAAAACCCATTTGATTTATTCGAATATTTGAATGCACGAGTCTGTATGGGAAATAACGGCAAACAACAGTATTGATGTCAGAAACATATTACGAATTTAGTTGCAGTATTTTGCAGTATTGTGAGTGTATGACTGCATTTAAATGCAGTTTGTCAGAAGTGCAAAAAATTTTTCGTAACTTTAGGAATTTCAACTTGTTTGGAATTTTTATTAGCAACACATGCTTGTGTTAATAACAAAAAACGAAGAGGCAAAAAAAAAATTAAATTATTTTTAAAAATTCAGTTACACAAATTTCAATATTTATTAAGAAATATAAAAATAAAAGAAAGAAGAATAACTTTTTAAAATTTGTTTAACACAAAACTAGGAGAAAAAATTAAATATACAACTCTGAGCCATACGAATTGGTGTTAATAACGAAGCTTCATTCAGCTTTTCTCTTGGGGACTTATGTTACATAAGTACATATATAACGAGAAACAGTTATAAATTATTTAGTACCAGAATTGTTGCCAAACATATAGTTTTACTTTGATAGTAGAATGTTATTGTTGTATTGCCATAATATTGTTACCAAAATATTATAATTCTAGCAAAAGAAATTTTATTTCCACAAAAGAAAACTTCGCTTGCAGAAACTTTACCATCTGATTAGCAAAGAAATTTAATGTCTGTTTTCTGGCTTCACTATACGAGAAGAAGATTCGAGTTTTTATTGGTATTTTTTTCATACTACTATTTTTCAGCTTTTAAGTAAACGGTAGTTCTGTCAAAGCTGAGTTCACTTCCATTATGTCTCTAGTTTTTGTTTCTATGCATAAGAGCGCCTATAAAAATAAGCAAACAGACGGGCTAGTCAAAGCGGAGACTTTACTAGGAAAGCACACAAGATGACTCTTATTTAAAAATCGCTCTTGGGATAAAAGAAAAACTAAAAACAAGTTTCACTTTCTTGGCGAATATCCGGCTAACTTTATTAGAGGCGCATATTTCTGAGCGATCGCATATCAACTGACCCCTTTGAGATATATGACTTAAAAACCTTAGAAGAAATTTTTAGTTTTTGATTCGATTTGGCACCTTCGTCACTGATGAATACATTAGATCTTGTCAAAACGAATTTCGATTGAGTGCTCCAGCATAATGGATTTCTAATCGTTAAGTGTTGAAGAAAAATAGATTAGTTTAGTTTTTAACAATTATATAGAGATCGGCAATCCTTCTTAGCTTTATTTTCAATCATATTAGTGATCATTAGCTCTTAAGGGGTGTCTCGAAATGCTTTTTTACATTTTTTACAGGGCACTACGCAAACAATTATTATTTAATTAATTTTTTTGTTCCACTCTGTCTCAACAATACTTTGTTAATAAGTTTTTTAAAATTATTTAATCCGTATTTAAAATGTCGTCAAATAGAGAAAAAGTAAGAAAAATTATTGTGGATATTTATAATGAAAATAAACAACTTTCTTATGCTGAAGTTGCGCGACTGGCAAAAGTGTCCAGACAGACTGCCCGTAACGTTATTTTTAAATTCAAAAAAGACTTGTCTATTAATCACAAGAAAGGTGGAGGGCCTCGTGGTTTTAGGAATCCTCAAATCGTTAAAAAGGTGAAGGCACTTTGGAAGCAAAATCCAAGCATTTCCATTCGCGATATCGCACGAAAACTAAATATTTCTAAGTCGCTTGTAGAACAAATAAAGAAAAAAGAAAATTTAAGAACATTCAAAGTCAAGAAAGATCCAAACCGAAACGAAAAAGGAACAAAAACGGCAAGAATAAGAGCTCATTATTAAAACATCATACTACCTAGTAGAAGTTTGCCATACAAAATCAAGCCCATAATAAGCAGGTTTGCAATTTTCAATGAAAAGTTATTAACTAATTCAAGAAAAATTTTCCTATTCTTTTGCTCATTCCATGATCCAAAAGATACCTTAAAGGGAATTACAAGCAAATTCTTTGAATGCACATATTAAAATAAGAGACTTTTAAAAGCTTCTTACAAATCAAAAAAAAAAATATATAAATTTTATCAATCACAATTTTACAAATTTTGTAAAATAAATTAATTCTAAAAAAAGTAATTAAATTAAAAAAATATTTTCCCAACCACAAAGTGGCTCAAAATAAATGAAATTCTTTTCTAATGTATGTTCCGATTTTTTCTGAAAAAAATTTATTAGAAAACCTCTTCAAAAGATCCAGAGTCTGTGCTGCATTAGTAGATGTGGTGCCATGACAACAACATCAACAATAGCCATTGAGAATATTCTACCAATTCGACTGACTGAGATACAGGTAAATTATTAAACAGACTTGGCCGCTTCTAAGTTTATGGCAATGGCTTAATGCCTGATAAGAGACCATAAAACCAGGTACCAAAGAATAATTCATATATCTCCGATGGAATATATCACACAGGTATGATGTGACAAAATCCTAATTATGTATATAAGCGTATACTCCATCACCGTAATACCAGAGGAGGGAGAATAGGATTAAGTAATTAGGGTATTGGTTTATTTTTCAGAGGTAAATACCTTTGTCCATCAGTTTATTCTATTTTTTCAAGGCTGAGAGTACGGAAGGTATCAAATGTATTAAGAAAATGTACTTTTAACTGTAGCCAAATAGTTATCAGGAACGAAAACGTTGAATCTCGGAAAGTCCTGCATGCAAGAGTTATATAAACATGCACGCAAATTGTAAAAGTCTAGAGTTAATAAAAATATCAGACCAACACTGCATAATCGAAAACGAGGAAGATGACAAATCATCCAAAATGGGGTCACTTTTTGAAAAGCTAGCATCTTAAAAAATGCTAAACTCTTTTAGAAATTAAAAAAAGGAACTTTTAATTTGGACAAACACGTCGCAAAATTACAAAATACTGCTGTCGGTAAGGTGACGAGCATACAATGGATTGACGCAAACTCTTAGAAATCAAAGGAGATTCTGGCACTAAAAAGGGCAAAACTTTGCGAGATTAATTAGCGAAATAACAGATCACGTGGTGTTGAAAACCAATCTAGCTCGGATGGGACTATTGGATGAAACGACATGTGTAGCATGCGAAAAAGGGCATAAGACTTTGGGGATACCTTTGTTAATGTCTTGAGTTTGGACTAATTACGCACGAGAACTTTAACAAATAAAACACGTCAAATTTAGAATAAAAATTTCAAAATTTCAAAGAATTACACTGAAACATCTATGTTATTTACTTATCCGATATTTTAGCTGAGTTTGGGTGATGGTTCTATACAGTGTTGCCGTTTTCACTGCGATTTGCCCGTCGTCACTGCGTAACTGCGTTTTTTTAATATCACTGCGTTTTTCAGTTTTTGATAGTTTCCCTCTTTTTTTGATCAACAACGCCTTAACATGATTAACCTCAAAACGTTTAAGACGTAAGTCTGTAAAAGCTATAACACAACGAGATAAAATTGTCACCCTGTTAAAAATATAGCAGCAAGATGGCAACATTTTCTGCTGTTACGTTACGTTGCAGTTGACTGATTAGGTCTTGAATTAAAATGTCAAAAATCCCGTTAGAAAAACATAAACAAACTATTTCGTGAAAAAATATTTGCTTTTCAGTCCATTTAATTAATATTTATATTGTTTCAAAATGAATGGGTAAGTTGGCGTTTAAACAAGGGCAAAAAAATGTTAAAAAAGTGAAAAAAAAAATCCTTTTTTTGTCCAAACGAAAACGAAATTTTTTTATTTCTCGTCACTGAGCTTTACTGCGTTTTTTTTTTTTGTCGATTTCACTGCGAAAAAAAGTTGGTCGGGGGCAACACTGGTTCTATAGAGGAATGTTTTAATTCTTTAGAGCCCACAACGTGCCAATTGGTTATATGTGTATACTTGTCATGGGTTTTGGCTTTTAATGCCGCTCTTTTTATCCCCACTTACCATAATTTATTTTTAAATACGGTTTTTTGGTTTTTTATACTAGACCATTATAAATTTGTTTCTTAACTCATAAAAAAAATGTTGTCATAATAAAATTGTCCATCAATTTGCTTTAAATATTCTAACTTCAAGTTTAATAATAGAAAATTTTTATACCATACTCGGCGAAATATACAATTACACCAGTTCTTTAGTATTAAAACACTATGGTCGTCTTAAGATTAAGGTTAAAATTTAATTCCTCAAAACTCCCACAAATGTTCTCATAACTGCCAAAACAAATATAAATGAAATGTAAATGTTTTTATTACCCGTTTGATGTAAAAAAAAACGTTGGAAAAAATCAACAGGATTTTTATTATAAATCTATTATATCTCTACAGAATTGAAAAGCCTTTGGGAATAGTTTAAATATTTATTTCCAATTTTGTACACACACACTTGCATTTATTCTCAGACGTGCACAGACGGTAGGATGTTATGCTTCTCAATAGATATTCGTACATTTTGTTACAAACACTATTTTGTATTTTGCAATAAAACTTTTTGTATACAAATAGTTTTTTGATTAGGGTATTCCTTTAAGTGTGTTAGAATACGTCCCAATAAATACGTTTTGAAAAAATAATTATAAAAACTTAAAAAAATAGATTTTTTGCAATGATTAGTAAAATTTAAAACAAAAACAATGTATATATATATTTTCAAATGGAATTTGCTTCCTATGGTATATTTGAATTTTTAAATTCTGTTAAAATGTGGCCACAAACAGTTTTTTGACTCTACTGAAAATTCAAAAATTTTGAGTTAATACCCTCTTGTTGATCAAGTGCGATATGTAAATCTACATGTCTGTCAAAATTGTACTTTTACGCTGACTGCTTTGAAGCAGCAGAGATTTCTGCCAACAACTGATGTCACATGTTTTTACAGAAGAAAATAGAGCGCACTCTAATTAAAATTTTGTCAGATGTCTCAACACATGTTTTTTTACAGAAGTAATGTTTTAAAGGCAACACACGACATGTTTGTATTAGCAGTGGAGAATTTGACAAGTCAGATGTAAAAAAACATGCCGCGTATTAGCTCCTTAAGCAAACAATTCATATATTTTATTAAAAACTTTATCACCCCCAATAAACGCATAAGCCTAAATAATAGAATAAATTTATGGTTGTAAAACTTAAATTCCATTTAAGATTTTATGCTTCGGGCTAAAGGCCAGCTATCTAAAACGCTTTTTTAAGCGAAGTTCATACATCTCTTTTTTTTAATTAAAATTATCATAAAATCTCATTTATTTGCAAAAATCAAATTAAAAATTGGTTTGATTTAACATCTATTTTTGGGTAAGTTTTCTTTAACTTTTTCTTTTCTTTTCTTTAATTTTTTTGCTTTCTTGTTTAATAGCAAAACTATGAATTCATACGACTTAAACTCACACAGTGAACCTATGAGATTGGCTTTGAGTGCCTTTGAGTGCTGGAAAAAAATCATTTAAGATCAGGACTAAATATACATCATGGAAAAAAATGTAGAATATTTCATTTAATTTTTCTGTAATAAAAGTTCTCAAGCGAAAGACTATGGTATCATTACCATAGGTTTCCGAATTTGATAATACCCTTCACCCTTATGTACATGGGTTTAACAAACACATCATAATGTAGACTAAACTTACTAATCTAATGCTAAACAGATTTAATCTAATGCGTCATTTTGTTTTTTTCCCACGCCATTTTCGATTTTGAATTTTTATATATTTGCCTGTATTTTTCAAAGCTCTTTCATTTGACAACTATTAAGAAAAATAATTATATGGCGTCCGAAACCATTTTGAATATTTTTTCTTTTTTTCATCTTGGATTTTACACTTTGCCATAGTTTATTATGTTCTCTAGTCAAGCTGTTTCATTTTGTACTAATATTAAAGGCGTTAAAAGGGTTGTCTTTTAATATACTATATTTGGCCCATATAAAATTAATTGTACTCCAATTTGTAGTTGCGGCAATCATGGACGTATATTTTTTTCGCTAGTCAAGCCCTTCCATATGACACTCATTTCTTTGGTTCTCGGTTGTCTATAGGTTTTAGAAAAGATACCGAAGCAGTAGTATTTTGGTATCTTTATATCAGTTAGTTTTAAATAGAATTGAGAATATTTTACAGCAATAATTTTTGAGGCCATGGCTTGAAATTTGGTGTCATAACTGTGTGCAAATAAACATTTGAGACATTGAAATAATAATAAATAATTCGTGCTTATAACTTTGCAGATTAGCTATCGAATTATCCAAAATTTTATACGAATAGTTCTAGAGGCGTATTAAATCTCTCAATGATAAAAGACAAATAAAGTTGTAGGATAAAAAGATGGGAAACAAGTAAGAGGGTTGTACTTGGCTTTGCCCAGTCGTATATACAGATCACACAATATCTACCATGATGTACCACTAACTTTTGCTGTTGTTTTAGCTTAACTAAAATCTAAATTTTTAATTGAGATATTTTTTCGAAAAATTGTTTTTGCCTATATCTTTGTCGATAATTGACCCATTAAATCGAGATTTTCTGTAAATATTGCGACAAGCACATAAGTATTTTATATGTGTATCAAATGTTTCAATAAGTTTCATATGAGTCGCAAAATTTTACTTTGTTTGGGTAAAAAATAGATCTAATTTTCTTTCGCCCATATCTCATCTCGTAATATGCCCATATAAAAGATTTTTGATATCGAAACTTTCGAAAACAGGTCGGAAAAATTGATAATATACAAGAGCCTAAAATATTTTTGGGTGCTTAAAAAAGGTTGATTTCAACATGCACACGAATAGACACACAACTTAAGATATATCGTTCTTCTGTATATATAAAGATTAATTATATTTATATATACTTTATACGGTCGGAAATTAATATTGCAGAAATTACAATCGGAATGCCAAATATTTTCAACCTTTTAGAACTCTCGTGTGAAGAGTACAAAAACAAAGGCAGGCTTATATATCAGAAATTTATATGGAGTTTGTAATGGGTTTTATTACCGACGTATTTCTGAATATTTTCAAAAGATTGACACCACATACAGGGGCCGAATTACAGCATTCGAACGTTATCGAAATTTGAAAATTCTTATTAGAGTCCCTTTACCTAAAGCACAGCGAGCTCCATCGTTCGGGTAAAATTTCGATCGTGATTGAATACCGTAATTTGACCCCAGATATGGGCGAGATGATAATGCTTCTAAAACGAGGATGCTTCTAAAAGTTAAACTTAATTCAATAAACAGACGAACAGAGCTGTAAGAAAATATATACTTTATGTGGTCGAAAATGCATACTATAGAAACTATAAAGCCCTTGGCACCACAGGTAAAGGGTATAGAAAACCCCTACCTCTTAAACTAAAGCTGAGAATTTAGAAAAAGTATTGACATTTGCGACATTACCTTAAATTTTTGACTAAAACTTGATATAAAACTTGAAGAACCAGAAATACAAATTTCCTATTAATTAACATTAAGGGGTGTCTCGAAATGCTTTTTTACATTTTTTACAGGGCACTACGCAAACAATTATTATTTAATTAATTGTTTTGTTCCACTCTGTGTCAACAATACTTTGTTAATAAGTTTATTCAAATTATTTAATCCGTATTTAAAATGTCGTCAAATAGAGAAAAAGTAAGAAAAAATATTGTGGATATTTATAATGAAAATAAACAACTTTCTTAGGCTGAAGTTGCGCGACAGGGAAAAGTGTCCAGACGGACTGCCCGTAACATTATTTTTAAATTCAAAAAAGACTTGTCTAATTGTTTGTTTGATATTTTATATTGTGCTCACAAACTTTTTAAAAACAAACTGTAAAAAAATATTACATTGTTGTTGTTTTAAATATTATTGATCAACAAACGGTAATTGCAATTATGTAAGTATATGTTTAATTCACAATCTACATATTTGAGAGTGCAAGTTTATACAAGTTTATATAAAGTGTTAAAAAAAGTTTACAAGGTCATGGATAATTCAATAATTATTTATAGTGCAATTTCTGATATTTGGATCGATAGCAATAAAGATATTGAAAAAATTAGAATACCATGATGATATTAAAAAATTATTGATAGAATGAAAAAAATTGTTCTTTTTTATTGCATTTTAATGGGAAGTGGGTGTAAGAGTGGGCGTGTTATTGTAATTTTTGCATGAAACATTTTAAATTATATAAATAATAATAATATCAAATTTGAAGATTGTACCTAAAATATTTTAGAAAATATGGCACTTTTTATGTTGAGGTTGTATGGGGGTGGGGGTAAAAGTGGGCCAAAGTCCAAAACTTTATTCCGATAATGTTTGTAACAATATAACATTCAAGTATACCAAAATTTAAAGTTATCCCTTAAGTATTACGGACAATACGGCATTTTACAAATTTCGATTGTATGGGAGGTGGGCGTAAAAGTTGGCGAATTTTCTTAATTTTTTTTTTTAACTGGAATTGTCTCAAAAGTAACCTGTGCAAAATTTCAGAACTCTGCAATTACTCCTTGTATTTAATGCCGGCGTTGTCTCACTGTGCGACGTCACAAATTAAATAATTTTAATGGATGTATTTTAATGGACGATGAAACCTATTCTGTTGACTATTCAGAGTTTCCTGGTCAGGGTTTTTATGTTTCTAATAAAAGAGCTAATGTTTCCGATAAATTTAAGTATAAAAAGATTTCAAAATTCGCCAAAAAATATATGATATGGCAAGCAATATGTACATGTGAATCGTACAATGAACAGCCAATTTTATATTAATGAGTGCGTGAAAAAGGCTGTATTGCCATTATAAAGAAGCCACAATATACCTCCACTGTTTTGGCCCGACTTGGCAAGCTGCCACTACAGCAAAGACGTCCTTGAGTGGTATGAGGCCAACAAAATAAATTTTGTACCGAAAAACATGAATCCACCTAATTGTCCAGAGCTAAGGCCTATTAAACGCTATTGGGCTATAATTAAGCAGTACTTAAGAACAAAGTTGAAAGCTTCTGCAAATGTAAAAAAATTTGGATTTATTTGGAAAAAAGCTATCAAACACTTCGGTAAAACGTGTGTTCAACGTTTAATGCAAAGCGTTAAGAAAAAAGTGTGAAATTTTGCAAAAGAAAATTAAATTTGAAACTTTGGTTTTTTGCATAATAAAGTTTAGAAATTTTTCTCCATAACGCCAATAAAATGTATATTTTCTTTCAAGATTGGGAGACATTTTAAAATGTAAAAAAGCATTTCGAGACACCCCTTATATGTACATGGTATGCACTTTTGTATGAATTTATTTAGATTATTAAGAAATTGACTGTTAAGCGGTTTTTATTAAGTAGACAAAACAAAAAAAAAAAACTTAATTCGGCAGTAAATTAACAGAATCGGATTCACAAAATGATTGTAGGGAATTTAACAAGTAACAACTACCCAATATTATGCAAATTCCATTTAATATTTTTTTTTTTTTAATTAAACTAAACAAATATCCTCACCATTACATGTGTGTGCAACTGCATAATTGATGTACATTTCACTAGTGTCTATTTAAAAGCAACATGTTTTATAAATATTTAATTGTAAATAATAAATTCCAACATCAGGATACATTTCAATTAAATAAATTAAATATGAAATTTCATATTTATTTATTTCAAGTAAAATTCTGAAAAGCATGTTTTATCGTTTATCTCAAAAGGTATTTTAATGCAGTTTAATTTAATTTGAACTATTTATAAAAACAATATCATTCGCAATCATTTGGTATCTCTTCCTCTAAATTAAATTATTCGATTCATCATCACGGCACCTATTTAATAAATCGTCGCGCTTTTGTTTTTTTTTTTTTTTTATAAATTAACAACAAAATTTAAGAGTGAAGACTGGAAAAATGTTAAAAAAATAAAACAATAGATAAACAAATATATATTTTTAACTTTAATTTGAAAGAAGTTATATGTTGTTAACTATATTTACACTACTAGAAAAAACTAATAATATTAGTTGCATATAGTGTAAATTTTCCGTTTTGTCAAAAATAATAAATAGGCATGAGGTACATACGTTCGCTTATTAGGATGGTACATATTACTTTATATTTTTTTCAAAGCAAATAAAATGATAAAAAATTAAAAAAAAAAGTATTAATACTAGATGAAATATATATAGTATTTTTGCAAAGTAATTTCTTGAAAAAAATTTTTTTTGCCGAACAGAAGAAACGCTTTTGAAATGTTTACATCTTTCACACGAAAGTATAAAAGGGTGTACATAAGTTTGTCATTCCGTTTGAAATTGCCAAATATTGTAAAAGTTATGTTTAAAGTATATTTATATATTTTGAATCCTTATAGGAGAATTAATTTAGCTAAGTCCATCGGTCTGTCTGTCTGTTGCTATGTATGTTGAAAAATTTTTTAGCCCCTACGTACACTTCAGACTTCTATATGGTATCAATTTATCAGATAATCTTTAAGAATTTTGTTATTGAAAATTAGTTATGTGGGCATATTACGAGGTGAGATATGAGCGAAAGAACACAATTGCCTCTATCTTTTACCCAAACAAATTCAGATTTTGCAGCTCCTATGGAGCTTCTTGTATTCTTCTTCTTCTTTTTTGTAACAAATGTACAAAATTATGAACTTTTGGCAATATTTACAGAAAATCTTGAATACAAGAGTCAACTACCAACAAAGATATCGGCAAAAAAAATGTTAACGAAAAGTTTAGACTATTTATAGGCTTCTGTTACAGTGAGGAATATATGTATTCCCCTTTTTGATTAACATGATGCTATAAATTGTGTGAACCCGAATATAGAGCTATTATTTGTTTTTTATATTTTCAGCATTTACAGTCGAACATTGAATTGAATTGAAAATATCTATAAAATCACATTATTAAAGTACGCAAAAAATCACGAAACCTTTTCTAAGAAAATGTTGCGGTAACTATGTTTTTAGCGAAAAAATTTGATTCGCTCGAGACAAAAACACAGTATAATATTTGACCATAATCAAAGAGTATAGAATAAAATGTTCACCATATTGATAGTATTATCACAATTTAAAATTCGTAGGTAATTTTTTGGAGGCTAATTGTAACAAGGGCAGTCAGTCTTATTTATTTCCTAAATTTTCAAAAAGTGTTTGGAAAATTGTGTTGATTTTAAATAGCGATATGCTACCGAATGTTCCTGATATTTTGATATAACAAACGGATCCTGGTGATCTTACAGAGCTTAAAAAAAACTGATTTCAATATACACATGGAAAGATGGACAATGCTGAATCGACTACCTCATTCCTAAGCATTCAGAAAACATATATTTACTCTATGGGACTAGAGACTAATATTGTAGAAGTTTTACACGAACTGACAAACCTCTGTACATACTCTGTAAAGCGTATAAAAATTACGTCTGTCCAAAAGAAAAATTCATAAATTAGGTATTACTTGGAACGTTAGGATTTTATCACGTTTTTAAATAAAACTAATAGACAATAAATCACATAGAAAATATTTGAGCCAAAATTAAATTTTTTCAATGAATATTTTTAAGCATTAATCTTTTAAATCTAATTATAGTAATAAATTAATATTTATTCGCTGCATCCTAATATTGCACAATATACACACATTTAACGAAATTTATGGGCATCAAACAGAAGGATCATACGAAATACTATCAAATCAACTTGCTTAAGAACAGCATCATATTGTTAACAATATATCACCTGTTTGAATATGCAAGTCAATAGTTACATATTCCTACCCCCCGATACTCCCATAAGATACATGTTGCTTTAATAAAATGAATACACAAAAGAATACATGAATGTATTAAGCTACAGTCGTGGTTGGATATAGTGAACACCTCCAAAAAGTGAACACCAAAATTTTTGCATGGAGTACTCTAAATAATGAAAAACTCTAATAGTGAACTAAATTTTGAAAACAACTTCAACAACAATTCTTTTATTAAACTTAAATAAGTATGTACATATATTTCCTTTTTTGTACAAATTGTTTGTAATCAGCTATTGCATTTACATGTATGTATTTTTAGTAAATAAAACGAGTTTTTGAACAAAAATTTCAACCTTGATAAGGAGAACAAACTGGATACTATGAACAAGCCTTGCAAAAATTAGTTCACTATATCCAGACACGACTGTATGTACACAAGTGTGTATGCAGGCATGAACTTGTAGTACAAGTACAAATGTTGATATTAATATTATCCTAATAATGCAATCAATAATGAATGTGAATGGCGCTACTGCATGTATGAAAGGAAGAATAGATGAATGGATGAATGAATGATATAAATGAAACGTATGTTTCTAATACTCAATAGGGAAGTATGTATGTATGTAAGTATGTAAGTACTACTTATGTATGAAGTTTGTGTCTAAGTTAAACAATAGTTTTAGTTATTTTCATTTTTGATTTATGAATATGTTGGGGAATTCTTTGTGTCTTGATAAAGTTATGTAGGTACAAACAAATACATACACATACATATGTAATGTCTGCATGCAAATTTTGAATAAATTTTAAGTAAAAATGCTTCTGTGTTGCCATAGTAAAATTTATTCATATAACTGCCAGGCATTAGCAATAGTAACAACAACAAATTTTTTAAGTAAAAAAACTGTGCATAGAAAAGTCAAATTACACAAAGTAACACATACATGCATGAATACACAAAAATGAGCAAAACTCAAACAAATCTCAAACAACACAAAATATTGTTTTTTTATAATATTTTAATTTTATTTTTTTTTCCAATATATAACTTAGATGTTCTTACATTGCTTTCTTTTTGAACTTTCTGTTAAAGAAAAAATATATAAACTTGATTAGTTTGCTCTCAAGGATATTGAACAAAATGAAGAGAAATAGCAGAGCATATTGAAAAAATAATGAATAAACATATTTTTAGGACACAATCATTGTTATAAAAAAAAATGTTTGAATACCAGTATGTATGAATTAACAAAGGAAATCTATTCAAATATAGGACATATTAAATAAAATGTTTAATCTATATAAATGTACTGTACCGTGCAATTAAATCGAGGTGCTTTACAGTATTTAATTTTTTTTTTAATTTTTGTTTTAGTAACTTTAATTCCAGTTTTCTACGTCGATGTCGTTTCTGAGTCCATATCACATCAAATTAGCGCTAAATTTGTGAAGTAATCTCATAACTGCTTGGGATTACCAAATTAGTGTTAATTGATATCAAAGAGATGTCGATATTGAAAAAAGTGATGTTGACTGAAAAACACCAACAATATAAAGCCAATTCGGCGCTGAGGCGTAATATGATTATTGTAAATATATTATCTATTTGTTTAAATAAACATTAATAATAAAACAAATCTACAATGGCGTCCAACCCGAGGAAATATGGGTCAAAAATATTAGTAACATTCAAAATTAAAAATGGCATTGGAAAAAATAAAACGAAATGAAGTGTAGCATTAAATCTAAGATAAGAGGCGATGTGGTCACGATGCCTACAAACATGATAATGAAGGATATTATTAGCAATCTTAGTTGTTTATCTGAGGTTTCTCTATATTAAAAAAAAAATAAATTTATAATTGTGAAAACGAAAGCACTAATTAATTACCGATAGAACCATTTGAGGAACGAATAATATCTCACAATTAATCTGTCGATTAGTAACCTGAATCGTTAAGACAAATATTACCAAAATATTTCATGTTTTACTGGAAAAAGTGTGTTAAAATTTCAACAAAAGCCCAATATCATATCCAAGCACTAATGCCATAAAACCAATTTCATGAATATCAAATATATTATAATTTTCTCTAATAAATTAAAAGCATCTGTTAAAGTCTACGACACGTTAACTGTTATTGTTATTAACACAGTTACACTTTATGTAAATTTCTTTTTTTTAAATTAAACTGCTAATATTTGTGCTAGATCTAAGCAAACAATTTTTATTAACACATTCTAACTCGTAAACAAACTGCCAATACAAAGGACCAACTTAAATTATAAATAAATACATTTTTCTTTTATCTCTTCTAAAAATATCTCACTTAAAATTATATATTATCCCAGCTTAGGAACAATTCCTTCACTCGAATGCAATAGATTTATGTAGCTGCAAATTTTATTTAACAATACACAGGATTAGAGTTCCTTTTCTATTTTGCTTTATTGTCTGCAACAAAGAGCTTATACAATTTACAATGAATTTCGTATTTCGTTCTTTTGTATTTACTGCTCTCATTGTAAATCTTCTTGGGTAAATTGCTAACAAAAAAGTGTAATTTAATTTCAGGTTTTTTAATGTTGCTCTCTCTCCCTTTTTTTATATCCACAACCCGCTTTCTATTTTGTTTTCTTTTTATTATTGCATTTTCTTTTCTTTTGTTATAAAGTATAAAGTTTTTTTAAATTTCTATTTCCAACAAATTGCAATGATGGCGTGGGTAACACTAAATTGGCCTGATGACGGCACGCTTAAATGGACACTATCTAAGATTTTGAAATTTTTTTTCTTCTTTGTTCGAAAAAAAGAAGCAACAGAAAATTCTTAAAGGAATTTTTAAATTACTTTACTGCAAGTATAGTGAAAAAGTGCATAGAACAGTGTTGCCCACTATCAATAATTTACTTCTAACAGTTGTCGAAAATACTCATTTGTATGAAGCAAACTGTAATACCGTAGCGGTATCGCTTTGTAATTGCAACTTTATTTTTGACACCACGTTAGGTATTGTAGTTGGCTGCAGTACAACAGTTGTTGTTTTTTTTGGTTTTATAATTGTTGAAAAGTAATACCATTTTAGCTATTATCAGGACTATCTAGTGATTTTTATCACAATTTTTATTACTATTTAGTGACTTTAATTAAATATCGTAAGTGAATACTACTAATTATTGCCCAATGTCGATTCTCTTGTTTAAGTTTGCCATTTTGACGTAAATCCTAAGCACAAGGTTTGCCTCATTTGAATAGGTTTGGCTGTGAAAAGATTTTATTATTTTTTATATAAAAATATCATGGAAATTTTTTTTATTAAAACAAAAGAAAAAAAATATAAAAAAATTTTGCTGCTGGTATATATAGACAACTCTTTTTAATAAAAAAAATCCCTTTTTAGAAATTTTAACTTTCTGTCTGTTTTCCTGATTTCAATTGGCTACAAAAGTTACAAAATTGATTTTAATTAAATTTGGTGTGAAACTACCTTGGTCCACGTTTTAACATATGGAATACGTTTTATTGGGAAATTATGAGACACTTTCAATAGAAAAATATTAAATAAAATGATATTTAAAATAGTGCCAAAAGGCAGGTAGGAAATAAATGCATATATGGACACGACAGACGAAAGAATGTAAAAAATATTGTAACAACAACAACAAAATGAATTAGATAGAAGTTTGCCTTTCAAAATCATTTTTTTTTTCTTTTAATTTTTTTGTTTAACGAAGTAATTAAATTATATTTGTTATAATGGAAGAAGACAATGAGAAAGTAAGTTTTTATCCACACCAGCCGAATAAAAAATATATTTTCGAAACCAGCTGCGGTTGCATTATCAGCATGGTTTGTTCGGTGTTTTCGTGTAGGTATAAATATCATCTATTTAACTCAAAAATTTTCAAAAATATTATTCGATAATCAAATGAGAATAATTTAATTAAAAAAAAACAAAATCTGATGTTGCTGTTTTTTCTTGTTATAATTTTTTTTGTCTCACCCATTAGAATTTACTTCCAAGTTAATGCAACACAAAATGAATACTTATAACTAGGGCCACCAATGTTTCATAACTTAGGCCACTAGGCTTTATATGGAATGGTTCATTAAACAAATAGCCTAGACGGCCTTAAGTAACATATAAGCTCTTATATTGTAATTTTGCGTGACTATGTGGCATCATTGAATTGGTTTAGCGCTGAATTTTAATGCCAAAAAAAACAGTGGAGTAAAATAAAATATTTTAGAAAATCAATAATAATTAATAATATCGAGCATCAATGGCAGTCCTTGCTTGATCAGAATAATTTTTTAAAAGAAGTATGGTTTGTAGATAGTCATATTTGGATTTCTTTTCACTTAAGTAATACACCATCACGTCTAAGCTAAGCGGTCAAGACATGAATTTCAAGGCTTGGTGTATTGACTCACGTTATTTTATTTGGGTCCTTGATAATAAGCGGTTCTCTTACCTAGCCAGAAAAGGATCTGCTTTGGATATCGTCAACCCGAATACAATCACAATCTCTTTGGGAACTATCAAAAGCAATATTTGTAGACACTTTCTTGGAAAAGACAATAACAGATGGCATGGACTCGACTCGTAGGCTTACATGACTCTCTTTTGATATTAGAAAAACATCGCAACTTACGAATAGAGGTCATAACGACGTTTTGAGGTTGCTGACGGTATTGACAATACTTTGGCAAATAAACACTGGATTCGATATTGTCAAAGCAATGATATGTAGTCTAATTGACAGTTCGCGCGTAGTGAACTATTCTTATAACTAAGCCGTTCAATAATAACCAAAATCCCCAACAACTAAAGACATATTGGGGATATGATCATATGTTAAATCTCAAATGCCAAATGCGGCAATTTAAGCGACTAATAAAGCCATTAAGTTTAAAATGTGTTTCATTGCTAATTGGCTCGAAAAATCCGTATCCTCTTAATGTTAAAAAAAAAACAATTTAACACTTTTTCGTAGCTGTGCATGGTCTTTTAAATTTTGTCCACATCTAATGTACTTGTGACAAAAGTTAATGTTTGAGGACCATCTGGTCTTTTACTTACGTTGTTTTCTATTCAAATTTTTATCAGAATTTAATCACGAGATATTTGACATTTAAATCAGATATGGAAAATGGAAATTTTGTCACGTATTAAATATTTTAAAGAATCAAAATATTTTGTTAAAAAATAGAGTGCAAATAAAGTAAAGAGTCTCAGACCAAATATCCGACCTGAAAACGATCCTCAGAGCGTCGGAGAAAACAGGTGGCACTATCAAATAACCACCCATGAAGCAGTGTCTGGTCGTTTCAATCCTCAACGTATTAGACTATCGATGAGATTTACCACTCACAAGTCCATCTTAACATAAACGATTACAAACGAAATCATATTGCGGCCCAATATTCCACACTAGAATTATAGGACTGTAGTCTGCAGAATACATTAATAATTCTTTAAAGTTATCAACTAGATTCTCGATAATACAAAGATGATTTTTTACATCACACAGTATAAAAAATACAATACAATCATCTCAACTATTCTATACCTGGTTTTAGGTAAAGCATTTGCTAAAAATTTAATCGTTTGTACTTACTTTGTAAATGTGATTGTTGTTGTTGATGGTGTTTGTGTTGCTGTTGTAATACTCGTTGCCCTTGTTGCACATTAGCCATGTTTTTGTTAAACTTTTATAAAAATTCTATTTTGATGTGGCACTGCTTATGTGTGTGCTTAAAAGTTAGAAATGTCTTACATTTTCTCCTTTTTCTCCTGTTGCCACTAGCAGCAAATATCCATCTAAGAAAAATAAAAACCTTAATGTTTTTTTTCTTGACGCCTTCTCGTCCGTTTTCTTTCTCTCTACACCAACATGCTCGTCTTAGTTGTTGCAGCGACAAAAATTTTAAAAATATTTTCTTTACTTGAGAATTTTAAATGGGTTGTATTTTACTCCTCATGCTGAGCTTCTAGTGCAGATGCTGCTAAAAGTAATAAATAGAACATTTTATTAAATTTAATTGTCGACAAGAAAACGTTTCAAAAAATATATTTTATTTTGGTTTGTGGGAAATATTTTTTAAATTTTTATGAAAAGAATATAGAAACAAAGCCAACTATGTTTATAAATACGATTCTTTCATATTAAATATACAAAATTTTATGAACAAGTAAAAAAAATTTTTTAAATAAACTGAAGACTTTCAGTTACCGTGATGTTATGATGGTTTAATATGTTCTGCAGTCTAAGGTAATGGAATTGTTTTTCTAAAATTGTCTCTCCTATAGAATCCGAAAAATAAAAGAAATTGATAAAACTTTACAAAATTCATCAAGAGTCCCGAAATGGCCAATAATCTTTCTAAAAAAGTTTAATATTTAAAATAAGTTCCAATAACAAACTCAGTAATTAAGTATTTAGTTGTGTCGTATCTGAATTATCCTCCGCTACCTAAAATTATATAAAAAAAATTGTGAGTAGAAAAATGTCATCAGTAGTGGTGCTTGATGTTAATTGTAAGTCCCACCTTAACGTCAAGTATTTTGCCCGACTTAATTTGACATTTCTTTGTTTCAGTGTTTGACAAGTTCAGCCATGGAGAGGTAGACAATTGAGCAACACGTTTTACAAAAACGGGCAATATGCATTTCTTTCGGTCAGCATAATTTAAATGTGTCCACAATCGTAAGAATTGTACGCAAATCTCTGTGAGTGACTGTTTGGTGCGATTTATGGGCTGGCGGCGTCATCATATGCACAAGCATACGTCCATACATATAAACATAAAGTTGTTTTTAAGGGGAACTCATTTTTTGACAATATTTGAATTAATTAAAACTTTATTATTTTGTTTATTTTATATTTTGGGCTTGAAATTATTAACATTTATCAACACGAAATTGCGTATTTCTAAGCATTTTCTCTAATAAATTTCTTCTTCGTTTTTAAATGTTCGTCACTTGCGTACTAAAATCCCTAGCCTTACAACGCATTTGCAACTGTAATAAGTGTTACCAGTTCTTTTAACTCATCGGTTAGTAAACGTTCTACATACATATGTATTTTTATTAATGGGTATTTAAGTTGTTCAGTGCTAAATGAATTTAGTTTTTTGTTGTAAAAGTTTTTTGTGGTCCAAATTTGATTTCATAAATTTATTTATAGAACTTAAGGTGATAATACAAGACAGGAGTATTTTTGGGATTAATTTTTTTTATGACCTGTTAGACGAAATGGTGCATTTGATTAGTGAAATTGTTACCAACTTTTTCCAATAAATTTGGCTGCAAGGCACCAATTGTGACATAAATATTGGCTTCCAAAAGTTCAAGAGTTGCTGGTTTGACGGCATAAGCCAAAGACTAGACTAAACGAGGTGGGCGTTCTTGAGATTATTCTGAAAATAAAGTTGTCACCGCAATAAATCGATTGCGCATTGAATGGTAAGTTCCTACATCTTGCAGAATCAAATGCTGTTGATGTTAAGCTGAATAATATTTGAAAACTCGGTTTAATAGCACTTTTTGTTTACCATAACAGCTGCTCTTTGCTGATTTCAAAGGGGAAAATGACCAGCACCAATCATTTTATTTTAATGAGTGTAAATAATGGTGATTCGTTAACGGCTTGAGGGTTATTTTCGCTGCAAATACGTCAATTTTACTTATTGACGCAGCTTTTTAATCAGGCATAAAATTCATCACTAAAGACGTAGACGAAGTGCTCTATGAACTTCGATTACAGATTTATTTGTATACCCTTCACCTGTGGTGCTTTGTCATTCCGTTTCTACTTTCTACAATTTTCCTTTCCGACCCCTTAAAGTATATATTTTCGGAAAAGCTTATGAACAGAGGAGTCGATTAAGCTTTGACCGTCTGCCCGTCTGTCCGTGTGTTGGTTGAAATCAACTTTTAGAAGCAACCATATGTTCCTGAGATCTGTGTATAGTAGCAATATTTTGGAAATATCCGGAAATGAATTGCTATTGAAATTTAGCGCAATCGCCCCATAACTTTCTGAGATATGAGCAAATAAACACGACTGCCTCTGTTTTTTCCCATATTTTTACCTCTAAAATTAAAATTTTTCAGCCATAGAATAATTTAAAGGTACCTTTACTATTTGTACTATTTGTAGATATAATATGGCTCTAGAGATATTCGTGTAAAATTTTGGATAAATCGGGCTCTTATTGCTAAAGTTATAGGCAAAAAATTTTGTTTTTGAATATATATTCTAAAAATTTACAAACGAAAATCAAATTTTTTCAGCTTCGAGACAACCGAGAGAGTAATTATTGGTATCATATGAAAGGACTTTACTAGGGCAATATAGGCGCTATAAAAAAATTAAAATTCATGATGGCCGCCACTACAAAATGGCGGACAATAAATTTATATATGGGTTAAATAAGGTATTTGAAAATGTTACTTATTGAACTCCCTCAATATTGATACCGAATGAAAGGGCTTGACCAGTAGAATATAGTAAATTATTAAAAAATGTAAAATTCAAGATGGCGTCTGAGAGAAAATGGTGGATCAATTTATTTTAACCCCATCAATATGGGTATCAAATTAAAGGGCTTGACTAATAGAATACAGTTAACTACGTAAATATTCAAAATCAAGGATGGCGTTGAAAATAATAGGGAAAAATGGCGTATAACATGAAATATAGGTTAAGCTACGATGCGGGATTATACCTATGTACATGATGGTGAAGGGTGTTATCAGATTCGGCACGGCCGAATATAGCACTTTTAATTGTTTTAAGTAAATGTCCACTATTGGGAAGCGTTGTTTTTTCGTTAAACGATTAATAATAACTTATCAAACCTTATTGAACAGAAATATCATTGACATTCTTTACTATCAGACCATCGTTATCGATATCGAAAGTTCACATGAAGCAAAAGAAACACCATAATTAGGTTAGGTTTCAGATGAAAATAAACTTAACACTAGAGAAATTGATATATTCTTATCAAATTTTTTCAAGTAATATTTGACAGAAATTTGCACTTTCATTGCACCGTTTTAACACTATTTTTAAAAATTTTATAAGTTTTATCTACAAAAATTTTTTAAATTTTTTGATATAAAAGTGAATAGTAAAAATATTTAGAATACCTATTTCTATACAACTTTAATACAAATAATGTTTTGAACAATTTGAAAATTAGTTTCCTTTTAGTTCAACCACATATTTAATGTTTTTATATTCACACACTCTATTTATACCTTAAATTGACAACACTAATTCATGGTTCAGCAATTTAGTAAAATGGACATCTATTAGCGTTGTCTTGCTTAAAGAACAACTAAATTTGGTGATAATTTCAGTATGTTTTTCACTGCTTTTTTTTCGCCACAGTACGTTTTTTTTTTATTTTTGCCTTTTAGCACTTCATTATTGCGAGTGCTTAAATTAAGTTTTGGTTTTATTAAATTTTCCTTTTTTGTTGCCATTTATTTCGCGTCAATTCATTTCAAATTTTTTTTCTTTTTTTTTTTCTACTTTTACAATGAAAATAAAATAGCAATCAAATTTCATTTTAAATTGCAAGTTAAAATGTATGTAATTCGAAAAAAAAAATTTACTACAATTTTAAATTGAAACAATGTTTCCAATAATAGACAACTCCGTAACGCCTTTCTGTAATAACTACATTAAGATGCGCCGTCTTAATACCACACACCCCCCCCCCCCCCCTGTAGGCGTATGAGCAATATGAATTACAAAATGGTCTTCTAAGTAGGGTGGAGGAAAAATAAAGAAAAATGAAAAACCTAACGAAATTAAAATAGCTTACGATAATATACTAGAAAGATGGGTGGTGTGATTGTTAAACTTCAGTAGAAGAAAAACAAAAAGTAAAAGGAAAAACCACAAGGGTTAATTTAGGCTTAAAAAGAACTTGACATAGTAGAGGAAAAGTTTATTTTGTATTTTATTTTGGGGTCAAAATCCATTAAATGGTTGTTAAAGTTTTATTGAATGTTGGATTAACATCCAGAAAACAGTAATTAATTTACATTTTATCCATTTTAGCCAAATGATTGAAACGCTGCTTAGTGTTGGTTTTAACTCGTATAATTTTGGTAAAAGTAATTATTTAAAGTTGTTTTTGGTCTCCTTTTTCATTAATGCAATAATTACCATTAACTGTTTTAAGTTGTTCTTTTTATATAAGAACATCTTATCTCTAAATTACAGCATTAGCAAAATAATCTCTGTTTATTTAAATTTTTAAAATATTAAAAAAAAAACAAAAATAAAATCTTCCAACTTATCCACTAATAACAAATCTGTTGATACCTTTACAAATATTCCTAAAATCAAATTAATTATTAGTTTTTAAGAAAAAAGGTCGAAAACTAAAAAAATTTAAAATTTAACAGATTTTTATAAAAAAAATTCTTGATACAAAATCTGTTAGCACTAAAAAAATCGACAGATTTTTATTTTACAAACAACTTGTATATACGTATAATAGCATATCTCAACGTTTGTGGAAGGTGTGTATGTGAAGGTATGTAGTCCATTGTAGCGCTATTATCCGTTTACTGTAGAAAATACTTAAAACATATATAAAGTCAAGTTTTTTAATTGTTTATTAATGACCAATATTTCGCTACAAAAGAGCTTGTAAAGTGTGTATCAAAGTGAGTTTGATAATTTAAGTGTGTAACCATAAGTGTAATAAGTAAAGTGATATAAAAACAATATCTAAGTGTATTTTAATAAATAAAGTGCTCTTAATTTTATAACTAACTAGCATTTAACCCGCTACTTCGTTAGCGCAGTTCTTACTATTTATTGAATGCTCAAGTTCTATTTATAATTATTAAATATTTTTGGTTCAATTTATGAAAATTTGTATCTCTGATTCAATTTACTTAGAAATATAAAAATGAGAGTAAGGATATATCGGGCATATATTTCCTAACTAAAAGCAAGATCAATGCTACTGAGTTTCAAAAATTAAGATTCATATTTTGCAAAAATTACCCTAAAATAATAAAAGAAACATTTTTTCCTTCAATAAAAACTTCCACTTGGTTTATTATTACCTTTATTTAGAATTCTATGTATACAAAATATATAAAAAGAGAAAAAGTAATTTTGGTCGTCCATAATATTAGGACTTAGACCTCGCATCAAAAAACACTAATTTTAACAATCTATGCTTACAAACGTAAAAATACAAAGAGTACAATAAAAATGCAAAAAGGCTTTTTTTGTGTTTTTAATATCATTTTAATTCTAAACTTGAATAAATAATCCTTTATTTCACAATTTTAACTTTTTAAACGTAGGAAATTCAAAAAGTCCCATTATAATGCATAAAACTACCCTTTTGATCGCCCATAACATATTTAGCCTTACCTTGTATCAATAGTCACTAATTTCGAAATTCTTGCTTCGCAAACGTTAAAAGTACAATAAGTACCATAAAAATTCAAAAAAGTACCTCTTTGGTCACCCATAACATTTTTAGCCTCACCTTGTATCAATTGTCACTAATTTCAAGATTCTACCTTCGCAAACGTTGAAAATACAAAAAGTACCATACAAATTCAAAAAAGTACCTTTTTGTTCGCCGATAACATTTTTTGTCTCACCTGGAATCAATAGTCCTTTATTTTACAATTCTACCTTTATAAACGTAGAAAATACAAAAAGTACCATAGAAAAGCGAAAAAGTACATTTTTAGTCCAAGTTCCAAATTCCAAGTTTAAAATGTTCAAATATCTATGTAACAAAATATTTTAATAGACATGATTAAAACTCAGTAAATCTACTCTTTTTTGCATAAAAGTAATTATGTTCTAAAACTCTTCCCGATTTTTCCCTTTTCTACCCTGTTATGAATGTGTTTAAATTTTTACTAACTTACATAATTTTTTATGTCTAGTGAAACCCAATTAAAAATTTTGTGAAAATTGGCCGTCTAATTAGGAATTACATACATATTCCGGAATTTTCCCCTTTTTGGTACCTTTTTTGTCCCCAGAAAAGTTTCCAAAAATTTCGCCTAAATAGTTGTCCATATTCTATTAGGAAATAATAATTGTCAAATTTTGTCCCATTGAATAATATAAGAAAAGTTTATTTTAAAAAAAGTACCAAAAAAAAGGGACAATTTTTACCCCTTATACATATGAATTTGAAAAAAGTGCCGAATTTCTATTAATATTTTTTTGCGGATTACTTAATACAGTTTAAATTTTTTTCCCAGCTTTATGCGTTTGGTAGTTACATAGGGTACCAAAAAAGTACCAAATTATAGTTTTTACCCGTTTTTTCCCCTTAGGGGTTGAAAATTCTAAAAAAGGCCAGACACCTGTCAGCTTATTTTTTGTGCAAATTACAATACTTTTTCAATTTAATTTGTATCATTTTTAGTTTAGCAGGTATAAGATTACCGATTTTACCCGTTTTTACCCTTTTTTACCCCCTTAAAGTACGAATTTCCAAAAATCCCTTCTTAGTGGAGCTATACATCGAAAGAGGAACCGATTGTCCAAATTTCATGTCTCTAGCTCTTAGCGTTTGGGCTGTGCGATGATGAATCAGTCAGTCAGTCAGTCAGTCACGTTAGTCTTTTATATATATAGATTTCAACTGTTTTTGACTGCAATAAAAGAACTCAAATTTATTTAAAGAAATAATCCAACGTTTTTAATAGGTATAAACGTAACAATATGTATTAAAATTATATTAAACAAAAAACAAAAGCAAAACAATTACAAATTGAAAAAACTATTTTGTTAAAAAGGCGGGAAAATATTTTTTCAATACAAACAATTTTTGAAATATACAGACAAACAAACAAAAATATTTCATTTACATATTATATAGTAATAATTTACAAAAATAACAAATACTATAAGACTACCGTTTTCATATCTTATCAACTAAAAATCTATAATTTTGGGCAACATTTACAGTATCAGTCTTATAGTAAATTCGCTGTGTAGGGCACACAGAAAACAGATTCGTCGTGACAACCGAATTTATTGCCAATCGAATTCATTCGGTTCCACGTACTATCTATCAATTCCTTCATAGTAACAGAAAATTTTGTTTCTTAGTACTACAGTTTTATTAGAAGCATCAGATTTTAGTAAGCCAACTGTTCTGGTAACAGATATTATAAGTTGGTATTATGGATATTTAAACATTGAATTATTTTGGCTTCCAAATATATGGTTGACCCAACTAAAGTAAGATTTAATTGGTGTCCGCAAAAGAACAATCATTTACATTTATTGTAAAATGTAATAAATTAAGCTTAATACATAAAACAATTGAAACACATGTTTTTAAATATTTATTTCATTATTTATATACATACATATATTTGCATATATTATACATATGTATGTATGTCCGTGTTACTAAGACTAACAATATTACAAGTTGGTGAGTAAAATCGTATGTATCTTTTAAATATATTCCTTTATAATTTTGAGACCAACGTTTAAGGTATAGCTTAATTTTATAAAAACCGATGGATTTATCTAACAAAGTCAGTGTTTGGGTACCTTGTTCAAAATGCTTTTCTTCAATAAGAAATAATAAAATAAAATAATTACCGTCTTCAAAACTCTTTTAGAGTATCTTTTTGAAATAAATACGTTACACGTAAACTAGTTGGCGTAATATGATACGAATAACCTGTTAAAGAGATAAGTTGTGTTAATATACATCTATATATATAAAAGTGAAACTCTGTGTGTGTGTGTTAGCTATAGACTCCGAAACTGTAAAACCGATCGGACTCAAACTTTGGCATGTCGTTGTACACATACAAGGGAGTGTTTATGAGTGGAAAAAAGTGGGCGGGCCACGCCCATAAAAATTAGTTATCAGTTTTAGCTACTTCCACTTGACCTATTTTTCTAAAATTTGCACACATATCGAGCTGTCATGACTAAATAATTTCGTGATAAGAAAAGTGGGCGGGGCCATGCCCCTAAAAAAATTTTAATTTTGAGGTAGTTGCACTGGACTAATTTTACAGAAACTTTGCACACATACTAAGCTGTCAGAACCATATAATTTTGTGATAAGAAAAGTGGGCAGGGCCACGCCCATAAAAAAATGTTATAATTTTGAGGTACTTGCACCAGACCGATTTTTCTGAAACTTTGCACACATATCGAGCTATCATGACTTAATAATTTCGTGATTAGAAAAGTGGGCAGTGCCACGGCCAAAAAAAAAAGGTATCATTTTGAGGTACTTGCACTGGACCGATTATTCTGAAACTTTGCACACATATTGAGCTGTTATGACTTTACAATTTCGTGATTAGAAAAGTGGGCAGGGCCACGCCCATAAAAACAATCCGATTCTTCTGAAACTTTGCACACAGATTGAGCTGTTATGACTTTACAATTTCGTGATTAGAAAGGAGGGCAATGTCACGCCCATAAAAAAAATTATAATTTTTAGGTTTTTGCACTTGATATTCAATTAAAATTCAGAATGCATTTCGATTCATTAAGGGGCGTAGCAACGCGTGCCGGGTTTGGCTAGTATGTACATAAAGATGAAAACATTGCATATTCCTTGAAAAAAATAATAACAGATTTCTTACCTTAATTACATTATCTCGATTCTTTTTTTATCACAAATGCAAATTTTTAGTAATTTTTTTTATTATATTTTGATATTAATTGATATTTTTTACAAATTTAAATAATTTATTACATTTTTGTATTGACTTTTTATAAATTTCTTTTTACATATGACAAGAAATTCACTTTTAATAAAAAAAATGTTTTTAATTCAATACTATAACCAATAATTTTTACACACAACATTTTTTCAGTTGCAAACAAAAACAATAATAATTTTTAGTCTTAAATTGTAATTAAATAATAATTCCAGTAATCAATAATTGGTTACAACAACCGAAAAATTATTTTTCTTTTAAAATTAATTGACATAAATGAATTTTCTTTTATTCAGAACAATATTTTGTATTTAACCCTAATACACGTATTTAAAATTGGTTGGGACAACTCTATCGGAATGTAAATTTAAATTGTTGATCAATTTAGTTAACAGAATCGATTATAGTGTTATGAGTAATCAATTTACAATACAATTATGTTTTTACGTTTATAAATATACAAAATCTGTTTCTATTAAGATCTTTTAATATCTGCAATTATATATTAGTTCCTTTTAATATATTTTTATTGTTTTTACCGTTTTACAACCAATCTTTTTTCTGTGTGAGGTACTTAAATAATTTGCAACATTTCCAACATATTTCTGCGTCTTTAATTGTTTTCTTTGTTTAGAATTAATGTACTATTGAAATCTGGATAATGATTAGAATTAGCGCAATGTAACGATAATGCTGTTTTTTGTGTCAATGTAGTGTTCCTGTATTTCTGATCAGATCTGTGTCCAGTCATTCTAGTTTATAATTTATTTTTCGTCGTTCCTACGTAAACCTTGTCACAACTCTCAGTATCATTACCATTACATAGTATTTTATACACTAAATTAGACATTTCAAATTTATCTATTTTATCTTTTATTTTACTAAACAGTTTACCTAACGTGTTATATGTTATGTGGGCCATTATCTACTTTTGTAGTCGTAAATTTTTGAGTTTTTCAATTTTTCAGATGAAAGAGGGACATAAGTTAATGATTTTTAAATTTAAGGTTCAGTTGTTAATCTTGTGCTACTATTTTTCTTATTTTTATATGATTTTATCAACCTACAAATTACCTGGATTGGATAATTATTATCATTTAAAATATTTTTGATCTTTTCTATATTCTTTCTATGAAATCTTGTATCACTAATCTTTAAAACTCTCTTAATTAAATTCTTTGTCGTATTAACAACAATTTCATTGGGGTGTTTCGAATAATAATTTAAGATTCTTCCAGTAGTAGAAGTAGGTTTCTGGTATCAATCTATTAACAAATTATTACCCCTTCATAGCACTAATGTATCTAAATATGGAATTTAGGAGTCACATTCCAACTAAATTGTGAATTTTATATTATCATGAAATGAATTAAATGTTTCCAAAATTTTCTCAATTGATTCGGGACAATACAAAACAAGTCGTCAACAAATTTCGTTATTATTTATTGGCTTTACATTTAATTTGTTAATGCAACAATCTAATAATTTCTCCATAACAATATCTGCTATAATTGTAGAATCCGTAGATCCCATTGGGAGTCCTTTCCGTCGTATATATACTCTGTCTTCATAGTTAAAAAAAAAATTTTATAAATTATTTATTTCTAGGAATTTGCTAACACATTTTCTTCTTAAACAGTAAAAGATATCTCTCATAGTATACTTTTTGATAGAGAAAAAAAATCAATACAGTTTAAGAATGAATTAAAATTAATTTAAAAAAATTAAGAAAATTTTCTAATCATGATATTTGATTATACTTTAAAATATAACTAATAATTTTTAAAATAGTTTTATATTAGTTTTTACTCATAATTTATGTCCATCAAAGCTCGAAGTATTATTTGAATATTTATTTAAGCCACTAACTTATTTAACAGAAGAAAAAAAAAACATAATTAAAAACGTTTGCGTTTTTCCACAAAATAAAACCTGAAAATCATGTTTTAGATTTGCTTCTATTTTCTCCCTATCATTTACTGCTCTCACTCAACTTAATGGTTAATTTGTGCAAATACAAGTAAGTGTTAAACACAAACTTTTTATATAAAAACCTTGATAATGTGGTCAAGAAATGTTGTTAGTTTTTTGTGTAGATTTTCTCTTGCTTCACAAACTAAATAAAATAATAATAAAGCAATTACTTTCAATAAAAAAAATAAATAAATAGAAAATGTAAGTATACAGGCATGCAAGTATGCATGTATATGTGTTCACATTTGTTTGTATTTCGGTGAGTTCTTCATTAAGATTTAAGAGTACGTGCATAGTTGTTTTTGTAGAAGTGGATTTTAACGTCAAGTGATTATTGTACACAGACAACACGACAATTGTTGGTTGTTACGTCATTACGTAAATAATGAATAAAATAAAGAAGAGCAACCGAAGTAACACAAATAAATAGTAACAATAATAAAAAAGCAAAAAAAAAAAAAAAAAACGAAAACAACAGTTAACAAAATAGCCGTAACAAAATGAAACTTAAAACAATGTTGAGCCATCGTTTGTATTCGTGCATGGCTAGCACAAGAGTTGGTAAACGAGCGGTCATTTAACTGGTGATAAATGAAATAAAATAATTTCTGTCGTTTTGCTGCTCGTGCTGTTAACTAGCATTTACAACAAAGGTTACATAAAAGTAGAGGTAAATGTTAAAGTTAAGAAAGGAAAAAGTTTCAGAAATATTTTTTTTTAAATTATAAGACTGTAACGGAAGCACACTACTAATACCAACAATAAAAAATTGTTAAAATGTCTAAATAGAGCCGATGTTAAAAACAAATCTGCTCACAAATTTGCATTCTTATTAAACCTACAAATAGGCAAGGTTTTTTTCAATTTTAATAATTTTAAAAGTTTGTTTTCTGGGCACAAAAATTATTACACAAATTGTTATTTGATGCATTATTCTGTTATAAAATCGGTCATTAGTAATAGGTTTTTCCTGTTACCTCAGATTTGCTTCTGTTTTATTAATATTTTATATTTCAAGACTCGAATACCGTCAATGGTTTACTCTTGTATGTTCATCTTGTAACATTCGAAATTTGAATTCATTAAATTTAATTGGATCAAAATAATTTGTTTTAATCACACAACCCGTCTGTCTTACACACTTGGTATTACTTGTGTATAGTCGACAAGTTTTTCTTTGATTTTGTAAGAAATATACAGTTTCTTTTTATATGAATTTGAATATATTTTCTCAATTCAAAACTAACCGCATATCCATATTTAAGAAAAACAACAACATCTATGACAACTTGTGAATTGAGCAATTGTATTGGTTTAATACAGGGATAAGAAAAAAAAATTTGTATAGTGTCTGTTTGCGCTCAAAATAAAAAGAAATTATTTTTATACCCTTCACACAGTGTAAAAGGGTATATATAGGTTTGTCATTCCGTGTGAAATTTCTACAATTTTTATTTCCGACCCCATAAAGTATATATTTTCTGAAAGCTTATGAATAGGGGAGTCGATTAAGCTCTGTCAGTCTGTCCGTCTGTCCGTGTGTATGTTGAAATCAATTTTTTGAAGCCCCCCGACATTGCTTGGACCCGAGTGAGGTATTTAAATATCAGAAATATTCGGGAGTAGATCGGTATTGAAAATCAGAAACATCGGTATATAAACAACTGAGATATGAGCAAAATCCCACGACCACCTCGATTTTTTTTTCACAAAAACAACATTACAACATCAGCATACATACATACAAACATGTATACTGGTTAGAGAAAACGTGGCATAAGTGTATACCTGTCATGGGTTTGGGCTTTTAGTGCCCCTCCTTTTCAACCTAACCTAACCTTCAAAAAGTGTTTGTTGAACATCGACTTTTTTAAAGATGGGAGGTAGAAAAGATATTTGAAATTCAGTATGTATTTTAGTGGTTGAATTCCGCAAGGAAGGTAGATCCTATAGAAAAATTGGCAAGACTTTAAAATTAACTCGACTTATAGTCCAAACAATTACAAATAGTGTTAAGAGCATGCCATGATCCGGGCGAAAAAAAAAGCTTTCAAGGTGGGATGTTAGAATTATCATGAAGGAAGTGGGTTAAGGTTTAAAAAGTAGGGGCTCATAAATTGGCGCAATATTCTAATGTTACTGTTAGAACCATGTTTAACATAGTAATGGCTTTAAGAACAGAACTGCACAAAAAAGGTACTTATTTCGGATAAAAACCGTAAACTTCGCCTTGCATTCCCAAACACTCATTTTTAATAAAGAGATTACAAGAAAACTATCGATTTTACTGATAAAAGTATAGTATATTTGAAAATGAAGGCAGGTCAAACGCTAAGAACTACTCTTGATCCAAAGAATGTCAATTCCACTGTAAAACACGGTGAAGGCAGTATTATGGTTTAGAAAGATATATCATTATCTGTCATATATCGTTTGGTTTTTTCGAAGGTAATATGGACCGACATCAATATAAAAACATATTGGAACATAATTTTAAGTCGTACTCTGGAAGCTTGATTCTGAGAGATAATTAGATTTTCCAGCAAGACAATAAACCCAAGCATACCGCTCAGGTTATTCGAGTCTTGCTAATATATATAACACACCAAGATAGCTGAATTTCCTACCCCAGTCATCGAACCTCTGCCCAATCGAACACATCTTGGATGTTTTCGAAAAACTTGTACATAACAAGCCGATAAACCTAAAAAACCTTATTTATGCCTGTATAAGCTAAAATAACACTAGATATAACGAAAAATCTAGTAAATGTCCCTCCGAGAGGGATCTGATACCCAAGATGAGCCTATGTTGATATGTTTTTGCACATTTTGTTTATGTAAAAGAAATAAGACAATGTAAATAGATTAGTGGCTGTTTTTTCCTATAAATTATTATCTTTTTTGTTATTTTTGTTATTGTTTTTCTTACGAATTATTATTTAATTTTATAAATAAAGTTCTTCTTAATAAGCTAAAAAGCTGCACTATTTTATTTTTGAATTCTTTCCCGATTTAGAATGTATCTGTGGCTTGGAGCTAAAAGGGCCAATGTCAAAATATTTAATTTTGAGAAAATTGGAATTGAATTTAACTTTTATAGATGCTTTCATAGTGACATTGGCCAGCATTTTATTTATGAAGCTCTTTTGGGTTAAGTATGACTGTTTTTCCATAATGAAATAGAGCAAGAAAACAAATCTAATGCAATGATTAACTCAAAAGAGCAAAACAGTGACATTGGACTTTTAGCTCCAAGTCACAGATACATATATACATTAACGGGTCAGGCATGAATAATGTAGATTTTACAAATGAAATGAAAACTTATGCCCTTTAACCCTCTCGTCAGTGTATTTAAAAAAATTACAAAATTAATAAAAATTTAAAAAAATCAGTACCTACAACATAGATTAAGAGTGACAACTACAAAAAAATATTAGCCAAGAACAATAATAATAATAAAATTAACATGAGCCACAAAAAAATGTGTAACCAACATTAAGGTTGTGGCCGATAAATGCATAAAACCGTAAACAACAAAATAGTTGAATTAACAAAACGAGTACATAAATACCGTTGTTTTCCGAATGTCTTCTTTTTGCTGCTTTGGTTTATTCTCTGCTTCGCTATATTAACAAATTCAAGGGTTGCTACGCAAACTTAAGGGAACACATACAATTTACTCCTCTTAAGTAAAACTCAAAGCTATTTTTAACCATCTGTATAAAACAAAGAGTAAATGTGTTAATATTTAATGGCAAATATAAAAGCTTTTTATGTAGAACAAACTGTCAGATTTCTGTTGACAGTTTCCTTGCTGACGTTTTTGTTATTCTTTCTTTGCTATTCCCTATTTTCCTTGCTTTTTTATTTATTTATTTATTTTTTTTTAATGTTTTATCAAGCCATATGTGCCGCTTGCGCTGTAGTTTAGTTTTATCATGGACAACTGCCTCGTTTGCATTTTCTTTTTCTGTTCTTGTTCTTTGCAACTTCCACAACAGTTACCAACACACGTGTTTGTTTACCTAAAAACAATGTCAACGGATTCTTAAAGCATTAACGAGTCCTTAAGTAATACTTCACTCCCATAGCCGTCATCATCGTAAACATCAACATCATACTTAGCATCTGCTCTGTACTCATTCTCTGCTGTATTTATTTGATGATTATTCTTGCTTTTGTTGTTGCTGGTGTTTTTAGAGTGCTTAATAGCATTAAATAAATTGTATATGCCCTCCTTTCCTTAACATTATTTCTGTTAATTTTTCTTTTCCCAAGCACACACTTGCACACACACACACATACCCACACGCATTTACACTATTTAGTATGACACATGGCGTATAAGTAATTTTTACTTGTTAAAATATTTCTTGTAAAGTATGTTTGTGTGTGTATCTTTTTCTTAACTTGTCTGTTTGGTTGTTTTGTCTTCAGTTACTCTCACAGATTTAAATGATTTTGATAAATAATAATTTGGGTTTGTTTCAGTGTTTGAGTTGTTCATTTTAATTTTTCTTTTCTTCTATATTACTGATACAATAAAAGAGAAAAGTATGTGTTTGGCCTACAGGAGCAATAACAACAAGCCCATATATTTCCTAATAAGTTTTAAATGGGCATTATTATTAACTATTTATTAACTGTTAACTGCCAGAGATGTATAAATTGAAACTAACTGGATCAAAATAAAAAAAAATAACAATTTAAAATTACAACGAATCGAAAATTTGTTATTACTTTCCTTCATCCATGTAATGCCTTCCGTAATTAACCTAATATCAGTCTGAAAGACAGTATTATAATTTGGTAGACCGAAGTATTTGCCTCATATTCGGTTTATGTCATAGAAACTTATAGCAGTTTTATAACCAATCTTCGATCACCAATCTTCGATCGTCGTGATCATGTCGTAACCATGGTTTTTCTTTGCGTGTATAATGAATATGTGTATGTTTTTAACTAACAACAAAAGACAATAATTGGCCGTAGAAAATAGCAAATATTGCCGATTTCAATTGTAGTCATAACCATGATTTTTGCTTGATAATTTAATTAAACATAATAATGATAATTGGTAACTGGTAACTGGTAACCATTATATGTTTTAACCACAATCATGCAATTCAGTCATAGTATGTTGCTCTTCGATTATGGTTACCACAACCACGTTTTTTTTTTTGCGCGTGGATTAAAGATTTCTGTAGGCTACAAAAATAAATCAAGCATGAACGACTACATTAAAATAATAAATATTTCTAATTTAGTTTACCATTTCAAACTTGTTCTAGTTTCAATAATATTAAAAAAGAATCTTAAAACAGTCGTGATTTGTAAAGAATTCGAGCTCCTTAATGTGCTGTACTTCAGCATGTTTATAATACATTTTAAAAACAACTTTCCCTGGACGTTTTTTTTATTCCCTGGATAATTTTGTTTTTTCAACCTCAAATTTTCCATTTATGAAAAAAGTTTCCCAACTCTGTAACTAAAGTCATAATAAGAAGTGCTTGTCGTTGCTAGGTCGCATCGAACTATATGGGCGTATTTGTATGTGTGTTGGAGTATTTGTTGACTTTTTATTATTATTCTTCATACTTAACTCCTTTATTTTATAAATTCGTGCTTTATGTTTTGGTGTTCTTTTTTTTTGTTTATTTGATTGCTTTTGTATAATGATGGCTGTTAGCTTGTTTATTATTGTTTTGCTTGCTGTTTTTGTTGTTGCCTGTCATATTGACATGTTGTTCTTCTTGGATTTTGATTCATTTTAATGATTAAACGTTTTTAACATAAGTTTTCAATTGGTTTTTAACGATATTTACCAAATCCATTTAAACATTCAAACACAATTGTGTGTGTGTGTGTGTGTGTGTGCGTGTGTGTGTGTAAATACATGTATATGGGTGTTTAAGTTTATAGAAATAAATGGCTATTTACAGTTTGAGTATTACATTATTGACTTTTGTAGTTGTAGTGTTTGTTGTATGTATATCTGCTGTTATCATTTATTATTTTTCTCTCTGTATTTGTCTTCCATCTGTATGTGAGTTTTATATGAATTTTTGTATTGTATCGATGACGATAATGATAGGGTCATCATATTGATGATGTAGATGCTGTTGATGTTTTTTGAACTCATAGATTTTATTATTCAAGTCGTGTATATTAGTTTTTTATTAGATTTTTCTCTGCTTTATTCTTGTTGGAAAAACTTTTACCCTATATTTAGCTTTAAATATAAACATACATATCTACAACATTTTGTGAAAATTATCATACATTCACACAGACAGGATGGTAAAAGAGTTTTTGTTATAACAATCGATTAAAGATATTTAATGATTCTAGGCAAAGAATATTCAAATTATAATAAAAATATATGTGTGTGTGTGTGTGTTAAATTTAATATAATTTTATGCATTGACAGAGAAAAGAGCACATACTGATTGAAGCTTAAAGAATTTTTGAGATATGGCAGGCAGAAATTTAATGAAAATATTCAAATTATGGTAGTCGTTCTTCACATTAGACCTTGTTTTCTATATCTCTGACAACACACTGAGGTCGCTTCTAATTCATTTTAAAGTCTCGTAACTTAATGAGGAGTAAAGAGTTTGTCTTTAAGTATATATTGTTGAACTTGGCAATAGGATGATTTGATATACGATTGTTAATTTCACTGTCAAATATCGACCGAGACTATTATTTATAATCTTAATCGAAACTAAGACTTTAAAAAAGTTTTTGACAGATTAATGCAACTCATCAAATCTAGATTTAAAATGAGAATATCATTTGATTATTATCCATCTAACGCTTTATTTGTTCTTCTTATAACTGAACATCAAATAGAACAGCGATATATAACGTATCTCGCCTAGCAAAAATGATGTGTTTTGTAGCTTATCTTAAGCCACATGCATAATAAAAATAAAAAAGGCAAGTTTAAAAAATCACCAACATTAAATTGTCAAACGGCAGTACGCTGATATGCGATATGGAAAAAACTTTACTTTGACCAAGTAGTGGAATTTAAAAAAAATTTTGTACAAATTAATCAATCCTTTTCTACTTACGAAACAGCTTTATAAGGAAGAAATTTAGAAACACTCTATTTGTAAGTCTCTCATTTACATACTACAACAGATTTTAAAAAAATTGCATTTTGAGTAATAAAAAGGAATGTCTTAAAGCAAAACTAGCCATATAAATTGCATGCCTTCCGCTAGCTAGTTTACATTTCTCTCTGAAAAACATGCTTCTAACGAAACACTATTTTTTTATTGGGAATAAACCTACTTAAGCCATCACATATATAACTCTTTCATAAGTTGTGAATAGCGTTAAATGTCAATCTATCCCACTTTTGTAATATTTTTACGAAAGGTATTTTGAAATAAAATTTAATTTCGTGCGTTAATTCATTACCAATAAAAGTTATTCACGATTTATTATAAAAAAAAGCATAATAATTATCAAATGAAATATTTAAAAAAACAATAAAGAATTTGTGATAAAGAAGAAATTTTGTAAGGTTGCTGAAACAATATCGCCAAATAAATCATCTGAAAAAATTAATTAATTAATCTTTCTCTCCCTCTTTATCTTCTTCTTTATCCTGTATGCAATTGAGTATTAGATTCTCAATATTCTACGGTTTTGTGGCAGTCCCTTCAAAAAATTTCTGATAGAAAAGAAACAATTTATTTAATTCAACAGAAATACTAACTCTTCTGAAAATAGTTAATCCTCATACATCAATATAAATACTACTTGGACTAAAGCTATTTTTAATTTAAATGCATACTTAAGTCTTTAAATTTTCTTTTTATCATTTTTATACAATTCACCTTTGGTGACAAAGGTTTATTTAGCTCTGTCATTCTATATGCAATTTCTACAAGATCTTATTCTGACCTTGTGAAAACAACTGGAAATTTATCGCTTTAAAATTCAACACAATATCCTGATAACTTTCTGAGATATGAGCCAATAAACTTGAATACCTATTTTTATGCCCACCAACAAAAAATGGTGTGGGGATATATTAATTTTGTCATCAAAATATCCATTGAAGACCCCATCAAATATACTGACGTGGTTTCATTTTTAAGTGATCTAACTATGTCCGTCTGTCCATCTGTCTGTCTGTCTGTCTGTTGAAACCACGATACAGCTCGAACCGAAAGAGTTAGAGGGATTTTCTATAATATTTCTAATACATAACGAATGTTTGGCTAAATTGGCATGTTAGGAAAAAAGTTATAGCTTGTAGTGCAAGAGAAGGTACAAAAAAATGTCTTTCTTTTATCGAATACAATGCGATTGTGTCTAAACGCCTTGACGTAGAGCGATATAATTTCGCAAGTATATTTCCTGGGTGTCCCTAATAATTACACAAATCTAAATATAACTAAAAGAGTTATAGATCAAAATGTATGAACATTTTTAACGCATAGTGTCTTTTTCGATCTATTTAATATTTCAAACGTAATAAAACTGACAAAATTACATGTACGATTCTGAAATTTTACAGACATCGCTTTTTGGTCAATAGATTTGTAATAACGGAAAACTAAAATGATACACCCAAATAAACGGCTACCTTTCATATAACACTTTACCTAAGGACCGTATATTGAAATATCTAAGTTGAGTTTTTAGTAGAAACTACATCGATATCCTACTTTAACGTCAACTGCTTGTATGAACTACTTTTAGTGAAATTTAAAACCGACAGAATTAGATGAATGATGGTAAAATTTTTCATATATTTTCCCGGTCAATGTTATTACAATGCGAGAAAATAGAGGTGACATCCGCACTTTTAAGCCCACCTCCTATAAAACGTGTTGCCTTAAATTCATATAATTTCTCTTAGGACAAAGATTGTAAATGAATAAAGGACCTTTTATAAACAAAATATCTTAGTTAGGTTCATTAGAAGAAATTACTTTAACATGACTACTTTAACGCCCGCTTCTCATATTCATATTCTGCTATTAATGAAATTCAAAAGCTCATATAAGCGAAAGAATTATATGTAAATATTTGACGATGAAATTTCGCATATACTACAACATAATACATTTTTGTGTAAAAAAAAAAGGGAATAGTATCACTCCTATTGTAGAAATACTTAAGCTTTGTACACACGGTTGTCAGATCGTACAATATTGTGTGAAAAATTGATAGCAAATACCTTACAACCGTGTGAACTGGCAATGTTTGCATAACAATGTTGGCAGAAAAGTCATTGTCATACCATTGATAGACGGCAACCTGACAACAATATTGTCAGATATATTGCAATCGTCTGAACAACCTTCATCGTTATTGTCAGACCATTGAAACATGTTGTCAGATAATTTTATATTGGCAGATGTACAAGTTTTGTGCATATGACAATGGCGTCATTGTCAAACAAGTTAGTAATGTCAGATGTATAAAATGTTGCTTTTAGTATTGTTGAATAGAATGTTGTTTTTAGGAATTTTCTTGTACTTTCTATTATATTTATACATAAAAACAATTAAGAACGTTATATTCGACCATGACTAATCTACTATATATGTCACCAGCACTCGCTTGAATTATGCAGATATTAACTTTATCATAATTTACAAAGAAAAGTTGATAGCAAAAATATACATACATATGTTTGTAGTAAATGCATAAATATATATAAACACTATAATCATAGACGTCTATACATACATATACAAACTACATAATCTCGGACTTCTATACGTTCATACATACTTGCATATACGAAATAATACATGCTAACTATGCCTTTTCATTTGATACCAATATTGTAGAGAGTAAAATTTTAATTATCAAAATATAATTATATTTATTGATTTATAGCGTAATCTATTTTACTATTCAAGCCCTTTTATTTAATACCCATATTGAATTACAAGTATGTAATTCGCCCTTTTGTATTGGACGCCATCTTAAATAAAGAATTTTTGTTAAGCCTACTGTATTTTACAGGTCAAGCCCTTTCATTTGATACCACTATTGATGGCGGTAAGTTTTTAATTACAAAAATCGTCTTATGCATACAAATTTGTTCAATATTTTGTCATGGCGTTCATCTTGATTTTTATAGGTTATACATGATATTCTGTATTCTACTTGTCAGTTCCTTTAATTTGATCCCAATATTGCAGGGGGTAAATTAGATAAATTTTTAATAACTAAATTTCACTCATTATACAAATTTGTTCGCCATTCTGTCATGACGGCCATCTTGAATTTTAACCTTTTTCATAATTTTTTTACATAAATTGTATACTAGGAAAAATTTAGGAGATTTTTTTAAAAACGTGTCAATTTTAAGCATGTATCTTCATATGGCATCACTGCAAAACGCTCTTTCAATGCAACAGCTGTTGTGCCAAAAAAAATTGTTAATTTTCTTGCGTGTTTCTTGTTTCAGTTTAGATTTGTGTCAATAAGTGGAGAACAAAATGAAAATAATAAAAATTATTGTAAATATGAAGAGGACGGTACAGAGTATTCCATTTTTAAATTTGTGAAAGCTTTTCTAGATCCCCAGACGCTATCGGAATCTAAGATTGTAAAAAAAACATGACCAAAGCAATTTCTGACAACAGATCTGCTAATTTTTTTTATACCGTCATCTGACAACCGTCTAAACTTACAATTTTTTGTCGGACAACATCGTCAGATAATGTTATTGTCAGAACAACATCTGCCAATGAAATTGACAGCTTTTCTGACAAAAGTCTTACAACCGTCAGAACTGACAATTTACCTTATGGAAGCAATTCTTCATTGTCATTCCATTGTTAGCATATGTTTGGGTGTAGCAATTAAGTAAAATCTGACAAACGTCTGTACAGAGCTTTAAGGTTTTATTGTAAGAATATTTTTAAGAAAATAAAAATAATAATAGCAAATCGAAGTTTCACAAAGAAAGTTATACATATTTTAGTATAAAGACATTATAAATTAGTGATTACTGTTAATAACAAGACAATAGATTTTGTGCTACAAAAATACATAAAATTGGTGGTGGGTATCAAAAATTCGGCACAGCCGAGTATGGTGCTCTTACTTGTTATTCTCTTATTTTTACTTTAAAAATTAACGTTTTTAGACGACAGATAATTTATAGATATGTTTGATACTACTTACAGCTATGATATACTTCTAAGGCTCTTTATAAAAATCAGTAACTAATGCGAGAAGTTATAGGCAAAAATATTTGTAAAAATATATATTTTTTTTTAATATTTCTACTAACTTAAGCTATTAACAAATTTTTAAAAACGTTTAAGGCACTCAATTACATTTCAGTCTCAAAAATTATTACTCAGAAAAACTGACAAATCGTTCCAGTTGTTAATAGGGTTGTATATTCTAGGCTTAGTAACAAGGTTCGCAACATTAACAGGTTTTTCTATATATTCAAGAATTAACTCTTCTAACCTACTCTTTAGAACTTTTTTACTAAGATACACAACTCTCTTAATAAACTAAGTTTATGGAAAAATGGGCGCGACATGTCCTATAATAATCTATTTTTTTATAGTACATCTTGAGATGAATACCAATGATGATAACCTTTTTGCTTGACCAAACTTGCTGCTAGAGTACGTAATTGGAACTTATAGCTTATTTAAAAAAATTTAATGCGTTTAAAAAACAAACTAGTTGCTGATAATAATCAACACTAAAATTCTCAAAAATAATATTTGTTATATGCACTTTTTATCTTTTCTTTGAACTAAAAAAAATATTCATCTACTTTAATCTAAAAAAATATCGTAGAAAAGTTTTATTTTTCTGCTTTCAATTCACAAATAAAAAAAATAGTTGAGAGAACTTTGCAACCACACTATGGGCTATGCCAAGTAAAGTATTCATACATAAAACTTTAATATGTACATACATTTATGCACACACAAGTGGGTACATAAATATGGCAAAATAAACAACAATGACATCAAAACAGTTACAAATGTAAAAACAACTCATACCCTAAACATATTTATGTACATTTAAAAACAGCAGAGAACGCCATAATCATAAATTTTCTTGAATTAAATATGGTTTTAAAAACATTTTCTTTTTGAACACATGTCTATTGTTTTTAAAACTTCTTAGATTTATATATATAAAAATAAAAAAATATGGTGTTGGTCTTTTTGTTACTTACTTTAAAAGTTTCATGTTTTTTTTTTTGTAAGTATTGTGTGAAATTTTTAAATTTTTTGAATACAACATGAGCCAGCGTTCTACTAAATTTTTTGTAAACTGCAAATACGTTTGTATGTAAATGATCTTGTGAAGATTTTATTAATATGAAAATGCATTCCACTCGGTTGGTGTCGGGATAAAAACTTACTTTTCCAAGTTAATTCTTTCATTATCACAAATAAAAATATTTTATTTCCCATATAAAAATAGATTTAATAATTTATATTATTGATACAAAAAATATTTTATTTAAATTAATTACAAATTTCAATTAAATTAATTAAAATCATTTGAGAAAATTCTAGCAATTTTAATTAATTTTTTAAAACTGTTTTAATTGATATTCTTCGCAATATATAGTCAATTAAAAATGTTAATTTTTATTTAATTAATAGTATCATGTTGATGATTGGAACAATTAATTTTAATTTATAGTATTAATTTCGCTATTGAAATTAATAAATTTGTTTAGTGTAATTAAGAGGATTAATAATTATTTTGATCGTGTAATCCCCTTTATAAATAAGTATGGATCAAATATATCCAACATATTGACGACGACCTCTCGATGTCAAATATGATCGGTGTGGTTTCTTTCAATCCTAATATAGAAGAAGCAATAACGGTAGAGTCTTTTTTGAATAATATTTTTGTACACTTTTTTAGCAGAACAATCTTAACCTTAACAAAAAAAAAATAGAGGAAAATTCCTTTAGCAAGCAAAATTGATTAAAACCTCAATATTAAACTTTTAATAGGTTGGCTGCTTATATGCTTTAGAATTTCTTTTTACTTAATAATTTTCTATCATTTTTTCTAATAAAATAATAAAATATTCTAGGTAAATTTCATTTATATAAATTTAATAGTTTAGACCTGACTGTGTTTGCTACCGACAAAATGGTGAAACGTGGCAATAAAATGCAAGAGAGTTTGCTGGGATTCCTTCAAAAAGCGTTTTGTTTTTTTTTCAACTTTTTCTTGTGTTGTCAACAGCATTTAGTAGTATTTTATTCATTTTCTCTACTTTTGTTTCCCTTTGCTGTATGTGACGACTGTTTTATAAAAGTTTAACTTTTTTTGTTTTTATTTTTTCAGAAAACTAATGACTATAACTACAAATAAACAACAACAAAAAAACTTAAGTATTCCACTTCGAAACCTTTAAAAAACCAGCAACAGACCATCAACGACAACAATGGCATCAACAATAACAACGAAGCAGTATCTTTGAAACGTTAGAACTGACATGATAATAAGAAAGAGAAAAAATGACAACAACATATATATGAAGAAGTTTTTTACAACAACTATTTAGTTTTACTTACTACAACTACTACAACTATTAACAGTAAAAGAAGAAAAACAAAAAACTGTGTACACATGTACTTATATAAGGACAGCAACAATAACAAACCAGACCATGTACGTTAACTAATGTTCTTAGAGCAACGACAATAATGTTTACAGTAAAAAAAAAAATAATTACATATTTTATATGCGAATTTTTCCAATTCTTTTAGTTTTTTTTTCTGTGGAATGAAAAAAGGTATTAAACAAAAAAATTTAGTCGGAAGTCAAGGTGCAGCTAAGAGCCTGTAGTTACTTAAACTAGCCTTAGCATTCCATTAAAAGTACACGTTCATAAAGATGTAAATTAGGGATATGCAACGAAAAAATTCGAATATTAGTTTTCGCTTAAATTGAAAAAAAGCATCTCGGAATATATTCATTTTATGGATATAAAAAATGGGTAAAATGTAATCTGTATATCAATTTCGGAAAAGAAAAGGTAAAACTGTAGCTAAAATAAATAAAATAAATCTTTAAATTTTTACTTTAAAAGTTATCTTAAAATAAAGTTTTTATAAAAATATTTGACGCTTTATTGGCAAAATACTGTCTTGTTTACTGCAGAGAGTGTGTGTAAATTTTATCTCTATGTAACGCTAATCGAAGGCTGTGTAGTTAAACCATTATGCCTTTAAAATACCGAATTAACAAAGCCATTTTTTTTTTGATAATAAAAATTTTTTCTCTACTTTTTTTTCAACATAAAACTCTCCGCTTCTATAGAAAAAATATCCTTTAAGTCTTAAGTTAATGATTTTTCATTAAGAAAAGTGTTTAACTTGTATCATCAGGAAGTCAATTCTTGTTTCGTGAAAATGAGAAATGAATAGTTCTTATACAGTAAAATGTTTGGTGGCACCATATAATATAACACACAAAAATTTTCATTTTTAGAGAACAAGAATTGAGCTCCAGAACAATAAATCGATTCACATCATCGATTTTAAAAAAATCTTAAAAATTGTTTATTTGAAAAGAATTTATATACAGTTTGAAGAGAAATTCAAAAAAGATTTTTTGGTCAAACGTCTTAATATACAAACTTGCATTGCTGTGTATTTCAACAGCAACGTACATTTTATGGTTCATAAAATTCTGTAAATAAAAATGGCCGTTGTTAATGCCTTCAATGGGACAAAGGTCTTTCGATTGTACAGATTGATAATAACATCTGTAAACCAAGATAAAAAAATAGTATTTTAAGGAAAATCCCTTTTATATCATTAATCAACTTCAACGTAGTTTTAGAAATGTTTCGAATACTTTCTCATTGAGTCTTATTTCGTGAATGGTAACACTAAGCTCATGTCTGATTAAACAGATAATTAGTTTTATCCTTCCGCTGAACGAATATAGTTGTGTATCTATACGCTTGAACAACGCTGGGAAATATTGCGACATCACTTTGGCCGATTTTGCCAAAAAAAATCATCTTTTCAGATGAAGCTCATTTTGATCTTGGCGGGTATGTAAACAAGCAAAATTTTCGCATTTGTGATACACAAAACCCGCACGCATACCCAAAACGAGTCACTGTTTGGTGCGGATTTTGGTCCAGAGGCATAATTGGGCCATTTTTCTTCGAAAATGAGCAAGGAGTGGCCGTAGTCAATGGCGATCGTTATCGGGCCATGTTGAATGAATTTTTGTTCACAAAAATTTAAGAGGAGGATATTGGCAACATTTGGTTTCAAATGTTACTCAGCCAAAGCTACACTTTTTTTATAGCATTTTCAAAAAAAAGAAGTTATTTGGCGGACCCTTTATTTAACTAAAATAAACGCTACGAGGACCAGACACATATATAGCATACAAGAAAATATGTAAATGTATTATTAGCACCTCTGGTATAGGAGAATCCTGGACCTTAGGTTAGGGAGTCTTAGATGACAATGGAGCGCATGAGCCGAGTAAAATGGTTAAGAGGATGCTTCGCACGATTACAGCGGATGGATCCATACACAATGAGGGCGTGACTAGTACATCAGTATCTTTACTAATGGGGCATATAGAATCCTGGATGTCGTACTTAAGTGTGAATACTATGGGATAATCTTAGTTTAACAAAGATGCTGGCTGTTACGTTAGACTATGCAATTAGGATTGTTGACAATTACCAGTACACAATGTAAAATCGTTCTAATGTAAATGCCTGTAGTGGCGCAAGTTGCCGATTGGTAGCCATGAAATCACTGGGAAGAAAAAGAGGTTGAAATGGAACCCAAAATAGTAGTGGTTTGCTTCGATATTCCCCAATACACACATATACATAACAGATTTTTACAAATACGAATTATTATTTTTATCGTATCTTGCCCCCTTTAAATGCAGTCAAGATTAAATGTGTATAACATATTGACGACGAGCTTTCCATGTCTAATATTACCGTTGTGATTTCTTTTAATCATAAAACATCAACATTGTTTGGAGAAGAAACGATAACTTTTAAATAACATTTTTCGTATACACATTTGTAAGCAGAAAAACCTATTGAGAAAATCTTTAAACTAAAGACATAAGTTTAACTTCTGTCATTAACTAAATTAGTGAATAATTTAGCAGAACATTCAACAGCATTTTAAAAAAATGTTTTGCTATTAACTTTTCCAACTGTAATGTATTTGCCTGTACTAATTCATCTTAAGTTTTTTTTTCTACACAATTTTTTTGTTTTTGCCTTTACAAGTAAGCTTTCCACAGAAAAATGTTTCTTAGGAAAAAAAAATTGCTAAATTATAATGTTATTTAATTTGAACATCAAAGAAATATCAGAAAAGGATATTTTAAATTAATTTATTTTTAATTTTTATTTTATTGTTGAACTTAAATGTTTTTAAAGACTTTACATCCAACACTAAGACATTCCGATCAAAAAGTGTTGATAATGAAACCGTAGCTGGTTTCGAAAATGCATTCCACTCGGCTGGTGTCGGGATTAAAACTTACTTTTTCAGTATATTCCTTCATTATCACAAATTTTTTGATTTTTTCATATAAAAATAAGAAATTTAGTATAAAAATGAACTGGAGACAAAATAAAAATAAAAAAGTCATTAATTTATTTTTCTATGTATAATAATATAAAGAATAAAAATAAAAAAATTTTTGTAGAACATTGAAAGTGAACTGCTATTAAATTGCGTGGTACTGTACTTCCTGCGTCAGACGAAGGGACCACTTGGGTGCTTGTGTTTATTTTTTTATACGTTTGAAAAAGTGCTGTGAATATTTGCAATATTTTAGTGAAAACATTTATTACATCTAGCGTTGCCAGAGGCTTTGGAGAGAAAAGCATCACTTAGAGCAAAAATAATCATATTTTGAAGAAAAAAATCATCAAATTTTCTTATTCAGACATTTTATTACAAACGCAAAAAAAAAAACAATAAAAATTTATTTAGAAAACTGTTTTCTTATTATATAAGTTATTTAAAACAAAAACTATATTAAATTGTGAATAAAATCAAACTGACAGATACTCTGTAGTACATTAGTATAGTCAAATTGCATATTTATCAATCGAAATGTAGAAACATATAAAAAACTTGAATGTTTTAATATAAAAAACAATCATACATTTAACAATACATATGGATGAAAGTATTTAAGGAATCACCATTATTATTATACAGAATAGGTTTCATATTTTTAGTTATATCTTGATCTAGTTTTTAATTAAAGCATGAACAATCGTTTAATTTTAAGTATTCATTTGAATAAAATATACCCTTAAGAGTTCTGTTATCTAATTTACTTCTATATTTCGTTTTATTTATATTGAAAACCGAAAATATTCGTTCAACATTTGCAGAAGAAATTGGAAGACATATTAGGGTTTTAACAAATTTTGACACCATCGGAAAAGCTAAAATTTTGTCAGCTCGAGTTATTTTTGAGACTTCTGACAAAAATTCTTCAAATTTTAGATTATCTATAGTTCGTCAAAGCGGAGAAGACGTAGTTGTCTAAACTCGTCTTCTAAGTTTTTAACATCATTCTCATTAATTAAATTTAAAAAGTTTTGTATTAAACCTCTTAAAGAAGCTACTTTTCTATTAATTACTTTTGAAGGGTCAAGACATGAAAGTTCTTTAAAATAATAATTGTTAAAATCAAATCGTTTCAGTATTTGCTTATACAACTCAATGTAAAAAGAAGTACAATTTTCAACAAATTTATTTTTTCCATTTTCTGCAAGTTTTAGATTGGAAAATTTTTGTTTTACAAACACCTCCAAATAATTAAATAAAAATCTTCGTTTTGTAAACGAAATAATTCATTTTCCCAGTCAAGTTTAGTAATGAAATTGGTGTTAAGGTAATTTGGTTTTATAAAATTATCTAAAATTTTAAGATCAAGACGTTGCATTTTATCATAAATTCTTTGTATAAGAGAGGATGTGGTTTGAAAAATTATGTTTACTTTGTTTATTACGTTGAGAATATACTTTAAAAAACACAGATAGAGTTCGTTAATGTCATTCAATATGTTTTTGATAGACTCTGCGACAAGCTGGTACAAAACTTTATTGGTTTACATATTGATTGTTGATAAGAATTGTAGAACTTAAACAAAAACAATTTAATTTAAAAACCATCATTTTGGGGGGAAAAAATCATACATCATATTTTAGCAAAAAAATCATTAAAAATATGATAAAATCATGATTATGGCAACGCTGGTTACATCCATTTAGTTTTAAGTGCTTTACTTTTTCCTTTTTTTCTCTCTCTCTTTCTCACTCTCTATCTAGCTCTTTTAGTGAAAAGTTTAAAAGTGCATTGTCAGAAACGAGTTTTACTTTCTGCATCGTAAGCCATGTCTTATTGTTTGTCCATGAATTTTTTTAATCAACCTACAGGTTCTTATTTGGAAAATATGTATCTGAGTCGATAAATGATGATGACATTGAATTGTGACAGTTATCAAATATGTGCAATATGTTGTTAACATTTCTGAACGTTGGTGTATTTCCTATAATTAAACCGGAATTCTTTTTTTTTTTTTGTTTTGCAAATTATAAAGTTTAGAGCACTTTATTTGTTCTGAATACAACTGCCGTATGCAAAAAATTTACTAAAGGTTTATTAAAAATGTATATAAAATTTTTATATTAAAGGTCTAATCAAGATATACATATATATAAAATTTTCTTAGAAAATCAGTTTAATAAACCCTCTAGCCTAGCCTATATTATGTATAGGGCAGTTAATTTATACGGTACTTTATTTATTGTTGTGATGCACCTTGTTATCAAACTCAATTTTATATGCACACAACACATTCTGTTGTGCTACTACTAGTTGTGCTATTCGACTATTTATAGTGGCAGTATCATCTAATAGTGATAATCTGTAATTTTCTACAAAAATTCCACACTCGAATATATTGTGGAAATGTTCATGTTAAGTAATATTTAGGAAAATTAACTTAAATTAAAGTACGCAGCACATAATAAAACATTTCGTCTGTGTCTAACTGTAACAGTAACTCAACCAATCAAGAGAAATATTAAATTATTTAAGTTGAAAACAAACTACAACTGTGACAATATTTTTAAAGATATAGTTCTAAATTTGCAAAAGAAAGACCTTTAAAAAAAAATTTTCAGATGAAAATAGAAATTGAGCTTAAAGAACTATCAAAATTCACTTATATGTAAGTATCCGTATTAAAACAACAATTAAAAAAATATCAGGTACACAAACATATAATACCCTGGTAGCTTAAGGCCCCGTTGCTATAGCTAACTATACCTAAATTTAGTTTCATACATTTATGTATAATCTTAATCTTTAAATAAATATATAATACACAAATGTAATACCCAAGTTCGTGTTTGTCTGTCTGTTATTATTCATAAACTCGTTAGTAATATCTTCTAAAGTAAACTTTTTCTTTGGAAATAAATTGTCTGTTTTTATAAAATCTTATCTTACTAATACAATAAATGTGAATGTTTGTATGTTTGCATGTTTGTATATTTGTTACTCAATCACGGCTGAACGGAACTAAATGAAATTCGGCACATAGATAGATAACAACCTAGATTAACATATAGAATACTTTTTATCACGATAACCAGGCGAAGTCGTTGGCAAACTCATCATCACACAGCCTAAACGTGTTGTTTATGTTGTAAAATTTTTATTTTTGTTGCAAGTTTTGACTTTTCTATTATATTTGCAAATTTAAATTAATAATCCTACTAATAGGTATAATAAATGTTAATGTTTGTATGTTTGCATAAATATGACAAACATATAAATAACAATCTAGATTAATGCTAAGTCTACCTTTTATCTCAATAACTAAGCAGACGAAGTCGCGGGCACAAGCTAGTCTCTAATAAATTTGATTTTATAGTTTTTTAAGATTCAAAAAAATTTTTCTTTAGTAATTTTAATTAACTCAAATATTTTTAAGCGGTTATGTTAACTACTCTACTGTTTCATCTATTTAAAATCGTGCAACCACTTAAAAAAAACTCATTGTTGTTGTAATTTGCTTTTGGCTTTCTTTAACTCAGATTTACTTTGCACTTGTAGGCAACCTCTTAAGCGAGTCCTTGTTAAAAATCCAAAGAAAAGAAAAACTGCCACAATTAAACAACAAAGAAACCCAAAACTGTGTTTTTAACGTTAAATGTTGCGTGCAAAGCATTTTATTGCATTTTTTTATTGAATCTTTTTATATTATTTCTTTTTTTTTTTAATCATGTACACATTGCATCTATTTATTTGTTTGTTGCTGCTGTCCTAAATGCTGCTGTAAAAATTTTGCCTTTTTATTAAAATTACGTTAAATTATCAATATTTAAGTTTTTTTCTATTTTGAAAATTTTTGGATTCTAAAAAGCACTTTAGAAATATAAAAAAATAAAATTATTTGAAAGTTAATTATCTTTATTTTTAATTACAATGCTCTGCAGCAAAATCCTCCATTTAATAAAATTATGTGGACTATATTGATTTTGACGCGCTAAACTCAAATCCGTTGTCGGTTTTTTTCCATCAGATCGGGATTTTTTTTATGGGCGTGGCAAATTTTCCCCCTAAATTAGTCAGGTACGGACACATATTTAATCCTAACTCGAGAAACAGTCATCCGATTTTCAAAAATAAAACACCAAAAAATGTGTAACAAGATTATATTTATTTTAGTGGAATACAATTTGTCTCTATCTCTTATCGTTTTGGAGTTATTTAAAAATTAAATGAGAAAAAAAAATAATAATAATTATTATTATTAATAATTAATAATTATTAAATACGACCGATCGACCGTACCATAGTACAAGGTAAAAGAAGAAGATGAAGTGTGCTGTACACTTTTGATTATAAAACATTTTTCAAAACAATTTAAAAAACAAGTAAGAGCACTATATTCGGTTGTGCCAATTTTTTCATACGCACCACCATTTTGATGTACTTTTATAGCTCAGAATATATTATTTTGTTATTAACCGTAATCGCTATGGAATAATATTTTTATACTGAAATATGCATCACTTTCTTTGTACAACTTCGATATGCTAGTAAAATGTTTTCGTAATTTTAGTCTTTCAATGAAAGTGGCCGTTAAAGTAGTCGTGTCAATAAAGTTTCTGCTAATAAATACAGCTTATATATTTCAATATAGTCCTTTATTGTTCCAAAATCTTTATTCATAGAGCAATTATATGAATTTAAGATAAAGCGTTACCAACACCCAGGAAAATTCTTTACCAATCGAATGATTTTGTTTTTCCAATCGAACTTTTCCTTTGTGGTAATTTCAAGAATCGTAATTTCATAATTCTGATCACATATTTCTAGTTCTATTATCACAACTAAATTATACGATTAGCAACAATTATGGTATTCACAACCGATACTGTCTTTTCTGTGAAGAATTTGAAAAAATTTACTATTTACATTTTATATACATATAAAATTAATTAAAATTAATCAGTTTAAGTTTTGAACTAAAACCCCCCCAAAAAAAATTCGCTAAACTTTTTCACCCCAAGAAAGAATTTGTAGCTACGCCAATTATCAGAGGTTAGGTAGAATTTTGTTATAATATTTATACTAATGATATGATTATATGTCTGTCTAATATCCTCTTGAAACAACTAGTTTGATTAAATTCAAAAATTTTTGGGATTTGCCCATATCGACCGCTGTGCGCGAAATTATCGTATGTTACAAAAACAAAATTTTACAGGAGAGCGTTTTTATTACTATTTAATAAATGAAAACGTTAGTAACACTGCTGCATACAATAAAATGTACACAGCATTATTTCCATAACTAAAACAGTTATCGCTATAATATTTTGTCACCAGATGCATTAATGGATATAGAACCAATTTGCATAAAAAAAAATTTACGCACAGGGGTCGATATGTTAAATAGCTCAATAATACTCTATTGACTGATAAAAAAAATCTTCTCTGCTTTTTAAAATTAAAATAGATTTGATATAAAAAATATCGAAAATCGAGTCTAATACGCTTAACTATGTGTCGATTACAAAATCTCTTTACATAAAGCTAGTTTTATTTTAAACTTAAATAAATATCTTCTTATGCGAGCCTAAAAACAAAAACAAAAATTAATTCCTTAAATAATCTTCTTCAAAAAAAAACATTCAGCATTAACAAAGTTGTTTTTATTTTATTATAAAAAATATCTGTGACAAAAGGGAATAACTTCCAAAGTCGACTTAAGCAAAAATTGATATAATAACACCATTGTAATCCTACAAACTACGATTCAACGAATTTTCAAATATTTTCGACAACTTTACAGGAAGTAATAGCGTAGAAACTTATATTCTATATTTTTCAAAGAACAATATCATTTGTAATTAAAACTTATTTTAACTTTTAATAGAACTAAATATCTGAAAATTGATATGCTTTTAAATTAAGACAGGAAGGAATTCATATAATCATATAGTCTTTATTTTTAAAGGAAATCAGTCAATAAAAATCAACTCAATAATTTAAAAATGTTTTCCTGAAAAACTATAAAAACAGACGTAAGCAGTTTTTCCTTATTGCCACAAATATACAATTTAAAATTAAATATTTCTTTAATTGTAATTAATTCAATTTTAAAGCTGTTGGATTGAAAAGGTAAACACAAGGTGTGTGATTTACTCGGCGACTAAGCCATCAAAATCCCGCCATATATACGAAGCCAAATTTGTAACTGAATATTTGCATTGGCATTCGTGATTACTTAAAAATTTATATTCGCTACATCGCTAGTAATTACAAAAAATCCCAGACACATATAAAAATAAAAGTAGTGATAAGTACGTACTTAAGAAACAATAGAAAGTGTAGGCTGTAATTTACTATTTGAAATCGAAAATGTGCGTTGATGGCCTGCCTGAAATAAACACAGATTTACCAATTACTTATACAAGATAAACTAACTTTCAAATTGTATTAAAAAACTTATATGTACAGGATCGTGCATATTCGTTTCTTAATTTTTTATTTTAATAATATCGACCGAAACATAAGACTAATAATAATTAAAAATTATATTTAAACGAATTATTAAACATTTTTTTATGCTTTTATATAATAATATATTTGAAAATAAATTTTTAGAAAAATTTATGAAAAAAACTTAATTTTTCTATAGGAGGTATTTTAATTGATGCTGATAGAAATACTTCCACAACTATAGATAACAAAAAAAAAATGATTTACTCGAATTAAAAACTAATAACCCGTATCAGAAACCAATTACCCTTCTTTCGTCAGATTAAAACAAATTATAAATAAATTTGCTCTGCATAAACGAAACAGCTTTTTACGATTAAATATTTAATGTAAATTTACAATTTTCCATACAAAAATGGGTTCACGTTTTTGACTGTTTATGAAAAGACAATTGAAACTAAAATTTTTATTTTTGTTAACTTGAGAGGAAGCACTGTTATGGCCATTATTACAACTGGCCGTTAGTTAAAGGTAGGATTTTTTGTGCCCAATAAAAAGCTTTGCATTAATAAAACATCCATTTTTTATTACTTTTATTATTAATAATAATATTTTATGGATAGGAAAATAATAAATGAAGGCTTTATAATGCAAAGCCATTTATCGGTCCGACAAAATCCGGCCTTTAACTAGCAGCAAGTTGTAATAATGGCTCTTAATCTTATAACTTTAATAAAAATAAAAAAACTTTAAAAAATTTAAAATAACAACTTGTACTGCTGTCGAATTACTCGGTACAGTAAACATTTAGAAAAACTTTTCTAATGGCACAATACATATTAATGTTATTTCTTATTCATAGAAATGTCTGGCCGGTATTGATTTCATAATTCGTTCTTTTTTATCTACGTCAATGTGTGTTAATATCTATGGGTTTAACACTTCACAAACAAGTTTCATCTTTAGAAATGTTCTTGGCCGGCCAAGAAGAATAAAAGGAATACGTTTTATAAAAGAAAAACAAAAAAGTTTATACTTTAAGAAAATTATTCAAATTTTTGTTTACAAAATATCTTTGGAATAATGAAATCTCATGCATGACACAAACTCAATCCGATTGCTGGCAAACAATTTAAAAAAGAGACCCACCCCTCCCATCTTCAAAGCTCTACTCTAAGTATTTATGACGATTTTTTGTGAATGTGTTTTTTTTCTTCCTTTTTCATTGCTGTTGTTGTTGTTGTTATTGTTTAACCCCTTTTCTAGTTTTATTCGATTTTTGGCGAATGTTGCAGAATTATAATTTGTTTTTGTATAAATAAAATAATAATAAACAATAGAAAGAAAAATAGAAGAATTCTATTTGTTGTTTGGTCCTTGAAAAGAAATGTATGAGTTTAGGTTTAGTGCCAGAGAAAAAAAAATTAAAATAAACTAGAACAGATTAGAAAATAAGACGTGTATAAAAATACTCAGGAGTTCCTAAGCAAAAATTTCCTGTAAACTATAAGTTTTTGTAAATTTTTTATGTTGAAAATAGAATCAATGGAACTAAGGCTAAAATAAAAGGATTTAAAGATTATTACTAAAAAATTCTATGTTTAAAGATCTTATTTAAAACTGTGTATGAAAAGAGAATTAAATTAAAAATGTTAGCAATAAGTGGCAAGTTTCAGCTTTTGATTTTGTAAACGATATAAATCACGACTTGTCCGAATTAAAAAATTCTGAAAACCAAAGAATCTTTCGTTTTCCTGGTCCGCTTAGTAGTATAAAGTATTTAATTATATTAATCTCATATATAAATATGTATATTAGGGTTATCGATTATTCGACTTTTTTAAGAAACCGGGTTTCAAATAGTTTGAAATTTAAAATTTAAAAAAAACCGGTTGCTATTTTAAAAATTGAGAAAAAACCGGAAAAAACCAAAGAATCTTTCGTTTTCCTGGTCCGTTTAGTAGTATAAAGTATTTAATTATATTAATCTCATATATAAATATGTATATTAGGGTTATCGATTATTCGACTTTTTTAAGAAACCGGGTTTCAAATAGTTTGAAATTTAAAATTTAAAAAAAACCGGTTGCTATTTTGAAAATTGAGAAAAAACCGGTTAACCGGTTCGAATATATAAAATATAATATTTAAAGAAAAAAAAATATTGTAAAAAAGATTATAATTAAATTTATAGCTAAATATGAAATTTTTACATTTTATATACGTTTGGCTGCACAATTACACAATAACTGACATGAATGCAGTTGACTAATTTGGTTTTAATTAATTAATTTCATTTTAAAAATTCTTTCTTATACATCTGACAAACTTAAAAATATAGGCATAAGCTATTTTGTTTGATGTTTAATTGAAATTTAAGTTAATTAATTAAAATTGGGGTCTGGAAGGAGAGATTATTTGTTTTTCTTAATTGTAACTACACTTTTTACCTAAAATTGATCGATCAGCTAAGTTTATGATTCAATTACCTTTAAGTTTTAACGTTAGGTTTATATCTTAAAATAATATTAGATGTTGGAAAAATCAACATTTAGAAAAAACCGCCAGCTGAAAGGGAAAAAATCCGGGTTTTGTAAAACCGAGTCGATTACCCTAATATATATACAATTTTCAAAACATTTAATGAATACCTTTCTTATAGTTTTCTTCAAAATCTACGCTTTTTGTTAAATTTTTGAACATGTTAACAATTTCTTCACTATACAATGACGTACAAGTTTTCCTATTCCAAGATAAGGCAATTTTGTTTGTTCACATAATAGGAGGAGAGATAAAAAAATATGATTTTTCTATCATATTCAATGTCCGATTAAAGCTTATGTAAGGCCCAAACTGAGAACACGTAACAAAATGGAAGTTACACTGCTTTTAATTGTTGAGTAAATTGGACATTGTAAGGAATTATTCGGAGATCTTTGTGTGAAATTCTCAAAACTTTAGTGCGAATTGTTGTTCATGATTGATTTGCACACTTTAGGTAACAGCAGCAACATTCTCATCGCTACACCGCATATGTCGACGGGGAGCATATATTTAACCACTAGCAAGTCAGTCTCCCAAACTTTTTCCACAATTTTGCGTACAGCTGTCTTGGCCAATGTTTATTTTTTGCGAATAAAACCTCTTTTCCAAAAATGTAAAATTCGGATAATATAGCATTCATTTTGAAAATCAGTTTCTAATATTTACCAATATTTTCTCCCAGAAGAATGTATTCTTGGCTAGTGTCAGGTCTGTAAGTATTGTCAGTATTTGGCAACACGTTCTTAAAGCCTTAACTTAGGAGAGTTAAAAATGTGGTCAGAGAAAATGCTGAAGACTGACTTAAGACTCATCTAGAACCAAGGGTTTAATTACGCTCTAGAACTTGTTTTAGACTGGTTGTTGATGAGGACTACACGTGATTTCTGTGGTTCTTTCAAGCAGATTAGGAGGTCGTTTAATGTCCGATGCTCGATCTGATCTGACCACTAATGTTTCTAGATGCATTTGCCTTCTCAGCTGAAATAAATAAGGATAATTTAATGACATATTCTTGCAGAGGTGGTGAAACTGCAGGCTTCGCACAACCATATATCTTGGTGTTTTGTTGCCGCCAAAAAAAACATAGTAAGGGATAATTAGAGAGGCTGAGCTTTTTAGCAACCTGCATTTGAATAAGCCAAGACTCAATGTATGTGATCATAATTGAGTTTTACGTTGTAACCACACTATGACCCTGGTTTGGCATCTAAAACTCAATTCAGTGGTAAACAACCACCATCGAATTATGGCACTTAGTGCCACTAAATTTCCCAAGAAAGTTTCAGATCGGAGCAACTCATTTTGGTCCTTGAAGGTGTTTTACTGACTAAAGATCAATATTTCGAAATAATAAATTCTATTAGTACCAAATTAGCATATGATTTTAAAATACACTTAAAGGGCACACCCGGCACTGATCCACCCTGTATAAAGAAAATATTGTTAAATATATTTATCTTTGTGTATTACCCCACCCACTATAAAAAAACAGTATAAACTTTCATCAGTTTTATTAATTTTGTGTTGTTGCTTCTAATTGCTGTAAATGTCATTCTCGTTCTTATGCTGCTACTCTTAAGTTTTGCCAAATAAGAAAACAAATCACTTACAATTTTCATTAAATTTTTAATAATAAAGTTTCAACAAAATTCCTAAATTTCTTCTAATAATGTCTCTAATGTTTTGTTTGTTTTCCAACTACTTTACACTTTAGTTTTCATCTTCAATTTCCATTAAAACTAAAGGCAGAAAAAAACAAACGAATCAAATTTTATGAAGAGAAAATGATGTCTAAAAGTTTTGAATTTATGTGTGTATGTCTGTTGTTATTGTTGTTTTTCTTAACCAGTCGACCAGTCGACCAACGAACCAGAAAGTGAGACAATAAAACACTTAAAATGATTCGTAGAAAATTTTAATTTCTATACTTGTTAGAATTTTTTGCATAAATAATTTTCTCGCAACTTGATGTTAATATATTTAGTTAAAAAGTTAAGTTTACTTTCTAAGTAATAGATGAAAAGTTATGTGGCTGACAAATTGTTTTCTGTTCAATTTTCAAAAGTGCTCAGTGATGCTAACAGTAAATAAAAAGTCACAAACATTTAAGTTGTCGTTTACTGGTCAGATTTTTTTTTCAAAAAGATTATTATTGTTATTAAGATTATTCTGTGATAAGGCGTAAGGTAAGTCTTAGGCGAAGCTGTAGTAAGATCCAATTTAATAATCTACTACCAAAAAAATTTTCAAATTTTGTAAGCACTACAGACTTCATTTCCTTGTCATATTGCAAGTGGTTAAATTGTTTACATATGAACGAACACCCAACAAAGTCTTCTGTACTGATTATTATGACAAATTTATTTCAGTAGTAATTTGTTGTCTATTTTTATTCCTTACAGGCTGCTACTATTTTCAGCAGTGCATAAGGGAAAGCCGTGATAAAGCTGTCCTTCCTAGAGATAAAATTAGCGCTAATTGCATAAAAGAGACCTACGAAGTGGGACATCCTATAGAAAAATCATGCCTTTCAAAAGCAGTCTGGGAAGCAGGTAAGTACTAAATACTTAAGTAGTTCAAAAAGCGCTGTTTGGTAATGAAGTTTTTGGTGAGTTATTTTTTAATATAAAAGACTTGTGGAAACATTTTTATTTTTGGCTCCTTTAAGTGTTAAACTATAGTTTTTCGTAAGACTTTAAATATTTAAAATAAATTATAGATTATCTTTTAAAAGATGCTACAACATATGTATAATGTTTTTTAATTTATAACCTAATACACTCAGGTAAACTTGCAGGCAAAAGCTGTTTTACTACAAAAAAAAAGCAAAAATTTACTAATTGTTGTCAATGTTTAAGAAGTAAATTTTTCCGGTTTTACTTTAATTGCATTAATAAATTTATGCAGTCAATGAAATCAATTGCTTTCTAACTAAAAACTGAAATTTCGCTCTGAACGGAAATAATCGATTTTGACCTAAGCAAAAATTTTAAATTGGCAACACTGTTTTTTTTTACAGCCAATATAACAGTTTTTCGGTTTTTTATGATAAGCTTGGCTGGACAAATAATAATTTCTCGTTTAAGTAACAATGGCAAATTATTCCAATTTATTTATAAAACATTGCTTATTTCGAGAAACTCAGTACTTGAAATTTCATATTGTGAGAAATTATACTTTTCATTCATTAGTTAAATCAACAACTGTAAATTTATTATTTACCGAAAAGTGGTACTGCTACAAAGTATCCTTAAATAGTATGAAATCCAGTATCAATGTCATAATTTTTTCATCATTTTTTATTTCCTGAGAGATAAAACTTTTTTTTTCGTTTATTTAAACTAGTTTAATCCGGGCCATTTGTATTGTATTCAATTTAAGAAAAATTTTAATATTTTTGTTAAAGAAAATATATATATTTGTTCTTACCAACTTTTTAGTTTAGTTTTATTTGCTATTTTTAAATTTATTAATTATATTTAAATATTATATTATTTATATATTACTAGCTGACCCGGTTCGTGTTGCTGGCCCTAAGCAAACACAGGTGTTGTATTTACACACGGTTAAAATTAAGGTTTTAACGAAATTTACGGCCTTCAAATAAAAATCCATGGAATACCTATCATAAAGTTTTTTTTTGCAGAATAACTGACATATGGTGTAGGTATGGGCTCAATCTAAAAAGAAACGCATGTATTTATTTATTACTTTATCTTAAGGCCAGCGAAGAGACAATGTTTTGCATGCTAACTCGAGAGAAATCCTCATACAACTGGCCTTGTGAAAAAACTGAATTTTCCAAAATTAAGCCAGCAATAGTCAATGATTGGCTTTGTGCTTTGTTGATGGTAAAACCAAAGGCAAGACGCAAAGGGAATTGGAGCCGCTTGAATCGGAATGAGAAATCGTTGGAAATCATCGGAATTCGTGGAATAAGTACGTCTTCGCCTTTGAATCTGCCACCGATGATTGTTGCCTCGATTAAATTTGGTGACCAGTTTTTGATGGTCAATCTGGTTCCGTTAGAATTACCGGTGAGCTAACATTTAATGTTATTGCATGCGGTAGCATTCCGGGTGGTTGCAATGAATTCAAAAATTCAGTGGGATAATTGACGGCTTGTTCTTCATCCTTTACTGTGTCGATCGATTTGTATTTGATTAATTTGCCGGGCAGTTTCAATTGAATTTGCTCATTGAGCTGTAAATATTTTTTGTAAATAAACCGAAACTCGGATTTTTTAATGCAACGTTTCGAAAGAATTAAAATTTTGATATTGGATCATTATTAACATAGGTTTTTTGAAAATATCTTCGGAACTACATAACCGATTTAAGAGTTTGATATCTCGTTTTGAAAAACATGACAAAAAAAAATAAAAAAAGCAAACAATATAAATATATATATGTATGTACATGTCATTGGTGGTGCAATATTAAAATTGGATTTTGCCGCGCCCCTCCGCCCGCAGACCGAAAATGAAAAATCAAACTTCACAGTGTCACTCGTCTAAATATTCTGAAGATTCAATGAAAATTTCATTAAAATCGGTCCAGCCGTTTTGGAGTCCATACGTTACATACATACATCCTGTTTTATATATATAGATAGAAGAAGATTATTAATTATTATTAATTTAATTATTTGAAGATATTATCTGGTTACAAAAAGCACGCTATATGTTATGCCAAAAAACAAAATATTTCCACAGCAAATTTAACGAAAATATATTCAGTTCTTTTTCAGTCAATTGAGTTTAAGAAAGAGAGACAGAAAGACAGACAGATAGACATACAAATATTACACTATGCAAAAAATGAAAAATTTTTTCCTCCCAAAATAACCACTATATTTTTATAGTCACCTAACTGCAAAAATCATCAAAATTTCAAATTCTATGGTAAGGTTTTTTTTAAAAAACCTCCATACATCTTGTCATAACTTTAGAACGACGTGCTCGATTTTATTTAGCAATCCGTTAGCAAACTTTAATTAACTCCAGCTTTAAGTTTTTCTAATATCATTTTCTGATCTTTCTGAATTTTTTTTTTTGTAAAATTATAAAATTTTTGAAATTAAAAAATTTATATAAAATAAAAAGCAACAAATAATTACAAGTTTTGGTACTTAAACTTCAAACAACATTTATTAGAAATAAAATAAATTTTATTGCATGAAAATCCGTAGATAAATTCGTGTTTTATTTTTGATAAACTGAAAGTACCTAGTTTTGATATTTTTATACCCTTCACCTGTGGTGCACAAGGGTATATATAGCTTTGCCATTCCGTTTGTAATTTCTACAATTTTCATTTCCGACCCCATAAAGTATATATTTTCTGAAAGCTTATAGAGGAGTCGATCAAGCCCTGACCATCTGTCCGTCTGACCCTCTGTCCGTGTGTTGGTTTAAATCAACTTTTAGAAGCAACCACATGTTTCTCAGACCTGTGTATGGTATCAATCTTTTGGAAATATCCAGAAATGAATTGCTATTGAAATTCAGCAAAACCGCCCAATAACTTTCTGAGATATGAGCAAACAAACGCGAGTGCCTCTGTTTTTTCTCATATTTTTACCACCAAAATTGAAATTTTTCAGACATACAATAATTTATAGGTACCTTTGTAACTGTTTATAGATATAATACGCCTATAGAGATATTCGTGAAAAATTTTAGATAAATTGGGCTCTAATCGGTAAAGTTATAGGCAAACATTTTTTTTAAATATATATATGTATATTCCAAAAATTTACAAACGAAAATCTATTTTTTCAGCTTCTAGACAACAATCAATATTGGTATCAGCTGAAAGCACTTGATTTACGCAATATATGTAGATACTAGAAAAAAACTAAAATTCATGTTGGCCGCCACTACAAAATGGCGTACAATAAATTTATAAATGGGTCAAATTTGGTATTTTAAAATGTTGCTTTTTGAACCCCCTCAATATTAGTATGAAATGAAAGAGCTTGACCAGTAGAATACAGTAAATTATTAAAAACTGTAAAATCCAAGATGGCGTTTAAAACAAAATGGAGGATCAAATTTTTAGCCCCATTAATATGGGTATCATATTAAAGGGCTTGACTAGTTGAATACAGATAACTACGTAAAAATTCAAAATCAAGTATGGCGTCGGAAATAATAAGGAAAAATGTTGTATAACATGTAAAATAGGTTAAGCTACGATGTGGGATTATACCTACGTACATGATGGTGAAGGGTATTATTAGATTCGGCACAGCCGAATATAGCACTCTTACTTGTTTATCATAAATTAGTGTAAAGCTAAAAATTTTGTGATCTCTTTATTTTTTAAATGAAACATTAATTTTGAATTATTTTCTGACGTTAATTAGTCTAGAAGTTAGATGAGATCTTAAAAAGTACCAAAGATAAAGTTTTTACCGGTTTTTCTCCCTTATACGATGTTTTTATAACAAATCAAATAAATCCTTCTCTTCGGTTTTTTTCCTGTTCATAAAATAAAAATATTATTCAAACATTTTATTAAAATTTCCATCAACCATTTTCCATTTTCTTACTTCTTGTTTTTTTTTGTATATTTATTTGTTTGACACTAGAAATGTCACCTATAGAATTTTCTTCTCACTGAACATACTTCTCAAGAGTTGTATTTTGAGTTTTGAACAATAAGTGAAACAATAAAGTATATATTGCTCAATTTGTAAGTAATTTTTAGTATGATAAATTGAGCTCAATAAAGGCCTTTAATTGCGAGAATATCATAAATTGAGAATAAAGGCACGTGTGTGAACATAGTATTAGCCTTTCGATTTTAAAAAAGTATTAGACACCTGTCCGCTTATTTTATTTCTGCTTTTTAAAAAAATCTTCTTTCTATTCAATTGAAAACATGTACTAAACTAAGTCTTAAAACTGCATGTATTAAAAATAAAATAAATTCGATTGCATTAAAATGCATTGATATATTCGAGTTTTATTCCCGATAATGTGAAAGTATAAACAAAGCCAACAAGTTTTTAGATCTTAATCAACAAGATTAACAAAGAATGATTAATCGCTGATTTAAAAAATATAACTTTATTACTCTGATTCGTTGTTCAGTTGTGACTCTCTGTTATTCTCATATACATATAAACAAAAATTATTAAGGTTTTAAGCCCAAAAGTGATTTTTGGTCCACCCTGTGCATATGTTGATACCAGCTAAATAATTAAGAAATATACATAATCACTTAAAGGGTGTAACTTCAGCGTTAATAAATATTAAATTAATAAAAAATGGTCCTAATTTTAATTCCTTTTCCTTTTCTTAATTTTAGGTAATTTGAGATATAATTATGACTGTAATGAGTCATTTATCAATCACAACCAAACCTCAGTTGCTTTTCCAGTCGTCACAAAAGCTACTTCAGATAACAACTGGCAACTAAAAGCTGGAATCCAGCAGCAGTCAATTTCCTTTGTAAAGTATTAATTATATTGACAACCGTAAAGTTAAAGTTGCCATTTGACAACGCAACTGAAATTAGGTTGCTATTAGGGTTGTAATTTGAACAGAAATTATTCAATGTATCCAGGACATTATTGTTATATTGTAAATATTGGAAATTTCAATTCAATTAAAATTTAATTTTAGTATCTGATATAATAAACGCTAATTTAATAAATATGAAAAGCTTTAAAAAAAATCTGCCAAATGCCAATGAAACATATGTCGCTGTTTTTAGTTCTGCGACAATATTTAAAAATTTTCTATGAATCGCTTGGCTTGTAAAAACGGAAACTTATGTTTTTTAATGTTTTTTTTAACAACAAAACGGCTTTTTAACATAAACTCATTTTGTTTTCGTAAACAATTATTATTATAATTTTTTTTATTTAGTCTTTTTTTTTAAATTCCTTTTTAGTTAAGATTGTTTATGTGTTGGCTTTTAAAACATAAACACACAAACACACGTGCTCAAAATGTCGACTTCCTTTCAAAGCCCATTATGAAAACCAAAATGTGCTATAAATCTTTTAAGCATACAGTTCTACTTGTTTTCTATCTATTATGCTCCGTTGCCATCGTTGATTTTCCTTCCAGAGTTCGTTAAGTTTGGAATATGGTTGACTGTGTGTGTATGTGTATGTGTATCCATATTTAAAGAAGTGTGTATTTTTCTAGAATTTTATGTTTATTTACAAGTTGCGGTGGTGTTGATGAGAATGAGGATGATGACTGTTAGTTAGTTAGGTTTTCTGGTGTTTTGAAGTAGAAGTAGTGGTGGTTCATTTTTGTTGTTGTTATGTTGCTGCTTTAGGCAAGTTTAAATGTTTAATCACGATAATGTGCGCTAGATAATATAACAATGAAACTATGTAACTATACACACTTACACATACAAATTAGGATTATTTAGAATTTTATTTAAATTTGTATCCTCTAACTTGCTTTCGACACTTTTACAACAGGCAGTGCCAATAGTAAGTAGTCTCTTGTCTTAGGAACCATGTCTAATTTTATTTTTTTATTACTATTAAAATATTTAAGTTTGCATTAACTGTTTTAAATTCAACTCAATATTTAAGTAACGGCATTCGTTGCTTTTTTTTTTCAAGATTTTAGAAAATACTTTATAAAATATTTTATTTGGTTGTTGGGTTTAAGCTGGTGGTCTATATGCATTTCAAAAGAAAGATTAGAAAAATAAAATACTTTACTAAGAAAAAAATGTTGGTTGGGTTTTTGATTAAGTTTTTTATAGTTTTTTGTTTTATTCTTGAATTCTTATTTTGTTAATAAGAATTTGAAAATAAAACTTATAACATTTTAAAACTTTTTCATGAATTTGGGTAAAAGGTCTACTGACGATCTGGTATAAGCACCAGTGAAATGCATATAGATCAGCTTAAACCCAACAACCAAATAAAATATTGAAAAATTAGTTGAATTTTTTTAAAGAGATAATATTAGTTAAACGAAAATTTATTGAAAATTTTCTAACGAAAACTCAGGACCAAATAATCTATATATAGAATATAGATTAAATTATATTTTTAAACTTGAATACATCAGTTCGACAAATCTTAATAAATTAATATAGAATATATAGTAAATTTTCTACACATGTTAAGCTTATCCTAAGTTTTGTAAAGGATAAATATTTTATCTCCGTTTTAATATGTTGTACAGGAAAAACACGCACACGCAAAAAAATGCTTGATAACTACCCAACAAAGAACTTCATTACTAAAAAACTCTTACTGGTGCCAAGCTGCTGCCAAGAGTGCTTGTAGAAGGCATGCTTTTATATGCGACGCTATAATAAATATGCGCTAATTTTATTCCTTTTAAGAACAGCTTGGCCATGCCTTCCCCAAACGCACTGCCAAATGACTATATCGTAACGTAGCTTAGATTACAGATTTAACATTATATGTTATTTTGCTTTATTATTTGATATAATGATAATGTACATTGATTGAGAATTTTTACATAGTCAGCTGGTCAAGCCCTTTTATTTGATACCCATATTGATGGTGCTAAAAAAATTGCCCGCCATTTTGTTTTGGACAACATATTGGAGTTTACATAATTCATAGTTTAATGTCTTTTTACTGGTCAAACACTTTCATTTAATACCAATAGTGTGGGAGTTGAAGGAGTTACATTTTTAAATACTATATTTAAGCCATTCATAAATTTATTGTACGCCATTTTGTAGTAGCGGCTATTATCAATTTTCAGTTTCTTGTTATTGAATTATATTCCGCCGACAATTTTCTCCGTTGTTTAGAAGCTTAAAAATATCAGGAAAAACACCAAAGATGTTCATATCTCAGTTGGTTTTATACCAATTTAAAGGTTTTTCTTATGGACAATTTTCGAGAAAACGAACTGTATGTTTGTGTCTTTATTGTATCGAAAAATTATTAGGGACTTTGAGAAAATGAAGATATTTAAAAAAATATATATTTTTTTTCAAACAATTTTTGCTCCTAACTTTGCCGATTAGTAATTAATTTGTCAAAGATTTTTATGGATACCTCTACAAATATTAAAAATCGGGTTTTTCTCAATTTTCAAAATAGCAACCAGTTTTTTTAATTTTAAATTTCAAACTATTTGAAAACCGGTTTCTTAAAAAAGTCGAATAATCGATCACTCTAGTACATACATAATATTTATTATTATTACATTTATATAGAGAGCTACTATGTGTAGTACATATGTATATTCAAGTTTTCTTCTCAAGCTTCCGTGTATTGCCTAAAATAATTATTAAGCAACATAAAAAAATATTTTGTAAAAAAATATATATTTTTAGTTGCACATTGTTGTACTTTTTTTACTCATAAATCAAACTCGAGTTATTAAGAAGCCCGTATTAAATTACAATCCAAACTTGAAAATATTTGAGAGAAAATATGTTGAGAACTTTCTAAATGCTTAAGCCACAAAAGTGTGTACTTTTTTATAGAAATATAATAATAAAAAATTCAATCAAACCTAGCAACGTTAAAAAGCAGAAAAATTAAAAAAATTAATTTTATGAAAAACAGGAAAAACAAGAATAACATGTGCTTTTCAGAGAAAGCATGCAGTGTAAAGGATAAATGAAAACTGTTCTCTTTTTTTCAACATCAAGTACAAACAAGCACGAACAAAAGGAAAAAGCACAAAGTCAAAAAAAGAGAGGAAGGATACAAAAATCAAAGTCTTTGTAGAGAACAAAAATTAAAGAGATGATAAACAGAAAACAAAGCCAAAAATAAATAATGTAACAAACAGGATAACAAAGAAACTTTTATAAACAACAAAAACAGTTCGAATTTATGAGGATACAAAATAAAGAGAATATTTATAATAATTCGTAAGGCAGCGAATCTATGTATTGACAATATTTTTACGGAGAGAAAGCAACTTTGACCACATATATATTACTATTATGACAACCAATAATAGTAATTTTATGCCAAAGTTGCTATTGTTATTGCTGTTGTTTTAGTTACGATGATAATAAACTTAATGAGAATCTTAAGTGGTAAAGCACTTTTAGCTGCACATACGACTTTTTTCCGCTGCAACCGCGGCAAATTTATTCAGCCATTGATGCTCTGGAATCGAGCCAAACTTGAAACAGCAGCACAGCAACAAAGTAATATGGGAAAAAACTATATAAAATTTAAACATTTCAAGATTTTTGTTGTTTGTTTTTTCACACAGTGTTTTTTTGTTCCCTTCTTAATTTGTATCACTACTTTTTATCCTTTTGCTATTTTGCTATTTAAGAGAAAAAAAAGCATTTTAACGCAGAAGCTTAATAACGAACATCAGTTATTATCTTGAAGTTTCGTATTTTGAATTTCTTGTTTTGCTTTTTTTTTCAAATATATTCTAAAATAGATAAATTTATTACAGTTTTATGGTTCTAGGCAAAAATGTGAAATAAAAGAAATATTTGATAGAAAAAATATGGTCCTTCTGGAAACTGGCACAAGAAAGGAAGATAAAGAAAAAAAAGAATAATATTAAATATGTGCAAATGAAAGACTATCAAAAGCATAGTATATTTTTACAAAATGAAGAAAAAAAGACAGTAATGAGTTCCATTAAACAAATAAAGAAAATGAAGAGAGTAAAACAACACACGCCCTTTTTGTTTAACTTTTATTCAAATTAAAATTGTGTTTATTATGAAAACACACAAATATAAATGTTTAAATGTGTGTTCACATAAACATTTATTTTTTATTTAAAACAAAAACCAAACTCTAAAAGAGTTTTTTAAATAGGCTTGTAACTTAATGATTCGTATAAGATAAAAAATAGAATTTTTTAATTTCATATTCAATCAATTCCATGCAGTTTTTTCAAAGTAAACAGTATTTATTATGTTGCGAATTTAAGTAACAAACGAATTCCTAAAACGAATCAAACGCATTAAAATAAATTTTATATTTAAAATGCAACTCTGTTTTGAAATTATTATTCTCTATATTTTGTCCAGTGTACAAAATAAATATTTAGAATTTTTTTAAAGCAGCTGCATATTTTTATATCCCTTTAAATCTCCGATTTCTAACAATTTTCAAATAAATCTATGGCAAAAGGAAATAACTGCTTAAATCGTCTTAAGCTAAAATTAAGATAATTACATCATTACAATTTCACAGTTTAACACTACCCTCGGAAAAATTTTCAAATATCTTGGAAAACATTACAGAAAAGTTTAGCATCACAAGTTATTACCTTAATTTTTTACCGAATAATATCATTTGAAATAATAACTTATTTCAACTTATAACTTAGCCAAATATACGGAAACCGGTATGCTCTTTAATTTCTTCAGCGCGGAATCATAAAGTAGCCTTCATTTTTAGAGGAATAAACTTTTGAAAATCTACTCTAAAATTTAAAAGTTCTTTTCCGAAAAATAAAGGAAAAAGCAGAGCAGACATAAGCAGTCGAATTTTGTGCCTAAAAAAGGTGTTTTGCGGAGAAGTCTAATAAGCTTCTTTTATTTGAACAAATCGGCTGCTGACAGTTAACGAAAAGCTTGTGGTCAACATGCACCAACTCATAAAACTTGTGACCGGTGGTTTGAGAGATTTAAAAAAACTTAAATTATTATCGGGAGTCATACAGCAAGCCCACCTTATTTAAAAAAATTGGAATTTAATTTTCTAAAGCAACGAAGTTGGGTTTCATGTGAATTGAAGCCGAGCGGCGTTGAAAGGTGCATGTCAGAAATGATGCTTGAGCGCTGCAAAAATAATTAATTTTTGCATCATATTGTTACTGGTGATGGAAAATGGATACATTTCAATAACTTTAAACGTAAAAAGTCATATGTAATCATCGCCGAAGTGGAATATCCATGACGCCATGATATGATGCGAGCATGACAACGCACGGACCGGTCAAAAACTATTTGAAAAATAGTGGGTGGGAATTTTTGGCTCACCCGCCTTATAGCCCAGACCTTGCCCCTTCTGACTACCATTTGTTTCGATCGATGCAGAATGCCCTAACTAGAATACCCTTTGCTTCAGAACAGGGTATTTTAAGAGATATTTATTTGCAATTTTTAAAACAAAAAAAATTACTACCCAGTCCGTAGTGAGAACTAGAACGGTTTCTTGGCTCTACTGAAAAATTTAATTTTATGATATACAGATATATTCTTGTATGAATATTTAAACCTTTTTATAAATGTCGCAGACATTCAAAAAATATTGAGTTTTTGCCATTGAAAACAAAAAATGAGAGGCTATCGGTATGAAAAAGGTGTGCAGCCCAAGTAAATCGAAAGTTGATGCAGTATTTGTTGGCAGCCATAATGGCAAATTGTTACTAATAAAAAACTTATACAAAAAGTTATAATCGAATACTTACCTTTCTAGGCATTTATTTAAAAAATGTTTTTTTGTTTGTTTTTATTATCAAAATGATCTTGTTGTTGTTGCAGCTGTTGCAGCTGTTGGCATTAAATTTTAGTTGAATAGTAGAGGAAAATTGAACACTTGATATTTCAGCTTTTTTCTATTTTTTTTACACTTTTTTTATATAAAATTATTTTTTTTCTGTGTATAATTTTTGTTTTATAAATTTTAACATTCAAAATTTATAAATTATTTTAATTTTGAAATTTATAACTACACTCTTAAAAAAATTACTATATTTTTAATTTTATTTTTATTTTAACTAAAATAACACAACAATTATACTTATTCATACAGTGGCCACTTTAAAAATTGATTTTCTCCTTGTTTTTTTTAACTATTTTTTTAGTGTTTTTTTTTTTAATTTCTTTCCTTTAAAAACCGTTATTAGGTTTTTTATTTGTTTTTTAAACAATTATTTTAAAAAGGCTGTAAAATGAAAGCAAAAATATAGAAATTTTATTATTATTATTTTTTTTATTTTAATTCTTATTTTTAATTAACAATAGATTTTTTATTAACGTAGTTTGTTATTGTTTTGTATCATTTCTTTTTAGGTAGCCTTTAACATGTTAATACCTCGCTTGTAAATATTCAACTAAATTGAAATTTATCTGCAGAATAAACATTTATTTTTTTCTATTCATCTTGGATTACAAAAAATTAATAAAACAAGTCTGTTTTTTTTTCAATAAAATTAAATTGAATTAAATAGAAGAAGTGATCTCAGTAGTTTGTATAATCGAGTAAGTAAGTAAGTAAGTAAGTAAGTGAGTGAGTGTGTGTGACTATCAGTGACGACCAATTACACTCCTTAATACCAACGGTTTAACATACATTTAGTGTAAGTAATATCTCAAACAGAACAGACTAGCCGGTATCAAATAAAAGTACAGTTTTAGATATGGGTGGGTAAATAGTCACTACATCCTAACTACTTTACGATGTTAATATTTTGCCAGAAAAACTCACATTGACATCGAATTTTAAATGTAAATTTTGGAATTCGAAAGAGATCTGTTAAATAAATTTTAAATTTTTAAACATTTTATAATAAACAGTACCAATAAAGCATAAAGCTATATACATATTTAAAAGTGAAACTCAGTCTGTCTGTCTGTCGGACTCAAACTTTGCAAACACATTCCAGGGAGTGTTTATGTGTGGTAAAAAGTGGGTGGGGCTACGCCCATGTAAAATAAATATTAATTATTTAGCTACTTGCACTTGATCGAAACTTTGCACACATATTGAGCTGTCATGACTATACAGTTTCGTGGTTAGAAAAGTCGGCAGTGCCACGCCCATAAAAAAGTTATCGTTTTTAGCCAATTGCACTAGATAAATTTTCTGAAACTTTGCACACATATTGAGCTGTCATGACTATACAGTTTCGTGATTAGAAAAGTGGGCAGGGCCACGCCCATAAAAAAAGTTATTATTTTAAGGTACTTACACTAGAACGATTTTTCTGAAACTGCACACATTTTAAGCTATCATGACTATACAATTTTGTGATTAGAAAAGTATGCAGTGTCACGCCCATTAAAAATAAGTTATTATTTTCAGCTATTTCCATGAAGAATATTTTAAAATGTAATAGAGGCACTTGAGATGATTCGTTGTCTCTAATCCCGATATATAAAAGGCAACCCTCGTTAATAAGAAACATAGTCATTCTTCTATTCTCTGTTAAACAATAATTAATTCAAAATAAGTAAATAGAATAATATTTCAATTATTTTTTCCCCGAATACTGACAGTTTGGAATTTAAAGATTCATCCATTCTTTTATGCTTTTCTTTTACAAAAAATGTTTGATGGGTATACTTGAACACCAAATCTTATAGGTACTTATTGTTGTTTTTATTATTTTAAATTAGCAGTAAGAGTTGCGCAACTATACACAAACATTTCAAGATACAAATATACGAGTGTTATTTAGAAAATTCTTTTAATACAAAATGGGCCAAAAGTCACCATGAGGTTTAATTTTTTTATTTTATTTATAAAAATTTATTATTTTAAAAAATAAATATAAAAAGAAATAAATTGTAAGCCCTGTAATTACTTTTAGCTCAACCTGAAGTTATAAATTTGTTGATGATAACTGCCTTTTGTTACTAAAACATGTCCCAGCAAAAGAGCCAGACTCAAAATTGCCATAATTTTGTGAGTGAGTTGTTTAGTGAGTTTTCCCTGACATATGTCATTTATAGCCACTTATAGTCAATTAAAGATATTGGAGAAGTATTAAGTTTTAATTTTTTCAAAAAGAGTCTCCTGATTCATTAGCATAAATTTTGTTTAAAATTTTGTAATTCAACTCCTTACTGTTGCCTTATTTGGCGCATATTTGCGACCGAAAACTTTACGCAATTGTTAAACTGTTTTAGCAAAACTTTAACCTTTTTTCATGTGTTTTTACAAATATTAAATATTGTTCCCTTAAATACTTTTCCATATTCTTGAAAAGTGTAGTCTGTACGTGAAACTGTAAAACTAATCACAAATGATGGGACTCTTGTTAGGATACCCAATATTATAAGTTTGTTAATGAATTAGATTATTTTAAGTTTTCTTTTAAATTCTAAGCTGCTTTTTGCTTCCTTACCACATGTGTGTACTTTTATAAAGAAATCTCTTGGATAACATACCATAATAGTTGAATTTCTTTTACTATTAATATTTTTATTGTGTTAAATAGTCGCCACTTTGAAATACGCAATAGAAACAAAGTGTCATTATTAAACCATTTAGTTGGATATTTTTGGCAACATATGTCCGTAAGGACCTTTCATAAACACAACTTAACTATTATATATTTTAATATATTTAAAGGATTTCTATAACTTTCCAGCAACAAAATGTATCATTACATCAATTATAAGCTGACAAATAATGTAATACATTTTCATTTGCATTAAAGTAATCAAGAAACGATATATAATTTGTACTAAAAATAGAATAAAAGTCATTTTCCGCTCATAATTATATCTAATTCTTTGCTCGATTATATTTTTAAACATTTTTGCAAGGCATATTAATTCATCAGGTAATTGCAGTTCGGAGAGAATTTTTTTGTTTACATTTTTTATATATGAAGTTTGACATTTGAAATAAATGAGAGAGCAGAGAAAATTGTTTTTTATCCATAGACTTTGACAGCTGAAATTTAAAATAAGTGAAGAAAAAAATAATCAGCTGACGAAACAAGAATACCTGATGAATAAATGTGCCTTGCATTTTTGGTGGAATTATTTATAATCTGAGAACTTATGAGTATTTAAAAAAAAATAAAAAAAATTATTAGAAAATTTTGTGATTTTATTTTTTTATTTAAATTTAAATCAAACACTTTCTATCAACAATAAATATCGTGATTTCATAAAAATTTGTCAGGAAGAGATATTAAAAATTATCTTTAAGCTAAATTTTTTTCAAATTGTTTTTTTTTTTTAACAAAATTTTTAAACCTTGTTATAAACAAATTTGTTAATAGATAATTTTTCAAAAATATTTTTTTATATTAAAGTACCCTGAAGGAAATATCGATAGTACAACTGTATTGATTCACTAGTGACTTCTAATCAAATATACTGCAAAAGATTGCCTTGATAGACAAAGTAATAGAGACACTGGTCTATTACACTACAACGGCAAAATGGTGTTCATTACTCTGATTGATAAATAAAAATAGAATATAATTCATCAATTTGTTTAAGAGATTCATTTCTCTATATTGCAGAAAAACGGCGATAGTACTACTTTCCCAGCTATGATGTATTTACACGACATTCCATAAACAGAGGTAAAATTGTTGTAAGAATTGTATAAAAAATTAATGTAGTTAGAAATTATCAACAAAATGTTTACAACTACTACGACGTACAAGTATGAGCAAATATGAACGTGTATTGTAATAATAAATAAACAAACAAATATATTTGGTAAAAAAAACAAATAATTTTTGAAAGTTAATAAAACATTTATTAAGAGCGATTAATAAATGCCTTTCAATTTACTTTTTTTACATTTTTTCATATAAATGATGCCAGATGCAGGTGGTCCGTTTATGAGCTGTATTTTGGCATACTTTTTCTAGCATTTCGGCCTATATTTCATCAATGGCAACTGTAAGGTTGTCTAACCATGCTGTCATTGCGTCTGCTTTTTCCTTGTACACGAAAGAATTTACGTGTCATCATAAAAATTAATCTGGTGGGATCAAATCGCATGATCTTGGCGTCCAATGGACTGTATTGCAAGCCATGTGGCATGTGTCACAGTCTTGTTAAAAATATATGACATCGAGTCTAATTCTTCTATTTTAGGTACAAAAAGTCGATAATCATCACAAGCCCAATTATTGAATGATGAATATATATATATATATATATATATTGATGAATGAAAATATCGCGACCTTTATTGACACTAGTCGATACAGCAGCAATAATCTCATCGGTACGCACCAGAGTATAGAATAAAACCATTCACGTTTTCTACACAATTGTAAATTTGTTTCTTTTGCATTTCCTTTAATAACACAAAAAAAAATATAATTTGATATGTACGAACTCATTTTTCTTTCTTATTGCCTTTTTCACAATCTCTTTTTGTGATGCCGATATATAGGAACCAATGAAAAAAATAATAAAAAATTCATACCAATCGTTTAATATTCGTTGCTTTTGGGATTGTCATCAGGAATAAAATAGATGACATAATTGGCCCATAGTAAGGGTTGCCAATTAAAAATTTTCTGATTTAAACACAGCCAAATAAATATTTAAGACAACAAATTAAATTTAACACAAGATCATTGCTAAGTAAATATAAATTTTTATTTTTTTATTTATCTAAAAAGAACATTTAATTTGTGCAAAATAATGTTTGTAATTGATTAGAAAACATAAATAATTTCCATATTCGATTTGAGAGCTGAAAACGCCGTAATTAAAATAACTTTTGCTCTTTAAAATTATTAGCCAATAGGAACACAGGTTGCAGGAAGTTTGAGTACCATCATGAGTTACCATTTTGTTTTATATATGCAATTAAAAATTTTTGGCGAAAATTTTATCTTATATCTGATAGCTAGCAACCCTGACATTAAAGTCACTGGCATTTTGAAATTAATAGTCAATATAAACACAGCTTGAGTAATGTCATTGGCACGACATGTGCAGAAAACTTCTGTTTTGTGCACGGGAAGCCCTTATTATTATTATATCATTTTTGGGTTTACATTTGCAAAAGACATGCAATGCATGATTCGTTATCCGTTTTTCTGAATTGATGTATATTTTCAACAAAATACAGATTGATGAATTTATTTTCAATAAAAAGTGATAGTAGGACTGGTTCGATATAGGGTCACAATGGCTCAAATAGCGTGTTCGTTTTGTCGATTATAACTACCACAAAATTGACACATTTCTCACACAGCACGAATTTTAATTATAGGAATATTCATGTTGAAATGGCAAATCTAGCTAAGAATCTTGCTAAGTATTTTTTGCATTACAAATTGAAAAAATGTACACTAAAAGTCCAAATAGAAAAAAATTACTATTTGATCTAGGAATTGGTGTATGCGGTATTCGTTTAGTATGGTCACAAGTAACCTTAAAACTATTGACTAGGTATTCCTTATGAGATCATTTAGAGATATTGGAACTCATGATACACTACTGTATTTTAATAATTTGTATAAACACTTCTTTTTTATAAATTAAACTAATTTTAAACACACACATACTTACATAAGTATAAAGTTTCATTAAATTCGTAATGTTTTATTATAGAAAAAATCTGTTTACTTATCAAAGTTTTAGTACAAAGTATAGAAAAGCCTTATGAACAATGTCACTAAGAAGTCATAGAAACTATTGTCATCCTCCGCAGTAAGAACATGAACAATTTTTGTAAATATTTTATATAAAAAATATTATTTTTTTTTCTTTTGTCATAGAAAGAAAGTTTGTTTAACAAGTTCTTTAAAAAGAAAATCAAGCAAACTTCCATTTCAAAAGGAAAGTAAAACAAATAAGAATACTATATTCGGCCATGCCAATTCGTGTACATGGGTAGAGTTAATACATGGAAGTTTAGCCTATATTTCATATTTAATGTTATACGTCAATTTTCTTTATTATTTTGGACGCCATCTTTGATTTTTAATTTTTACATAGTTAGTAGTTGTATTCTATTTACTAGTCAAGCCATTTCATTTAATACCAATATTGATGGGGTTAAGAAAAAAATTATTCGCCATTTTGTTAAGAGAGCCGTATCAGATTTTAAGTTTTTCAAAGTTTACTGTTTTCTACTGGTCAAGTCCTTTCATTTTGTACCACTATTATGGTAGTTAAGGAGGCAAAGCTGTAATAGCTATTTTTGACATAAATATCCACCATTTTATTCCGGACGCCATCTTTGATTTTAACTTATTCATAGTTGACTATGGTCATGCCTTTTTGTCTTATACCATTATTGAGGTGTAGAAGTGCTAACATTTCAAAATTACTAAATTTTAACTATATATAAATTTATGGTGCAACCACCATTTAACAGTGGCAGCTCTCATGGATATTAAATGTTTTTTAAAGTGTACAAAGTTTATCTGTCAACCTATTTTATACTCATACTGACCAACTCTCGATTGTCTGGACGCTAAAAAAAACCCTAATTTTCGTTTGTAAGCATTTGTATTTTTATGCTTATATCTGCCTTATATCTCAGTTAGTTTAACCGATTTGTCAGTTTTTCCAAGATTACGAACTTATTTTAATATCTTTAACGTCTCCAAAAAATTATTTACGAGCTTTAGTAACTTGATATATTTAAAAAATATATATTTTTTTAAAAATTATTTTTGTCTATAATCGATTTGTCCAAATTTTTTTAACGAATAGCCCTAGCTGCATATAATATTTACAAATTGTAGCAAACTTGTCTATAAATTATCCTAGAGCTGAAAAAATTTTAAATTTTATAGGCGAAGTATGAAAAAAAACAGGGGCAGTCGTGGTTCATATCTCGAGAAGTTGTGGGGCTCTTGTGCTGGTTTTTAGTAGCGATGCATTCCTAGATGTTTCCAAAACACTGATATCACGTACAGATCTGTGTAAAATGTGGTTGCTTCAATCAACACACGAACAGATGGGCATTTAAAAATTTTACTGTAAATCATTTTTATTTTGGCTCAAGTTCATTTATTATATTATTTTAATTTTCTAGAACATTTTCTAAATTAAATTAATTTGTAATTATTTTAGAATCTTAAAAAACTATTTCGATATTAGCTTTCAAACATAACAATAATGTATTACGAGTATAAATGAATATGAACATGTTGGAAAAATGTCATTTGATAAGAAAAGGAAAAACACAATTTTTAAAATAAGTAATTTTAGAGAATATATATATACTTTGTGGGATCGAAAATTACAATTGTAGACAAAGCAATATAAAGATAAAATGTATAATGAAGAATATAATTTAAATATTTCCACAATGAAATAATTTATAAAAGGTTTTATTTATTTATTAAAAAAAACTTTTCGTTCTACCCCCGCATAATAGTAACTTTATAAAAGTACCGATTATAAAACAACAACAGCAGTACCACATCTATATCAAAGGCACTTGCACACAACATAACTGGAATCGAACAAACAAACAAACAAACGTTTGAATGAATGATTTAAGTTATAATAGAATCGAATTATAAATTATGGGGATATTTGAGGTCGTACTCGTACATTCAGTTTCTAACTTATCGTATTATGCCTATAAGAGGACAAATATTGTATCCCAAAATTAACATTAACATTGAGATTAAACAAAAACAAAGACCCTTTTTAAAACACATTGTATTTGAATTTAATTTGTCACACATTTTCTGTTTATGTAAACATATTGACGTTGAAACAAAACGAGGTTCTAATATTATAATTTTTATTATCCCTCTGGTTGTTTTAATATTCCATATTTGGAAGCCCTACTTTACACCCAGAAAAACATTTACAGTAAAAACTATTGTTTAAATTTAAAAACTATGAATTTATCATTCAAAACAACATCATCGTTATCATTAGCATCACAAAATTTATCAATCTAATTTATCTCTATTACATTTGTTTCGTGTATTTGTGTGCGTGTATGCCTGTGTCGTAACTCAAGTACTTAGACTTTAGTTTAAATTCAAATAAATAAATAAAAAAAAAAAACAGAAAATTATTATTTTATTTATTTAGTAATTTTTGATTGTTATTATATTTTTTTTTTCTGTTTATACTTCTTTTGTGTCTTTGTTGTTGTTGTTTATATGTACTTGTGTATTAAATTCAATTGAATAAATTCGCTTAAGTAAACAAATTGTCGTCAAATTGTAAGAAGAGAATGGAAATGATTGTTTAAACACTTGATTTTATTTATGTTAAAATAAAGATACAAAAAATAAAAAAATAAAAAATGGAAAAAAATCTCAGGAACAAAATTATGTCGCAATTTAAGAGGTTTAAAATGAAGTGGAGTAGATTTTTTTTAAATCTGTTCAAGTATTCATTTTTTAATCTTTTGGTTTAATAAAATTTATGATTTTTAAAGTTTTAACAAAAAAAAAACACAAGGTGTTTAAACAAACTTTTAAAAGCAAAGTGTATCTTAAAAGCTCTCTTGTTTTTGCTAATATTTTTTATATTACTGAATAAAAGAAGAAAAATACAAAAGTTTACCGGATTAGAACTAATACAATTATCTCACATACACCAGATTAATTTAAATATTAACAAAAATTATTTAAGCCTATTAAAAATCGTTTTTTTTCACCAATTTTCTTGATGTTTTGCTGCTTTTTTCTGTAGCATCATCAGGAAATTAATGGTTGTTTGCCAAGCCCGGCACGCTTTGCTACGCTCCTTAATGAATAAAAATGCATTCTTAATTTTAATTAAATATCAAGTGCAGGAAAAGTGACACTGCCCACTTTTCTAATCGCGAAACTGTAAAGTAATGACAGCTCAATATGTGTGCAAGGATTCAGAAAAATCGGTCCACTGCAAGTACCTCCAAATTATAAATTTGTTTATGGGCGTGGCCCTGCCCAAATCTCTAATCGCGAAACTGTATAGTAATGACAGCTCAATATGTGTGCAAAGTTCCAGAAAAATTGATCTAGTGCAAGTACCTAAAAATGATAACTTATTTTTTATGGGCGTGGCACTGCCCACTTTTCTAATTACGAAATTATATAATCATTAAAGTTCAATATGTGTGCAAAGTTTCAGAAAAATCAGTCAAGTGCAAGTAGCTGAAAAATTAATATTTTTTTTGTATGGGCGTATTTAATTTTTATGTTTATGTATATGGGCGTAGCCCTGCCCACTTTTTAATACCCATAAACACTCCCTAGAATGTGTTAAACAACTTGCCAAACTTTGAGTCCGATCGGCTTTACGGTGTCGGAGTCTATAGTTAACACACACACACACGCAGACAGAGTTTGACTTTTATATAAATAGATTGTGTAAAAAATTAAATTTAAAATAACAGCTTTTTAGAAAAAACTATTATCTTAGGCCAATTTTCGGCCCGATTTACCACCTAGTTTTTTTGAGGCTACCGTTCGGTATCCCTTCCTTCACTAACACGCCTTTCAGACTAGGCAAGTCACTTGTTGTGTTGTGTTTTTAGGCAAAAGGGGTAAGGTCGGGTTAAGAGGAAGAAACTTGCTCATTTTTGAGTACACACTTGCCTGTACTCGGCAAGTACGAGCAAGTTTTTGTTGAGAAACCAAAAACAAAAGAGTAATAAAAACAAACAAGAGTGCTATATTCGGCCGTGCCGAATCTTATATACCCTTCACAACGTGTAGTCATGCAATAACAGTAGTTTGTATCACCATTCATCCCATATGAAATACGTGCATACATATAAAAAACATACATATATAAAAACATCCCATTGTAATATTATACATTTAGTTTACTTATGTGCTTAAAAAAAAATAAATTAAAAGAAAAATTAAAAATAAAACAATAAAAATTTAAATAAAATATAAAATAAAAAAAATTTTTTGGCTCACTCTAACCAGTATACCACGTTTGTATGTATGTGTAGATAATTGATAATTGTAGAAATTTCAAACGGAATGACAAACCTAACTTGGGCAAGTCAGTTGCTGAGTCTGAACATGAAAGCAAGTTCAAAGAAAAATAAAAGAAAATAAAAAACTAACTTAAGCAAGTGACTTGCCTAGTCAGAAAGGGGTGTAAGTTTAGTGGCACAACCGGCTCTATACCTAAAAACGATTTCACAATGACGACTAGTAATTGTCGATAATTATTTGTAATTGCCATCGCCAGCATATCCTTCAAACTAAGATCTCCATCCACACTTATGGTGTGCTTGTCTGTAATCCCTAATCTTCTACTTGTCAGTTACAGGCACATTCTATTCATCATCATCGATCTGCATACTCCTCAGTAGTTATCTAGCTCATCGTACTACGATCAAAACCGAGTATCTGCCTAGCGCCTTGAACACCATACGAGCCTGTCTATAAGTGGTTCCCTCCATCCATCTTCGCCAGCTGATGGAGTTTACCTATGGAAAGGGGTTTGCCTGCACTAATCCATTACTCTGAGCAATTGTGGATTTTGGTCTACAGAATGTAGTTGCAGATCCCCTTTTCGCGAGTTTTTTTTTAGCAGATGCATTTCCAACTATTCCTACGTATCCCTTAACCCACATAAGCATTATCTAATTTGTAGAGGCTCACTCAAATATGAAATATGCAGCATAAACATTCCGCCCGATAGACGGACTCATTCTACTCCAGACTCAACATGCAGAATAGGTTCAACTTAAGTGAGTATACTCATTATTATTACTTTTGTTGTTATTCCTTTGATTTTTAAATAATAAAACCTTGTTTTAAAGGCTGGTTAAATTTTAAGGGCCGATGTTGATTTTGAACAAAACACAAATTATTTAGAAAAATATTGTCATTTCATTTTATTGTGATATTATTGGTATGGTTCAATTATGTATGGAACAAAATATCGGAGGCACACCTCTATCCGATGGTCCAAATTTTCAATGACAATGTTGATGTTCAATTGTTAGGCACGATGATGAGTCGAGGTTGACTGCTCTTTTGCCACACTTTCTCTGAAAACAGCAATGTTTTCCGTTCAACGAACTAAGAAGGCATTCACAAGATGTTTTCACATTTCATACTGACCTGTTTTGCTGAAATTTAAATGCTTTTTACATTTTTCCCGATTGTGGACGAATTTTAACGATTATGTTGAATAAAACAATCACGAAGTGCACGAAATGCATTTTGATTCGAACGCCCATTTTCATAATAAGCCTGAATAACTTTGACGCGTTGCTCGATTGTGTATCTTTTAATGGTTCAAATTGAATTAGTCTGAAATTCAGAAATGCCGAATGAAATGCGGAAAAAAACTTGACGTTTAAGTGTGATTCACATTCAACATCAGCTCTTAAAATTTAATCACCCTTTATTTTTATTTGCAACATAAGTTCTATTTAGTTGCTGTCTCAAACCGATCCATTAGTTTTTTTAAGCTAAACTCTAATATTGAATTATAAATAAACCATTATTAACATAACATTTTTACATTGTATTCCCAATGATATACATACATCATTAAAAAAATAAAAATAACAATCTCGTATTAACTTCATAATCAGTCCTTCTCGGTTAAAATCTTGAATTAAAACAAGTAACAGTGCTATATTCGGCCGTGCCGAATCTTATATACCCTTCACAACGTGTAGTCATGCAATAACAATTGTTTGTATCACTATTCATCTCATATAAAATACGTACATACATATGTATATAATTTTATCTTATTTTATTTAAGATATTATTTATATTTTATTATTTTTTTTTAAATTTTTTTTTTAAATTTTTTTACAAAAATTTTTAAAAAATTTTTTTAAATTTTTTTTTTAAATTTTTTTTTAATTTTTTTTGTAATTTTTTTTATTATTTTTTTTTTTATTTTTAATATATTTTTATACCCTTCACACAGTGAAAAAGGGTATATATAGGTTTGTCATTCCGTGTGAAATTTCTACAATTTTCATTTCCGACCCCATAAAGTATATATTTTCTGAAAGCTTATGAATAGAGGAGTCGATTAAGCCCTGACCGTCTGTCCGTCTGTCCGTCTGACCGTCTGTCCGTGTGTATGTTGAAATCAACTTTTTGAAGCCCCCCGACATAGGTTGGACCCGGGTAAGGTATTAAAATATCAGAAATATTCGGGAGTAGATCGGTATTGAAAATCAGAAACATCGGTACATAAACAACTGAGATATGAGCAAAAACCCACGACCACCTCGATTTTCTTTTCATAAAAACAACATTACAACAACAACATACATACATACAAACGTGTATACTGGTTAGAGAAAACGTGGCATCGAATCCCAGCTGAGGCAAAAAAATTTTTTTTTAAATTTTTTTAAAATTTTTTTTTTTAATTTTTTTTTTATTTTTTTTTTATTTTTTATTTAATATATTATATATATTTTTATTATTATTTTTTTTTATTTTTTTTTTTTTAATTTTTTTTTATTTTTTTTTTTGTTTTATATATATTATATATGTATATAATAATTTTTTTTTTTTAATTTTTTTTTTTAAATTTTTTTTTTATTTTTTATTTTTTTTTTTGTTTTTTTTTAACATACATACGTGAATTTACTGTTATTGCATGACTACACGTTGTGAAGGGTATATAAGATTCGGCACGGCCGAATATAGCGCTTTTACTTGTTTTTTTGTAATATTTTTTTTTTGGCATGTTTTTTGCATGTATGTATGTATGTATGTTGTTGTTGTAATTGTGTAAAAAAACGAGGTGGTCGTGGTTCTTTGCTCATATCTCAGAAAGTTATGGGGCGATTGTGCTGAATTTCAATAGCGATTCATTCCTGGATATTTCCAAGAGATTGATACCATATACAGATCTGAGGAACATATAGTTGCTTCTAAAAGTTGATTTCAACCAACACACGGACAGACGGGCAGACGGACAGACGGTCAGGGCTTAATCGACTCCTCTATTCATAAGCTTTCAGAAAATATATAATTTATGGGGTCGGAAATGAAAATTGTAGAAATTACAAACGGAATGACAAAGCTATATATATTCCCTTGTGCACCACAGGTGAAGGGTATAAAAATATATGATACAATTGATAATGGCTTCTTTAATTTTCTGTGTAAATTTTTAAAATTTCAAATTTAAGTGTGGCTATGAATTTAGTTAGAAACTGTAAATTGTAAATAGAACTGTAAAATTATTTTGAGTTATTTAACATTCTTTTTTTTCAGTTTAAAGTTCACAAGTAAATTTCATAACTCAAGGAACGCTTGCCAATGTTGTTTTTGTAACAGCTGTTACTATGAAAAAAATTAGTATTTTTCTCAGAATATTTCTACTTCTTACTATTTAAAACCTCCGCATCAAAAGATAAATAAGGCAGACAAATAAACAAGTTGTTGTAAAAACACACTTAGAAAAGCTTTAACTTGCTGCTTGTGGAAGAAGCAGAAAATTTTAAATTTCGCATTTTAGGCCTTACTGGTAAGAAAAAGACGAAACCAAAAATAATTACATTAAACAGAGAACGAATGTCCTTAAACTTATTAAATAAAACCAAACGAAGTGAAACGTTAAAATAAAAATTTAAAATTAACCAGAGACTGAAACAATAACAGTGACAAAACCTAAAAAACTAAACATTAACCAAGCAAAAAATTCTAGACAAAACAATGTCACTGTCTTTTTTAGAAAAATTAAACAGAAACAAACATGAAAGTTATAGTCAGTTAAGTCCGATCTTATTGTACCCCACACATATGTATGAAAATACGTATGTTTAATTATAATTACAATTCAGTCATTAGTATAAGCTCTATCGCAGTTGATTTTCAACAGTTTTTGGCAGTAGACAATAAAATCTGGGACCAATAAGAGATTGACCCATTACAAAATGTTATGACAAATTTTATCTAAATATTAAAATTTTTATGAGTTTTTTGAGTGCATTTAATAAATTATTTTGATACTGCACCACATTCCTGTAACATATTTATATATATTTTAAATTGTGTCTCGTCGCAATATGTTAAGTGGCATTTTTAACGCTAAAATAAGATTCAATTGTGGTCATTGGACCAACTTGTTTTGCATATGAAACATATTTCTTTCAAATTCCATTTAAAAATAAATATTTTTTAAAACAGCTGTAAAAGTTAAAGTTACACTCCAAGAGGGCGATTCTTTAGAAACTAGCTAAAATCATTAAGCTGTTGTAACTACATTCATTGTCTTTTTTGGTCTACTTAAAACTTAAAACGTAATAAAACTAACAAAATAAAATCTACGATTCTGAAATTTTGCAAATATGGCTTTTTCATCAAAAGACTTGTGACACTTTAACGCCCACCTCCCATTATACGCTTTATCTCAAATTCATATACTTTCTCTATTGACAATGGTTTTGAAAGTATAAGGGACTGTGTATTGAAATATTAGAAGCTACTACTACTTCAACGCCCACTTCTCACATAATTAACTGTGAATGAAATTAAATAGCTCATAACGGCAACAGATTTAGATGTATGGTGATGACATTTTGCATATATACATTTCTCTTCAATGTAATTCCAAAATATTAAGGTGACACGACCACTTTAACTCCCACCTCCCATATAACGCTTTACTTTAAATTTATATTATTTCTGTATGGATAAAAATTAAAAAAAAAAATATTGTGTAATGTATTATTTAAGTTAAATTCAAATATTAATTTTATAATTTTAAAAGTTAGAGGTGGCATGCCCACACAAATCTTATGTTATTTTTTTAGCTAGTTACAGTTAGTTGTTACTAGTTACTACAACATTGTAGTAGAAATAATGAGTAGAATCACTCCTAGTTTAGAAATACTTAAGGTTTCATTGTAAAGCCTGTAGTTCATGAAATGTAAAAAGACACATACGCATGTGGATGTGACGAAATTTTGACGTCATCATAAAGCATAAACGTATCCGCTTCGGCAACGTGTGTTTCATTTGCATTTTTGGACTAAAATACAATTCGTATAATATCAAAATCTTACCGCATACAGCCATTATGACTATTTTAAAAAATGTAACCAAAGTGCTGTACATTTTAGTGACGTCAGACCCACATGTGGCTTAAGAATAAATTTAAGACAATTATTTTATAGGAAATCGAAGTTACACAAACAAAGTAATACATATTTAAGTATAAAGAGATTCTTCCTTGGCGCTCACTGTTAATAATAAAATAATAAATTTTGTGCTATAGAAGTACACAAAATCGGTAGTAAGTATCAAAACTTCGGCACAGCCAAATAAAGTGCTCTTAGTGTTTTTTATTTTTTTAAATTTAGTGTTCACAGATAAGTGGATTAATTTCCAAATTTAAAATAGTATTTTCCTGATCCATCAATTGTTAGGCATAAGATGTCAACAATCTAATTATTGCTTTTTATAGGTACTTTTAATGACAAAGCATTAGAGACTTCATATCAAAATGTTATAGAATTTTCATTCAATAAAATCCTTTTAAAAATTAAGGGCTGTATTCATAAAAAATATTTTAGGTTTATTAAAGGCTTATTTGACAGATGTTGTAGAGAAATTTGTCAAATAAGCCTTTAATAAACCTAAAATATTTTTTATGAATACGGCCCTCAAAATTTTCAAAATAATTTTCAAATAATCAACCAGTTTCAAAATTTTTATATAAAAATATTTGTCTGGTGTTTTGTGATGACCGATTTTTTTACAATTATAGTAAAATTTGTTAAAACATCTTTTTCATATTAAACTAGAAAAGCCGGCGCACGTTGCTACGCCCCTTAATGAATAAATGCATTCTAAATTTATATTGAACATCAAGTGCAAAAAGCTAAAAATTATAACTTTTTTTAATGGGCGTGGCACTGCCCATTTTTTTAATCAAGAAATTGTATGGTCATGACAACTCAATATGTGTGGAAAGTTTCACAAAAATCGGTACAGAGCAAGTACCTCAAAATTATAAAATTGTTTATGGGCGTGGTCCTGCCCAATTTTCTAGTCACAAAATTATATAGTCATGATAGCTTAATATGTGTGTGCAAAGTTGCAGAAAAATCGATCTAGTGCAAGTAGCTAAAAATGATAACTTATTTCTTATGGGCGTGGCACTGTCCACTTTTCTAATCACGAAATTGTAAAATCATTACAATTCAATATGTCTGCAAAGTTTAACAAAAATCGGTTCAGAGCAAGTACCTCAAAATTATAACTTTTTTTATGGGCGTGGCATTGCCCACTTTTCTACTCACGAAATTGTTAAGTCATAACAGCTCACTATGTGTGCACAGTTTCGGAAAAATCGGTCCAGTGCAAGTACCTCAAAATAATAACTTTTTTTATGGGCGTGGCCCTGCCCACTTTTTTAGTCACGAAATTATAAAGTCATGACAGCTCAATATGTGTGCGAAATTTCAGAAAAATAAGTCCAGTGCAAGTACATCAATATTAAAACTTTTTTATGGGCGTGGCCCCGCCCACTTTATTCATCATGAAATTATTTAGTCATGACAGCTCGATATGTGTGCAAAGTTTCAGAAAAATCGGTCATGTGCAAGTAGCTTAAAATGATAACTAATTTTTTATGGGTGTGGCCCCGCCCACTTTTTCCCACCCATAAACACTCCCTGGTATGTGTACAACAACTTACCAAAGTTTGAGCCCGATCGGTTTTACAGTTTCGGAGTCTATAGCTAACACACACACACACAGAGTTTCACTTTTATATATATAGAAGATGTCTATCGGCGTATGAGTAATATTAATTCGTTAACAAGCTCATTGGAAGAAAAAGGTAAGTATTTTGATAAAACTTTTGCGTTAGTTCGGCAAATTGAACAAAATTTGGTGAGAATATTAATGCTAATTTAATGTGTAAGCCATTTTTTATAGGTTAATGCTACATAATATTCCAGTATAATTAAATGAAAAGTTAGGAGTATGCTTGCACATATATTTCAAAAATATGTTTACGACAGAATGGCTATTATCTACGTAGAATTACTACAATGAGGTCAGAATTTGTTCTCTAAAGTTGTGGAAAATAGTTTTCATTTTTTATTTCCCTAGCAAAAAGACATGTAAAAGAAATGGTAAATGCCTGAGTTCAACCCACGATGAAGCGGTTCAATTTAGGTGAAACATGCATGATTTTAACATTAACGTGTCATTGGAGAACATGTGTTTATATGAATATGTTAATAAAATTCACTTAATTCTAATAAGTGCATAGAACGCATTCATAGTAGATGAAAAGAAACGCATATTTCACGAGTTAGTAATTTCGGTTTACATGAATTGTTTAAGATATTTTTTCATGCATTTGCATGTGTTTTAAAGAATTATTTTTTTTTTATTTGGACAAGGAATCCTTCTTGCCTCCTATTGCATTTATCATGAAGTCATGAAAAATTTTATTCACATTGAACTAGTTCAAAATTTTTTTGCGGGGTCATAATAAATCCTTAAACCGATATTTTCAAAAAAAAAAGAATTTTTCTAAATTGTTTCATTCGAAAACATTGCCAAATTTTATTACTCAAAAATAATTCCTTCTATTTTTACCGGTTTTTGTCTTTTTTCATAAAAGTGCAAAATATAATACTTTTTATTTAAAAAAATCCAAAAGTAACACACACAATTTAACGAAACTAAGAGTTGTAGAACATAACGACACGAATCTAATGACTCTTCTACCATTTTCTTTTACCATAACATTCAATCCAAATTTTTTTTGTTCTTGTACTTCAGGTGAATAAGAAACAAGACACTCATGCAAAATAATAACAACAAAAGTAAAAGAAACTTAATAGTTAAATGCTTAATTGAAATTTAAATTTGCATAAAGTTATTGGGTTTCATTGGGATTTACGTTACTTTATGAATCGTCATGGTAACAACCAAGAAAAAAGCATTTGAATTTTATAAGCACCAAATGAAAAGAGATACATAAGAAATGTTCAGTTTTATTTTTAAATTATCAAACATTTAAAAATAAATAGAAAATTTTTGTAAAAGTGTCTAAACGTAGAAATCTCATTAACCTTTCTAAGGGGATTTCTGAATTTCAATCATCAATAACAAATAGTTTTTGCAGTAAAGTAGCTACGATTTGAATTACGAAAAATTAAATTCTTCCTTGAAACACTGGTAATAGAGAAATTAGAAAACTAGTTTTCAATTAAAACTTTTTATTAAAATAGTTTTTTAAGAAGTACCCCATGCAAGATGCTTAAACAATAAATTTTCAAATTGTCTAAAATGCACTAATATAATGCTTTGGAACTTTTGTTTTTGATACATAAATCATAAAACGGGGTATCACCCAATAATTGTTTTTGTATCTTCTGATAGAAGAGATACATATGTTTTTAAACGTTCAAAACCACCAAATTGTTCGATTTAATCAAATTATTGAATTAAACACCGAAAGGTGTTTTGTAGATACATGTTGGTAAGATAACGGTTAAAGATGTCTCTGTTTTTGTTGTTAAATATTTTTATTAATTTTTCATTAAACGATAATAAAATTCTGCTTTTAATGCATTTTTTAACTTTAAATATGAGCAAAGTACAATAAACCTGCCGGAAGGCTTCTGGTATTAACTTATGCAATATGCTTTGGACGTTCAAAGGTTAAACGTATATTATTTTTTATTTATTTTTTTTTTTTAATTGAAAAATACAACACCAGAAAATCAAGTCTTGTAACGTTTTTTTTTTTTTCAACTAGTGCTTATTTCGTGAATGGTAACACTTAGCTCATGTCTGATTTGACACATAATTAGTTTTATCCTTCCGCTAAACGAATATGGTTGTGTATACGCTTGAACAACGCTGGGAAATATTGCGACATTACTTTGGCCGATTTTGGCAAAAAAATCATTTTTTCAGATGAAATTCATTTTGATTTTGGCGGATATGTAAACAAGCAAAATTGTCGCATTTGGGGCACAGAAAACCCGCACGCATACATTGAAAAGCCGATACACCCAAAACGAGTCACTGTTTGGTGCGGATTTTGGTCCAGAGGTATAATTGGGCCATTTTTCTTCGAAAATGAGCTAGGAGTGGCCGTAGTCAATAGCGATCATTATCGGGCCATGTTGAACGAATTTTTGCTCACAAAAATTGAAGAGGAGGATATTGGCAACATTTGATTTAAACAGGATGGCGCTACGTGCCACACAGCCGAGACTACACTTTTGTATAGCATTTAAAAAAAAAAGTTATTTAGCGGACCCTTTATTACAGTGTAAGGTAGAGATATCAGTGTTTATTACTAACAGTTGGTTCCATAGACATATAGAATATGAAAATATAGTTCTCAGAAATTGCACTTTTTATATCAAATACTATAAATCCTGTTGCCTCTGTTCGATCTCGAAAAAGAAATTTTGTAGACAGGTTGTTTCCTTTATATTATTTTATGTAGCAATAAAAGCGTACGAAACTTCAATAAATTTTCAAAAGGTTATAGTATTAATTTGCTTTCTTTGCATACCTTAAAATGCTAAAATTTCTTCTGATTCCAAAGATATATCTGGCAAAATTGTTATAAGTTATATTAGGTCTACGTTTGCTTTCAGCATCACAACTAGAAACAAGTTTGCATCCATACAATAGGGTCGGCAATATTAATGTGTTGGCAAGTAGCATTCGAATGTGAGGTGGTGTATAATATTGTGTCATCCAAAGATTTCTTAACATAGCAAATACCTTGCCACAGTTTGTCCTATAGTGATCTTTTCAATCGAGTCCTTTATTAAAAATTACACCATGGTTTTTACATACATATATTTTTAAAAAGAGTCCATAAGTCTAAAATGCTGCTTCTAGTTTTTTTTAAATAACACAAGTCATATACAATATCTTTTATAAAAAAGCTTTATGACAATTTTCTATAAGTGTAGAATTTGAGCGAAAATGTTTTTGGGTAAGTCAAGGATTATTTATCAAGGTTACCTCGTCGCAACAATTTATCGAGAAGCAATATGTCAAAATTTGTCTTGAATTCATTATTGAATGTAGGGATGAAATATTAGATTTTTGTTTCGGTATTGAACAATTAGCTAATTAGACCTATGTACATGTGCCGTGGCTTTTTACATTTCGTGTAAACAGATCATAACAACCTTTTCATCCCTGATATACGCATTCGCCTTGACAGAAAATATTTACTAAACAATTTGCTTTGTTGTATCAATTCGCCTTGACTTGTATAAATATGCCTTGATGTAAGTGAAACGTTTATCGACATTGTATAATAAGAATAGAAATTGTCAAAGCAATGAATGGATAAGCAATGTTGTTAATGGTAAAGAGATAAATAGTTTATAAGTAAAAAAATTTTGAAATTTTTATCGTAATAAGAAAATTTAAACTTTCTTTTATTAGTTCAATGTTATATTCGGCCATACCGAATCATATAACACCCTTCACAGTCATGTATATAAGTATAGTCACCACATCACACAGACCCGAAATCTTGGCCAAAAATAGTTTTTTTTACTAACAAAAATAATGTTTTTGTTAATAACGTTCGATTAAAAACATATCAAATCAAATAACTGCATATTTGGTTTAAAAAAAAAAACAAAAACCAGCTGATTTGTGGTCAGTCAAAGTAGACATTTGCAATCAACGTGCTCAGTGCAGCATAAAAAGTGTAATTTTGATTCTTTTGGTTATTTTATCAGTTATTTAATAAAGAGAAGGAAATCCTGCATAATCTTGACAAAGCGTTTAATTCTAACTTAACCTCAAATAAATGACTTTTTCTATAAATATAAACTTCGCATAAGCTTTCGATAATGTAGGCCGCGGACTGCCGTGTTTTTCCTTGATGAAAAGTGTTTAGAATTCTAATTTAAGTTGTATTTTTTGCTTAAAATATAGTGAAATTTTTAATGTTTGGATTTGTGTAGAGAATAAAAACAAAAAAACTGATGCTGTTTAAAATTATTTTATAACTAAATAATAAAAAACAAAGGCATATGAGTTTTTTTCTCATATCTCAGTCGCTTAAGAGTCGAAATTTCTGATATTTTAATACCAAATTTTTCGAAAGTATTTTTGATAAATTGTTACTACGCACGTGCCCGTAGGATATATGAGGCTTAAAAAATTTGATTTCGACTTTCACACGCTCGGACATACCTAAATCGACTTCTCTATATATAAGGATTCCGTTGAAATTTAAAACGGAATGACAAACTTATATGCTCTCGTGTTAAGGGTATAAAAACAAAAAATGCTTTTTGCATTTTTGCTTTCTATTTTTTTCAGAAGTAAAAGCTATCTAGTTTCTTTTTAGAAATATTTTTTGTTATTTATTTTTTACTAGCTATTGTTTTATAACACCAAGAATGAATGAATCGATGGTAAAAAGAGCCTTACTCGGATAAATTTAACTTTACAGAAAAACGTAACACGAACTGCATTATCATAATGTAACTTCTTATGTAAAATGCTTGTAAAACTGTTATTTTTGATGTCATTGCGTTAAATTTTTGAGTCAAGGTGTATATGTGTGAAATGTTTTGAAATCACTGAAAACCTAATTTCGTGAAATATAAGAGTTAAGTTTTTTAGAGGGAATGTGCATTAAAAGATGGGCATGTCATCGAGATCGTTTCGCAAAAGAGAAGAGTATGGAAAGGCTTCCTTCAGATAGTGGTTATAAATAAATAAGTTCATGGCTGCTAATGCAAGCAAAAGAGTTGTTGCCAGTCTCTCTTCCGGACCAATTCGCTATCTAGGCTTCTTTATTTCACTGTGAGTTAACTGAAGCTTAAAAACCTGCTGTTCATTCAACTGTTTAATTTTTGTAAAAACTTTATAATTATATCCCGCTATAATATAGTCACGGTTTATGGGTCTAGCTCCCCATCATCTAATACGGCGTTTTTTTGTTTTTGCTTTTTTTTATAATTTTTCCACAAATTTAAAAAAACTTAAACAACAGTCGGCTAACCCAGCCTTTAACGCCTTTCTACTTGTGATTGTCGCTATGTATGTTCGCATTCAACGCGAATTCACATCAGGTGACAACATCCGGAGAATGAAAAATAAAACAAAAAAAGACGAATTGCTTGCCTAATTTTAATTAAAATTGTACTTAAGTAAACTTACAAGAACATTTTTAAATTAAATAAATATTTTAAATTTATTACATACCTACATACATACATACATTTTTGCAGGTTTATATCACAAATTTATGCTTTTTAAAACAGTTTTCACAATTTTCACAAATCAAAACCATTAGGACACACACAACAGGCATTTTACATTTTCTGAAGTAAAAACATTAAAATATTTTGTTAATTTTACCTATAACTTGTATTTTACTTATTTACCAATAAGGTATTGCACATATATTAGTATTTTCTACAACTTTTATTAAATTTCTCAACCAACTCACATAACAATAAATTTAAATGTAAGCAAAACTCTTCATTGTGCCGTTAAAAATAAAACGAACAAAAAACAATCAGCTGGCTTTATAACCATAGCTGCCAGATTTGACGATTTATCGTCATTTTGACGATTTTACGTGCTAAAAATTACATGTTGACGATTATGTTATATTTTTGACGATTTTCAAGAATTCAAGCATTTTTCATTACTTTTACATCAACCTTAAACTAAATAAAAATAATTTGTAACGGTTTTGTATGTTATTAATAATAGAATAGAATGAAAGAGATAAATCTATCATTATTTAATGTGTTTTTGTGTAAATAATTTTTCCACATTGTTCCTTTTTTTAACATTGTATATGCCACATTTTATCAACTGATACCTACAACACGAACAAATATAAATTTGGAAACGCGCTTAAAACAATTTTAATTTTTTAAATAAATTTATTTAAAAACAAGTGACAAATTAATATGCATAAATACTTTTAAAAAAATGGTAAGTTCTTTTTAATTATACATTAAAACCTTAAAAATCAAACATTATATTTTAAATAGAAAACCAAGATGATGAAAATTGTAGCAGCTCTACCTTTGTAAGTAGAAATTTCAACCATTTTTGAAACAAAACTTTGTAGTAGATAAAATGAAATTTTAATAGTCCAATAAGATGCAGCCAATTTATTATTTTTTGTATTTATTTTCCGAAATGAATTCTAAATTGTATTATATTTAGTCATGTTCTTAACTTAAAAGGGCGTAATAAAACCACTGGTCTCTCTAAATTTAAAAAGTGGTGATGTTTTTATGACGATCTGCGTAAACCATTTAACGATTTTTACCATTTTTTTCCCCAAATTAGACGATTTTACCCCTATTTTATCTGGCAGCTATGTTCATAACATCACTTGATGTGAATTCGCCTTGTTTGCATTGTACAAGAAAACCAGGTACGAGCTTACCTACAATAAAAGCAAAAATACAAAAACAACGGCCAAATTATTTGTCAAAAACTCCAAACTGTCGCCACATTTTTATATTTTTCTATAACATACATATGTAAGTCAGGGATGGAAATTTAAAGTTTTTTGTGGTATCAAACTTTTTTTTTTAATATTTTATTAAGAGTGCTTAAAATTGTTTTTTAAAATAAAATTATTAAATTTTTATGTATAAGTGCAGATTCGAAGTACTACCTTACTTTAATATATAAAATATTATTAATTACAGTACGATCGAATTAACTTTTGCCTCTGGAGATATTTATGAAAAATTTAGGACAAATTGGTTACTAATCGGCAAAATTTTAGACAATAAATATTTGAAAAAAATATATATTTTTTTAAATACATAAAATTTTGTTAAACTCCCAAATAATTTTTTAACTTGCTTAAGATACCAAATTATAAGCCGTAATCTTTTAAATTATTTCTAAGAAAATCTAACCAATTGGTTTGACACCAACTGAGATATAAGCACCATAGTACAACTGCTTCGGTTTTTTCCAAAATTTACAAACGAAAGTCGATTTTTTTCAGTTTCTATACAACCTAGAGAGCAAATTTGGGGATCAACTGAAAGGGCTTATTATCTATATAAAGAAAATCAAAATCGCGTCCTCTACATAGTAATATAGTAATTACGGCTTTGTCCACTTTAACCGCTACAATATTGATATCAAATTAAAGGTCTTAACAAGTTCAATGTAATAAGCTATTAAAAAGAGAAAATCCAAGATGGCGTCTGAAACAAAAAGGCGGAACAAATTTTTTAACCCCTGCTAGAATACAGTTAACTGTATAAAACTCAAAATGAAATATGGCATCGGAAATAAAGAAAATTGCATATTACATTATCTCTAAAATATAGGCTTACAAATTATACTTAATATTTTTTTTATATTACTTTTATAAAAATATATGTGTCATTGCACTCCCAAAAATGGTATTCTTACGTCAATCCTAACAGCTGATAAACAACTGTGCTTATAAATTCAATCATAATTTCGATTAGGACTGTTTAAGAACTTGCGCGTCATTACTATTATTGTTAAGGGGCAATCAGGTTGCCCTTTTTATTTGATTTCGACTGTGTATCGAGTAACTGAGCATTGATACAGTTTCCAGACTATTCTATAGTCTCTGGTAAGAGCTAATAACTAACATGTATTATAGTGGTACGATTGAATTATTAAGATATCAATGAAATAAAAAAATAACTGTTTAAATTAATTATAAATATAAAATAATTATACATATAAAATTAACTACGTTTAATGCTCTAAACACATAGACGACAGCAGACAGCAAGCAGCAATATGTCAAAAATAAAATCCATGTGTTTAAATGAAAACGATTATTTTGACGGCAGCACAGCAGCACGACTGCACAACACCATTTGCTGCTGCTGCCAACTTAGGCTATTTTCTATTTTGACGGGCAGCAAGAACAAATATAGTGTTGCCATTATATATATTAAATTGGAAAAAAAGAAAAAAAACTTATTTTTGATATTAAACATAAAAGAACATTACAAAAATACAATAAAGAAATAAGTGTATGTGTTTTTATAGTTTTTCGTGATATTATTAAATTTTTTTATCAATGACTTTAATATTATTCATTATAAAATATATATGCGGCATCCCTGAAATTTGTATTGCTAAAATGCACATCAGCTGATTATTATGTTGTTGCTGTCTTCAAAATAATTGTGAAGCTGACTTCAGAGCAGCATTTGAAGTTGGCAGCATTTGAAGCCTTGAAGTTGTGAAGTCTGCTGGCGTCTATGTGTTTAGAGCTTAAGATTTGAAGAAAGAATTTAATTTTTGTTACACGGTGAAAAGCAAACACTAGGAGAAGCGTAACACTATTTCCATTTATGGTAATATACAGAAAACAAATTAAATTAAATATAAACACACCGGTTTCAACTTTTAATATCGTATCTTAATATAATTTTCGTGTGAATTGACAAACATAAGTTGAATAAATGCATTTATCATTTATTTATGTTTGTATGTATGTATGTAATTAGAATAAACTTATTAAGTTTTCAATACATAACGCCTAAAATTATGCGTCATATTTTATAAATTACAAAATATTAAATAATATTAATTTATTTTGTATGTACCTATATAAATATAAAAATTTTAGTGCTACGATTAAAATCTGTTATTTAAACAAGCAAAGAATTACGGACTCTTATTACATTAATCGGCCTTTAAGTTAAAGTTTTCTTTGAGAACTGTTGTTTGTTTTACAATATAAACAATTACTGTTTCGATTAAAGTCGGATGTTTCTTTCTCTCTGTTGAATTTCTTTTTATAACCGAAAACTAAACTGTTATTTTTATGTGGCTGTCGAAGTTGTTACTAAAAGTATCTAAGAATGTGTGAGTTATTGGTCACTCGTTAAGAGTAGAGAAATGCTTTGATTATGGTTGCTACGACGTCACTGTATACGTCTACGTCTGATGATGCTAATAGTGATTTTGATTTTAAAACTGAATGCTTTACTGATTGTTTGGCTTTTTCATTGAGATTTTGTTACAATGTATTGGTGTATTTGTTATTATTGTTGTTGCTGTTTGACAGATTCGCAATTTGGGAGCGGCACCCAGTTCGGTAGTAAATGAAAAAGTTGAAGAAGCAGAAAACAAACAAAAAAACACTTGATAAAACATATATTTCTTAAACATTATTTTTTAAATAAACACAATAACATATACATATTAATTTTTATTATATTCAACAATTTGTTATAAACTAATTTAAAGTTGTAAAAATTAATTTTTTATACCTATTCCACTTTTTTATTATAACAAGATTATGTGGATTTTCATTGAATATTTTTCACAATTTTCCTAGAAGAGGAATTAAATGGTATATTAAAACCAAGAAGAAGCAAAAAACAGACACAATTTTACACACATGTACTTGCTGTTACGTATAAACACATCCATGCAAGGGTTGGTCGGCAGAAATCTACTGCTTTTGATTTCGATTTCAATACAATCACACACACCCATGCAAAACGAAAATTTTCCAACTCAAACATACACACACACTCACTCGACAATACACGGTTTTTCTTTTTAAGTTTTGAGGTGACGGCGGGGAGCTTTTTTTATACTAGAAAATTACAACGTTTAACGGGGCGTTGGTGGTTGGCGGATGCTAAATTTTTTTCTATCTTTTTTCTTGTTTTATTTGTTTTATCAACTTCTGCAATTTTTTTTTTTTTTTTCTAAATTTTATTTAATAAAATTATTTTCTTTTTTCGATTGCTAAAATTTTATTACAAAAAGGCATGCAAATTATTTTCTTAATTTATTTTTTGGTTATTATTCCATTCACACATTTGCTTCACTTTGTAAAAAAACAAAAAACAAACAGTTATTTTTACACCCAAAAATTAGTTAAGAAAATGTTTTTCTATATTTTAGACAATTTTTTCTAACACAACCTTCACTATCGCTCACGAGTTTCAAACTGAAGCTGCAGCAAAATGTAATACTACCATCAAATAGACCAAGGACTTTGTGTGGTAAAAGAAAGAGCTTTCTTTTTGTTTGTTTTAATTACAACAGAAAAACAACAAACAAACAAGTGAAAATTTAAGAGAAAATACAGAAATCAGGATATATTAAAAACAAATAATTCACAAACTTATAATATATAATCTTAACTTTAATCTATTTTATACTTATATTTTTAATTACAAGACAAAATAAAATATAAAAATATTTGAAATAAACTACATATAAGGCTATAAAAACATTATACATTTATTTTAAATATCGTACCTCAAAGTATGCTACAGATTTATACAAAATAAAAGTAGCACTGCCTAACCAATTTAACAACCGTGAAAAATGCTGCCATATAGAGTAGCAATTATGGGTAATGCAGTTAAAAAATATAAAAAAATTACCTTACATTAACAACTTCCACATTAGAAACAATTGAAACTTATAACGGTTTATATATATGTATATAATTATTTGTAAACAATATAACTATATTGCAATTTCTACTCTGCGTATAAGTAATAAATCGTTGCTTAAATGCGCCTTTTAACAAATTAGAATCTGATCATCACACATTATATTAAAAACTTTTGTACATATATTCAACTTATTTCTGTTTAAATAATATCATGATATTAGCTTTTTATACCCTTCACACAGTGAACAAGTAAAAGCGCTATATTCGGCCGTGCCGAATCTTATATACCCTTCACAACGTGTAGTCATGCAATAACAGTAAATTCACGTATGTATGTTAAAAAAAACAAAAAAAAAATAAAAAAAAAATTAAAAAAAAAAAATTTTAAAAAAAAATTAAAAAAAAAAAAATTATTATATACATATATAATATATATAAAACAAAAAAAAATAAAAAAAAAATTAAAAAAAAAAAAATAAAAAAAAATAATAATAAAAATATATATAATATATTAAATAAAAAATAAAAAAAAAAATAAAAAAAAAATTAAAAAAAAAAATTTTAAAAAAATTTAAAAAAAAATTTTTTTGCCTCAGCTGGGATTCGACGCCACGTTTTCTCTAACCAGTATACACGTTTGTATGTATGTATGTTGTTGTTGTAATGTTGTTTTTATGAAAAGAAAATCGAGGTGGTCGTGGGTTTTTGCTCATATCTCAGTTGTTTATGTACCGATGTTTCTGATTTTCAATACCGATCTACTCCCGAATATTTCTGATATTTTAATACCTTACCCGGGTCCAACCTATGTCGGGGGGCTTCAAAAAGTTGATTTCAACATACACACGGACAGACGGTCAGACGGACAGACGGACAGACGGTCAGGGCTTAATCGACTCCTCTATTCATAAGCTTTCAGAAAATATATACTTTATGGGGTCGGAAATGAAAATTGTAGAAATTTCACACGGAATGACAAACCTATATATACCCTTTTTCACTGTGTGAAGGGTATAAAATATGAGGTGAGGTATTAAGATATCAGAAATATTCGGGAGTAGATCGCTATTGAAAATCAGAAACATCGGTACATAAACAACTGAGATATGAGCAAAAACCCACGACCACCTCGATTTTTTTTTCACAAAAACAACATTACAACAACAACATACATACATACAAACGTGTATACTGGTTAGAGAAAACGTGGCATCGAATCCCAGCTGAGCCAAAAAAAATTTTTTTTTATATATTAAAAATTTTTTTTAAAATTTTTTTTTTTAAATTTTTTTTTATTTTTTATTTAATATATTATTTATATTTTTATTATTTTTTTTTAATTTTTTTTTTTTTATTTTTTTTTTGTTTTACATTAATTATATATATTTTAATAATTTTTTTAAAAATTTTTTTTTTTTTTAATTTTTTTTTTTAAATTTTTTTTTTAAATTTTTTTCTTAAATTTTTTTTTTTATTTTTTTTTTAACATACATACGTAAATTTATAATTTTACAATGGGATGTTTTTTATATATGTATATTTTTTATATGTATGTACGTATTTCATATGAGATGAATGGTTATACAAACTACTGTTATTGCATGACTACACGTTGTGAAGGGTATATAAGATTCGGCACGGCCGAATATAGCGCTCTTACTTGTTAACTTTCCAGATGATATACAAAATTAGATAAATTATGGTCTAAGGTAAGCAAGCGGGAAAACTATGTTTTATTTTTATAATACGAACATTACTAAATTAGTTACACAATTCAAAGAGATATTTCAGGATTGCATTGATAGCAGAATAGATAATATTATGAACTGGTTTCAATTAAAATTAAAAAGGTGATACAACTTATATTGCTCATTACACTTATAAACGTTTTTACATGTATTTAAAAATAATTTTTATTGCTTTTATTTATTACATCTAAAAGTCTCCCTGAAAATCTTGTTTCTATTTAATACGTATACTTTGTGCCTTTTTAGCAGTGTGTGATTCCTAAAATAATAAGGCCTACCAAGCTGAAATTGTAGTTATAAGTTGCGTCTGACAATTGTACTATTTTATATTAATATTTTAACTATTCGGTATTTTTATTTTGCTTAATATTTTAAAGATAATATTGAAAAAACTGGCAATACTTGTAATTCGAACTATGCTCAACAAGTATTTATTTGTATGACTTCAAATGAAGAAATTTTTTTAAACTCATACTACTTTGGCTATATCGAAATTTAAAAACATTTCGCACAGCTTGTACCATCATGTACATATGTATATACATATATAAGTATATGTAAATATACATACATCAGCGACTAAAAGTGTGTAGTAGAGCATGGAAACTGAAAATTATTAATTAAATATAATTAATCTATTCACAAGAAATCCTGTCATATTGTCTCAATTTCAAAATGTTCAAATGTTTATAATAAATGAGAAGTTTTTATTGTCATAAAATATACAAATTAACCTTTTTAAGATTTAAACATGGTAATACAACACTTAGGACATTTCGTGAATTTACCAAATATGTAATTTTTATTAAATAATCTTATTTTAACTATATTTCCACTATTTTTTCTTAATTGTTTTTCTCAATTCATCTGGCATCACTGACACTGGTTGACAATTATTAGTTTTGTTTACTTTGTGAGTTCTTTCTTTAAAAAAAAAAAAAAAACTTCAGCAGAAAAGAAAATGACAATCAAAACAAAAACTATGAAATTTTATTTCAATTTTTTAGCAAAAATAATTTGCCAACAATAGTAAAACAGAATTAAATTCAAGGTGGTTAGTTGTGTAGTGTTTTTTGCTGTCACTGAGCGAGAAGCTTATTGAATGTTTAGCTTTCAAATTTCTTAATTGTAGCAGTGATTTGCGTTTTCCATTGTTGTTTTACAACAATTTTGCAACAGTGGCAGCCGTACCAGCTTCATATAAATCAAAATTTGTACGAAAAACGCACACAAAACAGATATTTACATAACATTTTATTTCTTTGAAAAGATTCTGCGAACAGGTAAAATAAATAAATCAACTAAAGATAAAAAATAAAAACTTTCTAACTCCGTAGTACGTGTCAAGTTTTGCTTGAAAATAAATACTTTCAAAGGGTCAATAGATCAATAAATAAAAAAAACGTGTTGCTTTTCAAAACAAGCTTGTGCTTATTGTTTTTATATACCTATAATTAAAAATTATTATTTAACAAATCTCCTCTTTGGTTGTAAGCAAACTATCAAAATGTCACAAAAACGCGCTGCTGGCTTGGTTGGAAAATTTTTTGAAAATCTCAAAAGCAAGGAATTTCGGGAATATTTAATGAGGTTTGTCCAAAATGCTGGTCTGTATATTTTAAAAATTATACATTTTTTTTATTTTGCAGTACACATTTTTGGGGTCCAGTGGCTAATTGGGGTATACCTATTGCTGCTTTAGCTGATATTAAAAAAGATCCGAAATTTATCTCAGGTCGCATGACTTTGGGTAAGCATAAATGGGTATTTTGTATAGAGTTTTAAATAATGAAAAGGAATTTCGCCTTTTGTTTTTCTTAGTTAAATAAGTAAATTTTTTTTAAAAAGTGTTTTGTTTTTAAATTTTCTATGTAAATATGTTTTTACAAAAACGTTTCAGAAAATAATATTCATTTAATACATACGAATTAATTAAAATATAAAGAAAAACTGTGTAAAGGTATGCACGTATGCACATATAAACTTATGCATATCGCTACCTGAAATGAAAGAAGCACTTACATTTTTATAAATTTAAAATTTGCTTATATTACTTTTTTCAAAAAGTTTTAAATAATATCCGTTTTTTGTAGTTTTTTTTAAGTCACCGAAAACAAAACAAATTTATTTAACTTTGCCCTATTGAGCAAAAAAACATTTCTTAAATTAAACAAATAAATTTCGACCATCATTTATTACAGTTTTATGTTTAAAATTTACTGATTGGTATTCTTTTTGTTAATATTTAAAAAGGAGATTGATTTAAAATGGTTCTCATTAATTGAATTAATATATTAGCGTATGTGTTACAGAAAACTTTTAATGCATTTCTCCATATGAATTTTAAAAAGGTTACAAAGTTTATTATTTATGTATTAATAAAATACTAGTGGTATAAAGTTTTCTTCATTACCTTAATATATATATGTATGTATTTTAGATGCATGTGTATATTTTCAAAATTTTCTCTGTTTACAGAACAAATTATAGGTATAAAGTCTACATTTATATTTGTAAAAAAAGAATATATTTTTTTATATGCATACATAAAAAAAACTACAAAAAAAAATACTCAATATCTGAATAGTTTAATATAATTTATAATTTTTGAAAAAAGCTTAAGATTTTGTGTTAAAAAACTATTGCCTATTTCATAAAAACTATCTTAGGTTTAAAAACTGATTATCTATAAAAATTTGTTTAATAAACGTTTTCTAAACCAATAAAAATTTTTACGAAAAATACTGCTAGTCTAAATAATCGTATTTTCACACTTACTATCTCATACAAATATTTTCTAAGTCAATTTAAACCAACTGATAAGGTATATTTTTTTAGACAAAATTGTTTTTACATGTCATATTAAATATTTAAAAAAAGAATATGACGCGATAATAATAAAATGCTGTTTTTTAAAAACATTTAGTTATATATTTTTTACATATGATTACATGTATGGGATATGAATTTTCTTTTATTAATTTTTTTTTAAAGCTTAATCAAATTAAAAAATATATATATTAATAGTACAATGAAATTGTCATATGGTGTAAGTTTTTTGGAGTTCATAAAATTTACAAAATTTAAAACATATATTTTTTCAAGTTCATTTGCGGCGAATCCTAATGTCAAAAACACCATACACAAAAAGCAGTTCATGTGAATAAAATGTGGAAAAAATAAATCAGAGTTTACTTTTTTGAACAAATATAACACCATTTTGTATTTAGCAACGTTTATTAGATGTAGACCAATTAATTTTTTGCTTTTGGAAACTTTAAAAATTTTGTCATCAGAAAAAATTTGTCATAAAAAAACAAGTAAGAGTGCTATATTCGGCCATGCCGAATCTTATATACCCTTCACAACGTGCCTTCACGCAATAACAATAGTTTGTATCATCATTAACCTCATATGAAATACGTACATACATATAAAAACATACATATATAAAAACATTCCATTGTAAAATAATAAATTTACGTATGTGTGTCAAAAAAAAACATTAAAAAAATTTAAAAAAATTTAAAAAAAAATAAAACAAACAAAAATAAAAAAAGATATAAAAAAAATTAAAAAAAAAATAAAAAAAATAATAAAAATATAAAGAGTAATATATAAAATAAAAAATGAATAAAATTTTTTGTTTGGGCTCAGCTGGGGTTTGATGCCAAGTTTACTCTAACCAGTATACCACATCTGTATATATGTATGTTGTTGTTGTTGTATGTTGTTTTTGTGTTAAAAAAACGAGGTGGCCGTGGGTTTTTGCTCATATCTCAGTTGTTTATGTACCGATGTTTCTGATTTTCAATACCGATCTACTCCCGAATATTTCTGATATTTTAATATCACACCCGGGCCCAGGCGATGTCGGGGGGCTTTAAAAAGTTGATTTCAACATACACACGGACAGACGGATCGACTTCCCTATTCATAAGCCTTCAGAAATTATATACTTTATGGGGTGGTCGGAAATGAAGGTGTGAAGGGTATAAAAAAAATAATTCACGATAAGCGTGAAATTTGTTCAGGGAAATTGCTTACGATTCAATAATTGATGATATAATTTAAAAACATTTAAAAGTTTAGTTGGTAATTGCAAAAGTATTGTATAGCACAAAGTCAATGATGTCCCATATCGACCTCTGTGCGCAAAATTATCGTATGTTACGTTTTTTTAGAAATCGACTTTCTTATTCAAATTAGTTCTACATTCATTACTCCATCTGCTGATAAAATATTATAGCGATAACTGTTTTTGTTATGGAGATAATACTGCATACATTTTATCGTATGTAGCAGTGTTATTTACTTACACTTAAAAAAAATTTGTTATGAGCATTTAGCTTTCTCTACTTTTAAAGAACAATTCAATTTATTTTTCTGAACTTGTTCTTGTAAATTAAAAATTAACGATTGAATTCAGAGAATTTTCAACTTATATGCTGTTTGGATTTATTAAGTTTATATCGTATCATCAACACTCAATTCGTCTCCACACTCGTGTTTTTTTTAAACGTAAATTGGGATTACCAATTTTATTTTTTCAGCTCTGTTGTCTTATGTTAAGAACGTTTCGTTGCTTGCATTTAGCAAATTAGTTTTTAAGAATGAATATCGTTGATCACAGGTAGAAAGGCGCTAACTCGAACAATTGTAACTTGACAGGAGAAGGCAAAAAAAAACTGTATTATCCTAATTTAAATTATTGTGTAAAATTGTTATTTTTGATAGTATTGCCTTAAATTTTTGTGTCGAGGTGTATTTGTGTGATATGTATTGGATTTAATGAAAAACTCAATTTCGGAAAAATACGAGTTAAGGCCTTTCTACTTGTGATTATCGGTATGTATGTTCGCATTCAAGGCAAATTCACATCCGGTGACAACATCAAAACAAAAAACAGAAAAAGATACGGAGCATGTAAAAAAAACAAATTGTTTGCCTAATTTTAATTAAAATTTTACTCATGTAAACTTACAAGAACATTTTTAAATTAAATAAATATTTTAAATTTATTACATACCTACATACATACATTTCTGCAGGTTTATATCACAAATTTATGCTTTTTAAAACAGTTTTCACAATTTTCACAAATCAAAACCATTTGGACACACACAACAGGCATTTTACATTTTCTGAAGTAAAAACATTAAAATATTTTGTTAATTTTAACTATAACTTGTATTTAACTTATTTACCAATAAGGTATTGTACGAATATTAGTAATTTTTCACAACTTTAATACAAATTTTTTAACCAACGCACATAAAACTTAATTTAAATATAAACAAACTTCTACATTGTGCCGTTAAAAAAAACGAACAAAAAGCAATCAGCTGGCTTCTTAATATCACTTGATGTGAATTCGCCTTGTTCGCATTGTGCAAGAAAACCCGGTTAGCTCGTCCCTACAATAAATACAAAAACAACAGCCAAATTATTTGTAAAATACACCTTTCTACTTGTGACCATTGAAATGTTTGTATATATTTAATAAGTTATAGAAATTATATTTTTTTTATTTTAAATTAAAGATTATATTTCTTTCTTTCCAGCTCTTACCCTTTACTCGTTCGTATTTATGCGCTTCGCTTGGAAGGTACAGCCTAGAAATATGCTATTGTTTGCCTGCCATTTGACCAATTCAACAGCGCAGTCAGTACAGGGTGTACGTTTTATCAACCACAATTATTTGTCTAGTAACAAGGATAAGCAACAACAAACTGCCAAAGTTTAAGAAATGACACAAAAAACAAAAAAGACACAAACTAATGTTTTGTGAAAACATTGAATATGTAGAAAAAACATCTAGTTTAATTTGTAATTCTTTAAAACAAGCAGTAAATGTTATAGTTTTACTTCTTTTATCCATAATTCATTTTTAACAAGGGTTTATAAAAAAATTTATATCAACATTTTGTTTTATGAAACGTTTTTAAAACATTTGTTAAAATCCTATCGTTATAATGTTATCATATCCTAAAGGTCATATTGTTACAATTTTGAAAAATATTTTAAAAATATTGTATGATTAATTCAAGGCACATTTATTTATCAGGTAGTCTTGTTTCGTCAGCTGATTATTTTTTTCTTCACTTATTTTAAATTTCAGCTGTCAAAGTCTATAGATAAAAAACAAATTTCTCTGCTCTCTCATTTATTTCAAATGTCAAACTTCATACATAAAAAATATAAAAAAAAAATTCTCTCCTAACTGCAATTACCTGATGAATTAATATGCCTTGGATTTATTGTTAAAACTTTGAGCCATTTTCAATTTTTGAAAAAGTTATAACAATATGAGGACAATACGACATGAATTGTAAATAAAACAAATTTATGGCCTTTATTAATGTTGTTCATTTTCGTAATTTTTTTTTAACCCATAACAATCACCTACATATTTACATATACAAATACAAATCAAATGTTATTTTAGTTAAATGTTCTACATAAATAGTAGTTGAAAACATAAAATGTAAAAACATTAACTTTTTATTGGTATGATTGTTGTTATTAAAACATGAGCAAAATTATATTTTCAAAAATATCAAATTAAATACACGCAATCTCACCAATTGGTTAAAAAAATATATCATTTTAAATGTAAATTGTTTTGAAAACAAAAACATGTATAAAATTAAGTTTTTTTTTTTAATTTTTTAATTATGAAGTGTTTAAAGATAAAAGAACTAGTCTAACTGGTGCAAAGTTTTAGTTTAAACATTAAAAAAAATATATATAGTGGGCCAATTCAAAGTAGACTCTCATATTGTACTATGTCATATAATTCATATTAATATGACTAGTGACTTTGAACACCTTTTGTTAACAAATTATGTATTTAATACAAGAAAGAAGAGAAAGAGATGACGCTGTTAAAAATTGTATGTATACAAGAAAGAAGAAAATATAAAATATTCTCTCTGAGAGGTGAGAAGCGAAGAAATTCTCTCTGAGAGACAGTATGGTGAAAAGTATAACATAAACAATTTCTTATACATAGGAAACAAATGTGTAAAGTCATATTATTTTTTTTGTATGGAAATTACTAACAAAAATTTTAAGCATGCATAAAATAATATGAAATAGTACAAATACGACTGATATGCAACCACTTTGAATTGGCCCAGTATATTTTAAAGCAAATTATTTGCACAACATATTTAATACGTTATGTACGCGAGTACTATTTTAAGTGCCATTTTCAAATCAAAGATCAAAGCAAATAAAAAGGAAAATTAAAAAAATATTAAAGTCGGTTGTTTTTATTTATTTTTCTAATTGTAACGAAAAAAAATTGGCTGAGCACTTTCTATTATTCAATATATTTGTAATTTTCTTGCCTTTTTATATTTTTCGTTATATCTTCCGCCAATCTTGAAGTATGATTTTTAGGTACTTTCATCTCTAGATATTCAAGGTTAAAGGTATCAACAAAGATTATATCGTCGGCTTAATATGCGAAACTGCTAAATCCAATTTTAAAGAAATGGAGATTTTGATGCCGTGTGGTAGAGACAGATACGCCTCGTTGACCAGCAGGTAGTTTTTCTTCAAATTTCGAAACAAATTTGTAAGAAAAACTGCTAAATCCAGTACATTTTTAGTTTAGTGTTTGTACTCACTCAATTATTTTAACTCAATTAATACGATTTTTATTTTTGTAGATTGTAGTCATACATAAAGAATACCATAAAATAAATCGACTATATTTTTGGTATTCCTCTCCAGCTACAAATATGAAAAATAAGAAGTTTTTTGTCTCTCCTGTAAAATTTGCTGAAAGTGAGTTAGCAGGTTTGCATATTAAGCCGGCGATATGTTTTGGAATGACTCTTAGACGACTAAGCTGCGCTGAGTTTGAAACGACAAAAGGGGCATGAAATATATGAAATCAAAAAGTTTTTGATTTTCTATGATTTTGACAGCCGATGAGATAATTCATCGAGTTGTAAAAAAATTTAAGATTTTTTGAAGAAAATATGAAATTTTTTCGATAATAAAAAGTGTTTTTACTGCAGAGCTGGAATTGCGAGCCATCTTTAATAAATACATAAATATATTTATAAGGTTGTAAGACTAGTAATCAATTTTTTTAATATCCTGCAGATTTTGAAATACTGTGTTTTTAGAAAATACATGTGGTTCGTTTAATGAATTTTCAAGACTTGCTTGAGAATTGTCGTTTTGGGACAAGAAAGTTAAGTTAATTGCATGGGACTTTTTACGGTTTTTAAAGGTTTACAATATATTTTTTTTATAGATAAACGAATAAATATTTTACATTGATTTTTATAATTGATGCTTATAATAATTTTTAGAAATTTATTTTTATACCCTTCACACAGTGAAAAAGGGTATATAAAGGTTTGTCATTTCGTGTGAAATTTCTACAATTTTCATTTCCAACCCCATAAAGTATATATTTTCTGAAAGCTTATGAATAGGGGAGTCTGTCAGTCTGTCCGTGTGTATGTTGAAATCAACTTTTTGAAGCCCTCTGAAATCGCTTGGACCCGGTAGGTATTAAAATATCAGAAATATTCGGGAGTAGATCGGTATTGAAAATCAGAAACATCGGTTCATAAACAACTGAGATATGAGCAAAAACCCACGACCACTTCGATTTTTTTTTTCACAAAAACAACATACATACATACAAACGTGTATACTGGTTAGAGAAAACGTGGCATCGAATCCCAGCTGAGGCAAAAAAATTTTTTTTTACTGTTTTTTTTATTTTTTATTTAATATATTATTTATAATTTTATTATTTTTTTGTTTTATATTTATTATATATATTTTAATTATTTTTAAAAAAATTTTTTTTAATTTTTTTTTTTTAATTTTTTTTAACATACATACGTAAATTTATAATTTTACAATGGGATGTTTTTATATATGTATGTTTTTTATATGTATGTATGTACGTATTTCATATGGGATGAATGGTGACTCAAACCACTGTTATTGCATGACTACACGTTGTGAAGGGTATATAAGATTCGGCATGGACGAATATAGCGCTCTTTCTTGTTTTTTTTTTAATTTTTATTATAAAAGAAATTGGTTCGAAATCAAGGAAAAGGTTTTTTTTGTTCACTTTTTGCGAAAAACATCAAATAATTTTTGAAAGTGAGGGACATCGCCATCCCCAAAATGTTATATATCACGATAAAATATAAAATCTCTTTTATTAGACTAAAAAAAAACCTTTCGTGTTTTTGCGCGATTTTTTTTTAAAATAGTTTTTTGAAAATATCACATTTTTTTCTGTTTTTGCTAATTTTTCATAGGTACAAGTGAGTAATAATCCACTTTGTCAGTCAAGGACTGGAAGTGGGTATCGGGGGGATACCTCCCTTTATATATAGACTAGCCAATCGTTGCTACGCCTCTAAATGAATAAAAATGCATTCTGAATTCTAATTGAATATCAAGTGCAAGAAACTAAAAATGATAACTTTTTTATGGGCCTGGCTCTGCCCACTTTTCTAATCACGAAACTGTATAGTCATGACATGTTGAGCTATATGTTTGCAAAGTTTCAGAAAAATCGGTGAAGTCCAAGGAGTTGAAAATGATAACTTTTTTTATGGGCGTGACACTGTCACTTTTCTAATCACGAAACTGTATAGTCATGACAGAAGTTTAGTGGATTTTCGGACCACCAAATTTAATTAGTTTCTAAGCCGTTTTAAAATTTTTACATTTTGATAACACACTTTGGACACGGTTTTATCAACTCTACAAACTATACTTACTTTCTTATTTTGAAAAAAACCGAATTTGTTTCCTATTTAATTCCAAACCGGTTTAAATTATTGTAATTAAATTAAAAAAAAATATTATTTTTTTTAAAAAATTCACTTACCATGATTTTTCTTTTGACAACAAAAAGAAACGAAATTAAAATATTTTTCATCATATAAAAACTTTTTTTATTTTTTTATAATTTTTCAAAGATTTTTAACAATAAAAAAATGTAGGGGCTTTTTGTATGTTTCTCTTGTTGTTTTGTTTTTTCCTTTTTTTCTTTTTGCATTTATTATATAAAAAATGTGTGTGAAAGTGTGTTCGAATTTCAAAATAAAATACAAAATTATTGATTTTTCTATTTTTTTTTTACATTTCTTTCAATTTGAGATGCTGTTGTTGTTGTTGTTGGTATTGATGTTGGTTGTTCTTTTGTTGCTGTTTGAATGGTGTTGTTGCTGGTTGGTTGTTAAATTTGATGTTGTTGTAGCATTTGTATAACTTTTTTTAGGCGACGTTACTTTTAAGCGGTTTATTTAGCAGTTTTTCTTTTGTTTTTTATTTCTTACTTCTTTAACGGTTCCTAACACATTTTTCAGATTCTTTTTTTTATACTATTGCAAAAGTTTAAACATTTTGTAAATTAAAAAAAAAGATAATAATAATAATAAGTTAAACGGTTGAATAATAATTGCTTAATTGATTATTAAATTATATTAAAAAAAAAACCTTTTAAAGTAATAAAATATGTAAAAAATTGTAAATGTGTAATAAATTTTAAAAGGCGTGTTAGAAATATAAATAATAATAATTATAAAAAAAAAACAAGAAAAAATAAAAAAATAGTCAATATAAAAAAACCATCGATGCATACATACTTATGCATGTATTTTTTTAAATAAATATTTATGTGTAAAAAAAACAAATAATAAAAACGTATTATTTTACTTGGTTTAAGGTTAAAAGTTTAAACAAATTATGTGAAATATAAAATTTGTTAAACATTAGGAAGAGTGTTCGAAAGAAACTGAGGAATTTTTAAGATTTTTTTTTTTTTAAATATAATTTATATTTATTTAAATTTTGTATTAGTTGAAAATATCTTAAAATGTGAAAACAACCTCCCAAAATTAATAGCACATATTTTAATCTTAAAAAAAATTTAACTGAAAATAATTATGAAAAGGCCTAAATACTTATTAGTACACAACAGCGTTGTATCAGTCTTAAACAGATGCGTTTGGCATAGTGTCGTGTTGCTTGAGTGTGCGTTCCGTGTCTGTGACATGATTTTTATATACGATGGCAAAGATATTTGTATGTATATCAAAGATGATCTGACGTCATTCTATTGTATACTACGAATGTGTGTAAATTGGTATCACTGACCGCTTTTTATTGGCACTGATACTAAACTTATACCACACTGACCTTACACAGGGGTTACACGATCAAGTTTTGTGTATCAAGTTTCAATACACTCCCTTTCCCTTGCCATCGAATGTTACAATTTACAGTCAAGAAAACAGCTGAGTGCAATTGTTGTGACGAATTTTTGTTTTTTTTTTTTTGACAAATATTCTGCCGCCATAATTTTTTGTTTTGTGTTTTACAAATATTCTACCGCAGTTTATATTATATATAATTAATAATGTTTGTGAATAAAAATAATAAGTGTAATGATGTGTTGCGATTCATTGAGCTATACAGAAGCCATGTAATTCTTTGGAATATGAATCTTTCATCATATAGCGAAGCAACCATTTTAAGTTGTTTTCTTGACAAAGACATTTTGAATAATAAAATTGCGTGCAGCCTACGTCACAGCAATCAATTTAAATTAATTTTGCCATGTAGTGTGTGTGACAAACTTGATAGAAAAACTTGAACGTGTGGCTGCAATGTTAAAGCTGCTTTCCCAATAATATTAATACATAAAACAAAAACTTTACATCGCTTTTAAAGAGCATTGCTCGTGCAAAAGGATGTGGAATATGTCACAGTTAGTGTCCATATAAAGAAGGACGTTTTATATTAGACTTAGTATTTTGAAAGTACGAATGCTAAAGTACATATGCATGTATGTAAATCAAGCAATTTTAGAATGATTAATTGAAAATATATCACTGGGTACTAAATATAAAGTTCAGGGTTACACCTAACAGGTTAGTACCCAGCAAAATATTATTTTGTACCGGTAAGCAGTAAAAAAAAATCATGCCTTCTTATAGCGCAATATTAGAGCGCATTCGAGGGTGCTATAAATGGAAGTCAGAAATTTCTATTAAATATATTTTATTTTTTATAAAATAACTTACTGCAACTTCTCTCGCTTACGAGGATGCAGGAATGTAAGCGAATGATTACCTCTCTTTACTGTAGTTCTTAAAAAATTTATTGAAAACACATAAAAGAGACATGATATTACTGCATTAACCATGTGTGAAAATAGCAAATAATTAGAGCATCAAAGAGCCCTACTAAGTGGGACATCTCATATAAAAATCATGCCTTCCTGAAGCAGGTTGGGAAAGGAGAGTACATTTGTCTCTCCCTTACAAACCTGCCTCCGGGTATGCAGTAATTTTTGCTGGGTATAAGCAGTTTCGAATTCAAATGTCAAACTTCATATTAAAAAAATTATTTAAAAGCAAATTTAAGTATATTTTTTTATATAAAGTTTGACATTTGGGAAGAAGGCAAATTCAGTTAAATTCACCTCTGCGTATGCCTTGTTAAGTATACCTTATTCTAGTTCAAAAAATAAATCCGAAATATTCGAGTTCACACCAAACTAGAATTCGTTAAAACTCAATAACTCCTATTGTAAAATATTTTCCCTTCTCCCTGAATTACCAATCGTGACTTAATTCCCCAAAGATGTTTTCCATTGTTTTTCTTATTTACATTCAATATGAATTGACAGTTTACTTTATTTTAAACAGCTGTACAATGAAGGGAATTTTACGGGAAATTCATTATACCAATATTTTTACTTCGAGGAGAATGAAAATTTCATGGAAACAAATATTTTAACTCTTATTCACGATAGCAGTGATCATAATGGACGCCTTTTTAAGGTTTTAATATTTAGTGTGAAAGATTGCTAACACGAACAGCTGAATTATAAAAATATTGGAAAAAGTTATAAAAATTGTAACAACTAACAAAAAGCTACTAAATCTCTTTGTTTAGTAGTCGTTACTCCGTAAATTGTTAGTTTGTTAATTTTACCAACTACATAATACATTTTGTAGTTCGATGTATTCTGTAAAATCTTCCGAGTACATTATGAACTCTACTATTAGTCATATTTTTAATCGCAAATGCAAGGCGAATTCATACAGCTGAAATTATGAGACCAGCTGATGGGGAATGCTACTGTTCTATATATCGAGTGGGGAAAAGTCCGGCTAACACTTTGAATGCGCGCCATCTTGGTTTTGTGGCATTTAGCTCATTACTACTTTAACCATTGTATTATGTAGACGTCCAAATTTTATTATAGATAAATATACGGCACAAGTAATGCAATCGTAAGGCTGTCTGGTAAAATCTTTGTCTAAAATGATAATAAGCGAAAGAAGCCCATTTTCTTCTCAGTGGCCATGTCAATAAAGAGGACATGCGGTTTTGGGAACACAGAATTCACTAAAAACAACTGTATGGGTGGGGCATTCATGCTGGAAACATCATTGGTCCATATTTTTTCGAAAATGACCAAAGTGTTGGAGTAACTGTAAGCGCTGAACGGTACAGAGACATGATTCGAAGTTTTCTTGTACCTGAATTGAAAGATTAAGGACTAGAGGACATGTGGTTTCAGCAAGATGGGGCCACAGCACACACAGCTCGTTTAACAATTCAAATATTGAATGATGTTTTTCCACGAACACTAATTTCGCGAAATGCCGATGATGGCCAGACCTCCGGATTTAACAGCACCAGACTTTTTCTTATGGGGTTTTTTAAAATCAAAAGTTTATTTAAATATGCTCCAAGCGGTTCAACATCTTAAAGCCAATATTTGTCACGAAATTGAAGAAATTCGGCCTAAGATGCTGCAGGATGTCTTAACAATTGCCTTAAGAAGAGACCAAAGTTGCACAGCGAATCGCGTTATAGGCAATCAAAATAGTAGCGGGACTTCTGCCCCACCCGTTATAACTAAAAAAAAACTCAGCAATAATTATTGTTCAGACGTCTCCGACTTCCTATACAATGGTATAGGTCGACCTGCGGAACCTGAACCAAAGTTTTATAACTGGAGGAGAACCATTAAACTCAATTTGTACTTATTGTTCGAGTGTCTCCAACTTCCTATACAAAGGTATAGGTCGACTTGCGGAGCCTGAATCAACATATGACTTACTAAATCACAAGTAAAAAATCTTGTGAACAGTAAGTCGCACTACAAACACTTTTGGAGGGATAACCTGGCAATATGCTTATGCAGCCAACCATTTTTAATAATTAATAAAAAAAAAATGTTATATCAATAATCAAGCAAAATCGCGGAAATATGCAAAAAATATGTGTTTTGTACTTAGCTAGTTGGTTATTTAAAGGTGTCGGGTGCACAAAGTTTACATATTCCGGCGAAAAATAATAAAATTTGTTTTAATCTTTTTACACAATTATGCAAACAAAATGGAATTAAAAAAAATTTCCGGACAGATAGGTAACGACCCCAGTAGGCTATCTTTCGTCCCGATAATATACTGTCAACGTCAAAAGAAAGTGTACAGTATGTTTTCTTAAATAAAAGCGTTCAATTTTGCACTGAAAAATTAATATTTTTCTAACTTATTAGTTATTTACAAAACATTGAACAATGCTCCTACAATATTTATATAAAAAATAAAAATACTTTAACAACAACAAAAACAGTACAAATAAAACCAAAAATACTCAATATTTAATGCGCCAAAAAACGGAAAAAACGGACAACGGAAAAAAATTACCGTTATGATTATTTTTCGCGCATAAATTCTTTACTTATGATGTTTGCTATTGTGCGCAATTGATTTCAAGTTATTTGCATTTGTTATTTCGTGGCGTGTGCATTAATATAAAAATGGGTAAGCAAACTGCAATTGAGACAAGAGAATTAGTCATAAAATTTAATTAGGAAGGCAAATCTTTACGTGAAATTGCCTCCATTATTGGTAGAAGCCATAATACTGTAAAAAAAATTATCGACAAACAAAAAATTTGGTTATTTGGAAGATCAGCCACGTTCCGGGAGACCAAAACGTCTTAATGACTTGGAAATTAGGTCAATTGTGAGAGCTGCAAAGAATGATCCAACTGTAAGTGCGGTCAAAATATCAGAGCAAATGTCCGATTCATCTACAAAGAAAGTTAGTGCCAGTACCGTCCGCCGAGCGTTACATTTAAATGGTTTATATGGCAGAGTTCCCAGAAAAAAACCACACATCTAAAAACAAAACAGAAAGCGACGGCTAGGATTCGCAAAAAAATACAAAAATAAAGAAGAATTGTTCTGGAACAACGTAATGTTTACAGATGAAAGCAAGTTTAAGGTCTTTGGGCCAAAAAAACGATGTAAAATTTGGAGAAGCAGAAATGAGGAATTTAACGTAAAAAACGTGATATCTAGCATGGCGGGGGTTCGGTAATGGTGTGGGGCTGTATGACGGGAAGTGGTGTAGGAAACCTTGTATTTATTGACAGTTTAATGAACAAAACCGACTACTTAAACATTTTAAAAGAGAATTTGGTGCCTAGCGTAGAAAAATTAAACTTAAACCAAGCTTGGATCTTTCAACAAGACAACGATCCTAAGCACACCGCCAAAATTTTTAAGGAATGGTTACTGTACCACACTCCAAAACAGTTGGATCATCCCCCACAGTCACCGGACCTTAACCCCATTGAACATCTCTGGGAACATCTGGACAGACAAATAAGAAAAAGAACCATAACCAGCAAAGACTCTAAAACAAATTTTACAGGAAGAGTGGACCAAAATTCCAGTGGAGGTAACATCACAATTGGTGGATTCAATGCCCAAGAGACTAGAAGCAGTTTTAAAAGCAAAGGGAAACCAAACAAAGTACTAGCCATTAGAATTATTATCTTTTCTGAAACTGTACACTTTTTTTTGACGCATTAAATATGGAGTATTTTTAGTTTTATTTTTATAGTTTTTGTTGTTCTTAAAGTATTTTAATTTTTTTATTAAATATTGTATGAACATTGTACAATGTTTTGTAAAAAACAAATATATTAGAAAAATCTTAATTTTTCAATGCAAAAATAAACGCTTTTATTTAAGATAACATACTGTACACTTTCTTTTGACGTTGACAGTACATAAAAATAACTGAAATAAATAATTATTCGAAATACATTGGTTAATGTAGCTTATTGAAAAATAGTCAAAGTAAATTCTTCGACTTTAGTCAACTAAAAGTCGATTTTACGAATCTTCGAAAGCTGGTGTATATAACTCCAATAACGTTATGCAATTAGAAATATTGCAATTAATTTTCCTCAGTTTCATTTTGAACAACAAGGTGGCACAAAAGTTGTCATTCTATACAAATGGAGGCACAAAGTCAATTCTGCTTTGACGAAATATTATGAAATTTGTCGCCATTTGTGACAGTGTTGACGCTACCTTGTACATGTATTTTAACAAATCAACATTTGGTGTATGTTTTCATGTCGAATTGTAATAATTTTCTAAAATTTAAAAAATTAATTAATATTCTTTTATCGTTCATTGCAAAAGTTTCAAACTATTTTAAAATTTAACAAAAAAAAAAAAAGTTATTAAATATTTTAATATTAAAATGGTTAATGGACAGAAAATATTAGAAAAAATTAAAACAAAATTAGTTTGTGTTGTGTGTGTGTGTGTGTATGGAAAAGTTTGAAAATTATTATTATTATTGTTAAAAAAAAGGAAATTCATAAAATAAACTACAATTTTTTTTTTAAATATAATTAAACAAAATTAAAAAATATTGTAAAGGAAAATTATTAAATGTGTTTTTTTTCACTTCTTTTTAATTCATTTACTTAAAATTATATAAAGATGTTAAAAATAAAGAAAAATTCCTTTAGTTTAGTTTATTTTTGTTTGTTTGTTTGTTTTTTTCTTCGTAACGGTTTCTTTTGTGTTTACTTTCGTATTGTTTTTTTGTTTTTGTTTTTTTTTTTTGATAATGCAAAAAATATTGTCCTTTTTCTCTTTTTCTCTTTTTCTTAAGTTTTGTTGTTTTGAGTGTGTTTCTTAATATTTTTTTGTTTTAGTTCGAAACTTTATTTTGAAATATACGTTTGTGTTGAATTTTGTTTTGTTTTTGTGCCAAACAGTTTTCGAGAGTCAAATTAATATAAAAACCTGGAAAATATGAAATAGGATTTAGTAATTTTTATTTAGAAATTTGGAAAACTTTCAAAAATAAATTAAAAATTTTATAAAAATAATAAAAATTTTGAAAAAAAGTCCAAAGAATGTTTTTGTTTTTTCATTTCATTTTTTATTTATTTATTTATTTATTTTTTTTTTCATTGTGTATATTTCAATTTTTGTTTACTTTATTCATTTATTTTGTGTGTGTGTGTGTGGTTTTTTTTATACCAATTAATAATATATAATTATAATAATCATAATAATATAGTACATTTATAATAAAATTATTTAATTTAGATTAAATTTTAAATTTTAATTAATAATTATACAAATTTTAATTTAATAATGATTCTTTTACATGTATGCAGTCTAAGAGATGAGTTTTACATTAATTTAATTTTGTTTTTTTTTTAATTTAAATCAACATAAATTTTCCTTTAAATAATTGTTATATTTAAATAACCATAATTTTATTTTTTTTATAAAGTTCAAATACAAAAAAAAATATATAAATGAATAAATTTAAAATTTAATTAAAGTATAAAAACTTAAAAAATAATTACACTTTTTGTATGGTTATAATTAGATATTAATATTCAGAATTTACAATTTTAATATTTTATTTTTTATATACTAAATATATGTATATTTGTTTTTCAATTTATTTATTATTTTTGTTTGTTATTAAAATATATTAAAAAAAAAATATTAAAGTAAATATTTTGCTAAATTTAAACTTAAACAAAAACAAAAAATATATATATATATGTATAATAATTATTAATTAACATTAAAAATATAAAAAAAAATAATTATTTTTTTTTTCAAAAAATTTGCCAAACGTTTTCTTTTCCCAAAAAAATTTTTGTATATATATAAATAAATCTAAGAAAAACTACTACTACTAATATAATTTGTTTTTTTTTAACATAAATTTAATATTACTTTTTTTACAAAATACATACATATAAAAAAAATTCATTAAAAAAAGAGTGGAAAAAATAAACAATTTCATTTCTTAAATGGCTGCGCTTTGTTTATATAAAAAAAAATAAAATGATAAAACTTAAAATAAAAAACAATTACAAATAAAATAATAATCAATTTAACAAATAATCCTTAAAATAGCAAGCCAATATAAACAAAAAAATAAATTTAAGTAAAATAAAGATCAGTGCAATTGTTTAACCATTAATATCAAAATAATAAGAATGGAATTAGAAAATGAAAAAAAAAAATAATTTTTTTGTATATTTATGCATTTAAAAATATTTTAAAGTAAAGTCACCAAAATTTAAGAAAATATTTAATTCAAATAAAATATAAAAGTTTAATAATTATAAAAAAAAAAGATTGCAAGAGCATTAAGGATTTTTTTATTTCTCATTTTATTTTCGTTTTTATTAAAAATTCTTTTAATAGTTTTTAAATTTTTTAAAAAAATTTCTTAAGACAAAAAGTTAAAAACTTGTTAAACATATCGCACACTCAATACAACTCAAATTTAAATCTGCAATTAAATCTGATTTGAAAGAAAAACATCTGGAATTCTGTTTTATTTTTTTCATTCACGTTCACACATACGAACGTGTCGTATGCAACATTCTTTTATTGTTGTTATTGCTTGCATTTTATTTTAGTTTTTTTCATTAAAGTGTGTCGCTTAGTACCGAACTCAAAAACGATACTCTATTCCCCACCTGTAATATGCTTTCAACTAAATGTTTCCCTTTCAAATGTTCGCAAGTCTAAACGCAAACTAACAAAAAAAAAAACCGACACAACGGTATTTTCTAGTACAAAAGAGATAGTGATTAGAAAGACATGTGTGGAGTAGTTAGAGGAGATGTTTAGTTATTGTGACGTTATTGTATGTAGTGTGCGATATATGAGTATCCCAAATCTGTATAAATATTTGATAAAACCGAAATCGAAGTTTTTGTTAAAAATTATTTTTGATTTTTTAAAAACGTCTAAATAAAAACTTAAATAATTTATTTAGTTTCTTAATATGAAAATTAAAAATTCTGAAAAAATATTTCTTTTTAATAAAAAACTGTGTTCGAAAAAGGGAAATTTTTCCATTAGAATTTAATTACAACATTTTTAGTTTCAACCTTTAAACAAAATCTAAATTAATGTTAGCGCATTTTTTGCGGCCTTGTTAACAGTGTTGTTGTTGTTAAAACGGCATAAGGAAATTTAAACTTTATCGTCATTTAGTCGCTTTCGTATAAATTTTCAAAGTCAATGTCAAAATAAAATTTCAACTAAAATGACTATTTCAACAGCTTCATTGTGAGTTTGAATCAATTTGGTATTTTTCATAAATTTTTGGTCTTACAAATATGTGTATATGTTTGGATTTTCCCTGCAGATACTGCGACTAGTCCATACACGTGTGTAAAGTATACTCCGTAACGGACTAGGACTAATTCAAAGATCACCTAAATGTATGAAAAAAACATGGTCGATTTAACATTACGATGTCCTAAGGCTGGACCATATAACCCATCGGAGTAGTCTTAAAACTACTCTTTGTCACTACTCGATGGGGTACCTACACGACCATTATACTCGTCTTGACAATAATTTATGTAATCGTTAAAACACGAACACTTGTCGTTTAACTACAATCTCTTGTATAAAAATGAAGGTCCATGACTGCATTACATAGTCCATTTAGCTAAAATAGACTAAGTAGTCCAATGTTATCTGCAGGGTTTTAAGCCCAATGACGCAAAAACAACTGAATAAATTTGAAGGAAACTTGCCACACAAACGTTTAATAATATATGGGATACTTTTTATACCTATAACCACAAAAAGTCACAGACAGATGTAATATCACTTATATTCGTAATTAGTAGTACATTAACAAAATATGTTACGCTTTCACAAGTATTTTTAAGTATTCAAAACCTTAAACGGGTTCTAAACGATGAGTGTCGAAAACTTGACTTTAATCCAATTTTCTTTGAAAGAATATGCAAAAAATCATTAATGTTCAAATCACGACTTTTTGCCTGTAACAAATCATTGAATTAGAAATTATGATAAACACAAAACATGTCCTTTTTACTATACGGCTTTTAAATCTCACCCGATCATCGGCCATCTTAAAATGTCTTGGCGGACAAACATGGTACCCACTCAACATGTAAAAGTCCTTTTATTCCCAACAAACAGGGCTTCCATTGACAAATATGACTATTTTTGTGCGAGTGTTGCCACAGTGCAGATTTGACAAAAGTATTGCTATAATGAAAAAAATCTTAAAACATGTTAACAATTCGTTATAAAGTCAAAGGCCACAAATTTTTTTTTAATTCCCATTTCCCTTGTAATAATGTTCTAAACAAGGCATATCCATAAGGTATATGCAACGGCGAATTGATACAACAAGGCAACTTTTCATGGGATGTTTTATGTCAAGGCCAATTCGTATATCAGGTATGGAAAAGTTGTTGTTACATATTAAATATAATAAAATTTGATTAAAAAAAGGATATAAATTTTTTAAACACATTATTAATGACGCAAAAGCAACAATTATACATAAATTAAGCACATTTGTTATCAAAAAAGTATGAATTCGCCTTGGTACTAAAGTTTCAATTTTGTATGCTTGATGTACAACAATACAATTTAATTTAATTGTTTTTGAATGGACAAAAAAATTAATTTTGTAATATTTTTTTGCTTCTACAGTTAAGCAAGAAGTAATTTTTGTAACTCAATATTTCCCACAATTTTATTATTTTTAAATTTTTGTTTTTGACGTTGATCTGGCGAGATCAAAATATCATCAGGAGTTGTAATTACCGTTTAAAGGCAGATTTAGTTTGTACGATCGATTCCTTTTTCGTTCTTTTCTGTTACGGAGAAGTCTGTAGAAAATAGAATTTATCGTTAAATGGCAGCCATTGTTATGTATGAGAGCGAAAAAACGGCTGGTGTTAAAGTGCCTCTTTTAAAGGTGGCTGCTGCAAAGAGGCTGTCTTTGTTTATAAATTAGGTCTAACATTACAAATTCCTTTTTTTTTATATAAGTATAACTTCGATGAAAAATTTACCAAAAAATATAATAAGCTGGTTTTGTATGATAACCTTAAAGTAAGACAAAATTTAAACAACAGAATGGCACGTCGCAGAACGTCAACAGAAAATAAGGACTAATGAAGCCTTAAGGACAACTAGGCCGTTCATATTAATATTTCTGACTCACTGCTGCCTGTGGTTTATTGTGTGGCGTCCCGTAACTGTTTCGTTCTTTAACATTTTCCAGAGGCTTCTTAAGAAAATTGTTGTTTTTTTATTTTACTGTTTTGAATTTCTTCAACTTCATATACGAAGAAAGAACTGGACTAAAGGAATTATATTCAACATTTTACAGAGGCTTCTTTAGAAAACTGCTGGTTTTTTCATTTTACTGTTTTGAAATGTTCAACTTCTTATATGGAAAAAGAACTGGACTAAAGGAACATTGAATCAACGTAGGATAACCTGGCAATCTCAGAGTATTATACTATGCCGTCAAACAATCATCAAATTTATGTCATTCCTAGCAGAAGTTCAAAATGGATGTATTTAGATTAAATCAAACTAAGTAACCGATAGAATAGAAATTAGGTTCACAATTAAAAAAATTAGTGTGATACTTTTCGAATTCATTCATTAAATTTTGAAGTGAGTTTTGTAATTGTAACAAAATAAACGTTTAATTTTCACTCAAAACTTTCACTTAGATTCTTAAAACAGCACATTAAATTTCAGCAGACTGTTTAAAATACAATAAAAGTTGTAAATTGTAAAAATTTTTAAAAAATTTCAGTTTTATATAATTTCAAATTTTAATTTATTTGAAGTCAAACTCTGGTTCTAAATTGTAGTTTAAAGTTCTTCCGCATATTTCTGATTAATTCGAATAGATTTAGGTTTCGAAACTTTCACATTAGAATTACAATAAAAACGTTGCTTTTTTTGTTAAGATCAAAACTAATCTTGCAGCTTTAATAATATTTATATTTTTATTGAATTTTTATTCTACATTTATTGAATATGTTCACGTTTATCATGAATTTTACAAAGTGAAAATTTTCGAAAAAAATTTTTTTATCAAATAAATTTAAATTTCGTATTGATAATTTTACGTGAATGAAATGACACAGCTGATGAAAAATTCTCTTGGCAAATTGTGGAAATAATTCAAACGTGTGTAGAATTTTTTTTAAAGCAGGCAAAGTCACAAGTAATTTTTTCGCAGCTTTAAAATTAAGGAATTTTTAACAAGGCATGATACCAATTCTTCACAAGTTCGAAAAATATCATGTGCAATTTTATCAATGATAAGCGTGTATGTTTGAAAAATAAAAAAAAAAATCTGTCTATAAAATTTTTTTTTTTCGAATTAATTAAACATTGAATTTTTTTCTACGAGTAATTTTTTTTTATTTTTTTTATTTCTCCACAAGGTAGTCGTTTCCCGACAGCTGATATAGTACATAATGTCAAAATTTGTAAAGTTCTCCTCGATTTAGTTTATTTATGCAGGGATGGAAAATTAGATTTTTGTTTTGGCATAAAATCAAAATCAAGTATACAACTTTTTTTACATATTTGTTGGTTTTATAACCTTTATTATGGGTTTCACAATTATATGTCCTAGTTTCAATCAATTCGTTTAACAACAACTTTTCCATCCCTGATATACGAATTCACCTTGACAGAAAACATCTACTAAATAGCAATTCGCCGTTGCATATATCTGTATGAATAATATGCCTTAAATCCAATAATACTCGACCCTTTTTTTTCTCCTTTTTTGTTACAATAACTAAAAAATTTTATATTTTATTTGTCATAAATTTTCTATAATTTAAGAAAAAATGTTTGTACATATTAAAAAAAACACCGCAACGTGAGAAACAATATATGATAATAAATTTAAAAAAAAAGATATAAATACAACAAAAATTTAACAAAAGAGAAAAAGAACAAAATTTTTTACTTTACTTAATTAAACAAAATAATAAAAAAGAAATGTACGATTTTCGTTTTAAAGAAAAAAATAATAAACAATATCAAATAAAAGCATATTAAAGTAAATTTAAATATTAATTAAAAACAAAAAAATAATTGAAAACATAAAAAAATTAAAAAACATTAAGTATTAAATGGCTAGAGGGCGGTTGAAGAGGATAATGGTGGCCAATAAAGGGTTGTTGGTTGTTCATTAAGAAGACAAACTATTAAAGAGATGGTTAGTTGTTGTGATAATAAGAAATGTGTTTTAAATTTAAACTTTAAATAGTGTAGTGTTTGTGTGTGTGTTGTTGCTGTTTTTTTTTGTTTTTTTTGTTTTAAGGAGGAAGATTGTTTACTAAAAGAAAAGTTTTCTTTCCTATTACTTTAAGGAATAAATTTATGCTTGAATTCTTAGTTTTTCTCAATCTCAATTCTATGTTTCTAATTTTATGTTTTTATCATTATTAATTATTATAATTATTACTTTTACTTTGTATGTATTTATGTATAAATGTGTGTAAAGGGGAGAAGGATTATAATTTTATATTTCTTAATTTTATATAAAAATTATTATGTATATAGATATTTTCTTTTTACTTTTTTTATTTTAATTTTTCTTCTTACTTTCTGAAAAAACTTATTGATTTTATTTTGTAATATTTTTTTGTTTGTTTTTTTTTCTTTTTTTTATTAATTTGTTTTTGTTTTAAATTCTATCATAAAAACCAGTTTAATTTTGTAGCAAATAAAATATGTTTTTTTAGAAAAATAATAATAATAATTAAAAGGGAAAATAATAAAAAGCAGTTTTATTACATTTCTTAAATTTCCTTTTTTTTTTGTAAATTTTTAAAACGCTTTTTGTGGTTTTTTTATTTTTGTTGTTGTTGTTGTAGGCATTTAATTCTCACTGTTAAGTTTCCATTAATTATTTCAATAAAGTTTTCATTTTATATATTTACTTCCATAGAATCGTTTAATTTTGTTTTCTTTTTATATGATTTAATATCGAGTGTTTTTATTAAAATGTGTTATCTGTAATTTGCTTTTGTCTCTTAAAAACTTATTTTGTTAAGATTATGGTAAATTTTATTCTGTTTTTTTTAATGCAGTTCTGTATTGAATCATTAATTTTATTAATTGTGTTTTGTATTAAATTTTTATTGTTTTTAATGGTAAATTTTGTTAAATGGCTTAAAACAATGGTATGGTTATTACTTCTTTTCATTATTGTTGTTAATTATTTTTCGTTTTTAATGTTGTTTAAATAGGATACGTTTTTATTAAGGAGTTAAAAATTTTCTTATTTTTGTATAAGATTTTATTTTATTATTTGTTTTTTTTTTTTAATTAAATATGTATATGTATTTCTTATTGTTGTAATAATTATAATATTATCAAATTGAGCTTAATAGATTTGCATAGAATTTTCTTGAATATGTTTTTTTTTTGTTTGTTGGTTAAAATCTTAAAATTATAAATTTATGTTTTTTGCTTTATTATTAGATCATCATTTAATTTTTTTTTAAATTTAATTTTATTTTTATTTTATTTTCTTAGTTAAGGCTAGAGATTAATTGGAATTTTTTTTTGTTTGTTTGTTTTGTCTTATAAAAAAGAGATTTTACTTTAATTTTTTAAATAATATGGGGTTTTTTGTTGTAAAAAAATGAAAGTATAACTTTTAATTGATTAATATTATTTTGTTTAAATATTTGTTTACTTATTGTGATGTGTATTTTAATTCGTTGCAAATGAGTACGGTTTTGTTGTCACTAATTTTATAATTGTATTTATTTATTTAGTTTGAGTGTTTTTTCTTTCAAAAATTTCAAAAATTAAGGAAAAGTTTTAATTAGTTAAAAAAAAAAACAATAATAAACAAACAAAATGTGTAGTTAGAAATAACAATAAAAAAAAATATTTTCATAACCCATTAAATTCTAAAACTCTTTATAAAATTTTTTATAATTTTAGTTTATGGGCATTTTAAAAAAATGTAGAAAAAACAGTTTAGTTTTTTAGTTTTTTTATTATAAACTTAAATACTTCTTGAGTTTTAAAACAAGCTTTTGGAGTATTTTAAAAACAAACACAAAAAAACTTTGGTCAAAGCGAAAAACAAAACCGGTATCAAGGCGAATTCATATAGGTGAAATTATCAGCCCAAATGATGAGAAATTTTTTTGCCGAAATTTATTGAATTTGTTTTGATTTCATTAATTCCGAGATGGAATATGAGATTTTGGTTTCGGTATTGAACAATTACTTAAGTGTACTTTTTGATAATAAATGTACCAAATTTATGTATATTTTTTGCTCATGCACCATTTAAAACGTGTTTCGCAAATACGCATACTTTTTTTTTCTTTATAAAATTTTATTAAATGGAACATATTATAACAAGTTTTCCAACCCTGATATACGAAGTGGCCTTGACATAAAACATCCCTTTAAAAGTTGCCTTGTAGTATCAATTTGGCGGTGCATATACCTGTATAAATATGCCTTGAACTGATGTTAAATTTTTTTTAGACATTTAAAGAAACCGCAGAAATTACCGTTAATTTTTTAGTATTTTTTTTTTAATTTAAAATTTCAATATTTTTAGAGTGTTAAAACTAGCTTTGCCAATAGTTTTAAAAAATTTTTTCCAACTGAAAAAAATATTTTGTTCAAATCGAAAAAGAAAAACGTTTTTAAATTTTTTTTTTTATAAAATTCATAAAAATAAACAAAAAAATTAATCAAATATTTTTATATTATTTTTTGAAATTTACTAAAATGTTAAAATTTTTTATAAAAATTTGGAGATTGGTTTGCACTTAATTAAAAAAAATTTTTGTTTACGTCAATCAAACTGTTAGCCAATTGGATATTTTTTAATTTTCATCATAAATTAGCGAATTCAACTATCAATATTTTGTAGTTTTCGCTATGCTTCAGTTTCGCCCAGAATATTTCAGTCGCTATGATTTAAAACTTACATTAAGGGTATTCAAACAAACAACTTCAGTCTTGCAAAGGTATAAAAATTTCAAAACATTTGGTGAATTTTGTTGTTCAAATGGTTAATTCAATACAATAATTCAATTTTTTAAGCATTTTAATAAGGTTTTTTAAAATAAGATATTTTTTTTTTTTAAATTTTCTTAAACAACTCATGTGCTGTTTACAGAACACAATTATTTTACCTGTTTTATTATTGTAATAAAAAAATTAACTTATAATTTGCACTCCACTTAAACAAATATTCTATTACTCTTTTTATTAAAGCCGAATTTGTTAGAAGATGTTAATTTAATTCGTTTGGCAAAAAGCTTTTTTTCAATATGGCTTTTTATTACATGCTATAATGAAAGTTTAAAATCAAAATTAAATATTAAAAAAAAAAAAATAAATTATATAGAATTTTCTAAAAAAAATTAAGCCATGAAATTTCTAGGTTATATCTTGAAATAAAATTAACAACAAAGATGTTAAATTAAAATGTTAAAGATTTAAAACTATTATCGCATCCAGGGTTATTATGAAATGAAATTGTTAATCAAAATCAGATGCCCCGTTAGAACCAAAACTAAAATATTAGACTTTCTGAAGCCAAAATAACGTTTTGACCTTTTCAAATCTAATTCCAACAGCTGATTGAATTTCACGATAACTCGTTAAAAAAAGTTGTATGACTTGCAGTACAATTTTTGATGTACAAAAACTTTTTGCATAAATATTTTTTAAACTTTTTAATCCATACAAACTAAATTAAACCAAAACTTATTTATAAATTCAGAATTGAAAAAAAACCTATTTTAACAGACAGAAATTGACTGAAATTTAAAATAAGTGAAGAAAAAAATAATCAGCTGACGAAACAAGACTACCTGATGAATAAATGTGCCTTGTTGCAAACAGTTTTAAATTTTTCACATAAAAAAAAATATAATTTTTCTTAATTTTAAAGTGCTGTTTTTAGAATCCAGAAACGATCGCTTTGAGTGAAGATTTTACATGTGTTTTGCTATTGTAACAAAAACAAATTATACGCAAATTGCCGCTTAGCTTCACAAGTTTTCAAAACCTTTGACAAATAATTGGTTTAGAAGACATTAAATTCATTAAAAAAATATTTAATTTTTTTTTGTAATACTTGTTATAAAAAAATTTTAAAATTTAGACAATTTTGTTGAAAAAATCTTTAATTTAATTTTAATTTTAATTTTGAACAATAACAAATATTTGTTTTAGAATTTAAACAGTTTACTTTAAATTATAATGATATTGATATTACAAAAAATTAACAAGACTTAAGTTTTAATTATTTTTTATAAAGAAAAAAAATAAAACAAAAATTTAAAAAAAAAACCTACACAGATTATTACTTTGATTAATTTCACTCTATTTTCCAACTAAATTTTTCCTCAGCAAGTTTAGTTATATAATAACTAGACATGCCTACTTGTTTTTATTTTATAAAACTAATATTTATATTAAAATGTTTGTTTTTTATTTGTTGTTTTTTCAATCATACAAAAGTCTTTACTAATATTTAGCTCTTTGTCCTATAATTTGTTAAAAAATTTGCGTTTTAATCAATTGTTTTAAATATATATTTTAATTCAATTCAATTTGAATTCAGTCATTTTTTTTTCAAACTTATTTTTTTGTTTAAATTTATTTTTTTATATTTTCATTTAAGCTTTGCTTTACAAATTTTATTTAAATTGGGTGTATAGTATGTCGTTAAAAAAATTCTTAATTTTTAGTAAAAATTTAAAATAAAATTAAAAATTACTCTTTTTGCAATCTACAAAAATTATAATGAAAATTAAATTTTTTTAAGCAGATTCAAAAAAGTGCCTTTTTCTTAAAAGTGTTTAAAACATAAATTTAGCTGATTTTGTGTGTTTGTTTAAATGTTTTCTTATATTTTTTTCCTAACTGGTTTAAATAATTACTACGATTTTTACTTTATTTTATATTTTTTTTTTTAATTAAGAATTAAAATATTGTTTTTTTTTAATATTTTTTTATTAAGGGACGCCTGTTAAATATTGTTATTCAACTACATTTTCTTGTTACAAATATTTTATTTTTTTGTTTTATAAATTTTTATTATAAGTATTGCTTGTTTTATTTATTATTATTTTTTTATTCCTTCTTTTTATAAAATGTAATTATTGTGTGTGTTTTTTATTTATTTTATAATTGTGTTTTCGACTTGTTCTTCTTTTTTAAATTTTTTTGCAAGATAATTTTGTAATTAGATAATTTTTTTTTTTAAATTTTATGTAAAGAAAAATTATTTGCATTTGCATTTTTGTTATTTTTATATGAAATTTAGTTTTTTAACTCCAAGCTGAAAACGTATCCGTATACCATTGTTCACCATTAGTGCCTAATGGTTGTTGTGGTAGTGGTAAACTGCCCCAACTGCCGCCATTCCCTATTAAACCGCCTGGGTAACGTCGCTTAATATCTGCTGGATTTTGGTGACCTCCATCAAACTTACGTTTACCGACTACTACTTCAGGGGGTCCCACAAAAAATTTTAGGTGTAACGTAGGGTCACAGCAACGTTTATTTTTTTTTAAGTATTAAACAAAAAAAGTTAGCAGAGCATATTTTTTTGTTTTGGTTTTTTTTTATGGGCATATTATTAAAAAAGAGAAAAAAGGAGAGAAAGAAAGAGATGAAATATAATTTAATTGTTATTGTCATTTTAAATTGTGTATTGGTTAAGAACTTCTTAAAAAAAACATTTTTTCTTCATTGATTAAATTTTATATTTTTTAATAATTAATATTATATAAATATATAAAAATAAAAAAATATATATTCAAAGAAATTAATTTAACCAAATACAAAGAAAAAAAATATATAAAAAAATTGTTTTTCTATAACGAAATTTTAAAAAAAAAATTTGAGAAATGGATTTAATTGTAATAAAAAAAATTGTTTTAAAAATTTTAAGTATTGACTCAGAAACTCAACTCTGTAATGTTTTATCAAAAAAAAAGCAAATTTAAATAATTTAATTTTCTCTCAGACCATATATATTGCCCTTTTGCCCCAGTAGAGGATTCTTGATATTCACAAATTTGTTACCGAATTAAAGATTTTTTAAAGAATTGTTTAACATTGTCAAAATTATGTGCGAAATAATAATATTATTTTGAATATTTACCATGTTATAACAACATATTTTATATTAAAATATTTTTGTACTAAATTTTATTGGGCTAAGTGATAATTTTTTCTATATGTAAATGTACTCTCCATGGCGTTTGAACATTTTTTAAAATTTATTTGTTAAATAGAATAAATTTTAACAAATAAGAAACATAAATAAATTTAAACCCTACGGTGACTTTTGGCCTACTCGATACAAGTCATATTTTGCAGAGGGGAAAACAAATTGGCAACACTTTGTAGGAGAAGAAAAGAACGGCATAGATTTATAGCTACTTATAGTTATTAATAAAATGTCCAGTTTATTTACTTCAACACTGGATAACAGTATATAATTATTTGTTTCTGGTAATTGATACGATAAGTGCGCTCTTTATCTCTTTTAAAAAAGTTTCTAAAAAATATGTCAGCGGCCAAGCTGGGCATAACATTAACCTTTTCATTCTCAGCAAAAAAAATCTTTGACAAAGAAGTGAATTTGCAGGGGTTCAACTGGTGACGAAGTGGTTAAATTTATGTGAAAATACTAATGTTTTTAACATAAGGGTTTCATTGAAGATCATGTGTTTACATGAATATTTTAATAAACTGCACAGAACTCAGGCATATATGGTGAAAAGCATCGAATTTTTCATGAGTTAAATTTGTTTGTTTACATGAATTGTATAAGATATTTTGCATGATGTTGCAATTTGTTTGAATTATTGTTTTTACACAATTTGTTTAGAAGTCTTTAAAATTTAATTCGCTTTGAACTACTTCCAATTTTTTTTTGCTGGGTTATGATATGAATCGAATATTAAATGTAAACTAGCAGAACTCTGCTGGCCCCGAATTTTTTTTTTTTTGCATTATATTCATTACATATGCGGGCATCACTTACCCTTTTTCTCCCCTTTCCAGTTGCAATTAGAATGACCGAATGCTATTGTACACGTAAGACATTACGATGCACGGCTTGGTAACTTTTAAAGTGACATCAAAAAGTCATAATATGGAAAATTGAGGGCATTTTGCTGATATTTGTATGGGAATATATAGAAAAATTTAAATGCCATATCTCCGGAACCGGTTGTAAGATCAGACGTTAGGAAAAATAATTTATAATACTAAATGATTTTAAGGCAATTTTTACAATATATTTGATCTCTGATCTCTTGTTGATGTTGAACATCTATGGTGGCAATGTTGTTTTGTTTGTTAAATAAATTCATTAAACAAATTCATCATGCAACCTTAAATGCCAAATAATCATGGGTAGTTAGTTACACAAATAATTTTATTACAACCTATGCTGTGAATCTTTAAAAAGTGACAATGTTTAATGGGCAAATTTAAAACATGGCGTATCGCCGTGATATGTTCAAGTGTGCAAAAGAACGACAAGTTAACTTTGCAAATTTTTGCAGAAACTTATAATATTGGAGAATGAGATGATTACGATTTTAAACAAATATCTACTGAGGTTAATTTTGCTTAAACTGAATTTTAAAAAGCCAATAAATGATGTTTGAATCAAACATGAAAGCTTTTTCTTTTATATTTACCATTAAGTAATAATTGTAAATAATTTTTCTATTTGTGTTTACAGTATTGTTAACTTGTTGTTGGTAAATTCCATTAAAATATTTTGTATCACAATTTAATTTCATTTCATGTTTTTAAAGTGTTGCATTGAATCCATACAGGGATGGGTAATGAATTTTTTTTAGAATCAAAAAATAATTTTTTATATTTTTTGTTCCTTAAATTAAAAAAATATTAGCTTATTTTTTTAACTAAAAATTGTTTTAAAATACTTTTTGAAACTCTGCAGATGAAAGATTTGAAGCAACTATAATTTGACGTTTAACAATTCAACATAAAACCGATATAGTAGGAGTTTTGTTTACAATTAAATAAACAAAACTGTATTTTAACATACGATACAAAATTTGTTTTGAATTGAAAAAATGTTTTCGAACCAGTTGAGTTAAACATATAGAAACGAGCGAACTTATGTACATGCAGTTTCACTTTCAAAATTATATGTAATATGAAATCACGTGATTGTTAATACACTGGCAAAGGCTTTCAGCTTGACTCATTAACGCAAAAATAGTGCCCATAGACAGAATATGAGGTACTGAGTTGTTTTCTGATCGACTATAGATAGGACCACACAATTGCTCGTATTATGATCTATGTTCGATTGTGTTCGAAAGAGCCGATCGAATAATTTTCAATTGGTATTATGTATTTAATTAGCTTTTATTAATTTTATGCAGTTAAATGATTTACAAAAGTAAATGTCTGCAGATTAACAACAAAATTCAAAAAAGGTACGCGTTTTTTTTACTGATTTTGGCCAACCTCATCACTGTACCACAACGTAAGATTTGGACGCTCGAGGCTTTTTAAAGGCTTGTTTATGTCAATAAGCCGCAATAATTAATACTCCAAATGCCAATACAATCTAGGCCAGCCCAAATTTTCGCCAGCGCTTTGCTGATAAAAAAAACATTTGTTTAACACAAAATATAAGCGAAATTTGTTTACAAAAAGTTTGAACAGCAAGTATACACAACTGCAAGTTAACCAATATGAGGTATGCTTTACTGTGTGCTAATATCACAAACAACAATGTTTTAAGACTACTTTAAAAAATTATAAAAATACTAGAAAAGCCCGGCGCGCGTTGCTTCGGCCTTTAATGAATAGAAATGCATTATGTGTGCAAAGTTTCAGAAAAATCGATCGAGATTATAAAATTATAACTTTTTTTATGGACGTTGCACAGCCCACTTTTCTAATCACGAAATTTAATAATCATGAGAGCTCAATATGTGTGTGCAAAGTTTCAGAAAAATCGGTGAAGTTCAAGTAGCTGAAAATTATAACTTTTTTTATGGGCGTGGCACTGCCCACTTTTCTAATCAAGCAATTGTAAAGTCACGACAGCTCTATATATGTGTGTAAAGTTTCAGAAAAATCAGTCCACTGCAAGTACCTCAAATTTATAACTTTTTTTTAAGGGCGTGGCCCTGCCCATTTTTCTAATCACGAAATTATATAGTCATGACAGCTAAATATGTGTGCAAGGTTTCAGAAAAATCGGTCCAGTGCAAGTACCTCAAAATTATAACTTTTTATGGGCGTGGCCCCGCCCACTTTTCTAATCACGAAATTATATAGTCATGACAGCTAAATATATGTGTGAAAATATAAAAAAATAGTTATAAACCTATTCTCAGACCTATAGAATGTGTATGCAAAATTTTATTGAAATCGGTTCAGCCGTTTCAGAGGAGTTTGGTGACAAACACTGTGACACGTGAATTTTATATATTAGATAGGCTGACTTCCAAAACGTCAATTGCTTTGTGTTTGAACAAAACATCATATTTCATAACGCTGCAGTACAATAATTATACAATGTACACAATTTCAAAACGTCGCCGCAAATTATTTTTAACGCAGCAAGAAAGCAAACAATGCATCGGTTTTATAGTTTATGAATAGTTTCAGAACTTTGCATATTCATGTGATTTAAATACAGTAGCAATACTGTATACAAATTTTGTATAAGAAGTCATAATATGAAACCTTGTGAATCCACCAAATGTTAACACAGCTACGTTGGCAGCACTTGAAAACATTAACATTTTAAATACCAAATCATAACATCATGTTATAAAAACATGTCATGGCTGTTGTTAGCTAAATGTTACATTTACTTAAACATATGGTTTGAAGTTTAACAAAGATATGTCTGTTCGACTGTGGGTAAATTAAGTCATTCGAACGTGATCAAAATTTTACATTTCTTGTTGTAATCTCTACACCATAACCAAAGAAATCTCAAACGTTCGATTAATATTTCGGTATCAATCGAATACAGCAATTTGGCCCTGATTATCATAGAAAGTTGGCAGTAGTGACGTTTAGTCTTTCGGCTTCGTTTTCCTTTTCCTTAAATTATTATTATAATTTTATTATTAAAAACTATGCTGGCGTTAACATCAGTTAATTAAGGCAATTTTGCATTTTTGCAGTGACGTAAAAACCTTTAATGTAAATATTACACTATTGGATCCATATTACAAAATATTTTCATAAATAAATAATAAATAAATATTTCATCCAAATATTTCATAAAGTAAACGTAACTGTCATATAATTCACATAAGCCCTTTTAAACAATTCATTACCTTTAGTTTCTGCAGTCAATACTGAAATTTAATTAAGCAACACAAAAATAAGTTTCACAATTTAAATTCATACTCCCGTATTCATAAAAAATATTTAAGGTTTATTGAAGGCTTATTTGACAAATTTTTTTTTTTTGTATAACATCTGACAAATAAGCCTTTAAAAAACCTAAAGTATTTTTTATGACTACAGTAATATGAATACGATAATATTTAAGAAGTATTTTAAGAAAACAACATTTGCTATTACTTACCAATTCTAAAAATAATAATGAAAATTTATCAAATTTTATAATAATTTTATTATGAAAATGCAATAATTTGAACATCTAGCAGCACTGTTCCTTAATTTTTTAACAACCTTTTACAAATCCCAAACTAAAAATTTCGTTATAGAAAATAGTTTTTTTTTTTGGTTTTTTTACACACAAGACTCATTTTTATTTCAATGATTTTTTATACAAAATTTTGTTTTAACAAAGAAAATACTAAGAAATAATTTATTATAAAACAAACTTAATACAAAAAAAAATGTTAATTTTTTAAAGATTTTGAAAATTGAAATTTTTTGAGATTTGAAAAAAAAAAACAAAACCAAAAATCAAAAATATTAAAAGGACTTGTGTTGAAAACGCGTTCTAGTAATTGACAATAATACAAAAAAAATTTTAATTTAAACAATATTAAAAATAATAATTATCAATTAATTATCAATAGAAAAAATAATAATATTACATTAAAAGATATATAAATTTAATAATAATAATAATAAGAGAAGAGTGAAAAATTAAACAAATGACTTCTATATCTAAAAAAAAATAACAAGGACATACAACAAAAAATTTCTTTAACAAATTTGTAAATTCTTTTTTGGATTTTTGCAAAAGAAAAACTTCAAAACAGCAATAAGAAAGCGAATTGAACTGAACTGTTTTGAATTAAATGATGCTTGAATACAGCGGGAATTCATTTTTATTAAACTATGAAATATGATTTGCTTGGAAATTGTTATTTTTAAAATTTTTAACGAGTCATTAGAAGGCGTTCATTGTGCTTATGCGTGGACTCCAATCGACGCTAAATAAAAAGAAATATATTATAGAGAAATTAAAAAAAAAAACACAAAATAGTATAACTATAAACGAAAACATAAGGAATATGTGAATTTATAAATATGCGAAAGAAATTACTAAATTAGGGATTCATAGTGTTCACGTAAGAAAAATCAATTGACGTCATGTTAATAAATAAAGACTTGAAAGCACTCACGTTTATGTTAAGTGTTCACAACAAAATAATGTTAATGTTAAGAGCACAGCTGATTCAGTAACTTTTATTTTAATTTATCGTAAATACTTATCTCTTAAACTATTATTCTTTTCGATCGCATTAAATTATTTCATTGGATTTTTAACTTTTTATCCTGACACCCAAAGCTGTCTTAAACAATACAATTTAAACAAATTCCGTGCCTTGTTCTTATTGTTGATTAGTGTAATTAAATTGAAAATAAGCATCAAAATCACAAATACATTATTTGATATGGCAATACCTTCTTATTTTGTTTCCATAACTCTATGAAAGCACAAGTTTGTAAATTATGAACGAATTTAATAAACCGTTTGCGAAAAATGTTCCAGAGAAGCACGTAAAGTGAGGCTTTTAAGGACGTTTGCTCAGAAGTGTCAATTTTTTCAATATCGTATTTTATGATAGAGCTTTTTAAAGGGTATAAAGAGAAAAACAAAATTTATACTTCGCTTACTTCTTGCCATTCATGATCAGTATACAACACTACCTAATTATCCAGTAGGAAACTGACTCGCAGATTTATCACAGAATTGTGTTTAACGATGAGGCATATAAATTGAGACAAATACACAATAGACCCCATACACTCCATTTACGCCAAATTTACTAATCGGTGCGGTTTACACACTGACATCGCAACCATCGATTTATTAAAATCAAAATGAAAATAATCTGTCAATTTGCCTCCAAGGACGTGCGATTTGACACCTCTCGATTATTTTCTGTGAAGTAACGTGAAGTCACAGATTTATGATGATAAACCAACAATAAGTGACTTTAAGAAAGGGGACCCACAATTTGGAACTCCAACATGTGCTTTGTCAAGAATCTCTATATATTTTTCCATTACTTTGATTTGGCATTTAGTAAAAAAAATCAATTATCTAAGTATATAGATCAACGTTTCGTACATATTAACATTGATATCATAGGGCCCCTTTCGTCATCTAAAGACAATAATACATTGGTACTCTAAATGGTCCAAAGCTATTTCTTTAAATAATATTAATTCAGAAACAATTACGCTAGCTTTAAGTAGGGAATGGATATCTCGATTTGAAATTAAAAATGTCAAAAGTCTTTCATCTAACATGAATTCTGTTCGTCCTGTAGATACTTCACATCATACAATAAAAAAGTCATATATTTATCCTAACAAGATAAATCTTCTCACGTTTTTGTAAGAAATTATGAAATCTTCTATTACTCAACGTTACAATGTTAATCATCAATAACATCAAAAGAAAAATTAGGAATATTTATATCAATAGACCGTTTCAAGTCAGAGTTTTTATCAATCTCATTTAACTACGAGAATACACTTTCATATCTGGAAGGGAAGTATATGTTGTGACATTTCGTTTTGACATAGATCGATTTTATTTCATCTAAAAAAAATTAATTAAGAATTAGAAATTCAAAACCAGAAAGGCATATTTCAATTACTATAGATGCCACTATATGATTTTTATTGAAATCTACAAAATTTCGGTCTAAATAATATAATCGAAAAAAATGTAATTGATTTATTTGAATTTGTAATGGTGTTAAAATTTTAAGAAAACATAACCAAACATGTCTAGCAGATAAGGTTACAGAGTTTAGCTTGTCTTCACATAATTATTAGAATTATGCAAGCAAGATTTTTAACTATAAGTCCCTATTAGCCACCGAATATTTTAGACAAAGAGCATATTGTCGATGTTTTGTTCGTGTTTTGTTCGCGATATTTGACTTTAAAATACCCTTTACAAGTTCTCTTTAGGTATCGAATTCCCCTTTTTCCCATATAAATAAATATTGATTAAAAAGCGAATCCATATGTTTATACCCTTCATCTGACCCTTTTAATTATATAAGAATGTATGTATATCTGTCAGTGTGTTATTTTAAATCAACATTCAGAAGCCCCCACATGTGGCACAAATCCGTATCTTTTGAAAATATGCAGGAAATTCATCACAGTCGCCCCATAACTTTCGGAGATACAATATAAAAAAAAACACGAGGACTTCTGCTTTTGCTCATATTTTTATCATGAAAATCAAAATTTTTCAAGCCGTAGGCTATTTGTAAAAAAATGTGCTCGAATCGGTCAATAATCGGCAAAGTTATAGACAAGAAAAATTCTTAAAATATTTTTTTAAATATATCAAGTAAGAAAGGCTCCTAATCGGTCAATAATCGGCAAAGTTATAGACAAAAAAAATCTTAAAAATATAAATATATATATTTTTTTTAAATATATCAAGTAAGTAAAGCTCCTAATTGCTAAAGAAATCAAGATACAAGCCGTAGTCTTAGAAATTATTGCTGAGATGAACTGACAAATCTGTTAGAAACTAATTGAGATATAAAAAATGCTCCGGTGGTTTTTCTAAAATTTACAATTTAAAATCGATTTCTTAGCTTTTGAATAACAGAGAGCAGCGATGTGAGCATCAAAAGAAATGGCTTGACAAGAAAAATAAAACGATTTATAAAAAGAATTAAAGTCCATGATGGCCGCTATTACAAAATGGTGTATAATAAATTTATATACATATGTGTCAAATTAATTAATTCAAATTTTACCGAATTAAACCCACTCAATATTGGTATGAAATGAAAGGGCTTGACTACTAGAATGCAGTAAGCTATGAATTCAAGGATGACATCCGAAAAAAAGGCCTCGAAAAGATGGGTCAAATATAGTAATTACGACTTTGCCCGCTTCAATCCTACAGGATTGGTTTTAAATGAAAAGACTTGACCAGTAATAGTAAACTATGAAAAAGTTATAATCCAAGATGGCACCCTAAACAAAATGGCGGATAATTTTTTTCTCAACCCTGCCAATATTGGTATCAAATAAAAGCGCTTGACTAGTAGAATACAAATAACTATGTCAAAATTCAAAATCGATAATGGAGTAGGAAATAAATGAATCTGAACTTTAGGCTAAGCTACGATGTGGTCGCTATACCTATGTACATGATGGTAAAGGGTATTATTAGATTATACACGGCTTTCTTATTTGTTTTTATACGAAGTTTCACATTTGGCGGGAAGGCGAATTAAATTTGCCGCGGCGTATACCTTGTTCCCTATCAAAGACCATGAACAAATTTATGACAATTACTTTGTTGGTGTTTTGTTCTTGTGCAAACAAATTGACGGCTAATGAAGATGTAGACTAACCTTGACCTTATTTTGTCATAGATCACATATGATCTCCAAAAAAAGTTTTTTAAAAACAACTAGAGATAAGTAATCTTTTGCTTTTTTTTAGATCATCATTAATTATGACTAAAATATGTCACACGATTTTACAGATAGTCATACCTTTACATTTCAAAATATTAAAAATTTAGCATTTTTTTTGGAACGCAAAATTTTGTTGACCTTTAGTTTTGTCGATTTAAATTTGTTTAATTTCAGCTACTGGTAACACTGAGCTTATTAAACAGTTTAAATTCGCTTCATAAACATATTTTACCATCATATTGTCAAACGAACTCTTTATTTGTCATTTAGCAAACAGATATATAGAGCAAAATATTATCAGCTGTGCTTTTGTGTATACCTGTCTAAGTGTATCCTACTCTAATCAAATAAAACATCTGTTTTCATCCTTTTCAAATTCAAATGTTGAAAAAAGTTCTTGATGCATATTAATAAATTCACATATATTAAAAAAGGCCTCTATAGTGTTTAATCAACAAATTCAAAAGTACACCAAAATACTAAATTAAAAAAAGAATATGCATGTAAATGTACCCAACCAGTAAATTAAAATCCAAAAGAGAAAAAAAAGCAATTGTACTGCAAGCAAATCAGTGTAAAAAAAAACAATATATAAAAATTAAACAAAAGAAAATTGTAAAAAAAAATTTAATATTTTTTTTCTCACATACAAAAAAAAATATACAAAGAAGAAGAAAAAATCATGATGAAAAAAAAAACACAGAATAAATATATGTAGGTATGTATGTATATGTAGGTAAAAAGATTTATGTATATATATTTATATATAAAAATGAATCGATTAGTATTTAAAAATAATAATGTAAAAAAGACAATACAATTTAAAATAATTTTAAAACAAAATTTAATGTTATAACCTAATTTATTTTGATTTTGTTTTTTTGTAAGAAAAGAATAGTTCAGCAAAATAAACAAAAAAAAAAAGCATTAAAAATACAGACAAAAATAAAATCAAAATAAATTTGTACTAAACAAAAATTTTTTTATATTTTGTTTTTTTTTTTTTTAACAAAATTATCCTTTATTTTTAATGATTGGTAAAAATGAGCTTGAATTTTTTACATCTTCAAATTTTGTTTTAATTTAAAAACATTAATGACTTGTAAGGCAATTTGCTTTTAATTTCAATTGCTTGTAGTTTAAGAGCCGTATTCATAAAAAATATGTTGGGTTTATTAAAGGCTTATTTGACAGATGTTGTAGAGAAATTTGTCAAATAAGCTTTCAATAAAACTAAAATATTTTTTATGAATTCGGCCCTAAAACTTTTAATTATTTAAAACTAATAATGATGTTACGTGAATGCATTAGTGTTATTGTTCTTTTGTTTATTATGTGTCAATTTATTAAATTAAAAAAAAAAAGTTTAAAATTTTAACTATTTCATAAAACTAATTTATTTAATTTTAATCAAATTAATTAAAATTATCTGCCTATTTATCGAAATGCGAACGAAATTTTCATTCTTATAAATATATTAAAAACAAAAATTTGTTTATTTTTTTTTTTTTGGTTTTTATTATATTTATAAGAATAAAAATTTTGTTGGCATTAAGATAAGCAGGAAGTATGTACATATTTTTGTTACAGTAAAAACCGGTTTAAATTGTATATATATTACTTTTTAGGGTTAACAAATTTGAGGTTAGGTTTTGGGTTATGTTAGATTTGGACAATTTAAAAAGGTTTTCGACTGTATTAAAACTGTATTTGTTATTTTTAGTAAAAATGAGGACTTAGTTTATTGAATTTAATTTGTAAGCCACAATATATACGTTGTACTATATTAAAAATTAGATGAAACGAAATAAGGCCAAATCATTGTTATTTTTTTTTTATAATAATTTTCTTGTTTTTAAGGTCAAAATGTTTTCGCCTTTCAAAAAAAACAAAACAAAAATTCAAACTATTGTTTTTTTTTGCACAGTATTACCTGGTAAATATTTTTGGTATGTATCTTAAAAAAATTATATATACAAAACGTCTTTTTCAGGTTATGGTGAAAAAACCTATAGAATAATTTTTCTAAAAAAAACAACAAAATTATGTTGTTAAAATCAAGAGTTTATTTAGGGGAATTTTATTTTTATCAAGTTTTCTAAAACAGGAAGGGCTAGAAGGGTTTTAAATAAAACATAAAGGTGCTAAATAAAACACATATAATATATATATAGATTTTGTTTAAAATTAATTTAATTAATTTACAAATTATATATGTACGTATGTATAAAAAAAACAAATAACATTTTTTTTTAAATACTAATCGATTCTTTATATTTTTTATTGTATTAAGGTTTGTTTTAAATAAAAAAAGTGTATTTTTTTTTAATTAAAAAACACACGCGCTAACACACACACATAACATAACAAGGCTTTCCAAATAACAAGAAAAATATACAGCAAGAGAAAGAGTGAGAGAAAAACAAAATATTTTTTTTTTATAAAATACATTTTTCTTTTGCTTTGTACATAAAAAAAAACACTTTTACTGCTTTCAGTTACATATAACGAAAAAACACAACGAAAACATGCTTTTTTAAATTTATAATAACTTTAAAAATATATGTATTTTTATTTTAGTTAACAGTAGAAAAAAGACACAAATATTGTTTATAAAAGAAAACTATACAGTTTGTTTCTGTTTAAAGAGAGTGAGAGAGTAAAAGAAAAACAACAACAACAACACCTAACTTAATTATATATTTAAGGCAAGAAAAAAAATTAATTGTTTTTTATTTATTCATTTTTTCAAAGAAAATTTACTTTATTTAATTCCATTTCATTAATATTTTTAAGACAAGTACAAAAAAAAGAAGAAAAAAACTTACAAATTATTTAAACAAATAAAAAAAGGGTAATAAATTATTACAATTTGAAAACGAAAATTTATTAAGAATTTTCTTCAAATAAATAAAGAAAAAAAAATTTTAATTCAAAATGATTTTTTGTTTAAAAATTAAAATAGTACAAATTATTATTAAAATATTAATTAAAAATTAGTTTTGGTTTTTTTTTCGTGTATATTTATTTAGAACAATTTAAAACAAAAAACAAACGATGATTTTTTTATTATAGTTATAATTAAAAAGATAAAATTCAACTCAAGAATTTTTTAACAGTGTAATAAGTTCTTCTTCATTCTTAATTTAAGGTTTACAGGGTTGGAAGTGATTTTGTTTTTTTAAAAAGAAAAACAATGTTTAAAAACAAAAAAAAAACACATTTCTTTTTCTAGCAGTAAAAGTATGTTTTAAAAATAAAAAATTGTAATCATAAATTAAAAGTAAGAGTAGTTGTAAGTAACTAAAGTAGGTGGTTAAGGTATGTAGTTTATAAAAGGGTAGTGATTAAACATTATATTTAGGTTACAATTATTCGTTAATTCTAGATATCATATATGGAAAGGAATGCAAACTTAATTAGGAAAAATTACACATATACAAAACTCACTGCAATCATCTCTTTTTCAACAGTAGAAAAATTAAAAATATTTACTACGATTTTAAAGTTTTTGCAAAAAATTTAATAGAAAAATTTATAAAATAAAATTTAATTTATTCCAAACTACAATTTAAATTCTCATCTGGAGTTTTGGTTTTTTGTTCTTTTGTAAATTAATGTTGTTAAATCGAAAATTTAAAAAAATGTAGTTTTCAACTATTTGGTTTTTTTTAAAACAATTTTTTTGAGTTTATTGAAACTCAAAATCATTAAAAAATATTGAATTCGAAGAAAATTGTTAAACGTTATCATTTTACAGTGATTTGGACAAAACAGAAAAAAAAAATCAGAGACAGATGTGTAAATCGAAATAAGTGAATCGTTTTATGTAATCATTTTACAGTGAGTATCATTAAGTAGTTATGAGAAAACAAAAACAAAAGTAAGCATTTGCAAACTGCAAAAATACAGCAGGCATATGAAACAGTGTTATCCCTTGTCAATCACAACTTATTTAAAAAAAATATATTTATTTCCTTATATACGCTGTTTGACAATACTAGACACTTTTATTTGTATAAATTCGCCTTGAGCTGACCTACATACATATCTTCTTACATGAAAATTGCAAAGAAAATTTTTGTTAGTAAGAAAGAAAACGAAGTCACAAAAATTAAAAATTTTGGTTTACATAGAAACCGTTAAAAAGATTAAGGCAATGAATCTCCAAAATAAATCAATATCAAAATGGTTGTCATTGCATAGTGAATTGAATAGAATTTACTACAGGACAATGTCAAGAATTAAGTGATTAAAAATTTATATTTTACTTCGGTTAATTAGACAATTATTTAAAATTTACCGCATTCCAAATTAATAAAAAAAAATATAATCCAACTGTAAATACAAACATAGAATTCTATGAATAGATTTCAGAAATAAAATCAATAACAATAAAATAGTAAGTTGAAATTGTTTTACAATATTACATTCGCTTGAATGAAGACAACATCTAATTAATATAGTGCTTTTCCTTTTCAGAATAAAATGTTGACCTATTTGCTTAACTATTATATGACACCACATTACAGGTATCTAAACAACACCTTAACACTTCTGCACAATTTTCGATTATGATTCTTAATTTTATTGAATTTGTTAGGACTTTAATAGACCTATAATTTAAACGAATAAGAAATGAACCCTTGATGTATACACAAGTCAAACCTTTGACTGAGATAATTTAAAAATTTTGCAGAATAATACAATTTTTTACATTTTTGCCTCAAAATGTATATACAAAATTTACTTTTAAGAATGCATTCCTTTCAACGTATGACGTAAAGAGAGAAAATGATGATAGTGTGTATAGTAGAAGTAAATTATAGTGTATGATTTATGTAGTTTATATTTATAAAAATTTAAATTTAAGTTATAAATGAAAACTTTTTCACTAATTAAAACAAATTTATGCATTTACGTTTAAATTTTTTATATATATAAAAAGAGAAGTAATGATAATAATATTAATAATCATAAATGAAGTTATAAAAATCTAAAGAGTAGGTAGAGCTTAATCAAAACAAAAAATTTATAATAATTAAAAATATTTAGAGTAATAATATAAAAAATAAAAATATTAATAAAAATTACTTATATTCAACATAAAAGAGAGACAGAGAGAGGGAGAAAAAGTGTATTGTTGTACATACATATATTTTGTTTTAACATTTTGAAGAGGAGGGAGGAATTTGTTTGTTATTAATGTTTTTTTTTTCTTATTGTAATACAATATATAAAATTGTTTTCAAATTGTTGCGTTCATTTGCAAAACAAAAGGTTAATAATTATTTTTTATTCTTACTTTCAAGAGAGACAAGAAGAGGTGGTTGGTAGTTTTTTTGTTACTTATTTTTTTTTGTTTGGTTTGTTTTTAAAGTTTTTTCTCACCTGGTAAATTTTGTAGCGGTTTGGCGTGCTGAGTGCCACGAGCGCTGGGACGAATTTGTCCCACCCCACGGACCCCCCCGGTTGCTTGCAGAGCCCCCTGAACGGTGGCCCCCCGTTGAGCCGCCACCGCCGCCGCCACCACCGCCGCTTGAGGGGCCCCCTGACGATTGATGTTGCCACGGAGCCCAACGGTTCGGCCACGCGCTGTGATTCCACGCCCACGGCCAACCCCCTTCATTTTTAAAGTTAATAAAATAAAAATCAGCGTACACACATACACCCACAAACATATTATGAACATCATTATTATCATTGTCGTCATCATTAGCGTGATTACCACATCATCATTATCACATACATTTACAAAATTATTATTACAAATACATTATCGTTTTGCAACATGCCGGAAGCCCATCATAGTTAATCCGTACACAAGAGGTTGCAAGCGCAAGGTAGAGTGAGTCATCATCAAGTTACCGTTTGTAAGGCAATTAATCCATGATTTAACATTAATTAAGTGTTTACATTTTGGGTCCGTAGTTGTTTTGTAGTGGTGGTGGTGGGTTGTTCCAATAATCCATTTTGACCATATTTCAATATTCGTTTTATATAAAATATATATATGGATCGCCAAGTTTTTTTTTCAGATAATTTTGTTGTTTGGTTTTAAAATTTATAAACGTTACAATTTTTTTTAGTTTAAATGAAAAAAATATTCAATAAATAAATTTTGTAGGGGTTTAAAAAAATTTATCGCATTTTTTTTTTTTTTTTTTTTGGAGGGAGGAAGAAAGATAAATAGTTGATGTTTCGTATGAAATATTTTTTATATTATTATTTCAAAGGGAGGAGAGCAGGAGAAAGTTTATCAATCATAATTTTGTTGTTTTTTTCGTATATAAAGACCACAAATTTTAAATAGATTTTCAGGGTTTTTTTTTTGTAATTCAATTAAAAATATATTATTGGTAATAATTAATTCAATTAAATTCAGATGATGGGAATAAATAAATTTTGTGATTTGTTGGTAAATTATACAAATATAAGAGTTTTGTTTGATTTGTTTAATTGTTTTTGTTTTTTTGACGAACATATATATAATTTTTTTAAGACGATTTTCATTTTTATATATTTGTTTAAATATATATTTGAGTTTGAGTATCATAACATAAAAAAAGAAAAAAGAAAAAGAAAAAAACAAAATCGAAAATGAACGCGTTAGATTTTTTCAAGTGTTTAGAAATGAAATTATTATTTTTTTTAATTGATACTTGTTGTAAATAAAAAAGATTTTAATCATAATATAATAATAAAAAAAAAACAAATAATAAAAAAAAAAATATACTAAAAAAATAACAATAAATTGGTTGTTTTTAAAAGTCCTAAAAATCTAAAAGTGTTTTTATTCTTTTCTTTTTATAGTTGAACAAAAATTTAAAAAAAAAGCTTAAAATAATTCTTATTCTTTAATAAATATAAATAGGCATTCTATGAATCTTTAAATTTAATTATTTTTAAAAAATTTTGCGATTGACACATGTTTACGTTTTAATAAATTTTGAATAGAAAATTCGAATTTTTGAACTAAAAAGAAAACTGTATTAAAGCACATATAAAGCGTTTAATAAAACAATAGATTGGTATGAACATAAAATAAGTATTAAGTAAAGTAGGAGCAACTAAGGCGCCAAGATCTTGTCCCAACACCTGATCGCGACGAATGTCAAAATTTGGTGAATTCGCCTTCATTTCATTTTTTTTGCAGGGATGGAAAATGAGATATTAGTTTACGTTTAAAACAATTAACTTAAGTGTACTTTTTGTGATAACTCAATTTATTTTTATTTGTTGTTTTTATAGCCTACATCAAGAGTTTAAAAAATATATATTTAATTTTAAATAAAATTGTATTTAACTACATTGATAAAAAAAAAACTTTTCCATCCCTGATTTACGAATTTGCTTTGACAGAAAACATCAACTAAAAATTTTTTTTTTATTGTTTGCAGTATTTTTCTTACAATTAAACGTACTTTGTGCAAATCTTTAAATCGTAAAATTCTGTTTCTTTTTTTTTACTTTTACTTATTTTGTATTTATACTTCAATCCTGTTTTGTTTTATAGAAATCACTAAAAAATCATAAAAATATGTAAGTTTTGGCGTAAAATAATTAAAAACTTAACGCAAATTAACAATAATGATAAATAACTATTAATTGTACAAATATAATTGCATACTTTAAGGCATAACAAAAGCGAGGTTCAAACATACGATTTACCTATTCAGAAAATTAAATCCTAAATCATCTGCTTAAGAGACAAACCTAAACAAGATCAGAAAACATTGTGTCGTAATGTTCACTTATGTTGTTTGGCTTATAAAACCTGAAATAGAACTTTCTGTTGGATGTTTTTATAGTAGCCCTAAACCAAAGAAAGTCTTGTATAGGACTTTTACATTGAATGTTCTCTAATGGATGAGTTCACTTGTATTAAAAAATGGCTTTAAAGAAAGTGTTTCTCTTTAAACTACCCTAAATGTAATTATTTAGTAAAAATGCTGTTTAATATTTTTACCTTTTTGGTATGTGTTCTACTGTACTTGATATTTTTGCTATTGTTTCCTTTATTTCATTACATACCACTTTTTGTTTTAATATTCTACATACTGTGTTTGAAAACTTCCCGAGTGATTTATTTAGCTAAGACTAATATTTTTTTATTTATGTTAACATTGGAAGTAGTGTGAAATAGAATACATAATCTTTAAAACATTTTACGCAGTTCTTTACTAAATACAAGCGCGGATACAGCTTAAGGCTATAATACACGGCATGTTTTTTACATCTGACTTAAAAATTTATGAGACGTATGTCTGTCAAAATTGTAATTTTACAGGCAACCGTCGCTGACTGCTTTGCAGCAGCAGAGATTTATGCCAACGGCTGACGTCACATGTTTTGACAGAAGAAAAAAGAGCGCGCTCTAATTGAAATATCGTCAGAAGTCTCAACACATGTTTTTTACAGAAGTAATGTTTTAAAGGTAACACACGACATGTTCATATTTATCAGTCTGGAATTTGTCAAGTCAGATGTAAAAAACATGCCGTGTATTATAGCCTTAAGAGGTTTAGAGGTTAAGTTTTTATAAAAATAAATGAATTGTTTTTTTAAGACTGCCAAAGAAAAAAAAATTTTTTTTGAGTTGTTTGACAGCCATTATCAACAACATGATTTATTTTAATATCTCTGTTTTGTATTTGTAAACACTCTAAAATAACTACAACTGCAATTTTTTTATATAAAAAAATTGGGCACGACAGGCCAGGTCGGGTTTTATTATATAAAAAACATCTGATTACATATGGGTACAATAAATCTTTCTACCTTGACACCAAATATATGGACATGAGAATTTTTGACAGGTAATGCTTTCTTTTTACAAAATAAACAATAAGCATGTTGTGTTCATCTCAATACTTTGAAAGGTATGTATTTAGAAGCTCATAAAGATCACATCATGCCAGTCTTATTGGTAAGATTCTTGGGCGCGAGATAAAAGGGGAAAAGAATATAGTACTCACTTTTATGAAATTGAAATTTTGATGTGGTTACCCTTCGAATTTTAAAAATTATTCAAGTTATGCCTTTTTATGCAATTTCAATTTGCTAACAATCAAATAGTTTTTAAGTAAAATTTTCATTAAAATCGATAATAACTAAAACTAATAGCACTTTGGTATTCAGCTCACATCTATTAAAATGTTTTTTAATAATATAAATTAAAATTACAATTTTTTACACAAAGAAAACTAAAAAAAAAATAACTTAAAGCAAATAAAATAATAAAAAAAATTATTAAAAAAATAACAAAGCAGGGCAGCGGTTAAAATAAAAAGCAATAAAATGTGTGCGCAAAAAAAAATGTAAAAAGCATAAAATAATTAAAATAAAACATCAAATTTAAATAGGAACTATGGAGCGTAAGAGACCACGTATTTGTTAAAAAAAAAAATAAAAATAATGGCTGACTGACAAAATGACTGACTGAATCGTTTGTTGTAAAAATGGTAGTTGGTGGTATGCTTTTATTTAAATTTTTTTTATTCTAAAAGTTAAAATGTATGTCTGTATGTAAATGCTTTGTCGATTTTTTTAATTCACAAACAAATATGTATGTATGTATGTATGTATTTTAAAAATTTTGAAAATTAAACCAAATTTGTTGTATTCATTTTAACTTGAATATGAATCCTGTTAGTATAAAATATAATGTTGAAGTGCGTTTTATTTGCAATTTTTATAGTAAATTTCCTAAAGTAGTTTCTTATGATGTTTAATATGTGGTTGTGGTATTTTTGGTGGTAGGTGGTATAATCCATAAACTTGTTTGTTTTATGATTTTAGAGAGAGAAAAAATAAAATAAAATTAATTTAAAAAAAATATTATAAATTTCAAAAAAAAAAAAAATTAAAAACAAAATTTATATTAAAAACAAATGAAATTTTGAAAAAAAACATATTAAAAAAAAAACTAAACTAAATGTAGAAAGAAATAATATAAGAAAAAGAAAACGAAAAAAAGAAGAAATGAAATTAAAAACCCACCACATTATTACGCGTTGTTCTTGGTAAACCACCTGCGACAGCGCCACTACCAACTGGAGGTGGTGGTAGTGGTGGCACGCCACCGGGTGGATAATCAAAGAAATATTCTCCATCATAGGTACGATAATAATCTTCATAATACGAATCATTGTAGCCAGCACCGCGATAATCCGTATAACCATAAAAGTCATATTCATAATCTATAAAACATGTTTGAGGGAAAATTGGATTTTTGGATTTCCAATCGTATCAAAGAAGAATAAAATTTAATAAAACAAAAAAACAAAATTAAATTAAATGCAAAATTAAAATTGCCAAAAAAAAAACAAAGGCGAAAAAATTACTCAAAAATTTTAATTTAAAAAAATTAATTAAATCAACAACTAATATACAAATTAAATTTACAAAAAAAAAAAAAAAATATTCAAAAAAATTAAATGTGATAAAAATATTTTTAAAATTTTTAATAAACCTAAAAGGACGCGTTAAACTTACTGTGAAATATGTATATAGTAATTAATGCACATAATCTAGTTAACTTTGGCAGGTTAGGAGCCGGTATTCAATATCGATTGAAATTTTATTTGATCTACATACATATATCGAAGAGGGAAAAAAATTTGTACTCCTTGTTAAGCATATCGTGCACATTAGTTAAAGTTTAAATAAGGGGGCGCAAATCCTATAGATAATTATTATGCGTTCCATTCAATACTTCGAAAGTGCAACCAGAGTATAATTTGAAAGCATACAAATATACTTTCTTTACGTTGGAAGTGATTTAAAAATAATGATTAAAAATAATGATCGAATCTTGACCCCGATTTTAGAAGAGCGCTACACTCGGCCGAATTTATTTATCCTTCACAAAAGTGTAGGTATGCAAGAATGAGCGTATATAACCTCTTGAGATCGTGGTTAAGCATATGTGCACCTGAACTTATTTCTATTTTTAACATATAGAACTGAATACTCATTTCATTAAACAATTGTTTGTAAGCCCAACCTAATTTATTTTTATGCTCTTTAGTTTAGTCGTCGACGAGACAGGGACGAGTGCATACGCTGAGCGATTGTGTTGATATTTGTTTAAATGCAGTGCGTAGAAAAATTACGGAACTAGAAAATATTTTTTAAGTAAAATTTTTAAATGTATTAAAAATAATCTCCATCTTAAATCAGTCTCTTATTTACACTTGCTCAATCGTTGTAGTTGTTCGTGCGATGTGCAGTCACTTCAGCAATGCGTCTGCCAAAGTCTGAATAATATAATGGGTGTCCCAACTAGAACGCAATGTTTAATTTTGGCCATTCGAAGTGTCATTGTTTGACATTTGAACAATTGTTATTGTTTGCTAGTAGAAGGTACGAGGTTAGTGAACAACGCATTCTCATTGTGAAATTGTTTTACCAAAATGGTGAATGTTTTGCGGCTACAGTTCGCAAATTGCGATCAATTTGGAGTCACAATAATGCTCCAAAAGAGTCAACTGTAAAAAGATTAATGGATAAATTTGCCGAAACTGGGTCTGTTAGTGATGTAAAGACAACAACGCGCCTTCGACCAGGTCAATCGACCGAAAATGTCGCAGCTGTACGTGATGATGTCGCTCAAACTCCATCCAGGCAGGTCAAGCGCAAACAGTCAATGGTGTTCGGTATCGTGAAATGATAACCAGTTTTTTCTTGCCTAGAATTGAAGAAATGAATGTGGAGGGCATGTGGTTTCATCAAGATGGCGCCACATGTCATACAGGCAGCGAAACAATTCAATTGCTGCATCAGTCATTTCCCGGTCGTGTTATTTCGCGTTTTGGAAACCAGAATTGGCCGCCTAGATCGTGTGATTTAACACCTTAAGAGCATAACTAGAAAACGTATTGACCGATTTCGCAGGCTCTTCTCATTTAAAGAAAACACATTTTCAAATACATAAAATACAACTGGAAATGTATGTTGAGCATCACTCGAGGACCACTTGACCTATTTTGCTGATTATTTTTGTATTGTTTTTATTATTAACAGGAAAAGATTGGTATGAAAAAAAACCATTATAAAAATTGGGCCTGATATCCTGAATACAAAAAAAAATAAATTTTATATGCATGTTTGTAAGAGAATCAATTGAGAATAGATCTACCAATTTCGCTGATTCTTTTTACGTGTTTAATTTTTTGTTACCAGAACATGGTTCGGTTGAAAAAAAAACAATGATATAATAAGGTTTGGTATCCCCAATACAAAGAACATAAAATTTCTTCTATGAGATTTCTTTTAAAATTGATATTTTGGAAACTATATTTTTTAACGTTTTTATTTACCATAAGTACGTTTTACTCGTGCGAAATCGAGATTTGTTTGTTTAAATTTGTATAAAAAAAAATATTTATATTTACACTAGTGGTACAAACTAAAGTCTAATATTATAATATATCCTTAGAATAATATATCCTAAGAATTTGCTACAACGCATTTGTACTGGAGTGTTAAAAAAATGGCGGAAAACCCTGCTTTCCGATGAGTCGAAATTAAACTTGAAAGAATCTGATTCGAGGATCACCGAATAAGTGGCTAGACCCTAATTACTGTAACGGAACTGTTAAGCATGGTGATGGGAATATAATGGTGTGGGGGTGCTTTTCACTCAATGGAGTCGGGCATCTGTATGAAATTAGTAAAACTATGGACCGCTACCTCTACAAAAATATTTTGGAAACTGTCATGTTGCCGTTTGCAAAATATGAAATGCGTAGCGAATGTATTTTTCAACACGATAATGATCCAAAGCATGCATCGAAATATTTTAAGTCCTGGATTCAAGATCGAAATATAAATGTACTTACATAAATGGCCACCCAATCTTAATCCTATACAGAACTTGTCGGACATGGTAGTTAAAAAAATAAAACGTGATCAGGGATCGAATAAACGAAATTTTTTTCCTCCAAGTGCAAGAAGCGTGGGAAAGCATTTCAGAAAGTGAAATTCAAAAACTAATAACTTCAATATCTCGCAAATGCGCTGCTGTTTTGCAAAACAAAAGATACATATTTAATTAATTATTAAGATATTTTAGAAAATTGAAAGAAATGATAATGAGTTGCTTTAGTTTTTGCCATCCAAAAGTGAAAAATTTTCACTTTTCTTTAATTTATTTAGAACTAAAAAATTGTTATTTAATATTTTTTTTTTTTTTGTTATAAATTAATATGACCCGAAAGAGTTATAAGAGCTATTTTTAAAAATTCTTAGTTTAATTTTTAGCACACCGGGTATAAGCTGGTGATGTATATTTGTAAATGACACTTCAGATAACAGACACTTCAAAAATTTACAGCCTAACATAAAAAAAAGAGAACTACCTAATCGAAAAGCTGGTCTATATGCAATTCTTTAGTATTAATGACGGGGATCATTCAACAAAAATGTTTGAAAAAGTTTTAAATAAAAAATTCTTATAAATAAGTGGAGAACATTGAATAAAAATAATAATTCTCCAGGGTATGGTAGAAATAGTAAAAATATTTTTATCACATTTTTCTTTTGTACTCAAACTACAATTAAAAATTAATCATTTAAAAAATAAAATCATACTATTAAATTAAAAACAATTTGATACGGTTTGCTACAATATTTTCTTCTGCTTTTAAAAGGGATATTCTCAAGTAATTATAGGATTTTCCAATATTGTCATTTTTTTAACATAAAAACTTTAGAAGTGATTTGACCTTATAATGTCTTTCTTGTTTCAGTTTTTTTTTACTACATCCAATCTAACGGTATGTAAAGTTAAAATACAAATAAAAAAAATATAAAATAATTGTGAATTTTTATTCCATTTGTATCAAATTTGAAAAAAAAAAAAATTAAAACTCAAAAATAAAGAGAACAAACAAAAATAAGAAACCCTAAGAATGATAATTTTTTTAATTAAAATAAATTTATGTGTAAAAAAGTGTGCTTTTTAGAAAATTTGTTGTATATGTTGTATCTTTGGGGGTTTTTTTACACAAAAATATTTTACAATTTACTTACCGGCAAAACATCAATAAGTATACAGGGTGTTTAACATTTGCTACACAGAGAACAAACAACAACACAAAATTGCAACATTTAATTACAAAAAAATTATAGTATTTTTTGGTTATTTTTTCTTAATGGTCAACAACAAAAGTTTAATTTTTTTTAAAGTAAAGAGATATGCTTTTGATGCTCTAGTTTTTTACAAGTTATTTTAAATATTCTATAAATTAGTTTAATAGATATTTTTTTTTATTCTTAGTTTTATAGTTAAATATAAAATAACGAACATTTATATGAGAATAACTTGATTAAATGGAATAAAAAACACAAAATTATTTTTTATTTTTTTTTTTTAATGGAAATCTGTCATATATTTTTGGTTAGGTAGAGGTTAGAAAATAAGGCATGCAAAAGAAAATGTGAAACGACTAAAAGTTGAAAAATGGACACAAAAATGGAGAGACGACAAAAAAAAATTAAAACGTCATAGATTAAAAAATATTAAAATTTAGGTGCATTAATTAAAAAAATATATTTATATATAAATAAATTGAGGCGAAACTACACTGAATGAAATTTACAAATGAAGCATACAATTTTTGGTTGTTAAGGGGTTTCATTAAATAAAAATAAAACTAAAAGGTAAAAAAAATTGTTTTAATAAATAAATAAAAATTAAAAGAATTAAACTGAGCTAATAATCGATTTTGGAAAATAATAAGCAGGGTATTTGAACTAGAATACAAGAATAATAATTAACATAAATTATTAAGGAAAAATACCTAATTTTAATAAAAACATAATTAGAGAGCCCTAAAATTTTAATTAATTACGCACAACCTTTTTAATTGTTTTTTTTTTTTTTTTTTTTTTTTTTTTTTGTAATAAATTGATTTTGTTTATATGTCAACTGCAAAAAAATTAAAAATTCTAGTTTTTTTTTTAAAAATCATAATTAATTTTTTTCTTTTTTTTTCTCAACTAACTAAAGTATAAAACCAAATAAATTTATAAAAAAAATAGTAAAAAGAAATAAATAAAAACAAAAAATTTAAAACAAATAAACTAATTTGAATACTTAATTAATAAATTTTTTTAAGATTTAATACTTTCGTATAATTAGATAAGAAGGTAAAAACATTAATGAGACTTACCATAATCACGTGGCATTGGTGTACGTAGAGGAATTCTGGGAGCACCTGGTATACGCATGGGTGTACCTAATGGTATCATGCCTGGATGTGTTGGTGATAGATTTCTGTATGGAGACAATGGTTCAAAGCTTTTGTTTTAATACAACAAAAATATATATGAATATTATCAACAACATGTTGAAGAAAAATTTATGTTTTTTTTTTTTTTTAAATTATTTTTAGGCGCAGCAAATATATTTTATATATAGCAGAAGTAGTAGTAGGTGGTGGTGGTTGGTAGTAGTAGTAGATTTATATACAGTAGTATTGGTAGTTAAATTAAACAGTAGTAGTAGTGGTAGTATAGTAGTTTTTTTTTGTGTAAATTATATACAAATTAAACCGGGGGCAAATGCAAAGTTTTTTATTTTATTGTAAGAATTTTATTTTTAATCAAACGGACATAAAAAGAAAAAGTATAAAAAAATAAACAATTAATTAAAATTATATTAAAAAAAAAGTGTTATTTTAATCAAAACAACATTTGTAAGTTATTCTTTTTTGTTTTTAATAAATAAAAGCAATTTGTTATTTAATTCAAAAAAAAAATAACTTGTAAATGTTTTTCTTGATACAAAAAAAAGAGAAAATAAACAGCCGAATGGTATAAGGTTTAAATTTGGGGGTTTTCAAATATGTAATTTCTTTTAAAAGCCTGGTTGCGTCTTTATTGTTTGCACTTTTTACTTGTTTTTTGGAAAAACATTTTTTTTGTGATTTGCCAATATTTTAAAATTTTTAATAAAGGGGGGTTAATGTTTTAAAATTTATTTTAATTTTGTAGGTTTTGTTTAAATTTGTTTTAAAAAAGTAATGCTAAGAACACTTACCCTACTAGACCACCAGGACGTCCTTGCATCATTTGCATCATTCGGCGTTCACGAGCACGTAAGATTTCTTCCTTTTTCTTCTTATCGGAAGGAGGTTTTGCTAAGGATACCTAAAAAGAAAGATTTACAGGGAATTATTTAACATGTTAAAAAAAACACTTTTTAGTTATAAATATTGTAATATTAATTCTGTGGCTTGGAGCTAAAAGGGTCAATGTCACTTTTTTGCTCTTTTGAGTTAATCATTGCATTAGATTTGTGTTCTTGCTCTATTTCATTATGGTAAAACAGCTGAAGTTATACTTAACCCAGAACAGCTTCATAAATAAAATGCTGGCCAATGTCACTATGAAAGCATCTATAAACGTAAAAGTTCAATTCCAATTTTCTCAAAATTTTGACATTGGCCTTTTTGGCTCCAGGCCACAGAATTAATCTAGTTCAGTTGTCTAATTGGTTTTTCGTATTCTAAGTGATGTCGAACTAATAATCGAATTGCGATAGAACTTTGCAAGCATGTTCTCTGTGCCTAGGAAAATATTATAGGCCTTCTCTTGAATGTTTCAAGGGGATATGTCGTTTTCCATTTAAACCAAATAGTCAGAAATAAAAACGTTGTTTAAATGTGCATAATTTTGTTACTGGCATGTGTATCAGTTGACCGCGGCAGCAAAGCGATGTTCACCCGAAATCCGGTTGCATAAATGTTTTAACATTAATGTAATAACAAAAAGCGATTTAATATTTTTCTAGCGTACACCGATACACTTAATTTAATTTACTCTTATCAAATTCATGTCATGTCTTTACTTTGTTGGATCGCATTAATTGTTGCACAACATCTGAAATCACTTGTACTGCATACTTATTCCATCTCTCGCTAACGTTTTGTTGTTATCAGGAACTACTATATCGCTCCGCTTTAACTTTACTTTGACAATAGGCCAATACAGTTTATTTGGCAGAAAATGGAAACAAGTAGAGTTGTTCATATATTTTTTATATTACGCCAACGTGGGAGTAAATTCCGGCATTCGATCACTATCAAAACTATCCTCTAATCGATAGAGTTCTATGTGCTTTTGATATAGAGATTCTAATAGGAATATTAAATTTCAATCACGTTCGCATGCCGTAATTTGACACTGGATTCTGCTTGGATAGCAAGTGAACCTCAGTTACGTTGCCAGTTGCCAAAAATGCATTAGAGATAGCAACTGTCAATTAACAGCTATCAATTTTATATGAAAATGTGGTAACCGAGAAATTGTACTTGCCAGCTGGCAACGCAACTAAAGTTCGGTTGCTATCCATAATCGACCCATTAAACTTAGCTACCTGTCACTATTCAAAAGCTTCAATGAAGTGGCTTAGCAGAATCCAGTGTCAAATTACGGCATGCGAACGTGATTAAAATTTAATATTCTTATTAGAATCTCTATATCAAAAGCACATAGAACTCTATCGATGAGAAGAAAGTTTTATGGGTCGATTATGGATAGCAAACGAACTTTAGTTGCGTTGCCAGCTGGCAAGTACAATTTCTCGGTTACCACATTTTCATATAAAATTGATAGCTGTTAATTGCCAGTTGCTATTTCTAATGCATTTTTGGCAACTGGCAACGTAACTGAGGTTCACTTGCTATCCATAATCAGCCCATAAATTTAACTGAAGAGCAATGAAGTCTAGGGAGTGGTAACAATAGTCTTTGCAGGCATTCCTTTATATACATAAGTAATAGAAGTCATAGTGTAAGAGGTAAGAGATGGCCAGACAGATTCTCTTCAGACCACAACAGCAAATTGCTTATAAAACTATTGCCTTTATACCATCCATTTTTGTATATCTGTATTTTGGATCGGTATCTCCTTGTTTCGCTGGTCAAGTTGGCTGCTTGCGATCCATCTTACACAAAGATTTTATTAAAACAATTCACGCTTTGTAACATACTTTGGGGATGTTTGTAAAATAATTATTTCTAGAATTTATTTACATTGTTCAGAAAACTCTCGATCTGTCATCACGGTATATAAAGGGAAAACTACAGCAATTAGTAGCAGTTATACATTTATAAGTGCATAAAAAGTTGAATTTAATAATAGTAAAATATGAAATAATCTATTGCAATATTTAAGGCGTTGAAATAAATTAACTTTTATAACGTACATTTAAAGTGCTGATTATTATTTGCAATTAAAAGAATCCCATTTTATTTAATGAAAAAAAAAACAACATTTGGCCGCTTTGACATCATGTCATTATGGTAAAAAAGCTCTTGAGTGGTTTTAAAGCAATAAACTAGTTTTTTTTTTACCAAAAGAGGCCAATCCTCCAAATTGTCCGAAACTAAGACCAGTGGAAGGATATTTGACACTTGTGAAAAGAAAATTAAAGAGCACAAAAAAGTTGTCCCATAATATAAAAGATTTTAAAACGAGAAGAGTAAACTGTTTCAAAACAAGTGACTGAAACAACTATTAAATCTCCACGAGCTCATAAGTATTTTTATTGCTAAGGACAATTTCGAATGATTTGAATTTATTTGGAATGCAGAACATATGCGACTATTTTGTAATGTCTACATTATCCGAGTAAAAGTATTTATTTCAGCAATAATTAAGTAGAGCCTAGATATTATTTGAAGATTTATTTTATATTCTAATCATGGTTTATGTGTTTGTAACAAATAAGTTAAGGAATAAAATTGTTAATAAACTTACTTCAATATTAGAAGCACCAACTTCTTTGCCATTTAGGGCCCTCATTGCAACACAAGCACTATCACGATCCTCAAAATGCACAAATGCATAGTCTTTTATTTTCTTAACACGTTCAACTTTGCCATATTGTTCAAATTGTTCCTAAAAATTTACAAAAATAAAAAAAAACATATAACAAATCGAATTTGAAGAGGGAAAAAAATACATTTTTATTATAATAATACCTTTAGCTTCTCCTCTGTAACATCTTGTGTTAAATTTCGAACATAAAGAACTTTAACTTTAGACATTGTTTGTTCATCCGGCTCCTCCTGTGGGTCAGCCCAGTCGACAATAATATCACATCCCCAAACCTGAAAATGCTCCTTTAATATTAATATTATTCAAATGTTCAAACAAAAAAATGTCATATTGTTATTTAATGTTTATTTAAAATTATTAAACAAACCTTTGTACGGCCAGTGCCAAGTCTTCTCTTAGCCAAGGAAGCGGCTTTGTGTGATTCGTATTCGAGAAAACAAAAACCACGATTTTTCTTTTTGTCATCTGGTGAACTATAGATTATCACTTCAATAAGGCCAGCTATATCAGGTAAATGATTGAATTTAAAAGAAGTAATTAAAAATTAATTATTTTAATAAAATTTTTTGGCAATACTTTTTCAAATTATTACATTAAATTCAAACTTAAAAAAATATACAACAAAAAAGTTTAAGTTCTTTTTTTAATAAAATAAAAAATAATAAATAACAGAAATTTATTATTTTATAAAACGTGATTATAGATTTTGTGTTTGTTTTACAACATTTTATAAATTTCTGTTAAACAAATAAAGATTTTATTTATATTTTTTTGCTTTTTATTTACCAATGCCAAAAACGCTTAATTATTCTGATTTTATTTATTTAGATTTTTTTACGATTTTCTTGTCATAATTATTATTTTATTGTTTTTTTTTTTTTTTGTTTTTTGTAAAGCAACATAAAATATCTGTTTTAATATTTTGTATTCAAAATGGTTATAATAATAGTTTAGTTTGTTTGCTTTTTACAGTTTTTGTTTTTTTTTTTTGTACATATAAATCAACACCAAAATTAAAATAATCAACATTTATTAACAAAAAAAAAATTCTTTAAATGAAAACGTTTATAACGAAAATCATAATAGTAAAACATTTAGGTAAAGACAGACATAGAGAGAAAGAGATTATTACACAGAAAGTAAAAACACTGATTTTTTTTTGTATATTTGGCAGTTTTTTTTTTGTATTTTGGTGTAAAAAAATGCTTAAAAAATTAAAACAAAAAGTTAAAATGTATTTGTTGTATAATAAACATTTAGTTACAAAAACTTCCTTTAAAAAAATATGAAATTGTTTTATATTTATAAGAATTTTTTTTTTATAGATTTTGTTCACCTGCTGATGAAAACAATAGAGGGGAGAGGAATTTATGTGGTTTGTTGTTATTGTTTTTCTTATATTATTATTATGAAAATAAGCACAGTCTCCAGTCATTACCATTTATTTATTATATGCAAGATTTTAATATTTGAAAAAATTTATTTATTTATTTATTTTTTCTTTTCTTTTTTTATATACAAGAACAGGAGAGGATTCTTTAATTTTTAATTTTTACTTTTTTTTTAATTTTGTTAATTGTCATGAAATCTCAACAAGGAATATTCTATTAAAACGCAATGATTTAGGTAAAATAAAAATATAAAAATCTGAGGTTAGGTTAATACATCCACATTAATAATAGCCAGTTTTGAGTTAATCATAGGTTTATTTAAAAAAAATCATTTGATAAATTTTAAAATTGATTATAAATTTGATTGTTAACAGTCAACAGTATTTTTTTTATTGGGTGTAAAACCTTAAAATGCGAAATTCACAACAGATGGCGCATCTTTTGAACGTGGTTTTGTCTTTAATAAAGTACCTGTCATTTTGAAGGTTTTTTGTACTTTAGATCGTTGACTAAAAAGGTTAGGTTGGGTTAAAAAGTAAGGGGAACTAAAGGCCCAAACCTGTGATCGATATGACACGTACATATAAAGCCTTGAAAGGACATTATGTCAAATTTAGGCTCGTTAGGAAGTGCAGGAGTACCCTCGATAGAATCATGAACCTCTTCAATGTCATATATTGGGTACCAGAGCATGGCAATGAAATTGGTGATGAACTTGCGCGCGGTGGACCGGCTCTGGTTTAGACGTGCGAGAGGACATGGTGAGACCTCTGATAGGTTACTATTTTGAACTTGTTAGGGCGTGGGTATCCGACAGGACTAATATGGCGTGGAGGGACAGAAAGGACTGCAGAGTGTCAAGGGCTTTATGGCCCAAGTTAAACTCAGTGGACTCTACTTTACATCTGGGCCTGTATAGGGTATGTCTGAGGGACACTTTTTGTATTTTAACAGGGCATTGTCTTGTGAGATGGGATCGCAGCATTCCGGATTATTGTAGAATGCGTGAGGATGAGAAGGAACTAGAGACTGCGAAAGCATTGTCTGTCACTGCCCGAGGCTACAGAATCACAGGCTTGAGGGATTAGGTAGAGGATTCCACGATGAGTTGGGTGATGTTTTGGAGTGCAAACTGGGGAATATTATCGGATTCATCATGGGGGTGGTTGGTGAATGTGCAATTGGGCTCGTAGGGAATCTGTCTTTCTTTTATTTTGTTTCCTACTATTTCTTATTTTCATCTACTATATCTTTAGCAGCCCTCTCTCTCTCTCTCTCTTTTTAAAGGGAAACACAATGGACCATATTAGTCTCCGAGTGTGGTTGTCGGAGGCGGCTCCTGCTTTCTGCATCCCCCTTTCTTACCTACCAACATATAATTAATATATCGATTAGGTCAAGTATTTCTCAATTAAAATTCCTAAGAGATTTCCAACTTGATTCCCTTAGGTATTCCAAGTTTAGGACATTCACAAAGGTAATGTTCCAAAGTCTCATCCTCTTCCTTGCATGCTCTACACATAATTTCATCCTTCAGTCCCATTCCCATTCAGTCCCGTGTGACCTGTCTCAAGATTTGGGTTACTCCATGGTATGTTCGTCGCTTCACCGATATTAGCATTTTGCCATTTTCTGACGTATTCCTTCATCGCCCACACTTTACGTTAGTTTTTTGTACTGTCGAAAGGGTTTAACCATTTGCTAAGGGTTTGGTATTTAAAAACGATCCCATTTAGAACAATTTGTAGGCTTTCTCGTTTTCGATTGTGCCGTTATGGCTAGTTATCCATATTATCTATAGACTTTAACAATTCGAATGGGAGTTCATCTTGAATTGCAGGATATTCGGAAATTCAACTTTTTCGTTCATCAGTGTGCCGATAACTGTCCGTCTATCCGTTATGATACGAATCGGAGCCTCGTTATAAGTCTCCTTTATCCATTCAATGCGTACTTGCCATAATCTCATCCCAAAAAAACAGTATTGTAATCTCGTAGAAGGAAGTACTTACTTTGGCTCGTGTCATTTAAACCCATAACAGTTTGGCCATCAAACTTCGATCTGTCCGTCTAAAGATCGATGTCTTGGATATTTCTTACTCTTTCATGGGGATTTGGTCACATGAAATATCTTCAAAAAATATTTCATGTACAGACCTAGTTTTTTACAATCTTATTATAAATGTGTATAGATTTCTTGCATTCTTCTAAAATCATCATACAAAATATATATCTTTTTATTCAAAATCTTAAGGTTAGGTTTCTGTCCACCCGGGGTCATGTTACCTTGGAGGATTGTCCATGCCCTGGTGTTATTGTCAGATCGGAAGATAGAAGTTTTACCTTAAATCTAGATGTAGGGGTAGAGGACTAAGATGAAATGCCTGAGTCGGGTGAAGGTAGTCGAGGGGTGTATCGTACGCTCATACCGGATGAAACCATGATCAATGAGGGCATGAAAAGTGTCATCACTAGTTTACTGATTAGGCATAGGAGAATTCTGAACTTCGTACTATTAGATGTTAGGGAGACTCAGACAAAAGAGTATGAAAATTTTACCAATAAATCTGGCTGAAGCATAACAGAATTCTTCACGTCGTAGCTGAAGAGAGAGGTAGAGGGACTTAGATGACGATAGAACGCCTAAGTCACATGAAGATGAACGAGGGAGTGTATCGCACGAGAATCCTTTGGACGTTGTACTTTCAGATGCTAGGGAGACTCAGATCGCTGTAGACTAAGGGTCACAAATTTAATGTGGTTACTATAGGGACCTCCGTGTAACAAAGTTGCAGGTGATTACGAAGGACTGGGCGGTGATAATTGGAGGCAATATGAAAACGTTTTCTATTCCTGAAAGAGAGCGAAGGGGGTCGAAAAGGGACTTGAAATAGTAGTGCTCTGCTTTGATATTCCCCCAACACACTTATATCGGTTTCTAATATTCTGTTGTCAAGTATTACAGTTTTGAATTTCAAGTGCCACTATTAAATTTCAAATTACATAATTGCAAAATGTTATAATTTTCATACCGTATGTTTGTAACCGTCATTTACGTAATGTTGTCCGTTTGATTTCCATTGAAACTTTTTTGAAATTAATGTAAAGGTCACAATTTTCAATATGTTTCAATAAATTAAGCAAACATAACTCGTTGCATGCAAGAACAAGCCTATTGGTGCATGGTTTTACCAAACTTTTATATTAAAGTTCTTCCGGAACTAGGTTTTATCATACATACGGACTTATAATGATCGTATTTAAATAAAATTAAAAAATAATTTTTAGAATAATAGAAGATTAATTCCGGTCGGAAGTGGAATTGAATCTTTAGAAAAAATAAAGCGAAAACTAAAACCAATTTTTATTTACAAATTGCAATTGATAGATATTTTTTAAATTTTAATAGCGTTTCATGTGCATACTTTAAGGGGCATGTTAAAAAATATCAAGTGGCACCTCAAGATATGCAGGAATTTGTAGTTAAGAATAAAAACTCGGAATAAACGGAATCTTAAGGAGGTAAAACAAAACTAGAACCATTCTGATCAGAATGGTGGCAGGCCTTAGGGCAAATTACGCCATTCGAACGTGAATGAAATTCGAAAGTTCTTATTAGAATCTCTATACCTAAAGCACAGCGAACTGGATCGTTCGAGTAAAATTTTGATGGTGATCGAATGCCGTGATTTTGCCCCTGCTTTTAATGAATTTCATTGTTGTCAGATTTCACTAGTTAGTTAAGGCCAAACGCTTGTTAAATTGTTACAAATATTTAGAGATTTCATGACAATTAAAGGTTTTGTGAATTTTTTTTTCATTCTGTTGTAATTTTTGTTTGTTTTTTATTTGAATTTTTTGTTGTGTTTTTTGATCAGGTGAAGATTATATTTAAGATGGATAGAAAGAGATAGAGAGATAGATAGAAAGAGAAAATAAATTAATTTTTTATAATTAAAAGGGTTTTTGTTTTTATTTTCTTGTTATTAATGAAATTTCTTACCGTTTTTTGTTTTATTATTTTTTCTTTCAACAATTAAGCTGTAGCTAGACAATTATATATAAAAATCACCAGAATAATTAAATAATATTTCTTTTTTAAATACTTAAATTTCATTTATAGCGAATTTGGCATGGTTTGTTTTAGAAAATTTCTTAATTTTTTTTTGTTTTCTTTTAGAAAAATATAAACAAAATGACTGTAAAATAAAACAAAAACAAAAATAAAAAATTGTTAAGCTACAGTATTTTGATTAACTTTTTTCAAAAAAACATTTTTTGTTGTATTTTTTTTTCGTTTTGGTTTTTTATTAATAAATTTTATGTATTAAATTAGGGGGAAGAAGAATTTCAAGTTTTTCTTTTCTTTCATTTTGTTTTTTTTTAATAAAAAAAAAAATTAAATTCCAATCACAAAATTTCATCTGCAAATGAGTAAAGAGAAAGTGAGTTGAGTTGCGTTTTTACTTCGTTAGAAAAAAGGGAAGGGATTTATATTTTTCTAAATTGTTACAAGTACTTATTATTAAAATAAATATAATTTTCACCTGTAGATGAATTTTTGTAGTTAGAATTTTTGTTGTTTAATTGTTTCGGTTACATTCTAAAATTATAGCGAAAATTGCAAATTTTAACAAAAATCCAATTTGTCATATGTAGTTAAAGTGGCTTAAAGACATTTAGATATCTTCTGCAACTTACGCTTTATATTTAATTTTTTTTTTTGATGTTCTAATGAAAACCAATTTGTTTTTGTTTAACCAATTATAATTACAAGTTACCAATTACAATATAGCGGTGTTAACTGATTTATATATAATTTTTTTTTTGGGAAACATTTATTTTTTTGATCCTGTTCTTTTGTGAAACTTTTACAAAATTTATTTTATATTTTTTGATATTTTTGATGTTGTTTGTTTTTAAATCACCACTTACGTGCATGTTTAGCAAATTCCTCAATTAATTCATCATGATCTCTATTCTTAGGTATATTGCCGACAAAAAGCCGGTGATTATTAAATGATATCGTTACACCAATCTTTTTGCCTTTCCGAATTTCATAATCATTCAGCTGGAAATTGTTAAAAAATTGTAGCAAATACAAAACACACACACACACACAGACAGGGGAAAAACAGAATAGAATTTTATTTTTTCTTTGTTTGATTTGGGTTGGATTTTTTTTTACGTGCCAAATAATAAAGTTTAATAAATATTATTAGAATAATTTAGTAAATATGAGAATAAATAATAAATTTATTAATAATTTTTTTTATTACTAATATTATGGGTTTTTTTTTGTATTTTTGATAATGATATGTTTTGTTTAGATAGAGAAAAATAAAGTAAGTTTAGAAGTAATCAAAATGGTGTTTCTTAATTAATATTAGTAATAGAATAATGATAAACAAAAAAATAAATGTAGAACTTATAAAATTTTGTAAATATTTTGTTATAAATGTATTATTTTTTCGAGTAGAAGTAATAGTAGTAGTAGAGAAAGAGAAGGTGAAAAAAGTTATATGAATTACTACTTAATAATTTGAATTTAAAATAAAAACATAAAAAGTTAAGGGCATATCATGAGTAAAATTATAAATTTTGTAGGTTTGTTTTGTTTAAAAATTAGGTTTGTATAAATTAAATTTATTTTTATTTTTTTGGTTGGTATTTAACAAATTCCTACTGAATTTTTAATTTATTTCATTTTTATGTTGGCTTTTCATAAGCATTATTACGAAATAGTTGACATTGAATTGTTTTTGTAATATTTTAGTAAAAAGTGTTTTAAGAATTGATGTTTAACAAATCAATTTCGACCCATCGAATTTTAAGTTATTTCTGAAAAATATTAAATTTTTAAGATTAGTTTACATTAACAGACGGATGGACAGTAATTCTTAGTCCGATAAATTATTTGGCTGTGTTCAATCTTATATACCCTTCAAAATAATGTAGATATGCAACTTAAAACATACATATGGTTTGTCACAAGAAGAAAGGCCCTATCTTAAATAATTGTTTCTTTACAGGAATTGGTAAAAACGTAATAGAAGCTGTATTCTCATATAATGTATTTTGACGACAAATTGATTGCCACGGTCTTCGCGTAAACTGTCAGCTACAGCTGATAGATTTTCTTCAGGGGCCGAAAATAACAGTTATTTTGAAATTTTAAAATAAAAAAGCATATAGAAGTAAATGTCGGAAAACGGATTCAACTATACCATATTGATCCTTATGCATTAATCTATAATAAAATATGTTGCTTTTTAAAATTTAAAATTTTTATTTTTTCGAGCCAATATCAAGTATATTTTAAACATCAAAATTAAGTTTTTATATCATTAGAGCTTCCAAATTGTCCACTGACAAATTGTACCTCAACTCTCCTAGAATCAGTTTGAGGATTGAAAAGGATCTCTCTACACTAACTTGTGTCGCAAGTACAGAATGCACAACAAAAGCCTGTCTACGTAGCCAGGGAAGTACGTATTTCTTATGTATGTTATTTTTCAGCAGGGGCCGAATTACGGCATTCGAACTGATCGAAATTTTAAAATTGTTATTAGAATCTCTATACCTAAAGCACAGCGAACTCGATCGTTCGAGTAAAATTTCGATTGATATTGAATGCCGTAATTCTTGGCCAGGTTGTTTTAAAAACTTTTTAGCAATCATGTAGGATGATTTACTAAGTAGCAGAAAAACTTCGTAACTCAGGCAAACCAGCGCCCACCATTGATTTAGAACAGTATACAAAAATGTGAGAAATCACAAAAAATGTGATCATCATGGGGATTTTTTATGCACATTAAAATAAATATTTAATACAAACTAAACTACACGTACATTTCGTTAAAAATAAATTTTATTTTTGCTCAAAAAATACCTTTAATTGTTGCTCGCAAAAATAAAAAGCAAAAAAAAACTTTTATTCATGTTCGAGAAAATAAAAAATAACTGTTATCATCTGACTTTTATGAAAAAAGGAATAATTATTACGGTCCCTGATTTTCTAAGCGGTTGAGTATTATTCACTAATATAAATCGGAATACAAATTTTCGAATGGTTTTGGCAATAGTGGTAGGTCGATCATGCGCACTGTAAGTTCTACAAATCGCACGAAGCACATTTCTCAAATCAAATTTTGTTGTTTCAATCGCAGTAAAATGTAATGCCGGTAGTGGACCGATTTAGCCAATATTTTTTATTAATGCTCTTATAGTGACATTGTAGTTATCTGGCATCAAAACTTTAAACAAAAACAAAAGCATACGTGGTTTTTGCTCATATCACAGCCACACAGCAACACTTAAAAAAACCAAATCGACTACTGATAGTTTAAAGTAAGTAAAAATGGAGATGGAATGGAAATGGACCGTATAAGATAGAACGTGTCGTCATTATTGAACATATACCTTGTTGTCATGTCACGATATCGAACAGTCTCTGCTTGACCAGCCCTTATTTCCAAAACAGTATGGTCCACGCTGTGGATGCTTATCTGAAAGTCCCGAATATTGATTTTCTTTAGTAAAACAAAGACATTCGTTGTTTTTTTGGCATATCACAGTCACGTTTGGGTTAAAATTGCTGATTTTTACTAGCCAAAATTTCAAAAGCATTTCTGATAAATTGATACTACATACGAGTCCGTGGGATATTTGAGGGCTTCAAAAAGTTGATTTCAACGATTAAACGGACGGACATAGCTAAATTAACTTCTCTATCTATAAGGATAGAGAATATATATATATATTTACTTTATGAATACTGTAGAAATTACAAACAGAATGACCAAGTCTTATATGCCCTTGACGTCAGAGGTGAAGGGTATAAAAAATATCAGAAAATTTTTTCAATAATTCATGACGAATAACACGGTCGTCAGAACGTATCGTTCCTCGAATAACGCTCAAGCAACACATTTTTTTAAAAATGACAAAAGAGATAAAGTTACTATTAATTGTCCTTGGCATAAAGTGATATTAACCTAATTTGTATGGGCAGAGCTTACCGAACTGTGATTCACGAGAAGATGTCACATGTCACAACAGCGACGTAAAGGATAAAATTGGCCTAAAGAATGAGATCAGTGAAACCTTAACACACATTTTTAATTCCACCTTTCTTCATGCACAAAAAATATAACTGTTTATGATCAAGTTTGCATTTAAAAACTTGTCAAATTATGTGTACAAAATAATAGCATAATCGGATTATTAGTTTGTTTGAAAATGGATTCCGAAGAAAAAGTGCGTGAAAAAATAATAACAATTTTTTTAAAAAATCCCAGTCGTACTTACAAATCTATTGCAAATGAGATAAAGGTGTCACGACAAACAGTTTCGCGTGTGATAAAAGTGTATAACGAACGTCGTAGTATTAAAAGGAAAGCTGGAAGTGGAGCTAAAAAAGGTATAACTGACCCACAGTTAGCTTCAAAGATTGTTAGTCTTCTAAACCAAAATCCCAACCTCTCAAACCGTAAAGCCGCCTTAAAAGCAAACTGTTCCGATTTTTTTGTAAGGAAGGTTAAAAGATATGAAGGCCTTAAGTCCTACAAGGTTCAGAAAGTGCCAGACAGAAATTCGAAGAAAAACTTGGATGCAAAAAGTCGTGCCAAAGAACTGCTTAGAAATTTTATCAACAAATATGAGTGTTGTATTATGGATGATGAGACTTACGTTCTTGCCGACTTTTCTCAGCTCCCAGGGCGAAGTTATTATGTGGCCGATGGAAGAGGTAATGTCGATGACCAATTTAAGTTCCAAAAAAAGACAAAGTTTCCAAAGAAGTACTTAGTTTGGCAAGCTATATGCACGTGCGGAGAAAGAAGCAGTAAATTTATTACTACTGGGACTATCAACACTGATATTAACATCAAGGAGTGCTTGCAGAAGAGGTTGCTTCCATTCATACGAAAACACAATAAGTCAACATATTTTTGGCCCGACCTAGCGTCGTGTCATTATAGTAAATCTGCAGCAGAATGGTATGAAACAAATAATATAGTGGTAGTGCCAAAAGAAGCAAATCCACCTAATTGTCCAGAACTAAGGCCCATCGAACGTTACTGGGCTTTAGTCAAAAGAGTGCTGAAGGATACAAAACAAGTTGCTAATACTACTAAAATTTTTTCCCAGAAATGGTCTTATTCCAGCAATAAAGTTACTAAGGATACCATCAAAACCCTCATGGTCTCAATTCCGGAAAAGGTGAAACAGTTCATCAAAAAAAGCTGAATTTTTACAAAAAGCATTAATATTTTAATTTACTGTTATTTTATTGTTAAACCACGCTATTTTCATTAAAATGGATTAATTCGTTTCAAAGTTATTGCGTTTTATTCGTGTTAGGGTTTTATCGATCTCATTCTTTATGTTATCATGCACTGTAGATAAGTTCAATACAAACTTTTGAGATGATATTGCCAAAAAATTTTACCAAAATATTATTATTTATACCAACCGCTTAAATAACAGGCAGTAAAGCCGAAGCGCCATTTTTGCATGATGTGCCAATTTTCTATCGTACTTATCGAATCACTCTATTCTCCATGATCAATTCTCTTAAAACGTTTCAACTAAACATTTAGTCAACTTTATCATTTAATGTTTATGATGGTCTTTATCTTACATAAAAAAAAAACAAAACCGTTTTTAAAATATTAATTAAATCATTGTTTTTGTAAAAAACCATACTAAATTCAAGAATTATTAAAGATAATTGTTTTTCTTTACTAGTTGTTAAAATTAATTATTTTTATATTCAACATTTTTAAAGAACGCACAAGTTAATGACTGGAGATTTATTATTATGAAAATATATTAATATCTTTTATTAAATAAATATAAATACTTGTTAGTTTATGAACAACCCCTACATATACACATAATCGATTTTAAAATTTATTAAAGAAATTATAAAAACCAATTTTTTTTTGATATAAAATTTGTTTTATAAAGCTTTTATAAATCTAGAAATTTATTATGGAGGGAATAATTTTGTTTGAGATAAAATAGATAAAAAGCTAAAAAAAAAATGGGTTCGTCTATATAAATGAAAATCTATGTACAATTGATTTATAAAAAAAAGATGTAGATAAAATGTGGTGATAGAACTGTGATTATTAAAAAAGTGTAGCCCTACTGAGTATATTTGCAAAAGAAACCAATTATTCTGTTAAAAAATAATAGACTTAAACTTTAACAGAAATGAAAACGCATTTGAAAAGATAGTCTCAAAAATTGCTTATTAAGTGCTGCAAAACAATTTTATTTTTATCGGTGATTGCTAAATGTACGAGCAAATGATTTTAAAAGGATGGATAAAAATGATTAAAAAAACATAAAAAATATGGTTTTGAAAAATGGATGAGTAAAGAAAAGGTTTGGTTATAAAAAAAAATATATATATATTTACACTAAATAAAAACGTAAATTATTTAAAAAAAGAGGTTGCTGTCCCTTAACGCCAAGTGGAATAACCTGCTTTTATATAATAAACCTAAAATAACAGCCGTCTTTTTAAAGAACAAATATCTCTATATAAAACAGCCAATTATGAGTTTTGCCAATTATTTTATATTCATTGTAATGTATTGTTTTATTTTTATATTTAAGGCCAATTGGATTTTTGTCTTTAATAGCCAATTTTTTGCTTTAATCTTACCCCTTGATTCTTGTTTTCAAATTAGTTTTAATAACATGTTCAATTAACATTTTGTTGTATATTTCATAATTTACATATTATTAAAACTACAAGAATTTTAAAAAGAAATAAATTTAAAAAAATTGTTTTGTGTTGAAAAAATTTTGTTTCATAATTTACCTGTTAATTTACCAAATTCCTCTAAAATCTCCTCTTTGCCTTTCGATTTGGGTATATTGCCTACAAATAGGCGCAGGTTCGGTACACTTATATTTATTTTCAGACACTTGCCAGGTTTTATTTCATGATTATCGAGCTGTAGAAGTGAGTGGGGAAATATGTTGTTTTACGTTTAAAGGGATTTGTTGTATAATGGGAATTAATTAAAAATAATATACAAAATAAATAATAAATTATAATGTACACACACATGTTAAACAATGAAATAATAAAAATAAAAACCAGTTGAATTAAATTAAAAAGGATTGGTTGTTGTTGTGTTTTTTTTTAAAACTTTAAATTATACAAAAATAAATAAATGAACGATAAGTTTTTTTTTCGGAGAGTGAATAGAAAATAATAATAAAAGGAATGCAATTGAAAAACAAAAAATAAATATAAAAAACTACATTAAAATAAAATTTAAATTAACAAAATAAAAAGAAGCATTAATAATAAAAAAGGGATTATGGAAGATTATTTAGTTTTTAGTAACAGGAGGTTGTCATAGATTAGATCAGATATAGAACGTAGCTCCTTGTGGGTAGTAGAGTTATCGTTTTTGTTTTCAAAAATATATCGAATACACATCCATAATATTATTTAATTATTATAACGTCCGCTGTAACATCTTCTTCTTCTATCGGCCTTTGGGTCTAGGCTATAATTTATTTGAACATTTAAGAAACCACGCCCACCTCTCATAAAACGTTTGTATTTATTATCACATATCTGGGGAACTATAAAAGCCAGAATGTTCCAGTAAACTTAAGCCTTCTTATATATCTGTTATTTTTTTTCATACACCAAAGTATCGAATTTAACATTAGGTTGTCATGGGAGCCCAACTAGTTCATATATGTATAGTTGTATACAAGTTTAATTAATAGTTATTGTTAGAGACAGGAGAGATCTAGGCTTAAGGCTGTTGAAAAACGTCTTGGATCTTTTTTCCTACAGATGACGAAGGTGTTTAGAGCGTGTCTCCTGTGGTGATATATACCTAACGGGTGAATAGAGGTTAGGGTCATTTTTAAACCCAATTCTGATAAGATAGGAAATTTGAAGCCAAAAGGTTTTAGACCTATCAGCTTATCGTATTTCTTGCACCCGACGTTATAAGGACTGGTCGGTCTATATCTTAGGGGTTTTATTAATAACCGCGTCATTAGTGCAACTCAAGCTTATGTTAAGGGAAGATCTGTTAGAATGTACGTATTTAGCATGACAACAAATATACGCTAGCAATGTTTCAAAATGTGGAGGCAGCGTTTAACAATTTTAGTCTGGAAACTATTAGGGTGTCTATTTCTTAGCTGTGAGTTAGGGAATTCCTAGTTTGATAACCTCGATGTTGGTATGACGTAGTGCTGCTGGTCAAGTTAAGATTTCTTCTATCGACAGCGAGGTACTGCATCAGCACTGTGTGCGCTACCTTCTAGAGCTTAAGGGAATGAGCTGGGTGTAAACCCCGAAGACTAAGCTAGTTGCCTTTACCAGGAGATGTTAGATTGAGGCTTTTAGGAGACCGATACTTACTGGGGTAGAGTTAGAATTGGTTAGTGAGACGAAATATCTGGGTGTATTTCTATACAGTAAGCTGTCTTGGTAGCATGCACAGGAAAAGGTGAAGAAAGGTGTTCAGGTGAAGAGTGTTACTGGAGCTTCGATAGTTAGTTGGCATCCGACGTACTGTATGAGAGGTGTGCAGTTTTCACGGATGGATCAAATATGGATATAGGCACAGAGGCTCAATCAATGTAGAGAACATCAAAAGGACTTATCGACTTTCTGTTAATTCTAGTGTTTTAAAAACAAAGATACTGGCTACCTAAAAGACAACGGATCTCATAATGAAACATCTTTTGAAATGTAGGAAGGTTTCTCTTTGTATGACTAGTCAGGCGACTCTTAAGGCCTTGAAAGGACATTATGTTTAATCTGGGCTTGTTAGGGCATGCAGAAGAGTTTTTGATAGAATTTCGGGTTCCTTTAATGTCAGATTATGTTGGACACTAGAGCACTGCCGACTAGATGCTACGATGCACACAAACGCGGTCAACCCGGCCACCTAAAGCGTATGATATCAAACTTGTAGATTTTTTTTAAAAACCTTTCTCTGATTACATATTCATGAAAGTCAGATTTTCTCACTTAATTCGTCAGATATAATGATTAAAAATTTAACGTTTCAAATGTTGCTGCGGATCACATTTGATAAATATTTTGTATAGAAATTAAGTGTCATAGATTGTTTTTTTGGGATATAATAAAGACTCCTGACATCAAAAATGGTAAGTCAATATTTGTTTGGTCTCTCTGTTTCTAATCCACTGATAGGATTGTAATAAATTTTTGGTAAGATCTTTAAACAAAAGTCCGCCATGGCTTCTGACCAAATATTAGTGGGCAGCCAATACAAAGTAAATTTTATTTCTTAACATCTTCTATTTCATCGATTTTTTTGGAGAAGTCCTTTGATCAGTTAACTCACATCGAATGCATCCCCGGATGGCGAATAGTTGAAGGGATATATATAGTGGGTTCAGATTTGCTGAGGGCCAGCCTTTTGGTGCTAAAACTGACTAAGTGTTTGAAAAATTTTGTTATATAGGTTTTATTATTGACTGACAATAACTGTGATAATGCCACTAATCGGTACCAACCCTAACACTGATCGACCCCCAATGTAAAAACGTATTAACAATTATATACACTCGTCGGTAACTAAAGTCTAATGTAACTAAGTAGAGTCTATTTATGTCCTTAGTGTTGGTTTTATCTTAATAATCTGTATAAGACGGGGAAATAGTTTTTTTAATTCAATAAAATAAATAAAAATCTACGAGCTAAAAACATAAAATGTAAATAAACTATAATTAAAATTAGTGATATTCACGTACACAATTACCCATTGGAAAAATTTTGAATTTTTTTGTAAACAAAATTTCTTTTGAATTTTTACATTTTAAAGCCAAATTGCTGCAATTCCAAAACATTTTATCCAACAATTAAAAACGTAACAAGAAGAGGTAACAAATTGTTAGTTGAGAGTAAATATTAATAAGAAAGTGTTAAAATATAACAAATGGATTTTAATAACGATGTTTATTCAAGAGGCATGCTCGCAATTTGTAGAAAATAAAACCAGACAATGATGAAGATGAACAATTAAAAAAGAAAATAAATAATCAAATAACAGGAAAATGAAAATCTATGTTGCAATGACTTGTTTTCAAAACGTAGAGTTACAATGTTTAGAAATAAGAGAAACAATTTAAACTAAAAAATTACTACAAGGAGGAAAAAAACACTAAAAACTATAAGTAAAGAAGAAGTTCGGTGGTATGATGGCAAAGTACTTATGAGTTGAGCAACGTTAACGGATTGGTTGGTTTAGTTTTAAAGTAAAATCTTAGATTGTTTTGTATTGTAATGCAAAGAGGAGAAAGAGAGTAAATGTTAAAAAATATATTTCCTGGTAGATTTTCTAGAATAAAAATATAAAAAAATAAAATTTTGAATTTTGTTTAAAATATATTTTTTGTTGACAATAAATAACCTAAAACGGCTGCCAAACACGTAATAGTGGATTACAGAATTGTCGATTTTGTTGCTTTAGATTTCGACGTTGTTTCGTAAAGTTGCACACATAAAATACTTAGGAAACAAGAGAAATAAATAATTATACTTACAAACTAATTTTAAAGTTATAAAACAATACAGTAACAAACTACTCTTAAAAACTAACAAGAACTTTTTTTTTTTGTTTGTTGTCTTTCTGCAGGACTTTTTTAAGATAAGACTTTTAAACTAAAAACAAACAAAAAAAAATACAGTAAAAGGAACAGGGAATAAAAGAAAATACAGGTTTTAAAGTACATAGCAGGTATTAATTTTTTATTTTTTTTGGGAGGATAGAATTTTTTTTTTTTGAAGGCCAGGTATTGTTTTTGAATGTTTCAAGAGACTTCTTTTCAAACCGCAAAATTTTGTTTAAACCAAAACTTTTTATATAAACTGATGGTTTTTTAAATGCATGTTGTTTTTGTTGTATAAAAACAATTTACTTAAAATAGTAATTTGCTACTTTGGAGAAACTTTTAAATATTTTTTTTTTATTATTTTTTTTTTTGTCTATTTAAAATTAATTTTTAAAACAAACTCATGCAAAGAGGCAAAGTTAAATAGTTTTCTGAAAAAAACAGCATAATAAACTAACTAAACTATGTTTTACAGCAAATATTACACTAGAAAAGGAAAGCTTAAGTTTTATAAAATTTTATGTGTGTAGAAAAAAATTGTAGCAGAGTTGATAAAAAAAAAATACCAAGCTTGGAAACTAACAAAAATTAAAATCTATATTAAGAAAATTAAAAGGAAAAATAAATCCTTTTTTTTTTTTGAAAAACTATAAGAATTGAATATAAGGTTGTTTATATTATTATAGAATAAAGAAAAAAACCAATCGTTCGCCTATTAAAAAAGCCTACAAAAAATATTTCCTTTTTTTTTTTTTTTGAAGCCAAAAATTTAAAATATTTTGTTTATCCTTAAATATAAAATTTTGTTTACTTTATACATAATTTTTATAAATTTTGTTAAATTGTAAACATAAAAAGTAAAATAATATTGAAGCAGAGACAGAGAGGTAGTGTGAAGGAGAAAGATAGAATAACTGAAGAATTAAAAAATACCTGTTTGACGGCATTAGAGGCGGCTTCTCTTGTGGTAAAAGTAACAAAAGCATAACCACGATTTGTACCAGTCATGGGATCCATCATTAATCGTAAATCCCAAATGGGGCCACAATTTTCAAACAGGGGTATTAATTCGTCCTCAAACATATCTTTGGGTATTTTCCCACAAAATACTTCGCAACCATTACCCGGTACCGGACCATCCCAATTAGGAGGTGGTCCACCATATTTGCGCTGGCCTATAAAGAAAAACAAAATAAACACACATAAAAAGTTTGTCATAAAAATGAACTTTTTTTGTGAAAAATGCATACCCGTGGTCACATCTAAAGTGTAACCGGTACGTTCTAGTATTTTTTTGATTTTTTCCTCATCCGGTCCTTTGACTTGCACTGTGGTTGCCGGTGTTGGTACACCCTGTTGACTGGCTCGACTTTTTTGCCGATAGGTTTTCATGACCCCACATAAATACGCAGATTTATTTGATACATGTTCCAAATTTGATTCCAGGAACTGACTTAATACATTCAAGGCACCATCAACCGGAAACTCCTTAAGCGCATCCAGTGCGCGTTCATCTAATTCTACGTGGGCGAGTTTTCCTGTTTTATATATATCATCTAGTTTACCGGCAACCTTAAAGTAAAAAAAAAAATAAATAAATTACAAAATTAGGTACGACTGCGGCAACAAAAACGTTAACTTTTTAAAAGTTCAGGCAATTTGATGCTTGAAAAAAGGCGGTGTGAGGATTTGAAGCGCGTTGTAGCTTAGCTTTTAGTTGATGTCACTTAATATTAAACTTATTTCTGTTAATGTCTGCACGGGCGTTTGCTTGATTGACAGATGCAAAATCGTAGTTTTTGGTCATATTCCTGCGAAGTATTAACAAACAGGTCGACGTTTGAAAAGGAGAATATGCAATATGAGAATATGTATGGCTGTATAAAAGGTTTTACTATTTGATATTTAATACCCGGTTTTGAATTCTGTATGAAGAATACATTTCTGTAATTGCCCGCAGTGGTTTATTACGATGACCGAATCCAAGAAATTTAACTCTTATTTATTCAACCGCATGAATCTGGTTAAATTTAAGAGATGTCTTACATTATGTTAACTTTGGTGCCATCAGCCATCAACTGTGCGGGATTAGTCACGGAATTAGATTTAAAAATCGAAAAGAAAAAAAATAATTTGGTGTCAAAGAGTCCGATGTGTTGATTTAATCAAATTACGATTAAATTTGGTAAATCGTAAAACCTGTCATGTTAATTTGGGTTCATATTTTGCAGGTGCACAAACTATCAACATATACACAACGTTATCAAAAGTCCTTTACTTCGATACAATATTTAGACGGACAGACATTGCTAATTAAACTTAGAAAGTGATTTCAATCTGACTGATAACATTTACAAGGACTGCGTTTTATATTTCGGGATCGGGCAACCCCAATGGTGAAATCTGGCAACTGAAGTTTGAAATTTTTAACAATATACGACTTAAAACATTTTGACATACGAATGCTGAAATCGTGAACTTCTATGTGCGATTGTTTTTAACAACGTTCGACATGGATTAAACCAACAACAGTGCAACAATTAACAATTAGATTTTCAACGATGAAACACCATCAAGGATCAGTGTTAATCGATAGTTTAAGAAATTCAATCGTGGCCATAGTTCGCTCAACGACGAGTTCCATGAAGGTCGTTCAAAATCGGATGTTGTTCCGAATAACATTAATGCTGTGCGTGAAATGATATTGCAAGATCACTAAGACCACTATATATTCAGTATTACATGTGGCTATTAAAAACAAACACTTGTTCGCGTTGGATCCCACGCGAAAAAGGCTCATGACAATTGATCGCAAGAAATGCTCAAAAAATACGATCGCGGCTGTTCAAAACGTGTTTATGACAGCGAAACAGGGGACCAATTAGGACCTTTATGTATGAGCACAAAAGTAAACAGTAGTCGACGGTATGGGTCTTCCAAGACGAGCAAGACCCTAAAAAAGCCAATCGGGTTCGAAGCAAATGGTCGCCTATTTTCCCGAAAAAACTGGGCCTGTCTTAATTGCACCATTAGTGCAATGTAGAACACCGACTTTTGACAGTCATTTCTTTGCCAGAAGTCTTTAGAGAAAAAAGAAAACCAAACGTTTAAGACGGATTATTCTCCATCACGACAATGCGAGCTCGCATCCATCAACTCAGACAAGGGTCTTTTTGACCACAAAAAATGATGATTTAATGAATTATCTGCCGTATAGTCTTGACTTGGCACCCAATGACTTCTTTTAATTCCCGAACAAAAAAACAAATAATCTCGAGGTTAACGCCTTTCGACACATGATTGATGTATTCAAAATTCATCATGTGTTCAGAATAAAAATGGCCCTTCAAAAATTGGTTACCACGTATCCAAAATATATGTTTTTCTTTTTTATGGAAATTATTTAGAAAAGCAATAAAGTAATTTTCCATGATAAATATTTATTTTAGTGTCTCCAGTCGAGATATATAAAATCCAATCTTCGTATGATGTAACAAGTTTTATCATAAAAGCACGACTCTATTATAAAAAGAAAAGTGTTTGAACTTTCTGCATTTTAAGCGAAATTAAATTGATCGGGTTTGTCATGGAATCAAAGGATATCTATTCATCCGTTAAACGCAGTTTGGGTAAAATAATTACTTTTTAATTTTTTTATATATGAAGTTTGAAAATAATGAAAGAAAGAATATTGTTTTTATCTGTAAATGTTGACAGCTGAAGTTCAAAATAAATAATAAATCAAGAACTGATGAATGAATTTGTCCTGTTATAAAATTATTTTATAAACAATGATACACAATGGACAATACTAAACAATTTTAATTCACTCGGAATACAAAACTATTCAGGGGGGTAGGTATTTAATCTTGTATAATTTTTCACCATTTTCAGGAGATGTTTAAGCGAAGAATTTATTATTAATAGATTTCTGAATACTCACTTTTTTATCTAAGCCATATTCCAAGAGTTTTGGATAATCTTCTGTTCTTTCACCATCGCCGCGATCGTCTGGTTTTTGATTGATGTCATCTACCAGTTCGCCATTGCCTTCCGCCATTTCTGTAAAATTAAATGAATAACACAAGAAATTAATACAAAATTTACACTTCAATTTCAAGACTTAAATAACTGATTAAGAAATCAACAAAAGGAAAAATAATATTTTTTGTAGCGAAAAAATTGTTTTTGCGCAAGGGTGAGTGAACTTTACTGTAAACAAGCTAAAAGTATAATATGAAAAGCAAAAAAATTACGCAAAAATTATTTTTTGCGTTTGCAAAAATTGTCAAAAAAAAATCATAAACAAATAAAAAAAAAAAATCAAGATTACTGACAGTGCGAATTCTGTGCACACATTATTCGCGTACTCATACATAATACGTTTCTATTGAACAATATACCTAATAGAAATTTTTTTGTTTACCTTGAGGAGTTCAATGAACGCACACAATTTCAATACGTTTGTAAAAAAAAAGCTGACAACAAAAAATCAATTTCAACAACCAATTTTGCAAAAACCTAACCAGCGTAAAATAAATGTGCGTAATCATATCAAACATTAATCATACGCAGCCACAACGAACGGGAAACACCCTTTTTCTATATGTGTGTAAGTATATGTATGCAAGTTTCACTTAACTCATACGTATAGTGTTACCAAAATTATAACAAACCTAGTGTGCTTCCTCTTCTCTCTTTCGATTTGGATGGTGGGAGATTTCATACAAATGTCTAGCATTTTTTTTTTCTACTATGCGGGTTTAATGAACTCTATTGCTCTCATTGTTGTTGTTGTTGTTCTTGCTGCTAAAAAATGATCAACAGACATTTTAAAACAGCAACGACAATAAAATGTAAGAGAATATACTGCGTATGTGTATTCTATGCGTAGTCCATCTAAGTTTAGTGTTGCCAAAATGATGTTTTTAACATATTTTTAATGATTTTGTAACCAATAATGATAAGCTAAATGATATTTTTATTTTTAAAGATTTTTTTTCAATATTTTAATGGTAATTGAGTAAAGAAATTCTTTAAAATACAAATTTATTTTTATAAATTTAACGTCAATTACTAAACTGTAATACCATATTACGACAGGCAGCTGAGTTGTCGGCTTAATTTAATAGCTTGTTTTCACTTTTACTCAATTAGGTTTACTCAATTACTATTTGACAACCACAAATATTTTTATTTTGTTCCATTAAACGTGTAAAATATATTTTCATTAAAAATTTTATTAATTTTGTAATTCAATTTATCTGTGGCAATAATTTATTAAATGATTTTTTCTATGGTAGATTGAACTCAATTAATACCATAATACTATGTTCACACACGCGCCTTTTTTGTCAATTTATAATATTAACGCAATTAAAGGCCTTTATTGAGCTCAATTTACCATACTCCAAAACCAAAACTCGAAATACAACTGTTCAGTGAGAAGAAAATTCTATAGGTGGCATTTCTAATGTCAAACATATAAATATACAAAAAAACAAAAAAAAAATAGTTGATGGAAATTTTAATAAAATGTTAAAATAAATTCAAATACATATCGTTGTTCGTAAATTATTTTGGTCTATGTGACATATAAAACCTATAGACATAGGGCCGCATTCATAAAAAATATTTTAGGTTTATTAAAGGCTTATTTGACAGATATTGTAGAGAAATTTGTCAAATAAGTCTTCAATAAACCTAAAATATTTTTTATGAATACGGCACATAGAACACAATAATTTACGAACGACGATATGTATATAAATGTATAAATATAATTGTAAATATATTTTATGAACAGGAAAAAAACTGAGGAGAAGGCGCTATTTGATTTGGTATAAATACATCGTATTTTTACAGCTTTTAAATGCTAATGGATTTAGATAAATTGAGTATGTGTGAACATGTGTTTTAATTGCTCAATCAACACTAAATTGAAACATTTAAAAATATCTGTCTAAAAAGGGTATAAGTGCCTAAATTTTATTATGTCGGAGCAAAATATAAAGTATTGTTACGTTTACATCTTTTATAAACGTTAGTTTATTTCTTTTAAATAAACCGGGGATTCTTTTATTGCAAATAATAATAATGATATTAATAATAATAATTCTTCAATTGTCCAAAGTATTCTTTCTTTTTAATAAAAGATGTTAAGTAGCTATTATATTTATAACATTTTCAAGATTATTATAGATACAAAACCACAATAATCATTTTCACTGATCTTAGGCTTATTAACAGGTATTAGCAGCATCATAAAATATTTTCCGTCACTATGTACAATTACTATTAGTTTTTAAACTAGGCCGGCAATTTTTTTAATTTTTAAATTAACGTAAAAAAACAATTAAAAATATAAGTTTTGAACATTTTAAAAAAAGTACATGTTGACTTTATTTCGTATGTATAACTTTTTCGAGTAAGAGTATTTAATTTTGCTAAAACCTACTGAAAAATAGAATTAGTAAAAAGTTAAAGCTGATTAAGGGAATAATGAGTGATTTGAAAAAATGTTGAACCTAGAAGCAACAACGCAACTATTATTAGAAGTTTATTTAAGCTTAAAGCGAAACTGAACGCACAGTCAATACGAAAAAATCTGCTTACATACATGGTACATACTGCATACATGTAATTTTCCTTTTACTTGAACTATATATTCGATTTTAATAAGCTTAAGCTTTTTAAAGACGATATTTGAAACAATACAACGTCAAAGTGGAAAGTTTTAAGAGTAATTAATCACAAATTTATAAATTTATACTTTGTATTTTAATAATTTGTTCTGCTATATACTTTTTTTTTTGGGGAGCAAGAGGTTGCACAAAGCATCCTGTATCTGCCTTGCTTCCATCTCTTCTTGCATCTCTCAGCCATACAAACTTTAAAATGACAAATTTTTATTTTCCTTTGATGCTTCTGACAAATTTTGGCTTGTGTGCTTTTTTATACCCTTCACCTGTGGTGCACAAGGGTATATATAGCTTTGTCATTCCGTTTGTAATTTCTACAATTTTCATTTCCGACCCCATAAAGTATATATTATTTTCTGAAAGCTTATGAATAGAAGAGTCGATTAAGCCCTGACCGTCTGTCCGTGTGTTGGAAATCAACTTTTAGAAGCAACTATATGTTCCTCAGATCTGTTTATGGTATCAATCTCTTGGAAATATCCAGGAATGAATCGCTATTGAAATTCAGCAATATCGACCAATAACTTTTTGAGATATGAGCAAACAAACGCGACTGCCTCTGTTTTTTTCCATATTTTAACCACCAAAATTGAAATTTTTCAGCCATAGAATAATTTATAGGTACCTTTGTTACTATTTGTAGATATAATATGCCTCTAGAAATATTCGTGAAAAATTTTAGATAAATTGGGCTCTAATCGGTAAAGTTATAGGCAAAAAATTTTTTTAAATATATATATTCCAAAAATTTACAAACGAAAATCTATTTTTTTCAGCTTCTAGACAACCAAGAGAGTCAATATTGGTATCATCTGAAAGCACTTGCCGCTACAAAATGGCGGACAATAAATTTGTATATAGGTTAAATCTGGTATTTTAAAATGTTGCTTCTTGAACCCTCTCAATATTGGTATCAAATGAAAGGGCTTGACCAGTAGAATACAGTTAATTATTAAAAACTGTAAAATCCAAGATGGCGTCTAAAACAAAATGGCGGGTCAAATTTTTAAGCTCATTAATATGGGTATCAAATTAAATGGCTTGACTAGTAGAATACAGATAACTACGTAAAAATTCCAAATCAAGGATGGCGTCAGAAATAATAAAGAAAAAATGTTGTATAACATGAAATATAGGTTAAGCTACGATGTGGAAAGGTATTTGCGAGTAGAAATAACTCCTCCTTCCCTCCTATCCTATCACAAACACAGAAAAACAAACTCAAGAGTTTTCAGACTAGATTTCAATTTTTACGCTCTAACCACAGCACTAACACACTTTGTGTGAAATCTATCACTTTTTAGCTACAGTCTCGTTCGAACTAGTTATATGACTGGAATTATTAAAAAATTAGGTACAGAATAATGAGTCTGCCATCTATCGTTGTTTAGGAATATTTTGTCACTGCTCGGATTCAAATCAGGTTCCTTCGGTTATCGCTTTAACCACTTCATCATTCCACCTTCTAAATAGGGCGAATATATTTAAATGTAATTATGTAGTTTGTTTTATATGTGTAAATGTCTAACAATGAAATTTATAAACGTTTTATGGGATTATGTTTGTACATATTGAGCAACACCATGTGGGTATGCTAGATTTGTAAAGTGTCGCGAAAAAAGTACGTGCGAAAAATTAAAAAGCAAAAACCTTATCATTTAATGAAATTGTTTTGCTTTGAAAGTTTTAAAAAATATACATATATAAAATTAAAAAAACCTTATTTTAGTACATACATAATACATTATTAATGGAACACTTTCTAATAAATTATTTGAATGTGTTATTTTTGCTGTTATCCTTTATTCAAGCAAATCAGAAATTGTGAATACAAAAAGGTTGCGCTTCTAAAAAAACTATTTCGGTTAAATAATTCAATTGTCTAATAAAGCTTCATATTCATTGGAAACTCAAAAATAAGGTTAATAAATTCTATCAATCTATCAATCAGAAGCAAAAATATTAATTAAAATGTTTGCAACATTATTAAACACGAACAAACGCGCAAACAAAATATGTATATGCTTGTAAGAAAATTAAAACTTATTAAAAAAAATAGGTCACTATATCACCATCAAAAAGAATTATGTCAATCGCATAGTTCTGTTGGATTTAAAAATTTTTTTAAGCTTTTAATAATTTTTATACAAAATATACTAACAAAATACAAAAGAAATATACATAAATACATACATATATACACATACATATATACACATACATATATACACATACATATATACATACACATAAAATTTAAAAATATTTTCTCTTTCTCTGTTTTTAAACCACCCACCAGTTGCCAGTACTAACTAAACTATGTTATGTGTGATAATCAAGTTCCCGTTATAACTTTTTTTCGATCACATATTGTACGATTACGGTTGTTTATACTTTTTTCTATATTTTTTTTAACTTTTTCTATTTTTTTAAACAAATAAAAACAATTAAAAGAACAAAGCAGATTGCATAATTCGATTAAGATAAAAACTTATTTACAGTACTGTGTAATTAAAAAGCATAATACTTTTTTACTATTAGCAATATTATTTTTTATAGTCTCAATAAATGTTTTCAATTAATCATTTCACAGCTGACGAAAATTTGCACTATTTCGACTATATTTTGTATGAAATTTTCCAACTGTGGCCACCACAATATCAATATTTTTTTTTTTGAAATATTGTCAAAGTAATGAAGACAAGTGGTTTTATCTTGTAACTCTTAATTTTTACTAATAAAAAACTGTCAGCCTTTGAAATGTCATATTTAGGGTTACACACCCTTTTCTTCACAATTGGTGACAAATTAATATTTTGCGTTAATTTTAGGGCACCCTTTAGTAAAACACAAAACTGATAATAGTCTGGTACATATTTACTTTCATTTTTAAAAACTAAAAAAAAAACAAACTGTATTAAATCCAATAATTATGTATATAACATAATTAATAAATTTGGATTAAAAAATCTTTGATTGGTATGAAGTAAGTTAGTCAAAAATTTATACTGCTATTAAATTAAACAATACTGTACATAAGTTATATGTGAATTATTATTCATAACTTTAAATGTTTTTACTTGTTTCTCTATTTGTGCTAATTTTTTTCTATTCCTAAATTTTACTTTTATTATTGTTGATATTTTTATAATTTTATACAGACATACATATACAAATATATATTATATTTTTTGTACAGTGTATATGTATATATGTACATACATACCTACTTAAGTATGAAGAAGTATGTTTGTATTATATATTTTTTTGTTTGACATTGAAATTTTTTCTATTTTCTATTTTTTTTTTTTCTGTTATCATTAACATGACTTCGTGGGCATTAGTGAGTATGCTTTTAAAAATATATAAATATAAATGTGTTAACACAACAATTTCTCATTGTTTTGTTATCCATCAAGAAAATTTATTTTAAGAATAAATGTTTGTTAGAAAACACATCCAACAAGTTTTTTAATATAAATTCAAATAAACATATTTGTTGACACGGTTTTTTTGTTATTATTTTTGTTTAAACATAAATTCTGTTATTTATTTGTAAGTACGTGGAGAACAAACTTTGTGCTCCTTTTAGAGCATTTTTCGGCAACTAAGGTGTGTGATGTTTGACATAGTTATGATTTATAAGAAGAAGCATTACAGAAATAAAGTTTGCGTGTTGTGTTTGGTGGTGTTAAAAGATGCTACCAACATAAACAGCCAAAAAAAAAAGAGATACTTAAAGCAAGTATATGTATGTATGTATGGTTGCGCCTAGTCTAAATAAAACCATTTTTACTTTTTATCATATAAATTATATGTAGTCTTTTTTATTTTATCATACAAATGTTTGAGTCTTAAAAAATATAGATTTGGCATTACTAACAAAACTTAAATAATAAAATAATAATTAAAAAATTAGTGATAGTCACTAATAAATTAACTATTAAATCTCCAGAACACATAGCTCATTTAACACCACCCTGTAATTAGAAAAAACTTAAAAAAAGTTTGGCTTTTAGATAATTTTTCTATTTAAATTTACCGTACGGAAAACATCATAAATATTTTATTTTCTATGATTTCAGTCACACTTTTCATCACTTTTTTTTTCTATAAAAAAATTTTAAGTCATCAAAAACTTTCGAAACATACATTTATTAATTTAAAAACTTGAACATTTTTATGTAAACTTTATATTTTTGGCAGACACATAGGAAGGGGGAAAAAAATATAGAAAAAAAGTAAATAAATAAACGTGACACAATGAAACATTACAAAAAGCCATAAAAGAGGATGAATGGTTGGTGTATAACAGAGAGAGAGAGAGTATGGAATGGAAAATAATTTATGCATGTTTCCGTTTAAACAGTTCTGTTGGAAAGCAACCAAAAAAAAATATCAAAGAAAAAAAAATACCACTATCAGCAACAAAAAAAAAACAACAAAATTACAATACAATGATATACAAACATATAAAAAGCAATAAAAGCAACAGCAATAGAAAAAAAAATTATTTAATAGTAACAACAAATTTATGGCAACTGCAACATGATGCAGTATATTTTGTTGGCGTTGAACTAAAAATAAATTCCAAAAAAAAAAACAAAAAAAAAACGACATGATATAGTTGAAGGTTTGTATTGTGCATAACAAATATTTACTAGATATTATGCCAAAAACATACTTACACACATACAAACATGCAACAATAACCAAACATAAACACTTTTCTAGAGCATTTTCAAATTGTGAATGTACTCATATGTATGTTATGCTTGTGCAAAAGTACGTACTAGTTAAAATAGTTTTAAATATTTTGGAATTTAGTGACAGAGATTTGAAAGTCTTTGGTCTTCAGCAAAAACTGAAAATTTAAAAGTTTTCTTTAATACATACATATCGATGGTCACAATTAGAAAGGCCCTAACTCGTATTTTTTTACGAAAACAAGTTTTTCAGTCATTGAATACATTTCACGCAAATGTACCTCGACACAAAAATTTAATGCAATAAAATCAAAACAGTTCTACAAGCAATTTCACATAAGAAATTACATTATGATAATACAGTTCCTACTACGTTTTCACTTCCTTCTGTAAAGAATTATTTTTATTATTATAAATTATTTGAGTTATAGCCTCTAAGCCTGTGACCATCGATATACTTAAAGCATGTTTACATTCTTTCAAGCTTCAGCTTAAAATGTCTTCCTATTTGCGTTTATTTCGATTGCGGTAAATAACAACAATAGTTATGACAATGCCTACGTTACGTACCATAAATTATAACAATAGCATGGAACAACAGTGCCGCAAATTGTACTTGCAATAACAGCAACAAACATAAACTCACTTTGCTTGCACCAGCAGTTTATTGTTAAAATAATTAAAAAAAAAACAACTTTTTTTTTGCTGAGGAAAACTAAATTTATTGTAAAAATGTAATAAAAATAAACAAACAAATTTGTTGTTGTTATTATTATTGTTGTTTTCTTTAAACTTAACACAAATTTTTGTTCAACACTCAAATGCTGACGTCGTCATTGTCGTTGGTATTATCGTGCAGACAATTTGTTGTTATATATACATACACATACTGGCTATGACAGACAGCAAAACATTATTATTATTTAATTATTATGAGGCGTAAGGGGTGAGCAGAGGATATCGGGTGACTGAGCATATCAGGTAGGCAAATTTTAAAGCTTAAGGCCTAAAGAAAAACCTCTAGACAGTGAGGGAATGAGGCCTTTAATTTCAAATTTTATTCTCTTAGTATTATAGCCCGGCACACAATGGGTAAATTTAAAAAATAGTTCAAATTAAAGTCTGTGGTTTGAAAGTAAAAAAATTTTAGTCCTGTAACGTTTTTTTTAAACTGTGGATAATTAATAGCGAAATTGATTAACTATGTTGAATGTAGCGATATATAGACAGATATATGTACGTGACTGAGAAATATCAGAAACTGGATATTTTTTCTATTTCATTCTACCTGCTACTTAATTATTAATTATTAATAAAGCTGCTCTTGACTGGGTAATAGGACACAATACAAATCTCTAACTACCCAGCAAAAACTAGGTAATGACTTGCTCTTACTAAACAACATACTTTTCAATGACTATTACATATCGTCTGTCTTATTTACTAACAAGTGTTTTAGTAATGACTTGATTTATAATATGATACGTAATAACATATTTTCAGACATTTGCTTAGATACACACACAATACAATTTCTTGATGTGAAATTTGCTAGAAGCCATTCAAATACATAACTTTTTATAATTCTCATTTAGTTTAACACGTATAGGATGTAAGTAATAATTTTTTTGAAAGCAGCCGCAAAGCATTTCATTAACAAAGTGATGAAGTAGATTTTCGCTGATTTTTAAATTTCAAATTTACATATCGCTGAATAAGCTAACCAAATTTTCGTACTTAAAGGAACCGAACGACTTCTGTAAGTCCATAATAGTAATGGGTTATTTAGGTTATTAAAATCAAGTCCTTATATGTTTCTACTTATAAAAGTACTTATTTAAGTCCCTATTTAAAAACGACCGTAATAAGTACTTATACGAGTCCCTATTTGTAAGCGTGGGTGGTAAGTACTTGCCTCCAATGACATCGCCGTGTTAAAACAATGGGTTTAGATGCCAAATTGTAATTAGTGAAGAACTGTTTTGCTAGTACCTCTACTTATTATTTTATAATGTGATATTTTGCTGGGTACTTTAAACATTTCTTTCTAATCACTATATTTTTTGATTAAAAATCACAGTTTTTCTTTCCTTTGTTAAAAATTTTAAAATTTGAGTTGTGTACTTAAATTCTGACCAAATGTAAAATTAAATATTTAAAAAATGTCTAGTGCTTCTTTCGGCACCATTGTGCATGTTACTGGAAATATTTATGCATGACAATTGTGTTTCATTTATATAAATTTGTTTGAATGTAGCATAAACTATTTACGTGAAACACACTTGCTGTATGAGGTTTATGCAAAACTACCTCAATATATTTTGAGTTAAACTATTAAATGTATTCTGTAAATACATTCATAAAACGTAGTTGTTATTGTTGATTTAATATATACATGCTTGTATTTAATTTGTAGCAAAAGTGGTTATTTTATTTTGTTTTTTTCAATATACATACATATGTACATGTATAGATATTTAAAATTTTGCATTGCAAAATGTTTTTTAACTCTATTGAAACAACCCCATTTTCGATAACGTAACAGTGACTGCACCAAGCAGATAATGCGTGGTGTGAGAAGGTGTCTGTCTGCCTTTTGGTTTTGCTATTTTTTTTTTACTTTTAATTTTTATTTTTTTTATTCCATAAATTTCAAGTACTCGTATCACTATGGTGTTGTGCGATTTTTGTTGTTGTTGTTTACTATATCAATATGTGCGGTTTGGAATGATGACCACAGACAACAGACAAAACGTTTTCACATTTCGTTCAAACAAAATGTTGAGGGTGAATTCTTTCATACCCATACAAGTTTTGTATTTATACATAATTATTTACTGTTATATTTGTAAGTTGAAAATTTTTTTTTAATCATAAGGGTGCAATTTACCTCAAACAACCAAACACAGAGTGCACTAGCAGTGATTTAAAGGAATTCAAGAGAGCAAAATTTTCACACAAAAATATATTTACACGTACATATAGGTTTATAAGATATTTTAAGATAATAAAACTAAATAATGCATGTGGTCCAAAGGGCAATATGTATATGTATGATTTTTGGTAAATTTTAATTTTAGTTTTAAATTGAATGGTTAAAAAATTACATTAATTTGCAATACACACAGCGATTTTTGCCAAATGTGTTTGCAAGAATTTTTTTAAGTTTAATCCAAAATCGATTTGTGCATAAAAATTAAATTTTGTAAAAAGAAATTTTGATATAAAACAGTTGCATTAAAAAATAGATATTCGTGTCTGTTCTGTATTCCGAGTGGAATAAAATCACTTCAAATTATTATAGCAATGTTGTTATAAACAACAACATTTCAAGACAACTTTATAGTCAAAGATTAATGGCGTCTGTTTTTTAAAAGTAATCAAACAAAGCACGCCGAAAAGAAATAACGCAAATGTCAAAACGCATATCAAATGTAAACAATAAGAATGAAAGCACAAAGCGTGCCTCCAAGAACGGGAAACAAATTTCATATTCTCTTTCCCACCCGTTCCTCTGTTCCGAATGGTAACTCAGTAAGTTTTCTTATAACAATTTTTAGTTATCTATTTCATACTTGCTTTATATTCTGTTTCAGCAATTTATATACTTTATTATTGTGTTGGTCATGTATGTTGGTTTGAATGTACAAATAAGAAAAATGGAGTGATGTTTGAAGTACAATCAATTTTAATTAACATTTTCCCCTATCTCTCTCTCTCTCTCACTCACTCTCCAGCAAATACGTTTTCCTTAGTTTAGGATAACTAAATCCTTAATTAAATATTAAACAATGTAAAGGGCATAAACAAAGTGTTAAACAAAATATGTAAGTTGTTTAAGTGATTGTGTTTTGTTTCCTAATAACAACAACAAGTATCCGGTTTGAAATGGCTTTTAAGTATTTCATTAAATTTTACTCACTGTAGAACTGTCAGTATGAAAATTGTTCTACAAGAAGCCTTCTTTAAAGAACAACATAAGCTCTACTTATATTTATAGTTTAACTTAGTTATCTCTAAACTTTCCCACTGTGCACTCTCCTATTTAATGCATAAGTTAAACAAAGTTTACTAAACATTTATGCAACAAAATTTTACAAAATCCTGCAATTTCTCTTGGGATTCGGGCCATTAAGTTCTGAGTTAAATATTTAATAAGTTTTAATGCAGATAACTTATAAATTTATTCCTTAATGAATTGTCTTTAAGTGAACCTAAGACAGTCATTAAATTCCAACATTTGTCTAGGATTAAACATTAATATTAAATTACCTTTAAAGAAGTGCATTTATTTGTAGAAAAAAAAAAATAAACTGCTCGACACACTATAATTATGCAGATGTTCTGTATTTTTTTTTTTTAGCAATTTGTGTGCATATTATTGCTGCATATATTGTACATAAATATTTTCTAGGTAAAAAGTTGAGTATATGAGTATATGCATGTTAAAAAGGATATTACAGGTTTACACATTACAAGCCATTACATTCCTGCCAGCAAAAAGAAGTTTAATTTGAGATAGTAGTAACTTAAAAGTAACTACTCTGACTTTACTAGTGTTAAATTCTACAACAATTTGCATTAATTTCGCATTTTGATCTACCATTTGTTAAATTATATTGTAAATAAAATTAGTTACTTGTACAGTATAATAAAATAATAAAAGAACAACACATTTAGAGTACACTCAGTTCTTTTTTTATGCGGTATTTTTTTATGCGAATTTGAATTTATGCGGTTTTTAAATATTCAAATTTTTCTTTATATAAAAATAATATTTAGATAATTGCTAACACTGGGCTTTGATATTTCTGTTAAGGTTTGTACTTTCTGTTAATTAATGCGTTTCATGCGAAGACCAGCAGCGATTATTTGAAATTTGGGATTTCCCTTATAGATTTTGTAAGCAGGCGAGGAAGAAATGTTCTAACGTACGTTTGCAGTTAAGTCATTGACATTTGAATTTTGCATTAAATTTAAAATATTTGTTGTGATGAAATTTTACAGAGATTTTTAAATTTTAATTATCGAAGGTGTTGAAGTTTCGCTCCAAAAAGTAAGTGTAATTTTTTTATGGTTTCAATGCTAACATAAAATTTTTGGATTCGATTTTAAGAAATTGATATGGAGAAAAATAAGAAAAAACGACAAACGATTTATTTAGAGACCAAAATCGAAATTTTGGACCGCTTAGCAAATGGAGCTAAAAATAAGGCTCTGGCAGACCACTTTAAACGAGGCGAATCATCAATCAGAGACATAAAAAAAAAATGAAATTTCCTTTTTTTATTCGAATTTGGTACATTTTTAATACTTTAATTTCAATTTATGCGATTTTTTTAAACTCCGGAACGTATCCCTAGTTTTTGTATGGAGCTAGAGTCTTTTTTTATGCGATTTTTTTTATGCGGTTTTATGTGGAACGCATCTACCGCATAAAAAAAGACCTGAGTGTACATAAAATGTTAGTCTTTGAATAATTTAAAAAATTACAAAAACAAATTATGTATAAATATTTGCACTACATAGTGACGACATAAGGAACTAAATAATCTCATGCAGTATTGCAAAGGTGTTAAGATTTTTTCCGAACCGAAACACTCTTTAGAAAAGGGTTAATATACAATTTTATACTTTTTACTTAGTTTCCTTAATTTTAATTCTCTTTTTGGATAGAAATTGTTTGAAGGGATGTCTCATGAAATAAACACACATATGTGCGTACATGCATGTATGTATGCAATAAGCATATTTTGCATATGTACATGTGTATGAGTGAATGACATGTAGACGTGAGCGGATGTCGTTTAAATTGTGTGTAAATGTATTTAAGAATACTTACAAACATGTGTAAAATATTCTTACAGCTGTATTAAATTTGCATGAGTAGCAGCCAGAGTTTAATTTGAATTTAAACAAGTACTAAAAAGGTAGTGACATCTGCTGTTAAACTGTATTTAAATTTTCCGGTTTATTTTAACTCACTGCATTTTTGTCTCTCTCTTGGGTGTTTTAGTTGTATTGTTTCAATAGCAATTACCATAAATCTTCGCTTAAAATGCTAAATTATACCAGCAAACATTTTTTTATGTATTTGAAAATATATATAGAAACACATACATAAATAAATATACACTAATAAATATGTGCAATTGTTGTATGTACTATATATGCAAAATGTACCTGTATGTATTATATGTTAAAACTGGGTTAAAATCATTAATTCCCAAAAGTTCATGTTGCACCAGATACACAGGTTTGAATCTTTGTTTGTATGTAGGTATTTTCTGCATTGTGGAGATGTTAAACGATTTTTAATGGGCCAATAAGTCTGTCAAAGGCATAACAATTCCCTTACAGTGATTTCCTACTTTTTTATGCAGTAAAATTAGCAGTGTCTCCTCTACTGTATTTAAATATGTTTTTTATGAATTAATAAAATAAAAATATTTTATGTTAAATTAGTGTTGTTGACCTTTTATTATACCCTTCAGACAGTGGAAAAGGGTATATATAGGTTTGTCATTCCGTGTGAAATTTCTACAATTTTCAATTCCGACCCCATACAGTATATATTTTCTGAAAGCTTATGAATAGGGGAGTCGATTAAGCTCTGTCAGTCTGCCCGTGTGTATGTTGAAATCAACTTTTTGAAGCCCCCCGACATCGCTTGGACCTGGGTGAGGTATTAAAAGATCAAAAATGTTCGGGAGTAGATCGGTATTGAAAATCAGAAATATCGGTACATAAACAACTGAGATATTAGCAAAAAACCACGACCACCTCGATTTTTTTTTTCACAAAAACAACATTACAACAACAACATACATACATACAAACGTGTATACTGGTTAGAGTAAACATGGCAACGAATCCCAGCTGAGCCAAAAAAAAATTTTTTTATTTTTTATTTATTTTTTTTTTTAATTTTTATTTAATATATTATTTATATTTTTATTATTTTTTTTAATATTTTTTTATTTTTTTTAATTTTTTTTTTATTATTTTTTTGTTTTATATTTATTATATATATTTTAATTATTATTTTTTTTTTTAATTTTTTTTATTGCATGGCCGAATATAGCGCTCTTACTTGTTTTTTTGTTGTTTATATATTTTGTTTCAGATTTTTGTTTGGCTTTAGGTCATAAAAATTCAATTTTGTTGTTTTATTTTTAAAGAAAATATTTTAAATTCATTTATTTTATTCCAATATTTCGACCTACTTCGCAGATCATCATTTTAAATAATTTTATTTAAATAATAATTAAAATAATTTTTAAATATAATTTACAAAAAGAAATATACTGCAGGTCACAAGTCGAAAAGTCCTAACTCAAATAATCGTTACTGTAGAGGAGAAGGTAATAATTTACTATAATTTTTACTACTTATGCATTAAATTTTTGTATCGAGGTGGTTTTATGTGAAATGTATTGAAATCAATGAAAAACTCAATTTCATAAAAAAAATACGAATTAGGGCCTTTCTACATGTGACATATTTCTTAAAAATTTTATAACAAGAACAAACACTTTAGATTGTATTTCGAAACGTCTTCAAATGAAGAAGAAATTATTTAAGGACAAGTAAGAGTATTCTATTTGGCCGGGTCGAATCTGATAATACCCTTTATTATTCTATATATTATATAGCATGAACTGGATTCAGATTTGATTTATTATTTCGGACGCCACCATTTGATATTTTTTGGATAGGGTTAAAAAAATTTCCGCCATTTTGTTAAGGACGCCATCTAAGATTTTAACTTTTTTGATAGAAAACTGCGCATTACTTTTGTTTGATAATAATATTGTGGAAGTTGAAATACTACATTTGAACCATATAACGACATATTGTAGTTGTGGCCATCAGGGCCTATAAAAGCCCTTTCATTTGTTATCCATATAAAAACTCTCGGTTATCTAAGAGCTGAAAAAATAAATTTTCGTTTACAACTTTCCGGAAAAACATCAAAGCAGTTGTATTTTGTTGCCTCTATCTGAGTTAGTTTCAAAACGATTTGATAATTTTTATTAGATTAAATTTTTGAGGTTACGTCTTACCTAGAAGCTTGAGAAACAGAGAAATTTTTGCCAATAGCTTTGTGGATTCGTGACCGATTTGACCAAAAATTGTATATGAATATCACTATGTTTAATAACAGAAATAAACGTGTTGGTAGATTTTTCTAGGTTTGAAAAAAGAAAATTTTTATTCTAAAAACTTATGGACTGATAGTGCTGAAATTTAATATCGATTTATTGCTAATAAAGGGTGATTTTTAAGCTATTATCTTTTTGGCAATACTATTTTACACAGTTGACGCACGTTTCGTGTTTTGTTTCACTGTCAAACATCTTCAGTTTGGTCTATAATTTAACCATGAATCGTCTTACAAACGAATAACGCTTGCAAATAATTGAATCTTATTATCAAAATGGGTGCTCTGTTAAGAAAGTTCATCGCGCGCTTCTTATCGAAAAATTGTGTTCAGCGACGAAGCTCATTTTTGGCTCAATGGGTACGTTAGTAAGCAGAATTGTCGATTTTGGAGTGAAGATCAGCCAGAAGCATTGCAAGGGCTACCAATGCATCCAGAAAAAGTCACAGTTTGGTGCGGTTTATGGGCTGGTGGCATCATTGGACCGTACTTCTTCAAAGATGATGCGAATCGTAACGTAACTGTGAATGGTGAGCGCTACCGTGAGATGATATCCAACTTTTTTTTTGCCCAAAATGAAAGAGCTTGATTTGCATGACATGTAGTTTTGACCAGACGGTGCCACATGCCACACAGCACGCTTAACAATGGACTTATTGAGAGGCGAGTTCGCTGAACATTTTATTTCACGTTCGGGACCGGTCAATTAGCCGCCTAGATCGTGCGATTTAACGCCTTTAGACTATTTTTTGTGAGGCTATGTTGAAGCTCATGTTTATACACACATGTCCGCTTCAATTGACGCATTGGAAGACAACATTAAAGCATTTATTCATGAGATACCGGCCGAAATGTTGGAAAGAGTATGCCAAAATTTGACTAAGCGGATGGACCATTTGCGGCGCAGTCACGGTCAACATTTGCATGAAATAATCTTCAAACATTAAATTATATGGACCGTACTATCGATTCAATTTTCTCAATTTTATGTTTGTTTTTTTTTAACTTTCTTATAGCTCTTAAAAAAACACGCTATATATTGATACCATATACAGGACTATGCAGGATGTGGGGGTTTCTTTAAGGTAATTTAAACCAACACACAAACAGATAGACTCGTCTATTCATAAGCTTTCAAGAAAATGTATACTTTTTGGGGTTAAAAAACAATATTGTAGAAATTACAAACGGAATGACAAAGGTGAAGGGTATATTAATAGCGAATCTATGAAAATTTCGTTTGATAAAACCAAGAGTAAAACCAATTGATAATTAATCTGTTAATAGTGTATTTATACCTACGCTAAATCTAGTAGATTTGTATTGAAGTCTTTGGGCCGTATGCATAAAAAATATTTTAGGTTTATTAGAGGCTTACGTGACAGATGTTGTAGAGAAATTTGTCAAATAAGCTTTCAATAAAACTAAAATATTTTTTTATGAAAACGGCCGTTTATCAAAATCTATACCTCTTCTGTCAACAAAATCCAAGGACTGATCACGATTTTACAGTGATACCTATAGAAGTAATGCTTTGAAACAAGGAGAAAACGAAATGGTATAAATAAAACGGTTGGCGATACATATGTGTACCAGCCGTACCGAAAGGGATAAAGCATTAAGTATCTCCTGACAACGGTATGAGTGATAATATATAAATCACCGTCAACATAAGAGTCAGATAAAATATACAGACAATTTATACACACATACACATAGAAATGCATGTATGTATTATATCTTATTGTATGAAGTGCATTTCTATTTATGTGTGTATAAAATCGATAACAATGAATTATATTTATGAGGTTCCACAATAATTTCCCTTGGAGTAGTGTATAATTTGTCTGTGCATTTAAACATTTATACATATTTTTTTTTTGCATACGTACATACATATGTACATACATATATAAGTAAGTATAAATCTATATATATATAAGTGAAACTCTGTTTGTGTGTGTGTTAGCTATAGACTCCGAAACTGTAAAACCGATCGGGCTCAAACTTTGGTAAGTTGTTGTACACATACCAGGGAGTGTTTATGGGTGGAAAAAAGTGGGCGGGGCTACGCCCATAAACAATTAGTTATCACTTTAAGCTACTTGCACATGACCGATTTTTCTGAAACTTTGCACACATATCGAGCTGACATGACTAAATAATTTCGTGATTAGAAGTGGGAAGGGTCACGCCCATAAAAAAAAAGTTATAATTTTGAGGTACTTCCACTGGACCGATTTTTCTGAAACTTTGCACACACATATTGAAGTCTCATGGTTATACAATTTCGTGATTAGAAAAGTGGGCAGGGCTACGCCTATAAAAAAAGATATAATTTTGCGGTACTTGACCTGGACCGATTTTTTTGAAACTTTGCACACATATTGAGTTGTCATGACTTTACAATTTCGTGATTAGAGAATTGGTCAGTGCCACGCCCATAAGAAATAAATTTATATTTTCAGCTACTTGAACTTCACCGATTTTTCTGATACTTTTTACACATATTGAGCTGTAATGACTATACAGTTTCGTGATTAGAAAAGTGGGCAGGGCAACGCCCATTAAAAAAAGTGATAATTTTTAGTTTTTTGCACTTGATATTCAATTTAAATTCAGAATGCATTTTTATTCACTAAGGGGCGTAGCAACGCGCGCCGGGCTTTTCTAGTTGTGTTATAAAATGCAAAAGAGCTTTTGATATTCATACATACATATATATTTTTTTAAAACAAAAATGTTTAAATTTTGCCAAAAAAAAAATGCATTTCTTCTTTTATACCTCCTTCATAGTTAAGTCAATTGATAAACAATCAAAAGGCGTTATATAAAAACACATTTAATAAAGTAGTGTAAACATCGTATTGATGAAAATAGTTTTCATTTTATTTATTTCTTCTCTGATGTAAAACTATAAAGTTATGATTGACTCTTTTGCATTTTATTTGACGATATGTAGTTCCTACATACATATATTGTGTATGCGCATTAAGTTGGTGGATGGATACTCGTTGTATGTATTATACAATTTTTTCCGGACTATAGACAGTCTGGAAAAGTTTTTTTTATTTTTGCAAAACTCACATAGACAAGACCGACATAACATGTAAGTATACACACATGGCTACGATGATGACAATTGCAGAAAATGTTAAACAAGTGGAAAATTTTAAATAGAAAATGTAAAAAAGAGGAGTGGAATTATGTTAAGTTGCATATGCCGATAAACACGTGTAATGGGTGGGAAGGGTGACAAGGGTCTTAAAGTTATCAGTCTAGTGAGGTGTTTTGAGTTTGTCTGAAAAACTTGTCTGATCTTTGGATAGTCATTCCTATAGTAATCATCAGTACATACAAACATATGATGCTGTTGTTGTTATTGCAATGACTGTTAATGTTACATTCTTTTAACCAGAAATTCTCTATCTCCGCTGCAAACTTCCCTCTTTTTGATATTTTCCACAGTTTTTTCCTTGCATATTTCATTTGCAATTTTTAAATGCATTTTTCCTCATCTGATTGTTTTGGCAGACAATTTAGAAAAATCTTAACGCAGGTATTGTTTTTTTTTTTTTTTTTTTTTTTTTTTTGTAAAATATGTCTTAATGTAATGGATTGATAAAATGACAGCTTTTTAAGGATTGTCACAAAAGATATGCGTTTTTTTTTATCATAAGTTATAATATTTTAAATCAATGCATAGATTTAAAGTTTTATAAATTCAAGTATATAAATACATTTTCTGCTTGTAAAGCATAAATAGAACTCATCCTATTTTTGGGTGGCTTTTTATTTTTTTCTTTACTTTTTGATGCTGCTACAAATATAATTGATACTAGATACGTGTTATTGAATATCCGTTATAATTTGTACAGCATCCGCTGTTTAATATTCTAGTATTTTTTTTTAAATTTTTTAATAACGACAAAGCCAGAAAGGCAAAGACTAAGACTAAATTTTTTAAATATTTTTTCATTGGACTAAATATTTTAAAGATTCTTCAATATTTTTATTACAATCTTTAAATGTCATCTGTTTTTATTAACTATCGATATGTCGAAACAAAAGTTATGCATTTAAAATTAATAATAAAATATAAAAATTTAATATTAAAAATTTATATTCAAATTAGGAAAAAAAAATTAGAAAATTTTCTAATTTAATTTTATTTTCAACCATTTCATATCAAACTATCGATATGTTCAATCAAATTATAGAAGTAGACTTCAGTTTGTCAAACATTTTAATTATGAATCGCCCAGTTGAAATACAATCTAAAATAGAGCGTTACAAATGGTTTTTCGAATTTGTATGCCAATAACCACAAAATAATTTAATTGTAGTAAAACTTTCTGTCAAATTTTCTATATAAATAAAAAATCAATTATCGTTTGTTAGTAATCGTATCACTTAAGAACGGCTGTGCCGAATTTACTGTTTTTATAAATGTTTGCTTTTACAGAAAGAAAAATTTGCCACGCCCTCTTTTACGCCCACTTTTTTAATTTATCTAAAATCGGCTGGACCGATTTGTATTTGTTATTATAATAAAACCTTGCATAGATTAGCTAAAAATGAGTTGGAAAAGAATTGTGGGCGTGGCACTTTCTATATAAAAAATATATTTTATAAAATATCTAGAGTTTACATCTTCAATACTTTAACTTTGTGAGCTTCACTTCTATCTCATTTGTTTTATTACAGACAAAAATCGATACGATTGGAGCAGGGGAAAAATACCCTCCATGAAAAAAACCTTACTTTATGAAATATTTCAGATATTATTTTTTTAATTCTCGTATTACATTTTAATAGAAATTGTACAACTAATTATAAAATTGGATAAAATCGAATAAAGGGGCGTGGTACATACAAAGAAAATGTATTTAATGGCATATCTTATAAGTAATCTATAATTGTGATGGGCTTTAAGTTCTGTTTTATTGAGTGCGATATCAGTTTACTTTTTCGGACCAAAAAGTAACGCGTTCAAAGCATGTGACATGTTACCCCCATACTAAAAAGTACATTTAGCGTCATTTCTAAAAAACTTGATTTGCTGTTGGTTTAAACCTAGTGCAAGCTACTTTTAATAAGAACGTCCTATTAAGAACTAAAAATGGTGAAGTGAGGGCCTCATATGTAAAATTTATCTCTTAATGAATATAATACAAACATTTTGGTGTGGCCGGCAAAGCGTTCCGTGCTCTGCTAGTGCATAATAAATTTAAGTCAAGCAATCATTTGCTGTGTTAGGAACCTTGTTCCCTGTTATAAACAAAAAATCTTCAATTAATTTTTCTCAAAATCAAGAACAGGGAGTTTATCTGAGATTCAGTAGTTCTTTTTATGAATTCCTTTAATACATTTTGATCTAGACTTTAGAGCAGTGGTCGGCAACACAAACTATTGTATTTGCAACTGTATGATGAGTCGCAATCTCTCTCTTTCTCTCACGCCACATAGTGACGAGAATTTTATATACCTCTTACAAAGAAATTCAAACTAAACACTGATAAGAAACTGTCGAGTTTATTTAAGTTAAGTCAATGCGTGTAAGTGCAAGTAAAAGCAATGAAGAAAACTATTCAGAGTTCAGTTTTGCTGAACACGGATCCAGAGCCTAAATATGTACAATATATGAAAACTATTTCAACTTTTACATAGAATGCAATCATGCAATTATGTTGTATTGTCGTATTGTCATATTGTAAAATTTTAAAATTTTTATAAAACTTATTTTTGTTCAATATAAACCTTTTTTTTAAATTTTAAACTTATATAAAAATATAATAATATGAAAATTTATCGTTATATCATACATTGTGAATCCACTAAATGTCTTAATTTTGCAATCCATGTTTAATGTTTTTTTTTTTTTATTATTTTCACAAACTTTGCAGGTAATAAAATATCCAAATACACTTATTTATAATGAAAAATATTTTTGCTAGATATGAAGTACATTGCTGAATTTTAACCTACTTTTAGTTGAATTGAATATAAACAAGTAAGAGCACTATATTCGGCTGTGCCGAATCTTTTATACCCACCACCAATTTTGTGTACATTTAAAGCACAATATTTATTATTTTGTTAATCGCTATTGAATAATATCTTTATAATAAAATATGTATCTTTTTCTTTGTAGAGGGTGGTTAAATTTTTTAGGGCCCATGTTGAAGGTGAACTACACCTAGTCTTTAAATTTGTTTTCTGCATTTCACTTGACATTTCTCAATCTCAAACTTACTCAATTTGAACCATGGAAAGATACGCAATCGAGCAACGCTTTTAAATATTAAAGATTTTTATAAAAATGGGCGTTCAAATCAAAATGCATTTTGTGAACTTCGTGATTCTTTTGGTCAACATAATCGTTCGAATTCGTCCACAATCGTGAGAATTGTAAAAAATATTTAAATTTCTGCAAAACAGGTCTGTATAAAATGTTAGAAAATCTGTGAATGCCTTCTTATTTCGTTGAATGGGAAGCATGGTTGTTTTTTTCGATAGTGTGGCAAAAGAGCAGTCAACCTCGACTCATCATCGTGCCCAACAATTGAGCATCAACATTGTCATTGAAAATTTGGACCATCAGATAGAGGAGTGGCGCCAAGGATGGGGGGGGGGTGCATTTGGCCGATATTTTGTTAAATACATAATTGAACCGTACAAATATTATCATTACAAAAAGAAATAATAATAATTTCCTAAATAATTTGAATAATTCAACATCAGCCCTTAAAATTTAACCACCCTTTATAACTTCGATATGCTACTAAAAGGCTTTTGTAAATGTAGTCTTTTAATGAACGTGGGCGTTAAAGTAGGCGTGTCAATAAAGTCTCTGCTAATAAATACAACTTAGATATTTCAATATAGTTCTTTATTTTCCCAAAAACTTTGTCAATAGAGAAATTACATGAATTTAAGAAAACCCGTTATATGGGAGGTAGGCGTTATAGTAGGCGTGTCACCTAAACTTTTTGGCACAAAAACTACATTGATTAGAAGGATATATGTAGCAAATTTCCTCATCATACCTCTAATTTTGTCTGTTTTAGTGGGCGTTATAGTAGGCGTGTTAAAGTTATTTTTACGAATGAGTACATTTTAGATGTTTCAATATAGCCTTTTATTATTCCAAAATCTTTATTAATAGAGAAATTATATGAATTTTAGGTAAAACGTTATATGGGAGGTGGGCGTAAAAGTTGGCGTGGCACCTTAATTTTTTTGTACAATAATGACACTGCCTAGGGGATATACGTAGCAAATTTGATCATCATACCTCTAATTTTGTCGGTTTTATGAGCTTTTAAATTTCATTAACGGTAGATAACGTGAAAAGTGGGCGTTATAGTAGGCGTGTCAAAGTTATTTTTGCGAATGAGTACATTTTAGATGTTTCAATATAGCCCTTTATAAATCCAAAATCTTTATTAATAGAGAAATTATATCAATTTTAGGTAAAACGTTATATGGGAGGTGGGCGTAAAAGTGGGCGTGGCACCTTAATTTTCTGGCACAGTAATGACACTGCCTAGGGGGATATACGTAGCAAATTTGATCATCATACATCAAATTTTGGCGGTTTTATGAGCTTTGAAATTTCATTAACGGTAGATAACGTGAAAATTGGGCGTTATAGTAGGCGTGTCAAAGTTATTTTTGCGAATGAGTACATTTAAAATGTTTCAATATAGCCTTTTATTATTCCAAAATCTTTTTTAATAGAGAAATTATATGAATTTTAGGTAAAACGTTATATGGGAGGTGGGCGTAAAAGTGGGCGTGGCACCTTAATTTTTTTGTACAATAATGACACTGCCTAGGGGGATATACGTAGCAAATTTGATCATCATACCTCTAATTTTGTCGGTTTTATGAGCTTTTAAATTTCATTAACGGTAGATAACGTGAAAAGTGGGCGTTATAGTAGGCGTGTCAAAGTTATTTTTGCGAATGAGTACATTTTAGATGTTTCAATATAGCCCTTTATAAATCCAAAATCTTTATTAATAGAGAAATTATATCAATTTTAGGTAAAACGTTATATGGGAGGTGGGCGTAAAAGTGGGCGTGGCACCTTAATTTTTTTGTACAATAATAACACTGCCTAGGGGGATATACGTAGCGAATTTGATCATCATACCTCTAATTTTGGCGGTTTAATGAGCTTTTAAATTTCATTAACGGTAGATAACGTGAAAAGTGGGCGTTATAGTAGGCGTGTCAAAGTTATTTTTGCGAATGAGTACATTTTAGATGTTTCAATATAGCCCTTTATAATTCCAAAATCTTTATTAATAGAGAAATTATATCAATTTTAGGTAAAACGTTATATGGGAGGTGGGCGTAAAAGTGGGCGTGGCACATTGATTTTCCGTTAAAAAAAAGCCTTTCACCAAAAAGCAAAGTGTGCAAAATTTCAGAGTCGTACATCCAATTTTGTTGGTTTTATGACGTTTTTGTTTTTAAATATACCGAAAAATACACTGTGCGGTATAAATTTTCGTACATTTTGATCGATAACTCCTCTCCTAATACATAGATTTAGGTAATTTTTGGTGAGAGATATTGCTTTGACTCGAGAAATATATATTCGAAATTTCATGACTGTACGTTAATCCATTTGGACACAATACCATTTTATTCGCTGTTCGTAGGACACGGTTTTTTCGACCTACTCTTGCATTCCGAGCTATAACTCACTTCCTAATATTCCGATATAGCCCATTTTCAATACCAAACAAACCTTGTCTATAAGAAAGATTCTGGCAAAATTTGAGCCTCCTAGCTTTTTCGGTGCGACCTCTATCGTGCTTTCAACAGACGGACAGACGGACAGACGGACGGACATAGCTAGATCGTCATCAAATCAAACCCTGATTCAGAATATATATACTTTATGGGGTCTAAAATGGATATTTCGATGTGTTACAAACGGAATGACAAAATGAATATACCCCCACCATTTTTTTGGTGGCGGGTATAAAAAGGCAAAAAAACTAATAAATTATCACATTTGAAATGGTCCCAATATGAGATTTAAATGAATTTACAACCTACAAATGGTCAAAACAAGAACTATTTATTTAAGTATTACAAAAATATATAAATTACCATTTGCAGATGTCAACATTTGAAAACTATGATTTTATTTTTATTTTTTTTTACCATTTAACCAAAGGCGACAAACCAAAGAATAAAAAAGAGTAACGAACTACTACAATTTTACCGCAGCAGAAAACAAAAAATTAAGGAAAAAGATAGAGATAGAGAAGCGCGCAAATACATAATGGACCTTAATTATTGTAACCATGAGCCAAGTGTCATTATTTTCCGTTTAGTAAAAGCATAAATAAATAAAACGGTTGTCGTATGATAACAATGAAAATGTTTTTTATTATGATAATGAAGAGGATGACAGTGCTGACGTGAATGCACTTGTTATATTCGAGGTTTAATGTACGAACCAAGAAATAAATGAGCAATAAGAAGCATATTTGACTGGCCATATTTGGCTCCCATTATAACAGTCATTTTAGCTGATTTACAAGTCGTGTTTGCTTTGCAAATTTCTTTTGACAGGACAATCATCATGTTTATTTATCTTTTAGTTTATACAACGTTAAAAAATGTACCTAAAACCCCTTCTTAAATCATGTCACGTTATTAAAACGACCAAGTTTTCGTCTTTGTTGCCATGTTAGAATTGGCAGAAATTCTTTAATTTTTTTTTTTTTTTTTTTGTAAAATTTTGGCCATTCACATTTTCCTACATGAAGACATTTGACTTGTTTGAAAAACACGTTTTAATTCCTCGCTAGAAAAACTATTTTTTGTGTTTGTAGAGTAGTTGAAGTTAAAAAAAAAAAGAAAACCAAAAGCAACGACAAAGGCACGAAAATATAGTGTATAACGTAAAATACATTTTGCAATTTCTTTGAAAACATGCAATGCATTCTTCATCTTTTGAGTGTGTGCACTGGGAGCAATGGCCCCATGGATGGTTTTCAAAAAAAATATTTGTAAGTAAGTGTGTGTACATTAATCTTTTAAAAATTTTTGAAATGTACTGAAAAAAGTTTAACCCTTAACACACAGGAAAAATTAAAACAAAAATTATACCATTTTATTAACTATTTGTATATACACACGTACTAAATTCAATAATTAAATGCATTTTTTTTTTTTTTTGAAATTATTCTCAGCTTACTTTTGCTGTGCCAAATCAACTTCCTGTGAACAATATTCCTTAAAAGAAGTATTAAGATTTTGCTTTTCATTTTAGGCTTTGGAACATAAAATTTTTTTTATAATTATTATACTTTTCTAATGTAAATACGTAGCTATTATCATTGAAATTAAAACAAATTTTACTCGAATTATAACAAATTCGTAGCAATCTCTCTTACAAATTTCCTAATTAAAAAGAATTGAAGAACTCGTAATGATCTATTAAGGGTTAAGACTATAGAAATAAAAGGGTCATAAATTGAACAGGTTGTGCTCCCAAGTACTCGCACTTAAAATTTTAACATATTTCTTTCGTTTTTAATTTATTACATTTGCATACAAAAACAATTTTAAAATACATGCAAAACACTCACACACATGCATTAGCGTTATCATTAAACGACAGATATCATCGTCATTTTCAAAATTAAGCTCCCCACATTATTCGTTAAAGCACACATTTACGCATACCAACAAGAATCATTGCACGTATTGAAGTACTCGTGTCTTTATCTTTGTATGCACGAGTACTCTTTTTTGTGGTTCAAACATTAAAACATAAAATTTTTGCAATTTTATTTTCATATATATTTTTATTTTCTTATGTTTGCTTTTCAGTGTTCTGTTTCTTATCTTTCGGTTTTTATTTCATACACACACACACTTTCATTCTATACATACATATGTGTGTGTGTATGTATTCTATGTTTTTTAAATCTTATTGTTGCTGCACCTTTATCAACTGCTGCGACGGCGATAACTGCTGCTAATGCTGCTGCACTTTATTAGCAATGAAGAACTTGTATTATTTTTGTCTCTTTGAATCTCCGTTGATACGAGGAATTGAATTTTTATACCACAATACATGTGATTGTTTGTGTAAATTGTATAATGAAAAAAAAAAAAAAAACAAAAAAAAACAAAGAACACACACACGTTTATTTACTCTAATGCACATACAGTAACAGACAGAACTAAAGCACGAAGCCCTGCAAAACTAATGCATGCAAGCTTGAATTTTTCTTATTGCTTTTAATAATAAAAAACTACTTACAAAAATGTCATTATTTTTTAAAAAGACTAAATCGAGTGCGTAAAGAGAAAATTTGCATTTAATTTTAAGTTGTTTCCGTTTTTTTAATAATAATAAATAAATATTCAGTAGATATAAAAAACCAAATGACAGCTGATCTTAATAACGATCAATTCGTTACCTCAATTGCAAAAAAAAATTTGATATTAATAACAATGTGATATTAAATATTATAAGCCGTTTTCGTTCTTCGGGTACTTTGGCTACAGAAAATAAAGGTGGACCGTCCACATAAAAAAACACCAAACGAGGTCACCATACTATAATACGTTTGTTAAAAAAGGATCCAATCATGTCGTCAACAACCATTGCCTTACAATTAGCATTAAATCTTACTTCCAGAGCAATCCAAAGACGAGCTGTAAAAGGTGGCCTAAAAGCATACAAGCGTAAAGAAGCCCTTTATATCACGAAAAAATAGACTGACCAGGATTGAATCTACAAGTGAGCACATTAATTGGACCAACGCATAATGGAATACTGTGCTTTTCTCCGATAAGTCAAAATTTAATTTAAAAATTCCGATGGATCAGACTAGTTCGGAGACCGAAAGACCAAGGTGTTCGTCCACGTTATACAGCGCAATCAGCAGATCTTAATCTATGGGAAATTTTGATGGAAAAATAGTCCGCGATAACTGCAAAAATTTAGATGTGCTTTTTAAGAATTTGGTAAATACCTGGAATGACATTTCTTCTGAGGTATTAGCTAGCTTAATAGACTCCATGCAACGAAGATGTGCAGAAAATTTACAAAAAGTAATGGAAATGCCATAAAATGTTCAGATTTGAAAAATTCATTAACATTTAATTAACTTTGTGCTTTATTTTTCGTCTCCAAATAATGCTTTTTACCCTTTTTATTACATTTTGATTATTTTGTGTTTTATTTTAACATTTTTTATAATAATATTGACAAATGAATAAATGTTAATGTTAATAGCAATTTACCTAATACCCTGTTCAGACAGATATTTTTAATTGTTTAAATTTAGTGTTGATTGAGCAATTAAAATAAGTGTTCACACATACTCAATTTATCGTACTCCACTATCATTTGATAGCTGTAAAAATACGATGTATTATTACCATATCAAATAATGCCTTCATAAAATATATTTACAATTATATTTATACACTTATATGTAAGTATTTGAATTTATTTAAACATTTTTTCAAAATTTTCATCAAACACTTTCCATTTTCTTAATTTTTGTTTTTTGTATTTTTCTTTATTTGACATTAGAAATGCTACCTATAGAAGTTTCTTCTTACGAACATACTTCTCAAGAGTTGTATTTCGAGTTTTGGACAATAAGTGAAACAATTAAGTATATATTGCTCAATTTATAAATAATTTTTAGTATGTTAAATTGAGCTTAATAAAGGCCTTAATTGCGATAATATTATAAATTGACAAATAAGGCGCGTGTGTGAACATAGTAAATTAGACGATTTATTAGTATGAATGATTTGGAGCTTTAGTTTTGTCCAATACTGTATGTACATATGATAACACATTCCAATTGAAATTGAATTGCAGTTCTTTGTCCCCAAAATTAATGGCTAAAAATCAGGGATGGATAATACTAAATTATTGCAAATCTCTAATATAAAGGCATAAATTTAAAAAAAAATTATCGAATAAAAAACAGAACAATTTATTAAAAATTTAATTTAAAATCTGAAATAGAAAATTATACAAAAATATCCAAAAAGGTTTAATTTAAATAAATATTAAACTATTTTATTAAAATAATATTTATCAATGTTTTTTTAAAATATTTAATTGAAAAAAATTTGTTTGATAAACAAAATCTTAGAAAAAAAATTAAAACGCAGAAAATGATTGTTTTTGGTTCAATTAAAAAAAATTGCTCATACCACATGTATGGCACTTTCCTCAGCCCACTGGAAAATGTAAATGTTGATAAAGAGCTATCGAATGAGAAAAAATGTTTTAAATAAGAATGTTTTGGTGTTTTATTCATACATAAAAATAAATAAATTTAATATTTAGAATTCACCATTTCATAAAATAATGCCACATATAGCAGCTTAGTTAAAAACTTATATATGCAACTGAACTCAATTTCAGTGGGTTTTGTTTTTGTTTTTTGTTGGCGCTAGTGATGTTTACGTGTTACATACGATAACCCTTCACGTTCCGAAAGAATTAGAATTCCCAAAAATTATCTAGAAAAATTGCAATATATATTGACGGGATAATCCGGTTTGTGCCACTGATCCTGGTTTATTACACTACAGCAGCGAAATGTTCGTTGCTTTGCACGGCTTGTTATGCTATAATAAAATTTGTGATTTTATTTCAATATTGTTTTAACTAATCACATCTAATTTTTCTGGTGTGTAACAAATTTATACAAGTACTAAACTACTCCCATTACTGCTCTAAACAAAGCGATTGTTTGTGTTATTTATTGACCTCAAAACTTGCTCATGTGTGTGTTTTTGGGCTTGTCAGTTTCGCAATGCAGTTACAGACAAAATATATTTTATTCAGTTGATTGTTGTTCTTATAACTTAAAAATTTTTTGGCTATAAAGATATACTATTTACAAAGCAGTTACATTTGATTTTTTGTTTGGGTCTGTGTGTAAAATTAAAATTAAATAAAATAGATGCACGTGTTTGACCTATTTGTGTCTATGCTGTAAAGTAGTAGCATTTTTATATGCTTTGCTCTCTTACACACTCACACTGTGTTATCTTTCTAAGTTGCAAAAAGTATGCTATATATTAACTAAATGTCATTTATAAAAGAAAATAAGTTAAGTTATTAAAAATTTATGTAGTGTATAGATGTCGAAAAAGGCGGCATTACCAGCAGCAAAGTGCAAAGATTAGTGAGTATAAATAACATTATAAAAAAAAAGAAAAAAAAAAGTTTTATTTGCCAATGGCAGTCCTCTGTGTTGTTTTTTTTAGGTTCTTTTTTTTATGTGCATGCATGTATGCAAGTTTCCTCTTTCGATTGTACTTGATAGCGTGATTGAGTTTCCGTTAAGGATACAGGATACTAGGATAATTTTCGTGTCTCTTTCGTTTGCCTACACTATTTGAATTTTGATGGCTCTTAAGTTGTGTCTACAGGATACTTAGATTTGATACTAAGATTCATATTAAAATCTGTTTTTTTCCTTGCTGCACATTTTTCTTTTTTTGACTTAAGGTTACAAAAAATTTTGATTTTGTTGGTTGAAATATAAAAAAAAAACTTTTTTTATTAGAAACCAATATATGGACCAATGGATTATATTTTTCCTATTGCATATATATATAAGTATATATGCATGTGTGTTTGACAAGGCCTCTTTCTTATCTTAACATTTATATAAAAACAATTTTTAATTGCACTTTTGTGAGCATGTTATTAATAAGTTGATTTTGTTAGTGCTGTTGAAGCAAATATTTAATTTCTTTTCTTTCTTGAGTTGTGATAACACCGTATTGAACCAACTTAAGTCAGTTATAAAAACATAAAAAATATTTACACAAGCAAAATATACGAGTAAGAAGAAAGTACAAAGGTTTTTTTTAATCTAGAATTTTATAAAAACAAAACCAAAGTAAGCAGTGGTTCAAAATTTTTTACAGATACGAGCCTAAATATAAGGTAGTGCAGTAAGCATGGCTTTACAATTAATCAAGACAAAACAAGTTATCTTAAATTGTTTCAATAAACTTTTTTTTTTTTTGAAATCTTACCACAGTTCTTTCTACCAAACGATTTTGATTAAATTTTGCACACAAATTGCTTGAAAACAAATTCTATGTAATGGTGGTGATTGTTCGGCATGAGGTCCTTGTAATAAATAAAAACTAACAATTGTGTGTTTTTATTATTAGTTATTTATTTAGGTATTTTATTTTTCCTATGTCGAACAATCACCACCATTAAATAATATAAAAAAGGTCAACAATCTACATATTTAACAAATTTTATGATCACAAAAGTGGTCAGCTTCAAGCCCATATAAAGATGCCAAGATTTACCTGACAGTGGAGAAATAGGATAATTTCCAGGGAAATTACTATTTATGGTCTTGTAGATTTGTGCAACTATTTAACTAAGACATAAAATTATGCGTACTAAGTATTACTGTTAATTTAAAATAACCGCGCAAAATGGTGAAATATGTATTCTCTAACCCCTGTAATATTCGTATCAAATAAAAAATCTAAATAGAATTATGAAAACATAAAACTTTAAATATACATAAATAAATATAAAGTTGATGCAAATTATAGTAATAAAAGGTAATCGCACCCAATTACATTTATTCCATTTGACTAATTATTTTTTTTTTTTTGAAACTACACCAACCACTCTAATTAAAGGGTCTTACTAGTAAAGAATATTTTGATTTTTGAGAAAGACTGTAAATAATTATTTTTCAAAATTTTTTGTAAAATTTTCAAAAATAGAATGATGTATATATATGCAGGTATGACTTTTCGCTGAATTCTCTACAACTACTAAGAATATTTCACATGTTTTAATCCGGGGAGTGGTCACATGGTCACAAAACTGAATGCATGGACAACAACAAAAATTTTAAATATCAATAAAAATGAGCTTAATAAACATTGTATGTACAAGCTTTTCTTTTATATTTTTGTTTTTTTCCTAATACAGTTAAACATATACATATGTATGTATGTATGTAAGTATATTTAAATGTACAGTTCCCTTTAGGTACAAATAACATCCTAACATACACTACTTTTAAGTAATTTTTGTTAAAATATCCGCCGCTTTTAGCCCTACATCCGGATTATACAAAAATAAAGGATTTTCAAAACAATAGAAAAAGTGCGGATGTCATACATACAAAAAGTTAAAATATGCATTAAGAAACCCCTTCAAAAGAAACTTGTGCAACTTTACAGAGAAAAAAATGAATAAAGAATTTGAAAAAAAAATAAATAAATGCAGTAAATCACTGAATAACTAAAGAAAATAATTCACGTACACTAGAGTCCACCACACCACATTATAATTACGACTGGTTGGCATGGCAACAAAACCCCCTTTTTTGTTCAATAATAATGCAAAAAAAAAAATATCAAACATAACTCAAACCAATCTCCAATAAATGCTATCACACAACTAGTAACAACAACTACACTCACGACTTTTTAAACTTAATGGTTTGTCTGGTTAAAATAAATCCAAAAATAAAGTAAAAAAAAAACACAACATTAAAAGTAAATGCATTTGACTATACATATGTACATTAACAGCAACAACACACAAACATTAACGTAAATAGAGGGGCCACTTTACTCTCGTTCTCTCTTTGAACTAAACACAAAAAAAAGTCTCCCAAACATTAAAAAAACACAAACAGCCAAACACATAAGGGCTAGTACTATAGAACCAATTTTAGTTAAAATAACCATATGAGAAACAAGTTTTTTGCTTTTTATACTTAAATTTTATCACTAACAGCAACGACAACAATAACAGCATACTACATGATAAGTTTTTGTTTAATGCAAAATTTAAAGCAAAAAAAAAATCAAGTATTTTTATGCATTGTACAGTGAGTTGCCACCAGCTTGTCTTGTTTGGAGCAATATAATAAATAATGGCAATCCGCCAAATTATGAACACATGCTGAGAAATTAAAAAAAAAATTCGGTTAAACAAGAAAACGAAAACAAAAAAACCTACAGATAACTGAAATAGCAAAAAGTAAATGACTGAAAAAAAATATGGCGTGGCGGCTGTAAAGAGGAAGCCTTTTTACACTAACACTAATGCATAAAACTGTAAATGCATTTGTAAATGCACTCCCAACATTGGTACTCAAGCACAAAGAGCAAAGCGAAACAAAAAGCTTCACTTTTTTTTATTATTTGTAAAAGGAATAATAACAAATGTATAAGTGAGAAAAAGATTTAATATAAAAGCAGGGAATGAAAGATTAAAACGTACACACTGTGGTTTATTCAAGGAAAAATATGCTGACAAAGTCAAAACCTTTAACAAATGTGAATTTTTAAAAAACGGATTTATGTTAAAAAAAAAGTTTAAAGCAAATCGAAAAGAAGTCTAAATTTATAAAAAAAAAAAAAAGAAAGAAAAATAATTAATAAATTTTTTATACAAATCTAAACATTTCAAAAACATATACTTAATATACTAAAAATATGAAACTTTGTATATTTGAATCTTAATTGAGCACTTTTAAACGTTAAAGGAATTTCAGTTTATTTCCCCATACAAACATAGTCACATGGGCCAAAATATGATATACGTTAGATAAAGAAATTGTACTTGAACGGTTTAATATTTTGTGCTTTTCGTATAGAGATTCTAATGAAAAAGTATTGACCCCATATTATCTAAAAGCCTATGAATAAATCGATTGAGCAATGTTCAAATTACAGCATCCGATAACGATTAAAATATTACTCGAACGTTCGAGTTTACTGCGCCTTTTTGAATAGAACTTCTAGAAGGAGTCTATTGGAAGTCCCATAACTGACATATAAGAAAATCAACAAGCCAACATCTACTTTCTCCCATATTTTTTCCACAAAAATTACTATTAAGAAATATGATATAACTTTAGGGCTAATTGTTGAATATTCTGCAGAAATCGGTCACTAATCGGCAAAGTTATAGATAAAAATTATTTTAAAAAAAATATATTTTTAATATACCAAATTCTTTCAGCTCCTAACTAATTTTGGTTATCGGTAGGAAAGCCAAATTGCAAGTAGTAGTCTTGAAAATTATTCCTGGGAAAATCTATAACACCGGTTTAAAACAGCGATATAAGCACCACAATACAACAGCAGGTGTTTTTCCTTAAATTAGCAAACGAAATACTACTATTTCTTTCAGGTTATAGACAATCGAAAATATACTACATTCTAAGAATTAAAAATCCGTGATGAACGCCTACAATTTTTTTCAGCTTCTAAGCAACTATGCTTTTTTTGCTTGACCAGAAAAATTAAATACAATATAAAAAAAATTTTAAATCCACAATAGCCGCATACAATAAATTTTTAAATTGTTTAAGTCTTGTAATTCAAAATTAGTCCTCTCCTATCACCTCAATATTGGTATCGAATACAAATGCATGACCAGTAGAACACATTTAACTATACAAAAATTTGAATTCAAAATTTGCTGATAATTTTTATACCTTTCACCTGTGTTGTCAACAGTATATATTTTTTTTAATTAAAAAGACTTGACTAATGATATACAGTTAACTATAGTAAAATTCAAAACCAAAAATACATCCGGAAAAAATATTTAAAATGTCGTATAATATTAAATCTGATGATGTCATTACATTCATGATGGTGAAGGGTATTTTCAGATTCAGCCCGTCTTGTTATTAAAATAAAATATTCAAGAGCTCCGTAGTTACAATTACAACATCAAAATAAATATCAGTAAATAATATTCAAAAGATAATAGAGGTTTAACGCGATGAGCGTCGAAAACAAGATTCTTTTCAAATTGTCCTTTGAAGAGTCTTCAAAAATCATAATCGTTAAAATAACGCCTTTTTGCCTTATGTTTATATTAAGTTTTATCTGTAAATTTTATAAGTTAAATTAGTGTAAAAAAAGTCGCTGTGGGAAACCATGATGGTGCCCACTCATTATGTAAAAGCTCTAAAGTTAAAAAGAAAAAATTTAAGCTCTACGAAAATGATGTAAAATGGCTTTAAATTATAATGTCTTGAACCGTCCTTTCTAATTATAAGATAAGTAGTGGTGCTAATTTATATACATTACCTTATATGACATTACATTAAAACAGTTTGTACATTCTGATCTAGGTAAACTAGTGACATAGTACGTTTTTTAGAAAAAATTGGAAGAACAATTATTTTTGTACAGGCATCGCTGATCATAATTTAAGATCTAATGATATAAAGAAAAATTTTAAAAGATCAACCGGCAAACAAAAATTTTAAATTGCATTAAAAAAATCCTTTGGAATTGCAGGTGTGACACGAATTTTTTTCTAGTACGGTCTAATATAGCACATACATATATACGTCCACAGACATATGAACATATGTAGGTGTGTGCAATATTTTCTGTAAATTGCCACCGTTTTCCATACAGTACATATTTTCTATGAATTAAAAATGCGTTGTGCTTTTTAGAGTGTTCCCATACAGAACACAATGCACATTCTTCTTGTTGTTTTTGCAACAACTACATACATATTAACATCTTCTAAACTAGCTGACTGGTGCTTGTCTAAACAAATAACAAAGAAAAAATACGATTTCTTTGGAGCCGGGAGGAGGGCTCAAGCAGAGGGCACTTAATGAAAATATTGCATTTTTTATTTATTTTTGTTTTTATATAAGTTACACACACAGCCAGTAAAATAATAGAACTGTTAAAAAAATAGGAATGAATGGAATCATATAGAACCGATTACGTATGCAGGTATGTGTATAGCTTCAAGGTATAAAGCACCATATTTAGCAATATAGGTATGCATGTCTATAAATACTGTGTATGGAAAAGAGCTAGCAAGAAAAATCAAATGTAATTCTAAATATAGAAACGATTTTTCTTTTTTTCAATATTGATTGTGTTTGTGATGTCAAGTGCATTAGAGTATAGAGTAGAGCGCAACTGTATCTTCTTTAAAATGGCAAAAAAAAAAGTTTTCCAAAATAGAAACTATTTTTTAGTTTATTTAGGGGGCTCACATGATTTATGTAACATGTTCGAAGTACTTCTTATTTTAAGCAGTAGTCATATTAGAATCTATACATATAAGCTCGCGAACTTGTCAGTTAGTTTTTGTAGACGAAAAAAAAAAGACTTTTAGTATGTATGACATTTATAATTTAAAATTTATGATGACACCATGAAATGTAAGCATTGTCGGTCTTATTCAGCAGAAAGCTAAAACAACATTTTTACGAGAGATTTATGGCATAAATAATAGAAATTAATTAAAATAAAGAATAGTGCAAAAAATAGTACGAGTGTTTAATATTTATGATGAAAAAATAAAATTCTAAGGTATCAAGAGATGAAACAGGTGTTTTTTGTAGTTATTTTTTTTTTAAATCTGAAAAAATTGCCTTTAAATCATACTAATATTGTCTGTATCTAATTCCTTAATTATGTTCAAAATTTTAATTTTTTTCAAATTTTAAAAGAACACAGGGTCGAGCTTTATTTTACCAAAAACGATAAACAATATTATTATAACAATAAACAATTTATATAAATTCGAGCTTTATTTCATTAAAAACATTAAACAATTTTATTATAACCTTCACCTGTGGTGTGCCAAGGATATATACAGCTTTGTCATTCCGTTTTCGTATAAAGTACAGTCGTGTCTGGATATAGTGAACTAATTTTGGCAAGGCTTGTTCATAGTATCCAGGTTGTTCTCTATATCAAGGGTTTTGTTCAAAAACTCGTTTTATTTACTAAAAATACATATGTACATGTAAATGCAATAGCTGATTAGAAACAATTTGTACAAAAAAAGGAAATATATGTACATACTTATTTAAGTTTAATAAAAGAATTGTTGTTGAAGTTGTTTTCAAAGTTTTGTTCACTATTAGAGTTTTTCACTATTTAGAGTACTCCATGCAAAAATTTTGGTGTTCACTATATCGGGTGTTCACTATATCCAGACACGACTGTATATATATTCTGCAAACTTAATAATAGGAGAGTCTATTGAGATATTTTCGTATGTTCGTCTGTACGTGTATTGATTGAAATTAACCTATCAAAAATAAATGAATCCAATAGAATCGTCCTATAACTTTTCGAGACATGCCCAAACAAATTCGACTGCCTCAGTTTTATTTTGAATATTTTTCAGACCTCGAAAACAACAAAGACATATTTGTTACCTACTTGCCTACAAAGCTATTCGTAATTTTTTTTTTTTTTTTCAAATATCAGTCACTATCAGTAAAGTTGTACGCAAAAATGATTTGGAAAAATATTGTTTTTTAAATATATCAAGTTTTTTAAGCTCATAGATAATATTTAGAAATGCCAGCGGCACAAAATTTTAAGCTGTAGTTTTAAAAATTATCCCTGTGAAAAACTAACAAATTTCTATAAAACCGGCTGAGGTATAAGCACAGAAATACATCTGCTTCGATGTTTTTTCTAAAATTAAAAAAATTAAAATATTTTTTCAGCTTCTGGACAACCTAGACGATCAATATTGGTTCTAAATGAATGTGCTTGACTAGCAAACTATTACACACTATGAAATCCATCTAGTGGCGGCCACTACAAAATGGCGTAAAATAAATTAAAATTTAGGTCAAATCTAGTATTTAATAATGTTCCCCTTCAATTAACTTAATTAATATTGGTATCAAATGAATGGTCTTGCCCAGAACAATACACGGAACTATGAAAAAGGTAAAATCCAATATTGCACCCTAACTAAAATGGCGGATATATGGGTCAAATATAGTAACTACGGCTTTGTTCTATTCAGGCTCCACAATATTGGTATCAAATGAAAAGGCTTAACCAATAGAATATAGTAACCTATGAAAAGTTGTAAAATCCAAGATGACGTCCTAAATAAAATGGCGAATATATTTTTTTCTTAACCCTTATATGGATATCAAATGAAAGGAAAACAAAAATCGTGTCGCAAATGAAAAACCCAAAATAACCATACAACGTACATGATGGTGAAGAGTGTTATCAGATTTGGCTCAATACTATTGTTTTTTTCGGCAAGAATTTCATTATGCACACAACGCTACCAAAGTTGCATTTTGTAATGCCGCAACTTTATTGTGATTGGAATCAACAGATCTGCATCGTTTTAATATAAATATGACATGTTTTAATTGTAACATATTAATCTAAACAGTCGCAAATAAAACAGAATTTTTATCTCCAAGAATTAAAAAAAACATGTTTTCTAATTTGAGAAAACAAACTTTTTTACTAGGTATAAAATACACCACTTTGAATTTTCAAGCATATTTAAAGACAATTTTAAATTAATTTAAAATTAAAAATCATATTTGAGAATTTTTCACTTAAGCAGAGCTTTCATTACTTTCGGTATATCAGTATACCCCGAAAACTAAGACCAATTAAAAGATTATAGCGCCACAAATTAGGAAAAAACCTTCAGTTGCTGCTAAATTATAATTTGTAAACTTGTGTGATTGTTGTTGTATTTAAGTTGTTGATAAAATTTAATTGTTAATGAATTCATTGCACCTTCTAGTAGAAATGTATTTATATACATATTAATGGTCACAAGTAGAAAGGCTCGTAACTTGTATTTTTTACGAAATTGACACACAAATTTAATGCAATAGTATCAAAAATAACAGCTTTAAAATTTGTATAACGTTTTTGGTTTCACCTATAAAGTTAAAAATTTTTGAGTTAGACCCTTTCTACCAACGATATATACTCTCAAACAAATGGGGTTTTACCATTTTTAATTTTTTATATAAACTATTATTAAAAAGAAAAATTTAAAAAAAAAACTTGTCTTAAAGAAGTTATTAAAAAGGGAAAATATTTCAATCTTTAGAATTTTGCATCCTTTGTTGTCAATGCATCTAAAATTTAATAATTCTTCCTATTAAATAACAAAAAACTGAACCGTCGTTATCTTTTTAAGAGGATTATATATTGCAATTCCTTTTCAAGAGTGCAAAACTGACATTTTTTGTTGTAGAATTTTATTTTTATCAAAAAACACCAAATTCCATATTCTATTTAGTTTATTCATCTTCAATTGAATACAAAATTTTAATTAAACAATGGAAAACTAAATATAACTCAAAAAAAGAAAAAGAAAAGTATATATGTATACTCCTAAAACCGGTTTAAAATTAATGAAATTTATATACAAACATACATACATATATAATATATAACAATTACACAATAAAAAGAAAACTATTATTTTTAAATCCAAAATGCAATTTTGTCAATTTCAATTATTTAGCCCCAAAACCGTACTCTGACTCTCTTGCACTTATTCATACACATGAACACACACAATCAAATAAAAAAAAGAGAAATTAAAAGTAAATAAAATAAAAAATTGAGAATTGAGATGAAAATTAAAAAAAAAAAAAATAAAATTTATAACAAAATGGTGGACCAAAAAAAATCATGAAAAGGAACAATACATTAAACTGTTTTATATCACATTGCAAAAAAAGTGAAGCAACAGCAAAAAGCGACAAACAAGAAGAATAAACGACAACAAAAAGCAAAAGGCTCCCCACTGTGAGAATAAAGAAATACAAATATTAAACTAAGAAATATCATCAAACAAAACTCACACATTCATACTGCACCGGACGAAAGGAGAATTTTAACAAAACAAAAAAGAAAACGAGAAAAAAATATCTTTGAAAAGAATAAAACAACAATGGAAGAAATTTGGACATTAACTGCAGTTTGTAAGCAGCTTAAGTCTCAGAAAAAAAATGAAAATGAGAATCAACTTATAAAGCAAATTGCACCTTAACTGAACTTAAATTAAAAAAAATCGAAACAAAAAAGATAAGAATAATTAATATAAAATATTTATAAATATTTTTTTATTTTTTTTTTGTTAGTATTATTTTCTTAATAGCTCAGCTGATTTATATAGTCAATGAATAACTAAACAAATGTTTATTTAATTGTATTTTAAAATAAGAGAGTGAGTAATGAAGATGATACAACACTAATGCAGTTTTGTGTTGTTTTCTTCTAATTTTCGTTTTCATTTTGATTGATATAAGGGGTGTTAAGTCAAAAATGATGTGTTCGAAAGTTACTTATTTATATTTTTTTCTTTTGAAATACCAAAACTTGAAATTTTTAAAATAAATATTTAAATTTATATATGAACATAAATATTTAATTTAAATTATGTATTAATTTTTGGGATACCCTTATTTTTGTTACAATTATGGAACACATGCACAGTTTCAACACTTAAAGCTCTTATTAAGATATGGCTGATATGATCAAAACTCCAATGTAGAACGGTTTTAAGGTTTTATTTACATTTTTATTTTTAAATTTTTATCAAAAGTAGCTTGTACTGAGTTTAAATCGAATAGAGATTATAATTTTTCAGAATGACATAAAAAGTAGTAAACTGGTAGGTATCGCATCCAATTAACGAAATTTGAAGCCTATAACAATTATGTGGTGCAGATATGCCATTAAATATATTTTCTTTAAATGGGAAGTGCTACGTCCTTCCTTTTTTTGCTGTACAATCATTAAAATAATTGTAAAATTTTTGTTAAAACGATTTATACCAGGATTGAAAATAAATCTAATGAGTTCCCCTGTTCCGATTGTATCGATTGTTTTGTTAGAATAAGACAAATGACATAAAAGTAACACACACAGAGTTCTAAGATTATAGATGTAATAGTTTTCTAGATATCTCATTAAATGTATTTGCTTTATACTTAAGGTGCCATGTCCAAGCTAAACTATGATAGCTGTTCTTATAACACACGACTCTAGATATGGGAAAGAAATTTGTGATTTTGTATGGGCGGTGGTGCCACTTCTTAGTAAAAAAATGTGCTAAACAATTCATGAACTTCACAGATAATTTAAAGAAGAAAATTATACAAACCCATCCAGCCATTCCGCGGTGTAATATTAACTAAAAAAGTGGGAGTGGTGAATTGGTCAAATGACAAAGATTACAAAAATATGGGGAAAAAATTTTTGATTTTGTATAAGAGGTGATATAGTGTGGATGAATGAAGGTAATTAACACGATGTGCTATTAAACACATAAACCTTTTTTACATTTTAAACAATAAAATTATACTTTCAATAATACAAGTAGGTAGGTAGGTAGGTAGGTAAGGCTGGTGCAAAGTTACCCTCACACCTTCACTCGGAGACCATTACGGTCCATTGTGACGCCTTAATAGAGAGAAAAATAGAATAAGAATAGAAATATTTAGGATAGAAGAGAAAGAGAAGCAGGCAATTCCAGAGTCTCCTGCCGGAATCGAACTCGCAGCCCCCAAACAACTGACTTGTCCTTTTACTGACTAGTCCACAGGGACACTCTAATAATACAAGTAACTTTGAAAAGTTTCGTCACCAAAGCTTCCGATATGATAAAAAAATTATTGTAAAAAAATTAGTACCAAGAAAGATTAATCGAACCCAATTTTATTACAAGTTACCTTTTACCGATAGATATTAATGATATGAGAATTTATTATAAAAAAAACTTTTATAAAATCCATATAAATTTTACTTTATGCACAAGATAACAAACTTAATTAGGAAGTAAAATATACATTTAATCACTTTGTTTTTATGTGTAATATTTCATTTATTTTAATTTTTTTTATGAATAATCTGCAAGATATTTTAACCTATGTCCGATATATAAGGCACAGTTATTGAAAAATAAATTAAATAAATTAAATAATTTAATAAATTAAATAATAACGACGATAAAATTAACTTTTCCATTTCTGATGTATTTATAAAACATTCCGTAAACATAATATGTTCTAATATAAAATTGTTGTAAGTGTTGTATACAAAATTAATGGAGAAATTACCAAAAAAAATCTGTACAACTACTACGTGTACAACCTCTGTAAAAGGTTGTGAATTAGGCAAGTATTTTATATATAGTATAGTTATTTTAATAAAATATTTTAAACTCTTGATTCATAGTTAAGTAGTGACTTTTGGTGTTTTATTTTCTCGAAAAAGTGTCACCTTTTTAGAGCGCACCCTGTAATAATGAAACATATTATGTGTGGAGAAAGAAATACAAATTATGAGAAAACTACATATTTTTTACTTGTTTTTTTATAAAAACTAAACAAACAAATAATTAGGGATTAATTAATTCTCTGATTTTATACAGTTGAAAAAGTGCAATAATTTTTGCCATAAATTTCGACGAATTTTAAGAATAAAACAGCCCTCTAAACTACACTTTTTTAACAAAAATGCAAAAAATTTTAAAAAAGCAATTTTTACAAATAATGTTTTTGTGACAATGTACCAAATAGTATTGTTTCAGTTCACAATTTTCTTGATTTATAAAAAACTGTAATAGCTGTACGTATGCATTTTAAATTAAGGCATGAAATTGTAGCAAAGACATGCAGTTCAATTTTTCTTTTATTAAGTATTGGGGTATCAAAAATTTTTAAAAGGAAATTAAAATTTTATGTTGCAGAAATATGTCTGCATATTTGTATACGTTGAATTTAAAATAAAGCTTCAAAAAGTAACTAAATGGTATATAAGTATTTTAATCACCCGTTATTGCAATTTTTGCCTTTTTTCAAATGTATTATTTCGTTTAACTTTATTTTGCGTTATCTTTCATTTCCTTACATTTATCAGTATTTTTCTCTTTCGTCTTTTTATTTTTGCACTAAATTGCACACGAAAAACATTGTCTATAGAAATGACTGAATGGCTAGCTGATGCTTTAACACACACACACACATGCAAACGCACTATAAATCTACATAAAACCCAAACGCATATTTCTCACACATACAGCCGCATACATACTTTGCAGTTTACTCTTTGCATTTAATAAAACTTCCCACTGCACACACACACAGATACTATACGCACTCACTTTTGTAGCTGCAATGCTTTAAAAAAAGTGCTCTCCTAGCCATTGACGCCTACTAATACTACTACATAAACTTGAAACACTTGATATGTGTGGTTTGGTTGCTTTTTGTATGCATAAAAATTTGCAATATCATTTTTCTTTTCTTTTTCCTTGTTTAAATATTTTATAATTTTTAGCTACTTGTATAAGTGGCTTATAATATAGCAAACTATAGGTAAAATAGAAGCAGAATAATTTTTATTGTTTTTAAAATTATTTAAGTTTAATAGTTTTGTTAAAATTGTATACGTTTTATTTATTTGTGTTTTTTTTAATTACCTTTAATTGTAAAATTTATTATTATTTTTTGTATAAGAAAAAAAGAACTTTTTTAAATTTTTTTTAATTTTTGTAGACTTTTCTTTGTGTTAAAATTTTTGTGCAATTTAAAACGCACTTTTATTATTAATTTTTTAATTCTATATATATATATACAAAATAATAAAATTTGAGATCACAGTTTAAACAAAATTTATTTATTTTTATTATTTAAAATAATTTTATTATTTATTTCTTTACTTTTCTCTTGTAGATTTTCTTTTTTGCACTTTTTTTATTTTTTGTAAAACACTTGATTTTCTTTTTTTTATAGATTAGAAAAACAATCACTTAAAAATATTGCAAATTCGTTAGAAGAAAAATTTTTGATGAAAATTTTCTCAGTTTTTCTATTTATTTATACTTTTGTATTTATTTATACTTTTTGTTGCTGTTGTTGTTGAATTGAAATTATTATAAAAACTGATCCAAAAAAAGCTTATTTTTTTTAATATTATTATAGTGCCGCGGTGTAATATGGCGGACGCTACGTCACCGGTTTCAACGCTTGTCTGCTAAAGCACACACAGTATCGGTCTTCACGTCGTCACTATCGTTGAACAACACAAATTGACAAAACGTTGCAAAAGCACTCAGACCAGACTAGAGTACACAGCACAGCAATAAATCCAACCAAAAAACAATTGTATATTCCATCCACAAAATTCAGACGACTATGCTCACTCACCAATACACTCAAAACGTATGCAGTGTATAAAGAAAACTTCAACTACACACAGATACACCATACACTAACAAATCTATAAGAGTAAAATAAAAACAAACAAAAAAAAACAAAAAAACATGCATTCAAATTATGCACACTGAACTGTTTTTAAAATGCATACTCAGATACTTCTGGTTCTCATTCTTTTTTTTTTAAATTATGTACTCAAATTCGCTTGTATTACTCTCACAATCTGTGGGTCTATCAATTTCTCTTTTATTTTTGTTTTATGGGTTTGCAAAAAATTTTTGCAAACTTTACGAATTTTTGCCCCACATGATTGTTATTGCTAGAGATAAGCGCGCGTTAGTCTGGTGAGGGTTATATTTGCCAAAAAATTAAATAAAAATAAATACGTAGTGTGAGAGAGAGTCTAAGAAGAAGGGTTAGGGGGAGACCGGAATTTTACCCTCTTGAGAATTTGCACACCAAAAGAAACTAAAAAATAAAATATTTTTACACAGCAAACAAATTCCAGCATTTAGAAAAAGCATACACAACAAACATAATAGAAACAAAGAGCTTTTTTGCAATCTCTGCTGTTCATGATCGTCACCATTCACACACACAGATGCCAGTACAGTGTGTGGATTTGAGAAAAAAACATAACTGAGAGTATCTAAAACAAATATCTTGTGGATCGTAGAAGGACCGCTTTAGCAAATACGTATGTAAGTATAGTCTTTTTCTTTATGCACAAATTTTTGCAAAAAAAAAAAGCTTTCTATGCGATAAGCAGCCATAAAACATATTTCTTTTATTATTTCTTTTGGTTTGATTTTTCGTATTTCTTAATGGAATTTAAGAAACAAAATAAAATCAAATTGCTGTTGCTCACTATAGAAGCGTAAGAAAAAAAAAAGAATTAAAAAAAAAATAAAGTAAAGATATTGAGAGAAAAAAGATTGTATGTGGGCTTTTATTAAAACGAGGTGCATGTACATATGTATGTATGTATGTATATTGTACTGGTCTGTAGAAGCTATAATAATGTTTGCTAATGTTTGTTGTGCTTTATCGTTTAAATGTTTAAGCAAAAAAGTATAAATAAAATAAATACATATACATACATACGTATATGTATCTGCATATATACAATTTAAAAAAACTTAACAAATTAATGAATAATGATATCAACTTAATTGAAGCTTTCCTCTGAGAAATAAAACATTTTTTTATAAAAAAATATATGTATATAATATTTGGTCCATAAAAAAACAAAAAAGCATCGTACTAAAAAAATATTTTTTAAAAAATTATATATCTACTTCAAAGGTTAAAAAAATTAAATGTGTTTGAAGAAAATTTTGTATGAAAATTTTTAAATAAAATAAAAAAATATGTAAATTTTTAGTAATTCAAAAATTTCATTTTTTTTTTGTAAAAAGTACCAATTGAGGTAAAGGCTTTTTCAGCTTTCGGATTACTAAGATATTTTACCTAATGTTTTAAATCTTTCAGTTTTGTTAAAATCTTCAAAGCTTTGAAGCAAGTAAATGAATAACGTTTTTGTTGTTTTAGTTTTTAATTTAAAGTCACAAAAAGCTTTTGAAATAAAAATATGATGACTTGAAGGCACTTGGTTTTTTAAAAACACTTTTTAGTTCTAAACCTTTTAAAATTAAATTGATATATGTATATATTTTTATCAGTTTAAAGCTTACTTCTTAGATAGCAACGATTAGATCTTTCCATATTTGGTCGACAAAATAACTTCGTTTGCCTATAGCTAACAATTTGACTAGAAATATTTTATTAGAAAGTACTAAGCAAGTGTTTTAAAGCAAGTAAGAGGCACTAAACACTATAGCTATTAAATTCAATATTTGTGCTAAATTTTTATTGTTATTTTGACATTAGACATTAGCCAAAGCTTAAACATATTTTTAGGACTTGTATAAGAGCTTGTGTGATTTCACGGTGCCTATTACCGGTCGCTAATACATACGTATGTACATGATAGTAAAAACTCTGTGAAGGCACAACCAAATTTAGAGGTCTTACATGTGTTTTTAATCTCGTTAGCATTTAAAATATGTTAACTATTATTTCGGTTAAAATGAACACCGAAAAAGTACGTGTAAAAAACAAATAAATACAAATTTTTCAAAAAATCAAATATCGAATGTCAAAAAAATAGCAAAATATTTGAAGATTCATCGTCAAACTATTTTAAAAGCCAAAAAACAATATAAGGAAGACTAGGACATTAAAAGAAAACCTAGATAAGGACAAAAAAAAAGATCTAACAGATATTGATAAGGCAAGAGAAGTTGAACAACTTTTTCGTAGAGCACCGAAGACTTACTTCTTTTATTGAAGTTATACATAGTTCAGAAAGTTCCAGATCGCAATGGCGTAAAGAAGTAAGAAGTTATAGAACGAGCGAAAACTGAGGTAACTTTTTATAAAGAATACAGTTGTTGATAGATGAATGATATAACTTATGTACTGACAGCCTTTGCAACTTTCAGGTCAAAGTTGTTTTGTATCAGGACCAGATTATGTTTAAGAACAATATCGGATATAAAAAAAAAATCAAAGAAAATTTCTCAAGAAGTTTCTTGTGTGACAAGTCAATAGCAGTTGTGCCATAAGAAGCCAATCATTTTTGACAACAGTTATGAAATATGAAAAATATATACATAGAAATTCATAAATATATTTTACGGAGTGCCTACGGCTTTTACCTTTCTTAGTATAGAGTGCCTTCATGAAATGATATTTAAATAATAAGGTAAAGTTTGTAAGACAAGAGGCAAATCTTCTTATCTGTTAAGAATTTAGGCTATTGATCTTTTGCAAAAACAGAACACAGTAAAGGTATCCAGGTACGTGTCAGATTTTAAGTGTAATTGGACTACCTCGTCCAAAAAGGTAACGAGGTAATGCAAGGGTTTCAGAAAAAAGGGCATAAATTTATAAGTACCGAGCAAATATTTTAATGTTTATTAAATTACAATATTTGAATAAATTTACGTATTTTTCTAGAACTTTTACATTCAGATTATTACTATTTAACTTAATACACTCTTCACACAATCTTCAACGTGATTTTATAGGGGTTACCCTTAGATGACAACTAATAAACTTGTCCTTGTTTAAGTTAAATATTAAATATATATCGACCCCTACGCGAAATTGTCGTTTGTTACAAAAACAAAATTTTACAGGAGAGTGTTTTTATACCCTTCACCTGTGGTGCACAAGGGTATATATAAAGTATATATTTGCTGAAAGCTTATGAATAGAGGAGTCGATTAAGCCCTGACCGTCTGTTCGTCTGCCCGTGTGTTGGTTGAAATCAACTTTTAGAAGCAACCACATGTTTCTCAGACCTGTGTATGGTATCAATCTTTTGGAAATATCCGGAAATGAATCGTTATTGAAATTCAGCACAATCGCCCGATAACTTTTTGAGATATGAGCAAATAAACGCGATTGCCTCTGTTTTTTCCCATATTTTTACCACCAAAATTAAAATTTTTCAGCCATAGAATAATTTATAGGAACCTTTGTTACCATTTATAGATATAATATGCCTAGAGAATATTCGTGAACAATTTTAGATAAATCGGGCTTTAATCGGTAAAGTTGTAGGCGAAAATTTTTTTTGAAAAATGTATATTCCAAAAATTTACAAACGAAAATAAATTTTTTTTCAGCTTCTAGACAACCGAAAGCGTCAATATTGATATCATCTAAAAGACTTGACTAGCGCAATATAAGCACTATTAAAAAAAGTTAAAACTCATGTTGGCCGCCACTACAAAATGCGGACAAATGGGTCAAATCTGGTATTTTTAAATGTTACTTCTAGAACCCCCTCAATATTGGTATCAAATGAAAGGGCTTGACCAGTAGAATACAGTAAATTATTAAAAAAGGTAAAATCCAAGATGGCGTTTAAAACAAAATGGCGGATCAAATATTTTTAACCCCATCAATATGGGTATCAAATTAAAGGACTTGACTAGTAGAATACAGTGTACTACGTAAAAATTCAAAATCAAGGATGGCGTTGGAAATAATAAGGAAAACTGGCGTATAACATAAAATATAGGTTTAGCTACGATGCGGGATTATACCTATGTACATGATAGTGAAGGGTATTATCAGATTCGGCATGACCGAAAATAGCACTTTTACTTGTTTTTTTAACAATTGCTTAATTTAGATCCATACAACTGTTGTAATATTGTATTAGATTCATACAAATATAGAAAATGCGAATTTTTTGTGGAATCAAAAATTATTTTGGAAGCATTTCAAGATAGGTTTTTTTACAGATTTTTTTTTTCAAATATTGACAATAAAGTCTTTGTATCTCTGCTTAACTTTTAATTTCTGAGTTAAAGTTAAAAAATATATTTTAAAACTAAGATAAAAACTATATTTTAATAGATGCTACAAAATAAATTGAACAAATATTTTAGTCCTGTTGGCAGTTTGTTTATGTATGAACTAAATTAAAGAAAGTTATATATTCTAGGAATACTACAATTAATATGTTTAATATATATTATACTTTAACGAGTGTGCATGCTCTATAAGACGTTTCTGTTTCTTATACAGCGTATAGTATATCAAAAGACGAAACAGATTTTTATAGAGACTTAATTTCCATTTAGAAAAAATTGTTGTTTCTGAAATTTTTTTAAGATTAAATAAGAGACTTTTATAAAGTGAAAGTTTATAATTTAAAAAAAAATTAAAGAATTATATACATACATCAACTATAAATTCTAAAGAGCTCATTACAATAAGTCAGTTGTGGCTAAACGAAACCCTGCCTAACTAGTTTTAAATTACTTATTTAAAATGATAACATTTATTAAAAATTTTTTTTTAAATTATATGTATATTAAATTTCATATTATTATTTATAAAAAATTTATAAAATTAAAAAAGAAATGAAAAAAATTAAAATATTTGCACTTGTTCCAATAAAAGTTTTAAAATAAATAAAGGAACTTTTTCTCTTACGAAAAAAAGCCAGCATAAATAAAACATAAAACTGCAGAAATAAGTTAAACTTATATAAGACTTAATACAATGTTGACAATAATGAAAACAGATTTTGTTGTTTCTTTAGTGCAAAAAACAAAAAGTATATGGACTTGTATGACTCGACTGTATTAAATTCCAGACATTAATTCTCCTGTACAGAAATGTTGTTTTTTTTTTTGCAACTTCTACTTAAAAAATTTCTTGTGTGATTTTTAATGGAGTGTTTTTTTTTCAAATGAAGTATGTATGCACACAAGCCCAGCAACTGTCGACGTTCCACAAAATCCACACTAATACATGTTTACGTGTAAGAAGTTTTTTATTTCAGATTTTAAAGCATCAACAACAAATACACAACAAATATGAAAATCGAATGTGGAAGTGAATTTCTTAAACGTTTAGTTCTGAACACAGTGAACATTGAGACATATTTGATTATGGGAAAAATTAAATGAATTTTATTTATTGTAAATAGTAGAGTATGTATACAAAAAAAAAAAAAAAAAAACGTAAAATGTATTTTATTTTATAACTACACCACAATAGGTTACAAGGATATTAGAAATTTGTTCTATAACTGTATCCATATTCACCTTAAAGCATACTAATGACTTAGCACTACTTTCTTAGTGGAATAAGTTGTATCTGTTCGGCTGTAAGTCTATCCATGGAACAGAAAGAAGTTTAATACAACAAAGTTTTCAGTCCTACTCCTTCAATATAGATTTTAAGATGAAATTCAATCAAATGGTTTTTGCAGAAATAATCATGTTCTCACCAAAATGTTTCCTGACTCCATACTTGATTCCAGTTTCAGTGTAAAAGTAATTTACTTGATTCAGTTTGAGAGATAAAACTTTTCTAAACTTATCTGGTTGCTGTTGACCAATTGCAGGGCAAGGTCACGATACCATATTTGTAAGTGTTAAAATTTAAAAAAAAATTTTTCTCTTTTATGTGGAAAATTTATAAAATTTGTTTACAGAGATTATTGAAATTTTCGTAAGTTAAATTGATTAAACAAATATCAGTTGATTGATTAAATTATCTGGCTGTATTATCGTAGCAAGGAAAAAAATAACAAACCTAACGAGAACGGCGAGCACCAACAATTTTAATGTCCATACAATTTGTGTTAGGCAAACTGAAATAACGATTTTGACAGATCATAAGGTAGTGAAGTTGGCAGCAAAGCAACTGTTTTCTTATACCTTTCACATTTGGTGCTAAAGGTATATATCACAGCGTCATTCCACTTATGATTTTTACAATATTATTTTCCGACCCCATAAAGCATAAATTTTCTTTTAACCTATAAAAAAGGAAGTCGGTTGAGCTATGTCGGTATGCCCGTGTGTTGATTGAAATCAACTACCTGGGCTACTGTTTGGGCTATCAATCTTTTGAAAATATTCGGAAAAGAACCGAAAAACCAACACAATACCTCCATTATATGCTGGGATAAATGCAAATATTTTTTACAGAAATTTTAAAAGCTTTAAGCTCTCTGATAATTTACATACATACATACTTAGTTTTACCCAAAAATTTTCGGACAAATTAGTCCAAAGTTATAGTCCAACATAATTTAAGAAAATGTTTTTTTTTTAATATTAAGTTCCTAAAGCTACTTATAAATTTTAGGATACGATAGTGACACCAAAGTTTGTCCAGGAATGCCGCACATCTTTAAATTGGATGGCTATGGATTCAAACATCACCCTTATATGGATGCGGGACGCGACCTGTGATGGAAAATACATAGCTAATTGTCTCGCTTAGAGACGGGCATCACTAAGTAATCTGAAGATCGATCTTTAATGTGGGTTACCACTCTCTGCTTGCAAAATTCGTTTAGATACGTATATTCACATATCGGCTGAGACGAGACGGATGAATGATTCCGGGTGAAATATTGCAAGGATGACATGGCCTAGAATGGATCACACTAAGCAGCTTTTTTGGAGTCAGACAAAAGTGGCTTTTGGAATCAGACAAAAAGCGGCTAAAAGAAATTGTGGCTACGCTGACTGGTCACTGTAGTTTTGGCAAGTATGCTACGAGAATGTGAATACCCTATCATGACTTCTAAAGAAGCTGTCTAGACAAAGAATAGGAGGAAACTATACACCACTTACTAAGACAGTCTGGGTGGTTTTCTGAACCAGCCCAGAATTAGGAAACCAAGAACGTTTACATCAGGTTTACCGGAAAGCAGTTGACGAACCATATAGCGACTTCACTTCTTTTCTATATTTTCTAATATATTCTTTCTCTTTCTATTCTCATACAGATAGATATCTCAAAGGGATCAATACGATGGACCTAAGTGAGCTGCATAATAGCTGCCATTCTACCTACATACCTAGTGACACAAATTCAAAGTCAAAGAGAAATGGTTAAAATAAAACTGGAATACAAACAGTTCAACCTGGCGATTTTATGTATATACTAAGTTTATTATTTTTTACAAAGTAAATATAAATAAATAAGATCAAAAGCGTAATAATGACATAAAAACAAGCAACAACTTTTCACTACAGACAAAGAAAATTTAGGAATTCATGGAACATTTCTATTTTACTTTTTTTGATAATAATTGCAAATCCAGAGTAGTATCGTGATTTTTTTTATTTATTTTTAAATATTTGTGCTGGCGAGAAAATTGTAAAATTAAAAAAATTTGTTGGAAACAATTTAAAAAAATCATAACCGATTGCCAGTACTATTCTTGTGTTAGCAATAACTCTGATTTCTGAATTTTGTAGCAATTTCTTTTGAATATACATACATATGTATGTGGTTACAACAATATATATGGTTCAACTTTAAAAGCAAAGGCTTTTTATATTCAAACAAATAAAAAAAGGTAGCAGCACGAATCATGGTTTAGATGTTAAAAGACAGTTTTCAGTATAACTGTTACTGCCCTTAATCTTATTATCGTTAGTGCAAAAGTCTGCTGATTTTTTAAGGGAGTACTAATAAAAACAAAATTTGATCTGCAAAACAAGCAACGGACAAACTAAGAAAAGAAGAACAAAACTAAAGGAAATAACAAGATTTCAGTTTGTTTACATTATTTTGGTCAGTTTCTTTTTTAAATTTCATTGTTATTAAAAAAAAACTTACTAAAGAAAAGAAGAAAAACATATCAAGCTAATTTTAAATAAATATTAAAAAATTATCCAAACTTGAAACCACTAAATGTTTTCAAAACATTTTCAGAAAATCAAAGCAAAATGAAAAGAAAAAATACAAAATTATTTATCATTGATAGAGACCAACTAAGTTTTCAGTGCAAAATTATTTTAAAACATTACAAATTTAATTCAATCCTGCACATCACATTCTTGTAAAGTTATTGATAATGAACTTGTGTCTGGTGGCGTTGGTGGTGGTTGCTATAGTCTTATGCAGTCTGACACAGTAGTTCTTAAGTTTTGCATTAATTGCCGGCAAAAATAATAAAACCAAATCCAACAAAAAAAAAATCATTGCGCAAGTATGAAATGCCAACCCAACATTTATTGCGTTGGTCGCTACTAGTTCTTATATTTCTTGGCGAAAAAGGGAGGTCGCTTGTCATACACTCAGAACAATAACAAAATGTTTTTAATTTTTGTATAATTTTTTTAAATGTCAAACTTTTCCAATAATGAAGGCTTATTTAACAAGAAGAAGAACAACAACAATCATAGCTTGATTACTTTGTAATCATGCTATTGTTGCACCTAACATTAAATGGCTATTTGTAATTTTAAATGCTTTGCGAAAGCATCACACTATCACATCATCACACTTCATGAAAACTTAACAATTAATAATGAAATATAAACAAACGCTTGATTATCATGAATAAATAAAAAATTAACTTACATGTTATTATGTTATAGAGAATGTGTCCGTCGTTATTATGTTGTAATCAAATTTTTTCTTTGCTTGTATTTTGATTGGCAACACTCAAGTGACAAAATTTAAATCTTACAAGGATTTTTGAAAAACTAAATATGTATCTCAAACCAACTACTGTTGACATTCATGATAACTGACGTTTAACAATGTCAGTCTTTATTGTGGGAAGTTGGTTTGCTTCCGTCCCTTCAGCTTTCAAATTTACGGGTTTTTACTTAACATTGGTAGACATTTGCCGGTATGGTTACAATTTTTTCTATTATTATCTGTTGTTTGCTATATTTTCAAACAAGACCAAATGTCTAGTTCTACAAAATGTCTGTCTTCTAATTACATAATAGTTGTTAGTTAAAATCTAAACAAAAAGAAAAGAATGAAAGACTGCAAAGAACAAAACGTAACTTGTTAAAATGTCACCTTAAAAAAATGTCACAAACAATAGCACTTAACTAACTTGTCAAAAGTCTGATGTGATTAAATAAAAAACATTCTTTGGTTGTCTATAGACTGACTACAAATGAAGAGAACTTGTAAATGCTGATTTACACAACCTAAAGAAAAGTATTTAAATAAAAGGCTTGTAGTAGTTGTGTTTTGGTTTATGTTATGTAAAGCAGCAGACAAGAGAAATAGGCAACTAATAAAATCACGTTCTTTGTGTCATAGACATCGATATGTCGTTATATCGGTAGTTTTTTGAATAAATTTTACTCTATATTTTAATAGTTCCAGTTTCAAATTCTGATATATTGTATATCTTCTATGTATTTTAAAATAAGTTATGCACGCTATTTTTAACTCGAGAACAACTCAAATGTCTACGTAAGTACACGCACAAAAAAAAAACATGATTGTGGTAATCATAACCGAAGAACAACATACTATGCATGATTGTGATTAAAACATACAATGGTTACCAGTTATCATTATTATGTTTAATTAAAGTATCAAGCAATAATCATATGTATGACTACAATTGAAATCGACAATCTAAGCTATTTTCTACGGCAAATTATTATCTTTTGCTGTTAGTTAAATACCAACATATATTGATTGTACTTACCATTTTGATTGCAATATTTATACGAATATTTTTTTTTTTAATTTTCTGGCTTATTATTAAGTTTTTCCAATTTTTACAAAAATTTTGTACCTTTGAAACAATAAAAGTTTATTCAGCAAGAAGAAGAACAGTTGTAATCAAATTAATATAAAAAAAATCATAGATTGATTGCTTCGTAATCATACTGTTGTCTCACCTATAATTTTATGATAATATGCAACTTTTAATGCTTTTGAATATGTTATTTTTGTCGCAATAATTTTGTTGAATCATATTATTTTGAACCAACAACCATGTCAAAATTTTTACGAAAAGTTAACATTAAATGAAACAACTCAAACAAATGCTTGATTATCGTTACAAAATATATGATGAAATGAAACAAAAATAATTATTACTTGTTTTCGACAACCAAATATTGTTAAAGCAAATACAATATGACCGTCGTGATCATGTTGTAACCATGGTTTTTCTTTAATTCTTTGCATTAAACGTAATCTAAAAATTTTATATTATCTAGAAACGCGTGCAGAATTAGTCTAGTCACTAAACACGATCCATCTTTATATATAAACTAGATTCTAGTGGCACATGCTAGTATAAAATAAACTATTGTTTCTTTTATTTATTGTTGTTACTTTTAAAATACAATTTGTTATACCAATATTTTTAACATTTTATCGTTTATTTTTTTATAATTTCTTTAAATTTTTAAACGAAAAGATTGTGAAAGTTTAAATTATATTAGAAGAAATAAAATAAAGTGAAAGACAATTGAATAAAGAAAGAAAACTAATTTTTAAATTAAGAGAATAGAAAAGGATAAACAAAACGAAAGGTGTAGGAAGAAGATAAACTGCTGACAATCGCTAACTGAACTTTCTCAAAAGAGGTCGATATTAGCGTCAAAACACACAAACAGGTATATAATATTTTTGAAAATATTTTTATACTACCTCACTTGTCACTCTTGATTATCAAGACGAAATGATAAAACAAACAAAAATATATTTTTATTGTTACAGAGAATATAATATGACCGTAGCGATCATGTCGTAACTATGGTTTTTCTTTGCGTATATTAATAAACATTCTTGAAAAAATATTAATACATATCTATATGATGTTTTCAAATGTATTGAATATATCAAATGCTGTTGAAATATCAAATTTATAACAACATTTTTTTTTTTTCATTTGCCCATACTTAGCTACAGAAATACTTCTTTAGAACTGTATGTTTGTAGCTTTCTTAATGATAACTTTAAATCAAAATTATAAAAATTAAGTTGAAAGTGCAGAAAAATAATACTTAGGACGTAATACACTCCCTATCAAATGATGAGAAACATCTTAATATCTCTATACACGCAAAGGAAAACCATGGTTATGACATGACCACGTCGGTCATATTATAGTTTCTATATCAATATTTGGTTGTCGAAAACAAGTAATAGTTATATTTGTTTCATTTCATCATATATTTTGTCACGATAATCAAGCATTTGTTTGAATTGTTTCATTAATTGTTTACTATTCGTAAAAATTTCGATATGGTTGTTGTTACAAAATAGTATGATTAAAAAAAAAAATAATTTAACAAAAAAAACATTATATTCAAAAGCATTTAAAATTCCAAATAATTATTAAATAATAGGTGAGACAACAGTATGATTACAAAGCAATCAGTCTATGATTTTTTAATAATAATTTGATTTCAATTGTCCTTCTTCTTGCTGAGTAAATTTTTATTATTTTAAAAGTTTGAGATGTCAAAAAATACACAAAATTTTTTTAAAAATTGGAAAAACTTGAAAACAAGCCAGAAAATTTGAAAAAATATTTTTATAAAAATTGCAATTAAATTGGTAAGTACAATCAATATATGTATATATTTAACTAACAGCAAAAGACAATAATTTGCTATAGAAAATAGCAAATATTACCGATTTCAATTATAGTCATACATATGACTTTTTCTTGGATACTTTAATTAAACATAATAATGATAACTGGTAACCATTATATGTTTTAATCACAATCATGTAATTCAATCATGGTATGTTGCTCTTCGGTTATGGTTACCCCAACCATGTTTTTTCTTTGCGTGTAATTATATTCAGTGAAAATAGCATTTTGTGGTGATAACAAAAATGTCAACAACAAAACTCTTTCTGATGGTACAGAAAATCTAACTGTCGACAAAGGGGTTTCTTACAAAAATTTAGATGGTTCTGATAATCTGATCCGAATATATATTAAGTATTCGACTAAAGCTTCAGCAGCGGAATCCATGATTTGGCTTTCCCTGGTTTTTAAAGACAACCTAAGTTGGAAATATTATAACAGAATTTGTTAATAATAAAAGTAGAGAAAAATTTAACATGGATTGATCTTAATCCCAAAAATTTTAGCTTTGATGGTTCTTGCGTTACCAACTATTTTTTAATAAAGCAAAAACTCGATAATTATCCAGATTATCGAATTTTTTCGCATTACAGAATATAATTACGAAATGAGGTTTTTGGATTATAAGTGCCTATAAAGGACATAAAACTTTCTCGGAAACTTTTATAAAGTTTTTATTAAACCAGGAATACAGACTATGTTCGAACACGTATAAATTATTAAATTATTTCTTGGTAATAAATCTATTGGAGTATTAAAGGTTATTAACTTACTTTTTTAATTGTTTATTATTCTGTTTAATATTTGAAAATGTGAAGGTTGCTACACCAAAATTAAATGAAAATTTACTTCCACTTAGAACTATATTTAAGTCATTTACGCCGGCAGCATGACACTGTCAAATTGCCAATGTTCAAGCTTATATCTCTAGGGGGTGAACACGTGATAATCTTTAAGCATACAATTGAAAATTTTACTGTAAAGTGTTGTACGACCTTTTTTTTTATTTATTGTAAACAAAAAGTATTAGAAATAAATAAAATCAATTTTTTTTACAACTTCTACAACAAAACTTCAATAATATTTTTCTTTTATAATTTGCAACGTTAATATTATACATACGTTCATCTACTTTAAATTTTTTTTTTTTTAAATAAAAAAAGCCCACCAAAATCCAGTTTAATTTGACAGCTTGTTTTAAGAGATTTTTGCTTAGCAATGTTTTACAACATTTATTGCTAAATATGTGTTCTAATATATATTCGTGCGGTCGACACATTAATATCTTATGTTGGCAATAGATTTTGACAATTGCTGTGGCAATAATTGTCAAACAATTTGCAATTGAATTGAATAAGGCAAGTTCTTGAGGCAACAGTTAATACTTAAAGGTCAGTATTACACAATATTTTAAATGCAATTGGAATTATAAGGTATACAACGTAGTTAAAAAATTACCAAACAATTCAAACAAGCAGGTAAAAATTATCGAGAGTTTACTGTATAAACTTATGCTGATTAAAGGAAGATATGAATTTATTATTTATTTTTTACCTTTAATCATTGAAATAAAGAGCTAAAAAAATTTTATTTATAAGACGATGTCAAGCAATTTTGGAAGAAAACTTTGAATTTTTTATTTTTATTAATGAAGGAGTCATTAAAAGCCAGTTATTTTGAAATTTACGAGGCCTTTTTCAATTAAATGTGGTAAACATTTGTCGAAATGTTTACTTTTTATTAAACAGAGATTGAAAAATATAATCAGATACCTCATTTAAGTTATTTTATAAAAAGACAATTTACTACTTTTTTTTGTAATAGGAAATGTATAATGTGCAGTGTATGTGTGTGTGTATATGTTCAGCACTTTGAATTTAGGAAACAATAACTATTTAAAAACTAAAGCTTTTAGAAAGATCTTAAATTCATTTTAGTTGTTGGGTTTAAGCTGGTATATATGAATTTTACTTGTGCTTATGCCAGATCTTCAGTAGACCTTAAAACAAGTAACAGTGATATATTCGGCCGTGCCGAATCTTAAATACCCTTCACAACGTGTAGTCAATACGTACATACATTTAAAAAACATGTGTTTCTAAAAAAAAATTGCAAAAAAAAATATATTAAAAACAAAAAAAAAACAATTAAAAAATAAAAAAAATATTTAAAAAAATTTAAAAAAAATATAAATAATATATAAAATAAAATAAAAAAAAAATTTGTTTGGCTCAGCTGGGATTCGATGCCACGTTTACTCTAACCAGTATATATGTATGTTGTTGTTGTAATTGTGAAAAAAAACAAGGTGGTCGTGGTTTTTTGCTCATATCTCAGAAAGTTATGGGGCGATTGTGCTGAATTTCAATAGCGATTCATTCCTGGATATTTACAAGAGATTGATACCATTTACAGATCTGAGGAACATATAGTTGTTTCTTAAAGTTGATTTCAACCTCTATTCATAAGCTTTCAGAAAATGAAAATTGTAGAAATTACAAACGGAATGACAAAGCTATATGTATATACCCTTGTGCACCAGAGGTGAAGGGTATAACAAAGTTTATGAAAATGTTTGAATGTTACAAGCTTCATTTAACATTTACTATAAAACCATTAAACCATATGAGAATTTTATATGAAACAAAAATAAAAACAACCAGCAGCTGTTTTAACTTTTAGTTAATTATATATTTCTAAAAAATTTTAACATTATTGTAACAATATCCCTCAATAGCAACTAAACTTTTTATGTTAAAGACGACATGTTTGTCGTTGCATGAGTCATCAGAATAAATTATTTATTCTTTTAGGGTAATTTAATTTAACAAATTAAAAGAAAGAAAATCACTTTAATTTTAAGTAGAAAAAATAATTAAACTTTGAGCACTTACTTAGATCTGTAGTTTTAGTAATAGAAGTAATAGTAGTAGTAGTAGATGAATCCAGTTTATACTAAACTGATTAAAATCCCGTTGGCAGCGAAGATTAATCCAACAAAATGGTTGAGTAAAACGTATAAGTAATAAGTGAGTATGTGTGTCGACAATTTATTTATGGTTGTAGAAAATTATATAAAATTCTAGTTGCAGTTTGTAAAAAATATAATCCAAAGTTTCTTTTTTTTAACTTTAGTTTTTAGAAAGTTTTCTTTACGCTCTTAAGATGATTAAGATGATTTTTCCCCGGTAAAATGTTGATGATTGGTTTTGTTTTATAACACAGCACTTTGTTTTACTAGTTTAAATAAATTTTTTTTACAATTATTTAATTTACTAAATTAATAACACTTTTGTTTTTAAGAAAAATAAAAATTATTTAAACTTAAAACGACAAAAATTAAAATAATTTGTTACTAAGCGTAAATAAATGGAGAGTTGAGTAAAAACAAAAATAATGTAACGAAATATTCTTTTCTAAGTTCACCAAGTTTATTTTCTTATAAATATTTTTTATAAAATCATGCTTTTGTGTTTTTTTTTTTTTTTTTGTTTAAAAAATAAAAAAGAATTTTAAAACACGTTGTTAATTTTTTTCTTAGTACTTTTCTTATTAAGCGCGCGTTATAGCACGAAAGTCGAACACACAACTGGTTGAGAGCGGAGAGAAGATGCAATAAAGATGCACTTTTTTTTCGTTGCAAATTTAAAAGCCGATGACGTTTAACGAAGTTAGTCGAGTATAAAGATTACGATGATGATTATTCAGGTCGATGTTGACTATTTCGTTTATTTAGCAACAATTTTGGTCTGTTTAGTTTTTAGGGAGAGTTTTGTCTTTATCTTTAAGGGAGATCGCTAAAATGCAATTTTTACACACTAACACGTTTTAAAGCAATGTATGTATGTACGAGTATGATGATAATGTGTGATATTTGTTCAGTTTATTGGTATTAGTGTTTAATGCACTTTTATTGTAACTGCAGTTAGTTTTTTAAGGGTTAAATAATAAATGCAATTTACTTAGTTCTTATTTAAAACTACACTTCGATTACACGATGATGCACTTTTTTCCTGCTTCGTTAAACTTACGAAGTTTGTTAAGTTTCTGTCAATGCAGTTACTAAGTGTGCAGGCACACACAAAAACACCAATAGAGCGAAAGAGAGAGTGATTAAGTGAATGGGTATTGAAATAGCAATTATGTTTGTAATAATGATAATTAAATGATGATGACAATGTTAATGTTGTATATGAACGATCGTTTTTTTTTAAATGAGAATAAGAGTATGTATTACGTTGCGAAAATGCTTTCGTTATCGTTTGTTTGCGGAGCCTCACAAAAGAGGGAGTAAAGTAATTGTTTGTATAAACTTGTTTTATAACAAGTTTAGTTGTTGCTGTTGTTGTTGTCAAATGAGTTGCAACGGATGCACTTTAACACAGAGTTGTATTTTCTATAGTTTTTTGCTCTCTTTTTTAATGCGATTTACTTATGGTTTTTCTATCAATTTTTACCGGTTTTCTCAATATATAGATTTTTTGCGCAAAGCACTGTGTTTTTCTGCCACGTGTTCGATTTTTATATAGTTTTATTAATATTTTAGGTTATAATATATGTAGCTTCTTAAAGTATTAATTTCTTTATAAAGTAAATGCTTTTGTTTTTCATTTAAGAGTTTAGTATTAGATTTGTAGAATTTTAAAAATTTATTTAAAATCTTATAAAAACAGTTTAGGCACAAAGTTTTTTTTTTTAATATTCGTAATTTTTTACAGAAAATTACCAGGTTAAAGTTTAGAAAATTGAAAAGTTGTGTTTTTTTCCTCCAAACTTTTATACAAATGTTTAAAATCTCCACTTTTTTTTAACAAAATTTTCTTAAAGGTTTTTTTGATTTTTTTTATTATTTTTTGTATAATAAATCAAGTAGTATTTATTTCACTTTTTTGAGGTTTAAAATATTCAAAAGTAATTTTTTTGCATTCCCTAACATGGCGATGCATTTTAATTTAAATTGTATATAATTATCATAGATTCTTTTAACAATTACGTAGTTAAGTAATCAATATAAGTGAATGAAGTAAAAGAGACACTAACTTTTGTTTTTGAATTGACGAAAAATTGGTGAATTTTTTAAGTATACGCGGACTTCAAAATTTGCTTATTTTTGATATTTTTTTTTTTTTTTTTTAGCTGGAAGAATATTTGCACGTAGTTTCAGGTTGTTGTTGAAATTGATGATGTTGATGTTGTTGTTAAAGTTATTTTCTTTTTAAATCCCAAAAGTTTTGCGAGTGTTTTTTTGTTATAAACTTTGTTTAAATTTCGTTCGAAATTGCGTTACGGCTCAGATTTTGTTTAAATCCAATTGTGTGGCTGCGGTAAGAATTTTTTTAATATTGTTGAAATTTTTTTTTTTTTTGTTAGAAAAAATAGAATGTGGAAAAAAAACGGCGATATTTTCACATTGTCATCCGTCCGCGATACTAACGATTGGTAGGCATTAATATTGTGTCTGACTCTACTAAAGGCCGAATAATCACATACAATGCCAATAATTTGAAAATTAAAAAAAAGAAGAAAAAAAGCACACACACACAGATAAAAGTTGGCTACAACTGCAGCGACATTTTGTATTAGACTATATAGAAAAAAAGCTTGCAGATTTCAAATTTTGCACTCACTTATACCAACACATTAATGCCGGTCACCGCTTACCCTCTACTGCTACTGAGAGACGTGCATAGTCCTTACCTAATATTGTATACATTTTTTTTGTTTGTTTATTTTGTTTTCACATTCGTCTTAAGATCCACTGTATATGCACATGCGTCTCACCCATACACATGCAAAATGCAGTTCAACCACCCATATTTCTTCCATACTTTTATACAACATTCAAAGCACACCAAAGGAACGCAGTATCTACTCTCTATGACATACCAACACTTCAATGCCACAACAAAACTCTCTTAATGGCATCGTCATCATAAGTACTCTCTATAAAATTTAAATTAAAAAAAAAAAAAAAAAAAAAATCAAACTGCAAATTAAACAGCAACAATATTCAACTTGTATTTTGCAGTTTTGCAGCTCTTGCAAGCTACAAAATAAACTTTTTTTCTCTCTCTTCTTTCTCCAAACGTATAAAACAAAATTTGCAGTTCTGCATTTTTTCTAATAAAAAAAACAACAAGATTAAAAGTGCTCCTTTATTTCTTTAACTTCATTCTCTCTTAACTTAGATTCATGCATACATACTATACATTTCATTTTTAGCTTTATCTTTTTCCACTTTATTTCCATCAGATATTGTACATTATTTCATAAAATATAAAGCGAAAAGATGGAAAAAAAACCTTTTTTAAAGAACATTTCAATTAACTGCATTTTGTTGTATAGACTCAAGCACATGAGTACAATCATTTTGATTAGAGCAAGAGAGCCAGACAAAAAAAAAATACCCTTACAAAGCGATAAGAAAGAGCAAGAGATGGGCATTGAGAGTGTCTTTGAAGAACAAGTAGCTGCTGTCACACACTGCTAATAGATATAGATTTCTTCGTTATAATATTTCTTTGCATTATAGGTACATACATACAAACATACATACATACATTCAAACAAATAATGTTATGATTATGCTATGTAGATCAGATAAGATCTTATAATGATATAAATTAGTACTTAAGGTTTTTCTTAATTCATTATTTTTCCAACAATGACAACAGTAATTAAATATGGAAATTTCTTCAACACAAGTGCACAGAAGGGAGGGTTGCAACTGCTGTGGGCTAACAAGTATGGGATTAAAATCTTAAAAGCGATAATGAAAAAATTATTTTTACAAGATAATAGGATTTTAATAACTTGTATTGACACTTTAAATTATACTTAGATTAGAAAGTGATTTTATTGAAAATTGTGTCATATTTAAAGTATATTATAAAATAAGTTAAGTATATGAATTGTGGTAATAGATTTTATAGAAAAAATTTGTTGTATATTCTACATCTGTGGTGCCAAGAGTATATTAATGGCTTAATATAAAAATTACTTATTTGAACAAGTAAGAGTGTTATATTCGGCCGTGCCGAATGTGATAATACCCTTCACCATCATGTACATACATACATATGTAGGTATAATCCCACATCGTAGCTTAACCTATATTTCATGTTATACGCCACTTTTCTTTATAATTTCCGACGCCATTTTCGATTTTAAATTTTTATGTAGTCATCTGTATTCTACTAGTCAAGCCTTCCATTTGATACCCATATTTAAGGGTTAAAAATTTTTTTCCGCCATTTTATTTTAGACGTCATCTTGGGCTCAACATTTTTTAATAATTTTCTGTATTCTACCGGTTAAGCCCTTTCATTTGATACCAATATTGAGGGGGTTCAAGTAGTTACATTTTAAAATACCAGATTTGACCAATAAATAAATTTATTTTCCGCCATTTTGTAGTGTCGGCCAATATAAATTTAAATTTTTTTATAGTTGCGCTAATCAAGTCCTTTCAGATGTTATCAATACTGACTCTCTCGGTTGTCTAGAAGCTGAAAAAATTGATTTTGGTTTGTAAATTTTTGGAACATAAATATATTTAAAAAAAAATTTTTTTTGCCTATAACTTTACCGATTATAGCCCGATTTATCGAAAATTTTTCTCTAGAGGCATATTATATCTACAAATAGTAGCAAAGGTACCTATAAATTATTCTATGGCTGAAAATTTTAATTTTGGTGGTAAAAATATGGGAAAAAACAGAGGCAGTCGTGTTTATTTGCTCATATCTCAGAAAGTTATGGGGAGATTGTGCTGAATTTCAATAGCAATTCATTACAGGATATTTCCAAAGGATTGATACCATACACAGATCTGAGGAATACATAGCAGTCGTGTTTATTTGCTCATATCTCAGAAAGTTATGGGCAGATTGTGCTGAGTTTCAATAGCAATTCATTACAGGATATTTCCAAAAGATTGATACCATACACAGATCTGAGGAATATATAATTGCATCTAAAAATTGATTTCAACCAACACACGGACAGACAGTCAGGGCTTAATCGACTTCTCTATTCATAAGGACATGAACATTGTAGAAATTACAAACGGAATGACAAAGCTTCATACATATGCGCACCACACGTGAAGTGTATAAAAACAATAATAATTTTAAAACACTACCAAAAAAAAATTAATTAAGCAATCTTGTTAATAAGTAATAATCTTTTTATTTCAACTTAGATTATGCATATTTTTATAAACATATGAATGATTTATTTGTATGGCAATTTGGTTACTTATTACCACTCACAGTTTTAAACCGTAACTGACAATTATATGGTGCAATTAAGACAACAACTTATTTAGGAAATCAATGATGAAACATTTTTTTTTCAATAAACTTTTGCCGATATCTTTGTCGGTAATTGACCCATTGCACCAAGATTTTCTAAAAATGTTGTTAAAGGTACAATTATAGGCTATTGTATTTTTACAACAGCAAAATTCTCGAATGTAAATCTGCTAAATTAATAACATATAAGAGTCTGATGTATGTACATGTGATGGCTTTAAAGAGTTAATTTCAGTATACACACGGACAAACGGACTAAGATAAATCAATTCCCCTATCTCTAAGGATTCACAATATACATACATATGTATATACTTAATAGGGTATAAAATTAATATTTTAAAATTTACAAACGGAATGACCAACTTCAAAGGAATTATTTTTTCCCCAATTTTACTCAACTTTTCGTTAATCGAATGACACAGTAAAACGAAATCTCGCAGAAAAGAACATAACCTATAAATGTCTATTAGATTAAAATTTAACACAACGTATGAGTAATATTGTTACTAAATAATAGCGGAGATTAAGCATTCGTAGACGATAATCTAACAATATTGATACTGGCTACCAGTGTTGCCAGATATCAATAATTAAAAAGTAAATTTAAAATTTATTTTTACATGAATTTTTCAAAAACTTTTTTTAGTGTTGTCAGAGATTTAATATGAAAAATACAAATACTTGGAATTTTCGTCTATCTGTCGTTCCGTCTTCCTTAAATCGCTTTACGCTAAAACCATAGGATGGATTTTAAACAATTTTGTAGGGAGGTATACACTTAAGAATATGTGCTATTAGGTCGCGAGAAAATATTTCAAGATTTCAAATAAATATAAAACAATATTCAAAGTACAATATTTTACCAAAATACTCATCTTAATTGGTACAATTTTATAATTTTAAAAATGCATACTTTTCGTCGTTATTTTATCCAAGATTTATTCCTGGTAAACTTTTATTATTCTTAGCAGAATTTCGTTGCTGTTGCTGCATGTGTCTGTATGGGTTAAACTGTTTGACATTCCCATTATATATTAATTAGTTTCATTCGATACTAATTCAAAAGCATATAAGTTATTTATTCAAATGCTGTTCATTAAAAAGGCAATGAGTTTTTTTTTACTATAACTTCTTGTGAAGTTGTTCAAAATAGTTGATTTTTTTTTTATTTATTTCATTTCAGCTCAAATAAATTAAAGCAGTTATTTTTGTTGTTTTAATTTTTTTTTAAGTTAGGTGTTTACAGTTTATTGAAATAACTTCAAAATTGAGAACTACTTTTCGAGATCTAGCGATTTTTGGGAACAACATACAATTTTGTGGGGACAGGGAAACATTTTGTTTGCTAGGGAGGAACGGGTGGTGAAGACAATATGAAATTTGTTTCCCGTTCTCGGAGGCACGCTTTGTGCTTTTATTCTTATTGTTTACATTTGTTATGCTTTTTGACATTTGCTTTATTTCTCTTCGGCGTGCTTTTTTCTCTATGTTTTATATTTGACTTTTTTTGAATAAAAATAAAAAAATAAATGATGAACTAAACAAAATTAAAAATTAAAATATAAACTGGAATGTTTCTGACAACAATGTTTCCCTGTATGACCGCGAAGGAAAATACAAAAGAGAATTCCAGATGTTTCCCTTTCAAATGTTTCCTTGTGTAAACGGGGACGACTTAGAATGAAATGGAATTTTTCATTTTTGCAAAACTAACACTTATGACGTGAATACCTATAGTATAAAGTTAAATTATCATGGTGTCAAATATAGTTCATTTTAGTTGTTTGACATGTCTAAATTTATAATTAAACTAGCAATTTTTCTGGTTCTTCTCCTACGCTTTTTTTGTTACTTATTCAATACTCAAGTTTCGTCAAAATTATTATGACTTGTTTCTCTCAAAGCATTTTTATTCGCTAGGTAATCGCAGTTTTTATGTGTTTAATATATGAAGTTTGACATTTGAGATGAATGAACGATGAAGAAAAATGTATCAGCTGACGAATTAATACTACCTGATTAATAAATTTGCTTAGTTTCTATAATTACTTTTATCTAAAAAAAAATCAAAAAATAATGAGAGGACATTGCGGGGATACACTTACTTTGAATTAGTATTAAGTTTCATTTTATATATATATTTTCAAAACCTGGATCAATAGTCCATAATTTAAAAATTTTAGATTCATAAACGTTGAAATTAGAAAAAATTCCAGAAATAATTCTAAAAAAAATTCGAAAAAGTACCTATTTGGAATTAAATAACATTTTCAGTCTCACATTGGATCAATAGTCACTAATTAAAAGAATCTAGATTGACAAACGAACCATACAAATCCATTCTAATCCAAAAGTACATATTTTGTGTGGACCTTATACTTTTCAACCTTAACCTAGATCAAAAGTCTTTAATTTCAAAATACTAGTTTGATAAACTTAGAAAATACAAAAAGTACCGAAAAATTATAATAAGTACTTTTTTGAGTTTTCCATATCAATATACAATTTACAAATTTACAAGTTTGCTCGTGGCTTCCACTTTTGAGCAACTTTTTTGATCCCTATACATGCTCCTTACTCCTTATACATGCGATTTAAAAAAAAAGTGCCGAATTCCTTTTAATATTATTTCATGGAATAATTATTATAATGTAACCAAAAATAAAAATAAATTCTAAAAAAGGACAAACAGCTGTCAACTTATATTTGCGTTTGGGCTGTGCGATGATGAATCAGTAAGTCAGTCACGTTAATCTTTTACATATCGATGGCTTAATATAAAAAGGGCATATCGGAGAAGCAAAAAACCGAATAAATTTTAAAGAAAGAAATCAGTTAGAGCTTCTTCATGTGAATATAAATGCTTTATTTTCAAACATAGCGCACTGAATTTAATATTTAAATTAAAAGCGAGATAAGCCCTTTTGGTATTAAGCCATCGATATATAGATATATCGATATATATTATTATTATTTTTCTTTTGCTACATTTTAAGAAATATGTTTGATGTAAGAGTAATATTTGATTTTATTTAAAAAAATTTCATTCCTCAAACTCTTCTTTCCAAAATGATCTTCCAATTAAATTAAAATATCTAACCTTCGAGAAACTTATTTAATATTAAAATAATAATACGATATTATCAGAAACGTTTGATTCATTGTCTGTTGATACGTTTTCTGATAAGGCTTAGCTATTTCTATTTATCTTCTATCTTTAATACTTTTTCAATAAATCGAAAATCAATGTATAAGAATGTACGTTCAATATAAGAAACAAAAAATCTAAATTCATGCAATAACATTTAAAATGAAAATTTAATGAATCATGGTCGAATTTTGAACACCGGATGAACGCTAGTTTATTTAAAAATAGTACATCAGATTCTGCAGTATTTACTCAGCATCAAGGTATAAAAAATACTTATTTATTTTAAGCTCACTGGTCATACATGCCGTAAGTAACACAGAAAATAATGGTCGTACTTGTATCTCTGCACCTCTGTGTACACATCAGCATACAACGAGTACAGACAACTAAAAAACTTACACTTCTTCACACATAAACCAGCAGACAAAGGAATTAAAGGTACACAAGGTCCTTAATGTGGTGGTGATCGTTTCCTTGGCACAAAAAATTAAAAAAAGAAATGAAACGAAATTACAGCAACAGCAGCAAATTGAATTAATAATATTAAAAGGATACGAACACATACACGTACATATGCATTTGATTGAAATTTTCTACTCCTATGAATTTGTATGTGCTTTTTGTATAAAACTACTCCCTATTTACTACCACTAACTATGTGCCTTGCCTGTCTGTTCCTGAGCCTCCTCTGTTGTCTGTGCTGCTGCTGTTTGAGTAAGTGTAGTGGTGTTTGATTGTACCCTAGTTTGATACGTTTCTTTTTTTTTTTTTTTCTTTAATTTTGTCTGTACAAATCTAGAGTAAATCATTTATTCCCTCCTCTTACATGAAAAGAAAAAGCAAAATAAGTGTTGGATGTCATTTTATTATTATTTTATTTTTTCTTGCTTTTCATAACATTTTTTATTATCAATTTGTTGTTGTTGTTGCTGATATTCGTAACGACGAACCGAAAAAAAATTATACTGTGGGAATAAAAACAGGATTCATATGTTTTGGTCATTTATGTGTGGCATCCTTTTTGTTGGCATTAATATGATTACAAATAACAACAGCTACAACTACAATAAAAAAAAGTTATCAACATCATCTGCTACAACTACTGTTGCTACTACTGCTGCACTATTGTAGTGGTCATCATCTCAATCATGTAAAAATATAATTTATTTTGTTCTTGATGCTGTTACTTTTTTTTTTTTGTTTATTTGGCATTTAAAATTTAACTGCTGGTTTCTCTTTTACTGCAGTAATTTGGTAAATTTTATTTTGTACATAGGTCAAATTAAGCTGGCAAAATGTTATTGTATTTTTTACTTGCAGTTAGAGAGAGAGAGAGAGAGATATTCAAAATAACAACTGCTGTTACATGTAATTTTACATGGCTATGAAAATTAGAGCATGGAATCAAACATTTTTAATTTGATTTAAGTCGACTTTGAAGGCACTTTTTTACGTATTAACGTAAACATTATAATAGCTACCCTCTTAATACTGATAATCAAAAAAGCAGATTTTTAAAAGTTACCGGTGTATGTCAAGTAGCTACAGACTAATATTCAAAAACTGATACAAATTAACTAATAAAAAAAATAAATAATGTTCTTTTGTTCTTAAGATAATGTTAAAGAATATCGGCAGACCGGTCTTTCCGGAACTAGGTCGGCCTTCAATTTCATATGCTCTTTTAGTTCAAGCGATTCTCTAGCTCAATCGGTAATTTAATTCAATCAGATCTCTTATTCGATCGGCTTTTTCATTAAAAAATAATAAAATAGACAACTAACGGATAAGACATAACTGAAACAAAGGATCAAGGTGTAGACAAGGATTACCCAGGTCAGCCAAAAAAAAAAAAATAAAAACCATGAAATTCAAGAAGAGATTGCAAAATCATTGCGAGCTACTTAAGCAGAAATGTCAAAACGTTTACGAGCAGCAGCATTCATCTGAAAGTAGAGAAACTGTTCCATTAAAGAGACCTTGAAAAACGATTATGTATGTCGGGAATAATGTTCGAACGCTATAAAAAAATAAGTCATTTAGTCACCGAAACTTAATTTGCCATCAAAAACTGGATCCTTTAGGGTAAATCAAAGCCAAAGAAATCATATGTGAAGCCCAGATAACCAGCTGAATCAAACACGAAACAAAAAAAAATCAACTAAGAGTGTTATATTCAGCCGTGCTGGATCTAATAATACCTTTTACCATCGTTCGCATAACCATCATAGTGACTTCATTGTATCGTAATTGAGTACATTCTATTAGTCAAGTCCATTTTGTTCCGACGCCATCTTTGATTTTATTCTCTTTCATAGTTTACAGTATTTTATTGATCAATACTTTGCATTTGATACCACCATTTTGGAGGCAAGTAGGGACAAAGCCGTAATTACTATATTTGATCCATAAAATCGTAATTTTATTTAAGGCGTCATCTTGACGTTTAATGTTTTTCATAGTTTAGTGTATTAATACCAATTTATGGTAGGGTAGAAGGGAGTACCTTTTTAATTACTAGATTTGACTCATATATAAATTTATTGTACACGATTTTGTAGCGGTGGCCATCATGAATCTAAAATTTATTTATATCGTATCATATTTCTCTAGTCATTTCAAAGTCAGTACCTATATTTATCTTGAAAATAAAGAAAAAACAAGTAAGTGTTATATTCGGCCGTGCCGAATCTGATAATACCCTTCACCATCATGTCCATAGGTATAATCCCACATCGTAGCTTAACATGTATTCATTATAAGCCATTTTGTTTATTATTTTAGACGCTATCCTCGATTTAAAATTTTTACGTAGTTAACTGTATTCTACTAGTCAAGCGCGTTAATATTATACCCATATTGATGGGATTAAAAAAAATTGTCCCGCCATTTTGTTTAAGACGCCATCTTGGATTTTAAATTTTTTAATAATTTACTATATTCTACTGGTTAAGCCCTTTCATTTGATACCAATATTGAAGGGGTTCAAGAATTTACATTTTAAAACGCCAGATTTGACCAATATATAAATTTCTTGTCCGCCATTTTGTAGTAGCGACCAACCTGAATTTTAATAGTTCTTATATTGCGCTAGTCAAGTCCTTTCAGATGATACTAATGTAGACTCTCTCGGTTGTCTAGAAGCTGAAAAAAAGTTAATTTTCGTTTGTGAATTTTTGGAACATATATTTAAAAAAAATGTTTGCCTATAACTTTACTGATTAGAGCACGCTTAATCCAAAATTTTATACGAATATCTCTAGAGGCAAATTATATCTACAAATAGTGACAAAGGTACCTATAAATTATTCTATGACTGAAAAATTTTAAATTTGGTGGTAAAAATATGGGAAAAAACAGAGGCAGTCACGTTTATTGGCTCATGTCTCATAAAGTTGTAAGGCGATTTTGCTGAATTTATATAGCGGTTCATTCCCGGATATTTCCAAAAGATTGATACCATACAAAAGTCTGAGGAACGTGTGGTTTCTTCTAAAAGTTGATTTCAACCAATACACGGACAGACGGACAGGGCTTAATCGACTCCTCTATTCATACGCTTTCAGAAAATATATACTTTATGGGGTCGGAAATGAAAATTGTAGAAATTACAAACGGAATGACAAAGCTGTATATAACCTTTCGTATAGAATTTTCAGAAAAGAGGTTCCTAAATCTCAGTTAGTTTCAAACAGATTTGTTAGCTTTTGTCAGGAATAACTTTCGAGGTCTCGGCTTGTAATTTTTGGTCTATAACGTTTCCTAAAGTTATTATGGAGCTCGAGAAACGTAATATATATAAACGTATATTTTCCAAACTAGTTTTTGCCTACAATTTTGCCCATTAGGCGGACATGCCATATTTATAAAAAGTAACAAACGAGTTTATAAAATATCCTAGGGTTGAAAAATTTAATTTTATTATTTTTAATATGGAAAAAAATTCAAGCAGTCGTGCAAAAGTTATGAGGCGAATATGCTGGATTTCAAAAGCGATTTATTCCCGTATATTTTCAAAAGATTAATAAAGGTGTGCTTATAAACAACTTCCTTCTTCATAAACTTTCAGAAAATATACACTTTATGGGATCGTGTAGATTTTCTATATACCTCTGTCACTACAGGTAAAGGGTATACAAAATCGTGAAATTGAACTAGTTCCTTAATGACCGACAAAACTCTATGAATACACTATTGGTACTGGGTTTACCGGGTTTTATGTGAACAGAAGGATTATTTATTTTTTAAATTGTAAAAATGTATAAACAAATTTGTAACAACTCCTCAGTGCCTCTTCAGTAATTATAAAATTGTATGCTTCATAACGCTACAAAATACATGTTACGGATATGACAATAAAATGGTTAAGATCATACTTGTCTTTAAGAACTCAACAAGTATGGAAGTGCTACGTCTAATGCTATCAAAGTTCCTTCTGGTGTTCCGCAAGGTAGCCACCTTGGTCCTATTTTATTTACCTTATTCATAAACGATCTACCTTCAGTTATTCAGCACTCTAAAGTTTTGATGTATGCCGATGATGTCAAAATTTTTCGTTCTTCCAATAATCCCGAAGATCAACTTTTCCTTCAATCTGATATTGGCAAATTGGTAAATTGGTGTGAAATCAACTTAATGGAGCTGAATATAAAACAATGTAAGCATATGTCCTTTTTCAGAATTAAGAAATTGGATTTATTTTATTGCATTAATGAGTGTAAACTTGATAAAGTTCTGAATTTTCTTGATCTTGGTATTTTGCTTGATCACCAATTAAATTTTCGTGACCATATTTCTTTAATTGTTAACAAAGCAAATGGTGTACTTGGATTTATGAAGAGGTGGTGCAAGGAATTTCTAGATCCTTATATTACGAAACAATTATATTCATCGTTAGTTCGACCTATTCTAGAATATGGATAGATTATTTGGTATCCTTGCTATAATATTCATATTGATAGTATCGAGTCTGTACAAAAGAAGTTTTTAATATTTTGTCTTCGTGGCCTTGGATGGAATTCGTTTTTACTACCTTCATACGAAAGCAGACTCTGTCTTATAAAATTACCAACTTTAAAAAGTCGTCGTTCAATGCTGAGTTTTTCTTTTGTGCTGGGCCTAATTCAAGGCGATATCGACTCTGAATTCCTGCTAAGTAAAATATCTTTTAATGTTTCAACCAGACCAACTCGAAATTTCCGTTTTATTAACTTAAAATACTATAGATCCAACTATGCTAATAATGATCCTCTTCGTCGTATATGTGAAAACTTTAATAATTATTATCACCTTATTGGCCTTAATGAAAGTAAAGAAATTGTTAAAAGAAATATCATTTTATATTTAAATCGTTGAATTATTATAGAATATTATTTTATATATAACCTTAATTTTGTTTTGTTATTTTACATACTTTAGTCTGTAAGGATTTATAATCTATAGACAATAAATTAAATAAATAAATAAATAAATGGTATTAATACACTTATTTTGCTAAACTGCAAAACATTATTTACCGAATTATATTGAAAAAATGTTTATGAAACTTTGGCAGAGAACAAGTTCAAAAAAATCTACAAAAAACATTTATTTCAGAACTTTGAAATCCTCAAGAGAATAATGAAAGATAAAAATGGATAAAGAACAAAATAAAACAAATAACACATACTATTGTTACATACATATTGGCCAAGCCGAAGGTAATTCAGTGCGACTCATTTGCATTTTTAATATAAAAAACTAACATTAAACAAACGACAGCGAAAACATTTAAATATTAGTTTTCTTTTGTTCGACGACAATTATTTTGTTTTTTATCATCTTTTTGTGTCATTTTCCATTTTCAAACGACTACAGTCAGAGTAAAAGAATTAAATGGAACAGCAAAATCGACAAACAGACACACAGACATTCATTTGAAGTAGACATAAGAGTGCAACTGTAGCTGCAGGCATAATAAAAAGGACGAAATTGAAAATAATTTCCTTTTAAAACAAATAGACATAAAAAAGGAATATTGAAAACGTGGCAAAGAAAAGCTTAAATGTTTACTTGTATCTGCCAACTAATAATGTAACATTCTATTTTCATTCATTCACTAGCTCGTTTGCTCACTTACAACCAAATCTAAAAAAAACAGCGTAAAAAACGTCAATCGTTGGAGTTTGTTATTGTTACAAAAATAAAGCAAATTATGGCTCTTACCGCTTAAAGCTCTTGTTTAGGTTTGCCTGTTGTTGTTTTGGTCTATAAAATTGTTGCTGTTCCGAGTCTTTTATTCCCCTCACAAATTTGATGTACTTTTATAGCAAAAATTTTATTATTTTGTTATTAACAGCAATCGCTATGGAATAACCTCTTTATATTAAAATATATATCATTTTCTTTGTATAACTCCGATATGCTATTGAAATGTTTTCGTTAATTTAGTCTTTCAATGAAAGAAGACGTTAAAGTAGGCGTGTCAATAAAGTTTTTGCTAATAAATAAAACTGAGATATTTGAATATAGTCCTTTCCTCTTCCAAAATCTTTGTTCACAGAGAAATTATATGAATTTGAGATAAAGCGTTATATGGGAGGTGGGCGTAAAAGTGGGCGGGTCAAATTTATTTTCCGTTAGTACAAAGCCTTTGACCAAAAAGCAATGGTTGCAGAATTTCTGAATCATACATCTAATTTCGAATATACCGAAAAATACACTGTGCGGTATAAATTTTCGTACATTTTGATCTATAATTCCTTTGCTATTTAATGCATAGATTTAAGCCATTTTCAGGGAAAAATATTTTTTTACTCAGGAATTACATTCATGGCTTTACGTTTGGACACAATTGTATTTTATTCGATGTTGGAAGGACATGATTTTTTAACCTACTCTTGCATTACGACCTATAAATCTCTTTCTAATATTTCGATTTAGCCTATTTTCAATACCAACGAAACTTTGTGTATAAGAAATATTTTGACAAAATTTGAGCACCCTAGCTTTTTCGGTCCGTCCTCTATCGGCCTTGCAACAGCTATATGAATATATACACTTTATGGGGTCTAAAATGGATATTTCGATGTGTTACAAACGGAATGACCAATTGAATATACACCCACCATTTTTTTGGTGGCGGGTATAAAAATATCATATAAGATTTAATTAAAGTTTTAGCTTTGATATTAATAGAAAACATAAAAATATAAAAAATTCCAACCACAATTATTTAGGTATTGTAATTGAAATGGTAAATTATCATCACTATCAGCAACACGATTATAAAAGTAGTTCGTAGTAATGCAAACACTAACATTTGCTTTTACCTTATAAACAGTGGGCCCAGGGTGGTGCGAGCACAGCTGACTATTTTTTGTGTGTGCCAGAATATGTCAAACACTTTATATAAAAACAGATTTCAGCGCAAAGTATTGTCAAACTACATATGAAAAAAAAGAGATACGAAAAATTCTGTCCATCTGCGCTATCACCTTATGTGATTGCACCATGGGTGGGCATTTTAAATTTCAAATTTGTTTTTTATTTTTATTTGCAGCTTCATGCTTAACATTTGCAAAAAAAAAAACTTACTTCCAAAGTAGTATATCTTTAACGCAAATCTTACGTGTAGGTCAAGTGCTTTCTATCGAAAACGTTGCTGCTGTGGCTAAGAATGTTCAAGAACATTCATCGACATTGTCATAGTTCTCAGGAACTGAGCATTTCTCGCTCTTCTTTGAGAAGAAATTTGCATAAAGACCTCGATATAAAAGCCCACTAATTTAAATTGTTCAAACAACTAAAACCTAGTGACCATTCGATGAGTTTTCGCTCCGTCCAATGGGCTGAAGATGGATTTTTTAGAATTTTACCGAGAAATTGAGTTTTCAAATGAAGCTCAATATCATCTTGTTGGCTATGTTAGTAAGTGAAATTGCCGCATAAGGGTTTTAGATAACCCACACGTGACGTATTAAGAATCTAATGCATTCACATCGAGTCACTGTTTTCTATGGATTTTGGTCTGGAGACATCATTGGGTCATTTTCTTTTCGCAAATGATATTAAATTTTTGAATAACAAAGTTCAATATTTCCTATTACACCAGAATTTTTAATTAGTACTTTTTTATAGCCGATTCAAATTTTAAATTTCAAAGGGACCACACCCTTTATTAATATATTTAAATATTTTTAACGCAAGGTTGTGTTAGTAATTTTTTTTTAATTGTCTTTCATTTTGACGCCGTGTGATAGAGAAAGATACGCCTTGTCGACCAGCGTGCAGTTTTTCTTCAATTTAAGTCTTGAAGTGTGTAAAAAGGTTTAATAAGAAAAACTGCTAAGTCCTCTCACAGAACATTTTTTTAAGAAAAACTGCTAAATCCTTATTAGTTCAGTGTTTATTACTAAATCCAATTTGTTTTCTTTTATTTTTGTTTTTTTATTTTTGTATATTGTAGTCATACATGAAGAATTCAGAAAAAAAAAACTATGTTTTTGGTTTTCCTCTCAAGCTACAAATATGAAATATAAGAAGTTTTTTGCCTCTCCTATAAATTTTTCCGAAAATGAGTTAGCAGGTTTGCATATTAATCTGAAGATATATAAGAATATATAAAAAGTTTTTGATGCCTTAGTTGGTAACATAAGTACTCAGGAACTATTTAGCTAAAAATTTTACGATGAGAGTCGAGCCGATTTATGTTAGTTTTGTATGTCAGGGGTATATAAAGCTTTGCCATTCCATTTGTAATTTCTATAATATCCATTAAGTATATATTTTCTAGATATAAGCATATGCATAGGAAAGCTGATTGAGCAATGTCATTCTGTCCGAGTGTTGGTTGAATTAGCCCCCAAATGTTGCGCAGACCTTTTACAGGGTACGACATTAAGTGTAAATACAACAAAAAGTTTACAGATTATTTTTTATTATGATTAAAGAATTTATGAAAATTATGTGTAAAACTAATAACACTGACACTGTCGTTGACTTTCCGATTTATCTCATCCTTAGCATTTCAATTGTTCTTGGTTTATTGAATTTGTCGCGCAAAGAGGCATTGTTTAGTTGGCTGTGGGACAAGTGGCACCATCCTATTGGGACCGCATTTAAAATAATTGTTTTAACTCATAGACAACCGAGAGGGACAGCATGTTATCTCATTCCCCTTAGACTCTTTACTTTGCAGATATTTAAAAGAGAAAGTGTACGTCATAGGCTAAGAACAAGAGCTAAAAGGTAAGATAATTCGGCACATCTTATGTGTTAAAAAAAAAAAATAAAATAAAACAATAAAAATATAAATAATATATAAAATAAGCAAGTAAGAGCGCTATATTCGGCCGTGCCGAATCTTATATACCCTTCACAACGTGTAGTCAGGCAATAACAATTGTTTGCATCACCATTCATCCCATATAAAAAACGTACATACATTAAAAAAACATACATATATAAAAACAGCCCATTGTAAAATTATAAATTTACGTATGTATGTTAAAAAAAAAATTTAAAACAAATTTAAAAAAAAATTAAAAAAAAAATATTAAAAAAATTTAAAAAAAAAGTTAAAAAAAATAATTAAAATATATATAATAAATATAAAACAAACAAAATTAAAAAAAAATATTTATAAAAAAAAATAATAAAAATATAAATAATATATTAAATAAAAAATATAAAAAAAATTTTTTTGGCTCAGCTGGAATTCAGTGCCACGTTTTCTCTAACCAGTATACACGTTTGTATGTATGTATGTATGTTGTTGTTATACCCTTCACCTGTGGTGCACAAGGGTATATATAGCTTTGTCATTCCGTTTGTAATTTCTACAATTTTCATTTCCGACCCCATAAAGTATATATTTTCTGAAAGCTTATAAATAGAGGAGTCGATTAAGCCCTGACCGTCTGTCCGTCTGCCCGTCTGTCCGTGTGTTGGTTGAAATCAACTTTTAGAAGCAACTATATGTTCCTCAGATCTGTATATGGTATCAATCTCTTGGAAATATCCAGGAATGAATCGCTATTGAAATTCAGCACAATCGCCCAATAACTTTCTGAGATATGAGCAAAAAACCACGACCACCTCGTTTTTTTTCACAATTACAACAACAACATACATACATACATACATACATATAAAAAACATACCAAACAAAAAAAATTACAAAAAAAAAAAAATATTAAAAATTAAAAAAAAAATAATAAAAAAAACTACAAAAAAAAATTTAAAAAAAATTTAAAAAAAAATTTAAAAAAATTTTTTAAAAATTTTTCTAAAAAAATTTTTTAAAAAAATTTAAAAAAAATATAAAAAAAAATAATAAAATATAAATAATTTATTAAATAAAATAAAATAAAATTTTTTTGGCTCAGCTGGGATTTGATGCCACATTTATACTAACGTGTACGTAAGCACGTATTTTATATGGGATGAATGGTGATACAAACAATTGTTATTGCATAACTACACGTTGTGAAGGGTATATAAGATTCGGCACGGCCGAATATAGCACTGTTACTTGTTATAATGTTGTTTTTGTGAAAAAAAATCGAGGTGGACGTGGGTTTTTGCTCATATCTCAGTTGTTTATGTACCGATGTTTCTTATTTTCAATACCGATCTACTCCCGAATATTTGTGATATTTTAATACCTCACCTGGGTCCAAGCGATGTCGGGGGGCTTCAAAAAGTTGATTTCAACATACACACGGACAGACTGACAGAGCTTAATCGACTCCCCTATTCATAACCTTTCAGAAAATATATACTTTATGGGGTCGGAAATGAAAATTGTAGAAATTTCACACGGAATGACAAACCTATATATACCCTTCTTCACTGTGTGAAGGGTATAAAAATAAAAAAAAAAATTTTTGGCTCACTGTAACGTAACGTATACCACGTTTATATGTATGTATGTGCTGTATGTTGTTGTTGTGAAAAAACGAGGTGGTCGTGGTTTTTGGCTCATATCTCAGTTGTTTAAATACCGATTTTTCTGATTTTCAATACTGATCTATTCCCGAATATATCTGATATTTTAATACCGGGTCCATGCAATGTCATGGGGCTTCAGAAAGTTGATTTCAACAAAATAATAATTGTAGAAATTTTAGAAAAAGCTATACATACACTTTTACACTATGTAAAGGGTATAATAAGTAAAAGAGAACGAAACTTGGGCAAGTTAATTGCTGAGTCTGAACGTGAAAGCAAGTTCAAAGGATAATAAAAGAAAATAAAAAACTAACTTGCGCAAGAGACTTGCCTAGTCAGAAAGGGGTCATGACTCGATAACGATCGCCATTTTCCGTAACGACAGCTCCTTGCTTATTTCGAAAGAAATGCTGGTGGTTTGTGAACGACTTCAAGATTTTCTTCACTAAATACATATACATACGCCAATTTTGTTTATTGTCGCAGCCATTTAACCAAAAATAAATTTCATCAATAAACACGTAGAGTAGACGAAGCAAATTTTAATTTTTCCTAATGACTTGTCAACAGATTTTGATATTCTCAGCATTCGATATCGATAGTTCTCTTGCAGCTAAAGAAATACCCTATATCATACTCCAGAATAGGCCTGACCAGAGAGGTAAACAATTGTTTTGTTATATATGGGTCAGTAAACTCCTGCATTTAATAAATCCATGTACTACACGTGAACACTAAAGAAGGTATGTTTAATGAGAGTAAATTAAGGATCTAATTAAATTCTATTATCAGAGACGGTTTTCAGCCTGTCTAGGGTGTGACATTTTAAGACACTAATATGACATAAACGAAACACATGTATTATATGTATGTATGTATTTTATGTAATTTAGTCCTTACGGAGGAGGTTATGCTAGGCGTAATGATTATAACTAAAGAATTTGTTTACTTTGTCAGCATACATTAGAACATTAATCGGATTTGACAGATCATTAATAAATAGGGGAAAAAGAAGCAATGAACCTAGACGACTTCCCCGCGGGACAGCAGAAATAACATGGACTGCAGGAGTGCTCTTAGAACAAATGTTATCCTCTTTAAGGTCACACTATGAAAGAAGAGCCATTGTATACGGTATGCTGCATGCACACCCAATATCATGTTTAAATACTTAAGCCATAAAGTTATCTTATAAGCAGGCATGTCACACACTCCAATCGAAATGGTTTTAATTCGAGAACTGAAATCTGTTTAATGAATATTGCAAATAAAAATTTCTGCAATAAGTCCACTTAAAAAGTTAAATAGTTTGAACTATCGTTTTACAAAATACGAATTCTATTTCACTTTGTTTCACTTTTTATCTGTTTCAATTCTAAACTCTCCAGCCCTTTAAAAAGCACCCATTACACTTATTCGTTTCATTTCGCTGATTTCAGAATTTTTCAAAACTTTCTTAAAAAACCAGTATTTTACTTTCTTATAAAGAAATAGGTTTTGTCTTTTAAAGGAATTCATTCTTTATTAATCTGTCTAGCAACTGGTGTGTGAGTACTAAGCAACTTTGACCGCTACTACCACTTCATCTTTTTCGGTTTTCTTTTTCTTTTTTTTTGTCTCTGATATATGAGTAAGTTGTACCTGAAAATAATTTTTATTTGCAATGTCTTCTCAAATTCTTCTTTTTTTTAGTATTGTTCTTTCTCCAAATGTGGCTAAGCTCTTGTGTACACAGAACTCAGAATACTAAAGGGTATAATAGTACCCAAATTAAATATATTTTTTCAACTTTTTTCTCGGCTGCACCTCTAAAGGAAAAAAAGATTTGATATGCAAAAAAATAAAACAATAAAAGATTAAAAAAAATGATGAGGCTTTCTAAGACTCTATACAAGCAATAAAAAAGATATGCCAGAAATGAATAATGAAATCATGACCACACGATTTTTTTTCCTTAAATCCATTCATTTGATTTTTTTTTCTCTCGGGTATTTTTGTTGTTTGTATCACATTCAAAAGGTAGTATTTCCTTAAGGCATTTTATTATATCTGATACTCGTCGTAACGTTATTATTATTGTTGTAGGTTGTTGCTGTCAATGATGATGGTGTTGTTGTTGTTGTTGATGCCGGTTGGTTTTTATTATAGTTTTGATATTTTAGGGGTACAATAGAAATTTATACACCCCTTTCTTATTGTGATTCTGCTGCGGCTGTTGCAACCACCGCGACTGCTCCCTTCCACTACTGTCGACATCATCTTTTAATACGAAATGCAAACTTTAGGAAAAACAAAGAAAAGACAGTGTTATTTAGTTGGTGCTGCAGCAACATCAGGAGGCAAGCAGGCAGTCAATAGTAATGGGTGTTGGTAGTGTAGTGTTGCTTCTCAAAGTTTTTCTTAAGCAAATAATTTTGGGGTATTTTATTGCTGGTGGGAAAATTTTATCTAAATTGTCGTTGATCGAAACCAAGCAAGCCAAAGTAGCTCATCTTTCTTTTGTAATTTTGTTTTTCTTGTTGTAGTTGCATTTGTTTTATTACGATTTTTTTTCCTTTTTTCATTGTGCTCATCATCTTTTCAATATAAAGAAATCTTTTAAAAACTTTTGTCATATTGTGGAATGTTTTGTCGTCACTTTTTTTGTTAAAAATTTAAAAAAAAAACTCAAAAAAGAAAAACTGTTTAATGTCCATAAATTAACGACGCAAAAAATTCCAAAAAAAAATATCGCGAAAAAAACTTTAATGAACAATAAAGCAATTGGATGAAGGTGTTAAAATATAAAAGACTCTTTTTTTATAGGTTTCCTTTAATGTCACACACAAATAAAACTAATTCTTCTTCCTGATTCTGTAAAAAAATGCGGAAAAAAAATTGAATATTTCCACTCTTTTAAGTCGTTTGCTTTGGTTGTTGTTAGTTATTCTATGCTTTGAGTTACACAAACGTAACTGTTGTTGTATCTGATTTGAAATTTTAAAAAAATAACGGCTAAGTTTGATGAGTACGAGAATGTACGAGTAGTCTAGTTGCTTTTTTATATGAATGAATTTAATGGCATTTTTAATTGAAATAACGTCGAAGGTTATTAAAAGAAGAAAAAAATTTAAACATATTAAAATTTATAAAACAAAATCACACAAGCTCATAAAAGAAACCGCATTGAAATATAAACATTCGTGCCAGTTCTGTTTTGCGAGTGGAATTAAATTGTTCGGAAAAACAAAAACAATGCAATGCAATTTCCAACAATTTAATTCAACTCGAAATACAGAACACTTTTAATCGATTTCTTTTTTTTTAAGATAATAATCCCATTTGAAGTAATTTTTTGGAGAAAAAATTTTGCAAATAAAAAAAATATATTTGAGTTTTCAATATATTTTTATCAAAACAAAAACAATAAACCACAGATAGAGTTTAGATAACTGACTATGGTAGAGATTCTCATTGTCTACACATTCTTTTGAAAAAATGTAAAAGAAAATCATATTGTTCTTATGCAGACTGGGCCAAAAGTCATCATGGGGTTTAGAAATTTAGAAAAAGGGCATATCGTTGACATTTCTACGTCAGAATTTCGCCCACTAATCTTCGTTCATCGTCAACATTAACATAGCATCCTAAGATATTCGCCTCAAACCAGTAGACCACATTTAATTCGCTCTATGAAAAAAATTTAGCGTATAGAGCATACTGTTAACAAAAAACTTACAACATCTACCCGAAGGCATTCTGCTCAGCTTTAAAATGGCTCGTACATCACTACGGCCTATTTTAAAAAAGATCCACTGTTCCTCCCATATTGGAGCAAGAATTTAAACCTGAAAACCATCAGCAGGCTCGAAAATAAAAGATAATCTCAACAGCTGGTCAGAAATAAAACCAACTTTATTGAAAATCTGATTCATTTGAATGGCTTTATTAATAAGCAAAATGGCAAGTTCTTAGGTTCTGACAATTGAAAAAAGTCCCAATTAGGTGCAGAGTATGGTGTGGCCTTACTTCTTTGAAAATGAAGATAAAGTGCTGTTACTGTAAATGAGGGCATTATCGGTTTATAATAGACTTTTTTTGCATTTGAAAGTAAACCTGGTCTCAGTAGGTCATCATCCTAATGGCCGCACTGCCCGAGACACAATGGCACTTTTAAGTCAAATTTTAAAGAGCAAATAATTTTTAGAAATTCGGATAAAATTGGCCAGCGAGTTCGCCAGATTTGTCAGCAGCTAACTATTTCCTTTCGGATTATTTGTATAAGCGAGTATTTGTGAGCAAGCCCGAGACAATCCCTCAAACAGTGATACAAAAATTCGAGTGCCAGAGCCAAAAATTTTGAAAATTGTTACTGAAAATGCTCTAAAATGAGCCCATATTTGCGAAACTAAAAACAGGGGTCATTTAAGTGACATTATTTTATATTCTGAAAAAAACGAAAAATAAAAAAATATATATAAACGAAAAAGTTATGAAAATTGTAGACCCCATGGTGGCTTTCGCCGCCATGCATTTTAAGATTCTGTGTTCAGCAGATTTATGTCAAACAATATGGGAAATATTATTGTAGACCATTTTAACCTTCTTTCTATTCAATATGCGGCCATTTTCAGACCCTCTTCTGAAAGTCTCTTACTTAATAAGAGGGGAGAAGAAAACTATCTTGAAAACAAGGGGATAAGATTAACAAAATGTTTGTCATAAAATTCTACTATAGGTTTCTGAATACACAAAAGCTCAATATTAAGCTTTAAGGTCACAGTTTTAGTTTCATCACAAACATGTTTTGATCGGAAAGTTCTTCACTTTATCTATAGAACTTAGTATTTTAACGAAATCTAAACGAAGCAAAATTTATTTGTTCTATTTCACTTTACGATTTATCTGGAAGTGTTACACATATCGGGTCAATTTGGTAACTAATAGTGTTTTCACACCTAAAATTGAAACCTGGATTGAACATTAATATTATTAAAAGTTTTTTTTTTTGCGTTTACACTACCAGTTTAATTAAATTATTTTTTAACTCACTGTATGTGTAATAAATTTATTGAAAATAAAGTGGATTTTTTGCAGTACTTTAAATAATTTTTGTTATAATATTTATTTGACACACTTCACTTCAGCTGTTTTTGTTTGTTTAAAAACATAGAAATTTTTACAATGTGTCTTAGAATGGAAATTATTTCATTTTCTATAAAACAATATTTTCACTTTATTTTGGTGTTGTTGCTGCTCCATCCATTGTTTTTGTTCTGTTCATTTCATTTAACTTGTTAAAATATTTGTTTTAATGAGCGCCATCTGACATTATCAGCTATTTATAATCTTTTCAACTAGGTAGCACTGAAAACAAGGTTGTACTTCATAAAATCTTCTTAAAACGAAATCGAAAAAGGTTTAACCCTTATATGCATATCGTACCATATATGGTACATCTCATTTATCGTACAATATTCCAACCATGTGAATATAAAAGCAATTTAGTGCAGTTTAAAGCAATGCTGACAATATTTTTCTTCATAAAAATACCGTTATAACTCTCTTACCATTTAATTTACTTAATAATAACATTCTAAAGTGGTCACAAGTTTTTTTTGCACATAATTTTAAAATCAAATTTCAGTAGTGAATAACGAAATAAAAAATTTATTTATTCGTCTGTAGGTAAGTGTTTGTGTATAAACTATAGGCTTATTTAAGTAATTATAATAAATCTTGCCCACATTTTGTACTTTAGAATAGTTTTTTTCTTAATTTTTCTAGGTACCTTATATGGTACACCATGCACCAGCGCATGAATTTTTATTGTGTTAGATGTCAGTTATTTTTTACTATTATTTTTTATAGTTATTATTTATTAAGATATGGATGGCCTTATTATTGATGGAAAGAAGTACAATGCAAATGAGGTTGCTGATATGCTTCATGATGGTAATTATGAAGTGTTGTGTGTACCTCAGAATGGCAAGAACGCATGATGTACCATATATGGTACGAATAAAAAATGTCTATTTTTCCGATTTTCCGAAAAAAGTGTACATTTCTCAAAAAAAATAATGATGAATTCGTGATTAGCGACCGGTTTTACATTAAAGTAGGTTAGTATCCATGCAAGGAGCTGACCTCATGCATTTAAGGGTTAAAGATGGTTTTAACGAAATTATTTTAAATGATAAAACGATGTTTTAATGATTGACTGTAATATTAAAACCAAATTTTGTATTAAAACCTTAAATATACATAAAATATATAAATAATTTAAAATCAATCTTTTTGAAAGCATAATTAATTTAAATAAACAAAAATTTATAAAGAAAATGACAAAATAGGAACATGAAGAAAAATTTAATTAATAAAGAAGAAAGATAAATTAAGAAATAATTGCTATGCTTCCCAATTTCTAATTTCATTAAATTGTAATATGGATAGTTGCATCAAATTACATCTGAAAATACCGTTGAAGGGTGCCCCGGTAGACTAGTCAGTAGTGTGCTGGTCTGCTAGTTTGGGGGGTTGCAGGTTTATTTTATGCCAGGGACTCTTAAATTTTCTGCTTATCTTTCTCTTTTCTAATCTATTCTTACTTTTCAATTCAGGTATCACAAAGGGATCAATATAATGGACCCAAGTGAGCTGCACAACAGCTGCCTGTTCTCTTACCTACCCTACCGATGAAGAGTGCTGATGATGAAATCGCAGAATTACATTTCACTCGGCTAATATAGAAATAATTTTTCAGTATTCCTTAATGGTTGCAATTTAATTTAAAAATGTTTAAAGAAGTTTAATAATAGAAAAATTTAATTGAGCCAGAATAAAATGATTTACAATAAATTTAAATAAATAAAGTTTTTGTAAATTTCAGTTATCAATAAATTCTATTCGAGAATTATTTTCAATTAACTTTTAGTAGATTATTTCAATTATCGAAAAATATTCTATAGAAATTAATGTCTTTAACAAAATTCTGTAAAAATTTCAAACAGTGGTGCATTACAACGCCAATACGTATGAGCAATAATAATTTAAAGAATATCATCCCCTTTTCTAAACTCATTACAAACATTTTTTTTTACATAAGTTAATATGCACATACCTACCTACCTACCGTACATAAGTACATATGCAGTACTTACATGCACAATTTTTATAATTCCATAAAGTAAAAAATCAAATATGAAAATTGAGATTAAAACATTTACAGGCTTACACGCACACAAAAGAGCATTAAGAGGAAAAAAAATATTTATATAAATTTGAAACCTCAACAGAAAACGTGTTGACAGCTCAGTTCATAATTGTATTTAAGTTAAAAAAAAGAACATATAAACACACACACAACAACAACCACAAAGAAGATTTTTACACAAACTTATGTATTTGGCTTCTTTTTCCACAGTTTTTGCTTTAATGCGTTTGTTCTACTAAAAATGTTTTATGTAAAATTTTGCTCAACTTAAATATGTATGTTATGTGTAAATGCATTAACTAAAAATATAAAGAAAAAAAATCTAGTCTGAACCTCAAACACACATGGTTGTTTTGAGCAAATTGAAGAATGTAGAAAAATATTTACATCGAACCGCAAAAAACCCGGGTTTGAAATTCTTGGATAAATCCGACTGTTGGCAAACACTTTCAAATAGCTTTTTGAATAGCTTCCAATAAAATTGCAATCTCTTGTTGAGTTTGACAACAAACGTCATGGAATTATGCCCCCAATTCATGGCCTCTAAAAAGTTTTTTGTCTTCCATGTAATAATCACTTCTTTTGAACCACATATCGATGGTCACAAGTAGAAAGGCAAGAAAACAAACGAAGCAACGCCAGGGTGAGTCTATATGTCTATTTGGCAGTCTACTTGGTAGTGCCAAGACAAAAAACATATCGGTGGTCATAAGTAGAAAGGTCTTAACTCGTACTTTGTACGAAATTAAGTTTTTCAGTGATTTCAATACATTTCACACAAATACACCTCTACACAAAAATTTAACGCAATTTTATCAAAAATAGTAGTTTTATAAGCAATTTTTCCAAACGATATTACATTATGATAATACAGTTCCTGTACACACATGTAGGGGGAATATCGAAGCAGACCACTACTATCACGGGTCCCTTTTTTACCTTCTCCTAAAAAGTTACAATTATTTGAGTTAGAACTTTTCTACTTGTGACCAACGATATGTTCATCATATCTTACACGTTGAAACCAACTCACCATAAACTATGTTGAACAATCGGTATTTTGGTTTTTAATTAAATAACAAAGCAAAACTTCTAGCTTTCAATGCTCAATATCTAAGTGAGAGTAAATGACCGGGATTGCCTTTGGGATTGGGCAATCTCAGTGCTGCAATCTGGAACTATTGGACCACTATTTCCTATTGTAAACTTGAACATTTTTGACAACATACCTACCTAGAACGTTTTGATGTGCGAACGATATTTGTGTTGTTAACAGTAACTTGAAAAACTCATGGCTGCCAAAAAAAATGTAATTAAATCGTAAAAATTTTCGTGCTATTATTTTTAAATGGATAAAATCAACTACAGTGCATCGATGAATTCACTTCGAATTTTAAGCGATGTAGCGCTATCAAAGATTGTACTTATCGATGGTTTAATAAACTTAATCGTTTACGTACTTTGCTCAACGACGAGTTTCCTTAAGATCGTCTAAAATTGGTTGATGTTCCGAAAAACATTGATGCTGTGCATGAAATAATTCTGCAACATCGTCATGTAACTTATCGTGAGATTGAGGCAACCTCAGTTATTTATTGGGACCAGTATACATCCAATATCGATCGAAGAAAGGCTCGTGTCAATTGGTCGCAAGAAAAGCTTACGATCGCGGTGCTTCAAAATAGAGCTGCTCGATGTTAATCGATGCATCGTAAACATCGATGATTTGGTTTCGATACATCCTTTAAATGTCGATGTATCGTATCATACGATGTTAATCGATACATCGATGTTATTTATTCGCTGTATCGAAAAGCTGAATTTTAAAATTACGGATCCGGCGGCAAAAAAATACGTTATATTCATAAAGCAACAGCCACATGTGCCACATTTTTGGATCTACGGTTTAAAAAATACATTTTGAAGATCTACTTGCATGTTCGAAAGCCGTAACAAGAGATATGGCAGACGAAAAATCTGGTGGCGACTCGATATTTCAGACAAGCCGATAGACGAATTTAGTCTCCGGAGTGATCACAAGTTCATAGAAATTGGAAAACAAATATGACTGAAGGGAACTTTTCTGATAATCTCTCAGTTTATTTGCGAAGACCGGTAAGTCGGTTTAATGAAAATCCTTTAGAATTTCCGACTACAAAATTCAATTCTTCAGTTTATACAATATAGTGGCGTATTTTACACAATTAGGGCCTTAATAATGTAATAACAGTGAGTTTAATTAAAAAAATGCATCATAAAATAAACAATTCATATTCAATATGTTAAAATCGACTTTTATTCAATTAATTTCTTTTAGTTCCAGTTACAGAAGGTTTACATGATGAATTGTATGACGTCATTTTTTGTTTGGTAGCAAGCGGTATAGAGAAGAAAGGGGGGTAGAAAAATAGACATGGTTTCTGTTTTCATGGTTTTTTTTGATACTTCGCTTTACAATTTTTTCTCTTCTTTCTGTTACGTTTTATTTTTATATTCTCATCAACTGGATTGTGCTTTTTGACTGATAATTAGACGTCAAAAAAAAACCATCGTATAAATTTGAGTAGTTTTTGGTAACAACTTCAAAATGGAATTAAAAAAATTAAACGTCATAAAACTCATCATGTAAATTGTGTGTTAGAATATATACGATGCATAGCAAACATCGATGTTTTTTTAATTGAAGCATCGAATAATATCGATGTGAATTAATGATGAATCGAATGACAATAGACATCGATGATTTTTTTACATGAGCAGCTCTACTTCAAAATATGAACCCGAAAGTAAATAGCAGTTGAAAAAATGGGTCTTCCTACAAAAGTCATTCGGGCTCGAAGCACTTCGCAACAAAAAGTGTTTTTTTTTTTTTTGGAAAGCTGGATCTGTCTTAATAGTACTATTAGTGCAACGTAGAACGGTTACTTTTGAATGGTACACAATTATTTATTTGCCAGAAGAAGTCGGTTAAATAAGAAAACCCAACCGCTAAGGACGGGTTATAAAGTCATCTGCCGTATAGTACTGCGTACCCTTTAAAAAGACAAAGCTTATACCTATATTATTAGACAAATCGATTTCTTTTACGCTCACATAACACGAATTATTAAAAATTAGTATGAGAAATATTTAAAAGGACAAACTGTTTCTCAACTGTCAAACGTTTAAATGTATTTTTATTCGTTAAACTTGTTTTTAAGCGCAAAACGTTCACAAATAAAATTTTTATGTTTAACGGTTGTATTCGACTAGTGAACGACCACTAGTTAAGATTATTATCTGTAGTATTATCTACTATTCCTAAAGAAATATGTAACTTCATATCGATATTGTAGATAAATTAACGAATAAAATTGCCAAAAAAAATCTAAAGAAACTCTGTGTGAATTGAATGTTCATGATGTATAAAAATTAATTTTTAGTGCGCTCCTAAATTCGAAGTAAGTTGTTTTTAGTAATGCTCAACATATATTTTTTTTTACATTTAATGTAGATATTAATATCATTCAATCGTGACAAATTATTTTATATTCATCTAATGAGCACCCGTTCTATGCACTTATTAGAATAAAAAGCAGTTTATTAAATATATTATCTCAAAAACACATGGGTTTGATTCTTTGCAGATTTCCAGATTTTGACGGCCAACATCCCTAAATAAATTAGCACTAAGATCCATAAAGTTACGATAAACTTTTGACACTAATTATGATAGTACGAATTTGAATATCACCCCATACTAAAACTGTAAATTTAGAGCTGGTCAATGTTAGGTCTGTGAGTGGTTTAATGAGGCCATTATCGCTAACGACAGGCGGTATAGCCACATAGCAAACACCTTTGGTGATTCTGCAGTGTGATATATATTTCGCGTTTTCTGCAGTTGTATATTTCAATAGGCCATAATAGACGCATCATTATCTTCAAAGCAATCATACTTTGTTAGCGCCTTATAAAATATTATGAATTAAAAACGCAGTAATGCAAGTTGGATAAAACACAATTTCGCTCTACATTCTCTTTGAATTTACATTCTAGTTGAAGTAATGCAACCGGTTTTTCGAGCTAACCGGGTTTTAACTACAATGACTCTGATTTAAGCAAACAAACCAACAGTGAGCAAGTAAATATGTAAAGAAAAAAATATTTAGTGCACAAATGCAGCAACGTACGAACGCATATTAAGAACTTTGATACCTTAGGTCTGTGTACTGATTCTCACTACCACACTTAACTAAACTTAATGATTTGTATGTATAATGGTTACACCACCATCACCACCAGCAACAACTATAACTGAACAAACAAACAGAAAACAAGTAAATAAAGCCAACACATGTTGTTGGCTCAAAGCTCTTTTATTTATTTATTTTTTATTTTGTAAAGCAGCCAGCAAGCAAACAAAAACTTTAAAAAAAAACATATTAATGCCCATCAACTTTACAACAAAAGTAAAACTACTACAAGGGAAAGGAACAAAAACTGTGTAAAAAATTAATGAATTTGCAAAAAAAAAAAGCGAAACTGAATTACATTATGCATTTTAAGTTTATGTAATTCAAGCAACTAACACACGATACGTTCGTTACAACATAAACCTAAAAAAAACGCATACAAATGCACCCGATAAACATGGAGGAACAAACAGCAATTGGGCTGTGAACAAAGAAAAAAAATATAAGTTTTTTATATCCACTGATTTGTGTAACTGACGATGAACAACGAGAACGACAAACACTACACTACTGAACTACTAAACATATGCAACAACACACATAAATATCGCTTCAGATCGAAAATATTAATACATACACACGTTTGCATACAACTTACAAGAGCATCGAACAAAAAAGTGCAAAAAATCTGTCAGAGCTGTAAAGAGTAATTTTCAGTTTGCTTCTGCTAAAAATATTTTGTTTTATTATTTTTATACCCTTCACACAGTGAAAAAGGGTATATACTATAGGTTTGTCATTCCGTGTGAAATTTCTACAATTTTCATTTCCGACCCCATAAAGTATATATTTTCTGAAAGCTTATGAATAGAAGAGTCGATTAAGCCCTGACCGTCTGTCCGTCTGACCGTCTGTCCGTGTGTATGTTGAAATCAACTTTTTGAAGCCCCCCGACATAGGTTGGACCCGGGTAAGGTATTAAAATATCAGAAATATTCGGGAGTAGATCGGTATTGAAAATCAGAAACATCGGTACATAAACCACTGAGATATGAGCAAAAACCCACGACCACCTCGATTTTCTTTTCATAAAAACAACATTACAACAACAACATACATACATACAAACGTGTATACTGGTTAGAGAAAACGTGGCATCGAATCCCAGCTGAGGCAAAAAAATTTTTTTTTAAATTTTTTTAAATTTTTTTTTTTAATTTTTTTTTTTTTTTTTTTTATTTTTTATTTAATATATTATATATATTTTTATTATTATTTTTTTTTATTTTTTTTTTTTTAATTTTTTTTTTATTTTTTTTTGTTTTATATATATTATATATGTATAAATTAATTTTTTTTTTTTTTATTTTTTTTTTAAATTTTTTTTTTTTAAATTTTTTTTTTATTTTTTATTTTTTTTTGTTTTTTTTAACATACATACGTGAATTTACTGTTATTGCATGACTACACGTTGTGAAGGGTATATAAGATTCGGCACGGCCGAATATAGCGCTTTTACTTGTTTTATATAGCATTACGAAGTATTCGCGGACCTTATAACGAAATAGTTGGGGCCAACAATTTTTTGTACTGTATTCATTAAAGAAAATTATAGTTCGCGATTATCACTAGTAATAGTAGCGTCCAAAGCGTCAATCATAGCTGACTTATTTTTGAAGACCTCAGACTTTACATATCCCCAGAGGAAATAGTCCAAAGATGTGATATCGCACAATGGCCAAATTACCAGAGCGAAACGTGAAATTAAGTGCTCATCAAAATGATTTCTCAAGAAGTTAATTTTTCACGCGTTGTGTGACTCGTAGTGCTGTCTTGTTGAAAACAGATTTCTCAAATACCACCTGCTTAAACTTCAGGAAGCACATAGTCCTCTAACATGGTGAAATAATGGTTACCATTGACGGTAACATTCTGATTTGCCTTATTTTTATTCCACCGGCCCATAAACCTCTTCATATCGTTAATAGAATGATAGCTCTTGGTACTCATCGCATGGCTTATCAGCCCAAATATGGCACTTTTGGTTATTCATTGAGCCCGAAAACAGGTTTGTACTGCTGACTGCTGATATATGGATCAATCAATTCTTTGATCAAAAATTGGTTCGACAATGGCTCCAGAATTATAATCACTCCAGTTGTATGGTCAAATTAATTGAGTGTTTGTTGAGTTTGTCAAATTAATTTTCAAAATTAAATTTCACAATTTGCAAGCTGTCAAATCAAACCAAAAAAACAATGCTGCCAATAAAAAGTTCTCGAAAAATAAAACGTAATTTACTACTTAAGCTTAAAATGTTTTTTAGAACAATGGTGGATACAAGGGGAGAGAAGAATAAATACTTTCAAACACAAAAACCCCATTTATTGGCTTTGATAAATATTAGTTACGGAAACTATAAATTAAGCAATTCATATATTTTTATAAAAACATTCCCCTAAAAGAGTAATAAGAGCCTTTAATGTGAGCCTCTGCATGCATATAACGTGACCTTTTAAGAGATTTGTTTAACAGACCACGCTAACTGATTTGACTCTGATGTCATACTATAATCTTCGACCATTCAAGCATACTTTTGTCAATACCACCAGAAAGTTAAGTTTTGGAATACTTTAGTATACATTAGACTACATACAGACGGAAGTGATAATAAAATTGCGACTACAGCGTATTGTGGAAACCGTGATCAAAAAGTTGAAAATCATACCTTTCGCTGATAAAAACAAGTAAAAGTGCTATATTCGGCCGTGCCGAATCTTATATACCCTTCACAACGTGTAGTCATGCAATAACAGTAGTTTGTGTCACCATTCATCCCATATGAAATACATACATACATATATAAAAACATCCCATTGTAAAATTATAAATTCTCGTATGTATGTTAAAAAAACAAAAAAAAAAACAAAAACAAAATTTATAAAAAATTAAAAAAAAAATTTAAAACAAAATTTAAAAAAAATTTAAAAAAAATTATTATATATAATATATAAAAAATAAAAAAAAAATAAAAAAAAAATTAAAAAAAAAAAATTTAAAAAAAAATATTAATAAAAATATAAATAATATATTAAATAAAAAATAAAAAAAAATAAAAATTAAAAAAAAATTTTAAAAATATTAAAAAAAAATTTTTTTTTGGCTTAGCTGGGATTCGATGCCACGTTTTCTCTAACCAGTATACACGTTTGTATGTATGTATGTTGTTGTTGTAATGTTGTTTTTGTGAAAAAAAAATCGAGGTGGTCGTGGGTTTTTGCTCATATCTCAGTTGTTTATGTACCGATGTTTCTGATTTTCAATACCGATCTACTCCCGAATATTTCTGATATTTTAATACCTTACCCGGGTCCAACCTATGTCGGGGCGATTCAAAAAGTTGATTTCAACATACACACGGACAGACGGACAGACTGACAAAGCTTAATCGACTCCCCTATTCATAAGCTTTCAGAAAATATTTACTTTATGGGGTCGGAAATGAAAATTGTAGAAATTTCACACGGAATGACAAACCTATATACATATACCCTTTTTCACTGTGTGAAGGGTATAAAAATTCTTAAATGTAATTCTATTTAAAACGTTTTATTTTAAATTGAAATCATCTCTGAATAAATCTACTGATAGTAGAAAAAATCTTTTAAGGCTTATGTGTTTGAAGGATACATAGAGATCTTAAGTTAAACCATGTATTAAAACAAAAAGTGTATATTTCTTCTAAGTTTAAATTAGCTGGATTAATAATACTACTCTATTGGACTCATATGACCACGGCTTCAACGGCTCCGTTTAAATATTCTCTCTAAAAAAGACCTGGTGTCGGTCTCTTTTGCTATCCACGAGAGCCCCTAAAGTCTCCGCTTTATATTAGGAGCGAATGGGGGTTAATCTGGTTTTTACTGATTTTTAAAGTTTTTTTGTAGAGACCATAATAAATGTCCGAGGTCGAAGCAGTTAGTCACAAAGTTGCTGACATTTAAAGATTTACATTATACGAGAGTGAAAAAGATGATGGTATAAATCCTTATACTATGCCTTAAAAAACTATAAATTTGTTTGAAAAACAAAAAATCGTTCAATCAAATATTAATTACAATTTCGTATTTTACAAGAATATGGCTTCCTTGACATTTTGTAGTTGAAAAATATTAGTGCTTGAATATATAACATATACTTTATCGTCTTTCCAACCACAATCGAATAAATTCCTTCAAATGCCTGTTGTCAACCATATGATGGTGTTAAAATATAATACACAAAATAAAAAAAGGCAGCTAAACATAAGACATGAGTAGAGCACACCACAATCTGTACATTGTGGTAAAGCCCGCACCCATGTTTGTTTTACTCATCTTTTTATTCTACAATATTTAGATGCACATCTTCATCATCGCCATCAAGCCTCTTAATTCAAGTTACTAACTAAACTGAGCCAACAGAAAAAACTTGCACCGTCAACGACCGACATAAAGTAAAAAAAATTTAAAAGTCCTTGAAATGCAGTAAATGCAGCGTGACGCATTTTTATTAAATTTTTTTTTTTTTGTTAAATGTAATTTTTTTAACTTCAAGAACCCGAATATGATGTAAAATTTACACCAGAGACCAGTTTAATGCAGTCTTTTGTTTCTTTTTGTTTTCTTCTTTATGCTTTTGGTTCCAGCTCACTTTATTCCTGTTTGAAAATATACTTCGAATTTTTATACCAAAAAAAACACAAGAACAGGCAAAGCAACGCAAGACTCGATCGAGAAGTTGGTTAATAGTGTTTCTTCTAGTCTCTTGCTGGCTTAGCAACAAGATGACGATGACAGCGAGTATAAAATAACAACACAACCACAGTCTGGTCTATGTTTGGAGACAACATTTAGAGGCAACAACAGTGCAGCAAGTGTTTGTTGCACTTAAAACAGCCATTTGAAAGTTCTCTGTCTATTTTGAAGCGGAAAAAATAACAACAAAAACTTTTAATAAATTAAGAGAATGTCAAACTGTACCTGATGTTATAATAAACTAGATACATACACGCATACATACATAAATATATGCAGCAAAAGTTAATTAAAAAAACACACAACCAACGTTTTACATTCCCTAGTTTGAAGAGTACTTTTAAGTGGAGTCTTGGATTCATAATTATAATAAACATTTTTTTAAAGCCAATTAAAAAAATTGTTTTATACTTCTGTCAATAATGTCATTAAATAAGATATCAACAACTAGCAAGTACTTTGTGACGTTTTTTGTTTGCAATTCGAAAATATTTTTTAAAACCAATTTTAAATTTTAAAGAAGTATGATGAACTAACGTGACTGACTCCAAAGACTGTATCATCATCACACAGCCCAAACGTAAACAACTAAAAATATGAAATTTGTTTAAGGGGGTAAAAAGGGTAAAAACTGGTAATTCGGCAAACTTATATCTGGTAAACCAAAAATGATACAGATTAACATGAAAAGATATTGTAATCTACTCAAAAAAGTTGACAGGTGTTCGGTTTTTTTTAGAATTTTCAACCCCTAAGGGTGAAAAACGGGTAAAAACTTCAATTTAGTACTTTTTTAGGAACCCATTATATTTTCCAAAGACAAAATTTTCAATTGTATTAGTTAACCCGTAAAAAAAATTAACAAGACTACGACACTTTTTACAAATTATCCCTTTATTTGGTACTTAAAAAAATGTTTTTCCTATATTATTCAATAGGACATTAATTGATAATTATCATCGCCAAATACAATATGTGACAGCGCATAGAGAAAGGGACCTAAGGGTAAAAAAAAACAATTTTCAAATTTTTTTCTTCTTTTTTTTTGATGTGGACAACATCTGAGCATCGAATGAGACCGATCCCATGACCCAAATGTGTTCCCTCCCAGAGATATGCGCGTTTTATAAAAGTGAAGTCGACGAATCTAAGCGCAAATAGAAAAGTAAAATTTTTTAATTTTGATTTTTTCCTCTACTAAATTAACAAAATAACTTGATTTTACGAATTTACAAAAAATTTATTTTTTTCCTTATGAACAATTTAAAACAATAATCATTTAATCTTTAAAATGGCTCTACTGAACAAAACCTGTTTTTACCTTTAGGTCCCTTTCTCTATGCGCTGTCACATATGAACAATAAATTAGGTTAAATATTTGGAAACTTTTAGGGGGACAAAAAAGGTATCGAAAAGGAGAAAATATCTGAAATTATATATAATTCCTAATTCGGATAAAATTTGTAGCACGTATTTCATTAGACACAAGAAATTTATTAAAACTTGAAACACATTTATAACAGAGTAGAAAGAAATAAAAATTAGAAAACAGTTTAGAACATATTTATTTATATTCCAAAATGAGTAGATTTTAGACTTTAAATCATGGCTATTAAAATATTTTTTTGTTAAATAGATATTTTAACATTATAAGCTTGGAATTTGAGAACCCAAAAAGCGATTTTTTTTCTCTTTCTAATTGTACTTTTTGTAATTTCTAAGTCTATGAAGGAGAATTTTAAAATTAGAGACTATTGATCCGAGGTGAACTTGAAAATGTTATGTGCGACCAAAGAGTAAATTTTTTGCACTCTTATTGTACTTTTGTATTTTTTATGCTTTTCTAAAGCAAGAATTTAAAAACTAGTAACTATTGATCCGAGCAGAAATTGAAAATGTTATAGGCGACTAAAAAGTTACTTAATGGCTCTTTTTCGTATTTTTTGTTTTGGTGTATAAATAGAAATCTGAAATTAGGTACTATTAATCCAAGCTGAGTTCGAAAATTATAGAGAAGGACAAAAAATATTTCTTTTCTTATTTTTTTGTTTTTTTCTGAATTTATGAATCTAAAATTATGAAACTTAGATGGATTGATCTAGGATTATACATACAGAAGATATGTCCCCTATATTTCCTAGTATTTTTTTTTAATTTTTATACTAATAAAAGCATGATGGAAAAACGGTTATTCGAACCGGTTTTACGTGTGAAAAACCGAAATCCGGTTTTTAAAAAATTTGGGTTTTTTGAATTATTCAAAACCCGCATATTCATTTTGTCATCCGTTTGTAAAACATCGAAATATCCATCTTAGACCCCATAAAGTATATATTTTCTGAGTCCTGGTATTAGTTTAGGACGATCTAGCTATGTCCATCCGTCCGGGGGCTCAAATTTTGCCCGAATATTTCTTATAAACAAGGTTTCTCTGGTATTAAAATGGGCTAAATCGGAATGTTAGGAAGAGAGTTATAGCTCGTAACACAAGAGTAGGCCAAAAAAAAACCGTGTCCTTCCAACATCGAACAAAATGGAATTGTATGCAAACGCATTAATATGTCATGAAACTTATAATATATATTCCCTGAGCAAAAACAATATTTTTCCCTGAAAATTGCTTAAATCTATGCCCACTTTAACACCTACTTCCCATATAACGGTTTATCTTATATACATATAATTTCTCTATGGACAAAGTTTTTGGAGTAATAAAGGACTATATTGAAATATTTCAGTGTTATTTATTAGCAGAAACTATATTGACACGCCTACTTTAACGCCCACATTTATTGAAAGATTAATTTTATAAAAATCATTTTACTAGCATATAGAAGTTATATAAAGAAAGTGATACATATTTTAGTATAAAGAGATTATTCCATAATGATTAACAAAATAATAAATATTGTGCTATAAAAGTACACGAAATTGGTGGTGGGTATAAAAGATTTTGCACAGCCGAATATAGTGCTCTTTCTTATTTATATTCTGAATGTTTGATTACACTATTTAAGGAGCATTTTCTTAAAAAAAAAACCATGCCACTACTCCACTTTCTGTGCATGCGTTTACTTTTCTCCTTTTTCGATCCCTAGATGCATCAATTTTGTTTCTTGACATTTCTGTCAAAATGAAGATGCAACTCGTTACAATAAGTTACTTTTTGGTGAATCTTAATATCCGGCTATAGACCTAAACTGGATGACTTTAATTACTGATTCAGCTATTTTGAGCATGGTAACTATCGAGTTAATGAAATCAATGGCAAGTCAATGTTCTTGAATTAAGTGTCACAATTTTGCCCGCAGCATCTATATTTTCCTTGGTACGCACGATAGTTGACATATTAATTTATACCCAATTTTGCCTATTTTTTTCAAATTTGGAATTTTTTTATTATAAAAAGTCGACCACAATTCTGTTATTAAAAAAATTAAAACTTCATATCAAAAAATCTTAATTATTTAGTTGATGATAAAAATCATATGAATAAATATTTTTTAAAAATTTTCTTCAAGAATTCCGAAATTAATATTTTTCTCCAAAGCGACAGCGCCGATCGCTAGTTGCTAGTAATATGGAACAAACATAATATTTAGGAGCATATTTTTAAAACTTACCCAATTATATATGTACATACATCTCGTACATATGTATGTATATCTTATATTTTTTTTATAATTATTTTTTTAATACAGCTAAACAAAGGTGATATTATGTTTTAATTCACTTAATATTCGTAACCCTAAGCACGGTTTTATATTGATATTTCCGTCATGTATAAATGATGGTTAAATGATAAAACTTTGTATGTATTAAAAAGTTGAATGCAGTGCATATAAAAGTCTTAAAACAAGCTGCATTTTCAACACTTAAACCAGAATTTATCGAATGTATGGAAAATAAAAACAAGAATTTCAACGATGGCTAAACAACTAAACCAAGACATGATTTTTAAATACAGTAGTTAAATGCTTTAAACTCAAGTGCTAAACTAAAGGAAGAAACTGAAAAAAGTAGGCCAAGCTAAAATTGATTTAATGTTGTTTTGGTGGCAGCGGCAGCAGCACACAACAACAGATCATCAGGGATGTGTAGATGCGGAAAAAAAATTAAATAAAATGAGTCGTGAAAGTGCTAAATAGTGTTTACTTATGTATTGCGCTATGTGTGTGTTTTTATACGTTTGTACAAGTGTGTGTAATTGCAAAAAAATCTTAAATAAACGAAAGAGAAACCAAAAGAGAAAAGGTTAAAACTAAGAAAACGATGTTATTAAAATTTATGTATTTCCTTTGATTTTAACAAAACTAAAAAGTTTTAGTTATAATCTAGATATCTGAACAATGCAAATGGAAACGAAAAGTATAAGAAAAATTAAGATTTAAAAAAAATAACTTGTTGTATTCTTTTGAAGTATTTTTTAGGAGATAAATGTGCCTCAAGTGAAATTCATTTGTGATGCACTTCACTACTATGTAGTGCAACATACAGTAGCATACAATTTAATAGCAGTTAGGATTTTATTTTAAATCATTATTGGCAAAACTCAAGGAACAGTTCTCTTTCTCTAGGTTGAAATATGAAAAGAATTGTTATATTACAAGGTGAGCCAAATATCCCCATTAGTTTTTAAGCCCGAAACCTTCGTTTATATTTTTTTGTATTTTTTTTAAATCGTATAAACAAGTGGAGAATAAAAAATAAAGGGATTCCTAATTAAACAAAGCACCTATAAGATAATTTTAACGCAAAGAGCATATCGCCGTCATTTTAATGTCAGGATTTGGCTCCCTGAAGCAACGAGTATTACCGAATTTCGTAAATTTTATAAATAAATTTCCACGATTTCTAAACGTAGTTCTGGCGATTTGCCAATGTACATGGAAATAGTGACAACTCTATTTTGTTTTTTTTTTTATTTCCGATGTCATATTTGATTTTCAATTTTAGCATATTCTACTAGTTAAGCCCTTTCATTTGAGGCGATATTTTGGACTTAAATTTTTTCATTAATTGTTGTATTACTTTGACTGGTCTAGCTCTTTCATATGATATCAACATTGTGGGGGTTAAAGGGGGTAATTATTATATTTTAACCATATATCCTAGCCTTTTGATTTTTATGGGACAAATATCGGAAAAACAGATTCATATTTATTTACTTGAAGAGTTATGGGGCGATTGTTTTAGATTTCAAAAGCGAAAGCGAGGTGCAAATTCTGGGGGCTTTTAAAAGTTGATTTCAACAAACGCACAAACAGACTGACATTGCCTAATCGACTCCCACAGATTTTAGAAAATATATACTTTATGGGGTCGAAAATGAATATTGTAGAAATTACAAACGGAATGACATACGCTTGGCACCAGGGGAGAAGGGTATGTTTAAAAAAAGTCAAATACCTATTATATCTATTAAAGGTTATATACGTTTAAAAAACACCCTATATGTTTGCATGTATGAGTACATATATAGTTCATAATTTAGCCAAAGGCTAGACCAATCATACTTTCTACTTTTTTTCATTTACATTGTCAAACAATTGCATCAAAACAAAAAAAAAAGATAAAAAAACGTAACTCTTGTCATCAAACAATTGCTGCAATGCAATAAAATATATAATTAAAGAAGTAGATATATATTAAAATGTGCCTTGTAGCAACTGTCACTCCTTCGTGCAACTCTTCTCAAACAGACTCTTCTTCTTATGTACTTTGTATTTTGAGTTTTCTTTTGGTGTCTTGATGCTTTTTCGTTCCTGCTTTTGAAGTTAGCTAGCAATTAACCTAAATGTTTTATACCAAAATATACGAAAAGCATACACATACATTTGCATACATGTGTATATATACAAATGTATGTTTGTTTGTTACAATACTATAACTATATAAAAAGCACCTTAGTTGAACATCTTCCTAAGTTTTTCTTTTTTATATTTTGCTTAAAAAAACATAATTTCAAAATTGTTATTTTAAAAAATTCAAAACTCTACAAAATAAATAAAGAGGAAATTTAAATGCAAACGCTACAATAAACAATTTTATTTAAGTGGAACAGTCGTGCCTACTTACAACATATTCAACAGTGGCAATTGTAACTTTGTAATTTTGTCCTCAAGCTAAAAAAAATATCACGTGTTTTTGTCACAATTGTCATTTATGTTGTTGCTGATAGTTTTATGTTGCATTCACGTTGTTTTCGTTATTTTTGTTGTTGCAATATTTAGTTAGAAATTAACTCATGCAGGCTCAATTAAAACTAATTGCTGCACTTGTTTTACATCACACATCCATCTAGAAAGTACATTGCAACAGACACGCATATCTGTAAGGTATGAGGGTATGTGCAAGTGTTTATTTCTTTGTTTAACAACAGTTCGTACTCGTTGTAAGGAATGACATGTGTAAGATATGTTTTAGGTGTTACATTTTTGAACAAGGATTATATTGTCGTACAGTTGTTAGACTTGGCAACTCTATTATTATATGTAACTACTATAGAGCAACGCTTGTAAGTTATGGAAATTTACTTTAAAGGCCATTTTTGACTTAACATGCGTACTGCATTTAGAGTAAAGAGCCAATAAAAAGATTTTTCCGAACCTATTTAAAACCAAAGACAGGAAGAACGATACTATTATTGGCGAGAGGTATAGAGTAATGATTACTAATGAAAGGGTGAGAAATTAAGAGCTTGTTTTTACACAACTTAGGCGTGACTAGTCGCATACTATTGTCTTGATTTAATTCTGTTTTAACATCTGACATAGCATCAACAGCACCATCAAATTTTCGTTTCCAATATTAACAAAAGTCTCATTGAACGTAGAGGACAGAATACTGTTTCTGTAACGGAGTATGGATTTTTGTCTTGTGTAGCATCTTTCTCCTGTTTTGAATCGCTTGACGAATTCTGCACCAAAAAAGCAACTCATTCAAAAATTAAAATCAGCAAACTAAAACATGGGCTTTCATTTAGTCAACGGGCTCAATAATGACCGGGTTTTCTCGCGCAGAATTTTGTATAGTGACGAGGCACATTTCTGTATACGTAAACAAAATTGCCGCATTTTGGTTTATATGCAAGCCAAAGAGATCCTCAAACTGCAGTTTTATTTTACAAAAAAAGGAACTATATGGTGTAGGTTGGTAGACTAAATAACCTTGAATGGAAAGTGTTATTGCACAATCATACCAGATCTATTGTTTCCTTAAATTAAAGCCCAAGATGCCGACGATATTTTATTTCAGCAAAATGGAGTTATCTCATAGCACGAAAAATAAAAAGCTTAACGCACCTGTCAACTGACGCCTAAATCCTGTGAATTTAAGGTATTTTTTTTTAAAGAATTATGTGAAGTCCAAAGTCGTTGTCGATAGGTCAGCTACAATCTGTCATTGTTGTAGGTTTAACTCACGAGATACCAGTAGCATTGCCAGAGAGGGACATAAAACTGTAATTTTTAAATGGACCACCTTAATCCTAACTAGTTTCAAAGGTAAATTCCATAGATTGTTTTTCTAGGACTAAAATAAAAAATAGTATTGAAATATTATTGGTTTGATATGTTAACTGAAAGCATATTTTTTTTTAAATTTAACTGTAATTTCTTAAAATGATTTAGTAGATTTTCTACTAAATTATTCTTAAGTTTAACACAAAGTCTCAAATGCTTGAAAATTTGCTTAAATTTTTACGTCCGAAAAGCGCTACAACCGATACTAACGACATTAAGTCATACTTTTAAAAAAGTCAGCCTTAAAAATTATATTATCTCTGTATATTATTTTAAAGTTTTAAATATCCAGAAATTAAAGTGCGAATTCATATTTGTTATACCGAGCTTCTACTGTACATGTTTAAATGGTTTAAAAGAAGACAAACGATAAAAAAAAAATTACGGAGAAAATTCATGTGTCGTCAATTGTAGCTCTACGTTATGCTGGTGATATGTTTATTTAAGCTTAAAATTTGTTATTAAGAAACACACTATACTGCAAACGCCATACGGCAAACCATACATAATGTTCGTTAAGGATTCCTTTTATTTGAAATAATAACAATTAAAATTGAAATGGTACACAACATTAATTAAAATGTTTCTTATAGTTTTCTTAATGCCCATATTAATTTGAACATAAAAATTTATAAAGAAGAATATATTAGAACACTTGGGCGTACCCTTATATGTGAAAGAAGTTTTAGATGAATATTTGTAAGTAAATCTAGGTTATAGCTAAATTTAATTTAGATTAATTTAAATGTTGAAATTTATGTACAAACAGATATTTATGTATTCCCAGGTACATATTTTAAGCACCACAAAACCAGGGGCCGAATTTCGGCATTCGGTATCGATCGAAATTTTAATCGAACGATCGAGTTTGCTGTGCTTTAGGTATAGAGATTCTAAAAAGAATTTTCAAATTTTGATCACGTTCGAATGCCGTAATTCGGCCCCTGTTTGTGTTTAGCGCAAGATAAACAGGAAAAATAATTGTAAATAAAACATGTACATATCTCTGAAAGCTCTTTATTATGATAGAAGGATCTACGACAACTATGTGTAAAACAAAATATCCGCCAAATGCTCGCCAAGGCTTCGGTGCAAATTCTGTCCAATGGTTGATATTGTTAATGACAATAAGACATAATTGAGGTTCAATGCCATTAATGTGCCGAATTATCTTATTATTTATCTCTTAAGTTGTTCTTGGCTTATCGACGTTTACTTTGTTTTAAATATCCTCAAAAAAAGAAATCCAACAATGTCAAACCACATTAAAAAGAGCAAAAGAACCATTGTTTTGTATGTATGTCAAGTGGCACCATTCTGTTCAGGTACTTATTCTTAACTTCTGGCCACAAGAAAACTGTTATCATTTCGCGATAGCGAACACCATTCACGGAAACTGCTTGGCCGAACTTATTATACCCTTCACACAGTGAAAAAGGGTATATATAGGTTTGTCATTCCGTGTGAAATTTCTACAATTTTGATTTCCGACCCCATAAAGTATATATTTTCTGAAAGCTTATGAATAGGGGAGTCGATTAAGCGCTGTCAGTCTGTCCGTCTGTCCGTCTGTCCGTCTGACCGTCTGTCCGTGTGTATGTTGAAATCAACTTTTTGAAGCCCCCCGACATCGCTTGGACTCGGGTGAGGTATTAAAATATCAGAAATATTCGGGAGTAGATCGCTATTGAAAATCAGAAACATCGGTACATAAACAACTGAGATATGAGCAAAAACCCACGACCACCTCGATTTTTTTTTCACAAAAGCAACATTACAACAACAACATACATACATACAAACCTGTATACTGGTTAGAGAAAACGTGGCATCGAATCCCAGCTGAGCCAAAAAAATTTTTTTTTTAATTTTTTTTTAATTTTTTTTTTTTATTTTTTTTTTATTTTTTTTTTTTTTATTTTTTATTTAATATATTATTTATATTTTTATTATTATTTTTTTTTTTAATTTTTTTTTTTATTTTTTTTTTTGTTTTGTATATATTATATACATAATAATTTAAAAAAAAATTTTTTTTTTTAAAAATTTTTTTTTTTTTTAATTTTTTTTTTTCTTAAAAATTTTTTTTTTTAATTTTTTTTTTTTTTGTTTTTTTTTAACATTCATACGTGAATTTATAATTTTACAATGGGACGTTTTTATATATGTATGTTTTTATATGTATGTACGTATTTCATATGGGATGAATGGTGACACAAACCACTGTTATTGCATGAATTCACGTTGTGAAGGGTATATAAGATTCGGCACGGCCGAATATAGCGCTCTTACTTGTTTTTAAATAAGTACGGCACGATAATACCACCAGCCAATAAACCACACCAAACACTCACTCTTTCTGGATGCATTGGATTTTCAACAATTACAGGTGATTTCTCATTTGCCCAAATGCGTTAATTTAAAGTTTTTATATTTCAATATTAATATTTCTTTAACTAACGAAGTTAACGAAGTGAGCGCATTTTTTAAAGACTTATTGAACAGCATTCTTAATGTTAAACTTGTTTGAAATTCTAATGAAAACTAAATTTTGTTTGTTGTGGCCAGCTTTGAAACTACGCTTATTAACTCAAATTTTTACTAGGGCGCTGAGCGACTCTAAAGGAAATCAGATACAACTCAGCTCTAATTCTGCAAAATTTATATTCAATTGTATGCCTGTTACCGAATTATTTCCGAAAACAAACAGTTAACAAACTTATATTTATTTATAAATATAAATTAACGACAGTTTCAATTGTTATCTAAACAATAATTTTTCTGTTGTCTATTGTATTGAAGAACAATTTTAACCTGATACCCGACTCAAAAAACATTTATTTAACTCTTGACTATGGCATTACTACCTTTGAGAGCGATGTTAGTAGTGATTATATTTTCACACTTTTTGTGGCAACGATGCCACCTGATTGTAACAGTTATCGATTTTTGCTAAAAATTATTTAGTGAATCGCAAATTCGATAGTCGGGTCGCTAAAAGTCAGAGATTTAATTTTGTTAAAGTATAAATAAAAATAGGTCATGGCGCTAATGGTAAATTTTGACTTCATTGTTGAAGTTCAGACTAAGCACTTGTAATCTGTGGGCATTAGGCGATAATCTCCCTGTATTTTGTAAGACATTTTTAAGTTTAACCCCAAAATTAACTAGAGAAACATGTATTGGTCAATTTCGAATAAGTTGGCCACGATATATTCAGAGCGAAATTTTTTAGTGTTTTCAAGTTGGACTTAACCCTTAAATGCATATCGTACCATATATGGTACATCTCTTTTACCGTACAATATTCCAACCATGTGAATATAAAAGCAATTTAGTACAGTTTGAAGCAATGCTAACAATATTACTCTTCATAAAAATACCGTTATAACTCTCTCACCATTTAATTTACCTAATAATAACATTCTAAAGTGGTCACATGTTTTTTTGCACATAATTTTAAAATCAAATTTCAGTAGTGAATAACGAAATAAAAAATTTATTTATTCGTCTGTAGGTAAGTGTTTGTGTATAAATTATAGGCTTATTTAAGTAATTATAATAAATCTTGCCCACATTTTGTACTTTAGAATAGTTTTTTCTCAATTTTTCTAGGTACCTTATATGGTACACCATGCACCAGCGCATGAATTTTTATTGTGTTAGATGTCAGTTATTTTTTACTATTATTTTTTATAGTTATTATTTATTAAGATATGGATGGCCTTATTATTGATGGAAAGACGTACAATGCAAATGAGGTTGCTGATATGCTTCATGATGGTGATGATGAAGTGTTGTGTGTACCTAAAAATGGCAAGAATGCATGATGTACCATATATGGTACGAATAAAAACTGTCTATTTTTCCGATTTTCCGAAAAAAGTGTACATTTCTCAAAAAATGATGACTTCGTGATTAGCGACCTGTTTTACATTAAAGTAGGTTAGTATCCATGCAAGGAGCTGACCTCATGCATTTAAGGGTTAAACCATTAAAGAATTATATAGCACAACAATAGTATTGCTAGTTCCGCTGATAGTACTGCATGCCTTAGACGTGTATTCTGTAACCATTAAATTGGTACAAATTTTTTTGGGTTTGCAAAAGCATCCATTTGTGGTGGTAGGGTTGGCAAAATCTTAAACAAAGTTAATTTTATATGTATAATATAATTTCAGCAAAAACACTTCGGGGAGGGGCATTGTACCCCTTAAGATGGTCTAGTTTCGCCAATATCTGTAACTGTAATATCAAAACTAAATTGGAATGACCAGAACAAATGCAGATAATAAACGTTTCTTGTAAACATTTTAGTCAACAACAAAAAAATTATGTTCACACATTAATTACAGATCAAAATAATTTTCCAACCAACTTACTGCATTAATGTGCAGATATTTATTTTATTTATCACTTCCAGTTGTTTCAGTCTTTGTTATTGCACAATAGAAACATACAGGAATAGTAATCAATAATAAAGCAAATATTAAGTTATTTCCCTGAAGTGCAGTAAAGGTTACCCTGGCTTATTTGCTAGATTTTACTTACAAGTGTACAAATAAACATACATACATATTAAACGTGTTTATCATACAAGTGTTAGTGTACAGTTTGCACCAAACAGTCGAACCGAAAATATCATTATGATTTTATTTAAATATTAAATAAGTACACGCAAAGAAAAAATATGGTTGTGGTAACCATAATCGAAGAGCAACATACTATGATTGAATTGTATGATTATGTTTAAAATAATAATGGTTACCAGTTATCATTATTATGTTTAATTAAAATATCATTCAATAATCATATATATGACTACAATTGAAATCGACAATCTTTGCTTTTTTACGGCAAATTACTGTCTTTTGCTGTAACATACACATATTGATTGTACTTACCAATTTAATTGCAATTTTTTTATCAATATTTTTTTACATTTTCACGTTTATTTGTAAATTTTCTTCAATTTTTAAAAATTTTTGTTCCTTTTTTTGACATTTCAAACTTTTAAAATAATAAAAATTTATTCAGCAAGAAGAAGAACAATTGAAATCAAATTATTATTAAAAAAAATCATAGCTTGATTATTTTGTAATCATACTGTTGTCTCACTTATTATTCAATGATTATTTTTAATTTTTAATGATTTTGAATAAAATGTTATTTTTTGTCAAATTAATTTTTTTAAATCATACTATTTTTAAATGATAACCATTTTGAAATTTTTACGAAAAGTAATCATTAAATGATACAATTCAAACAAATGCTTGATTTTAGTGACAAAATATATGATGAAATGAAACAAAAATAACTATTACTTGTTTTCGACAACCAAATATTGTTTTACAAAAAATAATATGACCGTCGTGATCATGTCGTAACCATGGTTTTTCTTTGCGTGTACTAACACCAAGAAAAAAATCAAGTACTTTTACTAAAGATCCTTCCACTTTTAACTCTTGACGTATAAAAAGTAAAACAACAATAAAATTGTAAAAAGCCTGGATGAAGAACAAAATAAAAAACATAGATATAAATGTTGGAGTCTTTTTTAAATACATATTGGTGTGTGGCTGTGTGAAGTCTGTAAGCAAGCTGGTGTTTGAGAGTGTTTGTACGAATATAAGTGTAGCTGCAACCGGAAACCGCCATTAAAATGCACATACATACATAAAAGAATGAGAAAGTACTTGTATGTAGTTTGTATGTTTCTATTCTAAATGCAGTCACAAAAAGAAAAAAATACGCTTTTATGCATGAGTGTTTTCTTTTTTAACAAACACCACTCGTACACAAACATAGAGATAAACATGCACTCTTAGACAGTCAGACCATTGTTATTTATGTATTTTTTACTTTTTGTTTCTATTATTTTATTTTTGTAAGATAGCAAGGACTGCTGTTTTTTTTTGTGTTGTTGTTGTCTTGATTTGAAAAGGGAGCACAGCTTTTCCATTTGTTTTAACAAGTTTATTTGTAAATTTTTTGTATTCCCGGTTATTTTAATACTTTTTACTTTTTAAATAGATGTAGTAGGTGTCAACTAATTAAAAATTATAGAAATTGTTTAAGCATATCAAACAACTCTGTTTTTTAATAGATTGTAACAATTTTCAGTTAAATTTCTTATGGAAAATTTTTAATTAAATTTTTTATAGAAAATTTAAACTAAATTTTTTATAGAAAATTTAAAATAATTTTTTTTTTGACAATTTTCACTTAAATTTTGTATTGTCAATTTTCAATTAAATAATAAGTAAAATTTTTTATAGAAAATTTTAATTAAAATTTGCAATTAAATTTTTTATAGAAAATTTTCAACTAAATAATTTCTAAAAAATTTAATATTAAATTTTTTGTAGAAAATTTTCAATAAAATTTTTTGTAGAAAATTTTCAATTAAATATTTTGTAGAAAATTTTCAATTAAATTTTTTGTAGAAAATTTTCAATTAAATTTTTTGTAGAAAATCTTCAATTAAATTTTTATTTAAAATTCTAATTTCAATTTTTTTTAGAAAATTTAAAATTAAAATTTTAAAGAAAATTTTCAATTAATTTTTTTTAGAAAATTTTTAATTTAATTTTTATAGAAAAACTAGCCAAACCCGGCGCGCGTTGCTACGCCCCTTAATGAATCGAAATGCATTCTGAATTTTAATTTAATATCAAGTGAAAAAACCTAAAAATTATAATTTTTTTATGGGCGTGGCATTGCCCACTTTTCTAGTCACGAAATTGTAAAGTCATAACAGCTCAATATGTGTGCAAAGTTTCAGAAGAATCGGACCAGTGCAAGTACCTCAAAATTAAAATTGTTTTTATGGGCGTGGCCCTGCCCACTTTTCTTATCACGAAATTGTAAAGTCATAATAGCTCAATATGTGTGCAAAGTTTCAGAATAATCGGTCCAGTGCAAGTACTTCAAAATGATACCTTTTTTTTATGGGCGTGGCACTGCCCACTTTTCTAATCACGAAATTATTTAGTCATGACAGCTCAATATGTGTGCAAAGTTTCAGAAAAATCAGTCTGGTGCAAGTACCTCAAAATTATAGCCTTTTTTTATGGGCGTGGCCCCGCCCACTTTTTTAATCACAAAATTATAAAGTCACGACAGCTTAATATGTGTGCAAAGTTTCAGAAAAATCGGTACAGTGCAAGTACCTCAAAATTAAAACTTTTTTAGGGGCGTGGCCCCGCCCACTTTTTTTATCACGAAATTATTTAGTCATGACAGCTCGATATGTGTGCAAAGTTTCAGAAAAATCCGTCAAGTGCAAGTAGCTAAAACTGATAACTAATTTTTTATGGGCGTGGCCCCGCCCACTTTTTTTCATCCATAAACACTCCCCGGTATGTGTACAACAACTTACCAAAGTTTGAGCCCGATCGGTTTTACAGTTTCAGAGTCTATAGCTAACACACACACACACACACACACACACACACACACACACACACACACACAGAGTTTCACTTTTATATATATAGATTTCAATTTAATTGTTTATTAACAATTTTCAATGACATTTTTTATTGACAATTTTTAATTAATTAATTAATTTTTATAGAAATTTTTTTATTAATTTTTCTTTTTTAAATTTTAAATTAGATTTTTTATATACATAAATTTTTTAACAAATTTTTTTTGTACAAAATTTGTAATTAAATTCTTTTTAGAAAATTTTCAATTAAATTTTTTTTAGAAAATTTTCAATTAAGTTTTTTAAAGAAAATTTAAAATTAATTTTTTTATAGAAAAATGTTTTAAGAAAATTTTATAGAAAATTTAAATTTTTTATAGAAAAATATCAATTAAATTCTTTATAATTAAATCACCAATCATTAAATCGGCAATCAATAAATTTGAACCTGCTAGTCATAAGATTTTAAATTTACCTAAAAGCTGAAAAATCCATTTTTGGTTTTAAATTTTAGGAAAAATACCAATGCAGTTTTTATTTTTGTTTTTATATTTCATGTTCAAACCTATTTGTAGGTTTTTTAGGAGTAATTTTTTAGACTACCGCTTGTAATTTGGTGCCAAAAGCATGTCTTAAAATTAGATAGGAGCTCCGAGAACCCAATATGAATAAATAATTATCGTTTTATTCTAGGATATTCCACAGGATTTATACCACATACAGGTCTGTGCAACATGTGGGGCTTTCGAAAGCTGAATGCTATCAACACACGGACAGACCGAAGGACGGACATCACTCAATCGATTTCCCTATTCATGGGCTTTCTGAAAATATATAGGTTGTGGGGTTGGAAATAAATATTGTCGAAATTACAAACGGGATGAAACAGGTATATATGTGTAGCCTTGGCAACACAAGCGAAGTGTATAAAAATTAAAACATTTTTCTCTTTTTTATTTACAACAAAATTATAAACTAATCAGACGAAAATTTCATATTCTTCTGATTTTCAATATACAATCAATGTAAATAAAAATATTTAATTCCTTATTTATGTGGCCGGCAGTGTAAATATGTGCACATGGATATTAACTTGCTTTCATTTTTATACCCTTTACCTGTGGTGCACAAGGGTAGATATAGCTTTGTCATTCCGTTTGTAATTTCTACAATTTTCATTTCCGACCCCATAAAGTATATATTTTCTGAACGCTTATTAATAGAGGAGTCTAATATATATTCTAAAAATTTACAAACGAAAATCAATTTTTTTCAGCTTCTAGACAACCGATAGAGTCAATATTGGTATCATCTGAAAGGACTTGACTAGAACAATAAAAGCACCATAAAAAACTTTAAATTTATGTTGGCCGCCATTACAAAATGGCGGACAATAAATTTATATATGAGCCAAATCTGGTATTTTAAAATGTAACTGATTGAACCCCCTCAATATTGGTATCAAATTAAAGGGCTTGACCAGTAGAATACAGTAAATTATTCTAAAATGTAAAATGGCGGATACAATTTTTTTAACCCCATCAATATGGGTATAAAATTAAAGGGCTTGACTAGTTAAATACACTTAACTACCTAAAAATTCAAAATCGAGGATGGCGTCGAAAATAATAATAAAAAAGGGAAATAACATGAAATATAGGTTAAGCTACGATGTGAGATTATACATACATATGTACACGATGGTGAATGGTATTATCAGATTCGGCACGGCCGAACATAACACTCTTACTTGTTTTTTTTTTGTTGTTAGTGTTTTTCTTCTTGTTATTTTGTAATTTAATTCCTTTTAATTTAAAACACAATTAACACTGTCTAAGGTGTCGAAGTTGTTTATTTTTTATTTATTTATGTTATGTTGTTGTTTCTTTTGCATTATTTTTTTAAGTTCTTATAAAGGCCGCGTTCCTTATTGTTGGTATGTAAAAAATATCGATTTTCTTAAGCAAAAATATTTTAAAATTTCCAGTCAGTCTTGCAGAAAGCGAAAAAAAAATGTTTAAGCAACTTCTTACACAAACAATTTTTATTTTTAGATTTTTGTATAAAAAAGGGATGTAATAAATTTATGAGTTGATTGCTTATAAAAATTATTGAGGTGTAAAGTGTGAAATTTTATATTATCATTAAATTACTTGACCTGTAAATAAATTTTTTTTGCCGTTGAAAATTTTGTGGAATACGAGTAAAATGCTTTCACGTGACAAACTATTTGTATAAAACTTCGTCTTACGGTGCTTGTAATTGCTACTTAATTTAAACAAAACAATCAAAATTCATAATTTAGTAATAGCAATCGAAGATAAAATTATTATACATATATATAGAGTAAAATGTTAATGTCAACATTTTTTTTTTTACGATTTGTTAGAATAAAGACACAAACTGGAGTTTTAAGGGCGAGTTAGAGGGTAAATATATGTTACAAAAATATTTGCCCAAACATTTCTACAAAGGTGCTGAACAAACACGCAAAAAAAAATATGGTTGTGGCAATCATAATGATTAAATTGAATGATTGTGGTTAGAAAATACAATGGTTGCACGTTATCATTATTATGCTTAATTAAAGTATCATGCAATTATCATGCTATAACTAAAAACAAAACACTAAATTTGTGCTCTTTTCCAAAACACGTCTTATTTCAACTAAAATATTTTCGCAAGATTCTAAGGGTGCATTTTCATTCAACAATCTCCAACATTCGCCTGTGGTCAGAAGCTAACCAGAAATCGATCTAATCTAAATAAAGCGAAATGCTCCTAATATTTCACACTTGAAAATAATCAGACAAAATAGCAAAATAATATATAGAGTCGAACCTAGAGGGCAGATACAGTGCAGGCTGACCATCGCATTACTGGAAACTCCAAATAACAGTTCAGATATTAAATTTCAATTGGAACGAAATTGAACATCGAGCAGATATAGAATATTGGAAAACACTTGCTTCGGCCCTATGCTGCTTGTAGGAGTATACTATTATTTGTATACTATTTATTGTACCTCCTTTTTTTTTAATTTTTTTTTTTATTTTTTTTTTATTTTTTTTTTATTTTTTTTTTAATTTTTTTTTGTTTTATATTTATTACTTATATTTTAATTATTTTTTTTTTGTTTTATATTTATTATTTATATTTTAATTATTTTTTTTTAATTATTTTTTTAATTTTTTTTTTAAATTTTTTTTTAAATTTTTTTTTTTAATTTTTTTTTAACGTAAATTGTTAATTTTACAATGGTATGGTTTTACATATGTATCTTTTTTATATATGTATGTACGTATTTCATATGAGATGAATGGTGATACAAACTACTGTTATTGCATGACTACACGTTGTGAAGGGTATATAAGATTTAGCACGGCCGAATATAGCACTCTTACTTGTTAATCATACTGTTGTTTTATTTATAAAAAATTATAAAACATAACTAAAATAACTATTGTTGGTTTTGGATAACCAAATATTGTTATAGGGAATATAATATGACCGTCGTGATCATATTACTTTTCTTTTCATGTAGACTCCATATCATTAAGAATGAAATTACTTCTACATTTTACTCTAAGCATGTTGATTGGCTTAAAGCCCATCTTTCAAGTCCAATAAACAATGTCCCGCCATGAGATATATTTATTACTAAACAATATGCGTAGTCTACTTTGAAACTTAAATGATTGAAGTGAAGTATACCTAGAGAGCTGTATTATGAGATTTTATGTAACTGTTACTGTAAGCGGTCACACGCCCAAATATCAAAAATATTTAGAATTTTATTTTCTAGGAGTTCGCTACGGAAAATCTAATATTCTAACATTCTTTGGCCTCTTTATGCGAGGAAAAATTAGCATATTCTTTTTTAATGTCTCAAATTTTTTAAGTCATATCTGGTTTTTTCTTGCTAGATTTGCTTAGTAAGTAATGTACAGTATATAATATTTTTATTTTTTTAAAGACTATGACTTAACTGTGTAATGTATTATAATTGGCCTTTGTGGCTTTATAGGGTCCGCCATCTAACTTTTTTTTTTTTGAAAATGCTATAAAAAAAAGTGTAGCTTCAGCTGTGTGGCACGCAGCGCCGTCCTGTTGAAACCAAATGTTGCCAAAATCCTCCTCTTAAATTTTTGTCAACAAAAATTCGTTCAACATGGCGCGATAACGATCGCCATTAACTACCGCCACTCCTTGCTTATTTTCGAAGAAAAATTTCCCAATTATGCCTCTGGACCAAAATGTTTACATACCCGCCAAGATCAAAATGAGCTTCATCTGAAAAGATGATTTTTTGGCAAAATCGGCCAAAGTAATGTCGCATTAAGTCCCAGCGTTGTTCAAGCGTATACACAACCATATTCGTTCAGCGGAAGGATTCAACTAATTATCTGACAAATCAGACATGAGCTAAGTGTTACCATTCACGAAATAAGCACTAGTTAAAAAAAAAACGTTAGATGGCGAACCCTTTACATAATTTTTTTTATTCTCATAGAATTCGAATAAATTCATTATAATAACTTCAATCAAAGACCTGACCTATACCACTTTCAAACTATAAACTAAATTTAAACAGAAATTTTCTGCTACTCTAATAAATAAACTAACCTACATTACTTACAATTATGGAACTTTAATGAGCATAGAATCATTATAAATCTACAAGTAATAAATATTACAATTCAATAAAGAAAACAAAAACATGTGTTTATTGTTTAAAATAAAAGTTCAACCTCTTTAAAAATACTACTTAAAAATAAACAGACTGTACTATATTGTGTATAAAAAAAATTGAGCAAAAAAACAGAGCAGAAATTTCCACAACATTTGGCAGATTTATTATTATGCATATTCTTGTTTTTTTATAATTTAATATGCTTTAAAATAAATGCGAACGTTCCTTCTTTTTTTAATTGTAAATCAATACCCCTACGTACTTAATTCATCTTAAAAACAAATTAAAAAAAATAATAAAAAAGTTTAGAACAGAAGGGCCATAACAGCTGCAATTGCAATATTTTTCACACCTCAATTGAAATCTGTTCTTTTACAAGAATAACTTTCAATAACTTTTTTGTAATCAAACAAAAAACCAACAGAAAAAAAAACTGCATTATTAGCAACCATACCGTACTAAAATGTCTATAGGAATAGGTCAGTTTTTTAGCAGCAACTCCAACAACAACTAGCATATGTGCATATTAAGTTTCAAGTATTTTCTTAACAAACAACAGCAGCAGCAGCAACAAATACTGTACAAAAAAAACAACAAACTTAATATTTTTTAAAACAAACAAAATAAATAAAAATGGTTTAGGGCACAAATAATGACGACACACTCGAAAAAACAATCCCCTAGTTGTAGTAGTTGCATGCATATTTTTGTTTAAGTAGAGTTCAATGACTGCATAGAAGGCCATCATTATACAACAAATAAAATAACAGCATAACACTTTACTAGTAGCATGTATGTAATACAGCTCTACCATCTCATGCCACACCATTATTGAAAAAATAGCATAAAACACATACACGCACTTAACACTTATAGATGTGTGCACACACACAGCCACACAGTCAAATGGTGCAGCCGTTACACACTAATATATATAGAATTTGCAAGCAACGTAATGAAACAACCAGAACAACAAGAATAGCACTTGCAACAACAGCAATAGCAGCAGCAGCAAACAACTTCAAACAGTCGTAAATTTAACTACTACAGCAGTGCCAAACAAAAAACAATTTGTATGTACAACAACAGCAACAATGTGTAGCAAATAGAAAACTAATATGAGAAAGTATACGTCTCGCACTATGGGGCAATAACACAACAGTAAAATGTTTGTAAAAAGTTTAGAACTTAAAAAAACTTATGAAGATTTAATTTTAATCTAGACCAATTACATAATATGTAATGGTTAATCACTGCGATTTTTTGTTAGTTCTAAAATAGTGTCGGAATGTTGGAATCTTTACTATATGATCCAAAAGACAATAATTAATTTTTCTCTTAAAGATAATTTTTCAATTATTTTCACCGGTATCAAACGAAATACGCAAGTAATATTTCAAGCATTGAATCGTCGCTGGCTTATCAATACAACTTTTAAACTTTTTTAACCCCAAAGCAAAAAAAAAAAAGATTCTTAGGTGTGATATTTTATGATCTATGCGGCTAGTTGAGAGATCCCAGCGGCAAAAACTTCGCTTACAGAAGGGAGAATACAATGTACACATGTAGGAAAGTAATAAACACCATATACGAACCTAGAATGCGTTTTCAAATGCATTGTCGCTTTTGTAATCATCTTCCACTTGCACACAAAGTACACATACATGCTGTAAGTGGGCACTCATTGAACTGAAAGTATTTAAAGCATCATTGAAGTGATCTGTTATGGTATAATATATAATAATAATAATATAAATCTATTCTTATATTACATACTTACGGCCTTATTCATAACAAAAAGTTAGCCACAGTTTATACACTACGTACAACGAGCTGCTAACTAAATAGTATGCCGATTAAGCTTGGCAGCTCGTTGGCACAGAGTTTATTCATAACAAACTTTTATCCGTCTAACAATTTTTAAAAAATCAACTCTGAAATTGCATGATACTCCTCAAAAATGCAACCATTTTTTGTATATCATCCCTTATTGTTGACATTTTTTTATTTTTTCATCCATACTAACAATTATTAAAATTTAAAAATAAATTTAAAAAATAAACGAACAATATTCTTTTCGTGCACAAAAATTTTTATTCTTTTCTTTATAAATTTTTTTTGACACAAAACAGCTGTTTTTCACAAATCGGCAAACGCTTAGCAGCTCGTTAACAAGAGTTTAGCATATCGTTAGCCAGAGTCTGGCATGTGTGTTATGAATAAACTTTATGCTAACTTTATGCCAACTTTTTGTTATGAATAAGGCCGTTATATTATATCCTTAAATCCTATGGCCCTAAAAAGATAATTTTTTCTTATTCTTACTTTTTCTACAATTTTTAAAAATCTACTATTTTAGTTTTTAAGCTAAATTGTAAAAAAAAACAAAATTTTTTGCATTATTCTATTACACAGAAACCGAAAAATAAATCCCATAGTGAATTTTGTGTTAACGTTTGAGACTACAAATAAATTGCACATGTATAGAGTGGCATAGTTCAGAACAATAAAAACAACAACAGCAATAAAAAAACATAATACAAACATGTGTACAAACAAAAGCAAACAGCAACAACAAACATTTGTGTATTTAGTGCAAAAAGTTCATTCACCATCTACTGGACTACACAAATGCGAAAAAAGGGCACAGAAATATCGGTTAAAACTAGACAAAGAATAGCGAAAAAAAATTAAATTTTATTCTTTATTCCACGATGCATACTTTTGTATGGATGTAAATGCAATTGATTGCAATAAACTCGCTTTCAATAAAGCAACCGGCAGTAAATGCAAATATAAACACTAACGACCCGAACAACCGACCCTCTAGTGCTTACACACGTACGCATACAAACACTTACTCATACCAGGGAAGGAAAATTTATTTTATGATTCTGTACCAAGTATGAAAGCAAAATGTACTTTTTAGGCCATGACGGTACCATTTTTTTAATATTTATTAATAAAAACATAAACCTAGCAAAAATCTTTATAAAAATTCAGAAGTATACAATAAAAAATATTACATTCATAGGTACATACGTAAAGATCGGTTGTTTAACAAATTTTATTTATTAAATACTTTAAGACAATAAATTTTCTGTTATTTTAAAATTAAAGCAATAAGAATATGTTGACTTAAGTACCTCTTTTGTTTGTATCAAATTTGAAACAGCAGAAACGTGTAGTCTATTTATTTCCTTTCTTTTAATTAGGTTTTTTCATCTGTGATACTTTAGACCAAAAATAGGAAATATTTGAATCTTTGTGGGATCTAAGTTCAATGAAATCGACTTGTGCTCTGTACTGATTATTTATTGCTTCAATATTTGATTGTTTGTGTGGAAACATTTTTAGCAGAAGAGGTACTATTGAATTTTTTTCTCACATAATAACTTTTTCTGGAGTAAACTTATCGAACCATTTTAGTACTTCATTATTAAAGTCCACCTTACATCCTTATGAATCATAAGTAAAATAAAATACATATAACAACAGCCAAGTCGAGTTCATGTACCAGGGTGGTGCCAAATTAACAGGTGATTTTTGTAAGAATAAAGTACTAGAAAGATTTTGTTGTTGCAGACTTGACACCACCTGGTACATTAATTCGCATTGCAACAAAAACAGAGAAGTTGACAGTATAAAATAAGACACAAACAAGCAAAGTTAAAAAAGAACATGGACAAAATTATTGTTGCCATATAGTGAGACATTGGAATTTTTTAAATTGAACCAAGTAGCTCGCGGTAGTTCGACGGTACCAACAAGGTCAAAAATGTACCATCAAAAGTACAATTGTACCATGAATTCCATCCCTGACTCATACAGTCACCAACAGCATTTATTCGCATTCAATCATTTAATATTCCGTATACAGAACTGTCTTCAATAAGAGAAACAAGCAAATAACAAAAACCATTTAAAACAAGAGCAACAACAATTATTTAATAGTAATACGCACCGTGGTCAGCATGCAAAGAATTGATGCTGCTTTTAGTTGGATGAATAAAAAGTAGTACAAGGTACAAGTAGAAAAAAAAACGCAATCAAAAATGCAGTTGAAAATGCAGCTGCATATAACAATGATTATTATGATGATACCATCCTCCTTATTTTCAACCATCCATCCATCTATCCAATAATTCATTCATTCATCCATCCATTTATCGTTTTAAAATTGCATTTGTATTGAACTTTTTTCCAAGTAAAAATGCATAGACCAACCCTTGTTGTTAAACGTTCAACAATGAAAAGAAATATGGAGAACTAAAACTTTCGCGATTTAAATTATAATAACAATAAATCCCACGTCAACAAAATCTATAAAGCATTGCACAAAAAATCAAAGGCGTAGACTGTTAAGGATAGTTTTTTTGTAAGTGAAAAATAGAAAAGAAAAATCATGGTCACAGCATGATCATAAAAATTTTTAATTATCGGAATGACAGTTTTTTTTTTAATTTTCTTTTTAACATTTATTTTGTTTAGAGTTTACTATTTATGAAAATTTCAATATGGTTGTGGTTTAAAAAATGGTATAATTTATGGTGTTTTCTTTTCTAGCAAACAATGCTGCCATTTTATTATTAAATACTTTTCAAAGGTCACCTGCACCCTAATAAAATGTTACCTTTATAATCAGCAGAATAGAACAGAAATTTTCACCTTTTTTACATGACAGCATATTTTTATGTAAAACTGCATTTCTTGCTTCCATTTTAATTATTTGGGACCAACAATTATTTTAAGCCACTAGAAAAACTTAATTCTCCTTTTTAATATTAGCTGTTAAAGAGTGCAATATTCTAACCCTTCGATTTAAATCAGGGTACGACATGTAACATCTTTTCTCATTTTTATGGCAACATTATTACAAAAGAACATGTCACCCGTTTATAACATTGCATATATTTCAGAAAAGAACACAAAAAAAGGCATAGGGCAGAATTAATGCAACATTTACGTCAGAAAAGAAAACACCATTAGAAAATGAATACGACATAATAGTATGAGCGTATAACTTGAAAATTTGGGATTTTTTTCATATTTTTAGCTTTTACTTTAAAACATTTGTGCAATGTGCAAAGCAATGTATTGGCAATTGTTAACTATTTTAGGCAGCATACGGATTTCGCGCCAAAATAACTCCCGATATTTTGCAGTCAAGAAAGAAACAACTATTTGGTGGAGCGTATTCCAGAGAGAGCGTTCCACAGCGATCAAAACAAATAGTGGTCGGGGGGAGAAAGGTATGGACCATTAGGTGGGTGAGGAAGTTCCCTGTGATTTTCTAGCCAGATTTTAGAAGCTTTTAATAAATAGTAGGGTGAAAAATCCGGTTTTTTACTCTTTCAGCTGGCGGTTTTTTCCAAATGTTAATTTTTCAAACATCGAATACACCGGTTTTTTTACTCACAGAAGCCGGTTTTTTTCATTCTTAATTTTATGTTCATTAATCTTTGTTACCAAACGTACCAAAGTATATCTAATTCCAAAAATTTTCAAAAATCAGAAAATTTATTAAATACTCTATACCATAACATTGTAAGAAATTTATTTGTTGTTTCAAAAATTAAAAAAAATAATTAGACTTAAATATTATTTGTTTTAAATGGAGAACTGATATTTTATACGTTGTTGCGCTTGTAATTTGCTGTGATAATCAGCTGTTCAGTTAAGTTTTTTGACCTAATTATTGTACTTTGCAATACTTTTTGATCTCATTTTCGAATTTCATAATATTTTGCTTCTATGAAATCTAGCAACTTGTACTAAAGGCTACCTATAGCTTAACTAATAGTTTTGTTAACATTGATTTGTATAATTAAATAGTTTGGCACACAAAGGGTGATTAATACAACTTGCCTTTAAAGTTAATTTTAATAAAAGGTAACTTTGACTACCGTGCGCAGTGAAGTGACTTTTTAATATTTTTCATTATTACAACCTCCTTGTAAAAAATTGTTTATGAATTAGTTACTGTTTTGTGTCACTAATATTAGAAAATTAAAACATAAAATAAAAAAAATTAAAAAGGTCGAAGTAGAAACAAAATATAAATCACAATTTAGTTGCCATATTTTGTTTCATGTCGAGGAACAAAGGCATTTGTAAATTTATAAACCTTACCTTAAAAGTTAAAAATAATTAAAGCATAAACTTAACTTTTCGTTCACTTTTAGGTAAAAAGGTGTCTATCCTTTAACATCTTAATTTTAAATAACGGCATTTTATAATAATGCCATTGAATGTGTGTCATCTCTGTCGTGGGTATAAGAAACAATTATATTTTATGTATTCGACCGGTTAGGTTAGGTTAGGTTGAAAAGGAGAGGTATAAAAGCCCAAACCCATGACAGGTATACACCTATGCCCAGTTGGCATGTGTGCGCTCCATGTGGAAAACGGAATTCCCAAACAAAAAAAAAACCATAACCATAATTTCCCATAAATAACGGACTAGTCCAAGAACCCAGTCCCCTCAATGTAACGCCTTATGGATCTCCAGTTCGAGTTCCCCAGGTATTCCAAGTTCGGCATAGTATCCACTGTAAAATTTTCGCGCCTAATATGCCCAAACGCAGGACAATGCAGAGGTAGTGTACCAGAGTCTCATCCTCTTCCTCGCAAGCTCTACATGTCGTCTCCTCAGATAATCTCATGCGAGCTAGATGAGTTCTCAACTCCGTATGACCTGTAATTACACCGGTTAATTTCCTAAGTGTAGGTCTACTTAGTCTCAGAATCTCCTTTGACTTCCCAAGATTTGGGTCACCCCAGAGTGTTCTTGTCACCTTACCGACATCAGTGCTTTGCCATTTTCTGACATGTTCTTCCATTGCCCAATGTTTAAGTTCATCCTTAAATCGTTTAGGGGTTTGGCGTTCTCCAAAGTTATAGTACTCAGAAGAACTCCCATTTTGGATAATTTGTCGGCTTTCTCGTTTCGATCAGCCCGTGATGGCTTGGTATCCATATTATCTCCAGATGTTCACAATTTGCATATGAGTTTATCTCACTCTTGCATTGCAAGACGTTCCGGGATTCAACTTTCTCCTTTCTCAATGTCTTAATCACTGATTGGCTATCCGTAAAGATACGAATCGGAGTTTCGCTATTCGTTTCCTTTATCCATTTAATTCCTTCCGTAATCGCCATGATCTCAGCCTGAAAAATAGTGTTGTGATCTGGTAGACGGAAGTATTTGCTTCTATTTCGGCTTATGTTGTATAAGCCCATTCCAGTTTGGTCCCCAATCTTTGAACCGTCTGTGTAAAGATCGATTCCGTGGGTGTTTCCCATCCTGATTATCTCATCCCATTCGACCTCTTCCGGTATAATGGTGATGCAGTTAATATTCTCATTTCTCATCGGGATTTTATCACATGTTAATTCGACCGGTTAACCGGTTTTTTCTAAATTTCTAAAAGAGCAAGCGGTTTTTTTTTTATTTCTAAATTTCAAATTATTTAAAAACCGGTTTCTTAAAACTGTCGAATAATCGATCACCCAAATAAATAGGACCCTTTTGGTCTAACCAAATACAGATCATTTGTTACCTTAGCGCTAAAAAAATATTTGGTTTTGGCGTCAATTTATCTGGTTGGCCGGGATTTACATACAATCTCTTACGTTTCAGGTCATCGTACTGAATCCATATTTTATTGCATGTAATGACTCTTTTATAGCGTTAAAGCAATATTTCGCACTTGCATAATCGTTTTTCAAGGTTTCTCGGCTTTTGGTAACTTGCAATGATGTATGATGCTCTTATACTATGATCATCTGAACCCTACTTTTCCCTTGTGTGTGGATTTTAAAGAAGATATAAAAAAATTTAATTTGGGGAATGCATTTTACTTGATTTGAGCTTTCGTACAATGTAAGTGTCTAAAAAGAATTAAGGCTCAAACGGAATTGCGTTCGCAGAGCCAACTGAAAAAAGCGGTCCATAATTAAATCAACGACAGTAACATTATAAATTCTAATCTTTTTTTTTTTCTTTTCTTCTTATATATATTTTAATAAAAATATAATAACATTGTTAAGCGAGTAAGCCTCCTATAATTAGAGCATAAGAAAAAAGAGAATCTGAAAATAAAATAGATTTTATGGTCAAACAGAACTTCAACGTAACGAAATTTTCTATATAAATTGATATATAAAAAAACGCAAAAATCCAAGTTATAATAAATAAAATAATCCAAAAATCTTTGAGATTTTTCAAATAACTTTTGCCAAAAAAGTAATTCTTGATCATTTCATTTCACAATTTTATAAGCAACTGAAAATTTCTTAGTACGCAACATTAACAAGCGCTACACTTTCAAATTAAATCAGTTTTTACTTTTCTAATTTTTAGTCATTACCCAAAGAAGAAAAGCGTTAGAAGTAAAAAAAATGACAGCATTACTAAATAAGTGATTGTTAGCATTTAGGCAATAACATAACAAAGATTATTTGCTTAAAAAGTTAAACCAAAAAATATAAGTCCACTTTTTTATATCGGCGTCTCTGGCCTGCATTAAAAACATTTATTAATCATCCCTTGTTATACTATTTTACAATGCAATTCTGCTTACAATTGTTATTGTCAATGGTAACATAATACGCACATGGCAGATGAATGGATCAAAAAAAAAAAGCTTCATCTTTTTTGTTTGTAATGGCGAAAAATGCATTTCCTTTTTAGTGTTATTTGGTAAACTTCTTTTAGTCCTTTTTATTCCATTTGCTTTACAAATGTAGATTGTTTGTTTGTTTGTTTGTTTAACGGCGACTTGTAGAAAAGTAGAGAGTGTTTTTTTGAATTTAGTTTATTACAATAAAACTTACAACAAAACATAAAGCTGCAGCAACATTACACTACATTACACATTATTTTGTGCTTGATTACAGCTGCCTGCAATTGTTGCTCCTGCTGTTGGATGGTTAGTTTTTTCAATTCCTACCACTAACACTATTAATTCTGCTTCTACTTTTTGTCTGTTTTGATGTTGGATGTCGATAATTCTGCTGTTTGCAATTCCCTAAACTCAATTTTTTGTTTGTTTCGTTTTTCTCTCTTTTTTGATAACCCACACAAAGCACTCACTGGCCTACTTTAGTTTTTCCCCATTTATGTATTTCATTTTATTTAAACGTTGCATGTGAATGTTTCATTATGTTGCAGCAGTAAAGACATTTTTTCCCATCGTTATAATGATGACGCGACAAAACATCCGCCAACGTTGTGGTTGTAAAAAGATTTTAATCAGTTTTACAAAAACAAAAAAAGGTAAAATAAAAGGACGCGGTATAAATCGTAGTTTTTGAAAATGTAGTTTAATATAGATTAAAAATTGTTGATGAACACATTGATAATGACGATTATGGTGGTATTTTTTAACTAGATGATATGTCATACTAAAAGAAAGAAATCTGAAAAGTTTGAAATCGAAATGACTTATTGTTTTATTACGATGAGTTGGGGGGTGATGTTTCGCAGTGCAACCTGGGGAATATCATCGGATTTATCATGGGGGTCGGGTGGCTGGTGAACATGCAATAGGGCTCGTAGGGAATCTGTTTTTTTTTTCTATTCTATTTTCTACTAACTATTTCTTATTTTCATTTACTATTTTTTCAGCAACCCTCTCTCTATCTCTCTCGGTTTCTCTTTTCTAATCAATCCTATATCTTTTTTATATAAAGGACCATATGGGTCTTCGAGTGTAAATAAACAAATCGAAAGCAGTAACTTCAGATACTTAAATTTTGTTGTTTTATTTTCTGTTGCTCATATTTTTAATTGTGACAAAACAGCCAAAATGTTTTAGTTTGTTTCGAAAATGTATGAAAAAAGAAAAAAAAAGGAAATAACGCTCTGAAAATGAAATTTATTATATCTCGCCACTGAATTCTGCGACGTATTTTAAATGCCAATTTGTATTAGAAAAACACGTTACGTCGAAATTCTGTTTAACCGTTCTTATTCACGACTACATTCTCTGACATGTTTTAAACATTAATTCGTATGGATAATCGCGTTATGTCTGAGTTTTATTTCACAATGAGGCATATTGTAAATGCCTTTATCTAGAGCGCAGAATATCTTCGCGTTGTTCACAAAGGACAGCATTATCCGCTCACTGTTCTAAATTAAATTACTTTCCAGATTTTGAAAATGTTTCAGTTTTAAACTCAGAAATTAATTATAAGCATATATTTATGTAGGAAATGTTACAAATTATTAATGCACCATCAACACGTAGAATCAACTATAGGGCAGACACTGATAATGTTGCTCAGAATACATAACAAGTAATACCTTGAATATAAATATATACACACATATTTGGAGTTAATATTTTTTTACACATTTTTTTTTTGTATGACAAAATATTGAAATTAATATGGTCAGTTTTTTTGAAAAGTTTGATACATACATACATATTTCAAATTTAATTAGCTTTTTAAATAATAATATTTTAAAATCAAAACTACAATTCATTTTCTGACGATGCTACACAACGGAGTAGCGAAATAGATATTAAGAAAATTAATATCAAAGTACTTTTTCTGAAGAAGCCACCCAATGTGGTAGCGAAATATTAGAAAAAAAAATATAATTATTTTTTTATATGTCTATCAAGCTTGTAAAATTAAACAACTATTAATATGAATTGAAAAGATCGAAAAAAATAATGAAAATTAAAGAACATTATTTTTAGAACAAAAAAGATGTCAAGCTTAAATATTTTTTTTTTAATATTTAAATAAAAAGAAAAGGTCAAAAAACTATATAACTATGATAACTAAAAATTTTAAAAGAACTTTTCAATCCACCCTCATATATACAATAAATCAAAATCAGAGAAACTGAATGTAGTACACACACAGACGTACACAAATCACATTGTCAATACATATTGTGGTGTATTTTTTATTTCCGTCGTTCATATTATTGAAGAAATAAATTAATGTAATCCAATTTAAATTTTATACTTTTTACCCCATTTATTTAACTCTTCAAAGTTCAAAACTGCATAAAATGGAATTAGTTCAGAAGGAACGTATAACATCATTATGATGATCATCCTCATCATCTTGTACATTATTTCCGTTTAAGATCAAAGATTGTTGTTGTTGTACGAATGCAACAGTCAGTCAGCCATTAAAGACTTAAAAACACAAAGCACAAAAAAACGTCCAAAACTAAAATAAAACACAAAATTATCCTAAATATTTATTTACTTGAACGATAACCTCATTCACAGAAAGTAAAATCTATTTAGCAACAAGACAACAACAAATAAATAAGTATAAACAATACAAACAAAAACTCTTATTAATTTCTGCTTTCTTGAGTTTTTCTTTATTTATTTTTTTCTTTGCAATCAGAAATGAAACCAAAAAAAGCTAAATAAACCCCTTTTTATTTCTTTTTTTTTATTATTATTTTGATGGTGAAAAGGTTTTTGAGTTCAAAATACATAAATATTGTTCAATATAGAACTTTAAACTTGACCAGGTTTGAATGCATTCAAATGCAAAAAAAAAACAAAAAAAGTAAGACTGCCGAATCTGATAATACCCTTCACCATCATGTACATAGCTAAAATTACCTCATCGTAGCGTAGCCTATATGTTAGGTTTAATATTATACGACATTTTGCAATATTATTTCCGAAGCCATCTTTGATTTTAAAATTTAACATAGTTAACTAAATCTAGACAAGCCCTTTAATTTGATATCAATATTAATGGGGTTAAGAAAAAAATATCCTCCATTTTGTTTCTGGCACCATTTTTAATTTTACACTTGTTCATAGTGTACTGTATTCTACTGGTCCGGCCCTTTCATCTGATTTGATTTAAATATTGTTTGGGTTGAAGTAGACAAATTCGTAATTACTATATTTAATTCATAAATACATATTATGTATCCTTCATTTTATTTAGGACGCCATCTTGGATTTTAACGTGATTCATATTTATTGTATTTTTATTAGACAAAGCATAACTAATTGGCAAATAGACCAGCTTACAAGAACCTTGGGGGAGTTTTCTCACCAAAAGGAATCCGTAAGTAAGCTTAGACAGCCAGTAGTACTGTCGAGATATAGACCAAAAAACTTATGCCTGAAATTTTTTTCAACGATGTTTATGGTACCAGCGCTTAACTTCTATTATTTTTACATAGTGGAGTTAACAATGAAGATAATTCTGAAATAGAACGAGCTAATCCTTGTATCATCTTTATATGACCATAAATGGTTAGCAGCAATGTCAAGAAGTCGGTTCACAATCTGCTCACTATTATGACCCTAGGTAAATACTATTAAAATGTTTGTATCGTTATGACGATAAATTGACTTGATAAGCATAACAAAACATGGAAATGTAAAGGGTCCGCCATCGTAACATTTTTTTTTTTCAACTAGTGCTCATTTCGTAACACTTAGCTCATGTCTGATTTGACAGATAATTAGTTTTATCCTTCCGCTGAACGAATATGGTTGTGTATACGCTTTACCAACGCTGGGAAATATTGCGACATTTTTTTGGCCGATTTTGACCAAAAATCATCATTTTGATCTTGGCGGGTATGTAAACAACTAAAATTGTCGCATATGGGGCACAGAAGACCCGCACGCATACATTGAAAAGCCGATACACCCAAAACGAGTCACTGTTTGGTGCGAATTTTGGTCCAGAGGCACAGTTGGGCCATTTTTCTTCGAAAATGAGGAGTGGCCGTAGTCAATGGCGATCGTTATCGGGCCATGTTGAACGAATTTTTGTTCACAAAAATTTAAGAGCCACACAGCCGAACAAAGTTTTTATTAAGTAAGTTTTAGAAAGGAGTATTCTAATTTAATTGGGGTACAATACCGAGTTTGCAACAGATGAGGGTATTGTTAAAAAATATTCCCAGATTTTTAGCAGACTCAACAATTTCAATAGTTTGGTTATTTAAGGTTATAACGGGAATGTGTTTAATATTTAATAATCGTTTCTTAATAATACATTTTGATTTAATAGGATTAATTGTGAGAGCATTTACAGTTGCCCACTCATAAACAAGCTGCAACTCTCTATTATGTAGACCTGTACTTCATCAGCATATATTCACACCTTACAGTCTTTAAGCTTGTTTTAAAGATCATATTGTTCTATTTCGATACTGTTTCACTTTCAATTCAGATTCTTGAAAGTGGATGGACATTTTTTCGGAAATATGATATATTCCCATATGTGCATTAGACGTGCCGAAAAGAACCCGATGTAAATACGATTCGCATTTTTGCAAGACAATCTTGAAAAAAAATTATCGCACATAGGGATCCTCTTTATAAATTTTTCTTTATATCTGTTGTATTTACAGTCGAAAAACTAGTTATAATAAGCGAAGTTTTTGTCTCGATAAAGCTAAAATTTTGTTCTAAGGACAATTAACCTTAAAGAAAATTGCATAAGGCGGCCCATATATATGGCAACAAAAAAACAAAATTGCACTTTTTCTTTATTTTGCTTGTAAGGTGGTACGGCGTAATAGATATGTATATATGTATGTACAATACGTGAGCAAAAAAGAATCTCTTAAGAGACAAGCACTTTAATGCAAAACAAGAATTCTAAGACAATGCAAATCCTTTTCTTTATATTTTGATTGAATTACAAAAAAAATAAAAATAAATCTGAAATCAAAAGTATTTTACCCGTTTGCATATTCACACAGTGAATATTCCACGAAAGTAACAGACACATGTTTTTGTATAGGTGTTTGTGTGTGTGTGTGTGTGTGTGTGTGTGTACCATCATCAGTAGATTCATATTGAAATATTCCTTTATGTTGAAATGCAGTTTCTGTATGTCTTAAATCAAAAATGCATAATGAATAAAACAACGATGATGATTACGTTTTTATATGAAAATTTTTATTAAAAAGTTTGTGACGATGACAAACAATAAGCACTAAATTAAAGATTTAAATACATATTTGTATGTATATACATAAATATTTTTTTATTCATTTTTCGTTAAAATTTCGAAAGATGAAACAAAATATAAGAAACAGGAAATAATAGCCGTTGCTGCTATTTCTTTTATTATGAAATTAATACACATAAAATGCAATATAAAAATGTTGAGAGATAAGGATATTTGGCATGTTTTCATTTGCACATTAAAAGAAATCCTTGATAATTTACATACATACATTTTGCATTATTTTTGTTATTTGCGTATATATTTCTACCGCAAACTTGAACTTATAACTACCGTCAAATTAACAATGCTGATGCTGATATTTGATTCCACTATTATCGACGATGATGATCATGTTGTAACTATCAATTTAAATAGAACGCTATTTCTTATTTTCGACGCCATCTTGTTTTTGAGTTTTTATATTGTTAACTGTTTTCTGTTAGTCGTTCCCTTTTAATTCTTATCCACTTTTAAGGGGTTTAGAAAATAATTATGTGCATTTTTTTCGGATGTATTCTTCTGGTCAAGTCCTTTTATTTGATACCAACATTGTGGGGCTTAAAGGAGACAAGTCCGTTATTACTTTATTTGATCCATACATATGATATGTTATTTAGGTGAGATTTTTTATAGTATACTGTATTCTAATGGCCAAACTTTTCCATTTGATGACAAAATATAGTGGCGGCCACTATAAATTTTAAATTGTTTATGTTGTATTGCTTGCAAGCCCGAGATGCAAAAAAAACGATTTTCGATTAGCAACCTATTTGCTAGTTTTTCCCTACAATAATTTTCGAAACTAAGGCTTCTAATTTGGTGTCTTCAGCGTTAGCAAAAATTTAGAAACTTGATATATTTGAAAAAATATATATTTTTCAAATTATTTTGCCTATAACTTTGCCGTTAGTTGAAGGATTTCCCCAGAATTTTTTACGTATAGCCCTAGAGATATAAAATAGTAAAAACTATTTGAGAGCTGGCAAGTTTTTTGTTTAATAAGAAAAAATTCCATAAACAGTTAAAAAATTTTGAAATTAATTAAACTGTTTTTTTTTCAAGAAAATATTACACAAGATATATAATTTTATAAATATAAACAAAAAAAGTATTTCATTTATCATTAATATAAAAATTTATAACTAAATCCTACCCAAACTCTGATCGATTTATGTTATAAAATAAATCACAATTTATTCATTAATTTACAGCATGTTTATAGGACGCGTCTAATGTAAGTCAAAACCGAATGAATGTTGGTCCGTGTAACACGTTTAATTCTTTTCGTCTGACTTACGTTATATGTGGTCAACACGAATGTTGTGTCAAATGGTAATATTGCCTGTAATTTCTGTAATGCAAAATTTACATTTTTAACACAAAACTTGGTAACTTTTTATCTGCAGAAAAACAGACAAACAGCTGACTTTTGTTAACAAAACAAAGAAAAAATATTAAAGTAGCAAAAAAAAAATAAAAGTAAATATATATTAAATTATTGATAAAATTTTAAAATGTTTTTTAATGTTAGTTGCTTGCAAGGAAATTATATTTTTTTTATTTTTTTTATTTAATTATTTTTCAAACTTCTGTGAAAATTTTCTCTGACGAATTGAATTTAGTGTTCGCTTTGTTTTGACATTTCAATCGTGCCAATGCGTTATACAAAAACTAATCAAACAGGCTGTTGTTACGTTCTTTGCAAAAAAAATTACATATTCGCGATTTATAAACGCAAAAATGAAAAACGTTTATATGCGCATTGTCGGTAAATTGTGTTCTATAAACATGCTATTAGTGTTAATATAGATAAAGGTGCCCCGATGGACTAGTCAGCAGTGTGCTGTTCTGCTAGTTTGGGGGTTGCGGGTTCGATTCCCGCCGGAGACTCTGGACTTGTCAGCTTCCTTTCTATTCTATTCTTACCTTTCTATTCAGGTATCATAAAGGGATCAATATAATGGACCCAAGTGAGCTGCACAACAGCTGCCTGTTCTACCTAACCTAACCTAATATAGATGAACCGATCGAAAAAAAAATTTTTTTTTGTTGCTATTTTCGAAAGTTTGAAAATAGGTTAATTAATGCGTTGTTAATGTTGGGTTCTTGCATTGCAGCGTGCGTCACGAAATATAAGGTCTTTTATGTTGTGAGTAGAATGAAACTCTTTTAATTCGTTTATAGTTTTAAATCAATTTAATTTTATAAGCATTGTATTTTCTGTACCGTGTAGCACGATTTGAATTTTCCCAAAAATTGCATTAAAAAGCATTATTATTGTTATTGTGTTTTCTTTTACCTGCAACAGCATTACTGGGAGACCTGTTAACTAACCAGACCCATTTGTTTTTTATTTTACTCGCATTTTCATTTAGATCTTTCCCAAATTAAAAAAAGACGTGAAGACAGGCATTTACATAAAGGTAACATAACGTTTTTGTTTATTTTATCTGGGATCCAGATGTTTGTAAAAAAATGTCTAGCCTTAGATAAACACGTTAAGTAAAATTATACAAAAGAAGGTGGTTCAAAAAATTGATAGTTGTTTTCTTTCAACCTAAATATGTCTTTAACTATAGGAGTAAGCTTACAAATGTAAGTGTATTATTTAAAGATATTTGAAGAGCTATCTTAATATTTAAACATTTTCAAATTCCTATAAAAAGTTATATTTTGGCGCTTTTTTTTAATTATTTACTCGAGGTGATCAACTTTGCAGACTCGCTCATTCAGTCCCACTTTCACCAGGGATATTGTGATTCTTAAGTAAATCAGATACACCTTAGCTCTTACTTACTCTACGAAATTTATATTCAAATGCTTTATGAATTACCGAATTAATTCAAAAAAAAAAAAAATTCTAAAACACTGTGCAACGTTAGGCACATCAAACCAAACAATTTTTATAAACAAATTTATATTCAATTATTAATTAATTTTTAAACATAAAATTATTAAATACAAAATAAATAAAATTGTGTTTATTTGTAAGCTACCGGAAAAAATGTAAAATGAGCTACGTAGCGTGCATGATGAATGATTTACGGAAATTAATAAAAAAAAAAAAACGACAAAAATTTGGGCTGCAAATATATTATTTTAGAATTCTCTTATATTCATCTCTCTTTAAGCAATTAATTTTTGTGTACTTTATTTGTTTTGTTGCTAAAAATGCTTTCGATTGAAGCGTTCGTTATACTGATTTGCCATATATCATATCACAGAATATCATAGGGCATTTATACTGGTTTTTTTTTTAGCAATTTGGTTCTAAATTCTTTTAAAATATTGATACCAACCAAGCACAGATTTGTGCAACATGTAGAAGATTCTAAAATTAGATTTCAAATAGCACATGGACAAAAGGACAGACGAACATTGCCCAGTCGACTTTCCTATTCAAAAGCTGTAAAAAATATGTACTTCAAGAATTGTAAAAATTAAAACTGAATGACATAGCTATATGTGTATACCCTATACATTATAGGTGAAGAGAATGAAGAAAATTAAATATAAATATATTTAAAAAATAAACAAATCAGGCATTTGAAGACGTAAGTACATAAATTTTATTTTAACTAACGCACCTAGGATTAATCATTTATTACACTTAACAATTTCAAATACCACAATTATGTTAAAACAGCAGTCCACTCTAAAAATTCTTAACACCTATACAGAATACTATATATATACTACACTTCTGCATAGGCTTAGGTCAGTTCAGCAAGATCTAAGTATTTCAAATTCAATACTATTTGTATACATACATATTTGTATAAGTATCTCTCGTAGAAAACCTCCAAAGGCAACATTAACTACTCACTGGACTAAAGTTAAGTGATGTAACGGTTATTGGCATTCGGCGGTAAATAGTAGTAAATTGTTGTTAATAAAGAATAGAAAAGTAGCAATTTTTTCGCATTGTATTAAAGTGACGTCGAGAAATGGTTATAGAATAAAGGCTAATGTAAATTTTTAAATTAATATTATTCAAACTTTTTAAAGACTTTTATTTTTGCCCCTTCACAAATCTTATAAAACAAAATACAACAAATTTGATGCATTAATAATGAATAAATGTTGTAAAATAATTTTTAAAATAAGTTTTAGTAGTTTTACCACCAACACTCATAAGTTGCTTAAATCAAACGTCATTGCTTTATCAAACAGTTATTTTCTCGAAATCAAAATATCGTTAATTTTATAATCAATATTTAAAGATTTCGTTTGAAAGCTTGAGCTTCTTGTATAAATATTTTTTTACTTAATTTTAAATTTGATGTACTTTTAAAACATCATTTTAATATCTAATAAAGCCTTTCAAACCAATAGTTTTTATAAACTCCCCTCTATCTGTATCGTTCAGACTTATGACTCCATTTTACTTTAGCATCATCCAAGTTGAATATTAAATACTCGTATTTGGCAAGACAGAAGACAGGGGATATTGAATATCAGAAAATTGTGTGCAATTAACAAATAAAAACCATATTTTGGCAACTACTTCACAATACAAATACAATAGAAAAATCGCATTACAAAAAAGTATTTAATAATGACAAAAGAAAAAAAAACATTAAAATCAGCAGTAAAAGCACAATTGAACTTGCAGTGAGGCGATGTTTTACGAACATGTATTTATTTACCCTCAATACGAATGAGTATCCAAAAGATAAACACTGTAGACGACTAATAAAAGATATAAAATTTAAAATTAAGACAAAAAAAATATACAATCAAACAATAATACAACCGAAAAGCAGCCAGAGAAGAAGATAGAGCAAACAAAATGCGCATGATACCAAAAACCATAATACTCCAAACATTTCTGCAATAGCAAAAAAAAACACAGACACAACTAATAAGTGACAAGTGGAAAGACAGAAGGACAGACATACAATCAGACAGATGTAGAAATATATAAGTACGTATGTATACAAAAAAAAAAGAATATGAAAAACCAATGGAAAATAACAACAAATGCAAACGAATTACAAAAATTAAACTTAAAGCCAGACATAGAGACAGACAAACAGTCATTTCTAAAAGACTGTTCGATTCACAAAAATAAAAACAAAAAATGCAACTGATTGGCATGGGGTTTTTTCGAGATTTTTAAGGTTTCATGAAATTTTAGACCGACCCAACCTAAAGAGCAGTACAAAAGATAAAGAAATACACCAACAACTCCAACATTCAAGTCGCAAGGCAAAAATAAATTTTACTCTTTAGTGTTTTTCAAACAAAAAACAATCACACATACATAAGTATGTATGTATGTACTTTAAAGAAAAACTTAAAGGAATTAAGAATATTGGTTGTTTGCAAAGTTTTGGTCCTGGCTAAGGATTTTTTTTTCTTTATTTACAGAAGAATAAAAAAAAGAAAAAAGTAATATTATGTGGTAAAAAATTAAACTAATTTAAATACTTTCCGTATTCTAATAGAATTACTTAAATTGTAAGTTAAATATTTGGAATGAGGCGGCAGGCGAACTTGCGAAAAGGGGAGCTGCTGTGGCATTCTGCGGACCTAAACCTAGAGTTGCTCTTGGGGACGGGATGGTGCGGGCGAAGGTCCTGCAATGGGTGGAATCTATGTGGATGGAGACGACCACATGAAGATAGTCACGTTGGTGCTCGGAAGGCCCCTTGGCAGGACTGCAGTCAAGGTACTCAGATATAATCGGAGGACCCTGAGCAAGATAATTGCTTTGATTACAGGGCACGGCAACTTTAAATATCCCCTGTACAGGATTAGGGTTGTGGAGGATGATGTTTGCTGAGACAGCGGCGCATGTAGTATGCGAATGTCCGACAATGGCTGGCAGTAGACTTAGTACCACCGGCAGGCATACGTCGGATGTGAGTGCTATGGGGGAAATTAGGTTAGGGCAGATGCTGGCGATTACAAAGGACTCTGTGATGAGGACTGTAGATAATCATCAGTCTACAATGTGAAGTCACGAAACTCTAGAGCAAACACCTGGGATGCCACGGACTCAGTGAGGTCGGGGATATCCTTTTTTTTCTTTTGGTAGCCTTGTAATCTCTGGGAAACACACGCGATTTTAATTTTATTTTTGCCATGCAAAGTCAGTAAAATTATGACAGCATTTGTATGTCGAAAATTGCCACAAGGTGTGCTTGAGAAATTTCATGTCAGTTTCCTGGATTAAACATGGCCATAAGAAGCGAAAGCGTTGTCGAAACATAAATCTGTATGAAAACGAACCTACATACATATTCGTTCAGAGTTCAGTTTTATAATTAATATATTGAAGTTTCTAAGTAATTAAATGGTAGTGATGGATATATTGATCACTACGTAGAACTAAATTTCTATCAAGTTTGTAGGGACAAAATCAAAAACAAAATAAAAACGTTTGTGTACGTGCGGTACACTTGATGTATATCAAGGCTTTACAGTTATTTATTATTTTTTGTTTGTAATAATATATTTATTTATATTCTATATATTTAATGATGATGGTTTTTTCGAGAGTGGCTTATTGATTTCAGTACGCAAGGTATCCCCAGCATTACGAATTAGAATGGTTTAAAATAAAAAAAAAATTATGGAAATACGATATATTTATTTTTCATTTCTTCCCGTTTCCTTTTTGTTATTTGCTGCCAAAACTTGTCAAGAAGGTCTTAGTTTTATAATAAAAATCACTTTTATTTTAATTAATATAATGTTAAAAGTTAAGATAACATATGTGACCTTCTCCGAGAAAAGGGGCCTAGTGTGTGAAAATTAAGTTTTAAGAAAATCGCATTATCACTGTGAACATACCTTCAGTTGGGAGATGCGATTTGGTATGGTTAGTTATGATTGGGTGCCGACTGTGGTGACGTCATGCCTATGTGAAGACGTATTTTTTTTTCGCTTTTAGTGTGACAATACATTTGCTATTGTTGTTGCTCTGTTTATTATGATGTTTTTCTTATTTTTATCGATTTTCCCAAGTACGTTTTGTACGTTTTTATGGGGTAAATAAATTTTTATCAGAAATGTATCTCATTTCATCTTATTCTACACCCTTTTAGGAACCAGAATCCACTCTTAAGTTCAAACCCGTTTTTCGACACACTAGGTCCCTTTTCTCGGAGAAGGTCACATATAAAGTTTTTACAAAAATTTAGCTTTTAAACGTCAAGAACTTAAATGAAGCAGCATACATAAGTTGTTGCACTGATTCATATGCATTCTTTAATACAACATTTTTGCAAATGGGTTAGTAGAGACATTTCAGTTTCAGTCATCCATTTCTTGTAGGGTATATACATATATCCAGACGTTGCGAATTTTTTCTTTATTTTGTAGTTAAAGGCCCAAGGCAACGTATTTTAATTGTTTTTCTTGGATAATTTTTTAAGTTAATGTTGGAAAATATATTTTTTTTGGTTATATTAATAAAATTGATTTTGGAACAAAATTGCATCATTAGTTTTTTATTTAACGTTATAAGACTTCTAAAATGTCAAAAATTGTGGTCGTACGTAGACTTTTGTCGGCCACTGTATATTATAATAATAAACGGAGAAAATTTTATATGTATACATAATTAAAATACATATCTAGTAAATATTTTTTAAATTTTCTTAAAAACAATTCTGTGTAGGTCATTTCACTTTCCGGAATGGTCTAGTTTCGCCAAATATATAATACATATTAAGGAATAAAAACAATTCCAATAGTGTCTGAGTTCGGAGGCCCCACCAAGTTTAAACCAACGATTTAGAACATATGCTTTTTGATTGAAAATTATTATCTTATTTAAAAACTTATTCAAAAACTTTACAAACGCCCTAGCTAATTAGACACTAAATTTAAAATTCTTTGTGTAACAAAGAAAAAAAGAATAAATAAAACAATCTTATCCTTGGCATCATTATTATCAAACTTCGGTGCAATCCCTGAATAGTCAAACAAACAAAAAATCAAACATCGAAACAAGCAATGACCGAAAGGCGAACAACAAAATCATAAAAGCGACGAAGAAGAAGAAACGGAATCAAATCAAACAGCCAAAAAACACCACAATTTTAAAGTTGTACAATACCACTACACCAAACGAACGATTTCACAGTACACGACACAAAAACAAAAAGTATGAAAAAGCCCTATATGAATAAAAAAACAGCAGAAATACACAAGACATGCATTGGCAGACTCAGTCACAACAACAAAAAATTTATAAAAAAAAAGCACAAACAAAATCATTTTTTGTCAAGGGTTAATGACCCAGAATCCACATAAGACAACAAAATTATATAAAACAAGTAAGAGCGCTATATTCGGCCGTGCCGAATCTTATATACCCTTCACAACGTGTAGTCATGCAATAACAGTAGTTTGTGTCACCATTCATCCCATATGAAATACGTACATACATATATAAAAACATCCCATTGTAAAATTATAAATTCACGTATGTATGTTAAAAAAAACAAAAAATTAAAAAAAAAAATTTTAAACAATTTTTAAAAAAAAATTAAAAAAAATATTATATACATATATAATATATATAAAACAAAAAAAATAAAAAAAAATAAAAAAAATAAAAAAAATTTAAAAAAAATAATAATAAAAATATATATAATATATTAAATAAAAAATAAAAAAAAATAAAAAAATAAAAAAAAAATAAAAAAATAAAAAAAAAATTAAAAAAAAATTTTTAAAAAAATTAAAAAAAATTTTTTTTTGGCTCAGCTGGGATTCGATGCCACATTTTCTCAAACTAGTATACACGTTTGTATGTATGTATGTTGTTGTTGTAATGTTGTTTTTGTGAAAAAAAAATGGAGGTGGTCGTGGGTTTTTGCTCATATCTCAGTTGTTTATGTACCGATGTTTCTGATTTTCAATACCAATCTACTCCCGAATATTTCTGATATTTTAATACCTTACCCGGGTCCAACCTACGTCGGGGGGCTTCAAAAAGTTGATTTCAACATACACACGGACAGACGGACAGACTGACAGGGCTTAATCGACTCCCCTATTCATAAGCTTTCAGATAATATATACTTTATGGGGTCGGAAATGAAAATTGTAGAAATTTCACACGGAATGACAAACCTATATATACCCTTTTTCACTGTGTGAAGGGTATAAAAAACAACAACAAAATTTAAAACACCACAAGCAAAAACGTAAAACATTGCACACAACGCATTTAAAAAACAACAAGAATCGCAGCAAAATATTGCCACTAACAATGACAAGGCAGCAGACGTCATACCCAAAGCAAAAGCTCAGAATTGGTATTAGACTGTGTTCTTGTTGTAGCCGCCACCAACTATCCATCGTCTAACCTAAAAAGAGATTACAAAACACACACATTTAAGCACAAGTATAAAATGTTGTCTGACAAACATTATGTTTGGAAATTTTTGTAAATTCTTGTTTTTTTAATTCTAATATTATTTACATATGTACATACACACATATGTGTGTATTTGCTGATTTTAAAACCAAAACCAGCGCTTTAAGTGGAAATTCAAATTTGACGAACTATTATGCTTTAAATATAAATTCGAATACAGGGTAAACGCTTCCCTGCATACTATAAAGTAAGTCAAGAGCAGTAAAACCTTGATAATTAAAACTCCGTTAATTTAGATTGTTCAGTAATCCGGACGTAATTTTTTTATTACATTGTAAACTATATAATATGGTTTATTTAGTAATCCGGATAAGGGCCTATAATCAGTTATCCGGATTATCGAGGTCTTACTGTTTGTATGAAATATACAAAAAAAATTCTTTAATTTTTTAATGACTTTAACAAACAATTGTTGTTGACAGAATAAATAAAACATAAACTAGGTTTATTTTTAAACTATTGAAGATATAACTTATACACAAAAAAGTGTTTAGAAAGACGTGAGATTTTCCACTTTAAATTTTTTGGATATAAAAAAGGCTCTAAACGAATATTCTTTAAAGTTTTGTAATAATTTTAATATGCATATATGTGTATTATATTCTTTTATACCCTTTAGCTGTGGTGAAAAAACCTTTCAGAAGCCCCCCACATATTGCACAGATGTTTATGTGGTATCAGCCTTTTGGAAATATTCAGGAATGAATCGCTTTTAAAATCCAACAAAATCGGCCCATAATTTCTAAGATATGAGCAAATAAACACGACTGACTCTGTTTTTTCCCCTTTTTTTACAACAAAGAGTAATTTTTTTCTGTCCTAGGATAATTTATAGACGCGTTTGATATTATTTATAAATATGATATGCCTGTACTATATCGTGAAAAATCTTGAACAACTTGATGACTAATCGGCAAAGTTATAGGCAAAAATTATTTGTAAAAATTGTTTTTTTAATATATCAAGTTTCTCATGATCCTAATAGATTTTTGAACATGCTGACTCACAAATGAATTTGAAACTTACAGAGATATAAGCATTAAAATATAACTGCTTCGGTGTTTTTCCTAAAGTTTACAAACGAAAATCGAATTTTTCAGCTACTAGACAACCGAGAGGGTCAATACGGGTATTAAATAAAAAGACTATACCAGTAAAATACAGTTAACTAAGAAAAAATGTAAATCCAAGATGGCGTCTGAAATATAATAGCGGATATATGGGTCAAACAAAGTAATTTGGGTTTTGTCACCTTTAAACCCCACAATATTGGTATCAATTGAAAGGGTGTTGACTAGTAAAATATAGCAAACTATAAAAAAGTTAAAATCCAAGATGGCGACCTAAACAAAATGACGGATACATTTTTTTCTTAACCTCATCAATATGGGAAGCGAATGAAAGGGCTTGACTAGCAGTATATGGTTAACTGTTTAAAAATTGAGAATCAAAGATGACGTCAGATATAACAAGTAACAGTGCTATATTCGGCCGTGCCGTATCTTATATACCCTTCACAACGTGTAGGCATGCAATAACAATTGTTTGTATCACCATTCATCTCATATAAAATACGTACATACCAAGGTTGGCAACCGATACCGTTATTGATACCGATACCGATTAAATACCGTTTAAAATTGATTACCGGTATCGATACCGATACCGAAATAATTTTTTGCTTAAAATACCGGTATTCAAATACCGTTTCCCTTAATACCGGTATTATACCGGTATCATCATTTCAGTGTTTCGGTATTTAAAATGCATACCAATTAAGCAAATAGCATCAAATTTCTATATGTTCAACTCTATTGTGTTAGTTGAAATAGCTTTTTTACCTTCACACTCCACGATGACAACACTGCCATTGTTTTGCTACTGGCCAAGGAGAATTTATATAGATGGTTGCAGTGTGTCAGCTGTTCTTTGTGTCTTGCAAACAAATTTGCACCAAAAAAATTAAACATATAAGATTTGTTGTATAACTAAGGTCACCTGTATAAATTTGTATTGTTACAACTGAAAAAACTGAAATAAGCTAGTCTTTGAAACAATTAAAAGTAACGCGCACAACTTAAGTGATCAAACTAAATTTAAAAGCATTTAAAAAATATTTGAACAATATATGATAACAAGAGCAAAATGCCTCAAGGAAGAAGAACATGTGTGTGTTCCTAATATTACTTACTAAATATAATATTTAGAAAAGAAGTTAATGTTTATGTAATATTTTTGCTAATTAAATAAATAAATAAAAATTAAATATGTATATGTTCAAAATCTTTTATTTTTAGCCAATACCGGTTTGTAGCACTAATACCGGTATACCGATACCGTTATAATTAAAATACCGATACCGATACCGTTACCGAAATAATAAAAAACTTCATACCGATACCGATACCAATACCGTTATTCGTTTCGGTTGCCAACCTTGGTACATACATATAAAAAACCGATGCCACGTTTACTCTAACCAGTATATATGTATGTTGTTGTTGTAATTGTGAAAAAAATAAAATAAAATAAATAGAATAAATGTGGCATCGAATCCCAGCTGAGCCAAAAAAATTTCATTTTATTTTATTTAATATATTATTTATATTTTATTATTTTTTTTTTTATTTTTTTTTTAATTTTTTTTTATAATTTTTTTATTGTTTTTTTTTTATTTTTAATATATTTTTTTTGTATTTTTTTTTTTGTATGTTTTTTACATGTATGTATGTATGTTGTTGTTGTAATTGTGTAAAAAAACGAGGTGGTCGTGGTTTTTTTCTCATATCTCAGAAAGTTATGGGGCGATTGTGCTGAATTTCAATAGCGATTCATTCCTGAATATTTCCAAAAAAATTAATACCATATACAGATCTGAGGAACATATAGTTGCTTCTAAAAGTTGATTTCAACCAACACACGGACAGACGGGCAGACGGACAGACGGTCAGGGCTTAATCGACTCCTCTATTCATAAGCTTTCAGAAAATATATACTTTATGGGGTCGGAAATGAAAATTGTAGAAATTACAAACGGAATGACAAAGCTATATATACCCTTGTGGACCACAGGTAAAGGGTATAAAAAAGCAATATATCATATACCATTGAATATATAAAGCATCTAATACCAGACATATTTTTTACATCTGACTTGTCAAATTCCGCACTGCTAAATACGATTATATCGTGTGTTATATTTTAACATTGTTTCTGTAAAACTAATATGCATCAGTAAAACTTATTTTTCATTTGACAAAATTTCAATTAAAGCTTGCTTTATTTTATTCTGAAAAGCCATCTGACATCAGCTGGTGGCAGAAATTTTTCCCGCTGGGGCAGTCAGGGGCGCTTAACTGTAAAATAAAAATTTTGACAGATATGCAAAATTACATAAGAGAGTCATAGATTTGACAAGTCATATGTAAAAAGCATGCTGTGTTTAAGCTGCTTAAGCTACGCTACGACGTGATCATTATATTTACATATACATGATAGTGAATGGTATTAAGCATAAGATTCAGCACGGCCGAATATACATAGCACTCTTACTTTTTAAAAATATATTCGGGTAAATTTTCATTTTTAAAAGTATTTAAAATATGTAATTATATGTTTTAACTATTTTTGCTTAAACATTAGTTAAACTAGTCTAAACAAGTCTAAAAAAGATGTTTGGAACTTAATTAAATCTCCACAAAAAATAAAAATAACAAATTTGCTTTTCCTTTTGTAACACATGTTTTTTACTTCCGGTTGTTTAGTTTAACGAGTTTTGTTCCTACTGTTATACCAACTTAAACATTTTATATGTATAAAAGTTAACAACTAGACAAAACAAATGAAGAACATGTCGAAACACGAATAAAAGAATATTCTAAGCATCCTTATACATAAATATGTACAAATTGCTACACTCTATAACTTCCACAATGTTTGTATCCCCTAAAAAGCCCTCAGGTAAACTGGTCTTCGTTTTTGTTCATGGAAACAAACTGTCATGTCTTCGTTAAAATATAATTATCCTAGGTCATTTTAATTTACAGCTTTTAGTTAAGTTCTGTCTTTTGTATGTTTTTTTGTGCTTCTTCTTGTTATAAAATTTTATTTGTTCATACATGTTCAAGATTCACCCTTAAGACTTTCCCAAACAAGGTGCAGGACACTAAAGTAAAAGACAAAGAACAACAGACAAATTAAAAAAAACAAAACTCTTACTATATCTATAACAATAGGAAAAAAGGAAATAGTTAAACCTGCAGATGACCAATATGCTGTTGTCGACACACACACACACACACACACACACACACACAGAAAAGCCTTATTTATTCTCTCCAACAATATTTTATTGTTTTGTTATTTTTTGTATACCCTTGACCTGTGTTGGCGGGGGTATGCATATATAGGTTTGTTATTTCTACAATATTTATTTCCGAGTCCACAAAGTATAGATTTTCTGAAAGCTTATGACTAGGGAATTCGATTGAGAAATGTCCATCTGTCCGTGTGTTGGATGAAATCAACTTTTAGAAGCCCCCACATGTTACACATTGAATGAATCGCTATTGAAATCCAGCACAATCATCCCATAGCTTTTCAAGATATGAGCAAATAAACACGACTGTCTCAAAAATCAAAATTTTTCAGTTCAGTGTAAATTTATAGCCCCTGTGGACTAGTCACTAAAAGACAAGTCAGTTGTTTGGGGGTTGCGGGTTCGATTCCCGCCGGAGACTCTGGAATTGTCTGTTTCTCTTTCTCTTCTATCCTATATATTTTTATTCTTATTCTATTCTTCTCTCTATTAAGGCGTCACAATGGACCGTAATGGTCTCCGAGTGAAGGTGTGAGGGTAACTTTGCACCAGCCTTACCTACCTACCTACCTACCTATAGAGACGTTTGTAAATATTTATAGGTATGATATGCCTCTAGAGAAATGCTTACAGCATGTTGGATAAACCGGTTACTAACCGGCAAAGTTATAGGCGAAAATTATTTTGAAAAATATATATTTGTCTTTTATATATAAAGTTATTGAAGTTTTTAATTAATTTTTGAACATGCTAAAGACACAAAAATACAAACCGTAACCTCGAAAATTATGGTCGACAAAAATTTACAAACCGGTTTGAAACTAACTGAGATATAAGCACAAAAATACAAATGCTTCAGTGCTTTTCATAAAATTCACAAACGAAAATCGATTTTCTCAGCTTCTGAAAAAACAAAGAGGAGCGATATGGATATCAAAAGGGCTTGACTATAAAAAATTTTAAATCCAAGATGGCCGCCACTACAAATTGGCGTACAATTGATTTGTGTATTGGCCAAATCTGATAACTAAAAATGTACCCACTTAAACCTCCTCAATATTAATATCAAACGAAAGGACTTTTTCAGTAAAAACAGTAAACATAACAATGGATTAACTTCTTTTAGTGTACTGTATTCTCATTTGATACCAATATTTAGGGCGGTTTTAAATACTAGATTTAACCCTTAGATATATAGTGGCACAAATCATAATTTTTTTTTATAGTTTTTATATATTTCGCTGGACAAGCCTTTTCTTTTGATACCCATATCTATACTTTTGTAAATTTTATGAAAAACACAGAAGCATTTGTATTATTATTTTTTTTTTTTTGCTTTGCCTCAGGTTAGTTTTAAATCGATTTGTCTGTTTTTCTCAGCAATAATTTTTGAGACTACAGCTTGTATTTCGATGTCTTAAGCGTGTTCAACAATTATTTAGAAGTTTTAGTAACTTGATATATTAAAGAAATATTATTTTCCAAATTATTTTGTTTTTTTTTTTTGACAATTAGTGACCGATTTCTTTAAAATTTTTGCGAATATGCCTATAGACATATCATATCTAAAAAAATATGTAAAAAAACGGATACGACTGCAATTGTTTGCTCATATCTCAGAAAGTTTCTAAAAGATTGATACCATATACAGATATGTTAAACATGTAGTGGCTTTTAAAAATTGGTTTCAACTAACACACGGACAGATGGACATTGATTGTATAGCTCCAGTAAGAAGGGATTTTTGGAAATTCGTATTTTAAGGAGACGAAAACGGGAAAATCTGTAGCCTTATATCTGCTTAACTAAAATTGATACAGATTACATTGAAAAAAAATAAGCCGACAGGTATCTTAGCCTTTTTTTGAGTTTTTAACCACTAAGGGAAAAATATGGGTAAAAATTATAATTTGATACTTTTTTTTTAATCTCTAATATATGAAATTCTCGTGTCGCGGTGTTTGTGATTAAACTCCTCCCAAATGGATCAACCGATTTTCATGAAATTTTGTGTGCATATTGGGTAGGTCTGAGAATCGGTCAACATCCATTTTTAATACCCTCAATGCCACGCCTTTTTTCACGCCCCATCAGGTAGGCCAGACTGCTGAGCAGATCTTTTTGAAATTTTCATTTAACTAAGACTCTGGTATGATTAATAGGATACTTTTTTTACCATGCCTACTTTAACGTCTATCTTTTTTTAATTATGTAGTAGCATCGATATATGTTGTTTTTAATATTTTTTTTTTCAAATTTGACACAATTCATAGTCCAGCCAATGCAGAAATAAACGTTTGAGAATTGGTCAACATCTATTTCTCATACTCCGAAATATTTACGATGACTCATCAACAAGGGACAATTTATACCTCACCTAAATAACGTAACGACTTTGATGAAATTTAAAACTAAAATAGATCTGCGTACCGTAGAACACATATAGTTTACGTTTTGTTTTTTTTTTTATGTACTCAGGATAAGTGAGTTGGCGCACAACATGCCAACTGGGCATAAGTGCATACCTGTCATGGGTTTGGGCTTTTATACCCCTTCTTTTCAACCTAACCTATTTTTATTGAACTAAAAAAATATTTCCTAAAAATAATTTATATGGCAAAACAACGTATGCCGGATCAGCTAGTTTCTTATATTATTCAATAAGATATAATTTGATAATTATTATCGCCTAAGATAATAACTAGGGGGACAAAAATGGTATTAATAGAGGATAATATGTATAATTACACTTAAATGTTAAAAAAATTATTTTCGCTGTATTTTGCATAGCCGATCAGTTACAATTTTTTTGGCTCTCACTTTTTTAAACTTTAAACCAGTACAAATTAAATCCCAAGAGCCGATTTTATTTACATATTCATTGCACCAATTGACTTTTTTAAGACAACCGTGCTAAATTGTGTTTTTTATTAATGACACAATAAAAAGGAACAAACTTTGATTGATGATGGTGGAATTTTTCTATTTCACTACCGAAATTGGTAGAGTATCTTTTTTGAAATGGAGTATTTATCTGTTTATTTCGATTTGACAGAGACATCGAATAATTACGTAAATAATAAACTGTCTACAAATAAATTAATTAATTAGGAAACATGGTGCAATTAATAATTTATTAAACTTATGAAATTGTTAAGCAAAACTTTCTTAAATAAAAACAATTTGATGATATCCTAGATATGCACAATTCATTGATTGTGTAAACGAGAAACTTAAAAAAAATTTTAGCTATAGCACAAATAAGTAAAACTTTAACATTAAATGTTTAATGGCCCCAATAACATAAATCCTTTTGGTGTAAAATGTGGCATCAGAAAATAAAAGGGAAAATAGTAACGCAAAACTTCCATATTTATACAGACAGGACATCCAAATACAGAAAAAAACACGACTGCTTTATATTTTTTTCTTTTAATTAATAAATGAAATAGAGTGTAAAAAAAAAAAAAAATATATAGTTTTACGGTAAAATCCCGTTGAAAAAAATTAACTCAAGGGAAAAATAAAATATTGTTCATTTTTCATTCATATAGATAGACGAGTGATGTCCGTGGCAATGTTTTATTAAATATTTTAAAGTCATTTGATTTCCTTCGAACAAAGGTGTGAAAATTAATAAAATATATATCGATATGCATACTTACAGTGTTTGGATATATTAAAACATCAAATTTAATCTAAATATTTACGAACAATGAAATTTAGATATATTTTAAATTATTGAAAACATACAGTGTTGGACATCTAATTAGCACACCACCACATTTCACTTTTTTGAAGTTTACTAAAAATTAATAATTATTTTCGATATTTTGCCTTAAATATATTTTAACTGTGCCTTAATTAACACACAACAAATAACAAGAAAAAAATATATTAAAATGCACTTGCGAACACCGCAGAATATAAAAACTCCTTTTTCCTCTGACTATTGAAAAATAAAACTTTAAAATATGAACAACTTATTAAAACATTTTTTAACGGATTTTTATCTAAACAGTGATTAAATGTTTATAGACAGGATTGTAGATATATTCTAGTTCAACTGCTTGATAATTTTTGGAATTCCTTAGTTGTTTGTTTATGAACTGTCATTAGCCGTCATTCAAAATTTCTTACATACACTATTAGCTGGAATTCCATACTCATTTTTATATACATTAATTTAACGTTAAAAGGTTTTAAAATATTCCTAAAAATATCAGAAGTTGTAGAGCATTTACAAAAAGGAGTAAGTGTTACTGCAATTAAAAATGCAATAAATTTTCCCACTATCCTATCCTACTGATATAACAAATAGGAATATTTGGATGTTTGTTACTCAATCACGAAAGAACGGCTAAACGGAGCTAAAGAAAATTTGGCACACAGATAGACAACAACCTAGATTAACACATAGGCTATCTTTTATCACAATAGTCAGGCGATCTCGCAGAATTACGCGATAAATATTTTTTTTTTTTTGTATTTAATTAGTCGGTTGTTCGAAGGTTTCGAGTGCCCAAAATTTACAAGAACTGGCAAAAAAAAATTTTCATCCAACGTCGTCTGTAGAAGTATTTTTTTTTTAATATTTCCATTAAGATCTATTTGATTAATATAATGAATATGAATGTTTAAATGTTTCATATTTTTACTCAATCACACGAAAATTTACTAAACGGACTTAAAGATGCTACGGGCACATGCTAGTTAATAATGTTTTAAATACTGGAGGAAAACTTTCTTCGTTGCCCGTGTAATTAGTCATTGGCCAGGTTTATATGGCTGACGAGCGCAGATTGGTTTGAAAATTGTCGCAAAAATCATACGCGTCCTCATTTGGAAAAAAAAGAGCTCATGGTGCAAAAACAGCAAAGTAACTTTCTTGTGCTGCACAAACGCCGCAGGATCTCTTTAACATACAATTCTTGTAGTTGGAAAGACTAAAAAGCCTCGCTGTCAGTCTGGATGACAGGGGCCATTTTTAGGTATTGGTTCCATCTTTTATTTGTTCCTGAAGTTATATTTATCAACTTGTGTTAACTATAATTTCACAGCATCTTTAATACAATTGAGGTAAAAAAATTTAAACAAAAAAAATCTGCCCCTTAAAGCTATTCTCCTTATAGACAACGCTTCATCTCATCCATCTAAGGTTGAGCTAAAAACTGAGAACGCCTTTTTTTTGCAATGTTTGTGCCGCCTAACGTAAACCCGCTCATGGATCAAAACGACGTAGGAGTAGAAAACTGAATTTCAGGAACATTCTACCAGCTTCTGTTTTATTTGTTTATTTATTGTTTATTTATTGTTCATTTATTGTTTATTTTAATTGTTTATACTTTGCCTGAAGAGGGTACCCAACATGGTAGCGAAATATTGGAACAAAATAAAATTATTTTTATATATGAAAAATTGATCTCAAGCTTAAGAAGTAAAACAACTATTGATATAAATTAAAAAGATCGAAGAATTTTACTTAATATTTGAAAGACATAATAATTTTAAAGTCTGCATGAGAGAGAGTGGATGCTAATGTGTTATCTAAATGTTGGAAAAATGTTTTAAATATGGTGCTTAATCAAGACGATCCTGTAATAATACGGCTTTGAACGTTAAAGAATTAAACGAAGATGCTGTTTTTCTACAGCTGCTCTCCGAAATATTATAATAAATATAAATAATAATGGTAGAAACATCAGCAGATCCCGGAAGAATGTCCAAAATGCTTTAAAATATCAAAGAAAAAAGTTTTGTAACCATTAAAAGAAATCCCAACCCTAAAAAGACATGTGAGATATTTTAATACCACACGCGGGTCCAAGCGATGTCGGAGGGTCTTCAAAGAGTTCATTTGAACATACACACGAAAGGACGGACATACTGACAGAGCTTAATCGACTCCTCTATTCATAAGCTTTCAGAAAATATATTTTGTAGAAATTTCACAGGTAATGAGGTTTATAATTAAATTAAATTAAAAAAAATTAAAATAAATTTTCATCCTTTTGAAGGGATGTACTAATTTAAAGTTCCACGAATTTATTGTTTATTTTATTATTTTTATTTTAAATAATGAATTTTTTAAAGATATTTGTTTTATGTACAATTCGGTGGGAATTGCAAACTTATGTATAAAATTTAATTTCTTTTTATTTTTGTTTAAGTCGCTAAGATTTAATAATTTAATTTATGAATTAACACAGAATAAATTATAATCAAAATAAGCCGAAAATTAATATACTTCTCTATAAAAATTTTTATTATTTTTATAAGTTTTTTTATATGAATCTTGCAAGGCATATGTATTTATCTTAAAAAAAATTTGTTTGTTTATACTTTTTATGTATGAAGTTAAACATTTTACTTCAAATGAGAGGATGAAAAAGAGAATTCGTTTAGACACAATCGCATTTTATTCGATGTAGGAAGGACTTTTTTTACCTACTCTATTTACTCTTCCTAATATACCGATTTAGCCCATTTTCAATACGAAATAAACTTGTGTATATTTTGGGAAAATTGTATACCCCTAACTTTTACGGGGTATACATGGTGCTCTATGGTGCTTTTAACAGACGGGCGGACAAAGCTACACCGTCCTTAAATGAAGCCAAGACTCGAAAAATGTATATACTTTATGAAGTCTTAAATGGATATTTTGATGTTTTGCAAACGGATTGATAAAATGAATATACCCCCACACCATTTTTTTGGTGGTAGGTAAGTATAAAAATTAAGATTTATTGACAATTTTTTTAAATAAAGGCGGTCCGAATTTGAGATACTGGTTTAAAATATTATTGCTGATTTTTTCTATTGCATGTGACTTTTTGGCGACTTGTTGATAATAAGCAGACAACATACAGAAAACATTTAACAATATGTACATTAACTGTAGCTACTCACTGTATTTACAAATTTATTTTGTTTCATAGTTTTGCGTTTACAGTTGGAATTTTTAGGCTATGTATATTCTCTAATTTTAATTATTTTTGTATGTACAGAAATTATTTTAGTATATATGGTCATACTAAATAAAATAAATATATATTTTCTATTAAATGAAACATACCTCGATAAGTTTTGCAAAATATGTACCTACTACATAAATACAAATATACCTAAAATTTATTCCTTTTGTTAAAGTTTCTTTTTGCTTTTTTTACGAAGTTTATATTTGTTTTATTTATTTATTTTTACTTATGATTTAATTATATTTAAAATAGATTTTAAAAAGGCTGTCATTTTGTTAAATAAATTTTATCCAGTATATTTATTATTTGTATCGGTTTAACACAAATTTTGTTTTAAGGAAAACATGAAATTTTCATATATGTAGGTACATTATTTATGAGTAAAGAATATATTATAAAAATTATTTCACAGTCGAATGGTAACAAAGCATCACAGATACACTCTTTTTCTATAATGTCGATTTAAAAAAATACTGAAAACAATTAAAATTCTTTACAAATCAAAAAATATCTTGAAAGTTTTAAATACAACGGTATACTTTGCGTTTCTGTTTTAATTCTTTTCCTTAACAATTCACAATAGCATATAAAAAATCTGGCTTTTTTTTTTTTTTTTTTTATTGTTATATTATCATTATGGTAACACCCTCACTCTTCTATATGGCAATGCTCTAAAAACAGGTGGTGAGTTATATTGAGCAACGGCGGCTTTAAATTTGTAAGGTTTTATACATATAATTAAAATGTGTTCACAAGGTATTATAATATCGAATGTTTCTAAAACAATAACATAAAAAAAGATATGACTGTTGTGAACGACCCCTCATAACTAAACGTGATATATAATTAAATTCGAAAATTTTTAAAAACATGGGCCGAGGTACTACATTCGATATCGATCAATAAAAAATTGGCATTCATATTTAAAATGTTGTATTTTTTGATGTTTATGCCTTGACGATTTAACTTTTATCGAATGCTGGTACCAGATGTTTTAACGGATATCGAAGGGGTGGCTTGCAAATAATACAGACTGTTTGGCTTCGATCACCGCGGGTATCTAAATAGGTATGACAGCACCATAAACATACCACACACAGAAGTATTATTTTAGGATAGTTTTGACTTGAAAGGCAACAACAATTTTTTTTAAAATATAGTGATATCCGAGAACATAATTTCTGTATTCACAAGGTGTCCTACTTTTAAATGTTCTAAAATAGTAACAAAAGAAATACACGACTGTTGTAAACGACCTCTCAAAATTAAGTATGATACATCTAATTTAAACCGACAATTTTTTATAACTGATCTTTTAAACGGATATCGGAGGGATGGCTTTCAAATAAACTATTATGAATTGCTGGAACATGATGGCAATATGACATGTTAACTTTTAATAATTTTTCTAATATAATTTTTAAAATAGTTTACAGGCATTTGTTTTAAGTTTCTGTTTCAGTTTTATATATTTTTATATATATTTTATACATGACAAAACAAAATTAATTTTAAGTAAAAGAAATTATGAACCCCAATATAAGTAAATTATTAATGCACATTACGCAAAGTCGGTTTGACGTCCATTAAACAAACATACTTTTTCAATACATAAATCGATGTGTAATTGTTTAAATGTCGAATATACCTTAAAACAATAATTTACATAAAAAAATTAATTTAAAAAACCTTTTTGTAGGAGGTTATTAAAGGAATGTAATAACAAAATCATGGATTATAAAAATATGGTAAAAAAAATAACATCCTTTTAGTTTATTCTTTAGACAGAATATAAAGTAATGTGTTGGAAAATATATATTAGCTGTTATATACACATATGTAATATTTTTGTACGCGAAGCTGGTTACCCTAATTATAATTGTTTTGTTTATTTTTCTTCAAGTCAGCATTAATTTCAATTCCATTTTGTCTCGTGTCATTCTCGTCGTGGGCGTAGTTCGACAAGTGTCATTTGGAAATTAGTCGATGCAACAGAGTTAGGACAAATTTGTGCTGCTTTATTTTAATTTTTATTTGTGTTTAGTTTAATTTTTTTATTAAATTATTCTATATCTAAACGAAAGTGTTTAATTAACCAAACGCTAAAGATAAGTTGTACAAGTGGAAAATGTTTGCAACGAGTGCTCTGGCCAAGAGCTTGTTGCTTTTTGTGTTTTTTTTATTTGTGGGTGTGTTCGCACAATTTGAGTGGCAAGCCCGTGATGCATTCGATGAAATTAAAATTAAATATGACAAAGTTAATGAAGACAATTGCCCAATACAACATATAAGTGATTTATATTTGCCAGAGGACACGGTGTCGCATAAGCCGGACATCAAAGAAATAAATATAAATCCTATATTTCCAAATCGTACCGCATTGTTGCATCTGCACAATATGGCCATGAGTCGAAGCTTCTTTTGGAGTTACATTTTACAGTCGCGCTTCATAAGGCCAGCCATAAATGACACCTATGATCCAGGTATGATGTATTACTTTCTCTCCACGGTAGCTGATGTCTCTGCAAATCCGTCCATCAATGCTTCGGCTATTTATTTCGCTCCCAACAGCTCGTATACCTCTTCATACAGAGGTTTTTTCAATAAAACTTTTCCGCGTTTTGGACCACGTACTTTCCGTCTAGACGATTTTAATGATCCCATACATTTACAAAAGATTTCCACTTGGAATACCTTTGATGTCAGAGATTTGGGAGCCCATCCCCCAGAGACAGTCTCAAAAGATTATACTTCAGACTTGTATAAAATAAACGAATGGTATAAAAAATGGTTGCCCGATGATGTTGAGGGACGTCATGACACTAAAACAACGTATCAAGTAGAAATTCGTTATGCCAATAATACAAATGAAACATTCACATTTCATGGACCGCCTGGAGCTGATGAAGATCCTGGACCAGTCAAATGGACTAGACCGTATTTCGATTGTGGTCGCTCTAATAAGTGGCTCGTGTCAGCCGTAGTGCCAATAGCTGATATTTATCCAAGGCATACACAGTTCAGACACATTGAATATCCGAAGTAAGTACCTATGGCTGTATATTCTCATTTTTTGAAACTGTGAAATGAAAAGTTTTTCTTTACAGTAAAAGTTGTTCATATGCAAAAATTTCATTCCGTTTGCTTAAATAAACAATTTCTAAAAACTAAGCGATTTGACCAAATCTGAATTTTGTTTAAATTTTTGATGAATGGAAATTTTAACCAATTCTTATTTATCAATAAAAATTTTCACATATAAAATACCTATTCATTACAAAAATAAAAATAAATTTTTAAAGCCAGGCATTTTTTTAATTCTTTATAACAAGGGAATTAAATATTACACAATTATTAAAGGAGTAAAAAAAGTTCTTCGAAATTGTTATACGATTAACAAATTAATTATAATTGTTGTTTTCCATTTTAGATACACTGCTATTGCCGTTTTGGAAATGGATTTTGAAAGACTTGATATAAATCAATGTCCCAAAGGTGAAGGTAATAAGGGGCCAAATCATTTTACTGATACAGCACGTTGTAAAAAGGAGACTACCGAATGTGAACCACTGCACGGCTGGGGCTTTCGGCGTGGTGGTTATCAATGTCGTTGTAAGCCCGGTTATCGTTTGCCTAACGTTGTAAGGCGACCCTATTTGGGTGAAATTATTGAAAGAGCATCAGCTGAACAGTATTACAATGATTACGATTGTTTGAATATTGGCTGTAAGTATTTGTGTGCGTTCTCTTTCAAATAAATATTTTATTAACCTAATCCTTTTGATTTTCAGGGATCCAAAAGATACCCATACAATGGGATAAAGCACCCTATCATGTGCGTGAGAAATATTTAGATTTACATCAAGAATATCGTAATTTTTCAACAGGTGCTAGTGCTTTACATGAGGAGAATTTAAATATTGACGAGGCCTTAAAATTTATACATGGTGTTAATTATAGAACATGCAAAAAGTATGTTGAGTTAATTTATTTTTAATTTTAAAGGTTTTCATTTGTGTTTTATAATAATTTTTAACTTTTTTGTAGCTTTCATCCCCAAGATTTAACTTTACGAGGCGACGTTAGTTTTGGCGCCAAAGAACAATTCGAAAATGAAGCTAAAATGGCTGTACGTCTTGCTAACTTTATTAGTGCCTTTCTGCAGGTATGTTAGTTCAAATGTGAAACTTTTAAATTAAAAAAAGGTTTAGTTTGTTAAAAGTTCTCACCTTCACTTTTTTTTTTATTATTTTCATATTTCAACACTTAATTATAGTTTGAAAGTGTTGATAATTTCATTGATTTTCTCGTTTTTGTTTGTGCTACAACATCCTTCAAATAAACTCTTGAAGTGTAAATGAAAATTTTTCACGCTTTATAAAACGTTTTTTTCTTTTGGTTATATAATTCTATAGAGGCAAAAACAAATACTCATATATCTTCTTTTGTCTATGTCTAATCTCATGTTTAACAACTTGTTTTCGTGGCAGCTAAATATTGTACAGTGTCAAATGAATCTTGCTTTTTTTCTATTAAATATTCTTTAAAAAAAGAGCTATAATTATGAAAAATACTCGAAAAACAAGATGTGTTTGCTGAGCTATTTGCACAAGTTGTTTGAAATCTTTTAAACAAATAAAAAATAGTAGATATCAAAGGATGAAACAAAAAAAATAGTTGGAAATATAACGACATTTAAAGCAAAATTTACAAATTGAGATCCTTTGGCAACAATCAAAGAAACACTATTATTATCAAGAAAAACTTGTTGCTATTAAAAATATGATAAACTATATTACACTACCTATACTAGTTTTAGCTAACTAGCTGCAGAATTATTTATCTTTAAAAAAATATTTAAACCCTCTTTTTTTAAATACTATTCTTTATTTATAATTGCTAGTCACATAAATACATTCAACCCATAATAGTAAAACCTTTTCTTTTATATTTCAAAGGTTTCTGATCCCAACGAAGTATATTCGGGTAAACGTGTGGCCGATAAACCACTTACCGAAGATCAAATGATAGGCGAAACGTTGGCTATTGTCTTGGGCGACACAAAAGTCTGGTCGGCTGCCACACTTTGGGAACGTAATAAATTCACTAATCGTACATATTTCGCACCCTATGCTTATAAAACTGAATTGAATACACGCAAATTCAAAGTTGAAGATCTGGCACGTTTAAATAAAACACACGAGTTGTATACGGAAAAGAAATATTTCAAGTTTCTGAAACAACGCTGGTCGACTAACTTTGATGATTTAGAAACGTTTTATATGAAGATCAAAATCCGCCACAATGAAACAGGTGAATATATGCAAAAGTACGAGCACTACCCTAATTCGTATCGTGCGGCAAGTTTGAAACATGGCTACTGGACACAACCCCAATTTGATTGTAATGGTTATGTCAAGAAATGGCTTGTGACCTATGCGGCACCCTTTTTTGGCTGGGATAGCCTTAAAGTTAAACTGGAATTCAAGTGAGTACACAATGAACTTTTTTTGTTGTTGTTTGAATTCAAAGCAGTAGAAAATTATTTCTTGTTTTTCTCTTTTGTCAAGTCATCCCTAATTCTTTTTTTAATCTATTTTTTGTCTATTATTTGCAATTGTTAAAAGTTACCTTTAAAATGTTATTTTCTATTTATGCGGGTCTGTTCTCTTACTAGTTCTTATATATGGTTTGTGATGTTTCTTAAGAGGACTGTGTTTCATTATTATTATAATTAGTTTTTTTTTTATTTCATTTGAAAAGGGGTCATTATTTATTTTGGTTTGGACATTTAAATTTATTTGCAAATGTTTTGTCTTGATTGTGTCTTAATAGTTTTATCTATTGTTGTTTTTTATACCCGCCACCAAAAAAATGGTGGGGGTATATTCATTTTGTCATTCCGTTTGTAACACATCGAAATATCCATTTTAGACCCCATATAGTATATATATTCTGAATCAGGGTTTGATTTTATGACGATCTAGCTATGTCCGTCCGTCTGTCCGTCTGTCCGTCTGTCCGTCTGTTGAAAGCACGATAGAGGTCGCACCGAAAAAGCTAGGGGGCTCAAATTTTGCCAGAATCTTTCTTATAGACAAGGTTTGTTTGGTATTGAAAATGGGCTAAATCGGAATATTAGGAAGAGAGTTATAGCTCGAAAAGCAAGAGTAGGTCGAAAAAACCGTGTCCTTCAAACATCGAATAAAATGGAATTGTGTCCAAACGCATTAACGTAGATTCATGAAACTTCGAATATATATTTCCTGAGTAAAAGCACTATTTTTCCCCGAAAATTGTCTAAATCTATGCATTAGGAGAGGAGTTATCGATCAAAATGTACGAAAATTTATACCGCACAGTGTATTTTTCGGTATATTTAAAAACAAAAACGTCATAAAAGCAACAAAATTGGATGTACGACTCTGAAATTTTGCACACTTTGCTTATTGGTGAGACGCTTTTTTGTAACGGAAAATCAATGTGCCACGCCCACTTTTACGCCCACCTCCCATATTACGTTTTACCCAAAATTCATATAATTTCTCAATTTATGTAGATTTTGGAATAATAAAGGGCTATATTGAAACATCTCAGTTGTACTCATTCGAAAATACAACTTTGACACGCCCACTATAACGCCCACTTTTCACGTTATATACCGTTAATGAAATTTAAAAGCTCATAAAACCGCCAAAATTAGAGGTATGATGATCAAATTCGCTACGTATATCCTTTTAGGCAATGTCATTACTGCGCCGGAAAATTAGGGCGCCACGCCCACTTTTACGCCCACCTCCCATATAACGTTTTACTTAAAATTCATATAATTCCTCTATTAATAAAGATTTTGGAATAATAAAGGACTATATTGAAACACCTAAGTTGTACTCATTCGCAAAAATAGCTTTGACACGCCTACTATAACGCCCACTTTTCACGTTATATACCGTTAATGAAATTTAAAAGCTCATAAAACCACCAAAATAAGAGGTATTATGATAAAATTTGCTGCGTATATCCCCCTAGGCAATGTCATTACTGTGCTAGAAAATTGAGTTGCCACGCCCACTTTTACGCCCACCTCCCATATAACGTTTTACTCAAAATTCCTCTAATTTCTCTATTAATAATGATTTTGGATTAATAAAGGGCTATATTGAAACACCTAAGTTGTACTCATTCGCCAAAACAACTTTGACACGCCTACTATAACGCCCACTTTTCACGTAATCTACCGTTAATGAAATTTAAAAGCTCATAAAACCGCCAGAATTAGAGGTATGATGATCAAATTTGCTGTGTATATCCTTCTAATCAATATTATTGTTGTGCCAAAAAGTTTAGGTGACACGGCCACTTTAACGCCTACCTCCCATACAACGGCTTACCTTAAATTCATGTAATTTCTCTATTGACAAAGTTTTTGGGAAAATAAAGGGCTATATTGAAATATTTAAGTTGTATTTATTAGTAGAAACTTTATTGACACAGCTACTTTAACACACTTTCATTGAATTTTATTTCATTTAAGGACCGATGTTGTATTTAAATAAAACACAAATTATTTAAGATATTATTATTTCTTTTTATAATGATAATATTTGTATGGTTCAATTATGTATTTAACAAAATATCGGCCAAATGGCCCCCCCATCCTTGGCGCCACTCCTCTATCTGATGGTCGAAATTTTCAATGACAATGTTGATGCTCAATTATTGGGCATGATGATGAGTCGAGGTTGACTGCTCTTTTGCCACACTATCGCAAAAAACAGCAATAGTTCCCATTCAACGAACTAAGAAGGCATTCACAGATTTTCTAACATTTTATACAGACCTGTTTTGCAGAAATTTAAATATCTTTTACAATTCTCCCGATTGTGGACGAATTTGAACGATTATGTTGATCAAAAGAATTACGAAGTGCACAAAATGCATTTTGATTTGAACGCCCATTTTTATAAAAAAACCTGAATAACTTTAAAGCGTTGCTCATTTGCGTATCTTTCCACGGATCAAAATGAGTAAGTTTGAGATTGAGAAATGTCAAGTAAAATGCAGAAAACAAACTTAAAGACTAGGTGTAGTTCACCTTCAACTTGGGCCCTTAAAATTTAACCACCCTCTACAAAGAAAGTGATACATATTTTATTATAAAGAGATTATTCCATAATGATTAACAAAATAATAAATATTGTGCTTTAAATGTACACAAAATTGGTGGTGGGTATAAAAGATTCGGCACAGCCGAATATAGTGCTCTTACTTGTTATATCTAGGGTTCTTAATGTTTTTGTTATAACCTCAACTGTGATGACAGCTAAAGTAACTTATGACTTTTATTCTGTAAAGTCAGTTTTTTTTATTAATAAAACGCGATTAGGAAAACATACAATAAAACATGAGAAGAAAGATAAGACGAAGAAAGTTAAATAAATATCTGCGGTGCTCCTTTAAATTTATTTTAAATCAACTATTTTCATTGTTTTTTGAAATTTACAGGGGTGTGGTAGCGGTTTCGATGGACATGTTACAGTTGGATATAAATCAATGTCCCGACTGGTATTACGAACCAAATGCCTTTAAAAACACCCACAAATGTGATGAAAAGACATCATATGTAAGCAAACATAATTTATAAATGCATTTTTATAATATAACTATTTCATATACAACTTAAAATTTTACTCCTTTTAGTGCGTTCCAATTATGGGTCGTGGCTATGAAACTGGTGGCTACAAATGCGAATGTCTACAGGGCTACGAATATCCTTTCGAAGACTTAATCACCTACTACGATGGTCAGTTGGTAGAGGCTGAATTTCAAAATATTGTTGTCGACAAAGAAACACGTTACGATATGTTTAAATGTCGTTTAGCCGGGGCCTCAGCAATACAAGCAGCCACATCATTAATCATTGCACTTTTCGGTTTAACACTGCTTTTACTTTACAAATTCAGATGAAAAGCTTTAAGGTAAAACATTCTAATTTTTTTGCATTTTGCAAAAAAAATAAGTAAGAAAGACAAAAAAGTAGTTTCGTAGTTTATTTAGCAACTAAGTAAAAAATTAATAATTAAAAAAAAAATACGATACATACACACACACATATGTATAGAGCTTTTATAAGCAACTATCTCCAATAACAGATGAAGAAAATAACGAAGAAAAAAATTCTTTTTATTAAACAAGATCAAATGGAGTAAAGCAAAAACCTGGTTACTCATTAAAGTTATCTTCTACATAAAAGACATATATTTCATAAAAATTGTTGTTGATTTTATTTAAATAAAAAAATGAAAAAACATCATCATTTATCCAAAGCGATTAAGTTGTAGACACAATCTATTACAATGAATCTCATTATTTGTCATGCTTTTTTGTGTGTAGAAATAAAAAAAAATCCTTTTAAAATATAGATTTTTTTTTAGAAAAAGCATTTCACATAACTCATGTTCAAAGTTAAACAGACTCTGCAGAAACTCTCATAGTAAAGAAAATAGTTAAAAAAGATAAATGCGTAAAAAAATCCTCAACGCCTCTCTTTAGCTCGTATTTCAATATTTCTTGCTTTTTCTAAATCAACAACAAAAAGCGCAAAACGGAAATTTACAAAAAAAAAAGAAATTGTTCACTTTTAAAAATATCAGAAAAATGAGAGAAAAAATCAAGAATGCTTTTAATAGTTTTTTGAAAAGCTACAAAATCTGTTTATAATATCCATGAAGTTTTGTTAGCAAGGCAATGCAAACGAACAGCTGTGTCTTGTCTGTAGCTTCATCTACAGAAATACTGCCGAAAAGCTACAATCGAGAAGGAAACTTAAGAGAGAAGGAACGAACAAAATAAACGATATTGAAACCTGTTCATATCACATAAAGTATCTTAAAAAGATTGCTAAGAAATCAACACAAGTTGAAAAACTTTTGCTGGATGGAGGTACACCACACACAAGCACACACATACATATATGCACTCACAACAGCCTTGAGTGAGAGGAGGGTTGTTATTCGGGGTTTCTTTTTTGCACCCCTTCTTTTTAATGGTCACTACCACAACACACATTGACCGTTAAGCATTTTTATATAAAATCATTTTTTTTTTCGTTGTTTACCTCATGTGTGCATTAATTTTGATTTTCTTTTTTATTTAATATCAAAAAAAAAAAGGAACTTCCTCTAGTAGAAAAATGACGGGGTTTCTTTTTTCCATACCGGCCTTTTTGTTATTGTACCTTGATAATGTTGATGATCATCCTCATCTTTTATTATTATCATAGCCTGAGAACTTTTTCTACAAAAAGAAGTAAAATTATTTAAAAGATCCTTTTGCCACAAACCAGTTTACCACTTGGTATTGGTCATAGCAAATTCAAAAAAAAAATCATATCTACATATATTTTTTACGATTTCAAATAAAAAACGTTCCTTTTTTTCAGCTTAAGTTTTGATATTGACAAAAAAAAGTTTGATATTAAAAAAAACTAAACATACGGCTGCTGTCTAATATTTTTGTTTCGAAATATTTTCACACATTTTTCATCGTCAGACTAAGAACAAAACGGAGTAGAGTTTATCATCTATAGAGTGACCAATAACTAAAAACAATGAACCCTCTATTGTTTGAAATTTCAAAACAAAAAAAAAAAAAGAAATTCTTAAGATTTTTAATATCACTAGAAATATGTGTTATAGAAAATCGCCTGCTGTTTTTAATATTGCATATAAAACAACAAACAATTGTGTCTCTAATGATCTTGTTTAAATTAAAATATAATTTTTTGTCTTCATCATTGTACTAAATCCGTCCAATTTTATTAAAATTTAGACTTGTTTAAATGTTAAATTTACTAATTCCGTCCAAATTTATTTAAATTTAGACTTGTTTAAATGTTAATTTTTAGATAATATTAAAAAAAATATATATTTTACACTAAATGTTAAATCATGTGCCTTTTTTTTTTTTTGAATAAATGTAATTATTTTGATATAAAATATATTTTATGTATTTGATAATAAAACAAATTATACATACACACGGTACATATGTATTTTATTAAAATCATACGGAGAGTTTTTAAAGGATTAAACTGTTTTCGAGTTTAACATAAGATGATTGAACAAAATCTAATCTACAGATATAAAAATCAATGCCACTTTTCGTTGTAATTTTATAACTTAAGAACGGGCTCACCTATCCGAACCAAATGTTTAGGCTTTGCTTGGACTATTTAGTAGATGGTTTATGTGAAGCTTCCGGTTTACGGGTAAAAAGGGTAAAATCGGTAACTCTGTATCTCCGGGCTTAATAAAGATAATTCAAAAATTCGGAAAGGACCAAAGAGCTTGTTAAAAATGATTGGAAAGGTGTCTGATATTTTTTGGAAATTTTGATTTTTAGGGGGATAAAACGGGTAAAAGCTGAATTTTGGTATTTGTTATCTTTGAGAGGGATAGCAATAGGAAAAAAGTAAAAACGTAGTTTTACTCTCCTTAAAACAATTAAAACAATCTATAATGAATATTTGTACTTTTTCGGAATTTTGGAATTTAGGGGGGAAAACGGGTAAAATCGGTAATATTGTATTTTAGGACCTAATGCATGTAGCACGAAAATTCAAAAAGATCTTAGAAGGTTAATGGCACTTTTTTGAAATTTGGTGTTCCAAGGTGATAAAATGGGTAAAAAAATAATTTTGATACATTTTTTCAATTTCAGGATGAGCAGAACAAAAATATTTAAACGACATTTTTCTTTCCCAAAAAATAATTTTGGTACGTTTTTTTTTCAATTTCAGTTATCTATAAAAAGGATGAGCAAATGAAAAATATTTAAACGGTATTTTTCTTCCCCTAAAATAGTCTCAAATGTAATTTCGAATTTTTTTTGAGGGGTTTAATTTTGTGTGTTTGGGGCACACACAAAATATTAAATAATCTGATGTAAATAGCTTCGGGTAATTTTGATTGAGTAATTATAATTTGGGTTTGAGAAAGATAAATAAATAAGAGATTATTTATTTAATTGGAACTTAGAATTTATTTAAGTTTAATACATACATGTATTTAGAGTTAACAAAAATAATTGGTTTTAATTAAAAGATTTATTCAGCAATAGATTAAAAAAAACGAATTAATCGTAGAGAAAGTAGCAACTTGATCAACAGCTAAAATATAAGTAAGAGTTCATTTTTATAAAAATAATAAAAAGACTTGAATTCCATAAACTTTAAACTTTACAGAATACCGATTGGAACTAATGCAAGGGGAAATGGTTAAAAACAGATAAAATCGGTAATTCTGTATATTCGGACCTAATGCATGTACCCCAAACAGATTGAGTTTAAAAATAGATAGCAATTAATAAAATATATATAGTTTTTTTTTTAAATAAATGAATTTGATTTTTTATTATTTCACTTGATACGTAGCGAAGCATGTACCGGGCGCTAGTTTTTTTTATAAATCTTTGATAAACTTCAGTATTCCGTGTGAAATTAAATCACTCGGAATTGCCATCGTAGTGTTTTTTTATAACAAAAATTTCAAGGCAATTTCCTGTGACTTAATTTCACTCGAAATGCAGAACACAGGCGAATGTCTTATTTGAGTAAATCTACAAAATTTATCTAGATCTATTTTTAGCGGCAACATTAAAATATTTATAAATTAATGTTAACATAATTTGAACCCACTTTTTGATTTTGTAGAAAATGTAAAACACTATTAATTTAAAATATGTAAAACATTTTATGGTTTGATTATCGATTGCAAGCGAAAACAGTACAAAAAAATGTATTCACGTCTGCGATTTTAGTCTTGTGATATTTCCAAAATGCAATATTTTCACTTATTTTAAATTTCAGCTATGAACAACAAACAAAAAAGATTCTCTCCGAACTGCCATTTCTTGATGAATAAATATGCCTTAGAAAATACTTTTTGAAATCTATGAAGTTGTCGCTTGCTTTTTCTGAATTTTTTTTTATACTAAAGGTATTTACAATATTGTTTTAAGGATTGGAAAAATTAAAAAAATTTTGCACTTACTTTGGCACTGCATTGCATTAAGTGCTTAAATTATATGCAAATATTTGCATAAAACATATGGACCTTTTACTTCAACAGTGTCATAACTGAAAAAACCATAAATAGTTTCGTCTAAACGGGGTTTTAAAATTTTAAACCATTTAAAAATTTTTTCTATAGCAAATTTGAGATTAAAAATAAAAATAAAATCTGATTTTTATATCAATGAATTTATTTTAATAAAGTTTTATTCTATTGAAATGATTAAATGATCAAACAAAATTTGGATGTGACTATAATGCTATTTGGAGTTTTACCTCTTAAGCAATATTTAAATATTTGTTGATCTTTGAAGAATAAAAAGCATTAATTTGTTGATGAAAGAAGTATAGGACGACAAAAAAGAACGTGCCAAAATTATTAAAAAAAAAAAAAATCCAAATTGGTTCTACAAAAGATTGGGAACAGAAATAAACGTCTACCATCAAACTACAGTAGCCGCTCGGTTATATGCATATCCAGTTTATAAACTTCCAGAATAGTGAACAACAAAATTAAAAATCAGGAGATTCTAAAGAGTGAACACAGCCTATCTCTATTATGTGACCAGCTTTCAACCAATAATTATACCCTTCACCTGTGGTGCACAAGGGTATATATAGCTTTGTCATTCCGTTTGTAATTTCTACAATTTTCATTTCCGACCCCATAAAGTATATATTTTCTGAAAGCTTATGAATAGAGGAGTCGATTAAGCCCTGACCGTCTGTCCGTCTATCCGTCTGTCCGTGTGTTGGTTGAAATCAACTTTTAGAAGCAACTATATGTTCCTCAGATCTGTATATGGTATCAATCTATTGGAAATATCCAGGAATGAATCGCTATTGAAATTCAGCTTAATCGCCCCATAACTTTCTGAGATATGAGCAAAAAACCACGACCACCTCGTTTTTTTTCACAATTACAACAACAACATACATACATACATACATGTAAAAAACATACCAAACAAAAAAAATTACAAAAAAAAAAATATTAAAAATAAGAAAAAAATAATAAAAAAAACTACAAAAAAAAAATTTTTTAAAAAATTTAAAAAAAAAAATTAAAAAAAATTTTTAAAAATTTTTCTAAAAAAATTTAAAAAAAAAATTAAAAAAAAAAATAAAAAAAAATAATAAAATATAAATAATATATTAAATAAAATAAAATAAAATTTTTTGGCTCAGCTGGGATTCGATGCCACATTTATTCTAACGTGTACGTATGCACGTATTTTATATGGGATGAATGGTGATACAAACAATTGTTATTGCATGACTACACGTTGTGAAGGGTATTTTCTTTTGTCTCTTGAAATCATTAGTGCATCGAAGATGAAGCGCATGGTGTTAACCATATCTGAAAAAGTGACATTTTGGCAAGCTTATAGATATGAAGTGGCCAAGTCAACAATTTTTGCTATGAATAAAAATAAAAACGCGTATTTGGAAATGACTGCAAAATGTGAGGGCAAAATTAAAAAGAAAATATTAAGAAAAGGAGAAATGCCGTTGGTGGAGGCAAAGCTTTATTTATCAATTTACCTATTACAAGTAAATTAAAGCAAAAGCAAAATATTTTAACGACCAATTGAAAGAAAAAAGTTAAGTTATAAACTTTATTTCTTATTTCATACTAGAAAAGCCCGGCACGCGTTGCTACGCCCCTTAATGAATAAAAATGCATTATGAACTTAAATTTAATATCAAGTGCAAAAAACTAAAAATTATAACTTTTTTTAATGGGCGTTGCCCACTTTTCTAATCACGAAACTGTATAGTCATGACAGCTCAATATGTGTGCAAAGTATAAGAAAAATCGGTGAAGTTCAAGTAGCTGAAAATGATAATTTATTTCTTATGGGCGTGGCACTGCCCAATTTTCTAATCACGAAATTTTAAAGTCATGATAACTCAATATGTGTGCAAAGTTTCACAAAAATCGGTCCAGAGCAAGTACCGCAAAATTATATATTTTTTTATGGGCGTGGCCCTGCCCACTTTTCTAATCACAAAATTGTATAACCATGAGACTTCAATATGTGTGTGAAAAGTTTTAGAAAAATCGGTGAAGTTTAAGTAGCTGAAAATGATAACTTTTTTTTATAGGCGTGGCACTGCCCACTTTTCTAATCACGAAATAGTAAAGTCATGACAGCTTAATATGTGTGCACAGTTTCAGAAAAATCGGTCCAGTGGAAGTACATCAAAATTAAAACTTTTTTATGGGCGTGGCCCCGCCCACTTTTCTAATCATAAAATTATTTAGTCATGAGAGGTCGAATGTGTGCAAAGTTTCTGAAAAATCGATCATGTGCAAGTAGCTTAAAATGATAACTAATTTTTTATGGGCGTGGCCCCGCCCACTAACACCATAAACACTCCCTGGTGTGCGTACAATAACTTACCAAAGTTTGAGCCCGATCGGTTTTACAGTTTCGGAGTCTATAGCTAACACACACACACACACAGAGTTTTACTTTTATATATATAGATTCTCTCGATTATGTGAACTTTTCCATTTTGTGAACAGGCTCTGTTTGAATTAGTTCATATAACCGAGCGACTACTGTATATCCAATGTTATTAAAGAGTATCTGGAAAATTTGATCACTGATAGGAAACCTAGTTCGGTAAGAAAAAGGGGTGCACATGATAATGGGAAGGCCAAGAATATTGAAAGCTTATTAAAAAATAGAGCTCCAAACACATATGATAGAAGATGAGCCCAGATAGCACAGTGCTCTTAGTATTTAGTGTGAAACGTTAATGCAGGCTTGGAAACACACAAAGTCTAAAAAGTTCCATATAGGAATGCTGCAAAATATCTAGAAGCCATACATGTGGCACGGCAATTAAAATTAAATTTCGTACCAAAAAAAATCAAATTGTATGAGGATGACAGAACGTATGTTTTAGCATAATTTTCGCAGTTTCAGTGTAAAAATTTGTATGTTGGTAATACTCGAGGAAATGCTAAAGTTAAGTTTAGGACTCAAAAACGGACAAAATCTTCTCTTAAAAATTCTCGGAATGACAAACCTTATGCAGTTGCTGCAAAAAAAATCAAGTCATTTGTTACAGTGTTCTCTATATACATATACCGAATTATATGTATATCAAAAAATGTTAGCTTAAAGGCTTCTTCCTTTTAAAAGGGAGCACAATATGAACACACAGTATTGGTTACATTTATGTCATGTCACTATGGTAAGGAAGTTGTGGGGAGGCATCATAACTAAAATCTAGTTTTTGCATTAAGATTGGCCAATGCTCAAAATAGTCCGGGTTTAAGACCAGTAAAGTTATGTTAGGCTCTTATAAGAAGAAGAATGAAGAGCACAAAAAAATTGTCTTACAATATAAAAGACTTAAAAGAGATGGTAAAACTGTTTCGAAACGGTGACTAAACTTTATGCTGTAACACATTTGTAAAAAATATTTATTTTTCCCCTGAATTACATTTTTGCAAATGCAATGTTCAAACAACTGATTTCACTTAAGCTGCAAATTTGTAAATTATTTATTTCTCCAATTGGTTACACAAACAAACAACAAACAAACGTTGAAAACAAAAACAAATTTTTAGTTTTTGTTGTTGTTTTCAATATATTTGTACGAATGAAATTTCGCTTGGGTTTTCTTTCGGCATCGTTGAACAGGCAGTTAATTAGAATCAGTTTATTTTATGTTTTTAAATTTAATCATGTTTTAAGGCGTCACTTAATTTTTTTAATATGCAAATCTTATAGAGCAAATATTTATATCACACATTTAAAGCTAGTCATTTATTATAAACAATCTTAATTGAAATGTCTTAACCAAATCCAATTAGCAGATTCAAAAGTCGATTAAATATTCGTTTAACTTATTCCAAAAAAGCACAATGCAGAAAATTTCATTTCCATACGAAATTTATCAGATTCTTTAAAAAAAACGCAAAATACTTTTATCTTGCAACGGGTTATTCGGGAATTAAATACGCTAGGAGCATAAACGACACTAAGAATCAAAAGTAATGGGTTGTATAAGTGTATGATTAATAAAGTTTCTAAAAGTTAACAATTATATTTAAACAATAAAATTTTTCACGTTACCGGTTCTATTATAAATTTTTTTTGTTAACAAAATACGCAGCTATATTTTTACTTAATTAAATTATGCAGGGAAATTAGTTTACATTTTATAAAAGGGTCAATAAATAATTATTGTCACTTACCACGATACTTTTTCATGTTGCAATACAATTATTTAACTTCTGCTAATGTACAAAAATGTGTTGAAATAATTATTGAAATCGAATCTAAAAAAACAAGTATAGATTTAAAAAAATTTACTTCTTAATTTACATCACATATTGTCTTACTTTTTTTGTTGTTTAAAAAATATTCAAACCATAAACTAATAAAAACAAAATAATATTTAAATCAAAACCACCAAAATGTTTCAACTGCACTCAAATATTTCTCCAATTATTTTGTTTTTTTTTTTTGTGTAGGCTTTGGCCTGTTTTTTTTTTGCAAATATGTATGTTCAAAAACTCAATTTATTCGCTTAAACCAAATTCGTTTTCGCACGCTTTTTTCCAAGAATTTTGGCAAAATTTTGATAAATCTTTTTTTAGTTTATATTTTTACAAAGCGTTTTTGGAATTTTAAATACAATTTTTGATGAGCTTTTTTTGAATTTTTCTAAGAATTTTTCATTACGAAAATTGAAGTATTTTTCAAATGCTTGCTTAAATAGATTATTTTTAATTTGTGTTGTGCAGAGATGGAAAATTGAGGAGGGATTTTTTGTAAAGTTATGGGTCGAGTGCACTTTTTTTAAGACTTGAGTATATTATTAAGCACTACGTTTTTGATTGAATAGCTCATTCCTCTTTTACTACTTTGATTTTAATTCTCACCCCATCATCCACATACTGAAGAAAGTCATGATGGAAAAATATGGTGCCCAATCATCACCTCGTGTACAATATACACTACACACAATACCTCCTACTTCTATTTCTTACAAACTTTGTTTCTCTGTCACTTAATTTCTCAACTGTGAAAGGTGACCTTTTATGCCCACCCCACCACTAACTTCTTACATGATTTTAAGATGATCTAGTTATGTATGTCCGTCGGTCTTATTAAAAACTTGGCAGATCTCGAACGCAAACTAATACGGCTTTGCATAATGACCTTAATTGACTCACGATTCTTAATTTAAATTGGAAAATCCTCACCGAGACATTAAATATCAAACCAGGTTTTAAACAAGGATATAATCTATGCTATATTCGGTTGGAAAAGGTTATAGGTTACGCAATGTGAATAGCATTAACATACGTACACCAAACAACACATGTTACTTGCTTACAACTAACTAAACATTATGTGAGCAGTAACTGGCACCTTTGAATGAGTCGAGAAAAATTCTACCAAAAGGGCTTTAGCAGTAAAATAAGGCGGCAAAAGTTTTAAACTACAGCTTTAAGACAATCAGCGGTTTTATCTACCTCGGTACCGCCATAAACAAAACAAAAAACAAAACAGAAGTTTTAAGATAAAAAAAAGATGGTTATTGGCTAGTAAAAGCTATTTTGGACTAAGTAGACAGAAAAATATCATTCTCTACAAAACACTGATACTCATACTCGTAGGTAGGTAGGTAGAACAGGCAGCTGTTGTGCAGCTCACTTGGGTCCACTATATTGATCCCTTTGCGATACCTGAATAGAAAAAAAGAGAAATAGAATCAGACCAGTCCCAAGTTTATGACGGAAATCGAATTCGCAACCCCCAGACTAGCAGATAAGTACGCTACTGACTAGTCCACATACGGTTCCGAAGCATGAATATTTTCGAAAGCAGAAGAAGCGTTACTGGAAGTACTTTGTTAAATCTTTTGACCAATCTGCATTGACGGAGATGATCGGTGTCGCATAAACTACAAGCTGCATGAGCAATATGTCGACATTGGTATAGTTAAGCTTTTTTAATTACAATGATTGCGTTGGCTAGGTCATGTTGAAAGAAGGGATGAAGATGATCCAGCTTGAAAGTCTATTAAATAAGAACCTGGTTACTGAAAACGCAAAAGGCGAAGACTGAAACTCCGATAGAAATGGAGGAAGACATCTTGGAACTTTATGTCGCAAGGACAAAAGGAAGGCGATGAAGCACAGAAGACTGAGGCTTTTGGAAATCTATTCTACGATCGGCTATAGAAACAAACGTTCTCTAATAATCGCCTTAAGTAAAGTAAGTATATTAGCTATTGAAAAAAAGCTACATAAGTAGGCCAAGTAAAAAAAATGCAGAACAAAATGTTAACAAACCCATAGATATTTTTTTAAACTTTATGAATTTTTTTTTATTTGTATTTAATCAGGTAATTTCAGCCTCCCTAAGTTATGCTTTATTTTCGTTAGATTTTACTACTTAGTATTTAAGTGTTACCTTAGTGTTAAATTTTAATTTGATCAAACTAATAGCATAACAGTTAGCAGTGATGGTATATGATAATTTCAGTCTTGTGCCAAAATTTTAGCTAAAAAGTGCCAAAATATCTTAAAAAGTGCCAAACATATTTAAGTGTCTACTTTTTAAAAAAACTAAATCCATTTATTCAGTTTTTTATACAAAAAAAAAATCAGAATATTTAAAAAATGTTTACAGATTAATTACATACAATTATTATTATTTTTAAAATATATACCTACATAATGTTAAATAATTATTCCAAAATAGGGATATATTAAATATATATTGTTAAATAAAATTAAATATAAGAAGTTATAAAATTTGAGTAAAGCCTCGTTGACTAAAATTGTATTTGTAACATTTGTTTGGGTAATTATTTTTAAGACATCACTGTCAACATTTTGAGTTGGATTTTGATAACCCTTAGGTTAACTCAATGATGATAAAGTGTTTACCTGAAGCCGGACGCTAATTAATTTACAAATTTGGTTGAACTTCTTTAAGCAAAGCCTGCACAGCATTATTCATTCCCATCATAACTAAACAATTATCTAAACCAAATCCGACTAGGAATTTCATTATCCTGTTAAACGTTCATAATAGCATTTAAAATCGATTGAGCGGAACCATCAGGTACTTGAACTGAGGTCAAAAATCGATCAACACATTTTCCAAAATATAAACGTACTAAAATGGCAAAATTTGTTGATACTGTGCAGTCCGTACTTTCGTATTTTAGTATTTACAGGGAGAAAAGGCATTTATTTTTTAATAATAAAAATATATATCTTAAAAAGTAAGTAAAATTATATTTTTTAATTGTCTGAAAAAGTGCCAAAATTTTATTGCGCGTGCCATGGTGCCATTACACAACTAATAGTGCCAAAAATGGCACGATTGTGCCACTTTTACCAACAGTGACAGTTAGCGAATATACATATGTATGTATGTATGTATGTACGTAATATAAAATATAATAAAATAATTTCCTTTTAAGTTTTCTACGTTGCAAAAGTTATCAGGTTCTGTTTATTTTTTATATTTTAACTACATACATGATTATATTTTACTTGAAAACCGAGCAAATTTAGTCGAAGATCTGTAAAACTTAGCCTGAAAATGCCTGTCCAAGTTTTGCATAAACATATTATCATGTCAATTAATTATTACTTGTATGTATTGCGGTCGACCAATTCGACTGTGAGCTTATTAGTTCGAAATATGACATTATTTAAACAATTTATTTTTTTATATTTATTTACTTACATATATCGACTTGAACTTCTTTCGAAAGTAAATCCCATTAACACCAAATCTAAAAAAAAACATAACACTTTTGCAACGGTAGTTTAAATTGTTACACTATAGTATAGTGACCATACTCTCATTGATTTGTATTTTATTCCAAACACAACAAAAACACTATTTGAGAAAACAATTTGTATTAACAATGTTTACTCAACTTCGTAGGTGCCCATTTCATCAAACAATTGTTTGTTAGCTCCACTTCTTTTATCTCTATGCTCTTTAATTTAGTCGTCCATGAGAAAACGGCGATTGCACCAGAGTACACTTATACAAGGTAGCGGTGCCAGCCCAGCTGACAATTTTTTTGTGTTCTGGAGTATGTCAAACTACATATTAAAAAAATGATTTCAACTCCGGAAATTGTCAAACTTCATACATTCGGCAGTGCCGAATCTTATATACCCTTCACAACCTGTAGTCATGCAATAACAGTAGTTTGTATCACCATTCATCCCATATGAAATACGTACATACATACATATAAAAAACATACATATATAAAAACATACCATTGTAAAATTATAAATTTACGTATGTATGTTAAAAAAAATAAAAAAAAAAATAAAAAAAAAATTTAAAAAAAATAAAAAAAAAATTAAAAAAAAAATAATTTAAATATATATAATAAATATCAAACAAAAAAAAAAATAAAAAAAATTTAAAAAAAAATAATAAAAATATAAATAATATATTAAATAAAAATAAAAAAAAAATAAAAAAAATTAAAAAAAAATATAAAAAAAATTTTTTTTTGGCTCAGCTGGGATTCGATGACACGTTTTCTCTAACCAGTATACACGTTTGTATGTATGTATGTTGTTGTAATGTTGTTTTTGTAAAAAAAATCGAGGTGGTCGTGGGTTTTTGCTCATATCTCAGTTGTTTATGTATCGATGTTTCTGATTTTCAATACTGATCTACTGCCGAATATTTCTGATATTTTAATACCTCACCTGGGTCCAAGCGATGTCGGGGGGCTTCAAAAAGTTGATTTTAACATACACGGACAGACTGACAGAGCTTAATCGACTCCCCTATTAATAAGCTTTCAGAAAATATCTACTTTATGGGGTCGGAAATGAAAATTGTAGAAATTTCACACGGAATGACAAAACCTATATATACCCTTTTTCACTGTGCGAAGGATATAAAAAGAGAGCCGAAAATCGCTCTCCTTTACGCTATCACCTTATGTAATTACACCATGGATTGCACTTGCATAGTGGCTGTGTTAATATTTATTTAAATACAATAAAGTCAAATTTAAAACTGAGAATTTTATTGAAAATTTTCCATTTTAACAAGTAAAAAAAATATAAATTCAGTATTTACTACATTTGTATTAGTTTTTTACACCCAAAAAAATTTTTGGTATTAAATTTTAGTAGAAACCTTTACGCTTACATTTTCTTTTAACTAAAATATAGCAAATTCAGTTTGAACTGAATTTTTATACATTTAAAAAGAACCAAAACAATTTTTTGTGAGTAAATTTTGATAAAAATCTGTGAGCTTACTTTTTCATAGCACTGTACCTTAAAATTCTGTCACCAATACGCCTGCAAAACATTTTTGGGCATCTATGCTCAACATGCATTATTTTGTTTTTTTTTATTATTGGTCTTGTTACACGCACATGGTTTGCGCATGTGTTAGTAGCAACTTAATAGCTTATATCTCCTAAAATACTGGACCAATTTTAATAGGATTAAGATTATCAACTTGTTATTAATACATAAGATTTATTGAAATTTAAAGTTTCTAATACATATTAATGTTTCAAATTTAAATACGGAGCTCTTGAACATTTACTTTACAAAAAAGCATGCAATTTTAATAAAAAAATATTTTTTTAGACATTTAAATGAAAAACATTTTTTTATTGGAAAATTACTTCAAATTTGTATTTAAAAATTAACAAAAAAAAAAAAAGTAAGAGCGCTATATTCGGCCGTGCCGAATCTTATATACCCTTCACAACGTGTAGTCATGCAATAACAATAGTTTGTGTCACCATTCATCCCATATGAAATACGTACATACATAAAAACATACATATATAAAAACATCCCATTGGAAAATTATAAATTCACGTATGTATGTTAAAAAAACAAAAAAAAAAAAATAAAAAAAAAATTTAAAAAAAAAATTAAAAAAAAAAAAAAATTATTATATATATAATATATATAAAACAAAAAAAAAATAAAAAAAAAATTAAAAAAAAAATAATAAAAATATTTATAATATATTAAATAAAAAATAAAAAAAAATTAAAAAAAAATTTAAAAAAAATTAAAAAAAATTTTTTTTTGGCTCAGCTGGGATTCGATGCCACGTTTTCCCTAACCAGTATACACGTTTGTATGTATGTATGTTGTTGTTGTAATGTTGTTTTTGTGAAAAAAATAATCGAGGTGGTCGTGGGTTTTTGCTCATATCTCAGTTGTTTATGTACCGATGTTTCTGATTTTCAGTACCGATCTACTCCCGAATATTTCTGATATTTTAATACCTTACCGGGGTCCAACCTATGTCGGGGGGCTTCAAAAAGTTGATTTCAACATACACACGGACAGACGGTCAGACGGACAGACTGACAGGGCTTAATTGACTCCCCTATTCATAAGCTTTCAGAATATATATACTTTATGGGGTCGGAAATGAAATTTGTAGAAATTTCACACGGAATGACAAACCTATATATACATACCTTTTCACTGTGTGAAGGGTATAATAATATTTAAGCAAAAGCTCAAACTAATTAACCCAGCTACCAAGTTATCCACAAATTAAAAAAATCTACCAATTTTGGTTTTATCTGACCAAAGTGGCATCCCCGCCCGTAACAATAAAACTCATATTTAATACATATTATTAATATTTCGAAATTGAAAATATTTATTATTTTTTTATGATAATAAGTTGAATATGATTTCATTTTCTTTTAATAATTAATTTTAATCAGTTAATATTTTTTTCATTATTCTAAATTTATTATTTAAAATTTAATTTATTTTTTATTACCTTAAAATAACATTTTGCTATATATTTACACATATACGTTTGTATTTATGCATATAAAATTAATTCCAAATTATCACAAATTATTGGGGGATTTGAGATGATTTTTTTTCTTTCTTTCATAAAATAAAATATTTAAATATTTTAACGAAAATCGATAAAAATGTAACAAATATTACATAGGAAATTGTTTAAAATCGTATGACTTTCTTTGTCTAGTCAGTTTTGTTGTCTTAATAAATATAATTTATTTCTATTTTTTTGCACTTAAAAATTTAACATAACAACTACACACATAATTAACAACATTTAATTGTAAAAACAAATAAATACTTTCAGATTACACTTTATTGAAAATATTTATTTTATTTTATTTTATTTTATTAATTTTTTCATATAAAAAAATTTTGGATCTACAACAATATATGATAGAAAACATATAATTTAATTATTTTATATTTCAGTTTTCAGTTCAATTTAATACTAATTAGTTTCGCAAATTAATTTTCACAATTTGAATAAAAGAATTTTTATTTTGTCAGGGCTCTTTTTGTAGTCATTTTAAATGCAGTTTTATTTTTGTAAAAAAAAATGTTTAAATAACCTACACCATAATAGCTGAACCGAATTGTATTGTATTGTACTGAACTTATTTAGCACCCACTTTAATGTTAACCAATCGGCTTGAAAGTAATTTCTGAGTCGAACAAGCAACGCATGTAATCTTTATAGCCAATGTACAATAAACAATTTTGAATATATTTTAATGAAATTTGACTTGTTTAACTTTGGCGGACCCAAAAAAAAAATAAAAAAAAATCAATTTATTGAGGTCAAATTTTGCGGTTAAAAATATTGGTAACAAGACAAAATGTTTTAAAAGAACAAAGTTTCACCACAATTGAACACAGTTTAAAAAAAAAGGTTTTCCAATATGGATGATATGATTTTGAAGTGACGTTTCGGCCATTTGTAATATATCATGAACTATCTATCATTTGTTTTCATTGTATTTAATAGTGTTTACAATTTCATCATGGAGAGATAAACGCAAGAACAATGTTAACAAATTATTCAGTTTTATTGTGTTTGAGTCCGCATAAAATTGTTCTCATTTAAAAACTAAAGCCATTGGACCACCGTAAACGTCGTGAATTTTCTGATTTTGCCTTGGAACAACTTAAAAACAATAACAATTTTTCAAGAAAATCATTTTTTTCGATTAGGCTTATTTTTATCTGAGTGGTGCAGTAAATAAACAAAACTGTAGATTCTGGTGCAAAAAAAAAATCCACAAGTTATTCATGAAAAACGATTGCATTCACCGAAATTGACAGTTTGGTGTGGTTTTTGCTCTGGTGGAATCCTCCTCCTATATCGTCCCGTACTTCTTTCGAAATGAAGCTGGTAACACTGTTAATGTCAATGGAGAGCGGTATATATCAATGATAACCAACCTTTTTACGACCGAAACTGGAAGAAGTTGATCTTGACAACATTTGGTTCCAAAAAGACGGGGCTGCGTGCCACACAGCAAATGCAACAGTTGTATTATTGCAAGAAAAGTTTGGAGATTCGATTATTTCAAGAAATTGTGATATTGAATGGCCTCCAAAAAGTTGTAATTTAATACCATTAGACTATTTATTGTGGGATTATAAAAGGTCATTCATCTTTCGAAATAAACCAGACTCTCTTCAAGCTTTATAGGGCCCATACAAACACCATAATAATTGTGCAATCAAGTGACTGTGCCAGCTGATTGACCGTGTATGAGGTTGTGGTGTGATTGTATCAGCTGATGGTGATTTATCAAAAATAGTTTGATATTTTTTTGATAGTATCAGCATGATTTAGTCGTGTGTGGTAAAATTAGCTCATAAAAGTTAAATCGTTAAGGCATAAACATCAAAAAAATACAACATTTTAAATATAAATGCCAATTCATAGCCATTTCTTCATTCAAACACGTATTTTTTTTTCTCCTTATTCGTTTTCGTTTTAGGATAATAGTAATAATAAGTGCAGCACAAATTTTTTCGTTATTCATTACAAACTTTTCCACACAAATTTTGGGTAAAAAATGAATTTTGTACCACCATGCAGGTGTAGTGTGTGCTTTAAGCTTAATTGCACAAACACTTGATTGCACAATTTTATGGTGTTGTGTATGGGCCCTATTACAAGGCAATATTGAACGTGTCATTCATGACGACTCGGTTTAGTGCAAAAAGTGCTCGAAAGTTGGGTTCATTGAATTCGTTCCTGCAGAAGAAGTCGTGGAGTAAGTGGCCTCCAAACAATAATGTTTTATTCAGAACTTAGTTGTATCTTGTCAACAAGTGTGTGTTTTTTTTTTAAGAAACCATGTCACTCTTATTGAAAAACCTTTTAAAAAATCGACTTTCGCTATTCTAAATCTGAAATTTTACGAATCGATCGGTTTTTATTTGGTCCTGGTAAAAGCCGGGAATTCATCTTAACCCTCATAAAATCCTTAATTTTTGCAAATCAATGTCGGAATGTCAATAAAAATTTGACCTAAATAATTTTTTACTTTATATATAATGGTGCAGGTTATAATATAGTCGGGCTTGATCGACTGTAACTTTTTGTTTTAACTTGTTTATAATTTATTGTAATTATCATTCATTATTCTATTCCTTAAAGATAAAAGTGTTTTATCATTTTAAGTTCTATGCTTAGTTATTGTTGTCTTCTAATATACTGTATACTTTAAAATCCTTTCTTCCCTTATGATAATATTCTTAAAATTCCAAAAAATTTATAATGCATTTCATAGTCAGCCTTATTAAAGCAAATCAAACAATTTTTAAAATGTCTTTAAGCGTTATGTAGCCTTATTCTGTAACTCGCTAAAAATAAATCTTTATCGTTAAAGCTTTAAAGAATATTTTAAGGGGAATATATGTATATTAGGCAAAAATCTCTAAGTATATTATTTAAGAGTTTTGGTGAAAGAGATTTTAGCTTTAGCGTACGTACGTACGTGTTACATAATAACCCATGTGTGAAAATAGCAAATAATTAGAGCATCAAAGAGCCCTACCAAGTGGGACATCTCATATAAAAATCATGCCTTCCTAAAGCAGGTTGGGAAAGGAGAGTACATTTGTCTCTCCCTTACAAACCTGCTTCCGGGTATGCAGTAATTTTTGCTGGGAAGGCTGCTGGTGTTTTTTGCACAGTAGAAAACAAGAAACTTTTTTTTTTTTTTTTTAATATTTCGAAATTTTTTAACAAATTTGTTTCCCATAGATTTTAATTTTATAAGATATTAAAAAAGTATTCACTGTTAGTGCTATGAATCACTATTATATTTTGAATTAAAAGAGATTAGGGTACATTTGGGTTTTACACTATTAGTGGTATTTAGTTTAAAGTGCAAATGTTATTGCAGCATTTTAAATATAATATTTTACGTGATTTATAAGAAAAATAGCAATTTTTACACATTCACTAGCTTTTAGTGTTGAAAAGTTTTTATGAAGATTTGTTAAAAAAAAAGTTATCGTGTCATAAGGCTGATTGCAATTACAATTAAATATTTACATATTTGTTTACTTATGTATGTTTTAATTAATATTTATTTTGTTTTTAATTGCTTCAAACAATTGGCATACATTATATTTTAGTGGATGTGTAGGGCATATTTAATTGGGTTTTGTTTAATGACAAGTTTTGATTTATTTCCCCTCATACTATTATCAGTTTAAGCTAATCAGAATTTTAATCGTAACTAACTGAATTCTCGGTCATTTTAGTAATTATAAAATTTTAAATTTCTTTCTTTATATAAAAAAAAAAATTATATTTTATATAAAATTTTCTTACACAAATTTATCTACATATATATTCAAGTATTTACTTTCCGCTTGTTTCTTGAGACAGTTCCTTTCTTATAAATATTTTTAAAACATAAATTGAAATTTAGATTTTAGTTTAAAGAAACAGAAACAAGAGTTCATTTTAAAACAATAAATGAAACATGTATAAAAAGATTTAATTAACTTTTAACCATCTGTACATTTTTTATTTGAAAACTGGCAACCCTTAAGTAAAAATGATAAATGACCAGAGGTAAACACACTCAACCATACATACAGGCACTTTAATATACCCTTTACACGAGAGTGTATGAGGGTATGTACAAGTTTGTCGTTCCGTTTGTAATTTCTACAGTATTCATTTGCAACCTCATAAAGTATATATTTTGAATCCTTATAGATAGAGAAGTCGATTTAGCTATGTCCGATTGAGCGTTGAAATTAACTTTTTAAAGTCCCCACATGACACACGGACTTGCATATAGTATGAATTTGTCAGAAATGCTTGCGAAAATTTTGGTATTTAAAAACAGCAACTTCAACCCATTATCGGCTAAAATATGAGAAAAAACACGTATACTTTAGTTTAACTTAATAAAGTAATTTTTTTTTGCAACTTCCAGATTAATTCTTGACCCATTTTCTCAATTTACTAGTGCCCTTTAAACTATTGAAACCAAAAATTTGAATTTTTATTTTAATAATTCTGCCCACATTATTGGAACCGTTTTCCAGTTTTCAGATTTCTAAACTAGTAATATTATCAGGTGGATCTAATTCGTATAGAAAAGAGCGAGTTTCTGTTGAATATGTGAATGTATATAAAATAGAAAAATTAAGTAAAAGTTATCACGTACATACGTATATTATGAACGAAATCTTTTGTTAACTCACTTTGTCGTTTCACTCAATTCCGACTTTTTAGCATATGTCCCTAAGCAATAATAAGTTCACGCTATTTAAAATTTTAATTAGACCATGATTTATTTTAATCGGCAAAATATTCCATATCACAACTATTGTAAACAAGCAAAGGTTATGCTAGTCGTAAAAGTAATCATGAACACAGCCCCCTTTGTAATGTACTATTGGTATTATTTCTGTATGTGTTTACGGTATTGTAACAATACATTTCATATGCTTTTAAAGTGTTGTATTGATTCATACAGGGATGGGAAAAGAAAAATTCATATAGTTTTGTCATTTCGCTTGTAATTGCTACAGTATTCATATCCCATCGCTAAAGTATATATTTTCTCTATCAATTATTTTCTGAAAGTTTATGAATAGGAGAGTCGATTGAAAAGTGTCTATCTGTACGTGTGTTGGTTGAAATTAACTTTTAAAAGTCCCCACATATTGCATTATCTGTATGTGGTATCAACCTTTTGGAAATGAATTGCTACTAAAATCCAGCACAATCGACCTATAAATGTCTGTGATATGAGCAAATAAACACGACTGCCTCTGTTTCTTCCCATATGTAAATCAAAGTTTTTCATGCTTATTAATAATTTTAAAGCACGCAAAAAAAATTTTTTTTAGCTTCTTGACAATGGAGAGAGTCAATATGGGTATCAAATGAAATATAATTTACAAAAATATATATATATATATATAAAATCCATTAAGGCCGCCACTAGAAAATGGCGTAAAATGAATTTAAATCTAGTATTTAAGTCCCCTCAATATTAATATAAAATGAATGGCTTGACTAGTAGACTAATACAGTAAACTGTAAAAAAGTATAAAATCAATGGTGGTGACTTAGGGAAAATGGCGGAAATTTTTTTTCTTATCCTTATTAATATAAATACAATATAAATCGGCTTGTTTAGAATAGTACAGCTAACTATGTAAAAATTCAAAAATAAGGATGGGGTCAGAAATAATAAAAAATGTCAAAGTGGCATAGAATATTAAAGCTGAAATATTTGTTAAACTACGACTTCGTCACTAAACCCATGTACATGATGGTAAAGAGCAATATCAGATTCGGCGCGGCTGAATATACCACTCTAACTTGTTTAACCTCAAGAGTTTTGTTGATTTTTTTCTCAACTTTGCTAAAAAGTTTTACTAGAAATTGTTTTAAAATACTTTTTTTAACATTGCACATTTGATTTTTTAAGCCAACAATAATATCAATTGACTGATACAACAGAAATTATGTTCACAAGTAAAACTGTATTTTAATAGACAATACAGAATAGAATGGGGTTGTTAATTGAACAATTGTATCTCTTGTGAACATTCATTTAATCATAAACAATTTTGAGTTGCGTTCGTAATAATCAAGCAAAGTTGCGTTTACAAAAGGCAGCTAAACGATACGGCTCATAATAGGTTCGTTCGAGTACTTTTACTGCACTTTGTAGTAAATGAGTAATTATTTAGTAAATTGAAAATTTTACTCTCAAAAAGAGAATTTGTCCAAAAAAGTACTCGAACAGACATGTGTAAAAATTCGTAATATTGAAGCAACAGCTGATGGCAAATAAATATTGTGTTGTTTAATGGGAACTATGTACATACATACATATGTGCAAATATGTATTTAAGTATGTATACCTGCGCCAGATTCAGGCAGTTTCATTCTTTCATCTGTAGACGTTGTTAAGTTACTTTATTTTACAAACAATTTAAATTTAATAATATTTTGCAATTTTGTTTGGATTTTCCTTTTTTTAATATTTTTTTCACAAATTGTATACTTTTTGTTTGCTTACTTTTGTTTGTTTACCTTTTGAATCATATGTTTTTTGGTTTTGGTAAATCTTACTGCAAGAAATTTCTGTAGTAAAAATTTGCATATACTCAGTCAAGAACTGTCACTTTTCGCTCTCTATTTACTACAAATTTGTGTAAACGAACGCAATTTCGTAAAATACAGTAAAATTTGTACAAATTCGTACAAATTTGTGAGTTCTCGAACGAACCTAATAATATCGATGACAGTTGCGTTAAATACTCTAACTTTTTTATTTTTCATTTGGCTAAAACAACAAAATTATATTGGCTTTTTTTAAAATGTCTGAAATTTTAGTAAAAATATGGTAAAATTGTTGAGTGAATATGTCTGTCACAATAAGAAAATACGCTCTAAAAATAAAATAGATTCTTTCTTCGGACTGAATTCTGTGAAGCACATATTTCAGATACAAATATGTATGTATAGAAAATTGCATTACGTCGAAATTTTGTGTAAACAATTAATTATTAAGTTTTTTTTTCTTTTTGAGCAGCAGTGACTTTACGTTCTCCACTAATTTTCTGCGAATTAAATTGTTTTGCTTTCATATTAGAATGTATAATTGTGTATTTAGAATTTATTTACGCATTAGGGTAAATAGTGAACATTTTATTTAAATTTATCAATAAACAAAACTTTAGAAATCAATTAAAAATACTTTCAAACGGAAATTATCTATATAAACTTTTAAAAGCCTTATTTAAAAATTTTAACAATTTATCACAAATAAAGGTTATTTTTTAAATAAATGTAACTCCTAAATATATGCTTCTCAAACGTAAAAAAAATTTCAACATTAACTCTCTGGATTGAATACATTATTTTAAAATTCTTTTATGGTGGTTGCAAGGTCTTTCATATCAAGAACTTGTATGTTTTTCTTTTGTTTTCATATTTTTGTTGTAGTTATTGTTTTTGTTTTAATTGAGCATAATTTAAATAACGGTGTTATTTAATAATTTTGTCTTAGTTTGTTTATAAATACGTGAGTAATATTTCTTTAAATTTCTTTTGCAATTTTAGTTTGATAATCTTAAAATTAACATCAATTTGTTAAATATTCTATTTATTTATTTATTTTTTTTTTAAATAATTTTATACCTAGTATACATATTTAAATGTTAAATTTTGTAATGTTTTTTTTTGTATATTTTTACTCAAGGCATATTTTTCCATCAGGCTGTCAATTCTCGTTATGTAAAACTGTTAACTGCTTTTACATGTGAAATCATACATTTTACTGTACAAACATTTTTCATTTTACAGTTTTACAGAAAGAGAATTGAGTCCCAGATAATCGCAGTTCGAAGAAAATTTTTTATTGAAAAACTTTGACCATTGAAGACGGTAATGAGATAATTATTTTTTTACCTTCAGATTTTGACAAAAAAAATCAGGTGACGAAACAAGACCACCTGATGAATAAATATTACTTGATTCTTACCCTTTTGTAATTTCTTCTCTTTTTTATGTTTGTGTTTAAGTTGTTAAATTCAAGTTATTTCAATGATTGAAGAGATTTTGTTCTTAATCGGTGGCCGCATAGTAGACCACAGTCGATTTGCGACGAAAACCCAAATTGAAAAACGACGTTTCAGATTTTTTACGTTCATGTTCATGATCATTGCCAAAATAGGAAAACAGGCGACCACCACTACCAACTGGAGGAGCACGTAAACTACTGCTCTGGCTGCTGGAGTGATGGCCACCACCGCCAGATGACGAAAGGGACTGACTAGAGTGTTGGGGATGTTGTTGTTGTTGTTGCTGGTGTGAAGAGAAAAAATTTGTCTGATGATGGTGATGATGTTGTTGTTGTTGTTGTTGTTTATTATGACTGCTTTGTATGAAACCGGTAGGCGAAAGATCAGTCATCTCACACGGCCAGAGGGTGACCGCAGATGGGACCTTATGTATCCCGTCCGATAATCGATAATGGTGGGATGCTGACCGGCTAACGAACCGTGGCGAGGACCTCGACCCCATCTTTAATTTTAAGTTTTTTTTTTTTTTTTTTTTTTTTGGGAACAATTAAAATTAAAAACAAAAATTTCATGTTAGTTTATATAAAATATTTAGAAACGTGTATTAGTAGTCTATTGCATTGCAATTCTAAAAGTAAATGTTGAAATAATTATATAATAAAAAATTAAATGAAATTTATTAATATTTTAAGCATTTTCTTAAGTTGTTCTTACACTATCTAAGTTCTTATCTAAGTTAATTTACTGATTCACATCCAGACATACAATCTTTAAAATTATTAATTCAAAATAGCTTCTCACAAGTGTACTAAAGTCAAATTTAATAAATTTAATAAGTTCTGGATACTGGGAGAGCTTAAAAATATAGTGTTTAATGCTCAACTCAGATAAGAAATCAGATAGTGTAAAGCCAGCTTTAGAAAATTGAATTTTTGAAAATTACAATTAATCATACTTATTTCAACATTTAATTAAAATTTTAAATAAATATATATTTTTTGTATATGGATTCCTGTTTTTTTTCTTTTATTTTCTTAGAATTTTTACTGATTTTACTGATAAAATGTGGTTTAAAAATTATGTTGTTACTAAATAAATAAATTATATTATAAAAGGAAGGAATTAAAAATTATACAAGAAAAGCTAAATTTTTATTTTTACCAAAAGCAGTGAAACTATTTATTTACGCGAGTGTTTTAGAAAATTTAAAGTGTTGAGGAAAAAAGCATTAGATAAAAAAGTCTAAAGAGATTTGAAATATTAGATTTTGAAATTGACAGGAAGATGAAATATTTAGATTGAAATGTTTGTTATTTTCTATTAGAGAAGAACAAATAAGCAGACATCAAGTACCACAAAAGTAATGCAATACAAAACAAGTGTACAGAGAGAACTACATAATTATTATACGATTTTCATATTTTTAAAAATAATTTAACAAGTTGATTATAGATATTTTAAGACAGATACAATAAATATTCTTCTACTGAAGAAGATATATTAAGAGGTGGGAAATTTTTATTAAAAAAAAAAAAAAAAACTTTGATAATGAAGTTTAGACGTCCGCTAATCTGGCAAACAGATTTAAAATTATTATTGAAATTTAGAAGCAAAATTATATTGAAATTGTTAAAAACAAAAATAACAAGTTTTGATAAAAAAAATTGGCCCATAGTCATAGACAAAAATAAACTGCCACAAAGTTTAATTTTATTTTAAGTTTTCTTTAAGGGAGGTAGGTAGGTAAGTAAGGCTGGTGCAAAGTTACCCTTACATCCTCACCCGGAGACCATGACGGTCCACTGTGACGCCTTAATAGAGAGAAGAATAGAAATAGTTAGAAAAGAAGAGAAAGAGAAGCAGATCAGTCCAGCCCAGAGTCTCTGGCGGGAATCGAACCCGCAACCCCCAAACTACTGACTAGTTTCTTTAAGGGAACTATTGCCGCACTTTCACTTTGCCTTTTAATGTCATGATATTTTACATTTCTTTTGAAGCTGCAGCCAAAAATCTTTTTCATTTTTACGATGACTTTTTTTAAAATTCTTTTCATTATTCTTCGGTTATTGTTCTTTATTTTATTGCTCGTATAAAAAAAAATATAAAAATTTTTAATACAAATTATTTTTCCATTAAATCTTTTATCTTTATAAAAATTTTAACGTTTTTTTATTTTTTTAGAAGATTATTCGCATTTTATTTCTTTCAAAAATCAGTTGACACAATATGAATAACACAAATGTGTGCAAAGAGGAAACGTGCTTTCTTGCTCGTCCCTCTTTCCTTCTCTTATATATTTTGCTATCAATTTGATACGTGAGTCATGAGTGTCATGATATAATTGCATGCAATAATGTCATCGTATTAATGGCCGCTATAATAATCAAAAACTTATCAAACATTTTAGTTTTGTTTATATCTATCAAGCACCATCAGAGCTATCCCTGCATATAAGACAAGACTATGTGGTTACCTGTAACTAAAATGGACTAGTTACAATATGGTCCTATGTAATACAGTTACGGACCATATCATTTTCAAACAAGAGTTTTTAGTAAAACGATAAGTGTTCATATTTTAACGATTACATATCTGTGGCTTGGAGCTAAAAGCGCCAATGTCAAAATATTTACTTTTGAGAAAATTGGAATTGAACTTTAACTTTTATAGATGGTCTCATAGTGATATTGGCCAGCATTTTATTTATGAAGCTGTTCTGGGTTAAGTATGACTTTAGCTGTTTGACCATAATGAAGTAGAGCAAGAAAACAAATCTAATGCAATGATTAACTCAAAAGAGCAAAAAAGTGACATTGGCCCTTTTAGCTCCAAGCCACAGATATAATGCTGTATATAATAGTCGTGTAGGTGCTCCATCGGGTTGCAGAAAAGAGCAGTTTTGAGACTACCTAAATGGTTTAAAAGGTCCAGTCTTAGGACATCGTTATGTTAAATCGACCTTTAGGCAATTCCTTGTCTATCATGGAGTAGTTATACATTACAATCGTGTACGAACTAGTTGCGTCGTCTGCAGGGATACATTTATAAAAATACTACTACAAGCTTGAATAGTAGCTTAATAAGTGTTTTGCCCCCTTTAGTCTAATATTAGAAACAAATAAAAATTTTCTGAAAGCATTAAAGTGCATTTTAAAGTTGATTTAAGGTATGTAGTTAAAACCACTTAAATCTATTGTTTCTAATCATGTAAAGTTTTTGTAAACTTTTAACTGCTTCAATTAGCTTTCTCCGGCTAAAAACGTTAATTGCATTAAATAGTGACTTAAATAACGCACGATTGAAGAAATATATTTATACGACAATTATAGGATGAATATTTTAGACGTTTAGAGCTTTCAATAGGAATAACTGCAAAACTAGCTGTCATACTAATGGAGAGAGTTTGACTGTTTTTCAGTAAAATTTGGCAAAACACCATGTAAAGACCAACACCAGAACAACGTTTAAAAATTCTAAAAATTTATTTCCAAAATACGCACTCTGTTCGCCAGATTTATTGAAAAGTTAAACTAGTTTATGGTGCGCATAACTAAAAATTTGAGCAGGTTGTACGCATTACCATAAATTGATTCAAGACCATATTTACTTTTTTGGAAAATATTTATTCAATTTAAGGGAGTATCGAGCGTACAAAAGAAGCCATCGACGCTGTAGAAGCGAGTGTGACATTGGATTGCAATTTTTCGATCTGACGCAGCTTTCAGCCGTCTTTGATGGTCCATTATTTAATAAATTTCGAGGAAAAATCTTAGCACAATTTTTATACAAGATCTAACGGGTGTTTGGCAAATAGACTGAGAAACAACTGAAGATTGAACCAGTTTTTTTATCGTCAAATCATCTTTAGCGATGAGGTTAATTTCTGCCTTATCAGGTATATAAACAAGCAGAATTGTTGCTTTTGGAGAGACTGCATTACTTCCCGAAAAATCATCGTTTTTTACGGTTTATTTGCTCAAGGTATTATCGGCTCATTCGTCCTCATTAAGTCCGAAACTGGTGCCAATATTACCGTGAATGGCAAATGCTACAGGCAAATGATTCGTAATTTTTTTTATTACTCATGTCTTAGCAAAAACATTTGGAGGAGAAAATTGTTCCAACAAGATGGCACAACATACCACACAGTCACTTTGTTAAGCCAAATGTTAGGTGACCAAATTATCTCAAGAAATTGACCTGTAAGTTGGCTACCTCGTTCTTGTGATTTAACACCTTTGGACTACTTTTTATAGGCATTGACTCTGGTCTGTGCTAATGAACCCGAAACGATTGATCATTTAGAAGCCAATATTTGAAGCACCATTGACGAAATAAAACCGGTTGTGCTCGAAAAATTAGTGCAATATTGGACAGACAATATGGCGTTTATAACGCCCAGTCGCGATGGCCATATGCCAGAAACTATTTTTAAATATTAAATGCCATGAAATTTAGGAGCTAATTGAGAGTTCCCTGGTTAAACTTAAAGTTAACTTTATTTTTGTCTATAATAAAGGTTTTAACTTAAAAAACCTTGATTATGGGCCATTGTTTGTAACATAAAGTTTTAATAGAACATTTTTAAAAGAAATATATTTTTTAAGAAAATTTTGTCGGACAATCCAAAGCTTATTGTCAAAGTTTCTCTGGAAAAACCTTAAGCTGTGAGCGGGTTTATTAAAGCTTAGACTGCAAATAGATAAGAACAGATACAAGACTTAAGTTTCAATGGACTTAGTACTCGTATAGTTAAAAGTAATGCAGCGCGTAGTTAGCGTAACAATTGTTCAATTCACAACCCCCGTTGTAATGTGCTATTGGTAGATACTGTTTTTGTATGTGTTTCAAGTATTGTATTTATGCTTGTTGTTGGTAATTTCCATTAATAATACAATAATACAAAGTCATTCTATATGTTTTTAAAGTGTTGTTTGGAATTCATACAGGGATGGGAAATATTTTTTTTTTGTAGAATTCAACAATTATTTTTGTACAATTTTTTAACTCGAATGCTTTAAAGATTTTTTTACATTTGCTAGAAATTTTTACTAAAAATTTTGTTAAAATACTTTTTGTAACTTTGCAGAAGTAAGATTTGATCAACTTTTCTATTTCTGATTTTTTATTTGCATGAAGTTTAACATCAATTTACGTTTAACAATACAACATACAATTGACTGATACAACAGAAATTATTTTTACAATTAAATAAAACCAAAATGCATTTCAATAGACGATACCAAATACCATGGGGGTTGTGAATTAAAATTGTTAAAGTATTTACAAGCCGTTCCGTTATCTGGATTTATCAATATTTTTTTTTCAATAATAGTAGACTTTAATTAAAAGGAAAAAAAAAATAAAATAAAAGCTCACCCTTTTTGATAAAGTGGCTTGTGAATTTTGAAACCCGTTTGTTGCAATTCTATTGTTTAAATTCAAGATCTTTTTATTTTATGATTCATACATTTTCAATTAAATTTATGTGAAAGCATGAGTGTTAACGGCATAATATTTTGGATTTGCATAAATTTGTTGACATCTGGAAAAATTATTTACATTGAAATATACAATTTATTTAATTAAGAATTACATTTTAAAAAAATATAATAAAAAGTATAACATAAACATCCTATCAAAAAATCCTACAACGTCCTCTTTAAATGAATAGTTTTATTTTTTAATTTTTGTTATTACTTACCATTATTCCAATTAATCCATTTAAATATTTTGTTTTAAAATTTGTAATATATTTTATTAAAACATTTTATAATTATAATTGAGCAAAATTTTTTGTATTTTTTTTTAGTAATTCTTTCGTAGTACTTTTTATATGTAGTTTTAGTTTCAATACCTGGCCTATCTTGTTGGTGGTGAGGCAACGACCACATCACGTCTACAAAATGCAGGGCGACTAAATTATGTGAATTTATTCATTTGGGTGTTTGGTTTGGTTTGATTTTTTATTTTTTTATATTTTCATGTTCATGTTTATGTTATTATAGGTGGTGAGTTTTTTTAAGCATAGGAAATCCAATAGTTTGTTTTGTTTGTTATATTTTATTACATGAAAAGTGAAATAGACAAGAATATTAAGATGCCAAAGTTACATATAGTTAAGTGTTTTGGAAGATTATATTTTCGTTTTGAAATATTATTGTATATTTTTTTTTTGGAAACTCAAGTGTTAAAATAAAGAAAAACATATACAACTAAGAAGAATTAAACAAATTAAAATTAAAATATTGAATAGAATTTAGAGTGTCATTATTAGTTAAATTTCTGAGAAAGTAAAAAAGGTGAAGAAGATTTTTCAAAACAGGTGCGTAAAGTTAAAAAAAAAACTAGAACAAGTGTTGCAACAAAATTTAGATAAAGTATAAAAATGCTTAATACAAAATATGTAATTAAAATTATATATAAGATTTAAATTTCAATTTCTCGGTCACCATTCAATTTTTCTACTGACGTTTTTAGGTATAATTTTTTTTTACATTTTTCACTAATAACTAGCAAATAGTTTCCATAAAACATTTGCTATCGAGTAGCAATAAATCCTAATAGAAAGCTTATTAATGTTAAAAAATCTAATCGCAAATAAAAATAAATTGCAAATATAATGTCCTGATACATTTGTATATACATATTAATAAGAAAATATAAAAAAATTAAATATTTTAAATCGCAAATGTTCAACTCAGTATATATTCGGCAGATTTGATTAAAAAAATAAGCAAGTAAGAACGCTATATTCGGACGTGCCGAACTTGATAATACCCTTCACCTTCATGTACACAGGTATTAACACCACATCTCAGCTAAGTTTAGTTTTTAGATTTAATGTAATACACTGTTTTCTTTATTATTTCCGACGCCATCTTTGATTTTGACTTTTTATATAGCTACCTTTATCTACTAGTCAAGCACTTTTATTTGATACCAATATTGTTGGGGTTAAGAAAATTCACTCCGCCATTTTGTTTCAGACGCCATCTTGTGTTTTACACTATTTTAATAGTTAACTTTATTGTACTGGTCAAGCCCTTTTATTTGATACAAATATTGTGGGGGTTAAATGACCCAAAGCCGTAACTACTATATTTGATTTATATATTCGCCATTTAATCTAGGACGCCATCTTCGATTTTCATCTTTTTATAGCTAACTATATTTTAATAGCCAAGCCCTTTTATTTGATCCCCATATTGCCTCTCTCAGTTGTATAGAAACTGAAAAATATCGATTTCCGTTTGTAAATTTTAGAAAAAACACCGAAGCAGTTGTTTGCAAGTTTTTCTTAGAAAAAATTTCTGCGATTACGGCATATAATTTGGTATCTTAAGCGTTGTCAAAAATTATTTAGGAGTTTGAAAAATTTTGATATATTTAAAGAAATATATATTTTTTTAAAATAATTTTTGCCTAAAACTTTGCCGATTAGTGACCAATTTGTCCTTAATTTTTCATGAATATCTTTTCAGGCATATCAAATCTATAAATAGTAATAACTGTGTCCATAAATTATTCTAGGGCTAGAAAATAAATAAGTAAAAAAACAGAGGCAGTCGTGTTCATTTGCTCGTATCTCAGAAAGTTATAGGGCAATTATGCTAATTTGCAATACCAATTTGCTTCCAAATATTTCTGATATTTTGATACCATACACGAGTCTTGCGATGTCGGGAGGCTTTACAAAGTTGATTTTAACATACACACGAACAGACGGATTATGCTTAATCAGCTCTCCTATTCATAAGCCTTCAGAAAATATATACTTTATGGGACCGGAAATGAATATTGTAAAAATTTCACACGGATTGATAAACCTATATATACCCTTCTTCTTGTGTGAAGGGTATAAAAATATGGCCGCTATCAACTGTCAAGATTCAAAGGTCCCTATTTACAAACGAGAAACTGAAAGCATTTATTATCTTAGTTTTTTTTTAACTGCATACACCTTCTAGAATTGAGAAATTTAAAAGCGGACAGATTTTTCCCTTTCTTTAATATCATTAACTATAAAAGCCCGGCGCGCGTTGCTACGCATTCTGAATTTAAATTGAATATCAAGTGCAAAAAGCTAAAAATTTAATATTTTTTTTAATGGGCATGGGCGAAATCACGAAATTGTATAATCATGAGAACTCAATATGTGTGTGAAAAGTTTTTGAAAAATCGATCTAGTGCAAGTAGCTAAAAATTATAACTTATTTTTTATGGGCGTGGCACTGCCCACTTTTCTAATCACGGAATTGTAAATTCATGATAGCTCAATATGTGTGCAAAGTTTCAGAAAAATGGGCCCAGTGCAAGTACCTCAAAATTATAAATTTATTTTTTGGGCGTGGCCCTTCCCACTTTTCTAATCACAAAAGTATATAGTCACGACAGCTCAATATGTGTGCAAAGTTTCAGAAATATCGGCCCAGTGCAAGTACCTCAAAATTATAACTTTTTTATGGGCGTGGCCCCGCCCCCTTTTCTTATTATAAATTATTTAGTCATGAAAGCTCGATATGTGTGCAAAGTTTCAGAAAAATCGGTCAAGTGCAAGTAGCTAAAACTGATAACTAATTTTTTATGGGCGTGGCCCCGCCCATTTTTTTCCACCCATAAACACTCCCTGGTATGTGTACTACAACTTGCCAAAGTTTGAGTCGGATCGGTTGTACAGTTTCGGAGTCTATAGCTAACACACACACACACAAACATACGCGTGCGCGAAGGCCGCAATGATTCAAAGGAGTATTGCTAGAATACTACCTAATATTGGAGGACCAAAGGGTCCAAGAAGGAGGCTTCTGGCTTCGGTTACCAATTCCACATTGCTTTACGCAGCCCCTGTTTGGGCACAGGCTCTAAAGATAAAGGAGTATAGAAGAAAAATGTCCTCGGTTCATAGACTATGCGCGCTCAGGACAATAAGTGCCTTTAGGACGGTATCGGACGACGCGGCTTGTGTCATAACGGCAATGATTCCAATAGCCATACTGGCTGCGGAGATCCAGAGAATCTACAATAGGCGAACGACAGGCCAGGCAGTAATAAATTTAGCTGCAGTTAAGAGAGAGGAAAGATCGTTTTCAATTAGAGAATGGCAGAGAAGGTGGGATACATCGACTAAAGGGCGATGGACATATAAGCTCATCCCTAATATTGCGGTATGGATGGATAGGAAGGCTGGGGATGTGAACTTCTACTTGACATAGTATATGACGGACCATGGCGCTTTTAGGCAATATCTGCACAGGGTTGGCCATGAAAATTCCCAAACCTGGCCAGAATGCCCAGAAGAGGCGGAAAATGCGGAACATGTCGTATTCCGATGCCCTAGATACATGGGGTGGACTTCGGGTATGACGAATCCATCGGAGTTTCTTCGGCATATGTGTCAGGACGTGGAAAACTGGGAGGTCTTTAGTGGATTGTGCTCCCGGATAATTAAGGACCTAAGAAGGCTGGAAAGGGCTAGACGGTCCGACGAGGAGGAGGCGTAAATGCCAACGGCCCCCGCGAAGTAATACCTAGCGGCAGTCCCGTGGGGATTTTCGTTGATGATCGAGGGGGTGTGGTTTAGTACGTAGGCGCTACGGCGAATCGTACATGCTTGTGGCACGGGCCACTAGTATCTATGAAGATTCCACACCACCGGCTCGAAAGCAAAAAAAAAAAAAACACACACGCACACAGAGTTTCACTTTTATATATATAGATTTAATTAATGAAAATCGCTAGCGCATGGTGTTTCACTCGTATAAGGAACTACCAAACAGGTATTGAAATAAGAAAATTTTGTGAAACCTGTGCAAAAATAGAAAAAAGTAAAAGAAAAAGAAGAATTTTTAGAAAGTTGTGTACTACACACTGTACTTCTTAAACCGGTTGCTCGCAAATTTCGTCTGTTTGACTTTTAATTTCCATATTGTAAAGGGGTACAAAATCTAAGCTTGGAAGTTGTAAATTCCTAAAAACGTCAGAAGAGGTGGCAACGTCATATGCTTTATTGTTTAATCAAAAGCAATTCTTTTTGTAAGTTATTAAAGGAATAAATTTTAATTTGCAACATTAAAACAAAAAAACGCTGTTAGAATACATATATTAATTAATTACTTATTGTTAGTTTAAATTATTTTTCATACTAAATTTTGAAAGAAATGCAATATGTATTTAAAAAAAATATTCCTGCATACCGTTACTTGAAATGCAAAACGCCTTAAAAAACACTGCAATTATTAGTAAAAACATTAAATATTATGTTGGAAATTGTTGACTAAATTTTTTTAAAAATGTTAATTTTTGTGATTTGAAACGCACTGAAATTTAGAATAAAAAAAGATTTTTTCAAGTAAAGATGTTTTGCGTTTTAGGTAACGATATAAGGAAATAATTGAAATTTGTCATTTTCTGCAAGTTAAAGGAATGATTGTTTACGCTAAGCATAAGCAAAAACGTCGGCAGAATAACGGCACTTTATTGCTAAAGTGTGTTTATTTTCACTGGGTGGAGAACACGACACAAATAATTTATTTTTATAATTTAATATTTTTGTTTTAACTTTTATGAGTTTTTTTGGAATACCTCATTTTTAATTATTATCAGGTAAAATTATTTTAATTTTCATTTGTTTCTGCAAAGAAAAACATAAAATTTAAAGAAAATTAAACGATTTTGACAGCTAAGTGCGGCAATAATTGCTCAAGCAATCAGCAGAGCAACGATTGCGCAATAAATTGCTACATATGGCAATTTGCAGTCTACACCTTGCAATTTCTATGGACACAATCAAATTTGACAATTGCGGTAATATATATTGCTACGTGGAGACGCCGGGTTATTAAAATTCTGTGATAATTAAGAATTGTAGAGTTGCCATATTTTTTTTTGTAGAAATTTGTTTTGAAATCATCTTTATCTAAATTTTGTTTTCTAAATTTTAAAAAGTGTTTTAATTTTATTTTTTTTTAGATTTAATAGCAGATTTAAATAACATAAGAGTTATTTTTTAACACACTTACCTTTTTAAGATGCGTTTAAAATTTGATATTTAATTTAAGAAATATTTAAAATAAAACTTTTTTAAAACTACTCAAAGCAGGTGTAGTATTTAGGCAGGTGGTACATAGTAGTAAGTGAATAAATAAGAGAAGTGCTGAAGTAAAGCTTTCAAAATTTAAAAAAATATATTTTTGCAATGAAGTATTGGGAATGTATAGAGAGAGTAATTATATTTCTATTTTTGTATATAAAAAATAAGTAATTATTATAATACCAGTAGTAGTATAGTCTTTAAATCTGCCATTTCCGAGAATTTGATTATTTATTTTGATTTATTTATTTATTTTTTAGTTTTTGTTTTGGATGGAAATAAGTTTTGTATAAAAAGTTGAAGTAGAAAGAACACAATACACACAAACACATATAAAGAAATTTATTTAAAAAAATGTTTGTTTTAACATGTAAATTTTAATAAAAAAAGTTTTTTTTTTGTTTAAAAAAAGAGCATTACAATTTCAAACAAAAAATTAAATTAAACACATTATTGAACATTTATAAAAGTTAAAGAAAAATCAAACGAATTTCTCTTTTAAATACAAGAAAATTTTGAATTTAATTAAAAAACAAAATATTATGAAAAAACTCAATAAATTGAATGTGAATTTCATTTGCAGTAACAACAACAATGACACTCTTTTTCTTTTTTTTTTCTATGGTTAGTTAAATTTTTTTGGCTAAATAAACACCGCAATTAAATTAAATTTGAAAAAATAAATATGTTTTTTCAATCTTTTCAAAACCAAGTAAAAACTCAAACCAAAAATTGCTTTTTATAATCAGATATATTTGCAAATAAATAAATTTTTAAACTCAGTTCTTTAAAAAAAAATAAATAAATTCAACTAAAAGAAGACCCTAATAAATTATATCACGGAAAAATATATAAACCTAAACATGTTAAAAAAAAATAAACTTAATTAAAGAATCCTAAACTGTTGGGTAATATATATTTTTAATAACAATAAATGTTAAGTTTTTTTTTGCTATTTTTGTTTTCTAAAACTCACCTCGCGTTGTGACCCAATAAGATGATATTTCTGTAAATATAATGGAAATATCGAAATTCGATTTTTACAAGTGTTTGTCTTAAAAACATGTTACAATTAAAAAAATATTTTTTTTTCTGATTTCTTATAAATATTTTTTAAGCGCATTGTTTAGTTTGTATTTTTTTCTAATTTGTGAAAAAAAAAATAAAAAAATATCCCATGCAAAATTATAAAAAAATTTTTGAAGTTTTTTTTAAAATTGTTTTTAATATTCAGAAAAAGGGGCTGCTTTGACGAAATTCTTTCAAAACTGTGGTCAAAAGTTTATCGACCTCAATAATAGAATTGTTAACTAAAATTCTGCTTAAAAAAATATATATTGTAACAAAAAGATAAAACTTTCTATGGGTTATTATTATTTAAATAAGAGCAAAATAATGTTAAATTTTAAAATCGAAAGCATTATTAATTAACATAAGTCGCACTGACTTTATTAACGAAAAGTTGTGAAAGGGATGTTGTTCTTTCTGCAATTTAACTTTCCATTAACCTATAAACGACTATGGCTACACTGTAAGACCTCCTTGCGATTTTTGTTATGTGTAAAACACAAGCGCACATTATCAAATTTCATGATAATCCATTTACAACTGACCATTACTTCCGTATAAGAGTTCCTATCAAAAGCCACATATTAAAAAGTCACGCCTTAAGAACGTTTCAAACACTTCGGTATGTATACAATTTATTAACCCCTTAACGTTAGATAGGGAAATAATAATCATATACAACAGACTTGTTAACAAAATTAGATTAAGTTAAGTGAAATATGTCAAAAATTCATGTATATTGATAGGAAAATGGAGACGTACCACTTACACATTTTTACAGTCATACACAGTGTTGCCTTGTGAGCATTGGCGTAGCTACAAATTTATCTGGGGGTGGCAATAGCTTAAAAATTATTTTCTTGGAGGCAAAATTTTAAACTAAGCTAATTTTATATGTATGTAAATTCCAGTAAAAATAATTCTGCTTGTGGGATTTAATAAGTACAAAAACTACCAGTTTTACAAATCAAACAAAATGAGGACAGTCGCTAATGGGTTAATATCGAATTGAGAACACCAAATTTACTAATGATAATTCTATAAACAAATAAGCCTTATTTGCAAAATCTAATAAAAACACAATTTCAAAGACAAAATTAAAAATCATACAGTTGTTTTTTTTTGCACCGACACTATTGAAAACTGTTAAAAAGAAACAGCTGTTCATCATAAAAATTCATCGCTGATGTAAAAAATTTTTAAATTAGCTTTTTTGGAAACCCAATATCATGCCAGCTTGGAAAAAAGAGGTGTTTTAAATATCTCTGGCTGCATGAAGCCAACAGTTGCGGAATCCCAGCTCAAGGCGGACTAGACTTTTTGTCTAGTCTTTTGTCTTTTCTTAAACTCGCAATCTAAGGGCAATCATTAAAGTCTTTGGGTGCTATTGTCTTTTAACAGATTAGTGTGAGGCTCGACGTTTTCTTAGAACTTCTAGCAAACTAGATTAAGGGCCATTACTACAACTTGCCGACAAAGTTAATGTTAATAAAAGGTAGCGTTTGTTAACGTGAGCAATAAACTGACCATTAAGTATTTTTCGTTATTACAACCTTCCTGTAAAATAAATTGTATTTTTTTTAAATATGGCAGCATCAAAGCAAATGCTGAACAAATTAATTAGTTCTTTAAAAACAAAGTGGCAACGACAAGCAAATAGTAAACAATTCCCTTATACGGTAGAAAATATGGTAACTTTCAAATTATAAACCTCATGTTAAAAGTTAAAGGTAGAGTGATCTTCCCTTTAACATATCGGACACTTTTAGGTTTTAGTAAAGTTGTATTAAACGAAAAATTAGTTATCTGTCCGATAACATCCTAACTTTAGTTATCGGTAAGTTATAATAATGGCCCTTTGTGTTCTCGCTGATTCATCTCATACCTCGTAAATAATAAGGGGTTACGGAGCTCGAACTCTCCAGCTAGATGCCTGTTTGATTAATGTAAAATTGCCACTTGAGGCTTGTGCTTGCATTGACACAATTGAAACGAATAGGCTGTTTCCAGCAAATATTTTAATGCAACACCAACTCTATCCTTGTCGAGTTTAGTGAATTTCGATCTGAACTACAACAAAAAATACTGTAGCAACTATCAGAATGTAATAGAAGTTTCTGGGTGCCATATCAGGGTACGATTATGGGTAGATAATTTTTTTTTCAATTAAGATTCCAGATAATCTGGTTACAACTTTTTTGTATTTGCCATACAAACCCTTGAACCCTTTTAAAGCTTTTTTAAAGCAAAAATTCATAAAAAGGTAAGTTTTATTAGCTTAACAGATGTACGACCTTATTAAGAAACTGCTTGGTAACTAACTAACTGCTAACTTTTTATGTGCGATTTTCAATACGGCAAAGATGGTAACTCGTTGGTTAACACATAGTTAGTTTAATTTTATGAATAACGTTGCACTGTGGCTTTGGAATTAAATTCATTGTCCAAAAAATTGATTTCTATAGACACTGATTTCCAAAATTAAAGCCATTTTATAATTAATATATAAGTACTAAAAGTATACATTCCATTAGACAAATATTTAACGAAATAGACGTAACCACAAAAATTTTTAAATTTCTTTCGTAATAAATATATTTTTATAATTAAACCTTTTCTTGATTTATCGAATTAGATTTTTAATAGAAACAATCACATATTTCACAAATGTAAACGAGTTCAAGGTAGCCACAAACATAGATTGAAATATTCGTAACATACTGTTAATTATAAAAGTTTTATGTTATTTCACTAAAGAGTTTATTTTTTTGTATTTGATCAGAATGTAATTATAATTCCACGCGAAGTGTAGTTGATAGTGGGCTGTGATTATTTTGCTAGGTTAAAAGGAACGTAGTTTTTATTTCTAAAATTTGAAAAAATATCTGCTTAACTAATATTTTTTATTAAATTTGAGTTTTAAAGGAATACAACTTTTGAAGATCAAACATGTCCAAGAACACAATACCATTATTAAATATGTGAAAGTGTCTTATTTAACCCTGTAAATACTTTAATGCCCGTCTGGATCTGACCGTAGAAAATTTTTTTAAATGTATATGAAATTATTCAAAAATTATGATTTTAATGAATCCAATTATCTTTAAAGTGTCATCTGTTTAATATTTATTTATTATTAATTAGCCTACAATTTTAAAATTTAAATTTAAAAATATTAGCAATAGCAGCGCAGGCCTTTCGCTTAAGTCTGAAAAATAAAGAAAAAACTGACATAACGCTGATCGTTAAAATTTTAAAAAATTGTGTCTTTTACACGAAATTTACAAATCGCACCCTTAATACAATAACAACTCAAAATTCATAACATTTTCAGGAGATTGTTGTTTTGTAGACATTACGGTAGTTTTCTAGTCAAAAACAAATGGTGATGAAAAAAAAACAAGTAAGAGCACTATATTCGGCTATGCCGAATCTTTTATACCCACCACCAATTTTGTGTACATTTAAAGCACAATATTTATTATTTTGTTAATCGCTATGGAATAATCTCTTTATAATAAATTATGTATCTCTTTCTTTGTAGAGGGTGGTTAAATTTTAAGGGCCCATGTTGAAAATGAACTACACCTAGTCTTTAAATTTGTTTTCTGCATTTCACTTGACATTTCTCAATCTCAAACTTACTCAGTTTGATCCGTGGAAAGATACGCAAATGAGCAACGCTTTAAAGTTATTCATGTTTTTTATAAAAATGGGCGTTCAAACCGAAATGCATTTTGTGCACTTCGTAATTCTTTTGATCAACATAATCGTTAATATTATCATTATAAAAAGAAATGATAATAATTTCTTAAATAATTTGTGTTTTATTTAAAATCAACATCGGCCCTTAAAATTTAACCACCCTTAATAACTTCGATATGATAGTAAAATGTTTTCGTAAATTTGGTCTTTTAGTGAAAGAAGCCGTTAAAGTAGGCGTGTCAATAAAGTTTCTGCTAATAAATACAACTTAGATATTTCAATATAGTCCTTTATTTTCCCAAAAACTTTGTCAATAGAGAAATTACATGAATTTAAGATAAACCGTTATATGGGACGTAGGCGTTAAAGTGGGCGTATCACCTAAACTTTTTGGCACAACAATTACATTGATTAGAAGGATATTTGTAGCAAATTTGATCATCAAACCTCTAATTTTGTCGGTTTTATGAGCTTTTAAATTGTTTAAATCTTTTCGTAAATTTAGTATTTTAGTGAAAGTGGGCGTTAAAGTAGGCGTGTCAATAAAGTTTCTGCTATTAAATACAACTAATATATTTCAATATAGTCCTTTATTTTCCCATAATCTTTATTAATAGAGAAATTATATGAATTTCAGTTAAAACGTTATATGGGAGGTGGGCGCAAAAGTGGGCGTGGCACCTTAATTTTCTGGAATAGTAATGACATTGCCTAGAACGATATACGTAGCAAATTTGATCATCATACCTCTAATTTTGGCGGTTTTATGAGCTTTTAAATTTCATTAACGGTAGATAACGTGAAAAGTGGGCGTTATAGTAGGCGTGTCAAAGTTGTTTTTGCTAATGAGTACAACCTAGATGTTTCCATATAGTCTTTTATTATTCCAAAATCTATATTAATAGAGAAATTATATGAATTTTTGGTAAAACGTTATATGGGAGGTGGGCGTAAAAGTGGGCGTGGCACATTGATTTTCCTTTACAAAAAAGTCTCTCACCAATAAGCAAAGTGTGCAAAATTTCAAAGTCGTACATAAAATTTTGTTGCTTTTATGACGTTTTTGTGTTTAAATATACCGAAAAATACACTGTGCGGTATAAATTTTCGTTCATTTTGATCGATAACTCCTCTCCTAATGCATAGATTTAGATAATTTTCGGGAAAAAATATTGCTTTTACTCAGGTAATATATATTCGAAGTTTCATGAGTCTACGTTAATGCGTTTGGACCATTCCATTTTATTCGATGTTCGAAGGACACGGTTTTTTCGACCTACTCTTGCTTTTTGAGCTATAACTCACTTCCTAATATTCCAATTTAGCCCATTTTCAATACCAAACAAACCTTGTCTATAGGAAAGATTCTGGCAAAATTTGAGCCCTATAGCTTTTTCGGTGCGACCTCTATCGTGCTTTCAACAGACGGACAGACGGACGGACATAGCTAGATCGTCATAAAATCAAACCCTGATTTAGAATATATATTTATGGGATCTGAAATGGATATTTCGATGTGTTACAAACAGAATGACAAAATGAATATACCCCCACCATTTTTTTGGTGGCGGGTATAAAAATATTTGGAGTAGTTAGAGATGTATATTGTGCATCTAAGTAAATTTTGCAAAATTTTGAATTGTGACATTATTGTATTTAGTGTGCGATAATTTAATGAGGTTCGCAGCCTTTATATGATTTAATATTAAATTTGCTTAGCTTAACGATATATGAGGATTTAAAAAAAAAGAGAGGGTGGGTGGTTCCATCATATATTTTAGCAAAAGTCTAAAAAAAATAATTAAAATATTTTTATACCCTTCACACAGTGAAAAAGGGTATATATAGGTTTGTCATTCCGTGTGAAATTTCTACAATTTTCATTTCCGACCCCATAAAGTATATATTTTCTGAAAGCTTATGAATAGGGGAGTCGATTAAGCTCTGTCAGTCTGTCCGTCTGTCCGTGTGTATGTTGAAATCAATTTTTGAAGCCCCCCGATATCGCTTGGACCTGGGTGAGGTATTAAAATATCAGAAATTTTCGGGAGTAGAACGGTATTGAAAATCAGAAACATCGGTACATAAACAACTAAGATATGAGCAAAAACCCACGACCACCTCGATTTTTTTTTCACAAAAACAACATTACAACAACAACATACATACAAACGTGTATACTGGTTAGAGAAAACGTGGCATCGAATCCCAGTTGAGCCAAAAAAAAATTTTTTTTATTTTTTATTTTTATTTTTTTTCTTAATTTTTTTTATTTTTTATTTAATATATTATATTTTTATTATTATTTTAATTATTTTTTTTAAATTTTTTTTTTGAATTTTTTTTTTAATTTTTTTTTAAATTTTTTTTTATACATACATACGTAAATATATAATTTTACAATGGGATGTTTTTATATATGTATGTTTTTTATATATATGTACGTATTTCATATGGGATGGATGGTGATACAAACTACTGTTATTGCATGACTACACGTTGTGAAGGGTATATAAGATTCGGCACGGCAGAATATAGCGCTCTTACTTGTTTTAAATTAAAACTGCCAAAAGTTTCATCTTAAGTTAAAAGTAAAATCGATTCTTTTTGAATCGAGTTCTAAAACTAGTTTCCTACAGACATGATCACCATTAAAATTTGATGCAACGGATACTAAATTAGTTTCATGGCATAGGAACCCATTGTAAAATTAATTAAATCAACAACCTACCCAAAAATCGTATACTGGTTATAACTAAGATCTTTTATTTATCGACAAATGGGATTTTTAATAATTAAGGTAGACAGCACAAGACTTTAACATTGGATTGCTGAAAACATATTGATTTTTAAGAGTAATCAACAATTCTGAGCCACTGTGTGCTATTTGTTTCTGTAGTTTGCTCTAATTTTTTAATTTATTTATTTATTAAAACTTATTCTTTTTACCAACATAATTAACAGAATTATGAGATTTTACAAATAGTATTGCAACCAGCATTGTCAACTCGGTGATTTTAGCACTGTTTTAGTGATTTTACAATTTTTGTCGCGGTAAATTTTTGAATCAGTGCTTTATGCATTATTTCACGCCGTCCTTTTTTATCTGACTTCGAGAGTTTCACGTCTAACTTTCGCACAGTCAGTTCCCCTGCCAATGAGTTACACATTTTGAAGTAAAATTTTTATGTAGAAGATAAGTAGATTATCTAAATGGCACTTATCTTCATTACATATTTTCAAATTTGTATTCTTAATAATTTGCAACTTTTTTGTATGAGTTTAAGGGGTATAGGGAATTCACTTATTGCCTTCTCTCAATAGTTAAGACACATCTTAACTACAATTTACTGATTATTTTCCTAAACAATTTTTAAAGCTAAAAAAAATATAATAAAAAATAAATTAAATAAATCTAATAAAAGTCCTTTTTTTATAAACAAAATGCTGATTTTAAACAACATGCGTTTTGAGGTGCTCAATTTTTGATAACCATGAAAAGCAGGTGTGCTTATTATACAATATAAAAGTAAAAACTAACAAAAGCTGGGAAAAATATATACAATAAAATAATATAGACAGTCATTAATATAAATACGTAATTTTGCAAATAACTATCTTTGTTTTTGATTTCCAGCAAAATGCAATAACTATTTGTATTGGAAACCAATAAAAATAAAACGTACTAAATATTTTATTTATTTTTTGTTATAAAACAACTACTACGGTCGCAATTAAAGTGACGATTATGTAAATACATCTTTATAAACATTTCAAAAAGTATACAATACTAATAAAAATAAGTAGAATTACAACAAATATGTTATTAATGCTAGCTCACTATTAACAAATGTAAAACGTTTAAATCATATTAGAAACAGGTAATAGGATTTTTTTTTGGATTTGAACTATGCACAACATCGATAATATAACATGATGATTGTCACTTAATCAATCAATTAATCCATTAATCAATCAATATTTTAACACTGCCCCAAACAACAGCAAACTTTAAAAAATAGAATTTACAAACTGTTCAGTGAATAAGTGAGAGACAGACAAAGAGAGAGGAAACAGTGGTTTGATTTTATTTATTTTTTTTCTGGAATTAATTTACAACAGCCTTTAACGAAAAAGAAAACAAAACAAAAACAAATTATGTGTGACACATAATAAATTAAACTTTTTTTGTTTCAAAGTTTGTTTTATTTAGCTAAAGTCTATATCAGATTAATTTATGTCAAACTCAACATAGAGATAACAGTATTGTAGATACAGATTAAACACCCCCACCGCCACCACCATATTCTTAATAATTTTTTAAATTTTTCAAAGGTTTAAATATATAACGAATTTTAAACAAAAATTTTGTTAAATAAACCTTTAAAAATTTTTGAAATTGATTTGGAATAATGGGAGGTTATAACATAATTATAAATACGAGCTTTGACGTTTGTCATGACATAAATTTGTCTGCTATAGATCCAAGGTTAAAGAGAGCAGAAGTTTAGTTTGGTAAAGATAAAGACAGTGAAACGATAGAAGCGATTAAGAAACAACTTATAACCAACTTAAAATGTTTCTTAAAAACAAACTAACAACTAAATCAGTTTTGTTGTTCAGTAAAAAATCTTTTTTTTTTTTTTGTTAAAATAGTTTTGATTTTTTTTACTTGCGAGTGTTGAATAAAAGCAGTTTTTGTTAAATGCTTGAATTGCTCAACGACATTGATAGTGTTATACTCAGCACAGTGGGTGAAGATGAAAAAAAAATAAAATAATATGCTTTTTTAATTAATCCTTTAAAAAGAAAAATTAAAATTAAGTCCGTTGAATTAACTATTATTTTGACAATTCAAATAAAAATATTAAGCACTTAACGTCCCGACATGTAAAATAAAATAAATATTAATTAAAATTTTAGGTTAAATCAATAGATTTATTTAATAAATAAAAATTTTCATTAAAAGAAAATTGCGAATTGCAAAAAAAAAAAAAAAAACCGGTTAAACTTATAAAATATTTTAGAGATTTTTTTGTTTAAAGTAAAGCTTAAAAAAGTATGTCAATAGTGTAGTACGATTCCTACCAAACAACTCAAATTACAAAATCATGAGCTGAAAGAAATAAATAACAGTTCTTTTCTACTTACAATTTGGCAGCTAAACCCATTATTTAAAGAAGACAGGTATTTATAATGTTCGCATACAAATAGGGACTCGCACACTTAATTAGTTACTACCAAGAATGATAAAAATAAAGATTATGCCATACGCATGATTTCGCAATAGCTGACGTATTTGGCCCACAGTATGGGTTGTCAAGTAAAAATTTTCCGGTTAAAACATAGCTGAAAAAATTTTTACGTTTTTTTTTGCGCCCTTTAGAAAACTGTCATATTTAGATTATGGAATCAACAGTATTTTAATCGTACAGAGACACGATTATCGCGTCTCTAGTAGAAGGCATCAATCTTGGAATTAAGCGTTTTCAAAAGGCGATTCAACACAAGTATTTTCATTGGGAATTAATAAAGGAAAATAAAAAAAAACATTCAAGCACTCGAATGCCAACACTCAAATCTTTGTTTCGGTGATACAATTTGATTAACTGTTTTCTGATTTGACCATGTACTGAAGTAATTTTCTTATAAAGGGTGGTTAACACACACAAAGTTTTTTTCTGCATTTCATTAGACATTTCTCAATTTCAGACTAACTCAACGCGTTAAAGTTATTCAGACTTATTATGATAATGGGCGTTCAAATCAAAATGCATTTCGTGCACTTCGTGATTCTTTTGGTCAATATAATCGTTCAAATTCGTTCACAATCGGGAGAATTTTGAAAAATATTTTAATTTTAGCAAAACAGGTCTGTATGAAATGTGAAAACATCTGTGAATGCTTTTTAGTTCGTTGAAAGTAAAACATTGCTGTCTTTCGGGAAAGTTTTTCGACTCATAATCGTGCCCAACAATTAAACATTAATATTGTCATTGAAAATTTGGACCATCGGATGAAGGTGTGCCGCCGAGATCGCGGCTACTTGGTCGATATTGTGTTCCATACATACATACAAAATAATAAAAAGAAATGACAATAATTTCCTAAATAATTTGTGTTTTATTCAAAATCAACATCGGCCCTTAGAATTTAACCACCCTTTATTAATGTGATAATATTGTTCGCCAATTACAATGTATTTCTAAAGCTACGATCACATTTAATAATCATTTGCAAAAAAAGTGTCACCACTAATTTTATAAAATTTTTTTTCTTACACCAGTTGTCTCCAAAATAATAATAATAATAATAATAATAATAATAATAATAATAATAATAATAATAGTAATAATAATAATAATAATAATAATAATAATAATAATAATAATAATAATAATAATAATAATAATAATAATGGGTAGTTATTAAATTTTTTTTTTAAATTGAGACTATTTTAAATAAATCAATTTAAATTTATAAGGGCTAAAGATAATTTCTTTTAGTGGTTCAGCCTATTCGTCAAGTATTTGTCTAATGATAATATATATGTATGTACATCATACAAAGACACCCAAAGTCAGCTGATCATCTAAAATAGCAATAACTCAGAATACAACCTTAGAAAATTTACAAGGGGATTGTAGATTTAATAGGTGAAAAAAAATCTCACATTTAAATTTGATCTATAACGAAATCATATTTATTCTAAAGGAAGAAAAACTTATTTCAAAATAAAAATAATTTTTGTTTAATATTGAAGTTTTCTTTAACCCACTGTGCATTGTACATACATACATATGTATGTTGGTATTAAAACTAAGAGCATTTTCATATGTTGTATGTTTGAATTGCAAGTATAAAAACTCCATAAAATATTTATTTACTAACAGCTGTTTGTATAACGAATAAATTCTGCTTAATATTTATTGACTTGAAGTTAGGTTATGTGTAATTTATTTGTAATAATTTTTTGTGTGTGTAATTTTTATAGGCCTACCGAGTGTGTGTAATGAATTTCAGCTAATTCACAACAACATTGGTAACGTAGTATAGCACGACCACTTTTTCTGAAAGGAAGTTTTTTTTATATATATTTTTTTTGGTTTTTGAATTATATATAAGGGTGGTTTAGAATAAAATTTGTTAAAATATTTTAATAAATGGAGGAAAAAAAATATATATAAAATATGTTTAATATTTTGTTAATTAGTACATGTTTAATTGTTAGGTTTTTTAGTTATCATAATATTAGTAATGATAATAATATGTCTAAAAATTGTTAACATAAAAATAGTTTTACTTGACATCATTTAGCTATAGATAAATATTTAATAAAATGTATACTTTAACAAAAATACTTTATAAATATATGTATAGTATAAAAATTTTAATATGAAAAAAAAACCAAATAAAATTATTAGGGGAAAATTTAATACTGATGACAAATAATAAGTAAAGAAATGAAGTAATTAAAAAAAAATTAAGGACAAACTTACCTCAGTAATCTGGTTATATAATCTGGCCAATTTTCAGGAAACATTACCAAAAAGAAACCAACTGCAATTAGGATTACGCCAGCCAATTTCATGCCAGCAAACGTAGCACCATATAAAACGACATCCAATGCTAGAACACAAGAAAAAAAGGTAAAACATACATACACACACACATATTATTTTTGTTAAACATAAACATAGCTCTTCAGTGTAAGCAGAATATAACATTGCTGTGGTAATTAATATTTAATTTACCTCCTGAAACAGGAACTGCTGTAATTAAACCTAATGTAACAAACATATTGTATGTAACAGCTGAGCTAAATTGCATTAGTATGTGAAAAACTGTAAAGAAAAATTCAAAAGACGGAGAAAAAAAGGTAATTAGTATAAAAGAAAACACAATTGGTGGATTCACAAGATATGCTATCATGCTATTACGCTACATTATCATAATGTTTTTTAATTTAATAATGGTTTAAAAATATTATTGTTGTACTGCAAGAAAAAATAAAAAACAAGGTCATAAAATAATAAAAGCCTATATATTCCGCTATCACCACAAATAGGTCACCGAAAAATTTATTGCCCACTGACATTGCTTCAATAGGTATTTAAGTCATAGCCAAACACAACACAACATTATTGTAGTTGCTCACTTTTTCGCCAATCAGTCGTTTTGTTTTGATATTACATTTTCATTCTCACCTGGAATCAAGTCAAAGTCGCTAATTTCAAAATTCTAGCATCATAAACGTATGAAATACAAAAAGTACCATAAAAATACGAAAATGTACCATTTTGTTTGCCCATACAATTTTCATTCTCACCTAGAATCCGTACTCACTGATTTCAAAATTCCAGCTTCATTAACACAGAAAATAAAAATCCTATAAAAATCCGAAAAAGTACCTTTTTAATTGCTCAATATACTTTCAATCTGATTTTGTACCAATAGTTCATAATGTATTTATTTCATTTATTTCAAAATGCATTAAAGCATTAGATTTTTTCGTTTACAGACGGCTTTACTAAATTTTTTTTTCTGAAGAAGAGCACCGAAGGCGCTCGAAATATTAAAAAAAATAAATTCTACAAATCTATATATATAAAAGAGAAACCCTGTGTGTGTGTGTGTGTGTTAGCTATAGACTCCGAAACTGTAAAACCGATCGGACTCAAACTTTGGCAAGTTGTTGTACACATTCCAGGAAATGTTTATAAGTAGTAAAAAAGTGGGCGGGGCCACGCCCATAAGAAAAGTTATAATTTTGAGGTACTTGCACTGGACCGAATTTTCTGAAACTTTGCACACATATTAAGCTGTCATGACTTTACAAAGTGGGCAGTGCCATGCCCATAAAAAAAATGTTATAATTTTCAGCTAATTGAACTTCACCGATTTTTCTGAAACTTTGCACATACATATTGAGCTCTCATGATTATTCAATTTCGTGAATAATAACGTGGGCAGTGCCGCGCCCATAAGAAATAAGTTACAATTTTTGGCTACTTGCACTAGATCGATTTTTTTTGAAACTTTGCACACACATATTGAGCTGTCATGACTATATAATTTCGTGATTAAAAAAGTGGGCAGGGCCACGGCTATAAAAAAAGTTATAATTTTGAGGTACTTGCTCTAGACCGATTTTTGTGAAACTTTGCACACGTATTGAGCTGTCATGATTATACAGTCTCGTGATTAAAAAAGTGGGCAGTGTCACGCCCATAAAAAAAGTTATTATTTTAAAATTTTTGCACTTGATATTCAATTTAAATTCAGAATGCATTTTTATTCATTAAGGGGCGTAGCAACGCGCGCCGGGCTTTTCTAGTACCTAATAAAACACAAAAAAGTTTTATTAGAAAATAAAGTAATTGTAGCAACTTGACCTTGAGCCTGTTTGAAATAAATACATTTACATACATAATGTAAGGTCGAAAACAACATAATAAATAGTTCATAATTTCAGAAATCTAGATTTATAACCGTAGAAAATGCAAAAATTTTTATAAAATTCCGAAAAAGTACCTTTTGGGTCACTCATAAAATTGTCTGTCTCATCTCGGATCAATAGTCTCTGATTTGAAAATTTTAGCTTAATAAACTTAGAAAATACTAAAAAGTATCATAAAAAAGCGAAAAATAACTTTTTTGAATTTCCATATCAATGAACAAACTTTAAGTTTAAAATGTTTAAATATCTTTTTAACAATAAAATGTTTTAACAGACATGATTTTAAGTGAAAAAACTACCATTTTTAGCATAATAATAAATATGCTCTAAAAAGTTCCAAACTGTTTTGCCGAATTTTCCCTTTTCTACCCAGTATGTGCCAAGCTTTAAAAAATTGCATAATTTTTTCAAATTGCCCTGTAATTAAGAATTATACATACTTGTATTTTGCCCTTTTTGGTATCATTTTGTTCCTCTAAATGTTTCCAAAAATGTCACCTTAATAACTGCCCATATTATATAATGGGCAGTTATAAAAATGTTTTTTTTTTTTAAATATCAAAAGTAGGGAAAATTTTACCCCTTATATAGGGTTGTTAACGTCGCCAATGGTCAAGAGCTTATGGATGAGATAATTCGGCACATTAACGGCATAGAACCTCAATTATGCCTCAGCGTCGTCGAAAATTTGGACCATCGGATGGAGGTGTGCCGCCGAAGTCGCAGCGGCCATTTGGCCGATATTATATTCCATACATAATTAAACCATACAAATATTATCATTATAAAAAGAAATGATAATAATTTCCTAAAAAATTTGTGTTTTATTCAAAATCAACATCGGCCCTTAAAATTTCACCACGAGAAAGGGTCCGATATTCTATTAATATTTTTTCACGGATTAATTATTTAATACAAATAAATTTTTCCCTAGCATTACGTGTTTAAAATTTACATAGGGTACCAAAAAAGTACCTAATTATAGTTTCTACCCGTTTTTTACCCATTTTTCCCCCTTTGGGGTTTGAAAATTCAAAAGTGGCTAGGCACCTGTAAGCTTATTTTTTAAGTAGACTACAATATCTTTTCAAGTTAATCTGTATCATTTTTAGTTTAGCAGACATAAGGTTAAGCAGCCCACTGACCAAATTTCATATCTTTAGCTTTTTGCGTTTGGGCTGTGCGATGATGAATCAGTCTGTTAGTCACGGTACTCTTTTATATATGTATGCTTATAGAAGATGAATAAGAACATCGACACAGACTCCTTTAACAATGTTTCAAACGTTTTATTAACAAACAAAACGTGATTGTTCTATTTTCAAAATTAAATAATTCGGAATTGCCTTATTATTCTGACAATAACTACAACGACAATTTTGAAGAATTACGAGTATATTGTAGCACTTTTGGCGAAAAATGTAATTAATATAAAATTAAACTATAAATGCGAATATTTAAAATGACTGTCGTTTTGTTTCACCTTTTTTGTGTAACGTAGGGTTTTTTATTTTTAAAATTTTGAATTTATGAAACTTTGTGAATATACCAAATAATCAATCGTTCAATTATGAAACCTAATTACGACATTTATTAGTTGTCGAAATTTTACTCGAACGTGCTAGTTGTGTTTGCATTTTGGTAAAAATTTTATAATTTTGCACGCAATCGAATGCCATAATTTTACCTTATCGTATTTTAAATAGTTTTTTCTTATAAATGTTATCGCACTTTTTATTTGTATTTAATATTTTAATATTAATCATTTATATCTTAATATTAATATTTGGTGAATTTATAAGGTGTCCTAAGTTCTCATAACGCCACAATTTTTTAAAACTATTAAAAGTTTTAAAATTTTTTAAGATAAAAGGTACATTAGTTTAAAATATTTTGGAAAATTACGTCAATACGGCACTTAGGACTTCTTGTGAATACAACAATTATACATAAATATATTTTTAAATATTAATCGTAAGAATTTAGCTGAAATTTTGAAAATAGTCGATTAATAACCAAACTGAAAATTTCCTTAAAAACGTGTTTGTTAAATAAATAATCTATCCTTTTATGTAGAACTAAAAAAAATATTGAGGAGTATTCTGTTTATAATAAAAGAAAAAATAAACCAAAAACTTTCTATTAGAAGAGAATTCAAAAAAAATTAAAAAAAATGAAAATACTTCAGAACTATTAAACTTTAAGATATGTAAATTGTAATTACATTTATTAAATTATAGCTATTTTACTAGTTAGTGGTTTAAAAAAGTCTTATATTTATATTTTTATATTACAAATTGTTATAAGCATTTACAAGCACACAAATATAAAATAAAAAAAATTTCCTGCACAACAATAACAAACAGGATTATAAATAAATATAATTGACATATGTATATTTAAAAATAAAACAAATTAGAAAACGTATCGACTATAGCATCTATAATTGAGTACAAACATAGTCATACATACATACTTACCTAATAACAATATACTGGCAATCAATAATATAATCCAAGGCATACGATCCGATGGCATTATTTCAGTGCCAGTCAAATATAAAGCCACACATATTGGCCACATGAGTAGAGTATTTAAAAAACCTAATGTGGTAAAAGCAAAAGCAATTTGTCCAACAGGCGGATCACCCATCACTTTGCGAAACATAACCTTGATTACAAAAACAAAAATAAATAAAAACAAAAAAACATGTAATACAGGAAATAATTAAAAACATTATTACAACAAGAACAACAACATAAACGACAACAAAATAAAACAATAACATCATAGAGGTGTTAAAATGTCAACATACTCGAAACACTGCATAACAAGCTGCTGCCAAAGTGGCCAAAACCACGCCACTCAATGTACGACTTTCCGTAATGCCATCCATATAAGCTAACAGTGCAATGCCAGTATCACATAGTATGACAGCAACAATCTGACAAGAATATTTTTTAAAATTAAATATATAAAAAAATTGAATATAACACATTCGGCTTAGCTGAATTTCATAAACCCTTCACTTAGGACAACATTTTTTTTTAATTTTAGTTATCATTTCTTTACTCATGGAATTTGATTACAATTGGTAAATTTGTAAGATGTCTTAAAAAAAGGTAAAATTTTTACAATAAACAATACATTTTAATAATTTTTAAATTGTTTTAAAATTATGACAATACGATACTTAGGACTTCTTATAAATAAACCAAGTACAATTACGAAGGAAAAGGTCTCTCAGTAGGAATATACTTTTTATTTTGAAATAATATCGCGTATTCTTTTAAGGTATTTGTGATTGTAAAGAAGACATGTTTCGATAAGTATAGAATAAAATATTCGTGTAATGAATGGCCTCCACGACTCTGATGACAGGCCATTACTCTTTTATGAAATTTTCAATGACATTATTCACAGAGATGTGTCTGTATTTCACCGAGTTGGATCTAGAATTTCAGCTTAGAAATTATATCTTTTTTTTATGCATAAGGCCAAGTTTTTATAAAGCTTTAAAGAAAAAAATCGCACGGCGTTAAATCGCATGATCTTGGTGGCCAGATGACATCAGAATTTCTTGAGATGATTTGTTTTAGAAATCGTTGCTGCAATAAATGTAGTCGAATTGAGGCCACAAGAACTTCGTTATCATGTTATTGTAACGACTGCCATTTACGTTCACTGTGATTTCGGACTCATCTTCAAAAAATAAAATCCCAATAAAAAAAATGGCATTGACTTCATATTGCTCCATTACCCATTGAATGAATTGCCGGCGCCTTCTTTGGTTTGCTGTTTTGAGTAAGTTAGATTTTATACGCACGAAGGGGGATTAGTTAAATCTTAAGTTGTTGCGAACGATTCCGAATTGACGTTTTCGGGTTTTCGGCGAGTCTCTCATTTACAACAGCAATGCTTTCAAGAAACTAACCGGTACGTTGATGCATGGAAGTTTTAGTGTCCATAACCGATGTTTTTTTAAATTCTATGACGACTGTTCGAATGGTTGACAAATTAAGTGCACCTTAACGACTGAAAATTCTTTGAAGTTTGCGAATGGTCTTAGCATATCTTTCAAAATGTTGCAATAGGTTTTAACAATTACAATGCGTTGTTCTTTCGTCAGGCGCACAATTTTTATTAATCAGAATAAACATATTTGATAGATGCCAAATTTCATCCCATGTCCTTTACTGAGACACCATTTTTAAAGAATGCAATGTTTAAACTACAAACGAATTTAAAAAATTGTACTCTTATCAGCCATGGTGAAGGGTATAAAAATGCATGTAAAACAAAAAGGCTTGGGAGATAAATTGTCTACTTTTAATGACACAATTTAAGTTTTTCTATATAAATATATGTATGTATGTGTGTACAATGCACATGCATATAATTGCAAAAAAAAGAAAGAAAAAATAAACAAATAATTAACGTCAATACTCACCCGCACTCCTACAAATTGTTCATGTAATATTACCCAGGATAAAAGGTAAACACATGCCACATTGGTGGCAAACAATGCCATAGCATCGGTGGCAAATAAGACACGCAGAGATAACGTATAAAGGTAAGTGGTTAAAAGCCAAAGTATACAAAATGAAAGACAACGATTAAGAAAACGGCCTGTTGACATTAATGTTATAAACGTATATACGTATACGGATCCGGTAAAGATTTAGAATATAAAGAAGAAGAGGAAATAATAATCAAAATTTGTATTATAATAACGTCCATTATTGTATGAATAGTTTTTAAAATTGTATTTGTATTTGACTACTTACCCACAGTGAATCCCCGATCACGAAAACCTCTCAACACATCGCCTAATATTTCGCCCGGCTTATCACATTTTCTCAGCGAAACTCGTCCCAAGATGTAGATGGGAAAAAATAGCAAGGAGAAGTTTGTAAAGAACCAGGCAGCAAAAAAGGGAGCACTAAACATATTTGATGGTATAGTTGGATTTAGTGGCACATGGAATATTTTTGTTGCATCCTCAACATCGGTTACAATAATCGATGTATCGCTGATGGGTATAAGGGAATCTAAGCCAGCGGACTCATCACTTGTTACTAAACTTAAATCATTATCGCTCACAGCCAGTGTATCGAAATCATCAAGGGTCGATATGTATGGACTGCGATTTAAGTACAAAAGCTTGATGCAATGTGTGGCGCCGACCCATGATGCTGTCACCAGTATGGTAACGCAAACGCCAAAATACATTTTTTGTGCCAATTCGGAGCAACAGGTTTTTTTGCATGCTTTGAGGCGGGGAAAACGTGACGTAACATTATCATTTTGTCCGGGTTCTGTGGGTGAATCGGAATCATTGCCACCAGCGGTACCAGCACCAATTCCACCTCTCGTTAACACAACAGGGCAGGTTGTTTCAGGATGAATAGTTATAACTTCATTAGGATCATTTTGGCTAGAAGATATAGAATCTTGGTGGGCTATTTGAGGATTGCTTGAATTAAGGATATTCGTAAAACCTCCACCATAGGGACCATTTGGTGAGTCACCCGTGACCACTACAGATGGTGTACGAACACGATGTTGTTTTGGATTAAAAATAGCTGGTATTTCACCATCTCGCGTCATGATTAAGTTGTTGTCTCTTCGCGTTGCTTATGCAATGGATACTCACACATAATGATGTGTGCGATCGTGGTCAAATATTAAATATCATTTTTATGTCCTTGATAGGGAATCAACTAAAAATACAGTTGAGATAAAAATATTTATAATTTTATAATTTAATTTATAATTTTTTATAAAATATATATCTATGTACATATTATTTGTGTGTTCATGAAAAGTCCTAAGTGTTGTATTGTCATAATTTCCGAAACATTTTAAAATTATTAAAGAGAATAATATTATTTATTCTAAAATTTATTTTTTTTAAATTATGACAATACGACACTTAGGACACCACATACATACAAACATGTTTTTAATGATATTTTTGTCAATACACACATAAAAAAATTATTAAGAATATTAAAATTATTAAGAAATTTTATAAAATTAATTAATTAAGTCATTCGTACATTGTAGTGCTTACTCTGACATTAAATATTTTCATATAAAATTTAACTGTTATTAATTTAATAATAAGGGCGTTTTCTTCGTTTTTAAATTGGTACAGGGTGGCACAAAGTAACTATAAGGTTTAAAAATTTTCAAGGATTTTTGTTTAAATATATTTTTTTTATTAGATTATATAAATGAAAAGAATAAATAATAGAAAAATTCACAAACTAAAAGAGAATCAGAATAATAAAATTTTATTTTTTAAATCAACGATTAACTATTTTAATGCCAATACAATGTCATTGACATTTTAACATCAGAATTTCTGCCTTTTGAAGCAATGTTCCGTTTTTTAGCTCATCGGGACGACTAATATGGCACCGTAAGAAATTTGGCCCGCACCGGTAGAACAAGTTTAATTCGAACTGCAAAAAAAAATATTGAACGTGTAAAGCAAAATGTTAACGAAATAACAGAAACATCTCTCAGAAGGCGTTCTGCTCAACTAGGAATGGCTCGCACGTCACTATGGCGCATTTAAAAAAAAATACTATTATTCCCCAATTAGTTCAAGAATTAAAAGCCATAGAATATCGGAAACGTCTCAATTTTGCACTTAAATTTCAACAGCTGGTCTGAAATGAAATCAATTAGCATGATGCAACCACTGTCTACACTAAAAGTAAAATGTTATAGAGCGAATAATTAACAGAAATTCGGAATTTAATTCAGCAGTGCGTTCGCTAGATTTGCCAGTATTTGAATATTTTCTTTGGAGTTATTTAAACTTCCATATTCTGGAAAGATTTGATTAAAATATTTTAGAATTTTTTTTTTTATGTACATACATATCCTTTTTTATTTTACATCGCTTGTCAAAATTTTGTTTCTATAACTACTAGTATAGCCCAATGCAGATAAATAAGGTGTTAAGGATATACAATTAGCTGGTTGTTTTTTTATATACATTTTATCAGTGGTAAGAACTTTTTTTGATACATTGTCTGCATCTGTCAAACATTTGTTTTTCATTCCATACTAGCTTACCCGGTGCGCTTCGCTACACCCAACAGGATATTTGTATTGTATTATATGTATAAGTAATTGTTATATAGATATGTAATGCATGCGCACATTATAGTAATCTGTATGTATGTGCATTTTACTTTGTGATAGTTTTTATACTATTATACATTTTATCCATTAATATTAAAGCTATTTAACCAAATTAAAAAATGTTTACTATCACCATTCGTTGGATATTATAAAATTGTGAAAGAAAGTATTTCATTCTTGGGGAATACCACTACCTCTGCTGCGATCGTAATTAGTTTTGGTTGTAATAAGGAAATTTTCGTAACAATTGCTTGTACAAAGTTTCAACTAAGTTTCCTATATATGTCATCACATGTATTTTTTTTTGTATGGGGAACAAAATGCCCCTGTTCCGATCTTTACCATTTTTTCTCAAATAAGGGAGTTGTTATCAATGTAACTCGTACAAAGTTTGAAGGGAATATCTGCTATATAAAATGTGTTCAACTTGTATGGGACCACCTAAAATATAAAACAAAAACAGAACTTATGTCCATTCGGAAGCTAGAATTGGTGAATAAATGTTAGAAATTGAATAAGTAGTTTCAAACAAAACTTATAACATACAAACACAAATTTCCTCTTTATAATAGGTTTGTTCGACGTAAATCCGGGTAAAGTCCGGTAAAATGAGAGTAAACAAAAAATTCTCTCAGAAAACGATAAATTTACCCAAATTTGCTGGAACGCAAAAAACCACATTTCAAGCCCGAAAAAAAACGTCAAAATTGTACAGCTGTTGTTCAGAGGTCCAGGCTGAAATGCTCCCAGCCGGCTTACCGCCGTCGCCGAATTATTTTGTTCGGATGAACGTATGGTGTTTAAATCTTAAAACAAAATACTAAAAAGATAATCAGATGAAAAAATGATATGAAATATGAAAAAATATATAAAATATATTAAAGAGAAATAAATTGTACTACGCACTTCAAGCCGTTGCTACCGAATTTTGACTGTCTGCTTTTTAGTTTATATATTGTAAAAGGGGACTTAGCACTAAGTTTTAATGAGAAAGATTTAAAATAACTCTGTAATGCCTTTATCAGAAATTTGAATTAGTGAATCTTAGTATTAATTTTCAAATTTTTGTTGAATTTATACTTCACCTATCAAATGACAATTCTTTATTCAACATGTTCATATTCTTTTATATTCGTAATACATTTTCGTTATGAACATGTTGAATAAAGAATTGTCATTACATAGGTGAAGTAAAAATGCAACAAAAATTTGAAAATTAATACTAAGATTCACTAATTCAAATTTCATTGAATTGTAACATAAATAGGAATTTTAAATTACATAGTAGTATACCGATAAAGAGTGCTGATGATGAAATCGTAGCTGATTTCAAAAATGCATTCCACTCGGCTAATATCGGAAATAATTTTAGAAAGAATATTCTTAAAAATGGTTACAATTTAATTTAATTTCAATTATAAAATTAAATAAAAGAATAAATGAACTTAAGCCAAAATAAAAATGATTCACATTAAAATTTAATACATTGAGTTTTACTAAAATATATCCTCGATCAATACTCTTGTTATATAAAATAGTGGAATGCTAAGTTTTTGTAATCGTAAAGATATGACTCCACAATATGATTAACGCAAAACCTACTTATTTCGTTAAAACACTTGTTTTCCGTTTTTTTTTTCTATTCTAATCTACCGCCAGTAATTTTTGCACTTAGCCGCCACCACGCCGTTTTTCTACCAACAGCTTGGACCTCTGCTTTTGCTAAAAAAAATTGTTCAACAATATTTTAGTTTTTAAGTTTAATGTTTGTTAAAGTATGTCCAAACAAACACTTGAGTGAAATGCATATGTTTTATAAGTTACTAGCCAAACCCGGCGCGCGTTGCTACGCCCCTTCATGAATTTTAATCGCATTCTAAATTTTAATCGAATATCAAGTGAAAGGCTAAAAACTTTTTCTTTATGAGCGTGGCAATGCCCACTTTTCTAATTACGAAACTGTATAGTCATGACAGCTCAAAAAGTGTGCAAAGTTGCAGAAAAATCGGTCCAGTGTAAGTACCTCAAAATGATACCTTTTTTTTATGGGCGTGGCACTGCCCACTTTTCTAAATGCGAAACTGTATAGTCATGACAACTCAATATGTGTGCAAAGTTTCAAAAAAATCGGTCCAGTGAAAGTACCTCAAAATGATACCTTTTTTTTAATGGGCGTGGCACTGCCCACTTTTCTAATGACGAAAGTGTAGTCATGACAGCTCAGTCTGTTTGCAAAGTTTTAGAAATTCGGTCCAGTGCAAGTAGCCAAATCTGATAACTAATTTTTTATGGGCGTGGTCCCGCCCACTTTTTTAATCACGAAATTATAAAGTCATGACAGCTCAATATGTGTGCAAAGTTTCAGAAAAATTGGTCCAGTGCAAGTACCTCAAAATGAAAACTTTTTTAGGGGCGTGGCCCCGCCCACTTTTCTTATCACGAAATTATTTAGTCATGACAGCTCGATATGTGTGCAAAGTTTAAGAAAAATCGGTCAAGTGCAAGTAGCTAAAACTGATAACTAATTTTGTATGGGCGTGGCTCCGCCCACTTTTTTTCACCCATAAACACTCCCTGGTATGTGTACAACAACTTACCAAAGTTTGAGCCCGATCGGTTTTACAGTTTCGGAGTCTATAGCTAACACACACACACACACACACACACACACACACACACAGAGTTTCACTTTTATATATATAGATTAAAGTTATTCAAATTACAAAAACTCTATTTATATTCTCAAAGTATGTACATATATTCCATTGTTTACAAAAATAAAAAAATCTTTTCAACATTTTATATTTTTACAAATTAAAAACAGCTGATTTAGTGATCTGACAGTTTTCCCATTTTACACGCAAAAAAAGTACGGGTAAAGTCTGGTAAAAAGAGAAACACAAATTACTCTCTCATGAACGTTCTCATTTACCCAATTTACCCAATTTTCAACACAAGAAACGCTTTTCGGTAAAATTGGGAGCCCGCGAGTTCCCGCGGTAACGTACGTCAAACAAACCTAATATTAGAATAGATTAAATAACTCGCATTAATAATTAATTAATAATTCAGTAGGTTAAAAACTTTTGAAAAAATACAAAATCGAGAACAGAAAGTTTTTACTTTGAAATTTATTTAAAATTATTAAAATTAAAGAAAAAAAACAAAAATTGTGTGACATAATATGACAGCGAAAAAAGACATGCAAAAGAAATAGTGAATGCTGATGAACAAGTTCCATTTAGGTGAAACATTCATGATTTTTACATTAACGTGCCTTTGGAGGGCATGTGTTTATATGAATACAAATCTTAATAAAATTCACTTCATATATTAAGAGCATTAAACGCATTCTCAGTAGTTAAAAAGAAACCCATGTTTCATGAACTAATAATGTTTGTTAACATGAATTGCTTAAGATTTTTCGCATGCAAGTTATCGACATTGCTGACAATAAAACTGCTGATTGCACCAGAATATTATTGCAAGACTATGAGTTATAAATTCTTGCGAAACATTTGACTCAGCAGTTTCCAAACATGCGCAGACGTAACCTGATATCATACCCGGTTACGACATGTGAATTAGGCTGGTCAGCGGTTTCCACGATTAAGGTGCAAAGCAGCAGTGAAAGCAGCGAGGCTTGAAAGGTTGGGCAGAGAATATGTTTTAGTTATAGTCTTGGCTGCGGATCGTTCGGGTTTAGTTGTGTTTAAATATAATTAAATTGAAATTGATTTTGTAAAATTAAATTGAAATTGATTTTGTAAAATAAATTAAATTAATAAATCAAATTGAAATCCATTTGTAAAATATATTAAATAAATAAAATTGATTGAATTAATAAATCATATTGAAATTGATATTGTAAAATAAAATTATCGAATTGAACAATTAGTGTTTTAATATATAAAAGGCGCAGTGGTCCGCGCCTAAAATTATATTTTTTGCTTTAAGTGATAAAGAATTTGTTAACTTGCATTTGCATGTTTTTTGAAGCACATCATTAAAGGCTAACTATTTTGGATTTGGAGAAGCATTTTTCATGCCTCCACTTGCACTTATGAATTAGAAGTCATGAAAAATATTATTCACATTGAACTAGTGCAAAATTATTTTGATAATTACATATATACAAAAACAAAATGCATGTTTTTGAATTGTTTTTGTTGTTATGAATATGCCTAGGGATGGTCTAAAACGATTGTTGCATACACAATTATTTTACTCAAGTAATTCCAAATTATATACATATTTCTAACTGATTTATATATACTCTTCACTTATTTATTAAAATTCTCTTGGTAGTTTAAACACTAAACAAACTAAAATTGTGACACATTCTTTAATTAAGTACTTTTTAAGTAGTGGAAATTAGCAAAACTGCCCCTTAATGTTGTTGATCATTTTACTGATTATAAAATTGAATAAGAGAATTAAAAAAACATTAAAGAATAAAAAACAAATGTCAGAATGTTTAGTATGTTGTTATAATCGTACTTAGTACGTGAAAAGTGGCGGCAATATAATTTAAACAAAATAAATGGCCGGTAGACATGTAAAATTAGCGAAATACTAATACATAAACTTAGTCTAACAGAAAAATGATAAAAACGACAAACCGTTAAAAAATAATCTATTTGATGGCAAAATAAACTAACATGGTAAAAAAAGAATGTTACTAGCATGCCTCTGGCGGGTGTATGAGAGCGCTTTTACGGCACAGTGTTTAAGTATGAATATTTAACAACTAATTTTTAACTTAAATACTAAATCTCTACACAAAAATAAAAAAATAATAAACATTTCAAAGAAAAAAATAAACAAAAAGCTTTTAAATGTCCTCGTCGCAAACACATTAGTAAACACTTGATTTTTGTTATTGTTCTGTTCGGCAGAAGAACCTTCTAAATATTAAATAAAATGTTTAAAAATTAAAAAAAAATAAACAACACGCAAACACAGGTAAAGCGTAAACTTAAGACGTTATGTTTATAAATATTTACAGAGCGTTTTTGGCGCGATAATTTACATATAACTTTGCTGTACAAAACACACATTTAAATAACGTGTACCACAAGACTTTTGAATTGAATAATTCACGTGTTAGTCTAATTAATGCAAGCACGAAAGGTTCTCTTTTTTTTCTCGTCAAAAGTCTCTTTTTTGCTTCCCCCTCTTGCCACACGACCTAAAAATTTGTTATACCCTGAACAAAATAATAAGTTTGTCATTACGTATGCAATATCCAACAAAATATCTGTGCGTAAAAGAAAAACTGCTTAAGTCGACATAAGCTAAATTTGAGATGATCACATTATTGCAATTCCGAAATGAAAAACTACTCTCAGGCTAATATTCAACTTTGACACCTTTGCAGGAAGTTATAGCAAAAGACTATATTTTTTACTTATTAATAAAATAATACAAAAGAAGGTAATTATAAAAAATTGTTTCCAACTTTTTATGATGAAATTGTTTGGAAAACAAATGTCTAAACCTTTAATTTTTTTATAGAACATAAAAGGACTATAAAATATCAAAACAAAAAAAAAATAATAATAATTGCCCAAGAGAGAATTTTCTTTCGATTTTCTTATGTTTGAGAGAAATCCTTGACAAAATCTGTTGGGTGTCACAAAACGTCTGTGCTGTCAAATTTAACTGTTAATCAAGATTTGTATGAAAAATAAAACACCGTAATAGTCACCGTAATTTTATTGAAAAAAATGCTCGATGCTGTATGTTTTGAGAATTTGTAAATATTGTTATTGTCGTATATATGTATGGAATATTCAAACATGAAAAATTATGTCGGTCAAGTGATGTGGCCTACTGGCTCGGCAGGTTTTCAATCTTTTACCAAAATTATTATTCACGTTTTTCAATAAAATGTTGCCAATAGTTAATATCTGCTCGATAATGTTGTTTATAAGCTTGTTTAACTGTTGTAGAATTATTGCTGTACATTTTCAATTTCAAACAAGTAACAGTGCTATATTCGGACGTGCCGAATCTTATAAACCCTTCACAACGTATAGCCATGCAACAACAATTATTTGTATCACCATTTAATTCATATGAAATACGTACATACCTATAAAAAAACATACATATATAAGAACATCCCATTGTAAAATAATAAATTGAGATTATGTATATATGTTAAAAAAGAATTATAAGAAAAAAAATAAAAAAAAAAATTAAAAAAAAAAATATAAAAAAAATTATTTTCGCTCAGCTAGGAATCGATGCCACGTTAACTCTAACCAGTATATCACGTTTGTAAGTAAATACATATGTGTTGTATGTTGTTGTTGTGAAAAAAACGGGGAAGCCGTGGTTTTTCCTCATATCTCAGTAGTTTTTGAACAGATTTTGTGATTTTCAATACCGATCTGCTCCCAAATATTTCTGATATTTTAATACCTCATACGGGTCCAGGCGATGTCGACGGGCTTCAAAATTATGATTTTCGCATACACACGGACAGACTGACAAGGCTTAATCGACTCCCCTATTCATTCATAAGCTTTCAGAAAATATCTGTGGCTTGGAGCTAAAAGGGCCAATGTCAAAATATTTACTTTTGAGAAAATTGGAATTGAACTTTAACTTTTATAGATGCTTTCATAGTGACATTGGCCAGCATTTTATTATACCCTTCACCTGTGGTGCACAAGGGTATATATAGCGTTGTCATTCCGTTTGTAATTTCTACAATTTTAATTTCCGACACCATAAAGTATATATTTTCTGAAAGCTTATGAAAAGGGAGTCGAATAAGCCCTGACCGTCTGTCCGTCTGCCCGTGTGTTGAAATCAACAGAGTCCTCAGATCTGTCTATGGTATCAATCTCTTGGAAATATCCGGGAATGAATCGCTATTGAAATTCAGCACAATCGCCCTATAAATTTCTGAGATATGAGCAAAAAACCACGACCACATCACATGAGATAAATGGTGATACAAACAATTGTTATTGCATGACTACACGTTGTAAAGGGTATATAAGATTCGGAACGGCCGAATATAGCACTGTTGCTTGTTTATGAAACTGTTCTGGGTTAAGTATGACTTTGACTGTTTAACCATAATGAAATAGAGCAAGAAAACAAATCTAATGCAATGATGAACTCAAAAGAACAAAAAAGTGACATTGGCCCTTTTAGCTCCAAGCCACAGATATATACTTTATGGTGTCAGAAATGAAAATTTTAGAAATATCACACGGAATGCCAAACCTATATATACCCTTTTTCACTTTTGTGTCAAGGGTATGAAAATAGCCTTAAGATATCAAGTCGCACGATATTGGTGGCCGATTCACCACCTTGGGATAATATTGGTGGCTCAAAAAATTCATCTAAAGATTATTACTTAAAATGATTGCATAATCATAATAAAAATTAAAAATTCCAAGGATCAATTTTTATTGCTGACCAGAAGTAAAAACGAAGTCAGAATAACAGCACTGCAAAGCCAAAGTGTGTTTACGTTCAATGCGTACACAAGTCATTTATTTAGTTACTCGGGGTCTTCACGTAGCAATATTTATGACCGCAAATGTCAAATTTGATTTCGTCCATAAAAATTGCAACGTGTAGACCGTAAATTTCCATATGTAGCAATTTATTGCGCAATCATTGCTTTACTGATTGCTTGCGAAATTATTGCCGCAATGAGCTGTAAAAATCGTTTAATTTTTTTTTTGATTTTTTGTTTTTCTTTGCAAAAAGAAAGGAAAACTAAAATAATTTTACCTGATAATAATAATTATTCCAAAAAATCATAAAAGTTGAATAAAAATATTAAATTTTATAAATAAATTACTTGTGTCATGTTCTCCACCTAATGAAAACATACACACTTTATCAATAAAGTATTTATGCTTTGCAATAAAAATTGCTACGTGGAGACCCAGCGTTAATATTTTTGTTTCAAAAAGTATGTTTTTTTTTTGGATTTGTTCACTTTAATTGATTATTTTGTTTAAAATAATTTAAATGTTTATTTGCGTTTGCAAAGAAAAACTAATATCTATAAGCAAATGAAACGATTTTTACAGCTAGTAGCGGCAGTAGTTGCTTACTCAAACTGTAGAGCAATCATTGCTACATAAAACAATTTGCGGTTTACACAATTTAAATTTTAGAGACACAATAAAATTTGACTATTGCAAAACAGAAAAAAAATTATTTCTATATTGTGGACTTTTTTCAAAAATAGTTTTTAAATTCTTTCTTTTACTTGGCTGATGCCAAATAAACAAACATATTTGGGCAACTCACAAGGTGTCCAGTTGTTGTCATAATATAATAATTTTTCAAAATTTTTTAGAAGGCTTAGCAATTTTACAACAAACAATAAAATACTTTTCATTCATTTTAAAATGTTTGGGAAATTATGATAATGTGACTCTGCTTAGGACTTCTTGTGAATACACCAACTATACATAAGTACGTACATACTTACATGTGACTTTTTTTGTATAAATATTTTATAGATATTTTGACGTTGAAACAACGAAAATTTGGTTCGAAACTAAAGACTCAAAATCCTAGTGCACTTAACATGTGCGAATAGCAAAATGCAAGGACTTTATACATAATTACAATTGGTTTCAACTGCAAATAAAATTTATTATGAATTTAGGTCAAGTTGAATTAATATTAATATGATATTAAATACCAAACCTCTCAAAAACTGTATATAAAAATACAGGAGTGTATATATTTCACTTAAAATTTTACTAAAGATTGTTCATCGTCAATTTGACTAAATTTATTTTGAATTTTATTTGGAATAGAGGTACTTTGGTCCCTAGGTTTACAAATCGTTACACTTTATCGCGAGATAATATCGTAGAAAATAGAAAAATAGCAAATAAAATGGTATATTAATAAAATGGTACTTACTATAGAATGTTGTTAAAGAATAAATAAATATAAGGTCACAACAGCAACGAATTTTTAATTTGCACAATATAATTTGCAAAAAAAATATCAGAATTTATCTTTAAAAAAAAACAGTACAAAAATATTGTTGGGTCCAGCAATGCGGACCGGGTATAACTAGATGAAAATAAAACCAGTTTGTTTTTGAATTTTTGTGTTGTGTTGGTTTATCAAGCTTTTGCGTACTATGTTGGGTACTCATATCTTGGGTATGTTAGTTGATCACTTATATGATGCGATTCGACTCCTAAGAATTTTCTCATGTTAAGTTCCGTTAAAGACAGATGCATAGTCACCCTTTCTGTTACTTTTTGAATATTTTACTTATGCTAAAGCGAAGATTTAATAATTCTCCAAACATAGTTTTAATGGGTACTCTGCAACTGGTGAAGGCTGTTTAAGAATTTGCACAGCCAAATATATCATTACAGTTAATTTTTTGTTGTTTGTTTTTGAGGAATAGAATTTTAAAAATATGTTTTTTATAGCCCTGATATGAGCTAAGGAAAATATTGCACGTAAGACGTAAGTTAATCTTAAAAAAACGCAAAAAATTTACTTCTTTTTAAAAATCAAGCGATAAAATTTTACCTTTAACCTTAATTTTTGTTACTTATACAAATTTGTTACAAATTTAAATAGAAACATTTGCATTTGTTTCTTTAAAGTCCTAAAAACTTACAAAATAGCACGCAAGATTAATATTTGTGCAGTAAAGGTTGCCAACTAAAAAAGGGAAATAAAATATGGCCACCAGGGTTAGCAAAAATTAATTTTGTTTGATATGCATACATACATACATGCAATGCGTTTTATTGCTTGTGTATTTTTTAAAATATTAGTTATAGGTAAAAAAAAGTTTCCTTAAACATTTTTTTTATTATATTGTAAACATTTAATAATATTAAAAAAATTATTCCGATATTAGTCGAGTGTAATGCACTTTCAAAACCAGCTATGATTTCATCATCAGCACTTTTTATCGGTATACCATTATAATGGTTATAACAAAGCTTGAGTAGCAAGCCGAATTAAAAAGTGGAAGCTAATGTTTTATAACAACGACAACTGTTATAACAAATTAATTAATTGCATGTTAAGAAAGCTGAATAGTGCATTTTTACTACGGCCACGAAATGTTTTTACTATGTTGTAACTTTAAAAAATTAGATTGAGGTTTCGTTTTTGTCTCTCTTTGAAAATGTTGGTAAGATGGCAGCGAGATCAACTGACTGACATCCCAAAGATACAATTACTACACAAAGTACGCAAAAGCTCGATGTGCTTGTTGAGCTGTGTGACATGCTGCTGACACTTAAATTTATCCAAGTTCATATCTTCCATTTCAATCAATAAAAAGTCGGTGATTATGTTTCTGTTGTGCTTGCTATGTACCATTGACTCCACCACTTCAAAGTCCCCCACAAAGAGTTACATTCTGTGGATTCATTGGCTTTTAAAAATTTAAATGTTGGTTTTCCACTAATAGATGTTGCAAATTTGTTTGTTAACAATGCTGCTAGAATAAAAGATTGTTCAGTCATATTTGATGTCCGATTGAAGCTTTGGTAAGAGCCCAATTGAGAAACCTTAACCGACTGGTGGAAAGATTGGCTTCAATTACTGGACCAATTAGACCTTGTGAGCTGACAATCTGCGATCCTTGTACAAAATTTTCTTGGGAAATATCCGGGAATGAGATCCAGCACAATCACCTTATAACTTTATCAGATATGAGCAAATAAACACGATTGCCTTTGTTCTTATTAAAAAAAATTCTAAAATCCAAAATGGCGTCTAAATCAAAGAGGCGAAAAATTTTCTTTCTTCTCTCTATTAATATGGGTACCAATTTTAAAATATATTTATAATTTAAATTGAAATTGTTTATATTATTTAATATATTTCCAACTGAATTAAGTGTATTTCAAAAATATTAAAACAAATTTACTTGATTCGTTTCAAGGTAAAAATATATATCGTTGGTCGCAAGTAGAAAGGCTCTAACTCATATAATTGTATAAGGAGAAGGTTAAAACGTAACAGGAACTGTACTGTCATACTTCTAACTTCTTTTGTAGGATTGCTTGTTATACTCTTATTTTTGTTACTATTGCTGTAAAATGTTGTCTCGAGGTGTATATGTGTGAAATGTATTGAAATCACTAAAAAACTTAATTTCGTAATAAGTACAAGTTAGGACCTTAATACATTTTGCTATCGATATGTAAGCATGTGCATATTTAAAAAATGAAAACAACAAAAAATTACAAACAGAATCAACTTAATATTGTCAGCAGTACAAACAATAAAAATGTTATAGTAGTATTGAAAGAGATGCAGTAGTGCTGACAACAACAAAAGTGACATTCGTGAAAAATGCTTTAGGTTAAATTAAAAAAAAAAATTTATTAATATTTTACTAAAGCAAGCTTAAGTTTTTAAAATTGAAAGCGGCAAAAAATATATAGAAGAATTTGTGTGTTAAATGTTTAATTAACAACGGCATTAAAAACTAGAAAATAATTATGAGTCAAACATGGCTGTACCTCCGTGAGATCGTAAAAAAATAGCAGAGGCTTTATGATTTGTATCTTTAAAGAGACTAAAATAAAAAATACTTTGTTTAAAACTCCTACTATCAGATGATTTATCGTGAGTTATGATTTTCAATAGTCTTTTTTTAGACAGATCATGCATGACTCACATCAAACTGCTTTGTTAAAATTGTTCATCATGAAAAGACCATCACAACAGTATCTCCAAAATGTTGACTTTGTTACGAAAAACAGTATTCTGTAAAAAATGTTCTTTATGCGATCTAAGGAACTTACGGTTCGAATTCTCGAACTACTGAAACCACTTTTGCCAATACCATTCGCAAACTTGAGTCTCAGTTGAAATTAGATGAAGGATATAAAGGAGTTGCTGGTATTTTTTACGACCTGTCCAAAGCATTTGATCTTATTGATCACAAAATTCTTTTACAAAAATTAAGATATTATGGTATTTGTGGTCGACAATTGTCCTTATTTCGAAACTATTTGGAAAATCGGAGACAATTTGTTCAAATAAACACACAGAAAAGTTTCTTGGAAGCAATTCAATTTGGAGTGCCACAGGGAAGTGTTCTCGGTCCTTTGTTATTTAGAATATATCTAAATGATCTTGAAAACTTAAATCTATCTGGGAAAATATTTATGTATGCGGATGACATATGTTTATTTTATCCATATATCCATGAGTCGGTGGTGAAAGTGTATATAGAAAAGGATGCAGCACTTATTTCTGAGTTTATGCGTGTGAATAAATTAGTATTAAATTCCAACAAAACAAAAGTTTAACGATTTAAGCCATTTATTCATGACAATATGAATTTTAATGTGGTTGTTGATGGAAAAGTTATAATGGAGCAGACATCAATCAATTAAGTAGTAACCTTAATTGGAATCACCATATTTAACATATAAAAAACAAAATTTCACCAACTCTTGGTATTCTGTATAAATTTAAAAATAAATTTCAGAAATCTACCAAATTGCTTATTTATAATGCTTTAATGCAAAGTCATTTCAATTATCTTAATATATTATACGCTTGTAAAAAGTCTACTCAACTCAAATCATTACAACGAATGCAGAACAAAGCTCTAAAAATAGTAGCAGATCTTCCTGTAACATACTCAACAATTTCATTGTATCGTGATGTGTTTCCATTTATTTTACCAATCCATGGGCTTTATAGATTGCAATTGTTAAAATACGTATTTAAATGCTTTTATAATATTGGTCACCACGTAATACAATTCTCAAGGAATCAAACAGCGTTCAATACAAGGAATAATAGCAATCCGGCTGTAGCCAAATGTAGGTTGGAAATAACAAAACAACGTATTGAATATGCGGGTAGTCGTAAATTCAACAACTTGCCTAGAAACTTGAAAATGATTCAAAGAATATCAATCTTTAAAAAATCTAGTAAGATCTATCTTTTTGAGCAATTAGAAGAAATTCTTAACTAATGAATTAATGTAAATTATCTTATTAATACATTTGTATTATATTTTGTATATATTTAACTTTATATTATTTTATATTACGTAATATTATTTTGAAAACTCACCTCTGTAATGCCTTTTTGGCGCTGAGGAATTATTTTTAGTCTTTTTGTTTAATTATTGAATAAAAAATATAAAAAAAATTAGTGGAAGAAACTCGACCAGTTCGGCCACATCCACCATGTATTGAAGAGAATATAGCAGCTAAAGCTGAGAGTGTAAACGAATACCTTGCCGAAACGATTTGTCATCGTTCGCAAAAGCTTGGTTTGCCATTTTCGACAACTTAACGTATCTTACGTAAGGATCTCGACCAGGCGACATAAATTTGTATTTTATTTTCATTGAATGGGCTCTGGAAAAACTTAATGAAAGTCCGGTGTTTTATCGTGATATTTTGTTCAGTGATGAACCAAATTTCTGGCTCATAGGAGACGCTAACAAACAAATTTGTCGTACTTCCGCCAATGAGCAACCCGAAGAGTACCAAGGGCTACCTTTATATCAATTAAAAGCAACGGTATGGTATGGTTTATGGGCAGGTGGAATCATTGGTCTATATTTCTTTAAAAAAAATAGGTAAATCAGAAAGTTACCGTCAATGGTAACCGTTATCGCAAGATTTTAACGAACTATGTACCTCCTAAAATTTAAGCGCTTCGTCCTGGTGTTATCTTGTTTCAGCAAGACGATGCTATGATCCATACAGCACGTGAAGTGATGAACTTGTTGAGAAAGCATTTCAATGAGCACTTTATTTCACATCTTGATACGGTAAATTGGCCACCTGGATTGTGCGATATCACACAGGTCTTCAGGAATAAGCCAGCTACGATTGATGCTTTGAAAGGCAATTTTATTCGTGTTATTCGCGAAATACCAGTTGCTATGCTCTAACGGGTTGCACAAAATTTTACCTTCCGAATTAGCTATTTCAGACGTTGTCGTGGCCAACATTTACAACATAGCAATTTCAGACAGTAGGTGTCATAAATTGTTCTTTAAACCGATAGAAATATCTTACAGTTCACTTCAAAATTTTTGTGTTTTATTTGACACTAGCCAAACCCGGCGCGCGTTGCTACGCCCCTTAATGAATCAAAATGCATTCTTAATTTTAATTGAATATCAAGTAAAAAAACCTAAAAATTATAATTTTTTAATGGGCGTGGCCCTGCCCACTTTTCTAATCACGAAATTGTAAAGTCAATATGTGTGCAAAGTTTCAGAAAAATCGGTCCAGTGCAAGTACTTCAAAATGATACCTTTTTTTTATAGGCGTGGCACTGCCCACTTTTCTAATCACGAAATTGTAAAGTCATGACAGCTCAGTATGTGTGCAAAGTTTCAGAAAAATCGGTCCAGTGCAAGTACCTCAAAATTATAACTTTTTTTATGGGCGTGGCCCTGCCCACTTTTCTAATCACGAAATCATAAGGTAATGACAGCTCAATATGTGTGCAAAGTTTCAGAAAAATCGGTCCAGTGCAAGTACCTCAAAATGATACCTTTTTTTAATGGGCGTGGCACTGCCCACTTTTCTAATAACGAAAGTGTAAAGTCATGACAACTCAGTATGTCTGCAAACTTTCAGAAAATTCGGTCCAGTGCAAGTAGCTAAAACTGATAACTAATTTTTAATGGGCGTGGCCCCGCCCACTTTTTTAATCACGAAATTATAAAGTCATGACAGCTTAATATGTGTGCAAAGTTTCAGAAAAATCGGTCCAGTGCAAGTACCTCAATATTAAAACTTTTTTAGGGGCGTGGCCCCGCCCACTTTTCTTATCACGAAATTATTTAGTCATGACAGCTCGATATGTGTGCAAAGTTTCAGAAAAATCCGTCAAGTGCAAGGAGCTAAAACTGATAACTAATTTTTATGGGCGTGGCCCCGCCCACTTTTTTCCACCCATAAACACTCCCTGGTATGTGTCCAACAACTTGCCAAAGTTTGAGTCCGATCGGTTTTACAGTTTCGGAGTCTATAGCTAACACACACACACACACACACACACAGAGATTCACTTTTATATATATAGATTACTAGCCAAACCCGGCGCGCGTTGCTACGCCCCTTAATGAATCGAAATGCAGTCTGAATTTTAATTGAATATCAAGTGCAAAAACCTAAATATTATAATTTTTTTTTTGGGCGTGGCATTGCCCACTTTTCTAATCACGAAATTGTAAAGTCATAACAGATCAATATGTGTGCAAAGTTTCAGAAGAATCGGACCAGTGCAAGTACCTCAAAATTATAATTGTTTTTATGGGCGTGGCCCTGCCCACTTTTCTATTCAAGAAATTATATAGTCGTGACAGCTCAAGATGTGTGCAAAGTTTCAGAATAATCGGTCCAGTGCAAGTACCTCAAAATAATACCTATTTTTTATGGGCGTGGCACTGCCCACTTTTCTAATCACGAAATTGTAAAGTCATGACAGCTTAGTGTGTGTGCAAAGTTTTAGAAAAATCGGTCCAGTGCAAGTACCTCAAACTTATAACTTTTTTTTATGGGCGTGGCCCTGCCCACTTTTCTAATCACGAAATTATAAAGTTATGACAGCCCAATATGTGTGCAAAGTTTCAGTAAAATCCGTTTATTGCAAGTACCTCAAAATTAAAAATTTTTTATGGGCGTGGCCCCGCCCACTTTTTTAATCACGAAATTATTTAGTCATGAGAGCTCGATATGTGTGCAAAGTTTCAGCAATTTCGGTCATGTGCAAGTAGCTTAAAATGATAACTAATTTTTTATGGGCGTGGCCCCGCCCACTTTTTTCTACCCATAAACACTCCCTGGTATGTGTACAACAACTTACGTGAATTTATAATTTTACAATGGGATGTTTTTATATATGTATGTACGTATTTCATATGGGATGAATGGTGACACAAACTACTGTTATTTCATGACTACACGTTGTGAAGGGTATATAAGATTCGGCACGGCCGAATATAGCGCTCTTACTTGTTTTTTTTGTGTGTGTTTTTTTTTTCTCACATCAACCACTTGTGAATGCAAGCAAGTATTACACTAAAAACAATTTTATATAAAATAATCTTGACATACAGCTATCATTTATAGAATAAATTGATTTTTTTTTGTTTAAGTGTAAATGCGAAATTTCGTGGCAATTTTGCTAAGTGCTGTGTATAACAAGGTAAACAGTAATTTTTCCATTTTCGCTTAAACTACGGCAGAGCAAATAAGAATAAAAACGAAGAAATTGTTTTCTTCCAATTGTTATTGTTGTTCGTTTTGTAAAAATAATAAAATAAAATACTGCAATAACAACGACAACAGGTGAATGGAAAATCTTTTAGGGGCGACTAAGTACTTGAATGTTTGACAACATCGCATACAAATAAATACAAACGGATAAAAGTCCATTTATGTATGCATGTGTATGTGTACAAGTTACCGCCAGTTCTAAGAAAAACAAAAAAGTAGATTAGAAAAAGGGATTAGGTTTTAAGTGTGTAATGCTTGTGTACATTACACATAAAGAATGTTTTTTTGGGACAAAATATTTTAAATTGGCAGCACTATTAACCGTAACAGCTGATTTAAGGATTTTCGGTTGTTTTAAGCAAGGCGAATTCATACAGGTGAAATTATCAGTCCAACTCAAGGCGAATTCATACAGGTGAAATTATCAGCCCAGCTGATTGGGAAACTTTTTGTCAAAATTGGTTGAATTCGCCTTGATTTTATTTATTAATGCAGGGATAGGAAATGTAATTTTTGTTTCGGTATTAAACAATTAACTTGAGTGTACTTTTTTGATAATAAATGTGCTAAATTTCTGTATACTTGTTGCTTTTGCGTTATTAATAATGTGTTTAAAAAATTTATATCCTCTTTTTAATGAAATTTTATTATATTTGATATGTAAAAACAACTTTTCCATCCCTGATATACGAATTGGCCTTGACATAAAACATCCCCCGAAAAGTTGCTTTGTTGTATCAATTCGCCGTTGCGTATACCTTATGGATATGCCTTGGTTTTAAGCATTGTTTAGTTTGGAAATTTCAAATTTATTTTGATAATCATGATTCAATTTTAAAGACTTATCGTGCATCGGATAAAAGAACTTTTCGGTTAAACTGCTATGTAAATAATAATAATGCGCTGATTACACTCAAACCATTATCGAAGCAATATTACATTCAGAAAAACCCAGCCGGTGAGAACATTGCTTCATGTGTTTTTGCAAATAACTTTTAGTCAGACCATTTCAGTTAACGTAAGCGCTATTCAAAGACGTTCAATAACTTCTTCGTGACTAAATTACAAGGCATTAGTATTGTAGACATTTGGTTACAACAGGATGGTGCCACAAGTCAAACATTCGCAGCAAAATCAATTTACTACGATTAACATTTGACAAAGGAATAATTTAAAAAAATAACCTGGTAAGAGGCCACCTTGTTTATGTGATTTGATGAGGATTGTTTTAAATAAAGTATAAAGTGGAGTGGAAAGGATATTCCCCTTCACCACACCAAGCCAATTTTTTTCTTTTTTTTTTGGTTGTCATAAAACAACCAAATCATATACATATGTATTTTAATAAAAACTTAACAGCCCACCCCCCTAAACGTGTAAGCTGGATCCGCCATTAAATTTGACTAAATATATATTTACATATGTGTGATGCATTAGTATGCGCTTTTGAATGGGCTTTTAGTTTCAAGTCGTTTTATTTATTTATTTTTTTCTTTGAGACAAATGTACACATGCATATACATGCATACATAAATTTGTATATGGCCATTTCCATGTCATCGTACGTGACATTTGTACTCCTATAAAGTGGAGTAATTTTTACAAATGTAGGAGTAACTGAAACAAAATTAGATCTTTATGTTCTTTACTTATATTCTTTATTTAAAAAAAAAAAAATAATTATTTATATTCGATTCATTGTTGTCTAAAATATCCAGATAAATAAGAATATATCGTACGTGACATAAAACAGAGGTGATTTTGAGGTATATATAAAAATATGAAAAAAATCTGCGAATCTTGGGAGGTGTTTTTTCTTTTTTTAATTTCTTACACTAAACCAAATATTTTTCATTTAAAATCCATCACACTTATTTGAAAACAATCTTAATGATTTTATAATAAATTCAATTTAATATCGTTCGTGACAGATTTTTCTCTAATAGTATTCTTAGGTAATAAAATTTATATTATGTTAAGAAAAAAAAGTTAAATTCTAAATTAGGTGCTCTTACGACTGTTCATATACGAATGACGGAGACAAATAATATTTTTGCACTACGTACGTGACATTAAAATAACATCCAAGGGAAATCGTAAAAAATACCACTAATTGGTAATTGCTGTTGTTACCTTATTTTAAAGGAATATTTACAATTACAATTTATTTTTACAATTTAGTCGCTAAAAAAAAATAGTTGATTGCAATTTTTTAAACTAAGTCAAAGAGATAATCATATTAAACTCTTATTATTGCTCTTAAAATAATTTAATAAGATCTTAATACCTGCGCATAGTAAAATTTGAGTGTTTTTATTATTAATAAACTTAAACTATTGAAAAACTTTCAAGAGTTTTTATTTTTACAGTCGAGGTTGACATATTCATGGAAATGTCCATATGTAAATAAATTATTGATGTCGTTGTTGTTCATCTTCTTCAACACTGTTATAGCAACTCTCGTATATGCAAAATTTATAAATTCTGCATTAAGAATCATGCATGTTGAATAGAAAATCAATTTTTAGACTTAATAAAATACAAAAAAGAACAAAAACGATACCTTCTTTATAAAGTAGTGCATACATGCAATCAAATTATTTAAATTTGAATTTGCTCAAGCTTTTAAAGTGTTCATTTAAAAAAAGACAACAATAGCCATCATAAAGGGTGAATCTTTGTTATTTGGTTTTTCAACGTAAAAAATATTCGTGACATTTGGCAATCCCAAAAATGCTTACTTTAGTTTGACATTTGACCATGAATAGACTAACAAATGAACAAAGTTTGCAAACAATCGAATTGTAAATATTGTCAAAATTCGTGCTGTGTGAGAAATATGTTTCGTGAATTATGTTCACTTTATAGTTGTCATAATCGACAATCGAACAGGCTATTTAAGCTGTTGTGATCAAATTCGGAGTGAAGAGCCAGAGGTACACAGAAAAAAAAATATTCCTTAAATCTTTTTTATTAATTGACTTTTTGATTTGTTAAAATCTGATTATATTTTTCATTAATCTAATTAATTTTTTTAATTGATATTAAATATTTAAAAAAAAAACAATGAGATTGCTGTCAGTTTCATTGTAGATGTGCCCAGATCCAATAATTATTTCATCCCCTTATATTCTTCAGAATACTCATTTTAGTAGGTAAGTTAGTTGAATTTCTTCACTCTGTCTGATCAAGCCTTTTTACCAGTAAATATTCCTTTATATCTAGGTCGTTGATGCTACAAATTATTTTTGGATCTCCGACTTTCGATATGGTATAGTATGTGTACTTGTGGTCAGGAGAAATCATTGGACCTTACTTCTTTAGAACTAAAAACGGTGTAACGGTTACTATTAATGGGAAGCGATATTGTGATACGATTGAAAACTTTTTACCGCCACAACTGCATGCTTTAGGCTTGACTAACATGTGGTTTTAACAAGACGGTCCCACATCGCATACAGCCAGGAATACAATGGAATTACTATGAGACCTCTTTCTACAACAAGTTATTTCAAAGAATGGTGGTGTTGATTAGCCTCCGCAGTCGCCTAATATAACTGTTTCGGAATTATTTTTGTGGGGATATCTGAAAAGCAAGGTTTATGCAAACAAACCAGAAACGCGTCAGCAAATCAAAAAATATAATCGTAATGAAATTAATGAAATATTGTGTGAAATGTTTGCGAATGTAATAAAAAATGTGCTTAAAAGGGCTCCCATTTGTGAGGCTAACAGAGGCAGAGATTTATGTGATATTGTATTCCATACATAATTGCCGACATTAAATAAAACATTTATCATTTATCAATCATAATTTTCTTTACTCACTGTATTTGAAAAATATCAACACAGCCGCTAAGCATGTGCACTCTTCGCTGTCTCATCGACGATTAAATTAGAGAGCTTATCAATTAAATAGGCGTGGCTTACAATCAATTGTTTGGTAAAATGGGCACCTATGTTTTGGAACTTACTAAAAAGCAACTAACGAGAGCGGTGTTAACTCGACTTATTTTAAAATTTGAGTTTTTACAACAAAATCATACATTCTTTTTCTTATAAATCTTTCATAAACTTAAAAATTTGTTTTATAAGTTAAAGAAAACTAATATAAATAAAACAAATGAATTTAATTGATCACAACATTACCGATAACCGTTAATTTGCATAATTTAAGTTAAAAGGTATTTCCTTTTGAAAAATTTTTTCATTATTTCCTTTTTTTAGAATACAACAAAAATTCCCAGCAGTACGAAAATAGAGACAAATATTAAGACACGTAAGAAAATACACAGGACAGATAGAAAAACAATTATAATGACTAAAAGTCATAATGAAATATTAAACTATTTAAATTGACATTTAAACAACTTTGTTTGTCAGTTTAAGTCAAGTACCACAATAATGATAATACATGGCACTTTAAATGCTGGTTAGCGCCAAAAGGACGACATCTTGAATGCTTACTCGTCGGCAACAGACAAATACACCAACAGCGACAGCATTAGCAAATGCAGAACAAAAGAAAAACTAAGAAAAAAAAGTGTAATGAAAAGAAAAACGTATCCTTTGATATGGAAAAAAGTTTTTTTTTTTAAATATATTTTTTTTACTTGAAGTGCAGTTCAGCAATGAAATAAAATAAATAAAAAAATAATACAAAACACTAAAGGTTAAACCAAAGAAATGTAAGGAAAAAAAACAACAATTTCGTTTTATATGAATTGAAAAACTAAACAAATAAACAAACTTAAAAAAAATCAAATTTTAAATACTATAACAAGAAAATAAAAGGTTTTTACTAAAAAGAAAATAAAAAAAGTATACGTATGTAATAAGGATGCACTTCCACACTAACAACAGTAATATTTAGTGCACGCCAGAAAGAAATAAAAATAATAATAAAAAAAAAAACGTTTTTGTTATTGTACTAGTGATGACATTGATATTGGTTATGGTCAAGCTTTTAACATTTGTTTTCAAATAAAAGCTGCAATTTGCTTTCTTCAAGTCATTTACAACAATAACTATTCCTACAAACACAAAATATAAATGTAAACTTTAACACATCCAAATATTTCTATGTTTACTCAAGCCTACTAACTTAGCATGTTTGAATGTATGCATAACTAACAAACCACTTACTCATCCACCCACTCACTTATACGTATACGTTCTCAACATTTTTATAGCAAAATGAAAACAAACAAAAAATTCATTCATACGCACTGTTGTACTTTTTGTTTTTTTTTTTACTTTAACTACCCAGCAAAAAACGGCATGACGAAGAAGTGTTTTGCAGAGGGTTAATTTAAAATAAAGTGATTCGATTTAAATAGAAACATTTATAATTTTAACATTGGCGTATCATTGGAGATCACGTGTTTATATGAGTAGACTACTCACCTGCACACTATTATAAAAAGTGCATAGAACTCATCCATATTAAAGTCAAAAAAAATCTACGGATGTTTGTTTATATGAATTTTTTAATTCTGTATGATTAAGAACATAATTTATAACAAATTATTTCGCATTTGGGAAGGCAATTAGAATAAATTCTTTTGCTTAATTGAGAAGTTGTGGAAATGAAATTTACTTTGCACATCTACCTTGTTTTGTTTTTTTGCTGGGTATAGAAATAAGAAAATATTTGTTTGTTTGTTATGAGAAAGAGAGCACGTGGTTTAAGGAAGAGCAAAAAGGGGAATGGATGTATTACACTTTGTTTTTTACTCTCTTACTGTCATATTTTAAATGAAAAATTAAATGGCTGCAAAACATAACAGATTGTTAACATGTTTAGTTGAGATGCCAATAAGCTAAAATATTCAATTTCTAAATTTATTATGTGGAAATCGCCACAACTATATTTTGTCGCTGCTTTAACAAACTCAGTTCTGTGTTTTTTTTTACTAATTTTTCAGGAGAGCAAAAAGAAGAATTTTATTTTCTAACTTTGTGATACTAGCCTTGAACATACCTACTATTGTTTAATTTTGTACCATTCAAGATATCCTTAAAGTGTTTGGTGGAAAGATGTATGGCCAAAAAACGTTTTAAATGGAATAATAATAAAAGCTTTACAAATTATCACATAACCGATCAAGTCACATATCACACAGATCACACAGATCACATATATGTGATTTTACAAGTATTTATATATTTATTTTATTGCGACTTGTTTTAACGAAATTTGTATCATTAAAAGAAGTTAACAACAATTTTATCAATTTCGGTATTTAATAACATATTTTAACTCCAGTTGTTATCGTTATCTAAACAACAGCAGTTTTATTGTTGTTTGTTTTATTGGAAGAAAGCTAAAGCTTATACCAGACTCGAAAACTATTTCTTTAAGACTCAGCTATGGCGCTTCTACCTGTGGTGAATTTATTTTAGAATTTTTATTGATAAAGATGCCAGCCACTTAATTGTAACAGTTGTCGAGTATCGTTCAAAATAATTCAGCATAATCACATAATCGCATAATCGCAAGCAACAATAGCTATCGGCAAAACTAAAAAGGTTAAAAGTTAGTGAATCTCACCACTGATGTACAGGGATTTCAAATAACATACACGTTAAACTGGTTAATAAATTCAATCGCCCTATAACTTTCTGAGATATGAACAAAAAACCACACCACCTCGTTTTTTTCACAATTACAACAACATACATATATACTGGTTAAAGTAAACGTGGCATCGAATCCCAGATGAGCCAAAAAAAATTTTTTTATTTTATTTTTTTATTTTATAAATTATTTATATTTTTATTATTTTTTTTAATTTTTTAAAAAAAATTTTTTTAATTTTTTTTTGTATTTTTTTTTTTGTTTTTAATATATATTTTTTATATTTTTTTTTAATTCTTTTAAAAAGCATACATACGTAAATTCAATTATAATTTTACAATGGTATGTTTTTTACATGTATGTTGTTATTGCATGACCACACGTTGTGAAGGGTATATAAAATTCGGTATGGCCGAATATAGCACTGTTACTTGTTTTTTTATTTTCTTTATTTAGAAACTCAGCTGCCAAAGTCCATAGAAAAAACAATTCTATCATTTCTCTCATTTATTTATAATATCAATTTAATATATAAAATTCTTGTGTAGTGTTGTTTGTGATTAAGCTCCTCCGAAATGGCTCGACCGATTTTCATGAACGAACTAAGACTCTGATATGATTAATAGGATACTTCATTTTACCACGCCTACTTTAGCGCCCACTTTTTTAATTATGAACTTACATCGATATAGTTTTTATTATTGTACACAATTTATAGTAAAGGCAATGCAGAAATAAACGTTTAAGAATTGGTCAACATCTACTCTCAATATTTTTAAATATTTAGGGTGAATCACCCCAAGGGACAATTTATGCCTCACCTAAATAACGTAACGACTTCGATGAAATTTTAAACTAAAATAAATCTGCGTACCGTAGAAAACATATGGTTTACGTTTTTTTTTTAATGTACTCAAAGTAAGTTAGTTATTTTTATTGAACTAAAAAAAATATTTCCTAGAAATAATTTATATGGCAAAACAACTTTGCCGGGTCAGCTAGTATCATATATAAAAAACATAGACAACAAAATTCTCCCCGAACTCCGTTTACCTGATCAAAAAATATGCCTTGATTTTTACATCTATTTTAATGAAATACGGCTGGTTTTATTTAAAACTATTTGCAGCATTGGGTGTATAATTAGATGTCCGTCAATTATTTTAATTTATTTGTTAAACATTTTAATGTAACTGCTTTGTTTTACTTCTTTTATTTAAAAAAAAGCACCACTAAGGCAAACTGATTACTCATCGAAGCTTATGGTGAATATGTTCCATCGGTGAAAATGGACTTCGTCGCTTATGATTTGGTTCGTTGAAATCTGCAGTCGTTTGGGAATGCTTAATTACACATTTAACGATTTTTTCCGCGTGTGATAATTAGACTACAATTATTATAAGTATTCAAATTTCTTAGCATATCCACTCTGGCGGTTTAATGTCTGTCAACTTTTTTTACTCCTACGCACTACTTCGATTATGTAAGTGGCTTGTGTTTGGGCAACTACTGGCCAGCTTTAACATTAAACTTAATTATGTGTAAACAAATCCACTGGTTTTATGGACTGAAACTGAATCTTAGTTGCATTGCTAGTTACCAAAAAAGGTATTACAGATGGCAACTGGCAACTTACAGCTGTTAATTTTATTAAAAAAATTTAAATTTAACTGGCAAGTGTTGAGTTGCAGGTGCCAGCTGGCAACGAATCAAAGTTTGAATGCCCATAGACACATACATTTTTTAACGTTAGGCAAAAAGGTCTTTAATAAAAAATTAATTTAATGATTTAATTGGATTTTACTAAATTTTTCTTTCTTCGAATCGTAATCATTTGTTTTATAGGCAAGAATTGGTTTTAAACAAAAACTGCAGTTACGGATTTACTACCTTTTAGTCGAACTTTTAAGAATTTGTTTATAAAGTGATGGTACATAATAAACAGAAAAGGCTTACGCAGTTCCTTGCTATGTTCTAACAATATTTTTCTCAATAAGATTAATTGGATTTTTTTTTTAATTATTATGTCTTTATGAAATGAAAAGGCTCAAAAAATACTGGACGGATTTTGATAAAATTTAGTGTAAAGATACCTTAAAAGCCATAACCACGCCCAAAAAAAAGGCTCTAATTTTGAGGTACTTGCACTGGACCGATTTTTCTGAAACTTTGCACACATATTGAGCTGTCATGACTTTACAATTTCGTGATTAGAAAAGTGGGCAGGGCCACGCCCATAAAAGAAATTATAATTTTGAGGTACTTGCACTGGACCGATTTTTCTGAAACTTTGCACACATATTGAGCTGTCATGACTTTACAATTTCGTGATTAGAAAAGTGGGCAGGGCCACGCCCATAAAAAAAATTATAATTTTGAGGTACTTGCACTGGACCGATTTTTCTGAAACTTTGCACACATATTGAGCTGTCATGACTTTACAATTTCGTGATTAGAAAAGTGGGCAGGGCCACGCCCATAAAAGAAGTTATAATTTTGAGGTACTTGCTCTGTAACGATTTTTGTGAAACTTGGCACACACATTGAGTTGTCATGAATATAGAATTTCTTTATTACAAAAGTGGGCGGTGTCACGCCCATAAAAAAATTATAATTTTTAGCAACTTGAACTTCACCGATTTTTCTGAAGCTTTCCACAAATATTGAGCTGTCACGACTATACAACTTCTTGAATAGAAAAGTGGGCAGAGCCACGCCTATTAAAAAAGTTATAATTTTTATATTCTTGAACTTGATATTCAATTAAAATTCAGAATGCATTTTTATTCATTAAGGGGCGTAGCAACGCACGCAGGGCTTTTCTAGTAATATATAAAAAAATTTCACTAGCAAAAATAAACTATTAATTTTATATATTAAATTTTAATGTGAACCATTTTTTATTTTGGCTTAAGTTCATTTATTCTTTTTATTTAATTTTATAATTCGAATTAAATTAAATTGTAACCACCTTTAGGAATATTCTTTCTAAAAATTATTTCCGATATTAGCCGAGTGGAATGCATTTTCGAAATCAGCTACGATGATGAAATAAAATTAAATAAAAAGAATAAATGAACTTAAGCCAAAATAAAAAATGGTTCACATTAAAATTTAATATATAGAAAAAAGTTCGAATAATATAAATATATTATTAATTTTATATTTATGAAAAACAAAAAAAAATTTTTTTTTAATATATTAACAAAAATTTCATTTATTTCATTATGTTCATGTTAACTAACAACATTATAATAATTTGTCTTAAAACAAATACAACATAAAAGTATTGTTAGTTGCTAGCAATGCGGACCGGGTACAACTGGTATTCAATAAATGGTAAGAATCGAGTTAACGCAGTACCGGGTATATTGCCGATTTAATATAAAGTTCTTATGCCCTACACTTTTTGAGAAAAGGCTTGTGACTATTTTTAGATATGGTATAGCTATTCGCGAAAAATTTTGGACGAAATGGCCCCTAAACGGCAACGTTACAGGCAAAAATTATTTGGAAAAATATATATTTTATTTTTAAATATATAAAATTTTTCAAGGTCCTAAATAATTTTTGAACACGTAAAGACACCAACTTAGAGGACGGTATGTCAAAAATTATTTCTTTGAAAAAACTAACAAATCGGTTTAAAACTAAATGAGATATAGCACCAATATACAACTGCTTCGAAAGTTTTCCTAAAGTTTACAAACGAAAATCAATTTTAATCACTTTTAAAACCGCAGAGAGAGAGCCAACATGAGTATCGAATAAAACGGCTTAACTTAACTTAACCAGTTAACTATGAAAAAGTAAAAAAACAAGATGGCGTCCTAGATCAAGGATGGTCAAGGATGGTGTCAAAAATAATAGGGAAAATGGCGTATAACATAAACTTTGAAATCTAAGCTAAACTACGATTATACCAATTGATTAATGGATGGCACTACTTGTTAAAAATAGAAATAACTTCAGGTGCACATACATATGCGTATCCACGGTTTTAAGAGGATATAGACTTGTTATTGTTTATTTTTGACAGTATTTCTTTTTTCTTATAGGTAAATTTTAGTTTTCATTATGGTGCTCAAAGCTTGAGACTTTTGTTTTTTGACGTTACTTTACTTATATGGTATTATTTTTTGGTAAAACAATTTTTTTTATTCCCTTGATACCGCACTATTCTTAAAAAGAGAAACAAAGATTCTGGTTGTCGGGGACAAACCTTTTACAGTTGCGAAAACTTTTGACAGTTCATTTGCAAGAGTGGAAGAATGTATAAATAGCATAAGTAGTTTGCAGCTCATTTAGTGTAAATTTTTCGGGTAAAATTTAAGAAGAATAGTGATTTTGTGGCAACACTTAAATAGTTCGGGTAGGTCTGTATGTTTCATTTAGCTTTACTGCTGGCAGCTAGACACTTTTTAAATTATAGTATAAGTATGTTGTGTGTGTGTGTATTAATATGTATTTAAATTTTCACATATACACATTTTAAGTAAGTTTTTTCTTTTTATAATTATTTCTACACTATCTAGGTATTTCTTTCTCAACCTCCTCCTAAGGCTGTAATAAAAAACTTTACACGTATACACACATTTGCACCGTATAGCATGTATACATATGTTCAGATGTATGTATATACATACACACAATTTTTCTTTTTTATTTTTTTATTCGAGCGTAGACTTTGAATGTACATATAAATACATATTTATTTTTATTATTTAATTAATTGATTCGTTAAAAAAAAATTGATAACTAATTATGGTAGTGCATTAAGTAACATACCGTATTTTTTTTCCTTTTTTTATTCCTTCTAATTTAGCCTTGTTGGTAGTGGTCAACACACATAGAAAAATTATTTTATTTTTTTAATTTAATTGCTAGCAATTAAAAGTAATAATTTTAAACAATAATTTGATTTTATTGCACTAACTTTGTTACTTTAATTTCATCTTTTTCTTTTTTTCTATTTTTCAAATTAAATTTTAATTAATTGTCATTATTATTAATTAACTTGAGCATTAGTAATTTTTGTTAACACTTTTTCTAGGATATTTTTTTTTTCTTAACTTATTATTAATGATGATAAACTTTTCCTTTAGGCGTTTTCCTATTTATTTTTGACGCTTTTATATCTAGGGATCTGAACATGAACTGAAAAGAAATTTTCATTGAATTTTCATTATAATGTTAGTGTTTAGTTGGTGTTTTATTGTTGGCCTAAACGAAAACTTTCTCAAGATTTTTCTTATTTAAGCTTTCCTCATTTTATGTTAACTGTGTTGTTCTTGAGCTCTTGTTGTATATTCACTTCTGTTTGTTGTCGTGCTCTCTGCTTCGGTCTCTCCTTCTTCTTTCTCATTGCATGTACACAAGTATGCATGTAGTAGTTCTCTCAAATAAACACTTGTTATTAGATTGTGTGTGGTATTTATTTTGGTTACAGTTAGTTTATTTTGGAAAATTGTTTTGTTTATTCTAAGTGTTTTTATTTCTTTTTGTTGGTGAAAACAATTGTTGTACGCATGCTTTCAACAATATTCACAAACAAGACATTATACCTCATGGCATGATGTGACGTTATGATGTATGCCGCTTGGCTTTGTTGGTGTCAATGCACCTGTTTTATACACATACATCCGTACATATGTAGAAACAACTGTTATTTTTATTATTTAGAGTTATTTTAGTATATTTATGCCAGTTATTGTCTGTTGTTTCTGTTTTCTGTCAAGTCATTCAAGTCATAATGGCACCATTTTGATTGTTTGTGTTTCTTTTTCCTTGTTGTTGCCGCAACTAATACTTTTCCTATTACAAATAAAGGTATCATGCAAAAACTATCAACTAAAGACAAATTCACATACGTATGTATGTATGTGCGATTAGAAAATATTTGCCTAAAACTTTAATATATTAAGCACTTTAATATATTAACAAATAGTCCTCCTTAAATACCCGTTACTTAAGTGTATACATATAAAATTAATTTTGTGCATAACTGGTACAAATATTTTTCTTTGTAAGATTGCTTAGGTCCTACCGTTTTTTTTAGCTTTCCAATTAAAAGGTAATAAATTACGGTCGATTTTAGACCAATAGGCCACTACTTGTGATGGATGATTTAACTTTAACTAATTGTGTTTTCAAAATGAAAAAAAAAAACACAAAAAATTTTAAAAAGCGAAATTTTTAATTGGGGCGATAATGCCTGCCATTATTTCCTGTAAATTTGTTTCCGTAGCTGGTCCATAATAATAAATAAAAAATAAAACCTTCAATATTTCTTTCCAGAGACGGAAATGTTGCTAGCTTATTCCTGTACACGAAAGACTTGTAGTATTATTTTGAATTTTTGATTTAGCCTTGATTTTTACTTTTGAAAATTGTTAGAAAATTTTTGAACATTTTTAAAAAAAATTTTCATATTTTTTGTTATTTTTGATTTAGCCTTGGTTTTTTTAAGATTGTTAGAAAATTTTTGAACATTTTCAAAATAAACTTTCATAGAGCTGAACATAAAATAAAGATTATTAAATAGAGGGTTTTTTTTATAACGAAAAGGAATAGTGATTCCATATAATTCTAAAATACTGTAATTTTTATATGCTGCGGAGAATAGTTAAACAACTTTGGTAAGAAAATTTACGTTTAAATTGTGTTTTTAGTGGTTAAATTATATACTTTCTTGTCTAGTGGCAAGGCCTGATTGTGGTGCAAACCGTAAAAGTGCTTAGTTTTAATCCTTGAGCAATCCTTAAGCAATGCAAGATTCTGCTTTTTTTTTCGAAATTTTGTTGAAGTAACTGATAAATCTGTTATAAGTAAGCGGGTATCGTGTTATTTCCAGTAAACGTATAAACATTATTCAAATTTACATCGGGTCTTTCTGGCAAGGAAAACCCTCAATTTAATCCTATATTGAGGTGGCCAAACATCATTCAAATCTAACGTAAATGAACATCAAATTTAGTAATAAAATTTATTGAGGTATGTATATTGTCAAGCTTTAGCTTAATTAAGCTAAATTTTGGTCGTTGTTTTAACAAATTAAAGAGAATAAGTAGAACGGATTCGGTTTTTTTTTTATGAATTGGGAACTCGACGAGCACAACCGGATTAATAACCATTCCATTATTTAACCACCAAAATAAAGCATTCGTTACTTGTTCAGTGAGAAGAAAATTCTATAGGTGACATTTCTAATGTCAAACGCTACGCCCCTTAATGAATAAAAATGCATTCTGAATTTAAATTGAACATCATATGCAAAAAGCTAAAAATTATAACTTTTTTTAATGGGCGTGGCACTGCCCACTTTTCTAATCACGAAATTGTAAAGTCATGACGGCTCAATATGTGTGCAAAGTTTCAGAAAAATCGGTCCAGTTCAAGTACCTCAAAATTATAATTTTTTTTATGGGCGTGACCCTGCCCACTTTTCTAATCACAAAGTCATATAGTCATGGCAGCTCATTATGTGTGCAAAGTGTCAGAAAAATTGGTCCAGTGCAAGTACCTCAAAATTAAAACTTTTTTATGGGCGTGGCCCCGCCCACTTTTCTAATCACGAAATTATATAGTCATGACAGCTCAATATGTGTGCAAAGTTTCACAAAAGTCGGTCAAGTGCAAGTAGCTAAAACTGATAACTAATTTTGTATGGTCGTGGCCCCGCCCACATTTTTCCACCCATAAACACTCCCTGGTATGTGTACAACAACTTACCAAAGTTTGAGCCCGATCGGTTTTACAGTTTATCTATAGCTAACACACACACACACACACAGAGTTTCACTTTTATATATATAGATTTTTGATATTGCCACATGTTACGATTCTTGTTTGTTACACTAAAAAATTCTAAAGGAAAAATATAACTCTTTATTATATACATATGTATATAACCGAAGTTTTATATCCAGTCGTGTATACTTACTCCCACTAACTTAAAGGTTTGTGAGAATTTCAAAAATTATCTAATCATTTTAAGGCATTGAACAGGATAAAACATAATCGTGTGTAAGTAGCGTAGCGTTAAAAATACGTAATCCACCATCTTGAATTTGAATTTATTTTTATGGCGTGCTGTATTTTACTTGTGAATCACTTCTATATTGATAAATATATGATAATATATGATCTGTTAATTATTTTATTTAGTTTCAAACTATGTTTTGCAGCTTTTCAAGTTTTTTTTTTTTTTTGATTCTTAGCAACTTGATATAAAAACAAGTAACAGTGCTATATTTGGCTGTGCCGAATCTTATATACCCTTCACAACGTGTAGTCATGCAATAATAATTATTTGTATAACCATTCATCTAATATAAAATACGTACGTACATGTAAAAAACATACATAAAAAAAACATTCAATTGTAAAATTATAAATTAAGGTTACGTATGTGTTCCTAAAAAAAATATATATTAAAAACAAAAAAAAAAAAAAAAAAAAACAATAAAAAAATTTACAAAAAAAAAAATTTTTTTTTAAAATTATATAAAAAGAAATAATATAAATATAAATAATATATAAAATAAAAAAAATTTTTTTTGGCTCAGCTGGCATTCGATGCCACGTTTACTCTAGCCAGTATATATGTATGTTTTTGTTGTAATTGTGAAAAAACGAGGTGGTCGTGGTTTTTTGCTCATATCTCAGAAAGTTATGGGGCGATTGTGCTGAATTTCAATAGCGATTCATTCCTGGATATTTCCAAGAGATTGATACCATATACAGATCTGAGGAACATATAGTTGCTTCTAAAAGTTGATTTCAACCAACACTCGGACAGACGGTCAGGGCTTAATCGACTTCTCTATTCATAAGCTTTTAGAAAATATATACTTTATGGGGTCGGAAATGAAAATTGTAGAAATAACAAACGGAATGACAATGCTATATATACCCTTGTGCACCACAGGTGAAGGGTATAATAATGTTTTTCAAATCATTTCTGTCTATAGCTTTATCGACTCCTCACAAGTTTTTCAGGAATATATATGTATGTTTGTATGAATAAAGTATTTAACACATGTGTATAGGAGTGTGAAACTTGGGATCTATTCAAAAGCGACGTACGACGACTGCTCTAACTGTTGCTTACGAAGAATTATTCGATGTTTTTGGCCGAACATAATAACTAACGCTGAGCAGCCGGAACGACATCCTGATGGAAGCGGAGATCCGATAACGAGGTACTAAAGGCAGCGCTGCAAGGTTCTCGGCGCCGTGGACATTCAAATATAACTTGGCGTATCGAAACCGTACGCGAGATGACTACTACTGGGTTTTCATACAAAAAGCAATTAAGAACAGCCCACAACAGAGTTAATTGGAAATCTTTAATTGAGACCGTTTGCTCCCAAGCTAAAGAATAGCGGAACATTATAATTGTATAAATGATAACAAGCAAGAGCTTAAAAAGATTAGTTTTTGTGTTAAAAATATGGGAAAAAGCAGGGGCAGTAGTATCTCAACAGATTATGCACCGATTTATACCCAGTTAGCCCAGTTAGTTACAAGGCGATATAAAATCTTTAATGACAAATGTAGATCAGGAGGACTAAAGGCCATGTCAGATAGAACTTTTGCTTCGCGTTGCGTTAGAAATTAGCTTTGACATTTTAGATGAAATAGCCGTTCTTATATGAAACATGTCACATAAAGCACCTTTAACGCAGCGTAAAGTTTACCAACTCTCATCTTTTGCGTGCTTTGACAATCGGTACTTGCAAACTTTATAGGTAACCAAATAATGCGTAAGTGTTGTCAAAGTTTTCATTGTGACATACAACTTTTCTCTTATCTGTCAAAGTTAGAAATGTCACGCAAAGCGACGAAGTTTTTTCTGACATGGCCTTAAGTCGTCAACGTACTTGAAAAAATCACGAGCGAAAATGTCCCTCATTTCGTCGTAAATATTTCATTTACTTCGTCACGATAATCAAGCGTTTACTTAAAATTTATCATTTAATGTTTACTTTTCATGAAAACCTCTTTGGCTCTATTTTTAATAATAGAATGATTTACATAATTTTTATAAAAAAAGTATCATAATAAGAATAATATTTAAAAGCATTTAAAATTACAAACAATTGTTAAATGCTAGGTAAAACAACAATAGTATAGTTACGAAGCTATAAGGCTATGATTTTTTTTAATAATATTTGTTATATAGAAATAAAAAATAATTTGCTTTCGAAAAGAGCAAAGATTGTCCGTTGTAGTTATAGTCATAAAATAATTATTGCTTGATACCAAGGCACATTTATTCATCAGGTAGTCTTGTTTCGTCAGCTGATTATTTTTTTCTTCACTTATTTTAAATTTCAGCTGTCGAAGTCTTTAGATAAAAAACACTTTTTTCCCTCTCTCATTAATTTCAAATGTCAAACTTCATATATAAAAAATATAAACAAAAAAGTTCTCTCCGAACTGCAATTACCTGATGAATTAATATGCCTTGCTTGATACTTTACTTAAACATAGTAATCATATGATTTAACTACAACTTAATCATAGTATATTCAGATCTTAGATTATGATTAACACAACACAAATATTGCCTGCGAAAATTTTAAGTTAAGGCATAAACGGAGACAAAACAACGGGGTTTTTATATGGAAATTAAAATTATTTTTTTTATATTTCTATTTCAAATTTTTCATATATTATAATTAATTTTATTTTCAAAATATATTGTGTACATATCGAAAGCACCTTTGGAAAAACTAAAAGAATGCACCACATTTAATATTTTTTACTCAGTAATTGGTTCTACATTGACAAGTCTGTCCATAGCGTAACAATTAATAATTAATTAACTAATGAAATATTTATGTTTTTTTGGTTAAGTGCAATATTAAAGCCTAAGGTAAAAGAGCTAATTTAGAAAAGTTCCATGATTTTTAATAGCTTTACTACCTATGTTACTTAATTAATATTTAAAATGTAGTCTGTATATGTTTCTTTGAAATGTTTTTTTTTATTGTATTATTTTGTATAGATTTTGTACAAGTTATTCTTTACATTAAGGAATAATAAAACAAAAAATAAAATCAATACTTAAATAATTATAGTCCTTTTTTTGTGTTTTCGAAGTAATTATTTGTATTAAACTTAATATGGGGATTTCCATAAAAATTCTCCCTTCTGTCAGGTCATCAAAATAAAATGTACATTTTAATACACAAGTTTTAGGTTGGTTTTCTGAGTTATTAAACTAAAACAATCCACAACGAATTTTAAATATATAAAACATTATTGCAATTTTTTTTGAAATCAATATAAACAAATACATTATCAAAACCGTTGAAAAATTCTCCGAAGAGGATCAAAATTTGCACAATTTGTAGTATAAAAAAAATAATTTCTAGAAGGACTGAAAGGAATGCTGACCTTTATTCTACAGTGTGGGCCAAAAATCAGCATGTTTAACTTTTTTTCTATAAATATTTTTTTAAGGTTATACTGGGTGGCCCAAAATTACCGAAGGGGTTTGAATTGCTTAAAACTTTTTTATTAAAATTTTTTTTCTTTTCTATTCAGTATTTTGTAAAGAAGACTTGGGGAATTTAAAATGGAGTAGTACTAAATTGACCAACGTGCCCAAGTTGTTGAGCTTTATTTTTCAAATTAACGATACATTGTTTTGACTCAGCGAGCATATCGTCGTTATTTTAATGTGCGGGTTGGACCCTCAGCGTCAACAATAAACCGTCTGGTTGCAAATTTTCGACAACAATATTAAACTGGTACTGAGGAGTATTCGGGAAGATGGAGAAACATCAACTAGGAGAAGTTCACACGTCAGATATCGGACAATGTTGGAAAATTTTTAAAGGCCAGCCACAGCGCACACTGCTAGGGACACAATGGCTCTTTTACGGGACATCTTTGGTGAGCGAATTATTTCGCGTACAAGCGCAGTAGCCTCCGCGTTCACCGGATTTAACCGCTTCAAACTGTTTTCTTTGGTTTGGATTATTTGAAAAGAAAAGTCTACATTAATAAGCCTAGAACCACCCAGAAATTAAAAAGCAATATACGCGAAGAAACACCTGAAGTTTTGCGAAAGGTTATGGAAAATGTGTTGGAAAGAGCACGAATTTGCGAAGCAGAAAATGGCCACCACTTGAGAGATATTATTTTTCATAACTAAACTAAAAATATTCCCCATTTATATACTGCATTAAAAAAAAATATATTAATAATTATTTCTTAAATAAACGAATTCAAACCCCTTCGTTAATTTTGGTCCACCCAGCATAAATTACATCTGGTTAATAAATAATGGAGAGATTCACAATTGAACAAAGAATTAGTGCCGAATTTATAAAAAATATTTTAGGTTTATTAAAGGCTTATTTGACAGATGTGTCTCAGAAATTTGTCAAATAAGCGTCCAATAAACCTAAAATAGTTCTTATGAATACGGCAGAATAATACGGTTAGAATAATAGAATTTAAATCAGCGATATATTATTTTAACGCAAATGTCTTCTGAAGCATTAAGATTTACTTCCAACTGGTAGACGACGTTTATTTCGCACTGCAAAAAATATTGAACATGTTAAGCAAAATGTTAATAAAACACCAAAAATATCTACATGTAGGCGTTTCGCTGCTGGTACGTTACTAAGGCGCATATAAGGTACAAGTAGTGTAAGAATTAAAACTTGTAAATAATCGGCCATGTCTAACTTTCGCTGATCAATTTTAACAGTTGGCCAGAAATAAAATCAACTTTACTAAAAATCTGATTATAGGTGATGAAGCCCATTTTTATTTGAACGACTTTGTTAATAAGCATTAGGTGTGTGGTATAGGATTATATCAATGGGCTTTAATTCATAAAAAAATAAGATGGATGTAACAGTGCTGAGATGTGGTTTCAGCAGGATGAAGACACTGAACAGACTGCCCGAGACATAATGGCACTTTTAAGTAAAATTTTTGGGAAATTTTTGGAAATTGTAGAAATTCGTAAATAATTTGGCCAGCGCGATCGCCAGATTGTCAGCACGTTTATATTTATTTTGGGATTTTTTAAATCAGCTAGTATACGTATGTATGTGAACAAGATCGAGATAATCTTTAAACCCAAGGCCAGCATTGTTGCAGAAATTCGAGCGCTACAGCAACAAATTTTGAAAGATGTTATGGAAAATTCTCTTAAACGAGCCAATCAGTGCGAACGGGGGTCATTTAAGTCACATTATTTGTCATTCTTAATGTAAGAAATTACTATTTTGTATTTTTTATAACTTAAAATAAAGGGTCCGCCAAATAATTTTTTTTTTTTGAAACAGTGCGCAAAACATCGAGTGTAGCTTCGTCTGTGTGGCACGTAGCGTCGTCCTGTTGAAACCAAATGTTGTGAATATCCTCCTCTTCAATTTTTGTGAACAAAAATTCGTTCAACATGGCCATTGACTGTAACGGCCACTCCTTGCTTTTCGAAGAAAAATCGCCCAATTATGCCTCTGGACCAAAATCCGCACCAAACAGTGACTCGTTTTGGCTGTATCGGCTTTTCAATGTATGCGTGCGGGTTTTCTGTGCCCCAAATGCGACAATCTTGCTTGTTTACATACCCGCAAAGATCAAAATGAGCTTCATCTGAAAAAACGAGTTTTTTTTGGCAAAATCGGCATCTTCTGTAAATCGATCGCAGGCCCACTTAGCAAAGCGTATACACAATCATATTCGTTCAGCGGATAAAACTAATTATCTGTCAAATCAGACATGAGCTAAGTGTTACCATTCACGAAATAAGCACTAGTTAGATGGCGGACCCTTTATGTTATATTTATATTAAATATAAATGTAAATTAAAAAAAATTTTAAATTTTTCAACCCCATGGCGAATTTTGAATCACCCAGGGGTGACCATAGACCAACACTTAGGAGACTAACTATTGTAATAACAGGTCACACGGAGTTGTGAGCTAATCTAGCTCGCTTGAGATTGTCACGACATGTAGAGCATGCGAGGAAGGGGACGAGACCTGGGAACACTAAGTTTGCATTGTCCTGCTATTGGGTGTATAAGATGCGAAAATTTTGATATGGATACTATTCCAAACTTGGAATACCTAAGGATCTCAAACTAGAGACCCATAAGGAATAACACTGAGGGATCTGGGTTCCTGAACTAGACGATTTTTATGAAGAAAAGGAAGGATTGTGGTTTTTGTTAGGGAAATTTTGATTCCATATAAAGCACACAACTTGCCAATTGGGCATACTTGTATACCTGTTATGGGTATGGGCTTTTAGTGCCCCTGTTTTTCAACCTAACACTATGGCTTTTTTAGAGTTTGAAGTTTTATCAAAGTCAAACGTCTTTCATAACAGGAAAATCTTTCATTAGGTGTCCAACCCAGACCTAGAGGCAAATTACTGCATTCGAATGTGATCGAAATTTAAAAATTCTTATTAGAATCTCTATACCTAAAGCACAGCGAACTTGATCGGTTGATTAAAATTTCGATCGTGATCGAATGCCGTAATTTGGCCCCTAGAATACAAAAAAATCAAAAAGTTTACTTGAACAGACTCAATAGTGCTTACATAACCTTGGCTTTGTGGATGTCATATGTTGCCACCATATTCCAATATACATCTTAATAATGTTGGAAACAGAGGCTTTGTTATATGTGGGTCTAAGAATTCCTTAGACCAACGTTTATTAAATTCCATTACACCAATAGCTTGGTTACAATGAAAACACCCATTTTTTATTTTAAGAACTAATTCATATGCTTCGAATCACTGAATCTAGACTAGAATAATGATAAATTATTTTAATGTTTAAAATAAAAAAATTACGTTAATTATTCAGGAAACGATCCCAACTAATCCCTCAATGATATTTATTTGATTGTTGAGTTTAAGCTCATCTATATGAGTTTCACTGGTGCTTGAGCCAGATCATCAGTAGACATTAACTCAAATTTCTTAAAATGTTATACGTTTTATTTTTAAATTTGCATTAACCAAATGAGAATTCAAAATTAAAACCAAAAATTAAAAAGTTATATGCACTTAATAATTTATTATATGAAATGCATTTGGACCAGCTTAAAACCAACAACCAAATAATATCATTAAAAATAGATGTTAATAAATATAAAATAAATTTTTTTTTCAAAATCTAGCTAGAACTAGAAAAATATTCTCTAAGTCCCGTTAAATAATTTCAAATAGACTTCAATAACACATGGTTGCCATAAAAATTTATGTGAGAAATAAAATTTAAAGACAGCAATCAATTAATTATACACTGATTAAAATCAAAAAGAAAACAAAAAGTTAAAATAATGTAGAATAGACTGACTACAAATTCATAATTTTATTTTGCTAACATTTAAATAAAAAAAAACAGATAAACCTACTTTTTAACATCTAAAGGCATTCACTTTTGGCAAATATTATTCAGTGGCTATTTCTTTTAAATCTTTTTTAAAGAAAAAGTAATTAAATATGAATTTATGTTAATGGAACAAGAACTCTCAACTAAACCAATAAAAATATTTTTAAACAGTCATCCTATTTTATATATGTAGATTTAACAGATGATTGAGGTTAACTGAGAAAGAAATTCTAAATTATGTTAATTAGAGATAAATTCAGAATTATAACAATAACAATAAATATTACGAGGTGTGAGTTAAAACAAATTGTTATACATTTTTATCGGAGAGCCAATTTAAACTAACTGATTTTAAATGCTTAAAAAATTTTTTTTGCTGATAATAACAAATTTTATGTCATGCAAAAAAGTGATAGAATTGTTATATATAATTGTGTTTCGGGACGATCAAAGTTTAATTTATTTATTCATGGTAATATAAAAAGCCATTTTACGCTAATGAATATACAGCTGTGTTCAAAAAAATAGGAGTGCCCTTAACAAAAATCTATTTTATTTTTTTTACAAAAAACACAACGTTTTATTTCACTTTTTTTTTTGTAACATTAAACAAGAAATTCTTAAGAAATTATTACATAATTCCAGAGGTTATTAAAGCTATAAAAATGAAAATATATAAATTTTTAACAAAACATGATGTAAATCCATTGTTCAAAATAATAAGAGTATTATACTTTTCATTAAAAAATGTCAACAAAAAAATTCAAAACAAGTTGAAAACGTTCAGAATGCTTAATATTTTGTAGAAAAACATCGGTTCTTAATAACGGCGGCACATCGCTGCGGCATGAATTCGATGAGGTCTCTAAAACGGTTTGCTGGGATGTTTCTCCACGCATCCTGAACTGTGCACCATAAAGCCTTAGCATAAGACGGTTTCTATTCAGAAACATATTTTTTAACATCTCCCCATAGGTGTTCTATGGGGTTGTGGTCAGGGGACTAACCTCAACCCTTTTGGCACGAAACCACTGCTTCGCTAAGTTACTGGTATGTTTTGGGTCATTGTCTTGTTGGTAGACCCATTTCAGAGGCATATTCCACTCTGCGTATGGTAGCATGACATTATCTAAAATTTCGACGTACACCCCTTGGTCTATGATCCCTTTTACTTCATATAATGGACCAACACCATTGTAAGAAAAACATCCCCAAATCATAACTTTTGCTCCACCATGTTTGACGGTCTTTCTGGTGAATTGTGGGAGATATTCCGTATTGGGTGGATGTCGGACATGTTGTCTAGAACCAGTTCCTCCAAATAGAACGATCTTACTTTCATCCGTCCACAATACGTTTCACCATTTTACTTTAGGCCAGTTTACATGATTCTGGGCGAATTTCTAACGGGCGTCTGTCTGTTTTTTTGTAAGTAAGGGTACCTTTCTGGGACTTCTGGCAAATAAATTATTTTCGACTAAACGTCTTCGAATAGTAACGGTGCTTAAGCTTAGACATCATCTGTTCTGAACACGACATTAGTTTTTTTTTCCCGATAAGTTTTGCCGTCATTTCTAAGATTTTTAATTAAATTTCTTTTCTTTTCGGTGCAATGCTTACCACGACCCACTTTAAAAAAAATGTGAAGAAAATAGAAGAAATGTAACCATAGAGCTTATTCATATTTACAGCTTAAATTTAAGAAGTTTAGCAATTAAATTTATCAGTTAATGCAAATACTCCTATTTTTATGATCAATGCACTTTGGAACCAAAAAAGAAAATAAATTAATAGCAGCATAAATATTACAATTAGCTTGATTATTCCTTTTGTGTTTTACTTTACACATTCCATACTAATTCCCGTTTGAATATGGCTTACTCAAAAAGTTGCCAAATTTCTAAAGATCAATTGAATAAATATATGATACGGTTACTCCTATTTTTTTGAACACAGCTGTACATATATACATTTCAAAGCAGAAAAATCTAAATTCATTATACTATATAAATACTAGCCAAGCCCGGCGCGCGTTGCTACGCCCCTTAATGAATATAAATGCATTCTGAATTTCAATTGAATATCAAGTGCAAGAAGCAAAAAATTATAACTTGTTTTTATGGGCGTGACACTGCCAATTTTTCTAATCACGAAATTATATAGTCATGACAGCTTAATATGTGTGCAAAGTTTTAGAAAAATCGATATAGTGCAAGGCTAAAAATGATAACTTGTTTTTTATGGGCGTAACCCCGCCCACTTTTTTTCCACCCATAAACACTCCCTGGAATGTGTAGACAATCAAAAATTAATATATTATTTACAATTACGAAATTATTAATATTAATTAAAATTTTATTTGATTTTGCTGCAATCATCAACATTATACTATTAGTTAAATGAAAACTTATATTTTTAATTGAAAATATATTGCGAAATATATCAATTTAAACAGTATTACAAAACTAATAAAAATTGCTGGAATTTTTAAAAATTATTTTTTTTTAAATTTATTTATTGTCTATATATGTATTATATATCCTTACAGACTAAAGTAAAATACAATTCACCAATTTAAATATAAAACAATACTTCTTTTTATAATTTCTTTACGTTCATTAAGACCAATAAGGTGAAGAAGTTTCGAGTTGGTCTGGTTGGAACATTAAAAGTTAAATTAATTGCGCCTATAATTGAAATTCGGTATTAATTTAAATAAAGTATTCATTGTATCAATAATATAAATTATTGAACCTGTTTTAAATAAAAGAACCCGGACATTGCATATCTAGGAACTGGTGGCATAAACAAACGTTATATTTTTTAAAAGTAAAGTGAGAGAGATCAAAAAAATTTTGATCAAACAAATAATTATTAAAATATTAAAGGTTGAATCCATCAGAGTATATCGATTTGCAAGGAATATTGACTTTAGCCGCATCAGCAATAAAGTTCAAACTCTCTATGATATTTATAAGGACTAGAATTACTAGAATTTTAATTTGCTGATTCACCATTATTTCACATTAACCTCCATATTTCACATGATTAATCAAAATTTTATTTAACATTTCCTTGAAAGTGAATAGTTGACAAGAAAAATTTATTTTTTCAATATATTTACTTTTTTCACCTGATAAAAATCTCTAAGTTTTTAAAAAAAATTAATTATCAATTAAAAAAATTATTCAAATTAATTTAAAATAAAATTAAAATTTAAGAATAAATCAATTAGTCAATTACACAGTTAAAAAACTTTTAACTGTTATTTTTTTCTGTTAATCATTTTTGTGATTAAGGCAATTATATTAAAAAATTAATCATCATTAACCATCATGTACATAGGAATAATTCCACATCGTAGCTTAACCTATATTTCATGTTATACGCTATTTTTTATTATTTCCGACGCCATCTTTGATTTTGAATTTTTACATAGTTACTGTACTCTATTCATAGTTACTGGCCTCTCATTTGACACCCATATTGTTGGGGTTAAAAAAATTCGCTTCGCCATTTTGTTTCAGACGCCATCTTATTTATATTTTACACTTTTTTATAGTTTACTACATTGTACTAATCGAGCGCTTTTCTTTGATACTAATATTGTGGGGGTTGAAGGGGACAAAGTCGGAACTACTATATTTGACTCATATATTCGCCATTTAATATAAAACGCCATCTTGATTTTTTTTCATATCTAACTATATTTTAACACTCAAGCCCTTTTATTTGATCCCCATATTGGCTCTCTTGGTTATAAAGGAACTGAAAAATATTTATTTCCCTTTGTAAGTTTTAGGAAAAACACCGACACTTTGGTGCACACACACAGTTACACTTTGGTGCTTATATCTCAGTTGGTTTCAAAGCTATTTGTTAGTTTTTCTTAGAAATTATTTCTGAGCATACGGCTTATAATTTGATGTCTTAAGCGTGTTCAAAAATTATTTAGGAGCTTAAACAATTTTTAATTTTTGCCTATAACTTTGCCGCTTAGTGACCAATTTGTCCAAAATGAGGATCTCCAGAGGCATACCAATTTTATAAATAGTAACAACAGTGTCTATAAATTATCCTAAAGCCGAAAAATTTTTATTTTTGTGGTAAAAATAAGCGAAAAAACAGAGGCAGTCGTTATTTGCTCATATCTCTTATTGGGCGATTATGATGATTTCCAATACCAATCTGCTCCCGAATGTTTCTTATATTTTGATACCATACACGAGTCTTGCGATGTCGGGAGACTTTAAAAAGTTGATTTCAACATACAGACGGACAGACGGAGAATGCTTAATCGACTCCCCTATTCACAAGCTTTTAGGAAATATATACTTTATGGGGTCGGAAATGAATACTGTAGAAATTTTACACGGAATGACAAACCTATATACATATACCCTTTTACACTGTCGTGTGAAGGGTATAAGAACTTTTTAAAGACATATTTCGATCAAGAAAAATACATATGATCAGCAGAAAGTTAGTGTTTTATTTTAAATAAACACACTCACTCCTATAGCAAAACAAATTAAGTTTTAAACAAATAAAAATCAAAAGAAGAAAGAAAACAAAACAAAACCCCTGTTTACAAAGAAAGATATTAGCAAAACAATTGAATGAAATTAATATAATAGAATAAACTTTCATTTGTATTCAAATTCAAATAAAACGCATTTAAACAATTGATTTACGAGTATGAAATTATAAATTGAAAAATATCTATCCATAACGATGATGGAAGTTAGTGCAAAATATAGGAAAAAGCTTTTTGTAAAATGTTTGGCTTTTATGGCTGCAAAGTATAGAATTTAGTTTAGATAAGCCCGGATAAGCGTAAAGTTTTAAATCAAATACAAGGCGCAATTATAAAAATGTGGAAAAATCAGGTAAAGTAAATAGTTTTTAAATTTTGCTGGTAAAAATTGGTAGTTTTGTGTTACTGATAAAATCAATAAAGGTATTCACGTCACGTTCTTAACGTTAAATTACTCTTGTTAATGTGAGTATCATCTGCTTATTTGTAATATTTTTAAAGGAAAAATATAAAATTAAATAAATTATTGTATTATTTTGTATTGTATTTTGAGAAAAACTGCGAACAAAAAATTAAAACTACCGAACTTTTCGCTTTCAATACTGCAAGTGTTTATTTGTTTATTTTAATTTATGTTTCAGTGATCGGCTTTGAGTCGTTTTTTCAATATTCATAGTGAGTTATAAAATTTGAGTATAAGTGCGTATAAATCATTGAAATTTAACTGAGCTAACGTACGCATACCCACAACTCACAATGAACATGAAACAAAAAAAACAAAATCTAAACATCTTAAACAGACATCAAAGCAAGCACTTTATTTTTGCTTGTTGTTTTTGTATTATTTTGTTAAATTTAAATTGTCTATTTTTTTAACAATCCACAATTATAATGGTGAATGTCAAATTGTAATCTGGCAAGCCTAGTTTAAACACACAACTTCATAATGACTACGCGAGCCATCGTGCTTTTGATCGTTTTTTTATCTTGCGTGAACGACAATAGCAATCAACCGAGTCATATGTGTTGATGAATATGAGTACTGTAAGTGCATTTCATTTAAAAGTGCGTATAAGTAGTGAAGACTTTTCAATACGTATGAATGCGTATAAATTAACGAAATAATGAATCATGATTCAAGTTGACTTACTTCATGAGTATTCGTTGCAGATCTCTGATATGTATGTACAATGTTCTTACACAATTTATTTCTAAAATAGTCAGCAATACCGTTAACATTTTACTTATTCTAGATTATATACATCATATTATTAGGGGAATATATTTAGGATCCATTAAGCAATGGTTCTCTACTGCAAGAAATACACTTTTTGTCCTTGTTTCTAATAATCTTCGGTTCTCTGTTAACTCGAAATGTTCCTTAACAGGCCACTTGTAGCTGTCGTCCAGTAAAAACGAAGATCCTTCAAAACAAGTATAATTTTTTAATTTTCTGACTTCACATCCTCTTAACACAATGTCAACTGGATTTTGTTCAGTTGATGCATGGCGCTTTAACTTTGGTCCGACCACTCTTAAATCTTAGTTTCCGGTTTTCAACCGAATTCAATAATAGGTTCCGGTTAAAAATAAAAAAATATGTCGGTCACCTACTGGTTCGGCAGGCTCCCAATCTTTTGTTAAAATTATTGGTAACGTTTTTCATTAAACTGTTGTTTTTAAGTCCTTGAGTTGCTGTGGGATTATTGCTGTACACTTTTGCTTTCAAAACGCACTACAAACATTTTTCTACACGTGTTCGATCTTGATGACTAAATCACTTGTTCTTTACGAAAATTAATGCGGTTTTCGAACTTTTCTTTGAAAAGATTCATTTTTTCTCTTGATGTGATATGATTTCAATAAAGCCCTATTTTACATTGAACAAATTTTACAGGAGAAGTAAAAAACGCTCTAATTTGAAAAATAAACCAAAAAATTTCAAAGTTTTTTCAGTTAAAGCTTAGTTTTTGTTAAAAAATTAATACTTAAAGAAAAATATCGAGTTTTTTTTTATTTGCAGAGATATGAAACTTACGCGTTTGAGAATTGTTTTTTTCTGAAACCGAAAAGGACGTAAGTCAGTTAAAGAAATGGTTTTGGCAATCTTAAGGAAAAGTTTTCTTATTTTCTTCATTCGGATGGTGGTATTAGTAAACCCATTTAAATGTACAGAAATGAGTATGACAACTTTAACGACCACTTACCATGTATAACGTATCCCCTTATGTATTCATTTTAATTAATTTAATTATTGGCATTAATCTTTTGATAAATGTTGATTTAAGATTCGGCATAGCCAAATGCATAATTTTTCAAGTTTCTTCTTTTTTTGTAATTTTTCAGATAATTTTGTTTCTTTGCCTGTTACATGTTGGAGTCTCAATAGCGAAATCGTTTCGTCCAGTTAACTTAGACTATGATTATACAGAAGAAAGTCGCAATGCACCCACACGTTTTAAAGGGAAAAGTTTAAGGACTACACCCAGACCATTGTTTCAACAATATTGGCAAAATTTTGTGCGAAATTTACCCACATTGCCACAATTTTCATGGAATATGACTAATCCGTTAGGCAATATTCTTAGTGCTGGATCACAGGAACATATTGAGACACCGATTCAAATGCAATATATTATAGATGACAATGAGCCCCACAGAAGACGAGGAACAAAGGTGTCTAAAAGGAAATCCTCCAAGAAAAGTAAAAATCATTTAGGCTCACAATCAAGATATTATTATTATGATGATAATTCTTATGGCGGCGGCTATCAACAAACACAATTACAGTTACACCTTTTAGGTTTGGATAGTAATCGAGTTATGCACTTCTATGATCCTTCAACGGGACAATATTATTCCTTGCAACGCGAAGCACAACCAATTTATTATGATAATAATTATGGAAATCAATATAATCAATACCACAGCTACGCCCAAGGTGGTTACAACAGTGTCTATTCTCAACATGGTTACGAATCTGACCCAGCGTCTCATTATTCTCCACATGGTTATGAATCTGACTCAGCGTCTCCATATTCCGAACATAGCTACGATTCGGACCATAATAACTATGGTGACGGTCATATGGAATATGATGATAGTGTAGAAGTGGTTGATAACTGGGGTTATAATGATGATGATATTTTTGCTGATAGAAAACTTAAGGGTGGATCAGAAAATTTTAATGCTATTGCCGGAAGTATCATAAAAATTCAAAAACACCTATTAAAACCAGAAAGTGCAGATGATATCAAGAACTTTCTTTTTGAGACAAATAAAGCAGATGATAAAAATTATAAAATGACAATGTCAAATGAAGACAACGAGAAAACAGAAGTTGAATCTGTACGCAACGTTTTGGGTACATTTATAAAAGAAGATGCTAATTCTAAAATAACTACTCGTTTGATAGAAAAGCCAAAAGTGAAAGGAGAATATTATGTTATTCCTGCTAATTTTTGGTTAATAAAAAGATCAAAACTTTAACTGACATTCGAAAATAAATGCATTGTATAAGATTAAAAATTTTCAATATTTTTTTTTTATTTATTAAAAAGAAAAAAATATATTTTGCATTGAGGTAAGAAAGATAGTTAAAAATTGTATTATTTATTAATAATCTTTTGAGGCTTATTTAATTTGAGCCTTTGGTAGAATTTTCAATTACGAATACATAAATAAATTTAAATTTTTAATACTTATTTAGATAAAATAGCACTTTTTATCTCTGTCCCAATATATTTTATCAACGATATATTAACCGGCAGTATGGCATTATGATAAAAACTTTAAAATTATTTAAATAAAAAGGTTATATTAACACCATAACTTGTTAATAAATAAGTTTTTAATCAGAAAAGATTTTGCTTACATTTTGTAACTACATGTTTGTTTAAGAGAGAAAAACTTATGGAAACATAAGAGATCATATATAGCTTATACTAAGGTCATGTTTCTTTAGGTAACTCAACATGCTTTACAATTTCTAAATTATCGAAATATGGATGTAACATGGCGTTTTTAGCAGAAATTCTTTCGTTGGGATCATAAGTCATCATGGACTGTAAAAGAGAAAAATTTAAATGATATTTTAATTATTGAGTTAATTTTGTTTTTATAATTAAAACTTACTTTGAAGAGATCATAGGCTTCGTGCTTTGCAATAATATCGGGGATATTGGTTTTTTCCCATTTGGGAAATTTTATTTTATAGTCTGGCAACTGTGACACACCAGGCCAAGTATTATCATCAGGTGTACCCAAAGTACGAAATATTCTATATAACTGATCAATTTCACTGTCACCCGGGAACAAGGAACGTCGCATAATCTATATTAGATAACATACACAGATTTCGAGAATATCAATAAATATTGAAATTTTTTTTAATTTTATTTTTTTTTATTTTTTTAAAAACTATGCAGTTTTAGAATTTTTTTCCAATTTTTTTAAAAGACTATCAAAGCATATCGATTCTAGGCTAATAAAGGTTCGTCAAAGTTTAAAGTTTTCTCAGCAGTAAATTAACTTATTCTTCAAGTTAATTTTTGTTAAATGGCACAGCACAACAAAACCAAAATAACTACAAATTAATATTTAATCATTTTAGATGATTCAATGTACAATGACAACTTTTCTCAAAAACAAAATGAAATTGCAAAAAAAAAATTTTTTAATATTTTATTAATTGTGCTGTCATTTAAATATTCGAGGATAGGTTTTAAGTATAATAAAATACTCTATCCATTACAGTAAAATTTTTGTTCTCATCATAAAATTTAAACTAAATATTGCGAATCGTGTGTTTGAATGTATGTATGTATTAATGTATATGTGTTTATCGATAAAGTATTAAAAAAAGTTTCAAATAAGAGTGGGTTAATTAAGAAATAGAATAAAATAATCTGTGAGAGATTAGATTAGAGATTCCAATAATTCTGCTGCATATAACCTGCTAAATTAAATTGACAAATAGAATGCGATTTATAAGATCGCACAAAACATTGTCCATTAAAGTAATGTTGAACGATATTAGTCTCTTACTACTTCATTTCCGTTTAAACAGATTATCAACTATGCACGTCTGCACATAATCGTCTAAGAAATTGATATTATTATTTAAATGATAAAGTTTAATCATTTGGACGTGCTACCGAATCGTGTAACATATCAAAATAAACAAGAGCGCCAGGCGTTGCGTAATATTCCGGTGAGCGGTAACGCTGAGGTGACAAACCTAAATAAGAGCGTCAACGTTGTGTAATGAACATTAATGTTCACTTATGTTTTCTTAATAAAACTCACTCAATAGAAATAAAATCGGTAGATTGACCTGAAAATAGCTAAAATGGCATAACTTTTCAGCAATTAAAAAAGTAAAAAAAAGACGAGTAAGAGTGCTATATTCGGCCGTGCCGAATCTTATATACCCTTCACAACGTGTAGTCATGCAATAACAGTAGTTTGTATCACCATTCATCTCATATGAAATACGTACATATGTACATATAAAAAACATACATATATAAAAACATCCCATTGTAAAATTATAAATTAACGAATGTATGCTAAAAAAAAAAAATAGAAAAAAAATAAAAAATATATTTTATGATATTCAAAGAATATCGAAATATTGGCAAAGTTTAGATAAATTATTTTAAGATCAAAAGACCTCGAGCTCAACAATTTGCTTAAGACAAATAAAAAAAAAAAATTTAAAAAAAATTAAAAAAAATAATTAAAAAATAAAAAAAATATATAATAAAAAAAATAATAAATATATAAATAATATATTAAATAAAAAATAAAAAAAAATTAAAAAAAAATATTAAAAAAAATTTTTTTTTGGCTCAGCTGGGACACCCGGGTCTAAGCGATTTCGGGGGGCTTAAAAAAGTTGATTTCAGCATACACACGGACAGACGGTCAGACTGACAGAGATTAATCGACTCCCCTATTCATAAGCTTTCAGAAAATATATACTTTATGGGGTCGGAAATAAAAATTGTAGAAATTTCACACGGAATGACAAACCTATATATACCCTTTTTCACTGTGTGAAGGGTATAAAAATAGGTGAACTGTAGCCAACTTCCATATCACCATGTTAAAATTTTATTTTTAAATTGCAAGGGGTTACCGCCGCGGTACTTCGGTTTGTTTCATACAAATTGTATGAACATGAGACAGTCAAAAGACGCTTGTCGCTCTTATTAGGTTTGGATGTAAGTTTTCTTGTGGTTTGACTAAATAATAAACAGTAGATTTCACAAGATCAACACAACGTTATTAAAAAATGTGAAATTAAAAAAAATAAATAGATATTTTTTTAATTTAAAAAATGAATAAATTATTTAGGATATTGCCCCAATAGTGTTCAAAATTTTTGTTTATTAGTTGTTGTGTAGCAGCTGGTCTATATGCATTTCACTGGTGCTTATGCTAGATCATCAGTAAACCTTTAAGCCTCAAAATTTATGAAAATAACTGTTGTTTGGGTTTATAAAATGTTTTTAATTTTGTTTCTTGTTGTATTGAAAATTCTCATTTGGACTATAAAATTTAAAAAAAAGTTTGTAACATTTCTAAACTTCTTCACAAATTAAATATTTTTTTATAAATTAGCAACTTAAAAATTTTCTTTTTGAAATCTTTGTATTAACACCTATTTTATAAAAAAATTTCCTTTAGATTATAAATATTCTTTATGGAAAATATTCCTTAAATTTTTCATTGGACAATATAAATTTATTTTAATAAAATACTTACCATTTCTGCAAATATACAACCTAAACTCCATATATCCATGCCAGTGCCATAGTATTTTGTACCTAGAAGAATTTCAGGTGCTCTGTACCATAAAGTAACAACTTCATGCGTATAAGCTCTCATTGGCATATTAAAAGCCCGAGCTAAACCGAAATCTGCTAACTAAAAACATTTTTATAAAACATTAACAAAAAATAGAAAGTAAAGAAAACCATCATTTCAAATTAACCTTAATATTGCCGGACACATCTACTAATAAGTTTTGGGGTTTTAAATCTCTGTGTAATATGCGATTTGTGTGACAGAAAGCAATGGCATCAAACATTTGAAACATGTAACTCTGCAAAGATAAAACAAACAACTATAACATAAAAAAATCATGTCTTTTGCAAGTATTAAATTTAACTGATTGAGATCAATATTTTTTATTAACAACATTTTATTTCTTTCGATGTATTGCTACCACATCAGACAGATTCTTTAGGGCAAACATACATTCATATATTTAATAGATTAAAATGTATTAAAAAGAAAAAATATTTAATTTTGAATTATTGATATTCAATACGATACCAACCTTTATTAATTTAGGTGTAAATACATCATTCTTTTTGTCCATGAGCTTTTTCAAATCCATATTTAGATATTCGAATACCATATAGAGACTAGAATCGGCCACAACAACATCAAACAATTGTACAATATTGTTATGTTGTAAATCTTTTAACAGAGAAATTTCACGTATAGCTGTAGAGGGTACACCCTCAGTTTCACTAAAAGAGACAAAATTAAAAACGTTTAAGCAAATGTGTAAAATACATATATGCATTTTTTTAAAGCAGAGTTATGCACGTTAAAACCATTTTCGAATATATGTATGTATACTAATATATATAACCTAATTATTATTTAGTTTACCTTGTTTAAAATCTCCCATGTGTATGCATGTAACATGAATAAAAATATATTAATTAGATTTTTTAAAATTTGTCAAAATGGTTATAGGAATCTTGATGATGTTTGATCAACAAGACAAAGCCGAATCATGTGGTGCTACGTTAAGAATGTTTTAAGAATATACACCGGAGCACGTACAAGATTCGGATATTGTCTACAATCAGTCAGATGTTCTTCAGATATAAAGTTTGATAACATTTTTATTATCTAAAAACTAAATTTTGTATTCTGATTTTCTTATAAACTTGTTTTTTTTGTAAGTTTTACTAGATTACTATTACATATGCTATAAAGAAATACACTTCCTATGCAGATATAGGGAATTACATTTTAACGTATTACTGATTTTCAAACCACAAAAAAAAATTGTCTGCAGAATGTGTTTGAATAAATAGATTTTTTGTTTTACACATTAGATCGAGTTTATTTGCAGAGACTTTAGATAAATAGGTACCTATTGGTAACAATTGATTTTTAAATGTTTTGTAATGAAGATTTTATTAAAATTGCCTTTTTTAAATTAAAGATATATACTTTTTCAATACAGTCTTTTAAGAAACTGAATGTATGACATTCATAAAGGACATTCGTTATTTAAGTCATGTTTGGTAGAAAGGGCAGCAGCTGTCTTCTGATGGCCCCCGACTTCTTTTCATTCGATGGCATCACTTTTTACACCAATTTTGTATGTGTTTGACATTAAATACACAAATCCGTAATGTCTATGCATAACGATATTCAACGATAGATACACTAACACATAAACACAAATAAAGGACATTTGACAGCAACACCTTTTGTCTTACACATTTATTTTCTATTTTTAAACATTTAAATAAAACACTTTATGCACTTTTTTTGATAGAAAATTACTGGCATTAGTTAATAATAAGTTACCTGTCCAAACGTATCTTTTTAAGGGCCACATCCTTGCCTGTATCTGTGTCTCTTGCCTTGTAAACAATTCCATAGGTGCCTTCACCAATTTTTTCGATTCTTTGAAAGGAACTAACGCCTTGCAACATTTTATAAGCGTTAACTTTAGCTCTTTATTTTTATTAATTTAAATTTCTAATGTTTTTATTTATCTTTTATTGTTTATTACCAAAAATATAAAAGATAAGCACCCACCACACACACAAATGCTGAAACGCTAAAAAGCCGCAAAAAATTCTATAGTTATCATTGAAACCGATGTATTACTAGTGATGTGAGTTGAGAAGAAATCGATAAGAAAAACGTAAACACAGTGTTGCTTATTATGGTAGTTATATAGCAAAAGTTGTTGTCTTTGCTAAAACCATATGTGGAGAGAATATTATATTTTAAATTGTGGTTGCATATTTTTAACTCTTTTATTTCATAATTTTTTTTTTTACTTTTGGGATCTAAAAATTCCAACATTGTACCATTTTACTATAAAAATTGTATCAAATATGCAATAATTTTACCAACTTTTAGCAATAAGATAATATAGAGGCATCCCTAAAGTATGCTTATAATTTTTAATTTTTATAATTTCATGTTTAAAAAAAATCAATTCAAAAAGTGATGCTAAAATAAAGATTCAATTTCCTTCTTACCATAAAGTTGAAATATTTATAAAAATTTTTGAAAAACGTTCCCAAGAAAGGTTAAACATATTCCATATGCATCTGGCATCTCTGCCTCAAACCGTGAACATCGTGTTTATTTTTTACTCCAAATTGTTAAACCAATTTTATATATTAAAAAGTCAATTAAAATAAAATTTTAAGTGATTGTGTATTTCTGACAATGTTGTCGCAAAAAAGAAAGAAACTCTGGGGTAATAACCCAAAATTTAAAGTGCCAAAAATATCCGACGTACGTAGCAGCAGTGCAAATAGATTTCATCTACTTGCAAATGAAGAAGAAGAAGAACATGATACCCACAAGGAGAAAATACCACCAATTGTAGTGGACTCTGTCCATAGCTTTTCATCAGTTTTTGGACTAATTGGAGACAGGTATATGTTTAAAAGAATGTCCATTGGAACAAAAATAATATCAAGCTCAAGGATACTGTATAACGAGGCCTTAAATGTACTAAGAACTAAGAAGTACCAATTTTACACGCATGAAATAAAAGATGCAAAAACGTTTAAATTAGTGTTGTTTGGTCTTATTCAAATGGATACTAAGATAATTTGTGATGAATTTAACAACTCACACAATATAAATCCGGTAAGTGTAAAGGAAATCACCACGAAAAGATCAACCGCAGATGATACGCTATATCTTATTGAATTCGATCGTCAACAAGTGTCGAAGAGGGATATACTTAAAATAAGATATTTTAGTAATATTGCCGTTTACTGGAGAAGACCACTCAAGGGTAGCAAAGGCCCTACTCAATGCACCAAATGCTCTATGTATGGTCACGGTGCTAGGAACTGTAACAGAGTAGTAGTGTGTGCAGCCTGTGCGGGTAATCACGAATTTGCAGATTGTCAATTAAATAAAGCCGCTAATAGTGAGAACATTATCTACAAATGTTACAACTGTGCTAGGAGGAATTTTAAAAATGTAAAGCACAGAGCGGACGACCCGAAATGCCCGTGTCGTCAGGAATACCTGGAGATTCGTCAACGCACCACATCCAGAAATAAAGTACCACAAAGAACTAATATGCTGAACTTTAACTCCGATGAAGTTAATTTTCCCCAACTGCCTGGTAAGGAACATCAGAATTATACACGTGACTCTGGTGCTAAAAGTAATGTACTGTACTCTGATGTAACAAGAAGTAAGACCCTTGTTAACAGAAATGAAGATGATATTTCTAATGAGAAATTGATGCAAATATTTTTTGATGCTGTCGATGCACTTCAAAGGTGCCAAAACAAGTACGACAAGCTACGAGTGCTGGGGATGATGCTTCAACATGCAATATAAATCAACAGTTAGTCACAATGTTCATGTTATGCACTGGAATGCTCAAGGCATAACGACTGAGTCAGCAGCTTCACAGCTGGAAAAATTTTTATTTGACAAGGAAGTCGATATTCTCCTTGTCAATGAGACATTTTTGAAACCCCACCATAAATTTAAACTTGGAGGCTACAAAATTTATAGAGAGGATCGACCAACTCATGGTGGCGGTGTACTCATCGCAGTAAAATACAATGTTGAACATGAAATATTACCAACTATAAATACAAGTGTGGCTGAAAATATTTCGGTTCGAGTAATAATAAATAGGCGCCCTGTGATTTTTACATCTGCGTACAATCCGGTTCATACTATAAATTTTAAAACTGATATGGATGCTTTAACTAGACGGTTAAATGACTTCTTTTTATTTGGTGATTTAAACGCACAACATACGCACTGGAATTGTTTTTCAAACAATATTGCTGGTAATGAGCTTTATAGCCATAGCCTTCAATCAAACTACTACATTTATTACTCAAATGCATTTACTCGCTTTGGACAAAATATTAATCCAGTACAGCCCTCTACAGTAGACATCCTTTTAACTAACTCTTGTCTTCCTTTTTCAACCTTGGAAACACATCCAAATATGTTGCAGTCGGACCATGTACCACTATCTTGCGTCATTTATGGAGAGGTACAAAATAGCATTTTGATGCTACCCTTGTATAATCGAGCCGATTGGTCATCAATAAAAAACTTCGTTGAAAGTGAAATAATATTACAAGAGATTGATCAAAATATTACAAACACAGGTAATCTAGATTTAGCATTAAGTAAACTAATATCCATTGTAAAAGAAGCTACTAATAAAATACCAGTTGGTCATAGAAACCCCTTCCAACGTGAAATTTCAGAAATTAGTAAAATGCTTATTTCACAGAGAAACAAATATAGACGTAAATTTCAAAGATGTAGGGATAGTAATTTTAAAATGCAATTAAACTGTATCTTAAGGCAGCTAAATAGGCTTATTGACTATCACCTAAATAAAGACAGAAATGATTCTTGGTCGAAATTCATATCAAATCTGCCTACCGGCTCTAAAAAGTTTTGGAAATTAACAAAAACTTTTAAAGGAAAAAACTCCACATTGTCTAAACTTCATTTAAATGGAACAATTTTAAATTCTGACGTCGAAAAGGCAAATGCAATAGCTGACGTATTTGCCAGTTCACATACTATTACTTTTAACAATCCATCCCCCATGGAATCGGTTGTATCAAGATACATTAATGAACTTAATCAAACTCTTACCGATGATACAAGTATTGAACTTACAAATTTGTCTGAAGTCAAATCGTTTGTCCATTTGTTAAAAAATAATAAATCCCCTGGTTTAGATGGGATTAACAGCATAGTTCTTAAAAATATGCCCGATTACTTTTTTGAAATTTTAAGTAAATTATTTAACTTTTGTTTAAGCAATGGGTACTTCCCACTCGTTTTTAAAATGGCTAAGGTAATTCCAATCCACAAATCTGGAAAGGATCCTAAATTACCCTCCAGCTATAGACCAATTAGTATTCTAAGCCTATTAGATAAGGTGTTCGAGAAAATTATTCACACCAGGATTTTAGATTTTTCAAATTACAATAATATTATAAATCAAGAACAATTTGGCTTTCGAAAAGAGCACTCCACTGTACATCAACTTAATAGAGTTGTAAACTTTATTGAATGTAATAAAAGTAATCGGAAAAGTACTGGAGTCGTTTTTCTTGATATCGAAAAAGCTTTTGACTCAATCTGGCATGATGGACTAGTGTATAAATTAAATACGTTGCATTTTCCAAATTATCTACAAAAACTTATCAAAAGCTTTTTAGATAATCGTACGTTTGTTGTATCTGTCAATAACAAATTTTCTAGTGAAAGGCAAATACCTGCGGGCTTGCCACAAGGATCAGTATTATCCCCTACACTATACTCGATATATACATCCGATGTTACTCTAAGCAGAGACCATGATGCGGCTTTTTACGCGGATGATAGCGCCTTTATTTGTTGCGATAATTAGGAGAATGGAAAATAATCTTAAATTAATTCGTAAATACTATGACAAATGGAAAATAAAAGTCAATGACGATAAAACTCAAGCAATTATATTTCCATTCAACAAATCGCGAAAACGCTTTCCTACTAGATATTTATCGTCTAGGGGAACAATAATTCCATTGAGGAACGAAATTAAATATTTAGGAGTTATCCTTGACAAAAAACTTTTATTTAAACAGCATGTTAATTACATTTGTGAGAAGGCAATTAAGTGTAGCCGTGCCTTATACCCCTTAATTAGCCGAAGATCTAAACTTAATATAAAGAACAAGGTACTTATTTACAAAATGTGTATTCGACCGATTATGACCTATGGTTGTCAAATCTGGTCACAAAAGGCTGCTAAAACGCATACAAAAAAATTGCAAATCATTCAAAATAAAAACTTGAAAATAATACACAATCTACCTTTTAGATATCCAACTTATCTTCTACACAGAAACTTTAACTTTAAAATGTTTAATTCATTGACAAGGGAACTGACGCTGTCATTTAATGAAAAATGCAGAAGGTCAAATTTTGAAATAATAAGAAATTTGCTGAACAACCACTGAGGGTCTTTTGTTTAAAAGACACATTTCAGTGATTGTTCTAAAATCTCTTATGACTTCTAAGTTGATACGAGGTTTTTTATGAACAACTTTTCCTTTAAACTGTGATATTAGTAGTTTCTTTATTTAATTAATCAGATGTTAATTGTTGTAATACTATATGTAAATTCTCATAACTCTGTTAACGATATTGATAAAATTAATAAGTTTTAATAAAAAAAAAAAAAAAAAAAAAAAAAAAAAAAATATTCCATATGCCGTATTCATAAAAAATATTTTAGGTTTATTGAAGGCAAATTTCTTGACAAATTTCTCTACAACATCTGTCAAATAAGCCTTTAATAAACCTAAAATATTTTTTATAAATACGGCCCATAATATTTTGAAATAATTTATTATCTAAATTTAAATATTAATGAAAATTATTCTCCACCACGACTGTAACACCCTACATACTACGTACAAATGTTTTACATATTTTTTAAATTCATTAAATTTTTAAATATATCAGGCTCAGAATCATTCTTCTTCGTTAGAAATACAAAAACAGGTGTATTTTTCTATCGTAAAACCATTGCTTGAGAGATAAAAAATAATAAGCGAAAATTAAAAAATTTATTTTTTATAATTTTAATTTTTTTAAAAAGAAATTAACTCATTTTGTGATAATTAAGAAAAAATCGAGAAATGAATAAAGTTTTTCTCGTGTGTGTTCCTTAATTGTCTATAAATTAATACTAACATAATAAAGAGGAAATGTGTGTTTGTATGTTATTTGATTTCTTTTAAACTACTTGTTCAATTTTAAATTTTTTTTCACCAGTGCTCTAGGTCTACCTTCCGAACGGTCATAGGCTTTTTGTTTGTTTTATATTATAGGTGGGCGTGCTACCTCCCATATAAATTCAACACATTTTATGACATATTTTGAGAACTATAGCAGGGGCCAAATTACGGCATTCGATTACGATCGAAATTTTACTCGAACGATCGAGTTTGCTGTGCTTTATGTATAGAGATTCTAATAAGAATTTTCAAATTTCGATCACGTTCGAATACCGTAATTTGCCCCCAGATATTCCCTACAAACTTTAAAAACAACTCCCTTATTCGAGAAAAAATGGTGAGGGTCGGAGCAGGGGCATGGTGTTCCCCATACAAAAAAAAATTTAATACCATATATAGAAAACTATAAACAAAATTTAGTTAAAACTTTGTATATTGTATATATACATATATTTATTTTATAATATTTTTTATTTATTATATTTATTTACATCTTTGTTTTTCATTATACACGTAATGTGGAAGAGTTTTAAATTTGTTTTGAGACTAACTGAATTTTGAAAAACTGAAATAAAATATTCTAAACTGCAATAAAAAATCACTTTAAATTTTAAAAAATGAAACATAAATAAAAATTTCCTTGTTGGGCTAGAGAAACGCACCGGGTTAGAGAATCACAAATAAATAATTTTTTAAGAACATAAAAAATTCACATAGCTAAGTAGTCTAACTACCCTTTTTATTAAAATTAAATAAAGCGATGAAAAAAGTCCATAGGAGTTGCTAAATATGACTTTATTTAGGCAAAACCCAGAGGCAATCATGTTCTTTCGCTAATATGTCAGTTAATAATATTCCACATAAATGAAGTATACGTGAGGGCATCAAAAAGTTTTCAATATACACACGGACATATGGACTGAGTTAAATCAATTCCTCACTCTGTCTGTCTGTCTGTGTGTTAGCTATAGACTACGAAACCGTATATCCAATCGGACTCAAACCTTGGCAAGTTGTTGTACACACTCCAGGGAGAGTTTGTGGGTGGTGAAAAGTGGGCGGGGTTACGCCCATAAAAAATAAGTTATAATTTTCAGCTACTTACACTTGACTAATTTTTCTGAAACTTTGCACACTAATTAAACTCTCATGAATTTACAATTTCGTGATTAGAAAAGTGGGCAGTGCCACGGCCATCAAAAATAAGTTATCAATTTTAGCTACCCGCACTAGATCGATTTTTATGAAACTTTTCACACATATTGAGCTGTCATGACTTTACAATTTCATGATTAGAAAAGTGGGCAGTGCCACGCCCATAAAAAAGTTATAATTTTGAGGTACTTGCACTGGACCGATTTTTCTGAAACCTTGCACACCTTGCTGTCATGACTATACAATTTCATGATAAGAGGAGTCGGCAGTGTCATGCCCATAAAAAAATGTTTAGCTTCTTGCACTTGATATTCAATTAAAATTCAGAATGCATTTTTATTCATTAAGGGGTGTAGCAACGCGCCGGGCTTGGCTAGTACTAAATAGTAATCAAGTTTTAATGAAAAAGAACCCAATTTATGAGTAAAGGCCTCAACTACTAAAATGAAACTTAAGCCCAATAAAGTGTGAAAACAGCAGCTTTATATAAAGTACCTTAACATAGAAAGGGCGTATGTCGATTGTCCGTTACTTTATAGGAGAAGCAAAAATTTAAAAATTAATTAAAAATTTAGTTAGTTAAAATAATGTTTATTTAATTTATTTTTAGGACTTTTTCTTAACGTATCCAATAATTAGAATTTACCAATATCAAATAACGTAAAATCCAGGAAGAACTTTTTTGGCTTTAAAAAAAGATGTCATTTGACATATCGAGCTGTCATGACTAAATAATTTCGTGATTAGAAAAGTGGGCAGGGCCACGCCCATAAAAACAATTATAATTTTGAGGTACTTGCACTGGTCCGATTCTTCTGAAACTTTGCACACATATTGAGCTGTTACGACTTTACAATTTCGTGATTAGAAAAGTGGGCAATGCCACGCCCATAAAAAAATTATAATTTTTAGGTTTTTGCACTTGATATTCAATTAAAATTCAGAATGCATTTCGATTCATTAAGGGGCGTAGCAACGCGCGCCGGGTTTGGCTAGTATAAGTATAAAAATTACACAAATTTGGAGAAATTAGCAAAGCTTTTAAAATTTGTTCACACATTTGAAGGCACGAAATTCTCCAAAAAATAAACAAATTATGTAGTAAACAAGAAGCTTATGTAAAAAAAAAATTATAAACAAAATTTGTTTTTTTTTGCCTTTGCTAAATTTGTATAAAAATAATTTATTTTTGAAAGTTATTTATCGAAGAAATTATATTTGTGAAAAAAATTCCATACATTTTTTGTTTATAGAAAATGTTTAGATTTTGAATACATAGTATTTATTTTTAGAAAAAATAAGTTGAAATATGTTGTTATTGAAAACAATAATGACATGTTTGTTACTTTGATTTGTTAAATAATGAGAATCAAGAAAATTTTGTATTTAAATTTATTTAGTTTTACGATGTCGGGTAATAATTGTAATTTTTTCTGTATTGATGCAAATGTATACACGTTTGTAATTTATCTTGGCCGCACAGTTATCCAAACATTAACAATGTATACAAAGTAGGGGCATAACTATAAACAAGATGTCGAAAATTTGTCATTTTATTGAAATTTATCCAATTAACGTTAAATAAATGCTTTAGAACGATTTAAAAAAAAGAAAAACAACATTTATTTGAAACATTTAGAACAAATGTATTGAGGGCATCTCTAAACATTAACACAAATTGTTTTAAAATTCAAATACAATTTTCATTTCAGTATATTGACAGCGAAAAATAATAATTTCAACAATTTGATAAACAATTATGTACTTATGTACAAGTATGTATGTATATGTTTACAAACCAAAATGTTAATGATAGTTTACATCAACTTTGACAAAATGTATGGCATTCATGGTTATTGTTGGGAAAAAAATTATATTATTTGGAAAAATTTTCGGGGGCCATACATAATTAAATAATAAAATTAATAATGTTTAAGCTAAGTTTACACTACACACAAAGAAAACCCATGATTACGACATGATCACGGGAGTCATATTATATTCTCTATAACAATATTTGTCTATCGAAAAAAGTAATAGTTACTTTTCATTTTTTTGTCACGATAATCAAGTATTTGATTATTATCATTTGATATTTAATTTTCATAATTTTCAAATTTCTATATGGTTGTTTTTTATTATTACAAAAACTATATGATGTCTTTACAAAAAAAAAAAAAAAAATAACATTATATTCAAAAGCATTTAATATTTAATATTATTAATTAATTAATTAATTAATTTTTAATTTTTTTTAATTAAAAAAACTTTTTATTAAAAAGCATAAAATAGTTTATAATGTAAAAGAAACACTTCAAAACTATAAGAATCAATAAAGAAACTTGAATTTAAAATATAAATTGAGTAAAAATATTTTTTATTGAAAAAAATATTATTCTCTAGATACAAGATCAAATATGAGCACAAAAAAAACAAAAATACAGGTACTTCAGCTATGATATCAAAAATAAAATCATTAGAATTCAATTTCAATATAAACATCTGCTTTCGAATCGTAGCCACCTTTTTTATTTCCCGGGATCCCGAAAAATAATCCCGGGACATCGGGAAGATTAAATAACTCTAATTCCCGAGAAATAACCCAATTTATAGCACAAAATGTATTTGTTTGTTATTAACAGTAATCGCTATGCAATAATCTCTTTATACTAAAATATGTATCACTTTCTTTGTATAACTTCGATATGCTAGTAAAATGTTTTCGTAAATTTAGTATTTTAATGAAAGTGGGCGTTAAAGTGGGCGTGTTGAAGTGTTTTCTACCAATGAATGCAACTTAGATGTTTCACTATAGTCCTTTATTATTCCAAAATCTTTATTGATAGAAAAATTAAATGAATTTGAGATAAGCCGCTATATGGAAGGTAGGCGTTAACAGTGATATAATTAGCAAATTTCATCATCATGCCTCCAAATTGGTCGGTTTTATGAGCTTTTATATTTCGTTAACAGTTGATAACGAGAATGGTGGTCGTAATAGTAGGCGTGTCGAAGTTGTTGTAGTCTTTCAATGAAAGTGGGTGTTAAAGTAGGCGTGTTGAAGTTGTTTCTTCTAATTAATGCAACTTAGATGTTTCAATATAGTCCATTATTATTCTTAAATATTTATTCATAGAGAAATTATATGAATTTAAGATAAACCGTTATATGGGAGGTAGGCGTTAAAGTGGGCGTGTCACCTAAATTTTCCGGCATAACAATGACATTGACTAGAAGGATATCTGTAGCAAATTTCATCATTGTAGCTCTAATTTTGTCGGTTTTATGAGCTTTTAAATTTCATTAACAGTGATTAACGTGAAAAGTGGGCGTAATAGTATTCGTGTCGAAATTATTTTTAATAATGAATGCGACTTAGATGTTTCAATATAGTCCTTTATTATTCTAAAATATTTATTCGTAGAGAAATTGTATGAATTTGAGATAAGATGTTATATGGGAGGTGGACGTAAAAATGGGCGTAAAAGTAGGCGTGTCACATTTATTTTCCGTTAGAACAAAGCATTTGAGCAAAAAGCCATGTGTGCAAAATTTCAGAGTTGTACATCCAACTTTGTTGGTTTTATGACGTTTTTCTTTTTAAATATACCGAAAAATACACTGTGCGATATAAATTTTCGTACATTTTGATCTATAACTCCTTTCCTAATTAATGCATGGATTTAGGCAATTTTCGGCGAAAAATATTGTTTTTACTCAGGAAATATATATTCGAAGTTTTATGACTCTACGTTAATGCGTTTGGACACAGTTCCATTTTATTCGATGTTCGAAGGACATGGTTTTTTCGACCTACTCTTGCTTTACGAGCTATAACTCTCTTCCTAATATTCTGATTTAGCCCATTTTCAAAACAAACCTTGTCTATAAGAAAGATTCTGGCAAAATTTGAGCCCCCTAGCTTTTTCGGTGCGACTTCTATCGTGTGTTAAACAGACGGACATACGGACGGACATAGCTAGATCGTCATCAAATCAAACTCTGATTCAGAATATATATACTTTATATATTCAAGCAAATTCGCGGAAATATTTAATAAATATACTTTTTGTGTTTAGTTAGTCGGTTTTTCAGGTGCCCCGATGGATTAGTCAGTAGTGTGCTGGTCTGCTTGTTTGGGGGTTGCGCGTTCGATTCCCGCCAGAGACTCTGGACTTGCTTCTATTCTTTCTTTTATATTCAGGTATCACAAAGAGATCAATATAATGGACCCAAGTGAGCTGCACAACAGCTGCCTGTTCTACCTAACCTAGTCGGTTTTTCAAGAGTTTCAAGTGTCCAAAACTTACATTTACTTGTGAAAAAAATATAATTCATCCAACGTCACCATGGCCATGTCTAACGTCCATGTTGGCTTAGAGATGATCGTAGTATCTCCTTATTTTGTTAAGAAAGTTCTAAACTTTTAAACAAAGCTTTATTGGAACCATACACTTTAAGGTTTTTGTTTGGGAGCATGGGAATGATTTCCATAATAATTTTTAGCCGCAGTTGGCTTGCATTAGCAACAAATTTTGTAATCTGCGACCTTACTTTAACATCATTCTTTGTATACCTAATAGACAGCGCTTCCAATAAATGTTCTGTGGGAAAATCATTGATGAAATTAGACAGTTTGCTTTTTCTTGAACAGTCTTCTGTTCTTTTTTTCTGACCTCTTGGTTAATCTTCTGTCAATGCAATGTATCCATGATGGTATCATTATTAAGCCAGTCCTGGTTTTTAAAGTTGAATCCCTCAGTCGTACGGATTGCTTTTATCCATTTTGAGTTAAGACTGACATACATTATGAAAATTTTATTTTTTATACTTTTGCTTCTCTGCATATTGCCGTATAAACTATTCGGTTCTTCGAAGACAGCTTCCATTAGTTCTTAAACAGGTAAAATAATTTAACGTTGTTTAAGGTCATGTTTGAAGTGTCTTTAAATTATTTATCTTGACGACTTTCAGTCGTAGACTAATCCCAGGAATATGATTGTTTTCAAATCTATAGTCTTTTTAACCTATTACCTGCATACATAGGTAGAGTTATGTAATTTTGAAATCATGTACGTTTCCGAATAAGATTTGTACCTACCTGTTTTGGATGTTTGGACTATTTGTAATCCAACGAAATTTCTATATTAGGTGCTTACTAGGGTGATCCAACGGTTATTATTCGACCGGTTTTAACCGGTCAAAGCCGAATACTTTAAATTGCCCATTTTTTTAAAATAGAATGAACCGGTTATTTTGGAACAAATAAATAAAATAATAAATAGATCCTTAAAAAAAATCAAAAACAATGACGATCCGTTATCTACTTTTTGAGATACTCTATCTTAAAGCAGACCAAATTACCTTGAAGGATGGTTTTTTTGATCACTAAAAAATTGGTCAACTTTGAAGACCTATTTCTTCTGAACCACAAATCTGATTCTAATAAGAGCAGTTTATTTAAAATCGTTGTTCAATTTTCTATAAAATAGGTTCATTCAGTATTTTTTAGGGGCATATAAAATTTTTGATTTTTGCAACCTCAATTGTTTACAGGCGACACTGTGCATTGTCTATAGAAGTATTTTGCCTTAAATCCTATCCCACTGATAAAATATAAATAAATGTTTAAATGTTTTGATATTTTTACTCAATCACCCAAAAAATTACTAAACGGATTTAAATGAAATTAGCCGCACAAATATATAATAACTTGAATTATTACATAAATAGGCTACCTATCGTGCCGATAACTACGCAGACGAGGTCGCGAGCACAGGCTAGTTACAAATAATCATAAAATGTGAGGTGGAAAAATAGTATGATTACAGAGAAACCAAACTATGATTTTTTTTTAAATTATTAGTTTTTAAACATTCTTTTTGTTGAATAGATTTTTACAAATATATACAAAAAGGTTGAAAAAAGATATATAAAAATAAGCTATAAAATTGTTAGCAAATATTTATATTTCAAATTGTAATTAGAAAGGTGAGTACATTTAATACTACTCGGAGCAAAAAACAACAATTTGAGCAAAAAAAAAGACAGCAAATATTGTCCATTCTCTTTGTAGTCTTAATATAATTGATTATTGCATGATACTTAATTTAAACATTGTAATGATAACTTATAACCATTAAATATTTTAACTACAATCATACAATTCAATCAAAGTATGTTGTTCTTAGAATATGATTACCACAACCATGTTTTTTCAAACTGCGGTCACTCAACGCTCCATTTTTACAAGCCCTAAACTGTTAGTTGTCGAATTGATTTTTAAGGGTGCATAAATATTAATGCACAAATGGTGACAAATTCAAATATTTCTTTAATTTTGGGACACCCTTTATACACAATATTTTTCTACAGACTATTTCACAGCTACGCACTTGAAAAGGGTTTTTTAAGATTCATTCTCGCGTTGACTCTTCAAGAGTACGGACGTGTTCGCTGCGCGAGTGATATACATAGTGAAATTTGTAATAAGTTGCAAAATTTGTAATAGGTAAAAAAAAAAAAAAAAAAAAAAAAAAAAAAAAAATTTTTTATTTGTGAATGAGTGAAAACTCCAAAAATGTAACTGAGCACAGCGGTCGAAATGCTCATATTGTATTAAGCTCCGACAGTGCCTGTTTTGAAAACATTAGAGATCCGGAATTTAATAGAAATTATTTAACCGTGAAACCTAAAATTACTCCAGCTATAAAATTAAGTGCTAGTGCGCCAAACTTAAATAAGTGTATTGAGCAAGGTGGAAACTTAGCTAAATCTGACTTGAATATACCATTAAGAAGTTCGGAACGTTTGTCCTCATCCCGGTGTTCGCTGTCCAGTGCTGGAGAAGTGACAACTGCTGCAAAAGCCACGCCAAGTCCAAAAAGCATAATAGTTGCAGTAGAAAAACCCAAAACACAGGTAGGAATGGACCGTTACATTACAGTTTTGAAAAGAGGCAGAAGCCCAAAATCTGCGGAAATCGCATCAGCTGCAAAAATTACAAAAGACAGTGAAAAACCCAGATCCCAAAATCGTTTTGCTATACTCCAAGAAGAAATTGACGCCCCAAATGCATTGCACAAATCTATTAAGCCGCCTCCAATTTATTTAAGAGAAAAGAACTCAAATAATCTAGTTAAGATGTTAATTTCTTTGATTGGAGAAAACTCTTTTTATGTGACGCCATTGAAACGTGGGAACATCAGCGAGACAAAAATTCAAGTTAATTGTGAAGGCGATTATCGCAAAACAGTTTCCGAGCTGGAGAGGCATAAAAAGAACTTTTATACTTACCAACTTAAAAGTGCAAAAGGCCTCCAAGTCGTTATCAAGGGTATCGATTCTGATGTTGATCCTCAGGAGTTAAAACTGTGTTTAATCAACAAGGGCTTTAATGTCAAAGCGGTATCCAACATTAGGAACAGGGAAAGGATCCCACAACCACTTTTCCGAGTGGAATTGGAGCCTAATGACATGAAGCTAAAGAAAAGTGAAACGCACCCCATTTACGAACTAAAATACATCATGCACCGTAGAGTTACTGTGGAAGAGCCACATAAACGAACTGGTCCGGTACAGTGCTTAAACTGCCAAGAATATGGTCATACCAAAACTTACTGTAAATTGCCTACTGTTTGTGTTGTGTGTGGAGATTTGCATGAGACATCTAAGTGCAACAAAGCCAGGAACGACCCTAAGGTTAAAAAATGCAGCAATTGCGGTGGTAATCATACTGCCAACTATAGAGGATGCCCTGTTTTTGAGGTCGTCAAACGTTCTTTGACCAACAAAAGTGTTTCTGTTGCTGGACAGTCACAAAAACCACCTATTACAAATATACCCGTCTTGACACACGCAGCCTCAAATCAAATGTCATATGCCTCTATTCTTAAAACTAACCAACCGACAATGCAAAAAGAGATGCCGACCACTGAACAATCAAGTTCCATTTTTAGTCGACTAGAAGGTATGTTGGAGAAGCTGATCAATTCAATGAATCTTTTTATGACGAATACGACCAGCATGATGCAGGAGATGCAAAAAATGCAGTCCACGCTACTGCAGGCTATACTAAATAGGCCATGAACTGTCTAAAAATATGTTTCTGGAACGCAAACGGCATACGCCAACATAAAAACGAACTTGAGTGTTTCCTTGTGAACAACAAAATTGATATAATGCTGATCTCCGAGACTCACATGACATCAAGAAGTACTTTCAAAATAAATGGATACACTTTTTACGACACCAAGGACCCCAGAGATAGATCTTGTGGTGGGTCAGCAATCTTGATCAAATCCAGAATAAAACACCATTTATTGGCTGGTCTTTCTGAAAGTCATCTACAGGCAACAAACATCTGTGTAGTTGACTTTGGCCAAAATCTAATAATATCGTCAGTGTATTCTCCTCCAAGGTTAGCAATAACGAAAAGTCAATATATAGAGTTTTATAAGTCACTCGGTGCTCGGTTCATAGCAGCTGGCGATTACAACGCAAAGCATACTTTTTGGGGTTCACGACTTATTAGTCCCAGAGGCCGCAATTTATATGATTCCATTTCTGAATTGAGACTTAACGTTATTTCAACCGGACAGCCTACTTATTGGCCTACTGATGCTCGTAAAGTCCCTGACCTTATTGATTTCGGCGTTATGAAAGGAATAAACTCTGAACTTATTGAGGCGGAAGCATCGCTGGAGCTTTCGTCGGATCACTCACCAACCATTGTCACTATCTGCAATCCTCACCAAAGGTTAACGGAGAAACTATTTTCCACACGAGTTAATTGGTTAAAATATAAAAAGTACATCAGCACACATTGTACAGAAAATTTGCTTCTAAGAACTACAGCAGACATCGACTCATGTATTGGCAACCTCAAAGAGCAAATGAAAAATGCCGCGGAACTTGCTTCCTATACTTTTCGTCAGCCCAGGTACACTCGTATTTATTCTTCAGATGTACAAGAACTTTTGTCTGAAAAGAGAAGAGTCAGAAGAGAATGGCAGCAACACAGATCGCCCCAACTTAAAATTACTTTAAGAGAATGTACAAAAAAGCTTAGGAAACTGCTAGAATCACAAAGAGAAGCTTCTCTTAATAATTATCTGAAAGGTCTAGATGCAACTACTCAGTCCAATTATTCGTTATGGCGCGCAGCTAGTAAACTCAGGGGACCCGTGACCTCAAAACCCCCACTTCGCAATTTAAATGGCAGTTGGGCGAGAAATGACGAAGAAAAATGTAACCTTTTCGCAAGTCATTTAAAGAATGTATTCACTCCCAATGTAAGTACTGACATCAGTGAACTACCACCTGTTGTTGAAAGACCACCTGTAGAAATAAAATTTCAATACGTAGAGGTTGTTAAGGCTATTGACAACTTAAATATCAGAAAAGCTCCTGGCATTGACAAAATCAGTAATAAAATGCTTTTGCAGTTGCCTCGCACCGCAAAAAGAATTATTCTCTTTCTTTTTAACGCTATCGTTCGCCTTGATTACTACCCGTCAGAATGGAAAGTTGCATTGGTCAAGATGATCCCTAAGCCGGGTAAAGATCCCTCAAAAGTTGAGTCGTATAGGCCAATTAGTCTATTGCCAACAATGTCAAAATTGTTCGAAAAGATGATAATAGCGAAATTGATACCGATATTGAATGTTAACAACTGCATTCCAGATCACCAGTTTGGCTTCAGAAAACAACATAGTACTATCGAACAAACTCACCGACTGGTACAAGTTATAAGAAAAGCCTTTGAAGAAAAGAAGTACTGTTCGGGTCTATTTATTGATGTTTCTCAAGCCTTCGACAAAGTTTGGCATGAAGGCCTCTTACATAAATTGAAGCATAACTTCCCAGTTAATGTTCTCAATCTTCTACAAACATACACTATCGGTCGCCAGTTTCTTATAAAAGAAGGAGACGTTGTTAGCTGCCCCCAACCAATCCTGGCTGGAGTACCGCAGGGGAGTATTTTAGGTCCAATGTTATATTTAATATATTCAGCAGACATGCCAACAAGCAGTTTAACCCATACTTCAACATTCGCTGACGACACGGCTTTTCTCAGCACTCATAAAGATCCAAAAGATGCCTCAAGCCAACTACAGCACCATATAACCGATGTTGAGAAGTGGGCTAAAAAATGGGGAATAAAAATAAATGAACTTAAATGTTCACATATAACATTCACTTTACGTCGGGAATCTTGTCCCCCCATTTTTATTAATAACCAGGTGGTGCCACAACACTCTCACGTTAAATACCTAGGTATTCACTTGGATCGCCGTCTCACATGGAAAAATCATATAGATGCAAAGTTGACCCAATTGAAATTAAGGACTGCTCAAATACATTGGCTTATAGGTCGAAATTCGATATTAAGGCTCGATTGCAAACTTTTGCTCTACAACTCAATTTTGAAGCCAATTTGGTGTTACGGTATTCAATTATGGGGAACTGCATCCTCCTCCAACATAGAAAAAATTCAACGACGTCAAAATAAAATACTACGAATGATAACCGTTGCCCCTTGGTACATAAAAAACAGCAATTTACATAAAGATCTTGATGTTCCGTTGATAAAAAGCGAAATCACTAGACACGTTGGCCGCTACTTAAAAAAGCTGGAAACTCATCCCAACCCACTTGGCCGAAACATCTTACAATATCGCGGACATGTTCGTTTGAGAAGAAGGGACACCATCTCTCTTAGATGAACTAAATAATCGCAATCTCTACAATTTATTTTAATTTCGAAAACCAGATTTAGTCTGGCATTGGCTGGACTTTCATCTACTAATTATAGATTTAAGATTTGATTACTTATTGTTAGTTCATAAACATATATGAAGATACAATAAATATTAGTTTGAAAAAAAAAAAAAAAAAAAAAAAAAAAAAGATTCAGCACAGCACATTATACCTTTTATCTTGCAGACATAGATAGAAGAAAATGTTTGTTTAACATGCGTATGTATGCACAGACGTACTGCCATACATATCGATGGTCACAGGTAGGAAGGCTCTAACAAAAATTGCATGCTTTAGTATCAAAAACGACAGTTTTACAAGCAATTTTACAAAGGAAATAACATTATGATAATAAAATTTCTATTACGTTTTTGCCTTCTGCTGTAAAGTTACAATTATTTTAGTTAAGACCTTTCTACCTGTGAGCAACGATATGTAGATATATAGTTATTGTATTTCAATTAAGATGAATTTTACCAAAATATGAAGGGCTTAAGTAAAATTTGGCAAAGTTTCAACAACATTATTGAATATTCTTTAAACTAATTTTGGGATGACAGATAACAATATCTTATATCTATTGAATTTTATAACTAAAACGAAGTTTCTTTATTAGTTTAGTTTTTAAACAGACATTAGATTTCACAACAACACTATTTAAAATTTGAATTTCTAAAGATAAACTTTGAAAGTTTTTATACTAATTTGTTATTGCTTTGAAATTTTTAAGTATTAAAGTTGATATGTTGGCATAAAGGACATTTTCTCAAACAAATTTTTTTTTTCCTTTTTAATTCACAATCGGAGAGAATATTTTTGCTTAAAATGCTGAAATATATGGGAGAAAAGAGAGAATTTTTGTTAATCTAAGGAGTTTACCAGCTGACAGATTACCACTACCTGATAAGAAAATATGCTTTACATTAAATATATCCGAAGCATTTGTATTTCGGCTTTTGTTTTCTTAGTCAGTTTTAAACCGATTAATAACCTTTTTTCAAAAATAATTTTTAGGGCAATTTTAAAGCAATTTTTTAGAGGATGTTTTATGTCAAGGTCAATTCATATATCAGGGTTGGAAAAGCTGTTATGATATGTTTAATATAAAAAAAATGGAATAAAAAAGGATAAACTTATATTTGTAAAACACATTATAAATTGTGCAAAAGCAATAAATATACATGAATTTGGTACATTTATTATCAAAAAAAGTACACCCAAGTTAATAATTGTTTCATACCGAAAGCAAAATCTCATTTTCCATCCCATCATTAATAAAGGGTCCGCCATCTAACGTTTTTTTCAACTAGTGCTTATTTCGTGAATGGTAACACTTCGCTCATATCTGATTTGACATATAATTAGTTTTATCCTTCCGCTGAACGAATATGGTTGTGTAAACGCTTGAACAACGCTGGGAAATATTGCGACATTACTTTGGCCGATTTGTCCAGAGGCATAATTGGGCCATTTTTCTTCGAAAATGATCAAGGAGTGGCCGTAGTCAATGGCGATCATTATCGGGCCATATTGAAAGAATTTTTGTTCACAAAATTGAAGAGGAGGATATTGGCAACATTTGGTTTCAACAAGACAGCGCTACGTGCCACACAGCCGAAGCTACACTTTTTTATATCATTTAAAAAAAAAAAATATTTGGCGTACCCTTTAGGAGCTTGATTAACTTGACATATTGAACAAAAAAAATATATTTTTTCAAGTAATTTTTGCCTATAACTTTACAGATCAATTCTTTTACAAATAGCTCAAGAGAGAAAAAACGCCATATGTGCCCGTGCTGCATTTTGTTTATTTGTATTTAAAAAAAAATTAACAATCTTACATAAAAATTATATAATGAAGTGGGTAAAAAATCCTCTAAAAAAAAGGATTATTTTTTAATCGCACAAGTTCTCCACAACACGTATTGTCAGTTGGTCGGTTTCAATTCAGTACATTTTTTTGTATTTAATTTTTTCACTAAACTTTGTTAAGTTGCTTGTTCATTATTGCAAAAGTAAAAATTCAACACAATAAGAAACTAACACATATTTACAAGAAAAGTAATGAGAGGCAGCAATCACTTACTTACTTACTTACTTTCATTATTTAATTTAAGGAAGGAAGTGCAAAATATAACAGACAAAAACAAAATATTTTTTTTTTAATTTTTTGGAGAAACAAAATATTTATTCAAACTTCACTCAAAATGTTCATTCAGTTTAATTGTGTGTTATGATTAAATTTGCTTAATATGGCCAAACTATTTTGGGCGTAAAAATTTTTTCAATAATTTCTTTAGACTATTAATACTTGTTATGTATTTTGCTTTTTCATTTACACAATAATTTTTTAACACATGACTGACTAAATATCTATTTGTTATCATTTCCCCATACGCCTAAATTCAGATCACACCTTTACAAAATAATAATAAAAATACTTCAAAATAAATTATTCAAGCTTAACAATTAATAATGTGTCTAGTTATTCGTACTTATAAGAGTGAGTGTAAGAGATTTGTTTAAAATATTTCCACGAGAGTCGGATAATAATTACTGATTAATTTATTTTATTGTTAAATTCATAACCCGCCATTGTATTTGGTATCGCCTATTTAAATACAGTTAAAGGGAACAGTTTACTTGTGAATGCAATTTCTGTTGTATCGGTTGTATTTTGTATTGCTAAACGTCAAGCTTTTAAACTATCAGATATGGGAAAGTTGATCAATTTTTTTTTTATATATTTTTGAATAATTTTTTAGCAGAGACTATTTCCCATCCCTGTATGAAAACACCTTATTAATGGATTTTTATATCCGAGGATAGAGCTACTTATAATGTCATGTTTCTAATGCTATGTCACTTTGATATGGGGACGAGTTATTTTTAATCTGTGTAATTTTCTAATTAATTAAGTTTTACTGATTTGTCTGTCTATATTTACATTTGTGACAAAACGCAAACTACTTTTATTTCATTGAAATCAAAAATTGAATAAATAATATTTAATTTATTGTATTAAAAATTTTTATATTGCTGTTTACAGTAAACCATCGTTTAAGTCAATCGTTAATTTCTTCATACATTTGGTAATTGTAACAAAACCCAGACATATTAGAAATATTCTTCCATCTTATGTGAACGCATTCTGTAAACAGCAAATTAATATATTTGTGGTATTTTTTTTTGCTGTCACTCACTCAGTTCCAACTGCTGTAGGCCATTTGATCATTGGTATACATAGAGGTGTGTGTGTGTGTGTATAAAATAATGTGTGCCTTGAACTTGTGAATGTAAGTATTTTTGTGTAAGAATTTGTTTACCCAGTTAGAAAAAAAAAAAAAAGATATTTTTTAAACAAATATAAACAAATTTAAAGCAATTTACAAAAATAATTGCGCAAAATATAAAAAAAAAGTTGTGTAACATGTGGTTTATATGTTTCTTTTTTTACAACAATTTTGTTTCATTTCTTACTAGAAAGAAGGTATTTTCTCATGACTACTACCTTACTTAAAGGGACTGACTCGAATTTTAATACTTTATATCAAGACAATAAAATGTATCTTTTTCTGTATTAATTACCAATCTTTGTAGTATTTATTATACCCTTCACATTGAGTGTAAGGGCATATATAGGTTTGACATTCCGTGTGAAATTTCTAGGATTTTCATTTCCGACCTCGTAAAGTATATATTTTCTGAAAGCTTATGAATATGGGAGTCAATCAAGCACTGTCCGTCTGTCCGTGTGAATGTTCAACAATCAACTTTTTGAAGTCCCCAGACATTTTTAAGACCCGTGTAAGGTACAAAAATATCAGAAATATAATCAGAAAAATAGCTTTATAAACAACTGAGCTATGAAAAAAACCTAGACCACCTCATCTTTTAACACCAATACAAACTGGATGAACGTAGGTTCGAATCCCAGTTAAGAAAAAAAAAATGTATTTATTATTTTTTTTTATTTTTTTAATTTTTTAATATTCTTGTTTTTTTTTATTTATTATTAACTCAATTTATTATTTTACAATGGGATGTTTTTATGCGGATAAAGTAATTATAAAGATTATGAAATACATATGTATGGTGATACAAAAAAATTGTTATTGCACGATTACACGATGTGAAGGGTACATAAGATTCGTCACGGCCGAAAGTTGCACTCTTACTTGTTTTTATTTTTATAAATAAACCTAACTCAGAGCGGCAGCCGTTGCTTTACTGTGCTAACTTTGAGGTGCCATACCTAAAAAAATCGGTAACTTTACGTCTAGACGGGCCATCGATTTGTTTAGACTAGAACAAAACATCGGCAGAGCAACTATCAAAAATTTTTTCATGTTTTTTGATATCGAGAAAACGTATAAAGTGTATATTGTTGCTATTTTTATGTATCGTCTCTTTCTTTAATATTCAAAATGCCTTTTAATGTCAGACATCGTTGTTCGAACAAGAACAAAACATCGACAACAGCGGTCCACACCAGGCAAATTCAAGTGCGCACCAAAAATTTTCGTTGTTCGAACAAATCGATGGCTGGTGTGGACCGTACATAACGCTGTGACAGCAATTAGACAGAGTTTTTAAAAAAAGGTAACAATCCATGACAAATTTTGAAAACATTTATTAAGTGTATTCACAACAAGTCATAAGGACACATATGACAATGACATCACAATGCCATAAATAAAAAAAGTTAAGTGATTGAATAGAATTGTGTTGTTTATTAAAAAATGTGTACCTTCTTCTTATGTCGCTTTTACAACTGGGAGTCGGTTAAAACCTGAAGCAAAATGAAATGGCAGCTATTTCAATGGAATGCCTATTTCTGCATTGCCCATAGGTTGGTTCTTCCTTGCATGTCCCAAGAGATAGAGTGTCATTCACAATTCAACAAGCGTGTCCGAGCTAGCGTATTCGTTGTAGTTTGATGCGCTTGACTATATCTACGTCGGCGTAAAGCTTATAAAATTTCATGGTTCATTCCAATTCGGAATCCATCTTTAAAGCGTTTAGAGCTATAGAAGTTCACTCACAGTTGTGATAAATGGACACTTTTTAGACACCATTTTACACGTAAAAAAACTAATGAGACGAAATTCTAGACTATGATTAATTAATTGTAATTTTTTTAACAAATTCTTAATACATTGCAGCAAGACAGGTATTGTATACTGTCTGCACTGGTCAGGAGACTAGTATCTTTAAAATTATTTTTAATTAATTCAAAATTTACCAAAAGCAACAACAATACACTAAAAAATAAATGTACAATACTTTTAATATTATGAAAATACGACCTTGCAAATTCACCAATAGTAACTTGTGATTTCGTAAAATTTGCTTCTTTTTTTAAAACATAAAACATAATTATTTTTATATACAGTTATAGAGTTGCAATATAAATAAATAGAAAAATTTAAAATTTAAATAAACAAAAATAAAAACTTAAGTCCAGGTAAATGTTAAATTTGTAATGTTGTAAAAATTCTTTGTTTATTTACTATTCCCTTGAAAAAGGCAAAAAAAAAATTGACGAAATGTCGGGATAAATGTAATAAAATTGATTTTTATTTACATGAATAAATTTAGGCTGGACTAGCTTATATTTTAGGAAATAGTTTTTGATAAAGATTTTAATACTAGTCAAACCTTCATAACAAAAAATTTTTAGCTACGTTTGCTGGGTTTTATATTCAAAATCATATTTTTTTTATATTTTCTTTTTTCAATATTAATTTGCTCATTATCAATTTGTTTTTGTTTCACCAAATTTGGTTAATTATATGCATAATATTTGTAATGATATTCAAATCAACATTTTGTTTTAATCTTAAACCTTTAACGGCGGCAAAAAAAAAGAAAAAGTAAGAAGTCTATAAAAAATACTGTGGGCTATTCAGTTGCTAAATCAATCCAATAGTAACATGATTTATACTGTCAATATTTTCATTTCTTGCTAAAAGCTAAATTGTATTTAAACAAGTAAGAGCACTATATTCGGCTGTGCCGAATCTTTTATACCCACCACCAATTTTGTGTGTATTTAAGGCACAATATTTATTATTTTGTTAATCGCTATGGAATAATCTCTTTATAATAAAATATGTATCCTTTCTTTGTAGAGGGTGGTTAAATTTTAAGGGCCCATGTTGAAGGTGAACTACACTTAGTCTTTAAATTTGTTTTTTGCATTTCAATTGACATTTCTCAATCTCAAACTTACTCAATTTGATCCGTGGAAAGATACGCAAATGAGCAACGCTTTAAAGTTATTCAGGTTTTTTATAAAAATGGGCGTTCAAATCAAAATGCATTTTGTGCACTTCGTAATTCTTTTGATCAACATAATCGTTCAAATTCGTCCACAATCAGGAGAATTGTAAAAAATATTTAAATTTCTGCAAAACAGGTCTGTATAAAGTGTTAGAAAATCTGTGAATGCCTTCTTAGTTCGTTGAATGGAAACCATTGCTGGTTTTTGCGATAGTGTGGCAAAAGAGCAGTCAACCTCGACTCATCATCATGCCCAACAATTGAGCATCAACATTGTCATTGAAAATTTGGACCATCAGATAGAGGAGTGGCGCCAAGGATGAGGGGGCCATTTGGCCGATATTTTGTTAAATACATAATTGAACCATACAAATATCATTATAAAAATAAATGATAATAATTTCTTAAATAATTTGTGTTTTATTTAAAATCAACATCGGCCCTTAAAATTTAACCACCCTTAATAACTTCGATATGATAGTAAAATGTTTTCGTAAATTTAGTCTTTTAGTGAAAGTGGGCGTTAAAGTGGGTGTGTCAATAAAGTTTCTGCTAATAAATACAACTTAGATATTTCAATATAGTCCTTTATTTTCCCAAAAACTTTGTCAATAGAGAAATTACATGAATTTAAGATAAACCGTTATATGGGAGGTGGGCGTTAAAGTGAGAGTGTCACCTTAACTTTTTGGCACAACAATTACATTGATTAGAAGGAAAAACGTAGCAAATTTTATCATCATACCTCTAATTTTGGCGGTTTTATGAGCTTTTAAATTTCATTAATGGTAGATAAAGTGAAAAGTGGGCGTTATAGTAGGCGTGTCAAAGTTGTTTTTTCGAATGAGTACAACTTAGGTGTTTCAATATAGCCCTTTGTTATTCCAAAATCTTTATTAATAGAGAAATTATATGAATTTTAGGTAAAACGTTATATGAGAGATGGGCGTATAAGTGGGCGTGGCACCTTAATTTTCTGGCACAGTAATGAAATTGCCTAGGGGGATATACGTAGCAAATTTGATCATCATACCTCTAATTTTGGCGGTTTTATGAGCTTTTAAATTTCATTAACGGTAGATAACGTGAAAAGTGGGCGTTATAGTAGGCGTGTCATATTTATTTTTTGAATGAGTACAACTTAGGTTATTCAATATAGCCCTTTATTATTCCAAAATCTTTATTAATAGAGAAGTTATATGAATTTTAGGTAAAACGTTATATGGGAGGTGGGCGTAACAGTGGGCGTGGCACCTTAATTTTCCGGTACAGTAATGAAATTGCCTAGGTGGATATACGTAGCAAATTTGATCATCATACATCTAATTTTGGCGGTTTTATGAGCTTTTAAATTTCATTAACGGTAGATAACGTGAAAAGTGGGCGTTATAGTAGGCGTGTCAAAGTTATTTCTGCGAATGAGTACAACTCAGGTGTTTCAATATAGCCCTTTGTTATTCCAAAATCTTTATTAATAGAGAAATTATATGAATTTTAGGTAAAACGTTATATGGGAGGTGGGCGTAAAAGTAGGCGTGGCAAATTGATTTTCCGTTACAAAAAAGCGTCTCTCTAAAAAGCAAAGTGTGCAAAATTTCAGAGTCGTACATCCAATTTTGTTGCTTTTATGACGTTTTTGTTTTTAAATATACCGAAAAATACACTGTGCGGTATAAATTTTCGTACATTTTAATCGATAACTCCTCTCTTAATGCATAGGTTTAAATAATTTTCGGGGAAAAATATTGTTTTTACTCAGGAAATATATATTCGGAGTTTCATGAGTCTACGTTGATGCGTTTGGTCACAATTCCATTTTATTCGAGGTTCGAAGGACACGGTTTTTTCGACCTACTCTTGCTTTACGAGCTATAACTCTCTTCGTAATATTCCGATTTAGCCCATTTTCAATACCAAACAAACCTTGTCTATAAGAAAGATTCTGGGAAAATTTGAGCCCACTAGCTTTTTTGGTGCGACTTCTATCGTGCTTTCAACAGACGGACAGACGGACGGACATAGCTAGATCGTCATCAAATCAAACCCTGATTCAGAATATATATACTTTATGGGGTCTAAAATGGATATTTCGATGTGTTACAAACGGAATGACAAAATGAATATACCCCCACCATTTTTTTGGTGGCGGGTATAAAAACAACAATACTAACGCACGTTATTTGTGTTAAGAAATTTCCTGGTCGGCTCAATAGAAATGTCTAAGCAATGTGATTAACTGTTCTACAAGGTTGGGACAACGGATTTTTACGGTTCAAAAATCTACACATGTATCGGTGTTTATCGGTAGTTTAAATCTACATATGAAACTAAGTGACTTTTGTACTTTAGGTATAGAATGTGTTTAGCAGATTTATGTATGTGAAAACAATAAGAAATATAATTTTTTAGAACATTTTAACTTTTCGTAAAAACAGAGCGTTGAGCGTTGCAATTTTGCATGTAAAACTTCAACGTTTGACGCTCAACGCTCTTGTTTAGGTTTGACTCTAAGTTCTCACAAATAAATAAAAGTTATTATACCCTTCAGCACGAGAGTCTAAAAGAGAATATATAAATTTTTCATTCCGTTTATAATTTCCACAGAATTCACCTGCGACCCAATAAAGAATGACCATATTTTGAATCCGTGTGAGTGTTGAAATCAACTTTTTTTAGGCATAACATATCCCACGGGCTCGTATATTTTATTATATTTTCAATAATGTTTTCGTGAATTTTGTTATTGGTAATCAGACATTGGGAATTATAAGTGGTTGAGATATGAGCAAAAAGCACGTATGCCTATGTATTACTAAATAAATAAAATTTTGTAACTCCCACATAAATTCTTGAAAATAATGGTTTGATCGATCAATTACAAAAACGTTGTCTTATTTACCACTTTTTTTGATCACATAATTGTTTTGTAACTGGAAATTAATGCATTGAAAACTATAAATGAAATTGTTTTTAAATTACACAATCTTATAAGTCACACTTTAGTTTAAAACCACAGATTCCCAGAATAACTTAAAATCTTTAGCAATATTAAAATATACAAGCTAACAGTATGGTATACCGTATATAGAAAGTGGAAAAATAGAAAGAAATATAGAAAGAAGAGAAGTTGACCGTTGATTCGTCAACCGTTTCTAATAATGTTGTCCTTGACGGCGTTAATTTCCCAATTGGTTCAAAGAATCATCTAGACTGCCTGGTAAAATTAAAGAAAAACTTGAAATTGTGAAAACTGTACAGTGATATATTTATAATCTCCTCCTCTTCTGCGTCGAGAGAACTTTTACTGAAGTCTTTTTAGGGTAATTCAATTCTCCTGTCATGATAACTAAATCTGTAGTGGCCAGTCAGCGTAGCTACAATGTTTCCTAGCAGCTTCCTATCAAATACCAGAAGCCGCTTCATGCGGTGACGATCCGTAATATTCTTTATCACAAATATATTAGCGAGAAGACATCAATCATGGATCTGTTGGCTTCTGATATTCATATGGAATACCTTCTAATACCTCAGGCAGCGTCTTGCCTATTATATTGCAGATACCTCAGCCTGAACTAAACTGCACTCGTCCGGCAGATTATATGATATTTGGACTTCTTCTTGTGTTTTATAGACACTGCCGCCTACTCGACTTTTCTTTGAACCGTCTGTATATACATCCAGGTCGGTTTCATCAGAGGAGAAGGTTTTTTCTGCCGCCAACGTAGAGATGACGAGCAGAAGTCTCCTGCAAAAGAAAGGAATTAAAGAACAGTAGTCAATGATAGTTGGGATGAAATCCTTGTTGTAAATAATGCTGTAATGTCCTAAAGTACCATCCGATAACAGCAAGAAGTGTTATTTCCACGTCCTTCGTCAGTTTTCTCGCCATAAAATCCACTGGCTGCTAGTTCAACATCGCAAGAAGTACCTTGGTTGACCTAATCGTACTTTGATGTTAAGATCAAGGAATAAGATTCCATCCTTTGATGGATGGGATACTCCTTCTCGTGAAAAGTAAAGGCTTTGATTTAAAGATTTACATTCAGTTAATTACACGTGCTTTATTTTCTCAGAGCGAGTTCCATAATTTTTTTAATGGCGTTTAGATTAATGCCCGACATTGCTACCACTGAATCGTCTACGAAGGTAATAGTATTAAAGCCCATAGTGTCCATCTTTCTCAGTTACACTTTTAATGGGATATTCCACAGCAATGATGATAGAACCCTGGACATTAATGTTCCCCTAATGCCCGCTCTAACAATACTAGCCTTTCCTTAAGTAAATTTTATGATTCCATGGGGCAAATCGAATCAAATCTGATGAGAGAGGCGTCAACTCCGGGTTTCTCCATGGCTCCAATGTTGGAGTACGGGGTAATATTATTGAAGACTCTCTTTATGTCTACAAGAGTTGCCAGTATGTAGTTCTTAAACTTTAGCGATATTTTTATACGATCGACTAACCATCTCGGCTAACTAATCTTGAGTGTAGGAGTGTTGGATTGGTGAAAGAAGGACTATATCGATTGTCAAACGGTAATGACATCAATCAATTTTCAATGTTTTCAGTTAGAAGGATGACAGGGTTTTTGATCTGTAAACCTTCGCCTTCGTGTGGGATGGCTTACCTTGCCTTAGGATAAATATTACATTACAAGCCGCGCTCACCGTGTTAAGAAGCCAAGGTAAGGCCAATACAAGATTACGCTGTAGGTTCGTAAGGATAATTCCTTTGGGAACCTTGACTTAAATGTTTGAAAACGTATTTTCGCCCAATTTTTGGTTATATATCCAAGGAAATGAATATTCGTTAGTATTTCTAGAGACCGAAGCCACTAGTAGACCAGGTGCTGTCAGCTCTTGGATGAAGCCAGGAATGGTAGAGGATTTCGACAGAAGTTTGCGCTAGTGTTACATCTTAAAGAGAAGCAATAAATTAAACGAAGCCATTAAAATAATTTCCGTATTAATCAAGAAAAAAAAATTTAAGAGTTTATTTTTACAGCGTACAGGGAAGCATATTGTGGTAAACTTGAAATCGATACTAACATTCTGTGAAGGACCGCTTACCTTAACCTTTTAAATCAATACATTTACTTTCTTTTATTTTCCTTTCTCACTAACTATTTATTGTTCGTTTTTATTTATATTTGTGGTTTGAAATATACTTTGCATTTTTTATGGCATTTCCAAACATTGATGTTCAAAATTAAGAAACTCATGAAATTGTACACGGGGGGAATTTATGAAACATACATATTTATGTCTATGCAAAATATATTTACATATGTATGCATGTATGTATGTATATGCATGTGTATGTAACAATGTTGCTCAACGCATGTACATATAAAACTAGAGTTAAACGTTTGAACGTGCCATTTGAGTGTTTTTTTTTCAATAATTTTTTTTCTACAACTTCTGCTTTTTTATTTATTTTTTCTACGACATCTTATTGTGTTGTTGTACAGGGTTCTTTCTTCGTTAGCTTCTTTATTGTGTCATTATTGATGCCGTTTTCTTTTCTACAAAAAGTCAAAATAAAAAAGTATATAAATGTGTATATTCATGTAGTAATATGGGTGCAGATCAGTGTTGCCAGAGAAAGCTAGAAAACAAATTAATATTTTTTACTAAAAAATATTACACTTTTTATTGTGAAGTTGTTTGTTTTTAATGTTTTATAAATTTTTTTTAAAATATAATAGAGCTTTTATAAAGAATACAATTTTACATGGCGACCAAGTTAAGTAAGGGAAAAGCCCTAAAATACAATATTTGATTTAAACGATTAATATATGAAATAAATACAGAAAAAAAATGAATGCATTTTCATAACGAAATAAATTTAGTCAATTAAAATTATGTTTGATTTTGCTCCAATCATTAATAGTTTAATTGATAAAATATTGCAAAAAATATTAATTAAAACAGTTTTAAAAAATCAATAATCTCTAACCTAGGCACAAAGAAATTTTACAGTTGAAAAATCATGATCGAACATGCAGGGAATATTGACTTTAGTCGCATCTGCAGTTTACTTCAAGCTTTGTTATATTTATTAAGAACAAAGTCTGTTTTTTAGTTAGAGTTTAAATCTGCTGATATGTCATTATTATTTAATATTAACCTCCCTATTATACATGATTTATCAAAATTTTATTAAAACTTTCCTTTAAAATCGAATCTTGACAAAAAATATTTTTTTTTAGTTTTTATTTCTCATTAAACTTTTTTTAACTGATGGAAATTTTTAAGTTTTAACGGCGTATGAAGGTGTTACCTACTCATCTGGCTGCTTGAAGCTATAATTTACTAAGCCTAAAATTATTAAATTTTAGACTGGTAATTTTTAGGGTCTCTTGGAAGAACAGATGATGGCTGTGGCTTATCCGTAAGCGAGAAAACAGATTAAGCAATAGTTTAATAACCATAAGTATTTTAGGCTGCTGTTACCCTCTCCACACAGGCAGCGATAGTATGATAACTGATGCTTTCAGAGGTGGCAGACCTACGGAATTCAAGAAATCATTTAAAAATAGAAATACTGTTACCTTTCAGCGGACGTAGTTACCTGGTAAAGTGTTCATCTTCTTTCGGACCATAAATCGGTTTCATTAGCCTTGTAACGAAAAAAAAAAAATAAAAATAAATTAAGGGTTTAGATCAGTCCCCACAAAGAGAAGCAGTTGAAAAATATGTATGTAGTAGTGTGTGTGAGAAACTTTGTAAAAAATTTTTTTTATTTATACAAAAAATTATTTTAAAATTATTATTAATAAATGGAGGGTAAAAAATTGAATTAGTACAACGAAACGGCATCACTGGTGCACATGCTTTTGTGTTCGTAGTTTCCTATGTTGTATTATTTGTATTTGAGTTACTTTTAATACGTAATAGATGATTTTCGTTAAGAAGCGTCACACCTTTTGTTCAAGTGATGTGTAACACATTCACACATTTTCCAAAAATTTAACAAAAATTGGTACATATGTTTTGTATTTATTTGTGTACCTCATCTAAGTGTGTATGTGAATGGCTGTGCGTTTGTTTGCATTGCATGTACTTATGGCTGTGTATTAATGATCAGATTTTATTAAAGTATTGAGCTGTTGATTATATATTAAAAGAAAATTTGTATGATGACAGACTGTGAATAATACTAATTATATGTAACCAAACAACTGTAAAGTCGATGACGATAAAACTAATTTTATATTTATTTATTAAAGTTTAAAGAACAATATTATATGTAGACAAATTTGAAAATAAATTCTGAAAAAAGGTTTAAAATTTGATTTTTGTTTTAATTTTTTTACATTCTACTGAAATGATATGGCTCATTTGGTTTTCGGTATTTTTTTTTAAAAAGAGGTTTTTAAATAAACAAGAATATCTGAGCCAAATTACGGCATTCGATTGTGACCAAAATTTTACTCGAACGATCGAGTTCAGTATGCTTTAGATATCGAGATTTTAATAAGAATTTTAAAATTTCGATAACGTTCAAATGCCGTAGTTTATCACTTGTATTTAAAGTTTTTTTTTTAACTAGTACTTTAAGTTCGCTGTATTTTGTATAGATTTTTATATATTAAAAAAAAACATAATTACTATTAAGGTATTCTAACATGGCTTATTGTCATAATGTTCTAAGATATAACAATTGTTTAAGAATAAAGTTGTTCTTTATCAAACAAAAATTGTCCTTAAATAAGGCTAAGTACTGTGTATGTTTATTGTGCTGTCATAATCATTCACACACTTACGCTGACCTGCTAAGAGCCAGCTAAGACTAGTCGTCAATAGCGTTTGGAAGCAGCCGCCGCCTACAGCAGTCTAAAGCACCTTTGTCCAAAACTTAAATATAAATGACGAGTATTTTCCAACAAAGCACAGCTACCACAAAAGTTGTTGGCGTTGGTCTCTGTCAATCTGCTTTCAGTTTGTATATATTTTAGCATAAAAAAACTAAAGAAATTCAAATTGATTCTTATGTTTTGGTCAACTCTATAACCTATATAATGTTAGCGTTTTCATAATTTTATAGTAAATATTTGTTTTATTAATTGCTTTGTTTGGATTATTTACTCTAATTTCTGTGGTTTTCGTGGGCAACCACGTATGTCTTAAAATCAAATTTTTCAGGAGAGCTACAAGACCGTGTTAGTGCTGCACGATTTTTAATATATATAGAAGTAACGTTGTTATGCCATTAAAATAATCGGAATGGGTCCATCTTATTTGAGAATTTTTTGAAACCAAGTAAAGGCCGTCTAAAACCAAGCAATATGGCATTATTATCTCAAAATCGCATAAAATGAACATACGCGGTTGCCCATGAAAACCATAGATTTTTTATATCTCGTATTTTACTCATAGTGAGGAATTTTGCAAGTCAATATAGAGTATACACCATATAGTACATGTATGCCACCATACTAGAGATGACATTCTCGATTTAAAAATTTGAAAATATTTATTTTAAATATCTGAATTTTCGGAAATGTTTAATATCGTGTTTTTAGTCTTTTTTTAAATACAGTAGACTCGCGGTAACGTGAACTATTAAAAACCGAGCGTGTTCACGTTTGCGAAGTTGTTCTAGTTGTCGAAGGTGTAACTCTTTTAAATTTCCAAACAAATTAGACATGTGATTGAAATCAAATTCATTTATTTTTTTGGTATTTCGGATTGTTATGTACATATGTTTTGTTAAGCAAAAATAAGTACGTTAAAAATAATTAAAAAAATGTGTTATCTTTTCTTCTTCATCTCCTAAAGAGCTAAAAATGTTCAGCAAGCATTTTGCTATTGTTTTCTTTTCAAGACGTTGCCAAGTTGAAATAGCCAATAGCGTCCATTAATAGTTAAACCAATTTTCAAAAATGGCAGCTGTCATCCATTACAATTTGAAGTAATTGTAGTCCACAGGAGATTCAAATTTTCTAAAAGAGCAAGGATTTTTTGCCATTCCAATCACAAGAAGTTTAACTTTAGAATTTTGGTAGTTTTTGTGATATTTTTCACGAAAAACTTTAGATTAGATCATGCTAAATAAGCAGCGCGTACTAAACTAAACCTTTGCAATCATTTACGGGGATACCCCTTTTTATGAAAACAATTTGGATAACCGACAAATTTGTTCACGTTATAAGGCTTTCTCACTGTGTTCACGCTACAGAGTAGTCAGTGTAAAAAAAATTATGTTCATCTTATCCGGTGTTCACGAAAGGCAGTGTTTTTGTTACAGCGAGTCTACTGTAACTAAGTGCTTTTTTAACCGAAAAAATAAGTTTAAAAATTATGTTGATATAGGCCTTCAGCTTAGCCAAGAAATTGATAATTTTTTTATATTCTTCACCAGTGGTGTCAAGGGTATATATTAAAGAGCTGCGCAAAACATTCAAAATGTTATATATTATATTTCATACTACTACTACCAATCTATTTATTTTAGTGTAAATATAAATAACAGAACATTACTTTCACTAAAGCAAATCAATCATCACTTGAAAAGTTTTTATCTACTTCTTTGTTAGTGTATGTGCTCACAAAGAAAGTAGAATTTCAATTTCAAATGCAACAATAAAAAACTTCAAGTATAAAAGAATACATAATAAAATTAAAAAATATTCGGCAGCACTGTTACTAAACAATTGCATTTAGGGCAGTTTAAAAAGAAACAATTTCTTTGCAGTTTCTACAATATTCAGTTTCGACCCCATAGAGTATATATTATCTGAAAAGTTAACAATATGGGAGTTGGTCTGCCCATGTGTTGAAATCAACTTTAACAAGTAAGAGTACTATTTTCGGCTGTGCCGAATTTTTTATACCCACCACCAATTTGATTAATCGCTATGGAATAATCTCTTTATACTAAAATATATATTACTTTCTTTGTATAACTTCCATATCCTACTGAAATATTTTCGTTAATTTAGTCTTTCAATGAAAGAGGGTGTTGAAGTAGGCGTGTCAATATAGTTTCTGCTAATAAATACAACTGAGATATTTCAATATAGTCCTTTATTCCTCCAAAAACTTATATAAATTTAAAAGAAACCGTTATATGGGAGGTAGTCGTTAAAGTGGGCGTGTCACCTAAATTTTCTGGCATAATAATGACATGGACTAGAGGAACATCAGTAGCAAATTTTATCATCATACCTCTAATTTTGTCGGTTTTCTGAGCTTTTAAATTTTATAGTAGTCGAAATTGTATCTGCTAATGAATACAACTTAGATATTTCAATATAGTCCCTAATTATTCCAAAATCTTTATTCTTAGAGAAATTACATGAATTTGAGAAAAGCGTTCTATAGAATGTTGGCGTAAAAGTGGGCGTTTGACATTTATTTCCGTCAGTGCAAAGCCTTTCACCAAAAAGCAAAATTTTGCATAATTTCAAAATCATACATCTAATTTTGTCAGTTTTATTAGGTTTTAAATTTTAAATATACCGAAAAATACACTGTGCGGTATACATTTTCGTACATTTTGATCTATATCTCCTTTCCTGAAGTATAGATTTAAGCAATTTTCAGAGAAAAATATTTTTTTTTTACTCAGGAAATATATTGTTGAAATTCGAATTACTCTTGCATTTCGAGCTATAACCCTCTTCCTAATATTCCGATTTAGCCCATTTTCAATACCAAACAAACCTTATATATAAGAAATATTTTGGCAAAATTTGATCCTCCCAGCTTTTTCGGTCCGACCTCTATCGTGCTTTAAACAGACGGATGGAGAAAGCTAGATTGTCATAAAATGAGATTCCGACTCAGAAAATATATACTTTATGGGGTCTTAAATGGATATTTCGATGTGTTATAAGCGGAATGACAAAATGAATATACCCTCGTCTTTTTTTTGTGGCGAATATAAAAAGACCCTACATGTGGAACAGATCTGTAAATGGCATCAATCGCCTGGAGATATTCGGGAATAAATGGCATTTGAAATCTAGCACAATCGCCATACAACTTTTTTCAGCCCTAGAATCATTTATAAACACTTTTGATACTATTCGTAGATATGAATGGCTCTTGGGTGATCGTTAAAAATTTTTGAAAAAATCGGTCACAAATCGGCAAAAAATATTTGAAAAAATATATATTTTTTTAAATGTATCAATATATTGGACATAAAAGTGACGCCAAATTGCCACGAAATGCAGGAAAGGAAAATAAGATCTTGGTTTCGATATTAAACAATTAACTTAAGCGTACTTTTTGATAATAAATGCATCAGATTTATAAACATATATTCTTTTTCGAATCAAATTTTAATAAATTAAACATATAATAACAACCATCCATCCCTGATATACTAATTGGACTTGACAGAAAACATCTCCTAAAAAGTTGCTTTGACCTACAGACCTACAGACGGCTAGATCGTCTTTGAAGTGAATAAACACTTTGAATTTACACATTTTATAGAATCTTTACTGAGTTTTCCAATGTGTTACAAACGGACTGACAAAATTAGTTTGTTTTTTGAACATGTTATCTAATAATTTAATAATTTCATATGTTTTTGTTTGAAATAAAAATAAGTAGATTAACATATGTTGAAGTGAAATAAAATCCACATGTCGCAGCAAAAAAACTTGTACATTTACTGTACACACACTCATTCATTCATTCATTCATGTTTAAGCCATAATATTTTTGTTATTTTTTTACCAGTGACATATTTACACACTAACACGCTAGCTCACTTAAATGCATTTAAGTTTTTCATTGAAAAAAGAAAACATCGCAAATGAGGGGAACACAACACAATAACTTTAATAAACGGCACACGATAAACAAACTTAAGGTTACAAGGAAAATATTTATATGGAATCCACATTAACATGGGGAACTGGTTTGAACATCACTACGAAAAATAGACGCACAGTGCGATAAGAAAACTTTTGAAATCAAACACAACACAACCTAGTAGAGTGTTGCCGCGTGCGCTGTAATTATATTAATAAGAAAAAAAAATTAATAAATTTATCCAAAAAGGCAAGATTAATAATAAACGAGATTTTTTTTGTTTTTAATATTTGAGCAATAAAATTTAATCGAAAGATTTTTAAATGCTTTCTTTTCAATGTTGGAAATGTTCGTGGTCTGTGTTGAACAATTGTTTTTCGCAAATCTCTAGCAGGGTGTTCTGTTCGTAGCATGCGTTCTGCTAGATGTTTTGTAACCTCAAAGACAGTATGAGTATCTTCAGCATGTGCTGTCTATGCAGATGTAATCTATAGTTTTTAGAAGAAAGAAATATCATAGCGGTATAGAGAAAAATAAAAAACATCCAATTGGAACGCAAATACGTACACCTTAAAAAGCTCTAGAAACAAATGGTTAATTCAAAATTATTGTCACTTTATTTGTTTTTTTTTTACTATTTTCGAAATAAAAAATGTCCAGTAAAAATATGTTTTACAAGTATGTATTAGCTTAGAAACTATGTACAAAAAATGGTTGATTCCATTAAAAATCAAATAATATTTTATTTGATAATTGGTAATAACAAAAAAAAAAAAACAATAAAAAAAAAATTTTAGAAACCGAGGAATTTTCATAAAGGATACTTATCGCGGCAAAAAACACAACAATTAAAAAGCACATGTATTTTGTTTTTGTATATAGGCATGTATATGTCACACAATTTTTTTAATTTCTTCTTTAATTTTTAAAAAAACTTTAAAGCTAAAAATTTGTATTTTTTAAAACGTTTTGAACCAACTGAAACTGTGAATTATTTATTGTAGAATCAAAAAAAAGCAAGTTTAACAGATACAGACAAATTAAAAAAAAAAGTTGGTAACGCTGATTAATTGTATAAAAGAAAAACAGTCAGCTGAATCAATACGAATACCTTATTAAGTTATCTCGGATTAGTTCAAAAATATGTGTAATTATAAATATTCAATACCAGCCTGTGCAGGCGATTCCATCTGCGTAATTTTTGGCAAGAAAGAAAGCTTCTTTATGTAATTTTTTGTTTTATCTGTGCTGCAAATTTAATTTGAATACGTTCCCAGGTAAGAACACATTACAAAATATTGAGATGAAAGTACTAGAAAACAGTTCTTCACTTCTTACAATTTAACATCTAAACACATTATTTTAACACGGCGATGTCAGTGGAGGCAAGTACTTACCACCCTCGTTTACAAATAGGGACTCCTTTAAGTATTCATTACGGTCGCTTTTAAATAGGGACTTAAATAAGTACTTACTTTTATAGCAATAAATAAGTACTTGATTTTAATAACCTAAATAATCCATTACCGTTATGGACTTACAGAAGTCGTTCGGTTATTTTAAGGACAAAAATTAGGTTACTCTGCGATACGTTAATTTGAAATTTAAAAATCAGTGAAAATCAATAAGTCATCACTTTTTTAATAAAATGCTTTGCCACGGTTGTCGAAATAATTATCACTTATACCCTAAGCGTGTTAAACTAAATGAGAACTTTAAAAAGTTGTGTATTTGAATGGCTTCTGGCAAATTTCGCAACAAGAAATTGTATTGTGTGTGTATCTAAGAAAAAGTCTGGAAATAAGTACTTACGCATCACATTATAAATCAAGTAATTACTAAAATACTTCTTAGTACGACAGACGATATGTAATAGTCATTGTTAAGTTTGTTGTTTAGGAAGAGCAAGTCATTACCTAGTTTTTGCTGGGTTTAGTAATTTTTTGCGTGACTAAGTAAAAATATTAAAACTTTTAAACATACATTTATTCATATTTATTATATTAGTGGGATAGAATTAAATGCAAATATTAAAGACAAAGTACTTTTATAGACGACGTTGGATGATTTTATTTACGTACAAATTTTGGATACTCGAAATCAATGAAAAACCGACTTTGTAATACAAAAAATATATTTATTGCTGCATTATTGTAATAAAGAGTGACTTATGTGTTAAACTAAGTTGTGTGCCAAATTTCATTTAGTTTCGTAAAGCCATTTTTGCGTGATTTAGTAACAAATATCTAAACATCCGAACATTTAAAATTTATTATATTAAGTAGGACACCTTGTGTCCAAACTCATCGTTGGACATACATTTTATTTAATTTTTGTATTTAATAAGAAAACCTAAAATTATTTATTTATAATTAAAAATTAATTTATTACTATAATTTATTCTATTGAATATTTTACTTACCTTTAAATGGTATACTTTACCTTTGAATGTTATACTTTACCTTTGAATGTTATACTTTACCTTTGAATATTATACTTTACCTTTGAATATTATACTTACTTTGAATTGTACTTACCTATTATTTACTGAAAAATAATGTAAAGTTGCCCACACTAGCGTACGGTTTGGTTGGAAATTTCCAAACGGTTTTCCGCCAAATCTTCGGTTCGGCTTAGAACCGAGGTTTTAAGTAAAATAAATGAAAACCCGTTTTTCGTTCGTGATCTTACCTTCAGTGCAAACCTTGTTTCAAATCACTATTTTGTGCAACTTCTACAAATCATCTCCACAACAAAGGTGAATATTGTAAATAAACACTCAACTCAAATAACAATAGTAATTCTCTTTCTATTTTATTTAATTTTCCAATTCCCTACAATTATAATAACTCTCTGAGTTACTATAATTTCAATCTTCTTTAGAAAACCACCCTCATTTCTTACCCTACAGTTCGGTGAATCTAAGGCAGATTGTTTATCATTTTGTGTGTGTCCCATATACACAAAACTACACCTTGTTTAAAAACTTAACACAAAAAAGTTATCGTTTCAATAAATAATCAAATCATATTTTATTTGTTTGTCAAAAAAATTATAATTTTAATAAAAAAAATACGAAAACAATCGGTTTATTTTTCAGTACAATTTTATTTTTGAAAAAAAAAAAAAATGTGTAGAAAAAAAATCAAGCAGAGAAAATAAAGTTAATTTAACGAAAACGTTTATTAAGAAAAAAATATTTTTGCCACAATTTTTCTGTTCCTTTAAAAAGCTAATAGATTTATAACTTAGCTATGGCAACACCGCGAAAACTGTTCGTTGTTGTGCGATGTTTTTAGTTGTTCGATGAAATTAGCCAGCAAGCCTTTACATTTAAATTTTCTCAACTGGGTACATGACAGCAAAGTTAGCAAGATGAAAATTAGTTTTGTTTAAAAATGCCGACCAGATGGTCATAAAATCAACAACTGGTTAATGTTAAATCGATTTAAAAATTAACGATGAAATATGTATGCCTGTACAAATTTAAGAATGTGAATAACAAAAACAATATAAAAAAAAGAAAAATTATTTAAAGAAAGTGAAATTTGTAAAGAACGTAAGAAAATATTCCTCGATGAAAGTACAACAGCATGCGTTCCTGTTCGATGAAAAAATGTTTGCAACATGTTCGAATTGATGTTCAAAAATTCGTTGACACATGTATGAAGGAAATACGTTTTTCCTTTTTATACGAAACTAACGGTTATTTTTAAGGCATTCAGTCAACGTTGGTTCTTTGACGGATTAAGCTTAAAGTTCACGGAATATCGAAGAGAAATATAAAAATATTTTTAAATTGTACAAAAGGAAATTACAGCACAGAAATTATATAAATAAATAAAAATTGCTAAGATTGTGTGTGTGAAAAATGAGGTGAATAATGTGGTAAAAAATATTAAGATTTTAAAGCAAAAAAAGTAATTTAAATTATATATAAAAAAAATTTAAAGAAAAAAGAAAAACCAAAACCATATTTTAGCAAATTTGCCCGCAATACATGTAAACCTCTCTACCGTATAACTTTGTGCAAAAATACTGTAAGTTTTTTGGTACAAATATAAACATTTAAAGATGCGAAAACATATTAAAATATAGTTGTTATTGTTGCCACTGTTCTATATACTACATATTATCCTACAAATTTCATTTTTCGCGTTGTACATGTTTGGAATAGAAAATTAAAATAAAATCTTTAAATAAAACTATTTAGCAAAATATATGTATAGAGTATAGGTATATTGCAAAGTGAAAAAGTAATAAAAATACTACAGGGTAATAAAATATATTACAGCATTTCGTTAAGATTGTGAATGAAAATAATTGAATACAAAGAAAAAAAAAAAAGAAAACAAAAATCACGTTTGAATATTTAAGCAAATATTTCAAATAAAATTAAATATTGTTGCAAAAAAATGAAACGAAACTAAAAATAATATAATAATATTTTGCATAGAAAAATATTTACTTACATAAATGAATCACATGAAATACAGTTTGTTGAATAAAAAATATGCTTAATGTGCAAAAAATAATTAACAAAACAGTGCTTTTATTTACATTTAACGAAAAAAAAATAATTAAAAATCAACAGTGTAAAAACATAAGAAAAAAAAATCAGATAAAAACAACAAATATATTTTTGTTAAAGAACTCATGTATTAAGACATATGGAACACCCTATCGCAATGTTGGAGTTATGCACACAAAAAAGAGTGTTTGGAAAATTTTCTCTTTAGAGCTGTGGTTTTAAAATTGTCTACCATGTAAGTTATTCTTAAATATATTTTTACTTAAATAGTTAGTAGTAAAAGCTGAAGATGGATTATGGTTTCTTGTGTTCCAGTTTGATTTAATTTGTTAAGCTAATAGGGCCCATACACAACACCATAATAATTGTGCAATCAAGTGACTGTGCCAGCTGATTGACCGTGTATGAGGTTGTGGTGTGATGGTGCTTTATCAAAAATAGTTTGATATTTTTTTTTTATTGTACCAGCATGATTTTGTCGCGTGTGGCAAAATTAGCTCATAAAAGTTAAATCGTCAAGGGATAAACATAAAAAAAATACAACATTTTAAATATAAATGCCAATTCATAGCCATTTCTTCATCCAAACACGTTTTTTTTTGCTCCTATTTCGTTTTCGTTTTAGGATAATAGCAATAATAAGTGCAGCACAAATTTTTTCGTTATTCATTACAAACTTTTCCACACAATTTTTGGGTGAAAAATGAATTTTGTACCACCATGCTGGTGTAGTGGTGCTTAAAGCCTAATTTTGCACAAACACTTGATTGCACAATTTTATGGTGTTGTGTATGGGCCCTATAACACTAAAGACTTCGCAGTAAAAGCTCTCATACAAAGTAATGAGCTAAAAGTACTGCTTACAATTTGGCATCTGAAAACATTATTTTCACATGCGAATACTTACCATGGGACTCTAAAAGAGTACTTATCTTACTCTAGCTTACAAATAGTGGGCTAGGTAAGTACTTACTTTTATAGCAACAAATAAGTACTTGTTTTTAATAACCTAAATAATCCATTATGATTATGGTCTTACAGAAGGCGTTAAGTTCTTTTGAGGGCAAAAATTCGGTTTGTTTAATCTGTGTTACATTAATTTGAAATTAAAGAAGAACAGTGATAATCTATCTACACGACAAACACAGTGATAATCTATCTACACGACCTTAAATCTGTGGCTTGGAGCTAAAAGCGCCAATGTCACTTTTTTGCTCTTTTGAGTTAATCATTGCTTTAGATTTGTTTTCTTGCTCTATTTCATTATGGTAAAACAGCTAAAGTCATACTTAACCCAGAATATAAATCAAGTCATTACTGTTACACTGATTAGTAAGACAGTCATTGAAATGTTTGTTGTTCAGTAGGAGCAAGTCATTGCTAAGATGTTGCTGATTTGATTCGGTATATATTCAATTCGTCAAAAAAAAAAAAAAAAAAACGTGTGTGTGTTAAAAATATATAAAAGTGGATACTTAAAGTAAATATGTAAGAAAAACATTTTTAAAGGTCTCTATGATTTGGTAAACTTTAAAAAAAGTTGTTATAAAATGATAACTTCTATGCAATCTTTAATGTACTATTTAATGCATCTGCTAAGAATTATAATATTTTCTTTATATCTTTTAAAGGCCGAAACCAACATTTTTGGTTTTTTCGTATAAATTTTACCAAAGTATTTTAAAAACTTAATTTTCTTTGTGTCAATGTGGCATCGAAAACAGATTTTGTAAAGATTTTTTAAGTATGACGGAATTGTGACATATTTTTCCTTTAACAAATCGTGCGATTGTTTGGGATAGTAAATCTAAACTTTAACCCTTAAGAGGATACCTGTGCTTGGCAAGGCATTTTTTGACTTTTTTGTAATGATTTTTGTATAAATATTGCAAATATTTCAGTGAAGCTTTAGGTATTCCTCAATGAAAGTGTTTTTTACACGAAAATTAAAAATAAGTGTAAATTTTATGACCATGGGAGTAGTAAATAGTTAAAACAAAATTTTGTTCATATTCATACCACCTGAAAAACATTTATGTAAAAATATTAGACCTGTTTGAATATCTTTATGGTATTAATACATAAATAATGCATATAGAAAATTTTCTGCGCATATTGCAGCTGACCGTGAGCCTCTTTTTAAATACGGAGTACATATTTTTTTAGCCGTTGCTGAGTTACCGACTGAAAAAATCTAGCAACTTCTTATTGAATTTCTTAAATATTTATTTTTCTTTCAAAAGAACCTTTTTTTAATTTTATTGTTAATCTTGGTTTTCACTATGTCATATGAAATGACAACAAAAATGCCTCAAATGAATTCTCGTCAGTTTGCGTCAAATGCGTTTTCACTGCATTTTAAAAATTGACAAAAAAACTGACGAACGACAAACAAAAATAATTGACAACTTGTTGTCAAATTTACTTTGAAAAAAATGCTGCCATATCTGCTGACAAACTGAAATTTGGCGTTTTCACTTATTTGTCAGTTTAGATGGCAGTTTGTATGCATAACTGCCTGCAAGCATAGATGACGCCATATGACAGCCCGTTTTCATACAATTGCCAACAATTTGGGCAATTTGACAACAAAAATGACATAGTGAAAACCAAGCTTTACTAACAAACATTTCTCGTGTTATATGTATTCTTTTACATAAAATTAATGGCGGTCGAAATGTCAAAAACAGCAGTTGTCACTTATTTGCTTCTGAGCAAATATACACAGCCAATTTTGCTCAAGCTTTTTTTTTTTTAGTGCAAATGAAGTAATGTGAAGCAAATTGCAAATGCATACATTTTGTTGTTGTGTTAAAAATTGTGCATTTTTGCAACCATTTGCATCGTTTGCACAGTTTGCACTACCCTTTGTGAGTACCCCTTATAAATAAAAATAAAACGTTGTTAGTTGGAAACGTCATAACTTGAATACGACTGGGTCGATTTGAAAATTTTATTTAACTTCAAGTAGGCATGGCAATTCTAATACAAAGCTTAAATAGTAATTGTCGTACGACTTGACAAATGTAATACTTGAATTTTGTTAAAAGAGTTGCAGTTTTTTCTCTTATATACATATATTCGTGGATGAGCTGAGAATGAGCTGCTATATGATAGTAGGCATAGAACCTCTAGTACCAGAATTCTTATTGTCTACAAAACGTCGTGTGATTTGTTAAAAAACAATAGTTTTATTCGAACAAAAAATATATAAATTTGGAGGGAGTTTCCTGGTATCAACAAACAAAGAAAACCCAAATCGTATTTAAAAAACCATAACGGGAAAACAAAATCTTATTGACAATTTTACTGGCTGCAATATATTTTTCGAGAAATATTCAAGCGTGTTACATAAGTAGATCCGTTCAAAGGTAAAATTTAATTTGTATTTTTTCTTTAAAAAAGTTTAACGAAAATTATAACCACTTTTAATTCCTCTAATGGAAGTGTTAGCCCGCATTAAGACGGGCGAACATTTGGAGGAAAATATCTGGATTTTTTTGTTTGTTTTTTCAGTCGTATTCACGCAGATAAACATGTTGTCAGCAGCATTCAATTATCGTTATTTTTATTGTTTGCGTTTTATTTTTGTCGCTGGCCTGTATAAAAATAATGATCTACACCAGCCGTAATACGCTACTAAACTACATAAATGTTTTCCTTCCAAATGTTCGACCGTCTAAATTCGGATTTACAGAGATTTTTACTTGCTTTGTCTTATTATCGGCCATGTCATGGAAATCGAAATCAAGTGAAATTGAAATCGACGAATATTTTCAATTGAATTTTTGTAAAAAAGGACGCAGCTTTTCCTGATTTCAAAAGTAGTTTAAGTATAATAAAGTGGTCTTCAAAGTATGAAGTATATAAAAGGAAATATTTTAATGAACTTGGAATACGGGAGAGTTTTCAAAATTTGATCAATTTCAATTTCACGTGATTTTGATTTCCATGACTTGGCCGTATATGTATATTAATAGGTTTATTTATTGTAACGCAGTTGACGCTCATATTATAAAACCGATTTTATTAAAAAACATACTATTTGAAAGAAAATTTCTTGCTGATGTGCAGAATCCTATTAAAATAGTATTTTAGCAGTTACAAACATTTAAAGTTTCTGCTGACACACAAGCAAAAAACAAAGTTATGCGTGTTGATATAAATTGCTTTTGTAAAGAGTGTTTTATGTGTATAAAAAACAAAACAGAGGCAGTGCTACAACTTAAATCAGTAAATCAGTTTTCATCAAAAATAGAGGCAGTTTAAATATAAGCGTGAAGTAGCACTGGGAAAATTTGGTCAGCAATATTTTTGTACAAAAAAAAAAAAAAAATAGTTTTAATACGTAAAAATATATATACAAGTACCAATCAATTAAATTGTTAGAGTAAAATTTGGCCTACCACATTTTAAAATACACAGACAATAATCGAAAAATATTAAAAATATTTGAAAGCCAGCATACAATTTAATGAAATGAAAATAAGGGCAAAGCGTAGTGGACCCGTTTTAAAGATCCTTTGGTGTCTTATTTTTCTCTGTCTTAAATTTGGTGGGATATACTTTCAAGTTCAGGTTTAATTTACCTGACCCAGCGAATTTTAGGAATAACATAAAACTTTTTGCGGGACAAGCAAATCGGGTCGGGTTCACTTTGTTCATATTAAATAGTTTTCTGAGTGCAAATAAAATTTTTTTTCATAAGCTTTGTATTAGAAAAAGAATTAGACCTTAAAGTATGCAAGTGTTTGTACCTAAAAATAAACACACAAAATTAAAAACAAGTAAAAGCGCTATATTCGGCCGTGCCGAATCTTATATACCCTTCACAACGTGTAGTCATGCAATAACAGTAAATTCACGTATGTATGTTAAAAAAAACAAAAAAAAAAATAAAAAATAAAAAAAAAATTTAAAAAAAAAAAATTTAAAAAAAAAATTAAAAAAAAAAAAATTATTATATACATATATACACCCCAATTCTAAATATTCCCAGGGAATTGAATTCCCCGGGAATTCATTTTTCCCGCGAATAAAATTCCCCTATTCTAAACAGTCGGGGAAGGGAATAACAAGGGAGAGAGAATTTTACATTTTCGAAGTCAGCTGTTTGCTTTTGTTATTTTGTTTTGACAAAATATTTGCTAATAATTTTTAGCGTAAAAAGTTAATATTCGTAAATAATAAAAAAAAAATTGTTAAAAGTGAACAAAAATATTTAGTGTAGCGTTGATAATAATAATAGCTGAAGCAGAAAACTCTGAAGCACAAGAATAAGCAAAGGGTAGAAAGGAAAATGCTATGTGACGCCAGCAACCCACTTGAGTTGCCGCACACTTTGTAAATTTTACTTTTGGAAGGTTAGAAAAATATTACAGAGTAAATAAACCGGCGTTCAAATATCTGTTGGACGTGTTAAGGTATTCAGCCTAAACGTAAGTCCTTTGCAATTTCTCCAATCGTGAAATTAAGTGCGACTTTCCGCTTCTTTGCTGAAGGTTTGTACCAAACGGGCTCAGTGTAGTGTTAGCAAAGTTCTGGCAGAAGTTATTAATATATAAGGAACATTTACGCCCAATGTAGATAACTTTCTGCAGAACTGAAGTGCAAAAACAGAAAGTTGCGTTAGCTCTTTATGTGAAGTATAGCATTCCAAACGTTATTGGATGTGTTGACGGAACTAAAAAAATTAAAGGTCTGTGATCATGAGCTGAGGATTCAGCGTGTCACGATTCATTTATTTGGAATTCTGGCGAATTGCGTGCTCACCTTGAGCAAGAATACCTTAGAGGTGGCAGCAATTATTGGCTTCTTGGTAAAGTTTTGAATGATAACAGACAATTCATAAATTAAACATGCATTTTTTCTAGGAGGCTTATAGATGACCACAGGATGAGTCTGTTGAAGTAAAATTCACTCCAAGTGTTGAAATGTGGATGAACGCATTAATGGTGTTTTAAAAAATAGATGGAGGTGCATTCTTGGTGCTAGACAGCTGCACTACGCTCCAAAAAAGGCTGCTAAAATAACAAAATTTTGCTGTGCGTTGCATAATATCTGCATTTGTTTTAAATGCAATGCTGAAGTAAACGATGTAGAAAATTTAGATTATTTGAGCGCTCAGGATAATGATGTGATATCCTTAGACTCACCACAATATTTATCCATTGCCCAAAATATTAGAAAATATAATAGAAAAATATTAGAAAAAATATTCCGAATAATCTCTAATAAATTTCTTTAATAAAGCCATTTCTTATATATGTATATACATTTTTTAAATAAATATAACATTTTATGTAATGTAATGTAAAAACTTCAAAAGAGATAAATAAAAATTTAAATTATTTTAAAACTAAAAAACAATTCATTATTCTGCTTCCTGTTTGTAGTTTTTATCCTAAAAGTAACAATAAATTACAATATTTATCACAATTTTTATAAAAAAATATTAAATACTTACATTTTTGTCACAACTCCCTTTGAATTTGTTGGCGGATTTTTTCCCAAAAATTGTTATTACATTCTCCCTTTAATTACCTTTCGTAATACCTACTTTTTTCCCAGGGAACAATTTCCCAATTTCGAAGTTTATTTAGAATAAGGGAAAAGGGAAAGGGAACAAATTTCCCCGGGAGAAATTATTTAGAATAAGGGAACAGGGAATAGGGAAAAAATTCCCAGGGAATTGTTATTTAGAATTGGGGTGATAATATATATAAAACAAAAAAAAAATAAAAAAAAATTAAAAAAAAAAAAATAAAAAAAAATAATAATAAAAATATATATAATATATTAAATAAAAAATAAAAAAAAAATAAAAAAAAAATTAAAAAAAAAAAATTTTAAAAAAATTTAAAAAAAAATTTTTTTGCCTCAGCTGGGATTCGATGCCACGTTTTCTCTAACCAGTATACACGTTTGTATGTATGTATGTTGTTGTTGTAATGTTGTTTTTATGAAAAGAAAATCGAGGTGGTCGTGGGTTTTTGCTCATATCTCAGTTGTTTATGTACCGATGTTTCTGATTTGCAATACCGATCTGCTCCCGAATATTTCTGATATTTTAATACCTTACCCGGGTCCAACCTATGTCGGGGGGCTTCAAAAAGTTGATTTCAACATACACACGGACAGACGGTCAGACGGACAGACGGACAGACGGTTAGGGCTTAATCGACTCCTCTATTCATAAGCTTTCAGAAAATATATACTTTATGGGGTCGGAAATGAAAATTGTAGAAATTTCACACGGAATGACAAACCTATATATACCCTTTTTCACTGTGTGAAGGGTATAACAATTGAAAATGGTGGAACAAAAGCGAAATTACTAAATTAAGAGACCATTCAGATGGGAATGTGCTGCAGGCATGATTACCAATTAAATTTCAGTTATTTTGATGTTGTATAACAAAAATCAACCATGTGTTGGTAATGAAACAAAAAAAAAAAATGCAAAAATAATTTTTGCAAAATATTGTTATACTAGAAAAGTCCGGCGTGCGTTGCTATGCCCCTTAATGAATAAAAATGCATTTTAAATTGAAATTGAATATCAAGTGCAAAAAGCTAAAAATTATAACTTTTTTTTATCTTTTTTAAAATCGGTCAAGTGCAAGTAGCTAAAAATGATAAATAATTTTGTATGGGCGTGGCCCTACCCACTTTTCTAATCACGAAATTATAAAGTCATGACAGCTCAATATGTGTGTGAAAAGTGTAAGAAAAATTGGTGAAGTTGAAGTAGCTGAAAAAGATAACTTTTTTTTATGGGCGTGGAATTGCCCACTTTTCTAATACGAAATTGTAAAGTCATGCCAGCTCAATATGTGTGCAAAGTTTCAGAAAAATCGGTCCAGTGCAAGAACCTCAAAATTATAACTTTTTTTATGAGCGTGGCCCTGCCCACTTTTTTAATCACGAAATTATAAAGTCATGGCAGCTCAATATGTGTGCAAAGTTTCAGAAAAATCTATCCAGTGAAAGTACCTAAAAATTAAAACTTTTTTAGGGGCGTGGCCCCGCCCACTTTTCTTATCACAAAATTATTTAGTCATGACAGCTCGATATGTGTGCAAAGTTTCAGAAAAATCGGTCAAGTGCAAGTAGCTAAAACTGATAACTAATTTTGTATAGGCGTGGCACCGCCCACTTTTTGCCACCCATAAACACTCCCTGTAATGTGTACAACAACTAGCCAAAGTTTGACTCCGATCGGTTTTACAGTTTCGGAGTCTATAGCTAACACACACACACACACAGAGATTCACTTTTGTATATATAGATTGCTTAAAAAAAAAATACTGGAAAAGTACAACTTCTAGCTCAGTTAGTTTTACTTAAATACCCCAATATGCTCTAATAGAAATATAGTTTTCTTGAAAATATAAATCCATTATTGTTTTGTAACTTTTGCAAGATATAATAACCGAAAAAAATATTGGAACTTCTACAGAAATGTCACGTAACGCCAGATTCTTTAAACGCTTTTAACTTAAGGTCGTATAGTTTTATTGATTTTAATTTTTAACTAAATGTAGATTTACTATAAAAAAAAAAACTTATGTATTTCAAATTTACAAAAACAAAAAAGAAATAATAATAATTAAGGTTTACAGATAAATTCTTATTAAAGTGACCTTATAATTTGTAGCAAGGCGCGCTTTAATATCAACGAATTAAAATTTTGTGGACTGCATACTTTTGACAAACAATTTTTAATTAATTCCCAAATTTATCAAGGCAGCAGGAAAACTAATAAGAGTTAAAAAAAATTAGTTAAATAACTTGTTTCCCTTTACATTATATCTCTTCAAGTATTTTATATAAAAATATGTCGATTACTGTAAATAAAGTAGCTAATACACGGCAGGTTTTTAACATTTGACTTGATAAATTGGCATCCATATGTAATGGTTTATGTTTGTCAAAATTGTTGTTTAACACTCAACCGCCTCTGACTGTTTTCTGGCATCAGGGATTGCTGCCAACAGCTGATGTCAGAGGAGGCTTGTCAGAACAAATAAGAGCACGTTCTAATTGATATGTTGTCACATGACTTAGCTTATGTGCTTTACAGAAGTCATGTTTTAATGCTAACACACGACATGTACGTCCTTAGCAGCGGCAAATATTACATGTCAGGAAAGCGCAAAAAAATTAAGTTGAAAAAAATGTTCACTCTTTTTAACCCTTCGTCTGATGCTTGAGACTGGCCAGAAATTTTTCAGTTTAAAACGTTATTTAAACATAAAATGAAATTTTAGGTACCTTTCTACAAATTAGTTGGCTATAAACACTTGAAAAAGGAATTCTAAAAAGGATATTACAGGAAACATTTTTATTGCATACATCACATTTTTAAAACACACATGGTCTGGTTAGACCAATTTATATTTTTTTTATTGAATTTTTTTTGTATTATTAAATTTTTTGGCTATTTTATTTTGTTTTTTGGTCCAGTATCTATTATTTTTTATTGGGGAACGATGCTCAACGAAATTTTGTATGTAAATTGTCAAACCAATTGGTTGTCTCCAATATTCAAAAGTGAATGAATTGTTTTGGTTAATTTAGATTTCACCAGCAGTGACCAGCAGTAGCGGTGCTGATACTTTGGGAGAGACATATTTTTTTTTTAATTATTTAAATATTTAAAACTTAGTGGGTCTGCGTAGACACTTGCCTTACGAATGTAAAAATCAAAACATGTGTAAGACGAAGGGTTAATACGTGATATCTCTTAAAGTATTTTACATAGAAGCATGCCGAACAATAGCACCAAAGTGTCTTGAAGGTCTTACTTTTATTATTAAGAAATTGCAAAATTTTCTTATCTCATTTGTCAAAAGTCCACAGACATTGTACTTGTATATCTTAGAAGATCTTAGGTGAATTTTTTCTATGCGTTACAAACGAAATGACAAAATCAATAAGCTGCTAACTTTTCTTTGTCGTGGTGGATATACAAATTCACAAACTTCCGTCATTTAGTCTTTGTAAAATGAGTTTTACTTTTTCATTCCACAAACGGAATGGCGCAGTAAGAGCCAATAACATTTTTTATAACTTTTTTATTTAGGCAATTATTGCTATTCCTTTTTTTTAATACGGTTTGTTATTATGGACTTTTTTTTATTAACTATTAAATGTAATCTCATTTTTTTTACAATTTTCCATAACGTTGTGTAAAATCGCAGGTGTAGTGGCCATGAATAAGTTTAAGTTTCCATTAAGGTATTGTTCCTAGCTTACACACTCTATATTTAAAATATCCCCAAAGTAAAGTGTCATGCACTGTTAGATCCAGTTAATAAGAAAGTCAGTTAAAACAGCTTTGTGTGAAGTAACAAGTTCCTTAATGTTAACAGTACTTTTAAGTGGGTGGTGATTGTTGTTTATAAGCGGCTCTTTGATTTTACGTATTTTACGTTGCACAGTTTTGTATGGTTACGTCAGTGCTTAATTTTAAATTGAAAGAAATTATGAAGTTTTGTTTTTAAGTTCTACCAAGGCTTTGGTAACTGTATTGAATTGTACTGAATTATTTTTATATTTGTGCCTAGTTGTCAATAACTATTCACCACAAAATTTTTAGGACTTTGTAAGCATTGCTGACCGTTTAGCACACATCTAAATGATAAAATTGAACACAACCTAATATTTTATTAATAAATAATTTTTTTTAATTCCTTGCGGGGTGTAAAGGGTGAAGGCATGACTGCTCTGCTCAGAGCAGGAAAAAATAAGCGGTTTATAATCAATAAAAACCCAACGAATAGTTATAGCGCAAATAAATGTCATGTCTTATACAAACGTTTTTAGAAGCTGGAAGCACTAAATTGGTGATTAAAAAAAACTCTATCACTAAAGGCAAAAAAAACATGTTTAAGCTCTGCAGGTAATTTTTGACGAAATTGCGATTTTTCTTAGTTTTTACCGAGTCATTATTTTATTAAAAATAACTATGAATCTTAACTTCTTTAATTGATTGCATCTTGTGAGGAGTAACAATTTGTCACTATGTGATTGAATACTTTAATGAAAACGATTCAAAATCTACTGATTTGGATTATTAACATTTGAAGCTAAAACACTGGCAACATTTTTCTTTATTTAATGGGCAAATGATTAGAATTGTGTCTGCAAAAGCCAAAAAAAAATACGGCCAATAAATTTAGTGGTGACAGTAATCTTCTAACCTTCACCTGTAATGCCCAAGTATTTACAGCTCTGTAATTCTTTTCGTAATTTCTACGATATTCATTTCCGACCCCAGCGTTCTTTGCTGAAAACATAAAAATCCATAAATCGATTAAGTAATGTACGTATGTCCCGCTGTCCGTGTGTGTCCGGTTGAAATCAAATTTTAGAAGCCCCCCTGACCTGTATTTAATATCAATATTTTGTAAATATTTCCGAATTAATTACTGATGAAGATTAGCGAAATCGCTTTAAAACTTTTTGGAGTATAAAAAAAACACGACTGCCTCTGTTTTGTTTACCATATCTTTACTAAAATAGTTAAAATTTTTCAGCCCCAAGTAATTAATAGACGTCTGCTATTATTATTATTTTAATATGACATACCTCTAGGGCTAATTGTTAAATATTTTTGTGCAAATCGATGAAGTTATAGAAAAAAATAATTTAGAAAAAAATATTTGTTTTTTTAAATTTACATTAATTTTCTAAAGCTACGAATTAATTTTTGAACACGAAAAAGTCACCGAATATTAAATCAAAGACTAGAAAACTATTCCTTAGAAAAACTTATAAACCGGTTTAAAATTAATGAGATATCAGTACCAAAATGTAACTGCTGCAGTGTTTTTCGTAAAATTTACATATAAAGCTGATTTTTCAGCCTCTTGACAATATGGATATAGAATTAAAGTAAATTAATAATAAATAATTATCTCGTTGGTAAAACCCTATTGATTTAATTTAAAAAGTGCTTTTCCTTTTAATTTATAAGATATGAAACAAAAAAATGTTTAAAATTCACGATGGCTTCCACAACAAAATGGCGTATAGTTATTCTATATTCGGGTTAAATCTAGTAATAAAAATGTACCCCTCTCAAAACCCTCAATATTGGCAACAAATAAAACTATGAACAATTTGTAATCCAAGATGGCGGTTGTATGGGTTAAATAAAGCAATTATGGATTTATTCTCTTTATCTTTCACAGTATTGATATTAATTGGAACTATGAGAAATAAACGATGAAAAAATGTCAATTCCAAGATGGCATATATTTTAAAAACTCCTTCAATATGGTCATCAAGTAAAAGAGTTTTTCGCATCGGGAAAAAAGTAAAATGATGCATTACATTAACCCTTTTCACTCCGAAATCGAGTGTCACTTGACATTGAGTTTGTTGCACCAGCTTCATTGTCGAGTGGTACTCGACATAGTGTAATACTTCTTTTTGCGGACAAAACGCCATTTTAGTGTGGAGCTGGTGGAAAGAAAATAAAATAAAAAAATGTTTGGAGTGGAAAAGGTTAAGCGTAAAATTGAGACTATGCTACGATGAATCATTATACCTATGTAAGTGATGGTGGAGGAAATTATTAGATACGTCTGTCGAATATAGCACTCTTACTTGCTTTTCGTTTTTAATAGATCCCATTGGAGGAACACTTGCCTAATAATATTATATATGGCGGTGATAGCAAAAATGTCCGTTCGATACATTTTAAAAAATGCTGTAGTAATAACAAGTAAGAGCGCTATATTCGGCCGTGCCGAATCTTATATACCCTTCACAACGTGTAGTCATGCAATAACAGTAGTTTGTATCACCATTCATGTCATATAAAACACGTACATATGTACATCTAAAAAACATACATATAAAAAAACATCCCATTGTAAAATTATAAATTTACGTATGTATGTTAAAAAAAAAATAAAAAAAAAATTAAAAAAATAATAAAAAAATTTCAAAAAAAAATTTAAAAAAAATTAAAAAACAAAATTTAAAAAAAAATAATTAAAATATATATAATAAATATAAAACATATTTACTAAATTATTCGGGATATGCTCCCTTAATTTTTCAATAATATTTATTTGGTTGTTGGGTTTAAGCTGGTTTATATGCATTTCACTTATAATTTAGTAAATATATAATAAAAGAAGATTTTATTTTTCGGTTGTCCCTCTAGGCATTTAGTGTTAACCAACGGTTAGCCAAATGCAGAGGGGATTAGAAAAATAAAATAAATTAAAATTGAAAAATTGTTGGTTGGGTTTTTGAAAAAGTTTTTTATAGTTTTTTGTTTTATTTTTGAATTCTCATTTTGTTAATGAGAATTTGAAAATATAACTTATAACATTTTAAACTTTTTCAAGAATTTGGGTAAAGGTTTACTGATGATCTGGCATAAGCACCAGTGAAATGCATATAAACCAGCTTAAACCCAACAACCAAATAAATATTATTAAATATAAAACAAAAAAAAAAAAAAAAAAATTTAAAACAAAATAATATAAATATAAATAATATATTAAATAAAAAATAAAATAAAAAATTAAAAAAAAAAATATAAAAAATTTTTTTTGGGCTCAGCTGGGATTCGATGCCACGTTTTCTCTAACCAGTATACACGTTTGTATGTATGAATGTTGTTGTTGTTATAATGTTGTTTTTGTGAATAAAAAATCGAGGTGGTTGTGGGTTTTTGCTCATATCTCAGTTGTTTATGTACCGATGCCTCTGACTTTCAAAACCGATCTACTTCCAAATATTTCTGATATTTTAATACATCACCCGGGTCCAAGAGATGTCGAGGGGCTTCAAAAAGTTGATTTCAACATACACACGGACAGGCGGTCAGACGGACAGCGGACAGACTGACAGAACTTAATCGACTCCCCTATTCATAAGCTTTCAGAAAATATATACTTTATGGGGTCGGAAATGAAAATTGTAGAAATTTCACACGGAATGACAAACCTATATATACCCTTTTTCACTGTGTGAAGGGTATAAAAAGGCCAAAAATTTTAGCACTATATACATATAGAATCCATTAGACATACAGAATCAATGAGTCATTGCCTTACATCTGCTTTACTAATTAAATTAATTGAAGCCGAAACTTACATTATTCTTTGTAAAGTGAGATTCTATGACAATAACAATTACAAAATTGTAATAATACTGACAATTTTGCAATTGTTGATAAAAACCCTAATACATAAGATAATAAATAAGTCACTCATAGACCACTTCCAAATAATGCAGTTTGTATGTTATAGTTATTGAGATAAAAAGCATTCAGTATAACTAGTTATTACATCAATTTTGCTGAGAGGGTCTTAAAACAACACTTGTTAATCGGAAGTAGTTCCTTACCGTATAGCTTAATATCTACTTCCAACATTTTATGTTACAGTAATCCCTTTTTATGAATGTTTGTTTGCGAAAATTAATAGTGAAAACAAAAACTTACAAAAATACAATTTAAATCAAAATTTTGCTTTTAATTTTGTAAAAATTTTAAAACATTTTGTTTATTTAATTGGTTTTATTCTTTTTATAAAAAAAAACTATTTTTAGTGGATACATTAAAAAGAACAATTTTATACAAATGAACTCTAACAGCATAGCGAACCTAAAATAAAACCTTTTAATACAATTTAATAATTTCTTTTCACTTTAAATTAAGAAAAAAATTTTTTTTTTGCAAATGTGTAAATTACTATTTAAAATTGTTATAGTCATTCACTACATATTCTTAGTCATAAGTATAAAGGTCCTAACTTCAATAATTGTAACTTTACTGGAAAAGGTGAATACGCAATAGAAACTGCATTATCATGTAACCTCTCTTGTTAAATGGTTATTTTTAATACTATTTGATAAAATTTTTGTATTGAAGCGTATTTTGGTGAAATTATTACACTTCAATCAATCTCTAAAAAAACTCAATTTCGTAAAAAAATGCGAGTTAAGGCGTTTCTACTTCTGACCATCGATATGTACTTATGTCTATGAAAGCTTTTTTATACAACACATATACTGATTTATTAACCTTCCGTCACTCGCAAATGATCTGGTTGATACAAGCAACAATTTTTTTATTGTAGATTTTTTCCATTAAATAAAATTTTTTTGAAACTTCTTGTATCTTAATATTTTTGCTTCATTTATGTGTTTATGTGTTTATTACTTGATTTAATTTTGATAAAATTAGGTGGTAGCCGATTTTGCTCAATTTGATACATTGCGAGCATTCCGGTTTCAATTTCAATTTTTAATAAATTGAATATTTGTTGCATATAGTAATTAAAATTTAAACATTTATACTTGGTACAATATTTTTTATTGGCTATATAAATATATACTTATATATTTTTTAATAAGTTCAAATTGATAATTGCGACATTTGAGGTAGAATGAGTAGTGAACGACAAAAATTTGATATTTGTAATACCATTTCTTATTTGTAGACATTTTGACTACTATTGTAGAATATACTAACCAGTATATTCAAGGTCTTAAAGGGTATTTTTAGAGAGAACGAGATCCAAAACCAGTTGACAAAATTGAACTAAAAGCATTTATTGGTCTTCTTATCTTGGCGGGTGTACACCGAAGTAATAGGCAAAACGTGGATATTATTGTTTAGCACAAATGGAGACGGTATTGAAAAATTTCGCTTAGTGATGAAAAAAATTTAATAAGCCTATTTGTTTACAGCATATAAAAAGCTTTAGTGATAATTATGCTATAAATATAACGAATCCATTGCACCATTTTTCGGATGATGATAGCGATTAATAAACACATCATACAAGTCTGTTTATTTAATATTCATACTTTTTTTGCTCTATAGTTTTTAAGCTATTGTGCGATAAAATTATATTTTTACTGCAATTTTATTTTTTTAAATACTTTAAATTTTTTATTTTTTTGTGTTTCTGAAATAAAAAGTGAAGAGATTTTTTTTAAACGCGAGTTTTTGTTACCATTCTTTATTAATATCAATTTGATACATTGCGACTAGTCTAAATTGAACAAGTAAGAGCGCTATATTCGGCCGTGCCGAATCTTATATACCCTTCTTAACGTGTAGTCATGCAATAACAGTAGTTTGTATCACCATTCATCCCATATAAAATACGTACATACATATAAAAAACATACATATATAAAAACATCCCATTGTAAAATTTTAAATTTACGTATGTACGTTTAAAAAAAATAAAAAAAAAATAAAAAAAAAATTAAAAAAAAATTAAAAAAAAAATTAAAAAAAAAATATTAAAAAAAAAATTAAAAAAAAAATTAAAAGAAAAAAAATTTAAAAAAATAATTAAAATATATATAACAAATATAAAACAAAAAAAAAATAAAAAAAAAAATTAAAAAAAAAAAATTAAAAAAAAAAAATAATAAAAATACATATAAATAATATATTAAATAAAAAATAAAAAAAATAAATAAAAAAAATTAAAAAAAAAATTTTTTTTTGGCTCAGCTGGGATTCGATGCCACGTAACCAGTATACACGTTTGTATGTATGTATGTTGTTGCTGTAATGTTGTTTTTGTGAATAAAAAATCGAGGTGGTCGTGGGTTTTTGCTCATATCTCAGTCGTTTATGTACCGATGTTTCTGATTTTCAATACCGTTCTACTCCCGAATATTTCTGATATTTAAATACCTCACTCGGGTCCAAGCGATATCGGGGGGCTTCAAAAAGTTGATTTCAACATACACACGGACAGACGGTCAGACGGACAGACTGACAGAGCTTAATCGACTCCCCTATTCATAAGCTTTCAGAAAATATATACTTTATGGGGTCGGAAATGAAAATTGTAGAAATTTCACACGGAATGACAAACCTATATATACCCTTTTTCACTGTGTAAAGGGTATAAAAAGATTGCGACTAACGGAGGGTTAAAGCAGCGAATGCTGTACTCCATAGAATAGATTTTTTTCAATTATTTTATTTTGACTTTCTTTTAACAAAAACATGTAAATGACTGCTTAAAATTAGAATTAAGATCAAGTTCATAAACTTAACAAGTATGACAGCTTTAACACTTAAAAAACCACAAAATGGGCGTAACCAAAATGAATATTTTTTGATTTAGTGTTCATTATTGAATTATTAATTAACAGCTGTAATTCGAGGGTAGCAGTAGAAAGCAATAAAAGTTTAATCAAATTAAAAAAGTGTTAATTTAAATTGTTCAATAGAAAAATAAGTGTGAAGAGATTAATGGTTTTGTAATTTTTTTTTAAATTGGCTTCAACTTTGTTTAATTGTGTGTTGTTTTTTTGAAGGTCTGTTTGTTCGAAGAGCGTAGAAAAGTGTTGAAAGATATAAGTTACACTTTAATTGCTTGCTATTTGAGCATCATCTGGTATTGTGTTGGCGTATTATGTTTCTTATGGTATATTTTATATTGCCTTACAGAGCATAAAATGGCTCTGTTTTTAAAATTGATTAAAGTATAACTTTAATAATAAACTGATAACTTAAACAGAAACCGATGTTGTATTTGCCTTAAAAATTATGCAATCGGTCTTTTGTTTTTATTTTTATCAAACATACGTACTATCAGAATTGGAAAGATTATTAATCTTTGTGCTAAATCTATAACGTTATATAATAACGTCATACAAATTGAACTTACGTTACAAATTGAACTTTAACATTCATTATAAATACTAATATTCAAAAAGAACTCAACAGAAATATTTTTTGTTTTAAAACAAATGTCGTTACCAAATTTTGCGCTAGTCCATTCATTACTTAAAATGTAATTTTTTAATTTTTTAAATAAAAACAAGTAAGAGCGCTATATTCGGCCGTGCCGAATCTTATATACCCTTCACAACGTGTAGTCATGAAATAACAGTAGTTTGTGTCACCATTCATCCCATATGAAATACGTACATACATATATAAAAACATCCCATTGTAAAATTATAAATTCACGTATGTATGTTAAAAAAACGAAAAAAAAAAAATTTAAAAAAAATTTTAAAAAAAAATTTAAAAAAAAATTAAAAAAAAATTTTAAAAAAAATTAAAAAAAAATTATTATATATAATTATAATTATTATAAATAAAACAAAAAAAAAATAAAAAAAAAAATTAAAAAAAAATAATAATAAAAATATAAATAATATATTAAATAAAAAATAAATAAAAAATAAAAAAAAAATTAAAAAAAAATTTTTTAAAAAATTAAAAAAAATTTTTTTTGGCTCAGCTGGGATTCGATGCCACGTTTTCTCTAACCAGTATATACGTTTGTATGTATGTATGTTGTTGTTGTAATGTTGTTTTTGTGAAAAAAAAATCGAGGTGGTCGTGGGTTTTTGCTCATATCTCAGTTGTTTATGTACCGATGTGTCTGATTTTCAATACCGATCTACTCACGAATATTTCTGATATTTTAATACCTTACCCGGATCCAACCTATGTCGGGGGGCTTCAAAAAGTTGATTTCAACATACACACGGACAGACGGTCAGACGGACAGACGGTCAGACGGACAGACTGACAGACTGACAGGGCTTAATCGACTCCCCTATTCATAAGCTTTCAGAAAATATATACTTTATGGGGTCGGAAATGAAAATTGTAGAAATTTCACACGGAATGACAAACCTATATATACCCTTTTTCACTGTGTGAAGGGTATAAATATATAAAACAATAAAAGTTTTAAAAATATTTTTGATCTCAGGCTAATAAAAATTAATAGTTGCAATCAATTTAAATATTTATTTAGCACAAATTAACCAACACTTTAATGTCAAGTTAAAAATTAAGTGAAGAAATACAACATGTACTTGAACGTCCACTCCACTGACATCAAATTTATTTTATTTTCTCGCCGGTTTTCTTTATGCTCTCATATTTTGTATTCCCAATTTTTTTTTTAGTTTTGTAAATAACAAATAGTGCTATATTCGACTCTACCAAATCTTATCTATCCTTCACTATCATATACATACAAAGCGAAAATTCCAGTAGTAATATCATGGCAGTGTAGCCTTGATTTCATAATTACTGGTGACCGCCATTTCATTTCGAATATCATATACATACAAAGCGAAAATTCCAGTAGGAATATCATGGCAGTGTAGCCTTGATTTCATAATTAATGGTGACCGCCATTTCATTTCGAACGCCATTTTGTATTTAGAATTTATTTATGATTTACTGTATTCTATAAGTCAAGGCCTTTTATTTGGAACTCATATTGATAGGATTAAAAATAAAAATTATCCGCCATCATAGATTTTTAATTTTAATTTTTTTTTACAATATTCTATTGGTCAACTCTTTTATTTCGATATCAATATTGTGGGGATTAAATGGGATAAATTCCAAATATCTTGATTTGACCCATATATCTGCCATTTTCAAATATACTAGTATTAAGCAGATTGAAATGGGTAAATTTCTAATTACTGGATTTGACCCATAGACACCTTTATTTTTTTTACGCCATTTTGTCATTATGGATTTTAAGTGTTTAATTTATTGTATTCTGCTTGTCAAGCTCTTTTATTGAAATCAGATGTATTTTGGTCCTTATAATCTCAGTTAGTTTCAAATCGATTTGTAAGTTTTTTTTTCTCAGAAATAATTTTCGAGTCTACGGCTTGCAGTTTGGTGTCACTAGCGTGCCCAACAATTATTCGAGAGCTTTGGGATATATTTGAAAATTTTTATTATTGTCTAAATTTTTTTGCCTTTATATAAAAAATTTTTTTAAAAATCTTTTAAGAATAGCCCTAGAAGCATATAATATTAATAGTCGTGTCTACAAAGTATCCGAAAACTAAAAATTTTAAATTTTATGGTAAATATGGGATAATACAATGGCAGTCGTATTGTGATAGTTTTAAATAGCGATTCATGTCCGACTATTTCCAAATGATTGGTACCACATACCGCGTGTGGGTGCAACTAAAAGTTAATTTCAATCTACTGACAGATGGACAGATGTCACCATGTAATCGACTTCCGTATTCATAAGCTCTCAGAAAATATAAGCTTTATGTGGTGGAAAATGGATATTGTAGAAATTGCATGCGAAATAGCAAAGCTCTTGCCACCATAGGTGAAGGGTATAAGATATAAGAGAAGAATCACAACAACCGATCGCATCAAAATTTAACATGATCTGCGTTCGGTGTTTATTACAAAGGAATATTCTCTTATGATATTTCTATATCTATCTTGTGAGTTGCTTCATAGTTTTCCAAAAATTGTTTTATTTTTTAAACAAAGAAATTTATTGCGATCACATAGTAATGTGAACACACAGATAGTGAAATGAATAACCTCAACTGGGAGAGTTTAATTTATTAAATACATTAAAGTTTAGATTTTACAAAACATTTTGTAAGCAAAAACTTAAATAAAACGGAAATGTGAATAAATATTAACAGCGTCGCCGATTTGATGGCGTTGACATCGTTATTGTGTTTCTACACGAAATTTTTCAAGGTCAGAATTTTAAATTAAGATTTCTGACACAAAACCTTTAAAAGTTTAGAATTATGTATGTAGAAGAATTGTAGTTCATGTAGTGTTTTACAACACAAGTTTTTCCATATAAAATTATATTAAAAACTCTTCGCCTTAAGCCGCCAAAATGTAGAATCTATCACTTTGACAGATTTGACAGATGTTGCAGAGATTATGCAACAAAATTTGTGCACAATAGAAAAATAAAATGCCAGTGCTTGAAGTTATTGTCATGAATGTGTTTATGTGCTTGTTTTTGTCAGCGCTTTTGCTTGGAGTTGTGGGCTTATTCTGTTTGACCAATAATATATGTATTAAAAACATCTGTCAATATGACACTTGTATATCATATTCCTACCTTTAAAATTTTTCATTATGTTTTTAAGTTTCAATAAACATTATCGGACAGTATTTTTTACAATAAATTAACACTATCGTTTTAAGTGAATATTAGTCAAATCAAACATATTTTTTTATTGGAAAAAAAAACAAAAGAATTAAAATGCAAAATAAACAAATATTTTGACTTTTATTTTAGAAATGAAAAAAAGCTAGTGTTTACTCACGTTTTTTGTTAAGGTGTTTTATTTAAATATGTACGCCACAGCAATTTTAGATGGTAGTAGTACACATTAGTGCTGTAAAATTTTTTATACTTTTCCAAACTTAATATTACATAATACTTTTCATTTGGGTAATTAAAACTAGTCAACACGACCATGGTAATCACATAAGGTAATATCACATAAGGCGCACTGGAGTTTGACACATGGTGGGATGAAAAAAAATAGTCATTTGAGCTGGCACCACTTCCTGTATAAGTGTACCCTGTTCAATATTATTAGCAGATTTTTTTAATTGAAAAAGCAAGGTTATACCAGTACATGTTTATATAAAGGTTTTTTTTATTTAAAAACGTAAAACTAAAAATTTTTAATATATTTGTAAAGATTTTTAATTTTATAATAATTATTAAGTTTTTGACCTTTTTTAATTTAAATATTAACTAAAATTATTTAAGCTCGAGGTCTTTTAATTAATTTAAATAATATATTTAATTTTTATTAATTCTTCCAATATTTCGCTACTCCGTTGTGTAGCATCGTCAGAAAATATTTTTTTTTTATTTTAATTTTGTTTGAATAAGACTTCAAACATTTGTTTCGATTTATTTACATTTGTTTTAATGCCGGTTGATTAATTTTTGTAGAGTTGCATACAAGTTGTACTTTTTAGTAAGATTATATTTAAACTAGCATTTTATCCGCTACTTCGACAAAACAGTTCTTACTATTAGTGAATACTTAAGTTAATTTTAAATTTAGTTAATTACTAATTTTTTTTTCGTTAAATTTATGACAACCTGTTTTTCTCATTCATTTTATTTAGAAAAATAAAGTATCTTTTTCGTCGCCCATAACATTTTCAGTCTCACCCTGTATCTAAAGTTATTACTTTCAAAATTCTAGGACGTCGAAGATTCAAAAAGTTCTATCAAAATTCGAAAAAGTAATTTTTTGGCCTCCCATAATATTTTCAGTCTCACCTCGTATCAATAGTTTGATAATTTTGAATTCTAGCTTCATAAACGTTGAAAATACAAAAAGTACCATAAAAGTTCGAAAAAGTACCTTCTGGGTTACTCGTAAAATTTTCAGTCATCTCCGAAATCAGCGGTCCCTTAATTCACAATTCTAGCTTCATAAACGTAGAACATAAAAAAGTACCATAAAAAGTACCTTTTCGGCTTTTCCATATCAATGTACAAATCGTAGTTTAAAATGTTTAAATATCTATTTAACACTAAAATATTTTAATATACACGATTTAAATAAATAAATAAATAAAATAAATAAATCTACTCTTTTTTGCAGAAAAAACAAATATGTTTTAAAAAGTAACAAACTGTTTTGCCGAATTTTCTGCTTTCGACCCTATTATGAATGTGTTTAAATTTTTCTAAATTACATAATCTTTTATGTCTTTTAAAATTCCTATTTCAAATTTTATGCAAATTCGCCCTGTAATAAGGAATTATACATATTTTTCGGTATTTTCCCCCTTTTGGTACCTTTTTTGTTACCCAAAATGTTTTCGAAAATTTCACCTAAATAATTGTCAATATTCTTCTAGGCGATAATAAACAAATTATGTCTTATTGAATAGAAAAAAATTTTTTTTTAAATACCAAAAATAGGGAAAAATTTTACCCCTTATACATGTAAATCTAAAAAAAGCCAAAATCTAAATTATATTTTTTCGTAGATTAATTTATATAATTTAAATATTTTTCCAGGTTTTTGAGTTTAAAAGATATATGGGTACCAAAAAAGTACCAAATTATAGTTTTTATCCTTTGAAAATTCAAAAAGAGCTGTCAGATTATCTTTTTTGCAAATTACAATACCTTTTCAAGTTAATTTGTATCATTTCTAGTTTAGCAGGTAACCGATTTGTACCGTTTTTACTAAGTTGTATCCCCTTAAAGTACGAATTTCCAAAAATCCCTTCTTAGTGGAGCTCTTTGCGTTGGGGCTGTGCGATAATGAACCAGTCAGACCGTCAGTCACGTTATTCTTTTATAAATATAGACCATTAAAATTTTTTTCTAAAAATACATTCCGCGAAGTATCGAGTAAATACTCTTATTTATTGAGTACCAAAACAAAAATGAAAATTATTTAATAATTAGTACCCAATTACTTAATAACTTGTCAATACCAGTACACTTGATATTTTTCTATTAAATATACATTTTTATATAATATATTGCATTAAAGAAAAAAAAAAAACTATTATGGTAGAGTATTTAAAATTCGTGGAAGTTTTTTTTTTATTTAAAGTTTATTTATTGTTATGGAAATAATGAATTTAATATTTTTCATATGGGTATTTATTTCCTCTCCATTGCAAATTTGCTGCATGTGTGATTTTTTTGTTTGTTTTTATTTTTTGTTAAATGAATTCAACTACATTAATGTTTTTATTCGTGTTCATTTGTGTGTAGTAATTTTATTATTTTTTTATTTGTGTTTAAATGGATGCAAACGAGGAAAAACAATTTTTATTTTCACATATAAAATACCCTTTGGAATGCTTTTAGTAATTGTTTAATTAATTTATACCAATTTTGCTCTGTTCTGGCATTGTAAAAATAAAAAAAGACAACTTAACAAAGATTGCTGTGCTAAATAACAACATAAAACAGTTATCTTTAGGTGATATTTTATAAAGGATTGTACTGAACTTTTTTATATAAAGAAGTTAAAATTTTTGAGAAATACAATCAAGGTACTTATATGCATTGCGGCAACAAAGAGAATACACATTTTTGTTTGTATCCAGAAAAAAAAAACAACTTTGTTGAAGAAGTGGTTTTGTAGGATTTCAACGGGTGACGGGGTAACGAAGTGATTTAATTTAGGTGAAAATACTAATGACTTTAATATTAGCGTTTCATTGGAGATCATGTTATTATGTGAGTATATAAATAAACTACACTCCATTCTAATAAGTGCTTAGAACTCAGACAAATTAGGTGAAAAGAATCCGATGTTATAAGTTAATGTTGTTTCTTTTTACATTAATTATTTAAAATATTAATATATTGTTTTTATTTCTTCGAGCTAAATATCACTTTTTTAAATGTAAACAAAAAAATTTTCCCGCCTTTTTAAAAAATTTATTTTTGAACAATTTTTATATATTAATTGTTAATTGTTATAAATTGCAAAAACTTTCCCTGAAGAAGCTACCCAATGTGGTAGCGAAATATCGGAATAAAATAATAATTTTTATAATTTTTTAGCTCGAAGAAATAAAAACAATATATTCATATAAAAAGATCGAAGAAATTTACATGATATTTAAAATATTTTGTATAGTGTTGCCTCATTGTAAAGTACATCATTAAACGTTTTTAAATTAACAGCAATTACGAATTACTTATTGTAGACAAAAAAAACAAGTAGGAATACTATATTCAGCCGTGCCGAATCTTATATACCCTTCACAACATGTAGTCATGCAATAACAGTAGTTAGTATCACCATTCATCTCATATGAAATATGTACATATATATACAAAACATCCCATTGCAGAATTATAAATTGAGTTTAATCGACTCCTCTATTCATAAGCTTTCAGAAAATATATACTTTATGGGGTCGGAAATGAAAATTGTAGAAATAACAAACGGAATGACAAAGCTATATATACCCTTGTGCACCACAGGTGAAGGGTATAACAAGAAGAAATGCTATATTCAGCTGTGCCAAAACTGATAATACCATTCACTGTTATGTTTGCAGGTATAGTGGCCACATCGTAGCTTAGTTAAAAAATCATGTTAATCAAAAGTCATTTTGTAAACAAAAAAAGGGAACTTACTAAATTATTCGGGATATGCTCCCTACTTTTTTTCGTGTAAAAGCGACTGGGGTTTTAGCCCAGCTGACTATTTTTTGTGTCCCACCATATGTCAGACTCCATATCAAAAGAAATGATTTCAGTCCGAAAATTTGTCAAACTTATATAAAAAAAGAGACAAAAAATGCTCCCTCTCTCTGCGCTATCTATCACCTTCTGTGATTCCATCATAAAAACGATTGACATATCTTTATTTAATTAACTTTTTATTTTGCTACACACATAAGGTTGAAGCACGTATTAGTAGCAGAAAATTTTCTTTCAATTAACCTTTTTTTTTATTTAAAATCGGTTGTATAATATGAGCGTAAGCAAAAACTCGACTTGCCTATTAATATAAAGGGTCCGCCATCTTACGTTTTTTAACTAGAGCTTATTTCGTGAATGGTAACACTTAGCTCATGTCTGATTAGACAGATAATTAGTTTTATCCTTCCGCTGAACGAATATGGTTGTGTATACGCTTGAACAATGCTGGGAAATATTGCGATATTACTTTGGCCGATTTTGCCAAAAAAAAAATCATCTTTTCAGATGAAGCTCATTTTGAGATTGGCAGGTACATAAACAAGCAAAATTGTCGCATTTGGGGCACAGAAAACCCGCACGCATACATTGAAAAGCCGATACACCCCAAACGAGTCACTGTTTGATGCGGATTTTGGTCCAGAGGCATAATTGGGCAATTTTTCTTTGAAATTAGCAAGAAATGGCCGTAGTCAATGGCGATCGTTATCTGGCCATGTTGAACGAATCTTTGTTCACACAAATTGAAGAGGAGGATATTGCCAACATTTGGTTTCAACAGGACGGCGCTACGTGCCAAACAGCCGAAGCAACACTTTTTTATAGCATTTAAAAAAAAAAAAGAAGTTATTTGGCGGACCCTTTATAAGATGAGTACCTAAGAAAATTTTTATATTATTCTAAAATAAGTAAAAAGATTAATTTTATATCATGAATTTTAAATAATTTACTCTTTCTCTAATGTCTTAAATAAAATCTAGTATTCAAGTTACATTTTAAATAAAATTTATTTTGCCATCGACTGACTCCGTCATGCTAAACCACTTTATTTATAAAATGATTTCGAATCAAAAGCTGTTTTGCACTTGACTGATTTTTCTACAGCACCCAAATTTATTAATGAAGTTTATACGAAAACATATTTGTTACACAGTGCTGATAAAAACACATGTCAGTTTTTTTCTAATTTTATTAGCTTTTCTTTGTTCCGACGTTAATTTTATTAGATTTTCATATAGAATAATAATAATGATAAAACATATAGAATTTAAACAAAAAATATACACAATATTAGTAATGAGATAATAGAATAAAAGGTAGATACTAGGGTGATCGGTTATTCGACATTCGAATACATAAAATATAATTCTTACTTATTCCCATGACTAGTTTGTTTTATGGTTTAATTGCATTTTAAATTGGCAGATATTCAATCGCATTATTATAAAATGCCGTTATTTGAAATAAAAAAAAAGAACTTTGTTACAAGGAGGTTGTAATGAAAAATATTAAAAAGTCATCTCACTGTTCACTGTAGTCAAATTTACCTTTTACTAACATTAACTTTGTAGGCAAGTTGTAATAATTACCCTTTGTGTGCCACACTATTCTAGTATACAAGTCATATGTTATCAAAGATATTAATAAAGCTAGTCTTGTACGCTAGATTTTGTAGAAGCAAAATATTATGAAATTTAAAAATTAGATCAAAAGCTATTGCAAAGTACAATAATTTTGTCAAAAACCTTACTGAACAGCTGATTATCACAGCAAATTATAAGCGCAACAACGTATAAAATACCTGCTCTCCATTTAAAACAAATAATATTTAAGCCTAAATATATTCTTATTTTATATTTGTTTCTGAATCAACAAACAAATTTCTTACAATATGACGGAAGAGTATTTAATAAATTTTCTGAATTTTGGAAATTTTTTGAGTAATAAATATAGTATGGTACGTTTGGTTACAAAGATAAATGAACATAAAACTAAAAATGAAAAAACCGGCTTCTGTGAGTAAAAAAAACCGGTGTATTCGACATTCGAAAAGTTAACATTTGGAAAAAACCCCCAGCTGAAAGAGTAAAAAACCGGGTTTTCCATCGGTTTTAAAACCGAGTCGATCACTCTGGTAAAAACTGATAAAACTAAGAAAAAAAATAATAATAAAATAATAAAAATACTTCAATTGACTGAATTTAAAATTGAACAAATTATATAAAATATATTACATATTCTTCGTCTTGTCTTTACAAGTGCTAAGCATCTTAATGTCATAATTAGAAGAAAACTTTAAATCAATTAACACTAATGTATTGTTTATGGTAAAAATTTTAAACCCTTTAAATATTATGACATTATGACAATTCGACATTTAGGACATCTTATGAATTCAATAATTATATTTTAAAAAAGCCTTAAGAAACGATGTAAAAAAGGCACATTCGTATGTGTATTGACACTAATGGACTGCAAAATACAATAAATAATATCCTTTAAATATCAAAGAGTTCAGGTAATTTTTAAAATGAATACTAGACAAAAACAGTTAACAGCGACGCAATTACTTCAGTTTATTAGATTAATATCACAAAAGTATAATATAACAAAATAAGCAAATACTATAAGTGAAAAACATTCTATGACAAGACCCTTAAAATAAGACTAGTTAATTGGATCAGATAACAGTATGCGCAGAATACACTTATACTATATAAATAGTTTGTGTTTTTTTCACTGTATGAAATACATAGACGATATTAGGCTACCGACTGCAATCTGTCAAAATTAGAATGCACACGTTTATATGAAGACAGCTACACAATCCCTAATGCCTCTGTAGCCAACTTTGACTAATTTATATTTTTGTAGGTGACAATAAACAGAGCCAGTGCTGCCAATATATTAGGAGCAGTAAAATGTGAAGTTAAAAATATGTGATATTTTTAATTTAATATTTAAAAAGAAACATCATTAAAATAAATATTTTGAATGCATTAAGAATAAAGTTATGATGGCATGTAGTCATAAACAAAACTAACACGTATACATTTTCCTATAGTCGTAACAAAATATTCACATTCCTTAGATTTTCTAAATGTTACAGAATAAAACATTTATATTCTCACATCATTTTTGTGTTTTTAATAAATAAAAACACAAAAAATAAATCAATATTCTTGTTCATGGCTTCAAAACAATCTTACAAATTACTTACTATTTATCATACGCCTAAGATTTTATTGGAAACATTAATAAACACAATACCTTTTAACAAAATTGAAAATTTTTCTTATTCTTTTTTTTTTATTATTTTTTCTTCGTTCAGATAAATAGAACGATAAAAACATATTTACAAATACAAATTAGGGAAAAGTGTAAAAAGTGCTCTTTTAACACAATCGATTGAATTTGCATTAACAAACAGAAGTTTGTCATTTGTGTGGTGATCAAAAAAGAATGTGAAATATAAATGATTAATATGCCTTGAGGGTATGCTTTAGAAAATAAAACTCTTACGCGCCCACACATATAAATTAACAAAATCACACATATGTTTACATAAATTAAAGCGTAGCATACACATCACACATTCCTAGAACAATGTTTGTAATTTTATATAATTTGGGAATTTTTTCTATAAGATACATTTATCATATTTGTTTGTTTATACAAATATATACGTATTTTGTGTATGTATGAATGTAGCAAAGCATTTGCTAAAGTCTTGACAATAAACAGTTTGATAAACAGTCATAATGACAGAACAATAATAGACTTAATTAAATGTGTATTGGTTCATCAGAAGACAAGAACTTTTTTCTTTAAACATTTTTTGTGTGCAGAATTTCTAATAAGCTGACAATAAATAAATTAATTCTGAAAACTTTAACAAATATTTTTTTTTTTGAAATTTGTAGCAGTAAAAACTCGTTTTTAAACATATTTTTTTAAAGATTAAAGATGATTTTACAGAAGTAAAAAACTTTATGTTTCTAACAAATAAAATAATGATTTTTCTTTACATGCAAAATATCGTCATTGTTCTCACAAATTCTCACAAATTCTCTTATTTTTTTAAATAAGTTTTTAGAATACCAAAATATTTATTTTTTAATTTTTCAATATTATACACCATGGGCGTAGCTACAAATTTTTATTAGCAGTGGCAAAAGCTAAATAGCTTTTTTCTTGTAGAATCTTAAACTGAGTTAATTATAAATGTTTACTAGCTGACCAGGCGAACATTGTGTTGCCATATAAATTACTTTAGGAAATATTTTTTCAATTCAAACAAGTAAGAGCGCTATATTCGGCCGTGCCGAATCTTATATACCCTTCACAACGTGTAGTCATGCAATAACAGTAGTTTATATCATCATTCATCCCATATGAAATACGTACATACATATAAAAAACATACATATATAAAAATAACCCATTGTAAAATTATAACTTTACGTATGTATGTTAAAAGAAAAAATAAAAAAAAAAAATAATAAAAAAAATAATAAAAAAAATTAAAAAAAAAATTAAAAAAAAAATTAAAAAAAAAATTTTAAAAAAATAATTAAAATATATAAAATAAATATAAAAAAAATAAAAAATAAAAAAAATAAAAAAAAAAATTAAAAAAAATAATAAAAATATAAATAACATATTAAATAAAAAATAAAAAAAATTTTTTTTTGACTCAGCTGGGATTCGATGCCACGTTTTCTCTAACCAGTATACACGTTTGTATGTATGTATGTATGTATGTATGTATGTATGTATGTATGTATGTATGTATGTATGTATGTATGTATGTATGTATGTATGTATGTATGTATGTATGTATGTATGTATGTATGTATGTATGTATGTATGTATGTATGTATGTATGTATGTATGTATGTATGTATGTATGTATGTATGTATGTATGTATGTATGTTTTTGTTGTAATGTTGTTTTTGTGAAAAAAAAATCGAGGTGGTCGTGGGTTTTTGCTCATATCTCAGTTGTTTCTGCACCGTTGTTTCTGATTTTCAATACTGATCTACTCCCGAATATTTCTGATATTTTAATACCTCACCCGGGTCCCAGCGATGTCGGGAGGCTTTAAAAAGTTGATTTCAACATACACACGGACAGACGGTCAGATGGATAGACGGACAGACTGACAGAGCTTAATCGACTCCCCTATTCATAAGCTTTCAGAAAATATATGCTTTATGGGGTCGGAAATGAAAATTGTGGAAATTTCACACGGAATGGCAAACCTATATATGTATACCCTTTTTCACTGTGTGAAGGGTATAAAAATGTAACTAACTTATTTTGAGTACATTAAAAAAAAAACAATAAACCATATGTGTCCTACGGTAGGCAGATATAGTTTAGTTTTTGAGATGAGGCATAAATTATCGCTTGGGGTGAGTCACCCTAAATATTTAGAAGTATGAAAAATAGATTCTTAAACGATTCTTAAACGTTTATTTATGCATTGGCTGGACTGTAAATTGTGTACAATGTGAAAAAAAAATACTAAAAACTATATCGATGCAAGTACATAATTAAAAAAAGCGGACCTTAAAGTAGGCGTGGTAAAAAAAGTATTCTATCAGTTATATTATGTGAAAATTTCAAGAATGTCTGTCCAGCAGTATGGCCTACCTGAGGGGGTGCGAAAAAAGGGGTGGCTTAGAGGGATATGAAAAATAGATGTTGACCGATTCTCAGACCTACCCGATATGCACACGGAGGAGTTTAATCACAAACACCACGACAAGAGAATTGTGTATATTAAATTAAATTTAAATGGGTAATTTTTTCAAATTATTTCCAAAAAAATTCTTGTTCATTGCCCCCCTCAGAATTGTTTAGTTACGCCAAAGTCTTTCACATACCATCTATTGTTTACTTCTGAATCAATAAAAATATTTTTAAACGGTTTGATTGAAAGATACATGGACAATAAAAGTTTAAAATCGACCACTAAAAGAATTTCGCGATAAATAAAGGCAACAACAAATATTAGAGTTTTTAACATAGAAACTAAAACTTCTACTAATGAGGTAGATCTATTGAAAGTATTATCCAAACATATTTGTGAATTGAATAATTGTTTTACTTATATAAATAAACACAGTTAAAAAGATCATAATTTAAGAAGAACATACTAGGGTTAGATTGTATGATTGTAGTTAAAAAAAATTATTTATTTTAAAAAAATTTTCAAAAATATACTTAATCATTTTACGTTTAGTAATAGTATCCTGTAATCATCATATTATGACCTTAAAGGATCAACAATGAATCCAATGTAATCAAGATATAATATTATTTCATATGATTATAATATAATAACACAAAATCACAAAATGCTTCCACACTATTACAATATTATGGTAAATAACAACAGAAAAAAATTTTCTATAATCATTAAATTTTCACGTATTATTTAATTCATATATTCAACATGATTAAAAATCTATATATCGTTAGCTGAAATGCAAATCCACATAACTAACAAAAAATACAAAATTGGCTCTCTGTTCGAATATGAGGCATATGAACGAACTCCATGTCCTCTCCAATTTTTATTGTCATATATTAAAGATTAGACAAAGTATTAGCGAAAATCGTAAGAACGTAACTACAAGTGAAAGTACTACATAAACCAAAAGCATGTAACTACCAGAGTTGTAAATGAATCATTTTTTTTCTGGTGTCAATTCATTACGAATTAGCTTAATATTGAATTAATTCTTTTCACAAAAAAAAAAAAAAAAAATGAATTGAATGAAATTTGAATCAATTTAAATAAATTTGCAAAAATGAATTGAAATTCATTTCTAATTGAAATGAATTGGGAAAAGTGAATTGCAATTCATTATTAATTCAAATGAATTGGTAAAAAAAAAAGAATTGAATGAAATTTGAATCAATTCAAATGAATTTGCAAAAATTAATTGAAATTCATTTCTAATTGAAATGAATTGGGAAAAGTGAATTGCAATTCATTTGAATTGAATTGACTTTGAATTAATTCAAATGAGTTAGAAAAATGAATTGCAGTTCACTTTCCATTCGAAAAATGAATTTGTTATTCATTTCCAATTTATTTGAATTAAATTGATTTTGAAAAAGATTACTGTAAGTAAATGTAAAGAAGCATTACTTCCGTTTTGTTATCCAACGCATTATATCAGACAGCATTACTCTCATTTCGGATATCACCTAGTACGAGATAATCGTCGAAAGGCATAGGAAAAAATAAGAAAAATAAGAAAATGACTTAAATTAGTAGGGATCTGCGAAAATCCTATCAGCATGAGCATTAATTCATAATTGATTTTTTGCTTAAATCAAAACTTTTAAACATTTTTTTAAAATCAATTCAAATAAATTAGAAATTACTAACAATTTCATGTTTCGAGTTCGAGTATTGCAATTAATTTTTTCTAACTCATTTGAATTAATTCAAAGTCAATTCAATTCAAATGAATTGGAAATGAATTACAATTCATTTTACCAATTCATTAGAATTAAAAATGAATTGCAATTCATTTGCCCAATTCATTTAAATTGCAAATGAATTGCAATTCATGTTTGCTAAGTTTAAATAAATTGATTCAAATTTCATTCAATTCGTTTTTTGGTGAAAAGAGTTAATTCAAAATTTTACCAATTCAGTGCATGAATGATTGGCGAATTAATAAAAAAATGAATGATTCGTTTACAACTCTGGTAACTACATCCTTTTTATTTGAAAATTGTCACTAACCCATATTTATTTATATTGAGTTTCATTAATTCATTGCCATTAATTCAATACCAAGAATTTTTGAATTGTACCAGCCGATAGTGTTACTACGCTACCCTCTCTTTGTATTCCTATTTTTAAATGAAAATCTACGTTACTAACATTTTTACTATTTTAGAGGAGAAACAAAAAATGTTAAATATTAAAAAATAGATGCAATTTTTTATTCAAATATCAAATATTTCAGCTTACGATATAGCACTTACCGTTTTACGGTTATTATTAAAGGTACATGATTCTAAATACAATGTTATTTGTGTAAAGGAATCATAGTATGTGTCTAATCATATATATTATTTTTGAGAACAACCATATGGAAGTTTTAGTGAAAAGGCATCATTAATAAAGTTTTAACTTAGTTTTCGTGACAAAATATATATAAAAAAATAACAACAATTTGTTTGCATTAACTATATATTGTTACAAAGAATATATTATGATTATCCTGACCATGTTTTAACTTAGATTCCAAAATAAAATATTTCTCAATAATTGCTGCATATAAACCAGCTTTAAAAAATTAGGCAATCATTCTTAGTCGGGTAATAGTGATACAATCTAACCAATTCATAATTGAATTGTATTAACAAAATATTTTAAATCGCAGTTTTATTCTGCAAATGGTTTAGGAAAATTAATGAAAAGTTTAAACTTAAGTAGGAATGAGAAATTTATTGAAAAAATATTTATGAAACCTACTATTTATTATATATGTATATTTTTTTAAATTAAAGATTTTCTAAATTGTATATGATTTTTCCAAGCTTGAGATCAACTTTTTTAGTTTTTTTATAAAAAAAAAAATCATATATAATCAATAAAAAAGATCAAGAAATTTAGACGATAGATTTTCTAAATTTAAAATAATTACTAAGTGGTGTCTCGAAATGCTTTTTTACATTTTAAAATGCCTCCCAAATCTAGGTTTTTTCAAACAAAAAATACATTTTATTGGCGTTATGGAGAAAAATTTCTAAACTTTATTATGCAAAAAACCAAAGTTTCAAATTTTATTTTCTTTCGCAAAATTTGGCACTTTTTTCTTGACGGTTTGCATTAAACGTTGGACACACGTTTTACCAAGTTGTTTGATAGCTTTTTTCCAAATAAATCCAATTTTTTTTTACATTTACAGAAGCTTTGAACTTTGTTCTTAGGTACTGCTTAATTATAGCCCAATAGCGTTCAATAGGCCTTAGCTCTGGACAATTAGGTGGATTCATGTTTTTCGGTAGAAAATTTATTTTGTTGGCCTCATACCACTCAAGGACGTCTTTGCTGTAGTGACAACTAGCCACGTCGGGCCAAAATAGTGGAGGTATATTGTGGCTTCTGTATAATGGCAATACGGCCTTTTTCAGGCACTCATTAATATAAAATTGGCTGTTCATTGTACGATTCACAACGATTGCCTTTGAAGTTTTCCCACATGTACATATTGCTTGCCATATCATATATTTTTTGGTGAATTTTGAAATCTTTTTATACTTAAATTTATCGGAAACATTAGCTCTTTTATTAGAAACATAAAAACCCTGACCAGGAAGCTCTGAATATCAGCCTTACAATAGGTTTCATCGCCCATTAAAATACATCCATTAAAATTATTTAATTTGTGACGTAGCAACTGTCTTGCTCTTATTCTTGTCGTTTTTGTTCCTTTTTCGTTTCGGTTTGGAGCTTTCTTGACTTTGGATGTTCTAAAATTTTCTTTTTTTTTTATTCGTTCTACAAGCGACTTCGAAATATTTAGTTTTCGTGCGATATCGCGAATGGAAATGTTTGGATTTTGCTTCCAAAGTGCCTTCACCTTTTTAACGATTTGAGGATTCCTAAAACCACGAAGTCCTCAACCTTTCTTGTGCTTAATAGACAAGTCTTTTTTGAATTTAAAAATAACGTTTCGGGCAGTCTGTCTGGACACTTTTGCCCGTCGCGCAACTTCAGCGTAAGAAAGTTGTTTATTCTCATTATAAATATCCACAATATTTTTTCTCACTTTTTCTCTATTTGACGACATTTTAAATACGGATTAAATAATTTGAATAAACTTATTAACAAAGTATTGTTGACACTTATAGCTATCACAGAGTGAAACAAAAAAATTAATTAAATAATAATTGTTTGCGTAGTGCCCTGTAGAAAATGTAAAAAAGCATTTCGAGACACCCCTTATATCAATTCATTGTGATAAATATGATTTGTGTTCATGATTTTTCTTTTTTCTTTGATTTGTTGCTTCTAATCCCGAAATAAAAAAGTTAACTCTCGTTTTAATGAAAAATAAAACAAATGAATGCTGTAAGTTATCAGTGAATTTTAGAGGGTAGTTGAGGTGCGCACAACTGAATAAAGCAGTCTTACCTGTTTTAAAATGTCATCTAATAAATAAATGGCCAAAAATGCTTTAAAATTACTTAATAAGATTCTTATTATTTTGTCATTCTCTGTTTATTTAATTTTTTCCCAGTTCTACTTATACCTTTTATAAGTCTAACGCTTAACATTCTCTATTCCATTCCATGTCAAATACAATAATCCTCCATATAAAAAAATTCCGACTTCTAATTTTGCTATTTATTGTTATGGCATTTTTTTTAGTCCTATAGTAGACGATGAAAATATTAATATTAACTTTAATACAGGTTCTACTAATGTACATTGAAGTTATAACAGCTTTACACATTTATCGAAAAAGATTCTTAAATCTTCTCATAATGTGTCCCTAATAAGGATAATAAGATTTAAATGTATTTACATCAACAGCAATTTGCGTTGTAAACTTTTAAATATTTTAGGAAAGCACTTTTTAAATGCAGATTCATTTAAATTAATTGTGGTTGAATGCTTTCTAAGTACAAAATTAATTTAAAAGAAGATATGATGGAAATACTTGATTAGGAACACTATAGTAAGAGTTTGGTTAATACACAAGGTGGATTATATGTCGTATTGTCGTAATGTTTAAAAATTTTTAAAAGGTTTAGAAATTTTACATTTTTTTAATCATTTCAAACATTTATAAAATTATGATTTTTGTCAACAGCAGTTTTATTTGTAATTCTCTTAGCTAAAGCTAAATCTTCATCGCTAAAAATAAATGGCGACAAATAATTTAGCTGTATCGCTAATTTTGTATGCTGTATGTTCAATTGCTGTAGCTAATTTGCTTTCAGAAGACTTATTCTTTCCCTCTGCCTAGATGAATATTTAAATATTAATTTTTTTAGAGGTACCAAAAAGAGAGAAAAGTTTCTCTTCTTATGCATGTGGATTTGAACAAGTACGAGTGCTATATGTGGCCGTACCGAATCTGATAATACCCTTTACCATCATGTACATTGGTACAATCCCAAATCGTGTCTTAATCTACATTTCATGTCATACTCCATTTTTCCTTATTATTTCGAAAGCCATGACGCCTGATTTTGAATTTTTACGTAGTTAACTGTATTCTACTAGTCAAGCCTTTTCATTTGATATCAATATTGATGAGGTAAAGAAAAAACATTTCCGCCATTTTGTTTTAGACGCCATCTTGGATTTTACATTCTTTAATAATTTACTGTATTCTACTGGTCAAGCCCTTTCATTTGATACCAATATTGAGCGTGTTCAAGAAGTTACATTTTAAAATACCAGATTTGACCTCTATATAAATTTATTGTCCGCCATTTTGTAACGGTGGCCAACATGAATTAAAATTTTCTTATGGTGCTTATATTGTGCTAGTCAAGTCCTTTCAGGTGATATCAATATTGACTCTTTCGGTTGTCTAGAAGCTGAAAAAAATTTATTTTCGTTTGTAAATTTTTGGAACGAATATTAAAAAAAAAATTTGCTTATAACTTTACCGATTAGAGCACGATTTATCCAAAATCTTTCACAAATGTCTCTAGAGGCATATTATATCTACAAATAGTAGCAAAAGTACCTATTGATTATTGTATGGGGAAAACATTTTAATTTTGATGGTAAAAATATGTGAAAAAACAGAGGCAGTCGCGTTTATTTGCTCATATCTCAGTAAGTTATGGGTCGATTTTGCTGAGTTTCAACAACGATTCATTCCTTGATATTTTCAAAAGATTGATACCATACACAGATCTGAGTAACATAAAGTTGCTTCTAAAAGTCGATTTCAACCAACAGACGGATAGACGGTCAGGGCTTAATCGTCTCCTCTATTCATAATTATTATTATAATTATTTTGTTATATTTACCGTTTATATTTTTCACGAAAATGCTACACAGTGGAGTGTGAAATATTGAGTTTCCTAACTTAAGTATTTTTTTTTTTTTAATAAAATTTTGAAAAATATATTTAAAAATCAAATAATATAAAAGAAATATTCATAAAAATTTATAGAAAAATATTGCTAAATTTATTCATGTATTTGTGCTGAACCTCTATTAAACAAAAAATGTCTTTATTTACTACAATTTTACGTTTTGATTTTCTGTTCTCAAATCTCATAAATAATTCATAATAAAATATCTTAATAAATTGTTATTATAAGCAAGAAAAACAATTTGCAATAAATATTTATTTACTTGCGAAACAATTCGTGAATAATGAAATTTTCTGCCAAATTAAATTGCAAACAAAAGAAAAAACGTAATAATATGTGACTGTAAATATTATAAATAATTTAAAATTTTATTAAAATGTTCTCTTTTAAATATTTTAATATATTCGGTTAAATCACCTAATTGTTATATAAATAATTAAATGTAAAAAATTAATTAAATGAAAAAGTGCGTTCTAAGTTTTTAAATTCTAAGGGCCATTACTACAACCTGCCATTACTACAACCTGCCATTACTACAACCTGCCTGTAAAATAAATTGTATTTTTTTTTTTAATATGGCAGCACCAAAGCAAATGCCGAACAAATTAATAAGTTCTTTAAAAACAAAGTGGCAACGACAAGCAAATAGTAAACAATTCCCTTATACGGTAGAAAATATGGTAACTTTTAATTTATAAACTTCACGTTGAAAGTTAAATGTAGAGTGATCTTCCCTTTAACATATCGGACACTTTTAGGTTAAAGTGAAGTTGTAATAACGAAAAACTAGTTATCTCTCTGATAATATCCTAAATTTAGTTAAGTAAGTTATAATAATGGCCCTAAGTTCATTTTCTTTCGGCTTTGCCGAATATTTTATACCCACCACCAATTTTGTGTACTTTTATAGCACAAAATGCATTATTTTGTTATTAACAGTAATCGCTATGGAATAATCTCTTTATACTAAAATATGTATAATTTTTTTGGTAAACTTAGTCTTTCAATAAAAGTGGGCGTTAAAGTAGGCGTATCAATACAGTTTCTAATAATAAATAAAACTGAGATATTTCGATATAGAGTCCTTTGTACTTCTAAAAACTTTGTCCATAGAAAAATTATATAAATTTAGGATAAAACATTATATGGGATGTGGGCGTAAAAATGGGCATGTCACCTAAATTTTCTGACATTAAATAGAAGGATATATGTAGCAAATTCACCATCATACCTCTAATTTTGTCGGTCTTATGAGCTTTTAAATTTCATTAACAGTTGATAACGTGAAAAGTGGGCGTTATAGTAGGCGTGTCGAAGTTGTTTCTGTTAATAAATACAACTTAGATATTTCGACATAGTCCTTAATTATTTATGAATTTTTAATTATTATATGAATTTGAGATAAATCGTTATCTGGGAGGTGGGCATAAAAGTGGGCGTGTCATATTTTTTTCCGTTAGAACAAAACCTTTGACCAAAAAGTAATGTTTGCAAAATTTTAAAATCGTACATCTAATTTTGTCAGTTTTATTAAGTTTTAAATTTAAAATATACACTGTGCAGTATAGATTTTCGTACATTTTGATCTGTAACTCCTTTTCGAACTCAAAGATTTAAGCAATTTTCAGAGAAAAATATTATTTTTACTCAGAAAATATATATTCGAAGTTTCATGACTCTACGATAATGCGTTTGGACACAAATCCATTTTATTCGATGTTGGAAGGACATGGTTTTTTTTTACCTACTCTTGTATTACACGCTATAACTCTCTTCCTAATGTTCCGATTTAGCCCATTTTCAATACTAAACAAACCTTGTGTATAAGAAACATTCTGGCAAAATTTGGGCCCCCTAGCTTTTTCGGTGCGACCTCTATCGTGCTTTCAGCAGACGGACAGACGGATGGACATAGCAAGATCGTCATAAAATCAAACCCCGATTCAGAATATATATACTTTATGGGGTATTAAATGGATATTTCGATGTGTTACAAACGGAATGACAGAATGAATATACCCCCACCATTTTTTTGGTGGCGGGTATAATAATATTTAGTTCCGTAAGCTTAGTCTCATTGTGTGGATCACAAATTCAATTTCAAATAAGAGTTTGAAAAATATTAAAAAACAACTTTAATTTATCCTATCAAGAAAAGTAATTATGAATTGACAAATAATAATTTACTATTTACTACAACAGCACTCATGTACTAAGTTAATTAAATAGAATATTAGCTAAACTAAATCCAATTAATATTAAATGTGCACATTAAAAAACAATAAAATAGAACGAATTTTAAATTAATTTTAAACACAATTTGCCGTATGCATAAAAATTAACAAAAGTTTATTTTAAGTTTATTAAATTAATTTTAATTAATCCTCCTCTATAAATCTTTGACAACTATTGAAATATAATAACAAAAATTAAAATTAAATATTATAGAAAAAATTCAATCAATATTTGTTTTTCAAAATGAAACATACATAAATATTATTTTTTACAACTTATAATTAAAAACTATTTTAGATTAAAATTTCAACGATAACTCAAGTTGAACAATTTTTAATCCGAAATGTACTCTATAATTTATGTTGCACTCGAGCTGCAATTACAGCAACAGCTGATGCAATTTCAATAGCCGCAATTTCTTGGTCGATAATTTAAAGGCTAGAGAGGTGTGTTTTGCCACAAACTATAAAAGTAAACAAATGCAGTTACTTGCAAGAGCAATCAAAATTACAATGCGTACAGTATAACCATAAAGTAAATGAAAAAACAAGAGTGTTGTATTCAACTGTGCCAAATTTTTTTATTTCTATGATCAATGGAGTATGATATAGTGTTTGTGACCATCTCCGTGAAAAGGGACCTGGTGTGTGAAAATGAAGTTTTGAGAAAAACGCATTGAAGTTTCATAACGCATTATCGCTGTGAACACACCTTCAGTTGGGAGATGCGGTTTGGTATGGTTAGTTATGATTGGGTGCCGACTTTGGTGACGTATTTTTTTCGCTTTTAGTGTGACAATACCTTTGCTATTGTTGCTGCTCTGCTTGTTATGATCTCGATACTTGATTCTCAAGCCGCAAGCAATGACCGTTTTGTACCTTTTAATGGGGTAAATAAATTTTTATTAGAAATCTTACTAATTTCATCTTATTTAGGTGCCAGAATCGACTCTTAAGTCCAAATCCGTTTTTCGACACACTAGGCCCCTTTTCTCGGAGAAGGTAACATTTATGTTTATGTTTAATATAAAATTAAAAATTTTATTTAAATGGGAGTTAGGGAGTTAGTTAGGTGTAATGCTAGGCGCACAATTGGGACGAACGACGAATTTTTAGTCGCGAATATTCGTCATCAAAAATAAAACACATTTGTGTATATGAGAATGCATACAATTGTGGCGTCAGTCGAAGTTCGCTATACGCGGCGAACGACGAACAAATTGATACAAGGTGACCATTTTTTATTAAATTTGGGTTTACTTCTAAACTTCTTAAGAAAATAAAATTAGTTTTTACTTTAATAATTGTTTTGTTTTTGTATTTTAAAACATTTAAAATAAGTATAAAAAAGTTAAGTACAAACATTTGTTTTTATTTGTGTTTTTGCAAATGTTTAAGTTTATTAAGTGATTTTTTTTTTCATATGGTCACACTATTAGCTGTTATACACAAACAAAATTTTTGTTATTGTTTAATGCACGTACCCACGACATTCTTTGCAAACGTTTGCTTATACGTAAACAAATTTTTATTATTACAGAAATTATATTTATTGTTTTGTTGAGTTTCACAAAAAAATTAAATTCTTCGATTATTATACCCTTCACCTGTAGTGCACAAGGGTATATATAGCTTTGTCATTCCGTTTGTAATTTCTACAATTTTCATTTCCGACCCCATAAAGTATATATTTTCTGAAAGCTTATGAATAGAGGAGTCGATTAAGCCCTGACCGTCTGTCCGTCTGTCCGTCTGCCCGTCTGTCCGTGTGTCGGTTGAAATCAACTTTTAGAGGCAACTATATGTTCCTCAGATGTATATGGTATCAATCTCTTGGAAATATCCAGGAATGAATCGCTATTGAAATTCAGCACAATCGCCCCATAACTTTCTGAGATATGAGCAAAAAATCACGACCACCTCGTTTTTTTACACAATTACAACAACAACATACTTATACACATACATGCAAAAAACATGCCAAAAAAAAATTACAAAAAAAAATATATTAAAAATAAAAAAAAATAATAAAAAATATTACAAAAAAAAATTAAAAAAAAATTTAAAAAAAAAATTTTAAAAAATTTTTTAAAAAAATTTAAAAAAAAAATATAAAAAAAAATAATAAAATATAAATAATATCTTAAATAAAATAAGATAAAATTTTTTTGGCTCAGCTGGGATTCAATGCCACATTTAGTCTAACCAGTATATACATATGTACGTATTTTATATGAGATGAATGGTAATACAAACAATTGTTATTGCATGACTACACCTTGTGAAGGGTATATAAGATTCGGCACGGCCGAATATAGCACTGTTACTTGTTTTTGTTTTTTCTTTGCACAAACACTAAACAATTTTATCAACTATAAAAGATGTTACTTTTTCGTCGTTGTTGTGCTTCACACGACGAATTTGCACAACGAATTTTTACCGAAGAGTTCGTCGTGTTGGGCGAAATTCGTCGTTCGTCCCAATTGTGCGCCGAGCATAAAAGTGGAAGCATATCACATATATTTTGCATATTTAATTCAAGATTAATGTTGAATTGTAAAGTTTCATAAAGTAATACAGTAAGGTAATATAGTAAAGTGCTAATCTTTTTAAACCCTTCACACGATTGAGTAAAATGGGACAAATAAGATTGCATGCACATACATGATGACATTCCATCAATCAACAACAGCATGGATTGAGTCAGTGTAAATAGGAGAAAGATTAAGTTTGTTTCACAAACAACTTATATATGCTCATAGTTGGATATTTACACTTTTGTAAAGTGTATATAAGATTTGGTACAGCTGCATATAGCGCTCTTACTTGTTAGTAATAATTTTTATTATTATTTTTGAGAATAATAATAAAATGCAAATCTTTCTCAAAATTTTTTTTTAGCCTAAAATAATCAATCAAAACTTTTATGACTTTTATATATAATTATCCAGCAAAAAGAGTCATTGCATGAATTATATAAATATTTAAAAAAAAATATTTTTACCAAGATCTTTGTTGATAAGTGACTGATTTGTCGAAATAACCATAGGGGCCTATAATGTGTGTTAATTATCTGAGACCTTAAAAATGTTTTTTAAGTGTTAAAAGTGTGGGTCGAAGAGAGGCAGTCATATTTCTGAGCTCTTTCCTACGGTATCACAACGGGACCCTCGGAGGACCCAAGTGAGCTATGCCTTCGGGCGGCTGCCGGATCTAACCTAACCTAACCAGCAAAAAAAACATGCAAAACATGTTGTTGTGTTGATATGAGTACATTAACAAAATTCACTTCATTATAATTAGTTCATAGAACATTTCTATATAAGATGAAAGAGAACCCATATTTCATGAGTTAATAATGTTTGTTTACATGATTTGTTTAAGATATTTTGCATGTATTTTGAAGCACATTATTGAAAGCTTACTATTTTGTATTCGGAGAGGGCATTTTTCATGCCACCTTTTGCACTTATAAATTAGAAGTCATGGACAATTTTATTTATATTGAACATGTTAAAATTTTTTTTGCTGGGTATGCTATCTTCAATTGAAATATATGTGCTTTTTTTACCTTAAAATCTAGGGTGCTCCGGTGGACTAGTCAGTAGTGCGCTGGTCTGCTAGTTTGGGTATTGCGTTTTCGATGCCCGCCAGAGACTCTGGACTGGTCTGCTTCTCTATCTCTTCTATTCTAACTATTTCTATTCTTATTCTATTCTTCTCTTTATTTCTATATTAAGGCGTCACAATGGACCGTAATGGTCTCCGGATGAGGGTGTGAGGGTAACTTTGCACCAGCCTTTCTTAATATAACAAATTTAATATTATACTTTAGTTTTAAATTTTTCGCTATTAAATTCATATAAGTATGTATTATAAAGAAGTGTACACTTCAATGTAACATTGATCGTTTGGGATGGTCTGTAGATGGTTTATGTAAAGTTTGCATTTGATATGGCATTCAGTTTTTCTTATATATTCCCTTACAAATATCAACAAAATGCCCTCTACTTTCCTTATTATGATTTTTTATTGCCATGTATTGAATGTCTTATGTGTAGAATGACATTCGGTCTTTCTAAATGAAATGTTGAGATGAATATTTTCAGTCGTTGTATTATATTTGTTCGCTGACCATTCGATCTTTCACCTGCTATATACCTGCATTATACCATAGGTATGTGATATTGTTGTTGTTGTTGGTGTTAGAACGGTACCTTTATGCAAATCATAAAATTTTTAATTTACTAATAATATTCAGTCCCTCTTTTAGTAAAAATTTTGTTTTATAGGTGACACAAAAAGTTAAAGGCAAAACAATAATTCCTCCACAACCACCTGGAAGACAAAACCACGTTTGCCAGGTCCGCTAGTACTTAATATTTATAATCCTGAAGAAAAAGTATAAATTTCTGTCTTTCTTTCATTACACTTTCAAACCAGGAATAGGCTGTAAATTCATTTTTATATTTTATGCATACTTTTTTTAATATTTTTTTTTTTTAATTTTAATTTCCTTTTTAGACGGCACCAGAAGTCTCTTTATTTATAGTTTTGAACAATTAATAATTTTTAATTTTTGATATAATAAATTCATGTAATATTTGATTACTAAATTGGTTATAATACAACAATGTGCGTGTATGTGGAGAAGGAAATACACTTTTTATAAGATGTGAGCCTTTAAGTAGGCGCAACGAAATTACTTTATTTGATTAATTTAATTTGGATATTGAAAAATTACATAGAATAGAGCCTTATCTCTCATGTGCTTTGTTTTATCTTCATTTGAAATTTTTGTCGACGTAGAAAATTGATAGATTTCAAAAAAATTCTATATGGGATATAGATGTTGATGTGGCAGCCTTATGGGGCACTAAAATTCGAAATAGTTAAAAATATTCTATTTGGAATAAATTGTCCTAAATCTTATTTGAAGGAAAAACACTTTGTTAATTATGAAAGCAACCAATTTCTTGAACCCAATAAAAACATTTTATTTCTCTACGTCAACATTTAGACATTTTTGCGAATTGTTTAATGCCTAAGGGACATTTAGACATGAACTACTCCTGCATTACAGTGTATAACTTTCTTTATGATTTCACCTGTTTACATTGCCAAACATATTTGATGTATTAGAAATATTTTGGAAAAATTTCATCCCTCTTGCTTTTTTGTTTTATTTAATTTCTATCATGCTTTTAACTAACAAATGACAATCAATATGTCGCCTTTAAATTTGGCCAGATTAAAGGAAAGTTATAATATATGGAATGCTTGTAGTAGTTGTTTTTTTAATAATTAAAAAAAGTTAAAAAAGCAACCATCTCTTCTTATCGCTACCTAACTGGTGGCTAGAGCAGGACAGAACAAGTGATGATAATAAGATAATAATAAATAAAATGAAACAAGAGTTACTGGTGGTGAAATTTCGATCTCACTTGTTGTGGTAAAATAATATGAGGAAAGTAAGCAAATTTACCGAATTCAATTAACTAAAACCCTGGGAGTTAAATAGATATATTTACATCCAAAACGTAATTTCCAAACAAAGAGTTCTGATGATGAAGTCCGTAGCTAGTTTTGAAAATTCATTCCACTCCGCTAGTGTCGATAAAACATACTTTTTCAGATTATTATTTCATTACACACAATACAAAAATTCTTTGTAAAATAAAATGTTTTAGAAAAATGAACTCAAAAGCCTGTTTAAAAACTTAAATAATTAAAAAAAAATTCATTAAAAAAAAACATCACAATTATTTTTTTTATTGACTTTTTATATATTGTATGTAAGTGCATATACTTAAATAGTTTGAGTTTGCATGTAGTTTAAGTATTTTTAATTTTGTACATTTACTTTTTGTTTACATTGTTGCCTAAAATACGAGCACATAACTCTAGTGAATAATATTTGTACCTATTTTTTTCTAATTTAAAAAATGCGTGTGCCAATAATTAGAGTTTTATGTTCTTTTTTTTCAGAACTAAACAACAATTTGCCGCATAGAGGTTTCTCCACTAAAAACATCAAATTAAATTGTTTAAACACATACAAAAAAAAAAAAAAGGCAGCATAAAAAACACAATTTACCTTAAGGTTAAATGTTGTAAAATCACAGTTAGTGACAAGTGTACACAAGATATGTATGTATGAATAATAAAAATAAAAAATGAAATAAAAAATTAAATAAAACCAAAAACAACAATAAAGAGAAACATAAATTCGTTAACCCAAGCCTCCGTTTTAAAACAGTTTGAAAAACATAAAAAAAAAATATTAAAGCCATTAAGAGCAGTCACTTTTGTGATAAACAAATTGAGCCTACATTGGCAAGATTTATTTTAGAAAAAAAATAAAAACAAAGTATAAACCTGCCAGTGAACGAAAAATTTAAATTTGCATTAACTGACAGTTTTACAAGCTCCAATAACTGGCAATATTTGTAGCTGATATGATATTTTGGATTATAAATTTAAATGGTAAGTCAAAAAGTTAATAAATTTTAACTCTCTACATACTAAGTAGCAATTAAATGTTTAAATTATAATTAAGAGTTAGCAGTAAATTGAATTATTTTAATCGTTTTGAAAGTAAAGGAATTTTAAGCTTTACATGTTGATTGGTTTTGGTCCTTTTAACTTATTGTCAGTATTAGAAAAAAATTAATATTCTTCTGGAAGCTGCTCTCTTGAATCTCTTAAAAACACGTTTTTGTTAAATTAATTTGGCGTTAAAAGATATTTGTTAAGTAGAAGTGGTTACATAATATTTTTTTTAATATGGGCGTGGCAGTTCTCAATTTTATCATCATAAAAAGGTTTAAAGTACCTAATTGTATATAAAAAGCTTTAAAAGAATCGGTTAAATACAAGCAGTTTAAATATAATATAAACTTTGATGGGCGTGGCATTGCTCTAGTTATCAAATTATCAGATAATTATCAAATATCTTGAAAAAGATAATTGCGCTGAAAAAAAATTGTTTATGCACAAGCTAAGCTTAAGTAGGTGAGTGAAAAAGTGGCCGCTTTATATTTATTCTTCATAAAAATCCATAATTCAATTGGTTTCTTCGAATATGGCGACAGTCTTCTATAATCAAATACATTGTTACCCTAAGGTTTGTTTAAAATACGTCTCATTAAAGCATATATTCCGACCATATCATTCAAGCGTTTAGCAACATAATTAATACACGTGAAAATAAGAACATGTTACGCTCATTTTTATCGGTGAATTCATTTAAATTCTTAAGTACAGGAGGAGCCAAAAGTCACCATAGGTTTAAAAATTTAATAAATTTTACGTTTTTATTAATTTTTTTATTATTTTTTTCACAGTATATAAATAACACATAAACAAGTAAGAGCACTATATTCGGCTGTGCCGAATCTTTTATACCCACCACCAATTTTGTGTACATTTATAGTACATTATTTATTATTTTGTTAATCACTATGGAATAATCTCTTTAAAATAAAATATGTATTACTTTCTTTATAGAGGGTAGTTAATTTTTAGGGGCCCCTGTTGAAGGTGAACCACACATAAGCAACAAGTTTTTTTTTTGCATTTCATTTGACATTTCTCAATTTCAGACTAACTTATTTTGAACAGTGGAAAGATACCTTAATGAGCAACGCGTTAAAGTTATTCAGATTTAATTATTTATTTTAGTTGATCTCTTTTTTTAAATTTTCATATTTAAATATCCAATTTTTGTATTTAAATTCTCAATATTTCGCCACTCCTTCGTGTAGCATCTTCAGGAAAATTCATTATTATTAATTATTAATTAATTAATTAATTATTATTAATTAATTTTTTGTAAATTAATTTTCAGGTTTAATATTCAGGTTTTTTTATGAAAATGGGCGTTCAAAACAAAATGCATTTTATGCACTTCTTATGTAATTCTTTTGATCAACATAATCCTGCCTTCTTAGTTCGTTGAATGGGAACCACTGCTGGTTTTTGCGATAGTGTGGCAAAAGAGCAGTCAACATCGCCTCATCATCATGCCCGGCAATTGAGCATCAACATTGTCATTGAAAATTTGGACCATCAGATACTTCGATATGCTACTACAATGCTTTTGTAAATGTTGTCTTTCAATGAAAGTGGGCGTTAAAGTAGGCGTGTCAATAAAAAGTCTGCTAATAAATACAACTTAGATATTTCAATATAGTCCTTTATTTTCCCAAAAACTTTGTCAATAGAGAAATTACATGAATTTAAGATAAACCGTTATATGGGAGGTAGGCGTTAAAGTGGACGTGTCACCTAAACTTTTTGGCACAACAATTACATTGATTAGAAGGATATACGTAGCAAATTTGATCATCAAACCTCTAAATTTGGCGGTTTTATGAGCTTTTAAATTTCATTAACGGTAAATAACGTGAAAAGTGGGCGTTATAGTAGGCGTGTCAAAGTTGTATTTGCGAATGAATACAACTTAGATGTTTCAATATAGCCCTTTATTATTCCAAAATTTTTATTAATAGAGAAATTATATGAATTTCAGGTAAAGCGTTATATGGGAGGTGGGCGTAAAAGTGGGCGTGGCCCCTTAATTTTCTGGCACAGCAATGACATTGCCTAGGGGGCTATACGTAGCAAATTTGATCATCATACCTCTAATTTTGGTGGTTTTATGAACTTTTAAATTTCATTAACGGTAGATAACGTGAAAAGTGGGCGTTATAGTAGGCGTGTCAAAGTTGTTTTTGCGAATGAGTACAGCTTATATGTTTCAATATAGCCCTTTATTATTCCAAAATTTTTATTAATAGAGAAATTATATGAATTTTAGGTAAAGCGTTATATGGGAGGTGGGCGTAAAAGTGGGCATGGCCCCTTAATTTTCTGGCACAGCAATGACATTGCCTAGGGGGCTATACGTAGCAAATTTTATCATCATACCTCTATTTTTAGCGGTTTTATGAGCTTTTAAATTTTAATAACGGTAGATAACGTGAAAAGTGGGCGTTATAGTAGGCGTGTCAAAGTTATTTTTGCGAATGAGTACAACTTAGGTGTTTCAATATAGCCCTTTATTATTCCAAAATCTTTATTAATAGAGAAATTATATGAATTTTAGCTAAAACGTTATATGGGAGGTGGGCGTAAAAGTGGGCGTGGCATATTGATTTTCCGTTACAAAAAAGCCCCTCCCCAAAAAGCAAGGTGTGCAAAATTTCAGAGTCGTACATCCAATTTTGTTGCTTTTATGGCGTTTTTGTTTTTAAATATATCGAAAAATACACTGTGCGGTATAAATTTTCGTACATTTTGATCGATAACTCCTCTCCTAATGCATAGATTTAGATAATTTTCAGGAAGTAATATTGTTTTTACTCAGGAAATATATATTCGAAGTTTCATGAGTCTACGTTAATTTGTTTGGACACAATTCCATTTTATTCGATGTTCGTAGGACACGGTTTTTTCGACCTACTCTTGCTTTTCGAGCTATAACTCTCTTCCTAATATTCCGATTTAGCCCATTTTCAATACCAAACAAACCTTGTCTATAAGAAAGATTCTGGCAAAATTTGAGCCCCCTAGCTTTTTCGGTGCGACCTCTATCGTGCTTTCAACAGACGGACAGACGGACAGACGGACGGACATAGCTAGATCGTCATAAAATCAAACCACGATTTAGAATATATATACTTTATGGGGTCTAAAATGGATATTTCGATGTGTTACAAACGGAATGACAAAATGAATATACCCCCACCATTTTTTTGGTAGCGGGTATAAAAATAAATAATTGAGAGATTGACACCTAATAAGAGAACCAGAATAACATAATTTTTTCATTTAAATCAGCAACCCAATGGCTACTTAAGTTTTATTTTTGAAGAGCAAATAACTTTCAAAAATTTTGAAATAAATTAGCTAACGCGTTCGCCAGATTTGTCAGTACGCTACTCTATCCTTTGAGATTATTTGAAGTAGCGAATATTAATATATGAACAAGCCAGTGGCAATTCTTGAACTCAAGGCCTATATTGTGGCAAAAATTCAATGACTACAGCCACACATTTTCAACAAATGTTTAGGAAAATGCTCTTAAACTAGCCCGTCAATGCAAAACTGTAAACGGGTGTCAATGAAGTGACATTATTTTCCATAATTACGGTAAAAAGTTTCCATTTTGTATATATTTTTATAATCTAAAAAATATATGTATATAAAAACGAATAAGTTATTTAGTGTTTAAACCCTATGGTGACTCTTGTCCAGTTCTGTATTACTTCAAGCACAAGATGGTGAAAATGGTTGTTAAAGTAAAATCAACGAAACATTTACGAAATTTCAGGGTCCTCTATTTATTAAGATTCTAAATATAATAAGACCAAAAGAAAAAATCTTTTTGTAAACTTTGATCTAAAGCGATTTCGTACAGGTGAAATTATTAGTCTAGCTGAGAAGCGTTTACCTAATGTCAAACGTAGCGTATGTTTCTAGATTAAAAATAAATAAGAAAATAAATTGAAAATATATATTTTTTTAATTTTATTAAGAAAAAAATTGTGGTTTTGTTTTTTTTATAAAGTAATTGTACTTTTAGTATACACATATCGATGGCTTAATATAAAAAGGGTGCATGCATTTTTAACGTTTTTTCATAGTACACATACAAGCACATCACCCCTATAAAAACTTATCAGCTGTGGTTAGAAATTATGGATTTGTAGCCATATTTAAAGCTCTAGCTCATTTAATTTTTCTAAATTTTATGCAAATTTTTTTTCTTCTGTGAAATAGTAAAAAATCGAGTAAAGCTTTTTTTTAAATATTTATTAAGTAATTTTATTGAATTGACCATTTTGTTTTAAACTAAATTTTTATGAAATCCGCCATTTTGTTATTGCAACATTGTATTGTATATGACATAGTTAAATTAATGTTCTTGTAGTCTTTTTTGTTTATTGAAGAACTTGTTTTTTTGTTTTTCATTAAACCAACCATCAACCATCACACCACACATAGTGTAGGTAGAATAGGCAGCTGTTGTGCAGCTCACTTGGGTCCATTATTATTATTATTATTGATTCCTTTGTGATACCTGAATAGAAAAATAAGAATAGAATAGGAAATAGAAGCACACAAGTCCAGAGTCTTTGGCGGGAATCGAACCCGCAATCCCCAAACTAGCAGATCAGCACACTACTGACTAGTCCACCGGGGTACCGCACATAGTGTAAGATATTTTCATTGTGATACTTTAAATGTATAAACAAAAATTTCTTGTTCCGAACAAAATAAGTGTTATACGGCTTTGCTACGAACCTCCCGACTAAGTTTTTATTAAAATACTTAACACGATAAAAAGTCTTCATTTATTTACCGTAAAATTGTTTGGACACAAATTTTTTAGCATTAAATGAAGGGAAGGCGTAATTATGCTGCTCCTGTTAGGTAAGAAATTAATGAATACTCATTTGTGAAGACCTAGAAAGTGGGATAACGCATGTAAAAATCATGGCGCACTTGCAAGCAGGACTAATGAACATGATATATTCTTGCATATCAATTCAGTACTTTTTTTCTGTAGCGTTCAAAACACCAAATATTTCTGATGCAAGTGTATTGGAAATATTTTAGCAAAACTTCATCTTCTTAAATTTTTATGTTCAAAGTTTATCGTGCTTTTGATGGACATACAGATGGATGGATGTTGCTAAGTCAATTTATATTGATACAAGTATAAATTTACTTTGTAGGGTGATAAATGAATATTTCGATGTGTTACAAAAGGAATGATAAAGTGAATATATCTTCAACCAAATTTTTCACAGTAGCTACAATAACAATAAAAGACTTTTGTTGCAATTTATTTTAATTAAAGAAATGTTAAATAAATATTTGTTAACAAAGAAAGGAGGCCTTTGGGTTACTCTTAGTGTGGTTAATAGTACACTGGTCACGTCTGTTTCGTAAAATATATGTACATTTACCTTGTTTAAACATACCTTGAGGCAAGTATCGATTGTAAATTGTATATGTACATAATGATAAACATAAGTAGAAATGCCGTAAGTTGTATTTTTTACGATATTCAGGTTCTCAGTAATTCCAACAGATTTCAAAAAAAAAAAATACAACAACAGTTTTACAAGCAATTTTACAAAAATATTTACATTATGATCATACAGTTTCGGTTACGTTTTAACCTTCTCCTGTAAAGTAACAATTATTTAAGTTAGAGCCTTTTGACCAGTGACCAACGATATATAATTAAGGAAAAAGAAATGACCAACTGTTTACAAGTGTGTAATAAACTAGTATTAAAATTATCTGGGGGCTAAACAAAACATTTTTTTGTTACAATTTTAGGTCAACAAGAAAATTTGAGGATGTTTTGTTGTGCTATTGATACGTATTAGAGTTGTTAGGAAATGAAAAAATAATGAACAAAACTAAAAATAATTAAATACACTTAAAGCTAAATCTAAACAAAAGCGGCTAGAGCTGTTTAGCTGTATCCATATAATTTGTATAATATCGTGGTGGCAACTCTAAGATGTCTGCAGTAAAACTGTTGTTGTTTTTTTTTTATTTGTTATTGTTGAAAAATAATGCTATTCTAGCTATTTTTAGTTCAATCCAGCAATATATATATTTGTTTCTCTTTCTATTTAATTAGTTTTATTTAAAAACATTTAACTGTTCATTAAACAACATTGTAGCTAGAAACACAATACGAACAAACAACGCATTACGCCCTACACGTCTAATTCGTCAGTAAAAATTCCCTGTGTAAATTTGTTGTATAAAGCACAATAACGACGAAAAATAATGTATGCTAGAGTTGATAAAGTGGTTTACTGATTGTGCAAGAAAAACTAAATCAAAAATTTAATTTTTTGTAAAAATCAGCAAAATAATAAATAACATTTCTGTTTTAGTGAGAGCTTTTTTGTCATACGTAATCCATTACAAAGAAAGTGATGTATAAGTATCTAATAGCTAATAGTGTGGACATAATTAAAAAAAAATTAAATTGGAACATTAACAAAATCACAATTAAAACAGTTTTAGTAGTTAACAATTTCTTTGTTTATTTATTTCAAATGACTTAAAATAAATATAAAACCGTTACTAAAGTAAAAAGAAATTTCGGGACTGTCAAAATTACAAACATTGTCACATATTCATTTGTCCATTATTTGCCGAGGTAAGGAAGAGATAAATATAAAAGGAATCTGCCGCAGCTGATTGTGTGCAAAAACGCAAATGTCTTTTATTTTCTGGGACGAATATTCGCTATATAAATTTTATTGTTCGTTGCAGTTGTGTTCCTAGTATGACGCTCTAGTTTAGGTTTGTCACTTAAGCGTTAGCGCATAGCACAACACTTGCCGCTCTTGCTTAGGCTTGGCTGTTACAACTTAAAAGACTGTGAACATTTATACGTACGTTCTTTTTCACTGAAAACCTGATACATTTTATGTGAAATTTCTCTAATACTGCTGGTAAAAGAACATATGTAAAACGTATATATGTGATCTAAAAAAGCCGAAAATTGTAAATCAGTTACAGATGACAATTATAACATGCGTGTCTTAAAAGTAAAAGGAGTCGGATTAAAAAAAAAAATCAGATGAACCTGATATAGTTATCTTGTCTGGCAAAAATGTTACCACTTGTCTGCCCCATTTATACAAATATTTCTTTTATGCACAGAAAAGGATTCTTTATGGAGATAAATTTAATAACAAATTAAAGGTGTCAAATAAACCTGTTCATTGATGAATTTGAACACATTTAAAATTACTTAAACATTTTGTAAGGTAGATGATATAACCGCTTTTTATTTAGTACCAAGTTTGGATAGACAAAATAATAACATTTAAAAAACACGTTATTTTAGAACGAAAGATGAGAAAAAGGGCAAAACATGCTCACAAAAAATATGATATTTATACATATGTTCCATAAACGGGTCCCTTTTCCAATTCTTTCGTTTCTCAGAGATTGAAACGAAACACTGAGTCACGTGCCACCACAGGCGTTTACTCTAGACCATTATAACTTCCCGTTGTAGAGTGATGACTATTTATAATCATCATTAGAGCTTCCTTCGTAATCGCCAGCATTTGCCTTAAACTAATTTCCTCCACAGCATTTACACCTAATGTGCGCTTGCCGGCGGTACTAAGACTGCAGCCAACCATTTCCGGATATTCGTATACAGTAGACGCTCGGAAATTAGAACTCTCAGTAATTAGAATTTCCAGAAATTAGAATCGGTATTTTCATTACATAAAGCGCTCTAAAATTAGAATCCAAAATTCTAATTTCCGAGCTTTTTTTCTTTTTCGTTGTAAATGTTAACAATTAGTTTAACCAAATAGAAAACAAAAAGGGAAATCTTATTTTAGTAGATGTTTAACATATCTTGTTGATGTTTTGAAAATTTAAACTTCAGTTTCTTGTTACATACTTGTGTATGAGGATAAAAGTTTTTTAAGGAAGTGGACTGTAAAAATGCCAAACAAGCATAAGTAAAACACTTTGTCTTTACGAGATACAGTAAAAATATTGGAGAAAATTGACAAAGGTGTTTAAGGAAAGCGTTTGGCACTGGATTTTAATGTTACTACTTCTGCCATTAGCTATATTAAATCGAATAGAACATCAATTTTGGATGCTGTTGCCAACACCTATCAACACGTATCCAATAAAACTTTACATACTGCCGAATATCCAAAAATGGAGTGGTTCCTTGATCAGCGAGAAAAAAAGGCGACATTGAGGGGAGCTATATTAAAAGAGAAAGCTAAAGCTATATTCAGGCAAGAATATCCCGACAAAGATGAGAACAATTTTCGGGCAAGCGATAGATGGTTTACCAAATTCAAAAAGCGCCATGGAATTCGCTTTCTTAAAGTTAGTGGAGAAATTCTATCCAGCGATACTAATTCAGTCACTCCTTTTATTCATAGACTTCGTGCTAAGATCGCACAAATGGGTCTAGTGGAGTCCCAAATATACAATGTCGACGAAACTGAGCTATTTTTCCGTTGCCTTCCGGACTACACGTATCGAAAGATGGAATTAAGATGCATTGGAGACTGAACCTATTCATATATTCAATAACGAAAGCCTATCATCTGACTTGGATGCAGATATTGATGTGGAAGTCCAACCTAATATTTCGTATTCCGAAGCTACTAAAAGCGTAAATAATTTATTACAGTGGTGCAAAAGCCATGAATCATTTTTCAGTAAGTACTTGACGCATCTTTTAGATCTTCGTAATGATATTGTTTTGTCGGAATTACAAAAATCCAAAAGACAAACTAACATTACCGATTATATGATTAACAAAGACTGACAGAGATTTCACAATATGTACATACATACATAATATGTATTTTGACTGTTTAATAAAATTTAATTTTTAATATGAAATTAACTAAACCTGGGGGCTAATTCCGGGACTCGTTATCGAAATAAATTCGTATCGAAATTAATTTCGATCGTACGAGTTTTTCTGATGATGGCACTCGTTACCTTGCGAATCGATTTTTTAATAAAGTGTTGTAAAAGATAAAAAAAAAACCTTAACCAAGACTACAAATATGTAAACAAAAAACATATGCTTACAAAAAAAATTAAATAATTTATCAAAAGAATTGCGAATTTGTTTTATAATTTTGAAAGTTTTTCGTTTTTGAATCGCGGTCATGGACGTAAATTTGTTTTTTTATTCTTCGTCATCAGAGTCTGAGAGTGAGTGTGATATACATACATAAATGCAATTAGAAGGAAAATCCGAGTAACAAGTGATGCATTGGGCTTACCAAACAATAAGTAAGTATACATCCCCTTGATTTGTAAAAATTACGTGTAAAAAAATAAAAGTCTGTTAGCAGTAGCTTTTCCTTAGCATGTATTTGGTAAAACGCCTTTGGCCAAATTGCTGTGCTCAGACATAAACTCAGCAAGAATTTGTTTTTGTCTGAAATTTATTTTTGTTATATTATTCGACCTAATCTATATCTATATATATAAAAGACTAACGTGACTGACTGACTGACTGACTGACTGATTCATCATCGCACAGCCCAAACGCTAAGAGCTAGAGACATTAAATTTGAACAATCGGTTCCTCTTTCGATGTATAGCTCCAATAAGAAGGGATTTTTGGAAATTCGTACTTTAAGGGGGTAAAAAAGGGTAAAAACGGGTAAAATCGGTAATCTTATATCTGCTAAACTAAAAATGATACAAATTAAATTGAAAAAGTATTGTAATTTGCACAAAAAATAAGCTGACAGGTGTCTGGCCTTTTTTGGAATTTTCAACCCCTAAGGGGAAAAAACGGGTAAAAACTATAATTTGGTACTTTTTTGGTACCCTATGTAACTTCCAAACGCATAAAGCTAGGAAAAAAATTTAAACTGTATTAAGTAATCCGCAAAAAAATATTAATAAGAATTTGGCACTTTTTTCAAATTCATATGTATAAGGGGTAAAAATTGTCCCATTTTTTGGTACTTTTTTTAAAATAAACTTTTCTTATATTATTCAATGGGACAAAATTTGACAATTATTATTTCTTAATAGAATATGGACACCTATTTAGGTGACATTTTTGGAAACTTTTCGGGGGACAAAAAAGGTACCAAAAAGGGGAAAATTCCGGAAAATGTATGTAATTCCTAATTAGACGGTCAATTTTCACAAAATGTTTAATTGGGATTTCATTATAAATTATGTAATTTAGTAAAAATTGAAACACATTCATAACAGGGTAGAAAAGGGAAAAATCGGAAAGAGTTTGGTACTTTTTCGAACATAATTACTTTTATGCAAAAAAGAGTAGATTTACTGACTTTAAATCATGTCTATTAAAATATTTTGTTACATAGATATTTGGACATTTTAAACTTGGAATTTGGAACTTGGACCAAAAATGTACTTTTTCGCTTTTCTATGGTACTTTTTGTATTTTCTACGTTTATAAAGGTAGAATTGTAAAATAAAGAACTATTGATTCCAGGTGAGACTAAAAATGTTATGGGTGACCAAAACGGTACTTTTTTTGAATTTTTATGGTACTTTTTATATATTCTATGTTTGCGAAGCTAGAATTTTAAAATTAGTGGCTATTGATACAAGGTGAGACCGAAAATGTTATGGTCGACCAAAAAGGTACTTTTTTGAATTTTTGTGGTACTTTTGGTATTTTCTACGTTTATGAAGGTAGGATTGTACAATCAAGGACTATTGATTCGAGGTGAGACTAAAAATGTTATGGGAGACCAAAAAGGTACTTTTTTAAATTTTTATGTTACTGTTTGTATTTTCTACGTTTATAAAGGTGGGATTGTAAAATCAAGGACTATTGATTCCAGGTGAGACTAAAAATGTTATGGTCGACCAAAAAGGTACTTTTTTGAATTTTTGTGGTACTTTTGGTATTTTCAACGTTTATGAAGGTAGGATTGTACAATCAAGGACTATTGATTCCAGGTGAGACTAAAAATGTTATGGGCGACCAAAAAGGTACTTTTTTGAATTTTTATGGTACTGTTTGTATTTTCTACGTTTATAAAGGTGGGATTATACAATCAAGGACTATTGATTCCAGGTGAGACTAAAAATGTTATGGGCGACCAAAAAGGTACTTTTTTGAATTTGTATGGTACTTTTTGTATTTTCAACGTTTGCGAAGCTAGAATTTCGAAATTAGTGACACAAGGTAAGGCTAAATATGTTATGGGCGATCAAAAAGGTACTTTTCTGAATTTTAATGGGAATTTTTGTATTTCCTACGTTTATAAAGCTAAAATAGTGAAATAAAGGATTGTTGATTCAATTTGAAAATTAAAATTATATTGGAGACACAAAAAAGCCTTTTTGCATTTTTATTGTACTCTTTGAATTTTTACGTTTGTAAACATAGATTCTTAAAATAAGTGTTTTTTGATCCGAGGTCTAACTCCTAATATTATGGACGAACAAAATTAATTTTTCTCTTTTTATATATTTTGTATACATAGAATTCTGAAATAGTATTCAATAAATAGTAAGAACTGCGCTAACGAAGTAGCGGGTTAAATGCTAGTCTATATATATAAAAGTGAAACTCTGTGTGTGTGTGTGTTAGCTATAGACTCCGAAACTGTAAAACCGATTGGGCTCAAACTTTGGTAAGTTGTTGTACACATACCAGGGAGTGTTTATGGGTGGAAAAAAGTGGGCGGGGCCACGCCCATACAAAATTAGTTATCATTTTAAGCTACTTGAACATGACCGATTTTTCTGAAACTTTGCACACATATCGAGCTCTCATTACTAAATAATTTCGTGATTAAAAAAGTGGGCGGGGCCACGCCCATAAAAAAGTTTTACGTTTGAGGTACTTGCACTGGACTGATTTTTCTGAAACTTTGCACACATATTGAGCTGTCATGACTTTATAATTTCGTGATTAGAAAAGTGGGCAGGGCCACGTCCATAAAAAAGAGTTATCATTTTCAGCTACTTAAACTTCACCGATTTTTCTAAAACTTTGCACACATATTGAACTGTTATGACTTCACAATTTCGTGATTAGAAAAGTGGGCAGTACCACGCCCATAAAAAAAATTATAATTTTTAGGTTTTTGCACTTGATATTCAATTAAAATTCAGAATGCATTTTGATGCATTAAGGGGCGTAGCAACGCGCGCCGGGCTTTTCTAGTAATTAATATAAATTACTTAATTTGCATAAAACTTATTAAAGATTTAACTTACATTTTCTTGTTGTTTGCGTGTACCGAAATAAATAAAATGTGGTTAGTTTTAAAAAACTGTTGTGGCACTTGTAAAGCGTTCAAACAACAATAATTATTTTTTACTTTTTAACAAAAACCATAAACCATTAAATTACTCGTTAGAGTTTGTGTAAAAACTCTTTTACAAAGGTGCAAAAAAAGGGAGTAATACAAAACAGTACGAAAATCTATACGAATAATTAATTTATATAACAATTAAAATCTTAAATAAACACTTGTTATCCAACGAACTATTTAAAAATTAAATTTCGACACCAAATTTGGTATCGAATAAAACTCGCACGATTACATTCGATCGTACACTCGCTATTGAGTGCCATCATAAGAAATTTCGATACAACTTACTCGATAGCGAGTGCGAGAATCCCAAAATTAAAAAAAAAATCCAACTTCGAGTAAATTTCGCACGGTATCGACTGCGAGAATTAGTCCCCTTAGTGAGAATTCACAATTATATTTGAACTTATTAAAAACATGTTCTTTTTAAAATGAGTTTTATGTATGCTAGTATGTATACTATACTAAAGTCATGCCAAGGTGTAAATGAACTGAATTGTTATTTTTTGTTGTTAAGTTTTTCACAGTTTTTATGTTAAATAAACTAAAATAAAATGAAAACTCCGCTTTCTTTATCTTTTTAAGGTCCAGTTCACCTAAATTTTTGCATAAAAAAAACCGTCAAGAAATTAGAATAATTCGAATTGCCCTAAAAAGAAAGTGGTTCTAGTTTCCGAGCGTCTACTGTACTACATTCGTTGCTGTCTTAGCAGTCTCAAAGCACAGTCTACACACATTATCCTCCACAATTTTAATCTTGTGTAGATGATATTTGAATTAACCATGCTCTGTGACTAGAGTAGTTATCTAGGTTAGGGTCCCCTGACTATATCCGAGAACTCTGACTGCATTCCTGCTAAGGGGTTGTCTGATCCCCATACGTGCCTCTCTGTTTCTACCCATTGTAATACCCGCATTATCCCATCCTCTAGAGGAACTCTAGCTTCCGGTCCTCGCAAGCTTGTCTTCACGTTTCCATAATAATATACTTATGTATACATAGGTTAGGTTAGATTCGGCAGCCGCCCGAAGGCATAGCTCACTTGGATCCTCCGAGGGTCCCGTTGTGATACCGTAAGCACCAATGCCCATTTGTCTACGTTTTCTGGCCGTCGTTCCTTAGCCATCCTGACCTGTTTATAAAGGTGTGGATCTTACCCAGATCACCTGCGGAAAGACAAGTCTTACTTTCATGTATTCGCTGACCTAGAATCTGGTGTCTCAGGTCCCCGAATGCAGGACAATTACAGAGAAAATTTTCAGTTATCTCCTCCTCTTCCTCGTTATCGCAACTTCTGCAGAAGTCGTTGTAAGGGATATTTAGCCTTTTCGCATGTGTAGCTATAGGCCAGTGTCCGGTTATAACCGCTATGAGGTTCCTAAGGTGGATTCGTATACAAAAGATTCATGTACATTTTTTATATATTAATCTTTAGCACTTCTTTATTGCATCTTGATTTTCAACATAAAAAAAACACATAGTTTGCTAAAGTTTTAGTAATTCTTTTAACATTGTAATTATACAAATTTATTTTTTGTTGTTGCAAGAGAAAAAAATATTGTTTTTGTTACTTCATTCGCATGACTTGCGTATCATTTATTTTCGATGCCAAATATTTTTTCCCTTAATTTTGTAGGCTTAAACGCCTTTTTTAAAAAGAAGACAAAAAAGTAAAAAAAAAAATTATTTATTTATAGTATAAAGTGCACTTTATTGTACCAAGTACGATATTGTTGTAGTTTTTTTTCTTCCTCTTTATCTTCATTTCAAGTGTGTAGCAAGTATAAAATATGGCCAAAATAAAGTGGCATCAGCGCTATCCATTCATTCATTTAAGTTTTATGCAAAAATATGTAAACGAAGTTTTCATTCGCTTTTTACAGCCACTAAATACATATTTACAAAAAGAGAAGAGAAAACAAAAAACATCTCTTCACTGGTGTTGTGAAGCATGATATAAGCACTGCTTATTCACTGTTGCAGTCACATATTATTTTCTTTTAAGTTTTTTTTGGCAGTTTAGTTTTTTATTGCTAAAATATTCCATTTTTATTTTATTCTACTTCTGAGATTTTGTTGAAAGGAATGTGATTTTATCAAAGAGTTGAACACAATGTTCACAGCAACTTTAAATAAGTTGTAGAAGTATGGTTTGAAAGTATAACAAAACTTTTTTGGTGTTGAATTTTTATATACTTACATTAATTTCTAGTTTAAAGATTTAGGTTAAAAAACAAGTAAAAGTATTATATTCGATTGTAACGAATCTAATAATATCTTTTAACCATCATTTACATTGGTGTAATGACCTCATCGTAGCGTAGCCTACATTTTAGCTTTAATGTTATACTTAATTAGGCTTAATTATTTACGACTGTATTCTACTGGTCAAGCCCTTTTTATAAAAAATATCCGACATTTTTGACACCATTGTGGATTTCCATAATTTAATGAATTTTACATATTTTTTATATAAATTCAGCTGAAAATCAACTGTTTCAGAGGAAAATGCTAGATCAGCTGCCATTTTGTCTGTCAAAATTTCTGCGTAAAAGATTCTGCAGTGATTTGGAAGTTTATAAGGTATTGTGATCTTCAGTTCGCAGCAAAATATTGCAGCTCCGACTCATCCGTCTATCAAAGATAAATCCATGAAGAAATTTAAGGTGGTGGCCCACCTATCGACCTAACTGCTTTATTGTAATACATAGCTTTCTAATGAATTTTGGACTTTGTTTAAACTGCCCCGTAAATCTTATTTAAATGGCGGCCATCCTTACACTACCCTCAGCAACAATATTAATTGGTTTTTTAGCCCGGACATTTAGTACTGCAGTTGGAGTGCCTTTTAGTGCTCCAAGTGTACATAGCTCGGCAAGTTACTATAAAGCATAGAGGTATATCTACTGGAACACAGATTTAGTATGTTCGATTTGGCATTAGAAACTACGTCCCCCGTAGCATTGTCTTTAATGCTTAGAAGGCATTGTCAGTCTTCTTGGTTCTTTCTTCCACATGGAGTCTCCATAAAAGTTTGCTGTGCAATATTACCACTAGGTTCGTTGTGTGGTACTTAACAACTAAATAGGTCTTTTCAGGATGGACCCTCGGCTCCACTCTAGTTGCATAGTATTTACCACAGATATAGCTTAACACTAACACTAACAATAACCGCTACATTATTTGCAGTATCATCTTTAAGATTAATTAGAACTACATAGATTACTACTGGTGAACTTACTCCTCCTTGTGAAGTTTCTCTGTGGGCCAGCTTTCTTAGCTTCGTATTACACCATTCTGTATATGTATATTATTCTGTACTTCAGGAGACTGTAAGTCTAGTTTTTCGCATAAAAAACAAACCATATTTGTGCTAAGCTTTCTACAATCACATTTCTAAACATTTTGTTAAAAGTCCCAGCAATATCGAAGGAGACCATTGCATATCCTCTATAGAATTTTTACTTGCCAAAATTTTTAATATTCTTTTAATGAATATTTTTTTTATGTAAAAATTATTGAATAAAAGAATTGACTTCTAAAAATCTTTTTGCTCAATTCACAACCTGTCGTAGGAGTCATAGGTTGTAATAAATTCACTTATTCATATTCAAGAAAAACGGCGATAGTACTTACTTTTCCAGCTTTGATGTATTTATACGACATACTATAAACTTAGGTAAAATTGTTGCAAATGTTGTACAAAAAATTAATGTAAAATTTATCAAAAAACAAAAATAAAAAATGTGTAACAACTACGACGTATAACACCTACGACAGTTTGTGAATTGAGCCTACCACGGCTATCCACAGTTTTTTAAAGCATCCAAAACAGGTTTATTTTTGTAACGATATTTGGAGTATTGAAGCTGTGCTTGAGTAAAAGCAAAAAAATTAAAAAAAAAAACATAAAAAATTTGTGTTTTATTTGAAGCACTAACAAATTGTAAAAGTTTTCGTGAAGAAATGCCTTTCTGCGCGAACTTTATTTCGTGTACTTAATGATGAGCAAAATATATAAATATATATGCAGTTTTGAAAAAAGCATTAAAATATTTTAATTTTAGTATGACTTGCATAACTATGCCTTACTTCCTCAACCTCGTATCTTAAAAAATAAAATTTTTCAGGAGAGACAAAAAAAACGGTTCATCTTTTTATACTTCGCTGTTTGGTTAAAAGTTTAAATGCAATTATTAAGGAATTGATTGTATTTATGTATATTAGTTGTAATAATATACTAATCGTTTTTAGTTAAAGCATGAAAGAATCGTTTGATATGAACAAGACAAAACCGTATTTTTTAAGTTACGAGGTTGAGGAAGTAATGCAACGATAATTTGCTTTAAAAAAAATATAAACAAATGTGTGTTTGTTTGTGTTTAGTCAGAAAATTTTTGACAATTAGGTTCAAATATACAAAAACAAAAATACTTCAAGCTTAGTGGTGTTGTAGGGAAGAGATGATTGAATTTGCCACGACCAATAAGATTAAATAAGATGTCTTGAAATGTTAGTGAATAATATTTTGATATCATTTCTATATGAATTTAAGATATTTGTAGATGCTTTATATATTCAGAAAAATTTTAAATATCGATACATTTTTAAAAAACAATTTAAAACTTATTTTATGAAAAATTTTTAATACTGATGAGTTTTCTATAAATGTTTTATAAGTCGATTCTATTAATATAAACAGTTAAATATATGAATAAGAGTTCTAAGAAAAATTTTAAATGTCGATAAATATTCCAAAGAAAATGTTAAATATCGATAAATTTTCTAAAAAGAAATTTAAGAATCGATAAATATTTTCAAAAAAAGTTAAAGTATCGATAAATAATTTAAAGAAGTATTAATTTTCCAAATTTTCTATAGAAAAATTAAAATATCGATTTATTTTCTAAAAAAAAATTTGGTATTGTTAAATAGTCTATTGAAATTAAAAATTTTAAGAATCGATAAATATTCTAAATAAAGGTTTAAGTTTCGATAAATTGTCCGTAAGACATTTTATGTATAGTAAAAATTTCTGCAGAAAAAATTTAAATACCGATAAATTTTCCAAAAAAATTTAAGTATCGATAAATATTGTAATGAAATATTTTATAGATAAACATCAATAAATTTTCTAAAAAAAGTATAAGTATCGATAAATAATTTAAATAAGAGTTTGAGTATCGATAAGTAATTTAAAGAAGAGTTTAAGTATCGATAAATAATTTAAAGAAGATTTTATGTATTTATTATTTTCCATAAAATATTTTGTGTCGACAAATATTCTATAGAAAAATTTAGATACTAATAAATTTTCCAAAAATATTTAAGTATCGATAAATATTCTAATGAAATTAAAAATTTTACGACTCGATAAAGTTGAAAAGTTTAAGTTTTGATAAATTTTCTTAATACTCGCCTCTGTTCTGCATTCCGAGTGGAATTAAATCACTTGCAATTACAATTGTAGTGTTATTGCTTATAACAACAATGCAATGGCAATTTCGAATGATTTCATTTCACTCGAAATGCAGAATACAGGCGAATATTTTAAGTATCGATATATTTTCTGTAGAGGCATTTAAATATCGATAAATTTTCTAAAAAAAAAATTAAGTATCGATAAATATTATAATAAAATGAAATATAATATAAAAAATTTTAAACATCGATAAATATTCTAAAAAAATTTAAGAATCGATAAATATTCTATATGAAAGTTCAACTACAGAATATTTTAAAAAGTTTTCTATAGAATTTTCTGTGGAAAATTTTAAAAAATTATAAATTTTCTGAAAAAAATTTTATATATCGATAAGTTTTCTAAAAAAACAATTGAAAATTTGGACAAATTTATAAAAACTAATTTTACGAATTAACAAATTTTAATAAATAATTTCAAATATCGATAAATTAAAGTGTCATTATTGATATATTGTCCATAAATGTTATTTGCATCGTTAAATTGTCCAAAGAAAATGATGAAATTTACACAAAAATTTCAAATATGGTTATATTTTTAACAGAAATTTAAAAAAATGGAAACAATGTTTTATAAAGAATTTCAAATATCGATAATATTTTTTATCAAAATATCGATAAATTTTTTTACTTAAAATATCGATTAATTTTTTTATTTCAATATCGATATTATTTTCATTAAAATTTGTTAAATATAAATAGATTTTAAATAGAATATTTACGATTTATATTTTCTAGGGAATAAAACAAAGTTATAAAAAAATTTACAATTAAAAATTAATTAAAAAATTTAATGAATTAAAATTAATTGTTGTTAAAATTTTCTTAAAATTGTACAAGAGTTTTTTTTTTAAATAATAGATTATAGATAGTATCTATTTATTAGCTTATATGCTGTGTTTAGATTCCGAACGATTGCTTTGAGTAAAATCTTTACATGTATTTTGTTATTGTAACAAAACCAAAACAACTCAAAGCAATCGATTGGATTATAAAAACAGCACATTAGTAATTTAAAAAAATTTAAATGTTATCCTTAAAAAAAATGAAATTTTTTTTAAATTTTAATAAGGCTTAATTTGTTTGATGTTTTTGTTGTCGATAAATTGCCTGCAGAAAAATACATTTTAACCAAAGTTGATTAGCGCATCTGTTGAATTTGCTTTTATGCAGTCGCAATTAAGAAATCGCTTACTGTGAATTTTCAGGGCTTAATGTTATGTTTAATAATGAAAAAACATTTTCTCTAAGCCTCTTGTGTTTGTATGTGTAATTTTAGTCTTCGTTTTTTTTTTAGTCTTCCTTACCCGCACACGCAATGTATACTTTAAAACTTTTTTAGGGATTTAAAGGGATTTCTGTTTGTTGTTTTAAAGCATTTATTGGTAAATTTCTAAAGAACACTTTTCATACTTCATTTAAGACAATGGTATTATGATGTCGAACACGTTCGTGTTTCTTTTTTTATTACTCTAATCCGGAACTGCTCCTTAATGCCAAACAAAATCGCGTTTATTGCTCCAAAAACTAAACGGAGAGATGAAAGGAAAGCTAAATTATTTCGAAGATGGGGAATAAACATTGTGCAGGTGTGTAGGTTGCTTTGTTATAAAAAAAATATTTTTCATTTGGCAACATTTGTGCTTTTAATTTGAGGTTGGGTTGGGTGGTGTCGATTTGGCAAGTATATGGTTTGTTGGTGTATAATTGTATATCTTTCTGCCATATTTGTTTAATAATCTTATGGCTTTTATGTTGTAGACTTTTATAGATGATTTAAATGAAATAGGGGAAAAAATGGAAGAAATAACTTAAAATAAAAATAAAATACGAACAGCAAAAAGATACGTCCAAACAAATATTTACATATTTTTTGTTTTTCTTTGGATTTCCTAATCAAATATTTTTCTATTATTTTATTTTTTTTTTGGGCCAACCAGTCAGCATTTAACATTCGGCTGTTGGTAACTGACTGAATCTCTCTGTATTTCCTTCCAAGTGTTTAATATTCTATTTTCTTGCTTTCGTTTGTATTTGTGTGTTTAAATCCCAACTAGCTGTTTGATAACATAACACGCATACCAACATGTCTTCGCTTACATACAGGGTATTACAGTGCCATTATTTAAAAAAGTTTAATAAATCCTGCAATTTAACTTTTGCTATAAACAGTTTGTTTGGATTTTACTTTAATTTTTTATCACTCATCTTTAAAATGAGTTTTAATTTTGTTTAGAAAGTCTGCTACTTACTAACATCCAGGCATAAGAAGAACTCAAACTGCTGTAAATTTTTGCTTTCACTTAACTTTAAACTGACTTAGACACTGTCGATTGAGTTGATGCGTTTATCGAAGAATCTGAAAAACTTGCTTGTAAGAGAAAAAAAAAATTTATTTTTTTTAGATGCTTTTAAAATTTAAAATAGTCTTAAACTTATTGATCGTTTTTATTTAAATTAAGTATTATATAATTTCTAAATTCCATACTGTCAGAAGCATATTTGGGCTAGTGAAAGAAGGTGTAAAAAACATACCCTTCCAGTCTCTGCATGCCTGAACATTTTAATGTGAACAGTTTAAAGCTTTTCTTTATCGAATTTTGTTAGAATTTCTTTTTTATATTTAATGGTTGGCTTACATATGTTTAGAAATATTTAAAAATATTTGTTTTTAATTTTTTGTTTTACTGCCAAAAAAAAACTTATTTTATTTTGGGATATATTGGACAGCGAAATAATGATGAACGCATTATAATGCAAGAAGAAACAAAGACCAATCTAAAGTGGTCCTATTATACTCTAAATTACAAAATTAGTAAACAATAGTCAATTAAAGTTTAAATATATTTGTAATTGTTTTTAAGCAATCAGCTTATAATATATACATGTATAACATATATAACAATACCGAAGCTAACATTGAAGAGTTTAAATATATTTCAGGTTGCAAATTTTATTTTGCAAAGAAAATTAAAGGGATTGCCATTAATTATAATTATAATTATATATATAATTATTTATACGTGCTGGATAAAAATATATTTAAAACTAGAGGAACCTTTGATTTTTAACAGAAAATATATTTTTAACAAAGATTTATTTTAAATCGAAAATGTATCGATGTTTCGAATTTTATTAAGAAAATAAATCGGTAGAAACTTTATTTATATTTTGAAACTTTTATAAATTAATTATTATTATTATAATTTAACATACAACATATATCGATATTTTAAAATCTTTATTAAATATTGATCAACATTTTAAATTTTCTATAAGAACGTTATCGATGTGTTGAATTATGTATGTATGCCAGTTTCATTAATATTTTTAATTTTCTAAAGAATATTTATCGTTATTTAGAATTTTATGAAGAAAAGTTATCGACATTGTAAGCTTTCGATATTAATTATTTTGATTAACAATATTCTCGGCATTTTATCGCGCACTTTATCGAAACTAAAAATTTTCGATGGAAAATTTATCGACATTATAAATTTTTTATAGAAAATTTATCGACATTTGAAATTTTCTATAGAAAATTTATCGGCATTAAAAATTTTCTATAGAAAATTTATCGAAATTTAAAATTTTTATTAAAAAATTTATTGCTATATAAAAATTTATACATAAAATTTATCACCATTAAAAATTTTCTATAGAAAATTTATCGATATTTAAAATTGAATTTTAATTTTTGTTGAACTTTTTTTTATGTTTAAACTAATATTTTTAATCAGGCTTGAGTTCATATTTAATATTCTTTATTTTTACAAAGAATTTTTTTAATTGTGATAAATAAAATTTAAAATTTTTTATATAAAATTCTCGGCATTTTATCGCATCTTTATCGAAAGTAAAAATTTTCGATGGGAAATTTATCGAAAATGAAAATTTATCGACATTTAAAATTTTCTATAAAAAGTTTATCGGCATTAAAAATTTTCTATAGAAAATTTATCGGCATTAAAAATTTTCTATAGAAAACAAAAATTTTTAGTTTCGATAAAGATGTGAAAATGCCGAGAATTTTATATAGAAAATTTTAAATATCAATAAATTTTCTATAGAAAATTTTTAATGGTGATAAATTTTATGTATAAATTTTTATATAGCAATAAATTTTTTAATAAAAGTTTTTAATGCCGATAAATTTTCTATAGAAAATTTATTGCTATATAAAAATTTATACATAAAATTTATCACCATTACAAATTTTCTATAGAAAATTTATTGATATTTAAAATTTTCTATATAAAATTCTCGGCATTTTCACATCTTTATCGAAACTAAAAATTTTCGTTGGAAAATTTATCGAAAAGAAAAAATTTATTGTCATTTAAAATTTTCTATAGGAAATTTATCGGCATTAAAAATTTTCTATAGAAAATTTATCGGCATTAAAAATCTGCTATAAAAAAAATTTATCGATATTAAATATTTTTTATCGATATTAAAAATTGTTTATGGACAAGTTATCGATATTTAAATTCTTCGAAAGAAAAGTTATCGATATTTAAAATTTTTAATAAATAAAATTATTAGTATTTAAAATATTAACAGAAAATTTAGCTATATGTTAAATTTTGTATAGAAAATCTATCGATATGTTCAATTTTTTTATAAAACATTTATCGATATTTATAATTTTTTTTAAAAAAATTTAATGATATTTTTGATTTTGTATAGAAAAATTTTCGATGTTTAAAATTTTGTATGTTCAAATTTATCGATATTTTTAACTTTTTAAAAAAGGTTTGGATTGTTTATCGATATTTTTGAATGCTTAAGAAAATTTGTCAATACTTAAAATTTTGAATAACAAATTTTTAGATAATCATTATTTTCTGTAGAAAATTTTTTTAAATATAGAATTTTATAAACAAAAATATTCGATATTTAAAAAAACTTATTGATTTTAAGAGCAAATAAATCGTAATATTTTTTATATAATAAACAAGTTATTGATATTATTAATTAATTATATTAAATGTTTTGTCTTATTATAGGTTTTCAAATTGTTTTTATTTTTAAATGCGGTAAATTTTAAATTTTGTAGATGCTTTTCTTTTACCTTATAAATTTTATTTATTTTAATTTTCTATTGTTTATTGATATTTTTAATTTTATATTGAAAATTAATTAATATTACTAGGTCTTTGTAAAAGGTGTCTCAGTAGGGACAACTAGCCCCATCGCTCAAATGATAGGTCTTTACTGCTATCCTAAAATTTTCCGTGACCTCTTCACAGAGATGCGGCTATACTTTAACGATGACGTGTTTGGTCTCGGGTTTGTCCTAGTCGCATTAACCCAAGATTTCAAAAAACCAAACAGATACAATTCGCTGACATCAAAATGAGATTGATATAATTTGTTCTGGAAATTGCTGCAATAAATGGATTGTTTCATTTAGGCCTCCCTGAAACTACTTGTCGCCCAGATCCATGCCGTTTTTATGAGTCGGTAAAAAATCCACTATAATGTTTCTGTAACAAATGACATTTACACTGAATTCAAGTCAAAATTCAATTACCTTCTCATCTCCAAAAAAAGTAAGGCCGAATCTTGCGATCTGTCCCAAATCTGCACCAGACAGCTGCTGATTGTGAGTGCATTTGCTTCTTATGGGTAGCAATAAGATTTTCTGAGCCCCAACTTCGACAATTTCATTTCATTTAAATGAAAATATGCAAATCGGAGGTTACTTTTTTCGAAAAATTTGCATTGAGTTTACTTTGCTCCATTAGCAACTAAACAAATTGCCGGCACTTTTAATGGTGTGCTGGTTTTACCTGCTGGGGAAACTTTATTTTGTACATAATAACGAGGATGTTTCTTGTTAAAAGTCACTGCGTAGGGCTTCGGGAATTTTGAATTGATATTTTTGATTTTCGTTGACACTCTCTTTTAAAACTGCAGTGTATCAAGAGACCAACCGTTACTTTTGTTATTCTATGGAAAGCTACAGCACTAAATATTGCACTACAGGCATTACTAATTTTGTTAAAAAAATTCTTTTAAATATTCATAATTATTTAAATAAATGTAAAATATACAAATGAAGAAAACCTAAAGTAAAATATTTTAAATTAACCATAACTTTACACTAGTAATCTGATTATAAATTGTACTAAAAGAGCAGCAACAAAAAAAGTATGTGTATGAGTATTCCAGCAGCTGTAACTAATATAAATCACGTAATTTAATCATTTTGTTAGAAAAAAATGTGAAATCTTAACTTGTGTAAAAAACATGTAAAAAGTACGAAGATTTTTCTCTTCTCCTAAAAATTTTGTTGTTATTGTTGTAACATCAAGTTAATAATTGCAAATATGAATACACTTAAAGTACAAACACCCACATTCTAACATACTCACCGATGTAGATAGAAACTAGGGTTTGTGAAACGGGAAATGTACTTATTACAATTCTCGGGAAAAATTTTTCCATATTCCCGAGGAAACGGGAAATTTAAAATTTGCAGCATATTTAGAAATATATTCTTTTATATTTTTAGAATGTAAAAATAACAGAAATAAAAATATTTTGCACTTTTAAGTGTAAGCGTTGAAAACACTTACTTATGTACAAGATAATAAAACACCAAGTACAGGCCAAAAGCCAACTTGGGATTTCAAAATTTTATAACTTTTTCTTCTCCTTTTTTTTTTTTAATTTTAATTTTTTATTTGATATTCACAATTAAACAAAGAACCAGAATAATATAATTAAATTATTTAAATCAGCAGTTAATTATTTTGCAAATAGTAAGAGCATACCAGCGATATTTTAGCTTTAGAATTTAACCCTCTAAACGTATAAAGGTCAGTTCGTCGTCACCAGCAACATGGCATCGTAATATATTTGCCTCGAATCGCTAGACCTTGTTCAATTCGCACTATAGAAAATATTGAACGTGTAGAGCAAAGTGTTATCAAAACATCGCAAACAGCTTTAAGAAGGCGTTCACCCAGGAATGGCTTGTACGTCACCAAGGCGGATTTTAAAAAAGGATTTACTATTATTCCCACATAAGTAAGAGATTTTAAGCATACCGCGTCTAAATTTTGCAGTTAGATTTTAAAAGTTGTCCAGAAATTAAGTCAACTTTATTGAAAATCTGATTAGGAGTGATGAACTTTTATTTAAATATAGATTCGGGGGTTCTGAAAATGCTAGAGCTATTCTTTAATAAAGGGTCCGCCATCTTACGTTTTTATTCAACTAATGCTTATTTCGTGAATGGTAACACTTAGCTCATGCCTGATTTGACAAATGTGGTTGTGTATTCGCTTGAACAACGCTGGGAAATATTGCGACATTACTTTGGTCGAATTTTGCCAAAAAAATTATCTTTTAAGATGAAGCTCATTTTGATCTTGGCGAAAAGCCGATACTCCCAAAACGAGTCACTATTTGGTGCGGATTTTAGTCCAGAGGCATAATTGGGCCATTTTTCTTCGAAAATGAGCAAGGAGTGGCCGTAGTCAATTTATAAATTGCACACCATTAGGTGTACAGTATGGCATGGCATAATATCTGCAATGTTATTACTGGCAATGGAGAGTGGAATCGCGTAATAACTTAAAATCTTTTACATCCTGCTTCTTAAAACAGAACTAAAATGTGGTGTCAGGTGGATGGAGCCGCTGCTCACACTGGCCGAGGCACAATGGCAATTTAAAGAAAAAATTTTTAGAGAGGGAATAATTTTCAGAAATTATGAAATTAATTAAACGGTGCATACACCAAATTTGTTATTTCAAGTAGCGAATATATGTGAACAGGCCTGAGAAAATCATTAAACTAAATTCTTTTATTGTACCAGAAATTCAGCGTCAAAACGCACAAATTTAGAAAGATGGTTTGGAAAATGATTCTAAATAAGCCCATTATTGCGTAGATAAAAAAGGAGGTAATTGAGGTGACGTTATTATCAATACTTTTAAAGTATTTTAAGCAAATATTAATCATATGAATCCAGGAAATTTCCGGGAAATCGATTTTTCATTCCCTCTTTCTGGTTGGTTTAAAAGTCCGGAAAATCTCAAACCCTAACATTAACCAACCTGATGACTAATTTTAAATAAAAAAAAAACAAAATAAAGAAAATGTGTAATAAAATAAGGAAGCATGTGTTACTACTGCTGCGTTGCAGTTTACGATCGAATAAAGTGTCACATGATATATTTACTTAGGAGACATAATAAAATCATATAAGAGCATACTTAGTTTCTAAAATAAATGCTTATGTACATACAAGCATGTGTATGTTTGTGTATACAAAATAAGAAAATGTCATAAAATATTGTATTTAAAACAAAAAAATAAAAAATATATTTTATAAAATACTGGGTGGGCCAAAAGTCACTTTGGGGCTTCAGGACTTAAAAACTTTATGGTTTATATATATTTTTTATGTTCTTTTTCAGATCATAAAATATTTAAAACTTACTTGACTTTGAGTGAAAGGATTGCCTTGCTCACATACATTCGCTGCTTTAAATATTAACCAAAAAAAAAAAATAGAAGTGTACTGACAGATCTGGCGTTGTTTGATTAATTTGTGAATTTTTTTTTGAATTATTTGCTTTCCATTCTGCTGAAACCACATCTCAGGACGGTTTTCAAGAGCAGGACGATACAAATTTTCTTCTTTTAAAATGTGCCATAGTTATTTACGAGCCATCTATATATATAAAAGTGAAACTCTGTGTGTGTGTGTGCTATAGACTCCGACATTCCAGGGAGTGCTTATGGGTGGTAAAATGTGGGCGGGGTTACGCCCATAAAAAATTAGTTATAATTTTTAGCTACTTGCACTTGACCGATTTTTCTGAAACTTTGCACACACATTAAACTGTCATGACTATATAATTTCGTGATTGGAAAAGTAGGCTGGGCCACGCCCATAAAAAAGTTATAATTTTCTGCTACTTGAACTACACCGATTTTTCTGAAACTTTGCACACATATTGAGTTTTCATGACTATACACTTTCGTGATTAGAAAAGTGAGCAGTGCCACGCCCATTAAAAAAAGTTATAATTTTTAGCTTTTTGCACTTGATATTCAATAAAGATTCAGAATGCATTTTTATTCATTAAGGGCGTAGCAAGGCGCGCCGGGCTTTTCTAGTTCTTAAATAAACAGTTCGAGGCAATTCTCTTACGGTGCCATGTTTATGGTTACATCGAACTAAACAAGGAATCATTATCTCAGAGGGTGAAACTCTGACGTTTAAATATCGATGATATGCTCTTTCTGTTAAAATAATTGACGATGATTTAAGTAATAAAACTCTGTTATTTCGGTTGTTTGCTTTTTTGTAAACCTCTTCATTGTTTATTATCCAGTTGTTATTTACATAATTTAAAAACAAGTAACAGTGCTATATTCGGCCGTGCCGAATCTTATATACCCTTCACAACGTGTAGTCATGCAATAACAATTGTTTGTATCACCATTCATCCCATATAAAATACGTGCATACGTACACGTTAGAATAAATGTGGCATCGAATCCCAGCTGAGCCAAAAAAATTTTATTTTATTTTATTTAATATATTATTTATATTTTATTATTTTTTTTTATATTTTTTTAAAATTTTTTAAAAAATTTTTTTTAGAAAAATATTTAAAAAAATTTTTTAAAATTTTTTTTTAAAATTTTTTTAAATTTTTTTTTTGTAGTTTTTTTTTTTATTATTTTTTTCTTATTTTTAATATTTTTTTTTTTTTGTAATTTTTTTTGTTTGGTATGTTTTTTACATGTATCTATGTATGTATGTTGTTGTTGTAATTGTGAAAAAAAACGAGGTGGTCGTGGTTTTTTGCTCATATCTCAGAAAGTTATGGGGCGATTGTGCTGAATTTCAATAGCGATTCATTCCTGGATATTTCCAAGAGATTGATACCATATACAGATCTGAGGAACATATAGTTGCTTCTAAAAGTTGATTTCAACCAACACACGGACAGACGGGCAGACGGACAGACGGACAGACGGACAGACGGACAGACGGACAGACGGTCAGGGCTTAATCGACTCCTCTATTCATAAGCTTTCAGAAAATATATACTTTATGGGGTCGGAAATGAAAATTGTAGAAATTACAAACGGAATGACAAAGCTATATATACCCTTGTGCACCACAGGTGAAGGGTATAATTAAAAATAAGTGAACGAAAAAGTTATTAAATTTTCAAAACGTATTGTGAGTTTGGTGCACACATATAAAGATAAATTTTCTATAAAAAGACATAATATAATTATTTTTTATTGTTTTTAGTAAAAATTTTCTATACAAAATTTCAATAATCGAAACAGTTTAAATCATCGATACATTTTCTTGAAAAAATTTCAACAATCGATAAATTTTCAATTATCAGTAGTTTTTTTTAAATAGAAAATTTTTTAATTATCGTTAAATTTTTAATTATCGATAAACTTTTAATTATAAATAAAATATTAATTATCGATAAATTTTAATAAACGATAAGTTTTTAGTTATCGATAATTGTTAACTATCAATATTTTAATTATCGGTACATTTGTATTTATCGATAAATTTTCAATTATCTGTAAATTTTAAATTATCGATATATTTTCAATCATCGATAAATTTTAAAAGAAAATTACATTATCGAAAGCTTTCCAAAAAAATTCGCACTATGGATTAAGTTTCAATTAGCAATAAGTTAAAAATTAATAATAAAACTTTAACTATCGAAACTAACTATCTAGAGAATATTTCAATTATCGATAAATTTTCAATTGTTGATACATTTTCAATTATCTACAGATTAAGTATTCTACAGAAAATTTTAATCATGGAAAATGACTCTATAGCAAATCTTAATTATTGATAAATTTTCGAAAAAAAAAATTAAAACCATTAATTCCGTTATAAAACAAATTATTAAGAGGAAGTTATCGATAACTTAAAGTTATACGATGTTGTATTTAAAATAAATTATGCGACAAGTAAATTTGTGTAAACACTTTTATTGTTAATGACAAAGCCATTAATAAATTTCTTATTCCATTAAGAATTGATGTAAAATTCGTTTATGACCCCATAAACAAAAAAAAAAAACAAGTAACAGTGCTATATTCGGCCGTGCCGAATCTTATATACCCTTCACAACGTGTAGTCATGCAATAACAACTGTTTGTATCACCATTCATCCCATATAAAATACGTGCATACGTACACGTTAGAATAAATGTGGCATCGAATCCCAGCTGAGCCAAAAAAATTTTATTTTATTTTATTTAATATATTATTTATATTTTATTATTTTTTTTTATATTTTTTTTAAATTTTTTTAGAAAATTTTTTTAGAAAAATTTTTAAAAATTTTTTTTAAATTTTTTTTAAAATTTTTTTTAATTTTTTTTTTTTAGTTTTTTTTTAAAATTTTTTTCTTATTTTTAATATTTTTTTTTTTTGTAATTTTTTTTTTGTCTGGTATGTTTTTCACATGTATTTATATATGTATGTTGTTGTTGTAATTGTGAAAAAAAAACGAGGTGGTCGTGGTTTTTTGCTCATATCTCAGAAAGTTATGGGGCGATTTTGCTGAATTTCAATAGCGATTCATTCCTGGATATTTCCAAGAGATTGATACCATATACAGATCTGAGGAACATGTAGTTGCTTCTAAAAGTTGATTTCAACCAACACACGGACAGACGGGCAGACGGACAGACGGACAGACGGATAGACGGATAGACGGACAGACGGTCAGGGCTTAATCGACTCCTCTATTCATAAGCTTTCAGAAAATATATAGTTTATGGGGTCGGAAATGAAAATTGTAGAAATTACAAACGGAATGACAAAGCTATATATACCCTTGTGCACCACAGGTGAAGGGTATAATTATTTACATATCGAGCTCTTAGAGCTAATAGATTTCAAAAGACAATTTTTATATTTTATGTTCTTTTTTTAAAGAAAAAAAATGTTATTTTATAAAAAATATTTTATCAATTTAAATTTTTATTAATTTCTCTATCTTTTGGCTTTTTATCTTCAAAAACTTCAATTGCATTAATTGCTGAAACATAACATTACTCGCAATATACATATGTATGTATGTAATTACTAATTTTTTTAATTTAAAATTTATTTTTCCTTTAAGATCTTTAAAAATTTTAATGATAAAAATTGTTTAATAATTTTAGAATATTTTTCTTTAAATTTTTTTTTAAATAATATAATACTTTTTTCATGTTTGTATAATATAACTTATTAGAATTACTCTAATATATTGATTGTTAAGTTATTTAGGAATTCTGTTATCATTTTTTGTAAACACATTTATTATTAGATCTTCTTAAAATCTATTTGAAAAATTTTAACGCTTCGCTGACAAAATTAAATTTAAATTGGTGACAATTACACCAGAAAACTTGAGCAACCAACCGTCACGTATTATTTGTGTAAATGTAAGAATATTATTTACATTGTACATTGTATGTATATACAAAATGTTCATAGTCGTCTTTAGTATGTAGATATAAATGTTTGTGTATACAATTTACTTATTTTTAAAGAGAATCTTGCTACATTGCACATTGGTCAAAAATCCATTTATTTTGGCCAAAATGTAATTTTTTTTAAATTTTTTCTTTCACATTATTTTTATATTATTTACGTTATTTATTAATAATATGTATACAGATAAAAAGATATCTTTTTAATATTTCTAGACAGGTCAGTGTGAACAGGATATTTTAGGTGTTTGATTAAACGGTGTTATAGCAATTAAGCAAAAGAAATTTAATTAATATTTCTATGGGTAATAAAGTTAAATGTTGAATTGTTTATAAGATATTTTATAAAGATAATGAAAATTAAAAGATAATAAAAGATATAAAGATAATAAAAATTAATTTTTTTTCGAATAAATTTTAACTCTAGAAAAATGTTTGAATTTGAACGGCTCGCAACTGAAATTAAAAAAAAAATTGTTTTTCGAATTAAGTGTAACTTTAAATAATGTCCATATTTGTGCGGCATACAACAAACATTCAAAGAAGATTATAATCTATAGAATATATTTTCTTGAATATTTGCTTAAATTATTTTCAATTCTTCACAATAAATGCATTTTTGTTAGGCACCCTAAGCATCATTGTACACTTAATAAGGTAGTTTCACTTGATCAGCTGATCATCAGCTGTTCATTTCGAATTGTTAAAATTTCATATATTTTCTCTCTTTCCTCATAATTTTCAAATTTCAGACTGAATAATAAAATATTTTCTTATAAACTTAAAAACAATCAACTTATATAATTACACAATGCTTAACGTTAAGAACTCGTATCTTTATTTAATGTGGATGCAAAATGATCATAAAGAGGTAAAGCAAAAAGCTTATTTTACTTACGTTTTAAAAGAAAATGGCGAAAATAACATTTCTAGAGATTACATGAAATGTTTAGAAGAAAAACTACGACTTCTTTGTATTAAGTTGTGTCAGAAGTATCGGGAGAGCCTTAGTTGCTTAAATTATTTTAACTCCCGAAACGGCTTGATTTGAGTAATTTCTGTTAAGAAAAAAGTTTGTATTTTACAAGCTCATTTTGAACTGTAATACATTGCCTATTGTTTGAAATATGTAAACTATATGTTGAAATGAAGAATTGTTTCTTTGATATTAAAGTTTTATGTTTTCTCTGGATAATTCTTTTACAATGTGGTAAAAGAATCTAAATTTAATTTTGGAGAAGGGGTGACTAGGTTGTTCTGTATAAATTATTTTGTGAAAAAATTGCAGTATCCTGAAGTTTAGTAGCTTAAGAAAGCTCATATTAAATAAGCGATAAGAAAAAGAGATATGCTGATTAAAAATTAAGAATATATCTGGCAATATATTGGCAACATTAAGATTATCACAGTTTGCATAGACTTTACGTTTATATAAAATTATAGGCATGAGGTAAATCTTTGCCAACATCTCTCGAATACAAGAAGGGGTTGGAGTTGTGAAGACCACAGAATTCTAAGCATAACATGAACTGAACCTACGACACTGTTGATGTGCTTTAGGTATGTGAGATTATCATTAACGCTGGGTATCCACGAACAAATTTTCATTACTAAGCATAAGCAAAAACGTCGACAGAATAACGGCACTTTATTTCTAAACTATATCTATTTTCATTGGGTGGAGAATACGACAAAAGAAATTTAATATATAAAATTCTAGTTTCGCAGTGATTGTGATTAAACTCCTGAAATTCATTGAGTTTTAATAGATATCTATAATATTATCGTAATTTTTTGCCTAAAGTTCGATAAGGTATTGTTAAATTAATTAAATAAAACTCATTCATTAGCAAAATAATTTGATATATTTTATTTAAATAATTCTGACCACAAAAGCTGTATTTTTAACCAATGTGCATTGTCTCCTGCTGTAAATATAAATATTTGTTATAAGTTAAACGATATGATCACATTACAAAAAAAAAATATAGTTTCATCACTAGCTAATAATTTTATAGCAATAAATCAAATTTACTATAAAAATAAATTTAAGTATTTTTTTTTGTTTACAACAAACTATTTAAATTCTATTGAACGATTTGTTTAATCAAAACTGAACTTGACAGTATTAAAAGTATTTGCTTTTTTTTTGCAATCTATAGCAAACAATTTAAACTATAATATTTGAAATGTGGTAAATGTTTAACATGTGTTTGAATTGAGTAGTAAAACTTAAAACATGTGTTGAACAAAAAAAAAAATAATAATTGGTTTTTAGTTTTGACACACTTTAGACAAATGGCTTAAATCAAAATATTGACTACAAGTTAATAAAAAAGTCAGCTCTAAATTAACCTCTAATTAATAATTTTTTAATTCAAATAATTTACACAAGTGTGTGTAAAAATAAAAAAAATTAAATTTCGAACTTATTTAATTAAAACAACTAAAAACGCTTTATACACCTGTGCCGAATCTTTGATACTCTCTACCATTTATAAAGTATTTGAAAACCTAAAAAGAAAAATAGTCACACTGTTTGGTTACATATTGGGCTATTATAGATAAATTTGCTATTTATATGCCAAATATTTGCCAAAACTACACAACTTTACACAAATATCCTTAATAGTGTAGATTTAAAATATATTTCGGGTATTTGGAAACTTGAACCAATCAACGACGGACAGATCTAGGCATAGTACTACTCTATATATAACAAGTAAAAGTGATATATTCTGCCTGCTGAATCTGATAATACCCTTCACCATCATGTACATATGTAGGTATAATACTGCATCGTAGCTTAACCTACATTTCATGTTGATTTTGAATTTTAACGTAGTTAACTGTATTCTACTAGTCAAGTCCTTTAATTTAATACCCATATTGATGGGGTTAAAAAATTTGATCCGCCATTTTGTTTTAGACGCCATTTTGATATTACATTTTTTAATTATTTACTGTATTCTATTGGTCAAGCCCTTACATTTAAAAATACCAGATTTGACTTCTATATAAAATTTATTGTCCTTATTTTGTAGTGGCGGCCATCATGAGCTTAAATTTTTTTTATAGTGCTTATATTGCGCTAGTCAAGTCCTTTCAGATGATACCAATATTAACGCTTTCGATTGTCTAGAAGCTGAAAAAATTGATTTTCGTTTGTAAATTTTTGGAATATAAAAGCCCGATTTATCTAACATTTTTCACGAATATCTCTAGGCATATTATATCGATAAATAATAACAAAGGTACCTATAAATTATTCTATGGCTGAAAAATTTTAATTTTGGTAGTAAAAATATGGGAAAAAACAGAGGCAATCGCGTTTATTTGTTCATATTTCAGAAAGTTATTGGGGGATTTTGCTGAATTTTAATGGCGATTCATTCCCGGATATTTCCAAAAGATCTGAGGAACATAGAGTTGCTTCTAAAAGTTGATTTCAGCCAACACACGGGCAGACGTGCAGACGGACAGACGGTCAGGGCTTAATCGAATCCTCTATTCATAAGCTTTACTTTATAGGCTCGGAAATAAAAATTGTAAAAATTACAAACGGAATGACAATATAGCTTTATGCACCACAGGTGAAGGGTATAAAAATGTATGTATAGTTTATGGGATTTCGAATGAAGATTTTGATAGTTACAAAGGATATAATAACCAACTTATCTGTATATATAAAAGAAAGTGTAAATTTTGATGTCACCACTAATTGCGGATACCGCTCGACCCAATTTCTACCAAAATTTCAGGATACGTTGGGGATGGCTTATAGGTAGTTTGTATTAGATTTGCATAAAATTAGCCCAGTTTTTCCAAAGATTTGGTATGAAGATTTTCCTATATAATACTCCCATACAAATATCAACAAAATGGCCTTCATTTTCCATATTATGCTTTTTTATTGTCACTCAAATCGTTACCAAACCAAATGTCTTATGAAAACAATGACACTTGGTTTTTCCAATTGAAATGTTGAGCTGAATCTTTTAGTCGATCGTCATTATACCCTTCACATAACAGTGTAAAAGGGTATATACAGCTTTGTCATTCCGTGTGAAATTTCTTCTATATTCATTTCCGACTCCATAAAGTATATATTTTCTAAAAGCTTATGAATAGGGGAGTCGATTAAGCACTATCCGTCTGTCCGTGTGTATGTTAAAATCAACTTGAAGAAGCTCCCTGACATCGTTAACATCCATGTAAGTTATCAAAATATCAGAAATATTTGGAAGCAAATTGGTATTGGAAATAAGAATAATCGCCCCATAAGTATCTGAGATATGAGTAATTAAACACGACTGCTGTTTTTTCGCTTATTTTTACCACAAAAAAATAAACATTCCAGCTTTAGGATAACTTATCGACACGGAATTTACTATTTATAAATTTGGTACGCTTCTGGAGATACTCATGGACAATTTTGGACAAATTGGTCACTAAGCGGCAAGTTATAGGCAAAAATTATTTGAAAAAATATATATATCTTAATTTTTTAAACTCCTAAATACATTTTGAACACGTTTAAGACAATAAATTATAAGCCGTAATCTCAGAAATAATTTCTTAGAATAACTAACAAATCGGTTTAAAACCAACTGAGACATAAGCACCAAAGAACAAGAACTTCACAAACGAAAACGATATTTTTGGGAATAAAAAGAAATATATAAATATGACCGAGCGAGTTTTTTTTTAACCTAAACATTATGGGTATCAAATGAAAAGGCTTGACTACTAGAAAAAAATTAACTATGTAAAAATTAAAAATCCGCCATGTTCGCAATATATAAAGAAACTAGTATTGCGTGAAATCAAAAATCTAGGCTAAGCTACGATATGGTCAAAATACCAATGTACATGATGGTGAAGGGTGTTGTCCGATTCGGCACGGCCGAAGATATCGCACTTGTTTTAATTGTGCGTTGACCGTTCAATTTTTTGCATGCTATACACCTGCATTGTATCATAGGTATGTGTTATTGTTGTTGTTGCTGTAAAAACTGTACATTTAAATCATAACATTTTTGGTTTAATGAACAAATGAAATTCCGTTTGTTTTATTTTATACTAGAAAAGCCCGGCGCGCTTTGCTACGCAACTTAATGAATAATGAATTGAATATCAAGTGCAAATAGCTAAAAATGATAACTTTTTTTATGGACGTGGCACTGCATACTTTTCTAATTATGAAATTGTATAGTCATGGCAGCTCAAAATGTGTGCAAAGTTTCAGAAAAATCGGTCCAGTGCAATTACCTCAAAATAATACCTTTTTTATGGGCGTGGCACGGCCCAATTTTCTAGTCACGAAATTGTAAAGTCATGTAAGCTCAATATGTGTGCAAAGTTTCAGAAAAATCGGTTAAGTGAAAGTACCTTAAAATTATAACTTTTTTTATGGGCGTGGCCTAGCCCACTTTTCTAATCACGAAATTACATAGTCATGAGAGCTCAATATGTGTGCAAAGTTTCAGAAAAATCGGTCCAGTGCATGTACCTCAAAATGATAACTAATTTTTTATGGGCGTGGCCCCGCCCACTTTTTTCCACCCATAAACACTCCCTGGAATGTGTACAACAACTTGCCAACGTTTGAGTCCGATCGGTTTTACAGTTTTGGAGTCTAGCTAACACACACACAGACAGACAGAGTTTCACTTTTATATATATAGATAGAAAGATAGAAGTGGAAATTTTGTTTTAAAGGTGACAAAACAAAAAAAGTTAAAGACAAGACAATGATTCCTATTTAACCACCTTGTAGGCAAAGCCACGTTTACCAGGTCAGCTAGTATATTTATATTTACTGTGTAGGTTACAAAACGTAACGAAATATAATTTATTTTATTTTGAACGCACAAATTAATGTTGCTTCGTTATCGTGGTAGTTCACTTTACGCCGACTGCCTTGTCGAGTCTGTGTGATACTGTTTTGATAAGACCATATCAATCGTCAGATTAATAGTCTCTTAGAGTAAGTTTAAGAAGAAGATGGAAAACCGGTTTCTCTTTCTCCAAATCCAAGAGAGGGAAGTCGGATTGAGTGTTTCCTTCGCATCCAGTGACCCGTTAATACCGCCATCAACTACCGACCATGACTCGTAGTTTTAATATACGCCTGATATTAAACGAGGGATACGTAAGCTTACAAGCAAAGAATAAAGAATAAGTTTTCAGATAATGCAACAAGATAATATATAATTGCATATAATCTAAAGATCTTAATAGATTAAAAACTTATAAATTACTATAAAGGAGTCAATAGTAAAAATATCATAAAAAACCTAAAAACTTCAATAAAACTAAAACAAAAATATTAAAAAAATTTTATTAATATAAAGTGATTTTATTTTAAAATTTTTATTAAAAAAATTTCTTTTAATATGAAAACAGAACAACTAATTTTTATTTTCTGATTTTTCAAGCAACTTTAAGGAATTTGATTTTTTTTATATGCGCAAAGGTACTACAAATAAAACAAAATATAATTGATAATAAAATAAATATTAAAACTGTCAAAAGGTTAAAACTATTTGCTGCTATTAAATTGAATGGTACTGTACATTAGCAGTTAGTTTAATATGAGAAATGTCGACCTTGAGCATATACTTAACCACGCATTGGTGAATTAAATAGATACATATGTATGTACATATTTATACAAACGTATCTACAAAAATTATTATTTGTAAATACATTTGCGTAAATAAAGAATAGATAAAGAAATTGTATGAAAAACAATAAATAAAAGACACGAGATCACATACACATACAGTCGCACGTAAAACGGATAGAGTAAGGAAGGTTAACCCAGAATACAAATACACCCACTCTTTTTCCATAAAATCAACACAAAAGTCTTAAAACTTATTCGGTTAATTCGAAGAACCTAAACAACGAATTACGATACAATATCAAACGACTTCTTTAAAAGCACTTCAAATGTATTAATACATCTGAAAACAACAATAAGTATTATCGTTACGCGACCCACAAAAAAGCCATGACAGCTTATTTGAATAGTTATAAAGAGGACGCAAAGAAAAATCAAAGTCCTTAAATTTTTAATAAATAGATCATTAATTATGAACGTTTTAAAGTCAATAAATGTTAAGGGTCATATTTAGCAATGAAATTTTAATGAGTTTTATTATTAACACCATTGTTTCAAATGAATTTATTACTTAAAGCTCTATGTAGGAAGACAATAGCACAAATATACATAAAACATGTCATAAATACAGTATGTGAATATAATTCGAAGGATTACATATTTTGTTCTATTCACAAGTTCACACGAACATAAAAAATACATAAAAAAGTTTCCCTTTAAGAGATTTTCAACAATAAAAACATTTTTATTTGTGGAACGTGAATTTTATACATTTTTGGTTAATGAATTTGGTGAACAGTAAGCAGCAAGCAATGGCTATATTGTAGCAACAAATGAAATATTAATTTTTTTCTCATAAACAGAATTACATGCTAACTCGTATCAGAGAGTGATGTTGTTTAAATGAGCAAAAATTTAAAAATGAAAATTTTAATACAGTCGTGTCTGGATATAGTGAACTAATTTTTGCAAGGCTTGTTCATAGTATCCAGCTTGTTTTCTATATCAAGGTTGAAATTTTTGTTCAAAAGCTCGTTTTATTTACTAAAAATACATACATGTAAATGCAATAGCAGCAATTAGAAACAATTTGTACAAAAAAGGAAATATATGTACATACTTATTTAAGTTTAATAAAAGAATTGTTGTTAAAGTTGTTTTCAAAATTTTGTTCACTATTAGAGTTTTTCACTATTAAGAGTACTCCATGCAAAAATTTTGGTGTTCACTATAAGGAGGTGTCACTATATCGGGTGTTCACTATATCCAGACACGACTGTATTACAGAGAGAATGAGGCAGGCGAAATGTGAAAATAATATTTCGTTACATTTAAATTCTGGACAAAAATTTACAATGTTGTTAGAACAAAATTTATTTGCTCCAAGCTTGACAGATTTAACTAAGTTCCAGCTAGCAATCTACCTATTTTTGTGTATTATTGCTTTCACTGCAATTTTTTACAAAATTAAAATTCTCTGATAATACATTCATAAATAAGAATTTATCGAAAATACAAGTTTTATAGTAAAAAAAAAATAATATTATGAGGTTAATGCAGTTAACATTATAGAACATACACGAGGTATTTAAAAAAATACTTCAATATAATATTGTGATTCTAATACCTTTCATAAACGTTGGTTTATTTCCTTTAAATAACTTGGGATTTTTTTATTGCAAATAATTAACAGCACTCTTGAAATCTAACTCTAAAAGGTTATATGAGAAACACTTATATATTCTAACAGTTTTGTTATATTTGTACTGTGATATCGGATCGAGAATCTTCAAACCATATAAATTCTAGAAATTGTTATATCATAAACATTCCGAAAGTATGCTTAAAAGTTTGAATTGTTTATAATTAAATTGTAAAATAAAACCTATGCGAGAGTAAAATAATTTACACAAATCCAGAAAGAAATTAAATGTTAACATAGTTAATGTTAATGAAATTAAAATCTAGCCAGTCTAAGTCTGTGACAGTATTATTCTTTGGTTATGACAGTCGAAAACAGTTAATCGATATTTTAATTTATAATTGTTACCTTATCAGTGTTATCCCATTTTTTATAATATTTAAAATTTATTTCAAGTGCGTTTTATTTCATTTTCTGTACAAAAGTTTTTAATTAGATTTCGAATACATGATAATTTTTTTTTTTTTAATGAGCCTATTTGTTATTATTATCCATTATGCAGACCAACCTAAGCAAGAGCGTCAACGTTGTGTAATGAACAGTAATGTTAACGTATGTTTTTTAATAAAACTCACGAAAAAAATTCAAATCGCTAGACTAAGCTAAAAATAGCTAAGAGGGCATTTACTTTTCAACAATTAAAAGTAAACAAATGAACAACAGTTGTACTGCAGCCAACTTTCATACCTAACGCCTCGGTGCCGTCGCGGTATTTCGGTCTGCTTCATACAAATTGTATGAACATGAGAATTTTTGACATCCAAAAAAACGTCCACCACTCTTGTTTAGGTTTGGCTGTTATTTTTTCCCAACCTAGTTCTCGATTTCCCAAAAAGCAGCTACAAAATTGATAAGTATTATGAAAAATTAAAAACATAAATAAATTTGTTTTAGAAAATTAAAAATTTTATACAAATTTTTTTTAAATTAAAATTATCATTAAATTTCTTAAAGAAAATTAAATTTGTCGATACAATTTCTAAGGATTAAAATTATAGTTATTTTTTTAATAAAATTTATTAATAAGTTTTCTTTTATAAAAAACTAAAAGTAACGAGTAATTGTTTTAATTAAAAATTTTAATTAGAGATATATTTTTATTAAGTTATCGATAATTTTTTTTATATAAAATTAAAGTTAACAATAAATGTTCTATAAAAAATTTGCATTATTGAAAAATTTTCAATAGAAAATTCAAATTTTTGATAAATGTTTTATATAGAAATAAAGTTATGGCCAAATATTCTATACAAAATCAATATTAACAAGTAAGAGCACTATATTCGGCTGTGCCGAATCTTTTATACCCACCACCAATTTTGTTTTCATTTAAAGCACAATATTTATTATTTTGTTAATCGCTATGGTATAATCTCTTTGTAATAAAATATGTATCACTTTATTTGTAGAGGGTGGTTAAATTTTAAGGGCCCATGTTGAAGGTGAACTACACCTAGTCCTTAAATTTGTTTTCTGCATTTCACTTGACATTTCTCAATCTCAAACTTACTCAATTTGATCCGTAGAAAGATACGTAAATGAGCAACGCTTTAAAGTTACTCAGGTTTTTTATAAAAATGGGCGTTCAAATCAAAATGCATTTGGTGCACTTCGTAATTCTTTTGATCAACATAATCGTTCAAATTCGTCCACAATCGGGAGAATTGTAAAAAATATTTAAATTTCTGCAAAACAGGTCTGTATAAAATGTTAGAAAATCTGTGAATGCCTTCTTAGTTCGTTGAGTGGGAACTATTGCTGTTGTTTGCAATAGTGTGGCAAAAGAGCAGTCAACCTCGACTCATCACAATGCCTAACAATTGAGTTTCAACATTGTCATTGAAAATTTAGACCATCAGATAGTGGAGTGGCGCCAAGGATGGGGAGGGGGGCCATTTGGCCGATATTTTGTTAAATACATAATTGAACCATACAAATATTATCATTATAAAAAGAAATTTCCTAAATAATTTGTTTTTTTATTTAAATTTAACATCGGCCCGTAAAATTTAACCACCCTTTACAACTTCAATATGCTACTAAAATGCTTTTGTAAATGTAGTCTTTCAATGAAAGTGGGCGTTAAAGTAGGCGTGTGAATAAAGTTTCTGCTAATAAACACAACTTAGATATTTCAATATAGTCCTTTAGTATTCCAAAATCTTTATTAATAGAGAAATTATATAAATTTTAGGTAAGACGTTATATGGGAGGTAGGGGTTAAAGTGGGCGTATCACCTAAACTTTTTGGCACAACAATAACATTGATTAGAAGGATATATGTAGCAAATTTCATCATCAAAGCGGGCGTTATAGTAGGCGTGTCAAAGTTGTTTTTGCTAATGATTACAACTTAGGTATTTCAATATGGTCCTTTGTTATTTTAAAATCTTTATTAATAGAGAAGTTTTAGGTAAAACGTTATATGGGAGGTGGGCGTGGCACATTGATTTTCCGTTACAAAAATTCCTCTCACCAAAAAGCAAAGTGTGCAAAATTTCAGAGTCATACATCCAATTTTGTTGCTTTTATGACGTTTTTGTTTTTTAAATATACCGAAAAATACACTGTGCGGTATAAGTTTTCGTACATTTTGATCGATAACTCCTCTCCTAATGCATAGATTTAGATAATTTTCGGGGAAAAATATTGTTCTTACTCAGGAAATATATATTCGATATATATTTCATGAGTCTACGTTAATGCGTTTGGACACAATTCCATTTTATTCGATAATCGAAGACACGGTTTTTTCGACCTACTCTTGCTTTTCGAGCTATAACTCTCTTCCTAATATTTCGATTTAGCCCATTTTCAATACCAAACAAACATTGGCAAAATTTGAGCCCCCTAGCTTTTTCGGTACGACCTCTATCGTGCTTTCAACAGACGGACAGACGGCCAGACGGACGGACATAGCTAGATCGTTATCAAATCAAACCCTGATTCAGAATATAAATACTTTATGGGGTCTAAAATGGATATTTCGATGTGTTACAAACGGAATGACAAAATGAATATACCCCCACCATTTTTTGGTGGCGGGTATAAAAAAATATGCTTTAGAATATTAATATAATCGATAAATTTTTTCTACAGAATTTGAAATATATCGTTTAATGTTCTATTAAAAATTAAAGTTGTCGAGAAATGTTCTATAGAAAATTAAAGTTATCGATTAATGTTTTACAGAATATTTAAGTTAACGATATGTGTTCTATAGAATATTAAAATTATCAATAAATTTTCCGTACGGAATAGACTTACATCCGTTTTACATTGCTGAAATTGAAGAGCAGACATTTTTCTATTCTCCCTTGCACTTGCTTAAAACTTTTACAATCGCAAAATTAATATATGAACAGAAATTTAGTTTTATCTAATATTTTTTTATTTTCGCTGTCGCATTTGGCTTAACTTGTGTAACAATCTATCAAACAGAAACTTAGATGAGAAAATTATGTGAAACGAGAGCTTAAATAAAAAAAGTAAAAGAGAAACAAAACAAGTGACAGTGCTATATTCGGCCGTGCCGAATCTTATATACCCTTCACAACGTGTAGTCATGCAATAACAATTGTTTGTATCACCATTCATTTCATATAAAATACGTACATACATGTAAAAAACATACCAAAAAAAAATATATTGAAAATAAAAAAAAAGAATAAAAAAAATTACAAAAAAAAAATTAAAAAATTTTTAAAAATTTTTTTTAAAAAAATTAAAAAAAATATAAAAAAAAATAATAAAATATAAATAATATATTGTATAAAATTGTTTTCGCTCAGCTGGAATTCGATGCCACGTATGTATGAAGGTTGTTGTTGTAATTCTGAAAAAAAAACGAGGTGGTCGTGGTTTTGTGCTCATATCTCAGAAAGTTATGGGGCGATTGTGCTGAATTTCAATAGCGATTCATTCCTGGATATTTCCAAGAGATTGATACCACATACAGATCTGAGGAACATATATTTGCTTCTAAAAGTTGATTTCAGCCAACACACGGGCAGACGGTCAGGGGTTAATCGACTCCTGTATTCATAAGCTCTCAGAAAATATATACTTTATGGGGTGGGTCGGAAATGATATATACCCTTGTGCACCACAGGTGAAGGGTATAAAAATATATAGTATAGACTGGCAGGTACTACACACTCTATCCCTCGCAAACAAACTTTGTCTTTCTGTCCTTCTGTTAATTTCGTCATATTTTCTATACAGAATTAGAATTATCAATATAATCTCTTTAAAATATTAAAATTTTCTATATAATATAAAATTATCGTTAAGTTTTCTATGAAAAATTAAAATTGTTAATCTATAGAATTATTAAGTTATCGATAAATTCTTGTGTATAGTTGACCTGTTGTTTATGTTGTTTTATTATTTCGGCTTGAGGTCATTATATAAATAATAAATAAAATTCAAAAACTTTAATTTTATTTTTATTTTTATATTTCTCCTATATTTCGGTCAAAATCTCTGACCATCATCAGGGGGATATTTTAAATAAATAAATAACAAAAGTTAAAAAAAACTCGGAAAAATTTTTAACACCTCACAAATCAAAGAAAACTTGATTTAGTGTAGTTACTATTTAAAAACTTTATCATGAAAATTTATGGTAAATATTTTTTTTTTTTATTCTGGCTTAAGTTTATTTTTCTATTATTAAACTTCCTAAACAATTTTTGTTAAGCTAATTAAATTATATTAAAATAAATTCTAATAATTTCTAGTTTCATTAAGTTGTAACATAAATAGAGTTTCAAATTACATGTATAAAATAAAATAAATAAAATTAAGCCAGAATAACAAAAATGATTTTAAATAAATTTAAAAATAGAAAGAAAATAGTTGTAGAAAATGATGACATGATATTGGTTTATGACATAACAGCATAGTTTTTAAATATTTGAAATATTTTAATTTATGTTAAATGTGTTTGTGAGAACACAATTTTTTATCAACATGTTTTATATTTAATCAATACTGAAAAGAGTCTTCTGAAAACAATATACTGAAAAAAAACGACAAGGCTAAAAACCAATTAAATTAATAAGAGTATATTTTTTTAAACTTATTCTTGAGCAGCAACAGCAGTGAAAAATGCCTTTACCATTTGTTCATAAATAGTTGAAGGGTTTAAAAAAAATGACAAAAACTCGTTAAAGCCCTTAAGTCGATGATAGGAAGAAAGTAAGATAAAAGCATGAACTGTAGACAACACAAGTATTTTTATTAGTACGTTCTACACTAAACCATCGCTCACTCACTCACTTACTATCAAAAATGAAAAAAAAGTTTTCTGAAAATTTATAACAAAATGCACGCAATCTACCGTAAATTGAGTATATCGGTGAAAGTTTACCCAAACAAAAATAAACTTTATAAAAACATTAACAACTAAGAACATATTTGGTTGAAGAATAAAATATGACTAAGAAGTTTACCTACATACATACATACATATGTACATACATAAATACATACGTACATACATATGTACATACAAATGTATGTGTTAATATAAAAATAGAAAAAAAAATATTAATATTTTACAATAAACTTCCATGCAGTAATGTTACTTCAAAATAACGACAAGGTTTTTTTTAGTAATTTTAAATTTGACTTTAAATATCTATCCCCCTCTTATTCATAAACAATTCTAACAATTTTTAAACATCTTATAAAACATATTACCTATGAATATTTTTATTTAATGAAACTTATATAAATTTAAGACTAAATTATGAATAGTGCCTCAATTTTTTATTAAGGTTATAAATTGGTTTAAAACTTTACCTTAATAATATAATTTTGTATTAATATTTCATTTCCAGAAAATATATTCAATTGTTAAAAGTTGGGCTACTATTAATAATTTTTCTTTTTTGTTCTAAAATTTAACAGCACGACATGTACATATTAGTATAAAAAGTGCAGCTCTGAAACGCCTCTCAAACATAAATTATTACTTTGAAATATGCCACTAATCTCAGCATGAAATTTAATAAGTAGGAACGACAAATATTTGTACAAATTAAAAGGATTTCCAAGGTGCTTATTATACATGACAAAGTTTTACAATTGAACAAATTTTTTTTTTATTTAAATAATAACTGTGATTAAGTCATTACCAATTAAATCGATATTTGACTAGCATTATAAATGGAAGAAAAAAGGAAAAAGACGCAAAAAGTCATTAATAAATTGAACTTATTTTTTACATTTCTTTTAACGCGTAATTAGTTTTTCTAATAATTTTCGTGTTGTAGTGAATTAAATTTGAGACAGAATTGTAGAAAATTTATGCAAAAAAAACTTTTCATTGACTATTATTAATATTTGACACATTTTCTACTGATAATTTCATCAATATATACTTTTACAGGAAATTTATTTTGGTGAAAAAAAAACTGTTGATAAATTTTCTAAAGAAAATTAGAGCTATCGGTAAATTATCTAGAGAAAAATAAATGATCAAAAACTTTTTATATGAAATTAAAATTATCGATAAATTTTCTAAAATTAATTAAAATTATCGATGCATTTTTAAAATTTAAATATTAAAATCATTTATAAATTTTCCTCTAAATAGTAAAATTATCGATAAACTTTTTAAAAAATATTAAATTTATTTATAAATTCTTCTCTAGCAATAAAATTGTTATAAAAAATTAAAATTATTAATAAATTGTCCCTAAATAATAGAACTATCGTCAAACTTTCCATTAAATTATCGATAAACTTTCCATTAGATATTAAGTTTATCGTTAAATTTTGCCCTAAATAAATATATATGTTATCGAAAAATTTTCCTATAAATTATCGATAAACATTTTATAAAATATTAAAATTACATATAAATTTTTCTTTAGATAATAAAATTATCGATAAACGTTCCATTCGATATTTAAATTATCGATAAACTTTCCATTAGATATTAAATTTATTCATAAATTTTGCCACATATAAAAAAGTTAACGAAACTTTTTCCCCGAAAATAATAAAATTATCGATAAACTTTCCTTAAGATATTGAAATTATCGATAAATAATTCCCTAAATAAAAACATTATCGATAAACTTTCCAGTAACTACTAAAACTGTCGTTAATTTTTTATAGAATATTAGGACTAAGGATAAATTTTCTATAGAAAATAAAAATTTTCTCAGGGAAATTAAAATAAATTGTAAATTATCTAGAGAAAAATAAAATTATTGATAAGTTTTCTATAGAAAATAAAAATGGTTGGAAATATTTTTATTTGAAAGTAAATATTATTGAAGATTTTACAAAGCAAAAATAAATTATAAATAAAATTATCGATTAAACTATCGATACAATTATCGAAAGAATTTTCGATAAAATTATCGATACAGTTATCGATAAAATTGTAGATACAATTGTTGATAAAATTAGCGATACAATTATCCATAAAATTATCGATACAATTATCGATAAAGTTTCTAAAAAAAATCAAAAGTATTAATAAAATTTCTATAAAATATCAAAATCCTCAAAAAATGTTTTACAGAAAATTAAAATTTTTTAGTAAATTTACAATGGACTATTAAATGTATCAAAAAAAATTTTAATAGTGAATTAAAATTATCAGTGAATTGTAACTATCGATAAACTTTTTTTTGAAAACTAAATTTTCGTTAAATTATCTAGGGGAAGTTACAATTAAATTTAATTGTCAAAAAAAATTTGTTATGAAGTTTTCAATAGAAAATTGTAATTATCGATAACTTTTCGATTAAAAGTTAATATTATTCATAAAATATGTATTTAAATTAGTGATACATTTTCTATTTAACCTTTTTGTAGAAGATTTAAATTATTCTTAAAATGTTCAAATCAAAATTTATAATATCGATCATTTTCTATTAAGAATTTAAGATACCGATAATTTAATGCAGAAAATAAAAATCTATATATATAAAAGTGAAACTCTGTATGTGTGTGTGTGTGTGTGTTAGCTATAGACTCCGAAACTGTAAAACCGATCGGGCTGAAACTTTGGTAAGTTGTTGTACACATACCAGGGAGTGTTTATGGGTGAAAAAAAGTGGGCGGGGCCACGCCTATAAAAAATTAGTTATCATTTTAAGCTACTTGCACTTGACCGATTTTTCTGAAACTTTGCACACATATCGAGCTGTCATGACTAAATAATTTCGTGATAAGAAAAGTGGGCGGGGCCACGCCCATAAAAAAGTTTTAATTTTGAGGTACTTTCACTGGACCGATTTTTCTGAAACTTTGCACAGATATTTAGCTGGCATGATCTTATAATTTCGTGATTAAAAAAGTGGGCGGGGCAACGCCCATAAAAAAAGGTTATAATTTTGAGGTACTTCCACCATACCGATTTTTCTGAAACTTTGCATACATGTCGAGCTGTCATGACTAAATAATTTCGTGATTAGAAAAGTGGGCAGTGCCACGCCCATAAAAAAAAGGTATCATTTTGAGGAACTTGCACTGGACCGATTATTCTGAAACTTTGCACACGTATTGGACTGTTATGACTTTACAATTTCATGGTTAGAAAAGTGGGCAGGGTCACGCCCATTAAAACAATTATAATTTTGAGGTACTTGCACTGGTCCGATTCTTCTGAAACTTTGCACACATATTGAGCTGTTATGACTTTAGAATTTCGTGATTAGAAAAGTGGGCAATGCCACGCCCATAAAAAAATTATAATTTTTAGGTTTTTGCACTTGATATTCAATTAAATTTCAGAATGCATTTCGATTCAGTAAGGGGCGTAGCAACGTGCGCCGGGTTTGGCTAGTTGTTAATAAAATTTATATAAAAAAAACAAAAAGTATTGATAATTTATTTTTGGAGATTAAAATTATCGATCAATTATTTTTAGAAAATAAAATTTATCGATAAGCTCTCCAAACAAAACTAAAATTATCAATACATATTCCATAGGAAATTAAATTTATCGAGAAGTTTTCAAAAACAAAATCATTATTTTCGATAAAATTTGTGAAGAAAATTATAATTATCGATAAATTTAGTTTTGAAAATTTAAATTTATCAATATATTTTTTACAGAAAATTAATAAACTTTAAATTAAAAACTTTAAATTTATGGTTATGCACAAATTTTCTGTAGAAAAACAAAACCACCGATATTATTTGCATAGAAAATTAGAATTTTCAATAAACGTTAAAAAAATATGCTTAAAAATCCCATTGACATTAAATTGAAAATGTGTTAACATTTTTACACAAATTTTAAAAAATCAATAAATGTTTAAAGAGCAAAATTTTAAATACCCATAAATGTTCTGCAGTAAATTGACTGCAGAGAATTAAGGTTATCGATAAGTCAAAGAAAAAAAATCCAATAAAAGACTTTTGTTGCTATAAAATTTTCAAAGAGACATTTTTTTCGTTAGTTTTTTTTTTGGTTTCATAATGGTTTATGTCATTTAATGGCCTTGATTGCCAGACTTGTTATTGTTTTTCTTAATCTTTTTATAACTAGATTTTTTTTGTTTGTTCACAAAACAACACACATATGTACATATGTATTTGTGTATATAATAAATCTTAGAAGCCTTGTAAGGAAATCCCCATTTTGCTATTATATGCTTTGCAATAAAAGTAAATAGTTTCCCATAAAATATCCTATTAATTTTTAAGATTGATAACTTTTTTTTTAGATTGTCTTCTTTAGTAAGTTTTTGCCATTTAATTTAGTTTAATTGACTTGAAAGTTATTAAAGCCGGTTGGTGTCGTCTGTCAATGGAATTTTTTAAAAATCGATTAGTATTTGCAGGTGTGACTTTGATTTACATAGATGCAAAAATATATTTATTTTTCTACGAACAATATGTAACAATATAGAAAAAACTCTTTAATGGAAATATCCACTTTTGGCTTTATAAAGATTTTTCTGACGGTGTGCATTTTGCGAGATTTGATTGCTAGAGGAGACATATTGTGAAATTATTGTTAAAAAATAACAAGAAGTAAAAGAAGATGCTTGGATTTGTTTTATTTCTTATTGTACTACGTACCTACTACAATAATTTTGTTTTGTGGTTTTTTTATTAAAATATTTATTTTTTCATATTTGTGTTTTTGTCATGTTGTGTTTGTGTTTAAAGCACCTTCTTTTACTTATAGGTATTTCTTTCCTTTTTATTTTAAAAACCTTTTCATATGTTATGCCAGCCAGGCGTGTAGTGTGATGTGAAGAAATTTGATTTGTGAGAACAAAACGTAATTTTTGGATTTTCTATTTAAACAAGGCTTTTATTACATTTTACCCCTTTCTTCTTGCTTGTTGATGACAGAAATTGTTAATCTAAGAAAAAAGGTAAAATTTTGTTTAAAAATTTTAAACATAAAAAAAAAGAAAACAACAACTTGTTTAATTTTAAAGAAGTACAAGTTCGGGTTACCATTTCACCATTACGTAGTTATAGGTATAGTGGCCTCATCGTAACGTAGGCTGAATTTTAGGTTTAAAGTCATTTACCTTTATTATTTCCGTTGCCATTTTTGACTTCGTACTTTCAGATAGTTAACTCTTTTTAACTAGTCAAGCTCCTTGATTTGGTACCCATATTGAAGTGATTTGGGGAAAAAAAATTATCCGTCATTTTGTTTCGGACGCCATCTTGGATTTTACACTTTCTCACAATCTACTGGATTTTGCGTATTAAGCCCTTTGATTTGAGGTTAAAGGGAACAAATCCATAAATTCTATACGTGACCCATATATCCGCAATTTTTTCAAGGACGCCGCTTTAAATTTTAACATATTCATAGTTTAAGGTAAATTAATAGCAATATTTGGGGTTTAAAGGATCCATATAAAATTTATACTGCGCCAATTTGTAGTGGTGACCTTCAAAAATTTACAATTTTTCATATTGTATTATAATTTGCTATTACACCCCCTCACTTGATATGTATACTAACCCTTTTCTTTATCTAGGAGATGAAAAAGCATTAAAGCAGTGGTATTTTGGTGGTTATATCTCACTTAGTTTAAAAGCGATTTGCTAGTTCTCTTGGCTATAATTATTGAGACTATAGCTTGCAATTTTGTGTGATTAGCATGTGCAGATATTAGTTAGAAGCTTTGAAAACTACATACATGTTTCAAGTATGTATAGATTCTTTCAAACTCGTTTATTGTTCAGAAACGTATTATATTTAAAAATAGTAACAAATGAGTTGATAAATTATCCGCGGACTGGAAATGTTATTTTTTGTTATTAAAATGTAAGAAAGAATTATTTTTATTTGTTAAATATTTTAAAAAGTTATGAGCCGATTGCGTTAGTTAGTTAGTTTGATATCACAGACAGGACTGTGGAACATGTGAGGGCTTTTAAAAATTGATATTAACCAACATACGAACAGATGGTCAATCGATTTGTTTATTCATAAGCTTTCAAAAAATATACACTTTGTGGGGTCGGATATGAATATTGTTGACATTACAAACGGCATGACAAAGCTGTATATACCCTCGGTACGAAAGGTGAAGGGTATAATGAAATGTAATATGTAAAGGAAGATTTACATGACATTTGATTTAAGCCAGCTTAAGTGCCTTTTTGGATTCATAGCTATTATCTTTTGTTTTTTTTTCTAGCGGTGCTGCTTTAATCATCTCACATTTTTTCTTGAGGCTTGTCAACATATCGTCTGCTAGAAAATGATACATACACAGATATGTATGTATGTGTAAGTAAGTGAATACATATTTAATATCCTTTTAGAAACCCTTGTTCAAATACATACAGGTGGTATATACTAGAATAAATTCATAAATAAAACAAATAGAGAAAGAATGAGAAAGAAAAAGGAAATACAAATTGAATAAAAATCAATAAAATTTAAAATTCATTTCAATTTTATCATTAAATTTAATTTTAAGGTTTTAAGGCATTTTTGTTTAACCCAGCCGAGTACATTTTGTAAAACTAATTTATTTTGTGATGATTTCTCACAACCATTTTATATTGTTGCCACTAAATTATTTTCGGTCTAGCGAAACAATAATAATGAATAATGTAAAGACAACTGCGGAAACCATTAAAACCAAATTACGCACGCCAACTTCAAGGCATATTGTGCCATTATATTTTGAGTGTTTGTTTTTCACACAAAATGCTGCATGGCATTAAGTATCAAAACTATACTGTGTATGTACTACCATCTACATTATAATCATCATTAATTCACTCCCTAGCTGAAGGGTCGCTTGTTTTTTTTTTTAGCAACAAAAGTTTTCTCTGCTTTTGAATTGGCCAACACTCTTAAGCAGTAATTTCCAAACTTTTCACGCTGTGATTTTCATAAATAAATAATTTATCAAAAGAAATAAAAAAACAAGACTCAAGGAGATCTTAGTCGTATAGGTAGACATGCCCGGGGGAGCTTAGCCTCCAGAACAATGGTTCACATATGCAAATGATACAGCCAAAAGAGAATTTTCTATAAAGTCATAGAAATAAATACTTTTCTCTATAAGAAGAAGATATTTTTTCAATCCAAATAAAAGCTTACCGAAAAAGTTTTTTTTAATTATAGTTTGGAAAATTTTCCTTGGAATCATATTATCAAAGCAAGCAGATGAGCCAGACTCCTTTTGTATTGTTTGTGCTCTTTGTCATTGATAAATTATTTATGCTAGTTTTGTTCATGCATGCCAGGCTTTATATTTAAATGATTTTAATAAAACTAAAATTCATTAATGTTTATGTTAAAACCTATTAAGAAATTTCTGAGAACTTGTAAGTCTTATAGACTTCATTCGCTTATCGTATTGTATCTATGGAAATGCTAAAATTGTTTGCATACGAAGTTACAATATGACATGTCTTGTGTACTGCTTATTATTTCAGCAAATGAGAAAGGGAGACAAATTTCTTTCAATAGTATTTTTTTTTTGTATTTCTACCTTATTTGCTGCTATATCTTTCAGCATTGCTTTAGAAGAAGACAAGATTTAACTGTTTCTGGTAAGGATGAAAATTGCGCTTATTTATTGCACAAATAAGAGAATGGAGTCGGCCCACGTTTATGAAAATGATAACTTCTAGTAAGCGACTAAGGGAGCACTTTTTGGGAATACAGTTTTTTGTTGGGTATTTTTATGTTTTATTAGACGATTATTGGACAATTAAGCAAATAAAAATTTCGACAAAATATATTCCACACAAAATTACTGAGGGGATTAGCAACAACGACACCTGGCAAGCTTAAAAATTAACGTTTAATTAAGTGAGTAACTAAATGGCAAAACAAAACGAAATTTATTATTACCTGTTTCCCATAATCAACTATTTCTACAAAGATTATAATATGATCGTCGTGATCATGTTGTTACCATGATTTCTCTTTACATGTGTATATATTTTTTAATAGAAATTGTATTGCTTATAATATTTTATATATCATTACCTGAATATAGAAAGGCCCTAACCCGCTTTTGTTCTCAAATCGAGTCTTTTGTGATCCGAAAAAATTAACAAAAATATAAGCATTTGAAAAAAACCCTAAATCATTTTAGTATTTCTTAAAAAAAAAAACAAGTAAGAGTGCTATATTCGGCCATGCCGAATCTTATATACCCTTCACAATGTGTTGTCATGCAATAACAATAGTTTGTATCACCATTCATCTCATATGAAATACGTATGTACATATAAAAAACATACATATATAAAAACATCCCATTGTAAAATTATAAATTAACGTATGTGTGTTAAAAAAATTAATATAATAAAAATTTTAAAAAATAAAAAAGAAATTAAAAAAAAAAATAAAACAAAAAAAATAAAAAAAGATATAAAAAAAAATAATCAAAATATAAATAATAAATATAAAATAAAAAAAAATTAAAAAAAAATAAATAATATATAAAATGAAAAATAAAATAAATTTTTCTTGGGCCCAGCTGGGGGGGTTCGATGCCACGTTTACTCTAACCAGTATACTACGTTTGTATGTATGTTGTTGTTGTTGTTTGTTGTTTTTGTGTTAAAAAAACAAGGTGGCCGTGGTTTTTTGCTCATATCTCAGTTGTTTATGTACCTATGTTTTTGATTTTCAATACGAATCTACTCCCAAATATTTTTAATATTTTAATACCTTCAAAAAGTTGATTTCAAGATACACACGGACAGACTGTCATACTGACAGAGCTTAATCGACTCCCCTATTCATAAGCTTTCAGAAAATATATACTTTATGGGTGCGGAAATGAAAATTGTAGAAATTTCACACGGAATGACAAACCTATATATACCCTTTTTCACTGTGTGAAGGGTATAAAAACTCTAACTCACTAGGTGCTTAATATGAATTAAATCATGTTAAGCAAAGTACATGTACATATTACAGCTAATCATAACATATACTATTACATAGGTATCCAGTAGGCGTTGAATTAATTTAACTTATAAAAATATGTTTTTACATTGTGTCATTGTGTGCTTGGTTTTGTGTGAAAATTATAATTTATAAATAAATTGCCGAGTCCTTGTTATGTGCAGTATTCTGTATGGATATGCAGGCTATTAAATTAGTTCCTTAACTAAACGCCAGCGCCAGCTGCAGGTACATAACTTCACTATTTACGATTGATTCAAAAAAATTATTGAAAACGTTGCTCCTAGATGCTTATAAAAAGCAAGAATTCCAATGAATTAAAAAAAAAAATGGGAACATTTACAATATCTAAAAAAGTTTATTCTTATCAATTGCCATAATATTTATAATAGTTTACCTAATACCTTGTAACTTATTTTCATGCTACTTTACATTTTTCATATATCGGTTTTGTTATTATTTTCAGTTAAAAAAAAATTTTTGAAATAAAAAACTTTATGAATATTGCTTTTCCTAACTTATAATAAAAAGCCATAACTTGCAATAATTTTTTAAAATATTAACTGACAAAAAGCCATATTTAATACAATTTTATAAAAAAATTAAGATTTAAAAAAATTGTTACAGCATTAAATTACTTAGAGAATTTAATAGGAAATTTAATTTAAAAAAAATTTGCGACCACACAACTTTAATTTTTATTAAGTTTTTTCTCTCTCCTGAAAAGTTAGGAAAACGCTACTTAAGGACTTGAGTCAAGAACTGGTTGAGGTCTTATTATGGTATAAAAGTGTCTTAAGTATTAAAAGTTGTTATAAATTGATGTTGATAAAAGTTGTTTAAATTATTTCTAAAGTTGTTAAAAATCCGCAGAAACTTATTTAAATTTTGTATTGCTTTAAAATTCCAAACTACTACTGAAGTATTTTTCGTTTTAAAATTGTAAAATTGTTCAAAATAAAATTCCAAAAAAACTGAAAAATTTTCAAAAAATATAAAATCTTTTAATAAAATCTTGTATTTCGTAAATAAAAACTTGTAATATTATACTGAATCCGCGATTTCTCCGTTTTATTAATATTTAATCTGACATATATGCAATACGATCACAGTGTTAAAACAATTAATTGTAATCTTCGCTAAATTTTCTCCTACTTTTATGTTGAGAAGCCCTGATCTTCTAAATTAAGGTGACCAAACTATTTTAATAAATTTATTTAACTGCAGTTTATTTAAGTAATAGTTGCTAGTAAATAAATTTTTATTTGGACAATTTTTTCAACCCAGGATTCACCCTAATCTAAGAGTTCGTTCATTTTTTTTTTTTTCATTATTTGGATTTCTTGCAAACAATTTTAACAAGTTTCAAGTTCAAGTTTCATGTAGAGATTTGTTTCGAAAACTACCCTAAAACAAATTCTTGTACATTGTTTAAGTAGAGTGGGTGGCCTTTATGCTTTAAATGCCTGTATAAATATTTAAACATGTACCAGCACTTATTCATTATTTCATGGTTGAAGCATAAAATGGAATTGTAATAAAGTTTTTACTTACCAACACATTCATAAATGCCACCATACATAAAACACTTACAAACACACATACTTAAATAATATTCATTAATGTACATAAAAACGTATACACTTGTATTTAACATCAAATAAGTGAAAAATAAAAACAGACAGTTTTATTTTGTACTGTGGGCTGTGGGTGACCATGGAAAAAAAGGAAAAATTAATTTACATTGTGAATGTTTTCGATAACTAAACCAAAAAAAAAAAATTGTTATTTGCTGTATTCAAAGAAGTTCTAAGTGTCGTATCATCGTATTCTTATAAGTTTCTAAAAATTTAAATTTAAAGGAAATAAAATCTATACTGTTTATTGTCATAATTTTTATACGCTACTAATGACACCTTGTGAAATCACCAATTGTTTTAAATGGTGTCATACATAAATGGTGAATTCACAAAGTGTCCTAAGTGTGTACTGCCATATTTGTAGTGTATATCATATTTGTTTTAAAATTTTTAATAAAATTTTACAATAGATAAACAATATAAGTACTTTAATGAAATAGTTTTTTTTTTAATTTATGACATTATGACAATACGACACATATGAGTTTTTGTGAATATACGAATATTTTTGGTTTGTAGATGAAGAAAAGACGACATGTTGTAAAAATTATAAATTTATCACAACTTAGGTATTCTTAAGTATTCGTATGAACTTCAGGTTCAGGTTTTTGTTGCCATCTTGTGAGTGATTTTATCCAGGATGTTTTTCTTTTAAATAACCGTTTGTAATCATATGGGACTGTATAGAAGTTGTTTTTTTTAGGACAAACAACTTTTAAAATACTGAAATATTTAATACATGTTTATAATATTTAAGCGAAACTTTTCACGCATAGATTTGTTCTTGTATTTCGGCAAGTCAGTTCGTTCATATTTGGTGACTTAATGTGTTGTAAATTAGTTATGAATTTTATTTGATCTAATAAAAAATTCACTCCATTTAAATATATAAAATAAACATTCTAATTGTTAAAAAAATTTTAATTGAGAAATATTTTTTTATTTGTTGCTCACATAATAAAAAATTTTGCAAATTATACAAAGAGTCTAAGTGTTTTTGAATTAACACCTAAATTAAAGTTATCAATTAATGGCCATCTAAGAAAAACCGGTTTTCGAATAGTTCCAAAAACGACAATTAAAAAAAAAATGGATTTCAGTTTTTTACACATAAAACCGGATTGAATAAACGGTTTGAATATCCGGGTTTTACATTTGGTTTTTAATAATATAAAAATTAAAACAGAAGACACAAACTTTTATTATATTATTTTTTTATTTAAAATTGAGAAGGATTTAAAATGTAATTCAATTCATAAATAATACTTTTCAATTTATTAACCCTATAACTTTAATGTTGAACCAGTTTTTGTAACCGGTTTTTTATGTTATGTTTTTATTAATAGAAAAATTAAAACAAAAGACACAAATTTTTATTATATTTTTTTTTTAAATTTTTTAAAATTTAATTCAATACTAGATTTAAATCTATACTCCATTTTACTTTATTATTTCCGACGTCATATTTGATTTTCATTTTCTGCATAGTTAACTGTTCTACTTATCAAGCCTTTTAAATTGATACACATATTGTTGGGGTTAAGAAAAATAATATCTGCCATTTTGTTTTGGACACCATCTCGGACCTTACACTTTTTCATAGTTTAGATAGTTTACTGGTCAACCCACTTCGATTAATACCAATATTGAGTGGCTTGAGCGGCATATATTCTTGAGTGCTAGATTTGGCACACATACGAATTTATTGTACGTCATTTTGTAGTAGTGGTAATCATAGATTTTAAAGTGTTTTAGGTTTTTTGCTGTTTATTATTTACTTAAATGGTATAAATAACTTGGGACTTTATCCGTATAAACAGAATTTGGTATTAAAAAATATGGTTGAAAGGGATGCAGCTTTAATTTTTAAATATGCACGTTTGAACAAGTTTGTCATAAATGCAAGCAAAACCAAATTTAAACGATTTATGCCGCGACCTAATCTAAGAAACTGCATACAAGTGCTTGCAGATGGTAATGAAATTTTGGAAGTAGACTCTGTAAAGTACTTGGTGCTTATCTTCAGAATACCGTAATATGGCATATGTATATCGAAAAGTTAAGAGCCAAAATCGTCCTGGCTCTTGGCATTCTGTATAAATTAAAACACAGATTAAATACAACCACGAAGTTAATTGTTTTTCAAACCTTAATTCAAAGTCATCTAAATTATATGGCCCTTATGTTTGGGTTTCAAAAAAATACAGATCTGAAATCATTACAAATACTACAGAGCAATTCCTTAATGATCGTATATAATTTACCTTGCCATTATCCTACTCTTTCCTTGTATAGAAATGTAACTAAAAATGTGTTGCCAGTACATGGATTATTTAAAAAGCAGTTATTAGTCTACGTCTTCAAAGTCTTACATAATACTGGTCATCATACATCTGGTTTTTCAAGAGATCAAACTGTTTTTAACACTAGAAATAGACACTATTTATGGATGTTCAGATGTCTTTTGGAAACTACTAAATAAAATATTGGATACGCAGATAGTCTATAATATAATAATTTACTTCAACAAATATAGGATTGTGGTACAATTTCTTTGTTTAAAAGAAAATTAAAGGATTATTTGTTACAAAATATTGAAATGCTTTTAATATAATAAATAATTGAATTATTATGAAATATAGGTATAGTCTACATTGTAAATTAGTTAATTATAAAATTTATAAATATATATTTTTTTTCTTATATGTAATTCATTGTTTTTAACTTCTTATACTATCTTGTCTCTGTAATGCCCTAGTGGCGCTGAGACCCTAAATATAAATTGCATTATTGTATAACAAATATGAACTTAAAAAAAAAAATAAAAAAGAAAATAAATAATAAAATTGTCTAATTAGTGTATTAGTATATTCTGTTAAACAAGTACTTTCATTTGATACTAATATCGACTATCTCGGTCATCTAGTAGCTGAAAAAGTTAAAGTAGTAATATTTAAATGCTTATATCTCAGTTAGTTTATAATTGATTTGTAAGTTTTTTTTTTAGAAATAATCACTGAGGCTAAGGCTTGTAATTTGGTGTCAAAAGCGAGTTAAAAAAATATTTGTAAGCTTGAAAAAAAATTATATTTTTATATAATATTTTTGCCTATAACTTTACCGGTTATTGAGTAATTTTTCCTAAATTTTTTTACAAATATCATATCTAAAAATTATGGCAACGTGTCTTTAAATTATCCTGTGACTAAAAAATGCTGATTTTTTTTGAAAAATTATGGAAAAAAATAGAGACAGTCGCGTTTTTTTGCTCATATCTCTTAAAATCGTGGAGCAGTTGTACTGGATTTCAAATTCACTTTCAATTCCACTTTCAATCGACTTTCCTATTCAAAAGTTTTTAGAAAACAAACACTACTATGAAGAATTATTTACGAAAAAGTTGAAAGTAAAAGTAATTTGTAAAGATTAAATGGACAAAGACATACATATGTACATACATACATACATACATTAGATACATATGCATAAAATCAAATCAAACTATTTAATAAAGTTGAAGCACTGGTTTAAAAAACCGGCAAATAATTAAACAAGCTTAGACAACTCTTCACCTAAACCAAAGCAAAAAAAAGAAAAAAAAAAAAACAAAAAAACGGCGTTAAATTCAATCAGAATGTGGAAAAGAACTAAAAATAAATTCAGTATATTTTGTCGCCTTAACATTGTTATATAAAGAGCATTTCTTTATTGGCATTTGGTTTATTTTATCTTCTAATTTGCAGGAAGTTACTTATTTTAAAGCTTTAGACTAATGGATGTCAAAATGAGTATTTCTTCCATTTAACAAACAAACTGTAAATAAAGCACCATCGCCCACGCACGCAAAGTAGATAAGAAGAAATTTCACATTAATTTCTTATTTTCTGCACAACGCAATACATACGTATGCTGGGCTTTTTATACTTGTTTGAATTTGAAATTCTTTTGCCATTGGGAATAAATACTAAAACGTAGAGTGGTCATGATTCCAATTTTTTTTTCTCTTACTTTCTCATTTTTTATTATTTGATGGCAACATTTTGACTTTATAAATAAGTGTGTACGTGTTTTATGGCATTTTTTTTCTTCTTACATTTATTGCTTCTTACTCTACTGGTTTGTTGTTTTTGTTTAAAAATGTGAGTTTATGGAAAATTGCTTTGTCAAGTCATGTGAACTGAGATTTAAATACCAAATTTTCTTATCCTGTGTAAAATCCATACACTATCTGTTGGTGTAAATTAACAAAGAATGTGATATTCAATTTAAATCAAATAGATCTATTGTTAATGTTAGAGAATGGGTAATTAAGAAATAAATTTTTCAAATTTTGATAACAAAAAAACACTAAATAAACAATAATATTGACATTTTTTTTAACAATGTAAATTGATAGGAATTTAATTAAATAAAAAAAATACACCAAAAAAAGTTAAAACATATAACAAATAGTCTGTCTTACAAGGAGCTGTTGTAGAAGTACTTTTATTATACCCTTCACCTGTGGTGCACAAGGCTATATATAGCTTTGTTATTCCGTTTGTAATTTCTACAATTTTCATTTCCGACCCCATAAAGTATATATTTTCTGAAAGCTTATGAATAGAGGAGTCGATTAAGCCCTGACCGTCTGTCCGTCTGCCCGTCTGTCCGTGTGTTGGTAAAATCAACTTTTAGAAGCAACTATATGTTCCTCAGATCTGTATATGGTATCAATCTCTTGGAAATATCTAGGAATGAATCGCTATTGAAATTCAGCACAATCGCCCCATAACTTTCTGAGATATGAGCAAAAAACCACGACCACCTCGTTTTTTTTCACAATTACAACAACAACATACATACATACATGTAAAAAACATACCAAACAAAAAAAATTGCAAAAAAAAAAAATATTAAAAATAAGAAAAAAATAATAAAAAAAACTACAAAAAAAAATTTTTTAAAAATTTTTCTAAAAAAATTTTTTAAAAAAATTTAAAAAAAATTTAAAAAAAATATAAAAAAAAATAATAAAATGTAAATAATATATTAAATAAAATAAAATAAAATAAAATTTTTTTGGCTCAGCTGGGATTCGATGCCACATTTATTCTAACGTGTACGTATGTACGTATTTTATATAGGATGAATGGTGATACAAACAATTGTTATTGCATGACTACACGTTGTGAAGGGTATATAAGATTCGGCACGGCCGAATATAGCACTGTTACTTGTTTATTTTTTATTTAATATATTATTTATATTTTTATTATTATTTTTTTTAATTTTTTTTTTAAATATTTTTTTTTTTTGATATTTATTATATATATTTTAATAATTTTTAAAAAAAAATTTTTTTTTATTTTTTTTAAAATTTTTTTTTAAAATTTTTTTTTAAAATTTTTTTAATTTTTTTTTTTTTTTATTAATTTACTAAATTATTTAGGATATGCTCCCATAATTTTTCAATTATATTTATTTGGTTGTTGGGTTTAAGCCGGTTTATATGCATTTCACTGGTGCTTATGCCAGATCATCAGTAAACCTTTACCCAAATTCTTGAAAAAGTTTAAAATTTTTATAAGTTATATTTTTAAATTCTCATTAACAAAATGAGAATTCAAATTTTTTTTTAACATACCTACGTAAATTTATAATTTTACAAGGGGATGTTTTTATATATGTATGTTTTTTATATGTATGTACGTATATCATATGGAATGGTGATACAAACTACTGTTATTCCATGATTACACGTTGTGAAGGGTATATAAGATTCGGCACGGCCGAATATAGCGCTTTTACTTGTTTTAGCATATTGTGATGCATGCACATATAAATACTTATTTGTACAATAAACCTTTTTATTGCGCAAATTGTTAAAAGATATTTAAAAAATTTTTATAGTTCCCATAGCTTATTTGATGCTTTAAAAGTAAGCAATTCTTTGAGTCCTTAATTTTAAGGGAGTTTAGTTAGTACTTGTCTCCTTGTTAAAATAATAGGTTAGGTTAGGTCTGACAGGCAAATGATCTGAAGACCATCCATAATTAATCGCTTTGTGGTACCTGATACATTGGATGTAGCAAGTAGCATGCAGATCTGTGATGTATGTGGGGGCTTCTAAAAATTTATTTCAATGGAGATAGGAACATTGCTTTATCGACTTCCATAGTCATAAGCTTTAAGCAAACGTGTACTTAAGATATTAATGTCAGATTTTTTTATAGGAATTTAAATGACGTCAAACAATATTCTTAAGAAAACTAAAAATATCGAAGATTATTCTATAGAAAATAAAATATATATACCTAAATGGGGGATACCGAAGCAGACCTCTTCCATAAACGGGTTTCTTTTCGACCCTCTTCGTTTTCCAGAGATTACGAGTCTACCAACAAAAGGGTATCCCCGACCTCACTGAGTCCCGCACCATCCCAGGCGTTTGCCCTAGAATTTGTGTCTTTATATTGTATACTAATGATTATCTATAATCCTCATCACAGAGTCGCCAGCATCTGCCCTAGACTAATTTCCCCCAGCCATTGCCGTACATTCGCATACTACATGCGCCGCTGTCTCAGCAAACATCATCCTTTACAATCTTAATCTTGTACAGATGATATTTGAAGTTGCCGTGGCCTGTGATCAAACCAGTTCTCTAGCTCCTATTATATCTGAGTACTTTGACTGCATTCCTACCAAGGGGCCTTCCGAGCACCATACATGACTGCCTACATGTGGTCGTCTTCATCCACCTTCTTAGGTTCATAGATTCCACCCATTGTAGGACCTTGGCCGCACCATTCCATCCCCAAGAGCAACTCTAGGTTCCGGTCCTTTAACCCACATTAGCGTTATCTCATTCACAGAGGCGCACCTATTGAGCTTTAGAACACATTCGAACATTCGATTTCACATCCATACGCTGCACGCATTTAACCACAGACTGGTTATCAAGTGCTATGATAATCCTCCCATGCACTCGATATTTCATCTCTGCGTGATATACGGACACGTACTCTCCCAAACTCAGGAAGCAGGAAATGTTTAACTCAATTGAATGGACCCCGGCTCTTGTCCTTCCGTCTTTAAGGGAGCCATTCTCTATGAGCGTGTGATGTAGCCTCTCGACCACGTTTACCCGTTTCATGTACCTCATCGGCATCTGAGTGTTTTTAGCATCGTTATGCACAATTAACAGAATACTCCTATGCCCCAAATTACCATGGTATACCATGTTCCTTCTCTTTTCATCCGCAGTGCCGCCATTTCCACCGTTTTCCTTAAAAACAAGTCCAAAGGCAGCAATTTCTGCGTTGGCTGGACAATAAATTGGGTAAAATTTGAAGAAAGATACTAAAAACTATACCGATGCAAGGACAAAATTAAAAAAAGTATGCGTTAAGTAGGCGTGGTAAAAAAAAGTATCCTTTTAATAATCTCAAAGTCGTGGTTATATCGGTTTAGCATACTGGCCTACCTGAGGGGGCGTGAAAAAAGGCGTGGCTTTGAATGGTATAAAAAATAGATGCTGAACAATTCTCAGACACAAAATTTCATGAAAATCGGTCAAGCTATTTCGGAGGAGTTTAATCACAAACACCGCGACACGAGAATAAGATTAAAAATTAAAAAAAAAAATGTTTATAGGAAGTCAACATCGCAAAATTTTCTTTAGAAAATTAAAAAATGCCAAAAATTTATGGAGAATGAAAACATTGAAAAAAATTTTTAGAAGTTTTGCAGTTTTTTATATAAAAAACATAATATTATCTATAGAGATTTAACAAAAAAAAAAGAGATTTTGTTTAAAATTATTTTTTGTAAATACATTCTGATATTAGTGCCATTCTTTATATTATTTTAAAAGTTAATATAAAGTTTAAGTTAATCTTTATATTGCTTTTTAATTTTGCTTTTACTTAATACTTAAAAATATTAGTTCTTATTTTAATATCATTAAATATGTGGTTGATTTACAAGTACAATCAAATGCTAAAACGTGTGTTTATTTTTGCGTTCAAATACATTTTTGACATCCTTCCGTCTAAAAGCTTTTATGTTAATACAAGTGTGCGAATACTTTAAATATTTCCAAGTATAGATTTAATGGTGGCACGTTTGTTGTGTCCTGAGTATTTACACAAAATACAGTTTGTTTTACACAGCGCATAAAGACAACAGCAAATTAAACATTTTATAGCGTAGCACTCAACTACTTGCTCTGGCTTTATATGGACCACACCTACTGTTCGCTGTTATTTAAGCTAACTGCTTTATATTTTAAATCGTTTGTCCACCAATTTATTTGTGTATGTGCATAATAATGTGTTTATAGGGTTTCTTCTTCGTTATACGTGTATAAATGTTTTTCTAAATAAATGATTTTTATTACTTTTTATAGTGTAATTATGTATCCAAGGTGCTAAGTTGTTCTGCGGATGCTATTAAATTAAATGACACAAAGAAATAGAAAAACAATAAATTAACACTATGAGAAACTAATTGCATGGAAATGGTATCTCAGTGTAACATCCTGTCATAATGAAATATGTCTTGTGTAAATATTTCTTTAGTTACAACTGCGATTATCTAGATGAATAACAGGATAAACTGGAATATTGTTGTTTATATTTTCGAGCTTAGCAAAAAAAACAAGAGCACTATATTCGGCTGTGCCGAATCTTTTATACCCACCACCAATTTTGTGTACATTTAAAGCACAATATTTATTATTTTGTTAAACGCTATGGAATGATCTCTTTGTAATAAAATATGTATCACTTTCTTTGTAAAGGGTGGTTAAATTTTAAGGGCCCATGTGAACTACACCTACCTAGTCTTTAAATTTGTTTTCTGCATTTCATTTGACATTTCTCAATTTAAAACTTCCTCAATCCTCAATGATCCGTGGAAAGATACGATAATGAGCAACGATTTAAAGTTTCAGGTTTTTTATAAAAATGGGCGTTCAAATCAAAATGCATTTTGTGAACTTCGTAATTCTTTTGGTCAACATAATCGTTCAAATTCGTCCACAATCGGGAGAATTGTAAAAAATATTTAAATGTCTGCAAAACAGGTCTGTATAAAATGTTAGAAAATCTGTGAATGCCTTCTTAGTTCGTTGAATGGGAAACATTACTGTTTTTTGCGATAGTGTGGCAAAAGAGCAGTCAACCTCGACTCATCATCGTGCCCAACAATTGAGCATCAACATTTTCATTGAAAATTTGAACCATCAGATAGGAGTGGCGCCAAGGATGGGGGGGGGGGTTATTTGGCCGATATTTTGTTAAATACATAATTGAACCATACAAGTATTATCATTATAAAAATAAATGATAATAATTTCTTAAATAATTTGTGTTTTATTTAAAATCAACATCGGCCCTTAAAATTTAACCACCCTTTATAACTTCGATATGCTAGTAAAATGCTTTTGTAAATTTAGTCTTTCAATGAAAGTGGGCGTTAAAGTAGGCGTGTCAATGAAGTTTCTGCTAATAAATACAACTCAAATATTTCAATATAGTCCTTCATTCTTCCAAAAACTTTGTCAATAGAGAAATTATTTAATTTTATAATTTAAGATAAACCGTTATATGGGAGGTAGAGGCACAGCAATAACATTGATTACAAGGATGTATGTAGCAAATTTCATCATCATACCTCTAATTTTGTCGGTTTTATGAGCTTTTAAATTTCATCAACGGTAGATAACGTGAAAAGTGGGCGTTATAGTAGGCGTGTCAAAATTATTTTTGCGAATGAGTACAACTGAGGTGTTTCAAGATAGGCCTTTATTATTCCAAAATCTTTATTAATAGAGAAATTATATGAATTTTAGATAAAACGTTATATGGGAGGTGGGCGTAAAAGTGGGCGTGGCACCCTAATTTTTTGCCACAGTAATGACATTGCCTAGAGGGATATACGTAGAAAATTTCATCATACCTCTAATTTTGGCGGTTTTATGAGCTTTTAAATTTCATTAACGGTAGGTAACGTGAAGGTGGGCGTTATAGTAGGCGTGTCAAAGTTGTTTTTGCGAATGAGTACAACTTAGATGTTTCAATATAGCCCTTTATTATTCCAAAATTTTTATTAATAGAGAAATTATATAAATTTTAGTTAAAACGTTATATGGGAGGCGGGCGTAAAAGTAGGCGTGGCACCTTAATTTTCCGGTACAATAATGACATTTACTAGAAGGATATACGTAGCAAATTTCATCGTACCTCTAATTTTGTCGGTTTTATGAGCTTTTAAATTTCATTAACGGTAGAAAACGTGAAAAGTGGGCGGTATAGTAGGCGTGTAAAAGTTATTTTTGCCAATGAGTAGAAGTTAGGTGTTTCAATATAGCCCTTTATTATTACCTTCACCTGTGGTGCACAAGGGTATATATAGCTTTGTCATTCCGTTTGTAATTTCTACAATTTTCATTTCCGACCCCATAAAGTATATATTTTCTGAAAGCTTATGAATAGAGGAGTCGATTAAGCCCTGACCGTCTGTCCGTCTGTCCGTCTGCCCGTCTGTCCGTCTGTCCGTCTGTCCGTCTGTCCGTGTGTTGGTTGAAATCAACTTTTAGATGCAACTATATGTTTCTCAGATCTGTATATGGTATCAATCTCTTGGAAATATCCAGGAATGAATCGCTATTGAAATTCAGCACAATCGCCCCATAACTTTCTGAGATATGAGCAAAAAACCACGACCACTTCGTTTTTTTACACAATTACAACAACAACATACATACATACATACATGCAAAAAACATGCCAAAAAAAAATTACAAAAAAATTTAAAAAAAATTTAAATAAAAAATTTAAAAAAATTTTTTAAAAATTTTTCTAAAAAAATTTTTTTAAAAAATTTAAAAAAAAATATAAAAAAAATAAGCAAATATAAATAATATCTTAAATAAAATAAGATAAAATTTTTTTGGCTCAGCTGGGATTCAGCTGGGATTCGATGCCACATTTATTCTAACGTGTACGTATGCATGTATTTTATATGGGATGAATGGTGATACAAACAATTGTTATTGCATGACTACACGTTGTGAAGGGTATATAAGATTCGGTACGGCCGAATATAGCACTGTTACTTGTTTTTTTTATTATTTCCCCTTTAAAATTAAAAAAAAGAGGTTTTTTTACTATATATTTCAAACGTATACATAGCTACGAGTGTATGTGTAACCGATTTCTTTTATCGAATACTTAATATTAATATCCATTAAAAGCCAACCCACCTTCCGTAAATAAAATGCACTTAATCATACTTCTCATTAACTTTTAAATCAACATTTAATCCTCTACATTCCAAACATTAAGAAAGAAAAACGAGCGTAAAGAAAATTCTTTTTAAGTAATTGTGGAAAATAAAATTTTAATGAAATTAAAAGGAAAAGATCACTACATACAAATACAAATACGAAGACCGGAAATAAACTATAAACTTTATTATTTCTGTTGCCAAAAGAGTCATAAAATTAAAAAATTAAAAAAAAAAAATAAAAATAAAAAAAATAAAACAGAAAAAAAATATACACACCCTCAGTTACAATAAATGATAAAGTGTGTGTGTGTGGGTGGGGGTATTAAATGGTGCTTATAACTTTCGTTAATGATTTGTTATTTGCAAAAATAAATAATAAATCATCGTAAGTCATTCGATTGCGAAAAAAAATCATTAAATAAAAAAACTATATATTGAAGAAGACTTGTAAAGAGAAGGTAAAGTAAAGCCAGGTTTAGTCAGGGGCCGAATTACGGCATTCGAACGTGATCGAAATTTGAAAATTTTTATTAGAATCTCTATACCTAAAGCACAGCGAACTCGATCGTTCGAGTGAAATTTCGTTCGATATCGAATGCCGTAATTCGGCCCAAGGTATGGTATGCAATAATTTTGATCTTTTGATAGATACTTGTGTTACTGGTAAAGAAAACATGTCACAGAAAAAGATTATATATACATTGGCTGAATATTCCTCGATATAACGTATGAAATGACAAACTTAATTATTGTATGAACACATCACTAGTGGCAGAAAATAGTCATTAAAAATAAATGAAATTATTAGTACATATTTTTAATGCATAAAATCTAGATCTTCCATATAAACCGAATTTATTACTCTTATCATTCGATAAAATAATAGTCAATGGGCTAGTCAATGATGCGTTAACGGATCTCTCAGTCATTCAGTTAGTCACGTTATATTTTTATTTTTTTTGCCAAATTTAATAGCTGTGCGTGTTTTATTATCTCTATATACTGTTTTATTTTTGTAATTAATGCCTTAAACCTAGTTCATTTTATTATGTTTTGAAGTTGAACTAATTGCATACTTTGAGGCTCTAACATTTATTAGTCAGCAATCAAATTTAATATTATTATTTTTATTACACTTTCATTATTTTATTGGCTAAATAACAGTATTCATTGGCAGATTGCTGGACTCACGCAGCTCATTGCTCACTAGGCATTTCACTTAGAAAGTGATTTTAAGTTTATCTAATGAACTAAAATGTGTGTAGGAGTGTATATCTGTGTGATTTTGACAAAACAACTTAAGTTGAAATAGATAAGAGTAATATAATCACTATCATAAAAATAGGTATAAATTAAGCATCGTAGCGTAGCATAGATTTTATACTTAATGCTTACGCCATTTTGTTTTAACATTTCTGATGCTATCTTTGAATTTGGGTTTTAACATAGTTAACTGTAAATATTTTATTACTCAAGTTCCAAGTGCCACCTTTAATGTGATTAAAAAATATCTGACCTTTTAAAGCTTTTTATTAGCTTTCTGTATTCTGTGGGTTTAACCCTTTAACTTCATATAAATATTTTTGTGGATAAAAAAGTAATTTCCGTAAATACTATATTTGACATATATCTGACATTTTATAAGGAACGCCATCTTGAACTTAACGCATTTTAAACTGTCCTTTTATTTGATGCCTATACTAAGGGGCATTAAGAAGGTCTATTATTAAACTCTACATTTGACCTATATTTATATTTATAAAAATGTAAAGGCGGTCATTATAGGTTTTAAACTTTTAATAGTATTTTTTTTAGGTTAAGGCCTTTAATTTAATATTCGTACTCTTCTGGTTATCCCAGAGCTAAAAAATAACTTTTTTCGTATATTTTACGAAAGACATCGAAGCAGTTGTATTTCGGCGCTTATATCTCAATTTCAAACCGATTATGGAGCTTCTGTTTGCAAGTTAGTGTTACAAATGTGTCCAAAAATTATTTAGGAGCTGGAGAAACTTATTAAATAAAAAAAATATATGTATTATTTTTCAAATAATTATTGCCTATAACTTTGCCGATTAGTGTCTAATCCAGGACTTTTAAGAAATAGCTCCAGAGGCATATTATATATATAAGTAGTAACCGCGGTGTTTATAAATTATTCTGGGGCTGAAAATTTTCTATTTTTTAGGGTAAAAATATGGTATAAAAAAAACAGAGGCAGTAGTGTTTTTTTTTGTATCTCAGCAGGTTATGGGTAGATTGTGTTGGATTTTATTGGTGATTTCTTAACATTTCCAAAATATTGAAATGACATGGAGATCTTTGCAATTTGTGAGGACTTTTAAAAGTTGATTTCAAACAACATGCGAAAAATTGGGCTAGTGTTGATATAAACTTACTTTTTCAATTTATTCTCTCATAAATATGAAAGTAAATATGAAAGAAAAAATGGCAAATTTAAACTTTAGAAAAAAAAGATTTTTTTTCCAAAATTGCCTTGCAAAAATACTTTGTATTTGTTTTTGCTTGCCCCACTTAACACACATACACGCATACTAATACATCTATGTATGTGTAATACCATTAACAATACTAGTTGATCTCAGTAAACAAGTTATTAATTTGATGTAGTTGTTACATGTTGTATCCTTGTTAAATATGCCATTTAATATCATTCATATTTGCTATTACAATTTATGATAATTTGCAAATGCTGTTAACATACACTCATCTCTTGGAGGCAAAATTTGTACAAAGCATAAACATTGAAATAATTTCTAACAACTTCTCTGCGAACAATACTTCCCTTAGCTTACTTTAATTTCAATATGGAATAGTAATACAAGTTGCCACATACATGAACATGTTTTTACATTTGATCGCCCACAAGTTCTTTGTCAGTTTGTCTGATTGATATCAAACATTAGGTACTTAGGGCATATTTTGCTGAGTTTCAAACATAGGGGGATATAGATGGCTATTATTTAATGACGTTTGCTGTACTAATAGTATTTTGAGGGCATTTAGTTTTTCACAATTTCATTTTGTCAACTAAAAAACAATGTCGAAAGTTGCCTGTGGGAAGTACAGTACATCGTTAAACTGGTGTAAATGTACCTTTTTTAATATTATTTTAATTTTTTTTCGTAGTCCTGCCAACTGTTGATGATTTATTTAGGCAGTACTCTGACATACAATGTCATAAATATTAAAAAAAAAAATCGTTTAATATTTTCTTCTATATATTTGTTTTTAAATTTATTAAGTTTAATGTTATATGTTATAACATTCTAAACAATTCTAGCTTGAATATTTGTTCAAATATTTTTAACCCCTTGTGTTCGGGTTTTTTCTACACAGAGTTTCACATACTCTATCAGCTTTTGTCGTATATTATTCAAACGTATGTATGTGTGTATTTATGTATGTAGAAGAACAAATATGAAACTAAATATCTTTTTTTTATTTATTTATTTAAATTTAAACAAACAATCATAATATCCAATACAACAATATTATATCTTATAGTTAAAGTATAGCAATGCAAAAATTATGCAGCAACAGTTATAAGAAAAATAAACAAAAAGTAAAAACAGATTTAAATTTTAAAATATATTGAAACCAATTATAAATACAACACTAGAAAAAATGTATCTATCACTTAAATAATGAAAAAAATATGTTAGAAAACTATTAACGTTGATACTAACTTGTTGGTTTAGTGATAGAGGATTGAAAAGACGGATACCATTAATTTAAAACTGACATTTAAACACGAGATACCTGTGCTTAGGTGTAATGATCCTTCTTCCGCTTAGTAATCTGGTAAAACAAAGACTGACAAACATATAGGAAGGCGTTTGAGTATACGTATATTATTTTATGAGTCATAAAAGGAAAATGTTTTGGAAGGAGGAAGACAAGTTGAAATACAGCAATTGAAAAAGTATATTAAAATTCACTTAATTCGTAGAACAATCTAACGATATTGTTTAAGCATACTGACCATTGCAATGTTACAACAAAGCTCGTAGCTTGGAGTTAAAAATTTTTTGCAAGTAAAGCGACACAATTACATCCGATATTCAAAATTTTCGATGACGCTGAAGCATAGTTGAGGTTCTATGCCATTAATGTGCCGAAGTATCTCGTCCATGAGCTGCTGAATTATTGCTGGCGTAACGACGTACACCTTTTATTTCAAATAACCACAAAGAAAGAAGTCCAACGGTGTCAAATCACATGATCTTGGCGGCCAATTGACATCGCCACCACGTGACACAACACGGCCATTGAATTTGCCGCGCAAAAGAGCCATTGTTTAGTTAGGTGTGTGGCAAGTGACACCGTTCTGTTGAAACCACATATCATCCACATTCATATCTTCCAATTCGGGTCACATTCACAGTAACTGCTTCACTGGCCTCATTTTAGAAAAAATACGGCCCGTTGACCAAACAGTCACTTTTTATACCCTTCACACAGTGAACAAGTAAGAGCGCTATATTCGGCCGTGCCGAATCTTATATACCCTTCACAACGTGTAGTCATGCAATAACAGTAAATTCACGTATGTATGTTAAAAAAAACAAAAAAAAAATAAAAAATAAAAAAAAAATTTAAAAAAAAAATTAAAAAAAAAAAAATTATTATATACATATATAATATATATAAAACAAAAAAAAAATAAAAAAAAAATTAAAAAAAAAAAAATAAAAAAAAATAATAATAAAAATATATATAATATATTAAATAAAAAATAAAAAAAAAAATAAAAAAAAAATTTAAAAAAAAAATTTTAAAAAAATTTAAAAAAAAATTTTTTTGCCTCAGCTGGGATTCGATGCCACGTTTTCTCTAACCAGTATACACGTTTGTATGTATGTATGTTGTTGTTGTAATGTTGTTTTTGTGAAAAAAAAATCGAGGTGGTCGTGGGTTTTTGCTCATATCTCAGTTGTTTATGTACCGATGTTTCTGATTTTCAATAGCGATCTACTCCCGAATATTTCTGATATTTTAATACCTTACCCGGGTCCAACCTGTGTCGAGGGGCTTCAAAAAGTTGATTTCAACATACACACGGACAGACGGTCAGACGGACAGACGGACAGACGGACAGACGGTCAGGGCTTAATCGACTCCTCTATTCATAAGCTTTCAGAAAATATATACTTTATGGGGTCGGAAATGAAAATTGTAGAAATTTCACACGGAATGACAAACCTATATATACCCTTTTTCACTGTGTGAAGGGTATAAAAAGGGTATATATAGGTTTGTCATTCCGTGTGAAATTTCTACAATTTTCATTTCCGACCCCATAAAGTATATATTTTCTGAAAGCTTATGAATAGAGGAGTCGATTAAGCCCTGACCGTCTGTCCGTCTGTCCGTCTGACCGTCTGTCCGTGTGTATGTTGAAATCAACTTTTTGAAGCCCCCCGACATAGGTTGGACCCGGGTAAGGTATTAAAATATCAGAAATATTCGGGAGTAGATCGGTATTGAAAATCAGAAACATCGGTACATAAACAACTGAGATATGAGCAAAAACCCACGACCACCTCGATTTTCTTTTCATAAAAACAACATTACAACAATAACATACATACATACAAACGTGTATACTGGTTAGAGAAAACGTGGCATCGAATCCCAGCTGAGGCAAAAAAATTTTTTTTTAAATTTTTTTAACATTTTTTTTTTTAATTTTTTTTTTATTTTTTTTTTATTTTTTATTTAATATATTATATATATTTTTATTATTTTTTTTTATTTTTTTTTTTTAATTTTTTTTTATTTTTTTTTTGTTTTATATATATTATATATGTATATAATAATTTTTTTTTTTTTAATTTTTTTTTTTAAATTTTTTTTTTTAAAATTTTTTTTTTATTTTTTATTTTTTTTTTGTTTTTTTTAACATACATACGTGAATTTACTGTTATTGCATGACTACACGTTGTGAAGGGTATATAAGATTCGGCACGGCCGAATATAGCGCTTTTACTTGTTGTGGGTGCATTGGTTTTTCGACAACCACTCTTGGACTATCATCCACTGAGGTGAAAATGCGCCTCATCTCTGAAGATCATTTTCTTCAAAAATTGGTTATCCATGGTTGCCATTATTGGCCACCATTCTGATCATTGACGACATTCGGAATTTTAAAGAGGTTTTAGTTCTTGAGTCAATTGCATCTTGTAAGCGCTTAATTGCAAGTTCATCAACGATGAGTGTAAGAGGTGCAATTGTTGGGCCCGACGACGAGTTAAAGTTGACGGCTCTTCAGCCAGACTATAGCGAGCAGCAGCAATATTTTCTGCAGTACGGGCTATACGAGCATAAATCGGTGTTTTCACATCTTCCAGAGACCCGGTTTGTTCAAATTTGTTCACGGTTTTCTTCGATTGTATGCACATTTGGACGATTAAATTACCGAAAAAATCACGAAGTGCACGATATGCGTTTTGATTTGAACGCCCATTTTAATATTAAGCCTGAATAACTTTAACGCGTTGCTCGATTATGCTCGGTTCAAATTGAGTTAGTCTTAAATTGAGAAATGTCAAATGAAATGCAGAACATGTTTAGGCTTAGTTCACATTCAACATCGGCCCTTAGAATTTAACAAACCTCTATAATATGGAGTATAATAAGCGGAGTATAAAAATGTGTAGACTTCACAGATCTTAAGTTGCTCTGAACGTGAATCAGAGTAGTCTTTATGTGACTACTTCATGTTAGATAATTATTGAATATTATTCTCGGAATCTTGGCTGATGGAACAAAATTTATTTTTAACCCGTTTATAATAATGCTCATTTGTAAAGCCGACAACTTTTTTTTAAGTGCAACAATAAATTTTTTTATATTAGGATTTAGATAGAGCCCATTTGTCGTCGCCTAAAGGTCAATTCTATTTAGATAGAAATTAAACTTTTTATACCCTTCACACAGTGAAAAAGGGTATATATAGGTTTGTCATTTCGTGTGAAATTTCTACAATTTTCATTTCCGACCTCATAAAGTATATATTTTCTGAAAGCTTATGAATAGGGAAGTCGATTAAGCCCTGTCAGTCTGTCAGTCTGTCCGTCTGTCCGTCTGTTCATGTGTATGTTGAAATCAACTTTTTGAAGCCCCCCGAAATCGCTTGGACCCGGGTGAGGTATTAAAATATCAGAAATATTTGGGAGTAGATCGGTATTGAAAATCAGAAACATCGGTTCATAAGCAACTGAGATATGAGCAAAAACCCGCGACCACCTCGATTTTTTTTTTCACAAAAACAACATTACAACAACAACATACATACATACAAACTTGTATATTGGTTAAAGTAAACGTGGGATCGAATCCCAGCTGAGCCAAAAAAATTTTTTTTTTATATTTTATTTTTAAATTTAAAAAAAAATTTTTTTTTTTAATATATTATTTATATTTTTATTATTTTTTTTAATTTTTTTTTATTTTTTTATTTTTTGTTTTATATTTATTATTTATATTTTAATTATTTTTTTTTAATTTTTTTTTAAATTTTTTTTAAATTTTTTTTATATATTTTTTTTATTTTTTTTTTTTATTTTTTTTTTATTTTTTTTTTTAACATACATACGTTAATTTTTAATTTTACAATGGGATGTTTTTATATGTGTATGTTTTTATATATGTATGTACGTATTTCATATGAGATGAATGGTGATACAAACTACTGTTATTGCATGACTACACGTTGTGAAGGGTATATAAGATTCGGCATGGCCGAATATAGCACTCTTAATTGTTAATATTAAAGTTAATAATTTGTATAATTTTATAATTATATAATTTGCAATATAATAATTGGTTAGATAATTTATTAACATGCGAGAAAAATAGCAGTGATCCGAGTACAAGTCCTTGAGAGACACCTCTGTTGATATAAAGGCGCTGACAAAAATCGTCATTTATAGCTTCTGATTAAGAACTATTTACTACTAAGGTAGAAAGATACAAGCTCTTTGGGCGATGAAGAAATGTTAAAGAAGTTTTTGAGTTTCCAGATTAAGGTAGCATGATCCACTGTATCGAGAGCTTTGGAGTTATCAAGAAGAATGACAAAAAAATTTTGGTCATTATGAAAATATTGATTTAAATCTTCTGTATCACACAGTATCCACATTGTCTTAAAATTAATAGATTATTTCCTTTGATAAAAGCACTTATTTGAAACTGGAGAAACGTTTTAAAAACCTGGGCAGGAAACGTAAAAAAACTCTGTGTTTGATTTAGAATTGGGAACTATTTTTGTATGCTTCCAGATGGCAGGAAAACCTGATTTTTAATTTTCTGAATTTAAGATGGAAAAGTCCTAATTTGAATTTAAGAACTATATGTCACTTGTATAAGAAAAATGTATATTTTGGTCTAATTCATAAAACTTAAAACAGCTTTAAAAGACTTTAACACGTCAAATTTTCACAGAAAACCCTTTAAAAACGTTTAACAATTTTTGTGCATGAGGCAGTAAATATTTAAAAGCGTTTTTAATATTTTAATCTAGTCGCATTCATATTTTGCTAAAACAATTTTTTGCATTAATTTCATAAAGTGCATTAACAAGTTGGAAGTCATCTCAATGCTAGTTTTAATATTGTTAAATTTTTATTCCAGCAGTAATGATGTGTTTATATGACTATATTGATAAACTGCATTCCATTTAAATAAGTACGTGCAAAGACGTCATTTATTTATATTAGCTGGAAAGAAACAAATGTTTAATGAGTTGGTGTTTATATTAATTGTTTATGATATTTCTCATGGAGTTGCATTCATTTTAAGGAACATTCTTTATGACAAATTGTTTTTCCTTTAGGGAGGCATTTATTTATTTATTTCTTGAATTCTTTTGCACTTTTAATTAAGAAGACTTGAAAATAATCCACTTTGCTTTGATTCCATTTTTCTTTTGCTGTGATGTAGCTGTTTTGATTTATTTACACAAAGCATGCGTGTGTTTGTCTCAATATTACTCTTCTCCCATTAACATATGCAGAGAATATACATAAGGGGATATACATGTATAGACACACATACATATGTTATTTGAAAGTGTGTGTGCATATTGCTACATTTTTATTACTGCTGTCATATGTTTACTCAACTAACATACGAAGCAAAAATATTTGTTATATTTTCATGCAGTGTTGTTGATATTGTTGCTATAAAAATTATTTCAACAACCTTATTTATTCAGCTTGATTTGTTGTTGTTATTTTTTTATCCCAGACATAAAATGTATATTAAGCAGAATCGTACCCTGATACAGCTTTAGACAATTCCCCGCTTTCTTTACCCCAGTGAGACAAGCAATTGGTTACGTTTGTTAGTTTTATATGACTCTAGAGTACAATTATGCGGAGTGGCACATTTTCTTTATTTAGAAAGTTATTTTTTTGTATTATTGCTAAAATAACTAATTTTGAATTTTATTTGAAATGAATGGCTTCTAGCGTCTTCAAAGTTATAAACGTAAAAATGTCACGGCTAAGGTATTAGATATTTGTGGCAATAAGGAAAAACTGCTTATCTTGGTTTCTATCGTTTTTTAGTAATGCATTTTTAAATTTATGAGTTGGTTTGAATAAATTGATTGCGTTTAAAATAAAGATTATTATAGAAATTTCTTTCGGTATATCGGTTTTGGTATAAATACTAAAAAAAATTTAAATAAGATGTTATTCCGAATTATATTATTCGACGAAAAAATATCGACAATAAGTCTTTACGCTTTAACTTTTTTAAAAATTTGTCCAAAATAATTCGTTCTTTTTCTTGAGCTTTAAGTCACTTTTTGGTTTTTATAAAAAATTCTTTCGCTACCAAACAATGGGTAGTTTCTTTAGGATAAATGTAAAAATTATATTCAAAAATAGTTGAAAAATATATTAAGAGTAGTTTAAAACAGCGGGTTTACAATTGTGTTTCTCAATTTCAGGTTATGTCGACTTAATCACTTATTATATTTTTTTCCATAGATAGATAAATTATATTTTTCTAAAAAAAGAAAGACAAAAACAAGTAGGACCTCTTAATATAGTGCCGCGCTGAATCTGATAATACCTTTCACCGTCTTGTACATAGGAAGAGATACCGTAGCTAAACCTAGATTTTAGATTTTATATAATACGCCACTTTATTTATTATATCCGACGCCTTCATTGACTTTGAGTTTTTACATAGTTAACTGTATTCTGTATTGTTGAGGATAAAAATTTTTTTCCGCAATTTGGTTTAGACGCCATTTTGGAGTTAACACTTTTTTTTTATATTTTACTAAGTACATTGTAATGGCCATGCCCTATTATCCAATACAAATATTGTGGGGGTTAAAGGGGAAAAAGCCGTAAATACTATATTAAACTCATATATTCGCCATTTAATATAAGATGCCATTTTGGATTTTCTTCTTTTTATAGCTAACTACATTTTATTGCTCAAGGCCTTTTATTTGATCACAATTTTGACTTTCTCGGTTTTATGCGATACTGTTGTACTCTGGTGCTAATATCTCAGTTGGTTTCAAACCGATTTTTTAGTTTTTTCTTAGAAATACTTTCTAAGATGATCGCTTATAATTTGAAGTCCTAAATGTGGTCAAAAATTATGGAGGAGTTTGAAAAAATTTTATATATATAAAAAAATAAATATATTTTTAAATAATTTTTGCCTATAACTTGCCGATTAGTGACCAATTTATTAAAAAAAATTTATATCTCCAGAAACATACTAAATCGGTTAATAGTAACATTCGTGTCTATATATTATCCTTGGGCTGGAAAATTTGAATTTTATGGTAAAAATAAGCAAAAAACAGACGCAGTCGTGTTTAGTTGCTGATCTGCAATTTCTGTTCCATAATATTTCTGATATTTTAATAGCTTACATGAGTATTTCCGATCTCAGAAGGCTTAAAAAAGTAGATTTCAACATACACATTGACAGACAGACAGGCAGACGGATAATGCTTATTCGACTCCCCTATTCTGTATTACTATAATTATTAAATAGTTATAAATATTCGTCAAAAGAAATATGAATGTTGATGGAGATTTTATGTACATACGTGTTGAATATCCCTTTAACTTGTTAGTTATATGGAATATTGAACATATATCTGAACCGCTCACTCTACTGCTATGTGCTACTTACGAATGATATAAATATCAGTCACACTTGACTAATCACACCTGATAAATATACTGATCATAGTTGACTGGTATACGTATTCTCTTAAAGCATAATTTATAATTTGTTATATTGATTATTATATTTTATATTAAAGGGTAATTTTTTAGCTATTATCTTTTTGACAACACTGGCTTAAACAGCTGACGCACGTTTCGTGTTTTGTTTCACTGTCAAACATCTTAAGTTTGGTCTATAATTTAACCATGAATCGTCTTACAAACGAGCAACGCTTGCAAATTATTGAATTTTATTATCAAAATGCGTGCTCTGTTAAAAAAGTTCATCGCGCGCTTTTTATCGAAAAATTGTGTTCAGCGTCGAAGCTCATTTTTGGCTCAATGGGTACGTTAATAAGCAGAATTGTCGATTTTGGAGTGAAGATCAGCCGCAAGCATTGCAAGAGCTACCAATGCATCCGGAAAAAGTCACAGTTTGGTGTGGTTTATGGGCTGGTGGCATCATTGGACCGTACTTCTTCAAAGATGATGCGAATCGTAACGTAACTGTGAATTGTGAGCGCTACCGTGAAATGATATCCAACTCTTTTTTGCCCAAAATGCAACAGCTTGACTTGCATGACATGTGGTTTCAACAAGACGGTGCCACATGCCACGCAGCACGCTTAACAATGAACTTATTGAGAGGCGAGTTCGTTGAAAATTTTATTTCACGTTCGGGACCGGTCAATTGGCCGCCTAGATCATGCGATTTAACGCCTTTAGACTATTTTTTGTGAGACTATGTTGAAGCTAATGTTTATACACACATGTCCGCTTCAATTGACGCATTGAAAGACAACATTGAAGCATTTATTCATGAGATACCGGCCGAAATGTTGGAAAGAGTATGCCAAAATTGGACTAAGCTGATGAACCATTTGAGGCGTAGTCACGGTCAACATTTGCATGAAATAATCTTCATACGTTAAATTATATGCACCGTACTATCGATTCAAATAAAGATTTCATGAATTTTTCTGAATTTTATGTGTTTTTTTTTAAACTTTCCTATAGCTCTTAAAAAATCACGCTCTATGTATTTAAAATATTTAGTGGTCGATAATCCATGTGCATCGTAAAGACGTCCTTTGTATTACGGCTTGGATTGCTAATAAGGAAAAATTGTAAAAATGTACGTTAAAGTGTGCTTTTGCTACTTTTTTTTACTAACCGTTTACTTTTTTTGTATTTCCTTCAAGAAAATATTCTTTATTTAAAAAAAAATCATTAAATTAATTTTTATTATTTTAATGTAATAAGTTTAATATATTTTTATAAAAACAATTTTGAGTTTTAAACGTCAACAATTTAACACACATTAGCTGTCTCACTCGTTCATATGCATTCTTTTTGCGGTAGCAGCAGTAAAATATAAAATTGTTACAACTATGTTAGTACAAACACTTTATATGTGTCAGTTTCGGTCATTCAATTCTTGTTAGGATGCTTTTTCAGATTTATCGTTCACTATAATAGTTAAAACAGTTCACTTAAAAGAGGAAATTTTAAAACGAACTCAAACCTGAATAAATTTGTGTATTGGTTTAAAGTAACATTTTTTACAATTAGCACAAATTTACAAAAAGTTCTTATAATATGTTTTTTAATTAAAAAGTTTTAGAAATCTTCTAAAAAAATGAATTATTGTCTGAAGGAATTAAAATGATTTTTAGTAAAACTTTATAAGTCTTCTCTTTAATTTTGTACTTTGAATACACAGTGAATTGCTACAAAGTTATACGAAAGTGTAATTTCTATAATGTCTAGAGAGATCAATTATGGTTTATATTATTTGCGTATGTTATAATATCGCTAATAGTATTTCAGCTCTTCTGTTTTAAATATTTTAGGTTTGAATAACCTCCAGTCAACAGTTTAGAAGTTATGTATTTTTTTTTTAATTTTTTGAATGATATCAGTATGAACGTAGTAGTATGTCCTCTTGATATTCATTATATATTTCTTAAAGACCATTTAAGGTATATTTAAAGTTAATATATAATTTTTATTATTAGGAAGTCAACATAATGATTGTGCCGAATGCCTCTGTTTTAGGCCAAAGAAATATTTTTTATTAATAACAAATTTTTAATACGAGCAAGCAGTATGAACAGCAATCGTTGGTCACAAGTAAAAGGGCCGTCACTTCAATAAATTTCCTTTACAGTAGATGGTAAGAAAGTAATAGAAACTGTCTTATCATAATGTAACTTCTTTTGTAAAATCGCTTGTAAAACTGTAATTTTTTATTGTTTTTTAATCTTTATATTGTATTGATATTAAAAAAAATATCGTAAACAATACGAGTTAGGGCCTTTTTACTTGTGATCATTTTATATATATACCTTGTATGTATATCATATATTAAATATAAGGTTAAGAATATTAAAAATTAAAATTTTTTTTTTAAGTAGGTGTCCCTGCAATATAAAGGATTTATTACCGTAATAGATGACAGTAGGCAAAGCTCTTAAAGGCAAATTTAAAAATACATAACGTAATTTAAAAAAATTCTTAAAAATGTTGTACATACATAAATCAAATTTTATAAAGAATTGAAGTCCTCAAAATGGGTTGCAATAAATCACAGAACCCACACTTCATTACATTTCTCACACACACGATGATAGATGCTAGTATTTGTAAAACAAACAAAAAAAAAAAAAAAAATTTAAATTTATTGTAGCATTAAGGTTATAACAACGGAAAATTTGAGAAAGAAAAACAAATTTTTTTCTACATGTGTGAATCCTTTCTCTATATGAGTAACAAAAATATAAAATTTTTAAAAAGTTATCGCATAGCATGGTTATTAAATGATTCTCAACTTTTACATATTTTTAATATCAAACTGCCAACAGTGGTAATAAATCGTATTCCTGTATTTTTTTTCCTTCCTCTCAGTATTCGGAATGTTGGCATGTTTCAGACAAGTGAACAGATAAAAATTTTCTGGTGACGTAGGTGAACTAACATTGATTTTTAATATTGTTTTCGCAATTTACCCTAGTATGAACTACAGGTTGCATATATGACTTCAAAGATACGATGCGTCATCAACTTAAATAAATTTTCCAACATCTGATAATCCAAATCTTTTCAAGCTTCCCTGATGGCAAGCTTGAGCTTTAACACAGTTTTGTAAAGTTGTCCTCGGGTTTTTTGTCCATGTATTTTGTGTGACATGTACTCCAAAGGATTGCGATCGTATTCAAATCGGGACTGCATGCTGGCTATTTCATATCTATGATGTTGGGGTGTTCAAACTGTTATCCATTTAAAAAATACTGTCTTCATCTATTTTAAAATCCAAAAATTACTTTTACATTTCACATATTTTAGGGAATCTAGAAAATGTTGTGTTAAAGTCTGTGTTAAAGCCGCAGCACAAAAGAGCGTTTTTAGACTTTGCCAAAAAGCACATACTGTGGTCAAGTGAGTGGGTCGATATATGTTTTCCGATGAACAAAAAAAAAATTCAACTAAGATGGCCCAGAATCCTACAGTTGTTATTGCAATCAAATTAAAAGTGCTCAATAAATATAAAAACAACTTAATGCTGTTTTTTTTATAATGCGTACCATACTTAACCATTTTTTTTTTCAGTTTAAGAATCGTTATTGAAACTTAATTGATAAAAAAAAGTAATATTAGTTGTTAGTAGAATTTTTTTGACAATTTATGTTAAACGTATTTTATTCGTACAAACAGTTCTATTCACTTTAATAGAAATTAAGTTTGTTTGTAATGTGGTTATCTCAGCATTTTGCGCAAAACTTTGCAGTTAATAATTGAATTTGACTAATTTGTTTAAGTCGATAAGTATTTATCGGCAATTTTTTTTTAAATTAAGTGACTCATTCAGTAAGAATATTATTTGCAAATGGATGTATTATTGATATTAATTTAGATAAATATATAAAATTTTATTAAAAAAATGTTTTTTTGATTTATGACACCATTGTTGTAAATGAACGTTACATATGAATAAAGGTTACAAGAATGAAAGTATGAATGCTAAATTAGTATGCATATGTAAAGAAGAATTTAAAAAATTAAATGAATGTTGTTTCAAGTATTTGCACTAGTAAGCAACAACAACAAAAACAAGTAAGAGCGCTATATTCGGCCGTGCCGAATCTTATATACCCTTCACAACGTGTAGTCACGCAATAACAGTAGTTTGTATACATATAAAAAAACATACATATATAAAAGCATCCCATTGTAAAATTATAAATTTACGTATGTATGTTAAATAAAAAAATAAAAAAAAAATAAAAAAATTTAAAAAAAAAATTAAAAAAAAAATTTTTTAAAAAAAATTAAAAAAAATATAAAAAAAAATAATAATAATAATAAAAGTAATATATTAAATAAAAAATAAAAAAAAAATTAAAAAAAAAAATTAAAAAAATTTTTTTTGCCTCAGCTGGGATTCGATGCAACGTTTTCTGTAACCAGTATACACGTTTGTATGTATGTTGTTGTTGTTATGTTGTTTTTGTGAAAAAAAAATCGAGGTGGTCGTGGGTTTTTGCTCATATCTCAGTTGTTTATGTACCGATATATCTGATTTTCAATACCGATCTACTCCCGAATATTTCTGATATTTTAATACCTCTCTCGGGTTCAAGCGATGTCGGGGGGCTTCAAAAAGTTGATTTCAACATACACACGGACAGACGGTCAGACGGACAGACTGAAAGAGCCTAATCGACTCCCCTATTCATAAGCTTTCAGAAAATATATACTTTATGGGGTCGGAAATGAAAATTGTAGAAATTTCACACGGAATGACAAACCTATATATACCCTTTTTCACTGTGTGAAGGATATAATAAGATACGAAAGTAGATTAAGTGCAAAAAAGTGAAGTAGTATTCAACTTTTTATGATTTAATAGGCAGTGCCATAAAACTAAAATTATTTTTCTTTAATAAAGTGGATTCGTTAGTTTTTGTAAGTTAATAGAGAAAAAAAAATTTTTCTTTTTTTTAATTTTGGTTAACCATTTGTTATTGACTTCTTTTAGTAAAAGTGATTACTTGACTGCTGTATTTGCTATTAAAAATTTTAAAATTCTTTTAAAAAATATATGTTTTTTATATAATTTTAGTCATTTCATTTTCATTTTTGTGTTAATACCATTCATGCTGCTTCTAATTCTGGTTTATAATTCTAATTTCGTGTTGTCAGGCAAATAAAAATTGGTTGAAAACATACGACCAATAGCACCTCTGTTAGTCTTGAATCATTGATTTTCAGCATAATTTTTAAACATCTATTTTTTCGTTACAACTTTCCAATTTATAGATTTTTTTTGGTTGTAGTCTAATATGGAAATATGAGTATGTAGAAGTATGTAGAAGTAGTTTTGAGTAGTGTTTATTTTATTTGCCGCTAGCGTTAACAAGTGGCCATGAATGGAAATGTTAATTTCAGTAATAACAAGCATTAAATATATTCACGCATACTAATATATACTCTGAAAAAAAAAAATTGGGCAAAATAAAAAGGTATTTGAAATATAAAATTTGTTTTAAGTAGGGGGTTTCATGTCTTCGTGTAAGTTGAGTATACATTAAAAAAATAACTTCATGAAAGTTTTATTAATTTTATCACATTTTTTAAATTTATTACATATTTAAATAAGTTTTGCATATAATTTGCTCTTCCTATTTGCAGCCAACATTAGCAATGTTTTGTAGTTGTTTGTGGAAGTGTTTCTCAAACTTCTCTTAGATGGTTGAACGTTCTTCTTTGGTTAAGGGTATTTTTATAGTCGTATAGATCTTTGATATGGAATAAAATGGAAAACAAGTTTATTAAATTAACATGATATTTACTTTATTTGAGTGGTAATCTTCTGCAATTATAATTTAAATATAACTTCTGTGATATGATTGCCACGGCTGGCTTTTACGTTGTCTAATTGGGAGGTCCAATTTCGATTACTTTTTCTAACATTTGTGGAAGAATATCGGCAATAACTCAGCGAATATTGTTCACCAAGTGGTCAATTATTTCGGGCTGATTGGCGTTGACGAGCGACTTCATATATCCCTTCAGAATGTATTCTAGCGGCGGTAAATCGCTGGGTATTGGATTTCAATTCAAGAGTCTGAAAGGTAAAAATATGCGGTTACCAAAAATTTGCTTGAATAAATCAATTGTGGCGCGAGCTGTATGACATGTTGTGCCATCTTGTTGAAACCACATCTTCTGCACATCTTGCTTATTCAACTGATAAACGAATAGTCATGACTATAACGTTCTCACCAGAGTAGTTTTTACAGAAGTACGAACCATTGATTCCATCAGCTCCTAAAGCACACCAAACAGTTTTGATATAGAAAATATAAAAAATATAAAATTTAAATTAATTTTTTTTTGCAGTCAGAGTAAAATATTTTTAAACTACTTTTGCCAAAGTCAAAATTGCTATAGTCTTGGCTTTCCAGTTATATTTAAACTGTTTCAATAGCTTCGTCCCTTTTGCAAGGATGGCCATTTTAGCATAAATACTCAATCGTAATATTAATCATACGCCACACAGTGATCGTTATATTGATTTCACAGTCTACGCTTACATTATACAGCCGAATTTTAATAAAGAGAAATAATCAATTCATAATTTATTTCCTAACAGATCTGCACAATTCATATTTAAAATCCCAATATGCCCAAGAATATTTTGCATTTATAGTGGTGAGAGAATTTAAGAGCACAGTGACACAAAAAAGTGATCCCACAGATTTTTATTTAAGCTAAGTCACATTCAGAATTTGTTATTTTTTAGTAGGACGAACAATTTTAAAACAAGAAATTGTTTTGGGTATATAAAAATTAATAGTAATGAAGAAAACACTGAGTTTATTATTTTTTACTTGATAAAATTAGACATATTTAACATATTTTTAAAAAACTAAATATTTTCCTAATCCCGTCATGTGCATCGTCGCTGTCTCATGGACGACTAAATTTAAGAGCATAAAAATAAAACTGGTGGGCCTTACCAACAAAGGTTTGGTGAAAAGGGCATCTATGGTATTAATACAAATTGTTTTTTTTAAAGTAATTTATGAAAGAATATACAAATTTAAACACCCGTTTAGAAGATGTTTAGTTATTTTATTTTTATATGTTTTAAACTTGGTGTTCACAGGTTTTAATATTTACCTTCAAATTGAGGATTAAACTTTGTGGGGACCAGCAAGTCTATCTAGGTTCAGGTTGCAAACATACTTAAATTACTTTTTAACCTAAAGAAAACTAAGAAAAATACAAGCACAAAAGGCGCTTTGCGATACCAGGATAAAGTACAGGAAATATCGATGCCTTACTTTCTCAACCTCGTATCTTAAAAAATACAATTTTTCAGGAGAGACAAAAAAAAATGGTTCATCTTTTTATACTTCGGTGTTTGGTTAAAAGTTTAAATGCAATTATTAAGGAATTAATTGTATTTATGTATATTAGTAGTAATAATATTCTAATCGTTTTTAGTTAAAGCATGAAAGAATCGTTTGATATGAAAAAGTAAAAACCGTATTTTTTAAGTTACAAGGTTGAGGAAGTAAGGCATCGATATAAAAGCTTTTAGTCTTTAATAATAAAATTAACAAGAACCAAAAACTTCTATGGATTTTAAAAACTCAAAACGAACAGGATTTAATTTAAAATAATATCCCGTAAATAATAATTAAGAAACTTTTTTTAAAATATTTTTCTTTAAATAATCTTGAATGAAAAGCTAATCAAGAAATAATCTTTTAAAAATTAATTTGAAACTCTTGAATGTTAAATTACTCAGCAGTGGGACCCGCTTCTCGCATTGGGATGCCATGATTTATGAGCTTCACTAAGAGTTTGTTTTACTTTTTAATTTGTGCTAAAAAATAAGAAAAGAATTTTGTTTTAAACTTTTACAAAAAAATACCTGCAGGCGTCTTGTAAGAAATAATATTAATTTTGAAAACCTTTTAATAAAGGATAATAAGATTTTATTTACCCTTTTTTTTGTGAAATTCCCTTAATGCTTAATCTTGACTGTGTAGGTTTAATTGAAATTTATAACATAAAAGTAACAACAAGTACACAAATTTTAATTGGAATTTAGGAAAATCTTTTAGTGTAATAAGTGCATAAATCATAATATTATTATGCTGGTTATAAAAACTGTTTTAATATTTAAATTTTATTTAGGTTTTCTAAAACAATTCTTTTTAAGAGGGCTATTTGGTGGGATTGGATTACAGTGGGCTTAGATATATAATATACTAGCAGAAGCCGGACAGCTGTGCTGGCTTCAGTACATTTTTTGCATAGTATTCATAGTATAACTCACTCTTCTTCCATTTTCCAGTTTCCATTTAATAAGCCGATTGACAATGTACATATATTTAAGACATTACGATACATGGTTTGTTAACTTTTCAACTGACAATAAAAAGTCATATTGACAATGGACAATGGAGGATATTTTGTTAGTATTTGTATGGGAATATATATCCAAACGCACGCCATATCTCTGGTACAGCTGAACCAATTTTATGCAAACATAAAACAACGTATTATATTAAAATTAGTCATCCGATACTAGCTGAGTGGAATGCATTTTCGAAACCAGCTACGGTTTCATCATCAGCACTCTTTTGATCAAAATTACAGGTGTTGTGTGTAAATATCAACTATTTAACTTAGTAATGTATTGCAGTCTGAAATTTTGATTAAAATCGGTCAATCAGTTAGTGCTGATCAATATGTACACCTATTTGAATATATATGACCTTCTCCGAGAAAGGGGACCTAGTATGTGAAAATGAAGTTTTGAGAAAAATCCATTAAAAGTTTCATAACGCATTATCACTCTAAACACACCTTCAGTTGAGAGATGCGATTTGGTATGGTTAGTTATAATTTGGTGCCAATTTTTTGACGTTATGCCTATGTGATGACGTATTTGTTTCGCTTTTAGTGTGACAATACCTTTGCTTTTGTTGCTGCTTTGTTTGTTATGATCTCGATACTTGATTCTCAAGCCGCAACAGTGACCGTTTTGCAAGTTTTTATGGGTTAAATAAATTTTTATCAGAAATCTAACTCATTTCATCTTTTTCTTCACCCTTTTTGGGTACCAGAGTGCACAGGCCAAACTCGTTTTTCTACACACTAGGTTCCTCTTCTCGGAGAAGGTCAAATATAGGAAAATCTAAATGTCATATCTCTGGTACCACTGGACCAATTTCATGCAAACAATAACCAACGTACTAAGTCTGCATTTTTTTATTAAAATCGGTCAATCAGTTAGTGGTGATATCAAGGTATACACTTTTTATGTTTATAGAAATAACTATATTACAGAATTCAAAAGAAGTCTATTAATTGAACTTCACACTAAAAAAATTCAATTAATTTTTTCTAAACAAATAAATAATTTTGAAAAATATCTAAAGAAGTTTCATATTTAAATAAGCATTAATTTTAAAAATATTTGTTTCTTTTTTAATGAAAAATAATAAAATAAACAATTTCTTGATATTGTGTTTATAGCAAACACTCAAAACACCTTTAATTGATAATATTTTTTTGAGAAAATGGTGAAAAATTTTACTAGTTTTTAATTCATGCACAAACTTAGAACGAACAGTATACAAATTACAAAGTTTTCTTAGACGAATATAGCATTCTTAGTTGTGTCTAATAATCTTTCAAGCTCTCCACTTAATCATATTCATTTAGAACTGTATATTTCAGTACAATATTTTGAAATGAAACAAATTTAGCTTTTTGCTATGCTTTTATAAAAAAATATTTGTGCCTGTTTTTAAATGAAACTCATAAATATGTATTGAAATACAAAATATGCATAAAAGTTTTTTACTGGTCTCTTTACACATCTTTTTATGTTTGCTTTTGTTGGAAATATTTTCCTAAAATTCTAGTCTAAAACAAGTTTCCTCTTCTTTATTTATACTATCCATAGACATACATACATACATTCATACATTCATACGTACATGCCTACATGGATGTATGTATGTCATAAGCGTGTATGCACGAATATATTTTTTTCATTATTATTTATTTTTTTTTAAGAAAAATAAAAAATTTCACAAAAGTAATTCCTGCTTTAAAAGTTAAATTAAAAATATATTTTTCATTTATTTGGAATTGTATAGTGTAAAATTAAAGAATTGTTTATTGGAGCGGACCGATTATGATAAAATTTTATAAAATTGTTCTTTTCTGGCAAGAACTTTCTATACATTCTGTTCTTCATTTTATATGTTTCTGATGTGGATAATCATGTTACTGATCTAACATGTCGCTGTAGAAAGACAAAACTTTTTATTTAGTATCGGCATAAAATTTACTTTTTCAGTTTATTCTTTTATTATCGTTTATAGAAATTTTAATTTCTTCGTATAGAAAAATTAAAAACAAATTGTCTCGAGCTAGAAATAAATAAATATGGTTTTTTTAAAATTAAAATTCGTATTAAAAATTAAATTCCTTAAAGAAAGCATATAGCATGGTGCAGCGATCATATAAGCCGCTCAATACCAACATTCTCTTGAACAAATGGACAGGCAAAATTATGAGTAAACAATGAGTTATGACAATAACAATGTTTTTATTACCATCAAGCTGATGGTTAAACGCAAAAACAAATATATAAATAAATAACTAAAAATTGTAAGTTGAATAGATGATATTTATATCCACACAATAGCTGGTTGCAAAAATACTTTCCACTCGGCTGGTGTCGAGATAAAACTTTTTCAGTTTATTCTTTCATTATCACAAATAGAAAGCTTAAACTTTTTGTTAAGAAGAACTAAAAATTAATAAAGTCGAGCCAAAAATATAAATTATTTTAATTAAGCGTAAGATAAGTTTTTTATCTAATTTAATGTTTCAAATACTAAACAACGATTGGTACTTGTGCTTTAACATATTAAATTGGTTTAAGGAAAAAAAAAAGAGTTTGTCATTTCCTTACCCTATCTATATATCTGTGGCTTGGAGCTAAAAGGGCCAATGTCACTTTTTTGCTCTTTTGAGTTAATCATTGCATTAGATTTGTCTTCTTGCTCTATTTCATTATGGTAAAACAGCTAAAGTCATACTTAACCCAGAACAGCTTCATAAATAAAATGCTGGCCCATGTCACTATGAAAGCACCTATAGAAGTTAAAGTTCAATTCCAATTTTCTCAAAAGTAAATATTTTGACAGTGGCTCTTTTAGCTCCAAGCCACAGATATATAATAGTAAAACTCTGTCTGTCTGTGTGTGTGTTAGCTATAGACTCCGAAACCGTAAAGCCGATCGCACTCAAACTTTGGCAAGTTGTTGCACACGTTTCAGGGAGTGTTTGTGGGTGGTAAAAAGTGGGCGGGATTACGCCCATAAAAAATAATTCATAATTTTTAGCTAAATACTTGTATTAGATAAATTTTTCTGAAACTTTGCACACATATTGAGCTGTCATGACTATCTAATTTTGTGATAAAAAAAGTAGGCAAGTCCACGCCCATAAAAAAAATTATAATTTTGAGGTTTATTGCACTGGACCGATTTTTCTGAAACTTTGCATACATATTAAGCTATTGTGACTATACAATTTCGTGATAAGAAAAGTAGGCAGTGTCACGCCCATAAAAAAAGTTTTCATTTTCAGCTACTTGAACTTCAGCGGTTTTTTTGAAACTTTGCACACATTTAGAGCTATCATGACTATATAATTTCGTAATTAGCGAGTACAGTTTCCAGTTCGCATTGAATTCACTATTATGTTGCAAGAATTTGGAAATCCATGCTTTTCACATGGCCAGCTGGACGTCGCATGCAGAGTGGGAACAAACAAAATTTTTTCATTTTTACAGCAAATGGAAAAACCAAAAACATTGTATACCCACTTGCATTACAATAAAAATCAATAAAATATTATTTGTAATATATTAAGCTAAAATTCAGAATGAATTTCTATTCAATAAGGGGAGTAGCTTGGCTAGTACTAAATTAATTTAAGGTTATTTTCATGATACTATCAAAAATAACCCAAGAATGAATCGTTGTTATTTCAACGTTAAATGGATTTTGTTTAATGTTAATTATGAAAATAGTCAAAGTCAAGTTAAGTGAAATATTTTTCAGTCTGTGTGTCAAGCAATTTAAACATATGGGGCTAAGTATGGGGATTTAAACGAAGTTGACAAGTTACAAGGATTTTTCCTGAAAGAGGTTTAAATACCACCTTCTTTTACGCCAACTTACATATAAATTTAACAAAGTGTCACAGAAAATATTTATGTTTATACTTTGGATCTCCACCTAAATTGCCTTATAAAAACACTTTTTCACAATTACAACAATCAACGTCCACTAAAATTTCTTTGCAATAATATTAATAGAAAAACAAATTTTTTTGGGCTTAAAAGCACTGATAAACTTTGCAGTGACTTGAATGCAACTCAAATTGCAGATTGTGTTACTGAAGAATATTGGATATATATGAAAGAAGAGATTTTATCTAAGTCGAAACTAAAAGAAAAGAATTTATTATTAAAGATGTTCAGATGCCTTGGGTTCAATAAAAAACTAGATTATATAAGCAAGAAACTTTACTTTGAAAACATTCCTAATGTTAATGTAATAAGCTTGATATTTAAGGCAAGGCATGATTTGATTGAACTCAATGCCACCAACTTTTGCTAAAATCTGCCTTAAACATGTTCTTTTTAAAATCTAAGTGAATCGGAAACCTTCAATCATTTCTCAAGCTTGTAGTACACGAAATGTAAAAAGCCACATACGCATGTGGCTATGAAGTCATTTTGACGTCATCATAAGGTATAAATGTATGTGCTTCATTTGCACTTTGCACTTTTGGACTAAAATACATTTCGTGTAAAATCGAAATCTTAGCGCATGCAGCCAGTACGACTATTTAAAAAAATTTAATACAAATGGTGAATATTTTAGTGACGTCAGATCAACATGTGAATGTGGCTTTTTAGATTTCGTGTACTCTAGGCTTAAGTCAAATGTCCAAGTCTTAAAAAATATTAGATTTCAATGATTCAAAACATTTTTTATCTGCAAATAAATAAATAATTAAATTTATTTATTAATATCATGTTAAAACAGTTTCATATTGTACAAAGTTTTGTTCAATTTCAATTTACCTGACTTGGGAAATACTGGCCTGACTAAAAATGGAAATAAAACATGGAATCTCTTAACCTTAGCATAAACCTATAATAAATCAGACAAATTAAATTTCTTTTTCTTGTGAAACATATAAAAGAGGAGCATCAATGTATCAAATAAAATATTTCTGTTTGTTCTTCAAAGTGATAATAAAAAGGTTTCTAATGCGTATCTGTAGTACATCACAAAAGATTTATTATTTAAACATGTACATACATTTGTTTTCTCTTTTTTTTAAAGATATATGTTAATCTGTATGTACATATGTCTGTCATTTAGAGATACAATTGTACGAATTTAATGTGAAATTTCTATTATGCCACTCACATACCCTGCATATGCTTGAATATAAGTAATACAGATTGTAACGCACATATGTTCTACATACTTTAAAATTAACATATTATTATTATTTAATTTTTGTATTTTATTTCAGTCATGTATTTCACCCACATACATGCCTAATTCTTAAAATCTTCTCTACTGCACAACTTTAGAAAGTTTTTGACAGATTTCATGAATACACAAAAACTTTCAGCAGCTTGTAAACATTTGTTTGCCATAATATTTTTCTTATTCCACAAGTTCTTTAATCTGGCTTCAATTAAGTATAATAAATAGAAGTGTATGTTAATTTTAGAAGCAAAAGTAGGGCAAAGTGTATGAAAAAAGAAGTTCTTAAGACTTTTTAACTTAAGCGTTGAGAATAATCTATCAGATAGTTGAACGTAGCTCTTAGTCAAACGTAAAGTCAAATGTTAAGTAATGTGTTGTATTATTCTTGTTACTTTTAATTCGTAAACGCATCATATTGTTAAGTTAATACCTTTTATTGACGTTGTCTTATTCCTTTTATTTTCTTTTTGAATAAAATGAGGTCAAATTTTATCGCTACCCATTGTTTGGTGTCGAGATATTGGTACTTGTATTGATAAAGATTTTCTTAAAAAAAGAAAACATAAATTGACCTCGAGCTCAACAAAAAGAATAAGATGTAAATATAAAGAATAAAATATATATAATATAAAGACAACATTTGTAACTGTAACGATAATACTAATATGTTCTAGAACCAAAAATCGGTAGTTGTATGTATGATGTGTGTAATACTTATACTATGCAACAACACTTGTATGTTTGGAATTAATAATACATGGGACACGTTAACTAACTCTGATTCAAACGTGTGGGCCTTTTCTGAGACAAGTGGCGTAAAGCTTATAAAAGCTTGCAAGAAATTTATATCAGAATTATTCTGTAACAATATGTTTCTGGAGTAAAAAGCGGTTTTTACTTGAAATCCTGCGGTGACAATGAACGCCGTATGTAAGGAAGTTTATTATAATAAAAAAAATTTTACAGAAGTCCATTCTTTTATATTTTTGTAAAAAAAAAATAATTAAAAACTATTCTTGGGATTTTATTTTTGCGTCCTCCGCCATTGTTGCCATTCCGTTTGCTACTTCTAAATGATTCATTTCCGATCCCATAAAGTATGAACTTTATACAATATCTAATTACAGAACAAGTCTTAAAATAAGAAAATCAATTAAATATTAATAAATCTAAATATTACGAAGGACAAAGCTAGAGTGTAGATACAAAATGTAATAAAAAAATTGTCTTTTCAAGTTTTTGACAATCAGTGTAAAACTCATTTTAATTTCCCTTGACCAAATCTAGTAAAAATCTAAAGAATTGTGTGGAGTCTAAAAAGTGGCACTAGCATAAGAAAAAAGGCTTTTAAGCGAACTCATTAAATATCAATTTGTGCGTGTATATTATCCTCTAACTGTAAAATATATACTGCCAAAAACATATGTTTTGCTTTAAGATCAAAAGATTAAACGAAAGAGCTAAATTCAAGTAAAATTACGTTGATATAAAATAAAGAGGAATCAGAACAAAGATGAAACGAAACATCAAAATGTAAATAGAACTTTCGTAACTGAATTAAAATTGAAAAATTGCCCCAAATACTAAAATAATTATTTATTTATGAAACGTATCTGATAATTTTTATCAATAAAAGGAAGGTTAATGCAAATTGTTTGAATATTATATACAACAGTATTTCTTTAGTACAAAACTAACCCTAAATGAAAAGCAGTTCTAAATTAAATAACCCATTATAAAGTATTTACAATTAGTCACTTCATTTTCAGTAAATTTTTCGCAGATTTTTTTGTTTAATTATTTTATCTAGAAAAAAAATTCAAATATTTTTCTGTTGATAGAGAAAATTAAAATACAATTTATGAAAGAATTTTTTTTTCAGATGAAAAATTTATGTTCATTTATTACTGCATATCATTTCAACTAATCCTTTTTTATTAATTATAATGCTAATGGAAAGTGCAGATACCGCCTTAAACTATAAAACAATAAATAACATAGAACTGTAGAAATTTAAAACTTTATCATACCCTTGTGTATATTTAATGCTTTATATTATGAAATATACTTACAGTCTTGAGTAATGTCAAGAAATGCAGAAGAAAGGAAAAATACTTCCTGTTGTTAAATTAAATAGTTTCTAAAGTGATCCAAAGTGATTTGAATGCTATTGGTTTTCTGTATTTATTGTTATTTTTTTTGCCGAAAGCTGGTGGAGAAAGCATGTTGCTCAATTCAATTTTGTTTTATCTATTAATCCTATAAGATCAATAATAAAATCCATTTATGTGTTTGTTTTTAATGGATAAGACTCATTTTGACGTATATGTATCAATTTTCTAGCACAAGTATACTTTTAAGTTGAATACTGAGAAGATACAAAGAAGGATTAAAAAACATATACAGCTTAACTCCGATAAATCGTAATTCCCGATAATTCGTAATAAACTGTCGGTCCCTTGAAAATATCTCGTTAAATCGTAAAATCTCCATACATTTTGGTCCCCTCGCTAATTCGTAATTTTTTGTTTCAAATAAAATCTTCTTTACCTCTTATAAATCGTAATTGTAAGTGGTAGTTAGCACTTATTATTCGTAATAAAAACAACAGAAACATGGAAAGAATACTAAAAGCTAACAATATAGAAAGTGATAACGATGATGGTGAATTTCCCTTAGTGACGAAAACAGATGCAAAATTGCCAATTAATAAATTAAGATTTTATGTCTCCAATCATAATGTGGACGAAGAAATTTTTAATTCCTTAATAAAAATAAAAAAATACCTTAGACAACCCCCGTGAGAAAGGTCTGAAACAAATGCAAATCACTCTTTTTTTTTAAAAATTATGAAAATATGTGCATTATGTATTTTAAGTTAAGAAAATGAATTTGTCCGTTTAATCTTTATTTTATTGTTTTTTGTTTGCTAATACAATTACACGTATTTTACGCTAAGTAAATGAATTTCAATTTTCTTTCGTGTATTAATTTTACTTATTTTGTATTTTATTTTTAACAATTGTTTTTTATGTTTCTTTTTATCGTTTTGGTAAATAAATTGAAAAACCCCGTTAATTCATATTTATTTTATTTTAACCCCGTTATATCGAAATCCTGCTAAATCGAAAACCCCTATCATTCGTAAGAAATGGCTGGTCCCTTGCGATTACGAATTATCGTGATTTGACTGTACTTTTATCGTAATATTACTGCTGGCTAAAGTAGTACAAAACTTGTGATAATATAAAAGATAGTCATTAACAGTGAAAATGGGTTGCTGTCGGTAATTTTTTTTTTGTATTCTTTGTCATTATCGCATTCAATTATCTAATAACTGTAAATTAAACAAATAATATGTATATTGAAAAAACTAATAATAAAATATTGAATATTGGTTCAAAACAAAAAATTCAAAGTACACCGCATGACCATATGCGTATGATTAATATTTAATTATCATCACAATTTAAAAACACTTATACGTTGTACGATATAAAAATATGCGAAAAAATAAATATTATAATTATAACAAGGCATATTCATACAGGTTATGCAGTGGCGAATTGATACAATAAAGCATATTTTTAGGCAATGTTTTCTGTCAAGACCAAATCATATATCAGGGTTGTAGAAGTTGTTATGATATGTTTAATTTTATAAAATTTGATTAAGAAAAGGAAATATATATGTAAAACTCATTATAAATTGTATGTTTGTTATCAAAAAAGTCTAATTAAGTTAATTGTTTAATACCGAAACCAAAATCCTATTTTCCAGCTCTGCAATTATAAATAAAATTAAGGCGAATTCAAAAAATTTCCTCATCAGCTGTGTTAATAATTTTACCTGTATTTGTTCACCTTGTATTATAACAAGCAAAATATTTATCACATAGACAATCACAGGCTACCGATTACAACCTGTCAAAAAAAAGGTATACACGCTTACATAGAGATGATTATTTTGACGCTATATTTGTAAGCGGCAATAACTAGATTTAGCGCTGCAAATAAAACAACAATTTTTAATTTTATATTTAACAGAAAAGGACATTAAAAATTTTTATTTTGCTTTCATTAGATAATATTAACGTCTACATTTTTTGATATTTTTTAATATACATACATAATTTATATTTTTACCCTGAAGAAGCTACCCACTGCTTGGTAGTTTGGCTGTAAATAATTTTTTATAAAAAAAAACAAGTCAAGTCGATCTCATGCTAAAAAAGAAAATTTAATTAATTTAATATTAAAAATAATTTACATTAACCATTCCTGATGCTTTTATGCGAATGATTTTATTTCTTTTTCTTTGCACTCACATACCATAAATCATACAAGTTACAATAACAAATAAATTTTAAGCAAATGTAGCAATAAACTGCAACTAAATAGATATATGTAGGTATTTTTATATATTTGTTTCCAAATTTTAAAATCTGAATAGTTTACTAATGCAATAGGGTTTTTAATAAATCTTTTAGTTTGCTATTTATTGAAATTTGTATGAAAGAACGGCTATTCTGATAACTCTCTGGTTGATCGCTGCGGCTGACATGAATATTCCATATTTTAAATAAAATTTTTTAATCCTTTAAATTACACTATTAGTCCTTCCACTAGCTTAAATATTTTTGCCATGATAGACGAAAGGTTCTGAAGAGAGGTAATAAAGGAAAATGTAAGCGAAATGCAGTCAATTAGTTCAGTGTGTGTGCTGAAGTGTGTAGGTGTGCTGGTGTGTATGCAAGCGTATGTTTATAAAGGGTAATAAAGCAAAAAAAGTTAATGGAGCATATATACAGGTTTATAAGTATGGCTGCAAAATGCACATAGCAACTACGCAAACACATATTAACAAAATGGTTCATAAATGGAATTATGCCATCGACAGCAGGTTTCAAATAAAAATTTTAGCTAGAAAAAGATTTAGAAAAAAAACTTTCGTTTATCAGAAATCTAATAACAATGTTATTCAGTAGAAACTTCTAATTTATAAATTTTTTTTTAAAAATCTTTTTGAAACAGAAAAAAATATGTTATTTTAATAAAAAGATATTATTAAAGAATTTGTTTTGAAGTCCTTGAAATATTTTATTTTATTTTATTACGGAAGTCAATATTGTGTTTAAAATAGACCAAATTAAAAGAAAAATTTATAAAAACATTTATTGTATTCCTTATGGAAAAAATATGAATACAATTTTTTTATAAAGAATGTTTCGATAAAACTAGAATTTTATTGATAGAAGTCTACGAAAGTTTTTTAAAACTTTTGTTCAAGAGAATTAATTCTTGCAACTTAGAAAATTTCCTGAATATATTTAAGGAAAACGGAAACGAATTTTTAAAATTAATAAGTAAAAAGAATTTATTAACATTTTTGAAAATTCTGTACAAAAATAGTTAATGAAAATTTTCTTAAACAGCTGAAATTATCCAAACGTTTTATTTATAAAAAATTTATTGAAAGTTCTCTACGAAAAGAATTGCCATAAATGATAGAGCGTTTTACAAAATAGAGAGTAACAAGGATAGTTTTATTTTTAATTTATAATAATTTTAGTTATTAAAACATTAATTAATTAAAAAAAAAAAGAATTCAACTGTGAATGATTCGTGAATAAAATAAATAAATATCCGAACCTGTTTTAATTATATTTTAATCAGTTTTAAGAATAAGACTTAACTGACCTATAAAGTGAATAGCTGGAGGGTAAAAATGTTTAACAAAATTATTCTCTATTGTATTTTACATAAATCTGTTGAACATACAATGTACATAAAATACGACGAGGAATTGGTTTTCTATATTGTTTCAAAGGAATTTTAACCAAACAAACCACCATTTCTTTAATTAAAACTACGATTTATAAGAGTGTTTTTTCTTTCCGAAGGTATATTTATTAATTAGGTAGTCTTGAATTTCAGCTGTCAAAGTCTATAGATAACAACAAAAATAAAAGTATTAACAACACAAACAACCCGTTTAGGATGTGTTATAATAAGTTTGGAAATCTAGGTTGTTTTCTATCTATGTGCCGAATTTAATTTAGTTCCGTTTAGCCGTTTTTGCGTGATTGAGTAACAAATATCCAAACATACAAACATTCACATTTATTATATTATTATTACAGTTGGATGCCAAACTTCATATTAAAAAATATAAACAAAAATTTTATTTTTGAACTGCGGTTACCTGATGAATTTATATGCCTTGGTCATTAAATGATTGTTTTCTTTTGAATTAGAATTAATTTTCCTAACCTTTTTTTTTTTTTAATTATGGTTGTGATAACCCTGAAAACAATTGTTTCTGCCAAGTAAAATGAAAATCAAAAATATTAATTATTTATGCGAGATAAAAAATATTCAAAAAATTACAGCTTTATTTCCATTTTTATTATAAATTTTATAATTATACGGACCCTGTTTAAAATTTAACAAAATGTAGAAGGAAATTGTATATGTATGGAGACAAAAGAACGTCTGAGAATCTCTGATGAGAAAAATAATACCTGTGTATATGCTTTTGTATGTATGTATGTGTGCACAAGAATATATTCTGCATTTAATGCTGTTGTTTAAGTGTATATTTAAGGTAGAAATTAAATTATACTTATGTGGCAATAATGATAATTAAACTACTGCACACATGAGATTTCTCTTTAATTAAAATGAAAATAGAGGAACAAAATGCAAAAAGAAGAAGAAGAAGAAGAAGTTGATGCTTACCAAGTAACAAAAAAAAGTAAAAATATTAAGGTAATATTTGAAAGAGTTAAATAAAAAAAAGTAGAAATCGTGTTTTAGGTAAACCTAGGATCTGATTAGTTATTTTTTTAAATATCTATATCTATATATATAAAAGTGAAACTCTGTGTGTGTGTGTTAGTTATAGACTCCGAAACTGTAAAACCGATCGGGTTCAAACTTTGAGAAGTTGTTGTACACATAGCAGGGAGTGTTTATGGGTGAAAAAAAGTGGGCGGGGCCACGCCCATAAAAATTAGTTATCATTTGTAGCTACTTGCACTTGACCGATTTTTCTGAAACTTTGCACACATATCGAGCTGTCATGACTAAATAATCTCGTGATAAGAAAAGTGGGCGGGGCCACGCCCTTAAAAAGTTTTAATTTTGAGGTACATGTACTGGACCGATTTTTATGAAACTTTGCACACATATTGGGCTGTCATGACTTTATGATTTTGTGATTAGAAAAGGGGGCAGGGCCACGCCCATAAAAAAAAGTTATAAGTTTGAGGTACTTGCACTGGACCGATTTTCCTAAAACTTTGCACACACACTAAGCTGTCATGACTTAACAATTTCGTGATTAGAAAAGTGGGCAGTGCCACGCCCATAAAAAAAAGTTATCATTTTGAGGTACTTGCACTGGACCGATTTTTCTGAAACTTTGCACACATATTGAGCTTTAATGACTTTACAGTTTCGTTTTTAGAAAAGTGTGCAGGGCCACGCCAATAAAAAAAATTATAATTTTTAGGTTTCTGCACTTGATATTCAATAAAAATTCAGAATGCATTTTGATTCATTAAGGGGCGTAGTAACGCGCGCCGGGTTTGGCTAGTATTTAATATGTTTGAAATATAGTAAGAACAGCTTAAATTAAATTTTAAAATTTTTGATGGTTGGGACAATTGGGAAAGTTGGTCTGTCTTCGGGAGAAATGGTGTGGCCAGCATGGTGGATGATGCTGGTTGTGGTGATCCTGATAATTTGAATAACGGTTTCTGTTCTAATTATGAATGGTTGATTGTAACGACATTGTTAAAATGTCTTTTAATTATTGTGATGGTTTTTCCTTTCATTGCGATGATATCTTTAATATGTTTGAAGATTTCCTGTAAGAGCGTGCTAGATTGAAATAACTTATAATATATAGAATCCTTTAGGTCCTTATAATAATTCACTAATATTTGCTTTAGGTATCAATTCAGCTGGTTAGTTGCGCCTCACCTTTGAGATGTTATGTTTTGGGTTATGAAAATAGATCCATTTTTTATCTCAAGTAATTATACAAGGCATACCTGGTTTTCTTTTATTAAATTCAAGCAAAATTTTGCATATGCAAAATTGTCTTTCAAGGTCTCTTGTATTCAATTTCCTTGTTTTTTAGAAGAGCTTTGCTGCTTTCAAACGTTTTGAAAAGGTTTTTCAAAAACTTCCAATCAATATACTAGCTGCTTTTTTAAATTTGACAGTGTTCAAGGTGTTCTATGTCTTCCGTATCAAAATCACAACTTCTCAAAAGCACCAACCATATGAAGCACGTGGAAACCGTAAGCTTCGTAGAGAAATTGGGGTACTTCATTGGCATTTCTTTTTGAAGCGAAGGAATTAAAGCAAGACTTCACCAAAATGTTGCTTTGCTGGTAAAAAATTCAAAATTTAAAAAAAAACAATTTTTATCTATTAATAAAAGGAAATAAGTGACAAATTTGTACCTTTCAAAATAGCATAATACAAAACTGACTTTCAAAGGATTCATAATTAATTGTGAATCCCATATTTTATACACCCAATAATATTTAACTAAATTAACCTTTAGAGACATGCTTATTTTCTATAAATCTTTAACATATTTCTTATTTCTTATATTTTCAGATTTTTTTCCTAAAACCAGTATGAACTTTAATTTAAAAAACAAATAAAATCTATAGAAATCATCACCTTCCTTCTGTTAAGAGAACACTCCAGAACAAACTTATAATATTTGCAACGCTTGCTTCTAATATTTCTGGAATCCACTGCAATGCCTTCCTAACAACTTTAAACTTTAAATGACATTTTACTAAGTATTTGTGTCAAACCAAAAACAAAATATTTTTATCACATACATAAATTCATAAAGGGAAGATACAGACTGATTGTAGAAAAAGTAAAACTAAGAAAAGAAGACAAATAATGTTTTGGTACTCGTATAAATATCTAATGTCAATGCGATGATGGTAAATGTGATGGCCGGTAGTAATACAGTGTCTTCATTATTGCAGTATAATTTAAACAACCTCTACAATCGACAACTATTTTATAGACAAATACAAAAGAAAATTCCAATATTATTACCAACAACTACAATCAAAACAATTTTAATAAGAGCAGAATGTGTCAACAGGGATCGTGTTGAATTTGTCAGTGAGAACAGTGTGAAGTTAAAGAATAAAATTTGTCTTAAAACATACTTAAAACAATGGATAAAATTTATGTAAATTTAAAAAATATTAATGAAAACTATAACTGTTATTCATGGTTACAACAGACGTTCAACAGAAAACTACTGCTACTACTGGTAAGTAAGAGAAGAGAGATCATATATTTTTATGTATATACATACGTAAGTATGTATGCATATTTTTTAGTTTTTTATGGAGCATCTAGAACCTATACATTCATGGGAAATTAGTAAGAATCTCTTATATATATATATATGTGACACATAGCTTACTAAACACAAAAAGGTCACAACTCAAAAATCAAAATAATCTGAAGTATCAGAATTGAAATCAGAAGCTAAGAAATGATTTTGTAGAAATGAAGTATCATACAATATTTACCAAAAATAATTCAATAGTGACCTTTTATATTTGTCACCACAATTTTTTCAATCATACTATTTTTATGAAGTAAACATTATATAATCAAACACAGACCAGCACTAAAATAAATTTAATTTTTGCCCCACTTAGGGCCATTATTACAACTTTTTGTTTTCAAAAATGTTTAAATATATAAAAAGTAAATTCTGTATCTACGTCGCACAATGAAATAACGGACTGCGCGGCGTTGCCATATAAATGAAAATGACGAATAGAAAAATTGTGATTCATAAGCCTGTCGCATTCATTATTTATTTTTATTACAATTTTCCACGAAAATTGTTTTTGTAAGAACTTTTAAAGTAATTTTGTTTCATAATGAATTAAGCCTTACATGTTTACTTTAATAAATATACGATCATTGATTTTTTCATAAACCATCTGGCAACGCTGCTTTAAATATTACTACGAATGCTGCGAGTAAACACTTGTGCACTCAGACATTTATAAATCTAGGTCAGTGAAGGGCAGATAGAGAACACTGAATATATATTTACGAAACAATACAATACAGAACTCATATAAATTTCATTGTGTTTGCTAAAGGCTCGTATGTTGCAAACACAATTTCTTACGAGCCTTTCGAGTACATGCAAAAGCAATAGGCTGTATTAACTACACCTCAACTCATTTTAAGGCCAGTATCATAAATCATAAAAACGGGTGCTCGTTGCAGTTCTCTGTTTCCCATCCCAGTGTGAATCCAATACAACAAACTACTAAAATTTAAATGAGTTTATTTTATAGTTTGTAAACTATTTCAAAAATCAAACCAATAGTAGACAACAAGAAAGTTGTTGTGAATTTATCAGTTATATTCTTTATTGTATTCATTAAAGTGTAATTGAATTTAGCATGTCATACTTTTGATCTCTTTCATTACTTTAATTTTTTCACAGAATTAAAATATAAATTAATATTCTGTATGTTTGTTTGTTCAATCGCTAATTCGATCGAGATAAAACTTTTTCAAGCCTATTTATTCTCTGCACAAACAAGAAAGTTTTAGGCTATATTTTTCATGAATATTTTATCGGGATGTGACACCTTCAAGCTAAACCTTGTTCAACTGTTCAACATATAATTTTGTCATTTGTTTTTGATAGCAACACATAAAGCATTAGCTAGTAATTTGTATTTTGCCAGTTGTCTTTTTTTAAAAGGCACTCGAAATTATTACTACTTCCACCTTTGACATTAAAAAATTTGAACAATAAAATCATTATTTTTTCTCTTCAATTCTATATAAGGTTTCAACATGTTTATATGTAAGCATATGATATCTTTAATTTTAGCTTTGACTTAAAATATTAACAGCATATTCCTTTTCATTTTTTTTTGCAATTTCCGTTGTATGAATTTTAATACATGTTTCCTTTTTGGCTTTTATTCCTTTGTATGCTTTACTAACTTGAGGGCATGGGGATTCGTTAGAAATACAACTTTATTAAATATGAAATAGAATTGTGTGCGGCATAAGTAATGAAAGCACATAATGCACTAATAAGAGTATCAAGTAAATTATACACTCTCTTTGATGGGGACTATGTGTGCATTTAAAATATGTAGAAAAATTAGATTTGGACAAAAATCTCTTCAGGGTTTTTGGTTATAAAAAATACAAATATTGTATTTTGAGGCTTTGAATAAAGTATATGATAACCATATTGATAAGACGCAGACTTATCATTTCATGATATTGTTATGATAATGTTGCCTAATGTAAAAGCTATTGTTAATATAAGTTTGTTATATGCCTTTTACAAAAAAGAAAGAAAAATTGACAACATCAAATTAGGTCAACAATATAATGCTGCTCGTAATCAAATCAAATTCTCAATTCAGATTCTTCTTATCATATAGACTGAAATAAATACATATTTGATTAGGTAACTAAAGGTCCTTCATTGCTTCGCTATGAATTCGAAATGTGTAATCAAGTACATTTGTGACCTTCTCCGAGAAGAGGAAACTAGTGTGTGAAAATGAAGTTTTGAGAAAAACGCAATAACGCATTATCACTGTGAACACACCTTCAGTTGGGAGATGTGATTTGGTATCGTTAGTTATGATTGGGTGCCGACTTTGGTGACGTCATGCCTATGTGGTGACTATTTTTTTTACGCTTTTAGTGCTATTAATGCTGCTCTGTTTGTTATGATCTTGATACTTGATTGTTGAGCCCCAACCAGTGACCCACGCACCAACGCCGTTCTCTCTTCGCTCTCAGCAAAGGGTTGATGTGCATTTACTAATACGAAGAACATTGTAGAAATAACTATAAGAGAGGAACAAAATAAAAAGATGCTTCAGTCTTGTGCTAATTGTATAACGAGTGCTCATTGCACCAAGTGGTTTATCGTTAGATTGCAAATGGTATTTGTATTAGAATGTCAGGGTCTTATGTACTGATTCATAGAAACGGGGTTTTGTATTTTCTAAACCGATTGAACCCAAAGCGAAAAATAATCGAAAAATAAGTCTGATCCTGCCAGCCAGAAAAAAATCGAAGCACCGGATCACGAGAAAAAGAAACTGAAGTCTAAGCGCTGAAAAAAGTAAAATTGAAATTGTCAAACCGAAGAAAATTGAAGTACCAGATCACAAAACACCAAAAAAAGGACCAAACTCCAAAAAAATTCGAAGACTGACGAAAAAAACAATTAGAAACCAAATAATCAAAAAGTAAAATTTTAATGTTTCATGTTTAATGTCATTTACATCGATTTTACCAAGTTTTTTTATACGTTTTTATGGGGTAAATAAGTTTTTTTTATCAGAAATCTAACTCATATCATCTTTTTGTACACCCTTTGAGGTAGGAAAATCCACTCTTAAATTCAAACCCGTTTTTCGTCACACTAGATCCCTTTTCTCGGAAAAGGTCACATACATACATTCTCTAGCGCTACCAAATGGAAACCATATTTTGCTTAGAACACAATGGCAACGAACAACGAATCTTTGGCACCAAACGCTCGTCCAAAAAAATAAAATATTCTTAAGCCTTTTAGAGTGTGCACAATTTTGGAGGCGGGCGACTTTCGCCATGCAGTAGAATAATTTGTGTACCTTTCATGCGAGGGTATATTGTAGTGTACCTCACAAGTGTCTACTGCACACACATTGCTCACTCTGAAATTCATATATACAATCCAAATCAAAGAAAGCTATAGGGAAATTATTCTATATTTTACAAGAAAAACCACTACAATATAACTAAGTTTACCATTTCGCTTATAACTTCTACAGGATTACTTATAGATATTGAATTCAATTTATTTGTGTCTGTCAAGCCTTCCACGTGGGCGCTGAATTCAACTTTTTTAAGCCCCGACATATCCCACGGACTCGTATGTCAATCGATTTTATGCGTTCGAGAATTTTGGTATTTAAAATTAAAAATTTCAACCAATTAGGGGCTCAGATATAAAAAAAGAGCAAACATGCCTAGGTTTTTATTGAGATTGCAAGAACAAAATTTTGTTAGAACAGCAACATAAGGATTGTAAGGCACAAAATAAGAAATATTCTATGCAATATATTTTAATAGATATACATAATTAAAACGAATTTTTTTGCTATAAAGTAATTGTTAAAAGCGTGAATACTTCATAAAAATTTAAGAGTCAAACCTAAACAAAAGCGTTGAGCGTCAAGCGTTGGAGTTTAATATCTGTTCTGTTTTTGTAACAATAACAAAATACAGGCAAAATTGCAAGGCTGGACGTTTAACGCTCTTGTTTAGGTAGGGCTATAACATATCTCCCTTACAAATATATTCCGTCCGAAAAAATATTTTTTTTGTGTTGCAACAGCTAAAATTTCAAATATTTATATTTAAGACTTGCGACAGACAGTTATGACTGCTAATACATTGATATTAATATCAGCAAATTGGTAATATTGAGACGATATTAGTTTATTGCTCATTCTGCAACGTACCTTTAATAGTTTACAAATTAGTAGAAAAAAATAAATGAATCATGAATCAAAAGAATTCAAATATTACTACTAATTCTGGCCTAATTGTTGAGTTATATTACTATATGGAATTAAATAAGTAAATATTAACTACATGTGGTGAAGATAAAGTATGCAGAAAATAAATTTCAATAGGTATTTTAAAATTCTACAATCGGTTAAAAATTGCAAAATATACAGGTTTCTGAATATGGAATTTTTAATGCCTTTAAATCATTGAACAGGGAGTGTAAATGTATTTCATGCATCGAAAAAATTGCGATTGCGTATAAATGCAATGACGTAGAATGATGAATATTCAGAAATATATTTATTAAGTAAAAAAAAATGTTGTGAAAAACATAGATCATTTCATGTACCATGTATTCTAGTTAATACGGTTATAACAGTTGGAATCGAAGGTGACACGTCCACCTAAACGCCTATCTCCCATATAACGATTAACTTTTAATTCATAAAGGATGAGCTATAGGAAAGTTTAAAAAAAAAACACATAAAATTCAGAAAAATGCATGAAATCTATTTTTGAATCGATAGTACGGTCCATATAATTTTATGTTTGAAGATTATTTCATACAAATGTTGACCGTGACTGCGCCTCAAATGGTCTATCCGCTTAGTCCAATTTTGGCATACTCTCAAATATTTCGGCCGGTATTTCGTGAATAAATGCTTCAATGTTGTCTTCCAATGCGTCAATTGAAGCGGGCATGAGCTTTAACATAGCCCTACAAGAAATAGTCTAAAGGCGTTAAGTCCCACGATCTAGGCGGCCAATTGACCGGTCCCGAACGTAAAATAAAATGATCACCGAACTCGCCTCTCTATAAGTCCATTGTTAAGCGTGTTGTGTGACATGTGGCACCATTTTGTTGAAACCACATGTCATGCAAGTCAAGCTCTTGCATTGTGGATAAAAAAAAGTTGGATATCATCTCACGGTAGTGCTCACCATTCACAGTTACGTTCCGACTCGCATCATCTTTGAAGAAGTATGGTCCAATGATGCCACCAGCTCATAAACCGCACCAAACTGCGACTTTTTCTGGATGAATTGGTAGCTCTTGTAATGCTTGCGGCTGATCTTCACTCCAAAATCGACAATTCTGCTTATTAACATACCCATTGAGCCAAAAATGAGCTTCGTCGCTGAACACAGTTTTTCGATAAAAAAGTGGATCTTCGGCCAAATTTCCGAGAGCCCACTCACCAAAATTTCTACATTGCGGTAGGTCGTTCGGCTTAAATTTTTGCACCAGTTGTATTTTGAAAGGCTTCACACCTAAATTCTTTCGCAAAATTTTCCACGTTGTTGAGTAACAGAGGCCCAATTGCTGTGAACAGCGACGAATCGATAATTGATGGTCATCATTAACACTGGCCGATACAGCTGCGATATTTTCTTCACTTCGCACTCTACGTAAGTGTGTTGGTGGTTTAATGTCCAACAATGTAAATTTGGTGCGAAATTTAGTCGCAGTAGCCCGAATAGCCGCTTCAGTGTGTTGATTCAACTAACCATAAAATGGAAGAAGTGCGCGATGGATTTTCTTAACAGAGCACGCATTTTGAAAATAAAATCCAAAAATTTGCAAGCGTTGTTCGTTTGTAAGACGATTCATGGTTAAATTATAGACCAAACTGAAGATGTTTGACAGTGAAGCAAAACAGGAAACGTGCATCAGCTGTTTAAAATAGTGTTGCCAAAAAGATAATTGCTAAAAAATCACCCTTTATAAATTATATTTGGACAAAGATTTTGCAATAATAATGGACTCTTGAATGCAATATATATACGTTTAAATCATTTTCACAAATTTCTTTGACACGCATGCCTTAACGCCCATTTTTCACATAACTTTTGTAAAATTTTTAAGTTCACAGAATCAACCGAATCAAATATGCGGTGTTGATGCTGTACTGTAACATTTTAGTTGAGTTTATAAGCAGAAAACAATTTCACATGCGTACTTTGACGCACACTTCTCACATAACCTACAGTCAATGAAATTTAAAAGCTGTTAGAAGTAACAGCATTAAATATCCAATGCTAAAACTTTGCAAAAGTAGTTTTTTGGTTCATTTCATTACTGTCCACTTTAACACCAACCCCTTTTATTGCGTTTTTTGTACCCTTCGCTGTGAGTGTGAGAGAATATATATAAGTTTGTCGTTCCATGTGAAATCCTTCAATACTCATTTTCGACCCCATAAAGTACATATATTTTTTCTGAAGGCTTATAAATAGCGGAGTCGGCTAAGCGTTGTCAGTCTGTCTGTCTGTCTGTCCATCTGTATGTTGAAATCAACTTTTTGAGGACCCCATGGCCAAAGTGTGCTATAATACTCTTACTTAGTTTTTATTTTGTTTTAATTTTGTAACTCTTTATGTATAATTTTTTTGGTAGAATAAACGGTCTCTCTATATGTCAATCCTTATGTGGAATGCACTGCCAGAAATTACTATAACATGCCTTTTTTTAAATGCTGATATCCAAGATGGGGCATTATCTAATATTATTTTAATTAAAAAGTTTACAAAATTGGCCAAATTAAAAATACGAAGCTTTATTTCGTCAGTGCGGTAATACGCTCATTTTTTTGTGCTAGAAGGACTAAATAAATTTGGTAGTGGGTATCTAAAATTCGGCACAGGTTTTACTAGTTTTTCTTTTTTTTTTTAATCACTGGAGTATACCCGCACTACTCATCCTATTTATTTTAATTTTTTAATTTCTTCACAATTCTACATTAATTTTGCAAGCAGTGAATAAAAAGGTGAACTTTTTTTTTGTATTTTTTAACTTCTGGTTTATTTTTGGCATTTAATGGTTTAAATAAAATCACTTTTTGAAGAAATTAAAAACATAAAAAGTTACCAGTATTTTAAAAACTGTTCTTCTCTTTTATTTTTGTACTTAATTTTTGGATTCAGCTTGCTAGTTTACATGCAAAAGAAATATCAAGAATCGAAATTGCTGTAAACTAGTTCTCTTTATTTTTTGTTATTTTTAATCAAACATAAAGTAGCTAATTTATGTTTGATTAATTTTTTACTTCTATTTATTATTTATTTTGTAAATAAACAAAATATTTTCTCTTTTGTTTGGGTATAATGGAAGATTGTACAAGTGGTTTTATTTGTTTTCCCTTACATTTCCTGTTGTTTATGTTGGTTTGTTGCTACATGTTGTAATACAAACAACAGTTGTTTTAAATAGTCGTGGCATTTAAAGTATTCTGTAAAATAGTACAAGTACTACTTGTCGTTATTTCAATAACAATAGTAATGGATATCAAAGGACAGTGGTGTAAGAGTTTTATAACATGAGAACTGGTTTATTTAGCGCACCTTTCAATATACATTCAATGTATGTTAGCAGCAATATTATTTGCTATTAAAGAACATTTTTTTCTTATTACTTTAAGGGGGCGTGGCAGCTTAAATACAAAATTAATAGTTGTTGCCGCATATCCAGAGTACTGTGATACCTAAAGTCTACAAAAATAGTGTGAGGTTTTAAAACAATAGTTTGCATAGTTGAGCTTAAGATTACGTGGAAAACAACAGTGGGCGTGGCATCCTCAATATCAATAAAATACATTTAAAAAGATATCTTGAAAACTGTTATATTTAAAATCTCTAAATTGCAGCCAACAGACGTTGCGATCGGAGCAGGGGAAATTATATCCCCCATGCATAAAACTTATTGTGTGAAAAATTTAAGAGCCTACAAAATGAAGGAGATTTAAATCCTTGTAATAGGCATTTTAATAACGATTTATATAAATGACTTGCTGACCCGGTCCGTGTTGCTGGCCCTAAACAAACATTTGTGTTGTATTACTACACGACTTAAATTGAGCTTTTAACGAAATTTACGGCCTTCAAAAAATCCATGGAATACCTATCATAAAGTCTGTTTCACAGAATAACTTACATATGGTGCAGGTATGGGCTCAATCTAAAAAAAAACGCACGTATTTAAGGCAAATTGGAAATTATATTTATTTATTAATTCATCTTAAGGCCAGCGGAGAGACAATGTTTTTTTATTTGATGTAAAAATTTATAAATTTTTTGGCGTGCCAACTCGAAAGCAAGCCACATACAACTGGCCGTGTGAAAAACATGAATTTTCCAGAATTTAGCCAGCAATAATCAATGATTGGCTTTGTGCTTTGTTGATGGTAATAACAAAGGCAAGACGCAAAGGAAATTGGAGCCGCTTGAATTAGAATGGTAAATCATTGGAAGTTATCGATATTCATTGAATAAGTACGTCTTCGCCTTTGAATCTGCCACTGATGATTGTTGCCGCGATTAAATTTGGTGAGCAGTTTTTAATGGTCAATCTGGTTCCGTTGCATAACTTTGGTGCGTTTAAGTTGCGAATACATGCGCTGGCAGTCCGGGTGTTTGCAATGAATTCAAAAATTCAATGGTATAATTGACGGCTTGTTCTTCAACCATTACTGTGTCGATCGATTTGTATTTAATTAATTTGATGGGCATTTTCAATTGAATTTGTTCGTAGAGCTAAAAAAATTTTTTGTATATAAACCAAAAACTCGGATTTTTGAATGCAACATTTCGAAAGATTTAAAATTTTGATATTGGATCATTATTAAAATAGGTTTTTTGTAAATACCTTCGGAACTACATAACCGATTAAGGAAATTGATATTTCGTTTTGAAAAACATGACAACGGCTTTCAAAAAAAAAAAATAAAAAACACAAACAAAATAAATACTTGTATGTGTCACTGGTGGTGCAATATGAAAATTGGATTTTGCCACGCCCCTCCGTCCTCAGACCGAAAATTCAAAATCAGACTTTACAATGTCACCGGCCTAAATATTCTAAATATTTTCTGAAAATTTCATCAAAATCGGTCTAGCCGTTTGGGAGTCCATACGTTACATACCTACATACATCCTATTTTATATATACAGAAGAAGAAGAAGAAGATAGATATAGAAGAAGAAGTTTTGCTTGGATAAAATAGGAAAACGTGCCACTTCCGTAACAAGGAAAACATATTTATTGGCATATCTGCAAAACTATAATTGTTATAGGCTTTACATTTTATGTAATTGGCTGCGGTATAAGTTTACTTTTTCTAAAACAAAATTGATAGGATCAGAGCAGGGATCATATCTCCTTTCATACCAAAAAAAGATTTTTGATTTTATTTTGTAAAACTGTAATCTCAATTTAAAATAAGCACGATTTTGTCTTGATAACAATTTCCTAATTTAAACAGAAATAGTAAAGATCTGAGAACGCGTAGTGATACCCTCGAACAAAATAAATAAATACTATTTATGATAAATATGTCATACCTAACAAATGGTGGCATCAATATTTAAATCTATCTCTAAATATTTACAACGCAAACAATTTGTTGGGGGCAGCAAAGTAATTAGTTCGAGTTCCGCTAGTTATTAGTAAAACTAAATCTGAAATGTTAGACTCTTTTTTTCACACATGCCCCTATAGCGTTGATTGAAAAGATTGTTATAATTTGTTTGAAGAAAGATTTGAAGAAATAAAAGCGTATAATGAAAAGCCCCACTGTGCCCAAGTGTATTAATTTCACCGTAATATGACTTACAAAGAATGCCAAATGAAATATTTTAAATTCTGTTTCCATAAAACAAGAATTTATGCAAACAATATTTGCTCATTCACACGCACATATACGCTTGCAGATTTGAAGCATTTTTTTAATTAAAATTAAAATAAGATAAAGTACTCAATAGTTGTACAAAACTGATGTTGAATAGAAAAAGCACTTTCATTTTAGATTATTTGCTGTATACTCGAGTAGATGGACTACATATAAAACTAAACATACAAAAGTATAAATACACACATACATACGTACCAACATAACTACCTACCAATAGTTTTAGTTGGAAAAATGTAAATTCACATTTTTAAAGTTTTCATGGAATAGTTTTTAATTTCATGTAAAAAGTTTTTGCTCGTGTACTTCAGCGTGAAGCTGGCCGATTATAAATGCTTAAAAACCTAAAACTTTTTTTTAAGGATTTTAATGAAATGATAGAATAAATAAATAAATGAATTGGTTAAATAAATTGAAACAATAAATGTTTAAATTTATTGCAGGAATTTTTTTTTTGCAAAAGACACTAATAAAATGCAGATTTCTTAAATCTGAGAAAAATATGGCCACGAAAAATCTGTACTTTTTTAATTACTCAGTAATCAACAGATTTATGTAGAATCGACATGATTTTTTCACGGTTGCCTTAAGGACGTTGACATTTTGTGGGCTCCCACACACTGGTGGGAAAGGTCACTCTGGTAAGAGAGAACTCAATACTCGCAAAAGTTTTATTAAGTTCCTCGGAATCAGTAAGCTCTTAGAATTCCTGATAGCTAGGCTTTCCCATAGTTAAAGTAGTGCTGTTTTTTCTCTGTTGTTTTAATGACTGATGCTTGTGCTAATGCTGGACTGCGTCCAACTAGTAACGTTTTGGGGTGTTTTTGTCTTTTAACAGAGTTACTTGGTTGGTTGTTTTGTACCTCTTGGATTGTAGACCGGGTGTTTGCCCGATTCCGTTTACAAGATTCTCTTCTGTATGTTATGGTTTAGTTGGCACTCAAGTGCGGTGCTATTAGAACCTTATTGGATTATAGCTCTATGTGCCGGTATTATATCAAACCAAATTCATGTGTATCTGGCGATATGATACTTATGTATCTCTATCTTGATGGAATCATATGTCAGTTCAAAGAATTAAAATAATTTTTTTTAAATGTTTTGGTGTTTGTTAATAGAAGTAGTTTCTGTATTCTGAGAGTTATTAAAAAAAATATGGACCGATAAATCTACCTGCTATTATTACACACCAATTTACACTGATGAACTGCGTTAGAATTTTTAATACGATAAATTAGGTTCTTCTGTTTATCTATACATATACCCTCCTAAAAAATTTGGTTTATCTTAAGAAACATTACTTTTTGCGTCAGCTGATTCTTATTACAACTTCCTGACTGACGTTATTATCTCCATTGTGAATTCAGTAAATAACCCTGACATGAAAATGTTTCGCATACGAAAATGCGATAGAGTAACCCTTTTATTCTACTTATTACTTGAATATAGAAAAAACACTTCATTAAATAATTTACTTAATTATTCGGGATATGCTCCCAACAAGTTTTTCAATATTTTGTTTGGTTGTTGGGTTTCAGCTGGTCTATATGCATTTCACTTTTTTGGTTGCCATTTATACACATTTAGTGATAACCCATGGTTAGCCAAATGTGAAATGAGTAAGAAAAATAAAACACTTTCAAAAAGAAAAAAAATTTTTGGTTGGGTTTTTGAGGAAGTTTTTTATAGTTTTTGTTTTATTTTTGAATTCTCACTATGTTAAAGAGAATTTGAAAATAAAACTTATAACATTTTAGACTTTTTCAAGAATTTGGGTAAAAGGTCTACTGATGATCTGGTTCAAGCACCAGTAAAATGTAGCTTAAATCCAACAACCGAATAAAATATTGAAAAACTTCGTTAGATTGTTCATATACTTACATATAAACAGATAATTTTTTTTCGGGTTCCTTTTGGGGTACCTTTTCGATTTCCTTCGCTCTTCAGTAATTTCTGGGCTACCAATCCGTATTCATTCTTTTACAGATTTTCGTGCTACAACCGGCATTTGCTTTATACTAGTGACTACCATTAATTTCCATCGCACAGTCTTTTGTAATTGCCAGCATCTTTTTCGTAGTAAAGTTTCCCATTACATTAATGAAGGCTTAACTGTGATACTTAAAACTCCGCTGGATAGTGCTTGATAGTTGCATATTACTTGCGCTGCTGTCTTAGCTTCTTCTAGATACATTTCAAAAATATCATCACACTAGATCTCAGATGTAGTTTCCATATCCTGTAATCAACGCAGTTATTCAGCTAATTATACTCAGCTTAAAACCAAGGACTTTTACTGCACTCCTATAAAAGGGCTTCTTGTGCAGGGGTGTTACTCTGTAATTCGAAAGAAAACATTTTCGATTACAATGTATTTAGCATACAAATTCCAACCATTTTAGTTTCGAATCGAATTACGGAGTAACCTCTTAGCATACAAGCCTGTTTATAAATGGTTCAATCTTTGCAAGTTTATAGAGTTTACCGCACAAACTCGTCTAGCTGTGCAATTCTGGGTTCTGATCCACAAAATGTAGTTTCGCGTAACTGCTAGCAGCTTCACTTCCCGACTATAACCAAGTGTCGCTTAATTTGCATTAACATCACCTTTTTTAAAGAGGCACGCTTCTCTATTTGCCACATACTACTGAACTACTTATTATAGTGCAGAGTTTTATTCCCTTGCATTCGACATTCCAAATGGTCATCTAAAGCTTGCACCAAACCAAGCATTTCTGCTTGATAGACGTAAATTTACTTCTCTAGACTTAAGGTTAATAATAGGTTCATCTTAAGTGAGTATGCTCCCTACATTATAAAGAGGCTATCAGTAAAGCTATTTATATCATTCTCTTTTCACACATTGTGCATGTATTTATATGCTATTAGCGTAAGATGTAGTCTTGCAACCACCTTCATTTGATGTGCTTTATCGGCATCTTTGTATCCCTAGTATTTTTATAAACAAGCTCCAGGATTTTCCTGAGCCCGAAAATATCGAACTTTACTCCTCAACATTGTAGATGACAAGATCATGAAATCGCTGCTGTTTATGGTGGTAATGTGTAAGCGTTTTATAGTTGAGAAAATTGGTTTTAAAAATCCTTACCTCGGCAAGTGCCTTTTTAAGCAGGTCAGCACTAAGACCAATGTCAATGTTGAAACGTACTTCGCACAAATACAAAACTTGCTTTAAGGAACACGGTTCGATTTTACTTTTATGTATTTGAAATCAACAAATAAAAAAGAATACAGCCAGTGCTGTATGTGTTGTATCTTCGTTAAGCGCTCTCTCTCTCTCTCTCTCTAACATCAGCTTAAGTCAAGCAATTCAAAAAGCTAATAAAACCTTATAATAATGAAAAAAATTCATCTCAAAGAATTTTTATGGGAATCAAAATTATTGTATGGAGCTCCACGAGCGACGGAATATGATAAGCTCTGGGTCTCGAAAGGGAGCCAAAGGGATTTCTAAAAATATTCTTAAAAAATGTTCCAAAAATTTTAAAAATTTAATGCGACGTAGTATATAATGAAATTTATTCAACTATATAATTTACTTTTTATTAACAAATTGAATATATTCATGATTTATATAAACGATTTTATATGAATTCCTTAATCCTTTAAGCAACAACTACAAAATATCGGCCAAAGTCTAATGAATAGAATATTTACAAAACATTTGTTACGTTTAAAATTAAAGTTTAATTAATCAAATAACAGTTAAAGAAACATTTTGATTAATTCCTTAGAATTGGTTTATAAAATATTAAATCACTCACTGTATACAACTAAGTGTAATTGGATTTGTTTTTGTTTTCTTTTGTAACTTGAGAGACAAAATGAATGGAAAATTAACAACAGAATCTTAAAGAAATCTCTTGTTTTTTTTCATTTAATTTTACAATTAAGTGCCAATTTGCTAAAGATTTTACAAATTGCATTTGTATGTGTAAATGGCAATTTGTTTGTTCAATTTGGTTTGTTTCTTTCCTTGCAAAGTTAAATAAAAGTTAAAAGTTTTTCCATATAATTCTGAACCTTCAATAGCATTTCCGTTTATTGCTTACTTGTTTATGGTTTATTGATGTAACTGGTGTAGAAAGCAGACGCTGCTGTTGTTTACAGAGCAATGAATGTATGTATGTGTGGTAATTATTGCTGATAATGATGCCTTTTTAGTTGCCATTGTAGTTCAACAGTTGTTTGTTAATTTCTTTAAAACCATAAAATTGTCTTTCACTTGTAAATGTTACTGGTATTATTGTTCTTGTTTTACTATCATTGAACGACTGTTAATGTTATTTTTGTTGTTGTTTTGTCTTCGCACCATGTGCAGCATATTGTTCGGCAAACTTTGTCCTTTATTTGGAGGAATGAAATTTGATTTTTGTAAATGTTTTCCAAAGTTTGTATGCTTTTAATTAACACTGTGTGTGTGTTTGTTGTTTCCTTTTACTTATTTTACGTTTGCTGATTACAGGGTTTATTTTACTCTTAAAGTACAAATGGGAAACGGATTTTAATGGTTGGGGTTAAAAAGTTTTAATTATAATTTGACATTAGTGGAATTTGCTTTATATGTACATACATACACATATATAATAGGCTTTGGTTATGATAAATTATAATGTGTTAATGAGGAAAATTACTTTGAATTTAATCTAAAAAGAAGATTAAAAATTTTCTCTAGTTTTTATATTATAAAATTTGATGTGACACATTTGTGTTTTACTTTTCACCGATATTGTCAAGGATATATATATATAGCTCTTTCATTCCGTTTGTTATTTTTATAATAATAGTTTTCGAACCCATAAAGTATAAATTTTTTGCAAGCATAAAAATATAGGAATCAAATGAGTTAGTAAAAATCAATTTTTAGAAGCCCCCACTTACTGCAGATTCTTTTGAAAATACTTGGAATCAAACTGCAATTGAAACTCAGCGCTATCTACCCCTGACTTTTTGAGATATGAGCAAAGTAACACAACTCCCTCTGTTTCTCCAATATTTTCAACAAAAAAAAAAAAAATAAATTTTTTATAATTCTAAAATAATTTATAGGCAGGTTTGTTACTATTTGAAGCTGGTACATATCGTGAAGACATATTCGACAACTGGGTCATTAACTGGCAAAGTTATAAATTATTTGGAAAAACAGTAGAGGCTCAAAAAAAATAAGTAGTTTGTTCTGAGGGAAACTTTTTCGAATTCTTTTTCGTGATATGAATTATGCATTTGATTATGTATTTAAATTTTTTATACATATTTTTACACATTCTCAATATGTATTGTATTAAAGTATTACACATATGTATGTAATATTTTTTAAATGCCTTTAATGTACGATTAAAATAGGAATTCAGTGGAAACATTACCTATTAAGGGGATATCGTCTTCCTTATCATACTGATAGTAATACCACTTTAGCAATTTATGATATGGTCTTTGTAAAACGATTTAGGACCACTTAATCGATGCTAGCTTTAAAGCAAAATTGCATTACGAAGATCACTTATGCAATAACCCGTAAATTGGCATGCCCCTTTAAGTCACAATATACGTCTAAAACTGATTGCGAGAAGAAAGTTAAGTTACTTTTATTGGATTCTGATCCATAAAAAAAATGTTCCCGTCATCGGAGAAAAGTTCTTCAAAAGGTGAGTGAGCTGAACACTCATCTAGTATAAAATTGACCTTAACGGGCAAGTTATTTTGAGGACTAAAGGGACGTTCCTATAACAAATCAAAAAATTTATTTTAATTTAAAATCACTAATTAATAAAATCATTTCTTACTTCTTTTGTAAACTTTGTATGAAATTATGGTTTAAAATTTTTGGCTGTATCTGCGGAAAAATCGTAGTCCAGTGAATTTTTAAAGTAAAGAAAGTAACGCGGCCTGGCACACAAGTGCCTTAAGTTTGTGCGATCCTTCTTCAGTAGCCCATATTATAAATGTAAAAGCTGTTAATTCTAAATTTTCTTCTTCTTCTAATTCTGACGATTGGAAATCGTTCCTAATTCTTTCTATTTGTTCTAACTTGGTACTTATTGTTTTACCCGTATATTTTCTTCCTGGACTCTTCTTTAGATTTTTCCATACGATTCTAAGTTTCTCTAAGTTCTCTTCTATTTAAGATTTAAAATTTATTTGACATATTTTCTTTTCTTCTTTTGTATAATTTTATTTTAAAAATTTTCTTTTTATTTTTACATTAGGAAAGTAATGTATTTTATTAATCTTATTTGCTAAACATCTGTTATAGCATTATTATTCTTATTTTAGTACGTATTTCTTAAAATAAATGTTAATCTTATAAGCTATGAATAATATAATTGCTATTATTATTATTGTTTTTAAATATTCTGGCATTATACCTCCTAAATTATTTTCCACGTTATTTGTAATATTTTCTTTTATTCCTATTTTTTCTTCTGATTTACTCATTCTGCTGCTTCAAATGGGACCTACCATTGAAATTATTTAATATTCCTAGTCCTTTTATTAATATTATTTTTTTTATTCTTAACATGTATTTTACTCTATCGATTATTCTGAAAATTTTCCTAACATTCTAATAGTTTTATAGTGTATTACATTTATATAATGTTATTACATTTTTTTTTTTTCATTATTATTTTTGTGTTTTTGTGGATAAAAACTTTTTTTATTTATTCTTAGTCATATGTTCGATATTTTTTTCTCTTATATCAATAGTAATAAATAGTTTGAAGTAATAAGTTTTATGTCATCATGTAAATAGGGTAATTGATATAGAGATGATAAACTAGTATATTCATTCATTTGCTGGTAATAGGAAATGCCGCATCCTCTTTCTTGGCTTTGGTCCGACAGTTACCTAGGTTTCGGTCACACGGTAAGGTCTTCTATCAAGGAAAGCCATCTTTTCTCGGCTTCGTCCAGCTCGAGTTGTAGTTGTTCTGCTGACTAAAGGATAATAAAAAAAATTTCTCAGGACAAGGGTACCAATTAAGCGTAAGCTGTTTGTATTGGTCCCTTGGAGGATCTTCGACCATCTTTCGAATTAAGCAAGGAGTTAAGCAAGTACTGCTTTTTACTAGTTGCTATTTTTATTCGAAAGTGGCAGGATCGCCATGTAAAGGTTTTATGTTTTAAACAATAAAAAGACTTTCACCAATTTAATGTATAAAGCATAATCATTATTTTTATTTAAATTTTTGGTTCTTATATACTAACATTGAGAATTGTACTTACAGTCTAGTATTGAGTGATTTCTAAATCACTCAATATAATTCTTATCATCTATTTGATATTTACATTTCATTCTTTATTCTACACATATTATCATGACCTACATATGTTTATACAATTGTAAGTGCGGTCTTTGCAAAAGATGTCAAATTACATTTGACACAATTGTATCACATATGTAGTTTTAGTCGGAAGCGTGGCATACATGATATTTGAGAATTTAGTACGCTACTAAATTCACGATGGTAGTTATTGTTTCTTACATTGTATTAGGTGAGCAGTGTACACTTATAAGATACACTACAATTTTGCCTGCAGCAGCCTTCTTACAATTAGTAACGTAGATTATATCAAGAAGACAAAGAATAAAGAGGCCATACTCATCAACGTTGTAGAGTTGTTCGTTTGTGATTTACATTTCATGAATTTCTGTCTGCAAATCATAAATAAATGGTGTGATTGTTGACGTGTCGTAAGATAAAATTTTACCACATATCTTAGAAATGCCTCTTCAATACCGGCGTTTGAATTTTAAAACCCAGCCCTGACTTGCTCCAAAGGCATTTGGAGTTCTATATACATAGATAGATTTGCCTAAAAAATTCAGCGTCTTAGCTTTTGAATCCGAGCCACTTATTGGACAGTTTCATTCCAAATTCACGTATGCTGACAAGATATTCTTATCATTTCATCACATCTACCTGACACGGCAGCATAAATGTTTGCTTTGTTTCTTTTAATATATGAAATTGAAGCTTCAGAAACTTAAAAATCCATGGCCAATCGATTAGCCAAAACGCCTTCATCTAGTTTATTTTTTAAATCCTGTTTTTTCGGCAATGGGAAACATTTTTTGTTTATCTGCTGCAGGCATTGTTGCGATCAAAATAAAAATATGATCGTTTTCTCTAACAAGCAACTAATGTGTACAAACACAAACTAAGATTATGTATGTATGTACGTATTTACAAGAAATTGATAGTATATAGCACAGGTTATATGTATGTATATCACACACATATTTAAATAGCGACAATTGGCATACATATAAGAAGTCAAACTGATATTAGGAATAACAAAATAAAAACAAAAAAAACTCAGAAAAATTAAGAGGCACCTGTGTGGTGACTGACTTTTACTCAACTCTTGTGCATCTTAACTTTTATGATCCTCTACTGTATCTACCAGATTGCAAACCGTCGCCTCGAATATTATTCTTAAAAAACTAACTTTGAAATCTGTTAGTGAGATTCTGTCAAGTGAGATACAAAGACCACAATACAACAGCTACAGTGGTTTTAAACAAATTTACAAAAGAAAATCGATTTTTTCAGCTTTTAGACGTACAGAAAGTCAATATGGATATCAAAAGTAAGATTCAGACTACTAAGTAGAAAACAGTTTAAAAATTTAAAAGTCAAATAGTGAATAATATTATATCTGTCGACATGACAAAGGGCATTATCAGATTCGTCACGGCCGACTATAGCTCTCTTGCCTTTTTTTGTGAGATTAAATAATAATTATTTTTGTTTAATATCGTATATAGTTTATAATTTAAATAGATTTTTTACAAAATGCGTACATATATGTACAACAGTTGTTAACTGTTCCTTATAAAAATCATACAAGAACTCTGTATGTTTTGGCTCTAAAAACTCTAACATACGAATTCTACTCTATAATATAATTCCATTTTTATATAATTTGTTTTAACTTAAATATTATTTGCCCAAACACTATTATCTTAATGCTATTACACAGATATTGTAAATGTAATTAAATATATGTTTCTGGCTTTGCTCTTGCTTCAGATATAAATCATCTCTTTTAATAGAATTTTAGTTTTTCACTTCATTTTGAATTTGCACATTTGTGTATAAGCGTATGTGTGTTAGTGTTAAAAGTTTACAAGAAAATCTAAATGAATATAATTGGATGTGTAATAATATTAAAATTTGTTTTTTTTTCTTTTGGTGTTGGCTGATGTATTAGTGTTGTAACTAAGGCGTTAGTGTAATTTGTGCCTTGCAGTCCATGTTCGAGTTATACAGTAATGTGTAATATAAAAGCACTAAATTGTGTGGTTACTTTTGAAACCCTTTTAATTTTTTTAATAATATAATACACATTGAAGATCCTGGATTGTTCTCGCAGCTCTTGGAAACTGCGCTAACGTTAATACTTAGATGGTGCCAGGGATGTGGGTTGGGGGTCAATTCCGCCAAAACGGAACTGGTACTGTTCACAAGGAGGTACAAAACACCGACCTTTGCTACGCCTAAGATAGATAGAGTGGCACTAGCGCTATCCGATAATGCCAAATATTTGGGTCTCGTATTGGATAGCAAACTAAACTGGAACCTGAACACAGAGTCAAGGACCACTAAGGCGGCAACTGTATTAAGTTACAAGAGGGCAATTGGCCTTAATTGGGATATTAACCCCAGAAACTTATACTGGCTATACGATTCTGTCATCAGACCAATTCTTTATTACGGAGCGGCAGTCTGGTGGGTGGTGCTGGAGAAGAGAATCCACCAGGACAGATTCGAACGTATTATGAGAATGACTGCGATTATGATAACAGGTGCTCTTGGGACCACCCCATCTGAGGCACTGTTCACTATTTAGAACTGGTTACTAGCAGACTGAGGCTGAATGCCCTTGTGGCATGGAAGTATGTAACTTATGGACATGCAAGGATTTTGGGTATGATCAATATTGCTTATCTATTGATTACAAGGTACCTGAACCAGTATTCGATCCGGGTTTCGTGACATATATACCATGCGCACAACTTAAGTACCGTATTATCCATTAGAGTGTTATTTATAAAGTTTAGTAACTTCTTTTATGTAGAATACCTTAATTTTACAAAACTGGCGTAAGAAATTTAACCAAGTTCAAATAGCCTGCAGCCGGCCTAAGGCATCACTTCATATACATAGGGGGGATTATTACGAACCCGATCGTTATTTTAGAATTCTTATTAAAATTACTATTCCAAAAACACAGCCAACTCGAATGACGTGTTTTTATGTTGCGTTTTGGTCCTACAAAAGTATTTTGGATAAAAAATAATTTTTTTTGACAATTTCTATTTAGAGATCTTATAATGCTGTTCAATAGAAGCGTTAAATTACTAAGAAAAAACTTTGACTGGTGTTAGTAAAAAGTAATATTTTGTCTTTGAAAATATCTAGTGAAGCCATTTAAATATTGTAAGGCAAGAACTTATGAACTTTTTCATGCAATTCAATAGCTGATGTGTGTAAAATATTTTTACTGGTAACATTTTAATACCGTTTTTACAAAAAGCACCTTCTTCTTAATTATAAAAAATTAATTTAAATAGCAAATATAGTAGACATGTGGAATATAAAATTCAGCTTCTGCAGTTTTATTTAGAAAAAACAAAGTTATCTGTGGCTAGCTTGGTTTTCTTAGTGGAACCAAATGAAAAGGGAGAGTCTGTTCTTTGAATTTATCCAAAAAGGTCCACAGGCTTTCACCAATCTTTGAACAAACTTAAAAATTTTCTGATCACAAAATTTCAGGTTTGTAGGGAAATCTGTTTTCTGGCACACCTTCCTAGGGAAATAATTTTCTTATGTGATTTAGTTAAAGGAATGATAGTTAATGAAATAATTGGATTTATTTCGTTGACATTTGTTGTGGGCGTGGTCAATTTGATAAAGTTGTTTTGACAGAAGTAGGAGAATTTTTTGCTTGGATAAAGGTATTTTCGTATCACACCAATGTAAGCAATAGAAGTAATGCAACGATTACTTCTGTAGGACTTTTTTGTAAGGGAAACGACTGCGGCACAGTTTCAGTTTAGTCTTAGAAGAATCCTGGACCTCAAAACAAAGATCTAGACAGACTTCAATAATGTTTGACTGCACGAGTCAAGTAAAGGTTGACTAATGGCTACATCGCATACTTAAAGCGTATAGATTCTTCCACAATAAGTGCATAGATTGTGACATCTTCACTGGTAGGTCCTTTATGAAGGGGAGAACAGATGCTGGTATACACTTACTTGGTGTAAAATTTTTTTGGTGCTGAGTATACTTTTATAGTATATACATAGGTGTTCAACTGCGAAGTTGAGTTCATAAGGATTAAGGGTTGGGTGAGCATAGTTATGAATTAAGCGGCATTTATCCTAGCGAAAATAAAATTTGCGACAACATTCTGTGGATCAACATCCAGAACTTCCTGGAGTGATGGCTTGGTATGGGCAAAATTTTTTCAATAAATATATTTTAAATATGCAGGCTTATAAAGGGTCCACCAAATAACTTTGAAAATGCTATAAAAAAGTGTAGCTTCGGCTGTGTGGCACGTAGTACTGTCCTCTTGAAACGAAATGTTGCCAATAACCTCTTCTTAAATTTTTGTAAATAAGAATTCGTTCAACATGGCCCGATAACGATCGCCATTGACTACAGCCACTCCTTGCACATTTTCAAAGAAAAGTGGCCCAATTATGCCTCTGGACCAAAATCCGCACCTAACAGTGACTCGGTTTTTTTTAATGTAATCGTTCTCTGCCCCAAATGCGACAATTTTGCTTGTTTACATATCCGCCAAGATCAAAATGAGCTTCATCTGAAAAGATGATTTTTTTTGTGGCAAAATCGGCCAAAGTAAAGTCGCAATATTTCCCAGCGTTGTTCAAGAGTGTACACAACCATATTCGTTCAGCAGAAGGATAAAACTAATTAGCTGTCAAATCAGACATGAGGTAAGTGTTACCATTCGTGAAATAAGGACTAGATGAAAAAAAAAAAACGTTAGATGGCGGACCGTTTAAATATAAGGAGGATAAAAACCACTTGAATTTAATAGGTGTACCTAAGGCTGAATAACTGTCCACCAAAAACATCATTACCAAATAACTCTTCTCTAATAGCTTATATAGTGCTTACCTACTTCCGAAAGCGCTTCTAGAAAGCACGATTTTTATATGCAATGTCCCACTTCATAAGTCTCTTTATTTGCAATAATCAAAAGCTAATTTCATAGCTACCCGCAATAGAGTTGCCATGTCTTCTCTTTACGCACTGCCGAAAAACCAGCAGAAATATTTTTTATAGCGCTAAAATAATAAGCAGTGATGAACGTATACTTTGTTTTCCTGTTCTATGCAAACACTTGAAGGAATGAAATAAAATCTCCACTGCTTACAAAATTTGAAATTTTTTTACTGGGTTAGTTAGTTAAGAGACACGGAAATTTAAATATCATCTGAAAAAGATGCCAATCAAGGATGATGGTATTTTTAGAATATGCCTGTGGGGAAAAAACTACTTAAATTTAATATTCAATAACGAAATTAATAAAACAAAGTAAAGTTTTATTTAAATAAGGTTCATTAGTAAAAATTAAAAATTAAAATTAAAAAAAAACATGTTTTTCAAATTGTTTTTATTTTAAATGAGTTTTAAACAAAACCAATATGATACAATGAATATATTTATAGAAAATAACATTAATTTTCAGCTGTTTTTTTTTGACAATATTTCGCTAATAATTTTGTTTTTGCGGAGAGTTATGAAATAGCAGCACATGTAGTAAGTGATTGTTTATCAAGATTGAGAATCAGAGGTAGACAAACATAAGGTGTGAATGATGTGAGATACCCAGTCTAAAAAGATGCTGGTAATTATAAAGACAGAATGAGGATTGTCACCAGCCGTTAAAGTGAAATAATTTTTTTTCTTGATTATACGCCATCGTTTTAAATCAAACAACGAGGAAACAAAGAGGGTATAAAAGGGACCGTAAATTGTAGTGGTCTGCTTCGAAATTCTCCCTACATTTATATAAAGGCAAAAATAAATAACATTAACACATATAATATTGAACACAAAAAAATTAAAAGTTTATTAGCAGTGTAATTTGCGGACCCAGCGTACCTTTCTTTAATGCTTTAATACATAGTGAAGATAATACCAATTTAAGACGTTCACATTAAAACTCTGGTTCCATGTAGGCTGTAAAACTAAAACACTACCTTCCAAAATGATATAGGTATATAGTATATATAAATCATAATGGGAAAAACAGATGAACGCTGGGTTTGAACTCAACATGAAGTGGAATTCTCTACAATACGTGCATAAACGCATCAACAGAAAGTGATGTTTTTTGAATTAGTGGTGTTTGTTTATGTGAAGAATTGTTAGTTTAATTTGCAGTCTTTTAACCATGTAAACTAATTTCACTTGGAGCATTTAGAAGGCATTTTTTTCAACCAATGACTTGTAAGTTGTGGAATGTGAATCCGCTTAGAATTTATGTTGAATTTTTTCTAGTTAACAGTGAAATTACAGGTCAAGCATTTTACTTTATTAGACTCTTAGCACAGAGAAAGACAAACGGACAATCAAACAAGGCATATACTTGCATTTTTATTTGCATTAAAAATAAGAAACTAAATACTTACAATGATAATTTAGCTATTAAAAACATTATAATAATTTAATAGCAATAAAATAAATGACTTAAAGTTAAGGATTAAATCTATATATATATAAATCAATGTGTATAGGCTATACTTTGGTTTAAAATTGTAAGTGGGCGGGGTGCCATGCCCTATTAAAGAATAAGTATTAAATATTATATATCACGAAAGCGAGTGCAGCTAGAGTCTTCAAATTAGGTACGGTAAACTTTGACATCCACACAAACATTTGGGTAAAAAATGGGCGTACTTGCAATAGTAGGCGTGGTCACATTAAATTAAATACTAAAATTCGTATATTTGGAAAACGATATCGATTAGAGTATTAAAATTTTGCAAGAGCAACTTTGACACCCAAATGAACATTTAGGCAAGAAAGGGGTGCATTATCAATAGTGGGCGTGGCACCTACCATATGAATTAAATACTAAAATTCGTTTATCTGGAAAACGATATCCATTAGAGTACTAAAATTTTGCAAAAGCAACTTTGAAATTCAAATAAACATTTATGGAAAAAATGGGTACATTAACAATAGTGGGCGTGGCACCTGCCATATGAATTAAATACTAAAATTTGGGGTGGCGAAGCACACCGGGTATTAGCTAGTATTCAATAAATGTTTTGCAATTCCAATTTTATACATTTTTGCTTAGAATATAGTCAAATATATATTCATAAAATCATACTTATTTTTTCTTATTATCACTGCACTGCCACTTTGAATTTAATGTTCTTTTGAAACAATTAAATTAAATTTTATTTTATTATTATTATTATTATTTTCAGATTGCATGTCTTTGCTGGTTTTATATTTGTTGTTAAATGAATTTTTTTATTTTACTCATAATTTTTTATGAATATTTTAGTTGTTGTTTTTTTTTATTCATATTGTGACTTTGTTATGCTCAATAGATTTAATGTTTATTATTTCAAATTAAATTCGTTGTAGTTTACTTTTTTTTGTTAACGCCTTGGCGGAAAATGCTTATGTGGTAGAATAGAAATCTTTTTTAATCTCTTTTTGCCATGCGGTGTGGCTTTTAAATAAAAGAAAATAAAAACATTTAATTTTTATTTTATACTTTAAAAATTCTTTCAGTATTAAACTTGAACCTTTGTGTATGATGAAACAATGTATTTCTGAAAATCGAGATTACGTTTTGCATGGACAGATTTTTAAAAATGGAGTTAAATTTTTTCACACACTTATAAATCATTCAGAATATTGCTTTTTTTCCAGCAATATCTCTAAAGCCAAATGTGACTTTTTTGTTTAAGGAGTGTTTCGAAAAAAAAATTATGGTTGCATTAAGTTAAATAAAACTCAAATCGTGCAATATAGAAACTCCTTAAAATACGCTAATTTATTGGCATATTATACAAATTTACATATTTGACATTGAAATCATAATTTGTTATTTCGTATTTATAAAATTATCGACTTTTTTCGAAAGTCCTTCCATTAAAGATTTTACAGTTGCTTTTATTACCTTTTTGGAGGAGGTGGTCCATCTACACGTACTGATACACCTTTCCTGTGTTCTTCAATTTCTTTTTTTACAAGAGCCCAGTACATTTCCTCAGGCCTAAGTTCTGAACAGTTAGGTGAATCTGCCTGTCGTGGTACAAAAATGACATTATACTTTGAATACAATTCAAATGCCTTTTTCCATAGTGACATATTGCCAAATCAGGCCAAAAATATGTAGACACTCGGTGCTCTCTCAAAAAAGATAAGAGTCGCTTTTGTAGATACTCTGTGATATAAATTACCGTATTTTTCGTACCTGATGCCACAAATGATTGGCTTTGTAAATAGCTTCCTACAGGATAAATTTCTTAGGAAATTTTGTTTGCTTTTTGTCCGGTACTCTTCCTAAAAATTACCTCTTTCATCAGCAACATAAAAGTCTACGCACGTATGTTTCGGCATCCATCACACAACAGGTGTATTTTTTTATAAAATCTGCCTTCAATTTTTTCGCTCGTTTTTTTTTTGCTTTTAAGTTCTTTACTGAATTGCGATCTGGAACTTTCCGAACTTTGTATGTCTTCAGCTTAGCATAAGCTTTGGCCCTTTGGACAAAACTATTAGAGCATTTCACCGTACGCGCTGCTTTTCTGATAGAAGAGTTAGGTGCTCTTCGAAACAGTTGTTCGACTACTTTTACCTTACCAATATCCCTTGAACCTTTTTTATTTCCTGATTCAGGTCTTAATGGCATTTGAAACAGTTCGAGGGTTAACTTTCATGACAGATTTTTTTGAAAAATTTTAATTATATTTTTACTTACTTTTTTTCGCAGTCCATTTTGATGGTAATAACAATTGAAAATTAATGAGTTTTAAAATAATAGTATCTGACATATATATAAAAGCTAACGTGATGAAAAGAAAAATTCTTTATTGCGCGATTTGAGTTTTATTCTACTTAATGTAACTACTTATTTTTTTCGATACACTCCGAAAGTACCCATTAGTTTTCAGGTATAAATTCTATAGTAATTAAAAAATTTTATATACAGATTTTTACAAGTTGTTTATTTTGTTAAGGGTTGTAACAAATTACTGCTTATATCCAGTCTTTCATAATAACAAGTTAAACCCAGACCGTTTGGCTGGTTTCCATAAAGTTGTTTATTAAACTTAAAAATCTCTGAATCAGGAAAAACAATCTTTAAAATAACGTAAATTCAATACACTGTAATTTCTTTTGTTCAAGACATAAAACAGTATTTTTTCAATTTGTTTCAACAGGCATTACTCAATCGACTACCCTATTTATACGCTTTCAGAAAATAAATACTTTATGTTGGACTACCATATTACCTGCTACTTCGATAGCCCAGTTCTCACTATTAGTAAAAACTTAAGTTAATTTTTCCATAACCAAATTTTTATTCGTTAGACTTTTAAAAACTTGACTGTCTGATTAATTTGATTAAGAACTAAATATAAAGTATCGTTATCGTCTCCCATAACTTTTTCCGTCTCACCTTATATCAATAGTCGCTAAATTGGAAGTTTTAAATTTATCAATGTAGAATATGCAGAAAGTACCAGGAAAATGGGAAAAGTACCTTTTCTGGGTTTTCCATATCAATAAATAAATTAAAAGTTAAAAATGTTTTTATATCTATGTAACGACAAAAATAGACATGATTTAAAGTGATCAGATCTACTCTATTTTGCGCAAAAATAAATTTCTCATAAAAGGTACCAAACTGTTTTCCTGAATTTTTCTCTTTTACTCTGTTATGAATGTGCTTAAATTTTGTAACTTTTTTGTCCTAAAAAGTCCTTAAAGTTTCTAAAAATATAACCTGAGTAATTGACCATATTCTATTAGACGACAATAGTTGTCACGAATTAACTTAAGCAAGTTAGATTATTTTCCTATCTTTACGTGTTTGGAAGTTAGATAGGGTACCAAAAAAGTACCAAATTACAGTTTTTCCCATCTAAAGAATTATTGCGTTTTTGAAAAATAGTTCTTCTGTTTAAAATTATTAAATTTTTTGTGTAACAGATTAGTAGTGCAAGTCTCTTTAAATTTGGAAGTTTGTGTTTGTATGTGGGATATAATTTTTTTAAAATTATAATACACGGCTTTAAGCGATAAGCTGTGGTTCATTGTTTGATTACTTCGAAGACGGTATCTAATTATGTATTAAATGATGGTCTTGCTACTGTATTGAGTAAGTGTGCCAAAGCCTCTCCCTACCTCTAAATTTAAACACAATTTTTAGGAACTTATTTTTTTTGGTATAAGATTCTCAAGGTTAGTAAGCGACAAAACTGTATTAAGTGTAACTTAGCGATACAAAAAAATTTTCAGTCACCTATACCCATAAATATAGCCTTTTCAGTACTACAATTCTCATTTAAATAATTCTAAGAGAGTTTGGTGAGCAAAAGGGATGATCAAGAATCTTTAACATTTTATTCGTTGAATTTAAATTGACACAAAATTCGCCAAAGTAAAATTATCGAGAATCCTAATTTCTGTGTTTTGCAAAAACTCGAATCACTCTGTGTTTCGTGTAATATTTTAGTTTGTTGTATTAGTTTTGCCGTCTTATATATTGGCTGATTGTTTAACAAATTGGTGTTTTTGTTAATGAGGATTCGATTTTAAGCCCTTACAGGGTCCGCTAAAAAATCGTAATTATACACAAAATTTGGCAAATGCAACTTCAAACTGATTGCATCGCTCGCTATGTGACATAAAGAACCATAATCATGAGATGTCTTTAAATTCAATCCCGTGTAACTGTGGCACAAAAGAGCCACAAACGTTTATTTCAAAAATAAACTGTTTAAATGCACACTAAAGCCCGTTAAATGTTGCACATTTATTACTAAAAAATTTTGTTGAGTTTCTGTCCACTGTGTATTTGCATTATACTGAACGCATACACAAACTTACTAAAGGTATATAAATGGGATATTAAGAAAACAAATAAAAGAAAAAACAATGCAGCCATTTAGACAACAATATCATGTTTACACAAAATCTGGGAATACAAGTTGCTGATTTGTGGCAAAAACCTTTGGTTCAAACTTTATGAACTTCTTATAGTTTTTTTAAGACAATTTCTTAAGGAAAAGTAAAAACATAAAAAGAATGAAACATAAGACACATAAAATAATAAAGAACAATATTGCTGTAAACTTACGGCTATACCGATTGTTAAACACCCTTTCTCAATTACATACCGACACATAAAACCCCAATATTTTGTTGGTTGTTGTTATAAAGTACAATCTAAGCGCTGAAATAAAAATAAAGGGTGGTTAAATTTAAAGTGTCGATATTAAATGTGAACAACACCTAACCGTCACGTGTTTTTTTCTGCATTTCATTTGATATTTCTCAATGTCAGACTAACTCAATTTGGAACCATGGAAAGATACATAATCGAGCAACGCGTTAAAGTTATTAAGGCTTATTATGAATATGGGCGTTGACATCAAAATACCCAAAAATAAAGACTTGCTTTTACACATTTACAAGGTGCAATTGACCCAGTAACTATAGACTTTTGACCATTCCAAACGTCGTCAATGGTCAAGAGCTAATGGATGAGATAATTTGGCACATTAACGGCATAGAACCTCAATTATGCCTCAGCGTCATCGAAAATTTACACCATCAGATGGAGGTGAGGTTGGCCGATATTTTATTCCATACATAATTGAACCATACCATTATTATTATAGTAAGAAATTTAACCACCTTTTATAACGGCAAAGTTTTACATATTAGGCTCTCTTTTACCCCACTTCCATTTCGTTAATCCTTATTTTTTCCCTATCTAAGTAGCTGACTATATACTAAACCAGGATAAAAGGGGGACATTTGTCGTTGCCTGGGAAAAGCCTTTTTAAATGATTTGGTACTAGTGCAAGCGAACCAAACTATGTGGGGTTATACTCACTATTTGCGCTGTAGGTGACGCTCCACACGTCCATATGGTATTAAGTTTTTATTGATTCTAGAAGTGAACTGAAACGCCAGCTGACTTATAATTTTTTTTTTATGGATTTTTCTGGGGAGAGTTAAAGCCTTGTGGTTTAAAACTCGAACTCGAACCATGGTCAGTTTAAAATTTGACGCTACACACTAAGCCACAACATCACGATACCTCCTCCAAATATAAAGACAGAAAATTTTAAATTGAAATAAAGCAGAACGAAAGATTTTTAATATCTAAATAACTTTGTAAAATAAATTTTATTGCATTAACATTTAAATCAGATTTCGGTCAAGTGGCTACTGCAGAAAGCGTGTACGTACTCAATTGTGAGCGTTTAATTTTCAAGCAAAGACGTCTTACCTATTGCTTCCAAATGTCTATTTTCGTTTATCTGCATAGACATGAGATGTTAAATATGCTTAGAGAAACTAAATTAATCAGTGAGTCAGAAAATAACTTAAGCACGCTATTCCAGAAAAACTTGTCCTCGGTTCAACAAATTACTACTTTTGTTATCTCATTAGCTTTTTAAAATATTTCAGTTATTATGTTTTCTAAATCATTCATTTTGAATTGTTATTTTGGTCAAAATTAAAAGAAGATTATCAAGGATTTTCGATATGGATTTTCTAAAAAATAGCAAAAGATCTCAAAATATTCATGGGTACATTGTATCAAAAGGCATTCAATAGTATAAGGAAGACCTGAATATTAAAAGAAATCCTATACCAAGAAAAAAGGTGTTACAGATATTGGTATGGCAAAAGAAGTTGAACAATTCTTTCGAAGAGCTCAAAAAGATTCAGTGAGAAAATCAGCTTGTAAGCTTAAATGATATGATTCTTTTGCACGCAGATCCAAAGCTAATGCTGTATAGAAGTCGTATAAAGTTCAAAAAGATCTAGATCCCAATATGGTAAAGAACTTAAAACCAAAGGAACGAGAAAACATAATAATGATAACTGGTAACTATTATATATTTTAATCACAATCATGCAATTCAATCATTGTATGTCGCTCTTCGATTATGACTACCACAACCATGTTTTTTTTTTGCGTGTACTGGAAGACATTTCTTATATTTTCTTATATGCTTACTTACACACAAGCTTAACCTACCGTTGCCACATGCAAGTGCAAGTGAAAAAAAACCAATACACTAACACTATTTTACTAACACAACTACACTTTGGCAACCTGCGGCTCAGCTTGCGAAGAAATTTTTAAGTTAGTAAAATTTTTACAGTTACGGCAAGTAAAGTGACAAGCCGAAAAACAGTGTTGTCTAATACTGAGTTTTTTGTTAACTCACTAATATATCATACAGTTGTGGTAAATAATTCAGCTAATGTTTTGAATAAATATGTATGTATGTATATGAAGAATATTAAGAAAAATTATAAATATTCATTTAAAATGTAAGTTTTAATACAAATATCAATATTTAATAAAAAAAATTATATTAAAAAGTTACATGTCTAAAGGTAACGTTCAATAGTGGCTATTGACAACACTTAATTACCAATTGAAGCAGCGCCATTTGTTTTAAATTTGTTTGAAGTTTATTTGTTGACGACATTTTAAAAATGAACTTGCACTGTAGCCACTCAAAAAATTTTTGTGTTTTTTTTGGCATTTCTCCTGATTTTCGTTAGTAATACGTATACACTACTTGCAAGTAAATACTTGCCTGTGGCAACCTAGGGTAAGGCTAATTTGGTTTTACTATAAAGAATACATATTCTTTATCATCTGTGTTTAGTAATGACTATTTCGCTTGTTTATACTTCTACAAAGAAGATGTATGCAGATGGCATCGCAACATTGATTAGTGAGAAACAATACACCGTCCCTCTTATTAAGAAATGATAAATACAAGATTGATCACTCTTCCATTAGAATAAAACTAAAATAACTCAAGCAGGTAAAAAGATTTTCTTGCTTGGGAAGAGGTAAAAAATCAAAAGACCTAATATCAGGTTAATAGTCAGGGGGTTATGTTAATAGCAGGAAATTGACTGAGTGCCATTCCAAGCAATGATTTGCAAATTTAAAGGAAATATGAAGCAAACAATATAAAAGGTATATAGTCAATGACACCATGAAACACTTAGGATTCTCTGTGTACGGAGTTGTTGGGAGAAAAATTCAAACAACCTATTCAAAAAAAAAATAAGTAAAGAACTTTTGAAACGAGTCCCAATTCATTTTGAAATTTACATGTAGGTAAATCTACTATCTAAAAGGTATTGGAAGCAACCACAAAATCTTTAATGAGAAGATTTAAGGAAACAGTTATGTCAACTGGACATAAGTGCATACCTGTCATGGGTTTGGGCTTTTAATGCCCCTCCTTTTCAACCTAACCAAACCTAACCTAACCAAATACATTTTTAAATATCGAGAAATATGCTATTTTTCGAATCCATAATGAATTTACACAACATTTGCATGCATTTGCGTATTTTTGAGAATTTTAGATTTAAGTTTTATTTAACTTAAAACAGATATACATTTTTTCTGTGTCACAATGGCCAAATAAAAGGTCAGTTTCTTTAAATTATTTGTTTGTAAAAAGTTACTTGCAGTGAACTGTTTGTAACGCGTGCCGTATGATGTGGGGAACGATCATGCCGAAACGATAAGTCCGTAAAATTAATTACTTCCAACAGGGCAAACAAAAAAAAGTAGACATTTCTCTAAGCCCTTGACTGTAACGCTTTGACAATCGTCCGTTGCACAGAGTTATTGAAGAACGATTTCAGTCGATCATACGGTTTTATGAAAAAAATGGTATTTTGATAACGGCTCCAAATGAAACAATTATGTTTATTGACATAGCGTTTAACCCAAAGGTTGTAGTGTACTTATTAAAACACAGAACATACTTACTAACTACAATAGCGTACACTCAACATTAACAAAACTGACCACACATACACATTGACTCACAACACAGGACACATATCAATACTAAACAATAAGCACTTGATAGTTGCACAATTGAACAGTATTGCAACTAGTCAGCGAAGCCAATTTCGATAATGTGAAATAGTGTAACACATATCAGATAACCAATAACTGGGTAAAACTAAGCAGTAAAATGAAAGAGACTAAGTAAGGGGGAAATTGAAGCAAGCTGATTGGATAACGATCAGTATGACAGTTTTAGAATATGTATTGTAAAATAGTATATAAGAAGATTGTTTTATTTTAATAAATCAGAATTAATCTTTACTATAAATCAGCTCAACAGCCTTTGTTTTTATTAATTTTCACTCTAAAACAGCGGCTCTTTAGCCATCAATTTTTTTGGCGTGACTCGCCTTTATAATAAGTCAACCCTAGGGAATTGTTGATCTGTTTATGCTTTCTTTACAAGGTGTGCTTTATCAGATGTTCTATGAACTTGTAAAAATAAACAAGGCTTTTTAATTTTAAAATTTATTATGTCATTAGTCTATGCATGATAAATTGTGCAAGACATCTAATCGCTAGAAAACTGAGAACTTAAGCAGCTTCTTCGGAATAAAGTGATGTTAATTTAAAATTTTCAGCTTATGAAGAAAATATGATTAAACTCTACTAAACGGCAATAATTCAGTAATGACTTATGTTTTTTTTTTTTTAATTTTTCATTGGTCTACGTAGTGTATTCTGAGTACTAAAAGGTCAAAAACTATAACTAGAAAATAAAAATTTAATCACACACTTATTCAGAAGCATGAGAAAAAAAACTATTTTTCTAAAACAAACTCAATCCAGACTGTCTGTAATACGTCAACAGAGAGGAGGACAGTTGGACTAACAGTTATAGACTCCACTTTTTGTAAGAATTTAAAATATGGAATATGAATTTTGCAAATACTGCAAACGTAATGACAAACTTATTTACTTCTACCCTCTTCGCTCACTGTACAGGTTAACAGAAAGGTTAAAACTTAGTTAATTCTTCAATGAAAGCATAAATAAATATTAAGCCCGAGACTTTGAATGACAAAGAAATGAATAGCAAAACAATCTGTCTTCAACGGATTTATTTAATAAACTGGTTAACAGCTTGATTATCATTTACATGCATATGTCAATTTTATAGCAAATATTTAACTCCTTTACCACTATGTATCACTTAGAGTCTCGTTACGACTCTAATAAAAACTCATTATTGATTATCAAAAACGTCGAAAATTACTCTTGTAAATAATAAAAAAAATATTATCCTTGTAATGTTTTCCCTACAACAATATCAATGTCAAAGTCGTCAATTATTTTTGTCAATATTTTCTAGTAATTTATTTCCCTAACCTTAACTCACAGTGAAAAGTAGACGACCTTAAAAATACTCATATTTCTTACGAAAGCTTTATGTCAAAGTTTGGAAATAAATGTTTGTTTTTTTTACAGCTGTCCTAAACGTCACTCGTTGAAAATAAAAAATAATACTCTTGATTGATTGAAATTGTTTAGTGACGTTAATTTTAGTACAAACATATTTATGTACGTACATTCGTTCTTTTTCATACGTAAAAGGGAAAGCAAAGAAATTTAAATAAAATTATATTTGTCATTTGCTTTTCAACAGAAAAACAGAAACGTGAACATGAACATCGTCATCGTTTTCATGTCGTATGTACTTGTTACAAAATAACAATAACAATAATAAAAAAAAAATTTAAATGAAATGAACAAAGTGAATTAGAGCATTTAGTGGATTATTTATTATCATTGTGGTGTAGGGATATGATGGATTATACTCATGTTGCTAGAAAAGAGAATAATGACTTTCAAAGTCATTTCCGAAAATACTGTGGGTCTGTTTTGTTCCAGAAAAGAAATTAAAATTTTAATAAATATTAAGAAAATTATTTTAAAATAGCCATTAACTGTTAAAGTCAGTAAATTCTTGACGTTATCTTAAATTAAAATTTTCACACAGTCTTCAATTATATTATAGTTTTTATTTTTTTTAGGAAATAACGTTTTAAATGTTGACTTTTAATTGATCTAGTATGTACTTCTTGTTTAAAGGCGTAAATATACAATAGCAGTAGCAAATATATACATTTAAATCGCCTCAATAATAGGCTTATACTATGTTCACACAAGCGCCTTAGTTGTCATTTGATAATATTATCGCAATTAAAGGCCTTATTGAGCTCAATTTACCATACTAAAAATTATTTTAAATTGAGCAATATATACTTCATTGTTTTACTTATTGTCTAAAACTCGAAATACAACTCTTGAGAAGTATGTTCAGTGAGAAGAAAATTCTATAGGTGGCATTTCTAATGTCAAACAAATAAATATACAAAAAACAAAAAGTAAAAAATGGGAATTTTAATAAAATGTTCAAATAAATTCAAATTCATATATACATATATCGGGTGTCCCAACTAGAACGCAATTTTTAAATTTGGCGCCATTCGCAGTGTCATTGTTTGACATTTGAACAATTGTTATTGTTTGCTAGTAGAAGGTACGAGGTTAGTAAAAATGTAGCGCTACACGAATGAACAACGCACTCTCATTGTAAAATTGTTTTACCGTTTTGAAAGTTTTGCGGCTACAGTTCGCAAATTGCGATCAATTTGGGGTCACATTTCCATCTTGATGGCTTCGTCAATAGGCAGAATTGTCGCATTTGGGGTGAGGAAAATCCTCGAGTGATTCACTAGAAGCAAATGCATCCTCAACGTGTCACTGTGTTGTGTGGTTTTTGGGTTGGAGGAATCATTGGACCTTTTTTATGAAAATGAGCCAGGTCAAGCGCAAACAGTCAATGGTGTTCGGTATCGTGAAATGATAACCAGTTTTTTCTTGCCTAGAATTGAAGAAATGAATGTGGAGGGCTTGTGGTTTCAACAAGATGGCGCCACATGTCATACAGCCAGAGAAACAATTCAATTGCTGCATCAGTCATTTCCCGGTCGTGTTATTTCGCAGAATTGACCGCCTAGATTGTGTGATTTAACACCTTTAGATTTTTTTCTTTGGGGTTTTTTGAAGTCGATGGTTTACGCGAATAAGCCGACGACGACTCAAGCCTTAAAAGAGGAAAAGGTCATTGAAAATTTCATTGAAAGATCGCGTGTGTGCCAGCAAAGCCGCGGCGGCCATCTGCACGATATATTGTTCCATACATAACCTCATTCTTTCTACTTTACGATATAATAAAGTTTCACGATTTTTTTTTTTTTAATATCTGTGTTTTATTTGAAATTTAAAAATTGCGTTCTAGTTGGGACACCCGATACATATGTATAAATATAATTGTAAATATATTTCATTAACAGGAAGAAAACTGAAGAGAAGACATTATTTGATTTGGTATCAATACATCGTATTTTTACAACTATCAAATGCTAATTAATTAAGATAAATTGAGTATGTGTTAACACTTATTTTAATTGCTCAATCAATACGAAATTGAAACAATTAAAAACATCTGTTTGAACAGGGTATTAATTCATTAATTACTATTTTTTTTCATTATGTATTTCTTTTATTTAACTGTATCTACAAGTCGTCAGTGCCTTCCGATTTAGGCACAGAAAATTAGTTCGTCCTATTTCTGCACCGCCAATTGTTAACTGTTACGTTGTATGTATCATTATATTAAATAATTTATAAAACATCGCACAACTCCATAAAATATATGTTTTCTGAAAGCTTATAAATAGAGGAGTCGATTTAGCCATATCCGTCTGTCTGCCCGTCTGACAGTGTGTCCGTCTGTCCGTTTGTCTGTGTGTTGGTTGAAATCAACTTTTAAAAGCAACTACATGTTTCTTAGACCAGTGGATGGTATCAATCTCTTGGAAATATCTGGGAATGAATCGCTATTGAAATTTAGCAAAATTGCGCTATGACTTTCTGCCATTGAATAATTTATAGGTACCTTTGTTCCTATTTGTAGATATAATATGCCTGTAGAGATAATCGTGAACAATTTTGGTTAAATCGGACATTAATAGGTAAATTTATAGGCAGAAAAAATTTCTTTTTTATATATATATATACATATATATATACATATTCCAAAAATCTACATAATTAGTTCCCTTAAAGCGATAATAATTTTGAAACACCATACAGATAGACTACTTATTGCGTAGGTACAATAATTGATGACATAAGACTACACAAATAAGGACGCTTAGGAGGTCATAGTAAACGGTGAGTGGTATAGAGACATGCCTATAATATTTTTTATGCCTAAATTGGTAGACATTTGTATTTTTGTCATATGGTTACATTAGGATGGTGGCACATGTTACACAGCTCGCGATTAAATCAATTTACTGAGGAAACAATTAGACGAAAGAATAATTTGAAAAAGTTAGCCTATTATCTGGCCACCTCATTTATGAGACTTTTGCTAGATAAGATCGAACACTTGGTAATGAATACTAGACGCGTTAGTTCCAAAGTTAAGCCTTATCTCTTCCCTCCTTCCACCACAGGTTTTTTTCTATATTGAGAAAGGATTCTATGCTGCCATCTGGTAGATATCGAAAACTCTCATCAACCATGCTGCTCTAATCGCTAACATCTTCTTCAGACTGAAGCCTCTTAAAGCATCCAGGCTTAATGTGTGTTTACCTGTGATTCTTTGTCTTTTATATACAGACTTGATTTCATTTTTAAACATTCTTATCGCTACCTAACTGGTGGCTAGGTAGGTAGGTAGGTAGGTAAGGCTGGTGCAAAGTTACCCTCACACTCGGAGACCATTACGGTCAATTGTGACGCCTTAATAGAGAGGAGAATAGAATAAGAATAGAAATATTTATGATAGAAGAGAAAGAGAAGCAGACAATTCCAGAGTCTCCGGCGGGAATCGAACCCGCAACCCCCAAACAACTGACTTGTCCTTTACTGACTGGTCCACAGGGGCACTCTTCGTTTGTCAATGCTAGACATTCGCAATAGATAATAAAAAATAATAAAAATACCAAACATATTTATAAATTTCGTCAAATAGTAGCAGCTAAATCTAAGCAAGAGTAACGAGCGCTTTGAAGTATTCGAAAATTCTGATGTCCATACAAGCGAACACGCTTTGTTATTGGAAAATCCAATTCTGGGAAGGCCATACAACAGGGGCCAAATTTCGGCATTCTATATCGATCAAAATTTTCAATCGAACGTGAAAGTTTTTTTACATTTTGTTTCTTTGATTCTAATAAGAATTTTTTTTCTTTTTCGATCGATATCGAATGCCGAAGTTTAGCCCTAGTTGTTTTTTTTTTTGTGAAAATTTATAACATTTTTATTAAATGGTCCGCCAAATAATTTTTTTTTTTGAAAATGCTATAAAAAAAGTGTAGCTTCGGCTGTGTGGCACGTAGCGTCGTCCAGGTGAAACCAAAAGTTGCCAATATCCTCCTCTTAAATTTTTGTGAACAAAAATTCGTTCAACATGACCCGATAACGATCGCCATTGACTACGGCCACTCGTGGCTCATTTTTAAAGAAAAATAGCCCAATTATGCCTCTGGACCAAAATCCGTACCAAACAGTGACTCGGTTTGGGTGTATTGGTTTTTTTTAATGTATGCGTGCGGGTTTTCTGTGCCCCAAATGCGACAATTTTGCTTGTTTACATACCCGCCAAGATCAAAATGAGCTTCATCTGAAAAGATGATTTTTTTTGGCAAAATCGGTCAAAGTAATGTCAAAATATTTCCCAGTGTTGTTCAAGCATATACACAACCATATTCGTTCAGCGGAAGGATAAAACTAATTATCTGTCAAATCAGACATGAGCTACACAGAAAAAAATATTCCTTAAATTTTTTTAATTAATTGACTTTTTGACTTGTTTTTAAATTCTAATTAAAATTTTGTTTAATATAATGAATTTTTTTAATTGATATAAAATGTTTAAAAAAACATAGAGATTTCTGTCAGTTGAAAAAATAAAAAATTTTATTTTAAATTACATTTTTTGAAAATTTGCTTCCGAAGTATAAATTTAATATAATATAATATATCCAAGGAACAGAATAATAAAAAATAGTGGACAATCTACAAGAGATAGTTCTGGTAGGTGCACACACATAATAAATATATCTTGTTTAAATATAATAAATAGTTTAATTCTAGATGTGTCCAAAGCCAATATATCTTGTATTCTGGTATATTGCTCAAGATTCCCATTTTAATAGGTAAGTCAGTAGTAGTCTACACTCTGATCAAGCTTTTTTACCGGTAAATATTCCATTATGTCTAGGTTATTGATGCTACCAATTATTTTTTTCAATTTTAACCAATCGAACGATGTAAACGTGGACGAAACTTCCCTATTACATGTTATATAGTGAACGTTAAAGTGACAGTTCTGTATAAACAATTTAAGTGTTCAATTATCTATTCCACAGATGACGGAGAATTGTTAAAATAAAAACGTGCAATTTGATTTCTCTTGTGGGGTTTTTAATGTCGTAGGTCTATGGAAATACGCTACAATCGACGAATGAATTTAAAACCGCACCGGCGCTTGACATGACATAGTATGTGTACTTGTGTAACCCTACATCTTATATTAAAAATATTAAAAAAATTAATTTTTTCTTTTTGGGTAATTTTATTAAAAATAGTTTTAATAAAATAAATTATTGATACAATAAATTCTTTATTTATATAAATCGAAAATTTCAATTATAGGCATGATTCAATTAATTAAAATCATTTTTAAAAATTATGAAAATTTTAATTAATTTTTTAATACTGTTTTAATTGATATTTTTCGTAATATTTTTTCAATTACAACTATTAATTTTGATTTAATTAATAGTATAATTTTGATGATTGGAGCAATATTAAACATTTTTTTAATTAATAGTATTAATTTCGTAATTGAAATTCATATTTGTTTTTTTCTGTGTAAGTGTTAACATTCACGAAATAAGCACTAGTTGAAAAAAAAAAGAAACGTTAGATGGCGAACCCTTTATATGCAGGCTATTGCAGCGTGATTATCTCTATTAAAAATTTCATGAGTTTTATTAAAAAAACAATAGTGAATATAATTATTCTGTCTACAACGTTGAAGATCTCGTTTAGGTTTGTCACTTCAGTGTAATCGTTAAATACAACGCCGGTTGTTGCAACTTTGCTTAAAAATCTATTTTACAATTATTATAGTTTAAGCCTATAGTGCACTTTCAAATCTTGTAAAAGTAACTGCTGCAATTGCCAATGCATGTACATGTCAGATTATGAACAAGTCCCATTGTGTTCAGGTGATTGAAAACAAGAGTTCAATTTATATTTAATGACATTTTTGTTGCATGATTGTCTCTTTGGCGTTTTTGTTAAATGTAAGTAAATAAGGAAGACGTGAGGGAGAGGAGCAGAACCTCGCCCAACAAAATTAATAAAAATCAATATTAATTGTAACTTTTGTTTTATGTTTTCAATTGTTGTGGTTGTTGCTGTCGATGTTGAATATTGAACTAGTTTACCTTTATAAATAACAATTGTAATAGTTTGTGTTGTTTTTCAATATCATAGCATTCTTGTTAACAATAATACAATAACAACACCTTTACAACAATAACATTAAGTTATATTTAATCGAAATGGCAACAGCACGAATAGCAGTGTGGTGAAATTTGATAGTGGTGTAAGTGGAGCATAGACAATAATAATGAAAACAATACGAAATCAATCACTATTGAGTCATTCATTCATTCATATTTGACGTCATATGATATTTGAAATTTATAAAAAAAAAAAGTAAAGGAAAGTATAAAGGAAAACACAAAAGCTTTTATTTGTATTTTGATTACAGTTGTCGTGACTTTGTGAAATATTTTTTTATATTTTACAAAATAAAGACAAAGAAAAAAAAAATTTTTTTTATGCTTTTGTTTCGCACACTCAATGTCAGGGAGACAAACAAATTAGAATTGTTAATGCCAAATAAGAAAAAAAAGGGGTTTATTTTGTATTTTTTAATTACATATCTGCCATAATTTCTTACAAACATAATATTTTTATTAATTCTCTTAAAAAAGTTTGTTAAAACTTTACGGTTTCTTTAACTTTTGGTATTCTAGCGTAATTCTGCGATTAGAAAGCGCTGATTGATAAAGGTTTTTTTTTTTTAATTAATAAATAAAACAGTTTTTTTATGAGAGTAAAGTAAAACAGCGCGTAAAATATTTTTTGCGCATTGCTCTGTAAAAATGATTTGGTTTTAAAAAATTAAAATCTTAGATAACAAAATGAGATCTTTATCACTTTTAATTAAAACTCTTAAAGAAAAAAAAACTTATTTTTTGCGAGGAAAAGTTTAATATAATATAATATATAATATAAAGATACTAAAGATACGGTATTTGATTATTCATTTTATTATTATTATTCTTTGAAATGCTATCCTTGCTGATATATATACTTAGTTCCTTGCTCAACATCATCGTACTGAACATTTCGCGTGATCCCAATTTTACCGAAACCATTTCCATGTGGAACGATTAAGTTAATGAGAGCTATTTGAAGGCAGATATATTCATTATAATACTTGTATAAAAAAGGTATATAGATTGGTAAAAATGTAAAATAAATACAACAACGGGTGAAGTACTCAGTTTGAACAAACAAAAAAGAAGAAATTAGATTTGTCGTAAGCAAATAACTTAAAGGTAAATATTTAAAATTTTTTTAAAGATTAATTTCATACCCTTCACTTGTAGTGCATAGGGTTTATATACTTAGCTTTGTCATTCTTCTACAACATTTCTAGGCTTCTTTTAAAAGCTAATGAAGGTAGTCATTTATGCAATCTTCGTCTCTCTGTCTGTTCGTGTGTTGGTTGAAATCAACTTTTAAAGACCCTCACATGTTATAAAAACCTGTATATGGTATTAATTAATTTTTTTTTAAATGCTCACGAATGAATCGCTATTGAAGTCCAGCATAATTAGCACAAAGCTTTCATAAGGTTTGATAAGTTTTTCCCATATTTTTACCGAAAAAGTTATATTTTTCATTCCTAAAAAGCTTTTTGTCGACTAAGAACTGAATGTTGTTTTTAAGAATTATTGGATGCTGCAAACAAATCTGTATTGACTTTTGCGATATACTGTTTTATTCAAAATTAACGATCTTATACTACACAGAAAAAATAATTATTAATTTCAATTACGAAATTAATACTATTAATTATAAAAATGTTTAATTTTGCTCCAATCATCAAAATGATACTTTTAATTAAATAAAAATTAATAGTTGTAATTGAAAAAATATTGCGAAAAATATCAATTAAAACAGTGTTAAAAAATTAATTAAAATTTTCCTAATTTTTAAAGATGATTTTAATTAATTGAATCATGCCTATAATTGAAATTTTCGATTTATATAAATGAAGAATTTATTGTATCAATAATTTATTTTATTAAAACAATTACCGAAAAAGAAAAAAATTATTTTTTTAGGGCCGTATTCATAAAAAATATTTTAAGTTTATTGACGGCTTATTTGACAAATTTCTCTACAACATCTGTCAAACAAGCCTTTAATAATCTTAAAATATTTTTTATGAATACGGCCCTTAATATTTTGTCATAACGTGTATTTTAATTACATTTCATTACTTATACACTAATAATTTAATATAAGATGTAGGGTTCCACAAGTATATATACTATGCCCAGTCAAACGCCGGATTTCTGAAAATAATTGGTAGCATCAATAACCTAGACAAAATGGAATATTTACCGGTAAAAAAGCTTGTTCAGAGTGTAGACTACTACTGACTTACCTATTAAAATGGGAATCTTGAGCAATATACCAGAATACAAGATATATTGGCTTTGGACACATCTAGAATTAAACTGAAACAATTTATTATATTTAAAACAAGATATATTTATTATGTGTGTGCACCTACCAGAACTATCTCTTGTAGATTGTCCACTATTTTTTATTATTCTGCTCCTTGGATAACAAACATTAAATTCATCCTTCGAAAGCAAATTTTCAAAAAATGTAATTTAAAATAAAATTTTTTATTTTTTCAACTGACAGATATCTCATTGTTTTTTGAAAATATTTTATATCAATTAAAAAAATTAAATAAATTAAATAAAATTTTTATAAGAATTTAAAAAAAAGCCAAAAAATCAATTAATTAAAAAAAATTTAAGGAATATTTTTTTCTGTGTACATTCAGTTAAAATAAATCCAAAAATCGTCAACAATATTTATTAAAGACGTGCCTATATTTTTATTTCAATTTGTCCAGTAGTTTAAAAGATATCGTTGGCAACTTGCATTAATTAAAATTAAGAAACATTTAAAAATTGCGGCTGTGCCCATAAAAAAAAAAAATTAATAAAAAATAAGAGCAAAAACTTATAATTATACTAATTGTTGATTTTCGAAAAAAAAATCCAAGTATAAGGACGACACTAGACAATAATTAAATAATTTAATTATATATTTAAAAATCACTTATTTGTAATATAGAGGGATAAAATAATTTATTTATGTATGAAGATATTTTTAATTAGTATGTATGCACATATGGTCAAGTTATGATGATCATTAGGTTAGGTTGGGTTGGGTTGAAAACGAAGGGCACTAAAAGCCCAAACGCACAACAGGTATACACTTATGCCCAATTGGCATATAGAGCGCTCCGTATGAATAGAATAGAAAATAAAGAGAATACAAGAGAAAGAGAAGCAGAACAGTCCAGATTCTCTGACGAGAATCGAACCCGCAACCCCCAAGCCCGCAGACTACCACACTACTGACTAGTTCACCGGAGCACCTGGTTTCTAGTGATGCCACCAAAATAATCGAAAGATGTTGAGTGAAATAAAATATGATAGGAACTTTTTTTTAAAGGCGTAGAAAAATGTTGACACACAGACTTATACAAATATTATTGAAAGATGTTAACATCTTTGCTAATTGATGTAGATGATAAAGTAGATGTTAAATCTGAACAAGTGTTAAAAAGCTTCAATGTTGTAAAATTATATTTTCAATGTTGTGTTAATAAATAGAACTACCTTCGGACCAGCTCACAGAGGGTAACTTGACCCGAAATCTTGGCCAAAGATGACTTTTTTCACAAGCAATAACATATCAAAGCCAGCAACTGCATATTTGATTTCTTTAAAAAACAAATATCAGCTTAATTGTGTAGTGTCAAAGTTGACATTAACTTGCAACGTGCTCAAGCAGCATAAACAAAATAATTTTGATAAACTATAAAGTTCTTTTATCAGTTTTTTAACAAAAAAAAAAAAAAGAAATTCGTGCATAATATGTTGAAGAAGGCGGATAGCAAGTTATTAAAAAAAACCAACAAAAAAAGTTTGATGGACGTTATTGCTTTTGTTAACAAAACGTGTAATTGTAACTTAACCTTAAATAAATGACGTTTTCCATAGATAAATACTTCGCATAAGCTTTTGAAAAAGTTGGCCGTGGATTGGAGTGTTTTTGATTCAATATGTTAAGAGAAGATTTCTGATTGATTTTTTTATTTATTTTTCATTTCGGTTTTTGATTGTTATGATTTTCTCTCAGACAGCCCCAGATTTGGCTTTGTTGAAGTAAAAGGTGCAAATTGATCGTTAAGGTGGTACAAGGCTCACGGAAATTTTTATTTTATTTATTTCAAATTTTGTCGACATGTCTTATACGCCAGTTTGTTAGACCCCTCGCATGTTTTCATCGTTCGGAATTTCCAAAAAAAATTTATCCATTCGTTGTCGAGATATTTAGTTTTTTATTTTTTTTTTATTTGGTGGCAACCCTAAAAATTTTTACTACTACAAAAATCAAAAGACCCAGCTGTGTGTGACTCTCAGACTCCAATTTCAGTCATATCGGTCCAAAATTTTGGCCTAAAAAGTAGTACAAATTACCTACTATGCTGCATTGTACTGTTTGTCTTTTTCTACCTGGATTATTACACTCTTCCACGCCACAGAAAAATTGAAATATAAGCAAAGTGTATTCATAAATTGCAGAGGTAAAACAAAAATACAGACATTTATGTTAACATCTAAAGTTTCATAAGAAAAATACATTTATTAGTTTTTATAAATCAAATAAATGAATAAAAAAAAAAAAAAAATTAAACGTATAACAAAAGGTATGTTAAAACTGAGCATTGTAATACAGAAAAACTTATAACGCTTATGTTTTGTACCCAGCAAAAACTTTAGTTATAACTTAAATTGTAATAAAAAATCATTAAACACTTTTGTATTGTATATTGTAAAATTATTCAAAATTATAATATTTTGGCAATACAAAATTAAGGACACCTTATGAAGAAGCCAATTGTCTAATTTTTGCATTACAAATTAACTATTAAATAATAACTCGTACCTAAGGTACTTTGTAACTAATTATTTTAATGAGTTTTTTTTAAAAGTTTTTCTGAACTTTGCACACATATTGAGCTGTCATGACTAAACACGCCTATAAAAAAATTATAGTTTTTAGCTTCTTGCAATTCATATTCAATTAAAATTTAGAATGCATTTTTATTTATTAAGGGCCGTAGCAACGCGCACCGGGCTTTACTATTTTAAGTATAAAAAATAATTTCAGAAAAAAGTTAAATTAAATACTTCTGATATCACTTAAGGAGCTAATACACGGCATGTTTTTTACATCTGACTTGTCAAATTCTCCACTGCTAATACCAACCTGCCGTGTGTTACCTTCAAAACATTACATCTGTAAAATAACCTGTGTTGAGACATCTGACAAAATTTTAATTAGAACTCGCTCTATTTTCTTCTGTCAAAACATGTGACATCAGCCATTGGCAGAAATCTTTGCTGCTGCAAAGCAGTCAGCGTAAAAGTACAATTTTGACAGACATTTAGATATACATAAGTCTAGCAAATTTTAAAGTCCGATGTAAAAAACATGCCGTGTATTATAGCCTTTATTATTAAGAATTTTAAAAGGAAAATTCTAATCGATGTTTTCAGCTTGTTAAAAGACAAATTTAAGACTTTATTTGCGTATTGTATTTAAATAATTTTTAATACATCTAGTCAAATTGTAAGTTGAACTCTTGATTAACTTGCACTACTTTTATACTTTCTTACTGTAAGTAAATTGTTTGCTGGGTGGCTAAAAATTTATAAATCTTCCCTGGTATCGGTAATGCTTTTTCTTTAGCAATTACATTGTTCAATACACTTTCATTTAACAAAAGCTACACAAATGTTAGCGCGGCTACTTAAAATTGTTTTTTTTTTCACGTTTTTTATAATTATTTTCAGTTTTTGTGTTTTACGTTTCAGTTTCAGTTTCTGTGTTTTTTTTTAATTTCTCTTCAGTTTTCCATTAAAAAGTTACAGAATTCAATTTTCATTTATTTCATTACTTTACTTTTACCGCTTACACTTTAAATACCTCATCTTGATACTTAAATATACTTTTTGCAAAATGAAAAAAAGCCCTCCACATTTTCATATCCACGTCTTGTTGAAAGTTGCGTGTGGATTTAAATTAAATTTTGTAATTAATTACAGAGTGTATTTAATGCTATTAGTTGTGTAAGAAAGCGAATAACAATATAGTTAAAAGTTAAAATAAAGGAAGACAAAAAAGGAATTTAAAGAAAATAACAAATTAAAATAAGTTGAGTTTGGTAAACTGTAAAGGCAGCCGAGAGAGTGATAGCAGTTAAAATACAATTAAGGGAAATTTGTATTTCTAAGAAATGAACAGAACAGGAGCAAGATAAGAAAATCGTTTTTATTTATTTATTGTTTGCTTAACAAAATAAATGAGTTAAAGTAATAAGTGCGTAGTAGATAATATGCTTAGAATTAAATAGCTGATAGTTGTAGTTGTTGAGGAATTTCCTGCAGGAAATTTGTTTGAATTATTTCGATCTTAAGAAAACTCATGACATTGGAAAAGGAATATGTACTAAACTTGTCAAAATAGGCTAATGAGTTGACATCCTGTTGCGTGTGCACTCGATTAACAATGGAAAGACAAAGCAACCCTTTTACTTCAAACTAGGTCCGTTGTCCTTCTCGAAGGAACTGTTTATATGTCTAATCACAATATGTATTACTCTAGGGGGGATAATAAATTTTGGACTTTCAATTGGTTAGACTATGTTAAATAAATCCTCTCATAAACCGATAATACTCCAAGGCCAGTAAATTAAATCACTAAATTAAAGCACTTTTACATTTTTTAATTAATTCTTGATAATTGATTCCTTTTAAAATAAAAACTATTGTTGGAATTCTGTGCTATGAAATTAAAGAATAAAATCATTTTCATTTATTTAACTCAATTACAAGTTAAAATAAGTTTTTATTCCAAATGATATTTATGGTATGATATGACTTCCTTTTAAGTTATACAAAATATTTAAAATTGATCTGAACGTAGTTTTGCATTCCGCTATTGCATTGATGTAATTTTCTCAATTTTAGCTTATGTGAACTTAAGCGGTTTGTCTTCTTCCTTTTTTGATATCTTATATCTGTGATTTTCGTGGGCAACCGGGTGTGAAAATTTTTGTCGATTTTGAGTTATTGATGCCATATTGCTGAATTTTAAATGTGCCTTACAGGGTTATAGAAATTTTGTATATTAAATGAACTAATTACAATTTTTTAAACATAATAGAATGAGATTTTTTTTTTAAATGCTTTTAGCACTAACGATGCATGTGGATAATTATCTATTTCTGATTGTATATTCAAATGACTTTTTACTGGTTTTTCAATACACTATTCCCTACAATTATAGTAAATTATGAGGAAAATTTAATTCGATAAAGCTTTTGCGCTTGTTTTCAACTACATAAACATTCATATGCACTCAGAAAACAGATTCGTTATGACAACCGAATTTGTTGCCAATCGTATTCCTTCGGTTCAATTTTCTCAATTTATTTATAACAACTGAAAATTGCGTTACTTAGCATTGGTATTTTGAATATTTAGAAAACAAACTATATTAAGTTTCAAATAAATGATTGAAGCAACCGAAATTAAATATAAAATTGTGTTTCTCAAACAAATAATTTATTCGCTTTAGTAATAAAAATTGTTTATTTAAAAAATATATATTTTTTTTACCAAAAACTTATTTTTTAATCTTTATTTGAATTATACATTGCACAAGAATTAAATACACATATATCTAAATAGATAGAACTAAATCTAGTAATTAAAATATTTATGGCTTTACAAAGGAGTAAATTATTTTTTTAAGCTAAATAATAAAAAATATAAATATTGCACTACAAAAACTAGGCCAAGTATTAGATTCTCTTATGACAGGAAATAGTAATATTTCTAGCTTTTATTAAAATATTAAACCAATTTATATTGTCAGCCTTTAAATAATATTCTGTTTGAAATCAATTGTCTTATATAAAAACCAGAAACAATATCTGTCCAAAATTATAAGATAATTTTTTATAGTAACAATAATTATTTCAGCTTTAGTCCTTTTTTATAAAAACTGTTCTCATTTTATTATTTATTTAATGTGAGATAAATAATAGAATTTAAAACAATATTTTTATTATAATAAAGACATTTAATTATAAATAATTATTGTTAATATTTAAAGAAAAAAAATAATTAATATAATAAAATGTTTTTGTTTTACTTTGAAAAGATTCCTAAAAATGTGTTAGTTTTTGTAAAATTTTCAATAACTTTTTACTACCAGAATAAATATTGCAATTACATTTGCAATATTTATTTTTTTAGGGGCTTGAGGTCAACTATCGAAATTTGATATTTCAATAAAACTCGTAAATGCCTTATTAAATACTAGCAAGTAAAATAACAAGTAACAGTGCTATATTCGGCCGTGCCGAGTCTTATATACCCTTCACAACGTGTAGTCATGCAATAGCAGTAGTTTGTATCACCATTTATCTCATATGAAATACGTACATACATACATACATACATACTGTAAAATTAAAAATTTACGTATGTATATAAAAAAAAAAAAATTAAGAAAAATTGAAAAAAATATATATAAATAATAAATATAAAACAAAAAAAAATATAAATCAAAAAAAAAATAATAATAATAAAAATATAACTAATATATTAAATAAAAAATAAGAAAAATTAAAGAAAATTTAAAAAGTAAAAAAAAAAAAATTAAAAAAAATTAATTAAAATATAAATAATAAATATAAAACAAAAAAAAAAATTAAAAAAAAAATAAATGAAAAAAAAATTAAAAAAAAAATTAATAAAAAAAAATAAAAAAAATTAAAAATTTTGTTTGGCTCAGCTGGGATTCGATGCCACGTTTACTCTAAACAGTATACACGTTTATATGTATGTATGTTGTTGTTGTAATGTTGTTTTTGTTGTGTGCTCATATCTTAGTTGTTTATGTACCGATGTTTCTGATTTTCAATACCGATGTACTCCACAATATTTCTGATATTTTACTATTTCACCCGGGTTCAGGCGATAACGGAGGGCTTCAAAAAGTTGATTTCAACATACACACGGACAGACTGTAAGAGCTTAATTAATTCCCTTATTCATAAGCTTTCAGAAAATATATACTTTATGGGGTCGGAAATGAAAATTGTAGAAATTTCACATGGAATGACAAACCTATATATACCCCTTTTCACTGTGTGAAGGGTATAATAAAAAACTACATGCAAAGATACAAAATTACCGATTTTACCCGTTTTCAGCCCTTTTCCCCCCTAAATTCTAAAATTTCGAATAAGTACAAAATTTCATTAAAGATTGTTTTAAGGAGGGTAAAACTACGTTTTCACTTTTGCTATCCCTCTCAAAGATAAATGCTGTTCAAAAAAGTACCAAAATATACACGTTTTATTCCCTCAAAACTCAAAATTTCCAAAAAGTACCAGACACCTATCCAATTATTTTTAACAGGCTATTTGATCCTTTCTGGATTTTTGTGATATCTTTTTTAAGCCCGAAGATACTGTGTTACCGATTCTACCCTTTTTTACCCATAAATCGATCGACGGATGTTGTGCAAACATAAACCGTCTACACCACCATAGGAACAAACCCTAAAAATTTTATCGAATTCGGTTAGACCGTTCGTGAGCAATAAAGTCACAACGCACTTGCAACAATTTTTTTGTATATATTATATTATAGATTTATTTGTAAGTTATATTTTTTTACTATATTTCAAGCCCTCAAAATCTATAGAAAATAAAATTATGGGTTGTATGTTTAAAAGTGAATAAATTTTTAATCACTACCTAAAAGTTTATAATGTATTAATTAAAAAAAGCATTGGGATCTTGCTAGAGATTCATTCATACACACAAATTTATTGATTATTATTATTAATATTACTATTATTATTATTATTTTTATTTTGTTCTTTCACTCGTCTTTATGTGATATTTATTGATTTTTATGTCTCTGTTTTGTTTCATTGCACCCCCCACCACCCCTTCTTAAACCCTTTTATAAAATATATTCCTTAATATTGCCTACATTCATATACTAAGTCAATTTAATCTCATTTAAAAGGATTATGAGTAGTAGTAGTAGGATTTAAATAGAGTTGAAAACACGAAAGCAATATATATAATTAATAATAAAATCTTCCTCTAGGCGTATGAGTGTTGTGTAAACACAGCAATTATTAAAGATATTCATCATACGCTGCGGTAGCAATAAATGTGTAACAAGAAATATGCTTGTGGATTAAACATAATAATAATGGACTTTCAATCTGACAAGGGATAGTAAACCACTTATAGTTTCAAGAAGAATTAAAATAATTAAAATTTTTAAACAAAAATAGTTACAAATAACACTGTGTGATATAAAAAAAAGTTGCTTAAAACACTCTACTATCTAAGTATATCAGTAATAATTAATAGTTCGAGTACATAAATATTTAAATATTTCCTAAACTTAACTAAATCTAGTTATTCTTAATTCTTTTTTCTTTTTCGCTTCTAGGTAGTGACAACATTTCAACACCCATTATTGAGTTACCGCCATGAATGAAACAGAGTGTGATAATTTAATCAAGTCGGTTAAATGGACGGAACCCTCAAGTTTGATCTCACTAGCGATACTCGAATTTATCAACGTCTTAGTTATAGGAGGAAATCTTTTAGTTATTGCCGCTGTCTTCTGCTCAAACAAACTACGCAGTGTTACAAACTTTTTTATTGTTAACTTAGCTGTCGCTGACTTATTAGTCGGCTTAGCCGTTCTACCGTTTTCTGCAACATGGGAAGTTTTTAAGGTGAGTGAAAGTTTCTAAACTATAAAAGGGAACATTTTTGAAAAAAAAAACCACTTCAATTAGTATATTTTAGATACATTTTTTCAAAACTCTCCAATACTAAGAATATTTAGGTATATTTTTATGAGTTTGGTGATTGTTTGATTGACTAATTACTAAAAAGCAATTTACGATTTGACTGTTATTTCACAATGTGATTCCGACACAGATTTAATAGACAGAAGCTAAACATAAATATAGCATAAAAACATAAATACGGCAACACTGAAACTACCAATAAAAGTCTACCTATAGAAGTTATACACCGAATTGAATATTTAAAAAATTAGACGACTTGTTTGCCGATTCTATGGAAAGCAAAAGGTGTCACAAATTCGGAATTTGGTCACATTACAACTAAATGAACCAGCAAGTAGGATAAATCGCTAATGTTGAGCAGATAAAGTAATAATTGGCATATTAAAAAGGATTGAAATAAAAAGCCTGAATTTATGTTCTTAACACAAATACAGGCAGGCAGAGAAAGATGTCCTGCGTTAATAATATTTCTGCAGCTCAACTTCAAGCATTGAAAGGTGACACAGGCGTTCATTTAAAAATAGTCTGTAAAATACGTGTTGATATTGCCATCATTTGCGATATCATATAGACTGATTAGTTCTGTTTGCAAAATAAATCGAATATAAAAAATACTGTATAAGTATACGAATTACCTACCAAACCAGCTGTAATGGCTTTTGGAAGCATTAAAGTGCAACAATAGACCAAAACTGACAACCCCAAATGCAATGCAGATGATTTTTATGTATTTGTATGCTGTCCAATGAGAAATCAATTATAAAAAAACACGGTGATGAATTTTGCTTGAAGAATTCTCAGAGCACTTCTAGTGCTAGTTGGTAGCAAAAATAAATTCGCATTCACGAATTGGAGGCTATGCACAGCGTAAGACCTTACTTTTATGTGTGCCTAGTTGGCATGGGAATTCAAATATTTAGTCTATTAAAAACATACTCATAGTGGTCATAAGGCTTTACTTTTGGAATTATTAAAAGAACCAAACACACAGAAAAAAATTACGTAAAAAGCTTTTATATAAAATACCTGGTTATAAGAACCTCACAAAATGAAAAGAATTCAGAGAAAAAACCTTAATAGGCATATAGAACCTAGAAAATCAAAACTCAAAATACTGGCAAATATTGAAACAGGTAACTTAAGAACGAAGTGCTTAAGAGCTTAAAGAAAAGCTAAGCATTTAAAAAAAACAACAAGTTTCCATGAAAAAAGAACAAAACTAGATTTTCAAAACAGATTTCGACGAAGCAAAAGATACTGTTTGAAATTGATACTATTAAAGGCCATGACTGGCTATCAGATTTAGTCGTTCGATATGTCAAAAATTCAGTTCAGAAAGTGTGATAGTGGGGACAAAAAATTCATATGTGCGACAGATTTTTTGACAAGTGTGTGTCCCATTTGATAATCTTTTGGAAATTTTCATAAAATAGTAGTTTCTGTGCGATCAGAGTTGCTTTTTTGTTTTGCATCTTTTTTGTATGACAGTGTGGCATCCAATCTCACATTTTGTTGCAATTTTCTCATGTAGGACAGAACATATTTGACATAATCGCGCGACTTTGTAGGATAGTCAGTCATGGCCTTAAAAGCTGATTTAGACTATACACCTGGTCCAGGAAGTATTCTAAAAATCGTACTTAATTTAGCTATTAGTTTAGTTTCGCGGATTTTTTTAAATTTGTTTATGGAGTATTTACGAAAAAATATTTCCAGGCCCATGAAAGGAAGAGGCATCAGAAAACCTCTTGGCAATCCGTCTACATATGGACTGTTTTATTTATTAATTACAACAGACTAAGCATTGCAGAAATTATATAAAATAGTTTGGTATCAAATATTGAAACGGAAGAAATTTTCTCAAATAGATAACAAGGGTTTCGCAAATCAAAATACACCACTGCTGCTATTCAAATAGTAAGAGAGATGGCGTAAATGGCATTAGATTACAATAGACTAAAAAGAAACTACTATGCAGTAATTACTTTAAATGTAAAAAATGCTTTTGATTTCGATAGATAAAGCCTAACAATCTAAATTTAGAATATCGCCGAATTAAGCAAGGATTATCAGGAGTTACTTTTCTAATAACAATTTTATCCCATTTAAAGACCATGGAAGAAAAATATACAACATCTCGGTGAATATTCCTCAAGAGTTGGTGGTAGAAGCACTCTTGTGCAATCTAATGTAAAACGATATCCTTACAGTAGACTTAAAAAATATCAAAACTGTAAACGGACTTGTAAATAATTGTGGTTTAGTAACAACTACAACTTTGTCGAGGAAATGTAGCTCCTTGCTAACAATTTGCTTTATACTTTTATTTTATGGATAAAAAAGCTGGACTTAATTAAGGGAAATAAAAGACGGAAATAGTTTTTATTTCCAGCCACTGGAAACTAGAACGCGTTAAAATAAATATTAGAAGGAACGTATTTATATTCAAATCAAACGCTAAATATTGGGTATCATTAAAGAGGCAAGATTTTGATGCTATTTAGAGGGGCGCATTTTGACGCTATCTGCCAAAAAGAATCATATGCAAGCGCTGAAATTGAAAGAATAATGCCAATCATTGCAGGTACCAGGAAACTTAAGATACTTTATATTGTAAGCCTGACGATGCTGTGTGCTGCACCTATGAGGTCTGAAGCTTTTAAAAGAAAACTGCAGTAAGAAAATCCCTATTAGCATAAAGACTGTTTGATTTGCAAGTATGCAGCATGGTTACTAATAAAGCAGTTTTCGTTATCACGGAATGAATCTGATAGACATCCCAGATAATTAAGTCAAATTTCTTTACAATAGTAAGAGATGAGAGGAATTAGATACAAGCGCCGTACGTAAACTAAAGAGGTAAATATGTATCAGCAGGATTATGGCAGTTCCTATTTTAAAAAACCTTAAAATCTTATACTACATTATGAAGTACAGGTAAAGAAAAAAAACGTCGTAATAAATTGCAGCCTTAAGTAATTTGTATCTTGCCACAGTGGTTTTAAAAGTTGTTCATATAAGCTTTTACTGGACCAATCTTAATATGTATCCCTCTGGTGTCCAAACACAACATAAGACCCTAAACACGTTTACTGCTCACAGTTTTATAAACCTCGTCTGTAGGACATCAAATGAGCGCAGATAATATAATCGTCACTCCGCTCAATAGACAGGAGCATTGGGAAACCTAAGGATGTCAAACAAGTCAATATCGAAGTAATGAAGAAGAAGCAGCCACAAAAAAATTCAGCAAACGAAAATGCTGGCTAAGCCTTTTATACTCTGTGATGCAAAAAGTTCCGCAGGGCGCATGGGTTAAAAAGAAGATGATTTCAGGCGCTAAGAATTCGATATAACCTGATAACCCTATTGTGGTAGGGGATTTACAGCAAAAAAAAAATACTTATATAAGCCATATACGAGTATATATTATTACGCACATTATGAAAACTTACATTAATTTCTCATTGGTTAATTTTTTTCTATTTTTAGGTTTGGATATTCGGTGATGTTTGGTGTCGTATTTGGTTAGCCGTTGATGTCTGGATGTGTACCGCATCAATTTTAAACTTATGTGCCATTTCGTTGGACCGATATGTGGCTGTCACACGGCCGGTAACTTATCCCAGCATTATGTCTACCAAAAGAGCAAAATCTTTGATAGCTGGCATCTGGGTTCTATCATTTGTCATCTGCTTTCCACCGCTTGTCGGTTGGAAAGATCAAAAGGTCAGTGAGAACCCTTTATTATTCTTTATCGAAATATGTACAAAAGCATAAGTAGCGCAACAGAAAAGTTCTTTAAAAAAAGTATTATTTCCCATCATTATGACGTACTTTTATAATTTGTAAGGCTTCTGTCCCAAAAACAAAGGAAGCCTTTGTTGTACAAAGGATTCAACATTTAACATTGTTGTTGTGTTATGACACTACTTAGCATCGGTTTGACTATTTGTTTGTTCCCTTACGTTTTGGCACTCGTTGTAGGCTGTAATTACAACAAACATTTAATCAAAAACAACTAAAAAAGGGAGAAAAAAAACTAAATTAAATCTTTTATTTTATTAATTTATTTTTTCTTTTTTTTGTATTTCGTTGCAATAAAACTGGCAACATATGTTTTGCTACCATCTAAATATATGCCTTTATTTCTTTTTTTTAATGTCCTTAATTGTTGTTGTTGTTTTTATAAGTTTTGTTAAATAGATAGACCAAATGTTTGTACACATGTTGTTTAGTAAAGAATGCATATAAATCCAAAAGTAGGTTATCAAGCCAAAAAAGAATTACAAAAAAAAAACAATGCGGAAGTGTAAACAAGGACATTACCCTAGACATGTAAGAAGAAAATACAAAATGTTTGGCAAGTTTTTATTATATAAGAGGGTGGTATGGCATTTAAATTATTAACTATTTTAGGCAAACTTTTAAAATTCTTTTTTTTTTAAATTGAAAGCAATTCAAGTAATTTAAAAGAAAATCAAATTTGTTTTTTTTTATAAAAAAAGTACGATACAGTAGCGAAAAAGTAGTGTATAAAAATACACATAAATTGATGGCTTCACTGATAAGAGTTTAACCGACTTATCGAACAACCCCCTGTTAACATACCATCAAACCATAAATTGTCCAAAACAAAGACCGTTTGAAGTTATATGACTACAAAAAAAAAAGTTCTTACTTCTTTTATAAATATAATTTTGTTGCGGGCAAAAGATAATTTGAAAAAACACTCCACCCCTTAAATGCCTAAGAATATATGAGAAAACATGCCTGACATAAATTGGTAAAGTTTTATGAGTTTTAAAGTAGGCTTGTAGCTAATAATTCTATTACTTAGTTGACCTTCTTTTTTAGCTTGAATTTAAAAGAAAAAGTTTGTTGAAATTTAGTAGAAAAGGAAACCTAAATATCAAGAGTAATGTTGGTAATAAAATAAAATAAATGGAAAATTAAGTTCACATGTTCACACAATGACGAAATAAATTAAGTTGCACCAAAATCAAATCTTAAATTAAATATTATTTTCATCAAAATAATAAACACATGTTGTGAAAAGTCAAAAAGAAAAACTGATGAAATATTTATGTCCAACCGATGGCAGCTTAAAAAGGAAATACGTATTCAGCTGTCTGTTATAACATCAGCAAAAGACTTTCTATAGAAAATTTTGTATTGGTGAACACTTTTTCTATAGAAAATTTGTTGTTGGTGAACACTTTTTCTATAGAAAATTTGTTGTTGGTGAACACTTTTTCTATAGAATATTTTATGTTGGTGAACACTTTTTCTGTAGAAAACTTTGTGTTGGTGAATACTTTTTCTTTTGAAAATTTTGCATTGGTGAACGATTTTTATACAGAAGATTTCGTGTTGGTGAACACTTTTCTATAGAAATTTTTGTGTTGGTGAACGCTTTTTCCTAAAAAATATTGTGTTGGTGAACATTTTTTTAATAGAAAATTTTGTGTTGGTGAACACTTTTTCTATAGAAAATTTTGTTTTAGTGAACACTATTTGTATAGAAAACCCTGTGTTGGTGAATACTTTTTCTATAGAAAATTTTGCGTTGCTGAACGCTTTTTATACAGAGAAATTTTTGTTGGTGAAGACTTTTCTATAGCAATTTTTGTGTTGGCGAACACTTTTTCTTAGAAAATTTTGTATTGGTGAACATTTTTTCTATAAAAAATTTCGTGTTGGTGAAAATTTTTTCCATAACAAATTTTGTGTTGGTGAACAATTTTTCTACAAAAAATTTTGTGTTGGTGTAAACATTATCTATAGATAACTTTGCGTTAGAGAAAATTTTTCCCATAAAAAATTTTGTGTTGGTGAACATTTTTTCTATAGAAAATTTTTTTTTGGGTGAAAATTTTTTCCATAAAAAATTTTGCGTTAGTGAATATTTATTCTACAGTTTTGTGTCGGAGAAAATTTTTTCTAAAGAAAATTTTGGGTTTGAGAGAATTTATTCCACAGAAAATTTTGCGTTACTGAACATATTTTCTATAGAAAGTCTTGTGTCGGTGAAAATTTTTTCTAAAGAAAATTTTGTGTTGTTAATATTATAAGGAGCCACACTAAAAATTCTCATTTCGTTTTATACACTTAATGTTTTTGACATCGGCAGTAAACCAATTAATGAGTTAATAAATTATTAATTATTATTGCATTTATAAATTATTACTGATTTTTTTAAATTAAATTAACGTTAGGTTCAAAAGGAGGGGCAATAAAAGCCCAAACCCATGACAGGTATACACTTGTGCCCAGTTGGCATGTTGTGCGCTCATAATTTTTGAAAATAAGTATTGTTTTTTGCCTGCTAAAATTTCTATCATGGAGAACTTGTGATAAGTAAAATGTTGCTTCTGTAAAATATGTATCGCTACTTAATTTTATTCAAGTAAAAAATAAAAATTTTGCATTCTATTTAATTTTAGCTTATTATGTCCAACCATTATCTTGTCAATGCTGTCATAAGTAACTTTAAAATAAAAGCTTTATGACTAAAAAAATAAAATATGAAAAAAACTATGAAACCCATAAGAACTGAGTCAATTTAAATAAATACTATTCTTTTATTTGTTTTTCTAAATCACTGAATCTGCTTTTATGCAATTTTAATATACTAACGTACGTATGCATATAAATATTTACAGGCAGCAGTTCAACCAACGTATACAAGGGGAAATTATACGCTTTATTATGCCACAACAACAACAACAACAACAAATACAGTATCAACGGAACCATTAAAAACAACAACAACATTATCACCATCAGTTACAATAACATCAGCGATGGGTGAAGCAGCAGCAAAACCCTCATTATTAAAACACAAAGGAAATAGAAAAAAATTATTTTCCGCAACCGCAACAAATGCCCCTTATACAATACCACCATCATCTCCGGTATCGCTAGTCAAGGATTTAAGGTACAAAAGAAGATCATCATCTTCATTGTATTCAGCGTCATCGTTGTATAATTCATTTAATCCACATGATCCCTATTATGCGCATTTACAAAATCGCAATACGGGCGATAAAAATGTAAATAATCAGCTTGTTGTTGCTGATGATACCGATAATGATTTAGTCGTAGATGTTAATAATTCCACAGCTTACATCAACAGCAACAATTACAGTAATGGCAGCGATGAGTATATGGATGGTGATGAAATTGATAATGACTACACTTTGATAGCAAGTGAAAATTCTAAAGGTGGTAGCAGCAGTAGTAGTATACATCATAATAATGATCCCAATTCGGCCATGTATTATGACACTGACGACACAGGTCAGGTGGCAGTAGATGGCGGAACCTCAACAACATATAGCTCGTCATCATTTTCTTCGTACACAACACCATCACCGTGTCCCTGGAAGTGTGAGCTAACAAACGATCGTGGCTATGTTTTATACTCTGCCCTGGGATCATTTTACATACCAATGTTTGTCATGCTGTTCTTTTATTGGCGCATCTATCGTGCAGCTGTACGAACAACACGTGCCATTAATCAGGGTTTCAAGACCACCAAGGGTAAGTGAAAGATAATAAAATCCTATAACACAAAATCAAAAAATGCTGCACAGTGGGTTGGGCGTAACAGAGAGATTTGGTTTTTTGTAATATAAAATTTGTGTTTAGGAATTAATATTTTTAGGAGAATTTGATTACCTCAAAAGGGAAAAATTTAAATTTGATTGGAATTTATAAAAAGGCTGTACAGAGAAAAGAAACCTTTGAACTAAAACTTTTGGATTTTTAACTTCTTAAAAAGGTTTTTTAATTTTTTTATTTCTTTTTTTTGTTTTTTGAAAAGTTCAGTTTTAAGATATTCACTTAGACATGTCTATGTCTAGTCTATGTCTAGTCTATGTCTAGTCTATGTCTAGTCTATGTCTAGTCTATGTCTAGTCTATGTCTAGTCTATGTCTAGTCTATGTCTAGTCTATGTCTAGTCTATGTCTAGTCTATGTCTAGTCTATGTCTAGTCTATGTCTAGTCTATATCTAGTCTATGTCTAGTCTATGTCTAGTCTATGTCTAGTCTATGTCTAGTCTATGTCTAGTCTATGTCTAGTCTATGTCTAGTCTATGTCTAGTCTATGTCTAGTCTATGTCTAGTCTATGTCTAGTCTATGTCTAGTCTATGTCTAGTCTATGTCTAGTCTATGTCTAGTCTATGTCTAGTCTATGTCTAGTCTATGTCTAGTCTATGTCTAGTCTATGTCTAGTCTATGTCTAGTCTATGTCTAGTCTATGTCTAGTCTATGTCTAGTCTATGTCTAGTCTATGTCTAGTCTATGTCTAGTCTATGTCTAGTCTATGTCTAGTCTATGTCTAGTCTATGTCTAGTCTATGTCTAGTCTATGTCTAGTCTTTATCTAGTCTATGTCTAGTCTAGTATAGATATAGTAAAGTCTAGTATTTTAAAGTAATTTTTTTTAATTTAACGAACTCACAAACATTAACCTCTTTACGGGTTTTACTAACTCACTGTGCACTGTGTTCTTCAATGAAATACAATACATTCAATCTTGTCTATAATTTAACTCTTACACATACTCACCTGTATAAATATTTTCTTTGTATTTAAATAAACCAAATAGTAGTTTTATTAGTAGAACACTTTTTTTAATACATAATTTGAATTTTCTTTGTCCTTTAGATTGTAATATTGTTTTCATTAATCTTACCAAATTTCTGTATTAAAACGAAAAACATAACGAAGGCAAAATCAAATTTAAATCCCATTTTCGACACCGACCCACATCTATCAAAAACACAATAATTGATTGAATGAAATACACTTGGCTTTTTATCTCCATCATTCAATATCACATGTAAATTTATTTAACAATTTTTCTTACATTGAATAAAAATGTTTTTTTCTTTTAAAGAAATACGGGCAACATGTTCATTTCCTCATACAATGAGAAGATAAAAAGCGACATACAAACTAACATAAACTCATTTGTTGCTCCTGTTATTGGATACACACGTTTCTTAGTTACATTTATTCTCTCATTTGTAAAAATAAAATGTGAATAATACAAACGTATTTATATACACATGTACACCCAAACATACACACATATTAAACCTATTTCCCTTGCATATTTTTTCTTACAGACATTACTTTATATACATCCACACATGATCAAAATTGTACATGTTGCGAATATAAAATGTAGAAAATGAAATTAACAAAATGTTAAGTGTCAGATCGAATTTAAACATAAAACATTTTATTTATTTAATAGAGAACAGCAAGAAATGAATTAAACATATGTATGTCTTAATCATGGTGGGTCGATCTAATGTCTTTGAATGTGTAGAATTTTTTATTGTAAGAGCTTTTCTTCGTATTTTCTTAAGGAAACTTAAATCTAAAATAAATTAAAATAACGAAACTTGACGTAGTGTGGGTAAGTATGACATACAAGTGAATATTTGGAAAAATTTTCAAATGGAAAATTAAGTAAATTGAATTAAAGTATGTTATGCGAGTAAAGTAATGCGTATCAATCAATAAAGTGAAGTTATGTTTCTTCAACTCTATCAGGTATTCAGTTATTTTATAGAAGTTTTAAAAATGCCATAAAGTTAATAAAAAACCGTGGCAATATGTAATAATAAATAAAATGTTATAGTAAATAGAAAAATTATACAGTTAATGAAAAATTATGACATTTATGAAAAATTATGTTGCTAATTAACAATATTGAATGCAAAAACCATGGTCTTGTTTTGAGTTGTAGTTAGGGATTTTATACATAAAATTTCAACCTAAAATCTCTTGTTTAATCAAAAACTTTACTGGCTATACCAAAAGATTTGAATTAAAGTACTTTTTCAGACTCTTTTGTGTTTTTAACAAAATGAAATCAACTTCGTAGTTGACATTAATTTTTCAACGAAAAACAAAAAAACTCGGTGAAACTATTAAAAAAATAATCTTTTTTAACCGTCATAAAATATTGCTCATTTGAGATGTTTTATTAATCCCATCGGAAAGTAGAATATATTTTAGAAGATTTATTTTTCTACCCGATAATAAAACTCATTATATGTAAATTGAAAACGATAATTTCTCCACATGCCCTTAAGGAGTGGCAAATCTGCTTTTGAGTTTTTGAAGATAAAGAAATTATCCGCTATTTATATATATTTTTTTGTGTTTTAGAAACCTAAGTTAGCGTGAAAGAAACATTCTCCGCTCTTAAATGGATTTTAAGTGTCTTACGTTAAAATCTTTGCGCAGAAAGTTTGAAAAAGAATTATATACATTTAAAAAAACACAAAATTTACTCCACAAAAAAAAAACTTCTTTTTCTGAGGGAAATAATAAAAGTCTCTAAATGAGTGTCATTTTGTGGCGGCTTATTAAAAATCTCTTTCTCTAATATATATTTTTTTAAGTCACAAAATAACTTTTATAAGAAAATTATTTTGTTATCCTTTATAATTGCTACGTTTAAACGTAATTATGGGAAGTTTTCTTATTGTTCTACTGCCTGTCTGTCTTTGTAGACAATTTGAAAAAAGCGAGTCAAAATTTGTACAAAAAAATGTTGAAATAAATGTTATTTATGAAAAAGAGGAGGCCTAGAATTATTCAAAATGGGAAAACGTGATCAAGAACAATTTTTTGCTGTCTGTGAGGCAGCAACCATACTACCATATCTGGAGAAATTTAAGGAATTCTTTTCTATCTGCCATTTTCAAAAAAGCCGAGAAAATCTGTACGCAATTTGTTGTTTTAGGTAGGTAGGTAGGTAGGTAGGTAGTAAGGCTGGTGTAAATTTCTCTTTACACCCTCACCCAGACACCAATACGGTCTATTGTGACGCCGTAGTATAAATAAAGGAATAAAAGAAAGAATACAAGAAGAAAAGGTGGTGAAGTGTATGACGCCAAAACAAACAGAAAAGGGCAAAGCCCTATAATCGATCAGTTCTCAGTCTCCTCTGGCATAGCCAGGTCAATCTCATTACGAATCCCATCAGATTCTTGAGTCCACAGCACAAGAGATTCTGCAATTCGCCTAGGAATCTATTTCCTAGCAATTTCAATTTGCTATTCTGCAGTCTGGGACATTGGCGCAGAATGTGCTCCAACTGTTTCGAATTACTCCGCACTCTCGCACAGCCTGCACAGGTTCAATCCCATTCTCACAGCCATTGTGCCCAATATACAGTGGCCCGTAATAATACCTATTACAGTTCTTACGCAGACGCTACCTCTGTCAAGAAGCAAACCTGAATCAGACTTACTTAGCTTCAGCCACAACGTCTGTGATACTCTGCAGTGCAATTAGTCCTACTCAGAACCCATTCCCTGGTTCTACCGAAATAGAATCCCAATGGAGGCTTAACCGCTTCCACACCATCAGTGTCCACCATTCCTGAGACCAGTCGTGCTAACTCTTCAGCCATTTTATTGCCGCTTATATTGGAGTGACCCGGCACCCAGCATAGTCTTAACATACCTGGTTGTTCTAACTTATTTAGTTTAAATTTTCTGTTTTATTTTAGAAGATGTGACGTGAAGATGTTTATTCCTAATAATTTCTAGGCTACTAATATTTCTTAATTTCTTATTTTCTCAAATAATCTCAAATATTAAAGAGTAATTCATATAAAGTAAATATCTGGTATTACTATTAATTCATGAAAATATCATGCCTTATGTAGAGTATTTTCCTGAACTGTACATATGAGTGTGTTTAAATGATTAAACTTTTGTAGCACAAATTAATACAAAGCTGATTACCATTTGCAATTAAAAGAATCCCGTTTATCTAAAGAATTCCCGTTTATCTAAAGAATATAGAACAACATTTATTGATGGTTTCATTGTAAGAATATAAAATTATGATACTGCCTATTTTTTATTAACTAAATTCAGGTAAATTGAATAAGCAATACTTTATTTGTAAGATCATGAAATAATCAATGAACAAAATATTTTGTTATTGGAGCCTAATATGTGTGAATTATTTTTTTTTTAAATTGGTGAAAAGTACATACATTTTACATTTAAATAAAAAAAAATTAAACATTACCAAATATCACTTACACTATTACAAAACTGAATAGTCATAATTTCACTTAATTTTTCTTGGATGTGTTAAACCGAAAATGATAAAACCTTCGATTGTATTTTTAATAATTAAATAAACCCTTTTAAATTTTCTAAATTTTTCAAACCATAAACTCATTAACCATTTAATATCCTAAACAAATAAAATAGAAATAGCTTAAAGCTCCTTTTATTTATTTTCAGTATTTACCAGGAATATAACAGAATAAGTTCGCTTTATTTCAAGAAGAAAATATTTTAAAACACTAAGCAGAAGACAATTTAATTTAGCCTTAGGACAATAAATTATGTATTTTTTTTGCTCTTCAAATAACTTAAATTGAATTTTCTACAAATCCAACCACTAAATAATTAAACTTATACCTTTTGTAGCATTAAATTTACGGCAATAAAAAGAAGAAGAACAAAAATCAATTTGTAACCCTTTTATCAGTTTAACACCAAACGGTTGGTGGTGGTAAAAAAGAATTACAAAACAAACACAAAGCAATTGTTGGAAAACAAAAGGAGTAAAAGAAATAAGGCCTACAGACACCATAATAATGAGACAATGAAAAATGTCAAGAACATTAAGTATTAAATACACATTTAGATACATACATGTAGGCATATACATAAGCCAAGCAGCACACTTACAAACAAATAAAACTGAAGTTTGTCTAAGACATATTAGATGTCACTAGAAGAAAGGCCGTAACTTAGATAATTGTAACTTAATAGGACAAGTTAAAAACGTAATAGAAACTGTTTTATCATGATGTAACTTTTTTTCAAAGACAGCTTGTAAAACTGTTATCATCGGTAATATTGCCTTAAGTCTTTTTTACGCGGTTTATTAAAGTAAAATATATTGAAAACGTTGAAAAACTCAATTTCGTAAAAAAATACAATTTAGGGCCTTTTTACCTGTGACCATGCATATACACCGCTAAACATTCAAGCTGGTAGAGATTGAAAAATAAATAAACAACAAACACTTACCACCCACTTAAAGAAATGCTCACAATTAAAATATAAGAAAATAGAAGACAATATTTGTGTAAATAATTTTGGCTAAATAAAATAAAACTGAATGTGGAATAGAAATAAACATTCAAATTAAAAACAAAGGGAATATTTGTCAAGGATGTATAAACAAAGCAAAACTGCTAAGACAGGGAGATAAAACACCAACACTAAAATAACAAAAGCGTCATCATCACAGGTTTTCAGGCAGCCTCCTGATAGACAAAGCAAAACGATGAATTCTTTGCATAAATTATGTAAGAAATTATGTTTAGCGCTTGAAAGGTTTAAAAGCTTTTTTTTGTGTAGCAATTGTATATCAGATTCTTCATTAGCACAAAAGTTTCTGCAACTTTTTTAAAAATACTGATGTAAGGAAAACATTTAAAAAGCTTTTGATTTATCAAATATTCATTCAAAAATTTTACAGGGGTTTTAAAAAAGTTAAATTTTGTTATTTATTTTTGAATTTTTTAAAAATAATTTTTGATTTAATAAATATTATTAACAAAACTGTTGAACTATATTTTTAATTATATGATAATTTTATAAGGAGTGCTGTCATATTGTCATAATTAACTGAAATTTCAAAATTATTTGTTTTTTCTTTATTAAAAGTGTTGAACTTTTGAAAAAATAAATAAAAATTATGAAAATCTGACAATACAATAGAAGGCACAATTTGCTAATTCACTAATAAGCAGCCCTTGAGATTATGCTATTTTTTCAAGAACACAGTCTTTTAAAGCGCTGATCTTCTTCCACCTCATAAGGATAAACATATTAAGGTTGCTTGAACACATGTATGCATGTTGCTTATATTACAACAAAGAAAAAACCAAAGATAAGATGTATGACACTCACTGCTTAATTAATCTTGAACTTAAAAAGAGAAGGATAGAAATGACAAAAACAGCATTAAAAGCATCTTAAGCAAATGAACCAAAAATAAATAAAACAAAAACTCATGTTACTAATTGCTAATGACAACAATGTAATGAAAACAGAAATTAAACAACAAAAATAAAATCACTAATCAAATACATTCCCAAGATTATAAAATAGAGGTAAATGTTTGGAATGAATGTTACAGACACACCTTGAAAGGAGAAAAGTTATAAGAAACAATTTGTAGCCAAAAACAGTCTTAATAGCAAGGAAATAAAGTGAGAATCGAATGTGATATATTCACGAGTAATTTATTTAATTCAAATAGTTTCATCATTTGGGAAAATAAACCTAGAACAACTCTACAATATTATACTACTTACTTCAGACACTTTTACATGCATATGCACAGCAACTGAATATTAATTTCTATTCATCGTATGTGTTAATACATGTGTTATTAGCAGCAAATAGCTTATACTTACTTATACTTATATTTTTGTTTTAAACGATCACGTGGAGGTATAACAGAGATATCGGCGCAAGTGTCCACGATAAAATGTTTACTTACAAATTTATCATACATAAAGGTTGCGTTTCTCCGGCCACTATTTGAATATAGTGATCAGGTTTTAAGTTTCCTGATTCTTTACATCGAAACGAGCAAGGTGGGCAAAGATGTTGCTAATATAGCTTGTGTTTGAGGGGGTAGCCGTTGTTACCGCATAGTGCGTAAAATATCTTCAGTCACTCCACCATATAAAAGATTTTTCATTTCTCGCATTCGGTTTTCTATCACCGATTTCCAAATTTTTTAGCAGAATCTTGATTCTATTTTCCTCAGTTGGGAGGATTCATGACAATATCACTCACCTGACTTAAAATTTCGGGGGGGGTGCTTTAATACCATGTGAGATAAGGCCATGATGGCTTTATCTCTCATTCAATAGAGAGATAAAATATTTTTTATTTTTTTTTTAATTTGAATGAGAGGTAAAGCCATCATGGCCTTATCTCACATTAGCAATATTAGAAAATGGCTTTATCTCTCATTTCAGTTTTGAAGAACTTTTGCATTTTACATTGATTAATACTTTTCTTATTTTTATAATTAATTAATTTTTATTCTTGTGACGCACGCAGGAAAACTTTATTCAGCGAAGCCACCTGCCGCGTCCAACTGGAGGAGAAAACCCGTAAGCTCGGCCGCAGGCCGCCACGCGGAAAAACTTTAGTTTGCGAGGCCAGATTTCAATACTTAACTTTACTTTTTCCGGGAAAAGACATTTTTTTATTCTTGTGACGAACGCAGGAAAACTTTATTCAGCGAAGCCACCTGCCGCGTCCAACTGGAGGAGAAAACCCGTAAGCTCGGCCGCAGGCCGCCACGCGGAAATACTTTAGTATACGTGGCTAGATTACAATACTTAACTTTAGTGTCTCCGAGAAGACATTTTTTTACAGAATGTTATTATTATTGGAATCTGACATTTTTTTATTCTTGTGACGCACGCAGGAGAACTTTATTCAGCGAAGCCACCTGCCGCGTTCAACTGAAGGAGAAAACCCGTAAGCACGGCCGCAGGCCGCCACGCGGAAATACTTTAGTATACGTGGCTAGATTACAATACTTAACTTTAGTGTCTCCGAGAAGACATTTTTTTACAGAATGTTATTATTATTGGAATCTGGCTTTGCATACTAAAGTTTTTCCGCGAGGCGGCCTGCGGCCGTGCTGACGGGTTTTCTCCTTCAGTTGAACGCGGCAGGTGGCTTTGCTGAATAAAGTTTTCCTGCGTGCGTCACAAGAATAAAAATTAATTAATTATAAAAATAATTATAACAATATTCTGAAAAAATATGGCTTTATCTCTCATTTGCGAAAAAAAAATATGGCTTTATCTCTCATTTCGCAAAATTTTTAATATGGCCTTACCTCTCAATGATTGGGTAATAAGGCCATTATAGCTTTATCTCCCATTCAATTGAGCAATAAAGCCATCATGGCCTTATCTCACATGGTATTAAAGCACCCCCCCAAAATTTCTCTATCCAAGTCAGCCATGATTTCGTCTTCTTCTTTGACACACGTTGTAAAAAAAACTGTGCTTCAACTTGCGCAAGCCAAAGAATTGGATTTTCTTTCCAAAATCGTTGTTTTCTGATAGCGAAAGGTGAATTTTGATTTGGTGCATCTCCACCTGTCGGACTTTAAACGTCAGTTGATAATGTGCTTTGTTCGTTCGGCATCACGTCGGGGTCACCAATTGAAACAATTTATTAAACTGGTAAAATTATTTATTTCGCTTACTTCTTTTCTTAGTTTTTATCAAGAACTAACATTTTCTTTTTTAAACATTTTATTTACAAAAATCAAAAGTAAAACGATTAAAAACTATTTTTCTAAGTTTGTAGCAAGGCGAATTCATAAAGGTGAAATTATCAGCCCAGCTGATTGTGAAACATTTTGTCAAAACTGGTTGAATTCGCTTTGATTTCATTTATTAATGCAGGGATAGGAAATGTCATTTTGGTTTCGGTATTAAACAATTAACTTGAGTGTACTTTTTTGACAATAAATGTGCTTAATTTATGTATATTTTTTGCTTTTCCGTCATTAATAATGTGTTTAAAAAATTTATATTTTGTTTTTAATCAAATTTTATTATATTTAATATGTAAAAACAACTTTTCCATCCCTGATATACGAATTGGCCTTGACATAAAACATCCCATGAAAGGTTGCTTTGTTGTATCAATTCGCCGTTGCATATACCTTATGGATATGCCTTGGTTTGTAGTATAAAGTATTTTCGTGCCTACAGTAGCATTTGTATTATATTATATTGACTATTTCCATAATGTAATTAGTAATCATATTTAAAAAAAAAATCGCTAAAAAAATTCACATTTTTGAATCTGAAATTTGTGTAATTGTTTAATACGTAACAAGTGCTATGCAATAAGAATTGACATACTTTTGTACAAGCGAACTTAATACAGCTTTACAAACCATCAGCAAAAATCCCTAACGTTATACGCAAAAGCTCAAAACGCTTAACACAATTCTATTATCTTTAAAACATTTCTAATTATCGATTTATGTACTCTTGTATGTACCTACTTTAAACCTGAACCAATTGTGTTTTCTTTTCTCACGTGAGTGTTGTATTTATTCTGTTCTATGCCTTTTTTTGTGAGAAAATGATAAAAAATATTACATGTTGTAATTTGAATTATATCAAATGGTTAGAACACGGCTCTTTTTTCTCGACAACTTTATCAATGTTTTAAAAAAATAAAAATGAATCAAACAAACATTTATTATTTTATTTTTATATTTAATGAAAAATCGCCAAATTGCTGAAGTGCTTAAATACGTTCACGTAAAAAGTCTGAAAATTTATGTTCTATTCTGCCGACTATAAAGGATGCATTTTCTTAGGGTGCAGGTGACCTTTTAAAAGTGTTTTACAATAAAAGAGCAACATTGTTAGTTAGAAAAAAGAAAACACCATTAGGTGAGATCATATTATACCCTTCATAGAGAGTTTGAGGGTATATCATTACGTTTATCATTCCGTGTGAAATTTGCGACTAACGACTAAGGAAGTCGATTGAGAAATTTCCGTCTGTCCGTATGTCCATCTGACCGCGTGTATGTTAAAATCAGTTTTTTGAAACCCCCAAACATCGTTTTGACCAGTGTGTAGTATTAGAATATCAGACTTATTCTAGGGCAAACTGGTATTAAAAAAAATCAGAAAAATCAGTCCATAAACAAGTAAAATATGATGAAATACCTTGACCACCTCGTCTCTTTACAACACATTCATACAAACTTAATAAACGTAAGTTCGAATTCCAGTTGACACAAAATAAAAGAATTTTTTTTAATTATTTTTTAATATCTTTTTTTTTTTTGATACATACAGATATTATTTTAAATTATAATTTTACAATGGGATGTTTTTAAGCGGATAAAGTCATTATAAAGACAATTAATTATATATGTATGTATGTTTGTATGTACTCATTTGATATTAATGAGATAATACTACATATAAAAAAATTCAAATTTAAGATTTACACCTAAATACTTTATAGTTTTTTTTTTATTATGGTTGAATACATTCATAGATTATGTAGAAGGAAATATGCATTTTTCAAATTATTTTTAATTTAATCTGCAAACAAGTGCAAAACATTAAATAATGTTGGTAGTCTAGTGGCTATGTCTCGAAACCGAGGGAAGCTGCTTCGAATCCCAGAATCATTGATACATATATACTAGGGTGATCGATTATTCGATTTTTTTAGGAACCCGCTTTTCAAATAGTTTAAAATTTAGAATTTTAAAAAAACCGGTTGCTATTTTGAAAATTAGAGAAAAAACCGGTTAACCGGTTCGAATATATAAAATATAATATTTTAAGAAAATTTTAAAAAATATTGTAAAAAAAGATTATAATTAAATTTATATCTAAATATGAAATTTTTACAGTTTATATACGTCTGGCTGCAAAATATCGCAAAAACTGACATGAATGCAGTTGACCCATTTGGTTTTAATTAATTGAATTTAAGGACAAAAGGTACTCTTAACTAGTTAAATAAATAAATACAATAAATTAATACATAAATAAATAATACTTTTTATAAGGCTTTTATAAATGTTTGTATCTCCTTCTGTTCATTTTTTAAATGTTAAATAGATCTTTTGAACCAATATGCACAAACGTATTTTGTTTGAAATGATTTCTGTAATTTGAAATACATTTTAAGGGCTAGGGAGAAAATCTTTAAAATTTAATTTTAAAAAATATTTATTATATCCCTGACAGACATACAAATAGAGGCATAAACTAGTTTGTTCGATGGTTTAATTGAAATTTAAGTTGACAGACGCTCAATGCCATTAATTAAAATTAGAATCTGGAAAAAGAGATTATTGGTTTTTCTTTATTGTAACTACATTTTTCACCTAAAAGTGATCGATCAGCCTAGTTTATGCTTAAATTACCTTTAACTTTTAACGTTAGTTTTATATCCTATAAAATATAATATTTAAGCTCAATTATTTTTCTTATTTTGCATTTGCTTTTTAAAGAACAAATAAATTTCTTACAATATTATGGAAGAATATTTAATAGTTTCTATTTTCTGATTTTTGGAAGCTTTAAGATATACTTATATACTTTTAAATATACTATAGTACGACTGGTTACAAAGATATATGAAAATAAACTTTAAAAAATAAAAAAACCGGCTTTTTCGGATAAAAAAACCGGTGTATTCGATATTCGAAAAATCAACATTTAGTAAAAACCGTCAGCAGAAAGAGGAAAAAACTGGGTTTTCCACCGGTTGTAAAACCGAGTCGATCACCCTAATATATACATGACCCAATTTCATAATTTTACGATGAGCTTGCAAACAGCTGACATAAAAGGGCAAAAAATGTTAAAATTTAAAATCAAATATGGCATTGAAAATAATAAAGCAAAATATCGTGCTAATAACATTAAATCTAAACTATAGTCTAAGTTACGCTGTAGTCACTATACAAATGTACAAGATGATGAAGGATAGTTACAGATTCGGTATGGCCAAATATTGCTTTAGTGCTTGTTTTTCTTTGTGTTTTTAAGATTAAATGCAGTTAAATGTTGTGAAAATTAATTAGAGAAGCAACAAATGGTGTTCATTTGTTGAACTAAAAATTAACACATCAAATTTAGTTAGAATAATTCCTAAAATAACAAATAATTAATAGATTAATGGAAAAATGCGAAATTAATCGTATTTAGAAAATTTTTGTAAGTGTTTTTTTTTTTAACCTGATGTACATAAAAACGAAACAAATAAAAACGCTCTTTTTTCGAATACCATCTCTGTTCTCAAAAAAACATAGTGATTTTGTTTCTTTTTTTTTTAACTAAATATAAAATAAATAAATATACACGACTAGAAAAACATAAGCAACAACAACTTAAATAAATTATTATTGCGCATGTTTACCCAAATGCTATCCTAAAGTCATTGGCTTAGTTACACATTTTTTCTGGTCATGGCAAATACTTCATTTTTTTTTTTTTTATAAACCATAAACTAAGTTAACTTTAAGAGTTATTGTTTTAAAATTCTTGGGGTGTAGATCAATTGTTGGAATATTTGTTTTGCATTAAATTAGCTTATCTATACAAATCGTCTCCTTGGTCCAAGTTTACGTATAACTTTTTTATACCCTTCACACATTGAAAAAGGGTATATATAGGTTTGTCATTCCGTGTGAAATTTCTACAATTTTCATTTCTGACCCCATAAAGTATATATTTTCTGAAAGCTTATGAATAGGAAAGTCGATTAAGCTCTGTCAGTCTGTCCGTCTGACCGTGTGTATGTTAAAATAAACTTTTTGAAGCCCCCCGACATCGTTTGGACCCTGGTGATTTATTAAAATATCCGAAATATTTGGGAGTAGATCGGTATTGAAAATCAAAAACATCGGTACATAAACAACTGAGATATGAGCAAAAACCCACGACCGCCTCGATTTTTTTTCACAAAAACAACATTACAACAACAACATACATACATACAAACGTGTATACTGGTTAGAGAAAACGTGGCATCGAGTCCCAGCTGACCCAAAAAAAAAATTTTTAATTTTTTTTATATTTTTTGAAATTTTTTTTTTATATTTTATTTTATATATTATTTATATTTTTTTTTGTTTTGTATTTATTATTTATATTTTAATTATTTTTTTTTAATTTTTTTTTTTATATTTTTATAAATTTTTTTTAATTATTTTTAAATTTTTTTTTAATATTTTTAACATACATACGTAAATTTATAATTTTACAATGAGATGTTTTTATATATGTATGTTTTTTATATATGTATGTATGTACGTATTTCATATGAGATGAGTGGTGATACAAACTACTGTTATTGCATGACTACACGTTGTGAAGGGTATATAAGATTCGGCACAGCCGAATATAGCACTCTTACTTGTTTGTCAATAGATTTAATATCAATAGCGGCAATCACCCTTCGTTGCAAACAGATCATGCAAATGTTGCAGATCTTGCAAGTCTGGTATATATTCTATATCAAGCGTTGCTTTTGAAAATTTCCAACTGTTTTTAGTATTAAAAATAAATGCTTGTGTGGGAAATGTAATTTGAGTGTATATTGTTTTTGTGGTGTTGCCAACTTAAGAATATATACTAGACTTGCAAGATCTTCAACATTTGCATGATCTGTTTGCAACGAAGGGTGATTTCCCGTAATATGATATCCAATAGAATTAAAAAAAAACTCTATTTTAATACCAAACTATTATTTCTAATTAATTTTTACAATCTCTTCCATTTTTACTACGTCATTACTTTTACAGTTGGCCACAATTGGCTGTCACTATTATTTCGATTACAAGAACTACATCAACAACTATATTAATCTTGTAACAACTACCGTATTCTCTCATACCACTTAACATATGCAGACACATGCATATGCCTGCATGTGTGTAAGTGGTATTGTAACAGTTACTATTAACAAGTTTTTATTTTGTTATTTTTTCTTCTTATTCCATTTTTCTTTTCCTAATCTCTCTTTTATTTACCACCAACTATTTGCAATGAAATATAGGTTTGTATTTGTTAATGGGAAACATTGCCAAAGGCTTAAATGAAAATGTTTTTTGTTGTTCTACTTTTGCTGTTTATGTGTGCTTCTTGTGTTTTAATGGATAGAAAATGAAAACGGAAAAAACCAACTCGTATATATACGAAAAAAGAAATGAAATGAAAAATGAGTGGAGAAAGAGAAGAAATTGCCATCTTTCAACGACAACTAATTGTAACATTCATCGTTAGTTGGCATAGAAAAATGGAAAGTCAAAAGAGTGAGAGTGAAGCAGAATGTGAGCAGATGATATAAAAGTTAGTTTTGTTCATTAGTGCTAAAATCTGAAACAAAAAAAATGTTGTTCTTATACATAGAAATGTATAATTAAATGTTTATATTAAAATATTTAAGAGTTTTTTTATTAATGCATGGAAAATTAAAAATTATAACACAATAATCCCATTAATGTGGGTATGAAATGAAAGACATGTCCCAAATTAAAAGATGGCGTTGAAAATAAATCAAAATTTAATTTCATTAAATTTTAAAACTAGGCTATGCTATGATCAGGTCATTAGATCCAGTTGCGGTACGGCCGAATATAGCACTCTTTTTTAATGGCAACGCTTAATGTTCTTTTATGTTTTTTTTTTTTTTTTGTTTTGTAAGAAGTTTGTTTTTAAAATTGTCAATTATTTTTGATGCAATAACTTTTATTAAAAGCACTCAAGCTTCAAAATTAATGTAAGAAAAATTTTTATATTATTTCTTCGGCTTCAAAATGTTAAGCAAGTTCGTTAAGACATTGTGAAAAGCTTCGAAACCCGCTATTAAAGAATAACAATAATATAGCTTCATATTTAATCACTCTAATGACCTGTTGTGGTAGCGAAAGGGGAAATTGTTAGTAAATATCAGGGGATGAACAATTTGAATCTCAGAATGTCCTTCAATGCAAGAGTGAGAAAAACTCACATTCGAATTGTAAACGTATAGGAATAATATGGACACCAGGCCATTACGGCAAAATTGGAAATGAAAAAGTCGAAAATTATTCAAAGTGAGATCATTTTTGGAACAGCAAAACCCAAGACAATACTTAACTCTTAAATAGGGTTTTAAAGAAAGCCATCAGAAATTAGCGAAATACTGCTGCCGGTAAGAGGAAGAACATACTGTGCGTTGAACTAAATCTTAGGAGAACGAAGTAGATTCTGAAACTGTGTAGTTTAACACTGCAAGGTCTAATTAGTATAGAACAGGTCACAAGCAGATAAAACCTCACTAGCTCGCATTAGACTTTCAGATGAAACGACATGTAGAGTACAATAAGAAATGTATCTTTATTAATGTGCTGCATTTGGCCATCATAAAGGGTATATGAACTTGGAGGACATGTGGTTCTAACAGGATGGCGCCACAACCCACACAGCGAATGCCAGAATCAATTTATTGAAAACCAAGTTTGGAGAACGTGTTATTTTACGAAATGGTCCAGTCGATTGGCCGCAACGGTCGTGCGATTTGACGCCGTTAGACTATTTCAAGTCTATGGTCTATGCCAACAAGCCAGCGACGATTGATGAACTTCGTACGAATATCGAACGTGAAATTGTGAGCAGTATCGCCCGATTTATGCTAGAAAACCATCGAAAATTGGGTTCAGCGTCTGGACTTCTGCAAGCGTGCCCGTGGTGGTCATGCAAAAGAAATCGAGTTCCATACATAATGGTATCGAACGTACTTTCATAGGAATAAAGAATTTCATTGATATTTAAAACCGTTTTTGTTTTATTTAAAAAACACTTTTGTAGCGCTCTTATTAAAAACCCTTTATATACGATAACTGTAACGTGGACACTATGTCAAACTTGAAATACCTATAGAATCCAAATTGGAAATCCCTAAGCAGCTAGATTAAAGGGACGTGACTTGGACAAGATTTTAGCTGAGTTTTCGTATATAATTCTATAGAGGAATTGTTTGTTCCCCACTTACGCATAAGATGACAATTGGGCAAACGTGTTTAGGCTTTTATTCTCCTCTTTCCAGTCTTACTTTGCCTAGGAAATAAATAGACAGGGCGGTATTGAGAAGAAATCCCCACATTTCATTAAGAAAAGTCGAAAAAAAAGACAATGAAAGTTTCCTAACAAATTCCCGGTTTAATAAGCTATTTGTATTTGCGGTGACAGTAACAAGTTTTTTGTGTAGATAAGGACAATAGAACTGGAAATGAAATATATGAAACGGTGCTTGGAAAAACTAATAGAACTTTTTGTTAGATAGCATGAAGTGTATATTTTATTATGGTTAAACCAAGCCTCTTGTTAATAAAGCAAAGCGGTGAACGGGACGGGAAACAAAATTGCCGAACTGTCCAGGACTCCGGTCAGTTAAAAAGTACTGGACTTTGGTCAAAAGAGAAATAATGACAATAAAAAAGGCGCTATAAAGGCACCTTAAAAGGTATGTAAAAATACCATAAAAACTTTGATGGGAAAAATGTCAGAAAAACTAAAAAACCAATTTTAAATTAAATGAATTTTTTTTTTATAAAAATCTCACCAAAAACATGATTTAACAAAATTTTTTGATTTTAAAATTCAATATCGGGTTTAACAGATTTCCCTTAATATGCGATGGTTGAATTTTTGCAAACGCAGTCCTTACTGGCAAAGTTTTCTATTACATCGAAAGAGTTTTTTTTTTATTGCGTATGTGCTCTTGAATTAAGGTTAAGTATGATGTTCATTGGCTCAATAAAAAAAGAGATTCATCTTAATGTATCTTGTGTACACAATATGTTCGTAATGAAGGAAATTCATTTCATTTGTTAATAATATCAAATGAATTTATTTTTTTTCCTCATCTTCTTTTTATCATTAACCACATTGTAGTTTTAAGTATACATGTAGGATGGATAAAATGATGTTGCGAATTCATGCATGTTTCGTACATGATACTTGTTGTAAAAAAAGGTTTAGCTGTAATTTAAGTTGTTGAGCTTGGAAAATATGTTCTTAATTATAGTAATTTGTGTGTTGCTAAATAACCGACAGTGGATTACAATTTTTGATTAAGGAATTTTTTTTATTATTAGCATTTTACATTAAGGATAGCGTGTGCTTCTGTAACGAAGTCTTCATGGCATTATATATGTAGATCATTGCTATAGCAGTAGGCTTACATGTTACAGGGTTAGCAATATCCACATATAAAGGAATATTTTTTTTTAAAGTAAACAAAACATTTATTTTGGAAACGTTTTTTGTAAGGAAAAAGTGCCCTTAAATAATAATTGAAAATACAAAATTTTATATTTAAAGATTTTAGAAATAAAAAAGTAGCTGATGTTTTTCCAAAAAATATTTTAAATGCAATCTGCCGATTTCACAAAAAATATTTAAAGTTTACTGAAGGCTTATTTCTCAAATTTTGGTACAACATTTGTCAAATAAGCCTTTAATAAACCTAAAATATTTTTTATGAATACGGCATTTTGTATTTAAAATTTTTGAAAAAACATCATTTACTTTCTGTCCAATAAGCCTTTAATAAACCGAAAATATTTTTTATGCAAACGGCTCTTTATCTTTTATTTTTATTCAAAGACAAAATTTCTCCCGGCAGAAAATTTTTAAATGCACACAATTAAAATTTTGTGTTAGAACTCGACTTAAATTGGAAAAAAAAAGAAAAAACCTGCTAAAGCAGAAAATTACAACTAGAACGACGGTGTCTCAGCGTTGATGGGGCGTTATCAATATCTGTACAACACTTTATTAACCAAATTAACGATTTCGTCACAATATTGATACGATATCGCCAAATGAGCATTTCTCGACCCTTTCCAGCAAAAAAAAAAAAACTTTACCAAGTAATGACTTTGGTAGCCTATCAACTGGTGATTTAATTTAGATAAAAATTATAAAGCATTAAACACATAAATAATAGCAGGCTGCCAACAACAATCTGTCAAAAATAAAAACGTAAAATAAAACACGTTTATATAGAGATGTTTATCTTGACACCATCAAGAGCACGGCTGCACGGCTACATTTAGCGGTGGGTAATTTCTATTTTTAGAGTAGCAATAAGAAGTCTAAGTGCTGCCAATATAACAAGAAATGTAAAATATAAAAAAGTTTAAAAATACTTTATTTTATTTACCAGAGAATGACATCAGAAAACTTACATATTTATTAAATTATTTTTTATATTAAAAATAACGAAGTTTTAAGGGCATAAACTTATTTGCTTTTAAATTCTCAATTGTTAAACGTATATATAAAACAGCATATTCTATTTTTACAAAAGTGAAATACTTGAATGTGGTAACACTGAAATATATATTTCTTTAACAAACAGGGGCCGTATTACGGCATTCGATCACGATCGAAATTTTACTCGAATGATCGAGTTCACTGTGCTTTGGGTATAGAGATTCTAATAAGAATTTTACAATTTCGATCACGTTCGAATGCCGTAATTCGGCCCCAGGTGTTTAAGAATTTATGTTTATGGTGCTGCTGTCGTTTTCAGAGCCAGCTGCAGTTGTAGTCGTGCTGTTATGCCCTGCAGAAAGTGGTATATTTTAGCTAAATATACTACTTGTATGACTATTATATAATGTAGTCATGCACCATATCATTTTTAAATAAGAGATTGTAGTTAAACTAAAACTTTTCGTGCTTGAACTATTACATATATTATTGTCAAGACGTGTATAATGGTCGTGTAGGTGCTCCATCGAGTAGTGACAAAGAGTATTTTGAAGACTACTCTGGTGGGTTATATGGTCCAGCCCTAGGACATCGTAATGTTAAATCGACTATGTTTTTTTCATACATTTGGGTGATATTTCGTGTATTGACTAGTTGTGTTATCTGCTGTCGTCTATGTGCTTAAGGCTTTATTATTTTAACATAAGCCTTTAATTGGAGATCATATATTTATATGAATATATTAATCAACTTCACACTATTCCGTAGGTGTTTGCTCACATTGTTTAAAATATTTTTCATGATGTTGCATTCATTTTAGTGCACAAAAAAATTAAGATGCTATTTCTCCTTTAGGGAGATATTTGGAATGAATAATTTTGTACTTTTGATATAATAGTCTTAAAAATGTAATTAGTCTAGCAGAACTTCCAACTTTTTTGCTGTTGTTTTCATTATTGACACAACATTGTAGTATACAAATATACAACATTCACCTGATATTGATTAATAAACTATGATGAATGATGGGTCGGCTTTTGTGGTTGTCTAGAAACAACAACACAATGCCATCATATTATTGTGTAGTAGTGCAGATGTGTGATTTGAGTCTTTGCTTAATATTTATCATTTGCCTTTTTCCCTGATGGTGGAACTCTGAACTGTCCATGTGAGGTCGACCTTACTCCTCTTTATTGTCAGGAGCGCAAACAAGGTTGTCAGGCGGATCTTCATTATTTTTAGATTGAATTGTTTTGAAAGGGATAACGATTTGTAATTAAAAATTTTGTTATAATTGTTTGCCTCTGCTAGGCTTCGAATCCAGGGTATTTTGGTCTTGAAGTTTTACGATTGAACCACTACACCACTCCATCAACATAATTTCTATTCATATATTTTTAAACAAAATTATTCTCTGGTCAACGCAGCACTGAAAAATTAGGACCGTATTTTTGTATCTACAGTATTGTAGCCACAAGGGCTTTTCGCAAATACAACATTAAAAACTGCAGTAATTTTATTGTCTTAAAAGTGTTTAACTTGTGTAGGATTCTTGCAAAAACAAAGTAAAAGAACTAAGATTATTTTTCGTATCTACAGTAGTGCAATGGTTTAATTTTTGAAAGAAATAAAATTTTATGTTTGCAGAGTCATGTCGGTACATAAAATTTAGAAAAGTCGTAATTTCTGACTGGGTAGTTGTATTGCTACGTATTTTTTTTCTTCTTCTTCTTAAATATTAACAAATATTTCCTCGTACAAACTTTAATAACTTTCAATTTTATTCCCGTAAGACTAATAATTTTTTTTCATTGTTTGATATTGTATTGAAAAGCCTTGGAGAGCATATATACTCCTTTTCCACATTTCTGGGGAAATCAAAGCTTTCGACATAGTCATCGAATTTTTATTTAGATATAAATTTATTTTAAATAACAATTTCTTTAAATTTCTTTCAATTTCATTCAAGCGAATAAAGTAGTAAACATTCAAGATGTGCTTTAGAATCCCAGTAGGGTTAGTGCTGACTGAAATGTTTGATGTTAAGAATTGTCTAAAAACACAACACATCATGGAACAAAACAATCAACATTACATCTACTCCTACAACATCCACATACACGAATTTTTACTTTTAATATTTTTGACTGTGCATAAACACCTGCCCATACATACCTCAGCATCATCATAAATCAGAAGTAGTTTAAGCCAAATTTTAATAAACACACAAGATTCACAACTTTCACAACAACAAAATAAATCATAACTCCCAAAATAGTAATAAATTCTTATAAAAATTATTTAAGTTTAAATATTGTAAACAAAAAACATTTACAAAACACCTACAATTTGTTTCCCTTTTGTTACATATAAAGTGATTACAACCTACAAATCAGTCAATGGAAAATTTAAACTTAAACTAAATTAAGAGAAAACAAATAACATTCAATTCCTCTGTAGATTAAAGGACAATCAAGTATAAATTGTTCATGTTTATAAAACTATTGTAAATGTAAAAAGAAACAAAAATATTTCTAAAAATTAAAAGAATTTTTTGTATATTTAAACTAACACTATAATAGACATGCCAACATATTCATACACAAACATACTTAAACATTTTAAGCACACCCCCTGCTAGACGACACAACCACAACTAATATTTGCCTTTCTTGCTCTTCTCTCTTTCTCTGATTAAGTTAAACAATTTTATTATATTTTTGAATTTTATTGTAAAAGTTTTTCGTACTTAATAAAAACATTTTAAATTGAAAAAATTTTTTTTCTTGTTTCAAATCTAATTGTGTAGTATATCTGTTATTTTTGATATAAAATAAATTAAATAAAAAAACAAAAATTATTGACTTTTTCCCTTTTTAAAATTTATATATTTTTGTTTGTGTGTGTTGGTTTAAAGTAGTTTGTTAATTATTTTCTTTTTTTTTTTTAAGGCAAGTTTTGAAATTTAAATGTGGCAATGAATTCATTTTATGTAACTGTGATTGTGTTTATTTGGCTGAAGAGCTTTCCTTTGTTTGTGTTGTTTTCAAATTAATATTTTATTATTTTAATGAGCTTTGGCGCTCTGACTATTGAATTATATATCGGAAGTTTTTTACACCCTACACGTTAGATAAGACAGATACAATTTTGTTTTGCTGAATTTTGTTCGAATGATGCATAATCTGACTGTCTTATTTACTTTTAACGGAATCAAGTGATTATCATTTTAGATATATTTTAATAAAGTAAAAAAAACAAGTTCTATTAGTTAACGCTGCAGTTGGCCAATATTTTTACCTGCCATCTACAATTAAGTGTTCTAAAATTTAATAAATTCAAATTTTCTTTACTCACTTATAAACACTAGCTGTTCAGTATCACTCAAAACTGTCAAGTTTCTAAGCTGTTAATTATTGAATATAAATACAATATAAGGTCCACGAATTTAACTTACCTTGCCCCTTATAAAATAGTTAATACAAGTTTAGTAACCAGACAAATATTTAAAATTGTTCTGCTTATTATATCAGCAGTAGAAAAAATTAGAAAAATGTCTTACTTGCTGCACAGCGTATGAAGTAGGCATGATTCAGCTTCTACTGGTGGGAATCAAAATAGCTCTTACTGCAAAATAGAGACCTACAAAGTGGGACAATGCATATACAAATCATGCCTCCTACAAGCGGTTTTAGAAGAGGGTTAAAATTAGGAAAGCGAATTAATTAGTGCTTTTTGGTCATAAAGTTTTTTTGGCAGAATATTGTACATATTCTAAAATATAACATTAAAATAAAACGTATTTCTAATGAATTTCATGTAAGGCAAAAAAAAAAAAGAAAGTTTAGGTGCAAAACCGAAAGTAATAGTTTTTTAGACAAAATGTCTGTGGCTTGGAGCTAAAAGGCCCAATGTCACTATTTTGCTCTTTTCAGTTAATCTTTGCATTAGATTTGTTTTCTTGCTCTATTTCAATATGGTAAAACAGCTAAAGTCATACTTAACCCAGAACAGCTTCATAAATAAAATGCTGGCCAATGTCACTATGAAAGCATCTATAAAAGTTAAAGTTCAATTCCAATTTTCGCAAAAGTAAATATTTTGACATTGGCCCTTTTAGCTTCAAGCCACAGATATCTGGTACGAAAACTAGTTTTTATCAAAAAATTTTTAATAAAATAAATTTATAAACAAAAATAAGAAATAGCTAAATATTTAAAGCTGATATATTTTGAACAAGCAATCGAAAGTAATCGTTAATGATTCTTTTTTAAGATACCTGATTATACATGAATGCCCCATAAACATATGTGCGATAAATATTTCACTGGAACTACTATTCTATTTAAGGTAATAAAGTACTGAGTATTGGGTAATTGCTGTTTTTTGATACTCAACACTCAATACTTTGATAACGTTTTTTTTTGAAAAAATTCAATTAAAAATCTAATAACTAAAGTTAGGCTGTTCAAGCGGATCAGAGATCTGCAACGAATACTAATGAAGTAAGTCAACATGAATCATTATTCATTATTCCGTTGATTTATACGCATTCAAACCTATTGAAAAGTCTTCACTACTTATACGCACTTTTAAATGAAATGTACTTACAGTTTTCATATTCATCAACACGTATGACTCAGTTGATTGCTATTGTCTTTCATTTGTTTATTTTATTTATTTATTTAATTTAATGAACATAATACAATTTACAGTTGAGCAACATTTTTTAATTTAATTACAAAAATAAAGAAAAATAAAAACAACATTAAACGTATGCATTTGAGTTTAGAAATCTTATCAGCTTTCCACTAGTTACAGCAACATTATCAGACAAGGCAATGTGAACATAGAACTTATTTACCTCAGCACAAATTCTTCTAATTGGATCAAAGTTAGTGCAGTTTGATCTATGAAATGGTACATATAACGGTTCATAAAATCTAAGCTGCCTATTAGGAACATTGATGCATATTTTATGTCGAAGATATGTAGAATCAATTTTGCCTTGAATTAGATTTATGACAAATGCAATATTGGAAACAATTCTTCGGCTTTGTAACGTTGGGAGCGCAATGAGTAGTAAACGACTACGGTATGACGGTAAGTTTGTATAAGGATTCCAACGAAGGTTACGAAGGCAGAACAGCAAAAATTGTTTTTGGACTGATTCAAGTTTTTGAATATAAACTTCATATTGGGGATCCCAAATTACAGATCCATATTCCAGTAAAGGTCTTACCAATGACGTGAATACATTTTTTCTCTTTAAATTCCTTAGCCCAACGATTTATGAAACTTAATACCACATAAGCTTTATTTACTGTCATTATTACATGTGAGTTGAAATTAATTTTTACATCAAAGAGAATTTCAAGATCCAAAAACGAATCAACAACATTTAAATTAGAGCCATTTAGACAGAAAACGTTTAAAATCGGTGAATATCTGCAGAAAGTCATAGATTTGCATTTTGTTAAGTTCAATTCCTTAAGATTTACCGTACACCAATTAAAAAAATTATTCAAATCAGTTTGGAGATAAAAACTGTGGTCATCAGTTCTAGTCCATGAATAAAGTTTTCAAGGGGTATAGTATTTAACGGAGTGATAACTTCAAATACAATCAAGTTGTTTTGGTCCATGCAAGGTGAAGGAGACAAATCATCGTATTCTACTGAATTATGAGAAGCCGCTTTTGATATTGTTATTGAAAGGATTGGATTTTTGACAGATTTTTTCCTCTTAGGTGAAGAATTTGATTGAACGTCAGCAAATTTATCTAAATTCGAAAAATTTGTGAAAAGTTCACCAAATTTTAAAAATTTAGATTGAACAGATAATAAGTCCTTATTAAGTTGATCGAACTGATCTATATAACTTTTAAAAGATTTGTAAAATTCAACATTTATATTTTTACAATGCGGACAATTCCATTGTAGGGATTTATAAGTAGGATCAGCAAGCGCATCTGCATCACGCGCTTTCAGTTCACTACATTTTAAGTGATAGGTTCCAAGACACAACCAACATGATATCAAGCGATCATTACCCGAAACGTTACAATTTTTGTTCTGGCAATCCATAATTTAATGATGAAATATAATTTAAAAATATAATTTATCTGATAAAATTGTAACGCTTTGGTTATTTGGGTAACTGGGTAGTAAAAATCAACTACTAAACAATAGATAGCGCCACTATAGTATAAACAGATGTACTGAATAGTTGTTGTATTATATTACTTTATAAACAATACTGATAAAATATAAAACTTTACCATTTACAATCGGCACAAGCCTTTAAAAATAGTGCCGCAGTAATTCGTAGACAATCAAAGCGGGTAAACGTATTATGACCAGGTTAAATCCACTAAAAATATAAATCCGAATGCAGTAGCGAACAAAACACGTCCAAACAGTACAGTGATGCCAACTTTTTTTCATGCATCATAAAGAGACGATCAAAAGTACGTATTAGTCGCGTAGTCATTTTGAAGTTGTGCGTTTTAACTAGGCTTGCCAGATAACAATTTGGCATTCACCGTAATAATTGTGGATTGTTAAAAAAATAGACAATTTAAATTTAACAAAATAAAACAAAAACAACAAGCAAAAATACAGTGCTTGCTTTGATGTCTGTTTAAGAGATTTTGTTTTTGCGTATTATCTTTCAAATTTAAGTGAGCACCTGAGAACGCAGTTTTTTAATTTGCTGCAAAAATTTCAAGATGAAAATAAAAAAAAACACAAAATAACTGTTATTGTTTACATCTAATTATAGAAGCCAACCAAAACTTAGCCTAAAGGCCATAATCAGTTGCATTTATTTAAAAATTTAATAGTGATACTTGCAAAAGCGTTGTAACATTGCAAATTTTCTTGCGGCCAAAAAATATCTTGCACTCTCCAACCTGGCAACATTGTTTATTCTTCATACAAATGAGAGCTGTTAATATTTTTGTGTTTGAGTCAATTTGCATCATTCTATGAAGATAAGTAGTTTCTTAAAATTTTTAATCAACGTGAGTAGTCTTGCAAATCATATAAATATGGGACGCTATAAATATAAGTACGACGTAGTACTTATCTTCATTTTGTGTTATACTTATAAATAAACGTTGTCGTGCAATACGTCAGACCAGTTAAATTTCAATTATTTATACGCACTTATACATAAATTTTATGACTCACTATGAATATTGAAAAAAAACGACTCAAAGCTGATCACTGATGTGGATAAAGTCATTATAAAGATAATGAAACATATATGTATAATTGTACGTATATCATATTATGGGAGGAATGGTGACACAAATAATTCTTATTGCATGACTATACGTTGTAAAGTGTATACAAGATCCGGCACGGCCGGAAGAGACTGCTCCATACATTTTGTCGTTACTTTCGAACGACGTACTCGATTTTGTTAAGCAATCCCCAAAAAAAGTTAGACATATGCCAGCTTAAAGTTGTTTTGATATTATTTTTTGAATAAGCCATAGGTTTTGGGGTAGTTAGGGAAAACATATTTTTTTTGGATTAATAATAAAAATTTTTAAGTAAAATAATTTATAAAAAATATAAAGCAACAAATAATTACCAGTTGCACTCGGTCTTAAAATTGCATGTATAAGAAATAAAATGAGTCTTGTGGCATGCATCCATGAATAATTTATATATTTTATTCCCGATAAAGTATAGGGTCCGCTATCTAACTTTTTTGTCTCAACTAGTGCTTATTTCGTGAATGTTAACACTTAGCTCATGTCTGATTTGACAGATAATTAGTTTTATCCTTCCGCTAAATGAATATGGTTGTGTATACGCTTGAACATCGCGGGGAAATATTGCGACATTACTTTGGCCGATTTTGCCAAAAAAAATCATCTCTTCAGATAAAGCCCATTTTAATCTTGGCGGGTATGTTAACAAGCAAAATTGTTACATTTGAGGCACAGAAAACCCGCACGCATACATTGAAATTTGCTGATTTTGGTCCAGAGGCATAATTGGGCCATTTTTCTTCGGAATTGAGCAAGGAGTGGACGTAGTCAATGGCGATCGTTATCGGGCCATGTTGAACGAATTTTTGTTTACAAAAATTTAAGAGGAGGATATTGGCAACATTTGGTTTCAACAGGACGGCGCTACGTGCCACACAGCTGAAGCTACACTTTTTTATAGCATTTATATTTAGAAGTACAAAAAAATTTTTTTTTAAATAATAAAATAAATTAAATAATATTAAATAATAATAATAATATTAATAATAATAATAATAATAATAATAATAATAATAATAATAATAATAATAATAATAATTAAAACATTAATTTTGTAATATGCTAGTTTAAAGTTAAGTTGATGTTTGATATTATTTGAATATCATAGTTTCATAGTTTTTATTGTATAAATGGAAGATATAAAAAAAAAAAGTTTAGTTTTTGAAAACCAATTTACAATTCAGGTGTGGGGTCAGAGAGATAATTAAAATTTAAATGGATCTACGTCCAAGTCTTCAAAAGGTGATTGTATATTAATTACATCAAGAATATCGTTTCCTCAATCTGCAACAATGAGTCAGTTAAGAACCCTTTACGATTCTGTGAAAGAAGCTCTGAGTAATAGTGAATCAAGCTCTTGCGATGTAGGCAATTTTTTTCTCCTGAAATTACAGATTTAGCTTTCGATATTTCTTTATTAACATCCTCAATCTCCGATGTAAGCACCGATGTATTTACTGCTGTAACTTCCGCTTTAACCTCAGCTTTAATCACCGATATTTTTACCTCTGCAACTTCCGTTAATATTCCATGTGCATTCAACTCCAACACAACATCCGTAAGATTGTCTAATACAACGTCTGCTGAAGGCCTTATTTTTGATGAACTAACAGAATATTTAGACGAAAAGCTTGAAAACGAAAATTGTGTTGATTTGAGTTCAGAGCGACTAAAAGTGTTAAATGCCATTGAACAGTCTCAAAAATACAATGAGAACTATCTTTACAAGCATTATGTACCTGCTAAACAATATGTGGTGGGAGATTATGTTGTAGTTAAAAATATTGATAATACCGTTGGCATAAACAAAAAAAAAAAAAAAATTATCGAAGGATACCGTGTATTATTGAGGTCAATCAAATTGTCAGGTTGGCCGAACTGTAATATGCTTGTTTAAAATTAACTTAATGTTTGATATTATTTGAATATCATAGTTTCATATTTTTTATTGTATAAATGGAAGATATAAAAAAAAGTTTAGTTTTTGAAAACCAATTTACAATTTTTTAATTTGAAAAATTCATTAAAAATAGAATAAAAAATATTAAAATTAAAATATACAAGAATGTCACTCATCTGTTTAAATTCTGACGGAGGGTATTTAAAGCTAATGTGTGGGAATTTTTAACGAAGAACAATAATCCTTAAACGTACATCTTCTGTACGTACTAAAACGAACTATTTTAAAACTACAGTTAGATATTCTGATTTTACGTTATGTGCGCGAATACTCTATAACACTGCTTTACAAATTTTTAATTTGGAAAAATACCAAGAACGCCACATGCCTAGATAAGTTAATAGGGACCTCCTGAACACGAAAAATGCTGTAATTTTTTTTTCTAAGTACCGTTTTTTAGATAACGGTACTTTTGTGTTTTTTGGTGTATGGTCCCACTCAAACCCTTGTGGAGACCAACCGAAAAGTCTGATCGAGATAAATGGCGTATCGTTGGAAAGGTAATTGAATGCCTTTTCCGTCAATATGCTGCAAATTTCTATCTGATAAGAAATGGCTGAGTTATGGCACCTCAAAGTTCAAAATTTGCCTATTTTTTACGTTTTTTTCGAAATTTTTCATTTTTACTTCGTTTTTTTCTACGTTATAGTAAAGATCTGGAATGTTTTATTTTTTTTACCAAATAGCCTATTTAATTACCAACATTTTAAGCGTAATTTGAAAAAAATCGGATTAAGGATTTTGTGGAACGACAATATTTTCATCTTCATTGCTCACACACTATATTCGGCGTAAATTAAAAAAATTAAATTAAAATTCCAAAAACTGATGGACGCCGAATATATGTAGTGTGTGAGCAATGAAAATGAAAATATTGTCGTTCCACAAAATCCTTTATAAAAACTTTATTTTTCATCCGATTTTTTTCAAATTACGCTTAAAATGTTGGTAATTAAATAGGCTATTTGGTAAAAAAAATAAAACATTCCAGATCTTTACTATAACGTAGAAAAAAAACGAAGTAAAAATGAAAAATTTTGAAAAAAAACGTAAAAAATAGGCAAATTTTGAACTTTGAGGTGCCATAACTCAGCCATTTCTTATCAGATAGAAATTTTCAGCATATCGACGGAAAAGGAATTTAATTACCTTTCTAACGATATGCCACTTATCTCGATCAGACTTTTCGGTTGGGCTCCACAAGGGTTTGAGTGACACCATACACCGAAAAACACAAAAGTACCGTTATCTAAAAAACGGTACTTAGAAAAAAAAAATTACAACGTTTTTCGTGTTCAGGAGGTCCTAATTAACTTATCTAGGCATGTGGCGTTCTTGGTATTTTTTGGCTGTAAACCAGTGTAATCGACGGATTAGAATTACAAAAAATAAAATTTGTTTTCAAAGGATGGTATGATATCATCATCAAATCGTAAAAAGTAAGAAACTAAGTTTTTAAGTTTTATTTTAGTTTAGCATTTTCATGTGTTTTAAAAATTGTTTTTAAGCTAAGAAAAAAATAAGTACTTGGAATATGGAGGTTCTCAGTGAATGTTTTCTACAAAATAATTTTAAATTTAGGACGCATGAAAGGATTATCACTCCAAAAGCCACAGCAATTCATAAAAAGTTATTATTTATTTGCAAAAAAAAATAAATAAAAAAAATCAATTTATTAAACACTTATACAAACATAGTTACATACACAAGTACATACACAAGTACATAAACATACATACTCAATGTTTTAATCAATCACTAGCATTTAACAAAATAATATAAATACTCCCGTTTTTTCTTTATTGTTAATAAAAAATTTGTTTATAAATATTAATTATAATTGTAATATATTTATTTTCCTAAGCAACATATTTTATTAATGCATTTTGTAATTGAGAAAGTTTTCTATTAATAACATTAATGCGCCTTTTGGATATCCCCATCCCTCGAATGTGTAATTATTTTTTTTCTGTCCATAATTAAATCACTTATTTGTTGGTGTAAAAAATGTAACTTATTTTTTTGTTTTTTTTGTATTTTGGTAAAATTTGTTAACCCAAAATATTTAATATAAACAAGATTTAAAAAATTTGTTCTTAGAAATTAAAAGAAAACCAACAAAACAAAACAAAAACTTACATTTACAGGCAGTCCACATGAATCACGTAACAATCGAGTGGATGAAACACAACTGGTGCTGCGTATCCATCGTGGTCGACCCTGTTCGACACCGCAAAGAACACCGCTGTCCGTGCATTCCATGTCCTCCACACTGAGTGTTAACAGCAACAATGAAGACATGTATCCGCTGCAACATCATCCGCATCACCTGAATACCACACCCAAAAGAGCCACCTCAATGAGAGTTCCTAGAACGAAACATGAAAAGGTCTCGATAAAAGTATCATTTCCCTCGTCGGAAAATATGTTGGACTCAACCACCTCCATTAAAAGTACACCACCAGCTTATGGCGCCATGGTGAGTGGCAGCACCCACCAGGTAGCATCCACGTCTTTGATAAATGGTCGCAGAAGTTCTTTCAAGACTAGTCTGTTTGAAATCGGAGAAACCACATTTAATGTTGATACACCCTCGCACTCAAATAAAATGATGATTATGAATGACTCACATACGGATAGTCTTCTCAAGAAGTCGGACAAGAAGCAAAGAAGCAAAAGGTCAGTGAAATTTCAGGTGAAACGTTTTAAAGTAGAAACAAAGGCTGCCAAAACGTTGGCCATTATAGTGGGCGGTTTCATCTTTTGCTGGTTGCCTTTTTTCACCATGTACCTAATAAGAGCTTTCTGTGATCACTGCATACAACCAACCGTCTTCTCTGTGCTCTTTTGGCTCGGCTATTGCAATTCGGCCATAAACCCTTTAATTTATGCCTTATTCTCCCATGAATTTCGTATTGCCTTCAAACGTATTGTCTGTCGTTGTGTTTGTACGCGCAGCGGTTTCCGTGCCTCTGAAAATTTCCAAATGATTGCAGCACGAGCCCTTATGGCACCAGCCACATTTCACAAAACCATTTCGGGCTGTTCAGATGAAGGTGATGGTCCTGAATTTAGTTGACTAATGATGACTAATGGTGATGATGATGATGATGTTGTTGTTATTCGTGAGGATGCTGATGGTGCAGTTGAGGGGGTGGTAAAGGAGGAACAACACATTGCAAATACTTCTCTAACAAAACACAGCTCAAGTTTAAAAACATGTACAACAGCAACAAAAACATCACTGCCAAATAATGACAAGCTGTTGGAGATAAAGCCATTAAAGTTGGGCGAAAAGTTGGTTGCCAGTATTACACGCAACAATTCAACAAACAGAAGTGGCCGTCGTGGTGGTTTTTGTAAAGGTAAAACAATGTACTAACAACCCTCTAATGCTAACTACTTGTTTACAACTCTCAATTTAATGCACTTTTTTTTATCAAACAGATAGGACTTTAAACAAAATAAGAGTTTAGTTTGAAAAAGAAAGACAAAATTTACTTGAATTTTGCTTAAATATATTTTTGTTGAAATAATTGGATTTAATATTTTTTTACTAAAAACTTAAGTATCAGATAAAATGTATTTACTCATTTTTTTAATAATTTTCGTGTTAAAAGAATGAGTAAAGGTTTTTAAAGGAAAGCAAATATTTATACAGAAGGGATGAAAACATATAAAAATAAATGTTTCTAACTAAAAACATTGCAATACAAAACTAGTGATCTATTGATGGAGAAAAAGTTATAATTTCAATACTATAAAATAAAAACTATAAAAACACACAGAAAATTTATTTTTTTCTACCAAAATCCTTTAATAAAAATTTAATAGTTCTCTAATGATTCAGCACTCAAATTTTTATTTTTCGTGATAGCTTTTCTAGTAAAAAATAACATTTATAATACAACTAAAAACAGGACTTCCTCCCTTTTTAATAAAAAGAATAGGTTACCTTAACTAGGGCTTAACACAAATAAAGATACAATCTTTTAGCTAGCGAAGATAAAATATATTTATATTTGCTTTTCAAGTGGCACGAGAATTATCCTAAGTTTATTTTTTTTCCATTACACGACACAAAAATATATAAACGCAATGTAGAAAGACCCCGTTGAGACAGGGAAACATTCGGAAGGGAAGCATCTGGAATTCTCTTCTTTATTTTCCTTCGCGATCATACAGGGAAACATTGTTGTCGGAAACATTCCAGTTCATATTTTAGGTTTTAATTTTAGTTAGTACATTTTTTATTTTTTTTAGTTTTATTCAAACAAAGTCAAATATATAGAACATTGAGAACAAAAGAAGCCGAAACGAAATAAAGCAAATGTCAAAGAGCGTAGCAAAAGTAAACAATAAGAATAAAAGCACAAAGCTTACCTCCGAGAACGGGAAACCAATTTCATATTCTCTTCCCCACCCGTCCCTCTCAACCAAACAAAATGTTTCCTTCCAAATGTTTCCCTGTCTAAACGGGGACATATTTGACTAATAAGGTAGAGTAATAATACAAAAATATTTTTTTTAGTTTTAATATAGTTAATGAAATTAAAAAGTTTTTTTTTAGTTTTGTATGAATATTTGTTATTTAAAATTAAATCAAAATTATTGAGACGTGTTTCCTTCAAATCTAAACAATCCTGTTAAAGAAAAGCATTAGAGGGTACAAAGTTGTGCATGAGATACAAAATGAACAATAAACAATAATGTACAAAAGATTGATTTTAAATTATTACAAACATTGTAAAGATATTTAAACAATAAAAATACTTACGGAATTAAAATTAGTTTTAAGAGTCAACTATAAAAGATTTTCTGTGTATGTGTGTATAATAAACATTTCAATACAAATAAAATAAAATAAAAAATAAAAAAAATAATAAAATCCAATATGTTCTTAAAAGTATTTTATAAAAATGTTTAAAATAAAAGTTTTCCCTAAGAATTTTGAATGAATGTTACTTGACTTCCTCTTAGTTGCATCAATGTATATAACGAAATTGTTAACTAATGGCAATAATATTTTTATTATTTTATAAATTAAAAAACAAAAATATGGAAAATCTTTTTTAATTAAAATCTTAAACGTGCATAAGTATAACATACCTTTGAAATAAAACAAAATATGGTAAGTTGTAACAATAAGTAACAATCATAGCATTAAAAACAATAAAAAATAAACAAATAAATTTTATGTCACAAATGTTAAAAAAAAATCCTTAAAAAAATTAGGCTTAAAAATAAATAAAATATAAGTGTTGTGTATAAAACCAAAATAAACAAAACAATAAATATTTTAATGTGGTTAAAATATATGCGGGAAGTCTGCTGAACACGGTACGTATGCATAAATTAAGCTGATATGACACCCAAGATACTGTTTAACATTTTACACACGTGTTCAATAGACATACATAATTGCTTTCTTACGTTTTTTTCTCACATAAAAGTACATTTAACACCTTTTCATTCATAAAAATAGGCTATTCTTTGTTTATTTTGTAAATCAATATAGCAAATGTCAGTAAAAGTTCCACACCTGACACTGAACAAATACATAGTACGATCCAATATAAAAGTTGTTGATTTTTCTGCTTCACCAAACGTATGAGTTATTTTTAATTGCCACACAAAATTCATATCACGTATTCGACCTCAAAGGTAGGTGTGCTCAAAGTGCGTGAGAAATGAGAAATCCAAACCAGGCTGCACTAAGCAAATCCTGAAAAATGGAATTGTAGAATTCAAAATTGTTTGGGATTTATTTTATTAATAGAAAAACATTTAAGAAATTTTTTATAAAAAAATCTTAAAAAAAATAAAAATTTGTTGTTATAGAAAATGACAACTAAAATATTTCACATCCAAATCTGATAAAACTGAAATACAATTTGACATCTTGAGTCATTATAAAACAAAATTTTTAGTTTTACATCAAAAACATTGAATACATTTCCATTTACATTTATTTCTTACATTTGTTACCGATAAATTTACAATAAAATATTAATATATTTGAAAAAGTTTTGTTATCGAAATCAATTTTTGATTGATAAATTTTATATAAAAATTTATGTTATCAATAAATCTTCTAACGACAAATTTTACTATTAATTAATTTTCTATTTATATTATCGATAAATTATCTATAAAAAAAATTTTCATTATCGATAAATTTTCTATCAGGTATGTGATGGAAATCGAAAACGAAAGCGAAGCAATTTTGAAAGTTCGTTTTAATACTCTATGAATAAAATTTTTGTAATTTTTGTAATTTTTCTTATAAAATTCTTTTTAATATAGAAATATTTATGTACATACATACATAACACAAATTACATAAATTTTATTCATGGAATATTAAAACGAACTTTCAAAATTGCTTCGTTTTCGTTTTCGATTTCCATCACATGCCTGTAAATATATCAATTTCTTTTTATTTCTGAAAAATTTTCTATATCAAAATTTTTTTAAATATTGATATATTAAAAAAAAATTTCGTTATTGATATATTTTCTAAAGAAAATTTTTGCTATCAATAAATTTTCTTAAGAAAAATCGAAAAATAAATTTTCGATAGCAAATTTTTTACTATCGATAACTTTTCTATAGAAAAATATTTATTATCGATAACTTTTATATAGAAAATTTTCAATATCGATAAATTTTCTGTAAAAAAAATTTGGCTATCAATAAATTTTCTATAGAAAAATGTTTAATATTGATAAATTTTCTATATAAAAAGGCTTGTTTTTCATAAATTTCTTTAAAAAAATTTTTGTTATTGATAAATTTTCTTTAGAAAAACTTTTTTACAGATAATTTTTCTTTAAAAATATTTTATTATTTATATATTTTCTGTAGAAAAATTTTAAATAATTATAAATTCTCTATAGAAAAATTTTTATTATCCATTAATTTTCTATAGAAAAATTTTTACTATCGATAAATTTTCTATAGAAAAAATTTTACTACCGATAAATTTTCTATAGAAAAATTTTTGCTATCGATAAATTTTCTATAGAAATTTTTTACTATAAAAAAAATTTTACTACCGATAAATTTTCTATAGAAAAATTTTTACTTTCGATAAATTATTTATAGAAAAATTTTTACTATCGATAATTTTTCTATAGAAAAATTTTTACTGTCGATAAATTTTCTATAGAAAACTTTTTACTATCGATAAATTTTCTATAGAAAACTTTTTACTATCGATAATTTTTCTATAGAAAAATTTTTACTATCGATAATTTTTCTATAGAAAATTTTTACTGTCGATAAATTTTCTATAGAAAAATTTTTACTATCGATAAATTTTCTATAGAAAAATTTTTTTATCGATAAATCTTCTACAGAAATATATTGTTATTGAAAAATTTTCTATAGAGAAATATTTGCTATCGATTCAATTTGCTTTTATTTCCTTCATTTTCCATAATTTTAGTTATCTCTATGGAAAATTTGTATAATTGATATAAATAAATTAAATCAATATTTGCAAAAATAAATTTTTTCATTCATAAATTTTTTATAGCAAAATCATAGTTATGACAAATTTTAGTTATCGATAAATTTTTGCAATCAGTGAAGTGTTTAAAAAATTTTTGTTATCGATTAAAATTACATTAAAAAATATTTGCTTCATATACACTTTATATTCTTTAATTTGCCTTCAAAAATTGTCGTTATCGATGCATGTTTTATTTAAAGTTTTTGTTATCAACAAATTTTCTTTAAAAAAATCACTAAATTTGCTATAATAAATCTTTATAATTCATAAATATTTATGTTATGAAAAACTTTTTGATTGATAAATTGTTGGTATTTATAAATTATCTACATACAAATTTCTTTTGTCGTTTTAATTTTTTTGAGTTAAAGATCACTTTTTTAATTAAAAATTATTATTTTATTCCGATATTTCGCTACCACATTAGGAAAGTTTTTTAAATTTATAACAATAAACAATTAAAATATTAAAATTGTTCAAAAACAATCTTTAGCTCCAAAAAATGTTAATAACATATTAATATAAAAAGATCGAAGAAATTTACATACAAATTTCTTTTGTCGATAAAGTGTTTATAGAAAAAAAAACTTGTTATCGATTAATTTTTTATAAAAAAATTTTCGTAATGGATAAATTTTCTAACGACAAATATTTGTTATTGATAAACTAATCCATTTTATAAGAAAATATTTACCATCGGAAAAATTTCAATAGAAAATTTTTGTAATCGACAAATTTTTTGTAGAAAAAACTTTTAATCTTATCATGTTATTACCAAAATATTTTTAATCGATATATTGTGTACAGAAATATTTTTTTAATCAAAATTTTCTTCAGTGATAAAGCACATTTCTGGCTCATCATATACAAAATTAGCGTATTTGTGTTGATGAGCAACTTTTAAAATTCCAAAAACTACCATTATATCAATTAAAATAAATGGTATGATTTGGTTTTTGGGGTGCTGAAATAGTTGGTCCGTATATATGACAGCGCATAGAGAAAGAGACCTAAGGGTAAAAAAAAAACGATTTTCACTTCTTTTTTTGATGTGGACAACAACACAGATATGCGCGTTTTATAAGTGAAGTCGACGATTCTAAGCGCAAATAGAAAGGGACCTAACGGTAAAATTTATTTATTTTAATTTTTTCCCCCTACTAAATTAACAAAATAACTTGATTTAACGAAACTACAAAAATTAATTTTTTTTTCTTATGAACAATTTAAAACAATAGAAAAATCATTTAGTCTTTAAAATGGCTCTCCTGAACAAAACCTGTTTTTACCCTTAGGTCCCTTTCTCTATGCCCTGATACATATGCTTAAATGTGAGTCAAACCCGTATGTTATCATGAATTGCAAACACTATCACACAATGCTGAGAGGCTAAGCGCTTCCTAGATTTTCAGCGCATGGTCTCGGTGAGCTCTGGTTTCAACACCACCGTACTACGAGCCGTACAGTGTGCGAAACAATGGATTTGTTGAGAAATCAATTTGGTGAGCACTCAACTAAACATTTTATTACAGTAAATTGGCTACATAGATTTTGTGCGATATAACATCTTCATACCATTTTCTATAAAAAGTGTATACATTTGCAATATTAAAACTAAATATATAAGTTTCAGTAAAATTTCATACGCAAATAAATGTAATGTAAATTTACGTGATATTAAGTTGCTGTCGTGTTAATTATTCTATCAGCACATTTATTTATTTATTTATGAGGAGCATTTCTTATTACCTTAATGCATTTTTTTCAGGAATTTTTTTAACTTTCGATATTTTATAAAAACCGTTAATAAATGTGCTTAATGAAATTATGTGCCAGTAATTTAATTACATAGACCACAACTAATATTCAACTCAACATGTTTATTGTAAAGTTGTCGGTATTTAATTAAAGCAATTGAAAAGTATATTTCATAATACACAACAAGCAGAGTTTTCATGCAAAATTAGTTTTAAGCAGTTAATGTGGCCGATTACCACATATTGGCATAACGTGGCTTAATAAATCCAGTAGAGAATGTTCTTTAATTTAATGTCAGACAAAGCTTATTTATTTTTGGCTAAATAACTATTTTAATTAAAAACAAGTGTTGCCAAATAATTAACAGCAGTGATTCTTAAGGTCTTTGTTATTGTTAAAAATATAATTTTTTTTATATTAATCAAAGAAGGCTGTTTTTTATTTACTTAAACTAAATGCAGAATAAATATGCTAGCTTATATGCATTTCACTGTAATTTTTAAATAAGATCAAAGTTTTTATTTTTAATATAATTGGAGTTCCAAATAAAAACAAACACTAAAAAAACTTTTTCCAAAGGCCCAATCTACAAATTTTCTATTTTTATTTATTTTATTTTTCTAATTCCTTTTTATCATTTGGCTAGCACATGGTTAACACTAAATGTTTTTAAAGGCTGCCGAAGGAAAATCTTTTATACTAAAAAATTACTGAATTATTTCCTCCGTAGTTTACAATATTATTTTTATACCCTTCACACAGTGAAAAAGGGTATATATAGGTTTGTCATTCCATGTGAAATTTCTACAATTTTCATTTCCGACCCCATAAATTATATATTTTCTGAAAGCTTATGAATAAGAAAGTCGATTAAGCTCTGACAGTCTGTCTGTCTGACCGTCTGTCTGTGTGTATGTTGAAATCAACTCTTTGAGGCCCCCCGACATCGCATGGACCCCAGTGAGGCATTAAAATATCAGAAATATTCGGGAGTAGATCAATATTGAAAATCAGAAATATCGGTATATAAACGACTGAGATATGAGCAAAAACCCACAACCACCTCGATTTTTTTTCACAAAAACAACATTACAACAACAACATACATACAAACGTGTATACTGGCTAGAGTAGACGTGGCATCGAATCCCAGCTGAGCCAAAAATATTTTTTTCTTATATTTTTTTTTAATTTTTTTTTAATTTTTTTTTTTTTTATTTAATATTTTATTTATATTTTTATTATTATTTTTTTTTAAATTTTTTTTTAAATTATTTTTTAAATTTTTTTTTTATTTTTTTTAACATACATACGTAAATTTTTAATTTTACAATGATATGTTTTTATATATGTATGTTTTTGATATCCATGTACGTATTTCATATGAGATGAATGGTGATACAAACTACTGTTATTGTATGGCTACACGTTGTGAAGGGTATATAAGATTCGGCACGGCCGAATATAGCACTCTTACTTGTTTTTGGTTGTTTTTTTTTTATTTTTAATTTGCTTGGTTGTGTCAAAAAATAAAATTAATTAATAACAAAATCATAAACAGCAAATGCGCTAAGAGCTATTACCCTCTAGCTGCATTATTTTTAAGCACTTCGATTAATGTTGTTGATAAATGACAAATAAAAGGAAAAAATCTGCAATTACTTATTTAGTTTTTTTTACTGCAGTTTAAACAATAAGATAACGATATGCATTGAAAATATCTAAGTGGGAGAACTAAATTTTTTTGAACTTTGACGAATTAATTTTTTTAAAAAACAAAGAATTAAAAAAACATGTTTTTATCACCCTTAATTATCAAGCATTATTATCTCTTTATCTAAAATTTAAACATGATATTTTCGTTCATGGTAACACTTGTTATTTGTTAAGCCTTTAGTAAATAAATATCTCCAATTTTGATTGTCCTACTTAAGTTTCAGCAATTCAATTATGTTCACTTATCTTTATCACCAATTAATAAATAACTGTATTAGAATGTCGTAATTAATATTTATTAAATATGTTGGTTAGATACTTTCGTATGATTAATTGAAACAATAATAAGTTAACAACACAGTAATAGACCGATTTTATTGGTTTTAATTTATTTATCTATTTAGTTTTTTATTTGATGAGAATTAAAAGCTTTTTAAATTAAATAAATCGAGGAGATACAATATGCAGTAATAACTTATTTTGGATTTATGTATTTTACTTAACTCTCGTCGAACTGGCGAATTTTAATACGCTAAACGATGAAGTAGATACAAATGTATCTTCATACATTTATGACTAAATACATAACTTTCTTATTCAAAAATTATTGAATTGGCCCAGCTTCATTTGTAATACAGGGTGTCCGTCGGAGGGATATACTTCTTTGTTTGTTTATAATTTTTAAGTAAATTAAAATGGATCTTATATTGATAAATGTTATATGGAATACAATATCAGATAAATGTCCACCTTTGTAAGCCTCACAAATGCCAGCCCTTTTGAATACATTTTTCATTACATTTTACTCGGTATTTTATTAATTTTATCACAAATATTTTGTTTGAGTTGCTCCAGAGTTTCTGGTTTGCTAGCGTAAACCTTGCTTTTAGATATCCCTATAAAAATAAGCCCGTAACAGTAAAATCAGGCGACCGTAGAGGCCAAACAACATCCCTATTCCTTGGAAAGAGGTATCGCAGTAATTCCATTGTAATCCTGGCTGTATGCGATGTGGCACCGTCTTGTTGAAACCCCATGTTAGTCAAGCCCAAAGAATGCATTTGTGGCGTTAAAATGTTTTCAATCATTTCACGATATCACTCCCCATTGACAGTTACCATTACGCCGCTTTCATTTTCAAAAAAGTAAGTTTTAATGATTCCTCCAAATTGCACACCAGGCTGTCACCTTTAATGGATGCAAAGGTGACTGATGAATAATTTGAGGGTTTTTCTGTTTATTCACATATCCATTCAAATGAAAATAAGCCTCGCCATAATTTTATATATAATTTTTATAATTTTTTCTTAAAAAAACGTGGTTGTCACGCGCGAGCTGTAACATTCTTTTGGCATATGTATAGCGCTGTAAATGGTCTTCTGGAAAAAGCTCTTGTGTCAACTGAATCTTAAATGGAAACAAATGCAAATCTCTGTGCAAAATTGTGACCAAAGTTGTTCTTTGAAAACCAAGCTACCGAGCTCGGCGTCGAATTGAGCTTGATGAATTTTTTTTTAACACATTCTTGTACAGCAGTAATGTTTCAACAGATCTTGCAATACGTTGTGGTTCATGCTTGAGCCTACAGCTAAAGTCCCTCCTTCTTCGAAATCATTCCCCACACGGTAAATAGTGCGTGTTGTTGGCACGTTGTTTCCCCCAAAATTTTTAAGTAACTTTCTAAACGTCACAGTAATCGATGATTGATTTTAATAAAATGTTTTAACGATTAAAATACGTTAGTTTACCGAATATGTTTTCATAATAAATTTGCCACGTCCCGACTTCACGACTGTCAAATATGATCTGCCAAGACTAATGTTTATCCAAATGGCGGCAAAACAAAGAAGTATACCTTCCCGACGGACACCCTGTATATGAAGAGGACCAATAACAAAAGAAAACAACCAATCAGCTGCAAAATATCAACTTGAATATTTATAAAAAAAAGGTTAAAAAATACCCAAAATTTGAAAAAAAAATTATCGAAATATCTAAATGATAATTCTATATAATTTCGGTCCGTTAAAAAAATATTTTACGGTTTTTTGAATTTAGAAGACTATTATTAATTTGAAGTAATTCTTTAGAAATTTAGTCTTTTAAAATTGTTCATTAGCAATGTTTCGGCTTTTAATAAATTTTTCTATTAAAAGCAATAGATCTATTTATTATTAAAAATGAAATATGAATTGTATGATATTTTGTGGCTGAGTTACTATTATAGTGTCAAGTACAAATTAGCCTGCTTTCATTAAGGTACCTAATACCAATGTTAGTTTGTGGTGCCTGCTGGGAGTCCTTAAACATTTTTACGTTTATTCAGCTAAAGTTAGTAGACTCTATTTGTCTTAAAAAAATTGTTTCAATGTCCTTTCCTTTCCTTTCCTTTCCTTTTTTTTTTTTTTTTAATTTTATTGTTTAAATTTTATTTATTTCATGTGTCTGTGTAATCAGATATGTTTCATAAGTACATACACAGATTAAAACTTAAATATTAATGTAGCTCCTTAGTTGATCACTTAAAAAAATACACCTTTCCATCTTACTGCTCCATTAGTTTTCATTTCAACTCAATTTGTTGTCTATTATGAACAGACTTAAAAAAATATGCTTCAGTAATCAAGATAACAATTAGTTGAGACTATTTTATGTTTCGTCTTATAACCTGTTTTAAGAAGAGTGTATGGTGGAAAAATAATAAATTTTCTTTAATGTTTCAGTTCTTTGTTCAGTGCATATTAAACATTTTCTAAAGCTTACTATTATTTAGGGATGGATTATTTCATTTTATTTGTTGTTCTATTCTTTCCACATGCTATTGTTTGTTTAGTTTTATTAAAGATAATTGACGCAAAGTCTGAATATGCTCATGTAATTATAAATTTATATATTAAATAGAAGGTCAAATATATCGTATATTAGAGTACAAAGCAAACAAAACATTTCTAAAAATCATGTAAATTTAACCATTCGTCACACCACTTATACACTTACAAGGTCTATTAATTTGTCTGCTATTCTCACTTTCACTATGCGATTCTACTTGCTGTACGAATAGATAATAATAATTTTGTAAATAAATAACTTTGTCTAAGAGATAATGAAAAGTACATAAAATAATGCCACTAAAGTAGTCAAATATTATTACTGAATAATACTCTATGGAATTTTGAGGTCACAATGGAACACTATCCCAGCTATATTTATATTAGTAATAACTATGTAGACATTGTCTAAAAAATAAGCACCACCCAAATAAAAGCTAGACAAAAAGGAAAGAGAAATGTAAAGAAATCGACACGACATGTATTGAAAATGTAATAAAATCACTGCAGACAAATACATACACTTTATAGGCTTGGGCTTAATGAATGTGTAAATATTTAACAAGACCCAAGGGACCCAAACGCAAGTAGACTAATTTGAAAAATGTACGACATCAGTGAATCATACATACATGTGTGTCATATTATCACCTAATCCGTACACAATGTTAAGCAAGAAACTAATATTTTTAATGAAGTATTTTTGTCAGATGAACTAAAGGGTTTTCTAATAAGAGTGATATGATTTCACATGCTATGAAAATACACACTAATTGTAAAAGAAATTCAAAAGTTTTTTGTTTAATGCTAAGTACAATCAATACAATTAAGTTCTAAATAAAACGTCATTCAAATTGCCTCCACGACTTCTTCTGCAGAAACGAGTTCGATGAACCCAATTTTCGAGTACTTTTTTCACTATGTAATATTTTTATTTGGCCTATTTGGCTTATATTACTCTGTGGAATTGAATAAATAAATAAATAAATAAATAAATAAAGTTTTATGTCATGAATGGTGCATTCAATATTCACATATAAAGCTTGAAGAGAGTCTGGTTTATTTCGAAAGACCAATGACCATTTAACATTACATTCACCTAAATTGACAGTTTGGTGTGGTCTTTGGTTTGGTGGAATCATCGGTCCGTACTACTTTCGAAATGAAGCTGGTAGTACCGTTACCCTCAATGGAGACTGGTATAGATCGATTGTAACCAGCATTTTATGGCCGAAATTGGAAGAAGTTGATCTTGACAACATTTGGATCCAACAAGACAGGGCTGCGTACCACACAGCAAATGCAAGAATTTAATTATTTCAAGAAAAGTTTGAAGATTCGATTATTTCTAGAAATTGTGATATCGAATGGCATCCAAGAAGTTGTGATTTAACATCATTAGACTATTTCTTGTAGGGTTATTTGAAGTCATTTCAAACTCATTGATATTTAAAATACATGAAATCAATTAGAACAAAACATCTATGTTTCGAATTTCATTAAAATTTTGAGGTAAATAGTTTGTATTTGTGTTAAAAGAGTTCTAATTATGAAACCGAAGCTCGTTTTGAAAATGCATTCGACTCACCTACTATCGGATAAGTAACTTTTTCCAAATATTCTGTCAATATCACATCAAAGTTGTAGTCTATTAAAAATTTTATTTAAATTAAAAAATTATAATTTTCTTTAGATTGACAATATTTTATTTTTTCAATATTAAAACCGGGTTTCATTACGTACGGTACATACCAGCCATCGATTTGTTTGAACAGCGAAACATTTTTTGTGCGCACACGAATTTGCCTGGTATGGACCGATGTTGTCGATGTTTTGTTTTAGTTCAAACAGCGTTGTCAGAACATTTGTTCGATCTTGAAAGGAAAGGAACGAAGGCACATTTACAGAGGCTTTTATATGCAACGGCAAACAGATATAACAAAGCATCTTTATATGTAATATTTTCTGTCAATGCCAATTTATATATCAGGAATGGAAAAGTTATATTTAATTTACTAAAATTTGATTATAAATGGAGCAAGGGCAACAAATATACATAAACTGGGTTCATTTATTATCAAAAAAATGCACTCAAAGTAAATCTTTACTACCGATAACAAAACTTCATTTACCATTCCTTCATACATAAATGAAATCATGGGGAATTTAACAAATTTTGACAAAATGCTTCTTTATCAGCTAGACTGATAATTTTACCTGCATAAATTTGCCTTAGAGAGGAACTGACACAATATTATTTATATTGAGTTGGCATTAGGCAAACATCAAATAGCTAAGAAAAAACATGGTTGTGATAATCATAACCCGCCAAAAATTTAACTGTAAGCAGTGCAGACTTTATTCTCTTATCGTATTTTATTCATTATAATTATAAGTATTGTGTTGTATCATGTGGTTCTTATTAGGATAATAGGGTCACAACAAAATTCTTTCAATCATCTCTTTCATTTGAAATATGTTTTAATTTGCTCCAACTGCATCCTGAAATTCTTATCGAAGTTATCCGGCTGTCCCTTCCAAATGTGCGCTGGCCTTTTTATGGGTATTACAGTCGATGGCTATTATTGTAATGCCGTATGCGTATGGCCATTTCCAGCTTCACTGACATCTACGTATCTCCAGCTGGATGGGTATTTGGTGGGTGGTATTTCAAAGTTTGATGTTACACTTTTTCAGGCCAGAGTAGACGTTTGACTTTACGGAGGCATCCGTTTATAAATACTTGAATGCTATTGCTAAGTTTGGGTGCACCATTCAAAGATTCACTGCCATTAAAGGCCAGTTTTGACTAAAATACAAGTCGTACGACATGACAAAAATTCGTGTTGAATGAAGGAAGTAGAATAGTGTTAAACCAAATTGTAATCAGTAGAAGATGATGAAAATTTGAAAGGAGGACTGTATTTATTCATTTTTTAAACCATTTTAAAAAATGGAGCATTTCATTAGATAAGGGCTGTATTTCAATGTATTCATTGGCAGACACATTAAAGGTGTGCTAGCAATTCTACAACAATTACAAAACCCAACATGTATATATTTGACAGAGTAAAAGAAAATGGTTTGTTGTTTTTGTAGAACCATAAATTGTTTTATTCATCAAACACATTCAAAAACTAAAGAGAAAGAATACAATTAATATTTTAGCCTTGTATTATAACTTTTATAATTTTTTGTACTCGCGATTATAATTTGCTGTTTTTCTAAAGCATTTTTCTTAAAATCTACTTCACACTACCCAGCAAAAAAATTGGAAGTAGTGCAAGACGAATTACATTTACAAGACTTCTAAATCAATTGTGTTAAAGCATTCATTGTAAATGACATCATGGGTGCGATATAATTTGTCATAAATAAAGTGCTTAAAAATTAATGCAACATCATGCAAAATATCTTAAAGAATTCATTTAAACAAACAAATTCAACTCATGAAACATCCGATGCTTTTCACTAAATATGCATGTGCTCTATGCACTTCTTGGAATGGAGTGCATTTCATTGATTTATTCATGTAAACGCATGATCTCCAATGACACGCTTATGTTAAAATCATTAGTGTTTTCACCTAAATTTAATCATTTCGTCACCAGTTGAATCCCTGCAAAATCACTTCTTTTGTCATGGATTTTTTTGCTGGGTAATAGTGCATATGCAAAAACATACCTTTTCTCTATTTTTCTTAAGTACAGAACGAATTTCATCACATCTTACTTTTAAGAAATCTAATTGAAATTTTGCGATATGTAGTATAGTCTAAGCTGGCCTTAAGCAATATAGATTTAACGTTGCAGTAAAAGATTCTGGGTTTTGGAAGATAGTTAGATGGATATCCGTTAATAATTTAGCATAGCAAAAGCCGTGTGGAATCTGGTTATAATATCATGGGAAAAAGCATTGGTTATTTTAATAGTGCGACCCAGATAACAAAATAGAAGTTATGTCTTCTATAGGTTGGTTCCCTAAAAAGAATGGCTGAGTAGTTAATGCATTTATGCGTAATGTTTTGAATTTTTTAGACTTTTGTGCACACGTTCTCTAGCGAATGGAGTTTGTCTTCAATGGCAGAGTATCGGCAAGTAAGGAGGCATTACTGTGAGCCTAATCGAAGTCATTTATGTATTTCTGCAGTCTCCCATTTATGCCTTTTTCGCGATGTGTTGCATATGGCATAATGACGTCAAGAACGATACTAAATCGTAGAGGCGATTGTAAACAGCCCTGTCTAACTGAAACTGTGCATTGAATTATATTCTTTTAAAGTATTTGGCAGTTGGTATGTCTTAAGTCCTACACAGGCTTTAAATCTTTCGCAAATAATATAGTAAACAAAAAAATACTTTGTCTGGTAAGAAAATACTAAGTTTCGTTTTTTTTTGTGCAACCTAAACTCTAGTTTTCATAAAAATCAGGGGCCGAAATACGGCATTCGAACGTGATCGAAATTTGAAAATCGATATCGAATGCCGTAATTCGGCCCCAGATGTAATAATTTTCTTTATTGACTTAAAAGTAGAAAGTTATATTTAATGAATTAATGAATCAAAATGCATTCTGAATTTTAATTGAATATCAAGTGCAAAAACCTAAAAATTATATTTTTTTTATGGGCGTGGCACTGCCCACTTTTCTAATCACGAAATTGTAAAGTCATAATAGCTCAATATGTGTGCAAAGTTTCAGAAGAATCGGTCCAGTGCAAGTACCTCAAAATTTAATTTTTTTTAAGGGCGTGGCACTGCCCACTTTTCTAGTCACGAAATTGTTAAGTCATAACAACTCAATATGTGTGCAAAGTTTCAGAAAAATCGGTCCAGTGCAAGTACCTCACAATTATAACTATTTTTTATGGGCGTGGCCCTGCTCACATTTCTAATCACAAAATTATAAAGTCATGACAGCTCAATATGTGTGCAAAGTTTCAGAAAAATCAGTCCAGTGCAAGTACCTCAAAATTAAAACTTTTTTATGGGCGTGGCCCCGCCCACTTTTCTAATCACGAAATTATTTAGTCATGACAGCTCGATATGTGTGAAAAGTTTCAGAAAAATCGGTCATGCGGAAGTAGCGGGGCGTGGCCCCGCCCACTTTTTTCCACCCATAAACACTCCCTGGTATGTGTACAACAACTTACCAAAGTTTGAGCCCGATCGGTTTTACAGTTTCGGAGTCTATAGCTAACACACACACACACACACACGCAGAGTTTCACTTTTATATATATAGATTTAAAATAATTACAAAATATTTACAGTTCACGCTTTGCAATAAGCTTTCGAGATTTATATAAAATACTTATTTCTACAATTTACGTTGTTTGGAAATTTCGCGATCCGGTATCATAGTGTAAGTATTAGGAAACTACAGCAAGTAAAATTGGTTGCACATAAGACATACATACATAAGTGAATATATATTTAAATTAAAAAATTAGTGAAATATTCAATAAACTAGTGTTAAAAAAATTTTATTGTATAAATTTTAAGGAAGTTAAGAAATCCCGAAACATAAAACGAAATACACCAACGTTTAAAAAAAACTATAAATGTAGCGATATACCGAAAGTTTAAGAAAAATTAAATATATTCGAAAACTACTGCAAAACTATAAAAGTGGCTGTTAAAAAAATTTCGCATTGACCTTTAATGTGTTTGTCCTTACTGAACATATGCGTGGGTGTATTTAACTCCCACACACACATTCATAGCACTTAAGGTTAACATACAAGTTTTTATTGTCATTTTATATGCCGACCTACATACTTTCTATATTGACTTGTGGCATTTAATTGGCTGTACAATATTAAAAGTAAATGGCCTAAGGGCTTAGTTGTGTACGTATGTGTGTGTGTGTGTATGTACGTCGTACATACATTAAACAAAATATATTTCAGCTGATGTTAGCATGACCATCTTGACATTGCATGACCACCTTTACTATCTCCAATAAAACCATTTTAGTTGTTAACTGTGATTAAACAATTGGTCAAATAAACAAATATTTACATGTAATCAGTGTGCATATCGTATTAATGTATGTAAGTATGTGTATGTTGTCAACAAACAACATGGAACATGGAATAACACCATACAACAAAATCCAAAATAATAATAATATTTTGACAACGAAGCTCGGCAGGGGGATGAAAAAAAAAATATACATGTGACGCCGTTTTGAAAGGTCATTGTTGAGCTTTGATTTTACATAATTAAAATACTGAATCAGTGTAGGAAATCATACGACCCTTACACTTAAGGTAAAGTAAAGGTTTAACATAAATAAAATACTAGGAACTCTTATACTTTCTAGTGTATGAATATTTTTGTCTCTTAAAAAATATTAAAAAAACATGAATATAAAGGGTAAATATATTTAGCAAATTATTGACTATAAACACTATTTAAAAATCAAAACTTCCATAGAAAAACAGTTTGATAAACAAATTACCAACTTTTGATAATTTTTATAAACTTGGCGGTAAATCTATACTTACACTTATTTTAAGATATAAAAAAAATTGTCTACATAAAATATATTTGTAATTTTAAGATGGCCTGTATGTAGTCAACAATCTTAAATATAAAATACGAATTTTAGAATTTCGGTCTGGCTGTCTTTCAGTTTTATTGTCTGTTTAGCTGTACCCGATTGACTCAAATACTATTATATTTTTTGTTAAAATTTTATACGAACGTATCGTAATAGCTGGTTTAAAATGTAAACTTTTTTTAATTGATTTTTTTATTAAAGAAAATTGGATTGCAAGGAAGAATCCAGCAAAAAGAACCTATGACAACGAAGCAATTTTGCTGAGGCCAATTGGTGATGAAATTATTTAATTAAGGTGAAAACGCTAATGATTTTAGCATTCACATGGCATTAGAGCTCATCTGTTTACATGTAGTAAGTGATTAGAACTCATGCATATTTGATGAAAAGCATCCGATATTTCATGAAGCGATTTTGTTTGTTTATATGAATTATTTCATTCATTTTTAACCCTTATATGATTGACAAAAAAAAACAACTTATCCTGTACTACAAGGTACCCGCGTACCTTAATGCAAATCTAATATAAAACAAAAATTTCTTAAAACAAATTCACAAAAACGAGACACTTTAATTTAATTGAAGAATTTAGTTATAATTCTACATCGATACCCCAGCAAAAATTACTGCATACCCGGAAGCAGGTTTGTAAGGGAAAGATAAATGTACTCTCCTTTCCCAACCTGCTTCAAGAAGGCATGATTTTTATATGAGATGTCCCACTTGGTAGGGCTCTTTGATGCTCTAATTATTTGCTATTTTCACACATGGTTATTGCAGTAATATCATGTCTTTTTTATTTGTTTTTAAGAACTACAGTAAAGAGAGGTAATCATTCGCTTACATTCCTGCATCATCGTAAGCGAGAGAAGTTGCAGTAAGTTATTTTATAAAAAATTAAACATATTCAATAGAAATTTCCGACTTCCATTTATAGCACCCTCGAATGCGCTCTATTATTGCGCTATAAGAAAGCATGATTTTTTTTTAATGCTTACCGGTACAAAATAAATTTTTGCTGGGACGTTAAAAAATTTTTTAAAAAAAATGCTAAAACAAAATATTTTGGGATTGCGATTCATTTAACTCCTACTTTTTGCATGGCTAGTTGTACACTGGGAAATTAACAGAAAGTGAGGGTCTAAATAAAGTAGAAGAAAGAACAGTTTTAGATCTTATAAGACCCTACAAAAACTCAGGAAGGAATGTAACAACCGAAAATTTTTTTTACATCTCTTGAACTTTTAAATTCGTGGAATCTTCCCCTCGTTGGAAGAGTAACAAAAACATACCAGTTTCATACCAGCCAATATACACATAAAAACAGGTTATTGTATTGTTACGTATTTATTGAGAAGTCTTGCTTGATGTAACTTACTGAACTCTGAGATTTGTACTTGTATATATATCAAATTATATATCAGACAAATATTTTCTACAAATTTCGCATTTAGCAAAGAGGCGACTTTGTGATCGTATGTGTCAAAAAAGAAAAAATTTGCAATAATGTTATCTACCATGCATATAACACCGTTTGTAAAAAGCACTTTGACTGCTAAGCCAGAAATTATAACCAATTATAATAAAACTTAAGAAGGTGTCGACAACATGGATAACTTTTTAGGCGAATATACTTGCAAGCACAGCAATTCATTAGCCGTTATCCCTATTTTTTAACGCAGCGTTGGCATCATTATTATATGAAGCACAATACTCAATTCACTACCTCTGACCGCCGAAGACAAATTTTAAATGATTTAAGTCTAAGGGGTGTCTGGAAATGTTTTTTTACATTTCAAAATGTCTCCCAAATCTAGTTTTTTTTCAAACAAAAAATACATTTTATTGGCGTTATGGAGAAAAATTTCTAAACTTTATTATGCAAAAAACCAAAGTTTGAAATTTTATTTTCTTTTGCAAAATTTGGCACTTTTTTCTTAACGCTTTGCATTAAACGTTGGACTCACGTTTTACCGAAGTGTTTGATAGCTTTGTTCCAAATAAATCCAAATTTTTTTAACATTTACAGAAGCTCTGAACTTTATTCTTAGGTACTGCTTAATTATAGCCCAATAGCGTTCAATAGGCCTTAGCTCTGGACAATTAGGTGGATTCATGTTTTTCGGTAGAAAATTTATTTTGTTGGCCTCATACCACTCAAGGACGTCTTTGCTGTAGTGGCAACTAGCCATATCGGGCCAAAATAGTGGAGGTATATTGTGGCTTCTGTATAATGGCAATACAGCCTTTTTCAGGCACTCATTAATATAAAATTGGCTGTTCATTGTACGATTCACAATGATTGCCTTTGAAGTTTTCCCACATGTACATATTGCTTGCCATATCATATATTTTTTGGCGAATTTTGAAATCTTTTTACACTTAAATTTATCGAAAATATTAGCTCTTTTATTAGAAACATAAAAACCCTGACCAGGAAGCTCTGAATAGTCAGCCTTACAATAGGTTTCATCGTCCATTAAAATACATCCATTAAAATTATTTTATTTGTGACGTAGCAACTGTCTTGCACTTATTCTTGCCGTTTTTGTTCCTTTTTCGTTTCGGTTTGGAGCTTTCTTGACTTTGAATGTTCTTAAATTTTCCTTTTTCTTTATTCGTTCTACAACCGACCTTGAAATATTTAGTTTTCGTGAGATATCGCGAATGGATGTGTTTGGATTTTGCTTCCAAAGTGCCTTCACCTTTTTAACGATTATAGGATTCCTAAAACCACGAGGCCCTCCACCTTTCTTGTGCTTAATAGACAAGTCTTTTTTGTATTTAAAAATAACGTTACGGGCAGTCTGTCTGGATACTTTTGCCGTCGCGCAACTTCAGCGTAAGAAAGTTGTTTATTTTCATTATAAATATCTACAATATTTTTTCTCACTTTTTCTCTATTTGACGACATTTTAAATACGGATTAAATAATTTGAATAAACTTATTAACAAAGTATTGTTGACACTTATAACTATCACAGAGTGGAACAAAAAATTTAATTAAATAATAATTGTTTGCGTAGTGCCCTGTAAAAAATGTAAAAAAGCATTTCGAGACACCCCTTACAATTGTCTACTAAAAACACAGCGTGCTAAAAATTCAAAGGTGATTGCAAAAACTGACACTCGAACAGCAATTGAATTTATAATTCGCAAAAAGTGGCCGTATCAATGTAGCAGAAAGTTATATGATCTGTTCGAAACTTCGTATGAAGTAAAGGAAACCCGTAAAACTTGCAGCGATTGTTTTATATAGATTTAAAACACATTCGGTCAATCGACCATTATGTACGAAATGCTTACAAGATGATCAATAAAACAAATTAGTAATATTTATTGTATTTTTGAACATAAATATATAATAATCTGTATATTTATACGTACTTATTTTATAAACCTGCAAACTGGTAAATAAATTTCCATTTGGAATTTTTTTGTTAACATAAGAATGTGTAAATTTCTTTCAGCTTATATTAATTATGTTAAAACAAAAAGCAAGTTGTGGTATAAAAATTTTTTTATACAAACGCATAGAGGTACCCGGGAACCTTGTCGTACACTTAAGGGTGTTGGAGGAAATTTGGCATCTTACGTCTGTCTAAATATATTTATTATTTTAAAAATTTATGAAAATGAATAAAATACCAAAAGTTAGGAGCTCTCAAGGAATTTCAAAAACGAAGCTTATCAACTTCTTCAAAAAATTATAATTTCAAAACATAATAGGTACCCGGGTACCTTGTCAGTCACATAATGGTTAATCACATCATTTGTGACAAATTATTTCGCATTTAGGCAGTCAATTAGAACGCATATTTTCACTCATCAATTCACTTTAGACTATTTCCAATTTTTTCTTCTGGAACTATTTACAAATTCATGCGATTTTTTAAAAAGTTTGTAAGAACTAAAATGCAAATAAAACTAAAATGCAAATAAAACTAATTTTGTAAGATTTGGATCATATCAAACCTTTGGCTGGAATTACTGAAATCAAAGTTGTATTTTTCATTTGCAGTCTATTTGGGAAGTTAAATAATAGAATAAATGAACTTGTGCCAAAATAAAAATGATTTACAGTAAAATTACTATAAATAGAGTTTGAATGAAATGTCAATATATAATTTTAACACAAATGGAGCGGCGTTTATGACATTCAGGAATTTATTATTCAGTGTCTATGACCTAGATAAATTTATAAATTAAAAGTAAAAATACAGCATCGCTTTTACTTATCTAGCCAAAAGATAGAGATATAAAAAATTACAAATATGTATTAAGAGTTTGAAAAAATATGAACATGTAGACAAATCTCATGCGATTTGAAAAGAATGATTTAATTCCCTAATTCTAATTTCATTAAATTGTTACATAAATACAAGTTTCAATTTACATATAAGTATACCGATAAAGAGTGCTGATGATAAAATCGTCGCTGGTTTCGAATAGGCATTGCACTCGGCTAACATCGAAAAAAATTCTAAAAAATTCTTAAAATGATAGCTATTAAATTTTAGAAATGTTTAGGAATTTAAATCTATGAATTGGCGTACGTTGTTTACGCCATAACTAGATAACCGCAATATAATAGTAGAAAGATTTACTAAATAATGCGCGTATAGATCCAGCAAATCGGACCGGATCTGCTAGTAATAGAATAAATAATTTTAAGCCAGAAATAAAAAAATGTGATTTAAAATAAATAAAATAAAATTAAACTAAATTTAAAAAAAAAAAATTTTTTAGTCTAAGGTTACACACGTCGATTTAAATTGCCAAAGTTTCTCCAAAGTTTATTTTGAACTGGATTTTATGTTCACATACAACAATTGATTCGGCAATTTTTCTGTTTTGTTTATCTTCTTTTTTTCTTATAATTTGTCTCTTGTGCTTTAGGCGTAAATAACAATAATACAAATGAAAACATACATTTAATAATATAACTGATTTTAATTAACGTTTTTACTTAAAATGTTTTTACTAAAATATTTTAAACGTTTAATTTGTGACGTTTTCAGTTAAAATTATTAATTATTTACACACCAAGAAGCGAAACACCGAATGAAAAGAAATGTCAAATATTCAACTAAAAAAAATTGCTCCAAATAGCCTGAGTACTGGCGATTATTTTTCCCTTTTTATTCTCCTCACCTAAAACTGCAAAAAAAAACATCTGTTTACTCAAGAATTGCTCAACTAAAATCGTAGTGTGTGACCTTAAACTGAGAACAAACTGTTTGTTTCGGGTCATCCAGTTTTGCCGTAAATCTTTAAATACCCCTCAGCTTAAATATCGTATTTACTAAGAATTGCATGAAAATTGCCCAGAAGCCCGAATTTTATATAATAGTTTGTATAAGTAGTTTGTTCATAACATTTCGCTATTAGTTGGCATATAATGGAGAGTTTTATGTATAACATCTATTAGTAAATATATAAAAGAAAGCATTTATTTCTAATTTATTTCTTCTTTTCACCAGAGGCAATTTTATATCGCAATAAAAATGTACAGCGTATTTCAGCTGTGTTTTTGTGTTGAACAGTGTTCTAATATTTTTCGTTTAGTTGTAAACCAATAATGAAATATTTTTATGGAGTCAATAACTAAATTATGTATAAATATTTTCCTTTCTCATAGTCATGGGAATTTCCACTTGCTGTTGTTTTAGCAGATGTTTATTAAGTAGCTTGCAGGGAATGTTATTAAGGTATTTATTAATTAAAAAAGAAATTATTATTATTACACATGTTCTCAGGAACGAAATATCATTCAATCGTAATGAAGTTAAATTAGTGGAATTAGTGGTTGAACCCGGTCAGCATAGCTGGCTTCATGACATTCATTTTAGAATCAAATCTGATATCGTCGTTAAAGAAAATAATAATTTATTTTTATTAGTGTAATTTGTTAATTCTTAAAAATTAAATATCATATCGACATTGAAGGTGTCCTGCGTGTTAACCTAGACATTAAAATAACTCTTTATTAATTTTAAAAACTTTAATAATAAAGGATTTGGTAATTTTTTTTATAAACATTCTAAACAAAAACACAAGATATTTATTTTAGTGAATATTTCTGTTATTGACAAATTATCATGCCGTAGGCGCTGTATTATTGAAAGACATATAAAAAATTTACAAGTAACATTTGTATTTTCTATTTTCTAGGCTCTAAAGGCATTGGCTCTCGCTTTGACGAACAAAGACTTACTCTGAGGATACATCGAGGAAGAGGCTCAAATAAACACGACTCCACACATAGCAATGGTAGTGCACAAAGTACTACCACTACCTTGGGCACGCCCTCGCCCGAAAGACTAAGCAAATATTCGACACGAAGATTGCACTGCAATCACGATAAAATAAAAATTTCCGTTTCATACCCTTCCAATGATAATATTTCCGAATTAGCTCATACCCATGACAGTGGTCATCACGAAAGAGTCAGGGAACATCGAGCTCCATCTACCAGTAGTGGTAATATGCTGTATGCTGTTCATTATGGGTCGCAGAATGGTCGTGAATGTAACGAAACGCAGCTGTTTAGACACCAGCATGACAGTAGCTGTTACTTGCAGGTGGATAAAAATATACCTGATATGCTGAGAAGAACCTCCAGTACCAGCTATGAACATCAGCCGAGTAGAGCTAATAAAAAGATGGGCAAGAGAAATATCAAGGCTCAGGTGAAAAGATTTCGCATGGAGACTAAGGCTGCAAAAACGTTGGCGATTATAGTGGGCCTCTTTATATTCTGCTGGCTGCCTTTCTTTACCATGTATATAATAAGACCTTTTTGCGAGGACTGTATAGATCCACTACTCTTTTCGGTACTCTTTTGGCTGGGCTATTGCAATTCCGCCGTCAATCCAATGATTTATGCTTTATTCTCAAAAGATTTTCGTTTTGCCTTTAAACGCGTTATATGCAAATGTTTCTGTTCCGGCAAAAGTATTAATTTAAAATCATCACGACGTGGATCGGACATGTCAGCCATGCGCATAAGAGCACGAACACCCAGTATAACGCCCAGTGCAGCGGCTCACTCGTTTGGCGATGAATCTGAATTGCATCATTCTGAGGTGAGCTCCAACGACAGATGACGTTCACTTGGACCCACAAATTCCTGTTCATCGAATAGCTTGGGGGTCCGAAAGACGAGTTTGAAAGTTCCTGTTTATGAGATCTGTCACCCCTTGGTGATGGACATTGGCAGCACTACGAACGGCAAACGAACACCCTTGTAGCCCCTAATGGCGGCAGGGAGATGCAGTAGTAATACTCCCAGAGAAGAACTTTGTATGCAAGTATTTAATAGGTCTGGTAAGTTAAAAAGGGGTCGGGCAATACGCTTAAAGTTAAGAAAATAATAATATTTACACATAGAGTTAAATGGAAATTAACAAAAAATATAAACTTAAAAAATTATATATAAATTATTCACTACACATACATACATAAACAAAAGCTGTGTTTATTTTGAAAGTGGCAGAGATAAAAAAATTTAGTTTGTGGCTTTTTAAAATGAATGACTTAAACAATATTGAAGTAGATTTATTTTTTTAACGCAGTGTATATTTTTGAATATCGCTGTGGAAGTTTGGTGTGCCAGTCTATTCAGTGTCCGTTGAAAACCTTGGTTATTTAGTGCGTTCTTCGCTAAAGCTGTTATTTTTACACTGTGATGTTACTGGAGGCAAGTACTTATCACCTTCACTCAAAAGTAGGGACTCAAATTAGTCAGTTAGAAGTCAAATTAGCTTACAAATAAGCAGTTGAATAAATACTTTCTCTTATATCAGTTAGTAAGTATTTGGTGTCAAGAATGATTAAATAAAGATTACGCCATCACGCAGCCATAAAAAAACATTTCTGCGCATGTAGGAATTCTGACGACACTCAAGCTGTGTTCTCATTGGCTAATAAAATTAGGCTGTATAACTAATTATGTTTGTGTAAAACCATGACAGTGGGACAAGTTGATATTTTTCTAACTAAATGTTTTGAGAGCAAACAAATTCTTTATATACATATATACGTATATATATTTTCATTATTTTTATTACAATATTTTACTATTATATTATTTTATAATTTATTCAACTCCATAGTAATATAAAAAGCCTACAAGGCCAAATAACTTATATTATAGATAAAACAAATGCCTTTAAGTTCTATTACAAATTAAAAAAGAAATACAATAAAAAATTAATAATACTTAATACTACAAAAAAAAATGAATTCATTTCATTTTGTTATTTTATCAAATTTTCAGCGATTTCGACATTTAGTTTCCTAATTCTAAAATACATTTGGCACCTAAAAAAATCTTCACTGGTTTCAATTTCTTTTGCTTCCAACAAATTCTTCTGTAAATATCCGCTTGAAAGTAATAATTTGTTACCATTTAATTTGAAAAATATAGCGTAAGTTTGGAGGCGATCTTCTTCAAGATCATTCGGCCTTGGAGCATTTTCCGCGACCAATTTTTCTTCACAACTATTTAGAATATAATTTTGCTTTTCAGATTCACGTAGTCCTTCATATACATTAGTAACTTCATTTTCATTAGCAGTTTTCGTTTCTCTTTCAATAGCACTAGTGTCTAAAGACGGAACTGCATGGGAATTTAAAATTTTTGCACGCCGTTTGCTAAATCCTATTCATAATGCCTTAGTAATTTACTGCAAGAATTAATTTTGTTTCAACTTACCCATTTCAAATTTTAAGTTTCTTTCAAAATTTTCTTGCTTGAAATGTAAAGGACAAATTTTTTCTTTTTCCACATATACAGACTTCACTCGTTTGCAAAATAATACCCATAACTTCCTTCGAGCTTCATCTTTTATAAAATTGTAAAATGATACAGCTTTTTGAAAACACAAACGTTTTATTAAAAACATGCAAATTATTAGGTTTTAATATAATTTCTCACTTGTTTTTTTGCTGTTACTTGGCTTGCATTTGCCCACTGCACATTTCATATTTGCTCTCTTTCCTATCTTTTCACTTTATTTTGTTTTCTGTTTTTATTAGTTTTGCAGCTTTTAAATAACCAAATTTAAACAATTTTTATAAAATTTTAATAATTTTAATATTATTAATATGTATTTATTATAAAATATGACACGAAATTCGTTGTTTATTAAGCACTGATTTAATACTCTTTTTAAAACTCTCTGAGTAAATTATTTACAGGGCTGCCAACTATTACAAGAGACATACATTTTTTGTAAGATATTATAAATTTCACATATCGTACAGACTTGGTAACCTTTGCGAGGGGATTACTACGTCATCTAACGGTAAATCATGCGCAAGGCGTAATCTTTATTTAATCATTCTTGCTTTGTGTTAATAACTTAAATAATCCATTATTATTCAGTGGTCGTACAGTTCTTTTAAATGCGAAATAATCTATAAGACATTAATCAGCAATAATCTATAAGACATCAATATTTTATAAGAATTTTTTCCAAAAACGTTATTGCACTTATAAAAGGTGTTCAGTTAGAAAGAACTTTTTAAATTTTATCTCATTTTTTTTTGTCTTGAAGAGACAATATTGAAAGTCATTAGCTGTCATACATGTTTGTTTATTTCTAGTATTAAATAGGAAGCGTCTTACAATAGAAAACGAACCACGGTTGTTAAATCACATTAAATAAAATGTGAAAGTTATGCTGTGTCAACCATTCGATGAGAGGTAAAAAAATTTGAAGAAACTGGATCCGGTATGGATAGTAAGATTTTTGTACATTAACGTACTGGCCGAAATCTTGTAAAAATATGGTGTCGCCTTAAACTCTAAAACACTAATTTGACGTCGTTTTTATTTACATCATTTTTTTTAGTGAGAACGTAGAGCGTTGTGCCACTTTTGACAAAAGACATCCGCATCTTTTGAAAGAAAGTTTAAAAATTGAATTTATCGTAGAATACAGGTGAATTGGGCATAGGTATCATGCCATTTGACAACTTTTTGTAGAATGTTTTGAAATGGAAGGTATAGAGTAATAATCCCAAAATAATTTAAGAGCTTTTAAACAACATTATCGAGCAGATATCACCCACTGATAAAATTTTTTTAAAAATGTGAATAAAACTTTTAGCAAAAGATTGGAAGCCTATCAAGCCATTGCGGGGGGAACGACATAATATTTTATTTTTAATCGACACCTGCTTGCAATAAACTGAAACAAGACCATCTTTTGTATCTAATTGAACTCCTTTTTTATTAAAATTAAAGTGATAACTTTATAATAATATGATAATAAAGGGTGTACAACCTTTATTTAAAATCTCTTTAATATAGTATTCCATCATTTTCAAATACTGAAATAGGATTGGAAATTTATAATAAATAGCAGTTGTGAGTATTTAAGTGTCTGAAATGTTTTATTTGCTTAATATTTTACAACATTTTTGGAAAACTTCCACAAAGCCTTAACCCATTTCAACCCACAGTACTTGTTTGAGTACTGGAAATTAACGAATTTTATGCCCTCGTAACAATATCGTTACGCCTTTCTTGGAAGATTTGTTCACTTTTAATATTACCTTAGAGTGTAGAGAGTCAATCTGCATCAGAAGAAATTAAACATGAGTAAAGCTGGATTCACCCATAAAATTTTAGTTCAGAACAAATTTTTTTTATATTGAGTTTGACGTTTTACTTTTGAGAGAGAGAGATTATTTTGTTCAGAAAGTTTTTTCTTGAATTGGTTTAATTTTAATTCTTGTTCAGAAGAAACTGAATTGGGATGCCACTTTTTTTCAATATTTACATGAAAACTGAATTTGGTTGCCACATCACACAGTGTCAGTACATTTATTATACAAAAATTGTTTTTGCCGAAAATTAACAATTTGTTGAGGAACCATTCCCTTGTATCAAACTTCCCTTAAATACAACCTAACTAAATCACTCATGTAACTTTACTTCACATACATTTCTCTACACACACAAGTTTTAGTTGTCAACAAGTGTCTCACATAAACAAATACAGTCCGCTCTCATTATTTATAAATAAATACAAATATTAATAAGCAAATAATTGTGGTACGTGTAATTATTTCGGGTCTGGTGGAGTAATCTCCAGGCAAACGTTAGGAATAGTTGGCATCCGGGCCAGCTACGTCAGTTCACCAACAAATTTGGACCTTCGAACCAAATCTTGGACAAAGTGAAGTGTTAACATTTTCGGTAAAAGCATTACTTTAAACGGAAAGTGATTCTTTGGACACAATTTCGGTGGTATCCACAAACATATCGTCGCGGGTTTGTGATACTTATAAAACAAAACAAATCGTTAATTAAAATAGTGGTCCTCTGGACATAAAGTGGGTTGAAACAAAAGGTTTCATATACATATACTTACATACATAAGTATATAAACGAATCGTTTAATTAAAACTGTGGTCCTCTGGACAAAAAGTGTGGAAACAAAAGGTTCACATATACATACATACATATGTACATAAGTTCATATAAGAAAAATTGGGGTGTATAATACACAAACAAAGAAACAAATTCAAATCATAAAAAAAAGAGAATAAGAACAAGTCAAAGCTTGTGTGCAAATTGTTGTTTTGAAAAAAAAAAATACGTTGAAAGTTGTTGTATGTGCATGCGTGTAGTTACATGCATACATAGTAAAACGAAAATAAAAACTAACAACAACAATCGTCTAAGAATTTCGGCGCCGGTGTCGACTGCATGAACACCTGCATCGAAAAAACACAAGAAAATAACAGAAAATAAAGTACATAGAAAAGTTAAATTGTTGCTGTGCGTGTGCGCTTATAAAATAATTCTTAAGAAAAAACATATTAGTGTGCGTGTGCGGTTTTTGCAAAATATAAGAGACAAATTTGAGAGTAACAAGAGATTTGTTGTCGTGGTGCGTGTGCGATTTAAACTAATACATAAATATAATTCTTGTGTGTGCATAACAATAAACAATTCGTCGGTAGATAGAGACAATTTAGTACAAATTGGAACATACACAAAGCGGCAGGCAACAAACTACAGGCAACAAAACAATACAATATATTACTTTGTGATTAAAGCTGTAAGTAGAAATTTTAATTATTTGTTATTTAAATCAACATGGCTTCGATTAAAACAATTCAAACAAAACGTCGAGTTGAAAAGGGCGCAATTACTCGCGCATATACGTTTATTCGTCAACCACCAGAGGAATTATTTGCGGAACAAATAGAAGCGCGTATTGTTCGATTAGAATCTGCGTGGGAAAAGTTAACAGAACTTACAAGCGAATTATACAATCATGAAGAAGAAGAAGGCTTCGTAGATCCTGAAGAGGAAACGGTAACCTATGAAGAAAAATTCATCGCATGTCAGGCGTGGTTTAAACGCGTTTTAAAATCTTTTAATCCAGTTGTTTCTACTCCAGAACCACATACAGAAATGTTTTCTCGGCTTGCTGAGCAACATTCAACTTTGCTACAGCGACTTGATGCTCCATCAACTTCTCGAAACGAGGACTTACCTAAAATTCGTATAGAACCATTTACTGGCATTTATAAGGAATGGCCAGCGTTTAGAGATCTGTTCGTTAGCGCAATAGATTCTAGACCAAATCTATCTAATATTCAGAAATTTCAATATCTAAAATCAGTTTTAAAGGATGACGCAGCGAATATAATTAAACACATGCAAATTTCGGAATTATCATACAACGCAGCATGGAGTCGACTCAAAGAGCGGTTTGATCGTCCTCGTCATATCGTAACGTCATATATTGAAACATTTATGGGCCTCCCTTCTTTACGGGAGGAAAATTCGGTTGGTATACGGAAGATATCTGATATCTCGAACGAAGTAATTCGGGGTTTGGATGCAATTGATTGCAACGAGCGTGATCATTGGCTTATCTACATTTTACAAAATAAACTTGACCCTGAATCTCGCCGTAAATGGATTGAAAAATCGCGTGAAGAGGTAAAACCTACCATATCGCAATTTCTAAAATTCTTGGATCAATGCTGTGAAGAACTGGAATTAGGTAAAAACACTGTAGTTAAATCGCCTCATTCTAGAAAAAACCCCTCTACATCGCTGGTGTCTACAAATATACAACACAAATGTTTTGATTGCGGCTCTATTGATCATCCAACGTATAAGTGCTCACATTTTCTATCGTTAAATATTGAGCAACGTCGTTTAATTGTAAGGAAAAAAGGTCTTTGTTTTAATTGCCTTCGTATAGGCCACTCTGCTAATAAATGTAAGTCTCAACACAAATGCCAATCTTGTAACGGAAATCATCACTCACTTATTCATTATGCTCGCGTTTCTCCGGCTAATCAGGCTCAAGTTGCTGTGTCGTCGGAGTTTCCCAGTTGTAATAGGCCCACATCGGAACGTAATTGCTCGCGACCAGTGTCGCTCAATACGGTTGTGTCTCAAGATAACTCTGTATCGTTTATGCGGAGAAATCTTACACATATTCTTCCCACAGCGTTAGTAGATGTTCGTGACCACAAGGGACACTTCATCTCATGCCGTGTTCTACTTGACACTGCATCGGAATTGTCGTATATCACGGAAGATTGTATAAAACGTTTAGGTTTACATCGGAATCACTCTAAAATCGCTCTTACTGGAATTTCGTCGGTAAAGGCTGAATCAACGCATGGTCATACTTATTTGCACATAAGATCCAGAACTTCGAATATTTCTATGGACGTCCAGGTACACATTTTAGGTCGTATAACTTCGTCACTCCCAAGGAGTACCATCACACGTTATGACTACGGTAGAATAAATATGGTTCATCTTGCTGATCCATCATTTAATCGTCGAAATCCCATTGACATTTTACTGGGTGCTGACTACGTATGGGATGTGTTCACCCAAGAGAAGCTACTTGATGAAAAGGGTAACACAATGGCTATTTCTACAATTTTCGGCTGGGTTATAACCTCGGTAATGTCGTCCAACCCACAACAATCATCATCGTCCTCATTTTTAACATTGGCAGATATTGATAAATCAATTCAATCTTTTTGGGAAATTGAGGAAACAGGTGCGCAAAAAGGATGCGACAGTGAAGCAGCACTCGTCGAACAACATTTTCAAGAAACACATAGTAGGCATACGGATGGAAGGTATGTCGTACAACTTCCATTTAATGAAGAGAATCCATCATTCGGTGATACATTTCAAGGAGCACTTAAGAGATTTAATGCTACGGAGCGTAGACTTTCGATGAATCCTACTTTAAAGGAAGCCTATGTTAAATTCATGTCGGAGTATCACAATTTAGGTCATATGCGTGAACTTTCACCAGGGGAAATAGATGTCAACAAGGGACGTTTATTTTATTTACCACATCATCCGGTTGTCGGTACTAAATTACGGGTAGTGTTTGATGGCTCATTTCAGGATGCAGATAATGTCTCACTAAATGACAAGCTACAAGTCGGCCCATCAATTCAACGTAATTTATTTGCGGTATGTTTTCGTTTTCGTTTGCATAAGGTTGTCTTTTCGGCAGATATCATCAAAATGTTTCGCCAAATTTGGGTTTCGGAAGATCATCGGGATTTTCAGCGAATTCTCTGGAGAGAAAATCCAACCGACGTTCTGAAACATTTTCAATTATGTACCGTCACATACGGAACAGCGTCCGCACCATATTTGTCTGTAAGGGTGTTGGAACAGTTAGCAAGGGACTACAAGGAGTCTCATCCTAAGGCGTCAAAGATTCTACTTGAAGATTTCTACGTTGACGATGTTCTAACGGGGGCCTCCTCGGCTCAAGAACTTATGTTAAGGCAAGCGGAACTCATTGATCTACTTTCACAAGCCGGACTCGAGTTAAGTAAATGGATGTCGAATTGTGCAGACATAGCCCTATCTAAGGATGAAGAACATGACTTTTTGAAAAGAAATGTGGATAATGCAGCAAAGGTTCTAGGCATTTATTGGAACGCATACGAGGATTGCATACAATATAGAGTCAACTTGGGTGACGCTACAAATGCGTCAAAACGAAAGGTTATATCGGACGTTTCACGAATCTTCGACCCTCTTGGTTTGGTTTCTCCTGTCGTAATAAAATTTAAGATACTTTTTCAACAATTGTGGTTACTTAATCTACAATGGGACGAACCACTGCCGGGTAGCTTAGCAAAACAGTGGCTTAGCTACAGGGACGATTTACAGAATCTGTCTAAGTTAAGGTTACCTCGATATGTACCGAATGCTGAATCAAACATTCAACTTCACGGTTTTAGTGATGCCTCTACTAAGGCATATTCTGCGGTCATTTATTGTAGATTTAAGGATGAAAATGGATATTTTTGTGTCAACTTAGTGGCATCGAAGACTCGCGTAGCACCGCTGAAACAAATTTCTTTACCTAGATTGGAATTATGCGGAGCTCTGCTTCTCGCACGTTTAATGAAGTCAATTATATCGTCACTTCCTCATCAACAAATTGAAATCTACGCATGGTGTGATTCTACAGTGGTTTTATCATGGCTGTCTATGCAACCAACCAAACTAAAAACGTTTGTAGGAAACCGCACGTCCGAAATTTTAGAAACTCTGCCACGCAATGTATGGAGACATGTGAGTGGCAAGCAGAATCCTGCGGACTGTGCATCTCGAGGTATAATGGCTGACCAACTGCTCGAGCTTGATCTTTGGTGGTCGGGTCCATCGTTTTTGAAAATTCAACAAGAATTTAATTCATTTGGAAATATACAACCTTCGTTTGATAATATTAACGTAAAAGCTGAAGTAAAGACTAATGCGGAAAAGGTTTCATATCTTACAACAACGTCAAGACCTGATGGTCGTAATATTCATGCTATGGAATCTGCTCTTGCGAACGTCTCTCATTGGTACAAACTTATACGTATAGCTGGCTACGTAAAACGTTTCATCAACCTGTATGTACACGGAATCAAAATTCCTGCTCAAAAACTAACTTATAAGGAAATTCAAGAAGGCAAAATTATTATTCTCAAGATGGAACAAGAATGTTTCTTCACCGGCAAAAAGGATATATGTCGTGATTCTGGACTAAGTCAACTATCACCATTTATCGACGACAATGGACTTATAAGGGTCGGTGGACGCATCTATAACTCGGAGCTTTCAACGAATGTTCAACATCCGATAGTTTTACCAAAGCACCATAAAATAACTAGTCTTATTTTGCACGAGGAACACGTAAAAAATCTACATCCTGGTATATCTGCGCTCTTTGTAATTGTACGTCAACGTTATTGGGTTATTGGAGCCAGAAATTTAATACGTAAACTTACTCACAACTGCTTGAAATGCTTTCGACAAGCTCAACACGTTACACAACAGCGGATGGCTGATCTTCCAAAGGTACGGGTACGACAGGCGTTCCCATTTGAAAACACTGGTTGCGACTATGCGGGTCCTTTCACTCTTAAAATTCATCGAGGTCGCATTAGGCAAACATCAAAAGGCTATATATGCCTATTCGTATGTATGGTGACTTCTGCAATTCATCTGGAATTGGCAACGGATTTAAGTACGGAATGCTTTTTGGCCGCTCTACGTCGATTTATGGCACGTCGTGGTAAATGTTCATCGATATACAGTGACAATGGTAAGAACTTCGTCGGCGCCAAACGCAAACTGAACGATATGTATCAACAACTACAATCTGAGGATCACAACAACACAATCACTGCAGCCTTAGCCAAAGAGGATATTAAATGGAATTTCATCCCTCCATATTCGCCACACTGGGGTGGCATCTGGGAGTCAGGTGTACGCTCTGTAAAGCTCCATTTACGACGCGTTATTGGTTCGACTATACTAACGTTTGAACAAATGCATACACTTCTTACGCAGATAGAAGCAGTCATCAATTCTAGACCACTAGGGTCTGCTCCCGACACGGACATTGGCTACCTCTCGCCATCTCATTTCTTAATTGGTAGACCAACTACAATGGTACCTGAAGGTAATCTTTCAGAGGTAAAAATCAACAGACTTGATTACTGGCAGCACATACAATGCATGTATCAGGGATTCTGGCGTAGGTGGCGTAAAGAATACTTAACGTCTCTACAACAACGTCCCAAATGGCAAAACCCTAATCCGAACATCACAATCGGCGATATCGTGCTGGTAAAAGAGGACAACTCTCCTCCCGCAACGTGGATTAGCGCGCGTGTTACTGAAACTTTTCCTGGTAGCGACGGATTGGTAAGAGCTGTACTACTACGAACCTCACACGGCATGATGACCAGACCAATAGTTAAAATTGTGAAACTACCAATATGCTGAAACATTATTTCAGGGCCGGCCGGGATGTTGAGGAACCATTCCCTTGTATCAAACTTCCCTTAAATACAACCTAACTAAATCACTCATGTAACTTTACTTCACATACATTTCTCTACACACACAAGTTTTAGTTGTCAACAAGTGTCTCACATAAACAAATACAGTCCGCTCTCATTATTTATAAATAAATACAAATATTAATAAGCAAATAATTGTGGTACGTGTAATTATTTCGGGTCTGGTGGAGTAATCTCCAGGCAAACGTTAGGAATAGTTGGCATCCGGGCCAGCTACGTCAGTTCACCAACACAATTTAAATGGAATTTAATTAAAATATTGCTCAAAAATTAATAGAAGAATTAAAAAAAAACAGGAAGAGAATGTTTGTATGACATGAGCAATAAAGCATACAAAAATAATTATTTAAAACAGGGTTTATGGAATAAAATAGAAGCCGTCACTGGCCCTAAAATTTCAAGAAGTTCTTGAAACGTGTTTGGATCCATACGGTAAAAATTTATAAAGGACTCCACGTCATTAAGTTGCACATCAGGAACCAATGTGTGAAATAAACCGTGTGATCTTCTTTCTCTTAAGATTTTTCTCACTGCGACTCTTTTTATTTTCGATTTTTTTTATAAATTTCTTTTGGAAACAAATTGACTTTATGCACTTCAATTAAAAATAATAATTTTAGTTTTCTTCTATCCGACATTTTCTTCACATATATTTTAATGAAATGATTTACGTTTGTATTTATTTACATAGTTTGCTAGCGGTGCGGCCACTTTGTACAACCGTTTGCATTTTTATATTATATGGCAGCTTTGTTTTTTCGGACAAATTTTCTGAAATGAGTGAATCGTTCTGCAGAAAACTCTCAGTACAAAATGTTATTCTACGGAAAAAATTTTGTTCAGAACAAATGGGTGAATCCAGCTTAAGAGTTAACTTATATTCTAATATTCTTAAAAATGTGATTCCCCAATTGTCACTGCAATTTTATTTATATTTTATTAGTATTTAGCTTTACGTAGAATACGTCATGTGAAATTAAAAGCTGAGCTTACTTAATTGAAGTATTATTATACAAATTTTTTGAAAAAGTGATTAAAATTGTTTTTGTTAAGCATTATTATTTCTGTACTTGTATGATGCTGATGGCATAATGTAATTTTCATATAAAAATTGTCGGTATTTTGCGACAGACGTTAACATGTTTCACGGTAAAATATTTTCAATCAATAGTCATTTTGAGTACCATGATTCCTCCACATGCCGATCACGAAACAGATGAAGAAGAAATTGAGGAAGGAAATTTATTACGCAATGATTATCCAGACGACATTCCAGGGGAGTTAGAATTGCTTGAAGATAGCGACAGCGATGATGACTCTGAGAGTTAAGCAAATCGATGTTAGGTTCATCGCTAATAAAATGGAGGAAAGTATCCAAGAATAAGTTGTTGATAATGATGTTGTGCATTTCATCATTGACCAAGAAGAGATAAAGTTATTTATTAGCATTTTATTTTACAGCGGTTATCACTCCTTACCAAAAGAACGTATGTATTGGCTGTTGGACGAGGATACGCACTTACCATTTATTTCCAATAACATGTAAAGAAATCATTTCCAGGAAATTAAAGGCTACTTGCATCTTGCTGATAACTCTCGATTGGGTTTAATTGATAGAATGGCAAAAACTAGATCGCTGTTACAAATGCTGGGTAAAAAGTTTTATCAATTCGGATACATGCATCAAAATCTCTCGGCTGATGAGCCAATGGTGAAATATTATGGTGGACATTCGGCCAAACAATTTAGCAGAGGGAAGCCTGTAAAATCTTTTTTTTTTAAATTTGGATGTTTACCAGTAGTTGCAAATATATGTATGAGTCGTATTCGATGGATTTGTGGGCTTTGTAATATTGCACTTTGCGTTGAAAAAAAGTGTTTCAAAAAATTTCACACTAAATCAAGTGCATCAATCAATCAATGCAAGTGGTAACAATAATAATTAATTAAATGTTTTCCTTATCGTGTTCAATTTAAAAATAGCTTAAAAGTAAATAAATGTTTTTTAACTATTCTAATATTTTAATTGTTAATTGTTAAAAATTGTAAAAACTTTCCCTAAAGAAGCTACCCAATGTGGTAGCGAAATATCGGAAAATAAAACTAAAACTATTTTTTATTAAGAAAAGTGATCTCAAGCTCAATAGAAAAAACTGTTCACGTAAATAAAAAATATTTTGAAACTAAGTCTACCTTCATTTGGATCTAATTTAATAAACACCCCAAATATCCCATTGTAGTCGTACGAGTAAAGGCCAAATAACACTCTACAAAAATTTTGTTTTCATTAACTGAACTCTTATGAGGCAGATTTAATAGAAAACCATGTGAATTTTTTATCTAAAAGAAGCCTGGCTTCTAGTGGGTTAATGAAGCAACTGGCGTTTAATTGTATGATAAAAATAATTATTTTACTTTCACCAAATCTCTTACTACTGCCCTTTCAAAATAAACAATTCTTTGTTAGGTACTTATTTTGTATAAAACTATATTTTTTTATAAAGAACACTAGTAGTTCTTTAAATGCTACTTGTTTACTTGTCATAATCAGATTTCATTGAAAAAAGAATATTTAATTTTTAGGGAATAATTTGTAATTGAGCTTGTAAGTTGTATTCAAATGTTTCTATATTGATAAATATTATTAAACTAAAAAAAATATCTTATTAGAATAAAAATTTAACATAAATATTAATTTAATTTATTTTTGCTGAACTAAATTTTTAAGATGCAATTTGTGTTTTTCATAAAAAAATATTTTTAAATATTTTTTGTGCATAAAAACAAATAATCATTAATATTTAGGTAAAGCATATGATGGCAACACTTTAAATATAATTTTAATAAAGTAATCAGCATGAACAAATTATTATATAAATAAGATAAATAAATATTAAAATATAATTTTATTTTTAGCTTCTTATACTCTGACAAATTTTACATGTTTAAAAAACATACAAATAAATGTTTAAATCTAATCCGTTATTTTATTTAATATTTTTCTAATTACTTTATGTTTAACATTCTTAAATAAATGTACAAATGAATGCATACAACTAATTAAATTAAAACATTACATGCAAATAAATAACCATTCATTTATGATTTATATACATAATTGTTAAATGCATTATGAAATAAATTTAAACAAACACTCTAAAGCCCCTACAAATATTATAAATTGATATTAAGAATTGACTTTAAAAAAAAAAAAAATATTAAAAATAAACAAGAGAAAAAATTTCTTTTTTTTTGTTTTGCTGTTATTTCCAAAATGCAAATAACCACATTTAAAAATACCCTGACTTATTTATTAATGGAATGGATATGCCATGTGCAGGTAGGTACACATAATTGTAAATGTAAAACTTTTTGATTTAAAATCACAGAATATCTTTTTGTAACTATAAAGAGCATATATTGTACGCATAAATATTAATTATGGTTAGATTGAAATATCTCAATTTATGAACAATTTAAAATATTTAAATTTAAAACATGCTAAAGAAAAAAAATAAAAACAAAATTGATTTAACTTACCCAGCAAAAAAAACTTTCATTACAAAATAATAAGTTGGATGTGCTAAAAAGCAGTTGTTCATTACATACAATTTGGCATATAAACACATTTTTATAACACGGCGATGTCATTAAAGGCAATCACTTACGATGCTCGCTTACACTTAAATGCTTACTTATTACCAGTGCTGCCATAAGATGATATGGACAGGGCCAAAAGAAACCAGGGGGTGTAGAAGTTTAATAACATTTTTGTTTATTATTTTTTTTTTTTTTATTTTTTCTTTCAGATTATATGATATACAAAAGGGAAATTTTTTTACACTAAGTATGAAAAATGATGTCTCTTAAATGACCACCGTTTTCAGCTTCGCACTGCTCTTTTTAGAAAATTTTCCATAACATCTTTTAAAACTTGTGCTGTAGCGTTCGAATTTCTGCAACAATGTTTGCCTGGAGTTCAAAGATTGTCTCTGGCTTGTTCACATACACTCGCTCCTTCAAATAACCCCAAAGAAAATAGACGGGTGCTGTCAAATCTGGCGATCGCGCTGGCAAAATAATTTCCGAATTTCTGGAAATTATTCACCCTCCAAAAATGTGACTTAAAAGTGCCATTGCATCTCGGGCAGTATGGGCAGTGGCTCCGTCCTGCTGAAACCACATACCAGGTCCGTTTTCAAGAGCAGGGCGTAAAAAATGTTCTATTATAAACCAATACCGCTCACCATTTACGGTTACAGCACTTTCACCTTCATTCTCGAAAAAGTAAGGCCCAATGACATTTTCAGATGTGATCCCACACCATACTGTACACCTGATGGGGTGCAATTGGTGTTAATGAATGGCTCTTGGATTTTGAGAACCCCAGAACCTACAGTTCTGCTTATTAACAAAGCCATTAAAATGAAAATGAGCTTCATCACTCTTAATCAAATTTTTAATAAAGTTGATTTCATTTCTGGCCAACTTTTAAAATGTAACTGCAAAATTTAGCCGTAGTGGCGTACGAAACATTCCTAGCTGAGCAGAACGCCTTCTGGCAATTGTTCCTGGTGCTTCGTTAACACTTTGCTGTACTCTTTCAATAATTTACGCGGTGCGACTTAAACGTTGTCTACCGGTTCGCGGGAAATCTGTTACGCTGCCATGTTGGTGATGACGATCAACAAAGCAACGAATCATTGCTTCAGAGGGCGAAATTCTGACGTTAAAATGTCGACGATATGCTCTTTGCGTTAAAATAATTGATCTCTGGTTTAAATAATAAAATTCTATTGTCCTGGTTCTCTGCTCAGTTGTGAACCTCTCCATTATAAATTCTCCAAGTGTTGTTTATATAATCTTAAAGAAAAAATACAAAAAAAAAATAAACAAAAAAGTAATTAAGCTTTTACACCCCTTGGTTTCTTTTTACCCACCCTGTATATAAAAAGTGCAAAACCTCGGAAAAAATGCTGAAATTATCTACAGTTCAAAAAGAAAAGTGCTAAAATTTTGCAATAGTGTTTTTTATACCCTTCACCTGTGGTGCACAAGGGTATATATAGCTTTGTCATTCCGTTTGTAATTTCTACAATTTTCATTTCCGACCGCATAAAGTATATATTTTCTGAAAGCTTATGAATAGAGGAGTCGATTAAGCCCTGACCGTCTGTCCGTCTGTCCGTCTATCCGTCTGTCCGTCTGCCCGTCTGTCCGTGTGTTGGTTGAAATCAACTTTTAGAAGCAACTATATGTTCCTCAGATCTGTTTATGGTATCAATCTCTTGGAAATATCCAGGAATGAATCGCTATTGAAATTCAGCACAATCGTCCAATAACTTTCTGAGATATGAGCAAAAAACCACGACCACCTCGTTTTTTTCACAATTACAACAACAACATACATACATGTAAAAAACATACCAAACAAAAAAAATTACAAAAAAAAAAAAAATTAAAATTAAGAAAAAAATAATAAAAAAAACTACAAAAAAAACTACAAAAAAAAAATTTAAAAAAAAATTTAAAAAAATTTAAGAAAAAATTTAAAAAAAATTTTTCTAAAAAAATTTTTTAAAAAAATTTAAAAAAAAAATATAAAAAAAATAATAAAATATAAATAATATATTAAATAAAATAAAATAAAATTTTTTTGGCTCAGCTGGGATTCGATGCCACATTTATTCTAACGTGTACGTATGTACGTATTTTATATGAGATGAATGGTGATACAAACAATTGTTATTGCATCACTACACGTTGTGAAGGGTATATAAGATTCGCCACGGCCGAATATAGCACTGTTACTTGTTTTTTTTAAATATTAAAAATTAAGTATACTTTTTTTAATATAATAGTATATATATATTTTATATTTATAGTAATATACATATTTTGTTCAATTAAATTTTATTAAATCCGTTAATTTCTAAAAAAGATTTAAATGAATTGAATTTCTAAATCGGTTTACTTGAATCCAGAACACCGTATTATACATATTGGTATGCCAGATTTGTTCAGTTATTATATAGCTCCACTGATTTTGGATTCTTCCATTTTAATTTTTCATATCTTCTAAGATACAAGTAATAGGTGCCTTATACCATAGAGAGACGACAGCGTTAATTTGCATTAAAATCTCACTAATGCAAATTAAATTTTTGCTGTGACAGACGACTGTTTCTGCATTTAGTAAAAATTTTAAAAATTGTAAATGCACTAGCAATCACAAATTTGAACATGTTCCTACAAGTTAGGATGGCAGAAGGACACTCTGAAATAAGAGAAAGGGAATTGTGGAAATTCGTAGGTTTAATGGTATTTTTTCATGGAGGTTATAATTCATACATACATACATATGTATGTAGGTATGTAGGTATGTGGTATTTTTTTTAATGGACCGTAACAGCACTTTTTGGGAGAGTGACGTGCTTACGATGGACGATACCAGTATTAAGGAAAACTTTCGCCTAAACAGAAAGGCATTCCAAAAAATATGTAAAAAATTTCAACATATCGAATCTATTTTTATTTTACATTTTTGATTTTTTAATTTTCTGATTGATTGCCGACCGTGTTGCCATATTGAAATTGCTAAATTCAGTATAAATTCAATTTGATTTAGTGCATTTACGTGAAATCTAATACACATTGAAATAAGGATAATTGAATAGTTAATTTGAATTAAGACTTTTAATGCAAATTAACGCTGTCGTCTGTCTATGGTATTAATTTGTTTACGGGAGTTATCTATTGAAAATGTTGAATTTTTTTTAATATGAAAATATTTTTGGGAAGCCGATATTTTAGTTGATTTAAAACCGATTTTGTAAACACATTTTTTTGATTCTGTCTTCTTCTTCAGAAGATATTATGTTTTTCATTATTATTTTTTTAATAACGTTTGGAATTCATATCCTAAATACAGATTTGGTAGCAAATATTCTTTAAATATTTCTTCCTCGGCTCCCAAAATGATGTCCATCAGCATTTCCTTAATATATATTTTACCGCCCATAATCTTTACAAGAATGAAAATATCATTAAAATTTGCATATAAAAAATAATTGTTTGCATTTAAATTTTATATGAAAAAAGTGCAAAATATGCCGGATTATTATTAAAAAGTGCTAAACTAGCACCCAGCACTTATTGAAAAATCTTTTGTGCTAACTTAAAAAAAAAATGCTAAATATAGCATAAAAAGTGCTAAAATGGCAAGCCTGTTTATTACAATTGCTTATATATATGGGGGATTCACAATAGTGTCATAAAGTCATATGTCCTATAATAATAGCATGAACAATTAAGACTATTGTAAACAACCCCTCATAATAAAGTGTGCTATTTTGAATTTAAATCAGTTTCGGCTTTGGCTAAATTAAAATATTTTTTAATTCTAATCCATGAATTTATTAAATAAGATCTTACCACAATATTTTCCATTTATCAGTTTTGCCGCAAATCACAAATAAATTTAATTTCGTTTGATAAACAAAAACAGCAGAGTCCTTGGCCGATCTTATTTGACGGCGCCAGTGATTTGTTATCAAAAATTAGCAACTGCGCTTAAATTTGGATGTCGGCCCGATAAAATTATACAATGATAGGCGACGGCTTACAAAAACTATTGCGGCTTGGCTGAGCTGGCTGAGCCGTTTAGCACAGGTCTCTGCTTATTAAATACGACAGCACAATAAACATAGCGTACAAAGTTCTATTATTATAAGACACTTTTTGTTTGAAAAGCAACAACAACATTTTTAAACCATTGTAAAATGTTAGAACAATATGACATGATAAGACACCTTGTGAATCACCCAATAGTATTTAAATAATTACTTACTTTAATAGCAGTAAATAAGTACTTGATTTTAATGATTTAAACAACCCATTAATATTATGTACTTACTGAAGTCGTTTCTTTTAAGGAATGCAAATTCGGTTTGATTATTCTGCGATATGTTAGTTTAAAATTTAAAAATCAGCTAAAATCTGGTCATCGCTTTGTTAATGAAATGCTTTGCCGCTGTTGTCAAAATAATTATTATCTACCCCCTAAGCGTGTTTAACTAAATGAGAGTTATAAAAAGTCATATATTTGAATGGCTTCTAGCACATTCCTCAATAAGATATTGCATTGTGTGTGTAGCAAAGCAAATTTTTGAAAAGAATTACTAACGTATCACATTATAAATAAATCAAGTCATTACTAAAACAATTCTTAGTAAGACAGACAATATATTATAGTCATTGAAAAGTATGTTATTCAGTAAGAGCAAGTCATTACCTAGTCATTGCTGGTTAGTTTCGTTGAAGGCATTTATTGCGCTGTTCTCGCAAAATATTTAAAATTTTCCAAATAAAACGAGTAGGAGCATCATATTTTGATTGTACCCAAAATACTTATTACACCCTTCACCGGTGGTAACGCACCGTTGCCACATGTAAGTGCAAGTGAAAAAAAACCAATACACTAACACATTTTTACTAACACAACCACACTTTGGCAACCTGCGACTTAGCTTGCGAAGAAATTGTTAAGCAAGTAAAATTTTTACAGTTACGGCAAGTAAAGTGACAAGCCGAAAAACAGTGTTGTTTAATACTGAGTTCACTAATGTATCATACAATTGTGGTAAATAATTCAGCTAATTTTTTGAATAAATATGTATGTATGTATGTATATGAAGAATATTAAGAAAAATTATAAATATTCATTTAAAATGTAAGTTTTAATATAAATATCAATTTTTAATAAAAAAAAAAAAATTTGTGTTTTTTTTTTGGCATTTCTCCTGATTTTCGTTAGTAATACGTATACACTACATGCAAGTAAATACTTGCTTGTGGCAACGTAGTTTAACCAAGGGTATGTTTTGCTTTGTCATTCCATTTGTAATTTCTGCAATATTTATTTCCGATCCCATAACGTATATATGTTCTGTGAATGCTTATGAATAGGGGACCCGCTTGAGCATTGTCGGTCCATCTGTCCGCATGTGGGTAGAAACAATCACATTAATATTTTGGAAATGTTTGGGAATAAATCGTTATTGAAATCCAGAACAAAGGCCTCATAACTTTTCAAGATATAAATAAATACATACGACTGACTCTGGTTTTCCTCATATTTTTAGCGAAAGAATTAATTTTTTTTCAGCCCTACAATAACTTATAGTCACCGTTGTTACTATTTATAGATATAATTAGGGGATTCAAATGGTTGTCATAAAGTCATATGACAATTATATGACTGCTGTGAACAATCCCTCATAATATAGTTTGCTATTTCAAACTTGAGTCAGTTGTTTAGAGAGAAGCAGTTTTAAATATTTCAATTAAAAATTTAAATAAAACGAGTGAAAAGGCGAAAAAATAACTGCTTTGTACGAAAATTTCATTTTGGGCATTGTAATGGTTGCCTCAAGTTAGTATGAACAAAATTGCGACTGTCTAAATTTGAATGAACCTTTTTGTAGGTGATGAAGACAAAGAATAATAAGCTAATGAAATGTTTTTAATAAATATTGTTAGTTTGCTTACTAATCGTAGAAGCATACAGCTTGGGGTCCTAAAATGGCAGCAAAGCGTGTTAAGAAAACTTGACGAAAATCGATTTAATCAGATGTTTCGGATTTGGATTTAATAAAAGACTTTGAGGTATTTAGTACAAGTTCAAAAGCACCTGCCAAAGATCACGAGCTATTTTTTTTTTCTCTAAAAAAATGTCAATACGCGGTGAAGATACAAGCAGTTTGTGACTACGAGTTACGAATAAGACAACTAACAATAGGATAAAGTTAAGGCATACTAACAAACATATTGCACACATATGTAGATCATATATCAATGACAACGGCGTGTGAATATTATCGCCGGCTCGCATAAAGAGGTTTGGCCATTCGGCTCAGATTTCTATTTAAAAGTTATGAAAAAACTATAAACATAGATCAAAAAGTCTTAAAATTTATATCTATATATGTAAGAAAGTCTGCAAGGAGTAAGTATAAGCATGAATTTGTTAATTATTTAATAGGCTTTAAATTGTATTTCAAATTTAAGAAATCACTTAAAACAAAATACGTAAATGCATATACAATTCTAATCATTTTTATTATTTAGTATTTATTTTTTAATATTTTCTAAGTGTTTTCATATGGGAATTATATTAAATGAATTCGAACCGGTGAACAGGGTTTCTTTTTTAATTTAAAAAAAAATATTCCGGTTTTTTTCAAAATATTAGAAAATCGGTATGTAATACTGCACAATTAGTGAAGGGTATTAAGGTTTCGGTTGTAGATGCCTTTTAGATTGCTATTTCATTTCACTTAATTTTTAAATAATTTAAATGATCATATTACTTACCTTAATTTTTTTTACCACTCTTATGTTAGAGATCAAAAAAAAATATATTTTTAATTTTTATAATAAATTTAGATGAATAAAGATTCTTATTAATGAATAAAAAGCTTTCAACACTACATTTTGTGGTACTGACCTGATAAAAATGTAAAATCAGTCAACTTTTAATACAAGTTCAAGTACTGGTTCTCAAGCTACCAATTCTTCTTTAAATAATAATTCGGGATCTGCATATATGTAAATATATCCAGTTTTGCGAAACAAGTTTGAATTCCTCAACCACAAGGTATTCCTTTAAAAATATTCCAGCATGGTTTATCCATCCAGAAGCTTGAAAAAAAAAAAAAAAAAAAAAAAAAAACTTTGAAAAAATTATTAAAGATCAACGAGACCAAACTAAGTTCTATACCATGGAAATGTATATGAACGAAAAATTACATGAACAAGTTTTGGCCATCGTTCATAAACCGCCAGAGTTCAATCGAAATGAGATATTAATGGAAGCAGTTGTAAAAAAATTTTACTCATCTTCAGTGCCTTGGGCGATACTCAACCAAGTCACATTTGAACACAACTTCTGCAAATTGATGTTACTAGTGACATACAGTAATTTAAATATGGCTTCAACGTTGGCTAGTTTCTGTTCGTATAGCAAAGAATTATCGTAACGGCTTATTGGATAATCTTGGTGAAATGGCGAATGATATTTTTGATTCCGTTCACGTTAATTTATGAGACTCAATAACGTCTCCTGCAATTGATGCTAATTCGAGTGATGTGTCTGATTGACTTTGGCAAATTGAGCAAACGTTACCAAAAAACTTTAGCCGTTCATCGTCATCTCCTAGAAACAGATCACCATATAGTGCTTCAGACAGTAAAATTTCGCCGTTAAAAATTTTTTTTGCTTCTCTTTAGAAACTTTTGATTTTGTGGATTACTAATTTTTTTTAATATGTTACTTTTTTGCAAGATTTAAAAATGAACAAGTGAAAAAAAAAACTTCTCAAACAAACAAAGTAACAAAACAAAATGCCTCCCTGTCACATGTAACTGTCACAAGTGTTCAACTGCTCAAGGAAGCGTATAACTTCCTTGATTAAACGAATAAAAAAGTCAATCTTTCAGTCAGTAGGTAAAAGAAATTACAAACTTTTATCTTTTCTTTATGACATTTGTTAATATTTTTCACAACAAAAAGAGAAATAAAAATAATAATAATAAAATCTTAATAATAAATGATATAAAGGTGTTGTTTTGGCATGATTTTTATTTTGTAATAAATCATTGAGATTAACAGATTGTTAAACATTAACTTTTCTGTCATTTTTTGTGACGTTAATTCATTGTTGTGTCAAATTAGAAAATTATGCTTTTGTGTTTTTATTTCATATTGTTACGAACTGCAGAAAAAGTTACTAACAATAGTGAACAAATAAAAAACACACAGTCACCTAAGGCTTATTGATGTACATATCTAATAATGAACATATATTTTGTTTGTTTGTTTACACTTGTGTATATTTCTGAGTGTGTCTGTAAATATTTTATAAGGTTCTTAGTCTAAAAATAGTATTGGTTTGTGACTAAAGGTGAAAATTTACATTTCACTACTTGACAGGAGTAACTAATTTGCTTTTTAATAACGTAATACAATGTAATAATAACAATGTATAAATATAATAAAATCTATATATGAATCTTTTAGTTGTTATCTATGAACTGCAACGTAATAACAATTAACTTTGTACCACCTTTATCGTATACATTCTACACAGAGTAGGGTGATATTTGACATAATCAAAGTTAATTATAATAATATGAAGTATTTTTTAGACGTATAGAACTTGCCTTAGGGTTAATTATAAAACGAAATATCACACTAAAAAAGTGTATTTGACTTTTATTCAAATAACTATGCCAACAACAGAGACTTCATATTTTTTCATTTTCTGTTGTAGTTTTTTGACGTGCCACTCTGTTTTTTTAAATTTTGTATCTGTCTTAGTTTGAAATGTTGCAATACAGGAAGAGCTAATTAAATTTTTTGTATATTTTTCTTTTCAATGTCCATTAGAGGTACAACCAAAATATCACCACGCTGTAGCCGATGTTGTGCTGAAACCGAAAAATGTTTTCTCAGATCATTCGGAACAAAAAGGTTCCGCGTCGAAGCCGATTTCGAAAAGCCTTTTTTGGATTTTTTAAAATTTTTTTTTAAGTTTTTATTTTATAAATATTTAACTATTTATTTCTGAATGTAGTTATATGATTATATTTAAGATCGCAATCTGAAAACTGTCTTTGTTGAGTGAAATTACTTAATTTTTTAGAGCTTAATTGCATTTGACGCGAAACCTTTTTTAACGATATCGAAAATCTAAAGATTCATTTTATTTTTTTATATAGGTACACTACATGGTATTGATAGGGCCATTTTGATATTTTGAAAAATTTTAAAAAAGTTGTATCCCTAATGTCCATATTTAAAAAAAAAAAAATTATAGTTCCAGATTTCATCTATAGGTATCTTTAAAATAAAGGCACTTAAATATCAGCTGTCTCTCTCTTTCTCTCTCTCTCTCTCTCTCTACCTTCAAATTTTATTATATAAAGATTTGTTCGCAGCAGAACAGAAATAAAAAGAAACACAAGTCGAACATACAGATATTTAGTTGAACAAGAACAAAATAGCTGATTCCAAACAGCACAGAACATACATATTATTAATAATGCCTTAACATTAGACAAATGTTTACACATGGGGAAATTAACTTCCAATATTTGGACTCGGTTCGCCAATCTTAAAAAGCACTTCGTCAAATTTACGGCCTCAGCAATTTATATGTAATACTATGGACCGATTCATGTTGATAGTTACTCTTTTTGAAGCCATTGTAACTCCATCTCTGTGCATCTATTACTCGGTAAAATTTTATAAAAGATCTCAGCTAACATCCATTATTTTTATAAAAAAACTGAGCTCAAGCTTTATCATTAAAACAACTTATCGATAAAAAAACGATCAAAGACATTTACATACTGGGTGGCCCAAAAAAGTCCTAGTGATGTTAAACACGTATAGCTCTTGTTTTTTTTAAATATTAAATACATTTTATGGAACTTTAAGGTGACTATGTGTAAAATATGACATCAGACAAATGACCACCATTTTGCTCTATACTGATACTTTTTGCTCGTAATGTTTCTGGTTGCAGTCACCGTATTTCGTCTCGAATATTCTGCTTGCGTTGTCCATGTGTCTGTGGTTTGTTGACAAACACTTTGTCTTTTAAACAACCCCATAAAAAAATCGGGCGCAGTTAAATCTGGTGACCGTGGAGACCAAGGGAAATCTGAATTTTTTGAAATTATGCGTTCACCAAAAATTTCACGCAGCATGTCGATATTTTACCTAGCAGTATGCGCAGTGGTTTCATCTTGTTGAAATCACAAATTACGATGTTGCTCCACCATTGGCCGCAAAAAGTTGTCAATCATTGTTCTGTAAGAATTCCTGGAGACCGTTTCTGGCGTTTCATCCTCATTCTCAAAGAAGTATGGGCCGATCGTTTTTGTGGCCGTAACAGCGCACCAAACAGTGCATCTGATTGGGTGTAACTGATGCTGATGTATTGCTCTTGGATTTTCAGTGCTCCACAACCTGCAGTTTTGTTTATCCACATAGCCACTTAAATGAAAATGCGATTCATCCGTCATCAAAAGATTTGGCTAATTGTGTAAAGCGAATAGAGTATTGTAGTCGTTATTGGGGGTCTTGCGGTAGAATCTGTTACACAATTTAAGCCTTGTATGGATACATCTTAAGATCCAACTTTAAAATTCTCTGTAATGTTGTTGTGGGTATACCCAATTGGCCAGAACGGCAACGAGTTGAGACAGATGGATCATTTGCAACACTCTGCTGCATAGCTTCCACGTTGTCTTCAGTACGAATATTTCGATGGGCACCTCTTGCTGGACGGTAAATAAATATCGGCAACTGAACCCAGTTCCTCAAAACGATGAACTAAACATGAAAGATCCTGGCGCTGATCTTACGTTAAGAAAACGGCGACAATTTCGCTGCGTCAGAACAATTGATCATTGAGAAGAATAATAAAATAACAAATTTTAATGCGTTATTGTTGACCGTACGTATTCATTTTAAATTTCCAAGAGTTAAGTTATAATCTGTAAAAGAAAAAATAATTTATGTTAAAAAATAAAAAATATAATTGCGTTTCACATCGGCTGGTCTTATTTGGGCCACCCGGTATTTACTTAACTATTTCACAATTACTAAATGTCGAAAAAATATTTACTGTATGTGTCCTAACATGTCATAATGTTCTAGGATATCGCAATAGTTTAAAAGAATTGTTTTTGATTTTCAAGTAAAAACTGTCCTAAAGTAATACTACTGTGTGTGATATGTTTATTGTGCTATCGTAACTATTCAGATACCTGCGGGGATCGACCAAAAATCCGCTAAGCCAAGTCGCCTAAGCATGATATCCGTTAAAAAGATCTGTTATCAAAAATTAAGCAAAATCATAGATTTAGATTTGATATATCACACTAAGTTACGAAGGGTCTTTCACAACAGTAATATTTTTTTATCTTATTATTATAGAACATTTAAATAAAGAACACCTTCTGAATATACTTAATAATTATACTTGTTGTTACTTTCGATTATACCGCGCTATTCGAATGTGTTTTTTAAAATGGATGCTGAGCACTAAATATACCGACTTTGCCTAATTGACATCGCTGGTCATCGGTCCTCTCTTGATGTGAATGTTCGCATTGCTACGGTTATTTATTTTTATACCCTTCACCTGTGGTGCACAAGGGTATATATAGCTTTGTCATTTCGTTTGTAATTTGTACAATTTTCATTTCCGGCCCCATAAAGTATATATTTTCTGAAAGCTTATGAATAGAGGAATCGATTAACCTAACCGTCTGTCCGTCTGCCCGTCTGCCCGTGTGTTGGCTTAAATCAACTTTTAGAAGCAACTATATGTTCCTCAGATCTCTTTATGGTATCAATCTCTTGAAAATATCCAGGAATGAATCGCTATTGAAATTCAGCAGAATCGCCCCATAACTTTCCGAGATGTGAGCAAAAAACCACGACCACCTCGTTTTTAATTTAAACAACATACATACATGCATACATGTAAAAAACATACCAAAAAAACAATTACAAAAAAGAATATATTATAAATAAGAAAAAAATATTAAAAAAAAAATACAAAAAAATTTAAAAAAAATTTAAAAAAATTTTTTATAAAAATTTAAAAAAAATATAAAAAAAAATAATAAAATATAATTAATATACTAAATAAAATAAAAAAATTTTTCAAACCAGTATATATGTACATATGTACGTATTTTATGTGAGACTAGAAAAGCCCGGCGAGCGTTGCTACGCCCCTTAATGAATAAAAATGCATTCTGAATTCAAATTGAATATCAAGTGCAAAAAACTAAAAATTATAACTTTTTTCAATGGGCGTTGCCCTGCCCACTTTTCTAATCACGAAACTGTATAGTCGTGACAGCTCAATATGTGTGCAAAGTATCAGAAAAATCGGTGCAGTTTAAGTAGTTAAAATGATAACTTTTTCGTATGGGCGTGGCACTGCCCACTTTTCTAATTACGAAATTGTAAAGTATCAATATGTGTGCACAGTTTCAGAAAAATCGGTCCAGTGAAAGTACCTAAACATTATAACTTTTTTTATGGGCGTGGCCCTGCCCACTTTTCTAATCACGAAATTATAAAGTCATAACAGCTCAATATGTGTGCAAAGCTTAAGAAAAGTCAGTCCAGTGCAAGTACCTCAATATTAAAACTTTTTTATGGGCGTGGCCCCGCCCACTTTTCTAATCACGAAATTATTTAGTCATGAGAGCTCGATATGTGTGCAAAGTTTCAGAAAAATCAGTCATGTGCAAGTAGCTTAAAATGATAACTAATTTTATATGGTAGTGGTTGCGCCCACATTTTCCACCCATAAACGCTCCCTGGTATGTGTACAACAACTTACCAAAGTTTGAGCCCGATCGGTTTTACAGTTTCGGAGTCTATAGCTAACACACACACACACAGATTTTCACTTTTATATATATAGATGAAAGATGAATGGTGATACAAACAATTGTTATTGCATGACTACACGTTGTGAAGGGTATATAAAATTCGGCACGGCCGAATATAGCACTGTTACTTGTTATATTTTTTTTTAATTTTTTTAAAAAAATTTTTAAAAAAATTTTAAAAAATTTAATGGATGAATGGTGATACAAAGAATTGTTATTGCATGACTACACGTTGTGAAGGGTATATAAGATTCGGCACGGCCGAACATAGCACTGTTTCTTGTTTTAATATAAAATTTAAATATGTAGCAAGTATTTTGAACAGCGAAAACATTAAAATATTTTTGCATTTTTTTTTTTATTTTTAACCAATTTCTAATAATACTTTTTTTTATTATTTTTAAAAATTAACAATTTTTTTAATTAAATGTTTGATTAAAATTAAAATTTGGTTTTTGACTTACATTCAAAATTAAAACATATATTAGTTAGAGTTTAGATATACAAAAAAGGATTAGTGTTAGAGGGTTAACTGCGCTAAATGCGTTCAATTAACTTGAAATTTCCTTGTTTCAATTCTATAGCTGTGAGTAATACAAATCAGCTCAAATACAGTCTAATACATAAATTGCTTTTTTAAATGAAATCTACTGAGTTATTTTATGCTTTTCCACCCTGGTAGGGAAAGAATTTTACTTCAATTGTTGAGCTCTCACTTGATTTACGAGTTAGATAAAGTTTTTTACTCGTGTAAAATACTAGCACAGGATATACCTTTGAAGTTTTGTTCTGCTAAGATCGTTAGTTCAAACGCCATAACATTGACAAGGGAACTAATGATAATCATTATGTTTTCGACTTTTACTAAGAAATATTAAATATAACGTTTTTTTCTTGACCTTAAATGTGCTCATTTGGATGAGACCGAGATATTTAACAAGCTAAATTAAGGTATGTGTTCTTTGAAATATTATTATAATTTAATTTTTAGATTTTTTAACTGCTAAAAGTTTCAAAATAAACAACATTGTAAGTTCTAGATGTAATGACTGTTTTCAGTTTCTTCAGAAATTCTTTAAAAAGAATTTATTATGTAACATTTTATGAAATTTTTATTGCTTCAACATTAAAAACTTCCTTCTTTACTGATTATTAATATTGATGTCACACCCTTAATCTGCGTGTTCTTGTAACGCTCAAACATTAGTTTGTAGCATTTTATGATTTATTATTTTAGGCAAAAACCTACCCAGTTCAATAAAAAAGTAATAAATAGCAAAAACAGAAATTTTAATACAAAGTGTATTTTAATACCTGAAGAGAAGAAAAAATAAAAGAAAAAACTTTGTAATATTTTTTTCAGCAGAATGCACGCACGAAGGACTATAAGATTTGACACACTTGAAGTTTATTAAAATGAGAAGTGCGAAAAAGAAAATGAAATTTTTATGTATTCGGATTATTATTTTGTAGAAGTTGCTGCCATAGTGCGCAGTTAACCAAAAATCAATTTTTTTTATTCCACATGGAAAACTCGAGGTGACTTTTAACCGGCAGACTAAGTGTAGGTAAACTGCGTAGTAGATTTTTGTGATTTTTTGTATCTTGGACGTAACACTTTTTTTAAAATATGAAATATATCTTGAATATAATTATGTAATATTTGCTATATTTACATGGATTCCAAAGAGTCTTCTCCACAACTAAAAAAACTATAAAAATTAATAAAAAGTATTGTATTGTTTTTTATAATCCTCTTCAAATTTCGAAAATGGGTAACTCTATGACAATAGCACACTTAAGACTCCTTGTAGTTTCATCAGTACATGCAAGACACGAAATGTATCAGCCACATGCACATCAGTTCACTACTGCACTTTGGTTACATTTTTTAAAATAGTCATAGTGGCTGCATGCGGTAAGATTTGGATATTACACGAAAAGTATTTTAATACAGAAATGCCGAGGCAGAGACATACATTTATAATGACGTCAAAATTTCGTCACAGCCACATGTGTGTGTGGCTCTACACATATCGTGTACTGCAGGATTTATAGATACAGTATATCTATAAAGATATTCGTGAACGATTTTGGACAAATCGATCACTAATTGGCAAAGATATAGGCAAAAATTATTTGAAAAAAATGTATATATTTTTCACAATATATAAATTTTTTAAGCTGCTAAATAATTATTCTTCATTAAAGACACCATACTATATGCAGTGGTCTCAAAAAGTATTTCTGAAAAAATAAAATATTTCGGTTTTATACTAACTAAAATAGAAGCATCGAAATACAACTGCTTCGGCGGTTATTCTGGAATTCACTTCCACATTTAATTTTTGAAAGGGCTTGGCCAGTAAGAAAGATTAAGCTATTAAAAAAAGTGTTAAGTTCAAGATTAAGTCTAAATCAAAATGGTGGACATTTTTTTTAACCCCATAGATGTGAGCATCAAATAAAAGGACTTGACTAGTAGCATACAGTTAAATATGTCGACTTAAAAATCAAAGATGAAGTTGGAAATAATAAGAAATGGCTAATAATATGAAATTTTAAATCTAGTTACAGCTACGAGGTGCTCATTATACCTACGTACGTGGTGGCACCATCAGATTCCGAATGGCTGAAATAGTACTTTTACTTGTTTTTTTTTTCAAAAGTGTAAAAACAAAGTCAATTTTTCGTTTTCTATAGAACCGAGAGAACCAGTATGAGGTGAAAGGATTTGACATGAAAATTATTATACAATATAAAAAATTTAAATACCTATATAGGTAAGACTAAAAATTTACCCCATTCAACTCCCTCAATATTGGTATCAAATTAAGGGCTTTGACTAAGGAGTGTATTGAAAAGAATTTGTAGTTACATTAAGATAAATAAAACTCAAATCATGTAATTAATAATTTTTATTTTTATCACGTTAGCTTTTATATACACTAATACACTAATAAATTTTCAATGGGCTGCGAAAAAAAGTACGTGAAAATATAATTAAAACTTTTCAAAAAAATCCGTCATGGACTTTGAAACAAAATAGCAAAAACTATGAAAGTTAACCCTTGAACTGTTTAAAATGCCATTAAACGGCATAAGAAAGACGTAGGGTCAGGAAATAAAAAAGGTTCAAGGGATATTGGTAAGGTAAAAGAAGTTGGGCAACTGTTTTGAAGAGCATCTAACTCTTCTATCAGAAAATCAGCACGTACGGTAAAATGCTCTAAAAGTTTTGTCCAAAGGGTCAAAGCTTATGCTGGGCTGAACACATACAAAGTTCAGAATGTTCCAGATCGCAATTTGGCAAAGAACTTAGAAGCAAAGAAACGAGCAAAAAATTTGAAGGCAAATTTTATAATTAAATACATCTGTTTTTTAATGGATGACGAAACGATACGTACAGGCAGACTTTTCTCAAATTTCTGGTCCAGATTTTTATGTTGCTGATAAAGGAGGTAATGTTCAAGAAGAGTTTCGGACAAAAAAGCAAACAAAATTCCCTGAGAAATTTCTCGTGTCTCAAGCCATTTGCAGTTGTGGCAAACGAAGCCAAGCATTTGTGGCATCAGGCACGATAAACACAAAATCTTATATCACGAAGTGCCTACACTATTACTATTTAAGGAATTTTTACTAAACATTTCAAATATATAGACATTCATATTATTACGTTTCAACTTTTATTAATAATGATTTACTTTTTTTAAATTATTTTATTGATAATTTTATAAAAAAAAAACCAAATAACACTGGGAATTTACGGTATAAGAATTAAAAGTACTTTGATTACTTTTTGACACAAATATATTAAACTCATGCAGTACTTTTTATTATTATTCCACTTATTTTTATGAACCTTTATTATAAAACTCCATTTTATATATACACAACGAAATCTGTTGTGTTACTACTGTACTAGATTGATTGGCACTATGGTTATTATTTACAATACCCCACAATCTTCTTTAGTAATAATACCAGTATGTTCTAGAACCAAAAATAGGTAACGTGGTATATGACTATGATTATGTTCTACAATATCACTAGTAAGTTTTCGAATCAAAATACACAAGTAATACTGTATGTGTTGAAAAAAAGTTTAACACGCCCTCACACGTGTGGAACTTGTTTTTAGTAGAGAGCGTTATTATGATAATTGCCTGAAAAAATATAAATTAGACTAAATCTAAAACAATATGTATTCCAGACAGTATAAGGAGCTACTTAATAATATTAAATGAAAACAACTAACTTTAATGTTCTAGTTTCTTCTTTTGCTACAACTTAATTTGATTTTAAATTAAAAATTTAAAATCCCCTGAAATCATTAAATGTACACCAGATGTGAGTTTTGTAAAACAAAATTATAAAAATAGATCAACATCTTCGCAGTCTTTAGATAATTTATTAATGCACATTTTAAATGTTGACACATTTCAGTACATAAATATTTCAAAGACAACATCAAGCATGTTTTCAGAACATTTGATATTAACTGTTAGGTTATAAAAATGCTTGCAATAAAGTTTTTCTTTCGTACATCTTGCCATTGATAAGGGTTGACAGTTGTAATTTTGTCATGGAAATACAATTTTATTTGATTTTGTTCTTTGCTACTAAATAATCAAAAGTTTATTTCAATCTTTGTATATTTTAATGTGAAGGAATGTTCAAATTTTCTTTTAAACGAAATGTAAGAACAGTGTGTAATTAGAAATGTTTTAAAATTATACAGTTGGCTATTACTTTTTTTTTTTTTTTTTTTTTTTTTGTTTGCCAAAATTAAGATAAATGACAATTAAATTGAGATATAGTTGTGATTGTATTTACAGTTATTTCTGTGGCATCTCTAAATATTTACACAAAATATATTTCGATTTTAATGTGTACAAGCAAAGAAAAAACATGGTTGTGAATTTTATGATTGTGGTAAAAAATATATAATGGTTTTCAGTTATCAATTTTGTGATTACTTTAAGTATTATGCAATTATAATATTATGATTACAAATAAAATTGAAGATTTTTCCTAAAGCAAATTATTGTTCTTTTTACCTTTGTAACAAGAATTTTTTACCGATATTTTAACACATTTTATCGTTTACTTTATTATTTCTTACACATTTTAAATTTGAAATATTTTTGTATAATTTTTTTCGCGTGTAAAATTTTTAAAATAATAAAATTTATTTAGCAAGAAAAAGAACATTTAAAAACAAATTGTTATTAAAAAATATTTATAGTCTGATTGCTCTGTACTCATGCTGTTATTTAACCTTTTGTTAAGTGGTTATTTGCAATTTAAAATGCTCTCGTCCGTATCCATCGCATGCATCTATACCAGCGCTAAATACATCTAGGATCTAATCCAAAACATCTTCCCATCATTGTTGGGATTAAGTTTTCCACGGTTATTGGTCCTGTTTGATTCTCGAGTTCCCTTCGTTTCCGGGGTCATATAGATCACTTATAAAAAGATATGCTCAGCGTCATCCAATTCCTCATACGCTCAGTACGGGGTTCTACATTTGCCCACTGTGTGTAGATATATCCCGAAGTATCAGTGTACTGTTGGGGCATAGGAGAATCCTGGACCTCGTAGATAAAGAGGTTAGGGAGGCTCAAATGCCGATGGAGCGCATGAGTCGGGTGAAAGTGGTTGAAAGGCTACCACACGCTCATAGCGGATGGATTCATGCACGATGAGTGCATGGAGAATGACATCAGTATCTTTACTGATGGGTCCTTTATGGACGGAAGGGCAGGTGCTGGTGTGTACTCATCTGAGTTGAACTTATCCTGCACCCTGAATCTGGGGGAGTACGTGTCAGTCTATCAGGCAGAAATGCTTAGATTGCTGCACGCGTTGGACCACCTGTTGGAATGTCGAATGTATGGGAAGAGAATTCTTATTGCACTTGACAACCAGTTGGTTATAAAACGTATGCAGCGGATAGATGTGAACTCCTCTTTGGTGCTTGAGTGTGTTCTAAAGCTCAATAGGTGGCCCTCTACAAATGAGGTAACGCTGATGTGGGTTAAGGGACACGTGGGCATAGCTGGGAATAAGGCTGCTGACGAACTTGCAAAGAAGGGGTCTGAGGGTGAATTCTGCGGACTGGAACCCAGAACTGCTCTTGGCAATGGGTTAGTGCTGGCGAAGATCTTTTAATGGGTGAACTCTGTGAACTTGCGAAGGTGGATGGAGGGAACCACGTGTAGACAGGCTCGTATGGTGCTCAGGGAGCCACTTGGCAGGGGTGCAGTGAAGATACTCGGTTTTAATCGGAGTATAATGAGCTGGATCACTGCGTTGATTACAGGACATGGGACCTTCAAATATCATCTGAAGAGGATGCAGATCGTGGATGATGATATTTGTAGAATGTGCCTGGAGGATGCCAAGACAGCAGCGCATGTAGTATGCGAGTGTCCGGCGTTGGCGAGCGGAAGATTAAGTATCACAGGCAAGCACACATTCAGTGTGAGTGCGATGGGGGACCTTATTCTGAGGGAGATGCTGGCGATAACAAAGGACTGTGCGATGAGGATAGTCAGCAATCACAAGATCGGTGGACACGAAATCACTGAGGAGCGAAGGGTATCGAAAAGGGACCCGTGATAGTAGTGGTCTGCTTCGATATTCCCCCTACATGTGTATATATATATATCAGTGTCCTGTTAGCATCTGGGTCTGGTAATAACTTGCTTCAATAGTTACTATTCCCTACCAATTTTCAAGACATGTAAACGGTGCGGTATGCAAACGTTATTCTTAATGCAGCTATTCGCAGCACTGCTAATAGAGCTCTTAATTCTCCACTTATACGTATACTGTTGCTCGTTTCCATCAACAGCCTCCGCTTAATTTGAGTCGTGCCACCTACGTTAACCATATTATGCATGTTGTTTGTGAGTTGAAAATTGTATTTTCGGGTCCATCCTTTAGCTCAAATTAAATTCCATAGAAGGAGTAAGGTCTTGTTGATAGCCAGGCTTAGTCCATGTAAGTCAAGCTACGTCTTATTTTTGTCATCATAATTTTGTAAATTATTTTATTACTAAACGACAACCATATCAAAATTTTTATGAAAAGTTAACATTAAATGATTAAATTTAAACAAACAAATAATTATCATGTAAAAATATATGATAAAACTATATAAAACTGATTATTATTTGTTTTTAATAACACTTCTCAGAAACTTATCTATACAAGTCGTCTAAAATGTTTTTTCACTCGAACTAACATATCCTTTGGCATACTCTCAGAAAAATTTCAACAATTGTTTTCGCGTCTGTCTAGTTAGTCGTCATGAATTTCCAAGTAAACTGACCTCAAAAAAAATGGGAATTGTCAAAGGAGTCGTTGCTTAAATTGTTTCACTTTTGACAAAATACCGTTTAATTAATAGTTTTTATTTCAAATCAACACATTCCTTTATATAGATATGTATTAATTTTTTATGATAACAAGTATTAATGCTTTATTCGGTCGTGTCGAATCTAATAATCGCTTTCATTATCATGTAAATAGGTATAATGAGAGTTCTGTAGCTTAGTATAGATTTCATATATAATATTATATTTTATACTAGCTTGTGCCCGCGACTTCGTCTGCATAATTATTGGGAGGTAGACTTAGTATTAACAACAAAAATAAAAATATTTACAACAAAGACAACCCGTTTAGGATGTGTGATAATGAGTTTGCCAACGACTTTGCGTTATTATCATGATAAAAAGTAGCCTATGTGTTAATCTAGGTTGTTATGTATCTATGTGCCGAATTTTATTTGGTTCCATTCAGTCGTTTTTGCGTGATTGAGTTACAAATATCCATACAGCCAAACATACAAACATTCATATTAATTATATTAGTAGGATTGCTTTACTATTTTCAAATCCATCTTTAACTGTGAATTTGTAAAAAAAAATAACTGTATTCCACTACACAAATCCGTTCAGTTGATACAGTTATTTGACGCCATCTTAGGTAGACTTTTCCCATAGATCTTTACTTTTTAATAGCTTACTGTATTATTCTGGTCAAGCCTTATTATTTAATACCAATACTGTAGGAGTTAAAGTGGGTACAATTTTACTTACTGCATTTGACAAAAATAAAAAATGTAAGTACGCCATTTTGTAGTGGCGCCAATTAGGATTTACAATTTTTTTAATAATGTAATATATTTTATCTAGTCAAGCACTTTCTTTTTCTTATGCCCATATTAATCCTCTCGGTTTTCTCGAAGCTGAGAAAATTGATTTATAAATTTTAGAAAAATCACCAAATCATTTGTATTTTAGTGCTTATATCTCAGTTAATTTTAAACTGTTTTCTCAGTTTTGCTCAGTAATATTTATCTACACAATGTCTTGAAATTTTTTGTCTTTAGCGTGTCCAAAAAATATATTGTCCTTTCATTAACATGATATATATAAAAATTATATATATTTCTGAAAATTTGTTTTGTCAATAACTTTGACGATTAGTGACCGATTTGTCCAACATTCTTTACGAATAGTCCCAGAGCCCTATGTTATCTACTAAAAGTGGCAAAGGACTATATAAATTATCCTAGGAGTAAGAAATTTTAATTTTTATGGTGAAAATAGGGCAGTCACGTTTATTGGCTTATATCTCAGCAAGTTATAAAACACATATGCTGAATTCTAAAAGTGAATTTTTTTTATTATTATTATCTTACTTAGGAGTTGTTTATAAATATGACGGTTTTTGTTTTGCCGAGTATCATGTCAAAAGCTGAAGGTGTTTAAGGTTCGCTACTGACAACTTATGCTACGCAACCAGTTTTTTTATTTCTGATTTTATTTCGTGCACAAACTGGGCAACTTTTATGCAGCATTGCTGCTGTTCTGCATAATAAGTACCATGCTGATAACGTACCCTCGAAAGAAATTTTTGTGTATGTGTGTGCTAGCATTTGTAGCAATGCTGCTATAAAAAGAAGGAAATGATACTAATGAAGTTGATTATGATACAGGTGATAATGATGATTGAAATTTGAAAGTATATTGCATAATTTAGCTGCACCACGTTGTATTGCTACTTTCCACCATATGTTGTTTCATGCATATAAACGAGTGTTGTTGGCTGTCTTCATTTGTATTCTACTCTGAAATTTCGTAAATTTTTTGGGATTTCTTTTACTCTGCTGGTATTCAAACATATACCAGCCAAATTGATGAGGATGTATGTGCACACGGTTGAGATATTCTAACAAAGAATAACAGCATATATGAAAATGTTCCTGCTTCAAAATGTCAACAGTGACATGTATGTGTAGGTTTATGCTAATGACCAGCTAAGAATTATTTCGGATGAACATTTCTCTCAATTTTCTTTAAAATTTAATAAAACCTAAAAAATTTTTCAAATATAATATTTTGTGAGGAGAACAAAAGTTTTGGAGAACAGCTTTGTTTTCAAACAATGTTTAATATTAAAAAAAAAAAAAAAACAAAGCGATAAAGAAACTAGGTTACGCAAATCATCTCAAAAACAGCGAAAAACGTAATATATATGAAACTGCAGTGTTATTAAATAATTTCAATTAGGGAAATTAAACGGGAAAACACTTACTTGTGGCGAGATTATTCATAACAAAACAGAAACGTTTTTCTTCGGTAAGTGTTTCTTTGATGTGCACGTAAAGAAAAGCCATGATAACGACGACGGGCATATTATATTCGCTTTAACAATATTTGGTTGTCGAAAAAAAGTAATAGTTATTTTTGTTTTATTTCATCATATATTTTGTCACGATAATCAAGCACTTGTTTGAATTGTACCATTTAATGTTTACTTTTCGTAAAAATTTCAAAATGGTTATCATTTAAAAATAATATGATTTAAAGAAATTAATCCGACAAAAATAACATTATGTTCAAAAGCATTTAAACTAACAAATAATCATTAAATTATAGGTCAGACAACTGTATGATTACAAAGCAATCAGTCTATGATTGTTTTTAATAATAATTTGATTTCAATTATTCTTCTTCTTGCTGAATAATTTTTTATTATTTTAAATGTTAAAAAATAAACAAAATTTTTGTAAAAATTGGAGAAACTTGAAAATAAACCATGTATGTCTTTAACTAACAGCAATAAAAAAATATTTTGCCGTAAAAAATAGCAAAGATTGCCAATTTTAATTGTAGTCATACAAATGATTATTTCTTGATACTTTTATTAAACATAAAAATGATAACTGGTAATAATTATATGTTTTAACCACAATCATGCAATTCAATTATAGTATATTGCTCTTCAATTATGATTATCATTACTACAACCATGTTTTTTCTTTGCGTGTAGGTCTACGCTTAAAATACTCAAACATGTTGTGAATGTTCCAATCATGGTTTTAATATTCTTTTTCTACTGCGTTCACATTCAGCTTTTTTTTATTTCAACGTTGTTTTATTTCAGTTTTGATCTATTCTTTTTTGCAACAGAAAAATAATTTTTAATAAGATCGTAATACCTATGTAAGCCATTTTCTGAATACCCTTGCAGCTCTTTAGTAAATATATGCATATGTAGTTATTAATAAAAAAGAATAACTTTTCTTCAAATAACTTAAATAATAAAAATAATCGTTTGTTAAAAATTGTTTTTATTTCTTAGTTGAGGACTGGTTGGTTACACAAACCATTTGTTGTTTACTTATAAAGCAAAGTCATGTAAAATTGGACACTCTAATTGTGAGCCATCCACCGAAATCCCAGCTGATATTAACACGATGCCATTTTTCATACTTGATATGTGGATAGGAATTATTACAAATTAAAAATTTCGATAATATGTATTTTACACACTCCCTGTTTTATTTAAATTTAAATATATGAAGATGAATGTCCAGCCATACGCTTACTCGCAAAGCCTTATATAAGTAGTATTCCAACTCGTTTTTTTCCATTTGAGTAACTTCAAAAATATTGTATAATTTTTTGTGAAAAAAAACACTTAAATAATTCTAAAAAACTTTTTAATTTCTTCTTGGAGAAAGAAGCCTTTTAATTTGCATTATTTAAACGATTTCCTAACTTTGGGAATTAAAATTAAGTTAATATGTACTTATGTTGGCGCCCTATGCTCCAATGGGAGTTAGAGGAACACATATATATGTTTAAATTTATTTGGATTAAAAAAATTTTTACTATAATTACTTGATTTGCATACAGTAATTGACAACATTTCCCTCTTTGACGATTAAAAAAAATTTTAGTATAAATGTAATAAAACAGTCACTGATGAGCAATAAATATAACAGAATTTCGAAAAGAAATGCAAATATATTGTTCAAATAAATGAAGCTTTTAAACCACATTTTGAAAACCACAAAAGTGACATAAAATGTTTAAGTTATTTTATTTTGTTTTTGTATTTATGCACCAGAGCTGTAAACGAATGATTAAGAATTGTTTTTTCATGCACCATGAATTAACAAAATTAAAACGCATTAATTTGTCCTAAAATAAGAATAAAATTAGAATAAGAATATATTTACTATGAGCTTGGGAGGTCTTGCGTTTGTTTCAATTTCAACTAGTTCAAACTACTATATATTTTTAAATTAAATTAAAGAAATGTTTTTATATTTAAAATGTGAAACTAAATTATTTTATTATTCCACGAAAGATTAAGGTAAAATAGGTACAAAAGTAAGCGCTATCTAAGACTTAAGAAAAGGTAGTAAGGTAAGGAGGGTAAAGACATGAAAAGACAATAACCAGTTTTTTCCATATAACATCTGATTCTAGTTTTATGCTTTTTATTTAATTATTTATCTATAATTTAATAACAACAAAATCTTAGAGAGAAGCAAATCCTATCAATATGGAAACAAGAACCAACCCAATTTCCATGAGCACAGCCCGATCCGAGGGTACCAAAGTTTCCAAGATAGTAGAGTCCTCAGTGGTGAACTCTTTAATGCATTAATTCTACTTGAGGAAAGAATTTATTAAAATTTTTAAATAATTCATCGACAAATTGAGGATGAATTGAGAATAAATTGTTGATGAATTGGAATAAATTTTTCAATTTAATTTTTTAAATAACAAACTACATGAATCATGTCCGTTTCTCTGCTGAAGATAAAGGAGTTAAAAAAGTGTCTAAAATTTTGAAGATCAATTAAATAATACTAATTAAAAAAAATTTAAAACCTAAAATATAGCAAAATGAAACAAGTGCCTAAGACCTAAGTTTGCATTAAAAATTCAAGTCATAATATCTGTCAAAATGTTTTGTAAAATGGATTGAAAGCAAAAGAAGTATAAAACCAAATTGTAATTAGGGTACACTTAATAATTCAGCAAAATATTTTTGAAATTGTGTAATAGGTTGTCATGATTGCATACATTTCATAGTCGTTACAAACATAATTATTTCAAAATAAAAAGTATGGCCTGTTGGTAATGACCTTCGTGCATATTTGTATAATATTTTTTAACATAAAACTATTTTTTTGCTTGAAATTATATTCATGAATATTATAATATGAACAGTATTATCAATTTTATATTTTTTTTGTCTCGCAACAGTATAAAAATATTCAGCTACAATTAAGCTTTATTATTAACTACTTGTTAGATTGTACATTTATGAGCGATGGTCATGATTTGTTAGACAACTCAAACAAAAATAAGTAATTATTCGGTTGAAGAATAACTAGTTTATGTATGTATATCTCTAATATTACTTGCAAACTTTTCTAGCTTAGAAAAGATTTGTCTAGGAAGTTATATGCAGTGATAAATATGACTAAACTTTATAAAAAAAAATATTCAAAAAAGAGTTAATGTTTTTAAAATGAAATTTGACATGAACTCATAAACGATTAACTGATCAGTTATCTTGTTAAGTATACCTACAATGTAATCAGTAGAGAAAGACATATTTTAAAACTGAGAAAAAATACGAATGAAAATGGAACTAAATATGTGTTCCCTTTCTCTTTTAAATTGTTTTTTTTTTTTTTTTTTGGTATAGAGCATTTCATCAGAGTAGTATTTAGTGTGATTATTGGTAAACATATTATGATATGCTAGTTGTTTTACAACAATTAAAAAGAACAACAACATTTACATATTTTTATTGTAAAAATATGTTTGTTTGTTTCTATTGTAAACAAATGTTTATTTTTTATGTAGTCGTTAGGGTACTCTTAATGCTATTAATTATTTTATTTATCAACAACATTCAAAAACAAAAGTAAAATATGAAAGCTAACATATAAAAGGTAACATGTAAAAGAAAACATAAAAAAGGTAACATATAAAAGGTAACATATAATTTTTTTTTAAAAGACGCCAAGCGCTTTCTTTTAAAAGTAGAAATGAAATAAAATGAGTTTTAAAATTGTTTAATTATAAAACATCAATTAATTGAATATATTTTTAATTGACTTTTTTAATTTATTTTAAATGTTAACTAACTTTAGTTTTCTAAAAAGGGGAGAAGTATAACCAAATATAATAAAAAATGGTTACCTTGTACTAATGTGTTTGTCGTTTGCCGGCGTAAGAAATAGAGATAAGTCTATTGCAGAGTACGCCGCGTATAGCGAATTTTAACTGACACCACAATTGTATGCGTTCTCATATACACAAATGTGTTTTATTTTTGATGACAAATATGCGCCTAGCCTTTACATGAATATTTAAATGAACTACACTCTATTTTAACAAGTGCACGGAACTCATGGATATATGGTGAAAAGCATCCGCTGTTTAATTAAATATACTGTAGTTATAAATACAAAAAATCAATTGGTTCTTATAAAACGAATACATTATTATTCACTATAAGTTTATTAATATTCAAATTCATTTCTTATTTTGGGTAATAAAAATTAATTTAAAAAAAAAATTCCATTGTCGAATGAATCGCACTTTCATTCTTTTACAACTCTGATATGTTCACACATTCATACACACACACCGATATACTATGTATGTTTATTTATTTATTTTTTTTTTGTTTTTTTTTAGTTTTTGTATTTACACACATTTATACCTAAATTCTCTCTATTGACCAAATAAAAATACCATGTTTGTATGTATTTATGTATGAATTTGAAATGAGGTTTGCGGGTTTGATTGTTATGGTGTTTAAAATTTAAAAACTAAAATATGTTGAAACTAAAAATATATATTTTTGGTCACAAAATGTACGTTATTTTATAGATGGAAATTAATTGCAGAGAGATTTTTCAAATGCAGACGAAAACATGTTAATACAGAACATAACAACAAATATTCTAAATTTTTTTTATACTTTTTGTAACATCTATTTATGTGGTAATGCTGATTTATACATAACCCAAAATAAGTAATGGATATATAACGTCAATCACTCCTGTTGTTACACAGCTATATGTTTATCTAAGATGTCGTAAAGTCTGTATTTTATGTCCATAAAAATTTTTTTAGCACATCTTTGTATGCACTTTTATTCCTGTTTAAATATTTTTTGAGCAAATTGTTGTGACTGGGAGAATGCTATATATAAGCTAAGATCACTTGTTAAATAGATATATTAAAGTTTGAGAATTCATTTAAAAGAATATATTCTTTGCTTACTTGTAATTTTGATTGCGATATTTTTGATGATTTTTTGGATCCAGTTTTATATGAGAGTTAACCAATTTGTTGCTCTAATTAAGTACAAAATTATAACAAAAATCTTTTACAAATCAAGTAAAAAACATCATACGAATTGAAGGCGAAGTATATACAGGGTGTCCACCGAGAATATATACTACTTTATTTTGCCACCATTTTGGTAAACATTAGTCTTGACAGTTCATATTTGTCAGTCGTGAAGTAGAGACGTGATAAATTTATTAAGGAAAAATATTCGGTAAACCAGCGTGTTATAATCGTTAACATTTTTTTTTATTCAAATCAATCATCGATTACTGTGACAATTGACAATTTACTTGAAATTTTTGGGAGAAACAATGTGCCAACAAGACGCACTACTTATCGTGTAGTGAATGATTTCGAAGTTTTTTTTAGAAAACCCTCAAATTATTTATCAGACACCTTTGGATCCATTAAGAGTGACAAACTGGTATGCAATTTGGAGGAATCATTGAACCTAACTTCTTTGAAACTGAAAACTGCGTAACGTTAACTGTCAATGGGAAGCAATATCGTAATATGATTGAAAATTTTTTAACAACACAACTGCATGCTTCGGGCTTGACTAACTTGTGGTTTCAACAAGACTGTGCCACATAGCATACAGCCAGGATTACAATGGAATTATTGCGAGACCTCTTTCCACAACAAGTTATTTCAAGGAATGGTGATGTTGATTGACCTCCACGTTAGCCTGACTTGACTACTCCGGTTTTGCTCTTTTTGTGGGGATGTCTGAAAAGAAAAGTTGATGCAAACAAACCAGAAATTCTGGATCAACTCAAATAAAATATTCAAGATGAAATTAATGAAATACCGCGTGAAATGTGTGAGAATGTAATAAAAAATGTGTTCAAATAGTTAGAATTTGTGAGGCTAACAGAGGCGGAAATTTGTATTGTATTCCATACATAAATGCCGAAATTAAATAAAATATTTATTCAAAAATGATAAACGAAGAAGTATACCTTCCGGGTGGACACTCTGTACTTCTATTTTTCGTTTGAAAAACATCTGTTTCCTTTCAGCTGCTATGCATTAGTTCTAGGAATATGTTCGAATTAAGTGCAACTTATTAATTTATTTATGTAAGAGCATAATTTTCAATTAAACTCTATTGTTGGAATCATGAGATTTTAATTTAATTAAATAACTTTATCAAAAGTTGAACCTCTACATAATCACCAGCACCAAAACTCAAACACTTCCCACTGCCGAATATAGTGCTCTTACTTGTGTGTTAGTCAATAAGATTTATTTTGTGCCCAAAGAATTACACGTTGAAAATTCCTTTTTTAAATATGTGAACTTGCATTTTCAGCTTTAATGACAAAATTTTGTTAGAGAGATAGGTGGATGAAAACAAGTAATAATTTTGAACCCAAATTTAAATATATTTTTTTGAAAAATTAAATTGATTTATAGTTGGAGTCTTTAAAAAAAATCTTATTTTATTTTGATACAAAAAAGGCATTATGGGATTACAAAATTAATTAAAATTATCAATAAGATAGCCGTATACCGGAAATTTAGGAAATATTAGAATGGTTGAAAGTAGTGTAAAATAGAATTAAGAATATCAATAACTGGTAAAAAAAGCGATAAGAAAAGCTTGAAAACTAAATTATATATATTTATACATCGAAGGCTTAATAGAAAAAGGACGCATCTCAATTTTTACCAAAACGAATATATATTCATATATAAACTAATTTCATTATTTCAAAATTTATTCTGTTTTCCTACTCCGAGATATGCCTTTTATATATCTGTAGCTTGGAGCTAAAATGGCCAATGTCAAAATATTTACTTTTGAGAAAATTTAAATTGAATTTTAGCTTTTATAGAGGCTTTCATAGTGCCATTGGCCAGCATTTTATTTATGAAGCTGCTCTGGGTTAAGAATGACTTTAGCTGTTTTGTAATAATGAAATAGAGCAAGAAATGAAATGATTAACTCAAAAGAGCAAATAAGTGACACTGGCCCTTTTTGCTCTAAGCCACAGATATTTAGTCACCGATATGTAAAAAATAAAAACAAATTTAATGGCCACAATAGTTTCTTATTTGTAGTAAAATAAAAAAAATTTAATTTTTAAAGCTAAACTGTAAATGTACAAATGTCGCAATATATTCAATTTCGTACTAAATTAGGACTTAAAAATAAATGGTACTAAAATCGAAGGGCAATTAATTTTTTGTATTCGTTTTTAAATAAAATAAGCCGCCAAAACTCACATTAATTTTAAATCAAGTGTCTTTAACAGAGTCACAATAGTTTCTACTAAATAATGAATATCAAAGTCTGTCTGTCTGTTCATTGAGCATTTTATAAAATAGTAGAGAACTTTAAAACAAAGACGTTGTGTAATAAATGTACATATCAAAAAGCTGCGTAAAATGTTTTAAAAGTAACGTGCTTGATTTCATAATATTTGAAATCACTATGTTATAATGTAAACATAAATTACCGGGTGTTTTTTTCAGTGGTATAGAACTTCGAATTGAAATAAAACACAAGAAAATCGTTTTAATGACCATCAATTTGGCTTTATTGGAAGGATAATTTTATGCCATTAATGTTTAAATATGATGTCAGGCATGTGGCCGCCGCGGCTGGTTCGAATAAAGCCAATTCTACAGGTCCAATTTTTAACCACTTTTTCGAGCATATGGGGCCGTATGTCGGCAATAACGCCACGAATGTTGGCTTCCAATTCCCCTAACGTTTCTGGTTTGTTGGCGTAGACGAGCGACTTCCCATATCCCCAAAGAAAATAATCCAATGGTGTCAAATCACACGATCTTGGTGGCCAATAGACAGGTCCATTCCGCGAAATTATGCGCTCATCAAGGGTCGCATGTGGATTCTCTTCACTCCAAATGCGGCAATTTTGCTTGTTGACGTAGCCATTCAACCAAAAATGAGCCTCATCACTGAACAAAATTTTGCGATGAAAATCAGCATCGAGATCAATCTCAATTTTTGAAATAAATTTGCACGATTTGCAAGCGTTGTTCTTTTGTCAACCTGTTCATGATGAAATGGCAAACCAAACTGAACATAAATGACATTAGAGTTGCCAGATTTGACCACAAAATGCCAGTTTTATTTCTATTCGAAAAACAAACCTGTACAAACCTACTCTCACTAAAAATAATTAATCATGACTCTACAAGTGTGTTAGGATTTTTGTTTTGTTTTCAAACAAAGTGGAATAACAAAACAAAAAGCTACAATAAAATCTATGCTTAATAGGAAAAACTGCTTTATTTTACATTCGCTTAAATTTAAATTATTGCAACCGTGTAATCCAGGAATACATAACTACACTCAGGAAATTTTTTAACAGTCTTGGACAACTTTACAGGAAGTTATAGCGTAATAACTTATTGCCTCAATTTTTTATTTTTTAATATACGGAAATGAATATGCCCTATAATTAGCATAGCGCATAATACAGTCTTTATTTTATTTTAAAAATAATCGATTTTTTAAAATTAATTCAAAAATGCTTTCCAGGAAAACTATTAAAACAGACATTAACAGTTTTTCCTCAGTGCCACAGTAACAAAGCAATGAAAAATAGCACTAAAACATTAGGTATTAAAGATTACATCAAGATACGTGGGTGCCTCGGTGGACTAGTAAGTAGTGTACTAGTCTGTCAGTCTAGGGGTTGCAGGTTTAACTCCCGTCAGAGACTCTGGTCTGTTTCACTACAACGGGCAAATGGTTTTTGTTACTCAGCTCGGTTAATTAAATTACAGCAGTGCTACTAAATAATTACCTTTAGGGCAGTTTAAAGAGAAAACACATTCTTATAAGCGATGCATTAAAAAACATGTGAACTCTCCTGATTACAAAAAAATTAAAGTTTAGGTGGCCATCCAAGCTTTTCTTTGGTACAGATTCAAGAATATTTAAAACAAGATTATCCGTTTCGTCCAAATCAGCCTAACCGTCAACAAAAGTAAAAGTTGCTGATGTGTCCTCACATATGGGAGAGCTGGTAAAACGTAAACAGTGAGATCATATAAATTAAATGACTACTAAAGCATTAAATTTTTAGAAATAAAATTATTGATTTTTCTACTATTTTTTATTTGTAATCATGTATCTCGTTTCTATAACCCTCGCATCGAAAAGCTTTTCAAAATTTCAAAAATTTAAAGAAAAAAAAGTCAATTGAAACGAAAAATGTCTTTTCACACAGAATTGTTTCTGCACCTTCACTTTTCGAGATCTATCTGTCATTTAAATTATTTTTCAACAATTATTGGAAAGATGTGATTAAAAGTGTTTCTGTAACAATATTTTGTGAAGAGTATTACATCAGAGCTGTCAATAATAATCACATATTGAATCACAGATTTTGAAGACAAAATTCGTAATTTTCAAAACATTATATAAATAAATAATTATTTATGGACTTTTAACCAACAGAAAAGGTAAGTCAGCAAAACAAATTTGTTTAATAAAATATGACCATAAAGTGCATTTTTAATCTCTTGTTTCAGAAACCGGAAAGAATTTCCAAACACCAAAAGCAAAAGCTTGTAGATTACATGTCAGATAATTTGGAATTCGCTAGAGACCAAATTCATTCACTGTTTTCTTTTGTTTACTGTTTATATATTTTTTGATTTAATGCAAATCCTTGGAAAATTCCAGAATCAGAGTTGCCTCATTTCGCATTGAAATACAGAAACACTTTTAAATCACAAATCGAGAAACGGTGGAATTTTTCGTTTCATTACTTTTTGATTCGAGAACTTTTCACTAAAGTTACAGAAATGAGGTGATGGCTTGACGTCACATATGAGAAAGCTGGTTTTTTTTATCAATTATAACAACAATGCGCAATGCATTATCTTGTTCTTAGCATTCATGCATTTAGTTTATCATTTAGATCTACTACTAACAAAACATTCTAACATGTTTTAATATGTTTAACTTCAGTTTTTATATTCTATTTTACCTTCGTTCTGTTTTAGCTTTATATTGTTGTTCAGTTTGTACTATTCTTCAATATTTTTTTCATGACGCAAAACAGATATCTTTGGAAATATGTATTTTATAATAAGAGATTTATGTATACACTGTTCTAAATTTAATCAGATTGCTTGCAAGCCATTTTTCTTATGATTGTGCAGTTCTTTTTTACATACATACATACATACATAGATACGTATTGATCTAAAAATATTCATTGCTGGAGAGTACATAAAAATCGGCACAAACTAATATAAAAACTCTTATTCGTTCTGCTTATAGACTGATGTCATGACCATGTAACTACAAATTAATGACTCGTATCATTGAAATATTTTAATTTGACTAATTATTTGTTCGTTATTATTAATAGTATTTTAATTCGCAAAATTATTGCTCTACATTTAATTGTGAGCTATAAATAATTTGTAATTGTGCTTAGAAATGTTAAGATAAATAACATTTTCAGTTAAATAATATATTTATGTTCGAAATCTATAAATGTGTTCATTGATTTTTTGCAGAATTAACTGTTCTTGCTTAAATTTCTCTATAATTGTAACATTTTGAACAAAATTGTTCAATAACTTATGTTGTGTTGAAAAATTGACGATAATTAAAGGTTTTCATTAAAGTCTTTTCCATGGCTAAATATTTTGGAATTTTTTCAAAAACTTTTTGTAGTATTTTGTATTTTTTTACATTTTGTAATTTTATATTTAAATTATGGTGCTATTTTATTTAATTTTGGAGTCTCTTTTTTTAGAAGGCATAAAATTAATTTGTGTTTAATGAAAAAAAAAACAGTGATAGAGTAAGTTTTTTTTTTGTTTTTTATACCCTTCACACAGTGAACAAGTACGAGCGCTATATTCGGCCGTGCCGAATCTTATATACCCTTCACAACGTGTAGTCATGAAATAACAGTAGTTTGTGTCACCATTCATCCCATATGAAATACGTACATACATATATAAAAACATCCCATTGTAAAATTATAAATTCACGTATGTATGTTAAAAAAACGAAAAAAAAAAAAAATTAAAAAAAAAATTAAAAAAAAAAAAATTTAAAAAAAATTAAAAAAAAAAATTTTAAAAAAAATTTAAAAAAAAAATTATTATATATAATTATAATTATTATATATAAAACAAAAAAAAAAAAAAAAATATTAATAAAAATATAAATAATATATTAAATAAAAAATAAAAAAAAAATAAAAAAAATTTTAAAAAAATTATAAAAATTTTTTTTTTGGCTCAGCAACGATGCCACGTTTTCTCTAACCAGTATACACGTTTGTATGTATGTATGTTGTTCTTGTAATGTTGTTTTTGTGAAAAAAATCGAGGTGGTCGTGGGTTTTTGCTCATATCTCAGTTGTTTATGTACCGATGTTTCTGATTTTCAATGCCGATCTACTCCCGAATATTTCCGATATTTTAATATCTTACCCGGGTCCAACCTATGTCTGGGGGCTTCAAAAAGTTGATTTCAACATACACACGGACAGACGGTCAGACGGACAGACGGACAGAGCTTAATCGTCTCCCCTATTCATAAGCTTTCAGAAAATATATACTTTATGGGGTCGGAAATGAAAATTGTAGAAATTTCACACGGAATGACAAACCTATATATACCCTTTTTCACTGTGTGAAGGGTATAAAAAGGGTATATATAGGTTTGTCATTTCGTGTGAAATTTCTACAATTTTCATTTCCGACCCCATAAAAAATATATTTTCTGAAAGCTTGTGAATAGGGAAGTCGACTAAACTCTGTCAGTCTGACGGTCTGTCCGTGTGTATGCTGAAATCAACTTTTTGAAGGTCCTCGAAATCGCCAGGACCCGGGTGAGGTATTAAAATATCAAAAATATTCGGAAGTAGATCGGTATTGAAAATCAGAAACATCGGTACATAAACAACTGAGATATGAGCAAAAATCCACGGCCACATCGATTTTTTTTAACACAAAAACAACATACAACAACAACATACATACATATATACAGACGTGGTATACTGGTTTATTTATATTAATATATTGTTTTTATTTCTTCGAGCTAAAGATCACTTTTTTTATAAAAATTATTATTTTATTCCGATAGTTCGCTACCACATTGGGTAGCTTCTTCAGGGAAAGTTTTTACAATTTATAACAATTAACAATTAAAATATAAAAATTGTTCAAAAACAAATTTTTTAAAAAGGCGGGAAAATTTTTTTGTTTACATTTAAAATAACAAACGAAAATTCTGTATGTATTTGAATATATAAAGGGTGTTTTTTTAAGCCCGATAGAACTTGAAATTGTAAAAAATAACACATAAAATTAAATTGCAATCAAAATTTTTTTTTTATTCGAAAGATCAATACGTGACATTAACATTTGAAAATGATTTCGGGCATATGGGCACAGCGGCTGTTCTTGACGAAGCGCATTCTGGACGTCCAATTTTATCGCAAAATTGTGTTCAGCGATGAGGCGCATTTTTGGGTTTGTTAATAAGCAAAATTGCCGCATATGGAGCGAGACCAATCCACAAGAGACCCTACAGACTCCATTACATCCAGAAAAATGCACCGTTTGGTGCGGTTTTCACGCTGGTGGCATCATCGGACCTTATTTCTTCAAAAATGAGGCCGGAGCTCGCGTTACGGTCAATGGAGATCGTTACCACACCATGATCAATGATTTTTTGTTTGAAAATATGGATGACATTGATCCGGAGGAGATGTGGTTTCAACAGGATGGCGCTACGTGCCATACGGCGAACGCAACCATCGACTTATTGAAATCAAAATTTGGCGATAAGTTGATTTCGAGAAATGGACCTGTCAATTGGCCTCCAAGGTCGTGCGATTTGACACCTCTCGATTATTTCCTGTGGGGCTACGTGAAGTCACTCGTTTATGCTGATAAACCAGCAGCAATTGACGCCTTGGAGGCCAGCATTGTTCGTGTTATTCGTGACATACGGCCAGCAGTGCTCGAAAAAGTGGCCCAAAATTGGACGTCCAGAATGCGCTTCGTCAAGAACAGCCGCGGTGCCCATATGCCCGAAATCATTTTCAAATGTTAATGTCACGTATTGATCTTTCGAATAAAAAAAAAATTTTGATTACAATTTAATTTTTTGTGTTATTTTTTACAATTTCAAGTTCTATCGGGCTTAAAAAAACACCCTTTATATCAAAAACAAATATTTTTGTCAACAATTTTACAATTTTTTTTTTTAAAAAGGCGGGAAAATTATTTTGTCTACATTTAAAATATTGTAATATAAAAAGGTCGAAGAAATTTACATAATATTTTATTTATATTTTTATTTATTTTTAATTTTTTTTTTCATTTTTTTTTTCATTTTTTTTTTTGTTTTTTAAAAATTTTTTTAAAATTTTTTTTTTCATTTTTTTTTAACACACAGACGTAAATTTATAATTTTACATTGGGATGTTTTTATATATGTATGTTTTTATATGTATGTACGTATTTCATATGAGATGAATTTTGATACAAACAATTTTTATTGCGTGACTACAGGTTGTGAAGGGTATATAAGATTCGGCATGGCCGAATATAACACTCTTACTTATTTTTTATTATTTGTGTTTAATAAAAACCACTTATAAAGCTCTTTTAATTTTTATAAGTTAGACTTTTAAATTTTAATAAAAACTTTTTTGTCCAATTAAAGATTTCTAAAGAATGTATTTCGATTTCTTAAATTTTTTATAGAAAATTTTTCGACAGCTTTAAAAGTTTCAAGTAAAAGAAAAAAAAAAACATTAATCAATTTACTTTCATCTGATTCGACAATTAGAGTTTTCCACAAAATTTATAGTTTTTTTTTTATTTAATTTGAATAATTTAACAATAAATCAACAATATTTTTGAAGGCACAAAAAAAGAAACAATCACCAAATGTGTTTGACATTAATATAATTTAATGCAATTTAACACAACAAAAAAAAAAAGTAAATAAAAAAGAAAAGAAAAACAATCCTAACGACGACATAACCTATATAATGCTAACAACCTTTTTGCATTTAAATATATTTGAAGATGCTTAACTGAAACACTCCTAAAGGCATAAGTTTAATAAGATCTAACCTCCGTCTTCAAAAGGAAAAAAAGAAAAGAAAAAGAAAAACCGTGAACCCAAACATAAATCAATTTCCGTTGTTCTCATTAAAAAAAAAAAAAATAAATAAAAAACAAAAACATTTTTCAAATACAAAATATATGTCAGGTTGGTTGGTATATGTAAAGTGATTTTCTTTTTTCACGCGTGATTCAATTGCGATAATGAATTTATTAAAAATAGGTTATGATAGAGGGACTAAGCAAGTGAAAGAGAGAGTGTGTGAATGAACGTGATTAAAAAAAACTGTACATTTGTGTTTTTTTTTTTGCATGTTTTGCAAATTAATGAATAAGTATTTAAAATTTTTTTTACAAAATAGTAGGAGTTGACATTGCCTAAAGTTTAAAAGCACATTTCAAGAGCTCCTTTATTACTACAAAAGAGCTAAAATAGATTACGTAGTGTTCAGAATTGTTAGGAGCAAAATTATCCGACATTTTGTTTCGGAAAAAATTCAAGAGGGCGAATTTTACACTTATTCATAGTTAACTACATTCTACTGGTCATGCCCTTAAATTGAGAACCAATATTCAGCAGGTTAAAGGGTATCAAGTTTTTACTTACAGGATTTTACACATATATATACGCCATTTTGTAGTGGCAGCCATTATAAATTTAAAACCTTGTATAATTATTATATCTTGTTATTCTTAGTATCTTCTGGTCTGTCTAGCATCCGAAATTGATTTACGTTCGTAAATTTTACGAAAAATACCAAAAGAGTTGTATATTGGTGCCTATAACTCAGCCGGTTTCGAAACGAATTGTTAATTTGTTTCAGCAGCATTTTTTGAGGCTAAAGTTTGTAATTTAGTATGAGCAGCAGACAATAAGACTTTTAGGAACTCGCTTTATTTAAAAGAAATAAAAATATTATTTTAAATAATTTTGTCTATAACATCTATATCTATATTATATCATTCGACAACACCATTATTACTTACAGTAATTCTTTAGTTGCATTTGAGATCTTGTAATAAAATTTTGCCTATAGCTCTTCTGATTAGTGGCAAACTTTTCTAAAATTTTTGACTAGCACTGGAGGCATATCTTAACCATAAATGGTCTCAAACGTATCTATGAATTATTCTAGGGCTGTATAAGTTTATTTTTTGCAAAAATATTTGGAAAAGCATAGGTAGTTGTGTTTACTTAGTCATATCTGAGAAAGTTATGGGACGATTGTACTGCACCTCAAAAGCGGTTTCAAAAGACTGAAACCACTCTTATTTTAACCAATACACGGAGAGACGGACATTACTCAATCGGCTCCCCTATTAAAAAGCTTTCGGATAGAATATTCTTTTTAGGGTCGGAAATTAATATTGTAGAAATTTCACACTTTATGTCATCGCTATATATTATACAACCTTGACACCACATGTGAGGAATATAAAAATGCAAGGGTTCGAGTACTAAATACTTTAAGGTTCCAATTGATATACTTTTTTTCAAAAAAAACAGTACAGTATCCAGAATACTGAGTTTATCAATTAAATATTTATGCAGAACTCAAAGAAGAACAAAGAAGTTTCCCACAGAGACTTTAGAATACACTTAAGTCATCATTCAATACCAGCACAATAAAGTTTAGCTTACAAGACATACCAAATTTATTGCAAATATGATAACATTGCTAAAGAGTACAACGGGGGCACAAAAAACTCTCTCGAAATAAAATATGTTATGACTGCTTTTCATGGCAAATTATGGGTATTTTACTGTATGCAAGAATACGTCATAACCTCACACGGTTTAAGCAGAAATACATTTTATTTACACTTTAACATTAGCAAGCCTATTTAAAAGAAATTAAGAAAATCATATTAAATAAATATATTTATATTCGGTTTTTGTATGATAAAATAATATGCGTCAATTTTTTGTATTCGTGATTAGAAAAACATTAATCGTCAATCGGCTTTATTAGTTCATTTTTGCCAACAACCGGGTGCATTTTTTACACAAAAAATTAACTAAATTAACCAGTCAGATAGGAGTCTACTTTTAAACTACCTCGTGTATATTTTTGCCACATTCAAAAATTTATCCTTATTTTGACGATTCTTTTTAAGTAAGACCCAGCAGAAAAAGAAATGCAAAAGATATAGTGAATGCATGAGTTCAACCCAAAATAAAATGGCATGCATGATTTTAGCATTAACGTGTATTTGGAGAGCATGTGTTTATATGAATGTATTAATAAAATTCAGTTCATTTTAATAAGTGCAAAGAACGAATGTATAATAGATGAAACGAGATCCATGTTTCATGAGATAATAATGAGTTCATGCATTTGAATATATTTTGAAGCACAATATTAACAGGTATTTGGAGAAGTTATTCTTCATGCCTCCTTTTTCACTATCAATTAGAAGTCATGAAATGTTACTCACATTGAAATAGTTCAAAATTGTTTTGCTGGTAAGTCGTCTGCTGATATTTTCTCTTTATTAAGCAATATTTCGAAATCATTATGTTTAACTCTATATCAAAAAAAATTTACGTTTAAACACCTTCAAACTTGTACAGTTTTATATTTATTAAGCATCTCAATGCCGTAGATAATTTACAATGAATTTGAATGTTTGAAATATGGCATATTTACTCTCAGGATACTCTGGATTCGTCAGCAGATTATTTTTCTTTTTGCTTATTTTAAACTTCAGCTTTTAAAGTCCGTTCACAAAAACCATTTTTTATCTTCTCTCATTTATTGCAACTTCATAAGTATCACCGAACTGCGTAACGTGATGAACTAATATCAAATCAGCTGATTGTTTTTTTAAGCATTCCCAGTTATTCATTTTGTCATTCCGTTTGTAACACATCGAAATATCCATTTTAGACCCCATAAAGTATATATATTCTGAATCAGGGGGCTAATTCTCGCATTCGTGATCGAAATACAACTCGTATCGAAATTAATTTCGATAGCGTACAATTTTCTAATGATGTTACTCGATACGAAACGAATCGAGGTTTTAGTTCAGTGTTGTAAAGAATTTATTTTTTTCATATTTTTTGAAACTAAAAAAAATTAAAGCGTATAAAAATTTTATGTACATAGGGATTTATTGCTATTTTTATTTCATTTCGATATCCATATTAAGTGTTTCTAACTCCTTTCTTCGTATTTGCAACTCTATTTCTTTAATTTGTTTGTCTAAGTATTGCTCCTTTTCCTTAATTTTTAGGCTTTTCTTTTTCATTTCAATTAACTGAATATTCAGTTCGACATTCCTTTGTTTTAATTCAAGGTCTTGTTTTTTTATTTCTATAAGGGAATTTAATCTTTTTAGCATCTTCTTCTGGTAGTTGTCTGTAGTAATCATATTTTTTTTTTAGCAAAGTATGTTTTGTTTCCCTTTTCTTTAGGCTATTTTTTATGTCTCCGTATATTATTCTTTTTTCCGGCACTGATTCTTCTAAATCATAATCTTATATACTTGAGGAGTGGTTACTGTCCGAGACTAAAGACGAAGAAGTGCATGGCAAGTCATTATTGTGATCTTCAGGTGCTATTACACTTAATTAATCACCTAAAGGTTTTAGGTTTGACTTTGGCTCTGTTTGTGTTTTTAAAACTGATCCACAGCTTTAAACAGTCTTCAGACCATAAACAGCGACTTCTATGCCAGCAGCAGCCAAGATTTGTTCCTCTACTTGAGTGAAGATTTATTAAAAGAAAACTTCTTTTTTACATGTTGTTTTTGATCAGCGTATACCTAAACAAACAAATCATTACAAAACAATTTTTTCTGCCACATTTTAACATCTTTTATTGGTGGACCAGAAGCATTAAGTTTCGCGGCTAGTTGCTCCAAAAGTTGGTTAGCCCTCGCTTTCCCTTGTAAACTGTTCGCAAACAGGCTTTTTGCCAAATCTGTGTGCTTTGCCAAAAAATTTCCAAAGATCTCTTTTTGAGAATAATTTATTTTTGTTAACTTTGACTATAAATATAACAATTTACTTTAAAAAAAAATTATAAATTTTTAACTTACATTTTCTTTTCTGTTCACTTTTATACTTTAAAACGTAAACTCGAATGCTTTTTTGCTAACGAGTTTATACTCGCAAGGTTACGTACGAAATGTAGCTCGTTATCGAATGCCGTCATTAGAAATTTCGATAGTCGATACTCGATATCGAATAAGAGAATCCCAAAAGTAAGAAAACTCGCACGTTCGAATATAATTTCGCTCGTATACGAATGCGAGAATCAGCCCCCTGGGTTTGATTTGATGACGATCTAGCTATGTCCGTCCGTCTGTCCGTCTGTTGAAAGCACGATAGAGGTCGCACCGAAAAAGCTAGGGGGTTCAAATTATGCCAGAATCTTTCTTATAGACAAGGTTTTCTTGAGTAAAAACAATATTATTCCCCAAAAATTATCTAAATTTATGCATTAGGAAAGGAGTTATCGATCCAAATGTACGAAAATTTATACCGCACAGTGTATTTTTCGGTAAATTTAAAAACAAAAACGTCATAAAAGCAACAAAATTGAATGTACGACACTGATATTTTGCACACTTTGCTTTTTGGTAAGGGCTTTTTTTTAGCGGAAAATCAATGTGCCACGCCTACTTTTACGCCCACCTCCCATATAACGATTTAACCAAAATTCATATAATTTCTCTACTAAAATAGATTTTGGAATAATAAATGACTATATTGAAACATCCAGGTTGTACTCATTAGCAAAAACAACTTTGACACGCCTACTATAACGCCCACTTTTCACGTTATCTACCGTTAATAAAATTTAAAAGCTCATAAAACCGCCAAAATTAGAGGTATGATGATAAAATTTGCTACGTATATCCCACTAGGCAATGTCATTACTGTGCCAGAAAATTAAGGTGCCATGCCCACTTTTACGCCCACCTCCCATATAACGTTTTACCTAAAATTCATATAATTTCTCTATTAATAAAGATTTTAGAATAATAAAGGGCTATATTGAAACACCTAAGTTGCACTTATTCGCAAAAACAACTTTGACACGCCTACTATAACGCCCACTTTTCACGTTATCTACCGTTAATGAAATTTAAAAGCTCATAAAACCGCCAAAATTAGAGGTATGATGATCAAGTTTGCTACGTATAGCCTTCTATTCAATGTAATTGTTGTGCCAAAAAGTTAGGTGACACGCCCACTTTAACGCCTACCTACCATATAACGGTTTATCTTAAATTCATGTAATTTCTCTATTAATAAAGTTTTTGAGAAAATAAAGGACTATATTGAAATATCTTAGTTGTATTCATTAGCAGAAACTTTATTGACATGCCTACTTTAACGCCCACTTTCATTGAAAGACTACACTTACAAAAGCATTTTAGTAGCATATCGAAGTTATAAAGGGTGGTTAAATTTTATGTTGAATTTAAATAAAACACAAATTATTTAAGATATTATTATCATTTCTTTTTATAATGATAATATTTGTATGGTTCAATTATGTATTTAACAAAATATCGGCCAAATGCTACCGCCCCCCCCCCCCATCCTTCGCACCACTCCTCTATCTGATGGTCCAAATTTTCAATGACAATGTTGGTGCTTAATTGTTGGGCATGATGATGAGTCGAGGTTGACTGCTCTTTTGCCACACTATCGCAAAAAACAGCAATAGTTCCCATTCAGCGTACTAAGAAGGCATTCAAAGATTTTCTAACATTTTATACAGACCTGTTTTGCAGAAATTTAAATATTTTTTACAATTCTCCCGATTGTGGTCGAATTTGAACGATTATGTTGATCAAAAGAATTACGAAGTGCACAAAATGCATTTTGATTTAAACGCCTATTTTTATAAAAAACCTGAATAACTTTAAAGCGTTGCTCATTTGCGTATCTTTCCACGGATCAAATTGAGTAAGTTTGAAATTGAGAAATGTCAAGTGAAATGCAGAAAACAAATTTAAAGACTAGGTGTAGTTCACCTTCAACATGGGCCCTTAAAATTTAACTACCCTCTACAAAGAAGGTGATACATATTTTATTATAAAGAGATTATTCCAAAGCGATCAACAAAATAATAAATATTGTGCTTTAAATGTACACAAAATTGGTGGTGGGTATAAAAGATTCGGCACAGCCGAATATAGTGCTCTTACTTGTTCTTTTTGCTTATTTCAAACTTCAGCTTTTAAAGTCCGTTCATAAAAACCATTTTTGTCTTCTCTCATTTATTGCAACTTCATATGGTGTATACAAAAATATAAACAAAAAAGGTTCACCGAACTGCGTAACGTGATGAACTAATATCCAATCAGCAGATTGTTTTTTTAAGCATTCACAAGTAGTTCCCAGTTTTTTTTTTAATAACGTGTCCGCAAGCGTCAAAATTAATTTTTTTTATTTTTTGTCAACGATTAATAAATTGCAGCTTTAGTCGTTTAAAAAAATTCCAAAACGCAAATACAAAAATTTTACATTGAAGTTTTTTAAAAATTATCAAAATTAAAGAAGTAAAGAAAAAAATTTGTGACATCTATAGGCATATATACAAAAAAAAATGCATGCGTGTGTTTTTTAATTGTTGTGTTTGCCGGAATGCATATACAGTATGAATGTGCCTTGCATTGCTTTTTAAATTAAAACATTTTCTTTTTTAATTCTTCAATAATTCTTTAATTCTTTAATTTTGTATTTGCATATTTTGCCAAATTCATAAATCCCTTTAAAATATTTTTTGGCGTAGAATACGTCTTACCTTACGGTATAGGGAGTCATGTCAGATTGTTATTGTTGTAATCTTTATTTCATTGATTATGAGGAAACGGCGAGATAACTTTTTTTAAATTTTTTTTGTATATTAAATACTAGCTAATACCCGGTGTGCTTCGCCACCCCAAATTTTAGTATTTAATTCATATGGCAGGTGCCACGCCCACTATTGTAAATGCACCCATTTTTTCCATAAATGTTTTTTCGAATATCAAAGTTGCTTTTGCAAAATTTTAGTACTCTAATCGATATCGTTTTCCAGATATACGAATTTTAGTATTTAATTCATATGGTAAGTGCCACGCCCACTATTGATAATGCACCCATTTCTTGCCTAAATGTTTATTTGGGTGTCAAAGAAGCTCTTGCAAAATTTTACTACTCTAATCGATATCGTTTTCCAAATATACGAATTTTAGTATTTAATTCATGCGGCCACGCCTACTATTGCAAGTCCGCCCATTTTTTACTAAAATGTTTGTGTGGATAAAAAAGTTTACCGTACTTAATTTGAAGACTCTAGCTGCATTAACTTTCGTGATATATAATATTAAATACTTATTCTTTAATAGGGCGTGGCACCCCGCCCACTTACAATTTCAAACCAAACATATATGTGGTGTTTGGTTGAGTGTTTGGGTTTTTAGCGTGAACACAAACTATGCTGCTGTTTCAGTGTGGGCACAAACCTTCGGCTGTTGTCTTGATTGATGAAATATTGAGATTTCATATATTTATTTATATGTATTTAAGTGAAACAAAATGTTAAATGTGAATTTGAATTTAACATGGATGTATAATTATAAAAAATATATGAAAAAATTAATTCATACATTTTTATGTTAAATGAAAGTGCTGGCAAGTAAGCAAAATAACAATGCTGCTTGATGCTGTTTGACAGCAGCTGACAGTTGACGTTTAGTACATAAAAATAAAAACTTCTAATCAAAATGGCACCTACACGAAATACAGGTAAGCAACGTATTTATCCTATTTTTCCTATCATAAGCGCATATCATCAAAAGTAACTTTCAAATAATCAAATTGATTTGCGTCTGTTATTTATCATTTATCATTACTCTTTTAATTTAAAAACATATTTATCCTATTTTTCCTATCATAAGCTTATGTATATAATCAAAAGTAACTTTCAAATAAATATATTCATTTGCTTATATTTTATTATTTATTGTTATATATATTTTCTGTCTTATCGGATGTCGTATTCTACGTTTAACTTAATGACCGTGTCTCTGACACAGCCTGCAGGGACAGTCCTGATAACTGTCTGCTGTTTGTGTTTATTTTCATTTTACAATTTTGTGACTCTTTTTATTATTCTCGTCCGCTATTGTGCTTGAATGTGAATGAAAAAATAAACGCTCACTTACCCATCTCTCATTTAAAATATTGTTAAAAAAAGTTAATTTATTGCAACCTTTTGCTTAAATGTGGCTTTTGGTTAAACAAAAGTCTTTTATTTGAGCACAATAAATATACAAGTAAAAAATTTACAATAAAAAAAAATCGAATTTCTGACACCTTGGAAAACAAAATTCGCCATTGGTCGTCAGCCAGGTTAGAATTTAGGTTGTACGCAACAATATCATGATATATAACACAGCATGAAATAAAATACATACAAACATTTTGGTATGGAATAACTTTATATGTGTGTGTATGTGTGAGTTTGAAAGAAAGTATTTTTGTGAACTTTATTACTTTTGAATGTGACTTTTTTTATGGCTGGTAGTTTTTATATGTTCAAATATATTTCAAATATTTTTAATATATTTATTTATGATCCGCGACCAATCCAAACTCCTATAAATGACTATAGTCATGATCATAATTTAAGAGCAACATTCTATGATAGAATTGTGTGATTTTGATTAAAACATGTCATATTTGCAAGTTATCATTATTCAATTTCATTTAAGTATTAATAAAGTGCACAATCTTTATTTCGTTATTTGTTTTATATTTTTTTTAATAACTGGATTTTTTTTTGCTATTAGTTTTATTGTTTGTGCACGCAAAAAATAAACATTGCAGCGGTAATCATAATGTAAGAGCAACATACCATAATTGAATGAATTGTATGATTGTAGTTATAATATAAAGTAGTTGCCAGTTATTATAATTATGTTAAATGAAAGTATAATCATATTATGATTACAACTGAAATCCCCAATCTTTGTTTTTTTTTTACAAATGACAAACATTAAAAGTAACGAAAAATTTTTTCAAACAAAAGAAGTTGATATTTACATACACAATTGTAGTCCTGATTAAAAGAGTGCTGATGATGAAACGGTAGATGGTTTCGGAAATTAATTTCATTCTGCTTGTATTGGATATATAATTTTTTTTATTCTTTCATTATCATACTGTACATATAGCCTTATATTAATTAAATATAAATTAAACTAGCCTTATTTTAATTAAATATAAATTAAGTTAAAAACAAGAAAGAATGATATTTTAATCACTGCCGGATCTGATATTACACTTCACCATCATAAATTTGAAATTATATCATTTCAGCTTAGGCTTTTGCTTTATTATTTGCGACGCCATCTTTGATTTTGTATTTTTGCAAAGATATTTTGTAAAAAACAAAAAGGTTACAAGCCTAGAAAAAATGTTCCTACATTTTATTAAGAACTAGCCAATCCCGGCGCGCGTTTCTACGCCCCTTAATGAATTGAAATGCATTCTGAATTTTAATTGAATATCAAGTGCAAAAACCTAAATATTATAATTTTTTTTATGAGCGTGGCATTGCCCACTTTTCTAATCACGAAATTGTAAAGTTATAACAGTTCAATATGTGTGCAAAGTTTCAGAATAATCGGTCCAGTGCAAGTACCTCAAAATGATACCTATTTTTTATGGGCGTGGCACTGCCCACTTTTCTAATCACGAAATTATTTAGTCATGATAGCTTAGTGTGTGTGCAAAGTTTTAGAAAAATCGGTCCAGTGCAAGTACCTCAAACTTATAATTTTTTTTTATGGGCGTGGTCCTGCCCACTTTTCTAATCACGAAATTATAAAGTCATGACAGCCCAATATGTGTGCAAAGTTTCAGTAAAATCCGTCCATTGAAAGTACCTCAAAATTAAAAATTTTTTATGGGCGTGGCCCCGCCCACTTTTTTCCACCCATAAACACTCCCTGGTATGTGTACAACAACTTACCAAAGTTTGAGTCCGATCGGTTTTACAGTTTCGGAGTCTATAGCTAACACACACACACACACAGAGTTTCACTTTTATATATATAGATATCATCTTGGATTTCACACTTTTTTATTAATAGTTTATTATTTTCTGCTGGCCAAGAGCCATCTTCTTATGCCAATATTGAGGAAATTTAAGTAGCTGGATTTGTTTAGAAACATTTCTTTGGGCTTTAAAAGTAGATTTAAATCAATACACGGAAAGATGGATAGATGGACAGACAGACAGATGGGAAGACAAAATTCCTTAATCAACTCCTTTAGTCATAAAATTTCGGGAAAATATATTCTTAATGGGATCGCTTAAGAATTTGTTAATATTACAAACGTAATGAGAAAGAAATATATGCCTTTGGCACTCCAGGTAAAGGCTATAATAAAAGAAGAAGAACACTTTATAACAAATTATGATAAAAGCAATTAAGAGCGCTATATTCGGCTGTGCCGAATCTTTTATATCTATCACCAATTTGATGTACTTTTAAGCACAGAATTTATTATTTTGTTTTTAAAAGTAATCGCTATAGAATAATCTCTTTATACTTAAATATGTATCACTTTCTTATTATAACTTCGATATGCTAGTAAAAAGTTTTCGTAAATTTAATTTTTCAACGAAAGAGGGCATTAAATTAGGCATGTCAATATAGTTTCTGCTAATAAATAAGACTGAGATATTTCAATATTGTCCTTTATTATTCCAAAATCTTTGTTCATAGAGAAATTATATGAATTTGACGTAAAACGTTATATGGGAGGTGGGCGTAAGTGTAGGCGTGTCACATTTACTTTCCGTCAGAACAAAGCCTTTGACCAAAAAGCAATTCCTGAAAAATTTCAGAATCTAATATCTAATTTTGTCAGTTTTTTTATACACTGTGTAGTATAAATTTTCCTATATTTTAAACAATAACTCCTGTCTTAATGCATTGATTTAGGCACATTTTGGAAAAAAATATTTTGTGTTGGCTCAGCAAATATATATTTGGAGTTCCATGACTCTACGTTGATGCTTTTTGACACAACTCTATTTAGTTTGATGTTGAAAGGATACGGTTTTTTCGACCTTTTCTTGAATTACGAGCCTTAACTCTCTTCCTTATATTCCGATTTACCCCATTTTCAAAGCCATTGGAATAAATGATTGATTTTAAAACAGAAGCGTTAATATGACGGTCATAGTCGTATTGTCACTAAATTTTTTAAAAATAAAAAGCTCATTGAAGTTTCTTAAAAAATAATTTAAATCTCAGAAATTTATAAAAAAAAAATTGTGTCAAGTTTGCAGGTACTTATACATAAATAAATTTAATGTGTTTTGAATTATTATTGTGTTTGTTGCCGCGTTGCATTCATCTTCCTTATGAATATACCTTGATAGCAATATTTTTATTACATTTAATTTTGTAAGCTTTTTTAACTGTCAAAATTTGTAATAATAAAAGTTTTTTTAAACAAAAAGAAGCAAAGTATTATTAAAAAAATCATAGTTAGATTGCTTTGTAATCATGTTGTAGTAAACTGAATGGTTATTTTTAATTATAAATGCTATTGAATATAATGCTCTATTTTCAAAGATATTATACTGTATTTCGCAAAATAATTTTATAAATTTTACTATTTCTAAAGGACAACCACAGCGAAGTTTTTATCAAAAGTATGCATTTTAAATTGAAATAAAACAAGTAAGAGCGCTATATTCGGCCGTGCCGAATCTTATATACCCTTCACAACGTGTAGTCATGCAATAACAGTAGTTTGTGTCACCATTCATCCCATATGAAATACGTACATATATATACAAAACATACATATATAAAAACATCCCATTGTAAAATTATAAATTCACGTTAAAAAAACGTCATGTTAAAAAAACGAAAAAAAAAAATTAAAAAAAAAATTTTAAAAAAAATTTAAAAAAAAATTAAAAAAAAAATTGTTATATATATAATATATATAAAACAAAAAAAAAATTAAAAAAAAAAAATAAAAAAAAATAATAAAAAATAAAAAATAAAAAAAAATAAAAAAAAATTAAAAAAAAAAATTTTAAAAAAATTAAAAAAAAATTTTTTTTGGCTCAGCTGGGATTCGATGCCACGATTTCTCTAACCAGTATACACGTTTGTATGTATGTATGTTGTTGTTGTAATGTTGTTTTTGTGAAAAAAAAATCGAGGTGGTTGTGGGTTTTTGCTCATATTTCAGTTGTTTATGTACCGATGTTTCTGATTTTCAATACCGATCTACTCCCGAATATTTCTGATATTTTAATACCTTACCGGCGTTCAACCTATGTCGGGGGCTTCAAAAAGTTGATTTCAACATACACACGGACACACGGTCAGACGGACAGACTGACAGAGCTTAATCGACTCCCCTATTCATAAGCTTTCAGAAAATATATACCTTATGGGGTCGGAAATGAAAATTGTAGAAATTTCACACGGAATGACAAACCTATATATAACCTTTTTCACTGTGTGAAGGGTATAAAAATAACTATTACCTGTTTTCGACAACTTAAGTGTTAGTATCACCCTTTAATTACTTTTTATAATCCACACACTACTATTTACTCATGTATGTATCCTTAAGTTTAAATTTCATTAAAATGTTCTTTGTCTTTTAGTAAATATAATTGACGGTAGTGATCATGGCGTAACCATGGTTTTTCACTGTGTTTTTACACGCTGTGTAGAAAATATTTCTAAATTGTTGTTGCTAATTTAAAATTGTATTTTTTAAAAATTAAAAGTGACATAAATTAAGAAAAAATTGTATCAACTTATAAATGTTTACGTTTGTCTTTTTTGCAAAAAAACTTACTTATTTATCCTCTACCAGTAAATTTTACCGGGCTTAGCCAATTATTCTACAAAAGTTTAAAAAGCAATAATTTTCCGCTTATTTTCATTTTTCTTTGGCCATGTTTTAAAGCAACATAATCTCTTTGCGGTTTAATGATTTAAAGCCCGCCACAAAACCTTAGATGTGTATACACATGCATGTATGTACATAATATTTTACGCACACTGTGTAAGATTAATGTGTTCTTATTAAAGGTAATTTGTACTGGAAATAAGATATAAAACAAACAAAACGAAACCAAACCAAATACACATGATTCGTTATGTGGCTTGTGGATGAAATTAAATGATTTATTTAAATTTAAGTACATGAGGGAATTTTAAGCATCATTTGGAAGAAAAAAATTGTTTGTCAGACACTTAAGTGCTTAATACGTGTAAATGGCAGTCAAGACTAATTAATACTGAAAACAGTTTTTGTTTTACCTCACATTTACACGTGAATGATAGTAATGCCCGAAATTGGCTACAAAAGCAAACTTCTTTATTACGCACTTCTTTACTACACACTCACATTTTTTTCTTTTCCTCTTAGATTTCAATGACATTTTAAAGAAAATATTTTTTTTTTAGGTTTTCGAAAAGTAAAATGATAAACACTGTTGCCTACTAAAATTTGTCGTAGAACTTACAAGATTATGGCAAAACAGTAATTTCAAATAAAAGTTGTATAAGAAAATATGTTTAATATTTTTCCTTCAAACACTCATAAAGAATATAACTGATATCTTTTTAGAAACATAATTTTATTAAAAACAAAACGAGTTCAAACAAGTAAAATTATCAGCTTCTGGATTTCCTTTTCACATGCAGGGATGGTAAATAAGATTTTATTTCCGCTATTATACAATTAATTTGAGTGTACTATTTTAATAATAAATGTTCAAAATTTATGTAATTTTTTGTTGTTCTTGCCCCATTTATACTAAGTTTTACAAATATGTATTCTTCTTTTAATAAAATTGTATTAAACCAAGCATATCGTAGCAACTTTTTCAACCCTGATATACGAATTAGCCATGACAGAAAATGTTAACAAAAATAAACATAAATTAAAAGCCCTTTTAATTTTCGTGTGTGTAACTCTAAAGATAGTGCAAAAGAAATAATTAAAGCAATTATTGTAATTCTTAGCCATGACGACTTTTTTGAAATAAATTTTCACTTTTCAAGAAATTTTTATAAAAACAGTGTATTTTATTGAAATTTATTTTTATAACTAACTAGCTTGTGCCCGCTACTTCGTCTACGTAGTTATCGGGATAAAAGGTAGAATTAGTATAAACAAGATTGTTATTTATATGTTTGTCACATTTTATTTAATTCCACTCATCTATTTTTGCGTGATTAAGTTCTAGATTCGCTTAGAAAATATAAATAATTTTACATTCATTTAGTTCCGTTCAGGCATTTTTGCGTGATTGAGTGACAAATATTCAAACATACACACATTAACATATATTGTATTAGTAGGATAAGCAGAGAATATCAAGAAAGCTCTTTTTGTGTAAATTTGAACTTTTTTCTTTTTTTTCTATATTTTTTACTAATTTTTTTTCAGTTTATTATGCTATATACGCTTTTAATAAAAACAGCTTTGTTTCACAATAATAAAAAAAGAATTTGGTTGTGCGAAAGTTAAGCTGGCTCTCACGTGACCAAACTGGGTTGAAATGACAACAACAATAAGATCATAAATTTAATGCAACTCTCGACATCGCTTAAAAAAAACTAGCTCACTAACTGTTCTAGTAATGTTTAAAATTGTGTGCAAAAAGCCGTTCACAGCAAAAATGACTAAATTTGTAAAATATTAAAAAAAAAGTCTGTGACGAAGCTCTCTAACTTCTAATGTTAAGCCTCACTGTCTCTCTTATTAGACCAGCTAGTAGAAACTGTTTTGCTAATAATGTTTAGCGAGTCAAGAAAAGAAAGTAACCAATAACATCAATATTTGTTAAATATATGATCTTACTTTCCAATTCTTTAAATTAAAAAATCCGACTTACTTTTACACGTGAATTGCCCTTACGAAGATACCTAATATCTTCTTTTTTTTAACTATAAAGCCTAATGAATGTATATCTTATCAATTTAAAATGATCTTGCCTTGCTTATAAAAAAATTATCTTAAATAATTCTGATGTCGACTAGTCATGATCATTTGTTGTTTGGGGTTCCCGATTCCCGACCTTAGATCCGAGATACAATGTGTCACCGATGAGATATAGCTACACTACCTCTGTGAAAGAGTCATGGGTAATTTTATGAAAAAAGTAGTACCCTGTCATCAGAGCCATAGGGGCTGGGCCATTTGACGGATATTTTTTCTTTTTTTTTGAGAAATTAAAGTTTCCACGAAAAATTCTTTTTGATAAATTAAATTAAATTCTAAACAAATAAAATAAGTTTACAAAAAATTAATAGTAATCATAAGATAAGTTAAATTTTTGCCAGATATTTTTGGGATACTTTCGGACAAATAAATTTTTGTATAAAAAAAATAAGAAGGGTTAATTTTTTCAACAGAAAACTGTAGAAGAAATGATTATCTTTAAAAAATATTTCCGGCAAAATTTTAATTCTTTGATAGAAATTTTTTAAAAGGATAAAATTTTTCGAACAAATTAAATTTCCTACAAACGAATTTTGAAAAGTTTAAGCTTTAATAAACAGCTGACAAATATGCTTCTTACACAAACGAAAATTAAACACAATTCAGAAAATACATTCTTACCGTATTCAAATATTCAACATAAAGGAATGCCGTAAAAGAGATTTTGCACAAAAAAAAAAAAAACATTTTATAACCACAAAATATTTGCAGCATTTTCCTATAAACTTTTATTCATAGAATATTGTATGCACAAACAATTTATTTGCAAAATGTGGATTTAACCAACCAAACCATAAGAATGAAAATGTAAATGTAGCTTGATTTTACCATGTAAACGTTGCATTGAAATGTTAATTTAAATCATTAGAATCATTCGCAAAGCGATCACAACAGGAACTCAAATAGTATCTTATACAAACGCAAAGGATAAGCAAACACATGCACATAGGCGGACAGACAGTGAGAATGTGGTAACATTCTAAGAAATAAGAAGAAAACAAAGCAACCAGACCACATATAAATATGCGTGTATTTCTTCGTTTATTTTACCAGCAGGTTTACGTGCATTTAATGTACAGTTACATACACATTCTTGAATTTCTGCTGGCATGTTTTGTTGATTCTTTTAGTCGTTCGTTCAAAAGTTGTGGTAGGATATTTGTGCCCTTAATTATGAAAGTGGTCTAAGTCATGTATTTTTTGTTTTGAGATATTTAGTGTTTTGCGTTTTAATAAATTAACAAGTAAGAGCACTATATTCGGCTGTGCCGAATCTTTTATACCCACCACCAATTTTTTGTACATTTAAAGCACAATATTTATTATTTTGTTAATCGCTTGGAATAATCTCTTTATAGTAAAATATGCATCACTTTCTTTGTATAGGGTGGTTAAATTTTAAGGGCCCATGTTGAAGGTGAACTACACCTAGTATTTCAATTTGTTTTCTGCATTTCACTTGACATTTCTCAATCTCAAACTTACTCAATTTGATCCGTGGAAATATACGCAAATGAGCACCGCTTTAAAGTTATTCAGGTTTTTTATAAAAATGGGCGTTCAAATCAAAACAGGTCTTTAAAAAATGTTAGAAAATCTGTGAATGCCTTCTTAGTGCGTTGAATGGGAACCACTGATGGTTTCTGCGATAGTGTGGCAAAAGAGTAGCCAACCTCGACTCATCATCATTCCAAACAATTGAGCATCAACATTGTCATTGAAAATTTGGACCATCAGATAGAGGAGTGGTGCCAAGGATGGGGGGATCATTTGGCCAATATTTTGTTAAATACATAATTGAACCATACAAATATTATAATTACAAAAAGAAATAATAATAATATCCTAAATAATTTGTGTTTTATTTAAATTCAACATCGGTCTTTAAAATTTAACCACCCTTTATAACTTCGACATGCTACTAAAATGCTTTTGTAAATGTAGTCTTTCAATGAAAGTGGGTGTTAAAGTAGTCGTGTCAATAAAGTTTCTGCTAACAAATACAACTTATATATTTCAAAATAGTCCTTTATTTTCCCAAAAACTTTGTCAATAGAGAAATTACATGAATTTAAGATAAACCGTTATATAGGAGGTAGGCGTTAAAGTGGGCGTGTCACCTAAACTTTTTGGCACAACAATTACATTGATTAGAAGGATATATGAAGCGAATTTGATCATCATCATCTAATTTTGGCGGTTTTATGAGCTTTTAAATTTCATTAACGGTAGATAACGTGAAAAGTGGGCGTTATAGTAGGCGTGTGAAAGTTGTTTTTGCGAATGAGTACTAGTTAGGTGTTTCAAAATAGTCCTTTATTATTCAAAAATCTTTATTAATAGAGAAATTATATGAATTTAAGGTAAAACGTTATATGGGAGGTGGGCGTAAAAGTGGGCGTGGCACCTTAATTTTTTGACATAGTAATGAAGTTGCCTAGGGGGATAGACGTAGCAAAATTTATCATCATACCTCTAATTTTAGCGGTTTTATGAACTTTTAAATTTCATTAACGGTAGATAACGTGAAAAGTGGGCGTTATAGTAGGCGTGTCAAAGTTATTTTCGCGAATGAGTTTAACTGAGGTGTTTTTTTTTTCCTAATTCATAGATTTAAGCGATTTTCAGGGAGAAATATTCTTTTGACTCGATAAATATATATTCGAAGTTTCATGACTACGTTTATGCGTCTGGACACAATTCAAAAGTGAAAGTGGGCGTTATAGTAGGCGTGTCAAAGTTGTTTTTGCTAATGAGTACAACTTAGGTGTTTCAAAATAGGCCTTTATTACTCCAAAATCTTTATTAATAGAGAAATTATATGAATTTTAGTTAAAACGTTATATGGGAGGTGGGCGTAAAAGTGGGCGTGGCACATTGATTTTCTGTTAAAAAAAAGGCACTCACCAAAAAGCAGAGTGTGCAAAATTTCAGAGTCGTACATCCAAGTTTGTTGCTTTTATGACGTTTTTGTTTTTAAATATATCAAAAAATGCACTGTGCTAAATTTTCGTACATTTTGATCGATAACTCCTCTCCTAATGCATAGATTGAGACAATTTTCAGGCGAAAATATTGTCTTTACCCAGGAAATATATATTCGAAGTTTCATGAGTGTACGTTGATGCGTTTGAACACAATTCCATTTTATTCGATGTTCGAAGGACACGGTTTTTTCGACCTACTCTTGCTTTTCGAGCTATAACTCTCTTCCGATTTAGCCCATTTTCAATACCAAACAAACCTTGTCTATAAGAAAGATTCTGGCAAAATTTGAGCCCCCTAGCTTTTTCGGTGCGACCTCTATCGTGCTTTCAACAGACGGACAGACGGACAGACGGACACACGGACAGACGGACACACGGACGGACATAGCTAGATCGTCATCAAATCAAACCCTGATTCAGAATATATATACTTTATGGGGTCTAAAATGGATATTTCGATGTGTTACAAACGGAATGACAAAATGAATATATCCCCACCATTTTTTTGGTGGCGGGTATAAAAAAATATTTTTATATTGTGTAACATTTATATTTTGAAAATTGTTAATGAATTTGTTTTTTTTTTACTCACACGAAAATTATGTTTTCGAAGGTTGATTTGACTAGACCATTTTCAGAATTAACTAAATGGCCAAAACAGAAAATAATTAATATTTTCAGAAAAGTAATTTATAAATATTTATTGATTAAAAGTGAAGAGTTATCCATTCTTTTTATCACTATAAGGTCCTTGTAAAACGGGAGGAATGGTCTTTATATGATCTTTAAATTTTTTTTATTTCAGTGGTAGTATTTAGTGGAAATAATCCAATTTTTCTATATACTTTTGGTCTTACGCTTTTAAATAATAGACCTAAAATGTGGAAAAAGGAGTCATATACAGCCGTTTTATGAAATATCTTAAAGTTTAAATTTTCTAAAATCTTATCCCTTGAATACTAAACTTATTGATACAATTAATACTTCATTAAAATAATTCAAGTTATTGGAGTACCAGTCACAGTGGACCGTATTGATCTCTGGGTGAGGGTGTGAGGTTTGCTTCACATCGGCCTTACTTACCATAGGAGTAACAAAATAAATTAAAGTTATTTTTAAAGTAAAAGAAATTTTTATTAATTTTTTAAAACTATTTTCATTGAAATATTTTCAAAAATTTTTTCTAACTATTAATTTTTATTTAATCAAAAGTATTATTTTGATGATTGGACTAAAATCAAATAAATTTTTGATTAATAATGTTAATTTTTAATATTTTATTTGGTTGTTGGGTTTAAGCTGGTGTATATGCATTTCATTGGTGCTTAAACCAGATCGTCGGTCTACTGACCCAAATATTTGAAAAAGTATAAAATTTTTTTTTTTTCAAATTAACTGTTATCAACAAATTTGAAAAAACTGATAAACCCAATAATTTTTAATACCTGACTTCATAATAAAAACGATTTCTATTAAGCGTTGAAAAAGCAACCACTTTTTAAAAACATCATGAAAATCACACTAAACTATTGTAGTTTAAAGTATTATGGTGTAAAGGAACTGTTAATCTCAATTGATTTTTTTCTTTTTTTTTACTTTCGTAATTAAGGGCACATTTGTCCTTTAGTCTACACGAAAGTAGAAGAGTTCAAAGTATGGGATGTCACTAAGTGTGTATTGTATTCGAATATGTTTTCATATTCTATAAATTGCGTGGAAACCATGAAAGTAAAATCTACATGATTTTTTATAATTGTATATGTATTCAATTATATACAATTTTAGAACAACCATCGATATTTTCATTATACAACGATATATAGACAAAGATATGCGTATAGAAGATTAAAAAAATATCTTTCGAATGTCTAAAATCTTTATACATACAACACATGCACAGGTTTATTTAATTGAATAATTAACTTACGTACAAACTTTAATAATCCTAGCGAAATAACACATAATAAAACAATATGTTAAAAGTACTAGAAAATAGTAAGTACTTACCACCCTCGCTTACAAATAAGGACTCGTTTAATACTTACTTATTACGGTTGCTTAAATATAGTACTTAAACAAGCACTTATTTTAATAGCAATATATAAGTACTTGATTATTATAACCTAAATAACCCATAAATAATATGGGCTTAAAAAAGTCTTTCGGTTCTTTTAAGAACGAAAATTTGATTTGATTTAATTCTTCTGCGATACGTTAACTTGAAATTTAAAAGTCATAACTTTGTTAATGAATTGCTTTGCCGCTATTTTTAAAGTAATTATTACTTATACCCTAAGCGCTTTAAACTAAATGAGAATTATAAAAAGTTATGCATTTGAATGGCTTCTACTTAATTTCGCAATAAGAAATTGTATTGTGTGTGTATCTAAGCAAATGTCTGAAAACAAGTACTAACGTATCACATTATCAAGTCATTACTAAAAAACTTCTTAGTAAGACAGTCGATATGTAATAGTCATTGAAAAGTATGTTGTTCAGTTTTTGGGATAATGTTAAAAATTTAACAAAATTATGTCACATTTCTATCAAAATCTTATGGAGAAAACTTTAAAAATTGCTATTAATTTGACTGCCGGTCAACCATCTAGGAAAGAATAATGTTTTAAGTATATTTTTGTATATGCATACTGTATGTAAAATTACGTAAAACTTTTACAGGTTCTTTAAAAAAGGCAGGGCGACGTTAGGAATATGTTTGTGCTATGTACCTTTTTTTTCGTTTCGTATGGGAAATCTTTTATTACGCATTCACTCACGAATGCTAATATAACAATGGAAATTAACAAATTGTCATCTTTTAGCTATTATAAAGACTAATAAAATATTTGCTATTATTTTATACCCGACATGGTGGCCACCGTTTAATGTTTGAACTTCTCATGATTCACCAGGTGGCAATGCATCTCTAGTTCATTGAAAATTTTCTTTTCAAGGTAGAGGTGATAACAATTTTTCTTTGACCGAAATTGAACATTAAAGACATGTCATACCAGCATGAAAGTGTCGATTTATTGGTCTTTTAAAGAAATAACTTTTGAGTGCGTCAAATATCGATAGTTTTACAGCCCGTTAACACCGACCCACCTTTATTTAAAAAGCCCTCCTTAATGGTATAATTAAAACTTTATTGCAGATAGTGTAGTGCATCTATACTTACTTAAGGTACTGTAGCAATGTAAGACTTATGTATATTTACTCTAAGTTAAAATGACATTGAACTTGAAATTCAATGAATTTTTGTTTACAATAAGTATTTTTAATGAATTAAAATTATAATTTTGTTTTGTTTGTTTGGTCAGCATAAATGAACATTAAAACTTTTTGTAGTGAACTGTTGGGATAGGAATAATGTAATATGATTTTTGTATTGAATGTTTGCGTATTAAATGTTTTCACATGCCACAAATATTTGGTAGCTAAAAGAAAAGAATTGTCAACGTTGCAAATTCCCGTGCGAACAGCCAATTCAATATTGATTTGTTGCTGTGACATATTAATGCTGACCATACAATAAATTAGTATATAAGTTGTAAATTTTTGAAAATAAAAGGAAAATTTATCGAACAGCTAAAAACTAAACAGCTTTTTTTTAATTCTCAATTAAATCGGCACTGTTAGGTACTGAAGTAAAACGGCTGCAGAGCTTAGTAAATACTGAACCTTTCCTTCCTCCTTATTATATAAACCCATCACAATAATCTTATTGTTAAAATCTGTTGTATTCTATACGACTCTCACTATTAATATTGATATACATATTTTCGAAATTTTATCTTAACCATCAAAAAACTTTAAAAACATTTTTTTGATCTTGTAAAAAGTGTTTAATTTTGTGGCCTACTAACCAAAATATTCAAATTTATTGTTATTAAATTACAAGAAAATAATCTCGAAATTTTTTTTTTATTTTTCTTTTTGCTGTTCCCTACAATTAAAATTCCTCTTTAAGTGGCTTTAATTATCATCTCTTAAGACATTTCATTTTATCAAAAAGGAGAATATTAGATCTTTCAGTATTTTTGTCGAGTATATTCGAGATTACGTGTTTCATTGCATTCGATATTTTTTATACCCTTCACACAGTGAAAAAGGGTATATATAGGTTTGTCATTCCGTGTGAAATTTCTACAATTTTGATTTCCGACCCCATAAAGTATATATTTTCTGAAAGCTTATGAATAGGGGAGTCGATTAAGCCCTGTCAGTCTGTCCGTCTGTCCGTCTGACCGTCTGTCCGTGTGTATGTTGAAATCAACTTTTTGAAGCCCCCCGACATCGCTTGGACTCGGGTGAGGTATTAAAATATCAGAAATATTCGGGAGTAGATCGCTATTGAAAATCAGAAACATCGGTGCATAAACAACTGAGATATGAGCAAAAGCCCACGACCACCTCGATTTTTTTTCCACAAAAACAACATTACAACAACAACATACATACATACAAACGTGTATACTGGTTAGAGAAAACGTGGCATCGAATCCCAGCTAAGCCAAAAAAATTTTTTTTTTATATTTTAAAAATTTTTTTTAAAATTTTTTTTTTATTTTTTTTTTTATTTTTTATTTAATATATTATTTATATTTTTATTATTTTTTTTTTTAATTTTTTTTTTATTTTTTTTTGTTTTATATTAATTATATATATTTTAATTATTTTTAAAAAAAATTTTTTTTTTAATTTTTTTTTTTTATTTTTTTTTTAAATTTTTTTTTTAAATTTTTTTTTTTAATTTTTTTTTTTATTTGTTTTTTTTTAACATACATTCGTAAATTTATAATTTTACAATGGGATGTTTTTTATATATGTATATTTTTTATATGTATGTACGTATTTCATATGAGATGAATGGTGATACAAACTACTGTTATTGCATGACTACACGTTGTGAAGGGTATATAAGATTCGGCACGGCCGAATATAGCGCTCTTACTTGTTTAAATTAATTAATTCACAGTTTTTTAATTTTTAATTAATTTAAAGCATAGGCACTTTTTCATGGATTCACAAATGTTGCAAGGGTTTTTCGATTTGAGTATTCAGCTTTGAACGGCTTGTCAAAAAGTAATCATGGCATTAGCTAAACTAAAATTATTTTTGACGCTGAAAGGGTAAGCAGCCTGTGCATGTTCTATATGCAAAAAACTAGAAAATATTTTAAAGATAATATGTATTACTAGGGGAAATCACCCTTCGTTGTAAGCAGATCATGCAAAGGTTGCAGATCTTACAAATCTAGTATATATTCTTAAGTTGTCAACACCACAAAAATAATATACACTCAAATTACATTTCCCACACAAGCACTTATATTCAATACTAAAAACATTTGAAAATTTTCAAAAGCAACGTTTGCAACCAAGGGTGATTACCGTTACTATATTTTTTTAAAAATTAAATAAATTCCGAAGAAAATCAAGTTGTTCGGAATTGGCATTGCAATTGTCATTCCGAAAAATTTAATTTTACTCAGAATACGAATAAGCCGCAAATAAATCAAATTCATAAATTTTGTTTAATGCATCTTCTGTTACTTTTATAATTAATACAATAAATATTTTATTAAAATTAATTAACATTTTTTATTATAGTCATAATATAAGTAGTCATATATATAAAATAATTTTTAAAATTTATACAAATTTTAATTTATTTTCTAGTATGATATTTTCTCAACTAAATTATTGATTTTTATTTAGTTATATTTAGTATCATCTTCATAATTTCAGCATATCAATAAAAATTTCTATTAATAATATTAATTTCATAATAAAAATTCATACTTATTTATTTGCTGTGTATTGTATAAAAATAAACATGAATGTTGATACACACACACACACACACACAAACACACACATAAATTTGACACATCAGTACATACACACATTTGACATGGCATCATTAGTAAAAGCTGTTAAATAATTTGCATAGAGTACAACACAAATAAAGATATCAACTTCTTAATTAAAATGCGAAGATTCTAAGAGACAACAGCAATAATAATTACAATAGAAGTCTATTGGTTTAAAGAAGTCTGTCTGTGTGAATATTAATGACACTACTTTAACCATACCTACCCAGGTACTCAGGAAGACTCGTTGAAATCGTTTAAGAGGTTTTAATTAAAACACACACTACAAAGTTATTTGGAAATGTTACCATCATCAAGTTCTGAAATGCAGAATAATAATTTGATGATAATGATCGTAAAAGATAACTGTTTACGTAATTATTTTTAACAATAGAATAACTACTTGTTAATAAGGTCTTTTATAAAATCCCAAGTGCAAAAAATTCTTTTGTATTTTATGCATAGCAACACAGTTATGAATAATAATTTTAAAATTTAAATTTTTATTAATTTCTTGAATTATTAAAAATAAATTTTTTCCACTATAAAAATAAACTTTTTTTATTTTTTGTTGTGGAATCCAAATCTTGTTAATGATTACATTAAAAAACATATAAAATGTTAAATTTTTTTGACATTTCTCAATATCAGACCAATTCAATTTCAACCATGTAAAGATACACAATCGAGCAAAGCGTATGTGTTATTCAAGCTTATTATGAAAATGGGTGTTTAAATTGAAATGCATTTCATGCACTTCGTGATTTTTTGATCTTCAGTAATGGGGCACATTTTCACCTCAGTTAATTCGTCAATAAGCAGAATTGCCACTTTTGGGCGAATGATACCGTGAGTGACTGTCGAAAAACCATCATCGGGCCATATTTTTTTTATATGAGGCCAGTCAGACAGTACCTTGAATGGTGTTCGCTATTGTGAGATGATATCGAACTTTATATGGCCCGAATTGGAAGATATGGATGTGAAAGTTATGTGGTTTTAACAAGACGGTGCAATTTGCTGCACAGCTAACGAAACAATGGCTCTTTTGTGCGACAAATTTAATGGCGGTATTATCTCAAGTGGTAGCGATGTCAATTGGTCGCCAAGATCATGTGATCTGACACTGTTGCACTTCTTTCTTTGGGGTTATTTATAAAAAAATGTGTACGACAATAAGCCAGCAATAATTTAGGAACTCATGGTTGAGATACTTCGTCACCTTAACGGCTTTGAATTTCAATTATGCCCCAGCGTCATTGAAAATTGGGACGATCGGATGGAGGTGTGCCGCCGAGGTCGCGACTGTCATTTGGCCAATATTTTGTTCTATACTCTTATTATCATATTAAAAAGAAATTACTAAAAATTTTCTTAATAATTTGTGCTTTATTCAAAATTAAAATCGGCCTTTAAAATTTAACCACCCATTATTTTAAAAGAGTGTATCTTCCAAATTTTTGACACAACATTCTGCCCAGAAATTCCTAATTATCCCAAAAACTCCAAGGTGCACACAACTTTTACAAAAGTTTTTATTAGAATATTTAAGATACAGGTAATATTTCTGTAGAAAATTTTAGTTAATCCAAAATGTTTTCCAAATCCATGAACAAACTTCTCTTCAGTCGTTGTTAAAAATTTGTTTTCCTCCAAATTTATTTTCCTAAATGGCAGATATTACAACAAAATTATTTTCGTTTTAGTTTAATATCAAAAAGTTCTGTTTTTCTTTTGAAGCCTGGTAATTTATTTGAAGTTTATTTTCTTTAACTTTTCTTAAATATTAAACACGTTTTTAATGTAAAACTTGCTTGAAAACTAAAGTAAATATTTTCTGGGTTTGTATTTGCCTTATTTAAGTATTAAAAACAAACTACAGTTAACTAACAGCCATATGAGTGTAACTATTGTATCTTGGGGCTAATAGATGAATCATGCAGACTTTTTCACATTCCGCACATTTACTTTCAAAGGTTACTTGGACTATGCAGGATGAATATTAATCACCACGTGTCTCATATTAAAGATGTTCATTTGTTAGCATTTTTATCTTCTTTTTCTTTTTTTTGTTTCGCTGAAAGCATGGTGTGGAATACTTAAAGAATCCAGGCATAACAAGGCTGATAAAGTAATAAATAGAGACATTTATGGCCATCTTTTTGAATGCTTGACTTTGCCTAATCAAGTTTAATTTAAAGATGCCTTCAACAAGATGCCTTTAAGAGCGAAAAAAACGCCCAACGTAACTCTATTGACGTTAAGGCGGAAAAAAAGAGAAAAAAGTCATGATTATTTCCTTGAAGGTTTTTTTTAGGTATTTTAATGGTCTATTAGAAGTTAATTTTTGATAAATGACTTTTAATTTATTTTTACTTGTGCAAATTGTTTTAAATTTCGATGCCCTAAAAAATCATTACTTGCAAAGTCATGACATCTACTTAACAAGCTAACAGTAAAAAAGTTGCAAATTGTAAATTTCGACAAAATTGTCATAATCATTAATCTTTATACTCATTTAGTTCTCCGTTATCATACCCTGAAAAGTTTTGTCTGAAATATTTTCGTCATGAAAATGATGTATAGCAAACTCAATAGATAAAACAAAATTCCACTCTTCTCTCATTTATTCCAAATGTCGAACTTCAGACATTAAAAATATAAACAATAATATTCTCTCTGAATTTTGTTCATCTGATGAACAAACATGCCTTTGATGTATACCTTAATTTTTCTTAACATTAAACAAAATTTCGAGAATATAGAAAAATACAATTTTAAAAACATATTTATTCTATTTTTGATGAACTAAAATTATGACCTTTTATGTTGACATAAAAAGCGGATTTAAAAACAAATGGTGTGTCTTTTGAATGCGGTTTTTGTATTCAAGAACTTATTTGTTATTTTAAAAGGCACACATCTGTAGCTTTTTTTACTCAACGTTTACACAGGCGAATAACAGTTTGAAAAACTCAATACACTTACATGTTGCTCACGCGCAGCTCTCTCGAAATAGAATGCGAATAAATTTTTAGCACTTTCATTTAATTAAATGTCAAAAAGATTAATAGTGTTGCCCTGTAAAATATAGTAAAATATTATCATTTGGGGAATTCAAATGGTTGTCATAAAGCCATATGTTTTAATATAATAGCACAAAAAATATGACTGCTGTAAACAACCCCTCATAATTTAGAGTGATATTTTAAAATTTGAGTCAGTTGTTTCAAAAAAAGCTGTTTAAAATATTTAGAATAAAAATGTCAAAGACGAGAGAAAAAAGAAAATACCAAAAGGTTTGTGCGAAAATTATTGTTATCGTAATAGCTGGGTCAAGTAGGTATAAACAAAGTTGCGGCTGTTTAAATCTGAATGAACCTTCTTGTAGGTGATGAAGGCAAGGAGGACAAGCTAATGAAATGTTTTTATTAAACATTGCTAGTTTACTTATTAATCGCAGACACGCCCACCTTGGGGTCCTAAAATCTGATAAGTGGCAGCAAAGCATGTAAAAAAAAATTTAAAGATAATCGATTTAATCAGATCGGATGAGTTTGTGTAAAGAATGGTTCTAATAAAAAACGATTATGTATTTAATGACATACATATTCTTAAAAAGCTGTATTTATAATTTTTACTTATTTAAAAGTTATAAAAATGTAACCAAGTGTAATGTTTTAAAGCAGTGAAAAATGTTAAGGCATACTAACAAACTTATTACGCACACATATATCAATGACAACGGCGTTTAAATATTATCGCCGGCTCAAATAAAGAGTTTCACTCGTTTGGCTCAGATTTCTACTTAAAAGTTATGACAAAACAATAAACATTCATACAACAAGAAGTCTTAAGGTGTTAGGACTGTTCTTTGAAAAACGATAATAAGTTTTTTTGAACTTATATAAAATATTAGCTTATTATGACAATATGACTTGATATGATACCGTTTGAATACACCAGTTGTAAAAAATAATAATAAAATCTATTGATATAATCTTCTTGATTATTGTAAAATTTTAATTAAAGATTTAATATTTTGTTGCTTTAATTATGACTTAGTTTCCTTTAATTACGCATTTAAAAGAACAATTAATGTCAACGGTTTCCCTAGAAATGTGCCCATTTGATGAACTTGGTAACCTTATTTTATACACGAAAACAACTTTTTTTTAATACACTGAATTAGCAATATTTTATTACCTACCTGGGTCAAGTTAAGAGTTGACGACTACGACAAAAGGAAAGTCGCTTTAGCTAGAAAAGACGGTGAGCAGCGAGCAATGCCACAAGTTGCGTGTAACCAAAGTGTCATGCGAGTAACTGTAAATTTACGGGCGTAACGATTTAAAAAGCAAAAAATATGGGTATGGCGGTAAATCTAATAAGAAGAAAATATACGTTTGGAAACGTACGTTTATGTAAACAAAAATGCAAATTGTGAGAAGTTTTAATTGATAATACGTTGACAACACTAACATGCGAGTACTAGCAACTGCAAAGGCATGGTTAGTTATTTAACATTAAAGTGTAAATAGAATTTTTTGGTGGCTTAAAAATTTTTCATTTCATATCAACAAAGCGAGGTATGTGAGAAGTTTTTCTTTACCTTTCTAATTTGAAGTAAACCGAAGATTATGGCAAATGTATTTCATTGGTTTGAAGGTACGAAATATTGTTTGAGTGGCTTGGAAGTAATGATTTTTAAACGGAGTCAAAAGAAGACAAAGAATTGCATACAAGACCTCATAAATACTGCTCTGTGACTTAAGAAGGGATCGCAAATTCATTGGAGCGACGTATACTGTTTTAAGTCAACTTTTAGAAGCCCCTTATACAACATAGCTCCGTATGCAGTATCAATCTTTTGCAAATATACGAGAATAAGTTGCTGGTTAAATTCACTACGACCGCCTCATAATTTGCTGAGATATGAGCAAATAAATTGACTAGCTCTTAGTTTTCCAATATTTTCATCATAAAAATGTTCAGGTAAATTTATAAACAAGCTTGCTACTATTTGTTTATATGATATGGCTAGAAAATGTTGAAAAAAATCGGCAAGTTATAGGCAAAGTTGTTTTTTTTTATTGAATATTTTTTTAACATATCTGGTTACTAAATCCTTAGTTATTTTTTGGACACTTTAAAGACAGCAATATACAAGCCACAGCCTCGAAAATTATTACTGAGTAAAACTGTCAAATCGGTTGGAAACTAACTGAGATATAAGCACAATTTTTCTAAAATTTTTAACATCGATTTAAATAGATAAAAAAAATCGGTTTTTACAACTTGTGTACAACAGATGGAATCATTATGGACATCAGAAAGAAGAGCTGGACTAGAAAAAATATAACAAACTATAAAAACAATTGAAAATCCTTGATGAACGTCACTACAAAATGGCGTATAAAAATTTTTTTATTGGTCAAATGCAGTAATTAAGACTTCACCCACTTCAAACCCCTCAATATTGGTAACAAATGAAAGATCTTGCCCAGTGGCATACAGCAAACTATGAAAAAGTATTTTTCTTTTTTTTACTAAAATCACAAATTATTTAATTTCACTACATAAAAGCTTTCGAAAAATATATACAATATTTTGTATGGCCAAAAGCGTATATTAAAGACATTACAAATGGAATGACAGGTTTGGATATCTCTAGCCCTACCAGCAGAGTTGAAGTGTATTTAAATAATAACGCTATCGATAACATTAGTTTTTATTCAGTGATTTTTATTTTTACTGTTAAGATGTACACACTTTGTAGCAACTTAAATTTCTTAAGTACACGTTAACAACTGGCTAAAACAATCTACATAATTTTGTTTGAGTTTATCTTTTTTGAAAATAAAAGAAAAAAAGATAATAAATAAATTTAGATACAAAAGGTGCTAAAAGAGATTTTCAGTTAAAATAATCATTTATTTAAGTGTTTGCGTTTCCTTCTTTCTTTGTTATCGAAAAATTAAAATAAACACAAACTTTTTATCGACTCTTGACGCCCAAAATTAGCATAAAAGCAAAGCAAAAACAACTCAAGTTTTATTAAACAAAAAAACATAAAAAAGTAAATGTTTATGTTGACGTTGATCCAATGAAAACCAAAAAACATTTCTTTAAAAACAATATTATTTTATGCTCCTTAAAACTTTTTACCTTTGTTTCAGGCATCAAAAGTAATTTTATAGATTTTATGAATATTACTTCGGCCATATTAAATCGTCAGTATTTACATTATTATTGCGTTTGTTGTCATTGTTATTACCTGTGAAACTTTCCAATGAAAATCAAGTTTAATTATACAAATAAATCAAAGGACGATAGGATGTCATACCAAATAAAAATGTTATTTAAATACACACACACTTCAAGCCTATTTGTCATTTACCTTAAATCACTAGAGAAATTATTTTAATCATCTGATCCGTTTGTTTTATTTATGTGTGCATTTGATTGGTTATTTGCTATTTAACATCCAAAGAATAATTTGTAGTTCTTTTAACCGAAAAAAAATTATTTTTATTTTTTGTTGTCATTCCCTGCCTCATTTCTTATTCATGTGCAGTTTAGGCTTAAATGTCCTAATAAACCATTTAAAAAACGATCTCACAAACAAAATCGTAGTGCTGGATGGTGAAGATTCTTAAAATAAAAACATTTAGCTTTTGTGCAAATTGTTAATGGCAAATGCCATTAATGTGATTAGAGTGATGTCTTGGTTAATAATAATCAAATTGGTGAAAAGGAAAACCGAAAACAAAAGTGTAAATGCTTTTAATAGCCCAACTTAAACAAGAGCGATGAGCGTCCAGCGTTGTAATTTTGCATGTATTTTGTTATTGTAACCAAACCAAAACACAAAGCTTGTGACGACATCTCATATACTCACTTTTTTATTTCTAGTTAAAAAATGTTTAGTCATAAACAGGGAAAATGGGTTGCTGTTGGTAAATTTTATTCTTACTCGTTATCGAAAAACCGAAACAGATAATATTTGAAAAAACTTCAAAATAAATATACCAAAAAAGTTTTATTGTCCAAAAATAAAAAAACTCAATATTCATCAGTGCTACACTGTATGACCATATGCGTATGATTAATATTTAATTCTTCACATATTTCAGAACACTTATACGTTGTGCAACTATATGGTTTTAATAAAATGCCATAAAAATAAATAAATAAAGTAAACAGCAGCAGGCTATCGACTACAATCTACAACAAACATGTTTATATCGAGATTATTATTTTTGCGCCATCACGGCTACGTAAGCTAATTTCTATTTTTGTGAGCAGCTTTAAGTAGATTTAGTGCTGCCAATATAACAAGAATTGTAAAAGTAATATGAGCATAAAAATACTTTATTTTATTTACCTAAAAAGGATATAAAAATTTATATGTGTATATATATAAAAAGAACTGTACGCTTCGATGTCACCACTAACTGCTGAAACGGGTCGACTGATTTTAGGATACGTTGTGGATAGTGATGTAGATGGTTTATGTGAAGTTTGTGGTTCCGAAGATTCATTTTCCTATATATTCCTGTACAAATATCAAAAAAATTTCCAAAATTTTCTATGTTACGACTTTTTATTGTCACCTGAAAAGTCACCAAACCATGTATCGTAATGTCTTATCTCTACAGTGGCATTCTGTTTGTCTAATTTAAATATTGCGCTAAACCTTCTCAGTTATTGTTTCGATTTTCATAATATTTGTGACCATACGATTTTTCGCTTACTATGTGTTATTGTTGTTGTTGCTGCTAGAATGGTACTTTTATGCAAATCATAAAATTTTTGATTAACTAATGACACTTGGTCTCTCTCCTTATAGTGAAAATTTAGTTTTATGGGTTAAAAAAACTTAAATGCAAAACAACGATTCCTCTTCAATCATTTTTAAGGGAAAACAATATTTTCCAGGTCAGCTAGAATTTATATATTTAATATACAATCAGGTTTTAAGCATATACTTAAATTCATTTGCTTTTAACTTTTTCAGTGTTAAACGTATATTTTAAACAAGTAATTTTGTTTTTTACAAAAGTGAAAGACCTGATTGAATTTGACACCTTCTTAATACACATTTCTACAACACACAGTTTTTCTTCAATTTATGTTTCTGATACTACTATCGTATTTAAAATAATTATATAGATTACTACACTGCGGCAACTGGAGTCAAATACATTTGTAGTTGTCCTGCTCTGTGGCCTGCTATGGTCTATTTGTTTAATAGCTAATGTTACGCCATAGTACGTAATGTACTCAGTAAGAGTAAGTAAGTCAATAAATAAGATTTAAAGAAAACCATCTCCAAAGACTAAGTAAATAAAAAAAACCTATCCATCGCACTCTTTGCTGGCAGCTATTAAAGATTAAGACTAAAACGCGCACAAGTGCTAGATAATATTTTAGAAACCAGTCTGCTTAAACTGCATATTCAAAAGTGAATAAAATAAAGTTAGTGTGAACAATCTTAAAATAATATATTTCGGATTAGTGGAGTTGTATAATTTCTATTATGTTATAATTAAATGATCAAATAAATAAATATAAAATGGATATGCGACAAAAACTAAAAAACTTTCGCGAGCTGTCTGAAAATAATACTTAATTCTTAATCTTATTTAACTTATTTTATTTGTTCCCTCAAATAAATTAATCTTTTTTCATTGATTTGACTTGCTTTGTTATGTTTTTATATGTTTAATTCTTTTGTTTTTATATTTAAAATTATTACATTATCAACATAAAATATTTACCAATTAATATTTACCATTAATTTTCAAAATTTTCGTTTGTTGGTTGTTGGGTTTAAGCTGGTCTAGATACATTTCACTGATGCTTATGCCAGGTCATCAGTAGACCTTTAAACCAAAAAATTTATGATAAAGTTTAAAATTATTACAAGCTTATTTTAAAATTTTCATAAACAATATGAGAATTTTAAATAAATCATGAAACAAAATTTAAAAATTCTTTATAAACTTAACCAACAATTTTTATTCATTTTTATTTATTTTATTTTTCTAATCCCTCTATATTTGGCTAACACATGCCTAACACTAAATATAATTGAGGGCAACCGAAAAATAAACTTTCTTTTAAATTTTCACTTCAATAGCACTAGTGTATAAAGACGGAACTGCATGGGATTTTAAAATTTTTGCACTCCGTTTGCTAAAATATATTCATAATGCCTTAGTAATGTACTGCAAGAATTAATTTTGTTTTAACTTACCCATTTCAAATTTCAAGTTTCTTTCAAAATCTTCTTGCTTGAAATGTAAAGCACAAATTTTTTCTTTATCCACATTTACAGGCTCCACTCGTTTGCATAAAATTACCCATAACTCCCTTCGAGATTAATTTTTTGGAAAATTTTAAAATGATACAACTTTTTACAAATACAAACGTTTTATTAAAACTGCGCAATTTATTAGGTTTTAATTTTTGTTTAATTTTTTTTTTTGCTGTTACTTGGCTTGCATTTTCCCACTGCAAATTTCATATTTGCTCTGTTTCTTATCTTTTCACTTTATTTTTTTTTTCTGTTTTTATTAGTTTTGCATGGCGTAATATTTATTTAACCATTCTTGCCAGTTACTTCCTAGGATTAATCATAATTTAAAAAAAATCCAAAAGAGATTTTGGTAGCGATAAGAACAGATAATTGTTTTTAACAATCAATGTTTATAAATCATTTGTTTTATTTTCTGTGAGGTCAGTATACAACGAAATGTTGACTGACCAACAGTGAACGAATAATTTTTGCACCGTGCCCTGTGTTTATGCAAATTGAATTTTTATTTTTGTTGAACTTTTTTGTTTTTTAAACTAATATTTAAATTTTTATTCAGGCTTGAGTTATATATTTAATATTCTTTATTTTTACAAAGAATTTTTTAATTGTGATAAATGAAAGAATAATTCTGAAAAATTATATTTTTACCGACACTAGCCGAGTGGAATGCATTTTCGAAACCAGCTACGATTTCATCATCAGCACTCTCTGATCGGTGGTTAGATGTTGGTTGTAAATATCATCTATTTAACTCACGGGACTTAAGTTATTTGAATTCGGTAACTAATTTTTAGTTTTTTCCACGGTGCAAAAATTATTCGTTCACTGTTGGTCAGTCAACATTTCGTTGTATACTGACCTCACAGAAAATAAAACAAATGATTTATAAACATTGATTGTTAAAAACAATTATCTGTTCTTATCGCTACCTAACTGGTGGCTAGAGCAGGACCAAAATAGTGATATAAATGAAAGATAATAACAAACAAAAGTAAAAGGGTTGCTGTTTGGTTAAAAATTTCAATCTAACTCATTGTGGTAAAATATATGAAAAAGGAAAAAACTAAAAATTAGTTACCGAGTTCAAATAACTTAAGTCCCGTGAGTTAAATAGATGATATTTACAACCAACATGTAACCACCGATCAGAGAGTGCTGATGATGAAATCGTAGCTGGTTTCGAAAATGCATTCCACTCGGCTAGTGTCGGTAAAAATATAATTTTTCAGAATTATTCTTTCATTTATCACAATTAAAAAAATTCTTTGTAAAAATAAAGAATATTAAATATATGAACTCAAGCCTGAATAAAAATTTAAATATTAGTTTAATAAACAAAAAAGTTCAACAAAAATAAAAATTCAATTTGTTAAAAAAAATACTTCAAGTGTTTTAAGATTTGGAAATACCTTGGGATATAACGACTTCCGTGCAAAAGACATTTTATAAGAAACCAGAAAGATGCATAAACTTTAACGTTGAACGTTACTAAATGAATGAACAACATATTCCAATTATTTTTAAGAAATGCTCCATACCCACAAAAAATGTTAAGGAAAAACGTAAGCAAAAAAAAAGAACTGAGCTTCAAAGATTAAAAAAAATAGGACAAATCAGTTAAGCCATTTTCTGATTTTAGATTAATTAAAAAATTGCGAGCAAAAGCTGACGTCGTCAATTTTTCATTTCTAGGAATCCTTAGTTCGCCTTTAACAAAAATTGAAAATCCTATAAAAAAAAAGAATTGCGAAATCGGTATAGCCCTTTTTAAATAATTCGTTTACGTACGAATGACATCTGCTTTTTATTTGTAAGGTCTTTTACAGGTATGGAAACTATTCAAATAGTAGAAAGTATTTATAAAAATATTTATAAAATGAAATCGTAGCTGGGTTCGAAAATGCACTCCACTCGGCTAGTGTCGTTAAAAATATAATTTTTAAGATCATTCTTTCATTTATCACAATCAAAAAATTCCTTGTAACAATAAGAATGTTAATATGAACTTAAGCCCGATTAAAATTTAAATATTACTTTAAACCTTTTAATGATCTGTAAAATAAAAAAAATCTTAAAAATATAAAAAATAACGCGAAACTTACCAAAAACAGTATAAAGATTCACAAGTTCTGGTATCATGTTGTATTTTCATAAATATATCCAAATTATTATACTACACTACAAGAGCGATGTATGACTTTTATTTATTTTATTTTTATCGTTATGGTATCAGCACAAACGTACAATATACAAAGCTTCCAACCAACGGTGTATGAAGGGTATGAATAAAACGTAAATTAAACAATAGCGTATGCATAACACCAAATCAACACAAATAATAAAAGTGGAAATTGTAATGACAGCGTCGCCACATAGCAGGTGGAAGTGCTGACAGCAGGGAACACCAATTAGTGTGGTATCCCTTGGAAGTGGCATTGTTCAGTACTTATAATTCCCCAAATCTAATAAATCATTTTCTGTTGTTGATTTAATCGCTCAGTGTTAATTTTTATTTAAAAATTTAATACTGTAGGTGTAACAACGGGCATTGGACAATTATTTAACAGCAATTAATCATTGTTGGGGTTTATTTGTTTTTTTTTTTTTTGTTTTCTTTTTGTTTGTAAGAAAATCAAAAACTTTTGAAGAAATATACACAAATGAAAGCCCCCCAATTTTCCTACGCATAAGATGTTTTACATGCATTTTGTTGTGACTTATTTCCAAATACAGTGGTCTGGGTGACAAATGACAAATGTAGCATTTTTGCAAAGATTATCTAAGAGTGTTTTAAGTTTCTTAAAATGTTTTGAACAGAAATTGATTTTAAAAAATCTTGAAAAAAATTGCGATATCCATTACGTTTTATTTTGAAAACGGAAAAATTTACAAATTTAACACCTTAGAAATTATAAAAAAAAAATTAAAAAGGAACTGCTTAATAAAGAAGTCAGAACTTTCGAATGAGGCGAAGAAGTGAATCTTTGCAAAAAATGTGAAATGTGCAATTGTAACATAGATCAACAGCAAAAAAGGACTTTAACAACCACTATATGTGACAGCGCACAGAGAAATGGAACTAAGGGTAATAAAAACAATTATTAATTTCTTTTTTTTTTTTGATGTGGACAATATCTGAGCATCGAATGAGACCGATCCCATGCCCCAAAAGTGTTCCCTCCCAGAGATATGCGCGTTTTTTAGAAGTGAAGTCGACGATTCTAAGCGCAAATAGAAAGGGACGTAACGGTAAAATTTATTTATTTTAATTTTTTCACCTACTAAATTAACAAAATAACTTGATTTTACGAAACTACAAAAAGGAAAAAGTACATATCACGGCACATCGGCAAACTTCGAAAATAATATATCTGATTGTACCGTTTCTTCATAGCTCGCGATCGATTATCAATTTTTGACCTGAGCATTGCATTGTCACGGTGAGCTGCCAGATGTGCGAGAATAATTAAATCTTGGGATTCCTTATCTTGATTCATGAAAAACGTACGAAAATCCACAGCCATCTTCTTAGGGATCACTTCATTGCATTGATTTAAACAACACGGAGGCATTTTTGAACCATACAGTCGAGCAACTACCTTTTTTTTCGCGTAAATCGAGATCAGATTTATCACGATACATATTATCGGTATCATCTTCAGAGTCACTATCCGATAATTCTGATCGTCATCATCCTCGTCATCGGGGAAGCGATTAACATACTTCTTCGAATTCGTCCACCATTTCATCCTAAAACAAACAGTAAGAATGTAATCAGTTTTAAATTATTTTCGCGAATAACGTAATAAGGTTATGTGAAAAAATTTTCGTACTAACAGAGTGATATTCACGATTTAAAAGAATTATAAATGAGTATTTATTATAATTCACAATTAATAATCTCAGAAAATAAAGCTGGATTCGAAAAAACGCGTGCAAAATTGATATCGAACTAATGGAAACAGCGCGCTAGGTAGAAAACAGTAAAAACCAACTACACAAAACAAGAGATTGGGACGATCTATGCGCGTTCTCAATGTTGACAAACACGTTTTTGACATCATGAGATGTGTCGCTTTTAAATGAGATCAATACCAACACGCTCAGTGATGGTACACCAAAGATACACGTATTTATGTCTTTAAAATGGCTCTCCTAAAAAAAACAGTTTTTACCCTCAGATCCCATTATATTTTCCGCGTCACATATACATTAGATGCATCATGGCTAACTAAGTGCAAACATGGCCAAATTTTTCAATTCTATGAAGAGGTTATTTTTTTTTTTTAATTTTTAGGTAAAATTCAAGATTTTTTAGACGCTTCTTCACATAATTAATGATAACTTAAAAAAGATTAGTCCAATATTATTAAAATAAACTACGAAAAATTTAAATTTGATTCGCTTATAAACTGCGTTTCAAACGTTTTACGTAAAAATATAAATTTTTATTTTGTTTTTGAAAAATCATGAAAAATCGAAAACGGCAAATTTGTTCTGATTTATTACTTTATCGCAAAACAACATATAATAGTAACTAAATAAGATATAGATCATAAAAATCGATTAATTATTTTCAAATTAATTCACAATTGAGTAAACACGCTTATTTTCATCAAATTCTAGTTTGTTTTTTTTTTTTTTCATTTAAAATTTGGACCATATTTAAACTACTGGAAGCACAATTCATCTAAATTGCTTAATGGTTTTTGAAGCCTTTACATTTTTTCAATTTTATTGCCTTGTGTTATTGATTGTCTCTCAGCAATAATGACATAAGATGTACCGATATGCAATTAGTACTGCTTTTTAAATTATTTTGTGTGTCAAAAAAACTTCCTAGAGAAACTTTGTCCTTGTTGGAGAAACCTCTTAATAATTTGTAAGTTTCTCTCTAATAAATGCGAAGTGAAACAGATTGAATTCAGAAACCAATCAAAGTTCAATACCCAAAAAATATAAAACAATATACGGATAAACGATTCAAGATTACACGCAAAAAGAGAAAACGTGGTTGTGGAAATCACACAAAAACTGCAACATACTGTGACAGAACTGTGTGATTGAAGTCAAAACATACAATAGTTGACAGTTATAATTATTATGTTTAATTTTAAAAGCAATGATTGTTATTTTTCTATTCTACTGACCTCTATAACTTTTTTTAAAAATTTTTTCGGATTTTTTCGTTTATTTTATTATTTCTTTAACTTTTTTTCAAATTTTATTTTTCACACGCCAAACTTTTAGAATAATAAAATTTATTAAACAAGACCAAGGTATATTCAGATAGGTGATCTCTTCCCTACAACAACACTAATCTACATGTATTTTGTTTTTGTATATTTGAACCTAATTTTCAAAATCTTTCTGACTAAACACAAACAAACACACATTTGTTTAAATTTTTTTTAAAAGCAAATTATGCAAGTTACACTAAAATTAAAGAATTTTAATATTTTTTTAAAAAGAACACGAAATAAAGTTCCACAACCCTTAAAATATTTTCTCTACACATCGCGCGGAAAGGCATTTTTTCACGAAAACTTTTACAATTTGTAAGTCTTTTAACTAAACCACAAATTTTTTATGTTTCTTAATTTTTAAACAATTGTACATACATATATTTATTTTGAATTCAATCTGTTTTATCCATAAAAATAAGAATGTAAACAAACATAAAACACAAATTGTGACATTTTATTCTTAAGCTTCGTTCACAGCAAGAACGAAGAGCATTTTCTAACAAATAATTATTAAAAGAAAGGCATGGCTTTGTAATAATACTGCTGCTTCACCTAGCATTTACTGGTATTTGTAGTTTTAAATGCTTTTGAATATAATGACATGGGAAGACAACCTGCTCTCTTTATCGTCAAAATTTTGTAAATTATAATATTTTTAACAGACAATCATATCAAAAATGTAATCGCACTTAAAAAGCAAACTTAACAAACTTTAACCAATGTTTGATTATTATAAATAAATAAATAAATAAATAAAAAAACTAAATAAAAAGTACTATTACTTGCATGGTACAATCATCAGGTAGCCTCAGTTCTGCAACAACAAAATCCTAAATGTATTTTGTTGCTGGAAAACGACGACTTAAATGTCAAAAAGCAAATGTGTGTGCGTGTTTTTTTGGCGGTAGAATATGTACGTACACAATACATACACATACATAAACAAAATTTGACATCTTTGTTAAACCTTAAGGTAGAGAAAAAAAATAATCAGCTGTTTTAGTGAGTCTACCTGATAATTGTACCATGATTACTTGCTTTCGACGACCAAATATTTTTATAGAAACAATATCAAGCTCGTCGTGATCATATCGCATGCTTCATTTTTCCTTGCCTGTAGACACTCATAAATACATGTATACCCCTGCAATATGCACCTCGTACATTCCCTTAAAAATTATTCCATATTTTTAAGTTTTCATCCTTAAACAATCAATAAGTCGTGTTCAATAATAGTATAGCGTTAATTGTTTAGTATGTAGCCATTCTCCGTCCAAGTAAATTTTTTTGTTCTCACTGTAATGTAATAATAGAAAGTCCGGTTTTATCCATAAGACAGAAGTTGTATTTTTTATAAAATTTTACTTTAATTCTTTGGTTCGTCCTTTGGCTCCAATTTCTTTATCGGATTACGTTTTGGAACTTTCTAAACTTTATACGTCTTTAATCCAGTATTCACTTTGGCTCTTCTCACAAAAGAATCAGAGCATTAACATTACGGACTGTTTTTCCTGATAAAAGTATTTGTTGCTCTCCGAAAGAGTTGCTCGATAAGGAAATAATAATGCAAAATGGCATATAAAATTAAATAAGAAATTAAAACTACGTTACGGTGTGATATTCTGCTCGGCCTAACTGGTTTTTTGTTCCTAAAATATTTCGTGGCTTGGAGCCAAAAAGGCCAATGTCACTTTTTTGCCCTTTTGAGTTAATGACTGCATTAGATTTGTTTTCTTGTCTTATTTCATTATGGTAAAACAGCTAAAGTCATACTTAATCCAGAACAGCTACATGAATAAAATACTGGCCAATATCACTATGAAAGCATCTATAAAAGTTAAAGTTCAATTCCCATTTTCTCAAAAGTAAATATTTTGACGTTGGCCCTTTTAGCTCCAAGTCACAGATTTATAGTTGACTTTTTTTTTCCAAATGTTCACATTTTACAAAGTTTGGATTCGTTTACACTATGGATTAAAAGTTAAAATAAAATACATCTTAAACTTTAACTTTGAATTACTTTATGTTTTTGTTTATTTTTTTTTCTCTCCTAAAATATTTGTAAATTCAAAATAACAATAATTAGTTCATAATATGTTCTTATGTACGTATGGTTGCCTTGAAAAATTAATGTTGCAAAAAACGTTCACTTTCCAATACATTGAAACATTAAACTAATGTCAGTCCGAAGATCACATACTGTAACATGTGTTGGTTTGTGTGCGTTTCACATTTTAATATGTGACTTTCATACAGAAAGATATAAAGATGACCTCAAAAGTATATATAACAATGTGAATATGAAATTATAGAAACCACAAACCTGAAAGGCAGTCAATTTTGATTGTATTTATTATACCTTCCTCAAAACAAAACTTCTTGTATTAAATTTGAAGCAGCTTTAATATAAAACTTTACCCAGGCAAAATTTGCACAAATAAATAGATATATCCTTTAAAGGATATAAGCCAACTAGATGCAAATATAAAAGATAGATTTGTATTTTTGTTATTAATTTTAATTTTAGTGTTTTAACACAAATGTTTTTTTTTTTTGCTTTTCTTGTTTTATCAAATAAAAGTCACTTTTAGTTTTAGATATTACTTATATGGCAACAAGAATCACATATGGAACTTATGCTCTCGACAGGCGTTCTTAAAAGTAGGTCAATATTACTTAAGCGATTCAACAAACGTTTTTTGGTAATAAATTTTTTTGTATGGTAATGAATGGAATAAATATTAGTAAATAAGAAAAGGCAATAAAGCGAAAAGCAAACATGCATACATACACACATACATATATACACATATATTTAGGCATGCTTTACATTTAAATAATGAAAACAAATATACTGGGTGGTCCAACACAAATTCATGCAACAATTATGATAAAACAAAGAGTCTTCAGAAAATTATTTTAATATCTCTTTATTATAAGACAATTTTGAGGAAAACAAGATTGTTTTATTCACAACCTATCGTAGAAGTCGTAGGTTTTAAGAAATTTATTTATCCATATTTAAGAAAAATGGCGGAATGATTAATTTTTCCATCTTTAATGTATTTACTTACACGATATTCTAAAAATATATTTAAAATTAATGTAAAAATTATTAACAACATGTGTACAACTACTGCGACGTAGAACTCCATGGCAGCTTGTGAATCGAAACGATATTTCTCAAGTACTAGCAGTGGCGTTGGTGGCATTTTTTTATCCGATGGTCCGTATTTTCCATGACATGGAGGCATTCATTATTATGGTTTAGTGTCGCTGATGTGCGGATTTATCTCAATATTCAGATCTTGAATTATTTTTGGCTTACTTACATACTCTTCTTCTTTAAAATATCCTACGATGTAAAAATCCTACGGTGTAAAAATACATCATTGATTCAGCCAATTAATATCGTCACGACGTGAGATAACAAACAGCCGTTGTTTTCTTGAGTGTGTGGCAGGAGTGACCATAATGTAGGATCTAAATATTATGCATTTTCTCAATTCCCTCAAATTCTGGCCACAAAAAGTCCGTTTTCATTCCCATATAGCTAATACCATTCACAGAAACTGCTTGTGTGATTTTATTTTCAAAAAAGTAGAGACGCTATAGATGTAGCTACATTGACTTTTAACCAACCACTCGTGGATTCTAATTGGCCAAAATTCGGAGATAATTTAATTTTGTTATACTTTTGGCTTTTCACCAAACCATTCGTAGTATTGACAATTGAAATTTTCGGTAGGCTTCAGCTTTTGAATCAATTCAACAGTAAAAGTGTGTAAATTCTAATCTTAATTCAAAATTCACATCAATAATATTCGTAAGAATTTCAAATATTGGACACAACGAGTTGAAATTAAAGGGTATTTTGCCACACTATCGCCAAAAACTGCTATGTTTTCCACAGAGCCAACAAGAGTTTTCGAATTTACTACAGACCTGATTTGTTAAAATTTGTAGACAATTCTCCCAATCCCTTTCAGACCTGACGCAAGACTGCAAGGAATTTTTTATAGTTTTTAAAATATGTGGTCTCTAGAGCGTATGAAAATATAATCAACATTTACTCGTTTATGCTGACCAAAAAAATCATCAAGTGCACCAAATTCATTTTGATTTGGCCATTGTTGTAAAAGGCTTCAACAATCTTTAGGCTCTGTTCAATTATGTACCACCGCATGGTTGAATTTTGAAAACTCTTAAACAAGGGAATGTCAAATTAAGATGAGCAAAAAACTTAACACTGAGGTGATACTTACAATTCACATCGTGCATAATGGTTGATTCCTAGAGCTAACCTAACGAAATTCCGGGACACATACAACATTTTTTCACCATTATAACTTTTAGCGATAAGCAAAGTACCAACAGAGCATTGACGCTTAAATACCACTTGTTTATCAGTATCTTAAGTCATGATAAAATTTTTTTAAAATTTTATTTTTAGCCGTACCAAATTCGGGTTATATTGACACTTCCTTAGAAAACAACCTCTAACATACACCATTAAGTCATGTTGCCTTGTCGTCTCCTCTAACCAACTCTTGACAGCTTTACACTTAAGCCTAGTTATCTACAGACCAAAAACAATCATGCATGGACACACACGAATTCAAATGTACATATTTAGACACACATAAATGAAAGCATAAATCCATAAACATCAACAATGTTAACACGCATACAGGAGATAAATTCAATATTTCTTCCGCTCTATAAATGACTCTTTAATATTATTTCCACAACACTACCGCTAACATAGGAATTAAAGCAGCTATGAAACCCACTACCCTGCAATTATGATGATCTAGGCAATTTATTATCTATACACTTGTATTCTCCATATCTGCTAAAGAATTGTAAGAAAATTATAAAGTTCTTTACTATAACCTGTACAATGTTTCACAATTACACATCAATATAGATGTTGGAATACAGCGAGTTAAACGTGATATGTATTCATTCTAAATATTAAAAGGCGGATGGATGGATGCCATAATAAGCATAGCAAAATCTTCCATGTCTGCTGGCAAATCTCAGTTACGTTACTATTTATATCTTTGGTAGTTAAACCAAGTCTACTTTATGAAATAGACGATCTCAGTTTGTTAAAGTAAGCCGATTATACCATAATCATTGGTACTTTTAATGACAAGAGAAGGCTGATAGAAAAAAAATTTCTTTAGCAGCAAGAACTAAATTTCATTACTCGTTCTCCTAAGTGATTTTTTGTCACCAATTGGCATCCCTTTCATTCCTGCGTCCCACGTATATTCGGTGGACTAGAAAACGATTTCACATTGCCGACTGTTCATTGTCAACAATCCTAATCGCACTTCGTTTATCTGAGGTCTCCCATAACATTCACACTTAATGTGTGCCTACGTCTGATGCTAAGTATACCGCGATTTGAGTCTTCTTAAACTCTTTGAGTACAACGTCCAGGATTTTCCGATCCACTGTGACGTTGCGATGCAGCGCTCTCCAGACCATCTTTACTACAATCATATACTCCATAGGCATCTTAGTCGCCAAAACCTCTTTTCTTTCGTGATCGAAGATTCTCCTATTCAATATCAGTGAATATATTGGGATCACTATCATAGTACTCGACTTGACTTATACGCTTCATCGGCATCTGTGTCTTCCTTAGCCCTTTACATGGAAAGTCTACAAATGGATTCGCTTGGGGTGTAAGTAACACCTTTATATCCTGGACTAGCAAAAACACCAGGGTATGGACACTCCACTAAATTTTTAATTTTCAGTTGTTACTGATGAATCAAAAATGACTCTTAAAACTAATTCTCATCAATTTTGTGGTATTCTTAAAGCACAAAACCCCCCAGATTAAAAAGTTTATGAGTTGCTTTGAGAGGCTGGTATTAATGTTAGGCAGTGTTTTGCTAACCTCATAACATACATGCTGAATTAAAAGATAAAATTCAGAAAGTCCAAATTTGAAGTGTCATCGGTTAATGGAAATTGCTGCAAGAAGATAATCCGAAACTCTTGTGGCGAAAAATTTATGACTTAGATTTAGAGCAGATGTAGTTTCAACAAAGTGGCGTCTCTTGCCACACATTAAGAGAAACATTGGACATTTTAAAAAAAACTTTCAAAAATCACATTTTTCTTTATAAGGAGAAGTAAATTTGCCACCAAGATCGTGTGATTTGACAACTGTAGACAATTTTTTGTGAAGGTTAGGAAATTGAAACTGTACAGATATAATTCCACAGAAGTTAAAAAATATATATCGATCATTAACAAATGCTCATTAACAAATTTTATTGAGAATTTTAGAAAATTATTAGGAGCCCTTCGAGCCCGTGGGGTAAATAACTCGACCGACATAATTTTAACTTAAATACAAAATAATTTTTAATAACTCAAAGAAAACTTTTTATTAAAATAAAGTGATTTTTCAAATGCTTACACCCTTTATATTTCAAGAGCAATTTTTTATATTTCTCTCTTACTTGATGCTTAACTTTTCAGCAGAGCGTAAAAAAAAGGCAAGGCTCATCTTTTCCCAGTAGGAATGAAAAAATATTTGTTAACTGCAAAATAAGGACCAACAAAGTGGAATATCTCATACAAAATTAATTTCTTATACAAGCTTTCTTGCAAGTTCTTATGCACTAAATGCGCCACTCAAGAAGCCCGTTTTGTTAATAAAGTTTTTAGGCAAGTCTTATATAGTAAATGTAAATACAACTCTAAGCTGCATTCTATATCAGATCAGCTACTCAACAATATGCCAAAATTGTTTGCATACCAGAGCTTTAAGTTATTTATGTTAATAAAATGGATTAGAATAAAGTGAAAACACTGGAGGAGAAATCCATCTACTTATTAGGAGTTTCAAACAACGTCTTTCAAAACAATATAACTTGTGAACGATATGTCTCTATAATGCAATCAGTAGAATGCAATTTTTCTAGACTTTTCCAAAAAGAAATTAGATGATATTTTGAATGAAAGTGATTACAAACAACAGTAGCATTTAGCACATATAGGAACATGTATATCACATTTCAATATACTGTTTGGATCTAAAGAAATTCAGATATAAGTACTTTGGACGAATAAAAAGTATTATTAATGTTCTGTATACCTTTAGAAACATTTCGAAGCTTCTTAGCTTTCCCGTGTACTCGATTTTGCATTCTTTCTATTTAATGCACCTGAACTCATTAGTGCTTAAAAATAAAATATTAAAAAAATGTGTAATATTTCTACTTAGCAATTCTGCTAACACATAAATATTTTTACCCAGCTTAACAATAACTAGAGTTTCACACTGCAGGGTATGTTGCGATGCAGACATAACATAAATATTCCCCATATTAATACCACACTATGAAGTATATGTGTGTGTTGGTGTAGTTATAAACATCATGAACATGCTTCGTTGGCTACTTGGCTGTTGGTAATGATGCCTTAATTGATTTAGTTGAAGCTATTTAATTTGCTCATAATTCATGCCTCAACTATTCTCATCACTGGCAACACCAGCAAGCAAGCAAGTGGATGGGGAACAAAAACTTGCCGTTTTAGGCTAATATTGTTGTATGTCTTTATATATGTATGTTACAGCGGAAAATATTTCTTGAAGTATTGCATAAGCTTCAGGGGGGCTTGGTGTTTTCGTTGGGTATAGTGTGTTATGTCATTGCTGTTTTAAAGAAGTGTGTTAGTTGTAGAAAAATTGTTTGACCGGGCGTTCACGTGAAAAAATATGACACAAGCAGGTGGGTTTGAATGAAGCAAACTTTACAAGCGTGATATGTATTAAGTTTTTATATGCATCAATAACTTGAATATCAAAAAAACAATAAACCAAACAGCTGGCAGCTCTGTTAGGTATAAGAAAAAAAATGGTGCTTTGTTGTAAAGCGTTCACTGCCATGGCTTTAGTTTTTTGATGTTAAGAATAATAATATTTTATAGTTAGCTTTTAAACAAAACATGTTCTTTTTTAATATAGATTTAAAACCATGAGCTGGATAATTGCTTTGGTCACAGGACATGGCAACTTTATTTATCATTTGCACAGGATCGGGGTTGTGGAGGTTAATGTTTGCGGAATGTGCCTTGAGACCGCTGATACAGCGGCGCATGTCATATGCAAATGTCCGGCAATGTCTGGCAGTATGCTTGGTACCACCGGCAAGCACACATTGGATATGAGTGCTATAGGGGAAATCAGTCTAGGGCAGATGCTGATGATTACAAAGGACTCTGTGATGAGGATTGTAGATGATCATCAGTCTGCAATGTTAAATTACAAAAGTCTAGTCTGGGATGGCACGGGAATGAGTGAGGGGGGTGTAACTTTATAAATTCTGGGGAACAAAGGGGGTCGAAAAGGGACCCGTTTATGGAAGAGATCTGGTACGATATCCTTCCTACATGTATATAATATAGATTGTCGAAACAGGTTTTAAGCTCTTTAATTCTTCTTCAAAGAAAATAAAAATAAGTTTTGGCTAGTAACTTCAAAAACTAATCACCTTAAAAGTATTACTTGTGTATGTATAAACTGCAAATCAAAAAGAGTAATTTTCACAATTTTGATGCCAAAATGCGAGGTAATTCTAACATCTTCTCCAGCAGGCTATCAACTACCTCACCTTGCGTTCAATTGCTTTTACAAATTAAACAATAAATAATACATAAATACTTTTTACTCTGTTCCTCTTTCGGAGACATTTTACCTTGACAGAGTATCCACACCTTAGGGTTATTGCTAGCTTGAGGTATAGAGTTGTTAACAATACCTCTGATTGTGGCATAGGAGAATCCTGGACCTGGTAAATAATGAGGTAAGGGAGATTAAAATGGCGATGTAGAACATAAGTAAAGCGGGTGTGGACGAGGGGTGGATTGGTGAATATGATATATAAAGAAAAATGAGGACATAAATCATTATCTCTACTGATGGGACATAAGATAATCCTGATCCTAGTATTTGAAGAGATTAAAGAGAATCAGACCACGCTTGACTAAGGCATAGTACATAAAGCGGTTAATGTTTCATGCCGATGTAGCACATGAGTGCAGTGAAAGTGGTCGGAAACAACATCGTGTTCAAAAAGATATGCTAAGTAAATTAAGACAATACCTTTTTCGCCCGGTACTTAAAAAATTTAAACCATACACATGTTTTTGGAATATAAAGAGATAATGTAAAGTCATTGCCATTAAGTAAGTAAAACAAAATTCTTGTTTATATTATTTGTGCTCATATTTTTCTAATATTATATTGCCTAATATTCAGAGATAAAAATTGAAAGAGTTCGCCATAAACTCGAAGTATTAATGTTGTCCTTGTAGTTTTAAATAAACAATACTACAGCAATATCTCAGAACTTACGAATGTATGTATGCGTATCTATGTACACATTAACATATTTGCTAAAACAGTATCAGCTGATACCAAAAAATATAATGTGAGAAAGTTACTGCCTGTAATAATAATGCGATAACAAACAAGTAAAAACAATAAATCGACTATGGCACAACAAAATGTTATCTTTGTTCGAGAAGACGTTGCAAAAGAAGATAAAAAGCAACCGAGAAGGTTATTTAATGTCAAAACCAATCATCTTAATGATGCCTGTATAAATACTCCCCCACATTTGCGTTAACATGTACGTATTTATGAACAAATGTTAATGAAAAATGTATGTAAATGTGTTTCATAATGTATAACATGTCATCATGTATGTACTGCTACCACAACAAGTATTCGTTTACAACGAGAAATCTCTTTAACGTTATTCCTTGTTGTGATATAATCAATGGAGAAAAAAGTACCAAAAATTATTTAGTTGCTGGTGGCATTAACGAGAGAAAAAAAAATTCTACTGATATTGTTGTTGTTGGTAACAAATTAATGAAATAAACCATCATACGTTTAGGTATCAAAATGTACAGATTGCTTATGAATTTAATATGACTGAAAATGTGGTGAAGATATGTTTTTTATGGCATCATGCCTTAGCCACTTAAGGTGCTTACACGTCACAGATAATTGAAGAGAACAAACATGATTACTTTAAATATAAAAGAAAAGTGAAATAAAGTAAAAGTTTTTAACTTTTTGTTGCGAAAGAAGTCTTGTGTGGTCATTGATTAATTGTACGATGATCTATTTATTCAGCAGAGATTACGGCCGACAATAACAATATTTATTATATTGTACTACTTGTATAAGTTACAAGTTTATAGACGATTATCTGAGGAAACTTATCCAAAGTACTTTTTAAATTATTCTTTTTCAACTTTTGCTCATTAAATACTTAATCCATAACTCTAACAAAGTTGTTTATTTATCAAATAAATTGCGTTTTGTTTTCCAAAGACTATTTAAAGGAATACGACTTTCTCTTGGATATGTAGTTCTCAGAAAGAATTTAGGAGATGTATAGATACATTTATTATTACCAGCTGAACCTCAAACGCATTCTTGGCAGTAAATTTGGAAGTAAGTTCAATAAAGTGCGAACACCAATTTAATACAGAAGAAAAAATTGAAAACATCTTTTGAACGGAAGAGTACCTAAGCAGTCTTTGTCATTTTCACATACACAATATGAATGTCAATTAACGAAATCTTGGTGATTAGAAAAAGCTAAGTAACATACAAAGATGGGCTAAACATGGCTAAGAATTTCTCAAAATTTCAGATGAGATTTTATTAAAAAACATTAGTTTTAATACTACATTTACACCTACACAAAATCTAGTACTTAACGGATTTTGAGCGAAATCCTGTTGATTTCTACCAGATTTCCCATACAAAACGAAATCTACTTCGCCACTAGATTTTGGCAAAATCTACTTAAAATCTAGTAATACTTCGTGATGCAACTATGGTTTTAATTAAATTGTAATAAAATATACTACGCTGCACACAGAAAAATTCAATCATAATATATAAGGTGGTTGCATTTGCAAAAGCAATTTATTGTTTACATTTTTTTTATATGGAGTTTGAATTTTGGAGAAGTATAGCGTAGAGAGCCTCTCAGACCACCTTGTAAATACATATATTGTTTTGAAAACGAAATCTTGCAAAATGTCCAAGAACAGTGGTATAAACGGTTTAGATTTTAATAAAGATTTTAAATCAAATCTACTAGATTTCGCTCAGGTGTAAATGTGGTATAAGTTAAAAGCCGGTATCGTTTTCTAAATACACACAGAAGAACACGACAGCTAGTGAAAGTATTCTGTTTAATTTAAAATTTAAAATCAGTTGCATAATAAATACTGTTAAATACTGACTTTAAGTCAAATCTAGAAAGGTCGGTAAATTTGAATTCATATGAGCGAGTAACCTTGTAAACAAGAGGAAAAGAATTTTCAATCTATATAAATATGAGGAGAAGTGTGCACCTTGTTGTCACCACTAACAGTGGAAACAAGTGGACTGAATTCAACCAAAATTTTAGGGTACACTGGGAATGGATCGGACTAATGGTTTTGGAGATATGGTATTTAAATTTTACTATTTTTCCGTTACAAAAATAAACAAAAAGCCCTCCATTTTGCATATTATATTTTTTTATTTTTACTTTAAAATTTATCAACTCAAGTACTGAATGTCTTATGTGTACAATAACATTCTGCCTTTCGAATTGGAATGTTAATCGAAATCTTCTCAGTTGTTGTTTTAATCGTCATTCTATTTGTGCGCTGACCATATGATTTTTAACTGGCTATACATCTGCATTGTATCTCAGATATGTGTTATTGTTGTTACTGTTACTGTTACTGTTATAATGATATTTTTATGCAAATCAATAAATTTTTGATTTACTAATGACATTCGGTCTCTCCATTAATAGTGAAAATTTTGTTTTATAGGTGAAAAAATAAAAAAACTTAAAGGCAAGACAATGATTCCTCTCCAACCACCTTGAAGGCAAAACAATATTTGCCAGGTTAGATTGTATGATTATACATTTTATTTCCTAAGGTAATATTTGATTCTATCCATTTTTAATAAGGAACAATTAAATCAATTTTTGTAGACTTCTCTCAAATGAAATATTTAAGCTAATGAACTTTGTACTGTTTAAGACACACACAATGATAACTCCTTCCATATTTTTCAACTTTAAAGGCAAAGGACTTACAAAAGCAATATTTTCCACGGATTTAAAATGTTTCTTCGTTTTTGTTTTTGTGTAAGCTCTCGATTTAAAAATTTAAGCGATTATTTTGCATTTACGATATTAGCAGAATGCTTTTTTCACTCGCTCGCTCCACAAACAAAATTCAAATCATATATCGTCGCTTTAATATGCAAACCTGTTGTTCGATAGAGAAAGACACGCATCGCCAACCAGCATGTAGATTTTCTTATATTTAAGTCTTGAAGTATGTAAAAAGGTTTGATAAGAAAAACTGCTAAAGCCTCGCACAGAAAAATTTTCCTGTACATTATTATTTCAGTGTTTATTACTAACTCCAATTTGTTTTTTTTTGTAGATTGTAGTAAAACATAAAGATTAACATAAAGCTCTAAACACTTAGACGACAGCAGACTTTACAACTTCACGTCTTCAAATGCTGCCAACTTCAAATGCTGCTCTGAGGTCAGCTTCATAATTATTTTGAAGGCAGCAACAACATAATAATCAGCTGATGGTTATTTTATCATTTCAGGGAGGCCGCATATTTATTTTATAATGAATACAATTAAAGTTATTGATAAAAAATGTATGTAATAATATCACGAAAAACTATAAAAAACACATAAATTTATTTCTTTATTGTATTTTTGTAATGTTTTCTTATGAAATAATATTAAAAATAAGTTTTTGTTTTTATTTTTCCAATTTAATATATATAATGGCAACACTATATTTGTTTATTACTGCCCGTCAAAATAGAAAATAGCCTAAGTTGCCAGCAGCAGCAAATGCTGTTGTGTTGCTTGATGTCTGCTGTCGTCTAAGTGTTTAGAGCTTAAAACTATATTTTTAGTTTTCCTCCTAAGCTACAAATATATAATTTAATAAGTTTTTTGTCACTCCTGTCAAATTTCCTGAAAAGGAGTTAGCAGGTTTGCATATTAAGCTGACGATTAATTAATATAATGATAGGTAGTGATGGTGACGAAGTCAAGAAAAGTTAAATCTATATATATAAAAGTGAACAGAGAGTGTGTGTTAGCTATAGACTCCGAAACTGTAAAACCGATCGGACTCAAACTTTGGCAAGTTGTTGTACACATACCTCGAAGTGTTTATGGGTGGAAAAAGTAGGCGGGGCCACTCCCATAAAAAATTAGTTATCATTTTTAACTACTTGCACTTGACCGATTTTTCTGAAACTTTGCACACATATTGAGCTGTCAGGACTATATAATTTTTTGATTAGAAAAGTGGGCAGTGCTACGCCCATAAAAAAATTATAATTTTGAGGTACCTGAACTAGACCGATTTTTCTGAAACTTTTCACATATATTGAGCTGGTCTGACTTTACAATTTCGTGATTAGAAAAGTTGGCAGTGCCATGCCCATTAAAAAAAGTTATAATTTTCAGCTACTTGAACTTCACCGATTTTTCTGAAGCTTTGCATACACATATTGAGCTGTCATGGCTATATAATTTCGTGATTAGAAAAGTGGGTAGTGCCACGCCAATTAAAAAAAGTTATAGTTTTTAGCTTTTTGTACTTGATATTTAATTAAAATTCAGAATGCATTTTTATTCATTGAGGGGCGTAGCAACGCGCGCCGGGCTTTTCTAGTGTAAAATAATGCAAAAACTATTATCTTAAAAAAATAATAAATGTACATTTTATTAAATAAAACAACACTTAACAAATAACAACGTTTTGCTTTTATAAAAAGTACGAAAATTAATCTGTTTTTTTTTTCAAATGGTTAGTTTGAATTCATTAAAGTATAACAAGGGGGCATCAAAGTTGAAATTCAAAATACGGTCTAGATATTCTTATAAAGTAACATACATAAATATACAATTTTCTTATTAAAGATATGATCTACAAATTTCAACTTTGTGAAACAGGTCTTTAACATTAAATAGATCAAAGTGAGCGTTAAATTTCTTCGATGTCCTTCTGTGTGGAATATGAAATAACGCAAATAACAATTACATTTGGTTGGTTCGCGCGTATATAAAATATCTAATTTGTCTATTATTCTGGCGCACAAAACAGGAGGAACTTGACCGTTGATATGTGTTATATTTGATATAAAATATATGCTGTGGTTTGTAAATTATTAACCTGGCCATTACAGTTCGCATTTAATTTTTGTCAAATAATATATCTGCTTAATGTTAAAGTAAAAAAACAATAATAAAATAATAAATTAATTTTTTATTAACTGAGATACAGGTTGTGTAAGTAAGTGTTTGTGTCGGTTAACAATTTTAAACTTTCCGCCGATTTAATTGAAAATTTTGTTGTGGTTTGGTTTTTATATGAATACCTATGTTTTTATACCCTTCACACAGTGAAAAAGTGTATATATAGGTTTGTCATTCCGTGTGAAATTTCTACAATTTTCATTTCCGACCCCATAAAGTATATATTTTCTGAAAGCTTATGAATAGGGAAGTCGATTAAGCTCTGTCAGTCTGTCAGTCTGTCAGTCTGTCCGTCTGACCGTCTGTCCGTGTGTATGTTGAAATCAACTTTTTCAAGCCACCCGACATCGCTTGGACCCGGGTGAGGTATTAAAATATCAGAAATATTCGGGTGTAGATCGCTATTGAAAATCAGAATCATCGGTACATAAACAACTGAGATATGAGCAAAAACCCACGACCACCTCGATTTTTTTTCACAAAAACAACATTACAACAACAACATACAAACATACAAACGTGTATACTGCTTAGAGAAAACGTGGCATCGAATCCCAGCTGAGCCAAAAAAAATTTTTTTTTATATTTTAAAATTTTTTTTTTATTTTTTATTTAATATATTATTTTTATTTTTATTATTTTTTTTTTTTAATTTTTTTTTTTTATTTTTTTTTGTTTTATATTAATTATATATATTTTAATTATTTTTTTAAAATTTTTTTTTTTTAATTTTTTTTTAATTTTTTTTTTTTTAATTTTTTTTTTTTAATTTTTTTTTTTTAATTTTTTTTTTACTTTTTTTTTTTTAATTTTTTTTAACATACATACGTAAATTTATAATTTTACAATGGGATGTTTTTATATATGTATGTTTTTTATATGTCTGTACGTATTTCATATGGGATAAATGGTGATACAAACTACTGTTATTGCATGACTACACGGTGTGAAGGGTATATAAGATTCGGCACATCCGAATATAGCGCTCTTACTTGCTTACATTGCATTTTCAATTACATAAATTTTTAACGTTTTCTATTAGTGACAGTAAGTTTGATATATCCGTATTTTAAGATGATTTTGGTGTGGATTAATGCCAGAGCAAGATTTATAATTTTTTAAGGTTATTTCGCAAAATCATGGCGTAATGAAATAATTTAATTTATTAAAGTGATGAAGAACAGTTATATATATTGTTACACTTATTCCATTTATAAACATTATGGGTACTCACATAGGGTAGTGCAAACTGTGCAAACGATGCAAATGATTGCAAAAAATTCACTACTTTTTAACATAATAACAAAATGTATGCCTTTACAATATGCTTCACTTTACTTTATTTGCTCTATAAAAAGCTTGTGCAAAATTGGCTGTTTATATTTGCTCATAAGCAAACAAGTCACAACTGCTGTTTTCGACATTTCGACCGTCATTAATTGTTTTTCAAAGAAAACTAAAGTTACAAGAGATTTCTTTTAGTATTAATAGAATTAAAAAAAAAATAGATTCTTTTGAAAAAAAAGAAATGTTCAAGAAATTCAGTAAGAAGTTGCCAGATTTTTTGAGACGGTAACTCTGACAACACCGGCTGAAGCAAATATATTGTTACCTTTATATATTTTATAAACGTGGCTTATTTCCTATAAATATACTTTTAGTTCTTTTTATTGCAATCAAAAACAGTTGAAATTAGTTATAAAATAAGGACCACTTTATTTATTTATATGCACTCAGATAATGTTTTTATATCACTTTACTTATTGTTATACACCTTTATTGTCAAACTAATTTTGACACACACTTAACAAGCTCTACTGTTATACTGATCATGTTAGCTGTGTTGTTCGGCTATTTATATCACTTTACTTATTGTTATACACCTTTATTGTCAAACTAACTTTGACACACACTTAACAAGCTCTACTGTTATACTGATCATGTTAGCTGTGTTGTTCGGCTATTTATATCACTTTACTTATTGTTATACACCTTTATTGTCAAACTAACTTTGACACACACTTAACAAGCTCTACTGTTATACTGATCATGTTAGCTGTGTTGTTCGGCTATTTAGAGAAACATAGTGGTGTTCTGTAACATTCGACAAAGTTCTCGTATGCACACACTAGTTCATTCGAAAACCGTTACATTTGAACTAAGACGTAATGTTAATGTTAAGTAATATGCAGGAATAATAAAAGTGCCTAAGAGTATGCTGCACATAATAACTAACCTCGGCTGCATACAACTTAACATCATGTTCGAACAACCAGCGAACCAAACGAAGTGTTACATGTACAAAACTACTGTAACTTAAGCTACTGTAAATATAACTAAAATAAAATTATAATGTAAATTAAGCTATTTAAAATAAATCTGTAACAATATATTTCGGATTGAAAAAGGATTCTCACGATCTGTCATAATGTGCACAGCAAATTTACTCTGTGCAAATTTGCACGGCCTCAATCGTGATTACCCTTATTTATTTAAGCCGGGATTCTTTTATTCCAAACAATTATCAGCTCTTTTTAGGTCGTATGCTTAAGAAAATAAAATATTAATTGATATATACCAGAGTAAAATGTCAATGTAGTTTAATAAATTTCATTATAACATATGAAGCCTTTGGCAAAATCAGCTTTTCATTTTAAATTTTGACATGCTTTGCGATTAAATATTGTTATTCCTTGTAATTATTGCAATACCTACAAAAATCTTCCTTTTTCTTGCCCTTCTTTCAAGGCAAGCAACTATTTAAATTAAATTCGAAGAAGCCATTAAAATAATCATTCATGTTATAATAAAATCAAGCAACACAAATATTTCGCCATAATTTTGCAACAATTTACCATTAACTACTCAATAATCCCACACAGTTAAAGTCAGTAAAAAATATTTGCGTTTTTTAAATAAAACTGCCATTTTACATTACTATTTCCTGAAATAAAATAAAATCAAAAGAAAATTCAGTGAAAATAAAATAAAATTCTCCTGGTCATAAAAGAGACCATATTTCATTCATTATTTTTAATATAACTCAAGTGTGTATTGAAATACTTTTGAGTGAAATGATATAAATATAATAAAAATGGATAAATTTCCATGAATAAAAACAAGAGAATGTTTAAAGATAATTGATGTAAATAATTTGGAGAGAAAATAATAAAAAAAATTTTAAATGGAAATATAAATGGTTTTATTACGCGCTTTAAGCATTTTTGTAAAAAAATATTAATTTCTTTCCAAAAAATATGTCGGAGCACAATGAGCATAATTTTTTAGTAAGAGAGGACTGTAAATCTAGTTAATTAAATAAATTAAATTTATACAAAATATGTTCATCAAGACAATACAACTGTATATGTATACCGTGAACAAATCTGTTAAAAGGCACATATGCGACTTAAACATTTCATAGGACTAGTAGAAATTGCAAAAAAACACTTTTTAAATAGTGGTATATTCGGATGAGCCAAATCTCAGTATACCCTTTATAAAAGTATAGATATGCAACTTTCACCATGTCTATGTTTGTTTATAAAGCGTGATTTTTTTAAGAACTATAGGAAAGTTAAAAAAACACATAAAATTGAGAAAAATTCATAAAATTTTTATTTGAATCGATGTACGGTCGATATAATTTAATGTTTGAAGATTATTTCGTGCAAGTATTGACTGTGGCTGCGCCTCAAATGGTATATCCGCTTAGTCCAATTTTGGCATACTCTTTCCAACTTTTCGGCCGGTATCTCATGAATAAATGCTTCAGTGTTCTCTTCCAATGCGTCAATTGAACCGCGATCTAGGCGACCAATTGACCAGTCGCGAACGTGAAATAAAATGTTCACCGAACTCACCTCTCAATAAATCCATTGTTAAGCGTGCTGTGTGGCATCTTGTTGAAACCACATGTCATGCAAATCAAGCTCTTGCATTTTTGGCAAAAAAAAGTTGGATATCATTTCACGGTAGCGCTCACCATTCACAGTTACGTTACGATTCGCATCGTCTTTGAAGAAGTACGGTCCAATGATGCCACCAGCCCATAAACCGCACCAAACTGTGACTTTTTCTGGATTCATTGGTAGCTCTTGCAATACTTCTGGCTGATCTTCACTCCAAAATCGACAATTCTGTTTATTAACGTACCCATTGAGCCAAAAGTGAGATCCGTCGCTGAACACAATTTTTCGATAAGAAGATCGCGCGACGAACTTTCTTAACCAAGCACACATTTTTATAATAAAATTCAATAATTTGCAAGCGTTGTTCGTTTGTAAGACGATTCATGGTTAAATTATAGATCAAACGGAAGATGTTTGACAGTGAAACAAAAGGCGAAACGTGCGTCAGCTGTTTAAGCTAGTGTTGCCAAAAAGATAATTGCTAAAAAATCACCCTTTATATGGTATGTCGTCGTGTAGATTTAAACGTTGTTGTGTGCGATCATGCTCGTACAGTAAACAAACGAAAAACTTTGCATTTGATATAAGCATTTAAAATATACCAACTACAACAAAAACCCACACATTTTTTACCACAATTTACATATTACACACATACATTTTACATAAGTGTGTATCAACAAAGTCTGCTTATGTTGTTATTTTTTAAATAGAATTCGTTGTTGCAATCTCAATATAAATGAGATTTTTCATAATTATGCTACTAAAGGGTCGAAATGTCCAATTTTCTATCTCAAAAATTTAGAAAGAATTTTTAATAAACTGACATCACATGCATGTGTAGGTTGTGTGAGAAACTAAAAAAAATTATTTCAGCTCTCATAAGGACGGACAGACTGACATAGATAATTCGACTTCTCTATCTATAAGAATTCAGAATACACCTAATGGAGACGTAAATGAATACTGTAGAAAATACAAATGGTATGACAAAGTGACAAGAGTTTTTTTTTCCAAATGGCTGCATCGAATTTATTAAAGTATAACAGAGGAGCATCTAAGTTGACATACAAAATACGCAGTTAATATTCTAATAAAAGGCTTGGTCATAACATCCCAAAATATAACTCCGAAATTGCATTCAAAATGTTTTTATTTGTTACAAAGCCTATTCATTTCATTAATGGAACATGACGACGCATCCTTGCTGGATGTGCAATCCGAAATGTCTTTTTTTCATTACTCTGATAGATAAACTTGGCAAAATTTGACCGATGTTGGGTTATGTTGGATCTAAGAGAGGTTGTGGTTTGTAAATTATTCACCTGATTAACACAATTCGCAATGAAATATGGGAAAATTTTGCTACCAGTGTCAAATCTATACCAAGTAGTAAACTTTTTTGAATGCAGTTGATACTCTTGGATCTCATGAGAATTGGCATAGTCCAAATTCAAAAATTTCTTTATTGACTTACCAATCTATCCAGAAATGTGTCTCAACGCTTAAGATAATTCTTGGTAAAACTAATCAAAGGACTTTGACTTTATAAAACGATTTTCTAGTTGGCCGTTTTGTTGAAAGCCTTATTTGTAAATTTTATTTTGTCAAAGCAGATTATACAACTGACAGCATATTCCGTAGATATAGTATCCTTAATTGACAAAGGTTAAAAGTTCCTATTGGAAATCCCGTATAAATAATTTCATACAAAATAACGATAAATTGGACTTTAAAAATAAAGTTTCAGAATCACCTGTTCACTTTGATGTTAGTTACAAATGCAAATGTTTCGTAATTTATTTCACGCCATATCACCTCGTCCATCTTGGAACTATAACTTTTTCTTAACCCTGGCGTCAATTCTTTCTATAAATATTGACACTATTTAAATTTGTTGTGAAAGTATATTTAGATTGTCGATTCGTTTGCAACACACATATGATGATGATAACTTACGCGAATACTTGATAAGGTTGCCGATAATACCCCCTTTTACCAATTTTGCCCTAAAAAATCGTGAATCCCTTCTAAGTGGAGTTATAAATTAATTTTATGTCTTTAGCTCATAGAGGTTAGGATGTGCGATGATAAATCAATCAGTCAGTTGAACTGTAGCATTACTTTTTAAATAAGCCAATCATTTTTGATATCAGGAACATAGAGTCTAAAAAACAATTTTTAACATTCTTAAATCAGCACAGGTGTCTTCATACTTCTATCCCTATTTAGCACCATGCCACTTGAAAAAAGGTCCTTAAGTGGTATTAACATAATAATGTAAAGTTTTCAACACAAAACGCCAATTCATCCAACTGTCCACAACTTTGTCATGTGGAATGTTAAAAAAATAATTAAAAAACACAGAAAACGTAGCCCAAGTCAAGGTAACGGAAGAAATAATAAGATGCTTATTAGAGGACTATCGCAAAAACTATATAAGTTTATAAAAACCGAGTAATTTACCAACATTAAAATGCTTCATGATTTTGTACGATATTTAAATAAATGTAAGTATTTTTGAGAATTTTTATAAAAAAGCGTTTTATGTTAAATCTAACTCAATAAAAGTATAACTTTTTTTACTGACTCTTTCTATAGAATTTATACTTAGTGAAATCAAAACTAAATTTTAAATTAAACATGGCCTCCTTTTATTTCTTTATAACCATGATTCTATAATATCACTATTTTATCACAATACTGAGATCCCTGATGCTATCATATATATTATTGGCTCAAACACTTTTTATCGCATTAAATCAAACAAAGTAAAAATACTTTTACACGTTCTTCCGATACATCATAAAATGTTTTTATCTTTCCAAACCTTCCCAACCTAAAACTCTTTAAATATTTACAGAATTCTTATCACCATTTCTAGCAACATTTTATTGAACGCACACATACACATAATTTATATATAAATAAAGACATGTGCTTAAGTGACGCCAAAAAACACACAAACCCCAGTTATAACAGCAAATAAAAATGTGATTGGAAAACCTACCTAATTTTTTTTTTGAGGGAAAATATATCAATGTTTAACAATAAATATTTAAGTTTAACAGAATGCTTGTTTTATTTACTGGCACAAGGGGAAGGTTATTGAGATGTGGCTTTTGAAATAATATTTAATGATGAAATGGAGTTTTTAAAGCGCCAAAAAGTCCAAAGCATTGTTTGTTTTTCTTGTTTATGTATGTACGCTGATTAAAGAAAAAGGAGGAAAACAATGCTAAACATACGCAGACTTATTTACATTTGCTAAGAAACGTTGACGTATGAGTGATATTCAGAGATATTATAAAACAAATATTGATAATACGCCCACGCAAAAGAAACACAATAGAGAACAGTGATGGTTTTGGAAACATTTGCAATATAAAAGTTAGAAAAACCTACCATAAATAAAAGTTTTGTAATCTTTCAAGGCAAATTAATTCATTTGAAATATATGTACATCTAACTTGCTGTGACCGAGTGGCGTGTCTCAAATCAAAACTTGGTTCGAAAAAAAATTCATCGATTCAGAGAATTCAAAATACCAATTATATATACAACACACAGCTTTTACTTCAGTTCTTTACCAACAATATTTTGTTGAAATATGCCTTTTGTTCTAGAACTTACCCGCATCAAATTTAGTGCTCTACCATTGTAATTCTGCAGATATAGGATAAACAGAAATTACTTTATATTGTGGATACCTGTATTCCCCCTCCTACGCTTTCAAGATATTGTTAGAACATGCAGTTTGTTTCAAGAGGAGCATGAATGAAGAAAGAAAAGCTTTTCTGCCCTAAGTGTGACACCTGTCTCAACAATTCCGTCTCGTAATTCGTGATTTTTTTATTACCTATATCATTCGTATATTTGGAGTAGAAATGTTTTTACAAAAAGATGCCAACATATCCCATACAGTGCCTGAAATCGTCAATTTGTGATTTGGCATTTTTGTGGGGGTCTTTAAAAAAGTGGTACAACATCGGAACGCTGGGATGGTGCTAGTATGGCGCAGTCGCGAGGACATAAGCAAAAAATTATATTTAATTAAAGTCATTACATAAAATTTGTTTCATATTATTTTTAAATAAAACTCTTAACTATATGTGTCACATAAACTAATTAAATATTTTAGATATTGCACACGGTGATATTCAGAATAATGTATGTATATACCAAACTGATAATGAAAATTAATAGAGCTACCAGCTATGACCATCATATCGTTGGTGACCAGAAAAAAGGCTCTAACTTAAATAAATATTACTTTGAGGGAGAAGGCAAAAGCGTAATAGAAGCTGCAACATTATAATATAATATCGTTTGCTTGTATAATTTTTGTATCGAGGTGTATTGGTATGAAATTTTTAGGAATAACTGAAAAACTCAATTTTGTAATATATACGAGTTAAGCTCTTTCTTCCTGTGACCGTTGATATGTAAATTTATTTAATCCCTGTCAAAAAATTACACATCTTAAATAAAAGACACCGAATCTGAAAACCTTTTTTTTAATTTAATTCTGTAAATCTCTAGATTACTGTACCTTTTTCACACAAATATTCTTCGAAAGGTAAACTTGAAAGGTAAATTTCACTTGAGACAGGCCAATTCGGTTCAGTAGCCATCAAATTTTAATACAAAAATCACAATTAAAATGTTGACAAGCATATAAAGTTCAATGAAATAAAAGCTTATGAATATACCTTGGGCCTGGCTATCACAAAAGCAATCTCACGGCAGGTCAATCATCAGACATGCCAATTTAGTGCTTTTCTCTCCAGATTAAGCGCATTTCAACAATCCACAAGTCGCGTTTTTTGTAAGTTAATGCGGTTTTTAAAAACACCCTAGTTTAGTGAAATTTTTTTAAATGTAAAATTATCAAAGCGGTGTAATATTTCAACCTAAATTATTATGACTTATTTAAAAATAATTTAAATATCAACTGACATGATGCAAGAATGCACAATTCTCCGATAATAAATGTTGTATGAAAGATGTAAGTGGAATCATAGTAATACGGAGGTGATTAAAAATTTTAGAGAATTACAAAAAAATTATAAAACTGCAAATATTTTCCTTAATATATTCATAGATTTTAATAGAATATTAAAAACTTTAAAGGGTTTAAAATCTCAATAGTCAATAGAAATTTCTACAGGGATACGATCTAAAGCTTTTTGTGGTAGAAAATTTCTGATTTAGATATAGAGGATGGTGTCACTTGCAACCAGAAATAAAATTTTTTTATATTCAAATATAAATAATATCTCTCATTTGAACAGCCTTTATTTATATTATTATATTTATATTTTATAAGTTTGCTAAAGCATTTTGGTGCTTTTTATCCGCTTTGTTAACTAGTAAAAGCATTAACAAAAAAATCACCTAAATCCGTGCTAAATTCATGAAGTTATCTTTAACGTTTTTTGAAGTATACTAGATTTAATTAAAGTCATATAAAATTAAAGCATTTTATAGGGCGCCTATTAATTTTAAGTAGTTGACATCCCTGCCCAGTACAAATTACTAAGATGTTAGCAAATGCTAACATGGATCCTTCTACAAAATGTTTTTTTTAATCATTTATATTCACCCATTTAACTAATATGTGTTCCAGAACTTTAAATCTTAAAGACTTGAAAAATTTAGAAAATTTCTTAGAAACCTAAGGATATGTCCCATAGAAAACTTTAATTATTCAACCTTCGCGTGTAAGGTCAACAAGTAAATTTTTAAAATTGAAAAAAACAAAAATACAAATAAATCGTGTGTGTATGTTTTTTGTGTACTAAATATCGATTCCAAGTATTTCATTGCAATGACGTGCTGATATCATATTTTGAACTTTTATATTTTCCTTCTTTCATTTCTTAGTTAATAATCACCAACTGACCTTAACCATGCTTACGGTTATTAACTTGCCAACGTTGAATAAATAAATTTAATAAAGACACATTTACATAGAGAGTTTGTTTAGAAGAGAAAACTTTAAAGAAAATAAAGAGACAATTTAAAGTAAATTCGCTAAAAAGAGAAAATTATTCATTGTTTCTTCCATATCATATCACAAAGGGATCATTATGATGGACCGAAGGGAACAACAGCTGCCTCATCTACACACATATTCCAAATGAAAACCGTGGTACAACCAACAAGGTAGACTCGTCGTTTAAACAAATAAAAAAGTTCAAAAAAACAGTTAAGAAGTTTTTGTAAAAATCGGCAAATTGTCATCGAATATTAGTGCTTTTATTTCGCACATATCAGGGATGGAAATTCAAATTTATGTTTAGTTTAAAAAGGTTTGTATAAGAAAAACTAAAATTGCTAAAAAAAAAAAAACAATTTAAAAAATTGAAATAATTGTCAGCTATAAAATTATTAAATTAAAATTATTTAATGTTTGTGTAAAGACTCTATGTTGGTTTCATACAAAATATTAAAGGTTTATTGAGGGATACTTTGAAAAATTTCTGTGCAACAACTGTCAAATAATTTTTTTTAAAAACCAAAAATATTTTTTATGAATACGGCAATCTGAGCATTACGTTAATTAAACATCATTCTGTATTATTTTAACTGAGATCGTATTAACATCTCTATCGCTAGATGCTTTGTGTTTTTGATTAGAATTTTCTTTTGCTTCTATACAAAGTCTCACATGAAATTTTATATTTCACTCCTTTTTAGTTTTTACAAAATAATCTAATTTTTAAAGATTTTTTTTTACAAAATTTTGTTGTATCTTACAGAGAACAAATTTTTTAATACAAAAAATACTGATAGAATACTTAAAAAAAAAATTCCACGAACCAACATTTGTTTATATTGTTCTGTTTTTGCTGTAAGTATCACAACACTTTTTCGATAAATTCTTATACAGATTTAAATCTCTAGCAAGAGAGTGTCGTAAGCAACATCATTTGTAAATTATAACCCCGTACATGTCAGAGTACCACAAAATCAAACCTGGTTATGAGCAACTATGACAGCAGTTAAATTTGTACATAAAATAAATAAATATTATTTTATGCAAGTTGAGTTCTGTATTTCAAATATATTTTTTTCTTTTTCATAACTAATTCATACAAATTTTCAGTTACACTTGTACCTTTGCTCACATTCGTTCGTCTTTATGGACACAAAATTCCTTGACAATTATAATTTCTATTGTAGACCACTTTTGTTGTTGTTTTATTGTTGAAAAAAAAAAATAAAATAAAATAAACAAAAGCTTTATATTGGTTGACTGACTGCTTGTGTACTCCACCCGCTGGGCAATGTGGGATTTACATTTGATTTAACATCAAATACTTTTCTAACGAATATTATTTTATGTGAAACCAAATACAAGTGGAAAAGTGAGTTGTTGTGGTGTTGAGCAGAGATTATTTATGAAATTACAAGCAATTGTTGTTACAGCAACAACCTGCAGTAAAATTTGAAGAAAAAAAAAATACAGCAAAATAAAGCTAAAGTACCATAGCCAAAGGATAAGGTGTCAATATAAAATGATTTATGCATAAGAGGGTGAATGGTTTACATTAATAGTACTCGTTGTTACCAAATGATTTATTTCCAAAAAAAATTTTTTAGAAATACGGCTTTTGTTTAAATTTCGCTCTTTAACAAAAGTTTAATGTTACAAAAGTTAACAAATCCTAGTATAAAAATAAATTATTATACTGGTTACAAATACGGTCAAAATATTCCAGAAAACAAAATGTACCAAACTACCAATTTTGTTTTATTCGAATACGAAGAGAAAAAATTAACTTAATTGCTTAATTTTTTGCGGTCGACTTATTCATCTTTAATCCATTTATAAATAAAATTATCAAAAAATTTTTGCAAAAAACCATTTGTATCAACAATGTTGATTTAATATAGTTTTCATTATTTGTATTGTTACTCACATATATACACACACAACTTTTGGCGCCTATAACTCCTTAAGTAAATTTAAAAAAAAAATTAAGATTGTGAACATCTACAAGAAAATTTCTATCAACTAAATATAAATGATTATGAAAATCATTTATAAACTATGAGTATTAACTGCATAGCAAACAATCGACTCGCCAATTAATTAAGGTAATCGATAGGTTATTATTCGAACGGTTTTATCCGGTTTTTCAGTTTTGTTGAAGCCAAATATTTTTAAATACCCATTTTTTGAATATAGACTTTGTATTTTCTCATTTTACAACGAAATAGCAAAATAAAAAAAACTATCTTATATGAACATGAAAGAATAAGAGCAAAATTATTTCTACTATCTTACACATGCGTGTAGGCAGTAAAATATAAATCAAGTAAGAGTGCTTTTTTCGACCGTGGCGAATCTTATATACCCTTCACAACGTGTAGTCATGCAATAGCAATAGTTTGTATCACAATTCATCTTATATAAAATACGTACATACATATAAAAAATATACATATATAAAAACATCACATTGCAAAAATATAAATTTACAATGTTAAAAATAAATAAATAAAAAAAGAATAAAAAAAGAATAAAAAAAGAATTAAAAAAAAATAAAAAAGATATAAAAAAGTTAAAAAAAAAAATAATAAATAGAAAATAAAAACAAAAAATTTGCTTGGCTCAGGTGGGATTTGATGCCACATTTACCAGTATACCACGTTTGTTTGTATGTATGTTGTTTTTACATGTTGTTGTTGTGAAAAATAACGAGGTGGTCGTGGTTTTTTGCTCATATCTCAGTTGTTTATGTATTGATGTCTCTGATTTTCAATAACTATCTACTTCCGAATATTTCTGATATTTAAGCACCTCTTCGGGTCCAGGCGATGTCGAGGGGCTTAAAAAAATTATTTCAACATGCACACGGACATTCGGTCAGACGGACAGACGGACAGACAGACTGACAGACCTTTAGCGGCTGCCCTATTCATAAGGTTTCCTTAAATATATACTTTATGGGGTCGAAATTAAAATTTCAGAAATTTCAAATGGAATGACAAACCTAAATATACCCTTTTTCACTGTATGAAGGGTTTAAAAACAGGTACATCACACATACATGACTGAGCACTAAAGGCTATAATACACGGCATGTTTTTAAATCTGACTTTAAAATTTGCGAGACATGTGTAAATCATTATGTCTGTCAAAATTGTTCTTTTACGCTGACTGCTTTGCAGCAGCAGAGATTTCTGCCAACGGCTGATGTCACATGTTTTGACAGAAGAAAATAGAGCGCGCTCTAACTAAAATTTTATCAGAAGTACAGAAGTAAAGTTTAAGAGGTAACACACGATATGTTTGTATTAGCAGTGGAGAACTTGACAAGTCAGATGTTAAAACATGACTTGTATTTGCTCCTTAAATGAGCATTTCGGTACTCTGCTTTACACATAGAGCAAAAGCAATTTGTTTTAACCCGCTATACTTTATTTTTATTTCTTTTGCTGTATTTTGTTATTTAAACCAATTAAAGTAGGATCTAGATTATGCACATCTACAAGAAAATTACTCTTAAATTTTATATTGTTGATTAAAGTCGGTTGCATAATGAGTATAATATGTATTAGATAAAGTAGTACTCTAACCCGAAAATTGCTGTAGCTCTTCATAGCTGCTGTAAAAAGTTTCTCATTCATAAATATGTTACTCGTTCGTTTCATACTTATATAAAGCCTTTAAAGATTAACTGAAATGAATAATAATGAAATTTTAAACATATTATACAAATTTAATTTGATTGCTTCAACCCTACCGTATTTGCCAGAATAATTAAAGAATATTTTATGACTTGAAATCTATAAACTATAAAGTAATGTCACCTTTTATCTTTAACGCAGTAAGGGTTGGATATGGCCTACTTGTGTTGTGGTTTTAAAAATACTAATAAAATCTTACCAACAAAATAAAATTATGCCCGAACTAAGAGCCACTAGGACGAATGTGCCAATGTTCCACACATAGTATGTGCTTGTACTTTCTAATTTTTTTATTAAAAAAACTTATCTTTTCTTAATTACGGCAGAATTCATATTATTAAAAACTAAATAAAAAATATTAATTAGAAATAAAACAAAATCATCTTAAAAACACTTAGGAAAAAGATTGGTTGGAAAACGGTTAAAACAATAAAAATAGTATTGCAAATATTAAAAGTTTTTAAAAAGAACAGATATAATATAGTCATAAACGAAAAAGCACAACAGTATTAGAAATTTATTGCTCAGGACAACTAAATTAGTTCTCCAAACCAATTAGCCTTATTAAAAAGATTTGTATTCAATTCACTTTTATCACGACCGAATTTAATTATATGTATAAGGGTTCACAACTAAATATTAATCCATGTAATAAAAAATCCTTTATGCCAGTGTTTTATTTCAAACAAAAATGCAATTTTAGTTATAGCAAATAATTATTGGTTACTTCTATTATTACAATTCGATTACAGTAAACAAATACTTAATGTAAAGCTGTATTTGGTGTTTACAAACGAAAAACTGTTACATGTAATAATTATTTGTTGTAGAAATTAAATAAAAACACTATCTCTCAAACACAACTGATTTTTCTGTCAATGGTGAAAAATATAAACAAATCAAAACATGAAATTAATAAATATAAAAAAATATTTAAATTATTAGTGTGTGGTACGATAATAAATCTGCAAGTGACTATTTAAAAAGGATAAGACAGCGATTGTTGATTAAAAGATTGTTTTATGCATTTTATAATGCTAAATGAATTTTCAAATGCGGAAACTTTCAAATTGGTGCTGTACTGCAAAATGGTTTAAATCCACTCAAAATCACGACTACGAAAAATATCAAGATATTTGCTTTTGTCAAGTCTATTTTTGTGTTAAAATGTATGCATACATACATACTTATGTACTATGTATGTATATAAATGGAGATATTTGTTTTATATATCTACCTACATATATATGTATACTTATAGTATGTATATTATTAAAAAATATAAAAAAAAATCATTTGAAAAAATTGTGTTCCTTTTTTTATTTTCCTGGGGAAAATGAAGAATTCTTAATGATGATTAATTATTCTGTTGGTAACACCAATTCAAAATTTTGTTTCAGTTGCATCAAGCATATATTTGGAATCAGGTAAAGTTTGTTTTTTAAATATCAACTAAGAAAATCTGCTAACACAACCATTGGTTTACTAAAAGTATAAAGTGCAACCAAATCTACCATGCTAAGAGACGCAATTTTCAGTTGTTATAAACGAATTGAGAGATAGTACGTGGAACCGAACAAATTCGATTGGCAACAAATTCGGTTGCCACAATGAATCTGATTTCTGTGTGAATATTTAAATAAAATGTTGTTGTGCTATTACGAAAATTTTCTTAAAAAGCTTACTTGGTAATATTTCCCCTTTTTTTTCTGGATATTCTGGCACACACAAACAAAGAACAATAGACATACAATTATAGGAGAGCTTTTTCCACAAATCTCTTATGGAATGTGTGGAATGTATTTGTTAGCTCACACAGTGAAGTTGTAATACAATGTGTTGCTTACAATAACAACAGGTTGTTAATACTAGATACACATCTGTAATATGTATATTGATAACAGAAATTATTAAAAATAAACAATTTTTTTGTGAAAATTGAATTCAATTTTTTTTATTGATTATTGATAACTTCTTTGAAGTTAGGCAAAAAGGTCACAAGTCAAAAATTGCAGTTCTTGTTCAATACCAAATAAAACAAAATTTTTATTTAAAAATATTGCGTAAAATATAAATGATAACGATTGAAAGCAATTGTGCTAAACTTAAGCCTGTAGTACACGAAATATAACAAGTAAGAGCGCTATATTCGGCCGTGCCGAATCTTATATACCCTTCACAACGTGAATTCATGCAATAACAGTGGTTTGTGTCACCATTCATCCCATATGAAATACGTACATACATATAAAAACATACATATATAAAAACGTCCCATTGTAAAATTATAAATTCACGTATGAATGTTAAAAAAAACAAAAAAAAAAAAAAAATTTAAAAAAAAAATTTAAAAAAAAAAAAAAATTAAAAAAAAAAAAAAATTTTTTTAAAAAAAATTTTTAAAAAAATTATTATGTATATAATATATACAAAACAAAAAAAAATAAAAAAAAAATTAAAAAAAAAAAATTTAAAAAAAAAATAATAATAAAAATATAAATAATATATTAAATAAAAAATAAAAAAAAAAAATAAAAAAAAAATTTAAAAAAAAATTAAAAAAAAAATTAAAAAAAAAATTTTTTGGCTCAGCTGGGATTCGATGCCACGTTTTCTCTAACCAGTATACACGTTTGTATGTATGTATGTTGTTGTTGTAATGTTGCTTTTGTGAAAAAAAAATCGAGGTGGTCGTGGGTTTTTGCTCATATCTCAGTTGTTTATGTACCGATGTTTCTGATTTTCAATAGCGATCTACTCCCGAATATTTCTGATATTTTAATACCTCACCCGAGTCCAAGCGATGTCGGGGGGCTTCAAAAAGTTGATTTCAACATACACACGGACAGACGGTCAGACGGACAGACGGTCAGACGGACAGACGGACAGCGCTTAATCGACTCCCCTATTCATAAGCTTTCAGAAAATATATACTTTATTGGGTCGGAAATCAAAATTGTAGAAATTTCACACGGAATGACAAACCTATATATACCCTTTTTCACTGTGTGAAGGGTATAAAAAGCTACATACGCATGTGGCTGTAACGTAATTTTACGTCATCCAAAATCATAAATTTTTCCACTTCGGCCACATGTGTTTCATTTGCATTTTTTTTACTAAAACGCATTTCGTGTTAGTCACCATTTATACAGGGAAACATTTGGAAGGGAAACATTTTGTTTGGTAGAGAGGAACGGGTGGGGAATAGGATATGACAAATAATTAAAAAAGACAACACTGCAATTAGACAAATGTCAAAAAAAACAAATATAAACTGGAATGTTTCCGACAACAATGTTATCCTGTATGATCGCGAAGGAAAATACAAAAGAGAATTCCAGATGTTTGCCTGTGTAAACGGGGACTTATAGCAAAATCCTACCGCATGCAGCCACTAAGTCTATTTTAAAAAAAGTAAACAAAGTGCTGAACATTTTAGTGATGTTAAACCCACATGTGCATGTGGCTTTTTACATTTCTTGTACTATAGGCTTTAATTTTTTGACATTAAGAGCCAGACAAAGTTTACTAAAATTATAACTGCAATTTTTCATCTAAATCCTTCAACATTGAAGCATTTTCTTTAGCAATTAGTAAATTTATATCAAACCTTTAACAAAGAACGATCAACAGTTTTTCTTTAAAAAGAAACAAATTTCTTTTATGTTTTTTTTTTATCAATAAAATTAAAGTAGATTGAAATTATCGTTAAATTAATGCAGGGATTTATTTAAATGAAATTTCTGTTTCTTTTCTGTATTTGCAATTTTTTCATCTATTTATTGAACAAAAAATAAGAAAATGTTAAAGAAAATATTTTCTTTATGGCAAACTCACTCTCATTTTCATTTTGATTTGACTTGATTCGAGGTCAGCAGCAGTAGCAGCAACAAGAACAACAAATAAATCCAAATCCAAAGACAGAAGATAAACAATCAATGTTTAATGGAAATTAAATGGAAAAAGAAGAAGAAGAAGAAGAAGAAGAAGAAGAAGAGACAAAATGTATAAAAAAACATACAAAAGTAGTTCATATAAAAATGTTGTTAAAGCTGTTGCTGACATTTACCATAAAGACCATATTCATAGTCAGTCCATTCAATTCTGCATTGATCCCAATTTTATATTCCTTCTGCGTTTTTCTTTGTCATTATGCTTATATTTCATTTGAAAACCAATAGATTTCTTGCTACAGTTGGGTGGTCTCTTTTATGATTTGTGGCTTGAACGTGTAATGGAATAGTAGTTCAATCACAATATTAATAAAATCTATGGGTATAGACATGAAAAGTGGATTAATAACGAAAGTAAAAAAGGACGTAAAGTGAAACTGTCTTTGTTGATGACAGAATTCAGCTCAAAACTGAAGAAACCCAAAATCATAAAACTAAATAAATTGATGATGCAGGGATAGAAAAGCAATAAAATAGTTAAAAGAAATAAAAACTTAAACAAGATGAAGATGGAATGTCAATTTGATCAACTTTTTTACATTATGAAATCAATAGGGTAGATTTTCATTTTTAATAATCATTCAAGGGTTAAACTCTACGGTTACACTTATGCCAAATCTAGTAAGTAACAGATTTTAAACAAATCCGGTTTATTGCTAATAGATTTCCCATACAAAATGAAATCCACTGCGTAATGCAACTGTGGTTTTTACCACAATGCACTAAAAAATACGCTGCTTAAAGAAAAATTCAGCCACAATTTATAAAGTGGTTGCAATTGCACAAGTACTTTATTGTTTACATTTTTCTTATATGAAGTTTGAGTTTTTGAGAAGTAGAGGGAGCCTCTTATACCACCTTTTAAATAAATATACTGTTTTGTAAACGTAGTTACAAAAAAATTATTAAAAACACTAGTGTAAAAGGTTAAGTTTTTCATCAAGATTTTAATTCAAATTTACTAGATTCTGAGAAGGTGCAAATGTATATTATATATATTAATAAATATTAGACATTAATTCGTTTTTGTACAAACATTTTTTCTAGGCTCTGTAAATATTAAAACTTTATTTAATTTTAACTAAAAGCTTAAGGTTAAGAAGGTATGACACGTATTTAGCTCGCACATCAGTAAAGCCCTGGTTCAGACAATTTGAAAAATTTTCTGTGCAAATTCTTAATGATGTGGCAACTCAATGTTACCTTGTCTGAACAAAAATTTAATTGAATATAATTCAAGCTGAGATTTTTCCAAACAAAAAAGTTTATTTCTAACAAAGAAAGAGACTCAAAACTTTGTTAGAAACAAATCGTATGTAATAATTTTTTATTGTAGTTGGAAATACGGTTCTTGTAAAATTCAAATTTTAGAAAATTAATAAATTGAATTCCATAAAACCTTCAATCCAATATATGTTGTCCGAAATAATAGGTGAATTCACATTTTACAATAAATGACATAAGGTTCACTCTAATCTTACCTTTTAACGACAAACGTAGAGGCAGTTACACCTTTTACACTAAAAATTTATGTCAGCATGTTTAATATAGAAACAGAAATAAAATGTTTATTTAAAACAGCGACCAGTATTATACTTAATATTTATGAACATAAGCTTGCCCTAAATCTGTATTAACATTAGGCAAATACTCTCCCAAATACGCGTCACCAGTATTTTTCTTAAATAATTATTTAATTTTATGCGATTCTCCTTACGCTAAATTTAGTCAAAATAAAGTGCATTAAATACACCCCTGATAATTAATTATATTCCACTGAATTTTTTTTTGAAGCTCTGATTTTTAATCCCTTAAGCTAAAAACACGTTTTTAGTATTTCAGAAATGTGTCCGGCAACACCTTAAGAGCCAAGCGTAAACACAGAAATATAATTTTTGTTATTCTTCAGCAAACAAAATTAGAAGTAGTGCAATCTGAATAACATTTTCAAGACATTTAAATCAACTGTGTAAAAGCATTTATTCGAAATGACTCCCTAAATGCGAAATAATTTGTCAGAAATGTTGTGCTTAAAAATGAATGCAATATCATGCAAAATATCCTTAACAATTCATGTAAGCTAATAAAAGAAACTCATGAAGCATCGAATGCTGTTCTTTATTATTTACTAATTTTAATTTCGAGGTTTTAAAACCATAGAGCCAGAGTGTCCCACACAGGTTCAGTATCCGTAAGTCGACCTATACCTTCATATAGGAAGCCGGAGCTGAACTCAAAACATATTCTTTTTAAAAGTTTTGCAAAGGTTAATTGAGACTCCGGGTAACTGTACCTTGGTATTGTTCAACGACGCCACGCAGTTTACTAATCCGAGAGTGAGACGCAAAACTCTCGAAGTCAAATGAAAAGGTTCGGCCTGAGTGTCTTTATTCGACAACTATAACGACAATGACGCGCGAGCTCTTGACCCGACCAGCGCCTAAATGCGACCGTCGAATGCTTTTCACCAAATTCACATATGTTCTATGCACTTATTAGAATGGAGTGCAGTTCATCACCAATGACACGCTAATTTTAAAATCATTAGTGTTTTCACTTAAATTTAATCACATCGTCACCAGTTGAACGCCTGCAAACTCATTTTTTTTGTCATAGAATATTTTGATGGGTCAGAGCAAGGCGAATCAATCAGGTGACTGCATAACTACAACAAATACAATAGAAAAAACAACATGCATTTTGTTAGTGTTTTTGAGTACGTACAATGTCATAATCAAGGCAAATTGAAATACGCTTTTGTCTTTTTTGACAACAAAGAACAATTCGCCTTATTAATCAGAAAATTAATTTTGTATTTTTTATAATTCAATTTCTGGATTTTGTTTGAAATTGTTGGATGAAATTCAAACTCATAACTGTAAGTTACAAAGAAAAGAAAATTTATCTATAAAACAAATAAAAATTTAAATTTCACGATATTTCTCAAATGATGTGTAAAACACAAGATAAAAAACAACTAACTGTTTGGAAACTAAATTTCTGGCAGTTTCTAAAACAATGGAAAAAGATATAGATGATAAAATTTAAAGTTAATTACTGGATGATAAACAACTAAAGATTGTAAAATTGTGAAATTTTTAAAAAGTACGTAACAATAGTCAAACAAGGTCGTTGCAAGAAAATATTATTTTACGTAAAATTCTTAATAAATGTAACGGGAATAAGATGATAAAAAAGAAGCTAAAATAAGTTCTATCACTAGCGGAAATCACCCTTCGTTGCAAACAGATCATGCAAATGTTGCAGATTTTGCAAATCTAGTATATATTCTGTTGCAGACGTTGGTTTTGTAAGTTTCCAACTTTTTTAGTATTGGAAATAAGTGCTTGTGTGGGAAACGTAACTTTAGTGTTTATTGTTTTTGTGGTCTTAAAAACTTAAGAGTAAATACTAGACCTGCAAGATCTACAACATTTGCATGATCTGTTTGCATCGAAGAGTGATTTCCGCTGCTAATGAAGATATTACCATCGATATTTTGCAAACAATCAACAACAATTCTTGAAAGAATGTACACCTCAGAAAACGCTTCTTAATGCTCGACATCATCTTCTTTGTCACCATATTCTGATAAATTCTATGATAAATGAAGAGTTTTACTCAGGCTCATCTTTTTGCCAAAGAGCCCATATTCTGCTTCTCTAATTTTGTATATGTATTTATATAATGTACATACATATTTAAATTTAAATAAAAATGTAAATATTTTTATACAATTAATGTCTTTTTATTAAATTTAATTAAAAAACAATTCAACAGCTTTAAAGAGATAATCATGGCTAAAAATTGCTGATTTTAAATAGCAACGAATGCATTTCTAAAGATTGAAACCACTCCTGTTTGATGCTATTCTATTTAAGCCGTCATAAGCACCAGATTGTTTAGTAACAAACGGTCTCCCTTCAGGCCCCATTGCAGTATACTTAATAATTTTTTCTTCCGTTTTTGGGCATCTCTAATACCAGTACATTACAAAATTAGTTGTTCATTACGGCCCAATGTAGTAGAAGCAACCGACTCCCATGGTACGCTTATTTCGAGATCTAGTCTGTTGCTCTCGTTTATTAAACGTTTTTCCATACAAGGAATAAAATCATAATTTTTATTTTAAGTCTCTTTTTGAACAAATTAAGTTTTTTGATGTTTTATACTTCGATGTTGGGTTTGATGAGCCCCCTAGTCATTATCCATTGATAAGATTTTTCGCGACATGGTACCAAAATAAATTTAAATATTTTTTTATTTGCAAAAAATTTGTTTTTTACAATTTTATTTTTAAACTAAAACAAATATATAAAAACACAAACAAAGGCGAATTTATTTGACAAGTAAAATACTCAGCAAAATAAAAAAAAATAAAAGAAAATGAATCAGCTGTTTTTATACGGTCGGTCACCTTTTCAATCCACCTTGGGTCAGAGTGAAAATTAGTTTTTTGAAAATAATAAACACGAGCAATTTATACACAATTTCTTTACTTAGTCAAATTTTTGCTAAAATATTCCTAAATAACATAGTATGTGAAAGAAAATAAATTCAATTAATTTTTTATTATTGTATAGATGGGTCAAAATACGCACTGCACAACTGTATAACATATGCTCAATTCACAACCTATCGTAGGAGTCGTATGTTGTAAGAATTCCACTTCGACACATTCAAGAAACCCGGCGATAGTAATTACTATTCAAACCATGATATATTTATAACATAGTGTTTTATAAAATCTAACCAAAAAAATTATTTAAAATATTTGTAAAACCACTACAAAGTACAACTTCTATAGTATAATGCGAATTGGGCAATTTAGAAGTTGTTGAACGTTGTCAAAATTTAACAATTTTTAGAAATTTCTAAGTGTCTGAACATCTCACTTCATTTTGTTCAGAACGTGTTGGAAAACAAAACAATAATAGATAGACGTCGCAGGACTCTGAAATCTAATGCGACATTTGAACGCTACATTGTCTGAGTTAACAAAAAATACCATTTCGATTCATCAAAAAAGATTGCTATTGAGATTGGAAATTCTCTTATTACTTCAACAGTACGGCCGTGCTTGCAGAAAACTAATCTTCTACAATAACAATTTCTTTGCTGAGAAAAAAAATTAGTGATCAGAGTAGAAATTGCAAAACGGTTCACAAATTGATTATTACTAAAAATAAAAAATTGAAGAAACATTTTATGGAGCAATGAAACTAAGATTGGATATAAGGGTTTAACTTTTAGAATACAGTTGATGATCAGAAAATGTGTTTATTCGAATTCGGCTGTCAACACAAAATAGAAACTTGTTTAAACCACATCTGTGTGAGTATCATATGAAAGCGCAAAAACCAAAGATGGCGTCGGCAATAGAAAAACAAAATGGCCCATAATATTAAATCTGAAATCTAGAATAAGCTACGATGCGGTCTCAATATCTACATATGTACATGGTGCTGAAGGGTATTATCATATTCAGCATGGCCAATAAAGCACTCTTGCTGTTCTATTTTTTTTTTTTTTTATTTAAGTTTTTTTAAAACCCTAAACAAAAAAAATATCTAAAATTATTTTATTTCGCAAATCTGATATTTATAGCAACCACCTACTCCGTAGAATACTTTCCTACTATTAAAACTGTGGTTGAATATAAATATTATGACAAAAACAGTCAACATAAATAAACATTGCAAATGAAAACATAGACGCAAATAAAATTGAATAAATGTAGGTGCAGGATTTTATTTATCACAAACAGGATTTACCATGCAGAGACACAAATAGAATTGCAAAATCACCTACACAACTTTGCGTAAATAAAAACTAAAATGAAATGTTATAAAAACATAATCGTTGATTAAAAAATGAAAATTTAACCTCTCTTGAATAAACACATACAGCATGATAAAAAAATACTAAAAAACAACAAGAATTTTCCGTGATTTTAAACTCAAAACTCAAAATAAAAAAATTAATGTATTCGAATTATATTTCAAAAATTTTTATATAAAAAAGTTGAAATAAAATACATTTAAAGCTTATTTTAAATTTTATAAATGTGGGGGAAAATGTTAATAGTCAGTTGTTACGTGCTTATGATAAGAAGTCTTGATTTAACAAGGTTTATGTGGAAAACTAGTACAAAGCTGTAAACTATAAAAAAGTCAATTAATACATGAATAATGCACAAAAAATATAAATGAAATAAAATTTTTTTTTAAGTGAAAGTAAAAAGTTGTTCTTGTAAATGCAATTTTCCTCATCCAGCAGCACTAAGGTGTAAAAATTTCATGTCAGCAATTTACCGCATAAAAGGTGAGTTGCATGATTTCAATATATTTTGTATTGCAGCAATCCTATAGATAAACATAGTAAAAACTGGAATTTAGGTAATTTTATTTATTAGTTATTATACGGTTTCAAAAGCAAGTTCTTATTTTCATATGAAAATGTTGAATTTTCGGATTTAGTCAAATGTGTTTAACTTTCTATAGCTTAAATTTCAACAATTGTTACATATATATATATATATATAGTTTTAGCTAGAGCCACGATTAAGAAACTTCAGGATATTTCTAAGGCTGTGAACAACTCAGAAAGTGGCGTTAAAAAATAGTAAGATTGGTTAAAAAACTGTCTGACCTAGAAAATGAAAATTAGCACAATCAAGTGAATTAAATAGAATATTGGAATTTGAAGCTCATCGCCATTAATGGAAAATTGCAAAACGTTTATAAAAGACTAATCGTAAATGTGTTAAGAGACCTGTAAAATTGATTACAGAAATGTTGAAACGCCATCACTAGCACATCACTAAATATATTCAAGTTTCAATTTAAAGCAAATGCCCAAAGGCTGTAGAATAAGGATTGGTGTAAAAAGTTTTACAAATTAGCTGCAGAGCCTTTTTTTAAACGAGCAAGATCAGTGCAATTTACCTCAAAAATAAAATTATCGAAATAATGTAATATTAAACTAGAAAAGTTTACCTCAAATATCTTCATAGATTTCAATACAATGTTAAACATTATAAGAGTGTCCAGAATGGAAGTATCTATGGTCAACGGAAGACGCTACAGAAAAATTTTTCAAAGCATTTTGTGTCAGAAAATTCATATGTAGAGAATATAAGGTTTTATTATGATGGTGCTACTGACCACAAATCAAAAAAGGCGATGGATGTATTGAAAGTATAAAATTTTTATTATTTATTAAAGAGGATAAGTGAATTGGCCACCAAGATTGATACCTTTGAGCTATTTTTGTGGGTTTTTTTAAAACGAAAATGGACAGCAATATTTCCACAATAGTTTTAGAGCTTAAAAAGAACATTATCGATCATATATCGACCACTAGGTGAGCCTACCGGGCCACTAGATCAACGTATTTTTTTAACCGGATCCTATGTGAAATAAACTAAAATAAAATCATTTTTAATATATCGAAAATAAACTCTTTTTTATTAAAGACCAACACAATAAAACAAATTTTTTTTAATTTACATATTAGTCCGAACATTTTATTAAAAATAATTAAGTAATAGTTTTTATAACAAATGCTGAAAAATCTTATTAAAAGAAATATTTTCCTTTACAACTTGCAACCATCTCTTGTTATTGAGAGAGAAATCAAAAGTGTTTTCTAATAAAGAAGCTTAAATTCAACTATCGTATTGTTATTAAATTATATTCTTTGATATTTTTAATTTTCTCTTCTCTATATACATGATGAAGAATTTAAAATTTAAAATTTCAAAAGGCTTTAAAAAAAGGACTGAATATTTATTTAAGAATAAAAGAAAATATCATTTATATGACTTCTAAGACTGTCTCGGCAGTCCCCATCCGATCAGCCCAATTCCTTAGTACATTTTCGATTGTTTCAGCTTGAATCTCTTCAATTGCAACTTCGGTTTCATGTTGCAACTTCTCAATTGTCTCTAGATGATTTGGGTATTATTTATCCTTAATGGCTCTGCACAAAAAATAATCGACATGACTTAAGCCACAACTCCGAGGTGACCAATTGATATCACTGATTCGGTTGATTATTCAAATTTCTAAAACAGTGTGAAAAAGAATAATTTGTAACTTAACTGTATAACATGAGGTCTCGTTTTATTGAAATCATGTCCATGTCGTTCTCTTTGATTTTTAGAATCAGAAATTCATTGATCATTATACGATATCTCTCGTCGTTAACGGTAATGGTCACCACCAGTTGATACCAAACAGTGACTCGTTGTGGATGCATTGGTTTCGCTGAACCCCATATGTGGCAATATTGCCAATTGACAAAGCCACCGAGATGCAAATTATCTTCATCTGAAAACACGAATTTTCTGTAAAATTCTTCTTCTCCTGCTAAACAAACTTTAGTCCGTTGGGAGAATTAAAATCGTACCGTCATGACGTTTCAATTGTTGGACCAATTAAACTTTTAAAGCCTTTCACTCTGAGGTCTTTATATAAAATTCTTCTCAAAGAAATGCGAAATGTTCAGTTTCTTAGAACGATGACGAATTGCTGTTGATGGAGTATTTAATCGGTAGTTCTAATTTAAAACTTTAACTGGCTCACCGTTTGCAACTTTTCTTAGACGTACATAAAATATTCTTAGTCTGTATCGTTAGAACCGTGTTTATCATAATAGACATAAGCTATTAGAAAAATAAAAACGTTACATCTCGAAATTAGGAGAAGAGGAATTAAACTAAAATATGTATCTATGCAATCACTATAATAAAAGCTGCAAATAAGAAAAAGCATTATATTCCGTTGTGCCGAATCGTATATACCCTTCACACAGGTCTTATAATCACACATAAATTCCATATTCATAAATATGAAACAGAAATTATTTTTTGTTTATCATACTCGGTTGCTGGTTTGTTTAAATGCTCAAATATAAGCTTAAAAAACTACTGGTTTTTTGCTAATATCTAAATAATTTATATAGCAGTTTTAATAATTAAAAAAATTCTAAGACCACAAGTGACTAATATATGGGGCAACCGTGATCAAAACTTTTATAGGAACTTTATAATTTAAAATTCTAAAGGATATTTTTATTTTTTTGTTTGATTTTTTTTTCACTGCTATCTTTGTCGGCAAATGACGCATGGATCCAAGATTTTCTGCAAATATTACGAAAAGTACATTTTTTATATCTGTGGCTTGGAGCTAAAAGACCAATATCACTTTTTGCTCTTTTAAGTTAATCATTGCATTAGATTTGTTTTCTTGCTCTTTTTCATTATGGTAAAACAGCTAAAGTCATACTTAACCCAGAACAGCTTCATAAATAAAATGCTAGCCAATGTCACTATGAAAGCATCTATAAAAGTTAAAGTTTAATTCTGATTTTCTTAAAAGTAAAAATTTTGACATTGGCCCTTTTGGCTCCAAGCCACAGATATACACGTACCAAATAATTCTAGAAGTTTCAATGGAACTACAAAATTTTTATATCTGTGTATAAATGAATAGTGGCAATTGTGTTTGTTTATATATCGGCACGTAATGCACTCACATCTGATTTTCAATAGCAAAATTCTCGAAAGCATATTTGATCAATTAATGATATACAGTAGACTTTAACATACGCAGTGGCTTCGAAAAAGTGATTTCAACATACACACAGACAAATGGACTTAGCTAAATCAAATCTCCTTTGTACACGGTGGGCCTAAAAGTCATTGGATTTTGTATGGCTCTCAATTCTTTTCTAAATGAAAAACTTCGATTCTGATGATATCGGCCAAATGGCCTCGTCACAAATCATTGCTATACAGGCACGTTTAATGTCATTTTTCATCACTTTGGCGAGAACTTCGGGTGACAGATTCTCGCACTTTTGTCGAATGTTTTCCTTGACAGCTTCTGGAGTCTTGGGCTTGTTCACGTAAACACGGGACTTCAAAAAAGCCCACAAAAAAGACTGGACCGGTTAAATCTGGCGATCTTGCGGCCAATGTAAATCGCCAAAACAAGAGACGAGGCGACCTGGGAACGCCACCTTTAGAATATCGGTTGTAGCTCGTGCAGTGTGTGCCATTGCTCCATCGTGTTGGAACCACATGTCCTCCAGTCCTAACCTCGGCTAACATGGCTCTACAGCGCTCATCGAAAAAATGGCCCGATGACTCCTCTAGCGTGAACAGCGCACCATGCAGTCTTCTTGAGCGGGTGTAATAACTACTCTTACATTACTTGTGGATTTTCGGTGCCCCAGTAGCGATAGTTTTAATTGTTCACATACCCGCTGAAATGGAAATGAACCTCATTGCTCATACATGATTATTCCGCGTTCTTGGCTTGTTCACTTGTATTCTAAATCTGTCTAGTTCACAAGAATAAGAGCATCTTCCAATAGGGTAATTTCTCTAAGCCCACCTTGTATAAGAATTCAGAAGGTATCTACTTTAAAGGGTCTCAAACGAATATTGTAGAAATTACAAACGCAATGACAAACTTAAATATACCCTTTTAAACTCCCGTGTAGAGGGCATATAAACTTCGTTTTCCTAACGACTATATAAACCATTATTACTTATTTTATGTTTAATTATAAAAATATTTATATTAATTTTAAATTTGATTTTAAATCTTTTTACATGCCATAAGCGCAATGATACAAATTATGTTTGCAACACAAAATACTAACAAAGCATTCCTCGACCTAAAAACCTAACAATCCAATTTTATTTGAAATTAATAATCTATGGCTTGTCATAGCAAGTTATTAATTTGTTACAAAAAACAAAACAATATTTATGAGAAAAGACTATTTCCTTTTTTGCTAAGTTATTTTACTTCGATAAAGAAAAAAAATCTTGATTTGAAAAGTTCATTAAAATTCTATAAGAGAAGTGGTTGCAGAGGTTTGAGTTTAGTTAGAAAAGTTTTTTCTTTCTGCTACTGGGTGTGCGTTTGTCTGCTTCGAACTTAGTGGTTGTTGTAAATTACGTGCCAAACAAAGTTTATAAATAGTCTTTTTGTTGCCTTATTTAAGAAATATCAATATTCAATTGAATCTAAATTAGTTTAGGGTTCTGGGATTTTCATGATTTTAGTTTGTAAATTATTTAAGAGTTACTTAGGTGAATTGAAAAAAGTAATCTATTAATTATAAGACCTGTATTTAGTGTAAATATATGTATGTACATGTGTATGAAGTACAAAAAATTACAATGTTATTCCAGAAGGTGATTAATGCATTTTTAAGGATTTCATATATGTATGTGAAAATAAGCCTATAAAATAATTAATTAGTGAAATAATAATTGATTAGTAGTAGGAAAAAAATAAGTTCCTTATTGTTATTATTATCGATCCTACAAGAGGTAAGAATGAATAAATACAATAAAAATTTGCCTGTCGAACGAAGTAATAAAATTTGTATAAAAAAATCGCTTTAGAATATTATAGAAATATAAAGTTTGTTTTAAGAATTTCCTTAAATTGCAAAATCTAACCATAAGCTGTGTTTTAGTAAATAGAACTCATAAATTAAAAAATATGCGTTTAAAATTAAACCCTTTTTCTGTGGTAACCAGTGTATATAAACACAACATTGTCATCCCATTTATAACTTCTTCAATATTTATTTCTGACCATATTCATAGTGCGGTTTGACTCTTAATGAAAAATAAAAGTGAACTAAAATTTTTTATTAAATTAGAACAATTTATGACATTTAACACAGGGTGTATGCCGGCAAGGTATACTATATTTTTTGTTTATAATTTTTGATTAAATGAAATAATTGGCACAAAAGTCTATAGATATTCTAGTCTTTATATCACCCTTTGAATTATAAATTCTAATGCTTTCAATATGAAAACTGATGTCAGTGTAAATGTTAACCTTATCAAGGTGTCAAGTGTTGCTCTGTAAAATTGCAAAATAAGAAGTGTTTGCGTATCAATTTCTCTTATTGATTTATTTTCACCTTTTAAATACAGCTCTGTATAAATGTATTTTTTAAAATATTCAACAAGTTTGAAACTTAACCATCAAAATAAATTTTCGCAACAATTCAATTAGGTCTCACAAACCATACAGGATTTCAAGAAACGAGTTTCGCAAATAAATTTCGAATGCATTAAATAATGTAAAATAAGCAATTCACTCAAGTAACAGGATTATTGCACAATATTAATTCTTATAATTTTTTTAACTAATAGTTTTTGAAAAATCAGTTTAAAGTATTTTCAACTTAATATCACTTTACAATAAGTAAATATTTTTTTTAGTTTTGTTAAGACACCAGATACGTAAAGGTAATTAAGGATAATTACCCTTACGAAAATTGCTTTTAATTAAAAAAATTTATTTAAATTTTAGTATTTGCTGTCACCGAAGAAAAAAAGAGAAGCACTAAATATAAAAGAAAAAAGCACCGAGCACTGAATTAAAAATGTTCCGCATCAATAATTTCAAAAATCACTAAAAACAGTGCCTTAATCACCGAATTGACCACGCTGATAAAAATAAATGAGCTCCGTCTTACAAACAATTGTTTAAAGAAAAGTTGTTTATGGACGAGGCACATGTCAACCATGCTCAGCAGGCATTAAGGTTGTACTGGAGAAAAGGTTTTAGTAAGTATTTATTATACCGATGGTGCTTAGCGAAGGAAAAAAAATGGGACTAGAAACACATCAAACATACTATGTAAGCATTACGGTAGGCTTTGTGGAAATTTATATATAAATTATATGTTACAGAGACGGAGCTTGATGGAAAAGCAAACAAAATTTGGTTTTTCGATTAACATATACAAAAAAGATTACAAATGCTACCAAAAAGCTTGACGAGTATTCTAGTCCCCTAAAAATTTATTGTCTTTTTCGTCTAACACACACATACAAGCACATTTACAAAGACTATTAAGAAGGCTTTCGGATTATTTTGATTGCCTGCAGTTCTCTTCAGTTCTAACTCTTGTATATATTTTTTATTTAAATTTGTAGTTTCTTAAAAAAAAATCTCAATCCTTTAAAAAAACAGTTAAAAACGAACACAAAAAAGAACGACAAAAATATATTTCCCATAATCGTTTTGGATTGTTTATAGCGAATAGATTTTGATATTGTTTGCTACGAAGTTTAATATACTACGAAGTCGAATATACACAAATAATTTTTTTTTACAAAATTAACGATATTTTTTTTTAATTTATTGAAATTTGTCGAATCAAAATGTTTTAAAGAATTTTTGTTATTGTTATTACTGTCTCAAGTTAATTTTTTAATTTTAAATTTCTCATTTGTATACAAAGAAAATAAATTTAAATTAAATAAAATGAAATGAAAAATATTAAATCAAATTAAATTTTTGTTTTCCTTGTATATATTGTTTTTTATAAGTTTGTAAGAATTTATAGGCTGTTCGGTGTTCTCGTGGTTTAGTAAAAATAATACAAATAAGAAATAAATAAAAAAATAAAATCATATATTTAAAATTACAAAATTAACTTGAGACAGTAATAACAAGTAAGAGCGCTATATTCGGCTATGCAGGCTTTTTATACCCATTTGATGTAGTTTTATAGCACAAAATTTAATACTTTGTTATTAACAATAATCTCTATGGAATAATCTATTTATACTGAAATATGTATCACTATCTTCCTTCGATTTCCTATTTAAATATTTTCGTAAATTTAGTCTTTCAATGAAAGTAGGCGTTAAAATAGGCGTGCCAATATAATTTCTGCTAATAAATACAACTTAGATATTTCAATATAAATTCCTTTATACTTCCTAAATCTTTATTCATAGAGATATTATATGAATTTGAGATAAAGCGCTATATGGGAGCTGTACAAGGCAATGTTTGCAAAATTTCAGAATCATACCTATAATTTTGTTAGTTTCATTACGTTTTAAATTTTAAATATACCAAAAAATACACTGTGCGGTATAAATTTTTGTACATTTTGATCTATAACTCATAGATTTAAGCAATTTTTATAGAAAGATATTGTTTTTACTCGGGAAATTTACACAATTGCATGTTATTCGATGTTGGAAGGACATGATTTTTTGGCATACTCTTGCATTGTGCCAATTTTAATTAATTAATTTAAATACCAAACAAACCTTGTGTATAAGAAATATTCTGGCAAAATTTGAGCCCCCTAGATTTTTCGGTCCGACCTCTATCGTGCTTTCAACAGACAGAAAGACGGACGGACATAGCTAGATCGTCATAAAATGAAACCCCGATTCAGAAAAAATATACTTTATGGGGTCTAAAATGGATATTTCGATGTGTTACAAACGGAATGACATAATAACCCCCATAATTTTTTTGGTTGCGGGTATAAAAATAATAAAGAGTCTTAAAAACATACTAATTCGAGCAATTTCAATAAATTAACAAATACACATGGCACGATGCAACGGTGATATAGATCGGTCAATATTAAAATTCCGTTGAATAATTGACTAGGCAAAAACAAGTATAATTAATAAAATGGAGAAATATTGTGTGTATAAACAACAATGCTTTCATTTCTATTAGACTGATGGCAAAAAGATTATCATAAGAAAAGAAACCTTAAGTTGTGGTAAACTTCGTTCTCAATTACTTATAGAAAATATAAACAAGTATGTAGCGGTTGATTAACAAAATTGATGCTGGCATCCAAAACTAAGATATTCCGATTAAAAAGTGCTGATGATAAACGGTTGTAACGTGCCGTCACAAATACATATAATAATACATGACAAGCCACACACAAACACTTAACAATCATCAACCAGTTTAGGAAACAGCTGTACTACGTTATAATTCTCATTCGGTTTGTGTGGCTACCTGCTTAAGATAACAGAATTTGGTAGTCATCGTAGTCCATCTACCATATTTTTTATGGTACATTTTTGACCTTGTTGGTACCGTGGTACTACCATGTACCAGGTGGTGTCAAGTCTGCAACAACAAAATCTGTCTAGTACTTTATTTCAAACTTGGCTGTTGTTATATGTATTTTATTTTACTTATTATTCGTAAACATGTAAGGTGGACTTTAATAATGAAGTCTAAAATGGTTCGATAAGTTTACTCCAGAAAAAGTTATTATGGGAGAAAAAAATTCAATAATACCTCATGTTTTCACACAAACAATCAAATATTGAAGCAATAAATAATCAGTACACAGATAAAAAATGAATTAAATGAGTTCATGTTCCCAGATATTTCAAGAATTATAAGAGGAATTCTGTCTATACCGCATTCCTCGGCCAACGTCGAACGTCGAGTTTTTTCTTTCTAAAACTTTATTTAAATTAAGGAAAGAAATATACTACAAGCTTCTACTGTTTCAAATTTGATACAAACAAAAGAGGTACTGAAGTCAACAAATTCTTATTGCTTTAATTTTAAAATAACAGAAAATTTATTGTCTTAAAGTATTTAATAAATAACATTTGTTAAATAACAGAACTCTAAGTATTTATCTATGAATCTAATATTTAATATTTTTTATTGTATACTTCTGAATTTTTATTAACATTTTTATTAGGTTTATGTGTTTATTAATAAATATTAAAAAAATGGTACCGTCATGGCCTAAAAAGTACATTTTGTTTTCATACTTGGTACAAAATCATAAAAGCCATTTTCCTTCCCTGGTAAGAGCTCCCGAATTCTTCTTACACTCGTATTTTTAACAGTAGCTATCATTAGCCGATCGTAAGAGCTACCGAATTCTTCTTACGTTCGTATCGTTTCGATCGTGGTAAGTTTCCGAGTGTAAGAGCTCCCGAATTCTTCTTACACTCGTATTTAACCAGTAGTTATTATTAGCTGAATGTAAGAGCTGTAGCATACAACCTATAAAATACATCTATAGATGGGTAACGTTAAGCTAAAGCATGCATAAATTTCCGGCTCTGGCTCGTCGGCAAACGGGCGGGTACGTAAGCTTAACCAAGATATTATAAAAGGCTACATAGAAATACTATTTTAAATTGCATGCTGAGTATAAATGAATTTTAGGTATGAGTGACTGCAAATTTATAGATTAACAAATAAATGGTTGAATAGATAATATATAATTGAATAAATGAATGAAGGAATGATTGTATAAAAAGTAACAAAACAAAATAATAAAAACGCTTGACCAGAAACTAATACAATAATATTACATAGTAGAAATATTGTAGGTTGCTCCTAGTTGTTTTGGAACAACAGATTGCCCATCCCGACCAATGATTACCTAGTTCTTACGTCCACTTTAATAAAATCTCTGGTAATCCCTAATATTTTTGCCTTTACCCTACACGAACTTGCTAAAAGAAATCCCAACAATAAAATTTTAACAATCCATTATAAAATATTATTATTTCGAAATTATCATAACAACAACTAAATTTAAAACAATATGTAATTTAATAATTATAAGATTACATATTAGTCAATTATTCGCAAAATTTATATTAAATAATTATCTTTAAAAACAAATATGATCACCCTGTATTTAAAAGTACATATGTAAATAAAAAGTAAGTAGGTAACAAAACTAGGTCATTCAACCTGTTCTTTTTTTTTGATCATTAATAAAAAGAAAAAAATAAGGAAGAATCTAAAGAAATAAAAATTACACAATGATTGCCAATACATGTATCATTAAAGTTTTCATGGGGATATTTCTTTAAATTCTTTAGCTACTTATGTTATCGAAAATAAATATAAAAAAAAATTTTATTATATAATTAAATAATTAAATAATAAACATATTAAATTAGTTTGGGGCTTTAAATACCTTATTAATTATAATAAATAATTTTTCATGCAATTATTTTATTCTTATTCTCTTGCAACAACAAAAATCTTGTTCTATTTATTCCGTTATTTTATTTTTTTTTTACATCACTTTATGCACACGTTTCACACATTCTTTCTCAATTAAATTACTTAAAACTTTTCTTTTCTTTCATATTCGTATTTAATTATAATTGCTTAGTTTTTTTTTTTATACTTTTTTTTTTTTAAATATTATTTTTTAAAATTCCTTTTCTTTGTTTTTTTATTTTTTTATTTTTTATTTTTAAGTAAACTTTTTAAACATTTTTTTTCTATATTTTTGGTGTGTTTTGTTCAAGCATAAAAAAACTACTAAAGAATTATCATATTTTATATACTTCACTTACTCTTTTAAACTGTTCCCACGTTGAATGGCCATTCAGCAAGGTGAGTTTAGTAAGCTGGAGGGAGACAAATAGGTTATGGTGCATATGAGTGATTATAGCGGACCTAGTCTATTATTTTTCTATTTGTTGATACTTTTGTTCCTTTAAATTAATTTGCTTATTCTCGGTTCATTAATAATTTCAGTCATCAATATATGAAACCCCACACAATATTTAAATTAAAATAGATATGTATAATATACTTATATATAGCATTATATAAATTATTGCTGCAGCGGCATGTGGATATAAGTTACTTAAGAAAATATATATACATATATGTATGTATATATGTTTGAATGTCAACTTAAGCTGGTGTGTTATAGGATTTTTACATGGATAGAAAATGTGGTTATAAGATGTATTTCACACAATTCCAAATACTTTTTTGCAGCTCTTCTTTTGTAGTATCGGATGGGTGGTTACAATCCAATTTTTGTAGTTATATTAATGAACCAATCGGGAAACGTATTAGATACTGTATCTAAGTCCTTAAAATTTCATTTGGTATTTTATTTGTATTTCTTGCTCTGCCTTTATTTATGCTTTTTAGTACTAATTAAGCAATTTTATTATTTACGTAAAATTATATACATTAAACAATTTGGTGCCAAATCTGTAAAATGAATTTTAGTCTGAAAATAATAAAATAATATGAGGATATTTTGTGTATATTACCCTTCAGAGGATTGGCACCATATATATTTTCCGATGAAAAATTGAGGAATTCGTGGCGAAAATACTTTTATTTAATATTTTGTAGTAAATTGTTTTCATATAAATTTTTAATGATTTAAAAAAAAACTTTTTGATTTTTAATAACACAAATGTTCTATTAAAAAAATTATAAAAAAACTTGACTGATTTTACTGCTTCACAGGCAATGAGGTTAAGATAAAAAGACCGCGTTTTAGCAAAAATCTGCTTTTATACTAAGGCTTTAACATTGCCTAAGTTGCTTAATTGGAAAGGTAGCCATGCTATCAATACAAATGTATTTGATGTTAGTATTTGTACAAAACAATGTTTATTATTCAAGCTTGTGGTGAAAATTTCACACCTCTTTGTAGTTAGTTTTTTTGTTACGTTTTAAGACTGTATTTTAATATTAAGACCGTTAAATTCAAAAATATATTTCTCTGAATAGTTGTTAGCCAGCACCATTACAGAGCTGCTGAATTCTTCTTACATTTATATGTTGTACGCATAATTAGTTGTCGAGCGTAAGAGTTACCAATTTCTTTATACCCTTGTATCTATTGCAGCTAGTAAATGACCGTCCTAGTGGTCTCAACGATTCAACCGTTACACCGATTCAACAGTTCATCGTAGCATCGATTCGACAGTCGTCCGCCTCAACGATTCAACAGTTCATCGCCTTATTCACCGTAACCTCGTTTCACCAGTATAACGTCTCACCAATCAACAGCCCAACGTTGCATCAACATATTAAAACATCGTTTGACCGGCTTACCGAATTAGTTTGTAAACTTAAGTAGTCACTAAGTAGTCTAAGATTCATTAATAAAAAGTTATCTTGAATACAACCAGTTAAATAAGTTAATCTAAAGTTAGCGAACCTTCCAGTCGATCCTGGACAGACTGAGTTATACCTCGGCTGAGAAATAGAACTGCATTACACGGTATCTGAGTTTGAAAATAGATTTTACTCGGCTGGTGTCATTATCGTGAATAAAAATATAATTTCTTTATATAAGATTTTAAAAATTACAAATACTCTTAAACATACACAGAAAAAAAATTGCTAAAATTTGTTTAATTAATTGAATTTTTAATTTGTTTTTGAATTCTAATTATAGTTTTCATTAATTTAATTAAATTTTTTAATTGATATTAAATATTTTCAAAAAACAAAGAGATTTCTGTCAGTTGAAAAAAATTTTAAAAAATAAAATATATTATTTTAAATGACATTTACTTGAAAATTTAATTTTAAGAATAAATTTAATATAATTGTTACTCAAGGAGCGAAATAATGAAAAATTGTCGCTAATCTGCAAGAGAAAGTTCTGGTAAGTGCACATACGTACATATATAACAATATGTTCTGCTTTAAATATAATAAATGGTTTCGGTTTCATTGTAGGTATGCCAAATTCAATACATATTTAATGTGTGCCTTTATATACCTCAGAATTCTCATTTTAATAGGTAAGTTAGTTGAATTTCTTCACTCTGCCTGATCAAGCCTTTTTACCGGTTAATGTTCCTTTATATCTAGGTCGTTGATGCTAAAAATTATTTTTGGAAATCCGGTTTTTGATATGGTATATTATGTGTATGTGTGTGGAACCCTACTTCTTATCATTAATTTTATTATATAATTAACAAAATGTAATTAAAAATATAGATTCCTAAATGTATATTAAGAATAAATTATATAAGAAAATAATATTTTTTTTTGTATTTTTTTATACAGGTTTAATAAATTATATTATTGATATAATAAATGCTTTAATATTATAAAACCCAAATCTCAAATAAAGACATGATTAAATTTATTAAAATCATTTTTGAAAATTATTGAAAATTTTAATTAATTTTTTAATACTGTTTTAATTGATATTTTACTCCATATTTTTTCAATTAAAACTATTAATTTTCATTTAATTAATAGTATCATTTTGATGATTGGAGCAAAATTAAACAATTTTTTAATTAATAATATTAATTTCGTAATTAAAATCCATATTTATTTTTTTCTGTGTATAATGAAAATAATATTGATGTTTTTTTCCTCTATTTTCATTATCAAATTTGCTTAGTTTTAGGCTTATAAAGGAATCTAAGTAACATTATAATATTACATGTAGAAGAGACAACAAACCTTTACTGTCATTGGTTCCAAGTCGATAACCCTCTTTTCCTAGTGATTTCTGGTTGGTGACTGGTATTGGTGTATTTCTTCATTTACTGTGGGACTTAGAGAAGTTGCCTTAATTAATATCATGGTACATTAAACACAAGGTAAATGAGAGTTTTAAATATCTAATAAATGGTGATAACGTGCAGATTACTGTTGACATATTCTCCAAAATTCTAGTTTAAGCAGAAATTTGTGATTACGAAGTATTTAATGTAGCGCTTCAAAAATAAACCTAATATTTAATATACACCTGGTAATTTAAAAATTATAATGGCTCTATTCTTTTTGTTAACAGGTAGAGAGTAACACACCAAATTTCTACCTTTTTTGTACGAAAGTGGAAAAAAACAGTTTTGTTTTAAATCATAAATTTTATAAAAATATTTCACATACAAAAGATTAGAAAACATTTACCAATATAAATGTTAATTTTTCAGGTCTTTGCTGAGATATGAAAAGAAAACAAAACATAAATGGCAGCAATTTCATTTTTTTTTTTTGTTTTCAGTTTTCTACATCATTTCTATAGAATAAAAAAAAAAACTAATCGAAGCTCTATACATACATATACAATGTGAATAAATAGGTAGAAATGATAAGCCTTTATCATATTATATTAAGCATAAAAGTATATCAAAACTGCATTCTGTTGCTTTTAAACAAGATAAAAAATATTATAATTTTTTTTTTAAGTCGACCGTCTTTCTACAGGATATTGTTAAAAAATAAATGATTATCGTTTGGAACACATGTGTTTATTTAATGGGTATCATATACATAAATAAATAGCATCCATTGCCTAAGTCTAATATCACACTTTGTTTTGATAATCAGAACTCACACAGTGAGAGGGCAATTTCATGCATATTTAATAAAGCATTTGTATACAACTTACACAACAACTTCCTCGAACATCATGAGGCGGAAGTTACTTATATCACACGTATCTTTGGTCATATTATAATCTAAACGAGATGTAAGGGTTAACAATATACACATGGTCATAAATACGCATTTATCGCATAAATGTATCTAAAAGGGGCATTTTTTGCAATTCGGACTTTCAGTGTTAAGAAAAAATAAATAAATAAAAGACATGTAGCAATGCCAAAATGCTTAGTAAGATTTTACAATCTACCCAGTGGTGCCAGTGTTGCTCAAAAATTATTGTTTTCTTTTAAACCAAAATCTGTTTCTAGTTTTAAAAATATTTAAAAATTGTAGAACTCATTTTATTTAATTTTCTTTTTGTACAATAATAATCAAGAAGGCAAAAAATCACCCTTTACATACATATATTCGTATTTATGACCATGTATATATTCTGTAACACATATATTTTGTTTACACCATAATACGGCTAAATATACGTATGATACAATATAATTTCCCACCCGATTATAAATATAATATAAAAACAGTGACAATATAAACAAATACAATTAAAAAAAAAATAAAATGGCAACATTGTTGAGTAAGTGAGTCTCTAAAAAAAAGACTGAATCTTGTAATGTCCTTAGGAGTCCATACTTGAAACATATTATGGTAACGCAATGATCACGGCGCACTATATTTCGCCCTCTAAGATGAAAATCAAAAAAATAAAAAAAATTTTTTCAAATTGCGTTTATATACAGATTTTTTTCAAAAAATAAGAAGGTGATTCAAACAAATATTTACAAAAATATTTTTTCTGGTTGCCTTTAACGCCACGAGATGGCGCTTAACACAAAAAATTTTATGCAAAGTTGACTTAACAGAAAAATGCTTTTTAGTTCAGTTTTTATTTCACAAAAATTATTCTCAAAAGTTCAGTTTTTGAAAACCTGATACGAAATTTCGTTTTAAAATTCTTTGATATATTTGTAGTTCAACTAAGTTAAAGAATTTGTTATACATATATTTACAAAATAACTTTTCTTAATGCTTAAAAAAAAAATATTTTTTGTTGAAAATCCGAAAATTATTTTAGTTTGATGGAGTCAGTATACACTTATACAGGTGGCAGTGCCAGCCCAGCTGATTATTTTTTTGTGTGCTAATATTTGTCAAACATATGCGTTCATATAAATAAAAAATAAATTTAAGTGCCAAGAATTGTCAAACTATAAAATAAGAGAGACCAAAAATACTCTCCTTTACGCTATCACCTTATGTACTTACACCATGGATGAAGTATAAAAAAAATATATAAAATTAGATTTTTTTTCTTTTTTTGTAAGTTTATTCTCTTATCAAATAACATTTTTAAAAATTTCTGCCCAATTTTTACCACAAATTAAAAAAAAATCGTTTTTTTAAATGCCTAAATTAATGATTTTTACTCAAATATTAGACACTTTATACGAGTAGCTTTTAATATCATTGTCCAGCACGATTTAATGTTATGAATGGTTAAAACACTGATGTATATCATTAGTAGCATGGTACAATCATCAGGTAGCCTCAGTTCTGCAACAACAAAATTCTACATGTATTTTGTTGTTAGAAAACGACGACTTAAATGTCAAAAAGCAAATGTGTGTGTGCGTGTTTTTTTGGCGGTAGAATATGTACGTACACAATATATAGACATACATAAACAAAATTTGTCATTTTAGTTAAACTTTAAGGTAGAGAAAAAAAAAATCAGCTGTTTTAGTGAGGCTACCTGATAATTGTACCATGATTCGTAGACTAAAATTCCTTAAGGATTTTGAAAATCTAGCTCTAGTTCTTTTTGTCAAGGCCCACTAAAATTTATAATTTTTTTAAAAGTCGTTTAGTTACTATAAATCAAATAAATGTATGAAATCTAATTATGTGCTAAATGAGGTTAATAAATGTATTAGTGCATTTTGATGACGGTTTCTTTCTTGTAGTATATTGACCATCTATCGATCATGTTTAGGGGTCAGCTACTGTAACAAATTTCAAAAATATCTGAAAACTCCTTCTATTTTTGTCCACTGGTTAAATGGGAACGAAGCACAGTGCGGCGGTCATACTATAGTCTCTATAACAACATTTGGTCAAACGTTTGTTGTGTAAAACTTGTTGCTATATTTTTTTCAATAAAATAAAAACTAATTATAATTTATAATTAAACTAAATATAATTAAACTCTTAAACTAATATAAAGCGGAATTCATATAAGAGGGAAGTACCTTCTTAATTTATGAAAATCCACTCAAAAATTTAAAAGAGCTTTTAAAGCTGACGCTAAAATTGCAGTGATTTTGAACAGCCTTCGATACAGAAATATAGTAACGGAGTTCTTGTGGCTTCAACTGGATGCATGGATCTGAATGACATTTAGTTTTAGCAAGACGGCACACAGAGTTCTGAAATTTTGCACAGGTTATTTTTGAGACAATTCCAGTTTTTAAGAAAAAAATTAAGAAAATTCGCCTACTTTTACGCCCACCTCCCATACAATCGAAATTTGTAAAATGCCATATTGTCCGTAATACTTTAGGTATAACTTTAAATTTTGGTAAACTTGAATGTTATATTGTTACAAACATTATCGGAATAAAGTTTTGGACTTTGGCCCACTTTTACCCCCACCACCCATACAACCTCAACATAATAAGTGCCATACTTTCTAAAATATTTTAGGTACAACCTTCAAATTTGATGTTACTGTAATCTATATCATTTAAAATGTTTCATGCAAAAATAACAATAACACGCCCACTATTACGGCCACCTCCCATTGAAATGCAATAAAAGAGAACAATTTTCTTTTTCATTCTATCAATAATTATATTTAAATAATAATATGACACCAACAACAACATCAATGTCTTTATTGCTATCGATATATCAGAAATTGCACTATAAGAAATTATTGAATTATCCATGACCTTGTATAAACTTGCACTCTCAAATAGATTGTGAATTTAAACATATAATTGCAATTACCGTTTGTTGATCAATAATATTTAAAACAACAACAATGTAATATTATTTTACAGTTTGTTTTTAAAAAGTTTGGGAGCACAAAATAAAATATCAAACAAACAATTAAAAAAAATAAAAGAAAAAATTTGTAAACATGCTATTGCATGCTAACATTTGTACGTATAGCGACAGAATGTGCGCGTTGCGTATTTTTTGTAGTTTTTTGTATGTTTAAAGTACTTTTGCAAACTTTCGCTATATGTCCTTTACTTTGAATGAAAGCTGAGACTTCAGCCTTTTATTTGATATAAGTCTGCACCTAGGGCGAGTAGCTGCTCTATATTTCCTAGTCCATTGAAAATGCAAAATGTTCAATTTTTACACCACAATTCTGTTGTAAAGAACTGTTTTCTTGTGTTTCTTTTTTAAATATATTTTTTTACTTACTTATTCTACAACAACTAGGTAAATTAAAACAAGTAAGAGCACTATATTCGGCTGTGCCGAATCTTTTATACCCACCACCAATTTTGTGTACATTTAAAGCACAATATTTATTATTTTGTTAATCGCTTTAGAATAATCTCTTTTTAATAAAATATGTATCACTTTCTTTGTAGAGGGTGGTTAAGTTTGAAGGGCCCATGTTTAAGGTGAACCACATCTAAACTTCAACTTTTTTCTTGTATTTCATTTGACATTTCTCAATCTCAGACTAACTCAATTTGAACCGTGGAAAGATACGCAATCGAGCAACGCTTTTAAATATTAAAGATTTTTATAAAAATGGGCGTTCAAATCAAAATGCATTTCGTGCACTTCGTGATTCTTTTGGTCAACATAATCGTTCGAATTCGTCCACAATCGTGAGAATTGTACAAAAATATTTAAATGTCTGCAAAGCAGGTCTGTATAAAATGTGAAAACATTTGTGAATGCCATCTTAGTTCGTTGAATGGGAAACATTGCTGTTTTTCACGATAACGTGGCAAAAGAGCAAGCAACCTCGACTCATCATCGTGCCCAACAATTGAGTATCAACAGTGTCATTGAAAATATGGACTATCGGATCGAAGCCATTCTATACCATAGCCATTCCATACATAATTGAAGCATACAAATATTATCATTATAAAAATAAATGATAATAATTTCATAATAATTTTATTCAAAATCAACATAGTCCCTTAAAATTAAACCACCCATTATAACTTCGGTATGCTAGTAAAATGTTTTTGTAAATTTAGTCTTTCAATGAAAGTGGCCGTTAAAATACGCGTGTCAATAAAGATTCTGCTAATAAACATAACTTAGATATTTCAATATAGTCCTTTAGTATTCCAAAATCTTTATTCATAGAGAATTTACATGAATTTAAGAGGAAGAAAGTGAATTTAAGGTTAAATTTTAAGGGCCACAGAGTGATTTAAAATATACATTCTCTGCATTTTTCTAAAACGGGAAATTTATTAGTAAGATTTTGTTTTTTAAACTTCTATAACATTTTGCTTTTAAAAGATTTTCAAACGAAATAAGTTTTGTATAATTTTAAAATTTGTTAGCCATTAGTACATGAAAATAAATTGTTTATAATGTTTAGAGACAATTTTTTTTGACTTAGGTCAAAATTTCCTAAATTCCCATTTTTAATAGAGCATAACTTCAGGAGAACATAAGCATAAGTTGTTAGCATGCCATCTAGTAGTTGCTAGTGGAGTCATCTATCTTATCATCTTTATCTTATATTTAGCTACAGTACAATAAATGGCGCAGTGTAAGATGAATAAATGCTAATATATATGACTAATATATTTTTATAAAAATTTAAGGAAAAAAGTGTGCGTGACACATCTATTTTCCGTTATAACGATGACTTTGACCAAAAAGCCATTTTTGCAAAATTTCAGAATCGTACATATAGTTTTGTCAGTTTTATTACGTTTTAAATTTGAAATATACACTGTGCGGTATAAATTTTCGTACATTTTTATCTATATCTCTTTTCCTAATTCATAGATTTAAGCGATTTTCAGGGAGAAATATTCTTTTGACTCGATAAATATATATTCGAAGTTTCATGACTACGTTTATGCGTCTGGACACAATTCAAAAGTGAAAGTGGGCGTTATAGTAGGCGTGTCAAAGTTGTTTTTGCTAATGAGTACAACTTAGGTGTTTCAAAATAGTCCTTTATTATTCAAAAATCTTTATTAATAGAGAAATTATATGAATTTAAGGTAAAACGTTATATGGGAGGTGGGCGTAAAAGTGGGCGTGGCACCTTAATTTTTTGGCATAGTAATAAAATTGCCTAGGGGGATAGACGTAGCAAAATTTATCATCATACCTCTAATTTTAGCGGTTTTATGAACTTTTAAATTTCATTAACGGTAGATAACGTGAAAAGTGGGCGTTATAGTAGGCGTGTCAAAGTTATTTTCGCGAATGAGTTTAACTGAGGTGTTTTTTTTTTCCTAATTCATAGATTTAAGCGATTTTCAGGGAGAAATATTCTTTTGACTCGATAAATATATATTCGAAGTTTCATGACTACGTTTATGCGTCTGGACACAATTCAAAAGTGAAAGTGGGCGTTATAGTAGGCGTGTCAAAGTTGTTTTTGCTAATGAGTACAACTTAGGTGTTTCAAAATAGGCCTTTATACTCCAAAAATCTTTATTAATAGAGAAATTATATGAATTTTAGTTAAAACGTTATATGGGAGGTGGGCGTAAAAGTGGGGCGTGGCACATTTATTTGTCGGTTACAAGAAAGCGTGTCACCATAAAGCAAAGTGTGCAAAATTTAGAGTCGTACATCCAATTTTGTTGCTTTTATGACGTTTTTGTTTTTAAATATACCGAAAAATACACTGTGCGGTATAAATTTTCGTACATTTGATCGATAACTCCTCTCCTAATGCATAGATTTAGACAATTTTCGGGGAAAAATATTGCCTTTACCCAGGAAATATATATTCGAAGTTTCATGAGTCTACGTTAAGGCGTTTGGAAACAATTCCATTTTATTCGATGTTCGAAGGACACGGTTTTTTCGACCTACTCTTGCCTTTCGAGCTATAACTCTCTTCCTAATATTCCGATTTAGCCCATTTTCAATACCAAACAAACCTTGTCCATAAGAAAGATTCTGACAAAATTTGCGCCCCCTAGCTTTTTCGGTGCGATCTCTATCGTGCTTTCAACAGACGGACAGACGGACAGACTAGCTAGATCTTCATCAAATCAAACCCTGATTCAGAATATATATACTGTTATGTATAAAAATCGCTAAGCATTTTGCGCAATGGCAACATCGTAAAAATACATTACTGATTTTACTTTATATTTTGTAACCTCAATTGTAGATTATAAGAACCACGTTTATCTTGTAAGAGTATAGCGTTGTATAATGACGATTGGTCTTAATAAATGAATTATATATAATACTGATAAATCGCATTCATTACATATACGAAAACATAAAAGTGGTGTCAGAAGTGGGATAAGAAAATGCCACTAAATGAAGAGGATACAAAACAGATCACTTCTATATTTGCAGATGCCTTGCGTGAAGCTGTGTCACAGGCAACACAAGCAGCCGTCACAGCTATGGCACAACATTCACAAGATGGAACAAGAGTTTCTACGAACACTCCACCGAAAACCCCACCTTTCATGTTTGGAGAATACAACGAAATGGAAATGTCATCAGTAGAAAGCTACTTCGAGCGATTCGAGTTGGCGCTTAATCTGAGCAAAATCCCAGAGGCCGAATACCGTAGTTACGCACGAGTACATATGGGTATGCACCTAAATGAAGCATTAAAATTTCTAATCCACCCAAAACAACCAGAATCCTGCACTTACGAGGACATAAAGAAAATATTGATCGCACATTTTGACAAAAAAAGGAATAAGTACGCAGAAAGTGTAAAATTTCGCCAGCTAACACAAAACAAAGATGAGCAAATTGCAAGTTTCGCACTTCGCTTAAGGCAAACGGCGGTTCATTGTGAGTATGGTGAATTTATTGACCGAATGCTTATTGAACAATTAATTTTTGGTATCGAGTCACGAATGACGTGCGATGAAATAATTTCAAAAAACCCAAACACTTTCAGAGAGGCGTACGAAATTGCACACGCTCTAGAAGCGACACACCAAACAACAGCGTCTGTTAAAAACGCCAGCAGATGGTTTTTTGGAACAAACAAACAGACTTGGATATGGACCAGGTACAAATAAAGAGAAAATCACCACCTATAAATTCCACTCGTAACCAAACAAATATGGGAAACAGGAAAACGATTCAAACGACGTGCCGTGGATGTGGGGGAAAGCACCCGCGAAATCAATGCAAATTTCGCGACTCCACATGTTTTAACTGCGGTAGAAAAGGGCACATTTCAAAAGTGTGCCAATCGAAAACAAATCTGATTACAGAAGAACATTTGGTCAATAAAATTGTCATCACCCTCGCTTAATACAACTCAACAACAAAACTTACAATCGATACTGCTGCAATACCAAGACATGTTTAGCGATAGAGCGGGTAAAATGGAAGGACCTCCTGCAAAACTCCACCTTAAACCAGATGCGTCTCCAATTTTTACCAGAGCCAGGGAAATCCCCTTAGCCCTCAGGGAAGCATATGCTGCAGAAATTGACGCGAAAATCGCATCGGGTTTCTACAAAAAAGTGGAGTACTCAGAATGGGCATCACCAACACACGTTGTCTCAAAAAAGAATGGAAAAATTCGTATCACAGGTAACTATAAACCAACCCTCAATCCCCGAATGATAATTGATGAGCACCCGATCCCTAAAGCGGAGATGCTTCTCAATAAAATGATTGATTCGAAACTTTTTTGTCATCTAGACATCACCGACGCTTACTCACATCTGACAATTGATGAGGAGTTTGCTCACGCCCTTACACTAAATACACCAACACACGGGCTAATAAGACCTACTAGAGCAGTATACGGTGCTGCAAACATCCCAGCTATTTGGCAACGTCGTATGGAACAAGTTTTATTTGGACTATCAAACGTTTGCAGTTTTTTCGACGACATACTAATTTATGCATCGAATTTTGAGGAACTTTTAATCGCTCTTCAGAATACTCTAAAAAGACTTAAACAACACGGGCTACATCTTAACAAGGAGAAATGTATATTTGCCGCTCCTGCTGTAGAGTTTTTGGGTCATAAGATAGATGTAAATGGAATTCACAAATCAGACGCTCATATCAAAGCAGTAAGAGACGCTCCTAAACCCTCAACTGTCGAGGAGTTACAGCTGTTCCTAGGTAAGGCTTGTTATTATAGCTCCTTTATTTCAAACTTGTCCACAAGAAATAGTCCGCTGAGAGAGATGCTTAAAAGGGAACCATTTCAGTGGACCTCTGAAGCTGACAAAGCGTATGAAGACATAAAAAATTCACTAATTTCATCAGAAGTGCTAATACCATATAATCCAAACCTGCCTTTGTTACTGGCCACGGACGCAAGTAAAGTCGGTGTCGGTGCGGTCCTATCTCACCGGTTGGAAAACGGTATAGAGAGGCCAATTGCTTACGCCAGTCGCGCGCTGACCACAACGGAACAAAAATATCCTCAAATGGACCGCGAAGCTTTGGCCATAGTATGGGCTGTACAAAAGTTTTTCCTATATGTATACGCGCGCCACTGGACTCTCATAACAGATCACAAACCATTGGCTCAAATTCTTCATCCGCATAAATCGTTGCCGTCGTTGTGTATTAGTCGTATGGCAAATTATGCAAACTTCTTGACAAATTTCGACTACGATGTCATATTTAAACCAACAATAGCTAATGCTAATGCTGACTTCTGTTCTCGCGCTATCAAAAAAAACGTTATTAACCAAGTAAATTTTACCTTGGAAAAACAATTTTGGATAAGGGATGAATTTGATGAGTTCATTATTAAGCAAATACAACAACTTCCAGTTCGGGCAAGAAAAATCGCAAAAGAGACGCGGGCAGATGAGCATCTGGGAAAAATTGTAAAAGAGCTAGAGGCAGGAAAAAATCTACAGAAGTTAAAATACAGGTCACCAGAAATTAATTATAAGTTTATGGATGGATGCTTATTATTCGAACACCGAGTCGTTATTCCGGAATCACTTCGCCAGCGAATCCTTAAAGATTTACATGCCGGTCACTTAGGTATTGTTAAGATGAAAGGGCTAGCTCGCTCGTTCGTGTACTGGCCAGGCATAGATGCCGACATAGAAAACATGGCTCTCAGCTGCGAAAACTGCGCGAGAAATTCACATAACCCCCCCAAATACACTGATCACCACTGGCGGTACCCTAAAGGGCCATGGGAGCGAGTCCACATTGACTACGCGGGACCAGTTGCAGGCACAATGCTCCTTATAGTTTCCGATGCATATAGCAAATGGTTGGAAGTTAAACCGACGAACTCGACAACATCAATCGCTACCATTACGATTTTAGATGAATTATTCGCATCGTATGGTGTGCCGATCACACTTGTGTCAGATAATGGGGCAGCCTTTACCTCACAAATATTTAAAGATTTTTTATGCAGGGTAGGTGTGCAATTTCACAAGTTGACAGCCCCCTATTACCCATCTACAAACGGTCAGGCCGAGCGGTCAGTACAAACCGTAAAAAACGCACTAAAAGCAATGGAAACAACAAAATCCTCCATAAGGGAAAACATAAATGAGTTTCTTCGACAATACAGACGCGCTCCACATTCAACAACAGGTCAACCACCTGCACATCTTTTCTTGGGGCGTTCTCCTCGTTCACGGCTCGATCTAGTTTTCCCTCAGGATATTTCACTTACAATTACTGAGAAGCAATTCCTAAAGACCAATTCGACCTATCGTTCCTTTTATACTGGTCAAGCTGTTTGGTTCCTATCAAACAACAACAAAATGGATAAGTGGGTGAGTGGAGTTGTAAGTCGAATATTGGGAGACTTGCACTATGAAATTATGTCTCAAGGTAAACGACACAAACGACACGTTGACCAAATTAAGGAGCGGAGGCAGAAGGAACAACAAGATAATACGATGGCAAGGGAGAATTTCTACCATTCAAACCATAAACGAAGGTGTGAAAATGCAACACTTTCGCGAGAAACGAACAACAAAGATGACATCGAGGGTACAGAAAGCAAGAAAGAAAGTACAACACACACGCCTTGCAGAAATGGTGGTACAACACCAAACAGTCTGATGCCAACACCAACAACTACCCAGACAACAATACCACCACTTAATGGAGAAGATAAGTTGTCCCCATCGTCTAATACCCATGCATCAGGATCACCAACACACATTCGTGAAACACCAATACCAACCCAGACTCCGATGCAACCACCATTACCAGGAGCACCAGGTAAAATGATGACTACACCACCGCCGCAACAACTAAGAAGATCATCGAGGGTACGGAGACAACGGTTGTGTTATTCCCCGTAAGGAACATACAGATATGCGCGGGAAGAATTGTTATGTATAAAAATCGCTAAGCATTTTGCGCAATGGCAACATCGTAAAAATACATTACTGATTTTACTTTATATTTTGTAACCTCAATTGTAGATTATAAGAACCACGTTTATCTTGTAAGAGTATAGCGTTGTATAATGACGATTGGTCTTAATAAATGAATTATATATAATACTGATAAATCGCATTCATTACATATACGAAAACATAAAATATACTTTATGGAGTCTAAAATGGATATTTCGATGTGTTACAAACGGAATGACAAACTAAATATACCCCCACCATTTTTTTGGTGGCGGGTATAAAAATATACAAAGTGTCATTACAATCAGATAATTTTTGCAAACGTTATAGAGTTTTTACAATTAAGGATATATGGCAGGACCAAGAGTCCTTGCTGCAATCCGATATTTAAAAAAAAATAAACTTTTCTTAACTACAATATTTTATATTGGCGTAAAAAATTTCAAAAGTCTACGACAACTCCATCTATTTTTGTTCCATCGTTATATGGGGACAAAGCACTGTGCAACGGTAATACGACGTTTTCTTGGCATGCAATTGCTATGGAAAATAACTTTATATCAAATAATTCTTTAATCATTATCTCACGACTAAACTCTATCACATATTTTAGATGTGAATTTGTCTGGAAAATTACGTTACGTGGGAATTTTGTTTGAACAATTACGTAGACCACCAAATTTGTTGAATTATTTATAAACAAACAACAGTAAATGACATCAAACTCACTACGGTTTAACTCAATAATCTGTATTCGAATTATTTATATCTCAAATTGTAATAGATGAAGAATTTCAAACTCATCTAACACTTAATAATTAAAAAATCCGTCAGTTGCTTAAGTGCTACACGTCTTTATAAACTTTCATATGTACGTATGTATGTGTGTATGTCGACATTTAACTGTTTTAATGTTTCTCAAATTAACAAATATTTCATTGTAATTAAAATTTTATTTTATGTTTTAATGTTCTTAAAATATTCATGGTCAATTTAAATGTAAATTGTTGCTGTCATTTAAAATGTATTCTTTGCATACCATTTTAATTGTACTTTTCAATCTAAACTTTATTTCGACTAAACGAAACAAACAAATAAACAAACAAATGTAGAATTAAATGTCACTGATTGTAAGAGTAAAGTTTTAATTACATTTGAAAAAGTTTTCCTTTTCTTTCTATTTTATTTTTTTTTTTTGTTATTTGAATACGCTACACTGAAATAGAAGTATTTATCAAAACAAGCATCAGCAGGGCATGCATAAACAGGACAAAAAAAAACTAATCCATAACCAAAATTTATTTTAGATTTTTTAAGCAGGGCACACTTTAATTGCATACCGTATTGCATACATGGATTGTTATTTTAAAATTGGTGTGAATGTAAATTCCACTTGGTAGCATTTTTGCAAATATGCGCTCATTTCAGTTCACGTTCACTCTAACCAGTATACCACGTTTGTATGTATGTATGAGTTCTATGTTGTGGTCGTGGGTTGTTTCTGATTTTTAATACCTATCTGCTCCCGAATATTTTAATACCTCACGCGGGTCCAGGCAATGTCGGGGGGCTTCAAAAAGTTGATTGAAACATACACACGGACAGACGGACAGACTGACAGAACTTAATCGACTTAACCGGAATGACAAACATATATATATATCCTTTTCACTCTGTGAAGGGTATAAAAAACTTTTCACGCCCCAGTCCCTTGCTGATCATATCCTGTTCGCTTAGAATCTATTCTGCTATTCGGGACATATACAAATCAGAGATAAAAGATCTCGGTGCAGCCATTATTGAGATATAAGTGGTGTTTATGTGTAGGTATACAAGAGGTATGCAAATACTAAGATTTAAACCAAGCCATATTCACACAGGTATATACAACGGCGAATTAATATAACAAAGCAACTTTTTAGGAGCTGTTTTCTCTCAAGGCCAATTCGCATATTAGGGTTGGAAAAGTTGTTATGATCTTTTTTATTAAGAAAATGATATATATTTGGAAAACAAATCATGAGTTGTGCAAAAGCAACAAATATACATTAATTTTTTACATTTAATTATCCAAAATTACAATCAAGTTAATTGCTTAGTACTGAAACTATAGTCTCATTTTCCATCTCTGCATTAATAAATGGAATCAAGGCGAATTCAACGAATTTGAACAAAATGCTCCCCAATCAGCTGGGCTGGTAATTTCACCTGTATGAATTGGCCTTGATTTAAATTAAACTTTTGCCCTTCTTGAATGATTATTATAAAAAAGTTCGCCTGGTATGTGGTATCGTTGAACAAATGTCATTAACCTTTTTTTGTTTCGGGCTTAATTAGTTTTTTTAGGTATCTAGTAGCATCAATTCCTGTACCAAGTTAAGGTTATTGTTCTAGAGTAAGTATTTCAAGTTATAATCACACTAAATAGTTAAAGACATTTTAATTCTGTCTACGTGAATTTTCCTTTGGAGGGTCGAATTAGTACCGCGAAATTTTCTTATAAACTTCCTGATTGAGTTTTTTATTTATTTAAATAATACCCCGATAGTTTTAAACAAAAAAAATTGTTATTTTATACATGTATTTTTTTATATAATTTATATAAAAAAGTCTATTTTATGTTTCAAAAACAATATTTTTTATTATTTTTTTTTTTACAGAAAACATTTCTTCAAGAGTTGCTTGGTTTTATGAAAGACGAATTTATACAGTTGAAATCATCAGTTGGGAATTCATACATGAATATGCCTTGTGATGTGCAAACATTTTATAAAAATTCATTTAATTCGCTTTAATTTTTTTATTAATGCAGGGATGGAAAATGGGAAGCGGATCACATACGAATTTTGATATATTCTTATGTTGTTGGAAAGTACAAAATAACATCAGAAGCAGTGACCTGAAAGAATGATTAAATATTTTGTGGATGTAAAGTTATATTGTAACGGGTTATGCTTTGCAAGCAAATCAGAGTAATTTCGAAAGGCGCTCAAAAATATCCTCGAAATAGTAACGGATTGCATCTTTTTCCTCCTCCACATATAATAAAGAAATATCGTAGGTATAAAGCTTAGTTAAATATTTATATTTACATGAACAAATTTATAAGTAATTAACTAAAAAAAAATTCAGCTTTTTGCACAGTTTCTTCATAACCTCATAAAACTTTTATAAATTATAGTCATTACTAAACAAAAGCGTTGACCGTCAAGCATTGGATATTGATAGTTTAACAAAAAACCTGCCAGATTTTAACGCTTACCACTTAACGGCATTGCTTATGTTTGGCCGTTAGATCTTCCCAACTGTAGTGTAACTCATAGTGTATCTTATACTTATTGCTAATAGATAAGAAATTTTGCAGCTGCATTTGTTAAATACTCACGTAAAATTACAGTTTCCAAAACTTTTTTCTACCTAAATCACAACAATAAAAAATCTTTAACAATATTTTTGGACATGAACAGAAACTTACTGCCGGTGGAGAGAGAAATTAAATATTAAACATTCAAGTGACCACAATTAAGTGCAACATTGTGGAAGGCAAGGAAAAGAAGAAAAGAACAAAATTAAATGAATTAAATGCAGGTTCATTCATTATCACAGACACAAAATACAATTGCAAATTGTGGTTTTATGTTAAAAATACTTAAATATATTTTAGCTAAAGAAGACACTTCGTTTTCCTTCAGTTTTCAAAAATATTTTCTATACCAAAAAAAATATACGTAAGTTAAATTACGTAAATTTTAGAGTTATTGCCAGAAAGCAATGCTTATATCGTCATTAAATGAAAAAAAGATTTGATATTTTTAGGTAAAACTTTCATTATTAAAGATTTACTGTCGTATTCATAACAAATATTTCAGGTTTATTGGAGGCTTATTTGACAAATTTCTGTGCAACATCTGTCAAATAATGTAGCGTATTATCATAAAGGAATAGTTTTCAAAAATTTCAAAATTATTTAAAAAATTAAAACAAACAATACAAAACCTTTCAATAATTTTAAAATTTTTTGCGAAAGTATGGCTCAATGACAATATGACATTTAGCACACCCTTGTGAATCAGCCATATGTTAATACTATGATCTTGTGAATAAAAAATGTCGACTCTTTTCAAAATGGAAAAGTATTTCAATTCTGTTTTGTGTTTCTTGGTTTGTATACCCACCACAAAAAAATAGTGTGGGTTTTATTCATTTTGTCATTCCGTATGTAACACATCGAAATATTCATTTTTGATCCCACAAAGTATATATTTTCTGAGTCCTGGTTTCATTTTAGAACGATCTAGATATGTACATCTGTCTGTTGAAACTACGATAGAGCTTGAACCGAAAAAATTAGGCAAATCAAATTTTGCCAGAATAGAGAGGTTTATTTGGAATTGAAAGGGAGCTTAATCGGTATGTTAGGAAGAGAGTTATAGGTCGCAATGCAAGAACAGATCAAAAAACCTTGTCCTTCTAACATCGAAATGCAATTGAATCCAAACACATTAGAGCCATGAAACTTCGAATGTATATTTTCTGAGTAAAACAAATATCTCTCCCTGAAAATTCTATGCATTACGAAAGGAGTAACAGATTAAAATGTGCGAATTTTTATACTTTTTCGGTATATTTAAAATTGAAAACGTAATAAGACCGATAAAATAAAATGTACAATATTTGTATATATTATTAAACGCTTTTTCTGAAATTCATGTTATTTCTCTATGGACACAGAAGAATGAAAGAATGAAGGATTCAATATTGAAATCTCTGAGTTGAATTAATAAATTAAACAAAAACTACTTTGACATGCCTACTTTAACGCCCACTACTTACGTAATCTACTACCAATGAAATTTAAAATGTTATAAAAGTGACAGAATTAGATGTATAATGAAGAAATTTTTCATATATATCGTTCTGGTCAATGTTATTATAATGTGCGAAGTGGAGGTGACACACCTACTTTAACAACCACTCCCATATAACTTGTTACCTTAAATTCATATAATTTCTTCATGGACAATGGAAAAGAACTTTATAATGTAATATCAAGTTGGGTTTAAACATTAACTATATTATTTTAAAATTAGGAAGTGCCATGCCACAAAATGTAAATATTTTTTAACTTCCTCTGGCTACTATTCAGTTTCCGTAAAATTACAGAATTGTAGCCAAGAAAAGTACTATCACTTTTAGTACCCGTAAAGGCTAAATTTAAGAAAATATATATTAAAAGCAAATCAAAGTTACACAAAGAAAATAATACATATTTTAATATAAAGAAATTATTTCATATTAATTTTTTTTAATAACAATTTAATAAATTTTTTGCTATAAAAGTGGTGGTGTTTGATGCCCACCACCAATTTTGTGTACACGGCCGAACTTAATGCTCTTACTAGTTTATGTATGCATTTGATACAGAAGAGAAATGTAACTTAACTATAGAATTAGGTTGCTACAATTAATTTCGTAAACTTTTTTTAATTATACCTCAGATTTTATCAACAACAGAAAGAAAAAATTTTATATAAGAATGATACTTGTTTTAGAAACAATTATGATAACTTGCAACCATTATATCTTTTAACCACAATTGCAGCTTTTCGTTTAATTGAATTTTGTTACTATTGTGTTCCTTTTTTCATATTGTCTTACCATGAATTTGAATGAAATTAGGTAATGTAGAGGTTAGAGCACAAGTCTTCAAATAAACGCATAACTCTGATTTTAATCTCAGCAGAGGCAAACAATTCGATGTTGGAGATTATATATTAGAGGCTCTTAGAAAATCCAAGGAAAAAAATAAGAAGAAGCCCCCTGACGTTCCAGCTTTCACTTTTAGCATCAAAAAAATGCCAGCATCACATAGACATACTTAGTTAGCTACCTTCAGGACAAATATCAAATGCTAAGAAGAACCTCAAACAACATAGCCAAGACTTGCATCACCACATACGGCAGCTCCATCAGCTTTTTGCAGGCTGCAGTCGAGTTGTCGTTCACATACAGGGAAATAAATTTGCTAAATGGAAGCACAGCCTTAAAAACAGCTTTTTGGAAGACCTGGGCTAACAAAAGAAAAAATATAAAATTTTCTTGTACATATAACTTTTATTGATGCTAAAACTTGCCAGTAAAAAATATATCAATAACAGATGCATTTTATGGAAATTTTATTCATTACAAACCTTATTTATAAAAGTTTTATCCATAATAAAAATAAATTTTCTATTGAAGTTTTTTCGACAACAACAATTTTCTGAAGAAAATTTATCGATAACAATAACTTTTTTGAAATATACGAAATGCCGCACAAAATTTATCTCTTGAAATTTTATAAATTGCAAAAATCATTTTCAGAAAATTTTCCGATAGCATAAATATTTTGTAAAAAAATTTTATACAAAATCTATCGATAACAAAACTTTATTTATAATAAAGGTTTTCTGTAGCCAATTTTTTAATAATGAAATTTTTCTATAGAAAATTGATCGAATTTTTTATAATAAAGTAAGTAAATAAAACTCTTTGTAAAGAACTTATCGATAAAATATGTCTGTACAACATATATCGATAACATGTAATATGTGTGAAAAATCGATCCTTAATTAATTATAAAATATTTATAAATCTATATTTGAGGCCGAAATTTATGCCATTTTCATCGGTGCCTAATGAAACTCTAAGGTGGAATATGGGGAAAACCCGCATTTATATTCTCTCGGATAGTCAAGTGACTTTTAAAGTCATTAAAGCTTATTGTGTCAAATCAGCTTTGTTGCTGATCGCCTTGGCATTCATAACTGGGCTACACTTTTTTGAATTCCGAATTATAGGGGCCATGTTGGTAATGAACGTGCTGACTGCCTTGCAAACTGTGGGGCAAAGCCTTTTTGTGGTGTACATTCATGTTACATTAAGGGTGTACTATCCGCCCTCATTGACGCTAAGTTTTCTTTTCGCAAACGAATAGCTCAGGGTCAACATCAGGCTATGGTCGTCCTCTCAACATCCAAATCTACGGAACTTCTATCCCTAAACAGGAAGGACTTGAGATTATTTTCAGGTTTTCTGACTGGAAAATGTAAGCTCAGATACCATTTAAGTAAAGTTGGTTGGTTGGCTAACGTGGTAGTTCGCTCCACGCATACAGTCAAGTGGAGTCTGTATGACTCCGTGTTGCCAGGCCCACACCACTCGTCATCTCTAATGTATCCCAGGATAAATCCAAGAGTAAGGGTACTAGATCAACCCCGTGGCCGTGAGGTATCTCAGTAGATAATTCAGTCCAACTTCAGATATTGCAGAGAGGCCATCTAGTACATGTTCTCCTAGAATCCTGTGTCTCTTAACCGCCAGTGCAGGACATTCGCAGAGAAGGTGGAAAACCGATTCCTCCTTCTCTCTATCCAGACAGCTGCGACAATGCTCGTACGATGGGAGGCATGTTTGCTTAACATCCAGTAACCCGTCAATACCGCCAGCAACCTTCGACTTCGACTAGTAAGTTATAATGTACGCCATGCATCAAAAGAGGGCCACGTGCCACCTTACACGTGCTCAGCCCACGCCACCATTTAAGTAAAACTGGCAGGTTGAATGAAGTGGCGGGCAGGTTTTGCGATATAGATGATAAGACCGCAGAGAACGTCCTCTGCAAATGCCCAGCTTTCCGCACAAGAAGAATAAGTTTCCTTCAGTGTGGAGTTTTAACGCTAATGGACATTTGGAATTCATTAATTTTACTACTACTACTACTACTACTACTACTACTACTACTACTACTACTACTACTACTACTACTACTACTACTACTACTACTACTACTACTACTAACACTACCACTACTTCTACTACTACTACTAATACTACCACTACTAATACTACTACTACTAATACTACTACTACTACTACTACTACTACTACTACTACTACTACTACTACTACTAATACCACTACTACTACTACTAATACTACTACTACTACTACTTCTACTACTACTACTACTACTACCTCTACCACTACTACTACTAATACTACTACTACTTCTACTACAAATATAATAAATCTTTTATATACAATTATTCTTAATTTTTATTGATAAAATTTTATAAATTTACAAGAAATGCTGTCACTTCGTACTGTCATTATTTTCGAAAATTATTAAAAAACAATTTATTGAGCTTTTAAAACATTTAAAATTTGTACAATATTGCAATACGGCTGATAAAATACCTTGTGAATTCATCAGATATATATGTTTACTTAAGGAAAACCCAGCACTATTCTTCTTTTTCTTGTTCAAATACACCAATGTCAAGGAGTCTGTATATGTGTATTTGCTAGCAAACATCTCATGTCAGTGTGTTGCCAAAACCAAAACTATATTTACGCAACAAGAATACATAATATCAAATATACAAACATACATATTGTACGTACTATATTGTACTATATATGTATAGTGTAAAGCGGATTATGCAAAAGGAAACAAAAATCCGAAAAGAAAATAGTTTTAAAGTTCCATTATAAAAGTGCTAGTATTGAGTGAAAAATACACACATACATTTACTCTTTGTATAACTATGTTAAATAGAATAAATAGGCTAAAATGAATATAAAAGTAAAAACGATTTATTTCATTTAAGAATAATAAATGAAATTTTTCTAGTTTGGTATTTTCAGATTTAATACCAACAAAAAAATAATAATAAATTGAAGATTTTTCATTGTATGAGAGAAAGTGTGAGTGTTGGTTTTTCGTTTTGCGTATTTTGCTTGCATTTCAAGGAGGCTTTTATGTATAATTTGGGTACATACATTTGTAAGTCTTATGTATATGTATTTAGTGAGAGATTTTATAAATATTTGTATTTGCTATTGTTGTTGTTGTATAAAAAGTGTGATGATGCATTCCGTTGCTAAAGCATAAAATGTTAAGTGCCTTGCGGTGTTTCCGCAATAAAATTCAATTTTACCCCACAAGCCTTAAATCGATTTTAACATTAAATGACCTGATTTTTAGCACTCATTCGTTCTTTGTACCATTTTAATGTTCATTTTATGTCATTTTAAAGATGTGTTTGCATTAAAATTTTACTATGTATGTAAATTTATGTGCAGGTGTGTGCATATACGACTGAGTCAGAGAGATGGGGCTCGATTGTTGAAGGCTATACAGCATTAGGGACAATTTAAGGTTTATGGATTACAAAAGACCATTACAATTTCAACGTGTATGTAGTAGTAATAATAAAACACTTTAACTCTTACGTCTGCAACACACTACCGGGATATGTTTTTCAATTTAAATTTAATATAAATTCAATGTCTGGTACGATATCAACTTGAAGTTTTGCATATGTTTCTAAAATATTTTTGTTTTGGATCTTAAAATCAAATATTTAAAAAAAATATTGAACAAAATTAATAAATTTTTAACCATACAAAACACATACCTGGGTAAGCACAGAAGTGTTCATTATATTTTTAGTAGAAATTTAAATGTATATACTCAATTCAGTGAAAATTATTTTTAAGAGATTTTATATTAATTAAAAATAGAATTTTCCTATTTTGTTTTTTACAAAAATATAAATATGTTAGTGTGAACATCTGACACAAATAGTAAAATCCGCAAAGTCTTATTCACAAATTGGACAAAAGTTATTTTCTGTTAGACATTTGTTCATATCAGCTCGACATTTGCTTTTGTTGTAATTTGGAATCATTACTGGAGTTTCTTGGACCTTTAGCCTCGTCTTTGCAAAGAGGTGTAGAGATAAACACTATCGATATATTTTTTTATTTTTGGAATATACGAGCACTTGCTCTCGTTGTTTCTGGATACAGAGATTGATGAGTCAACTCATCTTCCCTTTGGATCAGAAAATTAATAAGAAATAATTGTTTGGCTTTTGTTTTCTATTCTAAAGTCAAACAGCAAAGTAGACGAGAAAAATATCAAAATACGATATAACGAACGTTATAATTTCTTATATTTATTTTTCAGTATTTACTCGATATAAGAAATGGTAAGAAAAAGCCATAAAATTATCGTTTAAAAAAAGCAACGGTTTTGTATGATCGTTATTAGGGTTTAAAACTTTATGAAATTTCAGTGAATTGTGGAAAAACCAAAATCATCAGTATGTTTATTCAAAAAAATTTTTCTTTTTAATCGCCGTTAACGCTCCTGGACAACATTCTGAGCAACAATATAATTACAAATATTCAATATTTGTCGACACATGTATTAACTGGATAATTTTTTGTTAGTTTTATAAGAAGAAAAAATTAAAAAAAAACTTCTGCGATATAACGAATTTATCAGAGTCATACAGACTTCACTTGACTGTTTGCGTGCAGCGAACTATCATGTTAACCAATCAATATAACGGGCCTGACATTATATAGTTCGTTATACATGGATTTCCCAGTAGTATAATATTGATTATTGGAGCATAATTGAACAATATTCTTATTTCTAATATTATTTTGGTAATTGGAATTTTAGTTTTTTTTTGTGCATAAATAATTTTATAATATTGATTTTTAATATTCTTTTTTGTGAATGGTGAGAGACAAATTGTAAGTAACTCCTCATTGTATTATGTATTTATGTTGAGAAAAATTCTATTTGATTTTTCAAAATATATTTTTTCCACATCTTTTTTACGGGTAAATAGATATTAAAACAAGTAAGAGTGCTATATTCGGTAGTGCCGCAGCTTATGATACACTTCACCGTCATGTACAAAAGTATAATGACCAGATCTAAGCTAAGCCTTGATTTTAGATTTCATTTATTACATTCTTTTAATTATAATTTCCGACGCCATCTTTAATTTTGAATAGTTAACTCTATTCTAGTAGTCAAGCCATCTCATTTGACACCCATATTGATGGGGTTGAAAAAATCCGCTCTGCCATTTTGTTTCAGACGCCATCTTGGATTTTACACTTTTTTATAGTTTACTACATTGTACTAGTCGAGCGCCTTTTTTTTTTTTGATACAAATATTTTGGGGGTTAAATGGGACAATATTGTAGCTACTATATTTGACTCATATATTCGCCATTTAATCACTATATTCAAATACTCAAGCCCTTTCATTTGATCCCCACATTGGCTCTCATGGTTGTTTAGAAACTGAAAAATATCTACTTTCGTTTGTAAATTTTAGAAAAATCACCGAAGCAGTTGTAGTTTGGTGCTTATATCTCAGTTGGTTTCAAACCGATTTGTTAGTTTTTCTTAGAAATAATTTATGAGATTACGGCTTATATTTTGGTATCTTAAGCGTGTTCAAAAATTATTTAGGAGTTTTAAAAAATTTCATATATCAAAAAAAATATATATTTTTTCAAATAATTTTTGCCTATAACTTTGCCGATTGGTGAACAATTTGTTCAAAATTTTTCTGAGGCATACCAAATTTATATGTAGTAACAATCGTGTCTATAAATTATCCTTGAGCCGGAAATTTTTAATTTCTGTGGTAAAAAACAGAAGCAGTCTTATTTATTTGCTCATATCTCAGATAGTTTTAAGGTGATTATGCTGATTTTCAATACCATAATCTGATAACTTAATACATTACACGGGGCTTAGCGACGTCGGGGGCTTCAAAACGTTGATTTCAACATAAACACAGACAGACGGACAAACGGACAGACGGACAATCCTTAATAGACTCCCCTATTCATCAGCTTTCAATAAGTATATACTTTATGCAGTTTGAAATTCATATTATAGAAATTTCACACTGAATGACAAACCTATATATACCCTTTTACACTGTCATGTATAATCAGCTTCTAATGAAAGCTAATTCTATGTTCACACATGCGCCTTAATTGTCAATTTATAATATTATCGCAATTAAAGGCCTTCATTGAGCTCAACTTACCATACTAAAAATTACTTTTAAATAAATTGAGCAATATATACTATGTTGTTTCACTTATTGTCCAAAACTCGAAATACAACTCTTGAGAATTATGTTCAGTGAGAAGAAAAACAAAGAGTAAGAAACTGGAAAATGGTTGATGGAAATTTTAATAAATTGTTTGGATAATGTCAAATACATATACATGTATATAAATATAATTGTAAATATATTTTATTAACAGGAAAAACACTAAAGAGAAGGCATTATTCGATTTGGTATCAATACATCGTATTTTTACAGCTATGAAATGCTAATGGATAAGATAAATTGATTATGTGTGAACACCTACATATTTTAATTGCTCAATCAACACTAAATTGAAACAATTAAAATATCTGTCTGAACAGGGTATAACATTATTATGAAAGAGGCAACAAATTGTTTTTGGATATTACTTACATACGTATACATATATTTATTAAAACAATTTAAACTAAACCGCGCCTGCGAATTCAAACGATACTTTACGGTAGCACAGATAACTAATTTCCCTATATGAGATAATTTTGAATTTTTTGAGACATAAAATTTCATCATCCTAAACGTGAAAAGTTACAAAAATTGCTTTAGACAATAAATAATAAAAAAATCAAAACAAATACAAATGCAGCATGACTCAAAATAAACTTTATTTTTTAATGAAAAAAGTTCTAGAGTTATTTAAAACGACCTACAGACAGAGTTTCTTAAAAAAAGTTATTTTTTATTTCAAGTTAATAAATAGATTTTTGTTAAAAAATTTCAAATGTAGAAGCAGCTAACAAATTTTAAATTTTATTTATGGTTAAAAGCACATAAATACTGATTTTAAAACATTTTATATAAAATGGTAAACGAAGTTCTAAAAGTTTTTTCTTTTAATAAACTTTTATTTAAAAACACACACATATGTAAGTGACATCAAAAGGGAAACGTATTTTCCCACGTGTTAATATAAAAAAGTTTGTTAATAAATTGTTAATTTAAAGAATTTTTTTTATTTCTAAAGATCTACTTAAAACACAAAATTTTTTTAAACTACTACTCCTTATTAAATATTTTTAAATATAGAACGCACAACATGCCATACACGCACAACATGGGCATACGTGTGTTTCTGTCGTGTGCCTGAGCTCTTAGTGGCTCTCTTTTTATACCCTTCACACAGTGAAAAAGGGTATATATAGGTTTGTCATTCCATGTTAAATTTCTACAATTTTCATTTCCGACCCCATAAGAGTCGATTAAGCTCTGTCAGTCTGTCCGTCTGACCGTCTGTCCGTGTGTATGTTGAAATCAACTTTTTGAAGCCCCCGACATCGGTTGGACCCGGGTGAGATATTAAAAAATCAGAAATATTTGCGAGTAGATTGGCATTGAAAATCAGAAACATCGGTACATAAACAACTGAGATATGAGCAAAAACCCACGACCACCTCGATTTTTTTTTCACAAAAACAACATTACAACAACAACATACATACATACAAACGTGTATACTGGTTAGAGTAAACGTGGCATCGAATCCCAGCTGAGCCAAAAAAATTTTTTTTTTATTTTTTTTAAATTTTTTTTTATTTAATATATTATTAATATTTTTATTATTATTTTTTTTTAATTTTTTTTATTTTTTGATTTTTTTTTTATTTTTTTTTATTTTTTTTTTGTTTTTATTTTTTTTTTTTATATATATTATTTATATTCTAATTATTTTTTAAAAAAAAATTTTTTTTAATTTTTCTTTTTTTATTTTTTCAATACATACGTAAATTTTTAATTTTACACTGGGATGTTTTTATATATGTATGTATGTTTTTTATATATGTATGTACGTATTTCATATGAGATGAATGGTGATACAAACTACTGTTATTGCATGACTACACGTTGTGAAGGGTATATAAGATTCGGCTCTGCCGAATATAGCACTCTTACTTGTTTAACCTAACATAACCTCAAACATTTTTAATAATTTTCTAAGATTTAGAAATTGTTTTGATATAAATTAAAAAAAAAAAGTTATAAATTATTTTTTTTTTGAAAAAATAAACAAAAATTTTCGGAAATTTATTTATTTTATATTTTTCTTTTTTTAAATAACATCTTAGACATGAACTTATTTTCAGTCGCATTACAGGTAGCTGTGCACATAAGTCCATACTTATAACATCAATAAATATAAGCTGTCTCGAAGAGTTGTGCCACATCACCTTAAAATACAAGAAAATAAATCAGTAGCCAAGGGAGACAAACAGTGAGTGACATAAACACATTTTAAAAAGGGTTTTATTTGCAACCCATATACGCTCCATTGAATTTCTTGCTGTCATAATGTTAAACATTTATTTCACAAAATAAAACCAGCACCAAGGGAATTTCAAACAAAATATCAAATAAAATCAAATAAATAATAAGATAAGGAAGGTACTTACTTAAGTACAGTTAAGGAAAAAATTCTAGATACACCCCTTGGTGTACGCTAACCAAAGGAATAAAATCGGGAAAGGATTTTAAAACAAAATAATTCAATTATTTTATGTGTTTAAAAATAAAATTATTCATAAAATAAAATTTTAATTCGTAAGAAAAACAAGAACAAAAATAACACAAAATACAAAAAGTTTTTGGGCAATAAGTCAACATGCAGCCACTAAATTGTTTACAATTTCTAATTTTTTGTACATATAAAATGTCATTTTAATTTTTAGTAAGTCCACCCTGGGTATCGAGTACACTCTGAAATAAGCGGGTCATTGACATAACCAGATTTTCCGTTATATTCGGTGTTATATCAGACCATGCACGAATTAATGAAGTTTTAGGGTTTCTCGACTTATTATGTCGTATTGGCGGACCAGTTTTTTTAAAACATCCCAGATGTGTTCGATTGTATTGCGGTCCAGTAACTCGGGTGGGGAATTCAGCTGTCTTGGTGTGTAGTACATAAGCCGATCTCGGATAACGCTGCGGTGTGCTTGGGGTCATTGTGCTGCTGGCGGTTCCGCTTATCTCCCAGATCCAAGCTTTCAAAGCATGACTTCAAATGATGTTCCAATATGTTTTTATATTGATGACAGTTCACATTACCTTCGACAAAAACTAAGCGACCCATCTAAGAAGATATATTATCCCAAACCATAATACTGCCTCCACCATTTTTTCAGTATAAATGTTTTTCTATGGATCAAGAGCAGTGTTAGGATTTCTCTAAGCTTAAGAAGTGCCCTTATTTTCAGTTTTCCGGATATCTAGGTCTTTACTGAAATGAGCCTTAACGATTTCGAGGCGAAGTTTACGGTTTTCATCGAAAATTAGTAATTTTTTTTCATAATATTCAAAATTTTTATTACTGTTCTGGCTCTTACAGTAATACTGAAATGTCTTGCAAGATGTTCGTCCAACTCTAGAGTACTATTTTTTGATTTTGCTTCACTTGTTTCTTAACAGCTAAATGTAAACGAGAGCGGCAAGCGTTTTTTGGCAGTCGAAAATTCTCATTTTCTTACAATTTGCATAAAGAAACCGAAATACCGCGGTGGCAACGCTTTTCAATTGGAAATGTAATTTTATATAGTCTTTAGGTATGGCGACAGCACAACTTAAGTTATTTTTTTAACTTTTGTAATTGTTGAAAGGTAAAGCCATGTTACCTATTTTTAGGTTAATCCAGCGATTTTATTTCTATTTAGTGAGTTTTATTTAAAAACATAAGTGAACATTACTCTTCATTATACAATGTTGGTGCTCTTGTTTAGGTTTGTCACCTCAGCGTTACCGCTTAGCCGTATATTACGCAAAGCCTGCCCCTATTGCAGGCTGTTGGTTATAGATTGGTCGGTAATATTCCTAACATCCCTTTTTGAAGGCTTTATTGGACGCAAGGATAGTTTCTTTCTTTTATAGGTTTTGCTATTTTCATAGATACTCATAAATGATTGGACTGCAGATCGAGTTAATTTTAAAGTCTTGGCACTTTCTCCAAAGGATTCACCTTCCTTGCTGAGTTTGACCACTGAAATTCGTATGGAAGTTTGTATTTTGTTTTTTACCTGACATTTTCAAAAAAGTCGATCTACAAGAAACACTTTCTGTAACTGAATGATAGTATTGCTTCAGAAACCCAAATCTGTTCAACTAACGGTTGTTTAAATTCACAGCGTTTCAAATTTCTGTTACAATTGTAGGAGATGCGACACTGTATGTAGATTTTTTTCGGGCTAATTTTTGTGTTTATCTCTGCCAAGTTCTAGGTAAATAATATTTTCAATTATTTTTCATCAGATAATCTTATATTAAAGTTGGCTAACGTGCACGCAACAGACAAATGGAGTCTGAATGACACCGTTTTGACAATCTTATATATTAATCATATAAAGTAAATATCTGGTATAACCATTGATTCATGAAAACTTTATAATATATTGCTGTATGTAGAGCAAGATGTCCAAAAATGATCTGCAGCCGTGGGAGAGAATTTTTAAGTATGTAAAGTAAGCTCACAGATATTTATCAAAATTTTAGTCACAAAAATTAATTTGGTTTTTAAAATTATGCAATAATGCAGTTCACACTGAATTTGCTATTTGCTCATTAAAAGCAAAAATAAGCGTAAAGATTTCCATTAAAATTTAATACAAGAAATTGTTGTGGGTGTAAAAAAACTAAACAGCAAGTAAGCGCTGAAGTTTTTTTTTAATAAAATTATCAATAAATTTTGAAGTTTTAAATTTGACTTTTTTAAAGCAAAATGTTTTTCTAGTTCCATCATAATTATCATAATATCATCACAACCGCTAAGCAGTTGCTCGTCACTGTCTCATGGACGACTAAATTAAAGAGCATAAAAATAAAAGGGGAGGAACTTTCAAGCAAATGTTTAATGAAATGGGCACCTATGATCAGGGGTGCCAGATAAATTTGATAAAAAATCAGCATATTTTCAAAAAAAAATTTCAAAAAAAATCGGCATTATCGGCACTTCAATTTAAAATAATCGACAAAAAATCGGCAAATTAAAAATACCAATTTTAAATATAATAAAACATATTTTTATAAACAAAAAATACCATAAAATAACAATTCAGCATTAACCAACGTTTTTAACATATACATAAAAAACGTTTTACAAATAAATCGTAGATAATTTAAAAACTATATATGTACATATATATTTTATATTACAGGGTAAATTGTTTTTAAAGTTAAATAATTTTCTGTAACGTTTTTCTATGAACATATATTTTATAGAAACATTTTGGATTTTAAAATTTTTATTAAGTCATTTTTAATATCAGCATCAAAACGGTATGAATTATTAAATTTTAAGTATTCTTTAGAAAAAATAATTCCTTGTAAAGTTTCATTTTCCAGAGAACATAGAAATTTTTATTTACTTAGGTTGTAGATCATTTTGATTCTTAAATTTTTTGCCAAAAAATTTGCAAATTTACTTCACTTTCTTTAAAAATCTCTTCAAAATTTAAAAATTGTAAGTTTCTGAATTCAAAGTCTAAAATTGTGTTTTTTTGTAGACACAAAGCTGGGGAAATTCCTTCAGAATTTTCATAAAAAAATTATTGTCCTTTTGCATAGTTTTGATAGGGTTAATCATATTTAAAAATTTATACGATTTATATTCAAAATCAAAACATTTTAATATTTAATTTGAATGTTCTATATACACATTTATAAAATTATTTACAATTTTGTAAATTTCACTTTTGTTAAGTTTTGATTCTTATTTATATTAACTCTTTAGCCAATAAGCCCAAATACACCTCATCATATTTAAAAAAATTCTTTATCATACAAATCTAGAATTCTCACAACTACTGCTTCAAGCGATAACCATCTGGTTTGACTTGGATGCAATAATTTTTTTTGGTTTTATTTCTAGAAATTTTTGAATGTATCGAAATTGATCAAGGCTTTTTGAACTATTTGGTATATAATTTAAAATGTCTCTCGCTAGAGTTTCAACTTCGGAAGGTAATTGGAGACAAGCATATGATGAACATAGTGCAAGTAAATGACAAACACATTTCATAATAAATAAATCTGGTATAGGTATCGTTTTTTAAATCTTTTGCAACTGAATTATTTTTGCCTGTCAAAACGGCAGCACAAACTATTAGTATATTAGTTTGTGACGGCAGCGCCGTCATCAGCGTACTAACTAGGGTGATCGATTATTCGACTTTTTTAAAAACCGGTTTTCAAATAGTTTAAAATTTAAGATTTAAAAAAACCGGTTGCTATTTTGAAAATTGAGAAAAAACCGATTAACCGGTTCGAATATATAAAATATAATATATAAAGAAAAAATTAAAAAATATTGTAAAAAAGATTATAATGAAAATTGTATCTAAATATGAAATTTTTACAGTTTATATACGTTTTGCTGCACAATAACGCAATGACTGACATGAATACGGTTGACCCATTTGGTTTTTATTATTTGAATTTAAGGATAAAAGGTACTCTTTACAAGTAAAATAAATAAATACAATAAATTAATACATAAATAAATAAGACTTTTAATAAGGCTGTTATAAATTTTTGTATTTCCGTCTGTACATTTTTTAAATGATAAATAGATCTTTTAAAATAATATTCACTAACGTATTTTGTTTGAAATGATTTCTGTAATTTTAATTACATTTTAAAAGCTAGGGAGAACATCTTTAAAATTTCATTTTAAAAATTCTTTCTTATACCCCTGATAGACATACAAAAATAGGCATAAACAAGTTTGTTCGATGGTTTAATTAAAATTTAAGTTGACAGACACTCAATGTCATTAATTAAATTTAGGATCTGAAAGAAGAGATTATTGGTTTTTCTTTATTGTAACTACACTTTTTACCTAAAAGTGATCGATCAGCTCAGTTTGTGCTTAAATTACCTTTAACTTATAACGTTAGGCTTATATCCTTTAAAAAATAATATTTAAGCTTAATTATTTTTCATATTTTGCATTTGTTTTTTAAACAACAAATAAATTTCTTACAATATTATGGAAGATTATTTAATAGTTTTTATTTTCTGATTTTTTGAAACTTTTTGCGTACTAAATATACTATGGTACGATTTGTTACAAAGATATATGAAAATAAAGTCAAAAACATAAAAAACCGGTTTTTTCGGATAAAAAAACCGGTGTATTCAATATTCGAAAAATCAAAATTTAGAAAAAACCGCCAGCAGAAAGAAGAAAAAACCGGGTTTTCCACCGGTTGTAAAACCGAGTCGATCACCCTAGCACCTATGATATAAAGTTATTTCCTTAACTGTATGTTAGAAGAAATTAATCCAATTTTAACAACAAGCTATAACTGAATTGTATGAGTATGGTTAAAACAAGTTATCAAACTTTTTTGCAAACCTAAAGTATTTAAAAATATTTTCTAATTTAATTGTAAGATTGTAAGAAATATCTATAAAATTAAATGAATATTAAACAAAAAAGTGGTTAAACTTATTTTGACAAATATTTATCAACTGTGAGCGTACCGTTACTTACTTACTTATATAATGCTTAATTAAAAGCTGTCATTAGAAAGACTTTAAAATTATAAATAAAAACAAAATAAGTAGAACTTTCTTTATTATAGAATAATGACCTTGTCTATCTTAACCACTTTTCAACAAAAATGTATGTTATTGTCGCCACATTTAGCCAGACCATATCCTAGCCACCATCCATCCGTTAAATCAACCAATAAAGTTCTAATGACTCGCTTAAAAAAAGAAACAGAAAATCAAGACAACAAACTAATTAAGTGGGCATCATCAAAATTTAAATTTAAATTTTATGCTCAAATATCCACTACAAATCTATGTATAAACATAACAATGTTCATAAAATTATATCCCTAATATTAACTAAGTATGTATATGAAAACAATATTTTGTCAAAGACGTCTATTGAAATGACATGACGACAAATTGTTTCTTGTAAAAATAAAAATTAATGTAAGAGTCTAGCCGAAGTAAAGTAAGCAATTCATTGTTTAAGTCTAAAGGATTAATTTGGCATTGTCTTCTTTCATCTTTAGCAACAAGGCAAGTTGAGTCAGACTCTTAACGATTAAGACGGTTGAAATGATTTTAGGCATTTTCTTTAGCCTTTGTTAAGCTCCAACAAATTTGCTGTATAATCGTAATTCTTAAACAATTTTTTTATGTTCATATGTCCTATAGGGTATACAAGAGATTATTTGTTACTTAATTAATCGACGAAATTATGTCAAATAATTGTTTGTGAAACGCTAAGCAAAGTAACGTAAAACCAATCCTTTGTTTGAATTTAATTTATCGTAGCGGGTGTTTTTCATAGAGGTATAGAATTTTATGTTGGCGACACATTTTAAACTGACGACCATTTTGTCAGCTGTTAAGTGGTTTATGTTTAGTTTGGTTTGGCATTTCAGTATGAGTAGACTGACGCATGAAGGCGTATATTCGTTGAATGAGCCAAAAGCAGATTGCCGTCAATCTCGATTTTCATAAAAGAATTTTTTTTAACGATGAAGCTCACTTTTATTTGAATAGATTCACCAATAAAAAACTGCCGTATTTGGAGTGATGATAATCCTCAACTGTAAGCTGAGACATCATTAAATCTAAAAAAAACTATCTTCTTGATGTATTCCATAGATTGTGCTGACTTAATCAGTGGTTTCTAGTCAATGGTGACCGCTTTAGACCTATGACTACATGATTACTTTTTCCTTTAATCAATTGAATAACCATGATGTGGAGGACCTGTGCTTTAAACAAGTCCGCGCAATATGTGAAAGACATTGTGCCACAATTGATTTATTGAAGGAAACATTTGGTGACCGCATAGCTTTACATTTAAAACTCACCACTTGACCTCTAAGAACGTGCGATTTAACATCACTAGACTATTTTCTGTTTAGTCATGTATAGACATGTATAGTCGGAAGCCTACATCGATAAACCCTAAAGATTGACCCCTTTGAGGATAACACTTGCAGCGTTTTAGCAGATATACGGCAAAAATTTTTTGGAAAAAGTCATTGAAATTTAGAGCTCGGACAAAGTTTAAATCCGAGCCAGCCCTTGCGATCATATGCCAGAAGTTAATTATAATGCCAGGAGATTATCTTTTGAACAAATTAAATTTTATGTCAACTTAAAAAATTCTTGTTTATTTCATTTCATTTCTTTACCCCTATAAAAACAGCCTTTATTTTGTAAAAAGATTTCAATTACCATTTGTATAAGTTTGGGTATTGCTGTTGTCGGGTGAGGGCGTTTTCGCCTAGATATAGGGGATATATTCTTTTGTTTAAGAAACTAAATTAAAGGGTACAATTCCTTTAGCGGGAAACTGAGGGACATATTTTTACTTAGAGTATTTTTAGGTAATTTAACTATTTATTAATTAGTTAAAACACCTATTTATAGTATTTTTGCAAATTTTAAGGATTTTCCTTTTTAAGCTGAAACGAATGGGATCCAGTCGTGAACCCAGGTGAAAAGAAATTAACAAGTTATAATTATGGTTTTAAGTTTTATTTATTCAAGTTCATCTGGCATTGTACTTTTTATTGTTGTCAAAAATATACTAAAATAATTAATAAATTTCAGAACTATTTAAATCGTTTTATAGATTAAGTATTTAATAAATATTATGTGGAACAATTAAACTGTAACAAGTTAAATCTTTAAACTTTATATTTCAATAATATATATATTTATGTATAAAACTATAGAGGATGATCGTAGTGTAATACCTGCTATTTGTGGAAAAACTTCTCCTCAATGTAAACTAATAAAAAAAAACCCCTTCAGAACTCTTAAAAATATGTGCCATTATATTCATATAAATATTGAATTTAAACAAATTATTAAGGAGATATCGGAATTGGTAGTAGAGTTGATTTTATTACTGCAAAAGTGGAAATTAAGCCAAGTAACATGAGAGGATTTCTTAAAGAACTATTAAATTAGGGGATTTAAATCTTTTTAGAGGGATTATAAAAAATTACCTGAAACACTGCAGGATATGCCTCTCTTTAAACTACAATTAAACGGGATATATGCTTTGGGGTTCGTCCTACAGGTCGTTGTTTTAGTATTCATATTTACACAAATTTAAATCACAATGACATTTTAAATACTCTTTCTTTTATATCACTGAAAAATTTAATATTTTTTTAAATAACCATAGTATTCTTGCATGTAAAATAATTTATTCATAAAACCACTCATAAAATTATGCATGACATTCTTGCTAGTCTTAAATTAATAATATTTGTACCTGCTTTTTATACATGAAATTAATACAGAAATAGAAGGTCATCTCTTATTTACACACTATAACATTTCTTCTATCCTTCGTATTTACTATCACATTGACCAATTTACATATGCATGTGGGTTCCATTTATAAACAAACATTCGTACATACATGAATGCTGAAAGGAAGGGCTGCCAGTATCAATAAACAAAAACTGGTTATTTTGGACCTGAAATTAATTCAGGAATATTTTAAATTATTATGGGGATTTTTTAATGAAACAAAATTAAAATTGAATTAGAACTACTTTTGTTTTAACCCACAAAAAACAGTAGATTTTCAATTAACCCTTAAGAGGATACCTGTGCCTGGCCAGGCATTTTTTGAACTTTCTGTAATTTTTGTATAAATATTGCAAGCATTTCAGTGAAACTTTAGGTATTCCCTAATGAAAGTGTTTTTTACACAAAAATAAAAAAAGGTGTAAATTTCAAGACCGTGGGACTGGTAAATAGTTAAAACAAAATTTTGTTCATATTCATACCACCTGGATCCGGCTAGGCCCAAACAACTTTTCTCTTAATATAAATGTAAACACATCGGCATTAGCTTAAAATTTAAACTAATTTAATATCATACGAAAACATTACAGTCGATAAACAGCTTTTTCGTTCAGAGGAAGAACGAAGTTTATGCAATATATCCCTTCTAAGCCAGCTAGATACGGTGTCAAGTTCTTATTAGCATGTGACACGAGCAAAATATATATAATGGCATAGACCATTTGATGCGACGGCTGCAAAACAAACAAAAAACTATAGATGCCGACAATTTGTTTTAACCACATTTGGTTTATGCTAAAAGCTAATGGATGATGTACTTAGATTTGTTGGAACTGTTAGGAGTAACAAACGAGTGATTGCTTTAAAAATGATAAAATATCAAAAACAAGTAATGTTGCAATATGTTGTTATGTCCCATTAAAAAATGTAATGTACATTCAAAATACCACTGTATTTTTGGCTTAGGAGGTTGTATTTGGCTCTTAACTTTAAGGGAACGACGGGAGCCATTGTATGCCGCTAGCTGTCAGTCGGAGGGTAGGTTCTTGTTCACCTTAAAATTCCTCTCCTATAGAAATCATATACATAAATATTTTGTTATAGACTCCCTAACAAATAACCAAATGAAAAAAATCAAGTGAATCGCTAGAATAATACAGATGTTACGAATTAACAACCTCTTATATTAGTGTTATCCCAAGGTGTTGTTTGAGATAGCCTCATAACCCTCCCTACCTTTTGATCTTAGCAGGCAGTTTTTATCTAAGATCCCTTAATACCACTACACTTACTTCTCTTACCTCATGTACGAAAACTTATCAATGACACTTTACAGTTTCATAATTCAAATATAGTTTTATTCATCAAAAAAAGTTAAATGAAAAAATTTCTAATGTAGACATTTCTAACTAAAATTTACATTATTCAACGTTAGCTCTTATATAAAAAAATATATGAAAAAAAATTATATTAATATTTAAAGAAATATATTTATATCTATATTTTTATACACTTATCTAATAATTCTATATAGTAAATTCTGCAATTAGTATTTTTTTATTTTTTTATATTTATTTATTTAGGCGTGACTGTTTGCAAAATACAATAATCAATAACAAAAATGTACCAAGTATCATAAAAATTTTTCTGCAAATTTTAACATGATCATTATCTTTAATTATTAAGTTTTAATTACCTACGAATTGATCATTACAACTTTGTAATATTCTGGTTGCAAAATTTTGTTCTTGTTTTTATTCTTCTTCTTTTCCTTTGTTTTTTATTAATGAAATAGGTATATATCAATGAAGCAAAAACAAATTTTGCATAAGAAGAAAAAAATTTGCAAAAAAAATGTTTATTACATATTTTTGGTTTTTGTTTTCTGATTCTTGTTCTTGTTCCTTCAAGCACAGTAATCCCTATCAAATTATGAACATTTATAATGTATATTGGTTTATTGTATTTTACAATTTTACCAATTAGGATTTTTATAACCAAGAATAAGTGAATGCAAAACACTTTAATTAATTATAAAAAAAAAAAAGAAGAAACATTTTAAATAACTCACCAATTTAAGGCTGGAGCTGCTGCATGATGAGGCCTCGTCAAACTGCAATTTTGTTAATCAAGAAAATTTGGCTGATTTATGTTTGATTTTAATTAACGTTTTGCATACCCTTATAACAAAAAAAAAACGTTTTTCGTTTAACTTTATCTTAATAATAAAAGACACTTACTAAGTAATTTGTTTGAGCTGTGATATTATATGTATGACTGTGCAATATAGGTTAAATTTTTTTATTTTTTTATTTTTACTCTATTCAAAGTAGTCTTAGATTTGTTCTTTATCACCATTATTAGTTTAAAAAAAAACACTTTTTTCTTCTTTTAGGTACGATTTTAATCTTAAGTTTTAGATTTCTGTCAGCTAATTAAATATTTTGCACGATTTTGTCACTCTTTTTTTTTTTTTTTTTTTGCAATTAAACACTAATTTATAAGATTGAGTAATTTTTTCAGTTTTCTGAATGAAATTTTACCCTGGCAAATATTTACGTAAATTTTTTATTTAACAACTTGGTGATGTTTCCTCGAGGTACGCAGTCAGTGCAATGGAAATTTGGAGGTTTTTTCTTGCAGGTTCTCACTGGATAAGACTTCAATTTCTGGCGATTTTTACTCATTTGGTTTTACTACCTTTTCTTGCTTATTTATGAAGTTGTTTATCGGCTGCTGTCTTGATACTAATTAGATGCAATGAGTACGATTACATCTGGTGCGAATTAAATTTGTATTGAAGTTCTACAATAAAATGGGTACAGTGGTGGATATGAATATCAGTCCACCACTGGATAACTTTTATTAAATGTGGCTTTTAGTAGAATAAAGATTTTTTTTCAGCAACGTTTAACCCCTGTATAACAGATTTTGTTAGGTTATTTTCTCCTCAATGCAGCTCCCAGGGATTTGAACTAAATAATTAAGCCACTAGCAAAAAGTTTTAAGTTAATAACTTTCACTACTAAAGAAAAATTTTGCTTAATATTGATTAAACCCCAAAAGGAATATTTCTACCAATTAAATTTTACCTGAAGTTCTATTCAGTGTCTATTCTGCTTAGAATCACGATGAGGCTTAATAGAAAAAAACTTTAAACACGAATTGATGTTCTCCTCTTGAAGTCCAAATTAAAAAGAACTCCAAAACCACATTTCTAGTCTCACGATAATATTTGACAAAAATTATATTTCCGTTTATACGTGTCTTTCAATCTGTGACTTAAGCTGTAAGTGTAGCTAACTCTGTTTATTTTCCTTCTCCTTTGTTAACAAAAGATACAACAGTGAGAGGTGAAATACTTATTACCGAAAACTTATCGGTTACCATTTAAATTAAATATTTAATCCCATATAAGATGTAAAAAAAATGCAAGGTTTAAAAAAATATTTATTTAAATTTTGGCAAATAATCACATTACAAAAATAAACCCGGGTTTTTATTATCCACCGTCCATTATGACACTGTCACATCTATCTCTGAAATAAAGAAAAAAACCTGAGGTAAGGCTGAAATATAAAGAAACAAACAAAGTCTGGTGTAGTTTTAATGGATTAAATGCTAACAAAATTTACAAAAAAGCGTGAAACCAATCGCTGGACTTAGGCATAATGGCGTTCGGAAGTTATATTACACTCGATGAATATATTTCTGTGAAAAATGATGAGAGTGCATGAATAAATTTTTTATCTCAGCTTTGTGAGCAACTTGTTCACTCTTACATACAATTTTTTAAGCAGATCAAAAACTATGGTTTTCTGAATGAAAAAATTAAGGTTAGACAAATTAAATCAATAATTATGATACTAAGTTAAGATAACATTACAAATATTTATTTGATGAATTAAAAAAATCTAAATGATATGTTCAAAAATGTGGCTTTTTTAACAAAATGGATTCTTTTTCGGTAGGTTTGTAACGTTATTTTATGTTATTTGTATAAACTAACATATATTTTATTGAACTGTTGTGTTTTTGTTTAAGAAGCTTAATAGCCTATTGAACATTTCCGTTGTAAATACAAGAGGTCCCAGCTAGGGACCTTAGGTATCCACTTAAGGGTTAAAACATAAATTCTCAGGACATAACAAATAGCTTACCCTACAAGAACAGTGACGGTCATTTGACCGGTTATATGACTGGTATTAGTGACTGATATATCAGTTAAAGTATTAGTTTCTTCTATTAGTTTCTTAAGGGCATTGTGAAAAAAATTACTGAAATTTTTGTGCACATGTGATTTTCCGTCTTTCTTATACTTATTAGTTCTGTGGATTGCAAAACATATATCTGGACTACTTACACTACAGCTATTTCTAATCAAATATAATATAAATAGTAGTCACACTTAACGTATATATCGGTCAAAGCTAACTAGTCACACTTAACGTATATATCAGTCAAAGCTAACTCGTACAATAAAACAAATTTATTATCTTTTATATTATTTATTATTATATTTTTCACTACATCACTTTTTTTTTAATACAATATTTCCCGTTAATTTCACTGCTTCCTGCAGGGGCTCATTTTAATCCGTTTCCATGGTATTAGCGTCATTGGTATTATGGCTTGAATTACTAAAAGTAAAAATTATGAGAATATACAAAGGCATATACATACATATTTATGTTTGGCTGCTATCTTTCGTACTTACCTTTTATTTCCCGAGTATTTTATAAAAAACCTGGTCGAAAGAACTACAAATTATTAAATAAAAATTACTTTTTGTAACACTGAATTAAAAATTTTACACAATAATGCTCTAAACACATAGACGACAGCAGACAGCAAGCAGCAATATGTCAAAAATAAAATCCATGTGTTTAAATGAAAACGATTATTTTGACGGCAGCACAGCAGCACGACTGCACAACAGCATTTGCTGCTGCTGCCAACTTAGGCTATTTTCTATTTTGACGGGCAGCAAGAACAAATATAGTGTTGCCATTATATATATTAAATTGGAAAAAAATAACAAAAACTTATTTTTGATATTAAACATAAAAGAACATTACAAAAATACAATAAAGAAATAAATGTATGTGTTTTTATAGTTTTTCGTGATATAATTACATTTTTTTTTTATCATTAACTTTAATTTTATTCATAATAAAATATATATGCGGCATCCCTGAAATTTGTATTGCTAAAATGCACATCAGCTGATTATTATGTTGTTGCTGTCTTCAAAATAATTATGAAGTTGACTTCAGAGCAGCATTTGAAGTTGGCAGCATTTGAAGCCATGAAGTTGTGAAGTCTGCTGGCGTCTATGTGTTTAGAGCTTAATTTTCCAATTTTTTTTTTAAACGTCAAGAAATCAACATACATTATTTGTCTTACTCTTGCATACGCATTATATTTCCTGTAGCAGGAATTATATATTAAATTGCTGCAATAGTGTTAGTACAAACATTTTGTATGTGTTAGTTTCAGTCATTCATTTCTTGTAGGGTTAACTACAACTATATTATAATAGTTTACCTTAATAAAAGTTAAGAGTGCAAATCACTTGTATTTTTTGCAGCTTGCTTTTAATATTTTGCTAAGACTTCAGCAGCTATAAATTGATAAAGCACCTTTGGTCTCAGAAAATACAGGACCTTAAGTTAGCGTCAAACATATTTGGTCTTGATGTCGATTGAGATAGTTGACCTGTCTTGACGATTTATTTTGCTGCGGTTATCATAATCAGTTAATCAATACAACAAATAATTTGGTGCAATTTGTTACTTTTATAACGTTTAAGCCGCATCTCAGAAATGCATCTGTAGACTTTAATTCATATGGTACCCAATTTTCTTGCCTTTTGATTCTTTGAATCATACTTATGGCAAACATTTTAATTTGTTTTTTGTTACAAGTTGATAAACTTGTTAACTTTTATTGAGATTGAGAACAAATAATATTTAAATTTTAATTCAGGCTTGAGTTTAAATTACCATTCTTACTGTAACAAAGAATTTTTTAATTGTGATAAATGAAAGAATAATCTGAAAAATTATATTTTTTACCTACACTAGCCGAGTGGAATGCATTTTCGAAACCAGCCATGATTTCATCATCAGTACTCTTTGATCAGTGGTTATATGTTGGTTGTAAATATCATCTATTTAACTCCCGGAATTTAAGATAAATGAATTCGGTAACTACTTTAATTTTTTTTTTATATATTTTTTACCACAATAAGTTATATTGAATTTTATCAAAAAGCAACCCTTTTTCTTTTGTTTGATTTTGATTTGTTTTTATTTCTATTGACAACATTCTTCGAAAAGTGATGCCTGTTATTTTTGGCCTTCAAAATTTTTATCTGGCCTGGACGATCTTTATCTCTCATGACAACAGCACTTCCTCTGCACAACGCAAACTATCTCTGGAAAATTTAAACCGATAGAACACGTTAACTTTTAGAAGCTTCGGTGTGCATCTGCAACACATTCTTTCAAATTAATAAAGTAAAATAAAACTTTCGGCTTACAGTTCTTTACCCAGCAAAACAATTTGTATTAGTTAATGTGAATAATCTTTTTAAAGAGAAGACATCCTTCATGTCTCCCTTAATCTAAATAAGTTTGTTATAAACTATGTGATTTAGACATAAAATATTTAAAATTTAAATGAATCAAACTTATTTGTGCAATCAACTGGTGAAACATTATTCTCTTTTCACCTTATATGAATGCGTTCCACGCACTTATTGAAATTGAATGAAGCTTATTAATATACTCATTCAAAGACAGTTAATTCATGCATGTTTCATCTTAATCAAACCACTTCATCATGGGTTGAACCCATACATTCCTTATTTCTGTGCATGTTTTTTTTTTTTTTTTTTTTTTTTTTTTGCTGGGTTACACTATAATCTTCAATAAATCAGTGACTTTAAAACTCTTCAAAACGACATATAATTAACATCTAAGTTATCAAATACAAAAACTGCGTTCAAAAGATACGCCATATGTAGTGAATTTAATTTGGAGATTTTTGGGGTTACCGTTGATGTTTTGTGAAGGACGGACAGTGCAATAGAAATACTTGGCAGCCTTAGCAAATTGTTAGCTTTTTACTTCATTTACTTGTTGCTTTATATATTTGTATACTCTGCTTGCTTTTTCTGTTTTCTTTAGACGATTTTTGCTGCAACACTGTTGTAGATGTGATAAAAGCTGATGTTGACAGTGATTGTCTTTGACATACATTTTGTTAGTGTTTGTAAGTTTTAATGTTTTTTTTTCTCTAATATAGTCCTGGCACATTAGTTTATTAAAAATGACATGTATTTTGGGGTTACAAATTAGCATATACAGTAGCGTTCAATTTATTAGCAATGAGTGTTTCTGTTTCAGAATTTCAGTACTGAGATACATACTAAAGAATGAAATTTTCTCTAAATTATTATTTATTTTTTTGAAGAAAATTTTAAAAGAGATCACAGAACTTACCTTAACTTATGAAAGAAATGTATTTTAATTTTTTAATCTGAAATCAGTGCTTATATCATAAATTTTATTTTTGGTTTTTGTCAATTATTAATAAATTTGTTTTTAAATTATTTGTGAAGCCTTTTTGATGAATTTCGTTTCACAGTTATTTTACAATGTTTATATTTTATCATCTATTGGGTGGCACAAAATTAACGAAGGGGCATGAATTCGTTTTATTTTATTTTTTAAAAAATAATAATTAATTTTTTTTTAATACTGTATATTAGTGGGGAATATTTTTAGTTTAGTTATGAAAAATAATATCTCGCAAGTGGTGGCCATTGTCGCAGATTCGTGGTGTTTTGAAGACATTTTCCATAACCCTTTGCAAAACTTCAGCTGTTTTGTTGTTTATTTCGTCGCGTATATTGTTTTTTAATTGCTGGATAGTTCTACGCTTATTAATTTGAATTTTTTTTTTCAATAGCCCCAAAAAAACTGTCCGGTGAACGCAGAGGCTAATTAAAATCATTTGTACGCGAAAGAGTTCGTTCACCAAAGATGTCCCGTAAAAGAGCCATTGTGAACCTTGCAGTGTGTGCTGTGGCTCCGCCTTGTTCACGGCTGGCCCTAAAAAATTTTCCAATATTGTCCGATATCTGACACCATTGACGGAAACGGCGACCCCGTGTTAATTTTGAAGAAAGTAAGGACCAACTATTATACCAAACCGTACACTTAGAAGGTTCCTTACTGCCCCTTGTTGTTGAAAATTTGCAACCAGACAATGGATCGTTGATTTGAAAATTCCCAAGTATTTACAAAAGACTGAACAGAAAAGGAAAAAAATTATAACTAAAAATGCATAAGCAATTCAAACCCCTTCGGTAATTTGGGGCCACCCAGTAGTATGCTTTTTAAAAGTCAAAAGTTTCAGATTGCTTTAAAAAAGCTCTTAAAAATCTATCAGAATTCATTGCACCTTTTCAAAAAATGGTTTAAAAATCATCTTGTAAACCTTAGTTTTCCATCCCATGTCAAATTAATAAAATAAGACCAAAAAGAAATTTTTAAACAAATTTAATAAAACGATCGAAATTACGGCTTTGTACACACATTACCATATATTACGTAACTTTAAGTAACGTGACGTAACTGTAAGTACTGCTGTAAACCATAAACCATTAGGTGGCGTAAATAAACTGTATTGTACGACATAATGTTAACACCTCAAAATCATATCAAAATTAATTTTGACGTATTAAGTTATCTCGTTCATATAACGCATTAATAAGATGTTCATATTTGCAAGTCCTAATTGTTGAGCAATCTTATTCAGAGTTTTAATATGGAAAATTAAATTGTGTGAGTGGAAGGAACAATTTGCACACTTTGCTGGCATTATTTGGGATAGGAGCCCAAACAGTTTCAATGTCCTTACATAGTCAGTTACGAACGTCCAGCACAGGGAGAAGAAGGCTACGGTAGCCTACTACACGTGTCGTGGGATGTTTGGTAGGAAATGGGGACTTACCCCTAACATGATTAAATGGATGTATACGGCAGTAGTACGTCCAATTCTTACTTATGGATCTCTGGTAAGGTGGACTGCAATGGGGCGTAAATATGTTGTGGACCAGTTGTATAGAGTACAGAGATCAGCATGCATTGGGATAACGGGAGCCATGCGAGCTAGTCCTTCGGAGGCGCTGAACACTATGTTGCAACTCGTTCCCATAGATATTCATATATTGGCCACATCCGCAAGTAGTGCGGTGAGGCTTAATACGACTTGCTGTTGGAGGTCGAAGACGTATGGCCATGCGAGTATATTGGCTACGCTGCCTTCGAGCGTGAATCAACCCTCTGACTACGTTACGCCCTACATGGACTTTGATGGTGCGTTCAGGGTTCTTATTCCCTCAAGGAGAGAGTGGAATGGGGGTCACCTTATGGGGAGCTTTGACACCAGGATCTAAACTGACGGTTTTAGGATGGAATGTGGTGTTGGATCTGGTGTCTTCTCTGATGGACCGGAGATTGAACTCTCCTTCTGCCTTCCGGATGATTGACGCGTTTTTCAGGCTGAAATACTCGCTATCAGGGAAGCATGTAGGGTACTGAATGACGGGAATACCCACGGGAGTATTGGTATATTTGTCGACAGTCAGGCGGCACTCTTGTCACTCAGGTCGTACATAACTACGTCTAATTTAGTTAGCCAATGTCGAAAGGAACTGTCAAGGCTTGGTCAGCGGGCTGACGTTACTCTAGTTTGGATTTCTGCGCATAAGGGCCACTATGGTAATGAGCGGGCTGATGAACTAGCCAGGAGTCGATCTGCTTTGGATATCTCTAATGCAATTGCAGTTGCAATCTTGTTAGGGACTATTAAAAGCAGAATCTCCAGAAACTTTCTCCGGAAGGCTAATGACAGGTGGCGTGGGCTGAGCACGTGTAAGGTGGCACGGCTTACGTGGCCCTCTTTTGATGCACGACGTACATTGCAACTTACCAGTCGAAGTCGGACGGACATATCGAGGTTGCTGGCGGTATTGACAAGTCACTGGATGTTAGGCAAACATGCAAGTCGACTCGGACTTCCATCGAACGACCATTGTCGCAGCTGTCTGGATAGAGAGAACGAGGAATCGGTTTTCCACTTTCTCTGCGAATGTCCTGCACTGGCGGCTAAAAGACACAGATTTCTGGGCGAACATATACTGAATGGCCTCTCTGCGATATCTGAAGTTGAACTGAATTATCTACTGAGATACCTCACGGCCACGGGGTGGATCTACTCTTGGATTTATTCTGAGATACTTTAAGAGCTGACGAGTGATGTGGTCCTGTTCAAACGGAGTCATATAGACTTTACTTGACTGTTGGCGTGCAGCGAACTACCACGATAACCAACCAAACCAACCAGTTATATAACGTCCTAAAACTTACTGGCTTATCCTTAAAAAAAACAAAGGTTAACAAAATATTAATAAAGTATTTCCATAAAAAATTACTTTTATTAACACATTAAAAGTTTTAATTTATTTTTTAAAAAAGGCAGTTCGTATTCATATTTGTTCTACAAGTTTAAAATATTAGAGGACATATTTATATTTTTGAGCAGTTTTTTTTTGTTCTTGTAATTAATGTAATTACTGTAGAACAGACTCTTCACACATAAACGTTATATTCTCCCCTTAAGTTTAATTTTATATAGAAACGTGTTTTGTTTCGTTTTTTTGGTTTTAATTTATTTTCCTATTTTTTTGTTTTTAATTAAAAAAATAAAAATATGTTATGAATATTTAAAACGTAAAGCAAATACACAAACACGTTTTGAAATAAAAAAAAAATAGAAACACAACTACAAACCAAAAAAAATTTTGTATGAATATTTATGAGCCTGGAAAAGTTACTGCAGCACTGTCACACTTAAACTGTACACAAGTTAATAAATTCACTTACATTAATTGAAGCTGGTCATCTGGCGTGTTCTTTAAATACAAGTATTAAATTTTGCTAAAACAAGGTACAAGGGAATTATTTCAAAAATATTAATTTAATATTTCACACACGTTTTAAAGCAACAAATAGTGGGTATTTTTATAAGGGTGTCTTAACTTTAAGTTTAAATAAAACAAGAACAAAATTAAAAGTCACGTATTACAACATAATAATTAAGTAAATAAATAAATAAATACAGTGTAGGAGTAGAGAAAGTTTTAATACATAAATGAACTTCTGAAATGTCAACACTAGCAGCAAATGAATTCATTAGTTTCTCAGTTTTAAATACTTAAACAATGCTTAATAAAAATATATATTTTGTATTAGAAAAGTTACGGTCAAATTCAAAAATTAAACGTAATATTTTATTCATTTATTCAATGGCCATGCAATAAATTTAAAATTTTACTTAAAATTATGTTTCCCAATTAATTGCTTCACAACTACGTACTTAATCATACTTTCTTTGACTTCAGTCCTTATTTTGAAACCATTTTAAAGTAGCATAGCCTTTATTTCTCTTTAATCTGGCTTAAAAGTTGTTTTAAGTTTAATTTCCTTTCTCAAATTTCTTACTAAATAGTTTTTTCATCTTTCTTTTGAAAGAAAAAAAAAAACAAGGAATTATTTACACGTGTTGAAATTCTAAACTATTTTGTTGCAAAAGTTATTTTTTGCTTTTATTTTTCATGGAATATAAAAACATTAAGAATATATTAAACACATTGCAAATAGCAGACATTCTTTCACTTGAACCCAGAACTTTAAAAGAAAAACTCACAGGTATTAGAACAATCCAACACATAGCGACCGAACTGAAATGAAATGAAGACAAGAGCAGAACAGGACACATGACTAAAAGAAATCACGACACGAAACAGCTTCTCAGCATTTCAAATGTGAGAAAACAAAAAAATAAATAAAACTAACAAGATAAAATCTTATATTCGTCAATGATGAATCTTTAATACCCTTCATAAATTAGGTTGCACATATAATGACTGCAAACATATCGTTTAGTAAGCTGATGTCAAACGAAATGATAAATTTAATAAATATGTTCATTCTACACAAATATTGATATGTGTATGCACTTTACACTCAATGCGAATGTTTTAAAAATAAACCAGTACGAAAAAAACTATGATGAGCAAAAAAAATCCTTATTGCTTTTCAATGTTCAATTGAGTGTAAGGAATACATGGCTTATGGAGTTTAGAGCAAATTATTGTAAACACACATACATTTGTACAAACACTCCGGATGAAACGATCAAGGTAAATAATTTGCGGATACCAAAAAAAAATTTCCTAAAAGAAAAGCTTCTGAAACTAATACAACTACAATAAATAAATTGATAACAAGAATTGGCCATTTAAGGACAGCAAATTAATTTAAATAAAGTTAACAAAAAAATCACACTATATGTTGAACTCCAATGAGAACAACAAAATAACTATTGGTAAAAGCCTATTGCTATAGTAATAATATGAATCTTTTTAATTATACAAAACGTGTGTATTCCAAATTTCTAAATAAATATACAGATATACATCAAGTATTTGATGGCTTTTGAGTCTTCTGACATCCGCAGTATCATCAAGAAGCGCTACAGCTAATGGGTTGATATGATGACTTAGCCTTTCCAGACAGTTTTCTGTAAATCTTCTTATTTTGTCTATAACTTTTGGGGTATATAGATCGACCTGAATTGTATTAATAGATACAAACCATGGGGCATTTACAATCATCCGTAGAGTCTCCGATTGGAATGTAGTTTTCAACATTTTAATTAATGGCTGTTACCCATAGCTTTATCTCATACCTCCAAATAGGATTTTGTTTATACTCATATAGAGTTCTAACCATTCGAAGATGTACACAATCGAGCAGGAAACATGGGATGAAAAATGACTACAGTAAATTGACAATATTTACAAAAACAAAAAACCTAGTGGTTTTTTATAGAATGTGTATGTGTTAGAACATTTTATTATAAATATTTTATATAAAAAATGTATCGATTGCAAAGAGTTTCCATACAAAGTTTGTCGATAGCAAAAAATTTTTATAGAGACTTTATCGCTAACAAATTTTTATAGAAACTTTATCGATAACAAACAATTTTCGATAGCATAAAACCGTCACAAAATTAATCCAAAACAAAACAAGTAAGAGTGCTATATTCGGCCATGCCGAATCTTATATACCCTTCACAACGTGTAGTCTTGCAATAACAGTTGCTTGTATCACCATTTATCCCATATGAAATACGTACACGTATGTATGTTAAAAAAACGAAAAAAAAAAAAATTTAAAATAAATTTAAAAAAAAAATTAAAAAAAAAAAGTATTAAATATATAATCTATATATATAAAAGTGAAACTCTGTGTGTGTGTGTGTGTGTGTGTGTGTGTGTGTGTGTTAGATATAGACTCCGAAACTGTAAAACCGATCGGCCTCAAACTTTGGTAAGTTGTTGTACACATACTAGGGAGTGTTAATGGGTGAAAAAAAGTGGGCGGAGCCACGCCCATAAAAAATTAGTTATCATTTTAAGCTACTTGCACTTGACCGATTTTTCTGAAACTTTGCACACATATCGAGCTGTCATGACTTAATAATTTCGTGATAAGAAAAGTGGGCGGGGCCACGCCCCTAAAAAAGTTTTAATTTTGAGGTACTTCCACTGGACCGATTTTTCTGAAACTTTGCACACATATTGAGCTGTCATGGCTTTATAATTTCGTGATTGAAAAAGTAGGCGGGGCCACGCCCATAAAAAATTAGTTATCAGTTTTAGCTTCTTGCACTGGACCAAATTTTCTGAAACTTTGCAAACATACTGAGCTGTCATGACTTTACACTTTCGTCATTAGAAAAGTGGGCAGTGCCACGCCCATTAAAAAAAAGGTATCATTTTGAGGTACTTGCACTGGATCGATTTTTCTGAAACTTTGCACACATTTTGAGTTGTCATGACTATATAGTTTCGTATTTAGAAAAGTGGGCAGTGCCACGCCCATTAAAAAAGGTATCATTTTGAGGTACTTACACTGGACCGATTTTTCTGAAACCTTGCACACTTATTGAGCTGTCATGACTATACAGTTTCGTAATTAGAAAATTGGGCAGTGCCACGCTCACAAAAAAAAAGTTATAGTTTTTAGCCTTGCACTTGATATTCGATTAAAATTTAGAATGCGATTCAAATTCATTAAGGGGCGTAGCAACGCGCGCCGGGATTGGCTAGTATACATATATAAAACAAAAAAAAAAATAAAAAAAAATTAAAAAAAAAAATAATAAAAAAAATTAAAAAAAAAATAATAAAAATATAAATAATATATTAAATAAAAAATAAAAAAAAAATAAAAAAAAAAAATTTAAAAAAAATTAAAAAAAAAATTTTAAAATATTAAAAAAAAATTTTTTTTGGCTCAGTTGGGATTCGATGCTACGTTTTCTCTAACCAGTATACACGTTTGTATGTATGTATGTTGTTGTTGTAATGTTGTTTTTGTGGAAAAAAAATCGAGGTGGTCGTGGGTTTTTGCTCATATCTCAGTTGTTTATGTACCGATGTTTCTGATTTTCAATACCGATCTACTCCTGAATATTTCTGATATTTTAATACCTTACCCGGGTCCAACCTATGTTGGAAAATGAATCGAACATTTTTCCGTAGAAAATACATCGATAACAGTACGTTTTATATAAAAAAGTTCTAATAATAATAATAAAAAGGAAAAAATTTTTAAAGAAAAAAGTTTTTTTAAAGAAAATTTATCAATTTTGTACAGAAAACTTATCGACAGTAAAAAATTTATAATAGAAAAAATATCGATAACATTAGGTGTGTATAAAAAATTATCAATAACAATATGTTTTCTGACAAAAAATCAAAAATAACAAATTATTTTTTCTCTTAAAATATTATAGTTTCTATAAAAAAAACTTATTTTTTCTACCATAAACAAAAATTTTTTATTGAAAAAATTTATCGATAACAAAATATTTTCCATAAAGAATTTATTGATAAAAATAATTGTCTTTATAGAATTTATCGATAAAAAAAAATTTCTATAGAGAATTTATCGAAAACAAAAATTTTCTATAGAGAATTTATCGATAAAAACACATTTCTATAGAGAATTTATCAATAACAACAAAATTCTATAGAGAATTTATCGATAACAACAAATTTCTATAGAGAATTTATCGATAACAGCAAATTTCTATAGAGAATTTATTGATAACAAAAAATTTCTATAGAGAATTTATCGATAACAAAAAATTTCTATAGAGAATTTATCGATAACAAAAAATTTCCAAAAGCCAAAAATTCGATGATAACAAAAAATTGTCCATTAAGAATTTATCGATAGCAAAAAATTTTCTATAATGACTATATCGATAACAAAAAATTTCTGTCGGTAATTTATCAACAACAAAAAATTTCTATAGAGAATTTATCAATACCAAAAAATTTCTTTTAAGAATTTATCGATAAAAACACATTTCTATAGAGAATTTATCAATAACAACAAAATTCTATAGAGAATTTATCACTAACAAAAACTTTCTATAGATAATTTATCGATAACAAAAAATTTCTATAGAGAATTTATCGATAACAAAAAATTTCTTTAGATAATTTATCGATAACAAAAATTTTCTATAGAGAATTTATCAATAACAAATAATTTTCAAAAGCAAAAAATTTTTAAAAAATGTATCGTTCATAACAATTATTTCTCGATAACAAATGGTTTTCCATAGAAAATTTATCGATAAGAATAGATTTTCTTTAAAAAAAATTATTGATAATATGTATTCTTTTAAAAAAATTGTCGATAATGAAGGGATTTCTATGGAAATTTTTTCTACAATCAAAATTTTTATAGGGAAAATTTACTCTAAATTTTATAATCTATACCCCTACGCTCTCTGTGAATGGTAGAGATAAAAACTTATCAAAAAACAGAACTTTTTAAAGACAAAATTTTCAGCAGAACACCTTTTTCTATCAAAAATGTATCACCAGCAAATAGTTTTCTTATGGATACATTTTTATCCATAAGAAAAATGTTGTGTTTAAAATTTAGCAAAAGATATTTTATTTCTTATTTTTCTGTTACTTGGAAAATTATTTGACAGTTAAACTTAAAACAAAATAAAAAAAAAAATTTGTTGAAGTATTTTTTGTATAGAAAGATCTAATTTGTTTAAAGCGGAGTATAACAATTTTTCATTTATTCATGTATAAAACACCTTTAAATAATGGTACACAGAAAAAAATATTACTTTAAGTTTTTAGATAAATCAATATTCATAAATTTTTAAATATACTTATGATTTATAGAAGCGTCAACTTTTGTAATGTTTTTGATCTGACATAGGCAGCCATTCGCATGCACAAACCTTACTTGTGTATACTTAACAAAAATGTTCGCCAAGTTTTACTTAAATATAATTTGCTTAGGAAATAATAATATCAATTCACAATCCGTACGGAAAAAACTTTTCTCTATTGTTTGTATTCATGGAGTGAAAGCTTAACTTTTAAGTCAGTTTATGTACATTGTCTTTAGTTCGAACTTAAGTTTAGATTTTTTTGGCTTTGAAACATAAAGAAAATTCCTTCTGTTGAAAAAAACAAATACTAAGAGACGTTAAATAAAGCCTGTTTATCAATTTACTAAGAATAAAAAATTACTTTTAATTGTATTAAAATCTAAAAAAGGTAAACAAAATATATTTTTTCGAAATACTTTCATATTTCTAAATAATTATTACACTTTAACAGGCTGACAATGCAGATAGTCTGTGATGTGTATGTCTATTTTGCAGTATTTTAAAAGATCTCTGCTTCAGAGTCCGGCAGTCTTGAGCACAGAGTCCCAACGATAAAACCCTATTATCTCAGTATAACAAAAAAACTTTTTTTTTATAAGAAGTTTTATTTTATTAGGTGAGTGAGTAACTTAAATAAAATTATTAAAAAAAAATAATACCTTTAATACTCTGTTTAACGAAAACTATTGATTTTCATTTTACAGTATCGTTGCATTTGAATCTAATTTAATTTGAATATATAGTTAATAAGTAGTATGTATTTTAAATACATACATAATTTTTTTTCTGTGTATTTGACTAAGTTTATACATACATACACATACATACACACGTCAATGTAGTTAACATTGTTAGTTAGTTTAGTTTGGTTTTACTGCTATAGCGACAGCAACTGCACAATATTTAACAGAAAAATAAAAAAAAACGAAATTAGTTGTAAAAAAGTTGTGGTTGTCAAAGGAAGCGGAAGTGATAAACGCATAGACATGCTATCGACTAATGTTTGATAACATTTTTTATAAAAAACAAAAAGTATAAAATTACAAAAACATTTGTTTCAACGTTTTTCCTCGTGGGCTGTTTTATTATAGAAGAAATTATTTCAACAACTGAAAACTTTTTTCCAGGCATTTTTTTGGCAAATCAAAACCTTTAAGTCATTATCAAAATTGTAAGTTTAAACTTAATATGGATTGTTAATGAAGATGAATAAAGATAAGTAAAATAATAAAGCACTTCTATCGAGTTTTTAAGAAATATTTGAATTCCTTAAAAATAAATAATTAATATTTTAAATCGCCCTTATGGATTAGTAATATCTGCTGTTCAACTGTATCAAATAATTATTTTTAGGTGATAATAATATTGTCACCTTCACAATAATATATTGTGCATTGCACTAATATCATATATGAAGAATACGTCTATTAACATGATAATATTTGATTTCTCTGTTTGTACTCAGATTTTAAAAATACTAAAATAAAAGTAAATATTTTAATTTTTTACTAAATGTTCTTTAATGCTGTTACAGAAATTACACTAAACTAAATAGATTCATCATACTCCTGTTTTTTAGCTGGTAAGTTTTAAACTGGCCGCATCTTTAAATTAATAAGAAGCAATGATTAAGCAAATCCATAAAATGCCTTTTTAGCGCAATTTTTTCTTAATTTTTGTTTGTATTAACCTCTTTTTGAGTTTGAATATTGCATACAGTAACATTTCAGAATAAACAAGAAGTAAACAAACTGAATCTATGTAATTTGCAGACTTGGTTCTGTAGTTTTTTGACTAAATGCCACAACCAATAATTTTAAGGTGCTTGATGTATAAAATGAACGCACGCATTTTCACAAAATCTACAAAGGACTCAATGAGCATTTTTTTTATGTATAGTGCCCCTAATTTCATTCTTGAAGTTTATTTTATACCTTAAATTCAATATATTCTGTAGGACTCATCCCTAAAAATTTCTTTCAGTGTATGATTATTGGCACTGCTTTGTACTAGTCCATACAATGTATATACTGTATACTACATGATTTCAAATATTAATTTTAGTAACTATAATTGTGTATCTAAACCAGTGTTTTCTTAGTTGAACGTCTGCGGTCGGAAGCTATGCAGTAGAGTCTTATATATGAGAACCCGAAGAGAAAAAAAGATTTTTAGTAATATTCCTAGTGTTGTCTATGGAAAATTTTACATCGCCGATTTCCAAATTACACATCTCTACATCAAGAACAAGCACACAGGAATACAGACCATATTTATGTTTTGATAAAAGTGCTAATAAAAGTAATAAAGAATTAAAGTTTGTAAATACTTTGACAATTATATTAAGCACTAGCCAAGCCCAACACGCATTGCTACGCCCCTTTATGAATTTTGAATTTAAATTGAATATATAAAAAATAATATTTGATTGATTTTTATTGTAATGCAAGTGGGTATAAAATATTTTTGGTTTTTCTATTTGCTGTAAAAATGAACAAAATTTTTGGCGTTCCCACTCTGGAGCATGCGACGTACAGCTGGCCATGTGAAAAGCATGGATTTTTCAAATTCAATCCTTCAACACGCAGAGATTTTTCTTCTGCTTTATTAATGGTAATAGCGAAGGCAAGGCGAACTGGAAACTGTTGTCACTTAAAGTTCAAAGGCAAAACGGTGGAAACCATTGGAATGTGTGGAAATAGCTGAAAATAATAACTTATTTTTAATGGGGGTGGCACCGTCCACTTTTCCAATTACTTGACAGCTCAAAATGTGTGCAAAGTTTCAGAAAAATCTTTCAAATACAAGAAGCTAAAAATGATAACTTTTTTATGGGCGTGGCACTGCCCACTTTTTTAATCACTACACTGTATAATCATGAGAGTTCTATATGTGTGCAAAATTTCAGAAAATTCAGTCAAGTGCAAGTAGCTACAAATTGTAACCTTTTTTTTATGGGCGTAACCCCGCCCACTTTCAACCACCCATAAACACTCCCTGGAATGTGTTCAAGAACTTGCCAAAGCTTGAATCCGATCGGCTTTAAAGTTATGAAGTCTGTAGCTAACACACACGGACAGACAGAGTTTCACTTTTATTAATAAATATAATTAACCACAATTATATATACATAAAATACTACACGACTCGGCAACGCCGATTTTGTTAACTTTATTCAGTTACATACAGGCAATTGAACAAGAAGGGTTTAGGCTTGTTTCTTTGTAGGTTTAATTTATACACTTAAAGAAACAAATAAGCTAAGTTGGTACTTAGCGATTGTCATTAGGAATATCTCATTCAAATCAAATTTCGCCCTTTGTGAATTCAATGTCGGAACAATTACTTCATATAATTTTTATACTTATATTTTTTTAAGAGAGAATTTTTGAAACCCATCACAAATTTTTTGTTCTTCTATACCACAAAATTTCTTATATTGTTATTAACAGTAATCGCTATGGAATAGTCTCTTTATACTAAAATATGTTTTATTAATTTATTTTCATTAATTTAGTCTTGCAATTGAACCTTAAGTATTTCTACATTAAACGTGATACTACTCACTATTTTTATTTTTATTATTGAACTTTAAAGGAAACTTAAAAGTATGCATTGGTAGCTAGAGGTTGTTCAAAAACAAGATTAAGAGTGTGTGGGCATGGCATCTTCTTATTTTCAAAAAATATAATTAATGTTTGAATTCAACTAAGATAATCCATTTTAAAGTTCTTTTTGTCTACATAGAAATAATATGAATTTAAGATAAAGCGTGAGGGTGAGACTTAAAGAGCGCTTCTCACTTTTATTATCTGGCATTAAAATAAAATCAATCAGAGAGCTATACATTCGAAATTTCATCAGCATACTTCTAATTTTATTGGTTTTGCGAGTGTTTGAGTTTCATTGATAGCGGTGTATGTGAAAAGTGGACGTTAAAGAAGGAGTGCCAAAGTAATTGCTGCTAATGAACTTTTTATATAAAGTTTTTTATTCTTCCAAAAAAATTTTCCATAGAGAAATTGTATGAATTTAAGAAAAAGCATTATACAGGAAGTAGGCGTTAAAGTGGGCGTGTTACATTAATTTTCTGGTAAAAATTTTATTCCCTAAGTATATCGGTTCGAGCTTTATCGTGCTTTCAACAGACAGACACACCGACAGACAGACGGACATAAATCTATATATCGATCTGTAACAAACGGAATGAAAAAAATATTTAAAATCAACACTTGTTTAATGGTGGTGGGTATAACAAAACTAAAATTGGTTTATTTTCTCAATTTAAATTTTCAACCAAAATTTTTATTTTATAAAACATACAACAAAAATTAAACAAATATTTAAAAAATAAATAAAAAAATCTAAAGGCTTATAAAATACATATAATAAAACTATTAAAAAGTTTAAGAAATCACTACAAAAAAAAAAGATTTTTTCAAATAAAAAAAATCAAATAAGAATTATTTTTTTATTATCATTTTAGGATTATTTTTATCTCTTCCAAATTGATGTTGCAACTATTTAGTTTGGTTGCCAATGAGAAATTTTTTTCAGTGTACACACATCGTTACGTCAAGATGCGAACCAAACGTAGTTGTATGGATTTGGAAATCGTTGAAACTTTAATACATTTAAACTTTAGTACATTCGCATGTAAGCTTGTATTGATGCATAGCAAATGTATGAATTATAATGCACAACACAATTGCTATTTAAATGTAGATATTTTGCAAATACTCTATTTAGTACGTGCACTACTTTCAGTATTCAAATACATTTTATTACGACTGCATGTGGTTGAATATCAATGAAAAGTGGTTTATCTAAAACAAAATATTAATTTTATGACCGAGAATGTGTGTTTCGATATGTTTTAAAGGGTAAGTACATGTTAATATTTATCTATTTATTACGTTAAGAAAAGAGCTTATGAAATGCAGCAGTTAAAAATGTCAGATTTAATGAAATTTGTAACACAGATTTGGAAACAGAAAAATATCTATGAAAATGTAATGCTTCTGTGTTAGTAACCAAATTATATTTTAATATTAAAATTAAATACAGACTGGCGAGGCTTTAGGTAAATTTTAATTCCAGAAAAAAAGTACTAAAAGATCTCCAAATTATTGAAAAATAAAAATTCACAAATTAATACTTAATGAAACATATTAAAAGTTTTATTTAAATGTTAAAGGTAAGTCACTTTACACATCATAATAAATTAAATAAAATAAAACTAACAAAATTGTATATTTGGTACTAAATCACGTAAAAGGTTAAACGAAACAAAATTAAATTCGGCACACAGATAGATTTAAATCTAGACTAACACACAGGCTACCGTTAATCCCGATAACTACGCAGACAAAATCGCGGACACATGCTAGTATTAAAATAAAAGCATTGAACAAATAATTCATGCTATTTCATTTTATTTAAAAAAAAAATCAGAAAATATTTTAATGTTTTAAAAATTTTTAAGAGCAATGTGCATTTAAATACGAACAAGTTTAAAAAAAAGCATAAGCCCAACAACCAAATAAAATATTGAAAGATTAATTGGGCGAATATCCTGAATAATTTAGTAAATTATTAAAAAAAAAATCATTATATAAAATATTTGTTATGAAGGTCCATCACTCTCTACAGATAATAAAAAATGTCTGTTTTATTTTAAGGAAAATATTATATTTTTAATTTTGTTAAGAAAAAATAGTCGTAGCGTTGAAATACAGGATGTGTCAAAAGTCCCCATGGGGTTGAGATATAAAAACTTTCGTTTGTATATTTTTCTCCAAATTATACCGGGTCTTTTTAGAGAAATATAAATTCAAATTGACAACCCTTTTTTAACTGGCGGCCATTATGTCAGCTGTCAAGTGATTAATGTTTGGTTTGGTATTTTAACGTAAATAGACTGACGCATGAATAGCAAGGCGTAGATTCTGTGAATAGACCCAAAATAAGATTGCCGTTGGTTCTGATTTTTTTAAGCAAATTTTGGTAAGCGATATATTTTGGCTCACTTTTGTTTGAATGAATCAGCTAATAATCAAAGCTGTCGTATTATTAATGATGATATTCTTCAAGTGCATGTTGAGACAACGTTACATATAGAACAAGTAACAGTGCTATATTCACAACGTGTAGTCATGCAATAACAGTAGTATGTATCACCATTCATCCCATATAAAATACGTACATACATATATAAAAACATCCCATTGTAAAATTATAAATCTACGTATGTATGTTTAAAAAAAAAAATTAAAAAAAAATTAAAAAAAAATTAAAAAAAAAATTAAAAAAAAAAATTAAAAAAAATAATTAAAATATATATAACAAATATAAAACAAAAAATAAATAAAAAAAAAATTAAAAAAAAAATTTAAAAAAAAAATTAAAAAAAAAATAATAAAAATATAAATAATATATTAAATAAAAAATAAAAAATAAAAAAAAAATAAAAAAAAATTAAAACAAGTAAGAGCGCTATATTCGGCCGTGCCGAATCTTATATACCCTTCACAACATGTAGTCATGCAATAACAGTAGTTTGTATCACCATTCATCTCATATGAAATACGTACATACATATAAAAAATATACATATATAAAAAACATCCCATTGTAAAATTATAAATTTACGTATGTATGTTAAAAAAAAAATAAAAAAAAAATTTAAAAAAAGAAATTTTAAAAAAAAATTTAAAAAAAAATTAAAAAAAAAATTTAAAAAAAAAAATTTTAAAAAAGTAATTAAAATATATATAATTAATATAAAACAAAAAAAAAAAATTAAAAAAAAATTAAAAAAAAAATAAAAATATAAATAATATATTAAATAAAAAATAAAAAAAAAATAAAAAAAAAATTAAAAAAAAAATTAAAAAAAAAATTTTTTAAATATAAAAAAATTTTTTTTTTGGCTCAGCTGGGATTCGATCCCACGTTTACTTTAGCCAATATACAAGTTTGTATGTATGTATGTTGTTGTTGTAATGTTGTTTTTGTGAAAAAAAAATCGAGGTGGTCGTGGGTTTTTGCTCATATCTCAGTTGTTTATGTACCGATGTTTCTGATTTTCAATAGCGATATACTCCCGAATATTTCTGATATTTTAATACCTCACCCGGGTCCAAGTGATGTCGGGGGGCTTCAAAAAGTTGATTTCAACATACACACGGACAGACGGACAGACGGACAGACTGACAGAGCTTAATCGACTTCCCTATTCATAAGCTTTCAGAAAATATATACTTTATGGGGTCGGAAATGAAAATTGTAGAAATTTCACACGGAATGACAAACCTATATATACCCTTTTTCACTGTGTGAAGGGTATAAAAAAAAATTTTTTTGGCTTAGCTGGGATTCGATGCCACGTTTTCTCTAACCAGTATACACGTTTGTATGTATGTATGTTGTTGTTGTGATGTTGTTTTTGTGAATAAAAAATCGAGGTGGTCGTGGGTTTTTGCTCATATCTCAGTTGTTTATGTACCGATGTTTCTGATTTTCAATACCGTTCTACTCCCGAATATTTCTGATATTTTAATACCTCACCCGGGTCCGAGCGATGTCGGGGGGCTTCAAAAAGTTTATTTCAACATACACACGGACAGACGGTCAGACGGACAGAAAGACAGACTGACAGGGCTTAATCGACTCCCCTATTCGTAAGCTTTCAGAAAATATATACTTTATGGGGTCGGAAATCAAAATTGTAGAAATTTCACACGGAATGACAAAACTATATATACCCTTTTTCACTGTGTGAAGGGTATAAAAACTGACTGACTGACTGACTTATTTAAAAACGATGCTGGTCTGAACGTTACAGTCAAAGGTGACCACTGTAAAGTCATAATTACTGACTTTTTCGTTAATCATGATGTGCAGGAACTGTGGTTTCAACAAGACGGCGCAAGACGTCACACAGCTCGTACCATAATTGATTTATTGAAGGAAACGTTAGGTATAGGTTTACGTTTCCAACCCTTGAATTGGCGATACACTATTTTTAGTGGAAATAAGAAGTCTACGATCTGCCTGAAACATTTGACAACAGGAACATGTTCCCCACTTTACTAAATTTATCTAGTTTAAACTACGTCCGAGCCAGTCATGACGGTCATATACAATAAGTCATATTTAAGTTATGATGCCAGCGATTTATCTTTCAAATAAAGTAAATTTTATGTCAATTTAAAAAATTCTTAGTTGTCTTATTTTATTTCAAAAAACTATACCTCTATAACAAACACCCGTTTTAAAAACCACAAAAAAAAGAAAATAATTAATAAAGAGATTATAACTGAACATAGAACCAAAATAACAGAATTTTTTTATTTAAATCAGCGACCAATTATCTTAAGGCAAAGAGCATAGCAACAAAATTTTAACATCAGAATTTCGCCCTCTGAAACAATGATTCGTTGCTTAGTTTGTTCGTTTTTGCCAGCGCGGTGCCACAAAGAATTTGTTTCGAACTCAAACTGGTAGACCAAGTTTAAACAAGTAAGAGCACTATATTCGGCTGTGCCGAATCTTTTATACCCACCACCAATTTTGTGTACATTTAATGCACAATATTTATTATTTTGTTAATCGCTATAGAATAATCTCTTTATAATAAGATATGTATCACTTTCTTTGTAGAGGGTGGTTATATTTTAAGGGCCCATGTTTAAGGTGAACCACATCTAAACTTCAACTTTTTTCTTGTATTTCATTTGACATTTCTCAATCTCAGACTAACTCAATTTGAACCGCGGAAAGATACGCAATCGAGCAACGCTTTTAAATTTTAAAGATTTTTATAAAAATGGGCGTTCAAATCAAAATGCATTTTGTGCACTTCGTGATTCTTTTGGTCAACATAATCGTTCGAATTCGATAACGTGGCAAAAGAGCAAGCAACCTCGACTCATGATCGTGCCCAACAATCGAGCATCAACAGCGTCATTGAAAATTTGGACTATCGGATCGTGGTGTGCCGCCTAGGTTGGGGGCCATTTGGCCGATATTTTGTTCCATACATAATTGAAGCATACAAATATTATCATTATAAAAATAAATGGTAATAATTTCATAATAATTTTATTCAAAATCAACATAGTCCCTTAAAATAAAACCACCCATTATAACTTCGGTATGCTAGTAAAATGTTTTCGTAAATTTAGTCTTTCAATGAAAGTGGCCGTTAAAATACGCGTGTCAATAAAGTTTCTGCTAATAAACATAACTTAGATATTTCAATATAGTCCTTTAGTATTCCAAAATCTTTATTCATAGAGAATTTACATGAATTTAAGAGGAAGAAAGTGAATTTAAGGTTAAATTTTAAGGGCCACAGGGTGATTTAAAATAAACATTCTCTGCATTTTTCTAAAACGGGAAATTTATTAGTAAGATTTTGATTTTTAAACTTCTATAACATTTTGCTTTTAAAAGATTTTCAAACGAAATAAGTTTTGTATAATTTTAAAATTTGTTAGCCATTAGTACATGAAAATAAATAGTTTATAATGTTTAGAGATAATTTTTTTTTACTTAAGTCAAAATTTTCCTAAATTCCCATTTTTAATAGGGCATAACTTCAGGAGAACATAAGCATAAGTTGTTAGCATGCCATCCAGTAGTTGCTAGTAGAGTCATCTATCTTATCATCTTTATCTTATATTTATCTACAGTACAATAAATGGCGCAGTGTAAGATGAATAAATGCTAATATAAATGACTTTATAAAAATTTAAGGAAAAAAGTGTGCGTGGCACATCTATTTTCCGTTAAACCGAAGACTTTGACCAAAAAGCCATGTTTGCAAAATTTCAAAATCGTACATAAAGTTTTGTCAGTTTTATTACGTTTTAAATTTGAAATATACACTGTGCGGTATAAATTTTCGTACATTTTTATCTATAACTCTTTTCCTAATTCATAGATTTAAGCGATTTTCAGTGAAAAATATTCTTTTGACTCGATTAATACATATTCGAAGTTTCATGACTACGTTTATGCGTCTGGACACAATTCGAAAGTGAAAGTGGGCGTTAAAGAAGGCGTGTCAAAGTTGTTTTTGCTAATGAGTACAACTTTGGTGTGTCAATATAGTCCTTTATTATTCCAAAATCTTTTTTTAATAGAGAAATTATATGAATTTAAGGTAAAACGTTATATGGGAGGTGGGCGTAAAAGTGGGCGTGGCACCTTAATTTTTTGGCATAGTAATGAAATTGCCTAGGGGGATAGACGTAGCAAAATGTATCATCATACCAATATTTTTAGCGGTTTTATGAGCTTTTAAATTTCATTAACGGTAGATAACGTGAAAAGTGGGCGTCATAGTAGGCGTGTCAAAGTTATTTTTGCGAATGAGTACAACTGAGGTGTTTCAATATAGTCCTTTATTATTCAAAAATCTTAATTAATAGAGAAATTATATGAATTTAAGTTAAAACGTTATATGGGAGGTGGGCGTAAAAGTGGGCGTGGCACATTGATTTCCGTTACAAGAAAGCGTGTCACCAAAAAGCAAAGTGTGCAAAATTTCAGAGTCGTACATCCAATTTTGTTGCTTTTATGGCGTTTTTGTTTTTAAATATACCGAAAAATACACTGTGCGGTATAAATTTTCGTACATTTTGATCGACAACTCCTCTCCTAATTCATAGATTTAGATAATTTTCGGGAAAAAATATTGTTTTTACTCAGGAAATATATATTCGAAGTTTCATGAGTCTACGTTAAGGCGTTTGGACACAATTCCATTTTATTCTATGTTCGAAGGACACGGTTTTTTCGACCTACTCTTGCTTTTCGAGCTATAACTCTCTTCCTAATATTCCGATTTAGCCCATTTTCAATACCTCGGCGTATCGGAGCGTCTTAATTTTGCAGGTAAATTTTAACAATTGGCCACTCTTTGATAACTTTTGTGCCACTCTAAATTTAGAAAAATCAACATTGAGTGGTAACCATATTGTTGGGTACATAAGTAAAGCACCCCATACACTTTTCAATTAAATTTTTAATTGAGTCTTTCAATTGAATTAATGCTTGGTCACACACTTCATAAGCTGAATTGAAAGAATTAAAAACTACAAACAAATTTTGACAGCTGAACAAGATACTTGAACACACACAGAATAATCGAATTGAAAGACTTACTAGCCAACTTGAAAAAATCAAAATCTTTTGATTTTTCTTCTGCCAAAACTGCCAAACTAATCAATTGACAGAGCCATACAGGCCTTGATTTGAAAAACAACCGTTTCAGTTACCAATTAAATTGAAAAGGGTATTAGGTGCTTAAGGTGCTTCAAAAATGTTTATTTTATTCAAACAGTTAATATTTTTCTTTAAAAAAATTTCAAATAATATTTTCATTTATTTAGGCTTAAATATTTTCTTTAAGTTTTATTTTTAATAAAAAAATTAAATTCTGATAATAAAATAAAAATCTTCTAGGGTCTCAACTAAATTAAATTCGATATCAATTACGTTGTCTTTTTCAATAGTAACTCTTTTTCTCTGTGTTCCACGCCACATTTTCTTCAAAATACAGAATTATTTATATATCAAAATCGGTTCGATAAGAATTAAGATCGACTTTCCTATTGAAATTAGTTTAAAATCAATTGAATGCACAAGTTGAAAACAAGAACATCATTTTTAAGGAATTAAGAATTTGATTAATAGTGTTTGGAGCTTTAAGAAAAAACCAGTAACTTAAAAATTATAACAAACTAAAATGTAAAAAAGCCCAAGGAGCTTTATTCTTGCACAATACTTATACTGTTCACATATTAAATTTAAATCCAAATTTAATTGAAATGTTTTAACTTGAGTACACCTACACTATTGCTGTGTAAATCTTTTGCTAAAATGAGACTATCCGCTGCTTATCTGCTTGTAGACAATGTCGATAAAATAGAATTTTACAAACCCCAACCCTAAGTAGGCGAAGCATTATAAATAAAATAACAATATGTGTATTTGTAAATATAATAAAAAATGTATGTATTTAAATTGATTTATTTTTATTTATTTATGTTTTTTTTTTTTTTTGTAAATCATTGTATAGATATTTCAAATATTTATATCCATAGACTTGTTGTGATATCAACCCTCTTACACAACAAAAACTATATAACAAAAACTACAATGCGAGAGTTGCCAAACCAAGTGTAGTAATCTGGCAACCGATGTTTCTATAGTAAATTTAAAATTTTTTTACAATATAAGTTCTCGGAAAGTTTTGACAAAAATTTCGCCAAACAAATGGAATTAAATCGAAAAAATTTTCATGCAGTTATTGTTTACAACTGTCGACGTAGATTAAATCACCAACAGAGTATCGATGAACTCAATTTGATTTTTAGCGATAAAGCTCAATCAAGGACCAGTGCTTACCGATGACTAACTGAATTCAATTGAAGACTTTGTTTGCTAAACGACAAGTTTCGTAAAAGTCATCCAAAATATTGTGGCATAATGGTCTGAAAAACATTAAAGCCTTGTGAGAAATAATACTGCAAGATCGTTATGTAACATGCCGTGAGATTGAGTAAGCCTTAAATCTTAGTATGAGAGCATTTATTCGGTTTGATCTCACTGTAAAAGGCTTATGTAAATTTTTCACAAGAAATTATAAAAAAAAAAAAAAAAAAAAAACAAGTAAGAGCGCTATATTTGGCCGTGCCGAATCTTATATACCCTTCACAACGTGTAGTCATGCAATAACAGTAGTTTGTATCACCATTCATTTCATATGAAATACGTACATGCATATATAAAAAACATACATATATAAAAACATCCCATTGTAAAATTAAAAATTTGCGTATGTATGTTAAAAAAAAACTAAGAAAAAAAATTAAAAAAAAATAAAAAAAAAATTTAAAAAAAAATAATTAAAATATAAATAATAAATATAAAACAAAAAAAACTAAAAAAAATTAAAAAAAATAAAAAAAAATAATAAAAATATAAATAATATATTAAATAAAAAATAAAAAAAAATTAGAAAATAAAAAAAAATTTTTTTGGCTCAGCTAGTATTCGATGCCACGTTTACTCTACCCAGTATACACGTTTGTATGTATGTATGTTGTTGTTGTCATGTTGTTTTTGTGAAAAAGAAAATCGAGGTGGTCGTGGGTTTTTGCTCATGTCTCAGTTGTTTATGTACCGATGCTTCTGATTTTTAATACCGATCTACTCCCGAATATTTCTGATATTTTAACACCTCACCCGGATCTTGGTGATGTTGGGGGCTTCAAAAAGTTGATTTCAACATACACACGGACAGACTGACAGAGCTTAATCGACTCCCCTAATCATAAGCTTTCATAAAATATACACTTTATGGGGTCGGAAATGAAAATTGTAGAAATTTCACACGGAATGACAAAGCTATACATACCCTTGTGCACCACAGGTGAAGGGTATAAAAAAAACGATCGTGTTTCAAAACATATGAGCCCGCCGAAAGTTGCAGCACGCAACAGTCGACTGTACGAGTTTTTCAAGATGATCTTACAAAAGTAACTCAAAACTCATATTTTGTAGGTACCTCAAGTGGAATTAGAGAAGTCCTTTAAAAATTGATTCGCAAAAGTATATTTATCGTTATGAAGAATATTTTGAAAACCAATCCAGCTATTTTCAATGATTTGTTTTCTCTAATCCTGAAACATAAAAGGCAACCCTCGCAGAAATACAAAAAAAAAACTATCAGAACGACAACAAAAGGCTTTAACTGACATTAAGCCAATCTTTCACAATAAATGACAGAAGTGTGCTGTTATGTTCACACAAATACATGCGTATTGTTATGGCTCCTTTTTGATTGCCTATTTTGTACAAAGGAAAACAGTCTTTATCCTAGATTTACATAAGCTGTTGTAAACTTATATTAAACAACAAAAGAATTAATTTTTAAAATGTTCTCTTTGCTAATTTTGCTGAATCTTCAAAAAACTAAAAACTTTCCTCTACATGACTTAATTATAGTATTTTACTTCGAGTGGTGGCACCATTGAGAGATTTACAAACCTTAAAACTAATTTTTATTGTATTTTTAATAAAGCTCTTTTGATCCGCCCCAGAAATAATAATATTAGTGTGTGAATAAAATAAGACCGTATACAGCTTACTCATTTGGGGGGAATTTTTATTAAAATTTTTGAATTCATGGCTGTCAAAACTTCGTTTTAAGAAAAAGTATAATTATTTGGGAGTAAGGTTCAATATCCTTCCCCATACAACCCCTTTTCCCACGCCTCGTGAATCCGCGCCTTTCATATAATAACAGACGAATGACTATTACAGTGGGAAAGTAAAGTCACAATAATGATCATTATTTCAACAAGGCTAATGTTGCTGATGGCGACGACAATGATAATAATGGGTTATTCAATATACATTCCATGAACCGCCATTAACGCAAAAACTTACAAGTTGCACACTAACACATTCCTTTTATGTACTGTTCTGTTTTAAATGAACATGTAAATTCAGTGTTTAGAGGAGGCCAAAGGAAAACTTTTTTAAAATGCAAATTACTACAGTAGGTGTAACAGTAGGAAGTTGTATTAAGCTGTGAGTGGGTGTGACTATCTTGTTATGTGTATAGAAACTTATTGGGTAAAGTGTATGTTTATGTTTTTGAAAGGAACAAACATCTAATGTTATTTTCTACTTTGTTATATGTCACAGACAGCCTCTCAATCTGTGAGTTGAGGCCTCAAATAGCAACAACAAATTTCTTTAACAGCCGACTAAAATCAACAAAATATATACAAAAGTAGATTGAGTTTATTACAAAACTGTCATAAGTATGGCATGTGAACTGTTTTTTCAACGCTAAAATAAAATTATTTAGTATTGAAATAATTATTTTATTTATCTATTTTTTTGCGTTTCTTTTTTTATTAAATATGCTAAACAGATTTATTTGTAAGTTTTAGATGCCACAACTTATTAGCATTAATACAGTTTTATAAATTTTAGATAGAAAATTTGTCTCTTGAATAAATAATATTCAAAGCTACTTCTTTAAATTACTCTAAATTTAAAACAACAACAACAGTTAAAGCAACAGCTTCTGTAACAAAATATTATTTATCATAATGACTTGTTTCCTGTTTTATTTAATGAATTGTTATGAAAATTTCCGATGGAAGACTTTGTGTTTTAAATAACTTTTGTGGGTAATACAGGGTGGACCAAAAGTCATGCCTGCGTGTAAAAATTGAATAACTTTTTTGTTTATTAATGTTTTTAATTTTTTTTTCAGATTTTATTCAACGATTCGTGTTACACCACCATGCAAAATTTAACGACTGAGCAACGAACGAAAGTGGTAGAATTTTACTTTTAATCGTTCTTCGAGGATGAAGTTGGTAATACAGTAACGGTGAATAAGGACAGATATCGCGCTATGCTTAATAATTTTGTACACCCTGAGGCAGCCAACAAGTGGTTTCAGCAGGATGGAGCAACAGCACACACGGCCCGTGCCACAATGACGCTTTTAAATGAAATTTTTGACGACCGAATTATCTCGAAAAATTCAGAATTTAATTGGCCAGCACGTTCACCGGATTTAACTGCCCCTGATTATTTTCTATGGGGTTATCTCAAAGAACGAGTGTATGTAAACAAGCCTCAAACTATAGAGCAGCTAAAGAACAACATTGAAGCTGAGATCAGGGCAATAGAGCCTGAAACCTTGCGTGCAGTTATGCAAAACGCCTGTTTAAGAGCCCAATTGTGCATCGATGAAAATGGTGGTCATCTCTCTGACATTATTTTTCATAATTAAAATTTAGGTCATACAAAGATAATATTATAATTAAAAAAAAAAATTAATAAAAAATAATAATAAACAAAAAAGTTATTCAATTTTTACACGCAGGCGCGACGTTTGGTCCACCCTGTATTTATGCATGCATTACGTTGGTCACAAGTAGAAAGGCCCTAACTCAAATAATTGTAAATTTACAGGAGAGGGCAAAAACGTAATAGAAACTGTGTAATCATAATGTAACTCCTTTCTTAAAACTGTTTGAAAAACTGTTATTTTTGATACGACAGCGTTAAATTTTTGTGTCTGTGTAAAATGTATTGGAATCACTGAAAAACTCAATTTCGTAAAAAAAAATACGAGAAAGGGGCTCTCTATTTATGACTATCGTTATAAAGGTTGGTCATTCAGTGCAAAACTTCTACAATATTGATTTTCTTTATACTATGTTCACACATGCGCCTTATTTGTCAATATATAATATTATCGCAATTAAAGGCCTTATTGAGCTCAATTTACCATACTAAAAATTACTTTTAAATTGAGCAATATATACTTTGTTGTTTCACTTATTGTCCAAAACTCGAAATACAACTCTTGAGAAGTATGTTCAGTGAGAAGAAAATTTTATAGATGGCATTTCTAATATCAAACAAATAAAAATACAAAAAACAGAAAGTAAGAAAATGGAAAATGGTTGATGGAAATTTTAATAAAATGTTTAAATAAATTCAAGTACATAGATATACATATATGTATAAACATATTTTATGAACAGGAAAAAAACTGAAGAGAAGGCTTTATTTGATTTGGCATAAATACATCGCATTTTTGTAGCTATCAAATGCTAATGGAGTAAGATAAATTGAGTGTGTGTGAACACTTTTTTTAATTGCTCAATTACACTGAATTAAAACAGGGTATCAATCTATTCTTCTCGCTTCTTCTGGCTGTCCTTCTGTCTGTGTTTATGTTGAAATAAGTTTTTTAAAACCCCTCGACATCGCCTGACCTCACGTATTTCATAAAAATGTTAGAAATATTTCGGAGCAAATCAGAAAATTAGCGTTATAACTTCATAAATGTCTGCTATGTGAGCAAGTAAACACGAGTGCCTTGTGACCATCGACATGCCTGTATACCACCAACTTAAGAGTTATAGTAAATCTATATACATCCTGAAAAATTCTGTTTTGAATTTAGCCAGAACTGAAAAAGTTTACCATTCAAAATAATAGCACTTTTTTTAATTTTTTCAAAAAAATAATTGATTATTCTTAAAAAAATTAAGCAAAACTAAAATATTTCATTTTTGTGTTTTCTCAATAATATCAAAATAAATCGATGATACTTTTTCGTGTTTTTTACTTGCAATTATGGCAGCACAACACTTTACCCTTGAATTTATTAAGTTTTGACGTATTTCTACAGAAATGGAATGCCATATTTCAATTTAAACTTTCCAAAGACTTTCTGTACTTATTAGTTTTATCGCAGATACTGACTAACATCTTAACGTCTGTCTTCAGATATTCAATGGTGCTTTAATCCAGTGACTGTAAAGGACACACCATCACATTGCTTTAGTTATCAATGAATCACTAGTTTGCCATTTCGCAATTGTGATTTGAATAATTGTCTTATTGAAAGACCCACATCATCATCATCGGTATTCCCTTTTACATATAGGGAAGCATCCATAGATGTTTAAATATAATATTTATATAAGACCCACACCTTGATATAAAAAACACCTTAATATTATTATACTACAAATAAAATTTTCTATACATGTTGCTGTAAACTGCGGCTATATTTCGTTAGTTGATGGACTTCAGACAAAAGATATGGAATCTTTTCTATTAGAAAAGACAATTTTCGATTCACATTTCCAAATAACGTTTCGACGTAAATATGCTCTTGTAAAAGACACTCGTTTGGATACAAATTTTAAAAATGTAGTGACACTTTTCGTTGACTGTAAGTTTCTAGAAAGCTTTATCGCACTCTACGACAAATAAATTCCATGCTAGCGGCACAACCAACATGCTTATTTGAATTCCATAGCCATTTTTGCATTCATGCTTTATCGTAAAAAGGGAAATAATTCGCTATTGGCAACATTATTCCAATCTAGCCTCATATTTCAATGTAAAGGGTCCGCCAAATAACTTTTTTTTTGGAAATACTATAAAAAAAACTACTGTGCTTCGGCTGTGTGGCACGCAGCGCCGTCCAGTTGAAACCAAAAGTTGCCAATATCCTCCTCTTCAATTCTTATGAACAAAAATTCGTTCAACATGGCCCGATAACGATCGCCATTGACTACGGCCACTCCCTGCTCATTTTCGAAAAAAAATGGCCCAATTATATCTCTGGACCAAAATCCGCACCAAACAGTGACTCGTTTTGGGTGTATCGGCTTTTCAATGTATGCGTGCGGGTTTTCTGTGCCCCAAATGCGACAATTTTGCTTGTTTACATACCCGCCAAGATCAAAATGAGCTTCATCTGAAGAGATGATTTTTCTTTGGCAAAATCGGCCAAAGTAATGTCGCAATATTTCCCAGCGTTGTTCAAGCGTATACGCAACCATATTCGTTCAGCGGAAGGATAAAACTAATTATCTGTCAAATCAGAGATGAGCTAAGTGTTACCATTCACGAAATAAGCACTAGTTGAAAAAAAAACGTTAGATGGCGGACCCTTTATTATTATAATTTCCTTAAAACAGATAAGCACCTTTTTTTATTTCAAACTATGACTAAAGGCAGAATTAGTCTTTACTTTCTGTTCCGTTCCGAATCAGCTGACTTCATTCTGTTAAATAGAAAATGTGTACAAGTCGTTAGTTGTTCTGTAACTTTCCGTGCCGTTGGGGACGAACCTGTAGAAAATAGAATTCAACGTTAAGTGACGGCCATTGAGAGAGAAACAGCTGATTTTCCGGTGCCTATATTTTAAAGGTGGCTGCAACATAGAGACTCTGTTTGCTTATAGATGAAATCTGACACAACAATTTTTTTTTTTATGTGCGGACTTTGACGAGAAAAATAAACAAAGAATATAATAAGCTTGTGTTTGTAAGATTACCTTGTAAATTAAGGCAGATGATTTTTTACAGAAGAAGTAACGACAAAAATTAAACAACAGAACGGCACGTCACAGAACGACAACAGAAAGTAAAGACTAATGAAGCCTTAACAGGTCGCTTTTACATCGTGCAGTGTTTTTCGCGTTCAAGTGATTTATATTTTTTTCGAAAATTTTAGCCTATATTTTTTAAATTTTTTTATTATATAAGTATTTATATATTACAAAGAATACCTTTTGGTCTTTATTTCCTGTTTTACAAAATTTAACACAATTAATTAAACATAAGCTAACTGGTGCTTTTAAAATAATCGCACAAAATTTGATATGTTGGCAAATAATCGATCATAACAAACAGGTATTTATGACCTTTCACAAAAACTAACCTCGCTCAGAGAGAAGAGAAAATATGTTATTGTTTTTGGCATTTATTTTAAAAAAATTTTAGTCTTATAGGCTTATTTGACAGATGTTGTAGAGAAATTTGTCAAAAAAGCCTTTAATAAACCTAAAATATTTTTTATGAATACGGCCCTTAAATTTTAAATTGTTCTTCGTCTATGAATTGAATTGTAACTGTTGCTATTATTTTGACCGGCACTGTACATACTATTGAAAATAAATTATTAAATAATAAAATTTTATAAACCTACTTAAAGGCTGCACACATATTTAAAGTACCAGTAATTAACGGTGATATCTTTAACATACATAATTGATTTTAAGGATTATAAATAATTTCAACAGGACTTTTCTTGGTAAATTGGCAAACAAATAAGTTATTGTATATGAAACGAAATTTAATTACCAATAAACTCTTCTTTTGTTTAAAATTAACTTCTTACGCTTATTTCGTGGTTAAAGACTTATTCAAGAAAAAACTATTTTAAATAAATTGTTATCGCCATAAAACAGTTTGTAAATAATTCTTTTTAATAAATACCAAATACCATCGGTAACTGTACGGTATGTCAGTTTATTCTTTGTTTTTTATTGTTGCGTATTTAGCAGTAATTAATTATGGCCACAATTGGCATAATTATGCATTCAATTAATTAGCAAGTTGTAATAACGACATAAATACATACATGATTATGTACATTAGGGCAGTAACTAAATTTTTCACATAGCAACATGAGATGGGAGGAGTGATTTTTTTTATGAAAAATATTACTTATATTGTGTTATTTTACAGAAAAAAAAATCATGCACAAAATTCATTTTCCAAATAAATATTTTTAACGAAATATTGTATTTTACGTCGAGTCGTTACCGCCAAAATAAAAGTACCAAATTTTCGATTTTCGTTCTTTGATAAAAGTCGATTATTTATAACCATTTGCATCAGCTCTTCAAATGTTATAGCTGTAAAAGGATCCATTACCAAGTTACAACAACAACAATTTTAATGTATAGTTTTGAAGACATGTTTGCGTGACCGCGCAGAACGACTTAAGGAGCTAATACACGGCATGTTTTTTACATCTGACTTGTCAAATTCTCCACTGCTAACACAAACATGTCGTGTGTTACCTTTAAAACATTACTTCTGTAAAAAAATATGTGTTGAGACATCTGACAAAATTTTAATTAGAGTGCGCTCTATTTTCTTCTGTAAAAACATGTCACATCAGTCGTTGGCAGAAATCTCTGCTGCTGCAAAGCAGTCAGTGTAAAAGTACAATTTTGACAGACAAGTTGATTTACATATGTCTTACAAATTTAAAAGTCAGATGTAAAAAACATGCCGTGTATTATAGCCTTTACAATTAAATTGTGCGCAACAAATTAATTAAAATATTTACAACGTTTCAATCTTTTATATATTTTTTTTTTTTTTTTTTTGAGGTAAGTGGTTCTTTTATTATTTTTACACAGCTTGGAGAAATTGGTTATTTTTGGTTTAATTTTTAGTTACGCTAACTAAATGCCCTTGTTCCATACAGCGACAGCGATTCAGATTTAATTTTTTTGTTTGTTTTCCAATGTAATAGGATACAATACCTTATTAATTGCAGCGTTAGAATCAGAAAAGTTTGCTACAGGATTTAAAAATTATAAAGATTTTAGAAACTAACCAAAACAAATAGGTCCTTAACGATATGATCATAAGCAAAGTAACAAAGTGAAGTTTTTTTTAATTTTATTACGTTGCCTGTGAGTTCTATATTAAAGGAAAAATAGTTCCGGAAGTAAGCTGCAGCTATGTTTAATTAACTATAAGAAGCACTTTATAGAAGTCTAAAAATGCAGATACTTTCTTTCTTAATGATAAAGTGAATGTCAACTTGTTGTAGAGGTATTTATGCTTTTTAATACAAAGAATTTTATGCAAAAAGATTAATCATAAAAACTGCAGCTAGTCATTAAAGTGCACGTTTTGAATGAGTGAATAGAAAATATAACATGTGATGTTATTAAATGTTTTAAGAAACTTTAACAATATTACGGCATTACAGCAGTAATAATTTCGGATGAATACAAAAGTGATAGTATTAAGTAAGAATTGGCTAGCTTGATATTTATATTTAGTGGAGTCAAGTATTGTCTTAATGTCATGACATAACATTAATAAAAATTATTGTTTATTGTAATAATTTTAAAATGTTTTTTAAAATTGAAAAATTATGGAATTATAACAAAACGACACTTAGGATATCTTGCGAATTTACCATCTATTTAAGTGTTTGTATACTTTTTATTAGGGATGAAAAAAAATACTTCAAGCCACAAAAAATATTCAAGTTACCAGTTACCTTGTTTCTCTTTCAACTCAAGCCATCTGGTGGCTAAATTGAAACCAGTGTGTTAGGTAGGTAGAATAGGTAGCCGTTGTGCAGCACACTTGGGTTCATTATATTTGCTCTTTGTAATTCCTAAATCGAATAGTAAGAATACAGTAGAAAAAATGAGAAAGAGAAGTCCACATTCCAAATAGACCACAATACAGGTAGAACAGCATACTACTGCCTAGTCCACCATGGGTGCATGCGTTTAAAATTTTGAAAAATTAATATTTACAGAAAAAATATATATAAAGACAAGGCGTAGAAAACCACTCACCAGACAGCCTATTTTCTTACTTACAAAAGTATGAAACAAAATTATAATAAAAATTTAATTGATATGCTTATATTTTTATACTTGTATGTGCACATCTGTGTGTGTATGTGCTTATCCACTCATTAATAATCATAATTGCATTTTTAACACTTTAAAATTATGACATCACATGTATGCATGTGGTATGTGCATTTTTGTTTATTTAATTAAATTACAATTAAAATGTGCAAACAACCATACGCAAACAAAAACTTTAAACGTTCGAAACCATTTACCTCAAATGAGATAAAAACCTATTGAATATGTGTACACAAACACCTTTGCACTTAATTAATTGTTCGTTAGCAAATGATTATTGCGTCATGATTATTAGTAACATAATCCATATTTTTTTTACTACAATTAAAACTTTTAAGACTATAGCTTTGAAAGGCTCTTAAATATATTTGTGTAAATATTCTATAGGGGAACATTTCTTGCTAAATAATTTAGCGTATTTATCCTTTCGTTTAAGATATTTTTCAAAAGTCTTAAAAATTTCTATCTAGAAAATTATAAAAGATAAAATTGTATTTTTTAGTAGTAGTCCATTGTCTGCATTAAATTCCGGCATAAACAACTTCATAATCATCTTCTTGTGTCCTTAAATAAATATACGACAGCAAACAAAATAAAAGACTATACTTATGCCAAAAAAATAATCGCAAGGGACCGGCCATTTCTTACGAAATATATGGGTTTTCGATTTAACGGGGTTTCAATTTATTGGGGTTAAAATAAAATAAATACGAATTAACGGGGTTTTTCAATTTATTTACTAAAATGATAAAAAGAAACATAAACAAGTAAGAGCACTATATTCGGCTGTGCCGAATGTTTTATACCCACCACCAATTTTGTGTACATTTAAAGCACAATATTTATTATTTTGTTAATCGCTATGGAAGAATCACTTTATAATAAATTATGTATCACTTTCTTTGTAGAGGGTGGGTTAATTTTAACGGCCCATGTGGAAGGTGAACTACACCTAGTCTTTAAATTTGTTTTCTGCACTTCACTTGATAATTCTCAATCTCAAACTTACTCAATTTGATCCGTGGAAAGATACGCAAATGAGCAACGCTTTAAAGTTATTCAGGTTTTTTAAAAAAATGGGCGTTCAAATCAAAATGCATTTTGTGCACTTCGTAATTCTTATGATCAACATAATCGTTCAAATTCGTCCACAATCGGGAGAATTGTAAAACAATCATGCCAAACAATTGAGCATCAACATTGTCATTGAAAATTTGGACCATCAGATAGAGCAGTGGCGCCAAGGATGGGGGTGCCATTTGGTCGATATTTTGTTAAATACATAATTGAACCGTACAAATATTATAATTACAAAAAGAAATGATAATAATTTCGTAAATAATTTGTGTTTTATTTAAAATCAACTTCGGCCCTTTTAATTTAATCACCCTTTATAAATTCGATATGCTACTAAAATGCTTTTGTAAATGTAGTCTTTCAATGAAAGTGGGCGTTAAAGTAGGCGTGTCAATAAAGTTTCTGCTAATAAATACAACTTAGATATTTCAATATAGTCCTTTATTTTCCCAGAAACTTTGTCAATAGAGAAATTACATGAATTTAAGATAAACCGTTATGTGGGAGGTAGGCGTTAAAGTGGGCGTGTCACCTAAACTTTTTGGCATAGTAATGACATTGACTAGAGGGATACACGTAGCAAATTTGATCATCATACCTCTAATTTTGGCGGTTTTATGAGCTTTTAAATTTCGTTAACGGTAGATTACGTGAAAAGTGGGCGTTATAGTAGGCGTGTCAAAGTTGTTTTTGCGAATGAGTACAACTTAGGTGTTTCAATATAGTCCTTTATTTTCCAAAATCATTATTAGTAGAGAAATTATATGAATTTTAGGTAAAACGTAATATGGGAGGTGGGCGTAAAAGTGGGCGTGGCACCTTAATTTTCTGGCACAGTAATGACATTGCCCAGGGGGATATACGTAGCAAATTTGATCATCATACCTCTAATTTTGTCGGTTTTATGAGCTTTTAAATTTCATTAACGGTAGATAACGTGAAAAGTGGGCGTTATAGTAGGCGTGTAAAAGTTATTTTTGCGAATGAGTACAACTTAGGTTTTCAATATAGCCCTTTATTATTCCAAAATCTTTATTAATGGAGAAATTATATGAATTTTCGGTAAAACGTTATATGGGAGGTGGGCGTAAAAGTGGGCGTGGCACATTGATTTTCCGTAACAGAAAAGCGTCTCACCAAAAAGCAAAGTGTGCAAAATTTCAAAGTCGTACATCCACATTTGTTGCTTTTATTACGTTTTTGTTTTTAAGTATACCGAAAAATACACTGTGCGATATAAATTTTCGTACATTTTGATCGAAAACTCCTCTCCTAATGCATACATTTAAATAATTTTCGGGAAAAAATATTGTTTTTACTCAGGAAATATATATTCGAAGTTTCATGAGTCTACGGTAATGCGTTTGGACACAATTCCATTTTATTTGATGTTCGAAGGACACGGTTTTTTCGACCTACTCTTGCTTTTCGAGCTATAACTCTCTTCCTAATATTCCGATTTAGCCCATTTTCAATACCAAACAAACCTTGTCTATAGGAAAGATTCTGGCAAAATTTGAGCCCCCTAGCTTTTGCGGTGCGACCTCTATCGTGCTTTCAACAGACGGACAGACGGACAGACGGACAGACGGACATACGGACGGACATAGCTAGTTCGTCATCAAATCAAACCCTGATTCAGAATATATATACTTTATGGGGTCTAAAATGGATATTTCGATGTGATACAAACGGAATGACAAAATGAATATACCCCCACCATTTTTTTGGTGGCGGGTATAAAAAAAATTGTTAAAAATAAAATACAAAATAAATAAAATAAATACAAATAATAGTAAATTCATTTACTTAGCGTAAAAGAAGTGTAATTTTAGTAGCAAACAAAAAACAATAAAATAAAAATAAAACTGACTAATTAATTTTCTTAACATAAAATACATAATGTACATATTTACATTATTTAAAATTAATTTTTAAAAAGCTGAGTGATTTGCATTTGTTTCAGACTTTTCTTAGGGATGTTGTCCAAGGTATTTTCTATTTTTATTAAGGAATTAAAAATTTCTTCGTTCACATTATAATTGAAGACATAAAATATTAATTTATTAATTGGCAATTTTGCATCATTTTGCCATCATTGTCATTCTATATTGTCAGCTTTTAGCATTATTTCCATGATACTGTTGATTTTATTACGAACTATATAAGTAATAGTTGCAAACAATTACGGTTTATAAGAGGTAAAGACAATTTTATTTGAAACAAAAAATTACGAATTACCGAGGGGACCTAAATGTATGAAACTCTTACCGATTAACGAGATTATCGGGAATTACGATTTCTCGGGGTACGAGTTATCGGGATTTGACTGTATATTTGTGGACTTTCAGAAAGATATGTGTCTTCCGTGCACTTTTAAGTCGTCTAACACTTTAGCTGGTATCTGTTGTTTATTAAATAGTTTTGTTATGCATGCATATGGGCATTTCCATGGCATCTTACGTGACATTTGTACTCTAATAAAGTGGAATAATTTTTGCAAATGTAAGAGTAATTGAAAAAAAAATTAGATCTTTATGTTCCATTCAGAGGGTACTTTATTAAAAAAAAAATTATATTCGAATAATTGTTGTCTAAAATATCGAGCAAAATTAGAGTATATCGTACGTGACTGAAAACGGAAGTGATTTTGAGGTATATATGGAAATATGAAAAAATTTGCGAATCGTGGGAGGTATTTTTTCTTTTTTTAATTTCTTACACTAAGCTACATATTTTTCATTTAAAATTCATTATACTTAATTGAAAACAATCTTTAAATGATTTTATAATAATTATAGTTTAATGTCGTACGTGACATATCGTATGTGACAGATTTTTCTCTTATAATTATCTTAGGTATATATGTTAAGAAAAAAAGTTAAATTCTAAATTAGGTGCTAAGTTTTAACTGTCACCTTAGCCTTCTACAAACTAGTTAAGTTTTAACTTTTTCCCTTAATGAATATGCAGTTTGAGAGACATTTATAAAGTGCTTGTCATATTTAATATAAAAACGTATGAAGTTTTTTGTCTTTAGATTGGGCTGGACATTTTACCAAGAGATAATCAGATTAAACTCTTATTATTAATCTTAAAATAATGTAATAAGCTCTAAATACCTGCGCAAAGTAAAATTTGAGTGTTTTTTTTTTATCATTAAACTTTTATTGAGAGTTTTTGTTTTTACAGTCGTGGTTGACATTTTCATGGAATTGCCCATATGTGTATGCACATTATTGTTTTAATCTTTTATTCTTTATTTTTCTAATTATTTGCTTTAATTTAAGCCAGCAAATACTAACAAATATAAGGTCGAATAACAAACCCAAAAACTTTTATTTTTCCGAAAGAAAGGATTAGCCTTTTTTGCTTCACTATTAAGTAATTTGTTTAAACATTTGTACAAACATTCATATCCCTGTAGCATAAGAGGAAATTGCTGCGAGTTCCTTTAAATAATCTAAATAGTTAGATAATTTGAATATATTGATGTTTAGATGTTTTTGGTACATAACATGTAAAAATCAAACTATTTCAACCAAATTATATACATTTCTTAATATTGAAAGTTGTTTATTGTTGGAGAAGGGTGAAAAACATTAAATCCTTAGTGATCTAAAGATTACAAACGAATAAACCCTTTTTTCCCTTTTACTTAAGATTGTAAAAAATTACCATATAAAGTAGTAGCTTAAAGATAAAAAAAAACACTGAACCATAAATAATCCACTTAAGTTAGTTTGCTCAATCTTAAGGAAAAATTTTGGTTTCCGTCGTATCGTAAAACCTTTCTATTTAGATATGTTGCTCACGATATTTTTTAATTTATTTCAACTGTTTGGTGTATCTGTTGCCTCAATTTGAAGTTGGTTGAACCATATTTGAGCTGGTAGATCTCTGGTACGCCTGCTTTTGGAGGTTCCTTGGTAATCTACCTGTATGTGCAGTTGTCGTATGGTATTACTTATTTGCTTATAATTTTTAAATTGCAAAAGTAATAAGGCTGCTGCAATAAGAATGTGCTTTTTTATTGTGAAATAAAAACACCTGTTTTTCTGAGATAGTTGAGATTTTTTTGTTGGATTGTAGATAATACATGTTCTGATTATGTATGGAATTATACATCCATCAAATGACTTCCATGGCCTGTCAACAGAGGCCATTACCCTTTTCATCAAATTTTCCTCGACTTGTTAACAGAAATCTGGCTGTATTTAAACAAAGACGTATCTTAAGATTAGATCGTTAGATCTTAGGAGTTTAGCTCAGGAATTGTTTTCAGTTTAATTGCATAAGCCCCAAGTTTCAGAAAGAACGAAATGCCACGGCGTTAAATCGCATGATCTTCGTGGCCAGTTGACATCAGAATTTCTTTAGAAAATGTATTGCGGAAATCGTTACTATAATAAATGGATTCTTTTACGCACCATGTGATATATGGAGCCTTCTTTCTGAAGCTTTATGCTATATATATCCACATCATCTTATTCACTCAACAAGATCTCCATTTTCATGTTGCAGCAACAATCACTGCAGTTGCGGGCTCATCTTCAAAAAACTTAAGCCCAACTGCGATGCTTGACCAAAATCCTCACCAGAAAGTGGCTCGTTGTGAATGCATTTATTTCTCATGGTTTACATAAGGATTTCCTCAGTCCCAAATTTTACAATTTGGTGTATTGAATCAAATTAAAATGCGCTTAATCGGGGGAGATGATTTCTTTCGAAGATTTAGCATTAATGCTTAACACTACTCATATCCGTATTAAGTTTCACAATTACACCACTTTGTACTTTCGTAAAGCGATTCGGTTTAACTAATTACAACCAATATATATGACAGCTATCAAATTTTAGAGTTTTCACTTACAAAGAAATAATAACACTAAATTGGAAAAGTTCATTTTTACTTAGTCACCCTTTAGTATTACTTTTATAAGGTACTACTTGTTTTTAGGATAGAAAAATCTGATGTTTCATATTAACTGACACAATTCATATTTGAATAATTACATAAATCATTCAGATATGCAGATACTTTCCTTTTATAAATACTTTCTGGATTCCGTACTCCATGCAAGACTAGCGAATTGGTATCCCCTATCTATACTGGATCGCTTGTTTTAACAAGCGCTTGAACTGAACTTTAGCGATTTTAAACAGTGACTGGTAATTGTTAAAAATCCACATCACAAAGGCCTTCTTAGTCACCAGTATCTGCCTTAGACATTTATCGCTTATAGCACTCAAGCTTTGTATTCATCTATCTATAGTATATTGTCCACCATAATCATGCAGTGCTTTTCGTATGTCATTCATATATTCTGCAAATACTGATAATATTTGAAAATTTCATGACCTGTAATCAACACACTTAGCTAGTTCAGAGTTCAATTCATCGGATTCCTTAACTGCACTTTTCTCAAGTGGCTTCTTGTACACAAAACGAATCCATCTACATATGTATGTGAGCTTTTCCGAAACAAGGAACCTATTGTGTCAAAAAACGGGTTTGGACTTAAGAGGGGATTGTGGTACCCAAACGGGAGTAGAATAAGATGAAATGAGTTAGATTTCTGATAAAAATTTATTTACCTAAACGTACAAACCAAACTTGGGAAAATCAATAAAAATGAGAAAAGCATTATCACAACAAATAGCAAAGGTATTGTCACACTGAAAGTCACCAAAGTCGGCACCCAGTCATTACTAACCATACCAAATCGCATCTCCCAACTAAAGGTGTGTTCACAGTGATAATGCGCTATAGAACTTTAAATGCGTTTTTCTCAAAACTTTATTTTCACTCACTAGGTCCCTTTTCTCTTTTTTCTAGGTTCAGAAAGTGACGCCTCAGTCAGATACGCGGACGCGTGTCTGAAACCATACAAGCCCTACCTCTTTTTCAGAGGTACAGTTTATGAGCCTCAGAATACATTCAAGCAGCACACCAGAGTTCAAGCGTGCGATCAACGATTCTCTTTATAAATAAATTCAATAATAGAAAGTTCACCATTGCCTCTAATGCATGTGGGTGTGGTATACATTGCACCACATATATAATGCAAGAAATCTTTCCAATCCTTTCTAACTTCGGCTTGATCGTTTCTTAAGAAGAATCTAGTCTTTAATTAATTAACGTGTAAGTAAATTTCAACCTTATTATCAACATGTAAATCCAATAAGCAGCTTTTAAAGAGACTTCGTACCATCAAACTCACATTTACTTACACTGACGTAAAACCCATTTTCAGGTTATTTTCATTTTCAGCATAACCATCACCATTCTGAACACGTTGATCTAAGACCCACAAATTATTAAGGATTCGACCTACACAGCCTTTACCCCTAAGCACAAAAAACATCAGGAATTTGATTTAAAGTTATATATTCTTTCTATTATTTTATTATTTGTATGGCTTAAGTATCCCCGACATTTTTCTTTAAAACTACATTTGTCAACTGCGTACGACTTTCATGTCCATATCAGATGGCCAATTGGAGGGAAAACGAATAATCTGTCCAATTTAAAAACTTAAAATATTGCCTGAGATTAAATAAATTCATCTGTTTAGAGATATTTAATTGTTACCACTAAAAGCAGTATGATTTTCACGAACAAATTTTTAATGTTCTTTAAGCAGAATTTAATAAAATGCGAATAATTCCTTTAACTTAAATTAAGTCAAGCATTTCTTTCTTACACAACTACTTAATGCAACATCTGTTTGTCACATTTTCAGCACAAGTTTTCTGTTCCTTAAAAAGAAAAGAGAATGAATAATAAAATGTTCCATGAAGTAGATACACAAAGTCAGCATTGTTGAAAATGAATAAACGCTTCGCGATTAAGTCAAAAACAGACAAGGCGAAACAAGTTAAGAATTATATGCATGTTTTAATAAATAAAATTTAAATTAAAAGATTAAGGTTACCATAGAAAAAATAAAAAGAAAATTTTGCTGTTTCAGCAGATCTTAAATTAAAGATAAAACAAAATAACGATTTTCATGTGTCTTTGAAGTACAAGATTGTTTAAAATATTTTACAACGAGCGGTCACCTTTAGCATGTTGTCAGCATGTGCTGAAATATATTCTTGCATGTACTGAAGGTAGAAAATACAATGAATGCTCAAGTTGGCGACAAATGCTTTTTAAACTAATAATTTTCACACAAACACTTGAAAATAGAATTGAAGCAAATAATTCTGACGATTTAACAAGAACACAGTCAGTCAAGCCGGAAAAGTTTCCTTAATATCTAAATGGTATTTTTTAACTTTTATGGTTTCAAATGTGTTTGATGTTATTTTAAGACATAAAAAATATTTAAAATTTAATTAAGATCTTAAATGGTCTTACTACTGTTGTTTAGAAAATTTACTTATTGTTTTTAAGTTGTACAAAAAAGTTGTTATTTAAAGTAAAATAATAAAATATTTCAGAAGAGAAAAAAATCTAACTTTTTAAATTTAAATAAATAAAAGCTTTGGGCCATATTCATAAAAAATATTTTTGGTTTATTAAAGGCTTATTTGACAGATGTTGTAGAGAAATTTGTCAAATAAGCCCTCAATAAACCTAAAATATTTTTTATGAATACGGCCCTTTATACTATCTGTAGACTAATGACAAAACAACTTCACTAAAGCCAAAAAAACTTTTAAATTTACCAATAATCAAACTAACACCTTTAAAGCAATTTCTTTTTTGTATAAATCGTAGTCAATCCAAACATAATGCACGATATTATATGTGAGTCACACCTTAACGTCATAAAAAATTGAACAAAATACCAAACTTAAGCTTAAAAAATTTTTGCAACAGCGGAACTTTTTCGAACTTAGATTCGAATTTTCAAACATATATAATATCATCAATTCTTTATTTACGCTTTAGAAAACTAAAAAACTAATAACAAGTGCAGGGTATCTGGCAGATTTATATTTTTAAATTTAAATAAAGAACACAATAATTGACACAACGTTTTATTAAAAGCATTAAACCATAGAATAGAAATGCGGATTTAATCCAGACGATTTCTGTCGAGTTGAACACACTATTCAAAACGGAGACTTGTTTTCTGCACTACACACTGCAGTAAACTTGGTTCGAAGAATATTTTTCTTTAAAGCCACAAGAAATTGGAGATGGTTAATATAAACCCTCTCTTTGAGGTAGCCCTATAAAAAATACATAGGAGTTAGATCGGGCGATCTCGGTATTCATGGGATGTCCCAAAAGCGATTGGACAGTTTTTTGGGAAAATTTTTCTGAGGTAAGTTCATCAGAGCTCTGGCTGTGTGCACCTCCATCCTATTGATACCACATGTGTAAGACTACGATGGATGAGCTCACAGATTTGACAAAAAGAATTCTGTAATCATACGTCGATAATTTTCACCGTTTATATTCGTCGCCTGGCCTCGAGAATTTTCGAAAAATAAATGGTCCAATTATTTCGTGCGTGGATAAGGCACACCAAACAGTTACCCTTGGACAATGGGTGTTGACAATGGTGTTTGATATTTCAATCAAGGGTTGCGTGTTCTTGTAGACCAGTAATGGTAGATTTGCATGTTGACATGGCCGTTTAAATGACAATAAGCCTCGTTGCTCCAAAAATTTGTGTTTACAGTGCGAAAACACTCCAACATTGTTTCACAAAAATGCTTCCGTAAATCAAAGTCATTTTCTTTCAGTTCTTGAACGATTGGAACTCTAAAAGGATGAAACTTCAGATCTTTTTTTAAAATTTCATGAATAATTGCATTTGGAAGTCCCAGTGAGTCTGGTCTTTTCCGTATTGAAATTCGCTGATTTTGACGTAAATTGCTTTTAACCAGTTCAATGTTTTCGGGAGTCCTTAAAGATCGACTGGGCCCTAGCCGTGGGACATTCATAGCCGAAGCAGTTGCACAAAATCTTTGCATCAGCTACCGAATTAAATTTACATTCTGTTCATCAATTATTTGCCATATACCGAACTTTAAACAAATTTGTCGACAAACAATTACGTAAAAATCATTACTCTTAAGAACTGTAACCACAGCGAACGCTCGATGCTCACTCGACCACTGCGACATCGTGACTGACAAATTCGCACAATCGATAATTCAAACGGCACCACCGCACTGTTTATTTCGTTTAGAAATACACCCTCCCTTCGCATCTTTTATTTCTTTTTGAAATAAACGTATTAAGAAATATAAATTTGCCACCAGGCATCCTGTATATGAACGTACATATACGAACTACGAACTATAAATATTTTCTAAGACTTTAATATGATTTATCCTTTTTTTAGTTTTCTCTATATCAAATTTAAATTGAAATATTTTATGATTTTCAAAACCTCTACAAAGACGAAATGAATAAATTTCAAAAGTGTTCTAATAAATTCTCGGCGCATTGAATCATAAATATCTACATAAAAAGGATATTAAGAATTGGAAAAAAATATTGTACAAATTACTTCCTTTATGACATTTAATTTCTTTTATGCCCTTGTTGACCTTTTAATGCCTGATTGGTTTTCAGATCTATTAAATAGTTTGTGTTTTCTCATGTATAAAAATATTTAATGATCTACGTACTCGTGTAGTAGCATTTTCACTCACACTTTGTTGGTGTTATTCGGTAAAAAGGGTTTTACTTGTCTAAATGGAAGTTACACAAAATACGTATGTATGTTAGTATTATTTGCAAAAAAAAGCCTTAATATTATTCAATATGTAACCTTTATCTTGCTGTCATTGTAACATGTTTTAAAAAAAATTTATAAAAAAAGTACAAACGCTATGTTCGGTTGTACCACACATTAAATTCCCTTTACTATGTAATGTACGTAGAGATTTTTTTTTTGTTAAAATGAATGTGATAAAGATTACTAAGGTTAAACTTTTAAGGATCGGCTAAAATTTGTGTGCCTTTATGGCTACAATTTAAGTGTTTTGTCTATGTTGCGGGACACAGCTTGCCGAGAAGAAAAGTCTTTGTTAGTTCGGTAAAATGTTGTCATAAAATACTTAAGCATTAAATTTTTGTCATATATTTCATTTAATAATATAAGAAAAAAATAAAACAATTCAAGACGGCTGCCCAAAAAAATAATACATTTGCCAAAATTCATGCGAAGTTACCAATTAGCAGAGCATGACAAATAATGAATGTCTAGCGTTCAAACTTGCAAAATTTCAAAGAAAAATAAAACATGGCCAAATACTTATCCAACTTCGATGTATGTTAAGGCAGTTATTTAAAAGAAAGTGGACTCTGATATAGTGCAACTAAATAAAGTGTTGATTGTCAAAAAGCAATTCGTGCAATTTTAAATATCTTAACACTACGTGAGACCGTTGGTAAAAGTCCATATACTTTGTATATATGTTGTCATACTTACATACACCCAGAAAACAGACGGTGAAAGTTATTGACAATCGAAAAGTTTAGTTCGCCATACCGAAGATTTCATTTGTGGTTATATAATTTCAATTACAAAAACTATAATTTTATTGTGTGGATGCAGCAGTAAAACTAAACTATTCGACAGGCAACAATTATGATACAACCGATACTGTTTTTCTTTGTAGTTTAAAGACACAATAACTAAAGCCTATTAAGAAAAAATATATGCAAACCTGTAAGCAGAAACTAAATCTTATTAGAAGATACGAATTCAAACTATAAAGCATTGTCTTTAAAATAATTACATCTTTACTGCTTACATTTCACTGGCATATAAAAGCATTCAGTTATGCCCCATCCAAGAATTAAAAAAAAATTTTGGGGCCAATATGAATAACTGCTTAAATTACCATAAACTAGCATTTAGATTTAAACACCATTGCAATCCCTCAACTGAAAATTACCCTGAGTTGAATCATTGCAGGAATTTATAGCGTAAAAACTTAGTGCCTTTCTTTTGTCAACTGTAATGCACGGTTTAATTTCAGTTAAAATAAATTTTATTTAATTTTTCATTCATATTTACATATATTTTTATAAAGTAACATTTCAATTTATTTTTATTTTTTTTTTTTGTGCATACACATATGTGTTTATAAATGGCCCAATAAATTTTTTTTTTAAATTTCATCTTTAAAATGTTTAGTGGATTATATTATTTTCAAAAATATTAAGTAGTTTTTATTCGCAACATCGCACAGAGGAGTATTTGACCTGAAAAGCTGGCCAAAAAGGCAAAATTGAATTTTAAGAAATCTTAAAAACCAAGTACGCAGCTCAACAGACAACAACATTTTACATTATATTGTAAATTTTCAAGACTTTTAGTTGCGATTTGTAGCTCTGAGACCCTGCTAAAGTCAGGAAAGTAAAGAAAATTATATGAGATTTTAATGTTTTTTTCGGCTTCTGGATGTTTTTATGATATTTTTTTTGCGGCCAAACGAATAAAGGTTTAACAATAATTTTTTCTTTCGCTGAAAGGTTTGATCAAAATTTATTTAAAAAAGAAAAATAATTTAAATACGTAGAATATTCATGTTGAAACAATTCGTTTAAAGGCTAAAAACAAAAAAAGTTATACACTTTTTTTGGAAAAAAATAAAAACAAGAGGTTTGTAAAAGTGAGCTTAGCATCTCTACGAATTATATTTGATACCACAATAAAATTTGGAATCTCTAATTTTAGAAACAAAAAAAAAGTGTGCGCAAGTTTGCGCCATTATTTTTTACGATTTTTTTAAATTTTCACATTTCTTCTATTTTTGTTCATCAGGCACTTTTTCTTATACATTTATATCGTCATAAACTTTTATGTGTTTCGAATTATTGCTTTCAACTGTTATTCACATCACTTTTAACACTTTACAATGTTAATATCTGCCTATAATTATAAATTTGAAAAATTATTTATTATTGATAATAGTTATAAGGGACGTCCCACACATCCCCATAAAGGATATTTTTATATACCTGCTCTACAAAATATTATTTGTTAAAAAAATAAATATACGTACCTTATAAGAATAATTATTAGAAGCATTAATCACAAAAATATGTTTACAAAAAATAAATACAGGTACATAAAAATTTATGGGCACGCAGGTATCAGCTACCATCCAATTAACGCATAAGAGCTTGCACTTGAAAATACTTTAAAAGGGTTATTGCACACAATCTTTATCAAGACCGTTTTGTAAAAGTACACAAAATTGGTGGTGGGTACAAAGGATTCGGCACAACCGAATATAGTGCTCTTACCTGTTACATTTCATACAGGTCTGTTCTACTGAAATTTATATTTTCAAAATTCTCCTGGATGAGGACGAATTTGAACGATTACGTTGACCAAAAGAATCACGAAGTGCACAAAATGCATTTCGATTTGAACTCCCATTTTCATAAAAAACCTGAATAACTTTAACGCGTTGCTCGATTGCATATCTTTCCATGGTTCAAATTGAGTTAGTCTAAAATTAAGAAATGTCAAATGAAATGCAGAAAAAAACTTGCCGCTCAGGTGTGGTTTACATTTAACATTGGCCCGTTAAATTTAACCACCATTTATATATTCAAAAAGCACAAATACAGTATGTTGACTTACGTTTGCTTACTGGAAAATTATTTAATTTTTTTAAAAAACATACAACCACAACACATTTTCTGATTATTTTTTAGTGTGCTAGAATACGTGGTTTGAAAAGCACAGATATAATATCTATAATAATAATAATTATTCGAAAAACCATAGTTTCTTTACCAATTTTACTTTTCTAGTACAGTTTGAATTTACCTAAATATTTTTTTTTAAATAGTTAAGCTACGTCCACAGTAAAAAACGTTTTGCCTAAATAAGCATTACCCCTTTTTTTTTTGGTAAATATTTGTGTAATGTCACATATTTGTTACAACAAATATATTTAATATATTAATAACAATGGATTGATGTTGCAGTTCGTTTCAGTTAAGGAAATTTATAATTAAATAAGCAAATAATTTTTGAGGCAAAAATGTATACAAATTAGTGGTTACTTATTTTTCGGTAAATATTAGCCTAATGTGAACATAACGTAAGAAACATTTTTAAGGTTTCTTTTGATCTCAGTCTTAATCAATTTAGTTAAAAATTTACATGCCAAAACGGTGTTATGCAGACTCCACTTGACTATTCGCGTGCAGTAAATTCCCACGTTAATCTAAATATTTACAACTAGCCTGTGCCAGCGACTTCGTCTACTTAGTTATCGAGACGAAAAGTAGCCAATAGGCTACTTTTCGTAATAAAAATGAAATAGGATTTAATACAAATTATTAAGACAAAATACCTCTATAGACGACATTGGTTTTTTTTCGCCAGTTAATTTTGGACACCCGAAACCTTTGAACAACCGACTAACTAAATATTAAAAATGTATTTATTGCATATTAATGCGAATTGGTATGAAAATCGTGATAAAAGGTAGCTTTTGTAATAATCTAGATTGTTGTCTATCAGTGTGCCACATTTCATTTAGTTCCGTTCAGTCGTTTATGCGACAAACATCCAAATATCTTAACATATAAACATACAAGCCTGCACCTTTATTATATTAGAAAGTAGTTTTAATTAAAATTTTTATTAAAAATACACAGAAAAAAATTTTTTTTAGAAGTGATGATTATTTTAATGGCCTCTTATACCAATCATCCCACAAAAGTAAATAATTCTGCCTCAATTCTTTAACTAAATGCTTTAAATTTTTGATATTAAATATTTAATTTAAGTAGTAAGCAATTGTTAATTCATGTAAATCCCTAAGTACTCCCAAGCAAATATTTTTTGTCTATTTCAAACACTACATATTGTTATAGAAACTATTTAATAGTTTACAAGTAAATAATCCAGACTGATTTATGTTTTCATGAATATTTTAAGCACCAGTATAAATTTGTTTAATATATAATTAACACCCTACAGCTACGCTCTGTAATAAATTATCAAAAAATTTCCAAGTACTTGTTAACTGTAGTCACATACATTTTTAACAAGTTACACATTATTGTTGTTATTTCAATTTGTGAATGAACAAAAATTAAAGCGTCGCAGTAGAATAAAATAAAAAAGTGAATTAAAGAGATAAAAACAAAACAAGTTTATCCAAAATGATAAACGGCTGTCAGACTATTAGAATTTGTGTGTATACATTATGGCACTCCCATAAAGTAGATGGTAGACCCAAAGTCACCAAGGGTTTTAAAAAGTAATTTACTTTTTCGTTTACGTATTTCTTTTATTCTCAACTAAAGAATAAATAATGGAGAAATTCGCAACTGAACAAAGCACTAGAACAATAGACTTTAATTATTAAAATCATCAATAGGTTATCTTAACGTAAAAATCATGATGTCGAAATTCTCATGTCAGAACGTTACTACAGCGCATTAAAAAAAGACATCGGATCATCGACTACGGTTATTCAACTTTAAAAAAAATCTGATTTCAGATGATGAAATTAAATTTGAGAATTGCTAAAATCTAAATATTACGAAAGGAGGTATCGATCTAAATGTACGAAACTACTTTGACACGCCTACTTCAACGCCCATTTTTTACATAATTTAATGTTTTAAAAGCTCACAAAACCGAAAGAATAAGATGCATAGTGATAAAATTTATATGTATAATTCCAAAATTAACGCTTTATCTTGAATTTAATTATTTTTAAATGGACAAAGGTTTGTCAAAAAAAGTCTGTAATGAATTATCTGAGTTGACATGCCCACACAAAGCTTGTATTATTTTTTAACTACCTCTTGGCACCAAATTATACCCCTCAGATTCCGTAAAAATACAATATTGTTGAAAAAAGTGTCAGTAGTACCATTTGTAATGTAGAAATTCTTAATGTTTCATTATATGACTAAATTTTAGAAAATAAATCAATAGCAAATCGAAGTTACAGAAAGAAAGTAAAACATATTTTAGTATAAAGAAATTGTTCTTAGCGATTACAGTTAATTACAAATAAATAGATTTTGTGCTATAAAAATACCCAAAATTGGTGGTGGGTATCTAAAATTCGACATAGTCGAATATAGTGCTCTTTCTTATTCATTTTGAAGAAGATACCATTTACAATTGAATATTTAAACATCCACTGATTACTGATACATTTTATAAATATTTATATTGAAGTTCTTATTTAAAAATGCTTTTATACTGCATATTATTTAAAGCTGACCAATGTTTATTTTTAAAATTTAAAAAAAAAAACATAATAAAGAATTCTTATTATATTTTACTTTATATATATTCATATGAAAGTCATCCACATACTTTGTGTTCATTAGAATATACAGTTGACAAGCAACTTGTTGTACGTTGTCATATAACATTCAACTTGTTGTATATTAATATTCTTTGACTAAGAGTATACTATTTTAATAATCTAGTTATTAAACAAAGTTTGCATATACATACATATGGATGTATCTTTTTAAAATAAAAATATCATTATAGGTATACGCCCTACAGTCCTTGAGATTGCCTTCAAACTAGCTGCTTTTTTTAAATGAAGTTCTTTTAACTTGATACAATTCTAAGCAAATAAACAAACCGCTTACAAATTGAATTGAATTGAATTGATGAAGAAATAACGGAAAATTTAACTTATTTTAACATTTTAATATACATTTACAATCAACACTAAAATAACGATTTAAAAGTGCTGAAGATGTTACTGTAGCTGGGTTCGAAATGCATTCCACTCGGCTACTGTCAGTAAGAACTTACGTTTTCAGTGTATAATTTCATTATCACAAAAAATTATAAAATTTTTTATAAAAAAAATTATATGAACTTTAAAGTCAGTATTATAATCTAATAAACAGTGTAATAAATATCTAATTTCTTAAAGCTTTTGTACCTGTTATTTGTAATAAAAAGTTTGTATGCTCATATAATATGTGCATTAAAACAAGTAAGAGCACTATATTCGGCTGTGCCGAATCTTTTATACCCACCACCAATTTTGTGTACATTTAAAGCACAATATTTATTATTTTGTTAATCGCTATAGAATAATCTCTTTTTAATAAAATATGTATCACTTTCTTTGTAGAGGGTGGTTCAATTTTAAGGGCCCATGTTTAAGGTGAACCACATCTAAATTTCAACTTTTTTCTTGTATTTCATTTGACATTTCTCAATCTCAGACAAACTCAATTTGAACCGTCGAAAGATACGCAATCGAGCACGCTTTTAAATATTAAAGATTTTTATAAAAATGGGCGTTCAAATCAAAATGCATTTTGTGCACTTCATGATTCTTTTGGTCAACATAATCGTTCGAATTCGTCCACAATCGTGAGAATTGTAAAAAATATTTAAATGTCTGCAAAGCAGGTCTGTATGAAATGTGAAAACATCTGTGAATGCCATCTTAGTTCGTTGAATGGGAAACATTGCTGTTTTTCACGATAACGTGGCAAAAGAGCAAGCAACCTCGACTCATCATCATGCCCAACAATCGAGCATCAACAGTATGACTGAAAATTTGGACTATCGGATCGTGGTGTGCCGCCTAGGTTGGGGGGCCACTTGGCCGTTATTTCGTCCCATACATAATTGAAGCATACAAATATTATCATTATAAAAATAAATGATAATAATTTCATAATAATTTTATTCAAAATCAACATAGTCCCTTAAAATTAAACCACCCATTATAACTTCGGTATGCTAGTAAAATGTTTTCGTAAATTTAGTCTTTCAATGAAAGTGGCCGTTAAAATACGCGTGTCAATAAAGTTTCTGCTAATAAACATAACTTAGATATTTCAATATAGTCCTTTAGTATTCCAAAATCTTTATTCATAGAGAATTTACATGAATTTAAGAGGAAGAAAGTGAATTTAAGGTTAAATTTTAAGGGCCACAGGGTGATTTAAAATATACATTCTCTGCATTTTTCTAAAACGGGAAATTTATTAGTAAGATTTTGATTTTTAAACTTCTATAACATTTTGCTTTTAAAAGATTTTCAAACGAAATAAGTTTTGTATAATTTTAAAATTTGTTAGCCATTAGTACATGAAAATAATTTGTTTATAATGTTTAGAGATAATTTTTTTTTTACTTAGGTCAAAATTTTCCTAAATTCTCATTTTTAATAGAGCATAACTTCAGGAGAACATAAGCATAAGTTGTTAGCATGCCATCTAGTGGTTGCTAGTAGAGTCATCTATCTTATCATCATTATCTTATATTTAGCTACAGTACAATAAATGGCGCAGTGTAAGATGAATAAATGCTAATATATATGACTAATATATTTTTATAAAAATCTAAGGAAAAAAGTGTGCGTGGCACATCTATTTTCCGTTATAACGGAGACTTTGACCAAAAAACTATGTTTGCAAAATTTCAGAATCGTACATATAGTTTTGTCAGTTTTATTACGTTTTAAATTTGAAATATACACTGTGCGGTATAAATTTTCGTACATTTTTATCTATAACTCTTTTCCTAATTCATAGACTTAAGCGATTTTCAGGGAAAAATATTCTTTTGACTCGATAAATATATATTCGAAGTTTCATGACTACGTTTATGCGTCTGGCCACAATTCAAAAGTGAAAGTGGGCGTTATAGTAGGCGTGTCAAAGTTATTTTTGCGAATGAGTACAACTGAGGTGTTTCAATATAGTTCTTTATTATTCCAAAATCTTTATTAATAGAGAAATTATATGAATTTTAGTTAAAACGTTATATGGGATGTGGGCGTAAAAGTGGGCGTGGCACATTGATTTGCCGTTACAAGAAAGCGTGTCACCAAAAAGCAAAGTGTGCAAAATTTCAGAGTCGTACATCCAATTTTGTTGCTTTTATGACGTTTTTGTTTTTATATATACCGAAAAATACACTGTGCGGTATAAATTTTCGTACATTTTGATCGATAACTCCTCGCCTAATGCATAGATTTAGACAATTTTCAGGGAAAAATATTGTCTTTACTCAGGAAATATATATAGTTTCATGAGTCTACGTTAAGGCGTTTGGACACAATTCCATTTTATTCGATGTTCGAAGGACACGGTTTTTTCGACCTACTCTTCATTTTGATTTTCATTACCAAACAAACCTTGTCTATAAGAAAGATTCTGGCAAAATTTGAGCCCCCTAGCTTTTTCGGTGCGACCTCTATCGTGCTTTCAACAGACGGACAGACGGACGGACATAGCTAGATCGTCATAAAATCAAACCACGATTTAGAATATATATACTTTATGGGGTCTAAAATGGATATTTCGATGTATTACAAACGGAATGACAAAATGAACATACCCCCACCATTTTTTTGGTGGCGGGTATAAAAATTAAGCACCTTTTTTTGGACGAAGAACATGTTACACTAAAACTTCATCGATTTAGCAATTTTTTTATTTTAGCTACTGGTAACACTGCTTAAAATGCTGTTAACGATACATATTTTGTTTTTGTAAACAAGACAATACAAACCACAGCATTACTTCTCCTTTAATTTTACTGTTGTTGTTGTCTCTTTCTACTTTGTAACACAAGTACCAAACAATAACAACACCAACAACACTAATTATTTTATTTCTTTCTTCTTGTATTACATAAACAACAAGAAAAATACGATTACTGTTTGTTATCTAATGCGAACACAAGTAATTTTACTCCTCCCCAAATGACCTAACGTGTCCATAGAAATCTTCACTTCAAAAAAAATTTCAAAATTGTTTTTAAATTTGAAAGGACTTAAGTAAGGCAATTAGTAATATGCTACTTGTGTGGAGTTTAATTACTAACTTTTAATAGAGAATGTAATAAAGAAGTTTTCACTTGTTTGATTTTAGGTTACCAAGTAGCACTTTAGCATCGATTTACATCTAATAGTACGACTACTTTAATTTGATATTTTCTGCCTGTTCAACGATGTCGAAAGAAAGCCCAAGCAAAATTTCATTCGTACAAATACGTTGAACACAAAAACAAATTTTTAGTTTTTGTTGTTGTTTTCAAGATATTTGTACGAATGAAATTTCGCTTGGGTTTTCTATCGACATCGTTGAACAGGCAGTTTATATCAAGAATTTGATCACTCTGCGCAAACAAATATTTATTATATTCATAGAAATACTTAATAGGTTATGCCATCATTACATCAACAGCAATAAAACTGTTGGGTATACACTTGAAAAGTCCAGGCGTACGGTTTTAATTTAAATGTATGTTTTATTGAAAGAAAAAAAGGCTGATACTCAACATCATGATGTCTATACAAGTCAGATAAATTTTCAAATTAATTGATAATACTGCTATTAAAATAAAGTCAAAAAAAAGGAATACATTATCAATGATGATATACTAAATAAATTCAGGCAATTGTATAAAAACAAAAACCAATTGAAAAGATTTCAAAAAAAAATAAATAACTTAAAGGAATAAGTAAAGAAAGAATTATAAAAAGAAGACGTTAATACATCATCAGTGAAGGCCAGTGATGGCTTTATAAGTAGAAATTTTCGATAAGCTAAAGTTTAAATTTGTTTTTTAATTTTATAAAAAAATTTTTAAACGTTTACTGACCACAAAACATATAATTTTGACACTCCATTTGTAGCACAATAAATTGTTCAGGGTGTTACCCTATGAGAGCAGATTTTCTAAGTCCTTGTTTAAATCTATGACGTTCTAAATCCGAAATGAGATAAGGAACATAAAATGTGTCTAATGAAAACGTTTAGTTTTAATACAAGTAGAAGGAAAACACAAACAATTGAGACCAGTTTTTCAATAATAATCACTGTAATAATTTTTTCCACTGCATTGTTTCACATTGCTGCAGGCAAATTTAGGCCAAAAATTTTTTTAAATAATCAACACATAAATATTAAGAATTTTTTTAAACACAACAAATTCAATGGACCCTTATTTAGGCTTTATTAGCTTACGAATTTTTAGGCTCTTAATTTTTAAAAATTGTTCCGGCATCTATTTTCCGAAACTGTGGTCCTTCAGAACACCCTCCTATTGGTACAATTCTGTACAATATTTTTAACTTACCTGGTATTTTTCTGTCAATAATGGTGTCCAATATTGGCTTCTAAATAATCTATCGTTAGAACTTTTATCAGCATAGACCAGTTATTAGACGATCCCATAAAAGTAGGCCAAAGATATCAAATTATGCAAACGAGACGATAAATTCATAGATCCTTGATATAATATTGTCACCAAATTTTTGCTTAATAAAGTCCTGGCTTCAATACTGTGCTGGAACCATTACGCCTCTTCACTTCTCCTCTAGTTTGCAATAACATGAGGAATAAAAATACTGTGAAATATTTTCCTGAAGCATTTGCCATTAACGGAAATGTTGGCACCGGTTTTGAATTAACACACAAATGGGCCGCTTATGCCTCTGTGATGCAAACCACACCATGTAATTGAATGACGCGGAAATCTATGTTTGAACCACTACTTTTGCAGTAAGTTTAATCTATTTTTGCGTATTCGTTTCTGGTTGTTAAACGATCCATATTTATTAATGGCAAAACTTTCACTAAATAATTGAAAAAGATGTAACAGACCGGTGGTCGTGAAACCATTAAAAAACAATATTTTATGAAATGTAATTTTAAGAAATTTATTTCAAACACTAAAATTTTATTTATAATTAGAGTTTTCTTATTATCGCAGAACGTAAATCAAAAAGTTAAAAAAATACAAATCTTATTCGTCAACAATTATTTTCTGTTTTAATATAATAATTGCTAGATTCTAAAATTAAATTTTTGATTGAAAATGTCAAATAAATTTTTTACCAAGTCAACTAAGTTTTCGAATACTTTGCATAACTCAAGGCATATCCATAAGGTATATGCATCGCGGCAACAAACACAACAATAAAAAACACATGTATTTTGTTTTTGTATATATGCCGGCATATGTCAAACAATTTTTTTTATTTTCTTCTCAAATTTGAACAACTTTTAAAAAACTTTATAGCGAAAACTTTTAATTCACGGTTTTGTATTTTTTAACACGCTTTAAACCAACTGAATCTGCGAATTATTTATTGTACAATAAAATTTAAAAAATTAAGTTTGACAACTGCAGGCATGACTTTTAAAAAAAGTTGGTAATGCTAAAACGAATTCATACAGGTGCACTTATCAGCACATGATGATGGGGAAACATAATGTCTAAATTTGTTGAATTCTCCTTTATTCTATTTATTAATGCAGGAATGGAAGATTAGATTTTGGATTCCGAATTAAACATTTAACTTAATTGTGCTTTTTATGATAATAAATGTACCAAATTTATGTATATTTCTTGTGCTTGCACCATTTATAATGTGCTTCACAAGCACATATCCTTTTTTTAATAAAATTTTATTGATAAAACATACAAAAACAACTTTTCCATCCTTGTTATACAAACTGGCCTTGAAAGAAAAAATCCCCTAAAAATTTGCTTTGTTGTATCAATTCGCCGTTGCATATACCTGTATGAATATGCCTTGGTAACGCTTTTAAAATGTATATAAAAAAAAAAACAGTCAGCTGATTGGATACGAGTACCTTATGGATATGCCTTGGCATAACTTGTCCCTAGGCGAATTCAATAAGGTGAACTTATTAGATCAGGTGATAATCAGCTGTTGACTACTTATATTGACCACTTGTCAAATTTTTGTGTTTGTGTGTTTTTTTTTTATTGTTGACATTTGTGAGCGGTGTTTTATTTCAAATTACAAAAATTTTAAAAAATTGTGAAAAACTGTGAAAAACTTTAAAAAATCGTAAAGAATTTGCAAGCAAATAGTGAAAAAAGTGAAAAGTTGTAAAAAATATTAAAAAAAACTGTGAGCAAATTGTGTTGTTAACTTTTTAATTCTTAAAAATTTGTAAGCAAACGTTGTTTTTCTTTATAAGTATTTGTGAATTTGTCAACAACTTTTTGACATACCGTTTTGTTTTACACTAACAAAATACACGTTTTTATTTTTTCACTTTGTAGTTGTTTTAGGGACGAGTTCACCTTATTGAATTCGCCTTGGTACATATTAGAAGTAAATCCAGTAAAATTGCTCAAAGATTTTGTGTTGTAAAAATTTTTGTAAAATTTATGTAAAATTTTTGTAAAATTTTTGTAAAATTTTTGTAAAATTTTTGTAAAATTTTTGTAAAATTTAATTGAATGAAGTTTTATGTTCTCTGATTTCAGAAGACTTCAAAGTCGACCTTTACAAAATATTAATAACTAGCTTAACCTGGACCGCCTTGCTTGTCACCACAAATCGCTAGATCAGAAAATATTCCTCAACACCAAATTTAGAGCAGATAAAAATAAACCAACAAAACATATTTTAAAGGGCATTTTAAGTTTTTAACCTCTTTGTCTTTTTTCTCTTTAATACTATTTAATAATGTATGGTAATACACAAAAATCTCACTTTTTGCAGAAACAATTTACATCATCACTCCTACTATGTTTATTTTTATGTTGTGTGACCCACCCATGGTTTGCTCATCTATTAGTATCTATGACTCAAAAAATAATAAATTCTATATCAGTTATTTATAAACTTTTTGTTTTATTTACAATTAACCTTGTGCATTATGCTTGGACTACCTTTTATAATTTTTCTTAAAAAAATCTATGGCAAATCTAAAGACTTGTAGAACAGTGTATTGCCACCTTAATTAAAATGTGCAAAATTGCAAGCGACCACTAATTTGAAATATGAAAGGAAGGGTTGCAATTATTAACACAGATTTTAATGCCATCTTAACAATCAAAGCGCTATTAAAGCCTGTAGTACACGAAATGTAAAAAGCCAAATACGCATGTGGAAGTGACGTAGTTTTGACGTCATCATAAAGCATAAATGTTTCCGCTTCGGCTGTATGCGTTTCATTTTTGAACTAAAATACATTTCGTGTAATATCAAAATCTTACCGCATGTAGCCACTACGTAACCAAGGTGCTGAACATTTTAGTGATGTCAGACTACCATGTGCATGTGACTTTTTACATTTCGTGCATTATAGGCTTAAGAAAATTCGTTAATCACAATAAATATTTATCAGTACTTTACCTAGTGAGTGAATTCTTGTCATTCAATCCTACTAATCTGTTTTAATTTTTAAAATATGTTGAGCAGCCTTAAGTATTACACACAAAGCATTTGTCATACAAAAAAAATTCGAGCTATTGCTATTGCTTAGAATTTCGTACGAACCAACTATTGTTCATATTATTTCAGACGAAATAAAATTTTGCTAAAATGTTAACAGAAACATTTCATATATTTTTATAAACAGAGTAGTGATAAGGTAACAATATTTCTTAAGACAATCAAGCGAATTTGTTTATGAGGACTTTAACAACAGTTCACAGAAAATATTTAACAAAAGGCTTAAGGTAGCATTTCTAAATTTAAACCAACATCAAGGTCAAGCATTATCATACATACTGAATTTTCAATACCTTTTCAATCCTCGCTTAAGGCTATAATCTATGCCATGTTTTTTACGTCTGACTTTTGTGACACATATGTAAATCTACATGTCTGTCAAAATTGTACTTTTACATGCAACCGTCGCTGACTGCTTTGCATTAGCAAAGATTTCTGCCAACGGCTAATTTCACATGTTTTTAAAGAAGAAAATAAAGCGCGATCTAATTGAAATTTTGTCAGATGTCTCAACACATATGTTTTTTACAGAAGTAATGTTTTAAAGGTAACACACGACATGTTTGTATTTAGCAATGTGGAATTTGACAAGTCAGATGTAAAAACATGCCGTGTGTTATAGCCTTTAGAATGTTGTTGACAGTTGAAATCATGGCCGGTAACAGTTTGCTATTTGTTTTGCAAATCATAGCATAACAATACCTTAATATCACACCAGTTATGGTACATCTATATATATAAAACAGGATGTATGTATGTATGTAACGCATGGACCGCAAAATGCCTGGACCGATTTTGATGAAATTTTCAGGGAATCTTTAGAATATTTAGGCGGGTGACACTGTGAAGTCTGATTATTCATTTTCGGTTCGAGGGCGGATGGGCGTGGCAAAATCAAATTTTCATATTGCACCACCAATGACATATACATATATTTATTTTGTTTGTTTTGTTTTAATTTTTTTTTAAAGTCGTTGTCATGTTTTTCAAAACGAGATATCAAACTCTTGCATATCAATCAAAATGTTGCATTAAAAAATCCGAGTTTGCGGTTTATTTACAAAAAAATTTTTACAACTCAATGAGCAAATTCAATTGAAACTTCCCGTCAAATTAATCAAATACAAATCGGTCGACACAGTAGTGGTTGAAGAACAAGCCGTCAATTGTACCATTGAATTTTTGTATTTATTGCAACCACCCGGAATGCCACCGCATGTACTTACATACTGGTTGGATCACCGGTAATTCTTATTCGCAACTTAAACGCACCGAAGTTTTGCAACGGAACCAGATTGACCATCAAAAACTGTTCACCAAATTTAATAGAGGCAACAATTATCGGTGACAGATTCAAAGGCGAAGACGTACGTATTCCACGAATTCCGATAATTTCCAACGACCAGTTGTATGTGGCTTGCTCTTGAGTTGGCACGCCAAAAAAATTATACTTTTTTACACCAAATAAAAAAAAAAAAACAAAAAACATTGTTTCTCCGCTGCCTTGAGATGAAGTAATAATTAAATATAATTTCCAATTTGCCTTAAATAAAGGGTGTTTTTTTAAGCCCGATAGAAGTTGAAATTGTAAAAAATAACACAAAAAATTAAATTGTAATCAAAATTTTTTTTTTATTCGAAAGATCAATACGTGACATTAACATTTGAAAATGATTTCGGGCATATGGGCACCGCGGCTGTTCTTGACGAAGCGCATTCTGGACGTCCGTTGTTTTATCGCAAAATTGTGTTCAGCGATGAGGCGCATTTTTGGCTTAAAGGGTTTGTTAATAAGCAAAATTGCCGCATATGGAGCGAGACCAATCCACAAGAGACCCTACAGACTCCATTACATCCAGAAAAATGCACCGTTTGGTGCGGTTTTCACGCTGGTGGCATCATCGGACCTTATTTCTTCAAAAATAAGGCCGGAGCTCGCGTTACGGTCAATGGAGATCGTTACCGCACCATGATCAATGATTTTTTGTTCGAAAATATGGATGACATTGATCCGGAGGAGATGTGGTTTCAACAGGATGGCGCTACGTGCCATACGGCGAACGCAACCATCGACTTATTGAAATAAAAATTTGGCGATAAGTTGATTTCGAGAAATTGACCTGTCAATTGGCCTCCAAGGTCGTGCGATTTGACACCTCTCGATTATTTCCTGTGGGGCTACGTGAAGTCACTGGTTTATGCTGATAAACCAGCAACAATTGACGCCTTGGAGGCCAGCATTGTTCGTGTTATTCGTGACATACGGCCAGCAGTGCTCGAAAAAGTGGCCCAAAATTGGACGTCCAGAATGCGCTTCGTCAAGAACAGCCGCGGTGCCCATATGCCCGAAATCATTTTCAAATGTTAATGTCACGTATTGATCTTTCGAATAAAAAAAAATTTTGATTACAATTTAATTTTTTGTGTTATTTTTTACAATTTTAAGTTCTATCGGGCTTAAAAAAACACTCTTTACATGCGCTTCTTTTTAGATTGAGCCCTATTCGAATTCAAAAAGCTACACATAGAAAGTTTGTACCATGGATTCCGCTTTTGATGTATAAATCCACTAACGGGTCAAATTATCAAGTTTACGGCATAGCTGAATTTGGAATCTCATACATAAAGATGTCAGAGAGACTTAGATGTACATGAATCGATTGAAAGTGATTAAATTGCTGCATCGCTCACTCATAGAGGATGTTCTCATTGTGACATCAATATCTTTACAAAAGGCCATCTGTTAACGGCAGGGTATTGGTGATGTATACTCTTCCGACCTTGGGTCTCGTATAGTACTTGTATTATATATAATATGTTATTTTTTTCCGTCAACAGCTGATGTTTTACGTAGTTAATTTAATATTCAATTATTGGACTTAAAATAATCGTTAAAAATGTTGCAGTGCTATGAAGGATATTTTAATAAATGTTGACAGTTTTAAAATAAACATAATTTATTAATTTAAAATCAATTTACAATTTAATGGGACATCGTTTACTTATTTCATTCATTGTACACTATACTCCCGTATCCCCAGAAAAGTTAAAAAGTATTAAAACGGTTTTTTTTTCTTTTTTTTTTTTAAGAGCAATAATTAAGTTTTTTATTAAATACTAGCGATTTATAATTTAAAAGCGTTATAAAAATTTTTCCTTTAAAACTTGTTTAAGTAACAAATTGACTATAAATAATAACACTTCTTGACATTTAATAAAAAAAGGAAATTTAACTTAAAATCATTAATTTACCATCTACTTTTTAAAATCATCTTCTGCCATCACCAAACCTGAGACCGTGTTAAAAAATTGTATCTGCTGTCTGACCTGATTAAATTTTTGGTATAAAAACACTTTTTTTGTTTTGCGTTGGCTAAAATTTAAATTATGTAAAAAAGAAAATAAAATTTTAACAGTAAATTTAAAAAAAAAAAAGATTCTTCCTTCCATGGCTATACTTTTTCTTATGCCTAACATTTGTGCCAACGAGATATGTATGTAAGTATGTATGTATGTAAGTACAACAAAAATACCTTAAGGTCATGCTCTTGTTCTAAATGAAACAAAGAATAAAAAGTCATGAAATATTTATATATATTGTTGTATACATATAAAGTATGGAACACAAAAAAAAAGATGTAACGATATTGTTTAGATATCAAGGTCTGCTTATAGCCGGAAGTGCCAGAAGCTGTGAAAATATTTTAACAAACTCAGCCGCACGTACACATTCTTATTGTCACACTTACACACACATACATACACTTATGTGTAGCTGTACAAAATAAAACCAGTTTGTTTTTCAAGCAAACCCGTAAAAAATAAACAAACAAAAAAATACATCAATGAGTCACTAAAAATATTAGCAAATATACGCACACATACACTAGCTTAGTATCATATACTATACATACTCTCTTTTCCTCCCTCTCTCTCTCTCATACGAGTATCAACTAATTCTTCTAAAAATAATAATAATAAAAAATGAGTAGAATATTGTAAAAAGAACAAGAAACGAACACTTAAAGCCGTAGACAAAAGGGCAACAAATGCACAGTGGGCAATACTCAAAATTTAACGGAAAACTTTTAAACTGTTTTTACGTGAACTCATTTTAAACATATTTATAAAATTGTTAAAATTAAAAAATTATTAAGGACATTAGATACACATAATGCACAATTAAAGTCTTTGTGAAAATGTGATTGTATGTAGTGGTGCTTGATCGCAAAACAAAAATTTGGATTTTTCGGGGTAACAATTATAAAAACATTTTTACAAGTACCGCAAATGGCTGGATGAGTATTTTGATCGTCTTTAGCCTTAACCCTTAATGGCTTTATCATGATATAGGCGCTTGTCATTTAAAAGCAATCCGTTGCCACGTGGACGATTAAATAAATCATCAAGCATCTTATGTGTGTTTTTACTGTCCTCCATTTTTTTTTGGCCTCTGATTGATAAAAATCATAGAATTTTAATTTATATTTTGTGACCTTTTATTCATCTCAAGATGTATTTGACAAAAACAAACTCATTTGCTTTGCGATTGTTGTGATTTAAAAGAAAAAACAACGAGCAAAACAAATTCATTTTACGTTATATAGAAAACTAGCAACACTTGCCAGCTTAATGGGATTGAAAGCTGGTAGCATATCGTGACCTTATTTGTTCTTACAAAATTGTTCATCAGTAACAATAGATCATCATTGCAAACGTACACAATTATACATATAAAATACACGATATGAACATATAGTTGTGCAAACGCTTGATGGTTTGTTTGATCATCTTCATGGCTCTTTTAAGTGTTAATATGATAGCAGTTTATAAGAGTGTTGGTGAAAGTCCACAAAAATATGTACAGTTACGAAACTTTACTGACACTACAGCTGAAGCTTAATAACTACATATATACAGTAATAATTGTTCGTTGAAGTTGCTACGGAGCATCAACAGGTCTGTTAAGAGTATTCTAACAAAACCATCACAAGCGATTGAACACATTTTCACTCTCATATCCAAGGCAGTGGATGGCAGCATGGTGTATTGATCAAATTGTTTAATTACCTACAAAGAAACATGAAAGTGAAGATTAAATTTATAAACATGGTTTTATGAATTTAAAAAAAATAAGTGTTTACAAGAGAACAACAACTCCCTTCACTCATTTAAGAAAAGCCATCTGAAGAGCACACTGATCAACCTCCTGAAGAAAGAATAACATCATAGCAACAGATGCGGTAGCCGCTAATCCCTGGGAATCAAAGATAATCAAGGTTTTCCACTACTACAGCAAATAAACAAAGGGCCTTATTTCAAGTCAAGAGCAAATTGCAGCCTCATTATCATAAAAATTGCTACAGCAAACCAGACAACTCCTCAGCTAAACCCGCAACCGATTAATGAAATCTGAATCTTCCCCAAAAAAAACTTTTGACACACGCATAACGCAATTTAATATTGCGATATATCATATAAGATGGAGATGCTTTACACAAGCCTTACATCACCAGCAAAAGAAGTGCGAAAAAGCCCAAGCCAGTGAGCAAAACTGCAGCATTTTGATTTAAGGACTAACCATATTTAATTGTTCAAAGACAAATTCACCTTCTATGGTACAGATATCTGGAAAGAGACATTATAAAAATTTACGTTTTCGAAAATGAGGCGGCAACGTTTAAACGTGATCAATATCGTGATAATAACAGAGTGCTTTGTACTCAAATCGGATTATATTAAGTTTCAACAGGATGACTTTACAAATCCTACAGCTCATTTAAGAATTTAATTACTTAATGACACAGTTCATCACAGTGTACACTTAGAAACTCATTGCTGTATTGTACAAAAATTAAGATTAAAAGATGATATCGAGGGTCACTGGTGTAAAAGGCCCTAACATAAAAAATTTTAACTTTACAGGAGAAGGCAAAAACATTGCAGAAACATATCAAAAAATGTTTGATACTATTGCGCTAAATGTTTTTGTCGAGGTGTATCTGTATCAAATGTATTGGAATCACTGAAAAACTCATTTTCATAAACAATTCGAGTTAGCGACTTTCAACCTTTGACTAGGATATGATTAATGCGGTATTCAGTTTTCATATCCATGTCAAAAATTAACCGCCACGTTACTATAAAAATAATAAAAATTTTCATAAAAAAAACATTTATTCTTTAGCCTTTAAATTGTTCCACTGTACACTGTACAGAATAATCAGTCTAAGCAACAAAAAAATATTCCGAGAAGAAGAAAATCAATACAATTTGTAAATATTTTTTCTTTTTTTATAACGTAACGCTGCGCATTTTATTACTTTAAGAAGTAGAAGTAGTCTCATTGTAAGATATCTTATCTTTATCATAAAGTTGGCTAATTTTGTTGAAAATTTATTACAAATGCAAATACGTTTCTTATTTGATTTTACATTTATCATACCCGCACAAACTTTTAATAATTTGTAATTTGCTATGCTCGATTAACTTTTTATTATTCTATTTATATAATTTTCTTTTTAATTTTGCTTCACAATTATTATTGAAACAAAACTTGTAACAAATTACGCAGTCGAATTCACTCTATCACAAAACAAAACTTTTTGGTAATTCAAACTAATTTTATCTTCAAATTTCATAAAATCCATCCTGAATTTAAGAGGGGTAAAATGAATACAGTTAACTCTTCAATAAAAAGCAACAATTTAAACTTGTTGCCATCTTTTTAAAGATTTTAAGAAAATTAAATTCACAGTAAACTCTTTTTATCTGATAAAATTTATATTTGTTTTAAATTTGCCCTTTTCATGTACAAAAGAATGTCAGGTATTAAGAAAATATGTACAGACTTGTGTAAAAAAATAGCTGTGAAATTACCGTGAATTATAAACATTGAAGACAAATGATTCATATTTTATTTATTTCTCATGTCAGTACAGATTGTTTGGAGGAGAAATGGTTTCAGCGAAATGAGTCCCTAAGCATGCCATGCAGCATGTAAAACTATTCTTTCTTTGATCCAGACGTTAGGTTACTTCATTCTTCGTGTGGCTTGGCACCTTTAGACTACTTTTTGTGGAAGACCATCTAATATATGGTTTTACTGAAAACTAACAATGGTTAATTATTGAGAACCCAACTTCAACGCACTACTAATGAATTGAGACCAGGTATGGTCGAAAAAGTATTTTTTACTTATATTGATGAATGGTGTTCAAAGGAACAGACGCGGAGGCAAAATTCCAGAAATTATGTTTAAATGTTACCATTTTTGTCAATATTATGAGTTAGTAAAGAGAAAGTTTTTCTCATTCCATTAAATTTGTTGTGTTATTTTTTTAAAAAAGGTTCTATGCCTATCAAAAATACAATCAAAACTATGTTCATGTTCAATATGTTACAAAAGCCTGTATTGTTATTCATTATTTAAGGCATATGATATCATTCAAAATTCCGCTGTGGCCATGCATGGTGTCAAACTTCCAAGAGGTATTTGAAAAAAAGATCCATCACTGGTCGATTTCTAAATATAATTATTGTATAGAATATGCTATAATTCTATCACACTCATGTTACTCGTATCGTTGTCACTAAAGTTAGACCTAACGAGTGTTTATCAAATATTAATTGTTATCGTTATCATTTATGTAAGTATAAGTTATTACTTATAACATTAGCTCAAATCCCCATATCGAAGTTACTTTAAGCAATTTCATTACCACCTATTAAGCCTTATGTGGATTGCTGTTATCTTATGACTTATGACAATTTTACTGGCTAACTTTTGCTTGCCTATGACCATTACCTCTAATCCTTTTGGTCAGCAGGATCTTGCATTGCTGCAAAATTCTAGAGGTCTCCTTTAGTTGTAGGAAAAATTCCGATTCAAGAAAAGGTTAAAGTTTACCAAATGCCAATTCCTAACACATAGCACAGAATCATTATCTCAAGTTTTTTAGTGCATTTTCACGGACAGTGGCAGCAATTAGAACTAGTTTTCCTTTTTTGTTTGTTGATGTTATTTTATTGTTAGTTGACTCGTGTTTTTAAAGTGGTCTACTTATAGTATGAGTATTTATTTTAAAATGCCAAATAGTATGTTACAAAACTGAGTTTTACTCATACGAACAGTAGCAAAAATGGTCTACGTTTTCAATTTGATGGTAGAGTTTCCACGTCTTGATTTAACTGCTAGTCAAGAGTATAGAAGCCTCTGGCTGAGATACAGAAGGACCTCTTACATTCAGGAGTAAAAGAGGCTTAGATGCATGAGCCTAATGTTGGTGGTTTAACAATTGTATCGTAAGCTCAAAGAGAACATATCCACACACAATAAGGGCATGGATAGTCCCAGCAAAAAAATTGGAAGTAATGCAAATCGAAACACAACTATATAATTTTTAGAAAAGCAATAATTATAAATGACTTACTAAAGGTGAATCAATTTTCATAAAATTAATGCAACATCATACAAAATATCTTATACAATTCACATAAACAAACAAACCTAACTCATTAATGCATGAGTTATGTGCACTTTTTAAAAAAGTGAACAGTGTATTAAAATAGTCATGTAAACACATGATCTCCAATAACACGCTTATATTAAGATCATTAGTGTTTTCACCTAAATTTAATCACTTCGTCACCAGTTGAACCCCTGAAAATTCACTTTTTTGTCATAGATTTTTCAGCTGGGGCGACATCACTATTTTCACTAATAGGGAATTAAAAAAAGTTAGATTTCATTTTAAGAAAATTTAGGGAAACTCAGATTGAGTTAAGGATCACAGGTTGGCACATATAAAGTGAGAATGCTATTGCCCTAAGTGTAATAAAGATTCTGGCAAATACAGATGAGGGTGCGTTTGTCGGCATCTACCAGTCAGCAGTGCATAATCATTTTTACACTCTAGTCTAGAGCAAACACCGGTTGTAGCGCAAGACTCAGTGAAGCAACGAATAGCAACAAGTAGCCTTGAAATTTTTGAGGAGTAAAAAAGGTCAAATACAGACCCAAAGTATTAGTGGACTTATAAAGCGCACAACATGGCAATTGGGCAAACGTGTATACCTCTAATGAGATTCGGCCTTTAGTACCCCTATTTTTTAACCTAACCTTAAGTCGTGGTCTTCTTATATATAAGTCTCTTAAATATAGGGCACTCCACAAAGACCAAGACATCGTGTCGATGTTACACTGGAAACTCACAAATAGTAGCTGAAACTGTGTTGTCGATAACTGTGCGCAAAGAGTTTATATGGTCCGAAATTAAAAGATCTATTCTTAAGCCAGCATGTTCTTTATGCAGAAATATTTATACTCTAAGTGGAAAACATTTTACGATAATATGAGACATAACTTTACCAGTAGCGTTCTGTAACGTTTTATTTTACCATTTATTACAGTTCCTCAGATTGTCCTAAGTTGACAGACAGTATTATAATTATCCTGTCATTCAAAATTTTTAATATTTAGTCAGTTTTCTTTCCTTACATAAATTAATAAAAACTCACAATTTGGCATTTTTATAGTCTTAAAAAATATAATTATTGATCGTAAGGTAATACATAGCATTTTTGATTTTAAAAAATTTATTAGATTTCACTATGAAATGAAGAATGAATGAGAATTATTTATATTTTTAAACCAAATTTTCTTAAAAAAGATATGATAAAAGGATTTTAATAAAATTACACATCCTGTTTAATCAAAGTTCCACCTATTTTTTGAAACACAACTGTATATGACTTGACCTTTTTTCTCTGTTGTTTATATTGCTGTTTGAAATTTCTTCAAGCTGTGTAAAATCTAAAGGTAATATCGTTTGAAAAATTTTTTTTGCTCTAATTTGCCTAAACAAACAAATCAACACAAACAAAATTAAAGATAATTTTTTTTTTAGTTTTGATTTTTTGGTAAACTTTCAGGCCAGACCTTTTGCGCCTTTATAGATTTTGAGATATTTGGTTTTGAAAAGGTCGCTTGTAAGGCGTTAATTGTTTGTGTGTTGAAGACTGTTTTTTATGTATTTGGTGTTAAGAAACTTGTACTCAATATTAATTGTTGGTAATTAAATATTGCTCATACGCACCGCAAAAGTAATTTGTTTATCTGCCACCAAAAAGGGTATGTCTACAGCAAAAGTCCAAATAAAGGAATATACACACATATTTATATAATCTCGTTTCATAATAAACTTTTGGCTGAATTTATTCTTAAAGAAAATTTTAGTGCCAAAAAATTTAATTCCTTTCGGAAATGTTTGATAATCTTTCAATGCTTGTAGGAAATTATAAATGTTTAATTCCATTTAGTTTTATTTTATTAAATATATAAAAACAAAATCTGTTTAAAAAATACTTAAAGTGAAAATTACTTTTAAGAACTTTCATAAATACTACCAAACTTATTAACTCAGTCTTTTGAACATTCTATGCAAGTGCTCCTTATAAAATTGATAAATATACGATAGATATATAACGAAACTATTGCTGTTACAAACAAGTTTTTTGTTTTGTTTCATACTTTGATTATTTACTTTATTTTCAATTATAGATACCTGTATATAAATGTCTAGAATTGACAAAATATATAAAAATTGTTAAAACATTAGTTTGAAAAAAAACCTGATTGTAAAACTATTAATTTTGAAGTAAAATTAATAAAAATAAATCATAATTGAAACTTACTCTCAAAAAATAGTTTTTTTTTCTTTTCAACAATCTTCAAAATTAATAAATCTAATTATTTGTATACTCGTAATTTCTAAAATGTTTCATACACCACCGAATGATGTTGGAAATCCGAAGAGTTCCAGCGAACATAATGTGGCGAATCATCCGAGTAATAGTTGCGGCCAATGCAATTTGGAAGATACAAAAGAAATGGTGCAGTGCGATAAATGCAATATATGGTACCACTTTACATGCGCAGGTGTAACTGACTCTATAGAAAACCATGACTGGATGTGTTTTAGATGTATTGGAGAAACAGCGAATGACAAGTCAGTAAGTGTCCACTTACTTAATAAAACGAAGGCTATGTCTATATGTTCCGCCAGTTCTTCAAGACAAAAATTGCTTAAATTGGAGCTTCAACGCCTGGAAGAGGAAAAAGCTTTAGAATCTCGTTTCCTCAACAGAAAATTTGAAATTCTAGCAATGTCAGAGCAAGGTGCAGAAAGCATTTGTAATGAACCTATTTCACGTACGAGAGAATGGGTTTCGAATTTGCAGGCATACTCGCAAATCAAAAATAAAAATTCTCCATGTAATTCACATACTTGCTTTGACGACAAACGTGAACAACAAAAGAAACAATTCGAAAAAAAACCTTTAGAAGAAGATGTGATAGAATTAACAAAAAATCAATTATCAGCACGTAAAGCACTGTCTACCGATCTTCCTGTCTTTAGTGGAAAACCCGAAGAATGGCCATTATTTATTAGCTCATTTGTAGAAAGCACTAAGCTATGTGGGTACTCTGATTCAGAAAATCTTCTACGACTGCAAAAATGCTTAAAAGGAAAAGCATTTGATGCTGTAAGTTGTCATCTTTTGATGCCAAAAAATGTGTCAGAAGTGATTCGAACACTCAAAATGATGTTTGGTCGGCCAGAAATAATAATTAATGCGCTTTTGGAAAAAATTCGATCAGAAGTGCCTTTAAAAGCAGATAGACTAGATGGTCTTGTAAGCTACGCGATTTCAGTTCGAAATCTTTGTTCTACACTTGAAGCCTCTGGGTTAGAATCACACAAAAATAATCCTTTGCTTCTTCAGGAACTTGTGGATAAGTTACCAGCTCAAAGCAAAATCAATTGGGCCATGTTTATTGCGAATCGTGATGCTGATATACTATTGTTTGCTAAATGGTTGTTTGACATGGCTGAGGCAGTGGCTAAAGTTAGTCCAACAGTTATCTCTTATAAAACATATGGCATTGTACATGAACATGAGGTTGAGCAACCTAAACAAATTGAACAATCATGTGTTATATGCTATAAAAATCATTTCGTAGATAAGTGTACCAAATTTTCTGAAATGAAGCTTTCTGAGCGTTGGGATAAAGTTCGTCAGTTTAAACTGTGTCGTCTGTGCCTTCAGAAACATGGTTTTAATCGATGCATTGATGCAAAGTGCCCTGTCGATAATTGTGAAGCTAGGCATCACAAATTACTTCACAAATATAAAGAAAACCCCGTTGTCACAACACATTCAATTTCAAGTTTTAGTGAAAAAACATTTTTTAAAATTGTACCCATTATACTGTATAATAAGTATACTTCCGTTAAGACTTTTGCATTTTTGGACGATGGATCAAATGTTACTCTTATACAAAAAGACATTTGTGATCAGCTTGGTTTAGAAGGTAACATTAATAACCTATGCTTAAAATGGACCTCAGAGGCTAGTCGTGTGGAAAAAAATTCAATGCAAGTCAACGTTTTAATTTCTGGTTGTAATGAAAATTCAAAAAAGTATGAACTCCTTAATGTGCGAAGTGTTGAAAATCTTTCTTTGCCATTACAAAGTATAACCAAACAAGACTTAGAAACCTATAAGCATCTAAAGAATATTCCGTTATCTACTTATAACAATGTTTCACCAAAAATTCTTATTGGCTTAAACAATGGCCACGTATGTAATTCTTTAAAAATGGTTGAAGGTGCTATAAACGAACCTTGTGCTTCTAAAACAAGGTTGGGTTGGGTTATGCATGGCGGCAGTGATTCGACTCTTGAAAAAACTATCGGATATCATAAGATCGAACTATGCAACTGTGACTGCGAAATGGAAAAGTTAAACAATATAGTAACGGAATATATGTCTTTGGAAAATGCTGGACGAAAGTACGAAATAGTATCCCCGGAAGAAAAGCGTGGAAAATTCTTACTACAAACTACCACTAAACGTATCGGTGAGCGATTTGAAACTGGGCTGCTCTGGAAGGAAGACACAGTGGAAGTACCAAATAGTTATTTAATGGCACTGAAGCGGCTGCAATGCCTTGAAAAAAAATCAAACCCCGAACAAATTCTGACTATCACACAACAAATTAATACATTAGTGGAAAAAGGTTATGCCCGAAAGTTGTCCGAAAATGAAGTAAATATTTCAAAAGGTATTACGTGGTATCTTCCTATATTTACGGTCATAAGTCCTAACAAGCCAGGTAAGATTCGGTTGGTCTGGGATGCAGCAGCAAAAGTGAAGGGAGTTTCTTTAAATTCTATGCTCCTAAAAGGTCCAGATTTGACGACCTCGTTACTTTCCACTTTGTATGGTTTTCGCTTAAGGAAAATTGCCATTTGTGCAGACATTAAAGAGATGTTTCACCAGGTGCTAATTCGTAAAGAAGATCAAAATGCCCAGCGTTTTATTTGGCGAAACGGCGAAAATAAACAAAAGCCTGATGTCTATGTAATGAAAGTAATGACATTTGGTGCTGCGTGTTCTCCAAGTTCAGCACAATATATTAAAAATACAAATGCGCTAGAATTTAGAGACCAATTTCCAAGAGCTGTAGATTCAATTATTAATCACCATTATGTAGACGACTTATTAGACTGTGCAGATACTGTTGATGAAGCAATTAAGTTATCAAAACAAGTGGCTTTTATTCACAGCAAGGGCGGTTTTTTTATCCGAAACTGGAAATCAAATTCAAAGGTTGTAATGAAGAGCCTTGGTGAAATAGAAGAGCAAAACAAAGTCGTAATTGAACCTAATATGATTGAGATGTCTACTGAAAAGATATTAGGTATGTGGTGGTCAACAGAAGATGATAATTTTACATTTTCATTAAAATTGACTCGAATAAATAAGGATGTTCTATCAGGTTCCAAACGACCCACAAAAACCGACGTATTAAGGACGCTTATGTCTATTTTTGATCCTTTTGGTTTTTTATCAGCGTATGTTGTTTACTTAAAAATTCTACTCCAAGAGATTTGGAGAACTACTGAAGGTTGGACTGACGAGGTTAATGATGATATTTTCAATAAATGGATAATATGGATTAAAATCCTACCGAATATAGAAAGTGTGAAAATTCCTCGATGGTTCTCAATTCAACCTGGATGTTCAGTGCAGTTACACGTATTTGTTGATGCAAGTGAATTAGCGTACGCTGCTGTTGCATATTTTCGAATATCTTCGGAAGATGGGGTTCAAGTTTCATTTGTAGGCGCTAAAGTAAAGGTGGCTCCGAAGCAACCTGTTTCAATTCCACGCATGGAATTAATGGCAGCTGTATTAGGTGTTCGTTTAGCAAATGTTATATGTGAGGTTCCCAACGTACAAATCGAAAGTCGAACTTTTTGGTCTGATTCCAATACTGTTCTTTGTTGGTTAAGAGCTGATCCTCGGAATTATAAACAATTCGTTATGTATCGCATTGGAGAAATCCTTGATTGCAGCAACTTATCAGAGTGGAAATATATAGATACAAAAGACAATGTTGCAGATGATGCGACAAAATGGAAGAAACGTTTTGAATTTAATATGAAAAGTCGCTGGTTTGAAGGTCCACCTTTCTTGAAAAATAATGAATCTTATTGGCCGGTGAATAAATTGAAGGTTTCAAAAATTTCTGAAGATCTAAGACCCCATATTGTTATGGCACATCGAAAGGTATTTAATTTTAACTTAATTGATTTTAATAGATTTTCATCATGGAAGAAACTAATACGAACTGTTGTCAACCTTTACGCATTTATTAACAAGTTAAAGATAAAATTAAATAAGTCAAAGAATCGGGAGTACTTATTGTCTGATGTGTCTAAGCTGCATTCCATGGCAGAAACCATTATTTACCGGAAAATGCAACAGGAATTTTTTGAGGATGAATATGCTATCTTATCAAATAACATTGGAAATATTTCAAAATCAAGTGTTCTATACAAATGTTCTCCTTATGTTGATAATAAACAGATTATACGAATGAACGGAAGAATTGGTTTGATCACAGTTGTAACTGAAAACTCAAGGTGTCCCATAATTTTGCCAAGAAATCACTATTGTACCAGCTTGTTGATACAACATTTTCACGAAAAATTTCATCACGTTCACCATGATACATGTCTTAATGAATTACGTCAATACTTTTACATTCCAAAATTAAGAGCTGAATTAAAAAAAGTACGTCGAAATTGTCAACAATGCAAGAACTCAAATGCATCACCCGTAATTCCGGAAATGTCCATACTACCTAAAGCCCGATTATCAGCATTCGTTCGTACATTTTCCTTTGTCGGCATAGATTATTTTGGGCCTTTATATGTTAAAGTTGCACGGCACCAAGAGAAGCGTTGGGGAGTACTATTTACTTGTCTAACTGTAAGAGCAATACACATTGAAGTGGCCCATGATATGACAACTGATAGTTGCATTATGGCAATTCAAAATTTCGTTGCCCGACGAGGTACACCTATTGAGATATATTGCGATAATGGAACGAACTTTAAAGGAGCTAAAACAGAGCTTGAGAACGCCCTTAAAAATGTTGATTTTAAAATTTTGGAAGTAAAGTTTACAACTTCATCAACATCCTGGCACTTTAATCCACCAGCCGCACCACATATGGGCGGAAGTTGGGAACGTTTAGTACAATCTGTAAAAAAAGTATTGCATCAAATTATGCCAAATTTTATATTTAAAGATGATACGTTATATAATGGATTACTGGAGTGTGAACGCGTTGTTAACTCTAGACCTCTTACTTATGTGGATTTAGATTCAACAACTGATGAAGCATTGACTCCTAACCACTTCCTCTTAGGATCTTCAAATGGTGATAAGCCGATAGGTAAGTTTTCGGCAGATGATACTGTGCTACGAAAAAATTGGAGGAAAATGCAGTACTTTGCTGATATATTTTGGAAACGATGGATACATGAATACTTGCCAACATTAACGAAACGTACAAAGTGGTTTGAAAAATGTAGTCCCCTTAAAGTTGGTGATATAGTTATAATAGTTGATCCAAATTTACCAAGAAACAATTGGCCTAAGGGCATAGTACAATCAGTATGTAAAGCAACTGATGGAAATGTAAGAAGTGCTGATATTTTTTCAAAAGGTGGCATTTTAAAAAGACCAGTAGCAAAACTAGCTAAACTTGATGTAAGACGGTCTCAAACTTCTCAAAACTTTATTGGTTAAAACTTTGTTTTAACGAGGGGGAGAATGTTACAAACAAGTTTTTTGTTTTGTTTCATACTTTGATTATTTACTTTATTTTCAATTATAGATACCTGTATATAAATGTCTAGAATTGACAAAATATATAAAAATTGTTAAAACATTAGTTTGAAAAAAAACCTGATTGTAAAACTATTAATTTTGAAGTAAAATTAATAAAAATAAATCATAATTGAAACTTACTCTCAAAAAATAGTTTTTTTTTCTTTTCAACAATTGCGGCAAGTAAAGGTGATTGCTTTTATTGCGGCAGTAGAGTGATAAGGTGGTACTTTTCCAATGTAGTATAAAATAAAAGTTCTATATTTGTTATCTCATTACGAAGTCAGTTAAATATTTATTTTAAAGAAACTTACAAACGTAAATCTTAAAGTAAAAATTATCCAATTTTTACAAAGTATTAAAGTATAATTTGACACAGTATTGTACATAAACCAATGTTCGGTATAAATTTTGTTTTGATAAGTCTTGATGTTCTGTATAACTTTTGTTTTGATAAGTCTTGCTATGTGACATTTATTTTTGCTTTGTCTTTCAGAAAAATCTTCTAGCTAAATGTTACAGAGTCATTTGGGAAAGATCCAATATTTTTAGGAAAAATGTTTGAAATACTATAGTTTCTTCGCCCTTAAACTTCATAAAACACTTGTGAGGTTGTTTTCTGTTCAGACTTAAGACTCGTTTTCTTCTAAATCTGTGAATGACGAGGTTGTATTTCCCAATTTATAGAAAATAATATTGATGTTTTGTTGCTTTACCCCATGCAAATGCTGATATAAAGAGAATATATCTGTGGCTTGGATCTTAAAGGGCCAATGTCAAAATATTTACTTTTGAGAAAATTTAATTTGAACTTTAACTTCTATAGGTGCTTTCATAGTGATATTGGCCAGCATTTTATTTATGAAGCTGTTCTGGGTTAGTTATGACTTTAGCTGTTTTACTGCAACGATTAACTCAAAAAAGCAAAAAAGTGACATTGGCCCTTTAAGCTCCAAGCTACAGATATGATGTCTGCACCAAAAACATTAACAAATTGAGCTACACAACTTTAAGTTCAATTTGAACAAAAGGATGATTTCTAAAAAACAATGGAAAATACTGCATTAGTTTCGAATGCATTAATAGTCTTTTTAGAAAATTCAAATTCAAAAGAATTATCTTAGTTTTTAAATAAACCTATTTTTATATACGAATTAAAGAAGAGTAAGCATTTTAAAGTTATACTGCTTATAAAACAACCTGTTTGAAGTACTACACGCGTGTACAATTATTTTTAGTTTTATCCCAATTGCATATCGTTGGACATAACCAACTCAAACCTTAACCTTAACTCAAATAGTTGCAACTTTACAGGAGAAGACAAAAACAGAAAATGCATTAACATAATGTAATTTTTTTTTTTGTAAAATCGCTATTAAAACTGCTATGTTTTATAATATTGCGTTAAAGTTTTTGACGAGGTGTATTTGTGTAAAATGTGTTGAAATCAGTAAAAAAAACTCGATTTCTTAAAAAATTGCAACGAAAATATATTATTCATACTATGATAACGGAGTGTGTTCCCAACCAATAAATGAATCAGTTACTAGTGATTACTGACTAGTGGTCTACCTGTCGCTACCTGGAGACCGCGGGTTACTTTAGGTAGCAACTGTAAAAACAAGTAATTATTTACACTGTATGAAAACGCAGAATAAATTGTCGATAATGACTAAATGTATAGCTTTAGATGGAATTCGCTATACTTTTCTTATACCCAGCATCCATGCTGACCATACCAAAATTTTAATGTCAGCCCTATTCAAAATTTTTATTATATTATAATTAATCTTTCCACCACATATCTTTTACTTCACTTTTCGTATAAATTAACTGAAGATTATATATTTTTATATTTCCGTGGCTTGGAGCTAAAAGGGCCAATGTCACTTTTTTTGCTCTTTTGAGTTAATCATTGTATTAGATTTGCTTTCTTGCTCTATTTCATTATGGTAAAACAGCTAAAGTCATACTTAACCCAGAATTTAATTTACAAGATAGAAAACTTTTATTTGAAAGAACAAAATCAAAATTATACGTTATTATAGTACACAATAATATTTGTATTATATTTATTACTCAAGAATCAAGTGCTAAGAGTAATTACTCAAAAATGGTTAAGTTAAAAATCAAAATATAAATAGCTCAACTTACGTAACTTGATTCATCGAAGTCGCCGCTGGCGCCGGATGACCGTAGAAGAGTTGCGTCAAATATTAAACATGATTAAAAATATTAAGACTAAGTTATAAGAGCGTGTGTGTATGTGTGCAATTATCTCTGTTTTTATTTCTTTTTATTTTAAACGGATATCAAAAGTGTTACAAGGTAAGTATTTGTTATTTAGATATGTATGTACATATATGTGAGTGTGTGTTACATTATGTTCATATGTGTATATTGTATTATGTATGTGTGATGTATATTAGTTTATATGGTTCTTTTCTTAAATATCGGTTATTTTAAGTATTAAATAGTTAAATAGTTAAATAGGTATATATATATAAAAAACAATTATGTAATCATTAACAAATAAAGTAAGATTTTATATTAGAAATTAGAACAAAGACAGAAATTAGGATCATGAATGCAAAAGTAATTAAAGTAATTAAAAAAAAAATAAAATTATAATAATTGTGGCAACTCGTAAAAGTGTAGCACAAACAAATTTGGAAAACGTTACTTAAGATCCAAAAATTTGAAGAGAACAAATTAGCAGGGTTATATTTGGTATGACTTTACTGTACTAAATAACAGAATTTTCCTTTATTTGATTGGACTATATGTGACGTTACTGCATACTTTTATAATTTTGAAATCCCGTATCAATTTTAATATACATACATATTTAATTGTTTTATACTTCACTAGGAATTGGAGGACTGTTAAACGTACATTGGTGGTGGAAGAAAATTAAATTTCAAATACGAATCAATTGTACCAAATATCTTAATTCACCAAATCAATCGAATCACGTTTAAAATTGCCTACAACACACAAAAGAAAACCACAATCTAGAAAACACAATTTAAATTTAAAAATAAAATCACACTCTTATCAGATAAAATCTGCTTACAGCCGTAGTAAAAAAAAACAATCCCCCGTATAGGATTAAACTTTCCTTCTCACAAAATTATTCACACACAAATTTAAAATATTCACTAATTTTCTTTTTTTTTTTTCATAATTGACTTTCTAGTTTAAGCACTTTTTTCCAATAAAAAAATATTTAAAAATCTGAAAAAACAGAAAAATTTTTAAATCAAAGCTTGCTTCATTTAAATTTGAATTTTTGTTGTCACATTAAAAATATTTTAATGCATAAATTTCATGCAGTCGAACAAAAAAAATTGTGTACAATATACAATTTAGCTCGCGCAAAAATAATATAAAATAGTTGTCATCTACATGCAAAGAAAACCATGTTTGCGATATGATCATGACGGTCATACTATATTCTCCATAACAATATTTAGTTACCGAAAAGAAATAATAGTTATTTTAGTTATGTTTTATCATTTTCTTTGGTCACAATAACCAATCAATTGTTTAAATTTCATCATTTATTGTGTGTTTTTTAAAAAAAAACTTTGTTATGTTTATCCTTTAAAAATAGTATGATTTACCAAACTGTAACTGTAAAACAAAAATTGTATCATGTCTCTACAAAAATAACATTATATTCGAAGCCATTATTTTAAATGACAAATAACTATTTAATGATAATGGAAACAACAGTATGATTAGAAAGCAATCACACTATAATATGTTTTAATCGTAATTTGTTTTTAAAGGTTCTTCTTCTTTTTCTTCTTGTTAAATGAATTTATATTATTCAAAATTTTAACATAAACAAAATATATACTATATAATATATACTCAAAATATTGTTTTACTATTTTGCCTGATGGCTTAGAAGTCTGATTAATGCTGCCTTATTTATGCTGGATCGGTTGCTGGTTAGCTTCTGACCACCAGGTGAACATTGTAGATTGTTGAGTACAAACACATTCTCAGAATCTTGCGCAGATGTTTATTTTTGTTAAAATAAAATGTGTTTAAGAAAAAGCTAAAATTGTATGTATCATTTTAAGTCATAGTATGATAATTGCATGATGCTGTATTTTAACATAATAATAATAATAATACCTTGCAACCATTATATGTTTTAAGTACAATCATAAAATTCAATCATAGTATATTGCTCTTAGATTATGTTTACCACAACCATGTTTTTTCTTCGCCTGTATAAAGTGTCACCAACACAAAAAACGTGTTAGGCCAATTCTTATATTTAATTTGTTTTGAAAATCACATAGAACAAAAAATAAATTATTTTAGTCTCATGTCTTGTAAAAAGAATCAAGTTGGTAAATAAATTTAACACATTAAAACCATATTCTCTGCTCGGCTGCAATTCTGGTTATCTTTTGCAGGTTTGTTTTAAATTATTTGTTTATTTATTTATTCATTTTCTCAAATTCTTAAATTCTTTAAATATTTAGTTTAAATAAAGTCATCAAATTTGTATTCAAACTTCTTGTTCTCTGGCACATTTAATGAACATCATAAATGAACAGAAGTTGAGCCTTAAATATTCAGCAAAAAAATAAAACCAAATGTATTTAAAAACACATATTTTATTTAATAAAATGTTGGCAACGGAAAATGTCTGTTAAAGCTAATATAAAGAACAAACACTTCCACGAATAAAGCGTAAAAAAGTTTTTCAATCATTTTTTTTTTCTTAAATTTTTTCAACATGTTTTATTCTCCATAAATATCCGTTGATATTGCATAAAAAAAATTGCATAAATAGCAAGAGAACATAGAAGAGATGGCGTATAATTTTTAAGCGCTTTAAGGGAAGGAACCTAAACAAAAAAACTAAAATTTTCAACGATGCATGGAAGAAATCGGGTAAGAAAGAATAATAAAATGCTTATTTACAGTTCAATCTTAAATACTTTTACTAATAAAGAATTTAAAAGTATTATAATCTGTTGCACAAAATAATATGACTAAAATTTTGAGCATAACACTGAAAGTCAGAAAGTACTCACACAGTAAAAAAAAGACTACAACATGATATACAACATTTTTGTTGCTGAATTTATTTTTGGTTCAAAATATCAAATACATGGTAAAGATACTAATTTTTAAAGTGATCATTGCAACTACACTTTGCAACAATATGAACCCAATTAGAAATCTATACATTCACGTGATCATGCGTCATACGTTAACCATAACCTGTAATTAATAAAATAAACAAGTAATTTTAATAATCACAAAATCAAAAATTAAAAAATTTAAAACAAAAAAAAAAAAGAAAAAAATTAAACACGATAACAGTATTTACAACAAAAAAAAATAAATAAAAACAAGTATACGCCACGGGTGTCACATCAAAAACCATAAAACACCAATACAACCCAGCATAAAAATCTATGACAAAAAAGTGGTTTTGCAGGGGTTCAACTGGTGACGAAGTGAATAAATTTAGGTGAAAACACTAATACTTTTAATATTAGCCTGTCATTGAAGATCATGTGTTTACATGAATATATTAATGAACTGCACCCCATTCTAATAAGTGCATAGAACTCATGCATATTTGGTGACAAGTATCGGATATTTAATGTATTAAATTTGTTTGTTTACATGAATTCTTTAAGATATTTTGCATGACGTTGTATTCATCTTTAAGCACTTCATTTATGACAAACTATTTTGCAGTTAAGAAGTCATTAAGAATTAATGCTTTTACACAACTGATTTAGAAGTCTTGTAAATGTAATTCGCCTTTCACTACTTCCAAATTTTTTGCTGTGAAAGACTTTTTCCATTTAAAGTTTTTATAAACAAGAAAAAAGTGAATTTTTCTTTCTGCTTTTTTATGTCTAAGTCATGAAAAAAAATTAACAATAATCAGTCCAAGTTTCAGGATCCTTTAAACTTTAAGGAGATCTTCGGAAGTGGAATTTTAATAAACAGAAATACATGAATCATTTCCGAATTCAGTAAAAAAAATTTTATTTAAATTAAAATTATTTATGATACATTTTATTTTGAGACTTATTGGAAAAGAGATCCATAAAACTTAAAATTAATATAAATTTTTTGTTTAATTTAATAAATTAATATAATATTCCTGATCAGTATTAAAGTTTACCAACAGCTTATAAAACAAAGTTTTTATAAATTTATAACACATAAAAAATAAGTAAGCTTGTTAAACATGCTCATGCCGAAACTGATCAAACCCTTCACTATCATATATTTAGGAATAGTAAACTTATCATCATGTATCAAAACAAGCTGGCTGAAAATCCAATAAAAAATCCAGCCAAAATTATTTCTTTAAATATATCAAAAAATTTTTTTTATAAATCAGTTTTAAATAATAAATATAACAGTATATATTTATTATATTGATTATATTTATTATAATTATTATTATTATTATTATTATTATTATTATAATTATTATTAAAACAGTATAAGAAATATAGGCAAACATGCTTAAAAGCTTTATTAACACTCAAGGTGCTTCAAGTCTGTTTAAAAAACATTAGCTTGTCATAAGTAAAAATATATTTAATACGCTTTTAATGTTTTTTTTTATCAACACAAAGCATAATATTTATTTTATTTTAATTTAACTAACAAGTAGCAATCAATTTATGATAAGGATCATCTTGTTAAGTATTTGTATGATATCGTTTTTAAACATTAAATGCCATTAAAAAATGACAATAAAAAAAATTTCAAATTGACTTTTAAATTTATATGTTCCGTCTTACCTCAAACCTTACTATGACTTACCCTTTAAATATATACTTTTTGAGGACAAAAATGAATATTTTGGAGAGGACAACCATAATGACAAAGCTACATAGCACAGGTGGGGAGTATAAAATGATATAAAAAGATATTAAAAATCCAACCAAGAAACTTCGTTACTAAAAAGCCCTTGTTGAATGTGTTACTTAATATTTACCTGTTTCCAAGAGCGCACCTACAAGTGTTCATTTTTATATGCGATTTCCTATTTCGTAGATTTTTCTGCTATAAGGTTAGGTCATCGTCATCAGATATGCCCACTAATAACTTAATACACACGTCAACTTTTGCAGATGACACAGCATTTATAAGCATAGATAAAAATCCAGTAACTGCTTCTAATTGCCTGCAGGATCATATTAAAGAACACAAAAAATGGCTCAACCAATGGAAAATAAAAGTAAACCCAGCAAAGTGCGCACATGTCACTTTCACCTTGAGAAAGGGAAACTGTCCTAACCTGAAGATAAATAGCATCGCTATCCTAGACACCCTGATCGACACCTTACCTGGTCTCAACATATCGAATCCAAATCGATGCAACTCAAACTCAAAACACTACAACTTCAGTGGCTTCTTTGTTCTCATTCTGCTCTCAACCTAAACTACAAGGTTCTACTTTACAAAGCTACCATTAAGCCAATATGGACCTATGAAATCCAACTATGGGGAACATCTTCTGATTCTAATATAGAGGAATTACAAAGACGACAAAACAAAATACTGCGACTTATTACTGTAGACCCGTGGTACATTAGTAACGCGAATATTTACAAGGACCTTAATATTCCATTTGTTCGCGACGAAATAAAAACCTTCTGCTCAAAATATGTACGAAAACTGGAAACTCATCCAAATCCTCTCGCACAGAATCTGCTGTATTATAATGAACATACTCGACTCAGGAGGATTGACACATTTGCCCTCGCGGTCTCGTTAGAATGAAGACCACTATGCAATAAAAATTAGAGCAATGGCAAAAAACCCAGAAATTAGTTATTTTAACATTTTAATACTTATTGTCATTTTCTTAATATAGAAAGATCCAATAAATAAATTGAGTTAATAAAAAAAAATAAAAAAATAAGGTTAGGTTAGGTAAGGTTAGGTTGAAAAGGAGGGGCATTAAAAGCCCAAACCCATAACAGGTATACACTTATGCCTAGTTGGCATGTTGTGCGCTCCATGTGGGAACCGGAATTCCCAATTTAAAACCATAATCGTAATTTTCCATAAATATCGGACCATTTCAAGAACTCATTCCCTTCAATGTAATGCCTTATGGATCTCCAGTTTGAGTTCCCCAGGTACTCCAAATTCGGCACTGTAAAATTCTCACGTTTAATATGCCCAAACGCAGGACAATGACAGAGATAGTGTAACAAAGTCTCATCCTTTTCCTCGCATGCTCTGCATGTCGTCTACTCAGACAGTTTCATGCGAGCTAGATGAGTTCTCAACTCCGTATGACCTGTAGTCTTCTAAGTGTTGATCTACTTAGTCTCAGAATTTCCTTTGATTTCCCAAGATTTGAGTCACCCCATAGTATTTTTGTCACTTTACCGGCGTCAGTACTTTGCCATTTTCTTGCATGTTCCTCCGTAGCTCAACATTAAGTTCATTCTTGAATCGGGGGGTTTCGCGTTCTCCAAAGTTATATTTCTCTGAAGAGCTTCCATTTTGGATAATTTGTCGGCTTTCTCGTTTCCGATCAGCCCGTGATGGCCTGCTATCCATATTATCTCCAGATGTTCACAATTTGCATATGAGTTTATCTCTCTCTTGCATTGCAGAACGTTCTGGGATTCAACTTTTTCCTTTCTCAATGTCTTAATTACTGATTGGCTATCCGTAAAGATACGAATTCGTTTCCTTTATCTATTTAATTCCTTCCGTAATCGCCATGATCTCAGCCTGGAAAATGGTATTGTGATCTGGTAGACGGAAGTATTTACTTCTGTTACGGCTTATGTCGTACAAGCCCACTCCAGTTTGTTCACCAATCTTTGAACCGCCTGTATAAAGATCAATTCCATGGGTGTTTCCTATCCTGGTTATTTCATCCCATTCTCCCTCTTCCGGTATTATGGTGATGCAATTAGTATTTTTATATCTCATCGGGATTTTCTGCAATTAACAAGCGATAATTAAATCCCTTTTAGAAACCAAGCCAATTGCTTTTGCTAAAATTCAAAAAAAATAATACATATTTAGAGACTTCAATAGCCTGTGTCTCAAACGAAGTGACCGTGCACCCTCATTTTATAACTCTGTTAATCCAAATTTCTACCCCTTAAACTCGAAAAGATATATTTGAAGATGTCTGACTAATAAATGTATATTTTCTTTCAGAGTTACAGAATGAGGTTACAGGAATAACCTAAACATTTCTTCTCCTTAGGCACTACTGAAAAAAGTAAAGGCAAGTAAGAGAAAAGTATAAATAAAATTACTATTGAAATAAATTAATATAATTTTTTCCACTACAATCAAAGTATCTCCAGAGACGGATGCAACACACTAGGTGAATGAAGTGTGTATTGCTTAAGGCTATAATACACGGCTTATTTTTTACATCTGACTTTAAAATTTGTGAGACATATGTAAATCTACATGTCTGTCAAAATTGTACTTTAACAGGTAACCCTCGGTGACTGCTTTGCATTAGCAGGGATTTCTGCTAACGGCTGAAGTCACATGTTTTTTCAGAAGAAAATAGAGCGCACTCTAATTGAAATTTTGTCAGATGTCTCAGCACATGTTTTTTCCAGAAATAATGTTTCAAAGGCAATACACGACTTGTCCGTATTTAGCAGTGATGTAAAAAACATGCCGTGTATTAGCTGCTTTACAAAACTTTAAAAATTTCTGATGGGATAACAAAGCAATAAATTCGATTAAATAACGAAAGGATTTTAGTTTATCCAAAATATGGTTTCTTTAAAAAGCCATAATCAAAAGTGAAGAAAACTATTAAATAAAAATTAAAAAAAAAATATGACAATTAATTAATATTAAAAAAAGAATTTTGTAATAGAATTTTTAAATCATTTTTCGCACACACATATTTCCAAAGCCTTTGTCATTCATAAATACTATTTAATAATATTTTGTTATAAACTCGTCAATACTAAATAAATAACTCTATATGTCACTTTCGATTGCCTGTTCATCCGTGCCCTTATCAAAGGCTTAAAACAATTTCTTTGTTTCCACTCTTCAACTCCCGTTGCGTTGTGTCACTAAAGTAAATGATATTTATCCAATATGACCTAATAAATATATAACAATGTGAGTAGTTATAAATGACAACACCTTTTGGGGAAATTTCCCTTAATAAAACCTTCGGTGTCAGCAGGACTTAAAAACAATAACAAAGATTCAAAGTAAAACAGAAGTTAAACGAATAAACATTTATGAAGCCATGTTCTACATAATTTTGAATTTACTTTCCATACACTTAGTACAAGTTTTTGTGCCATCACTTGTATATGAAAATGTTTTTTTTTTTTTTTATTCTCTTTGAAAACTTTCTAAATCATGCTGTTTATTATAAAAACAAGAGACGAGGAATAAAAATAAAAATATTTAAAAATATAGAAAAGTAAATAGTAAACAACTCTGTCAGGCATGTTATAGAAGAGATTTAGACAAAAACAAATATATTTCATGATGTTATTGTAGGAAAAATAGCAAAAAATTATTAAGAAAAATATAAAAAAAAATTGTTATAAAAATGCTTACTGAAGACACTCCCTGACTAACTGGTATTTACAAATTATGAAACTTGTGACAGGCAGCAAAGAACACGGACAGCATTTAGAATTAAAACTTTTCAAAACAAAATCAAATAAAAACAGCAGAAACTCTTAAACTTTCATAAAGTAAAATTGGCTAGATGCTGCAAGCAACTTTGCAGACATAAAAAAGTTCTTTAAAAAGATTTTGTTTATTTTAGTTTCCCTAACAGCCGCATCACAATTCAAAGGGAAAAAGTTAAATTATTTTAAAACAGAATTTCTGTTCAGGGCAAAAAATGTTTCTTTGTCAGTTATGTATGTATTTTATAGATAATAAATTTCTTTGAATTTATTTCAACGAATTACAGGCATAGAGAAGCAACAGCCAACAAAAAAATATCCAATTAATAGCAGACCACTTCTTTAAAATAGCAAGTGAGCGAAACGTTAAACTCTAGCTTAATTAATTGCTAAATACTAATGCTAGCCACAGTTCACAATTTATTTCTGACAGCATTTTTGCTAAAGCTATTTTTGATTTAAGTTTTCTTTAAGTAGATAATTTAGCCAAATATATTCTGTATAAAAAAATTTGTCTAAAAGAACAAGCAAAAGCACTATATTCGGCAGTGCCGATTTTCGGTACCCTTCAACAATTTTGCATAGTGCTTTAAAACTACAAAATTTATTATATTTTTAACAACTCTAATCACCAAGCGAGGATCTAGGAAAGGAAAAAAGGATATTTCCCCCTCCCAAAAGTGTTTAAAATATAAAATAACTTATTTGAATAATAAACGTTTCGACATTAGTTTTTTGTGATATTCTCACAAACTTAACAACTCGATTTCAAAAAGCAACAAGGTGCCAATTAAACAAAAAGGTGTATCGTTTGTTAAATAAGCAACAAGATTTTATAAAAATCATCATCCAAAGCGAAATGCGGTTTTGGCAAAGTACTAAGAATCCAAATTGTCACCACTGTGCGAAACGAGATGGGTTGATCGTCATGGTACCATTTTACAATTTAAAGTGAATAAAGAAAATATAATAAAGGCTCTGATAAATATATCCAAGTGGAAAGACAGGGATACATCTTCAAAAGCTTTATTAATTAGAAATTCATTAATCACATACGAATTTTTGTGTGGATTATATATTCTAAGTGATATTGTTACACTCACACAACCGCTTAGTGAAATGCTACAAAAACAGGATATAGATTTTAAACGAAGTTCAGATCTCACATAAAGTTTAATAATGTACCCTGAACAAACAAAGACTTTTAAAAGAATTTTTAAAGAAACACAGAATATATGCTGTGGTATGGGAATTCCAGTTGAAAAGCCAAGATTGGAACGAAATCATCCTATAGAAAATGTAGAAGAGTACTACTGCATAGAGGAATGCATCTGCCTTATTTATTCTTATTGGTCTCCAAGACTTAAAAATACGTTTTGCAAAAGACGTTCTAAATTAAACACTATTCATTAGACTTAATCAATTTAATTTCACTTTCACTTTGCTTAAGTAAAGGGTGATTTTTTAGCTGTTATCTTTTTGGCAACACTGGCTTAAACAGCTGACGCACGTTTCGTGTTTTGTTGCACTGTCAAACATCTTCAGTTTGGTGTATAATTTAACCATGAATCGTCTTACAAACGAACAACGCTTGCAAATTATTGAATTTTATTATTAAAATGCGTGCTCTGTTAAGAAAGTTTATCGCGCGCTTCTTATCGAAAAATTTTGTTCAGCGACGAAGCTCATTTTTGGCTCAATGGGTACGTAAATAAGCAGAATTGTCGATTTTGGAGTGAATATCAGCCAGAAGCATTGCAAAAGCTACCAATGCATCCAGAAAAAGTCACATTTTGGTGGGGTTTATGTGCTGGCGACATCATTGGACCGTACTTTTTCAAAGATGATGCGAATTGTAACGTAACTGTGAATGGTGAGCGCTACCGTGAAATGATATGCAACTTTTTTTTGCCTAAAATGCAAGAGCTTGACTTGCATGTCATGTGGTTTCAACAAGACGATGCCACATGCAACACAGCACGCTTAACAATGGACTTATTGAGAGGCGAGTTCAGTGAACATTTTATTTCACGCTCGGGACCGGTGAATTGGCCGCCTAGATCGTGCGATTTAACGCCCTTAGACTATTTTTTTCTGGGGCTATGTTAAAACTCATGTCTATGAACACATGCCCGCTTCAATTGACGCATTGGAAGACAACACTGAAGCATTTATTCATGAGATACCGGCCGAAAAGTTGGAAAGAGTATGCCAAAATTGGACTAAGCGGATGGACAATCTAAGGCGCATTCGCGGCCAACATTTGCATGAAATAATCTTCAAACATTAAATTATATGGAACGTACATCGATTCAAATAAAAATTTTATGCATTTTTCTGAATTTTATGGGTTTTTTTTGACTTTCCTATAGCTCTTAAAAAAATACGCTTTATAAAGAAACAGATAAAAAAAACTACTAAAATCTAAACTTGAAGCTTAACTTTTGCATTGGCAGCAGAAATGGAAGATCTGTCAAGAACTTCCACAAAATGTGATAGATGTTTTAATTATGTTTGACCCAAAATTAAGAAAAAAATTCACCATTTTTGTTTCAATGCCGGTAAGTAATGCTACGTTCGAAAGATCATTTTCTACTCTTTGTCACATTAAAACGTGGCTGAGATCAACCATGACAGAGGACAGGCTAAATATTCACAACAAAATCGAAGTTGATCCAGAAGTTGTGTTTAATAAATTCGCTGCAACAGGAAACCACAAATTACTTATTTCATATAATTGTTATTTTTTTTAACTTTATGACAGAAAATTGTTTATTTTATTTCTTTTTTCGTTGATGTTTAACAAATATTTATTTTGATTGAACTATGAAGCTTAAGCTTAAGCTAATTCCACGCCTGCTAATCACTATAGAATAAGGGCCGTATTCATAAAAAATATTTTAGGTTTATTAAAGGTTTATTTGACAGAAATTGACAGAAATTTGTCAAATAAGCATTCAATAAACGTAAAATATTTTTTATGAATACAGCAGTAATTGTTTTAAATCAAAATATTAATTACTTTCTTTATTGAGCTTCAATTTGCTATTAATTTACATTTAAATTTATAATTAATTCTCGTTCTAGTCTCGAAATGAAACCCAAGTATTTTTACAATAGGAGTAATATTATCCACCTTCCTTTGCCATAAAATTTAAGATGAGGTTGTCTTAGTAGGAGTGTTAAAGTAGTTTCTGTTATTGATTTCTACTTGGATATTATAATCTAAAGTCTTTTAATCTTCCAAACTTTTTGTCCAAAGAAAAATTCTATAAATTAAAATAAAACGTTACTGAGAAGGAGGATATTAAAGTGAGAGGAGTATCATCTTTATTTTCAATTATTTTAATAACATTTGCTAAAAGCCTATATTTGCATAATTTTAAAATCCTCTACTCAATTATGTCGGCTTAGTCACGTTTTAAATTTTATTAATTATTATCCCACATGTGAGAGGTGGATATTATACTAGGCCTATGAAACATATTTCTGATAATGATTTCTACTTAGATATTACCATCTAAAGTCCTTTGTTTCACCAAAGTTTTTCCCTATAGAGAATTTCTATAGATTTAAGAAAAACCGTCATATGAGAGGTGAGCGTTAAAGTAGATCTGCCACCTTTATCAAACGTTACAAAAACAATACTAAGCAAAAACCCATAATTGTCAAATTTTAGAAATTTTAAACAGACTAGAAATTTTAAACAGACACTATTCTGTGTAAATTTAAATCAATTACTCATTTCATATTGTACAGATTGGAAAAATTCTTAAGGAAATATATTTCTTAACTCAATAACTATACCTGTAAATTTTATTATTTGACGTCATTGACCTTAGACGCCACCGCATTTTGTTCAATGTCCGAAAGACTCTCTTCTTGATAGGCCGATTCAGTTCACATTCAATATTAAACATTATTGATGTATAAGAAATATTTATAATTTCATGTTTGGCAAAGGTTGCCAATTTACCATGAATAAACGAACAACACTTACAAATCTTTGAATTTTATTATCACTTCCCGTACTGTGTGAGAAATGTGTTTCGTAAATTATGACCATCTTACGGTCGCCATAATTTTCGGCGCGATGGGTATGTCAACAAATAGAATTTTCGGCTTTGCTGCGAAGAGTAGCCAAGAGGCAGTTCAAGAGCTGCCAATGCACTCTAAGGGATGCAATGTTCGGTGCGATTTGTGGACCGAACTTCTTTAAAAGCGATAAAAATTGCAACGTTACAGTGAACGGAACAACGTACCGTGCAATGATAAACCACTCTTCTTATACATATTTAAAGTCCGCCATGTAAAGTGATTAGCGAACTACATTTCTACCCCTGGAATACAACATTTTTATTTGATGAGATACTTACCCATATAAAGAGCGCTACAAAAGTTTTTTTTTTTAACAAAACAAAAACGGCTTTCGATATCAATGAAATTCTTTCTTCCTGTGAAAGTACGTTCGATGCCATTATATATGGAACTCGATTTCTTTTCCATGGCTCCCATGGGCACGCTTGCAAAAGTTCATACGCTGAACCCAATTTTCGACAGTTTTCAAGCATAAATCAGGCTATACTGCTGCAATTTCAAGTTCGATATTCGAAGGAAGTACATTAATCGTCGCTGGCTTATTGGCATAGACCATAGACTGGACGTAGCCCCACAGGAAATAGTCTAACGGCGTCAAATCGCACGACTGAGGTGGCCAATTGACGGGGCCACTTTGTAAAATAACACGTTTTCCAAACTTGGTTTCCAATAAATTGATTGTGACATTCGCTGTGTGGCTTGTGGCGCCGTGCTGTTGGAACCACATGTCCTCCAAACATGACTCATGGAGTACGTGTGGATTGCTGTCTTACCAACAACGTATATTTTGACGAAGCCATTCAGCCAGAAATGAGAAATTACCATAAATTGGACGTAGCGCTCTTAACGTCGAAGCCACTGATTCCGAGTTTCGATAGTAAATTTTAATAATTTCGACTGGTTGTTGACTCGTATATCTATCCATCATAAAATGGCAATCCTTACTGAAGAGAAGTGTCAAAAGAGCGCCAAAAAATATGGCGTCGTTTGCTGTCCCTATCAGTCACCTTTTGTAGAGTGCCTGTTTAAAAACCCTTTACTAGAAAAAAGTGATTTAATGTCCTAATTTGAGCTCACAGATAGATAGACCACCTACGGTGCAGTCGCTTATCTTATCTTATTGACTTTAGCAGATTTTTCTCTGATTTTTTCAATTTCCAAATTCCAAACGAGTAAACAAATTACCCATTTTATATGACACCATTTTTCTCTGCAAGTAATGACACCATTTCTCAGAACTTGATTTTCAAATTTGCTCTAACTTATAAATTAGTCTCCTGCTGTTCACTTTGTAATTATTTCAACTGTTTTTAATTTACAATTTGTTTTCTAATTTGTATCTTATACTATAAAATGGAGACAAAAAGTATCCTTCACATAATTCTTTTCTAAACACCAATTATAAATAACTCAAATAGGTTTAATTAAAACAGCTACACCTACTCAATCACAATCTCAGTCAGTACTCCTACTACGGCATCGTCTGACATTTATATAATTTGTTTTTCGTTCTTCCCTCTCAGTCTGTTATTAACGGCAACCTTTTGTGCGTATGGAATTTAATCGTTGTATTATGTTAATGCCCAACCAGCATTTATATTAAAGTTACTACATGCAGATTTTCTTTAAGTATCTTGTTTCTGAATAAAAACATTTATGTCCGGTCTTGTATTGTGTAATTTATTACTAATTTTATTTAGTTAATTAATAGCTACACGGAGAACAGTATCGGTTGTGAGTACTGCAATTGTTACCAATCGTATAGATTAGTTGTGATAGCAGAATTTTACGGTTATATCTACAGAATTTCGTTTCGGAATATATATATATGTAGTCAGCACTTAGCAATAAAGATTCTAGCAATAGAAATTTTTCTCAAAAATGAAAAATTCGATTGCAGGAATTGAACCATTCGATTAGCAATGTCACATTCATTTCTGTTTTCTGGATGTACTTAAAATAAAGTTTTAAGAAAATACTACCTTTGATATTTAATTTAAAAGTTTATAGGTTAGCAATTCAAAACATGTGTTTGCACTTGTATATCTTAAAAGTCAAGTTTAAATAATATTTAGTAGTTGGAAAAAAGTGTTGATCAAAAACTAGTTAAGCTTCGACTTGTTTATGGGTATATCATTTTCATGATAGCTGCTTGCGGTTAAATTATTTATTATGTAATTACATTTTATTTCATTTAACGCTTGAAAGCCACAAATAATTCAAATAAATCTAAATGTTGATTTCGTATTAGAAATAAAGCTAAAAGGTCTCTCAAAACCTTCGTTTAGTTGTTAGTTTGTATCGTGTTGCGAATTTTTCTTTTATTATTGATTTTTTTTTTTTTTTTTTTTTTAAGAATAAGAGAGGAAAAGGTTTAAAAAGTAACAAGTATTGTTTTTTTTAATATTTTTTTACCCTTTACAATGATAAATTTGTATTTTAAATGGTTACTTTAAGTTGCATATTATTACACCACTAATTTTAGAGTAAATCTGGTAACAACATTTGCCTAGTTTCTGAATAGCTTTAAATTCATATAGGAAGAGAGCGAAAATAGAAAAAGAGAGAGTTTAACGAAGTCTTTGGAATTTCCTGCTTAATTCATAAATCTTAATCAGAGTGTTAAGTCAAGTGAGCTCGTATATCTTGTATAGTACGCAAGATCACGTGAAAAAAAAAGAAAATTTAAATCTGTAAATTTTTACAAATCTAATGACATTTTTGCAAAATTTCTACATTGAAAGTATAAAGTAGTGGATACTATAAATATAATTGGCAATATTTAATTGCAAAGTAATTTTCTTCATAGAAACCTTGCACATGGTTTTATGTACTAAGGTAAAATTACCATTAAAAATGTTTTATTTTCTCCTAATAGAATTTACAAATTTCAAATACAATTTTTTTACAGCAAAACTACCGAATCTACACTTATTCAACACTCGATTAGGAAAATAAAATTGAATATCTTACGAGTGTATAAAAATAATTCTTGGTTAAGTGTTTACCTGAGGTAAAATAAAAATTGTGCTAATTGTTTTTCCATTAAATGTCCCATCAATTGTTTTTAATTATTTTATTTCAATAGAAAAGAGAAAAAGGAGACACTAGGTATATTCCCTACTGGGTATGGTTACTTGCGGCATTACATCTCACCGGAGTGCTCTCATTATTAGTTTTTTTTTTCCATTCATACATACTATTTTTTTTGTTTCTTTTAAATTCATTCATTTTACTGTGATCTGGAGAAATAGGTGTCAAAATACGCAAGGAAAAAGTCTCCACCAAAAGAAAAAAATCCATTGATATAAATTTGTGAATGAGTGATTAGATCGAAGAGAAGTCTGAAAGAGTAATTAAAATATCAACGCAACCAACAACTAAGTATTTACAAATATTTTTAAGTAGCATAAGAAAAAAAAAGAAAAATATATTTTACAAAACATGAGGCAAAATTAATCAGAATAATAAGTAAGCCCAATTGACCAATCTTTGGTAAATTTAATGTAGAAAAAGGTGAAGCAAACTTTGTTGTATATACTTATATATACTTATTAAATTTGATAACCCAAAAAAAAAAAAGAAAAGGTATTTAAAATTTAACGTATATTGTTACCCAAATTTCTTGTTATTTAATGAAATATCATTTCTAGAAAAGCTTTAAATACATTTCGTCATGACTCGCTGAATGGCCATTACAACGATCATCATGAACCATGAACACAAAAATAACATCTAATACCAACGAATGCAAAAATAAATGTAAGATTTTTTTATATATTTTTATAATTTGCTTGCCAAATATATTTAAAATATAATAAATAATAATTTAGAAAGGATATACGTAATTTAAATACATATATTAAAGAAATAAATTCTTTAATAAAAAAAAAATAAAACACAAAAAAACAAAAAATTATATCACAGCATCATCATAAGTAAATTTATATGTTTTGTTTTAAGTAATTATTTATTAGTCAGTTTGTATAAAATCATGAATTTCTAAAACCTAAATAAAGGGAATGCATTTGAATTTGTTTTGAAATGAACTAGAACTTGTTGCGATATTTAAAAGGGGCAATTTATTATTAATTATAGGGTGCGTACATTGCCATAGGTGTATTACAATTTGTAATGTTAGGGACGGGAACAATTCACCCTCTGAGAGAAAACCATCACTCTCATGCATTGCTTTGTAAGAAAACTTAATTGCTTTTTTTAGGCTTCGATTATAAGGCATGTATTTGCTATGATTGCGCGTATCCATTGGGGTACGAGACAATGCCCTAGACCGTCTGAGCTGGTCGTTCTATCTTTTCGTTACATGCCGAAAGTACTTAACTGTGGATAGGTTCACACGAACTAAGCGCGCAACAATCGATTAAATACATTACGCAAGCTTTCACTTTAATTTAGCTCCACTGAACCCCGACCTACAAAGTAATATAATATTTCTACAAATTTCTGATTCAATAAAACAATCCTCATTTCGCAGGTAAATCCAGTAATTAAACTAATACAAAGTTCAAAATAGAAAAGAAAAACTAAATAGAACAACAAAACACCTTTAAAGCAGAGAGTCTAAGTTGTTCCTCTCACTGTTTTGTTGTTTGTACCATACAAAGTGTATACTTTGTTTTTTCTTACATACATTTTTTACTTCAAATGCTTTAAATATTACGCAGATTTTAATAGAATCGTCTTTAAATATAAAGCAAATTTTAAAATCATTTTAATAATGTGGAAGTAAACTGCGATACAAGTAATCTACTTGCCTGTAAATATATATAAAGAATTATTTTCTTGCCATAAAAAGGCCCTTGGATCTAGAGCCTACTACCACCTATTAGGACCTATTAGGTCATAGGTAGGTAGGTAGGTAGGTAAGGCTGGTGCAAAGTTACTCTCACACCTTCACTCGGAGACCATTACGGTCCATTGTGACGCCTTAATAGAGAGAAGAATAGAATAAGAATAGAAATATTTAGGATAGAAGAGAAAGAGAAGCAGACGATTCCAGAGTCTCCAGCGGGAATCGAACCCGCAACCCCCAAACAACTGACTTGTCCTTTACTGATTAGTCCACAAGGGTACTCTATTAGATCATAAAGAATATAGTTATGTAAATATATATAAGAATATCCATAAACAATCAATCGAGTTCGGCAACCCTCCATATTTACGTGTGCGTTTTCTAGCACCGTATCTGCAGTTTTTTTTTAACTACTGATAATCGAGTAAGGCTAAATTTAGTACAAAAGAGGGCTAAAAATTCAGAGGTAATTTTATTAAAAATCATAATTTTTTAAGTCAAAAGCACGTCAAGTTTTGTACATACACTCAGGGTACACTTATACAAGGTGGCGGTGCCAGCCCAGCTGACTATTTTTTTGTGTTCTGGAGAATGTCAAACTACATATTTAAAAAAATTATTTCAACTTCGGAAATTGTCAAACTCCATACATAAAAAAAGAGAGACAAAAATTGCTCTCCTTTATGCTATCACCTTATGTAATTACACCATGCATACACTCAGAAAATTATGACAACAAGTAACAGTATTTCGCTTATTTAATTTATTTAAAAATCTGTCAAAATACAGAAGAGAGTTGTCGAAAGATCACTTTAATTAAGCAATCAAATCAATTTTTGTATACTTCTCTTAAATGGTACATTGTATCAATTGCAATTTGTACTGCTAAAAATATACGCACTGAAAACTTCTGTTGCTGAGTTTTCATATCAGTAATTTTAAAAGGCAAAAAGTTCATACCAGCAATGTTTTCAGTTGCGGTAAGATGTTCTTTGTTTTTCTATGGACGTCCAGTACACAAAATATAGTGTTTGTTTCATATGTACAGCATTTGCAGAATTCCTTTTCTGGATTTTGCACTCGCTTATCCATTGTTTAAATTTTGACTTACTAGTCCATTTTTTGCGAAATTTCTTTTATTATTTATTTATATATAGAGTTTGGTAAAATAGCTTATAGATCTTATTCGATCACAAACTTCTACTAAGAAATTTTTTTATGTTTTTTTCCAATAAGCAAATTTTTTTTCTCACGACTTCTATTTTATGTGACTTTGAAACCAAAATCCGGTAAATTCAAATAATAGATATACGATTAACACAAACATCATAATAAACAGTATCGGACCCATACGCATAATTTTGCGGTGACTACTTTGAAACTTTTATATTAATGTTTCTCCGTCTAAATGCAATTGAAAAAGGCTACATCTATTAGCCTATTAGTTATGAATAGCATTAGTTATAAATGTTATCAACGAAGTTCTTTTATAACATTTATAATAAAATTTTTCCATTTTAATGACAAAATTGAGTTAGGATATGCAGGAAAGTTTAAGTATTATTTATTTTTATATTTTTCTTCTTAAATATAAAAAAATGGGATTTCTTTAATTCAAATCGTATTTAGAGATTTGTAGCGTTATTTTCCAAAACGAAGGCGTATGAGCATTATTAATATATTTTATGCATAAATATGTACATAAAAATGTTTAAAAGCGGGACCATTCTTAAACATAAAATATACAGATAAGTATTAGGAATATTTTTCTAACATAAATTATCGGAAAAAAATGATTGGTTTGTCCTTTTAAAACAAACCAAACATTTAGAAATCAAATATTTAACTTCAAAAGACATAAATTATTTTCGACACGAAAATAGTCCACATTTCAAAAATAATCAGATTATTATCTAAATGGTCCTTAAAGTAACATTTCATGTTTTATAAGTTCATTAATGCTGTTATAATATTTATTTATGGATTCAGTCATAAAAAAATTTTATTGTCAATGCTATTGGACAATGCTTTGTTTTATCGACGAAAATGGGCTGGTTAATAAATAAAAAATAAAAACAATACGTTATTTGTAAATGTACATATGTGTTATAAAATAAATAAGAAATATAAACAACTGTTTTATTTTCTACCAAACAAATAAATAAAAGCATTTCCAATAAGTGTGTGACGATGGTGATACTAATCTGTGTAGGCCACAATGTTTATGCAACGTAAATTAAATCCATTTTCTATAATTAAGACACTGATATCAAATCACTATGGAAAGTAATATGATTGAACAGTACGTCTTAATGATAAAACTTTATTATTTTAAATCTTACTGTCCTTTTAATATATACTTTTAATACAACGAAATAGAAAATTATGTAGCGCTCCCACAGTGTTGCGTTTTATGGGCAAAAATATAAAAGTTTAAAGGCTTTAAAATTAAATTATTTTAAAGAATATCATACAGTTAAATAAATTTAGCTAAAACAATTTTAAAAAGTGTTGAAGGTGTTTTCCGTTATTTATTAAACTTCTTAAAAAAACACCCGCGTTTACCTTGTACAATTTTTTATAAAGAAGATAGTGAATAACGTACTTGTTAATAGTAACACCAAAAATAAATAAAAACCTTGAAGTACTGGACGTTAAAGTTGATGGTATAAAAGATGTACCACCGCGCATTATATCCATGGCTTAAAACAATGAACTAAAGGACAGTGATAATTTCTTTATATTGGATCACCACCGATTGAATTTTATTTGGAAGGGATTCAATTAGAAGCTGATTTTATTTATTTTTATTGAGGACCTCGATGATCAGGAGCAAATAAAAAAACTTATTGATCACATCCTTGCTGTCGACAACGAAGATAAACAATTTGATAAAGGTGAAAACCATAATTCGTGTGAACAATTTGATAGCAACGACGATATTTCTATACCAAACTGAAGTAAGCAAAATTCAATAGAGAGACTAATTGCATTAACTGGCATGAAACAGGGACTTACAAAAGCTCTGAAAACATGGCATACCATGATAATTTTAAAGTAGGTAGGTAGGAAAGGGGGATGCAGGAAGCAGGAGTCGCCTCCAACGCCCACACTCGAAGAACCGTATGGTGTTTCCTTTTCTATATTAAAGATAGAGGATTGATTAGAAAGAATAGAGAGAGATGGTTGCCAAAGATATAATAAATGAAAATAAGAGAGAGTTAGTAGGAAATAGACTAGCAGAAAGAAACACAGATTCCCTATAAGACCCACTGCATATTCACCAGCCACCCGACTCCCAATATTCCCCAGTTTGCACACCGAAACACCACCCAACTCATCGTGAAGTCGTCTACCTAACCACTTTAGCCTGTGATTCTGTAGCCTCTTTAGTCTTTAGCTCCTCCTCATCTTCACACATCCTACAGTAATCTCGAGTGCAACGATCCTATCTACTAATCTTAGTTCTAACAAGACAGTGCCCAGTTAAAACCCCAATAGTGGCCCCTAGACACAACCTATTCAGGCGCAGAAGTAATGTAGAGTCTGCTGAGTTCAACTTGGACCATAAAGCCCTTGCCACTCTGCAGACTCTTCTGTTCCTCCACGCCATATTAGTTCTGTCGGATATCCACGCCCTACTACGCCCAAAATACTTACCTTTCGGAGGCCTCACCATGTCCTCTTCGCTCTTCAAAACCAGTGCCGATCGACCAAGCGCAAATTCATCAGCAATATCATTTCCGACGATTCCATTGTACCCTGATACGTAACACAATCTGACATTGAAGAGGTTTGATAATTTTAATATTTTTAATAAGATTTCAACAAAATAAATTATTGAACATATTGTATTTTAAACAAACTTGTATGCTCAATAATCTGACAACACATCACTCAAACAAATGTCTCAGAAAAACAAGCTTTTATTGGAGTAAACTGTCTAAGGGAAATAAAGCCCCAGGTGAGTTACAAAGACTTTAGGTCATCCTACTTTATTGAAATCCATAAATAAATCTATCAAATTAACGCGGTAGTATAAAAATCATAGCACATCCTTGCGCGAAATCCTATAAAGAAATTTTTTATTTTTAAATTTTTTTCAATAAACTACTCCTATAAACAAAATCAAATCAAAATCTTTTTTAATTTTTGTCGATTTCATATAGTGCGCCGGAAAGAGTAAATAAAGCAAAATGGTGTATAACATTAGAAAAAACTAGGCCAAGCTACGCTATGGTCACTATACATTTATACAAATGGTGTGGGGAATTATCAATTTCTATTGGTTTTTTAATTGCTTTATAAAAAACAATATATATCTGGAGTTATGTTTAAATTTAGAAAACTTGTTAATGAATTGAAACTTTTTTGTAAAATATTGAAATAGGTAGTAAAATAGCTTGTATAAATATCGAACTAATTTTTAATTTTTCTTTCTTACTCATCAATATGATTTTATTTATTTATCATATAAATTAAAAATAGTAATATCGTATGGTTCACAGAACTATTCGAAATAACTAAAACTATGTACATCATGGCTAGTATTAAACACCTACCCATAGTAAACAGATAATCATATTACGACCGAACTATTCTTTTGTGATTAGTTTTATATAGCTATTCTTAATGAACTGCTGTTAAGCTATTGTCAAAAGCATTATTACCTAAAGTGTGTTTGACGAAATGTAAATAATAGAAAGTTTTCTGAATGGCTTCTAATTAATTTCGAAAAATAAATTGTATAGTGCGTGTATATCAAAGCAAATGTCAAGCCAATAACTGCCGTATTCATAAAAAAATTTAGGTTTATTAAAGTCAAGCATTTACACATCATAGTGTTAATCAAGTCATTACTAGAATACTTCTCAGTAAGGCAGGCGAGCTGTGGTAGTTATTGATAAATATGCTATTGCAAACATTTTTAAATTCTTTCAAAATTACAACAAAATCATCATTACGAAGTTTCAGAATGCCTTTTTAAAAGCTTAATAATTTTTTTATTTTTAATTTGAAATATACTGGAGGTTTGTGTATCCTTGAATTGAGTTTTTTCAAAACTTGTTTTCCTAATTTTTTTATTATTAGATACTGTGATAAGTTTTGTTACTTGTGAACAAGTCTCTCGTCGGCGTTCTACTCAAGAATTTCGCTACAGTTCTTTCTGAATGTTTATCCAAGAATGTTTCCTTATAAAATTGAATTAACTCGAAAACAATTAAATGCTCCCAAACATTATTGTTAATAGATTAATTCTGCTCGAAAGATTTAAGATTTTATATATAAATGAAATGAATTTTCTTAAAATCTCTTTCTGAATTATGTAATTTTTAAAGTGAATTTTAATTAGGTAATTATTATGTTGTTAATTGCCTTGATGTTCTCTTTTATCTTATATTTTTAAAAAAGAACAATTATTATTGTATAAAACATTTAATTTGTCTTAACAAAAAAACCAAAAATCCTGAAAATCTAGTCAAGATAAGAAATATCCATGTTTATTAGAGCGGCTTACCCAAAAAAGTGCTTGTTGTACCCCCAACAGCTTTTTTTTGAAGTTCGTTCTAGTTCGCATTTTGACAAACATGCAATGGGGTGGTAACCCTTCGTTTTAAATAGGGCAATAATTTTTTATAATTTTTTCACAGCATCTTTGTATGTAAATAATTTAGATTTATGCAAAAATACAAAATCAAAATATGCTGTATGAAAAATTCCATGCATAAAAACAAAATTGTAAATTTAAGTTTATTACTACCCAGTATCGTTGGGTTTAAGCTAAAAATTAATTTAAATAATTGTTCATTGTGTCCAAATCTACAATTTTTACAAAAAAAAAATAATGTACTTGGCAAAAGAAAAAATTAAAAAAAATATTGCCTATTTAAAACGAAGGGTTACCACCCCATTATGATACCTATGTTGTATATGTTGGTGGGCAAAAAGATTCTCAAATTAACAAAACATGCAAAACTAGAGCTTTTTTTAAAATGGTCCAACTCAAGAGAGGTCAAAGCTGGAACCGAAATATTAAAAATGTCATTTTAAAAAATTTCCAAGGTTTATTTTTAGGGGGGTGCACCTTGCACGAATTTTGCTTTCATACAACTTGAGTCGCTCTAATGTTTATGCCATAAAGTAAGAGAACACAGATGTGTACATATGTGTGTGTTTGCATGTATGTAAGTGCAACAATGTTGATAAAAAAGTTGAGTTTTATATAAAAATTCTTGTTTATTTAATACACTATTTGTTTGTCGGAACATATTTACATACTTGCATTTGTGTGTATTAAATAAAATATGGTACCATGCACACAAACGTGTTTTTCTATTCATTTTACACACAGGCACAACTACATATATACGTGTATACGTGCTTACATATTTATGTGCATATATGATATGAGAGAAATGTCAACTTGGTAATTTTTATAAATTTGTGTTGCGTAAAATTATTCATTTAATTTCCTCTTCTTATTTTAAAATCAAATTAAATTGCAATTAGTTTGGCTAACACGCCAAATATCTACACGCGAAGACTCAATTTAATTGAATACAAATTACATATGTATGCATGTCTGATATATTTAGCCGATGTTTCTTAAAATGTATACACACAGAGAATAAAACGATCATCATATTATGATTGAATTATATTCTGTAACCAACATTTACTGATTGCAAATTAATATTATCTTGGTTAATTAAATTAAGTACAAGTACCATATAATGAGTAGAAACGAAATGGGCAATCTCTTGTTTCTTAAGCAAGTTATTGTTTTTGCTATCAAAAACCTTTCAAACTATAACTTCGAACACCAAGGAAAATATCAGAATATGCAGTCTGCATAAGGATAAGGCAGCATATCTCCAAAACCGATCCAAAAAAAATCTTCTCTGAATATCCAGCGTGAAATTTAAGATATACAGTCAAATCCCGATAATTCGTAATCGCAAGGAACCGGCCATGTCTTGTTTCATTTTCTGTTGTTTTTATTACGAAATATAAGTGGTGGTTAGCAAACAATTACGATTTATAAGAGGTAAAGAAGATTTTATTTAAAAAACAAATTACGAATAAGCGACGGGACCAAAATGTATGGAAATTTTACGAAATAACGAGAGTTTCTCAAGGAACCGACAGTTTATTACAAATCATCGGGAATTACGATTTATCGGGGTACGAATTATCGGGATTTGACTGTATTTAACATCCCCATATTCAAGAAGACTATTTCACGTCGTTTGGTTGAGTTCAGACTAAATGGCAGAACAGCACGCAAAAGACCACTTCTGAGCTAAACTCATCGAAAAGTTGCGTTGAAATTGCCAAGTCCCATTTGAGTTTGACACCCAATCATCGGAAATATATACTTTGGTGAGACGAAACAAATATTTACCACCTTGCTTTAGATGGTCGAAGTTTCGTTAGAAGGCATATCAACTAGGAATTTAACCCTCGCTATGTTGAACGTTTCGTGCGGCATCGTAAAAGATCAAATATGGTGTGGGAATGCTTTTATGTATTTGTGATAAAGAAAATTGGCAATTTCAACAAACAACGAACCAATTAACACGGCCAAGGTAAATATGAAGTTCTCTGAAGATAATTTCAGAAAAGTTTTAAAGTAGCAATAATCAAGTCCGGACCTAAGCCCCATCGAACATCTGTGACGCGAGCTTGTGCAGTGAGCCTCATAAATTGTTAGAAATATAAAGACTATTTTCGAGAAACAATCAAAGCGCAGGCGATGTAAAGATGTGGTCAATCAAAAGAAGTTTGCAACAAAATTTGAATAATAAGTAAGAATATAGATATAATATGGGCATTTCCTCCGGATGGTCAACCAGGACTAAAAAATAAAATTTTGATTATCGACGTGTTTTACTTTTTATAATTATAAAAAAAGTCTATGTTTTTGTAATAGAAAGGTGTCATAGCTTATCTTAGCAGTTATACTTGAGGAAATTGGGCTGGAAACTGGACAATTTTATATTTTCTTTTTAAGCTACTTCTAAAGACATTTTTATTTTAAAATTATCTTATATGGAAAAAATGTATTATGTTTGCAATCTTTCTTAAAAATTGCTGTATTACAATCAATTAAGAAGAGAAAAGTGTGAGGAGAACAAAAAAAGTTCGATTGACGGGTAATTTTTTACATTATTTCTTATATTAATTTTAATCGTACGTTTGCGACCGAAAACATCATTTTATTGTAATAACTTTGCATTAAGCGTCAACAGGTGCCACAAATTGCAGATTTTAACTTAATTCGGTGTCACTAATTTGTAAATAAAAAAAACTTCTAGTTTACAATTAAATAACGTTTTTTTTTATTTGCAAAATTTCGTACGTTAGCGACCGTAACTAAAATTTTTAATACCCGCCACCAAAAAAATGGTGGTAGTGTCATTCCGTTTGTAACACATCGAAATACCCATTTTAGACCCATAAATTGTATATATTCCGCATCGGGATTTTATTTTATGACGATCTAGCTATGTCCGTCTGTCCGTCTGTTGAAAGCACGACAGAGGTCGGACCGAAGAAGATTTTTTTTAAGCTTTTATCATTTCTATTTAAATGTCGCAGCTAATACTTATATATTTTATGAAATTTTTTTTTAATTGTCAAGAATTGTATATTCTGAATTAATTCTCTATGTGTGTTCGTCTATTCATCCGTCCGCGTGGACTAGTATGAGGTACCACTTTATCAGAAATCTTTCAAGAATTTTGATAACAATTATTAAAGATATGCAAGCCAATAAAAGTAACTTAAAATATGCAATAAAAATCCACATTATTCTTAGTATTTAAGGTACAATAAGCATTGTTAAAAATAATTATAATAATTTATTTTATAATTTTTATATTTTTATACCCGCCACCAAAAAAATGGTGGGGGTATATTCATTTTGTCATTCCGTTTGTAACACATCGAAATATCCATTTTAGACCCCATAAAGTATATATATTCTGAATCGGGATTTGATTTTATGACGATCTAGCTATGTCCGTCCGTCTGTCCGTCTGTTGAAAGCACGATAGAGGTCGCACCGAAAAAGCTAGGGGGCTCAAATTTTGCCAGAATCTTTCTTATAGACAAGGTTTGTTTGGTATTGAAAATGGGCTAAATCAGAATATTAGGAAGAGAGTTATAGCTCGAAAAGCAAGAGTAGGTCGAAAAAACCGTGTCCTTCGAACATCGAATAAAATGGAATTGTGTACAAACGCATTAACGTAGACTCATGAAACTTCGAATGTATATTTCCTGGGTAAAGACAATATATTTCCCCGAAATCTATGCATTAGGAGAGGAGTTATCGATTAAAATGTACGAAAATTTATACCGCACAGTGTATTTTTCGGTATATTTAAAAACAAAAACGTCATAAAAGCAACAAAATTAGATGTACGACTCTGAAATTTTGCACACTTTGCGTTTTGGCGACACGCTTTCTTGTAACGGCAAATCAATGTGCCACGCTCACTTTTACGCCCACCTCCCATATAACGTTTTACCTAAAATTCATATAATTTCTCTATTAATAAAGATTTTGGAATAATAAAGGCCTATATTGAAACACCTCAGTTGTACTCTTTCGCAAAAATAACTTTGACACGCCTACTATAACGCCCACTTTTCACGTTATCTACCGTTAATGAAATTTAAAAGCTCATAAAACCGCTAAAATTAGAGGTATGATGATAAATTTTGCTACGTCTATCCCCCTATGCAATTTCATTACTATGCCAAAAAAACTAAGGTGCCACGCCCACTTTTACGCCCACCTCCCATATAACGTTTTACCTAAAATTCATATAATTTCTCTATTAATAAAGATTTTGGAATAATAAAGGGCTATATTGAAACACCTAAGTTGTACTCATTAGCAAAAACAACTTTGACACGCCTACTATAACGCCCACTTTCACTTTTGAATTGTGTTTAGACGCATAAACGTAGTCATGAAACTTCGAATATATATTTATCGAGTCAAAAGAATATTTTTCCCTGAATATCGCTTAAATCTATGAATTAGGAAAAGAGTTATAGATAAAAATTTACGAAATTTTATACCGCACAGTGTATATTTCAAATTTAAAACGTAATAAAACTGACAAAACTATATGTACGATTCTGAAATTTTCAAACATGGTTTTTTGGTCAAAGTCTTCGCTATAACGGAAAATAGATGTGCCACGCACACTTTTTTCTTTAAATTTTTATAAAAATATATTAGTCATATATATTAGCATTTATTCATCTTACACTGCACCATTTATTGTACTGTAGCTAAATATAAGATAAAGATGATAAGATAGATGACTCTACTAGCAACTACTAGATGGCATGCTAACAACTTATGCTTATGTTCTCCTGAAGTTATGCCCTATTAAAAATGGGAATTTAGGAAAATTTTGACCTAAGTATAAAAAATATATCTCTAAACATTATAAAAAATTTATTTTCATGTACTAATGGCTAACAAATTTTAAAATTATACAAAACTTATTTCGTTTTAAAATCTTTTAAAAGCAAAATGTTATAGAAGTTTAAAAATCAAAATCTAACTAATAAATTTCCCGTTTTAGAAAAATGCAGAGAATGTATATTTTAAATCACCCTGTGGCCCTTAAAATTTAACCTTAAATTCACTTTCTTCCTCTTAAATTCATATAAATTCTCTATGAATAAAGATTTTGGAATACTAAAGGACTATATTGAAATATCTAAGTTATGTTTATTAGCAGAAACTTTATTGACACGCGTATTTTAACGGCCACTTTCATTGAAAGACTAAATTTACGAAAACATTTTACTAGCATACCGAAGTTATAATGGGTGGTTTAATTTTAAGGGACTATGTTGATTTTGAATGAAATTATTATGAAATTATTATTATTTATTTTTATAATGATAATATTTGTATGCTTCAATTATGTATGGAACAAAATATCGGCCAAATGGCCCCCCAACCTAGGCGGCACATCTCGATCCGATAGTCCAAATTTTCAATGACACTGTTGATGCTCGATTGTTGGGCACGATGATGAGTCAAGGTTGCTTGCTCTTTTGCCACGTTATCGTGAAAAACAGCAATGTTTCCCATTCAACGAACTAAGATGGCATTCACAGATGTTTTCACATTTCATACAGACCTGCTTTGCAGACATTTAAATATTTTTTACAATTCTCACGATTGTGGACGAATTCGAACGATTATGTTGACCAAAAGAATTACGAAGTGCACAAAATGCATTTTGATTTGAACGCCCATTTTTATAAAAATCTTTAATATTTAAAAGCGTTGCTCGATTGCGTATCTTTCCACGGTTCAAATTGAGTTAGTCTGAGATTGAGAAATGTCAAATGAAATACAAGAAAAAAAATGAAGTTTAGATGTGGTTCACCTTAAACATGGGCCCTTAAAATTTAACCACCCACCCTCTACAAAGAAAGTGATACATATTTTATTATAAAGAGATTATTCTATAGCGATTAACAAAATAGTAAATATTGTGCTTTAAATTTACACAAAATTGGTGGTGGGTATAAAAGATTCGGCACAGCCGAATATAGTGCTCTTACTTGTTTCTAGTTAACTACAAATAAATTCAACACCAACTTCGGCCTACAACTTTAAGAATTTTTAAATTTTAAAAAAGTATAAAAAAATAAAAAAAAATTAAATTAAAGAAATAAAATTTTAAATTTGAATAATCGTGAGTGCTCATACTCATAAGATAATAATAAACAAAACATTTTTGCACGAAAGATTTTGACCCGAACTGTATAAATTTAAAAAAAAAATTAATAAAAAAACAGATTAAACTAAAAACATAATTTAAAACGAAATTCTTTTCTATCGAAATTTTTTTAATAATAAGCAAATTTAACCAAATTTTCTTAAAATGTGTGATTGTGTAAAAAAAAATTAAATATAAAAATTAAATATTTTCCATGAGTAGAACAATTTGCAAAGATTAAGAAAATTTCATAGAATTTAGGAAAAACACTTCATTATCTCAACAATTTCTAGTTCATATGGAAACTCGTCGACTTTATTCAATAAAATAATACCAAATGGAACAAATTTTAAAAATTTATTAGGAAAATCATGAACCCGCTCGCTAATTAAAAGAGTTATTTTATAGAGAAAAAATCTATTATCCCAAGAAACCGTCTTATTGTGTAATTTCTGGGCGTGTCCTAAAAAAACTTTAACATCTATGAATACTTTTTTTTGGAGTTTTTCTTGACTACGGTGCTTTTTTAAATCTGAAAGTTAACAACACTACGTGCAATTATTTATTTTAATAAAGAACAATATTTTATGGAAATCTCTTGCCTGCAACAAGCACTGGTGCCATGTATGGGTGTCATGATGCACATAAACGTACATACATACATATTTGCATTGTTATCTTTAAAAAAAAACACACAATCTCGCAAACATTCTCCTGTATGCATTTAATAACAATAATAATAACGAGATGTTAACAACAACAAAAAATATAAATTAAAAAAAAACAAAAATAGAGAAGAATAAAATTTTTAACAAAAAAGTTTTTATGAATAAATAATGTGTGATGATGAGTACAATTGTATATGCATGTGTATGTGAAAGCATTTGCATAATTAATAATTGTTTAAAGCACTTAAACAAAAAACAAGTTGCTGTTTTGAGAAAGTGTACTTATAAATAAAGAAAAAGTATATGTTCTGCATTAGGGCGCTGCTACACAGAAAAAATAAAAATGAGTTTTAATTACGAAACTAGTATTATCAATTAAAATTTTATTTGATTTTGCTCCAATCATCAAAATGATACTTTATTAAATAAAAGTTAAAAGTTCTAAGTGAAAAAATATGCCGACTAATATCTGAAGTCGTGTTTTCATGTCCTTCCATAAAATAATAAATTCTCAAACTCCCAAATATTAATTTGGCGAAATATGCTTCCTCCGATTATCAGTAAACCAAAATATTGTATTACCCCAATAGCAATCTGACCGTTTTAGGAACAATTTTCTTTGTAACAATATTCCACTAAGTCAACAACTAAACGGCAATGCCTATAATTTAAAAAATTCTTATAAAGCTTTTTCACATAACTTTAATTTTTTTTTTTAAGATATATTTTTTTATATCAAATTTGTTACTATTTCTCAATTCACAACGTATCGTAGAAGTCGTAGGTTGCACGAAAACTTACTTTTCCATTTTGAAGAAAGGCGGCGATAGTACTTAATTTTCCAGCTGTGATGAAATTATATGACATTCTATAAACATAGGAAAAATTTTTTGTTAGTGTTGTGTACAAAATTCAAATTAATGTAGAAATTATCCACAAAATGTGTGTAACTACTAGGACGTACAACACCTACGACAGCTCGTGAATTAAGCAAATATGTTTTGTTAAATGTGTTAATAAATGATAAATGAATAAATTTCATGTTACGCAATAAGTTCCCGTACTATAAATAATAGACTCAGTCTTGTTGGCTAGGAAATAAAAAAAAAATAAGTACATAACTATCAAAAAAATATTGCACTAGTTCAATGTAAATGACTTTTCATGACTTCTAATTCATAAGTGCAAATGGAGGCGTGAATAATGCCTTCTCCAAATACAAAATAGTTGGGCTTTAGTGATGAGCTTCAAAATACATCCAAATGCATGCAAAAAATTTTGAATAGTTTATGCAAACAAACATAATAAACTCATGAAACATGGGTTTCTCTTCATCTACTGTGCATGCGTTCCATGCACTTATTGGAATTGAGTAAAATATTTTACTATATTCATATAAACACGTGCTCTCCAATGACACATCAATGTAAAAATCATGCATGTTTTACCTCATTGAACCACTTGAACTTATGCATTCAATATTTTGTTTGCATGTCTGTTTTGCCGGGTAAATAAATACGAGTTTCTAAAATTGACTTTCATTAAAAATGTGAACGAAAAAAAAATTAAATAAAAATTAATTAAAACATTTAAAAACAAGTAAGAGCACCATATTCGGCTGTGCCGAATCTTTTATACCCATCACCAATTTTGTGTACATTTAAAGCACAATATTTATTATTTTGTTAATCGCTATAAAATAATCTCTTTATAATAAAATATGTATCACTTTCTTTGTAGAGGGTGGGTGGTTAAATTTTAAGGGCCCATGTTGAAGGTGAACTACACCTAGTCTTTAAATTTGTTTTCTGCATTTCACTTGACATTTCTCAATCTCAAACTTACTCAATTTGATCCGTGGAAAGATACGCAAATGAGCAACGCTTTAAAGTTATTCAGGTTTTTTATAAAAATGGGCGTTCAAATCGAAATGCATTTTGTGCACTTCGTAATTCTTTTGATCAACGTAATCGTTCAAATTCGTCCACAATCGGGAGAATTGTAAAAAATATTTAAATTTCTGCAAAACAGGTCTGTATAAAATGTTAGAAAATCTGTGAATGCCTTCTTAGTTCGTTGAATGGGAACCACTGGTGGTTTTTGCGATAGTGTGGCAAAAGAGCAGTCAACCTCGACTAATCATGCCCAACAATTGAGCATCAACATTGTCATTGAAAATATAGACCATCAGATAGAGCAGTGGCGCCAAGGATGGGGGGCTATTTAGCCGATATTTTCTTAAATACATAATTGAACCATACAAATATTATCATTACAAAAGAAATGATAATAATTTCTTAAATAATTTGTGTTTTATTTTAATTCAACATCGGTCCTTAAAATTTAACCACCCTTTATAACTTCGATATGCTACTAAAATGCTTTTGTAAATGTAGTCTTTCAATGAAAGTGGGCGTTAAAGTAGGCGTGTCAATAAAGTTTCTGCTAATAAATACTACTTAGATATTTCAATATAGTCCTTTATTTTCCCAAAAACTTTGTCAATAGAGAAATTACATGAATTTAAGATAAACCGTTGGGAGATAGGCGTTAAAGTGAGCCCGTCACCTTAACTTTTTGGCACAACAATTACATTGATTAGAAGGATATACGTAGCAAATTTTATCATCATACCTATAATTTTGGCGGTTTTATGAGCTTTTAAATTTCATTAACGGTAGATAACGTGAAAAGTGGGCGTTATAGTAGGCGTGTTTATGTGCTTTTAAATTTCATTAACGGTATATAACGTGAAAAGTGGGCGTTAAAGTAGGCGTATCAAAGTTGTTCTTGCGAATGAGTACAACTTAGGTGTTTCAATATAGCCCTTTTTTTTCCAAAATCTTTATTAGTAGAGAAATTATATGAATTTTAGATTAAACGTTATATGGGAGGTGGGCGTAAAAGTGGGCGTGGCACATTGATTTTCCGTTGCAAAACAGCGTCTTACCAAAAAGCAAAGTGTGCGAAATTTCAGAGTCATACATACAATTTTGTTTCTTTTATGACGTTTTTGTTTTTAAATATACCGAAAAATACACTGTGCGGTATAAATTTTCGTACATTTTGATCGATAACTCCTCTCCTAATGTATAGATTAAGATAATTTTCGGGGAAAAATATTTCTTTTACTCAGGAAATATATATATATAACACAATTCCATTTTATTCGATGTTCGAAGGATACGGTTTTTTCGACCTACTCTTGCTTTTCGAGCTATAACTCTCTTCCTAATATTCTGATTTAGCCCATTTTCAATACCAAACAAATTTTGTCTATAGGAAAGATTCTAGCAAAATTTGAGCCCCCTAGCTTTTTCGGTGCGACCTCTATCGTGCTTTCAACAGACGGAAAGACGGACGGACATAGCTAGATCGTCATTAAATCACACCCTGATTCAGAATATATATACTTTATGGGGTCTAAAATGGATATTTCGATGTGTTTCAAACGGAATGACAAAATGAATATACCCCCAATATTCTTTTGGTGGCGGGTATAAAAAAGAAATGTTGGCAATCAAGAAATCAGAGCATACATTTCCTTTCATTAAATTGAGAATAAACGTGATATCGTTGTTCGACTTTTTAGCGTTGGCAGCTATATAAGAGAAAGTCTATTAGTATAGGTTAGGTTGAAAAGGAGGGGTATAAAAGCCCAAACTCATGACAGGTATGCACTTATGCCCAGTTGGCATGCTGTGCGCTCCATATGGAAAACGGAATTTCCAAACAAAAACCATAAACATAATTTCCCATAAATAACGGACTAGTCCAAGAACCCAGTCCCCTCAATGTAACGCCTTATGGATCTCCAGTTCGAGTTCCCCAGGTATTCCAAGTTCGGCATAGTATCCACTGTAAAATTTTCGCGCCTAATATGCCCAAACGCAGGACAATGACAGAGGTAGTGTACCAAAGTCTCATCCTCTTCCTCGCATGCTCTACATGTTGTCGCCGCAGATAATCTCATGCGAGCTAAATGAGTTCTCAACTCCGTACGGCCTGTAATTACACTGGTTAGTTTCCTAAGTGTAGGTCTACTTAGTCTCAAATCTCCTTTGATTTCCCAAGATTTGGGTCACCCCAGAGTGTTCTTGTCACCTTACCGACATCAGTGCTTTGCCATTTTCTGACATGTAAGTCTATTAGACGGTAGGTTGAACGGATTCCCCTGTAGGCCTTGAAGACAGAATAACAGGAATTGTTTTTGCACATATTCAATGTCATACTCTAGAATAATCCTGACCTTAGCAGGAAGGTAGTCAAAGTACTCAGATATAATAGGAAGGACCTGAGCTGGATAACTGCTTTGATCAGAGGGCATGGTAACTTCAAATATCATCTATACAGGATTAAGGTTGTGGAGGATGATTTTAGCAGAATGTGCATTGAGACTGCTGAGACAGCAGCGCATGTAGTATGCGAATGTCCGGCATTAGCTTGGCAATAGACTTAGTACCACCGGCAGGCATACGTTAGATGTGTTTGCTATTGGGGAAAATTAGTCTAGGGCAGATGCTGGCGATTACAAAGGACTCTGAGATGAGGATTGTAGATAATCATCAGTCTAAGATGTAAAGTCTCAGAAGCCTAGAGAAAACTCCTGGGATGGCACGGGACTCTGTTAGTTCGGGGATCTCCTTTTTTTGGTAGCCTCGTAATCTCTGGGAAACTAAAGTGGTCAGAAATTGTTTTCAGTCTGCCTAAGGTATGACCATTTAAGACATAATTGACGCTTATGTTACATCTACGAAAGAAACTCATGTATTTGCACTTTTCTGGGTACCGCTCCATTGGGTTAAGATTACACCAAAAACTAAAAGCATATACATTTTTAAACTATTATTTAAAATTTTTAATCAGGCTTGAGTTCATATTAATATTCTTTATTTTTACAAAGAATTTGTTTTAATTGTGATAAATGAAAGAATAAATCTTGAAAAATTATATTTTTACCGACACTAGCCGAGTGGAATGCATTTTCGAAACCAGCTACGATTTCATCATCAGCACTCTCTGATCGGTGGTTACATGTTGGTTGTAAATATCATCTATTTAACTCACGGGACTTATGTTAATTGAATTCGGTAACTAATTTTTAGTTTTTCCTATTTCATATATTTTTTACCACAATGAGTTAGATTGAAATTTTAACCAAACAGCAACCCTTTTTACTTTTTGTTTGTTATTATCTTTCATTTATCACTATTTTTGTCCTGCTCTAGCCACACAGGGCACGGTGCAAAAAAATCATTCATCCACTGTTAGTCAGTCAACATTTCGTTGTATACTGACCTCACAGAAAATAGAACAAATGATTATAAACATTGATTGTTAAAAACAATTATCTGTTCTTATCGCTACCTAACTGGTGGCTAGAGCAGGACAAAAATAGTGATAAATGAAAGATAATAACAAACAAAAAGTAAAAAGGGTTGCTGTTTGGTTAAAATTTCAATCTAACTCATTGTGGTAAAAAATATATGAAATAGGAAAAACTAAAAATTAGTTACCGAATTCAATTAACATAAGTCCCGTGAGTTAAATAGATGATATTTACAACCAACATGTAACCACCGATCAGAGAGTGCTGATGATGAAATCGTAGCTGTTTTCGAAAATGCATTCCACTCGGCTAGTGTCGGTGAAAATATAATTTTTCAAGATTTATTCTTTCATTTATCACAATTAAAACAAATTCTTTGTAAAAATAAAGAATATTAATATGAACTCAAGCCTGATTAAAAATTTTAAATAATAGTTTAAGAGAAAAAGTTCGACAAAATAAAAATTCAATTCATATACATTTTTTGTAAGAGGATATGCCAGCGTGATTATTATAACTATAGAATAAGTTTACGTCATCAGCATACATTAGGACATTAGAGAAATAAATCATATTTGGCAGAACATTAATAAATAGATAAAACAGCAAAGTACCAAAATGACTTCCTTATGGAAAACCAGAAACAATAGCAATGGAATCAGAAATAACATTTTTAAAACGAACGTTTTGCCATCTGTTAGTCTAGTATGAATAAATCCACTTATGACATTTTTTTGTAAGTCTCTTTGTGATTGACTTAATCAAAATCCTTACTAAAGTCAGTGAAAATTACATTTGTTTGCTTTTATGATTTATTATTAAACTATGTTAGCCAGGCCATCGTTACAGACCGCAAGTAAATTAAAGAAAATACATTTTAACACTAATGATAATTTAAAAAATTTAGAATATTTATTTTAAACATAAAAATGAAAAGCTTTTATCCTAAGGCTTTCGTTTAGATTTTTTGTATTCAAAGAGATAGATAAATATTTAGTAATTTTAATTGATGTTTTACATCCTAATTACACATTGACCATATTTACCATAAGCAAAATTTTCAAAGGACATGTCATGAACAGGTATGTCTTTCTTACAATTCTAGTATATAGTTATTTGTACATTACAGTATAGTATAGGGTATTATGTGACAGCCTTGACCGACTTTAACAATTTTACTTTTTTATTTTACCATTATTTTCCACTACATTACGTTCAGTCAAAAGAATTGGTATCACTGAATTAAAAAAATCCATTTTGTGGCGTTTCTTTACTAGTTTCTGAATAAAATGCCAGTAAACAAGTAAATAAATTTTAAGAAAGACAGCAGCTTCTATTTATTTATTATTCAGTTTTTTGTTTTTGCTGATTCTTTGCAGATGGCTATTGTTAACGAAAAGGAAACACTTAAGAATAAAATTGAAGAAACCAAATTGGATGACAGAGAAATCAATGAAGCTGCTGTTTAAATAATGATGTTATAACTGTAAGTAAGGAGAGCTAGTGAAAAGATTTTTCCACTTCACGTCGAAATAAATTCTTTTATATAATGACTAAGTCATTTGCCAATATCAAAAATGCTACACCAACCCATAAATAAGGAAGAAAGAAATTAGCTACGTAACCAAACAACAAAAATTTAAGATATTAAAATCAGTTTTCTTGAAAAACCGCGTATGTCTAAAAAAACTGAGCAAATATTTGCTGATTACTATTTGCAGATTTACACTTTTCCAAAAATTGTCAGATTTAAGCAGATTTTTACATCTTTAAATTCCAGCAATTTGTATTTGATAATTTAAAAGTGGCAAAAATAGACTTACGCAGTTATTCAGTAAAATCACAAAAATATAAAAATAATAAAAAATATGCGGAATTGTAAATATCTATTGCCAATTACTGAAATAAAGGAAGAATAAAAAATGTTTCATTATAGAATGTATTAAAATTTGTAGAGTCAATAGAAGAAGAAAACTTTAAGCAAAATTAAAAACAAAAATTATGTTACAAAATTGAAAACTTTAAAAAAAAATTTCAATATATGTCAATTATTAAAAATATTCTAAAACAAAAGCTTTTACCATTCCTACCACTGAAAAGGATTAATGGCATTGTTATCGTACACTGGAGTACAGTGGTGTGTTTTTAATGAATCATAATTTTTTTGTTATAAAAAAAAAGTTGGCGTAGGAAAGAAAATGGCGTTTAACGTGAAATCTGAAATCCAGGCTACTAGTTTTGATTTTAAATATTTTATGAAATATTTTTTTTAGTAAATCATTTCAATATATTTCTTTGATTGTTGGGTTTAAGCTGGTCTATATGCAATTCACTGGTGCTTAAACCAGATCGTCAGTAGACCTTTTTATCCAAATTCTTGAATTAGTTTAAAATGTTATAAGTTTTATTTTCAAATTCTCATTAACAAAATGAGATTTTAAAAATAAAACAAATAACTTTAGAAAACTTCTTTAAAAGCCCAACCAACAGTTTTCTTTGTTCTTTCATTTTTTTGAATTTCTAATCCCAGAAACCAAATAAATATTGAAAGATTAATTGGGATCATATCCTGAATAATTCAGTAAATTATTGGTAAATAATTTCTTTTAAAAACAAATTAAATTTTAAATCTTAACTTTTAAAACACTACCATTATCACAGTGTTTCAATGGTGATGTAAATAATACAGAAACAAATGTGAGTATTCAGTTAAAAATTTAACTCGGCATATGAGGCGGGATTATGACGGCTAAGCTGTCATGTAAGTTACACACACTTTTATTATCGTTTTCATATATCAGCTTTAAATTTAATTAATAAGTCAAAAAAACATACTTTTTTATAAATAGTCAGAAGCAACGGTATATTTAGCCCAACTAAAAAAGAAATTAAAAATAAAAATTGATGTTTTAGTTTTTTTTTTTAATTTTACAATTTGAAATAGTTTTGCGAGTATTTAATGTTAGTTTTTACATAAAACTTTGAGATAAGGAAGTTTGTTAATTTAAAATAACAATCTGTTTTAGTTTGCCAAACCACAAAAAAATTTCATAAAAGAACTTTAACTCAGTATAGTGATAAAAACTTTTTGCTATACTTGCTAGCTCCCTAAAATACTCTATTCGCTAATAGCTTTAAAGCTAAATCTTTTAACTAATAAATAAATTTCTTTCATAAATAAAAATGAAAAATTTTATCAATTTCTTTTGAAAAATCGGTATAAATAAACATAAATCGGTTAAAACAGTAAAATAAAAAATTTTAGATTTATTATTACGCAAACCATATTGGTGAAAAATTATAAGTGATTTTGTATGAAAATATAAAATATAAGTCGTTTGCACATGGTTTCTATTGGCACAGCATTTGATCTGATCCAGACGCTTCATATGGTTTACACAATTTATTTTTTATTATTTTTAAGGGTGGCTAGGCAAGATACTAATTTTATAAGAAATATTTTGATTAAAAATATTCAGAAATATACCTTAAAATATCATAAATTCTTGTTATAAATTAATCATGAAACTTGCCTTTGTATAAAGCTAACTTAAGTCAGTGCTAAGTTTCTATAATTGTATTCTATATTATCTAAAGAAATTGAGCATTTAAGAAATATTAGAATCTTCATAAATTTTGAGTTTAAATTAGGATTTGACATATATAAAAATATATTAATGACCAGAACAAGATCCGTATCAAAAACTGAATCTATTGAATAAGTTTAAAATCTTTGCTTACAATAAATATATTGGGTGATTTTTTAAGAGCTATAGGAAAATTAAAAAAAAAAACAGATAAAATTCAGAAAAATGCTAGAAATCCTTTTTTTGAATCGATAATACGGTCCATATAATTTAATATTTGAAGATTATATCATGCAAATGTTGACCGTGACTGCGCCTCAAATGGTCCATCCGCTTAGTCCAATTTTGGCATACTCTTTCCAACATTTCGGCCGGTATCTCATGAATAAATGCTTCAATGTTGTCTTCCAATGCGTCAATTGAAGCGGGCATGTGTGTATAGACATGAGCTTTCACATAGCCCCACAAAAAATAGTCTAAAGGCGTTAAATCGCATGATCTAGGCGGACAATTTACCGGTCCCGAACATGAAATAAAATGTTCACCGAACTCGCCTCTCAATAAGTCCATTGTTAAGCGTGCTGTGTGGCGTGTGGCACCGTCTTGTTGAAATCACATGTCATGCAAGTCAAGCTCTTGCATTTTGGGCAAAAAAAAAAGTTAGATATCATCTCACGTTAGCGCTCACCATTCACAGTTACGTTACAATTCACATCATCTTTGAAAAATCCCATCAACCGCACACGCAGAAAAACACCATGGTTACGACATGATCACGACGGTCATATTATTTTTTCTAAAACAATATTTGGTTGTTGAAAACAAGTAATAGTTATTTTTGTTTCATTTCATCATATATTTTGTCACGATAATCAAGCATTTGTTTGAATTGTATCATTTAATGATAACTTTTCGTAAAAATTTCAAAATGGTTATCATTTAAAAATAGTATGATTTAAAAAAATTATGACGACAAAAAAAACATTATATTCAAAATCATTAAAAATTAAAAATAATCATTAAATAATAAGTGAGACAACAGTATGATTACAAAATAATCAAGCTATGATTTTTTTAATAATAATTTGATTTCAATTTTTGTTCTTCTTGCTGAATAAATTTTTATTATTTTAAAAGTATGAGATGTCAAAAGAAGGAACAAAAATTTTGAAAAATTAAAGAAAATTTAAAAATAAACGAGAAAATGTAAAAAAATATTGGTATACAAATTGCAATTAAATTGGTGAGTACAAGCAATATGTGTATGTTACAGCAAAAGACAATTATTTGCTTTAAAAAAGCAAAGATTGTCGATTTCAATTGTAGTCATATATATGATTATTGAATGATGCTTAAATTAAACATAATAATGATAACTGGTAACCATTATTATTTTAAACATAATCGTACAGTTCAATCATAGTATGTTGCTCTTCGATTATGGTTACCACAACCATATTTTTTCTTTGCGTGGACTAAACTGTGACTTTTTCTGGATGCATTGGCAGCTTCTGCAATGCTTCTGGCTGATCTTCACTACGAAATCGACAATTCTGCTTATTAACGCAGCAATTGGACCTCTGTTACTCAACAACGTGGAAAATTTTGCGGAAGGATTTAGTTGTGATGAACTTTCTTAACAGAGCACACATTTTGATAATAAAATTCAATAATTTGCAAGCGTTGTTCATTTTTTGAACGATTCATGGTTAAATTGTAGACCAAACTGAAGATGTTTGACAGTGAAACAAAACACGAAACGTGCGTCGGCTGTTTAAACCAGTGTTGCCAAAAAGATAATAGCTAAAAAATCACCCTTTAGTTAGTATATTATCTTAATGAATTCATACGAAACAATTTCAATTAAAATCATCCAAAATAAACAATTTATTTACGTAATATTATTGCTGTTATTAAATTTTTTTTTGTAGCTATTCGCAAATATTAAAAATTTACCGAATACGAATATAAAAAAACATGAGAATATTCATTGCATCACTAGTACAGACATAATAAAAGGCTTGCGGTTTTTATTTAACTTTCTCCTCAGACATTAAATAAATTCCAAACAAATTACCACAACTTTTGGTCAAACATGTTAAAGGATAATGAACAGATTATTTCAAACATATAAATTTATGTTTAAATAATAAAAATAAACTTATAATTTGTAAGAAATACATTTTTATATTAAGCTTATAAGTGTGTAGACAGTAGCAAACAAAACTGGACACATTTCTATATAAAGAGAATTTATTGAACATATTCTGTAACAAGATAATTTAAAAAGAACTTCTTAAAAGCTAGTAATTTTTTAAGTGATTTTCTTAATATATGTATAACATGGTTAAAGAATAATTTTCTAGTAATTCTAATTTGTTATTTTAATTTTTGTTATACATACATAAGTATGTATACATCTTTTTTTATACAAATTAAAAAAAATTTAAGACATTTTTCGATATATGTATTTCAAAAGTTTTATTCATTTGTTGACTTTTGTTAGGCCCACTAGAATTGTGAAATCTTACGGGTACGCAATTTTTAAGATAATTTGAACTAACGTATAATCTTTTAACTTAAGTATGTACGAGTATAAATACTCATATGTTTTAGACAAATCCCTTACATAAAAATAAAATCAAAATAGATTTCTTGATTGAATATGATTCACAGTATTAAAATACATGTCCCAGGAGAATTGTATACTCCTACAATTAAAAAAAAAAAAACGTTTTTATTAACAAAATTCTAAAAGCACTTTGCGCAAGCTTAGAATTTCCTTAAGCACAAATGTAACTTGCACCGTTCAATAAAAAATAAATTACAAAAAAAAAATTAAAAAAATTTTTTTTTTAATGATCTCAAGGTATTTGTTTCAAATAATTGTGATGATATTTATACTAACATGAAAATGAATTATATTACTGCATATAATATTGAACTACGTCCAATGCAACTTGAAAATACAACATGGTCCTATGTAATGTAGTAAAGGACCATGTCATTTTCAAACAAGAGTTCGTAGTAGTTAAGTTTTTGTGTTTTAACGATTGTGAGTCGTTTAGATACTTCATCAAGTAGTACTCCAAAGAGTAGTTTTGAAACTACTCCTATGTACTGCAAGGCTGCGTTATATGGTCAACCCCTAGGATAACGTAATGTTGAATCGACCATGCTTTTTTCATACATTCGGATGATATTTAGACTAGTCTTAGTTCATTATGAAGTATACTTTGCATACGTGTTTATAAAAGTATCTTTTAATAATAAAATTTTCCTCTTACTTAATTTTTGTTTGTTAATTACTTTTTATGTTTTTTCAGTAAAGGTACAATAAAAGTAAAAATAAAGTAAAAACTTTACATTTTATTTAGCTAATAAGGAAAGTAAGAAAAATTTTTCTTAGCAGTACCAAAATTATTGTTTTTACTTACACAAATCCTTAAAAGCGTAAGTATCATATCTCTGCAAATAAGAAGAAAAACCGGATATTTTTCTTCAAATATTAATTCTTTAATGAAAATTATGCTTAAACTGGAAAAATGTTAAACAATTTTTGTTAATGTTTTATTATAAGAAGTTTTTTACATCTATAAAATTTGTTCAATATAACTTAGGGCTTTGTTGAAATCATATGACGGTTACTTGTTCGTACAAAGTTGTTTATTTATTATACCCTTCACACAGTGAAAAAGGGTATATATAGGTTTGTCATTCCGTGTGAAATTTTTACAATTTTCATTTCCGACCCCATACAGTATATATTCTCTGAAAGCTTATGAATAGAGGAGTCGATTAAGCTCTGTCAGTCTGTCCGTCTGTTTCTGGGTTGGTTGAAATCAACTTTTAGAAGCGACTATATGTTCCTCGGATCTGAGTATGGTTTTAATCTTTTGGAAATATCCGAAAATAAATCGCTATTGAAATTCAGCACAATCGCCCTATAACTTTCTGAGATATGAGCAAAAAACCACGACCACCTCGTTTTATTTCACAATTACAACAACAATATACATATACTGGTTAGAGTAATCGTGGCATCGAATCCCAGCTGAGCCAAAAAATTTTTTTTTTTATTTTATTACTTATTTTTTAAATATTTTTTTTTTTATTTAAAAAAAAAAATTTTTTTTAATTTTTTTTTTTTATTTGTTATACCCTTCACCTGTGGTGCACAAGGGTATATATAGGTTTGTCATTGCGTTTGTAATTTCTACAATTTTCATTTCCGACCCCATAAAGTATATATTTTCTGAAAGCTTATGAATAGAGGAGTCGATTAAGCCCTGACCGTCTGTCCGTCTGTCCGTCTGTCCGTCTATCCGTCTGCCCGTCTGTCCGTGTGTTTGTTGAAATCAAATTTTAGAAGCAACTATATGTTCCTCAGATCTCTATATGGTATCAATCTCTTTGAAATATTCAGCAATGAATCGCTATTTAAATTAAGCACAATCGCCCAATAACTTTCTGAGATATGAGCAAAAAACCACGACCACCTCGTTTTTTTACACAATTACAACAACAACATACATACATAAATATATGTAAAAACCATACAAAAAAAGAAAAAATTACCAAAAGAAAAAATATTAAAAATAAAAAAAAAATAATAAAAAAAATTACAAAAAGAAATTTTAAAATAATTTAAAAAAAAAATTTAAAAAATTTTTTAAAAATTTTTTCAAAAAAATTTTTTAAAAAAATTAAAAAAAAAATATATAAAAAAAAAATAATAACAAAATATAAATAATATATTATATAAAATAAAATTTTTTTTGGCTCAGCTGGGATTCGATGCCACATTTATTCTAACCAGTATATACACATGTACGTATTTGATATGAGATGAATGGTGATACAAACAATTGTTATTGCATGACTACACGTTGTGAAGGGTATATAAGATTCGGCACGGCCGAATATAGCACTGTTACTTCTTTTAATATATTTTTGTTTAATTTTTTTTTTTTTTTTTTTAAACATACATACGTAAACTCAATTTATAATTTTACAATGGTATGTTTTGTATATGTATGTTTTTTACATGTATGTACGTATTTTATATGAGATGAAAATGGAGGTGATGCAAACAATTGTTATTGCATGACTACACGTTGTGCAGGGTATATAAGATACGGCACAGCCAAATATAGCACTGTTACTTCCTTTTCTTTGTTTTCTGTTGTAATAAAAAATGAAAACAAAATCATGCATATTCTTAGGCGCTTGCCGTATGTATCTGTAGATTTGTTATAATCATGGAAACCGTAAATGTTAATTTCTTGGTGATGTATTGAGACGGTTTATCCGTTTCAGAGTCAAAAAGGAACACGTTAATGGAAGTGGTCTGCTTTGGAATTCCCCGTAAAGAACTTTTTATGAATTTTGACTTTGTTTTGTTAGTGCAGATTTGACACTTAATTTTTCTCGAACATTTTAGATGGCTGTAAAGATTCGAACGAAATTTCCGATCATACACAAAGAAAACAGTAACGGTTATAAGTACCACAATTATTACCAATCGCATAGTTCAGTTGTTATAGTAGAATTTTACAGTTGTATCTACAGAATTTCGTTTCGGAATATAATTATGTAGCCAGCACTAAGAAATTATTATTCTTGCAATAGAATTTGATAACCACAAAAGAAAAGTTCGATTGCAATTACTGAACCCATCGATTGACAATGAATTTAATTATTTGTTGTCGTTTTTTACTTACGAGCTAACATATTTTAATCTCTTAGAACATATTTTTAAAGCTTTCCAAATATTTAGAAAAATGTTTCTGAGATTTATCAACTCTTTTGTTTAAATCAAATTAATACTTCTTCTAAACAGAGGTCCTTAACTACAAACCTAACATTGCAGAATTACAGGTATAGCATAAAAGTTTTCAATAAATTGCTGGAGTAACAAAAAAAAAACTTTTACTGCCCTCTTCACAGAAAAAAAAGTAAAATTTTATAAAGGGTTTACAAAACTTGATTTTTTAAGGGAATTTGATTTATTAACGTCTAATAAACTTTTTATAGTTTTTATGAATAAAGCAGTAGTAAGGACGTATATTTACTTTATTTTATTTAAGGCAGTGAGCAGTATATTTATTTAATATGCTATAAAAAAAAACAAACGATAAATAAAAAATCGTTTTGAACCGTCAAAAGAATAACATTTCATCTGCCGGATATTGTCGACAGCTGAATTGTCTGACACTGCATTTATCTTTTATGTTTGTAACTAATCCTTTCCCATAAACCTTTTAACAAATTTTTAAAATATTTGTATTCCAGAAAAGCCAAAACACAAAAACCACTTAAATTTTATGTTCAAAAATAAATCAAAATTTGTTTATCCATTCGTACACACCTAGAACTATTCAGCAAAATATTTACACATTTTATACACACTAACAAAAAAAACAAGAAAAATAAATCACATTTTGAGCTGCTTTATTTACAAGAAAATTTCCTGTACATATCAAATATAATAAAAATAAAATCCTTTTTTATTAAAGCAAAAAAAAACTTTAACTTTTTTTTATGTAGGTTTACATCAATTTCCAAATTATGAACAATAATAAAATATACATACATTTCACTTAGATAGACTGGCAAACATACAGTACCGTGCAAGTCAATACTATCGGTTTGAAACTTAATATTGACCGTATGTGTTGCTTAGTAAAACTATTTCTTAATAAAATTTCATATATATTTACAATTTACAAAATCGTGGCATTGCAGAAAAAATACTAGCAAATTTCTTGGTAAATTTTGGCCAGTACAAACAATTGCCATGTATTATATCTTTATTTTTTTATTGAATTTTTCACATTTATGGTACAAAAAATTTTATAAATTTTTTTTATTCCATTTGCAACACATCAAAACATTTGTTTAAACTCCTTAACATACACACAAAATGTATAACTTCAAACTCCTTTGTCACTCTAAGATTATTTAGTAATACCCATCCATCAGTTTGTCAGTTTAACACACGATTGAGCTCAAAAAAATAACGACTAAGGGAAACAGATAATTTGGTAGATAATTTAAGTGCAGTGCATGCCAGAATATAAATTAAATAAATATAACCGCCGACCACACGAGCAATATGTTTTGCAATTATTGCCACAGCAATTATCAAATTATCTTTTTAATGCAAGTTTTAACATGAGGACCGCATGAATATGTATTAGAACACGTATTTAGCATTAAATATTATAAAGCAGTGCAGAGCAATAATCTTTTTCAACAGGATTGAAACAAATTCAACAGGATTTCGGGTAACATTTTTAGTTTTAAATAAAAAATAATGAAAAGCTAGATGAACGTATGAATAAATAAATGTCCATTATTTGCTTTAAAGCATGCAACATTTTAAAATTTTTATTTAAGTTTCAAGTTTTTATTTTTAGCACTCATATTGTAATATATTTTGTTCACAATTAATAAAAATGGCACACAGTAAAATTTTTAATTTAATATTTTAAGATTTTTGTTACGTGTTCACGACCTAGAGATGTAAGCTTAAACATTGGAAGTTTGATGCCGTTATCATATAAACGCTGTTGCTTACATTAAGACATAAGCAATTCCTCGTGTGGCTGGGGGGTTACAGGCTACTACTTCGGTGTTTTTCCTAAAATTTCATTAAAAAAAAAATTGATTTCCTTTAGCTGATGGATAGCAGCGATATGAATATGAAAAGAAAGAGCTTGAAGAGCAAAATATAATAAACTAAAAAAACAATTTCATATCCTTGGTAGCCGCCACTATAAAATGGCACTCAATAAATTTGTATAAGTGTCAAATTTAGTAATTCAAAATGTGCCCACTTCAACCCTCTCAATATTGGCATCGAATGAATGGCTTGATCGTTAAGAAAATGTCGTATAATTTGTTTCTCAACCCGAGTAGTTGAATACGATGTGGTCACAATTCTAATGTACACGATGATGAAGGGTATTTTCAGAAAATCAAATTTAATTTTATATAACAAATTGTTTTTAAAGACAACGGACCGTAAGTAGCCTCCGGAGTTATCCACTTTGATCAGAAAGGGGTTTTTATTTATATATTGTTTTTATGAACTGCATAAATTCAGTCAAATTCATAGGATTCCTTACTTGATATAAAGGTCTGGAGCAGTCATGACAGGTGACATTGGGGGCCAGAAAAGGGCATTAATTTTTTGGGAAATTTTCGCTGAAGCTCTTCTATAACCAGTATGACTACATGTGTAGTTGTTTCATGTTGCTGGAATCAAATACTGTTAAAACGAATACGTCTTTGACGCATTTCCCCATTGATCGTTAACGTTACAAAGTTTTCTTTAAAGTAGTATGGCCTCACCTTATTGAAACTGAGTAGAGTTTAATCTAAAGGAGTACTAGATTCTCTCTCTATATAGGAATTTTTTCTTCTTCGTCATTTCAGTCATTTAATTGCAAAATTATAGGCGAATACATAAATCCTTATTTTTTTGTTTAGACTTTGTAAAAAAACAAGCATAATTAATAATAATATAATGGCAGTCTACTAATTCTAATTTGCACCAATAGGTTCCAGATAGAAACGCTTGGATTTGCTGAATATAAAGATATCGATGGTACGGTCTCCGTGCGATGTTTCCGAATTCGGCAAACATTTTCACCAAACTCATAATAGTTCATCTACTTGACGGAATGCAGCAATGATCCCGTCTAAGTTCCCTTTGGACAAAAATGGTACCGCTGCACTTTCCAAGCCTCTTTCTCATTATCCCAAGCATTCATTATTATCAGCTTTGACACGGCCGTATATAGCACTCATCCTTGTTTTTATATGACGTTTGTTTTAACTACATAAACTATTTAATAATAATTTAAAACCTTAATTTTTTTTGTCTTTTGATGTCTTTGCAAAATACACATAATCATCATAAACATTTTTATCTTTATCTTTTTAATAGGTCATTAACACATAAATTAAAAATATAAAAATTGTAAATCAAAGAGTCAAAAATATTTTCTCCTTTACAATTTTACAGTACTGTATACTGTATTACTTATATTACTGAAATCATATACTACTTTTGAAACACCATTTAAGCTATAAATTTTCAAATATAAAATCAACATACAATTTTTTCTTTCAAAAATGGTAGTAGAGAAAAAATCAAACACTTTATTGTAAAATAAAAATAACAGCAACATAAACAAAAATCTCAAACGAAATTAAATACGTTTATGACAAATGTCAAAGTTACGTTTTTATTCATTTTAAAACCCTACAAGTGCTATAGACTACCAGGAAACCGGAACTAAGAAATGAAATAAAAGTACACTCACGCATACATACGAATATAAACTTATACATACATAAGTATGTATGTAAGAATAAACATGCACCCTGTCAACAAGTCGAAATATAATTTTAAATACGATGAACAACGAAAGCTACGTTCAAATTATTTTTTTGCAAATAATCCTGACCACTATTGTGGTAAATAATTACATATTTAATTTTATATGATTTTTTAACCCACCACCAAAAAATGGTGTAGGGATATATTTATTCTGTCACTCCATTTGCAACACATCGAATTATTCGTTTTAGATTCCACACAGTATACATATATCTTCTAACTCCTGGTTATATTTTAGGACGATATACATAGCTATGTCCATCGGTCTGTCCGTCTGTTAAAAGCTGTTTAAAGTCTACACGAAAAATTAAGGAAAATCCAATCTTGCCAGAACATTTCTTATACACAAGGTTTGTTTGGTATTTAAATTGGACTTAATCAGTATATTTGGAAGAAAATTACAGCTCGTAATGCAAGAGTTCTTAAAAAAACAATGTCCGTTCTACACCGAATAAAATGCGATGCCTAAACGCATCAACGTCAAGTGGTAAAATTCATATTCATTCAATTCACTCATAAGTGTATTTTGTGAAAAAAAAAAAAAATTTCTCTGAAAATGGCTCCAATATACACATTACGAAAGGAGTTCGAAAATTTATCTACTAAAAATTTAAAACGAAATAAAACTGACAAAACTAGTTGTACGATTCTGCAATCATTGCTTTCTTATCAAAAGACTGGTAATAGGGGAAAATTAAGGTGACATGCCCACTTTAAAACTCACCTCTTTTATAACGCTTGATCCCAAATTCATATAGTTTCTCTATGAACAAAGATTTTGAAAGAACAAAGGACTCCATATTGAAATATCAAAGTTAAATTAATTAGCAAAAATTACTTTGACAGCACTCACTTCTCAAATATAGAAGTATATATTTATATACATGATGGACGTTCATTGGTCACGCCATAACTAGGGAACGGCCAGACCGATTTGACAAATTTTTTCTTACAATAATCCTTCAAGCTCAAGTCAGAGTCTTATGGACAGTTTTTCTTTAAATTTAAAGTAGGCGTGGCATCTTCAACACAAAGTCAGCGGCCAGACCGATTTGACTATTTTTTTTGTTTTTTAAATAAAAACATGGCGCAAAAAAATAAATTGATACTCTTAAAAAAACTGTTTGCTTTGTATTAAAGCTGTAATACTCACATCATATTTAAGCCAAATATCCAAAAGAACCTTACGTTTTTTCTTTAATAGTAGACAGAAAGATGAATTGATTGGTATAGCAAAGCAGGCTGGGTCTGCCAGTCTGCAATAAAGTTCAACCAAGGGTACACTTAAACAAGGTGGCGGTGCCAGCCCAGCCGACTATTTTTTTGTGCTCTAGAGTATGTCAAACTACTTATTTAAAAAATTGATTTCAACTCCGGAAAGTGTCAAACTCCATACATAAAAAAAAGAGAGACAAAAATTGATATCCTTTACGCTATCACCTTATGTAATTATACCATGGTTCAACCTATGTATTGTATTTGTTAGGGAAAAAGTATAGTTTTTAGTTATATCTGTAATTACTAGAAAATTAGTCTGCTGATAGGCCAATATTTTTTTTAATATGAAGATTCCTGTCATGTAGAATTTTGTTAAAAAAATTCTTCACTATCAAATCATGACAAAAAATTATTTTTTCAATTTCTTTTTTCAGCTGACACATTTTTCAAAAGCTCAATTAAATTCAATTAAAAAAATATTCAAATTAATGACAAATGTAATTCCAATTTTAAAATAAATCAATTTGTGTAATAATTAAAAATTTCAAGCAGTAAGTATTTTTGTGTACTTTAATTGTTAAAAGTGTATTTGTTAAAAGTTTTTCTTTATATTTTTGCAATTAATTGTTTATTTTTTCTTTGTTTATATTTTTACAGCTTATTCAGATAAACTAGAGAACATTTGTTATCAAAATTAAAGATGATATTAAATTTTTCGCGATTTGCAGCAAGATTCAAAATGAACCAAGACGGTTCTCTCTCAAAATTTTGTATGACAAAACATGTAGGTTGTAACATGATTCGGGCACAAACGCTGATTGAGAGAGCGAACCTCAAATTTTGCTATATCAGAGATACTATATTTCGGAATCAATTTTGTTATGTCTGATTTTTTTCAAATGAGGCACTTAAATGTATAAGTGCCTTAGCTTAATGTTCTTATGAACGCATAAATAAATGAGTTGTTGCCTTATTATGCTTTTGAAGGCTATGACATAAACGGAGTATTGCTTCCACAACTGTTATTAATTTTAAAAGTCAATTTAAAAATATTTTTTATCAGTTGCCTTTATGATGGTCACGGCAAAAATTATTGAATATTCAAACAGCGACCTCAATATGCAACTTTACTTCGATATGTTCGAAACATGCGAAAAAAAATGAAGAGACATATAGATGCACAGACCATCCATACTTCGATAAGAGAGAGAGAGAGATTCTAAACTAATCAAAAATGTGTCGTGTTCATAGAAAGTTCTTCCAAATTGTAAATTATATGCAGGGCACTTGCAATTTGCCGTGATAATGATAAACAACACACAATAATAAATATTGACTAAATACTTATGTAAATGAAAGTATACATTTTTGTATATAAATTTTAATAACAATGGAATTCACAATATAAAAAGAATATCAACAATTGATGAAGAAATTGAAAAAAGATTTCAAAAACATACTTTAATGCCACTACAGTCATTTGTCCCAGCAACCAGGATGTCACTTAAAGCTTATTGAAATATCATTTAAGTGTTCAAATCGACAAAACCAAATGCGTTTTATCAGCAACAACGACATCCGACAATATCGTTATGTTACTTTTGTATTTCATATGTACATATTTATCCATGTTCTATACAAGCTAATACAAAAAATATGTACATATATCGTTAACGAAAATGGAAATACCCGTTTAAAAAAATATATCGGAGAACAAGAACATACAAAATAAAATGAAAATAATGTTTTAAAGTGATTACTCAGCTTGCGGACTCAGATGTGGTAGTGAAATATTTGAGTCTTGCATTTTTTGAAATCAACTAACGTATACACTATACCGTATCAGAAAACGGAAATAATCGCCTTACACCTTTCAATCTTAATTATTTTTGAAGAAAAAAATTGTTTTTCCTAAATAACATTCGGATACTAAAGTGTTTTTTGGTTTTGAGAATAGCACATTTTCTCTTTAAGGACAATTTTTATTAGTAGATTTTGTATTTCATATGACGATACAGACTTAAGTCAATCTCTTTAGCACACGTGCATTTTATACTGCAAATAAAGAGTTACTAATTCGTATTCATATGTAAAATAACACTAAATATATTGAATAAAAATGCAGCCTTGATTGATTTGATTCATTCTTAGGTTTTTCAAGCAACCATACAAAGATGCACAAATAAATAAATAAATTCTGATGAAATTTTAATTGAATTGGTAACTTTATCAAATCCTGATACAAAATTATCTCGATTGTTTGAAATATAAGCGTAATACCAGGGACTTTTGTTGAGGGAATATCGTGTGTCTTTTTGACTACCTTCGCTCGCCAATGATGTTTTGGATACCAATTGATTTCCCTTCCTTCACTGAGTCCCGCGCCACTACAGACATGTTCTTTGAACTAGAAAACGTTTTCACATTAACAATTGATAATTGCCGATAATCATTGGATGATAATCATAAGCGTCAGCATCTTTATTACCCTGAGGTCGCACACTTAATTTGTGCCACCTATGATCCGTATCTTTTTAAGCACGACGTCCAGAATTCAGAGTTGCCCCAACAATAAAGTTACTGAAGTAACTAAGCCTTGTTTTTTGAGTATCTATTAGCTGTGAGCGTACGATGCAGGCCCACGACTGTTAAAAATTCTGAAGTTTGTTTAATAATTATATCTACTTGTTATTATAACACTTGCACAGCTTTTTTGTTCAAACATTATTGTATAGGAATTTTTGTAAAATGTTTTTTATTGAAATCAAATGTATTAATAAAAATACTATAATTCGAGAATTTGTATTAAACTAAAAACATCAAGTTTTAATTCTGCTAATATTAATTCTGCTAACAGGTTATGGGCCCAGATCCATAACATCTTGAGAATTTAAATTGTTTAATTGTTTTAAATTATAGAAGGAGCTAATATCTGAAACAAATGGAGGATTTCAAGATCTCAAAGCTAGAAGGTTCGGAGGACTGGACTTTGTGGAAATTCCAAGTAAAAGTTATACTAAGAGCAAGCGATATTTGAAACATTGTTAGTGGAATTGCAAAGAAGCCTGAACAAGACAATACGGAGATAAATAAATGAATTTGTTGGGATGCAAAAGCTCAGAAAACGTTGGTTGTATCAATGGGGGAAGAACCGTTGCTTCACATTTTGAATTGTGATACAGCAGCACATATATGGGAAGTTTTGGAAAATGTATACGAACAAAGATCAGAAACCTCAATTCATTTGCTGCAACAATAATTTTTCCAATATGAAAAAAATTTTGAAGACAGACTTTCTGTACACATTTCGAAATTACAAAAATTGGCTAAGCAGTTGGAGGACCTTGGTGAAAAAATCACGGATAACATGCTTATTACAAAAATTCTTATGACCCTTCCTTATGAATACAAGCATTTTTTTTTCTTCGTTCACTCAACTTTTGCGCTCTTTTGTTAAATGTCTAGGATTCTCATACTTCCCAGCCAGCCCCACGTGTTGGTAACACCTCTACACCAAGGCCTTGTCACTTCGCGATAATAACATGCCCCCGGATGGTTTAGTGACCTGCAATACAATGTCAAAGGTTACTAATTGATATGTTTCAATGCAAGTATCACACAACCTGAACACAGGCATAATTGTATTCGTACTTAATAATTATTTTTATAATTGTTTGTTTCTGCAATAGATTTATGTATTTATATTTCTTATGCCGGCTAACGATGACCAAAATGGTATAAGGTGACCATTGGTTTTACTTTTAAACTCTTTTAGAAAATAAAGTTAGTTTTTACTTTAATAATTATTTTATGTTTCATTTTAAAACATTTAAACCATTTATATCGGCCCCTGTTAGCGAAATTATCGTATGTTACAAAAACAAAATTTTACAGGAGATCATTTTTATTACTCTTAATTAAATAAAAAACGTAAAAAACACTGCTACATATGATAAAATGTACACAATGTTATCTCCATAACTAAAACATTTATCGCTATAATATTTTATCAGCAGATGGATTAACGGATGTAGAACCAATTTGCACAAGAAAGTCGATTTCTAAAAAAAACGTAACATACGATAATTTCGCGCACAGAGGTCGATATGTATTTTTCCAAATGTTTGAGTTTTTTAATATGGTTATACAAAACAAATACTTTAATTATTGTTTACTGCACGTAGAGACACACAATGAGAAATTCAGCTTACAATATAACTAGACAGTTCATCGAATACAACCCTAAAGGTTTTAGAAAACCTGACAGACCTGCAGATACCTGAAACGGCAAATTGAGCATAGTCTTCAAATTTTAAAAATGCTTTAAAAGTATTGCAATAAACAAGAATATTATTTTAAAAAAAATGTTAGAATTTTATAAAATTACTAAAATATGACGACAGAATACAATAACACACTTTGTAAACCCACCAATTGTTCCGAATATTACAATTTATCAAGCGTACTATTTAGCAAGTATTTATTTATGTATCTTGCGGTTTTGATAAGAAATGACGCCCATGTTGTTCACGACTCCATGAATTGCGCGTTTATTTAATTCCTTCTACATTTTCTACATTTCTGTTTTAGATTTTCTCAAAATCCCTATTGTATATGTATGTCTGTATGTAACCACATCTGTTTAATGTCGTCTGGATAACTGTCTTCCCCCAATACCGCACTACCACACATATTGATTTAAAATAAAGAAGTTGTATAATAAAACTTTTAGTAAATATTTTCTTATTTGATTTCATAACGAGGACGATCTCTTTTGCAACATTAAATGTTCTTTAATACTAGACGAATCGCCAAAGTAGTTACAATCGAATACAGTTCAAATTTGAGATAAAAAAGGAGGGAAGAAATATATGTTTACATTCATCTGTATGTATGTACTTGTGTCTTTGAAATATCTCTGTATGTATTTACGAGTATATACAATTTTACCCGCAGCAGAAGTGGGGCGCAATAAAATTTATGTGAGAGAAAATGTGATTGAAAATTGTTTGCAAATAGAATGCAATGAACCGTAGTTTTGGCAAAATCTTTTTGTTTGTCTTTAATATACATACACGTACACACCATAACAAACGCACACATTTAAATATGTATATACATATAGAAATTCCACTGTTTACTTGAGAGTGTAAGTGTTTCTTGCGAATACGATGCCATTACCTGTAACATACAACACCAATATCGTTGCCTTTGTAGCCGCTAACAGTTACAAAACAAAAACAAAATTGTTTAAATATACAGCAAGAGAAATGTAACATAACACTAACACGTATGTCAAACTGTTTGTCAACATACTTGACATTATTCCCATTTTTTCCCCCCTTTCGTGTTCACTGAAGCAGCAAAATCAGAAAAAAAGGAGATACTTAACATTGAGCCTTGTTATGTTTAAAGATTCATACATAAACAAAAACCAATACATATGTTATTATATGACACATATATGTATCATATGTACATAAATCAATACTTTAATGATATGTATAAATGATAAGTTTAATTATTGTATAGAAACTAAAGGAAAGTTACAACGTGTATCAGCATTCGGTGGACATATGAAATTTGATAAACCCATTAAACTGTAGATGAACTGTTTGGAAAATTGCCTACTCAGTTTCTTAGATAATATTTTTTTTTATTTCTGACTCGAGTTCATTTAATTTTTTTTTTTAATTTAAGATTAAATTTTTCCAATTTGTGAGCATGGAAGAATAAACTGAAAAAGTAAATAAGCTTTTACCGCCACCAGCAGAGTGGAATGCATTTTCGAAACCAGCTACGGTTTTAACCTCAGCACTCTTAAATCGGAATGGTTAAGTGTTAAATGTAAATATTTATTATCTATTTAATTTACAAGTTTTAATGAAATATAAAACTTTAATCAAACATCACATCTTTTCATATAGATGAATTAAAAATATAAAAATGTACACAATTTCCTTTTTTTGAACTTTCGTCCTTTTTACAGGACTTTTCATTTTTCAGGGTTGACAAAACTTAAAATATATATTTTTTATATAAACAAGCAATATTTTACTTCAATAAAGATTCCAACAAAAACTAGGTAATGACTTGCTCTTCCTAAACAACATTCTTTTCAATGACTTTTACATATCGTCTGTCTTACAAAGAAGTGTTTTAGTAATGACATGATTTGTAATGTGATACGTCAGTACTTATTTTCAGACATTTGCTTAGATACACACACAATACAATTTCTTGTTGCGAAATTAAGTAGAAGCCATTCAAATACACAACTTTTTAAAATTCTCATCTAGTTTAAAGCGCTTAGGGTAAGTAATAATTATTTTGACAACAACGGCAAAGCATTTCAATAAAAATGCGTTGACTTATAGATTTTCACTCATTTTTAAGTTTCAAACTAACGTATCGTAGAATAATCTAAGCGAATTTTCGTTCTTTAAATAACCGAACAATATTAATAATAAATATAAATTAATAATATTAATAGGTTAATTAGCTTTTTAAAATCAAGTACTTATTTATTGCAATTAAAGTAAGTACTTATGCGAGTCCCTATTTTTAAGCGAGGGTGATAAATACTTATTTAAGTGCATATTTGTAAGCGAGCAAGTGCTTACCACTACTTGTCTCCATCACGGATGGAAATCATGGTACAATTGTACTTTTTATGGTACATTTTTGACCTTGTTGGTACCGTGGTACTACCGCGAGCTACTTGGTACAATTTAAAAATGTGTCCTCTTCCCTGTTCTCTTTAATTTTGTTTCTGTGTGTCTTATTATACCCTTCACACAGTGAACAAGTAAAAGCGCTATATTCGGCCGTGCCGAATCTTATATACCCTTCACAACGTGTAGTCATGCAATAACAGTAAATTCACGTATGTATGTTAAAAAAAACAAAAAAAAAAAAATAAAAAAAAAATTTAAAAAAAAAAAATTTAAAAAAAAAATTAAAAAAAAAAAATTATTATATACATATATAATATATATAAAACAAAAAATAAATAAAAAAAAAATTAAAAAAAAAAAATAATAAAAATATATATAATATATTAAATAAAAAATAAAAAAAAAATAAAAAAAAAATTAAAAAAAAAATTTTAAAAAAATTTAAAAAAAAATTTTTTTGCCTCAGCTGGGATTCGATGCCACGTTTTCTCTAACCAGTATACACGTTTGTATGTATGTATGTTGTTGTTGTAATGTTGTTTTTATGAAAAGAAAATCGAGGTGGTCGTGGGTTTTTGCTCATATCTCAGTTGTTTATGTACCGATGTTTCTGATTTTCAATACCGATCTACTCCCGAATATTTCTGATATTTTAATACCTTACCCGGGTCCAACCTATGTCGGGGGGCTTCAAAAAGTTGATTTCAACATACACACGGACAGACGGTCAGACGGACAGACGGACAGACGGACAGACGGACAGACGGACAGACGGTCAGGGCTTAATCGACTCCTCTATTCATAAGCTTTCAGAAAATATATACTTTATGGGGTCGGAAATGAAAATTGTAGAAATTTCACACGGAATGACAAACCTATATATACCCTTTTTCACTGTGTGAAGGGTATAAAAAGGGTATATATAGGTTTGTCATTCCGTGTGAAATTTCTACAATTTTCATTTCCGACCCCATAAAGTATATATTTTCTGAAAGCTTATGAAAAGGGGAGTCGATTAAGCCCTGTCAGTCTGTCAGTCTGTCCGTCTGTCCGTCTGACCGTCTGTCCGTGTGTATGTTGAAATCAACTTTTTGAAGCCCCCCGACATAGGTTGGACCCGGGTAAGGTATTAGAATATCAGAAATATTCGGGAGTAGATCGGTATTGAAAATCAGAAACATCGGTACATAAACAACTGAGATATGAGCAAAAACCCACGACCACCTCGATTTTTTTTTTTCACAAAAACAACATTACAACAACAACATACATACATACAAACGTGTATACTGGTTAGGGAAAACGTGGCATCGAATCCCAGCTGAGCCAAAAAAATTTTTATATTAATTTTTTTAAAATTTTTTTTTAATTTTTTTTTTTTATTTTTTTTTATTTTTTATTTAATATATTATATATATTTTTATTATTTTTTTTTAATTTTTTTTTTTTAATTTTTTTTTATTTTTTTTTTGTTTTATATATATTATATATATAATAATTTTTTTTTTTATTTTTTTTTTAAATTTTTTTTTTTAATTTTTTTTAAAATATTTTTTAAAATATTTTTTTTTTTTTTTGTTTTTTTAACATACATACATGAATTTATAATTTTACAATGGGATGTTTTTATATATGTATGTTTTTATATGTATGTACGTATTTCATATGGGATGAATGGTGACACAATCTACTGTTATTGCATGACTACATGTTGTGAAGGGTATATAAGATTCGGCACGGCCGAATATAGCGCTCGTACTTGTTTTATACTGTCAGCTTCTATAATTTTGTTGCAATGCTGTTGTCAAAGTGAATTCATGTACCAGGTGGTGTCAAGTCTGCAACAACAAAATCTGTCTAGTACTTTATTACAAACTTCTTACAAAAATCACCTTTTAATTTGGCACCACCTGCTACATGAATTTTCCTTAACTGTTTTCATATGTATTTTATTTTACATATGATTCGTAAGCATGTAAGGTGGACTTTAATAATGAAGTACCTAAATGGTTCGATAAGATTACTTTAGAAAAAGTTATTATGGGAGAAACAAATTCAATAGAACCTCTTCTGGTGAAAATTTTTCCACACGAACTAACAAACTTTGAAGCAATAAATAATCAGTACAGATCACTAGCCGATGTGATTGAACTTAGATCACACAAAGATTCAAATATTTTCTATTTTTAGGTCTAAAGTATTATAGATGAAAAATGAAATGTTCCAAATATTTCAAGAATTGTAAAGTGTATTCTGTCTATTCCACATTCATTGGCCAACGAGTTCTTTTATTTTCAAAACCTAATTAAAACAAAGGAAACAAAAAAAATACACGTTTTTTACAGTTTCAAATTTAAAACAAACAAACAAACAAAAGATTTATTGAAGTCAACAAATTCTTGTTGCTTTAATTTTAAAATAACAGAAAATTTATTAACAAAAAGTAATTAATTAATAAAGTTTGTTAAATAAACGATCTCTTATTGTATATCCAGTATAATCACATTTTTAATATTATTTTTGTTAAGTTTCTGTTTTTTTATTGTATACTTCTGAATTTTTATAAACATTTTTGTTAAGTTTATGTTTTTATTGGTACAAAATCATAAAAGCCATTTTCCTTCCCTGGTCTCCATTGACATTGCCGTATTAAAATAATGGGTTTAGATGCCAAATTGTAAGTAGTGAAGAACTGTTTTCTAGTACTTTAACTTATTATTTTGTAATAAGTTAATTCGCTGGGATATCATGTGAGAACAGCGTTGCGTTTTGTCACATTTTTAAGGATTTTTTTTGCTAAAATATGATTTATGATTTTTTCCGCCAAAACGATGATTTTTATTTTAAGAAATTTTATTTTTTTTGATTTAAGTTGTAGATTCAAAATGTAATTTTTCTAAAATTCTTATCAACAATCAATTTTTAAACCTATTAAATTTTTTATCAGCTTGTCGCAATATATAGTCATAACAGGTTGAATGACATTTACAAACTCTATCTGTGATTTTTAAAGTAAGTATATTCTCAACATAATAAACAAAGTCAGCTTAATTTTTCAAATCACATCCTCTCAAATACAAGGAATTTATGTTGAAATGCAACATCATTATCCTAAAATTTTAGATAATTTTATAAAACCCAATTACTTAACATCAATTTTATTAATGAACTTGATTTGGGAAATAAGTTATTTCGTCTATAAAACGAAGATATTTATTTGGGGGTGATTGTAAAACAAAAAAACTTCCAATCTAAAACTTGCAGAAAATTAAAAAAAAAAAAATTTTTTTGGAAAATTGTTCTTCATTTTACATTTAGTTGTGTAAGCAAATACTTAAAACGATTTGATTTTAACGATAATTATTTTAAAGAACTTTCATGTCGTGAGCCTTCGAAATAATAGAAAAGATACTTCTTTAACAGGTTTAATGCAGAACTTTTCATATTTAGTTGATGAAAATTATGTTCAAAACTTAGAAGACGAGTTTAGAGAACTATGTACTATCTACTACTACTATCTTCACTTTAACGAACACTTTACAACTATAGATAATCTAACTGCCTGTTCAACGATGTCGAAAGAAAACCTAAGCAAAATTTCATTCGCTAGGAAAATGTCAAAGCAGTAGTGGAACGACCAAACCAAGTTACGAATTCTTTAAACAAGTGTATTTTTTGATTAATTTAATCTCATTTATACTTGAATGAATTATTTTCTAAGCTTACGTCAAGAACGGTTTCGTGGTTAAATCAAGCTTATAATTCTTAAAATTAAACTTGTTTCGGCAATTATTCATAAAGTTAAGAAAGGCGTACTGGACACATTCATTCTTAAATCAAGAATTTTGTACTTGGTTTAGGAAAATCCATACTTACCGTACTTCTGACACCGTTATGGATTGATCTAAGTAAGGATTACTTGATTTGTTTTTTGAGTGTAGTATAGTTAATATTACTCGCTAAATAAACGTTGATCCAGAAGGTGAAGGCAGGCAAAAAATTTTTAACTGTCACGCCCTTTAAACCAAATAACAAATGAAAATTAAATTTATACTTTTGAATCAAAAAATCGTCCACCTCTTAAAATGAAGAGGAAACCGATTTTAACAAATATTTTGTTAAATCTTTAAAAACGTCGCCTTAATATATAGCCTCTCGACTTATACGTCACGAACCTGGCAATCTGATAATCTTTTAAGTGCAACCCTGCTTAACTTCGTAGATATAATAAATTTCTAGAAAGTAGCAACTAAGTAAGTAAAGTATGTATATACAAATATGAGGTATCAATTTAATTTTAATGGAAAAAAGAGTTTTTTTAAGACATTAAAAATAATATCCTAAATCATTTTATATTTGTTGGAATACTAATATAGTAATAACTCAAAATAAGTGTATAAAAATTTGTATATATTTTTGCCTGTGATGATGATAGATTAAAAATAAAAATAAAATAAAATAAAAAAAATAAAAGTTCGAGCTAAAAATAAAAAATTATGTTGGTCAAGTGATATCCCCTACTGTCTCCGCAGGCTCCGCAACCTGTACCAAACTTTTCAAAAACTGTCAAAGGCTGTAGAAATATCAATGTATACTTTCGATTTCAAAAACTTCCCACAAAAAATATTCTAAAGGTATCGAATCCCGAATTCTTTCTGGCCAATTTTATTGCGATTTTCGAACTTTCTTTTAAAAGAGGCATTGTTTATTCTGATGTATGCCAAGTCGCACCATCCTGTTGAAATCATATACATATTCTCTACGTCTAAATCATCAGAGAAGTTCAAGATCATCTCCCTTAAGCGATTTCCACTAACCATTGATACTTCAAATTTGGACACCCTTACAACTTGGTAAATTTTTATGGGAATTTACCAATTTCCAGACCTTATATTTTCGGATCAATGAGACAGTGAATTTTTCTCAATTCTATGATATGCTGCATTTAAACGAAAAATCACAAAATTCTGATGAGGTATGATACACCCCTGGGTTGATTTTAAATGGTATTACTAGGAATTAATAGAAGTACTTTTTCTTATTCATTTTTCGAAACAGAAAAAAATATTTTTTTTTATATTAAAACCAAGAAAAAAAATTTAAAAAAATCATTTCTATACATTTGAGAATGAAGCTAAGTTTGTCCTAAAACTTTTAGTTGGCCTCATCGTTTTCTGTGATTCGATTTATTTTAATGAATAATTATAGTGACTTTAGTTCTTTTATCTGAAAATTGATTTCATAATATCCAACCTTTTCTGTTTCAATCCAATTAGCATTAAATGCTTTCAGTTTCAACCAAATGGCCACACATAACACAAAACGTACCTCATATTTACCTAAATAAAAAATTTTCATAAAATAAACGTACATATATTTTTTTCTAAAGTTACATTAAACGAGAGAGTGTATTCAAACATTATTGCCACAAAAAAGGATTAGGGATTTCAGAAACTTAATTTTTTATAAAGCACGACATAATTGAACTTAAATTTTATTTATTAACACAACATTGTAATAACATCTGGACAACAATATCGAACATTTTTATTTGAGTTAAAAACTTTCTTTTAAATTTCTATCATCTTTCGATTTTTAAAATATCTCAAAACTATATTTACAATTTAACCTCTGGCAAATGCAAGTGTTTAAAGCACGTAAAGCATACAATCATGATGATATTACAATGACTACAATTTTTATTTGTTTTTTTTTTTTTTATCTACCACTACTTGTGAGCCATGGCAATTCTATAGAATTAAATATAATACAATGTTGCAAAACAAATAAATGCTTCGAATAATACAAGTTCCATACAAGTGTTTTCTTGCAACAACTTATATAAAGTAGAAACGTATTAACAGTGGAACAAAGTTGGCCAATACGGACGAAAAAGTGTTATAATTTCTTACAATATTTTGTTTGCAAATTACTAAAAATTTTAAAAGTTAACAATTTAGGTATTTCTAAGAACTCCTAAGCAACACCGAAAAGGTTAAAAGTTTGAAAGATATATTATTTAAAAACATTTCAATTTGCAGACTATATATTTATCAAAGCATATTTCTCTTCACTTATTTTAAAATTAAGCTATCAAAGTTCATACATAAAAAACAATTCTCTCTCTTCTCTCTCTTATTTCACAGTTCATAAAAAAATATATAAATATAAAAATTTTTTCTAAAATTCGGTTACCTGATGATTAAATATGCCTTGATATCTGAAAACAAGAAAATAATGTGGCAGTAAGGAAAAACTGCTTATGTCGGCTTTTGTAGTTTTTCAGGAAAGCATTTTAAGTGAATTTTTAGCTGATTTTTAAAAATTTATTTCCTTTAAAATATGTATTATTCGCAATAAGTTTTTACTCTATAACTTCCTGCTAAGGTATCCAAAGTAGTTAAAATTTTGCCTGAAGGTAGTTTTGAATTCCAGGACTGTAATGATGTGATTATCTTAATTTTAGCTTATGCTGACTAAACCAGTTTTTCTTTTTGCCAAAGAATTTATATTTTTCATTATTTTTATAAAAATAGTTCTGAACTTAAAATTAAAAAAAAACTCATTAAATGCCCCATTGCGCATTATAAAAATAACCTGCTTCTAGACATATTTTTCCATCACGGGGTGTTAAGCCGTGAACTGATCATTTATTTCACTTGTTTTCAATTTCAGCTGTCAACCTTCATAGAAAAAAACAATTTTTTTCCCCAATATTCTTTAAATTTCAAATAAAGGGTCCGCCAAATAACTTTTTTTTTTTTTTTTGAAAATGCTATAAAAACAAAGTGTAGCTTTGGCTGTGTGGCACGTAGCGCCGTCCTGTTTAAACAAAATGATGCCAATATCCTCCTCTTCAATTTTTGTGAACAAAAATTCGTTCAACATGGCCCGATAACGATCGCCATTGAATACGGCCACTCCTTGCTCATTTTCGAAGAAAAATGGCCCAATTATGCCTCTGGACCAAAATCCGCACCAAACAGTGACTCGTTTTGGGTGTATCGGCTTTCTAATGTGCCTCAAATGCGACAATTTTACTTCTTTACATACCCGCCAAGATCAAAATCAGCTTCATCGGAAAAAATGATTTTTTTTTGGCAAAAGCGGCCAAAGTAAAGTCGCAATATTTCCCAGCGTTGTTCAAGCGTATACACAATCATATTCGTTCAGCGGAAGGATAAAACTAATTATCTGTCAAATCAGACATGAGCTAAGTGTTACCATTCAGAAAATAAGCACTAGTTGAAAAAAAAAACGTTAGATGGCGGACCCTTTATAGCAAATGTAAACAAAAATTAACATAGAATTTTTATAAAGTTGTTCAAAAAAAGAGGGAAGACCAGTTAAAAACTATTTAGAAAGAATAAGTTGGGAAGTCTTGTGTCAGCAGCCTTACAATCCTGATCTTGCCTAGACTAATTGTTACGATTTATGCAGAACCTTTCTCTGGGATTTCCTTTACTTCGCGGCTGGTATTAAATATAATTTAAACTACATTGTAGTTAAATGGTACCTGAATTAGATCACTTAATTTACTATTTGATTTGCTTTTAATTTTTTATAATATGTTTAATGGATTTAATTAAATTTTTCAATTTCTGTTAAGTGTTTTAAAAAAAACAAAGCAATTTCTTTTAGTTGAAAATAAAAACTAAAAATTGAAGAATGTTAAATCAAATATACATATTTGGTTCAAGTTTTTTTTTAATTTGTTGAAATCGTTTCTAATAAGGCTGTTTGTTGAAAATAATACTTTGCCTAAAATTATAAACCTCATACTTTACGTATTCTGAATTTGTATTTATACAAACATCACAGTAAGCTTTGGTTTTTCTATTAATAACTGAAAAATATTTATTATATGATTCATCAATAACACTTCGATACGTTTGGATTACTTCGAGTTGCCTTTCATTTATTCAACACTGTTCAATTAAATGGAGGTCCTACATATTTATTATTTTCCTGTGAAAGGGTAGTATAAACCAAGGTATATTCATAAGATGCGTACATCCTGGCAACAAAAACAACAACTAAAATCATAAAGATTTTTTTCTATATATTTTTTTGCATACATCAAACTATTTTTTTTTTTGCTTGTCATAATATTAAATATTTACACATAACCTTTTTAGGCTGGATAAACCCCTATACAAAATTGTATCCGAATAAATAAACCAACAATTAGAAATTAAAAGTAGAAGGATGAAAATATGTTAATCCTTATGTGAGTGACAAAAAAAACACCTTCTCTAGATTGACAGGGGTACCTGGGTACCCACATACAAATTGTATGAAAATTGCATATTTTTTCCATAGTGCTGTACGTAAAATTGACATCAAATTATTTTTTGTTCTAAGGATTCCTCTTATAATATAACGTGCATTTTGGTCTTTCCGTTTTTTAAGTTTTTAGTACAAAAATGTACTAAAAAATGTACGTGCCTAAAAAGAAAAAGGCTGTGATTACGTTATCTACTATGCATTCAAAGCCGGAAACAGAACCAAATTTGATTGCTAAGCCTGAAGTTATAATGTATTAAAAGCAAACTAATGGAGGCGTAATATGGATAAGCTATTGGGAGAATATACAACTAAACTCAGACGTGGCAGTATTGGCAGGATATATTATTAGTATGGAACACATTCCACAATTTACCTCAAGTGACCGTTGCGTTGTAAAAAACTTTTGAAAAATTTAAATTTTAAAATGTGTAAAGAAAATGTAGAAAAACGTAGTCGCAATCCAAAGGTATGTGCGAAATTGCTTACCCGATCAGCAATACAAGATGTTCTTGGGCAAGAAATTGGGCGTAATGTAGCAGCAGAAATATTCTACGTTCAAAATCGCGACGCTAGTGATCGTATCGCAGTTGTAGGAAATTGCTATATTTGTAAACAAAAAGACCAAAAGAGAAGAAAGACACGAAAAGTTCCATATGCGACACCTGTTTGACAGATTCCCAATGATTTCTTATTTCAATTTGCTTTTTATTATATGTGTCTTTATTATTTTATTTAGTCTCAATTGAATTTTTTTATTATTTTATTTTTTATTGCAAGACATGAATTAACATAAAAATACATATAAATAAAAATAATATACATGTGTATAGTTTCTAACAGCTTTAGAACCTAATAACTATTAGCGCAGAAATTATTTTTTTTTATATTCTAAAATAAATTTGCTCATTTTTCGAAGAAATATGCTTAAGAAAATGTTATTAAAAAAAATAATAATAATTCTTCCATGCAATTTTATATATATAACTTTGGGTACCTGGGTACCCCTGTCACTCTCTTAAAGGTGTAAAAAAAATATCAATATACCTCGCCCATCCAAAGGGATATACTGGACCTATATCAATGAAAATATAAAAACAATTAAAAGTTAAGAGTTCTCAAAAAGATGGAGCTATGTAAATCATCTGCCACCATAAAATATTTTTATTTGAAAATAAAATGGGTACCCGGGTACACTGTCACTCACATAAGGGTTAAATATTGAAAATAAGCCAAGTCGGCCAGCACCGAAAAGGTTACTGAACCAAATTTAAACTAACACATGAAAAAATATTCTTCTTAAATTTATAAACTTTTTTATAATTTGTTCTTTTCGTTGAGCTTGAGATCACTTGTTTTTTTTTAATTTTTTTTATTAAAAACCAATATTTCCCCACCAAAAAATGGGTAGCTTCTTCAGGGTAAATATGTATACAAATTATATGAAACAAAAAACAAATTCAAAACAATTTAACAAATTAAAAAACTATTTTGTGAAAAAAGCGGGAAAATATTTTTCCAATATAAACAATTTTTGAAATATACAAACAAAAAATATTTCATTCATTTATTATATAGAAATAATTTACAAAAATAAAAATTATTATTAGACTACCGTTTTCGGATCTTATTAACTAAAAGTCTATAATTGATGAATTAGGTTATGAAATATGATTAGAATTAGGGCAATGTAATTCTATCAATTCTTGCCTTAAGTTTATTTTTAGATATTCCTACATAAAACTTATAAACCTTATCACAACTCTCACAGTGTCATTACATGATATTTTATAAACTAAATTAGACATTTTAAATCTACCTATTTCAGATTATGTTTTAATAAAAATTCTTCCTAAGGTGTCATAGGTTTTGTGGCCCTTCTATATTTTTAATTGTCGTAAATGTTTGAACTCTTCAATCTTTCAGCTAAAACAGGATTTAGTGATTGATAAATTTTAGGTTCAGTCGTAGAGTTTGTGTTAAATTTTTTTTTTATTTACAAATCAATTGGATTTGATAATTATTATCATCTAAAATATTCTTAATCTATTCTATATTCTTTTTATGAAACTTTGTATCACTAATTTTCAAAATCCTCTCAATAAGATTCTTTTCTGTATTAATAATAGCTCCCTTGGGGTGTTTTTAATAAGAGTTAATGATTCTTTCAGAAGATGTTGGTTTTTGGTATCAATCTATTAACAAATCATTACCCCTTCTTATCACTAATGTATCTAAATATGGAATTTTGAAGTCACTTTTCATCTCAATTGTAAATGATATAACATTATAAAATAAATTAAATGTTTTCAAAATATTTTCAATATTTGGATTTGAAACAATACAAAATATGTAAGTCCTCAACATATTTTGTAATTGTCTTTGGCTTAATATTTTATTGCTCTATACAATGATCTAATAATTTCTTCATAACAATATCTACTATAATTGGAGAAGCTGAAGATCCCCTTGGGAGTCCTTTTATTTGTATATATCTGCTGTCTATTATATAAAATTTTAAAATACATAGAAAAGGGTCTTCTCCCATTTTTTTATGTTTTTCAATGATGTCACATTTTTCTTCAATAATACCTACAGCAATATCTATTAGTTTAATATTTTAGAAATTATGGGCATTAAAAGTTGCTATTAACACATGCGCAAAACATTCTGAGTGTGTAACAAAACAAAAAATAAATCAGCATTATTGATACAAATTGTTTTTATTATTATTATTTTTTTAATCCTTTTTGCAGCTTTTGTATCTAAGTCGGAGTTCGACATAATGCTTAAGTTGTATTAACGATCGATACCTTTACACCATAAATATTTGTATCTATACATGTATGTATGTATGTATGTATGTATGAATATACGAATGTAAGTATGCATGTTTGTTTGAGTGGTTTAAATCTCCCTAATACAATAGATTATGTTGAATAAAATGAATAAAAATGCATTTTGACTTTGGGCGTGGCACTGCCCACTTTTCTTATCGCCAAACTGTAGAGTCATGACAGCTTAATATGTGTGCAAAGTTTCAGAAAAATCGGTGAAGTTCAAGTAGCTGAAAAAGATAACTTTTTTTATGGGCACTGACACTGCCCACTTTTCTAATCAAGAAATTGTATAATCATAAGAGTTCAATATGTGTGCAAAGTTTTAGAAAAATCGGTCCAGTGCAAGTAACTCAAAATTTTACCTTTTTTCTATGGGAGTGGCCCTGCTCAATTTTCTAATCACGAAGTTATACAGTCACGACAGCTCAATATGTGTGCAAAGTTTCAGTAAAATCGGTCAAGTGCATTGCAAGTACCTCAAAATTATAACTTTTTTATGGGCGTCGCCCCGCCCACTTTTCTAATCACGAAATTATGCTCAATATGTGTGCAAAGTTTCAGATAAATAGGTCAAGTGCAAGTAGCTAAAAATGATAACTAATTTGTATGGACGTGGCCCCGCCCACTTTTTACCACTCATAAACACTCCCTGGAATGTGTTCAACAACTTGCCAAAGTTTGAGTCCGATCGGCCTTACAGTTTCGGAGTATATAGCTAACACACAAACACACAGGGTTTCACTTTTATATAGACTAGCCAAACCCGGCGCGCGTTGCTACGCCCCTTAATGAATCGAAATGCATTCTGAATTTTAATTGAATATCAAGTGCAAAAAGCTAAATATTATAATTTTTTTATGGGCGTGGCATTGCCCACTTTTCTAATCATGAAATTGTAAAGTCATAACAGCTCAATATGTGTGCAAAGTTTCAGAAGAATCGGACCAGTGGAAGTACCTCAAAATTATACCTATTTTTTATGGGCGTGTCTCTGCCCACTTTTCTAAGCACGAAAGTATTAAGTCATGATAGCTCAATATGTGTGCAAAGTTTCAGGAAAATCGGTCTGGTGCAAGTACCTCAATATTATAACCTTTTTTTATGGGCGTGGCCCTGCCCACTTTTCTAATCACGAAATTATTAACTCATAACAGCTCAATATGTGTACAAGGTTTCAGAAGAATCGGACCAGTCCAAGTACCTCAAAACGATACCTATTTTTTATGGGCGTGGCACTGCCCACTTTTCTAATCACGAAAGTATTTAGTCATGACAGCTCGATATGTGTGCAAAGTTTCAGAAAAATCGGTCCAGTGCAAGTACCTCAAAATTAAAACTATTTTAGGGGCGTGGCCCCGCCCACTTTTCTTATCACAAAATTATTACGTCATGACAGCTCGATATGTGTGCAAAGTTTCAGAAAAATCGGTCAAGTGCAAGTAGCTAAAACTGATAACTAATTTTTATGGGCGTGGCCCCGCCCACTTTTTTCCACCTATAAACACTCCCTGGTATGTGTACAGCAACTTGTCAAAGTTTGAGTCCGATCGGTTTTACAGTTTCGGAGTCTATAGCTAACACACACACACACAGAGTTTCACTTTTATATATATAGATAGATATAGATTTTCTGTGTTTTTATTTATTTAAAAAAAAAACGCTGCCATAGGTTTAACAGAATATATCGAAAAAATTGAGGATATGAAAGCAAAAGTTGAATATTGTAATTTCTAAGCCTAAATCTTCTTTGGCAGGATGATAATAAAAAACAAAATATAGACAATGAAAAAACTTGATAAAGGATGGATTTGCTATGGTAATTGTTTCACTTTTATATCGTTGTTATACTAATTCATTCATCGTTTTCCTTTTTTTTAAGGAGCGAAACTAATGATTTTTATTTTTGCTTAATTTTGTGTAACATTAAACGAATATCTCTTTTGTAAAACATTTTTTTTTTATTTTTTTTTTTTAGTTTTAGTATCAAGACGGAAGTAATTGTACTTGAAACCGTTCTAACTGTTTATGCACTAAAGGGCAGAACAAATACTCAGTTAATTATGTGAACGTTAAGTTTTGAAACAGTTTGCAATAAGTCATGATTGCTGCCTAAATGTACTACTTTTCCAGTTTCTTTATTTTTTTTTTTTTGATTTTCCCATTGTGTCAATTTTATTTTTATTATTGTATGGAAACTAACACAAAATGTAATTACAAGTAACTAATTTAATTTTTAATCAACTTTGAAGATAACTTTCTAACATCAAGGCAACTTTAGTTAACACAAACACAAGTCAAAAGGAAATGTAATGAAATAAGAAAATAACCAATAGGACTGAAAGTATATCTGTGACATGAAATGCATTAGTTTTTGTTGTTGTTTTTACTACTATTTAATACAATATGACAAATGAGTTTTACAGTTTCTCTTCAGTATTCGCATCTACATTTCTAGATTAATTTTCATTTTTAATTTTTATCAAGTATTTTATTTCAACATTTTAGATATTCAGTCTGAATATTATGCACCCTATACCTGGAACGGTTTTAATATTCTATAAATAGGAAACAATTTCTAGAAAAAAAATATTTTTGAGTATTATTCTTGAAATAGAGAAATTGTGAATAAATCTTATTAAATAGCTGGAATTGTTAAAAGCAAAGTTGTATTTTTATTTCTTATTTATAAGTCTATCTTGGTGATAGGCTGGTTTTCGAAACCAGCTACGACATCATCAGCACTCTTCATCGCTATACTTATATGTATGTAATTTGAAACTATTATTTATGTTACAATTTAATGAAATTATATTATTATAAAATTTAATTGATAAGTAAATTGGCTAGCGCATTCGCCAGATTTGTCAACACCCGACTTTTTTTTTTCTTGAAAAAATTCGAGTACTACAACCACAAATTTTGAAAGATGTTTTTATTATTGCGAGGCTAAAAACGGATGTCAGTCAAGTGACTTTATTTTCCATACTTAATGTAAAAACTTTCCATTTTGTATATTTCATGATCTAGAACAAATATACAAAAACAAAAAAATATAAATGAAATAGTTATTAAAATTTAAACACCATTGTGACTTTTGGCGCACCCTGTAGTATGTGCGTAAAAATAAATCAAGGCATATTTATTCATTTATGCAGTTCAGAGAGAATTTTTTTGTTTACATTTTTATATATGAAGTTTGACATTTGAAATAAATGAGACAAGAGGGAGAATTGTATTTAAAGACTTTGGCAACTGAACTTTAATACAATAATAAGACAAATCAGGACTACCTGATGAATAAACTAGCTTTGATGCATATACATATATATAAATATACATGTAGGGAGAATATCGAAGTAGACCACTACCATCACGGCTCCCTTTTCGACCCCCTACGCTCCTCAGTGATTTCGTGTCCACCGATCAGTATACCCTCTATCACTGAGTCCCGCGCCACAACCGGCGTTTGCTCTGGACTAGGAAAACGATTTCACACTGCCGACTGGTCATTGTCGACAATTCTCATCGCACAGTCCTTTGTAATCGCCAGCATCTCCCTCAGACTAAGGCCCCCCATCGCACTCACACTTAAAGTGTGCTTGCCTGTGATCCTTAATCTTCCGTTCGCCAACGTCGGACACTCGCATACTACATGAGCTGTTGTCTCGGCATCCTCCAGGCACATTCTACAAATATCATCATCTACGATCCGCATCCTCTTCAGATGATATTTGAAGTTACCATGTGTTGTAATCAACGCAGTGATCCAGCTCATCATACTCCGATTAAAACCGAGTATCTTCACTGCACCCCTGCCAAGTGACTCCCTGAGCACCATACGAGCCTGTCTACACGTGGTTTTCTCCATCCACCTTCACAAGTTCATAGAGTTCACCCATTGAAAGATCCTTGCCCACACTAACCCATTACCCAGAGCAGTTCTGGGTTCCGGTCCGCAGAATGTAGCCTCAGACCCCTTCTTCGCAAGTTCGTCAGCAGCCTCATTCCCAGCTATGCCCACGTGTCCCTTAACCCACATCAGCGTTACCTCATTTGTAGAGGCACACCTGTTGAGCTTTAGAACACACTCAAGCACCAAAGAGGAGTTCACATCTATCCGCTGCATACGTTTTATAACCGACTGGTTGTCAAGTGCAATAAGAATTCTCTTCCCATACAGTCGACATTCCAACAGGTGGTCCAACGCGTGCAGCAAACCAAGCATTTCTGCCTGATAGGCTGACACGTACTCCCCCAGATTCAGGGTGCAGGATAACTTCAACTCAGATGAGTACACACCAGCACCTGCCCTTCCATCCATAAAGGACCCATCAGTAAAGATACTGATGTCATTCTCCATGCACTCATCGTGCATGAATCCATCCGCTATGAGCGTGTGATGTAGCCTTTCGACCACTTTCACCCGACTCATGCGCTCCATCGACATCTGAACCTCCCTAACCTCTTTATCAACGAGGTCCAGGATTCTCCTATGCCCCAAAACTGATCCAAAGCGATACCACATGCCATCGCTTCGCATCCGAATCGCCGATCTTGCCGCCGTCTCCCTTACAAATAAGGCCAACGGCAGCATTTTTTAGATTTTTAAAATTTGGCTATACAATTTTAAGCCGCCTGTCCTTCCAAGTGTTAGATAAAATCTTTTAGGCAACATTCCCAGATTTAAGCGTTATACCTGTACATTTTGCCACGTAACAAAAATGTGAAAAATTAAATAAACTACTTAAAAACAAGTAAAAGCGCTATATTCGGCCGTGCCGAATCTTATATACCCTTCACAACGTGTAGTCAGGCAATAACAGTAGTTTGTATCACCATCCCATATGAAATACGTACATACATATAAAAAACATACATATATAAAAATATCCCATTGTAAAATTATAAATTTACGTATGTATGTTTAAAAAAAAAAATAAAAAAAAATTAAAAAAAAAAAATTTTAAAAAAAAATTAAAAAAAAAAATTTAAAAAAAAAATTAAAAAAAAAAATTTTAAAAAATAATTATAATATATATAATAAATAAAAAACAAAAAAAATATTAAAAAAAAAAATTAAAAAAAAATAATAAAAATATAAATAATATATTAAATATAAAATAAAAAAAAAAAAAAATAAATTATTAAAAAAATTTTTTTTTGCCTCAGCTGGGATTCGATGCCACGTTTTCTCTAACAGTATACACGTTTGTATGTATGTATGTTGTTGTTGTAATGTTGTTTTTGTGAAAAAAAATCGAGGTGGTCGTGGGTTTTTGCTCATATCTCAGTTGTTTATGTACCTATGTTTCTGATTTTCAATACGGATCTACTCCCAAATATTTCTGATATTTTAATACCTCACCCGAGTCCAAGCGAGTCAAAAAGTTGATTTCAACATACACACGGACAGACGGGCAGACTGACAGGGCTTAATCGACTCCCCTATTCATAAGCTTTCAGAAAATATATACTTTATGGGGTCGGAAATCAAAATTGTAGAAATTTCACACGGAATGACAAACCTATATAGACCCTTTTTCACTGTGTGAAGGGTATAAAAAACAAAATTTAAAGGCAAAAAAAAAAACAAATAACTTAATCAATCAATATTTTAAAACTGTATCAGGTCACTTTTTAAAATTTCCACATGAAAAAAAAAACATTTAATCTTAAAGCTAAAAACATTTTTTTTAACAAATTTTATTTCAATGTATCTAACGAATAAAAACATTTTCAAAACTTTCCAACTTGGCTCGTTATTACAATCACTGGTGCAAATAAGAAATAATAATAAAAATAAGTTAAAACCATTACATCATTTCTTTAATTTACCACCTTTTTTTATCCACATTCACTTCTAACTACGATTATAAGAAACAACAAGTTAAAACTTTAACAAAAACAACAAAAAAAAACTATAAAAAAATAGAAAATAACAAGTAATTAATAGTCTTAGTTGCACTTTACATAAAAAGCTAATTTAATGCAAACTGTATAAATAACCTTAAGGTTCCTTAGGCAAACACCCACACAAATATGTCGCTACTTTAGAAGTATAAAAACGAAGCGGAAAAGGGAAAAATGTTAAAGAAAATTAAAAAAGTTCAAGAAGAAATAAATGAAAAAAATTAATTTCAAAGGAACTAAAAGCAGATTAAGAGCCTCAGGACATGGTTAAGAAAGATGGGTTAAATTTATTTAATTATTGTTGTAGAAGTGAAAAAAGTTTAAGAATTGTTTAATAGAAAAAACAAGTAAAAGCACTTAACTTAGATATGCTTGTTAAATGTTTTTGTTTTCGTAATTTTAGTATTTCAATGATAATGGGCGTTAAAGTAGGCGTGTTGAAGTAGTAGTACTAAATTAAAATAAAATAGTTTCTTTAAAATATTATAATAACAAAGAAAATTGCCAGAAATCATATAAGAAAATCCATCCATTACTTTGAATAAACATGAACTTTATAAAAAATTCTTTAATCTTTTAAGTCGAATATTTATTGAAATGTTATAATTGTGGCACTGTGTTAGGTTGGATTTGATATATTCTTTCATGGTCGATGTTATATAACGTTTTAAACAAAATCATAAACAGAATTAATGATCAACGGGTCAAGTTTTTTCATATAAAATTTCATTAAAACCTCGTGTTATTACTGTAAGACAAAAATGTCAACATATTCTAACAAAATAACGATTTTTTTGTAAATAAAACAGTTTTTCAAATTTAACGCAACAAAAACAAATTAAAATGCAAGTACTTAAGGTATTTTCTTTTACATGTCTTACAAATTGTGGTTTATTTTCTTTTAATAATGTGGGATTTTTTTTTATTGCAATGAAATAAGCACACATGAACAATGCGTTGAAAAAGTTTATTTATTTGAACACAATCCAATATTGATGACGACTAATGTTCAACCAAATTTGCATCTTGTGTATTTTTCTTCATCACATACTAGATCTCTAATTCTTCGTACATTTAAGCAAATAACAGCATTTGTTCAAATTTAAGTCGTGAGTAAAAAAATAAATATTCCCTTTTACAGCGTTAATCAGAAATTTCTAACTCAACAAAAATTCAATGTAAACTTATTTTATTATACTAGATATGTATATGTACATGTAACGACAAACGAGCGGTAAGAGACATGCCAAGAAAATCCAGGTAGCCTTTATAGGTTTCTATAAAAGTCGCTATCTGAACAACAATACAAAGCAATTTGGCAGAAAAATATTTTCCTCCATAACATCTATAAGAGAGCAGCGGAAGAATAGTACAATAAAAAATCACTACACGAATTTTAAATACCACCTCAACACAAACAGCACCCATATGACAGTGTATCCAACACACAGAAAAGTAGGACTTACAGACCAAAAATCCCACTCTATCTGAAATCGAAAGTGCGATTAATAGTCTGAAGAACTACAAATCAATAATCGCCTGAGAAACTTAAAGTAGATCCCACCGTAAGTGCCTAACTCATATGCCTGATTGTTGCTCAGTATTGGACCATGTTAGCGAGGAACTCAAAGAAGAATTAATCAGGATTCCCAAGAAAGGAGATCTGACTAAGTGCAGAAACTGGAGAGGCATCACTTTCCTTAGCATGGTAAATAAGATTATTGTGAATATAATAAACAAACGACTAAAAGCTGCTCTCGCCAACGACATTCACAACGAACAAGCTGGCCTTTGGCCTTATAAACCTAATATTGAACACGTTAGCAGTCCACGCATAATCACAGAACACGAGTCGAAGGGAAATATTCATTACATGTTATATTTTTTTTTATTTAAAGAATGCGTACGACACCCTGAATCATTGCGCCATATGGAAAGCACTGCATTGCAAAGGAAAAGAATGTGACCTGTCGCATTACACGTGAAAACACAACTTGGAGTTCGCCAAGAATGTGTACTATCGCCTTTGCTTATTAATGTGGCCATTAACGACATCATGGTAAAAATAACATTAACAACAGGATTAATTTTTCCTTGTTTAAATGATAGTGCAGAAGATCTTGACTTCACGGACGACATATGCTTGCTGACGGACTAGTTCGATGACATACAGTCGAAGCTTACATAAATGAAATTTGGAGCAAATTTGGACTCTACCTAAGCATAACCAAGACCCAGGCTATTAATATCAACTCGACAAAGAGAAATAACTTTCCATAACAACAACGGCAAATTGAAAACGTCAGTATTTTTGGTACCTGGGCAGCACAATAACATTAAACGAATGCTCTCGAAAACCGTATAAAATTAGGAACCCCAACATCCCTATGGCCAACTGTACCCAGTGTGGAATCCACAACACATGTCAACTCGCACCTAACTTTATATCTTCAACTGCTGTGTGAAATAAATTGCCTTGAACGGATGAAAATTGTGTAATGCTGCTCGCTGTGACCTCAAAACAATCCATATTGTTGTCAGCCGCTGTCTTCGACATATCCCAATAATTGTTTAGCCAACTACCGTCAGCAATCCTTAGCTCTGGTTACAAACCAGATTATAACTAAAATAATTAAAACAATTCTAAGTGGCATTGCACCTCCCAGAATGATCCAGTTGCGCCAATTTTTTGTGATTCTCACAAGCCGAAATAACCAAAAATGCAATTGCAGAGGACGACCATACTTTGCGCCGACAACTAAACGTAGACACATTAACAACATTAACATTTAATCAGACAAAATAAATTGACATACAATCATTAGGACCTATGCTTCTTGTAAAAACAAAAAGAACTTATAAATAAATATAAATTATTATAAATGTAGGGAAAACTAACAGTAAATTTGTGGACCTGCAACAATGCAATGCGAACGTACTCTATTTCATTATTCAGGGTGGGAACACACGAAGCAATTTAAGTTGCTCATCTGTTAAACTTATAAATAGAAGAGAAGTGCAACAAAAAATGGAAAGTCTTTCCATATGTCTTAATATCGATTTAAAATACTAGTATTGCGACAAACCACTTGTAAATAGTTTTTGTTTTCTAAGAACCTAAAATTATTGGAATGACCCTTTGGTTTCTTCTCCAAGAATACAATAGATACCAAATAACACATAATTAAAATCACTTTTATTTATAAACACATTCTTACTTTTGATTTCACTCTGTCCTTATTCTTAAGTAATAATTTTTCGAGTCTTTGATACATATTATATTTACACTTGTATTAATAATTAATCATCGAATTTACTGAACCTTAAATAAATGTTACTTTAATTTCTGAGAATGATTTCCTCATCAATTACGTGCCTAAAGCTTCAAACTATTTGCTAAGAATCCTTTACTTAAAGGCTTAATGAATAAAACAATTTTTTAGGGATTTTCGTATAAGTCGGATTATAGAAGGGAGATGGTGTACATTTCCAAAGACCTTAATTTAAAAATGTTCTTAATGTCATTTATATTATATTTCTTTAGTAACTTCTTTTATTTTGTTTTTCTAAATTATAATGATTAAATCGAAAAGGCCCAAAAAAAGGTCACTTTAACCAAATAAGACAAAAAAACAAATATTTGACAACTAAAGCGAAAATTGAAAAGACCTTAAAAGGCCTAAAAACAAAGAGACTCATTTATAGTCATTGAAGGAGAATGTAGCACGAATAATAAATAAGCAGCCAACCTTTCACAATAGCTGCTACTCGTATATGTATTTGAGAACTGGCATTTTGGCAAGGATTCGTAGACATGTTAAGCTAAATATTGTAATATAAAACCTTTTAAATTGTTCAAACAAAAATAAACACACATACAAGCACAATTTGATCGAAAATGAAACAAATAAAAAAGTTAAATTGAGAGAAGTGTCAACACTTAACACAATAAAATGGTAGCTATTTTGATGTGCTATTTTAAAACTGTTTAAGAAATAGCAATTAAAAATACATTCGGCTAAGACTAACAAAATTTTAAGTCCAGTAACCATTGTGAGTAGGGTTACAATTTTCATTTTGGAAAAAGACAACATTAACCTCAAAGAGAAGACAATACTTTCTTATGAAATAATTTAAAATTTGTATTCATTTGAAATCTCTATTTAAAAATTAACTATTTAAATATTAATCTGTTATTCTGGCTTAAGTTCATTTTCATAAATGAATTATGTTTTTTTATTAGGCTGAATTAGCGGAGCGCATCTGCAATGTAATGTACCAGCTGGCTTACAGAGTTTTAGAGTGCAGTAGTTGTAACGTATCATTCTGTATAAAAAAGAATTTCCTTACGTTGCTGCTTGACATTTGTATGCCAGTGATGGACTGCTTGTTTGTTTTATGGATTAAGGATTTTTCCGCTAATTTTGTGGTAATTTTTTATAATAATATCTGTAGACTTTTGTCAAATCAACTTAAAATATTTCAAACATCTTCTATATATATAAAAATCAATGCCACTTTTCGTTGTAATTTTATAACCCAAGAACGGGCTCACCTATCCAAACCAAATGTTTTGGCTCTGTTTTGACTATTTAGTAGATGGTTTATGAGAAGTTTGCTTAAAATCCGTCGAGTGGTCTACGGGTAAAAAGGGTAAAATCGGTAACTCAGTGTCTCCGGGCTTAATAAAGATATCACAAAAATTCAGAAAGGACCAAAGAGCCTGTTAAAAATAATTGGATAAGTGTCTGGTACTTTTTGGAAATTTTGAGTTTTGAGGGGATAAAACGGGTAAAAACTGAATTTTGGTACTTTTTTGAACAACATTTATCTTTGAGAGGGATAGCAATAGGAAAAAAGAAAAAACGTAGTTTAACTCTCCTTAAAACAATGGAGAATGAATTTTTGTACTCTTTCGAAAAAATTTTTTTTTAATAAATGAATTTGATGTACAAATTAAATCTTTTTATCATTTCACTTGATACGTAGCGAAGCAAGTACCGGGCGGCTAGTATGTTTATATATTTACACGTTTAGATGTATATAATAAACTAATGCAATCTACATTACATAAATGAAAAATATATTAAAATTTAAATTGTAAAAAAATCTATTTTTGTGTATGAACATATTTAAATATAGACAATAATTTGATATTTTAATTTATTTTATATTTATTTATTATTTTATATTTATTTATTTTATATTTAAAATGAATTTTAAATGTATTTAATTTGTTATATAATTTTTTTCTTAAAATAGATTTCAAATACTTGTTTATGAATATAAGCCTTCGATTATAAATCTATAATATTAATATTAAATAGTAAGTAATAGATATATATCACACACAAAATATTATACTGGTGCTTTTTCTATACAACAGCCACCATTTGAAAAATTGCAATTCCCATCACTGTGTTCTAAACAGCTGTTTCTTTTTAATTGCAAAAAAAAAAAAGTAAGAGTGATATATTCGGCCGTGCGGAATCTGATAATACCCTTCACCAAGATTTCATGCGATACGCTATTTATTTTTTTTGTTGTCATTCCGTGTGAAATTTCTACAATTTTCATTTCCGACCCCATTAAGTATATATTTTCTGAATCCTTATGAATAGGTAGGGTTGCCATCCATCCTCTTTTCCCCGGACACCGTCCTCTTTTTTAGGGCATCCGGGGCAGTCCTACTTCTTTTTTTAGCAAATGTCCGGGGTTGTCCGGCTTTTTGCATCTTCTCTGAAGTCTTTTCTTATATTTAAACTTTAAATCACAGGTCACAAAATGTATAAAAAAAGATTTAGGTGCTCGTACAGTTAGTTTTGAAAAAGTAAAATTTTAAAACATCTCTTTGTACAAAATTAGTTTTATTATCCTTAATTGTCACTATTTATCAAAGTGGCCTATTTTAACTTGTCTTTTATTTTAAAAAAGTTCGGCAAAGGGGTCTCCTTGTCAGCTGTGTGTTTTTCATAAAGTTTGTTTTTCAAACAACAAAAAATATAGTAGGGGTATATAATTTTGATATGGATTGCCTAGAGTTTTACAAATATTTGAAGAGGTGCGATGGTAATATATATTGGCTCAAATTGGAAGTGTTGAAAACTATATGTAAAATTTTTAAAAGTGTACATTCCCAATAATGAATGCAATGAATTTTTGTTGTTTTTTTTGGTTTTTTTGTTTTTATTTTCAACCATTAAATCAGAATGATATGTTCAGTTTGTATTTTTGTAAATAAAATTCTTTCGTAAAAACAAATTATGTTTTTGTATATTAAATGCCGTCGTAAATTTCATCAAATTTAATTTTTTTTAAATGTGTCCTCTTTTTTTGGGCAAATGTCCTACATTTTTTATGCTGGCGTCCTCTTTTTATACCCTTCACCTGTGGTGCACAAGGGTATATATAGCTTTGTCATTCCGTTTGTAATTTCTACAATTTTCATTTCCGACCCCATAAAGTATATATTTTCTGAAAGCTTATGAATAGAGGAGTCGATTAAGCCCTGACCGTCTGTCCGTCTGTCCGTCTATCCGTCTGTCCGTCTGCCCGTCTGTCCGTGTGTTGGTTGAAATCAACTTTTAGAAGCAACTATATGTTCCTCAGATCTGTATATGGTATCAATCTCTTGGAAATATCCAGGAATGAATCGCTATTGAAATTCAGCACAATCGCCCCATAACTTTCTGAGATATGAGCAAAAAACCACGACCACCTCGTTTTTTTCACAATTACAACAACAACATACATACATAGATACATGTAAAAAACATACCAAACAAAAAAAATTACAAAAAAAAAATATTAAAAATAAGAAAAAAATAATAAAAAAAAACTAAAAAAACAAAATTTTAAAAAAAATTTTAAAAAATTTTTTAAAAATTTTTCTAAAAAAATTTTTTAAAAAAATTTAAAAAAAATATAAAAAAAATAATAAAATATAAATAATATATTAAATAAAATAAAATAAAATTTTTTTGGCTCAGCTGGGATTCGATGCCACATTTATTCTAACGTGTACGTATGCACGTATTTTATATGGGATGAATGGTGATACAAACAATTGTTATTGCATGACTACACGTTGTGAAGGGTATATAAGATTCGGCACGGCCGAATATAGCACTGTTACTTGTTTTAAAATAGAAATGGCAACCCTATGAATAGGGGAGTCGATTAAGCTCTGTCCGTCTGACCGTGTGTATGTTGAAATCAACTTTTTGAGGCCCTCCGACATCGCTTGGACCCGGGTGAGGTACTACAATATCAGAAATATTCGGGAGTAGATCGGTATTGAAAATCAGAAACATCGGTACATAAACAACTCAGAAACCCACGACCACCTCGATTTTTTTTTTCACAAAAACAACATTACAACAACAACATACATACATACAAACGTGTATACTGGCTAGAGTAAACGTGGCATCGAATCCCAGCTGAGGCAAAGAAATTTTTTTTTATTTTTTTTAATTTTTTTTATTTTTTTTTTACTTTTTATTATTTATATTTTTATAATTTTTTTTTTAAATTTTTTTTTTTTTTTTTGTTTCATATTTATTATTTATATTTTAATTTTTCTTTAATTTTTTTTTAAATTTTCTTTTTTATTTTTTTAACATACATGCATAAATTTATAATTTTACATTGGGATGTTTTTATATATGTATGTTTTTTACATATACGTACATATGTACGTATTTCATATGGGATGAATGGTGATACAAACAATTGTTATTGCATGACTGCACGTTGTGAAGGGTATATAAGATTCGGCACGGCCGAATATAGCACTTTTACTTGTTCTTTATTATTTCCGACACCATTCTTGATTTTGAATTTTTACATAGTTAACTGTATTCTTCTTGTGAAGCCCTTTCATATGATACCCTTATTGATCGGGTTAAGACAAAAAGATTCCACCATTTTGCTTTAAACGCCATCTTGAGTTTTACATGTTTTAATAATTTATTGTACTGGTCAAGCGCTTTCATTTGATACCAATATTGTGGGGATTGAAGGGGACAAAGCAGTTATTAGCATATTAAACCCATATTTTATTTAGGTCGCCATCTTGGATTTTTACTTTTTCGTATTTTTCCTGTAATTTACAGGTCAAGCCCTCTCATTTTATACAAATAATGTGGGGCTTTAAGGAGTTTCATTTTAAATATGTACCAGATTTGATCTATGTATAAATTTACTTATTCCGCCATTTTGTTGGCAAACATGAATTTTAATTTTTTATAGTGCTTATATTGCGCTAGTCAAGTCCTTTGAGATGATACCAATATTTACTATCTCGGCCTTTAACTTTACCGATTAGAACCAGATTTGTCAAAAATTTTTCACGAATACCTTTAGAGGCATATTATATCTACAAATAATAACAAAGGTACTTATAAATTATTCTATGGTTGAAAAATTTTAATTTGGTGGTAAAAATATGTTTAAACACAGAGGCAGTCGTGCCTATTAACTCATATCTCAGAAAGTAATAGGACGATTATGCTGAATTAGCAATTCATTCCTGGATATTTCGAAAAGATTGATACTATGAACAGATCAAAGGAACAGGTCTTTAATGAATTAAGTAAAATTGCATGTATTAAGAATAAGGAAAAATTAATTAATGGAATAAATTTTTACCACTCTTTATCGAAATATAAATATTTAATTTTAATTTCCATGGCATGTTTAGATCCACCAGGAAGAGATTTTGGTAAATTGAACTTTAAGGGGAAAATGGGTCAAATCGGTAACCTTATTCATATCGGTAACTCGCCATACAAATTTTAGCTACTTTATACTTTCTACTATATTTTTCTTTATACATATTGTACTTTAATATATTTCCCTTTCGTTTAAAGCACTGATTTTTATTGGGATGTTACTTAAATATTTAAAAAAAAGTTTTAAGTTTTTCAAAGATCTAAAGAAAGCAAAAATAATTGTACAAAGTAAACAAATGTTTATTTGACTACAACACAAATTCTACTAAAGAATTTATTTAAATCTTTCTTAAGTGAAGTCGAGTATATAAATTAAGGTACATGTGTATATGTGTACAAGTAGTATACAAATTTAAATACCGAATTTCAATGCCAACAAAAGTTAATAAATATAATACAATAAAACAAACAAACACACACACACGCACACACAATTTTGAAGTAAAAACTCCAAAAATTAAAAGGAAAAATATTTTCAATTGGCAGACAACTGGCGACGTTTTATAGCGAAAAAAAAATACATTCTAATTTTATTGTATGTCAAGGATAAAATTGGTGATGACAATACTGTTGATAATACGAAACAATGCTATAGCAAAAGAATGAACATGAGTTGAACAAAGAAATTTAACTGGGATAATAAACAATGACTAACATTTACTTTTGCTTTAAAAGGTTTAGTTTTGGATAACGTTTAATTGAGGTGTTTAGTTTTCTTAAATGAAATAATTACATTTGCCATATATCCTACTAAAATAAATTTCACCATCATGTACATATGAAGGTAAGTCAAAATTCTTTTAATGCATTCACCGTATTGTAGCCAAAATTTCTGAATGTATAATTTTACTGTGCAAACCCCAAGATACGCCATTCAATTTTGAACGCCATCTTGTATTAAAATATTCTTCATAATGTTTCGTATTTTACTAATCAATTCCTTTATTTATATCTATATTGATGGATTAGAAAATATAGGTTATTCCCTATTAAATTTTTTGAATTTTTATTTATGCATGGTTTACTGAATTTTACAAGTCAAGCCCTTCTATTTGATATAATAAATAAATATCGGGTGTCCCAACTAGAACGCAATTTTTAAATTTTAAATAAAACACAGATATTTAAAAAAAAAATCGTAAAACTTTATTGTATCGTAAAGTAGACGGAATGAGGTTATGTATGGAACAATATATCGTGTAGATGGCCGCCGCGGCTTTGCTGACACACACGCGATCTTTTAATGAAATTTTCAATGACCTTTTTGCATAAATGCTGCGGTATTTGATTAATGCAGCGTCCAATTTCCTCTTTTAAGGCTTGAGTCGTCGTCGGCTTATTCGCGTAAACCATCGACTTCAAAAAACCCCAAAGAAAAAAATCTCAAGGTGTTAAATCGAACGATATAGTCGGCCAATTCTGGTCTTCAAAACTCGAAATAACACGACCGGGAAATGACTGATGCAGCAATTGAGTTGTTTCTCTGGCTATATGACATGTGGCGCCATCTTGTTGAAACTACATGCCCTCCACATTCATTTCTTCAATTCTGGTCAAGAAAAAACTGGTTATCATTTCACGATACCGAACACCATTGACTGTTTGCACTTGACCAGCCTCATTTTCATAAAAAAAAGATCCAATGATCCCTCCAGCCCAAAAATCACACCACACAGTGACACGTTGAGGATGCATTTGCATCTCGTGAATCACTCGAGGATTTTCCTCACCCCAAATGCGACAATTCTGCCTATTGACGAATCCATCAAGATGGAAATGTCACCCCAAATTGAGCGCAATTTGCGAACTGTAGCCGCGAAACTTTTACCATTTTGGTAAAACAATTTCACAATGAGAATGCGTTGTTCATTCGTGTAGCGCTCCATTTTTACTAGCCTCGTACCTTCTACTAGCAAACAATAACAATTGTTCAAATGTCAAACAATGACACTTCGAATGGCGCCAAATTTAAAAATTGCGTTTCAGTTGGGACACCAGATATAACTAATATTTTGTTTCTAACGTCATCTTGAAATTAAAATATTTAATACGAAATTAATTTCATTACATACCAATATTAAGTCTGTAAATTTTCTATAAGCCGACCCAATAAAGTATAATATTAATAATATAATTTTTTGAAAGATTATAATCTAATACTGGAAACCAGCATGTTTGTTGCAAGAGATTTTTTACATGAATCTGAATAGTTTTTCCACGCTGATTTCAATAGTGACAGGATTTTTCATTGAAAATGCACATAGTTTAAGTTTAAAAAATTTATAAAATATATTTATTCTGAATAAAGTTTCCTTCTTTTGGATTTTCTAGAGTGAGATGTTATATGAGTACTATTTTTAATGCGCCAACAATAATCAGCCATCATATGTTATAAATTTAAGACAATACCTGTATCTCACTAACTAGAGCTGCTACAAAAAATCTGAGGGTAGATTTGAAATCAGCGCACCTAAATTAGTAAACAACAGAAGAAATACTTTATGCAACAAAAAAAAGTGTTATTTTGTTTTTCTGACTAGAGGAGTCGATTAAGCATTATCCATCAGTCCGTCTATCCGTCTGTCCTGCTGTCTGATATCACCAAGACTCGTGTAAGGTATCAAAATATCAGTATTTGGGAGAAGATCAGTATTGAAAATCATCATAATTGCGCCATAATTTTCTTTTTTCACTTATTTTTATCACAAAATTTTAATTTTCCAACCCCAGGATAATTAATAGACACAGTTGTTACTATTTGAAGTAGTGCAAAGTGAATTAAATTTTCAAGACCTCTAAATCAATAGTATAAAAAGTAAAAGTATTTATTGTAAACGACTGTCTTAATGCGAAATAATATGTCATAAATGATGTGCCTTAAAATTAACACGTTATTTGCAAAACCATTAGTATTTGCATCTAAATTTAATAACTTCGTCACCAGTTGAACCCCTGCAAAATAACTTTTTTTGCATAATTTTTTTTCTGAAAAATTTTAGACGAATTAGTCACAGTTATTTATTTTATTAATTTTTTTCAACAAAGCAGTTGATAAATTTGTCATTCTGTACTTACACCAGAAATATATTTGTTCGTGAGATCATTGGTGGTCCTGCATAAAGGTAAGCTTTTTTGGTGGAGGGTACAAAAATTTCATAAGAAATTATTTTCGAACTACGATTACCTGATAAATAAATATACCTTGAATACTTTACTTACCACCCAATAACGCAAATTTCATATAATTAATAACACTGCTCTGCAGCAAAATCCTCCATTTAATAAAACTATGTGGACTATATGGATTTTGACGCGCTGAAGTCAAATCCGTTGTCGTTTTTTTTCCATCAGATCGGGATTTTTTTTTATGGACGTGGCAAATTTTTCCCCCTAAATTAGTCAGGTACGGACACATATTTAATCCTAACTGGAGAACCAGTCATCCGATTTTCAAAAATAAAACACCAAAAAATGTGTAACAAAATTGTTTTTATTTCAATGGAATAAATTTTTCCCCTATCTCTTATCGTTTTGGAGTTATTTAGAAATTAATGGCGAAAAAAAAATTTTTTCGTGCAAAATTCGTCATATTTTTCAATTTAAAAATGGAATTAAAAAAAATTTAAGGCAAATATTCAACATTTTAAACTTTTTTCTGAGAGCTACTTGTCTTGAAAATAAAAGAAGTCATAAACCATAAAAATCGGTTAAAAAGTGTGGATTTTTACAACCGCAGGTACCCAATATTGACCAAATATGTGTAATGCAGCAAACAACGTCAGAGTGGGCGCACTAAAGCGCCTTGTAGCATCAATGAATGACAACTTTTTACTTCTATCTATTTTCGTACAACTAAAACATATACAAGCAAGAAAATTTGCCAGATTGTAATTTTGTAGCAACGCCTCGCTTAAAGCACCCACCATGTCGTCACCCGTAGATAACTTCAAATTTCAATAAAAAATTAAAATATTTACAGGCTATTTTACTTAAAATAACACAAAATTTTTGTTAATAATTATTAATTTTTATTAAGAAAACACATAAAAAAGTAGCTTAAGCTGTCCATGCTCTTTCTTCGACATCATTCAATTTCGTTCTGAAGACCTCGTCCTTCATAAGCTGTCGTATTTGTGGACCTACAAAAATACCTTCTTTTACTTTAGCATCTCTGATTCTAGGAAATTCGCTCTTAATGTATAGAAAGGCTTCACCATCCTTGTTCATTGCCTTGACAAAATTTTTCATTAGGCCTAGCTTTATATGAAGAATAAAATTTACTCTTTTCGGTCAAATTTTAGCATTGTAGTGTTTTTATTTTGCGCGGCTATCCCATTTACATAAGAAGCAATAAAACTTAGTTTATCCACTTTGCAATCCATTTAACATTGCTACGACTTTAAAATCTGCAGATTCCATGAGTAATGTGAATATTTAATTTGTTGTAGTATCATCTTCATGCTACAATAGTTTTCTTTCATATTTCTTGCATACGCGAGTGGGACCAATGGAAATTTGTTCCCATTGTGAAGTAAAACGGCTTTCAAACTTGCCTTGGATGAATTAATAACAAGCCGCCAATCCTAAGATTTATGACTGAAACACAGTTGTTGCAAAAGTCCATCAGCATTATCGCAAAATATCAAACCTTCTTCTTTGCTGAAATATATTCAAAAAGGTTGTTCTTTATTTCGAAAGTAAGAGACGTTAACGTCCGTTTGCACCAAATTCAATTCTTTTAATTGGGATGCAAGAAGCTCATACTTGTTTTTTGAGAGCCCTAATTTACGAACTAAGTTATTTATATCAGTTTAATTCGGAAAATAAGGTTTACTCGTTGGACTTCCATATAAATGCAAAGAAACACTCATGTAGGCGTAAGTGGATTCAGTTGCTGCAGAAAGCCCATCTTCTTCATCGTCTGTAGGAGGCAATGGAGGTAAAAATTTATTAACTGGAAAACTGGTCGTTTGACGCATAAAGTATTTGGATATGTAACATTATTTTTTGTTTTTTTCGTAAACCCACGTATTTTAGTATGGCAAAAGTAGCAATCATTTTGATGATTTTGTGGTTCACTCCAAATCGCTGGCTTCATAAACGGCTTCATAAAGACTTATGACTTCCATTTAACCAACCTCTTAAAGACTTACCACAGCTACTACAACATATTTTCGGCAGCCAATTTTTATCTCTATCATCGATAGGAAACCCAAAATAACGACAATAAGCATCTTTAAGCTTGGAAGATATTGTCTCCCGTTGAGAACTTAAAGTTAGATCGCCACATACGTAACAAAATAAATTTAGAGATTTGTTACAAATCCTTGACATTTTGTAATATGAAAGCGTTTGTGGATTCTTTAATTGCTTTATTTCTTTACACAATAACAAAGAACACTATAAGATCTATTGACTGTTGCCGATTTTAACCGCACGATATTCAAATTAAAAGTGACTTACTTATTGCCCATTAGCTTCTATATATACAATAAATACTAGAATCTACCCTAATGTTCTTAATTTGAAATCACAGGTAATTGAGAAATACTGTTATAAATATTAATTCCAAGAACTATGTAAAATACCGTTGTACTTTAGTTCCATTACCTGCTCACCTAACGAAATGTTACATATATCATAAGCAAGGCTGGTTGCATTACAATATTGGGTACCTGCGGTAAATTGACAATAAAATCTAAATTTTTTAACCGACTTTTACAGTTTATGACTTTTTTTATTTCCAAGATAAGTAGCTTTTAGAAAAAAGTTTAAAATGTTGAATATTTGCCTTAAATTTTTTTAAATTCCATTTTTAAATTGAAAAATATGACGAATTTTGCACGAAAAATTTTTTTTTCTCCATTAATTTCTAAATAACTCCAAAACGATAAGAGATAGGGGAAAATTTTATTCCATTGAAATAAAAACAATTTTGTTACACATTTTTTGGTGTTTTATTTTTGAAAATCGGATAACTGGTTCTCGAGTTAGGATTAAATATGTGTCCGTACCTGACTAATTTAGGGGGAAAAATTTGCCACGCCCATAAAAAAAAATCCCGATCTGATGGAAAAAAAACCGACAACGGATTTGAGTTCAGCGCGTCAAAATCCATACAGTCCACATAGTTTTATTAAATGGGAAGACAAAAAATTATTTTTTGCAGAGCAGTGTAATTGATCATAATTATTAAAGCGGATTTACCAGTATTACTTACTATAACCCAGCAAAAAATTCCTTAAATGCAATCGAGCAAAGAATTAAAATTTTTTTAAAAAAGTGATTGCATTACCAAAAATAACTAAAATTACTAATTCTTTCTTTTGTTTGTTTTTTAAAACAACTTCAACTCGTAATTTAATTTATTGTTTATTATAATATAATCGGTAATTCAGATGGGTAAACTAGCCAGCAGAAAAATATTACATTTTGGTCAATTCGATCTTTTCGTAAAGTCCGATTTATTGCTGGGAAAATTCAATACTTCATGACACACTCCAAAATTCAAGTTCATACCAGGTATTTAAAAAAAAAACTTTAATAAAAATTCAATTCTAGTCCACTTTGAACATTAAATAGAATAAAAAAAAAAAACAAAGCCAAAAAAACAAGAGCATGATGAAATTTATTAACTCAAAAATTTGCATAAACAAGTAATTTCTCCTTCTTAAAAGCTAGAATATTTATGCATTCAATTTAAACATACAAACAATTAAACTCATTCACCAACCAACCATGTATCTAGCAGTCCATCCAACTCATTTTAAGTGCTAGAAATAGGAAAATTAGTGGTAAACAAACTGGTTGGACCACTTAAGCATTTAAAATCAAAATCACTGGCAATAGTTTGCACAACCACAATTTAAGTTCTAATACTTGAAGTATAACAATGTGTAGAATTGTACCCGCATTTGCTTAAATAAGTGTCTGATGCTTGAAATCATTCATTCATTCATGAATAAATATTTCTTTCGTTTAGTTAAAGAGTGATATAACTTCAAAAAATTACTTAAGAAATTAAAAAAAAAACTGAACTTTTGCAACAAAAATTTTAACCTTTTAAGTATAAAAAAAATATAAATATAAAAATGCTACGCCTAGGATAGACGGGGTGGCACTAGCGCTATCCGATAATGCCAAATTTTTGGGTCTCGTATTGGACAGCAAACTAAACTGGAACCTGAACACGAAATCCAGGACCACTAAGGCGGCAACTGTATTATACTCCTGCAAGAGGGCAATTGGCCTTAATTGGGGTATTAACCCCAGGAACTTATACTTGCTATACGATTCTGTCGTCAGACCAATTCTTTATTACGGAGCGGCAGTCTGGTGGGTGGCGCTGGAGAAGAGAATCCACCAGGACGGTTTCGGACGTATTATGAGAATGGCTGCGATTATGATAACAGGTGCTCTTACCATCTAAGGCACTGTTCACTATTTTAAACTGGTTACCACCAGACATCATGGCTAGGCAGTTGGCTGCGGACACCGCACTGAGGCTGAATTGCACAAGGGCATGGAAGTATGTGAATTATGGACATGCAAGAATTTTGGGTATGATCAATATTGCTTCTCCTATTGATTACAAGGTACCTGAACCAGCATTCGATCCAGGTTTCGTGACGAATATACCGGATAGATCTGAATACGACAACGGCCTCCGACTTCCGTAGAATGCCATCCAGATATTTACTGACAAATCGAAATCACATGCTGGAACTGGATGATGTGGTATCTTTTCGATACAGTTGGGTTTGGAATTGTCCCTTAGGCTACCGGATTATTGTAGCGCCAAATTAATGACTATTAAGTATAATGAAATATCTGGCAGGGATATTTATATCTTTACTGACAGCAAGGAGCCATTAGGTCCCTTGAGAGTGTGTACAACACATCGAAAATTGCCCAAGAATGCCGGGTGTCTCTTGAGGAGATAGCGAGACATTCGACGGTTACCCTTGTGTGGGTTCCAGGACATGGGGATATTGATGGTAATAATAGAGCTGATGCACTTGCAAAAGCCGGTACTACCTTAGATTCGGTTGAATCCAGTTGTGCTTTGGGTATTACCTTATCGAAGGGTAAACAGCTAATCTCGCATCGATTATATTTGGATGCCAAGAAAAGATGGGTGAGAGAACCCAGTTGTTTGGAAACCAGAAAGATCTGGCCTGACATGGATATGCATAGGACGTAATTTGCAGTGAATATGTCCCGAATCCACCTTAGGAACCTCATAGCGGTCATTACCGGACACTAGCCTATAGGTACACATGCGAAAAGGCTGAATATCCCTTACAACGACTACTGCAGAAGTTGCGATAACGAGGAAGAGGAGGAGACGACTGAACATCTTCTCTGCAATTGTCCTGCATTCGGGGACCTAAGACGCCAGATTTTGGGTCAACGAATACTTGTAAGTAAAACTTGTCTTTCCGCAGTTGATCTGGGAAAGATCCATACCTTCGTAAACAGAACAGGATGGCTGAGCAACGACGGCCAGAGGACATAGACAAACAGGCGATGGTGCCTACGGTATCACAACGGGACCCTCGGAGGACCCAAGTGAGCTATGCCTTCGGGCGGCTGCCGGATCTAACCTAACCTAAGTATAAAAAAAAAGAAAATTTAAAATTTTTTTTATTTAGTTTAAGGCAGGTTTTTTTATATTAAAATATAAGAAATATCGCTTTCTTTGAAATTTCTCGTTTAGTTTGAAAAAGGTTTGTAATTCGATATTTAAGGGACGGCATCGAATTATCTCAAACAATTTTACCCGAAGAATTATTTGTAGTAATTGGTTTATAAAGGTAAATTTTGAGTTATTGCACTTTTATAGTTAATGAGCGACATTAATTGCAAATAATATGCACTACGCCAAACTTTGGACAACATAACTACGCTTTACTTTGCTCGGCTCTGTTGACATTTATTTTAATTTTATTGCAATCAGTGTTGCCATCTTGACCATTTAAGGTTAAATTTATGTTTAAGATTTTAAATTTTTTTATAGTTCTCCTTACAAGTCTATTTTTTCAGAGCCTTATACGTTTATTAATTGTAAAAAATTCTTTCAAAATACGACATCACATATGTACATAAGTATATACATCATTACAATCAAAACACAAGCACTCTTGTTAGCAGGTAAGCCACTTTTCAGTGAGCTTTTAATTAAAAAAAATTTTAAAAGATGGAAATAATAGAATTAAATTATGCATTGCTTTTTCATTATCTTTATATTAAAAGGAATATGTATAAAAAAGAAAAATTAAAATTTAATAAAATATTGAAATTAAAAAAAAATTATTAAAAAATCTGTTTGTTAAATAAGAGATTATCAAAGTTTGTATAGAAAATTTATTAACATTTGAAAAGGTCTTATGTAACTATGTTCTTATATAGTATATGCAATTTGATGGTATTTATTTATAAGTCTTGGCAACACTGCTGATAATAAGAGATACTCTTTCTACAATACATTTAAGCATTCACAAATATACTTTAATAACAACAACAATGAATTAGTGGCTTGAGCTCCATTGTCTCTTTAGGCAAAGTGACAGCATGACGTTTTTCCAAAGATTGAGTGAATAAGATGTTGGTAGGAATTACGTCTGTAGAAAATAATTAAATCTTAATACGAGGGTTGTTTGTTGCTTTCATTAAGAAATGTATAGAAAAACATTTTAAAAGATTAAACAGTGCTGTCTGGGTAGATTGAACTAATTTTTGCAGAGCGATTTCACTATAACCAGGTTGTTTACTAAATCAAGGTTGAATTTTTATACCCGCCACCAAAAAAATGGTGGGGGTATATTCATTTTGTCATTCCGTTTGTAACACATCGAAATATCCATTTAAGACCCCATATAGTATATATATTCTGAATCAGGGTTTGATTTGATGACGATCTAGCTATGTCCGTCCGTCTGTCCGTCTGTTGAAAGCACGATAGAGATCGCACCGAAAAAGCTAGGGAGCTGAATCAGAATCTTTCTTATAGACAAAGTTTGTTTGGTATTGAAAATGGGCTAAATCGGAATATTAGGAAGAGAGTTATAGCTCGAAAAGCAAGAGTAGGTCGAAAAAACCGTGTCCTTCGAACATCGAATAAAATGGAATTGTGTCCAAACGCATTAACGTAGACCCATGAAACTTCAAATATATATTTCCTAAGTAAAAACAATATTTTTCCCCGAAAATTATCTAAATCTATGCATTAGGAGAGGAGTTATCGATCAAAATGTACGAAAATTTATACCGCACAAGGTATTTTTCGGTATATTTAAAAACAAAAACGTCATAAAAGCAACAAAATTGGATGTACGACTCTGAAATTTTGCACACTTTGCTTTCTGGTGAGACGCTTTTTTGTAACGGCAAAATCAATGTGCCACGCCCACCTCCCATATAACGTTTTACCTAAAATTTATATAATTTCTCTATTAATGAAGATTTTGGAATAATAAAGGCCTATATTGAAACACCTCAGTTGTACTCATTCGCGAAAATAACTTTGAGACGCCTACTATAACGCCCACTTTTCACGTTATCTACCGTTAACGAAATTTAAAAGCTCATAAAACCGCTAAAATTAGAGGTATATCCCCCTAGGTATTGTCATTACTGTGCCAGAAAATTAAGGTGCCACGCCTACTTTAACTCCCACCTCCCATATAACGTTTTACCTTAAATTCATATAATTTCTCTGTTAATAAAATTTTGGTATAATGAAGGGCTATATTGGAACACCTAAGCTGTACTCATTCGCAAAAATAACTTTGACGCCTACTTTTCACGTTATCTACCGTTAATGAAATTTAAAAGCTCATAAAACCGCCAAAATTAGAGGTATGATGATCAAATTTGCTACGTATATCCTTCTAATCAATGTTATTGTTGTGCCAAAAAGTTTAGGTGACACGCCCACTTTAACGCTCATGGGAGATATAACGGTTTATCTTAAATTCGTGTTATTTCTCTATTGACAAAGTTTTCGGAATAACAAAGGACTATATTGAAATATCTAAGTGGTATTGAATAGCAGAAACTTTATTAACACGCCTACTTTGACGCCCACTTTCATTGAAAGGCTACATTTACAAAAGCATTTTAGTAGCATATCGAAGTTATTAACGGTGGTTAAATTTTAAGGGCCGATGTTGATTTTAAATAAAATACAAATTATTTAAGAAATTATTGTCATTTCTTTTTATAATGATAATATTTGTATGGTTCAATTATGTATTTAACAAAATATCGGCCAAATGGCCCCCCCTTCCTTGGCGCCATTCATCTATCTAATGGTTCAAATTTTTAATGACAATGTTGATGCTCAATTGTTGGGCATGATGATGAGTCGAGGTTGACTGCTCTTTTGCCACACTATCGCGAAAAACAGCAATAGTTCTCATTCAATGAACTAAGAAGGCATTCACAGGTTTTCTAACATTTTATACAGACCTGTTTTGCAGAAATTTAAATATTTTTTACAATTCTCCCGATTGTGGACGAATTTGAACGATTATGTTGATCAAAAGAATTACGAAGTGCACAAAAGGCATTTTGATTGGAACGTTTATTTCTATAAAAAACCTGAATAACTTTAAAGCGTTGTTCATTTGCGTATCTTTCCAAGGATCAAATTGAGTAAGTTTGAGATTGAGAAATGTTATGTGAAATGCAGAAAACAAATTTGAAGAGTAGGTGTAGTTCACCTTCAACATGGGCCCTTAAAATTTATCCACCCTCTACAAAGAAAGTGATAAATATTTTATTACAAAGAGATTATTCCATAGCGAATAACAAAATAATAAATATTGTGCTTTAAATGTACACAAAATTGGTGGTGGGTATAAAAGATTCGGCACAGCCGAATATAGTGCTCTTACTTGTTTTATTTAGAAAACTAATTTATTTATTTTAAATTCATTTATTGGCTATAAATTTTATTTATTTTCATGCAAAATTGTTCTGACGTTGTCTCAAAAACCAGTTGTAAAAAGCTGTTTCTATGCATGGAAACTTTCCTTTTTTAGGCGTCTTTCTTCTTTGGGTTCCAAATTGATAGTTACCAATAAGCTTTATTACTCCGATTTACTTTTCATTTATGCCATAAATTGTCGATTTTGCAACGCCATAACGCTGTGCTAAAGAAGTAACAGTAGCATCTTTTTCAATTCCTTTATAATGTCGCTTTTTTGTTTTAAGGATAAATGCTTTCTTTTTTTCGAATCCATTTTTATGTAACAATTGTTCAATACCAATTATTCCGAAATTAACTTTGAGTCACGACCTTAATGAAACATGCGCGCAGACTCAAAGAAATTAACACTTCTTAGAATGCGTATTTGTGAGAGTAACTTGTCAACTTACTCTAAAAAAATCGTTACTTTACTTTATTTTATGTTCTCTTTAATTTTAATACTCCCTTTTTCCTTCGCCAAACCTAAAGACTCACTATAAAGTATGTTGACTCTATAAAGGTTCATGAGTGTTCACTCTACAGATTAGTCAATGTAAACATTATGGTGTTCACTCTAACGAGGTATTCATAGCATCGGGAGTTCACTCTACCTAGACAGCACTGTATGTGCACTTTGTGTAGTCATTTAAAAGCTGGATAGGCTTAATATTTGAAATCAAACATTTTTTTCCAAAACAAGCAAAAACTACATAATGCAGCTGCTTTATTGATAAATGTAAAATTTTGCATCGCATTATTATCCACGAGGCTGATCAATTATTTGACTTTTCCAAAAATCAGCTTTTAAATACAGTATACTCGCGATAATATGAATACTTTTTTTCTTCCATTGACTACTCTAAAATATTAACTTAGTGCAAAAGCTCTTAAATATAAACAGCTAATTTTTTAACGGATTTAATATACACAGTATTAAATTTTAAATCAAAATGGTAGTGGTTAAATTCTGATTCAACTGCAAAATAAATTGGGGATTCCCCTAGCTATATACTTGCAAATTGTTCTCAGCTGTCTGTTAAAATTTCTTATAATACATTTGTCAAGCTCTATTATATGATCCATACAGATGAAGTTATTAGCCGTTATTTTGTTTCAGATGCCATTTTAGATTTTACATCTATGTGTAGCTTACTGTATTCTTCTGGTCAAGCTCATTTATTTAATACCAATATTGACGGGCTTGAAAGGGTTAGAATTTTAAATACTATACTCGACCCGTATAAGAACAATTTATACTACGCCATATTGTAGTGGCGGTCACGATTTCTTTTTTTTAAGAATATAACATTTTGCTGGTCGACCCTTTTTGATCTGGTATTCACCTGGACTCTCTTGGTTGTCTAGAAATGAAAAAAAGCGATTATCGTCTGTTAATTTTAGGAAAAACAACAAAAAAGTTGCATTTTGGTGATAATATCAAAGATTTTTGTAATTTTTTTTACAAATATTTTCTAAGGCTACGGTTTCCGATTCGGAGACACTCCTGTGTCCAAAAAATTATTCAGGAGCTTGAGAAACTTGATGTATTTGAACGAAATTTATATTTTATGAAATAATTTTTGCCTATAACTTTGCTGATTAGCGACCGATTTGTACACAATTTTTACGAATATTTACAGGGGCATAAAATACATGTCAACATATAATCCTAGTACTGAAAATGTTAATTTTTGTGGTAAAAATATAGAGAAAAAACAATGGAAGCCGTATTTCTTTGCTTATATCTTAGAAAATAAAAGGCTATTGTGCTGGATTTCTAAAACGTAAACTTAAATTCCTGGTCGTTAAACATATTATTGGTGCTATAAACGACAATGACAATATAAACTGAATGGGACTTTTATTGTATTTATCTAACTCAAATATGAAAAATATTGTTTCATTCTTTCAATATTTGTTCATAAGTATGTGTTTAAGAATATGACCATAGACTATTGCCTAGCGACATAAGAAATAATATAAATAATAACACATTTATGATTTTCCTTATTCTAAATATTTTATAAAAAAATTTTTTCACTCAAGCAGATTGAGCGCTGTAATGTCAGCTCATCCCTCGTCAAAACGGTGCGCCTTATTCGAAACTCAACTGTCAACTGCACATACTTATTTCTGATTTTTATTTTCATTTATTTAAACTAAATCTAGAGTTGAATAAGAAATGTTTCAAATATAATAAATATGTAGATAAATTATCTACAAAATATGAAAAAGATGAATTTGTGTGGATTGGAAAATTAAAACCCACACTGATGCCTTAAATGGAGAGACAAATTTCTTAACTGTTTTTGCATTCTGTTTGTCTGTCTGCCTACCCTGTCACTCAAATAATTTGCCATACAGACATGTTAGTTCTTTGGAATAATTAGAAATGCAAATAAGGGTTTTGGAAACAGAAACTGTTGCAATTATAAAGATAAATTTCATAATTAAAATGAGATCGAATGATTAAAACCACATCGATGAACAAGTTTTTAATATAAACTTAATATTTAAATTATGTAAAATGTGGTATGTACCCCACTCTTATGTAAATCGTTTTCCATAAATTTAAGACAATTTATATACAAACCTTTTTAAATTAACGTACAAGTATTTGTTGTATTTTTAAAGTAAAGTAAAATGATTTATAAGAAGGAATGAGTTATTGGTTTCTCTATAAAGAAAACTTTTGCATTTCAATTTTTTTTTACAGACACCAGTGCAAGACAGACTCTATTGCTGCTTAATGCGTTTGAATAGTAGAGACCACTTTGCACCTGCAGTTCTGTTCAATTAAATAGCACACTAACTGCATTGAATTCGAAAAATTGTTTTTGATCCTACAAATTTAACTTAAGCATGTATAAATCCATTCAATTTAAAAAATTTTTTTTTATCCTACAAATTTAATTAAGGCACATATATATGTATGTAAATGAATCAGAATTTTGTAGACTGCAGACTTTTTTGAAAATATTTTTGATTAAATATTAAAAATTTCTAAGAAAGCAACCAAAAAAAAGACAAAAAATTAGTTATTTGATTATATTTTATATATTTTTTCTTAAAGTTTTATGCAAAGAAAGATTTCATTCTGACGCCATCTTGAATTTACATTTTTTTATAGTATAGTTTTTTTCTTGTGCCAATCCCTTACATTTTATGCCACAATTATTGGGGTTCAAGGGGACTAAGCCGTATTCACTATATTTAACACTTATATACAACATCATGATTAATTTTAAATTTTTTTCATAGTTTAGTGTTTGACTGGACAAGCCGTTTTATTTTATACCAATATTGAGGGGTAAAAGGAGATAAATTCTTTAACACTAGCTTTGATCCATATACATATTTATTGTTCGCCAGTTTGTAGTAGCGGCCATCATGAATTTTAAATTAACAGGTTGTCTAGAAGCTTAAACAATCAATTTTAGTTTTTAAATTTTAGTAAAAATTCCGAAGTACAGTCAAATCCCGATAATTCGTAATCGCAAGGGACCGGCCATTTCTTACGAATTATAGGGGTTTTCGATTTAGCAGGGTTTCCATTTAACGGGGTCAAAATAAAATACAATAAATACGAATTAACGGGGTTTTTCAATTTATTTACTAAAACGATAAAAAGAAACATAAACAAGTAAGAGCGCTATATTCGGCCGTGCCGAATCTTATATACCCTTCACAACGTGTAGTCATGCAATAACAGTAGTTTGTGTCACCATTCATCCCATATGAAATACGTACATACATAAAAAAACATACATATATAAAACATCCCATTGTAAAATTATTAATTCACGTATGTATGTTAAAAAAACAAAAAAAAAATAAAAATAATAAAAAAAAATTTTTTGAAAAAATTTAAAAAAAATTAATTAAAATATATATAATAAAAAAAACTTAAAAAAAAATAAATAAAAAATTTAAAAAAAAAAATAATAATAAAAATATAAATAATATATTAAATAAAAAATAAAAAAAAAATAAAAACAAGTAAGAGCCGTGCCGAATCTTATATACCCTTCACAACATGTAGTCATGCAATAACAGTAGTTTGTGTCACCATTCATCCCATATGAAATACGTACATACATTTAAAAACATACATATATAAAACATCCCATTGTAAAATTATTAATTCACGTATGTATGTTAAAAATCAAAAAAATAAAAAAAAAATTTTAAAAAAAAATTTAAAAAAAAAATTTAAAAAAAAAATTTTAAAAAAAATTTAAAAAAAAAATTACAAAAAAAAATTATTATATATATAATATATATAAAACAAAAAAAAAATAAAAAAAAATTTAAAATAAAAACAAGTAACAGTGCTATATTCGGCCGTGCCGAATCTTATATACCCTTCACAACGTGTAGTCATGCTATAACAATTGTTTGTATCACCATTCATCCCATATAAAATACGTGCATATGTATATACTGGTTAGAATATATGTGGCATCGAATCCCAGCTGAGCCAAAAAAAAATTTATTTTATTTTATTTAATATATTATTTATATTTTATTATTTTTTTTTATATTTTTTTTAAATTTTTTTAAAAAATTTTTTTAGAAAAATTTTTAAAAAATTTTTTTAAATTTTTTTTTTAAATTTTTTTTCTGTAGTTTTTTTTATTATTTTTTTCTTATTATACCCTTCACACAGTGAACAAGTAAAAGCGCTATATTCGGCCGTGCCGAATCTTATATACCCTTCACAACGTGTAGTCATGCAATAACAGTAAATTCACGTATGTATGTTAAAAAAAACAAAAAAAAAATAAAAAATAAAAAAAAATTTAAAAAAAAAATTATTATATACATATATAATATATATAAAACAAAAAAAAAATAAAAAAAAAATTAAAAAAAAAAAAATAAAAAAAAATAATAATAAAAATATATATAATATATTAAATAAAAAATAAAAAAAAAATAAAAAAAAAATTAAAAAAAAAAATTTTAAAAAAATTTAAAAAAAAATTTTTTTGCCTCAGCTGGGATTCGATGCCACGTTTTCTCTAACCAGTATACACGTTTGTATGTATGTATGTTGTTGTTGTAATGTTGTTTTTATGAAAAGAAAATCGAGGTGGTCGTGGGTTTTTGCTCATATCTCAGTTGTTTATGTACCGATGTTTCTGATTTTCAATACCGATCTACTCCCGAATATTTCTGATATTTTAATACCATACCCGGGTCCAACCTATGTCGGGGGGCTTCAAAAAGTTGATTTCAACATACACACGGACAGACGGTCAGACGGACAGACGGTCAGGGCTTAATCGACTCCTCTATTCATAAGCTTTCAGAAAATATATACTTTATGGGGTCGGAAATGAAAATTGTAGAAATTTCACACGGAATGACAAACCTATATATACCCTTTTTTACTGTGTGAAGGGTATAATAAAAAATAAAAAAAAAATTTAAAAAAAAAAAATTTAAAAAAAAAATTAAAAAAAAAAAAATTATTATATACATATATAATATATATAAAACAAAAAAAAATAAAAAAAAAATTAAAAAAAAAAAATAAAAAAAAAATTAAAAAAAAAAAATAAAAAAAAATAATAATAAAAATATATATAATATATTAAATAAAAAATAAAAAAAAAATAAAAAAAAAATTAAAAAAAAAATTTTAAAAAAATTTAAAAAAAAATTTTTTTGCCTCAGCTGGGATTCGATGCCACGTTTTCTCTAACCAGTATACACGTTTGTATGTATGTATGTTGTTGTTGTAATGTTGTTTTTATGAAAAGAAAATCGAGGTGGTCGTGGGTTTTTGCTCATATCTCAGTTGTTTATGTACCGATGTTTCTGATTTTCAATACCGATCTACTCCCGAATATTTCTGATATTTTAATACCTTACCCGGGTCCAACCTATGTCGGGGGGCTTCAAAAAGTTGATTTCAACATACACACGGACAGACGGTCAGACGGACAGACGGACAGACGGTCAGGGCTTAATCGACTCCTCTATTCATAAGCTTTCAGAAAATATATACTTTATGGGGTCGGAAATGAAAATTGTAGAAATTTCACACGGAATGACAAACCTATATATACCCTTTTTCACTGTGTGAAGGGTATAAAAATTAAAAAAAAATAATAATAAAAATATTAATATTATTATTATTATTAAATAAAAAATAAAAAATAAAAAAATTAAAAAAAAAAAAAATTTTGGCTCAGCTGGGATTCGATGCCACGTTTTCTCTAACCAGTATACACGTTTGTATGTATGTATGTTGTTGTTGTAATGTTGTTTTTGTGAAATAAAAATCGAGGTGGTCGTGGGTTTTTGCTCATATCTCAGTTGTTTATGTACCGATGTTTCTGATTTTCAATACCGATCTACTCCCGAATATTTCTGATATTTTAATACCTTACCCGGGTCCAACCTATGTCGGGGGGCTTCAAAAAGTTGATTTCAACATACACACGGACAGACGGTCAGACGGACAGACTGACAGAGCTTAATCGACTCCCCTATTCATAAGCTTTCAGAAAATATATACTTTATGGGGTCGGAAATGAAAATTGTAGAAATTTCACACGGAATGACAAACCTATTTATACCGTTTTTCACTGTGTGAAGGGTATAAAAACACTTGTTAAAAATAAAATACAAAATAAAATAGCAAATTCATTTACATAGCGCAAAATACGTGTAATTTTAATAGAAAACAACAAACAATAAAATAAAGATTAAGCTGACAAATTTATTTTCTTATTTTAAAATAAATAATGTAAATATTTACATTGTCTAAAATTAATTTTTAAAAATTGAATGATTTGCATTTATTTCAGACTTTTCTTAGGGATGTTGTTCAAGGTATTTTCTTTTTTAATTAAAGTATGATTGGAGACATACGAATTATAAGTGGTAGTTAGCAAACAATTACGATTTATAAGAGGTAAAAAAGATTTTATTTTAAACAAAAAATTACGAATTAGCAAAGGAACCGACAGCTTATTACGAATTATCGGGAATTACGATTTATCGGGGTACGAATTATCGGGATTTGACTGTAGTTGTATTTTGTTGCTTATACCTCAGTAACCTTTAAATTGGTTTATTGGTTTTTTCACATTTTTTTAGGGCTACGGCTTATAATATGGTGTCACAAGCCTATCAAAAAATTAATAAGGGATTAATAATTAATAATTAATATATCTAAAATAAATATATTTTCCTAAAGAATTTGTTCGTAGAACTTTGTCGATCAGTGACCGATTCGTTTGAACTCTTTTAAAAATAGTAACAAACCAATCCATAAAATGTCCGAGAAAGTTTTTAGTTTTTGTGGTAAAAGTATGGGGAAAAAAAGAGTCAGTCGTGCTTTTTTAATAATTTCTCCGATACTTGTGAGGCCTTTGTGCAAGTTTTTTGCAACATTCGTTCCCAAATATTTTCAAGTATCAAAGATCTGTGCAACATGTCGGAGCCTCTAAGAGTTGATTTTAACCAACACATAGTTACACTTCTAACATAAAAAGAGGATGACACGAATTCTGAAAGACATATCATGGGAATTTCTGAGTTTTTTTACCTACGCGCCTATTAGAAATCTGATAGAAAAAGAAGAGAAAATTCTTATTTATTATGAGATACTTGTACAGTTTTCTTATAGAACTCAAAAAAAAATAACTAATGAAAATCGTAAAAAAGATCTTCTAGAAACTAAAAATTAAATTGTCATGTTTTAAATGTTCTATTTCAGTTTTAATGTTCTCTTTCATATTTGCTCTGATTCAGCTTTATTTTACTCCGACACTATTCTGCTACTTCCATATTTTTATAGTAAAGCAAAACACATATTTATTCAAGTCTGAATTTTATATGGAGAGGGTAATATACAAACACTATTTTAATTATAATGAGATTGCTTGTAAGCCATTTTTCTTATGCGTGTGCAGCTCTTATTAAAAAAATGATTTCCACTATTTTTCATTCTTCAACTCCCTAGTAAACAGGTTACCACAATTTCATTTAGTTTATATCGCCAAATCAAATTTCTATTCTTTTATCACGTACTTAACATTTTAAATCACTTAATATTAAATAAAAAAATTAATTGATTTAATTTAATATATAATTCAAATTTAAAAGCACATCAAATAATTATTAAAACAATTTTATGCATTAATTCTTTCTTTGTAACTATTTGATAAAACTCGCTTATTCTGCACATAAAGTACTCGGTTATTATGAACAACAAGTACTAGTCATTTTGTTTTTCAATAAAGAGAAAAAATACCAGTTTGCGTTATGACCATTTCATGTAACATGTCTTGTCGCCATTGATTAATATTCAAACAACAAACAAACAAAAAATGAATTAAACGTACCTTAATGTCTTGTTAATACGAGCAATTAAATATTTTATAGCATTTTTAAAAGATTTTTTTATTCAATTTTTTTCTTATTTGTTTAAATTCTATTTCCAGTTATAAAACCCTGAACAGCAACAAGTTGACACCTTGTTCTTAGCCGCAGGTCAATAATTATACAGTAGCAACAGCGTACAATCTACTTACAGTACAAACGTAACATTTATTACTTAAAATGGAATTTTTGTTTTATTTTTTTATCAAGTACAAAAGAATAAACCAATAATAAAATTTGTTTCTAATGTTCCACTTTTAAGTTTTGCCACAAGCTGTATAATGTACCCATTATTTATATGCAACTTGAATGTTTGTATGTGTAAAGTGTAATGCAATGAAGTGTGCGGTGTATTTTGACAGATTGGTTAGAAGCACTTGAACAATTTCAAGTTCACGTCATGGCACATAAATTGTTATAAAAGCATTATAAGATTACGTTATTTCATTATTTATTTCTATTAATTATTTTTTATTTTTTTTTTTTTATTAACTTAACGAGAGCGAAAATATTTTTAATTGGTTTTATTGTGTTTTATAAAAGAGAAAATTTAAATCGGTTTAAAATAAAAACAACAGAAAACAAATTAAAAATGTAGAATTAAATATTTATATATTAGGATTTAAAACTACAATCTTTTATGAGCTAAAAAAATTAAAAATTTTCTTCCTTTTCCTTATTCATAAAAATTATGAAAAGTTTATAAAACTGATTTTTGATGGAAATTTAATTTCTTAACCCCTTATAAAGCTTTTTAAGTTTTCATTAATAAGATAATTTTACAATAAAACAAGTAACAGTGCTATATTCGGCCATGCCGAATCTTATATACCTTTCACAACGTGTAGTCATGCAATAACAATTGTTTGTATCACAATTCATCTCATATAAATATATAAATACATATAAAAAACATACCATTATTAAATTATAAATTGAGTTTACGTATGTATGTATGTTTCTAAAAAAATAAAAATTTAAAAATAAAATTTAAAAAAAAATTTTAAAAATTTTTTTCAAAAAAATTTTTTTTAAAATTTAAAAAAAATATGTAAAACAATATAATAAATAATATATAAAATAAGAAAAAATTTGTTTGGCTCAGCTGGAATTCGATGCCACGTTTACTTTAACCAGTATGTATGTATGTTGTTGTTGTAATTGGGAAAAAAACGAGGTGGTGGGGTCGGAAATGAAAATTGTAGAATTTACAAACGGAATAACAAAGCTATATATACCCTTGTGCACCACAGGTGAAGGGTATAAAAAGCACACAGGATGCAATTACAGATCCACTGGCCTTAATTGTTGCACCAGTTGGATCTCATATAGCCAACATCCTTTCTCAAAATTGTCCAAGTAGAGGACGGGGAGAGACCGAGTTTCTAAGATCATAGAACGTTAAAGAGCATGAAATTTGGAAATAAATTTTGAGCATTAATAAACGTTGCTTTGATTTTTGACTTGCCAAAGTATACACGACCAAGGGCCTTTCTACTTGTGACCATCGATACATGCATATGATAAAAGAAAAAGAATTTTACCCTTCACCATAATGTATATATGTAGTAGGTATAATGACCACTTCGCAGCGTAACCCAGATTTCAAATTCAACGTTACACGCCATTTTTCTGTATTATTTTCGATGCCATCTTTGATTTTTAATTTTAACATAGTTAATTGTACTCTACTAGCTAAGCCCTTCAATGGGCTTACTGCCCTTTCATTTAATAGCAATATTTTCAGGGCTTGTAGGAAACAACGTCGTAATTACTTTATTTGACCCATATATGTATATCCGCCATTTTATCTAAGACGACATTTTAGATTTCAACTTTTTCATAGTTTATTGTATTCTGCCAGTCAAGTCATTTCATTTGATACCAAAATTAAGGTCGTTGAAGGGGGTAATTTTTCAAATTTTGATCCATTTACAAATTTAATATACGCCATTTTGTAGTCTCAGCCATCATGAATTAAAAATTTGTTTGTAGTGTTTTATTTTTCGCTTTTAAAGCCTTTTCATCTGTTACCCGTATTTACTTTGTCGGTTGTCCAAAAACTGAAAAAACTTGTTTTCTTTTAAACATTTTAGAGAAAACACCGATGCAATTGTATTTTGATATTTATATTTCAACTGATTTCAAAGCGATTTGTCAGTTTTTCACAAAAATAATTTCGGAGACTACGGTGTCTTAGAAGTGTCTAAAAAAATTTTAGGAACTTGAGAAACTTTAAAAAAGAATATACACTTTTTCCAGCAATTGTTACACAATGTTTGTAAATATCTATAAAGCAAGGGTGCCCTGGTGGACTAGTCAGTAGTGTGCTGGTCTGCTAGTTTGGGGGTTGCGGGTTCGATTCCAGCCAGAGACTCTGGACTTGTCTTCTTCTCTTCTCTCTTTTCTATTCTATTTTTACTTTTCTATTCAGGTATCACAAAGGAATCAATATAATGGACCCAAGTGAGCTGCACAACAGCAGCCTGTTCTACCTAACCTAACCAAACAAACGTGTCAATAAATTATATTAGGGAATACAATTTTGTAGATCATATGGTTGATTCTAAAAGTTAATTTAAACCAACACGAGGACAGCGGGACAGTGATTAATCGACTCCCCTATTCATAAGCTTTTAGAAAATACACATTAAAGTTGTAGAAATTTCAAATGGAATGTAAAAGCTATATATACCCTTGGCGCCTCAGGTAAAGGGTAGAACACAAAAGGAAACACTATGAAAACTTAATTCTTCATAACTAACGGATTTAACAACTATCAGCATAATATATATTTTATATGGCATTATCTACTTAGCTTAATATTATTCTCATGGATTTTTTTGTTCGAGTTCTATAGTGATTTAAACAGCCATATAGACGGACAGATTGGCAGACATCCCTATATCAGCTTAGAATGACACAGAATATGAAATGAATATATATGCCTCCTTTTTTTTGGTGGTACAAAAAGAAAAGAGCAACAAGATTTTTAGTTGAAATTAACTTTAGGGAACTAGAAATTTTTTTAGCAAAATACAGTTTGTGCAAGATGGGATAGTATTGTAAAATATTTTCTCAAATACAAAGAACTTATTTGTACAGTGAAAACTGTCTATAGTGGACAGTTGCAGTTACCTGAAATTTGAATACCCAGCAAAAACTCTCATTACAAAAGAATGCGATGAAAATACTAATGTACAGTTCTTTTTTACGTACAGTTTAGCTACGAAGCCCATCATTTTAATACGGCGATATAATTGAAGGCAAATACTTACAACGCTCCCTTACAAATAGCGTATAAGTACTTAATTTTAATAACCTAGAAAACTCATGAGCTTACAGAAGTAGTTTAGTTCTTTTAGTGACGAAAATTCGTTTGGTTTATGCTTTGACACATTAAGTTGAATTAAAAAAAATCTATGATAATCTATAAGACATCAGTTTAATAATAAACTGCTTCGTCGCGAAAAATATTAAAAATTTTATTACTTTTACTTTAAGCGTGTTGAAAGAAATAAGATTTATAAAAATGTTATATGTGTCTATCTAATAAAATATCTGAAAAATAAGTACTTATGTAACACATAAATCAAGTGATTACTTAAACACTTCTAAGTAAGACAGGTGCTATGTAGTACTCATTGAAAAGTATGCTGTTCAGTAAGAGCAAGTCATTACATAGTTGCTGCTGGGAAGGAACCAGCAAACTTTTTTTTTTTTTGTGTGATCGCGTTCCTAAAACGCACAGTAAACAAACGATAAACTTCGCAGGATATACATTCATACACATGAATACAATATACATAGAAACATACTTATATAAATACAAAAGTGTTTACCACATCCTTTTATTGTTGTTTTTAAAGTATAATTTTGTTGTCGCTATCTTAATAAAAAACAGAGGCATACTTGGTTTTTTCACTCTCGTGTGAAGGATATAAAACATACTGTTGAATATTACTTACACCCATTTCACCATATAGAAATTAAAAGGCAGAGAGACGAAGTTTGTGAGCAAGGAGTTAAAGAGGTAGTTCACAACACTCCGTAGTGGACATTATTTCGTTCCTCTTTAACTCTTTTTCTGTTTCCAATATGTTTAACATCATATTTTTCCCTTTTTTGCTAAAGCAAAAATTAGGCAAATTAAAGAAAAGTACATTTTTGTCTGTCTTCTAATTTCCTGATTGTAAAAGGTTTAGACAAGTTCAAAAGAGCATAAGAAAAATGGCTGCTTTCAATTTCAAAATTATTAAAGGAAACTTTTTCTATGCTAATTAAACTACATAATTGATTACAGCTATACTCTTGCTAATTAAAAAAAAATGCTATTTCGTCGAACTGCGTGTACGCCGAATCAACTATGTAAAGCATTTAATTATGCCTTCTCATGAATTGAGAACAGACTTTACAATAAACGTTATTATTATTATTATTATTATTATTATTATTATTATTATTATTATTATTATTATTATTGTTATTATTATTATTATATTACATGTAGCCATTTGTCAAAAAAAAAATTATATTGCAAGTTTATTTAAAAATGGTGTTTTCTTTTCTGACGTAAATGTTGCATAATTCTGCCCTACGCCTTTTTTTGTGTTCTTTTCTTAAAAATATGCAATATTTGAAACGGGTGACAAGTTCTTTTGTAATAGTGTTGCCATAAAAATGAGAAAAAATGTTACATGTCGTACACTGAATAAAATCAAAGCGTTAAAATATTTCACTCTTGAACAACTGATATAAAAAAGGAGAATTAAGTTTTTCTAGTGGTTAAAAATAATTTTTGGTCCCAAATTATTAAAATATATAGCTATCATGTAAAAAAGCTGAAAATTTCTGTTCTATTCTGCTGATTATAAAGGTAGCATTTTTTTAGGGTGTAGGTGACCTTTGAAAAGTGTTTCATAATAAAAGGGCAAAATTGTTTGTTTAGAAAAGAAAACTTCATAAGCTATGAGAACGCCTTACACCCTATAAACTTATACAAGCATATTTAAAATATCACTGTTTAAACCAACAAATTATAATTGAAAAACATGAGGTGTCAAAAGTGACATTGAAGTCAACTCAAAGATCTTGACAGCAAATTCCACAAACTTGCAGATTTTACAGGAAAACGGAAAACGATTATCTGAGAATTCCTAATAGAACTCGTAAAGATGTAGAAATTATAGAAAAATATTTATAAGACCTTTACAGCCCCTGCCAAAATTATATTCTCTTGCAAATATTTTTTTTTAATTATTAAAAACGGTTCAATTGTTAGTCCCATAGAAGACAGAATAAAAATAATAAATAAATGATTTATGACACTAGTTTAATGATTCAATATGAAATACCTCTTAACCGAAAGTAGTTCTACCTACGCGTTAATAAAAGACGTAAATATTATTACAACAACATATTAAGAGACAATTAAACCACTTTTACCCTCTATTGTTCGGAAGTAACAACAAAACTAGTGCAATGCAAGCTCAAATACTCGTAATTTTTAGCTCGTATACAATATGACGGTGTGTTTGTATTTGCTTCTGGTACAACCTTGGATTCTATAAATTGCTAAACAAATTGTTAAAGAACTCGCAGTTTAATTGATCTCTAAGTGCATGAAACAACGTGATTTAGTAATCAAACCGAGCCAATTTAAATAGATTAAATTGAATAGAAAAATAAAAGGACAAATATAAGATTTCAATGTATTAAGCAAAATGAGGACATTATCGGTAAGAATGAGTGTGAGAAAATTGAAGAAAAGAATTTTAGAGGTTCAATTTTCTTTTTTCCTATTTTAGGTTTTATTGTTAACCGTTGTTGCAGTTGTTGCCATCAATGGTGGTTATGCCAAAGCTAGTATTATACATTTAGGTGGTGTTGTTCCACCATATGTCATTGTGCCACATCATCCACACGTTGTAATAGCAACCGCTTCAGATTCTGATGGATCGGCTGCAGTAGCTGCCGCCTCTGAAGCTGCTGAAAATATTGCCAATAGCGTACAAGAAGCTGCCAATCAGGCTGTAGTTAATGCACAAGTAGCTGCCGATGCAGCCGCTGTGAATGCTCAAGCTGCTATAGATGCCGCTCAGGCAGCCAATGAAAAGGCTGCTGCTGATGTTGCTGCTGTAGCCGAGGCTCAAGCTGCAGCTAATGCTGCTGCTATTGCTAAAGCCCAGGCTGTCGCCGAATCTCTGGTTGCAGCTAATGCTGAAGCGGCTGCAAATGCTGCAGCTTCCGCTAATGCACAAGCTGCTGCTGCAAATGCTGCAGCTGCCGCTAATGCACAAGCCCTTGCTGATGCAGCAGCTGCTGCTAATGCCCAAGCAGCTGCCGCTGTTAATGCTCAAGCTCAGGCAAATGCTGAAGCTGCTGCTGCTGCCAATGCCCAGGCTGCTGCTGCTGCAAATGCTCAAGCTCAAGCAAATGCTGAAGCCGCTGCTGCTGCTAATGCTCAGGCAGCTGCTGCTTCCAATGCAAATGCTCAAGCTGCTGCCAATGCACAAGTTGCTGCCGCCGCTAATGCACAAGCTATCGCTGCAGCCAACGCCCAAGCCGCAGCTGCCAATGCACAAGCAGCTGCTGCTGCAGCTAATGCCCAAGCTGTAGCTAACGCTCAAGCGGCTGCTGGTTCCGGTATAGTTGTTTCCGTTATCCCAAATGTTCCCGGTTTGTCAGGTGCTCCAGGTAACCCAGGTGCTCCAGGCGGTGGTGGTGCACCCGGTGGTATAGGTGGAGTTGGTGGCCCTGCTCTAGGTATTGCAGGAGCCGGTGGTTCTGGTTCAGCTGGAGGTGCCATTGGAGGTGTTGGAGGCTCAGGAGGTGTAGGACCAGCTGGAGGCGGTGGTGCTGGTGCTGGTGGTGCTGCAGCTGGAGGTAGTGGAGGAGGTGGTGGTGGTGCTGGTGCAGGTCCTTTAGGTGGTGGCGGAGCAGGTGGTGGTGGTGCTGGAGGTGCTGCTGGCGGCTCACATATTTCAGGTGTAAGCGGTGGCAGTGGTGGCAATGGAGGTACTTCCGCAGGTTATTTATGCGGTCCTAATGGTGTGGATGGTGCCGACGGATCCGATGGCCCCAGTGGTCCTGACGGTTCAATAGGCGGTAGAGGTGGTAAAGGTGGAAAAGGAGGCAAAGGCGGCTGCATTGGTGGTGGTGGAGCTGGTGGTGCTGGAGGAGCCGGTGGTGCTGCACCACAACCTGGTCCTGCTCCTGTTTGGCCTGAACCCATAGTAATCAATACCATTCAGTGGTAAAGCAATTTAAGTTTATTTCTTCTAACTTCGCCAAAGCTTTAACTGGGCGAAAATTTCACTGAGGCAACATTTAGATTAAGAATTTAATTTGAATTTTGTGTGATTTAATCTTTCCTTTGTTTTAAGTTTTTAATTTTTCTTCTTATTTCTCATTGTTATAATATTTTTTTTTTAATACAAAAAAAAGAAGGTGCATACACATACAATTCGTACACATTTCTTTCGTTACGTTTAACCTTAGTTTAAGTCTAGTCATTAGTAACAGCTTAAAAGAAAACTTTACTGTGTTAGTTTTTAGTCTTTGCAAGCGAATATAAAAAATTATTCAAAAATAAAAACCTTTAATGCTAAAAAACTTTTAAAACTTTTAGGCACACAAATTATTGATTTTTACAATTTTACCATGCAAACATTGGGGAATTCACAAGGTGTATAAGAGTTATGTTATTATAAAATCATAATTTTTTAAGTTTTAAAAAGGTATTAATATTTAAAAATTTAAATTGAAATACTTTTTTAATATATAGTTTTTTGGAAACTATGACATTACGAAACTTTGTGAGTACCCCAATCAAGGCGAATTCCCTTCAGGTGACAACATCCCTACAACAAACACAACATACCCTGAAAAATGTCAAAACACAAACAAATTGTTTGTTTACTCTTAATTAAAATTTTTTTTTTTATTATTTTAAGAAACCGAAATCTTTTCTTTAAAAATAAAACAACAAAATTAAATTTTTATGACCTAAAGTCAAACAAAATCTGCAACAAAATAATAAGGTCAACAATACTTATTTAACGAAAATAAATAAATACTTTTAATTGATAACATAAATTTGCTCTAGTTTATTCCACAGACTTGTACTTTCTGAAACATTTTTCACAAATTAAAACCACTGCACAGTGGGTTCGATAGTACCCAAAGTGGCGATTAATTCATAGAAGCCGTAGATTTAAAATATTATATCTTTTTATTGATCAGTTATTATAAGCACATAAAAATACAGCATTTTAGAAAAAAAAGAGTTAAAAAAAATTAAGCCCATTATTGTTAAAAAAAAACAAGTAAAAGCGCTATATTCGGCCGTGCCGAATCTTATATACCCTTCACAACGTGTAGTCATGCAATAACAGTAAATTCACGTATGTATGTTAAAAAAAACAAAAAAAAAATAAAAAATAAAAAAAAAATTTAAAAAAAATTTAAAAAAAAAATTAAAAAAAAAAAAATTATTATATACATATATAATATATATAAAACAAAAAATAAATAAAAAAAAAATAAAAAAAAAAAAAATAAAAAAAAATAATAATAAAAATATATATAATATATTAAATAAAAAATAAAAAAAAATAAAAAAAAAAATTAAAAAAAAAAATTTTAAAAAAATTAAAAAAAAAATTTTTTTGCCTCAGCTGGGATTCGATGCCACGTTTTCTCTAACCAGTATACACGTTTGTATGTATGTATGTTGTTGTTGTAATGTTGTTTTTATGAAAAGAAAATCGAGGTGGTCGTGGGTTTTTGCTCATATCTCAGTTGTTTATGTACCGATGTTTCTGATTTTCAATACCGATCTACTCCCGAATATTTCTGGTATTTTAATACCTTACCCGGGTCCAACCTATGTCGGGGGGCTTCAAAAAGTTGATTTCAACATACACACGGACAGACGGTCAGACGGACAGACGGACAGACGGACAGACGGACAGACGGTCAGGGCTTAATCGACTCCTCTATTCATAAGCTTTCAGAAAATATATACTTTATGGGGTCGGAAATGAAAATTGTAGAAATTTCACACGGAATGACAAACCTATATATACCCTTTTTCACTGTGTGAAGGGTATAAAAAATCCTTAGTTCATAATCTATGCTGTAACTTTTGAATGAAAAGTGATAAATTAATGAGTATAACTAAAAAATAAAGAATACTCAATGTGCTATTGAAAAATTAAAATAATAGATATATTATATATATTTATATTAGTAAAAATTTCATTCAAATTTCAATATTTGTTTCTTAAAAATTTTTATAAATGCAAAAATTTTTTTTAAAAAGCTACAAAAAAAATATTATATTTAGTAATGAATAATCATAAATACATAAAAACACAGCCTTAAAAAATGGAAGAAAACAATTTTTTAACCTGTAAGGAGTTTTTTGTTTTTCGGAAAAAACATGATACACAATTTTCGCTGTAAATTTGAAATCAAAATAAATGTAAAGAATAAGTTAATAATATGTATTTATATTATTATAAATTTGTATCCAGTTTTGCTTTCACTACATTCAGTAAATGTAAAAATTAATCTGAAAAAATAAAAAATTTAAAACTTTTGGGGGAATCTTTGTTTTCGTTTTACCTTTTCAATAATAAGTATATGATAATATTTGTATTATTCTGCATTTCCAAATTCATCACAAAGATCCCAATTATTATAATCCTCATTATCATCAATATCTTCATCATCATTACTATGATATTCTCCATCATTATCATCATCACTATCATCAGCATCTTTACCACTATCTTGATTACCATAATATTTATCATAATTTTAATTAGAAATATCTAATTCCGAAGTTGATAAATAAGATTTTGTTCCGCTCATATTTCTTGCTCATGTTAGATATAAATGGGTCAGAACTAAGCAGAAACCTATTGAAAATATCTTCATTGGACTTTTCCCGGCTGCATTTGCGAGCAAAGTGCTCTCTATAATTTTTAAAATCTTTGTTTCTTGCTTCCTGAGCTTCTTCAGATAATTCTCCTATTGGTAAAAGTGCTTGCTCTATAATCTTCGGCCCGTGAATAAAAAATTTATGCAAAGTGGGAGGCATACAATACCATGGATATTTTTCAACAAAATATCTAACCGTATTGTGTGCAAATTTACGAAAAAATTATCGTAGACACGAGAACAAATTAATAAAGGTGTGTAACTTTAATTTTAAAACTTGTTTGTTTTAATTAGTATTAAATAAAATTAATATAACAAAAAGTATAGGGTAATAATAGCTTTTGGTTACAAAAAGTACGTGAGAGTAAGTTCGTGACCGTGCATAAACCATTAGTGATGGTGATTAGGTTAAAATTTTATCACTTGAATCTAGCTAAAAGTATTAAAAATATGTTTACTTCCTGTAAATTGTGCGCGATAAAATTTTTTGTACGTGAGCTTAAGTGACAGAAATCACTCACGCACTCTTCTCTCAAAAAACAAAATGCATCAACAAAAACAATAAAATAAAACAAGAAAAAATAAAGAGAATGACAATATTAAAACACATTTACTGGTCTTGTTCAATAAATGACAACCAGAGTTTTTACACAAAAATGAAAATCAAAAAAAGGGCCGGGCATTGTCTAGACCTTTTTTTCTTTTAAATATAAGCTGATACCCTATACTTTTCTAAAATCTATAAAACTAATTTTAACTCTTACTAACTTAATACTTGTGGCCCATTAAATGCGGAAATCATCCCAAATATGGACTTTTAAAAAAAAAATTATTAAAAATATTTACACATAATTTTACAGAATTTTATCTACTTTTACCCTGTACTAAAATTTATTATAAAAACTTTATTTCTAAATTTCAATTAATCGCCACTGTGATACCATTTGAACCCAACGTGCACTGGAACAAATACAACAGGCATTTTGCATTTTCTGAATTAAAAACATTAAAAATGTTGTTTCTTCTAACTATAACAAGCCGAATTCGTACAGGTGAAATTATCAGCCCAGCTGATGGGGAAACATTTTGTCAAAATTTATTAAATTCACCTTGAATTCATTTATTAATGCAGGGATGGAAAATGATATTTTGTGTTAATAATATATAATATAATAAATGTACCCAATTTTTTGCTCTTGCACCATTTATAATGTGTTTGACAAATGTATATGCCTTTTCTAATCAAATTGTATTAAACTTTTCCATCCCTGATATACAAATTGGCCTTGACAGAAAAGATCCCCTAAAAAGATAAAAATTTGACATAAAAAAAATTTTTGTCCGGTCGTAAACTCTTTTTGAAACAAATGAGTAAAGCCGCTTTTAGAAAAAAGTCTATCATCTCCCAGTGAGACTTATAGTAAAACTGGCAATAATTATTATTCAATCTATCACACCAACTGTAACGCCTGTGACATTTGCGGACATCACTTACATGCCATAACATGGAAGTTCAATTTTTACACACCCTTGGCAGCAAATCTGGCTGTGTATCGGCAATAACGTGTTCATTATCCGTTTACAAATGTTTGATCGTTTTTAGTTTATCTTTATGGAACTGAGACTTAATCTTCAGATAAAGTAATATATTGGCGTCAAGTCAGTTATAAAAATTATTTGTACTTAAACTGTTTTTTTTTATTTGCAGTAATTCAATTGTATCAAAAACAATGCCTTCCAATTGAGGTTCTAAAAAGGTAGTAAAAATGTCTGTTTGCCGCTCAACGTAAATTAAAACGTTCCGGCCGTTCTGATTATGACGACAAAGTCATTACCAGATCATACAGGGCTATGGCTTAAAGATCATCATCGCTCTATATACAACAGCCATTTAACGAAAATAAAAGTGTGCTTCATCTGATGGCAGGATTGTCGAATTAAACCATGACTTTCAAAATAAATTTGAACAATTTAAAAACGTTGCTCTGACATGAGTCTATCAATCATAAATTGTCAAACCAAACTAAAATTGAAGCAACCAATCAGTTATCTCAGAAAATATAAAAAATTTGATCTATTGAAATACAGTTGCAGGAGCAACCTGTATGTGGATTAATTTTTTGAAAATATCTGGGAATGAATTGCTATTTAAATGCTTTAATTAATACATGTCAGAACATAGTACTTACCAAAGTTGGAAAATTTTTTTTGTTTAAAAATCTTTAAATACAATTTTCTATCTTTTAAATAAAGTTGTCAAATAATTTTCAACACACTTTAACATTATATGAAGTTATGCATTTACAAACATATATAAGCATATTTATAACAAATTATAAATTTAAGTTTCAATTTAAAAAAATCCATATGTATGTATATAATGATCTAAAAATATTTAATTTCAATTTCAATTATATAAGAAGAGGGATCGAAAAAACCTTAACATATAAAAAATTCAATAATTTGAAACGGTTAATCTTAGAGTTTCGATTTTTTTTAAATTTAATTGATATTATTTTATAGATTATAAAAAAATATAACATTTATAATTTTTGATATTGTTTAAACTTATGTACTCGTGTACCTTGTTTGCTAACCTTTTACTAAATAATTGTTTCAGTCACTTTTTTGGAACACTATGACCGTAACTTTTAAAAATATTCTTCCTCATTGTGGGATACCTTTTTTCTGCTCTTTAATCTTATTCTTTGCAAAAGTCTAATATCTCCCCTCTGGTCTTATTTCCGGACAATTTGGAGGCTGGGCTTCTCATGGTACTACTTCAGAGCCTTACTACCGTAGTATATGATGCCAAAACGAGTCAAAAATATAGAGACACATTGTGCTTTCTTATGAAAACATTTTGTGGAAACATTCTTTAATGTATATTTCGCTATTTATAGTTCCCACTGTAACAAATTACTTGTTTTTTTTCTTTTGCCACAATAGCATAAATCTTGCAATACCAAGAATTCTTAGCGAATTTGCTCTGCTTTTAGTCTTAATCTTATCTTTAGCATTTCCTGAAACATTAGCAACATAAAAATTTTGACCCGGAAGATGCCGTTTCGACGTTAATTATACAACGTGAATATTTCTGTAGAAAATTGAATTTTATTGTAAGGGCCCTATTTCTGGCTTCTAAATTTTTTGCAACATTCCTGTCTGGAACATTTTGGACTTTGTATATTTAAAAGCATGCTTTGGCTTTTGCTTTTCGCACAAAATAGTAATAGCACTGAGCTAAATGGATTGAATTTTTACCAGATGTGCTTGGACCTGTTTTCGATAAGCTTTAACTTTTTTTTTCCAATATTATGTAGACCTTTTTTCTTCCTGAACAAAGTTTCTTATAAATTATCGTGGCACTGTGTAATAATACTGAACAATTCATACATGTATGTATATTTATTTTTTTGTATAAAAATTTAAATATTATTTTAAACTTAAGAAATGTTCGAAAAATAAAATAAAAATTAATATTATAAAAGCACAGGGAACACATACTATTCCAGATTATTCGTTCATTATCACATTTAAAAAAAAGTTGTTTGTAAAATAAGATTGTTTAAAACTGAATTCAAGCCTCTATAAAAATTTAAATTTTGGTTTAATATTGAAAACAGTTTGAGGGCAGACCTTTAATTCTTTTAGCAGTTTTTTGTAGCAACTATTTGGATTTTTTTTTAATTTGAATAATTTTAACACTTACTTGTACTTAGTCACTCACTTAGATTAACCAGTCAACATGGATGTCATTAAAAATAATAACAGACATATATTTCACGAATAACTAGATCAAAAGAAAAATTTAAGTATTGCATCCGAAAAAAAAAACTAAGAGGCTGTTGCTTTATGTTACCAAACTTAAAGATTTTTATTTACAAAAACATATACATACATACTTATATGTTTTGGGAAGCACTGACTGTCTTCCATTCATGTTTAAATTCTAAGCAAAGATTTTACTATGTTTTTCTAATAGATTAAAATATGTAAATATGTATATAAACATTACGCTTTTTAAAATGCTTTTTACACACATTAATCATGTGACATGATGCTGTAAAATGCTGTCTACTCAAATATCTTTATCAATATTTTCAACAGCATTTTTTCAATTTAAAAGCTTTTTCATATAAAAATTTCTGTCAGCCTAAATATATGCCAACAAAAATGTTCATATATTTTCTATTTAGCATTTAGTGAGTAACAGCTACACATTATTTTCAATAACCCTTGAAGTGCTCATGCGAGTAATTTAAGATGATTGATTAAAAGTATGTATCATGCCATTCAACTTAAACCATAAAAAGTGTCAACTGCAAATTTTACATAAATATTTTAATCTATATTAATTGTGTATTCGGATGTGACATGTGGTATGTTATTATGTAGCTACTTAAGTGTGTATAAAATATATTATAATCTTAACACTCATATTACAGATTTAAACCTTTTAAAATAGCTCTTAATAATGATAAATATTAAATGAAATTATAAATTTTTAAAAATTAATAATTAGAATGTTAGACTGGTTCTATTTCGCAATATTTCCTTAAAAATAAAATTTGATTTGAAGAGATTTTAAAACTAAATTTGTAATTTTATAACAAGTGTAATGTCATTTACCCACCTAGATATAAAAAAGTTCTAAATATTCTAAAAATATAAAAAGATCGCAACGACCCAATTGAATGCTGAGTTTTTTTATGTGGAGCTTATTACATTTTCAGAGGTCCTTACACGAACCACAGCAAAGCTGAAATCATAAGGTAGATACAAATTCTTACTTTGTTACTGAAAAGTAATCAGACTTAAACATTGAAGAGGGCAAGCAGGTTTTAAGTCAAAACATAACTGTGCCAACCACACAAATACTCTTCGTATAATTATCAAACCATTAATTGGATTTAACTCACATCAAATCATACCCATATCAAAATATTTAAACTTACAAACAATTACATATATATTATATTAGTGGAATATAATTTGATGCAAATGTTTAAGAAAAAATACTTCTGTAGACGACGTTGGTTGATTTAGTACGTGTAAATACTCGACCACCATTCCCTTCCGCGAATTTGATTGAATATCGAAATAGCCTATGTATTAATCTAGGTTGTTGTCTATCTGTGTGCCGAGTTTCATTTAGTTCCCTTCAGCCGTTTTTGCGTGATTAAGTAACAAACATCTATATATCCAAACAAACAATCATTCAATTTTATTATGTAAGTAGGATTTGTTAAAATAGACCAAATTACTTTGATATTAGTTTTTGGGAAAATAACTTTAAAATGTAGGATTTTTTTCCAGTTTTTAGTTTTTGTTTTAAAACATTTGTACAATATAAAGTAATTCAAAATATCATCCAATGCCTGCGATGACCTTTGTCCATCTATCTGCCAATATATGGATTTCGCGCTAAAGAAACTACTCATCTTTTGAGTCCACGAACGGAATAAATTCAATTTCGAATGTCCTGTTGTGAAGTGATGTGTATCCCAGAGACAGCATTCCACATCAATTGAAACTTTCCAACCACTCATTTTTATACAGTTTTTAACAGGAACTACAACATGAGGCCGAGCATTGTTTTGACGGGATATAACGAGTTAATATCTGGCTCCATTTTAAATGAATGAGTTGCATTCGCTTAAGGTTCTATATGATGGCCTGGCAACTCTTTTTATAAGAATTTTTTGGTCCTATTTGATCCATTTTAAATCGAAATAATTCGGTGAACAAATTATTTTCTCTAATAGTGTTTAAGCAGCATTTCAGACATGAAAAAAGAATTTTCCAAGTCCCTTACCTTTACCTTGCATTTACACATGCAAGTAGTGGCATGCAATTTTTGTATACGTATTATTAGCGAAAAATTCTTTGAAATAGTTAAATTTCTTGCATTTGCCAATGTACCAAATGTGTATACACATTTTCTTCTTGTTTTAATTTTGCCTCCATATTAACTTTTTTTTTTTGTTAAGATAGCGTTACCAAGTTCTTCATACTGGCGAATTTTCGGGAAAGCGTTTAACACTTAATATTAATAGTATTATTTTAATAATATTAATGGTCAGTAAGTAACAAATTTGCTTTTTAATGCGTATTTCAAACAACATTCAACAAGTTAAAACTTTGATTACATATTTACAATAATCCAGTAAATTTGCATTAAATTTTAAAAGGATAACATTGTTTATCGTTTTGATATTTAGTGGCATGCAACTGTCAAATTTCTACTTGCATGCAAAACTAGCTTCCACTGGAGCTGCCATTGCGAAAAATGTGAGTGTATTAGTAAACAATTTTAAGTGTATTGAGTTTTTCGAACTTAGTGGCATGTGTAAGTAAATGCTAGTTTAATTTTATGGTACACAATTTCGGCAAACATTTTAAAATTTCTCATGCAATAGCTCCCATTTAATTTCAAACCTCATGTTAAGTTTGACAACAATCTTCGTGAACTAATATCTCAAATTCCAGGTCTGCGTTACGTATCAAAATTACAAAAGCATCTATCGCATATTGAAATCAATGGAACACATTAACCACAAACTTCGGTGGGCACTTGCTGTACTTCAGCAGCACTTTTTATTCAAATCAAAGATGTTCCATAATTAAGTGAGAACAAATGAGAGATATGAGCCTTTCAAATTTCATTTAAGCTATTAACCCAATTAAAATAAATTTTTTTTGATATTTCAACATTCTTTATGCAACAACATTCAACATTCCCTTTTATATGCTCATGATGAATCACCATTAAACGCACTAGATCGTGTCGCATCACATCTTAATCATGTTATTGATTTCTTTTCGTCTTGGGGAATCAAAATAAATATTGGAAAAAGTCAAGTAATGTGCTTACGAAATGCCTCTGGGAAATACAATTACAAAGTCGTTCCAGAAAGCAAAAAATTAAAATTGTTCTTAAACGGATCTCAAATTTTGTTTAAGGACAGTTTTAAGTATCTGGGTGTTAATTTCAACAAACTAGTGAAATTTAATAAACACGTTTTATATAATATCGAAAAAGCTAACAGAATTAAAGGATCTTTATCAAACTTAGTTAATAATAAATCATTACCTACTGAAACTAAATTACTTTTATACAAAGTCAGTATCAGACCAATTTTAATTTATGCTTTTGCAGTCTGGTTTAGTATTTCGAATTCATTTATGAAAAAATTAGAAATTTTTGAAATACACACATTACGCAAATGTGTAGGAAGAAATTATAAAACACGTTTAAAAAGATTTTCTAATTCTTTTATATATGAAAAGGCCTCTATAATACTGTTATCTGAATATGCTCTTAATATTATGAAATGGTTTGTTGAAAAATTAATTTTATTTTGAGGGTGGTATAATGCAGGAATTGCTTTCCAGTGAAACAGAATTCAACTGGTCTAATACCAGTTATCTTTCGGCAGTAGGCGTTTTGCGCGAACAATTGGAGAATATATTTGGCCAACATTTTTATAAAAGAAATATTCCCGGCATCCACAGAGGGTAATATGTAACTTGGAATAGTTTGGTTTTTAGGGTTTGTTTTTAAGTTTACTTTTAAGTGTACCTTTAATAGATTTTACTCTATGCGTTGTCGTAAATGTCGGGAGCAAACATTGAACAGTTCTTATATTACATTTATTTACATTTTTCTGTTTATAATTACACAATAATTGTTTAAGCAAGTTGCATTTTTCTATTTTATATAATTAGAACAATCCTTTATAAATTTAAGTCATTTCCAGAATGTTAAAAAGAAAAAATAAAAAAAAAATCCACCTTTATAATGAAATTTTTAAAAGACTCAATAAATAAATAATAATAATAATAATAATAATAATAATAATAATAATAATATTTATTTTTTATTTTTATTTATTTATTTATTTATTTATTTAAGTCTATGGATTCTAGATCCTTGCAGACTAAAAAGCAGTACATACAAAATGTATTAATACTAGTTATTCAAAAACCAAATAATTTTACATTTTACAATATTAACATTTAAAGAAAAATCAATATGTTGATAAAGTTTATTGAACTCGGTACAAATCCTCAAAAACGGATCGAAGTTTGCATAATTCGTTCTGAAAACTTTGACTGATAGCGGACAAAAACGACGTGTAGAACGACATGGTACATTAAAAAAGATATTCGCTAATAGGAAATCAGAGCATATACATCCTTTAATTAAATTTAGAACAAACGTAACATTTAACATTGTTCTACGACTTTTTAAAGTTGGCAGCTTCACTAGTGCAAGTCTACTAGTATAAGGCGGCAGGCTTAACGAATTCCACTGTAAGCCACGAATACAAAATAGCAGGAACTATTTTGCACAGATACAATGCTATTAATATAAACATTGTAAGTTGGATCCCAAATTATTGAACCATACTCAAGAATAGGCCTGACAAGAGAAATATACAATTGTATTGTTATATATGGATCTGTAAACTCTTTCGCCAAACGTTTTATGAATCCAAGGACAGCACGTGCTTTATTAACAGTTAAAGAAATATGCTGAATAAAATTTAGTTTAGCATCTAATAGGATTCCAAGATCGGAGACGGATTCCAGTCTTTTTAACGCAAAACCATTTAAAACATAATTAACTTTAATATAACATCTACAAAAAAAAAAACACATATATTTGCATTTTTCAGGGTTCAGCTCCATTAAGTTAAATCTACACCATACATTAAAAGCATCTATATCCATTTGTAAGAGGGTACGATCGGCGTAATTATTATAACTTAGGAATATTTTTACGTCGTCAGCATACATAATAACGTTTGAGAATTTAATAGCATTTGGTAAATCATTAATGAACAAGGAAAACAGCAATGGACCAAGATGACTTCCCTGAGGAACACCAGAAACAACGGCTATTGCTTTAGAGATAATGTTTTTAAAACGAACATTTTGTATTTGTCAAATACGAATAAATCCACTACAGGGAATTCTGTGTAAATCCCATTACATCAAGCTTTTTTATTAGAAGTTTATGATTAACTTTATCAAAGGCTTTGCTGAAGTCGGTGTAAATAACATCAGTTTTCTCTTTATAATTGGCGATGTTATTTCTGCAGCCAGACTTGAATAATGGTATTATAAAAGAGTCCTTCCACATAGTAGGAAAATAACCGGATTTTATCGACATATTGAAAAGTATTGTAAGAGGAGAAACGAAAGCCTCAGCACATTTAATAAGAAGGCTACTAGGAATTCTATCAGGGCCATATTTATAGGAAAATTTTAGATTTTTTAAACTGCTGAAAACCGTTGATTCATCAAGAAATGGAATTGATATAGCTGGATTTGATAATTCCATTAGTGGATAAGATTTTAAATCGTCGAATTTAGCGTCAGAATAAGTGGTAGAAAAGAAGTCAGCAAACAGATTACTTATTATTAAGTCATCATCGGATTCAGAATTAAGGTACTTCATAACAGTTGGAAATGCAACTGTCCTCCTTTTGTAAATAACAAACTTATAGAAGCTCTTTGGATCAGTTTTAAAATTTTGACGCATTTTATTTAAATAGCTGAAGTAGCAAGACTGATTCATTGAATTATATTGTGCACGAATCACCGAATATTTGGCATAATCGATAGAAGATCTAGACTTTTTGTATATTCTATAAAGCTTGTTCTTTTTATTTTTAACGGTAGAGAGATACTTAGAGTTCCACGGTGGGCCAGATTGTTTTAAAACAAAAGGAGTAGTTTGATTTATATATAAAAAGATTTTATCATAAAACTTTTTAATTACGTTGTCGATATCGATACTATTATTTAAAAAATTAGTATAATAAAGAAAATTCGGCCAGTCTGTGTTGTTTAAAAGTTCAATCAACATTTGGTAGTTAGTTATTTTAAAGCAAAAACTTTTTTCATTCATATTAACAGATTTTAACGTAGAAGAGCCTGATAAAACAGAAGTTTTGATTTCAATCGTGGGATGGTAACAATCCTCCGGCTGAGAAATTGGATCCGAACGATTAATAGTTATATCAGTACAATCGTTTACAAAAATTAGATCTAATAGTTTAAAATTAACGTTGAAAATACAATTTAGCTGATAAAGATTAAGATCCATTAGCCAATTCACGAACTCAATATAATACGTTTTTATCCTTGATGTTGTCGGAATGAGAAATTTCATGATAAATATGGCATATTAAAATCTCCAAGAATAAAAACAGCATCGTTTTCATTAGCAGCTTTTACGATTTTTTTAATAGCTTCAGCATGTTCACGGTAAACCATCTCAGATGAATTTGGAGGGATATAAGAATAAGTGATGAAAATTTTCTTACATTTCAGCTTAATAACAACACCAATAAATTCAATGTTCAATGACGAATCATCTAAAAACGCCTCAGAAGAAAGTTGACTGGAAACTGCAATTAGAACTCCACCACCTCTGATACCACAACCACGATCACGTCTATAAATTTGATAATCACTACAGAGTATTTCAGTATTTAAAATATTTTCCATAAACCATGTTTCAGTAAACACAATAAATCAATGAATTGACAATGTTTTTTAATAAACAAAAAACTCATTTTTTCTACAATTTCAACCCAAATATAAAATATTACCCAATTTTTATAATTAATTCTTAAATTAAAAAAAAAAAAAAAGTTTTATAACAAAACTTTGTATTTATATAAAATATGTATGTCACCAATCGAGGATCCAAGGGGAGAAGAATATTTCACCAAACAAATTCTTTATTTTGATAAGTAACAGATTTGAAAGGCATAGAACAAACTTTTCATATATTTTATTAAAAATTCCCCCCAACACCCAAACGCACACGTACATTATAAATGTATTTTTCCATCGGGATATTTGGCTCCTAAAACTTATTGTAATTCTTAGCATCATACAAATCTACAACAAAGCTCAATTATAATGATTTCTTAGGTGTGCTTAGGTAATAAATATGAACACGTAGAACAAGTTCATATTTCACCTAATAAAACTGTAGCCTTTTGCTGGCTATAATAAATTATAGCAAAATGTGTAACAATAATAAATTACAACAAAATAAAAGGAAAATGAAAAAATTAATTTGTTAAAAAATACAGCATTCTTTCATGTACACTTTATAGGCATGACGATAATTAATATTTGTACCCTACACTAGACTTTTGAAACACTTTAACCACCCAAAAAACTTGATTCCCTAAAACCTCTTATCGTATCATTTACTTAGTGCCTACCAGCTTTCTATATTCGCTGCATGATATCGTCCCAACATGAAAAACGCCAAGTGAAGATAATTTTTATTACGAAATGTCAGCTTAATTTAGAATTGAATTATTACCACAAACATATTTGAAAAATTGCCTTAATATTGAAATTGAATATGGCCCAAATTATTGAGGACGTTTTTCATTATGTAATGATGTACAAAATACATAATAAGAAATTGGTTACAAAAACCACTCTTATTTAGCCTTAATAACTTATTAATTCTACAACGACTTAGTTTGAACTAATTGTAAATTCAATAATAGTTTTTGGGACTTAACTAAAAAGGCGCAGACAATTTAAACTCATAAAGATTAAAACCGCCAGCTTCGCTCTTGTACATGCTTATTATCACTAGATTGTTATTTAAAGTGATAGATTAACGTATTTTGCCGTGTGTGTTATTGATAGCTTATTGTCGATGTGGATGATATTATTGTCGTATATATTCCTTTTGCCCAGAACCTTTGTAAAAAATAAAATTAAACATATTTAGCACAAATAACTAACTTATTATTATTTTTATTTCTTATTTATACATACAAACATACATATAGACATACATATTTACATGCATGCATATGCATGTTCTTTGTTAGCATATTATTTGATCGTTATTGCTTGCTTTTGCTTATTTGCTACTAATTTTTTTGTTATTGGAGGAAATAGTTGAAAATATTTGGAAATTGGTTTTTTAAAGCGAAAAAAAAGAGCAAAACAAATTTAACAAGTTGTGACACGCGATCATATGCAGATAAAATTGGCACAGCCTTATAACACTTAAGCACAATAACGTGCCAAAATGAACAACAGCAACATTTTTTAGTAAAGAAATGCATTTCCCAAACTTTTTTTGTCCACCTTTTTGTTTTACTTTTTTTTTAAATTAAATTGAAAGAATAAATTTTTAAAAATTTCAGCAAATAAAAAATTTGCCAAAAATTGCATATAAACTTAAAAATTAAAAAAATAATAATTTAAATATAGATACGCAAAGCAGTTTTTATGCAAAAAAATATTTTTTTAAACTATAGATTGTTGTTGTTTTGTTGAGTAGAAAGTACACCAGATTGTGTTTTGTATAAAATATCTCATTATGCACGGCCTTGGTAATACATTCGCACTCCTTTCCCAAAATCGTTCATGGTCAGTTTGCACAAATTACTGGCTTTGATGTATTATCAGTTTGCTTAGAAACTTAACTACAAAGAGCTTAACCTCTTTACAGAATTCGCTGGAGGCTGATCAGAGACCCAATTAGTACCACAGGAATCACTAAGCCCCTGAACATTGTTCTAGACTGGTTATTAGTCTCTTCGTAGTACATGTAGTAGCTGTGGCTTTTTTCCAATAGGGAAAACTGATTTAGGCAACCATCAATGTTTCTGAGTCTTGCTGTTTTCTTAAAAGAAATAGCAAACGATGGTTTAATGAGTGATGCTCGCAGAGGTATAGGGTCATGTTTACTTCCTGCAGAAAAAGTTACTTGGTGTCATGTCCGGCTTATTTTGGACCTTAATTCCAATCAAGTCACTAATCAACGCAATTAGTATTGTAGGGAAAAACACACTAAAGGCTTAGATAGTCCCGATCTCTCTGTACTATTGGATACGTTAATCAAACCACATTTAGTTTCTTATACTATGTTCATACACGCGCCTGAATTGTCAATATATAATATTGTCGCAATTAAAGGCCTTATTGAGCTCAATTTACCATACTAAAAATTATTTTTAAATTGAGCAATATATACTTAATTGTTTCACTTATTGCCTAAAACTCGAAATACAACTCTTGAGAAGTATGTTCAGTGAGAAGAAAATTCTATAGGTGGCATTTCTAATGTCAAACAAATAAATATACAAAAAATAAAAATTAAGAAAATGGAAAATTTTTGAAGAAAATTAAAAAAAAATGTTTGAATAAGTTCAAATACATACATTTAAGTATATATATGTATAAATATAATTGTAAATATATTTTATCAACAGGAAAAACACTGAAAAGAAGGCATTATTTGATTTGGTATAAATACATCGTATTTTTACAGCTATCAAATGCTAATGGAGTAAGATAAATTGAGTATGTCTGAACACTTATTTTAATTGCTCAATCAACACTAAATTGAAACAATTAAAAATATCTGTCTGAACAGGGTATTACTGATGTTCAAAAATCAATTAAAATCAGGTTTTAGCTTAAATGACAATTTACCTTTGTTATATGAAGGCCTAGATCTATAATAAATACATGCTTTGAATAGTTCTCAAAATTTTCAATTATTTTCAACAATGTTTTTAGACATTTTTTAAAACTCACACTAACTGTTTTGATATTGCTATTCGAAAGCCTTTTTTAACGATAAGTCCTTTTAGCAGCAAAAAATGAATTATAATTTTATAAAATGGAATAAGATTAGTTTAAGGATTTTATTGTAAAAAAACATTATCTTAAGCTTAAAACTTATATCTGGTTTCATTTTAGGACAATCGAGCTATCTCCGTCCATCTGTCCGCCTGTCATTCTGTTGAAAGCACGATATAGATCGAACCGAAAAAGTTAGAGGGATTAACTCGTTGTGGTAAAAATATATGAAAAAAGGAAAAACTCAAATAGTTACCGAATTCAATTAACTTAAGTCCCGGGAGTTAAATAGATGATATTTACAACCAAAATGTAACCACCGATCAGAGAGTGCTGATGATGAAATCGTAGCTGGTTTCGAAAATGCATTCCACTCGGCTAGTGTCGGTAAAAATATAATTTTTCAGATTTATTCTTTCATTTATCACAATTAAAAAATTCTTTGTAAAAAATAAAGAATATTAAATATAAACTCAAGCCTGATTAAAAATTTAAAAAAAAAAAAAAAAAAAAAATTAAATATTGGGATTACGTTAAGCTAGAATATTTCGTATACACAAGGTTTGTTTGGTATTGAAAATGGAGGAAGAGAGTTATAGCTCGTAATGAAAGAGTGGGTCAAAAAAATGTTCTTCCTTTGATCAAAAAAGACTTGATTTAAAGGAAAATCAAGGTAGCACGCCCACTTTAAAGCCCACCTCTTATATAAAGCTTTATCCAGAGCTCATATAATTTCTCTATGGACAAAGAGTTTACAAGAATATGGGATTTTTTATTAAAAAAATTTATCAGCAAAAACTACTTTGACACGCCTGCTTTAACGCCCACTTCTCAGATAATTTAATGCTAATGAAATTTAAAAGCTAATATTATTTTTTTATCTACCTCTGGGTACCAAATAATATTCGTCAGTTTCCAATCATTGTAGTAAAAAGGTGTGACTAATATCACTCCTAATGTAATAATACTTTAAGTTTCATTGTAAGACTAAATTTAAGAAACTAAATTAATAGCAAATCAAAGTTACCCAAACAAAGTAATACATATTTTAGTATAAAGAGATTATTACATAACAATTACTGTTAATAAAAAAATAATAAATTTTATGCTATAAAAGTGCACAAAAGTGGTGGTGGTTATCAAAAATTGGACACAGCTCTTACTTTTTTATTTGAATCATTTCTCTTTATTGAATAGGATAGTTAGATGTAAAACTTGATATTTTTTTAATTATTTTTTGTTTAATTTAAATACATTATCTTATTCACTAAATATTTTTACAAAAAAAAAAAAACTTAATTAAACACTCACTTATTTTATTTTGTACGAAACCTTTGCGCAATGTCCTCAAACTATTCACTACTTATAAAATATTGCTTAAAACAGATAAACTCATATTATTCGTTGTAATGCAAAATTTTTAATATTTTTTTTAAGATTTTTTACCCACAATTGTCAGCTTCCTGAATGTTTATGTCTGCGAAAAAATTAATACACAATTAGTGAAATATCAATAAAGAAAAATATTGAAATTGCCTTAAGTACTTTTCGGGTTCCCCTTTGAGAAACACTATTATAAAGTTTAGGAAATAATTTTAATCGCTTTTGAGTGTCTAGGATTTTTTACAATTTTGTATTTTGTTATTATTTTTTTTATTTTTTTATCTTTTTTAATAAAGCAGCTCGTTTTACTATCAATCGATTACTTAAGTTGTTGTTTAAATAAAAGTTTAGATTTTTTGTAGCAAAAAGTTGTATCAGTTGCACACACTTGTAATATGACACACCAATTTAAAATAATAGCAACAATTCTTGTATTGTAACAAGAATATTAATAAAACAAAAAAACATAAAAAACACTTGTTAAATTTGCAATTGTTAGTTGTTAGTTTGGAAAACCAAACAAAAAATTCCAAGACATTAAATGTCTGGTGATTTGTGTTTTAACTTTTTTTTGTCAGTTTTTATTCACAAAATTAAAATTTTTTCCATTATAGAATAGACTAGAGTATAATTAAGAAATTCTAAATATTTAATAGAGCAGAGATTTGTTACTATACGACAACTAACAAACAAGTAGTTGCAAATTTAAATATTTTTGTTGTTATTATTTTTTCTTTAATTCCAAATCAAGCGATTATGTGTAAATACAAGTCTGATTTAAAAATGAGCAGTTTAAGTGAACGTCTGCTAGTTTTAAAGGCGCCTAAAATTTACATTAAATTGTTGCTGATTATTCGTGATTATTTTCGGTACATTAGGAAAATGATCAGGCTTATTTAACAATTTGTTTCCAAGATAATTGATTATGCGAGGGGTTTGAAACATTAAATTTAAAACAAAAGAATGTTACACAATATCAGAAAGTAGTAAGGTACATAGTGTTGAGTAAGCAATTAGAAGAGTTTTAATTTAAAGACAATGATGTAAATAAACGTCTAAGCAAAACCAAAACCTTTTGTTTTTTTTTTTTTTTTGTATTGAACTATATTTCAGCTATTTTTCATTTTATATTTTTACACCCGCCAACAAAAAAATGGTGGTGGTATATTTAGTTTGTCATTCCGTTTGTAACACATCGAAATATCCATTTTAGACCCCATATAGTATATATATTCTGAATCGGGGTATGATTTTATGACGATCTAGATATGTCCATCCGTCTGTCCGCCTGTCCTTACTTCTGTTTGTTAAAAGCTCGATAGAACTCGAACCAAAAAAGCTAGAAAGCTCAAATTTTGCCAGAATATTTTTTATAGACAAGGTTTGTTCGATATTGAAAATGGGCTAAATCGAAATATTAGAAAGAGAGTTATAGCTCGTAATGCAAGATTAGGTAAAAAAAGACCGTGTCCTTCGAACATCGAATAAAATGGAATTGTGTCCAAACGCCTTAACGTAGACTCATGAAACTTCGAATGTATATTTCCTGAAAAAAAAATTATTTTTCCCAAAAATTTGCTTAAATCCATGAGTTAGGAAAGGAGTAATGGATCAAAATGTACGAAAATTTATATCGCACAGTGTATTTTTCAGTATATGTATTCAAAATTTAAAACGTAATAAAACTGACAAAATTAGATGTATGATTCTGAATTATTGCAAACGTTGCTTTTTGGGCAAAGGTTTTGCACTAATGGAAAATAAATGTGACACGCCTACTTTGACGCCCACCTCCCTTATAACGCATTATCTCAAATTCATATAATTTCTCTATGAATAAATATTTAGGACGAGTAAAGGGCTCTATATTGAAATATTTGAGTTGAATTTATTGGCAGAAATAACTTCGACACGCTTATAAAACCGACAGAATTTTAAGTAAGATGAAGAAATTTTATACATAAAGCTTCTTACTCAATGTCACTGTTATGCAGGAAAATGAAAATGAACGCCCACTTTTACGCCTACCTGCCATATAAGGGTTTATCTCAAATTCATATAATTTCTCTATGAATAAAGATTTTGGAATAACAAATGACTGTAGTGAAACATCTAAGTTGCATTGATTAGTAGAAACATCTTCAACACGCCTACTTTAACGCCCACTTTCATTGAAAGACTAAATTTACGAAAACATTTTACTAACACATCGAAGTTATACAAAGAAAGTGATACATATTTTAGTATAAAAAGATTATTCCATAGCGATTACTGTGAATAACAAAATAATACATTTTGTGCTATAAAGGAACGCAAAATTGGTGGTGGGCATAAAAAGATTCGGCACAGCCGAATATAGCGCTCTTACTTGTTTTTGTTAAAATTGTTATGAAATTGATTTGGGTAGTGTTACAAATATTTTAATATTAATTATATAAATCGCAACCCATTTTGTTTTTTTATATTCTGTTTATTGTTTTAATAATATTTATTTTTTTCTCTTTCTTAAATTAATATGTATTTATGACCATATTTAAAAAATATCAATAACAAATATTATTTATTTTCTTGACTAATTGAAATTGTAATAATGTTACTGTAGGTTAAGTTTTAATTTAAGTTAATGCTTGTATGTACACACATACATATACATACATATGTATGTGTACAAGTGCGAATAGAACCGACCCGTAGATATTTCACATTGTTGCATTGATTGTGTTTATTATTATTATTAATGTTTGCCGTTGAATAACAAATAAATATAATTAAGATTTTAATTGTTATCATAAATTTTCTGCTCAAGTAACACACCTGTAAATGTGCTTTAAATAAAGATGTAAATTGAATGGTGTCATTATTTTTGAGATCTTAATAGTATTTTATAATCCTAATACTGATCCGACATGCAAGCTGTTGATTATTCATATGATATTTGGTTGTGTTTGTATAAAAGAAATTTTATAACCTGTGCAGAGATAAAATTTATTTTTAAATGCATGAACTTGTGTGCATAAATTTCTTAGATAATTTCCCATTATAATAACGAAATTATACGGCATCCTATTAAATTTTTTATTAAAAATACAATTATCTATAAAAAAAATATTTCAAAACTTTATAAAAAACACATACAAAATAAGAAAAACGTACACAACTGTGACTCTACCGTGTTTCCGTTTGTAAGACCTGATTTAGACACAGAAATCTTTTTGTGCCAATTTAGGATTATGAATAAGAGTGGGTAGTAGCAAACAAGAGAAGAGAACAATGTCTTACATACTAACAAATTAGTTTTCCTTTTCTAATTCATATTCGTTCATCTGCAATCACACAAACACAGACACGACCATCTAAATACACAAAAATTTATAAAACTGGAAATGAATTATTTTCTTTATTTTAAGACAGACCTTTTTAAAGACAAATAAATTTGTTGGTTTCATTTTGAAAAATCAAAGTTTCCATATAAAGTTTTCACAAAAAAAAACCTTTTAATTAAAAAACTAATCATTTTTACAATGTCATTATACAAACACTATATGATGTGTCATTCCAGTTGTATATAGTTTGGACTAAAAACCATATCATTTTTATCGCTTCGTATAGAGAGACAGACAACAAACCAAGGTTGCAAAAGTTGGTACAATTGTACTTTTTGTGGTGCAATTTAAACCTCAAAAGTACAATGGTACACCAATTACCCATTTGGTATAATTAACTAACTTTCTCAGTTTGTTTTTTTTTATAGAATTTCCCTAGTTTATCGTCTTGATTGATTTACGATGGCAACTCATTTTTGCTATCATTTCTTTGTGATTAATTGTTTGCATTCACCTGTTAAAGATATACTTTTAATGTATAAATGAATTTTTAAGTACAAATGGTCATTTTAATATTACAAAAATTAATTTTTATGTAAAATTTTATGTTATGTTTATGTTTTTTTCTGGCTTTTATTTATAATAAAAAAAATTTTTTAAATGAAATTTTTTGGTACAATTGGGGTCGAAAAAGTACAATTTTATGAGCTTCTTGGTACAATTTTGATGTTCTCATTTTGCAACCCTGCAACAAACTTCTCATACGTACAAGATTTTTTTCAGACTAAAATACGATTCAAACCAAATGCGTAATTTTATGTATTTTAACTTAATGTTCCTTTTTTGTCATTTTCACACTTATCAACATCTTTTATAAACGCTTGGAGGATGTCGAGAAAATAAAACTTGATCGCATGCTTAAAGTAACCAACATTTTCAATTACAATTATATACGTCACACATGCACAAACATGATTATATCGCAGCGGTAAAGGCAACACACCTTAATGTTTCATCCTATTATGCAAAATTTTGCAACATCTGTCAGGTGACTGTACTTTGCACTCACAATATAATAAAATATTTTTTAACACCCAATTTACATGATGAATTTTATGACGTCCAATTTTCTTAATTCCCTTTTAAAGTTGTTACCAAAAACTACTCAAATTTATACGATGGTTTTTTTGACGTCTAATTTCTAATTTGTATTGTAGACTATTAAATTTATATTATTAATATTTTTTATTTTCTTTATTTTAAATGTCGAAAAAACTAATTACTGTTTAATATTTTTTTTATCAGTCCAAAAACACAATCCAGTTGATAATAAAAATAAAACGTAACAGAAAGAACAGAAAAAAGTGTAAAGCGAAGTGTCAAAAAAAAAACATGAAAACAAAAGGTATGTCAAGGCGAATTCAGTAAGGTGAACTTATTAGATCAGCTGATCATCAGCTGTTGACTACTTCTAGGGACCACTTGTCAAATTTTTGTGTGCGTTTTTTTATTGTTGACATTTGTGAGCGGTGTTTTATTTAAAATTACAAAAATTTTAAAAAATTGTGAAAAACTGTAAAAAATCGTAAAGAATTTGCAAGCAAATAGTGAAAAAAGTGAAAAGTTGTAAAAAAGATTAAAAAACTTGTGAGCAAATTATGTTGTAAACTTTTTAATTGTTAAAAATTATTATTATTTCAGAACAATGCCTTCTTGCTCGGTATGCAAAAGAAAATATTTAAAGGGCAATGTGAGTACGCTGGCCTGGAGCAGATATTCTATATTTTTGTTGGTTTGGGTTTTTTTTATAATTTTGCCCAATTAATCTTGCTTTTTTAAACTATTTTATTTTTCTTCAATAAATGCTTGAATAAATGAAAGTAAAAATTTTTAAACAAACGTTGTTTTTCTTTATAAGTATTTGTGAATTTGTCAACAACTTTTTGACATACCGTTTTGTTTCACACTAACAAAATACACGTTGTATTTTTTTTACTTTGTAGTTGTTTTAGCGACGAGTTCACTTGATTGAATTCGCATTGAACCATGTCTATTTTTCCAATTTTGGACGTCATTTTTTGTTTGGTAGCAAGCGGTATATAGAAGAAAGGGGGGTAGAAAAATAGACATGGTTTCTGTTTTCATGGTTTTTTTTTTTTGACACTTCGCTTTACACTTTTTTCTCTTATTTCTGTTACGTTTTATTTTAATATTCTCATCAGCTGGATTGTGCTTTTTGACTGATAAAAAACAATATTAAACAGTAATTAGTTTTTTCGACATTCAAAATAAAAAAAATAAAAAATATTAAATATATAAATTCAATAGTCTACAATATAAACTAGAAATTAGACGTCCAAAAAAAACCATCGTATAAATTTGAGTAGTTTTTGGTAACAACTTTAAAACGGAATTAAAAAAATTGGACGTCATAAAACTCATCATGTAAATTGTGTGTTAGTCTTTATTAAAAAAACCCTACACATTTTCATTACAACTCTGAAAAAAAATTTGATTTCAAATTTTCCAATATTATAAAATAAATAAAAACTACAAAAATGTATTTTAAAAAGAACACAACTTTCAAAATCTTTATTATAATTCTGTTAAATCAAATTGAATTTTCGCAATCCACTCTCTATGGTCGTTGTGCTCTCTTAAACAATCAACTTCTAACACGCATTTGTACCGCCAAGTATCCGCGCTCTATTAAACAGAGATATCTCGATGAATACGTAAGGCCGAATCTCAAATATGCCGTTTTTGCAGTTAACAATCAAAACAATTGGTATTTTATAGCACATGAGTTTAGTGAAATCTTCAACTGCTCCAGCAATTTGCGTATAGACGAAGCCAGTCGTTTAGACTGCAGCGGAAATGAGATTGAATTGAAAAGTGCTATGATTGTTTGTCTACAGCATCGTACTTCTGTAGCTGATGAACTGATCGATCATTGTCGCGGTACTTTCGATACAGCCACTAAATTTGTAGCCATGCACTACAATGAACCGATTAGACTTTTGAAGCAGGCAACTAATAAGGGCAAGCGATTGAAAAAAAAATTAAATAATAAATTGTATTTATTTCATATTTTGTGGCTTTTGAAAACCTTATTGATAAATTTGATTATCAAGTAAAATAATGATGGTCTTCTTTTCTATTGATATATAGGTGCAGTAGGTGCCTTAAATTCAGCTTTAAATACTTTCTCTACGCTTAAGTCGTTACTCTGCAAAAGTCATTTTTTGAAGTAACCATGTAAGCAAAAATAATTTTTTTAATTCTATTGTTTGTTAACATGACATGTGCCAACGTTTAAATGGAAAATAAATGTATAAGAGTCACAAATAACACTGCTCTGCAGCAAAATCCTCCATTTAATAAAACTATGTGGACTGTATGGATTTTGACGCGCTGAACTCAAATCCGTTGTCGGTTTTTTCCATCAGATCTGGATTTTTTTTATGGGCGTGGCAAATTTTTCCCCCTAAAGTAGTCAGGTACGGGCACATATTTCCTCCTAACTCGAGAACCAGTTATCCAATTTTCAAAAATAAAACACCAAAAAATGTGTAAATCTACATTTTTTAACCGATTTTTATGGTTTATGGCTTTTTTTATTTCCAAGATAAGTAGCTCTCAGAAAAAAGTTTAAAATGTTGAATATTTGCGTTATATTTTTTTTAATTCCATTTTTAATTTGAAAAATATTACAAATTTTGCACGAAAAAATTGTTTTTTCTCCATTAATTTCTAAATAACTCCAAAACGATAAGAGATAGAGAAAAATTTTATTCCATTAAAATAAATACAATTTTGTTACACATTTTTTGGTGTTTTATTTTTGAAAATCGGATCGGACTGGTTCTCGAGTTAGGAGGAAATAAGTCTCCGTACCTGACCAATTTAGGGGGGGAAATTTGCCACGCCCATAAAAAAAATCCCGATCTGATGGAAAAAAACCGACAACGGATTTGAGTTCAGCGCGTCAAAATCCATATAGTCCACATAGTTTTATTAAATGGGAAGACAAAAATTTATTTTTTGCAGAGCAGTGTAATTGGTCGCCATAACTCTTTATTGCTAGTAACGGTGTCTAAAGCATCAGGTATGTGATGGAAAACGATCATTTTTAAAACGATTTCAAAATGATCTTGTTTGAAAGGTGTGATAGATTAGACAGATTTTTTGAATCATTTCTTAAGAGCATACTAGAAGATAATATACAAAAATCCAGCAAACACATACATATATTCAAAATAAATTACATTTTTTATGACTTCTAAATCAGCATTGCAAGAGAATGAGTTCTTCATGTGTCCCCAGATATAAAATAGTTTGACATAAATTATATGCTTCAAATAACATGCAAATGCATGCAAAATATCTTTAACAATTCAGGTAAATAAACAGTATCAACTCATGAAGCACGGGTCTCTTTTTACCTAATATAGATGTATATCATGCACTAATTAGAATTAAGTGAAGATTATTAAATAACTATTACATATGTCTATGCTCTTCAATGATACGTTAATGTTAAAATCATGCATGTATCACCTAAATTCAACCACATCATCATGGTTTTTTAACCCATGCATTCACTGTTTCTTTTGCATGTGAAAGTTATTATTGGAGTAATACCAAGTGGTTACAAAATACATTTGTAGAAGTTTGGCGATTATTGCTTAGTCACTGCAAAACTCTACGTTACCCTATATCCCTGGCATCCTATGACACCTACAATGCACAAAATTTTAATGCATGGCGCAACTGTTTTAAATGAGGTTGCCTATTAGGCTTTTATCAGAAGAAGCGGCTTAGGCGCGAAACAAGCTTTTTCGGCTTTACAGGCAGAGTTTCGCTAGAAAGTTTTTAAGGGTTTAGTGCAACATAGACATTTATAATAGACTTTTGCTCAGTTCTGACCCACTGATTACTAGCACAAGACCAACTCCAAAAAAAGTTATTACACTTTACGAAAGAAGCAATTAATTTCATGTTTGCACCTGTACTTGTATTCAGATTCGGAAGAGGTCTTTGAAGAAACAGACGAAGAAGAACCATGGCACTCATCATCATCTTAGTGCAAAAGAGAAATTGTTGTAAAAAAATTTGTTCTTATCGTTTTAAATCGAAATTAATATTTCTATTGCAAATAAATTAAAGCTAAAAAATAAATATTTTGTGGAAATTAGCAAAAAAAAATATTTATTTTAAAGAGTCGTGTTGGGGGTGGGGGTTAGTATGAAGGATATCCCCTTTACCCATAAGCTTATGCTGACGATAAAAGATGAATTTGCTAAACAAAAGTATTGAAAAACTTTAAAAAAAAGCATACAGTTGTCCGAGGCCTTCGGCCACGGACTGTCCCTGCAGGGTGTGTCAGAGACACGGCCATTAAGTTTAACGTAGAATACGCCATCCGATAAGACAGAAAACATACATAACAATAAATGATAAATAATATAAGCAAATGAATATATTTATTTGATAGATACTTTTGATAATATACATAAGCATATGGTAGGAAAAATAGGATAAATATGTTTTTAAATTACAAGAGTAAGAATAAATGATAAATAACAGACGCAAATCAATTTGATTATTTGAAAGTTACTTTTGATAATATGGGCTTATGATAGGAAAAATGGGATAAATATGTTTTTAAATAAATATACATAAATATGTTTTAACATTCAAATTTCTCGCAAAAACTAAGTCAATAGTTGTGTTATCAATAGTTGTTGCATCGCTTCGAATATAATCCAAATTAAATGTATCGCTCATATATTTCGCTTTCAATATTTCATCAATCAAAACAACAGCCGAAGGTTTGTGTCCACACTGAAACAGCAGCATAGTTTGTGTTCACACTACAAACTCAAACACTCAACCAAACACCACACATATGTTTGAGTGTATGTGTTTAAACAATTTTCATCTGAGAAATTTTAATATTAGGAAGATATCAACCAATATAAAATGTATGTCAAACGAAAGACAACATCTTCATTTACCTACAAAAAAAAATTTAAAAAAAGTTATCTCACCGTTTCATCATAATGAATGAAATAAAGATTACAACAATAACAATCTGACATGACTCCCTATACCGTAAGGTAAGACGTCTTCTACGCCATAAAAGTAGATTTTGATTTTTCTTATTTTCAAGCTTTACCAGCCAATGACTATAACACGTATTTTTATCAAGTTTCATTGATCTAGCAGCACTCAATAACTTTTAAGAAGCAATATAAGCTAAAAAAAAAGTGATGTTCGGCTAGATGGGCAAAATACCGCAATGTGCAGCGGTCCTAGTTCTGCTATTTATTTATTAAATTGAAAAAACCATTACATTTTACATTTTGTAATACTTTTTGTATCAGTTTATTTGTCTTTGCATGCAGTTTTCAATAAGTTTTAATTACAATAACATTTTTATATTTATAATTCGTTTCTTTTTTTTTATATATTTTTTTTATATTTTTTTATATTTTACAATAGTATTTACAACATCTATTTTAAATAGTTAATATGCTTTAAAATTATTCACAGAGAGATAAAGATAAAAATGAAATAGTAAAATAAATTCGCTATTCATTTTAGACTGTCGTTATCAAATAACGTTATGTCGTAGTTAGTGCAATAGTAGATATTAAATGAGTTTAAGAGATAAAATCAAATTCAGGGCATTGGCAAAATCGTTGGCTACACATGTATATAGATCAAGTTAGTTAATAGTATTTAATACAGATGGAAATAGAGGAGAAGAAGAAAGGAGTGTAAGTAAAAGTGGGAAAGTGGGAAAGTGGGAAAGTGGTCCGTGGATCACACACTAGTCGTGGAGTATGACAAAAAAATATAACAAAAATTGAAGTTCTAAAGATATTGAAAAGATGGAATAGAAGTATAAAAAAATTAAATAAGAAATTCACTAGATAAGAGACACACTAAAAATATAGTCAAAAGCAGTAGTAAAGAAACTCTTTGAAAAGAAGAGAGAGGAGTATTTAGTTAAAATAAATAAAGACTTGAGGCAGTGTTCAGTTTGCAAAGAGATGAAATATCTACTAAGCTAACAGATAGTTAAGAGTTTCTTTCATAGTTTCTAGATTAGTGAGTAAAGTTTATAGCTTGTTGAGAAGAGGACTTAAAAGGAAACGAGAAGTGTGTTTACTAAGGCAGGAATAATCCTTAAGATAATCTCCTGCAATAGTGGAAAGACTATAGGAGCGCAAATAGAGTTTATGCAGTAAGTAGTAAGAAATTTAAGGAAAAGTGTATAGAAGCAAAGATAAAGAGGAAAGGTTTAAATATAGGAAAGTATTCTTCAATATTTATCAAACTTAATCACCTAAAATTATTTTTTTTTTATGCTATTAACAATATCCATTATCATTTTAATTTCGTGTTGTTAAGTCAGTTCCGTTTGCTTGTATATATCACCACTTCCGACAGTTATTAAGAGAAATTAAAAAAAAAGGTTGTTCAAGGTTTACCATTTACCACCATAGTAACCACCATGACCAGCTGATTTATGGCTTTCAGCGGCTAAGGCCGACAAATGGGCGGCACGGGCATGTTGCACTTCGGCAGGTTCTACGGGAACACCATTGTGAATGACTGGAATATGCAGAGGTCCGTGGTAGGGACCATAATGGCCATGATGGGCAGAAGTGGCATAATGAGTAGGTAAACCACCATGGACACTACCATGACCATCATCCCAACCACCATCATCATGACCAACAGGACCGGCAGACGCAGAGGCTTTGGCTAGAGCAGCAAAGTGGGCAGCTTTGGCATGTTGTACTTCGGGAGTTTCTAAGGGAACACCATTATGAATGACAGGCACATGATAGCCATGAGCAGCATAAGCATGAGAAGGAGCACCATGACTGGCAGCAGCATGAGCAGCAAAGTGGGCAGCCTTAGCATGGGCCACTTCGGGTGTATCATGAGGAGCTCCATGGCTATGACCGGCTGCTCCTAAGGCCTTAGCATGGGCAGCATAATGTTCAGCTTTAGCATGTTGTACTTCGGGTGTATCTACGGGCACACCTCCATGGGTCAAAACAATAGGAGCAACAGCCTGATGAGCATAACCACCATGACCCCAAATCGAACGTTTATACAAATGATGTCCATGATCACCATGATCATAAGCGGCAGCAGCAGCGGCAGCATAAGCAGCAGCATGGGCAGCCTTGGCATGGGCCACTTCGGGAGTATCATGGGGTACACCTTCATGCGTCAAGGTGATATGAGCCTGGGGACCGTGATAAGCATGACCACCAGCATAACCATGACCACCATCATGTACGGCTAAAGCATGACCTAAAGCTGGAGCTGGACCCTTGGGCAAATTCGTACCAACAGCATGAAAACCATGATGAGGATCGGCGGTATAAGAAACTGTCTGTTTATGACCATAAGCATCAAGGTACGAATAACTACCATGCGTAACACCATCATGCGAACGACTTTCATGTTTCTGTGAATTGGGATCGGCATAACCATACGAATAGCTATGACTATGAGGATCTAAATGGGCATATTGTGTTGAGACGGCACCATGATAAGAAGCCGAACATGTTGCAACCAACAAGGCACACACAATTAGCTGGAAAAAAAATATTTAAATGTATTAAAGGTTTTGACAATAAAGTGAGTTTATAAGGCCCATACCTAAACAAGAGCGTTGAGCGTCAAGCGTTGCAATTTTGCATGTGTTTTGTTTTTGTTACAATAACAAAATACATGTTTAGGTATGTTTAGGTATGGGGGTAAGTAAATCTAAACTTAAAATGTTTAATGAATGAATTAACAAAATGTGTTTTAAATTAAGTAATCAGACGTTCTTGAAATATTTTAAAGCCAACTATAATCGTTTGTTTTAAGTCCATTACAATCAACTTTTTTATACAATACATGTTTAAAATTTGTTTTTGCAACATTTTAAAAACATCTACACAAACTCATTTGGGGTATTCGCTTACTCTGGCTAACTACAATATAAAGACTTTGCTGTGACTGATTATAAAATGAATAGCCAAAAAAACATTATATTTTGTTTTGTAGTAGAATTGCTGGCAAATTTTCTACAAAGGGACAGGTAATGTCTACATGTTTAAAATAGTTGGGCATCCCTGCCAAATACTGCATTTAACTTGTAGCACATGCCACACAACAACATCAGTTACATATTTCAACGTCTGTTTTGCATTAAATTATGTGTTGTGTTTTTGCAAAACATTTCTCCCTCTCTTTCTCTCTCTGCATGCAACTGACTGCATGGTAACCTGTAGACTTTGATGATTGTATGCATGATATACAACATTAATGTATCTAAACGACTGTACGTACGAACGTATCAATGCAATAAATACAGATTTGTAATCATTTCTTTGTATATACGTTAAAGTAGAGATTCATAAGTTAAAATACTGGGTAATACATGAGAGATATAAAAAAAGAAGCAGTTGAATTATATGTGTTTAAATAATTTACTTCACCATTTAGTGTTTTTGAAAGAAATTTTTTTAATTTCTCTATTGCTATATTTTATATCGCCTATTTGTTATATATTCTCTTTTTTTATTGACAGCAGAGCCCCACAGGGCAAGCAGTTATTTGGCGTAACTTATTGTAGATTAAGAAAAACTATTTATTTTATTAAAATTTAATTTTAATTGCTGCTGACATACACCCTGTTTATTTAAAAACTTTTCGTAATTATATAAAAAAAAGTCTTAAAATCTGTAATACAAAACTGTTGCTGCAGTAACTTTTAATCATTTTATAGTTGTGGTATTTAATCTATAACCCACTAACCCAAAGACTATATTGCTCCACTATTTATTTTATGTTTTCCATTAGCAACCACATAAAGCATGAGTTTATGTTGTTTTCTTTTCTTTCTTGCTGTTCATTGAAGCCAAACAATCAACTTGGCCCAAACCAACCCACTCTTAAGCATTTATGCTGGCATCCAACACTTGCTGTTGCATAAACAAACACAGTACAAATGTAGCATTAATTTATTGTGAATATTTTTTCTTATTTCTTGTTGTCTTTTCGAATTGCATACAAATATTCATTTCTTATTTTTTAAGTTTTTCATTTATCTATTTTGTTTGCAACATATTGCTAGTTGCTTAAGTTTTTCTTATGATTTTCATTTAGCAAATCTGTAATTTGTTTTATTATTTTGTATTACGTTACATTATTATTACTATTATATTTTGTTGTTGTTTTTTTTTATTCCAATAATTCTGTTAGTAAGTAACTATGCTTTCAGGCTTATCTGTGGGGTAATTGATATAAACCAAAAGCAACAACAAACACAAGTAGTTTTAAGAAAAAAAAATAAATAAATAAATAAAAAATTGCTATACTTTTAGCCAATTGCTATAAATTGGTTTTCAATGAGTAATTATTTTTTTTCATTTTGTTTGGAAAATTTCTGTATAAATTTGTATATTCTTTGAATTAAAGAAAATTTTATTACATGGCTCACAGTCGTATTATGTTGCAGGTTTTTTTTTTTGAAGCGGCTCTTGCGTATTGCGGTCTTACGATCGTATGTGTAGGTTAATGTTATTATTTCGCCATCATTGTGGTCTGACATTAAATTTAAAGACTTTAAACTTAAAAATTGTTTAAGTTTGCTGTTGTTTCTCGCAGATTTCTAAGGTTTCTTGTAAATTTTTTTATTTCATATTTTTGGTTGGAAAGAAACATTTGATTCGTAATTGACAACAAGTATGTGTCTTAAGTCTTTTGTTTGTGTGTCTCAGTAGGCAATTGAAACTTTAATGCAAGGGCATTATTGTGTGGCTTTGTTTTCAATTTTTTGTTAAGCTATACATTTGAGAGTTTACAGATTTTGTGGAAATTATTTAAACATTTTTTGTTCTAAATTACAAGAGCATTTTAAGGTGTCTTTGTTTAAGATTCTTGACATAAGCCATCAAACTTTAGAACACCATGAGACATTTAACAATATTAAAATAAGTGTGAGTGCACAAACCTATTATTTTTGTTAAATGTCTTTGAGAAGATCTACAAAAAAGAAATATTTATATTCTTATTGCTCTTATTTGACCTTTTTTTTATATGATTTTTTAATTATATAAAAAAATTTGTAAAAACACACAATTTCTTTCCTGAAGATGCTACACAAAGGAGTAGCGAAATATTGAATAATCGAGCTTGAAAAATCAATAAAAAAAAAAAAATATTTATATGGAGATTTTGTAATTTATCAATTATTTCATTTAATTTTTATTTCTTTTAACAAGTTGCTTTTAGATATTTTTTAATGCAGAGTATTACAACACCATCTAATGTTGTACAAGCGTATCAGTTTGAACTATTTGTATAAATAAGTCTTTAATTATTTCTTTTGTTGTCTCAAAACCAAATCTAAACAAGAGCGGGAAGCGTTTTTTGAAACTTGTATGAAATAAATCTACATTTCGCCGAGATAAGAATCCAATTTTGACACAGTGTTATGTATTGAAGCTGGTTGCGGTACCACAGCTATTTTTTTTCTTTGCTTTAGATTTTTTGAAAATTAATGCTATCTGAGTGATTTTAGATCAATCCAGTGATTTTATTTCCAATCTTATTTCTTTTTATTGGGCACAAGTGAAAATTACTGTTCATTACACAACCTTGAAGCTCTTGTTTAGGTTTGTCACTTCAGCATTAATGCTAAACATAATGCTTGCCGCTCTCGTTTAGCTTTGGCTAGACCCTGTAATATATATTAGATTCAAATGAAATCCAACATTATCAAAAACTTGTATTTTAACTTGAGAGCAATGGGATAAAAGTCTTTTAGTGGGAACGTTAAAATACATAAATTGCGGTTCTTTGAAATCAAAATTGATGGTTAATTTTTATCGGTATAAAAATGCACCGTCCTTAAATGTCTATATTTGACACTACTGAGTCTTTTGCAATTTGATATTACAGCAAAAGTTATAATTTGAATTAAATCATTTGTTTAAGTGAGACAATATTACGAAATCACCTAAAATTGCTTATTTGTAATTTTGCAAAGGAGTTTTATTTATTCATGGTAAGTAACACATAAGCCATAAGTTCCTTTTTTAATGCTGCTTTGGAAGATTTAGTATTAAAATAAGCAGTTCATTATATTCATCAATTTTTTATTCTGACATAAAAATTAATAAGTGATGGGACCTTTGGAAAATCTTATAGTTCAGTAAGCAAGTAGATTTTTTGTTACTCAGTTTACTCTCACATTAAACACCAGATTTTAATTAAAAATTAAAACCATTTTGAAAGGAATTTGCTTGCAGATGTGCAAAATCTAGTTCCGATTAAAATCGGTTAAGTATTTTAGGTGTTATAAGCGTTAAAAGTTGCTACTAACACATAAACAAACAACATGTGTATACAAAGAAAAAAATTTACAAAAAACAAATAAATATATGCTGAAAAAAATTGTTGCAAAAAGTGCTTTTTGAATAACAAAGAGAGTACAGTCACTACCATTTCAGTAGTGCAACAATATAAACTCACGATTTAAAAGTGTTTTATTATTTTTCTTTTTTTTTTGCTGTTGACAGTTTATTGGATTAAATTAAAGAAATAAATTTTAACAATAAAGATGTATTTTTAAATATTTTATTTTTACAAGTTCAAATTTTCGTAAATTATTAAGCAGGCGGTTTAAATTTATGATGAACTTCTATAGTAAGAAAAAGATTTAAAAAAAAATTATTTTTTTGGCAAAATGAAAAAATTTTGTTTATGTTTAATTTTTTAAACTCATAAAAAGCTAGTTTTTCAAAGTAAAAAAAATTCTATTTTCTTCCAGTTGACAATAATACAATTTTTAAATTAGAATAGAATTATTTTATGTCATGAATTCGAATAGCACCGTAAATTACTCTTATGAGGACCCTATTACTTGAATCTGGTGCAACCAATAACTCTATAAAAAGTGATGCTTCGCAAGAAGCATGTTTGTAAAGGAGAAAGCTTAAAGTTACGTTTACAAACAAGCTGAAGTTGATATGAAGATTTCACGTGTTAAATAAAATGTCTTTAAGGTTTTTGTAGCATATAAATGACAAGCTTAAGCATAGAGTCATTCTAATTTGCTCCCTTACAAACCTGCTTCGTAGTAAGGGAAGGATGAATAGTTGTAGCTGCTTGTTTTTTAATTAATTTGTTCAATATCACTACTGCATCTAAGTAAAGCATTTTTTAAAGCACATATAAATGTGCTTCAATTTTAACATTCAATGTTAATGCTTCGCGAAAACCGACATTTTTACTGAAAAACTTGTATTCGATTTTAATATTAAAAATTTAATTTTCCTTTTTTTTTTTTGCTTCACATTTCTTCTGTCTTTTCTTTTATTCTGGTTGAAATAACTAAGCCAGCACCAATTATCACACATTTTGGGGAATTTTATCATGATTTTTTTATTTAGTTTGAACTATTTCAGTAAATTTTGTTTGACTTTATAGCCACTCATTAATGTTATGACGTGATTTTATACTTTAAATTCCTACCTAAACTTTAAACTCAAAAATTATATGGACAGACAGATGGAGGCACATGTTTTAGTCTAAGACGTGGAACCTTTTTTAGCGTTAAGATTTTTACGATAAAGTACAATTCAATTTCAGTCTATAATGGTAAAGCGCTTTCTGCTATTAGAGGCAGTTTTAGAATTGAATAAAAATTATTGTAAGTTTTTCAAGTGACAAAAATATTTCAGGTTAAGATGAAACTAAAAATTTTTAAATAAATGTTTCATAAAATTTTAAGAGTTTCTAAAGTTACTCTAATACAGCAGTTATTTACAAACTTGAACTTAAAATTTTTAATGTTAAAATTTAACAACTTTAAGTATTCGGATCTGCTTCATCTGAAACTATAAGAAGGACTCCAAAAACTTTGGTGTTCATCTGATTTTCGTTACAACCCTTGAGAGAGTAACCACAATAATCTTCATATATAGTAACATACATGGTAGCAGTTCTGCAGCAGTTGATGGTTAAATTTCTTCCTCTTTAGCAAGAGCTAGAATTCATGCCCAGAGCTATATAGAATTTGAATTACAACCCATTAATTCACTTGCTGCTTATAAAGCCATTAGCATGACAAATCTTAAACATACAAAATTCACTCTTCCTCATGATAAGAACTCACTTGAACTTTAACAACTTTTTGTGTTTCTATGACAATTGAAATCCTCACAACTTTTCTGCAAAATTCTGCGTTCTCTGTTAGACCAACCATTTTCCAACAAAACTTCTTATGACAAAGACTAAGCTGCTGCCTTACACTTTTTGTAGATTTAAACTTTATTGGTATTATTCATAAAAATTTTTTTAGGGATTATAAAATATTTAAAAACAAAAATTCCAAAGGACAACTCGATTTATGAAACTTTTAAAAATCCTTAATAATTTTTCTGTATTAAAAAGAGCTTCTAAAAATCTTTGGAAAGGGTGAAAATAAAAATTAAATTAAATTTAAAATTCATCTGTTCTTTTTATTGACATTATTTCTAAACTTTAACTAACTCTTAATCGTTACCTGAAAAGTCCCTCTGAATATCTAAGAATAATTTAGAATATTTTAAAACATTTGCTATGACAAATATGTGAGTCCTTTTAAAAATTGTTTTTTTTTTTTATTATTTTTGAAATAATGCTGCCAATTATCCTTTCATGTAACACAGTGATTTATAAATTCTACACAAAACAGTTAATGCTGCATTTTAAGCTGATCACATTTTCTATCTGCTACAATATTTATAGAACTTCCTATGTTAGTAATATTTTTGTATAAAATCCTTTTTGATCTTTACTTACAAATGGTTTCATTTTTAAAACAAGTTCTTTTTATAAAATATTTAAGAAAAAAATCACACTTATTTCGTTGTTAAACGAGTAAAAATCACAAGTATTTGTAATACGGCACACGGTATCCTTTTATTTGTTGTAGCGTTATAAATAAATGAAGAATTTTTTTAAAAAAAGAGTTTAATGAAACTAGATACACGCTCAGTGGGTTTAACCTCCTAGAATCGCGACTAGGACTGTTAACGAACTGTGCTGACAAGTGGTAAACTACACCAATATATACCCCCAAAATGAAACAACGAAATCAAACCAAACCAAACTCAAACTAACTGAACTCAACTGACACAAAACAGACGGAGCTTAACAATACCAACAACAACACCAAAAACAACTAGATCAAAAACCGAAAAATACATATCAACAACACCAACAACAACAAAACACAAATTATTTGTTTGTAGTGCAGTTAAGCTAAGTTGGCTTTTTTTCTATAATTTTAACAATAAATCCAATAATAACAACGACAACAACAACATCACCATAAGCTGCATATTCATAAACATATACACAAGTAAACATCTAGATAGATTAACAGCAGTCATATGAAAATATAAATAAACAACATAACACACAGTTAAAGTAGAGCAAAAGAGCTCTATGTTAAAGCAAAGACAAATACAATAACAAAAGTAGTATACACCCAAGAAATCAATGAGCACAACGAGTGTAAATCGCAATTCGTTCTTTTTTCTTCTTTGCATTGTTTTCCCTCTTTGAGCCAATAAGCGTGTAGAAAAAAAACATCAGATTTGCAAAACAAATAGATTTTGCAAACGCAAGAAAATCTACACACATTCACAATTGCTTGAATTGAAGTGTGCTTGATTGAAAACTATTAGTTTAGAATTTAATTGATTGAATAATTCAAATACACAAATATTTATTAACACCAACAACAAAATATTAATACCAAAACAAATATACATACAAACACACACACAAATGTATTTCTAAAATGAGAATGTAGGAAGTGCTAGAATTAACACTTGTAAATAGTTTGCAAATTTTTCTTAAGAATTATTAGTTTCTTTTTTATTTGTTTTTGATTTTTATGTATCGGGATATTAACTGTTTAACTGAAGGGAAAAAAGAATAAAAAATCTGTGTAAGTTCTTGAAAGAATAACTAAAGGAATAAATAAATTAAACCAACTAAAGACTAAAATTGTTTTTAAGATTTGTTTATTAAATTAAGGATTTCCAACAAACTCCATAGGGTAACCTTAATATATTTTTATTTTTTTTAAAGGAGACATATTGTATTCTTGAGAAGGCAAATATGAACTAAAATATATCCTATTCATAAAACGTATATTAATTCAAACGCTTGAGAATGCTTAGTGAAGAAAAAAAATCACTAGAGGTTCATAATTTCTTCCATCAACAAAAAAAAAGGTTTGTTTCCTAAATCTTTTGTTTAACAAATACAAACTTTTTAAAACATTGTTAAGTAGCAAAGATTTTCTTAAAATTTTTTTTTTATGAATTCTTTGTTTAAAAAAAATAATCATAAATGAGGAATATTATAATTTTTATGTTCTTCAAATTGTTGTATTAAATTTTTCACAACAAAATTATTACAAAAAGATAAAAAAAATTATACAACGGTCATGCTATAATATCTGTTATGATATTAATATATCTGGATTAAATAATATTTATTTTTATAATTTTTATATATTTAATTCATCACTATTATTAACTGTCTGTTTATTTTTTCTTATTTAATATTTAGATTTAATAAAAACTTCGATAAGGTTATTTGCAAAGAAAAATAAAATATTTAGAAAACTTTTACGACAATTGAAAAATAATGTTTTTTGCTAAAATAATATTTTATTTATAAGCCTTTAAAACTAACAAAAGAGAGCACTATATTCGGCTTTGCCGAATCTTTTATACCCACCACCAATTTTGTATACATTTAAAGCAGATTTTTTTAAGAAAATGGGCGTTCAAATCCAAATGCATTTCGTAATTCTTTTGGTCAACATAATCGTTCAAATTCGTCCACAATCGGGAGAATTGTAAAAAATATTTAAATTTCTGCAAAACAGGTCTGTATAAAATAAGAGAACATCTGTGAATGTCTTCTTAGTTCGTTGAATGGGAACCATTGCTGTTTTTCGCGATAGTCTGTTGGTTGGAGGGACATTTGGCCGATATTTTGTTCCATACATAATTGAACCACACAAATATTATCATTATAAAAATAAATGATAATAATTTCCTAAATAATTGGTGTTTTATTCAAAATCAACATCGGCCCTTAAAATTTAACCACCCTTTATAACTACGAGATGCTAGTAAAATGTTTTCTTAAATTTAGTCTTTCAATGAAAGTAAGCGTTAAAATAGGCGTATTTAAAGTGTTTACTAATGAATGCAAATTAGATGTTTCAATAGAGTCCTTTATTTTTCCAAAAACTTGGTCAATAGAGAAATTACATGTATTTAAGATAAACTGTAATATGGGAGGTAGGCGTTAAAGTAGGCGTGTCACCTCCGGCATAACAATGACATTAATTAGAAGGATATATGCAGCAAATTTCATCATCATACCTCTAATATTATCGGTTTTATGAGCTTTTAAGTTTCATTAACGGTAGATAACGTGAAAAGTGGGCGTTTTAGTAGGCGTGTTGAAGTTATTTCTGCTAATGAATACAACTTAGATATTTCGTTATAGTCCTTTATTATTCCAAAATCTTTATTCATAGAAAAATTATATGAATTTAGGTAAAACGTTATATGGAAGGTGGGCGTAAAAGTGGGCGTCTCACATTGATTTTCCGTTACAGAAAAGCCTTTCACCAAGAAACAAAGTGTGCAAAATTTCAGAATCGCACATCTAATTTTGTCAGTTTTATTAAGTTTTAAATTTTAAATATAGCGAAAAATACACTGCGCGGTATAAATTTTCGTACATTTTGATCGATAACTCCTTTCCTAAAGCATAGCTTTCAGCAATTTTTGGGGAGAAATATTGCTTTAACTCGAGAAATATATATTCGAAGTTTCATGACTGTACCTTAATGCGTTTGGACACAATTGCATTTTATTCGATGTGCGAAGGACCCGGTATTTTCGACCTACTCTTGCATTACGCGATATAACTCTCTTCCTGATATTCCGATTTAGCTTATTTTCAACAACAAACAAGCTTTGTCTATAGGAAAGATTCTGGCAAAATTTGAGCTCTCTAGCTTTTTCGGTGCGACCTCTATCGTGCTTTCAACAGACGGACAGACGGACGGACATAGCTAGATCGTCATTAAATCAAACCCCGATTCAGAATGGGGTCTAAAATGGATATTTCGATGTGTTACAACGGAATGACAAAATTAATATACCCCCACCATTTTTTTGGTGGCGGGTATAAAAAAAAATATGAAATTTTATTTTTAAGAAAATTATAGCTGAGAATAAATCATGCTATGGCAATTGTTTAAACGGGCTGGAGAGTGATAACCAACGAAGCCAAATTAGTGCTTTTTGCATTAAATTTAGCGCGTTTCAACAACCCAAAAGTCGTATTTTTATTAGTTAGAATTCTTAAAAACAATCTAGATCATATAGCACGATATTATACAATATGAAACATTATAAAGAGTGTACAAATTTCAAGTTCCCATAGTTAATGGAAATTGCTACAGGGAAATGATCCGAAGTTTTTGGTGGCGGATAATTGATAATTTACAAGTAATAATTTTAACAACAGGATGCTGCCACTTGCCACAGATGAAAAGATACAATGGATCGCTTGAGAGAAAAATTAAAAAATCGCCAACAAGATCATGCGATTTAACACCTTTTTTTCTATTTTTGAGGGTTGTTTTAAATTTAAAAGTGTAAAGCAATAATCCTACAACAGTTTGGAAGCTTTAAAACAACAATAGCGGGGGTGATTGTAAGTTTTGGTAAAACATTGGATTTCCGTCGAGATAGTTATCACCCACCCTCCATCACTTGACAAACATAATTTTTCAATTTTAATCAATAATCTTTATAATCTTTTATTTTCTGATATCAGGGTGGTAGCAACAGAGATTTAATGGGTAAATACTAGAACAGAATACTTAAGGTAAGCAAAATATCGTTAAATCACATTTTTAGATCCCATTGTAAATGTGAAAAATATAAGAAGGCGAATCTTACATTCGGAAAAAAACCTTTAAAATTGACTTGCAAAAATATTTTATATTTGAAGGTAAACGGAGTATTTTTTTGTAAAGTTCATATATTTGAAAATATTTTAGTTTATATCTTTTAAACCTTTTAATACGCGAATAATTCAATTTTACGCTATTCCATCTTTCGCATGTTAATAAATAAAGCCATTCAACCGGCACAATCTTTAAATACCAAAAGATCTAATTAACTATTAACAGTTATTAGTTGCTAACGTGACTTATTGCTCAAAACTATTATTGTATTTGTTAATAAATTTAATTATTTAGCGTTATTGATTGGTAAAAAAAAATTAGTAGCCTTAAAATAAAGAAATAAATATAATTAATATGTGTGTGCTAATAAATAAATAATAAAATAAATTAAAATAAAACAAATTAATCATTTTGTGTAAATGCCCTTGCTTTCATTATGTCCAACTAAAAAATCTAAATCTAAATATAATTTTAAATTCTTTTTTTTTTTTTTGGTTTTTATTTGCCAGTATCTTTTCCATGGAATTTGTGTTTTGAAAGTTAAACATTTTTCAATTATTATTTAATTAAGTATGTCTGTATGTATGTATGTAAGTATGTATGTATGTATGTATGTATGTATGTATGTATGTATGTATGTATGTATGTATGTATGTATGTATGTATGTATGTCTGTATGTATGTATGTATATGTGTATGTATGTATGTATGTATGTATGTATGTATGTATGTCTGTATGTCTGTATGTATATGTGTATGTATTGTTGGTATTTTGTGGTATTTCCCTTTATCAAATTGTTGGTCTTTCAAATTGTTTTCTATTCTTTTTCCTAAAATTAAACTCATTAAATTGTTTGTTGCAAATCATTTAATAAATCGAATTGTGTTTATGAGCGTGTGTATTTTTCTTTTATTATACAGTTTTGCTAATATTTTGAATTTCGGGTTTTTCTTGTGTTCAATACTAAATTATTGTCTCATGTTCTGTTTTAATACAATTCGCAGCGGCATTGCAACATCAAGTTGAATTTTTTTTAACATACAAAAACACACTTACTTACATATACATATTTATATTATTTTGTTGCTTTCTATTCTATTTTGGGCGTTTACTGTGGAGTTTTCAATCTGTAAAATTGTATCTATAGCCACCAGTCAAACTAACTGCATAGTGTTTTATTCGCGGCATATTCAGTCTTTATTTACCGTTAAGAAAATAGAGTCAATACAATAAGCTGTAGTATGGTTTAATAATTTTCATGTCATTTATAATAATTCTTATTTGTTCGTTTGTTCGTTTAATTGCTTATTTCTGAGTTTTTTTTTCCTCTGAATTATTTCATTTTCTTTAAGTACCTCAAGTCCTATAAATTGACCATAACGATACTCATGATACTTATAGAAAAAAATTTAAGAAATATAATGAAATTATGATTTGCAAGAAATAAAAATGCGACCATATGTTTTATTATCTAGCCCATTTAGTATAAAAAATATCTTTGTATTAATATCAGCAACTTAATTTTCTATGGACAGCAGCAGCAAACAACGGCAGCAGTTGCACCAGAAGCGTTCATGCAAAAATGTTCAATACGTTCATGTCACCAAAGCAATTATTATTATTAGAACAACTACGTATACTTTGGATAATAGAGATAAGGACATTTCAAGTTTTTAAAACAATAAACACCAAAGCAAGATTACGGATAAGCAAATATTTGTAGTTCTGTGTTATTATTAAAACTATTCATTTCACAGGCCTCTTGTAATGCTTGTTAATGCTTAATTGTAAAAAGATTTTTTTGTATTTTTTCGTTCCCAAAAACGAAATTATTTTTTAACTCGAATATTTTGTTAAATTTTTTTAACTTTTCTAAATCTTTTACTAAAAATTAGTTTTTTTTATTTTAACTAATTTTGTAATGAAACTTTAATGTTTATTGACAATATTTATTTGTTTCTGGATCGATTTAATTTTGCTTTTTGTGTTGATGGAAGAATAAGCTAAAATGGTAAGACTTATGCCGACACTAGAAGAGTGGAATGCATTTTTAAAACCAGCTACGGTTTCATCATTAGCATACTTTGATCGGAATGTTTTAGTATTGGATGTAAACATAGCTGCCAGATTTGGCGATTTTACGTGGTTCAATAGACAACCAAGATAATGAAAATTGTAGCAGCTTTCCCTCTGTAAGTAGAAATTTCAACAATTTTTTATACAAAAATTTGTAGTAGCTAAAATGAAATTTTAATGGTGTTTTTCACAGGTAACCAACAAGAAGAAGAAAACTAAGGAAGACTGGTTTGCAGATCCAGAAATAAATGTATGGGCTGAGAAGCGAAACGATGTAGTTTATTTTGGCGTTGTGTTCGTGTTACGCTTGTCTCAAGCTACCTTAATCGGTAGAAACTTTAGCATAAATGATTATAATTATTTATCAAATAGTTCAATAAGATGCAGCCAATTTATTATTTTTTGTATATATTTTTCGAAATGAATTCTAAATTGTATTATATTTAGTCATGCTCTTAACTTAAAAGGGTCTAATAAAACCACTGGTCTCTCTAGATTTAAAAAGTTTGTTATGTTATGCATTAAATAAAACATGTAGTGTTTTGAAAAATGCGTTTTTTTATTCTAAAGTTTTTATGACGATTTAAGCAAGCCATTTGACGATGTTGACGACTTTTTTCCCCAAATTAGACCATTTTACCCCTATTTTATCTGGCAGCTATGGATGTAAATATCATCTATTTAACTCACAACTTTTAATGAAATAGAAAACTTATATCAAACATCTCAGTTGTATTTATAATCTCTATCATAGTGAGTGAGAACGATCACAACTTTTTTTCATTTATAAGTTTGTTTTTTGCTTTAAACCATCAGTTTGATGGCAATGAAACCATCAGTTTGATGGCAATGAAGCCATCAGTTTGATGGCAACTGAAAGTTGTCACAACTTATTGTTTTTCTTACAATTTTGCTTGTCCAGTTACTTAACAGAATGTTGGTACTGCCCGGTCTAAATGATATTTTTCATGTTTTTTTTTTCTTACTTCAAACTTTGCTGAAGTAAAATTTGTGCAACTTTTCCATTCCTGATTTTTTATTTGCCTGACTTTAAGCGCACTTTTTAAATTTTTTACATATTATCTAATTTTAAACATTTTTCTGACATTTTCTCTCCGAAATAAATCAAAGTTAAATCTCCTGCTCTCAAATTTATTAAACCAATGTAGGAAACAAATTTGAAATTCTCCCTCCTCTTAATTAATACCACCAGTGTATGGTGCAACAAACATTTGTTATATTACTTTTAAAATGTGCCACTATTTTTGCTTAGTAATTGTGGGCAGTTAAATTTTTTCAATTTTTTGTTTTTTTCCCCCCAGTTCATTTCTACGAAATATTTAGTTTGCATCTTATGCATTTTATTACAATCATTATCATTGTTTAGTAACTTAAACTTATTTGAAAAGTAGTAGTTTTAGTTACAGATTTGCCAGCAGATATAAACACATACAAACATGTTGCATTTCGCGAACAAACGACATTCTTGTGCAAGTGAAGTGGGTGGAGTATTTTCAATGTTTCTGACTCTTTTATGACTCGTTTAAAGTCCAAATTTGGTATAAAATTTTGAGGTTTGAAAATGTTTTTTTTAAGCCATAACAAACACAAATTTTGCAATTATTTTTTATTTATTTATCATTTAATCTAATTGTATTTATTGAATTTTTCATTTGATATTTTGATTTAAAATTTTCAATTTTTTCTCTTTTTTTTTTTTTTTTTTTTTTTTTTTATTTTGTTATTGCAGGTTTTGGAATATAAATTAAAGGCACTTCGAAATGTGATACAAAATTAAAAAAAAAAATACTAGTGTAAGGAAATTGAACGGTGTTTTAACCTTTTTTTAGTTTTAAACCCGGCTATTTTTAAAAGACAATTTTTTTAATATCAAATGAACCGGTTCTTTCGGTAACATTAGTCGGTTGTTTTAGTATAATAAACCTGTTACTTAAAAATTTTATAATATTTATATATCTTTCTCCTTTTTGTTGTTAATATACCAGTAATTTAAGTATTTTTTTTTTTATTCAAATTTTAAGCTCTAATTTTAATTTAGAAAAAGCATTATCAAAATTCAAAAAACATATTGAACGGTATTAAAACAAATCTCGTATAAAAACATGCGTTCCTTTTAAAAAATAATCTAAACACAATTAAAAATATTCCAAAGTGTATTGAGTGAATAGAGTAAAAATAATAATAAAAGTGAATAAATATATGTATAACAAATATATACTATAAAATAATATTTAGCAGGAAATAGAAAAATGTCAAATAAAATAAATTCATATACGGACTCAATCGAAGGAAGAATATAAAATAAAGTTACTAACAAAAAAAGAAAACAATTAATTTGTACCAAAGGCAATATCAGAATTTATCTTAAGATGAATATAATGAAAAAATGTTGCGGAGGCCAGCAAAGTGGACCCACTAGCACTTAAAGAAAATACATAGTTGCGGTAATCATATTAATTATATTAAGTACCAACATACTATGATTAAATTGTATGATTATAGAGAAAACTTATTATGGTTGAAAGTTATCATTTTTATGTTTAATTAAAGTATCATTTAGTAAACAAAAAAAACCATATTATGACTACAAATTAAATGGACAACCTTTTCTAAAGCAAATTATTGTTTGTTGCTATTAGTATTACTCACCTTTAAATTATCTACTATTTAATCAGTTTGTTTTGTAAAAATGTTACAAGCTTTATTTAAAATTTTCATAAACAATACCAGAAACCAGAAACAAAAACTTCCTCATAAACCCAACCAACAATTTTATTCTTTTTTATTTCTTTTTTTTTGTTTTTCTAATCCCTTATATATTTGGCTTACACAATGTTTAACATTTGAGAGAATATTTTAAATAATGATTAAAATTTTTATGTAAATAAGAGAAATTTTATTTTTCGGTTGCCCTTAACAGATATTTAGTGTTAACCAATGTGTTAACAGTTGTTTTTTTAAATCTTAACCAAAAATCGCTCTTCAAAAAACCGAAAGCCGGTTCTTGAAAAATTCGAATACTTAATCTCCTTGCTGTTCAGCCAGATAAATGCAACAACATGTGTAAATGCAACAATAATTAATAATTAAAATTTTGTATTGAAGCGTAAAACAGATTTTTTTTTAATTTTTAGAAACAAACAATTAAGTTTACTCTTAATTCATACAAATTAAAATGACATGAAATTTTTTTTTAATCTTTTTTTACTTCATTATAATTAAACTTTGGCTTTTGTTAATGAAATTCTAAGAATTCAAATGCGTAACACAAATATGCAAAATAATATAAACCATAATTAACTTGGTAATAACTTGGGGCTTAAATAAATTTTTATAATAATTATTTTATATTTTTTTTTTTTTTTTTTTGTATGACAAAATGAACAGTGGGTATGTAAATATAATAATAAAAGTATTTTAAAGTTTTACAATTAATCGAGGAATTATCAGTTAAACTATGGAGTATTTAGAAACAACAATAATATTTATTCCTGTTTATAGGACCTTAAATTTGTGAAGGATAGAAAATATAAAATATTTATTTGTACTGCAAATTAGTAATACTTCATATTAATAATAAAAAAATAATAGATTAATTCAAGGCATATTTATTCATCAGGTAATTCCAGTTCGGAGAGGATTTTTGTTTATATTTTTTATATAAGAAATTAAACATTTGAAATAAATTAGAAAAGAGAGAAAATTGTTTTTTATTTATGCATTTTGACAGCTGAAATTTAAAATAAGTGTTGAAAAAAATAATCAGCTGGCGAATCAAGAGTACCTGATGAATAAATTTGCCTTGAGATTAATTAAAAAAATATATATTTTTCTCCAGAACAAAAGTATATGCTTTTTCGAGATTTTAATTTATATTTTGTTTTATTTATATGATTTTTATTTAAAGTTTTAGTATAGCTTTTTCTAATGATGTAAGTTGACTTAAAAATATATGTTTATAGTTATTTTATTAAATCGATAATCGGTGATGCGGTATAGCATTTACAAACGTCAGAATCTTAAATTTTTTTTTTTCAATATTAAATTTTATACCTTACTCAATTCAAAACAGACATAGAGGGAAAACTCAAAGTCACCATGGCCTTTACAAATGTGATAATATTTTTCCAGATAATAAAATGTGTCCCAAAATTAACTCAAGATTTTAACTTGTCGCCTTTTGTGCAGTAAAGTGTTGGCAAACATAAAAAATTAGAACTAGTAAAAATGGAACTTTATACGATCAAAAAACTTGTCTTCAGTATTGAACATTATATCAAACATAATCACAATTAAATATTATAGATCTTTAGTGATTTTACATCGTAGAGATTTTCTTGACGCCTAATTGAGGTTCCTGAATTATCACCAACACTCTTATGCACTGCTTCAAAATGGACATTTGATCGGCTTGTTTTTGAATGACTAGCGAATTTAGCGAATTAACAGATTCAGTCTCACTAAATTTTTAATTTATCTCTTCACACTTGACGAAGTTAAGTTTTTGAACTGTGGCAAGCTTTAATTGCCTTTTTTAAATATTGTTCAATAACAAAGACACCTTTTGCTATCGTGTAACGCTCTATTTCTACAAACCCTAAACTTCAGCTGTGTAGTTATTAGGGTGATCGACTCGTTCTTACAACCGGTGGAAAACCCGGTTTTTTCCTCTTTCAGCTGACGGATTTTTCTAAATGTTGATTTTTCGAATATCGAATACACCGGTTTTTTTATCCGAAAAAGCCGGTTTTTAATTTTTTAAAATTTATTGTCATATATTTGTAGTATATTTAGTATGCGAAAAGTTTCAAAAAATCAAAAATAAAAGCTATTAAATATTCTTCAATAATATTGTAAGAAATTTATTTGTTGTTTAAAAAACAAGGATCCTTCCAGATTCTAATTTTAATTAATGGCATTGAGTGTCTGTCAACTTAAATTTCAATTAAACCATCAAACAAACTAGTTTAGGTCTATATTTGTATAAACGTCAGGGGTATAAGAAAGAATTTTTAAAATTAAATTTTAAAGATTTTCTCTCTAGCCTTTAAAATGTATTTCAAATTACAGAAATCATTTCAAACAAAATACGTTTGTGCATATTAGTTTAAAATATCTATTTAACATTTTAAAAATGTACAGAAGAAGATACAAAAATTTATAACAGCCTTATAAAAAGTCCTTTTTATATATGTATTAATTTATTGTATTTATTTATTTTACTTGTAAAGAGTACCTTTTGTCCTTAAATTCAACTAAATAAAACCAAATTAGTCAACTGCATTCATGTCAGTTATTGCATTATTGCGTAATTGTTATTGTAGCCAAATGTATATAAACTGTAGAAATTTAATATTTATATATAATTTTTATTATTATCTTTTTTACAATATTTTTTAATTTTTTCTTTAAATATTATATTTTATATATTCGAACCGGTTACCCGGTTTTTTCTCAATTTTCAAAATAGCAACCGGTTTTTTTTAAATTCTAAATTTACAACTATTTGAAACCCGGTTTCTTAAAAAAGTCGAACAATCGATCACCCTACTAGTTATTATATATTTTTTTTTTCATTCTTGTGTTTATTATGGGACAACCTTTATAAATAACATCAGGAGAATAAAAATTGAAGAGTTTTGCAACTGAACAAAGAACCAGAAAAATATAATTTTAAAATCTATAGCAGGATCTATTAACCCAAAGAGCATATCATCGACATTTCAAAGTCAGAATTTTGCCCCCTGAAGCACTGATTCGTTACTTAGTTCATCGCTGCCACCAACATGTAACCATTAGAGTTGGAACCACTACAGCACTTTAAATATACACTGCGTAAAATATTGAATATGTAGAGCAAAGTGATAACGCCACATCTACCAGAAGCCTTTCTGCTCAGATAGGAAATGACTCGCACATCACTATGGCGTATTTAAATTTCAACAATAGGCCAGAAATGAAATCAATTTTATTGAAAATCTTATTATGTGTAATATTCCTTATTTTGATTTCAGTGCTTTTGTTAATAAGCATCATGGGTTTGGTGTTTAAAAAAACATAAGAGCCATTAATCAATGCCAGTATGCTGTGGCATTACATCTAAAAGTATCATTAGGCCCTAATTCTTCGAAAATAGAGAAAATGGAAGTTCTGCAACCGTAAATGATTTCAGCAGGATTGAGTAACCACTCACACTGCCCAAGACACGATGGCACTTTAAGCACAAATTTTTGGAGGACAAATAATTTAAAAAAAAAAAAGTATTTGGCAAACGCGTTCATCAGATTTGTAAGCACCCGACTATTTTTCTTGTGGTTCTTTAAAGGACCGAGTATAAAGTACCAAGCCCAAAACAATCCTTGAACTCAAGGCCAACATTGTTGCAGAAATTTCAGCGCAAAGTCACGAATTTTAAAATATGTTTTGGCAAATGCAAACAAGCCAATTAAAGCTGACAACAGGGGTGATTTAAGTGACATTATTTTCCATACTTAGAGTAAAAAAACTCGTTTTTGTAAATTTTATAATCTGAAAAAAAAATTAAAATAAATATTTAAACAAAACATTTTCTTAATTTTCAAGGCCCATTGTGACTTTTGGCCTATTCCTTGTATAAGTATGTGTAAGTTATTATTATAATTTTTTTTTTTTTTTTTTTTTGTAATTAAAAACTTCTTTTTATTTACTTTTTGTTTGTTCTAAATATTACTTAAGTTTTATATAAATCAGCAATAATTATTGTAGGTGCTGCCACATTAATATTTAAATTTAAGTACAAACACTTTCAACATGCTATTCCGCCACCAATGTCTATTTGTTTTAAATGAAACGAAACGAAATGTAACGAAATAAAACGCCATAAAAAAATAACCAAATAAATTATATTTTAAAAACATGCAATAATTCAATTCATCCAAGTGTTGGCTGGTATGTCCGTATGTTAAAACGTCTAGTTCAGGCAAAGTGTCACATTAACATGTCATGGTGAGGCTTTCAAGTAATTTTTTAATTGGTTCCATAGTCAAATTGTGACTTAAAGTATTGTTTAAAAAAAAATATGAATTAAAAAATAAACCTTAATTGACAGCAACAAAATGTTTATAGAATTTAACTATGTTTTCATAGAATTTTAACCAACTGAATTTGTTTGTAATAATAAATAATAATATAAACAATTTTATTCATTTAATTTATTGTACTTTTGCATAAATTTTATGTTGCGTGAATATGCACATAAATGAGTGTGTGTGTGTGTATGCATGCATGTATTTACTTGTTTAATTGTCTGAACATTTGACGTTAATTTAAAATGGACCAATAAATAATTGTACGAACGATTAGATGAATGAATAAATTAAAAAATGTTTAAATAAACATTATTCAATATGATTTATATTTCAAAAAAGTAAATGCTGTTACAATTGGGAATAATACAACTAATTTGTCTATTAAATATTTGTTAGTGTTACTGTGTGTTAAAATAACTGTTTTAAATTGTTATAATAAATATTAAATTAAAATAGATGATAAATGTTAACATTGTATTGAATTGACTACTGTTAATAAGTCTTTGGTTGAAGTTTTAATCACAAGCTCTTCTACATTGTATTTGTTAAAAGTGGGTTTTGTGGTTGAGTCTAAAGTTACTTAACAGATGCCTAATAGTCTTTAAGAACTACTTGACCTTGTTATAGATTTTATGGTTTGATTAAGCGTTAATGATTGTAAAGATTAAAAAAAAAATAAACATTATTACAAGTTATTAAATCTGGCGACTAAAGTTATTCGGTGAAAAATAAAACTAAAATTGTGGCTAAATGTTAAGTTAGTAAAGAGTGTTATTCACAGTTTGAGTACAATTAGAGTGTTACAAAAAAGTTTTTAATTATTTTCATACTTGAGGGATTTTAAGATCTTATAAACTTAAGCTGTTATCAACTCTTTTATAAATATGTATGTATGGACGTATGTATACGCTGCCTCAGTAAGAATGCACTTATTACCGGTGGCAAATTTGACTGACATCGTCACAATGACATTTTAGTCAATGAATCATTGCTACAGAAGTCGAAGTTTGCACAATATTATCGTAAATGAAAACTTCATTGATAAATTCACGTGACAATAACATCAACAAAGGCAGTTATGCATAACATCCTTATGAAAGTTGAAACTTATCTACATTTTCTGTTTTAAGTCCATAATAGTACTGTATTCACATATATTCATGTATAACACCACGCGCCACCGCTACTTACATTTCAATGACGTAATTTTAGTACACTGCCGCTCGCGATAAGTAATTAAATAAGAGTAGCGAAGTATCAAATGTATCGGGTGTCCCAACTAGAACGCAATTTTTAAATTTGGCGCCATTCGAAGTGTCATTGTTTGACATTTGAACAATTGTTATTGTTTGCTAGTAGAAGGTACGAGATTAGTAAAAATGGAGCGCTATACGAATGAACAACGCATTCTCATTGTGAAATTGTTTTACCAAAATGGTGAAAGTTTTGCGGCTACAGTTCGCAAATTGCGATCAATTTGGGTTCACAATAATGCTCCAAAAGAGTCAACTGTAAAGAGATTGATGGATAAATTTGCCGAAACTGGGTCTGTTAGTGATGTAAAGACAACAACGCGCCTTCGAACAGGTCGATCGACCGAAAATATCGCAGCTGTACGTGATGATGTCGCTCAAACTCCATCCACCTCAATTCGACACCGAAATTGGTGTCTCCAAATCCACTATGCAGCGAATTTTGACGAAACATTTGCATCTTCATGCATACAAACTTCAATTGACTCAGGAACTGAAGCCAGCTGACCATGGACAGCGAAGGGAGTTCGTTAATTGGGTATTAAAGAGACAACATGAAAATGCTGAGACCAGAATTGGTCGCCTAGATCGTGTGATTTAACACCTTTAGATTTTTTTCTTTGGGGTTTTTTGAAGTCGATGGTTTACGCGAATAAGCCGACGACGACTCAAGCCTTAAAAGAGGAAATTGGACGCTGCATTAGTGAAATACTGCAGCATTTATGCAAAAAGGTCATTGGAAATTTCATTAAAAGATCGCGTGTGTGCCAGCAAAGCCGCGGCGGCCATCTGCACGATATATTGTTCCATACATAACCTCATTCTGTCTACTTTACGATATAATAAAGTTTCACGATTTTTTTTTTTAATATCTGTGTTTTTTTTTTAAATTTAAAAATTGCGTTCTAGTTGGGACATCCGATATAAACTAACGGTCTAATTCATAAAACTTAAAACAGCTTTATAAGAGGTTTATTAAACAAGTTTCAATAGAAAATCAGTTTTATAAACCCTTTATAAGCCTTTAATATTTTTTATAAATAAGGCAGTAAGTATTTAGCATTCCGAGTGGCGTATACTTGTATGTATAACTTTAGAATATAAGTTAGGACACATGAAGGATTCAATTCAATATAGTAAAGTATTTGATAAAGAAAAGAACACTTGTTTTGCAATAATCGTTATTTCAAAAAAGAACATTTGTCTTGCAATAATCATTACAGTACATAAGAGTGCGCCAATGAGTCATAATGAATTCTCGCGGAAGCCTACTAGACAAAATCAACTTTAGTCATGTAAGAAAATTTGGACATTTAGTCTCACAAATTGAATGAGGATTTTCTAAGACGCAAATTCGATAATTTTTGTATTCATGAAGCCATTTAGAAGACAATGCGCTTCAACGGGAAAGATAACTTTTATTGAAAAACTGGCATTGACTTCAATTTGCTCCATAAAAAATTGAACGAATTGCCGGCAATTTTAATAGTCTACTGGTTTGAGCTTATTGTTTTTAACAGCAATATTTTGTAGAGATCGATCATAAACGACCCAGTTTCTTCAAAAATTGTTTACCAGTTTTGACCCAGTTTCTTTAAAAATTGTTTACGTTTAAATATTGGCCTTGGGATTTTTTTATCGCCATGGCGAATGCAAGATATTTTTGAAATTTAATTCGCTTAAAATCGTCTGGATATCGTAGCATCAATAAAAAATTGCTTATGAGGCCTATCACCAGTGATGGGATCCTTCAAATCTTTCAACTTAAAAACCAGTTTAGCGGGTTAAACAACATTTTAGCTATTAGCGAAAAATTAGCGATTTTTTCTGTTCAAAGCTTTTGTACCACTAAAGCTCTACTTTTTGCTAGTGCATATAAAATGAAAACTTAATTTGTCATATTTTCTGTGAAGTTTAATGTTTTTCAAAACTTGATGTCTTCTAACCTTTATTTAATAAAATTTTTAGGTTATTTGTAAAGTCCAGGGATAAATTTCAGTTCAGTATTAGTCAAAAGTGATAAGCATTAGAAAATTATGTGAAGCCTTAGAAATAATTTCGAAAAGAAGGAAAAGAAATAAAGAAGAGTATGGTGTACAGGTTGTCATCTACAACACACTCCACCTCTTTGAGTCCTAGCCAACAAAATTATATTAGGTTGGGTTAGGTTGGGTTAGGTTAGGTTAGGTTAAAAAGGAGGGTCATTAAAAGCTTAAACCTATGACAGGTATACACTTATGCCCAGTTGGCATGTTGTGCGCTCCATGTGGGAAACGGAATTCCCAAACAAAAACCATAATCAAAATTTTCCAATAAATATCGAACTAGCCCAAGAACTCAGTCCCCTCAATGTAATTCCTTATGGATTTCCAGTTCGAGTTCCCCAGGTACTCCAAATTTGGCATAGTATCCACTGTAAGATTCTTGCGTCTAATATGCCCAAACGCAGAACAATGACAGAGATAGTGTATCAAAGTCTCTTTTAATTTTTGAAGTGTGAAAGGGGTTGTATGGTCCCCTTTGAAACAAATCTAACGGTTTATCTCTAACATTTTAAACAAATTTTTAAATATATGAGGAAAGTTAGCAATTAATCGCAAATATTGTAACTTAGTTTTAACCTTGTTAAAATTTGACTTTAGTTTTTGTAAAATGAAAAAAAAAACTTTAACTCCACATATGTTTTAAAGAAGAAACATTAATATTTATTTATATTTCAATGAAATTAATAGTGAAAAAATAATTCTGATCAATTAATAGGAAAAAAGTAATATTACTCATTAGAGGTACAAACTAAAAGTGAATCAACCAAATATTTTCCAACTTATTGCTGTGAGTTTGAGAACAGAAGGCAAATGTCGATGAGAAAAAAAATAATATGTTTAAATTGGTTTAAAAAAACATACATTTTTTCTAGCGATCTTGAGAGTACATTTAGCGGGATTTGTAGGAAAAAAATCAATGTTACTTACCATCAAACGAGTTGGTTCAGGATTCGAGGCATCAACTCTCAGCGGAGCAAGTTTAATAAGTTTAAAAAATAAGTTGGATAATTAGTTGCTTTGTGTGAGAGGTTTGAAGTTAGTCTTAAAGTATATTTACTTTATGTGGACGTGGCAATGCTCACCGCTTTAATCACTTAGTTACATTGTCACTGGAACTCTATCATGGGAATAAAACTTGAATTTATCCATGGATTTTCCTGCAATAAAATTTATTTTATTTATAATACATGAAGCTTCAATATCAATAACAAAACCCGGTAATTTTTTGTTGCTTTCAATTATTTATAAATTTTTTTTTAAATCAAAAATTTTATTATTACACAAAAAAAAATTTTTATTATTCAAAAAATATTAATATTACTTATTGGAAAAAGCTCTAATACATGCTGAGTATGAAATTAAAAAAAAACACAAATTAAACCACAGCACATCAATGTTCTATTCAATTGTCTTGTTCAGTTGTTGTTGTATTGTGAAAAAAATCAAACAGATACAAGTGCATTTACTTTATTAATTATAATTGAATTCCTATTATTAGTTTTTCTTGTCTGTACTTCATTTCTGTAAATACTTATAATCATAAAAGCTCTTCATCAATCTTAATCACTTAATCCCAGTGCAGCAATCAATTCTCACACTATTTATAAATAGAACAATTTTACAAGCTCACGATGTCATAAATCCTTTCATAAGTATAGAATTTCAACTGTTCTAACTAACAAAACCATCTATCTATACGTCCAATTCATTATATCCCATTTGTTAATAGCAAAGTTCATATTGGCAATTTGAATTAATGTTTAACATAAGCACAAAACGACAGTCAGATAGAAAGACATACGGATAGACATTCGTAAATGTATGTATAAATTGTTCGACTAAATGAATGAATTCTGGGAAAATAAATGTGTGTGTGAATAATTTAGTGATTTAGAATGACTACAAGTGTCATATGTGTGTGTATGTGTATTATAGTGAAACAACAATTAAAGCAAATATTTAAGCTGGGAAATTTTCAAATGCAAATGTGTTCAATTAAATGAACTACGATGAGAGAAACATATTTAAAGGAATTGAAGATATGAAATATAAGTGGAATAAAGGAATTGTAGTTTTTGCTAATGTAGTTAAACAAAGGAATTATATTTTCATTAAAAAATTTTTTTTGGTTTTTACGCACCATAAAAAAAACGCTGTGGGGTCGTAAAGTATGTAAAGGCTGGCTCATTAAGAATGCATTTTAAAACTTAGATGTCGGTTTTTTTTTTTTTTTTGGAAAAATTGCAACTATTAAATTTGGCAGCTGTCAGAACAATAAGCATTAATTTTATAATTTGTCTAATTTTTTTCTAATTCTTATTTTTATTCTCTCATATTTTTAATATGAAATAGAAAAGACAAATTTAAAAATTAATTCTATGTTTACTTAGTTCTAATTTGATTTAATTGTAACATAACTAGTATTAAGTTTCAAATTACAAAGTATTAGTTTACCGATAAAGAGTTCTGTTTAAAAAATCGTAGCTGGTTTCGAAAATGCATTCCACTTGGCTAATATCGGAATAGTTTTTCAATATTCTTGAAATAATTACATTTTACATTTAAAAAATATTAAGAAAATGTTTTCGATCTTTTTAATTTATTTATATCAACTACTGATATAATTAAAATAATGTTTTACGAAGTGTAATAAGTGAAAAATTAAATTAAAGCCAGAATAAATGATTTACAATAAATTTTAGAATAAAAAGTTCAAATAAATATTAATTTGTAATTTTCTGAAAATGTTTTGAATTTGTCAATTCCAGTACAATAAAATCTATGCAAATTGTTTCTGCCCAGGGTTTTCCTTAGCGTGTTTAATATTTTATTTAAAAAAGTTAAAAGTATGATATACAGTTCTAAAATTTTGTAAATGTAACATTTTGACCAATATTACCTATACCACAGAAATTATTACGCTTGACTTTTTTTACACACTTAAGCGCCCACTTTTCATTAAGTCGTGCGCCCAATTCTATCTATAAATTGGTCAGATTAAAAATTTTTTGAGACTCTAAAGTTCCATACTAAATGGGCGAAAGATGAAGCCATTTCTCGCATTTAATTTTGTATATATTTTGTTTTTAGCATATAATGTAAACATAAATCTGTTGCATACATATAAGTATGTACAACCATGCGTACAAAATTGCCACAACAAAATATGGCTCTTATATCAAATTTTTACAGAATGGCCCAAAATTACCGAAAAGGTTTAAATTCCGTATAATAATTTTATAAAAAATTTTTTTTTTATTTTTTTTTCAGAATTTTTTAAGAAAGACTAGCGAAATTAAATATGGAAGAGTACACAATCGAACAACGTGCCCAAATTGTCGCAATATATTTCAGACGAAAAGTAGAAGAAAATCATGATTTAATTCATAATTTAATTATGAGCGTCGAAGCCTATTTTCAATTATAAGGTTCGTCAACAGATAGGATATGGGCTACAGAAAATTCATGAGTAGTTCAACACCGACAATTATACCCACTTAAGTATAGTATTTGGTATGGTGTTTCGTTTCATCACAGGTGTTCGATATCGGACATTGCTTGAAAATTGCTTAAAACCAGCCATGGAAAACCATCCGCAAGTGCAAGTATAGTTCCAACAGGATGGAGTCACAGCGCATACCACAACATCTTTGATGAACGAATTTTTGTTTTTTTGCATATAAGCGATTTTAAGTGGCCTTAAATCCGCCATCACCAGATTTAACCGCTCTCTACTGTTTCCTTAGGGTTATTTCAAAGGATATGTCTTAATTAATAAGTTAATAATCACTTTTGGGATTGAAATAATTGAAGATTGTACCGTCTCAATAGCAAAATTGTACCAAATAAATATCAATTGTACCAAAATTTTGTAAAAAAAAACAAAAATATGCAAATAAGAATTAATCCCATTTTTCAATACATAATCACTCAAAGTATCAGGATGAAAAATAATAAGAACTTAAGAGGGATCAATATTTTGAGTGTAAAAATAATGGCTCATACTTATAAATAAAGTACATTTTAAAAGCTAAATATTTTAAATCATGTCTATGAAAATATTTTTTTTTTTTGCATAAATATTTAAAGTTTAAAATAACTTGGAATTTCTATATTGATACTGAAAACCCAAAAAGGTACTTTTCTGTTTTTTTTTTGTTTTTGGTACTTTTTGTATTTTTAACATTTGTGAACCTAGAATTTTAATATTAGTGACTTTTCATACGAGGTGGGACTGAAAATGTTATGGGCGACCAAAAAGGTACTTTTTTTAATTTTTGTGGTACTTTTGTATTTTTTACGTTTATAAAGGTATAATTGTATTATCATGGACTATTAATTTCAGGTGAGACTGAAAATGTTATGGGCGACCAAAAAGGTATTTTTTAATTTTTATGGTACTTTTTGTGTGTTATACGTTTATTAAGATAGAATTTGGAAATAAAGGGCTATTGGTTAAAATTGAGAATAAATGATAAGGGCTTAACAAAAGATGCCTTTTCGCTTTTTGCCTTTTCGCAATTTTATTGTACTTTTTGTTTTATTACGTTTGTAAACATAGATTCCTAAAATTAGTGATTTTTAATCCGAATTCTAACTCTGTATTATAGACGACAAAAAATTCTCATTTTTATGGCATTGTTAAGCGGTTTTTATATTTTGTATACATAGAATTCTGAAAGTAGGTACTAATAATCCAAGTTTATTTTTAAGATTATAGTGAAGTACAAAACGTAATTTTTATTATTTTAATAATCATTTTTGCATATTGTTAATATAAAATATATTCCCGACATGTTCTCACTGTACTTTTTATACCCGCCACCAAAAAAATGGTGGGGGTATATTCATTTTGTCATTCCGTTTGTAACACATCGAAATATCCATTTTAGACCCCATAAAGTATATATATTCTGAATCGGGGTTTGATTTTATGACGATCTAGCTATGTCCGTCCGTCTGTCCGTATGTCCGTCTGTTGAAAGCACGATAGAGGTCGCACCGAAAAAGCTAGGGGGTTCAAATTTTGCCAGGATCTTTCTTATAGACAAGGTTTGTTTGGTATTGAAAATGGGCTAAATCGGAATATTAGGAAGAGAGTTATAGCTCGAAAAGCAAGAGTAGGTCGAAAAAACCGTGTCCTTCGAACATCGAATAAACAGGAATTGTGTCCAAACCCCTTAACGTACACTCATGAAACTTCGAATATATATTCCCTGCGTAAAGACAATATTTGCTCCCGAAAATTGTCTCAATCTATGCATTAGGAGAGGAGTTATCGATCAAAATGTACGAAAATTTATACCGCACAGTGTATTTTTTGGTATATTTAAAAACAAAAACGTCATAAAAGCAACAAAATTGGATGTACGACTCTGAAATTTTGCACACTTTGCTTTTTGGTGACACGCTTTCTTGTAACGGCAAATCAATGTGCCACGCCCACCTCCCATATAACGTTTTAACTAAAATTCATATAATTTCTCTATTAATAAAGATTTTGGAATAATAAAGGCCTATATTGAAACACCTAAGTTGTACTCATTCGCAAAAATAACTTTGACACGCCTACTATAACGCCCACTTTTCACGTTATATACCGTTAATGAAATTTAAAAGCTCATAAAACCGCTAAAATTAGAGGTATGATGATAAATTTTGCTACGTCTATCCCCCTATGCAATTTCATTACTATGCCAAAAAATTAAGGTGCCACGCCCACTTTTACGCCCACCTCCCATATAACGTTTTACCTAAAATTCATATAATTTCTCTATTAATAAAGATTTTGGAATAATAAAGGACTATATTGAAACACCTAAGTTGTACTCATTAGCAAAAACAACTTTGACACGCCTACTATAACGCCCACTTTCACTTTTGAATTGTGTCCAGACACATAAACGTAGTCATGAAACTTCGAATATATATTTATCGAGTCAAAAGAATATTTTTCCCTGAAAATCGCTTAAATCTATGAATTAGGAAAAGAGTTATAGATAAAAATGTACGAAAATATATACCGCACAGTGTATATATGTACGATTCTGAAATTTTGCAAACATGGCTTTTTGGTCAAAGTCTTCGTTATAACGGAAAATAGATGTGCCACGCACACTTTTTTCTTTAAATTTTTATAAAACTATATTATATTATATTATATTAAATATAAGATAAAGATGATAAGATAGATGACTCTACTAGCAACTACTAGATGGCATGCTAACAACTTATGCTTATGTTCTCCTGAAGTTATACTCTATTAAAAATGGGAATTTAGGAAAATTTTGACTTAAGTAAAAAAAAATTATCTCTAAACATTATAAACAATTTATTTTCATGTACTAATGGCTAACAAATTTTAAAATTATACAAAACTTATTTCGTTTGAAAATCTTTTAAAAGCAAAATGTTATAGAAGTTTAAAAATCAAAATCTTACTAATAAATTTCCCGTTTTAGAAAAATGCAGAGAATGTATATTTTAAATCACCCTGTGGCCCTTAAAATTTAACCTTAAACTCACTTTCCTCTTAAATTCATGTAAATTCTCTATGAATAAAGATTTTGGAATACTAAATAGATATTGAAATATCTAAGTTATGTTTATTAGCAGAAACTTTATTGACACGCGTACTTTAACGGCAACTTTAATTGAAAGACTAAATTTACGAAAACATTTTACTAGCATACCGAAGTTATAATGGGTGGTTTTATTTTAAGGGACTATGTTGATTTTGAATAAAATTATTATGAAATTATTATCATTTATTTTTATAATGATAATATTTGTATGCTTCAATTATGTATGGAACAAAATATCGGCCAAATGGCCCCCCAACCTAGACGGCACACCACGATCCGATAGTCCAAATTTTCAATGACACTGTTGATGCTCGATTGTTGGGCACGATGATGAGTCGAGGTTGCTTGCTCTTTTGCCACGTTATCGTGAAAAACAGCTCTGTTTCCCATTCAACGAACTAAGATGGCATTCACAGATGTTTTCACATTTCATACAGACCTGCTTTGCAGACATTTAAATATTTTTTACAATTCTCACGATTGTGGACGAATTCGAACGATTATGTTGACCAAAAGAATCACGAAGTGCACAAAATGCATTTTGATTTGAACGCCAATTTTTATAAAAATCTTTAATATTTAAAAGCGTTGCTCGTTTGCGTATCTTTCCACGGTTCAAATTGAGTTAGTCTGAGATTGAGAAATGTCAAATGAAATACAAGAAAAAAGTTGAAGTTTATATGTGGTTCACCTTAAACATGGGCCCTTAAAATTTAAACACCCTCTACAAAGAAAGTGATACATATTTTATTATAAAGAGATTATTCTATAGCGATATTGTGCTTTAAATGTACACAAAATTGGTGGTGGGTATAAAAGATTCGGCACAGCCGAATATAGTGCTCTTACTTGTTTCTAACTAAAATGAATCAGAGATACAAGTTTTCATTTTAAACGGAAAACGTGTGGTAATTAATAAAAGAACTTGTGAGTTCAGTAAATAATAAGAACTGGGCTATCAAAGTAGCTAGTAATATGCTAGTATATTTAAAAAATTAACATTATCTGTCGAATTTAAAAGCTGAAAATATTTTACGTGACACCAATTTAATACTGGTTTAACTTAAAGTTGACTTTATTTTTGTCTACAATAGCAAGATTGAAAATAAATAAAAGATTTTCGTTTGCAATTCGTTTATAAAAAAAAACCGACTTTAGTGTGGAACTATGATTTTATACAAAATATTAAATTAAGATAGAAAAAGAATTACAGGCTCTGGACCTAGAGCCTGTTTTATGACAAGAAAATAATTCTTTAAACATTATAAGGTCGTAAAGAATATAATTATATTAAGATTAAAATAAGGTGTAAGTCATTTTTTTCTCATAATTATTTGTAATAATTGTATGATGTCTCAGGAGTTTGATTTTAATGAGTCTTTTAATACTATAGTTCTTGTAAAAAAAACTTTCTACGTTCGCTGACTAGTTAACAATATAAAATATAACCTGAAGCTTGATAACACGGATTTTGGGAGCGTTAAAGAACACATAAATATTTCTTAATTAGTATTTATTTTTATTAATTATTTATTTTTATTTATCTGTTGTTTTTTTTTTTACTAAAGTTCACTTAATTTTTTTTTAAGAATTTAATATTTGTTCACAAATAAATTTACTGTTTGCATAAATTAAAAATTTACTTGTGGCAGACTAAATCACTAAATGTTGCAAAAAAAAAAATTAAATTTAAAAAACAAAAAAAAAAATTGTACCAAAAAACTATTGAGTGTGCCACTAGACTTTCGATTGTATCAAATTTGGTACCACAAATCTCAACAATGCTTAAAACCATCCAGCAATCAAAAAATAATATACGCGATAGAATCATCAACATACCATCTAAATGAAGTTTTGCTTAAGAATATAGAAAATGTTTTGGAAAAGGCACAAATAGACAAAGTTGAAAATGACCACTACTTTAGAAATAAAATATTTCATAATTAAATTAGAAATATTCTCCATTAATATACTGAATTTAAAAAAATACAATTTTATAATTATGTGTTAAATAGAATGTTATAATGAACTCAAACAACTTTGGTAATTTTTGTCCATCCTGTATTAAAACATTTTGCAAACTCTGCATATAGTGACTTTAATTTAAAGCACAAAACATATTTAAACTCCAATGACCTCATTCCTTTTAAGCTCTGCAGAAAAAATATTAACATAATACTTTTTTTTTCATATTTACTTATAACAATTACTACACCCTGGCCAAAAACAAAAAAAAAAACGTTAAACCCCCTCCTGAAAATCACATCAATACAAGCAATATTATTAGCAGAAAATAAAGTGTGAATACCGTTGAAAACGCCCCTTAATAAAATGAATTATTGATATGCAAAAAAAAAGGAATTTTTAACAATGAAAAATGTGAATGAAGCATGTTTGCAACAACTTGTTGTATAAACAATCACCTAAAGAACACATCACAAACTTTAGACAACCAATAGTATATTGCATGATTCATTTACCAAGATTATTGCAACAATATAAATAAGTTATAATTTTTTTTAAGCAACAAGTGAAACTATATAAGTAATAAATATTTGCAACTTTTTGATGGTAAATGAACTCGGTTCTTTCACCATATTTATTTTCTAAATTTATAGCAGTAGATCTCAAATGGGCATACCCGTAGTATGACTATAGAGGAAGATTTTTTTATGCTTTAGTATCTCTTTTAATCTAAAAAGTCTAAAATTCCACAAATTTCTTCCGCTATTCGGTTAAGAATATTATTAAAATGGAAAAATTTTATAAGTCTGAAAACTAATTGAAAATTCGACATCATAAAGCAAAATTTGGATCTCTCCCAGTTTCATTTTGTAAATGAAACTGCTACCTTATCAATAAGAGTGCAAGATTTATCAAACTTAAATTATCTAAATGTTTTAAATATTTTTATAAAAACTGGAGTTTGCTTAGAGAAAAAGGTGTATTTATTTTTAAATATGGCATCTGTAGATCAATCAATTGATAATTTTTTGGTCTATTTAGGCGCCAATTTCCACGATGACTTTATTGCATGCAACTATGTCATGATACTCTGCTAATATATCAAAGTGACAGCAAAGTTTGTAGGGAGGAAATAGGCATAAACAAAAAAGCACGAACAACAATAGATTTTTGGAAGCAGCATTCAAAGAGAATTGCAAAATGTCTTGACATTGAAAGTCATCGTCAGGGCATATTCATACAGGTATACATATGGACATTTCCATGTCATCGAACGTGACATTTGTACTCCTATAAAGTGGAGTAATTTTTGCAAAATTAAGAGTAACTGAAACATAATTAGATCTTTATGTTCCATTCAAATGGTACTTTGTTTAAAAGAAAATTAATTTTATTCGAATCATTGTTGCCTAAAATATCCAGAAAAATAAGAATATATCGTACGTGACATAAAACAGAAGTGATTTTGAGGTATACATATATGTAAATATAAAAAAATCTACGAATATTGGGAGTTCTTTTTCTGTTTTTAATTTCCTATATTAAACCAAATATTTTTCATTTAAAATCCATCATACTTAATTGAAAACCATCTTTAAATTATTTTATAATAAATTCAATTTAATGTCGTTCGAGACATATCGTACGTGACAGATTTCTCTCTAATAGTATTCTTAGGTAATAAAATTTATATTATGTTAAGAAAAAAAGTTAAATTCTAAATTTGGTACTCTTGCGACCGTTCAAATACGATTGACGGAGACAAATAATGTTTTAGCACTACGTACGTGACATTAAAATAACATCCAAGGGAAGTCAAAAAAAAATACCGCTAATTGGACTCTATATTTTTTTTCTTATGGATCTTGTAAAATGTTGTTGTTACCTCAATTTTAAAGCATAATTTCAATTACAATTTATTTTTACAATTTAGTCGCTAAAACTAAAAATAGTTGATTGCAATTCGCTAAAATAAGTCAAAGAGATAATCAGATTAAATTCATATTATTGCTCTTGAAATAAGGTAATAAGCTCTTAATACCTGCGCATAGTAAAATTTGAGTGTTTTTTTTATCAATAAACTTATATTAAAAAAATTTCAAAATTTTTTATTTGAACAGTCGTGATTACATATTCATGGAAATGTCCATATGCAGCCGCGAATTTGCTGTGATTTTCTTTGCCTAAAAGCACTTGTAAAAAAAAATAACAATAATTTTTATATATAGAGTTTAACATTAACGTTTCACATAAGCTGGGCTGATAATTTCACCTATATAAATTCACCTTGGTCGTCGTTAAAAAACGGCCTTATGCACACTGACAAATTTGTCTTGACCCGACAGCTAATTAGAAAGCATAATGTTGAAATCTATTGAATTCGCCCAATTCATACAGGTATATGCAACGGCGAATTAATACAACAAAGCAACGTTTTAGGGGATGTTTTCTGTCAAGGTCAATTCGTATATCAGGGATGGAAAAGTTGTTATGATATGTTCAATTAAATATAATTTGACTAGAAATAGGATTTTTTTAAAACCATTCTTAAGGACGCAAAAGCAACATATATAAATAAATTTGGTGCATATATTATCCAAAAAGTACACTCAAGTTAATTGTTTAATACCGAAACCAAAATCTCATTTTCCATCCCTGCTTTAAACAATCAAATCAAGGCGATTTTAACAAATTTTGATATTATGCTTTACCATCAGCTGAGCTGATGATTTCACTTGTATGAATTCGCCCTAACATCTACTCAACACTTGCCAAGGCGAATTCATATAGGTGAAATTATCAGCCCAGTTAATGGGGAAACTTTTTGTCAAAATTGGTTTAATTCGCCTTGATTTCATTTATTAATTCAGGGATAGGAAATGTAATTTTGTTTCGGTATTAAACAATTAACTTGAGTGTACTTTTTTGATAACAAATGTGCTTAATTTATGTATATTTGTTGCTTTTGCGTCATTAATAATGCGTTTAAAAACTTTATATCCTTTTTTTAATCAAATTTTATTATATTTAACATGTAAAAACAACTTTTCCATCCCTGATATACGAATTGGCCTTGACATAAAACATCCCATGAAAAGTTGCTTTGTTTTATCAATTCGCCATTGCATATACCTTATGGATATGCTTTGACACTTGCCTTGTTATAGCAATTCGCTATGAATATGACTTGAGCTGCCGGGGTACAAGACTACCTAGTAAACGTGCCTTGAAAAAAATTCAAATCAGGGCACAATTATGTCTCAGTTTAATTACGTACGGTCCATACCAGCCATCGATTTGAATTGAATTTGCCTGGTATGGACCGCTGTTGTCGATGTTTTGTTCTTTTTCAAACAGCGTTGTCAGAACATTTGTTCGAACAACGATGTCTGTTATTAAAATGCTTTTTGAATATGAAAGAAAGAGACGACACATAAAAATATCAACATTATATACTTTATACGTTTCCTCCATATCAAAGAACATGAAAAATTTTTTGACAATTGCTCTGCCGACTTTTTCTTCTAGTCTGAACAAATCGATGGCTCGTCTAGACGTAAAGTTAAAACTACGAACTGTTGGATAGAATATGCCACCGAAGCCAAGTTTTTCACACATACTACTTGTCAAAATTAATTTAAATTGATTGCTGTGACGTAGGCTGCACGCAATTTTAAAGCAATTTTATTATTTAAAATGTCTTTGTAAAGAAAATAACAACAAAAAACCAAAAATTTGTCACAACAATTGCACTCAGCTGTTTTCTTGACTGTAAATTGTAACATTCGATGGAAAGGGAATTTCAAAAGCAAGTTCACATCAAGTTCTAAAAGTATGAGTGTATTAGTAAAAAAGTGTGAGTGAATTGAAACTTGATACACAAAACTTGATCGTGTAAACCCTGTGTAACATCGTACGTTTTGGTTGAATCACCCTGTACAATCGATTTCTCTATCCATTTTAAAGGTTTTAGAAAATATATAACTAAATTCATGAGTTAAGCACAGAGGTCACTGAAAATATCACAGAATAAATAATATTGGGATGGATAAATAATATTACGAACCCTCAAGCGAAGTTGGTAGCTGAAAGTCAAAGCCTCTGATGAAATCTTTGCCAGTTGGATGAGGTTTGGAATAATTTTTAAATAAATTTAAAATGTTTTGTTGAGCGATAATTATCACGATAATTAATCTGCCAAACCATGTGCAAATTCTTTGTTTGTTTAACATACAAAATTAATGTTTTTAACTTTTATATCAGTTTATTTGTTTTTTTTTAGTTTAAATAATTTTAACAAATTTTGCCAACCTCTCTCCTCAACTGCACCTACTGCAGTACGATTTACTGGCAGCAGAAAACAACTACAAAGCTTTCAAAGAACTAAACTTTTGTGTAAGTTGCAAGTACTTAGTGTTACTAATGAATGCACAATTGCCATATGTACTAAATGGCAAACCGATTGTCTGTTTGTGTATATTTTAAGCATTTCATGATTTTCTTTTACGAGTATTTTGCAAATTAATTAACAATTTTATTTGTTATTTATTCAAATTTATGCGTATTATAACACATGTTCAACATGTGTGAAATACAGGAACTGAGTGTTGGCAATTAAACGTAATAGTGGAATCGTAAACTCTATTAATTATAAACTGACAAAAATTTATATTATTTACAAAGTTTATGAACTTGTTGATAAATGTATAAGTTTTTGATAAAAAATAAAGGCAATCATGTTGGCAATATTAAAAGATATTTTAAGCAATAAACAGATTTTATTTCTGTAGATTCTTATATTTAAAATCTTATTCTGAACCATTTAAAAAATTGTTAACAATTAGAGTTGGTGCCGCAAGTGTTGAAATGTATTTCGAGCCTGTTCTGTGTGTGAATAAAAGGTATAAATAACAACTTAAATATACGGCCAGACAGATAGCATAACAAGTTCATTTAGTAGAAACATGACTGCAAAAAGTGTTTTACAAATGAATATTAAATACCAGCTGTTCAATCTCACACACAATTTATTTAGTGTGTTCACTTAAACGATGTTTTGAAAATTAACGTTTAAACATAAATTTACTTATACACTCTTAGTGTTTTGCATTTGTATATGTTTTTATTTAATCACATCATTTAGGCATTTCAACTTAACTCTTCACTCTCCACCTCATTCGTTATTCACTCTCTTAGCTGTTGATTTTATCTTTCACTTCAGAATTTGTTTTCTTTATTTATGATTTTGACATTGAATGGCTTCTGGTTTTGAGACTTTCGTATCAAATCATTTTACATGCGCGATTAGAAGTGTTGTTAATTAATTTCGAGATTAGAGATAGTTAAACATTTAATTTGAATTTGCTAAAATAAATAAATATTTATAAAATAAAGTAATTGAAGTAAATGGCACGGTGTAATGATCATATAGACCGGTCAGTACCAACTTTCCGTTGAATAACTGACTTAATAAAAAAACATGTATGATTGAAAATGTTGTGAGGATAACAACCAACAAAAAAAAACTTTCATTTACCATCAGACTGATGGTTTAAAGCAAGAATAACAAATGTGATAATTGAAAAGAATAACAAAAAGGGGAAAAGCTTAAGTTTGGTAAATTTCGTTCTCACTCACTACAGCAAAAAGATATGAATATGTATGTGAAGTTTAATTCACAAAATCAAATTTCGTATAAACTTGTGAGTTAAATAGATGATATTTACATCCAACACTAAGACATTCCGATCAAAGAGTGTTGATGATGAAACCGTAGCTGGTTTCGAAAATGCATTCCACTCGGCTGGTGTCGGGATTAAAACTTACTTTTCCAATATATTCTTTCATTATCACAAATAAAAATTGATTTCTTCATTTAATGATTAGAAATTTAATAATAAAATAAACTAGAGCCAAACTAAAAATTAATAAAGTAATTGATTTAATATAGGGTCCGCCAAATAAATTTTTTTTTTGAAAATGCTATAAAAAAAAACTACTGTGCATCGGCTGTGTGGCACGTAGTGCCGTCCTGTTAAAACCAAATATTGCCAATATCATCCTCTTCAGTTTTTGTGAACAAGAACTCATTCAACATGGCCCGATAACGATCGCCATTGACGACAGCCACTCCTTGTTCATTTTTGAAGAAAAATGGCCCAATTATACCTCTGGACCAAAATCCGTACCAAACAGTGACTCGTTTTGGATGTATCGGCTTTTCAATGTATACGTGCGGGTTTTCTGTGCCCCAAATGCAACAATTTTGCTTGTTTACATACCCGCCAAGATCATAATGAGCTTCATCTGAAGAGATGATTGTTTTGACAAAATCGGCATCTTCTGTAAGTCGATCGCAGGCCCACTTTCCCAGCGTCGTTCAAGCGTATACACAACCATATTCGCTCAGCGGAAGGATAAAACTAATTATCTGTCAAATCAGACATGAGCTAAGTGTTACCCTTCATGAAATAAGCACTAGTTGAATAAAAACGTCTCTTGGTGGACCCTTTATAATAAAGAATGGATTTATGCGACTTTTTTAAAACAAGACAAAAATAGTTTTGCGAACTCGTTGTTTGTCAAAATGGTTCAGTAAATTGATCACTGAGATTGTGCAATTTAATGTTGTTGGATTATTTTCTCTAGGGTTACATAAACTCTAGACCAATGCCGAGATACAGTCCACAGAGAGCTTAAAAATTTAATATTTATAAATAATTTCTGGTATATGACTTTCGCGGACGCGCCTTAAGATGCCATCCTGTCGGTCTGAATTCGCACCACTTTTTAAATATATCTGATCTTATTTCATCAATTTAGCGTTGAAAGTTGGCTTCTAAGTGATCAATCATTGCAGATTTATAAGCCTAGACCAGAGATATGACTTACCCCCAGAAAAAGTAGTCTAAAGATGCCAAATCACACGAACGAAGTGGACAAGACCATTTCTTAAGGTAATTAGGTCACCAATGTTTTACTTAATAAACTGATGATTTAACGCGCTGTATGGCATGTTGCGCAGTGTTGTTGTAACCAATTCTCCTCCAGGTGAGTTGCATTCAATCGCCTTTAGCGTTCAGCATTCAGAGTAATCAGATTTTTTTTTTTATATATTAGAGACTCTAGAGTCTCATGAGTATTGGGCTCCTTCCAAAAATCACAACTCTACCTTCTTACATACACGCTAAAACAAAAATGAACTTCATCACTGAAATTGAATTGTCAAATAAAATCTGAGGCAAACTATGACATAGGAACGCGATCGTAATTTTAGACTTCTTATTAGAATCTATATTCCAAAAGCTTAGCAAACTCGAACATTCGAGAAATTTTATGATCGAGTTTATATGTTTACTTTACTTTTTCTGCACCAGTTGGATGTTATTTAGATGTCAAGATCTTTTCGTCAAATTTTCCAAGACTGACACAAATCGAAAATGGCATCGGATCAAACAAATCAAGTCTTATGTCACACTCACGTCCTCTTTTGTGCGCGTAGTTCGGTTCAATTACACTGCTCTACAAAAAATAATTTTTTGTCTTCCCGTTTGTGGATTCTTTAATTGCTTAATTTCTCTACACAATAACAAAGTACACTTTAAGATATATTTACTGTTGCCGATTTTAACCGCACGATATTCAAATTAAAGTGACTTACTTATTGTCCATCAGCTTCTACACATACAATAAATACTATGTAGAATATTCCCCTTATGTTCTTAATTTGAAATCACAGCTAATTGAAAAATACTTTTATAAATTTTAATTCCAAGAACAATGAAAAAGACCGTTGTACTTTAGTAAATTGTGCGGTAAATAGTCAATAAAATTTACATTTTTTAACCGATTTTTTTGGTTTATAGCTTTCTAAGATAAGTAGCTCCCAGAAAAAAGTTTAAAATGTTGAATATTTGCTTTATATTTTTTTAATTCCATTTTTGAATTGAAAAATATTACGAATTTTGCACGAAAAAATTTTTTTTCTCCATTAATTTTTGAATAATTCCAAAACGATAAGAGATGGAGAAAAATTCTATTCGACTAAAATAAATACGATTTTGTTACACATCTTTTGGTGTTTTATGACTGGATGACGAGTTAGGATGACTGGTTCTCGAGTTAGGATGAAATATGTCTCCGTACCTGACTAATTAAAGGGGAAAAAATTTGCCACTTTCTTTGCAGAGGGTGGTTAAATTTTAAGGGCCCATGTTGAAGGTGAACTACACCTAGACTTAAAATTTGTTTTGTGCATTTCATTTGACATTTCTCAATCTCAGACTAACTTAATTTGAGCAGTGGAAAGATACGCTAATGAGCAACGCGTTAAAGTTATTCAGGTTTTTTATTAAAATGGGCGTTCAAATTAAAATGCATTTTGTGCACATCGTGATTCTTTTGGCCAACATAATCGTTCAACTTCGTCCACAATCGGGAGAATTGTAAAAAATATTTAAATTTCTGCGAAACAGGTCTGTATTAAATGTGAGAACACCTGTGAATGCATTCTTAGTTCGTTGAATGGGAACCAAAAAAGCAGTCAACCTCGACTCATCATCGTGCCTAACAATTGAGCACCAATATTGTCATTGAAAAATCGGACCATCGGTTGGAGGTTTGACGCCGAGGTTAGGAGTTGGGTGCCATTTGGCCGATATTTTATTCCACACTTAGTTGAACCATACAAATATTATCATAATAAAAAGAAATGATAATAGTTTCCTAAATAATTTGTGTTTTATTTAAAATTAACATCGGGCCTTAAAATTTAACCACCCTTTATAACTTCGATATGCTAGTAAAATATTTTCGTAAATTTAGGGCCGTATTCATAAAAAATATTTTAGGTTTATTAAAAGCTTATTTGACAGACGTTGCATAGAAATTTGTCAAATGAGCATTCAATAAACCTAAAATATTTTTTATGAATACGGCAGTTAGTCTTTAAATGAAAGTAGGCGTTAAGGTAGGCGTGTCAATAAAGTTTATTCTAATAAACACAACTTAGATATTTCAATATAGTCCTTTATTTTCCCAAAAATTTTGTCAGTTGAGAAATTACATGAATTTAAGATAAACCTTTATATGGGAGGTAGGCGTTAAAGTGGGCGTGTCACCTAAACTCTTTGGCACAACAATCACATTGATTAGAAGAATATATGCAGCATATTTCATTATCATACCTCTAATATTATCGGTTTTATGAGCTTTTAAGTTTCATTAACGGTAGATAACGTAAAAAGTGGGCATTATAGTAGGCGTGCCAAAGTTATTTTTGCTAACGAATACGACCTAAATATTTCTATATAGTCCTTTATTATTCCAAAATCTTTATTAATAGAGAAATTTTATGAATTTTAGGTTAAACGGTATATGGGAGGTGGGCGTAAAAGTGGGCGTGGCGTTACAACAAAGCCTCTCACCAAAAAGCAAAGTGTACAAAATTTCATAATCATACATCTAATTTTGTCCGTTTTATTAGGTTTAAAATTTAAAATATACTGAAAAATATACTGCGCGGTATAAATTTTCGTACATTTTGATCTATAACTCCTTTTCTAATGCATAGATGTAAGCATATTGTTTTGACTCGAGAAATATATATTCAAAATTTCATGACTGTCGTTTGGACACAATTGCATTTTATTAGATGTTCGAAGGACACGGTTTTTTCGACCTACTCTTGCATTACGAGCTATAACTCTCTTCCTAATATTCCGATTAAGCCCATTTTCAATACCCAACAAACCTTGTCTATAAGAAAGATTCTGGCAAAATTTGAGCCCCTAGCTTTTTCGGTTCGACCTCTATCGTGCTTTCAACAGACGGACAGACGGACGGACATATCTAGATCGTCATCAAATCAAACCCTGATTCAGAATATATATACTTTATGGGGCTAAAATGGATATTTCGATGTGTTACAAACGGAATGACAAAATGAATATAACCCCAACATATTTTTGGTGGCGGGTATAAAAACCGACAACGGATTAGAGTTCAGCGCATCAAAATCCATATAGTCCACATAGTTTTATTTAATGCTAGCAGTGTTATTGAATAATTGATTCAATAAATATTTTAATTCATTTTTAATAAAAACTTTAATATAATCATATTAATTTAAAGAAAAATATTTTTTCTTCCTCTGCCATACACATGCACAAAAGAGTAAATGTAAATGTGGTATTTAACCGATCCATGGTATAGCGTATTACCTGCTCAGATGGACAATGGATCGTGAACTTGACGAACTGCTCTATTACTCTATTGGCGAACAGAGCGTGAACTTAAACGTACTTCTTGTATTTGTCTTTGCATGCAGATATTGCCCAAATATACTGACAGCTAATATTACAGTTATCCAAAGATTTAAACGTCTAAAAAAACACCCTATATTTATTGAAGCCAAATAGTAAGAAAAGTTCATGGTTCATTATTTAGGTACATACTTTTTTTCAAATACAATTATAACATTCGATTATAAACGTTGTTATAACGCTGAGATATTATTAAGTCGCATTGTATTATTTAAATACCACACCCACCCACCTCTCATAAATTACCAATTAAAAATCATGTTGAGATCTTACACTTATGCTACTGCAAAACATGTGGTTAAATGTGTCGTACACATTTTAAAAATATTCGTACATGACTTCTTAGGTCAAATCTCTTGGTTTGTTTTAGCAAAAAAAAAAAAGACGTATGACATATTTTGAACACGTTCAAATGTATGCATGTATTGTTTTGTCCGTCATTTAAATTGTTTACAATTGAAATTCACATAGTAATTGTTCCAGTTGTTTTTGTCGTTGTTGGAACATGTATACAACAACAAACATTTAAACAATTAACAAGCATGTAAACTAGACCCACCGCATACAATTTCAATAAAAATCGAAATGAAAATTTTACACACACACACTTGATCAATACCGCATAATTCAAAAATTGCCTGAAGTTATACAGCAACAAAAAATCATGTTGCAAGTGATGAAATAAAAGAAATAAACTAAAACGAAAAAAGTTATAATAAACTCCAAAACAAATTCCGAAACCAAATATGGGGCAATAGTTTAAAAACTAAAACACTAAGATTTTATAAAAAAAAAATGTAATACAAACACACCAACAGCTTTAACAGCTGCAGCAGCAATACAAACTGCAAGAGTAAACACGATGTGTTGTTTGTGGCCAATAAAAAAAAAGAAAAATAATACTTAAATAAGTATGGACAAAAGTTGTAACAACAAAACCTATAAAAAAAATAAAAAACAATTATTTTGAGCAAAAGGTTTATCAAAATCTTTAACAAAGCATAAATTGGGATGGGCTCGTATCATGTATCCAAGAAAATTGTGCAATTATCTTGAATACATATTTTAATTAAACACATACAATATCTTGCTAAATTGTTAAAGCATATTTATGAATAATATTTCCAATTTGGCGTATATAACTCTTAAAACATTGTAGTGAAATTTATGTGCGTTTTGACTTTGTGTGTTTTTAAACCTTCAGAAATTTTTTAAAAATGTTACAAACCTTGACATTGATTAAATATCAAAAACAAAAATACAAGTATAAAACGCATTTTTCTTCTTTTTTTTTGTAACATTATGTACTTACGATCATAAAGTTTAGTCAACCAAACAACCAATCAATTGCAACCATTTAAAACAAACATTTACAAGAACGGCGTTATAAAAGTTTAAACCACCGCCACTTACCCACCATCCACATCAGTGCGAATAGTTGCACCAGTATCGTTAACTATTTAAGGTGTGAAAATCATGCAATATGCACTCAGTTACACTTACACACTTCGATTAAAATTCACATTCATACACAAGGCTGCCAGATATATATTTTTCTCCTTTCCAAATTTAAAAAACAAACCCACAAAATTCCCTGTTAAAAGAAAAAATAAATTTATTATTTACTTTTAGTTTGTGGGGAAAATTTATAATATGTTAAACTACTTTATGAAATTTTAAAATATTTTTAATATTTTTAAGTTAGCTTTGAATTTTGAATTATATGTATATAAATTTTTTAATTTTATAAATTTTCTGGGATTAATTAAATTAAATAATTTAATTAAATGTGTTTTAATTTTTATTTTTACCACATTAAATTGGTGATCCCGATAAAAGCATACCCTTTCCATAGAGATCAACTATCAGTCCAAACTTGACCGGAAGTGTTGGAGCTGCACACGCTTTACATATTGCTGCTTCAAGTATCCAGAAGCCACCGCCATTTTGGAAAGAAAATCCCAAGCTTTGGTTTCTGCAAATAGAGTTAATCTTTAGTATTTCGGGCATTACACGTGATGAAACCAAGTTTCATTATGATATATTGAGTCAAATTTTTTGCCGCGTGTTTTTGATATTTTGGAATCACCACCATCTGAGATTCCTAATAAGTATCAAGCAGTTAAAGATCGTTTGATTGGAACGTTTTCTGAATCTCAAGAGTCAAAACTTCGCAGACATTTAAAAAGTCATCAGCTGGGTGATCATTATCATCATTGAAGATTAATTTTATCAAATACGTTAATACAGACATATAATATTAAGTACATAAACTGTCCTGTCAATCAGAAAAGTATTATACTTAACCTAAAAATTAAAACTATTTAGCTTGTCTTTTATTTGATTAAATTATTGACAGTGAATTTAATTGATAGTCAGCTGAAACCGGACTGCATTGCTGGTTCAGTATTTATCGTGAAGCACATATACATTCGAAAAACGAAGATTCTCCCAAAAGGTGTCTCAGTAAGAATGCACCTTCTTATATTGAATTCTAAAGAAAACATGTTGCGATTAATTACGAAATAAAATATCGGTCAAATGGCCCACATACCGCTAATGACAGGCCGCTACTCTTTTTATCAAACTTTCCATGACCTTTTTAAAAAATATGGGTCTCCATTACCAATGACGCGTTGCATATGGGATTTGAGCTCAGGAATTGCGTTTGGTTTATTTGCAAAATTCCCATAATCTAATAATTTAATGATTTTTTCAAGCACGGAGAGTTACAGATACATTCCATTTAGTTGAGTAAACAAGAAATCCGTTTTATAATGTTCCTGTTTCAAATGCCATTCACAGGCACTGCAAATTCTGCTTCATTTTCAAGAAGTAAGGGCCAATAACGCAGCATTAGATATTTGTTCGCTGTGGGTAAATTTGTTTTTTATAGATTACATGAGGACTTACTGAGTCTCAAATTGTACGCTTTTGTGTATTCACGAAGCCATTCAGATTGAAATGCACCTCACCAAAGGTGAGGACTTTTTTTTGAGAAATTGTCATTGACTTCACTTTGCTATCCATTAAGCAAATTACCGGCGCTGGTATAAATTCCTAAATCAACTAAATTTTATACGCATGAAGGTGCAGAACTTTTGCCAAAATTCACTCCCTACTGCTTCGTACAATTTTAGGTTGTTGAGAACGATACTGAATTGATGTTTGCGGGTTCTCTTTCTCGTTTACAACAAGAGGCTAACCGGTACATTAACGCACAGAAGTCTTTCCGACCTATTGTCTTAAAATTTGTTTACCACTCTTTGAATGGTTGACACATTATGTGCACTTCTTCGACTAAAAATTTTTAGAAGTTTGCGAGCGGACTCAGAATAAATTTTAATAATAAATTTTCACAATTATAACACGATGTTCTCTCGTAAAGTACTCCGTTTTTATAATGGAAATTAAGGCATATTTAATTATCAGGTAAAGGCAGTTCGAAAAGAAAATTTTTGTTTATATGATTTTAATATAAAATTTGACATTTGAAATGAGCGAAGAGCGAAAATTGTTTTTTATCTGTGGACTTTCACAGCTTAAATAAAAAAAAAAACTAAAGAAAAAAAATAATCATCTAATGTAAAAATATGACTTGAATCGAAATAAACATATGTATGTGACAGCCGCAAAATTTCAGAATTCCTACTTGCACACAAAAAAAATAATACAAAATTAAAAACTGCATTGAATTTACATTAAATAATTTAAACACAACGCTACCTACATAAGTAATGGATTTGAATAATTTTTTTTTTAAATACAAAATTTTAAAACTTAACATTGCAACGCCCCTATCGAATCTGAAAGAAAACATAAGCCCATAGGCAAGATTTCAGCGACATAGCTTAAACAGTTTACGAGTTCATGCGTTACCAGCAAACCAAGCAACGACCCTCTATATTAGAAGACCTCACGTTTTTCAAAGAGCAAAAAACTTTCTATTTCATTAATTTTAAAAATATTTCTTTATTTTATTGAAAGTATTGCGGTCTTCTCTTTTAAAAATAAACCTCATCACTTATCAATTTTGTAATCTTTCTTATAAAAAATTTTAATCTCCAGTAAATCTCCAATTAAATGTTTACATCTTTGTGAACACCAAATCTGGCAGTACTGTGCACACATACAAAAAAAACTAATAAGCTTACCAACAGCAACAACAAAAACAAGAAAAACAGCGAGGTACAACGAAAATTTACTATTTTAACAAAACGTTAGCCACACGCACATTTGTGGCTTAACAAAAACGTTTTCCAGTCATGTTGCAAGCAAACACATTGTGTATTTTTTCGCTTCTTACTGCAAATGACAGCTTTGAATAAGTTCATTAGTGAATTGTGCACCCAGTTGGCACACTTTGATCACAGCACTGTTGTCATATGAAAATTAAAAGAGCGCCAGGAAAAACTCAATGATATAAAACATACTAAGGTCTAATGACCAAGTTGTTTGCCTTCTTAACAGTGTCATAATCATAATTAATCAAAGCCGGCGACATTTAGAAATTGCTGCGTACTGCCGAAGGCTACAATAAAACCGGCGGATCCAATCTACGAGAGTTAAAAATCTCTCAGCCTTGCTGTAGGCCTAATGCCTAATTTAAATTATATATAATTCTAATTGATCCCCAGAAAAAGTGTAAAAATAATTTTAACATCATGATCAACGAAACATACTAAAATTCCGAAATATTGGCTATAAAATATTTCTTCTGTAGAAAGTATTTTAAAGCAATTTTAGTAAAAATTTTTATCAAAATAATAAATCAACAAAATATTTGAGTAAAAAACAAGTAACAGTGCTATATTCGGCCATGCCGAATCTTATATACCCTTCACAACGTGTAGTCATGCAATAACAATTGTTTGTATCACCATTCATCTCATATCAAATACGTACATATGTATATACTGGTTAGAATAAATGTGGCATCGAATCCCAGCTGAGCCAAAAAAATTTTATTTTATTTAATATATTATTTATATTTTGTTATTATTTTTTTTATATTTTTTTTTAATTTTTTTAAAAAATTTTTAAAACTTTTTTTTAAATTATTTTAAAATTTTTTTTTTTGTAATTTTTTTTATTATTTTTTTTTTATTTTTAATATTTTTTCTTTTTGTAATTCCTTCTTTTTTTGTATGGTTTTTACATATATTTATGTATGTATGTTGTTGTTGTAATTGTGTAAAAAAACGAGGTGGTCGTGGTTTTTTGCTCATATCTTAGAAAGTTATTGGGCGATTCTGCTGAATTTCAATAGCGATTCATTCCTAAATATTTCCAAGAGATTGATACCATAAAGAGATCTGAGGAACATACAGTTGCTTCTAAAAGTTGATTTCAACCAACACACGGACAGACGGGCAGACGGACAGACGGTCAGGGCTTAATCGACTCCTCTATTCATAAGCTTTCAGAAAATATATACTTTATGGGGTCGGAAATGAAAATTGTAGAAATTACAAACGGAATGACAAAGCTATAAATATATACCCTTATGCACCACAGGTGAAGGGTATAATAATTTTATATGTTTTTAGGGGGGTGGGGTCAAAAACAACAAAAATAATATTTTTATTTTGTAAAAAAATTAATTTCTTAGCTCTGTATGAATTCAATGCAGCACTTTAAAAACATTTAAAATAAAATTGTATTGTCATACAAAATGATTTAATGCAAATTACCAACAGCAAGTATACAATCGGGTGCATCTCAATCGGGTGGCGAATTAAATTAAATATTTCCAACTGGGACTATCAACAAAAGTCGAAGTGTTCATAGAAATGTGTGTGTATATTTAACACATACTTTTTTGCAACCAGATTTCTTACAAAACCCATAATAAACGTCGTCTATTATAACAGTTGTAATCGCGTTATAAGTTTTGTTTTTTTATTATTCGCATTTAGCACAAACTCGCCATATACAAAAAAATATTTGAACAGAGATTTTTTAAAGGCTTAACAACAACTTCAAAGCCGCACAACTCTTGCAACAACCTTTTACCGGTTGTCGTTTAAGGCCAAAAATATTGTGTGTGCATTTTGGTAAAAATCATATTGCTGGTTTTGTGTTGTTGCTGGATTTAGTACTTGAACTTGCGTAAACGCAACATTGAGGCAAGATCAAACAAACAAAAAATTTAAAAATAAAAAAAAAAACAGACTTAAACCAACACACAACTACTTAATCGAGACTATTTGATATATTTTATAGGACTGTTGTTATTGTTTTACGACTTAAACAATTTTATGAGTCAGTTTTGTCAGAAAGTGTCAGCGACAGCGCCAATTCAATTGTAAACATTCATGTCTATCCGTCATGTCTTTTTTATTTCAGTATAGTCTTTCTGTCTGTCCACTTGAGTTTATTTAAACTTTTCGTTTGATAATGAAAACGATTTATGACTCTAGTTATTTGATGGCTGGTTTTTATGATCACATTTGGCATAATGTTGCTGTTTTTTTATTATTATTATTTTTTATATTTAAGTTTCTAGTCAGACGTCGGTAGACAACAAATGTTGTTCACAACAATTGTTTGTTTTGAAAGCATGTTTACATGCCCATATTTGTTGTAATCGTAGGGTGTTAAATATAGTTGTTGTTTTTTTGCTAGCAAAATGATTTGTATTTTTAATGATTTCTTTTGACATTTACTTTGACTTATTGATTTGTAATTTGATTGTTTTATATTTTCTATACACTAACAATAATAAATAATACCATTGGAAAAAAATTAAAATTGGGGTTTATTTTACTTATTAAATTCGGGTTATCGTTTTAAATTACCAAGTAAATTTATAATAAATTTTTTAATAAAGTTATATACAACCAAAAAATAGACAATCACACTCACTGCCAATGGAATGGTTCAGTTCTTTAACTCTTCTTTTGTGGTTATAAAATTTGCAAGAATCATTATTTCTCTTCCCGATGCTTTTGTAACTTTAAATATATGTTTATAGATATTATAGACCATTGAACTCAACAAATTAATAACTTTTTAGTTTATACACGCAAAGAAAAAATATGGTTGTAGTAACCATAATCGAAGAGCAACATACTATGATTGAATTGTATGATTATGGTTAAAAATAATAATGGTTACCCGTTATCATTATTATATTTAATTTAAGTATCATTCAATAATCATATATATGACTACAATTGAAATCTGCAATCTTTGTTTTTTTACGGCAAATTATTGTTTTTTGGTGTAACATACACATATTGATTGTACTTACCAATTTAATTAAAATTTTTTTTACCAATATTCTTTTAAATTTTCTCGTTTATTTTTAAATTTTCTTTAATTTTTTAAAATTTTTGTTAATTTTTTTGACATCTCAAACTTTTCAAATAATAAAAATTTATCCAGCGAGAAGAAGAACAGTTGAAATCAAATTATTATTACAGAAAATCATAGCTTGATTTGTAATCATACTATTGTCTTACCTATTATTTAATGATTATTTGCAATTTTAAATGCTTTTGAATATAATGCTATTTTTGTCGGATTAATTTCTTTAAATCATATTATTTTTCAATGACAACCATTTTGAAATTTTTACGAAAAGTTAACATTAAAGGATACAATTCAAACAAATGCTTGATTATCGTGACAAAATATATGATGAAATCAACCAAATATTGTTTTAGAAAAAATAATATGACCGTGGTGATCATGTCGTAACCTTGATTTTTCTTTGCGTGTACCTACAGCCTTAAAAAGCAAGCACAGAAAACAATTGACCGACCACCTTTTAATGCGTGTAATTAGTTTTTTTTTCTATAAATGCTTTTTTAAGTTTAAACATTAAAAACTAATTTGATTTGATTTGATTTAAAAAAAAATACCAAATAACAAAGCGAACTTTAATTAGTATAATGCAATCGGATTAGCTATCATTCATTATAATGGATATTAAAATGATTGACAATTTTCATTTTAATTACCCTTTTTAAGCAACAAAAGCAGATGCTTTATCACTTAATATGAATTTGATTGAAACTCAAACTCAATTTCCCAATGAATTTATTTGCATAAAAAACATGTGACGTGGGAGTTATTTAAGTTTACATGGTGTTGCAACAATATGCAATTTGTAGCACAGCATGAGGTAGCCATCAAATGCAAAAAAAATCTTGCATTAAAAGAGTTTTCATTTTAATTTTAAAGTGGCAGAAATAAATAAATCTAAAATCTATCAACCTGACAAATCAAAAATCATGTGCATATGAAATATATATGTGCATATGTCTGCATACAAATGTATGTATATAAATGGTGGGCCAAAAGTTACCATGGGGTTTAATAATTTAATATGTTTTTCGTTTATGTCTTTCTTTCAAATTATAAAATATATAAGATGAACATTTTTTTTCACAACACTAAGTATGAAAAATAATTTCGATTAATGTTGTTTGTTTTCAACTTCGCAGTGGTGGGCTCGTTTAACAACATTTTTCAAAATTTGTGGCTGTAACACTCGAATTTCTGCAACAATGTTAGTATTATCTCAAGGATTGTTTCGAGCTTTTTCACATTTACTCGACCTTTTAAATAAACCTGCACAAAACAGTCGGGTGCTGACCAATCTGTTTAAGGTACTGGCCAATTTACTTCCTAACTTCTAGATTTTATTCGTTCTCCAAAAATTTTACTTAAAAATGAAATTGTGTTTCAGATAGTGATTGCTAACACTGATTTCTATTCAATCACATCTCAGGTCTGCCTATAAAAGCAGAACGTAAAAAATATTCTATCATAAACTCATACCGCTCCCCCTTTACGGTCAAAGTTCTTCCATCTACATTTTTAACTATGTAAGTCCCAATAATATTTATAGATTTAATGTCTTACACTGTAAATCTAATAAGGTACAATTGACAATGATGAATGACTCTTGGATTTTCAGCCTTCAGTTCTCCTAAAAATGAAAATAAGCTGTATCACTAAAAGTGAGATATTTAATAAAGTTAATTACATTTCTGGCCAACTGTTGAAATTCAGCTGCAAATAACAGTGAATAGTCTTTTTTAAATACGCCGTAGTGATGTACAAGCCATTCCTAGCTGAACAGAACGCCTTCTGATAGATATTTCTGGTGATTTGTTAAAACTTTGTTCTACACGTTCAATATTTCCGGCAGTGTTAATTAAACGTTGTCTACTGGTTTAAAGCAAATCTTTTTCGGTGCCTTGTTGGTGGTCACGATTAAACTTAGCAAAAAATCATTGCTTCAGAGGACGTAATTCTAACGTTAAAATTTCGACGATATGCTCTTTGTGTTAAAATAAATAATCGCTGATTTAAATATTAAAATTCTATTGTTTTGGTTTTTTATTCAGTTATAGATCCCTTCATTTATTAAATTGTTTAACAACTAGGTGATTTTTGGCTCACCCTGTAAAAACTCAAGTGCTATGAAATTCGTATTTTTAAGTCCTAAAAAGTTTTATAAAAAAAAATACATAAAGATTAAAATTTAAATTAAATTTTGTGCAAAAATACTTCTAATAAAATTTAACACCATTTTTAAACATTTGACATTGTCTTTAAATACGAAATTTTCAGAAAAGTATTGTTACTTGTACAACTTATTATAATTACTATATTATATTTTATGTTATACTAGCCAAGCCCGGCACGCGTTGCTACGCCCCTTAAAGAATAAAAATGGATTTTTTTATGGGCGTGGCACTACCCTTCTTTCTGATCACGAAACTGTATAGTCATGACAGCTCAATATAACATGACAGCTTTATTTACATGAAAAGTTTCAAAAAAATCGGTTCAGTGCAAGTACCTCAAAATTATAACTTTTGTATGGGCGTGACACTGCCAAATTTTCTAATCACGAAATGATAAAGTCATGACAGTTCAATATGTGCGCAAAGTTTCAAAAAATTCGGTTCAAGATCCTCAAAATTATAATTTTTCTTATGAGCGTAGCCCCGCCCACTTTTAACCACCCATAAACACTCCCTGGAATGTGTACAACAACTTATCAAAGTTTGAGTCCGAACGGCTTTATTCTTTCGGAGTCTATAGCTAACACACACACACATACACACAGAGTTTCACTTCTATATATAGATAGATTTAACCTGTTTTTTATACGTACTTACTTTTTTTTCAGTATATTTTGGCAAATTTCCATGTAGATACTAACACCAGAAAAATCGATGACAAATCAAGATTCATTTTCGAAATTCATGCTTTGTTCGCCAATTTTATAGAGAACTTCGTCAAGTTTATGGTGAGCATGAGCGTCCACTAAGAAGGTCATAAGCAATAATTTAAATCGATTATATTCATTCAAAGAAGCCATCACCGCTGTAGACGCTAGTAAGACAGAGAACTTGAATTTATCAATTCGTGACTGTTCTGAGCAATTTTATAAAAGGGTCTTGGCCTGCATGCAATAATTAATGCCAGCGAACCATTTGACACCTTTAGATTACTTATTGTAGGGGGGGTACGTAAAATTTCTGATCTATTTTAATAAACCAGCAACAAGCAAGTCATAAATTGTTCTTTCAAATTATAATAAAAGTTTAAAGTTCACTTTCAAATTAATGTGTTATAATGTATAACAACATTACAAATCAAACCACACGATAAATCACCCGCTATTTTAATACCATTTAAATTTGATCACTCATATAAGACTTTCTGAAATGTTTCTGAAATTAGAATTTTCAAACTGTTCTTTTGCACAAAAAACCATGTTCGAACTAACAATTAAATTTTTAATTATTTCTAAGCAACTATCTATCTATGTACAAAGTTTTTAAATTAAAAAAATTCATTTAATAGTCATCATTTATTAATGTCCATAGCAAAACCACAACAAAAAAATACCACGCAACATGTTGTCTGTGTGTCTGCGCTGCAAGTACTCCCTTTTGAGACCTACAAGAGTCACACCCATTCGAACTACCAAAATTTATATTGATATGTATGTACGAACGTATTTTATACGACGACCTTTGATATTTCAAAATAAATATTATGCTCAACTTAACTCGATACACACAGAGCAACAAAGGCATGCATATTTAGGGTTAACGAACACATTTATTCGTTTGCATGTGTGGTGTGGGAGTGAGTGTATTTTGGTGTGTTTATATGCTGCATCGTTATGTATTGGGTATTTAAAATTCTGACTGAAATATACAACCGGCAGCAATAATAGTGGAATGTGTACGAAAAAAAAATTTTTTTTCATCAAAGGCGCATATTGTGTTCTTATGGTTAAGTGCACAAAAGTCACAGTTTTTATTTCTGTTTTTTTTTTAATATGTTGGTCCATATTTACAAAATAGGTACAACAACTGTCTATATTGCATTTTAATCATACTCGAACACTTACACCTACATTGCAGAAATTTGCAACGCATGGAATTTATTTTAAGTGGAATGCCACGAATTTAGTTTCTTAAATGTAAGAAACTTTTAGAACAAATAAATAAATAAATAAAGGATGAATTCTTAAATTTCGTTAACACCATGCAACGTGTGTTTGTTAAATTTCTATCACATTAATAGACTTTCCATACTGCCAATCGAAAGTTGGATATAGAAAGCATAACAAAAATGGATTATGAATATGAGAGAATAAAAACATGAAGGAAAATGTCATTTGATAAGAAAGAAAAAGATAAATTTAAAAATGGATGCTACGCTTCTCTTATTCTAATTTCATTAAATTGAAATAGTTTCAAATGGCATATGATTATACCTGAGTACACATAGAGTGCTGATGATAAAATCGTAGCTGGTTTCGTTGATGCATTCCACTCGGCTAATATCGGTATAATTTTAAAAATATTCTTAACTTATTACAATTTAATTTATAAAAATGTTTAAGGAAGTTTAATTACGTAAAAATTAGCTTAAGCTATAATAAAAATGATTTAAAATTAATCCACAAATTTTAGCCTGTTTTACCGCATGTAGAGGATTTTAAAAATGCTAGTTATTTAGAAAATGTAAGCACTCTGTCAACTACGAATGAGTATGAGTATACTCGCACTTAATATTTCAAATAAAACTATATATAGCTATCGTCAATGTGTGCCTGCAATTGTACTGTGAAGCACATAACCCAATAAACATTTTTATTATAAGTTAGTTTCAAACTAATGATATTTTTAATGAATCGATCCATAGTTTGTATATGGAATTTATTTATGTACAACTTTATCTTCTCTTAATTAAATTTGTATTTCAATATCTTAAACTGATTTCAAAGCTTGAAGCAGATTTAATTATAGCTATCTATGATCTCACTTTCGCAGTGCACCTGTGGTGCACAAGGGTATATATAGCTTTGTCATTCCGTTGGTAATTTTTACAATTTTCATTTCCGACCCCATAAAGTATATATTTTCTGAAAGCTTATGAATAGAGGAGTCGATTAAGCCCTGACCGTCTGTCCGTCTGCCCGTGTGTTGGTTGAAATCAACTTTTAGAAGCAACTATATGTTCCTCAGATCTGTATATGGTATTAATCTCTTGGAAATATCCAGGAATGAATCGCTATTGAAATTCAGCACAATCGCCCCATAACTTTCTGAGATATGAGCGAAAAACCTCGTTTTCTTCACAATTACAAAACAACCTACATACATACTGGTTAAAGTAGACGTGGCATCGAATTCCAGCTGAGCCAAAAAATTTTATTTTATTTGATTAAATGTATTATTTATATTTTATTATTTATATTTTATTATTTTTTTTTATATTTTTTAAAAATTTTTTTAAATTTTTTTTTTAATTTTTTTTTAATTTTCTTTTGTAATTGTTTTTATTATATTTTTTTTATTTTAATATATTTTTTTTTTTGTAATTATTTTTTCATGTTTTTTACATGTATGTACGTATTTTATATGAGATGAATGGTGATGCAAACAATTGTTATTGCATGACTACACGTTGTGAAGGGTATATAAGATTCGGCACGGCCGAATATAGCACTGTTACTTGTTTAAACCAATCTTATTTGTAGTCATTTTTATTTCAATAGCAATTCGCTTAAGTGATTTTTGAAGAATTGGCCTTTTATAGGAGCATTACCATAAATTTCTTTTCTTATAAATGCGGTTTCACATCAAGCATTTTACTTGACCAAATTGTATCAGCTTTCACCATGGAATGTTCAGATAAGATAAGAAAACCGTATCGCTGTTATAGCACTTTTTATACTCTTCACCTGTGGTATGTCAAGGGTATATAATTTAATTAATTAAATTAAAATATTCATTTATAACCTCATGATGTATGCACAGATTTTCTGAAGGCCTATTAATATTAAAAAAATGTATATCTGTACCTGTGTTGGTTGGCAGATCTGTATGTGGTATCACACTTTTTAAAGTATTCGAAAATGAATCGTTATTGCGAGCATCAAATGAACACGACTACTGCTATTTTTCTTTACCACAACAATTTTAAATTTTTAGCTCTATATAGTATTCTATAAAGATACTTTTGTAAATATCTATAATGTTGAATAAATGAATTGCTAATCGGCAAAGTTATAGGCACAAATAATTTCGAATAATATATATTTTGTTAAATATATGAATTGATTTTTGAATTCACTCAAAAGACACCAAATTACAAGCCGTTCTGTCGGAAATCATTGTTGAGAAAAACTAACAAATTAGTTTGAAACTAACTGAGATATTAAAACCAAAATTCAACTGCTTCGGGGTTACTCCTACAATTTACAAACGATAGTCGATTTTTTTTTTTTGTTTGACTTACAAACAACCGAGAGAGTCAATATGGGTAAAACATGAAAGAACTTTAATAGCAAAATCCAAGATAGCCGCCATTACAAAATGGCGTTCAATAAATTTTTAGATGAGTCAAATTTAGTAATTAAAAATGCTCCCCCTTTAACTTTCTACATTCTGGCATTAAATGGAGATAGTGTCGAAAATAATAAAGCAAAATGGCGTGAATATGATGATGAAAGGCATTATCTAATTATCACTCTTACTTCTTAAGTGTGGAATCACAAATGTAAATATTTTCAAAACGCTTCGTTCGCCCTGAATTTATCTCATGTTTGTCTACAGGTGCATTTAATTGTTTAAAGAAACTGGTGATATGAAAGGCCGCACCGCTCGAACTGCCAACGTATATTTCGAACACCACAAGTTACCAAAGAAATCAAATAAAGAATTCATCAAAATCTTTTTCGGAAATACAAAATCATATCCCAAGGAATGAATTTAATGCAAAAGTCTATGAGTCGAATTATAAAATCACTTGAAACTTAGAATTTTCAAACGTCGAATCCGAGATTTGTTGACTGCAGAATAAAAAAATTGGACGGAAAAATTTAAAAGTCTCATGGTCAAGTATGATGATAATTTTCATAGAAACATCTTGTTTAGTGATAAAAAAAATTATAGATGATAAATATATGCACGGTTATCTAAACAAGATTTTAACAACTACAATCATGCTTTTGGGGGATGTTTCTTGCAATGGAGTCATTTAATTGCATTTTATTCAAAAGTGTTGCTAATGCTTATCAAAAAGCTGTTATGAAGCCACTATACCATTCCTTATTTATAAACCAGCCGTAGTATTAGACATACATTTAAAACCATCAGACAACGCGACAAATCCATAAACGCATGTTGTTTATTGTACTTTATAAAAAGTGTGATTAACTTAATGAGTGTAAAAAATATGGTTGATTTAACATTACGATGTCCTAGAGCTAGAGTTTATAACCAGGGGACATATTTCGACATTTAAACGCAATCGAAATTTTAAAATTTTTAATAGAATCTCTATACGAGAAGCACAGCAAACTTAAAAGGTCCAGTAGAATTTCGATCGCATTGGAATGTTGTAACTTGGCCCCAGCTTTGCTTTATAAAAATTCTCTATGCTACTACCCGTACCTACAATCACTGCAGTTGTTAACACTTGTCGTTTAACTAAAAACTCTTTTTATATATAAATCAAGGCATATTTATTAATCAGGTAGTTTTGATACGTCAGCTGATATTGTCTTTACTTATTTTAAACTTTAGCTGTCAAAGTCTATACATAAAAAGCAATTCTCTCTCTTCTCTCATTTATTTCCAATGTCAAACTTCATATAAAAAAAATATAAGCAAAAAAAATTCTCTCCGAGCTGCGGTTACAATTCAGCTATAAAGTCACATAGACCAATATCATCTGTAGGGAAATACAACAATCATATTCATTTACTCTATCTATGACGATTTCTATGAGTCTAAACAATTTTGATTTCTACGAATTTTTAGCATATGGTTAGCCAAAAGAATTCAACAACAAAAGCAGTAATAAATATGATTGTTATGGGTGTTATACCGTTTCCGTTTAACGTATGCTCTGCTCATACATACATCCATTTATATGTGTTGTCGGTTTCCATAATACTAAAAAAGATAAACATAATTTTATGTTTGTACGTACATATGTAAGTACATGAATGACATGGCAAAACATTTGGACAACAATGCGTTCGTTTTAGTCATACAATTGCAATTTAGCTGCAAATTTAAACATTCAAACAATTTAGCTTTACAAGTCATGACTTGACCTTTTCATTTCATAGAGCTGCAATTAATTCACAAAATTTTAAAAGTGGGTAAATTTTTTTTGCCAACTCATTTCCATTGTATTTGTGTCATAAACAAACAAACTATAATACAAACATAATTAACAGTACACAGCAAAAAAAATAAAAAAAAAAGGCAATACTCTTATTAATCACACCCATTGCCTGTTCAAGGTGAAACAAAATATTTTAGCATCAAAGAATTTGTTTGATTGTTCTATGTCATGGTAAAAAAAAACATAAAATAACTGCTCTAAGTAGTGGTTACGTCTAAAGCAATTAAATTTATACAAATTTATTTACGCCTTTATTCATGGTTATTTTACCGAATTTTTCTTATTTTTTCTGTCAGCAATTAAGTTTATAATATTGGCCATTGCCAGCAATTGGTAACAAACCAATTCTATTCTTTTAATATTTCTGTATCTTATCTGTAGTGAAGAAAAATTGTGTTAGAAGATATATTTCAATTTGATGATAAATAGATTCCTAATTAGCCTGTAAATTAGTTACAAATAATAAAAAAAGTACCTCAGTTCACATTAAACAAATATTTGATTAAATTGACATTTGTTTGAACTTAACCATTTAACATGAATGACAAAATTGTTAGGACAAAAATAGTATGATGTCTTTGCATAGATAAAATTATATTCAAAAACATTTACAATTACAAATAACCATTAAGTGTTGGGAAAAAAACAAAGCAGTCAAGCTATGATTTTTAATAATAATTTGTTTTCAACTATTCTTCTCCTAGCTGAATGATTTGTTTTTACCTTAAAAGTTTGATGTGTGAAACAATACACAAAAATTAGAAGAAAAAAATAAATAATAAAATAAAAAAATAATAAAAATAAAATGATTAGTACACACAATTTTAATTAATTAAACATAACAATGTTAACTTGCAACCATTATATGTTTATGGTACTCTGCACAAGCAGATTACGTTTTCTAGAATGTAGTATTATTATGCCAATGGGCATTTCGAATTCTTTGTCTGGTAGGGTATTAGGCTTCATTAGAAGCCAGAAAGCTAGTGGCTGCACAATATATCAATTTCTGGTAGCGGTGCTTATAGGACAAAAAAACATACAATCAAAGCATGTTGCTCTTAGATTATGACTAGAACAACAATTTTTTTATTAACGTGAATAAAAAAACAATACTTAAATTTCAAAGTGATATTTGTTGAAAAGCTTTTATACGACTAAATTAAATTTTTGTTCATTTTTACTTTAATTAGTATTTTTGTGGCAGGTAGTGGCATCTATCAGGCCCATAGAATTAAATATTTTAAAACCTTTGATTTGGTACTGAATTTACCTCCAATAAAAATTATATTTCACACATGTCTATAATGAGGACAGAAAAAGGGCAACATTTTTGTTAAAAATAAAAAAACACATAAGGCAGAAAGTCGCGTCAGCTCATTCTACGCATTTTATACCTCATACGCTTTCTGCTTTTCAAGTTACATACCACGCTTTTTGCTCATAAAAAATGGCATCGATAAACAAAATGCAAATTTTGTTCATGAAAAATGTCTCTAAATAATTATATTTTATTCTTGACAATAATTTTAAACTTTATTACGAAATAATTTTTTTATTTTTTAAATTTTTTTCTATAAAAATATAAGAAAATTTATACACACTATAAACATAACTTCCGATAAAACTAAAAATAAAATATAATTAGTCATCTCTGGCATTTAAGCTCAATTGAGTTGTTCTCTCGGCGCTCATGATGTTTAAACAAGTAAGAGCGCTATATTCGGCCGTGCCGAATCTTATATACCCTTCACAACGTGTAGTCATGCAATAACAGTAGTAGTATATATAAAAAACATACATATATAAAAACATCCCATTGTAAAATTATAAATTTACGTATGTTAAAAAAAAAAATAAAAAAAAATTAAAAAAAATTAAAAAAAAATATTAAAAAAAAAATTTAAAAAAAATTAAAAAAAAATTTAAAAAATAATTAAAATTTATATAATAAATATTAAACAAAAAAAAAACAAAAAAAAATATTTAAAATAAAAAAAAATTCAAAAAAAAATAATAAAAATTAAATAATATATTTAATAAAAAAAAAAAAAAATTAAAAAAAAATAAAACAAAAATTTTTTTGGCTTAGATGGGATGCGATGCCACGTTTTCTATAACCAGTATACACGTTTGTATGTATGTATGTTGTTGTTGTAATGTTGTTTTTGTGAAAAAAAAATCGAGGTGGTCGTGGGTTTTTGCTCATATCTCAGTTGTTTATGTACCGATGTTTCTGATTTTCAATACCGAATATTTCTGATATTTTAATACCTCACCCGAGTCCAAGCGATGTCGGAGCGCTTCAAAAAGGTGATTTCAACATACAAACGGACAGACAGTCAGATGGACAGACTGACAGGGCTTAATCGACTCCCCTATTCATAAACTTTCAGAAAATATATACTTTATGGGGTCGGAAATGAAAATTGTAGAAATTTCACACGGAATGACAAACCTATATAAACCCTTTTTCACTTTGTGAAGGGTATAAAAAGTAGAAAGTTAACCTACCTTTTGCGTTGTATGCGTGAGAGCGTCCTACGCTTTGTGCTCTGTAACTTACAACATATCTGTGGCTTGGAGCTAAAAGGGCCAATGTCAATATATTTACTTTTGAGAAAATTTGAATTGAACTTTAACTTTTATAGGTGCTTTCATAGTGACATTGGCCAGCACTTTATTTATGAAGCTGTTCTGGGTTAAGTATGACTTTAGCTGTTTTACCATAATGAAATAGAGCAAGAAAACAAATCCCATGATTAACTCAAAAGAGCAAAAAAGTGACATTGGCCCTTTTAGCTCCAAGCCACAGATATAACTATGTTGACTCAACTTTTTTCATAGAGGAGTACAACGCGAAATAGCGTAGAATGCGTGGTGTTGACTTTTAGCTTAAAAAATATAATGAAGCTGGAATTCAGAGACAATTAGTTACTTTTGACTTTACAGAGACCTGTATTTCAGACCGTACGATCACGGAATGGATAAATTTATTTAGCAACATTATAAGTCTTACAAAAGCATACATCTTTAAAGCAGTAAAATCAAGTAAGACGATGGCAAACTGAGACTTCTGTAAAAAGCCACATGCACATGTGGGTCTGACGTCACTAAATTGTTCAGGACTTTGATAACATTTTTTAAAATAGTCGTACTGGCTGCATGCGGCAAGATTTTGATATTACACGAAATGTATTTTAGTCCAAAAATGCAAATGAAACACATGTAGCGGAAGCGGATACATTTATGCTTTATGATGACTTCAAAATTACCTCACAGCCACATGCGTATGTTTCTTTTAACATTTCGTATACTACAGGCTTAACTTATTCACGTGGTATTTACTTTTTTAATAAAACCAGTGTAAAATGTTTTTTCCTTTTTATAGCAAAATTTTTCATAAACAACAGGTATAGGTAAGTAATTTTTGTAAAACAAATTTATGACCTAATTTTGTATCTCTCTCACTAATTATTGCAAATAAGTTGTTACAATAATATTTTTAACATAAGTTAGCTGTTCTTATGCCATGATTAAACACAAATTGTTTTAAACTTCCCCCATCTGACGAACAGATTAAAACCACTTATTTAATTAAGGGGAAAACCTCCAAGCCGTTTAAGCGATTAAATATGTTGGCTAATAGATTAAACGTTTTAAACACCTAATAACTGCACACAAACCAGTTCTACAAATATAATAATTAATAAAATAAATATTAATAAAATTAAATGTATTCATAGTTATTATTTTGTAAGTGCATGACATTAAAGCAAAGAAAGAAAACAATTAAAAATAAAAATTAAATAAGTCCATTAGATTTCATCAAAATCATAAATTGTCGTATCAAGTGATATAAATGGAGCACCCTTGGCTTCTTAATAAACAGAAACTCTTAATGGAACCCTCCCTAAATTTTAACAATAAAGTACTACCATACAAAGAGACGGAGACGTTGTTTGCTGAGACACCTTATTTAACAGCTCTCGCTTGTTTAGAGGTTAGTTGGATTTGACAATTTATTACAAAGAGACACCAAAGCAGTGTTTTTAAATCGACAAAGTTATTTCGAAAATTATGGTTTGATTCGACAAACACATCGGGCATCGTATAAAACATACATAAAAAACAAAACCTCAAGCCATCGTGGGAACACTATAAGATTCAGAAAAACTCACTATTTGGTGCCGTTTATAGCCCATAAAATTGGAAAAATTGGTCGATGTGTCTTCACACATAATTATACAGTCAATAGTGAGCGTTATAGAATCATACATACTGGTTTTATAGCATAGATGCCCAAAAATATTTTGCAGCCGTATTGGTGAGAGAATTTTAAAGTACAGTGCTATGAAAAAGTAAGCTCAAAGTTTTTTATCAAAATTTAGTCACAAAAAATTGTTTTGGTGTTTTAAAATGTAAAATAATGCAGTTTATACTGAATTTGCTATTTTTTAGTTTAAAGAAAAAATATAATAAGCGTAAAAATTTTCAATAAAATTTAATACAAAAAACTGTTTTGGGTGTAAAAAACTAATAAAAATGCAGTAAACACCGAATTTATTATTTTTTTACTTGTTAAAATGAAAAAAAAAATGCAGTTTTAAATTTGACCTTTTAAAAATAAAATATTTTTCTAATTCCATCATAATTTTTTTACGCACTGTATTTGAATAAATATCAACACAACCGCTAAACATGTGCAAATTTCATTTCTAGGTTACGCCATGTACGCGCTATCTGCGGCTGCCACATGCCCGAAATCATAAAATTATATGATTATTAAAGTCATTTGAATGGATATTTAATACATTTTTCTCTTCCTTATTGGAATTAAAAATTTTCCGCCTCTGAAAAAAACTCCCTTTACTACCGCATAGAATTATATAACAGCCTCCATATATCAGCTGTTTTTATTAGAGTGTAGAAAAAACCAAAAACTCAAATTCATAAAAACAAACGATTACTTAAGAAGGTGCATTTGGTTGTTATATTGACTTCCCAACTGTATCGTTTGCTTTAGTGTTGAGTTCAATTAGCACTTGCAGTAGTTTTATAAATTGTTTTATCTTTGATATAGAAATATTTGTGAATGTGTTTCTAATGCCAACTTGTAATTAAACGCATTTTTCATTTTTAACATTAATCGCATTTTTGTATAAATTTCCATTATTTTCACAATATTTTTTATTACGTAGATTTCATTTCATTTCTATAGTTTTTTTTACACTTTGCGTTAAAAACCTACCATTTCAATAGAATTATTTATTTTCGTTTTATATTCATGAAATAAAAATAACTTGAGACCAACCAACCAACCTAACGACGTGCATTTGAGCAAAATATTCGTATTAATTAGTTCCGTAATATAAATAAATGACAATATTATTAATTTTAATTAATAAACTTAATATAAATACATGTTCCATGTGAAGACATTGAATATGTCACTTTCAAAGAGGATATAAATAAAAAGCTTGTTAGCATAAGAAACAAATTAATTATTAAATATAGATTTTTATTGAAAGCCTTGTTATTTGTATACAAGTAAATCAAGAATTTACATAAGCTCAAAAGTAACAAGTATTAAAGTCAAAATTGTTAAGTCCTCTTTAGTTTCATTCTTATAGAAAAAAAAATAAAAATAATGGCTTATTAAAATTGCCACTATTATAAATGCAATAATAAAATCGACGAAAGTTACTCAAATACTGTCCTTTTAGTAGAGTTGTCTATATATGCCGTCGATGTGAGTAAGGAAAAGGACATACTAGAAGCCAAATGAATTAATAACTAATCCGTTTACTCAATAAAGGATGCATATGTATGGCTAAGTACAGAGGCTATAAAGATATTAAAGCAATCAGCTTAATGTTAAAGAACGCCCAGATTTGGATATGGAACATTATTTAACAATAATTTCGCATTAAGAAGTTAAAATATTAAAAAAGATTTTTTTTGCTCACCTCCTAAGAGGACCGACCATTTGAATGGACTGAATATACCGTTCGCCGAGTACATTTGTTAATATTAAATATTCCAAGCTCTAGTTATTTATTTATATATATTTATTATATTTATTTATATATATTTATATATATTTATTTTTATATAGTTGCCCATATTAATACGTTTTGGAATATTTAACTTCAATAAATTTTAACAGTATTACGGCAAAGTAATTAAAAATAAATTATTATATATAAAGAGTATTAAGTTACCTATCCAAATTTATCCTTATTTTGTGTTTGCTCGTATTCAAAATAGTTTCCTTTCAGTTTTGTATTTACAACCTCAATTACATTGCTAATTTATATTCTTTCTTATTTGTGGGTTTTGTTCACCCTTTTTATACCCTTCACACAGTGAAAAAGGGTATATATAGGTTTGTCATTCCGTGTGAAATTTCTACAATTTTCATTTCCGACCCCATAAAGTATATATTTTCTGAAAGCTTATGAATAGGGGAGTCGATTAAGCTCTGTCAGTCTGTCCGTCTGACCGTCTGTCCGTGTGTATGTTGAAATCAATCCGACATATGTTGGACCCGGGTAAGGTACTAAAATATCAGAAATATTCGGGAGTAGATCGGTGTTGAAAATCAGAAACATCGGTACATAAACAACTGAGATATGAGCAAAAACCCACGACCACCTCGATTTTTTTTCGCAAAAACAACATTACAACAACGACATACTTACATACAAACGTGTATACTGGAATCCCAGCTGAGCCAAAAAAAAATTTTTTTTATTTTTTTTTTTTTTATTTAATATATTATTTATATTTTTATTATTTTTTTTTAATTTTTTTTTTGTTTTATATTTATTATATAATTATATTTAAATTATTTCTTTTAAAAAAATTTTTTTTTTAATTTTTTTTTTAAATTTTTTTTTTTTAATTTTTTTTAAAATTTTTTTTTTCTTTTAACATACGTAAAGTTATAATTTTAAAATGGGTTGTTTTTATATATGTATGTTTTTTATATGTATGTACGTATTTCATATGGGATGAATGGTGATACAAACTACTGTTATTGCATGACTACACGTTGTGAAGGGTATATAAGATTCGGCACGGCCAAATATAGCGCTCTTACTTGTTTTAATTTAACAAAAATTGTATTCATAGTCTAAGTTCATAAAGGCAAGCGAGTAATTTTCTATTAAGTATTGTTAAACTTAATCCCTTAATACTGTTTTACGTCTACGAAAAACAAAACACAAAAAGAACAATTTGAAACCCTTTTCATCCGTTTTTATATTTTCATGCTACTCTTTCCATACAAAGTTTATAGATGACAAATATTTACTGTCTATGTGTCTCTTTTGTCGTTTATTTATTCTACTTGTTATTGCATATTTGTGAGCATGTCACAGTCAGTATAAATGATTGATTTGGGTATACAATCCATAAAAAGTCAAACTGTTGTGCGTATAACAAATACAAAATTTAATAAAAAGAAAAAAATAATGAGATTAATTAAGGGTACTCATGTTACACACATTTTCCAGATTGTTACACATTTTGTAATTGTCAGGTAAATAGTACAACTATTTATTTATTTCTCTGCTTATTTAATGTCTTTAAATGCTAAACCAAATCCTTTATAAGTATGTTTGCTTGAAAAATGAAAATGTTTTAAAATCTTAACCCAATTTTAATTGTTTGATGATAAGGAAAAGCATTAATGATTTAAATACAACCAAAATTAAACTGGCAAAAATGAAGGAGTTGTGCAACTTTTACACAAAGATCAAATGCTACAAATTTATACAATTTATATTTATGGTCAAAATGGCAAAATAAACTTAAAAAGGTTTGGTTTTTTTAAATTTGGTGTAATTCATTAAATCTTGATTAAAACCGGCCACGAAAAAGCCACAAAAACAGTTAATATTTAAACTATTACACAGCACAAACTTTTAGAGTACAGGGGAAGGAATAAATAAAAATTAATAAAAATAAAAAAATACAACAAAAGAAAAACTGCAAAAAGAAGGTGAATACCAAATAACCACTACTGACCAATATTATTAAGCAGCACATGCTGTGTAACCAACACCTTCGCGCATGCGCAATAATGTAAAGCAAGTGAACTTTTTGTTTAAGTTTTTTTTTAATTTTGTTTATCCACTCAATAAAGTTGGCTAATAAAAATATTATACCTTTTGAAAAGAATTAAAAAAAAAGTGCCAAAGTATATTTACTTTTCGCATAAAAACCAACAGTGGTGGCCAAGAGTATACATACATACATAAATTTTTATTTATTTATTACATGCACACATAAGTACATATTATAAGTTCGCATAGTATATCTTAATTTCATAAAAGATCTGTTAATATTAACTCCCCAGCGAGCTTTGTTGGTCATTGGTGATATTACTTCTAAGTTGAATTCATATGCCAGTAGTCCCTTAAACCAGCTGGACCATTAAGATTTAATTTTTTCCAGCTGAAAAAATAATCTTGAAAATAAAAAGTTAAAATATTTTTATTAACAGAAAATTATTACAAATTGTACCTGATGACAACTTGTTGACATCTGTTTCTACATAAGCTCTCATAACTCTTACTCAAACATGGAGCTTTCTTCAACACGGATATTAAGGAACTTTGATTAAATAGCTCTCAAAACTTATCTTTTAGAGCCATTTAAACATAATTTCATCTTGATTCTGTTAGCTCTTCAAGAGACATGATGACTTTCGCAAAATAAAAGAACTTTAATTGTCGGAAACTGTTTCTGGTGCCATAATCTAGACAACACTTTTTTATAATTTTGCACGACACAAAGCGAACTACCCAATTTTTGTGCATTTCTCGGTATCCAAACTTGTAGTTGTCGAAAAATGCTCTTACCATCTTACTCATTTTTATTAAGTTTATTCAAGGCTTTGCCTTGTCATTTTTATACCCTTCACACAGTGAAAAAGGGTATATATAGGTTTGTCATTCCGTGTGAAATTTCTACAATTTTCATTTCCGACCCCATAAAGTATATATTTTCTAAAAGCTTATGAATAGGGGAGTCGATTAAGCTCTGTCAGTCTGTCAGTCTGTCCGTCTGACCGTCTGTCCGTGTGTATGTTGAAATCAACTTTTTGAAGCCCCTCGACATAGGTTGGACCCGGGTAAGGTATTAAAATATCAGAAATATTCGGGAGTAGATCGGTATTGAAAATCAGAAACATCGGTACATAAACAACTGAGATATGAGCAAAAACCCACGACCACCTCGATTTTTTTTTTCACAAAAACAACATTACAACAACAACATACATACATACAAACGTGTATACTGGTTAGAGAAAACGTGGCATCGAATCCCAGCTGAGCCAAAAAAAATTTTTTTTTAATTTGTTTAAAATTTTTTTTTTTTATTTTTTATTTAATATATTATTTATATTTTTATTATTATTTTTTTTTTAAATTTTTTTTTTTTAATTTTTTTTTTATTTTTTTTTTTTTGTTTTATATATATTATATATATAATAATTTTTTTTTAAATTTTTTTTTTTTCTTAATTTTTTTTTTAATTTTTTTTTTGTTTTTTTTAACATACATACGTGAATTTATAATTTTACAATGGGATGTTTTTATGTATGTATGTTTTTATATGTATCTACGTATTTCATATGGGATGAATGGTGATACAAACTACTGTTATTGCATGACTACACGTTGTGAAGGGTATATAAGATTCGGCACGGCCGAATATAGCGCTCTTACTTGTTTCTCATAAAATAATATTAAAAAAAATTACAAACCAATCTTTTAACGACTATACACGCAAGGAAAAACCATGGTTACGACATGATCACGACGGCCATATTATATTCTCTAAAACAATATTTGTTTGTCGAAATCAAGAAATATTTGTTTTTGTTTCATTTTATCATACATTTTGTCACTATAATCAAGCATTTGTTTGAATTGTATACTTTAATGTTAACTTTTCGTAAAAATTTCAAAATGGGTGTCATTGAAAAATAATATGATTTAAAGAAATTAATCCGACAAAAAAAATTGCAAATAATCATTAAATATTTAATAGGTAAGACAATAGTATGATTACAAATCAAGCTATGATTTTCTTTAATAATAATTTGATTTCAACTGTTCTTCTTCTTGCTGAATAAATTTTAATACTAATAGTTTGATATGTCAAAAAAACATAAAAATTTTGAAAAAATATGAGAAACTTAAAAATCAACAAGGAAATGTAAAAAAAAATATTTATATAAGTATTGCAATTTAAATGGTAAGTACAACCAATACGTGTATGTTACACCAAAAGAAAATTATGTGCCACAGAAAAAAGCAAAGATTGTGGATTTCAACTGTAGTCATATATATGATTATTGAATGATACTTTAATTAAACATAATAATGATAACTGGTAACCATTATATGTTTTAACCACAATCATACAATTCAATCTTAGTATGTTGCTCTTAGATAAGGATTACCATAACCATGTTTTTTCGTTGCGTGTAGATTTATTAATACTAACCTTATCATTTTAATTCATTATAAAATGCACATTTTTAATGTTTTCATTTATGAAAAAACTAACGGTGAGCAAATGAGAGCAAAAAATTTAAGTATGAATTACATTTTAAAACAACTATTTTTAGTAGCGGTATCATTCAGTTCTCTTTGTATTTTTGCAATAAAATAATAAAAAGTGATCTTATCATTTTGACCTGCACCTAATTAAGATTTATGAAATAAAGGCTCTTATTGCCCTTTCCACAATGTGCGACTATAATTTAATATAAGCTTCAACTGTAAATAAGACAAAATTTCACACAATATGATTAGCACTTTAACGAGAAGTTTACGTTAAATTTAACCAACAAAATATCCTGGTTAAGATTTTAACTATAGGGAGAAAAAAAAACAGAAAGTGAAAATAATAAATTAGCATTTACGTTGTTGGAATTTTTGCACTTTTTTTTATAATTTTTAAATAATTTAATTAAATTAAATTAAATTAATTTCATGTTAATATTTTATTCGAACTTTTCTATAATATGCACTATAATATCCACTCGGCTAATATCGGAAATAATTTTAAAGAATATTCCTAAAAATTATTACAATTTAATTTAATTTGAATTATAAAATTAAATAATAGAATAAATGAACTTAATCCAGAATTAAATTAATTTCGTTAACAAAAATTACAGTATTACCATCCTTTTTAAAGTTTTTTTTTTTTTTTTGAAGTAACCAAAAGATGGTGAAACAGTAACGTTGATTAAATAGATCTTGTTATCGATAGTGGCTGTTTGTTATTATTTTTGTTAAATTGTGTGTTAAAGGTGTTAGTATTATTATATTTTGAATAAGTTATTTCATTTTTATAAAAGTGAAATACATATACAAAATGTACTTTACAGAAATACTTATTTCCCCGCTGCTTGCGATGACTACACGGCGATGATTGTAGATAACGAGAGTTGTAGTTGTGTAGTCGATAGCCTGCTATCGTCAATGTGTTTAATTTATTATGCACAAACACCTTGTTCAATAGTTTGAGCTATTTAATATGTTTTTACGGCTTTGTCGCTGGGAGTGGTACCTCCAGACTTAATCTTACAGTTATAATCAAAATAGTTAATGGCATCCACAAGTCGGACACAAGAATTATCATTAGCACATATAAACACTGGACTCTTCTAAACGCTTTGGGTAGCAACCACGACAAAGTTTACTCCAGAGAGAGCCCACTAATAGTTATTATTGATTGTAATCAATCCTTATAATTTCCAAAAGGTACTACCGAGTTTCCAGATGAGACTGTGGTCAGGAATAAGCTGCAGATGGTCACAATGTATTCGGGTAGACACAAATGTCTATGTGTGTGTGTGTGGTATTTAGCATTTCAAGTTTGTGCAAAATTATGAATTTTTTTGATCTCAACATTTGTTTAGTACCTTAATTTTATTTAGTAAGTATTCGATTTTTATAATATAATGTACCCCCTAACTCTACACAAATTGTAATGAATTTTAAATTCTGTTTTATACGGCTGCTAATACTAGTAGTATTTTGTTTAAATTAGTTTAATTTTTATTACACGCAAGATCAACGAGTACAAAAAAGTAAATGTAACTTAAGACCGTAATGGATGGATGAATTTTTATAATAAAACATTATTTAAATATGTACAAACATACATTATTTAACACAGATACACTTGTGGTTCGCACCACCGAAGTAATAAAAATGTTGTGGAAGTAGAACTCTGAATGTCTTAAAATGTAATTGTTGCGTATATAATTGCATTTTAATAATTTTACAATAACTAATATATTTGTATTAAACCAATCAATAACCTTTAGAGTCTCAGATTGCTTGGTAACTTTAGAAAGATCAAAAAGTTTCAAAATGATCAAATTTTAAAATGTTCAAGGTTAATTGAAATAAAAATTTTTTTGTAGAGAATTCATTCAAAAGGTTTTAGAAATACAATAAATATTTTTTTAAAACATTTAGAGCACTTTTTTAAGAAGTTTTTTAATCAGTTTTGATAATTTGCAACAAAATAAAAGTTATTAAGATGGCTCATAATTATTTGTATTTTTAAAATGGGTTTAATCCTGTAAAGTTTAAATTCGGTAGCATTAATGTTTTAAATGCTTTTAGAGAATTTAATAAACTGATCTGTTATGGAAGTTTGTTTCACAAACCTATAATAAGCCTTAAAAAATGTCTATGCAAACGGCTGGTAATGTTTATCTTGAAAAACGAGTGAAAATGACACTTTCTCCAAAAACTAACATTTTACTTTCGAATCAAAATTAGTTTCTTTTATTTTATAACCTCCACCATTACTTGTAGTGATGATTTCATATAATAAATAGGTCACATCGTATCTGATTAATATTTATCTAAAGTAGTATTGTTTTCTCAAAAAGCACATATTTACAATTTTTAACTTTCGCTATGGTAATACAACATATTAGTTGTGGCGAAAAGAGCACAAATTATGGTAAATGAACAAATAATCAGGGCACTGGCTACCCTGTAGTAAAGTACAGTTAATAAAGTGCAGTAATTTCTACCATATACGGGCGTTTTTTTAGAGCTTTAAAACTTAAAGTTGGCAACACTTTTTTAACTGACGTAGATCCGTTGAATGGGCCTACAACAAAATTGCCCTTGATCACAATTTTCATAAGCGAATGTATAATGTCTGAGTTCTCATCTAAGTGTAACAACTTATAAACGTCCAGATATATAAATTTTTTTTTTATTAACAAAAGCTTCCCACAAGTAAATTTAATCTAATAAATTTTATGATTTTTCGAAAATAAGGAGCGCTTTAAACCAAATCAATAATCAATTCAGAAAAGAAATCAGATAGTGTAAAGGCAGTTTTTGCGATGAACCTCACTTTTGTTTGATTGGCTACGTCAATAAACAATACTTACGTATTTGAAGTGATGATAATCCTCAAGTGTATGTTGACACACCGTTAAATTCAGAAAAACTGACTGTATGATATTATTTATGGGCTGGTGGAATCATTGGTTCGTACTTCTTAAATAACAATGCTGGACAGAACGTTACAGTCAAAGGTGACCGCAATAAAGTCAGGATTATCGACTTTTTCATTCACCAATTGTACAACCATTATATGCAAAAGCTGTTGTTTCAACAAGACGGTGCAACATATCGCACAGCTTGTGCCACAATTGATTTATGTATTGAATGAAACGTTTGGTGACCGAATAGTTTCACGTTTCGGACTTATAAATTGACCTCTATGATAATGAAATTTAACTCCGCTATCGTATTTTCTGTGGGAATATGTGAAGTCGCTAGTCTACGCCGATAATCCAGAAACAACTGACCACTTGAAGGACAACATACACCGCGTTATTGCCGGTATATGGCCACCAATGTTGGATAAAGTCATTAAAAATTAGACCTATATATTAGACTACGTTCGAGTCAGCAGTGTCAGAAGATTGTCTTTAAACTAAAGTATATTCCTGCAAATTTAAAAAATGCATCTTTGTTTTATTCCGTTTCAAAGTTATATATCTCTATTAAAAAAAAAATATCCTTTATAAGGACAAATTATTTAAATACAGGGTGGGGCACCAAATAAATAACTTTTTTTTAATCAATGTATTTCATTTATTGTTTTTTTTATAAAAAATTTATTTAATTATAAATAGCTAAATGTTTTAAAAGATGATAGACCTTAAATGACCTCCATGTGCAATTATGATCAAAAAAATTTTTTTTGCGCCTGAAGGATTACAGTAGTCAATGAACAGCTTCAATTAATTCCCTTGGTTTCTTGTTCACCTCTTTTTGGACATTACAAAAACTAACAAAAATTGGTGTAATCAGGTCAGAGTACCTGGGGGCCAGCGAAAGAAGGAGTTTCTGGATATCAGTTTGTTTGGAATTTTCATTGGAACTCCGGCTATGTATGCACTTGCTCAATTTTTCTGAAACCAACTACTGTTGAAACAAATACTGGTTCTGGGTTAAAAAATCTACTTCAACATCTTTAAATTACGCTTCTATCAGTGATGCCAGAACTTGATTAGCAAAAATGGCTAAAATGCTGGAAAAAAATGGCTAAAAACTAGCTAAAAAAAAAGCTAAAAAATGGCTAAATGTTTCAAATAGAAAGTTTTCAATATTTGAATAAAAAAATAAGAAAAATTTGTTTTAAAAGAAAAATAATAAAATCTGAGACCGTTTGTAATATACTCATTACATCTTTGACTAGTTATAAAGTAAAAGAATTGTTATAATGGTGTTAAAAGGACCAATTATCATCAGCATCTAGCTCGCTATTATTGTCATCTTAACTTTCTTTAGATCCTATCAATTTAAGATAATTATGTGGTACTTTATATTGATAACAGCATTTATCAATACTTTTTAAGTCGTAATTTAAAATAACAATATAGAAAAAATAAAATATTGGTCTTTCGAAATAAACTCTCTACAATATTTATAAGTCAATATGGAACTTGCCATGACATACGACTTTAGTTAGTGGAAAAAATGCTCGAAAATTGCGTTCATCGAATGCGTTCCTACAGAAGAAGTCGTGGAGGCCATTTGAATGACGTTTTATTTAGAACTTAATTGTATCGATTTTCTTAACATTAAATAAAAAGCTTTTGAATTTTCTTAACAATAAGTGTGTTTTTTTATACCCGCCACCAAAAAAATGGTGGGGGTATATTCATTTTGTCATTCCGTTTGTAACACATCGAAATATCCATTTTAGACCCCATAAAGTATATATATTCTGAATCAGGGTTTGATTTGATGACGATCTAGCTATGTCCGTCCGTCTGTCCGTCTGTTGAAAGCACGATAGAGGTGGCACCGAAAAAGCTAGGGGGCTCAAATTTTGCCAGAATCTTTCTTATAGACAAGGTTTGTTTGGTATTGAAAATGGGCTAAATCGGAGCATTAGGAAGAGAGTTATAGCTTGAAAAGCAAGAGTAGGTCGAAAAAACCGTGTCCTTCAAACATCGAATAAAATGGAATTGTGTCCAAACGCATTAACGTAGACTCATGAAACTTCGAATATATATTTCCCGAAAAAAAACAATATTTTTCCCCGAAAATTATCTAAATCTATGCATTATGAGAGGAGTTATCGTTCAAAATGTACGAAAATTTATACCGCACAGTGTATTTTTCAGTATATTTAAAAACAAAAACGTCATAAAAGCAACAAAATTGGATGTACGACTCTGAAATTTTGCACACTTTGCTTTTTGGTGAGACGCTTTTTTGTAACGGAAAATCAATGTGCCACGCCCACTGTTACGCCCACCTCCCATATAACGTTTTACCTAAAATTCATATAATTTCTCTATTAATAAAGATTTTGGAATAACGAAGGGGTATATTGAAACACCTAAGTTGTACTCATTCGCAAAAATAACTTTGACACGCCTACTATAACGCCAACTTTTCACGTTATCTACCGTTAATGAAATTTAAAAGCTCATAAACACGCCTACTATAACGTCCACTTTTCACGTTATCTACGGTTAATGAAATTTAAAAGCTCATAAAACCGCCAAAATTAGAGGTATGATAATAAAATATACTACGTATATCCTTTTAATCAATGTAATTGTTGTGCCAAAAAGTTAAGGTGACGCGCTCACTTTAACGCCTACCTCCCAACGGTTTATCTTAAATTCATGTAATTTCTATTATTTAAATTTTTTTTTTTTTTTGTTGTAATTTCTCTATTGACAAAGTTTTTGGGAAAATAAAGGACTATATTGAAATATCTAAGTTGTATTTATTAGCAGAAACTTTATTGACACGCCTACTTTAACGCCCACTTTCATTGAAAGACTACATTTACAAAAGCATTTTAGTAGCATATCGAAGTTATAAAGGGTGACTAAATTTTAAGAACCGCTGTTGAATTTAAATAAGACACAAATTATTTAGGATATTATTATTATTTCTTTTTGTAATTATAATATTTGTATGGTTCAATTATGTATTTAACAAAATATCTTCCAAATGGCCCCCCCATCCTTCTATGTGATGGTCCAAATTTTCAATAACAATGTTGATGCTCAATTGTTAGGCATGATGATGAGGCGAGGTTGACCGCTCTTTTGCCACACTATCGCAAAAAAACGCCACTGGTGCCCATTCAACGAACTAAGAAGGCATTCACAGATTTTCTAACATTTTATACAGACCTGTTTTGCAGAAATTTTAATATTTTTTACAATTTTCCCGATTGTGGACGAATTTGAACGATTATGTTGATCAAAATAATTATGCACAAAATGCATTTTGACTTGAACGCCCATTTTTATAAAAAACCTGAATAACTTTAAAGCGTTGCTCATTTGCGTATCTCTCCACGAATCAAATTGAGTAAGTTTGAGATTGAGAAATGTCAAGTGAAATGCAGAAAACAAATTTAAGGACTAGGTGTAGTTCACCTTCAACATGGGCCCTTAAAATTTAACCACCCTCTACAAAGAAAGTGATACATATTTTTTTATAAAGAGATTATTTCATAATAATTAACTGGTAGAATTCAATAAACCATGAAAACATTTAAAATTTGAAATAGCATTCGAAAAAAAATTTGGTAATTAAGACTATATAAGATTTGGCACTAACTTATTTGATAAGTGGTAAATTTACAAGTTGTACTTAGAAAATAAAAATAATTATTTTTGTTTTTGTGGACATCTTGTCAAAAATCAATTTTTATTTTTTTGCTGCAATATTTTCTTTTTCAAACTTAGTATGGTTGATGCCGGGTATTATAAGGTCGTCCATTAACGACATCATACAAAATTTGTATTTTTATTTTATTGGACACTTAACAAATAGAATAAAACAAATGCAATTCATTTTTAACGCTATCGATTTATGTAATACATAAATGCAATGTTAAGTATTTTATTTTTATGTTGCAAAAACACTACAATATTTTGCATTTATACATTTATTACATCATTTGCAACCGAAAACTTTTCTACGCTAAAAAGTGCTCTTTTCTAAAACATATAATTCAATTTAGTGGTAAATCGTCTTATATGTTGTTAAATTATGAAACTTATGTTGAACAAATTCTTTTAAATGTTCGTGTTCATATTTAAGTTGCTAAGAGCTCAATTAATTTTGTATTTAAACAAAATTAATTTTAAATTGCATTAAACTTCACCATAACCAAACAACAACAAAAACATAAATAAATTAAATAAATTAAATAAGATTAAGGCAATTACTTTAAAGTTGGTTAGTTAATAGTTACATTAGCAAACTACAAACACCCAGTTGTGTGTATGTGTTAAGTACGAAGCCACAAACATACACACTAGCCTTAAAAATATTTTAATTTTATTTTGGGCAATTTTCGGTGTTCTTTTTTGTTACTTTTAAAATCTTTTAATATGCACTTTACATTTTGCGCTATTGTACACATTCATACAAACATTATAAAAAAACAAATTTCAAAATGATTATATTCCAATTTGATTGTTTGAGCTCTTAATACATTTTTTTGTGTTTTTTATTGCCAAAACGCCCTCATGCTTTAAAATTCTACATAAGGCTAATAGGTAAACGTATACTCTTACAAACATTATCCACTTCCAATTTGTTTACCCAACTGCAAAGTTTTTTTTTTTCTTTTTTTTTGCATATTTATTGAACATTCTAAATAGTTTGTTGCTCAAGTTCAGTTTAAAAACAAAATTATTGCAAATTATTTAATTTTTTTTTCGTTTTCGCTATTTTAATAATTCATCAGGCAATATGCAGTCGTGTATTGGTGCATTATTAAATTCCATTGTAGAATTAAAAGGGAAAATTTAGCAATTTAGAAGTAAAAGGTTTACTGCAGTATGCAATTATTAAAGGCTTGTAGAGGTTTTACTTTAAACAGATTTTTCAAAAAAAATTTGATATATAAACATTTATTTTTTGTTTGGGTAAACGGGTATACGGCAGTTAAAGTTTAAGGGCCGTCTTCATAAAAAATATTTTAGGTTTATTCAAGGCTTATTTGACAGATGTTGTAAAGAAATTTGTCAAATAAGCCTTCAATAAACCTAAAATATTTTTTATGAATACGGCCCTAAGTTTTGTAAGAATATAAGACATCTTCTTTATTATTTTTAATTTGTATGTCTTTTTTATACACTTCACCAGTCGAGCTAAGGCTCTATATAGCTTTGTCACTTCGTTTGTAATTTCTACAAAAAAGTAATTTCTCATAGAGTATATATTTTATAAAAGCTTATGGGTAAAAGCTTATGAATTTGTTTGACCGATGTCCGTGTGTTGGTTTAAATCAGCTTTTAGAAGCCCATCCACGTTGCACAGACATTTAAAAATGAACCGTTGTTGAAAACCACCATTATAACTCCACAACCTGCTGAGACGTCAGCTTATAAACTAGACTACGTATTTTTCCCTACGTTTTTAATTAACATTTTTTAGGTCTCGGATAATTTTAGAAACATTTTTTAATATTTCTACAAGGTAGAATACAAGTGAACAAGCCAAGGAGCAATACACTTCACAAGAACGCGGAATAATCGTGTCTATTTTTGTGTGTAACAATTTGTCTTTAGTGTTAGCGCATCGCGAATTCCGTCGCCGATTCCCCTGTCGTCCGGCACCGACTGCGCAAACGCTCCGCCGTTTGGCCACCAACCTTGAAGAGTAAGGGACTACATGAGACGCTGCCAAGAATGGCCAGGCCCGGAGCGCATATCGAAACACCGTGCCTCGCAATTAGCCATCAACCGGTCGTTCCTAAGGCGAATTTTGGTCAAAGACCTGCGCATGTTCCCGTACAAAGTCAGTCCGTGCATCAGCTGCTGCCTGTCGACCGCCAAACGCGTGTAACCTATGCCCAAGCCATCCTCAATCTCGAGGCCGCGGTGGACGATTTTTTATATAAAATATGCCTCTAGCACTATATGTAAGCAAATCGGTCAATAATTGGCAAAGTTATAGGCGAAAATTCTTTGGAAAATATATTTTTTTATTATATTAAGTTTGGAAAGCTTCTTATTAAATTTAGATCCAATTATGACACTATATTGCAAATTGTAGTCTCAAACATTTTTCTAGTGAAAATATGGCAAAGCAGTTGAAAACTTACTGAGATATAAGCGAATTTACAAACGGAAATCGATTTTTCTGTGCTACCGAGAATTCCAGCATAGGTGTCGTATCATATTAAAATGCTTAACTAGCAGATACATTACATTATAAAAAAATTTAAATCAGTCATACAAATAATTCACATATGGCTCAAGTCTATTAATTAAAAATTAACCCTCCTCAATATTGGTATCAAATGAAATAGCTTGACTAATATTAAAAACTCAAACTGGGGTCAAAAAATGGCGGATATATGCTTCACATGTAAAAATTACAGTTTTATTTCCTTTATCCCCTACAATATTGGTATTAAATGATAAAGCTGGACCAGTAGAATGCTTGCATCATCATGCTTGCATCTTTGTAGTTCAATCACGCAAAATTGACTAATGAAATTTGGAATACAATTCGATAACAACTTAGAATAACATAGAGACTACCTTTTATCTGCCTTATTCATAAAAGTTATTAAAGGTTTGTAAAGGGTTTATTAAACTTATTTGCTCTTTTAATTTTTATGAATTAAACTTTAACTAGGCCAAGCCGTGGGCATATGCGACTGACTGATTCATCATCAGACAAATAAAATTAATAAAAATGGACGATAGGTTCCTCCTCTCATGAATAGGAATTTTTGTATTCGAACGTTAACAAGTAAAATTGGGTAAAAAAACTGACAGGTGTCTAGTTCTTTTTTTCAATTTCAATCCCTAATCCCTTATGGGGTTATTTTGTTATCATATGTAATGTCCAAACAGATGAACTTATAAAGGATAAAGGATAAATTGTGTTATTTACACATTTATAGGGGGTAAAATTAATATCTTCGTTTTGATATTTCATAAATAAAGAATTTTTCAAATAAGTATAAGATCCAAGCTGAGAGATTACATAGGCCGACGCAGCGGGTACTTTTTTAAAAATTTAGAAAATGTTTCAGGAAATCAAATAATAGAATAAATGAACTTGAGCCAAAATAAAAATGATTTACAGTAAATTTAACATATGTATGAATTACGAATAAAATATTAATATACAGGGTGGGGCAAAAGTCGCGAAGGGATTTGAAAAATTAATAACTTTTCTAATTTAATTTTTTTTTTGATTTTTCTTTTTAGGACTTGTAAAATAAATCTGGGAGATTAATTATGGAAGGTTACAACGTTATCCAGCGAACCAAAATCATAGAATTTTATTTTGAACATCATCGATCAATAATTCAAACTCAACGCGCCTATCGTCGTCATTTTAATGTGCGGAATTCACCATCCGAATCAAGGATTCGACGCTTAGTGACACGTTTTCAGGAACAAGGCTCAGTGAGGGATCTTCCACGAAGCGGAAGACCACATTCTGTAATTAGTGAAGCAAAGATTCAACGCGTTTTGGAGAGTGTTGAGGAGAATCCTGAAACATCAACTCGAAGGCGCTCTGCTGAGCTGGAAATGTCTCGGCGGTGTTTACGCAGAATATTAAAGGGAAATTTACATCTTTTCCCATACAAGGTGCAGTAAGTGCAACAACTAAAGCCAGGAGATTCCCAAGAACGAAGAATTTATGCAGTTCGCTTCCAAGAATTGGCCAGAGAACATAATGATTTCATTCATCATCTGATAATGAGCGATGAAGCACATTTTCAATTAAATGGTTTTGTAAACAAGCAGAACTGAAGAATATGGGGTATTGAGAACCCAAGAGTGGTTCATCAGAGACAATTACATCCACTTAAATGTACGGTGCGCAATTACGTCCCAAAGAATTATTGGACCATTCTTTTTCGAAGATAACGATGGAAATGGTGTAACGGTAAATAGCGAGCGATATCGAGATATGGTCCAACATTTTTTAAGGCCAGCTTTTTCTTACAATCGAGAGATGTGGTTCCAACAAGATGGGGCCACTGCACACACTGCTCGAGCCACTATGCAGCTCCTAAGGCAGATTTTTGGCGAACGTTAAATTTCCAAAAATTCAGCATTTAATTGGCCTGCCCGTTCGCCGGATTTAACAGCACCAGATTATTTCCTTTGGGGATATTTGAAAGAGAAGCCAGATACTCTGACTCGTGTCATGGAAAATGCTATTAAAAGAGCTCAACCTTGCGAGGCTGAAAATAGTGCTCACTTACGTGACGTAATCTTTCACACCTAAATTTAAAAAATCTCCCAATATCATATTTTATTATTTTGTAAAAATAAAAATAAAATTAAAAAAGTTATGACTGTTTTAAACCCCTTCGCGACTTTTGCCCAACCCTGTATAATTATTTTTAATATATTTTTAATATATTTTTAATATATTTTTAACATACATTTTTAATTACTTTTCACATATTATAAGTATACGCAAAAAAAACATACAAAATTACACATTTATAAACTGGTGGCATAACCAAGCGTCATATTTTCAAAAGTAAAGAGCGTACTTCCTAGACCAAGGCCCAAAGGAATTTTGCGCTTAAAATATGTTGATCAAATGAAAGAAAATAATTCAAATACTTACTTACATATTAAAGTTAGAATCTATCAGAATATATCGCGCTGCAAGGAATCTTGATGCCAGTCCCATCTGCAATATGTAGGGAGGATACCGAAACAGACCTCTTCCATAAATGTGTTTATATTCAACCCCCTTCGTTTTTCAGAGATTACGAGGCTACCAAAAAAAGGATATCCTCGACCTCACTGAGTCCCGTGCCATTACAGGATTTTGCTCTAGAGTTTTGTGACTTCACATTGTAGACTGATGATTATTTACAATCACAGAGTTCTTTGTAATCGCTAGCATCTGCCCTAGACTAATTTTCCCCAAAACACTCACATCCAACGTGTGCCTGTCAGTGGTACTAATTCTACTGCCAGCCATTGCCGCACATTCACTACTACTGTCTCAGCAGTCTCAAGGTACATTCTGCAAACATCATCCTCCACAACTTTCAATTAAGTTTAAGCTCTCTATGATATTTATTTTAATTTTCTGATTGATCATGTTTCAAGGTATTAACCTCCTTATTTTTTTAAATTATTCAAAATTTCATTAAACCTTTCCTTCAAAATGAAATCTTGACAAAAAAAAATGAATTTTTTCTATTTTATTTTTCAATATATTTTTTTAACTGACAGGAATCTCTTAGTGTTAAAAAAAAATTATATCAATTAAAACAATCATTTGAATTAATTAAATTCAATTTTAGGAATAAATCAATTTGTCAATTAATTTAAAAATGTACGTATTGAAAAGTATTAAAACAAAAAGCAAAAACTAATGTGTCCAAAACTTATCAAACTTATCAAAAAACTATTGTATGTGAGAACCAGCATATTAGTCACAGATGTACAAGTAACTCCACTCAACAGAAGCAATATCGAACTTAAAAATTTTGCATTCATATGTCTTGAGTTCAAGAAGCAATGATTTAATAATATGTTTTAGGATTTTTTGCGGTCGTATTCATAATTAATTTTGAAATTTATTAAAAGTTTATCGAAGAAAATTTCCATACAAAACTTTTGATTATTTAAAAAAGTTAATATTCAACAAGTTTGCATATTTAAATTCAAATAATAGTGTTTATGTGTATGTCGTTATATTTAATTAATTTATCACACAAGTTTTTATTGATTTAGTATAACGTACGTATGTATGTATTATGTAGTAAAGTAGTTAATATATCATTTAAAAAACCTTTTGTCAACATTAATTAAAACAAATTAACGCAATCTATACATTCTCAAATATTCATGCATGATTTGGCACTAAAAAAACTATTAATTTTTTTATTATAAGAAAAAAATGCTTTCTTTTAAACTCATTCGGCATAGTCGAATTATATGATCCTTAAGTGAAAGTTAATTTTTATTACAGATATGAACTGAAACTAAATGCCTATGCACAGCGAAAGGATTTTATCTAATTTTTTATCGAACATCAACAAAAGGAAGTATAATTTTTTGAGCAGAATCACTATAAGCGATGAAGCATTACTTGATTACTGTGTTAGTCGTCAAAACTGTGGCATTGCGGGGTTTAGAGAACATACATGTGATTGTCAAAAATCGCTGTTTGACTTTTTTTGTAATTTTTTGTTTTTTTTTTTTATTCCTTTATTTAACGCAATTTTAATCTAAACTGCTACACTCTTTATTGACACTGGCCAGGCTGGAGCTTATGGATGGACTACCTTAGATGAAATAATTTAATGTCATTAACAAGTACATATTTCATTTATTTTTGAAAATGTTCTATACATTTTTTTTTAATTTTTAAAATCCAAACGGTTTAAAAATTCAGCAATTACCCGGGGTGTGATGTGTAGACCGAAAATTGTCACGTGTAGCAATTTATTGTGCAATCGTTGCCTTGCTGATTGCTTGAGCAGTTACTACCACAATAAGCTGTCATCGTCGTTTCATTTTCTTTGAATTTTTAGTTTTTCTTTGCACAAAAAGAAAGGGAAGTTAAAATAATCTAGAGTGAGATATTCGAAAAAAAAAAACATAAAAGTTAAAACAAAAATATTAAACTTCATAAATAAATTTATAATTATATTTATAATTAAAAATAATAATTAATTACTTAATGATAATAGACATAAGTATATAAGCAATAAAGTGCCGTTATTCTGCCGATGTTTTCGCTAATGCTTAGTAATAAAAATTGATACGAGGAGACTAGGAAGATCGATTATTCGATTTTTTTCAAAACTTAGTTTTCGGATATTCCTTAATAATAAAAATAGATGCGTGGAGACTATGGAGATCGATTATTCTACTTTTGCCAAAAAGCGGTTTTCGGATATTCCGAATAGTTGTTAAAAACCGGTTATCATTTAAGCATTTTAAATATAACCGGTTAACCGTTTTTATTCGAATTAACAATAACACAAAAATCAAATTAATCATTTGATAAAATAAAAGGTTTATTAAAATAAAATTAAAAGAAATCACAAAGGTAAAGAACGAACAAAATATTCTGCAGTCATGACAGAAATTTTTAAAGAATTTTTGCTTAATTATATTATAGAAACATATTTATACATTTATACACAAATAGATATGCATATAAATATTAGCACTTTTATTGATAAAATAATATATGAAAATGTAGTTAACAACTTAGCATATGTGAGACCACATGATTCAATTAAAATAAAAATAATTAAAAATGTTGTCTTCTTAGTTGCTTCTTTTTAAATAATCTTTTAGAAAGAAAATGCAAACTAAATGTTTTGAAGTAAATGTTTTTCTATTTTTTACTTTTGTTTTCGTATTTTTTGACATTGAGAATTACCTTTCACTTAACATACATGTTGGACTTATAGAACATAATGTTCCAAGTAATTCTTTTAGCCTTTCAGATCGCTAATGACACTTATCTAAAATGTGTTTGTATGATTGACTTTTATAGGGCATTTTGTTATGTGCAATCTTCTATATATATAAAAGTGAAACTCTGTTTGTGTGTTAGCTATAGACTACGAAACTGTAAAACCGATCGGACTCAAACCTTGGCAAGTTGTTGTACACATTCCAGGGAGTGTTTGTGGATGGCATAAAGTGGGCGGGGCTACGCCCATAAAAAAATTAGTTATCATTTTTAGCTACTTGCACTTGACCGATTTCCCTGAAACTTTGCACACATATTGAGCTGTTTATGATTGGAAAAGTGGGCAGGGCCACGCAAAAAAAAAAGTTTTAATTTTGAGGTACTTGCACTGGACCAATTTTTCTAAAGCTTTGCACGCACATATTGAGCTGTTATCATTATACATTTTCGTGATCAGAAAAGTGGGCAGGGCCACGCCCGTAAATAAAAGTTATAATTTAAAGGTACTTGCACTGGATCGATTTTTCTAAAGCTTTGCACACATATTGGGCTATCATGACTTTACAATTTTGTGATTAGAAAAGTGGGCAGTGCCACGCCCATAAAAAAAATCATAATTTTCAGCTACTTTAACTTCACCGATTTTTCTAAAACTTTGCACACACATATTGAGCTGTCATGACTATATAATTTCGTGATTAGAAAAGTGGTTAGGGCCACGCCCATAAAAAAACTTTTGAGGTACTTGCTCTGGACCGACTTTTCTGAAACTTTGCACACATATTGAGTTGTTATGACTATACAGTGCCACTCTTTTTTTTTGCTTTTTGCACTTGATATTCGATTTAAATTCAGAATGCATTTTAATTCATTAAGGGGCGTAGCAACGCGCGCCGAGCTTTTTTAGTATTTAATAATACTGAACCGAATTTCCCGGTTTATTCGATATTCGAAAAATCGGCTTCGACAAAACTGAAAAAACCAGTCGAATAATAACCGTTCGTTCACACTAATGAACATCCAGCATTAGTCATTATTGCTAGGTGTTGTAAGCACTTAATAAATAAAAACCGCTAATAATGGGGAAAATATTACTTTTAAGAAATTTTTTTTTATATGCATACATACTTATGTATATATATTCTGTCAAAAAATATAAATACATTAACTGCTGTATTCATAAAAAATATTTTAGGTTTATTAAAAGCTTATTTGACAGATGTTGCATAGAAATTTGTCAAATAAGCATTCAATAAACCTAAAATATTTTTTATGAATACGGCAGTAAATATATAATTAAATATATTTACAAATTTGCTTTAAATTTTGTTAATAAAATTTCAAACCATTATCTTAAAATACCCTTGTCTATAGTACATTGTGCCATATGTAGAGTACCCAAAAAAATAACAATTATTTAATTAACATGCATATTTTTATGTAGAACATTTATTTAACAAAAGATTCAAATAAAACGTAAAAAAGCGATAAAAGACATATCTATGCTAGTATGTATGTAAATATGTATGTTTATTTGTTAGTGCGTATTTATACTTTTAATTAAAATTAATTGTGCTAAACTGTTTTATTATTGTTATTATTAATAATAAAAACTTTTTAAATAAAACAACTTAATTATATATTAAACTGTTTTTTAATATATTTTCTTACTAATTAAATACAAGTTATACATATTTTTTAATAATAAATTGCATATATGCTGATAAATTTAAAACATAAATCAATAATATAAAAAAATCTTGTACCAACAAAGGAAATACTTCTGCCACCACTACATATAAAACTTGGTGTCGTGAAGAACTTTCTAAAAGCTTTAGTTAAAATTAGGACAGCTTTAGAATTTTTGAAGTCACTTTTTCCAAAACTTAGTGTAGCAAAGATTAAAGAAGGTAATAATACTGCTTGTACATTTTTGAAAATGCATTCATTTTATCTTCAATCCAGCAGGTGTTTTTGTTGAGCCTGATACACGTAAGCTTAAGGCAAATGCTGAATTCGATTTTATTTTCTCCCTAAACTTAAGGAAACGCCTTTAAAGACCTAATATCAACTGTTTTAGGCAAATGTCGATTTTCTTCTGCTCAAACGTACACGAACATCATGCTAGAAGACTTCGAATAGTTAGGAGTTTACATTTCAACAAAAATTCACTTTTTGAACTCACATATGGAGTTTTTTAAAAATCAGTTGTCAACGATATCTGATGAACATGGTGAACGTTTTCATCAGATATATCTTCCTTTAGAAGACTACAAAAACAATATATATTAAACTTCAATTTGCTTCAAAATATGCATACATAACTAAAAATCCGTGCAAAGTAATTAGATATTTCAAAAGAGGGTTATTCAAAATATTTTTATTTGCTCAATTTAACTTTTTCGCTTCGAAAAAAACACCCCTTATATCTATTTGATATACTGTAATTTAGAAAAAAATTTAGATTGACGATTTTATATATTTATTTAACACAAATGTAAACAATGCCAGTATGTCTTGGGGCCCAAGGTATGTATATAAAACTATATACCACAATTTCATACATTCTCTTCTTCTTTAATTTACAATTGTTAAACTTCATATAAAAAATCGAAAAATCCTCTCCAAATTGCTATCACCTTATTAAGTTACACCATGTTTGGGCCTTTGAACACACAAATATTAAATATACAAATACAGTAGGACCTTGATTATCCGCGATTCGATTAACCAGGAACATTGGTTATCTGGGTATGAAAAAAAAATAATAATTTTACAGTTTAATTTTTTCGATTATATGTATATCCCGTATACGAGGTATACGGGATTACAACCATATTTGTTTTAATTACTTTTAATTATTATGTGAAAAAAAAACCAAAAAGGGAAATTCCTTAGTTTGTCAGATATATGTATATACATTGAGACCTCAATTGTCCGTAATGGTCGGGACCGAAAGCATTCCAAACAATCGATTTTCCCGGTTAATTCATAATAATTTTAAGTTGTACTTTTAAAATTTTTTATTTAATTCATTTATTCAAAGAAAATATATTTGGCTTTAAAAATGCTTAAATAATATAAGAAAATTTTGGAAAAAAAAGTTTTAATTGTTCAAAAGCAATACAAAAAATTTTTAAATCCCGGATTATAGAGATAATCACAGTTAATCGATGCCAAAAATAAATAAAAATTTATAGAAATAATAAAAAAATTTCTTTCCGGGATGAATTGAATCACGGATAATCGAGGCCCCACTGTATGTACATATATAAGTATGTATACGTGTTTAAGTTAAATCAATTTAGACATTTGAGTACTTCGGATTGTTAGTGTTTATTTTTACAATGGCATTCTTATAAGCAAGACAAAAAAATATCCTAACTATTAAAAACAAAATTAATATAATTAATAAAGATTTAAAAAAATATGACACAAAACCACTGATTGGGGTTATAATATTATAAAAAATAAAAATTTTAAGAAATTACCAAATAATAATTTCTTACGAATTGTTCGCTGTTTGCTGGTCAAATTATTATGTTTTTGTCATATTATTTTAAATTTATATATAAAAACAAGTGTACACTTTGATGTCACCACTAGCTGCGAAAACAGATATCAAACAAAATTTTAGGGTACGTTTGGGATGGTCTGTAAATGGTTTGTGTAAAGTTTCCACGAAATCGGCGCAGTGGGTCTGAAGATATGGCATTTAGATTTTCCTATATATTCGAATACAAATATGAACGAAATGTCTTTCATTTTCCATATTATGATTTTTTATTGTTAAATTTACCAAACCATGTATTTTAATGTCTTATGTGTGCAATGACATACAATCTTTTTAATTAGAACTGGCAACAGGAAGACGGGTGAGTGAGACCCTCATCTGTTATGAATACAATGCTAAAAAGTGGTTGGGGCAGAGCAGTCCGGGTTCTGCTAATGTGTTTATTAAATCCTTTAATGATTATGTTTTTATATAAATAAAACATCCGTTAATAAATAAAAATACATAAGATTAGTAAAAATTTTTACCAAATTAAACGGGAAAATAAATTAACCAAAATGCTTCCGGTCCTGACTATTACGTACAATCGAGGTATCACTGTATATGAAAATTTAAATAAAAATTATGATATTAAATGTGCATACTGATATTAAAAAAGATATTTTATAAAACATTATTATATTTCGAAGAGATTTTTTGTGAGAAAAAATTCAAATTATAAGAAATAAGAAATGAAATTTTGGCATTTGTAAAACAGCAGCTGATGATCAGCTGATTAATTTGAAGTAGCCCTTTTATAACCCTTTAACATTTTCTTTTATTAAAGTAACTAACCAAAAGTTATTTCATTCATATTTTCGTGTTAAAAAAAACCCAATAAGCATTATGTCAATGTTATGAAAAAGTCACTGAGCTATCAGCGTCATCGTTCCATATTTGTTTGAGAGTACCGTTGACCTTGCAATCATCGTCGAAGGCGAGCGCAATAGGTCGATAATTTCCAACTGCTTTTGGGCTGAATCGGATGATAAAGACACAAATGATATGTGGCTTAAGCAGAACGACACTACGAACTACATGGCTCAGTCCACACTGAACATTCTGCGTGGTCATCTCATGTGGAGGCAACGGGAACTGGCCACCGAGATCGTGCAATTTAACCCCATTAGATTGTTTCTTATAAGGTTTTCTTACAGTCTATTTGTTCATTAGGTTGTCTTGATTTGTCAGCTATTTATTTTTTTCTTTACTTATTTTAAGCTTCAGCTGTAAAAGTCTATTGATAAAAAGCAATTCTCGCTCTTCTCTTATTTATTTCAAATGTCAAACTTCATATATAAAAAACATATACAAAAAAATTCTCTCCGAACTTTGATTACCTGATTAATATATATGCCTTGACAAATAAGCCACAAGTCACAGCGGACTTCAAAACCAACAAAACCTGTGCCACCGGTTAAATTCAGCCTGATTAATGCGTCCGATTCATAGAAAATTTGACACTTCAGATGGGCGTTACCCAATGTAGCCACAACGAAAATTTGCATGATGTCATTGTGTCCTTTGAAACGAATAAAATGTTTGGACAATATCTCATTCACCCTTTGCTTTATTTATTTAAGGTATAAAGCTTTCAATAAAAATTCCTTACAAATACATATAGAAAATATATTAAAAATTTATCATAAATATCGACAGTAATATTTTTCCAAAGAATTCTTTTTAATTACGCAAACTTTTTTTATGTCGCTCGTAAAGTAAAAAAATGTTCCCCTTTTGGGATTCACATCCCCCTTGTGGGAAACACTGCTACAAAATATGACATTTTTTAAATATTTTTAAATTATCATTAAATTTAAAATTGTACATCCATACATAAAATATTGTTTTCTTTTTTTTCAACATTTATTTACGGAAGGCAATTCTTGCGAAGCGTGACATTCGTTAAACATTATTTTTAGAAAAAAACAGAAAAGGTCATTAACGCAAATTACGAAAAAAAATCGTAACTAGTTTTGAAAATTGTAAAGCAGAAACATCTTTATTTAAATGTAAGTTCAAAAATTAAGTTCACATGTACATATGTATGTATGTATGTGTTCATGTATTGTTTAGTATGTATGTATTTGTTGGTATCTGCTTATTAACCCAGACCATACTACAAGTGTGAATTGTACAATTTTCCATAGATTTTTCAATAAATAACAATTAAATAAAAGTCGTGCTGCATTGTGTAAGAAAAGAAAAAATAAATAATTTTTATAACCAGGGCTGCGATTTTCATGCTTTATAAAATAGAAAATATGCGCTAAAATAGAAAAACTATGAACTGAAAAAACAAGATATAAACAAAAAAAAAAAAAAATATTCGGTGTAGTTATACAAACATACACACATATATATTTAAGATTAAGATTTATTGGGAGCATATCCCTAATAATCTAGTTAATTACTTATTTTTTTTATGTATGGAGTTTGAATTTTAAACTTCAAAAGAAAACAATAAACTCAGAAAAATATAAGGTCAATTGCTATAAATCTTCCTTCAAGCGTGGTCTGTTTTGAAGACATAAAATAAAAATGTGTTAATCAACTATGAGAACACATATCTCTGGGGCCAAATTACGGCATTCGATCACGATCAAATTAGGTATAGAGATTTTAATAAAAATTTTTAAATTTCGATCACGTTCGAATGCCGTAATTTGCACCCTGTTGTCATCTTCATGCTTTTCCTGGTATGGCAGTTTACAATACACAATTACAAAAACAAAAAGCATATTGGGTTTCTTTAGTGTATTTTTATTGTAATAGTAATCATATATGTATATGAATTTCAAACAAAACATCCTAAGTCGAGATAAGAAATATTTAATGTTTTCTTCATTATAAAGCTAAAATCATTAAGACGTTTTGCTTGCGCTAATCGCCACCTCTGTGCGTTCAGTTCTTTATGAGATATAAGTAGCATTAGAAACTAATTTATTTTATTTTAATTCCTAGTTTTTTTTTTTGGAAAATTGGAATAATTAGTTAAACATTTTTGTCATACTATTATTAATAAAAGCATTGCCTTGCTGTAATCTTACAGCAATCGCCTCACAAAAAAAAATTTTAAATTTTTTTTGTTTTGATATATTTCAAAATTCGAAATAAGCTGTTTTGTCAAAAATCCACAGATATTTTCTATACGCAAATCCTTTGTTTCAAAAAGTAAGATGGTTAAAAGAGCTTTTAAAACACTATCTCCAAATGTGCATTTGCATGAAAACCGCAGCCCTGCTTGGAAAATTTTTTCTCTTTAAGTTACAAATAACAATTTAACCATTATTAGCAGGCTTTAGGCAATATTACTTTGTTTAAATATGTGCTGTGTTGTGTTGTATTGAAATCAACAACAGAACACAAAACTAATGAGAACCGCACAATGACAGCAGCAGCAGCATCTTTATTTAAGTCTCTTCTGAAAATGACAAAAACATTTAGCGGCTTCTATCTATTGCTGCTGTTAAAGTTTTTATTACTTAAAGAACTTAATAAATTTACATTAACATTATATTCATACGTATGTGCATACATACATACGTTTATATTCCTATGTACATACATATTATCAAGTAACTCGTCATTATCATTATTATCATCATTATAATTAACACCGTTATTAATATTGATTTTACAATTAACTTTTTATTAATGTTCCCAACAATTTTAAAATCAGTTATAAATCAAACAAGCATCAACAAGATTCTACTAATTAAAAAAAAATAATTAAAACTAACAAAGTGTAGTAATTTTAATGTTAAAGAAATTGAAGTGTGTAAATTAAAGGAGTTATTGTGCATCTTTAAAAAAACGGCAAAACGGATTTTTTCTCTGCTACAAATTAATAAAAAATATCCAAAAGAGTGGCATTATATAATATTATATCCTTTAACTGGTAAAAGTCTTCTACTTAAACCTATAACACGGGAGTGTAAAGAGTGTAAACGGAATGACAAACCGTTTGCAATTTCTATAATATTTATTTATGACCCTATACAAAATATATTATGAATCCTTATACTTATGTATGAAGATATAGGAATAAATTTAGCTTTGTCTCTTTGTCCGTGTGTGTATATTGAAATCAACTTTTGAAGCCAACAACCAATACCTTAGAATCTTGCACAAGTAATATCAGTTTATCAGATATGCTTTCGAGATTTTTACTATTGAAAATCAGTTCATACATTACAACATGAGATATGAGCTCAAGAACACGACTGATTCTGTTTTGTTTAATACAATTTTCGTACTTTTCTTTTAAAAGGTACATTGTTTCTCTTGATATGTGGCACGTGGCACCAGCCTATTCTCTGCTACTTAATAATCAGTTTTCCGCCACAAAAAGCATCGAATCATCTCTCTGTAGTGATTTCCATGTACATACCAATTTTATTTCAAACTTGGGTAGCCTTTACAGCATTTGTAAAACACGCCGTTTGTGGAATTATTTAGTCGAACAGGTCATTAAATCAAACAGGTATAGGCAAAACATATTTTTTTTTTCAAATAAGTTGCTTAGAAACTAATTTCTAAGCTTCTTCATGGGATTTTATGTTTAAAATTAAACTTTGGCATATGGCTTCCGCTATGGCGCCGTATGAACGCTCTCCTGGCAGTCCAATTTTGCACAACTTGAAAAAAAAGCATACCCAGCCTAAATAATCAAGTCCAACAAATGGTCTAAAAGTGTTAAATCACACGAACAAGGTAGCCAATTCACAAGTGCATTTCTTGAGATTATTCGGCACCAAACAATTGGCTCAGCGACATGATGATTTTACTTTAAATGATTTGCAATGACATGAGGAGTAAAAAATCAGAAATCACGAGTCCAATTTGCTGAGGACGACGTCGGATCGATAAATTCGCATCTACGGCAGCGATGGCTTCTTCTTTTCTCGCAATACGGGCTCGACTTGGACAAACATTTAAAAAAAAATTGGATATGTATCAATTCATTATGCTCACTGTAAGCTTAAAAAAGTGTTCTATACTTTAGGCAGAAAAATGTCGGAAATTTAATACATGAAAATATGACAATATATTCGAAGAGATTTTTAATTTTTTGCAAAACCAATAGTTTGATGGAAAAATTTCACCTAAAAGCAATAGCAATATTTATTTGAAAGTTTCTTTTGTTTACAATTGTTTTAAAATAAAACTTGGAAATCAGAAATTGAACATAGCAAAATTTCAAAAGTTGTAATGCAGTTTTATTTTCTAGCCGGGGTAGGGCTCAATCTGTTTACGGGTGGTTTCAAAGGTCTGGTTCCTTTGAGAATAAAAAAGTTATTGGTTGGTTTAAACAAAAATCACAGTTCTGTAGTAAGGAAAGCTTCGTTTCAGTTGCCAATAGTTACCGGAGAAAGTTCGAAGTATGAATTCGTATTTAGACGAATATAAGCAAAATGCGGAATGCTTTATATTCGGATACGAGGGACAACGAGTTAGTATTACGACGAATATAAGGAAAATGCGGTAGGTCTTACATTCGGTAGCAACAGATTACGAGTTAGTATTATGATGAATACGGTAGGCCTCATAGTCGGCTACGGTAAAAATACGAAAATTCGGAGGGCCTTGTATTCGGCCACGGTAAAAATACGAGTTAGTTTCTATCTACAGAACATGTGTATGGGGAACAGATATCGGCTCAATTTCGGGTCGTACTTTAAAGGGCCAATTCAAAGTACCACACGAACGATGTCGGTAGCTGCTCGATTCTTTCTTAAAACTTTGACGGTTTATACTAAACTTGGTTTTACCCCAATAAGAATAGGACTTTGACGGTTTATATTAAACTTGGTATAAACCCAATGAGAATGATAAGTAATATTTTGTATTACTATGGGTATAGAACAGGGAAGGAAACTAGCTTTTATGATTTTGTAGCAACTATGAAAACAAAATGTACTTTTTTAGCCATGACGGTACCATTTTTTTTAATATTTATTAATGAAAACACAAACTTAACAAAAATGTTTATAAAAATTCAGAAGTATACAATAAAAAATATTAAATATTACATTCATATGTACATACGTAGAGATCGGTTGTTTAACAAATTTTATTTACTAAATACTTTTAGATAATAAATTTTCTGTTATTTTAAAATTAAATCAACAAGAATTTGTTGACTTTAGTAAATCTTTTGTTTGTATCAAATTTGAAATAGTAGAAACGTGTAGTCTATTTCTTTTCTTTGCTTTAATTAGGTTTTGGAAAGAAAAACCTTGTTCGACGTTGCCCGAGGAAAGCGGAATAGACAGAATTCCTTTTACAATTCTTGAAATTTCTGGGAACATGAACTCATTTAATTAATTTTTCATCTGTAATACTTAAGACCAAAAATAGAAAATATTGGAATCTTTGTGTGATCTAAGTTCAATGAAAAAGGTACTAGACAGATTTTGTTGGTGTAGACTTGACACCACCTGGTACATGAATTCGCTTTGACAACAGCATTGCAACAAAAACAGAGAAGTTGACAGTATAAAATAAGACACACACAAACAAAATTAAGGAGAACATGGACAAAATTATTGTTGCATATAGTTAGACATTGGAATTTTTAAATTGTACCAAGTAGCTCGCGGTAGTACCACGGTACCAACAAGGTCAAAAATGTACCATAAAAAGTACAATTGTACCATGATTTCCATCCCTGGTATAGAAGTACAATTCGTAATGGCACGTTACAAAGTAATACCAATACTAATGAAATTAAATAAATCAATACTTGTGCATCTTCAAAAAAATTAAAAATTTTAACTTAAACAGGACATACACCAATGATTTGTGACTTGTTTTTATTTGTGTTCAAATATAATAAACAAAATATATTACTTACTGTATCTATTTATATAGGTACATAACACAGGGGTCGTTTGCGAATTGGCCAATTATTGTACCAAAATTAAGAGTAGTTATTAGGTATTCATATACACCCACATATATGTATATCACAATACTACTTTTGCATACAAATTTTGACTGGTGAAGTGTTCACTGCCCTTTAAATATTTTTGAGAGTAGTTTTGAACATTTCCCTTTTACTCACTCGTTGCATATACAAATTTACAGGGAAAGTAAATGTTGCAAAATATTTTTGTAATCTTCCTTTTGCCGACTTTGCAATGCATGTTGTTATATTTTCATTAAAACGGTTTCATTTATACCTACATACCTACATAGCAGGTATGAATGTACATAAAAATTTCTAATGTAAAATGGTATACTGAGCAACTTTATCCAAATTTCTAAAAATAAACTGGCTGCGCAAATTCCCAATGTAAAGATGCTTAAATTTAGTTTTACACATTTACATATTTTATAACTTTTCAAATAAAACTAAATAACAAGCAAATAAAAAAGTTAAAAAATACACACAATAAAATGTCATACACTCATTTGAGAGACTAGAGACTAGAGAAAGACACTCAAAATCAATTTCGGTAATAATTCAATTATGTAAATAGTTTAAGGTTAAAAATATTTGCAATTCAAAAAGATAATAATATTTATAACAAAATACAAATAAAAAACAACAACAAAATCACACTCACACAAACATTTGTATTTTTAGATAGAAATTGCAAAAAAAGAATAAATTGCCCATATACACCATCCATTTAAAAAAATCTCTACAACGCATAAATTTAGAATTCTACAATACAATATACATACATACAAAGGAATAATAACAACAACAACAACAAGATAAATAAATAAATAGAAATTGCTTAAATTAATACGAGTATTGTATGATGTTCAGACGATATGTGAAAATATGAGAAGAGCTAAGGATCAGATGCTTAAGAATATGAATTTTATAATTATGCGTAAATATTTTTAAAAATTTTATACAAATGAATTTATCATTTTACTATCTTCGAACAATTTATTAAAATTGATTAAAAAAAAATTATCACAAATGCTTATCTAATATGGATTCTCCGATTTGTCTCGTACAATATTTATTTCCAGGCAAAATTATTTTTCATGTCCTGAATTTTTTTCAGGACAAAAATTTTGTTCGAAGCAAACAAACAATCAACTTTTACAACATTTTAAACAACCGTAAAATTTTACATTTGGAAAACCTTTAATAACAGTAGCTTCATCCTGTACTAATAGATTTTGTTATTTATTTAAAGGGTGGTTCATTTAAAAGTTGCAATTTAGAAGGGTTTGAAATTTTGCCCAATTTATTATTTTGTTGTGAAGAAAAATTTTTCCGGTCAAAAAGAAATATTATTTAATTAATGTGGTTACCGCGACTGGCCTCACAGTACCACATTCGATCGGACCAATTTTCGAGCACTTTTTATAGTATATGGGGCGAGCGAGCCAAAAGAAATCGGTTATCATGGTGCGATAGGTGACCAAAGCGAATTCATACAGATTAAATTATCAGCCCAGCTGATGGGGAAACATAATATCAAAATTTGTTGAATTCGCCTTGATTTTTATTTATCAATGCAGGGATGGAAAACATGGAATTAAACAATTAACTTAAGTATGCTATTTTATAATAAATTTAACATATTTATGTATATTTGTTGCTCTTGCACCATTTGTAATGTGTTTCACAAATACATATCGTTTTTTAGTAAATTTTTTTTAAATAAACACACAAAAAACACTTTTCCATCCCTGATATACGGATTGGCCTCGACAGAAAACATCTTTTAAAAATTTGTTTTGTTGTATGAATTCGCCGTTGAATATACCTGTATGAATATGCCAAGGCGAATTCATACAGATGAAATTATCAGCCCAGCTGATGGGGAAACTTTTTGTCAAAATTGATTTTATTCGCCTTGATTTCATTTATTAATGCAGGGATAGTAAATGTGATTTTGGTTTCGGTAATAAACAATTAACTTGAGTGTACTTTTTTGATAATAAATGTGCTTAATTTATGTATATTTGTTGCTTTTGCGTCATTAATAATCTATTTAAGAAATTTATATCCGGTTTTTATTCAAATTTCATTATATTTAATATGTAAAAACAACTTTTCCATCCCTGATATACGAATTGGCCTTGACATAAAACATGAAAAGTAGCTTTGTTGTATTAATTCGCCGTTGCATATACCTTATGGATATGCCTTGGAATATGCCTTGTCCGTGATCGTAATGGTTGCGCCATCTTCATTTTTAAAGATATATGAGCCAATGATGCTTTCGCTGCAAACTGTCACTCGTAATGGGTGCATTGCCTTCTGTCAGACCTCGTTAGGGTTTTTCGAGTCCCAAATATGGCGCTTTTGTTTACTAGTAAACCCTTTAAGCCAATCGCAGAACACAATTTACCTTAAACATCAAGTCAGCTTCCAATTGATCTAGAGCCCAATTTGGTAGCATTGCTTAAGCATCAATCTATAAATGATAATTTTCCAAAGTACGTTGATCAAGAATGTTAAACATCAGAGTAAACCTATTCTAAAGTTCTATCTTTAAAAGACACGCTTTACTAAACAAGACTTTCTTAACTCCTCGTCCATATTATGAAACATTTGTTGCAAAACTTTTTCAAATTCTCTTTTGAAATTGCATTTGTGTCCATACTGTGAGACTTTATTAAGAAAACTTTTATTTTTTGTACATAATACCTTCATATAGCAAGCTTTTAAGCGCATTAAAAGAACAAAAGAGAATTTCATGAGAACAAAACATTGCACCCTTCACTATTCGCCTTGCCTTGTTAATTGACTCAAAAGTTCATGTTCCATAATAATAAATACTCAATACTTTGTTAGTAAATAAAAATCTAATTGGAAGACTTTTTTGTGGCAATAAGGAAAAACTGCTTATGTATGTTTTAAGGAAAAGCACTTTAAATTTTTGAGTTGATTTTTAAAAATTGATTCTTTTTAAAATTAAGACAATTATATGAATTTTATGCAATACAAATTAAAGTGTATTTACATTTTCGTATATTTAACTTAGTTATAAATTAAAACAAGTTATTAAATCAAATGATATTGTTCTTCAAAAGAATAGAGGCACTAAACTTTTACGTTATAACTTCCTGTAAAGTTGTCCAAAATAGTTGCCTGAGGGTAGTTTTGATATGATATGATGTGATCCCAATTTTAGCTTAAGTCAACTTAAGCATTCTATTTTGCCATAGAATTATTTAAAAATTTTCTATATAAGAAAACTTTAAAAATAAATAATTTGGCGAGAATTTTGGTAGTTAGTCAAATTTTTAGAACTTTTTATAAATGAGAAAAATCATTTTTTTAATGATAATTTTTCAATCAAAAAGCGAAAGCATCATTTGAAATTCCTAATTAAAAATTATCATATTTAAAGTATCTACATATGTAGTAAAGAGTGACATTAGTACAAAAAAAAATAGCTTACAAGCAGGATTGTCAGATTCTTTTTTAACCTTTCTCGCCAATGGCAATGTTAAAAATTGCCAAAATCGCCAAAGCTTAATTTTTGACAATAAAAAATCTGTAATTTTTAAAAATATATTTTTTATAATTTCTTAAGAAATAAATTTGATCCGAAACACTAAAATTCGTCAAAATAAAAAAGTCTCCATTAAATTTTTATTTACAACAACTAAAAACGAATAGTAAACACAATTTTAAAAATCAAATCACAGTGCACATTTAAAATTTCTGTGAAAACATTCTCTTTTTATCTGGTAATAAATACAATTATGTCCTTTTTTATGTTAGGTTAGGTTAGGTTAGGTTAGGTTAGGTTGAAAAGGAGGGGTATAAAAGCCCAAACCAATGTCAGGTATGCACTTATGTCCATATGGAAAACGGAATTCCCAAACAAAAACCATAAACATAATTTCCCATAAATAACGGACTAGTCCAAGAACCCAGTCCCCTCAATGTAACGCCTTATGGATCTCCAGTTCGAGTTCCCCAGATATTCCAAGTTCGGCATAGTATCCACTGTAAAATTTTCGCGCCTAATATGCCTAAACGCAGGACAATGACAGAGGTAGTGTAACAAAGTCTCATCCTCTTCCTCGCATGCTCTACATGTTGTCTCCGCAGATAATCTCATGCGAGCTAAATGAGTTCTCAACTCCGAATGACCTGTATTTATACTGGTTAGTTTCCTAAGTGTAGGTCTACTTAGTCTCAGAATCTTCTTTGATTTACCAAGATTTGGGTCACCCCATAGTGTTCTTGTCACCTTACCGACATCAGTGCTTTGCCATTTTCTGACATGTTCCTCCATCGCCCAACGTTTAAGTTCATCCTTAAATCGTTTAAGGGGTTTGGCGTTCTCTAAAGTTATAGTGGATAATTTGTCGGCTTTCTCGTTTCCGATCAGCCCGTGATGGCTGGGTATCCATATTATCTCCAGATGTTCACAATTTGCATATGAGTTTATCTCGCTATTGCATTGCAAAACGTTCCGGGATTCAACTTAATGTCTTTATCCATTTATCCATTTTATCCATTTAATTCCTTCCGTAATCGCCATGATCTCAGCCTGAAAAATAGTGTTGTGATCTGGTAGACGGAAGTATTTGTTTCTATTTCGGATTATGTCGTATAAGCCTATTCCAGTTTGGTCACCAATCTTTGAACCGTCTGTATAAAGATCGATTCCATTGGTGTTTCCCATCCTGATTATCTCATCCCATTCTCCCTCTTCCAGTATTATGGTGATGCAGTTAGTATTCTCATATCTCATCGGGATTTTATCACATGTTAATTCCGTAATATTTCCCATCGGTAAGATATCCGTTTTTTTATGGTAACTAAATGGAGTATGTAAAATCATCTAAATCAAATTATAAAAAATATTTTTAGAAGTGCCTATTTTAGTTTATATGTGATACACATTGTTTTATATGTTTAAAAATGTAAAACTAATTAAGCTTTCTTTACAGTTTTTTTTATAATTTTTTTTCTAAATTGCAAAAACACAATCATTAATTAACGAAATCATTTTTTGAACTTTGCCCAACATTTTTGATATTTGATTTACTTTTAGATACTATAACCTCACAAACAATTGTTCATGTAAAACGTCTTCTAGATAATCGCAATATGTTTATTTTGAGTATGAAGAACTGAACGAATTTTTATTTTAAGGATATTATTTAATAAAATAATCGCCTGTGTTCTGTATTCCGAGTGAAATTAAAGCACTAGGAATTGCTATTGTAGTGTTATTTTTTATAACAACAATTTAATGGCAATTCCGAGTGGTTTAATTTCACTCGGAATACGGAACTCAGGCGAATGAAATCCTTAGAAATGAACTGGTGTTTTAAAATTTTTTCTTAAAGAAATTAACAAAATTACAAATCGAATTTATTAAACATATATAAATACATACCCAGCAACAAACTAGGAGTCAGAAAATATATACTTTATGGGTCTAAAATTGATATTTCGATGTGTTGCAAACGGAAGGACAAAAAGAATATACTCCTACACCATTTGTTTGGTGGTATAGATATAAAAAATATGACAAAGAAGCGATGTAGTGAAGAAGCTCAACTGATGATAAAGTGATTTAATTTAGTTGAAAGCACTAATGATTTTAACATAAATGTTTTATTGGAAATCATGTGTTTATATGAATATATTAATGAACTGCACTTCGTTCTAATAAGTGCATAGAACTCGTCCATATTTGGTGAAGAGCAACCAATATTTCATGAGTCGATTTTCTTTGTTTACATGAATTGTTTAAGACATTTTGCTTTTAAAATAAATGCTTTTGCACTATTAATTTAGAAGACTTGAAAATTTAATTAACTTTACACTAGTACTTCCAATTTTGTTTGCTGGGTAAGTCTACTTATTTTTTTGTACATGTGTAAATGGATAATACGTATACGTACGACCACATGCCGTAATGTATAATGGTTCACAACAATCAGGCAATGAAATCGGTCGATCATTCAATTTAAACGACAGTGACACACACTATAAAAATTATACTCGAATCTTCTTACTAGATTTATGTAAATATCTAATTGGTATTACACACATACACACTAATGTTCTTCTATATAAAACAATTTGTTTTTTTTTTTTTTGTTTCCCCACATAAATCCAAGATTAGAATTTAATTCTATTATTGTATTTATCATCATTAAATTTATCGTAAATAATAATATAATTATCTGAGTAGAATCAGAGATATAAGTTTTAAATAAATAACATTAAACTAAAAACAAAAAATATCTGTTAAATGTTGTACAATTTTGGATAGTAATATTTATGACATACATACAAACAGAAATTGCAGTGGTTGCTGAGTGTCAGAACCGATAATCCTTATCCGAAAAGGAAGATGGACGTGTTCTCTTATTCCTGACTTATTCGCATATTTCAAGCTGGCACATGGGGATCTAGACTTTCATGTTATCCAGAATCCTTAGTGGTTATTTCCGGACGTACCCATACAGATTTGTTCATGATACTTCTCCATTCTGTCCGAATTGTGAAGGTAATGTCGATTAGAATACTGAACACGTATTTTTTCTTGCCACATTTAAAAAGGGAGAGAACGTATCTTGAGGAGACGTTAGGCCATAGGTTTGATCAGATTAATATAGTGATAATTATGTTGTCCTCAACGCGCAGATTGGAGTATGTGTGTGAATATGCTAGATTGTGGCTGTTCCGCAGAGATATTTTGACAAATGAACCGAGGTGTTTTAGCATGTTAGAGTCCCGCACTCCTAGCTGACTTGAATACCAGGGTCTTTCTATTATTTCACCCACACATATGTCACTGAATTAAAAGTAAAAAGTTTTTACAGTTTTTTAATAATTAAAATATTTTTTATATTGGCAGTGTATACCTAACAAGGTATACAAGTATTTATGTCATTATGAATCATACAGTATTCAAAGGAATTATTAAATATACTTTTACTTTCTACGAAATTAATTTCCGTCTTCTATAGGATATCGATTAAGTATTGTCCGTCTGTCCATGTGTAATTTTTAAATCAATTTTTGGAATCCCCTTATATCACCGTTTGTCGTATCAAAATATCGGAAATATTTGGGAGCAAAATGATATAAAAATCAACATAATCGCTCGAATACTTTATGAGCTATGACGACTGCCTCTGTGTTCTTCCTTATTTTCACCCAAGGCATATTTATTCATCAGGTAATTGCAGTTCGGAAAAAACTTTTTTGTTTATATTTTTTATATATTAGGTTTGACATTAGAAATAAATGAGAGAAGAGAGAAAATTGTTTTCTATCTATGGACTTTGACATCTGAAATTTAAAATAATTTTTTTTTAATTTTTTTTTAATTTTTTTAAAACATATTACATACATCAAATTATAAACCGTGGTTTTATTTCTGAGAAAAATAAATAAATCGGTTTTAAAATAACTGAGATATAAGCACAAAAGTCTATTGAAAGGGCTTTACTAGTAAAATACAGTTATCTGCAATAAATTAAAAATTCAAGATAACGTCCTCAATTAAATTATGAGTCAAATATAGTAGATACTGGTTTGTCCCTTTTTCCCCCTTTTTCCCCCTGTTAGAAAAATGTAAAATTCAAGATGGCGTCCCAAAAAAGCCGAAATAATGTAATTCATGTGTTAAATTTTTTGAAAAGTTTGTTCCTTCAAATTTAATTTTTCCACACAAAATATTTAAAACAAATATTAATTTCCTGATGATGCTACGCAACGGAGTAGCGAAATATTGAGATAAAAAACCTTAAACTAAAATATTTTTTGTTAAAATAATATATAAATAAAAAGGTTAAAAGTCTAAATAATTAATATCTAATTTATAATGGGTATCATATGCATACATCCTCTTTTAGCCAAATATTATTATTATAAACTGATCATTATAATTTTGTTAACCCTGGTAATCCCCTTAATGAAAATTTTACTTTGCTGTCGACGTTTCATATGTCGACAAATATGGTAATACTAGTTAAAAGAATTTTATTGTTTACACCATTAGGCAACCAGTGGTAAAAAAGCCGATACATTTGTACTTTAATAGTATTGTAGAGTATAATTTTTTTTTTTTTTATAATTATCAATACTATAAAATGCATATTTTCGAACACACAAATTAACAAAATCAAGGCAATCGAACAATAACTCTAATAAACTTTATTAAAATGTTTTGCTATTTTTATAGCAGATTTTCCCTTTAGTATTTTTTAAATTTTTATTGAATAAAATTAAAAATTAATAGTTTTATTAATTTCATAAAAGATCATTTTCAAAACGATTTCAAAACAATCTTTTTGAAAATATGTAATGAGTTCCAATAGATTTTGAAAATCATTTTTAAAGCATTTTTATACCCGCCACCAAAAAAATGGTGGGGGTATATTCAATTTGTCATTCCGTTTGTAACACATCGAAATATCCATTTTAGACCCCATAAAGTATATATATTCTGAATCAGGGTTTGATTTGATGACGATCTAGCTATGTCCGCCCGTCTGTCCGTCTGTTGCCAGAATCTTTCCTATAGACAAGGTTTGTTTGGTATTGAAAATGGACTAAATCGGAATATTAGAAAGAGAGTTATAGCTCGAAAAGCAAGAGTATGTCGAAAAAAACGTGTCCTTCGAACATCGAATAAAATGGAATTGTGTCCAAACGCATTAACGTAGACTCATGAAACTTCGAATATATATTTCCTGAGTCAAAACAATATTTTTCCCCAAAAAATATCTAAATTTATGCATTAGGAGAGGAGTTATCGATCAAAATGTACGAAAATTTATACCGCACAGTGTATTTTTCGGCATATTTAAAAACAAAAACGTCATAAAAGCAACAAAATTGGATGTACGACTCTGAAATTTTGCACACTTTGTTTCTTGGTGAGAGGCTTGTCTGTACCGGAAAATCAATGTACCACGCCCACTTTAACGCCCACCTCCCATATAACGTTTTACCTAAAATTCATATAATTTCTCTATTAATAAAGATTTTAGAATAATAAAGGACTATATTGAAACACCTAAGTTGTACTCATTCGGTAAAATAACTTTGACACGCCTACTATAACGCCCACTTTTCACGTTATCTACCGTTAATGAAATTAAAAATCTCATAAAACCGCCAAAATTAGAGGTACGATGATACAATTTGCTACGTATATCCTTTTAATCAATGTTATTGTTGTGCCAAAAAGTTTAGGTGACACGCCCACTTTAACACCTACCACCCATATAACGGTTTATCTTAAATTCATGTAATTTCTCTTTTGACAAAGTTTTTGGGAAAATAAAGGACTATATTGAAATATCTAAGTTGTATTTATTAGCAAAAACTTTATTGACATGCCTACTTTAACGCCGACTTTCACTAAAAGACTACGAAAAACATTTTACTATCATATCAAAGTTTTTAAGGGTGGTTAAATTTTAAAGGCTGATGTTGATTTTAAATAAAACACAAATTATTTAGGATATTATTATTATTTCTTTTTATAATGATAATATTTGTATGGTTCAATTATGTATTTAACAAAAAAACGGCCAAATAAACCACCCCCCCATCCTTGGCGCCACTCCTCTATCTGATGGTCCAAATTTTCAATGACAATGTTGATGCTCAATTGTTGGGCATGATGATGAGTCGAGGTTGACTGCTCTTTTGCCCCACTACCGCAAAAAAACAGCAATGGTTCCCATTCAACGAACTAAGAAGGCATTCACAGACTTTCTAAAATTTTATACAGACCTGTTTTGCAGAAATTTAAATATTTTTTACAATTCTCCCGATTGTGGACGAAGTTGAACGATTATGTTGATCAAAAGAATTACGAAGTGCACAAAATGCATTTTGATTTGAACGCCCATTTTTATAAAAAACCTGAATAACTTTAAAGCGTTGCTCATTTGCGTATCTTTCCACGGATCAAATTGAGTAAGTTTTAGATTGAGAAATGTCAGATGAAATGCAGAAAACAAATTTAAAAACTAGGTGTAGTTCACCTTCAACATGGGCCCTTAAAATTTAACCACCCTCTACAAAGAAAGTGATACATATTTTATTATAAAGAGACTATTCCATAATGATTAACAAAATAATAAATATTGTGCTTTAAATGTACACAAAATTGGTGGTGGGTATAAAAGATTCGGCACAGCCGAATATAATGCTCTTACTTGTTTTTTTTCATTTTAATAAACTTTAGTTATTTATTTCTATCTCTAATAGATATTAAATTCTTGTGTCGTGGTGTTTGTGAATTAACTCTTTCGAAATGGCTCGACCGATTTTCGTGAAATTTTGTGTGCATATCGGGTAGGTCTGAGAATCGGTCAACATCTATCGACATCGATGAAGTTTTAAACTAAGATAGATCTGCATACACATATGGCTTACGTTTTTTAATGTAAAAAACTATTTCCTACAAATAATTAATATGGCGAAACATTTTCCATATCAGCTAACGTGTATATAAAACTGATGAAGGGTTTAGTAAAGATGAAACTTTTCTAATGCTATTCAAATTTATATGTATCCAAGAGATGTAATTCTGAAGGGCTCTGCTGTGCCGACTTGAATTTTATTGACTTTGAAGGGATTTGGTCGATTGAAGCTTATGGGTAAAGGCTTGGGAACTGAAACAAGTATATAACCTTTACAGAGAACACAATACAAAATTCTTAATATCAGGCTTCGTAGCATATGCAGTTAGCATGATGTAGTTTATTTTAATTCCGCTATTAACTAATGTAAAAAACTTATAACATGCTCGAGAAAATTTCTGTTGTATTAATACTAAGTCAATTAAGTAACTGAGAAATAAGTTATGCATATGTATAACTCTTACACCGTTCAATATAAAAATTCTCAAAAATACTAATAATAATAATAATTGGTATATTACTTGGTATTTTTAACTTTATCAACTGTTTCCGGAAATCCTTCCATTAAAGATTCTACAGTTGCTTCCGCTACCTATTTTGATGAGGTGGCCCACTTACGCTTAAAGAGCTCACAAGAGCTTAATACATTTCCACAAGCCGAAGTTGTGGCAATTGGCTAGATTTGCCTCCCGTGTAACAAAATTGACATTATTGTCTGAATACCACTCAATTGTCGTTTTTCTAAAGTGTCACGATGCCAAATCGGGCTGGAAATATAAAGACACTCTGTACTGTCTTAAGAATGGTAAAAGCCGTCTTTATAGTCTCTCCATAATATATATTTTGGTGTTTATCGCGTCTGATGTTACAAATGATTGTCTTTTTTCCCCACAACTGCACATGGCTTGCCACAACTGAACTTCCTTGAAGAATTTAGTTTATTTTTTTTTTCGATAATGTTCTTCAACATTACCTGTTCCATTAGCAACATAAAAATCCTCATCCGGAAGTTGTAAAAAGTCTGCCAGATCATAACTTCCATCATCCACAACACAACAGGTGTATTTTTGATAAAATTTTATTTTAATTTTTTTTATCATTCTTTTGCTTATAAGTTATTTACCGCAGTGCGATTTGGATCATTCTGAACTTTATACGTCTTCAACCAACCATCAGCTTTGGATCTGTGCATAAAAAAATCAGACCATTTAACATTGTTTGTGTGTTTAGTGCACTTCGAATGACTTGTTCGACTTTTTTTGCCTCTTTTTTCTTTCAATCTACAAGTCATCTTTATACTGTTTAATGGCTTTTAAAACAGTATAAGGATGAACCTTCAAATCTTTTGCTATTTTTCTGAAAGTTCATGTTGAATTTTTTTGAAAAGTTTTAATTATTTTTTTAAGGCCTTTTTTTTTGTTCTCCATTTAACCCGAAATAACAGTTAAAAATCAATGGTTTTAAAGAGATAATGTCTGACATATTATTCAAAGCTAACGTCCTTAAAAAAATTAAAAATTTTTTTTACCAAGAATAAGTTTTGGCTGGAATAGTGTGTATAAGTCTCACTCCTTAATTCCTTTTCATAGATGATAATAAAATAAAGTCAATGATGACCTGAGTATTAATTTTTTAAGAAAAAGTAATAAATACGGGATGCAATCAACTCAGACAAAATGGTAGAAAGCGGAGAAATCTACCTGAGCACTGTATACCAGAAAAAGGCACGAAACCCTTAATTTTGTTTTCGGATTTCCTGATAAATTTGCAACAAATTATTTATTATTTTTTTTTTAATAATAATTGTTTGCAATTACTTTCATATTCTATTGTACGTACGTATTTACTTAACACATAATTTATGCCCATAATAAATATTTAAATATCCAAAGTTTTAATTACTCGAACAAAGATTTAATGATAAAAATATTTCACTCTTCAGAACATCAGAGCATTAAAGATAAACAAAAATGAGAAAATAGCAAAAAGTGCTTGAACGAATGAGAACATTGTCATTAATAGCAATCACAGCTTTTCAGTTTCAATTAAAGATGAGTCGTCTGTACTCATTCATCCAGCCTTCAAAACTAAAATGTGAAATTGTCACAGTCAGTTCTAAAACGTCGGTTCACATAAGTGGTCATTTTCTGAGCCCTGTTCGGCTCTGTTCGAATAAGTGATCATTTTGTTGATTTTTAAATTGTTTTTTCTTTTCTTCTTCGTGTAGTAAACAACAAATTAATAATAAAACTTTTGTTGATGTTATTGTAATGTCACTAGTTGATGACATACTATAGATGAAGAAAGCGAGAACAACAACAATAGTAAATAAAAAAAAAAAGTATATCAAAGTCATATTCTATACAAATTGGCCTCAATTAAAAACGTAATACACAATTTAATTTGTAAATAAAATCGTTAATAATAAATTCAGTCAATTTGCCATAAACATACAAAACAAAAATTAAAAAAAAAATGATCTAATAATGAATAGTAATACAAATGATCAAATAGATAGTACAAATGCTCCAAAAGTGATTAATATGTTACAAAAACGTGATTTGCCCCAAGTGCACAATAACTCTTCTAATTATGGTCAGCACTCGTCTAATTTGAGTTGTAAGACCAGAATGGGATCAAAACTCAAATTGGGCTTAGGTGTTAATGCACAGACAGGACGTTTACAGTGGTGTCCTGGATTTACATGTTGTAAACTCTTAATTATAATTCCAGTTATAATGCTGCCTATAACATTAGTTCTAATACTCCTCATGCGCATGGATGGCATGCTTATGGCACTGCAAATGCATCAAAAGCATAAAAGTCAAGCGAGATATGAACAAGAACCAGTTTATTTGGAAGATTACGATAGTTCTTTGGACAATGATCCCTTTCAGGACATGATCAATGAACAGTTGTTGGTACCTTTAGATAAGAAGAAATTGCGCAGTGAAGCGGAGAGAATCAAAAGATGTATCTCGTTTAAGTTTGGTTTAAGTGAGAACATGGATATGGAAGATCGTGATATAATGAAAGATGCCCGTACATCTTTTTTGCCTCGAGATACTACCGCTATACCAAGAGAATGCTTAGAGAACATAAATCATAATGCACATATGAGCTATAAAGACCTCGAATTGGAAGGCCTAATCGAATCGTATGGCAGACGAAGACTTAGAAGGGATGAAACTTATAAAGTTGAAGCTGGCAATTTAGCGAAAGTATTAACTAATGTTGATGCTGAGAATCCCAACGAAGAATCTTCCAAGTCAGCTTTCGACGATGACGATGATGATGCTAGTTTAATTGAAACCACTTCTAGCTTGCAAACTTTTTGGAATGCTCAGGGTACTAAGGAGACTATACGTGAGGCTCAAGCTCGCACAATGAAGAAATATATGGATGAGTCTGTAGAGCCTTGTACAGATTTCTATAAATACGTTTGTGGTAATTGGGAAAAGCACCATCCCATACCCAAAGATAAGGCTGGTTTTGATACCTTTGAAATGTTAAGAGAAAATCTAGATGTGGTACTTAAAGAATTATTAGAGTCAAAACCGCATGAAACTTCTCAAGCACCCACCAAAAAGATACAGCTCATTGAATCGAACACATATGAACAACTGTCCAACACTCAGGCAGATATTGTCAAGAGTCTGCAAGAGGAAAGACAGCAGGAACTTCAAAAGGAAAATATACGACAGCAAATAATACAGAAACGCAATATTTTAGAAAAAATATTGTCTCGCTATCGCAGACATAGTTTATTTACCAATACAAAAAGAAAACGTTTCTCTAGCAATAATACAGCTGAAATACATCATTCTGTAACGCAGACTAAACATCACAATCTGTCGAAAGCGCCCCACAGCTCTCAAGAAAATTCTCCTAATAATGAAAATGATTTAGCCCAATTAGATGCTCAAACAAAGGCCAGACATTTATATCAATCCTGCACCAACATTAAACTACTGGAGAAGAGAGGCATACAACCTCTTTTGGAACTTGTGAACAATCTAGGCGGTTGGCCAGTTTTAGATCCACATTGGAATGCTCAAAATTTCGATTGGCTTAATCTAACGGCTCATTTAAGGCGTTACAATAACGACATACTCATAGTGCAGTGGGTTGGTCCTGATATACAAAACTCCGATGAGAATATCATACAATTTGATCAGACTAATTTAGGTCTACCAACACGGGAGTATTTTTTACTAGAAATCAATGCCAAGTATTTGCAAGCCTATCAACGATTTATGTCGGAAGTAATGTATAAACTAGGAGCATCTAAGCTTATTGCCATGAACACTGCGGCTGACCTCATTAGTTTTGAGACTCAATTGGCTTCTATTACGGCGCCAGCGGAAAAACGTCTTAATGTCACTAAGCTCTATCGCAAAATGACCGTAAGTGAGCTGCATAATAGAATACCTCAAATCGATTGGTCTCGATATTTAAGCATATTGCAACAAAGAACTATAGAGCCCACAGACGAGATTGTTATTTACGCTACAGATTATATGGAAAAGCTGGTAAAACTTCTATCTGACACCGATTCCAAAACTATCGCCAACTATTTGCTGTGGCGTTTTGTACGTCACCGTATAAATAATGTGGACGATCGGTTCGATGACATCAAGCAAACTTTCTATCATGCTCTTTTTGGGCGCGAGGAAAGTCCCTCACGCTGGAAGGTATGCATTTCGCAAGTAAACACCAATATGGGCATGGCGTTGGGTTCCATGTTTGTGCGTAAATACTTCGATGAAAACAGTAAAAAGGATACATTAAAAATGACGCACGAACTGCAACAAGCATTTCGAGATATACTCAAGACCACCGATTGGTTGGATGCTCAAACTAAACATTTGGCCGAACTTAAAGTCAACGCCATGTCTCTTAAGATAGGCTATCCCGACTTTATACTCAACACGAATGAACTAAACGAAAAGTATGCCGGCATAGTCATTGATCCCGACAAATACTTTGAAAATACCATCAATGTCCTGTTACATACCACAAAAATCGAACAGAATAAATTACATGAACCGGTCAACAAAACCACTTGGCAAACGGCCCCAGCCATAGTAAATGCATACTATAGTCGTAACAAAAATCAAATAATGTTTCCGGCAGGTATTTTACAGCCACCATTTAATCATCGTCATTTTCCTCGTTCGCTGAATTTCGGTGGTATTGGTGTGGTAATTGGTCACGAATTAACTCACGGCTTTGATGACAAAGGTCGTTTGTTTGATCTGAATGGCAGCATTCACAAATGGTGGTCCGATACAGCCATCAAAGGGTTCGATGAGAGAGCCAGGTGTATTATATCGCAGTATGGTAACTATACGGTGGGTGAAGTTGGCATAGCGCTGAACGGTGAAAGTACACAAGGTAAGTAGATACTTTTTGTAAAAAATCTTTATTTTTTTTAAAGTAAAATTTTATAAATTTTTTTTAACAAAAAAAAATTGAATAAAGGTGTCCTAAGTTTTGCATTGCATTCGTAACACATTTAATTTAAATCAAAGTTAATACTTGTACTGTTTTACGGACACTTTATTTACCAGTTTTTACACTCACAGAATAAAATTATTATAAAAATATTTTCAAGCAAACGTTTGTTTAAAATTATTTCAATTTTTATAGAAATTTTTTGTAAAATATTTTTATTCTGGCTTAACTTCGTTTTTATTATACCCACCACCAAAAAAATGGTGGGGGTATATTCATTTTGTCATTCCGTTTGTAACACATCGAAATAACCATTTTAGACCCCATAAAGTATATATATTCTGAATCAGGGTTTGATTTGATGACGATCTAGCTATGTCCGTCCGTCTGTCCGTCTGTTGAAAGCACGATAGAGGTCGCACCGAAAAATCTAGGGGGCTCAAATTTTGCCAGAATCTTTCTTATAGACAAGGTTTGTTTGGTATTGAAAATGGGCTTAATCGGAATATTAGGAAGAGAGTTATAGCTCGAAAAGCAAGAGTAGGTCGAAAAAACCGTGTCCTTCGAACATCGAATAAAATGGAATTGTGTCCAAACGCAATAACGTAGACTCATGAAACTGCGAATATATATTTCCTGAGTAAAAACAATATTTTTCCCCGAAAATTTTCTAAATCTATATATTAGGAGAGGAGTTATCGATCAAAATGTACGAAAATTTATACCGCACAGTGTATTTTTCGGTATATTTAAAAACAAAAACGCCATAAAAGCAACAAAATTAGATGTACGACTCTGAAATTTTGCACACTTTGCTTTTTGGTGAGACGCTTTTTTCTAACGGAAAATCAATGTGCCACGCCCAACGTTTTACCTAAAATTCATATAATTTCTCTATTAATAAAGATTTTGGAATAATAAAGGGCTTTATTGAAACACCTAAGTTGTACTCATCCGCAAAAATAACTTTGACACGCCTACTATAACGCCCACTTGTCACGTTATTTACCGTTAATGAAATTTAAAAGCTCACAAAACCGCCAAAATTAGAGGTATGATGATGAAATTTGCTACGTATATCCCCCTAAGCAATGTCATTACTGTGCCAGAAAATAAAGGTGCCACGCCCACCTCCCATATAACGTTTTACCTAAAATTCATATAATTTCTCTATTAATAAAGATTTTGGAATAACAAAGGGCTTTATTGAAACACCTAAGTTGTACTCATCCGCAAAAATAACTTTGACACGCCTACTATAACGCCCACTTTTCACGTTATCTACCTTTAATGAAATTTAAAAGCTCATAAAACCGCCAAAATTAGAGTTATGATGATAAAATTTGCTACGTATATCCCCCTAGGTAGTGTCATTACTGTGACAGAAAATTAAGGTGCCAAGCCCACTTTTACGCCCACCTCCCATATAACGTTTTACCTAAAATTCATATAATTTCTCTATTAATAAAGATTTTGGAATAATAAAGGGCTATATTGAAACACCTAAGTTGTACTCATTCACAAAAACAACTTTGACACGCCTACTATAACGCCCACTTTTCACGTTATCTAATGTTAATGAAATTTAGAAGCTCATAAAACCGCCAAAATTAGAGGTATGATGATGAAATTTGCTACGTATATCCCCCTAAGCAATGTCATTACTGTGCCAGAAAATAAAGGTGCCACGCCCACCTCCCATATAACGTTTTACCTAAAATTCATATAATTTCTCTATTAATAAAGATTTTGGAATAACAAAGGGCTATATTGAAACACCTAAGTTGTACTCATTCGCAAAAATAACTTTGACACGCCTACTTTAACGCCCACTTTTCACGTTATCTACCGTTAATGAAATTTAAGAGCTCATAAAACCGCCAAAATTAGAGATTTGATGATCAAATTTGCTACGTATATCCTTCTAATCAATGTAATTGTTGTGCCAAAAAGTTTAGGTGACACGTCCACTTTAACGCCTACCTCCCATATAACGGTTTATCTCAAATTCATGTAATTTCTCTTTGACAATGTTTTTTGGAAAATAAAGGACTATAAGTTGCGCGAATCAACGACTGATTTTCAAAGTAATTTTGGATAATTTCGTAGCGTTGTTCAAGCGTGAGTCTATTCATGATGATTTGTCAGAGTATACTGAAACGATAAAAAAAAAATATTTCATCAAATTTTAATTTTTTGTGTTACTTTTTACAATTTAAAGTTCTATCTAGCAAAAAAAAACACCCTTTAGATACTTTTTTTAAAAAAATTGTATTTTTTTTTAAGTAAAAAATTTTTTAATTTTTTTTTATGCATAATAAGGAAAATTTTGCATTTTTGCGATTGATACTGGATGCACTTTTTCTCCTATTCAATATCTACAACTTTGTTTCAGACACAAAAGAGATATTCCTCACAGAATACCGAGATATAACCGTGCTAAAGGACAGAAAAATGTGATAAAAATAAACCTTGAGCAAAAAAATTCGTATGACCATTAAATTATAATAATTGACAAAACAAATAACGCAGAAGTTTTTAATATCATGTCTTGTACTACGCTTAAGAAATTCAGAATGAAAAATTAACACATTTCAACACTTGATTTGACATTTAAATTAGAGCTTGAATGCTGTGAAACTGATAAATTTTACTTTAAATTTTAAATTGTTTCGTGAATAACATTTGTTTTCAAATTTACACAAAATATTAAATGAGGTTATTAGAATAAGTTTTGAATGTGAGTTAGCAAAATTATATTAAAAAAAATAAAACAAACTTCTCCTTCAAAATTTTTTTCTGTGTGTTACGTCATTTTCGCAGTCAAGTTTCATAAGATCAATTGCAGGCTACATATTAATTTTCATACAAAAAAAATTCTTAATAAATTTTAATAAAACTTAAACAACCTTCTACTGGAAAATTTGATTTTTATGGGTTACGTTGTTTTAGCGGTTATAGCTCGATGTGTAATTTAGTTAACATACCCGTACAAAGCATGAAAATTTGGATATGTTTCATATAATATTAAAAGTTGCTTTACATTTTCATATGTTTAATACATATTTAAACCTCACTGGTCCCTGTGTTGATACAAATTTTTCTCAGTAATCCTTTAACCGAATTTTTGGTCTTGGCTGTAAGATACATTTCGAATTATAGTCAATAAATCTGTTTAAAAAATTGTCAATCATTACTTTATAAAATAACTAGCTAATACCCGGTGTGCTTTGCCAACCCAAATTTTAGTATTTAATTCATATGGCAGGTGCCACGCCCACTATTGTTAATGCACCCATTTTTTCCATAAATGTTTATTCGAATATCAAAGTTGCTTTTGCAAAATTTTACTACTCTAATCGATATCGTTTTCCAGATATACGAGTTTTAGTATTTAATTCATATGGTAGGTGCCACGCCCACTATTGTTAATGCACCCATTTTTTCCATAAATGTTTATTTGAATATCAAAGTTGCTTTTGCAAAATTTTACTACTCTAATCGATATCGTTTTCCAAATATACGAATTTTAGTATTTAATTCATATGGTAGGTGCCACGCCCACTATTGTTAATGCACCCATTTTTTCCATAAATGTTTATTTGAATATCAAAGTTGCTTTTGCAAAATTTTACTACTCTAATCGATATCGTTTTCCGAATTTTAGTATTTAATTCATATGGTAGGTGCCACGCCCACTATTGATAATTCATATATTTCTTGCCTCAATGCTCATTTGGGTGTCAAAGTTGCTCTTGCGAAATTTTACTACTCTAATCGATATCGTTTTTCAAATATACGAATTTTAGTATTTAATTCATGTGGCCACGCCTACTATTGCAAGTCCGCCCATTTTTTACCCAAATATTCGTGTGGATGTCAAAGTTTACCGTACTTTATTTGAAGACTCTGGCTGCATTAACTTTCGTGATATATAATATTTAATACTTATTCTTTAATAGGGCGTGGCAACCCGCCCACTTACAATTTCAAACCAAAGTATAGCCTATAGTTCCTTCCAGACATACAGAAAGATTCTGTGAAAATTTCAATGAAATCGGTCCAGCCGTTTAACCGTCTATAAAGCACAAACAATCATACAAACATATAAACATACAAACACACATTGATTTTTATATATATAGAAGATAAGCTAATTCAAACCGGTTGCATATCGGTGTTGTTAATATTGTTTTAGGTTCTGTGGAATAAAGGAATAACTGCTAAAATCGACATAAGCTTAAATTAAGTTAATAACACTAATTTAAACTTGTGATTGAACTAAATATACGAGAACCGATATGCTCTTTGATTTATTTAAAAGGATATTAATTTATAAAAATTACTTCAAAAATTTAAATGTGGTTTCCTGTAAAGTAATAACAAGAGACATAAGCAGTTTTTTATTATTGCTACAGAACTGTTGCGCGAGAAAAATTTAATTTTGTCTGCGTGATGGTATAATTTTTGGTTTTATCATTCTGGTGTATTATCTTTCTCATAGAGAAACTTTTCGGTTTTAAAAAAAATTAACTAAATTTATTAGAAAAAAATATCAAATCAATTAAAATAATTATTAAGTCTAAATTTATATTTATTTTAATCGTATTTAAATTGCTGGAATACAAATATTATGCACAAATCGAAAAATATATTTTATGTCGAGAAGTTACAAAAAAAATAAAAAAAAATTCAAATAATATACATATAAAATAAAAAATAAAAAATAAATTTTTGGCTCAGCTGAGATTCGATGCCACGTTTACTCTAACCCCAGGATACCACGTTTGTATGTATGTTGTTGTTGTCGTCAAAAAAACGAGGTGGTCGTGGTTTTTTCCTCATATCTCAGTTGTTTATGTACCGATTTTCATGATTTTTAATACCGATCTGCTCCCGAATATTTTTTTATTTTAATACCTCACGCGGATCCAGGCGATGTCGGGGGGCTTCCAAAAGTTGGTTTCAACATACACACGGACAGACTGACAGAGCTTAATCGACTCCCCTATTCATAAGCTTTCAAAAAATATATACTTTATGGAGTCGGAAATTAAAATTGTAGAAATTTCGGAGTAACAAACCTATATATTATATGTGAAGGGTATAAAAAAGAACCAACAAATAATTAGTAAATTTACAATAAGTGTTAACTGTCGTATTGTAGTAATTTTCTAAAATTTTAAAATTAATAAAAAGAATTGCATTGTAAATTGTCCGATGAATGATAAAAATGATAAAGTGTCAGTATGGCAATTAGCACACCTTGTGAATTAACCAAATTCATCATAAAGTTTATATTATTATAATGCTTAGTTTTTGTTCCAGTTTTTGTGAATATTATAGAGTTATAAGTGTCATCCAAACAGAATTAAAATAATAAAAATATCACCATACACGCGTCAACAAAAACAAGCGGCAACGCTGATCAAATATATTTATTAATTTCTATAAGCAGTTGTTTTTTTGTTGAGCTTGAGATCACTTTCTTTTATAAAAATAGCTTTAATTTTATTTTCCAATTCCAATATTTTCAACAATTAACAATTAAAATATTAGAATTGTTCAAAAAACAAATTTTTAAAAAGGCGGGAAAATTTTTTTGTTTACATTTAAAATTTTAAAAAATTTAAAAAAAAAATTTTAAATTTTAAAAATTTGTTTTTTGAACAATTCTAATATTTTAATTGTTAATTGTTGAAAATTGTTAAAACTTTCCCTGAAGAAGCTACCCAATGTGGTAGCGAAATATCGGAAAATAAAATTAAAACTATTTTTATAAAAGAAAGTGATCTCAAGCTCAACAAAAAAGCAACTGCTTATATAAATTAAAAATATCGAAAACATTCATTTATTATATTTATTAATTTCTTTAATTCTCGTCATGTAAAATATGAGAGTCTACCTAAATTTGTGCTAAATATTTTGTTTTATAAACTTTGATTCTATATAAAAACTAGAAAAGCCCGGCGCGCGATGCTACGCCCCTTAATGAATAAAAATGCATTCTGAATTTTAATTGAATATCAAGTGCAAAAAGCTAAAAATTATAATTTTTTTAATGGGCGAGGCACTGCCAACTTTTCTAATCACGAAACTGTATAGTCATGACAGCTCAATATGTGTGCAAAGTTTCAGAAAAATCGGTCAAATTCACGTAGCTGAAAATAATGACTTTTTTTTATGGGCGGAACTGCCCACTTTTCTAGTCACGAAATTGTATAATCATGAGAGCTTAATATGTGCGTGCAAAGTTTTAGAAAAATCGGTAAAGTTCAGGTAGCTGAAAATGATAACTTTTTTAATGGGCGTGGCAATGCCTTCTTTTCTTATCACGAAAGTGTAAAGTCATGACAGCTCAATATGTGTGCATGGTTTCAGAAAAATTGGTACAGTGCAAGAACCTCAAAATTATAACTTTTTTTTATGGGCGTGGCCCCGCCCACTTTTCTAATCACGAAATTATAAAGGCATGACAGCTCAATATGTGTGCAAAGTTTGCACGGGTGGTACCGCACAAATTAAAAAAGCTCTCCCTGTGATAGTACTCAAGACATATGATGCTAAAAATTCACTTTGTATGGGAGCTACCATGCCCACTTATCCGATCCCGCCCATTTTCGGCATGGCTACTCACATTAATAATAGAAGGCCTCACATAAATTTAAGAAGCTTTCCCTGTGATAGTACTCAGGATATGTGATATTAAAAATTCACTTTGTATGGGAGCTACCACGCCCACTTATCCGATCCCGCCCATTTTCGGCATGGCTACTCACATTAATAATAGAAGGTCTCACATAAATATAAAAAGCTTTCCCTGTGATAGTACTCAGGATATATGATATTAAAAATTCACTTTGTATGGGAGCTACCACGCCCACTTATGCGATCCTGCTCATTTTCGGTACGGCTACATATAGTAACAACAAATGATGTCGCACAAATTTTCGAAGCTCTCCCTTTCATAGTTATCAAGATATATGATGTTAAAAATTCACTTTGTATGGGAAGTGCCACGCCCACTTCATTAAGGAATATAAAAAATAGTTATAAACCTATTCTCAGCCCAATAAAATGTGTATGCAGAATTTCATTGAAATCGGTTCAGCCGTTTCGGAGGAGTTTGGTGACAAACACTGTGACACGTGAATTTTATATAAAAATACTCCATAAGTAATTTAATTTTTTTGATAATACAATAAGTTTAAACTGTATTAGTTTCTTTATTCTACCCGGGGAGTTTCAATATCAGCGAATGATATCAAGTGATATTTTTTTACCTTAACGAACTAATTATTTAATAAACAAAACTTAAATGCTTTTAAATTTTACGTAAAAATTAATAATGTATAAACAAAAATTTATCCAAAATTTTTTACTGCGTTATATTTTTAATTTTATCACTATTATGACAACACTGACAGATATAAACCCTACTATTATCTGAGTGTAAAAAAAATCCTACATAGAACACACATTTCTAATTGCTTTTTTCTACATCTTGTTTCTTTTAGGTGAAAATATTGCCGACAATGGTGGCATACGACAAGCATTTCATGCCTACCAAAAATGGCTAGAAGAAAATCCTCAGGAAGCCTTAGATGAACGCCTCCCTGGCATTAATATGACGGCTGAACAATTGTTCTTTTTGAATTTTGGACAAGTTTGGTGTGGTGCTATGCGACCAGAAGCCGTACGCAATAAACTGAATACTGCCATACATAGTCCGGGCAGATTTCGTGTTATTGGAACCTTATCGAATTCTTTAGAATTTGCGAAACAATTTAATTGCCCATTGGGATCGCCAATGAACCCAACACGCAAATGTAGTGTATGGTAGTTAAAGGGACAGACTGCAATTAACGCAAAACAAAAATAACACAGCAAAGCAACTAACTACAAGCAATGAGCATTAAATGTTAAACACCATAATTGAATAATAATTACAAATTTATACAGTATTTAATTGCATACATTCTCCAACAAACATTATCATTACCATCAGTAAGAGCATTATCATTCTCAAGAATTTTATTACAGTGACAGAAGAAATTGTCGAAATTTATGTTCCTTTTACAAGCATAAGCATATACACACAAGCAGCCTCTTTAATCGAAAATAACTACTCGTACGAACGTGTGTTTTCAACCGTAATTCTTTTTCACTTTTTGGTCGTTAAAACTGCGGTTCATCAACGTTACGTTTTACGAGGTTACTGTTATCTAAATTGTCTTTAATTAAAATTATTGACCATAACACTGTATATATAGTCGTATGTGTATAGTCAGTCCGCTATACACATCCAAACACCTAAATACATATACTCATTCTTAACAATGACTGACTAAGCTGCAAAGTGTGTGTGTGTTATAAGAATAACGGAATAACAATTGCCTTTAGAATGTGAGTATACTTCTATAAGTATGTATGTGTATATGTATTTACATAAATATTTATGTTTCTATCAATGCAAAACAGTGTGGATCATATGAACTATTAAGACAAATTCTTAAATTAAATTTTTATTTTAATTTTTTTTTTTTTTTTTCAAATAGAAAATTTATAATATTTTTTTAGAATATTTACTTATAAAAAATGTTAGGTTTACTTCTTATTATCTGATTGTCTTTATATTGATTGCTTCATTTAAAAAGGGCGTATGTAGATTTTTTGTTGCTTTACAGGAAAACGAAAAAATAGAACTTTTCAAATTTATGTGAGTTCGGTCTTTTTTATGTGGCTTTAAATCCAGTGGCAGCATTAACTAGTGGTAAAAGTGCTTACCTATAAAACTAAGCATCTCAGGTTCAATCCCCGGCAGAAAACACAAAAATGTTTCCCCATAGTTTTTCGAGTTTTAGGTTAAAATGTCCACCTCCAGACCATCCATCCAAGTAGCCCCCTGACCTACAGTCCCCCTGGTAAAAGATAATAACATCACGGCATAAATTCATGCACCCTGAAAACTAGGTACGAATTAAACCACAACACTAAATACACGGAAGGTGTTGTTTCTAGGCAACGACAGATGGCATCCCCATTATCTTAGATACTGCTTCAGCAAACCAATCATCTACTGGAATAACAATTGATTAACGAAACTTACACAAGGCAAAACTAAACATACACTGCATCTTACGGTAGCAACTTTTGGTACACGCGACAATGCCATGGGAAGGCTCGAAAACAATTGCGACAACATATGCAAACATATGCTCCGAAGAGGGGTAATAAAAAAAATCTATTATTGTCAACTATGGCTTATAACATCTTTCAGAAGTGATGCGTTTGTTTGTGGACTACCAGAAAATGTTAAAAACAAGTTTTCAAAAAATTGAAATAAGCCCTTTTTATACCCGCCACCAAAAAAATGGTGGGGGTATATTCATTTTGTCATTCCGTTTGTAACACATCGAAATATCCATTTTAGACCCCATAAAGTATATATATTCTGAATCAGGGTTTGATTTGATGACGATCTAGCTATGTCCATCCGTCTGTCCGTCTGTCCGTCTGTTGAAAGCACGATAGAGGTCGCACCGAAAAAGCTAGGGGGCTCAAATTTTGCCAGAATCTTTCTTATAGACAAGGTTTGTTTGGTATTGAAAATGGGCTATATCGGAATATTAGGAAGAGAGTTATAGCTCGGAAAGCAAGAGTAGGTCGAAAAAACGGTGTCCTTCGCTCATCGAATAAAATGGAATTGTGTCCAGACGCATTAACGTAGAGTCATGAAACTTCGAATATATATTTATCGAGTCAAAAGAATATTTTTCCCTGAAAATCGCCTTAATCTATGAATTAGGAAAAGAGTTATCGATCAAAATGTACGAAAATTTATACCGCACAGTGTATTTTTCGGTATATTTAAAAACAAAAACGTTATAAAAGCAACAAAATTGAATGTACGACTCTGAAATTTTGCACACTTTGCTTTTTTGTGAGGCGCTTTTTTGTGACGGAAAATCAATGTGCCACGCCCACTTTTACGCCCACCTCCTATGTAACGTTTTACCTAAAATTCATATAATTTCTCTATAAATAAACATTTTGGAATAATAAAGGGCTATATTAAAACACCTAAGTTGTACTCATTTGTAAAAATAACTTTGACACGCCTACTATAACGCCCACTTTTCACGTTATCTACCGTTAATGAAATTTAAAAGCTCATAAAACCGCTAAAATTAGAGGTATGATGATAAAATTTGCTACCTCCATCCCTCTAGGCAATATCATTACTATGCCAGAAAATTAAGGTGCCACGCCCACTTTTACGCCCACTTTTACGCCCACCTCCCATATAACGTTTTAACTAAAATTCATATAATTTCTCCACTAATAAAGATTTTGGAATAATAAAGGGCTATATTGAAACACCTAAGTTGTACTCATTCGCAAAAATAACTTTGACACGCCTACTATAACGCCCACTTTTCACGTTATCTACCGTTAATGAAATTTAAAAGCTCATAAAACCGCCAAAATCAGAGGTATGATGACAAAATTTGCTACCTACATCCCCCTAGGCAATATCATTACTGTGCCAGAAAATTAAGGTGTCACGCCATTTTTACGCCCTCCTCCCATATAACGTTTTAACTGAAATTCATATAATTTCTCCATTAATATAGATTTTGGAATAATAAAGGGCTATATTGAAACACCTAAGTTGTACTCATTCGCAAAAATAACTTTGACACGCCTACTATATCGCCAACTTTTCACGTTATATACAGCTAATGAAATTTAAAAGCTCATAAAACCGCCAAAATTAGAGGTATGATGATCAAATTTGCTACGTATATCTTCTAATCAATGTTATTGTTGTGCCAGAAAGTTTATATAACGGTTTATCTTAAATCCATGTAATCTATTGACAAAGTTTTTGGGAAAATAAAGGACTATATTGAAATATCTAAGTTGTATTTATTAGCACAAACTTTATTGACACGCCTACTTTAGCGCCCACTTTCATTGAAAGACTACATTTACAAAAGCATTTTAGTAGCATATCGAAGTTATAAAGGGTGGTTAAATTTTAAGGACCGATGTTGAATTTAAATAAAACACAAATTATTTAAGAAATTATTATCATTTCTTTTTATAATGATAGTATTTGTACGGTTCAATTATGTATTTAACAAAATATCGGCCAAATGGCCCCCCATCCTTGGCGCCACTCCTCTATCTGATGGTCCAAATTTTCAATGACAATGTTGATGCTCAATTGTTGGGCATGATGATGAGTCGAGGTTGACTGCTCTTTTGCCACACTATCGCAAAAACCAGCAGTGGCTCCCATTCAACGAACTAAGAAATTTAAATATTTTTTACAATTCTCCCGATTGTGGATGAATTTGAATGATTATGTTGATCAAAAGAATTACGAAGTGCACAAAATGCATTTTGATTTGACCGCCCATTTTTATAAAAAACCTGAATAACTTTAAAGAGTTGCTCATTTGCGTATCTTTCTACGGATCAAATTGAGTAAGTTTGAGATTGAGAAAAGTCAAGTGAAATGCAGAAAACAAATCTAAAGACTAGGTGTAGTTCACCTTCAACATCGGCCCTTAAAATTTAACCACCCTCTACAAAGAAAGTGATACATATTTTATTATAAAGAGATTATTCCATAATGATTAACAAAATAATAAATATTGTGCTTTAAATGTACACAAAATTGGTGGTGGGTATAAAAGATTCGGCACAGCCGAATATAGTGCTCTTACTTGTTAGATTATAACACATTAATGAAATTGTTAATAAAGCCTATAAAAAGTTTGCTATAAGTTCTATTTAAAGAAAATTTTCGAAATTTGTACAACCAACAACAGGTGGTACCGATTTTTATAACCTTTTAGTACAATTTTTTTTTTTCAATCAAAATGCATTATTGGACTGTGGTCATTTTTTTTGATTTTGTTATTTTTAATTATTTACTTTTATTACATAGTGTTTATTGTATTATACCCTTCACCTGTGGTGCACAAGGGTATATATAGCTTTGTCAATCCGTTTGTAATTTCTACAATTTTCATTTCCGACACCATAAAGTATATATCTTCTGAAAGCTTATGAATAGAGGAGTCGATTAAGCCCTGACCGTCTGTCCGTCTGCCCGTCTGTCCGTGTGTTGGTTGAAATCAACTTTTAGAAGCAACTGTATGTTCCTCAGATCTCTATATGTTATCAATCTCTTGGAAATATCCAGGAATGAATCGCTATTGAAATTCAGCACAATCGCAAAAAACCACGACCACCTCGTTTTTTTTCACAATTACAACAACAACATACATATCTACTAGTTAAAGTAAACGTGGCATCGAATTCCAGCTGAGCCAAAAAAATTTTATTTTATTTAATATATTATTTATATTTTATTATTTTTTTAAAAAAATTTTTTAAAATTTTTTTAAAATTTTTTTTAATATTTTTTTAAATTTTTTTTGTAATTTTTTTTTTATTTTTATTTTTAATATATATTTTTTTGTAATTTTTTTTTTTTTATTTTTATGTTTTTTATATGTACGTATTTTATATGAGATTTGAATTGTGATTGCATGACTACACGTTGTGAAGGGTATATAAGATTCGACACGGCCGAATATAGCACTGTTACTTGTTTTTTTTTATTTTAAATTTAATTGCGTTAGTTTTTCATTTATCCCTTAGTTTCTCTCAGTGACTTTCAATTAATGTTTTGATTGGAGCGTGCTGTCACTTGTTATTGTTTTTATAACTTTTGTATATATATATGTATGTATGTGTATAAATATGTAGCTAGCATATGATAATTTACATATTCTCGTATACAAAAGAAGTATTAAGTGTATTCGCGCAAATCAATATCAGCACGATATTGTTTTATATTTTTTAGTTTTTGTTTCAACTACAACATACTTATAGACAAAAGTTTCCGGAAAACATCATATTATAACATAATTTTTAAATAAATAACAATGACCTCTTCTCCAAATTATTTAACTCCTATGACATCTATAATATAAACAATACAAAATTTTGCTATTCGGTCTAGAATTTAGTAGGTTTTCCTGAATATCCCACATTTACAATTATTAATGGAGTTATGCTGTAATTCTTTTCTATTAAGCCAATTATTTCATTCCTGTTTTTGTTGTAATAAAGAGTTATGGTTGTGATATAAATTAAAATTTATTTGTTTTTATATAAACATGTCAACTCTAGTGACAATTTGTACACATTCATCCACAGACAAATGATGATATCAACATAAAAGTTTTTTATGTTAAAACTAATTAAGAATTACATAATTCAACACTCTCTCTCTCTTTCTCTCTCTCTCTCTCTTTACAATATCTACATGATTTTTGGAAGTAAACGAAAATTTTCTATTTATAAATAAATTAATAAATAGAGTAATTTTCTAAATAAAATGTAATTGAAAATGTTTATAAAATCCAAAACTGTCGTAAATTTTCTATAAATAAAGAATTTATCAAAGTTTTTCTATGAAAAAAAAGGAATCAAAAAATATCAGTAGATAAAGAAATTTTCTAAAATATACTACTAATAGAAAAAATATCCTTCTCTTTCTCCTGATCAGTGTAAAACCATAATTGTCTTAATTTGATTTGGAAAATAGGATAGGGGGGTTTTCTTGAAATTTTTATGCATATAGAGAATTTTCAAACATTTTTTACAAATGGAAAAATTTTCAAAAATCATCTATAAGTAAAGAATTTGTTGGTGAAATATTTGAATTCTGTTATTTAAAACTGTATAAATTTATAGAACAAATAATCTAGACCAATGCATATTTATAAGGTACATACATCGCGGCAACAAACACAACAAATTAAAAACATATGCATTTTGTTTTTGTATATACATATGTATGTATGTCTTCATATGTCACATATTTTTTTAATATTAATAATTTATAAAAACTTTAAAGCAAAAAATTTTTATTCCCGGTTTTGTATTTTTGAAAACAAACAAGTAAGAGCACTATATTCGGCTGTGCCGAATCTTTTATACCCACCACCAATTTTGTGTACATTTAAAGCACAATATTTATTATTTTGTTAATCGCTATAGAATAATCTCTTTATAATAAAATATGTATCACTTTCTTTGTAGAGGGTGGTTAAATTTTAAGGGCCCATGTTTAAGGTGAACCACATCTAAACTTCAACTTTTTTCTTGTATTTCATTTGACATTTCTCAATCTCAGACTAACTCAATTTGAACCGTGGAAAGATACGCAATCGAGCAATGCTTTTAAATATTAAAGATTTTTATAAAAATGGGCGTTCAAATCAAAATGCATTTTGTGCACTTCGTTATTCTTTTAATCAACATAATCGTTCAAATTCGTCCACAATCGGGAGAATTGTAAAAAATATTTAAATGTCTGCAAAGCAGGTCTGTATGAAATGTGAAAACATCTGTGAATGCCATCTTAGTTCGTTGAATGGGAAACATTGCTGTTTTTCACGATCACGTGGCAAAAGAGCAAGCAACCTCGACTCATCATCGTGCCCAACAATCGAGCATCAACAGTGTCATTGAAAATTTGGACTATCGGATCGTGGTGTGCCGCCTGGTTGGGGGGCCATTTGGCCGATATTTTGTTCGATACATAATTGAAGAATACAAATATTATCATTATAAAAATAAATGATAATAATTTCACAATAATTTTATTCAAAATCAACATAGTCCCTTAAAATTAAACCACCCATTATAACTTCGATATGCTAGTAAAATGTTTTCGTAAATTTAGTCTTTCAATGAAAGTGGCCGTTAAAATACGCGTGTCAATAAAGTTTCTGCTAATAAACATAACTTAGATATTTCAATATAGTCCTTTAGTATTCCAAAATCTTTATTCATAGAGAATTTACATGAATTTAAGAGGAAGAAAGTGAATTTAAGGTTAAATTTTAAGGGCCACAGGGTGATTTAAAATATACATTCTCTGCATTTTTTCTAAAACGGGAAATTTATTAGTAAGATTTTGATTTTTAAACTTCTATAACATTTTGCTTTTAAAAGATTTTCAAACGAAATAAGTTTTGTATAATTTTAAAATTTGTTAGCCATTAGTACATGAAAATAAATTGTTTATAATGTTTAGAGATAATTTTTTTTTACTTAGGTCAAAGTTTTCCTAAATTCCCATTTTTAATAGAGCATAATTTCAGGAGAACATAAGCATAAGTTGTTAGCATGCCATCTAGTAGTTGCTAGTAGAGTCATCTATCTTATCATCTTTATCTTATATTTAGCTACAATACAATAAATGGCGCAGTGTAAGATGAATAAATGCTAATATATATGACTAATATATTTTTATAAAAATTTAAAGAAAAAAGTGTGCGTGGCACATCTATTTTCCGTTATAACCAAGACTTTGACCAAAAAACCATGTTTGCAAAATTTCAGAATCGTACATATAGTTTTGTCAGTTTTATTACGTTTTAAATTTGAAATATACACTGTACGGTATAAATTTTCGTACATTTTTATCTATAACTCTTTTCCTAATTCATAGATTTAAGCGATTTTCAGGGAAAAATATTCTTTTGACTCGATAAATATATATTCGAAGTTTCATGACTACGTTTATGCGTCTGGACACAATTCAAAAGTGAAAGTGGGCGTTATAGTAGGTATGTCAAAGTTGTTTTTGCAAATGAGTACAACTTAAGTGTTTCAATATAGTTCTTTATTATTCCAAAATCTTTATTAATAGAGAAATTATATGAATTTTAGGTAAAACGTTATATGGGAGGTGGGCGTAAAAGTGGGCGTGGCACCTTAATTTTTGGCATAGTAATGAAATTGCCTAGGGGGATAGACGTAGCAAAATTTATCATCATACCTCTAATTTTAGCGGTTTTATGAGCTTTTAAATTTCATTAACGGTAGATAACGTGAAAAGTGGGCGTTATAGTAGGCGTGTCAAAGTTATTTTCGTGAATGAGTACAACTGAGGTGTTTCAATATAGGCCTTTATTATTCCAAAATCTTTATTAATAGAGAAATTATATGAATTTTAGTTAAAACGTTATATGGGAGGTGGGCGTAAAAGTGGGCGTGGCACATTTATTTGCCGTTACAAGAAAGCGTGTCACCAAAAAGCAAAGTGTGCAAAATTTCAGAGTCGTACATCCAATTTTGTTGCTTTTATGACGTTTTTGTTTTTAAATATACCGAAAAATACACTGTGCGGTATAAATTTTCGTACATTTTGATCGATAACTCTTCTCCTAATGCATAGATTTAGACAATTTTCGGGGGTAAATATTGTCTTTACTCAGGAAATATATATTCGAAGTTTCATGAGTCTACGTTAAGGTGTTTGGACACAATTCCATTTTATTCGATGTTCGAAGGACACGGTTTTTTCGACCTACTCTTGCTTTTCGAGCTATAACTCTCTTCCTAATATTCCGATTTAGCCCATTTTCAATATCAAACAAACCTTGTCTATAAGAAAGATTCTGGCAAAATTTGAGCCCCCTAGCTTTTTCGGTGCGACCTCTATCGTGCTTTCAACAGACGGACAGACGGACGGACATAGCTAGATCGTCATAAAATCAAACCCCGATTCAGAATATATATACTTTATGGGGTCTAAAATGGATATTTCGATGTGTTACAAACGGAATGACAAAATGAATATACCCCCACCATTTTTTTGGTGGCGGGTATAAAAACCAACTACAACTGCGAGATATTTTTTGTAGACAAATTATTAAGAAATTTGGTACCTCTGATGAATTGTATAAAAAACAATCAGCTGATTGGATTAAAGTATCTTATTAATTTACCTTGATCTAGATTGACTCAATATTTGTATAAAACTTTAAATTACAAATTCAAAGTTAAATTGATTTAGACAATTTCTCTAGAATTAAATTAAACTTGAGTAAACAATACATCAATTACTCCTCGACAACTTTCGATTAATAAGGGACTTAAATCTTTTTGGCTTGCGTTTTATTCGCTCTGATTTCCTTAGCTTGAATAATGTAGTGAGAACAACATTATTTTTTTGGGAAATAGAAGGCGAAAATTCATTTGATTTATCAAGAATAGCATTAACTTTATGTAAAGTTGACGGTAGTACTTCCTTAATTGTGAAATCAAAATTTGGTGTAATAGAAAATAAGTTAATAGAAAAATGTTTTTTAGTGATATATGTATATTGATGGTGCACGTCAATATAATCTAATATAATAAATTTAATACGATTCTTATCCCATTTAATAGTTTTGTTATCAATTGAATTGTATCTATTTTCATAACGTTTTACCACGTTTACCTGAATCACAATTTTTATATAATACATGATCGTTTACTTCAATATAATTCTGAATAGAATAATCATTCGTTAATCAGGGTACTTACTTAAGGCATAAGTGAAGAGAGAGAGAGAGTAAAGAATGAGGTTGGCGTTCATCAATAATGTCAGCTGGATGTACCATCTTTATTTGAAGTTATTATATTTAGGTGAGAAGAATTAAGCCATTGCCACTAAGTAATTATTTCCTTAAAAAAGTTTAAAATAAAGGAACGAAACTTTGAACTAGTTCATTTGATGCCGGACGAAAGGTGCTGGTGTTATATGATGAATTCTGCTCCCCACGACTTCGGTGGCATACTTCTATCCGATGGTCCATATTTTTAATAACACTGAGACGTAATTGAGGTTTAATGTCGTTAATATGCGGAATTATCTCATCCTTTAGCCCTTGAATTGTTCTTGGCTTATTGAAGTACACTTTTTCTTTTAAATATTCCCAAAGAAAGACGTTCATCATTGTCAGATCAAATGATCATGTCGGCCAATTAACATCGCTATGACGTGAGATAACACGGCCATTGGACTTATCGCACAAAAAAAAAGTTATTTTGTTGACAAGTACCACTATCCTGTTGGAACCGCATATCGTCCAGTTCCATATCCTCGACGATAATGGATATCATTTCGCTATAGCGTATACCATTCACAGTAACTGCTTAGACGACCTAATTTTTGAAGATGTACGGCCCGATGACGCCACCAGCCCATAAACAGTCACAGTAATGTTTTCACAATTCCTACAGACCAGGTTTGCTGTAATTAGCGCATAATTCTGCCGATTGTGGACACGTTCGGTGGATTATGTAGACCAAAAAATTCATGAAGTACACAAAATGCATTTTGATTTGAATGTCGATTTTCGTTAAAGGCTTTAACAATCTTAACACGCCATAGTTGAATTTGACGAACACTGAAGCAAAGAAATCTCAAATTAAGTTGGACAAAAATCTTGACGTTAAGGTGTGACTCACAAATAACATTGTACATTATGGTTAAAAGTTTTTCTTTCAACAAAGAATTTTCAAAATATTTTCTTAATGTAAAATGCAGAAAAAAAATTTCTATACAAAATTTTGTTTTTTTTTTTATTGATACAAATATACATGAAATTCACAAGAAATTTATTTAAAATAATTTTTCTAGGAACAAAAGCTCTAATCGTAAAAATTGTTGTTTGAAGTTTTTTATAATTAAAGAAAAAAATTATTTATTACAATGTAATATAAATTTTGTTTGTGTTTTTTTTTTTTTATTTCAGCATAATCATTAACGATTTGATCAGCTAACTAGTCGAGACAAGAACCAAGAAATGATAAATATGTAAAACTGTTTTCTCCTACAACAAAACAAAAATTCACAAAACTACATGCATACATCCATACATATAAGTATGTAAACCGCTCCTCAGTGCCACAAACAAATAGTTATAGTTTAAGATTTTTTTTAAATAAATTTAATTATAAACAAAAATATTTTTTGTAACTAAATATATTCAATAGATCATAGAATGTTTATTTTATAAATTGTTTTCTTTTCTAAGTTAGTTAATAATTATTGTGATAATTTGAAATAAAAAAAAGGAATAAAAAAATTTTCAATGACGTGGAAAAATATAAAAACTAAAACAAATTTCTGTTCAAAGTTGTTGCTATTAAAATTAAAACCTTTAAAGTTCTCTATTGAATATACAAAACAAATTTCACTTTCCATAACTTAAAAAGCTGTGGAAAGATTTTGGAATATTTTATTTATTTGAAAATATTAAATTTTCTATATTGTTAGTTGATCTTCAATACTTAAAGGAAACTGTTGTTAAAAAAGAAAACGGAAAATTAGTGTTTTATACAAGAAAACGAGAAAATACACGTTCACAACTTGTACTACTATCAAAAACACACACACAAATTTAAAAATAGATTTGAAATATTGTGTATAAAATGTTTTAAAAAGAAAATCAAAGAAAATGCATTTGAAATTCTTTCATATTCTCTTAGTTATTCTATTACTTGGAATAAAACCCATTAAGTGTTATGAATCTCGGGATAATTTTGATGTATTGCCAGGAGTTGAATCAAATTATCATATACCTATAGGTAAGTTTTAAATTTACATGGCTAATGCACAAGAGTGTCGTATTGGCATAATTTCATAATTATCCAAAAATTTTAAAATAATTAAAAAGTTTTGTATTGTTTATTGTAAAATTTTTATAACTTTATTATTTTTATTTGGCTTTAGTTAATTTTTAATACTAAATTTCTCATTTTTATAAATATGAACAAATCAATTTTTATTTGTGATAATGAAAGAATATGCTGGAAAAGTAAGAGAGCCAAATAAAAATAATAAAGTCTTTAAAACATTTAAGATCAACAATAAAATAAAAATTAATTTTTATAACTTTTAAATTTTTAAAAATTATGAAATTATGACAATACGAGACTTAGTACTAGGGTGATCGATTATTCGACTTTTTTAAGAAACCGGTTTTCAAATAGTTTGAAATTTAGAATTTAAAAAAAACCGGTTGCTATTTTGAAAATAAAGAAAAAACCGGTTAACCGGTTCGAATATATAAAATATAATATTTAAAGAAAAAATTAAAAAATATTGTTCAAAAAGATTATAATAAAAATTATATCTAAATATGGAATTTTTACAGTTTATATACGTTTGGCTGCGCAATAACGCAATAACTGACATGAATGCAGTTGACTAATTTGGTTTTAATTAGTTGAATTTAGGACAAAAGGTACTTTTTACAAGTAAAATAAATAAATATAATAAATTAATACACAAATAAATAAGACTTTTTATAAGGCTGTTATAAGTTTTTGTATCTCCTTCTGTACTTTTTTAAATGTTTAATAGATATTTTAAACTAATATGCACTAACGTATTTTGTTTGAAATGATTTCTGTAATTTGAAATACATTTTTAAGGCTAGGGAGAAAATCTTTAAAATTTAATTTTAAAAATTCTTCTTATACCGCTGACAGACATACAAATATAGTTTGTTCAATGGTTTAAGTTGACAGACACTCAATGCCATTAATTAAAATTAGGACCTGGAAAAAGAGATTATTGGTTTTTCTTTATTGTAACTACATTTTTCACCTAAAAGTGATCGATCAGCTTAGTTTATGCTTCAATTACCTTTAACTTTTAACTTTAGGTCCTATAAAAAAATATTAATTTTTAAACAACAAATAAATTTCTTGGTATTGGATTGGTTACAAAGATATATGAAAATAAACTTAATAATATAAAAAACCGGCTTTTTCGGATAAAAAAACCGGTGTATTCGATATTCGACAAATCAACATTCAGAAAAAACCGCCAGCAAAAAGAAGAAAAAACCGGGTTTTCCACCGGTTGTAAAACCGAGTCGATCACCCTACTTAGTACACCTTGTGAATCAGTCAGTTATTTATATATTTATACTGTATTTTATTTCAGGTCTGATTACTGATGCTAATTCGGATATTCTAAGGCAAACTTTTGATTATGCCATATCAGTGATAAACTCAGATTTAAGTGTGCCTTTAATGGGTTATCATGAAGAAATTGACTATGGCAATACTATGCAGGGTTTTAATCGTCTTTGTAAACTAATGCAGGTTTGTTGGCTTTTTTCTTTACTTCATCGGTGGTGGTGAGCGTTTATTAGATTTGTCAATGACTCATTACTTAAGACAATTGACAATCAAATTATTAAAGCCTTAAATTTTCTTATAAAATCAGTTAAATAAGCCATCTACAGAGTGGTCCAACCAAAACGCATAATGTTAAATGTAAATCAAACAATAAGTTTTCGGAGAATTATTCGAATATTTTTTATTATGTTTGACGGATCTATGATAATATTGTGTTAAACAAAATTTTGACCAAATGCTCGACACGGCTACGGTGGCATACTTCTATCCGATTATCCATATTTTCAATGTCATTAATGTTCTCTTGAATTATTTTTGGCTTATGAAAGTATCATCATATAAGCTCCCCAGCCATACATTAAAAAGTACAACAAAAAGAAATGGTAAGTAGATGATATCAGAGGTCCAGGTTGTGATAGGAAATCTAAACAATAAAAGAATACCAAAATCGCAGTACAATAAGTTAAGATAGAGAAGAAAAAAAAATTAAATAGTTTCAATTTAATACCATTATTACAATGTGTAAAAAGACGCAATTCTGAAGGTAATAAATTCCATAATTTAGTAACCCTAACAACAAAGGATCTATTAAAAGAGGATTTAAATACTCTATAGGAGGAACAAAGTGAGGATTCCTACTACGAGAGGAAAAAGTAAATTCCTTACAAAGGGCAAAAGGTTGACCACCTTTTATAACTCTATAAAGTAATATTAAATTACGAATCTTAATGAAATCAGTAAACGAGCAACCAAGAAAACTTTTTACAAAGTCGGAAATATGATCACGACGACGAGCACAATAAACAAATCTGACAATGGAATTAATTAAGCGCTTTAAACGTGTTAGAATCAGAATAATTGTACTAGATACAACCTCAAGACAGTAAAAGATCTGCGGCATCAAAAAAACATACGCCAACCTTCTCCTTTATATGGAATGGTAAATACAAATTAGTACAATAAATTTTACGCAAAGAACCCCAAATTCTGCCCGAAATAGAATCAACATGAATTTTATATGAAAGTTTAGAGTCAAAAACTAGTCCAAGGCATTTATGATGGTCAACGAAATACAATTTCTCTTTTAAATATCCCCAAAGAAGGTCAAGAAGTCAAACGATATTAAAACGTGCCGGCCAATTAACTATTGAGTTTTTAGCAAAAGAGTCTTTGTTTCATTGGCTTTGTGGCAAATAGTACCATGCTTGTTGGAACTACAAATTGTCCACGTCATATTTTGAATTTCATTTCGCAATAGCGAACTCCATTCACGGTAATTGCTTGGCCGACCTCATTTTTGAAGAAGAACGACCCGATAAAACCGCATCAAACAGCCACTCTCTGCCGATACATCGGCTATTCATCAATCACTCGTGCATTGTAATTTGCCGAAATATAGCAATGTGCCTCATCGTTGAAGGTTTTTTGTTTTTATTGTTAACTAACCGTTTCGTAAAAGGCTTCAACAATCTTAACGTGCTGCCCAATTGTGAACCTCTGAATGGTTGAATTTCTCAAGCACTAAAACAAAGTAATATCAAATTAATTTAGGCATAAAACTCAACGTTAAGGTGTGATTTACAATTAACATCGTGCATTTTGGTTCGACCATCCTACTTCTTTGAGTTCCTGTTTGTAAGCGTGGTAAGTACTTGCCTATAATGACATCGCTGCATTTAAATAATGGGCTCAGGGCATCAATTCTCGTTCTATGAAACTATTGTTCACGGAACCAGAATTGAGCCCCAGATGTCAAATTGTAATAAGTGAAAAACTGTTTGTAGCACTTCTAAATCATTATTTTGAATGAGAGTTTTAAAAATTTATTGAAATTCTTTTTTTTTTTTTAATAACTCAAAATATAAATATTTTAAATTTATTTCAAAAATACATTACCTTTTTATTTAATTATGAAAGACTGGAGTTGGCGCCATCTTGGGCCCTACAGCCAAACATACTGGTACACATCTTATGAATGTCTGCGACAGCAAAGACCTTCCTTATATCTATTCGCATATGAGTGATGTAATTGAAGGCTTTAACCTCCATCCGCATCCCTCGGATATTGCTAAAGCATTACATGCGATTATAACGGAATTCGAATGGACTCGTTTTATATTTCTCTATGAAAATTCCGAATATTTAAGCATACTTAATGGTTTAATGTCATTTTATGGAACCAAAGGACCCATTATATCGGTGATGCGTTATGATTTAAATTTAAATGGTAATTTCAAATCGGTTTTAAGAAGAGTACGCAAGTCTCTGGATAGTCGAATAGTGGTAGTTGGATCTACGCTGTCGGTGGCGGAGCTATTGAAGCAGGTAAGATTAAAAAAAAGATAAAAGGAGGTTTTTAAAACTGTTTAAAAGGAATCGAGAGATAAATTATATTAAATAAAAATTTGGACTAGGAATGCGATATTAAACTAATATTTTGTGTTTAATACAAATTAAATTTGTAAATTCACTCTGAAAAATTAACGTCCTTTCACCAGCTCATTGCTGAGTAGAAAAAATTAAAAATTTTTACGAACGAAACTAATCTGCACTGCACCCAATATGTAATTCTTTCAATGAATTCTCTGATATACAAAATTAGTTAAATTCTTTACTTACCTCAGGCCCAACAAGTTGGCATAATTAACGAGGACTACAAATATGTAATAGGAAACCTAGACTTTCATACTTTTGATCTGGAAGAATACAAATACAGTGAAGCTAATATTACCGGATTTAGATTGTTCTCCGCGGAACAACCAGAAGTACAAAATTTAATGCTGGAATTGGGCTTCATAGATGAAATCGAACAAAACGAAATGATAGCTAATGGTAAGTACCTATACATATATAAAACATTTGTTTTTGCAACTAAAGAAATAAATTCTTAAGGTTCCTGTCCCATTACAACCGAAATGGCTTTAATATACGATGCCGTTATAGCGTTTGCCGAAACTACCAAACATGTACACTACATGCCACAGGCTTTAAATTGTTCAGCTTTTGCGGATAATGTTCAAGAAGATGGTTCTACTTTTAAAAACTATATGAGATCGGTATGAAAAAAATCAGCATTATGCTTTAAAAAAGATTTTTCATATATCTTTCTTTGCAGCTTTTGATTGACCGGCATACTTTAACTGGTCACATCTTCTTTGAGGGCACTGTACGCAAAGGTTTCACTCTTGATGTCATAGAACTGCAGTCATCGGGCCTGATTAAAATTGGAACTTGGGAAGATAATAAAAATTTTACTTTTCAAAGACCTCCCCAGGCTAATCTTATTTTGGATACGGATGATAATTCCATGGTCAATAAGACTCTTAGGGTGTTAATAGCAGTGCCGGTAAGCTTTGGAAAAAAAATCAAATGTTTTACAACTTTATTAATTTATTTGTCTTTCGCTTAGAATAAACCCTATGCCAGCTTGGTGGACAGTCATAAAAAGTTGGATGGTAATGCCCAATATGAGGGCTATGGTATAGATTTGATTAAGGAACTGGCCGACAATTTGGGTTTTAATTTTACTTTTATTAATGGTGGCAATGACTATGGTTCCTTTAACAAAACTACCAATGTGACAACGGGAATGTTAAAGGAAATTGTTGAAAATGTTAGTAAAGACAGGGTAGTCCAACCAAAACGCCCGATGTTTTCAGAAAATTATTTTATTATTCATTATGATTGAAGGTTCTGTGACATTTATGAGTGAAACAAAATATCGGACAAATGCTAGCCACAGCTTCAGTGTCACACTTCTATCCGATGGTCCATATGTTCAATGTTATTGATACTTTAGCTCTCAAATTGTTCTTAGCTTATTGACGAACACCTTTTTCTTTTAAATATGCCCAAATAAGTCCATTGATGTTAAATCACCTGATCGTGGCGTGAATTTCTCGCGCAAAAGAGCCATTGTTTCGTTGGCTGTTTGACAAGTGGCACCATCCTGATCAACACCATTCACGGTAACTGCTTGGCCGATCTAATTTTCGAAGAAGCACGGCCCGATAACGCCGTCAGCCCATTAGCCACACCAAGCGTCGACTTTTCAATAATTACTCGTGGATTTTCATTTGCCCACATGCGGCAATTCTGCGTGTTAATGAATCCACTAAGGTTAAAGTGTTCCTCATCGCTGATGATGATTTTCTTTGTAAAGTCACCATTAACTTTTATTTGTTCAGCTAACTATTCGGCGTATTGTCGATACTTTAAATGGTCAATAGGCTTCAGCTCTTTAGTAAATTGAACCTTGTAAGCGTGTTAATTAAATATTTATTCAAAGTTCACACCACTGATGTTCGCAAGATGTACAATGTTCAAGGCACGATGACGAGTCGAGTTTGACAGCAATGCTTTTCTTAGAACAAACTAGGCAAGCAAGCATTAACAATTTTTTTTACCTTTGCTACAAGCCCGGTTTGCTGAAATTTGCACATAATTTTCTCAACACATTTGGTAGATTATGCTGACCAAAAAAATTACGAAATGCACGAATGCATTTTGCTGTGAACGCTCCTTTTTGTAAAAAATTTAACAATCTTTACGCGCTGCTCAATTGTATACATCTGTATGGTTGAATTTGTCAATTACTGAAAAAAATAAATGTCAAATTAAGTTGGACAAAAAACTTGACGTTAAGGTGTGACTCATAATTAACATCGTGCAATATGGTTGGAACACCCTTAAGTAGTAAAATGGATTGTGTGCTATGAATGTGTTTTTAATTAAATTTTAACTTTTTAGCGAGCGGACTTAGCTATAACTGATCTGACCATAACCTCTGAACGGGAAGAGGTCATTGATTTTTCTATACCATTTATGAATTTGGGTTAGTGTGTTTCTTACCTTTAAAGTATAAAATTGTGAAAATTTAGACAATTTTTTATTTTTTATTTTTTTTCTTTGTCTTAGGTATTGCCATTTTATATTTAAAACCTCAAAAGGGTGAACCCACCACCTTTTCCTTCATGGACCCCTTTTCAAAACAAGTTTGGAAATATTTGGGCATTGCCTATTTGGGCGTGTCAATATTGTTCTTTATTTTGGGTAGACTCTCGCCAACTGAATGGGAAAACCCATATCCATGTATAGAAGAACCCGAAGAATTGGAAAATCAATTTACCCTAAATAATTCCTTTTGGTTTACAACCGGAGCTTTCCTGCAGCAGGGATCTGAAGTGGCACCAAAGTAATTAAATTTTTAAGCAGCTAATTAAGAATAATTTTTTCATTAAGTATTATTTTCATTTCCAGAGCTTTATCTACCCGTACCATAGCCGCTATCTGGTGTTTCTTTACCCTCATTATGGTTTCTTCGTATACAGCTAATTTAGCTGCCTTTTTAACCATTGAAAATCCTACAAAAATTCTCGAAAATGTTAAAGATTTAGCCGATAATAAGGGTGGTGTGCAGTATGGTGCCAAACGTACCGGTTCTACGAGAAATTTCTTTTTAGTAACAATTATATATCTCAAAAAGTTTTGTGATTATTGACGTATCCTTTTCATAAATTTTAGACTTCTGAGGAGGAAATCTACAAGAAAATGAATGAATACATGCTGGAAAATCCCAATTTGCTGACCGAAACAAATCAGGAGGGTGTACAGCGTGTCGTCAACAGTGATGTGCCGAATGGTGCCACCTATGCTTTCCTTATGGAGTCCACCTCCATTGAATATAATATAGTGAGAGAATGTAAACTGCAAATGGTGGGAGAACCTTTAGATGAGAAGGGTTATGGTATTGCTATGGTGAAAAGTAAGTCATAAGTGGTGAGAAAAACTATTTACTAACGAATTTTCATAGAGAATCTAGAAGAGTTATAAACTCTTTATAAACATTTGATATTTTTTATGAAACAGACGGTTAATATTATTTTATGTACGCTTAAGCCTAGATATAAAAATATTAAAGAGCATCTTTACTACAATAATAAAGTTTCATCGATTTCAGATTGGCCTTATCGAGACAAATTTAATAATGCTCTATTGGAACTACAGGAGCAGGGTGTTTTAGCACAATTAAAACAAAAATGGTGGAACGAAGTGGGCGCGGGAGTTTGTAATGTAAGTAAATATTTGATCTTTCTGCATACCTTCTTCAGATGAACTTTACCAAATATTTAATTGCTGCATCCTTCATGTGTGTGAAATGTCATTAATAATGACTACAAAGTTCTTTTCACGCAGCTAATAATAAATAAATTTTTTGTTAACAACTATCACTTAGACTGCATTTTCGTAGCTTAGCTATCATAGAAAGTATGACAAAATATCTAATTTAGGTTAGGTTCAAATACATTCAACCAATTGTGTCGATTATTCACAATTTCTGTCTGCTCATACCAGAGACAAATGCGTACATTTCTTATCCTATAAGAGAAATAATAAAAAAAGTCAATTAAAAATATGTACATAAAAAGAGGGAGAGATAGATCGTCGTAGTATAGAGGGAGGTAGAGATGTAAATATAAAACCTTTACAGTATTATAACTAAAAATGTGTCAATTATTTTTACTTATTTAGAGAGTTTTGACTATTTAAGGACTTATATTTCCTTACGTAAAAAATTTTTATTTATTTTTTTTTTGGTTACTTATATTACAAATCAAAAAATATATTAAGATTTTTCTTCTAAAATCATAAAATCATTTTATTTCAACAAATAAAGATTTTTCTACGAAAACGTCTGACACCACTGGTTGTGAGTACCGGAATTGTTGCACATCGTATAGTTTAGTTGTGATAGCAGAATTGTGTCTACAGAATTTCAATTAGAAATATTAGTATTTTGTCAGTACTAAAAAATTATGATTCTTTATAACCACAAAAGAAAAAATTGGTTACAAGAACTGAGCCATTCGATTGTCATACATATATTTTTATTGAGTGTGCTCCACGCATGAACCAAAAGTAATTTTACCTATGCTAGGGATCTGAAATTGTACACAGTTGAGGGGCCCTAGACTTCGTAAAAAAATATTGTAAATTTTGAAATTGTTTGCAAAAAGTCTTCCACAGTAACAATTCCTAAATTTAAAAAATATTAGTTGTGAACCTCGCTGACATCGATTAAATTTAGAAAAAATTAATTAGATTAACTAGTTGAAGCTTTTTGTTAATAATATTAAGCGGGTCAAAAAAGCATGAAAGCATAACACAGTTGCTATTTACACTCACACGTACATACATTGACTTAATAACTAAAACATTCTTTGCGCTAAAGATCAATATGTTGGATTCACCCATGTGTTTCGAACAAATTGTTGGTCCGGACGAAATTTTTGTATACGTATATAGTTTGACGTCTTTCTTTTTTAGTTTATTCGGAAAATGTTTAAATTGAATCAATTTAATTTTAATTTTTGTCCAAACAAAATCTTATTGACTATGAACATGTTCACATTAGGCAAATATATGACGAAATATATTTATATTCTATTCTCTTAAACAATATTTGGTTGTCGAAATCAATAAGTAGTTATTTTTATTTTAATTCATTATAGTATATTTTGTCATGATAATGAAGCATTTGTTTGAATTGTATCCTTTAATGTTAACTTTTCGTAAAAATTTCAAAATGGTTGCCATTTAAAAATATTATGATTTAAAAATATTAATTTGACAAAAATAACATTACATTCAAAAGCATTAAAAATTACAAATAGTCATTAAACAAGTAAGAGCACTATATTCGGCTGTGCCGAATCTTTTATACCCACCACCAATTTTGTGTACATTTAAAGCACAATATTTATTATTTTGTTAATCATTATGGATAATCTCTTTATAATAAAATATGTATCACTTTCTTTGTAGAGGGTGGTTAAATTTTAAGGGCCCATGTTGAAGATGAGCCACACAAACAACAAGTTTTTTTTGCATTTCATTTGACATTTCTCAATCTCAGACCAACTTAAAAGTGGAAAGATACGCAAATGAGCAACGCGTTAAAGTTATTCAGGTTTTTTATAAAAATGGGCGTTCAAGTCAAAATGCACTTTGTGCATAATTCTTTTGATCAACATAATCGTTCAAATTCGTCCACAATCGGGAGAATTGTAAAAAATATTTAAATTTCTGCAAAACAAGTCTGTATAAAATGTTAGAAAATCTGTGAATGCCTTCTTAGTTCGTTGAATGGGAACCATTGCTGTTTTTTGCGATAGTGTGGCAAAAAATCAGTCAACATCGACTCATCATCATGCCCAACAATTGACCATCAACATTGTCATTGAAAATTTGGACCATCAGATAGAGGAGTGGCGCCAAGGATGGGGGGGCCGTTTGGCCGATATTTTGTTAAATACATAATTGAACCGTACAAATGTTATCATTACTAAAAGAAATAATAATAATTTCCTAAATAATTTGTGTTTTATTTAAATTCAACATCGGCCCTTGAAATTTAACCACCCTTTATAACTTCGATATGCTACTAAAATGCTTTTGTTAATGTAGTCTTTTAGTAAAAGTGGGCGTTGAAGTAGGCATGTCAATAAAGTTTCTGCTAATAAATACAACTTAGACATTTCAATATAGTCCTTTATTTTCCCAAAAACTTTGTCAATAGAGAAATTACATGAATTTAAGATAAACTGTTATATGGGAGGTAGGCGTTAAAGTGGGCGTGTAACCAAAATTTTTGGCACAACAATAACATTGATTAGAAGGATATATGTAGCAAATTTCATCATCATACCTCTAATTTTTTCGGTTTTATGAGCTCTTAAATTTCGTTAACGGTAGATAACGTGAAAAGTGGGCGTTATAGTAGGCGTGTCAAAGCTGTTTTTGCTAATGAGTACAACTAAGGTATTTCAATATAGTCCTTTGTTATTCCAAAATCTTTATTAATAGAGGAATTATATGAATTTCAGCTAAACCGTTATATGGGAAGTTGGCGTAAAAGTGGGCATTTCACCTAAGTTTGACCATTATACCTCTAATTTTGGCGGTTTTATGAGCTTTTAAATTTCATTAACGGTAGATAACGTGAAAAGTGGGCGTTAACGTAGGCGTGTCAAAGTTGTTTTTGCGAATGAGTACAACTTAGATGTTTCAATATAGCCCTTTATTATTCAAAAATCTTTGTTAATAAAGAAATTATATGAATTTTAGATAAATCGTTATATGGGAGGTGGGCGTAAAAGTGGGTGTGGCACCTTAATTTTTTGGCACAGTAATGACATTGCCTAGGGTTATATACGTAGCAAATTTGACCATTATACCTCTTATTTTGGCGGTTTTATGAGCTTTTAAATTTCATTAACGGTAGATAACGTGAAAAGTGGGCGTTGTAGTAGGCGTGTCAAAGTTGTTTTTGGGAGTGAGTACATCTTAGATGTTTCAATATAGCCCTTTATTATTCCAAAATCTTTATTAATAGAGAAATTATATGAATTTTAGGTAAAACGTTATATGGGAGGTGGGCGTAAAAGTGGGCGTGGCACCTTAATTTTCTGGCACAGTAATGAAATTACCTAGGGGGATACGCGTAGCAAATTTGATCATCATACCTCTAATTTTGGCCGTTTTATGAGCTTTTAAATTTCATTAACGGTAGATAACGTGAAAAGTGGGCGTTATAGTAGGCGTGTCAAAATTCTTTTTTCTAATGAGCACAACCTAGACGTTTCAATATAGTCCTTTATTATTCCAAAATCTATATTAATAGAGAAATTATATGAATTTTGTTTAAAACGTTATATGGGAGGTGGGCGTAAAAGTGGGCGTGGCACATTGATTTTCCGTTACAAAAAAGCGTTTCACCAAAAAACAAAGTGTGCAAAATTTCAGAGTCGTACATCCAATTTTGTTGCTTTTATGACGTTTTTGTTTTTAAATATACCGAAAAATACACTGTGCGGTAAAAATTTTCGTACATTTTGATCGATAACTCCCCTCCTAATGCATAGATTTAGATAATTTTCGGAGAGAGATATTGTTTTTACTCAGGAAATATATATTCGAAGTTTCATGAGTCTACGTTAATGCGTTTTAACACAATTCCATTTTATTCGGTGTTCGAGGGACACGGTTTTTTCGACCTACTCTTGCTTTTCGAGCTATAACTCTCTTCCTAATATTCCGATTTAGCCCATTTTCAATACCAAACAAACCTTGTCTATAAGAAAGATTCTGGCAAAATTTGAGCCCCCTAGCTTTTTCGGTGCGACCTCTATCGTGCTTTCAACAGACGGACAGACGGACAGACGGACGGACATAGCTAGATCGTCATCAAATCAAACCCTGATTCAGAATATATATACTTTATGGGGTCTAAAATGGATATTTCGATGTGTTACAAACGGAATGACAAAATGAATATACCCCCACCATTTTTTTGGTGGCGGGTATAAAAATAGGTGAGACAACAGTATGATTACAAATCAATCAAGCTATGATTTTCTTTAATAATAATATGATTTAAGTTGTTCTTCTTCAATTAAATTTAAAAAATCTACAAAATTAAGGTAAAATCTTAATTCTGGTATCCCTGCTCACAACCGATACTGTCTCTCTCTTAATTACTAAATCTACAATTAGGTTTGCCAAAAGGATTTTTACACACACTAGAGTAATTATTAGATTCTGATATAAATGAGTCAACATTTTCTGCCGGATTGTTAAAGCTAAGTGTAAAATTAATCTACTTTAAATTGTAATGGGCATTGATAGCTTCTAGATTAGCGTCCTCCATCTAAACGATGTTTAATTAAAATATTATAATAATCCCTTGGTAGAGAAGTTGCTATTTAATAGATTTTATTAGCCATTAAAGCTTTCGGCATTTTGACAATAAAGTTATACGGAAAAGGAAACATCAGAGGAAATGTAGAGTTTTACCTCTTGCTCAACTTTTGCTCAACGACAATTTGTTTTGTAGAAATAAATAATTTAGTAAGAAATGCTATAAAGAAAATTGCCAAAAAAAATTTTAAGATTGATTGAAAAAATCCAGGGGCCGAATTACGGCATTCGAACGTGATCGAAATTGTAAAATTCGTATTAGAATTTGTGTTCGAGTAAAATTTCGATCGTGAACGAATGCTGTAATTCGGCCCCAGATCTCGAACAATAAAAAGCTTTAAAGCGAATACTTATTATAATAAATACAAATGTGTTTTTTTAATTCCAGTCTAAATCTGATGGTGGCATGGTTAGTCCATTGGATTATGCTAATTTAGAGGGTATTTACTATGTTTTAATTGTGGGCAGTGCGATTTCCATATGCTATGGCACTATTTTATGGTGCTTCAATGTCAACAAAAAGGCTCGCTACTATGACGTAAGTTTTTTCTTAAAATAAGTTACATAAATAGCTGACCCTATAAAATTTGTAATTTTAATTAAATTTTAATTAAAATTTTAATAGGTTCCCTTTCGCGATGCCCTAGTTGAAGAATTCAAGGTGTTGATTGATTTCGCCAACAATGTTAGAATGTTGAAAAGTGCTCATTCAGTTTATTCGCAAAGTCGACATTCCTCTGTGGACTCTTTTGCATCGGACTCCGGTGAGGAAAGCGAAAATGGCAGTAGTGAAGACAATGAAGAAAATTAAAGTAGATTTCAAATAATTTTATTTTTTTTTTGTATTTTTATTATAAAATTAAATTGTTTAAAATGTATTTAAGAAAAATGTCTTGTGTCTAATAATTATTAAAAATAAAGCTTTTTCTGCTTCCAAAACTTTTTTCATTGACCAAAAAATATATGTATGTACGTACATACATACATATATACACAAATGGAATTTTGAAAACTTTTTAATATTTGTGTTACTAGAAAAACACTGGAATATATTTTTAAGTTTAGTCCAACATCTCTCTTTATAGCGTTTCGGCATAGCGGAAACAAGCACACTTTTCTTTTTCCTAATAGTTTAGTATTGAAAACGATAATTAATATTCTCAAAAAAAAAAAAAAAAAACAAATAATATGTTTTACTTTGAATATATAAAAGAATATTTGAAATAGTGCGAAAATGTATTTTCAACTTGTTTATTTATTTACAATAACTTTAACACTTTTATTAACGACAATAAATGCTCAATATGGTTATTCCCACTACGATGATATACAATCATCATCATTAGATACTATAACAATTGGTAAGAGAAAATAGTTTAATAATAAAATAATATTTTAGTCTACATATGTATTAGGGTGATCGAATCGGTTTTACAACTGATGGAAAACCCGGTTTTTTACTCCTTCGGCTGGCGGTTTTTTCCACATGTTATTTTTTGGAATGTCGAATACATCAATTTTTTTAATCACATATATCTTTGTAACCAATCGTACAAATTTTCAAAAATCAGAAAATTTATTAATAATACTGTAAGAGCCATTATTACAACTTGGAATTAGTTAAAGGTAGGATTTTATCGGGCGGATAAACAGTTATACATTATTTAATCATTATTTTAATCTAAAGTAAGTGGCAACTTAAAGACAAGCTCATTCAACCTGGTGGCTAAGTTAATGTTGTAATAATGGTAAGCTGTATATTCCTCCGACAGAATCCAACCTTTAACTAACGCCAAGTTGTAATAATGGCCATAAGAAATTTATTTGTTGCTTCAAAAACAAATGTTAAATGTACAAAAATAATTAAGCTTAAATATTCTTTTTGATTTTAATGGAGAGTAGGTATTTTTTACGTTGTTGTGATTATAGTTTTCCTACATACGGAGCGAATTTAACAATATTTTGCTTCTACAAGATCTAACGACTTGTACTAAAGACTACACTTAGCTTAACTAAGTAACATCTCTGATAGACATATTACTTGCCCAACAAAAACTAGGTAATGACTTGCTCTTCCTAAACAACATCCTTATCAATGCCTATTATATATCGTTTGTCTTGCTAAGAAGTATTTTAGTAATGACTAGATTCATAATGTGATACGTACATAAGTACTTTTTTTCAGAAATTTGCTTAAATACACACACAATACAATTTTTTATTGCGAAATTTGTTATAATTCTTATTAAGTTTGTGGCACTAAGAGAATAAGTAATAATGTTTTCACAAAGCAGTTTATAAGCAAAGCAGATAATAAGCAAGCTGATGACTTATAGATTTACACTGATTTTAAATTCCAAAATAACGTATAGCAGAATAATCAAACCGATTTTTCAAACGACTTCCGTAAGTCCATAATAATAATGGATTATTTAGGTTACTCAATTCAAGTACTTATTTATTGCTATAAAAGTAAATACTTATTCGTGTCCCTATTTGTTGTAAGTACTGGCTTCCAATGACTTCGCCGTGTTAAAATAATGGGCTTATATGCCAAATTCTTAGTAATGAAGAACTGTTTCTAGTACTTTCAACTCATTACTGCTTAATGTGTTATATTGCTGGGTGTATACTAAAATAGTATGGCACAACTTGCCTATAAAGTTAATGTTAATAAAAGGTAACTGTGACTACCGTGACATTATTCAGTTCTTAAAAAAACGTAGTGGCAACAATGTAAATTTACACTTTTTAACTTTACTTTTTTGAAATAATATTTTTTACAAGGCGAATTCACATCAGCCGATGTAACGAAGCCAGCTGATTGTTTTTTGTCGTTTTATTTTAAACAGAACAATGTCAAAGTTTGTTTACATTTAAATTAATTTTTATGTGCGTTAGTTGAAAAATTTTATAAAAGAAGTAAAATTTGTAAAAAACAAATTATAAAAATACTAATATTTGTGCATTACCTTATTGGTAAATAAGTAAAATACAAGTTATAATTAGAATAAAAAACATGTTTAATGTTTTCCTAGTTGTCCTAGTTGTTTTAATTTGTCAAAATTGTAAAAAATGTGTTAAAAAGCACAATTGTGTGATAAAAAAATAGCAAAAATTTATGTACTAAATTAAAAACACCTAATTATTTTCAAAAATTTCCTGTAAATTTATAAAAATAAAATGTTAATTACAAGTAAACAAACAATTTTTTTTTTGTATTTTGACATTCTCCGGTTTTTTTTTGTGTTTGTTGTAGGGATGTTGTCATCTGATGTGAATAAGCCTTGATTTTTTATGATTTTTTTACTGTTTTGTGTCACAATTATTAGAAAATTAAACTTAAACTAAAAAAATTTTAAATGTCAATGTAGAAAAGAAAAAAATAAATCACAGTTTAGTTGCTATATTTTGTTCAATGTAGTAGAAACAATGGGGACTTTAAATTTATAAACCAAACGTTAAAAGTTAAAGGTAATTAAAGCAGAAACTTAGCTTTTCGGTCACGTTTAGGTAAAAAGTGTAGTTAGAATAAAGAAATACCGATAATCTGTCTTCTTTAATTAATTAACGGCATGTTTTAATATTAGCATTAAATGTGTGTCAACTTAAAATGCAATTAAACCATCGAACAAACTAGTTTATATTTAACTATATATGTATGTATCTCTGTCATGAGTATAAGAAAAAATTATATATTATGTATTCGACCGGTTAACCGGATTTTTCTAAATTTTAAAAAAGCAACCGGTTTTTTTTAAAATTCTAAATTTCAAACAATTTGAAAACCGGTTTCTTGAAGTGCCGAATAATCGATCACCCTAATATGTATGTATAATATGTATCCCCAGAGTGAGATTTGTCTAACGCACGCCTTTATGCATTTTAACGCAATATACTTTAGGTTTGTTGTACATACATACATACATACAAACATATTTAATTTTTAATTTTTCTATTTTTAAAATTTATATTTAATGTTTATTGCTTGTTGTTGTCGCTGTTTGTTTGTAGACGTTGAATGGTAATTTTGAGCCAAAAAGAATAAAACGTGATGTCTGTAGTATGTTTTTTTTTTGTCAGTCGCTAAAGAAAAAAATATACAAACATTTAATTTCATTCATAAAATTATATTGACACATGTTTTTATACCCTTTACACGGTAGTATAAAAGGGTATAAGTTTGTCATTCCGTTTGTAACTTCTACAGTATTTATTTGAAATTCCATAAAATATATATTCTGAATCCTTATTTTTCGATTAAAAAGACGATTACGATATGTATTTTTTAAGCTCCCATATATCCCAGGGACTTTGTCGAAAAAAGCTTGATTTTTTACTTTTAATTCAAATTATTTCATAAAATTTTAAACTTCCATATAATTTGATGAAAAAAATAATAAATATTTTAACAAAACTACTTTAGTGTACCTTATACCTTATGTTACAACTAGCAACGAAACTGAAGTTCTATTGATATCAATAATAAGAATTTACCTATAAGTCTATGGATATTTTTTTTGTTAATATCATCTGGCTACAACACCTTTTGAATTATAAATTATGACGCCATCAGGTTGTCAATTGTGTAAAATTGTAAAATCTATAGGTATAGACTTATTTTTTTTTTATTTTAATTTTTTTAATGCATCTCCATACAAACTGAAAAGAGCTTTTAATATTCCAATGTTTTTTTTTATATATTCAATACCAGCATATTTTCTCATCAGGTAGTATTGAGTTGTCCGCTGATTATTTTTTCTTCACTTATTTTAAACTTCAACTAACAAAGATTAAATATAATTTTATGTCTCATAAACCATACAAAATGTCAAGAAATGAGTGCCAGAATTAAATTATAATAAATAATATAAAATATATAATCCATTCATAACTATTTTTTAAATGTTTACTAATTCAAAACAATAATAGTTTAGCTGATGAGATCTCATAATCGAAACTATTAATCCATATTTTATTCTATTTAATAGTCTTAATATTTTTTCTATACTTTCAATTCATATCATTGCAATGAGTATATATTTTTTTCTAAATTTTATAACTTCAATTAACTCTTACGAAAATTGTTTTCCATTAAAAAATATTTTAATTTTAAATATGGTATTTGGCATCACCAAAGAAAACCACAAAAAATTTCAAAAAATTGGCACCGAGTAATGACTCGAAAATATTCCCGGACAAACATTTTAAAAAGTACTAAAGACAGCGCTAAAATCAAACAGGCCTTAACTCTCAGAATACACACAAAAAACAAAATGATGTGTAATATTAAATATGATATCCAGGCGATGCTATAGTCATTATACCTATGCACATTATGGTGAAGAGTTTTATCAGATTTGGCACAGCCGAATATAGCACTATTACTTGTTATACTTAGGTGTATTTGTAAATTGTATAAATAAATATTATTTTATTTATAATTAAAGATTAGAATTAATTTAAACATCTGCCTAATTAAGAAAATATTACTACCTTTTCAAAAAATTATCAAAGGCTTATAAAGAGTTTATAAAATAGATTGTCTATGGAAATTCGGAAAAAAAAAATTTATTTTAAAAAATTCGCGGGAAATCAATGTAGTCAGTCATGTGGTTTAAGCAGGATGGTACCAAATATCATACAACACAAAATACAATCAATTAACTGGCAACTCAAAAAAAAACTATAAAAACTTCCTTAAAAACCAAACCAATAATTTTATTTCTTTTCAAAGTAATTTAATTTTTTAATCCATTTTACTTTTGCCTAACCGTTGGTTAATAACACTAACTGTGTAAAAATGGCAAGCGAAAAATAAAATTTTTCATTTATAAATAATTTACTAAATTATTCGGGATATGCCCCAACTAATGTTTTTGAGGAAGATTTTTGTTTTATTTTAGAATTCTCATTTTGTTAATAATAATTTGAAAAAAAAACTTATAACATTTTTAAGGCATATTTATTCATCAGGTAATTGCAGTTCGGAGAAAATTTGTTTGTGTATATTTTTTATATATGAAGTTTGACATTTGAAATTAATGAGAGAAGAGAGAAAATTGTTTTTTATTTATAGACTTTGACAGCTGAAATTAAAAATAAGTGAAGAAAAAGTAATCAGCTGACGAAACAAGACTACCTGATGAATTAATGTGCCTTGTAACATTTTAAACTTTTTCTAGAATTTGGGTAAAAGGTCTACTGACGATCTGGTATAAGCACCAGTGAAATGCATATAGACCAGCTTAAACCCGATCATATCCCGAGTAATTTTGTAAACTATTTAATAATAAAAATATTTTTTAAAAATAAAATGAATTTTAGGCAAGTTTTTGTTTTGAAACGTAAATATTTTTCCAAAAAATATTTTGTTTATTGGGACAGCATTTAATAAATTTCGTATAATTTGTCAAATATTTTCTTAACGTGAACATAACCTTAACAAATTCTATTATATGTACAAATATTTAAAGGTTTATTAACCGATCGGCAGCATGAAGAAATTAATATTGTTGTGGACGCTGCTATTGAAAATGCCAATTCAGTATCAGAAACGAATTTGGCTGTGATAAGAGATCAAGTGCCATATGGCAATTCTTTTTTAGGCTATGGAAAACTATGTCGAATGATGGAGGTAAAATTGTTTTTTTTTTTTTTTAAATTTAAAAGTATTATGTATTCAAGTATTCAATTTACATTTACAATTTTTTACAGACTGGTATTGGTGCCGTTTTGGGACCTTCATCAAAGCATACCGCCTTTCACCTAATGTCCATTTGTGATGCCAAGGATATGCCCTATTTCTATTCATTTTTAGGTGATGCAGCCGAAAGTTTCAATTTATATCCCCATCAAGATGATTTATCAAAAGCTTTATATTCGCTATTGACAGCCTTCGAATGGTCACGTTTTATATTTCTTTACGAATCGGCAGAGTATTTGAATATCTTAAATGTTTTAATGGCTGAGTACGGGACAAATGGTCCAATAATAACGGTATTACGTTATGATCTCAATTTGAATGGCAACTATAAGACAGTATTGCGAAAAGTTCGAAAATCTACAGATAACCGTATTGTGGTAGTAGGTTCAACAGAAACTATGCCGGAATTTTTAAAGCAGGTGGGTATTGAGTACGGATATTTTTGGAATATTCATTAAATCCTATTCACGGTTAAATTTAATTATAGGCCCAACAAGTTGGTATTCTTAACGAGGATTATAAATATATTATAGTAAATTTAGATTTTCATTCCTTCGACTTGGAGGAATTTAAATATAGTGAAGCCAATATAACAAGTTTAAGAATGTTTTCGCCAGAAAAACCCCAAGTCAAAGAACTAATGGAGAAATTGGGCTATTTGTCCGTAACTGAGGGATTTCAGAATGGTAAGATTAATGTTTATTGTATTTTAATATCCCCCAACAAAAACTGGTGGAAGTATATTCATTTTGTTGTTCCGTTTGTAATACATTAAAATATATTCGTTTATGAATCTTTATATTTCCTTGTCCTTAAAAGGGATAAAATTTAACTTCAATACTTTAAATGCACTAGAAAAAAGTTGTTCATCTAGAACTGGATTCTTGCACATATTCGCTTCTTGTACATCTCGGTTCTTGTGACACGAAAATTTGTCTTATTCTGTTCTCATTACTTGCAACATTCGAAAGTTTTCGCATTAAGACTATCAAAATTTTTTACGGGGTACGCCAAAAGTTACCATGATTTGAAAATTTGATAACTTTTTCTTTATTTTCAGATTATAAAATATAGAAAATGGAAAGTTTTTACACCATGTAAAGAAAATATTTTCACTTAAATGATTCCCGTTTTCAGCTTTCCAATGATAATTCGTTTTGGAGCATTTTTCATAAAATTATTTAAAGTACGTAGATGGGTGTAGCCCACGAATTTTTGCAACAATATTGGCCTTGAGTTCAAGCGTTGAATCGGGCTTGTTCCATATAATGGGTGTCCCAACTAGAACGCAATTTTCAAATTTTAAATAAAACACAGATATTAAAAAAAAAATCGTGAAACTTTATTATATCGTAAAGTAGACAGAATGAGGTTATGTATGGAACAATATATCGTGCAGATGGCCGCCGCGGCTTTGCTGGCACACACGCGATCTTTTAATGAAATTTTTAATGACCTTTTTGCATAAATGCTGCGGTATTTCATTAATACAGCGTCCGATTTCCTCTTTTAAGGCTTGAGTCGTCGTCGGCTTATTCGCGTAAACTATCGACTTCAAAAAACCCCAAAGAAAAAAATCTAATGGTGTTAAATCACACGATCTAGGCAGCCAATTCTGGTCTCCAAAACGCGAAATAACACGACCGGGAAATGACTGATGCAGCAATTGAATTGTTTCTCTGGCTGTATGACATGTGGCGCCATCTTGTTGAAACCACATGCTCTCCACATTCATTTCTTCAATTCTAGGCAAGAAAAAACTGGTTATCACCAATTTGCTGAGCTCGGTGTCGAATTGAGGTGAATGGAGTTTGAGCGACATCATCACGTACAGCTGCGACATTTTCGGTCGATCGACCTGGTCGAAGGCGCGTTGTTGTCTTTACATCACTAACAGACCCAGTTTCGGCAAATTTATCCATTAATCTCTTTACAGTTGACTCTTTTTGAGCATTATTGTGACCCCAATAACACAACAACACAACAATAACACTTCAAATGGCGCCAAATTTAAAAATTCCGTTCTAGTTGGGACACCCGATACTTGCTCTTTCCAAAACCCCAAAGAAAAAATCGAGTGCTGGCTCCTAAAAATTTTTCGACTCTTCAAAAAATCTTTTACTTAAAAGTGCCATTGTGTCTTGTTCAGTAGCTCCATTCAACCACATCTCAGGTTTATTTTCGAGAGCAGGTCGTAAAAAATTTTCTATCATTAACTAATACTGTTAGCCATTTTCGGGTGCAGCACTTCCATCTACATTTTCAAAGAAGTGACAACCAATAATATTTTTATATGTTATGCCACACCATACTGTACACCTAATGGGGGTGCAATTGACGTTGATAAATTACTCCTGAAATATTATTACCCAGAGCCTACAGTTCTGCTTATTAACGAAGCCTTTCAAATGGAAATTAGCTTCAACACTCATAATCAGATTTTCAATAAAATTGATTTTATTTCTGGTCAATTGATAAAATTTAACGCAAAATTTATATATTGCCGATAATAATCAGGTTTTAATTCTAGCACTAACTGCACCTGACATAAGAATAACAGTAAATCTTTCTAAATACACCGTCCTGAAGTATGAGCCACTGCTAGCTAAGCAAATGGCATTGTTCGCTGATTTAAGTAATAAAAAGATCTATTATTCATTCTCCAGGTGTTAAGTATTATACCCTACACAATGAGTGAAACGGTAAATATAGGTTTGTCATTCCGTGTGAAATATCTAAAATTTTCTTTTCCGACCCCGTAAAGTATATATTTTCTGAAAGCTTATGAATAGGGAAGTCGATTAGGCATTGTTTGTTTGTCCATCTACACGTGTGTATGTTGAAATCAACTTTTTGAAGTCCACAGACATTTCCAAGATCCGTGTAAAGTACCAAAATATCAGAAATATTCGTGAGCAGATCTTTATTGAAAATTAACTGAGATATAATGAAAAAACCTAGACCACCTCGTCTTTTCACACCAATACAAACTGGATGAACGTAGGTTCGAATCCCAGTTAAGACAAAATAATTTTTTTTTTTTTTTTTATTACATACATACATAAACTACTCAATTTATAATTTTACAATGGTATGTTTTTAAGCGAAAAAAGTCATTATAAAGATAATGAAACATATATGTATGTATGTATGTACGTACGTATTTCATATTAATGAGGAAATACAATTGTTATTGCATGAGTAAACGTTGTGAAGGGTATATAAGATTCGGCACGGCCGAATATTGCACAGTTGCTTGTTTAATTATATAATCTGGAAATAAAAATAAAAAAAAAAACGAAAAATTTACTACATACATTTTGAAACCCCATTGATGACTTTTCCACCACCTTGTATTTCAAGTTTTAAATTCAATAAAGTTTGGAAAAGTTTCTTCGTAGTATGAAACATACAATCAATTAAATTGTGCCCGTTTAAATTTCATTTGTAAGTGCTTTAGTTAAAAATGGCAAAGAAGAAAAAGTAAAGTAGCGATATCGCCTTAAAGCAAGAATATAGTGAAATTAAATGTTATTTTATATAGTTCTACAATTTGCTTAAAACCGACAATAAGAGGACTGAGAATTTTTCATACGTTTATTTTAAATATAGGACCATACGTTTATTTTAAATATAGGACCTTATTAAACTAAATAAATTGCATATACGATTCTAGAATTTCGAAGATTATGAAATTTAGACAATAACACAAAAAATTAAATCTACAAGCGCTACTCAAATGTAAGACTTTATTTCCCAATATACAAATTAAATGAATCATCAGATTTTAATGTGACACTAAAGCAGCCTTATAAAGCGTATTCCGTTATTTATATGGATATTTATTATATCTTCAAAGCTTTTGTTATAGAGCTCTGAATTTTAATGGACGAAAAACAGGTATGACACGCCCACTTTTATGTACTTTAGAGTAAAGCGCTATTTTTTTTTTACTTAGTATATTTGAATTGTTTAAAGTTTTGGATGGATCTTAGTTAAGCTTTGGAGTTCTGTTTTTTTTTTAAGTTCTACATAAATAAATTTGTGAAATTGGCTTAAAATATATTTTATTAACGTATATTTGTATACATAGATGTACATATGTAAATGGCAATTAAAAAGTGAAAACTTACAAACGAAATATTCAGACATTTTCTTTAACAGAAAATTCTACAAGCAATAATCAATTTTATTGTATTTTCTTAGGTTCTTGTCCCATTACCATGGAAATGGCTTTAGCATATGATGCCATACAACTGTTTGCTGAAACTACAAAACATATACCCCTCAAACCAACTCCCCTAAATTGTACCGATCGTAGTGACAGTGTAAGGGATGATGGTTCAACATTTAAAAATTATATGAGATCGGTAAATGGCAAGACACAACACAAAATTGCTTAAAATTTCTTCTAAAATTTTAATTTTGTTTAGTTAAATATACATGAAAATACGTTAACTGGACGCATTTATTTTGAGGGCAATGTCAGAAAAGGTTTTACATTCGATGTTATAGAATTACAGCCATCAGGCATAGTTCAGGTGGGCAAATGGGACGAAATAAATAACTATACAAGTCAACGTTTAGCGCCAACAAATGCCGTATTCGAAAATGTCGACAATTCGTTAGCAAATAAAACTTTTATTGTATTGCTATCGGTGCCGGTAGGTATTGCACTAACATTCTTATATGAGATTCTGATTTGTGATTTTCTCGCCTTTATTAAGAACAAACCCTATGCCAGTTTGGTGGAAAGTCACAAGAAATTAGATGGCAATAGTCAATACGAAGGTTATAGTGTAGATTTGATTAAGGAACTGTCGGGTAAATTAGGTTTTAACTACACTTTTGTTAATGGTGGCAACGATTACGGTACTTTCAATAAGACGTCCAATATGTCGACGGGTATGTTAAGGGAAATTATGGAGGGGGTAAGTGGATTAACATTTTTGTGCACCAATTTTTAACATAATTGACGTTTTTGCAATTTCAGCGTGCAGATTTAGCGGTAACCGATTTGACCATTACATCGGAAAGAGAAGAAGCTATTGATTTCACTATACCATTTATGAATTTGGGTAAGAACATTTTATGTAAATAGAGTATATCGATGGTCACAGGTAGAAAGGGTCTAACTCGAATTTTTTACGAAATTAATTTTTTTAGTGATTTCTTTGCCCCCTTCAACCCCTATAATATTATCATCAAATAAAAGGTCTTAATCAGCAAAATACACTAAATCATAAAATGGCGAATAATTTTTTTTTTCAACCCCATCAATAGGGATATCAAATGAAATAACTTGACTGGTGGAATACAGCTAACTATTTACAGATTCTTAATTAAAGATGGCGTCGCAAATAACAAGGCAACATAGTGTATAACATTAAAACTGAAATCTAGGCTAAGCTACGATGTGGTCACTATACCTATATATGTATTTAAATGATGATGAAGGGTATAAACAGATTTTTTGTTTTGTTACACACATATGGTTTGCGCACGCGTTAGTAGCAATTTTAAACGCTTATAACTCCCAAAATACTAAACCAATTTTAATATCATTGAGATTGTGCACAACTTTCAAATGGTATATTTTTTGTTTTATTAAAATCGGTTGTATAATGTGAGAGTTAACTGCCTATTAATTTTTTTATATGTTTGACATCTCTGTTCTTAATAGAGAAAAATAATTTTGTTTGGACAACTCTCAGCTTGAATTGGTTTAACTACAAATTTTGAATAAACAAAGTTGAACCCAGTTGCTACAACAAACGATAGTTACGTGCATACTTAGTATAGTTGTGACATTTTATTAGCAACGATTTAAAAAATATATTCAACAAGTCACCATAAACACAATTCCTATTTTAACAAGTAACAGTGCTATATTCGGCCGTGCCGAATCTTATATACCCTTCACAGCGTGTAGTCATGCAACAACAATTGTTTGTATCACCATTCATGTCATATAAAATACGTACATACATACATGTAAAAAACATACATATAAAAAACCATTGTAAAATTATAAATTTAGTTTACGTATGTATGTTTCTAAAAAAAAATTTAAAAAAATATATTAAAAAAACAACAACAAAAATTACAAAAAAAATTAAAAAAAAAAATTTTTTTTAATTTTTTAAAAAAATTAAAAATAAATAAAAAAATATAAAAAATATAAATATATAAAATAAAGACTTTATTAATTTTCAGTTTGGCTCCAGTTCATTTTATTATTAAATTTCCAATCATCACATGAAGAAATCAATTTTTATTTGTGATAATGAAAGAATATATTGGAAAAGTAAGTTTTAATCCCGACACCAGCCGAGTGGAATGCATTTTCGAAACCAGCTACGGTTTCATCATCAGCACTCTTTGATCGGAATGTCTTAGTGTTGGATGTAAATATCATCTATTTAACTCACAAGTTTATACGAAATTTGATTCTGTGAATTAAACTTCACATACATATTCATATATTTTGCTGTAGTGAGTGAGAACGAAATTTACCAAACTTAAGCTTTTCCCCTTTTTGTTATTCTATTCAATTATCACATTTTTTTATTCTTGCTTTAAACCATCAGTCTGATGGTAATGAAAGCTTTTTGTTGGTTGTGATCCTTACAACATTTTCAATCATACATGCTTGTTTGTTAAGTCAGTTATTCAACGGAAAGTTGGTACTGACCGGTCTATATGATCATTACACCGTGCCATGTGTATATGTTAATCTTCCATATACACATATACACATGGCACGGTGTAATGATCATATAGACCGGTCAGTACCAACTTTCCGTTGAATAACTGACTTAACAAACAAGCATGTATGATTGAAAATGTTGTAAGGATCACAACCAACAAAAAGCTTTCATTACCATCAGACTGATGGTTTAAAGCAAGAATAAAAAAATGTGATAATTGAATAGAATAACAAAAAGGGGAAAAGCTTAAGTTTGGTAAATTTCGTTCTCACTCACTACAGCAAAATATATGAATATGTATGTGAAGTTTAATTCACAGAATCAAATTTCGTATAAACTTGTGAGTTAAATAGATGATATTTACATCCAACACTAAGACATTCCGATCAAAGAGTGCTGATGATGAAACCGTAGCTGGTTTCGAAAATGCATTCCACTCGGCTGGTGTCGGGATTAAAACTTACTTTTCCAATATATTCTTTCATTATCACAAATAAAAATTGATTTCTTCATGTGATGATTGGAAATTTAATAATAAAATGAACTGGAGCCAAACTGAAAATTAATAAAGTCTTTGTTAAAAAAGTTCAACAATAAAATAGGAAGATTAATATATAAAATAAAAAAAAAATTTTTTGGCTCAGCTGGGATTCGATGCCACGTTTACTCTAACCAGTATATATGCATGTTGTTGTTGTAATTGTGGAAAAAACGAGGTGGTCGTGGTTTTTTGCTCATATCTCAGAAAGTTATCGGGCGATTGTGCTGAATTTCAATAGCGATTCATTCCCGGATATTTCCAAGAGATTGGTACCATAAACAGATCTGAGGAACATATAGTTGCTTCTAAAAGTTGATTTCAACCAACACACAGACAGACGGACAGACTGTCAGGGCTTAATCGACTCCTCTATTCATAAGCTTTCAGAAGATATATACTTTATGGGGTCGGAAATGAAAAATGTAGAAATTACAAACGGAATGACAAAGCTATACCCTTATGCACCACAGGTGAAGGGTATAAAAACTGTTTAGAAAAATATTAATGCATTTAAATTATAGAATTAAAATTCGGAAATATTTGTTTATTTAACTTAAGGATTTTCAATAAAACCATCAATCTTCAAATGAAATGTTTATAAAGCGGTTTGTTGTCAGTTACAATTTGAATTGCTCGTTTCTTTTTATCTAACTTCGAGAGAGTTGGATCTCAATATTTGCAGATTATTCTACAATTGAAGGATCGCCGCGAATAAAGTTGCAAATGACAAAATAATCATTTTTCAGGAGAGCAAAAAAACGTATTTAAAAGGTTTGATTATCTCTTTTTTTAAAATACTTTTCCTTTTGTACCTCTGTTACACTTATCAATCACTTTCGACAATTCCGTTCGTAGACTTTTGTTTATAACTTGCAACGTTCTTCCACTGACTGACTCATTGTAATTGCGTTTTGTAGGTGATAAAATGCATAATTTTTATGTTTTGGTGTTTGAACAAATGTAAGAGAATAATTTTAACGGTAATCTGCAAAAAAAACAGGTTTTGCAAAATTTGTCTTTTACAAAGTTATTCGCGGCTTTGCTTCAATTAACCACATGCTTTTATTGTAACTAGAAGAATAAAATTAAACTAAATTTTAATTTTTTTTTAATTCATTCTTCATTTACATAACCGAGCCTATAAGGCCATATATGGTTAATAAAAGCTACTTATTACTTAGATATCTCCAACTTCCTTTACGAAGGTAAATAAAGGTCGATTTACAAAACCTTAACCAATGTTTAAAACCATGGCATTTTGATTGTGTACCTCAGCAATTTATTTAAATTTTAAAAAAAATTCTATTACAACCTTTTTGGCAACTGGCAACACAGCTAAGATTCAGATGCTATCGAGGATCGTTCTATTAATTTTATTCAAAGCATATTTATTAGGTAATCGCAGTTCGGAGAGAGTTGAAGTAAAGTTTGATATTTTAAATAATTGGGAAGAGAGCAGTCTTTTTTTAATTTTTTTAATAAGTGAAGAAAAAACTAGCTGACGAATCAACTAACTAATAAATATGTATAACGTTGATTTTAATTTTTATTTACCTGCCATTTTGTTTCCATAGGTATTGCCATATTGTTTTTGAAACCACAAAAAGCAACACCCGATACATTTTCCTTCATGGATCCATTCAACAAAGATGTTTGGGAGTATTTGGGCTTGGCATTCATTGGAGTATCGCTGTCATTTTTTATATTGGGACGTCTATCACCCAGCGAATGGGACAATCCTTATCCTTGTATAGAAGAGCCCACAGAATTGGAAAATCAATTCACTTTAAGTAATTCGCTGTGGTTTACCACAGGCGCTTTGCTACAACAGGGTTCTGAAATAGCTCCAAAGTATGATTAAACTCATATGATTAAAACAGATTTTCCTTAAATCCATTACACTTTTAGAGCATTATCCGTAAGAACTATGGGTTCGATTTGGTGGTTTTTCACCTTGATTATGGTTTCATCCTACACGGCGAATTTGGCCGCTTTCCTGACCATTGAAACGCCGAAAGTGTTAATTGAAAATGTTGATGATTTGGCGGAAAATAAAGAGGGTGTAGTGTATGGTGCCAAGCGTACAGGTTCAACTAGAAATTTCTTTGTGGTAATTTTAAGCTGCAGATCAAAACCACATACGACATCTATATTATTTCTCTTTTTGCATTTTAGACCTCAGAAGATCCTCGTTATAAAAAAATGAATGAATTCATGAACAAACATCCGGAGCTGTTGACTGAAAACAATCTTGAGGGTGTGGATCGTGTGAAGGAGGCTAAAGATACTGAACCAAAATATGCTTTCCTAATGGAATCAACGTCTATTGAATACAATACGGTTAGAGAATGTGCTTTAAAAAAAATTGGCGATGCTTTAGATGAAAAGGGCTACGGTATAGCAATGAGAAAAAGTAGGACTTAATACAAAAAAGCATTTTCAAAGTGTTCTAAATCTAAATTCACATTATTTCAGATTGGGCTTATCGAGATAAATTCAATAATGCTTTATTGGAACTGCAGGAACAGGGTGTTTTGGCTAAAATGAAAAATAAATGGTGGAATGAAGTGGGAGCGGGTATATGTGCGGTAAGTAAAAATATATAACATACATTTCGATAAACTTTGATTTAAAAGGAATTTTAAAAAATAAAAATATTATAATAGTAAGTGCTTAGCGTGCTAGTTTATCAGTCTGGCAGTGTCCAATTAGTTTCCATAGAATCTCTGTTCTATAACACTACTACCAAAGACTATAAATCTTGTCAACCGTCAAAGTTCAAAAGTCCCTTTTAGAAGACCAATTTTTTTAAGGCATTTAAAATTTTTCTGTAAACAAATTTTCTACTTCCCAAATTTCTCTATTAAATTAATATAAAAATTATTTTCATTTTTTCTTTCAGTCCAAAAAGGAACAAAGCGACGCTAATCCATTAAATATGAGTAATCTAGAGGGTATTTATTGGGTGCTTGTATTTGGCAGCGGCATGGCATTGATTCATGGCATAATAAGTTGGATTTGTTTTGTTATACGCAAGGCCAGAAATCACAGGGTAAATATAAACAATTTAAAAATAAGCAAGCACGGGTTACAGTCGGTCAAGATCGACTTTATTAAAATCAACTTCACAATTACCCCTTTAGTGAACATTCTTTCTCTTAAAAGGTTTTTATTATTATTGATATTTTAATCACGAATAAATTTCTTGAACAAATTTCAATTGAAAAAAAAGTTCCATTGCCTGTGGATCTGTAAATCTGCCTAAACAAAATTTAAGAAAAATTTTGAAACAAAGCATTGGTCTATTGAGAAGAAATTGATGGTTTTTGTTAAAACTAATGAATTCCTTTTCAGTTTTTTCACAATTATTATTTTTTAATTAATTTTTTTTAAATACTTTGTCAATTTTTGATCTGAGGGGAATGGAAATTTTAGTGAAACATAAGTTTTTCTTTTTATTCACGATAAGTTTGAATAAAAAATATTTGTATTGAATTAATATTCACCCCTATTCTGACTTTTGATTACGTCTCCGCATTCAGTTACGCTAAGATCGAAAATTGGTATTCCAAACAAAAACTAAATTGAAAGAACAGGAAGAAGACAACAAAGTTTTCAAAACCAATTTGTTTACTATGGAATGTGTAATAGAAACAAAGAAATTATCAAGGTTGTTACTATTTTAATAAACAAAAGTCACAACAAACAATAAAAATAGGAAAATAAAAAAAAAATACAAAAGACTTGTGAATTAATAATAAAAAGGTAATCATTTTTGTTTGCAAAATATTTGAATGCTATGAATCCTGTCAAGCCGTAGGTCGTATTTTTAATTTTTCTATTTGAAAGAGAAACGGAATCCATAGCAGTGGCTTTATTGGTGGAGGAGAAGAACAACGTGACTCAGAACACAGAAGTAAGGCTTAAAAAGCGAAAACTGAGGGGTTGCTACATTCCATTCGAGAAAAAAATTATATTTAATCAAATAAATTTAATTTAATTTTTTAATTTAACTTTTACACTTTCAAAAAGAACTTTCGTTTAAATAAAGACGCGTTTAAATATGTATTAGAAAAATTTGCAAAAGAAGCACGGCCCTGTTCGGTAAAAAAAAGCCGCAACCAACATCCTGTTTTTTTGACATTAAACTTGCCTGCTTTTCGTATTGCTCTGGTGTCGTTGTTTTTGACCTGGAAAAATAAATCTTTAAATTTTAGTACAACAAAAATTTATATAAATCACTTTTTAAACATTTTATACAAAGCATATTTATTCACCTGTTTCGTCAGCTGATTATTTTTTTCTTTTCTTATTTTAAGTTTCAGCTGTCAAAGTCTATAGATAAAAAACAAATTTCTCTTCTCTCTCATTAATTTCAAATGTCTAACTTCACATTTTATAAAATAAACACTTTTTAAGTTTATAAAAAGAACAATCGAAAAAAATTCCGTTGCGAAAATATAAGCGTAGAAAAACGTAACTACGATCGTAATACAGAATACCTACAATTGAAAGAACCGGAGCGGAATCGAAACTCTGAATACCAAAGTTGCCAAACGGAGAAAATTTCGATTTGAATCGAAAGTCAGAATAGGCGTGATAAGGTGTCCTTATATTTTTTAGTTTTATAAGCGTTAAGATGATTAAAGTAAAATCAGAAGTAGGCCCTGTATGAAAGCTAAGGCTAATTATAGACCTGTGATCACAAAACTTGGTAGAGATTAAAAAAAATTATATTCGTAAAATTTTATATCGAACCTTACATCAGAGCTGGGACTAATAATGGACAGTAGTGATTCGCCTTCCATACAAAAAAAATGGTCCAGTCACCTAGTAAAAAACTTTTAGACAGAAATTTAGCAAATTTAAACAACACAGTAAACAAAATACTAAAAGGGCGGTATTTGTAGGCGTGGCAAAAAAATATTTTAAAAATTATTTTTACATTATATTTAATTCTAGGGGGTAACTGGCGCAATTTTTTTTCGAACCACCATAATGGACACAAAATTTTGTGGAAAAGTTGCCAAATCGGAAAAAGTATTACATTCATACCCTGGTTTGCGTCGTTTTAAAGTTGCGTCTTTAAAATTTCCGTGATTTCGACGTTGCGTCATTTTTGCTTCTGTTTGCGTCGCATGGCTTCAAGTTGTGTCGTTAGTGCTTCGATTTACGCCGTTAATTTGAAAATGTTTGTACAAAGCCAAAATAGAAAAAGGGGATTTCCCGTTTAAGTCTAATGAAAATATGTATGTAAAAGTTGTCTTCGTTGGTAGTTTCAAATTACATTTGGCGAAGTGTAGTTTAACCTAAATATTTTTCAACAATGAGTCAAAAAAGAATGTAAATAAGCTTAGAACAAAAACTGGATATTTTAAAGCGTTTTAAATTAAATTGGAAGAATCTCGATGTTGAAAGAAATCTGGGTTTAGACCCTTCTACAATAAAAACAAACATTTGTTCCAGAGATACTGATAGACTTTTACTTTTTAATTTATGTTCTATGAATTTTTAATTTTAATCTTAATATTTTTGTTATATTTTTGAAGGGCTTTTCATCAACTGTTATTTTTTTATTTTAATAAAAACTATTATGTATTACAAAAATAATAATACAAAATTTGTATTTTCTGTTGAAAAAAAAAATTCTTTAACTAAAATTATGAGTGTCGGAACGAATTAAATGAAAATTAAAACAAATGTATGGAAAACTGCGATTCGGTTTGCGTTGTTTCAGTTTGCGTCTCGGTTTTCCAGTCCTAATTAGCGACGCAAACCGGGGTCTGAGTGTATTTGGAATTAAATTAAATTACAACAAAATTCAACAGGATTTGTTTTTCAGATCAAAAATTATTTACACATAATTTGAGTTACTTTTAAATTACGACCTATACTTTAGTTAGAAGGTTAACATAGACCGACAGACTAACGGACTTAAATATTAGTATAAGACCTTTTGATGTATTATAAACAAACGTCATACCAATTGCCTAAAACCCTCTTCGTTTGTGGTGGTGCAAGGTATAAACTGCCATTATCAAGTATCACAAAGTGAGCAAATATGGAGCCAAGTGGAATGGTCTTTATAACCATCAGTTTGTTTCGCCTAATATAAAAAAAACAACAACAACATACAACTTTAGTAAGAATTAACATTTTAAATGTTTTTTTAGGTACCTTTAAGAGCAGCTTTCATTGAAGAATTTAAATTTGTTTTGGAATTTACCACTTATACGCGGGAGTTGAAAAATTCGGCCTCGATTTACTCACGTAGTCGCAACTCTTCAATAAATATCGAATCTTTGGATGCTGACATCAATACAATAGATAATTAATTACATGGATAGTAGTAAAATTCATCAACATACAAACATTTACATCGATTATGTTGTTTTACAAAATAAGCTTTTAACAAGTTAAAAGTTTGTTTTATTTTAATATTCTTTCAAATACATAATTGGAATGTTAACAATTTTGTCAGAGAATTAAATGAAAGCTTAATTTATAATAAATATATACTTAAGAGTTAATACTATAATAAATAAAGCTGGTAAAATTTTAAAATTATATTTATAATATAAATAGTCGAATTTATACAAATTAATAAAAGTTGTATAGATTTGAAACAAATATATCAACTCTAAGCTGTTGAACATTTGAATGAAAAAATCTAAAGAAAAGTTTATTGTAATTGCAAATTTTTTTTTAAGATTGATGTGTCATTTTTATAATACAGACAAATGCTTTGAGTCGACATTTAACATGTGTCTTACACACAGAATTTCCACCCAAAGTGGTGACTTGAATTCTAAAAACAGCGCGTAATGGTTTAATTATAAAAGTAAATTATATTTAAGAAAAGAAGGGAATAGTGATTGAGTTAAAATTAATTTAATTCTAACATTTCTTTTTAAGAATATAACACAAACAATTCTTAATTGTCTAGTTTAAAAAATAAAAAAATTTAAAAATCTTAAAAAAATAAAAATCATTGCTGACAAGGAATAAATAAAGCTAAAACTTTGCTATATAGAAAGTGTTTTATATTAGTAAAGTAAGCAGCGTAAACAGATGTTTTGTAGTACGATCACATTAGGCAAATATTTGAGGAAATAAAAGCAAGTCGAATTAAAGAAAATTTTTTTCGAAAATGAAAAAAAAAAGATTAAATTATTATATTGAAAATCTGTCGTGACTAAAATAGAATTAAGAACCTTATAAAATTTGTTTAAATATTTGCTAGACAAAAAATGCTTTGCTTTTAAGATTCTTTTTTTTTTTTTTTTTGCTTTAAATTTATGCTAAATAAATTGTATTAGAAAAATAAAATTTGTTTATAAGTGAGTATTAATGTGTTGCCAATAATATTATAAAAGAGGTGCATGTAGTAGAATTGTGAATGTGAGTATGTATATAGTAAAGTGATGCTTGTGTTGAAAATTGTTTTTCTTGCAATCCCAATATGTTTTAAAATTTATGTCCAATTTTTTGCCTTCCACAATAAAACATGTATATGATTATCGACATCCTGTGGTTGATTTTTATATTGACTTTTAAAATGTTCAAAGGCGTGTGTGGGTGTGGCCACATGTTTGGTAGTAGATTCAACGGAGTCCATATAACGTGCGATAAGCGAACGATAACGTCTGCCAATAGTTGCAATAAAAGGAACATTTTGATTTGGTACTGCTATTATAGTTTTGATCTGCAAAAAGTATTAATAAAGACTACTAAATTCATATTGTGCTAAGGAGAACTCACTTCATTTTCATATGGTCGAAAAACGGTAATTGGTCGTAAGGTATTCAATTCAGCAATAATTAGGCAACCCCACGTTGTTCCAATATATATTTCTTTATTATGAACACATAATGCAGAAATTTGACATTTTATTAAACTGAGATGTTCATCGATAGCTATGCTTTTCAAGGACTCTGAACAGGGCAAGAGTTTTGAACAGTCTAATTTATTTTCAATTTGTTTGTTTGTGGCATGCCATTGATAAACCATAAAGCCAGGATAGAGACAAGTAAATATGTATGTGTCATTGCTACACATTCGTGCCACCTTTAAATCTTCAATGGCGTTTGGTTCGTCGCTGTGACATAAAGCCTGATGGCCACATACTCCAGTTTTGCTTAGAGGAAACACATTAAGTTTGCCAGCCATTTCTCCACACCATAACTCATAAGTGCTAACGATAAAAATAAACAATTTTAAACATTGTAATTATGGCGTACAATAAATGCATAAACATTTAATATGAAACCATTTATTAAGAATATTTAAACTATTTTCAGCCTTCAGTAAGGCTATGTCTTCATGGAAATCTGTTACCGATAATATGAATATATGTAAGTAAGTTTCAATAACATATTGTCCAGTAGACTTTATAGTAAATACTTAAAAACTGATTTTAACACCTACAATTTGTTCTCTTTATTTTCACACTCACCCCTCAATCATTACTGCGCACGAACAATGCAATATCAAACCCGAACAAAGTTCCGTCAAAACAAAAGAGCCTTCAGCAAATGCACAGTTCGAAGGAACCTTTGATGAGTCCACCAGAAACACCCGACCATTATGCAGGCCCACAGCAACACGTTGTATATCGCGCAAATATACGAGTGTTATGAGAGGCGATTTAATGGCTGGATCCAATATATACGAAAATATATGACCATAATCGGCTAGACTATACGAATGTAGAGTACCGGAAGCATCACCAATCCAAATGCATTGTTCAATAATGCAACAGCAAAGCATATTGATTCTTGGCAAACGTGTTGCAGAAGGCGTGCGAGATGATGAGCCCGATGAACCTGTCTGCAGGGAAGAAGGCGCATTGATGGGTGACGAAGAGGAGGACTTCTGATTACCCTCTTCTACGCGTGGTGATTTTTGATCTTGTGGTGGGAATTTATTTGTGCATTTAATACTACTGGATTGCAGAAATTGACCTTGTAGGTTGGTATCCAAAATATCTATATGTGAGTTGTAAGCAGGTAACCACAACTCTAAGACGGACGTATCATCTGAATGAGTAAAAAGTAATTGCAAAAATTGAAATAACTTTGCCTGACAACAGTTCGAATTTTAGAAAAAGTAGAACAAAAGTGAAGTAATGTAACGAATCTGCACATTCGGCAAACAATTGCATGGATTTTGACATTCACAAACCCAAATGCTTAAAAATTGATATTCGTTACATCACTAATACATAAAAATTAAGTGCTGCATAAACAACCTTATACAATGATCATGGTAATTTGTCGAAGAATAAACAGCCAACATCGATATTTTTCATGCAAAATGAGTACTATTTTTTGTTTCCAAAACGTCAATAAAAAAATTATAAGGGCAAAAATTTTACATTTTTATCATTAACTTTAACATGAATTTTTAAAGATATTTTGCATTATTTTACATTCATTTTAAGGCACATAATTTATGAAAAATTTTTTCACTTTTAGGGAGGCATGTAGAATAATTTCTTTTGCTGGGAATGATAAAATAAAAATAACGCTATCACGCGGATATAATTAATTGGAACTCTGACGTCATACAACTTTTATTTATACTAACTAATCATTTATAAGCTCCTCTAATGGCAGGGTTGCCAACACTCACATAATACAAACATTTTTTGCAGGAAATTTTCAATTTCCCAAAAGAACTTTAGTAATACAGTACAAAGATTTTCTAATTTTTTTCCCTACTTACAGACCTTAGATAAAGTATGTTAATTACCTTCAGTATTATTTGTACTATTATAACTAAAAGCTCCACATACAACTTTGTCATTGTAGGGCAGCGCAATAACATCCAAAAGATGTATGCATTCTGGTGCTGTTAATATCGACACAATTTGACTAGCGCTCGGTCGCTTCTTAGGTAATTCATCCCAACATAGCACCATAAGATCTAAGCAATATGTAGGAAACTGGGTTTCTCTCTGTGTAAGTGCAGGTCTACTGCCCTCTAAAATACATTCTTTTATAGACTCGTAACCCTCAAAAGGTTGGCGCAGACTTATGTTCTCATAGATAAACATACCAAATGAAAAACAATCAACCTAAAAGATATGCAAAACATTAAAAAAAAATTAAAAATAATTTACCTTAATTTCCTTACCTTTTCTGTATATTCCTCTTCGCCGTTGTAGCGTATAATTTCTGGAGCCATAAAACCTTCGGTACCACCGAAACCTTTTGAGCCACTGGGTGCTGTTTGACGACTTATGCCATAGTCGGCAATTTTAATGTGAACACTATTACGGGGGCTATCCTCTCTATAAAAAGAGAAGAAATTGTTCAAATTTTGAATAAAAAAAAGTGGCAGATTTTTTTTTAGGTTTAGCTTAATCCTAGCCTCTATCATGAAAATTACATATTGTTGGAATAATTTTAAAAGCACATTTGATTAAAAAACTGGGAAATGAAAGACAAAAGACACAGACTTTTAAAATCATCTATAATAAATAAATAACGAAACTCTACTTACGCATGAGGTTGAGGGAAATCCCAAACTAAAACATTTTCTGATTTTAAATCTCTGTATATAATTCGTCTGCGATGTAAATATTCAATAGCACGCGCAGCTTGCAGCACCAGTATTTGAAATGTATGAGGTCCTATATGAGCACCACTGCGACGATGTTGTTTCAAAATCGAATCTAAGCCACCCATAGGAGCTAATTCCAACACCAAAGCCAAGGGTTTTATACAAATCCCCACCAACGGCACAATATTCGGATGTTTGAGTGTCAATAGAACTGCCAGTTCTTGGCGAGCAGTACAATAAGCTTTGCAAGCATGCTGTAAAGGATCACGATCCCATTTTCCTAAAGCCACTTTATAAGCCATTAAAGCACTTTCCTTTGCTTTGGGTCCGGGCGGTACAGGTTGTAGCATTTTCATGGCTACAGCTCTAAACGAACGTGAATTTTTAATTTTACAAGTGGCTTTGAAAACAAAACCAAATGCTCCACGCCCTAAAAGGGAGCCTTTTATAATGCTTTCAGAGTTGATGGTATACTTGTCAGGTATATCGGCGAATACTACATCGGGCGCTAGATTTAACATGTGCATTTCCAAATGAACAGGACAAGAAATTTTGGTTTGATTATAAACAGACAGTATGCATTCCTCTATCATCCAGCTATAACAGACATTTGAAATGTCGGGTATATTATACAAAGGATGACTATCTACCGAAGTGTTACGAGATGAGCCAGCCGAATCAGGACCCACTCCAGAATCAGCATCGGAACACAGAGAGTCCTGAAAATTGAATTTTTAAACAAAATCAGACAGACGCTATTTATTACTCACTTCTGATCTTCTTTCCCTTTTCGCGGTGGCATTTAAATATGCTGAAAATACATTAAGGGCTCCATCTTCGTTAGTATCATTTTGCATATAAAAGGGTCGTCTAGCACGGTATTTATTCATATAGCCTACAGCACCCATAGCGCCTGAACCATCCAATAACTCACCACCACTCACCGAACCGTTATCACTGTTATCCGTCTTTTTACCATTTAAAGCCAATTTTTTTAAACATTTTGGACACATTACCAGGCGTGTTATTAGAAACCTTCCCTCTGAAGTATGCACAAAACGTGTTCCCAACGAAGGGTACCAATCCTCTAGCAATAAATCAATATGATCTACAGATAATGCCAACAGTTTAGCAATCACTGGCATATTTGGTTGTAAAAATGCCAAATGCTGCCAGTCGCCATCATCGATTTCTTGCAACACATTAATGTGTATGAGGGGGAAATAGATTTCCAATATACTGGAATTGCATAAGTTAATATCGCTCCAAACACCATCGAGTTTAAGTTTAAAGCGATTGTTAGAATTGCGAAATGGTTGAGTATTGGCGGCTGATGGAAACGGTACCTCCCAGATTTTAATAACTAATATGGGTCCATAAAATAGGGATACACCAGTTTGCCATAAATTCCATTGAGTGTCATGTTCCAAAGATGTGCGCAAATCAAAGTCAAGAGATTGCTAGAAATAAGGTATTAATTGCTCAAAAATTTACATTTTCTTTCTTGTTATCAAATTTAAAGTTTTTAGATATTTTTATTTTATTACGACCAAAATGTAAATACACCCTGATTACGATTAACAATATAATTATTGTACAATTATTCGACTATCTGCAGAACCGTGTTTTCGAATAGCAGGAATATGAAAATAACTGGTTGTTTTTTTTCTAACAAAGAATCAAATTTTGAGTAACAACAAATTCCGGCAAAAGCAAAAGTTATAATCAAGGCATATTCATTCATTCATTAATCTGCCTTGGCTATAATTTTATTAAAAAATTAACATTTTACAAAATTTTCAATTGATTCTTCAAGCTCGAGGTCTTTATAAATATTTGTTGATTTATTTATTATTCAATAAATTATATAAAATTTTGTAAAAACACACAATTTCTTTCCTGAAGATGCTACACAAAGGAGTAGCGAAATATTGAATAATAAATAAATTAACAAATATTTATAAAGACCTCGAGCTTGAAGAATCAATTGAAAATTTTATAAAATAAAGGTCAAATAAGAGCAATAAGAATTAACATTTTACTAAAAAATCCAAAACTTTACCAAATGTTTGTTTTTACAATAAAATAAAATGGAAAACTATTTTTAAAATAAAAAAAATGTAACTGTGTTTCGCATATGTCTATGAAAATTCGTGTTCTGTTTGACTTACATCATTTGATGCTATATAAACGGATTTTATAGCCTCTGTTAGTTGTTCATCTGCCAGAAGCCTGGTAATTAAGCGCGACCAAAAACCAGATGGAAAATACGTCATTAATAGAATACGCCTAAGGCCCATTTCTAAAATATTTGAAGTATTGTCACCGGCAGTCACAGGTTTATAAATTAAGTTGTTCAAATTAATTTCATTCGAAACGGAACATCCTAAATTCAAATTACGACTACGGGTACGTTGAGAAATCTTTAAAAGAAAAGTAAAAGAAAATATATAGATTAGTTAGAAAGAAAACATAAAATTCATATTTCGAAATCAACTACCTTTACAACTGTGCCAGCGTTAGCAGTGACATTTTCATTCTGAGGCAACAGCGAAGGTATTAATAAGGTTCTGGAGTCCCATGTTAAAGCCACTTCAAATTTATTTAAAAGACTAACTATATAGGTGCGATTAGCATTTACAGCCTGCTGGCTATTCGTATTGCGAAAAAGTAAATTTAAATCGTCTAATTTCATTATACCGGTACGAGCAAACGGATTAATTTCTCTTACGGTCACCACATGAGCCAACATATCGCACAACCATTGAGGATCTAAAAAATAATAATCTCTCAAAGTTGCATCATCGTAGTGTAGGATAACACCATTGTCATGCAGAAACATGGTCGCTTGATTAAGTTCCGATAAGTCTCGAAAACTTTTATAGTTGTGCAAACGCATCTCCTCGGTTACTAGTTTTCGATAGTTTTCAGCATCTAAAACAGGATCTAAGCCGGCGGCTCTTAAGTTGCAGGAAATAACATTGACAATATCCTCCAGAGCAATATAACTGGCGGGTATTTTTTGTAGCAATAGCGGTTCTTTGGAGCCCGGAGATCTTAACATAAACGCTGTATCGTAGATAATATTTGCCAAAAGGCGTATATTATGCATCGTACGGCAACTTATTTCTATAGAGTCTATAACACGAGGTAGACCAATCTTCTCAGCATCAGGTATGGCTATAAATTTTTCTCTTATGATTTGCTGCAATTCCTCGGCTTTTTCGGCGGAAAACGTTTCACCCACCGCATCGAAATGTGTGCCCACAATAATGACAGGAGAATTGGGAGCTCTAGCTTGTATATTTCCCAACCATTGAAGAATCTCAGCGAGACCTTTGTGGCCATCAGTAATCTTCCATAAGACTAAATACAGACTTCGTTTGGAAAGGAAATATTGATGGGTTGCATAATATCTAGAAGTAAAGGAATTTATTTATTTTAGTCTTAGTTTTTGAAAGATCTCAATTGGTCTTACTCTTTTTGTCCTCCAAAATCCCAGGTGCGAAACATTACCGGTCCATGCGAACCAGGTGCCTTTTTTCTCTTCTCACAAATCCAAGTACCGATATCAACACCCACCGTCGATATATTGCCGCCTCTCTGAGACCTTGACAGATTCTTAGCATGACCCATACGTTTGGCCCAATGATTTTCCGAAGCTCTAGATCTCTGAGATCCAACACCTTGCCGCAATAAATCCAATAGAGTTGTTTTGCCTATACCCTGCACACCAACTACCATTAATTTCATACGTGCATATGGTTGAGCATCTTCATAAATCGATTTTAAATAGCCTATAATATCCATAGTTTTATATTTTTTACTTTCAATCATGGACTTGAGAGGATCTTGCAGAAGACAGCCTCGTGTATTAAGATTCCAAAGACGGGTCAGTAAACCCAAATGAGGTGGTAAGTCCATAACATTCACATTGCCACTTATATTTAGAACACTTAGACTGGCGAGTTCATGCAATGAAGTGGGTATTTCTTTGAGACAATTATTGCTTATATCTAACATAGAGAGATTGGGAAAGATTAGTTTCGATTTCGTTAGGCCCACTACACTCCAATCAGAATCATCGGAATCATTGAAGAGGGTTGTTACATCATCTGTAGACAATTGAATTCGCGTCAGCAGATTGTCGGCCAAAATTAAAGTCCTTAACGATTCCAATCTCAAGTGTCTTCTGTGGCGGCAAACACTTTTTAGCACCGTACTTCTGAAAGACGATGATTTAGGATTGTTGGGATTGTGCTTAGCAAAAGAGGGTATTTCATCACTGTCACCACTTTGATTTTGAGCAACAAAACTATAGCACAACAAATGAGGATCTGATTCAGTTATGCGCGGCAAACTAGGCCAGCAAGAAATTTCATTATGACTTAAATCTAATTGTTTGAGAGTAGCTGGGTAACTGGTAACATGACCCATGGAACGTAAGCTATTATATGACACGTTGAGACGTGTTAAATTAACAGCTAAGCAGGGCAAAGCTGCCGGTATGCTGGTAAACAAATTATTTGCTATATTCAAACTATTAAGCTGTGAAACACCATCTTCCTTTTTCGATTCATTCCATTTTATATCATTGTCTGTAATCTCTAAGCTAGCAGACCATATATTACGATGCACCAATGGCTGTAGGGTGAGTATACGAGTCTTAGTTTTATTATCATTACCAAACCCATCATAATTGGAAAAGGGCTCCAAATCCAACTTATCCAGACTCGATTGTGACGATGAGGTTTGCATGGGCGGTACAGGCAAGTCTTTTAGCAAATTAAAGGATATATTTAATTCTCTTAGCTTAGGCGCTTTCCACATATCAAAGGGCATTTCTTGTAGCTTATTATTCGATATATCTAATATGGTCAAAGAGGGCAGATGGAAAATTTCAGCCGGTATCGTTATCAATTGATTATCTTGTAGATAAAATTCCTCTAAAACGGGTAATGCATAGGAAGTTCGGCTAAATTGCGAATTAGCGGGAGACACTGACAATTGTGTTATTTTATTTTGTGCCACATTTAAGTATCTATAAAATATAATTATTAATAAGTTTGAATGGGCATGGCATAAAAATAGAAAATGTTTAATTTACTTTAGCGAGACCAAACTGAAAATCTCTTTAGGCAAACTTGTAAGATGATTATGAGAAAAATCAATACGTGTTATGGCTGTTAAAGCCACTTCTGTGATTTTCGGATGACCTTGAAGTTTCGGATTCAATTGTAAGACACCATTAACCATCCAGTTGACCCTGAAAGTTAAATATAAAATAAAATAAGCTCAACAATGTCTGTATAATGTTAAAACATGTTGCTTTGATGATTCTAGTATTGCAGGTGGCGTACATACAAACAAATTAAAAACAATTTTATGGTTTCTTACAATACAATAATTTTAGATTTATATAACCATTTTTTATTCAATTTTATTCCTAAAATTTACGACGATTAATATCTACCGATAATATAAAACGTTTACGTTAAAAGGCATATGGTTTATGGTAACAAGCAATATGAACCAAAAATAAACCTAATTCCTACAAAATATTACAATAGACAACCATTGCATATAATAAGTAATCATTCTAGATTTTAGATTTCATGTTATACGCCATTTTCTTTATTATTTCCGATGCCATCTTTGATTTTAAATATTTTTACATAGTTAACTGTATTCTTCTAGGGCTAAAAAATAAAATTCTGCCATTTTGTTTCAGAGGCTATCTTGGATTTTACACTTTTTTAATAGTTTACAGTATTGATGGGATTAAAGGGGACTCATATATTTGCAATTTAATATAAGGCGCCATCTTGGATTTTTGATTTTTCACAGTAAACTGTATTTTGCTAGTCATTTGATACCCATATTGGCTCTCACGGTAGTATAGAAACTGAAAAAAATTTTAAAGTTTTAGGAAAAACTGCAAAGCAGTTGAATTTTGGTGCTTGTATCTCAGTTAGTTTCAAACCAATTAGTTTTTCCAAAAATAATTTTTGAGATTACGGCTTAATTTATATTTAAACAATATATTTTTCCAAATAATTTTTGCCGAAATTGTTCACGCTTACCTCTAAAGGAATACCAAATCTATAAATAGTAACAACCGTGTCTATAAATTCTCCTAGGGCTAAAAAACTTTTGTGGTGAAAATAAGGAACGAAACAGAGGCAGTCGTGTTCATTTGATCATACCTTAGAAAGTCATGAGGCGATTATGCTGATTTTCAATACCGACATGCTCGCGAATATTTCTGATATTTTAATACCATACAAGGACTTGGTGACGTCGGCGGGCTTCAAAAAACTGATTTCAACACACACACACGGACATACGGACGATGCTCAATTAACTACCCTATTCATAAGCTTTCAGAAAATATATACTTTTTGGGGTCGGAAATTAATTTTGTGGAAATTTTACACTGAATGACAAACTTATATACATATACCCGTACACTCTCTCTGAAGCGTATAATAATCGTTTAAAAAAGACTTTCACGAGACTTCACATACATACCTTATAAATGGCAACTGAACATTGTTATTGTTATGCCAGTCAATTATTACTGGAGTGTTGGGGAACATTGTACTATACGAAATATTAGTAGCCGAGGGCATAAAAACTTTTACTTCTACAGGAGTTGGCAAGCTCTTTTTATTGATTTTATAATCCGAATCTGGATGAACACGTTTGGAAAGTAAACAATTTAAAATAGATTCATCCGCCGAGGAAACAGCCACACTTAAAGCGGAGCCATTATCATCACGAGCACCATACCTAAAGAAATATATTTAATTCCTTTATAAAAGAATTCCATTATATTAAACAAATTTTTATAACAAACTTACTTCAACAACAACTCCACCATAGAAAGTGATCTCTGCTTACACGCCTCTGCTATAGGAACATTACTCAGACCATAAATTTCTTCAATACACTTCGGATCGTTGTGATCCTCTACCGGTTTAGCGATTATATTTGGATTTGCACCATTTTGCAAAAGTACAGTAACAACATCCAAAAAACCACCTCTTACCGCCGCCAATAGGGGTGTCTCTCTTGCCGCACCACACAAAAGATTTACATTGATTGGACATTTATCACACTCTAAAGATTCTTCCTTAATCGTCTGTTCTCCTTCGCTGCTTATATTTAATTTCGACATAATGGCTTGTATACCAAATGATATACGTTTACGTGTTGGTGTTATGGGATTGCTTTGTGGACTTTGTGCACAAGTTTTGCGAGCTTTAATTTTCCACTTAACTAGAACATTGACTAGAGCTTTATTGCCTAAAATACTGGCTATATAGAGGCAAGTCTGTCCGGTGACATCTTGAGCATTAGGATCGTATGGTAGGCGCCATTCCCAAACGCCTTCTTCATCGCGATATGTTGAGTAGAGGTAATCGGGATAGGAAAAGTTGATAAGTAATTCGAGCAGCTCAATGTGGCCATTAATACAGGCCGCATGGATGGGAAGCCATTTTTCAACTGTCGGTTGCTAAAAATTAATGAATTAGGCAATTTAATATACACATACATTTTTAAAATTTATTGCAGAAGTACACTTAAGCCTATAGTACTCGAAATGTAAAAAGCCACATGCACATGTGTATCTGACGTCATTAAAATGTTCAGCACTTTGAACAAATCTTTCTTAATTTATCATAAAAATTGTAATTCCAAATGGTTTATTTTAGTTTAAATATTTTCTAATGTACAAATGTGGCTATTTATATGACTAACGTGTTTTAGGAATAGATTTGTCAAAACCGGTTTCCGAATAATTTGAAAAACCGGTATTTTTATATTTTCTTTTTTTTTTAAACTGATTTTTTAAATTTATCGGTTTTCGAATTATTCGACAAACCGGTTTTTACGGCTCGAATTGTTCGATAATATCGAATAGTTTGGTTAGTTTAAATACATATGACATTAGTCATGTAAACAACTTTTTTTATAGGTTTAAAAATCCGAAAACCCATGTTTTTCAAATTAGGGATTTCAAATAATTCGGAAACCGGTTTTTCTTATATGCCGAATATTTAATTACTCTATTTAGGAAACATAGAATTGGTAAAGAAAATTGGGTTAACTTCCAAAAACAATACCGTCTTTTCTTTACGTTTTGTACTACTTACTTAAAACTAGTAAATTTAACTCAAAAATAAAAACAGTAAAGGATGTCTCAGTAAAAAAGCTATTTTTCATTTTATAATAAAAAACGTATTTTTTGAGATAGTTGTGATTTTTATTATTAGATTGTAAAGAAGACATGTTCCAATCAAGTACGGAACATGATGGGCAATTATTCTTTAATGAAAATGTTCACGACTTTTTAATAGAGATGTGGTTGCATCTCACGCTTTGGATTTCGATTTTGAGCTTAGGAATTGCATCTAGTTTATTCGCATAAACCTGAGATTTTACAAAACCCCAAAGAAAAAAAAACGCACGAGGTTAAATCGATGACATCAGAATTTTTTGAGATAATTTTTTCGGAAAGTTATTGCTGCAATGAATGGATTGTTTCATTTGCGGTGTGAAGGTTGCGCCATCTTGCTGAAACTACATTACGTGCAGATCTATGCCGAAGAGTTAAGGCTACAAAAACTCGTGCTTCTTCCGTAACGAATACTGTTCAGTCACTGCAATTTCGGCCTCATCTTCAAAAAAGTAAGGCCCAATCATGCCGCTTGTCCAAAATCCGCACTAGACAGTGGTTCGTTGTAGGTGCATTTATTTCTCATGACTTACATGAGGATTTTCTATGCCTCAAATGCGACAATTTTGTGTATTCACGAGATGGAAATGCGCTTTTTCGAAAAATGTGCATTGATTTCACTCAATTTTCATAGAACTAATTTCCTGGGGTTTGCATGGCCTGCTTATTTGAGCTCCTGAATAAGCTGAAATTTGTACGCTTGAAGGTATAGGTCTCTTATCAAGATTCGCTGCGCAGTACTTTGTGAAATTTGAAGTTGTTGAAACCTATGCCGAATTAATGTTTTAGAGTTTTCGGCGATACTCTCGTTTATAACATCAATGTTTTGAAGAGATTGACTTGTTCGTTAAGGCACAAGTCTTACTCTTCATTACAAGTATCCTTAAAAGAATGCGTACCAAAGTTCGCGGTGTGCAAATTCGTGGCCGTTGTCAACAAAGGGACTTGTCCTATTCGACCACCTAGAAGATTTTAAGTAAGAACCTCAATAGAATTGAATTTGGTTCTTATGTGGTTTCAAAAAGATGATGCCACACAGCACGCGATACCATGAATCTATCGAAAGGCGGATTTGGTGAGTAATTAATCTTATGTTTTGGAGCAGTCCATTGACTGCTAGCTACAATTCCCGCCCTGGAAGAAAACATTCAGTAGTGAGATACCGGCCGAAAAGGAAAAATAAAGCAAAATTCGAGCTCACGGATGAACTACAGGAAACATTGACATGAAATAATCTTTAAAAAGTAAATAACAGGCATCGCCTTAAGCAAGCACTTCATTTAATTTTGCAAATTTCCAAAGGTTAAAAAATCACTCGACACATAAAAATGTTACAATTCGCAAACTGTGTGAGAGTAAATCCGTGTTGTAGATGTTCTCTATTTTAAAATAAGATTTGCGATTCTTTAACGTGTTAAAAAGGTATTAACTGGTTATCCTGACAGTTAGTGGAACACATAATATTAACACTTGAGAGACAAAAGTTTTTTGAAATTAGATGGAGGAAAAAATCTTAAAAAAATAAAATTTCTTTCGGTGACAATTTTCACTCTATTTGGCATTCATACGCAATAATGCATTTATTCCTTATACATAATTAGTGATTGTTTAAAGTACGTTTATTGATAAAAGTTTACGCTAACTTAACATGCCAAAAATATAAAAATTAAATGATATATCCCAAGTTTCTTTAGTCAAAAAATAATTTGTTTGCATTTCATGTAACGATATAAATACATCTTTAAATGTTTTACCTGTATCAAGTCTGGAAACTTTTCCAACATAGTTTTCGCAATATTATAGTGACCATGATGAACAGCAGCATACAGGGGTGAATATTTTGTTACGGTATGGGAACGACCATCCGAACCAGCATCTAATAAACGATTTGTTATACTTTCATAGCCAGACTGAGAGGCTCTAAATTACAAAACAGACATTAAAACAAAATAAGTACATATGTATGTATGTATGTATGTTTTTTATACATTTAAATAAAACTGTTTAGTGTAGTGATTTATAAAATTTTCCAGGCAACTACAATATTTAACAATTTTTAAAAATAATTTTTATAATTAAAAACTAACTAACTTCCCTATTTATGTAAAAAAATATTTAAGGTTTAATAAAGGCTAATTTAACAGATGTTGTACAGAAATTTGTCGAACAAGCCTTCAATAAACCTAAAATACTTTTTATGAATACGTCAGTAATCATATAACCTTAGTTTTAGAAACTGTTTTTAAACAACTTACAAAAATAACAAAGTATTCGCTCCGGCCGGTGCCATATTGACAATAATTTGTCGTTCACTACCTAAAGCTTCTAAAAGAACACGTACAGTACGCTCATCACCTGTGGTCACTGCCTGCCTCAATTCACGATGTTTAATCACACGCACCTGTTCACGGGCATCTGTAAAAATACAAAATACAAATCAACATAAATTAGTTGAAATTTTATAAAACACTTTTCCATGTACATATTTGCATTAATATGATTCACCTAAACATTTTGTGATTTCAATGACCTCATCCAGAAAATAATCACAAGCATCTAGTGCTGTTTCAGTACCCGACTTGGGTTTCTCAACAAAACTCCAATCCATTTCACAACAAAAATTAATTAAATTATTTGAAAAAAAATTTTTTTTTTGTTTCTTTTTATCGAAGAAATCAAAATTTATTTTTTAAAAACGCCTCAGTTGCCATTATACATACATATAAAATATCATCACTCCCAAGTTAACACCCTGAACCGTTCAGTTAATTTAGCAAACTAAATCTTGTGCTCGAATTGCTTATTGTAAAATCATATGCAATCGTTGGATTTGGTTAAAAATCAATTGTCAAGATGTCATATGAGACTTTTGGTTCGAATTCATTCATAAAACCAGTCCAAGGGTTTGTATTTGTACAAACAAAAAGCAAACAAACACCCACCCACCCAACAACAACAACAACAACTGCGCAAGACACGCACAAACAGCCATGCCACCATCTGTTGCACGTGTATCTTTTGTACACTTATAAAGATGCATGATTTTAAAATTATTTTTTTATTTCATTATTCAAAAGAAATCTTATAAAAAAAAAATAACTCTTATACAAGCGTTGGGAATTTCTATTATTAGGAGTATTGAATAGATGCCATTGTACATATGTCATTAGCTTTTAAGGTTAAATTGAAAAACTAGTACGCAGTATGTAAATGATACTTAAGTTGTCCATACATGGTACATAAGTACCCTTAATTATGAAAGTAGTCTAAGTCATATATATTTAGTTCCGAGATATTTAATGTTTTACGTTTAGAGTTATCAAATATTCAGGATATAAAAAACCGGTTTTTAAATAATTCGAAAAATTTTAATTTTTTTTAAATCAGACATCGTTTTTTTACACATTAAACCGGTTGCAATAAGCGATTGTTTATTTCTATAAAAAGAGTTTAAAAGTTGTAACACAAAAGTTGTTTATATGGGCAAGAACATGTGTATTTAAGCGCACCAAACAATTCGATATTGTCGAATAATTCGAGACATAAAAACCGCTTTTTTTGAAAATATCTAGAATCAACATATAAAAACACCGAAAAAATATAAAAAACCGGTTCTTCAAATATTCAAAAACCGGTTTGAGAACCGGGGGCGAGTGCAGTCTCTCTTACACTCTTACCAACAAACTCAAAAGTTTGCAAACTTTAATTTGTGCGTTTGAAAATATTTAACTTAAACAATTTGTATGTTTTACACCACTAAACGATTTCCATTTAACGTTGAAATAACAAACACTCATAAATGGTTCATTTTTGAAAATGACATTGAAATAGCTCAGTTTAGTGAAATATGGTGTGAAGAAACTTTCTTGTTTGACTTAGACCATTTTCAAAGCTAAGGGCACATATATGTATGCACCATATATGATATCTAATACTTTGTGATCCAATCATCCATATGGAACAATGTGTGTGCGTGTTTTTTTGCTCTCTTTCTATAGTTTTAAGCAAATTATGCAAAAGATATTTACATAAATATATTATTATAGACATAAAACAAAGTCGTGTTAGTAAAACAATTTTAAAACTAAAGAACGGCTATATCGATTTGTATGATCTTTGATTTAATAGATTTGTATTTGTCCCTAATATCAAAACTACCATTTCTACTAAATTGATTTTTATAAATACATACATAATATAATAAAAAAGGGTCCGCTATCTAACGTTTTTTTCAACTAGTGCTTATTTCGTGATTGGTAATACTTAGCTCATGTCTGATTTGACAGATAATTAGTTTTATCCTTCCGCTGAACGAATATGGTTGTGTATACGCTTGAACAACGCTGGGAAATATTTCGACATTACTTTGGCCGATTTTGCCAAAAAAATCATCTTTTCAGATGAAGCTCATTTTGATCTTGGCGGGTATGTAAACAAGCAAAATTGTCGCATTTAAGGCACAGAAAACCCGCACGCATACATTGAAAAGCCGATACACCCAAAACGAGTCGCTGTTTGGTGCGGATTTTGGTCCAGAGGCATAATTGAGACATTTTTCTTCGAAAATGAGCAAGGAGTGGCCGTATTCAATGGCGATCGTTATTGGGTCATGTTGCAAAAATTGAAGAGTAGGATATTGGCAACATTTGGTTTCAACAGGACGGCGCTACGTGCCACACAGCCGAAGCTACTTTTTTATAGCATTTTCAAAAAAAAAAGTTATTTGGCGGACCCTTTAGAATCTAATAATTGAAAAGGTAAGCAATACAACACATTCGTTATAAACAAAGTCAGTTCGTATATCAAATATTAGAGGTTTTTAATCGCGTTGCGTGATGAATCCACACGTCTTAAACGAATGCGGATTCTTCGCATGGATTTAGGATATCTTGGTAAAAGTCGTTTTTGGCATTTTGTATTTTCTTTGCACCCACGTTTTCCTCTTCGGTGACCATTTGATGCCAATGGAAGCTGAGAAGTTGTGGTACAAGCTGGGTAGATTTTTTGTTGTGAGATGGATCGTTGTGTGTCTCGACGTACTGATATTTCGTTCCTGGAACGTTGATGTACTCTGTGTCGTAGGGGAAGAGATTATAAGAAGGACGTAACTTTTGTTACTGATTATGCGTATATACATACATATATGTATATATGCATCAGTCGATATACAAGACGAACGATATTCTAAAATCACAGGCAGAATAAAATTCGTAAATTAACTACGAGCGGTAGGGAATCGAGTATATTTAAAATAGTAAGTGTTTCAAATATAAGCCCACAATAATACAAATATAAACATATGTACAAAAATTTCACTTGAGATATTAAAAATTTGTGGCATTGCAATTGATCTGATCAATATAACCTACACTTTCTCACCACGGGAGAGTTAAAAGCTATATTTTTTTATTTCACCTCTTATACAAGCTAAATATTGGTAATCAAAAACATTGTTTAAATGTGATTTACATATATAATTTTATTATTTGTATTTATGTATACATATTATTTGTCTTCGAAAACAATGCGCAGGGTACTACTTAGAGAGCAATACATATACAGGGTACAATTATACAGGTAGCGGAGAATAATGCATTATAGTGTATTCAAAAGTGTTTTATTAAACATTGTACAGTCAAAGCTCGGTTTGACGAATTATATATTGTCAGGCCCTTTCGTTATATCGAATAATTCGTTATATCGAATAATTCGTTATATCGAAAAGATTTATTTTACAGTAATTTTATTAGGTTAACATAAAAAGATCAAATTATGTTAATTAATATTAATTTTTGCAATATCAAATTTTCAAAACTAAAAAAATAAATAAGTTTTGTACATGTTTACTTTATTTTGTATTCATTATTTTTTTAAATTAAGATAAGATATACAGAAATAAGTTAAGAATATACATTTGAACATATTTGCCCCAGTTTGATTTCAGTTTATTAAATCGTCCATAATGAAAAATATCTTAGTTGAAAAGTATAAAAAGGTTAAAATGAAAAAAATTTTAAAAAAGTGTTTGAATATAGCTTGCGTTTGGAAAAACTGAACTCAAGAGTCTTATTCCGCGTTTCATGTACACAATCTCTTGTTGTTGCATCATCTGTGCAAGTGGGATCTCATCTTCCTCGCCACACTCCAAATTAAGGCCATGACTGACTATCCTACAAAGTCGTGCGATTATGTCAAATAAAAATCTGATAGTTTTCTGTCCTACATGAAAAAATCGCAACATAATGTGTTATTGGATGCCACACTGTCATACTTGCTTAGAAAAAGCAACTCTGATCGCACGGAAACTATTATTTTATGAAAATTTCCAAAAGATTATCAAATCGGACACACTTGTCAAAAAATCTGTCACACATGTGCACTTTGTGTCCACACTATCACACTTTCTGAACACACATACAATTCTTGACATATCGAACGACTAAATCTGATAGTCAGTCATGGCCTTTACTAGTATACAATATTTTATTCCGGCACTTTGGTAATGTATCTTGCTTTAAATTATGCCAAGCCAAAGCCAAATCATAGATGTTGCGTCATAAAGAGTAAAAGGTTAAAAAAAAACAAAATTTTCTGCTTCAGATGACACCATTTTGGCTAGAAGACTATTCCTATATTGTAATTTTACTAAACGAATAGCATTTTGATCCATTGTTTAGATAAGAGGTGTCACGTTTGGAGGCATATAAATTGTTTATACTTTTCCATCGTTTGTCAATTTAGCAAGCTTTTCTGTAGGAGGGTGACTTGGAGCGTTATCAATAATTAACAGAGCCTTCATTGGCAGATTATTCGATTCTAAAAAAGTTTTCACCTAAAAACTTTGTTTCGAAATGAGCGCGGCTTTTCAGCCTTTCTAATAAGAAGAGATTTAATATTTTTTTGTGCCTGAAGCATTTGCACAGAGTAGTAAAGTAACACTTTTTTTGATATTTTCCTCTCTGGAGCTGTAGTTTCCACAGCATGTTCTAATGTTTTGTTAGGAATCATTTTCCAATAACGCCCCGTCTCGTCACCATCGAAAATTACACCATGAGTTAAATGGTTCTCTCTTAAAGCACTTGCAATTTTTGTTTAAATGGTTCTTCTAAATCCTCTCTTGATGATAAGTTTTTATCGGATTCCTTAAGAAGTCTAATCGGATTCCTTAAGAAGTCGTATCTTTTTTTGAATCTAGCTAACCAACCATCACCTGTGTTGAACCCTCCATTACAAAATTTGTTTTGCATTTCAATGGCTTGTGCCAATTACTGGTACAAAGTTCTTCCTTTGATTCAGAAACCAATCGAACAGCTTTTCCTCCATATTTGGGTACTCACGCTCTTTATGTGATCGACGGTTCTTTTATCCATATTTGGTAGCTTCTAGATTTAACACAATTTTGTCTTTTATATTAGGTTCGTTCGAGTACTTTTACTGCACTTTGTAGTAAATGAGTAATTATTTAGTAAATTGAAAATTTTACTCTCAAAAAGAGAATTTGTTCAAAAAAGTACTCGAACAGACATTTGTAAAAATTCGTAAGATTGAAGCACCAGCTGATGGCAAATAAATAAAGTTTAATGGGAACTATGTACATACATATGTGCAAATATGTATTTATGTATGTATACCTGCGCCAGATTCAGGCAGTTCCATTCTTTCATCTGTAGACATTGTTAACTAACTTTATTTCACAAACAATTTAAATTTAATAATATTTTGCACTTTGGTTTGGATTTTCCTTTTTTTAATATTTTTTTCACAAATTGTATACGTTTTGTTTGCTTACTTTTGTTTGTTTACCTTTTGAATCATATGTTTTTTGGTTTTGGCAAATCTTACCGCAAGAAATTTCTGTAGTAAAAATTTGCAAATACTCAGTCAAGAACTGTCACTTTTCGCTCTCTATTTGTGCTCTCATTTACTACAAATTTGTGTAAACGAACGCAATTTCGTAAAATGCAGTAAGAATTTGTACAAATTCGTACAAATTTGTGAGTTCTCGAACGAACCTATTCATTAATGTGCATATTGAAGATTCTGGAATTACACTAAGGTCTTTTTACAGTCATCCAAAATTTTAATTTTTTCACTTAAATAAATACGTTTTCTGTTTTCCATTCTTATTTTACGCTGAAACTCTTAACAACCTGACAAAAAAAGCACCAAAATGCTTTGGCATCAGCGCATACGCAAATATCAAATTAATATTTATTGAAAAATCAAACGATATTTTACCGTTTTAGGTTCTCCTTTCTATCGTTTTTGAATTACATGTAAATATTTACACACATTTTTTATTTGTTTTATTTTTAGCGTTTATTTTTTTTGAGTTTTTGCCCTTCATTCGTTATATCGGGTATAAGTTAATTTTACTTTTTTGGTTTTTTTTATTTATTTATTTGTAAATTAATGTTTTTTATTATTTTTTTATAATTTTTGTTATTAATTTATTATTTATTTTAGCATTTTATTAACTTTTTTTAAATTTTTAGTTGTAATATTAATCACTGCTTATTTTTTATTTTTATTTTTATTTATTTTTTCTTTTTTAACTACACAAATCTGCTTTTATTTTAAACTTAAAGTAATCATCTTTTTATATAAAACTTCTAATTTTAATAAATGAATGAACAGAAATTAAACCTTTTATTAAATGTTTTTATTTATTTATTATGTTTTTCTAAAGTACTGGATTAAGTTACAAATGAAATTATAAAATTTATAATTTATAATTATAATTAATGTTAAGATTTTTTGTAAAGCATATAAAAATTAAATATAAATTTAGCATAATTTAAATAATAAAAATTAAAAACAAATTAAATAACAAAGATCAATATAAAATATAAACAATAATAAACTTAAAAATTTGTTGTAATTGCAAGTGTCCCTTTTAATGTGCATAACATTGCTAAAATGATTAACGATTTCAGGTAATGCGTTTCAAAGATGTATCGAATGTATAAAAAAACTGCCAGTTAGATGCCAACGTTCGTTACCATAACTGAGACACATCATTAAATCAGCGCAAACAAGTGAATGACTCCTTCTTTAAAAAAATAACCAATAATAATATTAATTTTTAATTTTATTTGCCATCACGTAGATAATATTATTCGCCACTGCATATACAATGCTTTGTGACAATGCTTTCACAAATTAAATAAAGGGTGGTTAACTTTTAAGGGCCGATGTTGAATGTGAATCACACCTAAACGTAAATTTTCTTTTCTGCATTTCATTTGACATTTCTCAATTTCAGACTAACTCAATTTGAACCGTGTAAAGATACGCAATCGAGCAACACATAAAAATGGGCGTTCAAATCAAAATTCATTTCGTGCACTTCGTGATTCTTTTGGTCGTCATAATCGATCAAATTCGTCCACAACCGGGAGAATTGTGAAAAATATTTAAATTTCAGCAAAACAGGTCTGTATGAAATGTGAAAACATCTGTGAATGTCTTTTTAATTCATTGAACGGAAATCATTGCTGTTTGTCGCGATAGTGTGGCAAAAGAGCAGTCAACCTCGATGGAGGCCATTCGGCCGATATTTTGTTTCATGCATAATTGAACCAAACCAATAGTATCATAGTGACAATAATTTCCTAAATAATTTGTTTTATTGAAAATCAACATCGGCCCTTAAAATTTAACCACCCTTTATTACTTTTTTTACAATCCTACTTCAATACCCTTAATTTACACATTTTCATAGCTTAGCAACCCTTGCTAATAAGTGGCTTTAATAAATTTCAAGGTGTTTTAAATTTACCTTGATAAATAAAAGTGAATTAAAGCACATTATCACTTTAATATATACATTTTTTTAATAATTTTCGAAATCAGAAGAAACAACATTGCTGAGATTTCCTCAGAACCATAGCGTACATGAAATCAATAATATCTAATTTCGTGAGGATAAAAATATAATTAATTGCGAAAATAAGCTCACCCTCGTCCGAGTCACTCATTTTTTGCTTATGACTAATTCACTATATTTCAATTATTTGTTTACAATTTATTTTACTTTGGTAAACGAATTTAATTAGAATAATATCACATATGTATTTTTAATTTTAAACATTTTTTCACTTTTTGCAGAGCATCAACAAACAGATTGCAAAAATAAACAGCAAATGTTTATTTTTTTTTTTTTCTAATACATAATATTACCAGACTATTATTTTCTCCCTCATCAAAGTAGAAAAAACTTTTTGGGTTTTAAGTGAGCCAATATATTGTAAGCCCCTATATTTATAATCAAAATTCCAATTGGTTCAAAAACTAATTTTGTAATGAATTTATTCTAACTGAAGTTAAAATTAAAAAATTTTTAAGGTTTGGAATCAAATAAATCAAATGAATGTGCTGGTATATATTAATTTTTACATTATTGGTACATATAAATAAATATTATAAATGACGTATGGTTAAAAATGCAATTTTATTAAAAATATTTCAAAAATACCATAAACTCTCCCTTATTCTTTATATTATTGTAAATTATAGAAAATTTTAATAAATTCCTTGAACTCTTCCCAAATGTAATAAATCATTCAATTACTACAAGCTGGTAACACTATATAAATAGTATATTTCACAAGGCAAAGCTTGAATATATATAGTGTACACTTTTTGCAGAGCATCAACAAACAGATTGCAAAAATAAACAGCAAATGTTTATTTTTTTTTTTTTCTAATACATAATATTACCAGACTATTATTTTCTCCCTCATCAAAGTAGAAAAAACTTTTTGGGTTTTAAGTGAGCCAATATATTGTAAGCCCCTATATTTATAATCAAAATTCCAATTGGTTCAAAAACTAATTTTGTAATGAATTTATTCTAACTGAAGTTAAAATTAAAAAATTTTTAAGGTTTGGAATCAAATAAATCAAATGAATGTGCTGGTATATATTAATTTTTACATTATTGGTACATATAAATAAATATTATAAATGACGTATGGTTAAAAATGCAATTTTATTAAAAATATTTCAAAAATACCATAAACTCTCCCTTATTCTTTATATTATTGTAAATTATAGAAAATTTTAATAAATTCCTTGAACTCTTCCCAAATGTAATAAATCATTCAATTACTACAAGCTGGTAACACTATATAAATAGTATATTTCACAAGGCAAAGCTTGAATATATATAGTGTACGAAATAAATAATTCACAATAGAAAACAAAATAATCTGGTTATATCCAACACAGTAATAGTGGTATTTATAAAAATTATCTTATTCCTTGTTTATGCCCATATAAAAAAAAATTTGTTGATTTTATATGAGCATAACATTTTTTAAACAAGGAAGAAGATAATTTTTGAAAAAGTTTCCATATAAGTTATTTGTTTTGTTCGGTTTTTTGTTAGTCCATAACCTTTATGTATTAATGACTGTTATTTTTTGACATCTTTAATATTTTTGCTTTATTTTTTAAACAAACAAAAATCACTTTTATGCGACGAAAATCTTTGGAGTTTTCTATACAATGCCGATCGATTCTTTAAACCAAAGACGGCAAGACGAAATCGCGATTACATATTGAGATTTTCGATTGCGAGCGAATTATAAAATTCTTATTATAATATAATTACCAAAACTACAGGAAACTCGCTACGTTCAATAAAATTTTTAAAGTTATCGAATACCATAACTTGGTCCGTTATCTACAGTTTTATTAAAAATAAAATCTATAGTGTATTTTTTTAGTTTCGTGGGTAATGGCGTGGCATTTATTAAATTTCTGGTCACAAAATTGTATTCGAACGGAAACTTAGTATGTGTGCAAAGTTTAAAGTTTATGACAGAAATGAACCTAAATAATTAAAATTGAAAAGCTGTATATATGTTTTCACGACAAAACAGAATTTTATATCTTGCTTTAATCATTAATATCTTTTAAAGAATTATACATTAATATCTAAAAATTCCATAAAGTTTTCAAAAAATTTATTGAAAAATTTCATATATATTTAAAAGGTCTATAATTCAAAATCTAAGTATTTTCGAGAATGTTAACAGAAGACTGTTAATGTTTTTTATAAAAGTTTGTAATGGTATTTTTCAATTTGAAGGTGCGTTGGTAAACTATATATTTACATATAATACAACTCTGTATTAATAAAATGTCATGCATAATATAGCAGACAATAAATTTACGAAAGTGTTACAAAGAAAAATAAAAACTACGTGAAGAGAGAAAAAGTCCACGAAAAAAGTTTATTATTCTATTTTCTGCCAGAAAACTTTAACAAAAACAGTAAAATTACAAAAAAAATTAAGTGCTTAAACAAAAATTCAATATAAGGATAAATAAATCGTAAGAATTTATACAAGAAATTTTTAAGTGAAAAAAGTCAGAAAGTTCTTAGAAAATAGTAAGGTTGCATTCTGCTTGTTCACAGTTTCTTTCGTGTCCATAAAAAAGAAAGGAATTTTTTTATAATTCATTGTCAAAATTTTAACAATTAAATTAAGAAACATACAAAGAATATTTGCAAATATAAGGTAAGTCTGAATCAATTTGTTATTAATTAAAAAAAAAACATTTTTTTTTTTGTTATAAATAACTGGGTTTTGTATTAGGGATTCCAAAGAAATAAGATGAGTGTGTTTTTTTTTTCATTAGTTGGGTGCGACATTAAAATTTTGACGCTAGCGTCTTGATACGTGACGCTAACCGCGCTGTTAAAACAAAGTACACTACAGACCTGAAAAGGATTTGTTTTTATTATTACATGCAAATGTAAATTGATATAAAGAGGACGTAGAACAAAATATAGCTATTTTATATTTTACAGCGTACATGTCTATTAAAAAGTAGGTACACACATTTTTCTTAGAACTAGTTAATGTTTAAGCGCACATGCGGCATAAAAAGGATTCCTTAGAAATAATTTTTTTTATTCAATTGTTTACATTTAATTAGAATCCTTTTTTACGCATTATTGAGGGATCTACATACATACATAATTATTATTTTTTGAAATTTTATTAAAATTAACATTTGCGACTTGTTTGTAATATGTACAAAGTAGGTACATAATTTATAATTTTTCTTAAATATCTTTAAAAAATAACGAATTTTATTTATTGGGCAGTGTCATTAAGAATTATTTAAAAATCTTTCCGCCGTATGTATACAAATTACTAAAGGTTTATAAATTGCAATAAAATCATTATTCTAAATAGAATCAGTTTAATAAACCCTCTATAATATACATATGTACCTATAACCCTATAACAGTTTATCTGTTATAATAAGATAATAATAATAACCTGCAACATAAGTTATTTGGCCTTGTAGGCTTTTTTATTATTATGCATTTATATTAATAAATAAAAAGGGAAGCTTATTCTTAATTTGAAATATAATCTTGCCTTCAAAATCATTCTGAAATAGGTATACAAATGTATGTATTTAAAAAATTAAAAAGGTGAAAAGAGACCGATTTTTTATGAGTTAATGTATAAATTTATTTTTAAGTTTTTTCTTTAGCAAATCTGTTTGTTCGCCAGGTTTTTGATAAACGCCAACACCTTGCCGATTTTGTATCAATAAAAAATGGCACCGTTGGCCGGTCCGCCATTTTCCATAGACACCTGGAAAAATGATCCACCAGATGTTGAGTTGAACTGCTTCCTACCAAATGGAATATTTCTTAATATGCATGTACCCGCTACAGCCACAATTAGAGAAATTAAAACAGTAATTATCTTGTAAAAAAAAAAACGCAATAATACGTTACATAAAGAATTTAACATATTTTTTAGGAAATGGTTAAGCAATCAAAAAACTATCCACTTCACGCTCTTATGAAAGATGCTTGTGACTATGAGGTCAGTGGTATTTCGTCTATTGCTCTTATCGAGCCATTTACAGATGAGACAAAACGTTTGTGTGAAGTTCAGCCTTATTTTTGCCTTTTACGTTTGGGCGAACGTAGCGATACGACAGCGATTTCCAGTGATTATGAGCTATCGAAATTGGTCAGTAACATGATTGGAAAATCGTTCGAAGACTACAGTGCCCAACGCAGTCCAGAAGAAGATGATTTTCGACGAAAAATGACTTTGCTTTGCGATGAAATTGAACTGGAACGTTCGAAATACAGTTGGGCTGAAAAATTGCTTTACGAACACCCATTACGTTTGGCAAACAATCCCATAATGCCAGAGATAATACGTACACGTTTTCGTAATTCAAATTTTTTAGTTGTTGTTAAGTTAGAAAATGATGAAACATCATTTACGATCTCGGTCAGTGATCAGCATACACCACGGGCATTAGTGGAAATGACCCTGTCTAAAGTTCGTAAATCTCAAATGAAAGTAAGCGATCGTTCTTCGGACTACATACTGAAAGTGCGAGGTCGAGATGAATACCTGTTTGGTGAATATCCACTTATACAGTTTATTTACATACAGGTAAAGTTAAAGTGATACAAAAAATATATAAATTTTATTCAATTATATTAAAGTTTTAAAAAGGTGTTACAGTTTTATTACTTATAATATTTTGTTTCTTCGTTGTTTTTGTTTTTAATACAGGAAAGTCTTTCTGGTTCCGATGTTCCCAATGTCGTTCTAAAACCCATACATACCATACCATCATATATTAGCTATAAACAGGAATTAAATGCTGCCCCCAAGAGACCACCAAAACCTGAAAGTCTACGCCATCAATCGAACGAAATGGTCAAGCGTAAGATAAAAAATGCATGGGAAATCGAAGAGCACTTTCGATTGCGACTTCATCGCATCGATAATGTGAACTGTGACTTGGCCAGAGGAATTAAGGTGGGCGTTCATATCGGCCTCTATCACGGCGAACACAAACTATGCGCTCAACATTCAGTCGATATTGCTAGTAGTAATAATCGATCGTTTACCTTCGACAAGGATATAATTTTAGATATTCCCATGCAAAATTTACCACGCATGACTCGACTATGTATGGTCATCTATGAAGTGACAAAGACATCACGCTCGAAGAAATCCTCAAACACTAGCAAAGAGAATACAATCCTCAAGGATGGCAATGTAAATATCAATTCTTTGGCATGGGTCAACACTACGCTCTACGATTATAAACATCAATTAAAAAGTGGCTGTTTAAAGCTACACACCTGGACGTATGCCGATGACATACAGTCGGATGAGATCTTTCATCCATTGGGCACAATTGAACCAAATCCACGTAAAGATGAGTGCGCTGTAGTGCAACTCACATTCCATAATTATGGATTCGATAATATACAATACCCGTCGGAAGAGACTGTCCTACAATATGCTTCCCAATTAGCCGCTTGCAAAGAGCCTCTTAGTCGCGGTTCTTCACAGGACGCTACTGCTACTGTTAGCAAAGTTCTATCACAGTATTCACGCACCATTAATAAGCTGTATGAAATGCACGATCAAGATCGTAATGATTTATGGGAGAAGAGGTCAGAGTTCATTTTAATTAGATATTTATTATTGAAATTTACTTTAAAAAAATTTTATTCAAAAAAAATATCTGTTAAAAATTTGTGTGTTTTCTTTTAATGACACCAAATTTGAAATTTGCGAAATGTAATTTTTTTATGAAATCCCAGCAAAAAAATGTGGGGAAAAAAAGTAGAAAAAACAACTGACAAAGATATTCAGCAAGTTTAACAGAAGTATACTTTAATTAAATATTACCTTTTAGTAAAATTACGTATTCCCCGTTCTTTCGTAGTAGCATTAATGCTTGACCTATTTTAGGCAGATTGTTAAGACAAAATATATTTTCTTTTAGATACACCATTAAACAAGACGAACCCGAAGAGCTTTCTATACTACTGCATTGCGTTAATTGGAACGAACGCGATGAGGTTGCCGAAATGTGGCATTTGCTTAAAGAATGGCCCTCCATATCGGTAGAACGTTCACTAGAACTCTTAGACTATGCTTATCCAGATCCAGCAGTGCGAAATTTTGCGATACGTTGTCTTAAAAATTTAAGGTTAGTTTTAAAGGGCAAAAATCACCAATTTCTATTTGAAACTATTAAAATAATTATCATACAGAGACGAGGAGCTTTTGCTATATCTGCTGCAGCTGGTACAGGCTATGAAACATGAATCTTATTTGGATTGTGCACTCACCACCTTTGTCCTAGAGCGAGCATTGCGCAATCAACGCATTGGTCACTATTTCTTTTGGCATTTACGTTCCGAAATGCAAACGCCGTCAATGCAAACACGTTTTGGTCTCTTGCTTGAAGCGTATCTCAAAGGGTGTAAACCACATGTGCCGCTGTTGCGTAAACAGTTGCATGTCTTGGAAAAACTTAAACAGGGTTCGGTACTGGCGAAAAAAGGCAGTAAAGAAAAAGTTCGAAATCTCTTACAAGACTTTTTGCGCAATCAGCGAAATAGTGGGGTCTTTGAAAGCATACAGAATCCCTTGAATCCCAGCTTTCGCTGTAAGGGTGTTAAACCTGAAAAGTGTAAAGTTATGGACTCAAAAATGCGACCCCTTTGGATTGTCTTCGAAAATGCCGATCAAAATTGTAATGATATTTATATCATATTTAAAAATGGCGATGACTTACGACAAGATATGTTAACGCTGCAAATGCTTAGAGTTATGGATCAATTGTGGAAAAATGAGGGGTAAAAATTACAACCAAAAAACTGAAGGTAGACATTTATGTTGTTTTTTTTCATCTATTTAGTATGGACTTTCGTATGAATATTTATAATTGCATTAGTATGGAACGTCGCTTGGGTATGATTGAAGTTGTACTCAATGCGGAGACTATAGCCAATATACAAAAGGAGAAAGGTATGTTTTCAGCGACATCACCATTCAAAAAGGGTTCTTTATACAGTTGGCTTAAGGAGTACAATAAAACCGAAGAGGAAATGAACAAAGCTGTCAAGGAATTTACTTTAAGTTGTGCCGGTTATTGTGTAGCCACTTATGTGTTGGGAGTTGCTGATCGCCACTCAGATAATATAATGGTTAAACGAAATGGTCAAGTGAGTTTTTACCTTTTTTTTTTTTATTGTTTACATTTTAATTATATATTTCATTTTGTGCAATTTCAGCTTTTCCATATTGATTTTGGCCATATATTAGGTCACTTTAAAGAGAAATTCGGTGTACGAAGAGAACGTGTACCGTTTGTTCTTACTCATGATTTTGTGTATGTCATCAATAAGGGTCGAGCCGATCGTATGGCCGAGGAATTCCGCTTATTCCAAGATATGTGCGAAAAGGTATGTATAACTACTTTTTTTTTAATAGAAATTCGAAAATTTTGTATAATAAATTTAATAATTGGTTCACTTGTTTTCAAACACAACAACAAATATGTAAAAAATAATTTTGCACTACATCTCTTACTAAGTGCATAAATATTAAACTTCACACAACATCTACTTGTTTAAGTACCCAAACAAATACGACAGCAATGACTACTAGTTTGTCGGCTTCGTTCTCTGATTGGTAAACACTTTTTCGCTAAAAGTATTGCTCACGTTAGCAATGTAAATTTACGCAATTTCTTAAGATTAAAAGCGGTCACGTGAATAAGAGAAATAAAACCTTTGAGTTTAAAAATTTAAAATAATGTATTTCTGTTTTAACTGAACTTATAAAGGGTGCTTAAATTTTAAGGGCCAATGTTGAATGAAACACAAATTATTTAGAAAATTATTGTCATTTCTTTTTATTATAATAATACTAGCTTGTGCCCGCGACTTCGTCTGCGTAGTTATCCTGATAAAAGGTAGACTTAGTAATAACAACAAAAATAAAAATATTTACAACACAAACAACCCGTTAAGGATGAGTTATGATGAGTTTGCCAACGACTTCGCGTTATTAAAGCGTTAAAAAGTAGCCTATGTGTTAATCTAGGTTGTTATCTATCTACTTATGTGTCGAACTTCATTTAGTTCCGTTTAGCCGTTTTTGCGTGATTGAGTAATAAATATCCAAACATACAAACATTCACATTTATTATATTAGTAGGATTGGTATGGTTTAATTATGTATGGAACAAAATATGGGCCAAATGGCTGCCTCGACCTTGCCGGCACAACTCTCAAAAAATCTCAAATGAAATGCAGAAAAAACCTTGACTCTTAGGTGTGGTTCACATTCAACATCGGCCCTTAAAATTAAACCACCTTTTACATTGACTTTTTAACTTTCCTTTAATCAATAACACAGTATCTCGTAAATGATTTTACCAGATAATTGCTATGACATTTGTTTATTTAAAAAATAAATTGAGCCTAAACTACCGTATTTATTTTGTTTAACATTTATTTTTTTCAATCTGTTCGAACTTTGTGTTCGATCACTTCATCATGTTTATATCATTGTATTTATTTGTCTTCTTCATTATGAACATATACAATAGTTCGTGTGGATAGTTGTGATCATACATGTTTGATAGTGTTTATTGTTCATTCTTGTCTCCTCTACGGTACTTGTCGGTAATAAACACAAACGAGTTAGATACAACAAATAAGTGAGCTTCTTCAAACACAGTTTTTCTGTGTTCATGCAGCAGTTTATCATATGCATGCATACATAGATACATACATACATATGTTGCACTTATTTAACAAGATGGTATTACCCTACGTTGCCACAAGCAAGTATTTACTTGCAAGTAGTGTATACATACACGGCTTTCAGACTAGGCAAGTCACTTGCGCAAGTGACTTGCGCAAGTGTTGTGTTTATAGGCAAAAGGGGTGTACTCGGCAAGTACGAGCAAGTTTTTGTTGAGAAACCAAAAACAAAAGAGTAATAAAAACAAACAAGAGTGCTATATTCGGCCATGCCGAATCTTATAAACCCTTCACAACGTGTTGTCATGCAACAACAATTGTTTATGTCACCATTTATCTCATATGAAATACGTACATACAAAACATATATAAAAACATCCCATTGTAATATTATACATTTAGTTTACTTATGTGCTTAAAAAAAAATAAATTAAAAGAAAAATTAAAAATAAAACAATAAAAATTTGAATAAAATATAAAATAAAAAAAATTTTTTGGCTCACTCTAACCAGTATACCACGTTTGTATGTATGTGTAGATAATTGATAATTGTAGAAATTTCAAACGGAATGACAAACCTATATATACCCTTTTTCACTGTGTGAAGAGTATAATAAGTAAAAGAGAACGAAACTTGGGCAAGTCAGTTGCTGAGTCTGAACATGAAAGCAAGTTCAAAGAAAAATAAAAGAAAATAAACTAACTTGAGCAAGTGACTTGCCCAATGAGAAAGGGGTATTATTACTAACGAAAATCAGGAGAAATGCCAAAAAAACACAACAATTTTTTGAGTGGCTACACAGCACAGTGCAAGTTCATTTTTAACCCTACGTTGCCACAGGCAAGTATTTACTTGCAAGTAGTGTATACGTATTACTAACAAAAATCAGGAGAAATGCCAAAAAAAAAACAAAAATTTTTTGAGTGGCTACACAGCACAGTGCAAGTTAATTTTTAAAATGTCGTCAACAAATAAACTTCAAACAAATTTAAAACAAATGGCGCTGCTTCAATTGGTAATTAAGTGTTGTCAATAGCCACTATTGAACGTTACCTTTAGACATGTAACTCTTTAATATAATTTTTTTTATTAAATATTGATATTTATATTGAAACTTACATTTTAAATGAATATTTATATTTTTTTCTTAATATTCTTCATATACATCTATATATATAAAAGTGAAACTCTGTGTGTGTGTGTGTGTGTGTGTGTGTGTGTTAGCTATAGACTCTGAAACTGCAAAACCGATTGGGCTCAAACTTTGGTAAGTTGTTGTACACATACCGAGGAGTGTTTATGGATGAAAAAAAGTGGGCGGGGCCACGCCCATAAAAAATTAGTTATCAGTTTTAGCTACTTGCACTTGACCGATTTTTCTGAAACTTTGCACACATATCGAGCTGTCATAACCATATGTTTCGTGATTAGAAAAGTGGGCAGGGCCACGCCCATAAAAAAAGGTTATAATTTTGAGGTACTTGCACCAGACCGATTTTTCTGAAACTTTGCACACATATCGAGCTGTCATGACTAAATAATTTTGTGATTAGAAAAGTGGGCAGTGCCACGCCCATAAAAAAAGGTATCATTTTGAGGTACTTGCACTAGACCGATTTTTCTGAAACTTTGCACACATATTGAGCTGTCATGACTATGGCCACGCCCATAAAAAAAATTTTAATTTTGAGGTACTTGCACTGGTCCGATTCTTCTGAAACTTTGTACACATATTGAGCTGTTACGACTTTACAATTTTGTTATTAGAAAAGTGGGCAATGCCACGCCCATAAAAAATTATAATTTTTAGGCTTTTGCACTTGATATTCAATTAAAGTTCAGAATGCATTTCGATTCATTAAGGGGCGTAGCAACGCACGCCGGGTTTGGCTAGTATATACATATTTATTAAAAAAATTAGCTGAATTATTTACCACAATTGTATGATATATTGTTGAGTTAACAAAAAACTCAGTATTAGACAACACTGTTTTTCGGCTTGTCACTTTACTTGCCGTAACTGTAAAAATTTTACTTGCTTAAAAATTTCTTAGCAAGCTGAGTCGCAGGTTGCCAAAATGTGGTTGTGTTAGTAAAAAAGTGTTAGTGTATTGGTTTTTTTTTACTTGCACTTGCATGTGGCAACGGTAGGTTAATTCGAAATTTTATAATACATAAATACATTAACAACTTGCCGTTAGTTAAAGATGGGATTTTTTGCACCAAATAAATAGCTTTGCATTATTACAACTTCATTTTTGTATTGTTATTAAAAATAATATTTAATGGATAAAAGAACAATAAATAAAGGCTTTATAATGCAAAGCCATTTATCGGTCCGACAAAATCCTGCCTTAAGCTAACGGCAAGTTGTAATAATGGCCCTAAGAGGTGAAAAAGTTAATCCGGACGTCGTTTTTTTTTCTTCTTCTAATATATTGAAGTTACTTTTTCGCAATAAATTAAATTAAATTTCGAGTTTATACCCTCTTATTGATCAAGTACGATGTGCAGTTTAAAATCCTTAATGAAACTATTACACCTTTTTATATCTTGTCATTGCAGGCATTTTTGGTTTTACGTAAGCACGGCTGCCTTATACTTTCCTTATTTAGTATGATGATTTCAACGGGACTGCCAGAATTATCGTCTGAAAAGGACTTAAATTATTTAAAAGAGACTTTGGTAAGTAATATGCATACACAAAGACGTAAATGCCTAAATTCTTAATGGCTGGATCCGGAAAAACATTGCTCAGTTTTTTAAAATTTAAAACAGAAAAAATAAAAAAACCAAACATCTCTTTAATCGGGTGTTTAAATTAGTACAATCCCCTTTCTGTTAACATACACATAAAGCACTCTTTACAAAAACAATTTGTATTGAAATGCATTTTATTCAGCAACTTTAAACGCTTAAACTCCTTAAATATCGGGGGATTCATCGTGAGGTTTGATTTTTAATAAGATTTTTTTTTACCGGATATCGCATGACTCATAACAAATTTCTGTGTCAATTTTGTTGTGTATCGTTTGGCAAGTCATCATGGAAAAATTCACACCATAACAGAAAACTTCAATTTGTTCAGCTGTATTATTAAAAACAGCGTTCTGTGAGAAATGTTTTTTCGGTATTTTAACGTGAAATTTTCTTTAATGATGAAACACATTTCTGGTTCAATAATAATAAACCAAATTGCAGTATTTGGACTAGTGAGCACCCATAAAGTACCCTAAATCACTTTTATGTCCATTAAAATCAAGCGTATAGTGTGGTTTATGGACTGGTTAAGTCATTGATCCTTATTTCTTTTCAAATGAAGCAAATCAAAATCAATGTTACCGTTAATAATAAGTGTTATCGCACCATATAAACGGTCTATGTGCTTCCTGAAATTCAAGCGCATGGTCTCGGTGAGCTCAGAGGGTTTACTTCGTAATTCGATTCGAAAGAAAACATACAAATTCGAACAAATTTTGTTTCGAATCGAATTACGGAGTAACCCCCAAATTACTAAAGGGTGATTTTTTAGCTATTATCTTTTTGGCAACACTGGTTTAAACAGCTGACGCTCGTTTTGTGTTTTGTTTCACTGGCAAACATCTTCAGTTTGGTCTATAATTTAACCATGAATCGTCTTACAAACGAACAACGCTTGCAAATTATTTAATTTTATTATCAAAATGCGTGCTCTGTGAAGAAAGTTCATCGCGCGCTTCTTATCGAAAAACTGTGTTCACCGACGAAGCTCATTTTTGGCTCAATGGGTACGTTAATAGCAGAATTGTCGATTTTAGAGTGAAGATCAGCCAGAAGCATTGCAAGAGCTACCAATGCATCCAGAAAAAGTCATGGGCTGGTGGCATCATTGGACCGTACTTCTTCAAAGATGATGCGAATAGTAACGTAACTGTAAATGGTGAGCGCTACCGTGAGATGATATCCAACTTTTTTTTGCTCAAAATGCAAGAGCTCAACTTGCATGACATGTGGTTTCAACTAGACGGTGCCACATGCCACACAGCACGCTTAACAATGGACTTATTGAGATGCGAGTTCGGTAAACATTTTCTTTCCCGTTCGGGACCGCTCAATTGGCCGCCTAGATCGCGATTAACGCCTTTAGACTATTATTTTTGGAGATATGTTAAAGCTCATGTCTATACACACATGCCCGCTTCAATTGACGCATTGGAAGACAACATTGAAGCATTTATTGATGAGATACCGGCCGAAATGTTGGAAATAGTATGCCAAAATTGGACTAAGCGGATGGACCATTTGAGGCGCAGTCGCGGTCAACATTTGCATGATATAATCTTCAAACATTAAATTATATGGACCGTACTATCGATTCAAATAGAGATTTCATGCATTTTTCTGAATTTTATGTGTTTTTTTTTAAACTTTCCTATAGCTCTTAAAAAATCACGCTTTAGTAATAAGACGGCGCTACGAGAAATACAGCAGGTGATCAATGGAATTATTTTGGTGAGCACTTAATTTAACGTTTTGCTTCGGTAAATTGGTCACATAGATGGTGCGATTTCATATTCCTAAGGACTTGTAAAGTCTGAGGTTTTTAGAAAAAAGTCAGCTACGATTTACGCTTTGGAAACTAAAATTTTTCATGTTATTCGCGAGTTACCAGTCGCTTAAAATTAGACTTTTCAAATAATCGTCAGACGTAGTCGTGCCCAACATTTACATGATAATCAGCCTTATTGGCGTTGTCGTATTTTTTGGTACCGTGTAATATTTACGACAATGTAAAATGAATGAGACCTTGTCGTATTTCTGTCGTTTTCAACACAAAAACGACACGAAAACGCCAATGACAATAAGGCGGATTATTTTCAAACAGTAAATGCCATAAATTGTTCTTTTCATTGATAATATACATTTTAAGTTGACTTTAAAATTTATGTGTTTTATTTTACATTATAAATCAAACCTTACAATGAATCGCCCCGGTAGGAAAATTTCTTTCAAATGGAATATATATTTTTTTAAAAAAATCAATTGTAAAATGTGAGCGTAAACTCTATTACAAGAAATCAACTTGCTTTCTTTTATATAAATTATTATAAAAATAACAACTATTTTGGAAAAAATCTTATTTTTTTTTTTTAATTTTTACGACATTATTTAACAATAGGTTTTAGAGTATAGTCAAGAAAAAGCTGCTGAACATTTCCGGTCGAAATTTAGCGAGGCTTTAGCCAATTCCTGGAAGACTTCACTCAACTGGGCTTCTCATAACTTTTCTAAAAATAATAAACAATGAATGCAGAAAAAAATATAAAAAATAAATGCCAACTTCTTCATGATCATCTCGAAAAAAATAACTGCAAACAACAACTGTAATCAACTTCCGAAACAATCGACTTTATACATACATACTTACATAAACACATACTTACAAACATGCATATACATATAGAACTGTGCTTATATTAGAAAAAGAAAAACATTTTTGGTTTATGTCCTTGATTAATTTGTAGTTTTTTAATTATAATTATATACTTTTTTTTTATTTAAATTCTATTCTTAATATTAATATTTTTGTTGGATATTTTTTTTTTTCTCCTTTATAATATTTATTTTTTTTTTATTTGTAAAATATCCTCATAGAAAAACTTTTAAGCAAAAAAAAAAATTAAATAAATAAATAAAAAACTTGTAATAATTTTGCAAAAAAAAAAAAATAGAAACAAACTTTCATTACATAAAAAGTAAAACAGAAGTGTTCAACACAAAACTTTAGACTTTAAAGAAAACAAAAAATAAATAAATCAACTTTATTATGAATATTATGAATTAAATGAAGAAAAAAAGAAATCACATTTTAATAATAAGTTAAAAAAATAAATTACGTAAATTACAATAAACTTATATTAATAAAAACTAAATCAATATAACTTTAATTACTAAAAACAAACATCTTTTATTTTGAGGGAACGTGTTTTATCCCCCTATTACGATTTAAAACTTTTATAACAGTTTGATCAACTTTGATAAATTTGCATTGTCATTCTGTTAACTCAACTCTTATCGTACTTTATGGGGTCGGAAATGAAAATAGTAGAAATTTCATACGGAATGACAATTCTATATACCTATATACCCTTTTTCACTGTGTAAAGGGTGTAAAAAAATGTGAGTGAGTAAGTGAAACATATTACAGAGTAAATAAACCGGCGTTCAAATATCTGTTGGACGTGTTAAGGTTTTCAGCCCAAACGTAAGCTCTTTGCAATTTCTCCAATCGTGAAATTAAGTGCGACTTTACGCTTCTTTGCTGAAGGTTTGTACCAAACGGGTATTGGTAAAGATTGCGGTGTGTCTGTGGCTCAGTGTAGTCTTAGCAAAGTTCTGGCAGAAGTTATTAATATATTTAAGGAACATTTACGCACAATGTAGATAACTTTCTGCAGAACTGAAGTGCAAAACAGAAAGTTGCGTTAGCTGTTTATGTGAAGTATGGCATTCCAAACGTTATTAGATGTGTTGACGGAACTCAAAAAAATTAAAGGTCTGTGATCATGAGCTGAGGATTCAGAAATTGATGCCTCACATCCCGTTGTGTGTCACGATTCATTTATTTGGAATTCTGGCGAATTGTGTGCTCACCTTGTGCAAGAATACCTTACAGGTGACAGCAATTATTGGCTTCTTGGTAAAGTTTTGAATGATAACAGACAATTCATAAATTAAACATGAATTTTTTCTAGGAGGCTTATAGATGCCCACAGGATGAGTCTGTTGAAATAAAGTTCACTCCAAGTGTTGCAATGTGGTTGAACGCATTAATGGTGTTTTAAAAATAGATGGAGGTGCTAGACAGCTGCACTACGCTCTAAAAAGGCTGCTAAAATAAGAAAATTTTGCTGTGCGTTGCATAACATCGGCATTTATTTTAAATGCAATGCTGAAGTAAACTATGTAGAAAATTTAGTTTGACCGTTCAGGATAATAATGTGGTATCCTTAGCCTCACCACAATATTTATCCATTGCCCAAAATATTAGAAAAAATATTTCGAAGAATCTAATAAATTTCTGTAATAAAGCCATTTCTTAGGTCACTGCTATACGTTAAATATATGTCGTGATATTTCTAGTATCACGATATTTATGGAACGTGTAGCATGCAATATTGATGGATCGCGATCCATATAGCAATATGGCCTAAAATATGAAATCCAGATCGCGGATCGTGAATCGTGATCATGATATTAAATCATGATACGTCAGTAAAAAGTGACAAATAAAAGAAATAAAATAAAATACGCAGTGAAAAAAACGAAAAGTAAAACAATTGACATAATTTGTGTAAAGTTTATTGTAATAAAGGGTAATGGCAGAAGACAGTGAAAGCGAGTGGGTTCTGCCGGCTGAATCGGAATTAACCAGTGAAAAAATTATTTTAAAAGATTTAATTTTTAATTTGGAAGCATTACCGCAATTGTGGGACTCGTCAACTAATGCTTATTCCGACAAAATAAAAAGAGCGACTGCACTGGACAAATTAGTAAAGGTTTTTAACAAAATCAAGCCCACTGCTACCGTCGACGATGTTCGAAAGAAAATAAACTCGTTGAGGTCAAACTACAGAAAGGATCTCAAACGAATTACCGATTCAAAACGTTCCGGTGCTGGTGCAGATGAAGTATATACTCCAAAATCATGGACTTTTAAAGCTCTGCAATTTCTACAAAGAACCGAAAAGCCTGTTCATGTGGTAAGTACATTTTCTTTTACAACTATAAATATCAACCCTCTTTTTAATCAGTCATATGCATATTTATATTTCTTTATTATAATATTTACAAAAGTTGTCCATAATGGATTTTGAACCTTTCGTTGGGTTGTGCGCATTTGACCGTATATTATATAATTCAAAACTATCATCACCGGAGCCATGTGATGCACATTCTATCAGATGTAGCCGTTTTGTACCAATATCAACTTTTGCGCATCCACACCTTCACCGGAATATGTTTATGTGTCTCACGGTGTATGTGTATTCACGGTGAATAAAAACATGTTTTTCTCCTAAAATTATTAATAAAACTTAAAAATTATAAAAACAAAAGTTGCCTTTTAATTACTTTAATATAATCTTTAAGGACGTATATTAACGCTTCACAAGTATCTTCGACAGCTTGGCTTATCGAATGCCGGGACATGATGGCTGTAAAGCTTTAATTTTTAAAGTGTCAGTAAGAAATGGTGATAGGAAAAATAGGAAAATAGCTAAACAGGCTTTCTTTTGATTTTCTCGCGACATTGATAAACAAACTGAACAGCACAAAAATAACATAAATACTGACACGATAAATATTGAACATGTAGCATACGCTCGTGATCCATCAATATTTTAAACAAACGGAAATCAATATTTTCAGTTTCTAACCAGCCGAGAGAGCCAATATGGGGATCAATTAAAAGGGCATGAGTATTAAAATATGATTAGCTATGAAAAGAAAAAAATCCAAGATGGCGTCCTAGATTAAATTGCGGATATATGAGTCAATTATAGTAGTTACGGCTTTGTCCCCTTTAACCCCCACAATATTGGTATCAAATAGACAATGTAGTAAACTAATAAGAAAAAGTGTAAAATCTTAGATGGCGTCTGAAACAAAATGACGGAAATTTTTTTTCAAGCCCACCAATGTGGGCATCAAATAAAAGGGCTTGACTATTGGAATACAGTTAACAATGTTCAATTCAAAATAAAATATGGTGTCCGAAATAATAAAGAAAATGCTATAAAACATGAAAGTTACGCCAAGCTACGATGTATTATCAGATTCGGCACGGCCGAAAAGAGACTTGTTACTTGGTTTAAGTGCAATAAAATAAATATTAAAACAACATGTTTTTGTTTTATTTTTTAAATATATTTATATTTCATATATATTTTTAAAATACATAAACATATACATATATTTGTTTCTGGTGACATTTATCAAAATATAAGCAAAATATATATTTTTCTTTTATCTCTGTTTTAATCTTTATATTTATATATAAATATATGTATGTATATAAAAATTTAGTGTTTTTGTTGTTGTTTCTTTTTAAATTGTAATATAAAATTATAATTAAAAACTAGATTAAACTTTTGCTTTGCCATTTTCATAAATTGTTTATAATCAAATTTAATACAATATTAGCAATTACATTATATGAAACCTAATTAAAATTGAAATAATAATAATAATAATAATAATATTTAGAAGAAAATACACTACTTGAACTAAATGTATAAGAAAAAGAAAATACATATTGTATATGCATACATGTAATCATAATAAAAATAATAATAGTAGTTTATATTTAACTAAATATTATGTAGCAGTAAAAAACTATGTTACAAAAATTAAAATTAAGGTTTTTTAAGGATAAAGTAATTAAACTTAAATGCTTAACATGTACATTATTTTTTATAAAAATATATAATATAATAGATTTAAAAAATATACTAAATATATTTATGAAGTTATATGAAATTAAGAACACTGATATACATATGAGTGTTCTTAGGAGGATCGAGAGAAGGATTTAAAATGGAAAAATTTGAATTTTAAAATTGTTTGTTGTATTAATGAAAATATTCATTAAGATTAAAGAAATATATATAAAATCCACTGATGTTGAATCTTCATTGAATTAAAATAAAAACATGGAAAGAAATTCTTAAATTAAATTTGTTTTCAAATTGTTTTTGTTTATGTAGAGGTTGTCAGCAAGGCGAATTCATACAGTTGAAATTATCAGCCCAGCTGATGGAGAAACATTTTGTCAAAATTGGTTGAATTTGTCCTGAGGCCGAATTACGGCATTCGAACGTGATCGAAATTTGAAAATTCTTATTAGAATCTCTATACCTAAAGCACAGCGTACTCGTTCGTTCGAGTAAAATTTCGATCGATATCGAATGCCGTAATTCGGCCCCTGATTTTATTTATTAATGCAGGGAAGGAAAATGTGATTTTTGCTTCGGTATTAAACAGTTAACTTAAGTGTAATTATTTGATAATAAATGTCGTAAATTTATGTATATTTGTTACTTTTGCGTTATTAATAATGGTTTTCAAAAATGTATATCCTTTTTTTAATCAAATTTTTTTTATATTTAATACGACGTAATAAATTTTCCATCCCTGATAAACGAATTAGCCTTAACATAAAATATCCCCTTAAAAGTTGCTTTGTTGTATCAATTCGCCGTTGCATATACCTGTATGAATATGCCTTGGTTCTAAGTGTTCAATGTAAAAGTAATGTATTGATATTAAAAAAAACAAATTTTAAAAAATTTATAAAAACAAAAAAAACAAATTTTTGAATGTCTCTAACCTTTTTGTTTTACAATTAAATAAATTCGAAAACGTTTTAAAATATAAAATTTATTAAAGAATTTTTCTAATAATTTCCATATATAAAGAAATTTTCTAAACTTGTTGGTAAATGGAACATATTTTTTAATAAATGTATAATTTTTTTTACAATTTATTTGTTTAAATAAAAATTTTACCCTTTCTTAAAAAAATTTTTTGAACAAAAAAATAAAATTTTAAAAAATCAACTTTTATCGAAAAATTCTTTAAAAATTTCTAAATAAAAATTTTCTCAATATTTTTTATTTATTGTTTGTCTTTTATCAAAATACTGCACATTTTAATGTAATAAGAAAAAATTATAATTGTTTTTAACGTTTTTAACGTTTTTTCTTTCTCTTACATATTGAATTTTAATATTATTTTTTGTTAGATTAATATATTTTTGTCTTTATAGGAATATTTTTTTTTCAATTTTTTTTTTAATTTTTAGTTTTTATTAAAACAAAATTTTTTATCTAACACTGCATTTTGTTTTTGCATTATTATTTGGAATACATATAGTTTTCAAGGTGCCTGTTCCATAAAATACATAAATATTTTGTTTTTGTACATATAAAGTTTGTGATAATTTTTTTTTTTTCAAGTTGTTTCATAAGATCTTCTGTAAGTTTTGTAGGTTTTTTTATTAAAAAAAAAAAAAATTTAAAAATCTGCCAAAAATATATCAACAAAATGTTACCCTAACAATCTCTTTACTCTAAAACAAGATTGTTAAGAAAAGATTTTGTTAAGTGGGTATGGTGTCGAGGGTGTTATATTCGTATATAAAATTCGAATCGAAAGTAAATGCTTGCGAATTAATTTTTGTAGTTTATAAAAGTGTTGCCAAATTAAACATTCACACCGAATTAGGTGACAGTAAGTTACTTTAAACATGATTAATTAATATAAAACAAAACGTTGTTCCAATAAGCTATTTATTTGTTTGTTGGAAGAAGATTTTGTTTTAATAAATATTATCGAAATTCTGTTGGAATTAAGTTTAAAATAAATTGTATAAACTTTAAGGAATAATCTTAAGGAATTAAAGTTTTGGTAAATAAGGATTGTAAATAAAGTAGTGTAAAAATTTTGGGTGTTTTAATAGAGAATAATAAAAAAAAGTGATAGAGTTGCAGAAAGGTTTGAACAAACTTCAACGATTCTGCAGCTGTAGCATTTTTGTGATAAAAAAATATAACTGAAAGTTCCGAATTTATTGAAAACTTTCTTTATAAGAGAATTTGTAAGAAAATTTTTAACAAATTGAGAATTGCTGAAACATTCTAATTTCTTGCACGCATAGAAAATTTGTTAAGAAAAGTTTTTTTTTTCTAGAGAACTTATTTAGTTTTCTAATGGGTCAATTATGGATAGACACCGAACTTTAGTTGCGTTGCCAGCTAGCAACTACAATTTCTCGGTTGCCAAATTTTCATCTGAAATTGACAGCTATTAGTTGCCAGTTGCCATCTGTAATGCCTTTTTTGGCAACTGGCAACGTAACTGAGGTTCGGTTGCTATCCATAATCGACCCATAAAGCATTTCTTTTGTGGATGAACATTTAATAAACACTTTCTAAAAAACCAGTTCATGAAATTTTTTTGTTTTTGAAAATAATAAATATTTTAAAATTAGCAAAAACAGAAAAATAACATTGATTTTTTTAATATGTATGTAAACCTTAATATGTATGTTTACCTTAATATTTGTAAAAGAGAAAAATTACCTTAATAGGAAATCTTCAACGTTTTAGAGTTATAAAACTTATTACAAATTTTCTACACTTCTTTTTTTAAATTTTCAAGACTTTTTCATAGTTGGATGTGTGTGTGAGTGTGTTTTATTTTTGTTGCGCCTGCGCGTCTAGCAAAATGTAAATTTTAAAATGTTTACAAAAAAAAACATAAATAATTGATTTTTTAACATTTCCTTTAAATGAATTATGTGATAACATTATTTTTAAGTGAAAATAAATATTTTCGTTAGTCAAAATAGTTTCTTTTGTTTCTTGTCAAGTATTTTTTTGTTTCGTTTTTTTTTTACAAAAAAAGGCACAAGGTTTTTTTTATGTATTTTTGTTAATATATATGTAATTTGGAAAAATTTGTAAAATGCAGTGAATATTTTTGTTTTATTTTGCGTATAAATTCAGTCTATTTAATATAAAAAATATATTTTTGCTTTCTTGTTATTTTTTTTTTTTTTATTATTTTATTAATATTTTTTTTATTTTTTGAGATTCATACTATTTTTTATATTACAGCATAAAAATCAAAGCATATTTCTTTGTAATATCTAAAGTTAAAAAATATAAAACAAAAACCTAATCACAAAAGAAAGAAGAAAAAAAAAACAAAAAGTCTATGTCTTTATTATAAATATATATGTATGTATGTATATATAGTTATAAAAATATTCATGTTTCTTTTTAAGTCATATTATTTAGTAAATATTCTGTAAATATTCTTCTAATAATAATTTTTAATTATAATTACTAAAAATTTATTATTATTAATTATTAAATATAATACATACAGTTCCATATACATACACCTTGTTATACATATACATATATAGATATAGAAACGCTTTTAAAAGGTCTCCATAAAATTAGAGCTAAACTTAAATATTAAAAGAAAAAACCATCGTCTTAAATATGTAAATATATAGTAAAATACATATTATTAGTTTTTTTTTTTAATTTTTTAATAAACACTTACTAAAATTATTTTTCTTCTTTCTAATAGGGCGTATTATTTATTTGTATTAATACAACGGAAACCATTTTTCTTTTTTCATATTCAATGTTTTGATAAATTCAATGGTACATCTGAAATGGAATGAAAAAAAAAATAAGATAATTATCACATTGATTTTATATAGCCTGAAAATAGCATTAAAATTAAATATAATATAAATAGAAAGTTCGAATGTAATATTAAAAACATAAACCCGGGGCCTGGTGTTAAAAAAAACATTGTTAAACTAATACCATCTTGTTAAAGAACATGTGACATAATGCAACTGTATACTTGCAAATTGCTTTAGCGACATCACACATTAAGAAACTTGTGGTCATGACGTGCAAAAAGAATACAGGAAACGAATAAGAGTGCTATATTCGGCTGTGACGAATCTTATATACCCTTCACAACGTGTAGTCATGCAATAACAATTGTTTGTATCACCATTCTCTCATATGAAATACGTACATACATATAAAAAACATACATATATAAAAACATCCCATTGTAAAATTATAAATTTACGTATGTGTTAAAAAAAAAATAAAAAAAAATTTAAAAATAAACAATAAAAAGATAAATAATACATAAAATAAAATAAAAAAAAATTGTTTGGCTCAGCTGCGATTCGATGCCACGTTTACTCTAACCAGTATACCAAGTTTGTATGTACATATCGCACCCTAAATACATAAGGGTCACAACTCAAAATTTTCCAAAACTGACTTTTTTCCATAAATGAATTCAGAATACACATCTCTAACTGCTGCAAAAATTTCTTTCACATCACTATCTTCTTTAACTGGAAAAATACAGTTATGTCTATTTTTATGTTAACAACTTCCCTGTCCCCATACAACGCACTTTGTGAATGCTCCACGCCCACTGGTTTTTTGTATTGATTTACTAAATAACATGCATATATACCATAAAATATAATTTTGGTAAAAGATTAGATATATATTCCTATTATTTTGGCTTCTTTATTTTGTGACCCATATACGACTCACGGACGTAGCAATAAAAATTTTATCTTACCACGTTCAATGAGTCAGATATGAACATCAATCATAGCGAAATAATTTGCATGACAAATGAGTTTTGGCGCGCTAATAATTAATTGACAGCTGATAATTGTCAAATACATATATTGGTGTGCGTATGAGTTGTATATAAAAATGAGTCACATATGACTCATGAACTTATTCCAATACCCTCTCGTGAGTCATATATGACTCATTGGACAGGGAAGTTGTTAAGTGTGTTGCATGGTACAATTATCAGGTAGCCTCACTAAAACAGCTGATTATTTTTTTCTCTACCTTAAGGTTTAACTAAGATGTCAAATTTTGTTTATGTATGTGTATATATTGTGTACGTATATATTCTACCGCCAAAAAAACACGCACACACATTTGCTGTTTGACATTTAAGTCGTTTACCAGCAACAAAATACATTTAGGATTTTGTTGTTGCAGAACTGAGGCTACCTGATGATTATTTTTAGTTACGTTAATGTGTTTAAGAACAACTGATTACTTTTATTACACACTAGAAAAGCCCGGCGCGCGTTGCTACGCCCCTTAATGAATCAAAATGCATTCTGAATTTTAATTGAATATCAAGTGCAAAAACCTAAAAATTATAATTATTTATGGGCGTGACACTGCCCACTTTTCTAATCACGAAATTGTAAAGTCATAACAGCTCAATATGTGTGCAAAGTTTCAGAAAAATCGGTCCAGTGCAAGTACCTCAAAATTAAAACTTTTTTAGGGGCGTGGCCCCTCCCACTTTTCTTATCACGAAATTATTTAGTCATGACAGCTCGATATGTGTGCAAAGTCGGTCAAGTGGCCCCGCCCACTTTTTGCCACCCATAAACACTCCCTGGAATGTGTACAACTTGCCAAAGTTTGAGTCCGATCGGTTTTTCAGTTTCGGAGTCTATAGCTAACACACACACACACAGAGTTTTACTTTTATATATATAGATAAAGAGTTTTATTTTGAGTTTTGACTCTATTACTGTAAAAAGTGATAAATTTCGTGGTATATTATTTTGAATTGTGCTTCTTTAGTTGTAAAAAGTAAGTTCAATTATCAATATTATTTATTTATGTACCTTCCTTGATTAAATGATCGTGCGCGTCGTAAGTTTTATATATTTTTTTATTTTAAAGTAGAAAAAAGTATTTAATGTTAATTATATTGGTATTAGCCATTTTTTTTGTTTACTTATTGTGCATGCCTTTTGTAAAATCTTAAATTATTTCCATGCAATACAAAATTTAATTTTTAGTTGCGACCTCTTCGATGAAAATGTCTTACCCAAACCTTGAGCATTACTCAACTACAATTTAGTCGGCGGTTAGGAAACTTACAAAATTAAAACATTTTATCAGTTAAAGAGACACAACTTGAGATAATATCACTAGCTAATCGAAAAAATTTCAGTTAGAGTCATAAATCAAAATTTTGTTTTATTTTTGCAAATATAATATAAAATTGAAAAAAATATAGCAGAACCTTCTTTAATATTGCATGTTTTCATAATGGAACAATATTTTCTTTAAATATTACAATCATTTTTACATAAACAGTTTTTTGCTTCTCCTGAACATTTTAATATTTTGAGTTGTGACTGTTTTGTATTTAGGGTGCGTTATGTATGTGTTGTTGTGAAAAAAATTAAGGTTGTCATAGTATTTGCTCATATCTCAGTTTTTTATGTACCGATGTTTCTGATTTCCAATACCGATCTACTCACGAAGCGGGGGGGCTTCAAAAAGTTGATTTCAACAGATTGATTTATACAGACAGACAGAGCTTTATCGACTCCCCTATTATAAGCTTTCAGAAAATATATATTCGGCAGCGCCGAATCTTATATACCCTTCACAACGTGCAGTCATGCAATAACAGTAGTTTGTATCACCATTCATCCCATATGAAATACGTACATTCATATATAAAAACATCCCATTGTAAAATTATAAATTTACGTTTGTATGTTAAAAAATATAAAAAAATAGTTTTCAAAAAATTTAAAAAGAAAATTAAAAAAAAAATAATTAAAATATTAATAATAAATATAAAAAAAATTAAAAATAAATAAAAAAAGACAATAATAATATAAATAATATACATATAAAATAAAAAAAAATATAAAATTTTTTTTTTTTGCTCAGCTGAGATTCGATGTTACGTTTGCTCTAACCAGTATACACGTTTATATTTACATATGTAAAAACGGGGTGGTCGTGGTTTTTTGCTCATATCTCAGTTATTTATGAACCGATGTTTCTGATTTTCAATACCGATATACTCCCGAATATATATCTGATATTTTAATACCTTACCCGGGTCCAGGAGATATCGGGGGACTTCAAAAAGTTGATTTCAACATACACACCGACAGACTGACAGAGCTTAATCGACTCCCCTATTCATAAGCTTTCAGAAAATATATACTTTATGCAGAAATTTCACACGGAATGACAACACTATATATACCCTTACACTCACTGCGAAGGGTATAAAAATTAAAAAATTATATTATTTTATGAATAATATTTTTTCCATTTTTATTTTGATTGTTGATATAGTTTTAAGTTGGAATGCATTTTATTTGCTTCACCGTTTTTATAGTTAAGTGGACAAATTTTGAAAAGAAATTTAATTCAAAATAAATACAAATATGTAGTTGGAATTATTTTTTTTTTTGTTATATTAAAAAAACATTTATAACTAGATCACGGTCGAATTAGTAGAACGCAGACCATAATTGTAATTATTAAATGATGTGTAAATCGGCTTATGTAGTTCCTTTTGGTACTGTGTAAAAATATTTAAAAGTTTTGTTTGATAAACCATTCATAAACTTTAAAATGATTTTGAAAATTTCAAAGTAAAGCTACATGCACCTCGAAGTGCTTAGACCTCCATACAAAAAAAAAAAACATTTGTGCCGATCATCCCTTACAGTAAGATATATTTCAATGACAATTCTAATACTATAAAAAAATTTTCTTTCACGCCTAAAAATACAGCTGAATTAATTTTAAAACCTATCGGAATATATTGTATCCAGTTATTATTAATCGCTTCAGTTTTGTTTTTGTTGGTTTTAAATTGGACTCCTAGATACAACATCTGGTATCTTACTTACCTGAACTTTGTTCATCCTTATTGCTAATGGTATACACGGAATTTCCAGAGGATCCAGCCGTTGTTATTCCACCGCCACCAGCTCCTCCTACAGATGATGAAGATGTAGCTGTTAATACTCCGGAGGAGTAATTGCTCTTTGACAATTTGGACACATCGCTTGTATCAGTCATTGATGCTACCGATATGGTTGTTGCAGGGACTAAACCTGCTGCTGCCGTTTGCATAGCTGCTGTTGCTGGATGTTGAATGCCATGTAAACTATTATTTGCCATTGAACTAAACATAGAACTGGGGTGTGTTAATACATTTGATGTATGATGAAGAGGAGGCGTAGCTGTGTTACCGAAACCAGCGGAAGCAGCAGCTGCTAATGCAGCTGCATTGCCTACACCATTATATTGAAAACCATGATATGGTGGCGACAAGCGAGCAGCAGCTGCTGAAAGCATGGCTGGATGTCGGGCTTGAATAAGAGCTGGATTTGCCGCCGCCGCTGCAGCACTTTGGTAATGTTGCATCCACATTTGTGGGTGACGCATTGCCGTCAAAGTCGAGATATACGGATGATAATACGGTGATCCGGGTGGAATGTATGAAGAAGCAATAGCTGCTGCAGCCGCAGCGGCAACAGCGGCAGCTGAGGCATTTGCTGACGAAGGCGACATTGCAGATGAAGGATGATTTGTTGCGACAGTTGCAGTATTGTGTGAACTGTTGCCACCGTTGGGTGATGGCTGTGCATACAAATATGAATATGGATGTATCGGAGAACCTGCTAAGCCAGGATTGGCGGGTGAGTTTCTTTGCATTAAATGCTGTGGCTGTTGGTGTTGTTGCAATGTATTGGAACTTACTGGTGTTCTTCTGTCGCTTATTAACTGTTCTTCATTGCGGCTATCGAGATTCGTTGTTGGCGAGGAACAATTGTGATTTTGTGTAGCTGACGTAGGCGAAGCGAATTGTCGTCGTATTGAAGCAGTCTTTTTTGGCACAGTTCGAGGTGTGGTTTCACGTGGCGAAGCCGTGGTTGAACGTTGTGGCGATAAATCTCCCTTTTGTATATTTGGAATGTTATGTTGAGTTGTACACGACGCTGTTGTTGATGTAGGTGTTGTTGCCCTAAATGCCGAAGAATGATGGCGAGGTGATCGAGAACTCGATGATGATGATGATGAGTTTACATTTGCTGATATTGCAGAATTTGGAGAGAGTGCACTTGAGGCCGACAGTGGCGGCACATAGTGTGGTGACATCATATATGGTGAATAATAAGTTTGAGGCTGATGATGAAAATGTTGTGGTTGCTGCAGATGATGCAACTGATGTTGATGATGCATATGATGGTTTGTGGGCGAGGTTGTAGTATCTTCTGTATTACTACTGCCTGCATACCTTGATTTGCTAAAAGCATTATGAGCAGTATCAGGTGTTGTTCTTGGTGACCGCCGACTGCTATAATCAGTATAACCACCACTGCCACTACTAATAGGACTTCTGGAGTGCGCTTCACGTATAGGAGAACTATAAGGTGGTGATCTTTTCGATTTTTTGGCAGAATTTGAAGGTGATTTACCACCACACCCCGATACAAGGTTGCCTTCTGGTGATTTTGGTGAATTGTTTGTATGCACATTTGAAGGAAATGATCCAGAGTGGTAAGGGGAATATGACATTGAACTACTAGTTATAGTTGCGGGTAAGTCTGTAGATTTTTTAACTGGCGTTAGTGAAGTTGAAGGCGATGAAGTTAGCGAACCACCTCCCAAAAGCGAATGTATGCTGTAAGAGCTATAAAGTTTAGTCGGTGCCGCGCTTGAAGTGGTGTTTGCTGTTGTTTTTGGTGTATTTACTGCATTTGAATTGTGCGCATTTAAGTTCATAGATTTACTATTGCTACCAGATATAGGCAATGGTGTTGAATTGCTTGCAGTTGTTAATGTGTTATTATTATTGCCTTTGGCTCGACTACGTTTACCTCCAGCAGCTATAGTGGCATTATCCTCCAATGAGACTTTTTCAAATTCTCGTAATATACGCTTACGTGGCGATACATGTTGTTGATGATATTCGACTAGACGTGAAGCAGCAGTATTAGAAGGTGGCGAAACTTTGGAATTATGGTTTTTAGATCCTCCCGATGACAAACCTGTACTAGTTGCTGTGGCAAAATTGGATGATGATGTCGGTGTTGATGTGATTGAAGATGCAGCTGGAGCTGATGATGTTGCTTGATTAGATGATGTCTTTAATACATGAGCAGTTGCTGCTAAGCGTGATGAAGAGGCATCCACTAATTTTTGTACAATTGTTGTGAGCTTAGCTCGCGTTTTATTATTTTCATGCTTTTTAAGTCTTTTTTCTTCGTCTCCTGTTTTTAATTTGTCCTCCTTATGTGCTTCTATTACATGTTTATGTTGTTCGGAGTCAACATCATTACTCAAAATATTACCATTCAAAGCTGTTGATTTTATTGTATTTTTATTCTCCTCGGCATATTCACTGGTATTCATTTTCTCAACTTGATCATGGTCATAAGTTGTTGGCTTTGAAATATTTAAAGCTCCGGCGACCTTGTCCTCTTCTCTCTCTTTGCAAGGCAATGAAAGTTTCGTCATCTCAACATCAACATCCTCTTCTTCAATAGTAGTTTGATTCTGATTTTCCGTCTTGATTAGTTTATTTTTACAACCAATATCACATTCTTCTTTTGCAATATTATTTTCATTTTCGCCATCGACAATTTCTGCTTTAACATCCTCAGTACTGGCGTTAATACTCTTGCAGTCATCTATCTCTCTATCCTCTTCCAAATTTTTTTCATTTTCAACTGATTGCGATTTATCAGTATCTTCTTTAAAGTCTACCTCTTTTTTATCAAGTATTGGTAGGGATGTATTTTCCTGATGTTGTTCATGAGTCTTAACTTGCTTTACACATTTTAATCGGAATATTAGACCCGTTGCAAGAATTTTTGTATCATAAGGTTTTCTCCGTTTTCTGTGAGACAACAAAAGAGCCTGTGTTGTAAATTTCTGATATGCAAACTTGCGATAATATAGTGACAGTTCTTTTGAAACATTTTTTCGTGGCGTCGCTTGTTTCCAACAATGATCTCTTTGCCATGGTGACGATTGCAGCGAGCTGTTGTCATCAGAAACTATATGAAAATTAACAAAATTTTAAAATTATTATTGCATTGAAAATAACCATGTTTTTTTTTATACAATTACTTACAACTTAACGAGTTGGAGCATTCATTTTTTGGATATGACGCACCACCAACAATGGTTGCTGGCGATGCTGCCAAAGGCGATGGTATTGCTGCCGCAGATGTGGATGCTGTGGCTGATGGTGTCACAGTAGACGAAGTTGCTGCCGAAGGCGTGCGAAAAATTTTGCGAGGCACTGAAACCCATCCACCTTTTTCACCATCTTTGGATCGTGCTAATTCCAAAATAAACTTACCATCTGTAAAAGTTTGAAAGAATATTTTATTAGAAAATTAATATACAGTATCGGACAAAACTAACTAGAACTACTAGAAATTTTAAGTTTTTTAATTTTCTTAATATAATGAGAATTACTAATACAATTAAAAACTTTATTCTCATCACGAGTTTCAGATGAATTATTTAACAAAAAATTATTTTTTTTTTGTCTGTAAATATGGTGACCTTTGTCTACCTACGGCTATGGTTGAGTTGGGAATCAAAAATAGAGGCAATAATAACTACTTGGTACATAAAATGTACGCCAACTATCAACTTAAAGGGAAGGGTTGTAGTGCTTATATAAAAATAATTAGTTTTAAACCGCAGTTACCTTTAAAGAATTGTAAACGTCCACCTAAACCAGCTCCTGCAGCATTTTTATGATTATTAGTATTAGACGTTTGATGAAGATGTTGTGGTATCGGAGGCCTGCCAATATCAGAGCGATTAGAATGCGAATGTATGCTGCTGCTATTGTTGCTGCTAGGAAACTTATGATGACCGGTAATACTTTGACTATTATTAGCTGAAGAAGATAAATTTATTATGGATGATGAAGAGGATAAAGGGGATGAAGGTGACAAAATTGCTGCTGATGATTGATTGCCGTTGTTGCTGTGAGAATTTGTGGTATAATCAATAATACCCGTGTCCATGGAAGATGACATGGTGCTCTTACAGCTATTTGATTTGTATGGTTTTGTAAAATGAGTTGTGGTTGCTGGAGGTTTAGGTGTAGGTGTTGTGGCTGATGTCGCTTGTATGACCGTGTTTGCCAATAATCCATTGTTTATAGTTTGATTTTGAGATTTACTAGAGGAAGTTGTTGAGGATGAAGATAAAGAAGTGGTAGTAGATGAGAAAGCTGAGGAAGATGTAGATGGATGGCCAGCAGCTAAACGTTTATGATTAGTGGCAGTTACAGCTGCAGCAGCAGCTGCTATAGCCACTAATTGCGCATGGGCAGCGGCAGCAGCCGTTGTCGCGTTGGCAGCTAACGCCGATGTATCGGAATAAGTTGATGAGGATGCTGTTGTGGGTGAAGCCGATAGAGATGTTGTTAAATTATTCTTGGTTAACGAGCAATTATTTGAAATTGCTGGTAGCTGATGAAAATTGGCAGCAGCTGTTAGTAAAGTGGCTGTAGCTGTAGCAACAGCTGCGGCTGCAGCAGCATTAGTACCATTTAAACCATTTTTTAAGAGAATTTTAGCAGCTTCAGCTATAATTAAATCGCTGCTATTGTTATTGCTGCCACTGGAACTAAATGAATCTTTTAATGAGTCTTTTATTGAATTTGAATCGGTTGTTGCTGTAGGTTTATGTTCAGCAATGTTGTTGCTATTATTTGTTTTACTACAATCAGTTTTGCTGTTTTTACTTTTGTTACTGACTTTTGATTGCTCATCTGTCATTGCTGAGGGCGTATTGCGGTTGTTATTAGTGGTAATGATGGCATCTTTGTGTTGCTGATAATGTTCTTCTTGTTGCTGTTGTTGAGCAACATTTTGTAGAATTTTATTTTTTAAAGTTTTTGCTCTATGTTTCTCTACAATTTGTGCCTGTTGATGTTGTTGATGCGTCGCCGGAGTAGTTGTATGTGATTGTTGTTGATGCTGTTGTTTTTCTTTCGAACTTGGCTTTATCGTTAATGAAGTCGTCGTGGAGTTTTTGTTGTCTTTTGCGGTTTCGATTTGCAAAATTTTCATGACATCGTCAATAATAATTTACATGTGACAGCAATTATAATTTATTTTTCGCATTAAAAATATTGGTTTTTAATACAATCCTTTATGAATATTAAACAAAAAATATTAGGTTTAACAATGCACTCACTGAATCAACTCATTACATTTAATTTAATTCTTATCTCTTCTTATTATTTTACTAACTATATTACTTTTTTGATCGTATTTTAAAAAAGCTACACTTTATTTACTGTTAATTTTGTTCTCATTTCTTTTTGTAATAATTCACATTTTTTTAATTAAATATTTTTGCATTTTCCTTTTGTTTTGTAATTTTTTGTTTTTCCTTCTTTAAATATATATTTGTATTGCGAATTTTCTTTTATTCCTCGTTTTTAGGTTTAACTCTTTGGTAATATTTCTTCATTTTCTGTTTTTTTTTGCTATAAGATATAACACATTATTTTAATATAAAAATTTGAACACTTGTTACTTTTATATTATATATGAAAAAGTAAATAACCGAAAATTAAAAAAAAAATATACACACATATTTTAAATAAATGCAATTTTTTCTACAATTTTGTTTAGTTATTTTATTTGTCGTCATTTGTTTTCCCCACTTGTATTCACATTATTTATAGTAGTCTATTCAGAAAAGTTAACATTTCAAGTAACCGCCTTGAATGTTGGATGTCAATGAGTCTATGTTGGTTTCCTGTTAAAAAATAAAATGGAGCTTAAATACTCTTTTAATGTTCTTAACATGGCAGTAACATTATGATTTGCTCAGGGCTGCCAAGTACTACAATGATTTTATCGCTATAGATTTAGTGCTTTTAACAATGCAAACGGCATGATTTATTTGAATAGCAAATTAAAAACAAACTACGTATAATATATGCTTTTTACTTTTAACATTTAAAACTAAAACTTCGGTACAATTTTTGAATGCTAAAACCTATATAAATATAAATATATATGTATATGAATTCGCCTACATATATGTATGAAGTTTGATATGAACATAAAAGCGAATCTACCTTATTAGCACCGTTTTCAACGGTATTAAAATAGTTTTATAACTATTTTGAGCGCTTTTAAATATTTTTTTTTAAATAAAATTTTTCTGCCCATAAAAATGAAGCCAGTTGTTTTTCGCAAGACTTGCTTTACAAACGGACAAATGTCAATTTCAGAATGAAAATTTGCCAAAATTGCAATTATTAACTTTTAGATAACCAAGAAAATAAATGTAATTATATTTTGCAAACAATTTTTAAATAATTACAACAAACAAAAAATTGGAAACATAATGGTACTTCATATATAAGATTGGTAAGAAATAATTGCATATAAGAGAACGACAGAAAGAATTTAACAAGAAATGTAATAACAAAAAAAATCTATTAATTTGAATTAATTAATTAATTTGAATTAACAGCTGATGATGAAACAAAATACCAAAAAAAAAAATTTTTGATAAGAAATGAAAAAAAATTAACTAACACTTAAATTTAAAGTTTTTTACTTCAGCAATAAAAATTCCCATACTTCAAGGCTACAACTTTTAATCTGGTATCCCTGCATAAGAAATAATGACTATAGTTCGTTAGCAAGAATGATAAAAACAAGATTATGCATATCCTATACAGATGGAAGTGCCAGCACAGCTTAATATTTTTTTGTGCCCAAATATACATATGTATGTCAAACTCTATATATATGTAAAAAAAAATATTTCAGTCGAAAGTGCTGTCAAACTCTATATACCTAAAAAAAAAGAGAGAACAAAATTATTTATGCCTGCGCTATCACATTATCAAGGTATGTTAACTCCAGGTAGACTTAAGTCAACAGCTGATCATTGTTTTGTTTATGCATTCCTCTTCCCAAATGTCAAAATTTCTTTACCTTTTTTTGTTCGTTTACATAACATATTTTATACTAATCGTGTTTGTATTATCAATTTTTTTTTATTTAACAAAGTTTTGCTACTTTTTTTTAGCAGCTGTTTAAGTGTTTGTTTTGACATTTAGGAAGTTTTTTGTAGCAACAAAATACACGGTGCGTCTACCTAAAGTTAATATGCCTTGATGATTACACAATGGATGGTAGTCAGTGATGGAAATTTAGCCATTTTGCCGTCAAATCTAGCGATTTTAAATCCAGTTAAACTAATAGTGGAGTATCTAGCAACTAAAAATGCATACATATAAATTCAGAATAACAATTCCGATATAGGTAATCTATGAAGCTCTTTATGTCATATGTAACGATATTTTCGCGAATATAAAAGACAGTGATTGCAAGAAACATTAAAACTAGTTAGAATGGAATGTCTCAATTAAAAGTTTAAATTAAGATCCGATGCTCCTTATACATATGAGTGACGGGAATACAAACACAGAGTTTTAAAAGTACTCCTTATCGTGTAAGCTTAAAAACACCTTTCGATGCGGTATCAAGGAGGCTATCATGTTAGCATGATTTTTATTTCTTGTTGTTGTTCATATCATATTATTTCATAAAAAATCAGTTTTATAAACATTTGTTAATTTTTGTAAATAAAGCAAATGGTGTACAAATATTTTGGAAAAAATTTTAAGTAATATTTTAATTTGAAAATTTTGATAAGCAAAATAAAAGTCGTAAATTTTGTAGTAAAAAAAAAATAATAAAAACTCAACAACCAAAATGTTTATGAAGGGTATTTAAGATTCGCCATCGTGTAAAATAGTACTATGATTTATTTAAAACAAAAAAATGTATACGCTTGCAAAAAATACTAATGGAGAAAAAAATATTACCAGGGTATGCTTATATACAAGATATTGTTATAAATTATGTTGTTACTTATATAAATAAATTATGTTGTGTTAAGCTAATTACTATATGTACGTTTCTCCACATTATCGAGCGACTAAATCTAATAGTCAGTCATGGCCTTAAAAAATTATAGTATAAGGACATCGGCTTGTATCTATATTAAACATGATTAAATATTGTACAGTTTATTGAAAATTTAAAATCTAACAAACGATTAAGCAACGACCGTCTGTTAATTGAAATCAAATTTTAGTAGCCCCCACATCTTGCATATGGTGGCTTTTGGAAATTTTCAGGAATGAGTCACTAAAGAAAACCTTAACAATCGCCCCATAACTGGCTAATATATAAGAAAACAAACATGAGTGCCTTTGCCTTTTTCTTATATTTTTACTACAAAAAATAAAATTTTAAGCGTTGGGATAATTTAAATAGGTCTGTTACTATATTATGTCGCTAGGATTATTCGTAAAAATTTCGATCAAATTGGCAAAGTTATAGGCAAAGGTTTTTTAAAAAATATCTTTTTTTTTATTAATCAAGTTTCTTAAACTTATAAATAATTATTGGACACGCTAATGAGAAAAACAAGTAAGAGCGCTATATTCGGCCATGCCGAATCTTATATACCCTTCACAACGTGTAGTCATGCAATAACAGTAGTTTGTATCACCATTCATCCCATATGAAATACGTACAACATATAAAAACATACATATATAAAAACAACCCATTTTAAAATTATAACTTTACGTATGTTAAAAGAAAAAAAAAAGAAAAAAAAATTTTAAAAAAAAATTAAAAAAAAATTTAAAAAAAATTAAAAAAAAAATTTTTAAAAAATAATTAAAATATATATAATAAATATAAAACAAAAAAAAAATTAAAAAAAAAAATAAAAATATATAATATATTAAATAAAAATAAAAAAAAATTTTTTTTGGCTCAGCTGGGATTCGATGCCACGTTTTCTTTAACCAGTATACACGTTTGTTATTATACCATCGGTACATAAGCAACTGAGATATGAGCAAAAACCCACGACCACCTCGATTTTTTTTTCACAAAAACAACATTACAACAACATACATACATACAAACGTGTATACTGGTTAGAGAAAACGTGGCATCGAATCCCAGCTGAGCCAAAAAAAATTTTTGTTTATTTTTATACCCTTCACACAGTGAACAAGTAACAGTGCTATATTCGGCCGTGCCGAATCTTATATACCCTTCACAACGTGTAGTCATGCAATAACAACTGTTTGTATCACCATTCATCCCATATAAAATACGTGCATACGTACACGTTAGAATAAATGTGGCATCGAATCCCAGCTGAGCCAAAAAAATTTTATTTAATTTAATATGTTATTTATATTTTATTATTTTTTTTATATTTTTTTAAAATTTTTTTAAATTTTTTTAGAAAAATTTTTAAAAAATTTTTTTAAATTTTTTTTTTAAATTTTTTTAAAATTTTTTTTTGTAGTTTTTTTTTATTATTTTTTTCTTATTTTTAATATTTTTTTTTTTGTAATTTTTTTTGTTTGGTATGTTTTTTACATGTACATGTTGAAATCAACTTTTAGAAGCAACTATATGTTCCTCAGATCTGTATATGGTATCAATCTCTTGGAAATATCCAGAAATGAATCGCTATTGAAATTCAGCACAATCGCCCCATAACTTTCTGAGATATGAGCAAAAACCCACGACCACCACGATTTTTTTTTCACAAAAACAACATTACAACAACAACATACATACATACAAACGTGTATACTGTATGTTTAAATTTTTTTAGAAAAATTTTTAAAAAATTTTTTAAAATTTTTTTTAAAATTTTTTTAAAATTTTTTTTTGTAGTTTTTTTTTATTATTTTTTTCTTATTTTTAATATTTTTTTTTTTGTAATTTTTTTTGTTTGGTATGTTTTTTACATGTACATGTTGAAATCAACTTTTAGAAGCAACTATATGTTCCTCAGATCTGTATATGGTATCAATCTCTTGGAAATATCCAGAAATGAATCGCTATTGAAATTCAGCACAATCGCCCCATAACTTTCTGAGATATGAGCAAAAACCCACGACCACCACGATTTTTTTTTCACAAAAACAACATTACAACAACAACATACATACATACAAACGTGTATACTGGTTAGAGAAAACGTGGCATTGAGTCCCAGATGAGCCAAAAAAAATTTTTTTTTATATTTTTATTTTTTTTTAATTTTTTTTTAATTTTTTTTTAATTTTTTTTTAATTTTTTTTTAATTTTTTTTTATTTTTTTTTTATTTTTTATTGAATATATTATTTATATTATTATTATTTTTTTTTTAATTATTTTTTTTAAATATTTTTTTTGTTTTATATTTATTATATATATTTTAATTATTTTTTAAAATTTTTTTTTTTAAATTTTTTTTTTTAAAATTTTTTTTTTTAATTTTTTTTATTTTTTTTTTTTACATACATACGTAAATTTATAATTTTACAATGGGATGTTTTTATATATGTATGGTTTTTATATGTATGTACGTATATCATATGGAATGGTGATACAAACTACTGTTGTTGCATGACTACACGGTGTGAAGGGTATATAAGATTCGGCACGGCCGAATATAGCGCTCTTACTTGTTTAATTACAAATTGTTAGGATTTTTAAGATCCTATGATCTTAAAATTGTTATATACATACGTACGTTCAAATACTGTCATTTTTTGTGGAATCCTTTTTATATCATCTATTTAAATAGAATAAAAAATATTAAAAAAAATTTTCTAAAGTTTGCTCTCTGTGGTTAGACATTATTCTGTCATCTTCCATTTACTATGCTCGTAGTTTGCTTTTGGATTTAAAAACTCTGTGTTTAAGAAAATCTGGTTTTATTAATTGTGATTATTTTTTTAATTTAAAATATTTTTGTGTGCCATCTAAGCCTCTAAGATTTAATGAATAATTTTATCTATCTACTTATAGAACTAATTATGCAATAAATGAACCAATTCTAAGTAGTTTAAGTACATTGAATAATAATAATAATACTTTGAATAAAAAAATAATGATGTTTCTTTACCTGAATAGGTATAATTTTAAGTTTTGGCTAGAAAATAAATATTTATTTACAACATTTTTTAATATAATAGGTTGCTAGCCTGTAAGGGTTTTTCATTTGGCTAAATAAATAAATGTATAAATTAATACAAAACCACAAAATATAAAAAGAGGGAATTTCTAATCATCTATGCCTTTAAAGCGAATTTTTATCGTAACGGATACAATATAACATATACGAATATTTTCTTACCCAAATATAATCAAATTATTTGAACATTTTATAATAATTGCACCTAAATCGGTAACACTAGCACTTTTATCTACAAGTGTTAAGTATACATACATATATGGTGGACATACACTTACGCTATATGTATGTAAGTATGTATATATTGTATAAAATAATATGAGTAACATAATAACAATATTAACAGCAGCAAAAAGCAATAACATTTAAACAGTAGTCAGTATATTTTTATTTTATTTTTTCATTGGGTGTGAATGAACTGAAAAACTGCATTGCACACTGACTGACTGAATTATATTACATTAAAGCTTTGCAAGAAAGAAACAAAAAAAGCCATCAGCAAAAGATAAGTATATGAAGCCAAGTCGAATCAAAATATATAATTTGCGGCGGCATAAAAAGATACTAATGGCGACGATAATTTTAAACGACATTTTCTACAAAAGTTAATAAATTTGATTATGAAAATACATATTTGCAAATCTCACGTCTCGGAAATATTTCAAATAGGTACTTATAGGTGTAATACCTACATATATACATACATACATACATACATAATTATGAACATAAATGCAGTATCGAACAAAACTAATAAAAGTTTTATGATATGATTAAATTAATTTTGCTATGAAGCATAGAAATAAATTAAATTTAAAAGGTTGTGAGGGATTTCGGTTAGTTCGAAAACCAATAATGCAATGTCTTGTCCACGTTATAGTTATGGCACAGTAAAAACCGGAGGGCAAAACAGGACAATCGTGTGACCGTGCTGGATTTCAATAGCAATTAATTTCCATATATTTGCAAAATATTGATAACAGGTAAAGATCTGAGAAACATATCAGGGATTCTAAAAGTTAATTTCAGCGAACACACAGACAGAAGGACAAGGCTCAATCGACTCCAGAAAATACATACATATATGTATACTTTATTGGGTCAGAAAAAAATATTTCAGAAATTACAAACGAATGACAAAACTATATATACCCTGTACACCGCAGGTGATTGGTATAATTACCTTCATGCCACCAGATGGGTACGCTACTATATAGTATTTTAAATAATGTGCATATTTTTTGAATTAAACATGTGTTTAAAGCTGGATTTACCCATAAAATTTTAGTTCAGAACAAATTTTTTTTATATTGAGTTTGACGTTTTACTTTTGAGAGAGATTATTTTGTTCAGAAAGTTTTTTCTTGAATTGGTCTAATTTTAATTCTTGTTCAGAAGAAACTGAATTGGGATGCCACTTTTTTTTCAATATTTACATGAAAATTGAATTTGGTTGCCACATCACACAGTGTCAGTACATTTATTATACAAAAATTTTTTTTGCCGAAAATTAACAATTAAAATGGAATTTAATGAAAATATTGCTCAAAAATTAATAGAAGAATTAAAAAAAAAAAACAGGAAGAGAATGTTTGTATGACATGAGCAATTGTGCAAAGAAAAATAATTATTTAAAACAGGGTTTATGGAATGAAATAGGAGCCGCCACTGGAATCGGTCGTAAGTACATTTTAGTTTATTTATACATTCATTTATTTACAAAAACCTAGCCATAGAGTCATAATCTCCACGTCATTAAGATGCATATCAGGAACCAATGTGTGAAATAAACCGTGTGATCTTCTTTCTTTTTATTTTCGATTTTTTTTTATAAATTTCCTTTGCAAACAAATTGACTTTATGCACTTCAATTAAAAATAATAATTTTAGTTTTCTTCTATCCGACATTTTCTTCACATATATTTTAATGAAATAATTTACGTTTGTATTTATTTACATAGTTTGCTAGCGGTGCTGCCACTTTGTACAACTGTTTGCATTTTAATATTATATGGCAGCTTTGTTTTTCAGACAAATTTCTGAAATGGGTGAATCGTTCTGCCTAAAACTCTCAGTAAAAATTTTTATTCTCCGGAAAAAATTTTGTTCAAAACAAATGGGTGAATTCACCTTAAGTTTTGTCTCTTTTTAATATAATTGGTCAATTCACAAAGTGTCCTTTCATCTGATATTTTTCTAAGATTTCGCAATGGTTAAAAATACTCTTATTAATTTTCAAACAAAAATCGTCCTAAAACTACTATGTGTATGTTACTTGCGCTGTCGTTATCATTCACAAGGCTATTCTCGTCGACTAAGAGCAAATTAAGACAAATCGTCAATAAAATTTGGTAGTGGCCGCCGTTTCAAATGCCTGTGTGCCACAGCACAAACTGTTGGCTCAGGTCTCTGTTGATTTGTTTATAAAATTTTTGTTTGCACAAAAAAATCCAAAGAAATTTTAAATATTCTATATGTAGTAGTTGATTCTAACTACAATAACCAAAATGCACTTTTAGCAAAAATTAGCTTTAATTTAAGTGAAATAGCACACTTCAGCTTTGTTGACATTTAGCAAATAAACTTAACCAGTATAATTGATTAACATTTTGTCCTGTTATTTGTCTAACACGTTAGTTAAATCGTTATTTTGTAATTGATTAATACATTTAAGTAGTTACGTCTATTTCGGCAAAAGTTTTCACAATGTGAACATACCTTTTAAGTTATACTTAAGTAGAGTTGTCAAATCTGTTTTTATACCCGCCACCAAAAACTTTTTGAAGCCCCCCGACATAGGTTGGACCCGGGTAAGGTATTAAAATATCAGAAATATTCGGGAGTAGATCAGTATTGAAAATCAGAAACATCGGTACATAAACAACTGAGATATGAGCAAAAACCCACGACCACCTCGATTTTTTTTTCACAAAAACAACATTACAACAACAACATACATACATACAAACGTGTATACTGGTTAGAGAAAACGTGGCATCGAAACCCAGCTGAGCCAAAAAAAATTTTTTTTTAATTTTTTTTTTTATTTTTTATTTAATATATTATTTATATTTTTATTATTATTTTTTTTTTAATATTTTTTTTTTTAATTTATTTTTTATTTTTTTTTATTTTTTTTTTTTGTTTTTTTATATATTATATACTAGCCAAACCCGGCGCGCGTTGCTACGCCCCTTAATGAATCGAAATGCATTCTGAATTTTAATTGAATATCAAGTGCAAAAACCAAAAAATTATAATTTTTTTATGGGCGTGGCATTTCCCACTTTTCTCGTCACGAAATTGTAAAGCCATAACAGCTCAATATGTGTGCAAAGTTTCAGAAGAATCGGACCAGTGCAAGTATCCCAAAATTAAAATTGTTTTTATGGGCGTGGCCTTGCCCACTTTTCTAATCACGAAATTGTAGTCATAATAGCTCAAAGTGTGCAAAGTTTCAGAATAATCGGTCCAGCGCAAGTACCTCAAAATGATACCTTTTTTTTATGGGCGTGGCACTGCCCACTTTTCTAATCTTGAAATTATTTAGTCATGACAGCTCAAAATGTGTGCAAAGTTTCAGAAAAATCGGTCTGATGGAAGTACCTCAAAATTATAGAATTTTTTTATGGGCGTGGTCCCGCCCATTTTTTTAATCACGAAGTTATAAAGTCACGACAGCTTAATATGTGTGCAAAGTTTCAGAAAAATCGGTCCAGTGCAAGTACCTCAAAGTTAAAACTATTTTAGGGGCGTGGCCCCGCCCACTTTTCTTATCACGAAATTATTTAGTCATGACAGCTCGATATGTGTGCAAAGTTTCAGAAAAATCGGTCAAGTGCAAGTAGCTAAAACTGATAACTAATTTTTTATGGGCGTGGCCCCGCCCACTTTTTTTCATCCATAAACACTCCCCGGTATGTGTACAACAACCTACCGAAGTTTGAGCCCGATCGGTTTTACAGTTTCAGAGTCTATAGCTAACACACACACACACACACACACACACAGAGTTTCACTTTTATATATATAGATATAATAACTTTTTTTTTAATTTTTTTTTTGTTTTTTTAACATACATACGTGAATTTATAATTTTACAATGGGATGTTTTTATATATGTATGTTTTTATATGTATGTACGTATTTCATATGGGATGAAATAAATACTGTTATTGCATGACTACACGTTGTGAAGGGTATATAAGATTCGTCACGGCCGAATATAGCGCTCTTACTTGTTGGTCAAAGGCTTTGTACTAATGGAAAATAAATGTTACACGCCCACTTTTACGCCCACCTACCATATAACCCTTCATCTCAAATTTATATAATTTCTCTATGAATAAAGATTTTGGAATATATATATTGAAATATCTGTTTTATTAATTAGCAGAAACTTATTGACACGCCTACTTTAACGTCCACTCTCATTAAAAGACTAAAATTACGATTATATTTTACTAGCATATCGAAGTTATACAAAGAAAGTGATTCATATTTTGGTATAAAGATATTATTGCATAGCGATTACTGTTAATAACAAACAAATACATTTTGTGCTATAAATTGGGTTATTTCCCGGGAATTTGAGTTATTTAATCTTTCCTATTTCCCGGGATTATTTTTCGGAAATACAGACGGTGGCTACGATTCGAAAGCAGATGTTTATATTGAAATTGAATTCTAATGATTTTATTTTTGATATATTGTCCGAAATGTAAGTGTCCGAATTATTGAAATGACCGGACTGGCGCATGTCCGGACTGTGGAAATTGTACTGTATTTCGTCTAAAAGAACTAAGAAAAAAAATGTTGAATGTGCACCGGTGATCACGCGGCCCATGAAGTAAAATTGATGAAAAATCATGGAAAAAGTGAAAATTTTCACTTTCTGTTTTTAGGTATAGGTACAATAAATGGAAAAAACAGAATGTTATCAAAAAGAAAAATATTTTGGCCCGAATGAGTAAATCGCGATTTTCGGGCTTGGCGCGAGATGTGTTAAACTAAGTTTTAACAAGGATTTCGTTCTTAAGTTTTAGGCGATACTATGTTTATTTAATAATAAGAAGGATTTTATACCTATGATAGCCATTTAAAACTATATAGGTACATTATTTTGTACTATACCTACATATTGTAGTCTTAAGTGCCCATAATTCAATAAAAAAATCATTTTTACATAATGAGCAAGGGACATCTCAAAAACAGGGATGTTATTAATTGGAGCAGAATTTCATACATAAATATTATAACATACAAATCCAACATACAAATAGTTGTATTTATACCTTTATTTGATTATTAAATTGTACCCTTAATTTTTACATACAAATAAAGCAACAAAAACCCACACATTATATCCAACTTCTTCTGTTTCCGTAAAAAAAAGTGCAAAACAACAACAAAACAATGAACAAAAAGGTCGATTGGTCGGTACTACACCAACATACATCTGGTTAGATTTTTTCTTTTAATATGTGTATGTTTGTATCTATGTGTATTTAGTAATCTTATAATGGTGCTTTTGTTGTTGTAGTTTTTGTTGCATTTGCTGTTGAAGAATGAAAACTCAATAGCGCACATCTCGACCAGGGATGCCATTTACAACGATTGCATAAAATTGGTATTTTTTATACCCTTCACACAGTGAAAAAGGGTATATATAGGTTTGTCATTCCGTGTGAAATTTCTACAATTTTGATTTCCGACCCCATAAAGTATATATTTTCTGAAAGCTTATGAATAGGGGAGTCGATTAAGCCCTGTCAGTCTGTCCGTCTGTCCGTCTGACCGTCTGTCCGTGTGTATGTTGAAATCAACTTTTTGAAGCCCCCCGACATCGCTTGGACTCGGGTGAGGTATTAAAATATCAGAAATATTCGGGAGTAGATCGGTATTGAAAATCAGAAACATCGGTACATAAACAACTGAGATATGAGCAAAAACCCACGACCACCTCGATTTTTTTTCACAAAAACAACATTACAACAACAACATACATACATACAAACGTGTATACTGGTTAGAGAAAACGTGGCATTGAATCCCAGCTGAGGCAAAAAAAATTTTTTTTTATTTTTTTTTTAATTTTTTTTAAATTTTTTTTTTATTTTTTTTTTTATTTTTTAATTAATATATTATTTATATTTTTATTATTATTTTTTCTTTAATTTTTTTTTTTTAATTTTTTTTTTTTTTGTTTCATATTTATTATATATATTTTAATTATTTTTTTAAATTTTTTTTTTTTAATTTTTTTTTTTTTAATTTTTTTTTAAATTTTTTTTTTAAAATTTTTTTTTTAAATTTTTTTTTTTAACATACATACGTAAATTTATAATTTTACAATGTGGATGTTTTTATATATGTATGGTTTTTATATGTTTGTACGTATATCATATGGAATGGCGATACAAACTACTGTTATTGCATGACTACACGTTGTGAAGGGTATATAAGATTCGGCACGGCCGAATATAGCGCTCTTACTTGTTTTGCACTTAAATTAGTAGCTTTGTTAGTTTGTTTACATTTTTTATTGTGAGTTGTAATATAATTTTTAGTTTTAAACACAAAGCTAAAATAATTTGGCAGTAATATATTTACTGTTACATTTAATTGTCTAAAGTTCCGAAATTTAATTACATTTTTACAGCTCTGTTAGTTCACTTGAAACATTTTAGAATATGTCTAAAATATTGGTAACACAAACAGGTTTGTGCAATATGTGGTAACTTTTAAAAGTTGATTTCAACAAACATGGACATTGCTCAATCGACTCCCCTATTCATTAGCATGCAGAATATATATGCTTTATGGGGTCGGAAATGAATATTGTAGAAAATACAAACGTATTGTAGAAATGACAAAACTATATATGTATGTACACCCTTGGAACTACAGTTGAACGGCGTGACAACAAATCATTACATACCTCGTATAAACACTTTTTTAAGATATGGAATATACAATTTAATTCCTTGTTATTCTTTCGTAAATTGATTTTTAAGAGTTCCGTTTAAATTAAAATGTGGTTAGTTAGTATAAAAAAGTAAAAGTGTCATATTATATCTTAAGCCAAAAAGGTTTAATATACATACATACATTGGTAAGAATGTGATGTTAAAAAACGATATGCAAAATATTTCTATAATTTTTAAGTGGTTTTATTTTTATACCCTTCACACAGTGAAAAAGGGTATATATAGGTTTATCATTCCGTGTGAAATTTCTACAATTTTGATTTCCGACCCCATAAAGTACATATTTTCTAAAAGTTTATGAATAGGGGAGTCGATTAAGCCCTGTCAGTCTGTCCATCTGACAGTCTGTCCGTGTGTATGTTGAAATCAACTTTTTGAAGCCCCCCGACATCGCTTGGACCCGGGTGAGGTATTAAAATATCAGAAATATTCGGGAGTAGATCGGTATTGAAAATCAGAAGTATCGGTACATAAACTGAGATATGGGCAAAAACCCACGACCACCTCGATTTTTTTTTCACAAAAACAACATTACAACAACAACATACATACATACAAACGTGTATACTGGTTAGAGAAAGCGTTGCATCAAATCCCAGCTGAGCCAAAAAAATATTTTTTTTTATTTTTTATTTAATATATTATTTATATTTTTAATATTATTTTTTTTTTAATTTTTTTTTAATATTTCTGATATTTTAATACCTCACCCGGGTCCAAGTGATGTCGGGGGGCTTCAAAAAGTTGATTTCAACATACACACGGACAGACGGACAGACGGACAGACTGACAGAGCTTAATCGACTTCCCTATTCATAAGCTTTCAGAAAATATATACTTTATGGGGTCGGAAATGAAAATTGTAGAAATTTCACACGGAATGACAAACCTATATATACCCTTTTTCACTGTGTGAAGGGTATAAAAACAGAATAAAAAAGCGACTTAAAAAATATTGCTAACAATCCTGCTTATACGTAAATATAGAGAGAAATTAAACATTTTATCAGGCTCGTTCGCAAGGTAATGTCACGTTTGCAAAATATCTATTTACACATACATATGTTCCTAAAGAACAACGAATCAGCTGATTTGGAACGTGTGCGATTACGTAAGAGTAACGAGGCCTTAAGAGCATAAAATAGCATAAAAGCTGTATTGAACCCACAAAATAAGTAATAATCTATATACATAATAAAAAATATAAATAATTTAAGAATGTTAAATTATGCTTAATATTCATTCTTTAGAATGACTTACAATAAATTCTAATAAAAAAGTTCAATTAAATATCAATTTATAACTATATAACATTAGAAATAAAGTGTTACATAATTTTGGATTTCATAATTTTTCGTGACTATATTAACCAAATCAAAAACAAAATTAAACCTTAAAAAGTAGTTACATAAACAAGTTTCGACAAACAAATAATTTACAAATTTTAAATTTAAAAATAATGGATTTTCGTTGGTTATTTAATCGAATATTAGAACAAAAATTTAAAAATTCGTGTCTGTTCTGTTTACCGTGTGGAATAAAATACTTTAAAATTATCATCGCATTGTTTTATGGCCCATAGGATAGGTTACTATTATTGTAATAAATAAATTAAAATTGAAAAAAAAAAATACAACAACATTGTAATATCAATTTCGAATGATTTTATTCTACTCGGAAGAACAACAACGATGTTATGCAAGTTCAAACGAACAAAAGGCCAAATCTGTTTTTTGTTATGTAATTATAATATAATTTAAAATTGATTTAATATTTTTTTTACAAACATAACCAACACAAAAAAAATCTAAAAAACCGAATGGAAGTTTAAACTTTTAGAAGTGTTGTAATGGTTACGTATTAATTAAATAAAACGAGCCACAATTTTCCTCCAAAAACAAAATTCTTATTCTTTTGAATTCGATAATATACAACTTGTTTTCAATATAACGTAATAAAAAAAATTCAGCACACTCAAACGTGTGCTATTTCCATAAAACTATTTATAAAATAGAGGACATTCAGGAATTATGTAGGTGTGGTAATGATATTATAAATATATATTTTTTTTAAATCAAGTTATTAAAGGGGAATAAAACTTTATACGTTTAGGATATACATTTTTTTGTGGAGAAGATAAAGGAAATTACCTGGCAACACTGGAACGCAACAATAATAGCTATAACAAAATGCAGCCGACGTGTGGTAACGAATAAAGAATTTACTTCAGAAGTGAATTAAAAAACTCACTGGCATACCCATAAAACAGAAACATCAAACTCGTTACACACAATGAGAGTCAGTTATACATCTTACAGAGAAATATTAAATGTTAAGTATAAACTAATGAGCGTTGTCAACTTTAAAACTTTTATCAGCGACAAAAACAATAAAAACGCTTAATTGTACAAATTTTGATTTTTTTTAATTCTTTATTAAATATATATGTATTGCCTTTTTCATACTTATTAACAAAGTTTTACAAAACTGATTTTCCATGGAAATTCCGTTTATATATCTTTAATAAAGCTTTTTTATTTTAAGAATTTAACTGATATGATATAACTTGACATAAGCTAAAATTCTGATAGAAACACCATTGTAATTTTGCATTTTAAAACTACCCACAAGCGAATGTTAAATTATATTGGAAAAAATTTTAGGATGGAATAGAATAAAAACTGATTGATTATATTTTTTCAATGAACAGTATCATTTGGAATAATAGCTTATATTAAGTTAATATATGAAAACCGATATGCTCTTTAATTAATAAAGAAAAAATTTCTGAACCAGTATAGGTATACATATTTCAAAGGTAATCAATTTAATTAAAAAATTTAAACGTTCTTTAACTTTATTATCAGCCTTATTTATTGTTATTTAAAAAAAAAGCAAGTAATGCACGTTTTCTATGTTTAATTTAGCGTGTGTTATCTTAGATATGTTATCTTAACGTCTGTAAAAACATTTGCCTATATTTTTTTCCATTAAGTACCGTCGGTGAAACACATAAAAGATTATTTTCACTTTGTCCGTTAGTAATCGATTTATCAAAAATTGTTTAAGAATATCTCGAGAAGAATATCGTACCTATCAATAGTAACAAACGTCTCTATAAATTAACCAAGGACTGAAAATTTTTGATTTTTGTTGTAAAAATATAGGAAAAACAGAAGCAGTCGTTTTTTTTTTGCTGATATCTCAGTGTTAAGAGGCGATCGTAAAGGATTTTAATATCGATTCGATCTTGGATATTTGCAAAAGATTGTTACCACATGCAGATCAAGTAACATGTGGGGGCTTCTTAAAGTTGAGTTCACCCAATACACGTATTGATGGCAAAACGGATATGGCTTAGTCGATTCCCTTAGTCATTAGCTCTTAGAAAATAAATACTTTATGGGTCGGAATTGAATATTGTACAAATCACAAACGCAATGATAAAACTATATATATCCTTGGGCACCAAAGGTGAAGGGTATAATAAGCGTAGTTCTAATCGAGGCACACTTATACAGATTGTTGTGACAGCCTAAACTAAATATATAAAAAAGATATAACCAAAAAGAGTTGTCAACTTCACATAAGATGATAGGTGCGCTATCATCTTATAAGATTACACCAGAGCTCTATCTATAAAATTTTTTAAAAAGCACAAAAAACATTGCTAAAAACACACGAGTTGACAATGCTGAAAGTTTTGATTAGTTTAAAGGCAAAGAATTCAATGGGATAATCAACGAATACATAAGCACCCCTTCCTTCCTCCAACCAACTTTTTTTAAATAAAAAAAAACAACAATAAAACTAAATAAATAAAAAGATGTTGGTGTACAATTTAAAAATGTTTGGCTGTTATGGGTTTCCTGTCTAATTGTTTTAAAGGGAAAATTTTGTTGCACACCACACAAAATACATATTACAAATTGTATACATATGTATGTATGTATCTACATAAAAGGAAAATATTGTAACGGTTTTATTGGTATTTAATTAAAAAAGATTGGATATTCTTATCTGAAAAGCATTTTGTTTATGTTTTATTTAATGTCTTTTTTAAAGTACCTATATCTAGTTTTTACAAGATATACCATAGTTTTTTCAGTACTGAGCGTCACAAATTTTTAAGTTTATTATTTTTATACTGTATGGTTGAGAAAACACATTCTCTTTTTAAGTTTTCTTAAACCAACTAATCATATGCGGGAAAAGCTACGTCAACGTTTTTTTTTTTTTCTTTACAAAATTTATTTTACTAACACCTTGCACTTTTTATTATTTTTTTTTTATTATAAGTTTTACTTTTTTTTATCAAAACCATTCTTTTTTATTTTCTTGCATTTAAACAATACAATATTTTTCTTATTTCTTTTTAACCAATTTACGCACACACACACTTACACTTTAAATAAACACCAACAAAGAATTGTAAAGTCGTGTACGAGTTTAACATAGAAGAGAGCACAAAATACATACATACATTCGATGAAATGAAAAAATTTCTAATCAACAATTATCCACTGTTTTTTACATTTTTTTCTTCGAAATTTCACACTATTTTTCTAAACTTGGTGTTAATTGGAACTGAAATATGTTATACTTTATTTTTTTTGTAAAATAGTTTATTAAAATTGGTTTAAAAATATAAAAAAAACTAAAAATGCAGAGCGCAGTGTAAAAAGTGTTAACAGACACGAACACGACAATGTACGAAAAAAAAATACATAAGCCTTGCCGTATTGTGGAAATTAGAGGCTGCGCTGCATTCGGCGTGCTGCCAAGGGAATTTTCTCACGCGGTTACAACAACAACTCGTGAGAAATTTCCCATGAGCGTGGGAAAATTGGGATTTTTCTTTGTATTTGTTGTTGGGTTTTGTTTTAGTTTTGTGTATTTATTCGTTTGGCTGTTCTCAAGCCCGTTTAGGGTTCAGTAATGGGATTTACGAAATAATAACGTATGAATTTGTCGTTTTATATGAAATTCTATAGCATGAAAAATATATATTTAATATTAACTTTTTTAATTCTGAATATCTACGTAGGTACTTGCTTTATGTAGCTGTGAAAAAATCATTGACAAATTTACCTAAGTATTTTATTAGCCGATCTGCTCACTTTTTAAATGTAAAATGTTTAGGTTATTCTTATTTTTTTAAGCCACCAAATTATTTTTATCATTCTTCTTTCTCTTCTTAATTCTACCTATTTGAGCTTACATTAGACGTGTTTTGTAAACATAAAAAACAGATCTTTGCACCAAATTTATGGGTAACAATGTATTGGATTATAGGTGACTCGCCATAACCATAGAAACCATATCATCATGTCGTGTCTAATTTAAGCTGAAATGCAATAAAATTAACTTAGTTTTAGATCAGCCGTCAAACTTCTTAGCCAAAGGAGTATTTTTTACGTGTCAAACTTTAGATACGTACATACATATAAAAAAAATTTAACAAATAAGCATGAGTGGTGCAATAATGCTCAATGCATCTGGAAGTTGTAGATCGAGAACATATAGCCATGCATGGATTCTGGCCAGGTTGCCTTTTATCTTGATCTTTGACATTCAAAAAAGTCTATGCAAATAGAAAAAGTACCTTTTTCGTCGTCCATATTGTTGTTAGTCTCACCTTGGATCATTAATAATTAATTTCAAAAATATATGTATGTATGTTCACAAACGTAGAAAATACAAAAAGTACCATAACAATGGAAAAAGTACGTTTTGTGTTATATTAGTTTCAATCACAACTTTAATCAATAGTTCCTAATATTTAACATCCAAATTCAAAAACGTAGAGAATACAAAAAGTATCATGAAAATGGACAAAAATACTTTTTGAGTCACCCATATTATTATAAATATCAACTTGCGTTAAGAGTTCCTAATTTTTAAATTCTATATTCATAATCTTAGAAAAAGCAAAAAGTACCATAAAAATGGATTACAAGTTTAAAATATTTATTTAGCAAAAAAATATTTTAACAGACATGATTTAACGTAAGTATATACTCTTTTTGCATAAAAACAAATAAGTTATAGAAAATATTGAACTGTTTTCCCAAATTTTCTCTTTACACACACTAAACTTTTTATTTCAAGAATCGCTTCTCAGTTGATCTACACATCAGATGAGAGCACACTTTGCGTTAAGGCTGTGCGATTATTTTTATACTAGATGAGTTGCGGATTTGCTGGTTCCCATAGTTTTATATTATTCAAAAAATCCCTGTCAATTATCTTGAAGATAGACAAATAAGGATTCAAAATGGAATAAAAAAATTTTACGTAACTAATCACGTTGGTTATATAAATAGTAACAAGCGTGTCTTTAAAACATCGGAGAGCTATTTTGTTTTAAAAATATTGGAAAAAACAGAGGCAGTCGTGTTTTTTGCTAATATATATCTCAAAAGATTATGATTTTGCTGGTTTGTAGAACTGATTTACAATCGAAATGTTTTTAAAGTTTTGTACCACATTTGGGTATTTACAACATATAGGGGCTTAAAAAAGTTGATTTCAAAAAATACACGGACATTGTTCAATCGATGAGAACATTCGAAATTATTTCAGAAAATATACATATGTATGTTTAGTTTATGATGTCGCAAAAAAAAATTATCATAAATTACAAACTAGATGGCAAAGCTACATATTTATCGATGGTCACAATTAAAAATACCCTTACTCGTATTTTTTAAGAAATTGAGTTCTTCAAAATTTCCAATACATTTGACACAAATACACATCGACACAATTTTTTTACGTTCTCCTGTGAAGTTACAATTATTTTAGTAATGGCCTTTTTACATTTGACCGACGATATACCCTTGCCACTACAGGTGAAGGATATAAAAAACCTTATATATATAAAACTTAAGGCATATTTATTCATAAGATTATTGAAATTCGAAAACTTTTTGTATTGACATTATTTTGTTTCCATGGTCTTTAACAGTTGATATTTAAAACAGGTAAAAACAAAAATTAGATAGCAGAGCAAGTCTTTCTAATAACTATAAAACTTGGAAAACAGATACATTTACTCATCTCTAAAATGCAACAATCCATGGATGTGATCGTATCACTGGAAAACGGAAAACAGGTGAAGGATATAAAAAACCTTATATATATAAAACTTAAGGCATATTTATTCATAAGATTATTGAAATTCGAAAACTTTTTGTATTGACATTATTTTGTTTCCATGGTCTTTAACAGTTGATATTTAAAACAGGTAAAAACAAAAATTAGATAGCAGAGCAAGTCTTTCTAATAACTATAAAACTTGGAAAACAGATACATTTACTCATCTCTAAAATGCAACAATCCATGGATGTGATCGTATCACTGGAAAACGGATATGGTTCAAAAAAAAAAAAAAATAAACAATTGCTGGTAAAACTCGAAAAATTTATGTTTTTACTATACTGCCTACTATTTACTTCTTTTATTCACGGAGTATGAGAAAATTTTAGGAGAAACTGAAATAACAAAATTTTATAAACACTCTGCCTCCCTGAAGTCGCGGGCACACGCTATATTACGAACAATTTTAAGATAAATTGTATTTTGTTTAATTTTTAGATATTTTTTATTTAAAAATTATAAAAATTTCTTGTAATAAAACGTATCAACAATTTTAGAAAAATCAACTATTTATAGATACATTAATAGCAAGACAATCAAACGAAATTAGGATTATGATGAAAAAGTTTACTTTACCTTGATATTAAAATATTTTTTTTAATTTTCTTTGTTTTTATTTAAAAAAAATGAATCAACATTTTATTTTATTTATCTTTAACACATTTTTTAATTTTTTTAAGCCACATAGTGGAAATTTGCTTAACCAATTAATTTACAAATCTATATACATACATATATTTATGTACATACATATGTATATACATTTATATATTGCTATATAGATTATTTAATAAATGTTGATATTTGGCAGCAAAACCGTCAATTTTGGAAATTTAATTTATAAATAATTTTAAGAGTTTTATTTATGTTAAATATTATATTGTAACAAAGATTTACAATTGCCTAAAATATTATTAAAAGCTAAAAATTAAGCAATTCAAAAAATTGTTAACAAATAAATCAGTAAAAATAAATGTAGATGTTTAAAAAAGTGGTATAAAGTATTTTCTAATAAAATCATTAACAAAAAGTCACTATGGTAAGAGAAACATGGACTTGTTGTTTTTATGATAACAAGAAATATATTTTATACAAGATTTGCTTTTCATTCGGTGTAATAATAATTTTAAAGCAGAGCTTGCAATACGTACTAAGATTTGTTTTTGTTATTTTTAACCAACAAAAATGACTGATATATCTATATACAGTGATAACTTAATAACTAAGTCAGGAGGTGTGTGTATTTTAAATACAATAGTTTAAGTTGTTAATCATAAACACATTAGACAAATTGTTCTTGGCTATTAGCAGATAATTCCATTAATCTCCAAGCAGCTTTTGGATTTAATTCACTTGGATCTCGACATAAAACCCATACGTAATTGACACGCATTACTTTTTCGGGGTCACCTTCTACTACTTTATTTGAGGAACGCTCGCGAACGCACATGATCTGTTGAGCCTGGAAAGTTACAATTAAAACGGGTCCCTGGTCCATAACTTTACCCATGGCCAAGTCGATGTTTTCAATATCAAGAATTTTTGAATCTAAATATAAACCAGCCTTAAGAGCTTGACTAATTGGGGTGGATATGATGCTGTAGGTGCTTTCGAAACACCAATCTTTTAGAATTTCTAGATCTCCTTTTACCATTGCTTCCAAAATATTTGGTATGATATCAGTTTCACAATCTTTAAGAAATTGTTTTTGATCAAATCCCGGATCAATTTTACACAGTTCAGTTAATGTCTCAGAGAGTTCTGTTTTCGAAAATAGACCTCCCATAACATCGGAGACCTTATCAGTTAATAGTCGGGATGCGCGTATGACCGGATTTTCAGATTCCTCATATTTCATCTTCCAGTCAAGTACTTTATTCACGTAAGAATTGTTATTTTTGAAATTTTCCCACGACTGATAGAATTTCGAATCCTTATGCAATTCCACACCCATAGCCTCCATATTTGGTTCGACAACACGTTCGTCCTCAGCAAATTCTACTTCTTTCCGTTTACGCAAACGAGCTGGCGATCTATAGACGCGGGAGTTTATGCTTTGTGCATCCATTTCCTGCTTGATCATTTTCGTTGTATCCGATATCGCTTGAAATGCTGAAGTCTGACCAAATTGCTCTCCTTTTTCCGATAAACTTTCTTTGGCTGTTTTAGCTTGCTTCGAAATTTCTTCTGTAAATTTGGATGCTTTCTGAGCGATTTCTGTTTTACCAGCTTCTTCTAAAACATCGCTAACTTTCTCCTTTATAGAACCTAGTTGTTCTTTTAGAAGCGACGAAGATTTCTGTGCTTCAGTTTCAACAATATTAAATTTTTGTCTGGCCGATTGTAAAGCTTCCGACTGTTCAAGTTTTTGAGCTTCTTCACGAAATTTTTTAATGCTCTCTTTCATTTCTTTGTTTTTGTCCATTTCATTTTTAATGTTGTCAATGAACTGTGAAAAGAAGCCTGGCCGCCTGCTAGGTTGGGAGTACCAGCGCTAGAAAAGACAAGCAGAATTATTATTTAATCAGGCTCTAAATAAAATTTATAGAGATCGAAAAGATTGTTTATTCATTTACAGTTACAGTAAACAACCATAAAATTAATTAAAAAACTGTAAAGTAGTTTAAAAAACAAATTGCATACATACTAAAGATCTAAGTATTGAGATTTTTTATTTTATTTAGTAGTTCATTTATATAAAATTAATCCAAGACATATTTATTCGTCAGTTAATTACAGTTTGGAGAGACTTTTATGTTTGTGTATTTTATATATGAAGTCTGACATTTTTATATATTGACTTGGATAGCTCAAGTTTAAATAAGTGAAGGAAAAATAATCAGTCGCCGAATCGGAAATCTATTTTTTTTGTGTTACTAAAAAATACATTTAAATGGATGGATTAACATAGTAAGGGCATATTAATTGTAATTAATATCTTAATAATAATTTAAAAAAAATAATTAAGGAAAAATTTATAAAAAACAGCACAGGTAGGTATAAATTTTTATTTCACATTGTCAGTAAATAATACATATTTTTAAACTGATACTGAAACTATTTATAACAAATCTTACCTTGTCATTAAACTTTAATTACGATAAAGAATTTTAATAGTAATATTTATTTATCACTATTAAATTTTTAAGAAAAAAATAGATTGCCGTAAATTATTGAGCTGAAATTTCTTCAGTTTTTTTTAATTTTGATTGTCGAATTATTAACAATTTATGAACCAAACGACTTCTTATTGAAGTACAACATAGGTACCTAGATATTGCAAAATTTAGACGAGATATATGTAAGTTTTGTACATTTGAATGATATTTTGTTTTTAAAATGAAAGTGCATAAATTTAAATGTTAAACATCCGTATAAAAAAAAAGACGAGCAATGCGGTTTGTGTTGCTAGATATATACCTATAGGGACAAATAAAATTAATAGACAATAGCATAAATTTTTATTTCTCCGACCTTTAACCGTACATAATTTTTCCGGCCTTTAAACAAAATATTTTTTTGGCATTAGATAAATAAAGGTTATTTTATTTTTTAGTTTAAATAATTATTGTTTATGTTAAGTTAAAAAGGCCTACATATATGTATTAATGTAAATAAAACAATTAATTAAATTTTCGTTTTTTGAATATCGAATGCCGTGATTTGCGCAAAGCAATAAAATGCCCATTTACCGGATTTTTAATACGCAAACCTCCTTGCATCTAGGGTTAAAATTGATATTTTTCCGATAATAAACATTTAAACACTTACCTGATTTTGAATCACTTGCAGACATAGTTTTCCCGCAAATAAGCTTTTATTGCTTCTGGTAAAAGTCAAATATTTGTACTAAAAATTAAGAAAAAAAAATTGTTCTTAGCCCGCTATTCAGACAATGTAATATTTTTATTTTTTTTCACTGAAATTTCATCACTACACTTACCATTATGAAAAATGTCTATTGTACACTTAGCTTTTCTTTTTATTTTCAATATTTTTTGTCGCTTAAATTCCTAATGAATTCGTATTTATGTAATTATTCGACTATTAAGGTAGAAATAATTTCTACTAATTCCTGATTAAATCCATGCCTGTTTAAATGTCATTGTCAGTGGATAATTTTATTCGATCGGGGAAGATGTGACAGGTCCTAAATCTCATAAAAACAAGCTTTTGTATATAATGAATATATATATTTTTTTTATTAGAAAGCAGAGATGTGCAACTTTTTTAATGTATATAAATTAAATTGTAACGATAATTTTTTTATTAACAGCCGTGTGCATAAAAATTATTTTTTTAAATTTTAGCGAATTAATGGATTATAATAAAATGGTTTTTTTATTTAGTGATTATTTTCAATGTATTTTATTTTCATCTCCTATCAAATGACATTGATGGCACATGAGCCAAAATAAAAGTTATTTAGAGTAAATTTGATATGTATAATATTCACCACGTAAATTTATTATTATTAGGTAATGGTAAGAGATAAAAAAAAAATATTTGTATTCCATTACAATGGATATTAATTATAAATGATTATTATAGTAAATAAATGTTAATAAATGTTGGGCACAATAAAAAAAAGCAATACAATTTATAAATGAACTTATTAGCGAAGTTTTTTCTGTTTTCGTAATTTATGGTATAGCCAAGGTGTATGTAATACAGGAGTTTGACACTGATGCTATATACACACGAGAAAACATTAAATGAGCATGTTCTACTTAATGTTCCATCGTGTGTAGCAATCTTTCATGTTTCATTTTGGTTTCTTAAATATAGAAAATTTACGATATTTTATAATTCCAAATATATCGTTCGTTTTTTATTTAAGACCAAATTTACGTTGATGGATAAAACCACCATTAACCCTTTTTATCGATCACTTTAAACATATCAGCAGTAAGAGAATGTAGGGCTAAGTATCTGCGAACTTCCATTCGGCATCGTGGTCAAGAATAAAATATTTCCAGAAGAACTTTTTAAGGAATTTTAATAAAAAATATGGAATTTCATACATACAAGGTTCTATTGGTGCAAAAACCAAGTTACGTAAATCAAATTAATGTGGATTTTCTAAGAAAATAATATTAACCTATATGTTTTTCACAATCATTAAACGATGTGGTGACTAAACCATATACATTATTGTGAAGGACACGGCTGAATATATCATTCTTACTTGTTTAAAAAAAATTTGTTAGAAATCTTTAATAAATCAAGAAACTCATATTCATATGTATATGGTCGTGAGATTGTAGGGATATTCTAGTTTTCGAAATTTTTAGCAAATATTTTCACAAATCAGGAAGTCAACATATATTAGAATTACAGATTATATATATTATTAAAAAAAAAACTAAATTTTTGTGGAGTTATCGATTTTTTTTAATTACGATTGCATTTCAATTTATAAAAAATCCCATTAAAAAGGTTTACCAACACTGTATAAAAATGCAGTTATAAAATCCCTTTTTCAAAGGAATTTAAATAACAGCGCAATACCAGATATACTTTAATTTGTGAAAACGACACGGCGCACGGTGAAAAACATATTTGAAAATTAAATTTAAAAAACTGCGCTAACAATTTATATAATAAATTAAAAAAAAATCATATTAAAAAGGAGAAAAATTAGAGCAACAAAAAATTTACAAAATATATGTATGTATATGCATTGTAAGCAACGCAATACAAATCAATCAGAAGAGCAGGCAAAATATCTAACGGATTTTGTGTTGTTGTATTCCAATTAATAAAAAGAAAGTGAAGTTATGTACCGAAGCAGACCTGACATAAATAAAGTAAGATGAAGAATTGGAAAACAGTTATAAATTGATTACTTCATGTATTTTTTTATATTTTTAGCAAACGGCTGATAATTTTTCAAATTTTTTTGGGCTCAATAACTTTAACATGGAGGGTTTTCCTGAAATGTATTTGGATACTTGTGCCTCATTAACTACAGACTCGATATCACGCAGTGTTTCACCTATATCGTCTAGTAGTAATTCAGGAACTGGATCACTGTTGTCACCCGTTTCGAAGTCACCCACATCTACCAGCCATTCATCAAATACCTCCGGTTGTGGGTTTGAAATGGGACTTGAAAATATGGCCTCTTTTCAACAGCGACGCTTGTTTGCGACTCATCAACAGCATTCAGCAGCTGCTCAACATCAGTTGGCTATAGAAAATGGTCATTTGGAAGGAATTTTAAAAGTTGGTCAAAAGCACCATGACGAAATTTCCAAATCACTCAAAATGTTTGCAATGCTAACGGCCTATTCTAATGGTAAGTTTTTCTTTAATCATAATTTTGTTAAAAAAAATAATAGTAACATTTCCTAAAATTTATTGCGTTAAACGTTCGCTGGTGTAGGAAATAGTGATCTTTTTTAACTTCCTTTTTCTGAGAAATTTACAAATGTTAAGTTTAACAGAGACAAGTTAGTTTAAAGTTTACATTGAAAGCCTCAATAAACAGCGTTGTCAACTCTGTAATTTTAGCACTTTATATGTGCTTTTCAAGTCAGTGCTCTGTGCATTTTTTTTAAATATTTGGTGCTTTTCTTATTATTTTTTCAGTGACACCAGACTAAATTTTAAATTATTTTTTATAATTGAAAACAATTTTCTTGAGGACAATTTAAGTTAAAAAAGTAAATATATTTAGTCATTGTATGATGAAACCCAAGGCACCAAGTCATGGTAAAATCATCAGGTAGCCTCAGTTCTGCATCAACAAAATTCTACATGTATTTTGTTGTTTAAAAACGACGACTTAAATGTCAAAAAGCAAATGTGTGTGCGTGTTTTTTTTTTGCGGTAGAATATATACATACGTACACAATATATACACATATGTACATAAACAAAATTTGACATTTTAGTTAAACCTTTAGGTAGAGAAAAAAAAATCAGCTGTTTTAGTGAGGCTACCTGATAATTTTCAGCTGTCAAAATCTATATATAAAAAATGAAAATTGTAAAAATTTCACACGAAATGACAAACCTATATATACCCTTTTTCACTGTGTGAAGGGTATAAAAAGGGTATATATATGTAGGTTTGTCATTCCGTGTGAAATTTCTACAATTTTCATTTCCGACCCCATAAAAATATATTTTCTGAAAGCTTGTGAATATGGGAGTCGATTAAGCTCTGTCGGTCTGTCCGTGTGTTAGTTGAAATCAACTTCTAGAAGCAACTACATGTTCCTCAGATCTCTATATGGTATCAATCTCTTTGAAATATCTTTGGAAATAAAAAACATTGGATTACGAAAATAAAAAACCACAATCATATATTTAATACAAATTAATTTTTTCAAAAATGTGCTGCCCAGCAAACTAGAAATCATCCGAAGATATATCTATTAAATAAGAGAACCTAAAATTCTTTGTAAACAGGGTGATAATTTGATCCGAATGATCGATTATAAAAATGTTCTCATTGAGCGAATTAAAAGTTCGAAAAATCATACTGAAAATATTTGAGAACATAAAAAATTGCTTGGGAATAAAACCCGACAACAGTTTCTAAAGTTTAAGGACGAAAGGCATGTACAAATTTAAAATTTGTTTTATTCTTTAAAGGGCCATTATTACAATTTGCTGTAAGTTAAAAGTAGGATTTTTTGTACCCGATAAATAGCTTTGTATTATTACAAATTTCTTTTTTATTGTTATTATTATTATTATTAACAATAATATTTAATGAAAAAAAAAAAAAATAAATAAATACTTTATAATGCAAAGTCATTTATCGGTCCAAAAAAATCTTGTCTTTAACTAATGGCAAGTTGTAATAATGGCCCTTAGTCTTTCTTATTACAAAGTTGAATAAATAAATAATATAAGATGCTATAAGCTACATACCTGATGTATTACTACATATGTATTTTTTTAGTTGTTTTAAGAAATTGTGTAAATTATAATGTAATTAGAAAACTATTTTTAATTGCATACAATAAGTGCGAAAAGTAGACATAATATGTTTTAAAGATTTTTGGAAAAGTAAGCTTATATGTACATATAAACAACTTTTACAGAAGCTTCTGCCTTTAATGCCCAACAACAAGTACAACCGCAATCATCTGTCGATGCTGCGATGCAAGATTTTGCTAGTAATGGCTTCATTAGCGACGACTTAAATCGCTATCAGTTTGGCATGCATCTATCCAATAATAGTATGACTAGCGGAGCAAATAGTAGCAATCTTCATAACGTGGCTTTTACTAGTCAGCAACAACTTAAGACCAATAGAGGAATTAGCGATGCAACGTCAGCCACTGTAGCTGCTGCAGCAACAAAATTAAATCAACAACAATTGCAACAATTACAGCAACAAAATTTAAATATAAATTTTAATAATAATTTTTGGAAAATGTTGCCCACTCATATGCAACAACATTCCAATGCCGTAACAGTAGCTGCTGCCGCTGCTGCAGCAGCAACTGCAGCAGCAGCTGTTAATATAGATTATAACTCGAATCAAAAGAAGTTACATAAACGTTATAACACAAAAAATGAAAAATATGTAAGTACGATTTTTATTAGCAATTAACTTTTATATGATTGAAGTGTAACCTTACACTACACCTTCTTTCGTCCTTAGACTACTGTGAAACATTGCGTTTTTTGTGAAAATAACAACGAACCAGAAGCTGTTGTAAAATCTCATGCCGTGCGTGATTCTTTGGGCAGAGTACTCTGCCCGAAATTAAGAACTTACGTTTGTCCGATTTGCAAAGCATCTGGTGATATGGCGCATACAGTTAAGTATTGTCCACAAAAACCCATAATTACAATGGAAGATGCCATTAAAGCTGAATCATTTCGTTTGGGCAAAAATACCTACTTCAAACAACAAATGAAAGTTTAAAACATATTAATTTCTCTTGATTTCATTTTTCAACGTTAAAAAAAAAAATTATCAAGTTTATTTGGTATTAAGAATAAAACAAAACATGAAAAGGACACAAACAATGAAAATGAATTAAAATTTGTAGATTTGTTTAACTAAAAAACAAATCTAAAAAACATTAGGTGCGTTATCGTTATTAGTAATTAAGTTTTAATATACACAAATATACATACATATATATAAATCATTTTAACATCTTTACAAAATTAATATATACAATATATAAATATATACATACAGTTTTAAATTATCAAACGAATTATGAATTTAAATTGATCAAAACTTTAATATTTTATAAATTTATTATTATTATTTAAATATAAAATAATGGTTTTTTATTTCTCTAATTGTTGATCAAAAGAGAATTCGATTTTAATTTTTTGTTCTGTTTTCTTTTATTATCTTTTGTACTTAAATATTAATAATTTAACAATTTATGTTATATTAACGACCATAACATTTAAATGGTTTTCATAATGTTATTACTATTAAATATATTTAAAATTAAAATAAACCATTTGATGACTTATATATTAATATTTTAATTTGCTTTAGTGTTTCGTTTAAAGAGTTTATATATTAAATATAAAATTTAAATGAACATAGTGCGTTCCATTCGTTTTAATTATGAAATGATCGATTAAAATTTTATTAAAATTGTGTTTTTTTAATTTTTATTATATTAATTTCAGTTCAAAAGTAATTATTATTTCTTTTATGATGATTTAATTTACGTATAAATTAAACAAACTGTATATAATTACACACTCTTGTACATAATTTACATAACTTATGTAATATTGTAGTGCTGCTATAATAACAAATGAAACAAATATTTAATAGATTTGTAACGATTACAATTACGTTTTTTTAATAAAATATGTATTTTTTATATATTAATGAACAATTTAATATTGTTGTTTAATTGGGTTGGATTGGAATTTCATCATCGAATTGAAGTCACCAAACAGCGGATTTCAAGTGCTGTTCCCAATGAATAAAACCACCTTCCTGACCGTTTAAAAGTCATTTTAGTAGTATATACTGTAAATTCGGTAATCTTATATCTGCTAAACTAAAAATGATAAAAATTAAATTGAAAAAGTATTGCACAAAAAATAAGCTGATAGGTTTTTAGCCTTTTTATGAATTTTCAACCGCTGAGGGGAAAAAATGGGTAAAAACTATAATTTGGTACTTTTTTTGGTACCCTATGTAACTTCCAAACACATAAAGCTAGGAAAAAATTTAAACTGTATTAGTTAATCCGCGAAAAAAATCAATAGGAGTCCAATACTTTTTTAAATTCGTATGTATAAGGGGTAAAAAATTTCCCTATTTTTGGTACTTTTATTAAAAGAAACTTTTCTAATATTATTCAGTGGGACAAAATTTAATAATTATTATTGCCTAATAGAATATGGACAATTTTTTAGGTGGAATTTTTGAAAACTTTTAGGTGGACAAAAAAGGTATCAAAAACAGCGTTGCCGTTTTTGGTTATTTATAACCAAAATTGGTTATTTTTTTTGCCAATGTGTAGATGTGTATTTTTTTTCCTTTTTGGTTACTTTTTTAAAGCCCAAAATTCAGTAGCATTTAATATGTTTTATTTATAAATCATATTCTTATATGTTCGTTAAACATTGCAATGTTCTCATTTAAGTGTCAATGTTTAGACAACATTGTTAGCCCTTGAAACCCTATTTCTTTTAGCAAATGATCAACTCTGGAGTACGAAAAAATACATGACTGTTTTTAAAAACAAGTACAAGTACAAATATTTTTATATTGTATTAAAATTTAAAATAAATAAAAATATTATTTTAAATAAAAGCTTTTTAGTTATTTATCGCTATTTGTAATAAAATTACCTTTAAGTTTTTTTATGTTACTTGATACGTAAGACTTGAACTTTTGGTTTATTTTTAGTTCATAATTCATTTGTAAAGTACAAATATTTTTTATATTAAAATGTAAAACAAATTTAAAATAAATCAAATATATTTTAATTTTGGTTACTTTTTTTTATTTGGTTACGTTTTGAAGTAATTTTGGTTGTAAATTTTTTTTGGTTGTGGCAACACTGATCAAAAAGGAAAAAAACACCGGAAATTTGTGTAATTCTTAATAACAGGGCCAATTTTTATAAAATGTGTAATAGGGATTTCACCAAACATACAAAATAATGGTCTAAATTTAAACATATTCACAACATGGTAGAAAGGGGAAAATTCGGGAAAACAGTTTGGTACTTTTTAGAACACAATTACTTTTATGCAAAAAACAGTAGATTTACTGACTTTAAATCATGTCTATTAAAATATTTTGTTACATAGATATTTGAACATTTTAAGCTTGGACCAAAAATTTACTTTTTCACTTTTCTATGATACTTTTTGTATTTTCTACGTTTAAAAAGGTAGGATTGTACAATCAAGGACTGTTGATTCCAGGTGAAACTAAAAATGTTATTTGCGACCAAAAAGGTACTTTTTTGAATTTTTATGGTACTTTTTGGATTTTCAACGTTTGCGAAGCTAGAATTGTGAAATTAGTGACTATTGATACAAGGCGAGACTAAAAATGTTATGGTCGACCAAAAAGGTATTTTATTGAATTTTTATGGTACTTTTTGTATTTTCTTCGTTTATGAAGCTACTAAAATCGTGAAATAAAGGATTATTGATTCAAGTTGAGAATTAAAACGATATTTGCGACACAAAAAAAGCCTTTTCGCATTTTTATTGAACTTTTTGTATTTTTACGTTTGTGTGAACATAGATTCTTAAAATTAGTGTTTATTGATCCGAGGTCTAACTCCTAATATTATGGACGTCCAAAAAAATTACCTTTTCTCATTTTTTTTTTATTTTGTACTAGCTTGTGCCCGCGACTTCGTCTGCGCAGTTATAGGGATAAAAGGTAGACTTAGTATTATCCTAGATTGTTATTTATGTTTGTCAAATTTATTAAAACACATATTTACATACGTTTTGTAAATTATTTTCAATATTGTTAATTAATCGTTTTTAATAAATTTCGTTTTACAGTTCCATTACTTTTTTATATTGCATTTTCCGGAATCAATATAAAAATCAAAAATTACTTGCTCAAAAACTACTAAATGGCTTTTAATAACATTTGGCATGGAGAAACCTTTATACTTCGTTTAACAAATAGATATATTAAACATACGTCAACATTCAATATTCTAGCAATTAAAAAAGGCTTAAAACTTTAATACGTTTCAGTAGATTTTTTTTAAGTAACGGAAACACCACATACCATCGAATATTTGAACAATAATTATATGTGAGTCTTAAGAATATAATTGAGAAAAATATGTGTGTATGCGATCGCAAAATTATGAAAATTCTATAAAATGAATACTTTTTTTCTCCATTGACTACTGGAAATCCTACTAATATAATAAATGTGAATGTTTGGATATTTGTTACTCAATCACGCAAGAACGGATGAACAGAACTAAATGAAATTTGGCACATAGATAGATAACAATCTAGATTAACACATAGTCGTTGGCAAGCTCATCATAACACATCCTAAACGGATTGTTTGTGTTGTAAATATTTTTATTTTTCTTGTTAATACTAAGTAAAGCTTTTATCCCGATAACTACGCAGACGAAGTCGCGGGCACAAGCTAGTAATGAAATATTCGAAAACTTTAAAATATGAACAACTTATTTTTAATTTTTTTAACGGATTTTTATCAGTTTCGAGTACCCAAAAAAGAATATGCTTTATACCAAAGGTTCCTGTATATGAGACAAAACATTTCCCCTTTATATTAAAAAGTTAAACGTTATGTTAAAAGTTCCTAAGTTTATCAACGAGATGTAAACGTATTGAGGCAGTTAAGATAGCGAGCGGTTTTAAAGATGATTGCGCAAAAAAAAACAGCAAAGAAAAAATACAGATTTTTTGCATAACTTTGTATTTTCAAAAATAAATTGTTTTTAAAAACATACATATGTAAAATAATCAAATAAAAAATTTAACATAATAAATTGTAATTATAATGGGAAATTAAAAGCCATTCGCAAATATGAACAATCTGATTCACAAGCTCACATTGTAACATTTTTCAAATATAGCTATGAAAATACCATCGGATAAATCCTCATCCGGTTTAGTATAAATACAATTTTTTCCAATTGTTTTATACTCCGAACTGCCGACGCTACGCCATTTATTTCGCAAAGCTTTTTTGCCACTTAGCAACTTATAATTTGGGTTTAGTTGCAAACACTTTTTTACAACTTGTTCATTTTCTTCCTCGTAAAGAGAACAGGTTGAATATGCAATACGCTTAACATCTGGAAATGTGGACATGGCATAAGAGAGCATTTTAATTTGTAAGCCTGCTAATTTATTTAAACGTTCGGGACATTTTTTTTCGGGTTCCAGAGATAAACGATTCTGTATACCGGACCCTGTGCAGGAGGGATCCACTAGTATGTATTCAACACCGGGACATTGTTCAGGTGTTATAGTAAGGGCATCGGCATTTATGGGTTGAATTATATTGCAGCCAGCTGATGTAGTCATATTGCAGAGAACGTGATAACGTTCGAGACTTTGTTCAATTGAATATATAATGCCTTTATTTTGAATAACATTGCAAATGTGTATGGTTTTCATGCCAGGCGCTGCACACATATCCAAAACCGTTGAACCAACCGGGGGGCGTAAAAGTTCTGCTACCAAACAGGTGCCCTAAAGGAAAATGGTTGTTTTTAGGAGATTATTAAATAAAATAACCACCAACCTTATCTTGAAGCATAAGCTTTCGTTCACTGGTGTACTGATGACAAGCCAAATACTGTTTTTTTTTTGGATGAAATATTAACAAATTATCGACATGCATATCTATCATATATTCATCTATATCTAAACTTTGTATAGCCTTTAAGAAATCTTCATAATTCTCAAAGGGGGGATGATCCTTTTTGCGAAATTTTTCTTTAGCCAACATGGTGTGAGCTTCTTCCATACTAAATAAATTTGTGTTGACCCGTACATAACGAGGCTTTGAATCTATACAACAGGAGGTGAATAAAAATGAGTCAATTAATATATGTTAAATTATGTGTTTATTTATAAAAAGAGAAGAATATATTTAAATTAGTGATTTTTGTTTAATTTTAAGTAATTATGTATAACTTTTAAATGAATTGATAATACATCTTTCAATTCTCTTTCTTGGCTTCTTCACCAATATTGATTGCAGTTGGATTCCTAACCGGGGAAGTATGTTCACTAAATGCTTTGAAAACGTATAAGCAAATAATGAAATTTACTACGATAACAGAAGCCAATACTGAGAAGCAATTTGTATGAAATGTGCTTAATTCGAACGATTCTTCTAGCCAAGCGCGCATACCGTAGAAAGTAAGAAACGGAAAGGTAAACATTAAAAAGGAAAATGTCAATAGCCATAAATAAGCCAAAGTGCTTGTATCTTCTATATCGTCTTGAAGAGGTCGTAAAATATCTTCCCTTAAAGGTCTATGTTTAGCATGTGGTTTATTTACATCTTCGGCCGGCTCATTCAGATTATTTTTTCCCATTTTTGCGTTTTTCTAATGTATATTAAGAAAACCTTGCCTTTTTTCTTTGCCGCAACACTATCTTTTGTTTCACAACTCAAAGCATCAACTAGGCGATCTTGATATTCGCGTACAGTTTGTACTGGTTTCGATTCACCGTTTAGAATTTTTCGTCCAAATATCAATTCAGTGACAAGAACTTTGCATAGGGCCGGACTTAAACGGGGATTCTCTTCCAATATCTTTGTGCTTTCTATTGCTGCGTCTATGGCTCCACGATTGTCGATATACTGTTTTAAAACAGCATGCATACTACCAATGCGCTGTAAAGAAATGAATACATACAATTTTTTTAGCACGCGTCAACTTTAACTTCGTTTTTATTTAAACTTACAGCATGTTTTTCTTCATAAATTAACGTTTTTAAAGATTTATGACTATTTTCCAGGGCAGTTTTTAATACGGCTGCAACCCTCTTGTATTGTGTGGGAACTTTTACGGAATGGTGAAAACCTGACATTTTTCTCTATTTCGTGATATTTATTCTTCTTTTTGCAGCTGTTCACAATGCACGTGACAAATCAAAGGTACAGATAAGAAGCGGAGAATTAAGCCGAATTCGCTTTCTCATAGCTATGTCAAACTTCATACCAGGGATGGAGATCATGGTACAATTGTACTTTTTATGGTACATTTTTGATCTTGTTGGCACTGTTGGCAAAAGTGGCACAATCGTGCCAGTTTTGGAACTATTGACTGTTTAATGGCACAATGGCACACTCAATAAAATTTTGGCACTTTTTCAAACATTTAAAAATATATAATTTTACTTAGCTTTTAAGAAATATATTTTTTAATATTAAGAAATAAATGATTTTTCTCCCTGTTGTAAATACTAAAATGCGAAACTACGGACTGCACAGTAACAAAAATTTTGCCATTTAACTTTAGTTTAGGGCCGTATTCATAAAAACTATTTTAGGTTTATTAAAGGCTTATTTGACAGATGTTGTAGAGAAATTTGTCAAATAAGCCTTCAATAAACCTAAAATATTTTTTATGAATACGGCCCTTATCTCAGGATTTATTAAAATCCAACTCAAAATGTTGTTATGACAGTGATGTCTTAAAAATAATTAACAAACAAATGTTACAAGTACAACTTTTGTAAACGAGGTTTTACTAGAATTTTATAACTACATATCGATGCCTTACTTCCTCAACCTTGTATCTTAAAAAATACGGTTTTGACTTTTTCATATCAAACGATTGTTTTATGCTTTAACTAAAAAATATTAGTATATTATTACTACTAATATACATAAATACAATCAATTCCTTAATAATTCCATTTAAACTTTTAACCAAACACCGAAGTATAAAAAGATTAACCGTTTTTCTTTTCTATCCTGAAAAATTTTATTTTTTAAGATACGAGGTTGAGGAAGTAAGGCATCGATATATTTAATGTTATTTAACAATATATATTTAATATATCCCTATTTTGGAATAATTATTTAACATTACATATATGTATGTATGTATATTTAATAAATAATAATCCTACTATAATGTTGTGTGTTTGGATATTTATTACTCAATGACGCAAAAACAGCTGAACGAAACTAAATGAAATTCGGCACATCGATAGATAACAAAATCTGCCTAGTACATTATTGCAAACTTCTTACAAAAATCACCTGTTAATTTGGCACCACCTGGTACATAAATTCGACTTGGCTGTTGTTATATGTATTTTATTTTACTTATGATTCGTAAGCATGTAAGGTGGACTTTAATAATGAAGTACTAAAATGGTTCGATAAGTTTACTCCAGAAAAAGTTATTATGGGAGAAACAAATTCAATACTACCTCTTCTGGTGAAAATGTTTCCACACGAACAAACAAACTTTGAAGCAATAAATAATTAGTACAGAGCACTAGACGATGTGTTTGAACTAAGATCACATAAAGATTCAAATATTTCCTATTTTTGGTCTAAAGTATTACAGATGAAAAATGAATATAAAAAAATGAATCATGTCCCCAGATATTTCAAGAATTGTAAGAGGAATTCTGTCTATTCCACATTACTTGGCCAACTTCAAACGAGTTTTTTCATTTCAAAACTTAATTAAAACAAAGGAAAGAAATAGACTACACGTTTTTATAGTTTCAAATAAAAAACAAAAACAAATTCTTGTTGTATTTGTTAACTTACCTATCTCTACGTATGTACCTATGAATGTAATATTTTATATTTTTTATTGTATACTGGATTTTTATACACATTTTTATTAATATTCTGTTTTATTTTTACTGTATACTTCTGAATTTTTATAAACATTTTTGTTAAGTTCTGTTTTTATTAATAAATATTAAAAAAATTGTACCGTCATGGCCTAAAAGTACATTTTCAAGGCGAATTCAATTGGTACATTTACATATTTGGTACAAAATCATAAAAGCCATTTTCCTTCCCTGCTTCATACAAAGGTATTTTTATACGAATTCGCCTTGCTTCATACACATTTAAATACAATTCTCTCAACAGTGAGAATGAAGTATTTTCTTCTTCTGATACTTCCTCTACCGCCCGCATCTGTTATAGCTCAACATTTTTGATTTTTTCAAATACACTGAGTGCAACATCTTTATAGTCTATTGTCTTTGATACAAGGCATATTTTTATTCAGGTATGGAAAAGTTGTTATGATATACTTATAAAATATAAAAATTTAATTATTAGTTTCTTTGACCTTTTTTAATTATATTTAAGTTTTTTTAACATATATCTACGTTTATAATTATTTTCTATATTTAAAACTGATACATTTTCAAAGCTCGGACAGTTTTTCTGGTAACAATGTTATATAATTTGTAATATTCTGTTATAAAACCAACATATTTTTATGTTAAAGTATAGACAATAATCTAAATAATTCTTGTTAATACTTTCATAAATTATGGAATATTTGTTATACAATTTTTCTATTATTACACATATTCTTATAATACTATAAAATTTTTTTTCAACAATTTTTGTTATAATACTGCATATTTGTTAATATTTTTATATAAATTGAAATTATTGTTATACTACATTTTTGTAAATTTTTGTATATGACCAAGTGTTTAAACAATTTCTTATGCTATTTTCAATTTGCTAATCAAACTATAAACATAAAAAAACCAAATATCAAGACACTAAACCAACAAATATATAATAAAAACTCGTATTCGGATGATGCTACACAAAGAGGAAGCGAAGTATTTATCAAATAATATAAAATAGAACAAACATTTTTTTAATTTTAAAAAGACCTTAAGCTTAAAAAAAACTATTATAAATTTAATTATTTAAAGTAAACTAAAGTAATTTTTTAATAACGAAACGGAAATCTAAAAACAAATTTTTAGTTTTTGTTGTTGTTTTCAATATATTTGTACGAATGAAATTTCGCTTGGGTTTTCTTTCGACATCGTTGAACAGGCAGTAAATAAGCTATTTATCGCGCACAAAAAATCCTACCTTTAACTAAAGGCAAGTTGTAATAATGGCCCTAACCTACCGTTGCCACATGCAAGTGCAAGTGAAAAAAAACCAATACACTAACACTTTTTTACTAACACAACTACACTTTGGCAACCTGCGACTCAGCTTGCGAAGAAATTTTTAAGCAAGTAAAATTTTTACAGTTACGGCAAGTAAAGTGACAAGCCGAAAAACAGTGTTGTCTAATACTGAGTTTTTTGTTAACTCAACAATATATCATACAATTGTGGTAAATAATTCAGCTAATTTTTTTAATGAATATGTATATATGTATATGAAGAATATTAAGAAAAAAATATAAATATTCATTTAAAATGTAAGTTTTAATATAAATATCAATATTTAATAAAAAAAATTATATTAAAAAGTTACGTGTCTAAAGGTAACGTTCAATAGTGGCTATTGACAACACTTAAATACCAATTGAAGCAGCGCCATTTGTTTTAAATTTGTTTGAAGTTTATTTGTTGACGACATTTTAAAAATGATCTTGCACTGTGCTGTGTAGCCACTCAAAAAATTTTTGTGTTTTTTTTTGGCATTTCTCCTCATTTTCGTTAGTAATACGTATACACTACTTGCAAGTAAATACTTGCCTGTGGCAACGTAGGGTTAAAGTGATAAAAAAATTTTTTTTTGACAGTGTGTGTGTGCATTTGCTTTTGACACACACACACTCTCACACTGTATAAGCAACGAAGCTACCCTGTAGGAAATCAAACACATTTGTAAGTAACTTCAAACTGGTTTTTTAGTAACCACATCTAGTGTTTTAAGTGACTTTTTTCCTTGTCGCCGACTCACTATTTTAACATGGGCATGTCATAGGCAGTAGTCAATTGGTTATCTATGCATGACTATTTAATTGACTACTAAATACTTATTTTCCAACCGATTTGTAGTTAGTTAATGTAATAGTCGGTCTGTTCTAAATAATTTAAAACCCACTTTTTCAAAATTTAGTTTTAAACAGTTTAATTTTAATTCCTTTTTTCAAATATATATATATATATATATATATATATATATATATTTATATATTTACATACATATATACAGAATTAATTATACATAAAATAAGGCATCTTTTAAAAAATTTCATGGCTGTAACAAGTAAGAAGAAATACATACATATATATAAGTAATGAAAACAAATAAGATGATATATATATGTATACATATAGGACATAAATATGAAAGTTTGTAATGCTTATAGATAATATTATATTAAGTATTAAAATTATTTAGTTTCTTTTTTTTCAACACAAACGTTATGAAAATTACGTTTTTTAATAACAGCTAAGGCATTACGTAATTCTTTGTCTGGGTCATCACAGAGAGGCCGAACCGCATCCGTCAATGCATCAAAAACTTTTTCATAATCCTTCAAGCGCTTTTTGCCATGAGTGCCATCAATATTTATCGCGAGAATCAGTTGCATAGACAGAATTGTCGTTAACGTTTTTGGCAATTTCCCTTTGAGGGAAATTTTCATTGCATTAGTCTGGAAAAAAGCCACGAAAATTTGGAAAATGGTAAAATTAGAGAAAAATAAGAACTCACATAAATTTGTTTTTTTTCATCAATTAAAACGTCATTGAACGCTTTCAACTCCTGAAGGGTTTTTATTGGAAAAACATTCTTAATTGCCACATTGTTTTTTTCCTGACGGACAAGGCTTTCGGTCACTACTTTTTGGGCAGACAATGCTGCCATTATAGTTTCATTTTGGGTTTGAATTTTCTCTTTGAGCTCCTTAATTCCGACTAGAAATATATGTGAATTTTTATATGATATTTTTTAATATTTTTGTAAATAATAAATATTTTCATCCTACCTGTCATTTCTGAAAATTTCGCATCGAATTGCTTCAAAACTTCAAATGAATGGCAAGGCGCTTTCTCATCATTTTCTTTTTCGTTTTCTATTAAAATACGATATAAGTGATTAGTATATTTTTACGATTTTGCAAGATACTTACCAATAGTTCTCAAATAAATGCGCTTCATAATTGCTAGTATATAAATAGATTTTTATTGCTTTAATTTTTACGTTTTTTTAGTTTTCGATATTTTAATAATTTATTTATATTTATATACATACATATATGTATATTTATATTTTTGTTATTTATTTCATTTTAATAGCACCCGTGCAATAATGGAAGCAAAACAATTTTATTCCCACTATTTAAACCAATAAGCTTACATTCAATTTTGTTTTGTTCAAATATTTCTTCATCGCCCAGGCAGCTCGGATCAACAACACACGTTCCCAAAATTGAAAACGAATCAAATGGTTCACTGAAATAGCTTTCGATTGATTTAAATTTTTTTCCTACAATAAACCCTACCCCAGTCTCAATAAAACCTGTTATTAAAATAGGAATAAATGGGTGAATGGCACATAAATTGTCAGGAGCCTTTTTGGAAAAAAAGTATTGCTTTGTTGTAAGACTAACTATTTCATTACGTTTTCGATTGAACATTTCTTCCTTCTCTTTAACAATCATATTTTCAAATTTCAAATTTTTAGATATTTGCTGCAAAATTTTCGATGGTTTTTTGACATATTTCTTCAAAGTTTGAAGGTAGTTTTCAAACGGATATCCTGAGAAGTTTGTTAGTGGACCAAATCTTTGAACACATTCGCTCAGATGCAACAAACCATGTATATTGTAAGTCACGCTATTCTGCCCGAAAATTTTCGAAAAATATTCAACAAAAAGTTCAAGTAGAATTTGGGCGTTTTGTGAATTTCTTTGGTATGTTTTAGGACATGAAAGCAATCTACAAGCACAGTGAAGCAGCAAAAATTCATAGTACAAATCTTCATGCACTCGATCTTTAAGAACAACAATTCCTGTATTCAGTAAGAACTGCCTGAACTCAGATGCCTTCCAATGAAATATTTCATCTAATCCTCTGGGAGAGCGAGAAAAATCCTTAGGAATATTTTTTTTAAGGCCATTTAAATGATCAGAAATGTTATTTTTAGTATCTTCAGTTATTTTAAAAATACATTTATTTGTAATAATCCGAATAAGAAACTTTCTCATTACTCCTAGGTCAACGAGATGCATCGGATCGAGTGGCACCTGACAAACCATTCCTAAGTTTAATTTTTCAAATGGACTTTTTTCTTGATGAAAATTTTTTTTGTGGTGTCCTAAATATTTTCTGCATGCAAAATCACTGTCAGAAATAAGCACACCCGATTTCGCAGAATAAGTTAGAACGCCACCAATTTTTTCTGCAACTTGATTGCATTTTGTGCATCCATGGCGGCAGGTGTGGCTTACGATGCCACACGCAAAAGCTCTTGCAGGTGTATCACAAACAATGGCCCTTATTTTCAATGCAATAGTTTGATCCCCAAATTTTAGTCCGCTTCGCATCAAAATGTCTAGTTCCTGAATAAACTCATGGAGGAATTCTGCAATATTGTTAGGTTTGCTTCGGCCTAAAAAAACTCCTACTGGAAAAACAGTCAAGCTTGTAATATTGACGACTTTAATCAAAATTGGCCACAACTGGGCTTTTGAACTTTTGAACAATGGAAGGCCGTCAATATTAATATCAATAAAAATTTCGTCACAATCTTTAAGTAAATGAGAAACTCTTTCTAATTGTTTGAAAATCCCACAATGGGTATAAAACCCAGGGGAGATTTGTGATACAATTAAACATTCACTTTTTTGGCAAAATGCATTAGCACTTAAAGGCACATCTAGACCTTCTCCTTTTAAAATTGCCAAGAGTTCATCAAAAGTTTTACGCGATGGCTTATTTCTATGATACCACTCTCCTAATTGTTCACGTAAAGATTGCTTTTTTGCATTACAACTTAAATAATTAATTTTTTTATCATATTCACAAAAAAGTTTTTCACTTGCTACTTCTACCACTTCCATTATTGCAGGAGTACTTTTTTCATAGTTCTCTTTTCTTAATTTCTGTACATATTTTTCTTTTTCCGCTTTTAATTTTCGCATTAAATGCCTTTTACTGTACATTTTTTACTTTTTAATGAATTATTTTATAATATAACAATATCACTTTTATTAATTTTATTATAAACTTACAATATTTTATTGGTTTTTTATAATTTAATATTTATATTAAAATTGAGCTTTGTTTACCTCGTTTGATTTGATTGACTTCATGACATACTTTGTATTCCTATTTTTTTAATTTACTAATTTTTTTTTATTTCTTACTTGTGCTTCTATGCAATATGTTTGGTTGATATCTGCATGATATTTAAACCAATTTGTAGTCATTTGCAAAAAAGTTAGTTTATAGTTAGTGTTTTTTATAAACTGATTATTTTCTTTCCTTCAGGGTAACTTTAATCTAACAAACACCCCTTTCTCATTAGGCAAGTCAGTTTTTTATTTTCTTTTATTTCCCTTTGAACTTGCTTTCACGTTCAGACTCAGCAATTGAGTTGGCCAAGTTTCGTTCTCTTTTACTTATTATACTCTTCACACAGTGAAAAAGGGTATATATAGGTTTGTCATTCCGTTTGAAATTTCTACAATTATCAATTATCTACACATACATACAAACGTGGTATACTTGTTAAAGTGAGCCAAATTTTTTTTTTTTATCTTATATATTATTCAAATTTTTATTGTTTTATATTTAATTTTTCTTTTAATTTATTTTTTTTAGGCACATAAGTAAACTAAATTTATAATATTACAATTGGATGTTTTTATATATGTTTGTTTTTTGTATGTATGTACGTATTTCATATGAGCTAAATGGTGATATAAACAATTGTTGTTGCATGACTACACGTTGTGAAGGGTATATAAGATTCGGCATGGCCGAATATAGCACCCTTGTTTGTTTTTATTTCTTTTTTGTTTCTCAACAAAAACTTGCTCGTACTTGCCCAGTACAGGCAAGTGTGTACTCAAATATGAGCAAGTTTCTTCCTCTTAACCCGACCTTACCCCTTTTGGCTATAAACACAAGACTTGCGCAAGTCACTTGCGTAAGTGTCTTGCCTAGTGAGAAAGGCGTGAAAGCTTTTTCGCAACTAGTAGGTGGTATATGTCTGGATTATTTTTAATGTGACTAACTGATCATTTTAACATTGCGATATCTTACGTAGTAGTCAACTGTTCGACCCTAGATGACTTTTCAACAAACTCAAAGTTAGCTACTTATAAGTTAGTTTAAAGCACAGACATATTGTGTGGTTAAAAGTCACTCCATTTATAGTTAGCTTAAAGTTAGTTGTATATAAGTCAACTCTAAATTAACTTTATTTAAAAAATTATTAAAATTGTTTGTAAGATAAATAATTTTATTTTAGAAATATGGAAGAAATTAATATAATTTGTTACATTAATTACTTTTTACAGTAATTCATACATCCATCTTAAGTTAATTTTTTTAGCGCAGTTGATCGTCAGCTGTTTGCGCCAAATTATCAAAATTTGTGTTTATTGCTTGTTTACATTGGGAAGATGCCATGACAAATTAAAAACAATATAGAACAGCGTTACAAAATATTTTTTGTTGAAAAGAACTATAATTTTTAATATTGCACAAAAACGGAATACGTTTTTTAATAAAAAAAAATAAAATTATTGTGTACAATTTAAAAAGCATTGAAATATAAAATTTTATGTGAATGTGTGTGTGTATGCAAAAGCAAATGCAAAGAAAAAAAATATAAGTTCTTAAAAAGAAAAATACACAGGGATGGAAAAGTTAATTCGAATGTACTCTAATTATATATGATATTTTAAAGTACATAATGTACCTACTCGGAATCTAGCAAGTAAATATAAATTTTGAAAAATTTTTGTTCAAGAAATATTGTTTTACCACTTTTAATTAAATATTTATATAGAATTGTGATACCGCAAAAAACTCTAATTCTCATTATTGACATACTTTAAACAAATATTGTTGCGAGTGACACTGGGCGACTGTGACAGTGTTCCGTGCATCTTACGTGCTTGTGAGCCGCATCGAATGATTGTCAGGGGTTGCTTGCCGGATTGATTTTGTCGTTGTTTTTTTTGCTGTTGCATATGTGCAGAATCTATGGAAATGTGTATTTGTGTGGTTTTAAGTAAAGGTTTGAATTTTGTGTTGTAACTATTGTCCTGTACTCACCTGTTGTTTCTCTGGAGAATGTGGTTCCTTGTTGTGTGTGCGTTTTTGTGGAATTGTTTATTGAAGTTTCTTTGTGTTTTGTTGGGTATTAAATGCACGAGTAGCTTGTTTGTTTTGATTATATATGTCAATTGTAGTAAATAATTGTGGTGACCTTAGTAGAAACATTGTGTAGAGTGGTTGTACAAATGTTTGTCAAAATTCATATAAAAAAATAAGTGGCTTAGTTTTAGAAATGTCAAACTGTATGCATAAAAAAAGAAAAGCCAAGAATTTCCTATGCCTAGCAGTCATCTTTTAGTGTAAATACGCCTTTGTGTAGTAAAAAAGGGAAAAATCAATAGTAGTATTGCCAGGACGTACAGATCATGAATGAATGGCAGGGTTGAATTTATTGCCATAGTTCATTCATAAAATGAGCAGAAAGATAGCACAATTAACATGTCTGTTTTCTATATGCTGGGAAAAGATGACAAATGGAAATTGTAGTTTTGTAGATTATAATGAAATGGAAAATTTATATAGAAAATGAAGCTACTTTGGGAAAAGATTTTTTGATATAGAGAAAAGTAGCCATTGTTTGTTGAACCATCAAATTGATCAATTCAGTAGGAAATAATTTAATTATTGAAAAGTTAAGGTGCAAATTCATAGAAAATTTTGATTTTTAAAATTGAATAAATTTGTGTGACGGAAAGGAAAGTAGTTTTTGTATGCGGGCGATATACAAATTTTTTATTTTTCTTGTAAATTCATTTCAAGTACAAAAGTAAGTTCAACTAGTGAAATATTAAAAATGGAAAATAAAATATAATTTGTTTTATATATAAAATTGTATTTTTGTAAATAGAAAAAAAGTGCTTAAGGGAGAGTTTCGAGGGCAGGCGTCCGGTGTCCTGATATCCAGAGACTAAAGTTGAAGCTGCTGGGCATATGAAAAAGAGAAAGGAAAGGATAATCAGTATATGCAGTTAGAACAGGTAATACGGTATATTTAGACCGCATAAGAAGGCCGTTACCTTTTGTTTTTTTTTTGTGTTTCATAGAACAGAAAGCAGCATTTTTTTTTGTTGTCTCCGTTTTGACTCCTAGACCATTTTTTTTTTTGTATTTAACTGTTTACAAGAATCCCGCAATCATCCTGTAAAAGAAAAAAGAGAAAAGAAATTAGAGGAAAATTTTTTATATAAATGTTAGTGTTATATGTTTTATGTAATTTTATAAATTTATGTATTTTTTTTTTTTTGAGTATTGAGTTTTTTTTGTTAGTGCCTGAATATAAGAATTTCTTTTTATAATTTTTCGGTTATATTATATACGCATTCCCTTCTATAGCTTTGTCCATACAGAGAAAAGAAAGGAGTTTGTAAAAGTATTTTTTTTTGTATTTTTTAATTTATTTATGATTACCGCCTAAGAGAGCTCATTTAGGTAGGTTAGTAGAAGAAAAAGAGTTTATTTAAAATATATGAAGTTAGCAGTGTACTAGTTCTTTTACAAGTTGTTTTCTTTTATTTGAGGATATAGAAGTTAGGTATTATTGTGCGTGAGTTTGTTTCCGGTTTTGTTTTATATAGTTGTTGTTTTATAGTGATTAAATTATATTGAGGCACCAGTATATTAGAGATAAAATTTTTGTGTGTGATAATTGTAGTGCATACGTTAAGGATCAGTTTTAAGTCAATTAATGAGGAAAATTTTTTAAAGCAAAGTTTTTTATATATTTTTTTTTGTGCAAATACACTAACGAATAGGCATAATTGTCGATAAATAAGGTTTAGGAACCATTCGATAAATAATTTAAATTTTATAATTCGTTTTTGCTGACCCGTTTAGCTCAACAGAGAGCGATCTAGTTTTAGTATAATAATTAGGTATATATATAAATCGGATATTGGTAGTGTTTAGAATATATATAAGTTAGTAATTTATTGTGTAAGAAAATTTTAGTCTTAAGAATAATTAAATAAATATATACATAGATGTGATTATTAAACTCATAAGACAAATATGTTTGTGCGTTAATTCATTTGTTTGGGGTAAGTCAAATGTGAGGAAAGTGTAATAGGACAGTGTGTGTGTGGGTTGTGGGGGACACGGGAGAATATTAGGTGGATGAGAAGCGTGTCCCAAGGTAGGGTGGGCAAGTGGAGAATACTGTCACCTTTTCTCCCTCTTTAGTGTTCCCTTTGATATTAGAGTTATAGTTTTCTTTGTTTATGTAGTTTTTTTTTACCCCTTTTTTTTTTATTTGTGCTTGTCTCTGGGTTTTTAGTTGGGTTGGAACCTACCCTGATGGTGTACGTAAGCTGGCCGGCATCACAACTAAAGCTCCACAAAGAGACACGTAACAATATGGCGCCCAATCGAATGATAGAGTTAGTATATGTGTCACCTAAATATACTGGACAATAGCAGAAATTAGTTTTTATCATAGCCCAAAGATAACAATTGTTTGATTTCGAAATCGTATTATCATACAAAATCTGTAACCTCATTGGCCAAAAGTCTTTGAGCCGCAAGTGTGAATTTGGTTCAATACTTGTTGTACAATTTTTAGTATGGTAATTGGATTTGGAATCAAATATGGTTTTCGTCAGTTCAGAGGATACTTTGCGCACTGTAGCGTGGGAGATCGAGGGTAAAACTGTCTCACATGGTAGGCGTGGTATCGATTTTGTATTAGTTTCAGCTTTAAGATAACCGTGTAAAAAAATATAGCCAAGATAGCCGCTCTGATGATAATCAGAGGTCTGTTGTATCTTGAGTATATTGCTTTACACGACTTATCGTTAGAATTATCAGAGTTTTATGATAGCCGCTCCGAGTGAAATCAGAGGTCTGATGTATCATGGCACTTTGGTATATGGGCGTGTTAGTGGATCTAATCTTAGTCAGAGTTGCAGTAACCGCTATGAACATAGGTTCACGGGACTGATGTACGACAACTGGAGACTTAGGATCGGTGAAGATAACGCGTATATACATTTTATTTTTTTTTTGTAATCCGATTTAGGGAAACACGTTAAGAGGCCCGTATGGGGCACTTATAGAGATCTATAAACCACACACCTAACTATACTTTCTCGCAAATTTTGACCAAACCCAAATATGTATACGTAAAGTAATTTTGATAGTGTTTGTGCAAGATTGTGCTCTAACGATTGTTTTGGTTTTGTATGTAAAAATTTAGTCTGTTATATCAAGTTTTTTTTTATGTCCATATTTATTTATATGTTAAACTTTTGTATTTATTATAGTATTTAGATCATATAGTTTTTATTATTATTGATTTGGTTATTTGTTTTGTAGGTTTGTAAATTTTGCAGTGACTATTTGTGTTTATTGTTGCTGTATTTATATGAATTTATTAACTTATTTTTTTTATTACATTTTATTATTATATTAATTATTATTTAAACCCCTTGTCTATTTGAAGATTTGTTAGGAATTTTTTTTTTGTGTGTGTAAGTGGTTTAATTGTATGTTTGTCATATACATATGTATTCCGTTTATGTGTCAGTAAATGAGTAAATACAATTGTATGGTTAGTTTTTTTTGTGTTACTGTTTTTTTGTTTTGTTGATATTGGACAAAATAAATTCTACGGATACTTATAATTTATATATGGAAACTTTTGGATTGTTCCTGCACTCGATTACAAGTTTGTTTTTAGGAGATTAAGATTGGGAAAACTTTGTTAGTTGTTTTAGTAGTTGATGGCGGATTCACATAGTTCTGTGGAGAAGGCATCCGTGTTAAAATCAACGAAATTGAAGAGACATAGGGAGAGGAATTTGTCCTTTGATTTGAATCGTTCGTCACCGCAGGTGAAAGAGAAATACGGTAGGGATAACAAATCTAGTAGGATGGCAACCAGACCTCCCCAAATCCAAGATTTGTCCGCGACAATAAATAACCAGACCGAAAAACAGGGTGCGATACCAAAGGGCGATAGAAATATGATTGGTAACAATCGAAACTATTATGCGGCTGAAGAAGTGTCACCCACAGTGAGGTCAATGGTTATGGAAAGCGTCGAAGGGATGAAAGCTAGCCTAGACTATTCAATTAATAAATTAATAGAAGAGAAGATGAATGCACATTTGTCGAAAGTAAATGAGAGGATAGGTCACTTAGCAGAAGCAGTAAGGAGCTTATCAGTTAGAAATAGTAACCGCCCTAATATACCGGAAAATAATTCTATACCAGGGGTGGGAGGCGGACGTGTACATTTTTCGCAGCAACAGAGATACAATATTCCGCCACCACCAGTATCAAATGCGTATCAAGAGGGTTGGCGGATTAGAATAGACAAATTTGGCCTTGAATTTAAAGGGAACCAAGGGGGGCGTGATCAGCTTTCGGTGGAAGAGTTCATTTTTAGACTGAAACATATGCAGAGGCAGTACCAGATTTCTTGGGGAGAAATTTTGCGAGATTTCCATTTGCTAGTTTCAGGGTCAGTGCAACAATGGTATTGGGCACTACTTCAAACTACAGTGATATCTGACTGGGGTACCCTACGAATGGCATTGTTGAACCGGTATAAAACAATAAGATCGAACTGGGAACTGATGCAAGAACTGGTAGAGAGAAAACAAGCTCCGGGAGAAGCTATTGATGACTATTTCCACAGCTTGAATGTGTTGAGAGCAAAATTAGAAACGCCGGTAGCTGAGGGAGAAATGATTAAGATAGCCAAAAGGAACTTACGAGAAAATATTGCTCGAATTGTCTATCCAATGACTGTGTCTTCTGTAGAGCATCTACGTATGGAATGCCTTGAGGCAGAGAGAACTTTTTCTCGAAAGGACAACCGTAATGTAGCACCCCCACCTAGTCGAATGCAAAGGTATGTTAGTGAAGCAGTAATTAATGTCGAAGACGACAATGCTGAGGTTTTAAATGAAGTGGCGGCGATCGAAGGCCAACTGGTATGCTGGAACTGTCAGAAAAAGGGTCACGTGTTTAAGGAGTGTTTGTCACGTCAAAGATCTTTATTTTGTTATAAATGCGGTAGACCCAATACTATTACACCAAACTGCCCCAACTGCATAATTGACCGGGAAAACTCGAAAAGGAGCGCGGCAGGTCAGGGGGAGCCACGTTCCAAGGAACTAGCCCTGAGCCAATAAAGGAAAATAATATCAAATACTTTGATTTCTCACGAGCCAGACATATGTTGCCTCTGACAGTAAGAGAAGCAAATTATGAAGCTGTTAGGGACCGTATTTTTAAGGAGGTTCAGAATTCTGAAGGTGAAGGTGATACCTCGACGACGCATAATTTAGGCAATGAAATAGCTGAAAGGAATTTAGGAAAATCTCGAAAATATCAATATATTATAAAATTAAGAAATGATTTCATTGCCAGGAAACATCAACGTAAAACCGTGGCCGAATCAATAATGCGGGTACATTCGAGAAATGATCCTAGACCCTACGCCGAAGTTTCTATAAATGGCAAATTATTTAAGGGTCTTTTAGATTCTGGCGCATCTGTCAGCCTCTTAGGTAGAAATTGTCGCGAAATGGTGGAAGATTTGAATGTAAAATTGGTTAAAAGGTATAGCAATGTGAGCACAGCTGCGGGTCAAAAACATCGAATCTTAGGCAAGTGTGAACTAACGGTTGAATATAAGGGTAAAGAGCAGAAAATATGGTTTTACTTGTGCCCTGAGCTGGAGCAACAACTGTATCTAGGAATAGATTTTTGGCAAGCGTTTGATATAGCACCCGAAATTCTATCAATTTCGGAAATAAACCTAGAATCAGCACGTCAAATGCATGAGGAGAACACAACACACAAGTTAAACAAACATATTCTAAATCAACAACAGCAAAAACAGCTAGAAGAAACTATAAGAAAATTCCCATCTTTTGAACAAAATGGATTAGGTTGTACTAAGCTCGAAAAGCACGAAATAAAACTCATTGAAGGCACAAATCCGGTTAAAGATAAACACTACCCTATTTCACCGGCAGTACAAGCCATCGTTTATGCCGAACTAGATAATATGCTTAGTTTAAATGTGATTGAAGAGAGTAATAGTCCCTGGTCGAACCGAACAACAGTGGTGAGAAAACCCGGTAAAAATAGATTTTGCCTAGACGCTAGAAAATTAAACGCTGTTACAGTAAAGGACGCATATCCTCTTCAAAACATTGACGGGATTCTAAGTCGCATAGATCAAACGCATTACATCAGCAGTGTCGACCTGAAATATGCCTTCTGGCAAATTGAATTGGAAGACGAAGCCAAACAGTATACTGCTTTTACGGTACCAGGTCGACCGCTATATCAATTCCGTGTGATGCCGTTTGGTCTATGCAATGCGGCGCAGCGTTTATGTCGACTAATGGATAAGGTGATACCTGCAAGACTAAAATCAAACGTCTTCATTTATCTAGACGACCTTTTAATAATATCAGATGAATTTTCGACCCATATTAAAATTCTCGAACAAGTAGCTGAATGCTTACGGAAAGCCAACTTAACCATAGGGTTAAAAAAGTCAATGTTTTGCTTTAGGGAACTAAGGTACTTAGGTTTTATTATAGGTGATGGAGTACTGAGAACGGACCCGGAGAAAGTGAGTGCCATACAAAACATTGCGCTGCCAAAAACACCGAGAGAAGTGAGGAGCTTTTTAGGTACTGCTGGATGGTACAGGCGGTTTATAAAGGATTTCGCCACCATATCAGCAGCCCTTACCGATACACTGAAGAAGGGAAAACGATTTTGTATGACACCGGAGGCTATTGAAGCGTTTGAAATGTTAAAAATTTCTTTAACCAAAGCACCGGTCTTACGCCACCCAGATTTCGATAGGGAATTTTTCATACAGTGTGATGCGTCTGAGTTTGGGATAGGAGCTGTTTTGTTTCAGAAAACCGACAAAGGTCTAGAAAATCCAATCGCTTTCTATTCACAGAAATTAACTTCGTGTCAAAAGAATTACTCTGTTACAGAGAAAGAGTGTCTCGCAGCCGTGTTAGCCATTAAGCGTTTTAGGCCCTATGTGGAACTGATGAAGTTCACAGTCATCACTGATCACGCCAGCCTGAAATGGCTGATGACTCTAAAAGACTTGAGTGGTCGTTTGGCGAGGTGGTCGCTTCAATTACAGGCGTATAATTTTTCTATTGAACATCGCAAAGGGGCAGAAAATGTTGTAGCAGACATGCTGTCGCGTATGCCTGTGGAAGTGGCCGAAATAAATGATAAAGTATTTTTTGATTTTGAAACCATAGCCTTTGAGTCTGATGAATACGTACAGCTAGTCAAAAACATAGAAGACCATCAAGATAGATTACCAGATTTACGGGTAGAAAACGGTAAAATTTACAAGAAAACCCAATTTGACAGCCTCGAAAACGGCGATAAATCCGTGTGGAAGTTATGGGTTCCCTACGATATCACACATATTTTAATTGAAAAGGCCCACGAACCACCAACTGCTGCACATGGAGGGTTTCGAAAAACTTTAGAAAGACTTAAGCGGCTGTACTATTGGCCAAAAATGGCAATACAGGTGCAACTGTATATTCGTAACTGTCAGACCTGCAAGGAAGTAAAGGCAGTAAACTATTCTACGATGCCAACTATAGGGTGCGAGATGCAAACAGATAGACCGTTCCAGAAAATATATGTTGACTTTTTGGGTAAATACCCTAGGTCAAAAGCGGGGAATGCATACATATTTATAGTGGTTGACCATTTTTCAAAATTTGTATTCCTAAAAGCCATGAAGGAGGCAACGGCCAAAAATGTCGTTCAATTTTTGGTGCAGGAAATATTTTTAAAATTTGGTGTTCCCGAGATATTGCATAGTGACAATGGACAGCAATTTATCTCTGCACTATTTAAGGAAATGATAGACTCTTATGGAATAATGCATATGAAGACTGCGTTTTATTCACCACAGTCCAACGCAGCCGAAAGAGTTAACCAATCTGTGCTTGCAGCCATTCGTGCATATTTAGAAAATGATCAGAGAGACTGGGATCTATATCTCCCTGAAATAGAATGCGCCCTACGTACGTCAGTACACTCAGCCACGGGATATACCCCTTTTGTTGCATTATTCGGCTATCATTTATATTCAAATGGCGCTGATTATAAGTTGGCAAGAAAATTACAATCTATATCAGACCATAGTATAACCAACTTAGATAAAAATGACAGTCTCGCAGTGATCAGAGAGAAAATAAAGGGTAATCTCGCGGATGCCTATGAAAAGAGCGCACAAAGGTATAATAAACGAGCGAGGAAAGTCAAATTTAGTCCAGGACAGGAAGTATACCGCCGAAATTTTGTGCTTTCCGATTTTAAGAATAATATCAACTCGAAATTTTGTAGAAAATATGTTAAATGCCGAATAATTAGGCCAATAGGTAACAATATGTTTGAGCTGGAGTCGCTCCAGGGTAAACCAATCGGCGTATTTCACGCTAAGGATATAAAAATCTGATAATAAGGGCAATGAGTTATTCTGTGATATTATATGATAGGTTCGTGCAATATAGGTTTAGGTTTTAGTTATAGGTTTTGCAGGAAACACAGGGAATGAAAATAGATAACCGTTTTTGTCCCTATTATTCTGTGTGTATATATGTATATGTGTGTATGTATTTATGTATATATATGTACGTATATAGCTTGTAAAGCAGAGCGATTATTGCGTTCTGACAAATGCTATTGCGCTTAGTGGACACGGTAATTATGACGCAGGTAAATTGTGCCGAGATGGAAATTTTTGAACTTACACGTATTGCCCGGCTTGAGACATTTCAGGGTGTGGGAGTTCCCCACGTTGACACATTGGCTGGTAAGAGACAAGCACTCACTAGTGTCCCGCACACCGGTCCTTCTGGCGTGTTATTTAAAGCCCCGGTGGTTTGTTGCGAGTGACACTGGGCGACTGTGACAGTGTTCCGTGCATCTTACGTGCTTGTGAGCCGCATCGAATGATTGTCAGGGGTTGCTTGCCGGATTGATTTTGTCGTTGTTTTTTTTGCTGTTGCATATGTGCAGAATCTATGGAAATGTGTATTTGTGTGGTTTTAAGTAAAGGTTTGAATTTTGTGTTGTAACTATTGTCCTGTACTCACCTGTTGTTTCTCTGGAGAATGTGGTTCCTTGTTGTGTGTGCGTTTTTGTGGAATTGTTTATTGAAGTTTCTTTGTGTTTTGTTGGGTATTAAATGCACGAGTAGCTTGTTTGTTTTGATTATATATGTCAATTGTAGTAAATAATTGTGGTGACCTTAGTAGAAACATTGTGTAGAGTGGTTGTACAAATGTTTGTCAAAATTCATATAAAAAAATAAGTGGCTTAGTTTTAGAAATGTCAAACTGTATGCATAAAAAAAGAAAAGCCAAGAATTTCCTATGCCTAGCAGTCATCTTTTAGTGTAAATACGCCTTTGTGTAGTAAAAAAGGGAAAAATCAATAGTAGTATTGCCAGGACGTACAGATCATGAATGAATGGCAGGGTTGAATTTATTGCCATAGTTCATTCATAAAATGAGCAGAAAGATAGCACAATTAACATGTCTGTTTTCTATATGCTGGGAAAAGATGACAAATGGAAATTGTAGTTTTGTAGATTATAATGAAATGGAAAATTTATATAGAAAATGAAGCTACTTTGGGAAAAGATTTTTTGATATAGAGAAAAGTAGCCATTGTTTGTTGAACCATCAAATTGATCAATTCAGTAGGAAATAATTTAATTATTGAAAAGTTAAGGTGCAAATTCATAGAAAATTTTGATTTTTAAAATTGAATAAATTTGTGTGACGGAAAGGAAAGTAGTTTTTGTATGCGGGCGATATACAAATTTTTTATTTTTCTTGTAAATTCATTTCAAGTACAAAAGTAAGTTCAACTAGTGAAATATTAAAAATGGAAAATAAAATATAATTTGTTTTATATATAAAATTGTATTTTTGTAAATAGAAAAAAAGTGCTTAAGGGAGAGTTTCGAGGGCAGGCGTCCGGTGTCCTGATATCCAGAGACTAAAGTTGAAGCTGCTGGGCATATGAAAAAGAGAAAGGAAAGGATAATCAGTATATGCAGTTAGAACAGGTAATACGGTATATTTAGACCGCATAAGAAGGCCGTTACCTTTTGTTTTTTTTTGTGTTTCATAGAACAGAAAGCAGCATTTTTTTTTGTTGTCTCCGTTTTGACTCCTAGACCATTTTTTTTTTGTATTTAACTGTTTACAAGAATCCCGCAATCATCCTGTAAAAGAAAAAAGAGAAAAGAAATTAGAGGAAAATTTTTTATATAAATGTTAGTGTTATATGTTTTATGTAATTTTATAAATTTATGTATTTTTTTTTTTTTTGAGTATTGAGTTTTTTTTGTTAGTGCCTGAATATAAGAATTTCTTTTTATAATTTTTCGGTTATATTATATACGCATTCCCTTCTATAGCTTTGTCCATACAGAGAAAAGAAAGGAGTTTGTAAAAGTATTTTTTTTTGTATTTTTTAATTTATTTATGATTACCGCCTAAGAGAGCTCATTTAGGTAGGTTAGTAGAAGAAAAAGAGTTTATTTAAAATATATGAAGTTAGCAGTGTACTAGTTCTTTTACAAGTTGTTTTCTTTTATTTGAGGATATAGAAGTTAGGTATTATTGTGCGTGAGTTTGTTTCCGGTTTTGTTTTATATAGTTGTTGTTTTATAGTGATTAAATTATATTGAGGCACCAGTATATTAGAGATAAAATTTTTGTGTGTGATAATTGTAGTGCATACGTTAAGGATCAGTTTTAAGTCAATTAATGAGGAAAATTTTTTAAAGCAAAGTTTTTTATATATTTTTTTTTGTGCAAATACACTAACGAATAGGCATAATTGTCGATAAATAAGGTTTAGGAACCATTCGATAAATAATTTAAATTTTATAATTCGTTTTTGCTGACCCGTTTAGCTCAACAGAGAGCGATCTAGTTTTAGTATAATAATTAGGTATATATATAAATCGGATATTGGTAGTGTTTAGAATATATATAAGTTAGTAATTTATTGTGTAAGAAAATTTTAGTCTTAAGAATAATTAAATAAATATATACATAGATGTGATTATTAAACTCATAAGACAAATATGTTTGTGCGTTAATTCATTTGTTTGGGGTAAGTCAAATGTGAGGAAAGTGTAATAGGACAGTGTGTGTGTGGGTTGTGGGGGACACGGGAGAATATTAGGTGGATGAGAAGCGTGTCCCAAGGTAGGGTGGGCAAGTGGAGAATACTGTCACCTTTTCTCCCTCTTTAGTGTTCCCTTTGATATTAGAGTTATAGTTTTCTTTGTTTATGTAGTTTTTTTTTACCCCTTTTTTTTTTATTTGTGCTTGTCTCTGGGTTTTTAGTTGGGTTGGAACCTACCCTGATGGTGTACGTAAGCTGGCCGGCATCACAACTAAAGCTCCACAAAGAGACACGTAACAATATGTAATAACAGTTTGTGCTTTGTACAAAAACAAATTGCCTGTTGTTTTGTATTTTTGTTGTAGTGACGAGTTAACCTGGTTTGCTTAAACCCTGTGTCATTTAGTGTGAAATATCTACAATATTGATTTCCGACCCTAATAAGTATATATTTTCTGAAGGCTTAAAAATAGGGAAGTCGATTGGGCGTCCGTATGTCCGTGTGTATGTTAAAATCAGTAAAGCCCCCCGCCACCGCCAAGACATGAAAAATCAGCACAATCGCAAATAAACTACGTTTATTTCGCCAAAATTATGGGTAAAATATATATATAAAATTTTAAGGTTTAATTTTTGGACACGTTAAAGACCAAATAAGAAGCCGTGGCCCAAAAGTAATTTCTAAAATAGAAAATCGGTTGGAAACTAACTGACATATAAGCACCAAATAATTTGGCGTTCGGTGTTTTTCCTAAAATTAGACTAAAATCGATTTTTTTTCAATTTATATACCACCAAAATAGCCAACGTGGATATCAAATAAAAACGACTTAACCAGTAAATTACGGTTAACTATGAAAATGTACAACTCTATAATAGTTTACCATAATAAATGGCGAATATATCCCAGCCAAAAAATCTATGACAAAGAAGTGATTTTTCAGGGGTTCAACTGATGATGAAGTACTTTAATTTAGGTGAAAACACTAGTGATTTTAACATTAGCGTGTCATTGGCGATCATGTGTTTACATGAATACTTTAATGAACTGCACTCCATTCTAATAAGTGCATGGAACTCATGCATATTTGGTGACAAGTATCGGATATTTCATGTGTTAAATTTGTTTGTTTACATGAATTCTTTAAGATATTTTGCATGATGTTGCATTTATTTTTAAGCACATCATTTATGACAAATTATTTTGCAGTTAAGAAGTCATTTAGAATTAATGCGTTTACACAATTGATTTAGAAGTCTTGTAAATGTAATTCGCTTTGCACTACTTCCAATTTTTTTTGCTGGGTATGAGTCATATATAATTTCCATAGAAAAACAGCCATACATACATACATATCGTCGTTCACAAGTTATTGTGTTCTATGTGACACATTCCCCTGCCTAAGGTAAATTTACTTCAGGTAAACTTAAGTTCACAGCTGATCATTGTTTTGTTTATGCATTTCTCTTCCCAAATGTCAAAATTTGTTTACCTTTTTTTGTTCGTTTACATACTATGGTCAGTGAACGAAAATAAACGAAACGAAACACAGTACAAATCATCTAAGTCAGAAACTTTTCAATTTTTATATATCGTTTTGTTTGCGAGCAAAACAAAACCACAAACTTTTCAATGCAAAAGAGCATAAACAAAACAATTCGGGTTTTGTTCTTAGTCTTTGCTTTGACGGTATGTTCCGTTTGAGTACGAAACAAGAATGATACGTTTGCAAACGTTTGCAGAACAAAAAGATTATAACAATCATAATAACAATGCACCATTACCAATTCGCAAACTATAGTCAGTGACTTCATATCGTTATTATGATCATAAAATTAATGTAGGTAGGTAAAATGTTAAAAAAAAATCCCAACAACAAGCAGCAATAAACATGTAGATTTTTCATGTAAAGAGCAAATCAATCAGCAAACGTTTTGAAACGTTTGCAGAAAGTATTGTACTGTATTGTTTTGCATGTTATACCCCTTTCGCATTGGGCAAGTCACTTGCTCAAGTTAGTTTTTTATTTTCTTTTATTTTTCTTTGAACTTGCTTTCATGTTCAGATTCAGCAACTGACTTGCCCAAGTTTCGTTCTCTTTTACTTATTATACTCTTCACACAGTGAAAAAGGGTATATATAGGTTTGTCATTCCGTTTGAAATTTCTACAATTATCTACACATACATACAAACGTGGTATACTGGTTAGAGTGAGCCAAAAATTTTTTTTTATTTTATATTTTATTAAAATTTTTATTGTTTTATTTTTAATTTTTCTTTTAATTTATTTTTTTTAAGCACATAAGTAAACTTAATGTATAATATTACAATGGGATGTTTTTATATATGTATGTTTTGTATGTACGTATTTCATATGAGATAAATGGTGACATAAACAATTGTTGTTGCATGACAACACGTTGTGAAGGGTATATAAGATTCGGCATGGCCGAATATAGCACTCTTGTTTGTTTTTATTACTCTTTTGTTTTTGGTTTCTCAACAAAAACTTGCTCGTACTTGCCGAGTACAGGCAAGTGTGTACTCAAAAATGAGCAAGTTTCTTCCTCTTAACCCGACCTTACCCCTTTTGCCTATAAACACAACACTTGCGCAAGTCACTTGCGCAAGTGACTTGCCTAGTCCGTGTTACATATTGAAGCTGAGTACTTTTCGATTCTGGTTTTGTTTGCACTCATAGTACAAAACAATACAAAACAAAATGCATGTACCGTTATTCTGGGTTTTGTTTCGTTTTGTTTTCCCTCTCTGAAATGATCCAAACAAAACTATTGGAAACGTTTCCTTTTGTTTGTTTTCGTACTCCGACTATGGTACAATCATCAGGTAGCCTCAGTTCTGCAACAACAAAATTCTACATGTATTTTGTTGTTGGAAAACGACGACTTAAATGTCAAAAAGCAAATGTGTGTGCGTGTTTTTTTAGCGGTAGAATATCTACGTACACAATATATACATATACACATACATAAACAAAATTTGACATTTTAGTTAAACCTAAAGGTAGAGAAAAAATCAGCTGTTTTAGTGAGGCTACCTGATAATTGTACTATGTTTACATACATACCTTGTTTTATACTAAGTAGACGTGTTTGTATCAAAAATATATTTTTTATTTACTAACATTTTACTACTTTTTTTAACAGCTGTTTAAGTGTTTGTTTTGACATTTAGGAAGTTTTTTGTAGCTACGAAGTACACTGTGCGTCTACCTGGAGTTAATATACATTGTCCCTGCCTGGTTAATTTTGTTTAGAATATACTTATATGTATGAATGCCAATATATATTTAATTGAATATTATTGTTTAACAAAAATACTGTGTTTTATGTATGTATGTTATAATTTCTGATTTCTTTTTTAATAATTTTTTTTATTCTTTTTATGAATTTTTAATAACACAAATTTTTTAATTGTTGTAGTGAATTTTTTTTGCAAAACTTTTATTTTATAAATTTCCTTTACAATATATTTTTATATAAAGTTTGACATTAGGAAAAATGTGAATTCAGTCGAATTCGTCGTAGGGGTGCTTCGGCATTTTTTAAATGAAGTAAGTCTGCGTTTACATTCAAACATTTTCTTTTTCTTCCAAGGTGGATTGATTCGCCTTGCTTACGTTTAAACTGAAAAAGTTTTGTTGCATTCAATCTTATTTTTTATATAAGTACGTAACGTCAGATTTGAAATTACGAAAGACAAAACGCATTAACTCTATAAAAATATATATTTATAATTGTCATAAATTTTAAAGAATACTTAATCATATTTAATTTGTGACTGAGACATTTTCCGATGAAATCTCAATTTATGTAAAATTGTAAATAACTTAACAAAATATAATATAATGACTAATAACTCTAAATGCGACGATTTTTTTATACAAGCTGAATCCGGTCCGCATTGCATTAGTGTAAACTAACAGTTTTTTGTTGTAATTGTAATTTATATTTATGTATATTAATTTGTAGTTTCGATTGATCAGCTGATCATCAGTTGTTTCTTTTGAAATGTCAAAATGCTATATATTTTCTCTCATAATTTCCAATTATTAAACTTCACATAAAAAAATGTTATCAAAAAATGCATGGTATTTTTTGTCTCTCTTTTTTATATATGGATTTAGGCAGTTCTTGGCACTGAAATATCTTTTTTATATATGGAGTTTGACAAACATTGGCACACAAACAAAATCGGCTGGGCTGGCACCGCCACCTGTATAAGTATAGCCTGTTGTAATCTACATCATGGCCGTTTTATTTGATATTTTTCCGTTTCCTGAAAAGAATGAAACGTTATCTCTATTAAAAGTATTCTATATACTAACCTAGATGTCAAAGTATCTGTATACCAAAATTTATCAAAATCCATTTATTAATTTTTGAGCCAATCGAGTTAAAGGAAAAAAGACAGACAAACATTTTAAATAGTAGTTTTTGTACTGTAAATCCTTGATTTTTTACATCGCCATCAACATTTTCAATAAACGTTTGATATAAAGACTCACTGCCGTAAATCTTATTGTAAATATAGATAAGGACTTATAAATTTTCAACAATATTTATTTATAAGTAAAACATAATTTTTCATACTTAAATATATATTCTTATGTACGTACAATATAAAGTACATACAAATGTTGTTAATTTGACAAATGCACTTTACATTTAGTACACAGTTTTCTAAAATATTATATAATGTAAATGTTTATGCATTATTTATAATAAAAGAGAAGAGAACTTAAATGTATAAATAATTTGTATATGAATTAAATAGTTGTTGCTTTTTAAAGTGGAGGCGGCCTTCTTATTGATGATGACAAGACACTAAAGATATATTCTTATGTATATTGGGAATAAGCGTCGATAGAAATTTTGTTTTGCCTATAAAGACTACAAAAAAATAAAAAAAAAATAGAAAAATACACGGAATAAATGTCTCTCTATTTAGAGATTGCTGATGTAAAAGATGAATGGATTATGAATGAATGAATATATTGTTATATGTATCTTGGTCTAGTTTAATTGCTACTATTACTTATTTTTTGTAGTTTTGTTGACAGAGATGGTCGCAGAGATGATAATGATGAATACAAATTGTGTTTGTTAGTTTGTGATGAAAGTTGCATGGGAGCTGGATTTGAATCTGTTGTTAAAGGTGGTATATCACCACGAAATGGTACTATTTGAGGTGTACTTCTGATTAGTTGTTGTAACTTAGAAAGACCTTGTCGACCGCTTCCCCCAAAAAGTCGTGGCAGTGAGGTATCATCAATTTCTTTTTTCAGCTGTGGGGGCGATACTAAAGAACTGTCAATGACTGATTTACCATCGTAGGCTATTACAGCACCAGTGGGTATGTTGGCATGTTGTACTTTTGTATTATCGGGAGGTAAATAGTAGGTATCAATACGTTCGGCTGCTTGGGGTTCAGGTTGATCTAAATCGAATAGATAATCGTCACTCTCTTCGTTGTAATCCCAATTATCTATTGATTTTTTATTTTCAAGTTCAACATCTTCTAGAGCAAATTTTTTACTTTTAGTAGTAGTACTTGCACTAATGCTATTCAATTTTAAGGTATTTTCTGTAGAAGTGCTTAATTTAATTTTGTTATTCATCTTAAAATTTTCCGCCGTAGTAGTGGCTATAAGTTTAAGATTTAATTCGGACGGAAAATCTTCCATGTCCAGATATTCATCTGATGAATAAATTTTGTCCATTTCTTTAATAATTACAGATTCCTGTTTTACTGGTAATTCTTTTTTCGTTGTCGAATCTTCTATGTTATTTTGAATATTTTCTTGTTTCTTGACCCCACTATCTTTGTTATCATCCTCGTTCGATAGATTAAGAATATCTTGCAATGAAGCGTTTCTCAATTTTGAAGTTTCCGGTGAATTTATGGTGGACTTCAGCATTGAACTAATAGGTCTGTTGTATGAAAATTCATTTAAGTTTGATGATTGTGATACCGTTATCGGTTTTTGTGATTTGCGAATTATAATAGTCGCATTTGTACTGTCTGGAGGAGATGGTATAAACATGGGTTCAAAATTGTGTGTTTGTGACTGCTGCTGCGATGTTAAGAACAACGTATCCGTTTCCATTGCTTCGTCAATTTCTAAACCTGGGTCTTCACGGCGACTTGCAATTTGTTCGATTACCTCGGGCGGAGGTATAGGACCATCCTGTCTTAGAATAGGCTTAAAGCCGCTTTCAACTACCACAGTATCAGGCTTAAAACCTTCATTTACAGCTGGTTTCATGGTGGCAAGTTCAGCGGCTGAAGGTTCTTCTTTTATTTCCTGAACATCTAATGGTTCCTTTAAGATACCCACTGAACTTAAGCCATTTGTTGTTTTTGTAGTTACTGTGGACGTTTCAGGAGATTTGATGCTATCAACGGCAATTTTTGTGCCTGCAGTGGGACTATTTTTTAACTTTTCTAACGAGTTTTTATTATAGACGGGTTTTGAAAGAGTGCCTTGCGATATCAGATCGGCATAAGGAACTTTAATCATTGGTTTTTTGCTTAAATGAATAAGGGTGTCCGTTTTGCGATTGTTTGTTAAAACAGTTGGTTGACCCAAGAGAAGAACGGAAGCTGCTAATGGTTGTAATGGAAATGGTTTATCTTTGACGAAAGGTCTTAATAAAGTGGGTATGGGTTTGCGATAATGGTTAACTATAACTGAAGGTTGTGGTACTGGACCGCCCAGACCTGCTGGATGTCTTAGTAGTTGTTGTGGCAAAATTGGTTTAGAAGCGGGCACTTTTTTGATTGGACCTGGATAGGGACGACGACCAGGCAACTTAACTGGATGAAAAAGAGGAGCATTGAATGGTGGTCTTAAATATTCAGAGAGTCCTATTGGTTTTTGTGAGTTTTGTAATGGCAAATTATTGGTTAAATTATTAGCAGTAAGATGTGTTGGTTGTGGCAGTTGATAATGGTTGCTGTTGTATGGTGAGTTTAAATGAGATTGTAAGTGTGTGGCTAATAAAACAGGTGTTTGTCTATTGTTAGGATGTGGTAATGATTGTGATTGTGAAGATGTGGGTTGTAATGAATTTAGAAATTGTTGTAAATTAGTTTCTCCATGAAGGGTCACTGGTGAATTCGTGGATATATGCGGCTGCTGCGGAGGTACTAAGGAATGTGCTGCATCTCCTTCGGAAGTTTTAGAGACATCAAAAGATGAAGAGGAAGTAGCAGAGGGTGAAGAGGCACTAGTACCCATTGATGGACTTCCATTTGAATTACTTAAGTGAGGGCTGTTATTGATCTTATTGACTACGTAGTTGTTGGCCAAACCTTGATTTACTATTCCACTCGCCTGTTGCTGTTGTTGTTTTTGTCTTAGTATGCTTTCCTCGAGAGCCTCTGCAGCGCGGATTCCATCTGAAATCAATTTAGTAATTTCCGTTGATTTTGTTATTTCAAAACTTAATTTCGGCGGAGTTCCGTTCATATTGTGATTCTTAATTAAATCTGATTGGTGCTTTAACAAAAAATTATCGTTGGGGCTGACCTTTGTTTCATGACGTATAGATGCTTCCGCCGTAATATCATCATTCTTCTGTATAGCTACGGGTGCCGGCACACGTACTGAATGCTTTTCCGAGGCTGCAAAACTGGCATCATCGCACGCATCATGCACATGAATCTTCCAACCAAGATAACGATGTGTAAAGCAGTGATAGTATACGGTATCGGGTGTGTTATGATCTGGTTTCCAAGTTATGACACCAGGCTCACCGGGATCACATTTTAATGTTAAGGTTCGTTGATAGGCTCCAAATGACTGGTAATCATCAGCTGGTGGACCATCAATATCTGGAGTCCAATTGCACAAACGACCTACACCGGTAGGTGTAATTTGTCCTGAACGAGATCTATGGACACCAGCATATATGCGTATATTCTAAGGGGAAATGATGACAATAAACACAAGCAAAACTTTAATTCAAATGTTATTTATATATACCTTTTTTTCTTCTTCACGTTTATGTTCATAACCACCGACAGGATCGTCTGTTATATAGAACGGATGATATTTGGCAGGTATGTCTGGATTATTACCACCTTCTACTACAAAAGTATAAGTCTTGCCACGGACGACATGAATTTCAGGAATCAGAAGACCATTAATGAACCAAGAAATACCCCAACCAACATGACCTAAAAAATAATAAAAGAAATGTAAAGTTCGAGTTAAACTTAGAAATTGCTTTAAAACTTTACCAGTAATAGCGGAATAGCCGTGTTGACCACCAGTAGGACCCATTTGTGCATAGAATACACCATCTTCTGGTTCATAACACTGTATAGCTGGTATATCCCAGGCACCATTTTTATTTATAACTGGCTTAGGTGAGGGCACTGGACGTCTTTGTGATAATTTTGTATTCGAGCTTTCTTGACGTCTATTCGCACCTTGCAAAGCCTGAGCCTTATTATTGTCATAGAATTCTTCTTCAGGTATACCGTCTCCTTTTGTTGGTTTCGCTGCTGGTGGATAACCTTTTTTCTGTTTCTGATTTAGTGGTTGATCTTCATCTTCATCATCGTTATCATCTTGATCAGGCTTCTGACCATCTGGTGTTGGACAATTCCATGTTGGTTGTCGTCCAAAATTAATATAGTGCGTACGTTTATTATAATGTGAGTGAAAGGATGTTTCCTTGCGTTCATTCAACGGACCAATACCCCAGACAATAGCTTCAAAACCATCCCGGGAAATGGGTAAATCTAATCTATCTGTTGCATTCAATGATCTTTGATACGTGACAATCGAATAACCATTTACCATAGCGGCATTAAGTAAACGTATTGAATTTGTATTATCGTCGATATTAACATCCGGGCAGCTACCACGTTTTCCTGAGCACTGTGATTTACCTTCTAAGTAGTAATCAAGAGCGTAACCTTTACCACTTGCTTTATCTACCCAGCTAACAGCCACATCGGAGCCTATCATAACACTGTGATCCTTGTCTGGTGAAATACCAAATGCCATATATTCATTGTCATCTTAAGTAAACAAAAAAAAAAATTACTAAAGAATTTCTGAGCTTTTCAAGACATAAAACGTACAGTTAAAAACAAGTAAGAGCGCTATATTCGGCTGTGACGAATATTATATACCTTTCACACAGTTTGTGCCATCATGATAATATGTACTGCAACAGTGACCAAAACTTATTTAGGTAATCGATTATTAAAACTTTTAATTTAAATGTTGTCAATATAAAATATATATTTTATATATACCTACATAACTGATTTTCAATAGCAAAATTCTCGTAAATATATATACAAGTTGTAACCATAAACGATCTGAAATATTCGTGGGATTTTCGAAAAATTTATATCAACATACACATGGACAGACGGACTTAACTATGTAAATTAGTAGGGTCTAAAATTAATAATGTAGAAATTACAAACGGAATGACAAACTTATATATACATACATATGTATATACTTGCACTTTCGTGTGAAGGATATAACAAGTATTTAAATGGTCAATATCTCTATAAATAGATAGAAAACAAGTAACAGTGCTATATTCGACCGTGCCGAATCTTATATACCCTTCACAACGTGTAGTCATGCAATAACAATTGTTTGTATCACCATTTATTTCATATAAAATACGTACATACTGTAAAAAAAAATTACAAAAAAAATATATTGAAAATAAAAAAAAAAAATCACAAAAAAAAATTACAAAAAAAAAATTTTTTAAAAAATGTAAAAAAAAGAACTATTTTCTTGTCATAAAACAGGTAAAGCTTACTCATTCTATCTGTGGACAGACGACAGCTTTACTAAAATCTTGTTCCTGAAGAAGAGCACCGAAGGGGCTCGAAATATTGAACAAAATTAATAAAAATATAAGGAAAAAATTTTTTACAAATAATATTTAATAAAAAATAAAAGATTCTTATTTAAATATTAGAATTAAATAGTTTTTTTTTGACCTAGAGCCTGTTTTATGACAAGAAAATAATTCTTTAAACATAATAATGTCGTAAAAAATATAATAATTTAAAAAAAATTTAAAAAAAATTTTTAAAAAAATTAAAAAAAATATTAAAAAAAAATAATAAAATATAAATAATATGTTAAATAAAATTTTTTTGGCTCAGCTGGAATTCGATGCCACGTTTACTTTAACCAGTATGTATGTAGGTTGTTGTTGTAATTGTGAAAAAAAACGAGGTGGTCGTGGTTTTTTGCTCATATCTTAGAAATTTATAGGGCGATTGTGCTGAATTTCAATAGCGATTCATTCGTGGATATTTCCAAGAGATTGATACCATATAGAGATCTGAGGAACATACAGTTGCTTCTAAAAGTTAATTTCAACCAACACACGGTCAGAGCTTAATCGACTCCTCTATTCACAAGCTTTCAGAAAATATATACTTTATGGGGTCGGAAATGAAAATTGTAGAAATTACAAACGGAATGACAAAGATATATATACCCTTGTGCACCACAGGTGAAGGGGTATAAAAACTGAAAACGGCATTGAATTTAGCGCGTTAAAATCTATTAGTCCACATATTTTTGTTTAAAGGCGAGACATTTAGTTCACATATTTTTGTTTAGAGGCAAGACATTTTTTTGTTTTTTTGCAGTTCAGTGTTATTATACAAAATGGTTATCAGTTCATCAAATATTTATTTAAAAACACTTCATCTTAAAAAATATTTTTTTTTTAATTGTGTCATTAGTGCACACTGGCTGCACATTTTTTTTCACATATTATACATAAATGTTTTATTTTAAACATTTTGTTTTATTAAAAACTGCATCAATTTAATGGAAGTGTGTTATTTGTTGAACGTTCTTAAGAATAGTTGTGCTACTCATAAACAAATGCCACTTGTTTAGCCAGTTAGTTAGGTTAACAATTTTAATAGCCAGGTTTACAGTTTTGTAAGCCGGTGCCTTTCAGTCTATTCGCTTTGTTAAATTGTTTTAGTTGGGTAATTTAATTTATCTACATACATACATACATATTTAGCTTAACTATATGTTATAATACTCATATTATAAGAGTGAAGTATGTAGTCATATCATTTAACTAAAAACATGTTACATATGATAACTAAATACATGTTTATACATACATACACACATATGTATGAAGTTCAATAAACGAGGTAAATTGTTTAAGTAAGACACTTAGAAATGCCGTTTTCCAGATTCTTTTTGTGGATACATATTGTATCGAAGAGTGAAACCTAGTTAGCCAAATTTTTGACCATAAATAAACAAATGAAACAATATGTATGTTTGTACATACCTATGTATGGATATTAGAAAGTACCGTATACAGTTTTTGTCTAAGAATAACAACACCTAAATAATAAAAAAAAGTTGACAAAATATATTCAGTTTTCTGTTAGTAAAAAATTTTAAGTTTGTTAAAAAGTTTGATTGATCACACAAGAGGAGTTTTAATTTTTTTTTTCTAATTTAAAGGTGTGCGAAAGAACATTTTAACCTAACTGAGCGCGGACAGAATTGCTGCATAAAAAAATGTTTGCATTTTTTTATATGATGATATATTTTAATATTGTTGTTCTTTCTAAATTTTTAAAAAATGGAACAAAACAAGCTGTGTGTGAGGTATTAATAAAATTATTATTAGACTCGCGTATAAATTGTTTTTTATCGGCCTATAGTCTCACACTTTTTATACCCTTCACCAGTGGTGCACGACGGTATATATTGTAGCATTGTCATTCCGTTTGTAATTTCTACAATTTTCATTTCCGACCCCATAAAGTATATATTTTCTGAAAGCTTATGAAGTCGGAGGAGTCGATTAAGCCCTGACCGTGTTCGTTGAAATTAACTTTTAGAAGCAACTGTATGTTCCTCAGATCTCTATATGGTATCAATCTCTTGGAAATATCCACGAATGAATCGCTATTGAAATTCAGCACAATCGACCCATAACTTTCTGAGATATGAGCAAATAAACACGACTGCCTCTGTTTTTTCCCATATTTTTACTATTACCAACTTGTTTAAAACAAGTAAGAGCACTATATTCGGCTGTGCCGAATCTTTTATACCCACCACCAATTTTGTATACATTTAAATCACAACATTTATTATTTTGTTAATCATTATGGAATAATCTCTTTATAATAAATTATGTATCACTTTCTTTGTAGAGGGTGGTTAAATTTAAGGGCCCATGTTGAAGATGAGCCACACAAGCAACAAGTTTTTTTTTGCATTTCATTTGACATTTCTCAATCTCAGACCAACTTAAAAGTGGAAAGATACGCAAATGAGCAACGCGTTAAAGTTATTCAGGTTTTTTATAAAAATGAGCGTTCAAGTCAAAATGCATTTTGTGCACTTCGTAATTCTTTTGATCAACATAATCGTTCAAATTCGTCCACAATCGGGAGAATTGTAAAAAATATTTAAATTTCTGCAAAGCAGGTCTGTATAAAATGTTAGAAAATCTGTGAATGCCTTCTTAGTTCGTTGAATGGGAACCATTGCTGTTTTTTGCGATAGTGTGGCAAAAGAGCAGTCAACATCGACTCATCATCATGCCCAACAATTGACCATCAACATTGTCATTGAAAATTTGGACCATAAGATAGAGGAGTGGCGCCATCGACCATTTGGCCGATATTTTGTTAAATACATAATTGAACCAAACAAATATTATCATTACAAAAAGAAATAATAATAATTTCATAAATAATTTGTGTTTAATTTAAATTCAACATCGGCCCTTAAAATTTAACCACCTTTATAACTTCGATATGCTACTAAAATGCTTTGGTTAATGTAGTCTTTCACTGAAAGTCGGCGTTAAAGTAGGCATGTCAATAAAGTTTCTGCTAATAAATACAACTTAGACATTTCAATATAGTCCTTTATTTTCCCAAAAACTTTGTCAATAGAGAAATTACATGAATTTAAGATAAACCGTTATATAAGAGGTAGGCGTTAAAGTGGGCGTGTCACCTAAACTATACGTAGCAAATTTGATCATTATACCTCTAATTTTGGCGGTTTTATGAGCTTTTAAATTTCATTAACGGTAGATAACGTGAAAAGTGGGCGTTATAGTAGGCGTGTCAAAGTTGTTTTTGCGAATGAGTACAACTTAGATGTTTGAATATGGTCCTTTATTATTCCAAAATATTTATTAATAGAGAAATTATATGAATTTTGGATAAAACGTTATATGGGAGGTAGGCGTAAAAGTAGGCGTGGCATATTGATTTTCCGTTACAAAAAAGCGCCTCACCAAAAAGCAAAGTGTGCAAAATTTCAGAGTCGTACATCCAATTTTGTTGCTTTTATGACGTTTTTGTTTTTAAATATACCGAAAAATACACTGTGCGGTAAAAATTTTCGTACATTTTGATCGATAACTCCTCTCCTAATGCATAGATTTAGATAACTTTCGGGGAGAAATATTGTTTTTACTCAGGAAATATATATTCGAAGTTTCATGAGTCTACGTTAATGCTTTTGGACACAATTCCATTTTATTGCATGTTCGAGGGACACGGTTCTTTCGACCTACTCTTGCTTTTCCAGCTATAACTCTCTTCCTAATATTCCGATTTTGCCCATTTTCAATACCAAACAAACCTTATCTATAAGAAAGATTCTGGCAAAATTTTAGCCCCCAAGCTTTTTCGGTGCGATTGTGCTTTCAACAGACGGACAGACGGACGGACATAGCTAGATCGTCATCAAATCAAACCCTGATTCAGAATATATATACTTTATGGGGTCTAAAATGGATATTTCGATGTGTTACAAACGGAATGACAAAATGAATATACCCCGACCATTTTTTTGGTGGCGGGTATAAAAACATGTGACATATAAGGCAACTGCATAATAGCAAAAACTACTTTACCGACATCTTAAGCTAAAGGCAAACATTGAAAAAAACTTGTGGTAATGATGTTTAAATTTTATTCAAATCGGTTAAGCACTCGCGAAATATTTAAGATTAAAATTGACAGATGTTGTACAGAAATTTGTCAAATAAACCTTCAATAGACCTAGAATATGTATATATTGTTATGAAGAGCCAGTTAAACTTAAGAAATAATTTAAATGTTGAACATTTGGATTTATATAGACCAAAAGCAGTGGACTAAAGAACATCTCCATTTTACCTCAATTCCTAATCCCGGAAAAAATATTTTTTTTAAACAAAATTGACAATATTGCCAGTATTTACCACTTGATATTGATTAGAATTATAAAAATCGGTTCGTTGATTTGTTAGAATTTTTATTTAAATAAATTTTATTTGTTTGAAACATTTGATTTTTTTTGGATAGGCATGTGGGAGTAACAAATGTCAAATTGGCTAAAAGTTGGTTCTACAAGCATACTTATAATGTTTTCTTTTTTTTTTTTTTTTAAATATAAACTTTTTTTTAAATTTCTGAAAATATTTTTGTTATCAGCGAAATAACAGAGTCATGGTGAATAGTAAAAATGAGTATTCATATGAAGTAGAAAGGCCCTAATTTTAATTAATTGTTACTTTACAGGAGAAGGTAAAAACGTAACAGAAACTGTATTATCGTATTGTAATTTCTTTTGCAAAATTACTTGTGAAACTGTTATTTTTTATACTATTGCGTTTAATTTTTGGGCCGTATACGTCATATAAAAAATTTAAAGGGCTAAAGTAAGACAGATATTAACAAAAATAATAAAAAAAAACTGGCTTAACTTGGCTTGGTACAGTTATATTTCAGCCATTAAACAGTAAAATAAAAAGAGCAAAGAAAATGTTGTGAGTAATGTCATTAAAATGAAGAAAGTGTTGTACAGACCGTTCCAAACGTATATATGGGGTTGAAGAGGACAATTTTAGTTTTCTGGCTGCAGTAAACTCTCTTTAACCCCTTTTCAACCAAACAAATTCTATTCCACTAAAATTCTAATGAAATATAGAATTATAGAAATATAGAATAATAATTTAACACTGATAAATTTTACAAAAATTAAATTATTTCTAAAATAGGATCAAATATTTCTGTCGTTTCATTTTCAATGACTCTGCCTTATTGCAGCTTATTGGCAAAGATCTGTGACAGACATCATAATTCCCAACCAAAAAGTCGCTTAACCTTTGCGGTTAACTAACGTTACCAATAAACAATCTCGCTCGAATATTCACTTAAATTTGGAAAAACCGTAAATGTCAAATAGGTTCGAAACTGACTAAGACACGGTATTTTTCCAAAAAATTTACAAACGAAAATTTATTTATATATGTATGTAAGACAAACCTAGTAATTAAAAAAACGTACTTACTTCAGCTTCTTCAAATGCGAAAAATTTTTTTCTCAATCCCATTAATTTGAGTATCATATAAATACAACTAACTATGTAAAAATTCAAAATCAAAGAGAAAAATCAATTAAAAAAACCAAAAAAAAAAAAATAATAAATAAAAGAAAAGGAAAGGAAAGGAAAGGAAAGGGGCGTATAACATTAAATCTTAAAGCTAGGCTAAGCTACGCTGTGGTCACTATACCTATGTACATGATGGTAAAGGGTATTATTCGATTCGGCACAGCCGAATATAGAATTCTTAATTGTTTTTTTTTTAACTTGTTAACAAAGTATTTCTTACGAGTAAATTAAGAAAATATTTTTAAAAATTTTTAGAAAAACTTACCTAATTTAGCCACCAATTGTACAACGATACTATCACCAGCCATTGCCCAGCGAACTTCAAATGCCTTATCATCATATAAGACTTCACAATTAAGTTTCGACTATAAAAATCAATTTAAAAATACTTAATACAAAAACCAACAATACAAAAATTATACCATTAACATTTAGATTTAATAACAAAACAAACACAATTAATTAAATAAGTAAACAAACCTGTTTTAAACGTTATTAGAATTAGAACAAATTAAGAGAAATCGGAAAATTTTAAATTATCTGCAGTTAATTAAATATTAAAGCTGAAACGCAAATCAAACACACATACATACATACACGACATACATTCATATGTATGCAAACATGCATATGCTTATAACAAATAAATGAAAGTGTAAATGAAGCTGTAAACCTTGAAAATGTGCTTTTAAGCCAGAAAGAAGAAAACAAAACAAAAATTATAAAACTTAAAAAGATAACCAACCAAATACCGTTAATAGATTTATTTGCCTTCTACCATCTACATATGTATGTACAATATGTATATAGTGTGCTAGTTTTAGTAAATATTTTTGTTGTTGCTGTTGTTACATGTGGTTTGTTTTCTGTTGTGTTTTTGAATAATTTTTCTTTAAAAATATACCATTTTTTTTGTAACATGAAAATATACATACAAAATGAAAAATGTCCTTTGATATACTTATGTATATTAATAAAAATAAAATTTTGAAATTCGAATTTTGAATTTGCAAAAAAAAAAAAAAATACAAAATAATGCAAAAGTTAAAGAATTTAAACAAAAAGTAGAAAAAGAAGAGAAAGAAATAAGACAGCAAAAAATGTTTTTAAAAGAAGTTAGTAAACAAATTTTAAGATGGTCCGGGAGCGGCAGGATGGTTGAATGTAGGATTTGGTGGATATATTTAGGCATATAAGCAAACAATTTAAAAAAAAGCATACATAAACCTAAGTCCAGTTACATTTTTTCGTTTCATATTTGCCATTATACAAATTTCCCTTTTCACAACATATTTCACTTTGTATCTATATTTTAAATAATGAAAAAAAAATAATATATAGAAAAAGATGAATATTCAAACACAATTTTTTTTTGGGTATAAAATATTGTTTAAACAAAAACAAAATTTATTTATAAAAAAAATGTATAAACTAAAATAAAATTGAACTTATAAGAATATAAATAAAAATAAAATTCACAGAATTGGCCGAAATTTTCATAGTATTTCTGTTTACAAATTTAAATTTAAATTTCTGTTAAGAATCAAGGTTAAACTTAAAGGGAAGATAAAAGGAGCGACAAATTTCTTCTTTTTTTTCAGCGAAAAAGTGTAAAAAGTATTAAAAATAATTTCACTATTTTGAGTGTAAAAAGCATCTTAAATTTAAGAATTTCATTTCGTACAATATTTAAATAATATTTCTAAACGCTTAACAATGGAGGTGTATTTAAAATTAAGCAAATAAAATATTAATTTGTTCTTTTTCTTGAGCTTTGGATTACTTTACAGGGATGGAAAATTTATTGTAATATATTTAAATAAATAAAATTATAAATGGTGCAAAAACAACAAATATACATAAATTTGATACATTTATTATCGAAAAAGTACATTTCAGTTAATTTTTTAATACTGAAACCAAAATCCAACTTCCCATCTGTGTCTAAATAAATGAAATCAGGGCGAATTCAACAAATTTTGATAAAATTCCTTACAAGGCATATCCATAAGGTATATGCAACGGCGAATTGATACAACAAAGCAACTTTTCATGAGATGTTTTATGTCAAGGCCAATTCGTATATCAGGGATGGAAAAGTTGTTTTCACACATTAAATATAATAAAATTTGATTAATAAAAGGATATAAATGTTTGAAACACATTATTAATGACGCAAAAGCAACAAATATATATAAATTTAGCACATTTATTATCACGTAAGTTAATTGTTTAATACAGAATTTAAAATCACATTTCCCTTCCCTGCATTAATAAGGCAAATTCAACCAATTTTGACATAAACTCTCCCCATCAGCTGGGCTGATAATTTCAACTGTATGAATTCGCCTTGATTTTTATTTTGTATGCAAAGATTTGAGCTGCAAATGCTGAGTAAATATTTTATTGTTTATTTTTTTAAATCACAGACTAATAATTTAAATAATTAGACACTTTATTTTGTATGAGTTGCATAGCGACGTTCCACAACATGTTTAGCATTGCATACGCATTTTTTTTAAATTATGCATTGCAAATTGCGTTTAAGGCTATAATACACGGCATGTTTTTTATATCTGACCTTAAAATTTGTGAGACATATGTAAATCTACATGTCTGTCAAAATTATTCTTTTTCGCTGACTGCTTTCACATGTTTTGACTGAAGAAAATAGAGCGCGCTGTAATTAAAATTTTTTCAGATGTCTCAACACATGTTTTTTTTTCAGAAGTAATGTTTTAAAGGTAACACACGATATGTTTGTATTAGCAGTGGAGAATTTGACAAGTCAGATGTAAAAAACATGCCGTGTATTAGCTCCTTAAAGGAAGTCGGCCAAAAAATTAAAATTTAATAAACCTAAATTGTATTTGATGTACGATACACAATTGGTGAATTCGGAAGTCATGCTTATATGTCATATTATCATATTTTAATGACTTTTTAAAATGTTGCAATAGTTTTAAAGTTTTAGGTGTAAACAATAACAATATTTAAAACTATTTTTAATTTTTGAAAAAAGTGTCAATATGACTTCATAGTACACCCAAATTTAAACAAAAATTTAAAAGGATATGTTTATGAATTAAGTGTATTAATAGTCACCATTTTAAACGTAAAAAATTTTAATTAAAAAATAAATTAAGTTTAGACCTTCATTATATTGACAAGTAACATTTGGAAGCCTTTTCATGTTAAGTATAGAAACACCATTTTGTGTCAAGGCATATTTATTCATCAGGTAGCCTCTATTTGTCAGCTGATTAGTTTTTTTTCTTTACTTATTTTAAACTTTAGCTGTCAAAATCTATTGATAAAAATTCTCTCCGAACTACGATTACCTGATGAATAAATATGCCTAGATTTTGTATAAAAAAAGTTCAGTTTTCTAAAATTGCCTATGGAGCTTATCATATGTTTTTTATAAGATGGTTTTGGTAAATTTACATATTTTGTTGACATTCCCTCACTCTCTTCCCTCTAACTTTAACTTTTTGCTTAAGAAAGTTATTTTAATATAAAAATTTAAATAAATATTTAAATAAAAATTAAAAAAAACAGTGGATATTATATTTAGTTACTTAAAATTAGCGTTAGAAAATAATATGTATGAAAAATGAACATTATTTGTTTTTACTATGTAATTGTTTTGAGAGTAGATTTTTTTCTTCTGGTTTTCTTAGCTTGATGATTGAGATTATCGTAACTTATTATATAGTTTTTATACATAAGTCAGTAAATGTTTGTATTTATATATTTCTTGGATTTTCAATATTATTTGTTCTACTTTTTTTGTGGTTTTTTATGTTTCTTTTTTGTTTGCAGTTTTCTACACATCTAATTTCTTGAGTATAGATTTTATGTGTTTTTTTACCTGAGGACTAATTCCCAACATCTTAAGAGATGGTGGTACATTCAAATTTTTCGGTATACGAACATGACCAAAATCGACAGTAAATGCTTCGCACCAAACACCAAAATGACCAATATCGAAAATTGTCAAATCATCGGGCAGGGTTAAAACAATAGTTTTACGATCGTAACGCCTTAAGGGATCTTCTTTGCCATTCTCATCGGGAATTCGCAAACCATTGGGAGAGGGGCGTTCTCCTTGACCAACCCAAAATTTGGCATCTAAAGAGGAGCAATGAAGATCAATTAATGTAAAAACATTCTAATCATAGCTATACTTACCAGGCGCTTCACCGTCATAGCTAAAATTTGGCACCAATAGGGTCTGGGCATCGACTATAACTATATTATCCGACTTTACATCATGTACTCCATTCAAATTGTTTATCTTTTGTGGCCGGGGAAAATCCAAATTATTGGGTATGGTAACATCGCCGAAATTAACTGCAAACTCATCACACCATACCGAAAACCATTTGATGTCTTTAAGACTAATACCCTCAGGCAGGGACAAGGTAATATCTTTATTTCTGTAGCGCCTTGTTAAAGCAGCAGTGCCTCCTCTTTCATCACGCAACCGATAAGCTCCCTCATTGCTGGGTTTGGGTGTATTGCCCACATAAAAGTAGGCAGCTGTAAATTGTTACAAATTTATTTACCAGCATTATAAACAATACATTTTTTTTTCGAATTTTTTAAAAAATTGTCTAAGCATGTATGCAATTATTACCTGGTGCTTCACCATCGTAGTTGAATTTTTTCACAAATATTGTTCTCGAATCAACTGCGTAAACATCACCGGAAACACCATGATGTAATCGCTTTAACGAACCAATTTTTGTGCCAAAATATGGAAATGAAGCACTTGTAAATGGGATCACTAAAACAAGAATGTTGAACAAAAGGAAAATTTAAAAAACATTTAATAATAAATAAAATTAACAATGAAACTTGTCAAAAATATGAAAACAAATTTTAATGTGCACCATCATTAAAAGCTAGTAAAATATCATAGAAAAAAAACAAATAATTTATAGCTTTAAATTTGTGTTTTTATTGTTTGTTTTGTTTTTTTGTTTATTATAACAAAATCTACACACACAACGAGTAGTTATAAAACAAAAGATTTAAGCCATAAACTTGTTTTGACTAATTTTATGAATCCAAAATGTTAGAGTTTAGCTTGTCCATTCATTTAAATAATTCTGGAAAAATCGTAAAATTTTTATTATTTTCTAGAAAAATGAATATGTTCTCAAAAACGATTTGTTGATCAAATTTAATTCACAATAAAAAATTATGTGAGTTTTAAAAAAATGCTAATGTTTTAAGCTAAATTTTTTTTATATAAATTTTTTTTCGTCGAATTAACCGCTAGTTGATTCTTCTAAAATATATTTGTATGTGTACTTTAAGAAATACAAAAAATTATTTCTTTTTACAAATAGTTTCATTGAACTTTTGTGTTCTTTAGAGGCAGACAAATGTCATGCAAAAGTTTTAATATATTTTTATGAGTTTTATGAGTAATAGACTGATTTTGGAGAGTAAATAGTACTTATGTATTTAAAGGGAGATCAGGAGAGATCAGGATTTAATAAAAATTAATTAATAATTAGTAATTAATTTTGTCTTCTTAACAAGATTTTAATCGTTTTTATAAGCGCTAAAGTAATTTACTTGAATAGGCCAAGACTATTTGTGTTACTGTGAAAAATGTTCATTTTCAATTGTATTTCAATAACATTATTTGTAAGTGAGTAGATGTTTAATTTCCTTAAAGAATTAAATATTTATGCCAAATTAATAATTTAATCGAAGCTTGTGTAGACAGATAATGTATATTCGAGTCAAAAAGTAATTCAGATTTATAAACATTACCACGATCTCATAATACCCTTTTTAAATATGAAAATATTTAAAATTTGCCAAGAACAACATGCAATACATATAAGAAAGCAATCTCTTAAGCTGAAAAACTATATCACGCGTTCTCGCGTCAGCGCATTCTATGTATTTTATATGTACCTCATACACTTTCTGCATTCCAAGTTACATGCCACGCTTTTTGCTTATAAAAGTTAAGAGATGTCACTCATTAATTTTTAATTAATTTAATTGTATTCTTGCCAATAAAACTTTAAAACTTTATTACGAAAGAATTCCCTTACTTTTTTTTATAAAAATATAAGCAGATAAATATTCAATACAAGCATAATTATCGATTCAACTAAAAATAAAATATGATTTGTCATCACCGGCATTAAAACTCAGTTGAGTTGTTCTCTCGCCGTTCATGAGTCTTAAAAACAAGAAAGTAAAAGTGAATTCACCCATTTGTTCTGAAAAAAATTTTTTCCGGAGAATAAACTTTTTTTACTGAGAGTTTTCTGCAGAACGATTTACCCATTTCAGAAAATTTGTCCGAAAAAACAAAGCTGCCATATAATATAAAAATGCAAACAGTTGTACAAAGTGGCAGCACCGCTAGCAAACTATGTAAATAAATACAAACGTAAATTATTTCATTAAAATATATGTGAAGAAAATGTCGGATAGAAGAAAACTAAAATTGTTATTTTTAATTGAAGTGCATAAAGTCAATTTGTTTGCAAAAGAAATTTATAAAAAAAAATCGAAAATAAAAAGAGTCGCTCCTATTTCATTCCATAAACCCTGTTTTAAATAATTATTTTTGTATGCACTATTGCTCATGTCATACAAACATTCTCTTCCTGGTTTTTTTAATTCTTCTATTAATTTTTGAGCAATATTTTCATTAAATTTCATTTTAATTGTTAATTTTCGGCAAAAACAAATTTTGTATAATAAATGTACTGCCACTGTGTGATGTGGCAACCAAATTTAATTTTCATGTAAATATTGAAAAGAAATGGCATCCCAATTCAGTTTCTTCTGAACAAGAATTAAAATTAAACCAATTCAAGAAAAAACTTTCTGAAAAAAATAATCTCTCTCTTTCTCAAAAGTAAAACGTCAAACTCAATATAAAAAAAATTTGTTCTGAACTAAAATTTTATGGGTGAATCCAGCTTAAGTCTGTCTATTTTATATGTTGTATGCGCCAGAGCATTCTACGCTTTGTGCTCTGTAACAACGCAACGTTTAACTACATTGTCCCCTTTCTGATTAGGCAAGTCTTGCGAAAGTTAATTTTTTATTTTCTTTTAAACTTGCTTTCATGTTCAAACACAGCGATTAACTTGCACAGGTTTCGTTTTTTTGCTTTTTTTTTAATTATTTGACATTTCTTATTTGTTTTTGTTTTCGATTGTGAGGAAATTTTAGGGTAAAGTTTTATTAAAATAATTTAAACAATAATTTAAACAATGGAAGTTAAGCCAAGTACACTTTCCTGTACTTGCCGAGTACAGGCAAGTGCGTACTTAAATATGGGCAATTTTCTTCCTCTTAACCCGACTTTACCCCTTTTAACCATAAACACAAGATTTGCGCAAGTTTCTTGAGCCAGAGACTTGCCTAATATGAAAGTGGTTATTGATTCAACTTTTTTAAGAGAAGCGTACAATGCGAAAAAGCGTAGAATATGTGGTGTAGACTTTCAGCTTTATGATCTACTGTCAGCTCTTACGTAAGTAGTTAGAAATCCCCACAAAGTTACTAAAAATCAAAAACTTCTTTTCAGGAAAATTAAAATTATTTTATTTGTATAATAATAAACCAAAAATTTACAAGTCCTTAGTGTTAAAATGTTGCTTGGTTTTTATTTTTTTATCCACATATTTATTTCGATTTGAATTTCCAATAAAGTGTGAATATCAAATCTAATGGTGTTTTCCTTTCTAAAAAAAAATGTTGCAATAAGTATGTGTAACATTTTTATCAGTCTACACACCCTTATAAAGTTGTAATTTTTTTTTGTTTCAATGGAACAGAAAAATTTCTTGATTTACACTTTGACACATTCTGTGTTAAAAACTCGTTTGCATAAAAAAGTATTTATTCACATAACACAGCTGTAAAAAATGGTACTTTGTTACACTGAAATATAATTGGGGGTAAGATATGCTACACTCTTGCCAGTTATTTGTGCAACATGTTCAGAAAAGAACACGATAACTGTTTGCACTCTTGCATGTATTTTTAGAATAGAACATAAACCCGCTCGAATGGTAGCATTATTGTAACATTTTTGTCAGAAAGGAAAACACCATAAGACAGCAGCAAGGCATATTTATTCATCAGGTAGTCTTGTTTCGTCAGCTGATTATTTGTTTATTCACTTATTTTAAATTTTAGCTGTCAAAGTCCATAGATAAAAAAGAATTTTCTCTCTTCTGTCAATTATTTTAAATGCCAAACTTCATAATAAAAAAAAATATAAACAAAAATTGTATTTTTAACTGCGGTTACCTGATGAATAAAATATAACACCACTATGGTTTAAATACTGCTAGCTACAGGATAGATATAAAAACGATTATAAATATCTGTTAAGAATGTGAACATGAGAAAATGCCATTTTATGAAATTTAAAAATTTATTACCAAGTAATATATCGGGAAACATAATGTCAAAATCAAGGCGAATTCACATCAGGTGAAGTTAAACAGTCAGCTGTCTATTTTTTATTTATTTTATTTTCTAACTTCTATCTGTTAAATTTTGTTTACATATTAAATATTAGTTATAAATTAATAATTATAACCTACGGTCTACACCAGCCATCAATTTGTTTGAACAACGAACAATTTTTTGTGCGCACATGAATTTGCCTGGTGTGGACCGCTGTTGTCGATGTTTTGTTCTTGTTCAAACAGCGCTGTCAGACCATTTGTTCGAACAACGATGTCTAATATTAAAAGGCATTTTGAATATGAAAGAAAGAGACGACACATAAAGATACCAACAAAATACTCTTTATACGTTTTCTCCATATCAAAGAACATGAAAAATTTTTTGACAGTTGCTCTGCCGACGTTTTGTTCTAGTCTAAACAAATCGATGGCTCGTCAAGACGTAGAGTAATTAATATAAATTTTGACAAAATGCTTCCCCATCAACTGGTCTGGTAATTTTACCTTTATGAATTCGCCTTGGATTACCTGATGTGAAGTTTGGTCAAAATTTGTTTAAATATCCTTGACTTCATTTATTTATGCAAGGATGGAAAAGTTAAAATTTCGTTTCGGTATTTAGCAATTAACTTAAGTGTACTTTTTTAATAAATGAATGTACTAAACTTATTTTTATTTGTTGTCTTTACACCCTTTAAAATTTGTTTCACAAATATATATCCTTTCTTTACTCAGATTTTATTAAATTAAACAGATCATAAGAGTTGGACAATTGACTACTGCGTAGGTCGTCGCATTGTTAAAATAGTCAGTAAGCGCCATTGAGAATGATGATGGACCACCACTAGATGCGAAAAAGTTAACTTAAAGTTAACTGAGTTGCTTACCCCCCGACCACACGAGCAATATGCTTGGCAATTATTGTCAATTATTGAAAAAGGCGAAACAAGATTAAAATTAACATTGTAATTATAAAAAATTTAAGTTTTTTAATAGAAGGTTTAAGTGAAATTTATTTACATAATTTGTATGTGAAATTTTCAAATACAGAACAATTTTTTTCAGCAAAATTTTCCATTTTATGTTTTAAGATATTTTAAAGTTAAGAATATTTAACTTTAGCAACCAGTTGAATGTTTTCTTCACAACGTATACCAAAAAAAAAAAATGAAAAAAAAACACAACTCCAAGAGGTAAATGCTGTAACGTACATGGTGAGAAACTTAAAGAGATGTGCCCTTTTAAATACATAACTCAATTGTTAGGAAGTCTTCTACAGTGACATCGAAAAAATTAAATCTTAGATTCAATAAGGAAATTTACATTTTTAAGTAAAAGATAATTTGAATTAAGAAACATGTGAGAAAAAGTTAACTTTTTTTCAATAAAAATTTTATTTTAAACAAGATTCAAACAAAATATTTTTAAGAATAGAGAATACAAAATTTTGGGGAAAATAAAATTAACTTTGGGCAAGTGTTTGTTTGAACATATTTTGATAATAATTTTTTCTGTAAACATTCACAACAAGTTTGATAAACCTATGGCTTATAGAAGAAAGTTTGTCTAAAACAATTTTAAAGCTTTTTGTTTGTTGGGAAATTTTTGTTTCAAATTGTGAAACTCTGTTTGGCAGTTCGGAGCAACATCAAATGTAGAACGGAAAAAATATGTAGATGGAGAAAATGTAGTAACACGTTTAATTTACTAACCGATAGAGAAAAATAACAAGCAGTTGTATGCATATTAGTAAAGGCTAGAATACACGGCATGTTTTTACATCTGACTTTAAAATTTGTGAGACATATGTGAATCTACATGTCTGTCAAAATTGTACTTTTACACTGACTGCTTTGCAGCAGCAGAGATTTCTGCCAACGACTGATGTCACATGTTTTGACAGAAGAAAATAGAGCGCACTCTAATTAAAATTTTGTCAGATGTCTCAATACATGTTTTTTTACAGAAGTAGGGCCGTATTCATAAAAAATATTTTAGGTTTACTGAAGGCTTATTTGACAAATTTCTCTACAACATCTGTCAAATAAGCCTTTAATAAACCTAAAATATTTTTTATGAATACGGCCCGTAATGTTTTAAAGGTAACACACGACATGCTTGTATTAGCAGTGGACAAAAAACATGCCGTGTATTAGCTCCTTAACAATTTGTATCAAATTATTTGCTTCTGTTGTTTATTTTCAGTATAAAAACTTATTTTTAATAAGTCAAATATGATCTTTGAACTCAAAAGATGTCGAAAAAATGTTTTTTATATTGAAATAATAAAATGCTGAAAATTATGAAATTTTCAAAAGTGATCACTAAAAATTTAACATCAAAATTCGTGAAAAGTTCTGACATAAATAATTGCCTTATTTTCATCTCAATACGTTACATACACTAATTTCACTTAAGCATGTCACATATCAAATTTTCACATTGTTCATAGTTAAAAAAATTTGTCTGGAAGGATGTCCAACATATCGTCGGCTTAATATGCAAACCTGCTAAATCCACTTTTTAAGTAAATTTGAGATGATTTTAATGCCATGTGCTAGAGAAAGATACGCCTCGTCGACCAGCATGTAATTTTTCTTCAATTGAAGTCTTGAAGTGTGTAAAATGATTTGATGAGAAAAACTGTTAAATCATCTCACTGAAAAATTTTTGTAAGAAAAACAGCTAAATCCAGTACATTATTAGTTCAGTGTTTATTGCTATTTCCAATTTGTAGATTGTAGTCATACCTGAAGAATACCATACATTAAACCAACTTTATTTTTGGTTTTTCTCTCAAGCTACAATTATTAAATATATGTAAGAAGTTTTTTGTCCCTCCTGTTAAATTTGCTAAAAGGTATTTAGCAGGTTTGTATATTAAGCCGACGATATCTATATATGTATATATAAAAGTGAAACTCTGTGTGTGTGTGCTAGCTATAGACTCCGAAACCGTAAAGCCGATCGGACTCAAACTTAGGCAAGCTGTTGTTCACATTTCAGGGAGTGTTTATGAGTGGCAAAAAGTGGGCGGGCCACGCCCATTAAAAATTAGTTATAATTTTTAGCTACTTGCACTTGACCGATTTTTCTGAAACTTTCCACACATATTGAACTCTCATGATTATACAATTTTGTGATTAGAAAATTGGACAGGGCCACGCCCATAAAAAATAAGTTATAATTTTTAGCTACTTGCACTAAATCGATTTTTCTAAAACTTTGCACATACATATTGAGCTGTCATGACTATATAATTTTGTGATTAGAAAAATGGGCGGAGCCACGCCCATAAAAAAAAGTTATAATTTTCAGCTACTTGAACTTCACCGATTTTTCTGCAACTTTGCACACACATATTGAACTCTCATGATTATAAAATTTCGTGATTATAAAAGTGGGCAGAGCCACGACCATAAGAAACAAGTTATCATTTTAAGCTTCTTGCAGTTGATATTCAATTAAAATTCAGAATGCATTTTTATTTATTAAGGGGCGTAGCAACGCGCGCCGGGCTTGGCTAGTATAACATTTTTAGCAAATTATAAATACACACATACAAAAACAAATACATAACAAATGAAACTTTTTACAACCAACCGAAAAGAAGTTCAATATGCCGGCCACGTTATCGTATAAATAATAGTCATTATTTAAATACATATTTTTTAAACGTTTATTTAAATGTTAACGAGTGTTACTGTGCACAAGTATGTGTTTTTATACACATACATATAATTAATTTTTATTAATAAATATATGTATGTATATTTAAGTTATACATACTATAAATTGATTATTAATACTACCTTCATTTTATTACTATTTTTTCAGTTAATTCTCAAAACTTGTTTTTCATTTATACAAATTTTAAAGTTTGCACATTATTTTTAAAGTTAAAAATATTTTATTGATATTTTATTTGTATACCCTTCACCTGTGGTGCACAAGGGTACATATAGCTTTGTCATTCCGTTTGTAATTTCTACAATTTTCATTTCCGACCCCATAAAGTATATATTTTCTGAAAGCTTATGAATAGGGTAGTCGATTAAGCCTTGACCGTCTGTCCGTCTGCCCGTCTGTCCGTGTGTTGGTTGAAATCAACTTTTAGAAGCAACTATATGTTTCCCAGATCTGTGTATGGTATCAATCTCTTGGAAATATCCAGGAATGAATCGCTATTGAAATTCAGTAAAATCGCCCTATAACTTTCTGAGATATGAGCAAAATCCACGACCACCTCGTTTTTTTCACAATTACAACAACAACATGCATACATATATACAGGTTAGAGTAAACGTGGCATCGAATCCCAGTTGAGCCAACAAATTTTTTTTTATTTAATTTTTTTATTTTATATATTATTTATATTTTTTATATTATTTTTTAAAAATTTTTTTAAAAAATTTTTTTTTTTTAATTTTTTTTTAATTTTTTTTATATTTTTTTTTTTGTTTTTAATATAGATTTTTTATTTTTTTTTTATTTTTTTTTAGAAACATACATACGTAAACTCAATTATAATTTTACAATGGTATGTTTTTTACATGTATGTACGTATTTTATATGAGATGAATGGTGATACAAACAATTGTTATTGCATGACTACACGCTGTGAAGGGTATATAAGATTCGGTACGGCCGAATATAGCACTGTTACTTGTTTACCCATATTTTGTTTAAGCTGTTAAACCACAGCTTTTATTGTAATTAAAATTTAATTTACTAAACAATTTATTTTTATTTATTTATTAAAAATTTTCTTGTAAATGATCAAGACCAATTGATTATTAAAATTGTGTTGTGTTCAGTTGGCTTAAGTATTTTTTTTCTCTTTAATTTTACTGCATTTTTAATGATTTCTTTTATAAAAAATTTTTAGTTTGGTATTGGATATGTGTCAGTGTGTCTTTGCAATGAAATGGGTTTTTGAAAAGTGTTACAATCACGGATTAAATATTTCGTCAACAAGGTAAAGGCTAATGCAATTTAAAATTTTTATACAATCCATAAAACTCTTACATGACGATTTTTATTGATTATTTATTTTATTGACCGTTTTGTGGGTGAAATACAAATAGATTTGAAGCCCAACAAACTTCATAAAATCATTTAGATGAAGGCCTTTTAAATAAAATTTACATAATAGTGGAAGATTTAGACTTTTGACAAAGTCTTTTTTCGGAGTCTTAATAGATTAAGTTGTTAGTTGTTATTGATGAATGGACTCTTTTATAAAGCTAGGCTCACATTTGACAAACATTTCTTAAAATAAGCGCAGTCACTATTTGCTACTTTTTTTAATGGTTGTTAGTTCAAAAGATCAATAACAGAAACATTGTGTAATATCGATCCTCATCATTTTTCTAATTAATAATTTTCAAATATTTTCTATACTTTCAATTGAAAAGCATTTTACATTTAGTAAATATTTTTTAGTTTTGTATCTTAAATTACCCTTAGGAAAATTGATTTTGATCAAAATTAAATTAATTTTAAATTTAGTATTTGGTGTCACCGAAGAAAAAAGAACAGCACAACAAACTAAAAAAAAACGAATCGAGCAATAACTTGAAAAAAGCTCTAAAATCATTGGTTATATCCTCAATATTTGAATTTGCAAGAATAAATAGGTGGTTGTAAATGAGGACAAAACCAAATTTGTTTTTTTTTTTGTGCTACGAATAACAGTTTTTAAGTTTTTATACCCGCCACCAAAAAAATGGTGGGGATATAATAATTTGGTCATTCCGTTTGTAACACATTGGATCATCCATTTTAGACCCCTTAAAGTATATATATTCTGAATCAGGGTTTGATTTGATGACGATCTAGCTATGTCCGTCCGTCTGTCCGTCTGTTGAAAGCACGATAGAGGTCGGACCGAAAAAGCTAGGGGTCTCAAATGTCGGTATTGAAAATGGGCTAAATTGGAATATTAGGAAGAGAGTTATAGCTCGCAGTGCAAGAGTAGGTTAAGAAAACTATGTCCTTCCAACATCGAATAAAATGTAATTGTATCCACACGGATTAACGTAGAGCCATAAAATTTCGAATTTATATTTCCTGAGTAAAAAAAATATTTTTCCCTTAAAATTTCTTAAATCTATGCATATGGAAAGGAGTTATAGATCGAAATTTACGAAAATTTATACCGCACAGTGTATTTTTCGGTATATTCAAAATTTAAAACGTAATAAAACAGACAAAATTAGATGCATGATTTTGAAATTTTGCAAACATTGCTTTTTGGTCAACATAAAGGGTGTTTTTTTAAGCCCGATAGAACTTGAAATTGTAAAAAATAACACAAAAAATTAAATTGTAATCAAAATTTTTTTTTTATTCGAAAGATCAATACGTGACATTAACATTTGAAAATGATTTCGGGCATATGGGCACCGCGGCTGTTCTTGACGAAGCGCATTCTGGACGTCCAATTTTAGGCCACTTTTTCGAGCACTGCTGGCCGTATGTCACGAATAACACGAACAATGCTGGCCTCCAAGGCGTCAATTGTTGCTGGTTTATCAGCATAAACCAGTGACTTCACGTAGCCCCACAGGAAATAATCGAGAGGTGTCAAATCGCACGACCTTGGAGGCCAATTGACAGGCCCATTTCTCGAAATCAACTTATCGCCAAATTTTGATTTCAATAAGTCGATGGTTGCGTTCGCCGTATGGCACGTAGCGCCATCCTGTTGAAACCACATCTCCTCCGGATCAATGTCATCCATATTTTCAAACAAAAAATCATTGATCATGGTGCGGTAACGATCTCCATTGACCGCAACGCGAGCTCCGGCCTCATTTTAGAAGAAATAAGGTCCGATGATGCCACCAGCGTGAAAACCTCACCAAACGGTGCATTTTTCTGGATGTAATGGAGTCTGTAGGGTCTCTTGTGGATTGGTCTCGCTCCATATGCGGCAATTTTGCTTATTAACAAACCCGTTAAGCCAAAAATGCGCCTCATCGCTGAACACAATTTTGCGATAATTTAATTTGGACCTCCTTAATTGGGACCTCCTGAACACGAAAAACGCTGTAATTGTTTTTTCTAAGTACCGTTTTTTAGATAACGGTACTTTTGTGTTTTTCGGTGTATGGTCCCACTCAAACCCTTGTGGAGCCCAACCGAAAAGCCTGATCGAAATAATTGGCGTATCGTTAGAAAGGTAATTGAATGCCTTTTCAATATGCTGCAAATTTCTATCTGATAAGAAATGGCTGAGTTATGGCACCTCAAAGTTATGGCTCACACACTATATTCAGCGTAAATTAAAAAAATTAAATTAAAATTCCAAAAACTGATGGACGCCGAATATAGTGTGTGAGCAATGAAGATGAAAATATTGTCGTTCCACAAAATCCTTAATTAAAACTTTATTTTTCATCCGATTTTTTTCAAATTACGCTTAAAATGTTGGTAATTAAATAAGCTATTTGGTAAAAAAATAAAACATTCCAGATCTTTACTATAACGTAGAAAAAAAACGAAGTAAAAATGAAAAATTTTGAAAAAAAACGTAAAAAATAGGCAAATGAAGCAATGAAGATGAAAATATTGTCGTTCCACAAAATCCTTAATAAAAACTTTATTTTTTATCCGATTTTTTTCAAATTACGCTTAAAATAATTGTAATTAAATAAGCTATTTGGTAAAAAAAATAAAATATTCCAGATCTTTACTATAACGTAGAAAAAAAACGAAGTAAAAATGAAAAATTTTGAAAAAAACGTAAAAAATAGGCAAATTTTGAACTTTGAGGTGCCATAACTCAGCCATTTCTTATCAGATAGAAATTTTCAGCATATCGACATAAAAGGCATTCAATTACCTTTCCAACGATATGCCATTGATCTCGATCAGACTTTTCGGTTGAGCTCCACAAGGGTTTGAGTGGGACCATACACCGAAAAACACAAAAGTACCGTTATCTAAAAAACGGTACTTAGAAAAAAAAAATTACAACGTTTTTCGTGTTCAGGAGGTCCCAATTAACTTATCTAGGCATGTGGCGTTCTTGGTATTTTTTGGCTGTAAACCAGTGTTAGCAGAAACTTTATTGACACGCCTACTTTAACGTCCACTTTCATTGAAAGACTAAATTTACGATTACTGTTTATAACAAAACAATACATTTTGTGCTATAAAAGTACACAAAATTGGTGATGGGAATAAAAAATTATAGAATATAGTGCTCTTACTTGTTATTCATGCTAGGCGCACAACTGTGACGAAAAACGAATTTCGCCCAAAACGACAAATTCATCGGTAAACATTTTAAAATAGTTGATAAGGTTGTTTTAAGTTTGTGCAAAGAAAGAACAAACATAATCAACATAAAAGTTATTGAGTGTTTTTAGATCAATAAAAATTGGCAGATATATGTTTTATAGTCATAGCTTGAAAATAAGAAAAATCGTATCGTAAGGGGAAAATTTTGTTTCTAAGAAGAACTAATCCTACCTCTGAAAAATTCTACTTTTTTTAAGTTTTCCTATACTTTTGTTTTGCAAATGGATAAAGGAAGCTATCTCCCTGATACATGTCCGGCTAGATTGGCAAAATAAAAATAAATATATTGCAGAGTTGTCACGTATAGCAAATTTCGACCGACGCCATAATTGAATGCATTATCATATAAACAAATGTGTTTTATTTTCGAAGATGAATATTTGCGGCGAAAAATTCTTCGTACGTTCCAGTTGTGCGCCTAGCATAAAGCTTACCGACAAATACATCGTGTTGGGCCAAATTTGTTGTTCGTCTCAGTTAGCATTAGTAGCGGTTGCTCATGCACGTAACAACCCTCTCACTGACCATGTGTCTGCGCATAAAAATATAACACAATAGAACATCTAATACTTGAATCACACAAATATTTCTTAATCAATGTCTGGCCTATGACGTTTGATACACATAATTTCTTAAGCTTAAGGATGAATATTGGTCCATAATTTTACATATCCTCATTTAATTTAATTCAATATTCACCCGGAATTGTACTTTTTCTTAAAATTAAATTCGAATCATCTTTTGTAGTATAAATTACTACTTGAATACATTGAAATATTGCAAACTTATATGAAATTGTTAAAAAAATATCATTATGTTTTTATTTTTTTAAAGCTATTAATTACAATTTTTATTTATAAAAATTAACATGTTTTTGTTTATTCGTAGTTTTTTTTTTTTAATATCAAATTTTTTTATAATTAACCGGCTTTTAAAAGTTTTGTAAATTTATGGATTTGTAAAAGTCACGGTCATAAACCTAGTATTACAGCTAAACAGTTAGAAATATTTATAAAGTTAATTAATTTTACAAAATTTATTGCTTAAAGAAACTCTTATAATATCTAGACATTTAAATAAGTTTAGATTGGTGAATTCACAAGGTGTCATAAATTCAAATGTTTTAAAACAAACCCTTATAATAAATGGGGTTTCATTTATCGCAAAAAATTTTCCTTTTATAAAAATATTTAATTTTATGTTCTTTTCTAGAAAAAAGTGTCATTTTAAAAGATAGTGTGTTTTAATCTTAATAATTACCCTCAAAGACCAACAAAATTTGCTTCTTATACTCGATGTAAAATCAAAGGGTAAATCGTACTATAAAAAAAAACAGTTGATTATTTGTTTATAAACATCAAATTTCCCTGTAACGATTTCTAGTGATCCTTGGTACTTCTAATGTAGAAACTCTTTTTAATAGGTTATCTAAGTATTAAACAATATTTTTTACTTAAGATTTTTTTGATCGCATACAAAATATTAAAAAAAACTGCTGATTTTAAAGACCTGCTGCAACTATATTTTACGGTGTTTGTAATGGCTTGTTAAAAAATGTTTGGCAGTTTTAGTAAGTGTTTTGAAACTAAATAAACGAATGAACCCAATGTCTAATAAATTTTCAGTAGCTAACGTGATAAAAAAATAATTTGTTGGACCAAGTATAAATTTTAGCTGAAATAATGTGTATATTTTTGTTCCGACTCACTCTTTCGGCAAGGGAACAAAGAGGTGTAGTGCGTAGAGTAAGACTGAGAAAATTCTGTGTGTATGTTTGTCAACTTATGTCTTGTGAAATCTCTAGATAAGTTCAAAAGATAATTAAAATTCCTTAAGTGTGAAAGAAAACCTTATGACGTATTATATTGCCAAATCGGAAAAGATTTTCAGACAACTATAATTTTTTGTACCATTTTTTAAATTTAAGTACAATATGACATGCGAATATCCAACTGATATAAATATAAAACTAATATATGATATTTTATACATACATGCATACATGCATGTATGTACATAATAGATATTTATAACAGAAATTTATGTTGTTTTGAAAAGCTTCAAGAACACATGATATTTCGAAAAGTTTGAGATTTCAACAACAATGACATCTAAGTATGTATATGTATTTCTAAACTTAATAAATTTAATTAAGATTTAAAAGTTATAAAGTTTATGTGTATTTCTGAAGGTAAAGACATAAATATTATTTAATCTGATTTGTGATGATTTGATGTTAGCTATTTTTCATAAAAAACTCACAATGAAATAATTTATTGCATAAAATCAATAACATATAACACGTCTGTTTGTAAAATCGTTATACGAGCTACGACAAATGCGTTTTAGATATTTCATAAGAAGATTAATTTGTTAGCTTATATAGTATGACTAAACGCCATAAATCTCGAAAAAAATATTGTAATTCAAAAATTTAAATTTTTATACATTAGGAATTCGATTACACCGCCACCTACAGTTTAAAAATATAAAATTTTCTTTTTGAAACCAAAGCTATCTATATAGTTAATTGGAATCATTTTGTTCATAATTTTTTTTATATTTGTGCACAGCGCCACCTGTTAAGATTTATTAGACTTTTATCTTTTGCTAAACCTTTGCTTATAGGGCCCATACACAACACCATAATAATTGTGCAATCAAGTGACTGTGCCAGCTGATTGACCGTGTATGAGGTTGTGGTGTGATTGTACCAGCTGATGGTGCTTTATCAAAAATAGTTTGATATTTTTTTGATTGTACCAGCATGATTTAGTCGTTTGTGGCAAAATTAGCTCATAAAAGTTAAATCTTCAAGGCATAAACATCAAAAAAATACAATATTTTAAATATAAATGCCAATTCATAGCCATTTCTTCATCCAAACACGTTTTTTTGCTCCTAATTCGTTTTCGTTTTAGGATAATAGTAATAATAAGTGCAGCACAAATTTTTTCGTTATTCATTACAAACTATTCCACACAGTTTTTGGGTAAAAAATGAATTTTGTACCACCAGCTGGTGTAGTGTGTGCTTAAAGCTTAATTGCACAATTTTATGGTGTTGTGTATGGGCCCTATTAGCAATTACCAACAAACTCGAAGAAGCAAGTATCTAATTTGGTTCAGTCGTTTTTAGTTTTAAGTGTATGAACAAAACCACGATCCATTTTTATACCCTCTACCAGTGGGAATATAAGTTTCTCCGTTTGTAATTTCTACAATATTCATTTCCGATCCCATAAAGTGTATATTTTTTGGAAGCTTAATAAGAGGGGAAATGATTGAGTTTATTTCTATCCGCACTTGTGTTGGTTGAAATCAACTATTAGAAGCCTTTACATGTTGCACTGTGGTATCGGTCATTTAAAAATATTTGGGAATGAATTTTGAGGTTTAAGTAAACAAAGACGATTAACTCTTGCTTTTTTGCTACATTTTTACCACAAAAATTAAAATTTGTTAACCCTAGTATAATTTATAGATACGTTTTTTACTATTTTTAGATAAAATTTTTATGCCTCTAGGGCTATTTATAGCTTTTTTTTTGAAACCGATAAAGTTATAGGCAAAAATAATTGGGAACAAAATTTTCTGTTAATATGTATATCAAGTTACTAAAGCTTCTAATTTATTTTTGAACAGCAAATCACAAGCTGTTTTCTTCAAAATTATTGTTGAGAAAAGTATCAAATCGTTTCGAAACCAACTGAGATATAGGCACACAAAAAAAACAACTGCTTTTTACAAAATTTACAAACGATAACCGGTTTTCTGGCTTTCCAGACAAACGATAATCGGTTTTCTGGGTTTCCAGACAAACGATAATCGGTTTTCTCGGTTTCCAGACGAACGATAATCGGTTTTCTGGGTTTCCAGACAAACGATAATCGGTTTTCTAGGTTTCCAGACAAACGATAATCGGTTTTCTGGGTTTCCAGACAAACGATAATCGGTTGTCTGGGTTTCCAGACAAACGATAGGGTTAATGTTGAAAGAGCTTGACTAACAAGCTATAATACAATACAATATAAAAAACTTTAAAATCCATGATAGCCGCCACTACAAAATGGCATACAATAAATAAACTATGTAAAAGTTAAAATTCAAAATGGCATCCTATAAAAAACGGTGGTTGCATGGGTCAAATATAGTAATTACTACATTGTCCTCATCAGTGTTCACAATATTGATATTAAATGAAAGATCTTGAGTAGTATAATCCAGTTAACTATGTTAAAAATTCAAAATCAGTGATGGCGTCTAAAATGACATAACGCTAAATCTGAAATCTATGCTAAGCGAAAATGTGTTTCATTATACCTAAATATGTACATGATGGTGAGGGATATTGTCAGCTTCGGCACGGCCAAATGCAGCTTTTCGGAAAGACTTGAAAATGTAATTAACATTTTTGTCAAGAGTTCACAATTCACAAATTTTGATTTTGTTAACATTAACCTGCGTCTGACTACGAATTGTACGATAAGATTATTGCTGGTTTTTTTTTGGTTCTACTGAAATACTTTAAAATTCTTAATCAGTAGTTATGGCAAAAGTATAGTTATTTTTGATTTAAAAGCATATTTTTAATGTTTTTAGGGCTAAGCACTTTAGTTTGGCAATACGGTTTTGTTTTTTAGTTTTTCACATTATGCAAGAAAATAAGATTGCAATTTTTCATATTTTCTTTTAAACTTTCTTAGGCCTTCACACATCACAAATCCTATTGTTTTAATTATTATTTTTATATAATTGTATACAAATATTACAATACGAAAGGTGAAGTAAAACAAATATATAAAATACTTGCAACTCTGTTCCGTATTTTTTTATACAAACAAAAAGGATCTTATCAGTAAGACTTGCAGAATATGAAAGCCGTCTTTAGGGTTATGGTAGAGTTAATGGATTTGTACAAAACTGTTGTGGAATAGCTGAAATAATCTGTCACATTAATTAACCTTGATATTGTATGTCTTAAGGTTCATTAATAAGGTGCTCGTATCCAATCAGCTGATTGTTTTTTTAAGCATTCACAAGTGGTGCCAAGTTTTTTTTTAAGTCCGTCAAAATTAATTTTTTATTTCTTGTCTACGATAAATAATTTACAGTTTTATTTGGTTTACAACGTTTTAAAAAATTCCAAAACGAGAATGTTAAATTATCAAAATTAAAGAAAGATGGAAAAAATTGTGTGGCATCTACAATTTGCATGTGTTTTTAAATTGTTGTGTTTGCTGCCTTATGAATATGCCTTGGCTTGTCTAATATACATCGCAGCTTTCTGTGACGTAAAGATAACACTAACTCACAAGGCGAATTCATACAGGTGAAATTATCAGCCCAGCTGATTGTGAAACATTTTGTCAAAATTGGTTGAATTTGCCTTATTAATGCAGGGAAGGGAAATGTGATTATAAATTCTGTATTAAAAAATTAACTTACATGTACATTTTTGATAAAAAATGTGCTAAATTTCTGTATATTTGTAGCTTTTGCGTCATTAGTAATGTGTTTCAAACAATTATATCCTTTTTTTAATCAAATTTTATTATATTTAATATGTAAAAACACCTTTTCCATCCCTGATATACGAATTGGCCTTGACATAAAACATCACATGAAAAGTTGCTTTGTTGTATCAATTCGCCGTTGCATATACCTTATGGATATGCCTTGCTAACTCACTTACACAACCAAGCGATATTAAGATTTGTAAAATAAATTGTCTAATTCTACAAAAGCCACCATTCATTTGGTTTGGCAATTCATCATGAGTATATTTACTTCGGAGTAATATGTGCATGCTGTTAAAATTTATCTGGAAAAACTATTTTTTTTTTAATTTTAAAACCTTATCAAAAGTTACTAGAGTTCCTACCTCAGAATTCAATAAATTCAATAGCGGCTATTAATCTATTCAAAAAAAGTCACTTAATTCGACCGTCGAATCATGGCCTTCCAATATGTCTTAAAGAGTTTGTAAGACAACGGTAAAGAAACATTATGTTAACTTTATTCGTGCTTTAATAAGAAGGTATTGTCATTGCAGGTACATGGTTTTATAAGATTATTTTCTTTGAAATTTTCCAAAGTCACATGTCTTTACCGACCACTGAAATCCGAAATACTACTGTCAACGTATCGATTAATTGGGTTATTAGTACCGAGTAATTATTTGCTATTTTTTGATTAGTTTCTTAATATTTCAAAAACTGTACATTTGAAATAGTTGCAGCGAAAATTAACCAGCTTAAATACAACTTTGTTTTAAATTGCAACCCTGTAGGTTTATAAATTGTACGTAGGTTAGGAAATGTTTAACTGTATATCTGTGGCTTGGAGCTGAAAGGGCCAATGTCACTTTTTTGCTCTTTTGAGTTAATCATTGCATTAGATTTGTTTTCTTGCTCTATTTCATTATGGTAAACCAGCTAAAGTCATACTTAACCCAGAACAGCTTCATAAATAAAATGCTGGCCAATGTCACTATGAAAGCACCCATAAACGTTAAAGTTCAATTCCTATTTTCTTAATAGTAAATATTTTGACATTGGCCCTTTTAGCTCCAAGCCACAGATATAAAATCAGCAAAAGTTTATAAAGGGTTTATAAATTTTGTTTGTTATGGAAGTTTGACTTATAAACCTCAAAATAACTTTTTTATACATACATACGTGTTAGGCTTTAATAAAAATAAAATTTAATTTTGATTAAAAAATTTTTTTACGAATATTTAAACTTTTTTTGGTTCTATTTTCAATTTTAATTTCAATTTATTTAATACAGTAATATCAAGTCCTAAGGGCCAAAATAACAATATTACAAGATAATAAGCCTGAGTAAAACTAAAAAAAAAATAAAAGGAAAAAAAATATAATACAAAATATGTAAATATAAAATTAAATACAAATTAAGACTAATGGTTATTGGCTCCCCAGCCGCAAAATAAGAATTAGGCCTAATCAGCAGCATTTGATTTAATTAAAAAACAAAACAAACTTCAAAACAATTCAAAAACAGTTAAGTAGATACTGATACTGATAAGAGTTCTAAAAATTTTAAACGAAAAACATTATTTGATTGAGAGAAAATACGTAGAGAGTATGGCAAAATATTCCATAGCATTGCGATCTTCACAACAAACGATCTTTCAAAAACAGATGTAGAGATTCTAGATGAAAAGTTTGAAAATCAAAAATGTAATTAACTTTTCAATTAAAAGAATCCTTTACAAATATTGATTAGTATCGCGTACTAAAATAAAAAAAATAAAATAAAAAGTATTATTGTAATAAAAAGTTGTAGAATTTGCCAGCACTAATCCGAAATCATATACATACATGTATTTTACTAATTATACAAAATTAATTTTAATAAATTTGGCTCATTTGGCTATTTATAAATTTTTTCTTTGTTTCTTATTTCAAGTAAAAGTTCACTGCCTTTTAAAAGGTATTCGAATAAAATTATATAAGAAAACATTTAAAAAATCTTTTTTAAACAGCTAATATTTTAATAGACAAGTCGATTTATTGTTAAGCGTTTTTTGCTAGGGTGATCGACTCGGTTTTACAACCGGTGGAAAACCCGGTTTTTTTCTCTTTTTGCTGGCGGTTTTTTCTAAATGTTGATTTTTCGAATATCGAATACACCGGTTTTTTATCCGAAAAAGTCGGTTTTTTATATTTTTAAGTTTATTTTCATATATCTTTGTAACCAATCGTACCATAGTAAATTGAGTACGCGAAAAGTTTCCAAAAATCAGAAAGTAAAAACTAATAAATATTCTTCTCTAATATTGTAAGAAATCTATTTGTTGTTTAAAAAACAAATGCAAAATAAGAAAAATAATAAAGCTTAAATATTATTTTTTTATAGGATATAATCCTAACGTTAAAAGTTAAAGGTAATAGAAGCATAAACTTAGCTGATCGATCACTTTTAGGTGAAAAATGTACTTACAATAAAGAAAAACCAATAATCTCTTTTTCCAGATCCTCATTTTAAATAATGGCATTGAGTGTCTGTCAACTTAAATTTCAATTAAAGCATTGAACAAACTAGTTTATGCCTATACTTGTATGTCTGTTAGGGGTATAAGAAAGAATTTTTAAAATTAAATTTAAAACATTTTCTCCCTAGCCTTTAAAACATCTTTCAAATTACAGAAATCATTTCAATCAAAATACGTCAGTACATATTAGTTTAAAAGATCTATTTTACATTCAAAAAATTTACAGAAGGAGATACAAAATTTTATAACAGCCTTAAAAAATGTCTTATTTATTTATGTATTAATTTATTGTATTTATTTATTTAACCTTGTACCTTTTGTCCTTAAATTCAACTAATTAAAACCAAATTAGTCAACTGCATTCATGTCAGTTATTGTGTTATTGTGCAGCCAAACGTATATAAACTGTAAAAATTTCATATTTAGATATAATTTTTATTATAATCGTTTTGAACAATATTTTTTAATTTTTTCTTAAAATATTATATTTTATATATTCGAACCGGTTAACCGGTTTTTTCTTAATTTTTAAAATAGCAACCGGTTTTTTTTAAATTCTAAGTTTCAAACTATTTGAAAACCGGTTTCTTAAAAAAGTCAAATAATCGATCACCCTAGTTTTTACTCACATTATCCAAGTGATTTTAATAAAAAGTATACCATTTTCCTGTACATGTGCACAATATCAATCTTATTAAAATTGGTATAGTATTTTAGGAGTTATAAGCGATTAAAGTGGCTACAAGTTTACACAAAAAACAAAAAATAAACCAAGTAATAAATACAAATTGTTTTTGCAAAAGGAGTGATGTCTGTGTATAGTAAAAAGAAAATAAAATAGAGAGTGTAACAACTTGAACTCCCGTCTAAAAAAATGTTTTTGTGTTTTTGCGGTTCGGGTTCAGCCAGTTTTTTGTATTAAGATAAAATTTTGAATGTAATTAAAACAGACCAAAAATAGCTTTTTTAAAAATGCATAAACACAAATCAGTACAGTTGTTATAGAGAAAACCTATTTCCGGCCAGTGCTTACATTTTAAATAAATACAACTATAATTTTAAAATTCTGTATTAATGTTTGCAATTAATTTAAATTAAAAATGCTTTTTTTTAATGTTTAAGTGTTTTATTTTACATATATATATTTACGTAAAACCCCCTTTTTAATTTGTGTCAAGGAGAACAAATTTAAAGTCATAATTGATTTTTAAATGTTAACAAATTTGCATTATTGCACTATAAATCAATTTCCATGTCGCAGACAAACAAAAAATATTTAAAAAACAATGGGGTATGGGTCTTAAGTCTTTTGTTTGTGTTTTCATTAGAGTTTTAAAAATGTTGTTTTTAGTTTTTTACATTAAAACATGTTAATTTGCAATAATGTTGCCATCTTAAGTTATTTTGCTTTTTAACACCCTTCACCAGTGGTGTCAAGGGTATATATAGATTCATTTGCTTTATAAACAACTGTTAGAATTTGCGGCTTAAATCTTTTATTTTAATTTGTGTAATATTTAGAGTTTGTTTGTTCTATTTTTTGTGTACTTACAACTTAAACAGAGTAATCCATATAGATAAAGCATTGTGCGGCTTAATAACGGATTTAGCATCTTAATTTTTTTATTTCTTTGAGTTTAATATTTAAATTTTTTTTTATTTAAGGCCTTTAAGACCAATTCTTGTTAAACTCACTGTAACTATAACGAAATTTAAAAGAAATTTTTATTATTTATTTTTTACAAAATTTTATTTTCAAGGACCTTTTAAATGTCCTTTTTGCATTTTTGAATTTTATTGATTTTTTTTTCAATTGCATGTATGTGTATGTAATTTGTTTTTTTTTTTTTTAAATTTCTTACATTATCTTCCAATGTTAGATGTTGCAACACAAACACTTTATTAAATTTAAAATTTATCAAATTTTTTTTATTTTCCTTTTTTACGAGAGCTTATTTTTTGCTAATCAACCGATCACTGTGAACACCCAAACCGTACTAACTATTTAAATGCCAAATTATTATTAACTTGGCTCTGGTAGATGCTGGCTGTTTGTTGGCTTTCTGGCAAGTTAGCTGGCTGTTTGCATGGTTAGCTGTTTGACTGGCTGGTTGATTGGTATGTTTTATTTGTATGTTATTTGGTATTATGCTGACTGATCTCTGGACATCATCATATGTATAAGTTGGTAAATACTTACGTGTAGTTACCCACCACAAAAAAAATGTTTCTTGTTTTTTCAAGACACCATTTCTTTCAAAAGACGCAACAATTATATTTAACACTAGCAGCAGCAAAACGTTAGCAACAAGTTAAAATTGTATAGCAATGATTTTGTGGGGAGTTCAGTATAAAGATATTATTTAACAATCAGTTTGGAATTAAAAGAAATTTATGCTATGTGCATAAGTACAAACAAACATGTTTTTTTTATAAATTTTTTTCAATTAATTCCCTATTTATATTAAAAAAAAAGAAAAACAAAATTAGTTGTGTATATTCTTTATTAATTTAGACTATAATCTAAGCCTTCTTATAAATTATGACCTAGAATTCAGTCTAGTGTAGAATAGTCTCTAAGTGTATGAAATATCCCCTAACAATAGTTTCTCGCATCGAAATTTTATTAAGATTAAAGCAAAATCAATATGTATGATTGTTTGTCCGCGTGCTGCCTCTGCTTCAGTATATAGTACAAAAACTGCATGCAGACACAGGCAGAAAGTAATCAGTGTTTGTTATTTATTTGTTGTCCATGTTGCTGAAATCAACATCAAAACATTTTAAAAATGTTAATGATACTGCTGTTGTTTTAAAATACGGTTTGTTTTTAGTTTTCTATTTTTTATTTTTATTATTTCTTACACTGAAGGAGACTGCTACCTGTCTTATGGTGTAAAATGTATGTACGTATGTATGACGTCTTCAATTTATTTTTTTTGCCATTTATCATACTTGTTTATATTACGAAAAAAGATGTTACTCCTAATGATTTTTTTATTTAAACAAAATTTTTGATTTATGTATGTACATGCAGCGGCCTTTTTTTTATCATTATTATGTACGTATGTATATCTTTTTGAAGTTGTTTCTTTTTGTGATTGTTTTACTTTGTTTTAATGACATAAATTTGTTTTTTTGTTTTGTTTGTTTTAATAAAATCCGAAACTTGTTTTCAAATCAATATTCTTTTAATTGCACTGTTACTAATATATTACTACAATGTTTGAAAACTAAAAAAAAATATATATATTTCGACTGACTTACATTTGAGCCAGTTAACTAACGATTTTCTTGTGCATAAACGGTACAATATTAAAGTTTCTATTCCGTGTTGACATTTATACAATGATAGATATATATTTCTTTAACATTTTGTATCTAAAAGTAATAAAAAGTAAAACAAGTAAGAGTGCTATATTCGGCCGTGCGGATTCTGATAATACCCTTCACCATCATATACATAGGTATACTCCCACATCGTAGCTTAACCTATATTTCATGTTATACGCCATTTTTCTTTATTATTTCCGACATTATCCTCGATTTTGAATTTGTACGTAGTTATCTGTATTCCACTAGTCAGGCCCTTTAATTTGATACCCATATTGATGGGGTTAAAAAATGTTATCCACCATTTTGTTTTAGAAGCCATCTTGGATTTTTATTTTTTAATAATTTACAATATTTTACAGGTCAAGCCCTCTCATTTGATACCGATATTGAGGGGAGTTACATATTAAAATACCATATTTGAGCCATATATAAATTTATTGTCCGCCATTTTGTAGTGGCGGCCAACATGAATTTTAATTTTTTTATAGTGCTTATATCTCGGTTGTCTAGAAGCTTAACAAAATTGAGTTTCGTTTGTAAATTTTTGGAATATATATTTAAAAAAAATGTTGCCTATAACTTTACCGATTAGAGCACGCTTCATCCAAAACTTTTCACGAATATCTCTAGAGGCATGGTAGCAAAGGTACATATAAATTATTCTACGGCTGAAAAATTTTAATTTTGGTGGTAAAAATATGGAAAAAAAAACAGAGGCAGTCGTGCTTATTTGCTCATATCTCAGAACTTTATGGCGCGATTGTGCTGAATTTCAATAGCGATTTATTCCCGGATATTTCCAAAAGATTGATACCATATACAGATCTGAGGAACAAATGGTTACTTTTAAAAGTTGATTTCAACCAATACACGGGCAGACGGTCAGGGCTAATCTACTCCTCTATTCATAAGCTTTCAAAAAATATATACTTTATGTGGTCGGAAATGAAAATTGTAGAAATTACAAAAGGAATGACAAAGCTATATATACCCTTGTGCACCACAGGTGAAGGGTATAAAAAAGATAAATAAATAAATTGTTTGTAAAACTCGTTAAATTGAATTTCTATTTTAAACAAGGTTAAACAATAAAATAAAAATAATTTTTAATGAACCTTTGATAAAGGTAAAATTTTATTTTGAATATGGGGATACTTAGTTGAACCCCTGCAAAAACACTTTTTTGTCATAGTATTTTTTTTTTACTGGGAAGTTATCGTCGCAAATGTTATCACTGTAAAAATAAATAATTATTTTAATTCAAAAGGATTTGAATATATAATTAAATATTAGACTTTTAAAAATTAGTAATAAAATTAAAAAAACAAAAAAATATTGACCTTAAGCTTGAACCATATTTTATCATATTTGTTCGTTAAGAGATCAAACAAACAAATATAAAGATTTAAATATTAAGCTTTGAAATCTTTTAAATACTATTTAAAGTTAAGATTTTCTTAACAAACGTTTTAATTTAATTTTCATTAACAATGAAATAAATTTTTTAAATAACAATGTATGTATAACAAATTCTATTTGTAATCCATAATTATTTTATTTGACTATCCCACATAGCAATATAAAAATCTTATAAATAGTAACATCGTTAGAATTGAAAACAATAAACATGATAGTGGTATTCGTTCAAGCTAATATTTTAAGCAAGCCTTAAAAAATTTGCATTTGGGTACTATATTACACGAACGCACCTCGTAATTTTGTAAATTGTAAACAGTTTTCAAAAACTTTCAAAAAAATAACTGAAAAATCATAATTATAGGTCAAAATGAAAATCTAAATTTGAAGTTTAAGAAGTATAAGAGATATTTCGCAGATTGAACGAATACCCTTAGTATTTGGAATACGTAGTAAAATTAAAAATTTTATTATCTTATAGGTTTTCATTTAATCTACTAAATACCTCTCAAAAAAGCTTAAAAAAACTCAAACAAATTTAAACGTACAAACTAATATGAAATAAATGATTTATTTTAATATTAATTTCTTAAATTAAGGAGTGTTCAAGAACTTTAAATATTAAGATAATTATTGTAAAAACAAAATATTGATGATGTTTTGTGGAGAAACAATTTTATTTTCAAATTTAAGTATTTATTTTTTTAGTTCTCATTATCGGGCCACAAAACGGTTTTTGTGAAACAATCAGATTTTTTATGGGTTTTGTTTGATTTTTTGTATTAACGTTGTACTTCTAGACTGACAGTTAAAGAAGTTAGAATGCTACATTAGGCCGTGCCGAATGTGATTATACCCTTCACCTCACCATTACATATGTACATATGGGCATTTCCATGTCATCGTTCGTGACATTTGTACTCCTATAAATTGGAGTATTTTTTGCAAAAATAAGAGTAACTGAAACAAAATAAGATCTTTATGATCCATTCAAAGGGTACTTTATTTGAAAAAATTAATTAAATTCGAATCATTGTTGTCTAAAATGTCCAGAAAAATAAGAATATATCGTACGTGACATAAAACAGAAGTGATTTTTAGGTATATATAGAAATATGAAAAATCTGCGAATCTTGGTAGGTATTTTTCTTTTTTTTAAATTTCTTACACTAAACCAAATATTTTTCATTTAAAATCCATTATAATTAATTAAAAACAATCTTTAAATGATTTTATAATTAATTAAATTTAATATCGTTCGTGACATATCGTACGTGACAGATTTTTCTCTAATAGTATTCTTAGGTAATAAAATTTATATTACGTTAAGAAAAAAAGATAAATTCTAAATTAGGTGCTCTTGCGACTGTTCATATACGAATGACGGAGACAAATAATTTTTTTGCACTACGTACGTGACACTAAAATAACATCCAAGGGAAATAAGAAAAAAAAATACCGCTAATTGGATTCTATATTTTAATTTTTTCCTATGGATCTTGTTAATTGTTGTTGTTACCTTAATTTTAAAACATATTTACAATTAAAATTTATTTTTAGTCGCTAAAAAAATAGTTATAGCAATTCTTTAAAATAAGTCAAAGAGATAATCAGACTAAGCTCTTATTATTGCTCTTCAAATAATTTAAAAAGCTCTTAATACCTGCGCATAGTAAAATTTGAACGTTTTTTCAATCAATAAACTTTCAATTGTTTATTTTTACAGTCGTGGCTAACTTATTCATGGAAATGTCCACCATATGTATGTTGGTATAGTGACCAGCAGCATAGTTTAGCTTAGATTTCAGTATTAATGTTATACGCAATTTTGCTTTATTATTTCCGATTCCATCTTTGATTTTGAAGTTGTACATAGTATTTATGTATGTAGTACATATGTAGCTGTTTTCTACTAGTCGAGCCCATTCTGATGGGGTAGATAAAAAGAATTATCCGCCATTTTGTTTAGGACGCCGTCTTGAATTTTAACTTTTTCATAGTTTACTGTATTCTAGTGGTCAAGCCCTTTCATTTGATACCAATATTGTGAAGGTTAAAGTTGCGAAATTTTTATTAATTACTAGATTTGACCCATATATGAATTTATTGTCCGCCATTTTGTAGTTGCGGCCACTTACCGATTTGCCTGTAACTGATTATCCGTAGTCTTTAAGGAGTAGTCGTAGATGCATATTAATCTACAAATAGTAGCAAATATATCTATAAATTATCTTAGGACTGGATAATTTTGATTTTAATGGTTAAAATATGTCGTATTTATTTGCTCACAAAAAGCGATTTATTATCGAATATTTTCAAAAGATTTATACAACATGCAGATCTGTGCAACCTGAAATTTAACTTCAACACACTCATGGACAGACGGACATTGCTCTAGTCTTTATTTTTCAGAAAACACGTGTTTCCACATAATTACTGCAAGTAACTTCTGCAAGTCGTGACTTCTGGAAGACGACTTCTAATACGTGTTTACACGACAAAAACTTCTAAAAGTCACTTCTGGAAGCAACTTCCGCAAGAAAACTTGGTAGTGGACACACGGCTTAACGCTTGGCACCACAGGTGAAGGGTATAAAAATATTATGCAACCATGCAATTAATGCCATGATTTTAATAGGTGTGAAGTTATAAGTAGACCACAATTCTTCCAGCATTAATTTTGTACATATTAGCTGTAGTTTGGCTAATATGGATACTCTAACCTAAATTGCTATTAAAGATAACACTTGAATTATTTATAGACTTGTTAAGCTTTATGTACGTATATATGTATGTATGTATATATGTTTATATGTATGTATGTGTATCGATGCTATACGAGTTATTTTTTTTATGTACAACGATGCATTTTATAATAGCCCATTCGTAGACGCCATTTAAGCCATTATAAAGCTTAACAACATTTTATCCAAGGTGTTGCAATGAACTACCAAAATAAATTTATTCATTATTAGCGTATAAATATATATTTTATAGTATTTCCAATATCTAGGAAGATCATTTTCATCTAATAAAAATTAAAAGCTGTTTCAAAATAAATGTTTGAAGAATAGCAATAAATTATTACTGCCGTATGCATTAAACTTATAAAAGGTTTATATGTTTTTTTTAACTGATTTTCAATGGAGATTTGATTAATAAAGTTTAAATAAAGCTTCAATAATTTGTATGCCTACGATAGTCAGTATTTAATATGACGAAAAGCATGAAATGGTCGACTGTGTTAAAAGTTTTTAAGAAGCCTATCATAACTAACATACTAATTTTTCCTACATTAACATCCTGTAGTGTAAAAAAAATTATTTCCAATCTGCGATTACGTGATAAATAAATCTGTGGTTTTCATGGGCAACCACGTATGTCTTAAAATCAAATTTTTTAGGAGAGCTACAAAACCGTGTTGAACGATTTTTGAATATACATATGTATATAGAAGTTACGTTGTTATGCCATTAAAATAATCGGAATGGGTCCATCTTATTTGAGAAATTTTTAAAACCAAGTAAAGGCCGTCTTAAACCAAGCAATATGGCATTATTAACTCAAAATCGTATAAAGTGAACATACGCGGTTGCCCATGAAATCCACAGAAATATGCCTCGATAACTGCCAATCGATCTATACCTTCGTATAGGAAGAAGATATTTCCGAATTCGATTCCGTATATGTATCCAAAAATTCTTATTCTATCTTCAGTTTTGCATGTGGTCAATGGAGGCAAGTAAATTTTTTGTTTCGCAGCTTACGCTCACATTATAAAGGGTAGTGCAAGCAAAAAATTATGTGAGAAACAAAATATCGAACAAATGCTCGCCACGGCTTCGGTGGCATACTTCTATTCGATAGTCCATATTTTCAATGGCACTGAGACATAAATGAGCTTCAATGTCTTTAATGTGCCGAACTATTTTATACTTTATCACTTGAATTGTTCTTGGCTTATTAGCGTATACTTTTTCTTTTAAATATCCCTAAAGAAAGTCCAACAGAGTCAAATTACATTATTGTGACGACCATTTAACATCGCCACGACGTAAGATAAAACGGCCATTGAATTTCTAGCGCAAAAGAGCTATTGTTTCGTTAACTGTGTGGCAAGTGGCCCGATGACGCCGCCAGCTTACTAACCGCACCAAACTGTCAGGTTTTGTGGATGCATCGGCTTTCCAAAAATCACTAGTGGATTCTTTTTTGCCCAAAAGCGGCAATTCTAATTGTTCACGAATCCACTGAGGTGAAAGTGTGCCACGTCGCTGAATATGGTTTTCTTTTTTTATTTTTTTTTTTTATTTCGATTTGAAAGCGCATTTTCAATTGTGTATCTCTCCATGGCTGAATTTGTCAAACACTAAAACATAGAAATGTCAAATTAAGTTGGGCATTAATCTTGACGTTAAGTTGTGACGTACACTTAAAACTGTGCATTACGGATGGACCACCATTTACAATTAATTTTAATAAAAAAATATACGATTTGAAAGGAGTTTTTCTGCAGATGTTTACATTATCAATCCTAAAAAAAAAAATTTAATTTTTTATGATATAAATTTAAATAAAAACAATTGGGGGATTCACAATAGTTTTATAAAGTCATACTTATGTCCTATAATAATAGCCAAGGCATATTTATTCATCAGGTAATTGCAGTTCGGAGAGAATTTTTTTGTTTATATTTTTTATGTATGAAGTTTGACATTTGAAACAAATTAGAAAAGAGAGAAAATTGTTTTTTATTTATGCATTTTGACAGCTGAAACTTAAAATAAGTGAAGAAAAAAATAATCAGCTGGCGAATCAAGAGTACCTTATGAATAAATATGCCTTGAATAATAGCATGAAAAATTAAGACTCATAATTAAGTGTGCTATTTTGAATTTAAATCAGCTGATGTAAAACAATTATAAAAATAAATATTTTTTTTCATAATGCCAACAAAAACAAGTGAAAAAAAAACAAAATAATATCCAGTTTGTGCGAAAAGTACATTTTAGAAGTTGTAATGGCAGACTCAAGTAAATAAATCACAAATAAATTTAATTTTGTTTGATAAACAAAAACAGCAGAGTCCTTATCCGATCTTATTTGACGCCGCCAGTGATTTGTTATAAAAAATTAGCAACTGCGCTTAGATTTGAATGTTGGCCCGATAAAATTATGCAATGAACGGCGACGGCTTACAAAAACTATTGCGGCTTTGCTTAGCCATTTAGCACAGGTCTCTGATTATTAAATACGACAGCACAATAAACATAGCGTACAAAGTTCTATTATTATAAGATACTTTTTGTTTGAAAAGCAACAACAACATTTTTAAACCATTGTATAATTTTAGAACAATATGACATGATAAGACACCTTGTGAATCACCCAAATATATTTTAAGTTCTATTGTTTGTTTACCTTACAGGTAACCGCATTTCAAAAATTATATTTTTGTTTATATTTTTTTAAAATGAAATTTGGCATTTGAAACAAATGAGAGAAGAGAGAAAATTGTTTTTAATCTATGGACTTTGACAGCTGAAATTTTAAATAAGTGAAGAAAAAATAATCAGCTGACGAATCAAGACTACCACATAAATTAATATGTCTTGACCTAAATAGAAGTTAAATTTTTTAAATTACTATTTCTGACGATTTGTTTTTAAAAAAACTATTCATGATGATGTTTTTATTTTTTTAAATTATCTGTTACATCTACATAGTTAACATATAGGATACTTTTTACCGCAAATAAATACACATATCTCGTTCCAAAGAGATAAAAGAGAGCGTAATAACAATATTTTACAGATAAAAAGATTCTGAAAATTTATAAGACAGTACTTATTCGATCGGTGCATTTTTTAATGATATAATTTCTTTTTTGATGTACTGTTTCGTGAAGTGATTTTTTTTTGGAAAGATTGAAGAAAAGAATACAATAAAAATATGCATTTATGGTAAAATATGCAAAAACATGCTCTCAAACAAATCAATGCTACTATAACACAATTTCTTTATTTACAAAGATATTTTGTTAAGCCAGTTAGGGAACAAACATGCACTTGCACGAATTTCCTGTCCTTGATTATAGTTAACTTAGTAACAATAAAATCTCACATGTATCCTACTAGTTGTTGCGATCATACATAAATACATTTTAATTAATTTTCCCATTATTTTGCATAAAATATATTATAACTTCCTCCATTTAATGATGAAAGTTAAAGTTAAGTTGTTGCTGTTGCAATTATGTGTAAAAATAAATTTTCTCTTAGACTTTCAAACAAATACAATTAGAAACGCGCATTGGGGACTTATGAAAACATTGGGCTTTGTTTATGACAACTCTTAGAGATTAAATGTGAACTTTGTTCATAAAGTGCGCGTACGAATGTATAAATACGTGAGTTACAAAACACTTTTTTTTAGTAGTTATACTTTTACAAATGAGTTTTTTATATTTTCTTTTTTACTTATAACTTTTTTTTTGTATATTTTATAAGCGCCATCCGCTGATTACATCGTTGATTGGCCTCTTAAAGGTCATCAGCCAATGCATAACATTCAGTCAGTCCGTCCAACCAGGTTTGCTAAAAAAGAAACAAAATAAAATAATAATAAACAAATTATAAAAACTTTTAAGTGTTGTAATCACAAATAGATGATCTCCGGTACAGTAGACAAATAAAGAGAGTTAGTTTCTTAGATGAAGTCATTAGTAGGGTATACGAATGATATTTTTTTTATTTATTTCTGTTATAAAGCATTTTTTAAGAAATAATATAATTATGCTATAAAAATAGGTGGTACCAAATACTATTTAATCTTTGATGTTCGGCAAAAAGTCTTTGGTAAAAAATTCCGGTTAGAGTTTTTGATTCTCTATTCCGTCTTAAATCTAACACAACTGCTGTCAATCAAATAATTATGTACTTAACTGCCAAATTATATTGCCAACAGTATATGTTCACGTGTGAATAGCAGGAATATTTATTTAAACATACATATATAAATTTCGAAATAATTGTTTTAATTTTTTTTCCTAAAATTAGTTTAATTTCCCTCTTTTTTAACCTAACAGCCAAATCTAAATAGGAGCGTAAATGCGTTAGCGCTAAGGTAATAAACCTTAACAAGAGCGTCAACTGTGTGTTTACTTAACTCACTTAATAGAAATAAAAATTTATAATAAATAAAATAAAGATTGATCTCAAAATAGATGAAATAACATTACTTTTCAACATTTACAAAAGCAAAAAAACAACAATTTGACTGTAGCCAAAATTGAATTTTCCAATTGCAAAGCGTTGCCGAAAATATATATTAGAGAAATTACAAATAGAACGACAAAGCTAGAGAAAGCCTAGTAATAAAATAAAAATGCAACAAAAATATGCATTGACAAATATATGCACTTATGGTTTAAAAAAGAAAAAAAAAATATGTACCACCAAATCGATGGCATTATAACTCAAATTCTTTGGTACACAATAAATATTTTTACAGTAGACTCACGGTAACGTGAACTATTAAAAACCGAGCGTGTTCACGTTTGCGAAGTTGTTCATGTTGACGAATTTCCAAATAAATTAGACATGTGATTTAACTCAAATTCATATATTTTTTTGTATTTCGGATTCTTATGTACATATGTATTGTCAAGAACAAAAAAAGTACGTTAAAATTAATTTAAAAGATGTGTTACCTTTTTTTGGATTATCTTTTAAATTTTAATTGCTGAACAAATTTGTTTGTCTCAAAAAGGCTAACGAGATATCCTCTTCACAGTCTTCTTCATCTCCTAAATAGCTAAAAATGTTCAGCCAACATTTTGCTATTGTTTTCTTTTCAAGACGTTGCCATGTTGAATTTAAATAGCCAATAGCGTCCATTAATAGTTAAACCAATTTTAAAAAATGGCAGCTGTCATTCATTACGGTTTAGAGCAATTGTAGTCCACAGAAGATTCAAAATTTCTAAAAGAGCGAGGATTTTTTGCCTTTCCAATCACAAGAAGGTAAACTTTAGAGTTTTGGTAGTTTTTGTGACATTTTTCACGAAAAACTTTAGATAAGATCGTGCTAAATCAGCAGCGCGCACTAAACTAAACATGTGCAATCATTTATGGGGATACCGTTTTTTATAAAAACGATTTGAATAACCGACAAATTTGTTCACGTTATAAGGCTTTCTCACTGTGTTCACGCTACACAGTAGTCAGTGTAAAAAAAATTTTGTTTATCTTATACGGTGTTCACGTAAGGCAGTGTTTTTGTTACCCCGACTCTACTGTAATACTCTGTTTTCAGACTTAAGCGAAACACGAGTATTTACAACTAAATACACGAATTTTCTTTAACACATAACTAGAAAAAAATTTAATTGCTTAACAAAACGTTAGTCCTTGTTTTTATTGATTTATTGTTAAACTTAGAAAATTTATCGTGTTTTTAGGGGTTATGTTAAACATTTTGGTTATTTAATTTTTTTTTTTTTGGATTATAACATGTAAATCGCTAAAATATTAAACTACGAATTAAATAAAATATGTTTGTGTGTGCTTCGAAGTGAACCTCTGACATTTAAACTTAATATGCATGCAGGTATGAAGGTGTGTATATATGTAGATGTGTGCATATGTATGTGTTTAATTCAGTAAAGCCAGTTCTGTAACACAATTAATAATTATAACATTTTGATCAAGTTTCTTTCTATTGCTTGTCTTACTTACAATTAAACATAAAATTAGCATTATGTTTTTCAAATTAATAATAATAATAGACAAAAGAAATTTTACAATAAAGCATTTAACATTTCCGTTTTCCTGTTTTAAATTATTATTATTTTTTTTAACAAACATATGTACATGTACACGTTCATTATTATTAATTTTTTTTTTACTTTTTATTATTATTCTACTAATCCACTAACCATAAAACCTACTTTGTTTATAAATATTCTCAACTAAATTATGTCACGATTATTTTTTTATATTTTTTTTTATTTGCATTTCGTATTTATCTTGAGGCTTCCATTATTAAAATGAAATGTTATAAATACTAAGCAAATGTAACGTAATGGTTAACGTTCGTCCCATAACGTAAACGTACCATTAGTAAAAATTTAAAATAAAAAAAAATCAATATGATTAAGAGAAATCGAATGTTGTACAATAATACAAACTTGCATGTACTACGGTCGACCCGGTTGTCTTTGTATATCATATACATAAAGCACAGTTTTTGCAAAAACAATTCAACATGCATTACCTTGTTATACCCTTCACAGGACAGTGTAAATTCATTTCACACGACAGTGTATATTCAATTTTCCACCCCTAGGCTAATTTATAGAAACGGTTGTTACTATTTATAAATTTGGTATGCCTCTGCAGATACTCATGGAACATTTTGGATAAATTGATTACTAATCAGGAAAGTTATAGGAAAAAATTATTTGAAAAATTAAATGTTTTTTTTAAATAAATGAACCTTAAAATATTAGTATAAAAAAAAATCGCTCGACTAGTAAAAAAGTATAAAAACCAAGAGGGCGTCTAAATAAAAATGGCGGAGCAAGTTTTTTCAACCCCAACAATATAGATATCAAATGAAAGGTCTTGACTAGTAGAATACAGTAACTATGTAAAAATTCAAAATCATAGATGGCGTCGGAAATAATAAAGAAAATAGCGTTTTGCATGAAATCTAAAATCTAGGCTAAGCTACGATGTGGTCATTATACCTATGTATGTACATGACGGTGAAGGGTATTATCAGATTCTCTTACCCTCTTACAATATAATTTGAATCACATTGAAATACAGTTTTGGTGTATTTACTTGTAAACACAATTTCTGTTGTATCGGTTGCATTATTGTACTGTTTAACGTCAATTGATATTAAACGTCAGGCAAATAAAAAATCATTAATGGGAAAGTTGATAACATTTTACTTCTGCTAAGGTGCTAAAATTATTTTAAAATATTTTTAGTAAAATTTTTTAGTAAAAATAAAAAAATCAGCATAAAATTTGAGTTAAAAATATTTTATACTAGCTAATACCCGGTGTGCTTCGCCACCCCAAATTTTAGTATTAAATTCATATGGCAGGTGTCAAGCCCACTATTGTTAATGCACCCTTTTTTTCCATAAATGTTTATTTGAATATCAAAGTTGCTTTTGCAAAATTTTAGTACTGTAATCGATATCGTTTTCCAGATATACGAATTTTAGTATTTAAATCATATGATAGGTGCCACGCCCACTATTGTTAATGCACCCATTTTTTTCATAAATGTTTATTTGAATATCAAAGTTGCTTTCGCAAAATTTTAGACCTCTAAACGATATCGTTTTTCAGATATACGAATTTTAGTATTTAATTCATATGGTAGGTGCCACGCCCACTATTGATAATCCACCCATTTCCTGCCTAAATGTTCATTTGGTTGTCAAAGTTGCTCTTGCAAAATTTTGCTACTCTAATCGATATGGTTTTCCAAGTATACGAATTTTAGTATTTAATTCATGTGGCCACGCCTACTATCGCAAGTACGCCCATTTTTTCCCCAAATGTTCGTGTGGATGTCAAAGCTTACCGCACCTAATTTGAAGACTCTTGCTGCATTAACTTTCGTGATATATAATTAATAAATATATATTTAATACTTATTCTTTAATAGGGCGTGGCACCCCGCCCACTTACAATTTCAAACCAAAGTATAGCCTATAGTTCCTTCCAGACATACAGAAAGATTCTGTGAAAATTTCAATGAAATCGGTCCAGCCGTTTAACCGTCTATAAAGCACAAACAAACATACAAACATACAAACATACAAACATATAAACATACAAACATACAAACACACATTGATTTTTATATATATAGATTTATTATTTTGGTTTCGAAAAAAAAATATTAAAATTTTTTTTTTGATTTTGCCAAAAAAACATTTTTTTCCCATCCCTGTATGAATCCAATACAACACTTTTTAACATATGAAATGCAAATTATGTAAATTACCACCAACAAGCATCCAAAAATAGTACAAATAGAATAATATAATTAGGGTTGTAAATTGAATTAATTTTTAATGGCTCAACTAATATGAGAAACCGGATGGTTTAAACTTTAAAGGCAGCTTTAGTAACTTCTTTACCAAACTGAATCGTAGCGTTTACGTGAGAGTGTTCATGCATTTAAAAATACAACGCAGAAGAACAATATTGAAAAACTAAATAAAAATACATACATACTTATGTATGTAGGTATGTTCATAAATGAAATAAAAATGCTTATTATCTAGATTTTTGAATTTGACAGGCTGACAAACAGACTATTTCGTACCGAAATGGTACGCGTGTGCAACTTGTTTATATTTGTGATTCGAAACAAAAAACATAAAAAACTACAAATCCAACAAATACAATAAATACTTAATTTAAACCAGGAATTATTATGCATACATGTGTATTAAAGTGTATAAATTGATCAGTCACAAAAAAAAGGCCACTTTTCTGCAAAATTATGTTCACCCTGGCAAACGATATTTGAATAAAATCAAAATAAGATATATAAATGTATTATTTATATAAACAAATACACAATTTGCAAATTCACAACGGTGTCCTAAGCGTCATACTGTCATAAAGACATAATTTCCCAAAAATTTCAGAATGATTGAAAAGTTTTGTATTGCTTGCTGTAAAATGTTTGGACCTTTTTAAATTTTTTGGATATTATGTCATTATGCCAATACAACATTTAGGACACCTTGCGAATTAGCCAAATGTTATGAACTAGCACCACATCCGCTAGCGAAGTTTTTTTTTAATATAAAATAATATTTAATATTCAGAATCCTTATAAATAGAGAAGTCGCTTTAGCAATGTCCGTCCGTGTGAGCCTTAAAATCCATTTTTTTAAGGTCCCACTTTCATATGTTTTTAGTATCCTCTTTTACCTTTGGAGAATTGCCCATAAACTTTATTTGTAGAAATTGAATTAAAACATGTAACAGCAGTATATTCGGCTGTGCCGAATCTTTTATACCCACCACCAATTTAATGTACTTTGATAGCACAGAATTTATTATTTTGTTATTAACAGTAATCGCTATGGAATAATCTCTTTATACTAAAATATGTATCACTTTATTTGTATAACTGATAGTAAAATGTTTTCGTAAATTTAGTCTTTCAATGAAAGTGGGCGGTAAAGTAGGCGTGTCAATATAGTTTCTGCTAAAAAATAAAATAGATATTTCAATATAGTCATTTATTCTTCCAAAAACTTTGTCCATAAAGAAATTATATGAACTTAAGGTAAAGCGTTATATGGGAGGTGGGCGTTAAAGTAGGCATGTCACCTACATTTTCTGGCATAACAACGACATTGACTAGAAGGACCTTTGTAGCAAATTTCATCAACATACCTCTAATTTTGTCGGTTTTATGAGCATTCAAATTTCATTAACAGTAGATTGCGTTAAAAGTGGGCGTTAAAGTAGGCTTGTCAGTGTAGTTTTTACTAATAAATTCAACTTAGATACTTCAATATAATCCTTTATTCTTCCAAAAACTTTGTCCATAGAGAAATAATATTAATTTAAAATAAACCGTTATATTGGAAATGGACGTAAAAGTGGGCGTGTCACATTTATTTTCTTGCATAAAAATGACATTGACTAGAAAGATATCTGTGACAAATTTCATCATCATACTTTTAATTTTGTAGGTTTTATGAGCTTTTAAATTTCATTAACAGTAGATAACGTGAAAAGTGGGCGTTATGGTAGACGTGTCGACGTTGTTTCGGCTAATAAATTCAACTTAGATATTTCAATATAGTTTTTTATTATTCCAAAATCTTTATTCATAGAGATATTATATGAATTTGAGATAAAGCGTAATATAGGAGGTGGGCGTAAAAGTGGGCGTGTCAAATTTATTTTCAGTTGGAACAAAGCATTTGACCAAAAAAGCAATGTTTGCAAAATTTCAGAATCTTACATCTGGTTTTGTCAGTTTTATTAGGTTTTAAATTTTAAAAATACTGAAAAATACACTGTGCGGTATAAATTTTCGTACATTTTAATCTATAACTACATTCGTAATGCATAGACTTAAGCAATTGTCAGGGAAAAATATTGTTTTTACTCAGGAAATATATATTTGAAGTTTCATGACTCTACGTTTATGCGTTTGGATACACTTTAATTTTCTTGCATTACGCGCTTAACTCTCTTCCTAATATTCCGATTTAGCCCATTTTCAATACCAAACAAACCTTGTGTATAAGAAATATTCTGGCAAAATTTGAGCTTCCTAGCTTTTTCGGTCCGACCTCTATCGTGATTTCAACAGACAGGAAACTCCGATTCAGAATGGATATTCAGAATGGATATTTCGATGTGTTACAAACGGAATGACAAGATGAATATACCCCCACCATTTTTTTGGTGGCGGGTATAAAAATAATATTTGTATGAATTATATGTTTATAAGAAATTTTCAGTTTATAATTATTTGCTGATAATTTCCGAAATTATATTTGGTTTGTTGTTTCTCAAATAACGCGAGTTAAAAAGGTTCGAGAAACTTCTTAACAGTATTGCATATTATTTCGGATTATGAAAATAACATCTAGAGAATAAATAATTAAGAGAGCCCCACAACTGAACAAAGAACCAAACTAATAGAATTTTATTATTTAATTAGCGTTCATACATATATTTTATCGCAAAGAGTATATCGTCGACATTTCAACTTCAGATATTCAAATTTCCTTGAAATTAAGACCAATATTGTAGGAAAAGTTCGGGTGCTATAGTCAAAATTTTGGAAAGATGTTTTAGAAAATGTTCTAAAACGAGTCGTCAGTGCGAAGCTAATAACCGGAAGCCATTTAAGTGACATTGTTTTATATACTTAGTGTAAAAATATTAATTTTATATGTTTTATAATATAAAAAAAAATTAAAGAAATAAACTCACTGGTGACCATTATAATAATTTTATAATGTTATCGATTAAAATGGTCTATAATATATTCGCATAAAGTATGTAGATTTTGATGTTGTTAATATTATAACAGTCATGTCATATGTATTTAAATGAAATAATTTAAAATCAACAACACAAACTCTCTTTTTCACTTGAGGAAGTAGAATGCTTATTCACTACAACAACAACAATTTTCTGTTATAAAAGAAGTTCTCCTTAAAAATGTTGTTTATTATTTCACAGTTAGAAATTATATTTATATTGAATTATATATGTTCTTATGTATTTATGAAATTTTTTTAACTTATTTCTTATCCATGAATTTTTCTTAATTTTTATACTCACCACCAAAAAAATGGTGTGGGGGTATATTCATTTTGTCATTCTGGTTGTAACACATCGAAATATCCATTTTAGACTCTATAAGGTATTTATTTTTGGAGTCCTGGCATCATTTTAGGACGATCTAGCTATATTCGTCCTTTTGTTGGAAACACGATAAAGCTCGAACCGAAAAAGTTAAGGGGATAAAATGTTGACAGAATATTTATTTGTTTGGTATTGAAAATTGGATTAATTTGTATATTAGAAAGAGAGAGTTATAGCTCGTAGTGAAAGAGAAGGTTATAAAAACGATGTCTTTCCTACCTCGAATAAAATGCTATTGTGTCCAAAAAGTATAAAAAGTAACTGTTACCTGAAATTTGCTCAAATTCATACATTACGAAAGAAGTTATAGATCAAAATGTACGAAAATTTATACCGTATAGTGTCTTTTTCGGTATATATAAAATTATAAATGTAATAAAACTGACAATATTAGACATTGCTTTTTGGTCAATAGATTTGTAAAAAAGAAAAATTAAGGTGACACACCCACTTGAACCTCTATCTCCTACATAACGTTTTAGCTGAAATTAATACAATTTCTCTATGGACAAAGTTTTTGGAAGAATAATGGACTATAATTAATATTTAAGTTGAATTTATTTCCATAAACTACTTTGACAAGCTTACTTTAACGCCAATTCTTACGTAATTTACTGTTAAGGAAATTTAAAAGCTCATAAAACCAACGAGTATAACGATGAAGTTTCGCATATATAGCTTTCAGATCAATATAATTATAAAGCCGGAAAATTGAGGTGACATGCCCACCTACCATATAACGTGTTGCCGTTAATTTATATAATTATCTAGGGGGCAAAGATTGTAGAATAATAAAGGACTTTAAAAAAAATATCTTAGTTAAGTTTATTAGCAGCAATTACTTCGATCCGCTTCTCATATATTCTGCGATCAATGAAGTTTAAAAGCTCACAAATGCTATAGAATAATATTTATAAGAACAAGTAAGAGCACTATATTCGGCCGTGCCGAATCTTATATACCCTTCACAACGTGTAGTCATGCAATAACAATTGTTTGTATCACCATTCATCCCATATAAAATACGTGCATACGTACACATTAGAATAAATGTGGCATCGAATCCCAGCTGAGCGAAAAAAATTTTATTTTATTTTATTTAATACTAGCCAATCCCGGCGCGCGTTGCTACGCCCCTTCATGAATTTAAATCGCATTCTAAATTTTAATCGAATATCAAGTGCAAGGCTAAAAACTATAACTTTTTCTTTATGAGCGTGGCACTGCCCACTTTTCTAATTACGAAACTATATAGTCATGGCAGCTCAATAAGTGTGCAAAGTTTCAGAAAAATCGGTCCAGTGTAAGTACCTCAAAATGATACCTATTTTTTAATGGGCGTGGCACTGCCCACTTTTCTAAATACGAAACTGCATAGTCATGACAACTCAATATGTGTGCAAAGTTTCAGAAAAATCGGTCCAGTGCAAGTACCTCAAAATGATACCTATTTTTTAATGGGCGTGGCACTGCCCACTTTTCTAAGGATGAAAGTGTAAAGCCATAATAGCTCAGTATGTTTGCAAAGTTTGAGAAAATTCGGTCCAGTGCAAGTAGCTAAAACTGATAACTAATTTTTTATGGGCGTGGCCCCGCCCACTTTTTCAATCACGAAATTATAAACCCATGACAGCTCAATATGTGTGCAAAGTTTCAGAAAAATCGGTCCAGTGCAAGTACCTCAATATTAAAATTTTTTTAGGGGCGTGGCCCCGCCCACTTTTCTTATCACGAAATTATTTAGTCATGACAGCTCGATATGTGTGCAAAGTTTCAGAAAAATCGGTCAAGTGCAAGTAGCTAAAACTGATATTTAATTTTTTATGGGCGTGGCTCCGCCCACTTTTTTTCACCCATAAACACTCCCTGGTATGTGTACAACAACTTACCAAAGTTTGAGCCCGATCGGTTTTGTAGTTTCGGAGTCTATAGCTAACACACACACACACACACACACACACACACACACACACACAGAGTTTCACTTTTATATATATAGATAGATATTATTTATATTTTATTATTTTTTTTTTATATTTTTTTTAAATATTTTAAAAAAATTTTTTTAGAAAAATTTTAAAAAAATTTTTAAAAAATTTTTTTTTTAATTTTTTTAAAATTTTTTTTTGTAGTTTTTTTTATTATTTTTTTCTTATTTTTAATATTTTTTTTTTTTTGTAATTTTTTTTTTTTGTATGTTTTTTACATGTATGTATGTATGTATGTTGTTGTTGTAATTGTGAAAAAAACGAGGTGGTCGTGGTTTTTTGCTCATATCTCAGAAAGTTATGGGACGATTCTGCTGAATTTCAATAGCGATTCATTCCTGGATATTTCCAAGAGATTGATACCATATACAGATCTGAGGAACATATAGTTGCTTCTAAAAGTTGATTTCAACCAACACACGGACAGACGGGCAGACGGACAGACGGATAGACGGACAGACGGTCAGGGCTTAATCGACTCCTCTATTCATAAGCTTTCAGAAAATATATACTTTATGGGGTCGGAAATGAAAATTGTAGAAATTACAAACGGAATGACAAAGCTACATATATATACCCTTGTGCACCACAGGTGAAGGGTATAAAAAGATACATATTTATGTATAAAGAGATTATTCATTCAATACACAAAAGTACACAAAACTGGTGGTGGTTATAAAAAATTCAGCACAGCCGAATATAGAGCTCTTAATTTATTTTCTATACAATGAATTTTAATTATGTATCCCACGTTTGACTGTGTTTTTATTTACAAATAGTTCTCTATTTGCAATAATTTTTTACTTTTTGCAAATTTTGAAAACTTGATTGTCATGACGAATTTTAAAATAATTTTATTATATTTATACCGGTTTTAAACTCAGCACCTTATTTTATTTATATATTTTTTTTTTCAAGAAATTTATAATTTGTTTATTTATTTATTTAGCCACGCGAAGATCAAGATCATGACAATGGTTAAACTAAAAAAGGGATTACGTAATAATGTTTATAAAAACACAGGTCGACAAAATATATAATTTATCAGTTGACCCATACGTTCATTAATAAAGTTCTTAGTCTATGAATTATAACTACTATTTTGATTACATTAGCTCCGATTTTCGAGATAAAGCTTCCACCATATATTTAAGCATAAGCCGGGAACCATTTGTTTGATTTAAATGTTGCAAAAAGGATTCAACATTTTTTCGTTTATTTTTTTTATGTTCCTTTTACTTCCGAAAATATTAGAAAAAAAATTATAAAATAGCACAAAGAATTTCAAAATTAAGTTTTTTTTTAAATTTGTAATAAATATTTTTTCCACCCCTGGTTATTTAATATCTCTTTAAGAAGAAAGGCAATTAAACACAATTTCTGACTAACAGAACCTAAAACCGCCTTGCTGGCCTTAACAAAGTTTTTGCATTGCATATATTGGAGATAGGTTTTAATATATTGTTAGGAATGCCATAATATTTTAATTTCGTTCGTATGAGGCTTTACTCCCCCTTCTCCAATACTTATCACTTTTGATTCTCATTAGGAAATTGTTATCAAAAGTAGTTAGTACTAAATTTTAACCAAAAGAGAATACAGTTTCTTAGAATTAATTTTTTTTTTTGTATGGGGATGCCATGTTCCCTGCTCTGCTCCTATCGATTTTGGGCATGAAAAATTTAACTGATATTTCAGCCAAATTTACGTAATTTAAAGTCTATAACAATTATAAATCTTTAAATACGCCAATAAAATTATATATTTTTTTGTATGGGAATTACCACGCCCTTTTACGATTATATCCAATCATAAAAATGAATTGTACAATTTTTATTAAATATCTTATATAACAGGATTAAAAACTCTTCCCCCCCTTTCCTTTGTTGGGCTTCATAGATAATTGTAAGAACAAATTTGCCAAATCGATACAGCCGTTCTCCAGTGATGCGCTTAGCAACGAAAACCATTTTAAATTTATTTATATAGAATAAGATTGTACAAAGCCTAAAAAAAATTAGCCTAATCGATTTCCAAAAAAAACTTAAATTGGATTACTATGAAATTAAAAAAAAAAAATTTGACTAATTGGTCCAGTCGTTTTGTTTAAAAAAAGTGGGCGTCAATTTTCCTTTTCGTATAAATCTACCTTTAAAAACCCAACCTTTAAAAAAATTCGTGAAATCGGTGCAGCCGTTCTTAACAGATGCGAACGGCAATGAACGGCATTTAATTTTTAATTATATAGATAGAAGTGGCTATCTGCTGATGGGAAATTCCTGGAATTTGCTTGTCCAGTAATTAGAGCTAAAAATATATTACGTGAGATTGCAGTACACTGAATTCACGTTTAACGAGTTTTGTGATTGGTCGCACAAAATGAATAATACTTTGAAGTATATTACCATCTGATAAGCGTTAGAGGGAAATATGAAGGAAGACGAGAATATTAAACCTAATTAAGAAACAACCAAGAAGCGAAGCCACCATGACAATGTTGGTGTATTTTATTTTATGTTTTCAATTGAATAGAAAGATGATTTTTTAAAATAGCAGAAATACAGTAAGCGGACAGGTGTCTGGTACTTTTTTAAATCGAAAGGCTAATAGACAAATATCTTTGGTACTTTTTAAGATCTCATCTAACTTCTAGACTAATTAACGTCGAAAAATAATTTGCAATAAATTTTTCATTAAAAAAAATAAATAAAAAAATCACAAAATTTTTAGCTTTACACTAATTTGTGATAAAAATATCAAAACTAGGTACTTTCAGTTTATCGGGAATAAAACAAGAATTTATCCATGGATTTTCATGAAGTAAAATTTATTTTATTTCTTTCTAATAAATGCAGTTTTAAGATAAAGTACTAAAACTGGTAATTATTTGTTGCTTTCTATTTTTTATACATTTTTATACATGCCACCAAAAAAATGGTGGGGGTATATTTATTTTGTCATTCCGTTTGTAACACATCGAAATATCCATTTTAGACGCCATAAAGTACATATATTCTGAATCAGGGTTTGATTTGATGACGATCTAGCTATGTCCGTCCGTCTGTCCGTCTGTTGAAAACACGATAGAGGTCGCAACAAAAAAGCTAGGGGGCTCAGAATCTTTCTTATAGACAAGGTTTGTTTGGTATTGAAAATGGGCTAAATCGGAATATTAGGAAGAGAGTTATAGCTCGAAAAGCAAGAGTAGGTCGAAAAAACCGTGTCCTTCGAACATCGAATAAAATGGAATTGTGTCCAAACGCATTAACGTAGACTCATGAAACTTCGAATATATATTTACCGAGTCAAAAGAAATTTTTTTCCCTGAAAATCGCTTAAATCTATGCATTAGGAAACGAGTTATCGATCAAAATGTACGAAAATTTATACCGCACAGTGTATTTTTCGGTATATTTAAAAACTAAAACGTCATAAAAGCAACAAAATTTGATGTACGACGTTGAAATTTTGCACACTTTGCTTTTTGGTGAGGGGCTTTTTTGTAACGGAAAATCAATGTGCCACGCCAACTTTTACGCCCACCTCCCATATAAAGTTTTACCCAAAATTCATATAATTTCTCTATTAATATAAATTTTGGAATAATAAAGGACTATATTGAAACATCTAAGTTGTAATCATTAGCAAAAACAACTTTGACACGCCTACTATAACGCCTACTTTTCACGTTATCTACCGTTAATGAAATTTAAAAGCTCATAAAACCGACAAAATTAGAGATATGATGATCGAATTTGCTACGTATATCTTTCTAGGCAATGCCATTACTGTGCCAGAAAATTAAGGTGCCACGCCTACTTTAACGCCCACCTCCCATATGACGTTTTAACTAAAAATCATATAATTTCTCTATTAATATAAATTTTGGAATAATAAAGGACTATATTGAAACATCTTAGTTGTACTCATTAGCAAAAACAACTTTGACACGCCTACTATAACGCCCACTTTTCACGTTATCTACCGTTAATGAAATTTAAAAGCTTATAAAACCGCCAAAATTAGAGGTATGATGATAAAATTTGCTACGTATATCCCCCTAGGCAATATCATTACTGTGCCAAAAAATTAAGGTGCCACGCCCACTTGTACGCCCTTCTCCCATATAACGTTTTACCTAAAATTCCTATAATTTCTCTATTAATAAAGATTTTGGAATAATAAAAGGCTATATTGAAATACCTTAGTTGTACTCATTAGCAAAACAACTTTGACACGCCTACTATAACGCCTACTTTTCACGTTATCTACCGTTAATGAAATTTAAAAGCTCATAAAACCGCCAATATTAGAGGTACTCTGATCAAATTTGCTACATATATCCTTCTAATCACTGTAATTGTTGTGCAAAAAGTTTAGGTAACACGCCCACTTTAACGCCTACCTCCCATATAACGGTTTATCTTAAATTCATGTAATTTCTATATTGACAAAGTTTTTGGGAAAATAAAGGACGATATTGAATTATCTAAGTTGTATTTATAAGCAGAAACTTTATTGACACGCCAACTTTAACGCCCACTTTCACTAAAAGACTAAATTTACGATAACATTTTACTATCATATCAAAGTTATTAAGGGTGGTTAAATTTTAAGGGTCGATGTCGAATTTCAATAAAACACAAATTATTTAGGAAATTATTATTATTTCTTTTTGCAATGATAATATTTGTATGGTTCAATTATGTATTTAACAAAATATAGGCCAAATTACCCCCCCTCCCCATCCCTGGCTCCACTCCTTTATCTAATGGTCCAAATTTTCAATGACAATGTTGATGCTCAATTGTTGGGTCGAGGTTGACTGCTCTTTTGCCACACTATCGCAAAAACAGCAATGGTTCCCATTCAACGAACTAAGAAGGCATTCACAGATTTTCTAACGTTTTATACAGACCTGTTTTGCAGAAATTTAAATATTTTTTACAATTCTCCCTATTATGGACGAATGTGAACGATTATGTTGATCAAAAGAATTACGAAGTGCACAAAATGCATTTTGATTTGAACGCCCATTTTTATAAAAAAAACCTGAATAACTTTAAAGCGTTGCTCATTTGCGTATCTTTCCACGGGTCAAATTGAGTAAGTTTAAGATTGAGAAATGTCAAATGAAAACTAATTTAAAGACTAGGTGTAGTTCACCTTCAACATGGGCCCTTAAAATTTAACCACCCTCTACAAAGAAAGTGATGCATATTTTATTATAAAAAGATTATTCCATAGCGATTAACAAAATAATAAATATTGTGCTTTAAATGTACACAAAATTGGTGGTGGGTATAAAAGATTCGGCACAGCCGAATATAGTGCTGTTACTTGTTTAATTGCAAAAATTTTATAATTTTACAAAAAAAAAATTTTTTCCTACTTTTTCCTCGATAACTCCAAAACTGATGGCTAGATCAGAAAATGATATTAGAAAAACTTAAAGCTGGCGTAATTTAAAGTTTTTAGACGGATTGTGTAACAAAATCGAGTACGTTTTTCCAAAGTTACGACAAGATTTATGGAGCAGACTATTCAAAAATCTCAAATTTAAAAAAAAAAAAACCTTACCATAGAATTTGAAATTATGATGATTTTTGCAGTTAGGTGACTATAGCGGATCAAAAAAATATAGTGGTTATTTTGGGGGAAAAAAGTTGCCATTTGTTGCATAGTGTAATTTACCCAGGCGATTTCTGAATTTTTCCTAACCAAATCGGGCAAATAGTTACCGAGTTATAATTAAATTTATACTTATTAATAAATTTATTTCATATTCAAGTCAATCAAAGTATTAATAGACTGAGAATATCATTAAAATATAGAGTAACAAAATTGATGTTGGCCAGTGTATTTTTTAGAATTTAATTGCTTGAATGCGAAAGAAAACAAGTCACTTATATGTTTTTTTTCGTTTTTAAATACCAATTAATTGTTTAGAACTTTCGGTGTGAATTGGTCATAATAAATATTATAGTGGTGATGAATTGATAATAAAATTATAAATTTGGAAAAATCTGCAGGGATGACGCTATTTTACAGCAGACAAGTTTTAAAAATAATTTTTTATTTTATGCTTGTGCACCCATGCCCAACTTAAATCTTGGACATTTAATGATTTTATCATAACGGTTTTTTATTTGCTCGGTTTTACCCGTGTTTTTCATTTTGACAAAAATGGCCATTTTAAAATGTAAATTTTTTGGCATATCAAACAAACCGTATATTTTATTATACATAACCGGTTACACGGCTTTCAGACTAGGCAAGTCACTTGCGCAAGTGACTTGCGCAAGTGTTGTGTTTATAGGCAAAAGGGGTAAGGTCGGGTTAAGAGGAAGAAACTTGCTCATTTTTGAGTACACACTTGCCTGTACTCGGCAAGTACGAGCAAGTTTTTGTTGAGAAACCAAAAACAAAAGAGTAATAAAAACAAACAAGAGTGCTATATTCGGCCATGCCGAATCTTATATACCCTTCACAACGTGTTGTCATGCAACAACAATTGTTTATGTCACCATTTATCTCATATGAAATACGTACATACAAAACATACATATATAAAAACATCCCATTGTAATATTATACATTAAGTTTACTTATGTGCTTAAAAAAAATAAATTAAAAGAAAAATTAAAAATAAAACAATAAAAATTTTAATAAAATATAAAATAAAAAAAATTTTTTGGCTCACTCTAACCAGTATACCACGTTTGTATGTATGTGTAGATAATTGATAATTGTAGAAATTTCAAACGGAATGACAAACCTATATATACCCTTTTTCACTGTGTGAAGAGTATAATAAGTAAAAGAGAACGAAACTTGGGCAAGTCAGTTGCTGAGTCTGAACATGAAAGCAAGTTCAAAGAAAAATAAAAGAAAATAAAAAACTAACTTGAGCAAGTGACTTGCCCAATGCGAAAGGGGTATTATTCAGAAAATGCGTAAATTGTATACTTACGTTTTCCTTGCTTTTGCTGTAAATATTTTTACATGTAATTTAAGTTTTTTCATAATTGTAATGTTAAGCTTAATTTTTTGATACATTAGCAACCTTAATCGTTTTACAATAACTAGTTTTACAATAATCGTAAGACAATAACTAGTTTATTAGTTCCATACCATTGTGAATTGCTTAGTTTTTATTCCATTAAATAGTTTTTTTATTTATTAAATAAAACCGGTTATCCGGTTATTTTTTTAAATTCTCTACCGAAACCCGGTTTTTAAAAAAAATCTAGTAAACGATATCCTTAATATTTACTAAGTTAAATGTAAAAACCTTGCTTGTATAACACTGGCTTACAGCCAAAAAATGCCAAGAACGCCACATGCCTAGATAAGTTAATTGGGACCTCCTGAACACCAAAAACGCTGTAATTTTTTTTCTAAGAACCGTTTTTTAGATAACGGTACTTTTGTGTTTTTCGGTGTATGGTCCCACTCAAACCCTTGTGGAGCCAAACCGAAAAGTCCGATCAAGATAAATGGCGTATCGTTGGAAAGGTAATTGAATACCTTTTCCGTCGATATGCTGCAAATTTCTATCTGATAGCAACGACCATAAAAAAATAAAATTTGTTTTTGTTTTCAATACAAAACCTTAATTGCTTAAAAATCCGATGCACAATAATAGACCTGCCTGTTTTTTAAAATTAAAATGTAAATCCGGGAACTTGTATTGAAAACAAAAACAAATTTTATTTTTTTATGGTCGTTTCAATGTAAATTCCCAAACGTAAATTCCCAAATTCCAAAACTGATGGACGCCGAATATAGTGTGTGAAAATATTGTCGTTCCACAAAATCCTTAATAAAAACTTTATTTTTAATCCGATTTTTTTCAAATTACGCTTAAAATGTTGGTAATTAAATAAGCTATTTGGTAAAAAAAAAATAAAACATTCCATATCTTTACGTAGAAAAAAACGAAGTAAAAATGAAAAATTTTGAAAAAACGTAAAAAATAGGCAAATTTTGAGGTGCCATAACTCAGCCATTTCTTATCAAATAGAAATTTATAGGGTTTGAGTGGGACCATACACCGAAAAACACAAAAGTACCGTTTTCTTAAAAACGGTACTTAGAAAAAAAATTACAGCGTTTTTCGTGTTCAGGAGGTCCCAATTAACTTATCTAGGCATGTAGCTTTCTTGGTATTTTTCCAAATTAAAAATTTGTAAAGCAGTGTAATTTATTTTTTTTTTATATTTTAGCAAATTAAAGTGCTAAATTTAGAAATGTGCTAACAATTAGGACAAATTTTATAACATTCGTAGTAAGGTTATATTTAGAACAGATATTGATTGTTCGATTTTTTGAAAAAACTCCTTTTTAACTTTCAAAACATTTAGTTATTTAAAATCATTGGCTTAAGGTTTTATATTAAAAATATCCCGTTTAGCCGGCTTGATAAAAATAATACAAACAAGTAACAGTGCTATATTCGACCGTACCGAATCTTATATACCCTTCACAACGTGTAGTCATGCAATAACAATTGTTTGTATCACCATTCATCTCATATGAAATACGTACATACACATACAAAACATTGCAGAATTGATAAATTGATATGTTTCTAAAAAAAAAATTACAAAAAAAAAATAAAAAAAAGTAGCAAAAAAAAATTTTCATTTATTTATTTTCAATTATAAAAACCTTTCCATAGAATTTAAAATTTGGACGATATTTGTACTACTGGAACCACAATACATCAAAATTGCATATGGGTCTTTGAAGCCTTTAAAATTTTGTTGCCTAATGTAATATGACTTTGGGTTATTGAAACAAATAGCGATCTTACTGTTATAAAAATAAATTTTAAATTATCTCAATAGATTGTGTTTTTAATACATGCATAAAAATAATAAATACCGAAATCCCGAACAATCCCGGAGTTCCGGGATTTAAAATTTTCAAATCCTGAATCCCGGGCTTAGCAAAATCAGTCCCGTTTAACATTCCTATTAAGCACATGGTGAGCGATTCAAGAAGCGCTTTTTGGTAATGATATTTTTCGAAAATCTGCAACCAAATTGCCCTTATTCACAATTAGGTGATGGAAAGCATTAGGATTAATTAGTCGTTCCATAGTATAAAGCCATAGCTTTAACCATCGCCATAACCAAAACTGTACTTACTGTGATTTCTTAGTGATACCATAACCGTAAACAGTTTTTATTTGTGATTTTTATAAGTTTTTCGCCATCCATTAAACCGTTATTGTGCAGAAAAATGTCACTGGCTTTTAAGGAAATAGGTGACTAGTTAGTAAATGGAAAGTTTTCAATATTTGTAAACGTTTTTAATACAAAATCATATTTTAAAAATATATTTTTCAATATTTCCATTGACAGATTTTATATGAACCCTTTAAAAAATGTTAAACTTATTAAGAATTACTTTTAGCAATACCAATTGAAAAACAAAAGTTAAAAAATATCTCGTTTAAACAAAACTTCATCTATTAAATCGATTTGACCTTACAAAAACAAATTTAATTATTGATTTATCATAAAAAAATACTTCTTTGTTTAATTTATGATTTTCCTATAGAATGGTAAACAAATTTGCAAATGAAAAAGTATTTACAAACTGATTTTTCTTAACAATCGAATAAGAACGTCTATTGTTTAAACAAATAGTGTCCCACAAAAAGACGAGTTTCTTTTGTTGTAAATTCCAGTCTCAAATATTTTAAATATAATTTGTGAATTCACAAGGTGTTATATGTATTGTATTTTCATAATTGTTTTAAAATGGTTTGAAATGTTTTTAATAATCATTTTTTTCATAAATTTTTTAAAATTTTGGGAAATTATGACTTTATGATAATACGACGCTTAGGACTTCTTGTGAATATACAATATGAAACTTCTTATTCATTAAATTAAATTAAATAATTATTTAAAATAAAATATTTAAAAAATAATTGATTAAAAAAGTTCTGTTAACAGATTAGATGCACTGGTATACGTGCATTTCTAATTAACGTAAATATTTATTAAATAGTTTAACGTGGCATCTTTTAAACAAAGTAAACAGTTTTTGTTACATATATTTCCAAACAGAAAAATAGTGTATAATTGTTTAAATCTAAACGGTTCTGATATTTCGCACGGATTTCAAGCATGACAACATTCTTCACGATCATGTACATACAAGCCCATTTTTTTGAAGTTGAAGGGGACAAAGTAGTACATAATTACTTTTTCTAACCCATATAAGCATCATTTTGACCGCTGTGAGCGAAATTATCGTATGTTACGTTTTTTTGATAAAATATTATAGCGATGACTGTTTTAGCAATAGAGATAACAGTGTGTAAATTTTATCGTATGTAGCAGTGTTGTTTACGTGTTTTTTTTTATTTAAAAGTAGTAAAAACGCTCTTCTCTAAAATTTTGTTTTTGTAACATACGATAATTTCGCGCACAGGGGTCGATATTATCTACACCGCCATCTTGGATTTTAATTTTTTTTAGAGTTTATTATATTTTACTGGTCAAACAAGTTCATTTGATACCAATGTTGTGGGGGCTAGAGTAAATTTTTGTAATAAATAGATTTAAACCCCATACATATAAAGTTATTGTACGCCATTTTGTACTGGCTGCTATCATATTGGCCCTTAATTTTCGTTTGAAAATTTTAGGAAAAATACCGACGCAGTTATATTTTTGTCCTTATGTCTCAGTTAGTGTAATACCGATGTTTTAGTTTTTTTTCAGCAAAAATTATTTAAACTACTGCAATTTGATGGCTTTAGCGTGTTCAAAAATTCATTAGGAACTTGAGGAACTTGTTAAAACATCTAACATATAAAAATTATTTCCCCAAAATAGCGGTTACGTAGCCTAAGAAAAATTTTTATTTAATGTTACTACTGTTTTTCTATTAAGAACAAATTGTTTTTTGTATGTATCAAAAAAAAAAAAAACAAATGTAAAAAAGAGTTTTTGTTTAAATATAAAATTAATGTATAAATAAAAAATACTCACTGTTGTTGAATTATACGTTACTGTTTGTACATAATTCTGTATGTGTGATACAGTCACACACAATTGCAGAAATATTTATTCAAAACATTACTTAAACGCATCATTAATTCAATACAATTTATACAACATTATTTGGCTCCACGAAAAGCCCCCCAATGAAATAACGCCCAAACGAGAAATGAAATATTCTCCAAATTTTTTTCATACATTTTTGGGTGTTATTTCATATGAAATAACTCCCAATTTTTTTGGGCCGTCTTTCATTTTTTTTGGAAATTATTTCATTTCTCATTTGGGGTTTTCAAATTATGAAATAATCTCCAATGAAATAACACCCAACAAAATTCTAAAATTCGGGGCTTGTTTCATAGCGTGTATAATTTGGGTGATATTTCATTTTGTATTCGGGGGTTATTTCATTTTTAAAGCTTTTGGTTTTGGGGACGTTTGTATATAAATTATATAAAAATAGGCCTTTTACAAGAAAACTTTTAGCCTGTGAATATATTATAATATCTTTTCAAATAAATAAATGATAACGTTCTGGATTTGGATGGTGCGACCTTCGTGACAGACTACGATATTAGTCTACGAACGGCAATAATGATTGTTTTTCCTAAATCAAAAGTAATCGGTTGTTGGTTCCAATTTTGCCAAGCAGTGAGGAGGTCCATAATAATAAAGTGTAACCAACTGGCAGCATTTGTACATACAACGTATATTTTCTCCATCTTGATTTCATGAGCTACCATTTTGTTTTTTTACCATTTCTTATGTACAATGTATTAAGTTTATTATTTATGTATGTACATGAGAATAATTTTTTGGTAGTTGGGTTTCAAAAACAAATATATTGGAAATATTAAACAATTCTTTGTTCATACTTCCTTACATCTCCATTACAGAAAATTATTGCCTTTTACAATATTGTAACTATAATAACGTCTCCCATGAGTTGGATTTTCAAGCCATTCGTAAAGTTTTAGGATAGCTCGTTGGTGGCTGATCTGAAATTGCTTCCATCGTATAAGGGAAATTTACTGCACTGGACTTAGTCCATTTACAAAACCAAAAGTAGTCACTATTAAACGAACTTTGTATGTTCTTTCACCAAAAAAAATTGATTATAAATGCTGTCACACCTTCGAAGTTGCATATATCCTTATTATGAAGAAGACGCCTGCGGGCCTCCATACAATTTATATCAATAAATTTGCGATTTTGCTGTTGGTCCATATTGGCTTCATGAAATCCTTAATGAATCTGACTCTTTTATGAATTTTGGGCCTAATTTCATTTTTGTTGCTGATGGGGTTTATTTCATTGGGGATTATTTCATTTTCATCATTGGGATTTATTTCATATGAAATAACTCCCAAATTTTGGGGGTTGTTTCGTTTTCGCTTTGGGATTTATTTCATTTATTTTTGGATGTTATTTCATTCACTGTTTTTGGGTGTTATTTCCAATTTTTTGGGGATTACTTCATTGGGGATTGTTTCCTGGGCGTTATTTCATTGGGGGGCTTTTCGTGGAGCCCATTATTTCTGTGGCTTGGAGCTAAATGGGCCAATGTCACTTTTTTGCTCTTTTGGTAAAACAGCTAAAGTCATACTTAACCCAGAACAGTTTCATAAATAAAATGCTGGCCAATGTCATATATAAAAGTTTAAGTTCAATTGAAATTTTCTCAAAAGTTAATATTTTGACATTCGCCCTTTTAGCTCCAAGCCACAGATTTAATCCACCATTATTCGTATATACCTACAAGTACACCAAAATCTATACATGGATTCTTTTCTGCATACCCTGCAGTTCATTAATATTTTAAATTAAATTCTTGTTTGTTTTAAAAATAAAAATCTTGGTAAATCAGGTGAAGAAAACAAACACAAAACTTGTCGAATTACTCCACCGGTTACAGGTCCATATACTTTGTTTTGACATTGGCATTGAAGAACGTCATTGGACAACTGATAGACACATTGTAAAATATCACTCAACTAATTCAAGCAAGTATATTATTGAAAATAAGATTATAATTATTAAATCGATTTTTTGTGCATCAATTAAAATTTTAAAAGGTAATGACTAGCATCAGATAAAAAACAGTTCAAAGCCTTTGGGCATATTTATAAACAATTTTTATTGCATATTTATTTGTATGAACATTTTGTTCAGTAAAACTTTGGTAACACTTGATTTTTTATTAACAAACTCTTACGGGCATATTTGAGGTTGGTTAGTTTGTTTAATTTGATATAAATTAAAGTTGTATTTTAATACAGTGTCAAAAATATGGTATTTTCTAGAAACATCTGTTTATCAGAAATATATAACAATAAAAAAGTTAAAACAAGTGTTAAAGTATATTTGGATTATCAATGGCCAGAACGAAACAGAAACATAAGTATGTTTATTTGTATCACTTAAATATACTTTAAGTGCATAAAGTTGTTCATTTAATTTCAGAGAAGATTGGAATTTCGAACTAAAAGATAAATAAATTTTATAAATAAAGTCACAAACAAGAATTACTGCCTGTTCAACGATGTCGAAAGAAAACCCAAGCGAAATTTCATTCGTACAAATGTATTGAAAATAACAACAAAAACTAAAAATTTGTTTTTGTTTTCAACGTATTTGTACGAATGAAATTTCGCTTGGGTTTTCTTTCGACTTCGTTGAGCAGGCAGTTAGTTTGATTAGATTTAAATTACATTTGTTTAATTTATATTAGTTTTATTTCTTTTTATTTATTTTACTTAAGACTAATTTACATTTTTATATTTATAAATAATTTACTTTTTATACTTTGCGTACTTCAGGTTTGTTGTGTAACATAAATTGTTCTAGAATTTTATTTATTTTTATAATTCTAGATTCGATTTCACAATGGTATTGTGTTTATATTAATAAACTTTTTAAATTTTTAATAATAGAACATGCAAGTAATATGTAAATTTTGTCATTTTAAAAAAAAGTAAAGTAAACAAGTTTTTGGAAAATTAACACTAGTATAGATTTCGGGATAAAGTGACCCGTAAACTATATTATGGCCAAATTTAATTATATATTCTTTATTATTTTTTAGAAACCAATAGATAATTTTATTCAAATAAAACAATTGAAATACTGAACAAAATTAAATTAACCCTATGACGACATACATTAAAACAAAATGGTTTCTACAAAATTAACTTGTAAATTTTCTTTTATTTTGAAAATAAATAATATTAAAAAATAGGATCACTCGATTGCCAATTCCCTAATCGAACAAACTTTCATTTATCTGATTCATATGAAAAACTCAACAATTGATAACTCTAGTTTATATGTTCCCCTTAAGTGCGATTTAGTTTAGTAACTACAGGGCAGTTAAATAAAATATACAAAAGAACTCTTTGTTGTTTTTACGAAAACTAATACAAGTACAAATTGTGCTAATGTGGAAATCAACAATTCATTAATTGTTAGTTTGTTTTTTTACATTTTTTTAAGCAATTGTTAATTGTTGAATGGCTATTTGCATTCAAATAATTTGTAAGTTAAAGAAAAAAAAAATAAGAAAAATCTTAATTAATTGCAAACATGACAAGATGTGGTTGCTGCATTAAATCTTGGCCAATACAACATGCCAAACACCATTTCCAGCATGTCACTTTATATTAAAATATTTAAACGTCATACTTTTTATAACTTATTTTTTAGCTGTGCCCCGGCGAGCATTGCAAAGGTTTGCCTTAAAAGTAGAAAAATTAAGCAACCCTATCGATAATTGTTTCCCCTCAAAATATTTTCGCTCTTCCACAAAATACAAATTGTGAATAAATTACCTGAAAATATTTTTTGTTTTATTTTTCCTTTTAACTGTTCACTTAATTTTGAACAGGTGTTCAATGCTTAGCAAAAGCATTCAAACGGAAATCTACGCTAAGGTTCCGTTTATCTAGGAGTATTTATTTCATTTGTTTACTGCCTTAAGATTTTAAACGTTTTAGAGTAAAAGTTATTATCTAAATTTTTAATGAGCGAAGGTGTGTATAGTATGTAGTATGGTCTCCAAAGCAATTATAGCTTTTGAAAATATTTATAAATACAGTGCACTCGCGGTAACGTGAACACCATCAAAAGCTTTTGTTTACGTTGACTTTTGTGTAACATGAACAACCTCAGAAAGCTCTATAACTTGAACAATTTTTTTCACTGCAAATATTCTTACAACATGTAGACATTACTAAAATATGTTAATTTCGATTTTTAAAATTTAGGGAATCCCCTGTGTGTATCCTCTAATTTTTTTTGTATGTATGTCATCGAAATTTATGTTTAATGTGGTTCATTTTTATTTTGGCTTGAGTTCATTTATTCTGTTATTGAATTTTATAATTTATATAATTTTTAGAAATATTCTTTAAAATTATTTCCGATATTAGCCGAGTAGAATGCATTTTCAAAACCAGCTACGATTTCATCATCAGCAATCTTTATCGGTACTCTACTATGTAATTTAAAATTCTTATATATCTTACAATTCAATGAAATTTGAATTAGTGAATCATATTTAGTATTAGTATTATTAGAAATAATTTGATAAAAGCTCTATTAATCGAAAAGTTAATTTTCTAATCGTCATCTTAAACTCCGATACGGTGTAATTAGATCTCCAGCTATATTGGCAATAATTCTACAAACATTGACTCTATGGCTATTTGATGCCAGTTTCTTGTTCTATGATGAGATGTTTGGGACGAGTATCGACCGATACAACAACCAAAACTATTTGCTGTCTGACAGCTTTCTGGCTGCATATTGTTAAGGCATGTATGTGTATATGTAAATATGTACGTATGCATGTATGTTTGTAGTTTATGATTATGCAAATTTATTTGAGAAAAGAAAAAATCTCTATGGTAGAAAACAAAGAAATAAAATTAATAACAACAACGTCCTTGGTTTAGTGTTGTAAAGAGGTGTGCTGGCTTGTAAAATGCAAGCAAATGCATAAAAATTTATAGTTATAGTTATGTACAAACATACATATGTATATGTACGTACATATGTATGTATGCAAAACCCTAAAAACAAATTTAAATAAAACAAATATTCGAACATTATAATACCAATTTATTAAAAATTATTTTAAAAAAATATCAGCAAATTCAAGATAATAAATAAAAATTATATTAAAAATATCTCCCAAATGTATTTCGAATAAATCTAATAAAAAAAAAACACCAGCTGTCCCCAGCTTTGTGTGTCTTCTTTTTATTTTTCTTTGTCTTTTTTTTTTGTTTTGTTCAAGGTCAATATGTTTTAATTGTTTATACCTACATACGTATGTATAATAAATTTCCACTTTGTATTTATTTATTAATCGCATCTCTTATTAAAACAAGAATAAGATAATGTGTGTATTTCTTTAAGTCAAAATTAATACCTATAGTCGCTAATTAAAACAACAAAATAAGTGTAAAATTAGCAAGATTTGCAATTTTTGTGATCGTGAAAGTACTAATTATACACTGTAAAGTTACATTTGGATATGAAAAATTTTGTAATTTCAAAGAACTTAAAAAGACTCAATGATTTAAGATTTGTTCACATTAGACAAATAGTTGATGAAATAAGCGTAATCACTAAAATGTATTACTTTCTGCTCTTCTAAATACATGTTTATTTAATTAAATAATTTGCTTATTTTAAACATATTGTAATATCAATTCATTATATGTTTTTACTATAATTTTAGTGTAGGGAAAATCATATAAAATTAAATAAATATTTATCAAAAATAGTGGTTACGCTTATTTGGGAAAATATTTGCCTATATATATAAAAGTGAAACTTTGTGTGTGTGTGTTAGCTACAGACTCCGAAACTGTAAAACCGATCGGACTGAAACTTTGGCAAGTTGTTGTACACATTCCAGGGAGTGTTTATGGGTGGTAAAAAGTGGGCGGGGCTACGCCCATAAAAAATAAGTTATAATTTTTAGCTACTTGCACTTGACCGATTGTTTTGAAACCTTGCGTACATATTAAGCTGTCATAATTATACAATTTCGTGATTAGAAAAGTGGGCAGTGCCATGCCCATAAAAAATAAATTATCATTTTTAGCTACTTGCACTAGATCAATTTTTCTGAAACTTTTTACTCATATTGAACTCTCATGACTCTACAGTTTCGTGATTAGAAAAGTGGGCAGTGCCACGCCCATAAAAAAAAGTTATAATTTTGAGGTACTTGCTCTGGACCGATTTTTGTGAAACTTTGCACACATATTGAGCTGTCATGACTATACAATTTCTTGATTAGAAAAGTGGGCAGTGTCACGCTCATAAAAAAAAGTTATAATTTTTAGCCTTGCAATTCAAATTCAAACCGCCTCGCAAATTGTAAAGCCGGAGCCTTTTTGTGGTGTACCTTCTGCATGTTGAGTTTGCCTAAAATTTAAGAATTATTTTGAAGCTCAAGCTAAATGGTTTTTGTTCCTGTCTAAAGCCAAATCCAAGGGACTCCTTTCCCTGTATAGGTAGGACATTAATTATTGTCTGGTTTTCTAATTGGATACTGTAACCTCAGATACCATTTGAACGAAAACGGTAGGTAGGATGTAGTGACCTATAGGCTTTACGACATGAAGGATGCGACCGAAGAACATATCCTCTGCAACTGACCGGCACTCTGCACTAGGAGATTACGTTTTCTAGAGTGTGGACTTACTACGTCAGCGGGCATTTAGAATTCATTATCGCGTAGTGTTAAGGACTTTATAAAAACCCTTGACCTATAGGTGTTATGTCAACACTTCTGTCGACCATTTTGGTGTCATACAAGAATAGGATCCATTGTAGAAGAAAATCATCGAAAAGTTTAAAAATTCATATTTTATACCAAGACACATTTATTCTCAGGTAATTGCAGTTCGGATTCGATTTTTTTGTTTTTGTTTTTTATATAAGAATTTTGACATTTGAAATAAATGAAAGAATAGAGAGAATTGTTTTTTATCTATGTGCTTTGGCAGCTGAAGTTTAAAATAAGTGTAAAAAAATAATCAGCTGACTAATTAAGAATACCTGATGAATAAATTTAGGGCAAATCAAAACAATTCAAGGTAGTAATGCTGAACGTAATATGTATCGTGTATTTGATCAGGGTCAACACGACGAAATTCGATAGCTATCGAACGTTCAAGTTTTCTGTGCTTAGTATAAAGATTTTATATATATTTTTTCTTTAATGAAACATTTAATTGAAACAACATATGTATGTATGTATGTTTGAAATAAGTTTACTGATTATTCCCTTTCTACTAAGGGTGTCTCAGTAAGAATGCACTTTTTTTGTTATGAAATAAAAAAACATATTTTTGAGATATGTAGTTATAATTGATTTTATTAGAGTATAAAGAAGATATATTCTGATTAAGTGTGGCATAAAATATCCATTCAATCAGGACTCTGATGTCAGGTCATTACTCTGTTTATGAAATTTTCCATGATTTTTTTACTGGCTGTGTCTCACCGATGATGCGTTGGTTCTCGAATTTGAGCTCAAGAAGTGTTTCTGATTTATTTTCATATACCTGAGATTTAACAAAACCTCCAAAGAAAAAAATAGCATGACTTTAAAACGCATGATCTTGGTGGCCAGTTGACATCAGAATTTATTGAAATAATTTCTTAAAAAAATCGGTGCTGCAACAGTTGCTCATTGTGGGTGTACTTCTTTCTCGTGGATTACATGAGAATTTTCGGGGCCTAAAATTCTAGAATTTTTCGTATTCATAAAGCCATTCAGTTGGAAATAAGCATTGACATTAACTTCACTTTGATCTTTTACCTATTAAACGAATTACCTGAGCTTTCAATTGTCTGCTGCTTTTATCTCCAGAGTAAGCTGATTTTTATACGCTTGAAGGTGAAGGTCGTTTGTCAAAATTCGCTACGTAGTGTTTAATAAAATATTTTCAAAAGACTGACCGGTACGTTGACGCACAGGAGTCTTAGTGTCCATAACTAACCCAGTTTCTTTACATTTTTTTGACCACTTGTTGACATATTAGGTGCACTATCTCCACTGAAAATTTTTTGAAGTTTATGAGCGGTCTCAGTATAACTTTTCAGATTTTGGTTTACAGTTTTAACATTTTTAATAAACGAAATAAGCGTATGTGACAGCTGTCAAATGTTAGAGTTACCACTTGCACAAAAACAAACTATATACTTAATTTAAAAAGTGCATTCTTACAGAACTACCAAGAAAATATAGTAAAAAGTTCCAAAAGCTTAGATTAGAATTTTTAAAATGTACTAGTGAATTGCTGGTTCCAGTGCCTTTTCTTATGGTCTGTTATCTGCACTCAGAAAACAGAAACTTACATTCATTTTCAATCGAATGGTTAAGTTCCTGCAATCGAACTTTTCATTTGTGATTATAAATTTTCTATTGCAAGAACCATAATTTATTAGTGCTGACTAAACTTTTATATTCCGCAACGAGATTCTGTAGATATAACCGTAAAATTCAATTGTCACTATTCAATTAAACTATGCGATTTGCAACAATTTTGGTACTCACAACCGATACTGTTTTCTCTGTGTGGGTTATAATTAGCCAGTAATTCCTGTAACAAGGTTAATAGTGAATGAATACAGTTTTACCATTGTTACAAAATATGTATGTATGTATGTATGTATGTATGTTAGGGTGGAACCTAAAACTGTTAAAGCTGGCACACAGAAAACGCATTAGTTATAGCAGCCAACTTATTTGTAATCGTAAAATTTAGTTCTTGCAATCGAATTACAACTACTCAGTGTTGACTTACATTAAATAAATGCATTTAAAGCAAAAATGTGCATACTAACAAATATATGTCACTAGCCAAACCCGGCGCGCGTTGCTACGCCCCTTAATGAATCAATTTACATTCTGAATTTTTATTGAACATCAAGTGCAAAAACCTAAAAACTATAATTTTTTTATGGGCGTGGCACTGCCCACTTTTCTAAATACGAAACTGTATAGTTATGACAACTCAATATGTGTGCAAAGTTTCAGAAAAATCGGTCCAGTGCAAGTACCCCAAAATGATATCTATTTTTTAATGGGCGTGGCACTGCCCACTTTTCTAATGACGAAAGTGTAAAGTCATGACAGCTCAGTATTTTCGCAAAGTTTCAGAAAATTCGGTCCAGTGCAAGTAGTTAAAACTGATAACTAATTTTTTATGGGCGTGGCCCCGCCCACTTTTTCAATCACGAAATTATAAAGCCATGACAGCTCAATATGTGTGCAAAGTTTCAGAAAAATCGGTCCAGTGCAAGTACCTCAAAATTAAAACTTTTTTAGGGGCGTGGTCCCGCCCACTTTTCTTATCACGAAATTATTTAGTCATGACAGCTCGATATGTGTGCAAAAATTCAGAAAAATCGGTCAAGTGCAAGTAGCTAAAACTGATAACTAATTTTTTATGGGCGAGGCCCCGCCCACTTTTTTTCATCCATAAACACTCCCCGGTATGTGTACAACAACTTACCAAAGTTTGAGCCCGATCGGTTTTGCAGTTTCAGAGTCTATAGCTAACACACACACACACACACACACACACACACACACACACACACACACACAGAGTTTCACTTTTATATATATAGATTACAACGCATGTTCTTTGTTTCACATCGATATTTTATTTACAATTTACCTAAACTTAAAAGAGAGTAATAAACAAATTTATCTTTCCTTAAAACTACAATACAAAAACACATAAAATTTACGATAATTTTTACTTCAAGAAGGTTACAGTATTTAGAAAATCTTAAATCTATTTAGTACTAGCCAAACCCGGCGCGCGTTGCTACGCCCCTTAATGAATCGAAATGCATTCTGAATTTTAATTGAATATCAAGTGCAAAAACCTAAAAATTATAATTTTTTTATGGGCGTGGCATTTCCCACTTTTCTAGTCACGAAATTGTAAAGTCATAAGAGCTCAATATGTGTGCAAAGTTTCAGAAGAATCGGACCAGTGCAAGTATCCCAAAATTAAAATTGTTTTTATGGGCGTGGCCTTGCCCACTTTTCTAATCACGAAATTGTAAAGTCATAATAGCTCAATATGTGTGCAAAGTTTCAGAATAATCGGTCCAGTGCAAGTACCTCAAAATGATACCTTTTTTTCTGGGCGTGGCACTGCCCACTTTTCTAATCTTGAAATTATTTAGTCATGACAGCTCAATATGTGTGCAAAGTTTCAGAAAAATCGGTCTGATGCAAGTACCTCTAAATTATAGACTTTTTTTATGGGCGTGGCCCCGCCCACTTTTTTAATCACGAAGTTATAAAGTCACGACAGCTTAATATGTGTGCAAAGTTTCAGAAAAATCGGTCCAGTGCAAGTACCTCAAAGTGAAAACTTTTTTAGGGGCGTGGCCCCGCCCACTTTTCTTATCACGAAATTATTTAGTCATGACAGCTCGATATGTGTGCAAAGTTTCAGAAAAATCGGTCAAGTGCAAGTAGCTAAAACTGATAACTAATTTTTTATGGGCGTGGCCCCGCCCACTTTTTTTCATCCATAAACACTCCCCGGTATGTGTACAACAACTTACCAAAGTTTGAGCCCGATCGGTTTTGCAGTTTCAGAGTCTATAGCTAACACACACACACACACACACACACACACACACACACACAGAGTTTCACTTTTATATATTTAGTATAGTTTACCAAAAACATGTGTTCGAAATATGTGTTATCTTATTACCTGACTAAAGCAATATGTTTCAAATAGGTCATGTGACTTATTCCTGTACACAAATAATAAAGATAAGATTCATGTGGGCATATAAGGGTTTTTTTTTAATTTTATGAGATAAACATAAACATTTATAAGATAATAAATAACATTTAACTAAATTTAGAAAATAAAAAATAAAAAAATATTTAAATGTTTGAACTCCATTTATTGAAATTTTAAAATAAATTATTTTATTGTTAAATTTATACAATTTACTAGCTTAATCCAGGCAATTATTGTGATTTTTAAATTCATTAATTCATGATTCTTGATGATCATGGACTACAAATTTTTAAATCTATTTATTTTATCTACAAAAATTAATTACAATGTTGAATTTATTTAGCTGTGCATAAAGAAGTACCTCATGGTGATAGATACTTTAAAATATTGAAAATCCTAAAATAACTGTAATTAGTAGGCTAGTAACTATGCATCTAAATAAATAATTAATTCGTTTACACATCTGATATAGTAGATTACAAAAATAATCTACATAAAGTATACTTTTAATTTATTTATAGATTTCACTTTCAATATTTTTAAATTCGTAGAGGATCTTCGATTACGTTTGTTTATAGATAATGTTTGAAAATATGCCGTTTGATTGTAAGCTGTTGAAAATATATTTTTTTTTCATAAGAAATATGTATTTAATGAATTCTGAAATTATTATGTACATTTTCTATTTAAGAAAATTTCCAAGAAATTCTATTTATAGCAATTTTGACAAATTTTAAATTTAAAGAAAATTTTTAATTATTTTTTTAATGTTTTTTGGTTGGTTCTCGTGGTAGTTTACTGTTTACCGTTTTGACAACACCACACCAATCGTTGGTAAGAGGTCCCCTTTAACAAAAAATCCAAGTGAAGTTGGTGTACTAGACCACCCTGTCGCGTCGAAGTATCTCAATAGGTCATTTAGCTTAATTGCAGATACATCTCCTAAGTTGTCCATTATGTGATTGCCCAGGAATATGTGTCTCTTCGCAGCAAGGGTAGGGCATTTGCAGAGAAAATGGAAAACTGATTCCTCCTTTTCCCTATTCTTACAGCTGCGACAATGGTCATTAAAGAGGAGTCGGAGACGTTCCGCCAGTAACTTCGAAAAACAAGTGCGATTCATGTTGATAAGTTACGCCTTGCGACCCTGCATGTGCCCAGATTCCGCCACCTATTGTCAGCATTGTCAAGAAAGAATCCAAAGACTCTGCTTTTAATAGTCTTCAACGGAATTGCGACTGAATTCATATTGGAGATATTTAAAGCAGATCCTATATAAGCTAGCTCGTCTTCCCGTTCATTACCAAAATATCCTCTATGCGCCGGTACCCAAACCAAAGAAATATCAGATAGTTGCCCTAGCCTAGACAACTCTTCCTTACACTGACTGACTAATAGAGACGTGGTAGTGTATGATTTTTTATGTAAGATTTGCGATTATTTCTTATTATAAATAATTTAATTACAATTTTTTTAATAAAAAAAATATTTTACAATACAAGTTCTACCTATTCAGGACAGTTTTGAAAATTCTCTATAAATATACAGAAATTTCTCATAGATTTTTTATTTCAAGAGATTTTTTTTTTTTTCAATATCAAGGCATATTTATTCATCAGGTAATTGCAGTTCGGAGAGAATTTTTTTGTTTATGTTTTTTATATATAAAGTTTGACATTAGAAATAAATTAAAAAAGAGAGAAAATTGTTTTTTATTTATGCATTTTGACTGAAATTTAAAATAAGTGTTGAAAAAAATAATCAGCTGACGAATCAAGAGTACCTGATGAATAAATGTGCCTTGTTTCAATATATAGAATTCTTTTGATGTTTTTGTTTAGAACACTACAAAATAAAACCTACGATTTTTTTATTATTTTGGCAAAAATAGTTAAAATATGGAAAAATAAAAGTTGGAAACGATAAAAATGTATAAATAAATTATATATATGTATGTATATACGTCAAGTATATAACGATGGCTTATCGAAAAAAAATCAGAAAATGCCTACATTTTTACGAAAGTCAAATGTTTGAGAATAATTTAAAACCATAAAAACCCAGTAAGAGCGCTATATTCGGCTATGCCGAATCTTATATAACTTTTACACAGTTTGTACCATCATGTAATAAATAAATATGTTTGCAGTGGATCAAAAAAGAGAAAAAGTATAACTCTTAGTGTAACAAAAGCCAATACACCTAATTCTGTTTTTACACAGTCTTCTTTTAACGGGTTTGTTTTAACACGGTCTAAAAATAAACAAATATAAAATTTTTTACACGATTTTATTCCATTTAGCACGATTCAAAATCTTTTGGGCTTTAATTTTTTTTGGTTAAATTTAATTTTTACGAAATATGTAAATTATAAATCTAGGAGAATTCCCTTTTAGTGCATACATACAATCAAATTTAATTGTGACAGCAACAGCATGTGTTAATATTTTCTGAACTATCCATGCAATCAGACGTGCTTGCTAAAGGAATTTTTTATAGGCAAATTTGATTTTCTAACGTTCCATTAAATTTAATTTTAACCAATTAAGATAAAAGGTAAGCCAAAATATATTTTTATTTTCATTCATTTATTTTTTTTTTTTTAATTTTGTTAAATATTTTTAAGGCATCCCTTAGATAATATGTCGAAAATTACAAAAACATAACTGAAACGTAAAGCCATTACTTTGGAAATTGAAATTTTAGATCGCCTTCGAAATTGAGAACGCTCAATATATCTTGGCAAAATGTTCGGTTTAAAAGAAGCCACAGTAAGAACTATAAACAAAATTAAATTTCAATTAGGCAATCGGTGATTTCTGAAACGAAACTGTTAAATCTTCATCATACACTAAAGAAAAATTGGAAAAAGCACTCATTATAAAATTGAACAACATATTCTTTTTGTTAACAACATAGCTGTTTTACATATGTAATTGTTTTTTGTTCCTGAACTTGTCATATATTTTTTTTTCATTATTTTTAAGCTAAGAGTGCATAACTTTTTCTTTCTTTAATAACTATGCTTGTGTAAAAACACAGTATATATATAATTTTATAAAATAAACTTAAATAATTGTTCTTAAAAAGTCCTTGTATTTCACTAATTTCAATAGGTTTTAGAGATAAGGAACCAATCACCTACTTTGCATATGATCAATGTCTTTTTTTACACGGGTTTTCCTGGAACCAATTACCGTGTAAAAACAGAATTAGGTGTATTCTGAACTTTTGGTTAGCATTTTTTCTTAATTTTTTTCGTTGATAGCTTTGTCGGTAATTAACCAATTGAACCAAGAATTTCTGAATGTGTATATACGTAATAAATGTTTGAAGAGGTTCCATAGGAGATGCAAAATCTGACTTTGTTTGAGTAAAAAACAGAGGCAATCTTGTTTCTCCGTTCATATCTCAGCTGGTTATATACCCCCACATACTGATTTTTAATAGAAAAATTCTAGAAAGCAGGACTCAGTTCATTCAATTCATCTATATACTATAAGAATTCAGAATATAAATACTTTAAAAGGTCGAAAATTAATATTGCAAAGAGAAAACAGTTGGTTGTGTGTAACGTAATTGTTGCCAATCGCATAGTTTAGTTGTTATAGTATAATTTTCGGGTTGTGTCCATGGAATTTTGTTTCGGAATATAAATATTTAGGGCCGTAGTCATAAAAAATATTTTAGGTTTATTTTAGGCTTATTTGACAAATTTCTCTACAACATCTGTCTAATAAGCCTTTAATAATCCTAAAATATTTTTTATGAATATGGCCCTTAGTCAGCATTAAAACAATATGATTCTTGCAATAGAAATTTAAAGTAAAAGTAAAAAGTAAAATTTAATTGCAAGAACTGAACTTTTCAATTAGCAATGAATTTGAATGTTTGTTTTCTGGGTGTGTAGAATTACAAACGGAATGATAAACATAAAATATTTTTTTTTTCCTGAAGCAAAATTTTGTTTTATTTATTTTATCAGACATTAATTCAACTCACAACCCCAGTTCTAACGTACTATTGGTACTATTTGTATGTGTTTACAGTATTTCATGCTTGCTAGTGGTAGTATCCATTAAATAATTTTGTACAACTATACAGTTTTTTTTTATATATTTTTAAATATATAATACAGGAATGGAAAATCTATTTTATTTGTAGTATATTTTTTGCTCCCAAAATAAAAAATTTATACTATTTTTTTAACTAAATTTTTTTTTTTTTATTTATTTTAACTTTGCTAACTATTTGCGCTAAAATTGTTTAAATTACTTTTTTGTAATTCTGCAGAAAAAATGAGGATCAACTTTCCCATTCCTGATTTTTAATATGTCGCTTAATATTTGTAATATTACCGATACAACAGAAATTGTGTTTACAAGTAAATAAACCAAAACTGAATGTCAATAGACTAAGCGAAATACAATGGCGGGGTTCTGAATTGAACAATTGATTCTCGTTTAACTAATACAAGATAGGTATTCGTTTATATTTTTTTAACGCAAAAAATAATTAACGCATAAAGACGTACATATTTGTCTATTCTTGCAGATGACGTAATAGAGCAAAATTTAAATAAAAATATTTGCGATGATTATATAATTTTTTCCTAGACAAAAAGCAAAATAACGTGCAGACATACAAATTTAATGAACTACATTTAAATTTATAAATTAATAAACAAAAACATTTAAGAAAAGCAAATTTTCGTGATATTTTAAAATTGCTTAAACTTGGTTTGAGTAAACGTCTGAATAACTCACGTTCAAAATTCTTAAATTTTGTAAACTAGAGCAGCATTGTTTACGATATACTACATATTGGTGCAATAATAAATAAAAGATTCGTTTTACAGTGCTTCTTAAGTTTGTAAAGGCCACATGCAGACATATGTTATTCTCATGTTAAATAACATAGCACGTGTGTTTTTTACATTTCCAACAAAATCAATGCTGCCAGAAATTCTTAGCAAAAATTTATCTCTAATACAGAGGAAACTCACATTTTCTTTAAGAACTATAAATTTTGAATTTATAGATTTTTTTAAAATTAGTTTTTCGTTAATAAAAAGAGTTTGAAAAGACTGTAATAAAGGATATTATTTTTAGAAGCGGAAAACTTAATTTGAAATAAAATAGAGAAAAATGTTCTTTACATCTATTATCATATTGCAATAATCGAGATTAAACGCATCTTAAAAATTTTCTTTCTCAATTCGTTTAAAGTTGCTAGATTGGTTGCATAAATTTAAAGTCACGTAACTCCAAATAAAATTATTATTAAGACATTTAATTGCAATTTGATTGGCCAATCAACTAAACCATCTCGGAAAACAGCATTTGCAAAATGTTAAGTTTAACAAAGCAAACTGTTTGACATGCTGCATTATATTAGAATCCTCTCTATTGAAAAAACATGTTTGTAGTAAACAGCTCCTTTAAATAGAACCTACACATAATTGGCATCATGGCTTTTAATTTACCACTCTTCGGTGACAGCTACATCTCACCAACCTACTGTAAAACAAGTAAGAGCGCTATATTCGGCGGTGCCGAATCTTATATACCCTTCACAACGTGTAGTCATGCAATAACAGTAGTTTGTGTCACCATTCATCCCATATGAAATACGTACATACATATATAAAAACATCCCATTGTAAAATTATAAATTCACGTATGTATGTTAAAAAAACAAAAAAAAAAAAAATTTAAAAAAAAATTTAAAAAAAAATTTAAAAAAAAAATTTAAAAAAAAAATTAAAAAAACAATTATTATATATATAATATATATAAAACAAAAAAAAATAAAAAAATAAATTTAAAAAAAATAATAATAAAAATATAAATAATATATTAAATAAAAAAAAATAAAAAAAACTTAAAAAAAAAATTTAAAAAAAAATTTTTTTGGCTCAGCTGGGATTTGATGCCACGTTTTCTCTAACCAGTATACATGTTTGTATGTTGTTGTTGTAATGTTGTTTTGTTAAAAAAAAAACGAGGTGGTCGTGGGTTTTTGCTCATATCTCAGTTGTTTATGTACCGATGTTTCTGATTTTCAATACCGATCTACTCCCGAATATTTCTGATATTTTAATACTTTACCCGGGTCCAACCTATGTCGGGGGGCTTCAAAAAGTTGATTTCAACATACACACGGACAGACGGACAGACTGACAGAGCTTAATCGACTCCCCTATTCGTAAGCTTTCAGAAAATATATACTTTATGGGGTCGAAAATGAAAATTGTAGAAATTTCACACGGAATGACAAACCTATATATACCCTTTTTCACTGTGTGAAGGGTATAATAATAATGAGTTTTGGTAAAAGTGATGTCAAAGGTTTGTCAGATTTTCTCATGTTGTTAATCTTCAACTTTCTCTGAAAAAAAACGAAATAATTTTTTGCTTTTTAGTCTGTAATTGTTATTTGATATAATTTTTGTAAGAATTCAACAGTCAGCATAATATTTTACATTTGTTTGAAATTTTTTTCCTGAGCACACAGCCTAATTTAAGTTATTTTAATTTTAATACAATAAAAGACATAATGTCTCTACAATAATCTTAAAAGCACAGTAAAATATGATGTTTTTCAAATATGGGCATTTCCATGTCATCGTACCTGACATTTGTATTCCTATAAAGTGGAGTTATTATTGCAAAGGTAGGAGTAACTGAAACAAAATTAGTTCTTAATGTTTATTTATTTTTATACCCTTCACCTGTGGTGCACAAGGGTATATATAGCTTTGTCATTCCGTTTGTAATTTCTACAATTTTAATTTCCGACCCCATAAAGTATATATTTTCTGAAAGCTTATGAATAGAGGAGTCGATTAAGCCTTGACCGTCTGTCCGTCTGTCCGTCTGCCCGTCTGTCCGTGTGTTGGTTGAAATCAACTTTTAGAAGCAACTATATGTTCCTCAGATCTCTATATGGTATCAATCTCTTGGAAATATTCAGGAATGAATCGCTATTGAAATTCAGCACAATCGCCCAATAACTTTCTGAGATATGAGCAAAAAACCACGACCACCTCGTTTTTTTCACAATTACAACAACAACATACATACATAAATATATGTAAAAACCATACAAAAAAAGACAAAATTACAAAAAGAAAAAATATTAAAAATAAAAAAATAATAAAAAAATTACAAAAAAAAATTTTTTAAATAATTTAAAAAAAAAAATTTTAAAAATTTTTTAAAAATTTTTTCAAAAAAATTTTTTAAAAAAATTAAAAAAAAAAAATATAAAAAAAAAATAATAACAAAATATAAATAATATATTATATAAAATAAAATTTTTTTGGCTCAGCTGGGATTCGATGCCACATTTATTCTAACCAGTATATGTATACATATGTACGTATTTGACATGAGATGAATAATGGTGATACAAACAATTGCTATTGCATGACTACACGTTGTGAAGGGTATATAAGATTCGGCACGGCCGAATATAGCACTGTTACTTGTTATTATTATTTTTTTTAATTTTATTTTAATTTTTTTTTATTTTTTTTTGTTTTATATATATTATATATATAATAATTTTTTTTTTATATTTTTTTTTTATTTTTTTTTTATTTTTTTTTTAATTTTTTTTTTGTTTTTTTAACATACATACGTGAATTTATAATTTTACAATGGGATGTTTTTATATATGTATGTATGTTTTTATATGTATGTACGTATTTCATATGGGATGAATGGTGACACAAACTACTGTTATTGCATGACTACACGTTGTGAAGGGTATATAAGATTCGGCACGGCCGAATATAGCGCTCTAACTTGTTCATTACTTAATTGTCTTAATTAAAACTGTTGAATAAAATAAAAAAGTGTAATTTTTTGTTTTTGTCTATTCAACTACTGTTTTAAGGTAATATAATGAGTCATTTCAAAGAAATAAGAATTTTTTACCTTATTAGCAAATATTTATTCTCATTTCTTAAGTGCAATTCAAACTTTTGTCATGCCAATAATATTAACATCTGGCAACATACGCTAATGCTTTGATGTTTTATGCATGTTTAAATGAGAATGTATTAAATAAATCATTGAGTTTGTTTATTTGTATGTGTTCATATTTTGATTTCTATTAGAGCAACAATGCGAGGGAGAACTTTTTAAAAAATTTCCAAATTGTAATCAGTTCAGTTTTAAACTAAAAGCGAAACACAGTGGAATTGTAAAGAAAACCTGAAAAATATTGTAAAGTGCAAAAATTAAGAAAAAAAAAAATAAATAAAAGTAAAAAACAAACAAATTTTAAAGTGAATAAAATTAAGGAATAGAAAACTTCAAAATGCATAGCACATTATTAGATGAGGTTTGTCAATTATATGTACATATATATTATTAATACGAATATTTAATAAATAAATAAATAAAAATGTTTGGCATTCTGACTGGGGGGTAAATATTGCAATCATCTTAAAATACAAAATAATAAAAATAACTACAAAAAAACATTTTCTGAATAAATGTATTGACTAAGAAATCTAATTTTAGTTCAACAATTAATTTTTATATCTACCTATATTTTTATCTTATTTTAAATTTAACTAAAAAAAATAAAATAAAAAAACATTTCAAATATTCTATGAATATTAAAAATATTTATTATTAGATCAAGGAATCATCATAACAGCACAACAAACGGTTAAGTTTAATAATGCTTGTAGTAAGAACACACTTGCACATTTTCCTTAAACTCTTGTGGATTAGATTTTTGGTTAAACATTTTAATTCTTATGTTCCAATTTAAAATATGTATCTACTTTTATTTTAATTTGTTTGAATAAACAATTAATAAACTAACAAGAAATGTGTTCTAAATGTCATGTTCTTATAATGTCATAATTTTTCAAAATTTCAAAAAGATTTCACAATAAACTTTACAATGCTTTTCATTAGTTTAAAATTTTTTGTAAAATTAAGACAAAACGGCACTTAGAACATCTAATGGGAAAACACAAAATATGTGGTAAAAATTGAATTAAATTATAAATTTGGAAACTTAAAAAAACAATAGCGGAAATCACCTTTCGTAGTAAACAGATCATGCAAATGTTAAAGATCTTGCAAGTCTAGTATAAGTATATTTTATTGCAAACGTTGCTTTTGAAAATTTCCAACTGTTTTTAGGATTGGAAATAAGTGCTTGTGTGGGAAATGTAATTTTAATGTATATTGTTTTTGTGGTGTTGCAAATTTAAGAACATATACTAGACTTGCAAGATCTGTAACATTTGTTTGCAACGAATGGTGATTTCCGCTAATATAATTAAATATAAATATAATTATTTGTGTTGAATTTTAACCCTAATTTTGATATTAAACATTAAGGTATTTGTAAAAGTTTTTTTATGACATATTTATTTAAGGGAGACTTTATTATGGAATCAGTTGTAATTGCATTTGTGATGTATGGGTCGGTAGCCCAGAATCAACCTTTGCATTAAGTGCATTAAGTTTGTTTTGAGAATAGACCTTTTATGTGAGCTAAGACCGATAATGAAGCAATAATCACAACAATCTGTAAACATATTTGTGTAGAAAAATCTGTTTTTGTTTGGCTTAAGTTAATTTGTCTATTTTTAACCTTCCTAAAAACATTTATTTAATTTTATTTTTTTATTTATTTTCATCATTAAATAATATTAAAAATTATTCCGATATTAGCCGAGTGGAATGCATTTTCGAAACCAGCTATCTTTATAGGTATACTCTTGTTAAACTACTATTTATGTTACAAATTAATGAAATCAGAATTAGAGAAGCATAGCATTCATTTTTGAATTTTTCTTTTGATTTCTTATCAAAAAACATTTTTCTTCATGTTCATATTCTCTCATATTCTTTAATATTCTTAATTCTTTTTTGTTATGTGCTTTTTATATCCATTCTTCGGCTGGCAATATGGAAAGCACATTTGCATTTTTATTTTTCATTTATAAATCTATCAAGGTGATAGACATCGAACAATGAATTCCTTAATATCGTAAACACCATTCCAAATGTGTTTGTTATAACTACTAATTAAATAATTCGAACTTTTTATTTTTAAATTAATTATAAATTTAATTTAATAATAGAAAAAATGAACTTAAGCCAGAATAAAAATAATTTATAATGAATTTAAAGTTAAGATATGTTCACAATAGGCAAATATTTGACGAAATCGACATAACAACTAAAATGTATCTCTCCCGTAATCAATAAATATTTATTTCGATAAGATTTTTCTTGATTAATTCAAATTGTAATACCACACAACTGTCGTATATTTTGACGATGTTTAGTGTAAGAACAATCACATAGAATTAAATAATTATTTACTAATATAGTGATTACGCTTATTTGAGCAAACATTTCCCAAATGTGAACGTTGCTTTATAAGACAGAAACATAGATAAACGAACGAGCATTGGTCATTCGACCTAGTAAGTGATTGCAAGTAGATTAGCATATTTTAAAGTGGAGATGGAATTATATGTAGTGAAAAGGTTTTAAAAAATTTATTATCATTCCAATTTTTTTTTCGTAATTTAAACGGAATTGCCTTACATTTCATAAATCTTTACTAATAATAAGATTGCAGAAAAAACTGCGTTTGTACATTAAATATATTTTTAAAAATTTTTATGCTTGTATACATACTATATGTATATGTACTTATGGCCAGCGATTTAGAATACAAAACACCACTTTTTAGAATTTTTATCTATAAGTCTGTCTGCTTTGTTGAACTCAAAATGCTGGAAAACTATTGTTAGAGTTTGGTATTTAGGCACCTTGATACCTAAATACTTTTTATCGCGAGAAAATATCTCATTTTCAACATAAAATAGAAAAATAGTAAAAAGTAGTATTTAAAATGGAACTAGAAGGTTAGTAACAAATAAATGCATAAACGGACACATCAGAAGAAGAAATATTAAATAAATTCCACAAACAACAATTAACAATTAATTTGCACTAACAACGATATTAGATATCAATTAATTTGCACTAACAACGATTTATCTTAAAATGAAAACAATCTAAAAATATTGTTGAAGCCAGCAGCAAAGCTGACCGGGTTCAACTAGTGTACAATAAATTATGTTGGCATATAAGTTACAGATATTATTAAAAACTAATCATTTTCACAAAAGGTATCAAATTAGAGTCAATTTTATGCCTCTGAAATTTAATTTATTATGCAAAATAATTTGTAAACTCCCATTTAATAAAATAATGTATAAATTAAGCAATTGATTGTAAAATATGGTGTTTTAAACGACCTCGCTCTTTAAACACCCTAATCATTTTTATTGTGTTATTTTATATATGTACACATATATATACATATATATGTATGGATATGTGTGTATATATTTTATTTTTATTACAATGTTTAACATATGAACAAATATGTTAATATGTTTACTTATGTATGTTTTAATGTCTTAACTTTATTTAAATTAATTAAAAGCAAATGTCTGTAGCAGTGGTCGAATTGTTAAAATACTCTGCTGGAAATTAGTACAAAGTAAAAAATTATAATCTTCTTAGATTTGAACAAAATTTTCAGTTATGCTGTTCTACGCTATATGTTTAATAAGATCGATCGTAAGGTAAAGGTCCTCATATAGAGTCCTTGTTTTAATTCCTTAACTTGTATTAATTATTAAAACCTAGTCCCAAAAAAATATCAAGTTTAAGTTGTTTTCGTTTTATTACTTAAAAAAACACACACACACAAATATATAGACTTTGTTTTAAATCAGTATTAATTGTTTTGCTGATATTAAAGCCTAATCTTGAAAAAGTCAGGGTCGCTAGATGTTACATGTGGATTATATTATAATATAGCACACGTCTAACCCGCATCACCTTGTGTAGGGCTAAAAAAGTCAGCAGCTAGCTTTAAATCATTATTAAACATTATTAAGTAATAACAAACAAAACAAAAAAACATTCATTTTGATACGTTTTAATATATTTTTTTTAGCAAGTTATCAGTTTTTTTAATGATTGTAAAATTATAAGTAAATTGATTACCTGCAGAGATACAATCAAACCAAGCAAACTTGGGTATATTCGTAATAAAACAAATAAAAAAAAAAAACAAACAAATAAAAAAACAAAATAGTTGTGCAAACAATTTTTTGTTGTATTAATAAATAAAAATAATGGGGTCATTGTACTGTTGAACGAAATAAACAACAATTAAATTTAACAATTATAATTAAAATTTATGCTTTCTGATATAATTGCGTCTAAAGCATGGTCCGAAATGTTTTGTTGTTTCGAATATATAAATTTAAAAATCTTATATCAGCAAATGAATTTAGATTTAAATAGAATTTGTGTTTTCATTCATATCTGTAAATAAATTATCTTAAGTCTAGACAAGAAAATGTTCAGGTTTCCTAATCATTTAGAAGCTTTGTTTACCGTAATCGGCATCTTTCTGTGTATTATACTTTAAGAGATATCACGCACATAATGACGCAACTTAAGTGATTTATTTTTTTGATTCATATTTTTTTGTTTTGCTGTTAAAAAAAAATTTTTAATTAAATAAAATTTGTTTTTCAAAAGTCCACAGTCCACAAAATTCTAATTCGTCTACCCTCTGTCTTGTTAAAAATTATATGATAAGAGCTATCATATCACATCAAAACATAAATTATTTGCATAATTTTTTTGATTTGTTGTTTGTTTTTTTGTTTTCTCTCTTTTAAAATATTAATTAATAAGTTGTTTTGTCAAATGCAAAAACAAAAATTATAAAAATTTATTAAAATATGCAATAAAAAAGGAAGGGAACAGTCACGTAATTCAGTACATAATAGGGCAAGTGTTCTTCTCACAAATGTAGATGTAAAAAATCGGAATTTACTATTTTTTTGGCATTTCAACAAAATTTGTGTACACATTGTGTATTACACTATTAAAACAAACTAATGTAAAGTTGAATTATTGTGTTAGTTTACTTGCTGATAATTTTATTAAAAACTTTGTTAAACATTTTTATTAAACAACTTGCCAATTCACACATGTTCATGTTCTACGTTATATCTAGTATGTACTTAAAAAAAAAAAAAAAAACGTAAAAAAGATTTGCTATGAACCTGATAGTTATGTCTGTTATATATACCCGCCGCCAAAAAAAAAAAATTTATTTTTTCATTCCGTTTGTAACACATCGAAATATCCATTTTAGACCCCATAAAGTATATATATTCTGAATCAAGGTTTCATTTTATGACGATCTAGCTATGTCCGTCTGTTGAAAGCACTCAAATTTTGCCTAAATATTTCTTATACACATGGTTTGTTTGGTGTTGAAAATGGGCTAAATCGGAATATTAGGAAGAGAGTTATAGCTCGCAATGCAAGAGTAGGTCAAAAAAGCAATGTCCTTCCAACATCTAATAAAATGGAATTGTGTCCTAACGCATTAACGTATAGTCATGAAACTTCGAATTTATAATTCCTGAGTAAAAAAAAATATTTTTCCTTGAAAATTGCTTAAATCTTTGCATAGAAAAGGAGTTATAGATCAAAATGTACGAAAATTTATATCTATATTTAAAATTTAAAACCTAATAAAACTGACAAAACAAGATATACGATTCTGAAATTTTGCAAACATTGCTTTTTGGTAAAAGGCTTTGTTCTAACGGAAAATAAATGTGACACGCCCATTTTTACGACCACCTCCCATATAACGCTTTATCTCAAATTCATATAATTTTTCTATGGACAAAGTTTTTGGAAGTATAAAGGACTTTATTGAAATATCTAACTTTTATTTAATAGCAGAAACTATATTGACACGCCTACTTTAACGCCCACTTTCATTGAAAAACTAAATTTAAGAAAACATTTTACTAGCATATCGCAGTTATACAAATAAAGTGATACATATTTTAGTATAAAGAGATTATTCCATAGCGATTACAGTAAATAACAAAATAATAAATTTTGTGCTATAAAAGTACACAAAATTGGTGGTGGTTATAAAAGATTCGGCACAGCCGAATATAGTGCTCTTACTTGTTTAATTCACAATTTACTAGGTATTTTCACCTAGTTTTTCTATTTTGTTATATTATTACTATTACTTTAAATTATTTTCTGTGGCAATAAGGAATAACTACTTAAGTCGACATAAGCTTAAATTGGGATGTTAACACCATTGTAATACCGCATTTTAAACCTACCAACAGGCAAGTTTTCAACTATTTTAGACAGTTTTACAGAATGTTATAGCTTAGAACTTATTAAATATTAGTTAAATGTCCTAAATATTTGTTATGTTTTTGTTTTCAAACGCAGGACCCTTACACCAAAACATAAAACATCTCTAGTAAAAAAAAAAAAAAATTAAATATATCACTTCTTAAGATCCAACTGTAAATAAACAAAATGTTCAAAACTGTTTTTTTTTTCTCGATACGGTCTAACATACGTGAACATATGTATGTATGTACATAAATTTGTACAATTAATAAAAAACTAATCTGTTAATTTTTAAATGCCAACAAGCAGTATGGACCATGCTATAAGAATTATAAATTAAAAATAATTCATAATTATGGAAATAAAATAATAAAAGTATTTTTTTCTTCAAAAATGAAATCATTTAAAACTTGGCATATTTATATAAACGTACTTACATACACACATATATACATATGTATGTGTTTTTGTAGTACAGGTGTTTGTACAAGAAAATAGGTGAACACATTATTTCTAGAACATTTTCTTCTAATAAATACAATTTCTTAATTTTAAGTTCTTTTATATGACCATCAGTTGATCTTTAAAAATTGTTTTTATTTTTATACCCGCCACCAAAAAAATGGTGGGGGTATATTCATTTTGTCATTCCGTTTGTAACACATCGAAATATCCATTTTAGACCCCATAAAGTATATATATTCTGAATCGGGGTTTGATTTGATGACGATCTAGCTATGTCCGTCCGTCTGTCCGTCTGTTGAAAGCACGATAGAGGTCGCACCGAAAAAGCTAAAGGGCTCAAATTTTGCCAGAATCTTTCTAATAGACAAGGTTTGTTTGGTATTGAAAATGGGCTAAATCGGAATATTAGAAAGAGAGTTATAGCTCGTAAAGCAAGAATAGGTCGAAAAAACCGTGTCCTTCAAACATCGAAAAAAAAGGAATTGTGTCCAAACGCATAAACGTAGAGTCATGAAACTTCGAATATATATTTCTCGAGTCAAAAGAATATTTCTCCCCAAAAATTGCTTAAATCTATGCATTAGAAAAGGAGTTATAGGTCAAAATGTACGAAAATTTATACCGCTCAGTGTATATTTGAAGTTTAAAACGTAATAAAACTGACAAAACTATATGTACGGTTCTGAAATTTTGCAAACATGGTTTTTTGGTCAAAGTCTTCGTTATAACGGAAAATAAATGTGCTACGCCCACTTTTTTTTTAAAATTTTATAAAAATATATTAGTCATATTCATTCGCATTTATTTATTGCAGATGGCGACATCTGTTGAAGGCGCCACTACATTTTGCAAACACTGAGGATGATGTCTTTGCTAAACATCACGTAGTACACTAGATGACTCTAGCAACATTTTTTTGCACAAACTACAAAGGAATTTTATAGGGGTTTGTGAAAACGAAAATGACCGAAGTTTGTTGACAAAAATTAACTAGAGTAATGATTTGTGCCCAACTTTACATATAGTTGTACACACAGTCTTATGAGGTTTAAGATTTAAAAATATTTTAAAAAAATGTGCATCAATAGATTTAAAATAAGTATTTGAATATTTAAAATACATATTTTAACAAATTTTTTTTTTATCTATCTATTCTTTTGTAAAGGGTGGTTAAATTTTAAGGGCCACAGGGTGATTCAAAATAGACATGCTCAGTATTTTGCTAAAACAGGAAATTTATTAGTAAGATTTTGATTTTTAAAGTTCTATAACATTTTGCTTTTAAAAGATTTTCAAACGAAATAAGTTTTGTATAATTTTAAAATTTGTTAGCCATTAATACATGAAAATAAATTGTTTATAATGTTTAGAAATAATTTTTTTTTTATCTTTAGGTTTAAATTTTTCTAAATCCCTTTTTTTAATACACCATAACTTCTAGAAAACATAAGATAACAAAAAGAAATTAGCACCATTTAGTAGATAAAACTCTCCTATATACCCCTATACTCCATTTTATACCCGTTACGATCCGACCGTGATCAGCAGACCAATTTTTGTGACACAAGGTCAAATATTTTTTGCAAAATTTTAGTAAAAGAGCTAAACAAATTTTTTTGTAATGTGTTTTTTTGAAGTATTTGAGTATTTATATCCGCCACCAAAAAAATGGTATGTATATTCTTAATCGGGGTTTTATTTGACGACGATCTAGCTATGTCCGTCCGTATGTCCGTCTGTTAAAAGCACGATAGAGGTCCCATCGAAAAAGCTAGTGGGCTCAAATTTTGCCAGAATATGTCTTATACACAAGGTTTGTTTGGAATAGAAAATTGGCTAAATCGGAGTATAAGGAAGAAAGAAAAATTGCCTAAATACATGTATTAGGAAGGGAGATAGAGATCAAAATGTACGAAAATTTATACCGCGCAGTGTATTTTCCAATATGTTAAAAATTTTAAACCTAATAAGAGTGACAAATTTAGATCTACGATTCTGAAATTTTGCAGGAATTGCTTTTTAGTCAAAGGCTTTCTTCTGACGGAAAATAAATGTGACACGCCAACCTCCCAAACAACGTTTTCTCTCAAATTCTTATAATTTCTCTATAAATCGAATAATAAAGGGCTTTATTGAAATATCTAAGTTGTATTTATAAGCATAAATAACTTCGACACACCTACTATAACGCTCACTTTCCACGTTATTTACTGTTAATGAAATTTAAATTTATAAAACCGACAAAATTAGAGGTATGATGATAAAATTTGCTACGGAAATCCTTCTAGTCAATGTTATTGTTATGCCAGAAAATTTGGAAGAATTACGGACTATATTGAAATATCTAAGTTGTATTTATTAGCAGAAATTTTATTGACACGCTTACTTTAACGCCCATTTTCACTGAAACACTTAATTTACGAAAATATTTTACCAGCATATCCAAGTTATAAAGGGTGGTTAAATTTTAAGGGCCGATGTTGATTTTGAATAAAACACAAATTATTTAGGAAATTATTATCATTTCTTTTTTAATGATAATATTTGTATGGTTCAATTATGTATGGAACAAAATATCGGCCAAATGGCCCCACGACCTCAACGGCACACCTCGATCCGATAGTCCAAATTTTAAATAACATTGCTGATGCTTAATTGTTTGGCACGATGATGAGTCGAAGTTGACTGTTTTTTTGCCACACTATCGCGATAAACAGCAATGCTTCTCATTTAACGAATTTAGAAGGCATTCATAGATCTTCTAACATTTTATACAGACCTGGGGCCGAATTACGGCATTCGATATCGATCGAAATTTTACTCGAACGATCGAGTATGCTTTAGGTATATATTCTAATAAGAGTTTTCAAATTTCGATCACGTTCGAGTGCCGTAATTCGGCCTCTGTTTTAAATTTAAAATTTAACCACCCTCTACAAAGAAAGAGATGTATATTTTATTATAAAGAGATTATTCCAAGCCATTAACAAAATAATAATTATTGTGCTTTAAATGTACACAAAATTGGTGGTGGGTATAAAAGATTCGGCACAGCCGAATATAGTGCTCTTACTTGTTTTAGTTGACATTTCGAATTGCAGGTGTATTGACATATTATTGTCGGATCTCTTTACTTGTGTGTTTCTACCCTAACTACTAGAAATTTTTGAGTGATGAATTTGTATTTAACTTAGCTACAAACAGTTTGTCGAATTCGACATTTTTTAAGAAGCACACGCACAAGACCGTAAATACGTTTTATATATGAACATTCAACCAAATATACATATGTATGTACATATATGCATTTTTACGTACGTACGTACGTACATACATATGTATGGACATAAATCAAAAATGATGTGTCATTTAACTTTTTATTTATTTTTCTTAGTTGTTCTACGAATATAATATGAGAAAAAGTTTCGCTTTCATGAATCTATTTGAATGCAAATATATATACTTACATACATACATATTCAATTTATCTTTGTGCTTCGCAAGCACTTTGGTCGTTATTGCTTGTAGTATTTTTATTATATACATTTTAATAGGTGAAATGGGTATTATATGTTCGTTGATATGTTTGTTATATATGTATGTATGTATAAACAAAAAAATCTACATCCTCTTAGTATCAGTTTCTGAAGAATGAAAGCAATGTCCAACTGTTTGTCTATCTATGCAAGTCTTCTAATCAAAGGTTGCAGTTTTTAATATGTTTTAAAGAAATACTATCTTTACTACTTATACGCAAATTTTTATTAGTTAATTGATATAAGGCCTGCTCAACGCTTACAATACGCTGGCTGATAAAAAATCGGATTTGACCGACTATATATAACATTTTCACTTATTTTAATTTATAAATACATAGTCTGTTGGTGTGTTGTCGAATACTCATGGCAGATTTGTTTTCTATTAAATTTAGTGACGATGCCTGTCACATAAACGCTATACAAATCATACAATTAATTTTAAATACATGCTATACTACTGTCTACATAACTATATGTATTACGTCAAATGTCAGCAAATGTTTTTGAATTATTTAGTAAGCGGAAATGTTTTTTTTTAATAAAAATTAATCATTAATATTTAAATAACGGTTTTATACTTATTAACTATTTGACCTCACATATTAAGCTACAGTTGATTACATACAAATACTAAAGTGCGAAAAGTAATTATTAGACAAAATAATAACAAAACCTTGAATTACAGACTGTTTGCAATCTGAATGATAGAATTAAAAAGCAATTTGACTTTGTATGTATGCGCCCTCACATGTTAAAAACTAAACAACAAAGGAAAATTTTCGATCATTCTACAGCTCGATACTTATGCTGTCTGTTTGTACTTATCTAGTATGTAAGTATATTAAATTATGTATTTATGTACATTATGGATGGGCAAATAAAAAATAGATATATATCGTTTCAATATATTTACTTTTACAGTATCGATACATATCGATTTTGATATATTTTAAAACATCGATATATCGGAAGTTAAAATATCAATTCATCGATACAAAAAATATTGTCATTGTCAATATAAATCGATAATTTTCCCAAAAAAAATATCGATATATTGATATTTTTGCCCAACCCTAATGTACATACATACAAACATATCTTTATCATTTTTTTTTTTTGGTTTATGATTACTCCAATCTCATTTCGATAACACGAAAAAAGATGGAGGTGCTAGTGTACTAGCAGTACACAATTATTTGGCTGTCAAAAGAAAAAACTGCTATCACCAATTTTTTTCGATTAAATTGTCAAATATTTTTAAGAAGCTTCTTTAGTAACTGCCAATCGACCTATACTTTCGTATAGGAAGCCGAAACTCCCGAATGCGACTCCTTATATAAAATTATGCATGTGGTCAATTGAGACTCCAGATAACAGTAACGCGGTACATCTAACCGACGCAATACAAATAACTTATGCGGGAGACGTAAAACTCTCGAAGCCAGATGAAAAGGACATCCTGATTGTCCTTATTCGACAACGATAATGACAATGACGCGCGAGATCTTGACCCGACCAGAGCTGAATTACGACTCCATACATTTATTACTCATTCATAGGTGCATTGGACAGCTATGGAAAAAGTTTTACCATATACCTTTGAGTATAAGGTATTTTGTAAAACAATTTCGAGGAAAACAAATTTTTTGCTGAACATACGATTCATCTTTTTACATTTTTCGGTATCTACCATTGACGTAACTAGGCCATTAGGGGGGTGCAATTCAAATTTAACATATTACAAATGTTTAATATTTAAAAAAAATTAACTCGGTTCAACTTTTTCAAATTTTTCTCAAAATTTTACGACAGCCACTGAATTTTTTATATTTCTGATCATCAAAAAATAGATATTAAATAATTGCCGTAGAAAGTATTTTATTCGCAAGAGTGGTAACCCTCCACCTGCTTTGATCCTAAATTAAATTAAATTAGTGCTTTATCGAAAATGTATGCTACAAAATGTGTTTTTTTTCTATAAGAGAAACCATATACAATAGAAAAAAGTTTATGGTCTTTGTACCTTCAGGAGAACATTTAAAATATTGGTGAAAACTTTAAGAAATCATAGTGAAGTTTTGAAGATAATTCAGGACATGCAAACAGATATTTCTTTTTCTGTTTGCAATTTCTTCAAAATTTGGTTGCGACCTGCCATAGCTAAGTCCTTAGTGAAAAATATTCAATCAGAGGGCCCCGCAGTCATACGAACTCGTTTTTTACAATTAAAAGATAGCAAAATCATTAAATTAAATATAGAGAGGTATTCACAAGAAGTCCTTAATGTTGTATTATCATAATGCTATAGTTTTTTAAAAATTTTAAAATTAATGAAAAGTACTATATTGTTTATTGAAACATTTTTAAATCTTTTTAAAATTTTATGACAATACGACACTTAGTACACCTTATGAATTTAATAATAATGCTTAAAAAAACTAATCGTATTGGCATTTACGCCTCTTGTATACAAATTCGCCTTGAATTAAAGAAAAAGTGACCGTGTTGTACGTTCATTGTTGTATATTCATAAGGTAGATATCATTGATAAAAAGCATTACCGAATTGCTACTGACGCGAAATCAACTTGTGAATGTACCATGGCGTATAATGAATATATAATTAAAAATTTTCATTTCCAAATATATAAAAAAAAAATACATTAATATATTAGTATGTACATACATGTTTATTTTTTTTACACAAAGAAAAACCCTGAAAACTTATTAAATTCTTAAAACACCTTTGATTTCAATACCCATTGTTTTTTAATAACAATTAGCATATTCCCCAGATGTATCTTTGTATTAATTTGTATTAATAATTGTGGAAAGTGTACGATTTTGTTCCCATCAAAATGACACCAACAAAAAAAAATAAATAAATATAATCATAAATTTAAAATTTAAAAAATTTTCCACAACAAATAAACGCAATGACTGCGATAATGATTACTTTGTTTGCCTTTAGTCCAAGTGACAAACAGTCTGTCATTCATACTTTTGTAAGTTACATACTTATGTATTCACTATAGTGTAATGCTTGTAATACTTAATGTAAATATACGAATACAAATCTGTCAGACCATATAAACATGATCACACTTCCTTCTAAGTATTTGTTACATATTCAAATTAATGTACGTACGTATGTATGAATGAAATAAACACACGCCTAAGATTCTATAAGACCTAATTCCCTAGTTCTTATTAAATCAGCACTTAAATAATTTTTATTAAGTGGCAAAGATAAGCTCGCCTTTTTGTATGTAAATGTAAATATGTATGTAAATGCAAAATGTTATTAAACATTTTAAAGAAAAAAGTTTTAAATTCAGATCATTGCATCAATAAAGTTCTAATTCGTAATTGTAATTAATAGTTTTTGTAAAAATGTTGATATTTCGAAAAATGATAGGGTATCTATGCACATAAATTTAGTTTTTATCCTGAGTTATACGTATGTTTCTTTTTACAATTTTATATTTGTATTTTTATACCACATAAAACGAAAACTTAATTGAAATTAACTATTTCTTTTTTAACATTTAACATTTTTTCTTTTTTTAGATTAACGAAAATGGTTATATTATCATAGAGGACTTTTTAACGGCCGAAGAAGTAGATGAACTTTTCAAGTCTGGTCGTACTCTGTGCATGGAAGCACCTCAGGCCAATCGCAAGATTTTCAATACTGCTGAAAATCAAGATGCCCAAAGTAAAGATTTATACTTTATGGAATCAGGAGACAAAGTTAGATATTTTTTTGAAGATGGTGCGATTGGCAACAACGGTGAATTGGTGGTAGATCCAATAGTGGCCTTAAATAAAGTGGGTCATGCTTTGCATGTTGAACATCCCGTTTTCAATAAAATCAGCTTTAGTAATCGTGTCAAGGAAATTTGCTGGCAATTAAATTTTAATCGCCCGGCCATTTGCCAGAGCATGTACATCTATAAAAATCCCAGTATTGGTGGTGAAGTTATATCTCATCAGGATTCCTGGTTTCTATATACCGAACCAAATTCAGCCATAGGTTTCTGGTTTGCCTTGGAGGATTGTACTTTGCAAAATGGCTGTTTACAATTCATTAAGGGCTCTCACAAAAGTGGGGTACATCGTCGATATATTCGTAATCCTGACAAGAGCGCCAAAGAGCTTATGATCTATGATAGAGCCGCACCATTTTATCCACAATCCAGTTTTACTCCCATCCAATGTCGTAAAGGTACCTATTAACTCAATGTCCATTAACAGTATTTGTATATAGAGGTAAATTTTTTTTCCAGGCACTTGTATTATCATCCATGGCAATGTGGTCCACAAAAGTGAATCTAACCGTTCTAACAAAAGTCGTCATGCCTACACTTTCCATGTTATTGAGACTGAAAATAATGTTAAATTTTCGGAAGACAATTGGCTACAGACGCCTAAAGACAAGCCCTTTCCCTTGTTGTTTGAAAGAAAAAACTGATTTTACTTATCACATTGTCTTGTGTATTATAAAATTATTTTTAGTATATTTAAATATCAATTTGTAAATTGTAATTAAAAAAAGCCCAATTTTTTATAATTTTACTATAGTCTTATGATTGTTTAAGAATCAAATGTATTATTGCAATTAATGTATTTTTAATAAAGAAACAAATATTTAATTACATTTTATTTATCATACAATTTTTATATGACAGAGAATTTACAGAAAATATTAGAGTGTATACGTTTAAAATACGTTAAGCAACTCTTAAATTGTTTGCATTTAACAGCTAAACACCTGTTCAAAAATATATACGCTAGTGGGTACTTTTTTAAGCTATTCTTAATATTAGAGAAATGTGTCTGGCATCACTAAAACAGTCAAGTACAGGGTGGACCAAAAGTCGCGCCTCCGTGTAAAAATTTAATAACTTTTTTGTTTATTATTATTTTTTATTACATTTTTTTTTTTTAATTATAATATTATCTTTGTATGACCTAAATTTTAATTATGAAAAATAATGTCAGAGAGATGACCACCATTTTCATCGATGCACAATTGGGCTCTTAAACAGGCGTTTTGCATAACTGCACGCAAGGTTTCAGGCTCTATTGCCCTGATCTCAGCTTCCATGTTGTTCTTTAGCTGCTCTATAGTTTGAGGCTTGTTTACATACACTCGTTCTTTGAGATAACCCCATAGAAAATATTTAGGGGCAGTTAAATCCGGTGAACGTGCTGGCCAATTAAATTCTGAATTTTTCGAGATAATTCGGTCGTCAAAAATTTCATTTAAAAGCGTCATTGTGGCACGGGCCGTGTGTGCTGTTGCTCCATCCTGCTGAAACCACCTGTTGGCTGCCTCAGGGCGTACAAAATTATTAAGCATAGCGCGATATCTGTCCCCATTCACCGTTACTGTATTACCAGTAAAATTGAGCGCCCATTGGAAAAGTAAAATTCTACCACTTTCGTTCGTTGCTCAGTCGTTAAATTTTGCATGGTGGTGTAACACGAATCGATGAATAAAATCTGAAAAAAATAAAAAATATTAATAAACAAAAAAGTTATTCAATTTTTGCACGCAGGCGTGACTTTTGGTCCACCCTGTATAATCAAATATAAGTTTCGTTATAAAAAATAAAATTTTTATTTTTCAAAGTGAAAATTAAAATCACAATATAGTCTGTATATAGTCTGTGATTAAAATAATAGATACATGTGCAATTTAATCAACAAATTCATAACTAAAACAACTTTTTTCTTTAATATTATTTAAAAACGTGATAAGTAATCACTATTAGAAAGAAAAAATTATTGTAGCCTTTGATTATAAAATATGTATGTAGATGGATCGAAACATACCCTGTACTTCAGAAAAACATGGGTGTTGTTGAACTTCGTAAAAATTTAAAATCTTTACCAGAAACTACATAAAAATAAATAGACGTAAAAAAACCTCTGTGATTTTTTTATTGTATTAATTTAAAAAAAGACCTATTCAAGTTATCAAGACAGATTTCTGACAAAATTAAAAATTCTGTTAGCGCATCAACAGTTCGGGGACGCTTACAGAAGGCTAATCTTTCGGGAAGGATAGCTACAAATGTTTTACAATTTGCAAAAAAATTACATGAATTAGTCCGGACCTAAATATGAAAAAAAGTAGAAACATTTTATGGAGCAATGAAACCGGAATTCTTTTGTTGGGAAACGACTGTGAAAAGAATGTAACCGATTTTAAGCTAAAGAATTCCGTGTAAGACTTACGAAACAAATATGTGAACATTTATTATATTGATCAGATGTGTATTCTAAACGAACTCACCGCGTGAATCAAAATCGCTGCTTAACATAAGCAAAAAAGCATAAATACTTGAAAATTTTAAAATCCAATATGACGTCTGCAAGAAAATGACGGAAATTTTTTTTAATCCCATCATTATGGGTATCAAATAAAAGGGCTTGATAAGTAGAACGCAGTTAACTATATTATTTGGGTACTTTTTGCTCCAAATGTTTTTTGTGAGAGTGTTTTTTTTTTAATTACTCGGTATTTACCTAGTTACTGGACTTTACCGAAAAGGTAAACGAATGGACCTAATATTTGAAGAAAAATATCCAGTTTTTTTTATTGTATTATCTTAAGGAAAAGTTTTATTATTTTCTTCATTAGTTAAATGTTATACATAGGTACATATTTTTTACTTAAGTTTTATTTTATTCTTACTAAAAAACATAAAAGGTAATTAACAAACAAAAAATAAATAAAAAAAAATTTTGATTTAAAAAAAATAATTTTATAAACGCATAAAGAATACTTCATAATGGACTAATCCAAATACCACCCAAATGTATGGTGAAAACCGGGGCTGAACCATATGACCCATCTTTGCATTATATAGGAGTAGTCTTAGAAAAAAATTACATTTTATAAGTAGTTTTTGATAACACCAATACAATCGTTAAAATGCGAAAACTTATCGACTAACTAGGTACAAACACTTATTTGAAAACTACATGGTCCGTTACTGTATTACATAGTACCATATTGTAACTAGTCCATTTCAGCACCAATGGACAACGTAGTCCAATATTAGGTTCGTTCGATTTGTACGAATTTGTACACATTTTTACTGCATTTTACGAAATTGCGTTCGTTTACACAAATTTGTAGTAAATGAGAGCATAAATAGAGAGCGAAAAGTGACAGTTCTTGACTGAGTATTTGCAAATTTTTACTACAGAAATTTCTTGCAGTAAGATTTAGCAAAACCAAAAAACATATGATTCAAAAGGTAAACAAACAAAAGTAAGCAAACAAAAAGGATACAATTTGTGAAAAAATGATAAAAAAAAGGAAAATCCAAACAAAAGTGCAAAATATTATTAAATTTAAATTGTTTGTGAAATAAAGTTAGTTAACAATGTCTACAGATGAAAGAATGGAACTGCCTGCATCTGGCGCAGGTATACATACTTAAATACATATTTGTAAATATGTATGTACATAGTTCCCATTAAACAACACAAAAAAAAAATTTTTGCACTTCTTGTAATACTAATGGTGCTTACTTTTTAAATTAAAATCTATTTAAGTGATTTTAGACGCTTAAAAGCAATAACATTATAAAAACAAAACATTTGCATCATTGCCAACAGATGTTAAAAATAATTTAAAAAGAACTGAAAGAAAAGCTGAGCCAGTGTAAATTTTTAAAAGTATTTATTTTAAAGAACAAGGGAGATATCTATTCACTAATGTATTTACCACTTTAACTTTTTCATTAAAACCTTCCATTTTGCTTTTTAATATATTTTTTAACAAAAACTAAACTTTTTCTTTTGCTTGCAAATTTTTAAATTAATTTTCAGTTTCATATGTAAACAAAAAACAGCTGATTGTTAAATTCTTGTCCGAACTTACCCAAAGAAAAAGTTCGTGCAAATTTGTACAGGAAATGAAAAAAATTACTCTCTCAATTACTCTCATAATTGAACAAAAATTGTTATGTGGAACGCTTTTGGGTAACTTTGGGCAAGTTCGGACTGTTTCGTTATGCATGTGGAACAGAGCTACTAGCTCTGCCATGTTGCCATCAGCCATCAGCTGTTGCTTCAATCTTACGAATTTTTACAAATGTCTGTTCGAGTACTTTTTTGGACAAATTCTCTTTTTGAGAGTAAAATTTTTAATTTACTAAATAATTACTCATTTACTACAAAGTGCAGTAAAAGTACTCGAACGAACCTATTATCTTCAGGGATATTACTCATTTTCATGTGTCAAATTTGTATAAAAATCATAATCTTTTGGTATAAATACCTTGAGATCTTTTAAATACTTCCACTTTTTATAATTTTTTTTCTTCTGTTAATTATTTTTTTATTTTATTTTTTTTATTTTTTTGCGTACATTACATTTTTGTTGTAGGAATTTCTGCGTTTGCACAAAGGGCTTTTAGAATTTTGTTGATAATACGTTATTTTTAATTGAATGAGTGTAAAATTTTGCTGAAACATGTATTTTGAAACGGTGCATCACAATCAATCAGAAAGTCGATTTTAATTTTTTTTTTAAACAACAATTGTTACTTAAGGTGGTTTTGATAACATATGTACATATGATGATAGGAATTTTGATAGATTGCCTTTTACAAAGTAATCAGCTGAGTTTTACCACACCATTTCAAAATAAATATTTATTAATACTAAAGTTGAAGGCATGAACAGAAGTAAGTTAAAGATCAGCAGCAATTTTAAACGTACATATTTCTTACCACACTCTTTTAAATCCATAGTTATGCGTATTGCCTTGTTGCAACTTAAATGTTCTAAAGATAAATTGGCCAACGTAAATAATGCTTTGCTGAAAATACGTGAAGCTGTACAACAGCATCAGCCACGATTAATAACATTGCCGGAGTGTTTTAATTGCCCGTACGGCACCAAATATTTTCGTGAATACGCCGAAAATATTCCATGTGGTGAAACTTCAAGAAAGTTATCGGAGTTGGCAAAAGAATTAGGCGTTTACATAGTGGGCGGCACTATACCCGAAGTAGATGAAAATAATAAAATCTATAATACTTGTACTATCTGGGCTTCGGATGGTACATTATTGGCCAAGCATCGTAAGATGCATTTATTTGATATTGATGTCAAGGGGGGCATACGTTTTAAAGAGTCTGAAACATTGTCACCTGGCAACGAATTTACTATAGTTAAAATTGATGGCCACAAAATTGGTATTGGTATTTGTTATGACTTACGATTTGAGGAAATGGCTAAAATTTATAGGAAAGCTGGTAAGAACCGTAGCATTTTAAATACATTTTAATAAACAAATGTATTGCAGGTTGTGAAATGTTAATTTTTCCTGCTGCATTTAATATGACCACGGGTCCCTTACATTGGGAGTTATTGCAACGTTCCCGAGCTAATGACAACCAATTGTATGTTGTGACTACATCGCCTGCCCGTGATGAATCAGCTGAATATGTTGCCTATGGTCACTCAATGGTTATAGATCCCTGGGCTCAAGTACTAAAGAGTGCCAAGGAAGGAGAAGAAACTGTGATTGCTGATATAGGTAAGTTTCTAAAAGCCAGACACTACAAAAGAAGGCTTGTTTATTTATTGTTTTGTATTTAATGCATTTGTTTGTTCTTTTTAATTATGTTAATGTTATTGTTTTCTTCAAGATTTCCTCAATGTTGAACAAGTACGCCAACAAATTCCCGTTTTTTCTCAAAGGCGCGTGGAACTTTACGAAACAATTGAGAAATAATAAAAATTTATAAACTGGTATATGTAAATATGTATGTATGTATGTATGTACAACACATCCACATAAAAAATAAAAAAAATTTATCAATTTGATATAGCACGATAATATACATATATTAAAAGGTTACCCAATAAGAGTAATAGGATTTCTTTAAAAAAGCACACTTATTGTTTAAAAGGTTTTTTATTTAATGTGAAGACAATCGATAGAATTAAGTTCTAAATAAAACGTCATTCAAATGGCCTTCACGACTTCTTCAGCAGGAACCTATTCGATTAACTCAATTTTCGAGCACTTTTTCTAATAAATTAAGTCGTTTGTCTGGTCTGGTTTATTTCGAACGACTAATGACCATTTGACAGTTTGGTAAACTTACAACATTTGCTATTTTTATTTAAAAAATCATTTTTAAAAAGCCTGATTTGTAACTGGACATAGAAGCTGTGTTCTGCCTGGCTGCAAAAGTATAACATATTTACAAACATACATACTTAGATCAATAAGTGAAAGTCAAAAAGAATATAAGCCAAAATAGGCTTTATATTACGGAACTGTTAATAAATTTAAATAAAAGGTTTTACAAATCATAAATCTATTTTTAAAATTCCAGATTACTTTATTCACAACCCTATATGATTTCTACGATTTACAAGTCCAACGTGCTTGATTAATTGCAAACTCATGTTCGCAGGTAAAGAACGCCTTAAGAAACTCTATTAAAGCTTAATTTCTTAATGTAATTTTCTTAAAAAGGTTAAATCTATAAACTGAGTTATATGATAGTCGTTATAGCTATTCTAAAAATAGCATTGATGTACATATGTAGAATATATTATAAAATTAATATTTTGAAATCTTTGTATTGAATAAACTTTATTTTAAAGATTATAAGAGAATAAAAAAATTAAAGAATGTTTAACCATGTTATAGACTATAATATATTTATAAGTAGATAAATATAATAATATATATATATTTTAATTATCCTTTAAAGGTGTGTTGTTAACATTTTCTAGTTCTGAACTTGTAGATACTTGCACAGAGTAAGGCCTTTGAGCCTGTCCAAACAATGCCTTTATAGCTTCGTCGGTGGCCATTAAAGGTTGACTAATAAATTCTAAAGCTTGCACTGCATATTTCTCAGATTCGCAAAGTGGAGATGTAGAGGCAGAAGATATGCTTATATCACCTTCGGGCATACCAACTCCAGAATGTAACACCATTTGTTGTAATATATTTAGGTTCTCTGCCGACAGGGTAATTACATCCGTGGCAGGTAAATTTAGATAACGAATTTTTGCTAAGAATTTCAAATTTTTCAACATGTCTAATTGCATTTGTCGCAATTGATGTGTCGTATGTAGTAGTCTTTTAGTAGAATCGTTGAGCATTTGGTTTTTCTGTGTTAGATCGGCTTTCCATCTAGCTAGCTCCTCAACCATAACACTACTGGCTAAAAATTTGGAACGCCAAACTTCACATTGACCAGCTAAGAACTCAATTTGCTCTGCATGAGTGGTTAAATTGTTGGCTGTGTCAAGTAAAGCTCTGGCTAATTGTAACTTATCTTCTGTCAGCACATTAACACGAGTCAGCAAATCTTCGCCTACTGAAGCAACTAAAAGGTTTTTAAGTTCCGCATTAACTTGTGTTTGAAATTTAAATTGTGCTTGAAAATAATCGCGTTCTTCTTTTACTTTACTTAATTCTTCGCTTAATGTTTTAAAGTCTAGGGTATTATGCGAATGCTCTTCATTGCACTGACTATAATTCTTTGTTTTTTCCTTCGATTCGCTATTACGTTTTTCTGTATCTTGTAGCTCCTGTGTTCTCATGGATGACATTTGGGTTACTAACACACCAATATCCAAGTTATTACGATTCGATTTTGTAAAAGTTGCTTTTGATGTAACTGAACCAATTTTTTGTTTTGGCACTATGGGTTTTGTAGCTCCAGTATACGGTTCATAGGGTATAAACTTGGGAGGCTTGTTCTTTTTATGCTCTGGTAAAGAATTGAAAGAGTCTATTAAGCGCGGTTTCATCATAATCAATTCACCTTTTGGTACCACAGGCTTTAAACTCCTTGTTTTATATTCGGGTCGACGATATAAAATATGTAATCCAGGCAGTGGTAATCCACGATTCGCTTTATTTGTTTTACTTGAAATTTTTCTTGAATCTTGATTGCATTGGTCTTGTGCCAAAGTTTCCTCCTCTTTTCTGTATTCAGTATTATTATTTTTTACGGTTTGGATTTGATAAACTTTCTCTTGTAGATCTTCTTGCTCCATACCGTCACCACTTGTGCGACCTAGTTTAAGAAAATTTTTAATTTAATTGTTTATTTTATATTAACCACTTACATCTTTCCAACTCCGTTAATGACTTCTCCATTTGAAATTTTTTTAATATTTGTCCAATGCAAATAATATAGTTTGACTGCAAACATTAAATTATTGTCGTGTACAAAAATAATGACAAATAAATTTAATCAGCTGGGTCTTAAACACCACCTTGATAAAATAATAACATTTATTAATATTTTGAGTCGTCCTCTATTGTTATCACCATTGTTGTTAGGTTTATTTTGGTCTTTCCCCAGATTCAATATTAAAAATCGCCAAAATTGCCCAAGATTATATATTTTAGTGTTTGACAATGATATATATCTTCTTATTATTTAAAATATTTTTAATAAATCCTAAAAAAATTTATCTGAATAGCTGAAAATCGCTAAAATTAAAACAATTCGCTATAAAAACAAAAATGAACACATATGAGGTACAACGTTTGATATAAAATAGTTAGTAGTATACTTAAAGAAACAAAATAAAAATTTTTGTGGTGAGTATTAAAAAAATATTAGATATCCATACGTACATATAGCAATTATTATATTTAAAAGGCTATATACTTTTTTGTCAAGGCATTATACATTGTCTTGTTTGTAAAACATTTTATGGGATCGAAAAATTTTAAGCATACCTTGCGAAGGTACAAAAGAGATGCAACATGTTCTACTTATATTCATATGAGTGCCCCTGTGGACTAGTCAGTAAAGGACAAGTCAGTTGTTTGGGGGTTGCGGGTTCGATTCCCGCCGGAGACTCTGGAATTGTCTGCTTCTCTTTCTCTTCTATTCTAAATATTTCTATTCTTATTCTACTCCTCTCTCTATTAAGGCGTCACAATTGACCGTAATGGTTTCCGGGTGAAGGTGTGAGGGTAACTTTGCACCCCCTGTGGACTAGTCAGTACAGGACCAGTCAGTTGTTTGGGGGTTGCGGGTTCGTATCCCGCCGGAGACTCTGGAATGGCGTCACAATGGACCGCAATAGTCTCCGGGTGAAGGTAACTTCGCACCCCCTGTGGACTAGTCAGTACAGGACAAGTCAGTTGTTTGGGGGTTGCAGGTTCGTTTCCCGCCGGAGACTTTGGAATGGTCTGCTTCTCCTTCTCTTCTATCCTAAATATTTCTATTCTTCTCTCTATTAAGGCGTCACAATGGACCGTAATGGTCTCCGAGTGAAGGTGTGAGGGTAACTTTGCACCAGCCTTACCTACCTATATTCATATAATTTACAACTCGTAATAACGCGTTAAGAATTTGTATTTTATTCTGTTTCGAAGGCGAGTTTTAGTAGAGTTTATTATTGAAAATACTTACTCGAATGATGACAAACAAAATATGAAAGTAGAAAGATTCAAACTTATAATAGGTTCGTTCGAGTACTTTTACTGCACTTTGTAGTAAATGAGTAATTATTTAGTAAATTGAAAATTTTACTCTCAAAAAGAGAATTTGTTCAAAAAAGTACTCGAACAGACATTTGTAAAAATTCGTAAGATTGAAGCAACAGCTGATGGCAAATAAATAAAGTTTAATGGGAACTATGTACATACATACATATGTGCAAATATGTATTTGTGTATGTATACCTGCGCCAGATTCAGGCAGTTCCATTCTTTCATTTGTAGACATTGTTAACTAACTTTATTTCACAAACAACTTAAATTTAATAATATTTTGCACTTTTGTTGGGATTTTTCTTTTTTTTAATACTTTTTTCACAAATTGTATACTTTTTGTTTGCTTACTTTTGTTTGTTTACCTTTTGAATCATATGTTTTTTGGTTTTGCTAAATCTTACAGCAAGAAATTTCTGTTGTAAAAATTTGCAAATACTCAGTCAAGAACTGTCACTTTTCGCTCTCTATTTGTGCTCTCATTTACTACAAATTTGTGTAAACGAACGCAATTTCGTAAAATGCAGTAAAAATTTGTACAAATTCGTACAAATTTGTGAGTTCTCGAACGAACCTAATATATGCTTTCATTTACCAATAAAAATAGCTTAACTAACGTAAAACTCGCTACACTATCATTACTAATATTTTTATGTGATATGACAAATTTCCAAAAGTTTTAGATATTTTATTTTCTGCAATGCAAATTGGAAATACATACATATTCTTATTATTGTATAAACAAAAGTCTTATAATATTGTTTAATAGCATATATGTTATAATGAAATTTCAGTTAGCACTAATATAATAACAGTGACAAGTAATTAATAATTTGGTGAATGAAAAAAAGAAAACAATAAATTGAAAGAATTTAGTCCAACAAATAACGTACAACACAATTGGTACAACAATAATTGTTTAGCAACAAAGCTAACCATACAAAAAATAATACATACATATTTGAGGTGTTAAGAAAAAAATCCAAAACAAAGAGGACGAAGCAACTTGACGCCAACTTTGTTAGTGCTGTGCTTTTTGCCATTGATTATGACGACAAAGGACACTTATGAAAAAATAGAAGCCAATAAAAGAATCGATTTACAAGATAAAGAAAAGATTGACTTAATTGAGCCCACAACGGGCAAATTATACTTTGAACATAAAACTGAGTTGATATTCTGTAAACCGCATTTGATGCCATTAAAATCGCAAGCGTTAGAACGTTTAGAAGAAATGCAACGTGATACAGCACAGCAATTACAAGAGAAACGTTTACGGACCACAAATAAAAAAAACTAAAATTTGTTATTTAAGGCAGCAGCAATAAATAAAACTCACTAAACTTACACTGCACGTTCTTCTCACGTATTGATTAAAAAAATTAAATTTTTTAGAATGGCCTATTTATTACCACTTGCCATATGTTTAGCCTTATGCTTAGCCGGCTTCTCACTTTACCGTTACGGCAACATACCGAGGCAGCATATTATTGTAACCCTATCCGTCTTGACCGCTTGGTGTTTTTCATTTCTAATTGTCTTTACCATACCACTAGACGTAACATCAGTGAGTTAAAAAAAGTAAAAAAAAAGAATATAATTACATGTTTCCTTTGTTCTCCACAGACTCTTTATCGTCAGTGCTTGCAAGAGCATAACACTACTTCTGCAAATATCTCATCATTTGCAGAATCTTCGTTAGGCAAATCTAACCAATCATCTGTTAGCCCAATTCAACAACATTCCGAATGCCAACAACCTTGGGGTATGATACCAGAGGCTGTTTTTCCAAATTTATGGCGTATTATCTATTGGACTTCACAGTTTCTCACATGGTTGATTATGCCCTTAATGCAATCGTATCTCAAGGCCGGCGACTTTACCATCAAGGGAAAATTAAAGTCTGCCTTAATTGAGAATGCCATTTATTATGGATCTTATTTGTTCATTTGTGGCATTTTACTAATTTATATTGCGGCAAAAGGAGTTTCTTTGGATTGGCAGAAATTAAAAGCCATCGCATCTTCCGCATCAAATACATGGGGTTTATTTCTGCTAATACTTTTGCTAGGTAAGCAAACCCTTATCGTAAATAAAAAGTTTATTACAAGTTTTATACTTACATATGGACAATTCCATGTCATCGTACGTGACATTTGTACTCTTTTAAAGTGGAATAATTAAAGTAAGAGTAACTGAAAAAAAATTAGATCTTTATGTTCCATTCAGAGGGTACTTTATTTAAAAAAAAATAAAAAAGTGATTTTGAGGTATATATGGAAATATGAAAAAATCTGCGAATCTTGGGAGGTATTTTTCTTTTTTTAATTTCTTACACTAAACCACATATTTTTAATTTAAAATCCATCATACTTAATTGAAAACAATCTTTAAATGATTTTATAATAAATATAATTTAATATCGTACGTGACATATCGTATGTGACAGATTTTTCTCTTATAATATTCTTAGGTATATACAAGGCATATTTATTCATCAGGTACTCTTGATTCGACAGCTGATTATTTTTTTATTACTAATTAATTTCAGCTGTCATAATACATAAATAAAAAACAATTTTCTCTCTTTTCTAATTAATTTCAAATGTCAAACTTCATATATAAAAAATATAAACAAAAAATTCTCTCCGAACTGCAATTACCTGATGAATAAATATGCCTTGGGTATATATCATATGCTTGTCATAATATGAAAACGTATGAAGTTTTTATCTTTGGAATGGGCTGGATATTTTACCAAGATATAATCAGATTAAACTCTTATTATTGCTCTTAAAATAATTTAATAAGCTCTAAATAACTGCGCATAGTAAAATTTGAGTATTTTTTTATCATTGAACTTTTATTGAGAGTTTTTGTTTTTACAGTCGTGGTTGACAATTTCATGGAATTACCCATATGTATATTACAATAAGAAAACGAAAACATTTATAAAGCAGTCCGCTATTTCGACTGCGTAGTTCATTTATTCAATACTCAAGTTCTTTTTTATTTACTAAGAATGGTTTGTTTAAGTTATGAAAAAAAACTTGTTTCTATATTTACATATATTGAAAGGTACTATGAGGAGATTAATTTTTGAACTGCTCTCTATTTTATAAATTTATTTAATAATGCTTCTTAGTTTCCAAATTTTTGGTTTGTAAACTCTGAATAAGTAAAAGTTACCATTAAAATAAAAGAAATAATGGTCCTAACTTCAGAATTTTATATATTGTTAGTATAATGCGCAAACTGCCCAAGTCCAATTTTTAAGAAATTAAAATTTTGATGCAGTAAGATAGTACAACTTAAAAACATAATGACCAAAAAAGAAAAGGTAATTTCAATTATAACCTCCAGTTTTGATAAGGTATGCAAATGTGCTAAATCTCTAAAAAGGCAAACGAAAATAAGACCAATTAAATAAAATAATAAAATTATTATATAATTTAAGTTTTTATTGTCGAAATTTTTGTTTTAAACTAATCTAATATTCAGGCTTAAGTTCATTTTAAATTTTGTTTAAATTTTGTAGAGAAATCTTTTTGTGATAATAAAAGAATAATGGAGTGGAATGTATTTTCCAAACTATATACTATTTGTTCATATTTTCTTATCATAACGAGTTAGAATGAAAGTTACCAATGCCGGCCACCCTCTTACAATGTACATATATTTTAAATCTTTCGTATTGTCTTAGTGAACAAAACTAGTGATTTAACTAGTTAGATAAAAACTAAATATATGTATATAAAACTAGTGATATGGTTTTTCAGATTATTATTTCATTATCACAATAAAATTGAAAATTCAAGAAATATTAAATTGAAATCAAGCTTAATTAAATTTAAATATTAATTTATTACATAAATAAATTTGCTAAATAAAATTATTTGAGTTAAGGGATTTTTTTTTTGCAGTCAATGCAGTTTGATTTAAAATTTTCGAGAGTTTAATTAAAAAATTATTATTATAATTAAATTCACTCCAAAAAGTGAAATTTCTTTAAACTTATATTTTTTGGGGAGTGGAAAACTTTACCTCAGAGAATAAACAAAACCTTACCTGGAAATATTGGCGTAGTCCCAAATATTTTTGGGGAAGGTAAAAGTTAAAATTTTTTTTTCTAGGGTAAAGAAATCTTAAGCTGAATTTATTTTATATGTATGTAATAGCTAATTTTTTCAGTTTCTTCAAAAAAAATTTTTACCCCAGAATGGTCTAGTAGCGCCAATGCCTAGAAATAAGGAAAATAACTATTCGAAAAGCAGAGACTGGCAATTTTAAAGTTAAACTATTCCCAAAGGTCATCATATGTTTTTTTCATTAATAGTTAAAATCTTTTTATGATAAAAACATATACGATTTTAGTTATTTAGTTTTCGCTTAACAGCAATGAAATAAGACATGTCTTTGTTATGTTAAAAATATTATTTTTCTTAACATTATTCTAATACAGCTCCTTATTCTTTATTTTAAATTATAAAAAAGTATTTTCCAATAAAAATAATAAAATAAAGCAACAAATTATTTATATAAGATAATGATTAAGTTCAACAAAAAAAATTAACAAAATCATAAATCCGAAAAGAGCGACAGTTTAATTAATGGTATTAAAAAATTATAACCAAAGGTAATATCCGCTTTTATAGATTAAAAAATATTCAAAACAATAAAGTTACGTTTTCGTTACTTTGTGTAAAAATTCATAAATAGGACTTGAGCAGCTTGTACTTAAGCTAACGATAAATTCCGTAACATAAAAAATACAAAAAGTACTATAAAAATGCGAAAAAGTACCTTTATGTTGCTTATTTCATTTTCAATTTCAATTTTGATTTAAAAATTCTAGCTTCAAAAACTAAAAGTTAAAAAGGTAAATTGTATTTTTTGGCGCCCATATCATTTAAGGTTTTACAATGAATCAATAGTCAATAATTTAAAAAAATCTATGTTTATAAATTAAGAAATTACAAAAAGTACCAAACAATGAGAAAAATTTCCTTTTGGCAATTAAACTTGGATCAATTGTCACTAATATAAAAAAACTAGTGTCATAAACTTAGAAAATACAAAAAGGGCGACACAAATATAAAAATTTCCATAAACTTAGAAAATACAAGAAGTACAAAAAAGGGGAAAATGCCAAGATTAAATATCTAAACAGTACATTTGTGCTGGTTTTTGTGTGTAAAAAAAATTAGAAATCTCATATGAGAAATATCAATAATGATTATATTTTACAGCTCGTACATGAAAATTGTTGATTTCTGATCTATGTATGTGACTATAAGTTAACAATGATGCAAGTGACATGGAATTTACTTTTAGGGCCATATTAATCAAATTTTACATCTTTTGTTTTCTATTTTAAAAATTATCTTATTTGTGTTCTTTTTATATATACATATGTACATATATCGTTGGTCACAAGTAGAAGGGCCCTAACTCAAAAAAATTTAAACTGTATTATCATTATGTAACTTCTTATGTAAAATTGCTTGGTTCTAAAAATGTTATTTTTGATACTATTGCATTAAATTTTTGTGTCGAGATGTATTTGTGTGAAATTTATTTATTTATTTATTTATTCAACGTAATATAAAGCCTCATTAGGCCAATTAAAATATATTAAATATATATATTAAATATATTTATTGAAATCACTGAAAAACTCAATTTAAAAAGAACGAGTTCGGGCCTCTCTACTTGTGATCATTGATATGTTGGCGTTAAAATATTTTTTATTTCAGGGTATGCGCTCGTCGAAGTTCCAAGATCTTTGTGGAATAACGCCAAACCGGGCTTTACTTTGCAATATGCTTACTTTAAAGCAGCTAAGCTTAGCGCTGATAAAGCAGAAGCTGAAGAAAATGTAGATGATGTTTTAGAATCTCTTCAAGGCATGAGTCGGTCGGTGCCTAACAATCATGAGTTACGATCTTGTGTAGAGACTATTTTACGCAAAGTACCCATAGAGCTGCAGGAGAGAGCAGCGCGTAATTATTCACGGGGTGGCAATGGTGGTGGAACAACCACAATAGTACCCTCAGAAAAAGCATTAGTTCGTATACACAGACAAGTTATTAAATCACTGCAAACACTCCAACGCACTGAGGCTCTGTGGAGTGTACAAGTAGAGACTGTTTTTGAATTGGAAGATATAGCAAAAAATATACATTCAGTGGAGCGTAGATTTAAATCAGAATTTCCACAGCGTCGATCACAGTTAGGTAGATTCTTGTATTCTCCAACTGTACACTGGTATTGGTCATGTATGATTAAGCCTCCCGTTTTAAAAGCGCTCTGTGTTTTAACGGCTTTCATGTCTGGCATGGTGGTGTGGAGTGAATTGACATTTTTCCAACGCAGTCCGGTTTTGTCGATTTTTGCCAATGTTATTAATGTATCAAAACATAGTTATGATTTCTTTACCATCGAAGTATTTTCTATGATAGTGCTGTGTTATCTCTTTTACTGTACCTACTCCACTATATTGCGTATACGATTCTTAAATCTTTACTATTTGGCACCGCATCATCAAACGAATGAACACAGTTTGATATTTAGCGGCATGTTGTTGTGTCGCCTTACACCTCCTATGTGCCTTAATTTTCTAGGCCTTATACACATGGATTCGCATATTATAAAAGAACGTGTCATGGAAACTTACTATACCCGTATAATGGGTCATATGGATGTGATTGGAATTATTTCGAATGGCTTCAATATATATTTCCCCATGTGTATGTTGGCCTTTTGTCTAGCCACATGGTTTAGTTTAGGTTCACGAGCCTTAAACGTATTGGGATTCCAGCAATTCTTGCAAAATGAAACAATAGCAACCGAACTGGTGCAAGAGGGAAAAGATCTTATCGCTCGTGAAAGAAGGCGGCGACAACGAGCTGAAGAAGCAATTAATCGAAGAAGGGAATTTCCGCGCAGTGATGCGATATCAACAAATGAGTACATCAACAGGTATCGTAATTTAGGCTCTCAGAATGTACAAAGTACTTCAATTACAACAGCAACTCATATACCATCAGACGATTTAATACGTCACGGAGATAATTTACACTATGACACTTTGCCACGTTCATTGTCCGACGAAATTAATGAACGTTTCGGTGTAAGTACACAAGCTCAAGTTGCCTTTAAGGGTTCGTCGACAGCTAACCACTATCGTTTGGAATTTGATGATGAAGAGGAAACCTCAAATCGTATTGAGCCACCTCGTGGATTATTTGACGATGTATAATTCTAATTCTTATACAACAATGTAGATCAACTAAAAATGCTTAATTTGGCTCTCTTTTCTTCCTCTTCTACAACATATACATACGACTAGCAACTATAACGATATATTAGTGGTCAGTCACAAATAAACTAGTAAATATATTTGCTCAATTCAGAAGTTGTCGTAGGTGTTGTACGTCGTAGTAGTTGTATACATTTTATTGATAATTTCTACATTAATTTCTTATACAAAACTTACAAACAAATTTTACCTGTGCTTATTGAATGTCGTATAAATACATCCATCATAGCTGGAAAAGTAGTTACAATCGCCTGTTTTTTTTTTTTTTCTTTAATATAAAGATCTGAATTTCTTACAACCTACAACTCCTACGACAGGTTTTGAATTGAACAATTAAAAATAGTTTTAAAAATCTAGTTAATGTCTAACACTCCTAGTTACGCTATGGTACATATGCACAGTACTGCACTATAATCGTCATCACAATCAATTAAGGGGTTTTGTAAATTGCTGCTGTGGCTGTCTTTTTTTGTTTTTCATCATTTAGATGTTCTTTTTTAAATTTATAAATAATTTTTATACAAATGTGAGTATTGTTTTAATTATTCTTATTTTTTGTTATAATTTATATTTTACTATTAATTTTTGCCATAATTTGCACATTTTAAATGTTATACATATTGATGGAAGGGTTTTTTTTTTTATATAAATATTTTAATAAAATACCATTGTTCTGTAAATTGTATGTATGTATGTGCAAAATATTTAAAATAAAAAAGTAAACAAACTAATCGTGAGATTTTTTAAAAGATCGTTGCGTGAGTAAAGTATATGATTCCGATCTTTTCGGATAATTTTTTTTTTTTGTTTGCGTAGTTATTGCAAAGAATTAATCTAGATTGTTCAGCCGTTTTTTCGCTATTGAGTAACATAAATTAAAACGTTCACATTTTTTATATAAGTAGAATTGCATGCTTTGTTTCATATTTTTTTTTATATAACTTATTTCGCTCATTAGGAAAACTTAGAACTGAAAAGAAGGCAGTGTGCTTAAAAAATTTAAGTCTTTGAGTTTCTCAGATCTTATATTTAGAAAAATGAAAACTGAAATAAATGGAGGCAGCATATTTAAAATATTAAATTTTTAACGTTTCCATTTAGGTGGGTGTAGGCAGGGTACACCATGGTTGATTGATATTTTTGATTGATATTTTATTAATTCCCATTAAATTCATTACATAAAATTTAGTTTCTTAATCTAGAAAGCTAATACACAGCGTTGTCAACTTTAAAATTTCAAAAAGCACCATAACCCAGGAAAAAACGCGTCATTCTCAAAAAAAAGCACTAAATTTATAATTTGTAAATTATTTTTTTATTTATTTAATAAAATTATACATTTATATAAATTTCTTTATAAATAAATAAATGTATATAAATAATGTATATAAATAATAAATGTATATCAGAATAAATAACAAAAAAATTTACAAAAATCAAACAACGAATATCTTTTAGTCAGTCAGTACAGATTTACATAGATACATATATTTATATGTAAATAAAAATAAACAAAAACATTGGAAAAAAGAACAAAAATATTTAATTATTAAAGTAATTATCAATTCACAATATATCACAGGAGTGATGCATTGTAAGAAATTTATTTCAACATTTAGAAAAAATTACGACATGATTAATTTTTCCATACCTGATGCATTTATACGACGTTTTATAAACATATTTGAATTTGTTGTACAAAATATTAAAGAAATTATTCACCAAATAAGTACAACTATTATTTAATATTTAAATATTTTTACATTACATATTAGAATATTTACTTCATCAGCTATTTGGTAGGTTTCGCAACAGGAATTTTCCCGTTTAAGCCCATTTTTAATGTGAAGTAAGGAATTAACTGAATTTAAAGACATTCGGTTCCGAATTTTTACAACATTTTAATGTTTATTTTTTTTATTTAATTTAAACACATTCATGGGAGCGACAAAGGTTTAACGTTTAAGTTTAATGCTTCAAAGGGATTTAAGTTAACTGCATCTTTGTACGATTTAACTTCAATCCAAAAATCGACTGGATTCAATATTTTGCCATTGGTAACGGTAAAATATCTTCTTTTGTATGTGATAAAACATTTCTAACATTAATTATGTTAATTTTACTCAAAACTTCAAGGTTTCCTGGTAAAATTTTTAAACATTTAAAGTTGTGGGACGCAAAAAGTTTGCTTTAAGGTTTAATCATTTATAAGATGATCTCAAAAGAAAGAGGGATTTCTTTTATTCACATTCACCTCAAATGCATATATGTATAAAGTTAGACATTTTGAAACAAAAACTTTCTGGGCAATCAATTATCTTATAAATAATTAAATTTTTAGTGTAATATTATTTTCTTGCCGAGTTGCATGTAATTGTACTATAAGTTACATTTTGGTACTATGTATAGGTATATAAATTTACACTTACAAAAAATTTTTTTCAATTAATTAATTTGAATTTTAGTGTTTGGTGTCACCGAAATAAAAAGAAAATCACTAAAAACTAAAAAAAAAAATCACCAAGCACTGACTCACAATTTTTTCGCTTCCAAAATGTTAAAAATCACCAAAAACGGTGATAAAATCACCGAGTTGACAACGCTGCTAATACATTTCTACTGTTTTCCTTACATACTAACATATTTTTCAAGGACTTTACTATTACACACATACTATAGCTTAGCTACGTCATTCTTACATTAATCTACTTGTACTTAGAAAAAATGAGAAGTGAATAGTAGGCAATATTTTAAAAACTTAAATTCTTGTTTAATTTTTTTATATACGAAAAAATTTGAATAAAAAAAATCGCCAAATCGCACCCAGCACGTTCTCATGTGATACGATTACATACACGGACCGATTTACATATTTATCCCATATTTACTAAACATTTTGTTATAAAACAGAGTTTCCATGATTTCGAATGTCGGCAATGACATGCCCATATTATTTTCCAACTTCTACTATGCTTTTTTTGTTCAAACTTTACACACACACACATATTTTCCCTGTTCGTAAAATTATAAATGTGGCAGTGCATTAAATAAAATCCGTTAAATACAAATTTGTTCCAAAACTTCCAACTATTCTCATAAAATAATTTTTAATGTGAAAGTGCAGAGCCAGCATACATACCATACCACGCTTGACACATAGTCATTTAAAAAGCTATAAAAAAAACACCACACAAAAGGAACTTCTAACAAAGACAACTGACGACAACTGTTACAAGGCGATATATTACCCCTGCTATAGTTTTAATCTGATAAATAGCTTCACATTTTTTATTTTTAAACCTTTTATTTTCCTCAAGCAAAAACTTAATACAATTTAAACAAAATTATGATTCCACACGTTATAACAAAATTGATAATGGAAAATTTCAATCTATATCGCAATATACAGAACAGTTGATACGATCGGAGCTACGAGAAATAAAATTATAAAAATAAATTATACTTTTATTATTCATCGCCGCCACCTTCCTCGTCTTCATCGAATTCACCTTCCTCATCTGCAGTGGCCTCTTGGTATTGTTGATATTCAGATACTAAATCATTCATATTACTTTCGGCCTCGGTAAATTCCATTTCGTCCATACCCTCACCGGTGTACCAATGCAAAAAGGCCTTGCGTCTAAACATAGCAGTAAATTGCTCAGATACACGCTTAAAAAGCTCCTGTATAGCAGTCGAGTTGCCAATAAAAGTCGCTGACATTTTAAGACCTCTAGGTGGTATATCACATACGGCAGTTTTGCAGTTGTTCGGTATCCATTCGACGAAAAAACTGCTATTTTTATTTTGTATATTTAACATTTGTTCATCGACCTCTTTCATTGACATGCGACCACGAAATATGGCCGCAACTGTCAAGTAACGACCATGACGTGGATCACAAGCGGCCATCATATTTTTGGCGTCGAACATTTGCTGAGTCAACTCGGGAACTGTTAGGGCGCGATATTGTTGGGAACCTCGCGAGGTCAAGGGAGCAAAACCAGGCATAAAGAAATGTAAACGGGGAAATGGCACCATATTAACGGCCAATTTTCTCAAATCCGCATTCAATTGACCAGGAAAACGCAAGCACGTTGTAACTCCCGACATTGTGGCCGATACCAAGTGATTTAGATCACCGTAAGTAGGTGTGGTAAGTTTTAACGTTCTGAAGCAAATATCATAAAGGGCTTCATTGTCTATGCAATAAGTCTCATCGGTATTTTCTACAAGTTGATGAACACTAAGAGTAGCATTATAGGGCTCCACGACAGTATCCGATACTTTAGGTGACGGTACTACAGAAAAAGTATTCATTATGCGATCGGGATACTCTTCTCGAATCTTTGAAATTAGTAAAGTGCCCATGCCGGAACCAGTACCACCACCCAAAGAATGAGTCATTTGAAATCCCTTTAAGATAAAAAATTTAATTTTCTTTGCAAAATGTTATCTTTCCTTATGGCTTACCTGCAAACAATCACATCCTTCCGACTCCTTACGCACAACATCCAAAACAGAATCGACCAATTCGGCACCCTCCGTATAATGGCCTTTGGCCCAATTATTGCCAGCGCCAGACTGACCAAAAACAAAATTATCTGGTCTAAATATTTGACCAAAAGGACCAGATCTTACAGAATCCATTGTACCAGGCTCAAGATCAACTAAAATTGCTCGCGGCACGTATTTCGCTCCCGTGGCCTCATTGTAATACACATTTATACGTTCCAATTGCAAATCGCTATCACCGTAATAAGTTCCCGTAGCGTCAATACAATGTTCATCGGATATTACTTCCCAGAATTTACCACCAATTTGGTTACCACATTGACCGGCTTGTATATGGACAATTTCACGCATTTTAGCTGAATTTTTATGTTTTAGTTTGTTTGCAGTAATAAAACCTAGCTTTTTTTTCTATGTAGAAAATTTTTAACTTTTTTGTGGCCTTTTAAAAATTTTCACAAAATATATCGAAGCTAATTTTTTTCCTTTTCCAAAAATGTCAATATTCTTGATGTTTAGTAAAAACCCTGCTTAGATTTTGAGATTTTCACAGAAAACAAGTATTTTTAATCGAAAGTATTTAAAAGCAAGTAGGAGTATTATATTATGCAGTGTCAAAACTCCAAGCAATACCTTATCGTAACTTAGACTAGATTTCAGATTTTAAATATTTATTGTTCAGAATCTAAATTTAGTTCAGTTTATGGATAGGTACAGATTATTGAACTCATTACAAGTCCTGCGAAATGCATAAATATTAGCCTAATTTGAGTGAAGATTTCCATTTATTAAATTTAATATGAAAGCCGCTCGAAGACAAGATAACAAAAATTGTTTCTAAAAAGCTTTAATTTTATTGGAATTAACGATAATTACGGAAAGACCAATATTCAAACATTTGCCGAAATAGAGCTGATTACAACTGTTTAGTTATTTAAAGATACGAAAACTCCAAAAACAAAGTTTAAAAAATCAAAAAAAAAACCAAAAGCTTTATTAGCCATTGGAACAATGTGATTTCTTAAAGCCAATTTTCTGTCTAAAACGATTCCGTAATCATTAAAGGAATCTCTCAGTCCAAAAGTAACTTCGTTCATAGCATATCTCCTAAATATTGGACTTGATCTTCAAAATCACGTTCTAACATTTTCCTCATTCAATTTAATTTTCTTTTCACAATGAAGTTACAAAATTCATATTATTCTGTAAAAGTACTTGTCGGACAGAGATTTTTATTATTATTATTATTATTATATTTGTTAAACAAAGTAAATATTTTATTTATTTATTCAATTTATCGAGTCCTTAAGACCATATATGATTAATGCATGATATATGATTAATACAATAATTTATCATTCAAATACATCATTGTGTTAGAATTTTCAATTGCAGTAGGAAGGTGATTTATAAATAGCGTGAATAATAATGGCTACCTTGCGGCATACTTGAAAAAAATAACATCAATGAATTCAAAGTAGGAATTGCGAAAATTAATACGCCTTAAAGTATATATTTTCTGAAAGCTTATGAATAGGGGAGCCGATTAAGCTCGGTCTGTCTGTCCGTGTGTATGTGCATCGGTACATAAACAACTGAGATATGAGCAAAAAAGCACGACCAACTTGGTTTTTTTTTTTCACAATTAAAAAAAATACAACACATACATAAAAACGTGGAATACTGGTAGAGTGAACGTGGCATCGAATCCCAGCTGAGCCAAACAATTTTTTTTATTTGTATTTATACCCTTCACTTGTGGTGCTTTATCATTCCGTTTGTAATTTCTACAATTTTCATTTCCGACACAATAAAGTACATATTTTCCTAAAGCTTATGATTAGAGGAGTTGATTAAGCCCTGACCGTCTGCCCGTCTGTCCGTATGTTGGTTGAAATCAACTTTTAGAAGCAACTATATGTTCCTCAGATCTATCTATGGTATCAATCTTTTCGAAATATCCGGAAATGAATCGCTATTGAAATTCAGCACAATCGCCTCTTAACTTTCTGAGATATGAGCAAAAAAACACAACTACCTCGTTTTTTTCACAATTACAACAACAACATACATACATATATGTGACAGCGCATTGAGAAAGGGACCTAAGGGTAAAAACAGGTTTTGTTCAGGAGAGCGGCCCATAGGGCCGTATTCATAAGAAATATTTTAGGTTTATTAAAGGCTTATTTGACAGATGTTGTAGAGAAATTTGTCAAATAAGCCTTTAATAAACCTTAAATATTTTTTATGAATACGGCCCTAAATGATTTTTCTATTTTTTAAAATTGTTCATAAGGAAAAAAATAAATTTTTTGTAGTTTCGTAAAATCAAGTTATTTTGTTAATTTAGTAGGGGAAAAAATTAAAATAAATAAATTTTACCGTTAGGTCTCTTTTTCTATTTGCGCTTAGAATCGTCGACTTTATTTTTATAAAATGCGCATATCTCTGGGAGGGAACACTTTTGGGGCATGGGATCGGTCTCATTCGATGCTCAAATGTTGTCCACATAAAAAAAAGTGAAAATTGTTTTTTTTACCCTAAGGTCCCTTTCTCTATGCGCTGTCACATATATTGGTTAGAGTAAATAAGCGTGGCATCGAATCCCAGCTGACCCAAAAATATTTTTCTTTTATTTTATTCAATTTTATTTTTTTATTTTATATATTATTTATATTTTTTTTATTTTTTTTGTAATTTTTTTACACGTTGTGAAAGGTATATAAGATTCGGCACGGCCGAATATAGCGCTCGTAACTGGAGGAGAACCAATAAACTCAATTTTTATTTATTGTTCGAGTGACTCCGACTATCTATACAGAGGTATAGGTCGACTTGCGGTGCCTAAATCAACGTTTGTAACTGGAGGAGAACCATTAAACTCATTTTTTAATTATTGTTTCAATGTCTCCGACTTCCTATACAGAGGTATAGGTCGTTCCGCGGAGAAGGAACTTAGTGAATACCCTGACTTTTTGGTTATGTACCTCTGCCATTAAAAATTAAAAACCAAAAAAAAAAAAGGTTTAGGTAATTCCAATTCACAAATCTAGAAAACAAAAATCCTAAATTACCCTCCAGTTTTTTTTTAATTAAACAAAAAATCATTTTATCTAACGAATTATTTATTTTTTTATTTAATATTACTTTAAATTTGAACTGACGTATACATGTGAAAAATTACGACAAACTTTAAAATATATAAATACATAAGTACATACCATACATAAGTACATGTGGACATATACATATATTTTTTTTTTGTTTAGATGCATTTTATTTTTAGACTTAGGGTGTACTACAGCAGGGACTGTCGGAAGAATATTTTAAAATTCTATAACCAATACATTCTGTTGATTTGGAAGTTTCATTTTTGGCAAAACAATTTAAATAACAATAAGACGACGTACGATAACAATCACATTCAGCCAAGTCAGGCAAAGATTGATATCAAACTGAGGCTCTTTTCAAACTAATGGTGCTGGCAATAATGTCGGTGGGCCGAAAATCGGGATCTGCAAATATTTCATGATTCATGCAGCGTGTACCACCCAAACAGGTACACGAACAAATGGAAGCGGTTTCTTCAATTTCTGTCATATAGTTGGAACTATTTAAAAGTTTTCCATGTACATTGTAGCTGTGTTCGGTGTCAAAAGTTACAGGTTGATTGGCGGCAATTTGATTCTGGGCATCCTGTTCATCTCTTTTGGCATCTTCGGCTTGCCTAAAATTAATAAACAAAAGTACGTATGTATGTATAAAAAACTAAGTACTCTTTGTTTTTTTTAATACTCACATGGTCATAAAACGTAAGACCAACAGGTTGATACTAGCGGCTACTACGGCCAAACCAAATAGTATAAATACCAAACTTAAAGCCACATATCCGGGTTTATTCATTAGCGCCTGATCGTTTTGTAGCGCCACATAATCTCCAAACCCTATTGTGGTCAAAGTGACGAAACAATAATAGAAGCTATCGAAATAACTCCAGCCTTCATATCGTGAAAACACGGCTGCTCCTGTTGTAATTATTATTGAAGACAACATTCCTGTAGCCAACATTAGATTCATTTCAGTAGCTTCAGTGTGTGTACATTGCATATATCGTTTAGCTTTTCTAATAATTACCGAAGCAAATTTGTTTAAACGTTCACCAATCGATTGGAACATAACTAAACCCAGTGGAATACCGACCTTAAAATTAAAAAAAATTATAGTCACAATGTTTACAATAGAGAAAATGAAAGGAATTTTTTAATTTTTTGTAGTAAATGCATATATCTTGAACTTTTCATATTTAAAAATACAATATATACAGGTATGTGATGGAAATCGAAAACGAAGCAATTTTGAAAGTTCGTTTTAATACTCTATGAATAAAATTTTTGTAATTTTTGTTATAAAATTCTTTTTAACATAGAAATATTTATGTACATATATAACAAAAATTACAAAAATTTTATTATTTTATTATTTGTTTAAATAGAAAAAAAAGTTAAAAGTTTTTACTATTTATATGTATATTAATATTTAATTCGAACGTGAATCAAAGTTCGAATAAAATAAAAATATATATTTAATTCAAACTTTATATATTAAATTTTACTGTAAATCATTTTAATTTTGGCTCAAGTTAATTTATTCTATTATTATAATTTACTAAAACATTTTTAAATTTAAATTAACTTGTATTAATTTAAGAATCTTGAAAAACTATTCCGATATTAGCCGAGTGGAATGCATTTTCGTAACCAGCTACGATTTCATCATCAGCACTCTTTATCGATATGTAATTTGAAATTGTATTTATGTTACAATTCAATGAAATTAGAATTAGGGAATCAGAGTACTTTTTTTAAAATTTGTCTTTTTCCTTCTCTAATCAAAACATGTAGACAAATGTCATTTGATATGGAAAATTGTACAAACGAACGCAATCCACTAAAGTTAAGAAAAATAGTCAATACTTTTGAGTAAACGAACGAACATCAGCACTCTTTATCGGTATGTAATTTGAAATTGTATTTATGTATGTTACAATTCAATAAAATTAGAATTAGGGAATCAAAGTACTTTTTTTTTAAATTTGTCTTTTTCCTTCTCTTATCAAAACATGTAGACAAATGTCATTTGATATGGAAAATTGTACAAACGAACGCAATCCACTAAAGTTAAGAAAAATAGTCAATACTTTTGAGTAAACTAACGAACATTATGTAAAAATATTTAAAATTTCTAAGGTACGATGACTTAATATAAAAAAGGTGTGTCACGATTTTTTATTACTTTAGAATAGAAGGAAAAAACTGACTAAAAATTAAACGAATAAAATGAGTTTGAGTTTTTTTATGTGACATAAATTTATTGTTTTCAAGTAGCGAACTACCATAAACGTGAAATATGCGATTTCGAAAAAATCGATATATGTATGCCCTTTTTATATTAAGCCATAGATATGTAAAGATTTTATTAAATTTTATATACATAAATAGATTTTATTGGAAATTATATATGTATGTATAAAAAAAATGTAATTTAAGAAGCAGATTTTAAAAAGGAAATTAATCGAAAATGTACTACACGATAAATAATTGATTTGAAATTATTTTGGGCATGAAATTATACTCGTATACAAATTAACCTAAATACTTGCCATTGCGTAAGCCATACAAAAAGCCTTTCCTCCAATCGTGACCGGAGTCGAATGACCATAACCAATCATTGCTAAAACGACAGTGGCAAAATAAAATGCCCCAGCAAATTTCCATTGCGGCCCAGCCTTGTGTGGTTTATTTTCGATTATAACGATTTCCATCATACGAAAGTCCTCGTTAGACACATTATATTTCTTAACAAAATTGTTTTTTATGGCTTGTAGAAAATCCCAACGTTTTGATTCAAAGTCCGATTCCAAACTATCAAATACGGCAGCACCTATTAACAAATAGGTAAAAGTGCAAACCACCAATGAAAGTGTCCTTACATTTTGGCGCTTCATGCTGCACTGTGTCGCAAAGTCAACAATGTAATCGCAATAGGATTCAATAAGCATTCAATAGCTTTATAATAAAAACCTTAAAAGAATATGATGAACTTTATCTACATGGAATGGAAATGCGTTCGAACTTAAATGCATTCATTAATTTAGTATTCGATATTATTTGTTGATAAATTTGTTTAATATGGCTATTATGTAAGTTAAACTGTGGGTTTGAATTTTTTTATTGCTAAATAAATAATCAATATATCCAGGATAATAAGAAAATATTTTTTGTTAAATGACAATTTGCGAATGTCATTTTTCACATCCTTTAAGAGGTAATGATTATGCGCAATATTTAAAATGTCAAATAAGGACTTGTTTTTTTTTAACATAGGGATGGATGTGTTTACATATGTATGTATATAACATACATAAATATATATGTATGTATGTACATGCATATTGAAAAATATAGTTTTTTAATTCTTTAAAAGTAAATTTAATAAAAAGAATTATTAAAGCATCGTTCTTTTTGTTCGAATAAAAGATAACTGTTATAAGAAAGAAACAAAAAAGAAGTTGCCACGTTTACCAAAAATTTGCCTTAGTTGAAAAGGGACAAAAAATATATCCTTACCACACCGTTATTTCACAGTTCAACATCATCACAACGAGTAAACGTCAAACAACGAAAAAGGTCAGCTAACTCCTCGAAAAATCTATAAGTTGAAAGGAGAAATATTTTTACACACAAATTACTAAAAAAAAATAAAAACCTTCAGTTAATAAAAAAAAATATCCCTAAATTTACTTTAGAAGTTCATTAAAAACAGAGAAATATAAAAATAATGGCACCAAATCCTCACTCACCTTTGCCACCAGCTACTATGTCATCCGGTGATTTTGGCAGTCCTTTACGCAAATTTAAACTAGTATTTCTGGGTGAACAGAGTGTTGGAAAAACTTCACTTATTACACGCTTCATGTATGACAGCTTTGATAATACCTATCAGGCCACCATAGGTATAGATTTCCTATCGAAAACTATGTATTTGGAAGATCGCACTGTACGTTTACAACTATGGGACACGGCTGGCCAGGAACGTTTTCGTTCTTTAATTCCCTCCTACATACGGGACTCAACTGTGGCTGTCGTTGTCTATGATATTACCAATACAAACTCTTTTTATCAGACTTCTAAGTGGATTGACGATGTGCGCACAGAAAGAGGTAGTGATGTCATAATTATGTTGGTTGGAAATAAAACAGATTTGGCTGATAAACGATTGGTTTCTACTGAGGAAGGGGAACGTAAAGCCAAAGAACTCAACGTCATGTTCATAGAGACCAGTGCTAAATCTGGATATAATGTGAAATTGTTATTTAGGCGTGTAGCAGCTGCTTTGCCTGGCATGGACTCTTCGACTGATAACAAACCATCTGAAACCATGCAAGACATACAGTTGGGTCAACAGAATGAACAAAAAGATCCCGAAGGTGGTTGTGCCTGTTAAATTTAAACAATTTTAAACTACAAAACATATTAAGAAAACAAAAAAAACTAAACGAAATAATATTATTTTAATTTTTAATATTTGCTGTGATGAAGAAATATTTATAAAGAAATTGGACATTAACTTATGAAAATAATTGAACTTAGGATTCTCGTGATTAATACCTATTTGGAAATATTTCTTAGATATAAATAGTTTTTTTTATTGTATCACCATGCTTATTAACAAAAAGATTATTAGCAATATGTGAAAATAAAGTTAAAATACTAATAACTGCTTTATTCACAAAGCTTATCAAAGGTTTATAAAGGGCTTGTAAATTTTGTATAGAAATTTGATTTAAAAACATTTTTTTTAAACCTTCGATAATTTGTATGAATAAGGCCGTAAATACTACAAATAAATTTATTAAGATGTTAAAGAGTTAAAAAAAAAAATAAAAATTAATTTTTTAAGTTATTTCAAAAGCTTACTAACTGCATTAAGAAGCACGCACAGAAGCATGTATTACTTTTCAAATTTAATTTAAAAATAAATAGCAAATTTAAATAAAATAAATCTTTTGCCTGTTCTACTTCAAAAAATAGTAATAAATAATCCATTTTTAAATGTTGTAATACTATTTTGTATTGTATAAGAATATTTAACGTCATATATTTTTCCGCTTTGAAAAATATTAGTAACTTATATACCTATTCACCCCTATTCTATTTTGCGTCGTCAACGTCGTTTTTTATCAGTTGTTGTAAATTTGTATTCCCGATGTCAATATCAACATTTTTATTATTCTGTAAGAAAATGTTACATTGATGTTTATTTAATTGACTTTGATTTTGTCTTTGTTATTTTTATTGTTGTGTTAAAACAAAAATTAGGAAAAAAGAATTAAAGAAAAAGATATTATAAAACAAGTAAGAGCACTATATTCGGCTGTGCCGAATCTTTTATACCCACCACCAATTTTGTGTACATTTAAAGCACAATATTTATTATTTTGTTAATAATTATGGAATAATCCCTTTATAATAAAATATGTATCACTTTCTTTGTAGAGGGTTGTTAATTTTTAAGAGCCCATGTTGAAGGGGAATTACACCTAGTCTTTAAATTTGTTTTCTGCATTTCATTTGACATTTCTCAATCTCAAACTTACTCAATTTGATCCGTGGAAAGATACGCAAATGAGCAACGCTTTAACGTTATTCAGGTTTTTTATAAAAATGGGCGTTCAAATCAAAATGCATTTTGTGCACTTCGTAATTCTTTTGATCAACACAATCGTTCAAACTCGTCCACAATCGGGAGAATTGTAAAAAATATTTAAATTTCTGCAAAACAGGTCTGTATAAAATTTTAGAAAATCTGTGAATGCCTTCTTAGTTCGTTGAATGGGAACCACTGCTGGTTTTTGCGATAGTGTGGCAAAAGAGCAGTCAACCTCGACTCATCATCATGCCCAACAATTGAGCATCAACATTGTCATTGAAAATTTGGACCATCAGATAGAGGAGTGGCGCCAAGGATGGGAGCCATTTTGCCGATATTTTGTGAAATACATAATTGAACCATACAAATATTATAATTACAAAAAGAAATAATAATAATATCCTTAATAATTTGTGTTTTATTTAAATTCAACATCGGTCCTTAAAATTTAACCACCCTTTATAACTTCGATATGCTACTAAAATGCTTTTGTAAATGTAGTCTTTCAATGAAAGTGGGCGTTAAAGTAGGCGTGTCAATAACTTAGATATTACAATATAGTTCTTTATTTTCCCAAAAACTTTGTCAATAGAGAAATTACATGAATTTAAGATAAACCGTTATATGGGAGGTAGGCGTTAAAGTGGGCGTGTCACCTAAACTTTTTGGCACAACAATTACATTGATTAGAAGGATATACGTAGCAAATTTGATTATCATACCTCTAATTTTGGCGGTTTTATGAGCTTTTAAATTTCATTAACGGTTGATAACGTGAAAAGTGGGCTTTATAGTAGGCGTGTCAAAGTTGTTTTTGCGAATGAGTACAACTTAGGTGTTTCAATATAGCCCTTTATTATTCCAAAATCTATATTAATAGAGAAATTATATGAATTTTGGGTAAAACGTTATATGGGAGGTGGGCGTAAAAGTGGGCGTGGCACCTTAATTTTCTGGCACAGTAATGACATTGCCTAGGGGATATACTTAGCAAATTTGATCATCATAAATACCTTTAATTTTGGTGGTTTTATGAGCTTTTAAATTTCATTAACGGTAGATAACGTGAAAAGTGGGCGTTATAGTAGGCGTATCAAAGTTATTTTTGCGAATGAGTACAACTTAGGTGTTTCAATATAGCCCTTTATTATTCCAAAATCTTTATTAATAGAGAAATTATATTAATTTTAGGTAAATCGTTATATGGGAGGTGGGTGTAAAAGTGGGCGTGGCACCTTAATTTTTTGGCACAATAATGACATTGCCTAGGGGGATATACTTAGCAAATTTGATCATCATACCATTAATTTTAGCGGTTTTATGAGCTTTTAAATTTCATTAACGGTAGATAACGTGAAAAGTTGGCGTTATAGTAGGCGTGTCAAAGTTATTTTTGCGAATGAGTACAACTTAGGTGTTTCAATATAGCCCTTTATTATTCCAAAATCTTTATTAATAGAGAAATTATATGAATTTAAGGTAAAACGTTATATGGGAGGTGGGCGTAAAAGTAGGCGTGGCACATTGATTTTCCGTTACAAAAAAGCGCCTCACCAAAAACCAAAGTGTTCAAAATTTCAGAGTCGTACATCAAATTTTGTTGCTTTTATGACGTTTTTGTTTTTAAATATACCGAAAAATACACTGTGCGGTATAAATTTTCGTACATTTTGATCGATAACTCCTCTCCTGATGCATAGATTTAGATAATTTTCGGGGAACAATATTGTTTTTACTCAGGAAATATATATTCGAAGTTTCATGAGTCTACGTTAATGCGTTTGGACACAATTCCATTTTATTCGATGTTTGAAGGACACGGTTTTTTCGACCTACTCTTGCTTTTCCAGCTATAACTCTCTTCCTAATATTCCGCCTATTTTCCTAATAATATTGCCCATTTTCAATACCAAACAAACCTTGTCTATAAGAAAGATTCTGGCAAAATTTTAGCACCCTAGCTTTTTCGGTGCGACCTCTATCGTGCTTTCAACAGACGGACAGACGGACGGACATAGCTAGATCGTCATCAAATCAAACCCTGATTCAGAATATATATACTTTATGGGGTCTAAAATGGATATTTCGATGTGTTACAAACGGAATGACAAAATGAATATACCCCCACCATTTTTTTGGTGGCGGGTATAAAAATGGAAAAAAATTAAATTACCAATCGATAAACAGTCAACGTCGCCTTAAAACAGTAAGGGAATACCAAAGTAGCATTGACGCTGCACTAAAGTGATGTTTGTGCTGTTTTTACAAGCCGATCGAGTGTTTGTCTTGGCCGATTTATGTGTATTTTGTTATTGTAACAAAAACAAATTACACATAAGTCGTCTAAGACAATCACTCAATCGGCTTGTAAAAACAGCACAGTTGTTTCAAATATGGGTATTTAATAAGCAAGTCGATTTTTTCTTACGCAGTTTACGCTCAAATTATACAACCGATTTTAAGAAAAATATACCATTTGAAATATTTTTCCTGTAGATGTGCACAGTCTTAATCTTATTTGTTCAGTATTTTAGGAGTTATAAGCCTCTAAAGTTGCTACAGGCGCAAAACGTATGTGTAACAAAACAAAAATTAAAAAAAAAAAATTGTTTTTGTAAAGAGTGTTTTTTTTTTTCTTTTGTATCGTACAAAAACTAAACAAAGAGAGTAGTCATAATTGCAACAAGATTACGGTCAAATGGATCGACCACAAAACATCCTAGTTAATTTTATTTAACTGTTTCATATCGGTTGCTGCCTAAAGGCAACATTGCACAAATATGAGCAGATTTACACTTATTTTCTGATTTTTGAGTAAATAATTTTTTTGTAATGATAGATAAGTTGTTGTTTAAGAGCTAACTTGTTTATTTTTATGATATTCTCGCCATTTGCACTTTATTTAAAGTCGCGAGAGTAGGCGTCGAAAAAAGGAGGGCAAAATAGTATTTACAAAAATAATTAAAGAAAGTAAAAACCAAGTGAATGTTTTCACAAAAAGTGAATTATTTTATAAAAAATAGGCGGGATTATGTGAAAAAAACAAAAGCAAACTTAATTTTATTAGATATTTTGGAAGTTTCTTCGATCTTTTTATGTTGTTTTAATTTTTTTTGAGCTAAAGATTACTTTTTTATATAAAAATTATTATTATTTTATTCCGATATTTCGCTACCACATTAGGTAGCTTCTTCAGGGAAAGTTTTTACAATTTACAACAATTAAAATATTAAAGTTTTTCAAAAATATTTTTTTTTTTAAGGCGGAGATCGTTGGTAAAGACACCGAAGTTGAACAGGAAACTTGAGATAAGGAAGTGGTGCAAGAAAGGTTTAAAAAAGTCGACTTGCGAAGCTTAAAATAAAGAAGTGTAATATTCCTACTAATCAAAACTTTAAATTGTTTTTCGACAATTGGTTTATTTCTATAAGCCTTTCGATTTCTTTTGAAGAGAGAGGCATATAAGCCGTAGGAACAATTCGTTATAATCGATTAAAAGATTTTCTCAAAAAAAGGACGTAGAACAAGAGACTTTAAATTTGAAGCAACATTATTCCAATAAGTGAGTGCAATCGACCACGCCCAGATATTGGTGAGGTGGATTTTTTTAAAATGCGTTTTGAGCTATGTATATAAAATCCACCACCGTTCAAAAAAGTTTATATGCGCATAGTTTTCTGTGTACAAACACGTCTGTAGCCCACAGCTACAGCTTGTACGAAATAAGAAATATATATTGGTCTGATTGTTTTGTAAAAACTTTAGTACAAAAAAGTTTGTATATATTAAAAACGTCTTTTGACCGATGTTGCCTATAGGCAACATCTCATATCGGGTAAACCAGGAAATTAACTCTAAACTCATATCAAGGTCAACATCCACATATGGGCTAATCCTGCGTTACGGACGTTACATTCGCACGCAATTTTGCTTGTTAAGATTGACACAGCTGGCGTTCACATTGGAATATTTTCATGAAATTTTTTGCAAAATGCAGTCAAAAAAAAAGTGTAATAAATGTATTTCTTTTTTTTTTCATCAGATTAAAGTGCATAAAAAACTCTGTTTATAAAGCTAGTTTAGAAAACAAAATTATTAAAATTCATTCTGTTAAACTTAAAAAACCCTATTTTCCGTTACGGACGCTACACACAGAGTACCCATTTTTAGTTCAAATTGTTAATATATATTAGGTAATTAACAAAAATGATTTTTATCTTAAATAAAAGAAAATTAAACAAATTAAAGTTTTGCTTAACGCTAAATACTGAAACGACTGTTTTGTCAACTTTTTTGACCGTAGAAAATACCCTTTTTTTACAAAAATAAATGAAAGCAAGAGGTACGTTTACGTTAGTCTCTGCCAAGGACAAAAAAAACACCGTAAAACCTTATTGCTTATATATTTTGAAGCTTGAAAATGTATCCTATTATTCCATTAACAAACATTTGGAATTTGGGCAATTTTAAATTTTTGCTTCTGGTTTAAAAATTTTCGGATTAGCCCATATCAAAAATAAATTTTAGACATTAAAGGGTTAAACAATTTGAAGTATTTAGTTATATTTAGAGCTGAAAGTGCTAAAATACATTAGAAGGTACCACAGGGCCAACAAACATTCAAAAGTGTAACATTTTGCATCACTGACAGAACAAATTTGGGAAACTTAAAAAGTTATTCTGCCCTTTTCTTCAAGTTTGGGTGTAAAATGTCATTGAGCCAGATAAAAGGGAATATGCGCCTCTAGATATATTAGGAGATCTTGGTTATCTCTCAACCTCAACACAACTTAGGATGTACAGAGGCTCATCTTCCTCGGACGCTATAACAATTTTTCAACAAAACTCTCTAAAGGTCACTTGTAGATTTATTAGAATTTGATCCAGGTATAAGGGTGGCCGTGCTTGCAATAATTTATTGAATTCAGGGTCGCGTTAAGGTTAAATAAGATTTTTTGATACAATAACATTTACTGTCTTTGAGCTTTGTTTTTAGCTCCTCAGCTGTGCTTCCCGAGAAAGCTTTTTATACTTACATCTGCGTTGGATATGAATGAATATAAATTAGTATGAAAAAGAGTTCGGGAAGAAGCAACAATGATTAGTTGCCCTAAAAAATTCCTAAAACTCGAAAGATTCCTTGATTGTATCAAATATGCCATTGGTTTACCATTGTACTTCTCGAGTTTAAATAGTACCAAGAACAGTACAACTGTACCAATTTTGTCATTCCTATTACACATTATGCAAATATCAACAAAAATTTTTTAACATGTTTCAAAGTGTGTATTTGCTGGTTTATACTTGTCAGCAATAAACAAGTTTAAACAAAGCTTCAAAACAGCCCTATATTGCAAATAATTTACAAATAAATTTTAGAACATAATTTTATGTACTTTATGTCGATATTTAAACCCAACAACTAATAAAACAAAAATATTTTAAAATGTTATATTCCTCACCCTGTTATTATGTCAACATTTATTATATACATAAACATGTTTAAATGATAACGATGGCAACACATCAAAATAAAAATCTGTGAAATATACACAAACGGCGTCAAACGACAAACGTTTTAAACATTTGTAATAAGTAATCAAATTGTTTTATTATTAATAAAATAAGTTGTTAAACTTTGTAAAAAATAAACAGAATACAAAATTGTGAGAAGTCAATAACAAAAATAAAAACAAAAGAATAACAAAAAACATCATAACTATCCTCTTTAGTACAGCTACCGCAACATTGTTGAAGAAAAAGATTAGCCAAACAAAAAAAAATTGACTGCAAGTGGCGGTGAGTGGGTATTCTGTGATACCATCCCACCAAAAAACGGTTCTTAAATCGCTTACATGCTACCAAGATCGCTTCTAGAAGACATAATTTTTATAAGCGATGTACCAATTCATATGTCTCTTTTGCATTTAATAAGCGCTGGGGGTACTCCGTAATTTGATTCGAAACAATTTTTTTTAATCTATGCTAAATACATTGCAATTCGAAAATGTTTTTTTTGTCGAATCGAATTACGGAGTAACCCCCTGATTTCAGTACTACAAGGAATTTTTTAATCATGCTTTCTTACGCCCTGCCAAGAAAGCAGCAAGAGCGAAAATACTATTAAAATAAATATTTTCTACTGCTGAATTAATTGGCTTATAGAAGACATACTTTGTTGTGCTTTCGTATGCAAACACTTTAAGCAATTCCATGGAACAATGCGTTAAGGGAATAAAGTCTGCACTGCTTACAAAATTCGCAAAAATTTTTTGGTGGGGTGTGTTCATATTAAAGTATAAAAAAATATTAAATCAAACACTGATAGAAAAGTTAATCTATATTAAGACTTTTTCCAAACTTACATATATGTACAAATAAGAGCTGTACTCGTCCTATTCTAATGTTCATTAATTTGTTTTACTAATAGAAATATGACTATGGAGTGGACACGTGAAAAGACCTTAGCATTGATACAGGAATATCGCAAAAGACGTGGTCTCTGGGACATGACATATGAGGATTATCGTAAGAAAGATGTAAAACAGAAACTACTAGTCGAAGTCTCTGAGACATTAGGTGGTAATATTCCCATTATGGAAATTGAAAAGAAGTTCCATACCCTGCGTACTCAATATCACCGAGAAATCAACCGTATGAAAAGAAAGGAACCTTACAATTCGAAATGGTTTGGTTTCAAGTATTTACAGTTTTTAAGTTCGCCGAAGGCATGTCGTTCTAGCAAAGGGCGTATTAAAGCCGAGATAACCGAAGAGGGTACTGTTACGACAAAGTATATTATACGGGAGGCCATACAGCCGGGTCACGACACCAGCATGGGCTCAACAAACGAAAATGAAGAGTTCCTTACATTACCTCGAAGATCTGCAACAATTTCCTACGAGGCGGTACCAGCAAGTGCAGCAACATCGACTGCTTCCAGTCGATCTCATGAGCTAGAAAAACTAATTGAGGAAACTACGAAGGATGTGGAAGAAATTGAAGAAGCTAAACCAAAAATGACTATTAAAGAAATTAGTGTGCCAATGGAACACCATCAGCATCACCATGCTGAAACTTATTCGGGTGGTAGTGGAGAACTGCAAATAAGTAACGTGGAAAGTGAACATCAAGATCTTCATCATATCGATGACGTGGAGGGAAACATGGATTCAATGAGCATGCAACATCAGGTGACTTCAGATGAAGAACTTAACTATCAATCGACATCAAATCATGTATCCTCTGCAGTCTCCACTGCAAATGCTGGTCATACACAATCGTCCACCACATCAATACATGCAATACCGGCACGTATAATAAAGATCCAAAGAAGAGATACACATCATGACAACAATGACTATTACGAACAACCACAACATCACCATACACAGCAGCAACATCATCATCATAATCAACATTTGCAACAACAACATCATCACCACCATCAGCATCATATGCAAACAGTATCACCATCTGGAGGATCCAGTGGAGCAACAACCAAACGTATTTATTACGATCCTTCAACCCATCAGACAACCACTATATTGACCGCAACTCCTACCCAACAACAAACAGGAGTTTCCTTAATAAATGCCTCCTCGCCATCGATAAATTCACCTACAAATTCTAAAATTCACTTACGCAATAGCATAGCGGCCGCTGCTACCTTACCTGGCTTAAATTCGTCCCACAGCCTTGTAAACAGTAACGTCGTAAATGCCTCATCTTCCAGTGCTGGTTTACGGGATGAATTTATGATTTATGGGGAATATGTTGCCAATGAAATGCGTGAAATTAAAAGTCGAGAAATATTGCTGACATTAAAGCATAAAATTAATACTGCTCTTTATGAAGCCAATATGCAAGAATTACAAAAATAAATACACAAACAGAAATAGATTTTTAAGTATGTATTTAAGTGTAGTAATAGTTATAAAAATCCAATACAATTAGATAACAATTGTTTTAAAATAAGTTTTACTCTACAGTACTTCCTTAAATAATAAAAAAATGTGTTTTTTTTATAAATAGAAAGAAATCGTAAATTTTGTTTTAACTAGCAGCTATTTATTTATTTAAATTCGCTTATTCATGAAAATTATTAACGGTTTATGGAACTTATTTTCTATGGAAATTTGAATAATTAATTATGAATTGGACCGATAGCATATATGTTTTTAACTTCAATTTCGAACTTATTATTTATAATATGACGAAAATACAAACTAGCGCTATTATTGATTTCATTCATTTAAATTATTCATAATAGTACAAAGCCCACTTGATCAATAACGGTTGTAACTCTTAAAAAAGTTGTTTAATTAAAAAAACATGGAAAATTTAGACATCAAAAAAACACAATCAAAATGAGAAAAACGACCGAAAAGAACTAAATGAAATTTGCAACACAGATAATGTTTTGTTTTTTTTTACTCAATAACACAAAAAAAAAATACTAAACGGCATAAATGAAATCTGCAGCACATATACATGACAACCTGAATTATTGAACAAAAAGGCTACCTTTTATGCTAATAACTACGCAGACGAAATCGCAGGAACAGGCTAGTATCTTATAAATATTGTGCATGCATAAACAAAATTTTGATCTAATAATATCCGATTTTCTTTGTATAGTTTCTTGGATCCTTTAATTGCGGAACTGGTGCAAGCTTATTATCAACTCCATAAAAATTTCCATTTAATAATTTACGTCTCACAAAATGCCTTCTATTACAAAAATAGATCAATAAAATTTATTATTTTAGATATTCTGTCAAACTTACTCCAATTTTTCTTTATAGTCCACATATAAACGTATTCGTATGTAATTTTTAGGTTCAGTATTCAAAAACGTATTCCAACGGCAGGCCAAGTAATCGTTAGAGTGTAATGATAAAATGTCGTTTAAAAAACCAAACTGATCTTTAAATAACGGAAGTATATTATAATCCATGTGCTTATGAGACAATATATGTTTAAAATTTTCTTCATGTATCCACTCTTTTTTAACCTCACTAGTGGTTTTATGTTGTTTTCGAATTGTTTTTAAGTCGACCGATTGCGGTAAATTATAATTTGGTTCACATATCATTTTGATGAGAGATTAAATTTTTTAATAAAATCGAAAAATTTACAAAAAAAAAACGAATTGACAATTAAATAGATAATATTGCAACAACATAAAATAAAGTTGTTGATAACAAATCAAAGTTAACAATTTAAAAATTCATGTACATACATATGCAAGGCAGGTTTATTCATTAGGTCATCGATTAATTAGCCTTGTTACATACATATATAAGTAACTGTATTAGAAAAAATTAAGTCTAAAGATTCAAACTGAGTCCAAAATCTCCCATTCGATTTTATTCGAAAATATACAAGTAAGAGTGCTGTATTCGGCCATGCCGAATCTGATAACACCATCTTGTACATAGGTTTAATGACCACAGCGGAACTAAGCCTAGTTTTCAGATTTAATGTTATACGCTACTTTGCATTATTATTTCCAATGCCATTTTCGATTTTGAATTTTTATATATTTTTTCTTTTGTCAGTTCTTCACAAACCTATGGTAAAATTATGAAATAAGGTTATGTACATACATACATACAAGAATGATTAAATAAAGATTACGCCTTGCGCATGATTTACCGTTAGATGACGTAGTAATCCCCTCGCGAAGGTTACCAAGTATGTATCATATGTAAAGTTTATAATTTCTTACAAAAAATGTATGTTTTTTGTAATAGTAGGCAGCCCTGTAATTAATTTACTCAGAGAGTTTAAAAAAAAAGTATTACAACGGTTCTTAACAAAAAACGAATTTCGTGTCATATTTTATAATAAATACATATTAGGTCTGTCTGCGTACACATATTTTGCATCATTTTATGCAAAATGTTACAAAATCTTGCAAAATGTTGTCTGCGTACTCAAAATCTCTTGCAGCGAGAGAGCAAAAAAGAAAATTTTTTGACAGTTGGAAGTTGAGAACTTGCAAAATGTTGTTGGAGAAATTTCTTCTTGCAAGATTTTGCAACTAGTTTGAACAGCTGTTTTTATTTACTAATTATGAAAAAAATTTTGTGAAACGAAAATAAAAATTGAAATTTAACAATGGCAGAGGTAAGTAGTTAGAATTGTACTGATTTTTAACGTTTATAAAATATTATAATAAACAACATTTTACTTCATGTTAGAAACATCCAAATATACAGTGTGACCGTAATGTAAGTGGATTGGAGATGGCAGAACCGATAAAATTAGAATTTTTTAATTTACCGCGAGAATTCACTTTCGCGTACACATATGCTAAAACTCTTTTCCTTTGTAATTTCAATTGTTTACACACCGATCAGCTGTTTTCTTGCAAAATTTTACTGGATACTGTCTGCGTACTTTTTGATATATTTTTAGCCGCCAGAGTAAAATTGGTCTTACTCTCCCAAAAAAATTTACTGAGTATTTGCTACTGGAAAAGTACGCAGACAGACCTATTAATAATATTAATATTATTAAAACTATATAAAAATTGTTTTAATTTGGTTGTTTAAAAGCTTCAAAACTAATAAAAACAGAAAACAAAATAAAGTAAAAAGATAAGAAAGAGAGCAAATATGAAATGTGCAGTGGGCAAATGCAAGCAAAGTAACAGCAAAAAAACAAGTGAGAAATTAAGTATACTAAAACGTAATAATTTGCATATTTTTAATAAAACGTTTGTGTTTTTAAAAAGCTGCATTCTTTTACAATTTTCCAAAAGATAAAGCTCAAAGGAAGTTGTGGGTAATATTTTGCAAACGAGTGAAGCCTGTAAATGTGGATAAAGAAAAAATTTGTGCTTTACATTTCAAGCAAGAAGATTTTGAAAGAAACTTTAAATTTGAAATGGGTAAGTTAAAACAAAATCAGTTCTTGCAGTATATTACTAAGGCATTATGAATAGGATTTAGCAAACGGCGTGCAAAAATTTTAAAATCCCTTGCAGTTCCTTCTTAAGACACTAGTGCTATTGAAAGTGCAACGAAAACTGTAAATGAAACTGAAGTTGCAAATGTATATGAAGAACTACGTGAAACTGGAAAGAAAAATGATATTCCAAAATAGTTTTGAAGAAAAATTGGTCGCGGAAAATGCTCCAAGGCCGACTGATCTTGAAGATGATGGCCTCCAAACTTACATTAAAACTTTGGAAATGAAAATGTATGTATGGTGTTTAATGTATTTTAGAATTAGGAAACTAAATGCCAAAATCACTGAAAAAGAAAATTTGATAAAATATCAAAATAAAATGAATTCTAGGTGTAGAATAATAGTGAAATATTGAAATATTGTAATAAAAATAATGAATATACCGATATATGTATATAACTCTTATAAAGATTTTTTTTGCTTTCAAACAATTTAGTTAGAAAAATAACAATTTGTCCCACTGTCATGTTTTTACACAAACATAATTAGTTATACAGCTGAATTTTATTAGCCAATGAGAACACAGCTTGAGTGACGTCAGAATTCCTATATGCGCAGAAATGTTTTTTTATCGCTGCGTGATGGCGTAATCTTTATTTAATCATTCTTGCATACATATGTATGAATGTATTAATAATAAAAAAAAAAAAATAGAAAATAAAAACCTTTTTTTTCCACCGTAGGATCGAACCAGCTCCCTTCGTATCTGTGGTTCGGCGAGACTACCAACAAAATTTTATGTTTTGCATTTGATTGCAAAATAAATTATGTACCTACCTATAAGTAATTTAAGGAATGCATATTTACTTACAGTAAAAACAAACAAGTAAGAGAGCTATATTTGGCTGTTCCGAATCTTATATACCCTTCACATCGTGTAGTCATGCAATAACAATTGTTTGTATCACCATTCATCTCATATGATATATGTACATACATATAAAAAAACATATGTATATATATATATATATATATATATATATAAACATCCCATTGTATAATTATAAATTGAGTTTACGTATGTATGTTTAAAAGAAAAATAAAAAAACTAAAAAAACAAGTAACAGTGCTATATTCGGCCGTGCCGAATCTTATATACCCTTCACAACGTGTAGTCATGCAATAACAATTGTTTGTATCACCATTCATCCCATATAAAATACGTGCACGTTAGAATAAATGTGGCATCGAATCCCAGCTGAGCCAAAAAAATTTTATTTTGTTTTATTTAATATATTATTTATATTTGATTATTTTTTTTTTATATTTTTTTTAAATTTTTTTTTGTAGTTTTTTTTATTATTTTTTTCTTATTTTTAATATTTTTTTTTTTTGTAATTTTTTTGTTTGGTATGTTTTTTACATGTATGTATGTATGTATGTTGTTGTTGTAATTGTGAAAAAAAACGAGGTGGTCGTGGTTTTTTGCTCATATCTCAGAAAGTTATGGGGCGATTGTGCTGAATTTCAATAGCGATTCATTCCTGGATATTTCCAAGAGATTGATACCATATACAGATCTGAGGAACATATAGTTGCTTCTAAAAGTTGATTTCAACCAACACACGGACAGACGGGCAGACGGACAGACGGATAGACGGACAGACGGACAGACGGTCAGGGCTTAATCGACTCCTCTATTCATAAGCTTTCAGAAAATATATACTTTATGGGGTCGGAAATGAAAATTGTAGAAATTACAAACGGAATGACAAAGCTATATATACCCTTGTGCACCACAGGTGAAGGGTATAAAAATAATAAAATTCGGATTCAATGCACTCTTACCAGTATACCACGTTTGTATGTATGTTGTTGTTGTGAAAAGCACGAGGTAGTCGTATTTTTTTCCTTATATATCAGTTATTTATGTACCGATTTTACTGATTTTCTATACCGATCTGCTCCCGAATATTTTAAATATTTTAATACTTTTCGAGGTTGTGTGCGATTTTGGGGGGATTCAAAAAGTTGATTTCAACATACACACAGACAGACAGAGTTTGTCGACGTTTTTTTTTGTCATATCTCAGTTGTGCACAGACCCATTTTTATGATTTTTAATACCAATCTGCTTTTGAATATTTCTGATTAGTATTTAAACCACATAGCGAAGCTGGGGGCTTAAAAAACTGACTTCAACATACACACGGACAGATGGACACTGTTCAATCGATTTCCCTAGTCAACTGTTTTCAGAAAATATATACTTTATGGGGTCGCAAACGAATATTGTAGAAAATTTACACGGAATGACAAACAAACTTATATTAAACTATACACTCTATGTAAAGTGTATAAAAAATTCTTGAACTCAAAAAAGGCCTATTCATGAACAGGCCTTGAACAAGTAAGAATGTTATATTGGGCCGTGCCTAATCTTATATACCCTTTACAACGTGCAGTCACGCAATAACAATTGTTTGTATCACCATTAGTCTATTAATATAAAATACGTACATATGTACATATTTGTTTTATTATCTTTATAATGACTTTATCCGCTTAAACACATTCCATTGTAATAATTTAAATTAAAATGTATGTATGTTTTTTTATTTTATACTTCAACTGTCAAAATCCATAGATAAAAAGTAATGTTCACCCTTTTTTTCTACTTTTAGTTTATAAGTATGTCAAGCTTCATATATAAAATATATAAACAAAAATTTTTTCCGAACTGCGATTACCTGATAATTAAATATTCCTTGTGTACCTTTAAACAATTGTTTTCTATTTTTCAGATTTTTTAAATTAACATTAATTAATAATGCAACTCTGAATAATGTTTTTAAGTTCGCCTCAAAGTGTTTCTTTTGTGATATTACTTTATAGTACATAACTAGTTCTTCAGTGACAAAACAACCCTGCAAATTATGTGAATTTTGTGTGAGATATGCATCAGAAATACCCTAGATATCTATAAATATTTAAAAATAAATTTAAAGTTTTACTTAATAACACTATTAAAATTCCGTTCCGCCACAGAATATATTAAATTCAGTGTGTAAAAGAATATATAGTTCTGCAATGCAATTAAAAAATTTCGTGTAAAAGATAATGCATAATTTAGTGAAGAAGAAGATTCAAAAAGACATGCCCAATTAAGCAACTGTTAATTATGTACGATAAGCGAAAAAATTTAGTCACCTTTTATTCGTACGGCAGTAAATATTAATAGGTAATACACGCGTTTTCGCAAAGTTGATTGAGGTTAAGTTATTGAATTGATATATGGATTGATGTATTCGTAAAAATAAATAAATACAAATTTGTAATATACTCCAGGAAACAAATCGTTAAAATAATGCAAAAAGATTATTGCGCAGTGTAGATAATGTCTCGAAATAAATTCAAACATTCATTAAAAGCCGAAAAAATTGTGTTAAAAGTTATTGCTCAAGTGTTCCAATTGTTCTTGACATATGACATGGTTGCTCAATAAGGTATATTTTTTTAATACAATTTGCAGCAACCTTGCTTCGCCCTTTTCTCTGTGTTTCAATTTCTTAAATGTCGCTCGTATTTTCGTGTTAAATTCGCCTTAAAAAAATTGGTCTTCGTTCAAGTCGGTGTAAAAATGTGTGTAAATGAATTCGTTGAAATTTCGTTAGCACATCGTGAAAATTCTTGAAAAATTTTTGGTGATTAATTTAAATTTTCATTGTCTAAACTAGTAAAATATCAATAAAGATTTATACGAAAAGAGTTGGGTGGTTGCAAAGCTATACATTATCAAAAAATTATGTAAAATATATGCGAAAAGTACCTTTAAAAAATGTGAAAAATGAAAGGCTATGAAACCTGATTTTTTTTTGTGTGATATGAAGAAAAAAAAATTTGACGTCGCCAACCTAACCATTATGATGAAATAAATTGTAATTTTATCAGTAATTAAATATGAAATTATATTTTTTTATTAGGAGATTTATAATTTTTCAAGTGTTTTGTCATCAACCATTAGAAAATTAAAACGCCCTTCTAGCTAACACGCCCCTTCAATAAAGAAAAATACTTTTTTTTTTTCAATTCCCTTGTAAATTCGAGTTTCGTTGCATGTCTCTTTGTGTCGTTGTTCACAGTCGTGAGTGAGTTTTAAAAAGTGTTGTATGACGACAAAAAGAATTGTGTATGTAAGTTTAGGTTAATTTGAAATTGTATGTATGTGAGGCTCTGGTTGGCTCCCTTATTATTCATTTTACAATAATATCTTTGCAATAATAATTTTCAAATATAGCCCCTTGATTTAATGATTTAAAAATTGTTTAATTTTGTAAAATTCTGTGCATTTCGATTTGATTCAACATACAAATTACACCAATTTTACACTGACAGCATATGAATACACATATATTGCAATAATATAGGTACATTTTTTAATTCCTTTAATTTACCTTAATTGCATACGCGTTGACTTTGTTTTCTTTTGTATTTTCATTCTTTTTGACAGCAATGTATTAAAGGGAATACAAACTTGAATACATAAAGTGATGGGCAAAATAATGGAAACGATTTTGCTAAAGTTAATATTAGTTACTTAAATTCAATACCTAGGTACATATGTATGTACATATTATTTTATTTAATAAAAATTTTTTTGATTCTTTAAATACCTATATAGGTTTAACGTGAAGTAGAGCGGAAAGAGAAATGGTATAAACCAATATATATATATATATATATATATATATATATATATTAATTTGAAATGCCGCTAATCAGTTTTTTTTTCAGTAGATAATTTTAAATCAGGTTTGAATCCTTAAATATACCTAGTTAGCTTTTAGATTTTTGTAGTAACATGTGTTAATAAACATAGAAATTTGGAAACAAACATGTGGATAAAATATACCTGATATTTTTTCATTACTTTTTTGTTTGTTAAATGTTTTGTTTTTGTGTTAGTGAGATAGTCTACTTGTCATAGGGAAACGGTGTAAGAAATGACAAAAGTCAATACAGGGTTGCAAAGTGCATTTTTAATAGTCAAATGTTTTTTGTGTTTGAACAAAAAAACCTACCTATATTTTGTTATAATAAGTAAAATAAATAACTTTTTGTGGTAGATTTGTGGTTGCAACATAACTGTCCCTATGTAAATACTACATTAGGATAAAAAATTCAAAACTTGTATATGGACGGTATATTTAACAATTGTTATAATAAATAATAAACAATAAAGGCAGCGCCGTTATAATAGTAATTTTAGTAAACAAATTTAATTCTTTTTTTGCATAAAAAATTAAACTAAATAAAACATTATATAAAAAAAAGTATTTTTTTGATTTTCTGGACAACTTGGTTGGTTATGTGTTTGGTGAAAAATAAAATAGGTACCTACATTTTATATTTGCAGAGATTCTATAAAACTAAATCAAAGAAAATAAGAAACACTAGATAGTATTTAAATAAAACAACAACAAAATATTAATACTGTGTGCAAAACGTAAAAGTACGATAGTAATACTATATAAATATTGTGCAAAAACAAAAGAAAATAATTGAAAAGTAATAGAAAATGAATAAAGATGATCAAAATTTGAACAAAGCAGCGTCACGGACAAATTCAAAAAATTACACTACAGCAGCAGACAACTCAAGCAAACATCAGAAAACAAACTCAAAAAACAAGAAAAATAGTACTAATAATAATAGTAGTTTAAAATTGGCTGCATCTACACCAGTAGATGCAACAAGTTCCACTATTGCAACCAACAATAATCCACTTCAAAATTCTGCTGCTGCTGCAGTCACTGGTAGTAGCAGTAAAAAGTCCTTAAAGCAGGGCAATGCCACCACAACAGCAGCACGTCAAAATAACTCCTCCATTTCTGCCTCTAGCTACGCTGCATCGATATCTTCCTCAACAGCCACCTCCAACACCTCAGATACACATTCAGCACTAGTATTAGCACCGTTGCCGTTTCCAGCTATAGAACTGGATAACATTGGTACCAGTTGCGCTGCTAGTGCTGCAACTAACTTGGTTAAAACATCTAGATTCAACAATATGAATAATAACATTAATAGCAGCAATGCCAACACCAACCAAAATAACTCAAAAATAAAATTAAAAGTTAACAATAACAATAACATCAACAATTCCTCAAACACCAATCCCATACACCAACAAGTTTCAACCTCTGCAGTTGCCACTGCCAATGGCAATAAAATGCCTAAAAATGCACCAGCATCAGTTACAACTACAACATCGACCAATGTTTCAACGTTATCGTCCAAAACAACAGCATCAATAGCATCTGGCATGTCATCGTCTGTTAGTGGTATCGATATTGGTATGGCAGCCTTAAACGCAATACCACCCCCACCATCGACGGCCGTTACGTCAACGGCTACTGGTACCGTGCCCGCCATTACCTCAACCAAGACTACAACAAATGCAAATGCTGCTGTTAGTATCTCTTCGAAATCGAAGAAATCCTCAACAGCTGCCGCGGCTGCTGCAGCGCTTGCCCTTCAACAACAGGCCGCAGTTGCGACTTCAGGAAAATCTGCGTTAGCTTCAGCTTCTAAATCTGGGTCGTCTTCTAAAGATGCCCATTTAAAGTTTTCTGCATTACCGTTATTGGTTGGTTCAGCGGCTGCCGCTGCTGCAGCTGCTAAGGGTGCCGGATCGTCTTCCAGTGCTGGTGCCCAAGCTGCAGTAGTTGCAGCTGCCGCTCTTAAGCAAAAACTAAAGAGTGCTGCTGCCGCATCTTCAGTAGTAGCAGCTGCAAGTAATTCCCGCTCAAATTCAACATCAACATCTTCGAATTCATCTTCGCTTTCGTCATCAGTTGGGATAGTAAATGCAATTTCAAATGCCCTGCAAAATATTATTACCAGCGATAATTCCGACACTGATACGGAACTTTATCCGCCGCCAGTAACGGATCTTTCTGAATCCGATGAAGAATCAGTTTCAGAGGTTAGTGAAAAAAATAAGATTTCTATTTATGTATTGATGTAATTATTCGTATTTAGATGTATTTTTATACCCTTCACACAGTGAAAAAGGGTAGGTTTGTCATTCCGTATGAAATTTCTACAATTTTCATTTCCGACCCCATAAAGTATATATTTTCTGAAAGCTTATGAATAGGGGAGTCGATAAAGCTCTGTCAGTATGTCCGTCTGACCGTCTGTCCGTGTGTATGTTGAAATCAACTTTTTGAAGCCCCCAGAAATCGCTTGGACCCGGGTGAAGTATTAAAATATCAGAAATATTCGGGAGTAGATCGGTATTGAAAATCAGAAACATCGGTTTATAAACAACTGAGATATGAGGAAAAACCCACGACCACGTCGATTTTTTTCTCACAAAAACAACATTACAACAACAACATACATACATACATACATACATACAAACTTGTATATTGGTTAAAGTAAACGTGGGATCGAATCCCAGCTGAGCCAAAAAAATTTTTTATATTTTTTTTAAAATTTTTTTTTATTTATTTTTATTTTTTATTTAATATATTATTTATATTCTTATTATTTTTTTTTTTATTTTTTTTTGTTTTATATTTATTATTTATATTTTAATTATTTTTTTTTAATTTTTTTTTATTTTTTCTTTATTTTTTTTTTTTAACATATATACGTTACTTTTTAATTTTACAATGGGATGTTCTTATATATGTATGTTTTTTTTATGTATGTACGTATTTCATGAATGGTGATACAAACTACTGTTATTGCATGACTACACGTTGTGAAGGGTATATAAGATTCGGCATGACCGGATGTAGCATTCTTGTTTTTTTTTTCGTTTTTACTATTTTTTATAAATGTGTTATTTATGGTAATGAATTTAAGAATGATTGTAATAAAATAATTCTATTATTGATTGCAACCCAACTTCTGTTATGTTGCCAGTTGCCAAAAATGGTTTAACAGATGGCAAGTGGCAACTAAGAGCCGTCAAATTTTATATGAAAGATTTGTTTGACCCGTTTGTTCAATTTCACAGCCTAGTAACTCAATAATATTAAGTACTTACTTTCGATTTAAATACGTTGTGTTGTAATGTTTTTTTTAATCGATTATTATATGAACATGAACAATTTTATTATTAATGTATAAATTAGACGAATAGGTGATTGATTGCATTTTGGGAGAGAATTTTTTTTAAAACAGTTTTTTATATGAAGTCTGGCATTGGAAATTATGTGAAAAGAGAGAAAACTTATAAAATTATGATATTTGGGAAGTAACAGCTGATGATCAGCTGCTTTATTAAAACTATATTATTAAGTGTACCCTGGTACTAAAAACCCAAATACTTAACATTTGTATAACTCAAAAAGAAATGTAAAAAAAATTACAAAAACAAGGATGAATATATTATAATACATACTACTAAATGTAATAAAATATATTCGTATAAATACATCTGTACGTACTATATATTTAATTTGCTACACTTTTTTACGATTTATAAAAAAACAATATTTGGTATTGTTACTTTTATTTGTAGTTTATCGGGATAACGTCAAGTTATTTAAACCGCGGGTGGGTATTGACGTTCATAAATTTGCAAATCGTAGACTGTATTGTTTTATTTGAACGTGAATATACACATCGTAACTGCTTCATTTTAAACATTTATTAGTTATGTATTTATCTGCTAAATTATTGAAGGATATCTTGATTGATTCAAAAATAAACAATTGTAGATTTGTACACACATATGTGTAAGTGTAATATTGGAAGGTTAAAAAATAAAATGCTTTTTATGCTTCAGAAAATTTAGTAAAAACGCATAACCGAATTTGTTAGAACAACTACGATTGCTTTTCTAATATATTGTTATTGGCCTAAGGAAAGGCTTTTTATATTACTTTGAATTTAATAAATAAATAAATAAATATAGAGGACCACAACTAAAAAGACCCGTACGTAAATAAAAACTGTATTATCAATATTTAGTTTCTTTTGTTAAATTACTTGTAAATCTTTATTTATTTTTTTTTGCGTATAAACTCGTGAGTTAGTTTTTATTTCAGGACTTACGTGCTCATGAAAATATGTCTTGATTAACAAGTTTTTATAAGCTAATTGTATTATAACGTTGCCACTTTTTCTGGTAAAAAAAAATACTTTTAGTATGTAAATATTCCACAAAAAATTAAACAAATACAATTAATATGTAAATATTATGCAAGAGTTAAAAGTAAAATAAAAAATGTTTAAATATAAATCAGAAACGTCTGTTAACGTTTTGGAAACTTTTTTTATATTTTATTTGGAATAATATATTTTTAATAGTAAGCTTTACAAGATTAAAAATGTTTTTTTATAAACTTTAAATTAGTCAATTAACGACCTGTCACTTTACCTTCTCAAGTTAAGTTCTCGTTTATATTTGCTTTAAAAAATCAATATAGCACATAACATCGCGTAAAGCCAATATTGCTTAATTAATGAATAATTAAGGAATAATTTGATTATTTTAGAGAAAAATTCCTTTCGCAGGTAAATAATTTTCTACAATTATCGAAAATATAAATATTTAAAAAATTTTATACTCGTAAAAAATTATATTTTATTTATATAGAGTGGTTAAGATAATAATAATAAAACCTTTGAACCAATGAGTGGTGTACAGGAAAATACCTTTTAAGTATTATTAAAATATTTTTTTAATAGGCATTGTAAAACTGCAATACTGTACGATAAGTCTTGAAAAAATCTTTTTGTAATTATTTCTTTGCGGATTCTTTGTTCTCCTTTTAATGTTTTATAAATTATTTATTTTCCCCTATTCCTATATATTTTTGCTTTGTATAATATAAATAATTAAGCAAAATAAATTGTATTACTATTTTGTATTTTTATTTTAAATTTGAATTCTAGGTAAAATAGCAATGTATCCAGCGGAACAAAAAATGAAAAAGAAAAATAAGTCCAACTAATGTTAAAAATTTTGTGAATAGCAATTAATGTATGTATCATGAGTTGTTTAAGTTTGTTTACATGAATTGTTCTACTCATTTCGCATAATGTTACATAATTTTTAAGCACAGCATTAATGATATTTTTCGCATTAGGGGAAAAGTAGAACGAATGCTTTTACACTATTAAATTAGAAGTCCTAAAATTGTAATTCACAAACTAAATGGTCATTGAATCCTAACCTATTAAATAGAAAATAGATAAATGTAGTTATATTGAATTACCTTATTCAGCATCATTCGAATGGGAAAAACACGAAGCTCTAGGGGTAAATATTCCAAATACGGCCTATTCGAACACTAAAAGATAAATGAAAAATAATTTTGCTTTAAGTGAGTAATTTAAAATGAATATTATTGCATTGTTTTAGAAGTTCTAAACATTATTTTTTCTGCACTTCTATTTGTTTTGCTAGGAGTTTGTTTAATTTATTTTGTATTCATTTTAAGTCACATCCTTTATTACAAATTATATCGCATCTAGAATAAAACTTTGTTAACTATTATAAATTATTTACTTCAAACAACTTAAAATTTGTTTTTTGCTGGGAAAACACGAAATTCAACCAATGACAAATAAAAACAACCGAACCCTCTGTTAAATATACTTATGTATGTACAAAACAATCATTTGTTGTATGTAAAAACGGAAATCAAAATTGTGTCTTAAATGAATTCCCATTATAATGTTGTAAAAATTTTCTTCAGTGTCAGGCACTTTGTTTGCTTCAATAGCAGAACTAAAAATCCAAAATATATATGCATTCACACAAAAGTTTTTTTCTTTAAAACTGACTGTTCATCTGTCCACGTATTAGTTTTTTATTCATTCAATTTATTAAAAAAAGAAAAACAAAAGTTTTAAAAACTTACCAACATATTCATAAAATTTTAAATGAGTTTAAAATGTATTTAATTTCAAATTTTTCATAAAAAACTTTAAAATAGATTTCAAATAAATTTTATTATCTCTTACTTTAACTTAAACTTTTTTTATGTAATTAAAATACATTAAATAAGATACATATTTATTTATTTAATAATTCATTTATTCGAAGTAATACATATATTCAAAAATTTGATTAATTTGTTAATATATGTATATGACAATATGAAACTAATTTAGTTATTAAAACAAAATAAATCTGTGACGAAAAGCAGAAACTGCTTGTCGACTTGAGCCAAAATTGATCTAACACCATCATTATAATCGCGGAGTTCAAATCAATCAACAACTATTTTGGACAAGTTTACAGGAAGTTACCCTATTGCCTTTATTTTTTAAAGAACAATATCATATGGTGTAATAACTTATTTTAATTTATAATTAAGCTAAATATACGGAAATCAATATGTTCTATATAGCGCAGAATTCATGTAATAGTCTTTATTTTACAGGGAATCAATTTTTTAAAATAAATTTAAAGTGTTTTTCTAAAAATTAAAAATTTTCTGTGAATTAAATACTCTATTTATTGTCAAATACGTCTAAATATGATGGTCTCTCATCTAAAAAGTGAGTCTTATATGTATATATAATCAATAAAGGTATTCACAAGACTAAAACCGATGGTCTTGCGAAAATGTGCAATTGAGTTAATTTGCTCTTGTTGACGTAAGCACAATTTTTATTAAAAAGTATTTAACAGTCAGAGAACGAAGTAGGTTGCATAAAAATTTCAATTACTTTTAGTTTTGGAAAATAAACTTTTTATGGTTCTTTTCACTTGCCTGAAATTTTCTGTTGTCTGCTAAAGAGTCTTAAATTCTTTTTTTTATATTTTGGTTCTTTTAATCTTTTTTTCTACAGCTTTTATTTTGATGTAAAACAAACTGTTTTTACTTTTTCTTTTTCTGCAAGGTTAGTTCTTGCTATATTTTTTTTATACTTTTTTGCAGATTGGCATCGCATTTCAACATATGTTTTATGCGAAATTTGATCTAAGTTTACGCACTAGCTTAGAAGTAGTGCAAAGAGTAAAAGTTTGAGCAAAATAGTATATAGTTGTTATATTAAAAAAAAACTTTGCATATTCGCAATTTTGCAAGACTAGAACCGTTAACGTGGATACCTTCAATATTCCTTAATACATTTTTGAAAAAGTTATTTTTTTTAATGCAAAGGTAATATACAATCAATTAGAAAGTTGTACTTATACAGTATGATTTTTGTTTCCTCATATAACTTATTCACACTTACATTGACAATGAACTCATAAAGTAGCTAAAAAAAAATAGACTTATATAATACATGTTCTTTTTGTATGATTTTAATTTTATTGTCATTTTAAAGTGGCGATCATCTTAGATTTTAAATTTTTCTGTAGTGCATTAAATTAGTCTTGTCAATTCCTCTTATTTAATGCCCATATCGGTCCTCTCTGGTCTCCAGAAGCTGTAAATTGGTTGTAAATTTAGTTGTATTTTTGTGCTAATTAATATTTAACCGATCTGTCAGTTTTTCATAGCAAAAAATTTCGAGACTACGGATAATTGCAAAAGATTGATAGCACAAAAAGGTCTGTGCAACAAGTTTGGGCTTCGAAAAGTTGATTTTAACCAAGACACGAACAGTCGTACATTGCTCAGTCGACTGCCCTAGTCATAAGATTTCAGAAAATATGTACTACTAGCGGACCCTGCGAACTTCTCCTCGCTCCAATTTTAAGTCTTCAGACAAACTTTTTATTATTTTCTTTAAGAATTAATGTTTTCACAAACATTGCACTGAATTTCAATCGATTGTAATGCTTTAATGTGAATGCGTGATTTAACAATACACAAAACTCGTAAAATAGTACATTTACTGTAGAAAATCACAATGCCAAAATGACACCTGCCAGATTGCATAAAGTCTAAGTCAACGTATAGCGCCATCTATCGGATTTTGGCTGAGAACTTTCTATTTTTTCATTTGAAAAGCAATTAAGCAATAATTTCACACAAAATTTTCAATTTTCCAACTTTTCCGGAGAGATTTTTTCTTCCGTAAAAACCTTTTCGAAAATACGAACAACTGACAAAAAAATTTACAGGAATCGGTCCAGCCGTTCTCATTTCGTGAATTGCTATACAATTTTTACACCATTTTTATATATATACACATATATACATAGATATGGGCTCGGAAATAAATATTGTAGAAATTACAAACAGAATTACAAAGCTATAGTATATACCCTTGGCACCACACCACCTTTTTTAGAGTATATTTTATCCTGTTTTACTCGCTTTTTACAGAACAGCAAAAATACAAATTTTTCTTATATTTTATTAGTACTTCTTTCTGTCTTGTAAAGAATATACAATTTTATGAAAATTAAAAATATAGTTACATGTGTATGTGTCGGCGTCCACATTATGGAACATTTGTTGTAATTTTTATTTTTTTATTTTGTCGTTGAAGGAGGAAAAATGGTACAATGTTTTATGTGAAATTCTCTTTTGTTCTTCTCATTTAGTTAAGAAATTTGCTATAAGAAGGTATTTGAAAAAGAAAAAGTTTCGTAAGCCGAGTGTGGACACGAATGCAATTTAAAAAAATATGTTTAAAGAGTTTTGCAACAAATGTTCCATATATGGACGAGGACCTTACACATAAAAAAGGTTAATAATAAAATCCATTGTGCTTTTGTTGCTGTTTATCAATTTGTCTCTTTTTAAAAAGGGCACAAAAGTATTGCCTTTTTTAACTTTTGTTATTATAAAATAACATTTAATTGTTTAGTTTTTATAAATTGTTTTATTTGAGTCAAAAATTATCCGTCTTTAATCGATACATAATACAAATATCAAAGAAAGAAATTGTTTTTCTCCTTGGATCTTTGCTTGCTTTGACAACAACATGTATATATTTTCTTATAAAATTTTTAAAAATTAAGTCAATATGACAATGAATTTATTATGCACGGATTTAACTGATGCTGAAGTGGTACGATTTAGGTGATCCTGTGTTGTGGGCGAAAAAAATGTTAAAAAGCATAGATATCGAATTACTGCATACTATCATAATACCCGCTACTTCGGTAGCACAGTTCTTAGTATTTTTGGAATAATCAAGTTCTTTTTTAAATTACTAAATAATTTTTCGATAAAATTATGAAAACTTGTTTATCTGATTAATTATATTAAGAAAAATTTTAAAAGTACTTTAAGAACAAATCGGAGACATGTCTTCTATCTCCAGCAAAGATCAATGCTTCAGAGTTTTCAAATTTAAGGTTCATTATTTAGAAAATGCAAAAATTACTTAAAATCATAGAATAGTAACATTTTGTCCTCAAACTCAACTTTTATTAATAGTACTTACTTAATTTCAGAATTCTATTTATATTTCAAACACACAAAAAATGCCTTAAAAATTAGAAAAAGTAACTTTTTGGTCACCCATAACATTTTTAGTCTCATCTAGAATCAATAGTCTCTTTTTTCAAAATTCTACCTTCATAAAAACATAAAATACAAAAAGTACCACAAAAAGGGAAAAATAACCTTTTTGATCGCCCAAAACATTTTCAGTTTCACCTCGTATCAGTAGTAGCTAATTTTAAAATTCTAGCTTCATTAACGTAGAAAATACAAAAATTACTATAAAAGTGCGAAAAGTACCTGTTTGGTCGCCCACAACATTTTTAGTCTCACCTGAAATCAATAGTCCCTTATTTCACAAATGTAAAAAATACAAAAAGTACCATAAAAATTAGAAAAAAGTACCTCTTATTCGCTCATAACATTTTCAGTCTCATCTCGAATCAATAGCTTCTAATTTCGAAATTTTAGCTTTATAAACGTAGAAAATACAAAAAATACCATAAAAAGTACCTTTTTTGGGTTTTACTTATTAATGTAAGTCAAAAAGTTTCAATATCTACTTAACAATAAAATATCTAGTAGGCGTGATTTAAAGTGAATAGATCTACACTCGTTTTTTAATCAAAATAAATATTACACAATTACCTGTAATAAGGAATTACATATACATACATATCTTTTAATATTTTTAGTAGCAGTTAGTAGTTATTATTTTATAATTATTTTCATATTATGTCCTATTATATAAGAAAACATTTTTTTCAAATAGTACCAAAAAGTGGGATAATTTTCACCCTTTATACTTGCAGAATCCAATGAATTTTTTTTCGCAGATGTACTAATACGATTTAAATTTTTTTCCTTGCTTGATGTGTTTTGTAGGTTATATTGGGTACCAAAAAAGTACCAAATTATAGTTTTTACCCGTGTCGTGTTTCCCCTTTGAGGTGGAAGAGTCAGCAAATATGAAAGCTTGGATGTATGGATCACACAAAAATGGTTGTACGGACTAAAGTTAAATTTTAATATATATTTACATATGTATATATATTTACATATGTATATACATAAAGGGTGTTTTTTTAAGCCCGATAGAACTTGAAATTGTAAAAAATAACACAAAAAATTAAATTGTAATCAAATTTTTTTTTTATTCGAAAGATCAATACGTGACATTAACATTTGAAAATGATTTCGGGCATATGGGCACCGCGGCTGTTCTTGACGAAGCGCATTCTGGACGTCCAATTTTGGGCCACTTTTTCGAGCACTGCTGGCCGTATGTCACGAATAACACGAACAATGCTGGCCTCCAAGGCGTCAATTGTTGCTGGTTTATCAGCATAAGCCAGTGACTTCACGTAGCCCCACAGGAAATAATCGAGAGGTGTCAAATCGCACGACCTTGGAGGCCAATTGACAGGTCCATTTCTCGAAATCAACTTATCGCCAAATTTTGATTTCAATAAGTCGATGGTTGCGTTCGCCGCATGGCACGTAGCGCCATCCTGTTGAAACCACATCTCCTCCGGATCAATGTCATCCATATTTTCAAACAAAAAATCATTGATCATGGTGCGGTAACGATCTCCATTGACCGTAACGCGAGCTCCGGCCTCATTTTTAAAGAAATAAGGTCCGATGATGCCACCAGCGTGAAAACCGCACCAAACGGTGCATTTTTCTGGATGTAATGGAGTCTGTAGGGTCTCTTGTGGATTGGTCTCGCTCCATATGCGGCAATTTTGCTTATTAACAAACCCGTTAAGCCAAAAATGCGCCTCATCGCTGAACACAATTTTGCGATAAAATTGGACGTCCAGAATGCGCTTCGTCAAGAACAGCCGCGGTGCCCATATGCCCGAAATCATTTTCAAATGTTAATGTCACGTATTGATCTTTCGAATAAAAAAAAAATTTTGATTACAATTTAATTTTTTGTGTTATTTTTTACAATTTCAAGTTCTATCGGGCTTAAAAAAACACCCTTTACATACAGATGTATATAGGCATAGTCATTAGTATGTATGTTCACTTTACAAATTTTTAAAATTCTATTAAAAACGTACACTTTTTATTATTAGCTTTGTGGATCTACGTGTTATTCGTAATATTAAGCTTTCTTTTTTTAATCAGTTTATTGCCTTTTTTTTTGCAAAAAAAAAATAAAAAAAATAAAAATCATCTTATTACAAGTTTTTTCTGGTTGTTCAACATTTTGTTTTTGTTGTTATTAACAACTTATTTTCGAATTCAATGCGCATTTGTTTTCTCTTAAAAAATACAATAAACAAACTAATACAACAATTATCTTTAAATTTTATAAAATGTTTGCCAAAAAGAATTTAATTCAATAGCAATAATAAAAATGTTAAAATTTCCGGAAGATTTTGACAACCAAAAACAAATCAAAAGGCTAAACCCGTATAAATTGACAAAACATATGTATGTATGCGTATGTAAATATTTACTTACATAAATACATCATTGTGTGCAAGCAGAAATACATATATTCAACTCTCTTTAAATACTACGCAAAATAAATAACATCAAATTTAACATTTTTATAATTGATAGATTTTGTTTGTTTAAATAAATTTTTAAATTTGAACAAAACACGGTGAAGTCCACTTTGTAACACAATGTAGATAAAATAAAGAATGACATTAAGAAACTAATACACTCGCACTCACTCATTTGCTCACCTCCAAAAATGCTGAGATACACTTTGAGAGAGAAAATTTTAGATATGTAAGATTGTGCAGGGTTTTTAAAGAACATACTGTTTGAAATCAAATATTTTAAAAGTTATTTAAAAATATTATGAAAATATCTTCGATCTCTTTATATCAATATATTGTTTTAATTTCTTTGAGCTCAAAAAAAAAAAATTAAAACAACATAAAAATTATTTTTTTTTTTTCAATATTTTTATACCCTTCACAGTGAGTGTAAGGGTATATATAGGTTTGTCATTCCGTTTGTAAGCTCTACAATTTTCATTTCTGACCCCATGAAGTATATATTTTCTGAAAGCTTATGAATAGAAGAGTCGATTAAGCTCTGTCAGTCTGTCCGTGTGTTGGTTGAAATTAACTTTTAGAAGCAACTATATGTTCCTCAGATCTAAGTATGGTATCAATCTTTTGGAAATATCCGGGAATGAATCGCTATTGAAATTCAGCACAATCACACTTTCTGAGATATGAGCAAAAAACCACGACCACCTCGTTTTTTTTCACAACAACAACAACAACATATGTATATACTATATACTGGTTAGAGCAAACGTGGCATCGAATCCCAGCTAAGCGAAAAAAAATTATTTATTTTATATATTATTTGTATTTTTATTTTTTTTTTATATATATTTTTTTAATTTTTTTTATATTTTTTTTTTTGGAAACACATACGTAAACTCAATTTATAATTCTGCAATCAGATGTTTTGTATATGTGTAGGTACGTATTTCATATGATACAAACAATTGTTATTGCATGACTACACGTTGTGAAGGGTATGTAAGATTCGGCACGGCCGAATATAGCACTGTTACTTGTTTACATTGTTTTTATGTTTAAAAGATAAAAACTTTGCCATTTTGCAAAATGAATACTGGTAACAGGAATTTCTTTAGTATTTTAGAGAATGTAAATTTTGTCGTCATTCTTTGTAAAGTTGTCATTACAATAAGAAAATAATCGAATTTATTGAAATATTTAATTTATTTGTAAATGGCAATCTTCTTTATATCTATATACAAATAAATAATTGTTTGTCTTATATTCGTGCCTAAACCACGGATCAGATTATTACGAAACTTTGGTAAAGTCTTCTAAGGACGTCCCCGACTGTATCTGGCCAAAAAAAGTGGTAAACGCTACGACCAGATAATTAAAATTTTCGTTTTTTTAATTACTTGTACATAATTGATTTAACTTCTCTTGCATTTAAAATTTGTCACAATTGTGTTTTTTTCCGATTTTCAAGACCTCTTACTTTCTGATGCAGATGGTGTGAACCTTTATGGGTAAAAAAGGGTCGAATAATATTTAATTTTTATATCTAAACATTATTTACATAAAAAGGTTTGATTCATGCTTTTAATCAATAACTCGATAACTTTTCTTCAAATATAGAATTAATTCTTTCAACTCTTTTCAAATAAACGTTTAACTCAAAACCCTATCAAAAAATAACAAACATCATCAACAGCAATAACAATATTTAGTTCATTACACTCTATAAAAATTTTTCGGTTGTTTTGAGACTTTTAAGTTTACTACGTTGAACAAGTAATATACGTCCAAGTATATTCTTATACGATTATTCATTCAGTGGTTCATGGGTGCATATTTTTTTATTACTCTTTGTTTCAAAAAAAAAAAAAATAAAAAAAATAAAATAAAATGAGTTTCGTAAAAAAGCAATTTGTTTAAAAGACAATAAAAAAAAAATATTGAACTAGTAAAAGTTATGAACAGCAAGTAAATACATAAGTTTAAAAGAGAATCATGGGATGAAGAATGAGAGAGAATAGGAAATAAAATAAAGACAAAAAAAAAATAGTAATAATAGTGATTATTTTATGCAATAAAATTGTTTTATTTAAATTGCTGTTTCTATTATATTGAAATGTACATACATACTTTTATACATATGTATGTACATATGTATAGATATATACATAGTTTAATTTTTTCAACAGAAAGACAAAAAAATTGTTTTTTTATGTTAGCATTTGGATATTTGAATAAAAATCCTTTGTTCAAATTGTTTTACATTTAAGTTTTTACATACATAAATACTAAATTTTAAATTTAAATTTTTTAATTTTTAAATTTTTGTATTTGTATTTGTGTTTTTTTTTTTTTTTTTTTTAATTTTTTCACCTGCTTAAAAAATAAGCAATAGCACTCACTTATTCAGTATCTACATACATATTTTTATATTAGCTAAAAATAAAAGAAATACTTTTGTATTTTTAAATTTAAAAATATATAAGTACAATAAACAATAAAATGATCTGTTATTATCTTTTAACCTTTAATGTCGGGGTTAGATTTATTTTTCTATTTTAATTTGTTAGTCAATTAATTAACAACAATTTTCTATATTTTTTTCACCTATACATCGTTTCCAAGCGGAATAAAAAAGAGTAATGAATTTAAGCATACTTTTCTAATTCTGAACTTTTTGAATTAATAGAAATTTATACAAACTGTAGTTAAACGGTTAGTGATCAATATATGTACCTGTGCTGCCAAGGTTATACGTATGTAGCTTTGTTACAATATTTATTAGCGACCCTATAAAATATATAATATCTGAAAGACGACGCCCTCCCAGCAAAGTGATTAAATTTAGATGAAAACACTAATGATTTTAACATTAGCGTGTCATTGAAGATCATTGGCCTTATTCATAACAAAAAGTTTGCATAAAGTTTATTCATAACACCATGCCAAAGTCTGGCTAACGATTTGCTAAACTCTTGTTAATGAGCTGCCAAGCGTTTGCCGACTTGTGAAAAACAGCTGTTCTGTGTCAAAAAAATTTTATAAAGAAAAGAATAAAAATTTTTATGCACAAAAAATATATTGTTCGTTTATTTTTTAAATTTATTTTTAAATTTTAAAAATTGTTAGTATAAAAAAAAAAAAATTTTATTATTAGTATAAAAAAAGAAAAATTTTGTAATTTTTGTTAATTTTTGTTAATTTTTGTTAATTAATTTTCCTGAAGATGCTACATGAAGGAATAGCGAAATATTGAGAAATAAAATATTGTTTAATTTGTGTTGCTTTTGATATATAAAAAAAAAAGAATAAAAACTGTTGTATGACCTTAGGCTTGGATAATTAAATATAAAAATTGTTAGTATAGATGGAAAAACAAAAAAATTTCAAAATCAGGGATGATATACAAAAAATCGTTGAATTTTTGAGGAGTATCATGCAATTTCAGAGTTGATTTATGAAAAGTTGGCAGACGGATAAGAGTTTGTTATGAATAGACTCTGTGCCAACGAGCTGCCAAGCTTAATCGGCATTCTAGTTAGCAGCTCGTTGTACGTAGTGTATAAACTGTGGCTAACTTTTTGTTATGAATAAGGCCGCATGTGTTTACATACATTAATAAACTGCACTTCATTTTAATTAGTGCTTAAAACTCATGCATATTTGATGAGAAGCATCGGATGTTTCATGAGTTGAATTTGTTTGTTCACATGAATTGTTTAAGATATTTTGCATGATGTTGCATAATTTTTAAGCTCATCATTTATAACAAAATAATTTCAGATTTAGGAAGTCATTTATTTATTAATACATTAATTTGAACAGATTTTAAGCCTATAAGGCTTATAATGTAGAATGAATGTTTTTACACAATTGATTTAGAAGTCTTGAAAATGTAATTCGCTTTGCACTACTTCCAATTATTTTTTGCTGGTTATCAATTCGTTGAACAATGTCTGTCTGTTGGTCTTTTGAAAGTATTCGAGAATGTATCACTGTGGAAATCCGGCATATTCGATCTATAACTTTCTGGGATATGAGAGTCTATTTTTTTCATAAAATTGGTCACTATTCGGCAAAGTTATAATCAAAAATTATTTGAAAATATTTTTGTTATATACATATATCAAGTTTATTTAGCTCCTTAATAGTGTTTGAGAAGAGTTTGAATGAGTTTGAAACTTATTGAGATAAAAGCACCTAACTACAACTGCTTCGTATTTAAAAATGTACCTCCTTAAATCCTCTCAATATTGGTAAAAAAAAGAAAGAGCTTGACTTATGGAAAACTGTAATTAATTTGTACAATACATATCCTAATGCCCATGAAGGTTTTAGTAATTGTATTGATATAAAATAATTTAAAAAAAATTCAAAATGAGGTCCGAAACAAAAAAAGTTTTAAATCTAAAATCTAAGCTACGAAACGTTGTGGTCATTTATACCTATGTACATGATAGTGAGGGGTATTATAAAATTCAGCATGGCCAAATATAGCATTCTTACTTATACAAAAATATTGTTCACGAAACTTCTTCCAATACACACTCACCACTTCACGCCTCTCTTTATGAAGTAGTCTGTTTTAAATGCATATTTTTTTCCTTGGTCTCGCATTCTTAAGGTTAATAATTATTTTTGTAATTTTTGTTTGTTTGTTAAAAAGGGTCAAGTACTTTGTTTTTCTTTTTTGTTATTGTAACAAATAACAACAGCAAATAGCTCAAACAAATGAATACACGCTCTAATTTAATCAATTAAGTATGATTCATAATATAATTCTTAAAAATACCATTTAAAAACACTAAATATGCGAGTACGTAGTTTTTGGTTTGCAACTTAAAAATTCTCTTTAATGTTACTCTCTCACACAACACCACCATCCTCAAAGTGCAGCTGACTAGTTGGTTGGATACTATCACCACAAATCATCGTCATCATCATCAACATTTGTACGCTTGTATATCGACTTTTGTCTAAAACTACCAAAGAATTATGAGACTGAAAAATTTAAATAGGGGAGAGATATACTTTATTTTGTTTTTTTTTTTTAATATTACAAAATTCAATAATAAAAATTAAAATATGTATGTACAACGTACCTACATATATATATGTATGTATGTACGCAAATAGTACAATGATTATTTTTGTCTGTTTTGCTGTTGTTTTCGCTTTTTATTGGTAAAAAAAATACTACGATTTAATTTAGTTTTTTTTATGGTTCTCTTGACAAGCATTAATATCAATAAATAAAAATGAGCTTAAACTTCTTAAATTTATGTTATATTTTTTACCAAATATAAAAGAGAAACGATCCTTTATTATTTTCCAGTTCAATTGTCGTGTTTTTTTTTATAGCAAACACAATGTCGTACTTAAATCTTTACAATATATGCAAAATAAAGCACTTAAAACAATTACAATTTACCAATAACTTTTTTAATTATCTCACATCCATACAAATATGTATGTATTAATGTTTGCTTTTAAATATAGAAATCATATTGGTAGTCGTCATACCACAACTTGAATCCAATACTACTTAAGTACAAGATATTAAAAATGGAACACAACATTTAAGAATTGATAGATGAAGATTAGAAACAACTTATAAAGTCCAGGGCCACACAACGCAATTATACATGACCAAGTCTTAAGTTTATACAAAAGTGGAGAGAGAGAGAGAGAGGAAGAGAGAAAGAGAGAATGGAAAGAAGTACTCTTGCCCGCACTCTTAATTCATTTTGTAATTTTTTTTTCTTTTCTACATCTACATTTACACAAACAAACATGACAATAAAATAATAAAGTAGAAATTGCTAAAATAAAATTTTCCTGTGTGAACGTAAAGGAATTTTAAAATAGAATATAAAAAACTGAAGTAATTGCTGTGCTTAAACCGGGACAAAGAATTGATTTGATTTGAATTCAAATATTCGTATATCTCTACCTAAAACATTTTGTAAGTGAAGACCATTGTTAAAACGAAGTTTTAATGCTAATCCATACTACAGTCCTGCAATATTACAAACAAAAGGAAACGTTTCCAATAGTTTTGTTTCGATCATTTCAGAGAGGGAAAACAAAACGAAACAAAACCCAGGATAACGGTAAATGCATTTTGTTTTGTATTGTTTTGTACTATGAGTGCAAACAAAACCAGAATCGAAAAGTTCTCAGCTTCAATATGTAACATGCAAAACAATACAGTACAATACTTTCTGCAAACGTTTCAAAACGTTTGCTGATTGATTTGCTCTTTACGTAAAAAAATCTACATGTTTATTGCTGCTTGTTGTTGGGATTTTTTTAACATTTTACCTACCTACATTAATTTTACGATCCTAATAACGATATGAAGTCACTGACTATAGTTTGCGAATTGGTAATGGTGCATTGTTATTATGATTGTTATAATCTTTTTGTTCTGCAAACGTTTGCAAACGTTTCATTCTTGTTTCGTACTCAAACGAAACATACCGTCAAGGCAAAGCCTAAGTACAAAACCCGAATTGTTTTGTTTATGCTCTTTTGCATTGAAAAGTTTGTGGTTTTGTTTTGCTCGCAAACAAAACGATTCATGAAAATTAAAATGTTTCTGACTTAGATGATTTGTACTGTGTTACGTTTCGTTTCTTTTCGTTCACTGCCTACAACACACACACACACAGGATGGCGATAGGGGAAAATTACTGTTTATTCGAAACGTTTAAACCGCTTTTGATTAAATTTTAAACAAAAAGGTCTTCGTTTAGAAAGTTACATATGGTATTTACTATTTTAAAACTAGGACTGATCAGGAAGGCTATAGGGGAAATTCCTGCCTTCTAATCGTTTAAACCGATTTTAATGAAATTTTAACATTATTAAATCTAGGAGACAAAGGAGCAATGACTATCCTTTCATCTACAAGAAGGCATACGCTATATACCTTCTCAAAAGTATGATCAGCAAGGGGAAGGGGGGACAATTTGAAATTGATGTTAATTAAACTTCAAGCATAATTATCCCTCTATTTTATTTATTTATTTAAATTCATAGTTATATAAAAAAAATTAGGTAATTGCCTGCTGCAGCAATTCTCAGTATATAAATTAGAAGCATATGCATAAATAAAACTTTTTACATTGTTTTACTTTTAACACGAGAGTGTTAAAGGGTCTATATAAGTTTGTCTTTCCGTTTGTTATATATTCTGAATCCTTATAGATAGAGAAATTGAATTATCTAAGTCCGTCTATCCATGTGTATGTTGAAGTCAACTTTTTAAAGCCTTCATGTATACTTTAGACTGAGTTTTTCAGCTATGCTTTTGAGATTTTTGCTAATGAAAATCAAATATGTGGGCACATTACGAGCTAAGATATGAGCAAAACAACACGATTGCCTCTATGGAGCCTCTTAAAACATTTGTTACATATATTTAAATATGTTTCTTAGACCAAAAATTTCGAAAAATCTTGGTTCAATGAGTCAACAATTACGGACAAAATATCGGCGAAAAATTTTTAAATGTCAATTGTTCCATATAATTGTCAGTTATGGTCTTGAAACTGTTAGTAGTGACAGTTAACATAATTGCTAATAAGTTAAGTATTTTTTGAATCCTTATTGATAGAGAAGTCGATTTTGGTAAAACAATAACAAAAGCTAGTGGTCACTAATACATTTTTATCTATATGTATGTAAATGATGGTACAAAATATGTGTGAAGGGTATATAAGAATATATACAGCCGAATATAGCGCCCTTACCATTTTTTATACCCTTCACCTGTGGTGCACAAGGGTATATATAGCTTCGTCATTCCGTTTGTAATTTCTACAATTTTCACTTCCGACCCCATAAAGTATATATTTTCTGAAAGCTTATAAATAGAGGAGTCGATTAGGCCCTGACCGTCTGTCCGTGTGTTAGTTGAAATCAACTTTTAGAAACAGCCACATGTTCCTCAGATCTCTATATGGTATCAATCTCTTGGAAATATCCAGGAATGAATCGCTATTGAAATTCAGCACAATCGCCCCCATAACTTTCTGAGAGCAAAAAACCACGACCACCTTGTTTTTTTCACAATTACAACAACAACCTACATACATACTGGGGCTCTATTCTCGTTCTGTGAAACTGTGAAATGAAAAAATGTTTGTATAGCAAAGGGTATGGTGACACCATATGATATGACACACAAAAACTTTTCATTTCATAGTTTCATAGAACGAGAATTGATACCCTGATTAAAGTAAACGTGGCATCGAATTCCAGCTGAGCCAAAAAAAAATTTATTTTATTTAATATATTCTTTATATTTTATTATTTTTTTTTTATATTTTATTATTTTTTTTTATATTTTTTTTAATTTTTTTAAAAAAATTTTTACAAAATTTTTTTTCTGTAATTTTTTTTATTATTTTTTTATTTTTATTTTTAATATATTTTTTTTTGGTATGTTTTTTACATGTACATACATATGTACGTATTTTACAATAGTTTTACAATAGTTATTGCATATATAAGATTCGGCACGGCCGAATATAGCACTGTTACTTGTTTTTTTATAAAAACAATATCAAAAGTTTCCTATGTATCGTAATAACGTAAAAAGTATTCAGCTTAAAATATTTATTTAAATACTAACAAAAAGTATTTAAGCTTGAGTTTTTTTTTAATAAAAATAATGATTTTTTAATTTTCATTAATTTTATCGATGTTTCGTTGTGTAGCATCATTACGAAATTAATTTTTTTTTTTGTCGAACTAAGGAACATTCATTCTTTATTCTTTTTTCTATTTAAAATTTCAGCTGTCAAATTTCATACATAAAAAACAATTCTCTCCCCCTCTCTCTTTAATTTTAAATGTCAAACTTCATATGTAAAAAAAGACATAAATAAATAAAAAGCTTCTCTTCGAACTGCGATTGCCGGTTGAATAAATACGACTTGGTATCGAAAATACAATTTTTACTGCAATTTTTATAAAAAAAAAATGTATAAAAAAAAACAAGATTTTTGTTGTTGCAATTTTTGCCAATAAATGAGTTAATACGATGATAGTTATGTACATCCAAGGCATATTTATTCATCAGATACTCTTGATTCGTCAGCTGATTATTTTTTTCATCACTTATTTTAAATTTCAGCTGTCAAAATGCGTAAATAAAAAACAATTTTTTCTCTTTTCTAATTTATTTCAAATGTCAAACTTCATACATAAAAAATATAAACAAAAAAATTCTCTCCGAACTGCAATTACCTGATGAATAAATATGCCTTGTGTACATCTTAAATTATATATTATTTTGAGTTTAAAATATTTTAAGCTTATTAATTTTAAATAAATTTTGCAATTTTTATATTTTTTATTTCAGAAATTATGTATTATTAACATTCTGCTTCCGAATTAATGTCATATTTTATAATCTTAGATTTTATTTATTTCCTATGTATGTACATATAAATTTTTTTTAGTTTAATTTAATAAAGTACAGAAAAAACTTTCGGCTCATATTACTTATTGTGAATTTTTGTTTTTATATATTATTTTGTCCAACGTTTTTTATTTGATTTTTATGTTAAAATTTTATTTTATTCTTTTCCGTTCTTTTTGTAGATCCTTTTGGCATGCTTGTGTCTAAGGCCAGATTTATTGGTAAGTTTCGTCGATTTTTATGCATTTTTTCTTAGTTTATAACCTTCTTGATTTAATTTTCTCCCTAAATTACATTTTTTTTATAATTTCCAAGTATGACTTGTTTTTAATTAGCTGATGATCAAAAATGCTTAATTTTAATTCTATTAATTGTTTTAATTTTCTCTTTAATTGAACAACGAATAAAAATGCATAAAAAAATGAAAATGCGCATACAAGTAGCTGAATGTATCTTAAAGAAACATTTGACTATATGTGTATAGCAAAATTTATTTTGTTTAAATACCAATACTAATAAATTGTTTAAAAAAAAATATATAACTGAGATACATGTTTAATAAAAACTACTGCTATTACTACTCTTCTACTACTTTTTAATATCACCACTTGTAAACTACTCCTTCTACAACAAATGAAAATATAATTGATTTGCTGGCCTTAGAGACAACATGATTATTTTTTTTTTAACCGTTTTGTTTACTTTTAATTTATACATATACATACATATATATATTTTTTAATTTTTAATTTGAAACTAGTTAAATTATGATTGATTTTGCTTATTAAATTCTCAAAAGTAGGCGGTATATTTTTTTGTTATTGTTCAACAAGCCTTAAAACGTAGTTATAACAAAGCTTTTGGTTTTTTTTCTTAGAATGTTAAGGATAATTAACTTTGATTTTTTCTTATTTTAGGATGATATACCGGAATCCGATCCGGATTCTTGTGGTCATGATGCTGAAGGTCATGAAGAAGAAGATGACGGAGACGATGAGGACGAAGATGAAGACGATGAAGATGAAGACGACGACGATGACGAAAATGAAGATGATGATGATGACGACGACGACGATGATGAAGATGATGATGAGGAAGAAATTGATGACGATGACGATGTTGAAGGTGTCACTAATGAGTTTTTGCTCGGCACCAATAACGATCATAGTAATCGAAACCTTAATGCCCTTTTCGAAGCTGCTGGTTAGTTAAAATTTAAATTAATAATTTGTCTAAATAAAAAATGCAAAAAGAATGTTTTTTTTTCAATAAATCTGTGTGTGTTTTTGTTTTTGCTTTGCAGCCAACGAAAAAGCACCTGTTTTACGTCATGCCACACATGCCATCGATGAGACTAAACAGGCCCTAACAAAAATGCGCGGAGCAAGCAGTGATAAAACGTAAGTAACATTTGAAATTTTTATTCATTTTTTTTATTGAATTGCGAAGAAAAGCTTGTACGAAGTGTGTTTTTCCTAACCCTATATATGTATTTAATTGGTTCATTGATCTACGTTTATTTGTTTATACTTGTTTTTTTTTATAAAATGTCTTACATTAAAATATGTATGTACATACATTTATTTTATCAGTTGAAATATATTTTTGAACACATTGATTGATATCTTTGTTACAAACACTTTTATAATATTTCAACAAAATTTTGTGTATTTATGAAATAATTCCTAAACGACTAACAAAAAAAATTCCTTATATTCATTTCTTTAATAGTCAGTTAAATATAAGTACTGCGGAATTAATTTTCGGTATTGTGGTCTTAAATAAAATGAACACTGACTTTGGATATATAAGCAACTTAAATACGAGTACTGTTTGAAAATCACATTAAATATAAGAATATACTATGTACTAAGTTGTTTGGTTTCATCTTTTCAGAATATTTTATTCAAAAAAAGCTCAAGTTTGCCAGGCATCGAAATACATTTACAAAATTTATTTATTATTTTTCGTTTTATTTATTTAGCATGTTCTCTCGTACTCTAATTGCTGCCTGCAATGATAACGACGTAAATACTGTGCGTAGCCTATTGGGTAAGGGGAATGTCAATATTAACGAATCTACAGATGACGGAGAATCGTTGCTTTCTATGGCATGCTCAGCTGGTTACTATGAATTGGCACAGGTAAATTATAATTACATATATGTATGAATATTTAATACCTTTTTAATTATTATATTTTTTTTATTTTATCTTCAAAAGGTTCTTTTAGCCATGTCTGCAGCTCAAGTAGAAGACAAGGGCCAGAAAGATTGTACTCCTTTAATGGAGGCAGCTTCTGCTGGTCATTTGGAGATAGTTAAACTTTTACTAAGTCACAATGCAGACGTTAATGCTCACTGTGCCACCGGTAATACCCCGCTTATGTTTGCATGTTCTGGTGGTCATGTTGATGTGGTTAAAGAAATGCTGAAGCATGGTGCCAATGTTGAGGAGCAAAATGAAAATGGACATACTCCCTTAATGGAAGCAGCATCGGCAGGGCATGTCGAAGTTGCTAAGGTAATACAGACATACAGGTGTATGAACATTATTGAATATTTTTTAGTTATGCAACAATTTATTATATACAAATGATGAAAATCCGAGATTAGAGGTATATAGATATTTTTTTATAAACTTTTCTGAAATTTCAAAGATTGAGTTAATAATCTAGTTTTATGAAAGGTTTGTTTGATAAATATATTTATGTCAATGATAATGTTTGATCTTATTTGATGTATTTTTCTAGTTAAAATGGTTGTTCCTCCATTAAATTTGCTTTGATTTATTCTAATTTAATTATTTGTTTGAAAACAAATTAAAATATTTTTAGGTTTTATTGGAACATGGTGCCGGCATTAACACTCATTCGAATGAATTTAAGGAGAGTGCTTTAACGTTGGCATGCTACAAGGGTCATTTGAATATGGTACGTTTTCTTTTGCAAGCTGGCGCTGACCAAGAACATAAAACAGATGAAATGCATACTGCTCTAATGGAGGCTTCAATGGATGGTCATGTAGAAGTAGCTAGACTACTTCTGGACTCAGGAGCTCAAGTTAATATGCCTACCGATTCTTTTGAATCCCCATTGACATTGGCCGCCTGCGGCGGACACGTAGAATTAGCCACTTTGCTGATCGAACGTGGTGCCAATATCGAAGAGGTCAATGATGAAGGATATACCCCGCTAATGGAAGCTGCCCGTGAGGGTCATGAAGAAATGGTGGCATTGCTTCTTAGTAAAGGAGCCAATATTAACGCTACTACTGAAGAGACACAAGAAACTGCTTTAACGTTAGCCTGTTGTGGTGGTTTCAGTGAAGTGGCCGAGTATTTGATTAAACATGGAGCCAATTTGGAATTGGGAGCTTCTACGCCACTAATGGAAGCCGCTCAGGAAGGTCATAACGATTTAGTGCGTTTTCTTTTGGAGAACAAGGCCAATGTGCATGCAGAAACTCAAACGGGCGATACAGCTTTAACACATGCCTGTGAAAATGGTCATACCGATGCCTCCGAAGTCCTGTTAAACTATGGGGCCGAACTGGAACATGAATCGGAAGGTGGCCGCACTCCACTCATGAAAGCCTGTCGTGCTGGTCACTTGTGTACCGTAAAGTTTCTTATTTCGAAAGGAGCTGATGTCAACAAACAAACTAGTAGTAATGACCACACCCCCTTGTCTTTAGCCTGTGCTGGTGGACACCAGGCGGTAGTCGAATATCTTTTGAAGAGTGGGGCAGATCCATTTCACAAATTAAAAGATAACAGTACAATGCTAATCGAAGCCGCTAAAGGTGGTCATACCCGTGTAGTAGAACTGCTGTTCAAGTATCCCCACTTTATACAAAACCATCAAAACGAATTACAAAATGCAGCAGCTGTAGCAGCAGCCGCTGCTGTTGGTATTAACAACACTACAGCCTCGAAAGCCGCTGCGAATCAATTGCATTTGATTAATTTGCAACAGCAAAAGCAATTGCAACAACAGCAAAAACAGCTGCAACAGCAGTTGCAATTACAATTGCAACAATTGAGTGCACCTCCTGGTTTGCATGAAGTTTCTGAAGCTGCTCGAGCAACAAACCAACAAATTTTCCATCACCAACAATTCACCACTAATAATGCCGCTTTAACCGGAGCTTCTAATGAGTATTTGGAGGAACAACTGCAATTGCAGACAACAAATGCCAATGCCGACGAAGCTGGTTCCAATGACGTGGTAGCCTGCAACGAGGAATATGCTGCCATCGATATTAATTCGTTGAGTGCTCAACAGCAGGAAGCATTGATTGCCAAATCAAGGCTTTTTCATTTACAAGCTGGTTTTGGTAATGTTGGCGGAGGTAGTGGTGCAGCAGTGGCTAATAATATTGCCAATAATACTGAACAAATTACCGCTAACCTTTCTAATCAACAACAGCAACCTTTGCAGCAACGTAAACAATTTGATTTAGATATGTCACACATAATGCCTCTTACACCACCACAAAAACAACCTCCAGCTCCACCAGTTATGCAAACACATCATCAACAACTTCAGCAGCCACAACAAACTCAATGTCAAACGATAACACAGTCGCTAGAGCAAGCTTCCACACAGCAACAACAACAACAACCTCAGCAACAGCAAATAAAACTTAAGAGCAATCAGCGTAAAAACCGTCAACAACCACCACAACCATTTGAAGTTAGTATACCGAACACTGCCACTGCCAGCAATAACAATAATACGAACAATGAACAACAGCAACAAATGCAAGATATTGAACGTTCTCAGCCCTTGGGTGATGACGGTTCGGGCAATATATCGCAAATACAGCAACAACAGGCTGCAACACAGCAACAACTACAACCGGTACAATTTTCTTGCTTTAATGATGATTCTCGTTTTATAAGACGTCGAGTCTTAAGGCAAGATTTTACCAAGGTAATTTATTTTTTTCACACCTAAGATAATTTCTCCTCCCCCTGCCCAACAGGATAATCCTTTATTATGTTTTTGATATATTTTTTAGATATCAAACGATCAGAAAAATATTCCAGCTACTTTGTTGCCCGCCTCCTATTTGGATATGACTGGCGGCAATGTCAATAATCAAAATCAAAATGTTGGCGATGGTGCGGATGCCATAACATTAAATCAAAATTTATTGGCAGGTAAGTTATGCAATAACATGAAAATATATACATACGTTGACCTATTACTACGTACTGGTGTTATTCTAATTATATTAAAAACATGATTTTGCAAAAATAAATAAAAAAGACTAGAATTTGTTGTGGCCTTTTGTCGAAAGAACTTCTTTCGAAATTTAAAGAGTTTCAGAAGAGAAAAAATAGAATTAGAAGTGAAAGTTAACTCTTTTTGTGTCTTCTATAACTCGTAGCAAGACGTGGATAAATGTAAAATAAATTTTGATGAAAAACTTGAATAGATTTTCAATTTTTCAACTGAGTTAAAAAAATAATATACAGGCATGTGATGGAAATCGAAAACGAAAACGAAGCAATTTTGAAAGTTCGTTTTAATACTCTATGAATAAAATTTTTGTAATTTTTGTGATATATGTACATAAATATTTCTATATGAAAAAGAATTTTATAACAAAAATTACAAAAATTTTATTCATAGAGTATTAAAACGAACTTTCAAAATTGCTTCGTTTTCGATTTCCATCACATACCTGATAGTTAACTCTTTTCTTAATACGTGATATCTCTTATAGTCATGAATACACAGTGTTGGAAAATATAACAGAAACGACATGGCAAAATGTTTTTTAAGAGTAACGGTAAATAATTAATTGTTACAATTTGGGTAAGTGTAAACAAAATGCAAACAAACGAGACTTTGTTGTTGTATAAAATTTGCTCTCGTTTATACAAAAATATCGGCATTTCAGTTGAAAAAAAAGAATAGAAACACAATACATATTGGGCCAATTCAAAGTGGTTGCATATCAGTCATATTTGTACTATTTCATATTATTTTATGCATGCATAAAATTTTTGTGAGTAATTTTCATACAAAAAAAATAATATGACTTTTCACATTTGTTTTCTATGTATAAGAAATTGTTTATGTTATACTGTTAACCATACTGTCTCTCAGAGAGAGTTTCTTCGCTTCTCACCTCTCAGAGAGAATATTTTCTATTTTCTTCCTTCCTGTATACATACAATTTTTAACAGCGTCATCTCTTTGTCTTCTTTCTTTTATTAAATACATAATTTGTTAACAAAAGGTGTTCAAAGTCACTAGTCATATTAATATGAATTGTATGACATAGTACAATATGAGAGTCTACTTTGAATTGGCCCATTGTTAGAAATGTTTAAATTTAATATCACTTAGTTAAGTCTTAACAAATACAATAAATTAAATAAGAAATCGCTACATGTGAATTTTCATAATATTTAAGTGTGATTTTGAACAAAATGGGTCGTAATGTACATTCTACCAACACAGAGATAACAACGACTAAAAAGTTTAGGGCAGAAGGAAACACCATGTCCGAAATTGCTACAAAATTGGAGTGCTCTCGAAAAAAGTATTTTTTGCACTGAAAAGTACCTCTCTTGAGCAAATAAAATATGCAAAAACGCATGGACTTTGGCATTTAGCATTTATTACGAAAAACTGGTCAAACGTGCTGTGGTCAGACGAAATAATAATAAATTTCTTTGGATCCGATGGAAAACATTGGGCCAATTCAAAGTAGACTCTCATATTAATATATTCATATTAATATGACTAAAGACTTTGAACACCTTTTGTTAACAAATTATGTATTTAATACAAGAAAGAAGACAAAGAGATGACGCTGGTTAAAATTGTATGTATACAGGAAAGAAGAAAATAGAAAATATTCTCTCTGAGAGGTGAGAAGCGAAGAAATTCTCTCTGAGAGACAGTATGGTTAAAAGTATAACATAAACAACAGGAAACAATTGTGTAAAGTCATATTATTTTTTTTGTATGGAAATTACTAACAAAAATTTTATGCATGCATAAAATAATATTAAATAGTACAAATATGACTGATATGCAACCACTTTGAATTGGCCCATTATGTTAGGCGCCCAGACAATATGGCATATGGTCATAAATACACCAAAAAGATCGTAAAAAACGGAGGTGAATCCATCATGTTATGGGGATATTTATCCTAAATATATTACAAAGAATAATGCTTCCATTTGTTGAGATGCTCTTAAGATGGGAGTTTCACAAAGTCAATAACCAGAAGCACTCCTCAAAATTGGTAAAGGACTGGTTTGCTGTCCACCGTGCCTCTTTGGGTACACCCCTAAATTTCCAAAAACATAAATATTTTTATACCCTTCACCTGTGGTGCACAAGGGTATATATAGCTTTGTCATTCCGTTTGTAATTTCTACATTTTTCATTTCCGACCCCATAAAGTATATATTTTCTGAAAGCTTATGAATAGAGGAGTCGATTAAGCCCTGACCGTCTGCCCGTCTGTCCGTGTGTTGGTTGAAATCAAATTTTAGAATCAACTATGTATATGTTTCTCAGATCTGTATATGGTATCAATCTCTTGGAAATATCCGGGAATGAATCGCTATTGAAAATCAGCACAATCGCCCTATAACTTTCTGAGATATGAGGAAAAAACCACGACACCTCGTTTTTTTTTTCACAATAACAACAACAACATGCATATATACTGGTAAGAGTAAACGTGGCACAGAGGAGTATTTGACCTGAAAAGCTGGCCAAAAAGGCAAAACTGAATTTTAAGAAATCTTCAAAACTAAATACGCAGCTCGACAGACAACAATATTTTACATTATATTGTAAATTTTGAAGACTTTTAGTTGCGATTTGTAGCTCTGGGACCCTGCTAAAGTCAGAAAAGAAGAAAATTATATGAAATTTAAATGTTTTTTTCGGTTTCCGGATGTTTATATGAAATTTTTTTTGCAGCTAAACGAATAAAGGTGTAACAATAATTTTTTTTTCGCTAAAAGGTTTGATCAAAAGTTATTTAAAAAAGGAAACAAATTTTAAATATGTTGAATATTCATGTTGAAACAATTCGTTCAAAAGCAAAAAAAAAAAAATTATACACTGCAAAAAAAGAAAAAGAAGAGGTTTTTAAAAGTGAGGTTAGCATTTCTACGAATTATGTTTGATACCACAATAAAATTTGGAATCTCTAATCTTAGAAACAAAAAAAAAAGTTGTGCACAAGTTTGCGCCATTATTTTTGACAATTTTTTTAAATTTTAAAATTTTTTCTATTTCGTCATAAACTTTTATGTATTTTGAATTATTGATTTAAACTGTAATTCTTATCACTTAAAAAAAAATAAATTTACGTACCTTATAAGAAAAATTATTAAAAACATTTATCACAAAAATAAGTTTATAAAAAATAAATACAGGTACATAAAAATTTATGGGCACCCAGGTATCAGGCTACCATCCAATTAACGCATAAGAGCATGCGCTTGAAAATACTTATAAGGGTTATTGCACACAATCTTTATCAAAACCGTTTTGTAACTTCGTGAGTCAACATGGAACAAGTTTTCACAAGATTACAGCTATTTAAAATAGTGATAAAATCTAATGCTGGAACCATTAACGAGTTTATTCTGTGAATAAACTTTCAGCGGAAAGAGCTCTAGCACTCTTTGTAAATGCAGAGCTCACGAAAAAGCAATATGAAATTTTATACAATGCCAATAAAAATGTGTATCCATCTTACTCATTACTAAAAAATGTAAAAAAAAATGTTATCCCAATAAAGATGCCATAACCGTTACTGAAACATTAGCGGAAGTGAAGCTCCAAGCTCTTCTCGACTACACAGCAACAAGTTTATGTATGTATATACCTTGAAGAGGTTTTGCAGCAGTTTAAACCTTTAAAATCAACATTTGTTAATTCAGTTTTACTATTTATACAATATTTTATTCCTTAGGAATGTGGCTTTTAGAAAAATCTAAAAAATATAAACTTTTTGGTTCTTAAATTTTTTTATTGCATTTTGAAAACAAAAAATTTGACGAATTTTGCAGGAAAAATTTTTTTTCCCATTAAATTTTTAATAACTCTGAAATAGTAATAGATAGAAAAGAAATGTGTTTAGTTAGTCTAAGCAGAATTTTCCGGTGCATCTTCTGATCCTCTTGCTATTAAAATCGGAGAACCCGTTTACAAGTTATGACAAAATATATAAGGCAACCCAACGATTTAGGGAGTGAAATATGCCACGCCTTTAAAATCAAATCCTTACGTACTAGAGAAAACAGATTTGAATTAAGGGCATCAAAATCCATATAGTCTACATACTTTTATTTCTAGGGTAGACCAAATTTTTTTTTTTGTTGCGCAGTGTACTTTTGTTGCGCAGTGTAATTTTTTCAAAATCTGCGATTAGACTTTTTATATCATTCACAACTAGGAACGTGATTAATTTTGTCTTCCTTAAATATTTCTTACTTTTAGTCGCTCCAGCAATTGGTGATGGTTCAGAAATGCAGCCAGTTATCATTGCCAGCCCAGAACCTTTAAATTTTGCACCAAATCAGGCTCTAATGATGCAAGAACTTTTTGACCCTAATAATCCACAAACTCCTTTAACTTTGGCTACTACTTTGCCACAAGGAGCACAATTTGTTTTGGGTCCCGCACCTCCACCTCAGCAACAGCAACTTCAGCAGACGAATCAATCACAGTCCCAACAACAGCAGCAGCAACGTATTATAACTGGTAAAACGGCACAGAAGACAGGAGGTATAACAACTCCATCTGAAGTTTCTCAAAGTACTGCAATCAGTGATAGACCAAAAGCAAAGCCAGTTTCGAAGAAGGATGGAAAAATTTTACGTAAAACAACAACGCAATCGACTGCAGCTACTCAATTACAGCAACCATTGTTTAGGCAAAATCAAATGGTATCCATTTACAACAACTTGGTAAGTAAAACTTCAATAAATTGAGCTGAAAAATTTGATTGATACAAGTTTTTCCCAATATACAGCCCATGTTAATAACAAATGAAACTACCCCGAGTCTTCAAACCCAACAAGCCATTATGAATCACATGGTATTTGCAGCCCAACAACATCAACAGCAGCAACAGCAAATTGCCTTAGATGTTGGTAGCAATACGCAAGTATCACAGCAGCAGCACCAAATGCAACAACAGCAACAAGGTATAATTGCCTTAAGTAACTCACCAGCATCACCATTAGCTTCTCCGTCATCCGGTGCTGGCGCTTTATGTGATCCTCAACTACAACAGTTTATGGAAATGCAAACAGGCGAAGATATCCACCAGCAACATCAGCACCAGCAACCTGAGAATGAGCAAACTGCACAAGAGATTCAAGAAGCTTTAGATGCAGCTCTCTCTGACTCTAAATTAGCTGTTACTGATTCCCTTAATGCTCTTAGCAAGGCTAATGCAGTTGCAGCCGCAGCAGCTGTGGCCAAAGCATGTGGCCTTAATTCAGCCGAGCAACAAGAATGCCTTAAAAAATTACAAGAGGGCTGGCAGATAGTAGATTTACGCCAACGTATATTCCACAAACAACCTAAATCACCTACAGAGACACCACCAGACAAGCAAATTATAGACATTACTAACACGGAAAATGAATTGGATGCTGGTGAGACAGATGCAAATAATGAAATGAAGAATTTAGCTACACTTTGCACAGCCGCAGCTCAAGCAGCTGCGGTCAATGTCACGCCAGAAGAGACTGTTTCCAAAGAATCTAAATTGCCTGCAGATAACATGAAGAGCAGCAGTGCCCAAACTAAAAAACAGCGAAAACTATCAAAAAAAGAGAAGTTGTTGCAACAGGACTGCCTAGAATTGTGTCTACCAGAGTCCAAAAAAGATCGATATAAAGAGCGACGAAACTCTGCCGCTGATGGACACCAATCGTTAGCCTTCGAAGGATGCCTGGCTGAAGATGAAACTAATTCGGATATTGAGCCTCAAGACGAAGATACAATTAGGTCTGTACAAGAACTGGAGGATACACAATTGATGTCGCCCACTAAGGGTATTAAGCCAATTTCACAGCGTCTAGAAAACCTTATACTCTCGCATGCTCCCCTTAAGCCTGGCGATTTGTCTCAGGCTTTTACCGATTTGCGTCAAGAAATTGAAGCCGACGTACTGACTGTGTTTCCTCAAAATATGAATTTAAAATTCAGCGGCAATACAGCGCTGAGTAATGCCCTGCAACAACATTTGGCGGCAGTTAAACAGCAGATTGGCGATGTAACTGAAGATTCTGGTGATATAACTGACATGCTACAAGGCGGTGACAATGACATAACGGCCGATCAAAGTAGTGAACTAGTTTATCCCTCATCTTTGGATGCCGAAACATTAGAACAATTCGCCAATGCTAACAACACAAGCGATAATAATGCTGTCGTCGCTGTGGGTTCCGGTAATGGCCAAATTGATGCCTCGGGAGAACATATTGAAGAAGGCATGCGAGAGGAAATGTATGACATTGAGGTGGAAATGGATGACTTTTTTCATGTCATACACAATGTTCATGATCCTGCTCTACAAGTAAGTATGATATATTTTTTTTTCAAAAGTACGGTAGTGTTTTCTTAAAAAAATGTTTTTTTTTTAATTTTGACCTAAGCTATCCGTAAAATAAAATTATTGACATGAAAGACTAGCCTTTGAATTATAGTTTTACCACTTATGCAATTTTGTTTTGTTTTTTTTTTCTAGGAGTTCGCTAGCAATTTAAATTGTGGTGAGTTGGCAGATTTTGGTATTAATTCTATTTGCAAAACACGATGGAATGGCAATTGGGCTTTGACTCCTAAATGGACTAGTCAAGATCAATTGATAAATGCCGCCGCTGCTGCTCACCATCAGCAACAGGGCCTTTTAACAACCAGCGAGGAACAACAACAGCAACAAGAACAACAAAGACAAGCTAACCAACTATTGTTGGACTATCAATTACAACAGCAACTACAGCAAAGGTTTTCGGATGCCGATGAAATGCAAATGCAGGTAAACTATTTCTTTACAAAATTCAATGTAATATAAGAAAGTTTTTCTTAACTTAAAGGCAATATTTTGAATTAGCTATAATAAACATTTAAAAATTCATTTAACCGCTTTATAAATTGTGAATTTTGTGAGAACATTTAATAAGTAATTTTTATTATTGATCTTAAAGCAACATCAACATCAGCAAACTACCCTGTCTTTGATACCATTTTCACCTGAAGACGCTGCAGCTGCCGTTCAACAACAACAGCAGCAGCAGCAACAATTACAAACACTGCCAACATCTACGTCAACTGCTAGCACAGTTGTTGAATATCAATTACAGCAGCAACAACAGCAGCATCAGCAACATACCCAGCATCATGGTTTAGATCAAGAACTCAAACAGCATATACAACAACTGCACCAGCAACAACAAACCAATGTTCGTCTTCTAAAGGCTGTTGCAGCAGCAGCTGCTAATCAACAGCAGCAACAGCAACAACTAACTAACAATCAACAACAGCAAGCTGTGACAAATAACAACAATTATGTTTTTAATGTTGATGGCTGTGGAGCTGTGGCTAATACTGGCGCTGACAAATCCTCCCAGTCGTTACAGTTATTATTTCAGTTGCCACCAACTGTACAACAACAACATCAACAGGATGAGGTGACTGCTACAGCTCAACAACTGCAACACTTGAAATTACATCATCAGGAATTACAAGACCAACAAAAACAACAACAACAACAGCTGAAGTTATTGCAACAACAAGAACAGGATTTGTCACAAACCACAACAGAGAGTTTAATGCAACAGCAACAACAACAAACCACTTTGGAACAAGTGGCCCAAAATAATCTCTTGTTGCAACAACAGGCCGCTTTGGCTCAACAAGTACTAAATCAGCAGGTATTAAAACAAAAGCAACAGCAATTGTTATTGCAGCAGCAACAGCAGCAATCCACACAGGTATAACAACTAATACAATTATAAAAACAAAACAAAATTCAAAAAGGACTTTTTTTTAATACTTTGTCGTACACAAATATTTATACTTTTCTGATTTATCAGGTTCAAGTTTCTACCCAGACTCAATCGTCAGTTGTTGTACCTCACCCGAATGCAGTTCAAGTTCAAACATCACGCAGCGGTGTCAACAACCAATTTTGTCCTACTCTTTCCACAATGGCTGCTGCAGTTGATGTAGGCTTGGGTAATGTTTGCGCTTTAACACCTCAGCCTCAGCAGCTGCAACAGCAACAACTACAACAGCAACAACAACAGCAGCATCAAAGGACCCAAGAACTTAAGAACCAAATTGCAGCCGGTTATGTTGAAGGTTTTCTAACAGCCACATCAAAAGCGGCGGCTTTAAATCAAGTGGTTGCCAATGCTTCATCTGTACTTCCCCCACAGGCATCAACCAGCTCTAGTAGTAGCAAAATGACAGGCGGCATTGCCAAAAAGGTGATCGATAAACAGTCACGCAAAGAACGCAATCGATATTCTTTGTTACGTTCCGCTGCCGGTAGTCAAGGTAAGTCAAATTATAAAAAAGTTAACGGTTACAATTGAACTGTCTATCCGATACAGACAACCTAACGCCTAAAACACCCATCCAGTTTTTTGACAATGATCTATATGATCAAAATTGTTTGTATTCTAAGCAGTATGTTAAAGAATATTGTTTTTATCATTTTATTATTTCTTTTAATATTTCTAAAGAAAACTGTCCTGATCTGTTTACTGTGCTTGAAAGTAAGTTCAAATTGTTTGTGCTCAAACCAAAATCAAGGAAGATCTGGCTCCATATATGGGTCGTTTCATTCGACAGTCCCATGAGTTCTCAGCTCAGTTTCAGAATCTCATCAATTTTTTAAGTTTTGCGTAACCCTGTAGTATGTTTGTCACCTTACCGACAGCAGTGTTTTTCAACTTTCTGATGAGTTCTTCCACCGCTCTAACTTTCAGTTAATTTTTAAAAGAGTTTAGCATTTTCCAAGGTGATGTTATTAAAAAATGATACCATTTTAGATAATTCTTCGGCTTCTTCGTTTCCGATTATGCCGTGATGGGCTGGTATTAATGTTATCTCTAGACGCTCACATACATGAGACTCCAGAAAGACAATTTTAAAGATTAGTCTCAATGCACCTGATCTACCTTTGATATATGCGTGTTTATTGCCAGTGAGTGACAGGGTGTTAAGTGAGTCCGACTTCCTAAACGTAACTTGCAATGCATAATTTAGAAAAATGCGTATGAAATGCTAAACATGTCTTAAGTGCAACCTTGCGTTACAGAGACTTTTTTTGCATTTTATCGGCATTTAGCGACGTCGCTATGCAACTCATACAATATAAAGTGTTTAATTATTTAAATTATTAGTCTGTGATTGAAATAAACTCTATCAATTATAAATAATTTATTAAAAATAAACAAGAAAATATTTACTCAGCCATTGCAGCTCAAATGTTTGCATACAAAATTAAAATGATGGGCGATTTCGACAGCTGATACTTATTAAAAAGAGTTGTCAAACGTTTAGGAACATTGGACGTTGCCAGAAAGTTTACATATACGTTTATGCATTGCAACTTGCGTTTAGGAAGTCGGCCTGAGCTTCTAATAATAAGATCTAAACGCCTTTCTTCTTTGCCTTCGAGAAAAATGACAAGAGTCTTAAATTCTTCGGTCTTAAATGGATTGGTTTTTTCGCCTTTGGTTTAAATTCCAGTCTTACCTCTCGCCATATCAATCGAATATACGTTAAACAAAAGCAATCTTTAAAGAATTTTGACAGGGTTGAAAGGCATGATTAAGGCCATTTGTTGCATTGCTGGGATAATACTTTTTAGTCCTTAAGATTTGTAGGGTCTGAAAGAATTCCAACATCCATACTGTTTCTGCTTGTGAAATGAGTGGGTATATTCACTGTTGGTTGAAATAAAATTTGGGTTTTAGTTAAATAAATAAATAAAGAATTTTTTTTATATTTTTTATTGCATAAAGCCAGCTTCAAGTTTCAAATAACGAAAACTTAAACAAAGCGAAGTTTAGGTACATCAAAGTCTGTACAGATTTTAACTCCTTTTTTATTCTATCTCTCTCGCACACAAAATATGTAGGTCTTTATGCAAGAAAATTGTTAAATGCAAACTGTGGCTAATAGCATTCTAATTTATGTTTTGAATCACATTGAATACACATACATGTACATTATAAATCTATATTTTTTTTAATAATAACACTTTAGCCAATGTTGCCGCACAGCAGCAATATCAGCAAACAGTTGCCACAACTACTGCCCTAGATAAAACCATCGATGTAGACTCTGAAACTGATTCCAATCATGACACCGCTCTTACTCTTGCCTGTGCTGGTGGACATGAGGAATTGGTTGAATTGCTTATAAATCGTGGAGCAAATATAGAGCATCGCGATAAAAAGGGCTTTACGCCACTTATTTTAGCAGCAACTGCAGGGCACGAGAAAGTTGTTGATATTCTACTAAAACATGGTTCCGATCTGGAAGCACAATCGGAACGTACTAAAGATACACCACTGTCATTGGCCTGTTCAAGTGGACGCTACGAAGTCGTAGAGCTGTTGTTAGGAATAGGAGCCAATAAGGAGCATCGCAATGTCTCCGATTACACGCCATTAAGTTTAGCAGCCAGCGGTGGCTATGTGAACATTATTAAGCTGTTGTTGACTAATGGTGCTGAAATTAATTCACGCACGGGTAGCAAATTGGGAATATCTCCGCTTATGCTAGCTGCTATGAATGGTCATACTGCAGCGGTAAAGTTATTGTTAGATCAAGGTTCGGATATTAATGCTCAGATTGAAACCAATCGTAATACAGCATTAACATTAGCCTGTTTTCAAGGCCGGCATGAAGTGGTAAGCTTGTTGTTAGATCGCAAAGCCAATGTCGAACATCGTGCTAAGACAGGCTTAACGCCCCTAATGGAAGCTGCTTCTGGTGGTTACATAGAAGTTGGACGTGTTCTTTTAGATAAGGGAGCTGATGTAAATGCAGCACCTGTACCCACCTCAAGAGATACAGCGTTGACTATAGCTGCTGATAAGGGCCATTTAAAATTCGTTGAATTGTTGCTAGCCCGTGGAGCCGCAGTAGAGGTTAAGAATAAAAAAGGCAACTCTCCGCTTTGGTTAGCTGCACATGGTGGTCATCTGAGTGTCGTTGATATATTGTACAATCACAACGCCGACATAGATTCGCAAGACAACAGACGTGTTTCTTGTTTAATGGCCGCCTTTCGCAAAGGTCACACAAAGGCAGTCAGATGGATGGTACAATATGTTACTCAGTTTCCTTCCGATCAGGAAATGAATCGTTTTATTAGTACTATAAGCGATAAGGAGCTGTCTGAAAAGTGCTATGATTGCATGAAAATCATACGGGCGGCAAAAGAGGCACAGGCTGTCAAGGCTAATAAAAATGCTTCGATACTGCTAGAGGAGTTGGATATGGAAAGAACACGCGAAGAGAGTAGAAGGGCTGCCGCTGCTCGTCGCCGTGAACGTAAAAAGAAGAAGAAAATGGAAAAGAAAGAAGAGAAACGTCGTCAAATGGAAGAAGCCACAGGTGGTACATACAATCCACATGAACAAGACGACAAAGATTCCGACAAAGATGAAGAGTCCGATCACGAGGACAACAATGCCGTTGATGAAGACGAAGATCAACAAAATGTCCAAAACTACCGGGAAGAAGGTGATTCTGGCATAGATCAAGGTTCTTGTTCCAGCACCGATATTAAGGCTATAGCAGGCAACATGCCAAGCATCGACAAGTCTATTGCAGCCGGTAGCAGTAACGGAGGAGGAAAAAATAAAAATAAAAAGAAGAATAAACAACAGATTACTCGTAATAGCAGTCCGGTTGTAGAAGAACCTCAGTGTACCCAATCGACGCCAGCTTTTAAGCAACAGCAACAACAAAATAATAAAAAGGCGAAAGAAGATACCTCAAAGTCAATCTCAAACAATAAGAAAAACTCAACTGAACAAAATACTTTAGCCACAAAAACTCAATGTAACAATAATACAAATGCCAGCAACAAAAAATCAGAACAACAACAAAAAAAGGATGATGTCACGAATAACAACAATAATGCATCTTTGAGTTGTTCTAGCTCATCGACAAACACAACAACGAGCGGAAATAAGAAAAAGGAATCAAATAAACAAAAAGAAAAGGAGAACTTAGCGCCCAAAGATATGTCAACACCAGGAACGGCTTTACAGCACTCGCAAGCCAACAGCCATGGTCATGTACACAGCAATAAACAGCCACAACCGGCTCATATTCAACACAGCTCGCAACAACAACAAACAACTAATAACAAATCGGAAATATCTTCCACGGGAAATCGTAAATCGTTAATATTTTCTGCCTCCAAAGCGGCCGAGGAGAATAACAAGCGAGACATGGAATCTTTAACATCCACAACTTTGGGTTCGACATCTACAATTAACAAGACTCATGTCATATCCGCTGCTCCCAAGCGCGGCGAGGACGGCTGGAAAGAAGTCGTGCGCAAAAGTTCGACACAGCAATCTTCTACAACTTCCGCTTCGACCACTAATTCTAGCAATTCGTCTACAGCTACCACATCCAATAGCAAGGAATCATCATCCAGTACATCGACATCGATTTCCTCTTCGTCAAATTCTTCCTCGTCCATGACCATAACAGTGCCGGGAGTTTCGACAACTACCACCGTTACATCAACACAGCCCGAAATGATTTGCAAAAAAGTACAAGTTCCCGTTAATGCAATTTCTCGTGTAATTGGACGTGCTGGCAGTAACATCAATGCCATACGAGCCACCACGGGAGCTCATATTGAAGTGGAGAAGCAGGGAAAAAATCAATCAGAACGAAGCATAACCATCAAGGGGCTTACCGAAGCTACAAAACAGGCCCATATGTTGATTTTAGCTCTTATAAAGGATCCTGATGTAGACATCCTGCAGATGCTGCCACGTATTAATACAACTATTAAGGCATCTGTAGTTCCTCCAGCTTCAACCACGCCACCTTCATCTATCTCCACAATGCAAGTAGGAACATGGGATAATAAAACGGCTTTACAGTCTGCCAGCAGCAATTCGTCCTCAGGCTCGTCGACAACTTCGTCTGCCTCTTCTACACCAGGTAGTAATTTGAACTCGAAGTCTTCGGGCAACTTTAATTCTAAATCGAATACAAAATCTCAAGGAGGTATCGGTACAAACAGCAATAAGTCATCTATTGGAAGAACGCAACCTACAAAACCTTTCTACGCCCAACAAGCGCTTACTTCTAGCCGTGGCTCCGGATCAGGAGTTCCCCCTAGCTCTAACAATCAAGTAAAACATAAAGACCTTAACAATAAGGGCTTAAGTGGTGGACCTGGATTTAGTCAGAAATCGGCTGGACCACCGGGTGGTAAAACCGCCAATTCTAGCTTTGGAACGTCAGCAGTGAATAATCAAACGTTTGCTGCCAAGCTACTTACAGGTGGCACCGCTTCATCATCTTTAACCGGCAGCAACTTATCTCCAACAAAGAAGTCTGAATTAGGTGGATTACAACGACCAGGAACAACGGCCCCGTATGGACGTGGTAAACCTGTGCCCAGCTCAACCATACCCACACTAGGATGTGGAGGAGGTTTAGGTCAGAACAACAATACTTTATCGGGCCCAATTGGCACATTTAATGTGGCAGAGGCTGCTGCAGCAGTAGCAGCAGCTAATGCTGCAGCTGCTCAGGCAGCTAATAATAATGCCTCGACTTCAAATAATACTGCTCGATCTGTGACTCCAATAGGACCTCCAAATAAGCAACGATCATCTACTCCTACCCAACAGCACACTAGCGGACATACCACCAATAACACAAATGCAACTCATGGAACGCAATCCTTGCAGCAGCAACAAAATCTACAGATAAGTACTGGAAACATTGGCGACAGTGTAAATCAGTCTGGAGGTTCCACATCATTGGTTACACCTGGCGGTTTCGGAACTCAATTGGCTGCTAAAATTAGCAGTGAATATTCTCTTTTCAATGATTATCACCAGTCACAGTGGGGTAGTGCGGATAATTCGCAGATTTATAATAATCCCAACCCTTTGGTCAATGACAATTTACCGCAGGCTGATGCTTCTAAGGCACCTGGTTATAATCGCAATATACTGAGTTCACCAGTTGGAAGTTCGAAAGCTTCCAACTCTGGCACACCGCCGGGAAATATCGCTACAAGCAATCTCAACGTAGCGTCTCAACAGACACTTACTATTTTGCCTGAAACTGGAAATACAACAGTTCAAGCCGCCCGTTCACCAGCTGGTACTTCTGTTGCTAGTAATGAACTGACACCGCCATCAGCGTCTAATTCTGGTCAGGTTGTACAACAACAACCAGAATCTACTGCAGCAGTATCACCGAATGATGTTAAACCACCTGGAGCTATAGGACAAACACCCGCTGCAGCGCAGTCACAAACAGGTAGTGCTGGAAACGTAACCCAACCGCCACCAAGTGGCTTGGCTATTCAAAGGCCAAATAACAGTGGACAACACCGGGTGAATGCATCGAACAACTCAAGCCAACAATCTCCACCATCAACCCAGGGCAATATTGCAGACAATACTGGAACTACTACAAATTTCGGTCCTATAGGACCCTCTAACCCTGTAAATCGTGGCAATAACAATGCTGGAGCTATAGGCGAACAGCCACGTTTCTATGATCCAAATAATCAAATGAATGTTTCTGTTCCAATTAACTTTCAAATGGATCCCACTATCATACAGCAACAAGCCTACAACTCGACAAATTCTAGACTTAATCCAAGAGCTTCGGTATTTGGAGGTCCACAACAGCAGGGTAATAAATCACAACAGCAATCATCACAACAAGCCATGGCCTCAGCTATGTATCATCAACAGAATCAACAACATCCACCTTCACAGCAAAATCAGCAGCAGCAACAACAAGGAAATATCTTTAATGCTGCACCAGGAAAACCCATAAATGCTGGGCAGAATCTAGCACCACAGCGGCCACAATCTCAACCACAGTCTGGACAAGCACAAAATCAACGTTGGTATGGTACTGACTACTCTTCTGCCGGTGGTTATGTACCGCCATCAACGCGAGACATTTTAAATTTAGAAAATGGATCCACTGGTGGCTTAAGTGGTGGTGCTGGAGCAAATTCGCCAGCAGCAATGTCACCCAGTCAGAGTGGCAATGTCAATGCTAATAATCCAGCTGGCCTTTTGCAAACACCACAAATGCCCGCTCAGCAATCGACAGATGATATGCGCAAAATTCCCAGACCGATTGGTACAGAACGGGCATCATGGAAGTATAATAATTATCCCGGTATGGCTAGCATGAGCATGGGTGTTGGAGGTTTGGCTGGTGCTGTTGGTCTAACTACAATGGACGATAGTTTAGCCGCCATGGCCGCTACAACTGTTATGCCAGGTGCAGGAATGCCGGCTGGTCCATTGCCACCTTGGCTTTTAGGTACGGCCGATAAACAAGCTGCGGCTGCTGCTGTACAACAACAACAGCAGCAACATTCGAATTGGATGAAGCAACAATATCGTTACTATAATCAGGGTGCAGCTGCTGGTGCTGGTACAATGGGAAGTCTAACTGGTGTTAGCGGTCCGGCCGATTTTCACCATCAACAAGATCAATATCATGTAAGTTCTTTTTTATTTAAAATTCAATTAAAAATCGAATCTTCCTAATTTGGTAAAATTTACTAGATGTAGTAAAAATTAATTAATTCCCAACAGTGGAGCCTAGACAACAACCGTTAAATAATTTAAAAAGTTGTAAACAAATTTATTTTTTTTTTTTACCATTTAGATGGCTTTAGACTATCATAATACCATGCCGCCGCCAAATTTGAATCAAAACCAACCTATGAATTTAATACCAACATACACAACTTATCCACACTTCTTGGGTCACGTTGGTGGTAATGATATGTCGCATATGCCTGATAAGGTCGAATTGTGGGATCATCATGATAAACATGTAAGTTGAGCAAATAAATGCATATACAAACATATCGATGGTCACAGGTAGAAAGACCTTTAGTCGAATTTTTACGAAATTGAGTTTTTCACTGATTTCAATACATTTTACACAAAAACCTCTTGAGAGAAAAATTTAACGCAATAGTATTAAAAATAAGTTCTACAAGCAATTTCTCAAAAGAAGTTACATTATGATAATGCAGTTTTTACCTTCTCATTTTAATATACAATTATTTGAGTTAGGGCCTTTCTGCTTGTGACCAACGATATGTACATATCGATGGCTTAAAATAAAAAGGGCGTATCTCGATTTTTTCGAAATCGCGTTTTTAACGTTTTCTGGTAGTCCACTAAAAAATACATAACCATTGAAAAATTTAGTAAGCCACGGTTGAAAATAATAGATTTATAGCCACAAAAAAAGACCTCGAGATACGCCTTTTGATATATGTATATATGTAGATATATAAAACTTGTTAAAAATATACTAGAAAAGCCCGGCGCGCGTTGCTACGCCCCTTAATGAATAAAAATGCATTCTGAATTTAAATTTGATATCAAGCGCAAAAAGCTAAAAATTAAAAATTTTTTTAATGGGCGTGGCACTGCCCACTTTTCTAATCAAGAAATTGTATACTCATGACAACTCAATATGTGTGCAAAGTTTCACAAAAATCGGTCCAGAGCAAGTACCTCAAAATTATAACTTTTTTTATGGGCGTGGCCCTGCCCACTTTTCTAATCACGAAATTGTGTAATGATGAGACCTCAATATGTGTGTGAAAAGTTTTAGAAAAATCGGTGAAGTTTAAGTAGCTGAAAAATATAACTTTTTTTTATGGGCGTAGCACTGCCCACTTTTCTAATCACGAAGTTGTAAAGTCATGGCAGCTCAATATGTGTGCAAAGTTTCAGAAAAATCGGTCCAGTGCAAGTACCTCAAAATTATAACTTTTTTTATGGGCGTGGCCCTGCCCACTTTTATAATCACAAAATCATCAAGTCATGACAGCTCAATATGTGTGCAAGGTTTCAGAAAAATCGGTCATGTGCAAGTAGCTTAAAATGCAAACTAATTTTTTATGGGCGTGGCCCCGCCCACTTTTTTCCACCCATAAACACTCCCTGGTATGTGTACAACAACTTGCCAAAGTTTGAGTCCGATCGGTTTTACAGTTTCAGAGTCTATAGCTAACACACACACACAGAGTTTCACTTTTATATATATAGATGTGTGCATGCAAATGTACATAATTTCGCATAAACTAAATACAAATTTCAACAATACACAAATATACACAAAAAAAATTCATTAAAAACCGTGCTTTAGGTTTTTATTAATTACTAGCTGACCCGGTCCGTGTTGCTTGGCCCTGAGCAAACATTAGCGTAGTATTACCACACGATTTAAATTGAGTTTTTTAACGAAATTTACGGCATTCAAATAAAAATCTATGGATCATAGTTTTTTTTTACAGAATAACTTACTTACGGTGATCCAACCTTTTTTTTTTTATTCATGCATGCATTGTGTTGGTATCAGGAAAATAGGTTATGGGTAGGAGGAGAAAGGGAGTAGTGTTTAATGTTAGTACATGCGGTGGCATTCCGAGTGGTTCCAATGAATTCAAAAATTCAGTGGGATAATTTACGGCTTGTTCTTTATCCATCACTGTGTCGATCGATTTGTATTTGATTAATTTACAGGGCAGTTTTGATTGAATTTGCTCATTGAGCTATAAATATTTTTTGTAAACCGAAAACTCGGATTTTTGAATGCAACATTTCGAAAGTTTTAAAATTTTGATATTGGTTCATTATTTATTATTTGTAAATATCTTCGGAACTACATAACCGATTTAAGAGTTTGATAGTATGTCGTTTCGAAAAACATGACGACTGCTTTAAAATAAAATCAAAAAAGACAAACAAAATAAATATATGTATATGTCATTGGTGGTGGAATATGAAAATTGGATTTTGCCACGCCCCTCCGCCTGCAGACCGAATATCAAAAATCAGGCTTCACAGTGTCACCCGCCTAAATATTCTGAAGATTCTCTGAAAATTTCATTAAAATCGGTCCAGCCGTTTTGGAGTCCATACGTTACATACATACATACATCATGTTTTATATATAGAAGATAAGATAAGATAGATTCTACTAAATAGGCATCAGTGAAGGCATAAAGACCAGCTTAAGCCTACGACAAAATAAACATACACAGATATTTAGGTTTAATAATTCCAAGGAAATTTTTCCATTAAACCATAGTTCAAAATTGAGTGACCGCACGACATATTTTAACAAGCCCTGTCGGCGACATATATAGATTAATTTCTTATCAATTCGTACAATTAGTTCTAAATTAAAAATGCATATCGTTGGTCACAAGTACATAGAAAGACGATAACTCAAAAAATTCTAACTTTACAGGAAGATACAAGCGTAATAAAAACTGCATTATCATACTTCTTCTGTAAAATTGCTTGTAAAAATGTTATATTTTAAAACTATTGCAATTTGGGTGGAGGTGTATTTGTGTGAATGTATTGGAATTACAAAAAAAAAACTCAATTTAATACATAATACGAGTTGGGGCTTTTCTACTTGTGACCATTGATATACATATATATCGTGGTTATCTTATAAAATCTTTCTCGTAAAAAATCGATTTGGGTTTTAGAACCATTGAAAAGTTTTTTACATTGATCTATTTTTATTTAAATTATTTTGTTTTTATAAATTTCACAGACTTGGACCAGCAATTGGACCAATTGATGATGTAAACGTAAAACCAGCCAGTGAATCTAGAAAGCTCCAATCATAAATAAAAAACAAAAAACGAGCGTTGCCTACTTCAATACAAATACTACAAAAACAACAACAACAACAAGGAGCTAATACAATTACAACATTAATCTATCACTTTTTCTCTCTCTCTAAACTAAACATAAAGTTTTTTGATTTTGAAAATAATGCAAAAATTAAATCAACAAAGAATAATATTTATAAAATATTATTATATTACTCGTACTACTCTACAATACAAGTTAAAAAATATATACTTTTTTTTTTGATTAAGCTTAAAAAAAACCGAAAATACAAAAATATATTTGAAATGAATTAAAACAAAAGTTGTAATACAAAATGATAAATTTGAAAAAAAAAGAAATTAAATGAATGAAAAATGATTGAATTAAAACCGAAGTAAATTTTATTTATAATTTTAAATACTATTATTATTTTTTATGTTTTTTTTTCTTTCTTCAAACCATTTTACGCTTTAAGCCTTGAACTTTGTTTTTGGATTGTTTAGTTATTGTATGGAAAAAAAAGAAGAAGAATATATGTTATATATATTTTTTTGATATATGCATTATAATAATAAAATATAAACTTTATTGTTATAGCCAACATCAGCAGTAACTAAATGCATTAAATAAAATGAAAAAGAAATATTTAAAAATTATTACACTTAAAAAAAATAAATTTTTGATTAAAATAAGAAAAGCTCATATTATATGGAAAATTTACATACATACATACAACATTGTTTAGTCTGTAAGCAGCTGCAAACATAAAAAAACAAAATGTTTTTGAAATATGTGTTATATAATAGCTACTTCTTACTACTACTACTACTACTACTACACACTTTAAAATATTTAATAAATATATACATATATAAAAAGAAAAGCATGAAATATTAATAAAAGAAAATCATTATAAACAAAACATGTTCAAAGATATCAACTAAATTTTATTGATGACAACATATTAGATACCTTTATGAGGGTGGTTTTTATTATTTCTTCTGAAGAGCCACATAACGATAGGAAAACACAAACATCAAAAAGTTTTAAATTTTCGATCATGAGTATTAAATACATACTGCGTTATTCGTAAAAAAAAAACTATCAAAAATTTATAGAACTGTTTTTTATAGAAATTTAATTTAAAAACCTTAATAAATTTTTTCAAATAAGGTCGTTAGCTTACAGAAGTGAAACCTTGTAGCTCGTTTCTAAAATTAGAAAATTTATTATGAAAAAAGATCTTTTTGAAATACCGAAATTCGAACATTGATTTTTGATTCAGTTATTCACTGTTACTGAAAGATGCACCACTGTTTTATACTATTAGAAAATTGCAAGAATTTTTTTAAAATATCAAAAGGTAAAATTTTTAATTAAACTTTATACAATATTTTATAAAATAGAAAATCAAGAAAAAATAGTAGATTAGTAAAATTTTCGTATCAATTTATGTGTTTTACTATTCATTGCTTTAATTTAAAATCAGTTATGTTTGTTGTCAAAATCAAATCATTTTAAAATGGTGTGATGAATGTCTATCGACTTCGAGTAAAATTTTTATCTAACAAAAAAAAACTAGATTAAAATGAAAGCGAAAAGTAAAAAAATGTGTTTTAATCAAAAACGAAAGTATATAGCATTTTTCGATTTTAAATAGATTTTTTTTTTGAAATGAGCGGCGCGGTTAAATTTAAAAATTCTCTTTTGGTGATATTAAATACAGAACAGGAGGAAAATCTCTAAAAATCACAAGAAAGTCAAACGTTTGGGTACAATTATGATCGATTTCGAATATCGGCGTTTCAACGCTGATAAAATAGGATGCTTTCTTTTTTTCGTTTTATATATACATGCATATGTTTGTGCATACATATACAATATTTAAAAAACTTTCGGTCAAACTTATGTTTACTTAGTTACTGATTAAAATTGTATTAACCAAAAAGCTTCGAAAAGAAAAGAAATTAAATTTTCTTATATTCCGAGTGAAAACAAATTGTTCGGAATTGTCGTTGCAGTGCTCCAGGGACGGACTTTATGTGCATACATATAAAAAAGATATAAAAATATTCGAAACTTTTTGCAAATGCAAAATTTTCTAAGGGGAGAGTAGCGAACAATTTTATAAATATTTACTGCCTGTTCAACGATGTCGAAAGAAAACCCAAGCGGAATTTCATTCGTACAAATATATTGAAAACAACAACAAAAACTAAAAATTTGTTTTTGCTTTCAACGTATTTGTACGAATGAAATTTTGCTTAGGTTTTCTTTCGACATCGTTGAACAGGTAGTTAATTCGATTTAAGTTTTCTATGAATTTAAAATTTATTTTTAAATATTTTTTTCAACTGATTTTCTCAATACAAAATCAACAAACTGGGGCCAAATTACGGCATTCGATCACGATCGAAATTTTACTCGAATGATTGAGTTCGCTGTGCTTTAGGTATAGAGATTCTAATAAGAATTTTCAAATTTCGATCACGTTCGAATGCCGTAATTTGCATCTTGAATTTGTAATGTTTAAATTTACATTTTTTTCTGGCGTATGTGGAAGACAGTACAGTGTAATATTTAACTCAATACCTTATTATGAACCGAAAAAGATTGAAAATAACAGTCATTGTAAAGACTAGCCTCTCTTCTAAATATAGTAAAACCACCGTCTTAAATAATATTTTTTAGTATATATTTCTTTAAAATATATTTTCATTTAAAGCTTCATAAAAATACAGAACAACCAAAACTGGATTTACAACCAAAATGAAAAGAATACACTCCAACCTAAAAGGATATGCAAACTAAGTAATTGATGATTCAAAAAATATTAAATATTACAAAAAAAAAAAAAAAATAAATAAATAAATAAAAAATCGATAATAAAACAAGAATAAAAAAAAACTAATATATTAAAGAAATATTCGGAGGTTTTTGGTTTGTTTTAAAAAAACAATTCAAAATTACCTCCTAATAAAAGCTCTGCTTAAATTATAAACTTAAAATAATTATTTATAAAGAACAAAACAGTTGAAAAAATATTTGGCATTAAATAAAACAAAATTTCTAAGATGCACACTTTTTGAATTAAAAATTAATATACATACATATATTACCAAAAAAAAAATTAATAATAAATTCTTAAACTCTTTAGAAAATAAAAAAGAAAAACAAAAAATTAAAACGCTTGCTTAAAAAAAAATAAATAAAACTTTATTAAAAGAACATTTTTCATTTATTCTTAGACATATAAAACGGACTAATTCGAATAATAATAAAAAACAAACAATACCCTACCTATCCAACTCCGTGTTATTTAAAAAATTTTAATAGTTGTTCGTATGAATATACATACTTGTGGCAAAATAAAAAATAATTTTTCAATTTTGCATGTAGGTCTTAGAAAAAAAAACTAAAGATAGCTTTTGTATTTTTTTTTTCGATTTGAATTTATACAACTTTTTTTTAATCCTTAACACATACATACATTCATAAAAACAAAAAACATACACCTACACATTTATTACTATATATTATTACAAATACAATTATTATTATTAATATTAAACACACATATTAAAAGGTATAGTGAAAGTTTAACATAAAACTTCATTATTATTATTATTATAATTATTATTACAAATATAATATTAATTATATAAACAAAACATACATACATAACTTTACTTATAAATATCGAAACAACAAAAATTACGATGATAAAAACAAGAAATAAGAAATATTTAAAAATATATATACTTTATTGAAATATTAAACAGAAAACAAATTGATCTTTTTTTTATTAAAGTTTACCGAAAATTACTAGGTAAATAATATAGCAGTACTTGAACAGGACTGACGGGTAAAAAAGTGTACTGTTTGTTAAACAAATAAATATATAAACCATTTTGAAGTAGACTCCTCTCATATTGTACTATGTGGTATATTTCATATTAATATGACGAGAAACTTTGAATACCTTTTGTTGAAATATTTAACAAACATATATATTGGATCAGCGTTGACGTTTTGTTGTTTTTTTTTTTATAGATTTAATAATTATTACAAAAACTATAATTATAACAAGTCAGATAATACCCTTCACCAATACGACAACCGCAAAAGGTTTATCAGTAAGTATGCAGAGAAATTTTTGTACTGGCTTAGAAGTGTACACAGGTACCTTTGGATATGTTATAAAGAGACGTAAGGTTATTATTTAATAGGGTGGTTAGGTTCCTGTACTCTGTCAGATTTGGTCAGCATATATCATCGTTTTTTTGAAGTTTTTAGGATTTTCTTTTATGGATTTTATAAACTTTTTTTTTTATAAGTTATATAAGTTGCAGATACCTAAATATTTAGTTTAGTTTTTTAGGTTTGTAGATCTAATAGAAAAAGACAGTTGATCATACCAAGATTGACCTCAATTTTGGAACGATCTTTTTGTGTGAGAGTGGCACGAACTTATAAAAGGTTATCGGACACTTCAAGGACGTTTGATGTTAATATTGATTCCTTTAGGAAAAAACTTTTTCGCTAGTTGTCTGAAAATAGTACTTAATTGAATGACCATTCTCTATCCATTTACATATTTCAATCTTGGTCTTAAGTTTGGTTAGTTTGGCTTATATTTTCTGTGCAATTTTCTTGTCATTATATTTTAAATTCCTTTGTATTTATATTTAAATTATTACATTATATTTTTATAGTTTAAGTAAAAAGCATTGTAAGTTTTTTTTAGTAGAAGTTTGTAGCCGATTATGACCTAGAGGCTTGGTTGCCAAAATTTAAATAAATTAACAATATAAATAATAATATAATAAATATATAAACCAATTTGAAGCAGACTTTCATATTATACTATGCAGTATATTTCATATTAATATGACGAAAAACTTTGAATACCTTTTGTTGAAAATTTTAACAAACATATATATTGGATCAGCGTTGACGTTTTGTTGTTTTTTTTTATATATTTAATAATTATTACGAAAACTATAATAATAACAAGTCAGATAATACCCTTCACCATCATGTACATACAGCTATGGACATATAAATGGCACAAAGTCAAATTAAGCATACATTTAGGTCTTTTCCAACTAAAAACTCTTAAAAGTGTAAGTTTAATGTCTTCTGATCGTTGTTGTAAAAGTACTTTTCTCAAAAACGCTCAAATGTTCCATTAAATTTTGCTATTAATTTAACGTTATTTTGTTTTGCATAAATAATGCTGATTTAAAGTGGACATATAAATGGCACAATTTATTTAGTATAGACAGTTCTCGCGCCGCTTTTGTTTAAATCAGTTAATACTTTGCATAATTAAAAAGTAAGTATTAACAGCGAAAAATTATTAAAAATGGGATCAGGCAAACATACCATAACTGAGGAAATGCGGGTCATATGGGAAATGCATGAAGATGAAAAGAAACTGGCAGAAATTTATGATACAATAAAAACTTTTCGCAAAAAAGTGTGTAATGCAATAAAATTATGTGTTGAGAATCCCAATGTATCGATTAAGGGTAAAAGTCGGAAGCCAAGGCCTCGTAAAACAGATGTGCGTACGGAAAGAGCTATTGTCGGAATGGTGAAAACTGATCTATTTAAGTCTTCACGGCACATAGCATCCGAAGTTAATGAATCTTTTGACCAGGGGCCGAATTACGGCATTCGATCACGATCGAAATTTTACTCGATCGATCGAGTTCGCTGTGCTTTAGGTATAGAGATTCTAATAAGAATTTTACAATTTCGATCACGTTCGAATGCCGTAATTAGGCCCCTGGAAATTTCTAGCAGACTTGTCAGAAGAAGATTAAATGAAGCAAATTTGTTTGGGCACATTTCTAGAAAAAACGATTAGTCTTTGCCAGAAACCATAAAGAAAAACCCATTAACGTTTGGAAAAACGTGTTTGGAGTGACGAAACAAAAATTAATAGAATAGTACCAGATGGCAGAACCTATGTTCATCGTCCGAAAGGACAAGATTACAATCATCGGTTCACTCAGAGAACGGTTCAACACGGAGGTGGCAGTATTATGGTATGGGGTGCATTTTCTTGGCATGGCATAGATTCCCTTGTAAAAATCAATGAAAAAATTGACAAGTTTCAGTGCATAGACATTTTAAAAAACGATATGCCTTTGATTCCGATCAAGTGGAAATTATGCAAGACAATGACCCCAAACGATGGGGTGCAATAACGCCTTACGAAATAAGGCCTTTAAGGCTTTATTTCTCAATGAAAAGTGAAATAAGGCCTTTATTTCCAAAAAGGTTTTATTGCACTTTGAAAGTGAAATAAAGCCGTAAAGGTCTTATTTCACTTAAATTTCTTTTCAAATGAAGCAATAAAATTTCTTATTCTTCTTATATTTTATTGAACAATTATAAAAAAATTTCATATTGACAAAAATTAATAGAACATTATTAATTAATCCCACTTATGGAAACGAAATCACACCAAAATGAAAAAAAATCACTTAATTCATTACACATTTTTGCATAAAAGCATACACAAATATTAATTTAACTGCAACAATATTGAAAATCTTTGCTTTATAAAGTTTTTTGCGTGGCGGCCTGCGGCCGCTCTTAGGAGTTTTCTCCTCCATGGGACGCGGCAGGTGGCTTCGCTGAATAAAGTTTCCCTGCGCGCGTCACACTACGGAAGATAATGAGACGCGCGCAGGAAAACTGTATTCAGCGAAGCCACCTGCCGCGTCCTATGGAGGAGAAAACCCCTAAGATCGGCCGCAGGCCGCCACGCAGAAAAACTGTATTAAGTGAGATTTAGGTGGCTTTTTCCTACGTAGTGCATAAAGTCCATGGACATTATGTCACTATTTGTGTGTCACAATGTTCATGGACATTATGACATGCCACCGAAAATATATACTTACATGTTCATTATGAGCAATATGTATTATTAGCAGTTGTTTAAAGATATTGGATTGTTATCAACAACAACAAAAAACAATAAATTGAACAGCGTAACAAAAGAATCAAAAAATATAAAATAAAGGCTTTATTGCACCATTGGCTAAATTTCAATAAAGGCCTTATGTCACTTTCAAAGTGCAATAAAGCCTTTTCCGCAATAAAGACCTTATTTATCAATTGGAAGTGAAATAAAGCCTTAAAGGCCTTATTTCGTAAGGCGTTATTGCACCCCACCGACCCCAAACTAGTAAAAGGTTGGTTCTGTGAAGAGAAGATCGACGTTTTTAATTGACCAGCCCAGAGCCCTGACTTAAATCCAATAGAGAACCTTTGGAACGAGGTCAATGTTGAAATGGCAAAAAAAAAATATAAAAATATGGATGATCTGTGGTCCACCGCACAGAAGGCTTAGTATGACATGCCCAAAACGAAATACCAAAAACTCGTTGAAAATATGGGTCGCAGGTGAGTGGCTTTCATTAGAAATAAAGGCTACAGCACTAAATATAAATGGTAAAATGTTTTTACATACCAAAACACCAACAAATTCTACACTAAAATATTTTTTTTCTCTTATTTATAGATTGTGCCATTTATGTGTCCAGCTCATTCCAGTAGTAGAAGTTACATTTTAATTAATTTCGTTTGTAAATTTTTGGATTATATATATTTTGCAAAAAAAATTTTGCCTACAACTTTACCCATTAGAGCCCGCTTTATCCAAAACTTTTCACGAATATCTCTAGAGGCATATTATATTTATATATTTTATTGCTGAAAAATTTTAATTTTGGTGGTAAAAATATAGGGAAAAACAGAGGCAGTCGTGTTTATTTGCTCACATCTCAGAAAGTTTTGGGGCGATTATGCAGAATTTCAATAGCGATTCATTCCCGAAAATTTAAAATAAATACAAACAATGGGTCTTATTATTCATTCCATTCCGCGATTGCGAAAAGCGTTTTTGATGCGGAAGCAAAATTGTAAAATTATTCCGTTGCAGCTGTATTGTTCCAGCTTTGCGTTTTCTTTTTTTTCTCTGCTGGGTTATGTGTTTACGTGACGTATAATGTAATCTTAAATTCTTAACAAATTATAACGAAAATAAGTCCATATGTAATCTGTAGGAATTCTAATTGCTATAATAATAAAAATAATATAAAAACTCAATTTGTTTATAAACCTGCACGAAAAAAAAATAGTTTGTTCAGAACTGAGTTATATTTTGTTTATGTTTTCCAGTTTCAGATTGCGAATGTTTTGTAATATATAGTTTTCATTTAGTACGAGAGGTCCACCCCTTTTCGTTTTAAAAATCAATTCTCAACTAGATGAATTTTTAAAAACGTTACTTTCAAAATTTAAAGCTTTATTAATATTTCTTTCATATTATATATATTCTATCATTTACTCGACAATTTTTTTTTTTTAAATATTTTGTTTACACAAATGGTTCCATATTGAATTCTACCACGGAACAGGGAGTATTTAACTCAAAAGCCTGTAAAACCGAAGGATGTAAAACACCAATTTTGCCAATGGCAACACTATTAAGCATGATGTGAGCACAACGGCCAGGGAAATAAGAGGGATCTGTAGAAAAAAAAAGATGAAAAACGATATACGAAAATAATTAAAAAAAAAAGTTAAAACATGTTAACCTATTGAGCTTACCCTCAGTAGCTAGCAAATAGTAACCGTTAGTGATATTACTATTGGCTGGTTTCCAAGGAACTTTTAAAAGTTGCATAACACGATCCAATAAACCATGAACTATTTCGAAGCCGGCGTTTTTGTTGCAATTTACAGCACATATTCTTCTTTCATTACGTGCTCCCACTTCAGTACTATCGTCGGCTACTACAACGTCACTAATCTCGAAAAGTTTTAAAGGTAAAGGCATTTTGCGATTGGCCACTAATGTCTTTAGCAGACCCGGCAATAGTGTAGTTCTTACCACTTGGAATTCTAAAGTTTTTGGATTGTCAATTAGAACTGCAGGTATTTCATCAATAGATTTATTTAGTTTTTTTGCCACATCGTCGCGAGAACATAAAGTAAAGGTAAGAGCTTCAGTGAAACCAGCCTGAGCCACTTGTTCTCTCAACTGTTCCGTAAGCTTATTTAAAGGATATTGTTTAGCAATGTGCATGAAAGAAGGCAAAGACTTTTTAATGTTATTGTAGCCAAAGGAAATGGCCACATCTTCATAAATATCACAAGCATGTATAACATCATGTCTAGTGGGTGGTATAGAAACCTCGATAGAATCATTATCATTATTGCAATGCGATTCCAAAAACATGCTAGTCAACATTTTAGCTAGATTTTTGGGACTCTCTGAAATGCCAATGGCTGTGTTAGCCTTTTTAGCCGATATAATTTCTTGGCGTACAGCCAACTCTGGATAAGTAACAGTAGTGCCATCCGGCAGTATAACATCGCACGGTTCTACAGTAAATTTTTCCGAACAATGTGATGAAAACATGCAAACCATAGTGTCTAAAACAACTTTGGCTTTAGTTAAATCAGTTGCAGTACATTCAATAAAAACATTTTTTGTTTTCAAAGAAATTTTAGAATGGTCACCATTGATAATGGGTGGTAAAGATAGTACTGTATTGTTGGCATCATAAATTACCGGGTACACATGGGAGTTACGTATTATGGGTAAATATTGTTTGAGTTGAGCATGACTATTATAGTATTCCATTAATTCATGGCCATTCATTGATTTCGTTTGATTTAACGGTACGAAATTTATATTTTGTGGAGCTCTAGCTTCATAAGAGAATGGTCCTTGTATAGTATCCAAATCATGAGTACCTATAGCCACTAGGGTACGTTTGCGACAGATATTTTGGTGTAATTTATCTTGCAAATCAATGAAGGAATCATACGCGGCCTGATCAAAAGTAATATTACGCAAAACTGCCGCCACTGCAAATGGACGTATTAAGGCCGTTTCAGGAAGAATTTTTAATACCTGACGTTTGCCATCAGCTGGTTCTAACAGCTTAAATTTTGGGGGTGTGATTCTAGATAACAAAATATTTTTGACTTTCTTTAAGAAATAGCTTATATACTTACTTTCCTTGGAATACCATTAAACCGGTGACCAAACCCTCTATACACAACAAGTCATAACGATTGGCTGGTATATCGATTCTGTAAATAATTTCTTCAGATGCATCCGACACACCCACCGCTCCATCTCCCTGCTCTTTGGTGAGCATTTGCTTCTCAGTAGTCACTTCATCTAGTTCTAGGCCAAAAGCAAAACACAACTGTTGAAACTCATCATCAGCTAAAAAAAAGTTCAGACCGATCCAAAAAAGCAATGTTTGAAATCTAATTTTCTTAAAAAAGGAAATTCTTACTGTATTTTTTCCCCAAAGACTGAAATAATAAGTCTCGTTTAACACCAATTGTAGGCATCTTGACTTTAACTAATAATTTCCACAGCAACCTTTTCCCAGGGAAGAAACTGGCCAAGAAGAATCGTACACGCGTTACTTTTTTTTACAAGACGTTTGACGTTTATATTTTCTTCTTGCCGGCTGCCACGCATTCCGCATTGATAACACCAGTATTATTAGTAGTGCAGCCAAATTTGTTAATATTCAGACTAAAGCTGCTTTCAGATGGTATGTACTTTACATATGACATCTTATACTATGACTTTCAATGACTTACCACAATTCTCTTTTTAAATTGCTACCAAAAACCTTTTTAATTTTTACAATTTTTTATTAAATATATTAATTTTTTAGTAGATTTTTCGCTTTATATTTCTTTCAAAAAGCAGTTGACACTTAAAACAAGAATAATACATAATACGATTATCATAAATAAATATTTGGAGATATATAGGAAGAAGTCACCAAAAACAGAAAATTAATTTTTTTTTTCCTCTTTCCTCTCTACATACTTTGCTAAATGTGATACTTTAGCAGTGTTATGACATAATTGCACCGTAAAACAGCAGCCAGTTGCGTATGTCTTTCTGTCAAAATTGTATTTTTTCAAGTAGTTTATAATTTTTGCTTTCACACGTACACACATACATACGTAATATATCCTTTGGTTTAAAATTAGTAATTTTGTGCGTGAATTTATTTTATCAATTTTCAATAATTTCTTTATGAATATTTTGTTATAAATAATTTTTATATGTAAAGCGTGTAAAATGGATTCATCAAATTTTTTTACAGTATTGTCTAAAATAACAATTTTATGTTTTTTAGTCTACAAGCAAATTTAAAATTACTCAATGCTACCTTTTTTAGTTTATTTCGTTTTCCATTATTCTTATTTATATTGTTGTACCGCTATTAATGGTTCTATGTTCTAAAAACAGTTGCTGTCAGATTAAGATAGAACATGCTCTAATTAAAAATTTGTCATAGATATGACTTTTACAATTGTATTTTACACAAGCAATGTTTCATCGGGTTAACACGACATGCATTCTGAAGTTTGCAGTAATAAAATTGACAGGTGGAATGTAAAATACATGACGTCTAAAAGCACCTTTATCATCAATTTTTGAAATTTAAAATTTATTTAAAATAATAAATAACGTGCAGAATTAAAAATGTAAAGATTATAAAAGTGTGCAGAAATTGTTCAAATAAAGCTATTAAAAATAAAAAAAGTGAATAATTAATAAGTGTATATATATGTATGTGCAATTTAAAAATGCGGAATTTTTAATATGTTTAAATAATATACATATCTTTGTTATGGATTCTACACCAAAAGAACTGTATGTATATATTTTGAGGCCAAGAACGAATCATGCCAATTTGGATATCATGTTGTGAGTAAAGTCACAGAATACACCAAACGGTTCACGAATATCGACATCCTTAAGCCATTCAGATAGATAAGTTCTATCAAATAGAAACTCAAAATAAAATGTAAAAATGTAAGTACATATGTATGTAACAATGGCAGCGGCCAATACGGACTTAAATGAATATTCGACTTCTTGCTGGACACCAAACTTCAAGTCGAACTTGTATTTCAGAAACGGTGGGGAATGTCCATATTATGCCAAAAATGTTCATTGAACTTTAAACCTTTGCTTTTTAGCAGCCGATAACGACTTTAAGTTGTTAATTGAAAGTTTTTAGAAAAAAATTTCAATTCACAACGAATTATTATAATTTTAAAAAATTTAAAAATTCGAATTTTAATTCGCCTTAATATTGAAAATTATGTACAAAAAACACTAACAAAATGCCTGATGTTTTTTTATTGTGTTTGTTGTAGTTACACAGTTACCTAATGGGTAGGTAGGTGGTATGAATAGTACGAAAGGATTCACTCTAAATAAATCTCCAAATGCAAAATAATTTGTCATAAATTATGTACTTAAAAATAAATGCAAAATCATACAAATAATATTAAACAATTCACATAAACAAATATAATTTACTCATGAAACATCGGGGGTTTCCACCTAATATGCATTAGTTCTGATCACTTATATTTTTTTGCTGGGTACCTACTTAAAACGAAGTTTTATAATTTAACCCTAGATAAGTAGATGATGTTTTTTTACGGAATAGATAACGATTCTTTTAAACGATGTATGTTTGTTTTTATTATTTTAAGAACTTAAAATGAAATAAAATTTATAACTTTTTTGTCGAGATCATTTATTTAATTTATATTTTAACCTATAATAGCATATTCAAGGAGTATATCAAACAACAATAAAAATAATCGTAAATTTAAATGGTCTTTAAAAATTCTTATTGCTCTTATTTGACACACAATTTCTTTCCTGAAGATGCTACACAAAGGAGTAGCGAAATATTGAACAATAAATAAATCAACATATATTTATAAAGACCTCGAGCTTGAAGAATCAATTAAAAAATTGGTCTTTAAAAATTATATAGAAATCTAAAACTTTTTTATATTCTTCAACAGTGGTGCCAAGGGTATATTTAGTGTTACTACTTCGTGAGTAATTTCTGTATATTTAAAATTTGAAAAAATAACGATATATTTACATTTAATATACATATAAAATAAAGTTTTAAAATTTTGGCCCCAACTTTTTTTTTTTAGTTACGCTTCTGTTTTTTCCTTATATTTCATAAACTATTATTACTATTTGTAGGGCTATTCGTTAAAAATGTTTAACAAATCGATCGTTTATCGGGGAAGTTATTGCAAGCATAATTAAAAAACAAGTAACAGTGCTATATTTGGGCGTGCCGAATCTTATATACCCTTCACAACGTGTAGTCATGCAAAAACAATTGTTTGTATCACCATTCATCTCATATAAAATACGTACATACATGTAAAAAAATAAAAAAATTACAAAAAAAAAAATATATATAAAATAAAAAAAAATAAAAAAAATAATTTAAAAAAAATAAAAAAAAAAAATTTAAAAAAATTTTTTAAAAAAATATAAAACAAGTAACAGTGCTATATTCGGCCGTGCCGAATCTTATATACCCTTCACAACGTGTAGTCATGCAATAACAATTGTTTGTATCACCATTCATCCCATATAAAATACGTGCATACGTACACGTTAGAATAAATGTGGCATCGAATCCCAGCTGAGCCAAAAAAATTTTATTTTATTTTATTTAATATATTATTTATATTTTATTATTTTTTTTTATATTTTTTTTAAATTTTTTTTTAAATTTTTTTTTGTAGTTTTTTTTATTATTTTTTTCTTATTTTTAATATTTTTTTTTTTTTAATTTTTTTTGTTTGGTATGTTTTTTACATGTATCTATGTATGTATGTTGTTGTTGTAATTGTGAAAAAAAAACGAGGTGGTCGTGGTTTTTTGCTCATATCTCAGAAAGTTATGGGGCGATTGTGCTGAATTTCACTAGCGATTCATTCCTGGATATTTCCAAGAGATTGATACCATATACAGATCTGAGGAACATATAGTTGCTTCTAAAAGTTGATTTCAACCAACACACGGACAGACGGGCAGACGGATAGACGGACAGACGGTCAGGGCTTAATCGACTCCTCTATTCATAAGCTTTCAGAAAATATATACTTTATGGGGTCGGAAATGAAAATTGTAGAAATTACAAACGGAATGACAAAGCTATATATACCCTTGTGCACCACAGGTGAAGGGTATAAAAATATATTTTTTTAAATAATCAAGATACTTAAGCTTCAAATTAATTTTTGTATACGCTTAATTAATGTAGTGTTGAAAATAATTACTGCGAAAAACTAACTTTGGTATAAGCACAAAAAAAAAAACAAATCCTTCCGTGTTGTTTTCCGAAAACGAAAATTTTTTTCAGCTTCTGCACAACAGCGAAACGACTAGACTAACGGAATATAACACACTATAAAAATTTATGATGGGTCAAGTCTAGTAGTTAAAAATATATCCATTTCGATCTACTTTAATCCTGTCAATATTAGTATAAAAGAAAAGGGCTTGACAAGTAGAATATAATAAACATGGTCATAACTGAACTATTATGTAGGGTACATTTACCCCAGAATTATTTTTGAAAACTTAAAAAAAATTAACTATTAATATTCAATATACTAATAAAATAACCTCAAATTAAGATTTTGAGGCAAATTATTTTTAAGCTTTTGCCATCCAAGAAAAAATTTGTAGCTACGCCAATGACAGTAAATTAGGAAGAAGTTAAAATTCAAGATGCCAAAAAATGGCGTACAACAAATCTAAAATCTACGTTAAGCTACGATATGGTCACTATACCTACATATATACTTGATGGTGATATTATAGATTCGGCACGACCGAATATAGCATTTCTACTTGTTTTTTTATACCCTTCCCCTGTGGTGCACAAGGGTATATATAGCTTTGTCATTCCGTTTGTAATTTCTACAATTTCCATTTCTGACCCCATAAAGTATATATTTTCTGAAAGCTTATGAATAGAGGATTAAGCCCTGACCGTCTGACAGTCTGCCCGTGTGTTGGTTGAAATCAACTTTTAGAAGCAACTATATGTTCCTCAGATCTCTATATGGTATCAATCTCTTGGAAATATCCAGGAATGAATCGCTATTGAAATTCAGCACAATCGCCCCATAACTTTCTGAGATATGAGCAAAAAACCACGACCACCTCGTTTTTTTCACAATTACAACAACAACATACATATATACTGGTTAAAGTAAACGTGGCATCGAATTCCAGCTGAGCCAAAAAAAAATTTATTTTATTTTATTTAATATATTATTATTTTTTTTTTTTAATTTTTTTTTGTAATTTTTTTATTATTTTTTTTTTATTTTTAATATATTTTTAATATATTTTTTTTGTAATTTTTTTTTATGTTTTTTACTTGTATGTACGTACGTATTTTATATGAGATTAATGGTGATACAAACAATTGTTATTGCATGACTACACGTTGTGAAGGGTATATAAGATTCGGCATGGCCGAATATAGCACTGTTACTTGTTCTGTTATAAATTTGGTGATTATTCGAATCATAATTCATTTTTTATTAAATTTATTTTGTATACAAATTCCTTAAATGTAAAATTAACTATGAATGAGGGCCAGGCCGGAAGTAGTTGAATATATACAAAATTTCAAAATTCGACTTAACTGTAATTCTAGTAAAAGTAATCAAGTTAATGAAATTTTGTTTGTCTGCAGCTTATTTGTCAAGTTATAGACTTCTAAAGAATGGTAATACTTAAAATTAAATAGTTTTTAAAAACAAATTAAGTTAAACAAGTAAGAACATTATATTCGGCTGTGCCAAATTTTTAATAACCACCACCAATTTTGTGTACTTTTATAGCACAAAATTTATTATTTTGTTATTAACTGTAATCGCTATGGAATAATCTGTTTATACAAAAATATTTATAACTTTCTTTGTATAACTTCGATATGCTAGTAAAATGTTTTCGTAAATTTAGTCTTTCAATGAAAGTGGGAGTTAAAGTAGGCGTGTCAATTAAGTTTCTGCTAATAAATACAAATAAGATATTTCAATAAATAATTTTATTCTTCCAAAAAATTTGTCATATAGAAATTATATGAATTTAAGATAAAGCGTTATACAGGAGGTAGGCGTTAAAAAGGGCGTGCCACTTTTATCATCAGGCAGAACAATGACAATGACTAGGAAGATATATATACAAAATTTTATCATAATACCTCTAATTTTGTCGGTTTTATGAGCTTTTTAATTTCAATATTAACAGGTGAAAAATGGGCATTATAGTAGGCACGTCTAAATAAGTTCTGTCAATAAACTCACCTCAGATTTTTTAATATAGAGTCCTTTATTCATCCAAAATCCTTATTCATAGATAAATTGTATGCTTTTAAGATAGCGCGTCATATGGGAGGTGGGTGTGTCACATTTATTTTCCATAAGTGAAAAAAGCCTTTGACCAAAAACCAATGTTTGTAAAATTTCAGAATCATACATCTAATTTTGTCGGTTTTATTACGTTTTAAATTTTGAATGTACCGAAAAACATACTGTGCAGTGTAAATTTTCGTACATTTTGATCTATAACTGCTTTCCTAACTCATGGATTTAAGCAATTTTCCGGGAAAAATACTTTTTTTCCGTAGAAATATACATTTGAAGTTTCATGGCTCTACTCTAATTCGTTTGGACACAATTCCATTTTATTCGATGTTCGAAGGACATGTTTTTTCTTGACCTACACTTGCATTACGAGCTATAACTCTGTTCCTAATATTCCGATTTAGCCCAACAAACAAACAAACCTTGTGTATAAGAAATATTCTGGCAAAATTTGAGCCCCCTAGCTTTTTCGGTGCGACCTCTATCGTGCTTTCAACAAACGGAAACCCCGATTCAGAATATATATACTTTATTGGGTCTAAAATGGATATTTCGATGTGTTACAAACGGAATGACAAAATGAATATATCCCACCATTTTTTGGGTGGCGGGTATGAAAATGCAAGCACCTAAATGTTCAATATCTTTAGATTATTCTAGTATAGTGGATATATTCTTTGGTTAAAGAAAAATTTCACTAAATTTGCTTTTCAAAGAACACAACTAATAATTTATAATACTTCAAAATTTAAAAAAGGACCACTGTTAAGCCCACCTATCATATAATGCTTTATCTGGAATTCATATAATTTTTCTATAAATAAAGATTTTAAAAGAATAAAGGACTCTATATTAAAATATCTGAGTTGAATTTATTAACAGAAACTACTTCGACACGCCTACTATAACGCCCACTTTTCTCGTAATCTACTGTTAATGAAATCTAAATGCTCATAAAACCGACAGAATTAGAGATATAATAATGAAATTTCGCACATATAAGCTTTGTTATGCCACTAAACGAAGGTTGTAAGCCCATTTTAACGCCTACCTCCCACATAACGCTTTATCCTTAATTCGTATAATTTTTTTATGGACAAAGTTTTCGAAAGAATAAAGGACTATATTAAAATATCTAAGTTTTATTTTTTAGCAGAAACTATATTGACACGCTTACTTCAGATTATTCTATAGCGATTACTGTTAAAAACAAAATAAAAAATTTGGTGGTGGGTATCTAAAATTCGTCACATCCGATTAGAGTGCTCTTACTTGTTATTTTAATAAATAATATTTTTTCATCGAAATTTGTGTGGTCTAATTTGTAATAGATTTTTATTCATTTAGGTATCAAATTATATTATTTAGAAGTGAATGAAAACTACTATATTGTTATTTTAATGATTTTCTTAAATTGTCAACGTTTTAAAAATTATGCTTTAGAAAAAACCTCACAAAGAAGCATTAACTTGTTACATAAAGTTACAGCCATACAAAAGGATATATATTTTCTATAGCGTATTAGATGATTGCAAAGATTTGTAAGACGAGAATAATAAAGTCAGTAACAAGCAAGTAACAAGTCAAATTGTCAACACACAATTCTAATTTCGAAAATATATATGTATGTACGTATGTGTATATAAAATGGGGACAGAAAACAATTTTAAATAAGAAAGTAGAAACAATTTACTTTTGAAATTACACTAGAAAATAACAAAGTATAAAATTAATTTTTCTTATTAAAAAGAAAGAAAAAAAAAAACAAAACATATCAATTACCTTTGGGATATGAAGAAATTGGTTGAGCTGCTTGAGCTACTGAGTATGCTGATGCTGAGATTAAATCACGGCAGGTAGTAAGTGAGAAAATAATTTAAGGACTCAACGAATTTACCAACGATTCTAAGAAAGTCAACAATCTATTTCGATTTGGAATAATTTTTCTTGTCTGAATGTTTATGTTTAATTAAAAATGCATTTTGCCAAAAAGCAAACATAGAAACAATAACAAATGCGCACTAAATTTAAGGTCCTCCAAAGGCTAAAAGAAAGAAAAACAAAATACAGACAAGTTGTTGACATGTTTCCAGAATTTATGTGAATTTTATGTATGAACATAGTATTTTTTGTTAACAAAAAAATATCTGTTTGACTTATTAGGAATTGAAAAAAAAGAATGTACGCACTTATTATACCTTTGGGAAAAAATATTTTTTTTTCACTTTGCCAATAGATATCAGATTTTCCATCACTTGCATTTAATGCGATTTTAACAGTTGTCTTGAGTTACTGCTCTCAAAAATGGTGTGAACTTTTCACACTGTCTTAGTTTGCCCTTTTGATTTTTGCTCCTTTCTTTTTGTTCTGTCGGCTAAAACGAAACTGCTCTAGTTTTCAAATCAACGCCCACTAACGGAAATAGGTTAGGAAAAACAATTTATTAACAACATTTTCTTTCCGTTTATGTTGCTAAACACTAATTTTATCAAAAGTCAGAGGAGTTTGCGCCGCGCCTCTTTTGCTAATTATTAGTAAAAAGTCAAGCACTAGTAACTTAGTTTATTTGTTAATTATAAAACAATTAAATTAACTAGATTTTAAACTGTATAAAGTGTAAATGGATTTGACTGGATTTTAGTCAGTAGTTTTATTAGAAACTCAAAATAAAAAAAATGTCTACTTTGAATTTTCTTTTCTTTTTTTCCGAAAATTCAGCTTACATTTTTAATATCACTGTAAAAATTTTACCTTATTCCGTTTACTTTTTCAACACAAAAATCACGTTGTGACCTTTAATTCAAGAAATAAACATTATTTTGGGTTTATACAAAGTTCAAAAATGCATTATAACAATAGTATTATTTTGAGATTAGCGCTTATTCAAGCTAAAAATATTTAAATTGGTTTATAAAAATTTTGTTGTATTTGTAAACATTATTATTTTTAAAAAAAATTTTTTAATAATGTGATAATGAAAGAATAATCTGGAAAAGTATGTTTTACCGACACTAGCCGAGTGGAATGCATTTTCGAAACCAGCTACGATTTCATCATCAGCACTCTTTGATCGGTAATCACGCGTTGGTTGTAAATATCATCTATTTAAATCCCAGGTTTTTAAGTTAATTGAATTCGGTAACTAATATGTTTCCTTTTCTTCATATTATCTTACCACAACGAATTAGATCGAAATTTACCAACAGCAACCCTTTTCCTTTTATATATTAATATCTTTCTATTATCACTAGTTTTGTCCTGCTCTAGCCACCAGTTAGGTAGCGATAAGAACAGATGATTATTTTATAGTTTTTGTTAATAAGAATGTTTACACCCCTTTCTGACTAGGCAAGTCACTTGCGCAAGTTAGTTTTTAATTTTCTTTTATTTTTCTTTGAACTTGCTTTCACGTTCAGACTCAGCAATTGATTTGCCCAAGTTTCATTCTCTTTTACTTATTATACTCTTCACACAGTGAAAAAGGGTATATATAGGTTTGTCATTCCGTTTGAAATTTCTACAATTATCACTTATCTACACATACATATAAACGTGGTATACTGGTTAGAGTGAGGCAAAAAATTTTATTTTTATTTTATATATTACTAGAAAAGCCCGGCGCGCGTTGCTACGCCCCTTAATGAATAAAAATGCATTCTGAATTTAAATTGAATATCAAGTGCAAAAAGCTAAAAAAAAGTTTAATGGGCGTGGAACTGCCCACTTTTCTAATCAAGAAATTGTATAGTCATGACAACTCAATATGTGTGCAAAGTTTTACAAAAATCGATCCAGAGCAAGTACCTCAAAATTATAAATTTTTTTATGGGCGTGGCCCTGCCCAGTTTTCTAATCACGAAATTGTATAATCATGAGACCTCAATATGTGTGTGAAAAGTTTTAGAAAAATTGGTGAAGTTTAAGTAGCTTGAAAATATAATTTTTTGTATGGGCACTTTTCTAATCACGAAATTGTGAAGTCATAACACCTCAATATGCGTGCAAAGTTTCAGAAAAATCGGTCCAGTGCAAGTACCTCAAAATTATAACTTTTTTTTATGGGCGTGACACTGCCCACTTTTCTAATCACGAAATTATAAAGTCATGACAGCTCAATATGTGTGCAAAGTTTCAGAAAAATCGGTCAAGTGCAAGTAGCTAAAAATGATAACTAATTTTTTATGGGCGTGGCCCCGCCCACTTTTTTCCACCCATAAACACTCCCTGGTATGTGTACAACAACTTGCCAAAGTTTGAGTCCGATCGGTTTTACAGTTTCGGAGTCTATAGCTAACACACACACACACACACACAGAGTTTCATTTTTATATATATAGATTCAAATTTTTATTGTTTTATTTTTAATTTTTCTTTTAATTTATTTTTTTTAAATACATAAGTAAACTAAATTTATAATATTACAATGGGATGTTTTTATATATGTATGATTTTTATATGTATGTACGTATTTCATATGAGATAAATGGTGATATAAACAATTGTTGTTGCATGACTACACGTTGTGAAGGGTATATAAGATTCGACATGGCCGATTATAGCACTCTTGTTTGTTTTTATTTCTTTTTTGTTTTTGGTTTCTCAACAAAAACTTGCTCGTACTTGCCGAGTACAGGCAAGTGTGTACTCAAATATGAGCAAGTTTCTGCCTCTTAACCCGACCTTACCCCTTTTGTCTATAAACACAAGACTTGCGCAAGTCTCTTGCGCAAGTGACTTGCCTAGTCAGAAAGGGGTGTTACAAATTGAATTTAAGCCTGTTTAAAAAAAATTTTAATATTAGTTTAAATATTAAAAGTTCGACAATAAATAAAAAATTAAAAATTATTAAATTTTTATTAAAAATATCTTAAAAACTTAGCAATAAGCTCTTATATGACCAAAATATGTATGTAGTATATGGGCCCAAAATAAACATACTTCCAAAGAAATTTCTTACACACATTTTTTTATTTAAAAAACCAAAAGTATTAATGGAAGAAGCAATTGATGAGGCAGCACAACAAAACACAATTTACTCTACAAACAATAAAAAATTCATAGACTTGCCCGAACATATACAAATTAAAATTTACCCCTTATTTTAATACAAATTCTTTGCTCGTACAACATGGTTTTTTTTTGGAACCTAACTCCATTTTTTGTACCAATCCTCTGTTTGCCTTCGGTTTAATTTGTACCACACAAAATCGCCTATCATGACATTTTTCTGGGACGTATCTAACGTGTTATATAGGGGTTACCTGTATTCATATTAGTTTATGTGATATCCCTTTTTAGCTGCCATTGACAGCAAGGTGTATCTAATTAGGTGTTCTTAAGTGATCAGCTGATTGCCAGTCGAATTTATGAGATTGTCAAACTTGATATAAAAAAAAAAGAATTCTGAATTGATGATAATGATAATATAAGAATTGCAATTTTACAAAAGGTTCGGTGTGCAATAGTCAGAAGCTAGAATTTTTGGTTTTGAAGAAATGGTTTATGTTGGGTTATTTCCTTTTATCAGACATAACGATCTCATTTTGTTATTTGTGTTTATATAAATGCGTATATGAATCTTTAAACTCAAATGAATTAAGAAATAAATAAGAATATTCTTTAATAGAATATTTAATAACAGACTCTTAATTAACTATCCCGTGGATGGCCACAGTTCCGTTCAAATCTGCTGTGACGGTCAGCGCCCGCTTACGAAAGCTTTCACTGTAATGATTAATATATTTTATTTTGTAGTATTTGTTAAAAAAGTGGTAAATTATTAATATTATTATTTTATTCACTTTATTTTTAAGAATTTTGCTGTTGATATTTAGAGTAATTTTTCGACTGTGTATCCATATCAATTGATTGTATTTCTTGTCTTCTACATCAATATTTTACAATATACTAAATGTCTTAATTACAATGACGATATCCCGATTACACATTTTTTTTATAATATCAGAATTAATCAAATATAGTTTGAAAATAGCATTCCTATTTTTTTAAATCAATAAATGCCGACGACTTAAAAGGAGACTTTAGATCTATACAAAATTTAAATATTTGTTTTATTAAATTAAATTTTATTAGAAATTTAAGATTTATATCAGCTAATTAGCATACATATTTTTCTTTAACTAATGCATCTTGATATATTTATGTACACCTACATACTTACATACATATGTATATAGTCATGTATCTAAAATTAATAATCGTTTATCAAACGTTAAAGGCGTTAATATATAATTAAAAGACAATTAGAATAGAATCCTTTACTTTTCTGTTTGATTTTGTTTACCTTCTAAACAACACAAAATTAAAAAGTAGAAAATAAAAACTTAAATAATCTCTTGGTGAAAGCATTGTGAAGTACATAACGAATAAAAAATTCCAAGAATTGATTTTATTATTAGCCGCTCAATAAACAACTAAAACGATATTAAATGAGTGTTTATAAACTCGGCCTCCCCTTTATAAAATAAAAAAAAAAAAAATTGAAGAAAATAAAATTGTAACAAAAGAATAAATTGTGAAAAATTTAAACTGAAAGGATGTATGCTATGTGGCTATGCGGCCAACGGTCAATGAAGGATAAAAAACAATAATAACTCAATTAAAGAAAAATAAATAAAACAAGCGTTATACGTTTATCACGTGTGGATGGACATTCAACGCCATCCATGCCTGCAAGGGCAACATGAATCAATTTCATTTAGGCGCGTTAATAAATGAAAGGGTTCACTTTTATTTGCTTACTATTATTGTTGTTTTTGTTGCTTTAACAATTAAAGGATGAATTTAAAATTTTTTTTTCTTTGGCTTTGTTTTTCTTGTTGCTCCAGTTTGTTCTACAATTTCATGTACACTCAGGAAAAAGATTGGTTGGAAAACGGTTAAAACAATAAAAATAGTGTTGCAATAATTAAAAATTTGTAAAAATAACAGATATTACACATTTCTAAACGAAAAAACATAACAGTGTTTGAAATTTATTGTTCAGAACATTTATATTAGTTCTCCTATCTAAATAGCCTTATTAATAAGATTTTTATTTAAATCACTTTTATCTCAACCGAATTTAATCATCTGAATTAAGGTTCACAATTAAATATTAATTCATGTAATAAAAAATCCTTTATGCCAATATTTTATTTTAAACAAAAATTCAATTTAAGTTATCACAAGTAATTATAAGTTACTTGTATTATTAAAATTCGATTACAGTAAACAAATACTTACAGTTAAGCTATAATCGGCGTGTACAAACGAAAAACTGTTACATGTGATTATCTTTCAAACAAAATTAATTTTTCTGTCAATTGTGAAAAATTTACAGAAGTCGAAACCAAAATTAATAAATTTTATTGAGAAAAAAATTTTTAAAATAAACATATATAAAAAAAAAACATGACAATTATTATTTTGTGATACAAAATGAAATCTGCAAGCTGAAAAACTCGTTAATGAAGGTAAGAAACGCTGAATGAAATGCGGAAATGTTCGAGATACATAATAAAATACTTAGTGGTGCTGCACCGGGATGCAAAATGCTTTGAATCCACTCAATAAACATAAACACCACGACCAAAACGAAGATCAATATAATATTTTATAATTTAAGTTTTATTTTGGACATATGTATGTATAATATGTTTTTATTTTATTAAATAAAAATATTAAGAAATAATTTAAAAAATGTGTTCTCTTTCTTATTTACCTGGGTCAAATGAAGAACTGATAATGATGACTAATTATTCTTTTGGTAATACTAATAAAACTGTTTATTTCAGTTGCATCAATCATATATTTAGAAACAAATACAGTTTTTTTATGATGCTAATAAGGAAAAATTTCAGTTATTATAAACGAATTTGGAGATAGTACGTGGAACCGAATGAATTCGATTGGCAACAAATTCGGTTGCCACAACGAATCTGTTTTCTCTGTGTAGTCGTATGCAGAGGAATAATAAATGTTTTTTTTTGTATGCATTTTAGATGAGCATTTGAATCCTTTTTTTACAATTTATGTATGTGTGTATGTGGGTGTGTGTGTGTGTTCATATATTTGTTTGCATAGCCGAACAACAATCAATCTTATTTTAGTTTTTTTTTCTAATAATATTTTTGTATTTTTTGTTTTCATTTGAAGGATTGAGCAAATAAGTGATCAGGATACTTGATTTGTGAGATATTTAAAACACTGAGGAATATGAACGCATACATATATATGTGGTTCAAATAGGATGATTATGAATAATAGTATACATGCCAAGAATAATATATTAATTTTATATTTAAATGTTTGAAGGCGTTTTTAATCCTCTTCCATATAATGATTCATAGATTTTATTATTTAATAATTTATTTTCATAATTTTTTAATTGAATAAAGACTAATAGCCTGTTTAACGATGTCGAAAGAAAACCCAAGCGAAATTTTCATTCGTACAAATACGTTGAAAACAAAAACAAATTTTTAGTTTTTGTTGTTGTTTTCAATATATTTGTAATAATGAAAATTTCGTTCGCATTTAGATAAACAGGCAGTAAATTTGAAATAATAACCCCCATATTCATAAAATTGAAAGTGAATTTTAACTTTTTGTGCATAACTGCATAAGTCGAAATAAGCTAACATTGATATAATTATCCCATTAAAATTCTACAATCTTAAAATACTCTAAGGTGAATTTTCGACTATTTTTGGACAACTTTACAGAAAGTCAAAGCGTAAAAACGTATTGCCTATTTTGTCTTAACGAACTACGTATGTATATTATTTGGAAAATAACTTATTATATATAGCCTTCTCACAAAAGTGAAAAAGGGTATATATAGGTTTGTCATTTCGTGTGAAATTTTTACAATTTTCATTTTCAATCTAATAAAGTATATATTTTCTAAAAGCTTATAAATTGGGGAGTCGATTAAGCGTTGTCAGTCTGTCCGTCTTTCCTTGTGTATGTTGAAATCAATTTTTTGAAGCCCCCCCGACATCGCATGGACCCTGGAGGTATTAAAATATCATTAATATTCGAGAGCAGATTGGTATTGAAAATCAGAAAAATCGGTACACAAACAACTGAGATATTAGGAATAACCCACGACCACCTCGTTTTTTCACAACAAAAACATACAACACATACATACGTACATACATACGTACATACATATGTACATACATATGTACATACAAACGTGGTATACTGGTCAGAGTGAACGTGGCATCAAATCTCAGCTGAGCCAAAAAAATTTTATATATATTTTTTTTAACATACATATAATTAATTTAAAAAATCAACTCGAAATTTTTAAAATGCTTTCATGAAAAATGATAAAAACAGACATAAGCTTTGTTCCTAATTTTCAGAGATACATTGAATTAAAAAACAAGTAAGAGTGCTATATTCGGCCATACCGAATCTTATATACCCTTCACAACGTGTAGTCACGCAATAACAATAGTTTGTATCACCATTCATCCCATATGAAATACGTACATACATATAAGAAACATACATATATAAAAACATCCCATTGTTGTTAAAAAAAAAAAATTTAAAAAATTAAAAAAAAAATAATAAATATAATACAAAAAAAAAATAAAAAAAAAAATTAAAAGAAAATAATAAAAATATAAATAACATATTAAATAAAAAATAAAAAAAAAATTTTTTTTTGGCTCAGCTGGGATTCGATGCTACGTCTACTGTAGCCAGTATACACGTTTGTATGTATGTATGTTGTTGTTGTAATTTTTTTGTGAAAAAAAATCGAGGTGGTCGTGGGTTTCTGCTCATATCTCAGTTGTTTATGTACCGAATATTTCAGATATTTTAATACCTCCACCCGGGTCCAAGCGATGTCGGGGGGCCTCAAAAAGTTGATTTCAACATACACAAGGACAGACGGACATACTGACAGAGCTTAATCGACCCCCCTATTCATAAGCTTTCAGTAAATATATACTTTATGGGGTCGGAAATGAAAATTGTAGAAATTTTACACGGAATGACAAACCTATACCCTTTTCACTGTGTGAAGGCTATAAAAACTTTTGTATTAACTTGATATAATTTTTTTCTACATACATATAAAGGTAGTCACTAAAACATTACGACAATAGTCACAACGTGATTTTTGAGATGAAAAAGCAGACGGAATTATTTGAAATTTGAACAGTAGTCATCATGGCCGTCATAGATTTTAAACTTTTTACATCGTATTCTATTTTGCAAATCAAGCGTTTTCGTTTGATACTTCTACTAACTCTCTTAGTTTGTTAATTTTAGGAAAAACACCGAAGCAGTTGTATTTTGGTCCTTACATCTCAGTTAGTTTCAAACCGCTTTATTAGTTTTTTTTTCAGAAATAATTTCCTAGGCAACGGCTTGTCACTAAGTTTCTAAAATGGACTTAAATATTAATTTTTATTGTAAAAATATGAAAAAACAGCTAATCGTGTTTATTTGTATATATCTCAGAAACTTATGAAGCGATTGTGCTGGATTTCAATAGTGCTTTATACCCCATAATTTCCAAAAGATTGATGCCATATACAGGTCTGCGCAATATGTGGGATCTTCTTAAATTTGATTTGAACCAACAACCAGACAGACTTAAATTGCTCAATCGACTGTCCTATTCATATGCTTTCAGAAAATACTTAGCGACATTATCTCTATTTTTCCACTTTGCTAGCGCTTAGCACAACACTTGCCGCTCTTGACTATGTTTGGCTTTAAATAATATAATATAAATATATAGCTGCTAGTTGCCGAATTTAAGCAACTGCCGGCGAACGAAGCAGACGCAGGTCTCTGCACAGAATTCAGGCAGAACTAAAAAATCCGGTGGAATAAACACTGTTTGATTTTCCTAATGAAAGTTATAATTTAATTTTTTAAAGAAGTTTTTAAAGCAGTTTTTAATTAATTGTGAATCAATTGTATATCAATAAATTTTGATAAAAATGTTAGATACAGCACGAGCTATGGACTATCGGAAAATATTTAGTCACACCAGCATGTAAAAATTAAATAAATTCCGTAAAAGCTATGACAATGACAATGGCCACTGAAAATATACTATCAATTTGGCCAATAGAGATACAGGTAAAATATGAAGCGGCTTTAGCTGCTACGAGATTAATGGCAATAGATTAATGGCTTATAAGAGAACATAAGACCAGATACCAAAAAATAACGGATATCCTACCGATGGGAAATATTACGGATGTAATATGTGATAAAATCCCGATGAGATATGAAAATACAAATTGCATCACAATAATACAATAACCAGGATAGGAAACACCTATGGAATCGATCTTTATACAGATGGTTCAAAGATTGGTGACCAAACTGAAGTGGGCTAATACGACATAAGCCGAAACAGAAGCAAATACTTCCGTCTACCAGATCACAACACTATTTTCCAGGCTGAGATCATGGCGATTACGGAAGGAATTAAATGGATAAAGGAAACGAATAGCGAAACCCCGATTCGTATCTTTACGGATAGCCAATCAGTGATTAAGACATTAAGAAAGGAGAAAGTTGAATCCCGGAACGTTTTGCAATGCAAGAGAGAGATAAACTCATATGCAAATTGTGAACATCTGGAGATAATATGGATACCAAGCTATCAGTGGCTGATCGGAAACGAGAAAGCCGACAAATTATCCAAAATGGGAGCTCTTCTGAGTACTATAACTTTGGAGAACGCCAAACCCCTTAAACGATTTAAGGATGAACTTAAACGTTGGGCGATGGAGGAACATGTCAGAAAATGGCAAAGCACTGATATCGGTAAGGTGACAAGAACACTATGGGGTGACCCAAATCTTGAGAAATCAAAGGAAATTCTGAGACTGAATAGACCAACACTTATGAGACTTACCAGTGTGATTACAGGTCATACGGCGTTGATAACTCATCTAGCTCGCATGAAACTATCAGAAGAGACAACATGCAGAGTATGCGAGGAAGAGGATGAGACTTTGACACACTATCTCTGTCATTGTCCTGCGTTTGGGCATATTAGACGCGAGAATTTTACAGTGGATACTATGACGAATTTGGAGTACCTGGGGAACTCAAACTGGATCCATAAGGAATAACATTGAGGGGACTGAGTTCTTGAACTAGTCCGATATTTATTTATGGGAAATTATGATTATGGTTTTAAATTGGGAATTCCGGTTCCCACATGGAGTGCACAACATGCCAACTGGGCATAAGTGTATACCTGTCATGGGTTTGGGCTTTTAGTGCCCCTCCTTTTCAACATAACCTTACCTAAAAGCTATGTCAATTAAAATTTTTTTTGCTCCTTATTGACTTGTTTTAATTAGTATTTTGTTCATATATCAATGTTTATTTAAACAATTTATTAGGTTGAAACAACAATAACCGACCACACACACGCGCCTTGCAGCTTGTCAAGTTTTTGTTTTTGTTTTAATTTTTTTTTTGGACCTTTATATGCTTCTTTGCACTTTAAAAAAGCCTCACGTGTGTCTATCGAAGCATTTAATCATTTAAGCCTTATTAGTAGTTGTTTAGCTCATGCGCCATCACTTACCACCACTACGACTACCTTTTGTCTTTTTTTTTAGATTTTCAACAATAAAAAAAGGAAAGAAAAAATGTTTCAACTACTTAATTGTCTTAAATAACCATAATTTTTGGAGGTCCTTTTTAAACGTTATTGTTGTCTTATTTAATGTTTTTTAATTTTTTTTACTTCCGATTATTTCAAACTTTCATTTTTGACACTTTTTCTGCTTATTCTGATGTGTGTATGCATGTTAGTTATGCTGTTAATTTTTTTATTTTTAATAGTTTTGTTCATCGCAAGTTTTTAATTTCGTTTATGAAACAGATGTTTAGTTTGAGGTTTTTTCTCTCTTTAGTTGGCCAATAATAAGTATGTGTTTTGGAATCCCTACAAGGTTAAGTGCAATTTTTGTTTGAATTTTTTTCAAGTTTCTTGAATTGTCATAGTGTGTGGCATTATTTTAAATACTATGTGTTTACTTAAAACATAATTAAGATTTGTATGATCCAAAGATTGTTGATCGTTGACAATAAATACCCATGTGCTGTGTTTTAAATTGACATTTTTTTTATGATTTTAATTGAGATGTATGCCTAATTTAATTTATTAAATTTAAATTTAATATCCATATATTATATTATATATACATATTATATATACATATATAATTTTATATGTTTAATATTCATTTTTCAAGTGCTAGGTTAAAAGCATATTTTTTCATAAAAGTTTTATCTAACATTTTTAAACAAAGGAATGTGGTGCTGCATTTATTCGTTTACATTAAGATTATCTGCAAATTTTATTCGGGAATTCATAGACAAATTGGTAAATTTATGTTTACAAAGTGCATGACTGAATATGAGATCACTAGAAATTTAATAGTTGTGGCAACATTTGCTAATTGATAGAGAATGAATAATAGTGGGATTCACAATGAAACAAAGGATCAAAATAATAGTAGCGAATAAATATTTTATCACAAAAAGCATATCATCAACATGTTAACGTCAGAATTTCGTCCTCTGAAAAATTAATTCTTTTCTAAGATCATCGTCATCACTAACATGGCACTGTAAGAGATTTGCATGTCACTACGACGCATTTAAAAAAAAAAGACTGTTTTTTCCATATAAGGTACAGTAGATGTCAGAAATAAAATCAATTTTTTTTTTTAATCTGATTATGACTGATGAATGACTTTATTAGTAGGGCGAGTCGTAGGTTTTGGGGTTCTTCAAATCCAATAGCCATTCATCAACGCCAATTGCACCCCATTAGGTGTATAGTATGGTGTAGAATTACATTTGAAAATTTCATTGGGCCTTACTTCTTCGAAAACTAAGATAGAAGTGTTGTAACCGTACCCTATTATAAGGCTTTTTAATTGCAACTCCGATCGCATAGAAATTATAATTTTTATAAAATTTACCAAGTCAGAGAGACCAATCAAAAAGTCTATCCCTCATATTTACTTTAAGCACATACGATTTTTTAACCAATTATTTTCAATAGTGAAACGCAGTCTCTTGTGATAGTAACTGGCTTGAGTTCTAACACTTTATATGAAAAAGACCTGTCACTTTAACATGGTGTTGTTCTAGAACAGGGTTAATTGCTAAATTTTTTACGCTATGCAACAGAGAACGGAGAGCCTTTTGTTGACAATATACATCAATTTAGTACAGCAATGCATGATATGATTCACAATAAGGAAGTGTAACGAATAACGAATCATGCATTGCTTGTCTTTTATAAAAGTAAACTAATAGTTGCAAAAGCAACGAATACTGAGCGAATGGTATGAATAGTTTTAATGCTGATTAAATAAGCAACGAATACTTAGCGAATGGTGTGAATGGTTTTAATGCTTGTAGCATGATACAACAATTGAACTTAATACATTTCTGGTGTTGAAAAAAATTAAATTAAATTACCAAATCGTTTATCTTCTTACATCAATTAGTACAAATACATATATAAATTTTTGAGAAACTATTAAGGTCGCCAAATATATTTGTGTTTCTTAGACTTTATGTTTTATATAACATATGTATGTATATTTGGATTATGGAAGTTTTCCGTTTGTATAATTAATAAAAATAATTTTATTTTATAAATTTTTCTGTTTATTGTTTTTAGCATTGTGCATTTTTAGACATATTTTTAGTTTTTTTTTATTTAATAAACACGGCCAAAATTGAATTTTAAAAGCTAAAAACAGATAAAATAATACGTTTCTGGGTAAGAGACCGAAACTTGGTCGTCATCTTGTGCTCAAGCTTAGGTTAAAGCTTAAATGTATAAACCAAACAAAAGTTTCAACGTTAATATTTTTTGATGTGCCAGGTTTTGAAGTCAAAGTGATGGATTCGGATAACCTAGGTATGATTCTTTGTTTTTATTTTTGTTTACTTAGCCAGAATGCATAATTCAAATAATTTGGTAATTTCAAGAATTTTGTGTTTTTTTTAGACAGATTTGAAGTTATTTTTGAATTTTAAAAGTCAATTTGTTCATTTCTCGATGAAATACGACCATTATTCTTTTTGTTTTAGAACAGAATTAATTGCTAAATTTTTCACACTATGCAACATTAGGGTGATTGGCTCGGTTTTACAACCGGTGGAAAATCCGTTTTTTTCCTCTTTCAGCTGGCGGTTTTTTCTAAATGTTGATTTTTCGAATATCGAATACACCGGTTTTTATATCCGAAAAAGCCAGTTTTTTTATTTTTTTAAGTTTATTTTCATATATCCTTGTAACCAATCATACCATAGTATAGTTAGTACGCGAAAAGTTTCCAAAAACAAAAACTATTAAATATTCTTCCATAATATTCTAACAAATTTATTTGTTGTTTAAAAAACATATGTAAAAAAAGAAAAATAATTGAGCTTAAATATTATTTTTTATAAGATATAAATCTAACGTAAAAAGTTAAAGATAATCGAAGCATAAACTTAGCTGATCGATCACTTAGGTAAAAAGTGTATTTACAATAAAGAAAAACTAATAATCTCTCCTTTCAGATCCTAATTTTAATTAATGGTATGGAGTGTCTGTCAACTTAAATTTCAATTAAACTATCGGACAAACTAGATTATGCCTATATTTGTAAGTCTGTCAGGGGTATAAGAAATAATTTTTAAAATGATTTTTTTTTTCTCCCTAGCCTTAAATATGTGTTTCAAATTAGAGAAATCATTTCAAACAAAATACGTTAGTGCATATTAGTTTAAAAGATCTATTTAACATTTAAAAAATTTACAGAAGGGGATACAAAAATTTATAACAGCCTTAAAAAAAGTCTTATTTATTTATGTATTAGTTTATTGTATTTATTTATTTTACTTGTAAAGAGTACCTTTTGCTCTTAAATTCAACTAATTAAAACCAAATGGGTCAACTGCATTCATGTCATATTTCATATTTAGATATAATTTTTATTATTATCTTTTTTTTACAATATTTTTTAATTTTTTCTTTAAATATTATATTTTATATATTCGAACCGGTTAGCCGGTTTTTTCTCAATTTTCAAAATAGCAACCGGTTTTTTTTAAATTCTAAATTTCAAACCGGTTTTCAAGGTATCTTAAAAAAGTCAAATAATCGATCACACTATGCAACATGTCACCTTACTAGTGCTGTAATAAAAAAAAAAAAAAAATCTATATATATAAAAGTAAAACTCTGTGTGTGTGTGTGTTAGCTATAGACTCCGAAACTGTAAAACCGATCGGACTCAAACTTTGGCAAGTTATTGTACACATACCAGGGAGTGTTTATGGGTGGAAAAAAGTGGGCGGGACCACGCCCATAAAAAATTAGTTATCATTTTTAGCTACTTGCGCTTGACCGATTTTTCTAAAACTTTGCACACATACTGAGCTGTCATTACTATATAATTTCGTGATTAGAAAAGTGGGCGGGGTTACGCCCATAAAAAAGTTAAATTTTGAGGTACTTGCACTGCACCGATTTTTCTGAAACTTTGCACACATATTGAGCTGTCATGACTATACAATTTCGTAATTAGAAAAGTGGACAGTGTCACGACCATAAAAAAAGTTATAATTTTGATGTACTTGCACTGGATCAATTTTTCTAAGACTTTGCACACATATTGAGCTGTTATAGTGCTACGCCCATAACAAAAAGTTATAATTTTTAACTTCTTGCGCTTGATCGATTTTTCTGAAACTTTACACACACATATTGAACTCTCATGATTATACAATTTTCGTGATTAGAAAAGTGGGCAGTGCCACGCCCATAAGAAATAAGTTATCATTTTCAGCTACTTGAACTTCACCTATTTTTTTAAAACTTTGCACACATATTAAGCTGTCCTGACTATACAGTTTCGTGATTAGAAAAGTAGGCAGTGCCACGCCCATTAATAGAGTTGTAATTTTTAGCTTTTTGATATTCAATTAAAATTCAGAATGCATTTTTTTTCATTAAGGGGCGTAGCAACGCGTGCCGGGCTTTTTTAGTATAATATAAAAGATATGCCTAGGACTATAATGTATGTACAAACGAATTTCTTTTAAAATATGTTTTAGTTTTAACAGCTTTAAATCCGTTACTGGATGTGTCCCTTTTTAACCGCTCAGGATCAATAACTTTCGCATACATATTTACATAAATGTATTTATTTCAAAGAGGCTTAAGGTCAAGTCGCTACAATTTCTTTATCTATATATATAAAATTGAAACTCTGTGTGTGTGTGTTAGCTATAGACTCCGAAACTGTAAAACCGATCGGGCTCAAACTTTGGTAAGTTGTTGTACACATACCATATCATTTTTAGCTACTTGCACTTGACCGATTTTTCTGAAACTTTGCACACATATCGAGCTGTCATGACTAAATAATTTCGTGATAAGAAAAGTTGGCGGGGCCACGCCCCTAAAATAGTTTTAATTTTGAGGTACTTGCACTGGACCGATTTTTATGAAACTTTGCACACATACTAAGCTGTCGCAACCATATAATTTCGTGATTAGAAAAGTGGGCAGGGCCACGCCCATAAAAAAAGGTTATAATTTTGAGGTACTTGCACCAGACCGATTTTTCTGAAACTTTTCACACATATCGAGCAGTCATGACTAAATAATATCGTGATTAGAAAAGTGGGAAGTGCCACGCCCATAAAAAAAGGTATTATTTTGAGGTACTTTCACTAGACCGATTATTCTGAAACTTTGTACACATATTGAGCTGTTACGACTTTACAATTTCGTTATTAGAAAAGTGGGCAATGCCACGCCCATAAAAAATTATAATTTTTAGGTTTTTGCACTTGATATTCAATTAAAATTCAGAATGCATTTTTATTCATTAAGGGGCGTAGCAACGCGTGCCGGGCTTTTCTAGTATAATATAAAAGATATGCCTAGGACTATAATGTATGTACAAACGAATTTCTTTTAAAATATGTTTTAGTTTTAACAGCTTTAAATCCGTTACGTGATGTGTCCCTTTTTAACCGCTCAAGATTGATTTTACGGTACAAATAAGTTTTCAATAATTGTCACAAATTACCCGTTTCGCATACATATTTACATAATGTATTTATTTCAAAGAGGCTTAAGGTCAAGTCGCTACAATTTCTTTATTTTCTAATAAAACTTGAGATTTTGTAAAATTTTTTTTTTTCAATATTACGAGCGCCTTCGGTGCTCTTCTTCAGGAAAAAAAGACTTGAGTAAAGCCGTCAGTACACGAAAATGTAATGTAGCGACTTGACCTTGAGCCTGTTTGAAATAAATACATTTACATAATATAAGGTCGGAAAGGACATAATAAATATTTACATAATTTATTTATAAATATATGTAAAACTTAGCGAAGCCTGAAATAAAAACAGTTGCTCTCTCACGTTAACAAGAAGGTGTTGTCAATTTATCACCATCGTTAGGTGATTTTGAAAATTATAACAGTTTTTAACTTGACATTTTATCATTTTATTGCATTTAAAACAAACTAAAGTAACCCCGAAAAATATTTTTTTAATTTTAAGATAATGGACAAACCCACCAAAAAAATTTAGAGAATTATTTTATTTATTTTACGAAATTGAGGATCTATTTTCTTACTTTTAAATATGAATTAAATAAAAATAAAATAATTCCCAAAAGTCGTTTATTTTTCTCTATTTAAAAATTTGTGGACTATATTTCTGTGGCTTGGAGCTTAAAGGGCCAATGTCACTATTTTGCTCTTTTGAGTTAATCATTGCATTAGATTTGTTTTCTTGCTCTATTTCATTATGGTAAAACAGCTAAAGTCATACTTAACCCAGAACAGCTTTATAAATAAAATGCTGGCCTATAAAAGTTAAAGTTCAATTCCAATTTTCTCAAAAGTAAATATTTTGACATTGGACCTTTTAGCTCCAAGCCACAGATTTAAGGAACTAGTTCATTAACAACTTGGTCCTTACCGCCGCAAACAGCATAACCAAATATGCGGATAGCAATTTTCAATATTCAAAAAAAAAAATGTTATAGCTAAAATTCTTTTCAACGTATTTTAAACTTAATAAAACCTAAATTAAATAAAAACAAACAGCAACAATCATTATTACTTGTATCATTACAAATTTATTTAATTTTAGATGAATACAAAATTGCGCAAAAAGTGCAGAGAAAAGAATTCTGAAGATATTTTGTAGCACACTTGTACTATTAAAGAATTTGTTTTCGTTAATTTTTTTGGGTTGATTTGTTATCTTTTTTTTGCTGAAGAGGAAGTGGCAAATTACATTTAATTTTATCAGTGAATAAAATTAAATGAAGCGAAAAAAAACTAAACACAAGATTTTCGAGGTCGAACGTCCGTTCATACGTTGGTTCCTTCATCAATTCATCTCGTTCTTTTCAAAAGACATTATCTTTTTTGTTTTTCTTTTTTTTTTTTAACAAGTAACAACAAGTATAATATAGAGAAAGAAGAAGTGTGGGTACGAGTAGATTTTTTTTCTTCCTTAAACAGTTTCAATTTGTTTTTAATTTTTCGTATTTTGTGCTGCTAGTAGTATTGCTCCCTGAGAAGTGGTTAGTGGTAGAGTAGTACGAGGATCTGTAGAAGTATTTTTCTTTTAAGTTGAAATTGACTTTTTTGTTAAAATGATTTGCTCAAATATGTATAAAATAAAAATTTTGTTGTTAAATTTAATTTGATCATTACTTTGGCTTTCGTCCGAAACGTTCAGGTGTGTGAAATTGTTTTAAATGTTTTACATGAAAATGCCATTTAAATGTTCAACATTGGAGGAGTTTAATTTGATCTTATTTTTCTCTTGTATTTTGTTGAATTTGTGGAATGTTGTAGGCATGCAAACAAGTATCATTGGACATACAAACATGCATCGTGGTACATATTAAACACATATAATGACCTTAACCGCTAATGTATCCTCTAACCTATCGATTATTGCTAAAACGCGTGTTTTTATTTGTAATTGTTGTTTTAAATACTAAATTAAAATTAGAACTTAATATAAGATGAAAATTATCACTGAATAAACTCGTGTTGCCAGAAATAAGAAATTAAAAGAAAGGAAAAATAGAACATGTTACAAAAAATCAAGCTTGTATACAAATTTTATGAAATATCCAGCTTTTAAATTTTTTTTTAAACGTTATTTACTAAAAAAAAGGAAATTTTGATATAAAATTTAGATTTTTTCCTTCTTTTAATTTCTTTTTTTGTTGCATACTATTAAGTTTACGATGTAAAATTTTAACACAATTTAGCGATAAATTATGTATTTGCTAATTGAGGACACATATTTTGGTAATTAAAAAAAAAAAAAACTAGAAGCAAAATCTAAATTTGGAAGTAAAGGGTAAACGAAAAGACTTTAAAAAATCTTTAAAGGATTAACCAGCCAACACTGCAATCTGATATTAATTTACAATTTCTACTTTCCCGGTTACGTTCTTTTCGTGCGCTCTCTTTCGTTTCATATCATTAACAGGGATGACACTTTGGTCCAATCGGACTAAAATTGGTATATTTTTTTTAATTTCACCACAACTTGTTGGCTTGGTTGGTTTGTTTAAATTTTTTAAAGCTTTTATTGTTTTTATTTAAAGAGACAAAGTTAAAATAGTTTGTCAATATAAATATTATAAAAAATATAGTTTAAATATAAATGTTCTTAAATTTTTTTATTCAAATTAAATGTACAAGAGCTCTCTGTATTTGCAATTGAAACATTTAACTGTAGTAAATAACTTTAATTGTCAATACATAGTATTCAGTTGACATAAAATATAGAAAACTTACGCTGTAGAGTTAGTGACATTTAAAACAGTCCTTTCTAAAAGGGTTAATATAGATATATAGAGATAGAAAATTAGTTTACCATGATCAAGACTTAGTAAGTATTAATAAAAATAAATGCATTTTAGAAACGTTTAAACACTACTTATTAAAATTAATAGATTAGTTTTAATTATTTATTTTGTTTCTGGGTTTAAAATAGTGTATATGCATTTCACTGGTGCTTATGCTAGTACAACAACAGTAGTATAACTTAACCAAATTTTTAATAAAGTTTCAAAAGTTCTGCTACTTTCGTGTCTCTATATACGGCATTAGCACAGCTTAAATATAACAACCAAATAAATATTTGGGGGATTCACAGTAGTGTCATAAAATCATATGTTCTATAATAACAGCATGAAAAATTAAGACTATTGTGAAGAACCCCTCATAATTAAGTGTGCTATTTTGAATTCAAATCAGCTGATGTAAAACAATTATAAAAATAAATATTTTCTTTCATAATGCCAAAAACAAGTGAAAAAAACAAAATAATAGCCAGTTTGTGCGAAAAGTACATTTTAGATGTTGTAATGGCAGACTCAAGTAAATAAATAACAAATAAATTAAATTTTGTTTTATAAAAAAAAACCAGCAGAGTCCTTAGCCGATCTTATTTGATGTCGCCAGTGATTTGTTATCAAAAATTAGCAACTGCGCTTAAATTTGGATGTCGGCCCGATAAAATTATACAATGAACGGCGACGGCTTACAAAAACTATTGCGGCTTGTCTTAGCCGTTTAGCACAGGTCTCTGCTTATTAAATACGACAGCACAATAAACATAGCGTACAAAGTTCTATTATTATAAGACATTTTTTGTTTGAAAAGCAACAACGAAATTTTTAAACCATTGTAAAATTTTAGAACATTATGACAATATGACATGGTAAGACACATTGTGAATCACCCAATTGAAAGATTATTTATTGGTAACAAAATAATCAATCTAGCCTATATTGCCACATAAAATTAATAGACTAAGAACTATAACTTCATCTGGGAGCATACTCCAATAAATTAAGAAAACTATTAAGTTTTAATAAAGTATATAATTTTAGCACTTTTATTATCCTTTCTGTTAATTTAAAAATAAATTCAATATTTTAATCATTGAACTTAGACTTAAAAAGGTAATTGAGAAAATGATAGGCTTTGGTCCGTTCTTCCGAAAGATTTGGTACGAAAATTATTTTCGTTGTGGCATCCTTGATCATAAACTAAAGTTTTACGTACCTGCTTCCAATCGCAATCATATAATTTTTATGCAATAATTCAGAAAAAAAACATACTAATTTTGTACGCTATTAAATAAAAGCTGCAGTTTCTGAATTTGCCTAATTTCAAAATAATACGGCAATTGATTTCAGATTTTTAAAGTTCTGAATTTGATATGGAAAAGTCAGATTTTGATTTTTAAACTTCAAACTTCATATTTAAAAAAATATAAACAAAAAATTCTCTCCGAACTGCAATTACCTGATGATTTAATATGCCTTGGCACATGCCTTTATTATTTGTTTAACTCAAATGTTTTTTTGATTTTTTGACTAAAAGTTGTTTTTGGCAAAATATTAATACCTTTCTAATTCCTGATTTTTTTTCTTGCTAGATGTTTAATGTAAGTTAATGTTTAATAATGCAAAAAGCAAACAACGCAATAGAAATTATTGAGGGATTCACAATAGTGTCGTAAAGTCATATGTATGTCCTATAATAATATCATGAAAAATTAAGACTATTGTGAACAACCCCTCATAATTAAGTGTGCTATTTTGAACTTAAATCAGTTTCGGCTTTGGCTAAATTAAAATATTTTTTAATTCTAATCCATGCATTTTTTAAATTAGATCTTACCACAATATTTTAAATTTTTCAGTTTTGCCGCAAATCACAAATAAATTAAATTTTGTTTGATAAACAAAAACAGCAGAGCCCTTAGCCGATCTTATTTGACGCCGCCAGTGATTTGTTATCAAAAATTAGCAACTGCGCTTAAATTTGTATGTCGGCCCGATAAAATTATACAACGAACGGCGACAGCTTACAAAAACTATTGCGGCTTGGCTTAGCCGACTGAGCCGTTTAGCACAGGTCTCTGCTTATTAAATATGACAGCACAATAAACATAGCGTACAAATTTCTATTATTATAAGACACTTTTTGTTTGAAAAGCAACAACAAAATTTTTAAACCATTCTAAAATTTTAGAACAATATGACATGATAAGACACCTTGTGAGTCACCCATATGTTAACAGGTAATACAATATGGTTATTGTGTGCATAATTTTACAATTGGTATATTTGCAAGTATTGCTAGGCGCACAATTGCAACGAACGACGAATTTCGTCCAACACGACGATTTCGTCGGTAAAAATTCGCTGAGTAAAATCGTCGTATGAAGCACAATAACGACGACAGAGTAACATATTTTATAACTGGTGAAATTGTTTACTGTTTGTGCAAAGAAAGAACAAAAATAATCAAAGAATTTAAATTTTTGTGAAACTCAGCAAAATAATAAATATAATTTCATAGTAAAAACTTTTTTTGGTATAAGTAAACGTTTACAAAGAATGTGCTGGGTACGTGCAGTAAACAATAATAACAATTTTGTTTTTGCATAACAGCTAATAGTGTGGCCATATTAAAAACAAATCACTAAAAAATTCAAACATTTACAAAAATCCAAATAACAACCATTTTTGTATTTAACTTGTTCATATATATTTTAAATGTTTTAAAATAAAATATGAAATAATTATTAAAGTAAAAACCAACTTTATTTTCTAAAAAGTTGAAAAGTAAACCAAATTTAATAAAAATGATCACCTTGTTTGTACCAATTTGTTTGTCGTTCGCAGGCGTAAGAAATAGAAATAAATCTATTGCAAAGAACGCCGCGTACAGCGAATTTCGACCGACGCCATAATTGTACGCATTCTCATATACACAAATGTGTTTTATTTTTCTCGACGAATATTCGCGGCGAAAAATTCGTCGTTCGTCGTAATTGTGCGCCTAGCATATGTCATTATTTTCCAAAAATTTTAAAATAAGTTGAAAGTATTGAAAATTGTTAATTTCACGCTTGTAAGACTTATGATATAATGATAATACGTTACCCGGGACGTCTTGTAGCAAAATTTAAAAATCTAAAAACAAGTTTTAAAAGTAATTCAAATTTTTTAATAAATTTACTTTAATCTGAAAATAAATTCAAATTTCATTTTCGACTATCACGCTATCGATAGGTATCCGTTTTGGCCAAATAACATATCCTTCCGTTTTTAAATTAACAAAAAAAAAAAAAAAAAGAAATATTTGTACGACTAAAGCAGTCAAAAATAAAATACTTCTTATTTTTCTGTTAGTGCGAATAGCAAAATGTTCTCACACATTTCATGCTGAGTCTTTTTGTTTGGTTTTGATTTTTTTGTTAAATCGGAAGTTGCATAAAAATGATCATCAGCATGATCATCACAGATTTACTTCTACTTTCACACACACACACACGGCCAAATGCTCATGCGGTGAGACAAACATTTAAAGATGAATCTTTCTTAAAAATAGTAACAATAATCGTAATATATGGTTGTCGTAGATATTTTTTTTTTTCGAATTACTTGTATCAGAATCCTTTTTTAAGTATATGTATGTAGAAATCTTATTAAAAAATTAATGTTGCCTTTTTTTATTAATCATTTTTCATATGTTTTTTTACGAATTTTTATGTGGCTTCCGTGCCACCTGTTATATGTATGTATGGACGAACAGCGATATAAAACACTTGAATTTTTTATTTTCAAACCCTTATGCTGCTGTTCTGCAATCAGGACTTTTAAGGATAAATGGATGATCTCTTTCTCTTTACGCTATAGTGGTAGATTTTTCTCAAGTGATTGCATTGAGTTGCACAATAGTTTTTATTGTCTAGTGTAGTAGTTTACAAAAAACACAATAAATTGAAGAACGCAACAATAATAAGAAAAACAATAAAAATATTTATATTTAAGTAGGTGTTTTTATTGGTTTTATAACCAAATGTTACTTTCTTAAGATTCGTCTTTTTTCTTTCTCCCTAAAATGCATGAAATGAGTTTTCACTTTTTGTTTCCTTTTTATTTTTGTTGGCATTTTTCTTTAATCCCCAAAAAGGTTAAACAAAAGAATTTTAATTTTAATATTTTTTAAATTTGTTCAGCACTATCAAAATAATATCAATTTAATGAGTCAATGATCATTTCCAACTAACTGACATTTATGATTGTTACTTCCGACTTAGGATACTGTATGTGTGTCCAACGCGTCTATTAAGATTGTGTAACGGAACATAATTTATTTTATTTAAGAGAGTTGTGTTGTAAAATTAAAATTTGGCATTAAAAATTTTTTGTTTGGATCAGGAAAACATTCCTCAATTTGGAAGTAAATCTAATAAACTGTGAACTCAAATAATGTTACATATAAATGGTGGTCCAACCATAATACACGCTGTTAATAGTGAGTAACACTTTAATGTCAAGATTTTTGCAAAACTTAAGTTCACATTTATTTGTTTCAAAGTTTGACAAATTCAATCATGCAGAGGTACACAACTAAGCAGCGCGTAAATATTGTTGAAACCTTTTACGAAATGGACGTTCAAATCAAAATGCATTTCGTGCACTTCATATTCTGCGACGAGGCACACTTTCATCTAAGTGAATTCGTTAAAAAGCAGAATTAACACATATTGGTAAATGAGTATCACGAGTGATTGTTGAAAAAACGATAAATGCTCAAAAAATGAATGGTGCGGTTTATTGGCTGATTGCAACTTCGGGTCATACTTACTCGAAAATAAGGTCGGCCAAGCAGTTACCATGAATGGTGTTCGCTATCGCTAGATAATAACAAACTTCTTGTGACCAAAAATTAAGGATATGGACATGGACGGTATGTGATTTCACTTTGCCACACAGTCAACGAAACAATGACTCTTTTGCGCGAGAAATTTAATTGCCGAACTATCTCGTTACGTTGTGGCGATGTTATTGGGTGGCTACGATAATGTGATTTCACACCCTTAGGCCGAGGCCACGCGGCTAGTTTGAAATTAGAATAAGTTCTATTCCTGAGCGGCGTCGCTTAGTTGCTCAGAAATGCCGCTCATTGCGTGGTCACTTCAGTAGTATTCCACATGTTTTAATTTTTTGCCGCTCACCGCTCAGCGCTTTGCCGCTTATTGCGTGTTATCGCCCTTAGACTTCTTTCTTTTGGGATATTTAAAAGAAAAAAATTTACGTTAATAAGCCAAAAACAATTCAAGAGCTAAAGGATGAGATAATTCGGCATATTAACGACACTAATCTTGATTTATGTTTCAGTGTCTTTGAAAATATAAACCATCGGATAGAAGAATATCACTAAAACCGTGGAAAGCATTTGGCCGATATTTTGTTTCACACATAATTGTCATACATCCTTCTATCATAATAAATAATATTAAGATAATTCTTTGAAAACTTTTGGTTGGACCACCCAGTACATGTGGTTATCATTTTTGAATGTAAGATCCAGTACTTTCTCCCACTTTTTATAATTATCAGAGCGCGGAAATATGAATGTTGGAGTTGCATAAAATTAGTTTGTTTTTATAAATTACAGTGCTGCTCCAGATTATGTGTCTTAGCATTGGCATCACAACCCAGGACTATGTCGTCGAATCCCTTCACAGAGGACAGGAAATTGCTTACTTCCACTGACTGAGCTGGCTTCTTATGTGTCATATAACTTGAGTCAAACAGCAAACTTCTTTGTGCTGCAACTTGACCTTTGTGACTGTTAAGTCTGCTGAGTTAAGATGCGGACAGAGAAAAATAATAATGATCTTCTTAGAAATGAGACATGATCTAGGCTTATCACTATCTTTTGCATAAAGTGCCTTTTAAGATAAGGGCGGGAACCCTTTTATGACCGAGCTAACAACCCAAGGCTTCCGCAATAGCCCAACTTCTAGGCTTTCTTAAGGTAAGAATTCTCAAACATTTTTTGTTTAAAGAAGTTATTTTTAAAAACTTTGAAGGAAATTCTTTTTGTTGTTTAATCTTTTTAATATTTTTAACAACTTAAAAAAAAAAAATTAAATATCGATGCCTTACTTCCTCAACCTCGTATCTTAAAAAATACGGTTTTGACTTTTTCATATCAAACGTTTGTTTTATGCTTTAACTAAAAAAGGTTAGTATATTATTACTACTAATATACATAAATACAATCAATTCCTTAATAATTTCATTTAAACTTTTAACCAAACACCGAAATATAAAAATATGAACCGTTTTTTTTGTCTCTCCTGAAAAATTTTATTTTTTAAGATACGAGGTTGAGGAAGTAAGGCGTCGATATAACTTTAGTCATACGCTGTACTGTTTAAAGCAAACTCCGCGGATATGTTAAGCATGTCCTTTACGTACATTATATAAAAATTTTAATCAAATATGCACAAATCCACTAATCCTAATTATAATGAATTAATTAAGTGTCGGTTAAACAAACAAAAAATTATAGTTCGACGAAATTTTCAATAAAAAAATTATACAAACGGTGTATATCAAAGTCTTAATTTCTCAGAAATCCTAAATTCATTAATAATAAAAAACTACATTTTATTACACAAATAATATTCAATATCCTTCCAAAATTCAACCAACCACAATCTTTAAAATATTTCTCTTACACTTTATTGTTACACTAACAAAAAATATATAAAAAGTTACAATAAACAAAGAAACTATATTCGACTGTGCCGAATTTTAGAGACCCACCACCATTTTTGTGTAGTACGTTTTTATTACAAAAATAAATATTTTTTTTACAACTATTAACTTAGATCTTGAAACATAGAGTACAATTTTCTTTCTTTAACCTTTATCCATATAGAAAATGAGTGATCCTCATAAGGGCCAACTATTAACTTAGATCTTGAAACATAGAGTACGATTTTCTTTCTTTAACCTTTATCCATATAGAAAATGTGTGATCCTCATAAGGGACAAGAGCAATTAAGTAGGCGTGTCATACTACTTCTTTGATTTTGAGGTAAGATTAGCCAAAGAACCCTACTCTGACTAAATTTCATATTTGTATGTCTATTTTTGGTGGTTTTATGAATTTTAAAATTTTTAACAATAGTAGATTATGTCTTATCTTAGAGATTGGCATTGAAATAGGCTAGTTTAAGGAGGTGGGCGTTAAAGTGAGAATTTTATCTTTATTTTCTGACATAATAACAACATTCACCAGAAAGCTACTTTTGCGAAATTTCAGCTTCGTACATCTAATCCTGTTGCTTCTATGAGCTTTTAAATTTTATGAATGGTAAATTATGTGAGAAGTTGGCGTGTCAAAGTAATATCAGCTAATGAGTTCAATGTCCAATGATATGTGTGTGCGTTTAAGTGGGCGTGTCCTCTTCATTTCCTAGTGTTCTAATGTTATTCGTTATTTCAGCTTTAAAATTTTATCAATAATAGATTATGCCGTATGTGGGGGGTTCGCGTTAAAGTAGGCATGTCAAAGTGACTTCTAAAAATGTTTTTTACTTAGGTATCAAAACACAGAGACCATTATTCTTTCAAAATCTTTTAACAGACGGACATATCTAGATCATCGTAAAATGTAAGCAGGACTCAGATAATATATATATTTAATGGGGTCTAAAACGAATATTTCGATGTGTTACAAACGGAATGACAAAATGAACATACAAGCCATTTTTTGGTGGTGGGTATAAAAAAACTTGATAATTGTATGGAACATTTCATTGTTAAGTTGGAGTATTTATTTGAATGCATTGTAAAACACTTTCCATTTAAGTTTTTTCTTTTTTTCTTTTATTCATATAAAATTAACACAGACTCAAAATATCTACATTCATGGAATCGTTTTATATTGTTTTTTTTTTCAAATGCCGGTTACTTATTTACAAATTGCAACAAAATCTACAAACAATAACTCATTCATGCAACTGTTAAGGTTTTTATAGATGAATAATTTTTTCTTACTTTATTTGTGCTTCAATTTCTTGAAACGTACCTAATTGTTCGAGAGTAAAGTGTTACAATTACTAAGATTGTAAAATAATACAAATGGAAGTGGAAAAAGAAACATTAAAGTTTATATATGTACATAAAGGGTTACAATTAAAAAAAATATGTTGTTCACATTTACACAGTGGTGAGATGTGAAAGTATTTACCACTCGCTATAATAAAAATGAAAGAATTTACTTATAACGGATGATAGATTTATAGGGTTTTCGTGCTCTTTACCTCTGGTCAATTTAGTTCATAATCTGATGAAATATAAGAATAGAAACAACTTTATTTGTTTTTCCCACATTTTTAACACAAAAAATAAAAAGTTTTATCCAGAAATTTCACGTAGAAAATTTATAATTAATCAAAATTATAGGAAAAATAATTTGTGAGACAGTTTTTTTTAACTACTTATGTACTTAATTCGAAAAAGCTTGACTAGTTGAATACAGTATACCACCAATAAATTTCAAATTAGCAAAGCATCCAAAATTAAAAAAATGGTAAAATTATTTTTTAATACCCTTATATTAAGTACACTAAAAAAAAAAAAAAAACAAATCATGTAATCCGTACTTAAATCAAACCATAGCGGGTTAAGAAGTACGGTAAGTACGGATTTTTTTAAACCGGGTACAAAATGATTGATTTACGAACGAATGTGTCAAGCAGGCTTGCCATTTTAGCACTTTTTATACTAGATTTAGCAATTTTATACCCGCCACAAAAAAAAATGGTGGGGGTATATTCATTTTGTCATTCCGTTTGTAACACATCGAAATATCCATTTTAGACCCCATAAAGTATATATATTCTGAATCAGGGTTTTATTTTATGACGATCTAGCTATGTCCGTCCGTCTGTCCGTCTGTTGAAAGCACGATAGAGGTCGCACCGAAAAAGCTAGGGGGCTCAAATTTTTCCGGAATCTTTCCTATAGGCAAGGTTTGTATTGAAAATGGGATAATTGGAAAATTAGGAAGAGAGTTATAGTGCGTAATGCAAGAGTAGGTCCTTCGCGCATCGATTAAAATTCAATTGTGTCCAAACGCATTAACGTACAGTCATGAAACTTCGAATATATATTTCTCGAGTCAAAACAATATTTCTCCCCAAAAATTGCTTAAATCTATGCATTGGGAAAGGAGTTATAGATCAAAATGTACGAAAATTTATACCGCGCAGTGTATTTTTTTGTATATTTAAAATTTAAAACCTAATAAAACGGACAAAATTAAACTTATATTTTGCAAACATTGCTTTTTGGTGAGAGGCTTTGTTGTAACGAAAAATCAATGTGACACGCCCACTTTTACGCCCACCTCCCATATAACGTTTTATCTCAAACTCATATAATTTCTCAATGAATAAAGATTTTGGAATAATTAAGGACTATATTGAAATGTCTAAGTTGTATGCATTAGCAGAAACAACTTTGACACGCCTACTATAACGCCACTTTATACGTTATCTACCGGTAATGAAATTTAAAAGCTTATAAAACTGACAATTGTATGAAAACGTGTTGATATATGGCGTCATCTATGTTTGCAGTCAATTATGCACACAAACTGCCATCTAAACTGACAAATAAGTGAAAACAACAAATTTCAGTTTGTCAGCAGATATGGCATCATTTTTTTTTTTCAAAGTAAATTTGACAACAAGTTGTCAATTATTTTTGTTTGTCGTTCGTCAGTTTTTTTGTCAGTTCTTAAAATGCAGTGAAAATGCATTTGACGCAAACTGACGAGAATTTATTTGAGTCAGTTTTTGTTGGCATTTCATATGACATAGTGAAAACCAAGCTTAAGGTGACACGACCACTTTTCGCCCACCTCCCATATAATGCTTTATCTCAAATTCATATAATTTCTCAATAAATAAAGATTTTGGAATAATAAAGGACTATTGAAATATTTAAGTTGTATTCATTAGCAGAAATAACTTTGACATGCCTACTATAACGCCTAATAAACAAGTAAGAGCACTATAAGTATATTACCCACCACCAATTTTATATACTTTTATAGGACAAAATGTATGGTTTTTTATTAACAGTAATCACTAAACTAAAATATGTTTTACTTTCTTTGTGTAACTTCGATTTGCTATTAATTTATTTTCTCAAATTGTGTCTTGTAATGAAACCTTAAGTATTGCTTCATTAAGGCCATGATTGACTATCAGATTTAGTCATTCGATATGTCAAAAATTGTATGTGTGTTAGTGTGGACAAAAAATTCATATGTGCGACAGATTTTTTGACAAGTGTGTCCGATTTGATAATCTTTTGGAAATTTTCATAAAATAGTAGTTTCTGTGCGATCAGAGTTGCTTTTTGCTTTTTGCGCGGCTTTGTAGGATAGTCATTCATGGCCTTTAGAAGTGATACAATATTGTATTTTTAGGGAAACTGAAGAGCAGAATTTGAGAGCTAAATGTAGCTAAAAAAATAAAATGAGCTTTGTGTGGGCATGGCACTTTTTAAATAATATACTAAATGTTTAAATTTCACTTAGATAATTCACTTATGGTCTTATTCATAACAAAAAGTTGGCATAAAGTTAGCATAAAGTTTATTCATAACATACATGCCAAACTTTGGCTAACGATGTGCTAAACTCTTGTTAACGAGCTGCCAAGCGTTTGCCGACTTGTGAAAAACAGCTGTTTTGTGTAAAAAAAACATAAAGAAATGAATAAAAATTTTTGTGCACAAAAAATATATTGTTCGTTTATTTTTTAAATTTATTTTTAAATTTTAAAAATTGTTAGTATGGATGGAATAACAAAAAAATCAAGGATGATATAAAACAAGTAACAGTGCTATATTCGGCCGTGCCTAATCTTATATACCCTTCACAACGTGTAGTCATGCAATAACGATTGTTTGTATCACCATTCATCTCATATAAAATACGTACATACATACATGTAAAAAACATACAAAAAAAAAAAAAAAATTTAAAAAAAAATATATTAAAAATAAAAAAAAAATAATTAAAAAAATTAAAAAAATTTTTTTTAAAAAATTAAAAAAAATATAAAAAAAATAATAAAATATAAATAATATATTAAATAAAATAAAATTTTTTTGGCTCAGCTGGAATTCGATGCCACGTTTACTTTAACCAGTATGTATGTATGTAGGTTGTTGTTGTAATTGTGAAAAAAAAACGAGGTGGTCGTGGTTTTTTGCTCATATCTCAGAAAGTTATGGGGCGATTGTGCTAAATTTCAATAGCGATTCATTCCTGGATATTTCCAAGAAATTGATAACATATACAGATCTGAGGAACATATAGTTGCTTCTAAAAGTTTCAACCAACACACGGACAGACGGTCAAGGCTTAATCGATTCCTCTATTCATAAGCTTTCAGAAAAGATATACTTTATGGGGTCGGAAATGAAAATTGTAGAAATTACAAACGGAATGACACCACAGGTGAAGGGTATAAAAAAGGGTTGCATTTGTGAGGAGTATCATGCAATTTAAGAGTTGATTTATGAAAAGTTTATCGGCATTCTAGTTAGCAGCTCGTTGTACGTAGTGTATAAACTGTTTCTAACTTTTTGTTATGCATAAGGCCGTTAGATTATAATTCTTTCTAGATTTCTTTTCTTTTGGATCGCATTGCTGGCATTATTTTTGTATTGCATTCACTTAAGGATAAATTCTGATATCGGTATTATTTTAAATAAGTATTTTATTACTTTTAATGCGTTTTCTCTTTCTTTTCATTAAATACTATTTAAAAATATTTTTTTTTTTTCTACTTTCGCCAATTTTGAAATTATAAAGACGTTTTTTATTAGAGAGGTGTTAAACAATAGCACAAACGTATCGCAACTTCTCCACCTAATATTATGAGTGTTGTAATAATAAAGTTATTAAGTATTGTTTTTAATGAGGGAAACAATTTTTTTTTTTGTAAGATTAACCTATATCCACTTATTAACGAAATAGGAGCACGTGCTTAACACGTTGATCCTTTTTGGACAAATAAAAACATATTTAATAATATTTTAAAATATTTACAAAAAACATTAATTATATGCAAATTGAAGCCAGATTGCGTGTCTGTCAATTAATTTTCAGAAGACGAAATTAATATTATAAAAAAAAAACAAGTGCAACACTGCTACACTTGTCTGCAAGTCTAAAATGCAAACATGCATATTGTAAGAATAAAGATAAAAATGTTTACATATATGTATGTATGTTTGCATGCAATAATAATTCAATTTTGAAAAAATTTTGAGTTGTGTGTCCAAAAAGAAAGAGAAATGAGAAAGTGGATTCGTTTAGCAAGTCCCTTGAGGGTGTGAAAGTGATGTCGAAGACTGTCTGTTCACACAAAAACAAAAAGAAACCATTTTTTTTATTACAGATAAGTATGTAAAATACTAAATTTTAGAATTTATCAAAATTTCTCTTTAAATTAAAATTAATTAAACATTTATTATTAGAAAATTTAACTTGAAAAAATTTTAATTTAACCATTTTTTTTTTTAAATAAGGAAATGTATGGAAGTAAAGTAAGCATATTTACTAACTTAAATTTAATTTCTTAAGTATGAAATTTATTTTGGAGTTCTTTATTGATTAAAACGATCGAATGAATTAATGGGGTTTAATCATGTAGGCCTCACTTCACGAGCTTGTTATCTATTTTATTCCGTGTGAGAAAATAATATGACCGAAATGCTGATAGAAAATATTTGAGAACATTTTTAGGAGAAACATTATTTTAAGTCTACTTAGATTTTTAAAATTTTTGGCTTTAATATGAATTTAGAGGTGAGCTATCACTTATCAAGGCGAATTCGAGTGCTTCAGTTTCAGGCAACAAAAAGTAAGCTACCATTGTGTTGTGACGCCCGATATTAATAGTTATGTTCTGTCCGCCAAGATACACTTTACAAAGTAAACATAACTGCCCAACTGATCATTTTTGATTTTATGTGAGAATGTCAAACTCGTTTTGTAAAAAAATATGAATTTGCCTTTAAATATTTTTTTATGAAGTTTGACATTCTCACAAAAAAGCTCATCCATTAATTTCGCCACTGCATTTACCTCATTAAGTGTACGATGTGTCCAGTCTCATTTTAAAGGAAATACGGGCACATGATTGCTCAAGCCCATAAACCAAACCTAGCCGTGAGTTTTTCTGTATGTGAAGTTAGTTCGAGAATATTTTTAGGTTGCTCATCAGAGTATTTACGTTTTTATTTAGCCAGATGTGCTTCGTTACTGAAAAAGAAAATATCGTCGCAAAATCAGCTGTTGCTTATGAAGCTATTGCAGAGCCAATGGAATTTTTATATTTTATTCTTAATTTGCGTTATGCATATTAACAAACTGTATGCTAACTAACAAGCTGATATCTTTCCCTAATGAAAATTTTCCCATAAAAAAGTTGGCACACGGTTTGTTATTATGCCTAACGCCGCATATGTATGAAATAACCATTTAGATATTAATGCATAACAATTTTGTTTGTAAAACGTAGAATAATATTGCAGTTATTATATATAATATTGCAGATGTTATACATACATACATATGTATGTATGTATATACTCTTATAATTATAAAATTCAAATTGTGTTTTAAATTTATTTTATTTTAAATTTCTCATACAAAATTTTCTTAAAACGATTTCAAATCATTTTATTTTTTATGAATATAAGCCATATTTTCTACATTTTTAACGGGTGTAAACTAACATTTTGTTGTTTGTGTTAATCCTTGCCGATCATATGCTCCGTTATAAAGTAGTGACGCAAAAAATTTATATATAAAAAGTAATAATGAAAATATTGATAAATTTTATTTTCATTAAACTCAAATTAAATCAACCATTGTTAAGACAAAAACTGATTCATTTTTAAGCGGATATAATAGTATGAACGAACATACATACATATGTACATATGTATCTACCATCAACTTGTTTCTATCAATCGCACAATCTAGTGTCAATAAAAAGTGATGTTGATTTTTATTTTTCAAACAAGGTTGGATTTATTGTTTAACAAACAATAATGTTTACTCTTTCTTATATAAATATTGTATATGAAATGACGTTGTTGAATGAATGAAATCAATTAAGATACACTACGCCAACATTTTTACATAGAGATTTTTTTCAATTAAAATTTTCTTAAATTTATAAAATTTAATTGCTAGAAAAGATTTTTATGATCTTAAAAGTATTTTTTTAATTTTTGCAAATTCTGTATTATTTATAATAGATTTTATACTTTATTCATTAATAAAAAAATTAAAATAAAAAAAAAAAAGAAAATGATATTCATTTTACAATTCCACACAACAACAATTGACACTTTGATGAAAATGTTATTATACCCTTCACACAGTGAAAAAGGGTATATATAGGTTTGTCATTCCGTGTGAAATTTCTACAATTTTCATTTCCGACCCCATAAAGTATATATTTTCTGAAAGCTTATGAATAGGGGAGTCGATTAAGCCCTGTCAGTCTGTCCGTCTGACCGTCTGTCCGTGTGTATGTTGAAATCAACTTTTTGAAGCCCCCCGGCATAGGTTGGCCCCAGGTAAGGTATTAAAATATCAGAAATATTCGGGAGTACATCGGTATTGAAAATCAGAAACATCGGTACATAAGCAACTGAGATATGAGCAAAAACCCACGACCACCTCGATTTTTTTCACAAAAACAACATTACAACAACAACATACATAGATACAAACGTGCATACTGGTTAAAGAAAACGTGGCATCGAATCCCAGCTGAGCCAAAAAAATTTTTTTTTAATTTCTTCTTAAATTTTTTTTTATTTAATATATTATTTATATTCTTATTGCTCTTATTTGACCTTTATTTTATAATATTTTCAATTGATTCTTCAAGCTCGAGGTCTTTATAAATATTTGTTGATTTATTTTTTATTCAATACACAAAGGAGTAGCGAAATATTGAATAATAAATAAATCAACAAATATTTATAAAGACCTCGAGCTTGAAGAATCAATTGAAAATTTTATTATTTATATTTTTTTAATTTTTTTTTTAAATTTTTTTTTAAATTTTTTTTTAAATTTTTTTTTCTTTTTTTTTTTTCTTTTAACATACGTAAAGTTATAATTTTAAAATGGGTTGTTTTTATATATGTATGTTTTTATATGTTGTAGGTATTTCATATGGGATGAATGGTGATACAAACTACTGTTATTGCATGACTACACGTTGTGAAGGGTATATAAGATTCGGCATGGCCGAATATGGCGCTCTTACTTGTTTACAAATATAGCAATGTTCATATTAATAGCATCATAATTTATAATTCAAATGGCGTTGTAGCACGATGATAATAATAATAAAATATCTATTAGACTTATTGGTCAATTATCGATAGAAACAGGACTTTAGTTTTAACAGCAGTAATTTTTGTTGTTGTTAAGTATTTAAGTATACATATGTAGGTTGCTTTCGTTCCTAAATATAAGGAGCATAGTAAAGTAATTTTGTTTAAATATTTATTATTTTGTATTAAATTATATTGAAATTTATTTGAGGCTTTATGCTTCTAATGGGAGCAAGGAGAATGTATTTTGTTTTGTATGGAAATTTATATATAATTATATGAAATAATTAGAATCAAGAGTTAAAATTTTTTTTGTTTGTTCTCGGTTTTAGTGCTTTTAAAAATTTCAAAGTTGACAACGCTGTTGACTGGTCCTTTGCGAAATATCAGTTCTTAAAATTTTTTTTTTAATTTTTTATTTTAAATAAATGAGAAACTTAACATCTGAAGTTTAAAATAAGTAAAAAAAAAATACTCAGTTTGCGGATCACGATGATCCGTTGCTATGTTTGTAATTTTACAACAAACATAGCAACAGCATAAAAAAGAAAGAGCTATAGCAATGATAATGTTGTTGCAAACGAACAAGTTGCTGCTAACCTATACTATACATTGGAAGTAGTTTTAACTTGAATTATTTCTCAAATGTCAAGCGTTTGAGAAAGATTTTAAATAATAATTTGATAAACGTTGGCTTCTCAGTAAATGTGCTCTACTTTTAGTTTTGTGGAGTTAGGCCTTTTACCTTCTGACAAATCCATATGGGTGAAATCCAGTAATTAATAATGTACCCACTTCTACCTCCACAACATTTGTATAAAATAAAAGTGCTTGACTAGTTGAATACAGCAAACTAAAATCCAAGATGACGTCATAAACAAACTGGCGGAAGTTTTTTCTTAAAACCAAAAAAATTTGTATCAAATGAAAGAGCTTGAATAGTAGAATACAACTTGGTAGGTAGGTAAAAACAAGCAGCTGTTTTGCAACTCACTTGGATCCATTATATTGAACCCTTTGCGATACCTGAATATAATTGAAAGAGAGAAAAAGATACAGACCAGTCCAGTCCCCAGACTAGCAGACCAGCACACTATTAACTATGTAGTCCAACGAGACACCCTTAGAATACAACTAACTATGTAAACACTCAACATCAAGGATTGCGTTGGAAATAATATAGCGAAATGTCGTATAACATTAAATCTTAAATCTAGGCTGAGAAGAGATGTAATTACTACAGGATAGTGAAGGGTATTATCAGATATGGTATGGAAGAATAAAGCACTCTTACTTATTATACAAGGGTATATATAACTTTGTCATTTCGTTTGTACTTTCTACAATTTTCATTTCCGACCCCATAAAGTATATATTTTCTGAAAGCTTATGAATAGAGAAGTCGATTAAGCCCTGACCGTCTGCCCGTGTGTTGGTTGAAATCAACTTTTAGAAGCAACTATATGTTCCTCAGATCTGTGTATGGTATCAATCTCTTGGAAATATCCGGGAATTCATCGCTATTGAAATTCAGCACAATCGCCCCATAATTTTCTGAGATATGAGCATATAAACACGACTGCCTCTCTTCCTTCCCATATTTTTACCACCAAATTAAATTATTTCAGCCATAGAATAATTTAAAGGTACCTTTGCTACTATTTGTAGATATAATATGCCTCTAGAGATATTCTTGAAAATTTTTGGATAATTCGGGCTCTAATCGATAAAGTTATAGGCAAACAATTTTTTTAAAAACATTATTATAAAAATTTACAAACGAAAATCAATTTTTTTTCAGCTTTTCCCCGGACACCGTCCTCTTTTTTAGGGCATCCTGGGCAGTCCTACTTCTTTTTTTAGCAAATGTCCGGGGACGTCCGGCTTTTTGCACCTTCTCTGAAGTTTTTTTCTTACATTTAAACTTTAAATCACAGGTCACAAAATGTATAAAAAAAGATTTAGGTGCTCGTACAATTAGTTTTCAAAAAGTACAATTTTAAAACTTCTCTTTGTACAAAATTAGTTATATTATCCTTAATTGTCGCTATTTATCGAAGTGGCCTATTTTAACTTGTCTTTTATTTTAAAAAAGTTCGGCAAAGGGGTCTGCTTGTCAGCTGTGTGTTTTTCATAAAGTTTGTTTTTCAGATATAGAAGAAAGTCTTGAACAAAAAATATAGTAAGAGTATATAATTTTGATATGAATTGCCTAGTTTTACAAATATTTGGTGAGATGCGATGGTAATATATTGGCTCAAATTGGAAGTGTTGAAAAATATATGTAAAATTTTTAAAAGTGTACCTTCCCGATAATGAATGCAATGAATTTTTGTTGTTTTTTTGTTTTTATTTTCAACCATTAAATCAGAATATGTTCAGTTTGTATTTTTGTAAATAAAGTTTTTTCGTAAAAACAAATTTTGTTTTTGTATTTCAAATGGCGTCGTAAATTTTATCAAATTTAATTTTTTTTAAAGTGTTTCCTTTTTTTTTTGGGGCAAATGTCCTACATTTTTATGCTGGTGTCCTCTTTTTTTCAAATAGAAATGGCAACCTGTTCTAGACAATCGAGAAAGTCAATATTGGTATCATCTAAAAGGACTTGACTAGCGCAATATAAGCACTATAAAAAATTAAAAATCATGTTGGCCGCCACAACAAAATGGTGGGCAATGGTGGGTCAAATCTTGTGTTTTAAAATGTAGCTTCTTGAACACCCTCAATATTGGTATCAAATGAAAGGGCTTCACCAGTAGAATACAGTTAATTATTAAAAGAAGTAAAATCCAAGATGGCGTCTAAAACAAAATGGCAGATCAAATTTATTTAACCCCATCAATATGGGTATCAAATGAAAGGGCTTGACTAGTAGAATACAGTTAACGACGTAAAAATTCAAAATCATTGATGGCTTCGGAAATAATAAGGAAAAATGGCGTATAACATGAAATATAGGTTAAGCTACGATTATCAGATTCGGCGCGGCCGAATATAACACTTTTTATTGTTTTTATCTATATATATAAAAGTGAAACTCTGCGTGTGTGTGTGTGTTAGCTATAGACTACGAAACTGTAAAGCCGATCGGACTCAAACTTTGGCAACTTGTAGAAGACATTTCAGGGAGTGCTACTTGCACTAGATCGATTTTTCTGAAACCTTGCACACATAATGAGCGGTCATGACTATCTAATTTCGTGATTAGAAAAGTGGGCAGGGCCACGCCCATAAAAAAGTTATAATTTTGAGGTACTTGCACTAGACCAATTTTTCTGAAACTTTGCACACGTATTAAGCTGTCATGACTTTACAATTTCGTGATTAGAAAAGTGGGCCACGCCCGTAAAAAAGTTATAACTTTAACTTCTTGCACTTGATATTCAATTAAAATTCAGAATGCATTTTTATTCATTACAGGGCGTAGCAACGCGTGCCGGGCTTGGCTAGTTATTATATAAGCAACAAAGCGTAATGAATGTTCGTTTCACTAGTCTAACGATTAACTCTATAAAAGAAAAAGCTGAGAAAATCATTTAAATTATTTATATTGTAATTTTTGTTAATTGATTTTTTAACACATCTAAACGAAAAGAATTGAATTTCAGATTCAATGATAAAATTTACTAAATTAAGCAAAATAAACTAAATTAACTAAAATTATAAATGTGAGAAAAAATCACTTTTTTATACAAATTTTATTGAGAAAAAGATTCAAACAAATGTATTCATTTTAGGCATGTATTTGAATTTATTTTGATAATAATTTTTTCTGTATAGTTGTATGTATTAAAATTTATAATCAGACAAATTTGTTTCGAATTTTAAACAGTAAGAAAGTGTCAGAATGTGGAGTTAATCGATTTGGCAAATGAAAAATTTCAATGCTACGAATAATATTAGTTTCCCTTATTAAATATGTTCGTGTTTTTTGAAAATTATGTAGACATATGTATGTATGTATGTATGTATGTACATGTGAATGTTTATTATTTTATAAATTACTCTCATTAATAACTATAGAAAAAAATTCGAAATTATTTCTAAGAATAAATAATAAATAAATATTGTTAAATATGTATATATTCTTAAAAACTAATTCTCTAACAAGGTTGTAAGAAGACAAATTACAAAGGTTCCCGTAATATTAAATGTCATTGCAACTACCTACTGAGGCATTGTATCGTAACATTTTAGATGATGCTGCTACATATATTCTCTAGCAGTTTTTTTTATTTATTTAACTCTCATTAAATTTCTTTCTGCGGCTTTTTAGAACCTTTGATGTCTGTCTCTCTCTCTCTCTCTATTATTTTGTCTATCTTTTCAAACATGTTCTATCTAAAATCAATAGATTTTTAAATTGTTTATTTAACTTATTTTGTGATCTCGAACGACTTAATGTTTTGCCAACAACATGTTGTGCGACACTGTTGGATTCCCATAAGTCAGTCGTTAGGTCACCTTAAGGAAATTTGTTACAAAAAAATCATTGATTTCTATCATTGACAAAACTTGTGATATTTGTTATTAAATATTTTGTATTTTTGTTTGTTAATCCTTGTGGCGCCTTGAATGTATTTGTAAATGTATGTATTTGGATTAAGGTTTTTGCAAAAGACCTTGTTAAAACTTAAACTGATTTTCGTACGTATGTATAATGTGTGATGATCTGTTTTAGACAGTTTAATATGTTGGTTTGAAGAAGATTCTTACGTACATATGTATGTACACAGATTTAGATTAGTAATAAAGATTAAATAAGTAACTAGTTATATACATAAGTTTAACATTCTGAATAATGTACAAAAATCTATTCCTAGAAACTATAAACAATAATAAAAAAATAAATCCGTTTAATTAAAATTATTTGCAAATTAATAAAATATTAAATTTTACAAATAAGTCACAACCCTAAAAGAAATATAAATCCTTTGTTTTCTTTCTAAGATGCTAGTAACGTGCCCATTGATTTAATCAAAACTGATATACTTCATACATTTTAGAAGAGTATAAATTTATTTCCAAGCAAACATAAGATAAACAAAACAAATGTTATCGTATTAAGCATTTTATGTATGTATATGTATCGAATCGGTTTATAATCAGCTGAGAGACAAAAATTAAAATTTTTCAGTTCTCGGATAATTTATAGAAGCTTTTGTTACTAGGGCTATAAGTAAAAAAGTTAAGACAAGTCACTCACTAAAATTGAGGCTCCATTATTATAGTAATTACAAATGAGTCAACTTTAACCTTATCTCTGCGATGGGATATATCACAGATGTTATATGTGAAAAAAATCCCAACAAAATATGAAAGCGTTAAGTGCATCCCCATACTACCAAACGAGGGAGAATGGAATCAAGGAAATAGGATAAGAAGTACCCAAGGCATCGATCCTTATACAGATGGATCGAAGATTGGTAACCGAACTGGAATGGGTTTCTATGACATAAACCGAAATAGAGGTAAATACTTCCGTATACTAAATCACAGTAATCTTTTCAAGGCTAAGATTTTGGCAACTACGGAATTCATAAAATAAAGATGTCCCGATTTCTTTAGGGATAGCCTATTAATTATTCGGAATTAATTTATTCCAAAATTATTTTCGGAGTATTATGCAATGCAATAGTGATTTAAACTGGCATGTTAATTGTGAACGTCTAGAGATAATATGAATACCAGGCCATCACAGCATAATCGGAAAACAGAAAGCCGACAAATTATCCAAATTGGTAGCATTTTTCCATGCCATCACTTTGAATAATTTAATACTCTTTCAGGGAAAAAAATTTTCTTACAGTTTGGGCAATGGATTGATTGCAAACAAGAAGAAGTTAGATGAACTTGTGCATTCTGAGGTCACTTTCTTGGCTAAAACTTAAAAACCAATTCTCGAGAAACAAATAAAAGTGGTGCTGATAGGTTTCTATCTCCTAACACATCTAGTAACACATTTTCAGTACATGTTAATGGTAGAGAAGTTGTTGAAACCAGCTCTATAAAATACTTGGGTATAATTTTACAAAACAATCTCGTTTGGAATGAACACCTAGAAATTTTGAGAACTAAAACTGCTCAAGCTGTTGGTATTTTATATAAATTCAAAAATAAGTTTGATAAAGATACTAAACTTTCAGTTTATAATGCCTTAATTCATAGCCATTTGAATTATTTAACCATTTGTTATGGTTACAAGAAGAGTAATGACTTTAAGTCGCTTCAACGTTTGCAAAATAAAGCCCTAAAGGTTGTATATAATCTACCAATAACATATCCTACTATTTCTCTATATATTGATAAATGTCAAACAGTTTTACCCATACATGGTATTTACAAAATGCAACTTCTAATATATGTTTTTAAGTGTTTGCACAATATTGGACATCATACTATAAATTTTATGAGATGTAACCATATGATAAATACAAGGAATAATGGAAATTTAAGAATCTCTTGGTGTAGGTTCGAAACAACAAAACAGCGTCGTGAATACAATAATTTGCCTCAAATGTTAAAAAATTAAAATAGAATTTCTGTTTTTAAAAGACTTCTTAAACAACACATTTTGCAACATATAAATGAAATTTTTTTATAATTTTTTTTTTAATCTATTAACTGATCTCATTATTTAAATTACATATATATGTATGTAAATATTTTTTTCTTGTTTTGTAACATATAAATTTTAAGTAAATATGCTTTTGCCAACTCGTCTCAACAATGCCTTTTAGGCGCTGAGACAAACTATTGTAATTGAATTATTTGCCAATAAAATTTATATAAATATTAAAATTAAAAAAAAAAAAAAAAAAAAAAATTGAGAATTACAAATAACTACTTCATATCTGTTCTCATCATTAAGGAAAAATCTTTCACCGTGTAACCCCTGCGTTACTTCTTTTAAAAAACTTGTTTTGTAAATATAAACACAAAACAGCTGATTAAAAATTTCTTGCAAATACAAATTTTTACTAGCCAAAACTTGCAAACAAATTTTTTGTGTCTGAGTTTATTACTCTATTTCGACGCTTTCTCCTTGCAAATGTGTAAAAATATTTCGTTAAAATGAAACCTATGGTATTTATTTTTTATACCCTTCACACAGTGAAAAAGGGTATATATATGTAGGTTTGTCATTCCGTGTGAAATTTCTACAATTTTCATTTCCGACCCCATAAAGTATATATTTTCTGAAAGCTTATAATTAGGGGAGCCGATTAAGCTCTGTCAGTATGTCCGTCTGTCCGTGTGTATGTTGAAATCAACTTTTTGAAGCCCCCCGACATAGGTTGGACCCGGGTAAGGTATTAAAATATCAGAAATATTCGGGAGTAGATCGGTATTGAAAATCAGAAACATCGGTAAATTAACAACTGAGATATGAGCAAAAACCCACGACCACCTCGATTTTTTTTTTCACAAAAACAACATTACAACAACAACATACATACATACAAACGTGTATACTGGTTAGAGAAAACGTGGCATCGAATCCCAGCTGAGCCAAAACAAAATTTTTTTTATTTTTTTTACATATTTTTTTTTAAATTTTTTTTTATTTTTTATTTAATATATTATTTATATTTTTATTATTATTTTTTTTAATTTTTTTTATTTTTTTTTTATTATACCCTTCACCTGTGGTGCACAAGGGTATATATAGCTTTGTCATTCCGTTTGTAATTTCTACAATTTTCATTTCCGACCCCATAAAGTATATATTTTCTGAAAGCTTATGAATAGAGGAGTCGATTAAGCCCTGACCGTCTGTCCGTCTGCCCGTCTGTCCGTGTGTTGGTTGAAATCAACTTTTAGAAGCAACTATATGTTCCTTAGATCTGTATATGGTATCAATCTCTTGGAAATATCCAGGAATGAATCGCTATTGAAATTCAGCACAATCGCCCCATAACTTTCTGAGATATGAGCAAAAAACCACGACCACCTCGTTTTTTTTCACAATTACAACAACAACATACATACATACAAACATGTAAAAAACATACCAAACAAAAAAAAATTACAAAAAAAAAAAAAATTAAAAATAAGAAAAAAATAATAAAAAAAAACTACAAAAAAAATTTAAAAAAAATTTAAAAAAATTTTTTAAAAATTTTTCTAAAAAAATTTTTTAAAAAAATTTAAAAAAAATATAAAAAAAATATAAATAATATAATAAATAAAATAAAATAAAATTTTTTTGGCTCAGCTGGGATTCGATGCCACATTTATTCTAACGTGTACGTATGCACGTATTTTATATGGGATGAATGGTGATACAAACAATTGTTATTGCATGACTACACGTTGTGAAGGGTATATAAGATTCGGCACGGCCGAATATAGCACTGTTACTTTTTTTTTTTTTTTAATTTTTGTTTTTACATTTTTTTTAATTTTTTTTTAAATTTTTTTAAATTTTTTTTTTGTAATTTTTTTTTGGTTTTTAATATTTATTTTTTTTGTAATTTTTGTTTTAGAAAAATACATACGTAAACGCAATTTATAATATTACAATGGTATGTTTTTTACATGAGATGAATGGTGATACAAGCAATTGTTATTGAATGACTACACGTTGTGAAGGGTATATAAAATTCGGCACGGCCGAATATAGCACTGTTACTTCTTTTAAACAAAATTTGTCTACATATGTAAATATGTTATAAAATTTTCTAAAAAACAAGTTCGAATTATAAAAAAATGGTTTTAACAATTAAGAATTTAACAAGTAAAAAATTATGAAAATTAAATTCAATTTAAGGACACTACAGTTTTTAATATATGTAAATTATTATGCTAGTTAACTACGACAATTCTTCAGAAAGCAATAACTTAACAAATAATAATCAGACAAAATAAGTATTGCATAAATATTTTTACACTTACTTGAAGTAAAGTTGAACTGAATTTTAGAAAAACAAATTTTCCTTGTTTTCTGTACGTGAAATATCCCATATGTAAGTACTTAAGTTTTTATATTATCTACTAACACATCCATACATATGTTTACAAATACACAGAGTTATACGAATACACTTATGAAAAAATGCTCATGCAGTTTTTAAGGAGTCTTTAATCAGACACAGGTGTAATCAAAAGGCGTTCGTAAAACAAATGTCACAACTCGTTTACATAAATGCGCAAAGATAACATACTTTATCACCTTTACTCCATGAAACGAAGAATATGAGAGGAATAAATTTGTACATACATACATATTCTTTTTTGGAAAAAAAAACTCGAAGCTTGCATATTTTATCTTGTTATAACACATTTAAGTTTTCTAACAAAGTAAATTATATAATTTATTGAAATTAAGATCTGTTTTAAAACTACATACATGTTGCCAAAAAAAAAACAAAATATTAACGACATAGTGAAAATTGGCGCAATTAGACCATTCTGGGGGTGCAATTATCCCACCACCTAGAAACAATTTTTTATCTTTTTCCACCAAAAGAAAAAATTTGTAGCTACGCAAACAGCCACCAATGTAGACGCGAGTGTCACAGAGGATTCGAATTTATCGATCCGGCGCCATTTTTAGCAACTCGGTCTCTGCCCGCCCACTATTTAATAAATTTTTAGGAAATATTTTTGTCTAAGTACATTCATATAATACCCAACTACTACAACAAATAAAGCCAGCGGACCATCAGTTCGTCATGTGTTCGGTGAAAGGGATAATAATTTAGCGATAAGGTCCATTTCTGGATAAACGGCAAGCAAAATTGCCTTTACGAGACTCTATTATATCCCGAAAAAATTACTGATGCGATTTACATTTCAAAGGCGTCATCGGCTTAAATAGCTTTAAATCCGAAATCGATAGCAACATTTTTTGTTAATGGCAAATGATTCGTCATTTTTTTCCTCATATCATTAAAAATCATTTAAAGGAGAAATCTTTACAACAAAACTTTGCAATACGCAATACAGCTCGTAAAATCATCACTTCGTTAACTCAAACGCTTGGTGACCGAATCATGTTAAGAAACGGACGTATGAATTGGGCGCGACGTTCTTGTGATTTGATACCTTTGGACTATATGAAATCTTTTGTATATGCTGATAAAGCAGTAGCGACTGATTATTTAGAAGCCAACGTTCGAACGCTCGAAAAAGTGAGAAAAATTGTTTAAGTATTAAATGCCATACAATTTTTTAGCTAATTTAAAAAGAATATTGATTGTTCCATTGATTTTATTTTCAAAAAAAGTTTATGCCTCTAAAAAAAATACACAGTAAAATGCATTGCAATTTTCCAGAGTGCTCAGATATAAGTATAGACTCATAGTGAGGCTTGATTTTCAATTGGGGTTTTTTTTTTAGGGATCACGCATAATCATATTAAACAGCTTCGTCATTTTGTTCAGTAAAGTTTGGCAAGTCGTCATGGAAAGACTCACAGCACAACAGCGGCTCCAAATTGTTCAGCTGTATTACGAAAAACAGCGTTCTGTGAAAAATGTTTTTCGTGCGATTCGAGGAACTTACGGTGCGTATAATCGACATACTGAAACCACTATTACCAATACCATTTAAAAATTTGAGTAACGTTTACATTAGTGAATGATACTCGACCGGTTAAATCACCTCCAGCTACGATTGACGCTTGGGAAGCCAACATTACTCGCGTTATTCACAAGATACCAGTCGCAATGCTTAAACGAGTGACCAAAAATTGAGCTTCCAAATGTACCACCTCAACGTAATCGTGGCCAACATTTCATTTTCAAACAGTAAATGCCATAAATTGTTCTTAAAATCAATAATAAAAATTGTAAGTTTACTTTCAAATTTTAATATTTTGTTTTGCATTATAAATCAAACTTCATCATGAATCACCCGATACGTATGTATGTATGTATATAGCATATACAATTCATTTTTTTTTTAATATGTTCTTATAGGCCATGACTGACTATCCTACAAGGTCGTGCGATTATGTCAAATAAAAATCTGATAGTTTTCTGTCCTACATGAAAAAATTTCAATTGGATGCCACACTGTCATACTTGCTTACAAAAAGGAACTCTGATCGCACAGAAACTACTATTTTATGAAAATTTCCAAAAGATTATCAAATCGGACACACTTGTCAAAAAATCTGTCACACATGTGCACTTTGTGTCCACACTGTCATACTTTCTGAACACACATACAATTTTTGACATATCGAACGACTAAATCTGATAGTCAGTCATGGCCTTATGTGCGCACTTAAGACTGCATAAAGTTGTAGTTGAAAAAAAATATGCATATTTAACAATAACAACCTCGAAAAGAAGAAGAGCGGTTTATTTTTTAAAATTTTCGTTCTTATATTAATGAGACAAGTACAATATTATCCTTAAGGTTATTGTTGTTGCTGTTTATTTACAATTATTTATGTGGTTTGTTGTGTGACATTTTTATCTTATTGTCAAATTTGTTGTGTGCATACGTGACCATCTATCGGTCCTACTAACAAATTTTTTATGACAATTTGTATTGAAGATTGTCATAAAGATTTCGAAACGTGCATGCCCACACATTGAAAACACAATCAATTGTTCTTTCGGTCTACTAATACTTAGTTTTCTCTTTTACCTTTCGACTCCTGTTGAGAACATTTGACAATATTGAGATTATCTCACATTTGTTTGCAAATTTGTCGGTTCCTATCCTTTTTATCTGTTTCTTTCTATTGTTTCAGTGTTTTTTGGGGTGTGCTGCTACTCGTTTCAATTGCCGTTTTATTGTTGTTTAAACTTGTTGACTTCTAGTTTATTGTGCAGGTATTGTTCGCTCTTTTTATTAGTTGCATAGTTGGTTCAGTGACATTTATAAGGTTCTCATTCGGAAGGGTTAGAAAATAAACGCCTTTTAAGTCGGCTTAAGGTTTTGATATACAATTTATATATGAGAGGCGAGTCCATTACATGTTTTTGCGCTTCCAAGAATTGGTCTTAGAAAATAGCAGGAGAATGCAAAGAATGTTTACAAAGCAAAAGAAGAATTTTTAATTAAAATACTAGTAAAAACATATTTTATTAAAAAGTTTTTCAAGTTCTTACGAAAAATATTTTATAATTTTCATTTATCATTTCTTAATGATATAATATTTAATTCCGCTAACAGCTACTGATTTAAAATCCTTCCCAAACATCTAAAAATAATAGACCACCAAGTAATAAGACTCCTTTCAAAATCACCGCTAAATTCTGCTTAATCATGCGCAATACAATAACCATTCCCTAACCATCATAAATGAGCGAAAAACAATTACTAGTCTTCATTTAACAACTGCTGTGCCGCTATAAAAACCTAAATATTTTAATATAAAACTAATATCTCGTAAAAAAGAACAACTTAAAATGATTTTAAAAAATAAAAACATAAATTTATTCTTTGGTGGTGGGCACGCTTATTAATGGTGCAATAATTATTTTGGATGCAATCATTAAAACAATACCAAAAGAAAATCTTCCTTGCAATGATGACGTCTATAAAAATCGACAAGCATGAAGAGCCGGCGTTATCAGACTTAAAATTATAAACGAAAGGGGCGTCATTTTTTTAGTACCGTAACAATTGGTTGAGAAAATTTGCCAAAAACAAATTCCAATACAATAGCATTTCAAAAAGAATTTATCTACACAGTTATGCTTGTTGTAGTTGCATTTAAAAAGTCATAAACAAGATTTTTCATTGTGATATGTGATGACTTAAACAATTAATGTTTTTGCTGCAATGACCGTAATAAATTTCAATTTTTTACTTTTGCTACACTTTATACAAGTAAAAGGTAAAATAGTGTTAACTTGGCGGTACATTTGTTGTTGTTTGTAACAATAGTAGGTATATTCTTGAGATGAAGTAGTTTAATGTGATGGCACATTTTGTGCTTGCACTTATTAATTGCATTTGACTGCAACGAGATTTATGTATGTTTTAACATCACCAAAATATGCATAAAATATATAAAAGGAATTTTTGGAAAAACTCATGTACATGGACAAATTAATATTTATATAGAAAACAAAAAAAGTTGAGTATGATGTTTGACATATCGTTTATTACTCACCTAAAAAATAGTCTAATATCCCATGTATATTTTCTCAGACGATTTAACGAAATAAGCCCGCATGATGAAATAAGCCTGAATGTGTTTGTTTAGAGTAAAAAGTGAAATTGAAAAAATCTTACATTATATTAAAATTAATAATTTCAAAACAGGTAATCTTAAGAGTTTTAATTTTTTTAATTTAGTTTATATTATATTATAGATCACATAAAATATATCTTTTATAGTTCTATCAAGTACTTATGAATTCGTGGACCTTTTTTGGAAACCCCTCTGATAGAGAATTGATAGTCACTTTTTTTAAACAGTTTGTACGCTTTAAGTTTCTTTTCATTGGTCTTTGAAGGATTGGCCTCTCTTGGTGAAAAAAACTAACGGCTAATTCACAATTTTGTTAAAGTTTTGACATTATGACAATACAACACTTAGGGCACCTTGTGAATACGCCTTATGTTATTGCTTTCTTACGATAGTGACCTGATGCCAAATCGGTTGAAAAATATGTGGACACATTGTGCTCTCTTATTAAAGAAGTTTTTTTTTTACAAACATTCTTTGATGTATATCTCGGAATTTATAGAGCCCACTGTATCAAATGACTTGCTTCTTTTGCGGCAACTACATAAAGATTGCCATACCAAGAATATTTTTAGGAAATTTTGTCTACTTTTAGGCCCTAAATTCTTCTTCAATATAAAAATGTTCATCCGGAATCTGCGAAAAATACGCCAGTACGTACATATGTTCGTTTCATCCCATTATACAACATAAACATTTTTGTATGAGATTCAATTTTAAATTCCGTGCCCTATTCTTGGCATCTAAATTTTTTTTTTTAGAATTTCGGTCTGGGATTTTTTGGACTTCAAGCCTGCATTGGCTTTAAACCGGGTGGCTTTTCTACTAGATGTGTTTGAAGCTCTTTCAATATGCTTTCAGTTTTCTTGGTCTTTCCAATATCATGTAGACCGTTTTTTTTCTTACTGAAAAAGGTTTCCTATCAATAGTAAAATTTTTCTGATACTGTTTAATACAAATACATTACAAACAGACCTTTAATATTTTAGCCAATTTTTGTAGAATCAGTTTGGATCTTTTTTTAAATTTTTAATAATTTTAGCACGTACATACTTCCTTTTAGTTATTCATTTTGATCAAACTTACAACAAATCTACTTGATTGTCATTGAAAATTATAAATGACCTCATTGACCTCAGCTGGGTTTGGTAAAAGCTTAATATTTGTTATTGTTTGTAGTTGTTGGTGGTAAAATCTTAAACTGATTTTTTTATATGTATATTAAATGTTAATAGTTAATTTCTTCAAATTCTAGAATAGTTATGCCCATGACTGACATATTTTTCAAAGATAATTACTTCAAACAAAATTTAAATATTGCTTCCGAAAAAAAGTCAAAAGGCAAAACGTGTATTATGATTTTTTCGATCTCATTCCTTACGTACGGTCCACGCCAGCAATCGATTTGTTCGAACAACGAACCATTTTTTGTGCGCACGTGAATTTGCCTGGTGCGGACCGCTGTTGTCGATGTTTTGCTCTTGTTCAAACCGCGTTGTCAGAACATTTGTTCGAACAACGATGTCTGATATTAAAAGGCATTTTGAATATAAAAGAGAGAGACGACACATAAAAATAGCAACAAAATACACTTTATACGTTTTTTCCATATCAAAGAATATAAAACATTAATCTTTTGACACTTGCTCTACCGACGTTTTGTTCTAGTCTGAACAAATCGATGGCTCGTCTAGACTAAAGTTAATATAATTAGGCATACGTCGAAATTGCGTTTAACCCTAGGAGGATGCAAGTTAAGGCGACTTTGTTTACCAATAGTGGACGTATGTAACTAGAAGAAGACATATATTTCTATTCTCTTTTGTCTGCTGCAATTGGTTTCAGCTTATTCCACAATTTTTAAAAGTGTGGAAGGTAACATCAGGGGCTCAATTCTCATTCTGTGAAACTGTGAAAATGAAAAAGTTTTTGTATAGCAAAGGTTATGGTGGCACCATATAATATGACACGCAAAAACTTCATTTCATTTAATAGTTTCATAGAACGAGAATCGATACACAGTATCTTTACCGATGGAAGTGTGTTGACTTCTTATTATGTTTGAATATTTATTACTGGAGACTTCAACAGTCGTAAGGTGTTTTTAACAATTTTTATTACAATATTAGTAACTTTATTTGATTCATTTCGAATTTTTTAAATGTTTAAATCCACAATAATCTTTTGTTACTGTAACGATTAAAATTTTTTTTTATTAAATGACGTAAAATATAATAAATTCAAAATCGAATTATTTTTTAAAATTTATTGATGTAATAAATAAAAATAGATTTTTTATTACATATATTAATATTTTGTTAAAAATATTTAATATTAACTAACGTACTGTATACGAGTTCTTTAGCAATAAGAACGAACCAACCAATTTACAATGTCCTAACAAGATAATAATTGAGATAATTATAACTTTTCTTCAATTTTTCTAAAATCTCTTTCATCTTTTAAACATAAATAAACACAAGCGGCAAAATTGCTTAACACAAAGCAAAAATGTGTTATCACTAGACTGACTACTCAGTTTCCTTCTATTTCTCTCTTTGGGCGGATTTTTTTTTAATTATGAATGTGCAGAACGCCGGACAACATGTCCTATTATTGTAGTTGCCAAATACTCTTCCCTTCTCCATGCTGGTTTGTTTATGATGTGATTATGATAACAGCAAACCGTAAAGATCTACTGATCACTAAGTAAGTTCGTTAACAAGATGAAAAAGATGAGATGTGCTGACAAATTTGATGAGTATTAAGAAGTCATGCCGAGTTCTTGTTCTGGCAAGTTGTCTAAACAAACTTTAAATTTTATTTAGTTACGCTTATTGAGTTCAAGTATTTACCATTTCATTGTTGTCCTTTTTTCTCTTTATCTTTTTTTTTGTATTTTGGTATTTTGCCAATTTTATGTTTTTTTTTTTTGTTATTGTAAGATATGTCCTTAAGATAAATTTTTGTATTGTAATCTTGTTGTTAATACTAAGCTATTTACAATTTGTAAATAAAAATTTTACAACTTGTCGTTATTCCGCCTTCATTATTTTAGGTATGTATGTAGCTTAGCAGTATTTGAGAGTTTCATGAAGTCGTTCCGGTTTATTGTTTGTAATGATCATGGTTTGACTAGGAAACCATAATTGCGGTGTTACTGCTTGAGTTTTTATCGTAAATTAATCATGGTATATTAAGGTGATACCTAAGCTTTGTTAAAGTTAAGGGGTAGGCAAATTTAGGTAAAATAAGTAAATATATGTGACCTGCTCCACGAAATGGGACCTCTGCGCCGAAAAGAAGTTATTGAAAAAAACGCGTTTAAAAAAAGCGCTTCGTTCAAGTTATCAACGTTTTAGTTTTATTACAGGTGATTTGTAAAAAAACAAAAAAAGACATAGAAACTGCGGTTTGCGGCATTTGAAAGAGCGTTTTTTTTCCTATAAGAATCACTCAAAAAGTAAAAAAAAAATTCGGCGCAGAGGTCCCTTTTCGTGGAGCAGGTCACATATATGTATATGGACAACAGAGTTTAACAAAACAAACAGCAATTGTCATTTGAATGGATACGTAAATAAACACTGAACTCCATAATTATATTATTTTTTTAATCTTAAATTAGCAAGACTGTAAGCTGTTAAATGCTTGTCCTCTAAAGTATCATTTATGTAGTGAAAGGTTTGAAATTTACGAATATATGTATATCGTTTAACAACCGAAGAACGAAAGAACCGAAGAAAATAAGTGAAACTTACTACAAAAGTGTTGGTTCAAACGTGGCTAGAGCAACAAGGTTTCAATGATGATTTTTGAAAAAAATTTTCTTCAGCGATGAAGCTCATTTCTCACTCGGCTACGTAATAATAAATTTTTTATAAAATTAACTTAGCTTTTGTCACCCCTTTAACCAATTTCTAGAAAAGTCAATGTTTGGAAGTTACGTCAGCAAGCAAAATTGACGCATATGGGCCATTGCAGTTGGAAAGAGCTACTATTTGGTGAGCATTATGGTTTGGAGGGGTCATTGAGCTGTATTTTTTGGAATAATGACGCTGGAAAATATTGCCAAACAATGTTTCAATGAGCGCGAATTCTGATCTTTAGATTTTTAATGTAAAACAAAAAATGTTGTCGGTTACAGAAAATAATTTCTGTTGTGGGGATAACAATCGACCTCTTTATTATACTTCGACTTATTCCTAGTGATTTACGAAAAAAAAACAAAAAAAAAAACCCACTACTTTATTTAGCTGTGGGTATAAAAATTATGATCTCAAACTATACCATATTTAACAATTTATATCGTATAACCAAGAAGTTATTTTTTTTTCAAAAAATATTCTCATCATTGCAAATCGTTATCAAAACACTGACTGATTGATAATGAAAAATTGCTCAAGGATAAAAATCCTCATATTGTAGTTTTACCAAAAGTTCAAATTTCATATAAAAAATTTCACACAATTGTAGCAGCAGTATTAAGCAGTATTTTAGTCTGAGAATTTTTCTTAATTCAGAAAGCAGCAACCACATGTTGCTCTTTATGTTTTTTTTTTTTATTTTATTTTTCAAAAATGAATAAATAATTATGAACGTACTTTAGAATAAATCAAAATACCGATCATACAAATATGTATCATATAACTGAAATGTAACAGTCCAGTGATTTAAGTGAAATCAAAATAAAAAAAGTCCTGTGAATCTTTCTAAAGAAACGAAACAGCCAACTGTTTGTAATGAAGTCTTATAAAAATAATGAAATCTTGAGATTTTTCCAAATTAAAATTATTATTATTATTATGCAAAACTTATACATACATACATATGTATGCAATAATTTAACTAGTACCCTTAAGTATTGCAGTACATAATCGCAAAAAAAACTTTTAAAACTAACAGTAATCAGAGTAACCAATCAGAGAAGCTTTTAAGCGATTTTCACCACACTCATACAGGGGATAGCTCATTGGTTACAGGAACAACAACAATAAACACATATACAACTGTTGTTGTGGCTGTTTACCTATGCATACATATACTTATGTGCATATGTATGTAAATTTACTAAACCCAGTAACAACAAAAAGTAAACAGACGGCTTAAACAGCACGTGCTGGCTGTAGCTGGTCTTGCTATGGGAATACGTTTGTATTAAAGTATGTATGTATATCTGTACATACAATGCATTCCAACACATTTAAAAGCGATAAAAAATAAAGAATTAACAAAATACAAACTCACCAACAAAAAGACAAAAGAAACAAGGCAATAACAGACCCTCACACACTCTTATATGTACATAACCTTTTAATAGTAGATGGTTAATGTATGTATGAATGTATGTGAGAGGATCTGTGTGCCTACCAAATACCAAAGGAATGCAAAGGAAAACAATAGTCATGTTGCAAGTTGCAACATTACCTGTATTGGTATTTACCTGCTGTGGTAGATTTCATTTATTTACCACACATCATCAACAGAGGTATAAATACCAGCAACAGGACGATGGTTAAAACAGAAACTCACTTCATTTGCAAGGAATAACTACGGTCTAAGCAGATTAATTTTAAACCGCCTTTTAAAAACATTTTCTAATCGAATTTCTTGAAAATGACGTCTAGTGAAATATATCGTTATTACTATAAAACCTCCGAGGACTTACAAACCTTTAAAGTTAATACAGGCGAAACGTATTTTAATCCCATGGCCGCCTATAATCCAGCCATTAATGTGCCTGTACAAAATCATCTGAATATGGCCTATCAGGGAGGTTTAACGGTAAACTCTTCAGCAAACTACATGAGCGCCAATGGATTTTTTACGTTCGAACAGGCTTCCTCTGATGGTTGGTTAACCTCTTCGCCCGCCTCACATCGTTCGGAAAGTCCTGAATTTATTGATCTGAACACTATGTATACCGGTCAAATGCACCAGCAGCAACAACTACCTGTTTTAAATCAATACAGTAATTTAAATGTCAATCAACAAATAGAGGAACGTCAACCTCAACAATTATCACCTGTAAAGCAGGATACAGAATCAAGCTGTATTCCAATGGGATCTTCTAATGTGGGCACTTGTAAAACTTTACCAGTTACAAAACCTAAACGCTCTTACAACCGTAAACCAAAAGTTACTGCATCTCCATTAAACAACACAACTACCTTGATGCCAGTTGCAGCAGCTGCTGCAACTTACACCGAAGATTTCGACAATTTCGTTGATTTCGACAATACTGGCCTTTTCGATGACAGCGTCGATGCTGATGACAACCTAATGTTTTTCCAACATGATGGCAACAGTTCCTCACATGACGATTTCGACGGCAGTGGTTCCTATGAGTATAACGATGGTGAAGCTGATGATTCCCTTAACGACTCTGATCCATCAGCCTCTTCCCAAACAGGTGGCAAGAAACGTCGTGGCAAACAAATCTCACCCGTGATAAAACGTAAGCGCCGCCTAGCCGCTAATGCCCGTGAACGTCGACGTATGCAAAATCTCAATCAAGCTTTTGATCGACTCCGTCAATACCTCCCCTGTCTGGGCAACGATCGCCAATTATCCAAACATGAAACTCTACAAATGGCTCAAACATATATTGCTGCTTTGGGTGACCTACTGCGTTAAATACTCTTTTATTTTTAGTTTTTGCTTCGCATGTCACACTTTTTTTTAATTGGCTTGTTATACCGAGTTGAGCTCGTGCCAAAGTTTGTACCTTAAACCGATTTCTGTCTCAAAAAAAAAGTTACTTCAACTGTTGCTGTATTATATATTTTAAAAGTTAAAACAAAGATAAATTATACGTAATCGTTTGTTAAATATCAGTTTAAGTTTGTATGCATACAATGAAAAAAATCTATTAGTTATTTATTTAAGTGTAACACAACTGGAAGACATGATTAGTTTTAAGTGTAAATCTTAGTTATTATTTATGTAATCTTAAGAAAATTAGTTCAAATATACATACGTTAATATATATTTCTAAAAAAAAGACTCTTTATTATTGGGTTTTTATTACAAAACGTACTTTATTTTTTTTATTGACACTTGGAATCTGATATTCAACTTATTTTGTTAGAAAACAGAAATATCATAGTAAGCATTTTCTCCTGCTCCTTTCCTTGAAATTTTTTTGTTAAACTCCCTGCAATTACAAGTTCGTTGGTTTACCCAAAAATATTGACTATTTTTTACTGACCCTTACTGGATTACATTCGTTTACATAAATTTCCATATAAAACGTAAACAATTCAGAAAAGTTAAGTAAAAAAAGTCAATACTTTTGAGGAAATCCACAAACCCGATGAGAGAAGTTTTATCATCCATTCTTAGAACTAAATAAACCGTTAAACATATACTTTACTTTGACTTATCTTAGGCTATCAAGTTAAATTTTAAGTGTAGGCGTATTCAAAGACTTATAGTAAAATTATATAAAATTACATATACATATGTATACATATGTTATACATTTCTGTGGCATATTTTATCTTGTTACATTTCTTATTTAAATTAATTTTTAGTTTTTTTTTTAAAAGGTATAAAAAAATCCCATACATTAAAAAGTTACAGGGTTAATATTGTCTATCAAACTCTTCCGCATAGTATTTTACTGAATGCATCCTATTCCTTAATCATCAACTGGTTTTCTATGCTGTTTCATCATAAGGATGTGCAATGTATTTTAATACTCTTTTTTTAAACCAGCACAATCGCCCCATAATTTGTCGAGATAAAAGCAAATAAACACAACTGCATCTGTTTTCCATATTTTTAGTACAAAAATTAAAATCAGCTCTAGGATTATTTATAGACATTTTTATTAAATATATAAATTTTTAAAAGCTTCTTATTAATATTTGGACCCAATAGTGAAGCAAATAGTACTCTCAAACATTTTTTCATATTGAAACTAATTGAGATATAAACACCAAAATACAACTCTCTTGGTATTTTTCTTCTTCTTTTTACATTTTCAAACGAAAATCGTTTTTAGCTTTAGACTACCGAGAAACTTAATATGTGTATCGACTTTTAGAATACAATACACTATACAAAATTTTAAATTTAATATTTTTAATATGCTGCCTCCCTCAATTTCACTTCTTATTATACCCTTCACCTGTGGTGCACAAGGGTATATATAGCTTTGTCATTCCGTTTGTAATTTCTACAATTTTCATTTCCGACCCCACAAAGTATATATTTTCTGAAAGCTTATGAATAGAGGAGTCGACTAATCCCTGACCGTCTGCCCGTCTGTCCGTGTGTTGGTTGAAATCAACTTTTAGCAGCAACTATATGTTCCTCAGATCTCTATATGGTATCAATCTCTTGGAAATATCCAGGAATGAATCGCTATTGAAATTCAGCACAATCGCCCCATAACTTTCTGAGATATGAGCAAAAAGCCACGACCACCTCGTTTTTTTCACAAATACAACAACAATATACATATCGTCGTTCATAAATTATTGTGTTCTAAATGTATAGGTTTTATGCATCACATAGAACACAATAATTTACGAACGACGATATATACTGGTTCGAGTAATGTGGCATCGAATCCCAGCTGAGCCAAAAAAACTGTTTATACCCTTCACCTGTGGTGCACAAGAGTACATATAGCTTTGTCATTCCGTTTGTAATTTCTACAATTTTCATTTCCGACCCCACAAAGTATATATTTTCTGAAAGCTTATGAATAGAGGAGTCGAGTAAGCCCTGACCGTCTGTTCGTCTGCCCGTGTGTTGGTTGAAATCAACTTTTAGTAGCAACTATATGTTCCTCAGATCTGTATATGGTATTAATCTCTTGGAAATATCCAGGAATGAATCGCTATTGAATTCAGCACAATCGCCCCATAACTTTCTGAGATATGAGCAAAAAACCACGACCACCTCGTTTTTTCACAATTACAACAAAAAAAATTTAAAAAAAATTTTTAAAAATTTGTTTAAAAAAAATAATAATAAAATGTAAATAATATATTAAATAAAATAAAATTTTTTTGCTCAGCTGGGATTCGTTGCCACATTTATTCTAACCAGTATATACATACATATGTACGTATTTTATATGAGATGAATGGTGATACAAACAATTGTAATTGCATGACTACACGTTGTGAAGGGAACATAAGATTCGGCACGGCCGAATATAGCACTGTTACTTGTTTTATTTTATTTTTTATTTTATATATTATTTATATTTTTATTATCTTATTTTTTAATTTTTTTACAAAAATTTTTTTAAAAATTTTTAAATTTTTTTATTTTGTTTTTTTTATTGTTTTTAATATATTTTTTTTTGTATTTTTTTTTTAAAAACAAATCTACGTAAACTCAATTTATAATTTTGCAATGGGATGTTGTTATATATGTATATTTTTTACATTTATGTACGTATTTTAAATGAGATGAATGGTGATACAAACAATTGTTATTGCATGACTAAACGTTGTGAAGGGTATATAAGATTCACTGTTACTTGTTATACCCTTCACCTGTGGTGCACAAGGGTATATATAGCTTTGTCATTCCGTTTGTAATTTCTACAATTTTCATTTCCGACCCCATAAAGTATATATTTTCTGAAAGCTTATGAATAGAGGAGTCGATTAAGCCCTGACCGTCTGTCTGTCTGTCCGTCTATCCGTCTATCCGTCTGTCCGTCTGCCCGTCTGTCCGTGTGTTGGTTGAAATCAACTTTTAGAAGCAACTATATGCTCCTCAGATCTCTACATGGTATCAATCTCTTGGAAATATCCAGGAATGAATCGCTATTGAAATTCAGCACAATCGCCCCATAACTTTCTGAGATATGAGCAAAAAACCACGACCACCTCGTTTTTTTTCACAATTACAACAACAATATACATACATGTAAAAAACATACCAAACAAAAAAATTACAAAAAAAAAATATTAAAAATAAGAAAAAAATAATAAAAAAAAACTACAAAAAAAAATTTAAAAAAATTAAAAAAAAAATTTTTAAAAATTTTTTAAAAATTTTTCTAAAAAAATTTTAAAAAAATATAAAAAAAAATAATAAAATATAAATAATATATTAAATAAAATAAAATAAATTTTTTTTTGGCCAGCTGGGATTCGATGCCATATATATTCTAACCAGTATATACATATGTACGTATTTTATATGGGATGAATGGTGATACAAACAATTGTTATAGCATGACTACACGTTGTGAAGGGTATATAAGATTCGGCACTGCCGAATATAGCACTGTTACTTGTTTTTATTAAGTATGAGCAAATTCTAGAAGATACTCAAAGAATAAAATTTTTTAAGCACTGCCTTCTTTTCACTTTTCATTTTTTCCTACTAAGAAAAAATACAACAAAGCATGATTTCCTACCAATAAATGTGAATGTTTAGATATTTAGATGTTGGGATGTTTATTACTCAATCGTGCAAAAACTGCTGAACGGAACTAAATGAAATTTGGTACACAGACAGATAATAACCTAGATTACCACATAGGCTACCTCTCATTGCTATATAAAATAATAGAAACATTTACAAAGTCTCGTTTTGTTAAAACACTTTAATCAGTTAAGTCAGGAGTAGTACCTTTAAAATTAGTTGCACTTATTTTCCACAAGATTTTGAAAATTTTATTCGCTAGGATATGGGCATAAAATAATGTCCATTACATGGATGGATGATACCACAGTAAAATAAAAAAAAAAATTTAAAATAGAAGCAACTATATGTTCCTCAGATCTGTGTATGGTATCAATCTTTTGGAAATATCCGGAAATGAATCGCTATTGAAATTTAGCACAATCGCCCCATAAATTTCTGAGATATGAGCAAAAAACCACGAACACCTCGTTTTTTTCACAATTACAACAACAACGTACATATATGTATACTGGTTAGAATAAACGTGGCATCGAATCCCAGCTGAGCCAAAAATTTTTTTTGTATTTTATTTTTTATTTTATATATTATTTATACTTTTATATTATTTTTATTTTTATATAATTTTTTTTATATATTTTTTTTTAATTTTACATTTTTTTTTACATTTTTTTTTAATTTTTACATGTATGTACGTATTTTATATGGGATGAATGGTGATACAAACAATTGTTATTGTATTACTACACGTTGTGAAGGGTATATAAGATTCGGCACGGCATTGGCCAAACAATTGCCAAAACATTTTTGTTTCAATTTAAGGAAAACAAGTAACAGTGCTATATTCGGCCGTGCCGAATCTTATATACCCTTCACAACGTGTAGTCATGCAATAACAATTGTTTGTATCACCATTCATCCCATATAAAATACGTGCATACGTACACGTTAGAATAAATGTGGCATCGAATCCCAGCTGAGCCAAAAAAATTTTATTTTATTTAATATATTATTTATATTTTATTATTTTTTTTTATATTTTTTTTAAATTTTTTTAAAAAATTTTTTTAGAAAAATTTTTAGAAAATTTTTTAAAATTTTTTTTTTAATTTTTTTAAAATTTTTTTTTTGTAGTTTTTTTTTATTATTTTTTTCTTGTTTTTAATATTTTTTTTTTTTGTAATTTTTTTTGTTTGGTATGTTTTTTACATGTATGTATGTATGTATGTTGTTGTTGTAATTGTGAAAAAAAACGAGGTGGTCGTGGTTTTTTGCTCATATCTCAGAAAGTTATTGGGCGATTGTGCTGAATTTCAATAGCGATTCATTCCTGGATATTTCCAAGAGATTGATACCATACACAGATCTGAGGAACATATAGTTGCTTCTAAAAGTTGATTTCAACCAACACACGGACAGACGGGCAGACGGACAGACGGTCAGGGCTTAATCGACTCCTCTATTCATAAGCTTTCAGAAAATATATACTTTATGGGGTCGGAAATGAAAATTGTAGAAATTACAAACGGAATGACAAAGCTATATATACCCTTGTGCACCACAGGTGAAGGGTATAATAAGGGTCCAGTAAGTGTTATACCGTCCCTGTTTACATTTTTTTTTTCAGATGATTGCCGGCAAGCGGAAAGTTGCCATATTGTTATTCCAACCTGAATTTCATATTTGTTTACATATTATTTTAAATGGGAGCATGAAATTTATACTGCGCTAAAGTAAACTGTAATTGTTGTAAATACATATTTTCGATAACAAGTTTCTGAAATTACATTCTCTGAATTACAAATATTGACGTAATGGACAATGAGTTTTTTGAATTGAATAATTTTTTTTAATAAATTTTTAATTCATCATTTAAGTTTTGAAGAAATAAAAAAATTCTAAAGTTCGATTTTACTACTTCTTTTCTACAGTTCCTGCTAAGGTTATTAGCTAAAAATTATTATTATATTATTATTATTATTATTATTATAGAAATTCTATAATAAAATCCTTAATGAATGCAAAAGTTTAAAAACACGTTTTTTATTTATGTTAAAATTTTCTATTTTAAGAAAATGTTTGATAAAATATTTGCTGAAAAATTTCTCTTAGTGTAAACTAATTTCGACACATTGTCGTTTGATTGTTTTTGCACATACATGTGTATGTATGAACATACATAAAATTTTTTGCTTTTAGCTGTTACCACCTTTTTTTATTAGCAAAGGTGATCGATTTGGCGCTTCGTGATCAATTTGAACCACAAAAAAAACAATAAATGTACATACTTATGGTATGTATGTTTGTATTTCCATATATCAACTACTATAGACAGACAATCGATCGAAAAGTAAAAAATAAAACAAACCTACATATACATCCCATTATTGCAACTTTTAAGTTAAAACAAATAGTTCTGGACAAAAACGAAAAATAAATAAAGATCTCATTTAAAGGCTTCTTTAATTTAATGTTGACCCAAACTTGGCACATCGGTTGGTCGTATTGTGTCAATAATTACACCACACAGGTGAGTGTCTATGTATGCTTGAGTATGTATATCTGTAGTAATGTTTCTGCCAAATTAAGTTAAATGTTTAAATTTCGGGTCGATATATTTTTGGACTTTTATTTATTTATTTTTTTTTTATTATTTTCTGTTGTTTTATTTGTTTGATTTTCTGGGACTTTATTTTTTTTTGCGAGCAACCGTGAAAAGGAATAAACATTTACACACATACATACATATGAAAGATTATGCTGAAATGGATATTTTATGACTTAAATGTTAGGTGGGGGAGAAAGTGATAAAATACGATGTTGCATAATAATATACGATCGTTGAATCGCTACTGAAAACCAGCACAATTTTTTCATAACTTTCGGAGATATAAAAGGACTGCCTCTGCTTTCCCCCTTAATTTTAGTACAAAAATTAACAGTTATTTGCCCTCTAATAATTTTGAGACACGTGCTTCTAGGGCTATTTGGGAAAAAAATTTAAACAAATCGGTCACTAATCGGCAAAGTTATAGGCATAATTATTTGGAAACTTATTTTTTTTAATTATATAAAATTCCTCAAGCACCTTAATAATTTTTAATAACGCTGGTTACAACAAATTGCAAGCCAAATCCTCGAAAAATTATTCCTGAAAAAAAAACTTACTAAGCGGACTGAAACTAACAGAGATATAAGCACCTAAATACAACCGCTTCGGTGTTTTTCCTGAAATTTACAGGCAAAACTCGACCTTTTTTAGTTTCTAAACAAGCAAGAAGTTTAACATGGGTATCAGATGAAAGAATTTGACTAGAGAAATATAGTGCACTATTAAAAGTTAAAAATTCATAATGACCGCTACTACAAAATGGCGCACAATCTTGTAATTAAATCTTGTTATTAAAAGTCTATCACCTTCAACCCCCTCAATATTGGTATGATAGGGATTGAACAGTGGAATACAGTCAGCTACGAAAAAGTTAAAATTAAAGATGGCGTCCTAACAAAAATTTCGGATATATGGGTCAAATATAGTAATTACTCCTTTTGACCCCTTTAACCCTCACAATATTGATATAAGGTGGAGCTTGACCAGTAGATTACCAAAGTGTAAAATTCAGGATGGCGTTTGAATTAAAATAACGGATAATTTTTCACCCTAACCCCATCAATTTGGATATTAAATGAAAGGGCTTGAATAGCAAAATACAGTTATGTAAAAATCTATTCTAAAGATAAATCGGAAGAAACAAAGCAAAATGGCGTTTAACACTAAACCTTAAATCTAGGCTAGTCTACAGTAATGACATTATACCAATGTACATTATGGTAAAGGACATTATCAGATTTGGCAATGCCAAATAAGGCACTCCTACTTGTTTTTAAGATTTATCGAAAATGCTTCTACACAAAAAACTTATGTACGTAAAGATAAAAAAAATATTTTTTTTTTTTAATTTGAAATATTCCAAAAATAAAACAGTCGGTATCTGAAATAATTTTTTCTCTTATCCTATAAAAAATATATTTAAGCTTCTCTGTGTTGTGGCCTGAACTCACTCGTATGACCTAAACTTAACGCGATCAATAAATTGTATAAAATGTTTTGTTGTTTGTGAATTTTACAAGCTGTCTGCGAATTATTGTAGATTCAGAGGGATAAGCCGCTCAAGAAGCTATTTTTTCCTGTATTCCTTTTTTCTGTTTCATTCATAACTGTTTGTTTGTTTGTTTTAAATTTCTAGATGTTAAGCGAGTGAGTGGATAATTCGCACACCAAATCCAATTTGTCGATATGTGATAATCGAAAAAAGACGATCAACGTGTTTAAATAGTAGGTCTTCCTTCGTTGAAGCTGGCAGTTTTCGTATTGCATGTGTTGAGGGATTAATTTGACAACACTGTCGCAGATTTCTTTTTTTTTCACTTTATGAGAAATCGCTTAATTCATATTGGTTTGGATATTTTTTTTTTGCCCCCTTGAGATTTTTATTTAACTTATTTTTTGGAGGCTGTTTTTGTTTGTTTTATATGAAATTATTAAGAGGGCGTTTTAGTGTTTATACTCTGTTTATAAGTTTTATTTGATTATTATTTTCTTTATTTCATTTAAAAAAGTTTGTGTTTTGTATTAGGTATTTGATCTATATAATCAAAAAGGAAATTCTCATAATTAGTTATAATTTTGGGTTTAAAGTAGAACAGGATAAATGATGAAACATTTTGTGTGTAGGAGGTGTTGCTTTATATTAAATATCAGCGCCGTCTTAATAAGCAGTTTATGTTTTATAGTATTTTGTTTTTACTATTTAATGACTCAATCAAATCATTTTGAAAATCTTTAATAATTGTTTATAATAATTATTGGAACAGGTGTATAAAACGGTTAGGTTTTAAGTAAAATTTATTCAAGCAAAGTTTTAATTCTTTCAAAATAGTTAAGTTTTCTTTAAAGGTTTTTTATTTTTTTTTATTTTTATTTATTTATTAAGGCTTTTAAAAATTTTATTATAAAGGTGAATTTTTTTTTTTAACATTCTGGAAATGACTTAAAATTATAAAGTATTGTTCTAATTACATAACATAGAAAAATGCAACTTGCTTAAACAATTATTGTGTAATTATAAACAGAAAAATGTAAATAAATATAATATAAGAACTGTTCAATGTTTGCTCCCGACATTTACGATAACGCATAGAGTAAAATCTATTAAAGGTACACTTAAAACTAAACTTCAAAACAAACCTTAAAAACTAAACTATTCCAAGTTACATATTACCCTCTGTGGATGCCGGGAATATTTCTTTTATAAAAATGTTGTCCAAAAATATTTTCCAATTGTTCGCGCAAAACGCCTACTGCCGAAAGATAACTGGTATTAGACCAGTTGTATTCTGTTTCACTGGAAAGCAATTCCTGCATATACCACCCTCAAAAAAATTTAATTTTTCAACAAACCGTTTCATTATATTAAGAGCATATTCAGATAACGGTATTATAGAGGCCTTTTCATATATAAAAGAATTAGAAAATCTTTTTAAACGTGTTTTATAATTTCTTTCTGCACATTTGTGTAATATGTGTCTTTAAAAAATTTTTTTTTATTTTTTTTTATTTTTTATTCAATAATTAAACAAAAAGACTAAATATAAATATAATTCCTCAGCTCCAAAAAGGCATTACAGAGGTGAGTTTTCAAAATAATATTACGTAATATAAAATAATATAAAGTTAAATATATACAAATGTATTAATAAGAAAATTAACATTAATTCATTAGTTAAGAATTTCTTCTAATTGCTCAAAAAGATAGATCTTAATAGATTTTTTAAAGATTGATATTCTTTGAATCATTTTCAAGTTTCTAGGCAAGTTGTTGAATTCACGACTACCCGCATATTCAATACGTTGTTTTGTTATTTCCAACCTACATCTGGCTACAGCCAGATTGCTATTATTCCTTGTATTGAACGCTGTTTGATTCCTTGAGAATTGTATTACGTGGTGACCAATATTATAAAAGCATTTAAATACGTATTTTAACAATTGCAATCTATAAAGCCCATGGATTGGTAAAATAAATGGAAACATATCACGATACAATGAAATTGTTGAGTATGTTACAGGAAGATCTGCTACTATTTTTAGAGCTTTGTTCTGCATTCGTTGTAATGATTTGAGCTGAGTAGACTTTTTACAAGCGTATAATATATTAAGATAATTGAAATGACTTTGCATTAAAGCATTATAAATTATCAATTTGGTAGATTTCTGAAATTTATTTTTAAATTTATACAGAATACCAAGAGTTGGTGAAATTTTGTTTTTTATATGTTGAATATGGTGATTCCAATCAAGGTTACTACTTAAAATCACTCCTAAATATTTGATTGATGTCTGCTCCATTATAACTTTTCCATCAACAATCACATTAAAATTCATATTGTCATGAATAAATGGCTTAAATCGTAAAACTTTTGTTTTGTTGGAATTTAATACTAATTTATTCACACGCATAAACTCAGAAATAAGTGCTGCATCCTTTTCTATATACACTTTCACCACCGTCTCATGGATATATGGATAAAATAAACATATGTCATCCGCATACATAAATATTTTCCCAGATAGATTTAAGTTTTCAAGATCATTTAGATATATTCTAAATAACAAAGGACCGAGAACACTTCCCTGTGGCACTCCAAATTGAATTGCTTCCAAGAAACTTTTCTGTGTGTTTATTTGAACAAATTGTCACCGATTTTCCAAATAGTTTCGAAATAAGGACAATTGTCGACCACAAATACCATAATATCTTAATTTTTGTAAAAGAATTTTGTGATCAATAGAATCAAATGCTTTGGACAGGTCGTAAAAAACACCAGCAACTCCTTTATATCCTTCATCTAAGCCTCTACATATAAAATTGACAACACTGACAGCTGCTTCTTCAGTTCCACATCCTTTTCTAAATCCAAACTGGTACTCTTTAAATAATTTTTGGCTTTGCATATAACATGACACTTGATTATGAATGATTTTTTCAAAAATATTATCAATTACTGACAAAACTGCTATCGGCCTGTATAAACAAATATTAGAGGCATTCTTTTCCTTGGGAATAGGTACAACTTTATGTGTTTTTAAAACTTCTGGGTATAACCCAGTAACAATCATATTATTAAAAATATTAACCAAAAATGGTGTTATTTCAGTTTTGCAATTTAAAACTATATTCGCAGATACATTATCATGACCTGGGGCCTTACCCGGTTCTAGTATAAAAGTAATTTAGTTTTAGTAGGTAATGACTTATTATTAAATAAGTTTGAAAAATATCCTTTAAGTCTGTTAGCTTTTTCGATATTATATAAAACGTGCTTATTAAATTTCACTAGTTTGTTGAAATTAACACCCAGATACTTAAAACTGTCCTTAAACAAAATTTGAGATCCGTTTAAGAACAATTTTAATTTTCTGCTTTCTGGAACGACTTTGTAATTGCATTTCCCAGAGGTTTTTGTTGAAAAATGTTATCCGATATTTTGTTTTGAATTTAAAATTTTCAAGGTGCACAGTATTCTATCCATCAACCCCTTTAATCTTATAGCCATTTCGAGGTGGTGGAGGAGATTTTGAAACTCCTATTATGTATATTAAGGCGCCATCTTGGATTGAAAATTTTTGTGTGTGCTGTATCTCTTTCGGTAACCATACTAAAGCTATTGATAAAATGTGTTATCCGCCTTTTTATTTCATATGCATCTTGAATTTGAAGAAGACGTATATATATAATACGCGATTTCATATAGATTTTTTTAATTTTTTTCAAGGTGTATTGTTATCAAACCTTTCATTTGATACCAATATTTAGCTGTTTGAAATAAATTGTATCCACCATTTTGTTTCGGACGTCATTTTTTATTTGAAATCATTTTAAGGTTAGGTTAAAAAGAGACATTAAAGGCCCAAAACTATGACAGGTATACACGTATAATCAATTGGCATGTTGTGGGCTCTAAAGGATTGAAAAATTACCCTACAGAACCATAATAATACCAAAATCAGCTAACATTTGGACTAAGTCAAGTACCCAGTACCTTTAATGTATCTCCTTAGGGATTTCCAAATTTAGTTCCTTCGGCAAAGGTTCTCGTTTCTAATACGCATAAACGTAAGACATTGACAAAGGTAGTTTTCCAAAGTCTCATCCTTTTGTTCGTATGCTTTACATGTTGTTTCATCAGAGATTCGCATGAGAGCTAGATGAGTTCTCATCTCTGTGTGGCCTGTTTTTACACTAGTTGATTCCCTGAGTGGTGGCCTACTCAGTTTCAGTATCTCCTTCACCCCCAATGTGTTCGAATCCTAACCGACAGCAGTGTTTTACCACTTTATGAAGTATTTCTCTATCAGACACACTTTAAATTAATTTTTCAGCTTCTGAAGGGACTAAGCATTTTAGCAAAGTTATGACATTTAAAAGTGATCCCATTTGGGAAAATTTCGAAAAAATGTAATGGCGTAGTATCCATATCAACCCCTGTGCGCAAAATTTTAAACAAATAAAAAATAAATAACACTGCTTCATATGATAAAATGTACACAGTGTTATCTCTATAACTAAAACAGTTATCGCTATAATATTTTATCAGCAGATGGATTAATGGATGTAGAACCAATTTGTATAAAAAAGTCGATTTTAAAAAAAAGTAACATACGATAATTTCGCGCACAGGGGTCAATACTATCTTTAGAAATTCACAATTTATATACAATTTACTCGCTATTGCATTGCAGAACATTCCGAGATTAAATTTTTTCGTTTATTAGGGTCTTAATAACCGATTGGCTATCCGCAAAGAAACGAATTCCTTATCAATATCCCTCATTAATTTAATGCCTTCTGCAATTGCTATAATCTCAGCCTGGTAATATATTAATACTAGCTGACCCGGCAAACGTTATCTTGGCATATAAATTATTTCTAGGAAATACTTTTTTGGTTCAATAAAAATAAGTAACTTACTCTGAGTACATTAAAAAAAACGGTACGCAGATATATCTTATGGTGTTTTCTTTTCTGAGGTTAATGTTGCATTAATTCTGCCCTATGCCTTCTTTTGTGTTCTTTTCATAAAAATGTGCTATATTATAAACGGGTGACAAGTTCTTTTGTAATAATGTTGCCATAAAAATAACAAAAAATGTTACATGTTGTACCCTGAATTAAATCAAAGGGTTAGAATATTGCACTTTTTAACAGTTGATATTAAAAAGGAGAATTAAGTTTTGTAGTGGTCAAAAATAATTTATGTTCCCAAATTATTAAAATGGAAGCAAGAAATGTAGTTTTACATAAAAATACAGCTATCATGTAAAAAAGGTGAACATTTCTGTTCTATTCTGCTGATTATAAAGGTAGCATTTTGTTAGGGTGTAGGCGACCTTTGAAAAGTGTTTAACTATGAAAGGGCAACATTGTTTGTTAGAAAAGTAAACACCATTAGTTTAAAATTTCATCGAAGTCGTTACGTTATTTTGGTTAATATTAAGGAGTATGGACTATAAATTGTGTACAATTTGAAGAAAAATACTAAAAACTATATCGATGCAAGTACATAATTAAAAAAGTGGTCGTTAAAGTAGGCTTAATAAAAATAAGTATTTTGTTAATCATACCAGAGTCTTAGTTATATTATGTGAAAATTTAAAGAAGATCGTTTTAGCCTACTTGATGTTGACCGATTCTCAGACCCACCCGATATGCACACAAAATTTCATGAAAATCGGTCGAGCCATTTCGAAGGAGTTTAATCACACCGAATTTGTAAGTTGCTTTGATCTATAAAAATGTTTTTTTTGTTTTCAAGCTTAAGCCTTTTTCGGTGCTTATATCTTAGTCAGTATTGCAGCTTTTTTGTTAAAGTTATTTTTAAGACTACCGCTAGCAACAATATTTAAAACAAAAAGTTGCGTCTTGTTTGTTGTTGTGTGTCTTTAACGTTTCCGATTGTTGAAGCAATGGTCTGCGAATTAATCCGAAATTTACTGGATATACCCTATTAAAAAATTTAAATATGTCTGCGCATTATCAAATAGAAAAATTATGAAAAATTATGGCTGCGGGTTTTTGTGTGTGCCTTTATGTAAGCAGTTTAAATAACTATAGTAGTTTCTTCCGCAAGGTACAATATCTAGTAAGGGTATGTGCAACTTGTGGGGTCTTTAAACAGTTTAATTCGACTAACACGCGAAAAGTAGGACACATTCCCATATATTTTCAAAAAGAACAGGTAGGGCGAAAAGTCTAGCCAACTGTTGAATATTTACTGAAAAATATAGACGTTTCCGATGATATCACATGTTTTAATACTTACATCAATTGCATCTTATATGGGAATAATAAATAATCTTTTTTAATGCGTCGTAGTGATGTACGAGCTATTTCCAACTGATCAGAACTACTATTGGTTCGAGGCAAATCTCTTACAGTGCCGCGTTGGTGGTGACGATGAACTAAGCAAGGAATCATTGCCTCAGAGGCCGAAATTCTATCGGTTAATGCTTAATGCTCTTTGCATTAAATAATTATTTGCTAATTTAACAAATATAATGATATTATTCTGGTTATTCGTTCAGTTGTGAATCTCTCCATTATTTATTCTCCAGGTGTTATTTATACAATTAAAAAAATAATAATAGTAAAATATATCTTTGGCATAAATTAAACACTGCTAGTCGACTTAAGATTAAATAATGGTAATCACACCATTGAAATTCTGAAATTGCAGACTACCCTCAGGCAACTTTACAGGAAGTTAAAGCGTAAAAACTTAATACCAATATTTTTCAAAGAACAATATCATATAAAAAATAATTCATTTTAACACATAATTTAGCTAGGTAAACGAAAATCAATTTACTTTTTGATTATTTAATGCAATTTATATAGTGGAGAATTCATATAATTGTCTTTATTTCAGAGGCAATCAATTTTTAAAAATCAACTCGAAAATTCAAAAGTAATTTCCTGAAAAATTATAAAAACAAATAAAAGCAGTTTTTCCATTTTGCCACAGATATATACATAAATGAAAAATTTGTAAAATTTTCAAAACCCATTATGGAGTGGGTCGCAAACGAATATTTTAGAAATTTCAAATAAAATAAAAAAGCTATAATACCCTTGGACTCTGTAGTGAAGGGAATAAGAATAAACATCGATTTTATTTATAAGCTTATAACTAAGTATGTGTAATAAATACATACATACATATGTATGTACATATGTATGCATATACGTTCTTTCTCATAATCCAATTTGTGTTGTTTTCATTTGCTCGAGCAATAATTTAACACCAATTTCATGACAATTTTACACAAAAACATAAAAGATTATATGATTTCTTAACATTTTATCTGTAATTGTCACTTATTTTAGGATAATACCTTGTTAAGATCCCTTTCTTTTAGATCAACCTAAAGAAAGCGCATACACAAACAGCCAAAATAACAGCAACAAAAAAAGCGTGACCGGTCAATTTGTCAATTATCCAAATGAGGGGGAACACACAAAAAAAACAAGAATTAAGGAAAGACACTTAAAAAACTAAACCGATCACGAATACATTTTCGTTAAAAAAAACATAAATATAAAATAAAATTTACCACCTGCATCCAGGTGCTTGTTGTTGCACTTCGATGCGATTTGAAAGATTTCGATATCGAAACAATACACAACGACACAGATCGAACGGATGTCAATTAGTTTAGAATTCATGAATGAATAAATGAAACGAGACATTACGCTACCAAAAAAAAAAAAAACATACAAACAAACAACAACAGCAATAAAAAGGACTACTGTGAATTTGTATCGATTTAATATTGTTCTTCTCTTGTAAAAGAAAAATATAAGAGATCTTTTGCTGTTGATCATGTTGGTGATGGGAAGTAAATCCAGATGCTTGTTAAATTTTGCATGATGATTTCGTTTTCAAAGTTCAAAAATCAGCTTCCATGTCTTTTGCAAAAAAATACCCTACAAACAAATAATGTAGTTTTCTTTTTTTTTTTTTGTGTGTTATATATGTTTCCCTTGATCCTTAATAAATTGGTTGAATATATTCTCAGCGCTCTCACTATGACCCAGGTTTTCTGCATTCCGGCCACTTCTACATCGATTTGCCTTTTCCACGTATGAGCTGGGCGTCCTCTTCTTCTTCCTTGCTGGTTGCAGTCTATGGCATTTCTTGTGATGTCGTTCTTTGATCTTCCTAAAATGTGTTCAATCCACCGCCATTTACAACAAAATATATTCTAAATAGGAGTTTCAATTGTTACACTAAAGCAGTGTTGCCAATAATTTTTTTGTGGATTTTTTTTTTAATTTTGAATAACTATTTTGTTTTAAACGCCATCTTAGACTTAAATTTTTTCATTGTTTACTACATTTTACTAGTCAAGTACTTCAATTGATATTTATAGGGTTCAAAAAAATGTTCTAATTTTTTCTTTTGGACGAAATCTGTAAATTTGTAATTTAACATATTTAACAATAATTTAATAGTCAAGCTCTTTCAATATTGCCCATATTGAGGGAGTTGAAACAAATAAATTTATAGTTACTAGATTTGACCTATATATCAACCATTTTTTTTCAGATGCCATTTTATATATAAAATATTTGCAAGATATATTTTACTATGTAGTGAATCACTTTCATTTAATACTAAAATAAATCAGTCAGTTATCTATCTATAAGCAGAAAAAATTTATTTTGTTTGTAAATTTTGGGAAAATACCGATGCAGTGAAATTTTTGTGTTGATATTACACTTAGTCACGAAACAATTTTCTAGTTTTTCTCTGGATTATTTTTCAAGACTACGGCTTGCAATTTGGTGACACTATAGTGTCCAGAAGTTAAATGTGAGCTTTAGAAACTTAATATATTAAAAAAAAATATTTTTTCAAATAAAAATTATTAAGATGTAACTAAAATCAGCAAAATTATGAAAAAATTTTTAAAGCATTTCTATTTCAAAAAATTAATTACAATTATGACACGGTCAGACGGATAATGCTCAATCGGCTACTCTTTTCATAATCTTTTAGAAAATACAAGGAGGGCCAAAATAAATTACCCTAGATGGTCTCATTTTTGCAAATGGCGGCCAATATCAAATCTGTTTTGACATTTGAGAACTAGACAGATGTAGAATACAAGTGAACAAGCCATGGACCGATACCGCGAAATAATCCCCAAGACCGCTAAATATTCGTGTCGAGGTGAAAATCATAATAAGCGATGAGGCTCATTTCCACCTCAGCGGGTACGTGAACAAGCAAAACTATCGCTTCTGGGGCACCGAAAATCCACGAGTAATGCACGAGGAGCCATTACACCGGCTTAAAGTGACTGCATGGTTGAGCTGTTCGTGCTGGAGGTTTCATCGACCCATTTTTTTGCGTGGTCGCCGCTGTCAAACGACAACAGTGGATGATGCGCGCTATAACGCCATGTTAGCCTAGCTTTTTCTGCCGCAATTGAACAAATTAGGACTGGACTGCGCGAGCCACAACCGATATTCTGAGGCGACGTTCCCGGGTCGCCTCATCTTTCGTTTTGGCTATTTACATTGGCCCGCAATATCACCCGATTTAACCGTTCCAGACTTTTTGGTGGGGTTATTTGAAGTCCCCTGTTTACGTGAACAAGCCCGAGGCCCTGGAAGCTCTCAAGAACAACATTCGACACAAGTGCGAGAATTTGTCGCCCGAAGTTCTCGCCGAAGTGATGAAAAATGCCATAATATGAGCCCGTATAGCAATCAATTGTGACGGCGCCCATTTGGCCGATATCATCTTCTCGACTTGACTAATTCTTAAGGTTCAAATAAACAGAATCAAAAAACAGAATCGAAGTTTTTCATTTAGAAAAAAAAAATGAGAGCCAAACAACATCGGATGATTTCTTTTGGCCCAGCTTGTAAATACTTTATGGGGTCGGAATTAATATTCTAACAAGTAATAGTGCTATATTCGGCCGTGCCGAATCTTATATACCCTTCACAATGTGTAGTCATGCAATAACAATTGTTTGTATCACCATTCATCTCATATAAAATACGTATGTATGTACATGTAAAAAACATACAAAAAAAAAAAAAAAATTACAAAAAAAATATATTAAAAAATATATATTAAAAAAATTAAAAAAAAATATATAAAAAAAATAATAAAATATAAATAATATATAATGAATCCGATGACACGTTTACTTTAACCAATATGTATGTAGGTTGTTGTTGTAATTGTGAAAAAAACGAGGTGGTCGTGGTTTTTTGCTCATATCTCAGAAAGTTATGGGGCGATTGTGCTGAATTTCAATAGCGATTCATTCCCGGATATTTCCAAGAGATTGATACCATATACAGATCTAAGGAACATATAGTTGCTTCTAAAAGTTGATTTCAACCAACAGACGGACAGATGGTCATTGCTTAATCGACTCTTCTATTCATAAGCTTTCAGAAAATATATACTTTATGGGGTCGGAAATGAAAATTGTAGAAATTACAAACGGAATGACAAAGCTATATATACCCTTGTGCACCACAGGTGAAGGGTATAAAAATTTCTCACGGAATGATAAGCCTATATATGTATACCCTCACACTCTCTGTGAAGGGTAAAAATGTGTGTATCATGTGAGAGGTTTTGATTAGTAGAATACAGTACATGCATGTGTACACTAATATATTATACTTATCTTACTCTTACTTGATTTGCTGTAGTATTTTCCTTTTGAAGTTGAGGAGTTTATCGACATCTAAGATTTTTTACAGTAACATTTGTCTGAATAATAATAAGCAGCTATTCAAGCCAAAAACTTAAATCCTTTACTCCTACAGCCAGTAATAAAAAAAATGTGTTGTTGGTGCTAATAAGGTTTATTATCATCAATTTGTCACCTCTTGTTAGTGTCCCCATGGGGCAAAGCTATTTAAGCTTGGCTTATGACTTGAAAACTTTAAGTTGTGGTTAAGCATTTACAACATAACAATTTAATTTCAAACAATAAGTTTAACCAAAATTGTTGTGGTATATTTATGCACATACCGCCATATAACTTTGAAACATTGTTTCCAAAAGGTTAAAGATATGAAATTTTTGCAAAAAAGGCCTTTCTAAGGATGTTAATGCATTGGTATCATACGTTTATATTTTTTTAGTATGTAGTCCTTTTCAGTGTGTGTGTGTGTGTTTTAAGGCACTTCTTAATAAATCTTCAAATATCTTTACTTTTTTTTTAGTATTTAATTGCAATCGTTATAGATTTTTTTACTTAGATCAATGTTTTTACAGAACAATAGATTTTCTCATGCGTTTTATTTGTTTATGTGTTCATGTGTAAATAATATTTAGAAAAGTTGTTTGTACAAATATTTTCCCTTTAAAAAACCACAATAATGTGGCCAGTAATCCGTATACAATTCGCTTAAAAATACTATTAAACTGCAATTGTAAAAAAATTTCCGTTTCCGCGTGCGCGTTTGATGTGTGAACATTTGTTGGCTAATCCCTTAATTGTAGCTGTACGAACAAGCGTGTGTGTGTATGCGAATGTGTGTAGTACTATCTCGTTTTATGACTGGCAGGCATCGGTATAAGAATTAATGATAAAGCCACGCGATGCGGTATATAAGTATGATTACAAGGCATTTTTTGAACATTAAAAAATCTCAAACCTTTTGTTTGTTTGTGCAAAGGTAGATCAAATCATTTTAAAAAAAAAATTTTTTATTTAAAAAATCAATAAACAATTTTAGAGTGAAACTGATATGCGCACACAATACAAAGTTATTAGGAAAATTATTATGAATTTTAACAAAGTTTCGTTTAGGAGCAGAAGTGTTTCTGATTTGATCTTTATAGATAGAGACGTTGATTTGACTTTGTCCATCTGTCCGTCCATGTGAGCGTTGAAATAAACTTTTTGAAGCCCTCACGCATACTTCAGACTCTTATATGGTATCAAATTATCAGATATGATTTCGACATGTTTGCTATTGAAAATCAATTATATACGAACATAACGAGCTTATTTATGAGTTAAAGATCACGATTGCTTTTGTTTTTTTACCCAACGTCAAATTTTGAAAGTAGTAGGAAACTTCTTGAAAAGTTTCTTACATATGTATAAAAAATGTATCTTTCGTAACATCCACAGAACATTTTGGTTCCATTGGCTCATTACCGACAAAAATTTCGAAAATATCGACCCTGCGCGCGACGTTTTTTTAGAAATCGACTTTTTTATGCAAATTGGTTCTACATCCATTTATTCATCTGCTGATAAAATATTATAGCGATAACTGTTTTGTGTTATAAGGATAACACTGTGTCCATTTTATCGTATGTTATGTTTTTTAAGTTTTATTTATTTAAAAGTAATAAATTGTCATATAAATTACTGAGATGTAAGCAAAAAACCTTTATTGCTACTGTTTTTTACATAATTTTTTATCCATTTAGCACAGCCAAGGCGTTTTTTTTTTTAATTTTGGCTTGGTACAAACTGTGTTAAGGTTTTTGAGATTCGTCACAGCCGAATATAACTATCTTACTTAGTTTAGCAATAAATTGTTTATTTTAAATAAATTTTACCGCAAATTATTCAAAATCAATAAAAAAAATATTAGATAATATTAAAATTTATAAAAAATTATTGATGATTTCTTTATTTATTATATGCTCTCCCAATTTTCCAATATTAAGGTCAGTTTTTTATTACAAAAAATTATTTAATTATAATCCTTGCTTGAACAAGCTACCCAATTTGGTATCAAAATATTGAATTATAATAAAATAATTTTTATATAAAAAGCTGATCTCAAGCATAAAGAACTAGGACAACATATTGATAAAGAAATCTTGAGGACATTTATATCTATATACATATATAAAAGTAAAACTCTGTGTGCGTGTTAGCTATAGACTCCGAAACCGTAAAGCCGATCGGACTTAAGCTTTGGCAAGTTGTTGTACACATTCCAGGGCTTGTAATATATATTAATTAAAATAATTTCAACAATTTTTTTTTATAAATAAAAAGCCAATTTAAAGTGATTCCATATCAATGCTATGAATTCTATTTTATGTTACTTAAAGTTGTAGTTAATAATTTTAATACAAAATATGTACTTGATGTTCTCAGCCATTTTCCTTGACAGAGAACAACAACAATGTATATATTTTATAGCAACATATTTTATTTTGCAGTTTTTATTAAATCATTTTTAATATCAGCATCAAAACAATTTGAATTATCCAATTTTAAGTATTCTTTAGGTAAAATAATTCCTTGTAAAGATTCATTTTCCAAGGAACATCGAAATTTTGTTTTATTTAGGTTGACTTGACTAAAAATTCTTTCTACATTTGCGGAGGAATATGGAAGGACCATAATTTTTTGAACCAACTGAGATAGTATGGGAATTGCATCTGTAGAATTTCCACGTTTTAAATCTGAAATTTTTTGCCTTCAAAATTTAAAATTTTTAACTTTCTAAATTCAGAGACCCAAAATTTGTTTTCCTTTTTTAGAAACAAAGCTGGGGAATTCTTTCAGAATTTCTTTAAAATAATTATTGTCCTTTTTCATAATTTTGATAGGTTTAATCATATTAAAAAAATTATTCGATTTATTTTTAAAATCAAAACGTTTTAATATGTGATTTGAAAGTTCTATATAAAAATTTATACAATTGTTTTCAATTTTGAAAATTCCATTTCTGTTAAGTTTTGATTCTGATATTAACTCTTTAGCCAATAAGCCCAAATACACCTTATCATATTAAAAAAAATTCTTTGTGTTCATAAATTCAGTTAAATAAATTTTTTTTTTTTTTGTAAATATCATTCTTTAAAAAATTACGTAATACATACAGTTCTTAGAAGTCCTTCCATTTGGTTATATAGGTTGTGTATTTCTGTTGACTGTCATAACAGCAGCACCATCAGCAGCAAATCCTATCATATTTGACTTGTAGTTTACATGGTTTTGTGTAAAATATTCTACAATTTACTTGTACAAACTTTAGGCATTACATTGGTTCACTCCTAATAATCCAAAGATATAGTCCTGTATTTTAAAATTTACACAAATACGTACAACCAAACATTATTACTTGGTATTGGATAGATCTCACTCACATACAAACACTGCATATAATTCTATAGAAATCTAACCTTGTTTTCTTTTTATTAGCAGTGCTGACTTCTTAATAGTTTTCTCTTTTTTATGTAACAAGTGTTTCAGTGTTGCCCAAACTTAATAAATTATACTAAAACTAACAAAGTAAACGTTTTTTAAATGTTTAAATGTTTATCGAAAAATAGGCAATTTTGGAGCAAAAATCGGCAAATCGGCACTTTTACAATATTGAGGCAAAAAATCGGCAAAATGCCGATAAATCGGCAACTATGGCAGGCCTACAAATGATACACTTTTGTTTATGATTGTACTAAAATTGTTTGCGTTCTTGTTCTTACTATCTGTTGCTAAATATAAGGTTGTAAAATTGCGCCACATATTAAACGGCGCTTAACATTTTTCAAAATTTTTTTACAGCCCAAGAACAGTTATTAAAAATCCCTACAAAGAAATTATATTTAAATCACTTGGAAAATCTTTGGCAAACGTCCAAAGTTTAACCTTCTTAAAGGTGATAAAGTTTCGCACATTTATACTTAATTACTCGAATAATTGGGGCCAACGTATTAAATTCACACTCTCTAGCTCCAGTCGAGCTTAAAAAACAAACCCATAAACATACATACAAACGCTTAACAGTGGGTTTAAAACAACAACAAAATGACGCGACAAAAGAAAGAGAAGAAAAAAAATATATCACAGAGTGCTTGCACTTGAAATCTTTAAATATTTTTTTTTTTTTTTCACAGAAGCAGACAAATAAAGCAAACGAAACAAAATGATGTGCCAAGCCACCCTTGAGTAATTGTTAAGACGTCTACATCATCATCATCATCACCATCATCATCACCATCATCGTCATATTTTTTTAACCAGACAGAATTCAATTGGGTGCTAATAATTTGTCTTTTCGTTCGAAATTCTTCAAGATAACGTTATATATTTTTCACACGAAAAGAAGAATTATTTTCTATTTTTTACTTTTCATTTCAGTCTAGAAATTTAAAATTTTGATCAATTTTTGTTTTAAACTATTTTTAACTATAAAGCTGTAACTGAGTGTTCATATGTATGTATGTCTTTTTGTTTTGAAAAAAAAATAAAATATGAACATTATATTTCACAGTATTTGATGGATATTTTAAAATATTTGTATAAAAAATCTGAAAATTTTGTGTATTAATGTAGGATCGCTTAAATACGAGTGATCACTAAACATAAATTATTTCGCCTGCGCCGAATGCTTTTTAAACGCTTTTTTGCTGACGTGTGTTTGATTAACGTCAGCACCGGCACCTAAGGTCATAATCTGACGATGGGTAAGTGACTCCCAACCAAAGCCCCTGTGATCATGTTGTGCAACTGAATCATGTCACAGGTAACAATCTTATCTACATTAATTCTTAGTTCATGTGGATGCACTTTGCTTAAGAGCTTAGGCTATCTATCTCCTTATTAGTGTTCTTTCACTACAGGGTATAAATTGATAAACATAAGAATCACATGTTCGATCTGAAATAATCCGAACAATTCCCCATATGACTATTTTTGTTCAAAGGCAATTGCACCCCGAGACATATATGGTTGCCCGAAGTCCAAAGTGCCGCCATTACTCTGCAAGCATTGGCCATTAAGCCATCATTCCCTATCTTTGTTGAGATGTTAAACGCATCCAGAAACTTTCGTGGTTCCCGAAATCTGAGCGAGGTCAAGCATCACCACTTTCGAAGCTGTTTTATCGCTTGCGAGTTACCACAGCCACCACGTGCACTCCGAAGAGACCTCACCAATAATGAAACTTAAACAAGTTCTTACTGATTCCCGTAGTACTAGATAGGTCTTTGCTCAGCCTTGAATCTTCACACAGACTAGAGTTATTAGTCTCCCAAGTGTTGGCTCTAAGAATTCAGAGGTGTTGGTCTCGTCTCTCTACCCCGTTCTGACAATCCACCAAGGACTGGAAGAAGCCAAGTATATATCCCCTCGAGGGGAGCTTTTCCTGACTTTATCACCGCCAACTGCGAGTAATATAGACAAATAATCTTGTGGAGCTTTATAAAGACACAGTCTATGCCAATAAGCCAATGTTTAAAAATTCAACTCTATCCAAGATTCAGTGCTATCAAATTCAATTCGAATATCGGCAGAGTTGTAGAAAACTTAGACTTTCGTATTTGTGTTATCAAGCCTACAGCACGACTTTTAAGGCTCAACTGTTTACAGGACGATTTTTTGATTTTACTCAACAACTTTCGAATCTAAAGAATACTAAAAGTCTTTAGAAACATTTAATTAAAACACACTTAATGTGACACACAAATGAAATGACAATCCAATTGTAACGGATGTTAAAAATATTTAGGATTTTTTAACAGTTTGCATTGGCATGGATAGACATATCTGGAGAACTATTTATACCTCCCTAGATCATGTCCAGCCCCAGTACCCAGAATTTTATTTCTAAAGTATTTCAAAAGGTGTCTGTATTCCCCCAACACCCCCATGTAAACCAAGGGCATGGCGACATTAATGTTGTTATGATTAATTATATAAATTTTTTATTGTTGGAATGGAAACTTGGTTAAAAGACCCAGCATTAGACTTAATTTTATTAAAATTTTTCTAATCATAACTAAGATAACTTGTAAAATTAAAATCAGTTGTAAAACTGATTCTATAAACAATCTATTAGACAAACACTTGCTTTTACATTTTTCCAAAAATACCCTTTAATAAGGTTAAATCACAAAAACAAATCTTATAAAATACAAAAAAAAAAAAAATTATAAAAAATGTTGTAGCTTAAAACAATTTAACAGATATTTAAACATGGCCTAAAGTGCTGCTCGAACTGTACAAAAAAAAAATTCGTTTTAAAAAAGAATAAAAAAAAATTGGACAAAAAAAGAAATCAGAAAATATCAATCGAACCTGAACAAAATATTGAAGTATAGCGGTGCCCAATTACATGTGCAGCTAATGAGCTGGAAAACTATATCAAATGACCCAAGTTTTATAAAGACAGTAAACTGCTTCAACTACTTAAGTAAATAAAAATCACAGGCTTTGTTTACTTTATAGCAACAAAATAAAACTACCAACAAGACACACTACAACCGAGTGTTCAACAAAAGCAACTTTTGAATTTTACTCTTCTCTCTTTTTTTTGGTGAATTGACGTGACAAAGCGATGGCTTGCGTGTGGCAATTTCAGTTATGGTAAAAGAGTCTACTTGAAAAAACAAAAAAAGAAAGACTAAAAAGTCCTTCCAATAAAAAAAAATGTAAGCTTATTAGGGTGATAATTTGATGCTTTAACAGCAACAACAATAAAAATGTTTTCAGACAGCAAAAGATCTTGTCAAAAATCAGATCATCAACTAAGCAAAAGAAATTTGGTACGTAGAAATTCTACAGTTATGTTTTTGTTTTAAATTTTCGTCATTATTTGCACGCTACAATTGGGCGTGTTTAAGTAATAATTAAATTTAAAAATTAATTGAACAACCAAATCCATCACCTAAATAATAAAACTAGGAGAAGCAATAAAATGTAAATAGATTGTGTGTACCCAAACATTTTTGCGTTAATAAGTAATGCATGATTTGAGGAACCGTCAAGAATATTATTGCCACAGGTTAGATCCTACGGCTGGGCCTGATGTTTTGTATACAAATTCCAAATTAACGAGTTAAAAACACTCACATTCACAACTTAATTAGCTATGTTGTCAAAAAAAAAAACCCTTTAATTTTGAATCCTCTAGTTGATGCTGTATTCATTAAAATCTTTAAGAAGAATGGAATTAAAAGATCAAATAACAATGAACCCAGACTTAGCTAATATTTCGACTACTTAAGTTAAGAACCCAGTCTCTTTAATGTAATTCCTTAGGGATTTCCAATATGAATTCCTTAAGTATTCAAAGTTTAGCAAAATAAAATTTTTTGTGTCTAATACTCCTAAACGAAATATATTGACCAAGGTACTGTTCCAAAGTCTCATCCTCTTCTTCGCATGATCTACAGGTCATCATATTCAAAAGTAGAAAGTTCGAAAGACTCCAATTTAAAAAAAAAACAAAATTTATGCCATTAATCAATCAAGAAGGTGACGCCATTTTGTAGTGGCGGCCATCATGGATATTAATTTATTTTGTACTAGCTAATACCCGGTGTGCTTCGCCACCCCAAATGGCAGGTGCCACGCCCACTATTGTTAATGCACTCATTTTTTCCATAAATGTTTTTTTGAATATCAAAGTTGCTTTTGCAAAATTTTAGTACTCTAATCGATATCGTTTTCCAGATATACGAATTTTAGTATTTAATTCATATCGTAGGTGCCACGCCCACTATTGCACCCATTTCTTGCCGAAATGTTCATTTGGGTATCAAAGTTGCTTTTGCAAAATTTTACTACTCTAATCGATATCGTTTTCCAAATATACGAATTTTAGTATTTAATTTTTGTGGCCACGCCTACTATTGCAAGTCCGCCCATTTTTTACTCAAATGTTCGTGTGGATGTCAAAGTTTATCGTACTTAATTTGAAGACTTATGTCACAAAATTCCGTATATTATCTCTGCTGAACGAAATGAATCGATTTGCGCTTGATCAACATTGTCATTTATTAGAAATTTATTTCCAAAAATGTCCCTAGGAGAAACTGCACGATGATGTCAAGTTTGCCAAAAATATCAACTTTTCAGATAAAGGGGCTCAGAAAACCCAAACGTGGTCTTACAGAAGCCTATACACCCATTACGAGTGACTTTAATGCGGCTTGTGGAGCGGAGGCATCATTGGCCCATATTTCATTAAAAATGAGGACCACAAAACCATTACGGTCAATGGACGCACCATGATAATCGATTTCTTTGTGCCCGCTCTTCATGGTATTGATGTAAACGATGTTAGATTTTAACAAGATGGTGCAACTTGCCACACATCTCATGCCATAATCGATTTATTGCGTTCAACGTTTGATGGCGTTTAATTAGCCGAAATGGTGATGTAAAATGACCGCCAAGAAGCTGCAATTTGACACCGTTGGACTATTTTCTGTGGGACGCCATTAAAGACAAGTGTTATTCAGACAAACCAGAGACAATTGAACATTTGAAGGCCAACATTCCTGATGGCGTTGCTAAGATACAACCCCATACACTAGAAATCGTGCTTGAAAATTGGTCCGAGCTAATGCGGTACTAGAATGCCAGCCGCAGAAGCCATATGAATGAAATAATATTTCATTCCTAACTGGAAAAAATTGTACTTCACATAAAAAAATAAATTTGAGAAAATTTCAAAACGCTTTTGTTTGATTGCATTTTTTAATTTAAAATAATAAATAGTCCACCCTTCATAGAGAGTGTGCCATCTTAATCTAGATTAACAGTATTCCTAAAATCTAAAATCTATAATAAATTGTTTTAAAAATATTTTACACTTAAACAAATAATAAGAGATTTGTAAAGCGTAAACATTGTTTAAGCATCGCTGAAATTACATAAAGAATATAAGACATTTTTATTACGAATTTTATTCAAATTTAGATCAAATATAGTAAAGGGTGGTTAAATTTTAAGGGCCGATGTTGATTTTGAATAAAACACAAATTATTTATTTGAGAAATGTCAATTGAAATGCAGAAAAAAACCTTGACGTTAAGGTGTGGTTCACATTCAACATCGGCCCTTAAAATTTAACCACCCTTTACACCATTTTCCATTGAAATTGAGAAAATTCCAAATGAAATTGAGAAAATTCCAATTGATATTGAGAATTTCAATTTGTTATTGAGAAAATACCAAATGAAATTAAGAATTTCAATTTGTTATTGCGAAAATTCCAAATGAAAATTAGAATATCAAATTTAAATTGGGAAAATTGCAAATGAAATATTATATATAAATATAGATTAAAATTTTATGTATTTTTTGATAACACATTATACATTATAATATTATTGTGTAGTAAAAAAAAAAAAAAGAACCAATGCAGACTCGTGAAATGTTGTAGTGTGCTGTATGTCTCTACTGCAATCTGCGCTAGTAAAACATGTTTTTAAAGCATTAATAACCTCTTCTAAAAAGGCAAGCCTCTGCTCTCCTACATTTGGGGGACTTACGTTCGGTACATTCATCTTTGCCTTAACATTACTTTTGATTTTGGACCAAATACTTTCAATTGTGTTAAGCATTGGTGAGTAGGGGTTCAATTGTAAAAGTGTGGCTGGAGTGTTTTCAAAAATAAATTGTAGGCGATTGGAGCAGACTCACAAACCAATACAAGTTCCGAAAACTCAATCCTTAACTCTTCTCACCTATCAAGATCAAGTTATTTGCGCTGTCAGCTCTAAATGAACCTGTCCATTAGAATAACACCTGATCAAGGCAACAAACACAACAATAAGAAACACATGTATTCTGTTTTTGTATATATGCCGGCATATGTCAAACAATTTTTTTTATTTTCTTTTTAAATTTGAATAACTTTTAAAAAACTTTAAAGCAAAAACTTTTTATTTACGGTTTTGTATTTTTTAAAACGTTTTAAACCAACTGAAACTGCGAATTATTTATTGTATAATTGAATTAAAAAAATTAAGTTTGACAACTGCAGGCATGAATTTAAAAAAAAAGTTGGTAACGCTCAAGGCGAATTCATACAGGTGAAATTATCAGCACATGATGATGGGGAAACACAATGTCTAAATTTGTTGAATTCTCTTTTATTCTATTTATTAATGCAGGAATGGAAAATTAGATTTTGGATTCCGAATTAAACATTTAACTTAACTGTGCTTTTTTGATGATAAATTTACCAACTTTATGTATATTTGTTGTTCTTGCACCATTTATAATGTGCTTCACAAGCACATATCCTTTTTTTAATAAAATTTTATTAAATTAAACACATAAAAACCGCTTTTCCATCCTTGTTATACAAACTGGCCTTAAAAGAAAAAATCCCCTAAAAATTTGCTTTGTTGTATCAAGTCGCCGTTGCATATACCTGTATGAATATGCCTTGGTAACGCTTATAAAATGTATATAAAAAAAGAAAGTCAGCTGATTGGATACGAGTACCTTATGGATATGCCTTGCACCTGATATACATTCCTAAGTTTTTTCATATTTATTAAAAAAGGGTCTTGACTTTCAAATATGTACATACTTATGTATATATTTTTTCTCAATTTCATTTGGAAATTTCTCAATTTCAAATTAAAATTTCATTTGGAATTTTCTCAATTTCATTTAGAATTTTCTCAATTTCATTTAGAATTTTCTTAATTTCATTTGGAATTTTCCCAATTTCAATTTGAAATTCTCATTTTCATTTGGAATTTTCCCAATTTCAATTTGAAATTCTCATTTTCATTTGGATTTCTCTCAATTTCAAATTGAAATTCTTAATTTCATTTGGAATTTTCTCAATTTCAAATTGAAATTCTCAATTTCAATTGCAATTTTCTCATTTTCAATGAAAATTGGTGTAGTATATACAAGTAAATATGTGCTTTTTAAATATCTGTTTGAATAAAAAGATCTATAATTTTTGATTAATCGTTAATGCCATTTTAAGAAATGTAGCATCTACTAATCTATACTCAATGTTTGTGTTATTAACTTAAAACGCTTTCACTTTAAAAAGTTTTAAACTCTTCCCTTAAACTGTTATACTTTTTATTTTTTATTATTTAATTTTTATAGAAGATTTTTATTCTCAGTAAGTTTCTGTTACAAAAGCATCCATCATTAAAAATCACAACAATTTAAAGTTCATTAGCTTCTTATTTGCTTCTTTTTGGTATCCAAACAACTTAAAGTTGAAACTAAATACACATACATACATACATTCTACGTGCATACCATAATAACATACACAACAAGTAAATCAATCCATAGCGTGAGATACTCGACCTTAAAAGGCTGTAATTTGTTTATGCCCAATTTTGGCCAGCATTAAAGAATTTTTTGTTTGTTTGCCAAAACCGAAAGAAAAAATGTTCTTTTAATTATTGACACATCATTTGATTGTGTGTAATAAATAGCAACGAAAGAGAAGACGTAATTAAATGATCAGTTATGAAGTCGCTTAATAGTTAAAACCTTAAAGGCCATAAAGTTTTGAAAAATAAAAACATTGTCATTATTATGGATGTATGCATGTATTGCATGTATTTATGTATGTAAGTATGTATGTGTGTATGCATTTTGTTTTTAAGATGAAATGGCAGAACCACCTACATTGAGCTTAACATAAACACAAATCTAAAAAAACATTAAAAGTTTCAGTTTCAATGACTTTTTGTCCAAAAAAAACATAATAATAAGATCCAGACTAAAAGATGCTGTGTATGTTTAATTATTATAAAATCATGCAGTTTTAAATGCAGACAATTTTTAGGTTCCTTTTTGGTGTGTGTGCTGATAATACATATACAAACGTAGCTGCTCCTTTTTTTCCATTTTCAAAACAAAATTTGGCTAAACAACGATGGGTAACTGGATCTTTGATACATATATATTGAAAATAGCATCCTTGTTATTAGCAATTAATGCAATTTTATTTGCTGTCTCTTTGAAGAACTCAAATTTAGCACGGCTATTTAACAAAGAGTAATCCAGATTGATGTTAAACTTGGTTTATTTATCAGAATGAAAATCTCATCTAATATCCTAATTATCACTACAATATCCCTTTTTTTCATTTTGAATTTAAGTCTTTGTTTTTCCGGCTTCTTGCGGTTCTTTTCGCTCGTTATTCCCACATTGTATTTATTAATTTCTTTCTGTGTTCTGTAATTGTGTGCATTGTCGGCTAATCACTTCCTTTTAGCTTCCTTAAATACACAAACAAACAAAAATAAACTATACTTTTATATGTCTATGTTCTAAGATGTCTGCAGCTACGAGGTTTTTAACTTGGATAAGACCTCACAGTTTGCCTTTTGGATCTATTTTATTTTACTTTATTTTGTATTCTTTTAAATTTTTAGTTGCCTTTTAGTGGGCGTTTCGTCCGTGATTTGGTGTCGCTAATTATAGAGTTTGTAATTTTTTACGCTATTTTGAAGAGTTTACAACTTAATTGTTTATTATGCCAAAAAAAAAATCTTTTTTTTTTTTTTGGAAGCAAAAATGCCACACACAGAAATGATTTACAACGACGAAGAAACGAAAGATCACGGGAAAAGATTTTTTTTAAACAAATATTAAATTTTAGAAAACGCTTACTCTAATAGATAATTTAATATAAAGAGTAATTGACGTCATTTTGTTTGTATTATTTTATTATTATTATTTTTATTATTATTATTTTACTCTATCACGCAAAAACGGCGACTGATTGATTCATCATCGGACAACCAAGCTAGAGAAAACAGGTAAAAGTTAGATCAATGAAATTTGTATAGAGAGTTCCTCTATGCATGACTAGATCCACTACAAAGGAATTTTTGGGATTCGAATGTTAAAGGGGTAAAACTGAGTAAATTCAGTAATATTATATCCCTGAAAATTGCTTAAATCTATGCATTAGTTAAGGAGTTATAGATCAAAATGTACGAAAATTTATACCGCACAGTGTATTTTTCGCTATATTTAAAATAAAAAACGCTATAAAACTGACAAAATTAGATATATGATTCTAAAATTTTGCAAAAGTTGCTCTTTAATCAAAAGACTTGCAATAACGGAAAATAAAGGTGACACGCCCACCTCCCATATAACGCTCTATCTCAAATTCATATAAGTTCTCTATGAATAAAGATTTTGAAAGAATAAAGGACTCTATATTGAAATATCTGAGCTGAGTTTATTGGCAGAAAATATTTCGAAACGCCTACTTTAACGCCCACTTTATCAGGTAATCTACTGTCAATGAAATTTAAATTAGAGGTATGCTGATGAAATTTTGCACATATAGCTTTCTAGTCAATGCCACTGTTAAGCCAGAAAATAAAGGTGACACGCCCACTTTAACGCCTACCTCCCATACATCGATTTATCTTAAATTCTTTAATTTTTTGAAGAATAAAGGACTATATTGAAATATCTAAGTAGTATTTAGCAGAAACTTTATTGACACGCCTACTTCCATTGAACAACTAAATTTACGAAAACATTTTACTAGCATATCGAAGTTATACAAAGAAAGTGATATCTACATATTTTAGTATAAAGAAATTATTCCACAGCGATTACTGTTAATGACAAAATAATAAATTTTGTGCTATAAAAGTACATCAAATTGGTGGTGGGTATCAAAAATTCGGCACAGCTGAATATAATGCTTTTGTTATTATTTAAAAAGTTTAACATTTGAAGAAAAATATACAAAAAATTAAAAAAAAAATCAAGAAAACATAAAAATACACGATAAAATATAAGAAAATATTGATATAAAAATTTTAATTCAAAAGATAAGTACATCAATAAATCTGTGGTCGCAAGGAAAAACAAGGTAACTCCATTTTTTTAAAACACGAGAAAAACGCATTTAAAGTTTTCGACATATTTCACTAGTTTTTTTTTTAATTCATATTCTAATGTGTGCGCATCAAAAAGAAAACATAATTTTACATCCTGTTGAACATTTTGGGTTGCAGTAAAAAGCTTTTTACCCGTCAGAAGCGAACATCAAGGTCAGTTACCTGATTTTTACCTAAAAATGGAGTTACCTGGTTTTTCCTAAAAATTTCATTGTTTGAATTTATTCTTATATTTTATGGAGTTAAGGCAACTTTTAATCGTCTTATGCAAAAAAACATTATTTAAAAATAAAAAAAATAAATATATATATATATTTTTTTTATTTAATTTTAAATCGAAAATTTTCAATTTTTTAGTTTTTAGTTTGCTGTTAAAAATAAAGGAATTCAGTTAATTTTGTTGTATGTTAATGATACAATTCTAGTTTCAATTATTGTTTACATCAACGATCAATCTCCTAGTGTTTTCTTTTAAGATATTATGGAGTTACCTGATTTTTCCTTAAAACACATGGAGTTACCTTTTTTTTTCCTAAAAATTGGTATTTAAGCGATTTTTATTTTGTAGATTACTCTTAAATGTGATACTTTTTCAAAATTTTGATCTGACAGAGTGATGGTAAATCCAAAATCCATCCAATTTCTGGTGTTTTTTCAACTTTTTTGGAAAAATGGAGTTACCTTGTTTTTCTTTGCGACCACAGAAATGTAAATAACAACAAAAAACAATAATTTTTCTCTGAAAATATTAAAGATTGTTCATATTGTATGGAGACGTAATATGATTATTTCATGATACTTTAATAAAACATAATAATGATAACTTGCAAACTTTATATGATTTAACCACAATCATACAATTTAGTCATAGTATGTTGCTCTTCGATTATGATTACCACAACCATGTTTTTTCTTTGCGTGTAGTGTTTAATATTTATTTGTATCCTTATTAAGAGCATATCGTTACCTAAAATGCAAACCGCTTTGATAGAAAAAAAAAATTCGAATTATCAATAAATTCCTATATATTTCATTTAAATACATTTTTGCTAGGGTGATCGACTCGGTTTTAAAACCGGTGTAAAAACCGGTTTTTTACTCTTTTAGTTAGCGATTTTTTCCAAACATTAATTTTTCGAATGTCGAATACACCGGTTTTTCTAACCAACAAAAGCCGGTTTTTTTATGTTTATGTTCATACATCTTTGTAATAAATCGTACCATAGAATATTTATTATTAAAAAATGTCTATTAATCAGAAAACTTATTAAATACTTTTCCCTAATATTGTAAGAAATTTATTTGATGTTTCAAAAACAAATGTAAAACAAGTAAGAGCACTATATTCGGCTGTGCCGAATCTTTTATACCCACCACCAATTTTGTGTACATTTAAAGCACATTATTTATTATTTTGTTAATCATTATGGAATAATCTCTTTATAATAAAATATGTATCACTTTCTTTGTAGAGGGTGGTTAAATTTTAAGGGCCCATGTTGAAGGTGAACTACACCTAGTCTTTAAGTTTGTTTTCTGCATTTCACTTGACATTTATCAATCTCAAACTTACTCATTTTGATCCGTGGAAAGATATGCAAATGAGCAACGCTTTAAAGTTATTCAGGTTTTTTATAAAAATGGGCGTTCAAATCAAAATGCATTTTGTGCACTTCGTAATTCTTTTGATCAACATAATCGTTCAAATTCGTCCACAATCGGGAGAATTGTAAAAAATATTTAAATTTCTGCAAAACAGGTCTGTATAAAATGTTAGAAAATCTGTGAATGCCTTCTTAGTTCGTTGAATGGGAACTATTGCTGTTTTTTGCGATAGTGTGGCAAAAGAGCAGTCATCCTCGACTCATCATCATGCCCAATAATTGAGCATCAACATTGTCATTGAAAATTTGGACCATCAGATAGAGGAGTGGCGCCAAGGATGGGGGGGCCATTTGGCCGATATTTTGTTAAATACATAATTGAACCATACAAATATTATCATTATAAAAAGAAATAATAATATCCTAAATAATTTGTGTTTTATTTAAATACAACATCGGTCCTTAAATGAAATGAAATTCAATGAAAGTGTGTTAAAGTAGCTGTGTCAATAAAGTTTCTACTAATAAATACAACTTAAATATTTCAATATAGCCCTTTATTTTCCCAAAAACTTTGTCAATAGAGAAATTACATGAATTTAAGGTAAGCCGTTGTATGGAAGGTAGGCGTTAAAGTGGCCGTGTCACCTAAACTATTTGGCACAACAATAACATTGATTAGAAGGATATACACAGCAAATTTGATCATCATACCTCTAATTTTGGCGGTTTTATGAGCTTTTAAATTTCATTAACGGTAGATTACGTGAAAAGTGGGCGTTATAGTAGGCGTCTCAAAGTTGTTTTGGCGAATGAGTTCAACTTAGGTGTTTCAATATAGCCCTTTATTATTCCAAAATCATTATTAATAGAGGAATTATATGAATTTTAAGTAAAACGTTATATGGGAGGTGGGCGTAAAAGTGGGCGTGGCGCCTTAATTTTCTGGCGCAGTAATGACATTGCCTAAAAGGATATACGTAGCGAATTTGATCATCATACCTCTAATTTTGGCGGTTTTATGAGCTTTTAAATTTCATTAACGGTAGATAACGTGAAAAGTGGGCGTTATAGTGGGCGTGTCAAAGTTGTATTTTCGAATGAGTACAACTGAGATGTTTCAACATAGCCCTTTATTATTCCAAAATCTACATAAATTGAGAAATTATATGAATTTTGGGTAAAACGTTATATGGGAGGTGGGCGTAAAAGTGGGCGTGGCACATTGATTTTCCGTTACAAAAAAGCGTCTCACCAATAAGCAAAGTTTGCAAAATTTCAGAGTCGTACATCCAATTTTGTTGCTTTTATGACGTTTTTGTTTTTAAATATACCGAAAAATACACTGTGCGGTATAAATTTTCGTACATTTTGATCGATAACTCCTCTCCTAATGCATAGATTTAGATAATTTTCGGGGAAAAATATTGTTTTTACTCAGGAAATATATATTCGAAGTTTCATGAGTCTACGTTAATGCGTTTGGACACAATTCCATTTTATTCGATGTTTGAAGGACACGGTTTTTTCGACCTACTCTTGCTTTTCGAGCTATAACTCTCTTCCTAATATTCCGATTTAGCCCATTTTCAATACCAAACAAACCTTGTCTATAAGAAAGATTCTGGCAAAATTTGAGCCCCCTAGCTTTTTCGGTGCGACCTCTATCGTGCTTTCAACAGACGGACAGACGGACAGACGGACAGACGGACGGACATAGCTAGATCGTCATAAAATCAAACCCTGATTCAGAATATATATACTTTATGGGGTCTAAAATGGATATTTCGATGTGTTACAAACGGAATGACAAAATGAATATACCCCCACCATTTTTTTGGTGGCGGGTATAAAAAGAAAAAGGTATAAGGAAAAAATTTTATAATGAAGTTGTATAAAAACTGAAAAGATTTTCTCCCTTTTTTCTCGCCTTTAAATTGTATTTTAAATGAAAGAAATCATTTCAAACAAAATATGTGAAAGCATATAGATTTAAATGACATATCTTTCATTTAAAAAATGCACAGGAGGAGATACAAAAATTTATAACAGTCCAATAAAAAGTCTTTTTTATTTATTTACTTACTTATTTTACTTGTAATGAGTACTTTTATCCTTAACCCTTAAATGCATGAGGTCAGCTCCTTGCATGGATACTAACCTACTTTAATGTAAAACCGGTCGCTAATCACGAATTCATCATTATTTTTTTTTTGAGAAATGTACACTTTTTTCGGAAAATCGGAAAAATAGAAATTTTTTATCCGTTTCATATATGGCACATCATGCATTCTTGCCATTGTTAGGTACACACAACACTTCATCATCACCATCATGAAGCATATCAGCAACCTCATTTGCATTGTACTTCTTTCCATCAATAATAAGGCCATCCATATCTTAATAAATAATAACTATAAAAAATAATAGTAAAAAATAATTGACATCTAACACAATAAAAATGCATGCGCTGGTGCATGGTGTACCATATAAGGTACCTAGAAGAAATGAGAAAAAAACTATTCTAAAGTACAAAATGTGGGCAAGATTTATTATAATTACTTAAATAAGCCTATAATTTATACACAAACACTTACCTACAGACGAATAAATAAATTTTTTATTTTGTTATTCACTACTGAAATTTGATTTTAAAATTATGTGCAAAAAAAAACATGTGACTACTTTAGAATGTTATTATCAAGTAAATTAAATGGTGAGAGAGTTATAACGGTATTTTTAAGAAGAGTAATATTGTCAGCATTGCTTTAAACTGTACTAAATTGCTTTTATATTTACATGGTTGGAATATTGTACGATAAAAGAGATGTACCATATATGGTACGATATGCATTTAAGGGTTAAGTTAAATATTGGACAGCCAAACGAATATCAACTATAAAAAGTCCATATTAATATATCGTTTATATTATAATTTTTTTTTAAATATTTTTAGTTTTTTCATTTTTTGTTTGTTTCTCAATTTTCAAAAAAGCAACCGGTTTTTTTCAAACTCTGAATTTTGAACTATTTGAAAACCGGTTTCTTAAAAAAGTCAAATAATCGAACACCCTAATTGTTGCGCTTTCTTTTACACTCATAAAATTATGTCTAACTGACTGTGGTTTGTTCAAAAAGTACTCTGTAAAATTATTTTCATTTATATGATGAAGCTGCTAAAATACAAAGCAGTATATGAGTGTTTAACCTATTTCGGACAGTTGCTTAAAAAATAACCTTATTTAAATACTTTGTCGGTTACATATTTTTCGATTGCATAATGTCGATTTTCAATTTGGGCTATAAAGGCTTGTCAACCATAGTTTCGGCTTAAATCAAAACACAATCTCTATTTTCCATTTATCTGTACAGAAGGAAAAACATACTTTAAAACTTTAACTACATTAGAAAAATTTCCCTAAATAATATATTTGCTAATAAAATTGATTGACTGGTTGTAAAAATTACGAAAACTAAAAATGTCCACACCTCTTGGTACCATAAAATCTAATGCCGACATACGAACAAATTAATAAATTACACCAACGATCGTAATCAAACTCAAATTAAATAAAAAAAAACACTAAACGATTTTAATCTAGCTATAAGTACAAGCAATAAAATCTTGAGAAATTCTGGGAAAATATTTATGAAATCTTTAAGGATTCTTATTATATGCCTACAAAATAACCACATCATAACTGTCATGTTGTAAAAATCAAAAAGTCAAATCAATTCAATTTCACAACAATTCAAAAAAAAAAACACTCACACACAAAAGGCAAAATTTTCTGGAATACAAAGAAAAAAAAAGGACCACAGACATTGAATTCTCACACTCAGGACACTGCCTTAAGACTACAGAAAACAAAATCTTTTGAACAATTTGAGTAGTTGTGTGCAGGATTTGCTTGCTTGCTTGTTTATTATGTAAGAGGCGTGTTACGCCTGTCAACATTTAAACGTTGGTGGCCATAAAGTATATGGCTCTCTAACGAGTATCAAACAATTGACCAACAAAAAAACAATAGATTTAAGCTGGTTCGTTGCTCGGTTGGCCATTTGGCTAAAGTGGTAAAAAATTCATATTTATGCTCACAATTAAAAAGAGGACAATAGCGAAGCATATTATTGAAAGGATCACTTTTTTTTTCTAGTGCATTTCCCATTAAACACACGCAGACAAAGCAAACAATGGATTTGCTTAGATTACCACATATTACTCCACATATTTAGATTCAAACTTCTTATTCCACATTAACACTTGTGTCCAATATTAACAATAATAACCACTACAAAAGACACAAACTCATTTCTTAACAATATATAAAAATAAAATCCTTTTGTATCCTTTTTTCAAACTGTTCATATTGTTAATGGAATTTGAAAATATTCAAAGATTCCACAATTGATTCATTACTGTTTTATATAAAATTTATGTTTCTCTCTATATTGAATTAAATATTGTGGGCATTTATTGTCCTTGATAGGTTTACCATTTGCGTGAACCAAAACTAATTTTATTGCTTAATTTTTTTTATCAAACTGTTTTCTTTCGATTCAATAATTTTCATTTGTTAATTGTTGTCGGCATTATTTTATTTATTTTTTATTGTCCAGTTGAATCCGGAAAATTTTCAATTTATTTAATATGTAGATGAAGAAAAAATTCCTTTAAAAAAAAAACAATAAAGAAAAAAAATTTCAAAATTTATTTTGTTACATTCATTATATTTTTTTTTTAAATTTAGTTACGCAACTTTTACTTTCAAATAAATCTTAAATGTTTTGAAAACATTTTTAATTTATGATTTAATTTTGTAAACTGAAAGTAAAAATAAAAAAAATTTTTTTAACCAGTGAAAGATCCCACTAGATTTGGATATAATCAAAAACAAAAAAGAAAATTTAAATAGTTTCCAAACTATTCTGCAAGAATTTTATTTAACCAGGAACAACTGTATTAGTTAAGCAGTTAATACACGGTATGTTTTTTACATCTGACTTGTAAAATTTCCCACTGCTAAAGACGTACATGACGTGTGTTGGCATTAAAGTATTACTTCTGTAAAACACATGTGCTAAGTCATCTGACAACAAGTCAATTAGAGCGTGCTGTAATTTGTTTTGACATCAACTGTTGGTAAAAATTTCTGATGCCACAAAACAGTCAGCGGCGGTTGAGTGTTAACTAATAATTTTGACAGACACAAACAATTATATGTATATGGATACAAATTTACCAACTCAGACGTATAAAACATGCCGTGTATTAGCTGCTTTACATCACTCGTCCCTGAAGCCTGTACAGTAAATTGTAATATTATTTTGGTACTAAAGGGTGGTCCAACCATTGCACGTTCTTAATTGTGAGTCACGCCTTAATGTAAAATTTTTTTCTTAACTTAATTTTACATTTCCTTGTTTCAATTCTTGACAAATTCAACCATGGAGTGGTACGCAATTGCGCAGCGAGTTAAGATTGTTAAGGCCTTTAACGAAAATAGGTCTTCGAATCAAAATGCATTTCGTTCACTTTGTGATTTTTTGGTCAGCATACTCAACCAAATGTGTCCACAACCTAATGACTTGTGCGCAATTTTCAGTAAAAACCGTGCTTGTAGCCTACTGACTGGCGGTGGCATCGAGCTGTTGTTGGCCCTGAAGGAGACAATTGTTGCTGGTTTGACCTTTATTAGCCATTTTTTAGAAATTTAAAAATTTTTTCCTAAAAATAATTAAATTAAGTTGCTTGTATGCAAAAAAAATCGCTGCAAACATAAAGGTTTCATGGTAAACACGCAGCAACAGTGTGTGATATTTCTGTGGCTTAAAGCTAAAAGGGTCACAATGTCAAAATATTTCCTTTTGGGAAAATTGGAATTGAACTTTAACTTTTATAGGTGCTTTCATAGTGACATTGGCCAGCATTTTATTTATGAAGCTGTTCTGGGTTAAGTATGACTTTAGCTGTTTTACCATAATGAAATAGAGCAAGAAAACAAATTTAATGCAATGATTAACTCAAAAGATCAAAAAAGTGACATTGGCCCTTTTAGCTCCAAGCCAAAGCAACAGAACTTGCAAAATGCATAAAAATATCCCAAAAAATTTTGCGAAGATAGAACAAGTAATCAAAAATTTAAACAATGGGTAAGCGAATGCAAAAACCCAGGAAAGGTATTCTGCAAATATTGTAAATTCGAAATAAATGCAAAATTTTTTATATTGAATGCGCACAAAAAATAACAATAGTGCCCCAAATCTATATAAAAATCATTTCAAAAGATAATATATTGGACTAGTCTATCTATATATATAAAAAAGAGTAACGTGACTGACTGACTGATTCATCATCGCACAGCACAAACGCAAAGAGCTAGAGTCGTAAAATTTGGACACTCGGTTCCTCTTTCAATGTATAGCTCCACTCAGAGGCGATTTTCGGAAATTCGTACTTTAAGGAGGTAAAAAAGGGTAAAAATTATACAAATTAAATTGAAAAAGTATTGTAATTTACACAAAAAATAAGCTGACAGGTGTATGGCCTTTTTTTGAATTTTCAACCCCTAAGGGGAAAAAACGGGTAAAAACTATAATTTGGTACTTTTTTGGTACCCTACGTAACTTCCAAACACATAAAGCTATGAAAAAGGTTTGAACTGTTTTAGGTAATCCGCGAAAAAATATTAATAAGAATCGGCACTTCTTTCAAATTCACATGTATAAGGGGTAAAAATTTTCCCTATTTTTGGTACTTTTTTTTAAAGAAACTTTTCTAATATTATTCAATTGGACAAAATTTGATAATTATTATTGCCTACTAGAATATGGACAATTATTTAGGTTTAATTTTTGGAAACTTTTTTAGGGGACAAAAAAGGTACCAAAAAGGGGAAAATTCCAGAAAATGTATGTAATTCCTAATTGGACTCCCAATTTTCACAAAATTTTTAATTGGGATTTCACCAGACATAAAAAATTATGTAATTTTGTAAAAATTGAAACACATTCATAACAGGGTAGAAAGGGGAAAAATCGAGAGAACAGTTTCGTACTTTTTAGAACATAATTACTTTAAGGCAATAAAGAGTAGATTTACTGACTTAAAATCATGTCTATTAAAATATTTTGTTACATAGATATTTGAACATTTTAAACTTGGAATTTGGAACTTGGACCAAAAATGTACTTTTTCGCATTTCTATGATACTTTTTGTATATTCTACGTTTATGAAGGTATAATTGTACAATCAAGGACTTTTGATTCCAGGTGGGACTAATAATGTTATGGGTGACCAAAAAGGTACTTTTTTAATTTTTATGGTACTTTTTGTATTTTCTACGTTTATGAAGATAGAATTTTGAAATTAGTGACTATTGATACAAGGTGAGACTGAAAATGTTATGGTCGACCAAAAAGGTACTTTTTTGAATTTTTATGGTACTTTTTGTATTTTCTGCGTTTATGAAGCTAAAAGGATTATTGATTTAAGTTGAGAATTAAAATGATATTGGAGACACAAAAGATGCCTTTTCGCATTTTTATTGAACTCTTTGCATTTTTACGTTTGTAAACTCAATATCATCGATCTTGGTTTTAGGTAGGAAATATATGCTCGATATATCCTTACTCTACTTTTTATTTTTCTAAGTAAATTAAATCAGAGATAAAAATTTTCATAAATTGAACCAAAAATTTTTAATAATTATAAATAGAACTTGAGTATTCAAGAAATAGTAAGAACTGCGCTATCGAAGTAGTGGGTTAAATGCTAGTATTTTATATTTTAACATTAAAGGAAAAACTGATAAAATCAAGTAAAAAATAATTATCAATCGAAATTTAAATTAATAAAAAAAATATATATTAAAAGTGTGTGTTTTAAAACTTGAAAGCCATTAACAATGAAACTTTTTATCAATATTTGTTCAAATTTACAGCGAAAAAAGACAAGTAAAAAATACACTTAATTATATTTCAACAACAACCAATTGAAGTACAAATATTTAAAGAACTTAGGAGGAAAATATTTTTCTAGCAAATATGAAAAATACTCTTTTAAACAGCTTTTAATACAATAAAATATTTAGTTTTATAACGAACGTTGAACAATAAAGTTTTGAAAAATGTTAAAAATATTTATCTTTTCTCTACTACTTTTAGGCACTAGAAATGTAAGTTTAAATAATATTTTTTTTTGTATTTTAACTATTAAAGCAAAATAAATCTTAAGGTGTGCTCTTGCTATGAACTGACTGAGGCTGTTAACAACAATGAAACAGTGTCCAATATGATGGAAAATTTAGCCCAACTAACCGCCGCCGTAGCCAAAGAACTCTTGTCACAGTTGACAGTAAAAATTGAACGGACTACAAAAACTTTATTGTCAAATATCGAGGTAATTATAGCGTCATCCCTAGAGCAACTTTCGCAGCCGATAGAGGAGTTTGAAAAAGAACTGGCAGCACCACTATGTCAATCATCGGTCACACTGGAACAACTGCAACAGAGTGTTGATTCCGATTTGACCAAGTGTACACAAAATCTAAGTGAACTTCTAAAAACCTACGAAACAGATGCAAGTGAGTTTAATGCTGCTCTAGAGCAGTACATTAAGGATATTGTTGATTTACCAAAAAAATGTGAAGATGTTGACAATGGTTCCGGTTTCGGCAGCAATATCAGTTGCTATATGGAAAGGATTTCTGAGCTAAATAAACAAATTGCCGTTGTAGTAAATAGCGCCAGCATGATGTTAATTCATACACATCAGTTGGCGGAAAAAGCTGTGCAAGAAGGTCGTACTTGTGGCGATAATGTAGTTGGCACTACTGTAGCATTCTTGAATGAAATATTAGCATCTTGTCAAGGAAATAAAAAGTAATTTCATAACTTTCTGTTTTCGTTTCAATCCATATGGCTTAACAACGATAGAAAATAAACTTTGATTTAATATTATAAAGTCGTAAAGTTATAGTAATAAAGAAACGTTCGTTAAGTGAAATTTTTAATATAAATATTTTGAAAGATTAATGTCAATAGTGATAGACAATCAATTGATTGTAGAGAAATCTAGATAAATTTTTTGTTTTATAATCTTTTATTAAAAGATATGCGATTTTTTGTACGATATTAAACAGATAAAAGTTTTTCGTTATTATAACTGTACTATATTCTAAATAAAAGTGGCCGATAAACTAAAGCTCATCTTGCCTTTAAATATAAATGTAATGTTTATGAATTAAATTAATTGGCACTTATTCTGTTCTAAATTTCAATTCGAATTTGTTTTTAGCTTAAATGTTAAGGATATAATTTTTTCCATGAAACAATAATTAAAGCAACAACAATTCTTCTGTCATATTGTGAAAGAAAGTATACTTTACACACTAACCAAGGTTACCTTAAATTAGGCATATCGCTTAAAACAAGTTATAATACTGGACCTTAGGACTTAGAAAATTTGTGAACATAAAACATAAATGTGTTACAGTAATACAATACATTTTACTGATTACTTGTATTTCGTCTAATATTTGTCTAACGTAAATGTAGCTTAAGGCATACAAATATTTGTATGTATGTATATAAAACCATGTACCAAAAAAAGGGGCATGAACCGCGCGACTTCTACGAAGGTACTTTTTGCGACGCTGAACTGGCTGCCACATAAGTCTTCTGACAATAAAACTAGCGATAAACGCAGCAGTACGAGTTCATGCTATGGGCAGTTGGCACTTAAAGGCATTTAAACTCTCATTGAATACTACACTCCAATTTTTTTTTTTTTTTTTTGAAAAAGATTCTTCTTCGTTACCTCAGAGAAAGAACAAAAGCCTCTCTACTGCTGAAACCGATCACTATGTATATATGAAAGGGTAAAAAAGGAGAAGTGGAACTTGCAGCATTATCTAACAGGGGTGGATCCAAATATCTCTTAGACTACCAGATGAATGCAGTACAGTCTGAGATATCTGCGATTTAACGGGCGGCACACTGGCTGATGAATTCCATACAAATATTAAAATCTTTATCAACAGGCATTTAGCCATCAGCCATTCATGTCTACTTGACATTACAACTCGTCAGCAAATGTTAAGCAACATGGAATTAAATGGCGATGCATTATAACAACACACTTATATGGGTACGGTGACACTGTACCAGTGATGGCAACTGCATAACTAATAACCTTACTAAGGATTTATCACTTTGTGATGGGAAAATCGATCACAACCGTGGAATAAGCCTCTCTGCTATCAAGCTTTGTATAGAAACCTATCTCCATAAATCGAACCAAACAAAATTGATGAAAAGTTTGGGTGTATTATTGTGCCTTCTGAGATTTCATAGAAAGCGGCTAACGTTTTGGCTACACTGACTGAGCACTGCATATTTCGCAATCATGTTAGGAAAATTAGACTACCATACAATGACTTCTGTGGAAGTTGTTTTAATACGAAGGAGGAGGTGCATATCCTATAGCACTGTCCTATCACTAGAAAATATCCAAAAAATAATATTCGGGGTCTGCAGACTACATAGCCTGTCAGAGATGACAACGCTAAGTTTTGCTGAAATTTCCATCTTTATAATGCAGTCTGAGTGGTTCCTTGAACCAGTCTAAAATTTGGATTAGGACCGCCCTCTAGGACAACTTTCCTCGAAGCAGTTGAACCCGATAACGATTTCTCTTCTCTCTATCTGTCACAAAAGTATCACAAAGGGTAATTTACGATAGACCCAAGTGAGCTGCACAACAGCTGCCTGTCTACGAAAAGAATTATAGAACAAAATATATGAAAACTTATACCGCACATTGTCTTTTTAGTTCTATTAATAATTTAATACGTAGGTAGGTAAGGCTGGTGCAAAGTACCCTCACCCGGAGACCATTACGGTCCATTGTGACGCCTTGATATAGAAATAAAGAGAATAATAGAAATAGTTAGAATGGAAGAGAATAATAGAAATAGTTAGAATAGAAGAGAAAGAGAAGCAGACCAGTCCTGAGTCTCTGGTGGTAATCGAACCCGCAACCTCCAAACTAGCAGACCAGCACACTACTGACTAGGCTACCGGAGCACCCTTTGAAATTTTGCAGAATTGGTCAATAGATTTGTAATAACGGAAAAACGCCTACTTACCATACAATTCTTTATCTATAATTTTAAATAATTTTTCTATCGTCAAGGACTTTTAAGGAATAAAGTACTTTATATTGAAATATCTAAGTTGAATTTATTAGCAGAAACCACTTTGACATAAGTGCTTTAACGCCCACTTTTCACATAATTTACTGTTAATGAAAATAATAAAATTCATAAAAGCGTCAGAATTGGATGTATGATAATGAAATTTCGAATATATACCTTTCTGGTCAATATAATTATAATTCCAAAAAAGAAAGCTGACACGTCCACTTTAACGCCAACCTCCTATATGTATAACACTTTATCTTAAATTCATATAATTTCTCTATGGATAAAGATTTTGGCAAAAAATGTTGCGTGTGTTCTGTGCACTTATTAGAAAGAAGTGAATTTTATTAATATATTCATAAAGGGGTTTTCAATAAGAGCGCTACAAAAGTTTTTTTTAAATAAAAGAAAAACGGTTTTGGATATCATTGAAATTCATTATTCCTGTGAAAGTATGTTCGATGCCATTATGTATGGAACTCGATTTCTTTTGCATGGCCACCACAGGCACCACCGACGGGTTTCAAGCATAAATCGGGCGATACTGCTGCAATTTCACGCTCGATATTCGTACGAAGTTCATCAATCGTCGCTGGCTTGTTGGCATAGACCATAGACTTGATGTAGCCCCACAGGAAATAGTCTAACAGCGTGAAATCGCACGACCGAGGCGGCCAATCGACTAGACCATTTCGTGAAATAACACGTTCTTCAAACTTGGTTTCCAATAAATTGATTGTGACATTCGCTGTGTGGCTTGTGGCGCCGTCCTGTTGGAACCACATGTCCTCCAAGTCCATATCATCCATTTGGAGCCAAAAATATTCTGTTATCATAGAACGGCAGTGATTCCCATTCACAGTAACGTGCCGGTCTTGATCATCACGGAAGTAGTACGGCCCAATGAGGCCGCCGGCCCATAAACCGCACCAAACCGTAATTTTTTCGGAATGCAATGATGACTCATGGAGTACGTGTGGATTGCTGTCTGACCAAAAATTAATGTTTAGCTTCTTGACAAAGCCATTCAGCCAGAAATGAGGCTCATCGCTGAATATGATTTTTCGATAAAAATCCGAATCATTTTCAAGTTGTTGCTCAGCCCAATTCACGAACATACGACGCTTCTGGTAGTCAAGCGGCTTCAGTTCTTGCGTCAATTTGATCCTGTAAGGATGTAGGTTAAGATCTTTTCGCCACAACTACGTCACAGAGATGCCCAACGCTTAAGAACGACGTGTGAGAGACACATTTGGGCTTTCTTCAACTGAAGCCTCAGCGGCAGCAATATTCTCGACACTACGGGCACTTCTTTGTCTCACTGGCACGGGAACATTTCGTACTGTGCCTGTTAATTCAAATTGTTCCACTAGACGCTCAATTGTTGATCTGGTAGGACGATTATGACGACCATAAATTGGACGTAGCGCTCTTAACGTTGAGGCCACTGACTCCGAATTTCGGTAATAAATTTTAATAATTTTGTTGTTGGCTCGTATATCTTTCCATCATGAAGTGGCAAACCTTACTGAAGAGAAATGTCAAAAGAGCGACAAAAAGTATGGCGTCGTTTGCTGCCCCTATCAGTCTACTTTTGTAGTGTGCCTGTTGGAAAACCCTTTATAAACACGGCACGGTAATGTTAAAATCATGCATGTTGCACTTAATTTGAACCACTTTATCATGGATTGAACCATACCCTATGTATTTTGCTTGTCTTTTTTGCTGGGTTGGTACACACAAAATATTCAACTGGGCTGGCACCACTTTTAGTATAATTGTACCCTGAGCAATAATAATGGAATTCTGGCGACAACATGTTCGGCTGTGTGAGCACACACGAAAAAAACAAAAGAGAATTTCAGATGTTTTTCTTCCAAATGTTCGCCCGCCTAAATTTAGACTTCAGACCTGCTTCGTAGTCAGAGTAGGATGTATGCACTTGTATTTATTTTAAGGTGCATATAAACATGCCAAAAGTACAAATTACGGCATTCGATCACGATCGAAATTTTACTCGAACCATCGACTTTTCTGAATTTTAAAATTTTGATAACGTTCCAATGCCATAATTGGCCCCCAGATTTTTTGTACTGGGTTATGAATCCGTTTTATGTTTAAAATTATACCTGTAGGTATGTATTTATAACGTGAAATTTCCTTATTTCTCCATTTTTTTTTAATTATTAACAAAAATGTTCGTTATTGTAAGGATCTCTAAATGTTGTAACATGTAGCATATGTGTGTTTGAAAAAACTGTTCTTTTTTTCAACTGTATATAACAATCCGAACAACTGACGCCACATATTTATATTAAAAAAATGCTGCACGTGCATAATTGAGCAGTCTCCACAACAAACAATGATTTAATGTTTTTTTTTATAAAAAAAAAAAATAAGAATTAAAACCCAAATAAATATAAGCACTGTTTGATATTAATTCGTATAAAAAATTTATAAGAATTCGGTATAATGAAAAAGAACATGCTCCTACAGAGAGTATTTACCATCAGCAGTATTAAGAAACATTGTCAACATGACACCTTTTAAAAAAAAAAAAAATAACATTCATAAAGGAGAGAAGGATGGAAGAAGGATAAGAAGTACATACTTAGGTACGCACGCGCATATGACAAAAAGGATATAAACACAAGTACAAGTAGATATTAGACCAACTGTTACCAAACGTAAAATACTTGATGAGACAAGGAAACGTAGAAAAGGAAGGGTTAGAGTATTGAAAAGGGGAAATTAACTCTTTTTTTTTGTTCGATCCTGACTGATGATTTTTTTTCTTTCTAGTAGTGATGTTTTCTATATATTTTGTCCAATATCAAATGAATGAAAGAATTTTGTATTTAACACATATTTAATTTTATGCACACACTTGTAAAGAGTTAGTTAAAAAAATTAAAAAAGAAGTTTCCTGCTTTAAATATTATTTATTATAAACTTTAATTTTAAGGGTTTCGTTTATGAAGTTGGCATTTTAAAATAACTCGTGCTTTTGAATATTGTTATTTAAATGATATTGTTTTAGATTTAATGTGACCAACTATCTAACTGGCAAGAAAAAAATTCCTAAAATCTTTTAGAAATAAATTTAAAATAAAAATACATCACTTAAGGAAAACTTTTATTGCATTTTTTATTTATACAAAATTTACAATGTGGACACCTCCGCAGAAAAGTCACGTAAAGCTAGATTCTTTAAATACTTTTTATTTCATATCATACAGTTTGATTTGTTTTCATTTTTAACTACCCATCATACAAAATATTACCACGATATATGAATCATTGTTTATATGTACAATTAAATAATATTAAGCTAATTAAATAAAACAAAATTACATACGTACGATTGTCACTAAATAACTCAAAATATCCACTGCCAACTTAATTTGGCATTTCTACTTTAAGGGTTTGACTAATTCAACGATGGAGAGGCACACAATTAAGCAGCGCGTTAATTTTATTGAAGCCTTTTACGAAAATAAGCGTTTAAATAAAAATGCAGAGAAAAAATTCTTTTGCATCGAGGCACACTTTCACCTCGTGCATTCGTTAAAAATCAGAATTGCCTTATTTGGGCAAATAAGAATCCCCGAGTGATTGTTAATAAGCCACAAAGATTAACTGTTTGATGCGATTATGGGCTGGTGACGTCATCGAGCCGTACTTCTTTTAAAAATAAGGACGGCCAAGCAGTTACCGTGAATGGTGTTCACTATCGCGAGATGAAAACGGATTTATTGTGGCCAGAAATTGAGGATATGGACCTGAACGATATGTGGTTCAAACAGGATGGTGACACTTGCCATATAGCCAACGAAATAATTGCTCTTTTGCGCTATAAATTTAATGGCCGTGTTATCTTACGTCATGTCGATGTTAATTGGACGTCACAATCATGTGATTCGATACCGTTGGACTTCTTTCTTTTAGGATATTTAAAAGAAAAAGTCTAAGTCAATAAGCCAAGAATATTTCAAGAGCTAAAGGATTAGATAATTCAGCACATATACGACATTGAACCTCAATTATGTCTGTGTCATTGGACCATCAGATAGAAGTATGCCACTGAAGCCGTAGCGAGCATTTGGCCGTCTATTATAATAAATTAAATATTAAGATAATTCTTTGTTTTATTTACAATTAATAACGTGCGTTTTGGTTGGACCACCCTGTAAAGTTCGCATAGAATTCTTAATTGTTTGTCGACATTTCTTACAGTCCTCTGACAAATGTCGGACAATTTCGCAGGCTGGGTAAATATAGAGCTGCGTATTTTCTATAAACAAACATATAGAATAACATCGAAATAAGTAACATTTTTCTAAGTTATACAAACTGACGTTATGTGATAAAAGTAGGTATTTTTGTGGAATAAATTTTCTATTTTTGAGATACATACATATGTATCGCAGAGAGATTTTACAGCGGATGCTGCTGCGACATGGTTGGGTAGGCAAAACGGGAGTAAACACCTGACTCTAGTGAATTCTTCGTGTAGTGGAGTTTGTGTAGTATTTTTTGTTGTATTTTTCAGTTTTGTTTTATGAGCGGATGCGTGGCCAGTGAGAGGGTTGGATCCTGCCTGAGCTATCGCCACGAACAAGCTAGCCGGAAACCTCACTGGGCCTAAACGGTTCGTAACATAAATGGCAAAAATAAATGTACAAAAACTTATCTTTTATTATTAACTTTTACTTTGTCACAACAAAATTTTTCTTATAAAACTTAAACAAAATTGAAAAGAGTTGGTCTCATTACTTGTTAATTACAACAAGAAATATATAACGAAATAATAAAATAAAACGACAGCAGGATAATATAGATACTCTTGCTTGTGTACGAAAGTGTGTATTTTTAATACTTTCTGAAGTATGTGTGTGTGTGTGTGTGTGTGTGTACATCTTAAGGAAATAAAGAAGAAACTGTAAAAAAACAGATATAAAACTGTTAGTATTTGTATGCATTCAAACAAATTATATTTGTACTCGTCGTATGTTTGTATTGACAAGGGGAAACCTAATTTCATTAAGTCAAAGTAGCACCAGATGACGGCATGCGCCTACATTTTTAGGAAGATCCTTTAAAAAATATGTACATATACATGTATGTGTATGTATATAAAACATAAACACAATCAAAAGAAATAAAACGATGACATACCCAAAAGTAACATATGTTACTTCTACAGCGAGGATCAGTTTTTGGCTTGAGTCCTTTTTTCTTCGAGCATTTGTTTCCTTGTGTTGCGATTTGCTCCGTTTTTCTGTAAGTAGTCATAGTGTTTTTCTAATTTCTCCTGTAAGACAGTAAAATAAACCATTTTGATTATAGCTAACAGTTGGCTGTTGGATTGATTCCCTTTGTTTTATCGCCACACATTTAAGATAAAATGTTTTCTATAGAATTTAACAAACGGTAAGACTGTTCCATTAAAATAACATCAATCACTTTAAAAATATAAACTTTAAAGTCCTTTTCTTTACTTTTTTTTAGTAGCTGTGTGCTAATTTACATTGTATTTTTAATTCAACGCTATGCGTGTGTTTTGTTGGGCTTAATTAGTAACTAAAATGTTTGAGCAGTTTTTAAAAATTTATCATGAATTTTTTAATTGTATTATTTTCTCAAAACTATAATTGTTTAGAATTTTATTTCATTTTATTTTGAAAGTGTACGTATATCGTCACCTTAAAGACGAAAAGTTTTCAAAAGTTTACAGAAGAGGGAAAAAACATTATAAAATTGGAACTATTTGCAATATTGAAACGAAAATTACATATTTTGATTAAAATTAAACCAAAAATATATATATGGGCATTTCTCTAATGTCGACTGCGACATTCGTACGCATTAAACATTATTTTATTTTAAGCCAAAACATTATTTTATTTTGACAAAACGTGAAGCTTATAGCACTTAATTAGCACTATAATTAGTGCTAAGTTTGACTTTAACCAATTGTTCGTTTTCACGATAATTACAGAAAACCAAGACATTCGCATTCGACAAAAACAGAAGTCGTTTTTTAAGCAAACAAGTCAAACGCTGATTTCATCGATAGCTGAAGGAATATTTTTATGCGAATAATTTTAAAATGTTATGGATTGATGTGTCTTAATAATGTTATTTATTTTATTCAAAAATATTAAGAGTTTTTTTTATATTTAATTTTAATCACTGTCGCACGCGACATGTCGCATACGACATTTTGTTCGATCATACTTTTTGAGTTTATTTTTTTAAACTTTTATATAATAAGACTTGCATAAAATGATTATAAATGATTTTTATTTGCATCACAAAAATTATAAACTAAACAAAATAACTTTTATAAGGAAAATAAAAATAAGTGTATTCTATGTACTTAACTGGCAATAGCTTTTCTAATGGCAAATAAAGTTTTTTTAAAGGAATATGTAGTCCTTGCTGCTTTAAGCTGTTGGCCAACGCAACAAAACGATTCCAACTGGGATATACCTAGAACGCTTTTCACTTCCTGCCATTTCCTGCTTTGGCGTGCGTATGGCATTTCAATTTCTAAAATTTGTTTGCACCTCTCCCGTTGTCATAAGCGATTATATTTATATCTTCTTTACCTTCAGCCAGTGCTCTCCACGTCTGTCTAGCTGTCTGCATTCTTTCCTTATTTTGTAATTTATAGTTTTGTAATTTTGTTTCATCATCCTTTTACCTTTTTCTCCACCGTTTGCAGTTGGCTTTATTTTTTACCCGCTGTTTTTACTCATCTTCATTCACAAATTTTATATTTTGTATTAACATATTTAAATAAAGACATTTTAGAAACAAAAATAATTTGGAATTTATACATTTTACACTTATGATGTCGCACGCTACAAATTTGAATACGTAAAGAGAGAAAAGCGGTGATTATTTTCCAGAAATTTTTTTTTTTCTAAAATTTGATTCGCGATTAAAATGTCTGTTTGCTACTAAACAAATGTTCTATTTCAATGTCGCACGCTATATCGAAATATACGGTAAAGAAAAACAAAATTTACCGTAATTGGTAATCGCATCATGCCTTTTATATTTTTTTTATATTCTTTAAAAGTTAACCTATGTTAAAAAAAAAAAATTCAGTGCACAATGTCGCTTAATAAGATAATTAATCAAAACAAAACATCCAATGAAAATGCTTAAAACAGAACTTTTGCACTTGTACGACTTTGCATTCGAATATTTTAAAATATATTATGAATAAATGAAAAATTTGTTTATATCAAATAAATTTGATAGATTTACTGTAAACAAATGTTAAAACAACATTCTGTTTTAGACTTTGCTTTTTTTGGCTGCGGTTGACATTTCTGTAGAAATGCCCATATATCGGTTGAGAAAATTTTGTTTTTCTAAACACAGCTTATGTTATGTCACTTAGGTTATTTGGAATTGTAAAAATCTGAAACCAAATAACCTATCAGCAGTACTAATTAGTATGAATAAATAACATCTTCTTTATACATATATGTAAGTATTATATACATTAAATAGTAACAGTTATAGTTTCCTTTACTGGTTTAAGCAAAAAAAGTACTTATTTAATGTTTGTTTAAATTACACTATGCAACTTTTATCGTGATTGTTGATGATGTATTTCCCTCTTTTTTTAATGCTCAACGATCCTTTAGGTACAAAAACTGTTGAAATTTAACTTCTATGGATAAAAATTTTTAAAAACAGTTATAAATTATATAGAAATTCATTTCTATTTATTGTAATGCTAATGATTAAATAAAAATAAAATTTTACTAAATTAAAAAAAGTTTGCTTAGATTTTTTGGTTTCAGAAAATTGTACACTTGCTGATAGGCTATTTGGTAATTTGGTAATAATTTGGTCATTTGTAATATTAGGTGTTCAAAAATTTTCTCACATACACGCAAAGAAAAAATATGGTTGTGGTAACCATAATCGAAGAGCAACATACTATAATTCATTGTATGATTATCCTTAAAACATATAATGGTTACCAGTCATCATTATTATGTTTAATTTAAGTATCATTCAATAATCATATATATGACTACAATTGAAATAAACAACCTTTGCTTTTTTCTGTGACAAATTATTGTGTTTTGCTGTAACATACACATATTGATTGTACTTACCAATTTAAAATTCAGCAACAAGAAGAACAGTTGAAATCAAATAACATCATAGCTTGATTAATTTGTAATCATACTGTTGTCTCACCTATTATTTAATGATTATTTGCAATTTTTAATGCTTTTAAATATAATGTTATTTTTGTCAGATTATTTTTTTTAAATCATACTATTTTTAAATGACAACCATTTTGAAATTTTTACGAAAAGTAAACATTAAATGATACAATTCAAACAAATGCTTGATTATCGTGATGTAATGAAACAAAAATAACTATTACTTGTTTCCACAACCAAATATTGTTATAGATACTATAATATGACCGTCGTGATCATGGTTTTTCTTTGCGTGTAGGAATTTAAGATAAAGCGTTATATGGGAGGTGGGCGTAAAAGTGGACGTGTCACATTTATTTTCCTTTAGAACAAAGGCTTTTACCAAAAAGCAATGTTTGCAAAATTTCAGAATCGTACATTCAATTTTGTCAGTGTTATTACGTTTTAAATTTTGAATACACCAATACCTCACTTTGCGTCATGGTTACGTTCCAAAAAAACGCGACGCAAATTGAAACGACGCAAAGTGAATTATGATTTTCTATAGCAAACCATGTAAAGATCAAAGATAGGTTCCTGGGTTACGAAAATACTACTTTTTAAAAAGAAAATTGAACAAAGTAAACATATAAAAAACAAAAATAATATAAAATTTTATTAAATACATTCAAAAAACAAAAAAAAAAAAAACAAGTTTAATTCAAAGCAAATAAAATATTAAATTAATTAATAAAAAACAAAATAAAAATTAATCACTGTCTGATGTGTCCATAGTGGCTGTTTTCGTAAGTCGGCTTTCTTTCACAAAAAATTGGTTCAATGTTTGCTGAACAGCTTTTTTTTCAACGTAAAATACATTTCCTTGTAGCAATTGATATTCGTAGCTAGCGTCTGGGACACTTGAAAACTCCTTCCGCTGTCAGGGTCGTTTTTTAAAAATATCTCCATAGCTTCTTCAATCAAACACATCGCTTTGGAAATTTGTTTGGAGGTCAAATTTTGTTCTTCGAAGATATCTATTGAACGGTCACTTTCATCTTCATTAGCAAATTGCAATTCCAGTTGCAATTCCAGTTGGTTGTGCGAGGTTAGCAATTCATTTATGTCAGTCTCAATTAAAAAGGGAATCCCCGAGTTTTGATGGCATGGCGCAATTATGTAGAAACAAAAGTCGTTCCCATATTTTAGAAAAAAAAAAGAAAATTTCGAAAATAAATTAAAGACTCAAACCCAAAATAACGCAACTTCGAAAATTTAACGACGCACAGTGAAAATTAGTACTAATTCAGCAGCGACGCAACTTCGAAAAAACGCAAAACGAAACGACTCAAAGCGAGGTATTGGTGTATAGCGAAAAATACACTGTGCGAATACAAGTAAGGCTAGGGCTCACTTGGAAGGAAAATACTTACAAGGCGTACACAACTTTTGGCTTTTAGGTAAAACATTTTCTCAAGGTCGAATTAACCTAATAAAATTTTACGTTGTATTAGGCTGGTTATTATTTAGAGCCGTGGCTGTTGACGCCTCATCGTGTTCCAGAGGATGGTTCAACGGAGATGCGGTTCAATGAGGTACACTCAAAGAGCCGCAATATTATTGAACGAACTAATGGCGTATTAAAGAATAGATGGAGATGCCTTCTTGGTGCAAGAGAGTTACATTACTGCCCGGAGAAATCCGCTAAAATCACAAATGTATGCTGAGCTCTTCACAACATATGCTTGCATTATAAAGTAAGAGAAGAACCGTGTGATCCATACAGTGGTGTGGAAACTTCGGAAGAGGAAACATTTAACATTTAGCAAAATATTCCTTTGATTTGGGAATGGTTTTTAGTTTTTGACATGGCTTGGGCTCTGCCGAAGCAACTGGTCTTTCGTTTATAGAGGTGTCTTGCATTGAAACATCTAAAATATCAGTCTCAGGAGGTACTTCTGAAATGTCATTCACTTCAATTGGTGACCCTAGACCAAATTCTTCTGCAGCTACACCTTCAACGGAAGTCTTCATTCCAATCAAATCATAAATTGTTTGCTCTGTTGGTGAAAACTTATGCTCTCTATTTGGTCCCCCACCTGTACCTTTCTTATGTTGCAAATTTTGAGCTGCTTTATGCCGCACGTATTTTTTTTTGGTCAGTCCACACCTAAAATTGTAATAATTTTATTGTTTTTTTTATCACGATATTTACCTTTTTCCATACAGTGACATTTTTATGAGGTGGTCCTAGTGAATTTAATTCCTGTTCAGTTCTTCTCCAGAACCATTCAATCACCTGCTTATCTCCCTTATTAAACCCACAAGCTATTTTAGGATTCTGCTCCATTGCACTTCAGTTCTGCAGAAAGTTATCTACATTGGGCGTAAATGTTCCTAATATATTTATAACTTCTGCCAGAACTTTGCTAACACTACACTGAGCCACAGACACACCGTTATCTTTACCAATACCCGTTTGGTACAAACCTTCAGCAAAGAAGCGGAAAGTCGCACTTAATTTCACGATTGGAGAAATTGCAAAGGACTTACGTTTGGGCTGAAAACCTTAACACGTCCAACAGATATTTGAACGCCGGTTTATTTACTCTGTAATATTTTTTTAACCTTCCAAAAGTAAAATTTACAAAGTGTGCGGCAACTCAAGTGGGTTGCTGGCGTCACTTAGCATTTTCCTTTCTAAACTTTGCTTATTCTTGTGCTTCAGAGTTTTCTGCTTCAGGTATTATTATTATCAACGCTACACTAAACATGTTTGTTCACTTTTAACAATTTTTTTTGTATTATTTATGGATATTCACTTTTTACGCTAAAAATTATTAGCAAATATTTTGTCAAAACAAAACAGCAAAAGCAAACAGCTGACTTCGAAAATGTAAAATTCTCTCTCCCTTGTTATTCCCTTCCCCGACTGTTTAGAATAGGGGAATTTTATTCGCGGGAAAAAATAATTCCCGGGGAATTCATTTCCCTGAGAATATTTAGAATTGGGGTGGTTATATTGTGAATATAATTAAGATCTTCAGCATTGTTGCAGATACATATCGCTCATTTACTAATACAACGTCATAACTCAAAAAAATCCATTTCGAGATAATCGCAGTTGAAGTTTTTACTTGCTCTTATCATATGGACGAAAAAACGGCTTATTCTCTTAAAACGAGGAAAGTAAAAAAATATATACAGGTGAAACGTATACACAATATAAAGCATGAAATGGAAAACAATTCTGTATGATTAACTCCAAAAGCTTAAAATTTGAGTTATGACGTTTTATTAGTAAATGAGCGATATGTTTAATTTAAATTGTTGTAAAATCTTGATATCTATTTTTTTCATTCAAACCTTAATTGTAAGTTTTTATTCGAAGTTCTTAACTATGTCCTATCAAACTTTTGTACAAGTAAAAATTTCCTTGCCTAGGTTGAAAGCTTTCCATTCTTTGTGAAAAAAGTGAGATAAAGATGCTGCGATTTAATCTTAAACTTTAAGGTTCTCATATATGCACATACTTTTACATATGGTTTCTAATTTTTATACATAAGTTGTATGTAGGGATGTTTATATTTATATATGAAGGTAAATATACATATAGTTAGATAATCAAGGATATTTTACTGTTTATGAATATTTGCATGTATTTTAAAAATTAATTAATTTACATACTGACATAACAACATTTACATTATTTTCCCTATTTTTGTATATTCGCCTTAAAAAGGTACAATTATGGATTAATTGATTCCATAAATATTTTAAATTAATTAATTAAATTAATTAAATAAAGCAATTAACTATTTTGTACTATTTAAGTTGATATTTTTGTCAATATTTATTCAACTAAAAAAATAATTTTTAATTATTAATAGTATTATTTTAATTATGGGAGTGAAATCAAATAATACTTTAATTAATAATATTAATTTCGTGATTGAAAATCAACAAACTTTTTTTTTGTGTATTAACATATAAATTACAATTTTAACACCATTAATTTCTTTCTAATATTTTGTTTAGTTTAAATCATTTTAGGTTATTTTCGTCTAGTGAATATTCTGAAACCTTAAGTATAATTCCTTTAAAATAAATTAAATTAAAAAATAATTTTTTATTTAGTACTTGTTATTATGTAGTTTATTATGTACTATTGTGCCCACAAAACCAAACTATAAATTATATACTCGTACATACATATAAAGCACAACATCTTGACCACACAGGTCAAAACATCAAAATTCATTGAATTCAGTAAGAATTGATTATAGCAATAAAAATTAATGACACTTGTCTTCTTTGCGGTACACTTTAACAAAACAAGAAAAAACAGACTGAAATGACACGCGACTAAAACTTGCATGCATGCATGTCATGTGAAAGCGTACCAAAAAGGATGTACATAAACATTTGTTTTTTTTTTAAAGAAGAGAAGCAAAAATATCGAATTAAATTATTTGAATAGATAGCATTAGTTTAAGCTAAGGGATATATTGTTATAAGCTACAGGATATTGAATTTTTATTCATCTCAATAAAATATGCATTCAGGACTTGTGCAGCTGAAATATTGTTAACAAAATTATTTATGTATGCAAAAGAAGACGAAAATTATTGCCATCAATCGAATGATGATTCAAAATGACAAGTGAATATGTATTTTGATTTATTTGTGACAGATATCGTCAAAAAATAAAAGGTAAAATAAGTAAACAGCTGTAGTTATGATTTTTTTGATGAAATTATAAGTATGGCTGTGTTTAAGTACATATATTTATTAGAATTGTGGTTTTGTTTAAAATTATTTTTATGTTTACCTCACAGTGCAGTGAATAAGGTGAATTCACATCAGGTGATCCGGAGAATGTCAAATAATAAAAAAAAGAAATTTGTTTACTTTTAAGTAAAATTTTATTTTTATAGTTTTAAGGAAACTTTTTTAAAATTTTTAATTTATTACATAAATTTCTATTAGATTATATCACTCATTTGTCCTTTTTAAAATATTTTTTACAATTTTCACAAATTAAAACTACTAGGACAAACACGACAGGCATTTTGAATTTTCTGAATTAAAAACATTAAACACTTTGTTTATTCTAATTATAACTTGTATTTAATTTATTTACCAATAAAGTATTCTACAAATATTAGTATTTTTATAAATTTTTCACAAATTTTACCACTTTTATAAAATTTTTCAACATACGCACATAAAAATTCATTTAAATTTAAAAAAACTTTGACATTGTGCCGTTAAAAATAAAACGAAACAAAAAACAATCAGCTGGCTTCGTTGCATCACCTGATGTGAATAATTCGCCTTGGCAGTGAAGTTATGTAAATAATGTAAAGTAATAGATATCGAATACCGGTTAAATGTTCTTTAATTTTTAATACTAAAAAGTAATAACTCGATATAATCAGAACTTATTTTTTGTAAAATTTTCTATTAAGAAATTTGTCGACTAAATTACAACTATGTTAAGAAATTTTTTTACGTAGGACGATATAAAAATGTATATTCTTAAAAGGCTTAACTACGGCAGCCGATAAATATTTTTTTTAGTCAAACGTGGGAGTCTTTAGATTTTTTTCTAGTTTAGTGCCGTAATATTACTTGATCAATATTTCTTTTACTCAATGGGATCTTTAACTCATATTTCGATGTGTAACAAACAGAATAATATGAATACATCCCCCTCCATTTTTTATGGTTATAATTTACATTATAAAGTTCATACCGCATTCGGAAGTTGTTACTCCAAATTTTTCGTTACTTGGTGAAATAAATATGTGTAGAACTAGTATTAGTTTTGAATAATTTCGAATTTCGCACTTGTAACTAGCATCTATATATATAAAAGTGAAACTCTGTGTGTGTGTGTGTGTGTGTGTTAGCTATAGACTCCGAAACTGTAAAACCGATCGGACTCAAACTTTGGCAAGTTATTGTACACATACCAGGGAGTGTTTATGGTTGGAAAAAAGTGGGCGGGCCACGCCCATAAAAAATTAGTTATCATTTTTAGCTACTTGCACTTGACCGATTTTTCTGAAACTTTGCACACATATTGAGCTTTCATGACTAAATAATTTCGTGACAAGAAAAGGGGGCGGGGTCACGCCAATAAAAAAGTTATAATATTGAGGTACTTGCACTGGACCGATTTTTCTGAAACTTTGCACACATATTGAGCTGTCATGACTATATACTTTTGTGATTAGAAAAGTGGGCAGGGCCACGCCCATAAAATAAATTTATAATTTTGAGGTACTTGCACTGGGCCGATTTTTCTGAAACTTTGCACACATATTGAGTTGTCATGACTATACAATTTCTTGATTAGAAAAGTGGGCAGTGCCACGCCCATTAAAAAAAATTTAATTTTTAGCTTTTTGCACTTGATATTAAATTTAAATTCAGAATGCATTTTTATTCATTAAGGGGCGTAGCAACGCGCGCCGGGCTTTTCTAGTTTATTTATATTTATCAAACTGTATAAAAACCTCTAAAAAGCGAATTAGACTACAAGCTTTAGTGAACTACCAATTTAACAACTACCGTTTTGGTGTAAACTACACAGAAAAAAATAAATATGAATTTCAATTGCGAAATTAATAATTATTTGATTTTGATTCAATCATCAAAATGATGCTATTAATTAAATTAAAATTAATATTTTAAATTAAAAACATATTGCGAAAAATATCAATTAAACCTTTATTAAAAATTTAATTCTAAGCTTAAAAAATTTTAATTAAACGAAAGGAAGGAATACAAAAATTTCCAGCAAAAAAATCTATGAAAAAAATGTGAATTGGCAGGCGTTCAACTGGTGACAAAGTGATTAAATTTAGGTGAAAACATTAGTGATTTTAACATTAGCGTGTCATTGGAGATCATGTGTTTACATAAATATTTTAATGAACTTTACTCTATTTTAACAAGTGCACAGAACTTATGTATAAATGGTGAAAAGCATCCGCTATTACATGAGTAAATTTTGTTTGTTTACATGAATTGTATAAGAAATTCTGCATGATGTTGCATTCATTTTTAAGCACATCACTTATAAGAAATTGTTTCACATTTAGGGAGTCATTTGTAGTTATTGCTTTTACACAAATAATTAAGAAGTCTTTAAAATGTAATTCGTTTTTTGCTGGGATTACTTACATATTAAAGTTAGAATCCATCGGAATATATTGGGCTGCAAGAAAAATTGACGTCAGTCCCATTTGCAATAAAGTTCAAGCTCTCTATAATATTTATTAGGATCAAAGTCCATTTTTTAGCTATGTAAATATGTACTTACTAGAATTTTAATCTGATGATTGACCTTTTCTTTAAGTATTCACCTCACTATTTTGCATGATTAAACAAAATTTTATTAAGCCTTTTCTTCAAAACAAATTCTTGACAAAAAAAAATATTTTTTTCAATATTATTTTTAAAAATATTTTTTTTTGAACTGACAGAAATCTCCAAGTTTTTTAAAAAACATGCAATGGTGAAAAGCATCCGCTATTACATGAGTTAATTTTGTTTGTTTACATGAATTGTATAAGAAATTCTGCATGATGTTGCGTTCATTTTTAAGCACATCACTTATAAGAAATTGTTTCACATTTAGGGAGTCATTTGTAGTTATTGCTTTTACACAAATAATTAAGAAGTCTTTAAAATGTAATTCGCGTTGCACTATTCTATTTATTTTTTTGCTGGGATTACTTACATATTAAAGTTAGAATCCATCGGAATATATTGGGCTGCAAGAAAAATTGACGTCAGTCCCATTTGCAATAAAGTTCAAGCTCTCTATAATATTTATTAGGATCAAAGTCCATTTTTTAGCTATGTAAATATGTACTTACTAGAATTTTAATCTGATGATTGACCTTTTCTTAAGTATTCACCTCCCTATTTTACATGATTAAACAAAATTTTATTGAGCCTTTTCTTCAAAATAAATTCTTGACAAAAAAAAATATTTTTTTCAATATTATTTTTCAAAATATTTTTTTTTCAACTGACAGAAATCTCCAAGTTTTTTAAAAAACTTAAATAAGTCAGATAGTTGTTGGGACCCATTAATACGCAGACACCTACAAGACAAAATAAACTTAGGTCATCTATAAAAGTTTGGAAATTTAAATTAAAATTTATAAAACTGATTTTCTATAGAAAGCTGTTTTACTTTTTAAAAATTATACGCATTAGCAGCGTTTGTCACGATGATTCAATAATACAATTTTATTTATGCCAGTTTCGAGCATAATACGACTTAATACTAATTTCTTACTATGATCTATCGATAAAAATGTTCCATTGACAATGTGGCTTAAATTCGGCACCGGTTATTTGAATGTCGAACTCTTCTTATAAGCCCACTTCCACATTTTATTTTTTTATATATATTTCCGTAAAGTTTTAATTTTAACCAAGGCACGCGTCAGTCTCACTTAAATAGTTTAATTTTCTCATTGACCTAGTCACATTTTCTTAATTCATGAGTAAAAGAAAAAGAAGTATCAAATAATTATACATGTATGTATTGTGTATGTTTGTGTTAAAAAAATATACCTAAAGGTTTTCTGTTTGTAGCAGAAAAAGACAAGACATCACAGATGGTCGATTTTAGGTATTTTCTGTTCTTATTTTCGGCCATTAAATGTCTACTAGTATTTTTGTTGTACAAATACAACAATCGGAATGTTAATAATAATTGTTGTGGCAAAAAAAACGCGCGCTGTTTGTTTTGTTGTTTTCGTATACTTAAATACAATTATCATCTAAAAGATATCAAAAGTTGATCTATGCATATCTGTTCTTCTTGTTTACCGCTCTTCTTCTATGGCATGGACTATTTCACCTTTGTAATGCAAAAAAAAAATTTTAGAAAAACGGAAAAGTAACAGCATCATACTTATGTATTTTGCCATCTGTTGGTTAAAAGAAAATTTTAAGTTCGTTTTATAGGTACCTAGCACATACTTATTTTTAAACCTTATTTTAAAGTGTAAAAAAGAGCTCTTAACTAGTTACTTTTGCATTTGCATTACTTTTGATTATTTGCAATTTTAAAAGCTTTGTTTAAAGCTTTGTTTAAATATTATTTGTTAGCAAAGATATTTAAGTATGTTTGTCGTAATAATTTTTGTAATCATACTATTTTTAAAGAACAACCATACACAAGTTTAAAGAAAAAGGGAACATTAAATAATCAAATTCAAAAAAAAAAAAAAAAACGCTTAGCTATCGTTACGAAATAAATGCTAGAAGAAAAAAAATAACTATAACTTGTTTGCGAAAAAGTCAATATGACCATCGTTATCATGTCGTAACCATGATTTTTTAATTGCCTTGCAAATATACTTTATGTTCGAAGGTGGAACACTCAAATATAGATTTATATGTATGTACATAGTATCAATATTCCTTATTTTTACTTCGATTATTATGCCAAGATTAACCAAATTATTTATTAACTGATTTCATTTATGTGGGTCTCCTGCAAACCGAATATACATATACAAATTTAAATTAACAATTTCAGTGAATAAAAAAATTATGCCATTAAACAAATTTAGTTCGCAATAACCTTAAGTTGTGAATAGAACCAAAAAAAAATTTATAAATTTAAAAAAATGTTATTAACGAGCACTGTAGCAGTAGTTGCGGTAATAATGCTTTAAAACTTCTGTAATTATTATAATTTTAATAAATACCATTTTTACATAAATAGCTAATGCAACCATGTTGGGCTCATAATGAAATTTTCGGTTTATTGGATAATGCTAATAGCCTTTTTACACTTGTTGAAAATGAAAAAAACTTGTTTACATTTGCAACATCTTTCATCCTTAATCTTTCATCTGTCATAATATTTATTTTACATGTTTGCGCATATAAAAATTAAAAAAAAATGGATTTAAAAATTCTGTATTAATTATTGCCCTTGGAGAGCAATTATTATTACAATATGCAGATTTTGTTAGAGAATGAAGATAATTAAGATATTTTATTTTATAGCCTTTTTACACTTGCTCACATCTTTCATCAAATCAACAAGATGTTAACATCTTCTCATATGAATTGTACGTGTTTGTGTGTCAACATTTTTCAAGATGTTCCTAACTCATTTTGTTCCACTCAACATCTTTCGATTGTTTTAGTGTCTTCACTAGAAATTGCTGTAAAAAAATACATACCATCACTAGAAAAAAAATTACAAGCGCAAAAAAAATACATTCAACGAGTGGACCTGAAATATGTCGTATAAAATAAGATATTTTAATTATTTTCATCCTATAACAAAATTTAACGAAATCTGCATATTGAAATAATAATTGCTTTCCAAGGGCAATAATTAATACAATTAATACAGAATTTTTAAATTCCATTTTTTTAATTTTTATTTGCGCAAACATGTAAAAAATATATTATGACAGATGAAGGATGAAAGATGTTGCAAATGTAAACAAGTTTTTTTAATTTTCAACATCTTCCACGCATTCCGCTAAGATGTGAGTAAGTGTAAAAAGGCTATTATACGACATATATCAAGTTCACTCGTTGTATGTATTTTTATACCCTTCACACAGTGAAAAAGGGTATATATAGGTTTGTCATTCCGTGTGAAATTTCTACAATTTTCATTTCCGACCCCATAAAGTATATATTTTCTGAAAGTCGATTAAGCTCTGTCCGTCTGTCCGTGTGTATGTTGAAATCAACTTTTTGAAGCCCCCCGATATCGCTTGGACCCGGGTGAGGTATTAAAATATCAAAAATATTCGGGAGTAGAACGGTATTGAAAATCAGAAACATCGGTACATAAACAACTGAGATAGGAGCAAAAACCCACGACCACCTCGATTTTTTATTCACAAAAACAACATTACAACAACAGCATACATACATACAAACATGTATACTGGTTAGAGAAAACGTGGCATCGAATCCCAGCTGAGCCAAAAAAAAAACTTTTTTTTTAATTTTTTTAAAATTTTTTTTTTTTTTTTTATTTTTTATTTAATATATTATTTATATTTTTAATTTTTTTTTTTAATTTTTTTTAAATTTTTTTTTTATTTTATTTTTTTTTTGTTTTTTTAACATACATACGTGAATTTATAATTTTACAATGGGATGTTTTTATATATGTATGTTTTTATATGTATGTACGTTTTTCATATGGGATGAATGGTGACACAAACTACCGTTATTGCATGACTACACGTTGTGAAGGGTATATAAGATTCGGCACGGCCGAATATAGCGCTCTTACTTGTTCACTGTATGAAGGGTATAAAAACAGTTTGATACCACTGTTTGAAGAGTTACAATTACAATATGATTTTATTGCCAGCAAAACACCACCAGAAAAAACAAGTAAGAGCGCTATATTCGGCCGTGCCGAATCTTATATACCCTTCACAACGTGTAGTCATGCAATAACAGTAGTTTGTATCACCATTCATCCCATATGAAATACGTATGTATGTACAAACATATAAAAAACACACATATATAAAAACATCCCATTGTAAAATTATAAATTTACGTATGTATGTTAAAAAAAATAAAAAAAAAATTTTAAAAAAATATAAAAAAAAAAATATAAAAAAAAAAATTAAAAAAAAAAATATTTAAAAAAAAATTTTTTAAAAAAATTAAAAAAAATTTTTTTTTTAAAATAATTAATATTAATAATAAAACAAAAAAAAATAAATAAAAATTAAAAAAAAAATTTAAAAAAAATAATAAAAATATAAATAATATATTAAATAAAAAATAAAAAAAATAAAAAAAAATTTAAAAAAAATATAAAAAAAATTTTTTTTGGCTCAGCTGGGATTCAATGCCACAGTTACTCTAACCAGTATACACGTTTGTATGTATGTATGTTGTTGTTGTAATGTTGTTTTTGTGAAAAAAAATCGAGGTGGTCGTGGGTTTTTGCTCATATCTCAGGTGTTTATGTACCGATGTTTCTGATTTTCAATAGCGATCTACTCCCGAATATTTCTGATATTTTAATACCTCACTCGGGTCCAAGCGATGTCTGGGGGCTTCAAAAAGTTGATTTCAACATACACACGGACAGACGGACAGACTGACAGAGCTTAATCGACTCCCCTATTCATAAGCTTTCAGAAAATATATACTTTATGAGGTCGGAAATGAAAATTGAAGAAATTTCACACGGAATGACAAACCTATATATACCCTTTCTCACTGTGTGAAGGGTATAAAAAGGACAACAAATTCGAGCAACAGTTTATCGCAACTATGCTGGAGTTTGAACAACAGCTTTACAACTTGTTTCCCCAACAAACAAATACCATGTATGACACAACTTTGCCCAAAATGAAAGAGATTATGAGCAAACCAGATTTTAGCCTAATGAGCAAACAGCATCAAATGGAATATTTAGACATACAAAGTATACTCCAAAATGAATTAGATGAAATCCAAATCTGTCCTAACGATCTAGTAACTAGGGCCTTATTGTGTTGGAAACGAATTTACTTAAGCTCAACAAACCCAAAATTATAATATTAATTTTAAAAGTCCTTAACATGGGTTATGAAGCCGCGGTTCACGTAGAACGTGCTGCCTATTGCACCTACTCTCACATACCGCAACTAAACACATCTCTCCATACTCTTTACGAAGGGGTCGACTGCTATTTGTACACCACATCTCTGATAGTTCAAATCCAGAATGAGTCCCGAATTGGCTGCTGTTTATGAAAAAATTACCAATAAAAATTCTCTTATGGGTAAAATTATTTTGGTGATTTTAAATGTCACCAAGATTCGGAGAAATATTGTTGACACCGTTACTACAGCCAAACATGTTTTGAATAGTGTAGAGAACCAATTGCCTACGGCTGCCCAGAAGGTGGTTAATTGTGGTTTTAATTTTGCCGTTAAGATACCCCTGATAACTGAGTCCGTTTAAAATGTCACTGAATGTATACTTGTTTTTGATGACACAGAAAATGAATACAGTTTTATGAAACTTGAAGAAGAATACAATAAGGAAACGCCGCACAGTGGCGCCTTTTGACTTTTTTCGTTGAAAAAATCATAACTTTTGAAATAATTTAAATATTTTAAAGATTTAAAAAGATATTGACAGAGGACACTTTAGGCGCGCCGTTAACATAAATAAGATGAAAGGGATGCCGAACGATTCGAAATAAAAACAATCTTACCGAGTTTTTCTAACAAAAAACTTAAAACATCGTTAACTATGTAAAAATCCAAAAAATAACATTAGAAATAATAAATCAAAATGACTTGTAACATTAAATTTGAAATCTAGGCTACGCTTCTATGTGGTAATTAGACCTACGATGGTGAAGGATATTATTTCGGTACGTCTAAATATAGCACTCTAACTTGTTTTTAATAAAAATTATTACGTATAATTTCTTTCTTATAATCGAATACACTTTTAAAAGTTTCCTGACCTTCACCAAGAAGTAGAAGTTAAACTGATCAGATAATTATTTAATTTAAAAGTTTGTTTTTCGTTTTTTAACAATTTATTTAAAAAAATAATAACAAGTACAAAAAATGGTAAAAAGAGCATTAAGCAAAATAATAAATAATTTACCCAATTCACAAACTATTGTAAAAGTTGTATTTGTACACATATTGTTGTTTTTACATCATGGCTTGAAAAGTATGTAACAAGGTACACTTAATTAAGTATTTGTAGTTGCTCAGCTAATCATTAGCTGTTTCTTTCGAAGAGTCAAAGTTTGATACATTTTCTCTTTTCCCTTACAATGTCCCAAATGTCAAACTTATTTAAAATGATTTTTTTTCAAAAGCCTTATATAATTACACCATGATAAGAACTATCGCCGTTTTACTTTAATATAGAGAAGCGAATTTCGTAAAACCTACGACAGGTTGTGAATTGGGCAAATATATATTACATTAATATTACATATATTGTATTTATTATTATTATTTATTTTTTATAAATAAAAAATTTAATAAATTCGACTTATTGCTTTATAAAATTACAATTATAATTTGTATATAAAAAAAATAAATATTAATACAATTATTAGACATACTATGTATGTAGATCGACTAGACATAACTTTCTTTGTGACGCTTGACATATTGATCGCTCTGAGATTTATTTATACGTTCATTTTTGAAACGATCGGAAACACTAATTGGTGTTCTCTGCAGAGCATGGGGGGACGATTGTGACTTCATGATACTATCAGGTGTTGCAGAAACTTTCGGTTCAGTACCAGGCGAAACTATTTGAGGGACTACAATGATGTCGGTGAATAGACTTTGGCGACAAAGAGCTGATAATGCACTGCCACCGGCGGTACTGGAATTAGTTAAAACTGATGACCGGTTGGGATCTTTGGATTTCTTACCCTTCACTCGGCGTAATTTGGAAGCTAGAGTAGCAAATCCTAATTTACTGGATATTTTACCAGACCTAGTAACATGTCGAGGTATGGAGTCGTAAATACCACCAAAATCCTGGTCAGTACCAGTATCGGATTGTGTGGGAGGCGATTCAGCTCGTATAGTATTCGCACTTAAACTTTTCCTCAATTCATTATCTTCCGATTCGGCAAAATCACATTGCACTGAACTCTCGTCGGCTGTGGTAGAACTAAGACTTAAATCACTTTGCCGTTTTTCGCCCCAATTTTGATCGCGGCGAAAATTATCTCTTAATTTAACCACTGCCATAGGACTGGGTTTTTTACGTAAAAATTCTTCCTTGGCCTTTTGTATGCGTAAAGCTCGTTCGTTTAATGGTGTCATAGGTCTACTGGTTTGTTCGAATACTGGACTAGTAGGCTCCGAGTTGGTCGGGGTAGGATAGTTAAATTTTATTTGTTGGCTGGTAGGTGTTAAGGACTTCCGTTCCCATTTTCGAACTATGCGCGGAACTGTACTATCAAATTTATCGGGCGAAATAAATTTTGTAAAGTAAGCCTCAGGCACTGAAGAGCCCGATTGAGTTTTGGCAATTTTATTTTCAATTTTTCTAATGGTGGCTCCTTTAAAGTGTACGGGATTGACACTAAAATATTTTTCTTTGTTTTTTTTATACAAGTGATCTTTTTCCGTTTTGGCGCATTGCAGTATATTTTGAAAATGTGTAACATTGTCTAGCTTTAAGGAGTTTTCTCGAGTGTTATTTAACAGCCGAAAGCTATCAGTTGCCAAAGGTGTTCGAAAAGCTTTAGAACTTTTACAAATTTCAGCGTCATCCGCATTTTTCAAACTTTGCATACTAAGACTTTTACGCAAATCATCTGAATTATTATCGGCACGCAAATCATCTAAGCTAATAGATTTGTGTACCAATAGAACACGTGACTTTAGATCAATTTCCATGTCATGCATAGAAAAGATTTTTTCTTCTTTTATGTTATTTACGGAGTTTTCTTCATTTGCTTGAATTTGTGGGTTCGTTTTCATATTAGGCTCCGTAGGAGAATGCAAAATTTCATGCTCTATAACGGCCACACCATCTATAGCCATGGGTTCCTGCACCGCAGTAAATACCTTCCGTTTAGTTTTTACAAACACATTGGGTAAAGAAGTGGAGGTAGCCAAAGGCAGTCGGACAAAAGTGGCATTGCTTTGTTGAACATTGTCTATAGTTCTGGAACCCGTGTCACAAATCTGTTGTATGGGCTGACCTGGTTTAACCTTTAAGACATAGACCATATCCTCGGCTATAGTGGCCGAACTTGGATCTTCGTCGAAAGATCTCTGCTTGAAACGATAATTTTTTCGTTTCAAACGTCTGGGTGTCTCCAGTATATTGCTATGATTATCCTCATCACTGCTATCACTTTCAGTTTTACTATTTTGCCTGGAGCCCATTTTGCGCAAACGTACTTTTTTCTTAGCTCCGCCACCACCCCCACCACCAGAGTTTACTCCAACACCTGGTAAACCACCATCAGCCATACCATTGCTATTACTTAATGGTTTTAGCTTAACTTCGTTTTCTACCGTCAATGTTTTAAGCTCATTGGTTGCTTCTAATGTTGCGGACAAAATGTCAAAAGGTTTTTCGTTCGATATTTTAGATGCAGGTTGATTTAATCCCTCATCGCTTATTATGTTTATATCGGGTACAATATCTTTAGAAAAACGTGGATAACCACCTTCTACAAAATAAATTAAATTAATTTCATCATAATTTTTATACAGCCTTGTTAAGAGTGTAGACATCGTAGTATACATTTTTGTAAGACAACAACTGAATGCAATCTTTCAGCCAAACCTAAATAAGAGCGACAAGCGAGAATTGATACCCTGTACTGCAGTCAACTGTAATACTTAATACCTTGTTAAAATTTGATGTTCCAATTTTTAAAATATTGAATTTTATTTCGGTTCTTTCTTGTTTAGGTTTGCCTGTTTGTCATTTTTGATGCATTTGCGAAAATGCGATTGGTTTGCGATAACTAAAACCACACTCTTACTAAGACCGATGATTAAACTGAGAGACTTACGCATATTTTGTTTAAGAATTTCTAAAGTTTCATGTAAGCCCTGAATTTCCTCATTATATTCAATATTTCGTTCTTCCAAAACTTCTTGACAGCAGGCTTCATCCAGAGGACTTTTTTCGCACTGCAAGTAAATATATTTGTGTGCATAAATAGTTATTAGGGATGTGAAAATTTTATAATATTCCAAGGAGTGTTTTTTAGACGTATAGAACTTCCAATAGACATAACTATAAAACTAGCTGTCATATCACCATGCAAAGACCTACACAAAAACAACATTTACAAATCCTGAAAATTCGCGCTGAAAATGAATAAAAAGTTAAACCAAATTTTTATCACCAAATTATCCTCAGCGATTAGGCTCATGGCTAATCGGGTATGTAAACAGGTAGAATTACATTTTCGAAGAGAGCGCAATCGTTATGAGACTCCATTACAACCCGAAAAAATCACTGTTCGGTACGGTTTACATTTCGAAGACATCGGATCATTTGTTTTTAAGTCCGAACCCTGTGCCAATATTTCCGTGAATGACGAACGCTACTGGCAAATTTTTTGTATTTTTTTTATTTTTCACCTTTTTTGCAAATCATTTAAAGGAAAGTTGGTTTCAACAAGATGGCCCAACAAGCCATACAGCTCGCGAAACCATCATTATGTTGAACCAAATCTTTGGTGACCATATTATCTAAAATTCGTGTCATTTGACACCTACTTTTTGTAAGGGTACGTCAATATGAAATAAGATCGGATATGCTCTAAAAAGTTGTTAACAATTCGACCGCCTTGATGGCGTTCATGGCACGCAGTCGCCTAGGCTGTATACTATTAGTTATTTTTAAAAATTAAATTCCATTAAATTGATGGACTAGTAAAGCCAAAATGTTGGTCATTCCATTGAATTTGTTGCGTCTTCTTTAAAAAAAAACTATAAAAGTGAAACTCTGTGTGTGTGTATGTGTTAGCTATAGACTCTGAAACTGTAAAACCGATCGGGCTCAAACTTTGGTGAGTTGTTGTACACATACCAGGGAGTGTTTATGGGTGGAAAAAAGTGCGCGGGCCACGCCCATAAAAAATTAGTTATCATTTTAGCTCCTTGCACTTGACAAATTTTTCTGAAACTTTGCACACATATTGAGCTATCATGACTTTACGATTTCGTGATTAGGAAAGTGGGCAGTGCCACGCCCATAAAAAAAAGTTATAATTTTGAGGTACTTGCACTGGACCGATTTTTCTGAAATTTTGCACACATATTGAGCTGTCATGACTTTAAGATTTCGTGCCACGCCCATAAGAAAAAAGTTATCTTTTCCAGCTACTTAAGCTTCACCGATTTTTCTAAAACTTTTCACACACATATTGAAGTCTCATTATTATACAATTTCGTGATTAGAAAAGTGGGCAGGGCCACGCCCATAAAAAAAGTTATAATTTTGAGGCACTTGCTCTGGACAGATTTTTATGAAGCTTTGCACACATATTGAGTTGTCATGACTATATTTCTTGATTAGAAAAGTAGGCAGTGCCATGCCCATTAAAAAAAATTTTAAATTTTTAGGTTTTTGCACTTGAGTTTCAATTTAAATTAAATAAAATTTCTTGATTAGAAAAGTAGGCAGTGCCATGCCCATTAAAAAAAATTTTAAATTTTTAGGTTTTTGCACTTGAGTTTCAATTTAAATTCAGAATGCATTTTATTCATTAAGGAGCGTAGCAACGCGCGCTGGGCTTTTCTAGTACGTCTATAAAGAACTCTCTATGCATATGATTATTATATTTTATTGTAAATCAATTATTCTGGCTTAAGTTTATTTTATTTTTTTAAATAATCTTACTCCCTAAAAATGTAATATGAAATTAAAGGCCCTTAAGGAAACTGAAAAATAAATCCGATATTAGCCGAGTGGAATGCATGATTTCGCCATCAACACTTTTTGATCGGTATACTCATTTTCTATTTTTATTAAATTGTAACATAAAAAGTAGTTTCATTATAATTGATTTACAACAAAATTTAAAATTAATTGTAGTTCAAATCAATATAAATGAATAATTCTGTGTCCAAATGGAATATCTGCTTAAGTCGACGTAGGCAAAAAATTGAGATAACCACATCGTTGCAATCCCGCAATTTAAAACTACCCTTACGCGAATTTTCAACTATTTTGGACAACCTATTGCCTATATATTTTTAACAAACAATTCTGTGGTTTTCATGGGCAACCACGTATGTCTTAAAATCAAATTTTTCAGGAGAGCTACACAAACGGAGTTAGTGCTGAACGATTTTTGAATATATATAGAAGTTACGTTGTTATGCCATTAAAATATTTGGAATCAGGCCATCTTATTTGAGAAATTCTTAAAACCAAGTAAAGGCCGCCTGAAACCAAGCATTATGGCATTGTTAACTCAAAATCATATAAAATGAACATACGCGGTTGTCCATGAAAACCACAGAAGTATCTTTTGTAATAATAACTTATACTTTACTTATAATTTAACTAAATATACGAAAGTTTACTTGTACAGCGTGGAGTTCATATAAGTCTTTATTTTAAAGGCAAAAATTTCATCAAAAATTTAAAATTGAAATCAAATTTAAAAGTGCTTTTCTGAAAAAAACAGACATAAGCAGTTTTTCCTTATTGCCACAGAAGTATTATTATTTATGTGCATATGTATGTATGAATCACAAATATATTAGGAAATTTAAAGTTTTATAAAAATTTTACCAAATTTCTTAGGCGACTCAGCTCATTTTGAACATCCGATATGGCATTAAGGACGTTCGGCTTCATTAAATTATCAGCAAAATAAGAATAAGTGTTGCGTATTGAGCCCAAAACGTCATTGCATAAATGTAGCGTTTCATTTTCAGCAAAATCTGTTGATTTTTGTGTTAAAAGCTTCAGTAGTTCTTCAGAATTTTTTAAAACATTCAACAAAGGTGCTACATTTGTATGTGATTCGAAACTTTGTATTTTGCGTGAATTGCTGTGAATTTAAAAGGCAATTTTTTTTTTTTTTTTTAATTCTTAACCGTTATGAGAATATCATAAACATATGTTTGTTACTTACCAAATATCTTTACAAACTTTTTCTTCATACTTATAAACTGGCGTTTGTTTCTGATCCGAGGAAGTTATTAGTTTCAAAGGCGATGCTGTTTCCACAATATGATCTTCGACTTCTACCATAACTGCCTCCGGTTCATCGTACTTCTTGTAGTCACTGTCCAATGCCAAGGCATCTGTACTACTCACACCACCCTCCATCTCCTTTAATTCGTTGACATCGTTTAACGACAGGCTGGAGGCTTGTTGGGAAATTACCGGTAAAGCAATACTCGGCGAAATACTATCCAATGATAAGGAACGACTTAGCGTAGGAGAGTTCTCATCTGAGCATATTTTTGGAATAAACAAAATCAATCATTGGCAAACTTTAAAAGACTTAAACATTTTAACTAACGATTATGTGACTCTTTTGAGATTCTTTTAACATCAATAGGACAATAACCAGGATGTAGCAAAGCAAATGTTGAAGATTCTGGTCCTATACCTCTGGCCTTTTCCCATTCGTAAAGCTTTCTTGTAAATTTACGAGAGATGCCCTCAAATTTCATAACACCAGCAGAGGTTTTAACTTCGATTTCCTTGACTGGATGTTCGCCAACAATTGCCTTCAATTTCGCTAATCTGTGTTGAGAACTTAGAATTGTTAGTGTATTTTTAAGTCTTTAAAGGTTATTGAATCTGTTATTACCTTTCGGATTTTTCTTTATCATGTGTCTTATGTTTATCTATTCGCTTGTCTTTATCACCGCCACGATCATCATCAGATTCTCCTTTTTTACCAGAATTGCCATGTTTATAAGTACGCTTCAAAGAGTCCGTACAACTTGTGGAAGATGTTCCACGTTTTATTTTATTCCATTGTTCTGAAAAAAGTTAGAAACATTTTTAAGCCTTTTGCACTCTTGTCTCTGGGTTTCTACTTAATAAAACAACAATTGCTTTTTTTACACACTCACCCAATTTCTTTTGGAAATCTTCAGGTAAATCTTTTTGATCTGGCAATGGACTCAAACCTTGACCCTCTAATTTTAATTGGCCCGTTTTCCACAAATGCCAATCAATTTTTGCATTTGTATCTTTAGGTATTAAGGGAGATATAGGAACACTCGGTTGTATGCTACCAATAGAAGCCTGTTTCTTAACACGCCATTTTTGTAATTTCTTCTTGAAATCAGGTGTAAGATTCTCTTCCAAAAGCTTTGCCGAAATGTTACTACTAACAACCGAGGGATTAGGTGATAAAGGCTCTGGAGGCCTAGGGACTGCAACTAGGGCCATAGCTATAATAAAAATTAATTAAAATAAACAATTTTCCGACTTTTTTCTTTAAACGTGCCTCTATTCGATTTTAATTTTTGCCACTCTTTTCTTTTATTCTCAAATTCTTTGTCTAGTTTGGCTCTTAACAACTGGTAGCGTCGATTTATTTCATCCTGTTGTAGTTCATAGCTGTTGCGAGAAGTTAAATGATTTGGAGAATTTGGTTCTGAAAAATCTCCACTTGAGACATCTTCACATTCTAGTTGTAATAAAATAATAAATTTACAGGTTGTTAAATTAAAAAGTGGTTTAACTGGTGTACTAACCGTATTCTGCAAAGAAATCAGAATGCCGGGATGGACTTGAGGGCACAGATGAATTGACTGGCGATGAAATTTTTCTAAACGTACGATTTAATGACTGTGTGCCATCTTGTGAACTAGCTTTTGATAAATGAGGTGAGGTGTAGTATTGATGATCAGAGTCATTAAGATCCTAGTAGGCATTTTTCCAAAATGTTAGTTAATTAAAATGATTTTGTTAAGAGAGAAGCAAAAGAACATTTTGTATACATATGTTTACCTGCTTCAGATTTAAATTTAAAGGACTAGGAGGATTACGATTTTTACGTTTTGATCCAGTTGGTATGACAGCTTCAACGTCTTCTGGCACGACTTCAAAATCTGGCACTAACTTGCACTTACGTATGGACTTGTTCGATGATGATTTGCTTGGTATACCGCCACAACTACTTAAATCAGATGGTGAAGTTGTTGTTGCAGTTGTTCCCAAGCTATCGGGTGATTTTGAATCCTGTATATGGGATTGTGATACTGATCTTTCTCCTTGTATCTCCAGTATATCACTTTTTGAGGAGTCTCTTCCTGTTTTATTTGTATTAAGACAAAAATATTAAAAAAGCAAATCATTTTAAATTTTATTTCACATAAATATAAAATATATACTCATGCCACAAGCGTTATCAATGTCATCCACCGAACTCGCCGAACTAATGGTACCCGGTGTACCAGCATCACTAAGTAAATGACCAGATGATGAGCTCAATATACTATCAGCCGAACTGGTACCACAAGGCAAAGATGGTACACGCAAATATCTGCAAAACCAATAACAAATAATTAACACATGCCTGAGCATACATTCATACATACATGTATGTATGTATATCGATACATACAAAAAAAATGTAAACAAATATTTTTTTCGAAATATTGTGAATTTGAACAATAATAATATTTTAATTGATTGTAAAAATAATGCACTATTTATATGATCCATTAAGTACGATCTGTATGTATGAATGTATGTGTGTATGTATGCTTTTGTTTTATAATCAAGGAGTGTTGACCTATATTTTTGCATTCTCTAGAGATAAATTTTCTGTTTAAAATCAATTCTCTTCTAAAAATGTTCTATCTAAAACATATCTGCATGTTGATATTTATCAATTAGTCTCACTCTCTTAAAATATATTGTACGATAGCAAGAATAAAAGAAAAAACAATATTGCCCATTCCCACAGTAATAAAATTTTTCGTTCTGCGCATGTACGTCAAATCGGCCTAGCGCCTAACAAAAGCAAAACATAAACATCGAGATTTATAAATTTCTATATGTCAAATAAGCCTTTAATAAACCTCAAATGTTTTTTATGAATACGACAGTTATTGTTGAACATATTACTGCTTATATAGTGATTTACCGTTTTTAAGTTAATTAAAAAAAAAACTAAACCACTTTATTGTCTTTTTTTATTTTTTTGTTATTGTTTATTATTATTTATTTCATCACTTTCTACAATTTTTACTTGTAATATCAATCACTTGTTTGCTGGGGCCAAATTACGGCATTCGATCGCGATCGAAATTTTACTCGAACGATCGAGTTTGCTGTGCTTTAGGTATAGAGATATTAGTAAGAATTATTTAATTTCGATCACGTTCGAATGCCGTAATTTGCCCCCTGGTGTGACGTCACACATGAAAGAGCAAGGGCCGAATTACGGCATTCGAACGTGATCGAAATTGTAAAATTATTATTAGAATCTCTGTAATTCGGCATTTTGTTTTATTACAACAAACATGCCTAATGTGTAATCTTGTTATTATTATTATTGGCAGGGTTGTCAGATTTATTTTGATATTTTCCGCCAATTTCAATGTTTGAAATCGCCAAAACTTTTTTTTTTCAATTTTTGACAACAAAATATTTATTTTTGTAATTATTAAAAATATTTTTCATAATTCCTAAAAAATAAATTCTGTCTGAATCGCTAAAAAAAGTCGCCATGGTAAACATTTATGTACAAATTGTAATAATTTATTTTTAAAACAAAGTAAAAATGATTTTTAAAAAAATGTATAATGTTTGCCTGAAATAGATTATAATAGTAGACTTAAAGAATAAAAGTGGTTAGTATTAGTTACAATTGTATTATATATTTAATATTATATACAATTTATCATCAAGGCATATATAACATATCTTGCGAAGGTTCCAAATAAGTACAACATGTTCTAGTTACATTCATTTAATTCACAACTCGTAATAACGCGTTACAAATTTCTTATTGTATTCTGTTTCGAAGGCTTTCATTTTTCACATGTACATATATTCACGCATTTATGTATTCGCATTTACTTTAATGTGCTAACAAACAAAAAATTAAAGTGGAATTATGACAAACTATAATGTTTAGATAAGAAGATAAACTAAAATGTTCTTTCAATAGAATATCTAAACGAGCGACCAAATTGTTCGCAAACATATGAGTGGCTCAAATTGTATACATGAAAAAAATACAAGAACAAAATTTTTATTTTTTGTATTGAATTTAACGGTTCTCAAAACAAATTTATGGCTCATGAAAAATAGCCGAAAAAAAATCGACAACTATTTTCTAATTCGCCAAAAAAAAATCGCCATGTAGCCAAATCGAAAATTAGAACGCCAAACACGTTCCAAAAATGCCACGTTTGGCTAGAAATCGCTAGATCTGACAACCCTGATTATTGGTATGGTCGTGTATGTTTTAAAGAGATGCAAAAAAAATTTAGTTATTAAAGTTAAAAGCAATTTAAAAAAATATTCTCTTTATATATGTCCCATTCTTATTTGTTTGTACAAATTTACAAAAACCTCTCGATGTAGTAATCTTTTCATAGTTTTTTTTCTTTCGATAATTTTTTTTTAATTATAAATATTAACATAACTATGAAAAATTATCCATCAACTCATATATCACCATTTTTTTTAATTTTTAATAACTTTTAAGAAAATGGATTAACTCACCTCGCTACTTCTGTATTGTTGGGAGTAAGTCCAATACTATCACGCGATGAACCTTCTGTCAGAGTAGGTACATTTGCACGTTCCCATTTGAAGGCTGCTTTAACTTTGGTCCATTTCGAGACCTTTGATTTGTTATCACTGTAAGTACTCTGCCGTCGCAATAAATTACCAGAATTGCTCTTAGAGACATCAAGTTCGGCGCACAAACTTGACATGTCCTCAATCATAAAAGATTTGCTACGTTCACGTTGTCTAAAAGTAATGGTAAAAACAGAATTTAAAAATAAAAATTAATTTTACGATCACTAGAAAAAGAACTTTATGTTAAACTTAACTGTTTATTATTCTGCAGTTTTGGCTGATAATTAGAATGTTGACCAGTTTGTTCTGGTTTCAATATGGTCTCTAATAAAGCTATAGATTGTTCCATATCTCGATGATCGATTTCATGGTCAAAAAGTATGGTGGTACCTTGATGTTTCTCCAGACTTTTCGGGTCCTCAAACTAATTGAAGAAAATAGAAACTTATAGCTATTAAAACTTATTAAAAAACATAAACTGACCTTTCGCTCTAATGATCTCACATAACGCAAGCACTCTTTACGTTGACACATTTCCCTATCCATGGCCAAGTATTGATCCCACATAGAGTACATACGATTCAACTGGTCTATGGCTCCATATGCAGCCAGGGCTGCGCTTATAGTCGAAGTCAAACGGTGTTGCAATGGCTCAATCGATTCTTCACATTCTTTTCGTATTCGGTCACAACATTGGCACTGGTGTTGCTGCTGATGACGTTTATCTTCATCCAGCGAACCCTTTCTTTCGTTTGATATATGATGAAAATTTTGACAGTCATTTGCTATTGATCTATTAAGCATTTTCTGAAATTCTTCTTGGCGTTCAGAATAATTAAGTAGACCGTGAAATTCAAGAGGTAGATCTTTTTTTGCTGGTGGATAAACGAAGACATTTTCAAAATGGGAATTTCTTGCTAACGTTTCTTTTGGATCTGGTGGCGGCGTCGGCAGCGATTCTCGCGGAATGATTGTTGAAGTACGTCGTGACGCTGGACGAGAAGTAGGCGTGGTAGCCGATGATGAAGAGGGTGTATGTATTAGAACTCTGTCAACTTGTAGTTTATCCATTGCCCTTAAATATTCAAATATATTTTTAAATTAGGACATTTGAGCTGTTGATAAAAAAAAAACGAAACATGAATTATACCTTAGCTAATAATTCTTTTACACAAAACTTTATCATATTTATATTAAGCAAGTCAACTCAGTGAAAAAAAAAGCTTTTGAAAGAACAAAATGAATCTGAAATTATTTTTTTCGAAAGCAATGATTTCAACGCAGTTATGTTTTTTCAGCAATGCAATAATAATTGTTTTGGTGCTATTTTGCTACACTAAATTATTATTTTTTATTTATTTTATTAACAAACTAACAGTTTGTCTTGTCATTATACCCTACATTACCAAAGGTGGAAATTATGGAACTGCTTAAAATTTACTTTCTGAGATATAAAAGTAACAACGTAACTACTTTTGCATTACAACGCATAATAACATATAAATATAAATGATTAAAATTAATTAATCACCAGTTAAATTTAAAAATAGTTACAGCAAATCTTGGTTCTGTACTGTTTCAGAAAAAAAGTTAAACGTGGTACATCGCCAGGTGCGAATGATACAAGTATCGAGACTGTTTCCAAATATGATCAGTGATGTCATGACCATTGATCTGGAATTTCTCAGCAACTGTTTTACAAATAGCGATTTAACAGTAAATCCAAACAAAACAGAACTGTTACTGTTAACAACATTGACCAAGAAACCAAGCTTCAGACTAAATCGGTATAAATATTGCGAATACTTGAGTGTTCCAGGACTCAAAACTGTTACCTATACATATAAAAATAAATTGTATTGTGTTAGTAATTAATGTTCTCTGGAATGCGTGAACCGCAGTTCATATGAAAGGTGATGTCAATACCAAGGTTTTTATGTATAAACGGTCTATGTATGTGTATTGGTTTATGAGTTATAGCCATTTTAGTGAACACTGCATTAATTTCGAAATATTTGAGTTAATATTTTGAAAAACTGAAATACAATTTGTTTTTAAATTCATTACAATTCGATTTTGATTAAAATGAATTCGAATTGATTTTTTTATTTTCTTTTTTACACTACGAAGTGTGATGGGGGTTCGCAAGTTAAATATCAAAATTTAACATAATTAAAAACTTCTACTGTATCTTATTATAACTGTGGTAGATGTTTAACGCAAAAATGGGATTTAGTCCAAATGAAGTTAAATGCTTGTACTTATGGACCACTAGTATGGTGGACTGCAACAAAGGGGAAATACATAGCAGACAAATTTTTTAGAATCCAGAGATGTATTGTGCACTACGAACTATTCCTTTAGAGACTTTGCATACTATACTACACCTTGTTTCTATAGACATTTACATAACGGACGCATTTGCGACAGCTTTACGATAAACTGTGACGTTGGATAGGAATGTTAATTAACAGTCAGGCAGTACTTTTGTCACATTTTTTATTTATTATCACTGTTTTGTCAAGGCTTGGCCGACGGTCTGGCAGTGCTCTTTTTTTTTTGTATGGCAATGAACAGCATTAGTGTAGCCATGGTGTAATTACATAAGGTGATAGCGTAAAGGAGAGCAATTTTGTACTCTCTTTTTTTATGTATGGAGTTTGACAATTTCCGAAGTTGAAATAATTTTTTTAAGTATGTATTTTGACATTCTCCAGAACACAAAAAAATAGTCAGCTGGGCTTGCACCGCCACCTTGTATAAGTGTACCCTGGGTGTAGCTACAAATTTTTTCCAGGGGTGGCAAAAGGTCAAAAAAATTCGGAGTTAATTTTATATGTATATAAAATGTAAATAGTTATTTATGATCCCATTAATTAAAGGCCTACATTCACTTTTAGATTTAGTTAGTCGTTTAAACGGTCATAAAAATCGTATGTGCTAAAAAAAAGTATCATATTGTGTATTGAAAGTAAATATGTGTGACAGATTTTTTCCAGGTTTGTCCGATTTAGTAAACTTTCTAAAAAAAAACGTTCATAAAATAATACTTTATATGCAATCAAAGTTGCATTTTGCAACGCAGACGCCAACATTTTTTATTTCTTGAAAATAAATTTATACAAACAAAACGCAAAAATATTCATTATTTAAGTGGAAAAGAATTATATAAAATTTTCTTGTAAATAAATCGTACGATTGTATAGCATAAGGAGTGTATTGAAAAAAATTTGTAGTTTCATTAAGTTGAATAAAACTCAAATCGTGCAATAGAGAAACTCTTTTAAAAATTATTAAAATTTATTAAAAAAATTAAAAAATTTATTGGCATATTGTACAACTTCTTCGGAAGTCCTTCCATTAAAAATTTTACAGTTGCTTCTGTTACCTTTTTTGAGGAGGTGGTCTATCTACACTTAAAATCGGAAATGTTCTGGGACACCTTTCCTGTGTTCTTCAATTCCTTTTTTATAAGAGCCCAGAACTTTCCGCAGACCCAAGCTCTGGACAGTTAGGTGGATTTGCCTCTCGTGGTACAAACATTATTGACATTATTTAAATACCACTCCAGTGACTTTGAGGCCCTCAAGGGCAAAAATATGTAGACACTCGGTGCTGTCTGAAAAAAGGTAAAAGAAGTTTTTATAGGCACTCCGTGATATAAATTTCTGTGTTTATGCTTGGCTTCGTTTGCCACAACTTCAAGTAGCTTGCCACACGAGAAATTTTTTGGGGAGTTTTTGTTTGTTTTTTTGTCCGGAACTCTTCCTAAACATTACTTCTTTCATCAGCAACGTAAAAATCTTGGCCGGAAAGTTGAGAAAAGTCTGCCAGGTCGTATGTTTTGTCATCCATCACACAACAGGCGTATTTTTTTTATTAAATCTGCCTTAAATCTTTTTACTTGTTTTTTTTTCTTCTAAGTTTTTTACCGAATTACGATCTGGAACTTTCTGAAATTTGTATGTCTTCAGCCTAGCATAAGCTTTGGCCCTTTGGACAAAACTATTGAAGCATTTCACCATACGCGCTGCTTTTCTGATAGAAGTGTTAGATGCTCTTCGAAACAGTTGCTTGACTTCTTTTAAATTAGCAATATCACTTGGACCTTTTTTATTTCTAGATCCAGATTTTCTTTCAATGTTCAGGTCTTCCGTATACCGTTTAATGGCATTTGAAACAAGTCGAGGGTCAGCTTTCAAATTTTTCGCTATATTTTTAAAAGTTCATGACCGATTTTTTTGAAAAGTTTTAATTATGTTTTCACGTACATTTTTCGGGTCCATTTTGATCGTAATAACAATTTAATTGTCAATTGTTATGAGTTTTAAAATAATAGTATCTGACATACATATGTATATATAAAAGCTTACGTGATAAAAAGAAAAAAAAATTATTGCAAGATTTGAGCTTTGTTTAACTTAATGCAACTACAAACTGTTTTCGCTACACTCCTTAGTAAAATTGGGTCTTAAGTATTATGAATTTAAAGCAGCATATTCAGACATTTTCAAGGTAAAGGAAATTTTTAAAGTATGTATATATGTATATCAATCGCAATGTTGCTAGCAATATAAGAAGATTACTGGATGTCATCTAACAGTCGACTTCGATTTTCCCCTATCTTATCTGCCAGTGCCCTGCCTTAGCTGTCTTCTTACTTTGACAATTAAAAAATGTATGAGGTTTGTAAAATATCTCACAGTTACAGGGAAGTGTAGCGTTGTCAAAACGGTGTCGTTAAGACGTTACTTGACAGTTATCACTTAATCAGCGATAATATTAAAATTTCGCGTGACAGATGCCTAATGTCGGAATCGCAAAACAACTTTAACACAAATTATTATTTTTAAGATTTTTAGATTTAGTTGAAAAAATTTCTTAATTGGAATTGGTTAAAGCAACTTTCGTGAAATGCCGAACTATGCACTTGCTCCTACTTCAAAAGCGATTATAATGTAGAAAATAATGCTTGATTTATTTTAAAAACTTTTGATTACGCTATTACTTTTGTTTATTTTAAATATGTACAAACAACACGACTGTAATGCTTCTTTTTGAATACAATTTGAACTATTAAATACATACTCAAAAGTCAAAAATGAGAATAAAACATCACTAAATATTTTTAAAAGTGATGGAATTATGAAAAATATTTTCAAAATTTAATATTCAAATAATACACAAAAGTGCGATTACTTCATTCCAAAAAAAAATGTAAACAATAGCACACTCATAAAGAAACAACAACATTAATAATGTATACACATAAACACACACACTTAGAAATATACATATGTATACAAACAATTAAACGTATGGATCTTGGATCTCTTATGGATCCCAAACTACGCATAAGTATTATTTTATAGAAAAAGCACGTTTTCCCAATAAGTTAATGAGAATAAGAAGAAATCAAATACCAAAAAAAAAATTAAATAGAAACAAAAAAAAACATTATTAAATGGAAAATAATTGTGTTTTACAAGAAAATATTAAAATAATTTTCATGAAAAATAACAACAGTGGCACCAGTATTACCGGAAACAAATTGAAAATCCTCTATATAAAAAAATTCAAAAAAAATATTTTTTTGTCATCCTAGAAATTTGTTGTCCTATCTTTTAAATAGTTTTTTTTTTTAATTTTTCTGTTAGAGAAAAAATTCTGCGCTGACATAAATTTTTGAAAAAATTTCCAAAAATAGCTATGTATAAGAAAATTTTGCGTTACGTTAGTTAATTCTTATTAAAAATCTTAAGTTTTTATAGTTTTTATAGTGTAAAAGGAAATAAGCAATTTGTTATAAAAGTAACACGTTTAAATTTTGAAGGCAATAGCTGCACGTTTTTTTTTACTAATTTTAAGACGTTTTATAATTAACTTGAAACATTTTTAGTTTCCGTGACAAAACAATTTTGTGGCTAGAAGAGTTGAAAATACTACATCCGCACATAATAGGTGATTGGTATCTTGTAAACTTTACAAGATATCTTAAAACGGGGCTTAAAATCAAAAAGGTTTAAATAATGTGCATTGCTAAGCGCATCTCTAAAGAACGGCTGGATCTTGTGGGCGTGGCACCTACCATACAAAATCAACATTTTTTGTCGCATTTCTTGAGTACTGTAATACCCACTTACACTTGTTGAACATTATAATAATTTGGCTGCCAAAACTATTACTTATCAGAAGAAAAAGCATATATTTTTATTTGGTTTTTCCTTCCACTAAATCCGTGCAGGCCAAATACGCATGAAATACTATTTATGACAATTATTGCATACATAACAAATGGTTAAATCTATTTCCTAGTAAAAAAAAAACTAAAAAATTTTGGTTGATTACAAAGCGGTTTGAATTATGCTTATATATCATACATATATATTACCTGCTATTAATTTGATTTTTTTTTTCAAATGATCTGTTGGTCAAAACAACAATAACAATATAATATGTATGTACATACATATTGATAAGTACATACATATAAACAAAAACTGTTATAAAAGTACAAAAATTATAGAAAGAAACTAAAATAAGCTTGTTTGCTCAAAAACTCGTGCGTTTGACTAAAACTAACTTACAAATAATTTTGAAATAAAATTTTTTAATACGTGTACATGTTTCTCTCTTAACTACTCGGCAAAAGTCTGTAAAGATTCTGTACATATTTTTTAACAAAATTTTATTTCCGAATAAGTGTTTTGGGCAAACTTCGCTCAAATGTGATCTAGAAGAACAATCAGATATGTATGCATAATATATATGTAATATAACAATTAAAAAATTCCTAAGAATATTCTATTTCTATCTATTGCAAATTTATTAAAATGAAGTACTTTTATAAATGAGTTTTTTAGTAAAAATAAAAAAATAAAATGGAATTTTTAAAACTGGAAACCCTATTTACCATGCTTAGGAAAATTTTGATATGTAATATTTTATTAAAATTGGTTCATATCTACGAAAGTCTTTAGGTTTGTTAATTTTGTTAACATTGAAAGTCATCAACTTTAGCTCTCCATACCTTCTGTTCTGCCTAAATTGGATATCTTTTCAGATCATGTTGTTAAGTCAAACTCCTTCGTTATCTTCTAGTTAAAAACGGATCGCGTTGCTGGCCCCAACAATATTTTTGTATAAATTCCCAGTAAAACAGACATGCAAAAGAAGTAGTGAGTGCATGAGTTCAACCCATTATTAAATGGCCCAATTTAGGTAAAACATGCATGATTTTTACATTAAAGTGTCATTAGAGAGCATGTGTTCTTACAAATATGTATATTAATTAAATTCACTTCATTCCAATAAGTGCATATAGAACGCATGCATAGTAGATGATAAGAAATCCATGTTTCATGAGTTAATAATGATTGTTTACATTACTTGTTTAAGTTATTTTGCATGTATTTCAATGCACTTTAATAATGGCTAACTATCTTGTATTTGGAGAAGGCTTCTCCTATGCCTATTTTTGCACTTACATATGTATTAGAAGTAGGGTGTTCGACTCGGTTTTACAACCGGTGGAAAACCCGGTTTTTTCCTCTTTCTGCTGACGGTTTTTAAATGTTAATTTTTCGAATATCGAATACACCGGTTTTATTATCCGAAAAAGCCGGTTTTTTATTTTTTAAAGTTTATTTTCATATATCTTTGTAACAAATTGTACCATAAAATATATTTAGTACGCGAAAAGTTTCCAAAAATCAGAAAAAAACTATTAAATATTCTTCCATAATATTGTAAAAAATTTATTTGTTGTTTAAAAACAAATGCAAAATTAGAAAAATAGTTGAGCTTATATATTGTTTTTTTTATAGGATATAAGCCTAACGTTAAAAGTTAAAGGTAATTTAAGCATAAACTTAGCTGATCGATCACTTTTAGGGAAAAAGTGTAGTTACAATAAAGAAAAAGAAATAATCTCTTCTTCAGATCCTAATTTTAATTAATGACATTGAGTGTCTGTCAACTTAAATTTCAATTAAACCATCGAACAAACTAGTTTATGCCTATATTTGGATGTCTGTGTCTATCAGGAGTATAAGAAAGAATTTTTAAAATGAAATTTTAAAGATTTTCTCCCTAGCCTTTAAAATGTATTTCAAATTACAGAAATCATTTCAAACAAAATACGTTAGTGCATATTAGTTTAAAAGATCTATTTAACATTTAAAAAATGTACAGAAGGAGATAGAAAAATTTATAACAGCCTTATAAAAAGTCTTATTTATTTGTGTATTAATTTATTATTATTTTAAAGAGTTCCTGTTGTCCTTAAATTAAACTAATAAAAACCAAATTAGTCAACTGCATTCATGTCAGTTATTGCGTTATTGTGCAGCCAAACGTATATAAACTGTAAAAATTTTATATTTAGATATAATTTTTATTATAAGCTTTTTTACAATATTTTTTTAATTTTTTTCTTTATATATTATATTTTATATATTCAAACCGGTTAACCGGTTTTTCTTAATTTTCAAAATAGCAACCGGTTTTTTTAAAATTCTAAATTTCAAACTATTTGAAAACCGGTTTCTTAAAAAAGTCGAATAATCGATCACCCTAATTAGAAGTCATGAAAAATGTTATTCACATCGATTTTAGCTTAAGGCTCCATTGCTATAGCTATATATATCTAAATTTAGTTTCCCATAGGGCCGTATTTATAAAAAATATTTTAGGTTTATTGAAGGCTTATTTGACAAATTTCTCTACAACATATGTCAAATAAGCCTTTAATAAACCTAAACTATTTTTTATGAATACGGCATCGAACTAGTGCAACATTTTTTTTCTGGGTGCTGATATCGTTGATAATGTAAATTAATAATTTATTATTATTAGTGCAATTTCTATTATATTTCATTATTTTTATTGACGAATAAGCGCTATACCAAATCGTGTCATAACCCATCAAGTAAATTTGAGACAATCGAGTCCAGAAAAACAGACAGACGGGCTGACAAAAATTCTAAAAATTGGTATTTTGTTTTGTGAGTTATTGACTGACTACATATACTATCACCAAAATTTAAAAAAAAAACATTCTTATAACATATATAGATTATGCTATGGCACCACTGTGCATGGTACTTGTTAGCAAAATTTAACAATAAAATTAAATAAATATCCTTATTCTAAGTGTTTTAGCCAGTATTTAAATTCATTATTTAAAAAAAATATGTTCTTAAATATAAGCAAATTGATTCTAAATTTATTTATTTATTACTGTAAATAAAACAATATACTTTATTACATTGATCCCGGCGTTTCGTCAATATTTGTTGACTTTTCCAATGTCTTTTTATTGCCACCACCAAAAAATGGTGTGGGGTATATTCATTTTGTCATTCTTTTTGTAACATCGAAAAACTGATAGAATATAGATTTTCTGAGTCATGGTTCCATTTCAGAACAATCTAGCAATATCTGTCCGTCTGAAAAAGTTTGGGGAATCGAATTTCGACACAATATTTCGAACATATCAGAAATGCTTGGGTTAAATCGTTTAAATGGGAAGAGAGTTGGAGAATTAAAAGTAGTTCATAAAAAATGTGTGCGATTGCGTATAAACGCAAAACCGTAGAGCGATAAAATTTTACAAGTATATTTTTTGAGTTGTGCTGGAAATTGCTCAAATACGTGTATTACGAAGGGGCAAAAATTTACCCCGCAAAGAGTCTTTTTTTAGTCAATTTAAAATTTAAAACATTATAAAACCGAAATTTTGAAAATGTGGCTTTCTGGTCAATGGTAATATAATGCCATAAATGCAAAGACGTAACACCTAACTCCCATAGAACAAGTTTTCTTTAATTCGTAAAATTTCTATAAAGTAAAAGATTTTAAAAGAATAAAGGACTCTTAAATTGCAAATATCTATGTTGAATGCATTATCAGAAATTACCATGACACGCCTATTTTAACGCCCACCTCTAACATATTGCATTATCTACGTTAAGTATTTAGAATAGTTTTACAATTTATCAATTCTATTTTTTTCAAAGTAGGAAGTGCCATACTCACACAAAGTTAATATTAGTTTTTAACTTACTCTCCTACCGATTCATACTGTTTAGTTTTCATTAGATACAACATTGTGCACTTAGATTTTGAATTTGAACATAGTTAACTGTATTCTACTAGTCAAGTCCTTTCATTTGTTACCCATATTGTTGGGGTTAAAAAAATTTGTTCCAGCATTTGATCCCCATATTGACTCTCCCGGTTTGTATAGAAACTGAAAAATATCGATTTTTTTTAAATTTTAGAAGAAATACTGAAACGGTTGTACTATGGTGCTTATATCTCAGTTGGTTTAAACCGATGCGTTAGTTTTTTCTAGAAATAATTTCTAAAATTACGGCTAATAATTTGGTATCTTAAGCGTGGTCAAAAATTATTAAGGAGTTTAAAAAAATTTGATAAATTAAAAAAAAATATATACTTTTTGAAATAATGTGTGCCTATAACTTTGCCGATTACTGACCAATTTATCCAAAATTTTTTGTGAATATCTCCAGAGGCATACCAAATCTATAAATATTTAGTAACAACCGTGTCTATAAATTATTCTAAGAAATATTAATATTTGTGGTAAAAACAAGCTCATATCTCAGAAAGTTATGGGGCGATTATACTGATTTTCAATACCGATCTGCTTCTGAATATTTCTGAAATTTTGAAATTTTACACGGATCTTGCAAGATTGCGGGGGCTTTAAAAATTTGATTTCAACATGCACACGGTCAGATGGATAGACGAATAATTCTTTCAGAAAATACATACTTTATGGGATCGGAAAAGAATATTGTAGAAGTTTTACACGGAATGACAAACCTATATATACCCTTACACTCACTGTGAAGGGTATTAATAAGAAAATAGTATCATTTCTATTGTAGAAATACTTTAGGTTCTATTTTGGTAATAAATGTGAGAAAATAAATTTATAGCAAATGGAACTTGAACAAGGAAAGTAATACATATTTTATTTTATTATACATTAATTATTCTATATTGATTACAGTCTTTAACAAAATATTGCATTATGCGGTATAGAAGTGCTACACAAAATTCGGCACACCTCAATATAATACTCTTACTTGTTTTATATTTGTTTATTTACACATACTACATACGGCATATATAATTAAAAATACGTACATATTTGTAGTAAAAATAAATTTATATATTTTTTAATATTTTAGAAATCACTTTTTAAATGTTTAAATATTATTGTTATTGGTAAGAATAATATAAGTTTAGATCTTTCTCAAAGTGTTTATAGATCTAGTATCTCAATAAAATACTTTCTCTTTGTTTTATTTTATAAATTTTTAATTTAAATTTGAATGCATCGTCGGAGAGCATGATATTACACGGAGAAAAAACACTTTCACTGTTTATTTGTTGCTAATTTTTTATGGTGCTGTTGTTGTATTTCTTATTTTTCTCACATGTATTTAAGTGTGTATCATTATTTTCCTTGCTTTTTTTTTGTAGAAGAAAATTCTTAAATGAGTACAAAAAAATGTTTAAGAGGTTTTTTTCAACGTATACATATTTTTGTGACCACTTTTTGGTACTTTTAGACAGAAAATTTAACTTCATTGCAGAAAAACTTAAGTCTTATATATTTATATAATTAACTTATTATTCTAAAACAATCATATACCGTTAATATTGTTGTTTTTTTATGTTTGCTTTTTCCAAATTAAGTTTTCATTATATCTCCGTTGTCATATATAATTTAATAAGACACCGCCGTAAATTAAAATTTTATTTTACTTCTTTTAAAAACGTCTTCAATTCAATACAATCCGCTCGTTGCTGCCTTAAAAAGAAAAAAAAAAAACTGAATACCTATACCTATTTAAAAAAATAAAGTTTTAAAAATACACACGTCCGCCACGTTAAACGTTCAACACAATTCTATATAAATTTGTAGTTTTCGTCATATTTACTCAAAATTCACTCGGGATTTAAAAAAAACTAAAATGCTAAAGCTTTCTATACTCTTATATGATTTTAAAAAAATCTCTTTGGTAATTTCGAATCTTTATGTTTTCAAAATTTTTCAAATTTTAAAAGACACTAACAAGAGCGATGACAACGAATGCTTACTCTAATTTTGTTTTATAAATGTGTTCTTATCATTTTGAAATGATAACATATGCATACATACATACATATGTATATATTTCAAATATTTTTCTTAACATTTTCAGAAATGCACTTTGCACAAATTAAAATATTATAACATTAAAAAAACAACAAGTAATAATACTATATTCGACCGTGCCGAATCTAATAATACCATTCATCATCATATATATGGGTATTGTGACCATATCGTGGCTTAGTCTAGATTTCAAATTTAATGTTCTACGTAATTTTGCTTTATTATTTCCAATACTATTTTCGATTTTGAATTTTTACATAAGTAGTTGTACTTGTATACTAGTAGTTAAGCCCTTTAATTTGATTGGGCTAAGAAAAAATCCGTCATTGGGCGTCATCTTGGATTTCAACCTTTTTATAGTAAACTGTATTTAATCAATATAACCGCCTTTTTTCGAAAGCCATCTTAAATTCTAACTTTTTCATAGTTTACTGTATTCTTCTGGTCAATCTCTTTCGCTTGATACCAATATTGAGGGGGTTTAAGTGGCTACATTTTTAATTATTTGATTTCACCCATTTATAAATATATTGTACGACATTTCGTAATGGCGGCCATTATGGTTGTTATATATATATTTTTTTTGGGTCATATCTTGTTAGTCAAGCACTTTCTTTTGATACCTATGTACATCATTCCTCTCTGTTATCCGGAAGCTAAAAATATCGATTTTCATTTGTAAATTTTAACAGTTGTACTTTTGTGCTTCCATGTAATTTGTCAGTTTTTCTCGGCAGTAGTTTTCGAAAATTAATACGACACTAGATATATATAAAAAAATATATATTTTTAAAAACTATTTTTGCCTATAACTTTGACTATTAGTAATCGATTTCTTCAAAGTAGCCCTCGAGGTATATCATATCTAAAAATATTAGCAAAAGTGTATATAAATTATCCTAGCGCTGAAAATTTTTTTAAAAATAAACAATAAGTGTAAAATTACAAAATTAGAAAATAAAATTTTTTTTTGTTCTTAAAAAAACTTAGTGAAATCGGTGCTACTAAATATATTTTTGCATTTCTTAGAAGTCATTTTAAATAACTCCGAATTTGATGCTTACAGCCGTGTCTTTTTATTTATTTATTTATTTGGATTCCTACACAACAAGACTAAGAGTCTTATAAATTATAGGGTAGGATTAGTATATATCAGGTATACATAATTAATAATGAAAAACAATACAAATATTTAATCAACATCTCAAATTAAAAGGAAAACATAAACAATAATAATAATTACAAAAAAAAAAAGTTAAAAAAAACATAATTAATTTTTTTTTTTTAATTTTACATTAATAGTACAAAAATTAAAAAAAAAATGTGTAAAAATGAATGTCTCAATTAAAAAAATTATAGGACGGTTCGTTTGTAAAAACTATTTTATGCATGAATATAAGCGACCTTATTTTTAAAAGATCACTGAAACGTACTCCATACAATTCACGTTCGTATGGTGTAATGTGTGACGATCTTTTTAAATTAAAAACGTATCTTAGTATAGAGCATATAGGTTTTAGCAAGTAGTATGCGTATATGCAAAGGTGTAAGGCGTTGAGTTCTCCAAAGAAAACGTATCATGGAAAAGTTAATATGGTATGTCCAGGTGAGAGATGCGTTAGAGATAACGCCAAGGTTTTTAATACCTTTAACAATTTCCATACGTTGGTTATTTCGAAGAATGGGTGGTATCTCATGAGTTTGCGCATTGGTTCTCGATATTATTAAGTATTTAGATTTTGAAGAATTCAAACAGAGACCATTTTTGTCCCCCAAGAATATTTTTAAAATTTCTCCTAATAATTGTCGAATTTTTACAAATTCTTTCTTAGAGGAGCTACACATCAGCCAGTCATCCATCAGTCAGGCAGTCACGTTACTCTTTTACAAATATTAGCACGTTCTGCGGTCAACCCATTTGACTGTAATCTTAATGTAAAATTTACATTGTAAATGTAACAATCTACTTATGCTTTATTTAGTTATTTGTGCTATGTACCATAAACACTATTTTCAAAAACAATTTCTATCAACAATGTTGATTCAACATGTTTTTTTTTTTTTTTTGTTACACATATATGTTTTGCGTATGTGTTTGTAGAAACTTAAAACATTTATTACTATTAAAATACTAAATCAATCTTAATAAAATTTCCTGCGCATCTTTCAAATGGTAGGTATATTTTTTTTATATTAAAATTGGTTGTTAATGTCATCATAAACTGCGACTTGCCTAGTGATATAAATATATATTAGATATATAAATAGAAAATGGTTTTAATAACTGGGAGCCAAATCTTTTTCTGTTGTTACTATGAAATGAAAAGTTATCGTAAAGATGTCGTGGCACCAAAGTATATGACCCCTAGGCTAGAAATACTTGAATTTTTAAATTGTCATTTCAAACGAAATAAATTAACATATACAATGTAATATAAAAATCACCTTAACAAAATAATGTATGTATGTGTTTTAATCATATGATTTAATTAAAAAATCTTATATCCAATCATCATACGAATTTATCATTATATAGTAAGTATGTATTCTGTTAAGATTAAAATTGCACACGTAAAAACAATATAATACTCAATTGCCCTTTTCTTTGTGGCAACACTATTATATGCGTTTATATAAAAATAAACTTCAAAAATCTTAATTTAAAAAAAAAATATGAAACGACCTTCCAGAATACAACTAATTAAGTATGTATGTAGTGTATCCAATTGTCATATAAAAAAAATATCAAAAAATTCTATCAAAAATGCAATCACCTTTATAATTACACCTTTTATTTTCTACCAAGATTAGTATGCTCCAGCAAATTATCATTGATAGATTGACACTTAAACAACTCAAACACTTACATACATATGTTCAATGATGAGGCTTATTTTTGGCTTAATTTGTTAAACAAAATTGCCACATTAAACGTGACCAATTCACAACAGACCTTATAGACTCCATTACATCAAGAAAAATTTAATGGTGCGGTTTCTATATAAGTATGTACGTTGGTGGTATCATCGAAAAATATATTTTTTTAAATAAAGCCTTTCGCATTACGGCCAATAGAGATTGTTACCGCACCATGAGCATACGGCCAGCAATGCTCGAAAAGTAATTAAAATTAAACGCCTACAATGCCCTTTTTCAAGAACAGCTTTGGTGGCCATATGCCTGAAATAATTTTCTATTAACTTTAATGTTAATACTATAATTTTACAATTTTAAGTACACATACATATGTATTTAATTTTAAGCAATGTCCGTCCATTGAAAGTACAATAGAGTTAAAACTAAAAAAGGAGACTTAAATTCGGTTCAAATATATCATAAATAAAAATATATCGGGCGATTATGTTGGATTTCAATAGCCATTGATTTCCGAATATTTCCAAAAGATTGATGTCCAACATGTGGGAAAGAAGATTTTAACCAATACGGAAACAGCTCAATCGTCTTCCCTCTTCACACGTTTCGGAATATATATTTACATATACATTATTGGGTCGAAATTAAGTATTGTAGAAATTACAAACGGAATGACAAAGCTATATATCGATGGTCACTGGTAAAAAGGGTCTAATTTGTATTTTTTCGAATTGAGTTTTTAAGTGGTCTCAATACATTTAACACAAATACATCTTGATACAAAAATTTAATTCAATAGTATTAAAAATAAAAGCTTTACAAGCAACTTTACAAAAAAAATTCATTATGATAATACAGTTTCTACTTCGTTTTTACCTTCTGTAAATATACAATTATTTAACTTAGGAACTTTCTACCTGTGACCATACCCTTGGCACCCCAGGTGAATTTATACCGTTCATTCAAATACATTAAATTAGAAAAACGTTCTTCGAATGTTTGATTTTAGCAAAGATTTTGTTCCACCCTGTACACACTTCCTTTAACATTTAAATTAAAGTACCTATACGAAAACTGCTTTTTCTGATACGTTTTTTTAACATTTTATTTAGGCAACTCCAAAGCGAATTCAATTAAAAACAAGTAAGAGTGCTATATTCGGCTTTGCCGAACCTGAAAATACCCTTCATAATATATAATCTATATATATAAAAGTGAAACTCTGTGTGTGTGTTAGCTATAGACTCCGAAACTGTAAAACCGATTGAACTCAAACTTTGGCAAGTTGTTGTACACATTCCAGGGAGTGTTTATGGGTTGTAAAAAGTGGGCGGGGCCACGCCCATAAAAAATTAGTTATAATTTTTAGCTAATTGCACTTGACCAAGTTTTTTGAAACTTTGCACACATATTGAGCTGCCATGACTATATAATTTCGTAATTAGAAAAGTGGGCGGGGCCACGCACATAAAAAAGTTATAATTTTGAGGTACTTGCACTGGACCGATTTTTCTGAAACTTTGCACACATATTGAGCTGTCATGCCTATATAATTTCGTGATTAGAAAAGTGGACAGTGCCATTCCCATGAAACAAAGTTATCATTTACAGCTACTTGAACTTAATCGATTTTTCTGAAACTTTGCACACATATTGAACTCTCATGATTATACAATTTCGTGATTAGAAAAATGGGCAGGGTCACGCTCATAAAAAAAAGTTATACTTTTGAGATACATGCATTGGACTGATTTTTCTGAAACTTTGCACACATATTGAGCTGTCATGACTTCGCAGTTTCGTGATTAAAAATTGATAACAATATTGAGGGGCTTCTGGAAGTTACATTTTAAAATACCAGATTTGACCCATATATAAATTAATTGTCCGCCATTTTGTAGTAGCGGCCAACATGAATTTTAATTTTTTTTATGGTTCTTATATTGCGCTAGTATGTGCTTTCAGATGATGCCAAAATTGTTTCTTTCGGTTGTCTAAAAGCTAAAAAAATTGATTTTTGTTTCTAAATTTTTGAAATATATATTAAAAAATTTTTTTTGCCTATAACTTTACCGACTAGAGCCCACTTTATCCAAAATTTTTCACGAAAATCTCTGGAGGCATATTATATCTACAAATAGTAGCAAAGGTACCTATAAATTATTCTATGGCCGAAAAATTTTAGTTTTGGTGGTAAAAATATGGCAAAAAACAAAGGCAGTCGTGTTTATTGCTCATACCTCAGAAAGTTATGGGGCGATTGTGCTGAATTTCAATAGCGATTTATTCCCGAATATTGCCAAAAGATTGATATCATACACAAATCTGAGTAACATATGGTTACTTCAACAAACACACGGACAGACTGTCAGGGCTCAATCGACCCCCATCATAATCTTTCAGAAAATATATACTTCATGGGGTCTAAATGAATATTGTAGAAATTTCAAACGAAATGATAAAGCTATATATACCACTGATCACTACAGGTGAAGGGTATAAAAATCATGTAAATATAAATAACTTTTGACAACTCTGCCAACATATTTGCAAAGAAAAAGGAAGATCAGCTATATTTTCAACACCACCTGATAATGGGTTACGCCTTGGGACCATAGCTGCCAGATAAAATAGGGGCAAAATCGTCTAATTTGGGAGAAAAAATCGTCAAAATCGTCAAATAGTTTACTCAAATCGTCATAAAAGCGTCAAAATAAAGAAACGCATTAAAAAAAAACATTTTTTATTTAATGCATAACATAACAAACTTTTTAAATCCAGAGAGATCAATGGTTTTATAGACCCTTTTAAGTTAAGAACATGACAATAAATATAATACAATTTAGAATTAATTTCGAAAAATAAATATTAATATGTATATAAATACAAAAAATAATAAATAATGAATTGGCTGCATCTAATTCAAACTAATTGACAAATAATTATAATCATTTCTTTCTAAAGCTTCTACCGATTAAGGTAGCTTTAGGCAAGCGTTAGACGAGCACAACGCCAAAATAAACTACATCGTTTCGCTTTTTAGCCCATAAATTTATTTCTGGATCTGCAAACTAGTCTTCCTTAATTTCTTCTTCTTGTTGGTTACCTGTGAAAAACTTCACTAAATTTCATTTTAGCTACTGCAAAGTTTTGTATAAAAAATGGATGAAATTTCTACTTACAGAGGAAGAGCTGCTAGAATTTTCATCATCTTGGTTTTCTATTGAAAATATAATGTTTGATTTTTAAGGTTTTAATGTATAATTAAAAAGAACTTACCATTTTTTTGAAGTATTTAAGCATATTAATTTGTCACTTAAATAATTTAAATAAATTTACTTAAAAAACTAAAATTGTTTAAAACGCAATTCCAAATTTATATTTGTTCGTGTTGTAGGTATCAGTTGATAATATGTGGGATATACTATCCACTTTGTATATACTATGTACAAAGTGGAAAAATTACCCACACAAACACATTAAATAATGATCGATATATCTCTTTCACTCTGTTTTATTATTAATAACATAGAAAACCGTTACAAATTATTTTTATTTAGTTTAAGGTTGATATAAAAGTAATGAAAAATGTTGCAAACTTGAATTCTTGAAAATCGTCAAAAACATAGCATAAATCGTCAAATCGTCAACACCTAATTTTAGCACGTAAAATCGTCAAAATGACGATTAATCGTCAAATCTGGCAGCTATGCTTGGGACACTTCATATGTACAGAAAGTGATGTCAGATCTAAAATATATATAATCGTAGGAATCAGGGTATACGTATGCAGGTGGCGGTGGAAGCCCAGCTGATTATTTTTTTGTGTGCCAATGTTTGTCATACTCCATATATAAAAAAGAGATTTCAGTGCCAATAATTGTCAAATCCCATATATAAAAAAGTGACAAAAAATACTATTTCTTTGCGCTATCGCCTAATTTTAATACACCATGAAGGATTAAAAACAATTTAAGGCAATATGTTGGATTTTTTTTAATATAATAAATAAGTAAAACTGCAAATTTTTTGGAGTGTTTACCTTTAAGTATAATTTAAACAGTTATATCAGCGGGCGAATTTCTGAAATCTAAGGTGTACGAAATTTTAAAATTCTTACTAGAATCTCTGTACCAAAAACACAAAGAACTTGATCGTTCGAGTAAAATTTTCATCGTGATTAAATACAGTAATTAGCTCCCAGTATTTATTTTTAATAATTTTGATAAATTTCATCTGGCATCACTGCGTACAGCTGTTTAAACCATACGGTGGTGGCACGGCTGGTTATGTAGCTAAATAATTTTCAAACATTTTCAATCAAATAGCTTGCAATTTAAAATTTTCAAAGAAAAGCAAATAACACTTCCACAAAATGCTATCAATGATGACACACTCGATGCGTATTTTAGCAATACGCCAACAAATTATGGGAGATACATTAAGGAAAGTTCATACAACGGTTGTTAGTGAGGCGGCTCGTAAGGGCACACGTGAAAAGGCCCGCAAGAAAAAAGTCAAAGTTGAAGTAAAAAAAGTGGGTTTTATACCACATAATCTAAGGGAGAAAAAGTAAGTTTTATTATTTGTGATTGTATTTTCGTTATAAAATGTTGCTTAATTTTCTTAGAATAAACTTGCAACGTGAAAATAAACATTTTGATGATTCATGGAAACAAATAGCATACGACAACTGTTATGTGAGCAAGTATTATCGTTGGCCAGTTTATACCGTTTCTGAAGCCATACACTGTCATCGTGAGACACACCATCCTACAATGTATAACGAACCAAATGCACCTCTTATTGTGGATATTGAGCTGAATATGAACGGCGAAAAAGCTGCAAGATTCGTAGATAATTTCCAACGTATGGCGATGATACCACATAAATTCGAACATGGCGAAGAAAGACGTATTTTAGTTTTTACAAAAGGCAACGTAAGTGTACATAATAGGAACATTATTATCAAAACAAAACGATTGGAATTTATCAAAAAACACATAATAGAAAGTTTTTTCTCGATTACAATCAAAAACTTAAAAAAATTTTCACACAAATTGATAGGATACATTTTGAGTAAAATTAACATTAACTAAATAAAATTGCAAAAATTCTTTGTTAAAAATTAGTAATAAGTAATAATATTATGGTTCTAAGGATCCAAGCACGGAAATATAAATTTATTTTTTAAAGAAATTTTTTGATGAAAACCTTATGCGAGCTAAAATTGTACTGGATTTGATCAGGGTAATAGAAACATTTATGGAACACTAATCTTTATAGTCTTCAAAAGTTACCGGACAAAGATCCTTTAAACTATGATCGGCACTTATGGGATGAGAAGATATAAGTGATATTAAGGGAACAACAAGTTACACTTTTTAAGATTCTAATATATACAACATACATCTAACAGTACCCTTATTTGTGTCAAAAATTGTAAAATATAATCCAGTGGAATGTTAATTATAATTGTTCATAATTAGAGAGGATAGAAATTCTAATCTGTGATAAGATAACGTTTACCCAGATTTATTAGTTTTTCATGTATAATTATTTGTTCTATTTTATGTTCTTATGATTAAAAAGTTAAATAATATATATTTTCTTTTCTAGGATGAAATAACTGAAGCCCGTAAAGCCGGTGCCACTTTAGTTGGAGGGATTGAGTTAATCAAAGATATTACTAATGGTGAACTTTTATTATCAGACTATCAATTTGTAATAGCGCATCCCAATATCTTGCCTGAACTTATAGCTTTGCGGGGTTTAATGAAACGTAAATTTCCTAATCCCAAAGCAGAAACATTAGGAGTTAATCTCACTGAAATGATTAAGCGTTTTTCTGATGGTATCAGTTATTCGGCTGCTAAAGATGAACACCAGCAAGATTTTGGTTTAATAACTACAACTGTTGGTACTTTAAACATGGATGTACAGCATTTAGAAGAAAACTTACGTTCGCTGTTGCTCGATATCAATTTGGTGAGACCAAAACGTGAAGGAAATTTTATTACCCGAGTACTGCTCAAGAGTCCACCAAGCCGTGAAAAATTAAAAATTGATGCCTTCCAATATGTACCGGAAAAATTTGAAAAATCCGTTAGTGTTAGTAAAAGATTTGGTGCTGCAGAGGACGAAAAGCAGCAAGATGATATAAATGAAAATAATGAAGAAAGGCAAAAGCAGAACAAAGCTGTAAATTGAACGTTGCAAAATATTTTATTAGAAAATAAATAACATCGTTTAACTTTTTCCTTAGAAAAATCGTTAACGAATCGAATGTTTAGGTATTAAATAGGGTAATTACAACTTTTCGACGAGCTACTTATATTTTATATTGAATGGCAAGTTGATTTTTAGTTACAAAGTTTACGCTCGCATAATACAACCGATTTAAAAAAAAAAAATTACAATTTGAAAGCAATTTTACTGCAGATGTCCACAATCTTAATCTTATTAAAATTGGTTCAGTATTTCATAAGCGTTTAAAGTTGCTACGAACACATGCGCAAAACATGTTTGTGTCACAAAACAAAAAGTATGAAAACATGTTGAATATAAATTGTTGATACAATTTGTTTTTGCAGTGTTTTTGTATACGGTATAAAAAAACAAAGAGTATAGTAACATTTACAACTGAGCTCGTAAACAACTGACATAAAAGGGAAAAAAATTTAAAATCAAATATATTAAGTCCTTTGTTTTTATTTTGCTGTTTATTATTTACTTAAATGATGTAAACAATAGGTTCGTTCGAGAACTCACAAATTTGTACAAATTATTACTGCTTTTTTTCGAAATTGCGTTCGTTTACACAAATTTGTAGTAAATGAGAGCACAAATAGAGAGCGAAAAGTGACAGTTCTTAACTGAGTATTTGCAAATTTTTACTACAGAAATTTCTTGCAGTAAGATTTAGCAAAACCAAAAAACATATGATTCAAAAGGTAAACAAACAAAAAGTATACAATTTGTGAAAAAAATATTAAAAAAAAGGAAAATCCAAACAAAAGTGCAAAATATTAAATTTAAATTGATTGTGAAATAAAGTTAGTTACAATGTCTACAGATGAAAGAATGGAACTGCCTGAATCTGGCGCAGGTATACATACTTAAATACGTATTTGCACATATGTATGTACGTAGTTCCCATTAAACAACACAATATTTATTTGCCACCAGCTGTTGCTTCAATCTTACGAATTTTTACAAATGTCTGTTCGAGTCCTTTTTTGGACAAATTCTCTTTTTGAGAGTAAAATTTTCAATTTAAATAATTACTCATTTACTACAAAGTGCAGTAAAAGTACTCGAACGAACCTAATTTGGGACTAGAAGAGAAGTAAAGTACTGCATTTAATAACAAGTAACAGTGCTATATTCGGCCGTACCGAATCTTATATACCCTTCAAAACCTGTAGTCATGCAATAACAATTATTTGTATCACCATTCATCTCATATATAAAATACGTACATACATGTAAAAAACATACATACATATAAAAACATACCGTTGTAAAATTATAAATTGAGTTTACGTATGTATGACCCCTTTCTGACAAGGCGCAAGTTAGTTTTTGGCGTAGAATACGTCTTACCTTGCGGTGTAGGGAGTCATGTCAGATTGTTATTGTTGTAATCTTTATTTCATTGATTATGAGGAAACGGCGAGATAACTTTTTTTAAAAATTTTTTTGTGTGTAAATGATGTTATCTTTCGTTTGATATACATTTCATATTGGTTGATATCTTCCTAATATTTAAATTTGTCAAATGAAAACTGTTTAAACACATTTTTTTTTTTTTTTTTTTTTGATTTCGAATTTTGATGGCAGAGGTACCTAACCAAAAAGCCAGGGTATTCACTTAGTTCCCTCTCCGTGGAACGACCTATACCTCTGTATAGGAAGTCGGAGACATTGAAACAATAAATAAAATTGAGCTTAATGGTTCTCCTCCAGTTACAAACGTTGATTCAGGCACCGCAAGTCGACCTATACCTCTGTATAGGAAGTCGGAGACACTCGAACAATAAATAAAAATTGAGTTTAATGGTTCTCCTCCAGTTACAAAACTTTGGTTCAGGTACCGCAGGTCGACCTATACCATTGTATAGGAAGTCGGAGACGTCTAAACAATAATTACTGCTGAGTTTTATGGAACTCCTCCAGTCTCATGTAAATTGAGTTTATATGGTACTCCTCCAGTCACAAGTAAAATGAGTTTATTTGGTACTCCTCCAATTAAAACAAAAACACGCGGTTAACTGTAGAATAGTCTGGAAACTGTATCCAAAGCACAGTTACGCGACGCCACACAGTTAACCACGCGAGAGTGAGACGCAAAACTCTCGAAGTCAGATAAAAAGGGACAACCTGATTGCCATTAAACGATAATGGCAAAAACGCGCGAGCTCTTGACCCGACCAGGGGGCAAATTACGGCATTCGAACGTGATCGAAATTTGAAAATTCTTATTAGAATCTCTATACCTATTGCACAGCAAACTCGATCGTTCGAGTAAAATTTCGATCGTGATCGAATGCCGTAATTTGGCCCCAGAGCTGAATCACGACTGTGCTGTTTAAACACATACACTCAAACATATGTGTGGTGTTTGGGTGAGTGTTTGAGTTTGTAGCGTGAACACAAACTATGCTGCTGTTTCAGTGTGGACACAAACCTTCGGCTGTTGTTTTGATTGATGAAATATTGAAATTTCGTATATTTACTTATGTATTTAAGTGAAACAAAATGTTAAATGTGAATTTGAATTCAACATGGATATATAATTATAAACAAGTAAGAGCACTATATTCGGCTGTGCCGAATCTTTTATACCCACCACCAATTTTGTGTACATTTAAAGTACATTATTTATTATTTTGTTAGTCACTATGGAATAATCTCTTTAAAATAAAATATGTATTACTTTCTTTATAGAGGGTGGTTAATTTTTAGGGGCCCCTGTTGAAGGTGAACCACACATAAGCAACAAGTTTTTTTTTGCATTTCATTTGACATTTCTCAATCTCAGACTAACTTAATCTGAACAGTGGAAAGATACCCAAATGAGCCACGCGTTAAAGTTATTCAGGTTTAATTATTTATTTTATTTGATCTATTTTTTTAAATTTTCATATTTAAATATCCAATTTTTGTATTTAAATTCTCAATATTTCGCTACTCCTTCGTGTAGCATCTTTAGGAAAATTCATTATTATTAATTATTAATTAATTAATTCATTAATTTTTATTAACTAATTATTTGTAAGTTAATTTTCAGGTTTTTTTATGAAAATGGGCGTTCAAAACAAAATGCATTTTATGCACTTCGTAATTCTTTTGATCAACATAATCCTGCCTTCTTAGTTCGTTGAATGGGAACCACTGCTGGTTTTTGCGATAGTGTGGCAAAAGAGCAGTCAACATCGCCTCATCATCATGCCCAGCAATTGAGCATCAACATTGTCATTGAAAATTTGGACCATCAGATACTTCGATATGCTACTAAAATTCTTTTGTAAATGTAGTCTTTCAATGAAAGTGGGCGTTAAAGTAGGCGTGTCAATAAAGAGTCTGCTAATAAATACAACTTAGATATTTCAATATAGTCCTTTATTGTTCCAAAAAACTTTGTCAATAGAGAAATTACATGAATTTAAGATAAACCGTTATATGGGAGGTAGGCGTTAAAGTGGACGTGTCACCTAAACTTTTTGGCACAACAATTACATTGATTAGAAGGATATACGTAGCAAATTTGATCATCAAACCTCTAAATTTGGCGGTTTTATGAGCTTTTAAATTTCATTAACAGTAAATAACGTGAAAAGTGGGCGTTATAGTAGGCGTGTCAAAGTTGTATTTGCGAATGAGTACAACTTAGATGTTTCAATATAGCCCTTTATTATTCCAAAATTTTTATTAATAGAGAAATTATATGAATTTTAGGTAGCGTTATATGGGAGGTGGGCGTAAAAGTGGGCGTGGCCCCTTAATTTTCTGGCACAGTAATGACATTGCCTAGGGGGATATACCTAGCAAATTTGATCATCATACCTCTAATATTGCTGGTTTTATGAGCTTTTAAATTTCAATAACGGTGGATAACGTAAAAAGTGGGCGTTATAGTAGGCGTGTCAAAGTTATTTTTGCGAATGAGTACAACTAAGGTGTTTCAATATAGCCCTTTATTATTCCAAAATCTTTATTAATAGAGAAATTATATGAATTTTAGCTAAAACGTTATATGGGAGGTGGGCGTAAAAGTGGGCGTGGCATATTGATTTTCCGTTACAAAAAAGCCCCTTACCAAAAAGCAAAGTATGCAAAATTTCAGAGTCTTACATCCAATATTGTTGCTTTTATGACGTTTTTGTTTTTAAATATACCGAAAAATACACTGTGCGGTATAAATTTTCGTACATTTTGATCGATAACTCCTCTCCTAATGCATAGATTTAGATAATTTTCGGGGAATAATATTGTTTTTACTCAGGAAATATATATTCGAAGTTTCATGAGTCTACATTAATCCGTTTGGACACAATTCCATGTTATTCGATGTTCGTAGGACACGGTTTTTTCGACCTACTCTTGCTTTTCGAGCTATAACTCTCTTCCTAATATTCCGATTTAGCCCATTTTCATACATACATTTTTATGTTAAATGAAAGTGCTGCCAAGTAAGCAAAATAACAATACTACTTGATGCTGTTTGACAGCAGTAACTATCAAATAAATAAATTCATTTGCTTATATTATTTATCATTTATTGTTATATATGTTTTCTGTCTTATCGGATGGCGTATTCTACGTTAAACTTAATGGCCGTGTCTCTGACACAGCCTGCAGGGACAGTCCGTGGCCGAACCCTCGGACAACTGTCTGCTGTTTTTTTATTTTCCTGTGAACTTGCTTTCACGTTCAGACTCAGCAATTAACTTGCCCAAGTTTCGTTCTCTTTTACTTATTATACCTTCACACAGTGGAAAAGGGTATATATAGGTTTGTCAGTCCGTGTGAAATTTTTACAATTATCATTTTGTTGAAATCAACTTTCTGAAGCGCCATGACATCCCCTGGACCCGGTTTTAAAATATCAGATGTGACGATACAAAATGATAAAAAAAACTAAAGCTAAGTTAAAAAAAAATTCTATGGTTATAGTGACAGTTACAGTAATATTTCATATATGTTTTATGTGTAAACGTTGCCGGAAAACCTATGTCATCATTTCACAGTGATTGTTAGACAACAAACTAAAATTTTGTATATATACACCGAAGCGGTGTTTTTCAGTATTGCGGTTTTTTTTTTGGTGAAAACTCTTAAACTTTGTTCAATAATAAATAAAATTGGGAAGATGACTAGTGAAGCCGATATGGATACTAATAATATATTGCGTATAATGGTATCAACAGATAATCATTTGGGTTATGGAGAAAAAGATGCGGTGAGAGGTATGAATGATAAAAAATTATGTTGGCGTCAATTTTAAGTCTCAGGATAATTCTTATTCTGTAACAAAGGAATGATATGACACGTATAAACTTTTCATATCTCAAAAATAGAATTCACACCCTGCTATTTGAAGATTTTTATGCTAGTATACGTATATATTTAAAATATTACAGGTGAAGATAGTTTTCACGCCTTTGAAGAGATGTTGGAATTAGCCGTACAGGAAGATGTGGATTTTATATTGTTGGGCGGCGATTTGTTTCATGAGGCCGTGCCCACTCAAAATGCATTACACAAGTAAGCTTAATTTTTATAAAAAAATAAAATCTTACGTACCGTAATATTTGTAGGTGCATGAAACTCTTAAGGATGTATACTTTTGGTGACCGACCAATTAAGGTGGAATTTTTAAGTGACGGGAGTCAAAATTTCCACAATGCCGTTAATGAAACGGTTAATTATGAAGATCCTAATTTGAATATATCTATACCGGTATACTCTATACATGGAAATCATGATGATCCAAGTGTTTTTGGTGGTCTTAGTTCGTTAGATTTGCTTTCCACCACTGGATTGGTAAACTATTTCGGCCGCTGGACAGATTTAACAAAAGTTGATATAGCTCCAGTTCTTTTAAAAAAGGGAGATACAAAATTAGCCCTTTATGGTCTGAGTCATATACAGGATATGCGTTTGGCTAGACTTTTTGAAAGTCGTAAGGTTCATATGCAAGTACCGGAGGGCGATGAAGGCGAATGGTTTCATTTAATGGTATTGCATCAGAATCGTGCTGACCGTGGTCCTAAAAACTATTTACCTGAAGAAGCGTTGCCAGATTTTCTCAATTTAGTGATCTGGGGTCATGAACATGACTGCCGCATAGAACCAGAGCATAATGTTAAACGAGATTTCTACGTTTGCCAGCCGGGTTCAACGGTACCCACTTCTTTGGCTGAGGGGGAGGCTTTGCGTAAGCATGTGGCTATTTTGGAAATATACAAAGACAAGTTTCAAATAAGGCCTATTCCTCTAAAAACTGTTCGTCCATTTGTCTTTGAATCTGTCAATATAATGGATATGGCAAATGAGCTTCGTTTAGATGAAGGCGATGCATCCAACAAGGTAAGATATAAGACTATATTTTGTTGTAAGAGGTTTAGCTTCCAATGTTATTAGTGTCTATGAATGACATTTGGTAAAAGGCTTTCATAAACTTTCAAATTTTTTTTGCATGGGAAATTAAACTAATTAGTGTAGAGTACCGGGAAAAATTCAGTCACTGTAGAAAAGAAACGATACAACAAGATAAGTGGTAGTACTTGTATTCCGGTGTCTTGCGCGTGTCCAAAAAATTATTATTATTATTATAACGTGAACAAATTTGTCGGTTATCCATAAAAAGGGGTAACAGGTATAGTTTAGTGCGCGCTGCTGATTTATCATGATTATCTAAAGATTTTCGTGAAAAATGTCACAAAAAGACTACCAAAATTCTAAAAGTAAACATCTTGTGATTGGAAAGGCAAAAAATCCTCGCTCTTTTAGAAATTTTTGATCTCTTGTGGACTACAATTGCTCCAAATCGTAATGGATGACAGCTGCCATTTTTAAAAATTGGTTTAACTATTAAAGGACGCTATTGGCTTTTTAAATTCAACTTATCAATGTCTTAAAAAAAATATATTAATTTGAGTTAAATCACATGTCTAATTTATTTGGAAATTTTAAAGAGTTACACCTTCGTCAACATGAACAACTTCGCAAGCGTGAACTCGCTCGGTTTTTAATAGTTCACGTTACCGCGAGTCTACTGTAATATTTAAATATATTATTTAAGTTTTTGATCTCGGGGTATTATAGCTTTGTAATATTGCCTTTTTGCCGATCAAGGCTTTATACTACGGAACTGTTAATAAATGAATTGTATAACCATGGAACCACAGGAGAGGATATAAACGTTGGTAAATTTTAAAAAATCTTATGCTGCATTCACATTGGGCAAATATTTGCTCGAATAAGTGTGACCATTATTAAATGTTATGTGTTTGTGCTTACTACGTCAAAACAAATAGCAATCGTTTGATATTGTAGTTTAATTAACGAAAATTTTATAGTAATACATCAAGGCTTAATATATTTTATTGAATACTGCTGAAATATTTACGAACAATTAAAATTATCAAAGAAACCTTGGAATCCCCTTTTTCCCTATGTGGAAGACAAAAGCTATAGAGACATTTTTTGTGTGTTAGAAACAAAAATAAAAACCCTTTAATATAACTGGAAATTCTACTTTAGAGCATGTAATGTAATTAGAATTTTAAAATACCTATGTACATGGTGGTAAAAGGTATAAAGTTTCAGCACGGCCGAATGAAGTACTTTTATTTTTTTATTATTTGCTCTTATGGTGCACTAAAATCCATTGGAATTAACTAATTTAAAATAAAATTTATATAACGATTATTTAAAGGTTAGAGCAATGGCTCAGGAAAAAGTGGAGGCTATGTTGGAAAGAGCTAAGAACTTAATAACCGGTCATCCGAAACAACCTACGCTTCCATCTATAAGATTACGCTTACTTTTTTCGGATGAGGATCAAATGTTTAATGGCATACGTTTGGGGCAAATATTTAGCGACCGTGTTGCAAATCCCAGCGACATGATACACTTCAAGAAACTGGTTAAGAAAGAGAAGAAGGAACAGTCAAATTTCGATAAAGAGGAAATGAAAAATCAGTTCAAAAAAATGGTGGGTTTGTGAAAAGCTTTAAAAAAACAACTTGATTTTGAAATTTTTAACTTGGTTTTAGGAAGGTGAATCGGCTGCTCGTGTCGAGGATTTGGTTGAGCGTTATTTCAATGAAGTAGACGATAGTAAAGCTCTTAAAGTTTTATCAACGAAAGCATTAACCGAAATATGTCATCAATTGGTTGATCGAAGAGACAATAATGCCGCAGATAATTTAATCAGGTAATTTATAGCCTTATTTTGGGCAGTTAAAACTTTTTTTATTCAAACTTAAATTACTTAGGTCGTATAAAGCAAAAGCTGTTGAATATTTAATGGAAAAAATGCCAGCAGAAAATGAATTGGACGTACAATTGACACAATTTAAGTTGAATGTAACATCAGACGATATTTTGGAAATGTTAAGTGCTACGAATATAAGTACTACCACTACTAAATCGTACACCAGTAGTTTGGGCAATTCCAACTACATCAATGACACTGATGAAGATTCGGAAGAGGACGACGACGAAGTCCCTGTTAAACAAACCCGTTCGGCTTCAGGCGGTACCACTCGAGGTGGTCGTGCTAGAGGAAGAGGAGGTAGAGCTACTAAAAACACAACTTCAAATAACGCCAATACATCTCGTTCACCAGCAGCACGTTCTAACAAGCATACTTTGCCGGCTTTAGAAACTTCTAGGGCTACTGTAAGTTGTTCGCATAGACTACAATATCGTTTAATAATTAAAATATCTTGTTTTAGCGTTCATCTCCCCGCAAACAGGCCAACCTGTTTAATATGGTTGGTAATTCCAGATCTAAAGTGAAAATTTATGAAATTTCTGATTCAGATTCTGATTAAAATTATCTGTATTTTTATTTTGTATGTTTTCATTCAAACTAATAAGATTTTTTACATAAAATAAAGTGTATTTCCGCGAGATTTTATCTATTTAGCTATCTTTTTGTTTTTTTTTCTTTTTTATGTCCAATTTGGGATGTAATTTTTTGTTTGTGAGCATGCGGTGTAGAGAAGAAAGAGGGGTAGAAAAATAGACATGATTCTGTTTTCATGGGTTTTTCCCCTTCGCTTTACACTTTTTCTGTTCTTTCTGTTACGTTTTATTTCTATATTCTCATCAACTGGATTGTGCTTTCTGACTGATAAAAAATATATTAAACAGTAATTAGGTTTTTCGACATTCAAAATAAAGAAAATAAAAATTATTAAAAATTTAATAGTCTACAATACAAATTAGACGTCCAAGAAAAACCATCGTATGAATTTGAGTAGTTTTTGGTAGCAAATTCAAAAGGGAATTAAGATATTCATCATGTAAATTGGGTGGTAGTCGAATTAAGTTGTCCAACTTTTTCCATATCTTTTGTTTTGCTTTTATTTTCTTACAATTTGACATTCGTGCTTTAGCCGTGAATAGAAATAATAAAAATAACAAGTAAGAGCACTATATTCGGCTGTGCCGAATCTTTTATACCCACCACCAATTTTGTGTACATTTAAAGCACAATATTTATTATTTTGTTAATCATTATGGAATAATCTCTTTATAATAAAATATGTATCACTTTCTTTGTAGAGGGTGGTTAAATTTTAAGGGCCCATGTTGAAGGTGAACTACACCTAGTCTTTCAGTTTGTTTTCTGCATTTACCTTGACATTTCTCAATCTCAAACTTACTCATTTTGATCCGTGGAAAGATACGCAAATGAGCAACGCTTTAAAGTTATTCAGGTTTTTTATAAAAATGGGCGTTCAAATCAAAATGCATTTTGTGCACTTCGTAATTCTTTTGATCAACATAATCGTTCAAATTCGTCCACAATCGGGAGAATTGTAAAAAATATTTAAATTTCTGCAAAACAGGTCTGTATAAAATGTTAGAAAATCTGTGAATGCCTTCTTAGTTCGTTGAATGGGAACTGTTGCTGTTTTTTGCGATAGTGTGGCAAAAGAGCAGTCAACCTCGACTCATCATCATGCCCAATAATTGAGCATCAACATTGTTATTGAAAATTTGGACCATCAGATAGAGGAGTGGCGCCAAGGATGGGGGGGGGGTCATTTGGCCGATATTTTGTTAAATACATAATTGAACCATACAAATATTATCATTATAAAAAGAAATAATAATATCCTAAATAATTTGTGTTTTATTTAAATACAACATCGGTCCTTAAATGAAATGAAATTCAATGAAAGTGTGTTAAAGTAGCTGTGTCAATAAAGTTTCTACTAATAAATACAACTTAAATATTTCAATATAGCCCTTTATTTTCCCAAAAACTTTGTCAATAGAGAAATTACATGAATTTAAGGTAAGCCGTTGTATGGGAGGTAGGCGTTAAAGTGGCCGTGTCACCTAAACTTTTTGGCACAACAATAACATTGATTAGGAGGATTTACACAGCAAATTTGATCATCATACCTCTAATTTTGGCGGTTTTATGAGCTTTTAAATTTCATTAAGGGTAGATTACGTGAAAAGTGGGCGTTATAGTAGGCGTGTCAAAGTTGTTTTGGCGAATGAGTACAACTAAGGTGTTTCAATATAGCCCTTTATTAATCCAAAATCATTATTAATAGAGAAATTAGAGGAATTTTGAGTAAAACGTTATATGGGAGGTGGGCGTAAAAGTGGGCGTGGCAACTCAAATTTCTAGCACAGTAATGACATTGCCTAGGGGGATATACGTAGCAAATTTTATCATCATACCTCTTATTTTGGCGGTTTTATGAGCTTTTAAATTTCATTAACGGTATATAACGTGAAAAGTGGGCGTTATAGTAGGCGTGTCAAAGTTATTTTTGCGAATGAGTACAACTTAGGTGTTTCAATATAGTCCTTTATTATTCCAAAATCTTTATTAATAGAGGAATTATATGAATTTTAAATAAAACGTTATATGGGAGGTGGGCGTAAAAGTGGGCGTGGTGCCTTAATTTTCTGGCGCAGTAATGACATTGCCTAAAAGGATATACGTAGCGAATTTGATCATCATACCTCTAATTTTGGCGGTTTTATGAGCTTTTAAATTTCATTAACGATATATAACGTGAAAAGTGGGCGTTAAAGTGGGCGTGTCAAAGTTGTATTTTCGAATGAGTACAACTGAGATGTTTCAATATAGCCCTTTATTATTCCAAAATCTACATAAATTGAGAAATTATATGAATTTTGGGTAAAACGTTATATGGGAGGTGGGCGTAAAAGTGGGCGTGGCATATTGATTTTCCGTTACAAAAAAGCGTCTCACTAATAAGCAAAGTATGCAAAATTTCAGAGTCGTACATCCAATTTTGTTGCTTTTATGACGTTTTTGTTTTTAAATATACCGAAAAATACACTGTGAGGTATAAATTTTCGTACATTTTGATCGATAACTCCTCTCCTAATGCATAGATTTAGATAATTTTCGGGGAAAAATATTGTTTTTACTCAGGAAATATATATTCGAAGTTTCATGAGTCTACGTTAATGCGTTTGGACACAATTCCATTTTATTCGATGTTTGAAGGACACGGTTTTTTCGACCTACTCTTGCTTTTCGAGCTATAACTCTCTTCCTAATATTCCGATTTAGCCCATTTTCAATACCAAACAAACCTTGTCTATAAGAAAGATTCTGGCAAAATTTGAGCCCCCTAGCTTTTTCGGTGCGACCTCTATCGTGCTTTCAACAGACGGACAGACGGACGGACATAGCTAGATCGTCATAAAATTAAACCCTGATTCAGAATATATATACTTTATGGGGTCTAAAATGGATATTTCGATGTGTTACAAACGGAATGACAAAATGAATATACCCCCACCATTTTTTTGGTGGCGGGTATAAAAACATACATAACACAATATAATTGATTTTAATTTAAAAAATGTATATTAATTCATAAAATGAGAACGGCTGGGCCGATATCTGTATAATTTTTTGTCAGTTGTTCGTATTTCCCAGGAGAAGGTTTTTACGGAAGAAAATTTTGGAAAATCCCTTTGGAAAAGTCGGAAATTTGGAAAATCGAGTTTTTGTATGAAATTTTGTTTGGAAAAATATTCCTTACAGGCTTTTCAAATTGAAAAATAGAAACAAGGCGAATTTATTATATATATATATATATATATATATATTATAATAAATTCGCCTTGAATAGAAAGTTCTAAGTCAAAATCCGATAGATGGCGTTATACGTTGACTTAGACTCTGCGCAATCTGACAGGTGTCGCAAGGCCACTCACTAGAAGTCTGTGGGATTAATATTGATTTTCCCTGTTTTGTCGCACGGGCAGCTGTACGTTCATGTTCGCGTGTTGGGAAACCGTCTTCGTTATTTGAAAACAAATCGAGAAACATTGTTCATCAAATCGTTCTCTACTGATTCGATTCAAATAAATCATATTAAAAATTGTAATATATTATTTTATTTTATTACTCTAAAGTTTGTCTGAAGACTTAAAATTAGGGTGAGGCGAAGGAAGTTTGCAGGGTCCGCTAGTGTTTATATTAATAACCACAAACATTTTTGATAACAAAAAAAGTATAGAGTTCGCCTTGGTATAGAGTTTACATCCCTGATATAAGTAAAAGAAAGTTACATACAAGGCGAATTCAATATCAGGTGATATCATCCCTGCAACAAACACAAAAAGGCCAAGAGAATGTCAAAATACAAAAAACAAATTTTTTGTGTACTTTTAATAAAAATTTTATTTTTATAAATTTACGCGAAAATTTAAAAAAAAAATAAGTATTTTTAATTTATTACATAAATTTGTGCCAGTTTATATCACATATTTGTGTTTTATATCACATTTTTCACAATTTTCAGAACTTTAAATCACTAGGACAAACACAACGGAAATTTTAAATTTTCTGAATTAAAAACATTACAAATGTTGTTTATTCAAATTATAAAATGTGTTTTACTTATTTTCCAATAAGTTATTGCACAAATATTAGTATTTTTAAAATTTTTTCCCACAAACTTTACCACTTTTATAAAAATTTTCAATCAACGCACATAAAAATTAATTTAAATGTAAACAAACTTTGACATTGTGCCGCAAAAATAAAACGAGCAAAAAACAATCAGCTGGCTTCTTAACATCACCTTATGTTGAATTCGCCTTGGTTACAAACAAGGCGAAATCATTATAATTAAATTCGCCTTGGTTACGTTACAAATATACGGTGACTTTGTGGACCAAGGCGAATTTATACAGGTGAAGTTATCAGCCCATCTGATAGGGAACACTACTGTCCAACTCCATGTATAAAAAATTATTGCTTGTTTTTTATAAGTGGTATTTGACAGAGAACATCACAGCGAATTTGCCGTTGCATATACCTGTATGAATATGCCTTGTTGTGGACTTTTATACAAAAATAAAAAAATTGCCAGTTGTTTTTCTATTGTTGTATTTGTTGTACGAAAACATCTACATTGTTTCTGGTACCATGCTACTACCTTCTTAAGGCACCTTGATTGATTCGTAAACATTTGCTAAAAAAATTCGTCATCTTTTTGGAGGTAAAAATATATATTTTTCTCCGCAAATTAAAAAATAAAAAAGACGTCACGAAGTTTATTTTTAATTGCTTAGAGAACTATTAAACCTTTGAAAATCATGTCTAAATTATTGGGTGTGCCAATCAAGAAACCGTCTGAAGTTGATGTTGAGAAGCCATTAAACAATCTTATACAAAGTACATATAGCGGAGCTTCAGCTGAGGCTAAAGAGGCTTATAAAGCTACAGTTCAACAATTTGCACGACAACGCAATTCATCAATATGGAAATTTTTCGAAAAATATGAATCTTCACTAGAAATTGTTTATGCGTAAGTCAAATCAAATCATAGTAAAAATTTTTCTTTTGACCAGCGGAATGAATTTATAATAATAGTAGCAGAAACAATCGTTACAACATGAAATGAGTCATACCATAAATTTGCCCTATTATGACGTCGTTATAATAGATTAAACAATAAAAAAAGCAATTCTGTATTTACATGATGCAGCTTTATTTATAATGCTTAAATTGATATTATTTTAAAATTCTCGTATTTATGTACTTCAGCTACTATGATCAGATTTGTATGTTGGAGACAAAAATACCCGTCAATGAACTACAAATACCCTTTAAATGGAAGGATGCCTTCGATAAGGGTTCCATCTTTGGTGGCAAAATAAGTTTGAGTGAGTATTACAACAACTATAATTCAAAAGAAAATTTTTTTAATATATTGATTTTTCTTGAATTAGCTCATACTTCATTGTTGTATGAAAAAGTGTGCGTATTATTCAATATTGCTGCTCTTCAAAGTCATGTAGCTGCTATCCAGTCTATGGATAGTGATGAGGGTCTAAAATTGGCTATTAAATTGTTACAACAAAGTGCCGGTATTTTTCAGTACTTGAAGGGAGCCGTGCCGGCTGCAGTTCCTTCCGAGCCAACACCTGATCTTAATCAAGATACTCTGACCTGCTTGCAAGGCTTGATGATTTCTCAAGCTCAAGAAGTGTTCATTATGAAAGCTATTAAAGGTAAATACATATAATTTTTATTTCATTTATAAACAGTTCTGTACTAGTTTTTGTTAAGAAACCTTTTGATTAATTTTGTATCTAGAAAAATTTTTACGCATTTCCGATAAATTTTTAATCCAATTAAAATATTTAGAAAAATAATATTTACATTTTTGTAAATAAATAAATGTTAATATATTTGAAATGAAGCTTGATATGCCAAAGTTTATATGAAAAAAATAAAGATTGTGTAAAAGCGGTGTCATACAGACTTTCATCTTTTGGAAATATCCGGGAATGGCGATTGTAATTGTAACTGCAGTAAACTATGTTTTAAATACTTATTAAAAATATAAAAAGTTTACTTATTGATATTTTTTTAATATTAAAAAAACAAAAAATGAAATATTAAATTAAAACTAAGGAAAGGGGATAATACATACATATTTTCATGGTTGTTAATAAATTTTCGGTTTGATTTTAACCTCTTAATTGTCGATTATTGATGTTTAATTATTAATCCAAAGTATATTAATCTACCTTGTTACTAAGGTATAATATACATTTTTTTGAATTATATTTTGAATACCTTTAAACTTTTCTCAAAATACTTTTTTTGTAGTTCATAATTACACAAAAACTCTAACATCAATTGATCTAATATTTTTTTTAATTCTGCTAGATAAATTATATGGTTTTAGAAATCAATTTAAATTAAACAAATTTTTTTCATAATTTTATATAAATGTACATATTAAACAGATTTTTTGATTATTTTTAAAAAATTTCTTATTTACTTCGGTTCAAATAACGATAGCAATGAAATTTTAGTTGCGTTTCTAATTTCCTGAAAAGGTATTGTAGATGGAAACTACAACCGCCAAGTTGAAGTTGCTTGTTGACAGCGCAACTTTAGTTTGATTGCTATCAATAATCGATCTATCAATTTTTAGATAACATAAAGGAAAATATCATTGCAAAGCTATGCTGTCAATGTGAGGAATTCTACGCTGATGTCCTAAGAGCCATGCAGAAGGAATCGGTACGATCTTTATGGGAAAAAGAGTGGATTCCCACTATTGCTGGCAAGCAGGCCGGGTTTCATGCTTTGACACAACTTTATCAGAGTTTAGCTTGTCGTGCGGCCAAGAAAATTGGCGAGGAAATATCCCGTTTAAGAAATGCCGTTGACCTATTTAAAGCAGCTCAAACCAGATCTGGCAATACAACTTATTTAGACGACTACTTTAACAAGGCTAAACGAAATTTAGCAGAATCTACAAAAGACAATGATTTAATCTATAATGAAATGATACCAGATATTAGTACAGTTTCGTCACCAGGTAAAGCTCAACTGGCAAAACCACTACCGATAAGCTCACCGATGTCAAAAGATTTTGATGACTTGTTTAAGGAATTAGTGCCCGTCGAATTGCATCGTGCTTTGCAAGCGTCTGATATGCGCAAGAACGAAATTGTTAATGCTGAAATAATGAAATTACGTGAAGCTACGCAGACATTAAATGGTGTTTTGGCAAGTCTTAATTTGCCAGCTGCTGTGGAAACGACCGATGTTGGCTCTGGTTTGCCACCTTCATTAATTGAAAAATCAAATGAAGTTCGTCAAAAAGGCGGCATTGAAAGTATTAAAACTCATTTAAAAGAATTGCCCGAGTTGTTGAATCGTAATCGCGAAATTCTAGATGAAACCGAACGTATGCTAGACGAAGAACGCAATTCCGATAATCAGTTGCGGTCTCAATTCAAAGAAAAATGGTCCCGTATCTCATCCGATAAACTAACTGAAATGTTTCGAACCAACGCCAAGAAATATCGTGAAGTTATTAATAACGCTATAGCTGCCGATAAAATTGTACGAGAGAAATTCGAAAAGAATCAGCAAGGCATTGAACTATTGTCATTGCCCATTGAACAGTTGCAACAGTCTATGCCAGCAGATGGTGGTTCTGTGGATCCCAACTGTGCTAGTGTGCAAAAGTTGAAAAATTTAATGGAAGCGGTTGAAACAATTAAAGCAGAACGTGATGCTATAGAATCGGAATTAAAGTCTGCTACCTTCAATATGAAAGATGAATTTTTACAAGCTTTACGTAAAGACGGGGCTATTGATGAAGCAGCTCTATCGCTTAAACGAATTGGCGAAACGCTGAATCCATTACAGGGCCAGGTTAAAGAAAGTGTGGAGCGTCAACAAACGTTGGTCACTGACATACAAGTAGCTCATAGTGAGTTCGTTGCTGAGACCGGATCAAGTGGCAATTCTCGTGATACATTGTGCCAAGAATTAGCCACTGCTTATGATATTTTCATAGAACTTTTGGGTAATCTCAAAGAAGGCACTAAATTCTACAATGATTTAACTGAGCTATTGGTGGTGTTCCAAAACAAAATATCTGATTATTGTTTTGCTCGAAAAACAGAAAAAGAAGAGTTGCTAAAAGACTTGACCACTGAATCAAGCCGTCAGGCGCCAGGACCTACACCATCTTTACCATCACATTATTCTTCGACTTCAGGCAGTGGAAGTGGTAAGTAGAACAATTTTGTTATTTTCATGTATTTAATTAATTTAGAAACCATAAGGATCTTTAGATATGAATATCTTTTAATTAATTACGGTTTATTTCGCTTATACATATATAATCAATTTTTAAATTTATCAAATGTGTATAAAAGCAATTTTTATGACCCTTACACTTGTACTCGAACGTTAATAAATGTTTAGTGATGCAAAAAAATTTAAAAGTTTTACAAACACGTGTACCCGAAAAAAAAATGAAAATAGTGCAAAAAAAGATGTTGTGAAAAATGTAACTCACTTTAAACTATTGGTAAATTTTTTCCCTTAGTAGTTTATAAAAATAATTTGTGTTGAATTTGGCATGAAATATTCTCGATGCTTTATTTTGTCACCATCATCTATCAGTTCGTTTCTTAAATCACTTGTTTTAATATTCAAAAGAAGTTGATAAAAATTGTAATTCAAAATAATATTTTTTCGATACAAATAGATATATCATCGGCAGCAACATCAGCTCCCATTCCTACCGCAATGGGTAATGTACCCTATCCACAAGCCGTTCAGGGAATGCCTATGCCATATGGTGCCGGACCTAATGTACCTTATCCATCATATGTACCACCACCAATGCCGCAAAGTTTTAATCCTTATGCTACATTGCCATATCCAGGAAGTAAATACATTCCTATTTCTCAATTTATATAAAAATCCTTAAACAATTTTTTTTATAAACCATTTTTAGATGCGTATCAGTACGCTGGTTTTCCACAAGGTCCACCACCTGGTCATTATGGTACATATCCTGGAAGTTTTGCTCAGCAACAGGGCGGTTATCCTAATCAGAAACCACCGGGCTGGTAAACATAATGAGAATGCATTTAAAAGCACCATTTTTTTTTTTTTTTTGCAAAACAAAATATTTTTTAATATTTTAAATATTTGATATTTTTTGTCGACTTTGTTTCTTTAAGTTAAAATATTACAATAATATCGTGGATGTTTAGAACAAAATAAAAATATAAATTATATACACAAAGTTACTTTTTTCTGTATATCATAATCAATAACTTTTCTCGCATGATTTTTTTTATTTTATTTTTTTTTATTATAGTGGATTTATTTTTTTTGCTTAAAATTATACATTTTTATTAGAAAATAGTGGATTTTTTAGAAAATAAAAATCATAACAACAAAGCAAAAATGATATTTTAATTAAAAAGTTTCTATAAAATTAGTTATTCGAACAGATTTAATAATTAAACAATTTTAAAAAATTTCTAGAATTAAAAATGTTTGGAGCAAATAGAGAATAAATCAAATGTATATAAAAAAGTACTTTTGTAAATCCAGTAGTAGCTCATCATTTTATTTGCAGCTTTACGGACACGCTTAATTTAGATGCTTAATCATAATAATGCTTATATCAATGTTCATCTTTATATCGTTTAAAAAAATCTTTCCTAATAGATTCTACTACCTGTGGGCTACAAATACTATTAATTAGAATTTCTTCCATTAAGCATAAAGAAATTTCTTTACGACTGACCTCAACAGCATCATTATAACGTAAACTGTTTAATTTTAAATAATTTTCAAATTCTGTACGAGTTAGTGGTAAAACCTTATCGATAGCTTTAAATTCATTTAACAGTTTGTCTACCTCACTTTCACTTAAATAATGATAATCGTATAAATCAATTTCTTTTTTGGCAGCCAAGTCATTTTCCAATGATTTTTCTACGAGATATTTTAAAATTTTAAAAAGTTCATCATTCGCCGAACAAGACAAAAGCTGGAAAAAGAATTACAAATATTATTTAGTGAATTCACAAGGTGTCCTAAGTGTGCTATTGTCATGATTATTGAACATTTTTAAAAGGTTTAAACTTTTTTACAATTTTACAACCACCAATACAATACCTTTAATTAAATACTTTTGGGAAATTATGACAATACGACACCACTTAAGACTTCTTGTGAATACATCAATTGACTGTTGTATTGGTATTAAATAAAAACAACATACATACGTACGTAAAACTTACCTGGTTCGGATTCATTACATATTTCTTAACTGCTGTTGAATGGCTTTTCATAAAGTTTTCGATTAAATACTTAACAATACATTCTTCTATTTGTTGATCCAAATCGCTTTTTAAGGGGATCCAGGCATTAATACTTAGAGAAATACCTACAGCCTCTACATAGTGCCACCAATGTTTAGGTACAATTAAAACATCATTCGGTTCCAGTATTACATTGTGAGCTAGATCTTTATAATTTTCAACAAATTTTTTAAGATCTGTTGAAGAGTAAAAATTTTCTTTACAATATATGCTGGATTCTTCATATGGTATGCGGGTGCTTGTAAGCGGTGTATTTGGAGGAAATAAAAGCCATGATTTTCTAATAAAATCAGATTTATATTCAAATTTATTATATGCAGGTACATTTTATGGAGTTTAGAAAAAACATACTTTCCAAAAATTTGTACCACAATATTACAACCATAACTATCATAGTGACAAGGTGTATTGGCACCACTTGAGCTTAACCATAAAGTGCAGTCATCTGCCGCCCGTGGAAATCCAAAAGCTGAAAAGTCGATACCATTCGTACATTTATCAGGTAATTCATGCCTACGTTTATAATTCAAGCCCGACCAGTAGCTAAGGTCTTTGTTATGTTCTTTTAAAAATTCTACTGCTGTCATTTTTACTGTTTGACGTTTTCGCTCCCATTGCGGTTCATATGAATCACTTTTTCTGATTCTTTCAAAATCTATAGCAGAACCATTTGACTCGTCAAATACAGTACACCACACTTCAAGACCATTCTGGAAACAAGGCCAATTAAGTGGAAATTTTTTAAAAACTACTGGTTTTCTTGTATTTAATATAATTTCTCTTAATTTTAAAGGATTAACATCAAAATTACTCATTTTGTTAAAACTTCACAGATTATTATGCGAATTTACAAAATCACAAATAAGCAGGCCAAAAACAATAAAATGTAAATAAAAGTCAGCTGTATCTAACCTACCGTTGCCACATGCAAGTGCAAGTGAAAAAAAACCAATACACTAACACTTTTTTACTAACACAACTACACTTTGACAACCTACGACTCAGCTTGCGAGGAAATTTTTAAGCAAGTAAAATTTTTACAGTTACGGCAAGTAAAGTGACAAGCCGAAAAACAGTGTTGTCTAATACTGAGTTTTTTGTTAACTCAACAATATATCATACAATTGTGGTAAATAATTCAGCTAATTTTTTTAATAAATATGTATATATGTATATGAAGAATATTAAGAAAAAAATATAAATATTCATTTAAAATGTAAGTTTTAATATAAATATCAATATTTAATAAAAAAAATTATATTAAAAAGTTACATGTCTAAAGGTAACGTTCAATAGTGGCTATTGACAACACTTAATTACCAATTGAAGCAGCGCCATTTGTTTTAAATTTGTTTGAAGTTTATTTGTTGGCGACATTTTAAAAATGAACTTGCATTGTGCTGTGTAGACACTCAAAAAATTTTTGTGTTTTTTTTGGCATTTCTCCTGATTTTCGTTAGTAATACGTATACACTACTTGCAAGTAAATACTTGCTTGTGGCAACGTAGGGTAAATAAAAACTCTCCACAAAAGCTTCGTAATACCAGTGTTACCAATAGATGAAATTGAAAAAACTGCATAATCGATCAAATTAATGTGCTAAAATGTTCTACGTAATAAAAGCTTAAAAATTAAACAATAACGTTTAAAATTGTAAATGTTTCTGCTATTTTTTTTATTATCGTTGAATCTATTTCTTCTTGGTATTTCTCTGATGAAACAATTATTTGTGACTAAAATGAGTCTTTTAAACAAAAGACCCTCAGTGGTTGTTCAGCATTTTTTTTTATTATTTTATAATTTGACGTTCTAAAGGTTAGATTGTGTATTATATTAAATTTTTTTTTTTTTTTTCAAATAAATTTAATACAAATTCATTGCATAGTATACATCAAGGCACATTTATTCATCAGGTAGTCTTGTTTCTTCAGCTGATTATTTTTTTCTTTACTTATTTTAAATTTCAGCTGTCAAAGTCTATAGATAAAAAACAATTTTCTCTGCTCTCTCATTTATTTCAAATGTCAAACTTTATATATAAAAAATACCAACAAGAAAATTCTCCCCGAACTGCAATTACCTGATGAATTAATATGCCTTGGTATACATTTTATTATACCCTTCACACAGTGAAAAAGGGTATTATAGGTTTGACATTCCGTGTGAAATTTCTAAAATTTTCGTTACCGGCCCCATAAAGTATATATTTTCTGAAAGCTTATGAATAGGGGAGTCGATTAAGCTTTGCCAGTCTGTCCGTCTGACGGTCTGTTTGTGTGTATGTTTAAATCAACTTTTTGAAGACCCCCGATATCGCCTGGACCCGGGTGAGGTATTAAAATATTAATATATTGTGTGAGAACTCGTAACACTGCAATTAAAATAATATTCGGTCTTTAAAATTATTAGCCAATAGGAACACAGGTTGCATGAAATTTAATATTACTATTAAATGTGGTTATCTCTTTCAAAATTATCAATAGTCATTTATTGTACCTCTATTTATATCAGAGGCCGAATTACGGCATTCGAACGTGATTGAAATTTGAAAATTCTTATTAGAATCTCTATACCTAAAGCACAGCGTACTCGATCGGTTGAGTAAAATTTCGATCGATATCGAATGCCGTAATTCGGTCCCAGGCTGCTGTTCAAGTATTAACAACTATAGAGGATTCGCTAAATTAAATTAAAACCTCACCTATACTAACAACGTCTCAACACGTTCAACTGCATCTTAATGGTCTGCTCCACGGTAATTATTTATACTAATTTCGATAGAGTCAAATGCGACATTTTACTTACAAAATTGAATTTAATTCGTTTCGTATTTAATTGGTCTACAACGCTGATTCGTTTAATAACGGGCTTACATTATTAAGGTTACTAGACAAACATCAAGCATACTTATAAGAATTGTGTTAGACTTTGTGAATATGTAATTGTATGTACATATGTGCTCCACGGAAGGTGCTTGGTGGAAAAACAAAAAATTTTGATTTTTCGCTGTAACACATACAAACACATACAAATAAATACTGTTAAAGGGCTTAATAAGTATTTTTATCGTGTCTAGTCCTCTTTTTGCTATGTTCACACGGACAGCGAAGTTTGATGTTCGCTATCTTATTCAAAGTTCGCGGCCAAATCATGCTTTGCCATATAAAATTTTAAGAGCGAATCATCTTGGTTCGTTTTGAATCTTACTGTGAACCGTGAAAAATTTTCTTTCATCTTCAATTTTGATAACAAATTTTCGCTAGTTTATCTGAACTAGCTATAAAAAAATATGTATAAGCAAAGAATTAATGTGTGTAAATAATTATATAAAAAAAAATTTTTAACAAATAAAGAGTATGTGTTTACGTTCATACACATTTTCTCATATATAAAATTCTCGTGTCTTGGTGTTTGTAATTAAACTCCTCCGAAATGGCTCTACCGATTTTCATGAAATTTTGTATGTGGTCTGAGAATCGGTCAACATAATTTTTCATTTGCCTTAACGGCACGCCTTTTTTCACGCCCCCCTCAGGTAGGCAATACTGCTGGACAGATCTTCATGAAATTTTCACATAATATAACCACGCCTCCGCACGGTAGAAAACAAGAAGCAAAACAAAGAAGTAAAAGAAATACCTTAACAGTGTTTGAACAATAAAAATGACAATCTATTTATGAACTAAACTCCAATTAAAAAAATTATAAAATAAACACACAAAAAAGTTCATAAATTGCAGCAAAAGAAACAACAAATAGCAGTGAAAAACAAATAAAACACAAGTTATTTTTATTGAACTAAAAAAATATTTGCTATAAATAATTAAAATGGCAAAACATCGTTTGCCGGGCAAGCTAGTGTTTAAATAAAAATGGATAAAAAAAGAACTAGTGAAACATATTTTAAAGTGTAGAATACAAGAAACAAAAACAATGGTCTGAACACAAAGATTCAAAATTGTGATTCAGAGAGCGAACCTAGTGGTTCATATTACCGTACGAACATGGCATAAGGACATGCCGTGTTGCCGCAAGTAGAATATAAATCATATTTTTCTTTTTTAATTTTCCTAATTTTATTGTGCGTTAGATATCATAAAATTTACATATGTATGTAGTAATTATGCATTGATGTATTTACTTTAAATATACAATTTTAAAACAACAAGCAAATAATAAGATCAAGGCAAATTTATTTACCAGGTAGTCTTGATTCGTCAGCTAATGATTTTTGTCTTCATTTATTTTAAACTTCGGCTGTTAATGACCCTAGAGAAAAAAATCTATTTCTTCTTACATTTATTTCAAATGTCTAACTTAATATATAAAAAAAAAATAAAAAAAAATCTCTCCGAACTGCGATTAGTTAATAAATAGATATGACTTTAATGAAATATTTTCAAATGTTCCCTGAGCTACTGCACGCTATTTCTTTTCTTTAAGAACTAGTGAGCAAACGCTTAAAAAATATTTTGTGTTGAATGTGGTTTTCATTTGTTTAATCTCATGACTCTTCTAGATGGTGGGAGGCCCGTATTTGTTGAGGCTGGTAATTTAGGTAGTCGAGAATGTACTGCCGGACCCATATGACGATCAGGATTATCTGATATTGTAATTTCGGCTACAGAATGACCACCTTCTATGGGTGGCAAAGGGGAAGAGGGAGACCATTCGGAACTTGAGCTAGAACAGGGAGAATCAGAACTATAGAAAACTTATTATTTTTCTTCTTAGAATAATAGTAGTTAGATGTTTTTACCCAGCAGTATAAATAGGTGGTAACTTGCGCTCATACGCTGCTGTAGCCGTTACAGTACCAGCATGGATTTCTTGCTGATAAAGACCATACAATTCGCGCAATTCATCTGGCAGTTCAACGTTGCCCTCTTCAATCAATCGTCTCTGGGAACTAATGATGTCTGCAAATTAGAAATTTTATTAAAAATTTGTTTCTTAAACTTGTACAACAAAAATAGCTGATTACCCACCTTCACATAATCTTCTTTGTCGTTCCGCTCTTAATAGCTGTAAATCTCTTCTACGTAATTCTGCTTGTCTAGCTAATCGTTCGGCTTGCAAGGAAACTTTATCGGCTTCTAGTTCATGTACTCTGCATAATAAAGCCAGAAGTTCCCGTTCCTCATCACTGCTTATACGTTCAGGTAACTCCTATTGGAAAATTAAACTTACAATCAATTTAATCAGAATATCTCAGAAACTTACATCTTCTAGTTGTACACCTTTTTGGCGGCACATTTCTAATTCTTGCTCTGTTCTTTCTCGAATTTCCTTATATCTTCGTGTTTCTTTTTCGATGGCAGCCAATTCGCCCCAAGCATTTTTCAAGGCAATTGCCCCTTCCGATTCAATGTCTATAAATAATAATAATAAAGTATTAGTCAATTTATATTACTTTTTACAGTTAATCTATCCTACCGTCTTCAGTGGGTGTATCATATAATTTACCCATACGTCCCTGCCAGTGTGATATTATCATATGCTGACGTTCGGCATCCAATTCTAAACCCAACAAATGACTTTCAGCTTCTAAAAGTTTACGCCGCAACTTCATTTGTTGCTTGAAAGTTAATACAATCTGTTCGCGTAAATATCTAAGCTCAGATTTGCGTTTTTCATCATTCTCAGGATTTTTTGCACCATCCTCTGACACTGCAGTTAAGACGGCCGCTGCTCCACTTCTAGGACGATCTGTTAACATTTTATTGCGTAAACGGGAAACTTCTTCCCTCAGTTCGGATACTAAGTGCTGATAATGTTTGGTAGGGAAATTTTGCATTTCATCAATGTATACTGAATTTTGTAAACGTGTCGTTATGCTGTTGGCCCGATCAGCATAGACCAGCGTGTTTTTCGTTTCATCCCGATGTTTACTTTCCGGGGCAACATGAGCAATCATTACAGTCTTACATTTACCGCTTAAAGCTTCCTTGAGCAAGCGTGTTAGCTTTGAATCGCGATAGTTGACATAACGAGCACCACCGGACAATGCATTTATGCAATTACCCAAAGCCAAAAGGGAGCGATTAATGTGAGCGCCCTCCTGCAAACGTTTACCACGATTTTTAGTTTTTTTAGCTCTCTCCGAACCAGCTAAATCGGTTAGAAATAATCTGCCTTGCTTAATACCCAGCGGCGTCTTTGTTTGCACCGTAATACTTAGGAGAGCATGACTCCTTGATGAAGTTTGATTTGCAGCTGTTGGTTCCATTGTCCGAGCTTTATTTCCTTTTATTAGCAAAGAAACTACTTCCTTACGACTGGAAGTAGTAACTTCTGAAAGGCCAGCCACAGTTATACGTTGTCCTCGATTATCTTCTCTTAATTCTAATGGACCACCCGGACTTAAAAGATCTCGTATTAATTCATTGTATATTTCTAAGTATGATATAGAAACCTGCAAAGTGTATTTGTTAAATAAAAAATAAAATTTCCATAGAGACTTTAAATTTGTTTAGTTTCGAGCATGATCGTTCGTACCTTACAAGAACTTGGGTCTTCGGCCATTTCTATATGTTGAAATATTTCTTCTACAGCTCGCACCATTAAACCACAATCAGATCCTGCAGCGTCAATTTCTGCCGACGAACCTTTTTTACGTGAAGGCCCTAGCATTGTGTGAGTTTTACCAGAACCTGTTGCTCCATAAGCAAAAACAGCCGCATTATAACCTTTAATAACATCTTTGACCAAAGGTGCTGTGGTAGTTTTGTAAACTGTTTCCTAAAATAATAAAAAAAAAACATTAAAAAGAAAAACAATTTTGTTTTTATCGGTAAAACAAAAAGTTGGAAATTTGTTAGAATATTATTAAGGACATAAAAAGGCTAACAAACGTGAAACAGGGATGATATTTTATAACTCTTATGACTTAATTTAAAAAAAAAATGAACTTTAAACTATTTGTTTAATTTCAATGAATTTTTTTTATTAAAATCAAATCAAAAATCAAATGGAGGTGAAGCAATGGCGGTCAACAATCTAGAATACAAAACACCACATTTTAAAAATTTTCTGCTTATATAAACTCGATTGGCTCAAAAACTGCTGGAAAATTTTAATGTATCGACATCGATACCTGGGTATGTTGTTTATCAGAAGATAATATTTCGTTTCTAACATAAAATAGAAAAGGAAAAAATAGATCTAATTTAAAATATAAAAGAAATTACACTTAAGTTATTAACTTTCACTAACGACCATATTAGAGTTTACCTTAAAATTAGAGTTTTTCTTTGTAATCCCGGGAAATCAGTTTGGTATTACCGAGCAATATTTTGACTGCAATTCTATTTTTTGATGATTCCATGATCGAATGTTCTATACAAATTTGTTCTTATTTGTAACAACTTTAACTTTTTATCTATAAGGGAATTTACGTAGTCTAGTGCAAAAAAATTGCAAAACTGAACTGTTTTTTTAACAAAACAAAAAAAAACGTATGAATTTGCAATTTGTTAGGCTTTATCTTATATGGTTATAAAACAGGAAAAAAACTGAAAATAGTTTTTTTTTACACCTAAATTATAACAATATTTTTTTTTATAAATAATAAATATATTTATATTTTATTCGAACTTTTTTCTATATATTAAATTTTAATGTGAACCATTTTTTATTTTGGCTTAAGTTCATTTGTTTCTTTATTTAATTTTATAATTCAAATTAAATTAAATTGTAACCATTTTAGGAATATTTTTTCTAAAAATCACTTCCGATATTAGCCGAGTGGAATGCATTTTCGAAATCAGCTACGATTTCATCATCAGCACTCTTTATCGGTATACTACTATGTAACTTAAAATTCCTATTTATGTTACAATTGAATGAAATTTGAATTAGTGAATCTTAGTATTAATTTTCATATTTTGTTGAATATTTTATTTCACCTATCAAATGACAATTCGTAATTCAACATGTTCATATTCTTCTATATTCGTAATACATTTTTGTTATGCTTTCAATATCCATCCTTTGGCTGGAATTATTGAAAACAAGGTTGTATTTACATTTTCATTTATATAAGTCCATCTAGGTGATAGATGTATTACGAATATAGAAGAATATGAACATGTTGAATTACGAATTGTCATTTGATAGGTGAAATAAAATATTCAACAAAATATGAAAATTAATACTAAGATTCACTAATTCAAATTTCATTCAATTGTAACATAAATAGGAATTTTAAGTTACATAGTAGTATACCGATAAAGAGTGCTGATGATGAAATCGTAGCTGATTTCGAAAATGCATTCCACTCGGCTAATATCGGAAGTGATTTTAAGAAAAAATATTCCTAAAATGGTTACAATTTAATTTAATTTGAATTATAAAATTAAATAAAGAAACAAATGAACTTAAGCCAAAATAAAAAATGGTTCACATTAAAATTTAATAAATAATAAATAATATACCTGTACTTAAGTGATACTCACTTTACTTCTTTTGCGTTTAGAGTCTTATTGCGCTCAGAAAATAATTAGAACACTTAAATAAGGAGTTATCACAGCAACTTCCAAGAATGATAGATATAAAGATTACGCAATGCGCACGATTTCCCGTTAGATGACGTATTTTGCCCACAGTTTCGGATTAAACCACATCCGAAAAAACGTTTAATACAACAAATCAAATGAATTAAACGCAAACAAATTGCTGAGTATGCAAAAATCGTAATTTTTGCTTTATTTATTAAAAATGTATAAATACCAAATTGCTTTGCACTTTGAAAATTACTAGCCAATAGAAACACAGCTTGAGTGACGTCATTGGCATAACGTATTCTTTATTTTATCATTCTTAGTTTTCAACGTATAAAAACAATTTTACATATTTAAAAATAAAAAAAGTTTTTGTTACTTGCAATTTTTCATGACATTCAAACCATCTGAACAAAGTAGGATTATATGAATCTGATAGCTTTTAAATATCTTACAAGTTCCATTAGATTATTTTTATTATGCAAAAATGAGTCAACCAAAGAAAAGCAACTCTAATTTATAAAAAAATAAAATATAAAATTTCGAAATAGTGCGCCGACCTCAAACGACCATTTGTAACATCATAAGTCACCACTGCGTTTAAAGCTTTTTAAATAAATTAATTTTTCAAAGTTTTCCTATTTCTATTCAGCTGATTTTTAGCTCCTACAGAACAACCATTTTACTCTGTATGGTAGGGTGCCACGATCGTAGCAATATTTTGAGCAAATAAGACAGTTGATATAACGGTAAATCATACAAAGTTTGTTGACTACAATAACGGTTATAGTTCTCTAAATATGACAAAGAATGCATTTTCTTATACGCTCTCATCCTGACAGATCCCAAAATACGTTTGGCTGGGATAATAGAAATTTTAAAGCAGAATTCAAACTATGCATCTTTTAAAAAGTATTTTAGTTATAATAAAGGCTTCACTCCCAATGTACTTTTCCAGCTCATTATCACCAGAAATCACCAGAAAATGCCTATCTAAGCCATGTATGCCCATACAAAAATGAATGAAATCTCAGATAAAATAAAATTTTCTTAAGCTTAATTTCAATTAAAAAAAAATATTTTCCAAAACAAATAATCATCATCTACAGTATGTACTTGATCAACTTTATATTCTAGTGTTAATAAATTCAAAGTTTCGACATTCACACTTGATACACTAGTAATAGAAATTCGCTAACGAAACATAAATCTAATTAAAAAAATGCAATTAAATTAATCTCTTACCTGTGTATCTGTCTCCTTGAAGACATTATCATATGAATATTTTCGAGCTTTACCCCGTCCACCATCATCGAAAAGTAGAGATTTGGAAGAAATCACTTCAATGCAACGTTCACTATTTTCGAACGAAGGACGAACTCGGACAGCAACCTTAAGAAGAACAGGTTAAATGAAACGCAATAAAAAAAGTTTATTTCAACATTAAACATAAAATTGACTTTTATTTTTAAAACTTAGTAAATTAATTGCCTGGAAGAACTTACCAATAAACGTTCTTCTTGGTGTGAAGCAGTTGACAATCCTCTGCTGTGAGCTGCAGACGAACCACTGCCGCTGCCGCTACCACTAGACCAACTGCCGTTTTGGGCCATTGTCTTTTGCAAAGTGAATTTTGAAGTAATCCAGTAGTAGTTTTTGTTAAATGTTTTAAACGAAATTTTTCAATAGTTTCGTATACTGACTGACTGTAATAAAAAAAGGACATTTGATTTTGTCTTCAAGGTAATATAACTTAAACGTATTTTATTAGTTTTTGTTGTTTTATTTTCTATTATTCCCCTTTTACTTTCAGTCTATCTTTTGTGAATTAACTATTTTTTATTCCATTTAATTTTGGTTCTTTGTCAACATTTTTTGTTTTCTTTGTCAATTACATGTATTTATTTACCTAAACCAACTAATAGAAACACTAACAAGTCATTAACTTGTTATATTAGCCGGTTTGTTTGTAAAAAAATACAATTTAAATATGTAGACCAATAAACTCATCTATCTACGTTATATGATGATGATTCTTCCATTTCCTAAATTCACAGTTATTAATGGATTTGAATCATTAAAATAACAAACACATACATACATTCATACATACATGCATACGTATGTAAATTGTTTTTGTGCATTAGGTTGACACCTCCAAATAGAGTCAGTTATAACCTCTCATAAAACTATTGAAATTAAGATCAAAAATAAATCATTGACATTTTATTATAAATTATTATAAAAAATCATTGACTTTTTATTAACAAGTTAATTCAAGGCATATTTTTTCATCAGGTATTCTTGATTTAAAACTTCAATTGCCGAAGTCCATAGATAAAAAACAAATCCTCTCTCTACTCTTATTTATTTTAAATGTTAAACTTATATACAGGTATACAAAATTTTAACAAAAAAGTTTTTTTCTTTGAAATGCGATTATCTGATGAGTTGGGTTTCAAAAAAAAAAAATCCGTTATTACATACATACATATACAGGATTGGGCGAATAAAATTGAAATTGTAGTTGAAATCCTGCTGTCATATACATATGTGTGTTTGATGCATAATGCTAGGAGCATAACTGTAACGAACTACGATTTTTTCGTTTCAAATTGGTACAAAGTATAGTCACCTTGTTTGTTCGTCATTTTTATTATATTTGGTTTTACTTTATAACTTTTTTAGAAAATAAAGTTAGTTTTTACTTCAAAATTGGTTTAAATTTAAAAAATTATAACTACAAAAATTGTTTTGTTTTGTGTTTTTGTAAATGCTTGAGTTTTTAAGTGATTTTTTCGCTGCTCTATCGTTGTTCGCGGACTCATCTGAATTTTTGTTAATTGACACTTCATATGATCAACAATTTAAAGAAAAACATTTCTAGATTTAAAAAAAATTATGAAAAAAAACAACAAAGTTGCCTTAAAGTACCATTACTGCATAAAACAAGCTGTGAGATAACAAGTAAGAGGCCGTGCCGAATCTTATATAACCTTCACAACGTGTAGTTATGCAATAACAATTGTTTGTATCACCATTCATATCATATGAAATACGCACATACGTATAAAAAACATACATATATAAAAACATCCCATTGTAAAATTATAAATTGAGTTTACGTACATTTGTATGTTAAAACAAAAAAATTAAAAAAAACAATAAAAATATAAATAATATATACAATAAAAAATAAAATAATTTTTTTTGGATCAGCTGGGAATTGATGCCACGTTCACTCAAACAAGTATACCACGTTTGTATGTGTGTATGTGTTGTTTGTTGTTGTTGTGAAAAAAACGAGTTGGTCGTGGTTTTTTGCTCATATCTCAGTTGTTCATGTACCTATGTTTCTGATTTCAAAACTGATCTGCTCCTGAATATTTCTGATATTCTAATACCTCACGCGGGTCCAGGCGATTTTTGGTTGGCGGTTGTTTTTAAAAAGTTGATTTCAACATACAGAGCTTAATCGCCAACCCTATTCATAAGATTTCAGAAAATATATACTTTACGGGGTCGGAAATAAAAATTGTAGAAATTTCACATCCATAAAATAAGCTGTAAGCCAGTATATGTATTAAAAAAAATAGAAAAAAATTTTTGCCTTAACTGGGACTCGAATTTACGTTCCAGTTTGTATTGGTGTGAAAAGACGAGGTGGTCTAGGTTTTTTCATTATTATCAGTTGTTTATGAAGCGATTTTTCTGATTTTCAATTCCGATCTGCTCCCGAATATTTACGATATTTTAGTACCTTACACGGTTCTTGGAAATGTCTGGGGCCTTCAAAAAGTTGATTTTAACATACACAGACAGACAGACGGGCAATAATTAAATGACTCCCCTATTCATAAGCTTTCAGAAAATATATACTTTATGGGGTCGGAAATAAAAATTGTAGACATTTCACACGGTATGACAAACCTAAATATACCATTACACTCACTGTGAAGGGTATAAATACACAAAATTTAAAGAAAAAATTAGGAAAATACTTAAATACAACTAAGTTTAAGTTTACTAATGTAGTGACTTTAAACTGACTTTGAAGTAGCTCCAATTGACTAGCTTTTAAGTCGGACAATTGACTACTGCGTAGGACATTGCAATGTTAAAATTAGTCCCGTTGAAAATAATACAGGCATCAACCACCACTAGTTGCGAAAAAGTTAACTTAATGTTAGTTGAGTTGTTTACTGGGCTTATACATATAGGACATACATACTCTGCAGATAATACTGGACTACGTGGTCCATTATAGCTGAAATGGACTACTTACTATATGGTCCTATGTAATGGAGTCATGAACCATATCTTTCTTAAACAAGAGTTTATAGTTTAATGGCAAGTGTTCGTGTTTTAAGGATTACGTATAGTGTTGTCAAGAGGTGTATATTTTATCCATACAATTGGGTGACCTTTGGACTAGTCCTAGTCCATTACGGAGTAAACTTTACATGCGTAGATGGGCGAGTCACGTTATCTGCAGGGTATGTTAACACTTATTTATGTATGTGTGTATTGATTTGTACAAGTATACAAATACCACAAACTATATATAAATTATTAAAATTATAGATTTCGAGTGTAAATATTGAAGTTAGATTATTTTACTATTATTTTTAATACACTTCATTTTTTTTTGTATTTAAACGACCTAGGTAGGTATGGGACACATTAAAAGTTATGGTTAATAATAGATTTTGATAAAAGCATTTGTATTGTAGCACTTATACGTTTTGGTATAAATAGTTAAATTCAAATTAATCTTATTTTCTTAGTTTTGACTAAGATTTGTATGAAAAAATATTTTTTATTAGGAATTTCAGATTTTTAAAGTTAAACAAAGATGCAGAAACGAGAACAATAAAAGAAAAGGTTGCAAAAATTTTGAGAAAATAATATTGTATCGTTTTTACAATTCAAGCGATCGCTTTTAACATATATTTTTAACAATATAGTTTATAGACCTTTCTGTAAAATAGATTCTTTTTGCCGAATATAGGAAACGCCTTTTAAATTTCGTAGCTTAGAGTGAGATACATATATCGATGTTTTTTTCTCGAGGAGACTTGTTTTCAAAGGCTATTCACCTGTAGATCTCAGTTCTTACCACCCTTATAACAGAAAAATAAAGCTTTGCAAATTTAAATGAACTTTTGCTAAGAAGGTATTACTAAGTATTACTATGATAACAATTTTTTAATTTTCATTGTTTCGAACGTAGGGGTTATCTCGAGACCAAAAAATCGATGGGTCACACTTTAAGATCAAATTGCAAATACCGAATATAAATATAAAGAAAAATTAAAAAAGCGGCTGCTATGTTCGGTTAAAATTTTTTTGAATGTATCGATCCAGCAGTCATCGATAAAAATTTGTTCATTTAAAAAATGGAGATTTTTAATCAAACGAGGGTTGCCTGTTATATTTCGTAATTGGACAACTCCAGTACCGCAATTTGACATTCCTATAGTAAAGTTTGACATTTTGGATAAAATTCGTACATAGAACATTTTAACGTACGAAAGCTATTTAAGTTGTTTATAGAAACTTAAAAAATTATGTCCGCCTAAAAATGGAATTAAATCGTGAACATTTTCGTTCGAATTTTTTTTGTTACAAATTTCGATGTCGACATCCTGATAGGTGACGAATATGACGCGTATGAGCCTGAAAGTAAACAGCAGTGGATTGCATAGGTCTTCCAAGACGAGCAAAACCCTACAAAAGTCATTCAAATTGGGTTCAAAATTCATGTTTTTGAGGTACCTCAATCGGAATGGAAAAAGTGCTTTCAAAATTAGTTCACACGTACTATGCAAAAGGGTATAAATAGAAAAACAAAGCCATTTTCAATGATTTGTTGTCTCTAATCCCGAAATATAAAAGGCAACCCTCGCACATACATTAATATAAATTAAATAATTCGACAACAAAAAGTAAGGGCTTTTGTTTCTGCTACAAAAGGTACCTAAATTGTGAAAATGAGTTGTTTTGGTTTATACATGTTTTTATAATTTAATTTCAAAGCCACCGCTTAACATTTTTTTTGACTTTACGTTTTTCCTAAACTTTCGCGTAGCATTTACGAACAAATCTGTGAAAGGAAGTATCCATTTTGTCCCAGTCGTTCTAAAGTTTTAAGCAATCGTACACACTACAAGAGTCAAGAGTATTAAATGCCTAAAATTGGCTGGAGATTTTTTGTGTTGTGCTGTTGTTTGTACTTAGTTGTTGTATTGATTTTGTTTTTACAAATTTCCATTTTTAAATTTTTTTAATAAACTTCTCTAAAAAACGTATACCTAAAAGTATTGGGTGTATAATTTAAAAATTGCGCATCTTTTGAACGTGGTTTTTTTCTTTGATAAATTATATGTCATCTTTGTGTGTTAAAACATTAAATGTAAACAGAAAAATTTTTTATTGCTACGAAAATGTCAAATTTTGTGCCAACAAAGCGTCATAAACAGGAAGTTTGACTTTACTTCTCTAACGCTTATTGAATCTTATGGAGAATGTATTTCATCGGTTTTAACATTCAAGAGGTAGTTTGTGCGGTTCAGAAGTAATGATTTTGACACGTTATACACCTTGAACGGTATACATGAAATACGTTTTTGCAGCTAATCGTTACTTGCGATAAAAAACGGATCCATTATGACAACCCGAAGCGTAAGAAATTGCATGTGAAACCTGGCCAACCAGCTTAATTGACACCATATCCAAATATTCTTGGCGCTAAGGTAAATATCAGTATTTGACGGGATCAAAAGGGTCCTATCTATAATGAGGTGCTGAAATCACAGGAAACCTATATCAAACGCAACAAAATAGGTTAATCAAGATTTGTTTGATTCGTTCATGGCCTAAAAAAATGAGCACTTCTTTAGCCACGGAATCCATACATTGCCAGAAACATCTTAGATTACAATAACATATGCTTTGAATAATTTTGTATTGTGCAAATGTTTTAATTTAAAACCTAAAAATTTGAAAAAATCTCGCAGTCTTAAGTTATACACCCAAAAAAGATTTTCGTTATACCATATAAATGTTAGCTTTTATGTTGCTTTTATAGTATTATATTTTTTTTAGGAAGGGAGGAAAATGTCTGACGCATCTCAGATACTGTCATCACAGTTCTGGTATGTGGAGCTTGCAACCACTAAAAACCCCCTTTTTTCGGACCGAACAATATAATAATAAAACGCCCAATACTATATTAACAGAAAATTTGGCGACTAATCTTAAATTCGAACCGGATATTATTTTTGGTTGCCACATTTTTTTTTGTATATATTTACAGTCGAACTTCCATAACTCGAACATCTCTAAACCATACTATTCTTAAAAACAACAATAACTAAGTTTACATTAAACGTAAACAAAAATATAAAAAAAAAAAATATATATATATACATATGTATATCGTCGTTCGTAAATTATTGTGTTCTATATGTATAGGTTTTATATGTCACATAGATCACAATAATTTACGAACGACGATATGTACATATATATATATACAGTCGAACTTCCATAACTCGAACTTCTCTAACTCGAATTTTCTCTAACTCGAACTAATTTGGTTGGCAGTAGCGTTTAAAGAACAAATCACACATAATTTTGCTTCCGTAACTCGAACTTCCATAAGTCGAAGTTCTCCATAACTTGAACAAAAAACATACACATTAACTTTATAACTCGAAGAATTTTTCTTGTTTAAATGGGTTTTTGTTATAGTTATCGGTTGTTTGTTTTACTCTCGTTTGTTTTTTGAGCTGGTTTGTCTATTTTACATGCTATTTTTTTATTTTTTTTCGGGGAATTACAATTTTGTTTCTTTTTGTTTGCATAAATATCAGTTTTATGCATAATTCGGGGTAGATGATAAATGTTGAAATCAATTTTTTTTTAATTATTATTGCAACTAAACGTGTTTGAAAATGTTTATTAATTGAAAAAAAAGTATAAACTTATAAAAAAAGTCGAAGAAGGATTAAAGAAAAAGGAAGCGGCTGATAAATATGGTATCCTGGCAAGCACGGTCTCAAGAATTTTCAAAAATAAGGAATCAATTATCAACTCATTTTAATCTGAATTTCGTTTATGTAGTAAAAGAGTTAGGACCCCAACATTCAAAAAAGTCGACAAAGCAGTCCTCGATTGGTTTTCAGCAACTACACGCAAAGAAAAAATATGGTTGTGGTAACCATAATCGAAGAGCAACATACTATGCTTCAATTGATGATGGTTACTAGTTATCATTATTATGTTTAATTTAAGTATCATTCAATAATCATATATATGACTACAATTGAAATCGACAATATTTGCTTTTTGACGGCAACTTACTGTCTTTTGCTGTAACACACATATTGCTTGTACTCACCAATTTAATTGCAATTTTTATACCAATATTTTTTTACATTTTCTCGTTTGTTTTTAAATTTTCTTTAATTATTCAAAATTTTTGTTCTCAAACTTTTAAAATAATAAAAATTTATTCAGCAAGAAGAATCATAGGTTGATTATTTTGTAATCATACTGTTGTCTCACTTATTATTTAATGATTATTTGTAATTTTTAATGATTTTGAATATAATGTTATTTTTGCCAAATTAGTTTTTTTAAATCATACTATTTTTAAATGATAACCATTTTGAAATTTTTACGAAAAGTAATCATTTAATGATACAATTCAAACAAATGCTTGATTATCGTGACAAAATATATGATGAAATGAAACAAAAATAACTATTACTTGTTTTCGGCAACCAAATATTGTTATAGAAACTATAATATGACCGTCGCGATCATGTCGTAACCATGGTTTTTCTTTGCGTGTAGAAGCCAAAACATGCATGAGAAACTACTCAAAAGCCAACAAGAAACGATGTAGAAAGTTCTTTCCCAACATTAAATAATTATTTACAGACAAATGACGCAACAAGTGGTGAGCACACAAAGCTTTAAGCACATTAGAGTTATTTTTTACTGAAAATAACAAGAAAAGTAAAATGTCAGTCATTTATTTCAGAATATTTTACTTTACTGTAATTTTTTAATTACATATATGAGTACATATGCTTGTTCTTTTATACTCCTAAGTATGTAGTTTTCCATTCGAGGCTATCTATATATTTAAAGGTGAAACTCTGTGTGTGTGTGTGTTAGCTATAGACTCTGAAACTGTAAAACCGATCGGGCTAAAAACTTTGGTAAGTTGTTGTACACATACCAGGGAGTGTTTATGGGTGAAAAAAAGTGGGCGGGGCCACGCCCATAAAAAATTAGTTATCAGTTTTAGCTACTTGCACTTGACCGATTTTTCTGAAACTTTGCACACATATCGAGCTGTCACGACTAAATAATTTCGTGATAAGAAAAGTGGGCGGGACCACGCCCATAAAAAATAGGTATCATTTTGAGGTACTTGCACCGGACCGATTATTCTGAAACTTTGCACACATATTGAGCTGTTGTGACTTTACAATTTCGTGATTAGAAAAGTTGGCAGGGCCACGCCCATAAAAACAATTATAATTTTGAGGTACTTGCACTGGTCCGATTCTTCTGAAACTTTGCACACATATTGAGTTGTCATGACTATACAATTTCTTGATTAGAAAAGTGGGCAGTGCCACGCTCATTAAAATTTTGTTTTAGCTTTTTGCACTTGATATTCAATTTAAATTCAGGATGCATTTTTATTCATTAAGGGGCGTAGCAACGCGCGCCGGGCTTTTCTAATTTTAAATAAAAATACATAATGAAAAACGTTTAAAGAAAAAATTAGGAAAATACTTAAATACAACTAAGTTTAAGTTTACTAATGTAGTGACTTTAAACTGACTTTGAAGTAGCTCCAATTGACTAGCTTTTAAGTCGGACAATTGACTACTGCGTAGGACATTGCAATGTTAAAATTAGTCCCGTTGAAAATAATACAGGCATCAACCACCACTAGTTGCGAAAAAGTTAACTTAATGTTAGTTGAGTTGTTTACTGGGCTTATACATATAGGACATACATACTCTGCAGATAATACTGGACTACGTGGTCCATTATAGCTGAAATGGACTACTTACTATATGGTCCTATGTAATGGAGTCATGAACCATATCTTTCTTAAACAAGAGTTTATAGTTTAATGGCAAGTGTTCGTGTTTTAAGGATTACGTATAGTGTTGTCAAGAGGTGTATATTTTATCCATACAATTGGGTGACCTTTGGACTAGTCCTAGTCCATTACGGAGTAAACTTTACATGCGTAGATGGGCGAGTCACGTTATCTGCAGGGTATGTTAACACTTATTTATGTATGTGTGTATTGATTTGTACAAGTATACAAATACCACAAACTATATATAAATTATTAAAATTATAGATTTCGAGTGTAAATATTGAAGTTAGATTATTTTACTATTATTTTTAATACACTTCATTTTTTTTTGTATTTAAACGACCTAGGTAGGTATGGGACACATTAAAAGTTATGGTTAATAATAGATTTTGATAAAAGCATTTGTATTGTAGCACTTATACGTTTTGGTATAAATAGTTAAATTCAAATTAATCTTATTTTCTTAGTTTTGACTAAGATTTGTATGAAAAAATATTTTTTATTAGGAATTTCAGATTTTTAAAGTTAAACAAAGATGCAGAAACGAGAACAATAAAAGAAAAGGTTGCAAAAATTTTGAGAAAATAATATTGTATCGTTTTTACAATTCAAGCGATCGCTTTTAACATATATTTTTAACAATATAGTTTATAGACCTTTCTGTAAAATAGATTCTTTTTGCCGAATATAGGAAACGCCTTTTAAATTTCGTAGCTTAGAGTGAGATACATATATCGATGTTTTTTTCTCGAGGAGACTTGTTTTCAAAGGCTATTCACCTGTAGATCTCAGTTCTTACCACCCTTATAACAGAAAAATAAAGCTTTGCAAATTTAAATGAACTTTTGCTAAGAAGGTATTACTAAGTATTACTATGATAACAATTTTTTAATTTTCATTGTTTCGAACGTAGGGGTTATCTCGAGACCAAAAAATCGATGGGTCACACTTTAAGATCAAATTGCAAATACCGAATATAAATATAAAGAAAAATTAAAAAAGCGGCTGCTATGTTCGGTTAAAATTTTTTTGAATGTATCGATCCAGCAGTCATCGATAAAAATTTGTTCATTTAAAAAATGGAGATTTTTAATCAAACGAGGGTTGCCTGTTATATTTCGTAATTGGACAACTCCAGTACCGCAATTTGACATTCCTATAGTAAAGTTTGACATTTTGGATAAAATTCGTACATAGAACATTTTAACGTACGAAAGCTATTTAAGTTGTTTATAGAAACTTAAAAAATTATGTCCGCCTAAAAATGGAATTAAATCGTGAACATTTTCGTTCGAATTTTTTTTGTTACAAATTTCGATGTCGACATCCTGATAGGTGACGAATATGACGCGTATGAGCCTGAAAGTAAACAGCAGTGGATTGCATAGGTCTTCCAAGACGAGCAAAACCCTACAAAAGTCATTCAAATTGGGTTCAAAATTCATGTTTTTGAGGTACCTCAATCGGAATGGAAAAAGTGCTTTCAAAATTAGTTCACACGTACTATGCAAAAGGGTATAAATAGAAAAACAAAGCCATTTTCAATGATTTGTTGTCTCTAATCCCGAAATATAAAAGGCAACCCTCGCACATACATTAATATAAATTAAATAATTCGACAACAAAAAGTAAGGGCTTTTGTTTCTGCTACAAAAGGTACCTAAATTGTGAAAATGAGTTGTTTTGGTTTATACATGTTTTTATAATTTAATTTCAAAGCCACCGCTTAACATTTTTTTTGACTTTACGTTTTTCCTAAACTTTCGCGTAGCATTTACGAACAAATCTGTGAAAGGAAGTATCCATTTTGTCCCAGTCGTTCTAAAGTTTTAAGCAATCGTACACACTACAAGAGTCAAGAGTATTAAATGCCTAAAATTGGCTGGAGATTTTTTGTGTTGTGCTGTTGTTTGTACTTAGTTGTTGTATTGATTTTGTTTTTACAAATTTCCATTTTTAAATTTTTTTAATAAACTTCTCTAAAAAACGTATACCTAAAAGTATTGGGTGTATAATTTAAAAATTGCGCATCTTTTGAACGTGGTTTTTTTCTTTGATAAATTATATGTCATCTTTGTGTGTTAAAACATTAAATGTAAACAGAAAAATTTTTTATTGCTACGAAAATGTCAAATTTTGTGCCAACAAAGCGTCATAAACAGGAAGTTTGACTTTACTTCTCTAACGCTTATTGAATCTTATGGAGAATGTATTTCATCGGTTTTAACATTCAAGAGGTAGTTTGTGCGGTTCAGAAGTAATGATTTTGACACGTTATACACCTTGAACGGTATACATGAAATACGTTTTTGCAGCTAATCGTTACTTGCGATAAAAAACGGATCCATTATGACAACCCGAAGCGTAAGAAATTGCATGTGAAACCTGGCCAACCAGCTTAATTGACACCATATCCAAATATTCTTGGCGCTAAGGTAAATATCAGTATTTGACGGGATCAAAAGGGTCCTATCTATAATGAGGTGCTGAAATCACAGGAAACCTATATCAAACGCAACAAAATAGGTTAATCAAGATTTGTTTGATTCGTTCATGGCCTAAAAAAATGAGCACTTCTTTAGCCACGGAATCCATACATTGCCAGAAACATCTTAGATTACAATAACATATGCTTTGAATAATTTTGTATTGTGCAAATGTTTTAATTTAAAACCTAAAAATTTGAAAAAATCTCGCAGTCTTAAGTTATACACCCAAAAAAGATTTTCGTTATACCATATAAATGTTAGCTTTTATGTTGCTTTTATAGTATTATATTTTTTTTAGGAAGGGAGGAAAATGTCTGACGCATCTCAGATACTGTCATCACAGTTCTGGTATGTGGAGCTTGCAACCACTAAAAACCCCCTTTTTTCGGACCGAACAATATAATAATAAAACGCCCAATACTATATTAACAGAAAATTTGGCGACTAATCTTAAATTCGAACCGGATATTATTTTTGGTTGCCACATTTTTTTTTGTATATATTTACAGTCGAACTTCCATAACTCGAACATCTCTAAACCATACTATTCTTAAAAACAACAATAACTAAGTTTACATTAAACGTAAACAAAAATATAAAAAAAAAAAATATATATATATACATATGTATATCGTCGTTCGTAAATTATTGTGTTCTATATGTATAGGTTTTATATGTCACATAGATCACAATAATTTACGAACGACGATATGTACATATATATATATACAGTCGAACTTCCATAACTCGAACTTCTCTAACTCGAATTTTCTCTAACTCGAACTAATTTGGTTGGCAGTAGCGTTTAAAGAACAAATCACACATAATTTTGCTTCCGTAACTCGAACTTCCATAAGTCGAAGTTCTCCATAACTTGAACAAAAAACATACACATTAACTTTATAACTCGAAGAATTTTTCTTGTTTAAATGGGTTTTTGTTATAGTTATCGGTTGTTTGTTTTACTCTCGTTTGTTTTTTGAGCTGGTTTGTCTATTTTACATGCTATTTTTTTATTTTTTTTCGGGGAATTACAATTTTGTTTCTTTTTGTTTGCATAAATATCAGTTTTATGCATAATTCGGGGTAGATGATAAATGTTGAAATCAATTTTTTTTTAATTATTATTGCAACTAAACGTGTTTGAAAATGTTTATTAATTGAAAAAAAAGTATAAACTTATAAAAAAAGTCGAAGAAGGATTAAAGAAAAAGGAAGCGGCTGATAAATATGGTATCCTGGCAAGCACGGTCTCAAGAATTTTCAAAAATAAGGAATCAATTATCAACTCATTTTAATCTGAATTTCGTTTATGTAGTAAAAGAGTTAGGACCCCAACATTCAAAAAAGTCGACAAAGCAGTCCTCGATTGGTTTTCAGCAACTACACGCAAAGAAAAAATATGGTTGTGGTAACCATAATCGAAGAGCAACATACTATGCTTCAATTGATGATGGTTACTAGTTATCATTATTATGTTTAATTTAAGTATCATTCAATAATCATATATATGACTACAATTGAAATCGACAATATTTGCTTTTTGACGGCAACTTACTGTCTTTTGCTGTAACACACATATTGCTTGTACTCACCAATTTAATTGCAATTTTTATACCAATATTTTTTTACATTTTCTCGTTTGTTTTTAAATTTTCTTTAATTATTCAAAATTTTTGTTCTCAAACTTTTAAAATAATAAAAATTTATTCAGCAAGAAGAATCATAGGTTGATTATTTTGTAATCATACTGTTGTCTCACTTATTATTTAATGATTATTTGTAATTTTTAATGATTTTGAATATAATGTTATTTTTGCCAAATTAGTTTTTTTAAATCATACTATTTTTAAATGATAACCATTTTGAAATTTTTACGAAAAGTAATCATTTAATGATACAATTCAAACAAATGCTTGATTATCGTGACAAAATATATGATGAAATGAAACAAAAATAACTATTACTTGTTTTCGGCAACCAAATATTGTTATAGAAACTATAATATGACCGTCGCGATCATGTCGTAACCATGGTTTTTCTTTGCGTGTAGAAGCCAAAACATGCATGAGAAACTACTCAAAAGCCAACAAGAAACGATGTAGAAAGTTCTTTCCCAACATTAAATAATTATTTACAGACAAATGACGCAACAAGTGGTGAGCACACAAAGCTTTAAGCACATTAGAGTTATTTTTTACTGAAAATAACAAGAAAAGTAAAATGTCAGTCATTTATTTCAGAATATTTTACTTTACTGTAATTTTTTAATTACATATATGAGTACATATGCTTGTTCTTTTATACTCCTAAGTATGTAGTTTTCCATTCGAGGCTATCTATATATTTAAAGGTGAAACTCTGTGTGTGTGTGTGTTAGCTATAGACTCTGAAACTGTAAAACCGATCGGGCTAAAAACTTTGGTAAGTTGTTGTACACATACCAGGGAGTGTTTATGGGTGAAAAAAAGTGGGCGGGGCCACGCCCATAAAAAATTAGTTATCAGTTTTAGCTACTTGCACTTGACCGATTTTTCTGAAACTTTGCACACATATCGAGCTGTCACGACTAAATAATTTCGTGATAAGAAAAGTGGGCGGGACCACGCCCATAAAAAATAGGTATCATTTTGAGGTACTTGCACCGGACCGATTATTCTGAAACTTTGCACACATATTGAGCTGTTGTGACTTTACAATTTCGTGATTAGAAAAGTTGGCAGGGCCACGCCCATAAAAACAATTATAATTTTGAGGTACTTGCACTGGTCCGATTCTTCTGAAACTTTGCACACATATTGAGTTGTCATGACTATACAATTTCTTGATTAGAAAAGTGGGCAGTGCCACGCTCATTAAAATTTTGTTTTAGCTTTTTGCACTTGATATTCAATTTAAATTCAGGATGCATTTTTATTCATTAAGGGGCGTAGCAACGCGCGCCGGGCTTTTCTAATTTTAAATAAAAATACATAATGAAAAACGTTTTATTCTATTTTAACAAAAAATTCTGTAACTCGAAGTCTCCGTAAGTCGAAGTTTTTTTTGGGATAATGGTGATTCGAGTTATGGAAGTTCGACTGTATGTACATATTTATAAATGTATATATATATATATATATATATGTATACTAAGACTAATTTCATTAAACGTGACTTTTCTAATACAAATTTTATAATTTTGCGTTATTAACATGCAATATTTAGCAACAAACTATTTGAAGCTTTAAACAGTATTGCATTGTTGTTATTCTATGACCAAGTCATACACAAACAATCCCACCCATAACAATAAAAACATGAATGTTTGCCTGATTGTAATTGATGATTAAAATTTCATTTTGCTGTATTATTTGCTTAAAACGAAATATTACTTTTGTTATAGTCATTGTTTTGGTTAATAATGCAAAGGACGAAAGAATTGAACACACATAAGTACATTGTTTCTTTCTCTTTTTTATATACTCACCCAGCAAACAATTTTTATGATACCAAATAATTTTAAACGTATCGCATATGATATCCTTAAAAATATATGCAACCGTTTGAGAAAACATTCCACTTGTTTAATAAATATTTTTAATAAAAAAAAAAAAAATTTAATCATATTTAAATACCACAACAATATAATAAAAAAAACGAAATAAACATTTCACTTGTGTAATACGTACTCGAAGCAACCTCTTAGTCGTTTCAGCATATTAAATATATTCTGGGTAGGTTTTGGTTTTTAAAATTAGTGTAATAAACCCAAAATTGTCACACAAATGCATATATTTATACATTTGCAAATGTGTATAAGTAATCAAGGTAAAATTTTTATACCCTTCACACGAGAGTGGGTATATATGTATATGCTTGACATTCTGTTTGTAATTTCTACATTACTAATTTTAGACCCTATGAAGTATATGATAGAGGAATTAATACGCTAAGTTCATCTGTCCGTCTGTCCTTGTATATGTTGAAATAAACTTTTTGAAGCCTCACGTATACTTCAAACTCTTTTATAAATTTATTAGATATGTTTTTGAGAATTTTGCTATTGAAAATCAGTTATGTGGGCACATAACGTGCTGAGATATGAGCGAAAGAACACGATTGCTTTTTTTATTAGCCAAACAATTTCAGATTTTGCATCTCCTATAAAACTGCTGGAAACATTTATTTTGTATATATAAAAAATGTACCTTTGACAATACTTACAGAAAATCTTGGTTCAATGGGTCAATTACCGACCAAGATATCGACAAAAGAAATGTTTGGAAAGTAATGTAAAATAATAGTTTAAAATGTTCAATTTCCTAAAAATGTTCTGGTCACAGTTGCACCATATAAAACTAATAACAAATAGTTTGTTTACGAGAAGAGCGAAGATTCTACATTAATTTTTACTCATAATATGATTATTGCATGAGACTTTATTTAAACATAATAACGATAACTTGCAACCATTGTATGTTTTAACTACAACAGTACAACTCAATTATAGTATGTTGGCTCTTAAATAATGATTAACACAGCTATGGGTACGTTTGTTAATGCTGAAAATTTGTGCATCACTGCAGCAGTAATGCCAAATGTAGTTGCTGATGCGCGATCAGCTGTTGCAGATGCATTGTAGCTGCTTAACAACTGCGTAGAGTTTGCTTTTTTGAACGTTCTGCAAAAAATATAAAATGTTATCCAAAATAGCAATAGCAAATATTATTGAAAATGTTGATGTTAAAAGCGACTTTTTCTTAAATTATAATAAAAAAATAATTTGGAACAATAAAAAAATAATAATAATAAAATATAGTAACAAACTAAAAATATAAACGAATTTAATTTAAAGAAGTAATTGTTGTTTAATGCTACTTACTTCTCATTGCATGTATTTTCGATTACTATTGCATCAGAAACTTAACTGTTGTCATATTTGCAGAAAATTTGCGGCAGCACTGCCAACTGTTTGCAAAAAAAACTTTTGACGCTTAAAAGTGCTGCCAAGGATTGCATTTATGAACGTTTTACTTTTACTATGCTGCAGTGATGCGCAACTGTTGCATTTACGAACGTACCCTATGTTTTTTTTACGTGCAGTATTTATAAAAAAAATTACTAATATACTAGTATATCCATCACATCTATCATCCTCCCTTACCTTGTTCTAAAATCAAAAGTTCCTGTATAATTTATAATTAAGTCAAATAGTATTTATTGTTGGTTGGGTAACTTGAATTCACGCCTGTGTGGGTCTGCAAGTTTAGTTCAATGTTCTTATTATATTTACATTTATAATTCTTTGTTTTCTTGTTTTGTTGACTGACCTGTGTCCGATGACCATTAAAACACGTTTCTCAAGAAATGAATATACACACATACATATTTTATGTTTGTAAGTATGTAATTCTTTATTAATTAATCAATCCAACAGTAGTCCTTGTAAATTTATTTATTTTTTGTGAAAATAAAAATACAATTTAAATATTTAGCATTTACTAATAATACAGAATGAGTCACGCTGGTTTGAATTAAGGGAGCTCTTGGCAAATTCTTGACCTTGATAGCCTTCAATGAAAATTAAATTTGAAAAACTCACGAGATGTATGATTTTGATTTATATATGCATAGTTATGTTGGTTGAATGTTGAAATAAGTAAATTAGTGATTGTGAAAATCTAGGTGAACGCTATATATGTAAATGTCCTCAACTTCCTTAAAGTTTTCGCTTTTCCTTTTGTGGATTATGAATTAACCCTGGCCTTAATGATGGTTTTTTCTTTCAAATACATACATACATACATACATATTTTATGATTATGTTAACATGCTATAAAATTAATTGCAAAGTGTGCTTCTAAATATTTGTTTTATTTTGAGTATCAAAAACGCAAAACGCCCCAATGCCATGTTCGTACGGTAATATGAACCACTAGGGTCGCTCTGTGATTTACAATTTCGAATCTTAGTTTTCAGAAGATTGTTTTTGTTTCATCTCTTTTACACTTTAAAAAATATTTCACTATTTCTTTTTTTTTTCAACCATTTTTATTTAAATATATAAACGTAAACACATACAACATTTGTTAAAAGTTCTTCTTTATATATTTGCACAAATTATTTTTTTGATTTTTCTTTGTATGTATTACAGTTAGTTCAGATAAACTAGGTATAATTTGTTATCGAAATTGGAGATGATAGTAAATTTTTCGCGGTTCGCAGCTAAATTCAAAAAGAACCATGATGATTAACTTTCAAAATTTTGAATGGCGAAACATGTCAGTTAAAACATGATTCGGGAGCGAATGAGAGAGCGAACCTTATTTATGTTGTGTTTTAGAACACTGACAAGGCTGTTTAAATGTCATCTGAAGTTTCATTTGTTTAGTGAAAGACTTGCTATTTACGAATATGATTCGTTTAACAGAAGAACGCGTAAAAAAATTTAAAAGTTCTACAAAAGTGGTGGATAAAATGTGACTGAGACAAGAGGCTTTAAATTTTGTTCAACGATGAAGTTAATTTTTTTTTTTTTTTTTTTGAAAATGATGCTGGAAGTCACCAATCGTGGTGCTATATTCAATTTAAATACATTTTTAAATCCTATCATTTACTTTCATGTGTTTATTTTATAAATAACTGCAAATAATCTCTTTATATTCTTTTTGTGTATTGATCTCTTTGGCTTTGTTCGATTTGAAACGAAACCAAAAGTATTTATAAAGTAACTAATGACTTAAAAGGGTAGAGTAGCATTCAATATTATTCTCAGGTTTATGTTTAACATTTGCAAAATAGGACACTATACAAAATTGGAAAATATTAAAAACTAACTTCGAAAGTAGTGAGTCTTCAATGCAAACTGTAAGAAATTTACGTAGAAAATTTTCGAAAGACATCATCTTTCAGTTCAGTTTGTGCTTCACTTTGTAAAGCAAATTCAAGAAAATGGATCGTTATTGGACATTTTCGTCCAGTGCTTTAAATCGAAAAAAAAAATTGCTGCAGTGTCTAAGAATGTGTAAAAACATCTATCAACATCGACTCGTCATCGTTCTCAGGTACTGAACATTTCTCGCACTTTTTTGGGAAGAATTTTGCATAAAGAAAAATTGTGTTGATCGGATGGGGTACCACCGAGCCATTCGTTGTGGTCATATAAATTATATTGTGTTTTATTCTTAAATTAAAAAGTTAAACCTTTCTTATAAGACCAGAAATTTAAAAAAATGATCAGTACTCCTTTTTATAGCCGAATTAAATTTTAAATGGCCAACCACCCCGTATAATTAATAAATTGTTAAAAAAATGCATAATTTGTTAAACAAATTTAATTACCAAATTAGATGTGTGTGCGATATTGTCAAAATTTTCGGGTTTAAATTTTAAATAGATCATAATGCACAGATTTGAAAAAATTTTGGGAAAAATATTTTTTTACCAAAGAAATTTGACGCTTTGTTCGATTGTTTTGTCATGATCTACTCTTGCATTAAAATGCACAACTTTTTTTCTAATGAACCGATTTCACCCATTTTCAATAACAAATATTTCTGATGAATTAAAAAGATTTTAGCCTCTGCTTCTAAAATGAAAACAGGACTCATAAAATATATACTATTGTATATTGGGTCTAAAATGAGTATTTTGATATGTTACAAACTCAGTGAAAAAATTGATTGTACCCTCACACCATTATTTTGGTGGTGGGTAAAAAAAAATGTCAATACTTATGAATATTATGTTAGTTAGGTCATTTTGACTAACAATTCACATGCAATACATAATATTCCATATACATTTCAAACATAATTTTGTGTATTTACCTCCTGCTTAAATATTCCTTCGTTTTGATTTGATTTTAATTTTATTATAAGGTTATTTAATGCAACAATATTTCAAAAGCGTGTTAATTTTTTCATCATTTAATATATGTATGTTATATGTATGTGTATGTATGTTATAATACTTATTCAACTATTAAATTAGGTTAAAAGTAATATGTACATACATAAACATTAAGGGGTACCACCTTAGAGTCAAAAAAGGACGCTTTCGAAAGTGTTTTTAAAAGTAGTTAGAACATGAAAGTCACCTATTAACATATTTTGTTAATTTACAGCCAGAAATTTATGTATGATGTTTCTTTGTTTTTTATAAAATAAATTGATATTTTGCTAAAATAACCGTTCTAGTATTAAACCACCCTAATAACAGAAAATTAAAGCTCGCAAAGGAAAGTATTAAAATAACTATGTATATTGATTTGTTGTAAGCATTGTTTTTGTTTTAGAACCTTTTTAAATTTCAATGGCCGTTAGGGCAAAAAGTTGGCAGGAGTCAAAAGAATTAACATATCACACTTACGTACATAGTATATATTCGACTGAAATTTGACATAACTAAAAATGTAAATACTAAATTCTTACGTTTAGCAAAAAATTTTTCGAAATTGTCCGACAAAAATATTTTATATTCGCCTTTTTTTGGTATAATAGACATACATTGACAACATTAGGTCACCTATACAAGAGTGGCAAGCGTTTTCAAACTGTAACAAGTTCTCATACCCTTACAAACCGAAGTATTGCGGCGGCAACGCTTTGCAATTTGAAAATCCGATTTTGATAATGCTTTAGGTATTAAAGTTTGCTGCAAAACCGCTAGATATCCCGCTAATAGCTAAAACTTATGTTTGCCCGCTAAACTAGATTTGAAATCGCTAGACTTGACAAGAAAATAGCTAAATTCCCATCACTGCTCACCAACCATATAATGCTTATAACCGAAATAATGAAGAGGACTAAGAACTGGTTTGAAGGTGTAATACGAATTGTTTAAAGCATAATAGAGTGCAACTTCGACAATCCGGACATACATATATAGTTTTAGGGTCGGTGGGATTAACGAGTTGTCCGGACTACTTTAGGTGAAAATATTGAAATAATGTAAGTGAATTAAATTGTATCTACATACATGCATTGTACTATGACTTATTAAAAAAAATATAAATTATTATATTTAATTATGTATTATATTAAATTATTAAAATACATATGTAATCTAAGTGAATTAAATACATACGTACATACATACTATGATTTATTAAAAAAATAAGTTATTTTGTGTTGACTAACTTTGTTGAGGTGGTTGATTTGTGCTATTTGCTCTAGTCGTTTTAACAATAGAATATCCTGCATATCCAAATTATTCTCCTCGGCCTACTGAATGCAAACTGAAAATGATTTCTTTGAGATCTTTGTTTCTGCATCTATTACTACAAAATCGTTTCCAGAGTCCGTAAGCAGCAGTGACAAATCATTTCGTTTAGCGTGTTGTATTATTTATTCATCGGAAAAATCCAATGAAAATTCTTTGCACCAGTTGCCCAATCATTGATATCTTCTTCAGTTTCGTCATTACTGAAATTCATAGCTCCAAACGGGAAACCCCCAAATTTTAATATGTATTTATTCTTGGATAAAAAAATTTGTCCAGATTGTAGAGGTAAAAACTTTAAATTGTCCGAAATATAATAGCGACTGGATTATTGGAGTGACCGGACTGGCGCATGTCCGGATTGTCGAAGTTGCACTGTACTTGTTTTATAACAACTCCCCTCAAAACACAGAGTAGTCACGAATAATTTAAAAAAATTCATATCGTCTTTAATGCGATAAAAAATTATTTTTTTTTATAATTATATTTGAGTTTAAAAAACCATATATGTGTTTTACTTCTTATTATCAATCAACATTAATTACTTTATTATATAATAACAAATGAACAAATATTCGCATATTTCTTGACATTTGCTTTCGCGAATTCTTAAAAAATAATAAATATTTGTTACATGACTAGCAAGTACATAATTATATGCTACGAGAGGAAATTTCATTTATTTTTGATTACTTATAAAAGTATAGGCGTTTCAGTTGTTAACAAATTTCTAACAATTACCAAGATTATTGTAATTCATTGACGTAAGAGCCACAAAAAACCCCACAGCAAGTACACAAGACCTAAATAAAAGACTCTTTAAATTTAGATGGTCAATCGATATAAAAGCTATTTCCGGACCAGTTTTTTTGTTTTTATTTGTTTTTTTTTTAACAAATACCTTCAACATGTTTTTGTTCTTTTATACACGACATTATGCATACAAATGTATGTATGCATGCTTGTATGTACCAAGCATATCCTTTTACAGGAAAACTTTTTCTTAAAATATTTTAAAAGTTTTTCACTGTTAGAAAACTTTTCGTAATGCAAATATAGTTGGCATAAATAAGTACAAACTGTTTATTTCGTTACCTTTTTTCCTGTCATTGTAGCTGGCAAAGTTACCGATAAAAAAAAATCAACTGTATCGTGTACTTGTTTAAAACGAAAAAGAAAAACTTGTACAGTGGTGCCTACATAATTAAATATTAGCAGTATTTATAATTATAATAATTTTGTTTTTATTAATATCCACGAAATGATATACTACATGATATTTAAATTAAAAACCATGGGACAAATAGTTTGGTCAAAGGTTAATCGCTTTTATGGTGAATTTAAATAGTTAAAAATTTTTTTTTTAATTTTTCTGTGTTATTTAACAGTCGAGTGCATATTACGATATTCGAACGCGATCGAAATATTAAAATTCTTGTTAGAATATCCAAAAGCACAACTACACAAACGTTCGAGTAAAATTTCGATCGCGTTCTAATGCCGCAATTTGTTTACTTTTTAATTTTATGTACATTTTAACGAAAAAAAAATCATTTTTAAACTTTTCTTTAAGTACAGCCTTCTGTTATAGTAGTTTTTAGTGTATTGTAGCAATTTTAAATTGAATGAATAAACAAATGTTTATTTTTTTTTCTTTAAAATTAAAATATTTAATTTTACTTTAAAGTGCAAACGTCCTAATTATGTGGCCACCTCTGTATTATGTATGTAATGTTATTTCTTAGTCAGGATGACTTAAGGCCGTAGTACACGAAATGTAAAAAGCCACATACGCATATGGCTGTAACGTAATTTTGACGACATCATAAAGCATAAATGTATCCGCTTCGGCCACATGTGTTTCATTTGCATTTTTGGACTAAAATACATTTCGTGTAATATCAAAATCTTATCGTATGAAGCCACTACGACTATTTTAAAAAATGCAACAAAAGTGCTGAACATTTTAGTGACGTCAGATCCATATGTGCATGTGGCCTTTTACATTTCGTGAACTATAGGCTTTAAAGTATTCTGTATTTTAAATTCTTAACCCAGTCCTTTTAGCTATACGCTTCAGAAAATTTTTAAATTTCTCGTGTAAAATAATTCATCGAATAATTTTAACAAATTGAGTATAATTAATAAAAATTATATTATAAATAAATAGAGTAATTTTTGTAGGATATATTTGTTAAGTTTTTATAGCTACAATATTTTTTACCTATAATTTATTAACAATTTATTGCAGATCTAAAGGTATTTTTACAAGCGGTTGCCCACTATTCTTTTTAGCAATTTGTATTGCCTAGAAAGTTGATGTTGTTAAAGAACAATAAATAAATGGACGTAGAGCTGTCCATCATTGTTATGGCATAATTGTATTATCATCGGAATTGAATGTGTGTTGCAAAGGTTTATGTTGATCGGCCATCTTGAGATTTATAAAAATTGCGTTGCAAAAAATATTTATTTACACGGAAAAAACTATCGTTAAAATATTTTCAAACAAATTTAATTTAAATTTTCATTAATATTTTCTTTGTTTCAAATAATTTTTTTGGTTGACTATTTTTTTAGATTAACACATGGGATAAAACAAAAAATTAAGTGTTCTTTTTATTTGCAGTTAGTGTGCGTTTTCATTGTCTATTATTTTATGATTAATTTTATAATTCTAATTCAGTTTAAATACTGCAGACTTAAATATTTTAGTTTGATACAAGACTTTGAAGAAGCTTTCTTCTTGACTTGCGTGTCAAACGTCTATTTCATTAATTAAATAATTCTTTTTGATTAAGTATTTCTTTCTGATTTTAACTGAATTTTTAAAGAGCTTGTCATTGATTCATTCTCTGAAATTTTTGCCTGAATTAAACAAATTTTTTTTTTTATATTCTTGAACTAATATCTAAAAAAATGCTTGTGAGTTTCTTTTTAATAAACTATTTATTTGTTTTTGTTAACAATTTGGTTGAAAATCGGAAATTTTTTCAATAAACTTTTCATTTGTTTCTGTTAATAATTTGTCGAAAACATTTTTTTTAAGAATTTTGATAGTTGTGTATACAAAAAAGTAAAGGGTTTATAATATCGGGTGTCCCAACTAGAACGCAATTTTTAAATTTTAAATAAAACACAGATATTTAAAAGATCGTGAAACTTTATTATATCGTAAAGTAGACAGAATGAAGTTATGTATGGAATAATAAATCGTGCAGATGGCCGCCGCGGCTTTGCTGGCACACACGCGATCTTTTCATGAAATTTTCAATGACCTTTTTGCATAAATGTTGCGGTATTTCATAAATGCAGCGTCAAATTTCCTCTTTTAAGGCTTGAGTCGTCGTCGGCTTATTCGCGTAAACCATCGACTTCAAAAAACCCCAAAGAAAAAAATCTAAAGGTGTTAAATCACACGATCTAGTCGGCCAATTCTGGTCTCCAAAACGCGAAATAGCACTACCGGGAAATGACTGATGCAGCAATTGAATTGTTTCTCTGGCTGTATGACATGCTGGCTTCAGTTCCTGAGTCAATTGAAGTTTGTATGCATGAAGATGCAAATCTTTCGTTTAAATTCGCTGCATAGTGGATTTGGAGACACCAATTTGCTGAGCTCGGTGTCGAATTGAGGTGGATGGAGTTTGAGCGACATCATTACGTACAGCTGCGACATTTTCGGTCGATCGACCTGGTCGAAGGCGCGTTGTTGTCTTTACATCACTAACAGACCCAGTTTCGGCAAATTTATCCATTAATCTCTTTACAGTTGACTCTTTTGGAGCATTATTGTGACCCCAAGTTGATCGCAATTTGAGAACTGTAGCCGCAAAACTTTCACCATTTTGGTAAAACAATTTCACAATGAGAATGCGTTGTTCATTCGTGTAGCGCTCTATTCTTACTAACCTCGTACCTTCTACTAGCAAACAATAACAATTGTTCAAATGTCAAACAATGACACTTCGAATGGCGCCAAATTTAAAAATTGCGTTCTAGTTGGGACACCCGATACAAACCACCATTTTTTGGGATTTTGGACTGTCTGTATTTCTTAACTCAAAAGCTACTGAGTGGATTTTGACTTATTTTGATATGGATATACCAAGATACCGGGTTAACATATGGAGTACATACTTTTCGTTGCAGGTAATATCTCACATCTTAGAAAGTATAAACATGGCAATAGAAGGTTGTGTAAAAAATAAATACATTTACGGGCATTGCACTAACAACAATTAAACACTAATTTGTAGTAACAACGATTTCAGAATTATCTTACAATTAATACCACCTAAAATTCAGTCACTTATGCGGACCGGGTTCAACTAGTTTTTATATAAGAAATTTATTACAAGTTTTTAACAATAAGAAAACTTGTAGGAAATGTTTTATAATTTATAAATTTATCGGAATAATCCTAGCTTCTATAAATAGATAATTCATTAAGGGCCATTATTACAACTTGCCGTTAGTTAAAGGCAGGATTTTGTCGAACCGATAAATGTCTTTGCATTATAAAGCTGTCATTTATTTATTTTATTTTATTCTTTAAATATTATTATTTAATAAATGAATGTTTTCGATCGTTTTAATTGTTAATTGTTGAAAATTGTAAAAACTTTCCCTGAAGAAGCTACCCAATGTGGTAGCGAAATATCGGAAAATAAAATTAAAAATATTTTTTATTAAAAAAAAGTGATCTCAAGCTCAATAGAAAAAACAACTGTATATATTATTATTATTATTAATAATATAAATAAAAAATTGAAGTTGTAATAATACAAAGCTTTTTATTGGGCACAAAAAATCCTACCTTTGTAATAATGGCTCTAAAAATATATTTTTTAATACTATGTTTAAAATTTTTTTGTATAGAAAGTTGTTGAAGTACATATGTAAGTACATTAAAATTCAAAAATTTAAAAAACTATTTTCGAATCTTAGTTCGATTTGTTATTAAGCCATTTTTTAAATTTATTAATTTTAATGATCTTTTTTATAGTCTCTAAGGGCCATTATTACAACTTGCCGTTAGTTAAACTTATGATTTTTTGCACCCGATAAATTACTTTACATTATTACAACTTCTATTTGTTATTGTTATTATGAATAATAATATTTAAAAGATAAAAAAATAACAATGAAGGCTTTTAATACAAAGCCATTTATTGGTTGAACAAAATCCTGCCTTTAACTAAAGGCAAATTGTAATAATAAATCTAGATTGCAATAAAATTATTTTTCCAAACTATATATTTGTATTGTCATGGAAACTTTGATAGATGTTGATGAAAACCAAGTACGTAAAAAGGATATTTCCTTTTTATAGGCGTGACACTTTTCACTTCTTGGGCCGAAAGCACTATTCATGGTTTATTAAAGATAAATAATATGTATGTATAAATTTTTGTAATAATGCAGTAGTATCAGGATTTATCGATTACACACGTCATTAAACATACAAATTTTCCATAATGTTCTATTGTACATTAAAATTTAAAAAATTTTTTTTTTTCAATTTTTGTGTAAATATAAAACTTAATTAAAAATTTATTTAAAATATTTATTCAATTTGTGACAATTTCGAAATGCTTTAAAGGCTCTGTTCTATTTTTGAATTTCATAAAAATATCTTTGTGTTACAAACGTAGTGGTGCAATTAATATTACACCTTGATTTTTAATTCAAAAATAAATATTGTACAAAAACACGAATTTTATGTTGTTGTTGCTTTGGCTGTAGCGTTACAAGTGGGTCAATTATATGCGAAATTTAACCAAATACAAATAGGTGTTACCACAAAGATACAAACAACTCCATTTAAAGTACACCACCACAAAAACTAAATTTGCATTTATGATTCTCTCAAATTTTGGCTAATAAATATTTAACATATTGCGTAAATTATATACGAGTATGTATTTTAAAAATCTAATTTAAAATTTTTTAAATTCACTCACATTTATTTTATATAATTTTTTTATATTTATTAAAATAAACTTCAATTTAAATTGTTTTTTTTATTATTTTCTTAATTTATTATTTGCGATTTTAAATTTTTTTTCTTCGTTTTTGTATTGCCTTGATAGACCGCTTATAAACTGAACACATTCAACTCAAATTGCCAACTAAATGTGTTTGGTTAAACAATCCTTATAACTGTGGTCAATATGTAAATGTATTAAAACAAAATAGAAACGCCATCAACTAGTATCTCTTCCCACAGAACTGCCTCACTAAAGTTCCTTTTGTTGTTCATTCACATTAACATATTTATGTATGTATGTACGTTGTACATAGCAAGTTAGTATGTATCGTGATCGAGTTATTATTTAGTTCTAAAGATTATCTATAGGTTTATTCATTTAGTGTTAAGTACAGTTAGGGTTTAAGGTATTATACGGCTGACCAATTTCAAAGCACAGTACATAACTAGCAAAAATAAAATTTAATTTAAGAACACAAGTTACATTTAATTGATTTTTCTTTGCATATAAAAATAAATTTTTTTCAATAATATAAATGTCGAATCTTATAGGTAAGATTTAATAAACATACAAATAAAAAAAATTCTTTCGAAACTGGGCAGCTGTATTATGTTGTATATAATCATATCATCAAATTAAAGTAGACAAAAAATTAAAAAAAACTTAATGGAACTACTCACAAACTAATCTAGATTTTTTTCTATTTTTTCTATTTGATTTTTTCTATTTGTTACACCGATGTTATTGAATTTTTCTATTTTCTATTTCTATTTTTCAAATCATATTAAAAGGATTGATGAGTATTTTGATACATATCTAAATCTACTTGTTTGCCTTCATCAAAAATTATCCATTTGAAGACTGTCAATTATCGTTTATTTTTTTCCAAATAATACTACTACTCGTAGGGCAATACTCTGTTTATGACAAGCAAAACTAAAACAATCATTCTTATACATATAAGTGTGGGCGATGCCACGCCCACTGCTTAAATCTTTCATATGTTTTGTTTGACATAGAATTCTACACAAAGTTGGCACAAAGTATGGTGTTTTGACGGCTTTTTTAGGATTAAAAGGATTCGCTGTCGCATAGTACAAAGCTTGTGACATGAACTTAAAATTATCGTCCCATTTACCGATGTGTAGATTCAGCTTGAATTTTAGGATATATACTTTATGGGGTCTAAAATGGAGATTTCGATGTGTTACAAACGGAATGACAAAATATACCACCACTATTTTTTTTTAGTGGCGGATATAAAAATTATATAATTGAAATTGGTATTCTTTGACTTACAATATGTAATGATTACTTTATATTTAATTCTGATGCTTTTTGCAAAGTTTGAGCTTATGAATCTAAAAACTTCATCGACAGTCACGTTATGTCTACATTTGCATTTCTTATATAAAAAAAAAGACGGAAACAGAAGACAATAATACTAAATATTTTAGAAACTTAATCCTACCAATATAATAAATGTAAAATTTTGTATGTTTGGGTGTTTGAATCTATGTTACTCAATCATGCAAAAACGGCTTAACGGAGCTAATTGAAATTTGGGACACAGATAAGCAACAATCGAAATTAAAATATAGGAAACTCATTTGATAGTCTTTTTTTGATAGTTTATAAATCTAAAATTTTTATATTAAGGATTATTGATTCGAGTTGAGATTTAAAATGATAAGGAAGGCGTAGGGGTACTTCTTTAAAATTTTATAATAATTTTTATTTTCTCTAAGCTTATAAATAAGAATTTTGCTATTAGGGACTATTGGTCCAAGTTAAGATTGAAAATTATATGAGTGGCATATTTTGTAATTTCTATGTTAATGATAATTAATTAATAATTTCTAAGAAAATTTTAAATAAAATTTGAGAGAAAGATAACAACTAAATGAACATATAAGCTACTTTTTAGTTAGCACAGATCATGGAGTGCTCCTATCAATAAAAATTGTAATTGCGTTTCTTTATCACCATTGGAAGTTACTTGCAGGACCGGATAAATGCATTTTTATTTCTTAATAATGTAAAAAGGCAGAACAGAATCAAATAAAATTTGGTACACAGATAGATAGGAAGATAGATAGATAGCTAGATAGATTGATAACTCATTGGTTTAACACAAAGGCTACCTTTCATAACGATGATCGAAGTCGCTGAAATATGTTATTTATATTTATTATGTAATAAGTTGGTCGGTTGTTTAAGGGTTTCGAGTGCACAAAAAATTTACACGTGCTGGCGAACAATAATAAATCATGTTTTGATCTTTTTACTTAATAACTCAAAAGGCTAAACGGAATTAAATGAAATTTGCGACACAGTTGGCTAACAACCTGAATAAGTTTGTTATAACTGCGCAGACGAAGTTGGGGGCACACGCTAGTTTATAATAAGTAAATACAAAATTTTGTACTGAATAAAGTTCTAATGACTAGTCCATGTTCGTTTATTTTTTTATTATGCCTTAACACTATTTTACATTGTACCCATATACTATATATCTCATGTATTTAACTACACACACGTACACAAAATATGTTAAACACAACAAACCAACTCAGTAGTGCAATGTAACTGAGCTAAAGAATAAGCTTGTGATAAATAATTTTCTACAACCTTTCATAATCATATTCAAGATAGATTTAAATACCATTCTTTTTTAATATTTAACAATTAATATTTAATCGAACTTCTTCTTTTTTCTCTTAAAATTTATTGTAAATCATTTTTTTATTCTAGTTTAAGTTATTTTTCTTATTAATAGAAATGATTTACAATAAATTAAAAGTTAAATAAATAGTGGAAATAAATATTAATTTATAATTTTAACAAACACATATGGCACAGTATTTATGATATTCAGGATTTAATTATTATCACCTTGATAGAATTATATACGAAAAAAATTCCTATACCTATACCTTCCTTTAATAATGCCAGCGAAAGGATGGATTTAGAAAGCATAGCAAAAATTGTATTAAGAATATAAAAGAATATGAACATGAAGAAAATGTCATTTGTTAAGCAAAAAGAAATCCAAATTTAGAAGTAAATGCTATGATTTCCCTTTTCTAATTTTATTAACTTGTAACGTAAATAGTAGTTTTAAATTACAATTATACCGATCAAAAGTGCTGATGATAACTCTTAGCTGGTTTTGATAATGCATTCCACTCGGCTTATATCGGAATAAAGTTTCAATATTCTTAAATGATTAATGATTACAGTTGAATTATATTTGAAAATGTTTTAGGAAATTTAATTTTAGGAAAATGGTACTTAATATCAAAAAAAAAAAAATTATCTACAACAAATAAAAAAATAATTTTTACAAGACAAGGAGAACATAGTGTAGAAGGACATAGTGTACTAAAAACACTTAAAAATTCGTTATCCAGATAAATTTATTATTAGTATGCTTATTAAAAGTTATAGAAAATTACTTATGACATGCTCTAGTTTAGTAACGTTTCGCTTCTAAGTTGGTTTGTTGGGTCATGTAGACGAAAGGAGTCAGTAAGGTGGCAGTTTTGTTTAACATACCGATACATTTGCATACACTTCCATTTATACTTTAGTCCTTTGCACCGTTATAATATATACAACAACCCTCATGTTGTGGTATTTTTGTTTTGTTTTTTTGAACAAAGGATACATACATACATACATTCATTAATACATTAATACATATTCACATACATTAAGTTTACTTGTTGTTAGAGCATTTATGACTAGTGTTACTTAAGTTTAGTTGTTTATTTGCGTTTTAAAAAAACACAGGCATTACTTTTGTCACCATAATCAATGTATGTGGTTGTTGTTGCCGTTATTATTGTGTTGGGGTGGACTTGTTAGTTTACAGCAGAGATGGAAAATACATAATTATTGTAATTTTTTTTAATAGTTTTTAGGTTGTGGTACTACTGCTGTAGGCGTGCCCCTGCATGATACAAATTTTTACTAATATTCTGAATTGTGTGTTTTTTAAAAATTTCACTTAACTATACGATATTAAGTTATTCAGTTGAAAGTATTTATTAATGTTGAATAACATCTTATACTTACAAATGTGTTTTATTTAAAAAAAGTTTTGTTTTGATTTTTAATACTTTTTGCATACGAGTACTTACACATTGGTGGATTGTTAAGTTCGATTATGAACAATTACAATGTATACTGTGTGAGGTACGAATAAAGTTTACTCCTTATACTCGTATATAGTGGGTGACTCATCTAGAGGTTTAATTTAAAATGTAAAATAAGACACATAAATTTAAAAGCGAACTTAAAATCTTTAATGTGGGTTAAAGAACAATTTATGGCATTTACTGTTTGAAAATTATATCATGTAAATGTTAGCCACTATTATATTTGAGGTTGTCTATTCGAAAAGTCCAATTTTGGCCGACTTGTTCGAGTATAGCGACTGTTAACTCGCAAATAGCACGAGTAATGTTGGCTTACAAATCGTCAATCATAGCTGCCTTATTTCTGAAGACCTTAGACATATCCGCAGAGAAAATTATGTGAAGATGTGATATCGTACGATATACGTGACCAATTTACCGTAGCAAAACGAGACGTTAAGTGCACACTAAAATGATTTCTTAAAAAGTTAATTTTTTTCACATGCTGTATGGCTCGTAGCGCCGTCTTGTTAAAACGAAATCTCATCGAGACCATGCGCTTGAATTTCAGATACCAAATAGTCCGTTAACATGGTGCGATAACAGTAACCATTGACGATAACATTCTGATTTACCTAATTTTAATTGTAGCTTATGGTACTCTTCACCCCAAATACTGCAATTTCGTTTACTAACGTTAGCATTAAGCCAGAAATGAGCTTCATCACTAAATAAAATTTTACGATAAAACACTGATAAACTATTTCTTACAGAACGCTTTTTTTTGTAATATAGCTGAACAATTTGTAGAAGCTGTTGTGGTGCCAAACGATATTGAACAAAAATTTTAAAGCAGTGATCTGTCAAAAAGAGCCTTTTGAAAATCAAACCCTGAAATGAATCACCCGACACATATGTAAATTGTTAGACTTAGGTAACTTTGAAAGCAGACTTGGTTACCTGACAAGGGAATTGCATATCTAGTTCATAATCTATGTACGTTTCAAAGCATGACATACATACATGGAGTTCTTATACATACTTAAGTTATTTTTAATTTCTGTGTTCAGTTTATTTTTAATTTAATGTAAGCACATATGCGATATTAATATATTTATTATTACATATTCATTAATATATAGATGGTGATTAGGGGTATGGGGTAGTAGTAGGCAGTGTAAGTAGTGTTTTTCGTCTATGTATACTTAAATAAGAAATTGAGCATTACCTGGACAGAAATAAAAGAATTATAAGAAGTCTATCTTTGCAACTTAAAATAAAAAAAGGTTATATTCTTGGGTTCTAGGATTTAGTCTTACTCCACTTTTTAAATATTATAAATTATTGAAAAGAGAAATAATAAATGGTTAGATATAACAATGGCAGTTTTGATTACAAAAATAAATTTGATTAATTGAATTTATAAACCTAAAAACAAAGTACGTATGTACATATTAACTACGAACTCATACATACCTACACGCAAACAAAATTGTGGTTGTGGCTATTATAGTCTAAGAGCAACATACTAATTGGATTTGTTTATATTTTGTCGCACGTGCTAAGCTATTGAACTTTATGAAAAATTATTCAAAAAGAAGAAGAGTCGTTGAAAAAATTATTATTAAAAGTTTTAATAGCTTGATTGCTTTGAAGCTATACTTTCGTTTCATCTAAAGGAGCTAATACACGGCATGTTTTTTATATTTGACTTGTCAAATTCTCCACTGATAAATACAAACATGTCGTGTGTTACCTTTAAAACATTACTTCTGTACAAAAACATGTGTTGAGACATCTGACAAAATTTTAATTAGAGTGCGCATTATTTTCTTCTGTCAAAACATGTTACATGAGTCGTTGGCAGAAATCTCTGCTGCTGCAAAGCAGTCAGCGTAAAAGTACAATTTTGACAGACATGTAGCTTTACATATGTCTCACAAATTTTAAAGTCAGATGTAAAAAACATGCCGTGTATTATAGCCTTAAGTGATGAAACAGGCTTTCAGAAGCCCCTACATGCATCACAAACCTGTTTATGATGTCAACCTTTTGAAAATATTCAGAAATAAATCGCTATTGAAAACCAGCACAATCGCTCCATACCTTTCTGACATATGAGCAAATAAACACGACTTCCTCTGTTTTTTTCCCATATTTTTACCACCAAAATTTAAATTTTTTAGCCATAGAAGAATTTATAAGTATCTTTGCTACTATTTGTAGATATAATATGTGCAAATTTTTGAATAAAGCGGGCTCTAATCGGTAAAGTTATAGGCAAAAACTTTTTTTTTAAAACTTATATTACAAAAATTTACAAACTAAAATCAATTTTTTTTAGCTTCTAGACAACCGAGAGAGTGAATATTGGTATAATCTGAAAGGACTTGACCAGTAGAATACAGTAACTTTTTAAAAAATTTAAATGTAAAAGATGGCGTCTAAAACAAAATGGCGGAACAAATTTTTTTAATCCCATCAATATTATATGATAACTAAGATAACTAATTAAAAATTCAAAATCGAGGATGGCGTCAGAAATAATAAAGAAAAATGGCATATAACATAAAATATGTACATATATGTTAAGCTACGATGTGGGATTATACCTATGTATATGATGGTGAAGGGTATTATTATATTCCGCTCGGCCGTATATAGCACTATTTCTTGTTTTTAACCAAAATGATTCAGAAAAACAAGTTTTTAAAAATTTAACTAAAAATTATTCAGTAATTAAAAAAAGCACTTGAGTATTCAATAAATATTTAGTTAAAACTGCGCTAGCGAAGTTGTAGGTATTTCGTTAGTACAAATATAAATTATTAATACATATTATATGTATGACTTTACAAAATTTTACATGTTACGTAGTCGCAAAAACTGTTCTAATCAAAATGCAATTTCCTTTACATTAACGACGACAAATTACTCCATTATAAAAAGATCCCTCCCACGCCATTATGAAAAAATTTCTTTTCTTAAGGAGTATTTTTTTATTGTATGCATTAGTTATTCGCCTTAACTCGTTCGTGCATCGAAATTAGCAATCAACTTTTCACTTTTACTAATTCAAATTGATTAAGAAATAGAAATTATTTCTTTTTTGTTCTTGCCTTTGTAATTTTACAATGAAATTTTAATAAGTAAAATAAGCAAATTGTTGTTACATATGAAAATATACACAGTGAAAGAATGTGAGTAAAATTTAAGGAAACATAGAATGTGTGTAATTATTAATTCATAATCAGTTTTCTTTTTGTATAAAAATTGTGACATTTTTTAAGAATAAATGTCATTTCACTTTCGAGCAGGAAAAAAGTATGCCGTACACTTTCATTAAAAAATATCCTGCCACGGTCATTTCCAATTTGCTTGCCGAACGTAGGGATCGGCTTGCAATTTTTTTCATTATATCGTCGGCATTAATTGAATCTTAAAATATAATGTATCGTTGTAGATGAGTCCAAAATTTAATCATTTGTTTTCTCTGAGCGTAACAATTTAGCTATTGCGAAAAAAAAGAAAAAAATATTCTTAAGACAAAACATTTTCTAAACCACAAGCACGCAGACTTGCATAATATAAACTTTTACATGTGAAAATTACTTGAACATTTTTACATGCAATTTTAAGTTTTTTTTTTAATTTTATTTCAACAAAACTTTTATTTCATTTCAAGTTGCCCTTCAACAGTTTGATAAGCTGTCAATCAGTGACCTAAATGAAAAATATTGAAATAGGTCAAGTTTTTATTATTTCGAATTTTTTATATTAGGACAATGTTGCTACAGTGTAACATTTGCTTATTGGTAATCATTTATCACAGCTGCAATTTAAAAAAAATTACATTTAATTTAAAAAAAGGTTTTAAATTCATTCTTATGCCGTTTCCTTTCCTGGAAAAAAATGTTGCTCTCTTGTTGTTCCCTTTTTATAAAATAGATTTTTTGGTGCAGAATAAGGTTTTTGTCGGAGATAAATTTAATACCAAATAAAAGGTATTTTTATGGTCTGTTCAATATTGGAAACTAATATTTCGAAAATTGCTTGAATATTCTGTAATATCTCGTAAAACATATCTTTATGTCGAAATTATTTTGAGGTACACGTACAATTTTTTTGTGTTTTCTTCATAAAATGCAATAGACCTTAATTAAGTACCAAATTTCATCACTATTTAAAAAGAAGGACAAAAAGATATTTACAATATTATTTTTTTATGATATTTTTTTATTTTAAATTAGATTTATGTGAAATATTTTTAATATTACACATGTTAAATAATTTTATTTACAGTAAAAGTCTGCGGGTATTTTATGCTGCATAAAAACATAAGTTTTGAGTAGCAGTTTATTAATTTCGCTTAGTTTTTTAAAACATATGCACTTAGTGTATTCACAAGAAGTTCTAAATGTTGTACATATAATTTAGCGAACATTTTTAGTGCCAATAGAAATCCTTGTAAATTATTTTTAATTTTTAATAATATGTAGTAGTAAAGCTTATTATTACAATTTTTTTTAATAATTTTAATTAAAATATGGAAATATGTATATATTTTTTAAGAGAATATATATATATATATATATATATATATATATATATAGAAAAAATAAGTATATACATATGTTACATTATATTTTATTACTTGCTCAAGTTAATTTTTAATATAAAATTTCTCAGTTTATTTGAAGATATAAAATTTTATTTGTGATAATGAAAGAATTTACTGGAAAAATATGTTTTAATCCCGACACTAGCCCAGTGGTTTCATCATACATAGGCACTCTTTGATCGGAATGTTTTAGTGTTGGATGTAAATATCATCTATTTAACTCACAAATTTTTATGAAATTGACTTTGTAAATCAAACATTACATACTTATCTATTCATATTAACTTTAGTGAGTGCGAACGAAATTTACAACAACTTAAGCTTTCCCCTTATTTGTTATTATTTTATACTTATGAGATTTTATTGTTGCTTTTAACCATCAGTATAATGAAAGCATGGTTGTTGTTTTTACAACATCTCCCCTTTCTTTAATAATAATAGTTGTTTTTGTCTAGTCAGTTATTCAACAGAATGTTGGTACTGACCGGTCTATATGATCGATGATGCACCGTGCCATGTGTATTTTTTTATTTATTGAAATTTGTCAAGCTTATATGTTTTATAAACTATATTTTATTTTATTACACGCTTTTTATAAATTCGGAAAAAGTTTTTTTACACCACCTATTAAAAACTTTTTTCTAATAATATATAGCGGGTCAAGATAGGAAACCTGTAAAGTACAAGACAGTTACCAATGACGACATTACGTACATTCACAAAATTGTCCAATATCTTTATTGTGCTAAATAACACTATGTTGCATATTGATGTAGGCTTACTTTATATAAAGCTGGATTCACCCATGTGTTTTGAACAAACTGTTTGTCGGGATATAATTCGACGTCATTCTTTTTGAGGGAGAGAAATAATTTTTTTTGAAAACTCTTAACTTGGGTAAATGTTTATTTATTTAAAAATTTTCTTAACTTAAACCAATAGCAATAAAATATTTTTTTATATGTATGGTTTGACGATATTTTGTGTAAGAAAAATTACATAATATTAAATAATTACAAAAATAACAGAAATAGTGGTCAAGCTTATTTAAGCAAATATTTGCCAAATTTGGACGTAACTTTATTTCCATATATACATATTTCATATGGTAGTTTTGAGCAAATATTTGCCAAATTTGGACGTAACTTTATTTCCATGTATACATATTTCATATAGTAGTTTTGATATAACGCACAAATTTTCAAAAATGAATGAATCGCGCTGCAGAAAAATCTCACTAAAAAAGTTTTTTCCATCGAAAAAGGTTAATTCATCTTAAGTAAATGGTAATTTTCTTTAAAACGTTGTTCTTTTATTAATATAAAGTCAAGTTGACATAAGTAAATAGATTCATCTGTGTGTGTGGTAGGTTTTAAGCAACTAAACCTCAAAAAATTTTATTTTGGGAAAACATCTTCAAATCTCATTTTCATTAAAAAATCTTAAACAATTTTCGTGAAATCTACATTCTGGCATCGCTGATTCAGATAAAGAATTCCAATAAAAAATAAAAAATGATGATAATAGCAAAAAAAGTGCCTGTACATCTTCATCATCAAATGATTATAATGATATTGTACCTATCTACAAGGAGGGGTCTTATCACCTCTGCTGTGGAACATAACTGTGGACAGCCTTCTCAGGAGACTGGAGGTAATTGGCATACATACGGTAGGGTATGCGGATGATGTGGCAATTATGGTTGGTGGTAAGTTCATGGAGACCATTTTAGGTTGCATGAGACAGGCGCTCAGAGTAACCGAAGAATGGTGTTGTGAACAGGGACTAACCATAAATGCTGGCAAGTCGGATGCTATGCTCTTCACGCGGAGAAGGAAGGGCATAGAGATTGAATCCTTAATGCTTTTTGGAACCGAGATCAACGTGTCCAGGAAGGTGAAATATCTGGGGGTAACGCTGGATATGAAACTAACCTGGAATGATCATGTTGAGGCAAGGGTACAGAAGGCAAAGAGGATTCTGCATCAGTGTAAACGGGTTTGCGGTCGGAAGTGGGGAATCTCACCTAAGGCTGCACACTGGATTTACACAGTGGTGGTGAGACCGACGATCACTTACGCATCTGTTGTCTGGTGGCCGAAGGCCTCCCAGGCGACGATTAGGGGTGCAGTGAAGATACTCGGTTTTAATCGGAGTATGATGAGCTGGATCACTGCGTTGATTACAGGACATGGTAACTTCAAATATCATCTGAAGAGGATGCAAATCGTGGATGATGATATCTGTAGAATGTGCCTGGAGGATGTCGAGACGGCAGCGCATGTAGTATGCGAGTGTCCGGCGTTGGCGAGCGGAAGATTAAGGATCACAGGCAAGCACACTTTAAGTGTGAGTGCGATGGGGGACCTTAGTCTGAGGGAGATGCTGGCGATTACAAAGGACTGTGCGATGAGGATTGTCGACAATCACCAGTCGGCAGTGTGAAATCGTTTTCCTAGTCCAGAGCAAACGCCGGTTGTGGCGCGGGACTCAGTGATTGAAGGTATACTGATCGGTAGACACGAAATCACTGAGGAGCGAAGGGGGTCGAAAAGGGACCCGTGATAGTAGTGGTCTGCTTCGATATTCCCCCTACATGTATGTTATGTTATCTACAGATTCAGAGTCTGAAGAAGATATGTACAAAAACTTGGTTCTAGAGTACGAAATGATGAAGAAATAACGGAAATCTGTACCTACTTTCTTTATGTTTTGATATATTTCAAAACTTAAACATATACTTAGGTATATTTAATTTCTTAAAGCTTTTGTTCCTGTTACTGGTAATACCTTGTATTTTATTTTTTAATAAGAAATATTTACATATAATATGTACACTTAAAAAATTAGCCCTTTTTTAGACGCATAACATTTTAATTTTATCGACTTAGCATTTGTTTATTTCAGTTACTGGTAAGACTGCATACGCTTTGAGTGAATGTGTGTTTCGTAATTCAAACAAGAATTTTGTTGTGTTCATTCAAACAAAAATAAATACAAACAAAATTTTACTCAAAGCCCTCTCTTGTATTATAAACAAAGAAAATAAATTTTTATTCAGTGTACACTCAAACATTACACCATGTTTTTACTCTATTTAAAGGGAAGGTGTTCTGTTGAGCACAAACTATTGTAATCAGGGATGATAATATGGTACAATTCAAACCTTAACATTTTATTATTCCTTCAGTGACTATTTGTACCATTGTTGCTATTTAAAAATTTTTCTAATGTATTATTTAATTTTCATTTGTATAGTAATCGTAGGGCAATTAAATCAAATTTATTTGCCAATTTATTTCATATAATAAGCAGGGAAAATAAGACATACATATATGTATAGTGAATTCACAAGATGTGGTTATTGCGTCATATAATAAATTTTTAAATTTTAAAAATCGATAAATAATTTTACAATAAACAATATCATATATAAAATTTTTTTTTGGGTAAATGTCATAATAGTTTTTTTTAAGGTTAACAAAAAAATAGTTCTGCCTTTTTTTTGGGATTTTTGTTGTTGTTCAATAACACAATTTTGAATCATTTAAAAAAACCTATGTAAGGAAATATAACTAAACAATATAAAGTAAATTTAAATATTTTTTAATGAAAATTTTTAATATTTATTTTAAGTAAATAAGGTTTTTGGAGGACTTTTTCTTAATTGTCTAAAAATGAATTTAAGTAAAAATAGAAACTTAATACAAAGCACTTAATGCAAGTTGTATTATTTTCCTTAGTAAAATGTATTTTTTTCTTTTTTTTGGGACAGCGAAAGAAAAAAAATGTACAAATTTTGTAGTTAGTTCATACGAAATACATTTTCTCATTTATAATCTCTGGTTGTTATGAATGCAGCTAAAAATATTCGCTCTTAAAATGAGTTTTTTGTTGTTGTGTGGTGTATCTTTTAATTTTTGTTGTATTTTTGAATTATTTTTTTATACGCGTTTTACTTTTACGCCTGTAACGTTGTCGATGTCGGCGGCTTTGATGCCGCATATTGAGAAGTAGAAGTATCTAATAGTAATATGTGTTAGAGTGCCGTTTGTTCTTAACAATAATTTTTATTGCGCAGGTTGTTGTTGTTGTTGTTTTTATGTTTCCCTAAAATCTAACAATACAATACATAATTTTTGTTAAAAATTTGTTACATACACAAAAATATTTCTATTCAATTAAAAAAGTATTATTTCGGATGTGAAAAAGGAATCAATGGAATTAAAAGAAAAATTATTTAACTTACGATCTGAAGAAATACAAAAAAAAACTAAGTCATTTGGAATTGTATATAATCAAAATAAAGAGCTTGTGAACAGAATTATGTACATACATACATATGTATACTCATCTTGCGCATTCAGTTTCCAATAAGAAAAACCTACTTCTGGCACTTTTCTTCATCAAACTTCAAGGAACAAAAATGGATTAAATAAGAAAATTTAATCAGTTGGATGCTTAAATTAACCATCCGGTAAGTAAGAAGGTATAAACTGGCTGCTTTTAACGGTCAGTTTAATCCATCATAAAAATGTAAAAACTTTTGTGCAAACTGGATTTGAAATCAAATGAAAAACTATTATAATTTTTATCATTATTCCCACCTATTACAAATAGCAGTACCTATCTTTTTGCACAAGCGTGTGTGAAATTAAAAATAAAATTTTAAGAAGTTACCAAATCCAATTAGGCTCTTTCTATTAGTTACTTTCTATGTGTCGTTTAAACAAAATGAGCTAGTCAAAATTGACATCTGTTTTGTTATTGTAAGATAATCAAAATAAACTCAAAATATTCACTCAAAGTTTTCGCTTGCATTGTAATAACGACATACATATTAACTTTAGTAGTTACCAGTGTTGCCGAGTTAACCCTTAGCTTAGGAAATTTTGCTTATAGCCGTTTTACACTTGCTCTCATGCGTGGAAGATGTTGAAATAAAAATTAAAAAAAAAAAATGGAATTTTAAAATTCTGTATTAATTATTGCCCTTTAAAAGCAATTATTATTACAATATGCAGATTTCGTTAAATTTTGTTAGAGGATGAAAATAATTGAAATATCTTATGTTTTACTACATATTTCAAGTCCACTCGTTGCATGTATTTTTTTTGCGCTTGTAATTTTTTTCTAGTGATGGTATGTATTTTTTTACAGCAATTTCTACTGAAGACATCAAAATAATTGAAAGATGTTGAGTGAAACAAAATGAGTTAGGAACATCTTTAAAAGATATTGAAAATTGTTGACACACAAACACGTACAATTCATATGGGAAGATGTTAACATCTTGTTGATTTGATGGAAGATGTAAGCAAGTGTAAAATGGCTATTAAAGTATAGCATGATCTTTAGGTATCAATTTACCAACAAGTTAATGTAACATATACGGTTCTGTAGATTCTATAGAGCTCTAAGTTTTTTTAAAGGTGAAAAATTTTCGTGCCCATACAGTTTTTATTAAGCAAAACAGTAGAGGTTATTTGTACTTGCAAATCCCTTTTGTTTTCCTTATTCGTACATCGACATTAGCACAATGATTACATAGACGCATAATTAAAAAATGTCTATAATTAAAATTTCTGTGTTCAAACACCAAAGAAAAGAGAATTTAAAACCAATTGTCAAACTAAAATTTGTATGTCTGAGATTTGTATATTTGTTGACAAGTAATGCCACTTTCGCAATTTATAGGTCTATCGAGCGATTTTATCTTCATTTTTATTTACAACATAAGTAAATCCATTTTTTTAGCCACTTATTATATAGTCTCATTTTATTTGTACCTTCTGGCAACACTAATAGTTGTTTAAGTGAAAAAAAACTATTTGTATTAAAGTATTTTCTTTCGAAATCTTTTTGAAATTGAATCAAATGCTTAAGAATTTATATGCTTTTAATGTGTTTGTTCAAAGTTAAAACGTTAAAGTGTAGAGAAACCTATTTGCATCTTATTTCGAATAGCCTTTAGTACCATTTGTTTTACAAGTTTCCACGTTAAAATTAGTCAATTCATATACATATGTATGTAGGTACATATATTGCTTGATATCGTATATGTAAATACTTATATACACATACATATGTTTGCTTTGTTATTATTGTAAATATTATTAATTATTATGTAATATTTTTTATAAAATAAATACCCTTCACCATCATGAAGATAGATAATAACCACATCGTAGCTTAGCCTGGACTTCGTGTTATACGACATTTTTCTTTATTATTTTCGATGCCATCTTTGATTTTAAATTTTCACATAGTATTAACGGTATTCTTAAATACATATGTATGTATATACTTTAAGGGGTTGGAAATTAATATTGTAGAAATTACAAACGGAATAACAAAGCTATATATACCCTTTTCACCACAGGTAAAGGGTATTATAAATAAAGTTTATCGTAAATAATAAAGATGGTACTGAAATGTATATGTATGTGTCGTTTAGTTGTCTTTTATAAACCAATAAAATCAAATCTAAATACAAACAATGGTTTTCTTAAATTTTTTTTTTGAATTAAGGTGTTTCGAAAAAAATTTTTGTTCGGAGGAAATTTGTTTGTTACAAAATGTTGCTAAAGCATTTTGGATTGTTAAGTTGCCATGCCGCTTTATATTTTAAAAACGTATACTTATTAGGGTGATCGATTCGGTTTTACAACCGGTGGAAAACCCGGTTTTTTACTCTTTCAGCTGGCAGTTTTTTCCAAATGTCGAATACACCGGTTTTTGTACTCACAGAAGCCGGTTTTTTATTTTTAGTTTTATGTTCATTTATCTTTGTAACCAAACGTACCATAGTATATTTATTACTCAAAAAATTTCCAAAAATCAGAAAATTTATTAAATACTCTTCCATAATATTGTAAGAAATTTAGTTGTTGTTTCAAAAACAAATGTAAAACAAGAAAAATAAATAATTAAGCTTAAATATTATTTGTTTTAAATGGAGAGCAGTTTTTTTTATACGTTGTTGCGCTTATAATTTGCTGTGATAATCAGCTGTTCAGTTAAGTTTTTTGACCAAATTATTGTACTTTGCAATACTTTTTGATCTCAATTTCGAATTTTATAATATTTTGCCTTTACGAAATCTAGCGACTTGTACTAAAGACTACGCATAGCTTAACTAATTTCTCTGATAACATGTGACCTGTGGGTCATTATTACATCTTGCCTATAAAGTTAAAGTTAATAAAAGGTAACTTTGACTACCGTGAGCAGTGAAGTGACTTCTTAATATTTTTCATTATTACAACCTCCTTGTAACAAAGTTTTTTTTTTTAATATGGCAGTATCAGAGCAAATACCGATTACTTTTAACAAAAATATATTGGCAACAATGTAAATTTATACGTTTTATTTACAAAACGAAGTAAAGGTTTGAATGATTTATTTACTATTTTGTGTCAAGAATATTAGAAAATTAAATCTTAAAACAAAAAAAAAAAAAAAAATTAAAAAGGTCGAAGTAGAAAAAATAAATATAAATCACAATTTAGTTGCCATATTTTGTTTCATGTAGGGAAACAATGGTATTTTTAAATTTATAAACCTAACCTTAAAACTTAAAGGTAATTCAAGCATAAACTTAACTTTTCGGTCACTTTAAGGTAAAAAGTGTCTGTCCTTTAACATCTTTATTTTAAATAAAGGCATTTTATAATAATGCCATTGAATGTGTGTCAACTTAAAATGCAATTAAACCATAGAACAAACAAGTTTATAAGTATATATGTATCTCTGTCATGGGTATAAGAAAAAATTATATTTAATGTATTCGACCGGTTAACCGGGTTTTTCTAAATTTTTAAAAGAGCAAGCGATTTTTTTAATTCTAAATTTCAAACTATTTAAAAACCGGTTTCTTAAAAATGTCGAATAATCGATCACCCTAATACTTATGCATGTATGTTCCACACCTAAATGGGATACCATTTTTGTGATACATTTAAACGAAATATTTGAGAATGATTTACGAACACCTAAGGAGATTGGCTGTTAGAGGCTAACTCATCTATTTAGATTTATAACCTTTTTTTTGTGATATAGAGTATAGGTTTTTTATTATCTTTTTCCTATAAACCCTTGTATATATTCTTTTAATTATAGTAATATTTTTTTAAATTATGTTAATTTTTGCTGTAATATCTCTGGATAAAACCTCAAAATATGTAACTCATAATAAAATTACTTTGTAAATATTGATAATAAATAAATAAATAATAATAATAAGTAATTTTTTAAAGTATAAATAAACTAATTAGTTTTGTTGAAGATGTTTTCAATATCAGTTTAGAGATGTTTGAAAAAAAGATTTTAATACAAATTATTCTAAATTTCAAATCATGTCTTTGTGTTTGCATTGCATTACATCGAAGTAGTCAGATAGTTTTTATTAATCAACTGTTCCTCTCAAAACTCAATACATCATCTTTCTTCTCTTTTAATTTCCAATTGTTAAACATCATATAAATAAAACTTTTCCGAAACCCAATTAGCTTATTTAATTACACCATGGAAGTAGTCTTAAAAGTATTTTATGTTACTATTCGCTGGAGCATCAAAAACTTATCTTACTAGAGTTCGCCACACGACTATGCATATGCAATCGTTCAAACGAAATCTTATTTGTATGAGTACATTACGTAAGACCATACTATAGATAGTCCATCTTAGCAGCAATAGACTAAGTAGTCCAGCATTATCTGCAGGGTATTTGCTGCTTTTCGATGCCACCATATAATTTTCCAATTTTAAATTTGTGTTTATATACTTAAATGTGCCAATAAAAATAAAAAAATACACATATTTGTACAAGTACAATAATCAATCGAGTGAAACAATAATATTAAAAAATAGGGTGCACATTGGAAATTATTCTATAGTTACGTAAAACATGCATGGACATAAACAAACACCGCCAAGGCAACCGATCACCCCTTTAAAACTCCCTAACAATACTACGAAGGCAAGCAAAACAGACAATCAAAGTAATTAACTGCATAAGGATATACACAGTTAAAGCAGTACCGTTTGTGAGTACTACAATTGTTGCCACGCGCATAGTTTAGTTGTGATAGTAGAATTTTGCGGTTGCATATATAGCATTTCGTTTCGGAATATAGATAATGTAGTCAGCGCCATTAAATTATGATTCTTGCAACTGAAATTTTATAACCACAAAAGAAAAGTTCGATTGCAAGAACTGAACCATTCAACTGGCAATGAATTTTATTGTCTGTTTTCTAAGTGAACATATGGGAACACCTCCAAAAAGGATGCACAATAGTTTTTTAATTGTTTGCTTCTTAGTATAAACAATAATAAACAAACTAAAATGTGACTCTTTTATTTTTATAGATAGCTGCCAAGATGAACAACTTTCTGGATATGACGACGGCTTTGGAAGCTGAACGAGATGAGAAAAATAATAATTTTGCGTGGAACAGTTTACCTATTGAATTGCTAATAAATATTTTTGAATATTTGCCCCACAGTGATTTGCAACAAATACGTTTGGTTTGCAAACGTTGGCATGAAATAATACAATTGCCTGAATTTATGGAAAAATCCAAATTAATCATTAATCGTGCCAACATAGCTACCCTGCATGAATGTTTGATGAACAATGAGGACTTGTCTAGGAGATTGGGCTATGGTACTTTGGAATTACGTGACCTGCAACTAAGCAAAGATTTGCATTTGATTTTGAAATCTGTGGGACAAAACATACGAAAATTGCGCCTCTATAAATCGCCAGTATTTGACATTTTAAACGATTGTCTACCCAAGCTAGAGGAATTGATTGTTACACATATACCCACCGTACAAAGCAGTAATATCAGTTCAATTGATTTAGGAAAATTTAGGAATTTTAAATCTTTGGACATTGCATGTGGCAATGTATCCATTACCATTAAAACTTACATGATATTGAATTTAACTCGTACATTGTCTTCAAAAATGGAAAAGTTGTGTGTAGAATTAAATGAAGAACATGAAGAGAAGCTGATATACACCCTACAATTCCACAGCAATTCCTTGAGGCATTTGGAAATTATTTTTCGTTCAAATCCCCAGAGTATTTCAAAATGGAAACAAGTGTTTGTTTTGTTCCGTCACTTAGAAACCTTAATGCTAACTGGAGTATCGTACTATCAGTGGTTAAAAGAGGTTATGGAATGTTTGCCCAAAGAATCACCATTACGTCATTGTAATCTAAATTGCGGCTTTCAAGTGGATGATCGTTTGCTGAAATTAATCATATACAAATGGCCCGAAACTTTGGAAAACATGGAATTGATGTTTTGTAAATCCATAACAGATGAAGGTGTAAAACATTTAGGGATTTTAAAAAACACGTTACGCTCATTAAATATATGCTACTGCTCTAATTTGTCAGCTAAAGGTTTACTACAGGGTTTGGCGGTGAAAGAAAACATAACTCTAAAGACTTTGGTACTCAATGATATGATCGATATGAACCCAGATTCCCTGAGGATATTGGTGAAAAATTTACCTCATTTGACATATTTAAGATTGGAAAATTGCAAAGGATCGGTTACAGACTCCACATTGGAATATATATTTTGCCATCAACGTCAATTGCAGCACTTAATACTGGATGACTGTATACGCATCACTGACGAAGGCCTTTTAGGTTTCGGCATCAACCCCTCGCCCATTAGCAATCTCAAAGGTTTACAAACTCTCAGCTTAAGGGGCTGCCGTAAACTCTCCAATCGTTTTATTAGCGGTATGAAATTTATCGAACTACGTAAATTAGTTTTAGGCTACTGTCATAAAATCTCTACCATTGGCATTAAAGAATTAGTAAAGAATTGCCCGGCAATAGAAGACTTAACCATTACCAGTTGCTTTATGATAAACGACGATAGCATGTTTTACATAGCCCAAGGTTTACAAAAATTATGTCGTTTAAATGTTTGCAATTGTATTAATATAACGAACAAATCCCTAGATTACGTTCTTGAACTATGTAAGTCGCTAAAAGAACTTTCCGTGTATGGCATAGACTCATTGCAAATACAACAGGTTCAGGACAACTTTCTAAAAATGAAACCTCAAAGTTTAGTATTTAATTATTAGCAACAAGGTAAATACCAGACATACAAATTAGTCTTCGATTTTCAATGTTTTTATCAAGGCGTATTTATCCACCAAGTAATCGCTGTTCGGAGAGAATTTTTTTGTTTATACTTTTTATATATGAAGTTTGACATTTGAAAAAAATTATAGAAGAGAGGGAATTCTTTCCTATGTAGAGTTTAAAATAAGTAATCTGTATCATGGTGTAATAACATAAGGTGATAGCGTAAAGAACAGCAATTTTTCTCTCTCTTTTTTTATGTATGGAGTTTGACAATTTCCGGAGTTGAAATCATTTTTTATATATGTAGTTTGACATACTCCAGAGCACAAAAAAATAATCAGCTGGGCTGTCACCGCCACCTTGTATAATTACACCATGATCTGTATGAATAAATATGCCTTGATTTTTAGTTTATGATATTTTAAAAAACATGTGTACATATATATATATTCTTAAAATAGTTTATTGTTTTAGTTTTGGGTTATATTTTAATAATGTATACTATTGTTTTATTTATTATTATTTACTGTAAATATTTTATGGGTTCACAATGTTTCCTATAATGTCGTATTGTCATATGTTTCTAAAATTTTATATTGCAAATTATTTTAATATGAAAATACTACATGAAGTTACACCTGTCTTATTCATAAATATTATGAAAGGTTTATAAAGGATTAAAGAACTGATTATTTATGAAAATATATTTTAAAAACATCTTAAAATTTGACTTAGTCAGTTTGCACACTAAGCTAACAATATGTTTAAGTATGTATATTTCTTTTCATATTAAAACAAAATAATATTAAAAAAGAAAATTATATTAGCATTTTCCACAGTCTAATTTAAAATCCATTAACAGTACCAACTACACATGTACATATATGCTCGTATTTAACAATTAATTTCTTAGTATATTATTTAAATTTTAAGTGTTTGAAATAAAATGTAAATTTATTTATACAAACTTTTAAATATTTTATGTACATACATACATACATATGTATATTTTATTTCTAAATGAAATAAAAGCTTATATATAATATGTGCAATACTATATGTATGAATGCATTTTTAGTTCGTCCTTATTTTAATTTGATATGCTAAAGTTTTAAGCGCAGATTAGGAAGTAAGGATAAGTTAGCCCTGTATAGAAATCTGCTTTGATATTCCTCCAACACATAAATAATTTAAATTTCAACTCAAATCTCAAGTTCAAATGCAAGCTGACGTATTACGTATTACAATTAAAAGCTCAGTTGTGCAAAGTAAAATTTATACACACACGGACGAGGGCATATGTGGCGGATGCTTTCAGATTCTTTCCGGAATTATTAACCAATTATAATAATCAAAGCCAATATTATACCCGCCACCAAACAAACGGTGGGGATATATTCATTTTGTCATTCCGTTTGTAACACATCGAAATATCCATTTTAAACCCCATAAAATATATATTTTCTGAATCGGGGCTTAATTTTATGACGACGTAGCTATGTTCGTCTGTTGAAAGCACGATAGAGGTCGGACCGAAAAAGAATATTTCATATACACAAGGTTTGGTTGGTATTGAATTGTTTGTAAAACCCAAGGCATATTTATTCATCAGGTAATTGCAGTTTGGAGAGAATTTTTTTATTTATATTTTTTATATATGAAGTTTGACATTTGAAGTAAATTAGAAAAGAAAGAAATTTGTTTTTTATTTATGCATTTTGACAGCTGAAATTTATAATAAGTGTCGAAAAAAATAATCAGCTGACGAATTAGGAGTACCTGATGAATAAATATGCCTTGGTAAAACCTTTTCTTCACTATGGATCAGGGATGTTAAAATTGGAACAAATGTATTAATTTTGGTACTATTTAAACTCAAAAAGTACAAATGTCTTATTAAGTACAATTAAGGAATCTCCCAGTTTTAGTATTTGTATATGGTAATTCATGATTATTGCTGATGTTTAAATATTAAAATCTTACAAAGCTTTGAATATTAGCGATTTCTGGGCAACAGTTTTTAAAATAAAAATGCCTCATGTTTCCAGAACTTATAAAAATTGTAAGAGGAATACCAGCAGTTTCAGATTCACCAGCATAAGTGGAAATAATATTTTCTTACTTAAAAATAAACAGAGGAACAGACTAAGTACAAACTGCAACAGTTTAAGGCTAAATTCAAACGAAGGACTTATTGAATTCACAACATTTCAATTGTTATAATAAAAATGTATCAAGTAAATTATTATCAATATTGTAATTGTTATCTCGAAATCAATTTAATAGTTAGTAAGTAGTACCTTAATTTTCTTTAATAGTTTTTACATAATCAATACTAACTGCCTGTTCAACGATGCCGAAAGAAAACCCAAACGAAATTTCATTCGTACAAATATATTGAAAACAACAACAAAAACTAAAAATTTGTTTTTGTTTTTAACGTATTTGTACGAATGAAATTACGCTTGGATTTTCTTTCGACATCGTTGAACAGGCAGAAAATTGCTTTTTTATATTATACAATTGTACAAATAAAATTTAATGAACCTTTTTTATATTTGTAATAAATCTAACTAAAAAATCATATAAATTAAAAGAAATGTGTTTTCGATAAAGTTAAGGTCAAAAAAGTAATATTCTTCAAGTTATTTGGTACAATTTTAAATTTCCTGATGCCATCCCTGCTACGGATATGTGCAAATACACTATAAAATAGTTTGTCAAAAATGCGTTTGTGTCTAAAGCTTTTTTTGAAAATAAACTTTGATGTGTAAAAGCTTTTTTCTTAATAAAACAATGAAAATGTGATGGGAAAAATATATTCACCCTTTAATTTCGTTATTGTTGTTGTTGCTATTGTTTTTACCAAGATTGTGTATATTGTCAACCACCTCACAAAACAATTGGACAGACAGACAGACAAAAAAGTGCATTAAGAAAGATTTTCCAAAAAAACATTTGTGAAAAAAAAACGTAAAAAGAAAACTATGAAGTGCGCAATGAATGGATGATATTTATGTGTGTTCGTTCATAAAATAAATGAATGAAAAAACAAAAATCGGTCTTCACAATTACTTAATTTTTTTTCCTTCAATTTTGGAATTATTTTTGAAAAATATAAAATGTATGAAGCGGAAAATTCAAAAGGCCAGACAAAGTTTCGCGTTCTAAGTGAAAAGAGCTTAAGTAAAAAGTTAACGGGAAAAACAAATTTTCAATAGCAAGAATAATACTTTTAATACGAAAACTATGTACTATCGGATCATCATCTTAAAATTCCTTTGGATATTTTTTTCGTTTTAACAAAAACAAACAGTACAGTAATCAACAAACACATAAATAAATTAAAAAAAAAAATAAATTAAAAAATATAAAACTAAAATAAAAGAAACAACAAAATAGTTAACGAAAAAGTTAATTAAATTAAAATCAAGTGTTTTTGTTTTTGTTAATTACATTCAAAATAAATGTTTTGAAATTAAAAAAAAAATGAATTGAATTTTCATATAAGTACATTTTAAAAAAATATTTGCATACATACATACATACATACTCGTATGTATTGTAAGTTTAATACAAATACAAAGAAAACAAAACAACTTGTAAATGAATAAAATTTAAATACATGTTTGTGGGCATTTTAAACTTAAATAATAATTCTAACTGAATTGTATTCATATGGCGCGAGTATGTTGACTTGTTATTTCTAACTGTATTTCACATTCGCTTCAAGTAGTTTTTCCCATTTTGATTAATACACTGCGTCTCAAAACTATAAACGCACTTTACTATTTGTTTCATCTTATTAACAGGATATACATTCATAATTAGAATTACTTTTTATTAAATATTTTTATTTATGATTTGACGATAATTCGTTTGTTATTTAGAAAATGAAGTATTAACGTAAGTGGGATTATAATTATTGCAAATAAGTTTATTATACCCTTTAACTTTGCCAAGAGTGTATGTAGCTTTGTCATTCCGTTTGTTATTTCTACAGCATTCATTTTCGATCCCATTAGGTATACATTTTCTGAAAGCTTATGACTTGGGAGTTGATTAAGCAATGTCCGTCTGTCTTTTTGTTGAAATCAACTTTTTAAAGAATCCACATTTAGCACAGATCTGTCTGTGGTATCAATCTTTTGCAAATATCTGGAAACGTCTTACAAATTTCCGCGTTATGACAAAATAAATACGACTGCCTCTATTTTTGCACATAAATATCAAAATTTTTTAGCCCTAGAATAAATTTTCTACTATTTTTAGATGTGATTTCAGATCTTAAAGTGTGATAAGCCAATGTTTTTGAGACCAAAGGCCATTCACTTAAAGTAGCTGTTCTAGTACTTATCCACTGAATAGTTTTTAAATTGCCTGTTGCTGAACGTAGAGCTCACCTTTTGAACATTTTTTAGGGTCAACTGTCTTTAGAGCAAAACATTATTCATCTTCAGATAAAAAAAATTTACATATCACACTTTTAAATATGACTGCTAATACCAAGGATATAATGAAAAATTCAAAGAAGATGATTCCTATGTTCTGCAAAAAAGAAAAAACTAACTAATATTTTAAAATAAATGACAAAATTTTTGCCCGGTGGAGTTTAATAGATTGTTTTCGAATGTTTAAAAGAGAACTCAAATTTTGTCCGAAAAGTTTAATAACAGACAACATTTTTATGTAAATCTTTGTTTCAATTTGACAAACAAAAATGGTTTAGTTTGTAAATTTGATTGTTTGACTTAACAGTTTTCAGTTTCGTTAAAATATTTGTGTTGTTTAGCAAAAACGTAGTGTTGTCTCTTTTTCTCTTTTAACAATATGTCGAATGAATAACGTTCACTCTGTAAAAACCTATTTTATTCGTCTACTTTGCGGAAAGTTACGATACATTTTAATAAACAGTTACACGTATTGTCTATGGGACAGATTTTGTCTGGTGATTCGTAACATCACGATATAAATCTACTAAGTTAATCATTACAGGGAGCTTCGTAGGATTTTTAAAGTTAGATGTCTGTTCCTTTAAAATTTTTTTGGCATCGACAAAAATATTTTTTTAACCTCTTTAAAAGCATAACGAAAATTTTCAGAAGTAGAGGTTATATGGGAATTAGAAGAAATCATAAAAATTTTTCTGTTTTGAGGTCAGTCATGAATGTTAAAACTCAATTCTAAAATGATATGAATACAAAAAAGACAAACAGATAGACGGACAGGTGGGTAGTACTATGTTGTAATTACACAAGGTGATAGCGGAAAGGAGAGCAATTTTTGTCTCTCTTTTTTTATGTATGGAGTTTGACAATTTTCGGAGTTGAAATAATGTAGTTTGACATACTCCAGAACACAAAAAAATAGTCAGCTGGGTTGGCATCGCCACCTTGTATAAGTGTACCTTGGGTAGTACTGTAAAACCCTCCATAATTATTTTTTATAAAAATTATTATTGTAATAAAAAATCAATGTTTGCGTTACGATTTGTCTTTAAGCCATTGTACACAAGATTACACGATTTATATACTGCTTTTTAAAATCGTATGTGTTATAAAGTTTCACGATTAATCATGAAAGAAAAAGACGCTGCATGTCCGCAATTTATCACTTGACTTATTCAAATGAATGAACATTTAAATTGATAAGCAGATCATAATAGTCTTATCATATTATTACACCATAATCTTATTTCGTTTTATATCAAAATGGGACAAGTTCGCTAAGGTCAGTTCAGCAACCTGTTATAGAGTGTCTAAAAGTTATGACTTTGCCCCCTTCATTTTCTCTAGGGCTTCGTTAAACTAAACTAACAATATTTAAAGTAAAAATAATTAACCTTCCTTATCCTCTTGGGACGTTTTCTAAATTTTATATCGGTTTCTTGTGGTGTATTCACAAGGTGTCTAAAGTGTCGTATTGTCATAATTTTTCAAAATCTTAAAAAGGTTTCAAATTTTGACAGTAAACTATACAATACTTTTTATTAATTTCAACATTTTTGAAAAGTTATGACAATACGACACTTAGGATACCTTGTGAACACACCAACAGTGTTTCCGTACACACTTGTTATACATGTTACCATAGCTGCCAGATAAAATAGAGGTAAAATCGTCTAATTTGGGGGAAAAAATCGTCAAAATCGTCAAATGGTTTACTCAAATCGTCATAAAAACGTCAAAATAAAGAAACGCATTTTTCAAAACAAAACATTTTATATTTAATGCATAACATAACAAACTTTTTAAATCTAGAGAGATCAATGGTTTTATTAGACCCTTTTAAGTTAAGAACATGACAATAAATATAATACAATTTAGAATTCATTTCGAAAAATATAAACAAAAAATAATAAACTGGCTGAATCTTTTTGGAATATTTAAAAAAATAACTATAATCATTTCTTGCTAAAGTTTCTACCAATTAAGGTAGCTTTAGACAAGCGTAAGACGAACACAACGCCAAAATAAACCCCAACGTTTCGCTTTTCAGCCCATAAACTTATTTCTGGATCTGCAAACCAGTCTTCCTTATATTTCATCTTCCTGTTGGTTACTTGTGAAAAACACCATTAAAATTTCATTTTAGCTACTAAAAATGGTTGAAATTTCTACTAACAGAGGAAGAGTTGCTACAATTTTCATCATTTTGGTTTTCTATTAAAAATATAATGTTTGATTTTTAAGGTTTTAATGTATAATTTAAAAGAACTTACTATTTTTTTAAGTATTTAAGCATATTTACTTGTCAATTATTTTTAAATAAATTTACTTAAAAAATTATAATTGTTTTAAACGCGTTTCCAAATTTATATATGTTCTTGTTGTAGGTATCAGTTGATAAATTGTGGCATCTATGTTAAAAATGTACAAAGTGAAAAAATTATCCACACAAACACATTAAAAATTATAGATTTATCTTTTTCACTCTGTTCTATTATTAATAACATAAAAAAACCGTTACAAATTATTTTTATTTAGTTTAAGGTTGATATAAAAGTAATGAAAAATGTTGCAAACTTGAATTTTTGAAAATCGTCAAAAACATAACATAAATCGTCAAATCGTCAACATGTAATTTTTAGCACGTAAAATCGTCAAAATGACGATAAATCGTCAAATCTGGCAGCTATGCATGTTACATGTATGAACTTTTATAATCTTAAATTACGAGAAGAGAGAGAGAGAGAGCGAGAGAGTAAGAGCGACTATCTTGATAAATGTATTTTAAACAGTTATAAAATTTTATAAAACGTAAATGTTTTCCCCTTTTTTTTTTTTTAAATAAACATTCTATTAAAAAACTTTAAGTTCAAAATACAGGTAAAACATAATTAATTGTAATTTTACGTACATAGAGAAAGCGTGTTCCAACCCCTTAATAGTTTTGCGTGCGTTAAGTTTAAGCGATTATTTACAATTTAAAATAAGCTTGCAAGTGACCAACACAAAATGCTATTGTTGCAATAGCATTTAGTCGTTAGTGTAAGAAGATTATAGCTATACTTATTTAAAAATTAAAAAATAAATAAATATAAAAAAAACCAACAAAAATAAAATTCATGAAAAATAGCTGAAAAATTATAAGTGCTAAAATATAGAAAAACTAAATAAATAAATAAACAAATCAAAATATTTAACGAAGAAATCAGGAAATTTTTATTTTCTTAAAGCGATGATCAAGTGAATTTGAAATATTGGAAAAAAACACTGCATTATTTAAGCGAAATTTAAATTATCTAAAGTTTCCCAGCAGTAACAACAACAGCAACAAAAACACAATGACTAATATAATTTACGATACAACAACAACAACAGCAACAAAAAACAGTACTTTTGGCAATTCATCGTACATATGTGCTACTGAACACAATATTTTCGAAACGGCTTACAATTTCGATAGGACCATAGATTTTGGTCCCAAGCGTGATTCATTGAAAATTGTCATACCGTTGACCATTATTTATGGTCTCATCTTTATAACGGGCGTTATAGGTAATATAAGTACGTGTATCGTGATTAAAAAAAATCGTTCCATGCACACTGCTACAAATTATTATCTCTTTAGTTTGGCCATATCCGATTTCCTATTACTGCTATCGGGTGTACCACAAGAGATCTATTTAGTCTGGTACAAATATCCCTATGTTTTTGGTGAAGTTTTCTGTGTGTTTCGTGGTATTTTAGCAGAGATGTCAGCAAATGCTACAGTGCTTACTATAACCGCATTTACCATAGAACGCTATGTGGCCATATGTCATCCGTTTTTGGGCCAAGCAATTTCGAAACTAAGTCGTGCCATTCGTATAATTTTACTCATTTGGTTTGTTTCCATAATTGCCGCCATACCGCAGGCTCTGCAGTTCGGCGTAGTTTCATTTCAAGGCATCGACAGGTGTATTGTTGTTCGTATTATAATCGAACATTCTTTTCAATTGTCTACATGTATATTTTTCTTTGCGCCCATGTCCATTATATTCGTTTTGTATCTTTTGATCGGTTTACGTTTATATCGTTCCAATGTTATTGGTGGCAACAGTGATAGTTTCGGTAGTGGCTGTCATGATAGTTCGAAATCAAACGAGCTGAAAAGTTTTCGCAATGACTTGCCACCCGGTTTGAAAAGTCAAAATTCTCATAATCGTCGTGGTCGTTTGGGCATGAAAAGTACCCAAAGCGATACGATTCTGTATCGTTATACGGGCGGTTCTCAGGTTAGTGCTGTGCGCGGCCGCCTAAATCAAGTTGGCACAAAGCGAGTCTTAAAAATGTTGGGTAAGTACTAAATTTTGTACATATTTTTTAATACTTATAAATCCAATGGTTCATATGTATGTGTTAAACCGCTATGGCATAATATTATTTAAAATGTTACGTTTTTGCCGCACCATTTTAAAAGCCGCTTAAATTAACGGTTATTGTTAAACCAAAATATATTAGAATGACACATTTACTTTTAAATTCAGCAGAGCCGAACATAGCGCTCTAAACACTTTTTTTTTCAAGAAAATAGAGCTTTTTGTTTCATTGAAACAAACAACAAGAGGGCGTAACTAACGCATGATACACAATATTAAAGTAATTACAATTTTATATTGAAATAAGTATTACAAGGATGTAAACCTTGAATTGATAAAAGGAAAAATGTATGTTTTGAAAATTTTTAAGTTGTTGTGTCTTTTATGTTTTAGTTTTATGAAATAAGCCACGCCCACTGTTCTAATTTTTAATGTTTTGTATATCTATATACGTTTGTATGCTAACAACAACATCAATGAAAGATAAAGGGTTATTATAAGTTAAAAGCTATAGAAAGGATGTCGTTGCAAAGATAATTCCCTCTTTAATAATTTTATTTAAAAAAACAATGTGTTGCAGAATTATTTAAAAATTTCAATATTTATTCGTTATGTTTTTCACTATTAATTTTATTGATTGCTAAATAACAACTGAACTAATTCTACAATAGTAACATCTAATATTCAATTCAAATTTACGGTTAGAACTAGTTTAATGAATGAAATGAAGTAAAGCAATTAATTAATTAAGAAAAAAATTTATAATTTAAATAATCAATTAAAGAATAAAAATATTAAGTGTATTCATATGCATACATATTGTGTGTACATAGATGTGTATCGATGGTCACAGGCAGAAAGGTCTTAACTCATGTTTTTTAAGAAATTGAGTTTTTCAGTAATACCAATACATTTCGCAAAAATACAGCTCGGTAAAAAAGATTAATTCAATAGCGTCAAAAATAACAATTATACAAGAAATTTTCAAAAGAAGTAACATTAAAATAAAATAATAAATATTTTAGTAAGGTCCTTTCTAGTTGTATCCAACGATATGTACATATCGTCGTGCGGGAGTTTATGTGCTCTATATGCCAAAAGTGTATTTCGAGAAAATCGATCTTGAAGTTTTAACATAATTTTTTAAAAAACTATACGATAGAATTTTGAAATTTTTACACCATATATTTGTTTTGAAAAGATGATTCTGACGAAATGTTTTTTATTTCTCGACGGCATTTATAACGGGATATTTTCTAAAGTTAATAAAAATCCTGTTTGCTCCATACGCCATCTTAAACAAATTTCGTTGCAAATACATACACGTAGAGCAAAACGACATTAACAAAGAAATAAAACACAATTGAAATTTTTGTAAAAAAAAAACGATATATTCATTTGATAAAACCAAAAATGAAAACTATTCACAAAGTAAATACTAAATATATTCAAATTATTATAAAAAAGTTAACAAAAGCACTAAATTAAGATTAGTTTATCTGGCTCAAATAATAATTATTGTCTATTTCAGATATAAAATTGAATAACAACTTTAGATCGGAAATTTTTTCATTTTTAACTCTTTCTTTCTTTTTAATAATATCTAACTTTATTTTTAAAATATTTAACGTTGCTGATAATTGGTTTCGACAACCTTCTTTTAATATTTTTGCTAATTGAAAATAGGGCTGCAAGATTGAGTTTTTATATGAAATTTGAAATAAGTTATTTTGGATATATTGAATAAGTTTTATTTTAGTAAATGGAACAATAGAAAAACTTAATTGGTTGGATATCCTGGAAAAATTCTTAAAATCTGAGAATTGCATTTCAATAATTTTAAGTTTTATTTTATTTGTTTCAAAATTGTTCAAATAATTAACGAGGGACAAAATACTGTGAATTTCCAAAGGTTTCAGATATTTATCTAAGGCACTGTGAACGCAATCGACCTCTTGGATTTGTGAATGTCCAGGCTCAGAAAATTTTTGAACAATACTTTTGATCTGTAAGTGGTCCGACATAAATTTTAAAATTGCCGTGGATATCATTTGATTTTTATTCTGAGCAACGCACGAATCACTCCACATAACTATATTTTCAATAGTTGGGTATTCTGTCACCAGATTATTATACAACTACTTATTTCGTTACCTCCACGACCGTTATAAAATTCATCCCAAACGCAACTATAAGTAAATTTTTCCTTATTGGAGAAAATAACTGTAGCGGTCATATTATAAACATTAATTTTACGCCTATAATAAAATGAAGATGCAAAACCTTTAGGAAGGTTAAAAGTGAAAAATATTTTGAAAAATATTTATATTCAGCAATATTAATTACACGTAGAGCAAAATGACAATCAAAAATCAATTTCAACTTTTTACATTGAAATTTTGCTCTATATGCCACTGAATGGCGTATCTAGCGTTGGCAAGAGCTCAAGACATATTCAGAAGGTATATGCACCGCAGCAACAAACACAACAACTAAAAACAAGTAAGAGCGCTATATTCGGACGTGCCTAATCTTATATACCCTTCACAACGTGTAGTCATGCAATAACAGTAGTTTGTATCACCATTCATCTCATATGATATACGTACATACATATTTAAAAAACATACATATATAAAAACATCCCATTGTAAAATTATAAATTTGCGTATGTATGTATGTTAAAAAAAATAATAAAAAAAAATTAAAAAAAAAAAAATTAAAAAACAAAAAATAAAAAAAATATAAATAATAAATATAAACAAAAAAAAAATTAAAAAAAAAAAAAATTTTAAAAAATAATAATAAAATTATAAATAATATATAAAATAAAAAAAATAAAAAATTAAAAAAAAAAATATAAAAAAAAAATTTGTTGGCTCAGCTGGGATTCGATCCCACGTTTACTCTTACCAGTATACACGTTTGTATGTATGTATGTTGTTGTTGTAATGTTGTTTTTGTGAAAAAAAAAATCGAGGTGGTCGTGGGTTTTTGCTCATATCTCAGTTGTTTATGAACCGATGTTTCTGATTTTCAATAGCGATCTACTCCCGAATATTTCTGATATTTTAATACCTAACCCGGGTCCAAGCGATGTCGGGGGGCTTAAAAAAGTTGATTTCAACATACACACGGACAGACGGTCAGACTGACAGAGCTTAATCGACTCCCCTATTCATAAGCTTTCAGAAAATATATACTTTATGGGGTCGGAAATGAAAATAGTAGAAATTTCACACGGAATGACAAACCTATATATACCCTTTTTCACTGTGTGAAGGGTATAAACATATGCATTTTGTTTGTGCATGTGTGTACGTATGTTTGCATATGGTAAACAATTTTTGTCTTTAATGGAGTTGAAATAATTTTTTTAAATATGTAGTTTGACATATTCCAGAACATAGAAACATAGTCAGCTGGGCTGGCACCGCCACCTTGTATAAGTGTACCACTGATAAATTGTATTTAAAAAAACAATCAGCTGATTAGATACGAGTACCTTAGTAAACCGCCTTGGATTCGCTTTTTTAAATTTTTTTTAAATTCATAATTTTAGGACAATTTTCTTCATAAACTTAATCACAACCGAAGAATGACTTATTTTGGTTTGTTTCAAAATTCACCAACATATTGAGCTTTTAATTGCTTTTTAGTCTCCCAAATATTATTTCGTTGATATTATTTATAATTCAATATGAATAAACTAGGCGAAAAATTGCCATTACGCACATGTTTTGAAAATAATATGGCATGTAAATAAAAGCAAATTAACTAATAAACCGCAGCAAAGTTAATATACACGAATTACAAATTCTATATAAAAATCTCTTTCGTTTAAGATGAAGTGATTTAGAAAATATGGGTGCTAATATATTTTCGAATGTGAATAATAAAATCTTAATAAAAAATGTCGTCATAGACTCTTTATAAACGCATTGTAATTTAAATAACATTTCAAAATATGACATTGAACAGTTTCATCGATAATTGATTCATGCATATTTTCCAGAATATTGATACAATTTTTCATACAAAATCTTATTACTTTATTTTGATTTTTTTTTTAATGTTCTTAGTTTAGTGTTCCTGTACTATAAATCATTATTATAATGTTACTAAATAGAAAAGATTTACATAATAGATATTTGTAATAAAGTGTTTCCACTTTATTAAGAAGGAGTTGGGATTTGTGTTTAAAAATATGTTATTTAGTTATAACTGGTTCAAACAAGGCAATGTCGCCAGTGTTCGACCTCAGTTTTGCTATTCACAGTAGTCCATAAAGGTCTTCCTGTGTCTGAGCAATTAATATTTATATTTTGGGTTTTTTATTAAAAATGAAAAGAATTCGCATCTACTTTAAAATGATGTTTATTGATCAAAAGTTGCGTTAAGAGTGAACAAAAATTACTGATGCACTTAGCTTACTTAGATTTAGTAAAATTACAAAAGTCGTCTAGTACAAAACAAGGAAAATATTACAAAAACAAATATACATAAATAACGGAGATAGTGAGAAATTATACTTATGATATTTTATACTCTCTCTTTGTTGTTTTTATACGAAATTGATTATTGATAATAATTATATTTTGTTACATCATTAAGGTGACCAGTACATAAACAAATAAACAATTCAAACATTTAAGCAATAATGTAAATGAAAATATTACAATTCATAAAACAAGTAATAATTATATAATAAGAAATAATAATAAAATATAAATATATTATTCACTCTGTTACAACCTCCCCCTCTGGTGCATTAATCGTCCCGATGATGCAACCAGGCTTTCATGTTCTTGGATTATCCTTTAGTCGCGCTGATCTTCTCAAGGCATTTGTTGGATTGTTATTTCTTGGCTTATATATTTCTTCGGTTTTATTGTTTACATATAAAGTTGAGTTGTAGTTTTGCTGATTATTATATTTTTGTTGGTTAAAATGTTGCTTTCTGTTGCTAACTTGTTGTTTGTTGCTTTCTTGTAGTTGATTATTGTCTTGTTGTTGGTTATTGTCTTGTTGTTGGTTGTTGTTTTGCTGTTGTTGGTTGTTGTTTTGTTGCTGGTTGTTGTTTTCTTGTTGTTGGATTTTACTTGGATTATTGCTCGGACGGCCTCGTTTTCGAATTGGATATATTGGAGCTTCAGAAGTGCCCTCATATGGTGATATAGCGGATGTGTGCACTGTTGCAAGTGGTAAATGTGGTGAATTTAGTGCAGAAATTATAAAACATGATGAACCCTTGGTTCCAGTAACTATATATGGGCCATCTCTACGAGGAGCAAATTTTGACGTAATTCCATCTTTAGCTTTACTTAGTATATGCGTTGCGACTAACACCTTATCTCCAATTTTTATGTTGCTTGAAGGTTTTCTCTTAAGGTCTGCAACAGCTTTATTTCGGTCTTGCAATTTATATTGAAGTTCGTTAGCAATTTCTAATGTATCAGCCATTTTTAACAAATAAGGAGTAATTTGTGGAATGAAATTTTCTGCTTGTATTATAGCTTTGAAATCATAGTTTACTTCTGTTGGGGTTCTAAGCTCACGACCAAATGTTAAAAAGGCAGCAGAAAATCCGGTACTATCGCATTTTGCTGTATTCATAGCAAATCTTATTGCTGGTAGCATTACATTCCATTTTGTATGGTCTTTACCGACACAAATTGAGAGTTGGGTTTTCAGATCACGATTTTTTCTTTCCACAGGATTAGCTTGAGGATGATATATCGCTGTGAAAGATTGCTTAATGCCTAAACAATACGTAAGTTTTTGCATTAGAGCAGAAATAAATTGTGTACCATTATCTGTATGTAATCTTCTTGGTACCCCATATCTCAGGATAACTTCATTTAGAAGTGTTAAAGCACAGTTATCGGCAGTTGCTTCCTTTAATGCAAAAAGTTCTACCCATCTGCTACAAATATCTTCTACTATTAGAATCCATTGATATCCATCTATAGTTTTAGGCAAAGGACCAAACAAGTCTACTGCAACAATTTCAAATCTTTTATTGCTGCTAAGTGTTTGCAATAATCCACATGGCTTATGATTTGTTGGTTTGTATTTTTTACATTCTTCACATGCTTTAACATAATTTGCAATATCATTTCTTATACCTGACCAATAATATAGTGGTGTTATACGACTTGTGGTTTTATCTATACCATAATGTCCAGATAATGGGTCATTATGATATTTATTTAAAATTTGTTGACGATGTAATTTTGGTACTACTAATTGACCATTTTCGGAATCCTGATCGGAGTTGTACTTATATAGTATTCCATCAATCATAATAAAACCACGATTTGTGTGTCTAGTGACATTTTCGTCATTATTTTCGAAGGAAGATATAATATTTTTTATTTGCTCATCTTCAAGTTGAGCCTTACGGAATTCTTCTAAGCCTTCTCGAGGAAAATCAATTTCTACCGCATTGCACTCACAAGATTCAGTACATAGTTCACTCATACATGGTGGTCGAGAAAGAGTATCGGCAATAATATTTTGTTTTCCAGGAGTATAATTGAATGATAAATTATAACTTTGTAATAACAGCGACCATCTTGCCAATCTTCCGGTTGGAGATTTTAACGTAAATAGCCATCTAAGTGGTTGATGATCTGTAAAAATAGTTACTTTAGAGCCTTCAATATATCCTCTAAATTTTTGAACAGCCCATACAACAGCTAAAGCCTCTCTCTCAGTGGTAGAGTAGTTTCTTTCTGCTTGTATCAGAAGTCGGCTTGCATACTCTATAGGGTGTTCGGAGTTTTTCTCCCCCTGCAATAACACAGCTCCGATAGCATAATTGCTTGCATCGGTTCTTATTAAAAATGGTTCATCTTCTTTAACCTGTTGCAAAATTGGTGGAGTTGTTAATTTTTCTTTTAGTTTTAAAAATGCATTTTGCTCATTAACTGACCATTTCCATACAGCATTCTTTTTGGTCAAATTAGAAAGAGGTTTTGATATTTCCGCAAAATTTGGAATAAATCTTCTAAACCAAGAACAAGTCTGTAAAAATGACATAAGTTGCTTGATGTTTTTGGGAGCTGGCCTTTTTACAATTGCTGAAGTTTTCTCAGGATCAATTTGTATTCCGTCTTTTGTTAAGATATGTCCTAAGTATTTTACCTTAGGTCTACAGAAATAGCATTTATCTTTGTTTAAATGAAAACCAATTGTTCTTAGTTTGTTAAAAGTAATGTTGAGATCATTTAAGTGAGTATTAAAATCTTTAGAACATATGATAATGTCATCAATATATGCTAAAATAAGAATATTTGGTAGACTGGATTTAATCTTATCTATTACCCTTTGAAAAGTTGCTGGGGCATTCTTAAGCCCAAATGGCATTCTATTGAAAACGTATATTCCGAAAGGTGTTGTAAACGCCGTTTTCAACTTATCTTTCTCATTAACTTTTATTTGCCAGTATCCTGATTTCAAATCAATTGTAGACATATAAGGCGTAGATTTTGCAGCATGCAAAAGATCTTCCATCCTAGGTAATGGGTATGTATCGGTTACTGTTATAGAATTAAGTTTTCGATAGTCTACGCAAAGTCGTATAGAGCTATCTTTTTTTGGTATTAACACGACCGGAAAAGCCCAAGGAGATTCTTTTTCTTCTATAATTCCCTCTTGTAGCATTTTCTCTAGTTCTTGTTTTAATTTTACTTTCATTGCCGGTGAAATTCTATAGGGTGTATTAGCTATGGGTGCATGGCTTCCAGTATCAATTTTGTGTTCGATTCCCTCTATAGGTGACGAAATGTTTTCAAAAATATCTTCATAGGAGTTTAAAAGTTTTATTAAATCTTTTTTTTGCATTTCATTTAAATGATAATTTTCGTTTTCACATATATTAAAATCGATTGCGTTAAGTGCAAACGCTTTTGTAATAGGAGAATCTGAATCCATTTTCTTTTTCTTTAACGGAGGAAATAAATCGACATCGTTTTCCTTTGGCATTTCAAAATTTTGAGGTAAAGAATCTTTGAAAATTTTAAAAATTCCTCTAGGCGAGTAATCTATTTGAGAAGAATAAATAGTTTTAAGAGTAGGCACATTTTCTGAATCATTTTTGTTGTTAGATTCAAACCATGACATAAATTCATTAACATGGCTTTGTTTAGACAAACTTTCCATACCATCTGTTAAATTTGTTTGATTAATATTTACGTTATTTATGACCTTGGATGCTTTGGATTTAAACTCAAAGACTTTTTTAGGGTCATCTTTGTAATACCACGTTTTTTGGGCTAGATCCATTACTATACCAGCTTGCTCTAAAAAGTCAATGCCGAGTAGCGTTCTGTTATCTTTAGCCTTGGGTAGACAAATAAAACGAATTCGCTTTAATCGGTTACCAATCATTATATCAACTATGGTTGAATATACGTTCTCTTTTCGAGATACTCCATCAGCTAGAGTTATTTCTGCAAAAACTGACTGGAACTTGACTTGCTTTTCTAAAAGCTTTCTGTACAAAAAATAACCAGCTATGCTAGTTCTGGCCGCTGTATCAAGATACGCTTCACCTTTCAACCCATTCACATTTATTTCTACAGTAGGCACATTACGACCAACAATATTGGTTTGAATGCTATGAAAATCCATTTCTTTTGGACTTTCTAACACCGTTTTGTAGTTGCATGTAGGGCAGTTCGATCTATAAAAACCTACAGCTCCACAACCATAACAATTTAGCTTAATTTCTTCTGGTTTTTTCTTTTTCTCCATCTCTAGACGTTTATAACACACATCAGCAGTGTGATTTTTCTTTCTACAAAAAGAGCATTTGGCCTGAGAATTTTCTCTTATCTCTAACGCTTTTCTTGAAGATTGCGGATTATTCTCATTATTTAACAATTCAATATCGCGAGCCTTCGAAAGCAAATCTTGGAAAGTTTCTAGGCTTTCTCGAGGAATTTTTTCACGAATTTGAATATTTATTAAAGAAAATATCATATTTATTTTCGTGCTCTCTGGGAGTCTTTCTTTGAGTTGCGCAAAGAGGCGCCGTTTTCTGCAAACAAAACTGTCTGTGATCTCAAACAATTTTTGTTTATCTTGAAAAATTTCTGCATATATTCTCCAATCTGGTTTAGGAGGAGCGAATGCGCTGCGCAGAAGTTCTATAGCTTCTTCAAAACTTTTAGCCTCATGCTTAACACCTTGCCACCATGTCGATGCATAACCTTCAAGCAATAAAGGTAAACTAGTTAATGCCATTGAATCGGAAATATGTTCAGCCTCTTTAAAAACTAAGATTGTGGCTATAAAATCTTCTACCTTCGATGTACTACGTCCCCCATTAAAACGAGCACTACAGGTACTAAATGTTGCTCTAATATCTTGGCGAACATTCAGCGAACCTAAAAGTTCAGAGAATTGGCGTTCTGTCAAATTAATATTAACAGGAGCACTGATGTTTGAATTTTGTGTTTGGTTACTTCCACTTGAAGCAGAGCACGATTGCTTGTTATTAACATTGCTGCTTTTAATAGTAGAATTTGTAGGTACAACGGGTGTTGAAATTACGTTTGAATTTTGCATTTCAGTACTCTGGGAATTCATGGTTAATCTTGGCATTTTTAAAAATTTTCCGAAAACCCTATCTTTACTTCAAGACCTTTCGATTTATGTAAATATTTGTATATATAAGATCACATGTGCAATTCTATTTTACGTAAAAAATTAAAACAGCAACTGCAACAACAACGCATATACTTCAAGAGTTATTACCGTTTTAGAGCAATAAAACCAAACGATAGCAGTTTAAAATAAAATTGAAAAATAACAACAACAATATTGCAGGCAAATTGATTTCAACCGAACAACAACAATATACTGCTTGCAGATGATATTCAGCCGAACAACAACAAGTAATGCAGCAAAACTGTTTTTATTGAATTCTTCAATTTTGTGTGAATTTCGCAAAAATTTATATTATTTTACAGCAAATATGTTTAATATTTGTTTTTTTTTTTTTAATTTTACGTTGGGCGCCAGTTGTAATAAAGTGTTTCCACTTTATTAAGAAGGAGTTGGGATTTGTGTTTAAAAATATGTTATTTAGTTATAACTGGTTCAAACAAGGCAATGTCGCCAGTGTTCGACCTCAGTTTTGCTATTCACAGTAGTCCATAAAGGTCTTCCTGTGTCTGAGCAATTAATATTTATATTTTGGGTTTTTTATTAAAAATGAAAAGAATTCGCATCTACTTTAAAATGATGTTTATTGATCAAAAGTTGCGTTAAGAGTGAACAAAAATTACTGATGCACTTAGCTTACTTAGATTTAGTAAAATTACAAAAGTCGTCTAGTACAAAACAAGGAAAATATTACAAAAACAAATATACATAAATAACGGAGATAGTGAGAAATTATACTTATGATATTTTATACTCTCTCTTTGTTGTTTTTATACGAAATTGATTATTGATAATAATTATATTTTGTTACATCATTAAGGTGACCAGTACATAAACAAATAAACAATTCAAACATTTAAGCAATAATGTAAATGAAAATATTACAATTCATAAAACAAGTAATAATTATATAATAAGAAATAATAATAAAATATAAATATATTATTCACTCTGTTACATATTGAATTTAAAACAAACAAGAAAAAACACGTGTTGTGCTACTTTTTATTTACAATTTAAATCTTCTCATAAAAGGCTACATATGGCAAAATAAATTTAATTTACAAAACGGTTATATCGAAATATACTTAGCAATAATGTACTATAGTTTAGAAAATTATATAATGGGTGTTTCCATAAGAATGCACTTTTTAAGTTCAGTGTTATTTATATTTGTGCAAATAGCAACACTTAAAATTTGACAGCTATTACAAATGCTTATTTCGATTATTAAAAATGGATACCAAGTGGATAAATTTCTATTTACTAGATGTGATCCACATATACTTACATTTATTGAATGCCATTTTGTAGTGGTGGACATCATGGATTTTAAATAAATTTTAAGTTTATTAAATTCCGCTAGTCAAGTCCTTTTACTTGATCATTTTAACTCTCGGCATTGTCTTAAAAACCGATTTTTGTTTGTCAGTTTTAGCAAAAACAATGAAGCAGTTTATTTTGGTGCTTATATCTCAGTTAGTTTTAGACTGATTTGTTAGTGTTTCTCACTATTAATTTTCGAGACTACGCATTGTAATTTAATGTCTCTAGGGTGTCTAAGAATTACTTAAAAGCTTAAGAAACTTGATATATTTAAAAATATTTTATTTTTTCAAAAAATGTTTGTCCATAACTTTTCCGATTAGTGATCGATTTTTCTAAGGTTAAGTTTACAAATATCTGTGGAAGCATATAAAATATATAAACAGTAATAAAAGTGTCTACATTTAAATTATTATATGCACGCAAAGAAAACCCATGGTTACGACATGATCACGACGGTCATATTAAAGTTCCTATAATCAATATCATTAATCAATATCATAATTCATTAACCATATTTTTTCTTTGCGTGTGGCTGAAAAATATTTGAAAAAAAACAGAGGCAGACGTATTTATTTCTAAAACATATAGGGCGATTGTTCTGGATTTCAATCGCGATTCATTCCCGAAAATTTCTAAAAGATTAATACTACATTCAGGTCTGTGCAACATGTGAGGACTTCTAAAAATTGATTTCAACAAACATACGGACTAACGGGAAAACGGACATTGGTCAATCGCCTCTCATATTCATAATCTTTTGTAGAAATTACAAACGGAATGACAAAGCTACAAAAAGCCATATTGATCCAGATATTATGCCGTGGAAATTTTTATACCCCTCACAAAGAGTATAAGGATATATGTTTATAGGTTTGTCATTCCGTGTCATTCAATTTCGACCCCATAAAGTATATATTTTCTAAAAGCTTATGAATAGTAGAGTCTAGTGACCATTGTCCGGCTGTCGGTGTGTTTGTTGAAATCATCTTTTTGAAGCCCCCGTCATCTTAGAAACTAATGAGTGGTTTCAAATCAACACAATCCCACTTACTGAGATACGAGCAAATAAACACGACTGTCTCTATTTTTTCCCTTATTTTTACCAGAAAAATTAAAAATTTTCAGCCCTACGATAATTAATAGACACGCTTGTGACTATTTGTTTATATGGTATGCCTCCAGAGATATTTGTAAAAAATTTTGGATAAAGTTATAGGCAAACATTATTTAGAAAAATATATAAATTTTTAAATATAAATACATATGAAAGGTTTCAAGCTCCTGAATAATTTTTGGATACGATAAAGGCAACAAAATTTTTTCTGAGAAAAACTAACAAATCGATTTGAAGCTAACTGAGATATAAAAACCAAATTTCAACTGCTTCGTTGCTTTTCCTAAGATTAACAAACAAAAAACGATTTTATTTTAGTTTCTATAACACCGAGAGGTTAAATATGAATATCGAGTAATGGGGCTTGATTAGTAAAATACAGTTAATTATAAAAAGGTAAAACTCCAAGATGGTGTCCTAGATTAAATGGCGAATATATGAAGTCAAATATAGTAGTAACAGCTTTGTTCTCTTTAAACCCTACAATATTGGAATCAAATGAAAGATTTACCAGTAGAATACAGCAAACTATTAAAACAAATAAAAATCAAAGAAAGGGCTTGGCTAGTATAATACAGTTATTTATGTAAAAATTCAAAATCATAGATGGCGAAATATTAAAGAAAATTGCGTACAAAATTAAATCTGAACTCTAGGCTTATCTATGTCCCCCAGACTTGCACACTGCTGACTTTCCACCCTGTGTGTAAAAATTATAAAATTAAAGCAAAATGTTGTTTTACAGACATAATTTTAGTTCAAATATGGAAATATGTAGCTTGTAATTTTATATCCGATTCAAATTAATCTTGGTTTTATCAGACCAATGCATGCTTGCCCAATTTTAACGTTGCAAATGTTGTTTTGCAAATCTCAACTTTTTAGCAATATTTTTTTTACTCAACAATGAAACTTTTCTCGCACTACGGGGTTTTTTAATTCATCTTCTTATAGTTCGGCTTGTAACCGATGCGCATAAATCATTTTTTAGCTCTGGTTCATCTTCATCTATTATTTTGTTCAAAATTTAGATGGAGGATTCCAACAAAAAAAAATAAATAAAAATGTTATTTCACCTTAATCGTCAAGTGTTAAATCTAAAATACAAATGATTTTAACAGCAAAAACCTTCTTGATGATGAATTATAATAATTATAATGATTATAATAATAATGATAATAAACTTTTAGATTAAGAGTCTAAAGATGTACAGCAAACGTCAGTTTTTCAGAAAAGTATTAAAATAAAGTAGAACACGAATATGATGAACAATTAACGGAAATCTTAAATTCCTTTAAGTTTTAAAACATGTCAAAAATTAAAAAAAAATATTTGATTTTAAAAGCCTTAAAAAATTTAGCATTTTTTTTTTGATTAAGCATTTTTAACTCCAGCTTTTGGTAATACTGACAGCCGGTTTCCCTATAATCTTATATTTTTTTTGTATTAGTTTATTTATATTTTCTAGTGTTATTTTTAATATATTTAAAATTAATTTATTAAAAGATTTCTGGAGAGGCCGTAATGAAAAATCTCTTGAGAAATTGTAAAGAGTTTTCTTTTAACACTGACCGCCGGTTTTACTCTAACGTTATAATTTATTGGGTATAAGTTAATACATATTTTCCTTTATTATCTGTAATTTATTAAAATTTCATTAATTTAATTAATTTAAAATTTTGACTTAAATAATTATCTGGAAATTTTCAATAGAGGCCGTAATAAAAAATCTCTTGAGAAAAGGTAAAGAGGTGGTATTTTTGTACTCGGATGTAAGAGAAAATATCAATTGAAGTAATAATTTTTCTATCTAGACGACTATCGAATCAAAAGTAGTATTTTCAAATTATGAAATAAAAAATTCACTTTGATGTTTATTTAAAATAAAATATACATATTTTATGTCGTTTTACAGAAATGTTTAAAAAACTTTTCAAGTTTTGCGCAATTTAAAATTTTTGTTTAAACTAAAAAATATTTGTATGTTCAATCGACCATTGAGCTATTTAGGAATTAAAGATTTTGTTCAAAAAGAAATTCACTAAATATTACGTGACATTAAAGCACAGCATGCTACAAATAACATGGTAACTTGCGGAGAAACATAAACGAAAGTAATATTTTCTTTTTGGCTTAAATATTTCGTTGCTATTGATCTCTTATTTTATTGCATGTACTTACTTACTTACATGTTTTGAAAATACATAATCATATATTAACGTTACGTGCTTAGATAAGCTACATAGTGTGTGTATGCAATTTTTTGCTAATTATTTTTCTCATGTTTGTTTTGTTAACACTGGACAACACTGTAAAGGCCATGTCAGATAGAACTTTTGCTTTGCGTTGCGTTAGAAATTTGCTTTGACATTTAAGATGAAATAGCCGTTCTTATACGATCATGTCACATAAAGCAATTTCAACGCAGCGCGAAGCTTAAGGTTAAACTCTCATCTTTAGCGTGCATTGACAACACAGCCCGACATAATTAAAAAAAAAAATTTGCTTCTTTGAATAACGTTCTGAATAATATTACACAAATAAAATTCCCGTTAATCAGCTAGCAATTACACAAGAAATAATATTTTCGGAAAGAACGGAATGACAAACTGATATATACCCTCCTCACTTACAGTGGAGGGTATAAAAACGCTATATCATAAAAACTAGAGCTGATAGAGACAAACTGATTACAGAATCAGTTGATAAATTCAAAGAAGCAAATTGAGTGTTAGCCTGTGTAATCAAATGCAAAATTTCATATATCTAAGCAAATGTCTGAAAATAAACTTTATGTATAACATTACAAATTAAGTTATTATCTCGTGTCACAGAGAAATATTTTTTTTGTTGTCCTGTGTAATTAACTACACGAAAAGAGTTTAATTTGCATTATTTTTATTGATATGAAAAATAACAACAAGTTTTCTTTTTTGATATTTTTCTATCTATTGGTAGCCGAATTTATACATAAACACAATGTGTAAAAACATATGTTAACAATAATATTCTACTAACAATAGTTCCTAGTACTCGAAGTAATGAGCATAACATTATGCTGCTAATAATAATGATGTTAGACGCTATTAAAAGGATTCAAACTGATAAGCGTGATAAAAATAAAACTTGTACGACTTGCTGACATATGTTTTGCACTAATTACGCAATCGACAAAAAAAAACAACAACAAAAATATACTAGTTACGCATGAACCGCGTTGTTTGCCCCAACGAAATTTTTGTAATTTTTATATTATTAATTGATTTTATATCTCCAAAGGAAAAATTTTAAGGAAGTTCTTTACTTGTTTAACAAAATATTAAATACGTTAACACATAAAGGTCAACTTGTTATGAAGATTTCTCAAAGTGTTTTATATCGTGTAATCACATTAGGTGAAAGCGCAGATGGACAGAATTTTTCGTTTCCCTTTTTTTATATGGAGTTTGACAATTCTTGGAAATGAAATCTCTTTTTTATATATGGAGTTTGACAAGCATTGGTACACAAAAAAAAATAATCAGCTGGGCTGGCACCACTACCTGTGTAAGTGACCCACAGTGTTATTAAGGAACACAACTATGAGGAACGACGAACTTTTGGCCGCTAATACAGTTTTCATTTCTGACCCCATAAAGTATATATTTTCTGAAAGCTTATGAATAGGGGAGTCGATTAAGCTCTGTCCGTCCGTCCGTCGACTAAGTTTGTCCGTCTGTCCGTGTGTATGTTGAAATCAACTTTTTGAAGCTCCCCGACATCACCAAGACAAAGGTGAGGTACTAAAATATCAGAAATATTCGGGAGTAGATCGGTATTGAAAATCAGAATCATTGGTACATAAACAACTGAGATATGAGCAAAAACCCACGACCACCTCGATTTTTTTTCCACAAACAACACAAACACAAACAACATTACAACAACAACATACATACAATACATACTGGTTAGAGAAAAAACCAGCTGAGCCAAAAAAATTTTTTTTTATTTTTTTTTTTTAATTTTTTTTTTATTATTTTTTATTTAATATAGTATTATATTTTTATTATTATTTTTTTTTAATTTTATTTAATTTTTTTTTTATTTTTTTGTTGTTTTATATTTATTATATATATTTGAATTTTTTTTTCAATGTTTTTTTTTAATTTTTTTTTTTAAATTTTTTTTAAAATTTTTTTTTTTTTTTCAACATACATACGTAAATTTATAATTTTACAAATGGATGTTTTTATATATATATGTTTTTTATATATATGTATGTATGTACGTATTTCATATGGGATGAATGGTGATACAAACCACTGTTATTGCATGACAACACGTTGTGAAGGGTATATAAGATTCGGCACGGCCGAATATAGCGCTCTTACTTGTTTTTTAATATGTTTACACTATCAACTGTTATACGAAATGATAATAAAATAAAAATGTTTACTACCTTACATTCTAGTTGGCTGAGTAAAAATTGAACAAATTTCTTTTGTTCTGAAAAATGGTAAATTTTTTTGATCTCATCGTCAATCTATATATATAAAAGTGAAACTCTGTCTGTGAAATACGCCAATACAAAATAAATATTAATTTTTCAGCTGCTTGCACTTGACCGATTTTTCTGAAACTTTGCACACATATTGAGCTGTCATGACTATATAATTTCGTAATTAGAAAAGTGGGCAGTGCCACCCTCATAAAAAATAAGTTATTATTTTCAGCTATTTCCATGCATTCCTATGGTTCCCACCGATTTGCCTTACAACTTAAAGCGACTACAGTTTCCAATTTGCCTTGCCTTCGATATTACCATCAACAAAACACAAGAACAATCTCTGCGTGTTGCGGGATTGAATTTGGAAAATCCATGCTTTTTACATGGCCAGCTGTATCACAACGGGACCCTCGGAGGACCCAAGTGAGCTATGCCTTTCATTTTTACAGCAAATGGAAAAACCAAAAATATTTTATACCCTCTTGCATTACAATAAAAATCAATAAAATATTATTTTTAATATCTTCAATTAAAATTCAGAATGAATTTTTATTCATTAAGGGGCGTAACAACGCGCACCGGGCTTGGATAGTTCATAAATAAAATTAAAATTTTTTATTTGTTTTCAAGCGATTAAAACATTTTTAGAACTACAACCAAATGTCCATTTCCCATTTATGTGAATAAAATATTTTCAAAACATACAAAAAATTAATATACAAGCATATAATACTTCATACTAATACAAAGCAATGCATAACAAGGGTGTTATGATTTGAACAATTGTATTATTATACCCTTCACCTGTGGTGCACAAGGGTATATATAGCTTTGTCATTCCGTTTGTAATTTCTATAATTTTTATTCCCGACCCCATAAAGTATATATTTTCTGAAAGCTTATGAATAGAGGAGTCGTCTGTTCGTCTGTCCGTGTGTTGGTTGAAATCAACTTTTAGAAGAAACTATATGTTCCCCACGACCACCTCGTTTTTTTCACAATTACAACAACAACATACATATATACTGGTTAAAGTAAAAGTGGCATCTAGTCCCAGCTGAGCAAAAAAAAAATTTTTTATTTTATATTTTTATTTTATATATTATTTATATTTTTATTATTTTTTTTATATTTTTAAAATTTTTTTTTTTTGTAATTTTTGTTTGTTTTTAATATATTTCTTTTGTAATTTTTTTTTAGAAACATTCATACGTAAACTCAATTATAATTTTACAATGGTATGTGTTTTACATGTATGTACGTATTTTATATGAGATGAAGTTGTCAAGGGTATATAAGATTCGGTACGGCCGAATATAGCACTTTTACTTGTTGTTTTTATATTTGTCTTTCTCATCTTACTCTCTTATTAGATTAAAAATTAGATCTAGATTAGATAATATTTAGCTTTATTTTTACATATAATTTTATATAATTTTATTTTATATTATTTTATTTAGTCGTCCTTGTATGTTTACATTGGCAAGTGTTGTCATATATATTTTTTAACAGAAACTTACAATTTTGTTTTTTTTTGTTTTTACGAATAGGCCAAAAACTACAAATCAAACAACACAATCATTCAAAAGTAGCGTTAGAAACATAAAAAATAGGGCATTTCGGATGTGCGCCACCTAGCACAGTCTGTATATAAAATATTTTTTTAAAAATTTTTATGGAGGTATATAAAGTGAACGATAGAGAATACAAAAAACCACTTTTTAGAATTTTGGTCTGTCTGACTGTCTTTCTGCATATCACCCTGAAATCGTTTGACTTAAACACTACTGGATGGATTTTGATGAAATTTGGTTAATATACGTGAAGGATACTTTCAATCGCGTGATATATCTTATTTCTTGCCAGTGCGGTTGGCTTCAACTAGTCAATAAATAAATTCCATTTTAATAAAAAAAAAAATACTTATATGTACAAGAATATATTTCTCTGCATAAAAGTTTTCTGAAATTGGAATAAAACATATTTAAAAAATTAATTAACATGAGAAAAATTTTTAAACAATTAAATATGTTTGTAGAAAAGATACCCTGTTATGGGTGGCAAAAAGTGGGCGGGGCCACGCCCATAAAAAATTGGTTATCATTTTTAGCTACTTGCACTAGATCGATTTTTCTGAAACTTTGCACACATTTTGCTGTCATGACTATATAATTTCGTGATTAGAAAAGTGAGCAGGGCCACGCCCACAAAAAGGTTATAATTTTGAGGTGCTTGCTCTAGACCGATTTGTGTGAAACTTTGCACACATATTGAGCTGCCATGACTATATAATATCGTGATTAGAAAAGTGAGCAATGACACGACCATTAAAAAATTTTTAAATTTTTAGCTTTTTGCACTTGATATTCAATTTAAATTCAGAATGCATTTTTATTCATTAAGGAGCGTAGCAACGCGCGCCGGGCTTTTCTAGTAAGTAAATAAATATAAAATAGTTGGACAGAATTCATACAGTACGTGCTTGGTATTTTATGTACTAAAAATTCACTAATAAATGCTTTTTTGTAGTTGTTATAAATATGTATATGTATTATTTATTAATATTTTCAAAACTTTTACAATTAATTTTTGTTCTTTCTCATCCCATTAGTGGCGGTAGTCATCTGCTTTTTTTTGTGTTGGGCACCATTTCATGCCCAGCGCCTAGTTGCGATCTATGGAGTTTTTAGCGTTGGGGGTGATGAGGAGAGTAGTGGCTCAAATGGATTGGATGGCGGTGCAGCTACAATTTACGGTGATTACATAACAACTGAGCAAATTCTAGCAAGTTCGGCGGCAACTGCAACAGAGGCTAGCCTTAAACCTGATAGTTCTATTAATAATGATAAACAGGAACATCATATTGTTATTTATCATATAATGACGTATATATCGGGCGTTTTATATTATTTGTCCACTTGTATTAATCCGCTGCTTTACAATCTTATGAGTAATAAGTTTCGTCAGGCTTTTAAGGTGAGTTATTGGAATTTTTTTTAATTTTTTAGGGTAGTGACATAAATTATCTGCTTTAAGTTTATCTTTAAGTTAATATCGGGTGTCCCAACTAGAACGCAATTTTTAATTTTAAATAAATCACAGATATTTAAAAAAAATCGTGAAACTTTATTATATCGTAAAGTAGAGAGAATTAGGTTATGTATGGAACAATATATCGTGCAGATGGCCGCCGCGGCTTTGCTGGTACACAAGCGATCTTTTAATGAAATTATCAATGACATTTTTGCATAAATGCTGCGGTATTTCATTAATGCAGCGTCCAATTTCCTCTTTTAAGGCTTGAGTCGTCGTCGGCTTATTCTCGTAAACCATCGACTTCAAAAAACCCCAAAGAAAAAAATCTAAAGGTGTTAAATCACACGATCTAGGCGACCAATTCTGTCCCCAAAACGCGAAATAACACGACCGGGAAATGACTGATGCAGCAATTGAATTGTTTCTCTGGCTGTATGACATGTGGCGCCATCTTGTTGAAACCACATGCCCTCCACATTTATTTCTTCAATTCTAGGCAAGAAAAAACTGGTTATCTGGATTTGGAGCCACCAATTTGCTGAGCTCGGTGTCGAATTGAGGTGGATGGAGTTTGAGCCACATCATCACGTACAGCTGCGACATTTTCGGTCGATCGACCTGGTCGAAGGCGCGTTGTTGTCTTTACATCACTAACAGGCCCAGTTTCGACAAAATTTATCCATTAACCTCTTTACAGTTGACTCTCTTGGAGCATTATTGTGACCCCAAATTGATCGCAATTTGCGAACTGTAGCCGCAAAACTTTCACCATTTTGGTAAAACAATTTCACAATGAGAATGCGTTGTTCATTCGTGTAGCGCTCCATTTTTACTAACCTTGTACCTTCTACTAGCAAACAATAACAATTGTTCAAATGTCAAACAATGACACTTCGAATGGCGCCAAATTTAAAAATTGCGTTCTAGCTGGGACACCCGATATAATACCAAAAATTTAATTATTTTGGAAATGTTATTTCATTTATGTAAAACTTATTTTTAATAAAACACCAAAAGGATCCGTAAAAAACAATCCATGACATTTACTTTTCTAAAAAATTTATCTTACAATAGGTGTCTCATACGTGAGATCGAATAATTCCCTTCACAGAAAGTGTAAGAGATTGGTTTGTCATTCCGTCTGAAATTTCTACAATATTAATTTTTGCCCCAAAAAATATATTTTTTTCAATAGAGAGTCGATTAAGCAATGTCAGTGTGTATGTTGAGATCAGGTTTTTGAAGCCCCTTGACCCATGTGTTATATCAAAATATCAAAAATATTCAGATAATTAATTCGGAATTAAAAATCGGCACTATCGACTCATCAATTTCTGAGATATGCTTTTAGACACGTTTGTGACTATTTATTGATATAATATGCCTTTAGAGATATTCGTAAAAAATTTGAACAAATCGATCAACAATCGTCAAAGTTATAGGCAATAATAATTGAAAAAAAAATATATTTGTTTAAATATATCAATATTTCCAAGCTCATTAATAATTTTTGGACACATTAAAGACAGTAAATTATAAACTACGGCTTTTTTAAAAAGAAACAAATCGTTCCGAAATTAACTGAGATATAAGCACCGAAATACAAATGATTCGGTGGTTTTTTCTAAAATTTACAAACGAAAATAAATTTTTTTTAGTTTTTTTACATCCAATATGAGTAATAAAAGGACTTGAATAGCGCAATAAAAAACACTATAAAAAAAAACCAACATCCATCGTGGTCAATAATACAAAATGGCGGTCAAAAAATTGTGTCGTATCTGATATTTCAAAATGTACCGCCTTGATCTCTCTAAACATTGGTATCAAACATCCAAAATGGTTATAGGCTAAGGTACGATATGGTCACTATACTTATGTAAATGCACTGAATGTAGCACTCTTACTTGCTTAGAAATAAAAAAGGACCAATGGCAAACCACATATTTTTGAATGTAATAGCAGTGCAAGAAACTCTTTACCTACTCCATCAACTACAGTTGCAATTTTTTTCACTATGGGCTAGATGAGATTTAATCGGTCACATATAGGCTTGCCAGACGCAGTGAAATAAAATTTATTGTCAATATATTTTAGGTATTTTTAAGTTACAAGCTCAAATATAGCTTATTAAGCTAGAATAATGTTTTTCATTTAAAAGTGTTAGTTTTTAAGTTGCAATTATTTTAAAACATCTTTCAAATGACGACAAAAAATAGTTTGAGGTGGAAGCTGATCGGTTTTTAGAAAATGCTATTACTTACTTGAAAAAGCTTTATGATTTTTGTAAAGAATTTTTTTTTTTGTCAGGGGAGACATTGTCGGATGATTCCAGTGTTTTAAAAATTTCAGAAGAACTCGATAACGATTTATTATGTACCGAATTATGCTGGCCCAACAACGCCTTTGTTTATTTAAAAATATTTTATTGGATACGATGTGGTCTGCTTAAAAAAATAAAAATGTGGCAAAACAAACCCTAAAACACTTTGTAAACTTGTATCTTTTGTGTTTCAACTCGCATCAGCAATGCTTTTTGTAACAGATCATGAAGCATTTTAAACAATTTATACTTTAAAGAAAGAAATAAAATGTGTAAACTATTGAACAGATATAATTTTGATGAAAACTGCGATGAATTAAATTTTTTCTTACAGAAATCTGAAGCAAAAGATTTCCCTGATTAAGTAAGCAAAAGCACTAAATTTATGTGGCAAGATAAATAAATATAAAGTATCTCATTAATGTTTGCTATAATGAACATTTTAATAGACTGATGAAGACTGAATTTATTATATTATTTCATTATATAGTTTTTTAATGTTTTAATGTTTAAAAATTGTTTAGGTTATGTATTTGTAATGAATTGCAATTTAAAAATGTTTGAAAATAATGTAGACTATACCTCGATAGTGTTGTGGACAACATTAGTGAAGAAGGTTAATATAAAACATCTTCAAAAGTTTCAAAGACAGTCAGTGCAACATTAGTATATGTGTTGCCATGAGAACCACATCAATAATGGCTATTAAGAATTTAGGAACAATTGGTCGATTCAGTTACAGGTGAAATATAAAACAGCTTTCGCCGATGCTAGATCAATATCAATGGTTGAATGGCAGCTGAAAGACCATAAAATCAGACACCTAAGAATAATTTATATCTTACTGATGAAATATATCACAGGGTAACTTGTGACAAAATCCCAACGAGATACAAAAGTAAGAAGAATGGGATAAACTTATTAGAGTAAGTAATACCCAAGGCATCGATCCTTATGCGGTTGGATTTAAGATTGGTGACGGAACTGGTATAGTTTCTATGTCATGAACCGAAACAGAGGTAAATACTTTTGTCTTCTAGATTACAATACTGTTTTCTGGGCTGAGATTATGACAAATACCGAAGGCATTAAATGGATGAAAGAGACTAATAACGAAGCTCCGATCCGTATCTTTATGTATAACCAATCAGATATCAAAAATCTTAGTCTCGGAATGTCCTGTAAAGCAAGAATGAGATAAATCAAATACAAATCACGATATAATCAGAAACGAAGAAGCCGACAAATTATCCAAAATGCAATCATTTTTTAATTACCATCATCTTGGAAAATGCAAAACCCTTTCAGAGGATTAAAAATAAAGTTATTTACAACTTGAAGTTTGGGTGATGGAGAAATACATCAAAAAGGAGCAGAATATTGTTGTCGGTAAGGTGACGAACAAACTATAACTAGAAACTTTGTGCTAACTAATGAGCTGCTATTTTCTTCTTATGGGAATTAACACATAAAAAAGTTAGTAGCTCGTTAGTAAGCACATAATTTCTTGTTATAAATAACGCCATTCGAAAACAAAAGAAGATTCTTAAATTGAGTTGACCAACACTAAGGAGCTTAACAAATGCAACAACAGATCACTCGAAGCTAAGAACTACTCTAGCCCGCATTGGACTAGCGGATGAAACGACTTGTAAATCGTTCAAAGAAGAGGATGCTACTTTAGAACACAACCATTGCTAATGTTAACGTGGAAACTATGTCGAGCTTAAAATACCTAAGAAACTTAAATAAAACAAGTAAAGGTGCTATATTCGGCCGTGCCGAATCTTATATACCCTTCACAACGTGTAATCATGCAATAACAGTAGTTTGTATCACCATTCCATATGATATACGTACATACATATAAAAAACATACATATATAAAAACATCCCATTGTAAAATTATAAATTTACGTATATATGTTTAAAAAAAATTAAAAAAAAATTAAAAAAAAAAAAAATTTAAAAAAAAAAATTTAAAAAAAAAAATTTAAAAAAAAAATTAAAAAAAAAATTTTTTTTTTAAATAATTAAAATATATATAATAAATATAAAACAAAAAAAAATATTTGAAAAAAAAATAAAAAATAAATAAAAAAAAATAATAATAATAAAAATATAAATAATATATTAAATAAAAAATAAAAAAAAAATAAAAAAAAAATTAAAAAAAAAATATAAAAAAAATAAAAAAAATTTCTTTTGCCTCAGCTGGGATTCGATCCCACGTTTTCTCTAACCAGTATACACGTTTGTATGTATGTTGTTGTTGTAATGTTGTTTTTGTGAAAAAAAATCGAGGTGGTCGTGGGTTTTTGCTCATATCTCAGTTGTTTATGTACCGATGTTTCTGATTTTTAATACCAATCTACTCCCGAATATTTCTGATATTTTAATACCTCACCCGAGTCTAAGCGATGTCGGGGGCTTCAAAAAGTTGATTTCAACATACACACGGACAGACGGTCAGACGGACAGACTGACAGGGCTTAATCGACTCCCCTATTCATAAGCTTTCAGAAAATATATACTTTATGGGGTCGGAAATCAAAATTGTAGAAATTTCACACGGAATGACAAACCTATATATACCCTTTTTCACTGTGTGAAGGGTATAAAAATCCCTACGGAATAACATTGAAGGTACTGGGTTCTTGATTTAGTTGAAATATTAGCTGAGTTTGAGATTGTGGTTCTGTACAGGAATGCTTCATATCTTCGTACAATATGCCAATTGGGTATATGAACTTCTATACCTGTCATGGCTTTGGGATTTTTAATGCCTCAATTTCCAACATAATCTCACCTAGTGTCACGTTTTTTTTTAATCAAGCCGATTTTATTCGACAGTCAAGCTATTGGTATCTGACAACCCTAGTCTCTAGTCTTAGCCAATAACGTATACTAAGACACAAATTGGCGAAAGATATTGTAAATAAAATACAATACTTTCGTAATACTTAGAGCTTAACGGCCGTATGTTAAAAAAATCCCTAATGTAGACTTAAACTAAATATTAGTTAATAAATATTTTAACCCTAATAAACCTTTGTTAAAAAAACGTATGAGAAAACATCACTCTAACTCACGCATGTTTGAAGGAATTTTTAGTTTTGATACTGGCAATACCATTATTTTCTTTTGTCATTTAATAGTTAGCGATACACAAGAACGAATATAAATTCATTTGGGTAGTCGTTCATAACCAGATTTTATTTGGTTTATCATACAGTAACTTCCTTTTTTTGTATTAGCATTGAACAACTTATTCATTTTTTAATGGGTATATATAATTTATTAAAAAATCAATGATTAAGAAGAATTAACAACACTTTTTTGTTAGGGATAAAATAGGTATTTGAACAACGAGTTTTTTTTTATTTGTTTTGATTGTATGTGCATCACTAAAAAGTTTTGTTTACATTTAATAATTTTTTGAGTATTTTGTGAAACTTATAAACAAATTTATGAAATTTTGATATTTTTTTTAAATTGGTCATCCGGAATGAAAAAGCATCAATCCTCGGCTTACAAATTCGTGGACGATAATTATTTGATATTTCAATTAGATATTCTAAATAAAACAAAACAATTAATTTTATCTTTTTCACTAAATTACAATTATTTTTACCAGTTCTTCTAATTAAATTATACATATGTGTCCATTTTCAGTTTTACAACACTATTTGTTTTTTTGTTTGTATAAATTTTTTTTACAAAATTTCACTTGATAAAAAAATGGCAATAAACAGAAATAAAAAATAAAAATCTCACTTTATAGTAGGTTTAAAGAAGGTATATTCCTACTTTAAAATATTTAAAGTTAATAAAGGTTTAATAAAGGTATGTTAAGCTAATAAACGTTTTCGCATATAACATTGAGGAATTTTGCTTAACAACGGTTTGTAAAGCTGCGCTAAGTTTTTTAACATACGGCCGTAAATCTTTAAACGCAATTTGTGCCAAAAACTACTCAAAAAAACAAAAAAGCAGAAAGTAATCTGAGTAATTCTTTAAAAAAAAAATTGCGAATACAATATTTGCAAGTAATTAAAAACAATTAAGTCCTGCTATATAAGTTTTTGCGATGGGGTGCAATAACGCCTTACGAAATAAGGCCTTTAAGGCTTTATTTCTCAATGGAAAGTGAAATAAGGCCTTTATTTCCAAAAAGGTTTTATTGCACTTTGAAAGTGAAATAAAGCCGTAAAGGTCTTATTTCACTTAAATTTCTTTTCAAATGAAGCAATAAAATTTCTTATTCTTCTTATATTTTATTGAACAATTATAAAAAAATTTCATATTGACAAAAATTAATAGAACATTATTAATTAATCCCACTTATGGAAACGAAATCACACCAAAATGAAAAAAAAATCACTTAATTCATTACACATTTTTGCATAAAAGCATACACAAATATTAACTTAACTGCAACAATATTGAAAATCTTTGCTTTATAAAGTTTTTTGCGTGGCGGCCTGCGGCCGCTCTTAGGAGTTTTCTCCTCCATGGGACGCGGCAGGTGGCTTCGCTGAATAAAGTTTCCCTGCGCGCGTCACACTACGGAAGATAAAACTGTATTCAGCGAAGCCACCTGCCGCGTCCTATGGAGGAGAAAACCCCTAAGATCGGCCGCAGGCCGCCACGCAGAAAAACTGTATTAAGTGAGATTTAGGTGGCTTTTTCCTACGTAGTGCATAAAGTCCATGGACATTATGTCACTATTTGTGTCACAATGTTCATGGACATTATGACATGCCACCGAAAATATATACTTACATGTTCATTATGAGCAATATGTATTATTAGCAGTTGTTTAAAGATATTGGATTGTTATCAACAACAACAAAAAACAATAAATTGAACAGCGTAACAAAAGAATCAAAAAATATAAAATAAAGGCTTTATTGCACCATTGGCTAAATTTCAATAAAGGCCTTATGTCACTTTCAAAGTGCAATAAAGCCTTTTCCGCAATAAAGACCTTATTTCTCAATTGGAAGTGAAATAAAGCCTAAAAGGCCTTATTTCGTAAGGCGTTATTGCACCCCACCGTTTTTGCACGTGCATAGTGCACAACGGTTGTGTGCGGTTGATCGCGTGGTCGAACATTACGTCGCAGTGTCATATATAAAATAAATACGGCCCACTAATACCTCCGAACCATAATGCGCACCGAACAGTCACATTTTTCGGATGCAATGGCTCATATGCGAGAATTTGGCTTGTTGACGTAACCACTGAGTGCGAAATTATCTTCATTGTTGAAGAATCATTATTGTTTTTAAATCAGCATTGTCAGCCTGTTGCTGTAACCACGTTTGAACCACCACTTTTTTAGTAAGTTTAAGCAATATTATCGCGTTCTTCGCTTGTTGAACGATACATACTTATTTGTAAATGGCAAACCTTTGTCTAAATAAAAGATACTTAAGATGGCACACTTCAAGGTGGATTCGCCTTGGCACACTTTTTACAGCTAACAGCCTTACCAGGCTGGAGGTTTTGAAACCACTAAATGAATAACTTTTAATTATTACATTTAAATTTCTAATAAATATGTTCATAATTTTGTAGATAATTTTTGCTAAAATATAATACATATGCATTAGAGATGTAACAAACATCAGTTATATAAATATTATGAGATTATTCGCAAAATGTGAATATTCGTTACAGCACTTACATATACTTAAGTTTTCAGTCTTTATTATTTGCTTTAAATTATTTAATGTTTTATCTTTACAGTCCGTGTTATTTGGGAAAACATCGTCCAATGTGCGTAGATCACAGAACTCTCAACGTAGCATTAGCCGTAAGCCCACCACGACCTCATCATCTATACATCGGGGTTCAAGTGAATCGGAAATGCAATCAAAAATGTCATTACTGCAGGTATTTTAATAAACTAAATCAATTTTTTAGCTAAAGCTTAATGCTCATTTATTATTTGTTTTCTGTTTCCAGACCATATCAAATGACAGAAAAATTAATCCTCATATGATTCCATAATTTGATTATTTATTATGGTTTTTTTAGTTTTAGTTTTTCGTTAATAAAAAATATTTAATGTGTAAACGAAGGCATATTTATTCATCAGCAGTTCGGAGAGAATTTGTTTAATATTTTTTATAGATAAAGCTTGACATTATAAATAATTGAGGGAAGAGAGAGTATTATTTTTTATCTATTGACTATAACAGCAGAAATTAAAATAAGTGAAAAACAAATCAGCCGATGTTTCAGCAATAAATATGCCTTGTGTGTAAACTAAAACACAATTGGCCTAGTATGCACAGTTTCGACCCATTTAATTTATTTTGTTTTATCGAACATTAATCAAAAATCAGCTGCTTCATAAGTATGCAATTTATCAGTGGTACCAACATTTTTAATTAATGTGTCTGCTTCTGTCAAACTGAATTTTTTTATTTTATAATAGTTCACAGTTTCAATTGGTGTTTATTTTTAAAGAAGAGATGCAGGCTTTGTGTTTTGTTCTTTTAGAAAATTTTGAAAAACCAAACATACAATAATGTCGTCCTTTATTCACACACACACACACTATCTAAAATATAAAACACTTTTTTAAGTCAATGTTTGATTTCCGTTAAAATCGGGAACCAGTCGATTCATTTTGTATACTAGGTTATATGTATTAAAAATAATTATGTTATTGTACTAAATGTAGTTTTTATGTCTTAAGATAACTGAAGATTAATATTTTTAAAATGTAATCTTTAGAAATATTGTAGTTTTATAATTATTAAGTCTTGTATCCTATTAGATTTAATAGAAATTAAAATATTAATTTTCCATAATTTTGTATTTAAATGTTAAACAAAATATTTTTTAAAATTATTGCTGTTAATTGTTTAGGTTTGTTTTTTATGCAAATTGGATCTAAAAAATAAGATAATTGTTGTATTCTTAAGATGTGCTATTATAACGTGTTGTCATATTGTCATAATGTATACAAATTTGAAAAGCGTTTTAAAGTATTGTATTAATAATTTTAAAGTTTTAAGTCCATATTAATATTAAAAACATTTTTTGACAATATGACAATACGACTTTGTAGTGCTTCATGTGAATCTACCAAATGTTTATTTTAATATAAGAAATATATTATTAGACTTGTGCCAAATGTTTCATTTTACTGACCGCTAGTTTAGTTCACAGTTCAATTCTGTTCATAGTTCCGATTCTGAACGAGAGGATCTTCTTAAATCACACAATCTTGGTGAAAAATTGACTAGACCATTTTAAGAGAAAACGTTTTTTAAGAAACGGCATGTGCTTTTTTCAGCGAAAAAAAGTCTTTGCATTAAATATCCCGTACAGTTGGAGAGTAAAAAATTTTAATTATGCCTCTATACAGCTCGGCATTGATAGAATAGTTCTCGCCTACATAACTTTTAATGAAGTAAGGATTAGTGATATCACTAGCCCATAAACTATAACAAAAAGTGACTTTTTGAGGATAGAGAAATTTCGTAGAATTTTTTTCTACAATTTCTTTTTGCTAGTTGTTGTGAATTTCTCTAAAATATTTTGTACAATACCGTCAATATTTTTACTAACATATTATGGAATGTAACACAATTGGGTGATTCACAAAGTGTCTTATCATGTCATATTGTTCTAAAATTTTACAATGGTTTAAAAATGTTGTTGTTGCTTTTCAAACAAAAAGTGTCTTACAATAATAGAACCTGTGCTAAACGGCTAAGCCAAGCCGCAATAGTTTTTGTAAGCCGTCGCCGTTCATTGTATAATTTTATCGGGCCGACATCCAAATTTAAGCGCAATTGCTAATTTTTGATAACAAATCACTGGCGTCGTTAAATAAGATCGTCTAAGAACTCTGCTGTTTTTGTTTATTAAACAAAATTTAATTTATTTGTGATTTGCGGCAAAATTGTAAAATGGAAAATATTGTGGAAAGATCTAATTTAATAAATTGTCTTAATTTTTCATAATATTATTATAGGACATATGATTTTATGATGCTATTGTGAATCCCCCAAATATGTTAAATGCCTTTTAAATGCATCAGAGATGGAAATGTCAAATAATAAACTTCCAGTATTGAATTGAATAATATTATACTACTATTTTAAATATAAAGCAAATAATTATTTGCCTGTTGGTTTTATTATTTTTTATATATTTATTAACATACTTGGCTATTTTTGGTATAAAACTTAAATATAACAATCATAAATAAATGTGTATAAATTGTGCCTCACAGTATATTTTAATATAATTAAATTATGTTAAACATTACATAAAGTACTTTAATTACCGTCTAGTATTTATTATACTTGCATTAAAAAACCTTATGAATTAATTTATATAAATTTCTGCTTTTAATTATTTTTAGTTTCCTAAATTAGGAAAAATATGGTAAGATTCTGAAAATGTTTTTGTATAATTAAAATATTTCATAATTATAATATTATAACGGCCTTTTTTGCAATACTAACAAGGCTATCTAATTTATCAGGAACATTAACAAATCGCTACTATCGTTAACAAGAACTACTTAAACTACGGCTACTGTTTTGCGTTTCACTATTTTTCGGTTAGACCCCTTTTACAATGCTGAAATTGAAGGGCACACATTTTTTTTATTCTCTTTTGCACTTCAATATACCTTCTGCAATCGCGAAATTTATAAACATATAGAAATGAAAACAACAGCAAGAAACATGTTAGCAGCATAGTTGAAAATTGCGGTACAATTGTACCCAATTTGGTACAATCAAAACTTTAGTGGTACACTGGTACACTCAATAGTTTTTTGGTACAATTTTGTTATTTTATTTCAGTCGGGCTCAAGTTTATTTTAAATTTCTTATAAAAAAAATAAATTTATTTGTAATAATGAAGAAATAGGGTCACGAGAAAGCTAGAGTTAGAAAAATGTTAATTCTTTTTATATAATTTGTTTGGTTGAATTTTAACACACAATAAACAAAAACAGCTGTTCGCATCTGATTTCCTTTGAATTGAATCCAATGAAGTGAACTTGAAGAAATTTCTAAAAAAAAAATTGTATACAAGCATACCGTATCATTGTTTTTTTTTTTTTTTTGTTGATTTGTCAGATATAAAATCCAATGAAAAATGCTAGTATAATCTTAACACTTTTTAAACAGAATTTAAAACCATAAATAATGTTTTTCATAACATTTTCATATATGTATTATAAATTCAAACTACTGAGCAATCATATTACAATAAAGGTATTTATTCACGTAGCCGAGTTTTAACAGTCACAAAACGAAGCTGACAGAGAAATTGCCGAAGTAATTGGCAAAATTGACAAAAAACGCTGACTTAAACTTGCGACGTGATTTCAACACTGAAAGTTTGAAGAAAGCTTTATTTGATATTATCTTAAATAATTAATATTTTTTTAAGCATCCAAAACATTAATGAAAATCCGGTTAAGTTTTTATTAGTTTTTCTGCTACTTTTGTTGTTAATATAATTAATTTTATCTGCGTTTTTTATTTTTGGGAAAATGTTGGTGCAATTAATATGTATTTTTTATAATTTTGGTATGGTCAATATTCAAATTTTCAGATCCCATCAGTGGTTAGCAGAAGTCGCGAAGCCCTTATTGTTGGTAAACTTAACGTGTGAGACAGCACAAAATTTTCTAAAGTTACGTTTATTTATTCAGCATTTAAAATTAAATTAAAATCTCAGTTAAACTGAGCCTAGTTAATAGCTTTCTGTCTATTTAAGATGAGAAAATCCATTTTTTTGCATTTCTTACATTAAACATAAACATTTTTTTTAAATAAATTGCCAGATCATCAGTAGACCTTTTACCCAAATTCTTGAAAAAGTTTTAAGGATAAGAAAAATAAAATACTTTAAGAAAGAAAAAATGTTGGTTGGGTTTTTGAGGAAGTTTTTTTTATAGTTTTTCGTTTTATTTTTGAATTCTTATTTTGTTAATAAGAATTTTGAAATAAAGCTTATAATATTTTAAAACTTTTTCAAGAATTTGGGTAAAAGGTCTACTGATGATCTGGCATAAGCACCAGTGAAATGCATATAGACCAGCTTAAACCCAACAACCAAATAAAATATTGAAAAATTAGTTGGGAGCATATCCCGAATAATTAAGTAAATTATTTAAAAAAAAAATAATTAAAATATAAATAAAAAATATTAAACAAAAAAAAATTAAAAAAAAATAATAATAAAAATATAAATAATATCTTAAATGAAAAAAAAAAAAATAAAAAAAATTAAAAAATAAAATTTTTTTTGGCTCAGCTGGGATTCGATGCCACGTTTTCTCTAACCAGTACACACGTTTGTATGTATGTATGTTGTTGTTGTAATGTTGTTTTTGTGAAAAAAAAAATCGAGGTGGTCGTGGGTTTTTGCTTATATCTCAGTTGTTTATGAACCGATGTTTCTGATTTGCAATACCGATCTACTCCCGAATATTTCTGATATTTTAATACCTCACCCGGGACCAAGCGATTTTCAAAAAGTTGATTTCAACATACACACGGACAGACTGACAGAGCTTAATCGACTCCTCTATTCATAAGCTTTCTGAAAATATATACTTTATGGGGTCGGAAATGAAAATTGTAGAAATTACAAAAGGAATGACAAACCTATATATACCCTTCTTCACTGTGTGAAGGGTATAAAAAGTGCAAATAGAAAAAATATATCTTAAATAAGAAAATTGTACTAAAAATATGTTGAATGTACCAGTATACCACTAGACTTTCGATTGTACTAAAATTTGGTACAATAGTACAACAAATCGCAACTATGCAATCTACATAATACTCTATTAAACCATTATTCATTTACTATATAAAATAATTAAAACATGTGACAACTAATAAATCTTAAATATCATAATCAATTACATAAATTTTTGAAGAGCGATACAAAAATAAAGCAGTTAAATTGTTTAACTTGAAAAAAACCTCAATAAGTTCTTCAGTCCATAGCCATGTTTACACCTTTTCAGCACTCACATGGATAAGAAGAAATTTAGGACAAATGAACAATTTACACAAATCCTTTTTACACATTTGAACACAAACACACTGCTGCACAAACATACATATACTCGCCAAACTAAATAATTAACTATCTTAGTCTTTATACTTAATATGATGACTCTCTATATAAAAAACACAATAGAAAAACAGAAAGTATCTAAGAAGAGTTCCATTTATTAAATTGAAATTTGTTTATGCAAATCCTTAAGATTTATTCTACTGGCTCTCATTTTCACTTGTTTCGTATTATTTCTTTTCATTTACCTTTATTCCTCTGATATGCATTTATGAATAGTTTTTTTATGTCTGTACGACACCATTATTTTCCCATTTGTATTTTAGTTTTTTATGTAAGAAAATGCATGAGAAGAAAAATTCATATATTTTTTACGGTAATTTATGTTTTAATACTTTTGTGTCATCTATTTAAATTTACCTCTTTCTATCTGTATTTATTTATTTTGTTCATTTTCCCTCTTTTGTTTCTGTTGTTTTTGTACACTCTTGTATATGTGACAAGGTTGAGCAAAATTTGCCACTAAAATAATTTACAAAATTGCATAAAAGATATGATCATCTTGCATGACACAAACGTACAAATAAACATAAGCTTGTATAATTATATTTTATGGAACGATTCATTACATTTACATAACATATTTGTAAAGTAGTTACAAAATGAGATTCTCAAACTCGTAATTATTTTAAACAAAAATTCTGTGGCAATAAGGAACAACTGTTTATGTTTGTTTTTATAGTTTTCCAGGAAAGAATTTTTAAAGTTTTTTTGTTGATTTTATAAATTAATTTCCTTCTTTTTTCTTTTTTCTGGTGAGGGCGGTGAGGTAGACAAATCTCTTTGGGTCATCAGATGTCGTCATATCTGGTATGTGTTACTATTAAAAATCTACTTCCTTCTGAAAATGTCTCTGTAACTTCGGTTAGAGAATCGGTGTTGTTTAGCCACGTTCTTCTATTGCCTGCGTTCAGACGGGTAATAGTGATCTCCTTTATACAACTCAATCTTCTTTATTCTAAAGATATTCTCTGCATAGTTCGCATTTTGTTAATTTTCATTTCCAAGTTTCATTTCCAAAATTTTATTCACTTAACTTTCAATATTTACTAGACCAATCTCTTTCACTAATTTCTTTCTCTCATTTTCCCATCGTTAGCAATTAAAGAAAGCATGTTTCGCCTTGTCAATATCTCCGTCGAGGTATACACAGTTTGAATCAACAGCTTTCCCTATTTTAAAAAGGTATTTTCAGTAATAGCCTCTTCCCGAAAAGCATTTGGGTTAAGTAGTAATTAATCTCTCCCTGTATTCTACTAAACCATTCATTAATCTTTGGAATTAGTTTTGCGATCCAACTTTACAGAGTTGTTACATTTTTCACGATAAAAAAACACACACAAAAAATCGCCGTATAAATAAAAACCGATCAAAAAAGAACTAATAAAATCTACTATTTTAAATCATTGTCTTTATGCCAACACACATAACGATGAATCCATTCATTGACACATCTGCTTTTGCAATCATATGAAATAGGTTTCTTGCGTGTGTTTGTTTTTGTACCTCGAACATAAACTGTCTATTAGTTTAAACAGTCGCTATAAAGTTTATACACAACGTAATATAAAGTTGATAGCTTTTAGTCTTGACCCATCAACAATTTTGTTGTCCTTTTGATGAAGCAATTATCCTTTTATAAAAAAAAAAAACAAAATCGCTCATACGTCATTACTAAAAATATTTGTTAAATGACTGTATTTATAACCTGTTTTTCTGTAAATTGGTTGCAATAGCTAAACCAGCATTTGATTAGCGTGGAAATAATCATCACGTTTCTATCGACATGTTAATTAACTTTAAAGAGATATGTGTTTGTGTGTGTGTGTGCGCGAATGTTTGCGCGCGAATGTGTGTGTTTCTTTACCACGTTTTCTATGCATAAAAACATTACTAATAATGGATTAAATGGGTATAAACTCCTGTGGGTTTTATGCATTTATAAATGTATGCTCTGGCATTCTCTTTTCTTTTCATAAATGTGTAAAATTCTATTTATAAATGCGGTATTAAAAAAAATGGCAAATATGAGGCCTGTATTAAATTTTAGTATATACTAGCCAAACCCGGCGCGCGTTGCTACGCCCCTTAATGAATCAAAATGCATTCTGAATTTTTATTGAATATCAAGTTCAGAAACCTAAAAATTATAATTTTTTTATGGGCGTGGTCCTGCCCACTTTTCTAATAACGAAATTGTAAAGTCATAACAGCTCAATATGTGTGCAAAGTTTCAGAAAAATCGGTCCAGTGCAAGTACCTCAAAATGATAACTTTTTGTTATGGGCGTGGCACTGCCCACTTTTCTAATCACGAAATTGTAAAATCATGACAGCTTAGTGTGTGTGCAAAGTTTTAGAAAAATCGGTCTAGTGCAAGTACCTCAAACTTATAACTTTTTTTTGTGGGCGTGGCCCTGCCCACTTTTCTAATCACAAAATTATAAAGTCATGACAGCCCAATATGTGTGCAAAGTTTCAGTAAAATCCGTTAATTGCAAGTACCTCAAAATGATAACTTTTTGTTATGGGCATGGCACTGCCCACTTTTCTAATCACGAAATTGTAAAATCATGACAGCTTAGTGTGTGTGCAAAGTTTTAGAAAAATCGGCCTAGTGCAAGTACCTCAAACTTATAACTTTTTTTTGTGGGCGTGGCCCTGCCCACTTTTCTAATCACGAAATTATAAAGTCATGACAGCCCAATATGTGTGCAAAGTTTCAGTAAAATCCGTCCATTGCAAGTACCTCAAAATTAAAAATTTTTTATGGGCGTGGCCCCGCCCACTTCTTTAATCACGAAATTATTTAATCATGAGAGCTCGATATGTGTGCAAAGTTTCAGAAAAATCGGTCATGTGCAAGTAGCTTAAAATGATAACTAATTTTCTATGGGCGTGGCCCCGCCCACTTTTTTCCACCCATAAACACTCCCTGGTATGTGTACAACAACTTACCAAAGTTTGAGCCCGATCGGTTTTACAGTTTCGGAGTCTATAGCTAACACACACACAGAGTTTCACTTTTATATATATAGATAGATATATATAGGGATTTAAAAAAATTAACTTAAGTTTTATATAGAAATTTATCGATAACTGCTATTTAGTATAGAAAATTTATCGATTATATATATATATTTTTCTATAATATAAATCTTCCATAGAAAATTTATCGATAATTTAGACTCTCAATAGAAACTTATTGGACAACCGAAATGCTGCAATCTGGCAATTGACATTTCTATAGTAAATTTTGACATTATACGAACTTAGAACGTTTTATAAAACAAACGCTACATATTTATGTTGCTTACAGTCACTTAAAAAAAATAATGTCGTACAGAGTTCGTGTTTCAAAACGAGCAAACCCGTACAAAATTCATACATATTTTTCAGAAAAAAATAATCTGTCTCAATCGTACCATTAGTACAACGTAGAACGGTGATTTCTGAATGGAACACAACCATTTGTTTGCCAAAAGTTACAAGGTACTTTTTGATCACTCCAAACGTCGATTTAATGAGTCATCCGCCGTACGGATATGACTTGGCACCCAATGACTTTTATACCCTTCACCTGTGGTGCACAAGGATATACATATAAATCATTGTCATTCCGTTTGTTATTTCTACAATATTCAAAGTATTAAAGTATATATTTTCTGGAAGCTTATGAATGGAGTAGTCGATTAAGGCCTGACCGTCTACAGAAGCAACTACAAGTTCCTCAGATCTGTGTATGGTATAAATCTTTTGGAAATATCCGGGAATGAATCGCTATTGAAATTCAGCACAATCGCCCCATAACTTTCTGACCACCTCGTTTTTTTTTACAATTACAACAACAACATACATACAAACTGGTTAGAGTAAACGTAGCATCGAATCCCAGCTGAGCCAAATTTTTTTTTTTTATTTTATATATTATTTATATTTTAGTTTTATTGGTTGTTGTGTTTAAGCTGGTCTATATGCATTTCACTGGTGCTTATGCCAGATCATCAGTAGACCTTTAAACTATAAAATTTATTAAAAAGTTTAAAACTATTACAAGTTTTATTTAAAATTTTTCATAAACAATATGAGAATTTTAAATAAATCAAGAAACAAAAATAAAAACTTCCTCATAAACCCAACCAACAATTTTTATTCAATTTTCATTATTTTATTATTCTAATCCCTTATATATTTGGCTAACACATTGGTTAACACAAAATATATATTAAGGGCAACTGAATAATAAAATTTCATTTATTAACATAAAAAATTTACTAATTATTAAGGATATTCTCCCAATGATTTTCAAAATTTTAGTTTTATTGGTTGTTGTGTTTAAGCTGGTCTATATGCATTTCACTGGTGCTTATGTCAGATCATCAGTAGACCTTTAAACTATAAAATTTATTAAAAAGTTTAAAACTATTACAAGTTTTATTTAAAATTTTTCATAAACAATATGAGAATTTTAAATAAATCAAGAAACAAAAATAAAAACTTCCTCATAAACCCAACCAACAATTTTTATTCAATTTTCATTATTTTATTATTCTAATCCCTTATATATTTGGCTAACACATTGGTTAACACAAAATATATATTAAGGGCAACTGAATAATAAAATTTCATTTATTAACATAAAAAATTTACTAATTATTAAGGATATTCTCCCAATGATTTTCAAAATTTTAGTTTTATTGGTTGTTGTGTTTAAGCTGGTCTATATGCATTTCACTGGTGCTTATGCCAGATCATCAGTAGACCTTTAAACTATAAAATTTATTAAAAAGTTTAAAACTATTACAAGTTTTATTTAAAATTTTTCATAAACAATATGAGAATTTTAAATAAATCAAGAAACAAAAATAAAAACTTCCTCATAAACCCAACCAACAATTTTTATTCAATTTTCATTATTTTATTATTCTAATCCCTTATATATTTGGCTAACACATTGGTTAACACAAAATATATATTAAGGGCAACTGAATAATAAAATTTCATTTATTAACATAAAAAATTTACTAATTATTAAGGATATTCTCCCAATGATTTTCAAAATTTTAGTTTTATTGGTTGTTGTGTTTAAGCTGGTCTATATGCATTTCACTGGTGCTTATGCCAGATCATCAGTAGACCTTTAAACTATAAAATTTATTAAAAAGTTTAAAACTATTACAAGTTTTATTTAAAATTTTTCATAAACAATATGAGAATTTTAAATAAATCAAGAAACAAAAATAAAAACTTCCTCATAAACCCAACCAACAATTTTTATTCAATTTTCATTATTTTATTATTCTAATCCCTTACAACCAATAAAACTAAAATTTTGAAAATCATTGGGAGAATATCCTTAATAATTAGTAAATTTTTTATATTATTTATATTTTTATAATTTTTTCTTATATGTATATATTTTTTTTTAAAAATTTTTTCTTAATTTTTTAAAAAAAAATTTTTTTTAATTTTTTAAAAAAAATTTTTTTTAATTTTTTAAAAAAAATTTTTTTTAATTTTTTCTAAATATTTTTTATTGGTTTTTTTAATACATTTATTTTTTATTTTTATTTGTAATTTTTTTTTTTGGAAACACATACATAAACTCAATTTATAATTCTGCAATGGGATGTTTTTATATGTATGTGTTTTATATGTATGCAGTGTTTTATCCCTGCAAATAACGTGAGTAGTCCATACACGCATGTAAAGTATACTCCATATTAGACTAGGACTAGTCCAAAGGTAACCCAAATGTATGTCCTAGGGTTCGACCATATAACCCATCGGAGTAGTCTCAAAACTACTCTTTGTCACTACACGATGGAGCACCTGCACGACCATTATAAACGTTTTGACAACAATATATGTAATTGTTAAAACACGAACACTTGTCGTTTAACTACAATCTCTTGTTTGAAAATGATATTGTCCATGACTGCATAACATAGGACCATGTTGTAAGTAGTCCATTTAGCTAAAATGGACCACGTAATCCAATATTATCTGTAGGGATATTAATGAGATGAATGGTGATACAAACAATTGTTATTGCATGACTACACTTTGTGTAGGGTATATAAGATTCGGCACGGCCGAATATAGCATTTTTACTTGTAACAAATTTATTTAGAGCTTAAATTTTCTGTATAAAATTTATCGGTAAATTAATTTGTGCCTAGAAAATACATAAACAACTAAGAACTTCTATAGAAAAATTATCCATCATCTAAAATTATTGACAACATTGCTTTTTAAATAAAAAATTTCAATGACTTAATTTTTTTCAATAATTTGTCGATCAATAAAATTTAACAATAATTCGAATTGTCTAGAATTTAGCTAAAAATTAAGTATTCAGAAAAAATATTGATAAATCGAATTTTTCGCAAAACTTTTATCAAAAACTGCATTTCTTTTAAGGAAGATTTATCAATAACATATAATTTCTGTAAAAACTGTATCGACTGCTTTAATTTTCCCCAAGACATGTTTCAATAGTTTTAAATTCCCCTTAAATTTTATCGAAAACCTAAAATTAAAAAAAATATTTTAGCGATTACTTTGATTTTTCATAGAAAATTTATCGATGACATAAATTTTCCATGAAAATTTATTGGTAATTTGGATTTTTTTTTAGTTTTATCAATAGCTTAACTTTTTATACAAGATTTATCGACAAATTATTTTTTGCTAAAAAAATATAAAAAAATTAAAATTAATTATCAAAAATCTAAATATTTTTACAGAAAATTTTTCGATAACATTAAACAAAATCGATAACTCGGACTTTCAATAGAAAATTTTACACTTTTTAGTCCTCTCGTTTAGTTATTGCAAAATAATCCACAATCTAAATTTTACATATAAAAGTTATCGAAAACATAATTATTGAAGATGACATATGTATGTACATTAATGAATATTTTAAGTTTTCCGATAACTTAAATTTTCTATAGAGGTAACCTATTCTTTAACAAAAAAATATTTAATAGCTTAAACTTTATATAAAAAGGTTAAAAAATGTTTCAATATCTTTAATTTCCCATAAACAAAATTTCGATAACTTTTATTTTCTAAAAAAAATATATCGATTATTTTAATTTCCTATAGAAAATGTTTCGATAACTTTTATATCCCATACAACAAATTTTTTATAACTTTTTCGACAATTTTTATTTTCTATAGGAAATTTATCGATAGCTTTACATTTATTTAAACAATTTATCGATAACTTAAACTTTGTATAAAAAATGCTAAAAATGTTTCGATAACTTTAATTTGATAATTTTAATAAAAATTTCGATAACTGTTATTTGCTCTTAAATATATATTGATCATTTTAATTTTCTATAGAAAATGTTTGGATAACTTTCTATAAGTTTAATTTCTCAAAAAAATTTTTTTCGATAACCTTAATTTTTTATAGAAAACTTATCGAAAACACATTTTTTCAAACAATTTATCGATATTTTAAACTTTGTATATAAAATGTAAAAAATTTTTGATAGTTTTAATTTCCCATAAAAAAATTTTTGATAAATGTAATTTTCTCTAAAAAATCATTTGTATCTATATATATAAAAGTGAAACTCTGTGTGTGTATGTGTGTGTGTGTGTGTTAGCTATAGACTCCGAAACTGTAAAACCGATCGGGCTCAAACTTTGGTAAGTTGTTGTACACATACCAGGGAGTGTTTATGGGTGAAAAAAATGGGCGGGGCCACGCCCATAAAAAAGGTATCATTTTGAGTTACTTGCACTGGACCGATTTTTCTGAAACTTTGCACACATATTGAGCTGTCATGACTTTATAATTTCGTGATTAAAAAGTGGGCAGGGCTAGGCCCATTAAAAAGTTATAATTTTAAGGTACTTTCACTGGACCGACTTTTCTGAAACTTTGCACACTTATTGAGCTGTCATGACTATACAGTTTCGTAATTAGAAAAGTGGGCAGTGCCACGCTCATAAAGAAAAAGTTATAGTTTTTAGCCTTGCACTTGATATTCGATTAAAATTTAGAATGCGATTAAAATTCATGAAGGGGCGTAGCAACGCGCGCCGGGCTTTTCTAGTTTCCTATAAAAACTGTTTCGATAAGTTTAATATCCTATATAAAAAATTTTAAAAATTTCTCAAAACAAACTTTTTCGATAACTTTTATTTTCTATAGAAAATTTATCGATAACTTAATATTAATTCAAACAATTTATCAATATTTTAAACTTTGTATAAAAAATGTAAAATATGTTTCGATAACGATTTTCCATAAAAAATTTCCTATAACTTTAATTTCTCAAAACAAATTTTTTTCGTTAATTTTCTATAGAACTATCGATAACTTTATATTAATTCAAACAATTTATCGATAACTTATACCTTTTTAAAAAATTTATTAAAAACTTAAAAATTAATTGATTACGTAAATGTCCATTCAAATTGTCTAGTTGATTAGTATATTTTGGTAACTGATTTATTTTTTATTTTTGGTTTATTTATAGTCTGTGTTGCAATTCAGACCTTAATATTGTTGTTAATTCATAAATTCCAATTACATATTCAAAATGCCATTAAACTCAATAATATTTTATGAATCGACTTATTGTTACAGATGTTCATTTATCAAGCACCTTGCGTCTGTTAATGGTCATAAAAAATATTAAAAAATGTGACGAAAATTGTTCGTTGTGACGTACTACATATGAAAAATACTAATACAAAATAAAAAAAAAAGAAGGTTTTGGTTGTTAACCTTAGAACTGTTTTTTGACTTCAGTTTTTTTTTGTTTGATTGTGTTGTTTCTAGGCGGCAACACTATGTAACATCCAGTATTATATTGTCCTCTAAAAATAGAAATGAATCAGTTACACTTGACAGTAAAGGAGTAGGATTATGAATTTTATATTTATTTAAATTTTTGCAATTGTTTGTATACACAATTTGGCTATGCCTATGATTTAATGGTCTTCTAAAACGGACTTTTGACTTGTAACAGTTGATAGCGGCTAGATTTGAAAAGCTCCATTTGTCGAATTGGTCGACATTTTATTTAGTTTTTTTTTTGTTTTGTCAATTTAGCTTCAGTGGGATATTGAGTTTAAAAACATGTGAAATAAAAATTGTTCTATTCAGACAACATTATTCACCGTAAGATCTATTTCTGACTGAATTAGCTGAATATTATATTTAAAGTTTTTTTTACTTATAATTAATCTTCATTTAGTTCAACGTATTTTATTTAAGAAAAATGTTTAAAAATTAACATATTGTTAGATACTTTATATATGATAAGCAATATATGCAATACTTCGCTAGCGCAATTTTTACTATTTACTCAATACTGAAGATCTTTTTTTAATCACAAAATAATATTTCGGTAATTTTTTGAAAACTTCATTTTTTTTAGAAGAAATTAAAAGCACTGTGAAAGACAATAAATAGCTTTCAAAATTATTGGATTTTCTCCATTTTCTAATTTTACTTAATAATTTATGATCTCTGCTTCTAAATATCAAAATTTTAGATTCATAAAGACTAAGGGACGTATTCATAAAAAATATTTTAGGTTTATTAAAGGCTTATTTGACCAAGGGAAATTTGTCAAATAAGCCTTCAATAAACCTCAAATATTTTTTATAAATACGACCCTAAAAGTGCAAAAGTGACTTTAAAAATAAGAATAGTAACTTTCTGTTCTTCTCTATAATTTTCACACTCAACTTGAATTAATATAATAGTACTTAGAAAAATGAGAAAAAGTACTTTTTTATTCTCAACTCAATTCAATAGGGGAAATTACCCTTCGTTGCAAACAGATCGTGTAAATGTTGCAGATCTTGCAAGTCTAGTTTATATATTCTTAAGTTTGCAACAACACAAAAACAATATACACTAAAATTACATTTTCCACACAAGCACTTATTTCCAATACTAAAAACAGTTGGAAATTTTCAAAAGCAACTTTTGCAATAGAATATATAAAAGACATGCAAGATCTGCAACATTTGCATCATGTTTGCAACGAAGGGTGATTTCCGCTAATAATCCGTAATTTGAAAATTCTAGCTACATAAACATAGAAAATACAAAAAGTATCATAAAAATGCGAGAAAGTACTTTTTGAATGCCATTAAATTTTTGGTCCCACATCAGATCAATAGTCCCTAATTTAAAAATTTAAGCTTCATAAAAGTAGGAAATGCAAAAAGTACAATGAAAATTCAAAAAAGTACCTTTTCTGTTGCCCAAAAAATTTTCAATCTCATCTTGGATCAATAGTCCCACATTTCAAAAAATTTACAAAATAAAAGAAGTGCCTAAAAACTGGAAATAAAGTACATTTTTGGGTAGCCCATATCATTATCAACCTCCACTTAAATCAAAAGTCCTTAACTAAAACATTTTAGATTCATAAACTAAAAAAATAAAAAAGTACCATATAAATGAGAAAAAGTACCTTTTTAGGTTTTCCATATCAATGCATAAATTCAAAGTTTAAAATTTTTAAATATCTATTAACAAAAAAACATGCTTATAGACATGGTTTACAGTGAATAAATCTACTCGAGTTTGCATAAAAATATATTCTTAAAAGTACCAAACAAGGAAATGAAAAAAATGTCATTTGATAAAAAGAAAAAAAAAATAGAAATGAAATGCTGTGCTAATTTAAATAAATTTAATAAATTAGTAGTTTGGTTTCGAAAATGCATTCCACTCGACTAATATCGGAATAATTTTTCAATATTCTATTCTAATGTTTACAATTTGATTGAAAAATCTTTAAGGATGTTTAATAAAAAAAAACTTAAACCAGAATAAATTATTTACAATAAATTAAAAAGAAAAATTCGAATAAATATTAATTTTTATTTTTGACAAAAAAAATTTAAATAATAAATTGTTTAAAAATATATCTCTATAGCAAATCTATATAAGTATATAAAAATGGTATAAAAAATGTGTAGTAGTTCATAAAATGAGAATGTCTGGGCCGATTTCTGTGAAATATTTTGTCAGTTGTTCGTATTTTCAAGGAAAAGGTTTTTACGGAATAAAATTCTGGAAAATCCCTTCGGAAAAGTCGTAAAATTGAAAAAATCGAAAATCGAGTTTTTGTATGAAATTTAGTGTGAAATTATTTCTTAATGGCTTTTCAAATGAAAAAATAGAAAGTTCTTAGACAAAATCCGATAGATGGCGTAATACGTTGACTTAGACTTTGCGCAATCTGACAGGTGTCATTTTGCAATTGTAATTTTCTACAGTAAATGTGCTATCTAAAGTTTGTCAGAAGGCTTAAAATTGGGGTGAGGCGAAGTTCGCCGGGTCCGCTAGTATATAATAGATATCTCAATGAATCATATCTAAACTCCCTAAAATGTTTACAATAAGAAAACTTTTTAAAGTGTGACAGGCTAATTTTCAATAATTAACTGATGATTTTCAATTTTTCGAAATTTTCTTGAAAAACTTTTAGTGACTTATTAAGTGAGTAGACTTTTATAAAAAAGAAAAAGTTGTGCTAGTCACTTACTGCAATACAAAAAAAATAAAATAATGTTTTTAAAAGCCTAAAAAAATTGCTTTGCCACGCTTAAAATTATAGTTAGTTTCAACTTTTTTTGTAAATTTGCCTCGCCATTTTTGCCCCAATCGTAATATATTGTAAACTATTGTTAATGACTTGGATATACCTTCAATTCTGCTTTAATTGGACTTCAAATTTTAAATACGATTTCTGATTTCTTGTTTACATTCGCATAATGACTTACGGTCTAATTTATAAAAAATATTTTAGGTTTATTAAAGACTTATTTGACAGATGTTGTACAGAAGTATGTCAAATAAGCCTTTAATAAACCTTAAATATTTTTTATGAAAATAAGCCTTAAGTTTTTAAGTCATAAAACAGTTTAATGCAAGTCCACTATGTAATTTGAACTTTTACAATTTGTATTTTTTGCCACACCCAAAACTAACGCCGTTTTTCTTTTTTTCCATGAATTAAGTTGCCATATTAGGTCCGATCACTACATATTGTATATCGTTGTCAATAGGTAGACTACGGATTCATTTGCAACTCAGCTCTCTTTTTGGAAAAAGATCAATTTTAAGATAAAACTTCTAGTAGATGGGGTTCTTCCCCACAAATATGTAATTTTTCCAAACGATAAAAAGCTGCTCTTAAGACTTTTAAACTTAAGTTTTTAAGCACTTGATGCATTCAAAAGGTGTGCTAAGTGTCATATTGTCATAACACTATTATTTTATAAATTTTAAAAAGCTTTGCTTTCGTATACATAAAAAATATTTTAGATTTATTAAGGCTTATTTGACAGATGTACAGAAATTTGTCAAAAAAGCCTTCAAAAAACCTAAAATATTTTTTTAAATACGGCGCATAAAAATTCTGCAATAAACAATATACAATACTTTTCATTCAGTTTAAAATTTTGCGAAATTATGACATGACAATACGACACTTAGCATACCTGGTAAATACACCAACTAATTTATTGCTTACCAGTTATAATATTATGCTGAAGTAGAAGTCAACTTATTAAAATTTTTCTATATAAATATATTATTTTCTTGGAATTTTTTGTAAACATAATTGAATATTAACAATTTTTTATTAAATAAAAATTTAATCTAATATTCAAATTTATATTCAAATTTTAATCAGGCTCGAGTTCATATTAACATTCTTATTGTTACAAAGAATTTTTTTATTTGTGATAAATAAATTTAATCTAAAAATTTTCCAACAGAAAAATATCTAAATTTTTAAAAAACAAATTTTTTCGGATTTTTTAATTTAATAGAAAATTTTTATCTTTTATCTTTTCTTGTTAGTATTTATTTAAAAAAAAAACAATTTATCAGATTTATTATACAACGATAAATAATTTTATATTGGAAACTTTTTTACAATCGTTATCGTTTTCGATTGAACTACAGTGTTAAAAAGAGATCGCTTGCATGTGTGAAATAACATCTGCATGCATGTGAGCACAATACACTGTACAATTCCATTGAAATTGAAAGCAGAATAAAAAAAATGTAAAGCTAAAACAGCGAAGGAAATAATAAATTGCTTATGAATTTTGAAATTAGATAAATTAACCCTGTAAATAATTTTTATCTACAAATACACTAAAGCGCAACAGAGTGAAGTTCAATATTTACAACCGGTATTGCCTGTTTGGCCTTTTTGAGACTAAATTTAGCTGTACAAAAAAGTTAGAACAATAACCTCATCATTATGAAGCGTTAATCACACCTAAACATAATTTAGGACCGTGGTGTAAGCTTAGTAATTATAGTAAGTAATATAGTTCTGTGATTAAAACCCTTCGCTGTGTGGCCAATTAATTTGATATCCATTTTGTGGTTTGAAAAAAAGATTTTGGAGGAATAAAGGACTTTCTATTAAAATACCTAAGTTTATAAGCAGAAACTATTTAAGCACGCCTACTTTAATGCCCACTTCTCCCATAATCTACTGTTAGTGCAATTTTAAAGGTCATAAAATGGACAGAATTGGATGTATTATGATCTTTATTTCTTAATGGACAAAGTTTGTGGAAGAATAAAGGACTTTACATTAAAATATTTTGGTTAAGTCCATGAGCAGAAATTAATGTGGCACGCCTACTTTTTACATAATTTACTATTTATAAATTTTAAAGCTCATAATATTAAATTTTCTGTTTTTATTTTAAATTGCAGAATTTAAATTTTTATTTGCTTAAAGCTGTTACATAAAATTTTTTTTAAATTAAAGATGTCTTAAAAAAATTATTCTACTTATAATGAAAAAATAACTTATTTCTGTCACGCATGATACAAGATATATAAATGTTTTTTCGCATAACTAATTTTGGATAATTAAATTGGGACAATAAGACTTTCAATCAAACCATTTTTATTAACAGTTAACTAAAGCCTATAGTACACAAAATATAAAAAGCAACATGCACATCTGGGTATGACCAAGGTCTATTAAATAAGGTCTGTTCAACTAATCAGCTGATCGTTTTTTGCTCCCCTATGTTTACTACTCGAAGTTGTCAAAATTTGTTTACCTTTTTAGGGCGACATTTATGTTTTTCAATTTTATGATTGATAATTTTTCAACTTATGATTTATATTTTCGAGCCGGACATGCTGGTAAAAGGCGTTTCTGTACCCAAGGACTGAGCCACACCAACAGCTATAGCAGCCTTGCCATTACTTGGCTCACAGACCAAGAAAATACAACGATTAGCTATTTTGCCTTCACGCACCATTTGTACAACACCTGCAGCGAAACGAGCATCTTTCTGGCCCAACATACCTTATGAAACAGCACGCTTCTTCAAGATATCGTCTAGACTTCTATTTTATCTTTATCAGCCATATTTTTAGCAAATATTTACTATTAACACAATTTATTTTTGTTGTCTTGAAAAAATTGTTAAACAAAATGAAAACACAAAATTTAATAGGCGTTGGGCATATTCAAGGCATATCCATAAGGTATATGCAACGGCGAGTTGATACAACAAAGCAACTTTTCATGAGATGTTTTATGTCAAGGCCAATTCGTATATCAGGGATGGAAAAGTTGTTTTTACATATTAAATATAATAAAATTTGATTAAAAAAGGATATAATTGTTTAAAAAACACATTATTAATGACGCAAAAGCAACAAATACACATAAATTTAGCACATTTATTATCAAAAAAGTACACGTAAGTTAATTGTTTAATACAGAATTTAAAATCACATTTCCCTTCCCTGCATTAATAAGGCAAATCCAACCAATTTTGACATAAAGTCTCCCCATCAGCTGGGCTGATAATTTCACCTGTATGAATTCGCCTTGGGCATATTCATACAGGTATATGCAACGGCGAATTTGCTGTGCTGCTCTCTGTCAAATACCTCATAAAAAATAATTTTTTATACATAGAGTTTGACAGTAACGTTTCCCATCGGATGGACTGATAATTTCACCTGGATGAATTTTTTGGTATTTTAGTCAGCTGTTTTTGACTACCTTAGAGTAATTTTACACTAACAAAATGCCCGTATATTTTTTTTGCTTTTTGTTTTTGTAGAGTTGCACAGACCTTATTTAATAGACCTTGGGTATGACGTTACTAAAATGTTCAGCACTTTGGTTAAATTTTGTTAAATAGACGTAGTGGCTGCATTCGGTAAGATTTAGTCCAAAAATACAAATGAAGCACATATGGCCGAAGCGGATATATTTATGCTTTATGGTGACGTCAAAACTACGCCACAGCCACATGCGTATGTAGCTTTTTACATTTCGTGCACTGTTTTCATCACCTTCAAAATATATAAATTTATTGTATCACACTAATCGATCAGAAGTATAATAGGATTTGATTATAATATTTATATAAATGATCCATAAATGCATTTTTTATAGATTTTTTTTTTAATATACAATTTGTTTAATATTTCATTAAAAAAAGTAGGATTAATTTGTAAAATGTTTGGTTGGTGGTCTATTTCTTGGATGTGTTTATATTGTTGGACTTGAGAAAATAAAATTTTTCAGCATTTTGCTTCGGACTTCGTCTTGGATTTTACAACTTTACTCAATGGATAAGCCCATTAATTTGCTACCAATATTATGGACTTTGAAGGCAAAGTCTTTGAAAGAAAATTTAGCTGCTATTTTATTTAGGGCGGTATCTTGAATTTTAATTTTTTTATAGTTTTCCGCTATTTACTGTTCAAGCCCTTCAAAATAATACCAATATTGAGAACGTTATTTTTAATTATTAGATTTGACTTATGCCTACATTTATTGTAGAAAATTTTGTAGTGGAGGCCGTCATGGATTTAAATTTTTTTTTTATATGGCTAGGAATATATTCTGCTAATCAAACCTGTTAATTTGACCAATTTGTTCAAAATTGTTTGCGAATACTCCTAGAGAGATGTTATGTATATTTGTAAGCAACAAACATTTTTAGAAATTATTCTAGGGCTGACAAATGTTAATTTTTATCTTAAAAATAAGGGAAAAACAGAGACAGTCATGGTATTTTGCTGATATCTTAGACAGTTTTGGGGCTATTCTTTTCCGGACTCTTCCAGAAGATTGATATTGACAAGTCGATGCAACATATGGGGATTTCAACCAACAAACGGACAGACGGACTTTTTCCAATCGATTCTCCTATTCATAAGTTTTAAGAAAACAAAAATCAGAAAATTCTAACAAAATCTGTTTTGGGTTGTTTACTAAAACCAACATTTTATATGATGCTTCATAAAACTTACACACATCGATTTTTGTTTGTTTTTGAACCAATCCTTAAACGATCAAACGGTTTAACGATCAAAAAAGGTTTGAACAATAAATTTTTTTATAAATTGTCACATAACCGATTACGTCAGAACAGCGACGATGTACTTTATGGCGTTGGAAAAAAATATTGTTGAAATTACAAACGAAAGGGCAAAGCTATATATTTACGCTTAGCACATCAGGTGAAGGGATTAAATATGTATGCAATCGCAATAAATTTAGGAATGTGCAAAAAGAAACCTATAGTAGTTAGAAAATAGTTACAATTTAGCATGCTGAGTCCAAAATTAAACTTTGATTTCCGAACAAAGAAAATAATGCATGATAAAAAAGTTTTTACAACACGTATACGCAAACAGAAACACACACACACACTCGTAAATTATACATCGTACACCACCTACACACAAATTAAGGTGACCATGTTATCTTTTTTTTAAAGTAGTTTTTATGTACGTACCGTAAAGCTTTAAAAAGTAAAAAAGCTTTTTAAAGCAAAAATATTTGTAAGTCTTTTTAAATGTCTTTATCCGTTAGGAAAGCTTGTCTAAACATGTAAGAGTATGTGTGGGTTGGTAGAATTGTATGTATGTATATGTGTACATAAGTAAGTTTGCGTTACCAAAATATTGTTTAATGCATATGCATCCTGTAGAAAAGAATTTATTTTCTTTATAAAACAGGCAAAAAAAAAATAAATAAAATTCAACAAGCAAATTGCTTGGTTGCTTTTGCGTTGTATATTTAACGCCTCTGTATGGACATTCTTATCACTTTTCGTATCTCGTACGTTATCTTGTCTTGTAATAATACTACCATTATGGCATTTGTTTGATTTTTTTTTTTTTTGCAATTTGTTTTTTTATTAGGTATATTGTACATACATATGTATGTGTATGTGTTGTCTCCGCACACACACTTATTCTAACTAACATCACTGTATGCGTATGTGTTAATGTTAATGATGTATGTTTGCAAGTATTTATGTGATTTTTTAGTCTTTTAACATGGTGGCTTCTTTCTTGCTGATTTTTATTCTTTGTTTTTTTTTTTGCATAATTTTTTTTTTGCTTTAGTTGTATAAAAACAGCATGTAAACCATGTTTTAGTGGACAGTTAAAATTCTGCTTCAAACTCTAACGGAAATCGGAAGGAAACAAAAGTTGAACAAATATTAAGAAAGTGTTTTAATATATTTTTTTTTTATTAAAGTTTTGGTAGCAAAAGAACTTGTTGATTTATTGTGTTTTAATTTTTGCGACACAAGCTACAAGAAATTAAAAATATATAATTTTTTTTGATTCAAAAAGTTAAAATAATTTTGCTCTGACAATTAATTAAAATTGAAACATTAGAAATGTCATTTAAAACATTTTATTTCACGCTGTGGATGTTTTTCATTTTTCTTGCTGTGGTTAAAGGTAAATTTGTATGAACATTTTATTTAAAAAATTAAATTCTATTGTTTTGAGTTGAAGTTGAAAAAATGTGTGTCACAAAGTGCTATTAAATAAAAGTGACACATTAAAGTGTGTGTAACTTCTTCTTATACCCTACCAATATGTTAACTACCAAGTGCATTTATTTAAAATTGCATAAAAGAATAAAATGTATCAACAATTTTTGGCAAATAATTAAAAATTTAAAATAAATGTTTTAATATTTATAAAAAAAGAACAATATAAAATATAACCAAAAGTACAAAAAAATCGTTTGGAAGAGCTGTTAAATTAAATGACGATTTTTTTCTGGTCACAAAAATATAATTTTTAAACATTGTAAAGAAAAGCAAATTAATATAAAATATTATAATAAAAACTAATACCCCGATTTGCGTCGTTATTTGGAATCGACAAAATGCGACGCTAATCAAAACAACGCAAGTCGAATCACATTTCTCCACAAATTAAATTTGCTTCCAAAAACAACAACAATTTTCCTAAATATTGAATTTCAGCTTTAAATGGCAGTCTTCTCTGAGTCTGATTTTCTATCCAAATAGTTAGAAGAACTCCATTATTACAATAAATGAACTTCTAATTTTTGTATAACTTGTTTGGCCTGCAAATATGTGGCAGCTTTTCCATAGTCTTGTATTTTGTTCGCATCACGGTTTCAAATTGTTGTTACAGTAGTTGGAGCTAAGATCAGATTTCTCTAAATCTCACCAAGTTATTCTTTCAATTTTAAAACATTTTAAAATGTCTAACTTTTTTTCCAAGGAAATTTGTTTTCGCTTTTATCTCATTTGAAAGCTTTATAAAGCAAAAATTTACCATTTCACTTCATTACACAAAGGTAAACTGACACCTTCGAACTCAAAACTTTATACATACTTACATGTAAATCAATTTTTTAAAAATGTGAAATACAATTAACAAATTGGGAGTCCCCTATGTACGAAAACAAACCGACGCAATTCGAAGGCACAAATTTTTCTTTCTGCCGACGCAATTCGAATCAACGCAAACGAGGGCGACGCAAGTCGGTTTATTAGTGTGGGCAATTTTTTAAAGTAATTAGATAATTTTTTTAACATTTCTTTAATTATATAAATTGTATGCAAACTCTTCGATTCAGACTAAAATGTATAAAATTAAACAAAATAAAATTGGGGTGAACTTTGTGAAAAATTACGTTCGTTTCACCAAATTAAAAATTAAAGAATAATGTAACACTTACCACGATATTTATAAAATTTAGAATGAGTTTAAAATGAAATTTTTTGAATATTTTTTTATATAAAAACACGCCTTATACTATATTCACACACGCGCCTTAATTGTCAATTTATAATATTATCGCAATTAAACCCCTTTATTGAGCTCAATTTACCATACTAACAATTACTTTTAAATTGAGCAATATATACTTAATTGTTTCACTTATTGTCCAAAACTCGAAATACAACTCTTGAGAAGTATGTTCAGTGAGAAGAAAATTTTATAACTGGCATTTCTAATGTCAAACAAATTAATATACAAAAAATAAAAAGTAAGAAAATAGAAAATGTTTAATGAAAATTTTAAAAAAATGGAGTTTGACTGTAGCATTCCTCATCAGCTGGGCTGATAATTTCACCTGTATGAATTCGCCTTGCATAGAAGTATATAAAAAAAAAAAAAAAAAAAAAAAAAAAATTTTGTAATATTTGTTAATTTTTGTTAATTTGTTAATTAATTTTCCTGAAGATGCTACACGAAGGAGTAGCGAAATATTGAAAAATAAAATATTGTTTAAATTGTGTTGCTTTTTATATATAAAAAAAAAAAAAAAAAAAAGAATAAAAACTGTTGTATGACCTTAGGCTTGGATAATTAAATATATAAATTTATAAAAAAAGAGGTCAAATAAAATAAATAATTATTAATACATCGTATTTTTAAAACTATCAAATGCTAATGGAGTAAGATAAATTGAGTATGTGTGAACACTTATTTTAATTGCTCAATCAACACTAAATTGAAACAATTAAAAATATCTGTCTGAACAGGGTATTAATGTCTAAGTCATTTACAAATTTATTATAATTATTAGAATTATAGGAAAAGTGTCATTTATCCTACCGTAAATTTCTACACGTTCAAAAGTTTTAGTCCATAAAAAAACATTCTCAAAGTTTGGCTTTTCCTCTTTAGGGCCATTATTACAACTTGCCGTTAGTTAAAGATAGGATTTCTTATGCCCGATAAATAACTTTGCATTATAACAACATAATTTTTTATTGTTGTTATTATTAATAATGATAATATTTAATGGATAAAAACACAATAAATAAAGGCTTTATAATGCAAACCCTTTTATCGGTCCGTCAAAATCCTGCCTTTAACTAACGGCAAGTTGTAATTATGGCCCTTAGTTGTTAAAAGTTCAAGATAAATCAAAATAGTGGTTCAGAAGTTCTATATTTATTTCCTTTTTTTTGTAGCTAGCACTAATTATTCTTCATCATATTAAAATTTGAAGATACCAATTGCAAATACCTTTATTATATGTTTTCTGTCGTGGTCGCTGATTTATCAAAAATCTCTACTTATGTTAAGATTACGAAAAGAAAATTCCTCTGTACATAAGATATTTGTTTAAAATTTTGAAGGCGTTATATAAAAACACAATCTTGAGTACAAAATATCTTCTTTTAGAAATTTTGTCTGTCTGTCTTTCTATCTGTCTTTCCTAACTCCATTGGATCAAACAATTTTGCATGAATTTTAATAAAATTTAGTTTTTAACTCCCCTGACATCTGAGTTAACATATATGTAGGAAAGTTTTTGTTGCGATAAATTATTTTAATTTCTCATAGAAAATATAAAAACAGCAAATAACATGGTACAGTAAAAGCCCGGTATAGTGAATATTCGACTTAACGAAAACGCGACATAACGTACGATCAAAATTTTTACATTGATATATATATTACGAACATATCAAAAAACTTATACCCGATATAACGAATGAAGAGCAAAAACTCAAACAAAAGATAAACGCTAAAAATAAAACAAATAAAAAATGTGTGTAAATATTTACATGTAATTCAAAAACAATAGAAAAGAGAACCTAAAACGTTAAAATATCGTTTGATTTTTCAATAAATATTAATTTGATATATGCGTATGCGCTGATGCCAAAGCATTTTAGTGCTTTTTTTTGTCAGGTTGTTAAGAGTTTCAGCGTAAAATAAGAATGGAAAACAAAAAACGTATTTATTTAAGTGAAAAAATTAAAATTTTGGATGACTGTAAAAAGACCTTAGTGTAATTCCAGAATCTTCAATATGTACATTAATGAATATAAAAGACAAAATTGTGTTAAATCTAGAAGCTACCAAATATGGATAAAAGAACCGTCGATCACATAAAGAGCGTGAGTACCCAAATATGGAGCAAAAGCTGTTCGATTGGTTTCTGAATCAAAGGAAGAAGTTAGTGGCAGTAATTGGCACAAGCCATTGAAATACAAAACAAATTTTGTAATGGAGGGTTCAACACAGGTGATGGTTGGTTAGCTAGATTCGAAAAAAGATACGACTTCTTAAGGAATTCGATTAGACTTCTTAAGGAATCCGATAAAACCTTATCATCAAGAGAGGATTTAGAAGAACCATTTAAACAAGAATTGCAAATGCTTTAAGAAAGAACCATTTAACTCAGGGTGCAAATTTCAATGGTGACGAGACGGGACGTTATTGGAAAATGATTCCTAACAAAACATTAGAACATGCTGGGGAAACTACAGCTCCAGAAAGAAAAATATCAAAAAAAGAGTTACTTTACTACTCTGTGCAAATGCTTCAGGCACAAAAAAATATTAAATCTCCTCTTATTAGAAAGGCTGAAAAGCCGCGCTCATTTCGAAACAAAGTTTTTAGGTGAAAACTTTTTTTGAATCGAATAATCTGCCAATAAAGGCTCTGTTAATTCTTGATAATGCTCCAAGTCACCCTCCTATAGAAAAGCTTGCTAAATTGACAAACGATGGAAAAGTATGGACAATTTATATGCCTCCAAACGTGACACCTCTTATCCAACAAATGGATCAAAATGCTATTCGTTTAGTAAAATTACAATATAGGAATAGTCTTCTAGCCAAAATGGTGTCATCTGAAGTAGAAAATTTTGTTTTTGTTTTTAACCTTTTACTCTTTATGACGCAACATCCATGATTGCTTTGGCTTGGCATAATTTAAAGCAAGATACATTAGCAAAGTGCTGGAATAAAATATTGTATACTGGTAATTTGGAGTGTGGCGAGGAAGATGAGATCCCACTGGCACAGATGATGCAACAACAAGAAATCGTGTAGATGAAACGCGGAATAAGACTCTTGAGTTCAGTTTTTCCAAACTCAAGCTATATTTAAACACTTTTTTAAATTTTTTTTCATTTTAACCATTTTATGCTTTTCAACTAAGATATTTTTCATTATGGACGATTTAATAAACTGAAATCAAACTGGAGCATATATGTTCAAATGTATATTCTTAACTTATTTCTGTATATCTTATGTTAATTTAAAAAAAATAAGGAATACAAAATAAAGTAAAATAAATATTAATTAACATAATTTGATCTTTTTATGTTAACCTAATAAAATTACTGTAAAATAAATCTTTTCGATATGACGAAAGGTCCTGACAATATATCATTCGTTAAACCGAGCTTTGACTGTACTTGTAAGATGGTAAGAAATAAATGCATACACACAGCTGTAACAGAAGGAGAAATATAGAAGAAATTGCATTAACAACAATAAACTATTAATTAACACTAACAACAATATCAGAAATAATCTTAAATTCAATACAATACAAAAATATTTTTTTGGGTACAGCTATGCGGACCAGGTTCAACTAGTTTAAAGTAAAAACTAATTTTGTTGCTAAATTGAAGCAATTAGTAATACGCATTTTTCCCAAACTTCTGGTGTATTTCATGTAAAAGTCATGCAAAAAAAAAATATAAAGTTTATTAGAGCGGCAGGTATAAATAACGCGTTTTTTAATCTCTTTTTTCTAAAGTTAAAAATCATAAAAAAATTTAAGAAATTTCAATTCATATAGAAATTTTTTCTTTATTAAAATTAATATGGGTGGGGTGTGACTTTACGCAATATCCCGTCGGTATTGCATGTCCTTTAAAAATTTCAGTTTTTATACAATAAATTCTGTGTGATAGTTAACAATTATGGCATTTCAATACTATAAAAAATTGTTGTGAAGTCCTTCAAAAGGTTCTTAAATAATAAAGTTTTTTTTTTAATCTAGATTGGAATTTACTATTAAGAATGCAAGAGACCAGTCATCTCATTGCAATATTTCCATTTGTCTATCAAATGTAGTAAAACTTCGTACACTGGTTTTTATTTTCTGATCCTTTGACCTTTTTATAGGACTTTTTATAGAAACAAACTAAATAATATTTTTTATTTTTAAATGTAATATTATGTATCAATATTACTATTATCAAAAACAATAAGCTGTAATATCAAACGAAATACATCTGTTTGTAATCTTATAGAGCAAAAAGAGTGTCCTTTGAAAGTTTTATATTCAAAAGAAATCATTAGTTTTTACTCTTTACAAGGATAATAGATAAGAATTTGAGGTCTTTTTTTTAATTAAAAGTCGACAAATTTAAATATTTTATTATTAGGTTAAAGTCAAACCCAAACATTTATGCAAGTAATTCGAATTTTTATGTCTCTAAATTCCTTTTACAACGCTGGCTAATTGGCATGAACCAGCGATTCAAGTTGACCTCATGAAAGTCTAGAGGTATTAAATCACACTGTTTAGACGGCCCAACGAAGAAAAATTTCTCAATATAACACTTACACTAAATTTAGATTTTAATAAGTCGATCGTTACACTCTCTGTTTGGACTAGCTTAGGTTAAAAATGAGGGCTTTAAAATCTCAAACCTATGACAGGTATACACGTATGGTGAATTGACATGTTAAATAAAAAACCAATATCAGCAATTTTCTTAATATTTTGACTTGGTCAAGAGCCCAGCTCCTTCAATGTTATTTCTTGGGGATCTCCAATTTAAATTCATTAGGTATGCCAAGTTCGCAATAGTGTCCACGTTTAAATTCTAGCCCAAACGCAGGACATAGACAAAGTTTGTGTTTCAAAATCTCATTGTTTTCTTCGCATGCTCTACATGTAGTTTCCTCCGACAATCTCATGCAAGCTAGGTGAGTTCTTATCTCTATGTGAACTGTTATTATACTAGTTAATCTCCTAAGTTTGAGAATCTCCTACGATTTCTCCAGATCTGGGTCAGCTTATAGCATGTTCATCAGCTATCTTATGAGTTAGTTTTTGAACCCCTGAAAGGGTTAAGCATTTTCCAAGGTCTCATCTCATTTTGGATAATTAATCGCCTTCTTCGTTTTCGATATTGCTGTGTTGTCTTGGTAGCCATACTATCTTTGGACGTTCGGGATTCTCATGAAAGTATTTCTCACACTTGCATTGCAGGACATTCCAAATTTCAACTTTTTCGTTCATTTGGGTGTTAATAATCGATTGGGTATCCGTAAAGATACAAATCGGAGTGTCTTTCATTCATTAAATGCCTTCCGTAATTGTCAGAAGCTTTGTCTGGAAACAGGACCTCATTTTTCAATTTCAATTCCTACATTAGTGGCTGTAAGTCTGCAATAACTTTACTTATTTTATCTTTAAGGTCATAGATCGATTGTGGGCCATTAGTATGAGCTTATCTTTCACGTAGCTGTGTTCATCTGTTAAAGAAATCACATGGTTAGGAAACGTTTCACGCAACAGAGCGATATTAACATTACCTGTGTTAGACATAGAAATATCTTGTTGAAATAAATAAATGGGGTACATTTTTAAATAGCGCGTATGAGCAATATACAAATTTATTTACCGCCATTTTGTAGTAGCTATCATCATTGATTTCGGTTTTTCATTGAGCATTATATTGCACTAGTCAAGTCCTTTCATTTAATATCCTTATTGACTCTGTTGTTTGGCTAGAATCTGAAAAAAAAATTCGATTTTCGTTTCAAATTTTAGGAAAAATACCGAAGTAGTTATATTTTGGTGCTTACCTATATATACCAGTTAGTTTCAAACCGATTTATTAGTTATCTTAAGAAATAATTTCTGAGACCACATTTTATATATTGGTGTCTTAAACGTGTCCGAAAATTATTTAAGAGTTTCAAATAGTTGAAATATTTAAAAAAAATTATATAATTTTTTATATATTTTTGGCCTATAACTTTGCCAATTAGTGACCAACTTGTCCAAAAATGTTCGCAAATATCTCTAGAGGCATATCTTATCTATAAATAAATAGGCTTCATAAAACCGATTTCAACATACACAGACGAACATTTTCCGTATTGAGCTGATTTGCATGATAAGACAATCGCAAGCTTTTGGTTTGAAATTAGAGACAAAAAGTAATGGTGGCCAGTTTGGGCTATCTGCTTTGACAGTGACAGTGTCAATGCATGAAATTGCATTGCTTGATTGTTGAAAAAACCATCAGATGTCAAATTGATAATCCATAACCAAAAACCTGGGGCGGGCCAAATTACGGCATTCGATTTCGACTTAAAATTAGGTAATTCTTATTATAATCTTAGAATAATTAATATGTAGCTGAAGAAAAATAAAAAATAAATTTTGGTCAAAATTTTATTAGCCATTAAAACTTCATTAAGATATTTAAACATTTATATGGCCTGGTACAAAATGACTTAATAAATTATATTTTCGTATCTTTGGTTATCGTAAATTTTAAAAATTAAATTAATTGCTTTTAAGTAATTTTTCAATTAAATATTAATTAGGTTTGATCAACTTTTTCGTTCACTACGGCTAAGCCATGTGCTAGTGCTTTAAATTAACAATGTTTTTATCCATCCATCCATTTTAAAACTAACTTTAGTGATATAAAATTTTAGTAAAAGTAACGAACTTTTTATTTTTGATAATACGGAGTTTGTATTAATTTTTTTTTAAGTTTTTTACAACTTTGTTTACATCTTACTACCTTACTACGACCTTAAAATTTAAGGTATTTGGTAACGGTCCAATTATGGTGGTCTCTTAGAAACATAAAAATCTTAACGCATAGATGAACATCAAGGGTCAAAAAAGTCTAATGTTGTTTGCAGATTTGTTTTTACCCAACACAATTAAAATAAAATTAAATAGAATACGTCTATCAACTAAATTAAAAAAAAAAAAAATTTGTTTAACTAGCGTATGGATTTTTTTAAAAATTCTTAAAAAACAAACACCTTGTAATCAATCAACATAAATTTCACTCATAACGTAACAATTATAAGATTTGCGTATCTTGAAAAAACATTTTTTAATTTACAAAATCTTTGTTTGAAAACATTGTATCACCAAAATCTATCTATACTTATAAATTGTAAAAAAAAACTGGAAATTTTAATGACAACCGATGGTAGGCGAAATATTGAAAATTGAAAAATAAATAAATAAACAAATATTTTTAACTTAATTGTTTGACCTCAAGCTCAACTAATTTAAGATAAAGTTTAAAATAAAAGGTCGATAAAAGCAAAAATAAAATTTGACAATAAATATATATAGTTAATAATCTAGAACACAAAATACCACTTTTTAGAATTTTTTTTGTCTGTCTGTCTTTATATCTGTCTTCTTGAACTTAATTAGCTCAGAGACTATTAAACAGATTTTGAAAAAAATTTGGTATGGAATATAAAATAATAAATATAAAACATCTCAAATCTGAGTATCTTCTGAATATCTTCTTTTTAACAAAAAATATATAAGTAGGGGTATTTAAGATTGTACTGCAGAAAAAGAAATATGAAATAATTTGCATTAACACCAATGAACTGTTATTTTGCGCTAAAAACATTCTAAAAAACTTTTCTATCCCTGATACGCGAAATAAATATCTACTAAAAAGTTTCGTTGTTGTATCAATTCGCCGTTGCATATACCTGTATACATATGCCTTCGAACAAGGTGAATTCATACAGGTGAAATTACTAGCCCAGCTGATTGGGAAGAAGTTTGTCAAAATTTGTTAAATATGTATTGCAGAGATGGAAAATGAGATTTTGTTTTCGGTATTAAACAATTAACTTGAGTGTACTTTTTTTGATAAAAAACTACAAAATTTATGTATATTTATTGCTTTTTCACAATTTATAATGAGTTTTAAAAATATATATCCTTCTTTTCATCCAATTTTAAGTAACTGAACATATCAAAACAACTTTTCCAACACTAATGTATGGCTTTTACAGAAAATATCCCCTAAACAGTTCCACTGTTGTATCAATTCGCCGTTGCTTATGCCTGTATGAATATGACTTGCCTTGGAATAAATTTAAAGTGAATTATGAAGTGCTACCAAGTTAGCCGTTGTTTATTTGCACTTTAACACATTGTGTATTTTACGGTGTACTTGTCAAATTTCCCATTTCGAAATGCATACATGGTATTTTTAATTAAATAAATTTGCTACTTTAAATATCAGCCTGTATTTGCAATGTAAAAACATTCAATTGGAGTGTATTCAATTTTTAACTGACAAAGCAGCGGCCATCAGCAGTTTTGCATGTCAATTATTTGTGGCTTCAAAAACATGTTTGTGATTCAGCATTTATTTATATAAATTCTTAAAAAGCAATACAATAAAAATGCAAAAAAAAATTATCACAAAGGCAGCTATGAGCTATAATAGGTTAGTCAGATGAAACTAAAAACGTAAAAGTGAAAGCAAAAATTAAAAACTTTTTGTCAATTGTCAATTTTGGCAACATGCGCAATAGGGGTACAACCAAAATATGACCCTATACCAACGCTGTATCCGATGTTGTGCTGAAACCGAAAAATGTTTCCTCAGGTCATTTCGGAACAAAAACGTTCCGCGTAGAAGCCGATTTTTGAAAGCCCTGTAAGATTTTTTTTAATTTTTTTCAAAATATTTTATTTTATAATTATTTAACTATTTACATTTCTTAATGTAATTATATGATTATAATCAAAATCACAATCTAAAAACTATCTTTGTTAAGTGAAATTACTTAACTTTTTAGAACTTACTGATCCCAAACTTAATTTCATTTGACGCGGAATTTTTTTTAACGATATCGAAAATCTAAAGATACAGTTGTTATTGTTTTTTTTTAGGGCCATTTTGATATTTTCAAAAATTGTAAAAAATTTGTATCCCTAATGCGCAATTACAGTTAGATCGTACAACTGATAAAGTCATTGAAAAATACATAGTGTTTAAAAGTGCTTTTAGTCTAAACATTTATGTTTAAGTGTTTAGCCAATTTTTTTAACATTTTAAAATTTAAAAAGGTTTTAAAAAATCAAAAGGCATTAGATTTTGGCGAATGAAACAAGAAAGTATAAAAACATGTGAGAATTAAAAAGAGAAAATCATCTAAGTATAATCAAATCAAATATTGAATTGAAAATTCACCTTAATCACACGTAATACTATTGGTCTTCTTTGAGTTATAGAGAAGTTCAACTACACAACTACACAGAGAAAACAGTATCGGTTGTGACTACCGCAATTATTGCCAATCGCATAGTTTAGTTGTGATAGTAGAATTTTACGGTTATATCTACAGAATTTAGTTTTAGAAAAAATAAATATGTAGTCAGCATTATTAAATTATGATTCTTGCAATAGAAATTTTATAATCACAAATAAAAAGTTCGATTGCAGGAACTGAATCATTCGATTGGCAATGAATGTGATTTTCTGTTTTTTGGGTGTATAAACATAATTATAGAATTTGATAGAACTTTTTTCATATTGATTTAAACTTGCTGCGATTTGTAGCAGTTTAGCTGCGTATTCTTTTTAACAAACATATTAACTATCAAAAAACTAAATTATAATTTATGACCGATTACCAATAAAATAAATCGAACATGAGCGGTGTGCTTTGAACATCATTGACCTTAAATAGCAGCAAGTGCAAAATAATAAACATAATTTGAAAAAACATGTCTATCTACGTGAAAACTACACGATTGCAACAGATAAAAAAATAGTAATAAAAATTCAGAATTCAAGATAACACTACACGCAAAGAAAAACTATGGTTGTGGTAACCATAATCAAAGAGCATCATACTATGATTGAATTGTATGATTATGGTTAAAACATATAATGGTTACCAGTTATCATTATTATGTTTAATTAAAGTATCAAACAATAATCATTTGTATGACTACAATTAAAATGGCAATCTTTGCTATTTTCTACGGCAAATTATTGTCTTTTGCCGTAACACACACATATTGGTTGTACTTACCAATTAAATTGCAATCTTTTTACCAATATTTTTTTACATATTTTTTATTTATTTATTTGTAAATTTTCTTTAATTTTTCAAAATTTTTGCTTATTTTTTGACATCTTAAACTTTTAAAATAATATAAAATTTATTCAGCAAGAAGAATCATAGGTTGATTATTTTGTAATCATACTGTTGTCTCACTTATTATTTAATGATTATTTGTAATTTTAAATGATTTTGAATATAATGTTATTTTTGCCAAATTAGTTTTTTTAAATCATACTGTTTTTAAATGATAACCATTTTGAAATTTTTACGAAAAGTAAACATTAAATGATACAATTCAAACAAATGCTTGATTATCGTGACAAAATATATGATGAAATGAAACAAAAATAACTATTACTTGTTTCTGACAATCAAATATTGTTATAGAAACTATAATATGACCGTCGTGATCATGTCGTAACCATGGTTTTTCTTTGCGTGTAGTAAACATTTAGGTATTCCCTTTTTGTTTTTGCTAAGTTATAGAATTTGGTGGAGTATTTTAACTGCACAGGTGAATAGTTCATAGTTGGATATACTGTTTAGAAAAAATAAAATTTTTTAAATACTTTGCGATGGCCGGTTTATTATTGATTTTAGCTTCCATATAAGGCTTACATCCAGAAACTATCCTAAATTAGAATCGAGAAAAGAAGAAAACAAAAAACGTTTTATACCAAATTGTGTAGTGATCGGCCTATGGTATCAGGTTTATATTGATCGACTACAACTTTCTTACTTGTTTTATTTTCGTTGTTGTTGTTGATTTGTTTTTACTGTTTTATGAGTGTCATATTGTCTGGTTCTCATTGAATGCCACAGTGCAAATGTTGGTTGGAAAAATGAACATGTAGCTTCTAAAATTTAGTTGTCGGTATCTATTTTATTTTCATGTTTGTTCTTGATTCTCTCTCCTCTTGTTGAATTTTAGTATTAGGATTAATTTACAATAGTAGTTAGTTAAAAATTGAGTTAAAAAAGCAAACATGCCAAAAGGGACATAACAACAGGGTTCGAAAAGAATTTATTTTAAAATTCTGGTACTCATAGCCTATGGCCTAGATTACTAAGTAATAAACACTTAATTATTAATTTAATAAGTTTTTTTTAAGTTATAAATATCATAAAATATATAAATGGGGTATTCACAATAAATCCTAAACATCGTATTGTCATAATTTCTAAAAAATTTAAAATTATTGAAAAGTACTACATTGTTTATTGTAACGACACCTTGTGAATTCACCAAATCTTTTTTTCTTCAAAATCTTTTTCTTAATTATGATTTTTCAATCAATTAAATAAATAAATTTGTTTAATAAATTTTAATTAAAAAAAAGATTTGTATTTATTTATTTTAATAAATTAATTTCTTTCCAATACTGTGCTATAGTTTTTTAAGTACTTTTATTCCAACAAAAATTTACCAGTGCAGTCAATCACTTCCCATATATGTATTTATATCCAGCAAGACATTTTTGAAAGTAGAGAAAAGTAATGTTCACGATGTTTAAATCAGTTGTGCAAGACAATGTTTTAAATGATGGCTTTGATATACATAAAAGCAAAATATATATCACAATTCATACAATCAAACATAATTAACTCATGCAACACCGCTTTATTTATACAAACGTTAAATATGCGTGTGGTCTAAAGCTGTATTCAGATGGGATGTATGATTATATAACTTGTCACTTTTGCGATCCATATGTACTGCGTATTAGGGGCACAACTAAAAGAAGGTCCTATCACCACACTGTAGCCGATGTTGTGCCGAAACCGAAAAATGTTTCCTCAGGTTATTTAGGAACCTAAACGTCCCGCGTCGAACCCGATTTCAAAACTTTTTATTTTCTCAAAATTTTTTATTTTATAATTATTTAACTATTTACATTTCTTAATGTAATTATATTATTATAATCAAAATCACAATCTAAAAACTATCTTTGTTAAGTGAAAGTTATTGTCAGATGCTTTGTCACATCAAAATAGAACACGTTCTAATAGAAAATTTGTCGTATGACTTTTACATATACATTTTACACAAGAAATATTTGAACGGCTTCACACGATATGTATCAATTTTGCAGTGGAAAACTTGACAAGTCCTATGTAAAATACATGTTGTCTGAAAGCACTTCAAACAGTTGTTAGAAAAAGTGCATTTTTATTTATAAACATAAACACATAATCCCCAGTAAATAACTTATGTTAAAATCATACATGTTTTTTTCTTAAATCAAATAACTTCATCTTCCGTTAAACACCTGCGTAAATAATTCTTCGTTATGCAATTTTTTGCTGGGTGAAAGTAGAAAAATTCAATTGTGATGAAAATATGACTGGGTAACATGAATTGTTAGCATTTGTTTACTAAAGAATTGTTAGTATGATTTTAATTTATGACAATAATCTGAAAATAATAACGACACAAATGAATAATACAAATCCATATATCGATGGTCACAAGTAGAAAAGCCCCAACTCATAGTTTTTATGAATTTGAGTTTTTTAGTGATTTCAGTACAGTTCACACAAATACACCTTGACACAAAAATTTATTGTAATAGTATCAAAAAGCAATTTTACCAAAGGAAATAACGATAATAATCTCCTATAAAGTTACAATTATTTGAGTGAGGGCCTTTCTACCTGTTACCAACGATATGTACATGTTGTACAGCTAATATTCATGAATTTCATTGGGAAAACCCAAAAAACGTTTTAATTCAGGTAAGTAAGTTTCAGATAATGATACAGACACCCAATAAAAATGCTGTTTCACCTATATCCTCCCAATGTTCGAATTTTCGAACAGTAAATTTTACGTATTTCTAATATTCTGTTTTTTATTTTATACTAAAGACTCTGACTTATTTTTGATATACAATAAGATATTAGCTTTAAAAGTGAATATAAAAGTGTATTCTTACTTCAACTCCACCCCCTTTGTTTGCAACAAAGAAGAAGAAGAAAAACATTAGTTTTAGCATAATCCTAAAAACTGAGATCTGTGTATAACAAAATAAAAAGAGTGTTAAAGATAAAAATGTAGTTCCATTACAAAACGATTAAATTTTTAAAAATAGAAAAACATGTTGTTGCTTTTGGCTATAATAAGTTTTAATACGTATTTTCTTTTTCAATTTTCAATAATAATTAACATTTATTTATATACTCAAATTTTACAATCATTCGAATGTTAACTTGATTTATAAATATATGGAAAAACTAAGTTGACGACAAGTATTATTCTAACAACTCGGCCATCCTGACTTTTGATCGACCCGATCATATACTGTAAATTAGTGCCACCTTAGGTAAAAGGAATAATAGAACTGATTTCATTATCTGGTATTAACCACAAACGTAATCGTCTCGATTCAACCACACTATCATAAGGCTTTTGAGTTATTTGATTTGATTCAATATCTGTTATAACATATCGATCATGCGGTAACTTTTTTTTGACAATATAAGGACCTCTAAATTTTTCCGACAATTTTCTGTTCGAACCGACATATGAACTTATGTTCTCCATGACGACAAAATCTCCGACCTTAAATTCTTTCGCGGGAATACTATGCCTCAGAAAATATTTCTGACTGTATTGTTGCGACTTGTTTATGTTCAAAAAAGCTTCTTCACGAGACTTTCCCAAGTCTACGACCTCAGTATCAGTAGTTTCTTCTAAAAATTCTGTTAATTCGTCTATAATCCTACCTCTCTGTTCAACTCCAAATAATAATATAGACGGAGATTTGCGGGTTGTTGAATGAATAGTATTGTTAAGAGCAAATTCAACATTTACCAATTTGGATACCCAATCGGAGTGAGTGACAGGTTCCGTTAATTTAGCTAACATTGATTTTAAAATTCGATTCACTCTTTCCACCTGTCCATTTGCCTGTGGGGAAGCTACTGATATTTTAATATGTTTTATATTGTTTTGTGACAGAAATTCCGAAAATTCTTTAGCAGTAAAGCAAGTACCTCTATCAGTAATTATCCGAACTGGTCGACTAAAATTATCAAAATATTTTTGCAACGACATGCACACTTCCTTTGAGCTTACTGATTTGACAGGGTATAATTTTACGTGTTTAGTAAAACCGTCCACAACAACTAAAATATGTTTACGAACAGATCGAATAGAAGGCAAAGGACCAAAGTGATCAATGTGAATCGTGTGAAATGGAATGGGTTCTTTTGGAATACAATACAGATTGTGATCATTAGAGTGGCTAGAAGGCGAATAAATTATACATTTCACACAATTTCTAATATACTTATCTACCTTTTTTCTTAGTTTTGGAAACCAATAATTTTGTCTTAGTTTTTCCGCAGTTTTATTTACGCCTAAATGACCAATTTTCTCATGAATAATTCGAATAATATTATTCTCCATTTCAGTTGGAACATACAATTGCCTTTTATCATTATCCTTGTTTTTTCTAAAAACTATTCCATCTATCAAATCAAAGAGATTATCAGTCGTATGTTCCAACTTATTTCTCAATTCCTTAATTTTCTCATCTCTGTTCTGTGTGATTTGAATGTTCAAATCAGTTTCATAAATCTCATTAGAATCAATAACACAACAACGACTTAGTGCATCTACATGACCCATAGAGATTCCGCTTCTGTGTCTCATACTATAATTATAGTTTTCAAATGAAAACACCCATTTAGCTATTCTCATGTTAATTTGTTTTTTCTGTATCGCCTGAGTTAGTGCATTACAATCAGTAACAATTACAAAATAAATACCTCCAAGCTGTGTCTTAAATCTTTCTAAAGCATGTACGATTGCTAATGTTTCTAACTCAAAGCTGTGCAATTGCGATTCACTTTCAGATGATGTTTTGGAGAAATATGCTATTGGATGAAATTTTCCATCATCCTGCTTTTGTAAAAGAACAGCACCAAACCCAAATTTACTAGCATCCGTATGTAATTCCGTTTCCCTTTTTGGATTATAGATAGATAATATTGGGGGGGAAATCAATAATTCTTTCAATTTTGTAAATGCATTTAAACAACTACTGTCAAAATTATATAAAACACTTTTCTTTAACAGTGACGTTAACGGTTTTGCTATCGTAGAAAAATTTGGTACAAATTTTCTAAAATAAGAAAACAACCCAAGACATTGTTGTAATTGTTTAATATTTTGAGGTTGTGGAAAATTTCTTATTGCCTCAAGCTGATCATTATTTGGACGTATTCCCTTAGAATTGATAATATAACCTAAAAATTGTATTTCAGCATAGCCAAACTTACATTTATTCAATTTTAACTCAAGACCCTTTGAACTCAATCGTATAAGAACCTCTTTGACAACTTTCAGGTGAGTTTCAAAGTCTGAAGTTGCTATTGTTATATCGTCCATATATACAACAACTTTTCCTGATGATATGAAATCTTTCAAAATATCATTAATAAAACGTTGAAAAAATGCCGGCGCATTTTTTAAACCAAATGGCATTTTCCTATATTCGTACTGTCCTCTAGGTGTTACAAACGAAGTATATTTCACTGAATCTTCGTGCATTTCTACCTGATGAAACCCATTCCTTAAATCTAAAGCAGTGAAATATTTTGCCCCCTCAAGTTGTTCAAAACAATCCTCAATAACTGGCATAGGAAAATTGTCCCTAACTGTTTTCTTATTTAAAAACCTGTAGTCAACACATAATCTGCCTTCACCATTCTTTTTCCTTACTAAAACAGTTGCAGATGCATATGGCGAATTACTGTGTGTAATAATTTTCCTTTCCAACAAATCGTTCACTAATAAATCTATTTCATTCTTCTCAACAAAAGAAAGTCTGCGAGGTAGAAAATGAAAAGGTGTGTCATCAGTCAAATTTATTTTCATTTTCGCATCGTAAGGTACCTTTTCCAATTCCGGAGGAGGATTGCAGTATGTACTTTCAATTACTGATCTAAGTTTCTTTACGTTTTCCTCGCTCAATTGTGGATCTATATTTATATTTTCGTCAGTGCTAGTTGGTAATACAGAAAATGTTGTTTCATTGGAAGCAACTGTAATATTCTCATATTCTTTTCTACACTTATCGACCAATTCTACTGATTTCATTTCAATTAAGAAACTATTAAAAGTTACCACATCATTTGATATTGACAAATCATTACAAAGCCCAACAGCGCTATTTGAATGACACTTTTGTATTTTATTCGTTTCGGATTCGACAGTTCTATTTTTCCAAATATCAAATGAAACAAGCGCACTATTTTTAATATGTTCAACGTCATTAACTAAATTATTCTCCTTTATTTCAAGTAGCTCTTTTTTTGAATAAATTCGTTTAAATTTACATAAAAATATATTTAATCGACATAAAAGATCTCGTCCAATTAATAATGGGACACATATATCAGTATCAGCCAATACAAAAAAGTTATGAAAAATTATTTCATTATGAATATTTATTTTACAAACTATTTCATCTAAAATGTTCAACTGACAATTACCTATTCCCCGATACTTAGATGGTTTCGGAATCCTGTTTATAGGAAAAGGAACTTCACAGCATTTAATAAAACTCTTCGGGCTACCGGAATCGAGAAGAGAACACATTTTAGAACTAACGTTAGTGCGCTTGCCTAATTTGTTTACAAAAGTGACACTTACCATTTGTAAAGCATTTAATGCCGTCAAATTAGTCTTTCCAATATTATGTTTATCTTCCTCAGATTCAGCTACCACAGCCACCATAGAATTTTTTTTAGTACAATTGTTATGCAAATGACCCAATTCACCACATTTAAAACAGGAACCTTTAGTACGTATGGGTTTTAAACATTGATTTTGGAAGTGTCCAAACTGAGAACAGTTATAGCAACGAACTTCAGTCTTAGGCTCCTTTGATTTAGTAGATATATTTTCAGATCTCCAATTACTTCTAGTTTGTTTATCGAGCAACTTCTGATAACGACCAAGTTGGATTTTGAGTTGTTGCATTGTAGTTGCCTGATACAGAATATTAACAAGTGGGGTATTATCATTTAGACCCCCAATAATAGCATCAATTAATTCCGTTTCTGGAATGTTTGCCCTTTCTGCTATTATTTTCATTTCAATTACATATCGCTGGATACTTTCATTTGGTAAACGCTTTCGCTTCTTCAGTTGTTCATATATTTCTAGCATTGACTTTGATTGCTCAAACTCGTTTAGAAGAGATTTTTTAAAAGAATCATAATTTGAAGGAAATAATGTTCTTGCATATAATGCAGCAGTTCCACACAGCAACCTTCGAGCGCATATTAATTTCATGTGTTCTGTGCACTTCAGCAAAACAAAAGCATCTTCTATATCACTTACCCAGCGCTTTACATCATAGGAATCATCTCCAGAAAATTTACTAACCATAGAATCAATAATCGCAATGTCGGAAGAAGAAAATTTGACTTCACTATTAAGTATGTCAACCTCACGCTGGAGTAATATCAATTCACGTTGCTTCTGCAACTGCTTAATGGCGTTATCTAATGAATTTTCACAGTTATTAGAGGTAGTAGGTAGTTCGCCGGAAGTGAAATAATTTCTGTAAGAATTGGCTGGATGAGCATTACCAATAGGGTTAACAGAAGCAGTGGGTTGAATAGAGGCAGTTGGTTGTACAGCAGTATCGGATTCCGGAGAGGGCGCATATGGAACATCAGCAGTTATATTTTCAGCAGAAGATTGATTTGAAGCCATTGATTGAACAGAAGTATTAGCAAAGTTAACCGAATGTGATAAACCAGAAGTTTGGATTTTCGAAGAAACTTCTTCATTCATATTATTAGCTGGATGAGCATTACCAACAAGGTTAACGGAAGAGTTGGGTTGAATAGAAGCAGTTGGTTGTAAAGCAGTATCAGATCGCACAGAGGGCACATATGAAACATCACCAGTTATATTTACAGCAGAAGATTGATTTGAAGCCATTGATTGAACAGAAGTAGTAGCAAAGTGAACTCCACAATGTTCGTTTTCAACGCGTATTGTTTTTTGAAATAATGTCCGAAGTTGGGCTATTGTTGCGCTTTCTGGGAATTCTATTCCACATTGGTTTAATGCAGTTATAAGCTCGTGACGTGTTAAATTTCTGCTTTGCATTTTTATTAATAAATATCCCACTTCTGAAAGTTTTAATACGTATTTTCTTTTTCAATTTTCAATAATAATTAACATTTATTTATATACTCAAATTTTACAATCATTCGAATGTTAACTTGATTTATAAATATATGGAAAAACTAAGTTGACGACAAGTATTATTCTAACACACGGCATGTTTTTTACATCTGACTTGACAAATTCCACACTGATAAATACAAACATATCGTGTGTTACCTTTAAAACATTACTTCTGTAAAAAAACATGTGTTGAGACATCTGACAAAATTTCAATTGGAACGCGCTCTTATTTCTTCTGTCAAAACATGTGACATAAGCCGTTGGCAGAAATCTCTGCTGCTGCAAAGCAGTCAGCGACAATTTTGACAAACATGTAGACTTACATATGTCTTACAAATTTAAAAGTCAGATGTAAAAAACATGCCGTGTATTATAGCCTTCAGCATTGTCGTTTTTTATACACTTTGCAGTGAGTGTACGGGTATATACAGGTTTGTCATTCGTGTAAAATTTCTAGCATTTTCATTGCTGACCTCATAAAATATATATTTTCTGAAAGCTTATGAATAGAAGAGTCGATTGAGCCCTATCCATCTGTCCGCGTATGTGTTGAAAAAAAATTTTTAGAAGCCCCCTGACATTGCCTGAAATATCATAAAAATTCAGGAGCAGATCGGTATTAAAAATCAGAAAAATTGGTACAAAACCAATTGGGATATGGGGAAAAACCATGATCACCTCGTTTTTTTCACAACAACAATTACATACAAACGTGGTCTACTGGTCAGAGTGAACGTGGCCTCGACCCCCAGCTGAGCCAAAACACAAATAATATTTTTTTTTATACATTCATATTTCTGTTTTTTTTTTTATTATTTAATATTTTATTTTTATTTTTTTGTTTAATTTTTTTTATATTTTATTTTTATTTTTTTCATTATTTTTTTTTATTATTTTTATATATTTTTTTTTATTTTTTTTAACATACATACATAAACTCAATTTATAATTCTGTGGCTTGGAGCTAAAAGGGCCAATGTCAACATATTTACTTTTGAGAAAATTGGAATTGAACTTTAACTTTTATTTATGAAGCTGCTCTGGGTTAAGTATGACTTTAGCTGTTTCACCATAATGAAATAGAGCAAGAAAACAAATCTAATGCAATGATTAACTCAAAAAAGTCACATTGGCTCTTTTAGCTCCAAGCCACAGAATTTTACAATGGGTTGTTTCTTTGTATGTATGTTTTTTATATGTATGTACGTATTTCATATTATTGAGATGAATGGTGATACAAACAATTGTTGGTGCATGACTACACGTTGTGAAGGGTATATAAAATTCGGCACGGCCGAATATAACACTCTTACTTGTTTTTTATTAACACATAGAGAATTATCATTTTTTTTTTATTTTTTTTTTAAATAAATAACGGAATGAGGATTACAAAAATACGTTTTGTTTTTGGGTAAGATACCTTCACACAAGATGTATTTAACATTTTTCTTACAACGCACCCCAAAATATCCCACTAAGTACGAGCTTATTGTTTATATACGTTTAAAATACATATGGCAACACAGAAACAGAAACAATATTTTTAAAAATTTTACAAAAGAATTGCTACATTATTTTGGTTTAATCCAAACTTGATCTTAATTTAGGAAGTTTTTTGCCATTCGTTAAAATAAATAAATAAAAAAATCAAAGGAAATTTGTATTAAAATGCGAGAGCAAATAATAAACTTAAGAAAAGCTGGGACCAGATTACGGCATTCGATCACGATCGAAATTTAACTCGAACGATCGAGTACGATGCGCTTTTGATATAGAGATTCTAATAAGAATTTTCAAATTTCGATCACGTTTGAATGCTGTAATTTGCCCCTGGAAATTCCTTGAAGGCATTTGCTAAAATTGTTGGGCGTGCAAAGTCTATAGTCGAAACAGTTCTTGAAACTTTTCTGAAAGGAAACATCTGGCAAGCAGGCCTAAAACTGGTCGTCCACCCAAAATGTGTCCAAAAGTTGTTCGACAGGTAAAAAGTGTTGGATAAAAATCCTATAACTACAGCCGAGGAAACTCTTAATACATTAGAAAGTGACCACAATATTAATGTGCATTTGGAAATAGTTCAAAGTGTTTAAATAAAATATGGATTTTATAGCAGAGTTCCAAGAAGAAACCTTTTATAAGCTAAATCAACAAAAAGCAACTTAACTTTGCTTGGCAGCACATAAATTCTTATATCGTAGGTTTAAACATATTTTTCTTATCCTTAATTTTATGCAGTGATTAACTTTTTTGACCCACCCTATTGCACACCTCATTGTTGAGTTAATAAAAATTCAATTAACCTCTGCGCTAAAGTATACAAATCATAAACACCTTTTCACAAATATAATGCTGAAGGATGTTTTTTTTTTTATTGTTGCAAGAATAAAACTGCTGTTGACCAAAGTTGAGTGTTTTTATAGACACTCAGAAATGTGTGTGTAAATTTGCAACAAAATTAAAAGGGCAACAACAGTCACTAAATAATCTTCTATTACCACAATAAACTGTTAATTATAATGGGGGTTAATGGGAAATCATCATGTATCTCTCAAATGTTTTTATTAGCTTTAACAATCTTTAAGGATTATGCAGGCTATTCGGTTTTATCGCCAAACATTTCATATATTAATTTAACAATTTAAGCCAATAAATGATCTATCTACGCACTTCAAAGAAATAAGTTTTAGATAAAAATAAATAAAATAAAACGTTAATTTATTTTTTTTATTTTTTGTAAGAAGATTAAAAGATTTACTTAGACAATGATTAAGACATGTTATCGCTGTCAATCTTTAAGGATTATGCAGGCTATTCGGCCTTATCGTCAAACATTTCATATATTAATTTAACAATTTAAGCCAATAAATGATCTATCTACGCACTTCCAAGAAATAAGTTTTAGATAAAAATAAATAAAATAAAACGTTAATTTGTTTATTTTTATTTTTTGTAAGAAGATTAAAAGATTTACTTAGATAACGATTACGACATGTTATCGTTGTCGAGATTTTAACTTGTTGCTCTTCCTAATGGGTTTTTGTGCAGTTACAAAAATAAATTTTAAATACATTGTTAGAAAGAAATTAAACAAATTAGGCTTATGACTCTAAACAAAATAGATGAGAATAGCTTGAGAAAACATTTATATAACTGCTCTCTTCTTACATCTGCATTGCATCAGATTGTCTATGTCCTTTTTCTATGATTTCTTTAAAAAAAACTTAAGAAACAATTTTTAAATTTTAACTTAACTTATGATTAATACAGATGACATTTCACCTGTGTCTTATTTTTCATAAAGCCAACACACACACGCTCACACAAAGGTTTTCAAAAGTGTATAAAAGCTTTTACTGTCTTTTGTATTAGAGCTTGTGCAAGTGCATTATAAATGAACTAAACACACGTACATTTTACTTACAGCTGGTTAAGAAAAAAAGTACGTGGGGTCAATCACTTTTTTAGGCGCGATTAAAATTTTAAAATTTTTTTTTATATTTTGTTAAATAAGAGTTAAACTAAGTAAAGGCTTATTGTTACTAAAAATTGCTTTGGTCAATGTGGAGTTATTTTTTCCATTTTCGAATATTAATGCAAAGATTTATATGTTGTAAAGGATTTATATGTTGATAAAGATGTTACTTTACGTCTACACGAGTCATCGATTTGTCCAGACTAGAACAAAACGTCGGCAGAGCAACTGTCGAAAAATTGTTCATGTTCTTTGGTATGGAGAAAACGTATAAAGTGTATTTTGTTGATATTTTTATGTGTCGTCTCTTTCTTTCATATTCAAAATGCCTTTTTATATCAGGCATCGTTGTTCGAATGAATGTTTTGACAACGCTGTTTGAACATGAGCAAAGCATCGACAACAGCGGGCCACACCAGGCAAATTCATGTGCGAACAAATCGATGACTTGAGTGGTGTGGACCGTACGTTAAGGAAATCATCTTGATGAAGTCGAGAGCAAAATGATTTTTTAAAACGCCTTTGTCAAAATTTTTTAAAAAATTTATTTGAGTTTGTACAGAGTTCTTTTAATAGTTTCTTGAAAAATGGCCTCAATGAAAAATGGTCCTAATTTCTAAAATGAAAAATCTCCCTAAAATCAGAAATGAAAAATGGCCCAAAAAAAGTTATAAAAATGGCATCAAAAAAGTAATGATTTTTAATATTTATATTAAGGAAAAATGGCCACAAAATTGGCAAAAGAAAAATTAGCCCTAAAGAAAAACTGAGAAATCGCTTCAAATTTTTTACATTGAAGGCAACAACATACAATTTTTATGTTATTTTTCGTGTTCTCTGTGGCCATTTTCTATTTCTGTACCTGTGTTATCGACAAAGAATTTTGACTTGTCATGATTTTTTTTGTTTTAAACAGAAGTGTGACAATACACGTTTTATCCGGCCTGTTAACAGCCCCGGAACTCAAAATTATTTGTTCATCAATATAATTATTCAATAAATATTTTGTTTTGAATAATAAGTGTATCGTAGCACAGTGTTTCTGAAATCAAATTTCGCCGGCGTAATTATAATGGTGCAGTAGTGATCACAATTTACGTTTATGTACGTGTCGACCTTATTTTTTTTATTGAAATATGGAGCGTTGACCTCACTTATCTTGTTCAATATAGAACACTGAGATAAAAATTTGCGGAGAGTATTGAAGCAGTGAGAAAAATATACTCTTCTATTTGGCAAATGCACTGATGCAAGACCTTTTGCACAAGATTGTGAATTAAGCTTATATGCATGAAAAACATGTTTTTCGCGATTTTAAGTTGTTTTTACAATATATCGTCGCTACTTCGACGTGATCGGTTATGTGACAATTTGTAACTTTGTTTTGCTACATTTTGAATGTGTATTGTGTGTTTTAAAAATAAACAATAGTTCTTAGGTATGTGTGTCAAAACGGAGTCATACAGACTCCACTTGACTGTTTGCGTGCAGCGAACTAACCTAACATAGGTATGTGCAAGTCTAATATTACTAAGCTAGAATATATTTTTTGATCTCCTGATAACTTAGTAAAAAATACATAATTGAATTTAATAGAGCGATATAAATTGTTTGTTTCATGACTGTCAAAACTATTCTTATAAAAAGAAAACAATTGGTTGGGGGTTGAGTTAATATCTTTGTTTCCCCTCCCTGGGTTGGCGCTTGGTATGGCACAAGTAATACTTAATGTTTTTAAGTATAAACAATTATATAGAAACTCTTTTCATAAAATTTCCAGTTTCCCAATTTAAATAAAATGCTACTATTTAAGAACCTATTTTTTTTGTCACTAACTGTATATACATTTGTGAAATTATTATCCAAGGACGTCTCATATGTTTTCTTGTATTGTTAAGATTTTTACTTTGTACGCACTATTCAGTACCATAACCAATATTAAGAATACCATTATATCAGACTATTAATACATATTTTTTTTGTAAAGAAAAGTTTTTGAAGAACTTACACATATAAAACCACTGTGGGGAGAGCTATTTTTATTTTATTTTTAATAATAATTTCTACAGTTTATATATAATGTTTTTTTTTATAATTATTGAGGAAGCTAAATATTTTTGAAATTTAAGTAATTGTAACACACGCAGTGTGATTTGTTAAACCGTTTTATTTAAATTACATTATGCTAGGAGCACAATTTGGACGAACGACGAATTCATCGTCGCGAATATTCGTCATCAAAAATAAAACACAATTGTGTATATGAGAATGCATACAACTATGGCATCGCTATACGCGGCGAATTCTTCAATAGATTTATTTCTATTTCTTACGCCGACGAAGAAATTGGTACATGGTGATCAAATTTATTATATTTGGATTAACTTATCAAAGAAAACCTTTTGATATTGTTTGGAAATATAGTTTTGGCTTTATTGAAGCTTTACTTCTACCCTATGAATGCTACAAATTTATTTTAGCTATTCCTTTTGGAAATGTTCAGGTTACATTTTTATTCACATTTATTTTTTTTAATGACACCACTGTGCTGCTTAGTACTTTTGGTTTGTTTTCTGCATCATTTCTCAGAGATTATTTTCTTTGTTTCCCTTTTTTTCCTAATATTTTTAATAGTAAATAATAGTATAATTTGTTATTACATGCTGCATGTAGTGTTAGGGGAAATAGTGGCAGGTACCACTAATTAAAACATATTATGACATTATTCTCTGGTGGCGAGAGCCATCATGTTTTATCGTTACAAATGCTGACAATGTTACATCATCGATGAGAGATGATTATTTTTATTTAGTGTCATATAAGAATTTTTACAGTAAATGTCAAAACTTTCATAGCTGACCGTGAGTGAGACAATATAATCGAGATTTAAATTCGTTTATGAATTATTGTTATCTGGTAGTCCTTAAAATGTCTTTATATATTGGTAGAGGAACATAGAAAATCGTTGTGGACAAGTGTATGACATCTGAAACATCTCATCAGCGACGTTTTCAAAAAAATGTCACCTCTCACATAATTATTTTAAAAAAAGCGCCAACTTACAACATTGTCAAAGACATAATAATAACATCGTAACTTAGCTTAGCCTAGATTTCAGAATTAATGTTGTATGCTATTTTGCATTATTATTTTCGGTGACATTTTAGATTTTGAATTTTTACATAGTTAACTGCACTACTAGTCAAGCCCTATCAGTTGATGATGTCACCCACATTTGTATCCACATGAGTATTTGTATGAATGTTTGTAACATTTTATTATTTATTTGAATTTTTTAATAATGAGATAAACATCTATTCTTATACGCTACAATTTCCCTGTGATAATAAAATAATATCACGGAATATAAGCATTCTGCAAAATAACATGCAAAATAATGTTTCTTGTTCGTAAAACTTTTTTAAAATCTTAATACAATTTTAAAGTTCGCTCACAGTATTCATATATTATTTTAACTGTAGTATTCTACAGGTATGATACAAATAAAAATAACACCATGATTTCGGTTGCATAACGCATATTGTCTTTCAATAACTTATCACACTGCATACTTCATATCTATTACTGTTGTATCTCATTACCATTATAAGCTAAGAGGAAAACGGTTCGTGGTATGTAAAGGTGTATCCAATATGAATCTAATTCGCAGAAATTATAGCATATTTAGGACATTTATATAGTTATGATTTACGTGGTAGGTAACAGCGAATATTACAGGGACTGTGTTAACCGTAATGTTAAAGTTAATAAGCCATAGAAAACACGTATATACACACATATACATGTCTACTACTAACAGCGGGTACATAGCGGAAAAAAGAAAGGGGTACGGGAGCCTGATAAAAGGCCTTATTTAAAAGACAATAGGACTTCGATACCCTTAATAAACTCAGTTTTGTACACGCGATCAGATATACTACGGGACTTTAAAAAGATCTTCCGATGAAGGCCTCTTTGGAAACCTTTGTGTAAAGAACAAAATATTTTCATAAGCTATCTTGCTTCATTATTTTCAATGACATCTTTCAAGCCATTTTATTTAATACTAGAAAAGGCGAGCGTTGCTACGCCCCTTAATACATTCAATACATATTTATATATCTGTAGCTTGGAGCTAAAAGGGCCAATGTCAAAATATTTACTTTTGAGAAAACTTGAATTGAACTTTAATTTTTATATATGCTTTCATAGTGAAATTGGCCAGCATTTTATTTATAAAGCTGTTCTGGGTTAAGTATGACTTTAGCTGACTTACCATACTGAAATAGAGCACGAAAACAAATCTAATGCAATGATTAACTCAAAAGAGCAAAAAAGTGACATTGGCATTACAAATTTTAATCTCCGAGTGGAGGACGCGAAGTTTGAATACGGTAGCTGTTACAGTTTTCAAAATATAGCAAAATAAATTTTTTCTTTGAAAGGGGAAATTTATTCGCTTTTTTATATTAGGTGACATGTTGAATTTTAACTTTTTTATAGTTTGCTGTATTTTACTTGTCAAACCCTTTTATTTGATAGCAATATTGAAGGGTATAAAGTGGGTTAATTGTTAAATACTAGATTTGCTGACTTATATGCAGATTTATTGTAGGCTACTTAAAAGTATATTATATTCTGAACAGTAAAGAGGAGTGATATGGGACTGCTCTCTGCTGTTTAAAAGCTAAAAGAAATGATTTTTCTTTGTAAATTTTAAGGAAAACTTTGGTGTTTGTATTTTTGTATTTATATCTGAGTTAGTTTCCAACCGACTGACAAATGTTTTTCTCAGAAATAATTTACTATACTACGGCTTGTGTTTTGATGTCTTCAGCGTGACCAAAAATTAAAAAAAGCTTTAGTAACTTGAAATATAAAAAGAATACATTATTTTAAAAATAATTTTGTCTTTAATTTTGCTTATTAGTAACCGATTTGTTCAAAACTTTTTTGGAATAGCTTTAAAGTCATATCACATCTACAAATAGTAGCAAATGTGTCCATAAATTCACTTAAGGAGCTAATACACGGCATGTTTTTTACATCTGACTTGTCAAATTCTCCACTGCTAATTCAAACATGTCGTGTGTTACCTTTCAAACATTACTTCTGTAAAAAAACATGTGTTGAGACATCTGACAAAATTTTAATTAGAGTGCGCATTATTTTCTTCTGTCAGAACATGTGACATCAGCCGTTGGCAGAAATCTCTGCTGCTGCAAAGCAGTCAGCGTAAAAGTACAATTTTACCAGACATGTATATTTACATATGTCTCACAAATTTTAAAGTCAGATGTAAAAAACATGCCGTGTATTATAGCCTTTAGAGTTAAAAAAATTTTGATTTTTATGGTTAAAATATTGGAAAGAGCAGAGGCAGTTGTGTTTATATCTCAGAATGTTATGAATATTGAATAAATTACAAAGCTATATAAAAACCCTTCGCTCCCCAGGTGAAAGATATAAATAAATACGATGATAGATGATTTCTTTCCATCTTTAAGAGAAAGACTTAAAATGACTATCGAATTTTAAGAGCGATTCATAGGCCTTCAAGAAGGCTTTTTACGAAAAGCAGAGTATAATGAGATTGCAAATTTAAATTTAAGGCCTGAAATATAAAGCCCTGTTGACTTTTACCTCTTGGTAGAGATATATTTTCATCTAAACAATGTCAAAATGTTAAATCTACCCATTTTCACTTCATTTCATACACCAACACATATGTAATGTATGTGGTTATTAACTGCCTGTTCAACGATGTCGAAAGAGAACCCAAGCGAAGTTTCATTCGTACAAATATATTGAAAACAACAACAAAAACAAAAAATTTGTTTTTGTTTTCAACGTATTTGTACGAATGAAATTTTACTTGGGTTTTCTTTCGACATCGTTGAGCAGGCAGTAAATGTTGCAGTTATTCACCACTAGCAACACCCCAAAGTATGCAATACATATTAACATATTTCCTGTTATTTTTAAGACTCTTTTGTAGGCGGAAATAATTTTTAACTAACAATTTAGATTTATAAGAAAAGTTAAAAAATTTATTTATTATTTATTTTTAAATTGCAGACACTTTTCAATACTTTCAGTCTTGTTGTTTGAAAATGTTGTTGTTGTTTTAGCCACATTTTTGTGGCGGACTTTTAAATAAGCAGTTTTTTTTTTCTACAAAACTTTTCATACACATTTGTTTGCATACATGTTTGTCGTGTGAAAAGTTATGACTTTAAGCTTAATAGAACGCAACAGGTTACCATTTTTTATTAACTCATAAAGGGATCTTTGTGGCTGTTTGTAAAAGTTTCACAAATAACTTGGCAAATGGTAATTTATGGTATATTGTGTATAAGTAAATGTGTTAATTAAAAAATAAAACTTTTAAGCCCTTACGTTTATTAAGAAACTGTTAGCATATGTTTAAATGATATGTAGTGAAATATATTAAAATAAATGCTAGAGATAGATCCGAATCTTATATAGTCTAAAAGCAAGAAAAAAATTACGAAAACATTTTTCTATAAGGGCAAAGTTAATGCCAGAATTCACTTAACAAGGAATCCGTAAGTGATAAGCTGATCGTTTTTGGATTTTACTATCTACTTCAAACTCTCGCCTGTGTTCTGCATTCCGAGTGAAATTAAATCACTCGTAATTGCCATGAAATTGTTGTTATACACAATAACACTACAATGGTTATTCCGAGTGATTTACAGAACAGAGGCGTCTATATAAAAAAAATTATCAATTTGCCGATGCATGGACCTTGTTATCTTTCCCTAGGTAAAGTGTTTTTATGATTAACCCAAAGTATATCTGAATGTTCTAAGTGCTGAGGTAATTGAATCACCACAGTTTAAGTTATTCTGTCGAAAAGTTTTATGGGCATTTGCTGTGTTAGATATAAAATGAAAGTATGTATTTTTGTAATAAGAAATACATTTAATTCCTAGTTTACATAAAGCAAATTTTTTGTCGCAAGTTTGAGTTTTATAAAAGAGAAAAGGGAAGAGAAATATCTTTGATTGTCTTTCTCTCATCTAAAAAAGTTAAGATTGCGGCAAAAAAGAAAATTGCCCATCTTTTCTCTAAGTACATAAAAAGTGGTTATTATTAAATTTGAAAAAAAAAAATTACAACAACATTTAAGAAGATATTGATTTTTATTTTATTATACACCAAAGCCCCGATTTACGTCTATTCGATTTGCGTGTTTTCGATTTGCATCGCTTTTTAAAAATTGGTATAATCCGAATTGTGTCATTGTGTTTTCGATTTGCATCGACTTAGTTTGCGTCGATTCAATTTGCGCCTCTTTGATTTCGATTTGCGTTGCTAAAAACGGTTGGATTTTTTTAAAGAATTTTTAATTGGCATGCAAAAACGAAAATTCCCCAATTGTATGTATGTATGTATGCAAGTGATACATTTTATCTGTATATATGTAGTATGTGAATATGTAGTACATAGGTATGTATGTATATAAAAATAAATTTTATTAATTTTTTTTAATTTTTATGTAAATTTATTATTTTTTTATTTCTAACTTTAAAAAAGTTTGTTAAATAAAATTAAACAATTAAAAAAATATTCATAAGACTTGTTTTTATCTAAATACTAGCCAAACCCGGCGCGCGTTGCTACGCCCCTTAATGAATCGAAATGCATTCTGAATTTAATTGAATATCAAGTGAAAAACCTAAAAATTATAATTTTTTTATAGGCGTGGCCCTGCCCACTTTTCTAATCACGAAATTGTAAAGTCATAACAGCTCAATATGTGTGCAAAGTTTCAGAAAAATCGGTCCAGTGTAAGTACCTCAAAATGATACCTTTTTTTATGGGCGCGGCACTGCCCACTTTTCTAAATACGAAACTGTATAGTCATGACAACTCAATATGTGTGCAAAGTTTCAAAAAAAATCGGTCCAGTGCAAGTACCCCAAAATGATACCTATTTTTTAATGGGCGTGGCCCTGCCCACTTTTCTAATGACGAAAGTGTAAAGTCAAGACAGCTCAGTATTTTCGCAAAGTTTCAGAAAATTTGGTCCAGTGCAAGTAGCTAAAACTGATAACTAATTTTTTATGGGCGTGGCCCCGCCCACTTTTTCAATCACGAAATTATAAAGCCATGACAGCTCAATATGTGTGCAAAGTTTCAGAAAAATCGGTCCAGTGCAAGTACCTCAAAGTTAAAACTTTTTTAGGGGCGTGGCCCTGCCCACTTTTCTTATCACGAAATTATTTAGTCATGACAGCTCGATATGTGTGCAAAGTTTCAGAAAAATCGGTCAAGTGCAAGTAGCTAAAACTGATAACTAATTTTTTATGGGCGTGGCCCCGCCCACTTTTTTTCATCCATAAACACTCCCCGGTATGTGTACAACAACTTACCAAAGCTTGAGCCAGATCGGTTTTACAGTTTCAGAGTCTATAGCTAACACACACACACACACACACACACACACACAGAGTTTCACTTTTATATATATAGATAAAATTGTTTCCTTAATTTTTTAGTTTTTCTTCCACCTAATTCAAAACCAGAGCATTTGTATAGAATAAATGTATTCAATTTGCGTCGCATTTCTCCCGTCCCCATTAACGACGCCAATCGGGGCTTTGGTGTAATGTCGAGTTTTTTCTCGCTTACAAGTTTTGTCGCCTCGTAATCCTTAAATTTTCCGTAATCCAATAAAAAAAATTCATTATTTTAATTTGCTGAATATGTACTTATAAATAAAACGAAAAATTTATTAATTAGAAAATCTAAAAACATTTTCCATTTTTTATTAATTCATAAATGTATGCCTCTAAACACGCTAACTCTCTCTCTTTTGCTTTTAGGTTCCTGTTTGGAATATGGTCACTCTTGTTTGGGTGGTAAGTGTGTTTTTTCGACCAAGCCATATTTATTCATCAGGTTGTATTGATTTGCCAGCTGATTATTTTTTCTCCTCTTATTTTTAACTTTAGTCGTCGACGTTAATAGATAAAAATTTTTTTTTTCTCTCATTTATTTCAAATATATAGAAAAAAAAAAAATGTCACCTAACTGCGATTATCTGATTAATAGATATTGACTTGGTTTTCAATTTTAATTACTGAATATGTTTGCTTAACTAAATTTTCTTTCCTTTAGCTCATGGTAAACGTTCCGGCAGCAGTAAAATGTATCACACAGATATAATATCGCCAACAGAAGCCGATTTTCAAGATTTGAATGGTTTGAATGAAAAGGCAAGTTTAAATTAAATATTACTTATTATGTAATTATTTTCGCTAGTATTTATAAAATATAATTTATAAGTTTCTGTTTTTAATTAACAGTTCTCACCAAGGCATATTTATTCTCAGTTCAGAGAATAAGTATGCCTTGGCTCCACTATACTTGCGTTTTTATATTCTTAATTTAAAATGTAAAAAAAATCATTATTCCAAAAAGAACGATTTGTCAATTTTTAGTAAAATACATCAAATAGGCTGTCAGCACCATCTTTTAAATGAATACAACTTGATCGGTTTATTGAATAATAAAACATACATAACTTAATGGTGCTTTTGATTAGCTGTTGAACAACAGTTCCTTTCAGACAATTCTTCTCTTAAAATTTCTAAATGTCAAACTTTATAAAAAAAAAATTATCAACAAATAATATCGGAAATGCAATTAACTTGTACATATACAAGGTGAATTTAAAAAGGCTGATATCATTTGATCAGCTGATAATCAGCTGCACATTTTTTGTGTAGTTTACAACTGTCAGCAAATGTTTTATTTTTTGCAAAGAAGAAAGAATTTAAAGAAATTAAACCAAATTGAAAAGTTTGATAAATTTTTTACTGTCACAAACAAACAACAAATTTTGTGGTTGGTCATCGCAATGATTTTGTTTTTGAAATGGTCGACTTCTGGACTTAACATCAATTATTTTTCTAGAAGTAAAAACTAATCTGTAGACTTTCGATTCTTCCATATGTCAATCTTTAAAATCCGGGAATGAATAGCTATTAAAATGCAGCAAAATCGCTCCATAACTTTCTGAGATATGAGCAAATAAACACGACCGTCTTTGTTTTTTAGCATGTTTTTACTACCAATATAAAATTTTTCAGCCCTAGAATAATTTAAAGATATCTTTGTTACTATTTGTCGATATAATATGTAACTCATATTCACTCATAACACAATATTGGTATCAAATGAAAGGGCTTGACCAATAGGATGGCGTCGGAAATAATAAAGAAAAATGGAGTGTAACGGCCACTCCTTGCTTTTCGAAGAAAAATGGCCCAATTATGCCTCTGGACCAAAATCCGCACCAAACAGTGACTCGTTTTGGGTGTATCGGCTTTTCAATGTATTCGTGCGGGTTTTCTGTGCCCCAAATGCGACAATTTTGCTTGTTTACATACCCGCCAAGATCAAAATTAGCTTCGTCTGAAAAGACGATTTTTTTTGGCAAAATCGGCATCTTCTGTAAGTTCGTCGCAGGCCCAGTTTTCCAGCGTTGTTCAAGCGTATACACAACCATATTCGTTCTGCGGAAGGATAAAACTAATTATGTGTCAAATTAGACATGAGCTAAGTGTTACCATTCACGAAATAAGCACTAGTTGAAAAAAAAACCTTAAATGGAGGACCCTTTATTTTCAAAGATCACTTTAACCTTTAAAAATTGCTTATTTAATTTATGAACATAAATTTATAAATATTTTAATTAATTTGTTTGTATGTTTATTCATTTTTTACAGACCACCTACGACAGCACTGAGGAGCAAATTAATAGTTTTTCGGATTCTTTGTCAGCAAACCATGACATAATAAAGGATAATAATGATCCCATAGAAGTTCCCGATAAAAGATTTAAGAAACTTTTTTACAAAAAATTTAACAAAACCAACAAAAAACAGCGTTTTTTTGAGCCTATCGAACATATTGCACATAAATCGCATGCGCCCATGATCAGCGGCAGATGGCGACCTTTACCGTTATACAATCTAAGACGTATAACAATGTCTAAGGCTGACAACGATTGGTTAAAGGAACTGGAACGAGAAGCACAAACAAATGAAGATAACTATATTTAAAAATTTGCTCAGGAAAATTTACAAAAAAAATAAAAATATTGAAACCAACGAAAAGACAGAGATAAAACAAAAGCAGCTGTTACACCACCTACAATTAAAACTTATCAAGATTTTTTCTCTATAAATGTTAAACAGTTAAAAAAAATAAAAAATATAAAACTATTAAGTTAATAAAATAAAAACAAGTATTTGCATGTCAAAATGTAATTAAATTAAAAAAAACACACAAATTTAAATTGAAATTCGTACAAAGAAAATTTAAGCCACATATTTGGAACTTGTATTATTTGCGATAAATGCGAATAATTTTTATGCAAAAAAAAACAAACTATTTTGTGAATCATTGTAAATTATGATTTTTTTTATAAAAAAAGGCACAAAACAACTACTTCAATGATGTACTTATCTCATGTTGCTTTAAAAAAATTATTGTTTTATTTTAACTTAAACAAAATTTGTAAAACTTAAACTTAATTATCATTAATAAAAAGCACATAACAATAGTATTATTTTATAATAGATATAAAAATAAAAATAAAAAAAATAATTGTTTTGAATATTAATGCCCATGGGCTGGAGGCATTAATATGACAACAATATTTTTACAACAAATAAAAAAAAAACAGAAAAAAACATGATCATCTTTAATTAAATGCTCTCGTTTTTTCTTTTCTATTTAATTTCATTGAAAGAAAAATTTTGTTCAAACATTTAAAACAAACAAAATGTCCAATAATAAACACATTTCTACAAATATCACATATAAAATGTAAACAAAAAGAAAAATGGTTTTTTAAATGTCTTAATTGTACGGAAAACTTAAAAAATACAAGTGTGTTTCGGAAAAACTCTTAAGCTTTAATTTTAGCGGGCACTTGGAAACAAGCTGCATCGCCCTGCTTATCGCCTAAGCCCCAGTGTATGTCTAAGCTAACGGTTGGGTAAATGGGTAAAATCTTAAAACTATTTTTATATAAATAAGTTTCGCCGGCTTTCAGGGGGCAACCCACATGATTTTTGCCTTCAGCATCGTAGATATGCGGACAAGCACTGGTGCCATAATAACCGGGGAAGGGCAAGGGAACATCTAGAATAATGCCTTGTATGTCGGAAGTTAGTTCCTTAAAATCACGATTTGGTATGATTTTCATTTCAATACTGACATCCGTATTGCGTTTCAGTATACATTTACTTTTGGGACAATTGGAAATGGTAACATCGCCTTGTTCCAAAAGACGTGCTTTAGCTGAAAAAAAAATTTTTTAAATAAATGTTAAAAAATATTTATTACGTTTTAATTTAACTTTTTAAGTAAATATGTTCTTAAAAGTGAAATTTAATTATACTATGTTCACACACGCGCTTTAACTGTCAATTTATAATATTCTCGCAATTAAAGGTCTTTATTGAGCTCAATTTACCATACTAACAATTACTTTTAAATTGAGCAATAGTCAGTGAGTTATTGTTTCACTTATTGTCAAAACTCGAAATTCAACTCTTGAGAAGTATGTTCAGTGAGAAGAAAATTCTATAACTGGCATTTCTAATGTCAAACAAATAAAAATACAAAAAACAAAAAGTAAGAAAATGGAAAATGTTTGATGAAAATTTAAAAAAAATGTTTAAATAAATTTAAATACATACATAGAAGTATAAAAATATAATTGTAAATATAGTTTATGAACAGGAAAAAAACTGAAGAGAAGGCATTTCTCCATTGAATGAGTACAAAAAATACTCTAAAACCGATATTTTATCGTTAATTTATACACAAAACGTAGTCGAATTATAGCGGATAAAAAAATGGCGACCAAAAATTCGTTGTACGTTACAATTGTGTTTCTTGCATAACTAACGATTGTTTAATAAAACCCATTAGAAAGAAACAAAAAAACGGAAATAAAATTGCTAGATTGTCCTAAGAATAGCTGCAATATTATTTACCTTTGAATGATTCCAAAAAAAAAAAAAAAAAAAAAAAAAAAAAAAAAAAAACAATTAGCCTTATTGTCAGTGGCGTTGTACGACAAGATCTCATTCATTTTTGATTTATCTAAATATTACGCTATACAAAAAAAATAAAAAATACTACGCCACTAATAAGAAAGCCGTTTATCAGTTATAGTGCAGCCAACTTCAATATTTTACTCTCTATTGACAGCAGATTTTCTAATTTTAAAGCGTTGCCGCAGCTCTATTTCGTTTTGCTTTCATCAAATTGTATACGCTGGGTCTACACGTAGCAATTTTCATTGCTAAGCATAAGCAAAAACCTTGGCAGAATAACGGCACTTTATTGCTAAAGTATGTCTATTTGTGGAGAACACGACACAAGTAATTTATTTATAAAATTTAATATTTTTGTTACAACTTTTATGTTTTTTGTTATTAAGATTTGTATTAAGATTTAAAATATAAAGCAGAGTATATGGGATTCCTAATGACTATTGTTGTAACGACATAGTGCTAAGTATACAAACGTTTTTACTTAAATTTAATTTTAACTTACTTTTCGGACAATTTCTAACTGTTGTGGCCATTGTAGAGGCAGCCAACATAGTCACTGCAATTGCTAAACACATAAAACTCTTCATATTGTTGGTATGCGGTTGACAGACTTTGTTTTATAATTCTCTAAATCTGTAATGAAAAATAAAATAAAAATGCAGTCTGCTAGTTTTTACAAGTCTTAATTATATACAAACATGTTTAATGAAAACACATTAGAATGTTACATTCGTCTGTACCGCATCCTTAATACCCTGCAGCAGTAAGGTGCACAGTATTTTGAATACACACTTTTTCTTTATTATAAAAAATTTTAAATAATTTGCTTAAGACTTATTTGACAAATGTTGTAAAGAACTTTGTCAAATAAACCGTCAATAAATCTAGAATATTGTTTATGAATTCGGCAGTTAGACTTTAGAACATATTGAAGACTTCATACAATAGCATCACAACTTAAAATTCTAAAATTTTCAGAAGATGCACTTTTTGATCGTGCAGAACACAAAAAACAGACAAATTGTAATTTTCTAGTCAAAACAAGTAAGAGCACTATATTCGGCCGTGCCGAACCTTATATACCCTTCACAACGTGTAGTCATGCAATAGCAGTAGTTTGTATCACCATTCATCTCATATGAAATACGTACATACATATAAAAAATATACATATATAAAAAACATCCCATTGTAAAATTATAAATTTACGTATGTATGTTAAAAAAAAAAAATAAAAATAAAAATTTAAAAAAAAAATTTAAAAAAAAAAATTTAAAAAAAAAATTAAAAAAAAATATTAAAAAAAAAATTTAAAAAAAATAATTAAAATATATATAATTAATATAAAACAAAAACAAAAAATAAAAAATAAAATTAAAAAAAAAAATAATAAAAATATAAATAATATATTAAATAAATTCGATGCCACGTTTACTCTATCCAGTATACACGTTTGTATGTATGTATGTTGTTGTTGTAATGTTGTTTTTGTGAAAAAAAAAATCGAGGTGGTCGTGGGTTTTTGCTCATATCTCAGTTGTTTATGTACCGATGTTTCTGATTTTCAATAGCGATCTACTCCCGAATATTTCTGATATTTTAATACCTCACCCGGGTCCAAGCGATGTCGGGGGCTTCAAAAAGTTGATTTCAACATACACACGGACAGACGGTCAGACTGACAGAGCTTAATCGACTTCCCTATTCATAAGCTTTCAGAAAATATATACTTTATGGGGTCGGAAATGAAAATTGTAGAAATTTCACACGGAATGACAAACCTATATATACCCTTTTTCACTGTGTGAAGGGTATAAAAATGAAATGGTTGGAATAGTTACAGATGTATATTGTGAATCAATTTATAGCAAAAAGTTAATTTTGTGGGCGCATTACGAGCAGAGATATGAGCGAAAGAAAACAATTGCCTCTGTTTTTTATTCAAACAAAGTCAAATGTTACAGCTTCCAGATAAATTCTAGACCCGTTTGTTGAATGTGACAGTAAAATATGCATAAAAGAATTTCAATGGAAAATAATGGTTTAATCGGTCCATTGCTCGCAAAGGTATTTGCACAAATATCCACTTTTTATTAATATGGTAACAAAAAAGTTTAAAGTTAACAAGTAAGAGCGGCGGTGCCGAATCTTATATATCCTTTACACAGTTTGTATCATCATGTAATGACCATAATTGACAACTATATGGTGTAACTGTGACTACAATTTATTTAGGAAATCGATCATTTAAACTTATAATTAAAATGTTTTTAAAAAATTTTTGTCGCCGATATCTTTTTCGGTAATTGACCTTTTGAATCAATATTTTCTGTAAATGCTGCCAAAGGTATATATTTGATATATCAGTTTAAGTAAAAAAGCAGAGACAATCGTGTTTTTTCGCTCATATCTTAGATCGCAATATGCGCACAAAACTGATTTTCAATAGCAAAATTTTCGAAAGCATATCTATTAAATTGATACCATATAAGAGTTTGAAGCATACGTATGGACTTCAAGAAGTTGATGTCAACATACAGCCGGAATGAAGAACATTTATTTATTATTATTATACCCTTCACCTGTGGTGCACAAGGGTATATATAGCTTTGTCATTCCGTTTGTAATTTCTACAATTTTCATTTCCGACCCCATAAAGTATATATTTTCTGAAAGCTTATGAATAGAGGAGTCGATTAAGCCCTGACCGTCTGTCCGTCTATCCGTCTGTCCGTCTGCCCGTCTGTCCGTGTGTTTGTTGAAATCAACTTTTAGAAGCAACTATATGTTCCTCAGATCTGTATATGGTATCAATCTCTTGGAAATATCCAGGAATGAATCGCTATTGAAATTCAGCACAATCGCCCCATAACTTTCTGAGATATGAGCAAAAAACCACGACCACCTCGTTTTTTTTCACAATTACAACAACAACATACATACATAGGTACATGTAAAAAACATACCAAACAAAAAAAATTACAAAAAAAAAAAAATATTAAAAATAAGAAAAAATAATAAAAAAAAAACTACAAAAAAAAAAATTTTAAAAAAATTTAAAAAAAAATTTAAAAAAATTTTTTAAAAATTTTTCTAAAAAAATTTTTTAAAAAAATTTAAAAAAAATATATAAAAAAATAATAAAATATAAATAATATATTAAATAAAATAAAATAAATTTTTTTTGGCTCAGCTGGGATTCGATGCCACATTTATTCTAACGTGTACGTATGCACGTATTTTATATGGGATGAATGGTGATACAAATAATTGTTATTGCATGACTACACGTTGTGAAGGGTATATAAGATTCGGCACGGCCGAATATAGCACTGTTACTTGTTTACGATTTAGAATATATATGCTTTATAGGGTCTAAAATGAATATTTTAGATATTACAAATGGAATTAAAATCTTATATGTACACTTTTACACTCTCGTGTGAAGTCAACAAATACAACAACAACAAATTGTATCGGATTTTGTTGGATTTGTTATATTTTTTATGCTTATTCCTGTAGACTTTGTCAGCCGTATTGCTGAAACTGCGAAGCTTTTCGTTTATTCAATGTATATCGTACAAACATGATCGCACACAACAAGTTTCTATGTACATGATGGATTGTCATTAGTCAACAACAGAATTAATTGAACAAGTGTAAATATGATAAAGATTAAGGAAGATTTGTTTCTCTATATAATTGTAGTTGCATATTCATGCTTTTGTGAAGGGTGTATACGATTATCCACAGCCAAATATAGCGCTCTGACTTGTTTTTTCAAAGAAAAGATTTTATTTCATATGTTTTACTTTAAATTAATAATTTAGTTAATATATGCTAACTTAGGTTTTAATGTTGAACAAATATTTGAATAATAATTAGTTACTAAACTGATATCTTACATTCGTTTCCAGTTGTAATAGCTTTGTTTCTGTGCTGTTGAGGCAAAAACCCGTTTAAAAAGCTCATAATATACAAGTACAGTCGTGGTGGTTATTGTAGTTACATCAGAACTCACAGGGGCGTATTGCAAAATAAATAGAAACTATTGCTCAAATTTTGTTTCAAACAAGAAACACTAGTAAACAAATAAAGGGATTGAAATAGAGATCAGACATTACTAACTTAAAATTGAAGACGTGAAAACTCTTAATGACATCAGCGAACTTCTAACAAGAGGTCTTAAGTCGAGTAAATACATTATTAAATTGTTATTCATATAAATATAATTTTTTTAAAGTCTTGTTAAAAGTATTCAGCGTTTTTTCATAATATTAAAATTATAATTATAGTTAAAATTATTTAAAAACTCCGTTAATTTTTTGGTCTCATGAAAAATTCTAAAAATTGACTTATGTTGTTTTATCAAGATACAAATATTTACATATGCTTAATTTATATTGCGTTTCTGACTTTAGGCAATAATGTGCTGTACAAGCAAGCATTTTGAGTGGAAATTTTGCCTGGATTTTTATTTTGTAACAACCGAGTTTTGTACACAGAAAAATAAAATTACATAAAATTGTTTAATTAATTAACCATTTTGCTTTTTTTTAAATTTGAATTAAATAATTAATTATTTAAACATATTTTTTTCATATTTTTAAGAAACGTCAGTTGAAAAAAAAAATTAAATAATCAAATGGCATCCACAATGTAATTTTGTCAAGATTTGATTTTGGAGCATTAATTGAATAATTAATTATTTAAACATATTTTTTTCATATTTTTAAGAAACGAAAAAATTTCTGTCAGTTGAAAAAAAAATTAAATAATCAAATGGCATCCACAATGTAATTTTGTCAAGATTTGATTTTGGAGCATTAATTGAATGAGGGGCCTTAATCGCTTATAATTAATAATGAGAGAAAAGAGATTAAAGTTAAATTGCAATAAAAACTGTTCAATGCTATCTGGAATATTACTTTCTTACTTTTTTTTTTTTGAATTTCTAAATAGATGAACTGATACTTTTAAAGAATGTTAGTCATACCTAATAAGCAAAATACAAAACTTTTATTGTACTCTGTTATAGTCTTTAGTCGTCATAATCGGGCTCATCTTTTTCCCCTTGACCTTCGGTTCTTTCCCGAATTTATTCCATACTAACGAAAGGAAGTGCTTTGTATCACTCATAGTAAATTGGTGGTATATAGCAAAGAAGTATTTGAAGGTTCTAGAATTTTTCGTTCTTTATTGGTATGACTCTTTATTTGGAGGAAGTTGTGGAAGTAACTCCATAGCTCGGCCATTATTTCGATCTTTTTTGTTTACTTTGGTGAAATTTTCTTAGTCATTGACAAAAAAATTTATTTGGTAATTTCTGTAATTCCAATACTTTAGAAACACTCCATGAATAAGTGCCCCGAGAGTCAAAATTTGTATCTTAGTTCTTAAACAACAACCGGTCATCATGGTTGAGGAATAAGCTGTAATGTGAGTCTCACTCTAAGGCAAAGAGGTTATAAATTTTTACAGGCAAGAGCTAATTTCTTAGCAGCCACGTGAAGTTTGACTTTCATTCATTCATTCCACTAAGGTATTTTAAAACAGGTGATTTGATAACAAGTTCTACAACGAGTTGCTACAAGTTTTAGGGAGCTGAATAATAAAAAATTGTAGGGAATCATGCATAAAAATTTTAAAAAAATATATGTTTTGTTGCTAATATATTAAAGACTATTATTACAGTTGTGTCTAAAGTCAATATTTCTTGTAGCACGATAAATTTTGTTGGACTCTCACCATAAGACGTGAACAATTGTTCAAATTCTAGCAGTTGGTTTGATGAATGAAACCTTTTTACCGATAATAATTTGTTTGTGTTTCGGTTTTAGATTTCAATTGATGACGTGATTAAACTGATGAAAATAATTTTTAAAAATTTTATTAATTTAATTTTTTACAACTATTTTATTAATTTTCAATTAATTAATAGTATCATTATGGTTATTGAAACTAAATAAAATAAAAAGTTATAATATTAGTTTCGTAGTTGAAATTCATATTAATTTTTTTTTGAGCGGAGAAAGTTTTTGTTATATTTTTTTCGAATTTAATAATATTGACACTTAATGAACATTTTTTTGATTTTCTTATCAAAAAATTTTACTTAAGTTAATTGTTTAATACCGAAAACAAAATCTCTTTTTTCATTCTTGCATTAATAAATGAAATCAATATGAATTCAACAATTATATTTCTCTATCTGTTGGGCTGACTAAGCAAACTATGGCCTAAAATCCGAAATTTTTTTTCAAAATTTTTTTTTCCGATATCTTTCTTGCGAATAGATCCATTGAACCAAGATTTTCAGTAATTGTTGTCAAAGGTACATATTTTAATACGTAACAAATGATTTATTATGTTTCATAGGAATAGCAAAATCTGACTTTGCTTAGGAAAAAAACAAAGACAATCGTGTTCTCTCGCTTATATCTCAGCTCGTTAAATGCCCACATAACTGATTTTCAATAACAAAATTTCCGAAAGCATATCTAATAAATTAAAACTACAAAAGAGTCTGAAGTATACGTGGAGGCTTAAAAAAGTTGATTTCAACATACATACGGTCGGACAGACGAACTTAGCTTTATCAATTCCTCTATCTTTAGGAATTCAGTTTTTATGTACTTTAAATGATCTAAAATTAATATTGTAGAAATTTCAAACGGAATGACAAACTTTATATAATCGTTTACACCCTGGTGTGAAGGGTACAATTACAATCAAACTTTTTTCAATACAATTATATAAAACTTTTCTTTTAATTTTATTTGTTTATTCATCATTTAGCTATATTAAAAAAAAAAAACTTAAACAAAGTTTGACAATAAAGTTCGCCATCAGCTAGGCCGGCATAAATTCACTTTTTTAAAGCAGAAGTCAGATTTGTGATTTTGGTAATAAAAACCAAATTGCTGTCAATTATTTCGAATAACAATAATTAAATTGATCTAAAAATCAGCAATTATTTAGGTTTTTCTCAAATGTGTAACCTCGTTAAGGCAAACTGGCATAACAAACAAACCAATTTGAAAACAAGTAAGAGCGCTATATTCGGACGTGCCGAATCTTATTTACCCTTCACAACGTGTAGTCATGCAATAACAGTAGTTTGTATCAACATTCATCCCATATGAAATACGTACATACATATATAAAAACATCCCATTGTAAAATTATAAATTTACGTATTTAAAAAAAAAAGTAATAAAAAAAATTTTTAAAAACAACTAAAAAAAATTTAAAAAAAAAATTTAAAATATATATAATAAATATAAACAAAAAAAATTGAAAAAAAATAATAAAAATATAAATAATATATTAAATAAAAAATAAAAAAAAAAAAATTTAAAAAATTAAAAAAACAATATAAAAAAATTTTTTTTTTGACTCAGCTGGGATTTGATGCCAGTTTTTCTCTAACCAGTATACACGTTTGTTTGTATGCATGTTGTTGTTGTAATGTTGTTCTTGTGAAAAAAAATCGAAGTGGTCGTGGGTTTTTGCTCATATCTCAGTTGTTTATGTACCGATGTTTCTGATTTTCAATACCGATCTACTCCCGAATATTTCTGATATTTTAATACCTCACCCGGGTCCAAGCAATGTCGGGGGGCTTCAAAAAGTTGATTTCAACATACACACGGACAGACGGTCAGACGGACAGACTGACAGAGCTTAATCGACTCCCCTATTCATAAGCTTTCAGAAAATATATACTTTATGGGGTCGGAAATGAAAATTGTAGAAATTTCACACGGAATGACAAACCTATACAGTGGTGGCCACGAATTTAAGACACGACATGTAACGAGCATAGTTATGATAATTTTTTCAACCCTGCAATATCAAATTAGATCTAGTTAATTTTTCAGTGTACCTTGTAATGTTAAGAAAAATTACCGTTATTTAGTTTTGTTTGTTTTTACAGTTTGTTGCTATTTTTAATACATTATTGTAAAAACGTGCATTTGAAGCTGGCCAAGAATTTAAAACATATTACAAATATTTGGTTATTAGGTAATTTTTTGGTGTTGTTTGAAGTTAATGGGTAAGTAATGAATGCTTTATTCCATTTCATGTTAAGATACATCAAAATATTGAGTTAGAAATGGCCAGAGGTACTTAGAGTTCGGATGCCGAGCGAAAACTGATCCTACAATTCAAAACTGATGGAAAAACAGTAATGGACATTTCCAAGCTTATTAAATGTTCCAGATCCAAGATTTACAACGAAATGGAATACATCAAGCAACATGGTACCACCAAAAATGTAAAACAGCACCCTGGAGCCCGAAAAAATACACTCAGGGAGGATAGCTTAATTTATAAGGCTGATGTTAGAGATCCTTTTAAAAGCTTAAGTAAAAATAAAAATAAGATTTCATCTGATTTTGGTATTAATATATCGTCCAGGACAATAAGAAGACATTTGATTGAGAAACTCTAACGTGGATGTATTGCACAGCGTATACCACTTGTGTCAAAAAAAAAATAAAATAAATACAGACTAGCTTATTCAAGAGAACATCTCAATAAACCGATGACATTTTGTAAAAATATACTTTGGAACGACGAATCGAAGTTTTGCCGCTTCGGTTCTGATGGAAAACAGTACGTATGGCGTCCTCCAAACCTGGAGCATCACTCAAAGTGCACCCTTACAACGGATAAACACGGTATTGGCAATGTCATGGTGTGAGCATCATTTTCCTGGCATGGTGTAGGTCCCATTTACAAGATTACCACTAAAATGGACCAGCATATTTACAAAAACATACTGAAAAGCATTATGATACCATTTGCTGAAGACAACATGCCTCTAATATGGAAATTTATGCATGATAATGACCCTAAGCACACTTCACGCCTAGTAAAAAGTTGCTTGCAGGAAAACAATATTACAGTTCTGAAGTTGTCAGTTCAATCCCCGGACCATAATCGAATTGAGAACTTGTGGAATGATATTGCGGAGCATGTACAAGCAGTTAAACCAAAAAAGTTTAGCGATTTATGGAAAGAAATCAAAAAAGCTTGATATGCCATTACAAACGAACGTTGTATGGCCTTAGTTGAAAGTTTACCCAGGAGGTGCGCTGCTGTGATCCAAAATAAAGGATTTCCTACCAAATACTAATTTTGTTCTATGAAGCTGAGCTTTACTTTAGTGAATTAACTTTTATTTAGCCTATGTCCTAAATTCATGACCAGGCTAAACCTTGTATTAATCTGATTAATATGTAAATACAAATTTCTAACAAAATATAGGCAACAAACTATTGTAAATTTTTTTCATAACAATACTAGGATCTTTGAAAAATAACATCTTAAATTTTTTCGATAAGATCTAAAAATTATTAGAAATATATAAGTGAAATGTCGTGTCTTAAATTCGTGGCCACCACTGTATATACCCTTTTTCACTGTGTGAAGGGTATAACAAATAATTCACCGATGCTGATTACATTAACTTGAAAATATTTATTAAATAATTTAATCGTTAAAACTAAAGTTGTTATTTATAAATATTTATCATATTAAAAGTCATTTAGAACACGAGTAATGAGATTAAGTTAATTATTTTTAATATGTTTATATATAAAGTCTCTTTATCTATTTTTAATTACTGACTTTGACTTTAAGAGCCAGTGTGATATTCGACGTAGTGGGACGGGTAATCAATAACATGACATTTGTATGAACTTGCATAAAGTAAAAAAAATAATAAATGCAATTAATTATCAATTTGAAAATAAAAAAAACAATTAAAACTAATTAAATTAATTTGCTGATATTTAAATAAATAAAATCATTTCAATACATAAATTAACTCGAAAAGCACTTAATCTATTAATAGAAGACCTTGCAAAGTTTCATCAGATTGAAAATTAAATATGTAAACAAAACTAAAGTAAATTTAAAAATGTTTTAATACCATTCAGCACTTTTGCATATTTATTTTTTAATTAAGATGTGTTTTAAATAACTATAAAACATATACATCAATGACCGCATTTAAAGGAATTTTTATTTAACAAGAACAAAATAAATTGCTTTATTACACCACAAAAAAAATTACGCACAAAAACTGCATCGATTGCATTTATTTATTAGTAATATTTACCAATTTTTTTGAATCCTTTGTTAATGATGTTTCTTTTGTCTTTATAGTTTTCTATTTCGTCACGTTCTTTATTATTTTAAAACTAGTATAATTTCAGTTGATTAAATAGTTTTATCTTGATCTCTTTTATTTATTTTTTATTTTATTTCTTATTGATTATATTGTTAACACACACCGATCCGATACACAACTTTAACTTAACACCAGATCTAACTTAACTAAAGCTTTAAATTTTTCGGCTTTAACATTTATTTATTTTTCAATAAAATCTCACTACTCAATTTTTGTAGTTGTATTCGTAAGTTGCTGCCTTGTTTTTATTTTACTAGCAACTCTGACGTATTTAAGCCAACAATTGCCATTTGAGTTGCCATTGAAAATACATACTAAAAAGGGGGGAAATGATTGGGGGTTTTATTGGAGGGGTTTTTGGAACTGTTTAATTTTTATTTTAAATGTTATACAACCGCTTAAAACACTGTGCAATAGTGAAAACACATTTAACGCATAATCTTATGCAGATAAATGCTTACAATAAATAATTTGAAAATAAATCAATTTTTTTTAAAAAGCTGAAGATTGAAATAAAGCGTGATTTTCTTAGCAACACTGTTTCTTGTCAACACTGTTTCTTGTCAACACTGTTTTCCATAATAGTTGAGTTCACAGTTCCCTGTTCTTCAAGATCAGTTTGACTGGAGCAGCGTGTGAAACAAAATTGCAGTTCAGTTTGGGAGTTGTACCGTGTTTGATATTCTGTTCAGTGATGAGGATCATTTCTGGTTTAATGAATACGCAAAAGAATTAAAGTTATAGGAAAAATTATTTAGAAAAATATATACACAGTATCCCAAGAGCTCAAACTGTTGTCCCGAATATTATTGTTGAGAAAAGCTAAAAAATGGGTTCTAAACTAACTGAGATTTAAGCACAAAATACAACTGCCTCGGTGTTTTCCCAAAATAAAAAAAAAAATAAATATTTCTGTCAACTTCTTAACAACAGAGAGTGTCAATATGGATATCAAATGGGAAAGATTGACTAGCAAAATTTACTATAAAGCAATTAAAATCCATGATGGCCATTTCAACCTCATCAATATGGGTATATCTGTGATTTTCATGGGCAACCACTTATGTCTTAAAATCAAAATTTTTAGGAGAGCTACAAAACCGTGTTAGTGCTGAACGATTTTTGAATATATATAGAAGTTACGTTGTTATGCCATTAAAATAATCGGAATGGGTCCATCTTATTTGAGAAATTTTCAAAACCAAGTAAAAGCCTTTTAAAACCAAGCAATATGGTATTATTAACACAAAATCATATAAATTAAACATACGAGGTACTAGTACTAGTGACTAGTAGTGAACTATGTAAAAATCAAAATCAAAGATGGCGTCGGAAATAATAAATAAAAATAACGTATAACATTTAATCTGAAATTTTGATATAGACTAACCTAATATATGGTCACCATAACTAAATATATGATTGTGAATGGTATTATTAGCTTTCTTACTTTATTTTTCAAATTCGTTATTGATTTGTCATTCATCGCTCTAGCGCTCATGGCTTAACCTTAAGGTGTTTATAAATGGGGATATTATCACTTGAGCTGAACTATGGTAACACTCACTTACTTTATGAATACATTTGTTTGCTGACTAAATTAACCGGTCAGTTACTTAGTTACAACAAAAACCAGTCATTTTGGCATAACACTTGAATAATAAGAGCAAGCGCTACAATTTTTACAACAACATTTAAACTAAATAACTCATTTAGTTTATGAGAGAATGAAATCTTTTACTACATACTTTTGATATGCATATGGAGTATGTATAAATACCTGGAGCCGAATTACGGCATTCGAACGTGATCGAAATTTGAAAATTCTTAATAGAATCTCTATACCTAAAGCACAGAGAACTCGATCGTTCGAGTAAAATTTCGATCGATATCGAATGCCGTAATTCGGCTTCTGATTAATATTTTAAATTAAAAATGCATAAAAAAATACCAACAAATACAAGGAAATATCAATCCTAAAATCTATGGTGTAAATGGTACAATGTTTAAACTACTGGTTGGTGTTAGAATAAATTTCTAACATAAACAGAAGAGAGTTGAGATCTTTAATTTGGCAGCACTGTTTTCTGTAACAGGTGATTTAACGGCCTCTGTTGTTTTGAGGTTATAACCTTTTTACACTTGCTCACATCTTTCATCATTCATCAAATCAACAAGATGTTAACATCTTCCCATATGAATTGCACGTGTTTGTGTGTCAACATATCTCAACATCTTTTAAAGATGTTCCTAAATCATTTTGTTCCACTCAACATTTTTCGATTATTTTAGTGTTTTTACTAGAAAAAAAAAATATTGTTGCAAAAAAATGGCATCACTAGAAAAAAATTACAAGTGCCAAAAACAAAAAAAAAATACATACAACGAATGGACTTGATATATGTCGTATAAAATAAAATATATTAATTATCTTAATTGTCTAACAAAATCTGCATATTGTAATAATAATTGCTCCCCAAGGGCAATAATTAATACAATTAATACAGAATTTTTAAATCCATTTTTTTTTTAATTTTTATATGCGCAAACATGTAAAATAAATATTATGACAGATGAAAGATGAAGGATGAAAGATGTTGCAAATGTAAACTATTGCTAGAATTGGATTCTCAGAAAAATGGTCAATAATTAAAATTACTTTGATTTAATTAACAGATCTTTTATAAAAATTTGCATACAACAGTATGTTAATTTTTTTTTTTTTAATTTTTTCCGTCGCCTATTTCTTAGTGATCAAGGTACAGCTAATGAGGTAAAATCGTGAGAGCAATAACAGCATTACATCATCTAAATTTTTAAACTATTAACATTATTGTATCATTTTCTCGTATTGAGTTTGAAAGCTTAACTGTTGCGATAAAACCGGTTTACCTTAATCGTTGTACCATGTTGCTGATTTCCGATTTACGTTATTAAGAATACTTTTTTTCGATAGTATCGATAGCGGAAAAAACATCAATAGTATGTTCAAAATAAAACTATCGATAATACTATCAATAGTACTATCGATTGTTTAACAGCGCTATTGGTTTGGCAGTTTATCATAAATATGCTTACAAAGGAACTTTTGCAAATTGTTTAAATTTATTTTAAAAATATTGATTCAATTTGATAACCTCATCAGGGATCGCATTAAACATAATTTTTATTAAATTCCATTAAACATAATTACCGCATTTGGCGCACACTGAAAACTCTCAAGTCATTGTCGAAACAGAATTACATACAAAAAAGGCACTGTTTGATGCGTTTTATGGACCGGTTAAATAACACTATGTAAAAAAGAAACTATATTTTTTTGATCTGCTATAGTCATATAAGGTCTTAACCCAAACAAGAAACGAGCTAGAGTCGGAGCTACCATGACAATATTTGTGTATTTTGTTTTATATTTTTAATTGAATAGAAAGATGATTTTTTAAATATTATACAAAAACGAAGAAACAAAATGAGCGGACAGGTTTCTGGTACTATTTTTAAAATCGAAAGGCTAGGGGCAAAAACCGCAAAAACTTTATCTTTGGTACCTTTTGAGATCCCATCTAACTGCTAAACTAATTAACGTCGGAAAATAATTTAAAATCAATTTATCATAAAAAAAATATATAAAAAATCACAAAATTTTGAGCTTTACACAAATTTTTGATAAAAAAATATCAAAACTAGGTATCGAGAATAAAACACGAATTTTTCTATAGATTTTTATCTAATAAAATTTATTTTATTTCTAATTCATTCGGATTTTAGATTAAGTACTAAAACTGGTTATTATTTGTTGCTTTATTATACCCTTCACACAGTGAAAAAGGGTATATATAGGTTTGTCATTCCGTGTGAAATTTCTACAATTTTCATTTCCGACCCCATAAAGTATATATTGTCCGTGTGTATGTTGAAATCAACTTTTTGAAGCCCCCCGACATAGGGTTGGACCCGGGTAAGGTATTAAAATATTAGAAATATTCGGGAGTAGATCGGTATTGAAACAGAAACATCAGAAACATCGGTACATAAACAACTGAGATATGAGCAAAAACCCACGACCACCTCGATTTTTTTTTTTCAAAAAAACAACATTACAACAACAACATACAGACATACAAACGTGTATACTGGTTACAGAAAACGTGGCATCGAATCCCAGCTGAGCCAAAAAAATTATTTTTTTAATTTTTTTTAAATTTTTTTTTTAAATTTTTTTTTTAAATTTTTTTTTTAAATTTTTTTTTATTTTTTTTTGGTGACACAAACTACTGTTATTGCATGACTACACGTTGTGAAGGGTATATAAGATTCGGCACGGCCTAATATATCGCTCTTACTTGTTTTTTTTTTGGAATTTTTTAATTTCAATAATGTTATAATTAAAAAAAAAAAAATTTTTGTACTAATAAAATTATGCCCAATTAAAAAAATTATATAGAAAAAATTAAATCTGGTAATTATTTGCTGTTTTCTTTTTTATGAATTTTTGAAATTCAAAAAGCAGAAACAAAATAAGCGGTCTGGTGTCTGGTACTTTTTTGAAAATAGAAAGCCTTAAGAACAAAAACCTGTAAAAACTTTATTTTAGTACTTTTTAAGATCCCATCTAACTTCTTGGCTAATTAACGTCGGAAAATAATTTTTTCTTAAAAAAAATATCACAATATTTGAAGCTTTAAAAAAAATTTTGATAAAAAATATCAAAACTAGGTACATTCACTTTATCGGGAAAAAAACAAAAATTTTTCCATGAATTTTCATGTAATAAAATTTTATTTTATTATTACTTAATGCAACTTTAAGATTAAGTACTAAAACTGGTACTTTTTATAAATTTTTCAACTTCAAAAATTTTATAATTTTACAAAAAAAATTTTTTTTAATTAAAAAAATTAAATAAAAGTCTAAACGGAGTCATATAGACTCTACTTGACTGTTGGCGTGCAGCGAACTACCACGATAACCATAAATTTTTTGATGGATTGCATAACAAAATCGAGTACGTCATTCCGACAAGATAAATGGATAAGCCCCTTAAAAAAATCTTAAATTTAAAAAAAAAAATTTTAAAATCCTTGCAATAGAATTTGAAATAATGACGATCTTTGCAGTAAAGTGGGGTTCAAAAAATATGGTGGTTATTCTGAGAATTTTTGCTTGTTGCATAGTGTAATTGGTCTATATGTCTGATTGAGCACTTGCATGCAAACTATCCAGGCTATGCGGTTACATGCAAGTTTGAACATTAACGCCATTAAATTATTCTTATTATCATTTGAATGGATCTCAATAACCATTTTCTTTGTTTTATTTCAATTCAAAGATTACGGTCTCTTTTAAAAACTAAATATTATCGTTTATATTTAAATTTTGTCAATAATTATGAAGTTTTTTTCTTTTTTAATATTTTATAGTTTGGAACTTATCGCACTAATTAATATTAATTCAGCAACATGTAAAAGTTTAATTTTTCTTTTATTTATTTTTTATTCATTTAGCAAAAGTAAACAAAATAAACGACAAGATCTTTTGACATTAATCGTGATTTCGATAATCGCAATTAAAATATTATTTAAACACTTGTCTAATAACAATAATGAGTCGTCTGTACAATTTATTAAAATGTTTAATTAAATTTATTACAAACATTAAAAAATCATTAAACTACAAAAGTGTTATGTTAATTTCGAAAATAATTTCACCTTTTGTATAGAGCAGTTCAAATTACTCAGTGTCTGTAAGTTTTGTAGTGAAAGATCACGTTAAACTTTTAAAAGCTTCTTAATATTCTTAATTCTTTATTTAATGACTTGACACATTACGGTTATTTTCTAATGTAGCACTTGTTAAATCCATTTCAAAAAAAAAAAATAAAACTGGATTTAACAAGATTAAGGTCAACGTTGAGTTTATTGTCGTAAAATAAAGCGATGAAAGTTATTAGTATAATTTGAAAGTAACAAAATTGTTTAAACTTTTTTAAGTGAAGGGCATTGTAGACGGGTTTGTTAGTCAAATAAACGAGTTAGAATGTTATGTGCATTTGGCTGTGTGTCACTAGCAACTGCAGAAAGAAAAAATAAATAAATAAAAACAAATTGCCTATTGTTTTTGTGTTTTTTTTATTGTAGGAAAGATCTCACCTTGTTTTCTTGTATCATGGTATAGTCGACAAGACTTTTTAAGAATTACTTGAATACCCTTGTTCAAAGTACTTAAATTAAAAATTTCTTATAGTGAGAGCTTATGAATCGTTTAAAATTTTGTTTACTTACAAATTAGTAGCACCGAATGCTAAATGCAAAATAATCAAACAAATATGCATATAAAAAATATTATTTACATTGATCTTGGCCAAATAAAATAAGTTTCAAAGCCAAGTCTTCATAAGAACAAACTAAAGAGTAACAAAATTTTGAAATATCACGTTTAGTACAACATAAAGCTTGCGAAAATCATCACAAGAAAATGCGCTGTTCATATTGGGTTTAAAATAAGAAAAAACCGGTTGAAAAGTTTGGCATCTGATTTTTGTAAAATATAAATACAAAACATTAAATTGTTTTGATGCTGGTAAAAATTTTATAAAAATTTTAAGATTTAGTTTTTATTTATGTAAGTAAAGTAGTTTTTCTCATATTATCTTTACGATTTTCTTAATCAGGCTTTCAAGGTCATAGAAAGTAATGAAAAGACTTAAAGACTTTATAATTTCATTATTAAATAATTTTGATGTTTCGTTGGTGTTTTTCCAACTTCATCAGGAATTTAGTATTTATTTAATCTAAAGTGGGCGTGTCACCTATATGTTCCGGAATAACAATGACATTAAATAGGAGGATATCTGTAGCAAAGTTCATCATCGTAGCTCTAATTTTGTCGGTTTTATGAGCTTTTAAATTTTATTAACGGTAGATAACGTGAAAAGTGGGCGTTATAGTAGGCGTGTCAAAGTTATTTTTGCTAATGACTACAACTTAGTTATTTTAATATAGTCCATTATTATTCCGAAATCTTTTTTTATAGAAAAATTATAAAGCGTTATATGAGAGTTGAGCGTAAAAGTGGGCGTGTCTTCGACCAAAAAGCAATGTTTGCAAAATCTCAGAATCGTACATCTAATTTTGTCAGTTTTATTAGGTTTTAAATTTTAAATATACCGAAAAATACACTGTGTGGTATAAATTTTCGTACATTTTAATCCATAACTCCTTTCCTAACTCATAGACTTAAGCACTATGTAGGGAGAAATATTTTTTTTACTCTGGAAATATACATTCATGGCTCTACGTTAATGCGTTTGGACACAATTCCATTTTATTCGATGTTGGAAGGACACGGTTTTTCTGATCTACTCTTGTATTACGAGCTATAACTCTCTCCCTAATACTTCGATTTTACCCATTTTCAATACCAAACAAACTTTGCGTATAATAAATATAGTGGCAAAATTTGTGGCCCCTAGCTTTTTCAGTTCGAGCTCTATCGTGCGGAAAGACGGACAGACGGACCCCGATTCAGAAAGTATATACTTTATGGATATATAAAATGGATATTTCTATGTGTTACAAACGGAATGACAAAATGAAAAAATCCCCACAATTTTTTTAGTGGCGGGTATAAAAATAAACAAGTAAGAGTGCTATATTCGGCCATGCGGAATCTTATATACCCTTCACAACGTGTAGTCACGCAATAACAATAGTTTGTATCAACATTCATCTCATACATACATACATACATACACACATACATATAAAAAACATACATATATAAAAACATCCCATTTTAAAATTATAAATTTACGTATGTGTGTTAAAAAAATAAAAATAAAAAAAATTTTAAGAAAAATTAAAAAAAAAAATTAAAAAAATTAAAAAAAAATTAAAAAAAAACAAAAAAAAAATAAAAATAAAAAATTAAAAAAAAAATAATAAAAATATAAATAATATAAAAAATAAAAAAATATTAAAAAAAAAATTTAAAAAGAAAAATTAAAAAAAAAATTAAAAAAAAAACAAAAAAAATATAAATAATATAAAAAAATAAAAAAATAAAAAAAAAGAAGAAAAAAAGAAAAATTAAAAAAAATATTTGTTTATTAAATAAGAAAGTAAAAAATTAAAAAAAAAGAAATTAAAAAAAAAAACAAAATTTAAAAAAAATATATAAATAATATATATAAAAAAAAATTTTTTTGGGCTCAGCTGTTATTCGATGCCACGTTTACACTTACCAGTATAACACGTCTGTATGTATGTATGTTGTTGTTGTATGTTCAATACCGATCTACTCCCTAATATTTATGATATTTTAATACCACACCCGGGTCCAGGCGATGACGCGGGGCTTCATAAAGTTGATTTAAACATACACACGGACAGACTGACAGAGCATAATCGACTCCCCTATTCATAAGCCTTTAGAAAATATATACATCATGGAGTCGGAAATGTAGAAATTTCACATTTTTTTCCTACTTTTTTCCATCTGTTAATTATTTACTTTTAATTCTTAAAACACTGGAGTATTTGCATTGGCATATTTCCGTGGCTACGACTTGCAATTCGGAGTCACTAGCGTGACCAAAAATTACTTGGGAGATTTATATGTATATATATTTACAAACAGTTTCTGCCTATAACTTTGCCATTTAGTGACCGACTTGTAAAAAAAAAATTACGAATATCCCCAGAGACATATGGTATTTACAAATAATTACAAACGTGTCAATAAATTATCTTAGGGCTGAAAAAAAAATTTTTGAGAAAAAACGAAGGCATTCGTGATAATTTGCTCATATATTAGCAAGTAATCAGGCGATTATGCAGGATTTTAATACCGATTTTTTTTCCAAATATTTTTAAATGATTAACACCACACCAGGTCTGTTCAATATTTGGGAATTTCTAAAAGTTGATTTCAGCCAAGACACCGACAGAGGGACAAACTTTAAATCGACATATTTTAACTCGACTTGGAATGAATATTGTAAAAACTACTTACAAATGGAACGCAATAGCTTTATGCACCATGGAACCACATCTGAAGGGTATAAAAATGTAAGAATTTGAATTCCTAAACATTTTTTTCAGCCTTTCGATTTCGTTGTAGAAAAAAAAAGTAAGCTCGTCTACTAAATGAACAATTCATACTTACAAACTAATGAATTATGATGGATGTTTTAATTCACACCTAAACTAAAAAATTGAATACAACTGAACGTGAAAATAATTAAATCGTTTGTAGGAAAAAACAAACATGGTTTAGCTAAAATAAAAGTTGAAATTAAAATTCAATTTTGAACTTGCTAGCTACATACCATTCTGGTAACGTTTGACAAATACAATAGAGCAAATAAAGAAAACACGCTTATTTTTAGCCAAAACATTTAATAAAAAAAACTTGTCACTAATCCGGTAGCCATTAAGCGGATCAATTGCCCACGTACACATTAAGTATGTACGTACGACAACAACAAACGATATACAAATTATTCATCAGTTTAAGTTAGACTTCCGAATAAAACTATGAATGTCTTTGTGACGTGGAAAAAAATCATCTCCTTTTTATAAGCACCCGCCTTCATGAGAATACAACCACACATAACATTGTGTTAATTATATTATTCAAAACGCATCTTACTAATTCGATAGTAAGTACTGGTGTTGCCTGAAAAAAAGTCCCAGGTAATTATGTGTCACAGGTTTAAATGTACCCTACAGTTAGTATAAGTCAATACTATACATTTGTTGCAAACTTTTCCAAAATCTCTTAAGATACTACCACACTATAGGAATCTAAAATTAAAGTTTCATAAGTAAATACCTTTATATAAAACACTTCTTAGCGAATAAGAAGAACAAACTGAAAAGTTCTATAACATGGACAAGAACTAACAAAATGTTTAAAATTTTGATGAAAGTATGATTAAAATTTTATGAAAAAAATTTTTTTTTCATATTTTTAGTGTTACCATTGTCGGCATGTTTCAAGGTTTTTCGGCACCATTTAATTAGTTGACTTGAATTATTCTTAGTTTATTCTATTCTTTAAAGTTCATTCACTACCTTTTTTACAATACAACAAGTAAAAGCGCTACATTCGGCCGTGCCGAATCTGATAATACCCTTCACCATCATGTACATAGGCATAGTCCCACATCGTAGCTTAACCTATATTTAATGTTATTCCCCTTTTTTCTTTATTATTTCCGACGCCATCCTCGATTTTGAATTTTTATGTAGTTATCTGTATTCTACTAGTCAAGGGGTTTCATTTGACACCCATATTGATGGGGTTAAAAAAAATTTGTTCAGCCATTTTGTTTTAGACGCCATCTTGGATTTTAAATTATTTAATAATTTATTGTATTCTACTGGTCACGCCCTTTCATTTGATACCAATTTTGAGGGGTTTCAAGAAGTTACATTTTAAAATGCCAGATTTAGCCCATATTTATATATGTCCGCTATTTTGTAGTGGCGGCCAACATGAATTTTAATTTTTTATATAGTGCTTATATTGCGCTAGTCAAATCCTTTCAAATAATACCAATATTGACTCTCTAGGTTTTCTAGAAGCTAAAAAATTGATTTTAGTTTGTAAATTTTTGGAATATATATTTTTCAAAGAAGAAGAAATTTTTTGCCTATAACTTTCCCGATTAGAGCACGTTTTATTCAAAATTTTTCAAGAATATCTCTAGAGGTATATTTTATCTACAAATAGTAGCAAAAGTACTTATAAATTATTCTATGGCTGAAAAATTTTAATTTTGGTAGTAAAAATATGGAAAAAACAGAGGCAGTCGTGTTTATTTGCTCATATCTCAGAAAGTTATAGGGCGAATGTGCTAAATTTCAATAGCGATTCATTCCCGGATATTTCCAAAAGATTTATACCATACACAGATCTGAGGAACATATGGTTGCTTCTAAAAGTTGATTTCAACCAACATACGGACGGACGGGCAGACGGTCAGGGCTTAATCGACTCCTATATTCATAAGCTTTCAGAAAATATGTACTTTGTGGGGTCGGAAATGAAAATTGTAGAAAGTACAGACGGAATGACAAAGCTACATATACATATATACCCTTGTGCACCACAGATGAAGGGTGTAAAAAAGGGACCGCATGACATTAGTCAACTTATGTTTATCATATTTGTAGTATTAACTTTAAGTCTATCTCCACTAATCTTTGAAGTTTTCCACTACATTTTGTGTTGTTCGTCTACCTTTTAAGTGCACGTAAACAAAATATTTAAACATTAATATGGTTTATAGGAAGTCGATTTTTTTTTTCAATAAGTTTTTTATTTTATTTTTACACTGGTACTATTGTCTAAATAAATACACAGCATGTTTTTGATTAATAAAGAATCACGTGACAATAACAAAATAATTTTTTTTTTAATTCCTATTTAACTAAGGAATAAAATAAAAATCACACTTAAAACAATTGTTACATTCACAACCCCCTGTTGCATTCTGTATTATCTTTTAACTGTTTTGGTTTATTTAGTTGTGAACACAATAACTGTTGTGTTAGTATGAATGTTAAACTGTTAAACGTCATTTGATATTAAACGTTAGGGAAATAAAAATTTAGAAATGGAAAGGTTGATCAAATCTTACTTCTGCAGAGTAACAAAAAATATCTTAAAACAATTTTTAGTAAAAATTCTTAGAAAAGATAAAAAAGTCAACAAAACATTTAAGTAAGTTAAAAATATCAAATATTAATTGTTATGGAAGCAAAAAAAAATAAAAAAAAAATTTATTCATTCTGTACAAAATTTGCATTACCCATCCCTGTATGAATTAAATGCAACACTTTAAAAACTTTAAAAATTATGTTGTTATACAACATGTTTCAATAGAAATTACCAACAACAAGAATACAATACTGCTGTAAACACATACAAAAATAGTACCAATAGTACAATACAACTGAGACTATGAATTAAATTTATATTGACTCGTTTGTATTAATGCATATTTTTATAAGTGTAATAATTTCCTGTTTGTTATACTAATTAATTTACTTAATAATAAATATTATTTATATCATTTTAAAAAGAAATTATTTAAAATTCTAGGTAATATTTCGAAAAATTGACTATTAAAGTAATAAATGTTTCAATAAACATAAATTTTATATTCAAGACACACACGTTTGTTTGTTAGATATTTTTGTTGTTTTAATTTATATTTATATGTAATTCTCATATAAAATACGTTTGTAAAAAACTTGTATAAAATAGTTATTTAAATAATTAATTTAAACGAGAAGGAAATGTTCTGAGTATTTCTTTCTCTGTGTTTTATTTCTATGTAAAATTTAATAAAGAATATTTATTTGATTATTCCGTAAATTTTAACGTACTGTAACTATTCTCTATCTATATATTTAACAAGTTACGTTTTGAACCAGTCATATAACTAGTTGTAACGATCCTATAATGTTCCTTTAGCTAAATATTCACCATCGCAAAATTGAAGAGTTCTTGGTTTTTCAAACATAAATCTTATTACTGTCAATTGATTGTAATAGTGTGTTAAAGCAATGGTTAGAGCGTCAAACGTCGAAACCGAAGCAGCCTGGTTCAACTCCCAGATGAGACAGAAAAAATACTGTATCGTTTAATGCTTGAATTGCTGGGTTTGAAAGTTCATAAAATTTTTTTTTAGTATGTGTGCCACTCTCTAACAACAACTGGTATATAAACTAGTATAAAACTATATACAAATTCACTAGTTGGGGTACTATGTTAAAATCGATAGTTTGATATATGAAAGAAGGACACATATGGGCATTTCCATGTCATCGTACGTGACATTTGTACTCCTATAAAGTTGAGTAATTTTAAGTAAGAGTAACTGATACAAAATTAGATCTTTATGTTCCATTCAAAGGGTGTCTAAAATGTCCAGAAAAATAAGAATATATCGTACGTGACATAAAACAAGTAATTTTGAGGAAATATGAAAAAACCTGCGAATCTTGGGAGGCATTTTTTATTTTTTTAATGAAAACTATAAAGATAGATGATTTTATAATAAATTCAATTTAATATCGTTCGTGACATATTGTACGTGACAGATTTTTCTCTAATACTATTATTTATATTACTATAATATAAATGTTAAGAAAAAAAGTTAAATTCTAAATTAGATGCTCTTGTGACTGTTCAAATACGAATGACGGAGTCAAATAATGTTTTTGCACTACGTACGTGACATTAAAATAACATCCAAGGGTAATCAAAGGAAATACCGCTCATTGGACTCTATATTTTCTTTTTTCTTATGGATCTTGTTCATTGTTGTTGTTACCTAATTTTTAAGGAAAATTTACAATTACAATTTATATATTTTATTTATAGTTGATTGCAATTCTTTAAGTCAGAGAGATAATCAGATTAAACTCTTATTATTGCTCTTAGAATAATTTAATAAGTTCTTAATACCTGCACATAGTAAAATTTGAGTGTTTTTTTTTATCAATAAACTTATATTTATTGAAAAACTTTCAAGAGTTTTTATTTTTACAGTCGTGGTTGATATATTCATGGAAATGCCCATATGTAACTAGTCTGTAGTTAAAAAAAAGGTATGTATATACGTCGGGGCAACAACTAAAAAACACATTAATTTTTTTCTTGTTAGGTATGTCTGCATGTGTCACACGATTTCTTTTATATTAAAAAAAAGTAAAAACTTTCTGCTCTTGGTTTTTAATTTTGGGGTCACCCAATACTTCCCTGATAAAATTTGCAGTGGTGATAACGGGATAAATTTCGGCCCGAATAATATTACAAGTAAGTAATTTCACAATGTCCAGGTAATAAAAAAAATGTCAGCGCCCGTTCCTGTATTCATTTTCGATCAATTATTGAAAACTGAGGTCACATTCCTGAGAAAAACAGAGATGGCATCCCAGTTACGATTGTAGGATATGGACTTTAAAAATTACTATCAAGATGACAATATCACCCCCATTCATATATTTTATTTCACAACCAAATTAGCTATCTCATTTCATTCTCCCATTCCTTTAAAGGAACTTTTGGCATTGATTCCCAGGAAAGAGTTTATTCAAAATAATTAAAAGTGTAACAAGTAACAGTGCTATATTCGGCCGTGCCGAATCTTATATACCCTTCACAACGTGTAGTCATGCAATAACAATTGTTTGTATCACCATTCATCCCATATAAAATACGTGCATACGTACACGTTAGAATAAATGTGGCATCGAATCCCAGCTGAGCCAAAAAAATTTTATTTTATTTTATTTAATATATTATTTATATTTTATTATTTTTTTTTATATTTTTTTAAAATTTTTTTAAAAAATTTTTTTAGAAAAATTTTTAAAAAATTTTTTTAAATTTTTTTAAATTTTTTTTTTTTTAGTTTTTTTTATTATTTTTTTCTAATTTTTAATATTTTTTTTTTTTGTAATTTTTTTTGTTTGGTATGTTTTTTACATGTATGTATGTATGTATGTTGTTTTTGTAATTGTGAAAAAAAACGAGGTGGTCGTGGTTTTTTGCTCATATCTCAGAAAGTTATGGGGCGATTGTGCTGAATTTCAATAGCGATTCATTCCTGGATATTTCCAAGAGATTGATACCATATACAGATCTGAGGAACATATAGTTGCTTCTACACTCAGGAAAAAGATTGGTTGGAAAACGGTTAAAACAATAAAAATAGTATTGCAAATATTAAAAGTTTGTAAAAAGAACAGATATTATATATTTATAAACGAAAAAATACAACAGTATTAGAAATTTATTGCTGAGAACAACTAAGTTAGTTCTCACAATCAATTAGCCTTATTAATAAGATTTTTATTCAATTCGCTTATATCACAACCGAATTTAATTGTCTGTATTAGGGTTCACAACTAAATTTTAATTCATGCAATAAAAAATCCTATATTCCAATGTTTTATTTTAAATAAAAATGAAATTTTAGTTATTGCAAATAATTATTGGTTACTTGCATTATTACAATTCGTTTGCATTAAACAAATGCTTAGAGTTAAACTATATTTGGTGTTTACAAACGAAAATTGTTACATGTAATAATTATTTGTTGCAAACAATTAAAAGCAATTATTATCTTTCAAAAAAAAAATATTTTTCTGTCAATAGTGAAAAATTTACATATGACAGTCAAAATCAAAATTAATTTATTTTATTAAGGAACATTTTTTAAAAATAAAGAAATATGTATAAAAATTTTTAAATTACTCTTTTGTTACACAAAATGAAATCTGCAAGAGACTGTTTAATAAGGTAAGAACTCGATTTTACATTTGAAAATATTATTATGCATTTTAGTAATCAAAATGAATTTTCAAATACGGAAATTTGCAAGTAATACTAACGTCATAGATGGTGCTGTACTAGGGATGCAAAATTGTTTCAAGCCTTTTTAAATGCATACATATGGACATGCATTCAGTTGCAGTAAGTATACATATATCGCTATAGTAACTTCGAGCCACATATAACCAAAGAAACTTATCGATTCTTACTTCTTTGCAGCGTTTGCACCGCCGCGTAATGCCCGTGTTGGACAAGACGAGTACAATCTTAGAGACTAAAAAGAAAATCAAGAATTTATTTTAATAATAATTGCAATTTCTAGTTTTATTTTTGTATTTAAATGTATGTGTATTTATATACTTACATATATTTAGATACATTTTTATTTTATAGGTATATTATGTCAATATTATTAAATAAAAAAAAATCCTATCAATCGAAGAATAAATAATGATTCTTCTTTTGGTAACACCAATTTAGTTTTTTATTTCAATTGCATCAATCAATTATTTGGAAGCAAGTGCAGTTTGTTTTTAAAATATCAATAATATCAACTAATAAAATCTGCTAACACAACCGTTGGCTTACTAAAATTGTACTGTTGCTACTAAATCTACCATGCTAAAAAAACAAATTGTTCAGTTATTACAAACGAATTAAGAGATAGTACGTAGAACCGAATGAATTCGATTGGCAACAAATTCAGTTGCCACAATGAATCTGTTTTCTGTGTGTAAAAGTTGATTTCAACCAACACACGGACAGACGGGCAGACGGACAGACGGTCAGGGCTTAATCGACTCCTCTATTCACAAGCTTTCAGAAAATATATACTTTATGGGGTCGGAAATGAAAATTGTAGAAATTACAAACGGAATGACAAAGCTATATATACCCTTGTGCACCACAGGTGAAGGGTATAAAAAGTGTCTTCGAATATTAGGAATTATTATGTGGCTTTTTAAAACAACGTCTACAATTCATTTAATTAGCTTATTTCGTAAAACACTTCCCCTCACATTTCAAACCCATTTTTATGGAAAATTTCTAAAAAAATTTAATTTACAAATTAAGAGGGAATATAATATAATTTTTCCTAAAACATGTAGATAAAAAATTATATTTTTTTAATAAATGTACGTACATATGTACATACATATAAATTTCTAAAGCAAACATTTTGTCAGCGTCTGCGTTAAATAAGTACCAAGTTAATTGCGTCTTCTTGTTTAAAGTGCACTTTTTATTATTTTAAAAAAAAATCATTTTAAACAACAAAACTTGTTAAAAGAAAACTTGTTTCAATCGTTTGTGAGTTCAGTCATACAGGTTACGATCATTTGTTTATAATTATTTAAAAAAAATTTACAAATACTTATGCAAATACAGTAGAAACTCACTAATTTAATATAAAACAAGTAAGAGTGCTATATTCGGCCGTGCCGAATCTTATATACCCTTCACAACGTGTAGTCATGCAATAACAATTGTTTGTATCACCATTCATCTCATATTAAATATGTACATATATACATGTGAAAAACATACATACATATGTATATAAAAACATTTCATTGCTGAATTATAAATTGAGTTTACGTATGTATGTTTCCAAAAAAAAAATTACAACATTACATAAAAAAAATGTATTAAAAACAAAAAAAAATTACAAAAAATTTAAAAAAAAAATTTAAAAAAAAATATATATATACATACATACATATGTATATAAAAAATAATAAGAATATATATAATATATAAAAAAATAAAAAAATTTTTTTTGGCTCAGCTGGGATTCGATGCCACGTTTACTCTAACCAGTATATATGTATGTTGTTGTTGTTGTAATTGTGAAAAAACGAGGTGCTTTATGTTCATATCTCAGAAAGTTATGGGGCGATTGTGCTGAATTTCGATAGCGATTCATTCCTGGATATTGTCAAAAGATTGATAACATACACAGATCTGAGGAACATATAGTTGCTTCTAAAAGTTGATTTCAACCAACACACGGGCAGACGGTCAGGGATTAATCGACTCCTCTATTCATAAGCCTTCAGAAAATATGTACTTTATGGGATCGGAAATGAAAATTGTAGAAATTACAAACGGAATGACAAAGCTATATATACCACAGGTGAAGGGTATAATTACCGATTGAACCAAGTCTTGTTTTACAACTTTTTGACCGTATATTTGATGCAAAAATTCTTGTTTTCTATGTAACTTCCATATAGGTTTACAGGTATCTTGCAACGGAAGAAATAATTCGCGCATATGAGGGTTAAGTACATAGCAAAACACCTAAATATATACTGAACAATTTAGAATATTTTGCTCCACATATAAAATTTTTTTATTTTTTATTTAACGGTTCCGAGGTGAAATTATTTGTAACTCACCACAATAAAGAGATTCATTACTACCCAGCAAAAAAAAAAAAAGAAAAACAATGAATTTGCTTTTATTTAACTGGTGATGAAGTGATTTAATTTAGGTGAAAACAGTAATGATTTCAACATTGGGAATTCATGTCTTTACATGAATACATTAATGAACTAATCTAGATTCTAATAATTACATAAAAGTCATGTATGAGTGGTGAAACGCAACCGATGTTTTATGGGTGGTCGAATTTGTAACCCAACATAAATTGTTTAAGATACTTTGCATTATGTTACATTCATTTTGAAGCATATTTATGAAAAATTATTTCGCATTTACGGAGCCATTTAAAATGAATGATTTTGTAATATTGATTTAAAAAACTTGAAAATGTTATGCAATTTGCAAGTTTATTTGCTGGGTATTTTTCTATTTATCCGTTTTCAACTTTTTTCAATACAGCACAATGTTGCCAGAAAGGAAATAGTACTGCCTTACTTAGAAAAATTTTAAATGTTAACAACGAGTTTATAAAACTGATTTTCTATGGAAATTTAGGTCTAATTCATAAAAATTAAAACAAATTTATAGAGGTTTATAAATAAAAATTTCATATAAAATCAGTTTTAGAAACACGTTGTAAACTTTTAAAAAATTTCTTAATAAGGCAGTAAGTGTGCCAAACGCATATGTTGTCAGAATACCTTTACAATTTACAGAACGTCAATTGTCGCCCAGACTAAAAGCTTAGCCCTCAACATTTTTCTTAAACATCAGTTCTACATTTAGAATTAAAAACAAAAACATAGTTTTAATAAATTTGTTAGTGCTTCGAATCTGATATATGTATGTTGCAAAAGAACCGTCAAACAAAAATAGGAAAAAAATAAATAGTACAACTCCATGCGGTCAAACAAACTTTGAGTTAGATGATGGAAATACCCTGGTGGGCAAATTTGATACACAACTCTTTCGGTAAGACAGACTTATATAATTAAAAAAATGTTAACGCAAAATATGATATTTTATTGCATTACCTCGTAGGGCTTACAGGCTATCGGCTTTTTCTTTGCCGTGAAATGGACACGTTGACATCATCTATGCTTGTTTTGCAAAGCCAAAATTTTTAAGGCGATTTCGCTTAAGTTTAATACCAAACAATCAAATATATATTTTAGGATAAAACATAAATTTTCATTCTTTCAGTCTCACAAATAAAAAATATTTATATCTTTATACAGAATCGAAAAAAAAGAAATAAACTCAAGCCATAAATAAATATTGTATATAATATACTATTTAACACAAAACAGACGGAAAGCAATAGCTCTGATAGAATGAATGACGAATCCAGTAAATAAGTACGAAATGTCATCATCAACATATACTTTGTTGTGTTCTAAACGGCTTTAATCAACAGATAATAACAGCAGTTTATTTTAATACCCACGTCATAATAGCGGAATTTGTCGTAAGGTATTAAAATGTGTATGAGCCATTATTAATATTGAAACAAAAAGAAAACACATAACTCCAGTGCTTGTTCATATATCTGTCTGATATATCATCAGAAATATTTAAAAATATAATGTTGGCAACGTTATAGAACAGTGTTGTACTAAAATATATTAACCATAGATACTATTTAAAGCTACGCTGCACAAATGGGAGCGTAAATATAAGAAAAACATCAAAACAAATTCAAACAAGAAGTCAATTAACAATAATTACATTACAAAGGAGAGTTAAAGCAAATTAGAATCATTAAAATCGTTAAATTTTTAATTAATTTTTTTATATTAATTGTGTGAAAATAATCTATTATTTGATAATTTTGGTACCTGTTGCCACAAAAGTAAAAGTGTTTTTTTTTTTTTATAAAAGTGAGTTTTAATTTGTATTAAAAAAAAACGAAGTCGGTGAACTAATTCAGCAATAACAGGCAAAACAACAAAAGTACACAACTCACAACAAAGAAACTGTTGTATTGGAATTTTCTTGGTTTTTGCTTTGCAGGGGCTTTCTTGTTGGCCAGCAGCTCAAAAAACGATACTTTTCAGAGTTGCCGAGTACCCTCAAAGATTTTTATTAATTTCAATACAAATTCCTATCATGAAAATTTTATCGATAGGTAATTCATGAATATGAAATTGTTTTCTTCTGCTTTTAAATACAATGTTTAACACCTTGGCTCATAAAGTATTTCATAAAAATAAATGTTAGTACACATTATGTTTTATGGACAATTCTTCAAAAATAGAGAAATAATAGAAATGTTATATATATGTACATTACGCTCGCAGCTGTTTTGCAAAATGTCGAATTTTTTACGCTTGGTTTAAAAATTTAATGGTGTAAATTTGAGCCAAATCAAACAATTATAAAATACGTCAAACATAGGTCAAAAAGTCAAATTCGTAATTTTTTCTCAAAAAAGTCATAAAATTTGTATTTTTCCTGTAAAAATTACTGAATATATTGTTTTTTATTCGATGTTAAGCTCAGGTGCTTTTTTGTCTTAAAAAATTAACCTTAATAATGCATTAGATCAGAAATGCCCCATCACTAAGAATTTTCGTTATTAAATTCACTTTTTTCACTGTTTTTTTAAAAAGAAGTACATGTATATTTCATCAACAAAAAAATTAATAAAAATAATAACCAAATAAAATTGATAGCAAACAAAGTAAAAACTAATTAACAATTCCATAAGAAACCAATAAAAAACTAAATAAAAAGAAAAATTAAATCGTCTAAAGTAAGAAAGTAAATATGTATTTATAAATGGAATAAACGTATATAGTTTGAATTCAGTAAATAAGTCCTTTAAAATTGAACAACCTAAAGCAAGGAAAGCTTAAGAATATTAATTTTAAAGATTTGATTCAATATTAACCTTAAAAAGATAATGTCGCTGCTCTTCGTCTTTGATGGTATTTCTGAATTAATTTTATACCATTTTCTGCACAGTCATTAACAATCTTAAGGTTTTCAAAGATGTGTTTCCCGTTACTATATTCTTTCCAATCCTTTCAAGTTCTTGGTTCTGATTTTAAAAATATATCAAAAATGTTTTTACCATTAAGAATTTAAACCATGAGTAAAAAAAAAAGGCGGACGCAGTTCTTGAAATTCGACTGAAAACCTAATGTACATACATGTATGTGAGTAGAAAATTCATGGTTTTTCTATTGTGTCCTTTTTACATTTTAAACGAGGATAAAAACACCTTATATTCTTACTCAAATCATTTCCTTTGTACAAACGGCACGTATAAGTTTATAATGTAACAGTTTGCAAATGCCATTGTTTCTTTTTGCAAATCCCAGTTTATATATAAAAATAGTTAAATATAAAAAAGACACAGGCAACACTGTTTATATCAAGTGTTTTTTTTTCTACTTCTGTTGTTTTGTCTTAATTTCTGTTTTATTCGTGGCTTTTATTCGGCTTCGTTTTTAACTATTCTTGTTGTTCTTTATTTTTAACATTGACAACACAAACAACAACTTTAAAACCAACATTTCAAATTTGTTTTTGTGGCAGAAATATTTTTCAATAATTTTTATATTAAGAGTGTGTGTTAATATAATAGTGTTTCGTTAATATGGCGTTAAGTCGGTCGGATTTTGAGGTGAGTTTTAAGTTAAAAATTTTAATTCTATTTGATTAATTGCAAATGCTATGTATTTTTTTTAATAAATAGGTTAAGTTTTTAAGCAGTGAAGTATAAAAATAATAAACAAAACATAAAAATATTGTTAACATATTCCAAAGTTAGACAAGAGAAAAAAAAATTGCACAATTTGTTTACTTTCTCTGTTTGTTTTTTAATTATATTTATTTACTTTTGTGTGTGTGTATGTTAAATAAACATGCTTGTTTTCTGTTTTTTACTTTAAGCCAACTAACAACTAGGCCCAGTCAGTTGTTTTTAGAATTATTCGTTAGAGGCTCGATTGAAATTTTATTGTGGCGACGCCCTTATGAAATACTCATCTGTCAAGTTTGTTACAGACAGCCACATTTTAAGCAGAAGCTATGCCAATTCATATACTATTAGTTTTGTTGTTGTTTTTAACATGTTACATTTCAACTAGAAAATGTTATGTTTCCAATCAGCTGTCCACGTTTAGGGTGTGTGCATGTGTCAATTGATTTAATTTCTTGAGGTTAAAAAGGTTTTGGATAAGTATGTCTGTTCGGTCTTTCATAATGATTCTTTAAAATTGTCTTTTTATACGGTTTAATTCTTCGAACTCTTTGGGGCGCTGGCTTATGCTTAAAATCATTTTATTCATGTTCTGTTAGCAAGCAGCTCACGCTCTGTTGCAACAAACAGTGATGTAGTTAGGAAGAATATGTACGCCCATGTTTTGCATTCCAAATAAAATTAAATCGTTCGAATTTGTCATTGCAGCGTTATTATAAGCCAAAAAAATATAATTTCACTCGCAATGCAGAACATGAGCGGTATAGGTATATGAAATTATAGTTAATACCTACCTATACCTAGGTATGTAGGTACATAGGTATTAATTTTTTCTGAAAAACGCCCTTAATATTCCTTAAAAATAACTTGTAGCTATACATAAATAAGAGCGTTGGAGTTTAATATATGTATTGCTTTATTACAATAATAAAATAAATGCAAAAATTAACTTAATGAGATCAAAAACGCCATAAAGTAAATTTTCAAAAATTTTGTAAAATAAAAATTATGAATTTGCCTGAATTCGCCACTTCAGTTTGTTCAACATCGTCAGATTTTTTTTAACTTTTTGTCCTTTTACAAGAACACAATTGGTTTTTGTTTAAGAACTGTCAAAAGGCCAATGCTAAAAAAACCATAAAATGCCAAACATTTTTGGTTCAGTATACGTTCAAGTTTTAGATTTTTTTAAACCACAGTACCTACGCTGTTGCAGAGGTCTGCTTACTTCCATATGCATGAACTTGTATTTGCCTTGTGTGTTTGTGTGTCGGTAACAATAGATTTTAATAGATGCGTATAGGTACTCCTAAATAAGTAATAGATACGTACCAACTGCATTATTTATGAACAAATTCAAAACGTTTTTTTTTTTAAAAACTCCATAGAAAATCTCTTCTTTTTGATAATTTGAATCATTAATGCAGAAAATGTGTAAAAACGATAGTTAAACAATTGAAACAAACATTTACACCATATCATAAAGAGGAACTGCAAACTAAACCTGTCACAATAAAAAATTTCACATGCTCTTCCAAATGTCTCTTCTTATCCATTTTTAAATTGTACAAACTACCCCCGTAAATAAATCACGATTTCTCACTGCAAAATCTATATCTCTTAAAAAAACCAACCCCTCAAGCAGCTTATCTGTGCTAGTTAAAGAGAGTTGTCTGTTTTAAGAGATTCTCAACGAATGTTTTGCCTCTTATACCCTTAAGCTTTTATGGAATTATATTTTTCTCATGTTTATACTGGAAACAGTAAAATAGCTTTTTATTACTAAAGCTTTTTCTTTAGCTCCATTATATAACCGCTGTGTGTTCTCTTGTTACAAACGAAAGAATGAAAAAAAAGAAAGGAAAAATTACAAAAAAGTAACGAACAAAATAAAAATTCCGTTGCTACCCTCAAATTTTTTTTAATATTATATCATCCGTTATATCCTCCACAACAAATACAACTAACATGTACTATGTACATACAGATGAAATGAAATGTGTACACATACAAACACCCTAACTTGCCCTCAGCAGAAGTCAAAGACGTGGGTAAATAGTCGCAGCGGCTGAGTGCAAAAATTAACGGCGGCGGCTTTAAGCCGGTTAAAGCCGATGTTAAAAAAATATAATTAAATATTTTTATTAGGTTTTTACCTTTTGCATTACAAGTATGTATGTCTTTAGCTTCAAATTTTGACTACTTTATTTATAATTTTGTATTTAGATACTCAAAATCAGACTTTTTATAAATTAAAGTCAGAGTTTAGTAAAAATTATATTAATATACGTATTTAAAACTTAATAAAGTTTAACAATTTTAATGTAATCATAGACATTAGGCTGATAAGGGCATATATACATACATAAGTATGTAGCTGTGACATTCAGAAATATGCAATACTCAATATGGATACGAAAGGAAAAGGCTTGACTAAAATACAGCACACTATTAAAATTTGTTAATCTTTAAAGGCCTTTACCACCAAATGGTGTAAAAAATTTAAACACATATGGGTTAAATCTTGAAAAAACTAGATTCTACACACATACACATACTTTTCCCTGAATGAAATTTCAGATTTGTTTATTGTTCAACGTTTACTCATTATTTAAAATTAAATTTATTTATGTAGTTTTGTGCTGCCGTAATAATTTACTGCCTGATTTTTACAAAATTATTTTTATCTGAAAACTTATTAAGGTGAGTTTTCGGCGGCTCTGTCGGAATAAAATTGTTCAGCGTCGTCGGCTGGAACTCGATCGACTTGGAACTCTGGCTCTCTGTTAGTTCATTTTTACTATATACATACATACAAACATACATACATACATACTTTGTACGTGCAACTTTCTGTATCTGTTTTTAGAATTGTTCTAGAGAAGATAGAACAGTTGTTGGTACTTTTTTTGTACATTAAATTAAAGGCAAAACTAGCAAAACCCCAAAAAATATTTAAATGTAGAGTAATGGATTAGGTTACATGAGATCGCATTACATTTAAGATCACAGATAGTTTTTGTTCACAGTTTTTTAAAACCAAATTTTATACCAGGGTATACTATACAGGTAGTAAGTAGTTTCAAACTCCATATATATAAAAAGATTTCAGTCTTAAATATTGTCATAAAGTGATAATTTTGTACCGTAAGCGTTTTCGTTTTCTTCTCACATATGTATATGTGCTTTTTCTAATACCTACATTGTATATAATTTTTAGCCAAATTTCTGAGATAAGGCCTATGACTTGCTTATATTTTAGCTCGTAATGTGCCCACATAACTGATTATCAATAGCAAAAATATCGAACGCATTTATTATAAATTGCTTGCATATAAAATTCTTAAGTTTATGTGGAGGCTTCAAAAAGTTGATTTCAACATACACACGGACAGACCGACTGTTCTCAATCAATTCTTTTATCAAAAAAATTTTTTTTTCATAGAACCGTACCCGACAACAGCGCCACTTACCGGTTCCAATTGTAAATAAAAATCATTTTCATACCAAAATGAGAGTAAGGTTAAAATGAGGGTGAGCAAAATTTGAACGAAAATCTCTTCCTTCACCAACACTTGGGACCCTTTAGGGCTGTATTTGTTGTGAGTTACCTATCTGAATACGCAAACACAATATCATCATAATAATTTGGAATTGTATAAAATTACGTAAAATTGTAAATTTTAATCACGAACATTTTTCAATTCGAATATCACTACATGGCATTTGAAAATTATTTCTGTATTATGACCACCGCGGCTTGACGAAGCACATTCTGGACGTTCAATTTTGGAACACTTTTTCGAGAACTGCCGGCCGTATGACACGTATAAAGAACAATGTTGGCCTCTTAGGCGTTAATTGTTACTGGCTTATCAGCAAAAGTCAGTGAGTTCATGGTTTCGCAGAAAATTTATGAGAGGAGCACGACCATAACTATCTCTTAAAATTAATTGTCAAATTTTTATTTTTTATAATAAATCGATGGCTGCGGTCGCAGTATGACGCTGTAATAATCATGATGCGATAACGATCTTCGTTGACCGTAACTCGAGCTCCGGCTTAAGTTTTGAAGAAATAAAGCTTAATGATGCCATTAGTGTGTAAACCAAAACAAACGCTTAATTTTTCTGGATGTTACTTATGTAGTCTTCAACCTCTGTCGGGGCTTGATCTCACTCTATATGCGGCAATTTTGTTTATTTTCAAACCCGTTAAGCCAAAATTGATACTCATCGCTGTCGTCTATAAATTGTGCGAATCGATGACTTACTTCAAAGTAAATTTCGATAATTTGGCAGCGTTTGCCAAACTATAAAAATTTGATTCTAATAGGTATACATACTTCTCCTCTTTATATGTTCTACGTTTCAAAATAATCTAAAGAAGTAGTGGTTAAGAGTTATCAACACTAAATATTGTGCAGAATTTTTATACTGATGTCCAATTGCACAGTTATACAAAACAAAAATGGTTTTTTATTATTATAATGTTGGAGGGGAAAAATTTGACGAATTCATAATCTTCATTGTATGTTGTAATGCAAATACATATTCGATTAATTGCATGCAATTTCCAACTTAAATTCCTCATAGATTTTAGCACACTTTGCTTTATAATTATATTTTTATCTGGTCGCCTTGTTTATTTTAATACCAAAGTATGTCTCAAAACTGTAAATTTAATTTTATTTAGTTCAATATTGGAACCCTGCCAATGTTTTTACAAATAAATTGCTAAATTTAGATAGAATGTCATAGGGATCATAGTTATCTATACTTTGTTGGTGTTACACTGCTGGTGCCAAAGGTATACAAATACGTAACTAAATCATTCTTGAATTCTTCAATCAAAGAAAAACTGTGTGATCATTCCAGTAGTACGTTAACAACCTTTAAGTTTTATAGGTGCCATTTTAACGGCAGTGGATGCATTTTAGTTTATATTTTGAACAGCACACAGACGAAGTGTCGATAGATCTGCGGAATGCTAATAATAAAGAAAAACTAACTTACTAATTGTATTCCAACTAATTTTAATTTAAGTACAAAAATCAATATTTCTAACTGATTTTGGTACTATTTTCGCCATGAAAAGTACAATTAATTTGTATCATTAAACATCCATGGTGTTGTGTATGCTTAACAATGTACAGAAGTGTGTGTATTTTTTCACACAGATAATTTGCTAGAGCTGAGTATATGTACCAATAATAAATTATAATATCTCTTTAATACATTTCGTTACTGTTGTTGTTGTTGTATTTCCTCAACTTCACGAATTTGTGTCATTAGGGCGCGTCATCAGCATACAGTTGATAGTTTCGTGTTTGGCTAATTATTATTGACCAAGTGCATTTGAACAAGTAATTTAGAAAATAACTCTCTCCTATTCGAAATCGAAATTTTGTCTCTTGAGAGTTTAACAATTTTTTGTTGCTTGTGTGTAGTTGTGTTAATGTGAGTACCCTGTACTTAAAGTGTGTCTAGCATAATTGGGAAAAAGTAAGTCGATTGAATAACTAAATTAAAGTTTTCCTTAATTACAACAGCCTGAAAATATGTCACAAATATATTTTAGGTACTACAAAGCCTAGAGGTATGCTAAATGTTTTTTCTTGTTTTGTTCAATGTTTGGCTTTTATTTTTTCAACGTTTTTCTTGTTATTGATTTTATTATTACTTTGGTTGTTGGTTGTGTTTCTTCGTTTTTATATTGTTTTCGTTAATGTATTACCTCATCGAGGAGTCTTTTCTTTGACAGACTTTGATTTTTTTCTTTAAACATCACTCTCTTTTTAATAGTGTGAATCAGTGAATTCAATGGAGACAAAATAAAGTCTTTGATGTAATAGTTATAGTTATAAACATCTTAATTGAGTTTTTTCTTTGGGCACTTGATACTAATCAATACTTTAGATTGAACTAGGAATGGCAGAATGTTCCAAAAATATTTTTATTGTTTTGGTAAACTTCCAAGAAACTAGTTTTTATTATTCGTAGAAAAATGGTAAACACTTTTGCCTGCACTAATATAAATTCTAATTCATAAATGATTTTTTAGATTACAATTTCAATTAAAAGATTTTTCTTTAATTTATGCACAATGCGTCGTTTAATACAGCTCTATCACAACCTTAGTTATTTCCACTATGGATAGACATATAAAATAAAGGATGTTTTTTCAAACCCGATAAACGTAACTAAAGTGTTAATTGTCATTCAAACTGTCATACTGCGCACACTTTTTTTACATCATCATAGATAGATTGACGCTTAAACAACACTACCATATTGTCCAAATTATACAGTTGGAAACTGACCCGATGTTTAATCGCAAAACTGTTTTCTTCATTTTAATGGGTTTGTAATACACAAAATTGCCGCTTAAGGAGTAAACTCAATTCACAATACAGATTTCCCTACATCTTTTTGGTGCGGTTAACACGCTGGTGGCTCCTGTTGTGGTCTATAAAGATTGTTACCGCATCATGATCAATATGGATTATATTGATAGGTGCTATATGTGACTTCACGTACATACAAATGTGGCAATAACTTAATTTGCCTCCAATAGGTATATTTTTTGTTTTATTTTGTGAAATTTCAACTCCTACTGGGCTTAAAAAAACTCCCTTTAGATATTCCTAAACATCTATGCCGTGGATCTCTTCTCTAACTTCACGAGTTTGTTCGATTTTCTCCTTGAAACTCAATAAACAACTGGCAGTCGTTTAAGGAATTATCTTCTTGATTTTTTGGTTTGTATGCTGCAGAAGTCCCTGTAAAGACTTTTTCAACAGGCGCGCAACAAAAGTAGACCGATAGGGACAGCAAACGCCGCCATATTTTTTGCCACTCTTTTGACATTTATCTACAGTAAGGTTTGCCTTATGGAAAGATATACGAGCCTACAACGAGTCAAAATTATTAAAATTTACTACCTAAATTCGGAGTCAGTGGCCTCAACGTTTAGAGCGCTACGTCTAATTTATTGTCGTCATAATCGTCCTACCAGATCAACAATTGAGCGTCTAGTGGAAAAATTTGAATCCACAGGCACAGTACAAAATGTTCCCGTGCCACTGAGACAAAGAAGTGCCCGTAGTGTCGAGAATATTGCTGCCGCTAAGGCTTCAGTTGAAGAAACCCCAAGTGTGTCTCTCACATGTCGTTCTCAAGCGTTGGGCAACTCTGTGACGTCGTTGTGGCGAATTTTGCGAAAAGATCTTGGCCTACATCCCTACAAGATCAAATTGACGCAAGAACTGAAGCCGCTTGACCACCAGAAGCGTCGTATGTTCGTGAATTGGGCTGAGCAACAACTTGAAAATGATTCGGATTTTCATCGAAAAATCATCATCAGCGATTAGGTTCATTTCTGGCTGAATGGCTTCGTCAATAAGCAAAATATGCCTTATTGGTCAGACAGCAATCCACACGTACTCCATGAGTCATCATTGCATCCCGAAAAAATTACGGTTTGGAGCGGTTTATGGGCCGGCGGCGTCATTGGGCCGTACTTCTTCCGTGATGATCCGGCACGTTACTGTGAATGGGAATCGCTACCGTTCAATGATAACAGAATATTTTTGGTCCCAATTGGATGATTTGGACTTGGAGGACATGTGGTTCCAACAGGACGGCGCCACAAGCCACACAGCAAATGTCACAATCAATTTATTAGAAATCAAGTTTGGAGAACGTGTTCTTTCACGAAATGGTCCAGTCGATTGGCCGCCTCGGTCGTGCGATTTGACACCGTTAGACTATTTCCTGTGGGGCTACGTCAAGTCTATGGTCTATGCCAACAAGCCAGCGACGATTGATGAACTTCGTACGAATATCAAACGTGAAATTGCAGCAGTATCGCCCGATTTATGATTGAAAACCGTCGAAAATCGGGTTCAGCGTCAGGACTTCTGCAAGCGTGCCCGTGGTGGCCATGCAAAAGAAATCGAGTTCCATACATAATGGCATCGAACATACTTTCGCAGGAATAATGCATTTCATTGATATCCAAAACGGTTTTTGTTTTATTTAAAAAAAACTTTTGTAGCACTCCTATTGAAAAACCCTTTAGATAGTGTGCCGTGATATCTTGTTCTATGAAGTTTATGAAATCCATGTCAGAGGTAAGATGCTGCTGGGTAGTAGGCAGAGGGTAAAGCAAATTCTTTTTAGGCAACAATTATTAGGAGCGAAATGATTTAGAATTCATATAAGACTTTTAGTTGATATTAATTGCCTTTTTTAAGATTTGAAGCAGTTCATTATTTATTATTATTTCTTAATTCAATCTTACATTCAATTTTTATTATTTTTAAATTTAACATTTAAGTAATACTTTTGAATGCAAGACTGTCAATTTCTATTAATACAACTTTTCTACAACTATGTTTACTACATAGTTAATAACTGTGTTATGTAAATAGTATATAAGCATCACCTGTTGCAAGAATAAAATCATTTTGCTTTTTGTCTTCAACCAATGCACAGCTTTGTCTTGTATAAACCTACCGGACGGGTTGTAAATTACTTGAAGTTGTTTAAGTAAAGTATTTTAGGAAAAAAAAATTTGTTTTTTTTATCATCGGTTTTGTTTAAATGAACAAACATTATAATCCTAGAAATAAGATTATTACAGGTTTGTTTTAGCGCTGATGGCATTTGCAATTTCTAACGCCGTAAATAGCTATGGCTTTCGAAGCTTGCAAGGTATGTGAAGGGTGTATCTTTTGTCTTGCTCTTGTTTGTTCTCTATGGGTAATAAATAAAATGCCTCCTAAAGGCAAGAAAAAAAGAAAAACCGGGCAACTCAACTGTCCAAACCTTTAGCCTGTGGAAAAGAATTGGGTAACGGATAGAGATCATTGTAAAAAAATATAACGTAAGCAACTATAAAATCTTTAATAGGTTGATTTGCGAAAAAAGCTGTTAAATTTATACATCCCGATTAATATGTCAATGTTTTAATGTTCAATGAATTTGTACAATATTTGAGTAAAGTAACGTGTCTTTGAGACTTCATTATTAGTCATAATATTATGCTGAATGACAAGTGTAAGCAAAATTGTTCTAATACTATATTTACACCTACACAAAATCTAGTACTTAAGGGATTTTGAGCGAAATCTACCAGATTTTCCATACAAAACGAAATCTACTTCGACACTAGATTTTGGCAAAATCTACTTAAAATCTAGTACTACTTCGTGATGCAACTGTGGTTTTTATTAAAAATTGTAATAAAATATACTACGCTGCACACAGAAAAATTCAATCCACCTTATATATTAATATAAGGTGGTTGCATTGGCACAAGTACTATATTGTTTACATTTTTTTTATATGGAGTTTGAATTTTCGAGAAGTAGAGCATATACAGCCTCTCAGACCACCTTGTAAATAAATATATTGTTTTGAAAACGAAATCTTGCAAAATGTCAAACAACAGTGGTATAAACGGTTTAGATTTTAATAAAGATTTTAAATCAAATCTACTTGATTTCGCTCAGGTGTAAATGTAGTATAACATAATTCATAGAGATATTTTTAGTCAATTTATCTTTCACTTTTTCAATCATTCTTTCTTTGTTTTCTTGCATTTAAACATTATTTTAGATATTTAAATTGGCATATCAGTAAAAGACCAATTAAAACAAGTGTACCTCGCATTGAATACACTGCAAAAAAATTTTTTTTAAATCGTTAGTAAACACGGTTTTTTTAGGGGCTTCCAAATTGTAATCGACAATTTCAGGGGACAAATTATGGCATTCGAATAACGAAAACTTCCGTTTATTTAAGTATTTCAATTTGCTTTCAAAATAAATTACTTAAGCTTACACTCACTACACGCCTTTGCAACTTGCACATTGTAATTTATTAACGGTTTACTTAATGCGGTTTTACTTACATACTTATTTATTTTCGCTTAAAACTGTACATTTTTATTGTCAGATTTTTTTTTAAAATAAATTTAATAGAATTAACCAAGATTTATTAAGTCTCTCTTTCTCACTCTATTTCTCCTCGACGCACACACAGATAGACGGACAGACAGACGGACAGATAGACGGACGGACAGACAGACAGAAAGGCACTTAAAGTGTTAATGAATGACTTTATTAAAGAATTGAATATTTTTAATTTTGTCGGTAGAATTAAAAAATTGTAAACTACATTTTCAAATTGTTTAATTGTTGTTAATTACTATAATTTTGTTGTTGCTAGTTCATACATACATACATGCACAACTATGAAATACTCTTGGCTGACTCTTATATCGTGAATATTTTGCTGTTAATGTTTAATATTTGTTCGTTTAATCTTATTTATTTATTTTTGTTTTCTCCTCGTATGATGAACTTGTTTAAATTTTAATTACGTTGTATTTCAAAGTTGTCTAGTACTGTTTTTATTTTTTTTATAAGTTTATCTTGATTTTTAAACCCGCTAATTTATATAGAAAAATTAAAAGAAAAAAAATCTGTTTGAATAGCAAAAAAAAAAAAAAAAGATTAACGAAAAAAATGATTAAGCATTTAATTTTGTGGGGGGAAAATTTTCATCCCAACAAAGTGTTGTGTGCTGGTTGTTGTATGTTTGTATTTAGATATAATTTATGTTTTGCTTAACCTTGATTTTGAAATTGTTGTCTCTTTTTAATAACTATTTGAACAATATATTAACATTTTTATAGAGCGGTTACGCTATTTCAAACATTAAAAAGAAGTCTTTATTTAACTGAACAATTCTCCAAGAAATGTTTGTTGATTTTAATTTCAAAGTTGTTTACCAAACATTAGTTTCGAAAAACTGAAACCCTTAATTTGTCGACAGCATAAATTTTAGATGTTGTTTTGGTCTTGAATAAAAAACAGTTTCTTAAATATTTTCGTTATTCTGAGAAACTGTAAGCAACATTTTAATGACGAAACAAAACTTAGGCATGACGATATTTCCATTTAATTTCAGTTAATTTTAATTTGAATCGGCTACTGTGTACTGATTATGTTTTAAAATTTCTGATTTAATTGGAAATGTTGAACTTTGTTGTTAAAGAATGTACTATGGACATTAGACTATCACGACTGAACTGGAACTGTCTGAACTTTATACGACTTCAACACAGAGTATTAAACTTTACAAGCTACTTTTCGAAAGAGTTGTTTGACTTCTTTTGCCTTACAAATAGCTGTTAGACCTTTTTTTTCTTCCGGATCTAGGTTCTCTTTCACTACTCAAGTCTCCCTCATACTGTTTAATGGTGTTTGAAAGTGTGACGATGAAACTTCAGATCTTTTGCTATTTTTTTAAGGTCCAATCAAATAACTTTCAAAACATTTGCTTTGAACACCAGAGGCACTAAAATTAAAGATACATTGCATCCGGATTTAAAACGAACAGTTATTTATTTATCAAGATGTTTCTTATAAGAAATAATTTAGTGTATTAAAATTAAACTTTAAATAAATAAAACCTTAAAATGTCGTCACTCTTTATCACCAACACCAGATGTTATTTTTGGTATTTTTAAAGTCATTCATATTTTACTAAGATCCACGAAATTCCCTTTTGAGTAGAGCGAGCCTAGCGACAAATTTACTAAAATACTATAAATAATGAAACATTAATTTTAAGTTTTTATTTTAATTCTTACACAAATAGTTTTATAAAAGATAAAATCTTTAAAATAACCATTCCGATTCTATATTTAGCTGTGACGAAATCTCGATAACCCTTTACCAATGATGTACAAAGTAATTTCGGTTTTGTATTCTGAGTCGTATCAAATTGATCGGAGATCAGTCATTGTACTGTTGTTGTTGTATAATGCTGCAGTGATTCCGAACAACTTTATTCAAATTTTCACACTAAAATTTATATGTTACACTTGTCCGTAGAATATTAAGGAGCTTTGTAAGGTTGATGTCAAAATGCTTACGTACATGGCCAAATCGATAAAACTATAAGGACTCAGAAGATATGATTTTGAGACGTCGCAAAGAATCTTTAAGACATTTTAAACATACATTTGTTTTATACACTTTCAACTCTTGCTCAATTGTATAGGGTGGGCCAAAAATCACCATGGAGTTACAAAAGTTAATAGCATATCGTCGACATTTCAATGTCAGAATTTCGCCCTTAGAAGCAAAGATTTGTTGGTTAGTTCTTCGTAACCACCAACATTATATCGTAAGAGATTTGCCTCCAATTGGTAGATCACGTTTAAATCGTACTGCAGAAAATATTGAACCTCAAAACGTTCTGCTCAGCCAGAAATGGCTGGTGTTTATTTCTAACCATCCTTTGAGAAGTTATGCTGAGACCGCTCGCAAACTTTGATGATTTTTTAGTCGAGTGCAGTTAACCATTCGAAGGTAAAACAAGTAAGAGCGCTATATTCGGCCGTGCCGAATCTTATATACCCTTCACAACGTGAATTCATGCAATAACAGTGGTTTGTGTCACCATTCATCCCATATGAAATACGTACATACATATAAAAACATACATATATAAAAACGTCCCATTGTAAAATTATAAATTCACGTATGAATGTTAAAAAAAACAAAAAAAAAAAAAAAATTTAAAAAAAAAATTTAAAAAAAAAATTTAAAAAAAAAAAATTTTTTTAAAAAAAAAATTTTTTAAAAAATTATTATGTATATAATATATACAAAATAAAAAAAAATAAAAAAAAAATTAAAAAAAAAAAAATTAAAAAAAAAATAATAATAAAAATATAAATAATATATTAAATAAAAAATAAAAAAAAAAAATAAAAAAAAAATAAAAAAAAAATGTAAAAAAAAATTTAAAAAAAAATTAAAAAAAAAATTTTTTGGCTCAGCTGGGATTCGATGCCACGTTTTCTCTAACCAGTATACACGTTTGTATGTATGTATGTTGTTGTTGTAATGTTGCTTTTGTGAAAAAAAAATCGAGGTGGTCGTGGGTTTTTGCTCATATCTCAGTTGTTTATGTACCGATGTTTCTGATTTTCAATAGCGATCTACTCCCGAATATTTCTGATATTTTAATACCTCACCCGAGTCCAAGCGATGTCGGGGGGCTTCAAAAAGTTGATTTCAACATACACACGGACAGGCGGTCAGACGGACAGACGGACAGACGGACAGACGGACAGCGCTTAATCGACTCCCCTATTCATAAGCTTTCAGAAAATATATACTTTATGGGGTCGGAAATCAAAATTGTAGAAATTTCACACGGAATGACAAACCTATATATACCCTTTTTCACTGTGTGAAGGGTATAAAAATTAAAAGAAACTAGTTCGGTAATGATTACTAAGACGCGTCAACGCAACATTCAGTCACTTGAAAACATTGCTCTGGTAAACGAGAGTATCGCCATAAACCCGAAAACAATAACTCGGCATCGTTCTTAGCAACTTCAAACTTGAATTTCAAGTACTACGCAACGAATTTTGACAAAAGACGTCTACCTTCATGCATACAAAACTCAGCTTAAGTACTCAGAAACCCAAACCAGCAGACAATGCAAAGCGCCGACAATTCGTTTAATGGGTAATGGAGCAAAGTGAAGTCAATGCCAATTTTTCGTGAATATAATAAATTGACAAAGTTGGGGTTGAAAAAATCCTCATGCAATCCTTGAGAAACAGAAGCACCCACAACAAGCAACTGTCGTGTGCAGATTCAGGCAGCGTGATTGGGCCTTACTTTTTGAAGATGAGACAAAAATTTCAATGACTGTAAACGGCATTCGTTACAGATACATGATAACGGAGCCTCAACTAGAACCAACTAGGCCATGGATCTAAACGACATGAGGTTTCAGCAAAATGGCGTCACTTGCGACACCGCTCATGAAACTATTTAATTTAGTAGCGATTTCCAGAACAAATTATCTCAAGAATTTTTACATAAACTGGCCATCAAATCATGCTATTTAATGCGGTGCGATTTTTTGAGGGTTTTGTAAAATCTCAGGTTTATTCGATTAAACCAAAAACTGTTACTGATCTCAAATACGAGTTCGAATGGTCCATTGGTGAGATACAGACACATCTCTGTTTAAATGTCACGAAAAATTTCAAGAAAAAAAGAAATAGCCCGCCATTAGAGCCGTGGGGGCATTTGACGATTATTTTAATCCATATTTAATAGACATACAAATGACATGTTGTCTTCTTTACACTTACAATTATCTCAAAAATACGCATTTTTATTTTAAAATGAGAAAGTGCATTCTCACTAAGACTCTCCCTTTATATACATTTAAGGATTTTCTATAATAACGAGTGGGAGAGTTGTGTAAGAAAGCAAGAGAGAAACAGAACGAACAGAATGCATTTTTTCTTTCCAAAATATCACACTAAAAACACGATGATATAATACAAACACCTTGTTAGTTTCAATAAATTCTAAATGTGCTGTAAACGAAAGCCAGTAAAATGCAGCTGGAAACAGCTTAACTGATTGGTTTTCCCTCTGATTGTCTCGCTGACAGGTTGCTAGTTAAGATACTGTTGTAGTGGGTGGGTTTATTTTATTATTCTTGCTTTTGTAATAAATAAATAAAAAAATAAAACTGTTTTTTATTCCTTGTTACTTAAAATAAAAAAATATTTTCCATATCTCTTCTATCTATCGACTCGCTTAATTCTAATGCAATTAAGCGGTAAGAATTGTGTGACTATAACAACTACAACAATTTATTTCAGATTTTATAACGTACAATTTATTTTTATTTGTTTTTGTTAGATTTTAATGATTTTTTTTTTTGCCAGCTCTGTTACAGTTTATCTGATACGAGAGTGAAATGAATAGGCTTTATAGAAACGATGTTGTTTGTCTTCCAGGTCGTCAAAAGTTGTTGGTTTTTTCACATAAATTATCCCAGCCTGTCAATAACTCATATGCGTTAAATTGCAAAATTATGGTGGCTAATTTCGAAAACTAGCGCTTTTGTCAAATGATTCTTTTCATCCATGTTTTACATGATTAATTATGCAGTTGTTTTCGAAAATAAACAATGTTTTTTATACATGTGCGTACATCACTACATATTCGCCCTAAAACACGAACTGAAAATTAATTTTATAAAATTCGTAAGCGTTGTTTTGGCATAAGTCAAAATCGTCGAAAAAGTCGAATCAAAACGGGCGTGAAAAATTGTTAATGGAAAATAGATATAAAATATGGAAAAAAATATTTAATATTGGGTATGAATTCTCGTTCTATGAAACTGTGAAATGAAAAGTTTTTGTGTGTCATATCATATGGTGCCACCATATCGTTTGCTGTGCAAAAACTTTTCATTTCACAGTGTTACAGAACGAGAATTGAGCCCCTGATCACTTTAAATTATTTAGTATGTGTAGCTTATGGCCGAGGCACATAAAAATCGTCATACGTCATCCGTCGCTACTTTTAACACTCACAGCTAAATTTAAGTACGCTAAGTCACCCTCGGCTCTCAGTACTAAAGTTGGACAACTTTAAACTTTTAACGTGCGTAGTTTGTAGGGTGATCGACTCGGTTTTACAACCGGTGGAAAACCCGGTTTTTTCTCCTTTTTGCTGGCGGTTTTTTCATCCGGTTTTTTTTATCCGAAAAAGCCGGTTTTTTTATTTTTTTAAATTTATTTTCATATAACTTTGTAACCAATCGTACCATAATATATTTAGTAGTTAGGATATAAACCTAACGATCACTTTTAGGTAAAAAGTGTAGTTACAATAAGGAAAAACCAATAATCTCTCCTTCCAAATCCTAATTTTAATTAATGGCATTGAGTGTCTGTCAACTTAAATTTTAATTAAACCATCGAACAAACTAGTTTATGCCTATATTTGTATGTCTGTCACGGGTATAAGAAAGAATTTTTAATTTTTAGCCTTTAAAATGTATTTCAAATTACGGAAATCATTTCAAACAAAATACGTTAGTGCATATTAGTTTAAAAGATCTATTTAACATTTAAAAAATGTACAGAAGGAGATACAAAACTTGTATGTAATTGTATTTATTTATTTTACTTGTAAAGAGTACCTTTTGTCCTTAAATTCAAGTAATTGAAACCAAATTAGTCAACTGCATTCATGTCAGTTATTGCGTTATTGCGTATTTGTATAGCGAAACGTATATAAACAGTAAAAATTTCATATTTAGATATAATTTTTATTATAACCTTTTTTTACAATATTTTTTTAATTTTTTTTTTAAATATTATATTTTATATATTCGAACCGGTTAACCGGTTTTTTATCAATTTTCAAAATAGCAACCGGTTTTTTTTTAATTTTAAATTTTAAACTATTTGAAACCCGGTTTCCTAAAAAAGTCAAAAAATCAATCACCCTAGTAGTTTGACATTCGCTATCAGCTGTTTTTTTATTTTATTTGACGGATATAACATCAGTTTACAAAGTATTTATTGTATCAAACTTTTCTGTGATAAAAAAAGGTTTTCCAATAACAGTGATATGATTTCTTTAAAAAAAAAACACACTTTTATTGTTATGGAAATTCAAATGTTTTTTATTTAATTTAAAAAACGTCATTCAAATGGCCTCCACGACTTCTTCTGTAGGAACGAATTCGATGAACCCAATTTTCGGGCACTTATTCCACGAAATCAAGTAGTATGTTATTAATAGGACGTTCAATATTGACTTGTAAAGCCTGAATAATAAACCAGACAATTTCGAAAAACCAATGACTTCAAATAAACCCACAAGAAATAGTCTAATTGTGTTAAATCACAACTTCTTGGAGGCCATTCAATATACGGACAAATTGCGGTTTTCAGCAACACTTGCCTGAACGGCAGCAATACTTGCATTACTGTGAGCGGTTCTTTGTCTTGTTGGCACTTAAACATTATGTAAAGAAAATGCAAGCTCAAAATTTTCAACAATTCGACGATTAGCCAACACACTTGGACGATTATTACGACCATAAAATGGCAAAAGCGCACGAAAAATTGCAATTGGCGAATGATTATTTTTATAATAAAACTGAATAATTTGTAACCTATATCTCTTCATGATGAAATTGTAAACACAACTGAATATAATGAAAACCAAATAACATATTACAAATGGCAGAAATGTCACTTTAAAATCATATTATCCCTATTGGAAAACCTTTTATTAATGTCAATCAAAAACGGCGACATGTAACATCAGACGGATTCTATGTGGCTCAGCCTTTAATTAAGTGACTACGTTTCGTATTCACTACAAGATCACTGGCACATCACAGTATATTACACTCTTCTTATATTGATTGACCATGAATACTAAATTAATTTCTGTATGACCCTCGCACTTGATGTTTTTATCAGTTAAAAAAAACAAAATTTACTAACCCATTTCTAAAAATTTTATGTAAAAAAAGTTTTAGTAGTCACGTTTTTTTTGCAATTATCTTTGACATCCATATTTGTTTTTGGATGTTGACTTTGTTATACAAAATAGAGCTTTTGTGTCTTTGTTTTACGTTAATTTCCTGTATTTATGCGTTTTTTTTTAATTTTATTTTGTATTTTATTGTTTTTGCAAATTGTCTTTTTTTTGCATGCACTTGCGCTGTGACTTGTCTAATTGTACCCCATATCGATTGCGAAACTTTCTTGAATTTGTAGGCTTGGTTTCTGCATAGAGAAAACAGTTTCTCTTGTGCAATTATGATTAGCAATTAAGCTGTTGTTGAGTTGCCAACTGGTAGGTAAGGTTTGGTTAGGTTAGGTTGAAAAAGAGAAGAATTATTTTGGTCAAATTGGAAAGATGTACGCAAGTGAAAATTCCCCTACATTAAGAACCTAGTCCCTTCAATGTAATTCCTTTTGGATTTCCAATTTGAATTCCTTACGGTTTTCAAATTCGTCATAGTTTTAACATTGAAGTTTTCGTGCCTACTGCGCTTAAAAGCAGTGCACTGACAAAGTTCGGCTTCCAACGTCTTATGTCTTATACTCTTTCTCACATGCTTTACAAGCTGTATCATCTGAAAATCCCATATGAACTAAGTTACCAGTTCCTTGTGAACTGTTACTACATTAGTTAATCTTTTAAGGTCTACTCAATTTCAGAATCTTCTTGTATTCCTCATGGTTCTCATGACACAACTGATAAACTTAGGAATTGCTTGGCAACATTGATGCCATTTGTCATTTAAAATCCCAGCAGCGAAATAATCTCATTTAAACAATGCAACAATGTTGGCCTTGAGTTCAAGAATTGTCTCGGGCTTCTTCACGTATACTCACTCTTTGAATAAGCCTAAAAGAAATAATCGGGTGCTGAAAAATCTGGCAAACGTGCTGGCCAATTATTATCTGAATTTCTCGAAATTTGACGTAAAAGTGACATTATAAATATATTTTTTTAATTATATTTAAAAATATAATGGCAAAAGAATCGTTTTAATCTAGTGCCTTTGGAGAAATTTATTTTCTTATATTTTTGTAAAATTTGTAATTACAGCCCAATCTCCACCAACATTTTAATTTTATGTTTTAAGATATTTACGTGTTCACCACCTAAAGATATAAGCTTGAACATTGGCAATTTGACGCCGTTATTCTACCGGCTTTATTGCTTATATTAAGACATAATCAATCGCTCGTGTGGTCAGGGGGTAAGAGTTTTGACATCAGTGATTTTGTAACAAACAACAGATTTGAGAAACGTCCCGAAAACAACAAGGTGAATCTGCCCTTATTGGAAAATCTTTTACATGTCTGGTTAATAGAACTGTGGTTTTGATAAATATTGGAATGCAAAATAATTTTAAAATAGTGGAATAAAACAAAAATCAATTAGATGATTATAATTTACCACAAAAACAAACAAAAAATTGCTGATCAACTCAGATAACAGTTGGCAGTTCGTAAACAATCTGTATTATAAAACTTTTTTCAAGTTGTTTACATATTTTTTTTTTAAATTTATCGCAAATCACAAATACTTAACTTGTCACTGTTTTCTGATTTACTATCAATTGTCATTGAGTTTAAAGTGGACTGCTGTCTGATGGTTATTCAATACATGTACAAAGAACCTTAAAAAATCTCCACCTTTTAGTCTCCACAGATAGTCATTCTTAACCAAATGGAAAAAAAATTAAATAATTATTATACAAATGCGTTACATTTTACCACTTTACAATCTTAAGTACCATATTTTTACAATTTTTATATGTTTTTAAATCGTTTTTATTTGTTTGTTTCATGATATTTTTTTTGTTTGTTTTTCTTTTAAGCGTATTTATCTGTAATCAATACAAAACATCTTGGTGTGTTTTATTTATTTTTATTTTACTTATAAAATTATTATTTTTTAACTTTTTTTATAATTAAATAGAAAAGATTACTCCAATGTGTTTTATAATATTTAGCCAACAACACATTAAAGTTTTGGACATGACATAATACACATACTTACTAGGGTGATAGATTTTTCGACTTTTTTGAGAAACCGGTTTTCAAATAGTTTGAAATTTAGAATTAAAAAAAACCGGTTGCTATTTTGAAAATTGAGAAAAAACCGGTTAACCGTTTCGAATATATAAAATATAATATTTAAAAAAATAACTAAAAAATATTGTAAAAAAAAAGATTATAATAAAAATTATATCTAAATATGAAATTTTTACTATTTATATACGTTTCGCTACACAAATACGCAATAACGCAATAACAGACATGAATGCAGTTGACTAATTTGGTTTCAATTACTTGAATTTAAGGACAAAAGGTACTCTTTACAAGTAAAATTATTAAACACAATAAATTAATACATCCTTTTTAAAGGGTGTTATACATTTTTGTATCTCCTTCTGTACATTTTTGAAATGTTAAATAGATCTTTTAAACTAATATGCACTAAAGTCGTATTTTGTTTGAAATGATTTCTGTAATTTGAAATACATTTCAAAGGCTAGGGAGAAAATCTTTTAAATATTTAAAAAATTCTTTCTTATACCCCTGACAGACATACAAATATAGGCATAAACTAGTTTGTTCGATGGTTTAATTGAAATTTACGTTGACAGAAACTCAATGCCATTAATTAAAATTAGGATTTGGAAGGAGAGATTATTGGTTATTCCTTATTGTAACTACACTTTTTACCTACAAGTGATCGATCAGCTAAGTTTATGCTTCAATTACCTTTTACGTTAGGTTTATATCCTAACTACTAAATATATTATGGTACGATTGGTTACAAAGTTATATGAAAATAAATTTAAAAAAAAACAAGTAAGAGCGCTATATTCGGCCGAGCCGAATCTTATATACCCTTCACAACGTGTAGTCATGCAATAACAGTGGTTTGTGTCACCATTCATCCCATATGAAATACGTACATACATATAAAAACATACATGTATAAAAACGTCCCATTGTAAAATTATAAATTCACGTATGTCTGTTAAAAAAACAAAAAAAAAAAAAAATTAAAAAAAAAATTTTAAAAAAAAATTTAAACAAAAATTAAAAAAAAAATTATTATGTATATAATATATATAAAACAAAAAAAATAAAAAAAATAAAAAAAAAATTGAAAAAAAAATAAAAAAAAAATTAAAAAAAAAAATAAAAAAAAAATAATAATAAAAATATAAATAATATATTAAATAAAAAAAAAAAAAAAATAAATTAAAAAAAAATTAAAAAAAAAAATTAAAAAAAAAATTAAAAAAAAAATTTTTTTGGCTCAGCTGGGATTCGATGCCACGTTTTCTCTAACCAGTATACACGTTTGTATGTATGTTTGTTGTTGTTGTTGTACTGTTGTTTTTGTGAAAAAAAAATCGAGGTGGTCGTGGGTTTTTGCTCATATCTCAGTTGTTTATGTACCGATGTTTCTGATTTCCAATACCGTTCTACTACCGAATATTTCTGATATTTTAATACCATACCCGGGTCCAACCTATGTCGGGGGGCTTCAAAAAGTTGATTTCAACATACACACGGACAGACGGACAGACGGACAGACTGACAGAGCTTAATCGACTCCCCTATTCATAAGCTTTCAGAAAATATATACTTTATGGGGTCGGAAATGAAAATTGTAGAAATTTCACACGGAATGACAAACCTATATATACCCTTTTTCACTGTGTGAAGGGTATAATAAAAAAACCGGCTTTTTCGGATAAAAAAAACCGGTGTATTCGATACTCGAAAAATCAACATTTTGAAAAAACCCGCCAGCAGAAAGAGGAAAAACCGGGTTTTCCACCGGTTGTAAAACCGAGTCGATCACCCTAATACATACACATTACTATTGCACGGTTTGTGTGTATTTTCTTCTTTATTTGTCTTTCTTATCTTTAGCCAACATCTTTAGTTCAATATTCTTTTTTGCCATTTAATAATAAAAAATAGGCCGCGCCGAATCTGAAAACACCCTTCACCGTCATATACGTTGGTATAATAATAACCACATCGTCGATAAGCCAATATATGTGTGTCGGGGGGAATATAGCAGAATATAGGTCTCTTTTCGACAATCGGCATCCATTACTTCATTGAGTCCCTCGCCACTACAGGCATTTTCTCTAGATTCGAAAACGATTTCACATTGCCGAATTGTGATTGCCGGCACATTTCTTTGTAACCGCCTGCATCTATTTTAGACTGAGCACGCCCCAAGTCAAGCAACTCGGTCTCGTGAATCTTGATTTTTTTTTATTTCTCATGTCATTGTAAATTTTTCGAAGGAGAAATGCTTCCAACAAGATGGCGCAAAATGCACGTGAAACCATCACTTTGATGAGCCAAACGTTTGGTAACCGAATTATTTCAAGAAGTGAACCTGTAAATTGGCCACCTGGTTCGTATAATTTGACACTTTTGACACTACTTTTTGTAGGAGTACATCGAATCTGGTCTATGCTGATAGAGGCCATGACTGACTATCCTACAAAGTCGTGCGATTATGTCAAATAAAAATCTAATAGTTTTCTGTCCTACATGAAAAAAATCGCAACAAAATGTGTGATTGGATGCCACACTGTCATACTTGCTTACAAAAAACAACTCTGTTCGCACAGAAACTACTATTTTATAAAGATTTCCAAAAAATTATTAAATCGGACACATCTGTCAATAAATCTGTCACACATGTGCACCTTTTTGTCCACACTATCACACTTTCTGAACACACATACAATTTTTTTTACATATCGAACGACTAAATGTGATAGTCAGTCATGGCCTTAAACCAGTAACGATAGATTATTGAGAAGTCAACACTCGCAGCACCATTTACGAAATTATTTTAGATATGCTCGAAAAAGTGATGCAAAATTAGACCGCAAGATGGCGTTCATAAGTCACGGAGACCATATGGCAGAAATAATTTTTAAATATTAAATGAAATGAAAGCCAACATTTTCGACATTCCATTGAATTTGTTGTGTTTCATTTTTAAAAAAGTTCACTAGAAAAGCCATACAGTTGTTATTGTGTTTAAACGAAATGTTCACTTTTGCAGGACATAAACCGTTGGCGTGAATATCTTTATTGTGTTTGCACTTTATTTTGCATGTAAATGTTATTTGACTTTTTGAAATACTTAGAGGAATACAATAAAATGGGCTTTATGTACATATAGGCATTTAACTAGTGGATCGACTTATATAATCTAGCTTGACTAAAAGTTCTTTCTGACAAGTACATACATGTTTTGCCTGTTTTTTTTTTTTTTTTTTTGATTTGGTGGTTGATAATTTATTTTTTATATTTGTTGATTGCGCCGTACTTTTATTCTTTACTGTGTTGTTATTTGTACTTTTACTATTTCTATATTATTTGTTTCTTTTGACATACATATGTACATGTATGTAAATATAAATTTGGCCAAGCCTCTATTGAAACAAAAAAAGTATTATGGAATTTTTCCCAGAAATTTTATGTTTTTTTTTGCAGTTTAGTTGATAAAATTTTGTATTGGATTGTAATTTTCTTTTTAAAGGAAGCCGTTATGTTATGAAACGGTTTTAAATAGGGGAGGATCTATGTTATTTTGGCGATGTTTGTTTAGCTTGTTGCGTATTTGTCAGTGACTGTTGTCAACCCTCTGTGACTACTTAGTTAAACGTTTGAGCAGCATAAAACTTTATTACGTTGCTAATCGTATTAAGTGTTTATATGCAAACTTAAAGTGGTGCCATCAATCAGCCACCAGATCACTACTAAAATGCAGCTTAAGATACGCAGTAAACAATATATGGTTGTGATCATTTTAATTAAACCATATTATGGTTGCAATTAATATTTGTCCACATTATATTAACCGATAATAATTATCGATCAGAGTTCTACTGTATAATATAACAAACAAATTTTGTTTTTCTTAAAGTTCAAAGTTTTACACTTTTTTAATCGTTTACTACTGGTCGAGCCCTTTTATTCCATACCAATATTGTGGGTTTTAAAGAAGACAAAGCCGTAACTACTATATTTCACTCATAAATTCGTCATTTAATCTAGGACGCCATCTTGGATTTTTCACTTTTAATAACTAACTATATTTTAATATTCAAGCCCTTTCATTTGATCCCCATATTGGCTCTCTTGGTTGTATAGAAACTGAAAAATATTTATTTTCGTTTGTTAATTTTTCAGAAACACCGAAGCAGTTGTACTGAAGTGCTTATATCTTAGTTAATTTCAAACTGATTTGTTAGTTTTTCTTAGAAATAATTTTTGTGATTACGCTTTATAATCTGGTATCTTTGGCGTGTTCAAACATTATTTGAAAAAATTTGATCTGTTCAAAAATATATATCTTCAAACAATTTCTGCCTATAACTTTGCGGATAAGTGACTAATTTATCCAAAATGTTTCATGAATATGTCTAGAGGCTTATCAAATCTATACATATTTACAACTGTGTCCTATTATCCTAGGGCTGGAAATGTTTAATCTTTGTGTTAAAAATAAGCTTAACAACAGAGGCAGCCCTGTTTATTTGTTCATATCTCAAAAAGTTATGGGGCGATTATGCTTATTTCTAATACCGATCTGCTCTCCAATATTTCTGATATTTTAATACCTTACACGGGTCTCGGTAATGTCGGGGGACTTCCAAAAAGTTGATTTCAACATTCACACGGAAAGACGGATAATACTTAATCGATAAGCTTTCAGAACATATATACAGTGGCCGACAAAAGTCTACGTACGACCACAATTTTTGACATTTTAGAAGTCTAAAAATGTTAAATAAAAAACTAATGATGCAGTCTTGTTTCAAATCTAATTTAATTAATTTAAGCAAAAAAAATATATTTTCCAACATTAACTTAAAAAGTTATCTAAGAAAAACAATTAAAATACGTTGACAAAAGTCTACATACGACAAACAAGTAATTGTAACTGTTGTTGAATACCAACAGAAAAGTGCCGTTATTTATTTTTTACTTCTGTTATTGCGTTAAAGGATTGATTTATATTCTTTTTAGTAGTGAATTAGAGTGCTTAAGTTAATATTTAAACGGAATAATTGCTTGTCGCAAAGAAATTTCAATTGAAGTAAGAAATTTAGTTGTAAAGTACAGAAATGAAAAAAAAAAAACATTTGGTGAAATATCAAAGCTATTGAATTTAAGTAAATCTACTGTTCAAGCAATATTTAGCAATTATAAAAGCACTGGTAGTATTGAAAGTAAGCTGCGTAGTGGCCGTCCAAAGAAACTCAATCGAAGAGACGTTAGCTTTATTTTGGACAAACAGCCTAAGGTGAATGCTTCGAAGTTGGCCGAAGAGCTAGCCAGAAGATCAGAAATAATTGTACATCCACGAACCATACAAAGAACTTTAAATAATACTGGTTACCACAGCAGAACTCCTAAACACAAACCCCTAATAAGTGAGAAAAATCGAAACTTCGTTGGGAGTTTGCTAAAAAGCATATTGAAAAGGGATTTGATTTCTGGAAACGAGTTTTATTTACTGACGAATCCGAATATAACATATTTGGAAGTGATGGAAGAGATAATGTTTGGCGAAAAATAAATACAGCGTTGGATCCTAAAAACTTGGTTAGTACAGTTAAACACGGCGGAGGTAGTGTAATGGTTTGGGGTGCTGTGGCTGCTTCTGGAGTACGAAACCTGGTTTTTATTGAGGGTAATATGGATCGGTATCAATACAAATCTATTCTAGAACAAAATTTGAAACAACCGGTTGATAACTTAGGTCTTGGTGAAAGTTGGACATTCCAAAAAGACAACGACTTGAAGCATACGGCGTTGATTGTCAAAGATTGATGGCTGTACCATGCTCCACGACAGTTGTACACACCATCACAAAGTCCGGACTTGAACGTTATTGAGCACGTGTGGGAGATACTACATAGAAAAATCCGAAATCATAATATTACTAGTGCCCCAATGCTGAGAATGAAGCTTCAAGAAGAATGTCAAAATATTTCATCTAAAGAGTTAGAAAATTTAATTAATTCAATGCCAAGAAGGTTACAGGCAGTCATAGATGCCCGTGGTGGCCCAACTAAATATTAATTTTAAAAATTAGTCGTAGTTTTTAATACTTGAAATAAGATTTTATGTTATTTTAAATATCGTATGTAGACTTTTGTCAACATATTTTAATTGTTTTTCTTGGATAATTTTTTAAGTTAATGTTGGAAAATATTTTTTTTATGCTTAAATTAATAAAATTAGATTTGAAACAAAACTGCATCATTAGTTTTTTATTTAACGTTTTTAGACATCTAAAATGTCAAAAAGTGTGGTCGTACGTAGACTTTTGTCGGCCACTGTATTTTATGGGGTCGGAAATGAATATTATAGAAATTTCACACGGATTGACAAACCTAATATACTCTCTTGCACTCTCTATGAAGGGTATAAGAACTGTTTTTGTATACGTTTTCTTAACAAACGCTTATTAGCCTTAAACTGTTTATCAACTAATATGCACTTTAAATCTACATCATGGATTGATATTGCAATTTGTTTAAATTGATTTTTAAATTCTCAAATATTTATTTATGAGAACAGAAATTAATACATTTCAGTGCTTACGTATGTTTGGTTAAATATTTCCCTAATGCGAACATGCCTCTACTCGTATTTTGTTTATAATTTTGTTTTTAATTAATAAAAACAAAAAACTGCTAATTTGCATTTTGACTTTGTTATTATTAGCCATTGTACTGTAGTTAGAAAAATTTTATAAATTTTTTTACGTGTCTAACGCCAGTTAGCAACAAAATGAAAAAAAAAAAATTAGAAAAAATTAATAAAAAAAAACTATTAACATTTATAATGCAAATAAATGGCCGTGTTTGCCTATTCTTAAATGTGTATCCAAAATGGTCAACAAAATATCAGTCTGTTGTTTCACCAGGTATCATTTTGTTGTCAACAATTAAAAATTTCAATGTTTTGTGTTTTTGTATTGCTTTGCTTCAATTTTCATCTTTAATTAGAAACGTAATATATATAAATGTAATATGTATGTAAATAAGTTTGTCCGAATTTAAAAAATAAAAAAAAAAACTATTCTTTTTTATTAAAATAAAATTTATTAGAATTTATTACGTAATAATACAACTATTATTCTATTTAGGTTAATATATTCACTCATTCATCTTCTCGCTCTAGTCGCCTTACTTTTAGCTACATTTTTGTTGTATTACACATAGTGTTTTTTACACCTTTTTTTTCATTCGATAATAAAAATGGAAAATAGAAGAAGAAGAGAAAATTCACTTACACCCAAGACTAGTGAAACTATATGACTTAGGGAATTGTTAAAGTTTTGTTTAATGTTGTGCACTCTGGTGTAGGGGGGGAGGGGACTGAAGCAAATGACAGTTATGTAGGTCAACCAATAATTTTTTTTATTTTTGCTTCTTTTATTTCAATTAAATAAAGTGTTAGTGTTGAAAAAGTTTCTTGCATTTTATTTTATATAGAAAGTTTTTCGCATAATTCTGTTTTTTCTTTTTAAAGCTTTGAATGCAAATTAATCACAATTACATCATTTTAAAGAAAACATTTTCTTTCTTATAAATGTAACTTTATGTCATAATGTATGAATATGCGATAATATTTTACTCGTTAATTAAGCATTCAAGGACATACTTATCTCGGCCATAGTTCCCACAATGTTGTCTTTTGAAACTTTCTGTTGATAAACCTACGACTGCACGTAAATCCAAAGACATTTTTTTGAAGGTATTAAGTAGGGTGATCGACTCGGTTTTACAACCGGTGGAAAAACCGGTTTTTTCCTCTTTCTGCTGGCGGTTTTTTTCAAAATGTTGATTTTTCGAATATCGAATACACCGGTTCTTTTATTCGAAAAAGCCGGTTTTTTTTATTTTTTTAAATTTATTTCCATATAACTTTGTAACCAATCGTACCATAATATATTTAGTAGTTAGGATATAAACCTAACGTTAAAAGTAAAAGGTAATTGAAGCATAAACTTAGCTGATCGATCACTTGTAGGTAAAAAGTGTAGTTACAATAAGGAAAAACCAATAATCTCTCCTTCCAAATCCTAATTTTAATTAATGGCATTGAGTGTCTGTCAACTTAAATTTTAATTAAACCATCGAACAGACTAGTTTATGCCTATATTTGTATGTCTGTCAGGGGTATAAGAAAGAAGTTTTAAAATTAAATTTTAAAGATTTTCTTCCTAGCCTTTAAAATGTATTTCAAATTACAGAAATCATTTCAAACAAAATACGATGTTAGTGCATATTAGTTTAAAAGATCTATTTAACATTTAAGAAATGTACAGAAGGAGATGCAAAAACTTATAACACCCTTTAAAAAGTATGTATTAGTTTATTGTGTTTAATAATTTTACTTGTAAAGAGTACATTTTGTCCTTAAATTCAAGTAATTGAAACCAAATTAGTCAACTGCATTCATGTCAGTTATTGCGTTATTGCGTATTTGTGTAGCGAAACGTATTTAAACAGTAAAAATTTCATATTAAGAAATAATTATTATTATAATCTTTTTTACAATATTTTTTAATTTTTTTTTTAATATAATATTTTATATATTCGAACCGGTTAACCTTTTTTATCAATTTTCAAAATAGCAACCGGTTTTTTCTAAATTCTAAATTTTGAACTATTTGAAAACCGGTTTCTTAAAAATGTCGAATAATCAATTACCCTAATTTTAAGTCGCATGAGCATGCTGGCCACTTAATTGCCATTTCATCACCGTCTTCGCCAAGTGTTTTGGATTATTTTACGCACTGTATGGCCATGGCCTGCGCAACGGTCCTGTTAAAAAAGAAAATTTAAAATAATTATTTTAATAAATCGGGCCCTCATTTATTTAGTTTTTATGGCTGTATCGCTCGCCGTTGACGGACGGCAATTTCCTTGTCCGTCTTATTTGTGTAAAATTAATAATCAAAAATTCCGGCAGCCCATGTAGCGCACCAAATAGCATTTTTTTTCTTTCTAATTTTGCTTAATGACATGCACATCAAGGCAAAAATTAGTCCCATAACAAAAATGAAAAATTGCGAATAGTGCGATTTTCGTTATTAATTGTTCTAATTATTGTTATGTTTATACCTTTTTTAAATGTTGCTCTATATCCTGAGGTTAGTTTTATTGCCAATAAATATCACTTAAAACTTTACGGTAAGTAAGAGCGTTTATTGATTTTTAACACAATATATTAAACTTATAGTACTAAGGCGAAGTCATTTATAAGGTGGTGGTAATTCTAAATATAACAAATACAACATTAAAAAAAACAACATAATTTTTTATTGTTGCTTTCATTTGCGGATGTGTCAAAAACTACATGGTTTTGTTTGTGTTTTTTTTTTTCAATAGTTGCGCGGGATCTAGTAATCTAAGTAAACATACATAATATTTGACAACTTAGCCAGCATTTATGCAAAGAAAAAAGTAGATCAGCTGCGTTGCGACACCACCTGATAATTAAATTCGACTTGTATTGCAGTGCTGTCTGGGTAGAGTGAACTAATTTTTGCAGAGCGATTTCACTATACCCATGTTGTTCACTAAATCAAGGTTGATTTTTTTTGTTTAAAAAACTAATTCATTTATTTTAAATGCATTTATATTTTATTTATTTCCATGTAATACTAAAGTTTAAATTTATGACTGGAAAAAATCAGTAATAGTTGTTTGTTTCTTTGGTTTGTTTACCGATATTTGCACTGCTTGATCGCGAAGGCAAGGTAGATCTTGTATATTCGCGAAATTTGTAGTATTAGCCTCAGCCCATTCAATACCCTTATCAAAAATCTTAATGGCTTCAGCTACTGATATCGGATTTGTGTTTGCTGGTGTTTCGCCATTGTCTTTATCATCTGATATTTCAAATGTGCCGACGTCGTCTTGCCCAGAATTCGGCTCTCTGTTCTCTATTGACACGACCTTAATGGAACATGCGCGCAGACATAAATAAATTATCACTTCATAGAATGCGTATTTGTGAGAGTAACTTGTCAAGTTACTCTAAAAAAAATTTTTACTTTGCCGTTATTTTATGATCTCTTTAATTTGTATACTCTTTTTCATTGTTTTTCTCCTTCGCCAAACCTAGAAACTCACTATAAAGTATGTTCACTCTATAGAGGTTCATGAGTATTCACTGTACAGAGTAGTCAATGTAAACATACTGGCGTTCACTCTAACGAGGTATTTATAGCATCGAGAGTTCACTCTACCCAGACAGCACTGTACTTTATTTATTATTCCATTTTAGCACCTGTTATCAAATTCAAGGCACTTTACATTATACGCACTCAGTACGTTTTGACGTACGAACGCTATTTCTGTTGTTTACAGTCACTTGCGAAATTCATGTCGGCCATAGAATGTAATCAAATCGTACAAATTTTCTTGCAATTAATTTTTTTTACAACTTTCGACGTAGATTAACCAACAACAGTGCATCGATAAACTCAATGCGATTTATAGCGATAAAGCAATGGCTTATCAATGGTTTACTGAATTCTATCGTGGCCGTTGTTCGCTCATTGACGAGTTTTGTAAAGGTCATCCGAAATCAATTGATGTTTCGAAAAACTTTAATGTTGTGAGTGAAATGATACTGCAAGATCGCCATATGAATTATCGCAAGATTCAGGTTATATTAGTGTAACCAGCATACATTTATTGCAGGAACATTTGGCTGTAAAAAAGATTTGTTCACATTGGCTCCGACATAATTTGACAATCGCTCTAAAAAAGGCTCGGTGCAATTAGTCTGTACATACATATTTCTGTAATTTTTGACGCCATAAATACTATGATTTCCTTCGTATATATATATAAATGTATATTGATTTTTATAAAAATAAAAAAACCATAAAAAATTTGACCCTAATTCTTAGAAAAACTATGTAAAAAAACAAAAATTTCCAAGGAAAAACCACAAAATCAAAAATCAACATCAATTAAGGACGGTACAGTTGAGCAGGTAGTGGTGACTGAATAGATGATGCAAAACATCAGAAAAACGTAAATGCACTCTTATATGTTCTCGTACATGTATTCTTACATGTAAGAATACATGTACTTTTATTTTAGCGTACACGAACTGTTTTCTTAGAGTACACGAACTTAAAAATATAGCTACACTCGAACCTATGTTGTGTTGAAGTATGTTGCGATGGAAGATACGTGAACTATACACGTACGTGTATGCAACCAAAAATTACAAGAAAAAACACTCGTGTTTGCGATGGGTATAATTCAACATTTAGAAACATACATAAATGTTATGAAAATATAAATATGTGTGTGTTGCTTTTGAACAGTACATTGTGTGTATAATGTGTGTATTTTCTGAACTCTGAGCAAAACCCTAAAATAGTCATTTCGGCTCGATGCCTTTCGAAGCAAATGGTCGCATGTTTTTTCAAAAAAAACTGAACCAGTCTCAGCCGTACCATTGGTGCAACGTAGAACGGTGACTTCCGAATGGTACGCTGCCATTTTTTTGCCGAAAATATTCGAGGAAATAGGAAAAACCAACCGCCATATACGTCGATTTATACTGAAGATAGTACTGACATGGCATCCAATGACTTCTTTTTATTCCCGAACTTTGAGAGATCAAAGTTTTCCGCCACCTGATGAGGCGGTTTATGATGTATGCTTTGGAGGTACCTTAATCAAAATGAAAAAGTGCTTTAAAAATTTGTTCACTTGTGTGCAAAAGTGTATTGATCTACATGGAGAATGAATATTTTGAAAAGCAATTAAGCCATTTTCAAAATTTATTTATTTTTTATCTCTAATACCGAATTATAAAAGGCAACTCTCGTAATATGCTTTTCGATTATAAGCAAACGAATTGAAAAGAAATAACAAAGAAAAAACTGTTAACAAAGTAACAACCAATTCAGATGATGATTTCAAATTGTCTCTCTCTCTCTCTTCATTTATACGATGAATTTTTTTGATAATTTTTTTTATACCTTTCACCTGTGGTGCACAAGGGTATACATATATAGCAATATACAATTTTCATTTCCGACCCCATAAAGTATATATTTTCTGAAAGCTTATGAATAGAGGAGTCGATTAAGCCCTGACCGTCTGTCCGTGTGTTGGTTGAAATCAACTTTTAGAAGCAACTATATGTTACTCAAATCTGAGTATGGTATCAATCTTTTGGAAATATCCGGGAATGAATCGCTATTTTTTTATTTTATATATTATTTTTTTTATATTTTTTTTTGATTTTTTAAAAAATTTTTTTTAATTTTTTTAAAAAAAATTTTTTAAATTTTTTTTATTGTTTTTTTTTTATTTTTGTTTTAAACATACATACGTAAACTCAATTTATAATTCTGCAATGGGTTGTTTTGTATATGTATGGACGTATTTCATATGAGATGAATGGTGATACAAACAATTGTTATTGCATAACTACACGTTGTGAAGGGTACTTGTTTTACTTATAATCGGTCAATCTTTACTGACCGGTATTTCGGTTTGTTTCATACAAATTGTATGAACATAAGAATTCTTGACAGCCAAAAAACGCTTGCCGCTCTTGTTTAGGTTTGGCTGTTACTTTTTCGCCCGTAAGAGAATTTTGAATTGAAATTTGAAATTCCATTTATTTTTATAAAAAACTGAACTTTAAAATTTTTTTTTTGTAAATTTTTCATTTTCTTTCAAAAAGCTTTTGTCATTTAAAAAAAAATATCATGATAAAAAATGAGTGTAAAGATAAATAAAAGACCAGAAAACGTGATGTTTTTTCTTCTACTTTTTATTCTCTGCTATTCTCGTCCACCACAAAAAAAGTCGTGACTCTTTAAATCATCGTGTAAATCGAGTGTAAGACACATGATGTTTAATGCTGCGGCTATAACATACACTACTTTGAAGTCAAGTTAATTGTTACAACAGTGAAAAACATTTTTGTTTTTTTATGTTCTCTCTTTCAGATGGTATAAATAGATATTTTCTAATCTTTGTGTTAATTTAAAAAATACTTAAAATTTACGTGCGGCTATAATCCTGCACAGCAGTGCATCTCTTTAATCAATATAGTTGGCCCAAAATCTAGACTATAGGCCCATATCATTAATTGACTGCCATTAAATTGGATAACATGTTCTAACCTTGGGCGTATGTAATGAGTTTTCGTTAATGAGATGTAAATGTTGTGTGCCATAGAAGTAAAAAATATAACTTGTTAGACTATACGTTTAAATAAAAGTAGACCTTATTGATTTCTACTAATAAATTGTCAATTTATATTTTTCATGGGTGGTCGATATATCAGAAATAGTCTTGACCCACAATTGACACTTGTTGCCGTTGTCGCTTCATGCATATCACTCTTTACATTTCGGACCATCCCTGGGGCAAATTACGGCAATCGATCACGATCGAAATTTAACTCGAACGATCGAGTTCGTTTATAAGATATTAAAAAATTCGATCACTTTCGAATGCCGTAATTTGCCCCCCTGGTCTTTTTTAGAATTATTTTAAAACAAGTTTTTAAAATTCTAACATTTCTTAGAAAGAATTTAAATTTGTTAATGCTAATAAAATAATCAAATGGAATTAGATATGATAAAACAAGCTGTCGTTTTTTATCGTTGTAAACATTGGTTTCATTAACACAAACTAAGTAAATAAATAGTAAATAAATGTGAGACCCCATCAGTAGTATGCCACACACACGCACAGACGAACACTGAGTGGCTTGACAAACTCTAATTCCAAACGACAATTGCAATGACTGAATATGCACGTAAGTATGTGTCTGTATGTGAATACTTATAACGAAAGATAATTAAATATGTGTGCAATTGTATGGTATTGGATAGAGAAGTTAATTTTTTTAAACGGACCGATATCGTTTTACACATCAATGAAAAAAGAGCATTTAATCAATAAAACAAAATAAGTTAAAAAAAAAAAAAACAACAACAACAAAAATAAATGGAAAATGAGCACCCCGTTTAGAGTCACATGTGTATACGATTGTATGGTGTGCAAAAAACAAAAAAATAAAAAATAAAAAAAAACAAATATAAAATAAAGCAAATTACAGCAGTTTGTAAAATAATGCATTCATATAATAATAATAAAGTTTTATTAGTTTTATTAGACTTGCTTTTTCAACAATTTTGTGAGCTGATATTTATCTTAACTGAGAGAGTTGTATACAGAAATAAACCATAAACCAGCGATAAGCAAATCACGTTTCACGAGCTACTTTTCCCCGGTGCTCCGGTGGACTAGTCTAATGTGCTGGTCTGCTGGTTTGGGGATTGCGGGTTCGTTTCTCTGGACTGGTCTGTTTCTCTTTCTTTTTGTTTTTTCTCTTTCTTTTTGTTTTTTCTCTTTCTATTTTACTCATATGGAGCGAACAACATGCCAATTGGGTATAAGTGTATACCTGTCGTGGGTTTGGGCTTTTGCCCCTCCTTTTCAATTAAACCTAACCTACTTTTCTCTTTTAAGCTGACATGTACACCTCACATCATCTCGCATCAGCTTTTAAGCAAAGCGGTTGTGTTGTCGCTTGAACTTTAAATAGCTTGTAAAATGTTTATTAATTTTTTTTCTGTACGTTGTGAGAGTAAAAGAGTGCAACTCTTAAATATAATCGTAAAATAAATTGGTCTGTGTTGCCTAGCCCTGCTTTAAACCCAACAATAAACTTCCTTACCAAAGGAGACTCTGAAATGCCTTACTAAGTGCTTAAATGTTAAAGGAGTGCTTAAAGAAGGCAAGATTTGTATGTTCAGTCTCAGCTTGCAGGTCCGTTTTTTAAATAATCTATTATTTCATCTCTACCACGAACAGCATAATCATGCCTTTGCCTTACAAACTTACAAAAGTAACAGAAGTTTAGATTGGTTGGGTAGCTTGCAAATAACGAGTTCGTGCGAAGTCCATGAGGACTTTTGTTGTACCCAAATTAGCAGTAAGTAGGGAAGAATTATAAAAAAAAAATTAAGTTTTCCTCTTTTTTTTTTAGTGCTGTTATAATAAGCAGTACAGAAGACGTCAGACCCACCAAAAAATTTACTGCCGAAAGTGGTTTTTAAATCGCTTACTTAATGCTTACCTAAGCTACCAGGGGTGCTTCTAGAGCGCATGATTTTTATATAAAATGACCCAATTCATAGAACTCGTTATTGCAACTAATAGCAGCTAATTTCATCGCTACCAGGAACAGCATCCCTACCCCTTACGCAATGCTGGAAAAGATAACAGTGAGTAAGGGAGACACATAAAAAAATTACTATTGAAATAAATTGTTCTACTTTTTTCTACTGCTTGAATAAAAAGCAGTACATACTTTGGTGAACTTAGGTATGAAAACATTTTAAGCATTTCCATGGATACAATACGAGAATTAAGTCTGCACTGCTTAAATAATTCGAACAGTTTGTTGATGGGTTCCTAAATGGACTTTCGTAGGTAAACATTTTTTGTATTGCCATGTAAGTCTGTTAGTAAGTAAATAAATTTAGCTTTTCAATTCTTTTTAATCTTAATGGAAAAACATTTTAATTTTTTGCTTAACGCCAAAGTTTCTATGTGTGGCATGGAAATAAATATTGGATTCAAGTTATTTTGTAAATATTTTCCTTGACATTCACAGTTTTACAAATAATTCTTTCAAATTTCTGCGAAGTGTAAATGACACAATCTACTTTTTGTTTGTTTTATTTTTTACATATTAAAACTTGAACGTTGCAAAAACGTTATTGAATAGTTAGTAAACTGCTAATCAGTTAAAATATTTACAAAAAAAAAAAAAATAAATAAATAAACAATTAATACATGACACCTTAAAACTGGTTGTAGCAAATTGGGAATAAATATTGAGTTTCAGAACAGTAGAAATTTCTTTGCTTAATATATTGCACACATGACTTGTATTTAGTTTTCTTTAAAGCCTTTTTGTTTAATTTTAAACTCATCATTACTTTTAAACACAGAGGGCCAATTCAAAGTGGTTGCATATCAGTCCTATTTGTACTATTTCCTATTATTTTATGCATGCATAAAATTTTTGTTAGTAATTTCCATACAAAAAAAATAATATGACTTTACACATTTGTTTCCTATGTATAAGAAATTGTTTATGTTATACTTTTGACCATACTGTCTCTCAGAGAGAATTTCTTCGCTTCTCACCTCTCAGAGAGAATATTTTCTATTTTCTTCTTTCCTGTATACATACAATTTTTAACAGCGTCATCTCTTTGTCTTCTTTCTTGTATTAAATACATAATTTGTTAACAAAAGGTGTTTAAAGTCACTAGTCATATTAATATGAATTATATGACATAGTACAATATGAGAGTCTACTTTGAATTGGCCTAGAATAAAAATTTGGTTCTAATAAACGATTTTTGGAAAAACTCATCTTGTATTCTTACTTTAAAGTTTAAACATTCATAAATAAGTGCTGGTGCCGATCTTTCTTTAAACACGAGAGCTTACAGTATGGACAAAAAATCACCATGAAGCTTAAAAATTTAATGGCTTTTTCGTTTGTTTTGTCAAATTATAAATTATTCAAAATGGAATTTTTGTTTACACTAAGTAAGGAAAAATAATGCCACTTAAATAAAATCTTTCAAGATTTTGTAGCTGTATTGTTGAAATATTTTCTAAAAATTTGAGTTCAAAATTTTGTTGTTCACATATACTCGCTTCTTCAAATAACCCCAAAGAAAAAATGTCGGGTGCTGACAAATCTGGCGAATTTACTGGCCAATTAATTTCTTATTTATTATTCGCTCATTAAAAATTTAACTTAAAAAAGCAATTGTGTTTCGGGCAGTGGCTCCGTCCTGCTCCATCCACCACATCTCAAATATGTTTTCAAAAGCAGGGACTCAGTTCTTGTTGCATGAAACTATGACATGAAAACTTTTTCTATAGTAAAAGGTCTGGTTACACAGTATAATATGGCACGCAAAAACTTTTAATTTCTCATTTTTATTGGACGAGAATTGAACCCGAGGACGTTAAAAATTCGATATCGCTAAAACGATATTGCTCTCCATTTACGATATCGCTCTCTGTAGCACTTTCATCTTCATTTTCGAAGAATTAACAACCAGTTATATTTTCATATGTATTGTACACCTAATGGGATGCGATTGGCATTGATGAATGGCTCCTGGATTTTTAGAACGCTAGTATCTACCGGTCTGCTTATTAACAAGTCAAGCAAATGAGCTTCATCACTCATAATCAGATTTTCAATAAAGTTGATTTTATTTCTGGCTAATTGATGAAATTAAACTGCAAAATTTGGATGTTATCGATGATCTATGGGTTTTAGTTCTTGCCCCGAATGAACCTTATATGGGAATAACTTGCGAGCCATTCCTTACTGAGCTGAACGCATTTTGGCAGATGTTTCTGGTGTTTCGTTAACACTTTTCTCTAAACGTTTAGTGCGAATTAAACGTTGTCTACCTGTTCTAGCAAATCTCTTACGGTGCCATGTTAATAAGGGGTGTCTCCAAATGCTTTTTTACATTTTAAAATGTCTCCCAAATCTAGTTTTTTCAAACAAAAAATACATTTTATTGGCGTTATGGAGAAAAATTTCTAAACTTTATTATGCAAAAAGCCAAAGTTTCAAATTTTATTTTCTTTTGCAAAATTTCGCACTCTTTTCTTAACGCTTTGCATTAAACGTTGGACACACGTTTTACCGAAGTGTTTGATAGCTTTTTTCCAAATAAATCCATTTTTTTTTACATTTGCAGAAGCTTTGAACTTTGTTCTTAGGTACCGCTTAATTATAGCCCAATAGCGTTCAATAGGCCTTAGCTCTGGACAATTAGGTGAATTCATGTTTTTCGGTACGAAATTTATTTTGATGGCCTCATACCACTCAAGGACGTCTTTGCTGTAGTGGCAGCTTGCCAAGTCGGGTCAAAAAAGTGGAGGTATATTGTGGCTTCGGTATAATGGCAATACAGCCTTTTTCAGGCACTCATTAATATAAAATTGGCTGTTCATTGTACGATTCACAATGATTGCCTTTGAAGTTTTCCCACATGTACATATTGCTTGCCATATCATATATTTTTTGGCGAATTTTGAAATCTTTTTATACTTAAATTTACCGAAAACATTAGCTCTTTTATTAGAAACATAAAAACCCTGACCAGGAAGCTCTGAATAAATAGTCAGCCTTACAATAGGTTTCATCGTCCATTAAAATTATTTAATTTGTAACGTAGCAACGGTCTTGCTCTTATTCTTGCCGTTTTTGTTCCTTTTTCGTTTCGGTTTGGAGCTTTCCTGACTTTGAATGTTCTTAAATTTTCTTTTTTCTTTATTCGTTCTACAAGCGACTTCGAAATATTTAGTTTTCGTGCGATATCGCGAATGGAAATGATTGGATTTTGCTTCCAAAGTGCCTTCACCTTTTTAACGATTTGAGGATTCCTAAAACGACGAGGCCCTCCACCTTTCTTGTGCTTAATAGACAAGTCTTTTTTGAATTTAAAAATAACGTTACGGGAAGTCTATCTGGACACTTTTGCCCGTCGCGCAACTTCAGCGTAAGAAAGTTGTTTATTTTCATTATAAATATCCACAATATTTTTTCTTACTTTTTCTCTATTTGACGACATTTTAAATACGGATTAAATAATTTGAATAAACTTATTAACAAAGTATTGTTGACATTTATAACTATCACAGAGTGGAACAAAAAAATTAATTAAATAATAATTGTTTGCGTAGTGCCCTGTAAAAAATGTAAAAAAGCATTTCGAGACACCCCTTAGTTTCAGAGGGCGGAATTCTGATGATAAAATGTAAGAATGTGCTCTTTACTTTTAAATAATTAATCGCTGATTTAAATAATAAAATTCCACTATTCTGATTGTTCTGGTTCTGAACATTGTGGATCTATTCCAACCCTCTTTAAACTTGTTGGCGTTCGGCTAAAATAGAAACTCACCTCTAAGGTGGTGAGGATGAGAAGCTAAGCTCCCTCTTAAAAGCCAGCTGGCAAGACTCGTTATTTTTTTAGGCTTTAAAAGGCAACTTCAAATCTATATATATAAAAGAGTAACGTGACTGACTGACTGACTGACTGACTGATTCATCATCGCACAGCCCAAACGCTAAGAGCTAGAGACATGAAATTTGGACAATCGGTTCCTCTTTCGATGTATAGCTCCACTAAGAAGGGATTTTTGGAAATTCGTACTTTAAGGGGGTAAAAAAGGGTAAAAACGGGTAAAATCGGTAATCTTATATCTGCTAAACTAAAAATGATACAAATTAAATTGAAAAAGTATTGTAATAGGCACAAAAAATAAGCTGACAGGTGTCTGGCCTTTTTTGGAATTTTCAACCCCTAAGGGGAAAAAACGGGTAAAAACTATAATTTGGTACTTTTTTGGTACCCTATGTAACTTCCAAACGCATGAAGCTAGGAAAAAAATTTAAACTGTATTAAGTAATCCGTGAAAAAATATTAATAGGAATTCAGCACTTTTTTCAAATTCGCATGTATAAGGGGTAAAAATTTTCCCTTTTTTTGGTACTTTTTTTAAAAGAAACTTTTCTTATATTATTCAATGGGACAACATTTGACAATTATTATTTCCTAATAGAATATGGACAACTATTTAGGGGAAATTTTTAGAAACTTTTCGGGGGACAAAAAAGGTACCAAAAAGGGGAAAATTCCGGAAAATGTAAGTAATTCCTAATTAGACGGCCAATTTTCACAAAATTTTTAATTTGGATTTCACTAGACATAAAAAATTATGTAATTTAGTAAAAATTTAAACACATTCATAGCAGGGTAGAAAAGGGAAAAATCGAGAAGAGTTTGGTACTTTTTCGAACATAATTACTTTTATGCAAAAAAGAGTAGATTTACTGACTTTATATCATGTCTATTAAAATATTTTGTTACATAGATATTTGAACATTTTAAACTTGGAATTTGGAACTTGGACCAAAAATGTACTTTTTCGCTTTTCTATGGTACTTTTTGTATTTTCTACGTTTATAAACATAGAATTATAAAATAAAGGGCTATTGATTCCAGGTAAGACTAAAAATGTTATGGGTGACCAAAAAGGTACTTTTTTGAATTTTCGTGGTACTTTTGGTATTTTCTACGTTTATGAAGGTAGGATTGTACAGTCAAGGACTATTGATTCCAGGTGAGACTAAAAATGTTATGGGCGACGAAAAAGGTACTTTTTTGAATTTTTATGGTACTTTTCATATATTCTACGTTTGCGAAGCTAGAATTTTAAAATAAGTGGCTATTGATACAAGGTGAGACCGAAAATGTTATGGTCGACCAAAAAGGTACTTTTTTGAATGTTTGTGGTACTTTTGGTATTTTCTACGTTTATGAAGGTAGGATTGTACAATCAAGGACTATTGATTCCAGGTGAGACTAAAAATGTTATGGGCGACCAAAAAGGTACTTTTTTGAATTTTCGTGGTACTTTTGGTATTTTCTACGTTTATGAAGGTAGGATTGTACAGTCAAGGACTATTGATTCCAGGTGAGACTAAAAATGTTATGGGCGAACAAAAAGGTACTTTTTTGAATTTTTATGGTACTTTTTGTATTTTCATCGTTTGCGAAGCTAGAATTTTAAAGTTAGTGGCTATTGATACAAGGTGAGACTGAAAATGTTATGGTCGACCAAAAAGGTACTTTTTTGAATTTGTATGGTACTTTTTGTATTTGCTACGTTTATGAAGGTAGGATTGTACAATCAAGGACTATTGATTCCAGGTGAGACTAAAAATGTTATGGGCGACCAAAAAGGTACTTTTTGTATTTTCAACGTTTGCGAAGCTAGAATTTTGAAATTAGTGACAATTGATACAAGGTGAGACTAAAAATGTTATGGGCGACCAAAAAGGTACTTTTTTGAATTTCTATGGTATTTTTTGTATTTTCTACGTTTATAAAGATAGGATTATACAATCAAGGACTATAGATTCTAGGTGAGACAAAAAATGTTATGGGCGACGAAAAAGGTACTTTTTTGAATTATTATGGTACTTTTTATATATTCTACGTTTGCGAAGCTAGAATTTTAAAATTAGTGACAATTGATACAAGGTGAGACTAAAAATGTTATGGGCGACCAAAAAGGTACTTTTTTGAATATTTATGGTACTTTTTGTATTTTCAACGTTTGCGAAGCTAGAATTTTAAAATTAGTGACAATTGATACAAGGTGAGACTAAAAATGTTATGGGCGACCAAAAAGGTACTTTTTTGTATTTGTATGGTACTTTTTGTATTTGGAACGTTTATAAATATAGGATTATACAATCAAGGACTATTGATTCTAGGTGAGACAAAAAATGTTATGGGCGACGAAAAAGGTACTTTTTTGATTTTTTTGGTACATTTTGTATTTTCAACGTTTGCGAAGCTAGAATTTTGAAATTAGTGACAATTGATACAAGGTGAGACTAAAAATGTTATGGGCGACCAAAAAGATACTTTTTTGAATCTGTATGGTACTTTTTGTATTTTCAACGTTTGTAAATATAGGATTATACAATCAAGCACTATTGATTCTAGGTGAGACAAAAAATGTTATGGGCGACGAAAAAGGTACTTTTTGAATATTTATGGTACTTTTTGTATTTTCAACGTTTGCGAAGCTAGAATTTTAAAATTAGTGACCATTGATACAAGGTGAGACTAAAAATGTTATGGGCGACCAAAAAGGTACTTTTTTGTATTTGTATGGTACTTTTTGTATTTGGAACGTTTATAAATATAGGATTATACAATCAAGGACTATTGATTCTAGGTGAGACAAAAAATGTTATGGGCGACGAAAAAGGTACTTTTTTGAATTTGTATGGTACTTTTTGTATTTTCAACGTTTGCGAAGCTAGAATTTTGAAATTAGTGACAATTGATACAAGGTGAGACTAAAAATGTTATGGGCGACCAAAAAGGTACTTTTTTGTATTTGTATGGTACTTTTTGTATTTGGAACGTTTATAAATATAGGATTATACAATCAAGGACTATTGATTCTAGGTGAGACAAAAAATGTTATGGGCGACGAAAAAGGTACTTTTTTGAATTTGTATGGTACTTTTTGTATTTTCAACGTTTGCGAAGCTAGAATTTTGAAATTAGTGACAATTGATACAAGGTGAGACTAAAAATGTTATGGGCGACCAAAAAGGTACTTTTTTGTATTTGTATGGTACTTTTTGTATTTGGAACGTTTATAAATATAGGATTATACAATCAAGGACTATTGATTCTAGGTAAGACAAAAAATGTTATGGGCGACGAAAAAGGTACTTTTTTGAATTTGTATGGTACTTTTTGTATTTTCAACGTTTGCGAAGCTAGAATTTTGAAATTAGTGACAATTGATACAAGGTGAGACTAAAAATGTTATGGGCGACCAAAAAGGTACTTTTTTGTATTTGTATGGTACTTTTTGTATTTGGAACGTTTATAAATATAGGATTATACAATCAAGGACTATTGATTCTAGGTGAGACAAAAAATGTTATGGGCGACGAAAAAGGTACTATTTTGAATTTGTATGGTACTTTTTGTATTTTCAACGTTTGCGAAGCTAGAATTTTGAAATTAGTGACAATTGATACAAGGTAAGACTAAAAATGTTATGGGCGACCAAAAATATACTTTTTTGAATCTGTATGGTACTTTTTGTATATTCAACGTTTGTAAATATAGGATTATACAATCAAGTACTATTGATTCTAGGTGAGACAAAAAATGTTATGGGCGACGAAAAAGGTACTTTTTGAATATTTATGGTACTTTTCGTATTTTCAACGTTTGCGAAGCTAGAATTTTAAAATTAGTGACAATTGATACAAGGTGAGACTAAGAATGTTATGGGCGACCAAAAAGGTACTTTTTTGTATTTGTATGGTACTTTTTGTATTTGCAATGTTTATAAATATAGGATTATACAATCAAGGACTATTGATTCTAGGTGAGACAAAAAATGTTATGGGCGACGAAAAAGGTACTTTTTTGAATTTTTATGGTACTTTTTGTATTTTCAACATTTGCGAAGCTAGAATTTTGAAATTAGTGACAATTGATACAAGGTGAGACTAAAAATGTTATGGGCGACCAAAAAGGTACTTTTTTGAATTTTGTGGTACCTTTTGTATTTTCAACGTTTATGAAGGTAAGATTGTACAATTGAATTTTTATGGTACTTTTTGTATTTTCAACGTTTGCGAAGCTAGAATTTTGAAATTAGTGACTATTGATACAAGGTGAGACTGAAAATGTCATGGGCAACCAAAAAAGTACTTTTTTTGATTTTTATGATACTTTTGGTATTTTATTCAATAAATAGTAAGAACTGCGCTAACGAAGTAGCGGGTTAAATGCTAGTCATTTAAATAAAATAAGCCCGTTTCCATTGTTTTACGTTTCACTTTATATATAAAAGCTTTCAGCCAGCTTTCTTGTAAGCAATAAGAGAAAGCTTTCAATTATTTTCTACTAATTACAAAAAAATACTTAATTGCAATGGCTTTTGCTTACTTTATTGCATTATAATATAATTTGTAAAAGAAATTTTTTATATATTTCTTGCCTTAATTTAGAGTTTCTAAAGTTCTCCTGTTTTACTAGTTTGTTTTTGTACCCTTTGCCGCGGTGACTTGTTACGCAGATTGTATTTTGGACAATATTCACTTGCGACCCCATAAATAATTTATTTTTTTGAAATTTTTGAAAAGCAAAGTCAAATAAACAATGTCTGTCTGTTCGTGTTCCCCTTTATGTTGCACATACTCGTAAGTGGTATTAAACTTTCAGAATATCGGCTGAGTTGTAAGCAAAGAAATCAACTGAGATATAAGCAAAGAAACACACACGACTGCCTCTGCTTTTTTCCCCTATTTTTAACATGAAAATCAAGGTTCTTAATTTCTCTATTTGCTATAAAACTTGCTGTTAACTTCAACCTTTTTTTTAATTTAATTTAAATCTATAAAAAACTAAAGATCATAAATAACAGTTTGTTATTCTGCATAGCTTTTATATACCGATATTTTGCAACTCTGACTTTGAGAACCTTTACGTGAAACATGTAAAATAGTAAAAAACTGCGATAAATCAAACAGCAAACGTGGACATTTTCTCATTGAACAGTTTCTATAAATTGTATTTTTTATGTGAAATCTATTGGTCACGTAAAGGTAATACTCGTAAATCATAAGCAAAAGTGTTTTTGGTCAAGTTTTAATGCCAACATTTTTCACTTAAAAAAAAAAAACACTGGAAATAATTTCTCAATTTACAGCCTGTAGTAGTAGTCGTAGGTCGTAAGAAATTCACTTATACAAATTGAAGAAAAACCGCAATAGGATTAATTTTTTCTATCTCTAATGTATGTTTACAACATTCTATTAATAAAGGTACAATTTTTCTTAGTGTTGTATAAAAAATTAATGGAGAAAGTACCAACAAAATGTGTACAACTACTAGGACGTATATCGTCAACAATAGATTGTGAATTGGGCAAATAAAAGCAGTACAACTGAGCATTTTATTTGTTGTTGGTTTAATCATCATTGTTCATCATTAATCGATTATAAATTCTCAATCGACATAGTCGAGCTAAAATAATACGACACTGACATTTAGAAATTCCATTTATATTCCTTAATTATTATTAAATTAAAAATAAATGTTTGAAGAATAATTCTTGAATATTCAAATGCCGCTAAATACACACTAACATTATCAGGTTCTTAAACCTCTTGAAGCCGATAACTGTCAAATGAAAACAAAGGCCCTACCAACGATAAGATGTCGCAACTAAATAAAAAAGCTTCTTTTTATTTATTTAAATATTAAGATTATACAGTCAATTTAATCAAATGTTTTTTGTTTATAATATTGTTTATTCGTTAATAATATTGTAAATTTCTGTTTTGTGTTTCTAACCAATGCCGGCAATAACCAGCTGAAGGCAGGAGTAAACTGGTTTTATCCATTTCGAATAATTAATTACGAACAGCTTGAGTTTTTTCACCTTAGATGAAATAAAATTTATTAATTTTTATTTATTTATTTATTTTTTTTTTGTATTGACAAATAAACCTTAAGTTGGGGATTTTTGTCGTTGTTTAAACTTGATAAATGTGTGCTAATAAATTAAAATGCAGTAGTAAACAGATTTTGCATCGAATTAATGATTTAAAAATCAAAAAATCTCAAAATATATAGTGTATAGATAAGTACTAAAGAGCTGAGCAGTATGTTCTTAATGTTGTGTATTTTATTTCGTACTATTTCTATATCTAGCGATTTTTTTTTTGTTAGTACAAAGTAGGGATGCAAAACGGGAGTGATTTTGCGAATCCCGCGTTTCAGGTTTTAAAAATTATCAATCTTGAGATTTTTTGAGATTTTGGGATTTATTTTTTATAAAAATGTATTAAAAACACAATGTAATGAATATCTTTTAACAAAATTTCAAACCTAAATATTATTTATACACTTTAAAAATTTTCCTTTAATTTGCCTTAAACCACTTTCAAAATGAACGGCTCAAAAATGTGTATAAAAAACAAACTTAAATATATTTTCTTAGAAAGTTTTTTAGAAAAATTAATGCATTTAAAACTTTAACAGATAGTTTCGATCTACTTTTTTTTACCTACATGCATATGCAGCTGTTAAAAAAACAGCGTTCGTTAGTATTTACATAGAGACTGCAGATATACTCCTCTCTTGCCCCCAGAAATAAAAAGTTCTATTTCCTTTCCAATATTTGTATTCATATCATAACTTTTCATATTGTAAACTTTTGTAGGACTTTTGCAAATGACGATCTCTTTATTTAATTATTTTTTACTGTAAAAAAATTTGAATCGACAGTGTTATGATAAATCCGAATCGAAATATTCTGTTGACAACTGTTGAAAGTTTAATTACTTTGAAATTGGGTCATTAACTTTTTTTTTTATTAATTATCAAAATCAAAATCATATTTTAATTGTTTATGCTTTAAAAAGTTTAAAATTGTTGAGTAAGTTGTTCTTCTATCTTGTAATCTTTTGCTGCTTGGTTGCAATAATTTTTCCAAATAATAGATATATGAATAATCCATATTTAGAAAAAAAACGGAATTTATCGGGATTTTTAAAAATAAATCCCGGAATTTGGAATCGGGATGCCGGTATTGGCATCGTTAGTGCAAACAAAACATTATACATATGAAATCGGAATTAAAATTGCGATATATTCTATAAAGCTTGACGTTTTTTATGCCATCAATTGTAACCTCTATGTAGCGGTATTTTTTCAAAGAGTAAAGCCAAACAAGCCATGGTGTAATCACATAAGGCGATAGCGCGGAGAGAGCGTAACTTTGTGTCTCTATTTTTTTTTATATAGGGTGTTTTTTTTACAGGTTTGTTTTTCGAATAGAGATAAAACTGGCATTTTGTGGTCAAATCTGGCAACTCTAATGTCATTTATGTTCAGTTTGGTTTGCCATTTCATCATGAACAGGTTGACAAAAGAACAACGCTTGCAAATCGTGCAAATTTATTTCGAAAATTGAGATTGATCTCGATGCTGATTTTCATCGCAAAATTTTGTTCAGTGATGAGGCTCATTTTTGGTTGAATGGCTACGTCAACAAGCAAAATTGCCGCATTTGGAGTGAAGAGAATCCATATGCGACCCTTGAGACGCCATTACATCCACAAAAACTGACTGTTTGGTGTGCTCTATGGGCTGGTGGAGTCATTGGGCCATACTTCTTCCGAAATAATGCTGGAGAGGCAGTTACCGTTAATGGAGACCGGTATAGAGCTATGATAACCGACTATTTTGTTCCCGAATTGGATGGCATGAATGTGGATGAGTTGTAGTTCCAACAAGACGGCGCTACATGCCACACAGCGCACGCCACAATCGATTTATTGAAGGAAACATTCGATGAGCGCATAATTTCGCGGAATGGACCTATCAATTGGCCACCAAGATCCTGTGATTTGAAACCATTGGATTATTTTCTTTGGGGATATGTGAAGTTGCTCGTCTACGCCAACAAACCAGAAACGTTAGGGGAATTGGAAGCCAACATTCGTGGCGTTATTGCCGACATACGGCCCCATATGCTCGAAAAAGTGGTTAAAAATTGGACCTGTAGAATTGGCTTTATTCGAACCAGCCGCGGCGGCCACATGCCTGAAATCATATTTAAACATTAATGGCATAAAATTATACTTCCAATAAAGCCAAATTGATGGTCATTAAAACGATTTTCTTGTGTTTTATTTCAATTCGAAGTTCTATACCACTGAAAAAACACCCTTTATATGGAGTTTGACAATTCTTGGGACTTAAATTTTTGATAAACATTGGGACACAAAAAAAATAATCAGCTGGGCTGGCACCATCACCTGTATAAGTGTACCCTGAAACAAGCGGGACGGCCACAAAACAGAACGACCAGTTAAAATATATCCCAGGCAAACTAGTTGGAATGAAAAGTTTAAGTTAAGATCTTATGCTCCTTGAATAAACGACGGGAATACAAACAAGTAAGAGCGCTATATTCGGCCGTGCCGAATCTTATATACCCTTCACAACGTGTAGTCATACAATAACAGTAGTTTGTATCATTCATCCGATATGAAATACGTACATACATATAAAAAGCATACATATATAAAAACATCCCATTGTAAAATTATAAATTTACGTATGTATATATGTTAAAAAAAAAATTAAAAAAAATTAAAAAAAAAAATAAAAAAAAAATTAAAAAAAAAATAAAAAAAAAATTAAAAAAAAAAAATTTTAAAAAAATAATTAAAATATATATAATTAATATTAAACAAAAAAAAATAATAAAAATATAAATAATATATTAAATAAAAAATAAAAAAAAACAATTAAAAGCGCTATATTCGGCCGTGCCGAATCTTATATACCCTTCACAACGTGTAGTCATGCAATAACAGTAAATTCACGTATGTATGTTAAAAAAAACAAAAAAAAAATAAAAAATAAAAAAAAATTTAAAAAAAAAAAATTTAAAAAAAAAATTAAAAAAAAAAAATTATTATATACATATATAATATATATAAAACAAAAAAAAAATAATAATAAAAATATATATAATATATTAAAAAAAAAATAAAAAAAAAATTAAAAAAAAAAATTTTAAAAAAATTTAAAAAAAAATTTTTTTGCCTCAGCTGGGATTCGATGCCACGTTTTCTCTAACCAGTATACACGTTTGTATGTATGTATGTTGTTGTTGTAATGTTGTTTTTATGAAAAGAAAATCGAGGTGGTCGTGGGTTTTTGCTCATATCTCAGTTGTTTATGTACCGATGTTTCTGATTTTCAATACCGATCTACTACCGAATATTTCTGATATTTTAATACCTTACCCGGGTCCAACCTATGTCGGGGGGCTTCAAAAAGTTGATTTCAACATACACACGGACAGACGGTCAGACGGACAGACGGTCAGGGCTTAATCGACTCCTCTATTCATAAGCTTTCAGAAAATATATACTTTATGGGGTCGGAAATGAAAATTGTAGAAATTTCACACGGAATGACAAACCTATATATACCCTTTTTCACTGTGTGAAGGGTATAAAAATTAAAAAAAATTTTTTTTTGGCTCAGCTGGGATTCGATGCCACGTTTTCTCTAACCAGTATAGTATACACGTTTGTATGTATGTATGTTGTTGTTGTAATGTTGTTTTTGTGAAAAAAAATCGAGGTGGTCGTGGGTTTTTGCTCATATCTCAGTTGTTTATGTACCGATATTTGCAATACCGATCTACTCCCGAATATTTCTGATATTTTAATACCTTACCCAGGTCCAAGCGATGTCGGGGGGCTTCAAAAAGTTGATTTCAACATACACACGGACAGACTGACAGAGCTTAATCGACTCCCCTATTCATAAGCTTTCAGAAAATATATACTTTATGAGGTCGGAAATGAAAATTGTAGAAATTTCACACGGAATGTCAAACCTATATATACCCTTTTTCACTGTGTGAAGGGTATAAAAAACGGTTTTAAAAGTGTTCCTTATCTTTTAAGCTTTTAAATACCTTTTTGATGGAGTACCAATGAGGCAATCGTGCTGGAAAATAATTACTATTTCTTGTTATTGTTCACTATAAAAAAAAATTATAAAAACTATAATAAACATTTTTTATTTTTTTAGAAATATTGTCAATCACTCCTAAAACAAATATTTAATTAATCCCTATTTGAAAATTAAGAAAAATTATATCATGTACTACACACTATGCCCTTTTTTTTGTTCCCTTGCCAAATTAAAATTCGTCTTGTTTTCTTTTCTTTCAACTTTTTAAGTGTAATGAGGGACTATTTAATTTTTGAATCAGCTTACTTGTTATGAAAAATTTGAAACAAATTTTTAGATACTTGTAAAAAGTTAGCCATTTACCGCTAAAATTTTGAACAAAATTGGCTTTTTTCCAGCGTTTTTGAAGCCATATTTAACGGGATTTTTGTTAAAAAAGGTTGCGTCACTTCCACTGAAGAAAAATATTAGGTCATTAAAAACTTTAAATTAGCTTTTTCTCAAATCTCCACCCCCCATATACATACATACAGATGCAAATTAAAAACTTAAGCATTGAATGAATTGTGTATAAAAGTTATAGTTGTAATCAGTCATTGAATTACCCAGTGCAGCTCTGGATTCTTGTAACAACACATATATTACGATCCTATTAACTTTTCCAACCCTGTTTGCAATTAATTAAATGTTTTCTCTTTGCAAAAAAAAACACAAACATATAAACAACAAAGTTTACTTAAATTGTTGCTGATATTTATGTTACAAAAACTAGTCAATTAAAGATGGCGCTGATCATGACAACACATTTAATTAAATTGTCGTTGGACCATCAAAATCGAAAAACAAAAGTTTCATGTCACATTGATTAGTTTTCAAAATCTGGCGGTCACATTTTGAATGCGCTTTTCAAAATGTGAAAAGCTGGTGTTTTTTTTCTTCTGTGACATAGTATGTTTCTAAATGTACACACAAACCTACATATTTATTTATGTAAATATGTATTTGTTTATAAATTATTTTCTCCCCTGTAACGCGTTCATTCATTCATACATTTACATTAATGGCAGAGTATTTATTCCATACAATTTCATTCATACATTTCGTTCGCATATTGCATTTGAATGCTGCTGTTTTCTTTTTTATACCCTTCACCTGTGGTGCCAAGGGTACATGTGTTTAGCTTTGTCATTCGGTTGGTAATTTCTGCAATAATCATTTCCGACCCCACAAAACATATATTTTCTGAAAGCTTTTTAGTAGGGGAGTAGATTTAGTAATGTCCGTTTGTCCATGTTTTGGTTGAAAGAAACGTTAGGAAGCCCCCATATATTGCACGGACATATATTTGTTACCATTTTTTTTGGAAATATTTAGAAAGTAATAGCTTTTGACATCCAGTACAACCGTCCTATCATTTGCTGAGATATCAGCAAATAAACTCGACTACCCTCATATTTTTAAACCAAAAATTAAAAATTTTAGCCCTCGGATAATGTTGTTACATACTTTTTATACATAGATATGCTATGACTGTAGGAATTTTCTGGAAATATCGGGTACTAATCGGCAAAGTTATAAGCAAAAATATTTGGAAATATTTTTTTTAAGCATTTGTTTAATTTTTAACTTTACTAGTAACACCAAATAGCAAGTCGTCGCCTCTAAAATTATGCCTGGGAAAAAGTCACAAATCGCTTTGAAACTAACTGAGATATAAGCACTAAAATACAACTGCTTCAGCACTTTGCCTACAGTTGAGAAAAGAAAATCGATTTTTCAAACAACGAAAGGGGTCATGTGGCTTTTAAGTGAAAGGACTTGACTAGAACAATTTAATACACTTAAAAACTTTTTAATGCCATGATGGCTATCATACAAAATGGCGTGCAATAAATTTATATATGGCTCAAATCTCGCATTTAACCCCCTCGTATTTGTATCAAATAAAAGGTCTTAAACTATGGAATACGATTCTCTATGAACAAGATAAAATTTAAGATGGCGTTCTAAAGAAAATGACGGATTTGTCCCCTTTAACCCCCAAAATATTGGTATCAAATGAAAGGCCTTGATTAGTAGAACATGGTAACTAATGAAAAGGTGTAAAATCTAAGATGACAGATAATTTTTTTTTAACCCGAAATCAGACGTTGTCGAATGTAATCAAGCAAAATTGCCAACAACATTTAATTTGAAATCTGGGCTATGCAACGATGTGGCCTTTACATTTATGTACATGATGGTGAAAATCAGATTCGGCATGGCCGAATGTAGCTCTCTTACTTGTTTTTTTTTTTGATTCAATGAAGGTTTGAGTACATTTACTACATATTTATACAATTCGATGTAAGTTTTTCACTACAACAAATGAACTCGTGTATATAATTCAATGTTATAGTTTCAGTTATTTATTTAATTTTTTTTTGTATTTTTTTTTGTCTCTTCTCACCAGCATTACAGTAACATGATAAATATATAACAAATTGAGAAAAAAACAACAACTAAATATGTAATAGTGCACATTATGTAGAATAAAAAAATTATCATGATGTTGACCTTGTTTGCGCCACACAGTCAAACTTTATTACAAAATTTAACATGTAAATCAATTTTGTGTGATTTATTAAGACTTTGGTGTCATTTTTGTGAAATACTTAAGAAAATTATGTACAAATTTGCACTCTTAACTCGTAAGTAGCAGAGTGTTGCAGTTTTCATCTTGTTTTGAATTTATGAAAGTGTTGCATAAATAAACTCACTTTATCCCAGCTGGATATTTGATCATATGCAGATGTACTTTTTATACTAAATAAAAAAAAAATAAAAAATAGTGGGTGGTATATTAGTTTTGTCATTCCGTTTGTAATAAATTAAAATCACCACACAGCCGAAATGCAAAAAGCAAGAGACATGAAATTTGGACAGTCAGTTCCTCTTCTAATATTTATATCAATTAAGAAGACACATATTTATGGAAATTGGAATTTTTAAAAATGGTAAAAACGGTTAAAATCGGTAATCTTCTATCTGCTAAACTAAAAATGATACCGATTAACTTGAAAAGGTATTATACCATACCTACAAAATAAGCTAGTAGATGTCTGGCCTTTTCTCGAATTTTCAACCTGTAAAGGGCAAAAGCGGATAAAAACGATATTTTGGTACTTTTTGGTTAACCTATTTAACTGTTAAACATATTAGCATAGAAAAACAATTTAAATTTTATAAGTTACTGCACAAAAAATTGTAATAAGATTTTGGTATTTTTTAAATTCTCATGTAAAGGGGTAAAAATAGTCCTTGTTTTTTGTACATGAAAAAAGTTGTCTTTATTATTTTTTTATTTTGGCCTTATATAATGTGAACAATAATTAAGGTAATGGAAATTTTTAGGGACATGAAAAAGGTACCTAAAACGGGAAAAGCCTTGACAATATGTACAACTGAATTAAACGGCTGCTTTGGTTGAAATTTGTAATAGAGGTTTTACCAGTGCAACTTGAAACACATTTACAGAGAAAAAAGTTTGGTAATCTTCAGAACATATTTGTTTTGAAGCAAAAAAGATAATGTTTATTTACTTGGAATTTGCACATTGTTACTGGAAAACCAAAAAAGGTACTTTTTTTCATTTTTCTGGTACTTTTTGTATTTTCGAAGTTTATGAATCTACAATTTTGGAATTTAGGTTAAGAATGATATGGGCGACCCAAAAATTTAATATTTTTCAGTTTTATTGTCCCTTTTTTGTATTTTCAACGTTTATGAATCTAGATTTTTAGGTGAAGATTGAAAAGGTACTTTTCTCTATTTTGATGGTAATTTTTGTATTTTTTATGTTTATGAATCTAGATATTAGAAATTAGACACTATTGAGCCAAATTGAGATTAAAAATATATTGGGCGACACAAAGGGACTAATCCGCATTTTTGTGGTATTTTTTATGTTTGTGTTGGTAGCATTTTTAATTCTTGTTAACACTATTAATCTGAGCTAACAATGTTATGGGCGAACGAAAGGGTATTTTTTTGTATTTTAGGTACATTTGTTTTTTTTTTTTGGTACCTTTAGTATTTTTACGTTTATGAAGTAAAACTTTTAAATTCAGTGACTATAGTACCAAGGTTACATCGAAAATGTTATGAGCGACAAAAAATTTACATATTTAAGGTACTTTTTTTTATCTTTTAGAATATATAAAGAATTTTGAAATGAAGTTCTAATTATACAACTTCAACTAGAAATTTATAGAGAAGGACAAAAAGTTACTTTTCTTATTATTGTTTTTGGTAATATTTTGCATATTCTGAGTTTATAAATTTTAAATTTGGAATCGAAGAAGCATTGATCTTGGCTGAGATAGAAGATAATGAAATAATCAATGTTGGACATTTATAAAAATGTGTAAAGAGTTCCCTGCTATGTCCTACCAGTACTTTTCATTTTTCCAGATCGAATATATTAATAGGCAACTTGATTTTTTGTTACGCATTTGCGATTACATTATACAATCGATTTAAAGAAAAATATACGATTTAAATAAAAGATTTTCGTGCACATGTGCACAATGTTAATCGTATTAAAATTGGTTTGGTATTATAGGAGTTATAAGCGTTTAAAGTTGCTGCTAACACATGCGCAAATCATATGTGTCTAACAAAACAATAAATAAAAACAAAGTATTGCATGTTGAATCAATAGTGATTGATACAAATTAGTTTTGCAAAAACATTGCTTTATGTATATTATGTAATGGGTCGAATGGGTCGACCGCAGAACATTCTAGTAAAATAATTAGAGAAACAAGATTTTACAACTTTAACGAAAAATTATTTAATTAGTAAAAAAAAAAAGAACTTGATTAGTACACGCAAAGAAAAACCATGTTTGCTACATGATCATGACGGTCATATTATAGTTTCTATAACAATATTTGGTTGTCGAAAACAAGTAAAAGTTATTTTTGTTTCTTTTCATCATATATTTTGTCACTATAATTAAGAATTCGTTTGAATTGTATCATTTAATGTTTACTTTTCGTAAAAAATTCAAAATTGTTATCATTTAAAAATAGTATGATTAAAAAAAAAATAATTTGACAAAAATAACATTATGTTCCAAAGCATTAAAAATTAAAAATAATCATTAAATAATAGGTGAGACAACAGTATGTTTACAAATTTTTGATTTTTTTTTAATAATAATTTGATTTCAACTGTTCTTCTTCTTGCTGAATAAATTTTTATTATTTTAAAAGTTTGAGATGTCAAAAAAATGAACAAAAATTTTGAAAAATTAATGAAAATTTACAAATAAACGAGAATTTTTAAAAAAATATTGATATACAAATTGCAATTAAATTAGTAAGTACAATCAATATGTGTATGTTACAGAAAAAGACAATAATTTGCCGTAAAAAAGCAAAGATTGTTGATTTCAATTGTAGTCATATATATGATTATTGCTTGATACTTTAATTAAACATAATAATGACAACTGGTAACCATTTTATGTTTTAACCATAATCATACAATTCAATCTTCGATTATGGTTACCACCACCATATTTTTTCTTTGCGTGTATAAATCGTAAGAATAGCGCTAGCGAAGTAGCGGATACATACATACTTAATTCTAACATGATCTTATGATGTTCTTTCGTTTATCTGTGCGTTCGTTAAAAGCACAACAGAGCTCGAACGTAAGAACCCTAAGAAATCAAAATTTGAGTGTAATGTCTTCATTAAAAAATCTTTAAAATTTCGATTGTGATTTAATTATTTTAATAATTAATCGTGATGAAAAATGTTAACCTTTAATTATTTAAATTATTAGAAAATACTAAAATCTTTATCGGTAACATTTCTCCAACTCTGATACCGATACGATATGGTGGTGGGCACATCAAAATATAGCGCTATTTTTTCTGTTATTTAACCAAACTACATTTATTTTCTTCACTGTTGTAATCATTATTTAATAGTTTTTTTCCTTAATTTTTTTTCACGATTTTGTTTACATTATTTCAACCCAGCAACAACAGTAATTTTGTTTTGTTGTACATTATAACGGTAAGAACAAGAGAAAGAAAGATATTATTTCTTTATCTTATTTAAAAAGATAAAGCTAAAGCAATATTCTAGTTTCATTCAAATAAATTATATATAATTTATTAAGTGCAAAAATATTTTTATAGTTTGACTCGTAAGTATTTGAAAGCGAGCATCTGTAATGACTTTATGGCACCCTAAAATAATGACGAGGTTTCTTTGTATACGATTATTAAATGTTGGAGGAGACACAGAATAGTTGTTTAAAAAAATTAATTTTTTTTGTTTATTTTATTATTTTATAAGGGGTTTAATTTGTGTAAATATGAAAAAAGTTTTTAAGCCATAATGACACTTTTTTTTTGGTTTGCAATTTATTGCTGTAGGTACAACTGAAAATGCTAGAAAAATCATACGAAAGTATTTTTTTAACTTCTTCAAATAAATTATGAAAAAAAAAGTAAAAATGAGAAAAAAATTAATGAATAAAATGTTAAATTTATTGTAACAAGTGCATCAAAAATTATCATTAAAAAATCGACCCGATGCTCAGATTTTGCTGAGCGTCATTATACAAATACTTTTTCGCTACAGACCACATATATTAGGTCTTAATCAATATTACTTATTAAAACGAAAGCCAAAGAATCACATTGTTCATCAATTTCAGTTAAGGTCAAATTAGAATTTAAAAGTAAAATAAATAATATAATTCCTGTATTCAAGTTCCATTAAAATTTTTAAGTTAATTGATAATATTTACGCTAAATAAAGGTAGCGAATTTAAATTAAAATTGAATAAATCTGCTTGTATGTGGCGTACTATAGAAGTTCTCTTTTGATAAAAAAATATGCATTTGTGCTAATACGTACGATAATTGACATCGCTCTTAAGTCTGCCGGTCCTTATCATGGTGGCACGGCTTCGATCAGACCAATTTTCAACGCCATTGCTGCATGAACTCTAGAAAATATTATAAGAGATAGCCTTGGGAACAAAATCATATCAAAATTATCAAATCTTGTCGGTTAAATCTCTTTGAAATAACTATTATATCAAATCGTTTATGCAGAATGTCAAAATTTAAATTTATAAAAATTACCAAAAATTTAGCAAAACTATCTGTGTTACATTCGGTGGCCATTTCCTAACTGAAACAACATTTTTTTGAAATAAATTTGCAAGCGTTGTTCACATGGGCGAAACTAGACTATTTTGGAGGGTGTAATAACACCACACCACCCCAATATAAGATTTTGATTTTGACTCGTGCCTTCTACATACATATACTCGCTTCTTCAAATTACCACCCAAAGAAAAAGCAGGTTTCTGAAAAATCTGGCAAACTCATTGGCCAATTAATTTCCGAATTTCTGTAAATGATGCGTTTTCCAAAAATTTAACTTAAAAGTGCCATTGTGCCTCGGGCAGTGGCCCGTTACCGCCCTCCATTTAGTGTTACAGCACGTCCATCTTAATTTTTGAAGAAATAACGCTTGATCATACACCATACTGTATACCTACCCAGCAAAAAAATCTATGACAAAAAGTGGATTTGCAGGGGTTCAACTGGTGACGAAGTGATTAAATTTAGGTGAAAACACTAGTGATTTTAACATAAGCGTGTCATTGGAGATCATGTGTTTACATGAATACATTAATGAACTGCACTCTATTCTAAGTACATATTTAGAACTCATGCATATTTGATGAGAAGCATCGGATGTTTCACGAGTTGAATTTGTTTGTTTACATGAATTGTTTAAGGTATTTAGCATGATGTTACATTCATTTTTAAGGACATCAATTATGACAAATTATATCACATTTAGGAAGTCATTTAGAATGAATGCTTTTACACAATTGATTTAGAAGTCTTGAAAATGTAATTCGCTTTGCACTACTTCTTATTTTTTTTGCTGGGTAATAGTGTGCAATTGGCGTCGATCAATGGATCTTGGATTTTCACGACCACTTGATTGCAGCATTGATGGACAAGATAAACTAAGCAACAAATCTTTGCATGGGAAAGCAAAATTCTGGCACTAAAATGTCGACAATATGCTCTCTGAAACAAAATAATTGATAATAAAATTGTATTATTCTGGTTCTCTATTGGTGTTATTTATAAACCTAAAAAAAGTAATAAATAAAAATTAAATTTGTAAACCCCACGATGAATTCGGCTCACTCTGTATAAGTTGTGAAAGAGTTGCCATATCTGACAACCGTATAATCGAAAAGTTAAACCCTACTGGCAGCATATATTTGTCAGTCAAAATTATTATAATTTTAAAAAGAATAACAAGGCACACAAATAATATATGTATATCCCAAGTTTACTTTTGTCACAATTTAGAAAAAATTAACTTAAAAGTATATTTCTGTGTTGCAAGACTATTCCATTAAATTTTTGCCTAAAGTTGTTTCTATTTTGTATTTGTTTAAAGGAAACAAAAGGTTCATAGAATCTAATTTTCTAACAAATTTCCTTAAGGGATCTCATATATTTTATAGCAGATTGAAATTCACATTTTTACCAACTGACGGTTATTTCTACGAAATCAACTTAGTCTGCCAACCAACGTACATACATGCCTACTTGTCTTATGTTTATCTATTCAGACCCATTCATTATTCATTGAATCATTGAAATGTGTTACAAATCGCATACAATTGGAAAATTGTGCAAACACATCATTATTATCAAAAACATAAAGATGAACGTGAGCAGCAGTAGCAGCACCAGCTTGTTAGTGTTAGTTACTCGTACTAGTACATCTTGTGAGGTAAACCAATTGAAATAGGGCCTTTTTAGGAATTTTATTTAAAACAAAATTCTAAAAATAATTTTTTAATTTTAACGCTGAAGTAAATCAGTTATTTTCCTTAAGGCTGTTTAAAAAGGACCTGCACCGAATATCGGTAAGAATGTCTTTTCAACATAAATAACAAAGCAAGATGTTGAAGAGCCTCCTGTAGAAAAGTTTTTTTATCACTACAAAACAACATTTTAGTACAATAAATTATTTTCTTTCAAAAAGCATCGCTTACTTTAAAAATAATAAAAAAATAAAAAATCGTATTTTTGGACTATTTTTATAAATTGCTCAGAAAAAGTTCTTTAGTTAAGAAACCACTATTAGCATGATTTTTTTTATATCTCAAGATTGGTAGCTTTCATTTTTATTGGAAAATTCTGCAATCGGTTAAAAATTGCAAAAGATACAGGCTTCTGAATTTGGAATTTTTAGTGCCCTTGAATCAGTGAACCGGAGTGTATATCAAAAATGTATCACTTTAATAAAATATAAAAATGCCACTGTTTTTGAATGAATTTGTTTAAAAAAAATTATATAACATTGTTTTTTAAATGCCTAGAAGGAACCGTTCTCTTCTGTAATGTAAATCGTTCTCAGGTTCCTATCACTTCGTAGTCCTTTTCAACGGTCCTTTTGCTAACGATTACTCTACATTCCACTTAATGTTGTAGACGACGACTAACATAACCGGAAAGTTTCTTTCCATTATTTTAACATTACAACTTTGGACATCTATTCCTTGGCAACCCTGTGTTATAATCATTACATCTTTCAATAGTTCTAGTAAATTCTTATTATTTTTCGCTTCTTTGGAGGGTGTTTCTTTTTCTCTGGCTAAGTGATGTTATAAATATCTTTAATTGTTTCTAGGCAGAGAAATATTTATGTATGTGTTGTCAAACTACATAGGCGAGGGCCCTTTAACACAATCACTGTAGTTAATTCACCCTTGGTTTGTAGTTTAGACAAATTATTACGGTTGTTGTTGCTAGACTTACATACATGCATACATATATGTATGAGCATGTATTGTATTTTGTTTGTTTTGAATATTCTTTACGGAGGCTTCTTAAATCATAATAAATTTTTATTAAATTTAATGCCTTGTGACGACAATTGTCACTCAAAAAATGGAATACATATACATATCTCTCGTACTGTGAGTACGATGACAATCAAATGTCATAAATATTGTGTGATTTCTTCTTTTTATTTTATTTCACAGATTGTGTGATTTTATTCGTCTGATTATAATTTAAACTGGAGATTTTAATTTGAAATACATACATAAACCAATGCATACATGTACACATGTACTACATATGTATGTTTGTAAAGTATATCTTATCTTTAATAATCAAAAATTGTCTATACGGTAAACTGGCAAAAACGTTAATTATCAGAAACGAAATATTTCTTATATTCAACATCAACATAAAAAAAGGGTAAAAAAGGTCAAACTGTAGCACATAGAGATCTTCGTTTTAGATCCCATAAAGCACATATTTATTTTCTGAATCCCGGTATCATTATAGGCTGATCTAGCGATGTAAAATCATCAGTTGAAAGCACGTAGACAAAAAAAGAATAAAATTTTTCTAATATGTTTCTGATATATCAGAAATATTTGGTATTGAGTATAGGCGAAATCGTTGCATTCATAAAAAGATTATTGAAATAAAAAAGTAGGTCATGGCAATACGTCCCTTTGGCATCAACTTGTGGGTATATTTCTTTGATAAAGCAATATGTTTTTCTGAAAATGTTTGAAAAACATGCATTACGAAAAGTATTATAAATCATAATTGATGAAAATTTATTCCGCACATTTCACATTTAAATTTAAGATCTTATAAAATTAGCCAAGCCAAATTTGAAATTCAGAAAAACAGTTAAATCACGTAAAAAAAAACAAGTAAAAATGCAATATTCGGCCCTGCCGAATCTAACAATACCCTTCAACGTCATGTACGTAGGTATAGTGAGTACATCGTAGCTTATCCTAGATTTCGTTTGGTTTTATTATTACCGTTGCCATTTTTGTTTTTGAATTTTTATATAGTTGGTTGTATTCTACTAGTCAAGCTCTTTTACTTGATACGCGTATTGATGGGATTGAAAAAAATATACTATTCGCCATTTTGTTTAGAACGCCATTTTGAATTTTAAAATTTTTCATAGTTTACTCTATTCTATTGATCAAGCACTTTCATTTGATACCCAAATTGTGGGGGTTTAAGGGGCATAGCCGTAATTACGTTTGTTGACCCATATATCCGCCATTTTATTTCGGACGCCATCTTGTATAATAAATTTTTCATTATTTACTGTATTGGCTAAGTCCTTTCGTTTGATACTAATATTGAGGGGGTTGAAGTATATATATATAAATTAATTGTACGCCATTTTATAGTGACTGCCATTTTGCATTAAAATTTTTTTAAGAGTCCTACATTCTGCTAGTCAAGCCCTTTCTTTTGATACCCCTATCGTTCCACCATGTTGTTCAAAAGGTGAAAAAAGATCGATTTTTGTTTTTAAGTTGGAGGAAAAACATCGAAGTTTTCCTTTTTTGTCCTTATATCTCAGTTAGCTTAAAAACGATTTGTCAGTCCTTCAGTAATTTTCGAGACTATGGCTTGTATTTTGGCATCTCTTATAATTCCAAAAATAAATTTGAAGCTTTAATATTTTGATGTATTTAAAATTTTTATAATTTAAAAAAAATATTTTGTCTATAACTTTGTCGGTTTATCCAAAAAAAATTTAAGAATATCCCTGGAGGCATATCGTTTCTATAAATAGTAACAAACGTCTCTATAAATTAGTCTAGGGGTGAAAAATGTTCATTTTGTGGTAAAAATATGGGAAAAAACTGAGGCAGTCGTGTTTATTTGCTCATATCTCAGAAAGTTATGTTCATTCCCGGATGTTTTCAAAAGATTGATACAATATACAGATCTAAGTAACATGTGGGGGCTTCTGGAAATTAATTTTCATTAACACACAGACTGACGAACAGATGGATATGGTTTAGTAGATTCCCCTTGTCATAAGCTTTCAGAAAATATATACTTTATGTGGTCGGAAGTGAATATTGTAGAAATTACAAAATATATAACCTTGGCACCACACATTAAGGCTATAACAAATGTTATTGGTTTTTATGCTGGCTTATTTGTTAATTTTTTTCTTTCTTTATGAAGAAACTAAATTTTATTTGTGATAAAAAGAATACACCGTAAAAGTTTACGTTTTCAAGAGTTTCCTGTACTTAAAAAAATACAACACTCTTCGTTTTCTTTTTAAAACATTCAACTTATACGTCATTATTATTTGCTGGTTTGTGTATTTGAAATATTATTTTAATAATTTCGATTAAACGATTTGAGATCGAGGTGATAAATTATAAATTTTGCTAATATCAATCAAATAATGAAACCTTAAACTTGGACACTGTGTCGCAAGTATTGCCAATATTTATTATAATTTTATTTACTTTTCTTCGGAAAATTAACAACGTTTGTTTTTCTAACTTATTTTAAAATGTTATTGACGCATGCAGACGTTAATTTTCTTCTTCATATTAATTGTTATCGAATTTAAAAATAAAGAAAAATTAACACATTTTATAGCGTCATTGGTCGTACATATTTTATTGTTTATTTTTAATTATTTTGTACGTAGAGAAACTGTTATTAGAGAATGCGATAAAAATTTCGCTTTAAACTGAAAACACTTTAATATATCATATCAATTTATTATTATTTTTTTTTGTGAGATAACATTAACAACATTTTCTTACCGTATTTCGAAATCTTAGCCGTTGTGAAGTGTTTTTTTTTGAGTTTTAAAATTGGCCATTTTTGATACCCTTCACCAGCGGTGGCAATGGTATATGTCTATAGCTTCGTCATTTTATTTGTAATATTAACAATTTTCATTTCTGACTCCATAAATTGTAAATTTTCTAAAAGCTTATGACTAGTGGTGTCGATTGAATAATGTCTATATGTGTGTTAGTTGAAATCAAATTTTAGAAGCCCTCATTTGATGCACAGATCTGTGTATGGTATCAATCTTTTGGCAATATCCGGGAATGAATCGCTTTTGAAATCCAGCACAATCGCCCAATAACCTTCTGAGATATGAGCGAATAAACACGACTGTGTCTGTTTTTTCATATTTTTACAATAATAATAAAAATTTTTCTATTTAAGATAATTTATTGATGCGTTTGTTGCTAGAGATTTTCGTAAAAATTTTTAATCAAATCAATCACTAATAGGAAAAATGTTTTTTTTTTTAAATGTATATTTTTCAAATAATTATATCAAGTTTCTTAAGCTCCTAAATAATTTAAAGTTGTTGTGTCGAAAATTATTTCTGAGAAAAATTAACAAATTAGTTCGAAACTAACTTTGATATAACCATCAAAATGGTACAACTTGGTGTATTTCCTAAAAATTTCAAATAAAATCGATTTTTTTTTAATTAAAATCACCCCTACAAAATGGCGTACAATAAATTTAATATTGGTCGAATCTAGTATGTATAAAATATACCCCCTTTGACCCCCTCAATATTGGTTTAAAACGAATTAGCTTAGTTTTTGATCCAAAATGGCGTCTAAAATAAAACGGCAGATAATTACAAAGGGCTTGACTAGTAAAATACAGTAAATTGTGAAAAAATTCAAAATAAAAGATGGCGTCGGAAATAGTAAAGCAAAATGGGGTATAATTTTAAATATTAAATCTAGGCTACGATACGCTGAGGTCACTACAACTGCATACATATTTGAAAGATGTTGAAGGGTATTATCAGATTCGGTACGATTAAACATTTTCATTGTATTTTTTTTTATTATCTTACGTATATTGTCGCTCATTAATAGTGGGTCTAAAATGATAATGGCTGAAGAGGTTGCCCTCACGTAAGCAATTGAAATCTGAACAATTGGGTTTTTCTTAAAACATTTTAAGAACTAGTATCAATGGCAGAAATGACCACACATAAGTTTTTGAATCAGCTGTTATCGATATATTGATATTAAAAACAACAAAAATATATAAAAAAAACTAAAAAAAATAAATAAATAATAAAATAAAATAAGAAAATTCAAAGTCGGCGCTATAGATTTACTTCTTTATGAAGCAGAATCTTTGCGATTCATTATATCGTTTTACACTTTGTAAAAATTTTAAAAATATTAATAATATTTTAAATTAAAAAAAAAATTTTCAACAAAATATATAAACATTAAAAAAATATAATTATAATTGGTTAATTCTCAAGGTGCCCTATGTGTCGTATTACCATAAAGTCATAAATTTTTCAAAATTTTATAAACGCTTACAAATTTTAGAAAAAAAAAACAATATAATATTATCATATTATAGCAATACGACACCTAGGACTTCTTGTGTATTTATCAAATATTTAAAAATAAATTGTACTAGCTAATACCCGGTGTGCTTCGCCACCCCAAATTTTATTATTGAATTCATGTGGCAGGTGCCACGCCCACTATTGTTAATGCACCCATTTTTTCCATAAATGTTAATTTGAATATCAAAGTTGCTTTTGCAAAATTTGAGTACTCTAATCGATATCGTTTTCCAGATATACGAATTTTAGTATTTAATTCATGTGGCCACGCCTACTATTGCAAGTACGCCCATTTTTTACCCAGATGTTCGTGTGGATGTCAAAGTTTACCGTACTTAATTTGAAGACTCTAGCTGCATTAATTTTCGTGATATATATTATTTAATACTTATTCTTTAATAGGGCGTGGCACCCCGCCCACTTACAATTTTAAACCAAAGTATAGCTTATAGTTCCTTCCAGACATACAGGAAGATTCTGTGAAAATTTCAAGGAAATCGGTTCAGCCGTTTAACCGTCTATAAAGCACAAACAAACATACAAACATATAAATATATAAATATACAAACATACAAACACAGATTAATTTTTATATATATAGATTTAAAAAATATATATAATAACTATAAATAATATAAATATATAAATATGTATATCTTTATATGTAGTCAAGTGCTATCTTTATAATCTCTTTTGCGTTTAAAGCACTAAACTTTACATTGAAATTATACGCAAAATTCTTATGGAATTTATAACTTGTAAGCCACTTACATCGCTGATATAAGATGGTAGTAAGCTTTTGTTTACTATTTTATTTAACATAATATCAGTTGAACAAATCTTAACTGTTGAAATATTTAAACATTTTTAATAAAGGCTTTAGGCTAATTCAAAATTAACCTCTAAATAAGTTTAAAGTGTATTTGTAGCAGTTGCTTAAGCAGCTAATACACGGCATGTTTTTTAACATGTGATTTGTCAAATGTCTTACTGCTAAATACGAACATGTCGTGTGTTGCCTTTAAAACAATGTTTTTGTAAAACTCATTGCAAAAGCATCTGACAAAATTTCAAAATCAGTGTCCCTTATTTTGTTCTGATACGTCACCTAACATCAGCTGTTGGCAGAAATCTCTGCTGATGGAAAACAGTCAGCCATGGTTGACGGTAAAATAACAATTTTGGCAGACATGGAGAATTACATATAAGTCAAAAATTTGACAAGACAGGTGTAAACAAATAAGCGTGCTATATTTGGCCGTGACGAATCTTTTAATACCCTTCACCATATTACACTAAGGTAGAGTGACATTTAGCGTAGCTAACCCTAGATTTCACATATAATGTTATACGCCATTTTGTTTTATTATTTTCGATGCTAAATTTGATGTTGAGGTTTTTATATAGTTAATTGTATTATACTAGTCAAGCTCTTTTATTTGACAACCATATTGATGAGGTTGGGAAAAAAATAATCTGCCATTTCATTTAGGACGCCATCTTTTCATAGTTTACTATATTCTACTGGTCAAGCCCTTTTGATTTGATTTGATACCAATATTATATTACACAATATCCTTGTTATTTAATTAAATATTATATTTATTATTATTTGTAATAATTATATCCGCTTAGAAACATCCAATCGTAAAGTTGTAAAATAAGTTCATGTATAAAAATAAAAAAAAAAAAAAAAATTATAATAAAAAAATTAAAAAAATTATAAAAAATAAAAATAATAATAAAAAATAAAACTAATAATTAAAAAAAAAAATAATAATCAAAAATAATAATAATAATAAAATAATATAATAAAAACAATAATATTTATAATAAAAATAATAATAAAAATAATAATAAAAATAATAACAAAAAATAAAAAAAAAATATATATATATAAAAATAAAAAATATAAAAAACAAATGTAAAAAATATAAAAAACAAATATAAAAAAAGAAAAAAAAAAAATAATAAAAAAATAAAAAAAAAAAATAATAAAAAAATAAAAAAAAAATAGTAAAATAACAATATAGAAATAATAAAAGTAAATTTTTTTTTTTGTTTGAGGGTAAGGAGGTAAAAGTGCAGATTCCGCATACACCAAAGGTTGGCACCAATGTGTTATGTCGGGCTCTCCCTATGGGAATATTGAATAAAAAACCCTTTGTCTTCCACCATTGGAAAGCAATTCACCCCGGAACCGCGTCCAGCATTACTTCGGTATGGTTTCCTGATAGCCCGTTCTTATAGCTGCCTGTGTCTAGGCCTCCGCCTAATCTGATGCATCCAGATCCTTCTTTTTCATCCGCAATTTAAAAAAAAAGTAATAATAGAAATAATAATAATAAAAATAATAATAATAAAAATAATAATAATAAAAATAATAATAATAAAAATAATAATAATAAAAATAATAATAATAAAAATAATAATAATAATAATAATAATAATAATAATAATAATAATATTACTATTATATTTGATTTTTATTTAAGCTTGAGATCACTTTTTTGTTTTTTTATAAAAAATTATTTATTAACCAATATTTCGCTACCAAACAATGGGTAGCTTCTTCAGGGTAAGTATGTATACAAATTATATTAAAAAAAAAAAAAAAAAAAAAAAAAAATTAAAAATAAAAAATATAAAAAATAAAAAATAAAAAAAATTAAAAAATAAAATAAAAAAATTAAAATAAAAATAATTGTCTCAACCGGGACTTACTCTAACCAGTATACAAAGTTTGTATGAATGTGTTGTACAAAAACGAGTGGCTTGGTTTTTTTCCCATATCGCAGTTGTTTATGGATCAGTTTTCTAACTTTCAATAGTTATGTGCTTCCATATATTTCCTCCATTCCACACACGAGTCTAGACGATGTACGGGGGGCTTCCAAAAACTAATTTCAAAAACAGAAAGATATTGCTGAATCGACTTTCGCAGTCCAAGGGGTCGCAAACAAATATTATAGAAATTTCACACGGAATGATCAACCTATAGATATATGTATGTATGTACATATCGACGGTTACAAGTAGAAAGACCTTAACTTATATTTTTAACGAAATCGAGTTTTTCAGTGATTCCAATACATATTATACAAACACACCTCGACACAAAAACTTAACGCATTAGTATCAAAGGCAACAGTTTTACAAGCAATTTTACTAAACGAAGTTACATTATGATACTGCAGTTTCTATTACCTTCTTTATTCTCCTGTAAAGTTACAATTCTTTGAGTTAGGGCCTTTCTATCTGCAACCAACGATATACACCCTTACACTCTCTGTAAAGGGTATAAGAACATGACGTGTATTAGCTGCTTTAGCTGACATATAACAATGATCGTTTATACTCAAGTATAAATATATATATTTTTAATATATATTTGTAGGCATATGTATGTACATGATATTTTTAAGATCTGCTTCAAAACAATTTATCTTAATTCAAAATGTCAACAAAATCAAAATGTTAATTTTCACGACAAATAAGAAAAACATTTACGGTTTTGTTGTCTTTAGAAAATCTCTATTGAATAATGTTATTTTCTTGTTGTTGTTGTTGTTGCGTTGTTACTGTTCATAGCATTTAGTTTTTATTTCAACTACAACTCAAGGTTAGAATAATGAGTGATTAGGAAGTCTTTTGGATATATATGTATGTCAAAGAGTACATATGTACATACATACAAACATTCATATATAAAAAGCTGTGTACAAATTAATTTATATCGTTGTGTAGTACATATTTATAATTTTTGTGGAATAAATTCTTTAAACCATTTTTTAGTACACACGAGCAAACAAATATTTCCCAGGGGGTTTTAAAAACCAACAAATACTTTTTTTTTCTATTATCCTTAAAGCATTTTAAATAGTACATCTTTTACTCCTAAATGGAATTATAAATAGCATGTATTTGTCTTTACGATTTAAATATTTTATATTCATTTTAAAAATCCATTAAACTGTGCTAATTTCTAGTTAAATACCGTTTATAGTGCAAACATTCAAATTTTGTAAATATTTGTTTTTTGACTGCATAAATTACGAATATTTTTTGTCTACACAAAGAAATCAAAAATTTTTAATTGTTCTTACTTTACTAGACTCTTCACTGATCACGTACATAATTCATGCAAATTTAAAGGTGGAATTGCATGTGATTAACGTTTTAAGGTTTTTAGCTGACGGGAAAAAAATATGTCTTTTTAGGCCTGATTTCATAAGACGTTAAAAGACATTAGGAATTATGAATTTATTGCTGAATAAAAAATTTGCTGCATTTAAGAGGTTAAAATTTGAAATGTTTTGTCATGTACCTTTTTTTATAAAAAATTTTTAATCTCTTTGTAACACGCTCGTTAACATATACAAAGGTACTCGAAAACATACTTTTATAGCAATGAATAAGTATAAGAAAGACTTCAAAAAGTAATTGGTCAAAATAATAGCACCTCATTCAATTAAAAAAAGCAGTTGTCCTTAGGAAAATTAAACGAAACTAAAATACAGTCGGGCCTCGATTATCCGTGATGGTCGGGACCAGAAGCATTACGGATAATCGATTTTCACGCTTAATCGAATAACAATTTTGATTATACGTTTTTTTTAATATTTTCATTATTTAACAAGTGAACATTGGTGTACATATATATTTACATTAAAAAAAATTAATTCAAGAAGTTTATGTACATTTTTTTTCGGTTACAAAATCCAACCACCGAATCACTCTCTGCACAAAACTTTAAAAACTTGTCTTTGTTTTTTATAATTTCATATATGGTCTGCATCCCAACTTCCTATTTTTGAGCTAGCATTTTAACACTCACATTATTTTTTGAATGCTCGTTAATTATTTTAACTTTATCTTCAATATTTAAAACGTTTCTTTGTCTTCTTACCACTGGTAACGATGCAATACTAGATATATCTAACCACCTGCACTTCTTAAATTTCAAAATTAAACTAATGACTTGTAAATGCTTCTGACTCATCGTATGCAAACAAGGGAATTCCCCCTTTTCATGTTTATTATATTGTATGTATGTATGAATTTAAAGTTAATAAAAAAACTCTGCCATCACGGATAAGAGAGGTAATCACGGTTAATCGAAGCAAACAATTTAAAAACATTGCCAACAAAAAACAATAGACTGATCTTTGGCCATCACGGTTAATCGGAGTTACCGGTTAACCGGATCACGGTTAATCGAGGACCGACTGTACTTCACCTTTGTGTTTCCTCTACAATATAAAAGTCAATTTGTAATACTTTGTTGCGTGTTTTCACTTGCAATTACGGTCGCACAACGCTACCGTGAATGGTAACACTTAGCTCATGTCTGATTTGACAGATAATTAGTTTTATTCTTCCGCTGAATGAATATGGTTGTGTATACGCTTGAACAACGCTGGGAAAGTGGGCCTGCGATCGACTTACAGAAAATGCCGATTTTGCCAAAAAAAAATCATCTTTTCAGATAAAGCTCATTTTGATCTTGGCGTAAAAAAGCAAAATTATCGCATTTGGGGCACAGAAAACCCGCACGCATACATTGAAAAGTCGATACACCCAAAACGAGTCACTGTATTTATTTATTGCCATTAGCAAGGAGTGGCCGTTACAGTCAATGACGATCGTTATCGGGCCATGTTGAACGAATTTTTGTTCACAAAAATTTAAGAGGAGTATATTGGCAACATTTGGCTTCAACAGGACTCGCTACGTGCCACACAGAAAATATTCAGTAGTTTTCTTTTATAGCATTTTCAAAAAAAAAAATAAAGTTATTTGGCGGACCCTTTGTAAGCTTTTGCAAAAGACAATCGTTTGCTCACATGCTTAAATGAAAGTAGTGATACTTTTCGTGGAAAAGTGTTAAAATTGCTTTCTTGTAGTCTACGAGAAATTGTCTTAGCACCTGCCGGTACAGCCAATGTTTTTGTGAGTTCATTTTGCATGTTCAAATTAAACGCTTCAAGATAAGAAGCCAACGTGATTCAACTCTTGTCTCATATCTCAATACATTCTGATCATTTTATTGGAACAGTTAAGTAATTTTCAGAATACGGGTTATCCTAAAATAACAGTTTTAAATAAGGTCGCGTTTTTGCTATTATATTGAGCGCACAAAATTCTATATGTTGTCATAATATCAAACATACAGTTATGCAATTTTACAAAAACTAACCTCTCTCTAAGAGAACAGGCAATATGGAATTGTTTTTTATATTTATTAAAAGAAAAGTTCATCCTTAATCTTAATTTGATTTAATATTTTAAGAATATAATTCTAACTAATACTATTCTTTTGACCGGCACTGTAGGTATGAATGTATGTAAAGCAGGCTTCGTCAGCCGTATTGTTGAAATTAAAGGTTTTTATTTATTTACTGTTCGTCGCACGAACATGATCACTGACATCATAGATCGAGCAAGTTTAAAAAAAGAGAAGGATTCAGGCAAATCTGTTTCACAACCAACTTTTATATGCTTGCAGTTGGATATTTACACTTTTGTGAAGGGTATTTAAAATTTGGTACCACCGAATATAGCGCTGCTACTTGTTTAAAATCATTCTGATTTTTTCTTTTAAATTTTATTTATTCAAATATCTGGAAAACATAATGCCATAAATAAAAATTAGGGCATTACTATAATAATAAAAAAACAACTCAACACGCTTAATTAAATAAACACACACGTTCACATAAATACTCAATATTTATCAAATAGATAAATTAATGTTGTCGTAATAATGGCTTTTAGATTTGAATGAAAATACGATGTCAAATAAAACAAGTAACAGTGCTATATTCGGCCGTGCCGAATCTTATATACCCTTCACAACGTGTAGTCATGCAATAACAATTGTTTGTATCACCATTCATCTCATATAAAATACGTGCATACGTACACGTTAGAATAAATGTGGCATCGAATCCCAGCTGAGCCAAAAAAATTTTATTTTATTTTATTTAATATATTATTTATATTTTATTTTTTTTTTATATTTTTTTTAAATTTTTTTAAAAAAATTTTTTAGACAAATTTTTAAAAATTTTTTTTAAATTTTTTCTTAAATTTTTTCTTAAATTTTTTTTAAATTTTTTTTTAATTTATTTTTTTGTAGTTTTTTTTATTATTTTTTTCTTATTTTCAATATTTTTTTTTTTGTAATTTTTTTTGTTTGGTATGTTTTTTACATGTATGTATGTATGTATGTATGTATGTTGTTGTTGTAATTGTGAAAAAAACGAGGTGGTCGTGGATTTTTGCTCATATCTCAGAAAGTTATTGGGCGATTGTGCTGAATTTCAATAGCGATTCATTCCTGGATATTTCCAAGAGATTGATACCATAAACAGATCTGAGGAACATATAGTTGCTTCTAAAAGTTGATTTCAACCAACTCACGGACAGACAGACAGACGGACAGACGGTCAGGGCTTAATCGACTCCTCTATTCATAAGCTTTCAGAAAATATATACTTTATGGGGTCGGAAATGAAAATTGTAGAAATTACAAACGGAATGACAAAGCTATATATACCCTTATGCACCACAGGTGAAGGGTATAAAAATATTTTTTTCACAAAACAAACAGTACAACAAATTAAATTAAATTAAATTAAATAAAAGGAATGCAAATATTAACTTTACAAATGGAAATTTAATTATGGCAAATTAATAACAAAAAACGAATATTGAATTTAAAAGTTCAATAACTTTTTTTTTTATCCAAAAATCACAATTTCAATAATTTTTTATTTTTTGGATTACTAAGTGTGAAAAGTGCACACTGACAGACTCATACACACACACATAAAACTAATTAAAAAAGAAAAACAAATCTTGTAAAAAAAAAAAAAACCAAATTGTTGATCTCATAACTATGTATGTAAGTACAAACTATCAGACGTTTAAATAAAGTTATTAAACAAATTTAATCGATTGTTAAGCCAAAACCGGAAAAAGATGTTTAAGATTGAAATATATAATTTAAATGTTGCGTAAGTTGAATGAATTAGTCATAACTTTTAAGATTGACTTAAACCTTCTATATGTAAATCCTTCACCATACTTGGCTAGGGTTTAAATATAAAAGTTTGCTGAGCCGTTTACAATGTCTACGATACTTATGTGAGACCGCATTAAGGATATACATATTTCGGACTTAACATTTTAGATTGGGAAGTCAATTTTGTGACATTGGCCTGTCAATGTTGGTTGAAATCAGGCTTTTCGAGCCCAACGATGTTCTATGGATTCTTACATAACATCACAGTATTAGGTATATGCAAGCAAATATTGGTATTGAAAATCAGCAAAATGAACCCATAAATAATTGAGTTATAAGCAAAAATCTACAACTGCCTTTTTTCAATTGTTTAGGCTTAAATCTAAATTTGGCCCACAAAACATTAAGCATTAACTCTTAGATGCCTTTAAGTTTTGCAAGTGTGTTTAAAATATTATTTGAGTTTTTGTTTTAGAAAACCAGGTCTACTAATCGGCCCACAAATGTCAAGATTCGGTGCCATTATTAATTGAGTTATACACCAATAATCTACAATTGACCGTTTTTGACATTAGATTTTAAAACAAAAATTTTGGTAAAACAAAGTTTTGGAACACACACCAAAATGAGCGGAAGCATTCCCAAATCATCAAGAGCCTCCAGAGTGCTTAATTATCTTTTTATACCCTTCACACAGTGAAAAAGGGTATATATAGGTTTGTCATTCCGTGTGAAATTTCTACAATTTTCATTTCCGACCCCATAAAGTATATATTTTCTGAAAGCTTATGAATACGGGAGTCGATTAAGCCCTGTCAGTCTGTCCGTCTGTCCGTGTGTATGTTGAAATCAACTTTTTGAAGACCCCCGACATCGCTCGGACCCGGGTGAGGTATTAAAATATCATAAATATTCGGGAGTAGAACGGTATTAAAAATCAGAAACATTGGTATATAAACAACTGAGATATGAGCAAAAACCCACGACCACCTCGATTTTTTTTTTCACAAAAACAACATTACAACAACAACATACATACATACAAACGTGTATACTGGTTAGAGAAAACGTGGCATCAAATCCCAGCTGAGCCAAAAAAAATTTTTTTTTAATTTTTTTAAAATTTTTTTTTTTAATTTTTTTTTTATTTTTTTTATTTTTTATTTTTTATTTAATATATTATTTATATTTTTATTATTTTTTTTAAATTTTTTTTTTTAAATTTTTTTTTTTTAATTTTTTTTTTAATTTTTTTTTTTTAAATTTTTTTTTAATTTTTTTTTTTGTTTTTTTTAACATACATACGAGAATTTATAATTTTACAATGGGATGTTTTTATATATGTATGTACGTATTTCATATGGGATGAATGGTGACACAAACTACTGTTATTGCATGACTACACGTTGTGAAGGGTATATAAGATTCGGCACGGCCGAATATAGCACTTTTACTTGTTTTGTTTGTATTTTGGGTCATATGATTTTTCTACAGGGCAAAGTGAATCCAATTTTACATCTGATCCAAAAAAAAAAATAAATCTTCGTTTCGAGAGTAACACAGCACGTTGTTGTTTTAGTTATTTCCATGCAGCTGTTGTTTGGCGAACTCTAGTATTTTAAGCAATTCCGTGTGCTGAAAAGAGGTACATTTTGAGGACTCCGAGTTATACTTCCAGCTTTCACCAGTATTTTTTGTACTTGAATTTTGGCTCGAATTTAAAGTTTATCAAAACGGTCAATAGTTCCACGTTTTTTTTCTTCTCTATTCCCTGCAGTTTTTTTAAGTGGCTTGCATGAGACACTTTACTTTTGTAGTACTTCGTGCTCCGAGCATGAGCCAAAAGTTACGCCTGCGTATACAAATTATTGTTTTATTTATTATTTCTTTTTAAAAAATAACAACTTTGTATGATATAAATAATAATAATATTGGAAAGTACTAAATTAAGGTCTTAAACAGGCGTTTTGCATGACTGCACGCAAAAGTTCCGGGCTCTATTGCTTTATAGTTTGGGGCTTGTTAACATACATTCATTCCTTGAGATATAATAAGGGGCAGTTTAATCTGGTTGAGATAGTTCGGCTAACAAAACATTCATTTAAAAAAGTAATTGTGGCACGAGGCGTGTGTGGTGTTGCACCAACCTGCTGGCTGCCAGGCATATGACATTTTTAATCATAGTACGACACCTGTTCCCATTCACCATCGACTGCATTATCGACTTTATTTTCAAAGGAGTGGGATCCTATAACTCTTTGCTTTGTCACTCCACACCATACTGAATACTTGAGCGAGTGAAATTGGCGATGGTGAACAACTCTAGGGAGTTCGGTACACCAATATCTCATATCTTTTTTATTTACATATCCATTAACATGAATATTTGCTTCAGTACTCATTATTCAATTGTTAAGAAACTCGTTACTTTCTGCACACAACTTCACGAAGCTTGTTGCCTAAGTAAGTCTCTGATGGTAGTCAACTGATAAAAGCTGTTGGGACAATTGGATCTTGTATGGATGCATGTGTAAATGACATGACAAAATACGTCGAAGTAATGTTTTAGAGATTCCCATTTGTTCAGAACGTCTTTGCGTTGAAGTTTCTGTATGTTCTTTAACACTGTCCCGTTCTGCACTATTTTCGATCTGCCTGATCGTGGCAAGTCTGACACTGCACCTTGTTGTCAGAACCATGCAGTAAAACGATTAATTGCGGTTTGGCTTGCTGCATTTCTGGTGGTCAGGAAAAAAAGGCCAGTGGACAAGTAAAATTCTACCACGTTTGTTCGTTGCTCGGTCGTGAATAAAATCATTTAATACAATCTGAAAAAAAAAAAATAAAAATAATGAAAAATAAAAAAGTTATTAAATTTTTACATGCAGGCGTGACTTTTGTCCCATCCTCTAGATAAATCCTCGGCTTTTAAGTTCAAAATCACATTTTTTAGCATCTGTTGTATGAGCACCATGACTCATTTTGAGATTATTAGAAACGTACACTTCACTTGAAAGCGATTTAGTCACATTAACAAAGTCTTTACGCTTTTAATCTATTGGTTTGCATCAATTTTTGGTTGCGATTTAATTTAAACACATTTATTGAAAGTGTCCCTATTATTTCTTCAATTTAATTTAATTGATTGCTTTCTTTTTTTGCAAACAAATTTTATTTAAAAAAATTGCAAAAATTAATACTTTTATTAAAAAGTATTTTTCATTGAGCTTAATCAGTTAGTACACAAAATTTTATTACATGTTATTAACAAAAAAATAAACTGTCCCTATTACTACTCCCAACACTTTATGCATGAGATGATATGCCTTAGATGTACGTGTGATATGTCTTACATAAGAAGTGTCTTACAAAATTTTGTAAACCTTGGCTTAGGGTATTTAAGATTCGACACAGACCAATATGACATTCTTAATATGTTTGTGCCAGTGTAGGCTTATTAAAGTGTATTTGAAAAGGAAAAACACTTAATGTTTAAGATTTGCACGAATGAATTAATAAAAACCGTTTATGTCTAGTTGTTTATCACCATCTTCTCTCTGTCCACAGTCACTGCCATTTTTAAAGCAAAAAGTATTTGCTTGAAAGAAAGAATATCATTGTCTGTAATCATGTTTGATAAAAAAAAAAAACTATAAAATTAGTAAAATTCGCTTTAGCATACAAGTACCTTCTTATGAATCTATAACATTTTGCTTGTTTATGTAAATTTTATTATCACTCAGTATGTTGTTTGTTCATTTTGCTGTGAACATGAGAAGTACCACTAATCTGGCGTCTGTTTTAATCCCGTTTGAAGAAAGCAAAGAAAAAAATAACTAGATTCCAAGTTGTATCATATTTTTAATAGTCGTCACCAACATTGCAACCATGCCGATGAATATATTTACATTTTACTAACAACTTGTTAATAAATAATTTAGTATTAATAGAGCCAGATTCGTTATTTTCTAACAAAGTATAAATATTCTTATTTCCTCCTACTTGAAATCACGCTTGACCACACATTATTTTGTAAAAAATATTTAAAACTTTCTGTAACTAAAGAAAAAATATGGTTAATGTGATCATGCTATGATTGGATTGTATGATTGTGGTCGAAACATGTTATGGTTGCAAGTTATAATTTTACGTTCTAATTCATAAAAACTAAAACAGCATTATAAGAGGTTTATCAATTAAATTTCCATAGAAAAGCAGTTTTATAAGCCATTTATAAAACTTAAATAATTTTTATGAATAAGGCGTTTAATGTTTAATTAAAATATCATGCAATTGTCGTAACCGCAAATTATTAAAAAATAATGCCTTAACTTAATTTGAATTAATCATGATATGATATCATACGACCACAAAAAGGTAAAGGTAAATTTTTTAATCTATTAAAAACTCCCTGGGTGTATGTTATCTTGGCGGAGTGTGCACGCCTCAGTGCCTTTGTTAGTTCCGTTGTATAGAGGAGTTACTAACAATCTGTCACTGAGGCATGGAAGAATCCTGGATCTCGTACATTAAGAAGTTAGAGAGACTTAGATGACGATTGACCGCATGAGTCGAGTGAATGCTATAAAGGGGCTGCATCGCACGCTTATACCGAATGAATCCATGTACAGTGAGGGCATGGATAGTGATAGGAGAATCTTGGACCTCGTACTGTGGGATCTCAGTTTGACGAGGTATCTACCGATTACGAAGGAGTTGGCGATTACCGTTAAAGTAAAATCAGTCCAGAGAAAACTCCTGTAGTGGCGTAGGACTAAGTGAAGGAGGGAATGCCGATTATAATTCATTAATTCACTGGTGAGCGAAGGGGTTCGAAAAGGAATCGAAAAAAGTAGTGGCCTTTTTTGTATGTTTTCTTAACTTGTTAAACTTTTGAACTAGTTAAAAATTATTCAAAAAAATGGAGAATAACCATTTAAAAGAGAATGTTGTTTAAGGCTATCATAGTTTGATTGTTGTACAACTATACTGTTGTTGCGCATAAAATTTTAATTATTGTTTGTAAATTTATATGCTTAAAAACATAATGTTGTTTTTGTTAAGTCATCATACTAAATATTTTTATTGTAATTATTTTCTAAATCATACTATTTTCAAAGGACAACCATATCGAAGTTTTTTTTATGAAATGTAAATATTAGTTTATTAAATTCAAACAAACACTTGGTTATTGTGACAAAATATGTGTTAAGACAATATAAACATAATTTGCTTGCGATAACTTAATATGTATTGTTATAGAGAATATAATAAGACTGTCGTGACCTTTTTAAACCACGGGTTTTCTCTGCTTGTGTTAGCGACACTTATGTTATATTGTTGTTACCACTTTCGTAGCCTCAAGAATATAACTTGTAAAAGATCACAGCAAGCTTTCTAATTATTTTCTTTTATTTAAGATTAAATTAATTGAAAAGGTTTTGGTTTATATTGCTGCTTTTCAGTAAGATATAAGCGTAAGGGCTTACATAAAGTTAACGTCCCCTTAAAGCTTTCACAAATCTACCTTTTACTGTCCATAGTTTAACTGACATCGATCATTTAATGTTTAACAACTTTTAGAACGTTTTCATTTTTATTATTTTTTTTTCTAAAGAAACTAATATAATGATGTAATTTTTAAAAGTCTCTGTAGTTAATATTAATTGTTGTGAAATTTATATATTTTTGTTTGTTTTAAACGTCTGCAGTATGTCTTCATTTATTTTGAATTAAATTTAAATTCCAAAATATTTCCTTGATATGGTCTTTAGTTTCATAAATTTTTGTTGTTGTCTTGAAAAAAAAAAACACACACACACACACACACAAAATTAAGCAATAATTTATTAATGTAGGTGTACGTAGATTGAGTGCTACTGTCTACGTTATATGATGATAACAGCAGTTACAGAATATGAATGACATCAAAAGTGATAATCACTAAGAAGATGATTAACTCGTTGTATCTACAGTATTATTAGCAGACAACAAATTAAAATGTTTTTATTTTTTTTCTGTTCAGTTTTAACTTTTACTTAAAAAGAAAAACATTTTGACTTCAGCACTAGTTTTGTTACACTTGGGTTAGGTGTGACTAGGTTAGGTTTAAAATTAGGGGCATTGAAAGCCCAGACCCATACATACTCAATTGGTATGTTGTCCGCATAATTCCAAACTGGACTAAATCAAGGACCCAGTCGCTTAAATGTAATTCCTTAAGGATTTCTAATTTTAATTCCTTGCATATTTCAAGTTCGACAGGACATTGACCAAGGTAGTGCTTCAAAGGCTCTTTTTCTTCTCTACATGTCGTTTCATTTGACAGTCCCATGCGGGCTAGATGAGTTCTCAGCTCCCTGTAGCATGTGACTACGCTTGTTAATCTCCTAAGTGTTGGCTTATTCAGTTTCGAAATCTCCCTAGATTTCTCGAGATTTGGGTCTTCCCATAGTATGTTCGCCAACTTGCCAACAGCAGTATTTTGCCACTTTCTGAAGTCTTCTTCCATTGCTCATACTGACAATTTTTGATCTGCTGAAAGATCTTAGTATCTTTCAAGGCGATGTTATTCAAGAATGATCCCATTTTGAATAATTAGTCTTCTTCGTTTCCGATTATGCCGTGACGGCCTGGTATCCATATTCTACCTAGACGTTCACAATTCGCATGCAAGCTCAACTCACTCTTGCATTGCAGAACATTTCAGGATGCAACTTCCTTGTTCATTACGGTCTTGATAACTAATTGGAGTTTCTTTATTAGGCTCCTTTAGCTATTAAATGCCTTCCGTAATTGCCATAATCTTGGCCTGGAAAATAGTTTTGTGATCTGGTAGACGGATGGCAGACGATCCTGTTTACAAATATCGATGTCTTGTCTGTATAAAAATTGATGCCTTGTTACATTTAGCGATAAACAAGAATGTGTCTGTAGCTTTAAGCAAAAGCGTTGTCAGTGCTACATTTAAAAGAGTATAATCCAGTAAATTTTTATTGAATTTTAATGCTATTGAAAGGGTTCTTATCATTTGATTTTGTATACATGACCCATAATCACCGCGATCAAAGATATTTATTTTGTTCAGCCATTTACAATAGCTGAAGGGATTTTTTCAAGCCTTACGAGGCATTGCGTTTGAAATGCCCATTGGCGTAATAATACCACTCTCAAAAAAACGTTATCTCTTTGTACAAAGTGCCAAGCAATTGCAGAGGACATGCTCCTCAGTCTTATCTTCCGTATCTCAAAACCAGCACGTTACTACATTCGATCTGCCAGTTTTACTTAAATGGTATCTGAGATTGCAAAGTCCAGTTAGAAAACCTGATTATATTCGCAGGTCCTTTCTGTCCAGGGAGAGAAGTCCCTTAGATCTGGCTTTTGAGGGGTCCGCGAACCTCTTAGAATGACGTTGGCCCTGAGCTATCCACTAGTAATAAGCAAACTAAGCGTCGAGAAGGGCGATGGTATACCCTTAATATTACACTACATACATGTACTTTAACATTCAAAACCGCAGAGTATAGACAGGTGTTCCCTAATAATTTAATATACCTGAATCAGTGTAGACTTCGGAAACGATTTTAGTTCAAAACAACTCGATCAGGTGTAAATTCGTTATAACAAAAAAATATGCTAACTAATGAACTGTCATATTTCTTTCATGGGAATTTACGCACACACTAATTCGACAGCTTAGCACACGGTTCTGTGTTATGAATAACGCCATTAAAGTTTTGAAATAAAATTTCTAAAAATCGCAACAAAAAGCTTAATTGTAGAAAAAACAAAAGCTAAAGTTTCAACCGTATTACTTTTCAAAATGATGTGATGTGATTTGAAATCTTTTGATATCACAAGGTAAAGAAATTTTGATTTTGAAATTGATGTGTGTCAGTGTGAAGTAAAGTGTGCTTGTTGTTCGAGCCCGGAAAATCTCAATTGTCGTGAGTTTTCAATTAACGCCGAAAACGAAAACTAAAAGAAATACACATATACTAATAACAATCGTGTATCTACCCTGTAGGAAATGTCACTAGTGAATCAGTACTGATTCACTATTGACACTGTCACCAGTACTACTGACTTATTATACCCCCGACAATGCTTTTTTACTATAGACATTTACCATGTGCGTGTCATTGGAAATCTACTACTGACACTGGTACTACTGAGTAGGTAGTTCTTTTGGGACCATATGTAGACATTGTCACCATAGATTCACTAGTTCATTTTAGTAATTCTAGTCTACACTTTTGATACTTTTCTGAAATAGACGTCTTTAATAGAACTTTTGTTAAAATATGATGTTTTATTAAAAAAAATTAAGGAATTAATTAAATATCAAATATTAAAAGTAAATAAGGTACATTTCATTTAATTAGAGCTCTTATTTATTGTATATACATTTTTTTCTCATCAAAGAAAATGAAAAAAAATGTAGACACTTTGTTGACAATGTCGCCTGGAAGTCACCACAATAGTCGACAAAACTGGTGACTTGGAGACACTTGCCCCCAGGTTTCCTTCAGGGTATTTCAAAACAACAAATAATAAAAGAAATTGCTTGGGTATATGTATGTTGAAAACACATACACACACACGCACACACACACAGAGACGTATGGACGGACAGACGGACGTATGGATGGGCAGTTAGTCTGATGTTTTGTATTATCTTTAAGACATTAGTTTAACAAGCTGATTTACTAACTAGCAACACTAATCTTTCTTATTATTCAATGCTATTTTCTATGGATTCAAATTCATTTATATTTATTTGTTTGTATGTATGAATGTATGTATGTATGTCACAGTTTTTTATTTTTTCTTTTAAGTTTTCTTCTAAATCATAATCATTTCGAAAGATATTAAGCGGTGAGACAGACAACGACATTACAACAATCAAATGGAGAAAACAGCAATTCAATCCAATATAAATCTTTTTGTAGACATTTTAGAATTTCACACTTTAAATAAGCGCAATAAATTTTAATCATAAATTTGTTCATTCGTATTTTCGTTCGTACGTTAGACTAAAACCTTGTGATGTGCAAAGTGCATTTTCATTCACACTTATGATTCTCACAAGTGAAGCGAAAAACAACAACGACTGTGACAAAAAAAAAAAAAAAACAATCCACATAAATAATAAAAATCTTATTACAATTATTAACTAAAAGTCCCGCCATTTATCACAATGTCCTCTAAGAGTGTAAAGGTAAACTATCAACGACGACTACACAAACACTTGTTCCGTTGTGTGTATTTGCTTTAAGTACATCCCACTAACGATATACACACAAACAAGCATTGCGAATTAAAGAACATTTTACTAATACATTTCACTAAAGCAATGCTGAAATAATTTAAAATAATCTAGGAAAATAATTAGTTGAACAAAAAAAAAGAAACAATAAAAATGGTTGATAAATTTTTTTGGATTTTTTGTTGTTGTAATGAATTCATCAGATTTTTTTTTTTGGAAAATTATTTTATACATGAAATTATATATTCCCAAGCTTCAATGCATTATTTCTATTTCGTTTTTCGCTAAGAAAGTGTTGAGGGGGATACATTTTGAATTACTTGTTTGATCTTTATATAGAGTGAACCAGTAAAAAACTTATATTTGTATATTAAGTTGACTAAAACATAAACCGTTTAATATAAAAATTCCCAAAAATACGTGAATTTATGCAAATATTAGACAAATTAATGAAACATTAAAATATTATAAATTTATCCCCCTTTTTCCGAAAATCCGTTACCCTTTTTGATGAAGTGATCCACATTCGCTTAAAATCGAAAATGTTCTGGTATACTTTTCCTGTGTTATTTAATTCTCTTTTTTGTACAAGAGTCTAACGCCTTTCCACAGACCGAAGTTTTGGACAGTTGGAACTTTGTTTGAATACAACTCAAGAGCCTCATTTCTCTAGTGACATGATGCCATATCGGGCTGGAAATCCGAGGGCACTCTGTGCTATTTTAAGAATGGTAAAACTCGGCTTCGATAAAATTGATTTCATGCATAGACGGACATTGTAAAATGATTTATTTTTAATATCAAACTCAATATGAAAACTATATAACGGGACTTCCAATACGGCCTGCTGTCTACGTCTGTCGAATTGGCCACTAGGTTTGTTCTGTTAAATTACCACATATCGATATAGCGTTTAACAACACTAACAAAGAATACAAATGTTCTGTCGAAAAGGGTGTTCTGCTTAGTCAATATTCCGCGCATTGGTGAGATCTGTTTCTGGATGAATTGCTTCCAGAAAGACGATGGCTATGCCCACACCCGCGGGCGTTATAGGTCGGTGATTATCAACTTTTTGTTATTATCTTGTCCTGAATTACACCTCAGGGAACATGTCTCCTTGGCTAGTGTCAGGCCCAGGTGTATTGTCAGTACGCGTAGAGAGATGGGACTAACACCTCTATTTTCTTGGATTCATAATATGGAAGATTTAAAACTCTGTTCGAAGCTGAGAGGAGACTTATCTGGTACCACGGGACTGGTTATTGGGGACGTCTTTTAAGAGAGGACGTGGTAAATGTGGTTACTCCCAAACGGCAAAACATATTCGGAGGTGGGTTAATATTTAGGTGATGCTTGACCTTGGTCAGACTTTGGGCAAACAGTGATGGCTCTGGAATGCTGTTGCCGTCTCAACAGAAACAGAGTAGGATGATTAAGTAACTGTTGGTTGTGGAAATGATGGTCTTTCAGATCTCAGACAACCATACATATATGTCTAGGAGAGCTGTTATCTTTAAACAGAAGTAGTAACTTGGTGAATTGTTGGGCTTCTTTTGACCCTTACATTTGATTCTGTTGCTGATTATTTACAAAGCTTTGTAGCAAAAAACAGGGAGTAAGAGATAGATATCCACAGCTCCTTAGCGAGGTGGATTAATATTAACTAGGAATTAATATAAGAAAGATTGGCACCTGTGACATGTTGAGTGGCGCATCGTGAACACAAAGGTGGCGCTTGGGCATCAGAAACTCAACCCAGTAGTAGGACCACCGTCAGATTAAGACACATGGAGCTGGTGCTGACGTTAATCAAACCACATACTCTCCTGCATTTTATGATGTTTTACCCAGCTTATGCAGGAGCTATTTGAGAGCATAGTCATCTCACGTAGAGGTGATTTTAACTACTCGCCAACATCTGATTTAAAGCTGTTCTAAGCAAGAAGGGCACTAACAATAGCTTCCCTCAAAGCAAACTTAATAATCGGTCAAATTTAGCCTGTTAAATGCTTCAGAATCAATAAAAGCTGGACATTACGAATCGAGCCACCCAGCGAAGGCACTGATAGCAATCGCACGATTTTATATTCCATACATAACTGGCATCGAGAGGCCTTTTAAACGAATCAAAAATTTCGATGATATCTTACATATACCCGCTTCGCTTAATGAAACATCTTACCATAAGAGGTGAACATTTGGGTGCTTTATGTTGTTTATATTTCTCGTCGAAAACACATTGATTACCATTAAATGTTTTTTTCATAAAATTATACTTTTTGTCTGGCGTGTCTGTATGGGATTTTATCAAACTTTTAGTTTCGCACTTGGAACTACTCGGTCAAAATTTATAATACGTTCGAAAAAATTGGCCCTAACGTTACCCTAATAAAATTTAATGGCCCATCATTAAACGTATCGAATGATAGAAGTGATACAGAGGTGTACGATTTCATATAGAACATGGCTTGGATTCCGGAAAATTAAACACAACTTCTCCTTATTTTAGTAAAAGTCCTGAAAAAGAAAAGTTTACTTATGCACTCAATTATGCCAGATAGTGTAAATTTGTTTAAAAATTTTGCCTTATAAGAAAAAATTAGCGGGTATGCACAATGGTGAACGCATTATAAATTCCTATCACATTTCATTAATTTGACAGTTAATAACAAATTTCATGATGTCATAGCGCAAATTAGCTTCAATAGTGTCATGACTTTGCTGTGCCCTTTTTTGCAATTGAGTATATGTATGTGTACCACAAAACATTCTCATTCCAAGAACTAAATTGTGGTATTCGATTGCGTGCGTAATACGAATCTCTTTACTCAAAGTACAGATACTTGGCAAATTCTGGTAAAATTTCGACAGCTGAATATCAAATGCCGTTAATCGGCACCAGCTTAAATTCTTTTGATGAACTTTCGTTGTGTTGTTTTAGATAATTAATTAAACAAAAAAAAAATACTTTTCATTAACATAAATATATGCTGTTTGCAGACAACGTTCGCTTAAGTGAAGTTATATTTTTACATGTCTTATCAACACGAAACACATTCCAAATTATCACTCGCCTTAAACGAACATTTTCTGTAAACAGCAAATTAATCTCAGCAGGTGCACTCGTACTTAATTTATACACATACATATTTGGGTGTAGGTATGTACATACATATGTGCGACATAAATACATGTGTAAAAATATTGATCGAATTTGTACGTACGTACATTCCTATGTGCCGTTTAAGTTTGTGGTTTTGAATTCTTGTGGGTTTGACATATAATTTCTAATTGGATTTTTCCCTTTTTTTTCTTTCTTTTTTTACTCTAATATCGCGCTTTTTTGTTGTTGCTCTATTAAATTGTTGTATAGGTATGACTCAATGTTTATTAAGTTTGTGGCATTGATGAGGTATAGACATCAAAGCGTACCATTGATTAACCAAAAAAAAAAAAAAGGGTTCGCTGTACACCTTCAAACGAACGTAGGGGTCGCCTTTTTTTGCAATTTTCATTATCTTTGGCATTTACAGTCGCATCTTTAAGTGTGCCGTATTGATATTTTTGTCTCGAGGAGACTGTTTCTAGTATTCACCCACTAGATTTCAATTTCTGCAACCCTAATGTCAGAAGGTATCGAGTTCGAATTTTTATTAACCACCACCAATCTTATGTAGTACTTTTATACCACAAAATTTATTATTTCGCCAACATCTGTGATCACTTTAGAATAATTTCTTTATACTAAGATATGTATTACTTTCTTTGTTTAAGTCCAATGTGCCATAAATTTTGTTTCTTATATTGAGTCTCAAAATGGAACTTAAGTTTACAATAGCATTGATACTACCTGCTTCTTCTTACCACAATATTTGAGAAGTAGGCGTTAAAGTAGGCGTGTCAAAGTAATTTCTTCTAAATAATTACAGTTAGATATTGCAATATAGATTTCCTTTTTGATTAAACATCTTTGTTCATAGAGAAATTGTATGAATTTAAGAAAAATCGTTATATGGAAGGTGAGCGTTGAAATGGTAGTGTCACTTAAATTTTTCGTTATTGCAATAATATTAACCAAAAGCCGCATAAAGAATGGCCGACTTCCTAAAGGCAAGTTGCAATGCATAATTTAAAAAAAGACGTATGCAATGCTTAACATGTCTTAAGTGCAACCTAACCTTGCGTTGCAGAGACTATTGTTGCATTTTATCGGTATTTAGGAACGTCGCTATGCAACTCATACATAAAACATGGCTCCACTTTTTGTCTCTGCAATATAAAGTGTTTAATTATTAAAATTATAAGTCTGTGATTTAAAAAAACCCTATGAATTATAAATAATTTATTTAAAATTAAACAAGAAAATACTTACTCAGCCATTGCAGCTCAAATGTTTGCATACAAAATAAAAATGATGCGCGATTTTGACAGCTGATACTTATTAAAATGAGTTGCCAAACGATTAGGAACATTGAACGTTACCAGAAAGCTTACATATGCGTTCACGAAGTGTATGCATTGTAAATATGCACTGCAACTTGCGTTTAGGAAGTTGGCCAATGTTATTTAAGGTTTTACCACTACAATTGTAAAAAGTGATAAATTTTGTGGTGTATTTATTACTTTAATAATTTAATTCTTTATTTAAAACAAAAATATTTAGTTGTCTTTTAGCACATTGACGCTACTAAAAGTAAATAATTTTATGGGAAAAGTAGGGTTTTGAAAATTTTGAGTTGTGACGTTATTGTATAAAGTTGGCAATATGTTTAGGTAAAGACAAATGTGAAGAGGCTCCCTCTTTGTTCAGCAGAAACAAATTTTATTAGTTTTTTTCTTTGAGAATTGTCTTGCAAAAATACTTTATATTCAAAGCTTTATGCGCACTTTTTTACGGTATGGTCTAATACCATTACATACATATATGCATGTTAACATACATACATAAGATATATATGTGTATGTATATTATGTACATACACATATGAATTAGTTTTTTTTTCTAGTTGTTGTCATTTTGATTTACTTTTGCTCTTTTTTCCCCTTTCATTTCGGATACAAATTGATAATTAGATGTAAGTAGTAGGATAGTCCGGTCTAGGGGTTGTAAACATTAATGTTAATATCATATGATTGATTTTATTTATTTATTTATTTTTTGTTGCTTTTATTTCCTTGTATTAGTGTGTGCGTGTTTTTTTTTAATTATTCAGAAACCAACATTCAGCAATTAAGATTTCTTTATATACTGATATATGTCAAACAATTTTGCGTATACATGGCATTTATAAATTACAACTCTTATTGTATGTTTTTAAGTGTATGAATAATATTGGACATCACACATTACGGTTTCCAAGGAGTCACCATTACATAAGTACGAGAAATAATGGAAATTTAAGAATAGTGTTGTGCAGATTGGAACTAACTAAACAGCGGATTGAATTTATGGGTAGTCGCGAGTACAATAACTTGCCACAAAACTTAAAAAATGAGTCAAGAATATCAGTTTTTAAAAAATTATTAAAAGAATATATTTTGCATAATATTAATGAACATTTATTTTAAATAATTAAAAAATCTTTTCTTTTTTTTATTATTATTATAAATTGCCTACATATAACATAATAACTCTTAGTATTTTCATATACATAATATGTATACATATATATTTCATGTAAATTTTTTATTTTAATTTCTTTTGTTTTATTGGCCAACTCGCCTCTACAATGCCTTTAAGGCGCGAGGCAATTATTTGTATGGAATAGAATGAAAATAAATGATAATGAATGAAAAAAAAAAAAAAAAAAAAGCGTTAGAAAATGGTTTGAAAAGAGTATTGTAGTCAATCGTCGTTTAAGTAAAAAAAAAATAGATTAGGGTTTTAGAGATACATACATACATACATACATATGTTGGAAGTATCCATATGAGTGTTTATTTACCCTGCAGATGAAGTAACTACCCAGCCAGCAAAAGTGTCCGACATCTTGCAGATGTCTGTAAGAAATGTCTACAAACAAGTAAGGATTTTATACGAATTCTGCCACACTTTTGACCGAAAAACGTATGAAGTGGTTGAAATGAATTCGAATAAACATGTCGGGGGAAAATCTGAGCTTATTAACCGACGTGTCTGATAGAAGAAGCAGGGGAAATGCTGATTTAAAAAACTTCATTAGAAATCTCACAAAAATCAAACTAATTTTATTTAATTTTTTTTTATTGATTTTTTATTATTTAACTAGCTGAGCCGGTAAACGTTGTTTGGCCATATAAATTTTTTTTACATTAAAAAAACGTAAACTATATATGTTCTATGGTATGCAAATCTAGGTAGGGTAGGTAGATGGGTAAGGCTGGTGCAAAGTTACCCTCACACGCTCACTCGGAGACCATTACGGTCCATTGTGGCGCCTTAATGGAGAGAAGAATATAATAAGAATAGAAATAGTTAGAATGGAAAGAGAAGCAGATTAGTAATCGAACCCACAACCCCCAAACTAGCAGACCAGTACACTACTGACTAGTCCACCGGGGCACCCCTATGCAAATCTATCTTAGTTTAAAATTTCATCGAAGTCGTTACTTTGTTAAGGTTAGGCACAAATTGTCTCTTGTGGTGGGTCGAGCTAAATATTAAGGAGTATAAAAAATACATGTTAACCCATTCTTAAACGTTTATTTCTGTATTGGCTGGACTATAAATTGTGTACAATTTGAAGAAAAATACTAAAAACTATATCGATGTTAGTACATAATTGAAAACAATGGGCGTTAAAGTAGGCGTGGTAAAAAAAAGTATTCTATTAATCATACCAGAGTCTTAGTTATATTATGTGAAAATTACCAGAAGATCTGTCCAGCCGTTTGGCCTACCCGAGGGGGCGTGAAAAAATTCGTGGTGTTGAGGAGTATGAAAAATAGATGTTGACCAATTCTCAGACCTACCAATATGCACAAGAAATTTCATGAAAATCGGTCGAGCCATTTTGGAGGAGTTTAATCATAAACACCACGACACGAGAATCTTATTTATTAGATTAAACCTTGTACTTGGTTTTCATCAGCGTTGACACTGAAAAATTTATTTTTTCCTACCAAAAACTTTAACAAAACCGACCAAAACCCATTGTAGCCGGCCAAAATTTTAAAATAACTCAATATGCACTTTAATGTTTTTGTAATATTAATTGTTTATTGAATAAACATTTTTCTGGTACAAAATAAAAATTAATTAACAATTCATTCTTTTTGTTCAATAAAATATGTTCTATTTGACAAAAATATAAAAAAAATTCAGTCATATGATTTGAGATCAATATATCTATTGAGATCAGAAAAAGTATATAAAAAGGATTAGTTTGTATAATAATGTGTCTTTATTTCTTCATGTCCCGTTTAGCTGGCGATACGTAGTGGGGGATATTATTATTTACAAGTTCTTTGTATAAATAACATAATGCTATTGATAGTATTCAATTCCAGTTTGTTTCTGCTTACTTTTTATAACAGTAAGTGACGAAAACTTACGTTCTGCAGCTGCAGAACTGTGTGGCAGTGAAAGCAGGATAAAAATTAAATTGGCATTTCACAGTACAATGCCGAGGCATTTGCGCCGTCGAAAGACTTGAATAACATTTGTCATTCAACATATCGAATATGTACATTCATATGAACCTAAACACAATGACAGGCTTTGCCGGTGAAGCTGCACCCACCAACTAATTATTTCAAAAGCATTCAATTAATGATAATTTATACATGTACATACATATGTATAACAAATATGTATGAAACTTAAATAAGTTGATCACTATATACTAAATCTACCAAAATAAAATTGGACCTACCTTCCGACCTAATCTTAAAATTCAAAATCCATCCGACCAAGTTTGGTAGAAAAAGCCCAATTACTTTGATTATTTACTTTTTTGTATACATTTTTTTATTTGTTAATTTTTTTTAATGTGTGTGAAGTTAAGGAGCACTTAATGACACTGCATTAGTATCATATTTAAAATAATTTTGGAATATTTCCAAAAAAGGCCATTTTTTGGATGATCTTCTTAAGAATTCGTTTTAAAACTTTATTATTTTTTTTTAATTCAATTTTCTAAAATTCCAAAATTATTTCAAATATTACACTAATGCAGTGTCATTAAGTGCTCCTTAGGCCACCATACCTATATAGCGTCATATGTGTAGCATTAAAAAATTGGCCATTTTTTGGGTGATCTTTTTAAGAATTCGTCTTAAATTTTTTTTTTTTTTTAATTCAATCAATTTCACATTTATTTTAAAAATTACACTTATCCAGTGTCGTTAAGGACTCCTTGAGCTATCATTCCTACATAGTTTGGTATATTAACTTAAGTCCATAGATAAAATATTGATCATAATAATTTACTATCAATGAAGTATTAGCTCGGTTAAATTTGTAACATTGCTCTGTTATCTGGAAAATGAGCTCTGTTACGAAATGTGGTTCTGGTCTCTGATAGTTAAATACGAATTAACCTTCACACACACATTTTTTTATTATACATTTAATTTTCACTATTATTTTTTCATTAATTTTTAAATCACTTGTTTTACACTAGTTGTTTATCTTCAGAAACTCTTTCTTTTTCTAATCAATCCTCTATCTTTTTTGTATAAAGGGAAACACAATGAACCATATTGGTCTTAAATAGAGTGTGGGTGTTGGAAAGGGCTCTTGCTTGCTGCATCCCCCTTTCCTACCTACACTAGTTTACGTACTTAATTTCATTTAATGATATTTAAACCATATTTTTTCTTTTAATAAGTAATAGTTTTGGCAGACTTAAACACCTCTAGCCGTTTCTGCTAAAGACAAAACTAGGCTAGGTGAATAAGACAGACAGACAGACAGACGATAAGACAGAAAACATATATGTATAACAATAAATGATAAATAATATAAGCAAATGAATTTATTTATTTGCTTGTTACTTTTGATAATATACATAAGCTTATGGTAGGAAAAATAGGATAAATATGTTTTTAAATTATTTTTTTAATTAACTAAACGTCAGCTGTCAGCTGCTGTCAAACAGCATCAAGCAGCATTGTTATTTTGCTTACTTGGCAGCACTTTCATTTAACATAAAAATGTATGAATTAATTTTTTCATATATTTTTTATAATTATATATCCATGTTGAATTCAAATTCACATTTTGTTTCACTTAAATACATAAGCAAATATACGAAATTTAAATATTTCATCAATTATTTAAAACAACAGCCGAAGGTTTGTGTCCACACTGAAACAGCAGCATAGTTTGTGTTCACGCTACAAACTCAAACACTCAACCAAACACCACACATATGTTTGAGTGTATGTGTTTAAACAATTTTCATTTGAGAAATTTAAATACATATTAGGAAGATATCAACCAATATGAAATGCATATCAAACGAAAGATAACATCTTCATTTACCTACAAAAAAATTTTTAAAAAAAGTTATCTCGCCGTTTCCTCATAATCAATGAAATGATTACAACAATAACAATCTGACATGACTCCCTATACCATAAGGTAAGACGTATTCTACGCCAAAAAATCGTAATATTTTATGCAAATTCTGCTCATGCTTAAATTAAACATGACATAACCATAACCATACAAAACAGCTGTTTGAACCAAACTTATGTGCAACAATGTATTTGACTATACGCCATAACCATAGAAACCAATTAAATTTTGCTATTTCATGGCTATGGAATTATGTTTATGACACGCCTAACTAAAGCTTAACTCACAATTTTAAACTCTCTTTACTGAACTTTGCATTATAATGTATATTTAGCAAGTTGAATACCGCCAATGTTAAAGAAAAAGTCCCAAAATGTGTACAATAGTTTGTTAAATTTTTGGTTACATAATTGCTTAAAAATATCTGAATAAAATAAATACAAGTCAATGAAAGACACTACTCAGCCAGCTCATATTTTATTTGTATTTTCATAATTTTAAACTGACAAAATTTAAAATATATTTTAGCTTATAGCTGAATTAGAAAAATATCACGTACTTTTATAAACTATTTCATTTTCTTTTTTTCTATAAAAAATGCAATTTAAAATAACTAGAAATTTCTCATGTCTTTTAAGTCAGTTACAAAAATTTTGTTGTTGTAATTTTTTTCTTTATTACATGATTTTGTTTTCTAGGTCACTTATTTTATATTAGAATTTTTCTTCATTTTATCCCAGCAAAAAATGTTGCCACTAGTTCAAAGTAAATAACATTTTTCATAACTTCTAATTCATAAGCGCAAAAGGAGGCATGAAGAATGCCTTCGCCAAATCCCAAATAGTTAGCCTTAAATGATGTGCTTTCAAAATACATGGAAATGCATGGAAAAAACCTTAAACAATTCATGTAAACAAACATTATTAACTCATGAAACATGAGCTTCTTTTCATCGACTATGCAAGCGTTCTATATGCACTTATTAGAATGAAGGGAATTTTATTAATATATTCGTGTTTTCATGCTCTCCAATGACACGTTAGTGTTAAAATCATGCATGTTTCACCTAAATTGAACCACTTCATCATGGGTAGAACTCATGCATTCACTGTTTATTTGCATGTCTTTTTTTTTTTTTGCTGGGTATGTTATATTTTTTTTTAAAGATTTTTATGGACTTTTTATTGTCAACGAAAAGCAGAACTTAGAAATTTGCCAAAAAAAAAATATAATTTGTTTGTTTAACTTCTCTTTTTCTAAGTGCTTTTCTGTGTTGTGAGTGTAGCGTTTTTGACTCCATTTTAGTTTTGGTAGTCGAAAAAAAAAAGAAAAATGTTTAAGCATAACTTTTTGTTGCCAATTTACTGACAAACAACTTTACAAATGTACACACAAACAAGAAGCAAATAATAGCGAACATGGTTGCATAATCATACTGTGTTAGTTATTGTTGTTTGTTTGCCATTTTTTTTTTTTGTTTGTTTAAAATACATACTTAATCCTGCTTGTAACCTAAATACATATACAAAGTTGGGTGTTTCCTCTGCAACAATATTTTAAAGTGTGTTAGTGTGTAGGTTTTCCGCTTCAGATATTCTTGCAAAATTGCGAAAAACACACAATTACAAGATGCATAATTCTCTTTACAGACCCTTTCACAATGCCTTGTAGTTTTGTCCACAATGGAGAGAACTTGTCACCCTAAGATATTAGTTGAAGAATAAGTTAGGTCGTCCTTCGGTTCTGTTTAACTGGTATTTTATTCAATGTTGTTAAAATAAAGTTAAGTAGCTATCTTTTTTTACTCCTTTTTTCTTTTGTATCTCTTTAATGATTTAGTTATTGAAACAATATAGCGATGATACGAAACTGCTAACAAAATCTGTCACATAAAAAAATTTTTAATACCAATTACATATTGTAATTGTTTTAATATTTTTTGTTATTTATTTGACTCCAATATTATATTTCCTTTATTTTTCAATACAACAGTCTTAATAATTTTCCATTTTAATTACAAGTTGTACACTACAATTTTTCTTTATATAAGCGTTGAAGTTCCAAAGACATAATTATGCATACGGTTAGGATTTTTGCTAAATATTAAAGAGGTTTTAAAGCTGTGCTATAAATGCGCAAAGCATAAATAATAAAGTGGACGAATTTAAATTAATTTTTAAGAACTCTGCCATTGATGTTGTTTGTGTTGCGGAAACATTGCTTTCAGAATCAACACCTGATAGCTTGATACGTCCATATGGCTTTAAAGTTTTTAGATGTGATAGAGCAAGCCATGGTGGTGGTGTCTCTATTCTTAAAAAAATAGTATTTCGTGCAATATATGTATGCTGCATATCATCTCTTTGACTTATATGAACTAATATGTATCCTAATTTTCTGTAAGATAAAATATTGTTTAGTTTTTTCTTATCTTTTTTTTAATAATCTCTAAGGTAGAAATTACGAAATGAATGAACGAATTCCAAATGTCATGTACCACCACAACCCTGTATACACAAAATTTCGAACATGTACTGAAACAACACATTAAGTAGATGCACTTTAGATACAAACAAGTAAGGGCCTAACTAATGGGTGTCCCAACTAGAACGCAATTTTTAAATTTGGCGCCATTCGAAGTGTCATTGTTTGATATTTGAACAGTTGTTATTGTTTGCTAGTAGAAGGTACGAGGTTAGTAAAAATGGAGCGCTACACGAATGAACAACGCATTCTCATTGTGAAATTGTTTTACCAAAATGGTGAAAGTTTTGCGGCCACAGTTCGCAAATTGCGATCATCCCATTTCCATCTTGATGGCTTCGTCAATATGCAGAATTGTCGCATTTGGGGTGAGGAAAATCCTCGAGTGATTCACGAGAAGCAAATGCATCCTTAACGTGTCACTGTGTGGTGTGGTTTTTGGGCTGGAGGAATCATTGGACCTTTTTTTTATGAAAATGAGGCAGGTCAATGGTGTTCGGTATCGTGAAATGATAACCAGTTTTTTCTTGCCTAGAATTGAAGAAATGAATGTGGAGGGCATGTGGTTTCAACAAAATGGCGCCACATGTCATACAGCCAGAGAAACAATTCAATTGGTGCATCAGTCATTTCCCGGTCGTGTTATTTCGCATTTTGGGCACCAGAATTGGCCGCCTAGATCGTGTGATTTAACACCTTTACTTTTTTTTCTTTGGGGTTTTTTGAAGTCGATGGTTTACGCGAATAAGCCGACGACGACTCAAGCCTTAAAAGAGGAAATTGGACGCTGCATTAATGAAATACCGCAGCATTTATGCAAAAAGGTCATTGAAAATTTCATTAAAAGATCGCGTGTGTGCCAGCAAAGCCGCGGCGGCCATCTGCACGATATACTGTTCCATACATAACCTCATTCTGTCTACTTTACGATATAATAAAGTTTCACGATTATTTTTTTTTTTTAAATATCTGTGTTTTATTTAAAATTTAAAAATTGCGTTCTAGTTGGGACACCCGATATATTATGCTTTTGCTGGCTTAAGCTAATGTCAAAAATCAACGAAAAGTCTGTCAAATGCTTAAGAAAATTTTTAAAGACTCGTCGGTGGATATATTGTACTTTTTAAACTTAAATACTTACTATGATTAGTTGCAAATATTTGTACTTTTGCAAAACCTGTTTTGTTTCTGTATTTCCTAAATATATCGATATTGTCACAAAATTATTATTTAATGTGTAAAATTTAAAAATATTTTACCATAAACTATTAAATTTATAAATTTTTTCACTAATTTAAAAAACAAACGACAACATCAATAAAAAAGTACTAAATAATGCAACAGTGTGTACAAATCAAATGAAAAGCAAATTTCGTAAGCAAAGTACGATCAGATTCGCAGTTTGCTTAAGCAAATGCCACTTGACGAAACTTGACGAAAAGTTTCTTAAGTACAATATAGTTGCATACATTTAATTTTATGTATCCGCACATTTGCTTAAGCCAGCAAAAGCATAATATAGTTAGGCCTTAAGAGTGCTATATGCAAATTTGGTAATACCCTTCACCATCATGTTTATAGGTATAATGACCACATCGTAGCTTAGCCTGTATTTCATGTTATACGAAATTTTCCTTTATTATTTCCGACGCCATCCTTGATTTTGAATTTTTATTTTATTTGATACCCATATTGATGGGGTTAAAAAAATTTGATCCGCCATTTTGTTTTAGACGTCATGTTGGACTTAACATTTTTTAATAATTTACTGTATTCTACTGGTCAAGCCATTTCATTTGATATCAATATTGTGGGAGTTAAAGGGGACAATGCCGTAAGTGCTATATTTGATTCAAATATCCGTGATTTAATCAAGGACGCCATCTTGGATTTTTATCTCCTCATATTTATATGTTTTTTACTGGTCAAGCACTTTAATTAACTTCTAATACTGGGGTAGATCAAGGGGCAAAATTTTTAAATACTGGACGTGATGCATATTTAAAAATATTGGCGTCCATTTTGTAGTAGCGGCCATCAGGTATTTTAGTTATTTTTTTAGTGTATTATATTTTGTATTATTTTAGTCAAGTCCTTTCATTTTATCCCCATATTAACTCTAACGTTTGTAGTACACGAAATGTAAAAAACCTTATACGCATGTGGCTGTGACGAAATTTTGACGTCTTCGTAAAGCATAATTTTATCGCATTCGGCCACATGTGTTTTATTTGCATTTTTGGACTTAAAAACATTTCGTGTAATATCAAAATCTTACCACATGCAGCCACTACGACTAATTTCAAAAATTTAACCAAAGTGTTCAACATTTGAGTGACGTCAGACCCACACATGTGCATGTGACTTTTTACATTTCGTGTACTATAGGCTTTATGCTTGTGCAGTTCTTCTGTGCACATATGTATGCACATTTTCCATATGAGAAATACATGAATTAAGGCAGAATTAGTTTGTACGTTCTGTACTGTTATGAATCAGCTGTTTTGTTTCTGTTCAATTGAAAGTCTGTATGTGTGGTTTGTTGTTGCTTTTTCGTTATGTTCTGTTGCGAACAAATCTATAGAAAATAGAATTCAACGTTAAGGGACGGCCATTGAAAGAGAAACAGCTGTTATGAACGTGCCTGTATTTAAAAGTTGGCTACAACAGAGACACTGACACTACAAATTTTTTTTTTGATATATGGACTTTGACGAGAAAAATATACAAAAAATGTAATAAGCTTGTTCTTGTAAGGTTATCTTATAAAGTAAAGCAGATAAGTTTTTACAGAATTAGTAAGTACAAACATTAAACAGCAGAATGGCACGTCACAGAACGACAACAGAAAGTAAAGACTAATGAGACCTTAAGACTATGAATTACTCGCTTACTTGTCCTTCCTTTTCTCTCAACTTAGTTCTGAATGACTATTTCTTGTTCTCAAAGCTGAAGCTATGGCCCGTCGGAAATAGATTTAACTCCAAAAATGAAATCATCATACAAACATATACCTACTTCGATGACATTTGACAAGGTTATAGGGTTAAAAACGACTTTTATTTTATTTCAAAAATTAACATAATCTTTTCAATCCAAAAATTTCTGTTTTATGCAAAAAGTCCCGGAATTAATGTGCCGCCCTCGTACGTTTAGAATGTAAAACATCGATATATTGTAAAAGCACATACTTTTAAACGATACTGCAAGCTGTTAAGTAACACAAAACTAACTCTTCTCTTGGAAGTTCTTAATTTGCACTAGAAATTTAATCAAAGTCATAAGCACTTTAAATCTATTCTGTACTAAACAGACTACTAAGTACTAATGAACTGACTGTCCTGATTACGCAGGCCAATAATAAATCTTATTAATTTCGTACGATAATAACCCAATTTGATCCCTGTTTCAACCTTAATCAAATACAGGCTCTTAGAAAACATCCGTTAACTACTTGTTATCAACCAAGTCTATTTAGGGGTAAATAAACGTACGTGTGTCATTAGCATGTTAAAGTTGGATTTTTGTTTGGACAACTAAAATGTGTTTTATTCACTTTTTCGCTTAACTTTGTTGTGTTGTTGAATTAGGTTACATTTAAGATATTTTGAAATGACTAATGCATGTCGATTTAGTTGTTTTATTGCTGTATGTTGAATGTACACATGCATACAATATAACTTGTCCTATAACTCTAAATGGTAACTATTCGTCTACACCTACTTCTTCTTCTTCTTGTCAACTAGAATCTTGTTTTCTTTCGCAACAACATTTTCAAACTTACCGCTAATTGATTGCCTGGAATAGCTAATGATTTGAACTTTTGATGTAACTTTTTTTTTTTTTTTGCATTTTTTGTTTAATGTTTGTATTTTTATTATTGTATTATTTGTATGTCGTATTTTTTTCTTCTTAAGAAATTTTTGATGATAATTATAGCAACAAAAACGTCACCAACATAAAACTAAAGACATGCATAACGTAACTTTAATGGTGGAACATAAATTTTGTTGATAAATTTTTAAAGGCGTTTAGTTTTGGTTTGTGGGAGAGGTAGGGAATAGTGAAGATATATTTCTAAAAGGAATTTGCTGACCTGGTTAGTCTTTTGTTTTGTGTGAAACAAATCTAATCCTTTATCTTAGATGAAAAGAAAGATAAATCTAAGGGCAAAAAAAGTCATTTAGAGGCAAACCAAAAGTTTGAAATTCTTATTAGAATCACTATACCAAAAGCTAGAGAACTCGAATGATTGAGTAAAATTACGATCGCGTTCGGATGTCTTAATTTTCTTATAAAGTGTGGTTAAATTTTAAGGCCTAATGTTGAATCTGAACCACACCTAAACGCCAAGTTTTTTTCTTCTGAATTTCATTAGACATTTCTAAATTTCAGACCCAACTCAATTTGATCCATGGAAAGATGCACAATCGAGCAACACGTTAAAGTTATTCAGGACGTTCGAATCCAAATGCATATCGTGCACTTCGTGACTTTTTCATCTTCAGTGATGAGGCACATTTTTATCTAAGTGGATTCGTCCGTAAGCAGAATTGTCGCATTTGGGCGAGTGATAATCCAAGAGGAATTGTCTAAAAACCAATGCACCCACAAAGAGTGACTGTTTGGTGCGGTTTATGGGCTGGCGGCATCATCGGGCCGTATTTTTTTCCAAAATGAGGCCGGTTAGGCAGTTATAATGTTCGCTATCGTGAGATGATAACGTACTTTTTATGGCTCGAATTGGAAGATGTAGATGTGGACTATAGGTGGTTTCAACAAGACGGTGCCACTTGCCATACAGCTAACGAAAAATGGCACTTTTGAGCGACAAATTCAATGGCGGTGTTATCTTACGTGGTGGCGATGTTAATTAGCCACCACGGTTGGGGTTATTTGAAAGAAAAGGTGTACATCGATAAGCCAGCAACAATTCAAGAGCTAATGGATCAGATTATTCGGCACATTAACGGCATAGAACCTCAATTATGCCTCAGCGTCATTAAAATTTTAGACCATCGGATAGTGGTGTGCCATCAAGGTCGCGGCTGCCATTTGGCCGATTTTGTTCCATAAATAATTGATCCACACCAATATTATCATAATAAAAAGAAATGACAATAACTTCCTAAATAATTTGCGTTTGATTCAAAATCAACATCGGCCCTTAAAATTTAAGCGCCCTTCAGGTCACTAACAACTTATGCTTGTTTATCTCAGAATATGTTTGAGTTTAAATATCGGTTTTTCCATTGAGGACTTGGTGACAATTTCTTTCTAAATAAAATGAAAACTATTGAAAATTTTATTATTGGCTTGATAAAGAACAATCTAAACGTTACTGTGCAGAACTCGACTTCGCACATATGTTCACTTTGGACGCGTTTGCCGTGATAGATTCATTAAACCCAATTTTTGATGAATAGGCAAAATGATTTTGAGGGAAATTGCCGCTATCTCTTCGTCAATATTGGCTTCGATCTCCTTTAGCGACGCTGGCATAAACAAATGATTTAACCCGTTATAGGTCTCTATAAGATACATTCGGATTTTAATGAATCGATTGTTGATTGGCTTGTGGTAACGTCTTGTTAAAACCACATAACCATTAATATCTAGCTAATGCAAATGATCAACGAAATAACGTTTCAATATGACTGTAGCATATTAAGCCAAAAATGATCTTTTTGCTCTGGACAAGCTTTGGTCAATTCGATTTGGAATTAAGAATTAATTGATAATAAATAAAAATTATTTGTTAACGTTGTTCGTTCGTGTTAAACGTTAAAAATACAAGTTCGAATCTTAAAATTGTTTTATCAAACTTTCATCAAAAAGCCCATCTTCAGGGCTTATTTCTGGATGAATGGGTACGTGAACAAACAAAGTTGTCACGTTACCAAACCACAAATTGGCACGATACTAATCCACATTATATCCAAAATAGTGTAATGCAATGCCAAAAAAATTACTGTTTGGTGTAGGAGATTTTTGACTGGCATCCAAAGACGTTGGCCAGGATGTTTCAGTCGACGTTGAGTACTACAGGTCTATGATAACCAATTTCTTTTGGTTCCACACGGCACACAACTCATGCCACATTGGACATTATGTGCTAATGATTTGTGGTCGTGGTCACGTAGAGTAAATGTGATTTGGCCAACGAGATCCCGCAAATTAACATCTTTAAAATTCTTCGTGTGCAGTTTTCTGAAGCTCCGAATTAGACACAAGCTACAGGGATTTTTGAAACCAACAAAACACAAGGCCTGATTTATACACCCTAATCATGAACGGACATTTGCACGATGATCCGGAAGTTGTAAAAAGTCCGCCAGTATATTAGTTTCATCATCCATTACACAACAGGTTTATTTTTTTATAAAATCTGACCCCAATTTTTGTTTATATTTTTTTTTGCTGTGAAGTTCTTTACCGCATTGAAATCTGAAAATTTCTGAACTTTATACGACTTCAATCCAGCATTAGCTCTGGCTTAGGAATTCTAGCATTTAACATTACGAGCTGCTTTGTTTTGTGCTCTTTGAAAGTCTTGTTCGCTTTCCAATATCTGTTAGACCTTTTTCTCTCTCCGATTCAGGGTTTCCTTCAGTGTTCAAGTCTTTCTTATACTGTTTGATGGCCTTTGATAGTGTGACGAAGAACCTTAAGATCTTTTGCTAGTTCTCTGAAGTTTAAATACATTTTTCACGTACTTCCTTTTCGCTGTCCATTTTGGCCGAAATAACAGTTGAAAATGCATGATAATTAGAAAAGATAAGAACTGAAATATTTTTAAAAGTTAACGTGTTTAAAATTATAAAGTGGTTTGTTGGAGCAAGGATTTGTCTTGGCTGGAGTAGTGTGTGCAAGTTTTTTTCTGACTCACTCTCTATAGTATCCATGACCTGTTAGAAAAATATTTTTCAAATGACGGGTACATACTTTATTTCTACCATTATATTTCGTAATTGTATTAAATGTTTTTGTTATTTGCGTGCGCCCTCCTGCTCCTCCTCCAAATTTTGTTCATGTTTTATTTCTGCTGAATTCTATTTATAAAGTTGTAAGAATACTTTTATCGTCGTAAGTACTTTGCCATGTTGTGCACGTTATACTCAGGGCCAATATCTTCGTATTTAACGCTTTTTACTTTTAACACATTTAAACCTTAAAGCTTCATACACACACATCCGTATGTACGTACATACTTACATACACTTGCAAGCTTAAATCAGTTACAGTGTACGTGTGTTTGCATGAAAGTGTACTTTAATATTTATCAAATTCATTTATATAAATTGAAATATATTTTTAAAAGTAAATAAAAGTTGATGACTGCTTTGAAGATACGATTTGATTTCAATATTTTTGTTGTTGTTTTTATTTTTATTTTTTACAATGATTGACATCATTATTGACGCAGTGTGACGTCATATTGAGTTGGTCTAACGAAAGAAAAGTTTTTTTTTTTTTTATTTTTTTTTCATTTTAATTTAATCGATATGTCTTTTCTTCTATTGTTTACGCTTTTTTCTCTTTTATAGCAGAGAGTACAAGTGCAACATTTTTAGCAACATTCTTATTCATCTTGAACAGAGAAAAAAAAAAAAGAAAAAGAAAAAGGAAAAAAAGGTTTTAACGTTGTTTCATACTTTTTCCAGAAGGAATTAATTAGATTTATGTTGTTTTACACAATTTCTTCTAGCATGTCCAACATGATTTTGCAAATACTTTTCTGCTTATTTTTAGCTTATGCGGTTTGACATACATTTGAAATTCCTTTACATAAGAAACATTTTCCTACACGTTCTTTTCTCTTTGTACAGAGCACACCCAACTATAGTTGGCATTTAAGCCGTGCATTCAGTCATATCATCCCTTAATCTATAACAACGGAATATAAACGCTCTCTTGCTCTCGTGGTTTAATTTCCATATGTTCGATTGAGGCGCCTGCGTTAACATTTTTCCCTTTTGGAATGTTGAAAGTGTAATACATTGTATGTATTTCGAAAGACTTGGTGGCCTAATAATATTTTTCTTCCACCCTCCCATTTTGAATGTTATCTAATCAGCAAAACTTTTTCGCTGTTCGTTTCTGTGCGTGTGTGTATGTTTTTTTCTTTTGTGATTTTCACCTGAAATGTTTGTTTAAATAGGGCCTTACTTTGGGGGATTTCCCTTAAACTTTTCCCACAAATCATTGCCATTTCTTTTTTTTGTTCCTGTGGTTAATCATTAGCTACAAACAATCATCTATGCATCCCTCATATTCATCAAGGTCAAAGGGTTTAGTTTATTGTCTTATGTTGTTGTATTTTTCTTGTATTTTTTTGTTTATTTTCAACTTTTGCCTGCTTATATTACGTTTGTACTTGCCCCGGGCAAAGGGATTTTATTTTAATATTTTCACAGACCATTTTTTTTTGGGATACTGAGCCGATTATGTTAAACAAATTTAGATTTTGTACACGTTTTCCATTTAACTTTTGAATAAACGAAAGAGGAAAAAAAACAACAATTTTAACAAGGGTTTTGTTTATCACCATGTGGTATCTAAGTATGAAAGTAGTTGTTAATCTTTGCCGGATAAGTGGCGTCAAAAAAACACTCCTTAAAACTTATCAGGCTGAAATATTGATTTTGTGATGTAGTGATGGGGAGGGAGAAATCTCAACTTGACGAATGTATTTTTCATGAAATATTCTTCATAAAGAACAAAGATAAAGATTTTAAGGTTCTTTGTCATACTTGTTTTAAAAAGGCTATAAAAAGATCATATTTTTCTTTATTTTATTATATATTTTTCAAAAGAACTTCTATAGCTTGAAAAAAAAGAAAGAATAGTGTTACTGTATTAAAGTACTTGAAAACAACATAACAAATAAAATTTTATATGGATGCTTTAAACAAGCCAATTATATGTTAACCATCACTCGAAATTCGACTGGATTTTTAAAATCAAAAGAGAATTATATAAAAAAACTTAAAACACTGATTTTTATTCGCATCACAAAAAAAGTAAATAAATAAAATAAAATGCTGTGCGGGTATATTCACTTTGTCATTCCGTTTGTGACACATCGAAATATTAATTTTAGAACCCATAAAGTATATGATACGAAATATCGTTCGAGTTTTCTGTTTTTATACCCTTCACCTGTGGTGCACAAGGGTATATATAGATTTGTCATTCCGTTTGTACTTTCTACAATTTTCATTTCCGACCACATAAAGTATATATTTTCTGAAAGCTTATGAATAGAGGAGTCGATTAAGCCCTGACCGTCTGTCCGTCTGTCCGTGTGTTGGTTGAAATCAACTTTTAGAAGCAACTATATGTTCCTCAGATCTCTATATGGTATCAATCTTTTGGAAATATCCAGGAATGAATCGCTATTGAAATTCAGCACAATCGCCCTATAAATTTCTGAGATATGAGCAAAAAACCACGACCACCTCGTTTTTTTTCACAATTACAACAACAACAAACATATATATTGGTTAAAGTAAACATGGCATCAAATCCCAGCTGAGCCAAAAAAAAATATTTTTATTTATATATTATAAAATTTTCAAATTGATTCTTCAAGCTCGAGGTCTTTATAAATATTTGTTGTTTTATTTATTATTCAATATTTCGCTACTCCTTTGTGTAGCATCTTCAGGAAAGAAATTGTGTGTTTTTACAAAATTTTATATAATTTTTATAAAGATGAAGATGCTACACAAAGGAGTAGCGAAATATTGAATAATAAATAAAACAACAAATATTTATAAAGACCTCGAGCTTGAAGCATCAATTTGAAAATTTTATAAAATAAAGGTCAAATAAGAGCAATAAGAATTTATATATTATTTTAAAATTTTTTTTATATTTTTTTATATTTTTTTTTTTAATTTTTTTATATATTTTTTTTTTAATTTTGTAAATTGTTTTAATGTTTAAAAAATTATTTTTTTTAATTTTTTTTATTGTTGTTTTTGTTTTTAATATATTTTTTTTATTTATTTTTTTTTTATTTTGAAAACATACATACGTAAACTTAATTTATAATTTTGCAATGGGATGTTTTTATATATGTATGTTTGTTTTTTTTATATGATATGAGTGGTGATACAAACAATTGTTATTGCATGACTACACATTGTGAAGGGTATATAAGATTCGTCGCGGCCGAATATAGCACTCTAAATTGTTCTTTTTCGCACGTAATCAAATGCCTTAATTTTGCTCCTGGTTTCATTTTATAACGATCTAGTCATGTCCGTCTGACTGTCTGTCCATTGCGAGTATAGTAGAGTTTGAACAGAAAAAGTCATTCGCAACACAAAAAAAAAATAATAATACCGCATTGGGTAGCTTCTTCAGGGAAAGTATATACAATTACACATTGTTAATAGTTCTTAATTGTTGATACTTTACCTGAAGAAGTTGGGAAGTTGCTAGCGAAATATTGGAAAATAAAATTAAAACTATTTTTTTTTTATAAAAAAAGTGATCTCAAGCTCAAAAAACAACTATTGATATCATTTATTAATATTAAAAATAACAAAAAAACCTAATATAATGCCCTGAGGAACACCTGAACTAGCAGTATATGGAAAAGATACAAAGTTTTCTAACACAACTGATATTTTCTATTAGAAAGATAAGAGCTTTGCCAACTCAAAAAAGTACCATGAAAACCAAGGTATTCTATTTTAAGACGAAGAACATTGTGAGATACCTTATCAAACCTTATTACAATATCTAAGTTGATTGCATTAGCAGGAATTTCTTTGTACTTTAATGCATATTTTTCAAATATTGTGGTAAAAAGAAGTGGGTAATATCAATCCTCTTGTAAACATACTTGGATTTCATTTTCAGGTTACATATAAGAAAACGAATCAATAGAAATTCGGATTAAAACAAAGAACTAAAAAAATATATCGACCCCTTTGCGCGAAATTATCGTATATGCCAATTTGTTTGAAATTGAGTTTTTGATGCAATCTTGTTCTACATTCAAAGAGACGTCACCTGACAAAATATTGTAGGCGAATTCCACTACGTTACTCCAAAAATTGATTGAATACTTTATCGTATGTTACACTCCATTTTTTCTTGTGAGCGATTTTATCGTATCTGCCAATGAAGAATACTTTGCATATTGTAGTTGTTACAATATTTACTACATATTTCTTTCTAAGTTAGAATTAGAAGGTAAAGTGAAGTGCTCGCTTTATTTTGTTTTTTTGCCTCTATTCGTTTTACCGTTAATTTTACAGAAAAGGCTATATTAAAGTTGAAGAGAAGCATTTAGCATGCATTATTTTTCTGATCATGTGTTTGAGGTAATCAGTTATTGTAAACCACTCCAAGTAAAACATTGTCTACAGAGAAATTAATAAATAGTGCCTTAATAATGCTATCAGTTTCCAAAACCGTAATTAAATAATATAATTTAAATCGATTTGATTTGCAAAAAATTTTGAATACTCCGTTAAGAAATAATATAACCCTTTTTACTCACGCAAGTACGCCTACTATAATTTCAGCGCTAATGAAAACGGCACTAGGAATGGCTATTGTTATTTGTGGGGTGAGCGTGATGGTAAGCGGGGCTGCAATGAAATTTGCACAGCCCTGTATAAGTACTTAATAATCGTAGACCAAAGGAAGACAGTTAAAGACATAGCAACTGTCACAGTATAGGGACAGTTGCATTGGCCAAAACCGCAACAAGGCTGTATTAGCTATGCTGACACATTTTTCAAACTTCGTTAAAAATTAAAATAACATATTTATTTCCCGGTCATACAATGATACCAGTTGTATCTGTGCATAGCACAATTGAATCATTTGTACGCAGTCGTACCATTTGGGCGCCAAGTGAATGGACCACAATTATTCGCAATGCACGAACTAATCCCTTGGGGTACAAGTGTATTGAAATAGGCCACTCAGAGTTTGAAAACTGGAAGTCCTTTGCAAATCGGTTATTATCAAACAAAGTTAAACTAAACATAAATAAAGTTCGCATAGCTTTACAAGACAAAAAATCGTAATCAATAAATAACTTTAATTTTATCTTTAAGTTACAAAAGTTGTACAATTCAGCTTTGTGTATCTCTTTGCAAAAATTCAATTATTTGAAAAATCTATGTATGTATGTTTACAAAAATAGCATACCGTCAAAATACCACAATGAAAACGCGAAAAATACGTGTAAAATGGAAGCGACGAAGAAGATTAACTCACTTATTATTATTATTTTTGGTTTTTTAGTTTTTTTTTTAATGAATTCATGCTTCTGTTAAATATTGATTACATTTTTGATTATTTTGTGCCATTCAAAGTAAAAAATAATGAAAATATACATAAAACCACAAATAAATCTTTGTTTCAATATTATTTCTAACACTGACAAATGATATCGTAAGTGACATTTTCTACACACGCATCTACGAAATGTTGTGAATGAAATTATCGTATGTGCCAAAAATACATTTTTGTCGGAAAACTTGAACTTTTCCACCAGAATACTTTTAGGTGTAGTTATATTAGTTAATTATCTAAGCACATGTATATTTTCATTTTGATATTGCAAGCGAAAGCAGAGAAAAGTAGAAAAATTACTGTCCTGTAAAATTTGGTTTTTGTAACATACGATAATTTCGCGCAAAGGGGTCGATATTAGTATAAAGAAATTATTCTATAGTGATTAGAGAGAGATTCAGAGAGAGAGAGAGAGAATTGTTAACAAAGTAATAAATTTTGTGGTTTAAAAGTACTACCCGCAATTGTTGGTGGGTATCAAACATTTGGCACAGCCGTGTTCTATTTCATTTTTATACCCTTCACCTGTGGTGCACAAGGGTATATATAGCTTTGTCATTCCGCTTGTAATTTCTACAATTTTCATTTTCTATATTTTCTGAAAGCTTATGAATAGAGGAGTCGATTAAGCCCTGACCGTCTGCTCGTCTGTCCGTGTGTTGGTTGAAATCAACTTTTAGAAGCAACTATATGTTCCTCAGATCTGTAAATGGTATCAATCTCTTGGAAATATCCAGGAATGGATCGCTATTGAAATTCAGCACAATCGCCCCATAACTTTCTGAGATATGAGCAAAAAACCACTACCACTTCGTTTTTTTTCACAATTACAACAACAACCTACATACATACTGGTTAAAGTAAACGTGGCATCGAATTTCAGCTGAGCCAAAAAAATTTTATTTTTTTTTAATTTAATATATTATTTATATTTATTTATTTTTTTTTTATTTTTTTTAATTTTTTTAAAAAAATTTTTATTATTTTTTTTTTGTAATTTTTTTTTTTTGGGTATGTTTTTTACATGTATGTACGTATTTTATATGAAATGAATGGTGATACAAACTACTGTTATTGCATGACTACACGTTGTGAAGGGTATATAAGATTCGGCACGGCCGAATATAGCACTGTTACTTGTTTCAAATAACTTTACTTAATGATCCTTGTATTATTACTGTAAAATACTTTTTCTTATGGAATAATATATTTTTGGTTCTTAATTAGAAAAAGGAAAGGCTGACGTTACTAACTACTTTCCAAAAAAAGAACCATTTAAATATCATATTACCTTTACCCAAAAGAAAAGTCATATACATATACTTAATCAAAGTATTTAAATTTATTAATCAACTATTTTCAATTTCAAAATGTTTTATCTTCTATAAAAAAATCATTGCTTTTAAAAAAACGCTACCGCTATTTTTTGAATCGATTTGAAAATAATTACCAACTTATTTTTGAGATAAATATTTTATAAATTACATTCTTCTTTACTGCATGCGCTTTCTACTCCCACTGTACAAACAGCGAGAACAAAATAAACAAAATTATTTACACGTGCCAGATTTACACACTAAATCACTTGTCGTTACAGTGCCTTACATTTTCAACAAAATTGTGTTTTTGCTTCCTCAACATTTTTGTGTACGTTTCTTAAGCTCTTTACAATTTTGTATTTGTTCGTATTCTCAACTAAGTATTTCACGCTGCCATATGGTGATTGTTGCCAGATTGAATGCTTACATTAAGATCAATATTTTTATGTTTTTTTTTTTAATAGTAGAAAAATTATTAAATAATTTACTAAATTATTCGGGATATGGTCTCATAATTTTTCAATAATATTTATTTGGTTGTTGGGTTAAGCTGGTTTATATGCATTTCACTGTTGCTTATGCCAGATCATCAGTAAACCTTTTATCCAAATTCTTGAAAAAGTGTAAAATGTTATAAGTTTTATTTTCCAATTCTCATTAACAAAATGAGAATTAAAAAATAAAACAAAAATCTATTTTGTTTGATTTGTAGACTTATAAAAATCATCCCAAAAGTGACTGAAATAGTTGGTAGTCAGTGATGGGAAATTTTTTCAACAAATCCCGTTAACTCAGTCTTCGAAATCGCTAGAAAAAAGCTTGATTTAACCGATAAATCGCTAACTTTACTTATATATTTTTTTTAATTTTCAAAAAAAAAGAAATAAAAAATATGTTTTTAAATTTAACAGCTGTGATTGACACCAGTTCTAAAACGAATTTAATCAAAAAGGAATTTTGGGTTCCCCAATGTATTCTGATCGAAAACAACAGTAATGTACTCCCGCTGTCGGTCCAAGAAACATATGATCTTAATATAAACTTTTAATCTAGACCAATTTTTTTGTGAAATTTTTTATTCTTTTCAGCTTGTTTGAATGAATGAATGTTTTCGCCTTGGGATATGCATGAGCTGGTCATTCTCTTTTGTGGCTGACCCATGGGGTTGACTGTTTGACTATTTGGCTTTAGTTTTAGTTCAAAGATATATTCAGTTGAATTTTCGCCTTTGTGTTTAAATGTTTATTGGAATTTGATTCGTTTAATGCCTTAATATACTGTTTGGTATATTCGTTGGCCAAAAAACTCGAAGGATATTCTAAGAAATTTGTTTGTAAAAAGTTGCAAGGAATTAATATCACGAGGGGCTGTAATCCCTGCGTCACAGCCATAGAGTAAGGTACATATATCGAAAATTAGAATTGAATAATATAATTTTAACATGAGAAAAGAGAGAGAGAGAGTTTGAAAGTTAGTCCAGTTAACTATAGGCTGGCACCGTCATTTTTATTCAATCAATAATATCAGCAGTGTTGATTAATGATATCAACCGAAACTTAATTACAATAAAAAAAACTATAGTGGCAACTCTGAACTTGTAGTCACCCAGCTAGCATTGCAGCTGCAGTTCGGTTGCTATCCATAATCGACCCATGAGAATATATTTATTAACTGTTTTTTTTTTTTTTAATCTAAAATTTTTATTCATCTCTTTTTATTATTATTTTTTATAAAAACATTTTAACAAATTACTAATAATGGAAAGTTAAAGATACATTTTTCGAACACGTATATAATTTTCCAATAAAAGGTCCCATTTTGATATGCTAAACCAAGGGTAGTTTTAAGCGAAATCATTGGATTTATATTTAAATGCAAAGAGTAATTTGTGTCATTTATAACGGAAAACAATGTCAGGCTAATGGCTACCAAGACTACGACTGTAGGACCTTATTTTTTCATGCAACCTGTCCATCGAAAATTTTTACATTTGCGGCTGTATGTCCTCCATAACTTTAAGAATTTTTTCTTCCAGTAATTGTGAAACTGATGAAAAATTTGAGCTGTTTGAACAGGACAGTATTGTGAGAAATCGAGTACGTCGCTTAAGAAAAACTGAGAATATTGAAAAGTGCTGCGGTAAACCCAGGTTCGTCCACTTCTCGTAGTTATTTTTAATTGTGTGCTCCAAAAACATGAATGGCCGGAAGAAGTTGATGTGAATGACGTGTATTTTTAACAAGAAGGATCTACGCTCCACATAAGTGTTGCTACCATAACTCGAAAAAAGAGGTTTTGAATTGAGCACCGAGATCCTGTGACTAAGTATCTGTAGATTTTTTTCTTTGGGGCTACACGAAAGATGTGGGCTAATGACCCACAATTGATTTAAAACTTCAAAGATAGAAATTTCTATACATAAACCACATTTGCCGCAAGTATGTTGGTAAGAGCTAAACTTGAGAATGTAACTTCCAATTTTGCTCCTTCTCTTTTTAGTGTTTTAGTATTTAAGGTTTAGGCGAAAAATTGTAAAAGTGACTGTCTCAGTTTTATAAATTTCTTAATCATAAAATAAATGTTATCCGTATGAAACCGGATCGGGTTACCCTTCCAATTTCAGTCTGGCAGCACTGCACCGTTCTTTGTTTTTATTTTGTACCAAATACACAATATACGATGTAAAATATTGTTTTTTATTTATTTTATTTAACCGCATTTAAAAAAAAAATCTATAATCTTCACAAAAAAGAAAAAAAGTGAAATAAAATAAAACAAATAGAATATTAACCCATTAATGCCCACGGCGATCTAGACTAGCTAAAACTCTCAAATTTGGTAGAGTAAGTTATATTATGCATATTTACTAAACGAAATCAAAATAAATTTTCCATGTCGTCCAGTTTGTCCTTTGGAGCCCGTTACATATATGTAACAGTGGGCTATTTCACAACATTTTATTCCTTGCATTTTCTCAGAAAAATATATTGTTGTTTTATAAAAACAAACGTAAAAAATATTTATTTTATAAATTAATAAAATAAAAAGCTTATATAATAAAAAAATTTTTTTTCAACATAACAAAACTAAATAAATAAATGAGATCTCCATATATGTACATATAAAAATTCCATTATATAGAAAATAGTAATCAACATCACATTTTATACACATGGAAGTTGGATGAGATTGACAGTTTAAACCTGCACAAAGACGCCTTTTCTTTTCTTTTGTTTAGGCAACAAGGTAGTTTACGCCATCATATCTACTTGAGTTTTCCCTATCATCCTTAGCTAATCTACTATAACCTTGAGGAGGGTCTTACTGCCATAAGATTTACAATATCGCATACCAATTGCACGACGAAAATCTAATTGAGACATGTTGCCTCCAACCTTGCGTTGTATAGAAACATCTATAATCCATGTAAATATAGAAAACCACCATTTCTTCCCTCGTACCCCAATTCTGTGTGCATTCACATTTTGGTCCATTCTATCTGTTCCTCCCATGTGTAGTAGAGAGACCATAATTTTCTTTTTTGGTTTCGAGAAAACTTTCCAACTTTGGTGATAGGTTATTTACCATGAATGGTAGAAGCTACACTTACAACCGCGTTGTCAACCCATTTTGTTATTTTTATGGCAGGGTCTATCATTTTAGCACTTTCAATATGAGCACGTTGTCGTTTTTTTTTTAGAGTAGGGGACATTATCTTGGAATGAAGTTTTTCCTGATTGTTCCTGTTCCATGGTAGCCACGTTGTTTCAGACCCACCAAGTTATCAGTTCGGGGTGGTTCAATAACCAATTGTTCAATAAAATTATCCTAGCTAGCGACAGACATCAGCTCCTCAAGAAAATGGATTCCTCCAATGTCAAATACTTACATCTATAACAACCAATGTTGTCATAAAAAACAATAAAAAAATAATAATTTTTTTATTTGTAAGAGGGGACAAAAAGAACCAAGAATAGCCCAGTGTTACAAATACGTAACACCCACATTCTTTACTTTATAAGTCTTTACAAAAACATTATTTATTAAATTTTACCCTTTTTTAATAAATCTTTATCTATATTCTATTAGATATAATAAAATAAATTTTTTTGACACAAAACAAATAACTATAATAAAAGCTCTTACCTTCTGCGTGTACTCATATTGAAGATTTTCCAAATTTAATAATTACACACTTCACAAAAGAATCTTCTAACACAACACTAAAAGTGAAACTAGTTTATATACTATTTATAGTCGTTACAATAGCATTCAATTACACAATGCATAACACAAAATTAACCGTTAGCTTTTGTTTTATATTTTATTCGTGTTTGATCAACAGGCATATTGGCGTTACGCATATGTAACAGTGGGTATTAATGGGTTAATTACATTTTTATGTTGTTCTAGCTGTTTCTTTGGTGCTTAATGTGTTTATTTTTTATAATTTTAAAGGATGAAATTCGTTAAAAAAAACAAGTATATTTGGTGTATTAACAAGGTGTGTCCTTCTTAAATGTCATAGCGTCATAATTTTAAACAAATTTAAAAATGCTTAAACATTTTACAATAACGAGTACAACAATTTTTAGTCATTTTAAGATTTTTATAAAATTATAACAATATGACACTAAGGACTTCTCGTAAATACATCAATTGTTTCTATTCAAACTCTGCATTGTTGTATTGTTTAAATAATATCACATTAAAATGATTAATTTGCATATTAAAAAACAAGTTATTAACTAATAATGTGTTTTGAGTCATTTAAAAAAAAACTAAAATATTTGTTGCCAAAAAATTGAAAAAAAAAAAATTTTAGACATAATTTAAATACTTCTTGTATGCGTATATACATATTTAGTTTATTCTTTTATATTATTAAACTAGCTAATACCCGGTGTGCCTCGCCACCCCCATCGTAATGAAATAAAAATTTTATAGTTCAAAAATATATTTATTTTGTAAGTGCCACGCCTACTATTACTAAATCAACCATTTCTTATTCAAATAATCATATAGACGTCAAAGTGTCTCTTGCAAAATTTGGGTACTCCAACTATTATCGCTTCCCAGTTATACGAATTTTTGTATTTAAATCATATGACAGGTGCTACGCCCACTATTAGTAAATCAACCATTTCTTATTTAAATAATCATATAGACGTCAAAGTGTCTCTTGCAAAATTTGGGTACTCCAACTATTATCGCTTCCCAGTTATACGAATTTTTGTATTTGATTCATATGACAGGTGCCACGCCCACTATTAGTAAGTCAACCATTTCTTATTTAAATAATCATATAGACGTCAAAGTGTCTCTTGCAAAATTTGGGTACTCCAACTATTATCGCTTCCCAGTTATACGAATTTTTGTATTTAATTCATATGACAGGTGCCACGCCCACTATTAGTAAATCAACCATTTCTTATTTAAATAATCATATAGACGTCAAAGTGTCTCTTGCAAAATTTGGGTACTCCAACTATTATCGCTACCCAGTTATACGAATTTTTGTATTTAATTCATATGACAGGTGCCACGCCCACTATTAGTAAATCAACCATTTCTTATTTAAATAATCATATAGACGTCAAAGAGTCTCTTGCAAAATTTGGGTACTCCAACTATTATCGCTTCCCAGTTATACGAATTTTTGTATTTAATTCATATGACAGGTGCTACGCCCACTATTACTAAAGCATCCATTTCTTATCAAAATAGTCATATAGATGTCAAAGCTTCTCGTGAAAAATTTGGGTACTCTAACTTTAATCGCTTACCGAATATAGAAATTTTAGTATTCAATTGCTATGAGAACTGCCACGCCACGCCCACTATTTTTAATGTACCCATGTTTTCCAGAAATGTTCATTTGGGTGTTAAAGTTGCTCTTGCAAAATTTTACTACTCTAATCGATATCGTTTTCCAAATATACGAATTTTAGCATTTAATTCATGTTGCCACGCCTACTATTGAAAGTCCGCCCATTTTTTACCCAAATGTTCGTGTGGATGTCAAAGTTTGCCGTACTTAATTTGCAGAGTCTAGCTGCATTAACTTTCGTGGTATATAATATTTAATACTTATTCTTTAATAGGGCGTGGCACCCCGCCCACTTACAATTTCAAACCAAAGTATAGCCTATAGTTCCTTCCAGACATATAGAAAGATTCTGTGAAAATTTCAAGGAAATCGGTCCAGCCGTTTAACCGTCTATAAAGCACAAACAAACATACAAACCCACATTGATTTTTCTATTATTAAATGTACATTAAATACATACTGCCTTATTCAGAAAAATTATTTAAGGCTTACACAGGGTTCATAAAACAGATTTCTATGAAAATTAAATTATAAACCTCTTAAAATGCTGTTTTCATTTTTATGAATTAGACTGTTTAATATTAAATGTACAATTAGGTTTTCTACATCACAGTATTGTCTGTGCGCACATGCTTTAAAAATAATTTATCTCACATGCTTAACGTTTTCTTATGCATTTTTTATTTGCTTGTTTTAAAATATTTATGTATATTTAACTTTTAATTAAAATTTTAAATGAAATGTCATTAAACTTTTAACAATTTTAAATTTGCCAGAAATAGTTTTTTGATTTTTTTTTAATAATCTTGCAGAATGTATTTAAGATTTAAATAAAGTTGCTGATGAACCTTATTTATAAATTTTATAACATACATAAGACTAGCGAATACCATTTGTCTGTTTTAGTGAAACAGATCTAAGTCGATTGCGGAAATCGAACCCGCGACTGAAATCATAGGGGTTTCTAATATTGAGCAGTCTATCGAGGCACCTTCTGTTGTATGTATTTAAAAAAAACCTGGGTACGATGATATTTGGAAAAGGATCTAAATTGTGATAATAAAGTTGAAACTATTTAATAAATTTATAATAAAATTCATTAAAAGATTTAGTATTCAAAACGGGCAAAGTTTGCTTAAATCTTTTCAGTGTCAAGTAAAAGTATGTTCGCATTAGTCAATGAAAAATATTAAAGGAGAGAAACAATTTTTTTTTTTTATTACAAATCTTCTGAAGCGCATTTCCATTTGAATTTTAGGCTCGGAAAATCAGCAACAAATGCATCCACAACAAGCAACTGTTTGATGCGAATTTTGATCAGGCGTCATGATTGGGTCTTACTTCTTTGCAAATTAGGCCGAAATTACAATGACTGTGAACGACATTCTTTAGTGGGACATGGCGTGGATCAGGACTAGGGATGCCAATCCCGAAATTCTAATTTATAAAAAAAAACCCGTGAAATACCTAATTTTTCTAAATATGGATTATTTTCATAATATTTATTATTCTGGCAGTAATTTTCATTCAACTTTTAGAGAAACGTTTAGGTAATTTTAAAATAGTAGGCTTCACAACAGACGAAACTTCTGCAATGCTGAAAATCAAAAAATTTTTGCTCCCAGGCAACATGAAAGTCATTTAATAAATATTGATATTTTTAACAACGCTTTTAGTTGTTTAAGTGAAAATGAAGCAGCTTCATCACATGATGATGATAATAAAGAAAAACATGACTTCATAGAGTTTTGACTTAGTGAGAAAAACTTCACAATAAACTACTCGTTGAAAAATTCAAAAAAACTTCAAAAATGTTTTGACAGTCCGAAAAAAATGAGGCTTAAAAAAAGTGTTACGGAAGAAAAAGAACAAGAACTTACACTTATTTTCGATTTCAAAACATGATGGAACAAACTTTTTGATATGCGCAAACGATGATGTAAATTGAAAATTTTGTTTAAAAAAATAAATTTAAAATTATTTTAATAAATTGTGTTTTTATTAAATACATATAAATGGTAAATTCCGTAATCCCGAAAAATTCCGGGACTTAAAATCCCGAATGCCGGGATTCGCAAAATCAGTCACGTTTGGCATCTCTAATCGGGAGGACATGCTATTTTAGCAAGACGGTGCCACCTGCTATACCGCGCATGATACATTCTATTTATTGAAGCAACGATTTGTATAACAAATCAAATATCAAGAAATTCTGATGTCAACTGGTTACTAAGGGGTAATGCGAATAAACGAAAACTACTCCTGAACTCAAATCTGAAATCCAACGCGTCAACGGAGCGATAGTGCCACATCTCTTTGAAAAAGTCATGAAATGGAGTTATGGAAAATCATTAGAGCCGTGGCTGCCATTTGAGGGATATTTGATACATTTGGCACTTACAGATTGTTTTCGAATACTTGTAAGTAAAACTTGTCTTTCCGCAGTTGATCTGGGAAAGATCCACACCTTTGTAAACAGGGCAGGATGGCTGAGGAACGACGGCCAGAGGACATAGACAAACGGGCGTTGGTGCCTACGGTATCACAACGGGACCCTCGGAGGACCCAAGTGAGCTATGCCTTCGGGCGGCTGCCGGATCTAACCTAACTAGACCATTATAGGGGGTAGAATGCCCCCCGGAACTGTTTCTCAACTCAGAATTTGAAAAAAATTAAATGATTACTTATAAAGGGTCCGCCATCTAACGTTTTTTTTTCAACTAGTGCTTATTTCGTTTATGGTAACACTTGGCTCATGTCTGATTTGACAGATAATTAGTTGTATCCTTCCGCTGAACGAATATGGTTGTGTATACGCTTGAACAACGCTAGGAAATATTGCGACAGTACTTTGGCCGATTTTGCCAAAAAAAATCATCTTTTCAGATGAAGCTCATTTTGAATTTGGCGGGTATGTAAACAAGCAAAATTTTCGCATTTGGGGTACAGAAAACCCGCACGCATACATTAAAAAGCCGATACACCCAAAACGAGTCACGGTTTGGTGCGGATTTTGGTCCAGATGCATAATTCGGCCATTTTTCTTCGAAAAGTAAGGAGTGGTCGTAGTCAATGGTGATCGTTATCGGGCCACGTTGAACGAATTTTTGTTCACAAAAATTTAAGAGGAGGATATTGGCAACATTTGGTTTCAACAGGACGGCGCTACGTGCCACACAGCCGAAGCTACACTTTTTTTTATAGCATTTTCAAAATAAATAAAGTTATTTGGCGGACCCTTTATAATATACATGGTTCCAGCCCCAAGAAAAAAAAATTTATCTACGCCAATGATTATTAATAAATTTTTGCATTTCAGTTCAACTTTTAGGACAAGGATTTAGGTACTTCTACTTCGGAAATGGAAAACCATTTTAAGTAATTTTTCTGAAGTAATTTTAGTAATGTTTTTTAATTACAAACGTCGTGCTAATGGATTTTTCACTTCATACATATGTTGTAACTATTGTACAGAACCAAATGTATATAACTTTTTGACTTTCTCTTAATAATTCGCCCATTAATCCTTTGAACATACTGCTTTTATTATTTAAATCATAATTCATTGAAATTAGAACTGAACATTCAATTATAATGGAATTTTCCCCCATAAAATCAAAGTGTTCTTTTAACCATTTCATTCACTTTGCTTTTTTATTCAATACTTATTCGTATGATTTCTTTTTGTTCGTTTAATAAAAAACGAAAAAAATCACCCCTCTTATAATTCGAGTAAGCGTATGAATGTTTGTTTCTTCGTTAGAAAGAAACAAAAAAATTGAGCTTAATATACAAACATGCTCCTCGTGCTTGCTCGTGAAATTTCAAAGTAGTAGGTGGCTTGGTAGTAGAAGTTGTAGTTTTAGGTATTGTACTTTGCTGTTTTTTTATTGTTATTATTGTTGTTGTTGTTTTTTTTAGTAAATTACCTACTATTTGTTTAGTATAAAAATCTTTTGATATTATGGGGATGATATGGACGTACAAATTCAGTACAATAATACTACTATAAATTTCTTTAATAATTTTTGATAATCTAAAATTTTCTTTGTTTTTCCGTTCATTTCTTTTCATTGCTTGTTTGAAAATTATCGATAATTCCGGCTATACAGTTATTTAAATTAACTGCTGCAAAACTTACATGTGTACTCTCATGCCCAGCTCTTTATCGCAAATTATATATGTATGTATCTCGCCTATCGAGGGAGAACAGATAGGGATAATGAAATATCTCCACATATACTCTCGGTCTCATAAATTCTATGATGACGACAACAACACAGCTGTGTATTTTTTTCTTCTTCACGCATTATAATACTTTTTTTTTCCTTTAAGAAATGTAATAATATTTGTAAAATACCCAAGAAATGGCAACAAAATGAGTACTAATTTTATTTGTTCTCATTTGTATTTTGTTGTGCTCATTTTGTGGAAGGGCATTGCAAGGAAAACAACAAAACTTTTTAATGCTCATTTAGCTTTTTTTCTTCTTTTTCTTCATGATAAATAATTTGCATACCGGGTTAGTTTCTGGAAGTTGCATAACTTCAGATTGTAGTCATAATTGAAGAAAATATATGTGTTGAGACCATGATAATCCCCAATATTCCTTATAAAACATAAAATCACCTTAAAATTTATATTAAATTTAATTATGTGCTTCATATGCCATACATTAGAACTCCAGCATAATTAATAAAATTAAGATCCTAATTACACTGGTCTGCAAAAAAACAAACATATGTGAACTATATAGACTATACATATGAATGTCTTTATGATTTTTCCAAAGCACGCAAAATGCTTTACACAATTGCTGGCAAAGTGAAAAAAATCAACATTTGTCAACCGATTTTTATATAATTCATAAATTATTTTATTTACAATATTCGTTTCTGAAAAATTATAAAAATTTTTAACCTAATAATTTATTAATGACGTTTTGGAATCTAAAAATAGTACTAGCAGGGTACACTTATACAAGGTGGCGGTGCCAGCCCAGTTGACAATTTTTTTGTGTGTTCTGGAGTATGTCAAACTACATATTAAAAAAATGACTTCAACTCCGGAAATTGTCAAACTTCATACATAAAAAAAGAGAGCCGAAAATCGCTCTCCTTTACGCTATCACCTTATGTAATTACACCATGAGTACTAGTTTTAATTTTTTTTTCAATATACTTTGGTAAATCAATATGCTAAAGGTGAATTCACCCATTTGTTCTGAACAAAATTTTTCCGGAGAATAACATTAATTTTCGGCAAAAACAATTTTTGTATAAAAAATGTACTGACACTATGTGATGTGGCAACCAAATTCAAAAATGAAAAAAATGGCATCCCAATTCAGTTTCTTCTGAACAAGAATTAAAATTAAACCAATTCAAGAAAAAACTTTCTGAACAAAATAATCTCTCTCTCTCTCAAAAGTAAAACGTCAAACTCAATATAAAAAAAATTTGTTCTGAACTAAAATTTTATGGGTGAATCCAGCTTAAGAGTTGCACTGAAACAATGTTTACAGATCGTGGAAGTTTTGTCCCATTATTCGAGATTTTTTTATTCCTCATGTCACTGCAAGCCATTTGTATGAGAAATTCTTTCAACAAGACGTTGAACCACACGTTAAGTAACTGAATTATCTCATAAAAACGACTTTTTAAATGGCCATCTCGTTCGTACGATTAGCAAAACCAACAACAACTGACCATAAGACCAAATATGTCCGCAAAAGTAATGCAAAATTGGATGCCATATGGCAGAAATTGTTTTTAAATATTAAATACCATACAATTCAAGAGCTAATTTATTGTGTGTGTGTTTTTAAATTCTATACCTCTAAAGAAGACACCCTATAGAAACAAAAAGAGAAATAAAATCACTAGAGTGACCTGAAAATAGCTAAAAACGACAATACTTTTCAGCAATTACAAAAGCAATAAAATAACATCTGATTTGTGACCAACTTTACTACCAAACGCTTTGTCAAAATCGAATTTACCAATTTGATGTTGTTGGCGATAATTCCTGATATATCGCCATTTGTCAGATGTTACGTTTAGGTATGTTTAGTTTGGGTTTTCATTTCATTATAAATAGACTGACGATGAACAAAACTGATAATCAATTTAGATTGAAGATAATCCACAACCAATATTGTAAAGTCTAGATAAAAATGTTTTTAGTGTGTTTTATGAACCGGTAAAATCATTGGTCCATATTTCTGCAAAATCGTTGCCGACCACAATTACAGTACAGTACAGTACAGGCTACAATAGACTAGCCGCTACAGATAATCGTTATGTTTTTTTTAAATGTTCTTAATGCGGAGTAGGTTCTGTTTTATTTACCGAAAATAACGTTGAGACAACGAAACATTTTGCATAATTTCCAATGGGCTGTCTGTGATAAGGGCTATGTGAAGTCTCTCAGCTACGTCAATAATTTCAGACGAACTTTGCCTTGGAAAACAATATTCTCGCTAAAATAAGGCCTCTAAAAAAGTGATCGAAAGTTGAACTTCTGGTTTATTTTCAACAAAAACAACAAACTCAAAAACTTGCAACCCCCCTCTAAAACCCCATTTAAACATAAATACTAGAAAAAGCTCATTTTAGTGTGGAAAAGTTGGCATCACTGTTGTTAAGTGTATTTTCTGTTGGACTTACAAGCCAGCATATTGAGTTTTTATACCGCATAGTTGTTGTTGTATTTTACTATTGTACTTATTTCTTTCCTAAGAGTGTATTTATTGTTCCCTTTTACTTTGTCATCTAACGGAGAGTGTTTGTGTATGAGTATGAGTATGTAGGAGAATAAGTATCTGTGTGTGTCTATCTATCTATCTCAATTTGAATTCGTACTGAATAAATTGTTGGTGTTGTTTGTAAATACTTTTAGCGCAGTGTGCTTGTGTATTTTCATAATTTTAAGTTTATATTTTGTTTGCTTTTTATTGTTTCTGTGTTGTGTGAAAGCTTAAGCACTCGCAACTCGTTGAAAAATTTTAGTCGAGCGCTGATACCGTACTGAAGAGGTCGGTCTTAGAAATAATTTTCTCGTCTCGGATTGCTTACACAATTCAAAAAGTTATTAAAAAAAATATATATATATATACTAACATTATATCTAGTATATATATTTTCAACATTATCATATATAATACACACATATTTATATTAAAACAAGAGAAAAAGAAAAAATATTTTTCAAATAGTAAATTGTGAAAATTTTTAAAACCGTATCTACAGGATACAAAATTTCTAAACATTTCTTTTTTGGTTCAAAAATAAATTGTTAAACAGAAAATATTATATAAATATAAAAAAAAGAGTGTAAAGTTTTGAGAAAAAAAAGTTAATTTTTTTTTTTGGAAAAAATCAAATAGGGGGTAGTTTTAACCCCTAACGAGAAAAAACCGAGAAATTGTGTAACACCAGAGCTACATAAAGGTAACCAAATCAACCAACCAGCCCAACAAACAAACAAGAAAATATACAAACCAACCAACAACCTCAATTGAAATTTTTTTTTTTCAAAAAAATACAACAAATTTAAATAAATTTATTAAATGCAAAAAAAAAAATAAATAAATAAAAAGAACCAACAAAAATTAAATGAAAAAAAAAATTGAATATGAAAAAAAGAATATTCATATTAATTTAAACAAGAGATAATAAAAAATGTTGTGTTGTAGTTGTTGTAACTCGTCGTTTAACTAAAATCTTGTACATGACTCGTGTGTACACACTGAAATACAGATAGATATAAAAGATACATAGATATTCAACGCCAAAGATGTCCTTGTTCAAAATCGATTTTTCTCTATATAAACTTAAACTTAATAAAAGGAAAAAGAAAAAAAAAATATTTAAAAATTCAACGATTTATGCCATTTTCAAAAGTGTGTGATTATTATAAAATTGACAACGTAATAAAAAGAAAAAAAAATCTGCCTAAATTACCCCGAGTAACTTTTTAATTTATTACATATTTTTTTCTGGCCAAATGTTTCAAAAAAAACTTGGCAAATAATTAATTCATGGAATCATTTGGTATTTGTGTCTTGTTACAGATTTGACATTTAAACAAATTTTATAACAATTTGTGCGCCATTTCATGCAACAAATACGCAGCTTTTTTTTTTAGAAAAAAGAAAAAAACAAAACCAAAAAATTAAATTTGTTAAGTTTTTATCATCTTGTTGAAGATGTGTTCTTTTTTTTATTTTCAAAATTTTTATTTTTGTTGCTTTTGTATTTTAATCTAATTTAATTGTCTGACATTTAGTCTCGTTTACAATTAAAAATAAACACTTTCCTTCTGTTTTAAAAATTTCTACATAATTTTCTCGTATCTAACCATCTCAAAAATTATATGAAAAAAATAAAAAAGAAATTGAAAATACTACACATATGCAATATATTTTTACTGACGTCTAACGTAGTTTTTGTTGGCCTTGAATTCGAAAGAAAGAAAAAAAAAACGAAAATTATAAATTTTGTATTTGTGTGCTGCTTTGCTATTGACTACAAACGATTTTTTTTCCTTTAATTTTTGTTTTCTTCTTCAAACTGTTCTGTTTTAAAATTTTCCTAATAAATCATTGATTTTTGAAAACTCAAGAAAATTATGTGCTTGTTTTGGCCAGTACACATACATACATACATACATTTTTATAAATATATTTTTTTCGTTTTCTTTTTTTTAATTTTGCTCAACAAAATAAATATTCCTACTTGCTAATCTCTGGCCTCAAAAGAATAAAAAGCTTTTTTTTTCTGCAAAGTTTTTGCTTCTCTTTTAGAAACTGCGAACTCCTTAAAGCGTCGTATACTGCTGCTCTTTTAAACCCTTTCAGATAGCTTTTTCTTTGGATTTTCAAATTAGAAAGATTCAAAATCAATTTTTTCCATTTACACTTTTATGTTTACTGACGTTTTCATAAAAAACATTTTTCGGTTTATTAAAGGCTTTTTTGACAGATGTACAAAAGTGTGTCAATAAGCCTGCAATAAACCTAAAAAAGTTTTATGAATATGGCAGTTAACATTTAAGCTAATGTCTAATTATATTTAATTTATATATTGTCCAGCTAAATTGAAACTAATATTTAATGTCTCTCTTTCTCTCTCTTATTATCATTGACAACTTCAAAATATTTTGTCGTTAAAAATCCTGCTTTCAAATAAACTCTATTTCGTAAATTGTCCTATAAACCAGGGTACACTTATACAAGGTGGCGGTGCAAGCCCTGCTGACTATTTTTTTGTGTTCTGGAGAATGTCAAAATACATACTTAAAAAAATTATTTCAACTTCGGAAATTGTCAAACTCCATACATAAAAAAAGAGAGACAAAAATTGCTCTCCTTTACGCTATCACCTTATGTAATTACACCATGCTATAAACATTCTTTTGTTCTCTCTCTTTATCTCTCTCTCTATATCTTTCTCTTTTGCTTGCTGAGTTGTATTTGTTTAGTCTTAACATATTTGTAAAGTACTTAGCAATCTTGTTAACTTAAAAGTTACTCAGGCTACAATCAATAAAATTTTAGAAATTTGTTTAATATTCTGCCTTTTTTCAGTTTGGTGTCCTCAAACTTAGCGGTACATCAAAAGTAATTTTTTTTCTTTAGACAAAAACGATTTTGTTTTGTTTTTTTGATTTTGTTTTAGGTTACATCACAACAATTTCTTGTTTGATTAAAAAAAATCCATTTTAATTTTCAAAATATATTCAGCATACAAATTTTAATTTACTTTGCCTTACCCAAAAATTTTCCTGTAAGGGTGAACTTTCTGCAAGTTATTACATAACAACTGCTAAACTCTCTTTTATAAACTCTGGCCTAATTCAATAAAATTCTATTTCCTCCTAATGAAAAAAATACACAAAGTAAAAGATAAAGAGAGAAATCAATTCGGCTTTTTTTCATATACAAATTTTATTGTTATAGAATAATTTTTAAGTCATCAAGTGTAAATTTAAAATCTTGTTTTTATATTTTTAAATTAAATTCTTTTAATATTGAAAGAAATTGTCATTTTTTATGTACAATATAAAATTTACTTTGTTAATAGCGAGTTTGTATTGCATTACCGTCAATTACTTTTGAAAAGTTAAAAAGACGTTTTCAAAAATTGCTAATACATTATTAAATTTTTATAAGTTCTCAGCAAATTGAACAAATAAGGTCTGCTTGAAAAAAATCAATTATGCTGATTTATTAACAATTCACTTCCACAGCAAACACATACATACATGTTTACATATGCAATGTTTCAGTAAATTATTTTTTGTTAATTAAAAGTAATTTTCAATATCAATTTTAATACATTTCCTGGATAAAAACAATAGTTTTTTATTTAATTAAAATCACTTAACTACGATTTCATTGTCATTCCTCTCAAATTATTTCAATTATTCTTATATATTTTCCATTTTACCAGTGATGTAACATATAACCCATACAAAATGGATAACCTGAATCTAGGTCATTCAACCTAAATTGTCCAATATTTTGTTTTCATTTTTAATAACTTTAAAGGTTTACCGCAGTTGTCAATGGCTGCGGATTTTAATAAAAGCTTTCATTTGCCACACCAAGACAGGAGTTTTTAGGTGGATGTCAGTGCAATCATGATTAGAGTGAACTGACTCAGCAGTTCCCTTCGGGGTCCAGCGCCGTCATGTTATTGTCAGTACGAGGTATAGAGATGTATTAACACTTATAGCTGCGTGAAGCCATAATTTGGGAGACTTCTGGTCAGAGCATATGATAAAGGTTGAACACAGATCTATATTGCATCATTATTATCAGTAAGCCCCTTGAACTTGTCTTACACTGATTATTGGTGAGATCTTTGTAGGGAACAGATGCCGTCTGTGGTTTTGATCATTGATTCTTAACACCAATAAAAGCCGATGATTTATTGATTTTTTGTTGCTTGCTGAGGTGGCGGACCTGCGGACTTTGGGCAACCATAAGTGTTGTCTTTGAACAAAGTACTAACATGGTTTCTTTCGGGTCGAAAATCTGTCTGTTGCGGATCAAAATCTTTTGCCTTATAACGATGCAGAAATATGTATGTTTAAGATAGTCCCGAGCTCTTTAGCAGGGTGCCCCATAAACTATGAAATTATTGTAGGAAGAATTCTTACATCATTGCTGCTTCGTAGTTGATGCTGAACATGTCTGCAATTCATTCCCTTAATAAGATCACTGTCGGATTATGAGACTTGATGGTGGTACTGACTGACGTTAATCAAACCCCATTTTGACTCATCAATTTCCCGAGACAATGTTCGTCAATATTTTCACACAATAAAAAGATGACTTCTAAGATTATTTTTATGCTTTGCCAAACCAAAATTGTTGCAAAAATTAGAAAATGGTATCTATCATCGCTGTTCTGCATACCGAGGGAAATTAATTATTCGGAATTGTCATAGCATTGTTGTTATACACAGTAACACTGCAAGGGCAATCCCGAGCATTTTAATTTCATTCGGTATACAGAACGGGGTATTATATATTGTTTTTTAAGATGTCTGTTAAAATGTTTTGATTGCTATTAAGTAGTGTCAATATCTAATATCAGAGAGATTTGTTTGAATATAGTACGAAGTCCTGCCTGATAAGAACTTAGGATCCCATTTATCGCTTTTTGTAATGTCTAATAGAAGAGTTGTTTATTTGGACAGTCAATTTTGGATTGTAGAATTTTTACCTTTTCTTAATGTTTGATAATTTCTGCTTCCGTAGAGAAATTTTATGCAGTTTTCTTTTTTTTTCAATAAGAAATTTTAATAATTGTTTAAACGATACGAAAATGTATGACTTTCTCTTGCATAAATTCTCCCAATATATTTTTATATACCGATGTCTAGATGTGTGTGTTGGGGAATATCGAAACAGTTCATTACTATTATGGGTCTCTTTTCGATCCACTTCGCTCCCCAGTGATTTAATGGCTACCAATCGGCATCCCTTCCTTCACAAGTCTCACGCCACTACAGGCGTTTTCTATAGACTAGAAAACGATTTCACATTGCGTACTGGTGATTGCTCACAATTTCAAACGCGCAGTCCTTCATTTACACATAATGTGTGTCTACCAGTGATTCTTAGTCTACCTCTTTAAGAACGAGGTCCAGGATCTGAATGTTCTTACCGTCTTTATGTACGAGGTCCAAAAAATCTCACACGCTAAATTAGTTAAGGTACTGACGTCACTATACAAGCCCTAATTATGCATGCAACTATATGCTATGAGCGTGCGATTCAGCCCATCGACCATATTTACTAGACTAAGCAACCTCTTTGTGTATGAGGTCCAAGATTCTCCTATTCCCCAGCCAGAGGTGCTGGTAATACCTCTATGTCTTGGACTATCAATAAAACCAAGGGACGGAGCCTTCGCCAAGCTAGCGTGCCTCCTGGGGTTAAAATATACTCCCGTATTCATTATGAATTTTTAAATTTATCAAAGATTTATTAAGTAAAAATTTTTAAACAAAATTCGTCAAATAAATTAAAAAAATGATTACGACTATGGGGCTGAAATAGTGATTAATGATATTGTAGTTTAAACATATAACGTATTAATTAATATATTTTCTATTTGTTATAGCATATTGTATTTGCTGTAATAGATACCAAATATAACAGGGTTCATGAAATTTTAGCAACAAAATTTTAAAACAAAAAAAAAGTAATTAAATGCTATTTATTATTTTTTATATAAAAACTTTAAGACAAATATTATCAAAAATTTGTTTAAAAGATTATATGTATGGTTTAGGCTTAAATAGTCCTATTTTGACACATAAAAATGCAACATTCTAAAAATGCAACATTCCAAAAATGTTACACCGCAGTGCAACGCCACATAAGAAAAAAGCTTCTTTCTTAAAGACAAAAATATATGTTTAAAACTTTGTGTGTTTCGCCATAAACAATATTTTTTTTAAATAAATATAAAAGCGAAAATCACAAAAATTTTTTTTAAACAAAAAATAACATGTTTTTAATTAAACTCATTTTGTAGAGGAAGCCAGGGCATTTTAGCGCTTTTCCTTACGTAGCCCTTGTAAAACAACATCTCTAAAGAGTTTATAACAATACACATATGAAATATTAAATTTTTTGAATTATGTATTAAAGTTAAAAACATTTAATTTTGGATTAAAAAAGTGTAAAAAATTTTCTAAATCATGTAAAAAGTTTTAGTTTAGAAGAACTTCCTTTGCTGACGATGGCTTGAAAAGCCTTCAAAATGGGTCTAACTAAAGCATTTCAATTCTGAGTTTAGAAAATTTTTTTTAAAAAAAGAGAAGAGCAAGTCAGAAAGACAGAGAGACATTAAACATTTCGTCAAATATTTTAAAAATACCTTTTACAATTTAAGCTTTGCAAAAACAAAACTAAAGAGAGCTGGAAGTAACAGAAAAAAGAGAGAGAGAAAGCCAAATAAATTTCAATTCTGTAAAGAGAGCGGTTACGAAACATACTTTTTATATCCTGTTTACCCTAAAATAGAGCAAATGAGTTGCTATACATGAGATTTGTTTGATTTTAAAGGAAAAATTTTATTTTTCTACTATTTTTTTTTTTCTAAAACCAGTGATTGCATAATGTAATAATTTCTACATGTATTCATGCCTTTAAAATTTTTTCGTTTTTTTTTTTGTTTTTGCTTAATTCTTTTTAGTATAATATTTTTGTAAATTGAAAATTGTTTAACGAAACCGAAAGAGAATAAGAAAGAAATGAGTATACAGGTTAGTATTTTTCAATTATTAATTTTTCCTCTATTTCTTAAAATGCATTTTATTTATTTTATATTTTTCATAATATTTCTTAAGTATTTTATTTTGTTCATAATCTTTTTTAATGTCATTATTTCATTCATTCATTCAGTATTTTTTGTTTTAAACACACACGTATTCAAGAGAAAACAAGCAAAACTTAATGAAGTCTTTTTCTAAAAAAAAAACATAAAAAGAAAATAAAATGTAAATATTTACATTTGATTTGCTAATTTATTAATTTTTTTTTTTTTTTTTTTTTTTTAACTTAATTGATTATTTACTTTACTTTTGTCTTAAAATTAATTAGAATTTTATTTTTATTTAACATTTGTTTCTGTTTTCTGTTTAGTTTTAGAGCTTCTTGCCAATAAAAAAAAAACGTGTGCGTTTAAACTTAATTTTATTTTTAATTTGTTTCTTTGTTTTAACTTTTATCCCAACAATCGAAATAATATTGACGAAAAGTTTGAAGTATGTTTTGTTTGGGATTTATTGTTATTGTTGCTTTTTATAAAATGAGGGGATTTTTTTTTTTTGTAAATTTTAAAGTACTGGTGCATAATTGATTTTATTTGTCAGAAATTACAAACACCTTAATGCATTTGGTTTAAAGGCATGGTTTTGAATCTTAATATAGTTAATGTTTATAATAGTTCTGGCACAAATCTTTTGATCGTAATCATAACAATTCAGTGTTTAAATTGTATCACAAAAGATTTTAAACAATAATTTATACATATATACGTACAATATAATTTTATTGTTTTTTTTTTGCTTCAGATTCTTATTATGTTGATTTGGGCACTATTTAAATTGTCATATATTTAGGCGCTACTTGAAATTTGATTTTAAAGCAGAACTTACGGCGCAAAAATTTAGTTTTTGCTAATTATAGAAAAAAAAAAAATAACAGTTAAGAATCTGATAATACCCTTGACCATCATATACAATGTTATAATGACCACATCTAAGATTTTAGATTTTATGTTATACGCTCTTTTATTATTTTCAATGCCATCTAGATTATTAAATTGTTTAAATAGTTAGTTGTATTCTACTAGTCAAACGCTTTCATTTAATACCCATATTGATGGGTTAAGAAAAACTATTATCCGCCATTTTGTTTAGGACGCCATATTAGATTATATTTTTCATATTTTGCTGTATTCTTGCCAAGTCCTTTCATTTGATACCAATATTAAGGGGGTTCAAAAAGTTACATTTTAAAATGCCAGATTTGGCACATATATAAGTTTATTGTCCGCCATTTTGTAGTGGCAGCCAACATGAATTTTAATTTTTTATATAGTGCTTATATTGCGCTAGTCAAGTCCTTTCAAATAATACAAATATTGACTCTCTAGGTTTTCTAGAAGCTAAAAAAATTGATTTTAGTTTGTACATTTTTGGAATATATATTTTTCAAAGAAATTTTTTGCCTATAACTTTCCCGATTAGAGCACGTTTTATCCAAAATTTTTCACGAATATCTCAGAGGTATATTTTATCTACAAATAGTAGCAAAGGTACTTATAAATTATTCTATGGCCGAAAAATTTTAATTTTGCTGGTAGAAATATGGGAAAAAACAGAGGCAGTCGTGTTTATTTGATCATATCTCGGAAAGTTATGGGGCGATTGTGCTGAATTTCAATAGAGATTCATTCCCGCATATTTCCAAAAGACTGATACCATACACAGATCTAAAGAACTTTAAAAAGTTGATTTCAACCATTACACGGACAGACGGACAATCGACTCCCCTGTTCATAAGCTTTCAGAAAATATATACATTATGGGGTCGGAAATAAAAATTGTAGAAATCACAAACGAAATGACAATGCATTATATACCCTTGTGTGCACCACAGGTGAAGGGGGGTATAATTAATGTACGCCATTTTGTAGTGGCGTCCATCATTGATTTTAATTTTTGTAAAAGCGATATCGGTATCCTCTCTGTTGTCCAGAAGTAAAAAAAAATTATTTTCATTTATAAATTTTAAAGAAATCACCGAACCAGTTTTATTTTTTGACTTATATCTCAGTTAATTTCTAAACGATTTGTCAGTTTTTCTCAGCAGTAGTTTTCGAGACTACTGCTTATATTTTGGTATCTTTAGTGTGTCCAAAAATTAATTAAAGCTTAAATTACTCGATATATTTGAACAAAATTGTATTTTTAAAAATTATTTGTGCCTATAACTTTGCCGATTAGCTACTGAGTTGTCCAAAATTATTTACGAATATACCTAGAGGCATATTATATCTATAAATATCATGTCTATAAGTTATTAATTTTCTTGGTAAAATTATGGAAAAAAAAAACAGAGGCAGTCATGCTTATTTGCTCATATCTCAGAAAGTTATGAGCTGGATTTCAATAGCGTTTTTTCCCTCTTAGTATTACCAAAGATAAAAACGTAAAAGCTTGATACTTACACACATACCCGCAAACAAATTAAAAACTATTTATTTATAAGCATTACGATCGAAGAACGATCACTGGGCATCTTCTACTTTGAGTTAAGATTCTCGTTAACATTTTAAATTCTTAAAATTATTTATATTTTTTTATATTTTTTTCTTTACAATTGTTTAATTATTTCTAATTTATATATTGTTGCGGTTTCGTTTAGTGGCTAGTTTCTTTATTTTTATCACGTGATACACGCATTTTGGTTTTTCTGTTCCATTAAGTTGGTTTTTTTTTGAAATATTCGTTTGTTTGCGAGTAATCAACTATTTATTCACGATTTATTTCCATTAAAAATCATAAAAGAATTTTTCATGATATTGATAGCAAATCGCATTAATTTTACTTAAACAACAAATATTATAAGTTCTTGTTATCTCTCAACGTTGTTGAAATAGGTTGTGTCGTCAATTTAAAAAAAAATTTAAAACTGATTTTCTTTCTAACGTTTGATTTTTAACTAGAGCTAAGCTATTCTCTGGAAAATTGGAAATTTGCAAGTAAAAAATTTCCGTTCAAAATATTTGTGAAAAAAATTCAGAAAAATAAATACTTAAAAAAAATAATGCAGTTAAAAAGAAAAAAAAACCTGTCTACTACCTATTACTTATAGTTCATTACAATTTTATGACACATTAGCAGCAATTATCACTTTATTTACATAGTCAATCGCAGCAACAATAAAACAACTTTTAGTAGTATCAGATAGATAGAACCAGTGATGCCAAACACACGGAATTTTTTCTTGTCATAGACATTTTCTTGAAACTTTCGGTGATCTTTGAGCCATTGCTATGCTCATAGACTTAAGTTGAAGTTTAAATGCAAGTCAGACGGCTTAATTTCTAAACGATTAAATGAGTTGAATTCTGTAAGCCTTTAAGTAAGGACCTTCTTCATCTTCACTATTAGCTACGCCTGGCAATATTTTTATTACTAGTGGATGAATCTGGTGTCTTCGGTCGCGTGTTATCCCTTAATATACACTAAAACTAAAATTTGTGGATGTAATTGGGAACAGTGGGTTTGATGCACATCAGAGAACGGCATACCCATAAATCTTGTTAAGAAAGTCACGTTTAAAAAAAGGTCACAACTTATGAAAATAAGCGCGTGCTGGTAAAAAGTTCATTTACTTTGTTTCTAGTCGACTAAGTGAAAATTTCATAATTTTTATTATATTTCGAACACATTGTAAGTTTCTCCATATTTTGTATGAAACATGAACAAGCATCTTGAAGGAGTAAAGAAAAATACAAAAAAAAAAAAAAAACAAACATTTCACTAGCCAATAGCCCATGATCTCAATTTTCTGTTAAACTAAATCGTTTAGATTTGTCATAAGTAACATTGTTGTTAAAAACAATCACACTGCCGAATATTATTTAAAAAGAAACATAATTGGGAGTGAATTTGTTTAATGTGATTTTTTTCTTACTTGAACAATATCATATCTGCTGTACACCATATGGTGTAAAAGATCGCTGAATTTCAAGCTAAATAACGTGTAGATGTTGTTGCCGTTAGAGTACTATATTTAGCAGTAACGAATCATGTACATAGATAAGTAACTTAGCCTAGATTTCAGATTGAATGCTATACGACATTTTTCTTTATTACTTTCGACGCCATCTTTGATTTTTCACATAGTTATTTGTATTGTACCAGTTAAGCCCTTTAATTTGATACCCATATTGATGGGGCTGAGAAAATAAATTATCTGCCATTTGGTTCCGGACGCCATTTTGAATATTACACTTTTTTATAGTTTTCTATATTCTTCTAGTCAAGCCTCTTTCATTTAAGAACAATATCAATCCTATCAATTTTTGTTTAAAAATTAAAAAAACAAAACTCCAAAATTGTTATATTTTTGTGCTTATATCTCAGTTAGCTTCTAACCGATTCGATAGTTTTTCTTAGCAGATGTTTTCGAAACTACGGCTTATGTTTTGGTGTCTTTAGCAGGTGTAAAATTAATAGGAAGCTTCAGTAACTTGATATAATACAAAATATATATATATATTATTTAAATTTATTTTTGCCTATAACTTCGCCGATTAATGACCGATTTAAAAAAATTTTTTTTAACGATTATCCCTACCCAATCATATTTAAAATTTGTAGCAAATGCTTTTATAAATTATCCTGTAGCTAAAAATTTTAAATTTTTTGTAGTGAAACTGTGGGAAAACACAGGCTGTCGTGTCTATTTGCCCATATCTCGATTGTGCTGGATTTTAAAAGCTATTCCTTCCCGGATATTCGCAAAAGATTAATACTACATATAGATCTGTGCAACATGTGGGGGCTTTTAAATGTTGATTTCAAGCAAAAAATGGAAGACGGACATTGCTTAATAGACTTCCCTAATCATAAGTTTTAAGAAAATATTTACTTTATGGGGTCTGAATATTGTAAAAAATACAAACGGAAAGGGTATACAAATATAAATTAAAGAAAAGCTCCTAATCTAAAGTTTTGCAGCATCAGTCTTACGGAAAATAATCAGCTGGATTCTTGACACCATCGTCTATATATAAAACCTCAATTGTTAATAAGGCAGTAAAAAATAGAGATTTTTAAATTCAGAAAAAAAATCTGGCATCACTGGAGGTGATCTGCACTTTAAGCACACGATATGTAAAAAGGTTTTTTACTGCTTATCTTAAGCCGGTTTTTTTGCTTTTATTTCAATATTATTAATTCCATATTATTAATTAATTAAGTCAAGTCTCGTTTCTTATGAAATTGACAATTTGAATTGTAGTTATAAATTTCATGTTAATTTCACGGTTTTTTTTTGTTTTAATTTAAAATAATTTAAAACGCTTTTTGTATTTCCAATGAATCTGGTTCAAGCCATAACATTTCAAGCAGTGTCTAATAAATGTTTTATTTCTTAAATTCTGGTTTCTTTAAAAAAAAATATTGCTTAAAAACTGGTTGAGTTTCATAATCCAATTTAATGGTTTAATATTTTTTTTTTCGTCATTTTTATCTAGAAATTTTCTTTATGTAAATAAAACGAAAATAAATTTCAATGAAACATTTTCTTTCTCTTTGTGTTCTGTTTTCTTTTTTAATTTATTATGAAATTTTTATGTGTATTTTTGTCTGTTTAGTTTTAATCTTGAAAAAATTAGCCATAAAATAATATTTTTTCAATTTCAATTTTTTTCTTTTTTTTAGCAAATTGATTATGTTGTTTGTTTTTGTGATCTTGTTGCTATTTGGCTGGCTCTTTGAAACAAATTCATAACACAATTTGCTAATATGTTAATTTTTTTCAATGATTTAATTTTTTTTTGTTTATTTTTATTTTTTTTTTTACTAATTCTCCCCTCCTATATGGCAAAATTTTGTGTACATATTTTTGTTAGTGTTGTTGTTGTTGTTGCTGTCGTTTTTGTAATAGTGTTGTTTTATGGTGAGCAGTGATTTCAACAGCAACTAACGACTTTGTAAATTGATTTTCAAGTTCAACCTTTATTTCAATAGTCAACAGTGACAACGTTGTCCCAGCTTTAATTTAAACATTTAACTGTTAATTTTTTTTTTTCATAAACGTTTTCTAAATATTCTGAAAATGTTTAAGGTCTCAGTCAGAAACAGACAACAAAAGTTTCTCTATATATGAAAAGATTATTTTATATGTAATTTGTTTTGTAGGGGGCTTTTTTTTAATATTTTTGACATGCCTGATTAAATACAAACATTAACTTTACTATTTTGTGTGTAATTTTATGGTAAAAATATTTAAAAAAGAAAATAAAATAATATACATTTTCTATCTAACCTCAATGTTTAAGTGTTTCATTAGTATTATTATTATTTTTTGTTGTTGCTGCACATGTTAACAATATTGAATTGTTTTGTTTATACGTTTTTAGAAAAAGAATAAGAAAAAGAAAATAGGTAGACATACATAAGTTTAAGTTAAATTTAAGTTTTACCATATTTCTTTAAACAAAATCAATGTATTTGTGTGAATTGAAAATACAAAAAAAAAAAAAAATTAATAATAATAATTATAAAAGTTTCTTAATAAATAATAAAAAATATACTATTTTTTTAACTACTGTGTTCTTCAAAAAACCTGTATGTGTTTTTCAAAACTTTTGAAAATCTCCTTGATAGCGAAATGGTTTTGCAATAAATTAAAAAAAAATCATAAAATCTTAAATCTAATTTATTTGTTTATTAAAATTTTCTGTTTTATTAATTAAGGCCTCGAAAAATGCTGTTGTCCATCGCAAGAATAATGACAATAATTATTTATGAGATTTGCTTTAAACTTGATTTAGTATTAAAGATGGACTTTAACAGATTTCAGACGGCATGTATTTAACATATAACTTGTCAAATTTTCCACTGCAAAATTGGTATATGTCGTGTAAACCCATTGAGACATTGCCTGTGTGAAACACATATTGTTGGTTACTGGTAGAAAGGCCCTAATTCAAAAAAAATTTAATTTTACAGGAGAAGGCAAAAACTTAATAGAAATGTATTATTATTTTATTTTAATTTACTTATAGTCATAAAATTTTATTACAATAAATATTTTAGCACAAGTTGTATTTTTAAGGTACAATATACAGTCGTGTCTGGATATAGTGAACACCTCCGTATAGTGAACACCAAAACTTTTGCATGGAGTACTCTAAATAGTGAAAAACTCTAATAGTGAACAAAATTTTGAAAACAACTTCAACAACAATTCGTTTATTAAACTTAAATACATATGTATGTACATATATTTCCTTTTTTGTACAAATTGTTTCTAATCAGCTATTGCATTTACATGTATGTATGTATTTTTAGTAAATAAAACAAGTTTTTGAACAAGAATTTCAACCTTGATATAGAGAACAACCTGGATACTATGAACAAGCCTTTCAAAAATTAGTTCACTATATCCAGACACGACTGTATATGTAAAACATAATGTAATTTCCGTTGTAAATTTTTTTGTAAAGCTGTTATTTTTGATACTAATGCATTAAATTTTAATGTCGAAAAAACAAAAAAAATACGAGTTAGGGCCTTTCTGCTTGTGACCATCGATATGTAAACGTCATGAAACATTTTTAATTACAGCATCTTTTCCTTTTGTCTGACAAAGCACCTGATATCGACTGTCAAAATAAATAAAACACTTGAAAGTTGATAAAGCAAAGTTCGCTTACAATTGGTTATTTTAGACGTTATTATGTATTATGTATGCACGTGTAAAATTAAATATTATGGGCCGTATTCATAAAAAATATTTTAGGTTTATTATAGGCTTATTTGACAGATATTGTAGAGAAATTTGTCATATAAGCCTTCAATAAACCTAAAATAATTTTTATGAATACGGCCCTATAAATTTAAAAATTTTTAAAATTTTACTCAAGAACATATTAGACCAATTTAAGGAAAACATCACAAAAACATACTTTTTGTTTACAAATTCAGTTTTGTTGATACCAATGTAAAGTATTTTATACCATCGGACAAACGTCCAAATCCACCAAAATTTTAATCAAATTTCGCAACATCGATTTGCTGCTCTCGTCAATTCAGCTCCGAATTTTAATTGTTTCTAAATCTGGGTTTTCAAAAAGCGTTAAATAAAAAGTCCAACTGAGATAAATAAATCAAACGGCATCACCAAATCGGGAAACTAACCGGGGCTTTTAAATTTTTAATGGGACTACTAAATTGTCAGCCGAAGTCTTCACCTTGCTAAAACTGAAGATTAGTGATGTCAAAATTAGATAATTGTAGTCACAAAAATTCGGTTATTGTAGTGTGGTAACGCAGAAATTTCAAGGTGTTTTTATGCTTATTTTGAAAAAAAAATACGGCCAATGATGCCTACTGACTACAAACCGCTCCAGGCAGTCACTGTGACCAATTTGTTGACTTACAAAAAACGCGTAACTTAAAATGGGCCTCATAACTTTAAATAAAAGAAATTTTTAACAAATTTTCATTGAGTTTTTCACAAAGCCAATTCACAAATTTTGGACGCACAGATTATTCAGTCGGCTTAAATTTTTGAACGAGTTTAAATTTTAAAGCACGAACATCATTATGCACAATGTTGGTCGGCGCAATGAGGTTTCAACCTCATTCTCATCACTGAGGTACCGCGGCCACTACTAGCCTGAATTCAAATAAAAGCTGCTTGAATATCACAAAGTGTTTAGAAAAATATTTTTAATATAATTTATTTAATGGATTATTTTGCGGTATTAACCGCCCATGTTTTGCATTCCGGGTGACATTAAGTTCATTCAAAGTCATGGAGTAAAAAGGCCTGTCATCAGAGCCGTGGGGCTATTTTTTGTTTTCTATACTTAATCGGAACATGTCTTCTTTACAAACAAAAAATCTCAATTATCTCAAAAAATACGTATTTTTGTTTTAAAATGAAAAAGTACATTCTTACTGAGACACACTTTACATACCATTCAATTAGAGACTTGACAAATTTTTAGTTAATGCTCGGCATTGATGCTAATATACATACTTTCTAGTCTAATTTTTTTAAGTGCCACTTAAAGCAATATTTAATGGCGTCTTAATATCATTCGAATTTTTCTCACTGTAAATAAGACAATAATGACATGCCCACTGAGCAAAAAAATTTCCTTAAGATTAAACAGAATATTTCAAGTATCGCTCTAAATAACATTCCCGTACTGAAATACACAATTTTTTTTAATAAATTTAAACAATATTTAAACGTTTCTCCGACCTAAGCATAATCACTGAGAACTTTTAAATCAGCTGTCACCAAAAACAGGGTTGTCAGTTTAGAGTATTACGTTCTATTATAGTTTAGCCTTTCATGGGTAAAATTTTTGAGTAAACTTTCTAAATTAATGCCAATAGATGTCAGCTCTATTTTTGACATTTCCTCATAGCTCAAAAGTGGTCACCTTTCACAAACATATTTTGATTAAAATTAATGGGTTGATTATGCAGTGCTACTAAACTTTAGATGAGTTGTGAACTAGCAACTTAACAGTTTTCAATGTAAACACTATTTAACAAAAATCTTTTTCTCACCTGGCAACTTGCCTTAAAATGAATTCCAAATGCATTTTTCTTTAAAAAATTTTCTTTAAATTTTTTTTTTTTTAATTTTTCTTTTAAATTTAACAAAGTTAAACTTAACATGTCATAGTTAAACTAAGTTGCACATTGTATAATCATTGAGCGTTAAAATTTTGGCATTTAATTTTGCTAAATTAAAAATAAATTCAACCATGTTGATTTTGAATAAAACACAATTTATTTAGGAAACTCTTGTCATTTCTTTTTTATTATAATAATATTGGTATGATTCAATTATGTGTGGAACAAAATATTGGCCAAATGTCCGCCGCAACCTCGGCGGCATATCTCCATTCGATGGTCATAATTTTCAATGACAATGTTGATGTTCAATTATTGGGCACGATGACAAGTCGAGGATGACTGCACTTTTGCCACACTATCGCGAAAAACAGCAATATTTCCGTTCAACGAACTAAGAAAGCATTTACAGATGTTTTCACATTTCATACAGACCTGTTTTGCTGAAATTCAAATATTTTTCACAATCACAATCACAAAGTGAACGATATGCATTTTTTAAATATTATTTATATATTTTAAATATTATTTTTAAACGCCCATTTTCATAATAAGCCTTAATAATTTTAACGCGTTGCTCGATTGTGTATCTTTCCATGGTTCACATAGAGTTAGTCTGAAATTTATAAATGTCAAATGACACTTGACGTTTAGGTGTGGTTCACATTCAACATCGGCCCTTAAAGTTTGACCATCCTTTATGTGAATTATGCCACAGAAAATTTTTAGGAAAAATATTTATCCGGTTCAAAATTTAGTCTGAAACAATACAATGTTAAAGTGTGTAGAATTTTTTTGTTGTCTTCCATATGCCAAAGTAAAAAAAAAATAAAGTTTTAATTCTTATATAACCATGTTTTACCTTCTTGAACTCTAACTGACGTATCCATAAAAATATTTTAGGTTTATTCAAGGCTTATTTGACAGATATTGCACGGAAATTTATCAAATTACACCATTCAATAAATCTAAAATATGTTTTATGAATATGACAGTAAATTCATACTTATATTTTTTTTATATAAAATAAAGGAAACATTAATTAAAATCGATACTTACCATAAAATTCAAAACAAATTAATTTAAAAAAAGAAATTATTAATTGACGCTTTTTCTTAAGTGCAACCATAACATTGCAATTCGATTTGCATTTTCTTTCAAAACATTACGAATCATTTTGTCATCATCTAAACGCTTTGAGTTTATTTTCAAACAAATACATTGATTTTGAACTTTTTGCGTATGTATGTTATTAAACAAATAAATTGTTTAATAATTTTTTAGTATAAAGTATTGAACAAATGCAGATTTCTAAACAATTTAAAATTTAAATTTCTTTCTTTCTTTTTTTTAAATTTCGTTTTCTCACTGCTGCTGCCGTTACGTACACACATCGTTTGGGAAAACATTGTGTGCGTGTGTGTGTGTTTGTAAAATGACAACAATAATCATTTTGTTTTATCAACAACAATTATTTGTTGTGATGCTTGTTGTTGCTAATATATTTTACTATTATTTTTTCTCTTGTTTTTTCTTTCACTTCGTTGTTTGCACTTTTATTTTTTTTTTACTTTTTATTATTATTTATTTGGGTTTTTTTGTACGTTTCTTATCAATTGATTTTTTTTTAATTACAATTTCTATACAAATTGAACTGACTGTATGTATATGTACTTATGTACACATAACTACATATTTACAATACTCTTTAATACGTACATGTATATTTATGCTCTTTTTATAGACTGTCTAATGAAATAGAAAACGGGCTAACATAGTCGTTAATATACATGTTTATGTTTTAACTAGTCTAGCGTATGAACACATTTGAAAATCAGTGAAATAATAGAACTATAAAAGATAAAAGAAATTAAATTTTTAATAAATAAACAAAATCTTAAGAATTTAAACAACAGGTAGTTAAAACATAACATAACTCCTACAGCTACTCCTTAAGGTAGTAAGAAAATTTTATAAATTAAAATATGTTTATTTTATCTAAAATATATTTATACACACCTATACATACTTCGTATATAGATTTCCTATGAAAAATGTTCTTCCAAGCACTAAGTAAGAAGTTTTTACTACTGTGTAATTCTGCCAGAAATGAGTTATCATTTGTTAGTCGTTATTAATAAATGAGAATGGGTGGCAACTTACTAATTTAACATAATAAATCTTTTCAGTTGTTATTCATAGTGGGCCACAAGTCATCAGGGGGTCTAGAAATTTTGAAACTTTTTCGTTTATATATATTTATTTAGTCCTTTTTGAACAATGCCAATTTTTGAAATGTCATATTACTAAGTATATTCGTTTTTTTAAACTTCACATGCCAAGGAGATTCAACAGAAATTCATCAAGCTGTTCACCAACTGTCACCGTCGTTTATTTTTTTCTTATGTCAATGCCTTTTTCTTAAACTTTTTTTTTTTAATTGAGAAATTTAATATTTTTTTTTCAATTTGTACTCGTGTGCACTGGTGTAAAAAAATTTAACGACAAAAAAAAAAATTCCAGACATATTCACAAAAAACAAATGTATTTTAAATAAGAATAAAATTAATCGCACTGCTAGCTGGCATTTAACACTTAGTAATACAAAATAAATAAATGAAAACAAAATAGAAATACGAAATCGATATGTTGTTTTTGTTGGTGTTGTTTTTTTCGAATGTTTATTATTAGTTTTTTGAACTTGATACAACTTCAATGTTTTTTTTAACAAACAAATAAAGGGTGAGCCATTTAAAGGCCTTAATTTAAAAATGCAATAAAACAAAAACGATTTGAAATTTTGCCAAATTTATTTTTTTTGTTGTGAAGTACAATTGTTTCGGTTAGAAATAAAATTTTATTTTATTCATATGGCTGGTGCGGCTGGCCTCACAGCACCTTATACGATAGGATAAATTTTCGAACACTTCTTCGGGTGTATTGGGTTGTAACTCGGCAATGGCATCACGAATGTTGCCCTTCAAATACTGAATTGTCTGTGGTTTTTCTGCATAACACTTGTACAACGGTGTCAAATCGCGGCTTCTTAGCGCCCACTTGACATCAGTATTTCGGATAACTAAACGGCCATTTAACTTTGTACGCAGTAAATCACCATAAATCGATTGTGGCATGTGATGTGTTACAAGTTGCAACAACCAAACATCGTTCACATCAATACTATAAACAGCGGGCACAAAGAAATCGGTTATCATGGTGCGGTAGGTTCCTCCAATGGCCGTAATGGTTGCATAAACCTCACCAAACAGTCACTCATAATTAGTGCATTGGCTTCTGTTAGACCACGTTTGGGTTTATATGCGCCCCAAATACGGCAATTTTGCTTATACTACATTTACACCTACACACAATCTAGTACTTTAGGGATTTTGAGCGAATTCTACCAGATTTCCCATACAAAACGAAATCTACTTTGCCGTTAGATTTTGGCAAAATCTACTTAAGATCTAGTACTACTTCGTGATGCAACTGTGGTTTTTATTAAATTGTAATAAAATATACTACGCTGCACACAGAAAAATTCAATCATAATATATAAAGTGGTTTCAATCGCACAAGTACTTTATTGTTTGCATGTTTTGTATATGGAGTTTGAATTTTGGAGAAGTAGAACATAGAGAGCCTCTCAGACCACCTTGTAAATAAATATACTGTTTTGAAAACGAAATCTTGCAAAACGTCAAAAAACAGTGGTATAAACGGTATAGATTTTAATAAAGATTTTAAATCACATCTACTAGATTTCGCTTAGGTGTTAATGTAGTATTACTAACGTTTTTACCAAGAAGAAAATGAGCTTCAACCGAAAAGATAATTTTTTTTCTGTACGAAATTTTCGTGCAATTTCCGGCCAATTGCCTTTATTTTGAAAATAAAATTTCTATAAATCCCAACGTTGCTGAAGCGTAAATCGAATCATTTCGTTTAGCAGAGATAATAAAATAAATTTTGTGACAGAATAGAATGAATAGAATTAACGCTGGTTCAAATTTAAACCGATAAATGGCTCACCCTTTATGTATATACGTTAAAATGTTTAGTCCAAAAAAAATCGTTTATTTTGCTGATTTAGTATGTGTTTTTATTTTTTGTTGTTGTGTGTTCTTAAGGTTGAAAAGACATTCACCCATATTTACGAATGTATTTTTGAATGTACTTATAGATATTTTTTATTTTTAGTTTATTTAAACGATTTTTAGTTACATTTTTAAGACATACATTTTTAAATATTTGTGTACTAAACGGCACAATATAAAAACTATGGGCCTTGTTTTAAAGACGTATGAAGAAAAAGACACAAGAAATAGTACATACAGACATACAATATGGTTTTTGTCAAATTTTTACTTCAATAAATGTGTGAGATTTAGGTAACCGGGTCTTCTAATTTTAAGTTGGAATGAGAATTTATTATTTATGAACAATATTTACGCCTACGCTTGTTTAGCTGTTGATTCTGTTGGCAATAATTCAGTATTAATGGCAATGTTCTCATTTAAGACTTCCAGTGTTTCAAATTAATTCTATCTTCAACATAGTCCTGGCAAAAAAAAAAAATTAAATTAACCGATTAAACGGTTAATTTTAGCCGCCTATTTGCAGATTTCAGAAATTTTTTTTGATAATATCTATATACAAGTTTAATCAAACTTATCCAACTCAACTGAAAAAAGAATTGGAATTTTTTTACAATATTTTTAATTGATGGCTTTTTCTGTGCTCACGGTATGGGTTCGCTTTGGATGTATATTATCCAAAAGAGTAAATGTGGTCATGTATCGATAGTATTGGGTTTTACCGCTTAAGTAGCTAATACCCGGCATGTTTTTTTACATAACTTCAGGTAGACGCACCGTGTATTTTGTTGCTACAAAAAACTTCCTAAATGCCATAACAAACACTTCAACAGCTGATAAAAAAAGTAGCAATATGTAAGTAAATACAAAATATTTATGATACAAACACGTCTAGTATAAAACAATGTATGTAAACCAATAAAAAAATGTAAACAAATTTTGACATTTGGGAAGAGAAATGTATAAACAAAACAATGATCAGCTGTGGACTTAAGTCTACCTGGAGTTAATGTACCTTGATTTGTATCCATATGTAATTGTTTAGGGCTGTCAAAATTGTTATTTAACACTCAACCGCTACTGACTGTTTTCTGGCATCAGAGATTTCTGCCAACAGCTGATGTCAGGTGGCTTCGTCAGAACAAATTAGAGCACGGTCTAATTGAAATGTTGTCAGATGACTTAACACATGTGTTTTGCAGAAGTAATGTTTTAATGCTAACACACGACATGTACGTCTTTAGAAGTGGGAAATTTTACAAGTCAGATGAAAAAAACATACCGTGTATGGATGATGGACAATTGTATGCACCGTAAACTTGACGAATTGTTCTATAAGTTTGGTCAACAGAGCACAAATTTTGTCTTTGTATGTTGATTTACCAAAGTATAGTGAAAAAACCTCTAACACATTTCATTAGTATGACAGCTAGTTTTACGGTTAACCCTAGCGGATGTTCTATATGTATGTCTTAAAGAACGCCCACCTTTACTTGTTAAATGTTGTCTCTCAGTGATATGTGCAATAATTTTAATCCAACATCTGATATTCTGAAACTTTTTAATTCTATATGTATGTTTGTATCAGTGAAACAAGCCGAGGCAAAATTTTCGGCGGCGGCTGAGTAGTTTTTATACGGCGTCGCCTATAACAAAATTAAAACGACGGCTTTAAAATTCAAAGTGACGTCATTAAAATTTTTCAAAAAATATCTAACAATAATAAATTACAAAATTTCTTATCTCTGTTACTCTCTGTTATTATGTTACTGAAGCTGATCAAAACGGCGGCTTTCTTGAGCCGTTTTAAGTCGACAAAAACGGCGGCGGCGTGGATATTAAAAAAATGAACCAGCGACGCGCGCGCCGTCGACTCTGAGCCTATCGACTTGTATCACTGGTATGTATGTACTAAGCTACCGAGGATGATTTTGCAATTCTTGATATTTGTGGAGAAACTTGGCGCCAATATGAATTAATAAAGAACATCCGGAACTCTCAAACATGAATGCTACTATTTTCATAAAAATTAAAAAAAATATATAAAGAGGACATTATAAAATTAAATAATAACATGTAGCTAAAATGATGATGTTGTTACAAAAACTAAAATTAATCCCAGTTATTTATTAAAAAACGAAAATTAAGAATTACCTGGCAACACCAGTTGCATATAAAATTTAAACTTACAAGAACATTTTTAAAATAAAACCAATTACAGTCTAAAAGGTGTGACTATCGAGACTGGAAATTTTATTTATTTTTCGCTGGCAACCTCTCAGACAAATTATATACAATTTCCTATATTTTGATGTATAATACATCGTATCTTTAATTACTTTCATTTGACAAATTAATGAGCATACAATTTAATATTATTCAGCAGCTGCAAGTTTGTTTCCCTTTAACATTTTAAATATTTGCTAATAAACTACGTTCAACTACGTAACCATACATACATACTTACATACACACGTACGTATATATATTTTTTTAAATTTATTAATAATATACAAAAATAAACTGTTTCTTTTTTCAAGAACATTTATAGTTATTCAATTTAGTGCGGTTTGGTAGTAGTAGCTTGTTATGATTTCTTTTTTGTTTTTTTTTTTTTTTGAAAGCAATTTGTTTCTTATCTTTGATTGCGTTGCTGTTGTAGAATTTAGTCAGGTATGGAAAACATATTATTATCGTACTATCACGAATAATTTTCTAAATAAAAATCAGTATGTGAGCGTCGTTCTTGGCATCGTTTATTTTAGATTTTTTTACAAATTGTCCACGCTAACACAAAAATGTTTTAAAACAAAAATTATAGACATATATAAAATGTCATAAAATTCTTTCGTAAAGAAAACATCGTGCAAACATACCCTTAAGATGAACTTTATATGACATTCCTACCAAAGAGCTGAGTAAAATATTCTAATTGTTATGGTTTTCTTTATCCTACTATGCACTTCCAATTACTATAATGTAGAGTAAATATAAAAAACAAAACAAACATAACAATATACGACTCTCATTAAAACAAATCAATCATCACTTGAAAAGTTGCTATCTACCGCTTTTGCTAGTGTTTGTGTTCTCAAACAAAGAAGAATATCAAAAACAAAACACGACAATGAAATAAAGAAACGGTAAATCATAGCAGATACATCGAGTACATACAAAAAATTTAAAGCCACAGAATTACTAAATAATTACATTTAGGACAGTTTAAAGAGAAAACAATTTCTTATAAGCGATTTTGTTCTTATAAGCGATTTTGTTCAGAACACATCTTATTACAGAACATTATACTTAAAATTAAAGTCTTAGTGTAAATTAGTTATTTAGTTAGTGTATCAAAACATTAAAGCATGTTTTAAAAGTTCTATTTCAGTTTTATTCTAATTTTCAATGTTTTAATCGTAAAGCAAGACACATATTTTTGCAAGTATGTATATTATAATAAGAGAGTAATATACACACACTATTTCAAATTTAATGAGATGTATGTAATGCTTGTATGCCATTTTTCTTATTCTTGTGCCGCTCTTTAATTGCTACAGTGTGGTATTAAAAGGTATATCCTACACTCTTTGTTCAATCGCCCCTATACTGAGTAAGAGGTGAAATATTTTTTCTTATAAAATTGTCATTGCCCTAGACGTAAAAAATTTCTATTATGAATTTTACGTGGAATTTTAGTTCCATTCATTGAGCAGCTTTTTATTTAATAATTAAATAATCAATGTATGTACATTTATTGTAAAAAAGTAAAAAAAACGAACGAGGTTTTGGGGAATATTTATTTTTATTTGTCGAACTTTTTTAAGTTTAAACTAAAATTTAAATATTTATTCAGGCTTGAGTTCATTTTTTAAATATTCTTATATTTACAAAGAATTATTTAATTGTGATAATAAAAGAATACTCGGGAAAAGTATGTTATTATCGACACTAGCCGAGTGGAATGCATTTTCAAAACCAGCTACGGATTTCATCGTCAGGGGCCGAATAACGGCATTCGAACGTGATTGAAATTTGAAAATTCTAATTAGAATCTTTGTTACTAAAGCACAGCGAACTCGATCGTTCAAGTAAAATTTCGAACGTTATCGAATGCCGTAATTCGGCTTTAGAACTCTTTGATCAGTGATTACGTGTTGGATGTAAATTTCATCTATTTAATCCCAGGTTTTTAAGTTAATTGAATTCGGTAATTAATTTGTTTATTTTCCTCATATTATCTTACCACAACGAGTTGGATCGAAATTATACCCAAAGCAACCCTTTTACTTTTATTTATTATTATCTCTCTTTTATCACTAGTTTTGTCCTGCTCTAGCCACCAATTAGCTAGCGATTTTTAGGAAATTTTTTTCCCGATTGGCACTTGAGAAAAAAGGGAAATATTTTGATTGCAAAAATATTCACGATAAGGATTGATAATTTTTGTGTATTAGAACAAGCTTCAGAGCCAAAACAATATGATTTTGTGATATAAAAATATAAATTTTTTGAATAACAATGTAATATTGTACACTTGGTGTGAAAAAAGCACAATATTCAAGTTGTATGATAGTATTTGATAATTACCAATGCCATCCCTGAACTTGAGTATTTTCATTTGTGTTTCAATGTTTTTTTTTTTTCTTTTGTCATCGTCTGAGTCTTGACGTATTTAGTTGGTGTTTGTTTTTTTTTTATTATATAAAGAAGATATCAACCATGTTTTTGTTTTGTATTACGTAGAAATCTATATTAATTTTTTGTTTGTTTTTAATTTCATAGAATTTCTTTTTAATCATTTTTTTCTTATTATTTCAAGTCTAGTGTATGAAATGCTTTTTTTTACAACTTAAATAGTTTTTTTCTTTCGATTTCAAATTACAGTTTTAATAAAGTATTTATTTTTTTATTTGTATGTTGCCAGATTGAAGAACAAGTGAATTAATTTAAATGAAAAAAAAAATATTTTTTGATAGTTTTTCTCAATTTTAATCTTGTTTAATTCTTGGCTGGACTACCTAGTAGGGACATAAATACTGTTACTAATATGTTGGGCTATAAAACAAAAACTAATGAATGGTTTTGGAACAAATTTTGTTTATACATTTATTGATATGTATTGTATTCAAAATGTTCGCCCTTGGCTTTTACACACGCCTTAAGTCGCATTGGCCAGTCATCAATAGCTGCACGCACCTATTTAAGCTAAAAGTTCTGAATATTCAGCAACAAATTATTAATTCTAATTTTAATGTTTTTAGATTTATTATAAATCATTTTTATTCTGACTTAAGTTCATATCTCTATTTTTAAACATTTTTTAAATTAAATTAAATTGTAATCATTTGAGTATATTGAAAACCGATATTAGCCGAGTGGAATGCATTTTAAAGACCAGCTACCATGATGTAATTACATAAGGTGATAGCGTAAAGGAGAGTAATTTTTGTCTCTCTTTTTTTTATATGGAGTTTGACAATTCTTGGCACTGAAATCTCTTTTTATACCCATCACACAGTGAAAAAGGGTATATATAGGTTTGTCATTCCGTGTAAAATTTCTACAATTTTCATTTCCGACCCCATAAAGTATATATTTTCTGAAAGCTTATGAATAGGGGAGTCGATTAAGCTCTGTCATTCTGTTCGTCTGACCGTCTGTCCGTGTGTATGTTGAAATCAACTTTTTGAAGCCCCCCCGACATCTCTGGACCCGTGTGAGGTATTAAAATATCAGAAATATTCGGGAGTAGATCGGTATTGAAAATCAGAAATATCGGTACATAAACAACTGAGATATGAGCAAAAACCCACGACCACCTCGATTTCTTTCACAAAAACATTACAACAACAACATACATACATACATACAAACGTGTATACTGGTTAGAGAAAACGTGGCATCGAATCCCAGCTGAGCCAAAAAAAAAATTTTTTATTGTATATTTTTTTAATTTTTTTTTTAATTCTTTTTTTATTTTTTTTTTATTTTTTTTTATTTTTTATTTAATATAATATTTATATTTTTATTATTTTTTTTTTTTAATTTTTTTTTTATTTATTTTTTGTTTTATATTTATTATATATATTTTAATTATTTTTAAAAAAAATTTTTTTTTATTTTTGTTTTTTTTTTAACATATATACGTAAATTTATAATTTTACAATGGGATGTGTTTATATATGTATGTTTTTTATATGTATGTACGTATTTCATATGGGATGAATGGTGATACAAACTGCTGTTATTGCACGTTGTGAAGATTCGGCACGGCCGAATATAGCGCTCTTACTTGTTTTTATATAGAGTTTGACAAACATTGGCTCACAAAAAAATAATCAGCTGGGTTGGCACCGCCACCTGTATAAGTGTACCCTGCCAGCTACTAATTCATTTTTAAAGAATGCAAATGATTTATAAAAAATTTAAGAATAAAAAGTTCGAATAAATATTAATTTATAATTTTAATATTTTTCTACACATTTGTCTTAATAACAACTAAACCATAAATATTTTATTTGTACCCTAAAAGCACAAACAATTTGATATCAATTTTTATAATCATTTGCAGTTTTTTTGTTGTGCGATTTTTTTTTTTTAGTTTTTTAGTAAAATTTCTTTAAGGCAACGTGGTGTATGTTTGTATTTGTATAAAAAGTTCTTTAAACATTTTTTGTTTATATTTAGATTTCGTTTTCAACGTCCCATGACTAATACCCAAGTACTCCTCATTAACGGCAATATGTTGTTAAATAACAAAAATTAAATAAATAAAGAACAAAGTAATTAGGTATACGTATTGTTTTACTAAATTCCCGGAAATTTAAATGCTAAGCGAGAATAAATTGAAATGAAAAGTGTTATTAATAAAAAAGCTAAAATTAGAGATTTTACTGTAAATAATAAAAAAGGACTTGGTAACAGACAAAAATTAAAATTAAATATTTTTTAAGTTAAATGAAAAATTTTTAATTAATCAAGTACTTTTGTTTTGTTAACAAAGAGCCCTGTATGCATAATCTATTTTTAAGTTTATCGACGGTTTACGTAAATGCCCGAAGCCCACCCAGGTGGGTTCTTTGTATATTTAAAGTTAAACAAATGAATTAAAGCCAACACTTAATAATTGTTTAATAAAAAAGAGATGAAAACAAAACCATCATTAACCCTAATATTACCAATTTGTGTTTACAAAACACCTTCCATTCAATAGTTCGATTTGAACAAACAATTATATATGATATACATACTTATAAAAATATATAAGAATTAATAACTACCAACCAAAAAACTTTATTGCCAAAAAGCGTTTCTTAAATCAGTTAGAGTTTACCTGCTTTCAAGAGCGCTTTCACTTCGTAGGTCTCTTTTTTTGCAATTAAAAGGTGCTTATTTCTTTCCTACCATGAACAATTAAATCATGACTTCTAACGAACTGCTGAAAAAGATAGCAGCAAGTAAGGGAGAAGTATAAAAAAAAATTACTATCAAAATGAAAAAGTTCCTCTTTCCACTGCTAAAATAAAAAGCAGTATAGAAGACATCCTTTGTGTTGATTTCTTCTGGAAACAATTTAACCAATGCCATAGATGTAATACGGTAAGGGAATAAAGTCTGCATTGCTTACAAAATTCGAAACATTTTTTGGTGGGTAGTTAAACCTGGAATTTTAAACACTTTCTAGTAAAAATGTCAACAAGCCAAAACAATTTTTTTGTTTATCAAAATTCATTAATAATAATGATTGAGATTCGAAAATGGCCGTAGAATTTTAAAATTTGTTTGCAGTTTATTGTGAAGTGTTTGAGGCTTTTTTTTTAACAATAAAATTATAATAATACGACAAATAAGTTTCGCACACAAAAATAAATTATTTTGTATAGTAATTTCCATGTATGTAAGAGTCGGCCCAGAAGAATATATGTAGTACCTACCTATAAGTTGTTTATCGTTCAGTCACATAATTTTTTTTACTCTTAATACAAAATTTACGAATTTTTATTGCCTTTCGAATCGCGCCATAAAATTTACTTATTTTTAAATATAGAAGACATACATACATACATACATATGTACATATGTGTGTATATGTATGTTAATAACATCGCGACATATGTTTGTATGTTGTTTATTTCTAAACATTTACTGTTATAGGTATTATTTTTTCGCTAAAATAAAAAACCAATAACAACAAAAATACTTACTGGCTGCCATAAAAAAGAGATAAATATTTAAAGAAAAATATTATTGCATACCTACTTTGAATTGTTTATTTCAGTTCGAAGTGGAAACAAGTGACATTGAAAATAGTGTCCAAACATTGAAATCATCTCTTTTTTTGGTCTTTTATTGTTTTTTTTAAGTGTTTTATTAAAAAAATAAATTAGCTGCTGTAGTTATAAAAAATTATTTTTTGTTCCATCTAACTTATTTTTATTTTAACATTTTAAGCACGTATTGAATTAAATTAAAATAAGATGGAATTTTTACTTTAAACAACGGTGGCAAACGTCGTAAGTCAGTCATGTTTGAAGCATTAAATCAGTTTCCAATAAAATTATGTAAGAGATTGTTATGCCCTTAACAATCACAACTCGTAAAGGAGAATTTATGAGTTTTTTATTTCGTGTGGACATATGTATCTTCATGCAAACATGTATACATGCTAAAGAGCTGCATAAGCGTACACGAATGGAAGTTATTTTACAATTGTACGTTTTATGTTACATTTTTGACGTTGTTGGTACCGTGGTACTACCGCGAGCTACTTGGTACAATTTAAAAATTTGTCCATGTTCTCTTTAATTTTGTTTGTGTGTGTTTTATTTTATACTGTCAGCTTTTCTTTTCTTGTTGCCATGCTGTTGTCAAAGCAAATTCATGTACCATTCATTCAAGTCTGCAACAACAAAATCTGCCTAGTACTTTATTGCAAACTTTTAACAAAAATCACCTGTCACAAGGTGGACTTTAATAATGAAGTACCAAAATGGTTCGATAAGTTTACTCCAGAAAAAGTTATTATGGGAGAAACAAATTCAATAGTACCTCTTCTGGTGAAAATGTTTCCAGGCGATGTGATTAAACTTAGATCACACAAAGATTCAAATATTTCCTATTTTTGGTCTAAAGTATCACAGATGCAAAATGAAATAAATGAGTTCATGTTCCCAGATATTTCAAGAATTGTAAGAGGAATTCTGTCTATTCCACATTCAACGGCCAACGTCGAACGAGATCTTTTCTTTTCAAAACATAAAGGAAGGAAATAGACAACACATTTCTGCTGTTTCAAATTTGATACAAACAAAATATCTATTGAAGTCTACAAATTCTTGTTGTTTTAATTTTAAAATAACAAAAAAATATATTATCTAAAAGTATTTAATAAATAAAATTTGTTAAATAACCGATCTCTACGTATGTACCTATGAATGTAATATTTAATATTATTTGTTGTATACTTCTATATTTTTATAAACATTTTTGTTAAGTTTATGTTTTTATTAATAAATTTAAAAAAAATGGTACTGTAATGGCCTAAAAAGTACATTTTGTTTTCATACTTGGTACAAAATCATAAAAGCCATTTTCCTTCCCTGTAAGCGTAAGACTAGCAATCTTATTTATATTAATATAGTGTGTGTTTATTACTCTCTCATTAGAAAATATATAAACGTATGAATACTTGAAAATATATGTACTTTACTTGACGATAAAAAATATTAAAGAACCGAACATAATTGAAATAAGACACCGTTGGAATAAAATAAAGCTGAAGCAGAACAAGAAGAATGAATGAAGTAGAACAATAAAACTGAAATCAAACATTCAAAATATATTTGCATATTTTGATAGTTGACGTAGACGTAATTAGATGAGTTTGCATGTACTTAAAAAATGGCTTATTAAAAAGTGTTTTCTTTTTTAACTGTCCTAAATGTAATTATTAAGCAACACTGCTATTTAAACTTTTTTACTGTTTTGTACTCTATAGTTTTGTTATGATTAGCCGTTTCTTTATTCCAGTGTCACTTTTTGTTTAATATTCTACTTAATTTGAAAGCACAAAAACTAACAGTGAGAGTAATGTTTTGTTATTTATGTTTACACTTAAGTAGTGTAAAATAGAACACACAACTTTTAGAACATTTTACGCAGTTCTTTTATACATACACCTAAACATGCATAGATGCATGAGTGTATATTTTCATACATTCATACTTATGTGCATACATAATTGATTCATGTGACATGAATGTATATTTTTCCATACATATCTGCATATATTATTGATTCTTGTGACATTTTGAGTTGGTTAAGCCAGATAGTCAACTGTCTGTCTATGGAAAATATTTTAACGTCCAAACTACTGGTAAAAATTTTTGAAAAATTTTTTTCTGACTTTTTTTTGTTAAAAAAACGTTAAAAAAGGTTTAAAAATGACTTAAAAAATAATGTGTTCTTAAATATTGGTGTTTTACTAAAATTACGGCAAACTTGTTTTAACTGCAATTTTAAGTTATTTTAAGCATTTTTTCTCCTCAATTAATTGTATATGAGTTAATCCTGCGTTACGGACGTTAAAGTTCCGTTACGGACGTTACAAAAAATGGAAGTCGATTTTTAGGTTTATGTGCATTTGCAAATTTTTTAGCTAATTTTGCATAATAAACAAAAAAATTCCATATACAAAAAATTAATTGGAATATATTACGATATCAATCCTGCATAGAAAAGAAGTCTAAGTAGTCCCGTTAAACAAAAATCTTAATTTTTGTCTGTTACGGACGTTACACTTTTTCCATTAAACCAAATTGTGTATATAAAAAACATTCATGTATTTAAAAATCTTTTTAACCTTGTAATTATTAATTTATTAGTTACAAAACAATTATAGAATATTTCATTACTCTTATATTCATTTATATCTTTGTTTATTTAACTGTTTAACATTGTTTTTTTAATGCTTAATAAACCCAGCTGTTCGAGCTACTTTTATAGTACATATTGTCATTGGAAAAGTCCGAAAAATAATGACATGATTTTAGAGCTGGAATATTTTTTGCATTTATCTATGTATGTTTTTAATATTTCGTTAGATATAGTTTTGACATAATTTTTACCAACGTAAATTAGGAAAACGCCATTTATATATATTTTTTTTTTTTTGCTAATTTGTGAAAATCTCGAGCGTTTTTTAAGATGAGTTTTTGGGCTTTTACTAGTTGCCAAACTTTTTGCTCAACAACAGCGCCAACACCGTCCACCGCTCCTCTTCCATGCGAAGTAGCAAAAAAATTCCTAAATTCTAACGGAAAATCCAGTACGTAAACATTGCATGCATGGGCGTACCGCCAAATATTTGAAGAGGGACATGGGGGTTGCGGTTTACAACATGGTTATTAATTACTTATTATTGATTTTTAGGAATTATTTTAGGTTTCTGAAGAATTTGAATTTCATCTCAATTTAAGTTGCAGATTGTGAGATCGCATGTTATTTAAACACACTTTTTGTTACTTTGAGGTGAAGTTTTTTGGGTTCTCGGCAACCTAGAGCAATTTAAAGCCCAGATTCAGTAGGTAAAAATCCATTATAAACACTTACTTCCACATCATAATATTAATTTTAAAAATATTACCGAATTAGTACAAAAATTGTTTTTAATGCTATTATTAATATTTTATGTTAAAAAATTTTAATTTTTTAAATACTGTTTTTTTTAAATACCAGTATTTTTCCAGAATTATAGCATCTTTATATTAACAGAAATTTCAAGTTATTTTAATCTCTTATTTGCTAAAATTTTCTAATATTTCTAGTATTAACAATAAAATACTGGTATGCTTCTGCAGGAAATAGTGGTTTTGCAAAGAACCACTAGATGTTTTGTGAAACTTATATTTAATTTTAACTTTCGTGGCCTACAAAGTTTTATAGCTTATAAGTTCAACAATGTGTTTTTCAACATTATAATCAAAATTGTTTAAGGCTTTTAAACCTTTTTTTTTTATAAAATTACTCACAGTAAAATATCTATATGTATGTATGCATATGTTGTTGGTTTATTAAGTGAATAAATGCAAGAAGTAAAGAACCTCAAAGCCGAATAAGATTATTTTTGTCTAACATAATTTTAACACTTGGAACTAAATAAGTGCAAATAGTTTGTAATTTCCTGAAAACTTTTCTTTCGTTCTAAACAGCTCATGCGTCATAAAAGTGCCACCTAATTCTTTCTTTAAAACGTTATTTTTCATAATATTTTTTTCTGTATCCATGTGCCCACATGACCTCCTTTTAACAACAAACGAATACAATACAAACATATAAACGTATGAACTGTTAAAATAAACTTAAACCTCCCTTAGGATCCCTAAAATAGAAAAAAACCATGTAATAAAATAACGATTTTTTTTTAGACTTTAAGCCATACATACTATTTTATTAGCTGATGATTCATAGCTAAAAATTTTAGTTGAGTTATAAATGTATGTATGTAGATATAAAAATATAATAGTGTGGTAAATACTTATTCATTAGAAGAAAATTGATTTTTTTTTCTTACCCCTTTACTAGAGAAGTTAACAGGAAAGGGTGAATTTTGGGTGGATATTTTTGGTAACCTTTTTTCCGTTTTCTCGAATTTAATAAAGTTGTATAATTATGGGTGTGTGTAGATGACTAAGACATTAAATTTAATAGTTTTTTTTTCTCTATTATTTAGTTTAATTTACTACATCTAAAATTAAGTATTCGACATATGGACATTTCCATGAATATGTCAAGCACGACTGTAAAAATAAAAACTCTTGAAAGTTTTTTAATATAAGTTTATTAATAAAGAAAAACACTGAAATTTTACTATGCGCAGGTATCAAGAGCTTATTAAATTATTTTAAGACCAATGATAAGAGTTCAATCTGATTATCTCTTTGACTTATTTTAAATAATTGCAATCAACTATTTTTTTTAGCGACTAAATTGTAAAAATAAATTGTAGTTGTAAATATGCTGTAAAATTAGGGTAACAACAACAATTAACAAGATCCATAAGAAAAAAGAAAATATAGAATTAAATTTGCGGTATTTTTTTTTTTTTTTTTATTTCCCTTAAATGTTTTTTTAATGTCACGTACGTAGAGCAAAAACATTATTTGTCTCCGTCATTCGTATTTGAACAGTCGCAAGAGCACCTAATTAAGAATTTAAATTTTTTTTCTTAACATTATTAAAATTTTATTACCTAAGAATACTATAAGAGAAAAATCTGTCACGTACGATATGTCACGAACGACATTAAATTGAATTTATTATAAAATCATTTAAAGATTGTTTTCAATTAAGTATGATGGATTTTAAATAAAAAATATTTGGTTTAGTGTAAGAAATTAAAAAAAGAACGAATACCTCCCAAGATTCGCAGATTTTTTCATATATCCATATATACCTCAAAATGACTTCTGTTTTATGTCACGTACGATATATTCTTATTTTTCTAGATATTTTAGACAACTATGATTCGAATATAATTAATTTTGTTTTTAAATAAAGTACCCTTTGAATGGAACATAAAGATCTAATTTTGTTTCAGTTACTCTTACTTTGGCAAAAATTACTCCACTTTATAGGAGTACAAATGTCACATACGATGACATGGAAATGCCCAAATGACAAGCAATATTATTTCGATCGTTTAAGATTTGTATTTTAAGGTATTTTTTAAGCTTATTTTTTTATTTTAATTTATTAAGCATTTATTTCTTTTAATTAAAAAATATTGTTTTGTGCATTTTTTATTTTACCCAAACAAACAAACAAACATTCATTTTCTTTTTATTTTCTCTGTTTCTTTTCATTTTATTTCACCCTAAATCAAAAACCAAACAAAAAAACAAAATTGGAAAATTAAAAAAAAAAAAAAATCTGCCTGAAAACAAATTTTCGCCAATTTGTGCCCGCCAATTGATTTTCAAACGTTGTGTGCTCGTTTTGTTATGTGATCAATACAATGTGTAAAAAAAAAAAATTATTATTTAATTTTTTATTTGTATTCATGTGGATTCATTTCGATCGCCTGCCTGCACGTCTGAATGCCCTTTAAATACTGCTTTCCTACATCAACTTGTTATGTTGCTTTTACATCCAAACATACAATTTTTAATTTCTTTTTGTTATTATTGTGCCGTCTTTAATATCATCTGCTTTATGGTTGTCTCTATAATGTTTGTTTTTTTTTCTGTTTAAATACATTTTGTATATAATTTTATATATTTGATGAAAAATGAAATCGTTTATGTAAAATTATATATCGATTTTATATATGAAAATGAAAAAATGAAAAAAAAAATAAAAATAAACAACCATAATAGCATGGGAGAGCAGACTCTTATCGTGTCGCTACGGTTGTACCAACCGATGACGACAATCTTACAGCCGATGGCCATTACAAGGTAAATATTTTAATATTTTTTCTATCTGTTTTCTTCTTAAAATTATTTCATATATTTTTATACGATTTTTATTTTTTCAAGTTTTTGCTTTTATTAAATATTAATTTGAAATTTTGTTTGCCTTTTTAACATTAACATAAATTTATGTTTTTGTGTTATTGATGCCATTTTATTATTGTAATATTGAATATTTATTTATAACTCTTTTGGTTGCTTTTTTTTTGAACTTAAGATGTTGGTTGACATTATTATTTAATTTGTATATATTTTTTTTTTATTTTTTTTTTATTATTTTTATTATTTTCTATAAAATTCATTTAAGTGTTGTATTTAATATGTACATTTGTACATATATCGATTTGTTAGTTTTTATTTTTACATGTGGTTTTGGTTATTTATTACTTCGTTATTCATATTTAATTTAATTTAAACTTTTAATATAAAAATACTTTTGTGATTGGTTTTAATTACAAATTTTAACAACCTCATACAACACTTATATTGTTGAAATAGAATGGAGAATTCATTTTTTATTAATTTAAATTTTTTTCACTAACAAAAGGTTTTCAAAATAAAAAAGTATAAATTTTGCTTAACAAACTTAAGCTAAAATAATATTTTTTGTAAATATTCTAGTTTCATTATTTAAACTAAATACTATCAGAACTGTATCGAGATGTTTTTCAAAATTATAGAAATTTATTCCCTGCAAAAATTCTACAAAATATAAAATTTTAAAAATAATCTCTTGCCATTTGCTTTTCTGTTTGCACATGCAAGTGCAAGTTCATTTTTATTTTAAACTAGCCAAACCCGGCGCGCATTGCTACGCCCCTTAATGAATCGAAATGCATTCTGAATTCATTTGAATATCAAGTGCAAAAACCTAAAAATTATAATTTTTTTATGGGCGTGGCCCTGCCCACTTTTCTAATCACGAAATTGTAAAGTCATAACAGCTCAATATGTGTGCAAAGTTTCAGAATAATCGGTCCAGTGCAAGTACTTCAAAATGATACCTTTTTTTTGGGCGTGGCACTGCCCACTTTTCTAATCACGAAATTATTTAGTCATGACAGCTCGATATGTGTACAGAGTTTCAGAAAAATCGGTCTGGTACAAGTACCTCAAAATTATAACCTTTTTTTATGGGCGTGGCCCTGCCCACTTTTCTAAACACGAAATTATATGGTTATGACAGCTTAGTATGTGTGCAAAGTTTCAGAGAAATCGGTCAAGCGCAAGTAGCTAAAACTGATAACTTATTTTTATGGGCGTGGCCCCGCCCACTTTTTCCGCCCATAAACACTCCCTGGTATGTGTACAACAACTTGCCAAAGTTTGAGTCCGATCGGTTTTACAGTTTCGAAGTCTATAGCTAACACACACACACAGAGTTTCACTTTTATATATAAGATGTCGTCAAAGTGTAAACTTTAAAATAATTTTTTCTTGTTATAATTTTGCCTCCATATTTACTTTTTGCTTTTTTTTGTTTAGATAGAGTTACCGAGTTAATCATACAGGCGAGTTTTTTGACAAGCGTTTAACATTTATTATTAGTAATATTTTATTTTTTTAATGCGCACTTAAACAAAAAAATCAAAATAAAATACATTTAACAAGTTAAAACTTTAACAAGTAACAGTGCTATATTCGGCCGTGCCGAATCTTAATACCCTTCACAACGTGTAGTCATGCAATAACAATTGTTTGTATCACCATTCATCTCATATAAAATACGTACAAAAAAAAATATATTAGAAACAAAAAAAAAAAAAACAATAAAAAATTAAAAAAAAATTTTTGAAAAAATTTTTTAAAAAAATAATAAAAATATAAATAATATATAAAATAAAAAATAAAATATAAAAATTTTTTTGGCTCAGCTGGGATTCGATGCCACGTTTACTCTAACCAGTATATATGTATGTTGTTGTTGTTGTAATTGGGAAAAAAAACCAGGTGGTCTTGGTTTTTTGCTCATATCTCAGAAAGTTATAGGGCGATTGTGCTGAATATCAATAGCGATTCATTCCCGGATATTTCCAAGAGATTGATACCATTTACAGATCTGAGGAATATATAGTTGCTTCTAAAAGTTGATTTAAACCAACACACGGACAGACGGTCAGGGCTTAATCGACTCCTCTATTCATAAGCTTTCAGAAAATATCTTTATGGGGTCGGAAATAAAAATTGTAGAAAATACAAACGGAATGACAAAGTCATATATACCCTTCTGTGCACCACAGGTTAAGAGTATAATTACAAATTTAAAATAATTCAGTAAATTTTTAAAGGGTAAGATTGTTTATCGTTTCGACATTTAGTGGCATGCCACTGTCAATTTCTACACGCATGCAAATTAAGCTGCCACTGGAGCGAAAAAATGTGAGTGTACATGTGTAAACGCTAGATTAACACAGCAATGTCGTTGCAGGCAAGTACTTACCACCCTCGCTTACAAATAGGGACTTAAATAACTATTTATTACGCTCGCTTATAATAGGGACTTAAATAAGTACTTAATTTTAAAGCAGTAACCCATTAATATTATTTACTTCGATTCGTTCGATTCTTTTAAGGACGAAAGTTCGGTTTGATTATTCTACGATACGTTAATTTGTGATTTAGAAACCAGTGAAAATCTCTAAGTCATCAATTTGCTAATGAGCTGCCTTGCCACTATTATTGTGTGTGTATCTAAGCATAATAATAATAAGTACTTATGTATCACATTATAAGTGAAGTCATTACTAAAACACTTCTTAGTAAGACAGACGATATGTAATAGTCATTGAAATGTATGTGGTTTAGTAAGAGCAGATCATTATCTAGTTTTTGCTGAGTTGTAGAAAAGGTAACAATTATGTAAAACATTTTCATAGCATTTCCTTTTTTTATTTTATACTTAAAGGCGCATATATACTTTTGTGTTGCTCCTAAATGCATGTACCATTTCTACTCACTTCTTATTGTAATTAATATACTGGAAGTGAAACACTGTTTTATATATAAGCTTTTCATTTTGTTTGTAATTTTAACAGTTATTCATTTGCGACCACATAAAGTATCTGAATTCTTATAGAGAAGTCGGTTAAAATACATTCTTCTCTTCGTGTGAGCGTTGAAATCAACTTTCTAAAGCCGCCACATATCACTCGTATCCGTTTGTGGTAATAATTTATCAAAAATGCTTTCGAGAATGTTGCTTTTGAAAATCAGCTTCTGAAAACCATTAGTCAATCTTACAAGCTGCTAGATAACTGTTTCACTCGTTTGTTAAATATCACTATAAGATACCGGGTTATCCATTTTGCGGTTTCAAAAGGAAACGTAAATAAAACACATATAAAATATTTTTTTCATGATATTTCTTTTTTATTATAAAGTTTGAACGTTGACATTATGTGTGAAACACTACATCATTCAAATGGCCACCACGCGAAGTGTTGCAAGCATTGATTCTTTTGAGGTAATTCCTCTTTGAGTCCTAATTCCTGAGAACAACGAAGAATCGACACATTCGAGTCTTCGGCAACACTTTCACTTACAGCAGTGATATTTTCAGCGGAAGGAGCCTTACAATATCTGTAACCGCTCCAGTCTCTTCATATTTTATCGCAATTTTGCCAATTGCTTGCGTAGTTGGACGATTATGTTAACCATAATCTCGTCTTAAAGCACGATATGTGGCTGTGCCAGAATCATCATTTTTGTAGTAGGTTTTGATAATTTGTATGCGTTTTGTGATAGTTAAGCGATCCATTTTCGTCAATGTCAGACTTTCAACTAAAAAGAAAAAAATTGGTTTACCAACTTAGTTTGACAGATGTCGAATTCCAGTCCTATACTTTTGAAACCACCAAATGGATAACCTTTTACATATAACAACATTAGTGAAAAATATTGATTCAATCGGTCCTTCAGCGGCAAAGATATTGTTAAAAATATCAACTTTTTATTAAGATTGCTAAAAAAAAATTGCCATATTACACCTTAAAACTAAATAGCAAAAATCACCCTTTAAAATTTTTAAACAAAAAAATATGTAGAAATAAAAATAGGAAAGTTGATAAAAGTTAACTTTTTCAGAGTTGAAAAAAAAATTTAAACTAAATTTTCAATCGATTTTTATAGATAAAAAATATACTATTTAAAATATTTTTTTATGCATGGAAAAATTTTCCATTTCCCATCTCTGCATGAATCCAATACAACGTTTTAAAGTCATTTGAATTCAAGTAGTCTACACTAGCAAAAGCTAATCGGGAAAAGTAATGTCAAAATTTGTTCAATTCCCCTTGATGTTCTTTATTTGTGCAGGGATGGGAAATAAAATTTTTCTTATGGCATTAAAAAATTTATTTAAATGTAGTATTTTTTTTATACCAAATGTTCTTTATTTTTGTTGCTTTATACCCCTTATCATAGGTTTTAAAAATGTTTAACTTTGTTTTAATTAAATAATTTTAAACCACACTAATCAATAAATCTTCTCTATTTCTAATATACGAGTTCACAAATTAGTTGTAGCAATCTTTTTATTGACAATCATTCACTAACAGCAATTGTACAAAGAAAACAAGTGCTCGATACGACATTACAACGGGGGCGGTAAACTTAAAAAAATTTTTACTTGCATTTTTGTATGGATTACAATTGGGGTATTCACAATAGTGTCATAAAGTCATATGTCCTATAATAATAGCATGAAAAATTAAGACTATTGTGAACAACCCCTCATAATTAAGTGCGCTATTTTGAATTTAAATCAGCTGATGTAAAACAATTATAAAAATAAATATTTTCTTTCATAATGCCAAAAACAAGTAAAAAAACAAAATAATAGCCAGTTTGTGCGAAAAATACATTTTAGATGTTGTAATGGCAAACTCAAGTAAATAAATCACAAATAAATTAAATTTTGTTTGATAAACAAAACACAACAGAGTCCTTAGTCGATCTTATTTGACGCTACCAGTGATTTGTTATCAAAAATTAGCAACTGCGCTCAAATTTGGATGTCGACCCGATTAAATTATACAATGAACGGCGAAAGATTACAAAAACTGTTGCGGCTTGGCTTAGCCGGTATAGCCGTTTAGCACAGGTCTCTGCTTATTAAATACGACAGCACAATAAACATAGCGTACAAAGTTCTATCATTATAAGCACTTTTTGTTTGAAAAGCAACAACAACATTTTGAAACTATGTAAAATTTTAGAACAATATGACAATATGACATGATAAGACACCTTGTGAATCACCCAAATATGTTTTTATCTAATATCATAAACTAAAACTTAAAACTTGAGTTTTAAATCTCAAAGAAATATCTCGATGCAGGTTCTAAGGCTTTTGAAAAAAAGTCTGTCTGATTTTTATTGTCACCTTTAAAGTGCATCATTAATCATTTAAAATATTGTTGTTTTATTTAATTTTATTTAAAAATTTAATTGTAAATAAACAAAAAATAAAAATGGCTTGTCTACGCAAATCTTGTTCTATTACGTCAATAGTTCAAGATTTCCTTTTAGCCATAAAAAAATTGTCAATTTTAGCATTTCGCGAAAAAAAAATCTACCAAATCATTTTCGCTTTTTTCCCCTCAGTTGATGGCGATTTATTTTTAATCAATGACGTACAAAAAAAACTTGTATTTAAAAATAAATAATTTGATCTTTTGAATTTGTTCACCTAAATTCTAAAATTAAAATTTGTGTTTAATTTAACAATAATAACAATAACAACAGCAATTGTTTTTATGCTTTTAATGATTGATTTGAAACTAAACGTGACAATTTTTTTTTGTTTTTGTACTTTTGTTTATACATTCTACCTCTATTGCAATATAATTTCGATTTAGAAAAAATTCTGAATTTTCTCACGATTTTCACATTTTTGTTTGTGTTTTATTTTTTATTTTTTATTTTTTTGTCTTTTTATTGTTATTAACAAAAGTTTTAATGAATTTAAATTTTTTCTAACTAAAATAAAGTAAAACTTAAGGGTAAGTTTTTCCCCACTACTAACTTCTACTCCAACATTGAATTTGTAAATTAATTAATATTATAAAAAGGTAAAATAGAAAAAGGAATTAAACAAATTATATTATTGTGGTTATGGTGAGATGGTCAACTTCTTAGTTTTATATGCAAAATATAATATTTTAAAATAATAAATAATTTTTAACAGCTAACACCTTTATTACGGCCAAAGTCGGTCCTCCTAACACGCGCAATTATTTATAAACTTACACCTTATAAGTTAAATGAAATAAAAAAAATCACACTTTCTTGTATAAAAAAAATGGCATGAATTGTAACTGGGGTTTTAAATGGTAAACGGATATCTATGAATTATCTTTTGGAATTTATCTTTTATTTATCTATTGTATCTAATTAATGGTCAATGTTTTCAAATCTATACTAAGAAATAAAATTTCTTTTTTTCAATTCAATTTTCCTATAGTCAAAACGCAAAATGCCTGCTAAAGCCGCAAAAAAGGAAAATTTAGATGATCTCAAACAGGAGTTAGATATCGATTTTCATAAAATCACTCCTGAAGAGCTGTATCAGCGCTTTCAGACACATCCTGAAAATGTAAGTTATTAACATTCGCTCATTTAATTAAAAATCATTTTTATTAATTGTTTATTTTTTGTGTGTTTTAGGGTTTAAGTCATGCCAAGGCTAAAGAGAATTTAGAACGTGATGGTCCTAATGCTCTAACACCACCCAAACAAACACCCGAATGGGTAAAGTTTTGTAAAAATTTGTTTGGTGGTTTCGCCATGTTATTGTGGATCGGTGCTATTTTATGTTTTGTTGCCTACTCCATTCAGGCTAGTACCAGCGAAGAGCCATCAGATGATAATTTATATTTGGGTATCGTACTTTCTGCTGTAGTTATAGTGACTGGTATTTTCTCATACTATCAGGTTAGTATAATCTCCTTAACTATTTTTTCCAAATATTTTAAACCATCTTCCTCAACAGTTCGCTTTATAAATATAATCTTAAAAAATAGAAACAAAATTTTTTTTTTAAATTCTCCATCACAGAAAATTTTCAATATAACGGGTTGTGAAAATTTCCATTTAAAAAATGTTTTTGATAAAAACAAGGAGTCACGATTTTTTTTTTCTTTAAAAACATATTAAAGATATTCACGTTACCAGTTTTAGTCTTGCGAATATGCGAAATTGCCTTAATTTACCCCTGTTGACGTCAGCACTATTTTCCAGTAAAAGGTGTTTCAATTTTAAAGAACGAAGTAGAAGTGTTAATAGCCGTGGTTCTTGTCTTTTTTTAGGTACTTAAAACGTCGACCAGTAGTGCGATTCACTTACTTTTAACGATCCGACAATCGTTAAATTTGTCGACACTTGTTATTGTTTGCACTATCGATTTTGCGATTTATTAAATACTTTTTAACGATATTCGACAACTGTTACATTAAAGTGGCAACTGTCATAAAAAGTGTATAAATAAATTCACCACCAACATTCCTCACAAAGTTAGTGGCGCCATAGCCGCGACTTAAACCAGTGGTTTATAAGTCGGGGACAAAAACTTTTTGTCGATAAAATAAACAGCAACAAAATTATTGTCGCGTAGATAACAATAACAACTGTCGTTTAAATATGTTACTGAATATCGAAATCGATATAATTGTTGTTAACTTTTTTTTAATCGCACTACAGTTGAGCGCTTACCTTCGCACTAGGTAGGAGGTCGTGCAAAAGTAAAAGATAGTGCGAAATTAGTTGTTCACACATAGTTATTGTTGTGTTAAAAAAAATTGTTATTTTGTTATTTCGCAAGTTCAAAATAGATGACTTGAATACCTTTATTAAAGATATTCATATTACCTGTTTTAATTAAGCGAAAATGCAGAATTTTTTCAAACAACAACAACAACTACGTAAAAAACATTTTACACTAACTTTAACTTTTCATCTAGTGCGTTAATATTGAGCCAAACATACATGCGGTTTAAGTAGCACGTCAAGAAAAAGTCTTCAGCGGCTCGATATAAATCTGTCGGTTTTATTCTCTGAAACACTTTTTTTAAAAAAAATTTATGCACAATAACGAAGAGTTATTTTACGCAGTTTCGCATTTTCGCAATAGTAAAAGCGGTGACGTGAATACCTTTATTTTTGTGACTTTAAAAGAAATAATAAAAAAATAGTAGTAGCCTCGTAACATATAATTTGAACTTCTTTCATTGTTTTTCTTTCGTAGGAATCAAAAAGTTCAAAAATTATGGAATCCTTCAAAAACATGGTTCCTCAATTCGCCACTGTCATTCGTGAGGGTGAAAAACTCACCCTGCGCGCTGAAGATTTGGTCTTGGGTGATGTTGTCGAAGTGAAATTCGGTGATCGCATCCCAGCCGATATCCGTATTATTGAGGCTCGTACCTTTAAGGTCGATAACTCGTCGTTGACTGGTGAATCTGAGCCACAGTCGCGTGGTCCTGAATTTACCCATGAAAATCCGCTGGAAACAAAGAATTTGGCTTTCTTCTCCACCAATGCTGTCGAAGGTACTGCCAAGGGTGTTGTCATCAGTTGTGGTGATCACACTGTCATGGGTCGTATTGCTGGTTTGGCATCTGGTTTGGATACGGGTGAGACCCCCATCGCTAAGGAAATTCATCATTTCATTCATTTGATTACCGGTGTGGCCGTATTCTTGGGTGTGACCTTCTTTGTAATTGCCTTTATTTTGGGTTACCATTGGTTGGATGCTGTCATTTTCTTGATTGGTATCATTGTGGCTAACGTGCCCGAAGGTCTATTGGCTACCGTAACTGTGTGTTTGACTTTGACCGCTAAGCGTATGGCTTCGAAGAATTGTTTGGTAAAGAACTTGGAAGCTGTTGAGACATTGGGTTCCACCTCCACCATCTGTTCGGATAAGACCGGTACCTTGACCCAAAATCGTATGACTGTCGCTCACATGTGGTTCGATAATCAGATCATTGAGGCCGATACAACAGAAGATCAGTCGGGTGTCCAATACGATAGAACTAGCCCTGGATTCAAGGCGCTCTCTCGCATTGCCACTCTCTGCAACCGTGCTGAATTCAAAGGCGGCCAGGAAGGTGTTCCAATTTTGAAGAAAGAAGTCAGCGGTGACGCCTCAGAAGCTGCTTTGTTGAAGTGTATGGAATTGGCTCTCGGTGATGTCATGAATATCCGCAAGCGCAACAAGAAAATTGCTGAAGTTCCATTCAACTCCACCAACAAGTATCAGGTCTCAATTCACGAAACTGAAGATCCCTCCGATCCACGTTACTTGCTCGTCATGAAGGGTGCCCCTGAGCGTATCTTGGAACGTTGTGCCACCATTTTTATCAACGGAAAAGAAAAGGTCTTGGACGAAGAGATGAAGGAAGCCTTCAACAATGCCTACATGGAATTGGGAGGTTTGGGTGAGCGTGTCTTGGGTTTCTGTGATTTCATGTTGCCCTCCGACAAATACCCCACTGGCTTCAAATTCAACACTGACGATGTCAACTTCCCCATTGATAATTTGCGTTTCGTTGGCCTTATGTCCATGATTGATCCTCCCCGTGCCGCTGTACCCGATGCCGTAGCCAAATGCCGTTCGGCCGGTATTAAGGTTATTATGGTTACTGGTGATCATCCCATCACTGCCAAGGCTATTGCCAAATCTGTCGGTATCATTTCCGAAGGTAACGAGACCGTCGAAGACATTGCCCAACGTTTGAACATACCCGTATCCGAAGTAAATCCACGCGAAGCCAAGGCTGCCGTTGTACATGGTGCTGAATTGCGTGATGTGTCCTCCGATCAATTGGATGAAATCCTTCGTTACCACACTGAAATCGTATTTGCTCGTACCTCGCCCCAACAGAAATTGATCATTGTTGAGGGCTGCCAACGTATGGGTGCTATTGTGGCTGTAACTGGTGATGGTGTCAACGATTCGCCTGCCCTGAAAAAGGCTGATATTGGTGTTGCTATGGGCATCGCTGGTTCCGATGTCTCCAAGCAGGTGTGTAGCTGCACTCTTTTGTCTTTTTGTTTACATTTTGAGAATGTAATTAAATTGTGTTTTTGTGTTTTGACTTTAGGCTGCTGACATGATCTTGTTGGATGATAATTTTGCTTCCATTGTAACTGGTGTTGAAGAGGGTCGTTTGATTTTCGACAATTTGAAAAAATCTATTGCCTACACTTTGACCTCTAACATTCCTGAAATTTCACCCTTCTTGGCTTTCATCTTATGTGATATTCCATTGCCCCTGGGTACCGTTACCATTTTGTGTATTGATTTGGGTACTGATATGGTAAGTTCATGATTGTTTTTGTTTTTCTTATTAATTTTCATTTATATTTCCTTTGTTTATTGTATGGGTTTTAAGTATGTTAAAAAAGAAACAATTTATGTTGTATTACTAAGTATAAAGAAATGAGGTAGTTAGTTTTAAGTTTATGTTGTTACAAACAAACAAGACAATTTGTTAAATTTTTGCAACAAACGTTCACAAGATACCAGCCATTTCCCTGGCCTATGAGGGACCAGAAGCCGACATTATGAAAAGAAGACCACGTAATCCCAATGTTGATAATTTGGTCAATGAAAGGTAAAGGATACAATAAAGAAAATTATGAAGTACCAAAGGCTAAAATGTATTGACTGGCTAAATAGAAAAACAAACAACTATTTAAAACAAAGTATTAAGGCTATTAATTTAATAAGCTCGTATGTCTGGTAATTGTTAAGCTAGTTTTAGGTCTCGTCAATCATTATGACATTTTCGAAACAAATTTGTTACCCTTATTTGAACTTACATATTTTAAATTGGAATGTTTTTTTTTTAGTTTTTAAAACATTTTTATAAAACATATTTACTCATTATTATTGTATCTTTTATTCTACTATACTTCTATACATCTATACTACAACGACTACATACATGTGTGTTAACTGTGGTTATGTTGTTAATGTTTTATGAAACTTGAATTTTTGATTTGAAAACAAACTCTTTATGGGCCACATAATAAAACACACACACACACACACTGACTGACTACTACAACAACACTTTTAAACATGCAAATGTATACAAATGTGTTAAAAAACCAAAAACTGCGCTGTCGTGTTAAAACTGATTTGAAAAAAAAAAAAAACGAAATAATAAAAACTGAAATTTAGGTTCCTGCTATTTCTTTGGCTTACGAAGCTGCTGAAGCCGATATTATGAAGCGTCCCCCACGTGATCCATTCAACGATAAATTGGTCAATTCAAGGTGCCTATAATTTTCTTTTATAATTTGCTCATTTTCATTTTGGTTTTATTGTTTTTGTAAAAGTTTAAAAAAAAAAACTAAATTTTAATTCTACTTACTACCACCATCCCCATACAATTATTAACACTTTTTACTAAAAACAAATAATGAAAAATGTCCCTTCAAAACGCTGAATTATCTTTTAAGATGATTCCTAACAAAATGGCTGGATTATGTACTCGTAACAACAACATTTTACTAATACACACACATACATACTGCATATGTGTTGTTTACTCGTTCTTCAACTAATGATCGTCTGTTGTTCGTCTTTTGAATACTTTTTTTTATTATTTTTCTTTTTTCTTTAAATACTATAAATATTTACATTCATTTGTTCTTTGCTCCTGGTCCTAACAAAAATGTGTTTATTTCATTTATAATCGAATATGATTTTCACTTTATTTTTATCTCAAAATCATTTAAAAATCTATAACAAATTTCATCGTTATCATCGTCATCAGCCTTTAAATATACATACATACATACATGTTTTTTTAAACTTCTCGATGTTGTGGATTTTCGTCATCTAATCATAATACATAAAACAATTATTTCTAAAAGTTTATACTAAAACATTTGCACCTTTATTAACAAATTGTGCCAACAACAACGTCATTATACATATATTTAACATGAGTATTATAAGTTTTTTTTTTTTTCATTAACGTTATCTTTAACATCTTCCTTTCTTATAATTTTGAAATATTGCACCACTTTTTAAATTAAAAAAAAAAACAAAACAAATATTAATTGGTTTGAGATTGTTGAAAATTTTTAAGATTTTGTGTGTATTTAAACAAACTTTTCTAGTTTAAGTTTAAGCAATTTATTTTACTATTTAACGAATGAGCATTTTACAAATTCTTATCGTTGTGGCTTCTTGGTATTTTTAAACATTTTAGTTGTTTCCAGTTAAAAAAAACTTCCAAAGAAAATTTTTAATTTTTTTTTTTTTTCTTTTTTTTGCTTCAAAACTGAAACTTGTTGACTTTATTTTAAGGGGGAATAATTTTTACTTACATATTTTTTTTTGCAATCTAGAAGCGATTTTAAAATTTTATAAATTTATTTACCTTAAATAGGGTTTATTTTTAAAATTAGGCCAGATTTCAATACAATTATTTTTTGTCAAATTTTTGAAACTTTAAAAAAGGAAAAAGTTTCTTTAATTTTTTTAATGATAGTGATATATAAGGGTGTCTCAGTAAGAATTTTTTTTTTGTTTTTTAAAATAAAACATTATCATTTAAGTATGAAAGAAAATATCCCACGGCTGTGATGACAAGACATTACTTTTTTCGTAAAGTTTTTCATGACTTTTCACAAAAATGTGGCTGTATCTCGGATTTAAGCTCAGGAATTTTTTCTGATTTATTGGCATAAACCCGAGATTTCACAAAACGAAAATAAAGTAATTGCACTGCACTCCCACCAAAAAAACTTCAATGCCAAAAAGCGCTTACTTAGTGCCTACCAGCGCTTCTAGAAGACATGATTTTTATATGGGATGTTCCACTTTGTAGGTTTATTTTGCCATTAATAATCGTTTATTTCTCCTTACTTACCAATGCTGAAAAAGGAAGCAGCTTGTAAGTGCTCCGATGGACTAGTCAGTAGTGTGCTGGTCTGCTACTTTGGGGGTTGCGGGACTCTGAACTACTGGTCTGCTTCTCTTTCTCTTCTATTCTAACTATTATATTCATATGGATCGCACAACATGCCGCCAATTGGGCATAAGTGTATACCTGTCGTAGGTTTGGGCTTTTAGTGCCCCTCCTTTTCAACCTAACCTAACCAAAGTGCTATTACTATGCAAATAAATTAGCCTCCTCTTTCCACTGCTGTAATAATAAGCAGCGCAGAAGACATACTTTATTGTGCTTTCGTATGCAAACAATTGAAGCATTTCCAGTGATGCAATATGGTAAGGAAATGATGTCTGCACTGCTTACAAAATTAAATTTTTTTTGTAGGGTTAAATCGCATGATCTTGGTGGCCAGTTGACATGAGAATTTCTTGAGATTTGTTCTGGAAATCGTTGCTTTAATAAATGGATAGTTTCAGATCGCCGTTTTACCAGATTCATTGTTCCCACTTGAGGCCACATGAACTCTGTTATCATCTTCGTGCATTTATGCTATTCATAGATATTGCAATTTCGGTCTCACCTTCAAAAAAGTAAAGCCCAATTACACTGCCTGACCAAAATCCACACCAGACAGTTGGTCGTTTGTTTCTCATGAATCGCATAAGGATTTTCTGAGCGCCTGATTTGACAACTCTGTGTTATTACAAAATCATTCAGATGAAAATGCGTTTCATCGGAAAAGTTGACTTTGCTCTGTTAACCCATGAGCGATTTGCCGGCGGTTTCTATGGTCTGCTGGTTTGAGGTGCTAAAAAAGCTGGTTTTTTATGCATAAATGTGCAGGTCTTTTGTCAAAATTAACTGCGTTGTGCTTTGTGAAATTTAAAGTTGTTGAGTATGATGCCACATGTCTAGACTTTTCAACTTTTAGGCGACATCCTTGTTTACAATAGCAATGTAATCGAGAGACCGAGCGTTGCGTTGACGCGCAGGAGTCTTACTATCCATGAGGTGTTTTACTATTCATAGTCGAACTAATTTCCTCCAATTCTTTTTTTACCACTATTCAAATGGTTGACACATTAGATACAATTTCTCGACTGAAAATTCTTCCAAACATTTTTAACAAGTTATAAAGCGTTGCTTTTTCGTAAAGCACTCCGTTGGACAGCTGCCTAATTTCAGAGTTGCCATCTGCACAAAAAAATAAATTCTTACTGAGACACCCTGTATAAAATTGAAATTTCCCAAATTTCTTCTGCCAATAAATTTAGAGGCGATAATCAAGTGTCATTTATTTTTCAAATCTTATTTAGATATACAGCCATGTGCTGACAAACGAATCTTACAAGACATTTGCGATGCGGGTTGAGATCACATAATTGGTGTTGTGTAGTTCACAACTGCCAGAAGTCGCAACTTATGTTTAAAAAATAGTAAATCGAAAGTAAAACGCGTGAAATACCGAACATATAGAAAAAAGTTTGGCGATTTTCAAATCACATGTGATGTCATAATCATGCGAGTGTCAGCACTTGCCTGATAGCTTTGTCATAACTTTTGTTTAAACAAAAAATAAATTTCAAAAAAAGGCAAACACAATTACATTGATAAATTACTTTTATTAAGTGAAAATGTTAAATGTTTTTCAGAAAATGCAAATAATTTTTTAAGGGTGGCTATGACTGGAAAGGGATATAAACATTTAAAATATTTGTTTTTATTTATTTAAAAAAAAAATCGTCTATTACACTTGCCTTAATTTCTAATTAGATTTGTATATGACTTTTAGGAAGGCTGCAAAACCCCTTAGTGGTTTAGCTAGAGTGGCCAGATTATCAAAAACTAAATAGTTTAGTTATTTTAACCGAAAGTTAAAAATTCAAAGAAAATATAAATAAATGTAAAATTTATAACAGAAATTGCTAACCATTTACTTTTCTAAAATTATTCAAGAATATTTTTAAAAATTCCCAACTTTGGAATTTGTATATCCTGAAGATGCTATACGAAGGAGTAGCAAAATGTTGAAAAGAAAAATAAAAATATTGTTGCATGACCTTAGGCTCGAATAATAAAATATTATAAAAATTAAAAAGAGGTAAAAAAAAATAAAGAATTATAGATTTAGATTATTTCAAAATAAGAAAAAGGGGACCGGTGTAATGTTTTAGGCAGAAGTTAGTTTCCGAAATTTTTTTTCTTCAGTTAAACATTTGCATTTTTATTCTTATTTTTTAGTTAATTTATTTTTTATTTAAATACAATTGTTTTTGATTAAAACTTTTTTATAGTTGTACATTTGTTTTATATAAATGTCTATAATATAGAGCGCAACAAATCTCACCCATTTAATTTTTTTTAAGTTGATTTGAACATTTAAATTTGTTTTAAGTTTATTAAAACACAAAATACACACAAAGTAAAACTTCTATAAATATTTTTGTTGTAAATAAAATTTAAACAAAATGTATGCACAATTTTTATATTTTATGTTTTATTTTCGTATTTTTTTTAACAACAAAAATTTCACCAAAATTCATTAAGTATTTTATTTCGATTTTAAGCAATTTGTTAAGTATTAAAAGACAAAAATGAAGTATTTGAAATGAAACTGAAGTCGTTGAAAGGTCTTAAAGTAACTGCTAATAATTATGTATTAAATTTACTAAGTATTTTGTATTTATCTTACTTTAGATGCAACATTTTGTACATTTTGTTTTATAAACTATCAAAAAAGAGAATTGTAATTTTTAACTTTGATTTTTGTACAAGAGCTTTTAATCATTTAAACAAATTTCCTTTTTTCCCTCCTTTTTTTTATCAACAAAATTTTTGTTTTTCTTTTTTTTTGTTGTTTTGTTTTACAAATTTAATTTTGTAAAATAATTTGTTTTTGCGGCTCCAACACTGTTTTAACTACATTTAAACTGAAACACTTGATTTTTAAAAAATAATAATAAAAAAAAAACTCAAAATGTTAACCCCTCCTGTAACTGCCCGCTCTTAAAAACCAAACAAATTGCGTTTGCGTATTGTTATTGTTTGTGTGTTGTATTACTGTTTGTGTATAATACGTTAAATGTAAAACTACTAGGTACCTGCCATTTCCCTTGCCTATGAAGAAGCAGAATCAGATATTATGAAACGTCAGCCCAGGAATCCATTTTGCGATAAACTAGTCAACGAAAGGTAAAGTTTTTCTTTGTGTCATCACTCTAAATAATCCAACAATTATTATTGCGTTTTTTCTTTCTTTTTGTTTTTGGTTTGCCAATGAAAAAGTATCAGCAACTATATTTTAAGAAAAATAATTCAATAACCTGCTCTTTTCTCTCGTAGAAAAGAGACGTCTTAAGAATTTTCAAATGTTTTTTTTTGTCCATATAAAAAACACCCTAATTTTGCTCACTTTTTTATTCCAGTCAAAAAGTACTGTTTTTTTCCTTAAAAAATAAATAAACACTTAATAAACCAATTGAACAATCAATTTGCTAAATAAAAATCAATCAACTTTTTTTAAAGCCTTTACTAACTTGAAATGAAACAAATGCGTATTTAAAATATATTTTTTTTTTCATCTTATATTTACTTTATATTAAACTTACAATTTTCAATATCATATTTTGTTGTTTATTTTATTTTAAAATCAAAGTACATTTTCTTAATTAGTTCTTAATTCAAGTTCTTAATATATATTTTCAATTTCTATAGCTTGTTTCTAATTTAAAGGAAATATATTATTAATTGTTTAATTTAGTTTTATTTACAATTTGTGTTGGTTTTTTTATGTTAATAATAATTTCAAATTTCAACAGCATACTTTGAGGCTGATTTTTTTTTTTTAGAACAGGGGTCGACTTACGGCATTCAATATCGATCGAAATTGCAATTGAACGTAAAAGTTTTCCTTACATTGTGTATTGGATTCTAATAAGAATTCTATCATTTTCGATCGATATCGTATGCCGTAATTCAGCCCCAGCCTTTGCAAAGATATGCTAAATGGGAGTAAAGCTGAAATTAGACGTGACACAACCATAATGCCATATTCATATGAAACCAAACTTCAACTTGTTGGCTATGGCGTTATGGCAAGTCATCTAAAATCAAACAAATTGTTGACCATAAGTTTGCTTCAAACAGCTGTTTTATATGGTTATAGTTCTGTCACGCCTAATTTAACCATAAAACGTTTAGATTACGTTTTAAATTCACAAAGCATGCTGTTATGTGTTGTCATACTAATACAACATGTTAGCCTACTTTGTGAATATCCCATTTATTATTTCCAAATTTTTGTTTGTGTTGTAAGTTATTACTTTTTAGCCCCTTTATTGTTTTTAGTTTTTGTTTAAGTTGATTTTAGTTTTTGTTTAGTTTAAGTTGATTTTGGTTTAGTTCCTGGTTTTGTCCTTATTTTTGCTTAATTTTGTTTATAACTTTATAGATTTGATTTTAAAACTTTAGATTTTCAATTAGCTTTGTTTTAGCCAAACAAAATTTTCCCTACAATTCTAATTGCTAATTGACTAAATAAACACAAAGAAAAACTATATTTTAAAATTTAATATTATTATCTTATAAAGTATCTCATATGCTAAAAAAAATCTCTCTATATATTATTTTCACCCAATTAAAAAATATATATTTTAATTTTTTTTAAAGAAAATATCTTTATACGATATTATTTTTCTAATAAATTATATGCCTCTTTCTTTTGCATTATTGCCCCCACTATTTCACTGACCCGCCATAATATCACACCATAATATTGCTCGTTACAGTTTTTTCTCTCTCCTTCTCTTTCTCTTCATAAACATTAACTTACATACATATATAATAATTAAAATATTTATCAAATATTTTTTATATATATTTATACTCGAAAACAATTTTTAACTTAATTTTTTTCTATATAAACACATTAATATCAAATATACGAAATTTCAATTCATTCCTTTTTGGCTTTTTGTTCTAACGAAAGAAATAAATCTTTTTATTTAATCCATTTTGTGGTATAAAATTCCAAATAAATCAGTTTTTGCTGAAGTGTATTTTTTGGGGTTATTTTTATTATTTTCTATAACATACTTTTAGGAGTTTTTAGAAAATAGTTTTCTTTTAAATTAGACATTTTAGATATTTTTCTTATTAAATTGTCATAATTATAAATTTATATTTGGTAGAAGCCCTTTTTGCAAACATTATTTGATGTTTATTTCAATATTCATAGAGCCCACTGTAAGAAATACAGTCTGGTGGCAAATTTATATTTTAAATACGATTATTTCAAAAAGTAATAAACCGTGCGGAGGGAGGGTGGCGCCGTTGGAATTATTGATTGTGCGAATTTGTCAGTCACGGTGTCGCAGTGGTCGAGTAAGCATCGCGCGTTCGCTGTGGAGAAGTTTTTCAACAGTAATGATTCCTACGTAATTGCTCGTCGACAGTTTTGTTCAAAGTTCGGTATTCGGCGAATACGTCATGAACCGAGTGTAAATTTATTTCGTTGGTGGGTGCAGATATTCCGCGCAACCGCTTCGGCTATGAATGTCCCAATGCCAGGGCGCAGTCAATCTTTAAGGACTCCCGAAAACATTGAACTGTTTGAAAGCAGTTTACGTGAAAATCCGCGACTTTCAATACGAAAATGAGCAGCCTCACTGGGACTTCCAAGATAAATTATTCATGAAATTTTAAAAAAGAATCTGAAGTTCCATCCTTTTAAAGTTAAAATCGTTCAAGAACTGAAAGAAAGTGGCTTTGATTTACGGAAAATTTTTTGTAAAACGATGTTGAAGCGTTTTCGCAATGTAAATTCCATTTTTTGAAGCGACGAGGCTTGTTTTCACTTAAACGGCTGCGTCAACAAGCAAAACTGCCGTTACTGGTCTCCAAAAACCCGCAACTTTTGATTGAAACATCAAAAACTATAGCATTGCCCCAGGTAACTGTTTGGTCTGCCTTATCTACGCATAAGGTAATTAGACCTTTTTTTTCGAAAATTCTCGAGTCCAGGCGACAAATGTTAACGGTGAAAATTATTGACGTCTGACTACGGAATTTTTTTGCCAAACCTGTGAGGTCATCCATCGTAGTCTTCACACACGTGGTTTTAACTGGAGACAGTCAGAGCTTCGATGAATTTGCTTCGGGAATATTTCCCCCAAAAACTAATCAGTCGCTTTGGGCACATCCCATGGCCACCGAGGTCGCCTGATCTAACGCCCATGGTTTTTTTATGTGGCTACCTCAAAGAGAGGGTTAATAATGACAATCCCCAATCTCTTGTGGCTTTAAAGCAAAATATTCGCCGCAGAACAAAAGACTTAGTTTTGAACAGTGTGTTGAACTCAAGGTAAGACATCTGGATGACATACTCTTTAAAGAATAAAATCCGCATTTCCATTCTATCGTTCTATGATCTTATTTAAACTTTGTGGCAATTATTATGTTTTTTATTTCAGTTTGAAAATATAAATCGGCCACCAGACATCCTGTACATATCTTGCTTATTTAGCCACAACTACATAAATCTTGTCATACCAAGACATTTTTAAAGGCAAGATTGTCTGGTTTTGGGTCCAAAACTTGTCTTTAATATTAACTCGACATAAAAATATCCACCCAAAAGCTGCGAAAAATCTGCCAGTACAAATGTTTTGTTGTCCATCATACAACATGAGTATTTTTGTAATAGATTTAATATTTCTTTCCGTCTCCTTTTTTTGGCTTTTAAATTTCTCGCAGCATTTTTGTGTGTAACTTTTTGTATGTTATCAAGCCTGCATTGGCTTTAACTTTTCGCACCAAATAGGCGGAGCAGCGATATAATATTTTCAATATGCTTTCAATCAAGTAAAAATAATAATATCATGTAAAACTTTTTTTCTTCCCGAACCAGATTTCTGATCAATAGTCAAATTCTCTTGATACTACGATAATAGCATCGGAAACAGTTTGACGGCAGACCTTAAATTCTTTGGTCAATTTTTTGTAGGATCATTTTGGATATTTAAAAAAATTGTTTTTTTTAATAATTTTAATACGTTCTTATTTTCCGTTACTCTTTCAACAAATCAACATGGTTGTCATTAAAAATAACTGACTGACAATTCAGATATTGCTTCCGAAAAAAATTTAAGATGAATACAAAAAAATAAAAATTTTTGTTGGGGCCAGCAATGCGACCCGGATTCTGCTATTAATTTATTAAAATAAACTTAAGCCAGAATAATTGATTTAAAATAAAACTTAATTTGCCATTTTATAACTTTTTCACATAAATTAACTTGAAAAATTTGAAACAGCTTCTGCATCATTTTAATTGTTAAGGCCTCAAAAGAAATACACTTCAGCAAATTATATTCAAACGTTAGACTTTCTTTAAGGTAAGTTTTACTTAAAACAAAAATATCCAGGAGCTTATTATGTATTTTGTTCTAAAATCCCTAAAATTCCACAAGAAAAAAAGAACTAAATAATAGAAATTAAATATTTTTTTTTTTAGTTTAGAAATCAAAATCTGGTGTAACTGATAGCCAAAATCGTTTGTAGAGTTTTTATTTCGTATTAGAGTATGTTTAAAATGAAAATTCAAAACTAACATTTTTCTAGCATAAAACTAAAACTTGAAAAAAAAATTAGCAGATAAACACAAAAGCCTTTAATAGATTATTAGTTTTTTTATTAATAGTATTAGTATTTAAACTACCTTTTCAATATAATTATTATTTTTTATTTTGTAGCGAAAAAAAAAATATTTAATTTTTAAAATTTTATTTGTTACTTTATACTAGATTTAATATTAAACATTTTAAACTTAAAATTAAAATAAAACTAATTTCTTTAACTTATTTTCTACTAAGATTATTACTATTACATACTGTATACATACATGCATATTTATAAACTAACTGCCGTATTCATAAAAAATATTTTAGGTTTATTGAATGGTTATTTGACAAATTTCTATGCAACATCTGTCAAATAAGCTTTTAATAAACCTAAAATATTTTTTATAAATACGGCCCTAAATATTTATAATTTCTCTTTAAACATTTTTAAATTAGCATAGAAACTATTTATATAAAAAACAAAAATCAATATGAATTAACTCTTTAACTTCTTTACTTTAACTCTGATTTAAGACAAAATTAGTTAATAAAATTTTTCTTATATTAGTTTTCCTATAAGAAACTTAGAGCTACAAAACAAAACCTATAAAAATATCCTTTAATTAAGTTATAATTTATTTTTGATTTTTACAAAAATTCTCTTTGGCATTTTGTAATCTAAAAGAAAGAAAAACTTGAACTTATCTAATTATTTTTTCCTTTTTTTATAAATTTTTTTCCTATTGAACTTTTTTGAACAAAAAAAAATTTTTTTTATAAACACCCCTTTTTTTAACTCAAATCTCTACCAAACTCTTGTGCACTCTACTTAAATTTTAAACTAAACATAATTTGAATTGCAAAAAAAAAAAAAAAAAACATAAAAAAAATCCAAAACACAATTCCAAAAAATAAAACCAAAAAGGTTCCAGCTATTTCTCTGGCTTATGAGAAACCAGAAAGTGATATTATGAAACGTCAGCCTCGTAACCCCTATCGTGATAACTTGGTCAATCGCAGGTCAGAACTAAATCAAACAAACAAAACAATCAAATCAAAACAAAACAAAACATTTTACACTGAATCCACATTTATTTAGAATTTAGAAAAAAAAAAGTATTTGATAAAAAAAAAACAAAATTAAAAATAAATTAAAAAGCCTTTTAGTGTGTTTCCCTAGTGCATTCCTATAGAAATTATCTATTTTTTTAATTTCAAATTTTAACTTTTGTTTTGTCATCCCAAAAAAAAAATTACATTAAAAATTAAAAAAAAAAAATTGTTTGTTTTGTTACAAAAACACTCTCGCATACAGAATTTATTTGTTTGATTTGTTTTTAATGTTCAAGTTAAATAAAAAAAAAAACAAAAATAATTAAAAGAGTTTAATAATTCTAATTGTAGTTCTTAACAGTTTGTGTTTTTAGTTAAAATTTAAAAAAAAAAAAAATTGTTTTGAAAATTTTTGAATACGTTCCGCTGTAACGTTTTGTTGTTTTAAATTCATATACTTCGTATGTTAGTTTGTTCATTAATTTCGTTTTACAAAAAGAAAAAAAAATTAAATCATATTTGTGTTTTATTCCAATACATACATACAATAGTTGTACTCAACTTCATAAAACTTCATTAAAGAACAAAATTTCAAAACAAACGGAATTTAAATTGTAATTGTATTTGTATACCCTAAACCGCCAGACTCGGGAAAGGTGCTATAAAATTGTGTTAAATTTATAAATCCCCCAATAAATAGTGCCAACTTAAAATTGCTTATCGAGTCTCATAATTAAGGTCCATCACCTATAGCCTATAACCAAAGTAGAAATCATCTCAATTTTTAATACCCATCACTGCACTATAAATATCCCAGCGAAAAAAATTTAAAAAAATTTTTTTCGTTTTCAATAAAAATCCCATCTCAGACTTAAAGAATTAGGGCAACATATCAAAAAAAAAATATTTTTAAAAGCATTAGAAGGCGTTAAAAGCGTTACACTAATTTTTTAAATAATAAAGCTTCCAAAAGTAAACACTTTAAATTCGCTTTCAAGAAAGCACTGTCATAAGGTTCATCGCTAACAAAAATCATGCCCTAAAAACCGTTAATTCTTAATGTTGTCTTCTTGACAAAACTGCTTCTATGTCAGCTATAGTTTTAACTGGGATACTGTAATAAACGGTGTCCCAAAATAAACGCTAAATTTAATTTTTGTCACCATTTGTGCAGTAAAGTGTTGGCAACCCTAAACATAAACAATTCGACAGCTTACAGTTTAGGCTTAGCACAAATGGAGCGTTACACTATAAAACAACGTGTCTTCATTACTGCTCAATATTTCGAAATGAAAGCTTTAATGAGCATACGCTGGTAGCTTCTTGAAATTCTTGTCCACGACGGCGAATTAGATTCCTGGTTAGTTTTTTTGTTGCCTAGTTTTTGGATGACTGGTGTGTTTGGTGTTTGCAATGAAACCAGTCTCCCTCAATTTGTCAACTAATCTCTTCATAGTTGGCAAAGTTAAAACACTATTTCGATCTTATTTTGTATGAAATTTTCGAACTGCGGCCGCCAAGCCGCTAGATATTATTACAGATTTAGTCTGTACAAGACAAGACCCACAGGTGTGAATAAGGCTTAAACTATTTCTAAACACAGCGTGGCCCATGTATTTTTTTGTATTATCATATACCCCGTTACCGACTTTCGGTGCTAGAACATACTAGCATTATTATCATAGAAGTTTGTAGAACAGGTTAGAACAAAACCATTATGACAGTGCTAATATAAATAGTTGAACAAGCGCAACTGGTACAGCAGTACAACAACAGAGTGCGGTGTGTGTATATAAAATTGAGTTTGATATTCAAGTGCAGAACAATAATTCAAATAATAAAGTACTGTATTAGTTTAATGAATTGTGTTAAAAATCAATAGAATTTTATAAGTAGTACAAATTTAAAGTGTTATTTCTATTTTTTTCCAATAAAGCGAACCCTGTTTATAGCGTGTATAAGAAACATAAACCTAACAATATATATATGATTTTCTACTTGTCAAAATCAGCTAAACGCTCATAAATCTATTTAAAATATTGCCATATAAAGTTTCATACAATTTGAGATTCTTCTATAGTCCGCTAGAAAACTGAATAACTGGAAAGCTTTCTCTTTATAATCTATCCCTTATCACAAGCCTCTCCGGACCAGCGATTACAAAAATGATTTCGATTACGGCTCAATGTTTAAAGATTCTAGCTTTTATATGTTTTTTGTACATTCTTTCTACGGAAGGCGTCATACCCAGTAAAGATTATGTAGTCTGAACCGAAACTGAGTCGAATAACCGCAATTCACTTAATTTGCCTGACGTATCTTTAACGGTTTTATGTGATTAAGACCTTATAAAACCAGTCGTTTTGGTTCGATATTAAATAGACAAAGTGCGTAATGTAAAGAATTGCATACCGTTTGCACTAATAAACACACATTTTAATAACACAATTTTTTTTTTTTATTTAAAAGTGCTGCTTAAGTGTGTATCTTTCAATGGTGATTGTACATTAGGAACTGAATAATAATCATTAGGAGACAATTTACGACATACAATAGCTGTCGAAATTATCCTCAAATGTTAGAATAGTCTGTGGTCTTGGTAAAGTTTCTAATAAAAGTTTTAAAATATTCATTACGTAATTTGCTACATCTTCCCAAGAGATTTTACTGATATGACATGGTCAACAGTGGCTCTTTTTGTACCCTTCACACAAAGGTTATTGTTATTCCGTTTGTAATTTCTATAATATTTATTTGAGGCTCCATAAAGTATAATCGGAATCTTATAGATAGAGAAATTGATATAGTTAAGTGCGTGCAACATGTGTATAATCAACTTTTTGAAGTCCGCACGTATACTTTAGACTCTTATATAGTATCAATTTATCAGATATGCTATCGAGAATTTTGCTATTGGAAATGAGTTATGTGGGCATATTACGAGCCGAGACATAAGCAAAAGAACATGATTGCCTTTGTTTTTTATTCAAACAAAGTTAGATTTTGCAGCTTCTGTGGAAGTGCTTGTAACGTTTATTAAAGATATATACAATATGTAATCTTGGATCAATGGGTCAATACCGACAAAGATATCGGCGAAAAATTATTTGTATGAAAAAAAATGGCAATTCAAAGTTCAAATTATCAGCTTATTTTACAGTGAGGAATATACATATGTATTCTCTTTTTTAATGCACTGTAAACAGATTTGATTATAACATGATGGTACAAACTGTGCGAAGGGTACATAAGATTCGGCACAGCTGAATATTGTGCTCTGACTTGTTTAAAACTCCATCCACCTTGTAGGACTACATCCTCGTTTCATCCTCGTTTCCTTAAATTACAATACAATTACAAATTATTTTCCACTTTCAAATCTTATTCTATATCTATACTCCTTCAAACGATTGGCCAACAGGTTTCTCATTTAATTGTGTCTGTATCATTAAATATTTTCGTTCAAATATCAGCACTTAACTTTCTTTGAATTGAATTGTTTGTTTAACAAATAAATATGTTTTTATACTTTTATTGAATTTTTCTTTACTTGAATTAAAAAAAAAAGAGATTGATTAGTTAAATCGTTTTAATAAATATTTTTAACACTATTGAACCTGTTGCAGGATTTCATATGTTTACGAGAAAATTTGGCTTTAAGTGAAATGTAGTGTCGTGTGTTTCTTTAAAAAGTTTTTAAAAAAAGACAAAAAAATTAATTAATTTTTAAACCATAGAAGTTGTAGAACTTGATTCTTGATAACTGCGGGAATCAGTGAAGAAATTTAAAAATATATTTGACAGATTAAGAAAAAATTTCTAAAAATTCACATGGATCTTTAGGCATTTAATTCAATCAGGACTCTTCTTTACGTAGTCTTATAATAAAAAGTAATTTTATTAAAACTTCTTTAAATGAAACTGGAAATCTCGCTAAATATACAGACAAGCTACTGAGATTAATTCTATTAGAAAGTATAATCGAATCTCCATTTTGCTTCTTTGTAAAAAACGAAACTTTTAATTCCTCAAGTGGAATTGATAGAGATGTGCATACTTTTAGGGGGAGTCAAAGAAATGTGATGTGAAATAAAATTTTAAAATAAACAAAATCTGAAGAAGGTTTAGGGAGTGAGTGAGTTACCTTTATTGAGACTTAATTGTTTCATATTAAAAAATTTACAAATATTGAATATTAGAAGTCCTGAAACAATACAGTGTTGTTTTAACTACATAAGTGCTTAAGAATTATGCGACAGGCTTAACGGAATTTGAGAAAATTAATTCAGAAAAAAATTAAAAAAAGTAACATCTTTAAAGGAAAAGCACTAGTCGTTCTTGTTAAATTCTAATCGCGAAACGATTTTTGACCAGCTAAATTCCTGCTGGCAAGACAACATATCTTGCATTACACTACCTTCAAAGTACGTCAATCTTCATCGAATCAAGAGCATAAAAAATAGGAGGAGATATTTTATTTCAACATCTCTTTTCAAAAGACCTAAAAATTTTTTTCGAATGCACACTGTACAATATGGCACTGAAATATCTCCACACTTTTCATCATGCTTAAACAATATTGGAAATGCATAACAAATAATTGGTCTTATACTGACTCTGTATAAGTTAAAGCAATTATTTATTAACTGATAACGATTTTCTATTAAACAATTTCGAAAAAGCACCCTTAATTAGATTGCTCTTCTCTAAATTATAAACAACCAGTTCATTAGATTTTTATTAAGTTTATTATGAAATGTTGTGCCATATGAGTTTATTAAGTTGTGCTCGGCGCACAATTGGTACGCACGACGAATTTCGCCCAAGACGACGAATTCGTCGATAAAAATTCGCTGTGTACATTCGTCGTGTGAAGCACAATATCGACGAAGAAGTAACATCTTTTATAGTTGATAAAATTGTTAACTGTTTGTGCAAAGAAAGAACAATAATAATCAAGTATTTAAGTTTTTGTGAAATTCAACAAAATAATTAATATAATTTCTGTCATAGTAAAAGCTTTTTTACGTTTGCAAAGAATGTCGTGGGTACGTGCAGTAACCAATAATAAAAATGTTGTTTTTGTATAACAGCTAATAGTGTGACCATATAAAAAACAATCACTTCATGAACTTAAACATTTGCAAAAACACAAATAAAAAAAAAATAAAAATTATAACTTTTTTTAATGGGCGTGGCACTGCCCACTTTTCTAATCACGAAACTGTATAGTCATGACAGCTCAATATATGTGCAAAGTTTCAGAAAAATCGGTGAAGTTCAAGTAGCTGAAAATTATAACTTTTTTATGGGCGTGGCACTGCCCACTTTTCTAATCATGAAATTATATAGTCATGACAGCTCAATATATGTGCAAAGTTTCACAAATATCGGTCCAGTGCAAGTAGCTCAAAATTGACTTTTTATGGGCGTGGCCCTGCCCTCTTTTTTAATCACGAAATTATAAAGTATTGACAGCTCAATATGTGTGCAAAGTTTCAGAAAAATCGGTCAAGAGCTAGTAGCTGAAACTGATAACTAATTTTTTATGGGCGTGGCCCCGCCCACTTTTTTACCACCCATAAACACTCCCTGGAATGTGTACAACAACTTGCCAAAGTTTGAGTCCGATCGGTTTTACAGTGTCGGAGTCTATAGCTAACACACACACACACACACACAGAGACAGAGTTTCACTTTTATATATATAGAAGATGTTTTAAAATAAAACAATTATTAAAGTAAAAAATTACTTTATTTTCTAAAAAAGTTGAAAAGTGAAACCAAATATAAAAAAAATGGTCACCTTATACCAATTTGTTCGTCGTTCGTCGGCGTATGAAATTGAAATAAATCTATTGCAGAGTTCGCCGCGTATAGCGAACTTCGACTGACGCCACAATTGTATGCATTCTCATATACACAAATGTGTTTTATATTTGATGACGAATATTCGCGACGAAAAATTCGTCGTTCGTCTCAATTGTGCGCCCAGCAATACTTTAACTTTTAGAAACTCTGAAAAGGGTCAAACGAAAACAATTGAAATTGCCAGTAAAAAAATTAAATCATTATTAGCGGACTGCCTTACTGCAGGCCTAATATATGACAACTACGTGACTTTATCTGGATGACATTGATTGCAATCGTTTAAGAAATTCAGGTGTTGCCATGTAAAAGATTGTTGTAAAGTCTACGACAAGCAATTTTGAAAAATAAATTTTATATTAAAAATTTTAGTTTAAATATTAATAAATCAAATTCTATTTGATATAAAATTTAACACTGTGACATGAGGTTCAATTATCATTTAATAGACGATTTAACAAATTTTTTTCTTAAATTGATGTTTTTATTTTTATTCTAAATGTTTTTTTTCTGTTGAAAAAAATAAATAAAAATATTATTTATATGTGTGTTAAAACACTTTAAAAACTTATTAAATTTTTTGTGTAATTTTACATTCATTATTTCCACTTAGTTGTAGTGTTAAATAAAACTTTGTATTTAGTGCTGACCCCCCGCCATAAAAAAATAACTAGAATTAGCCACAATTCCTATGTCGTATTTAAGTTAATGTTAGGAGTAGCTTTTAGATTAACCTGTGTATATTGTATTTTATCTCCTTCAAGGGGTTCTTAGTTGTGTAAACAAAATTTATATATTTTAAGTGAATTGATTATTATTTTGTGGTACATACTCCTATGCCCACCCAAAATGAAAAAAGGAGAAATAACTCATTAAAAGTCTACAATGTTTTCTAAGTTTGAATTTGTTTCACATTAACAAATATAATTTTTCAAACTAAAATTTATGTCAAATCAAATTTTGTTGTTGTTATTTTAATATAATATTCAATAAATAGGAGATCACATCTCGCTGCTGAAGCAAAGTCCGATAGTTAAATGACTGACGCTTGCTCTAGTGACGGACTTCGTTCAATAATTCATGTTTCTGGGTGCTATTGCCTTTCGACAAAATTACTTGCTTGATTGTTTGTCGCCTTTCGGTGTGTGAAGCTGGATGTTTACTTTGTATCCCTCAGCAAATTAGATACGATTCGATAATTGACCTCATACCTCTTAACAAGAGTTTACATAGTCTGAGCTCTTGAGCATATGGCCTTTTGATAAACCGTTAGATCGTGGTATGGAAAATTTACACCTGTGTGTATTGTTTATTTTGGATTGATCAGGGCACTCAGGGCCAGTCGTTGGGCGTCAGAATCTTAACCCCGTAGTGCGACCACCGCCATATATGTCACTCAGTGCCTGAGCTGTCTTTAAATCAAACCAATGATAAACTATGAGTTTTGGCTGTAGTTTTTCATTTTCTGGCATTGAAAGATCATTCGTCCAGTGGATACCATTGTGTTTCTTGTCGAAGCGTTCACAATATGATCTTTGTAGGAGGGTTGTTCTTTATATTTCGGAATTAAAAACAGCAAACATAGTCGAAAATAAGTTTACTGCTTTTCAAAATATTCTCCAATTTTTGAAACACTTTTTCCATTCCGATTGAGGAACATGAATTTTGTACGCATTTACTTCTTCATCGGACCTTGCAGTTTTTTTTATTTATGTTCCAGAATAATAAGTCATTGGGTGCCAACTCAGGACTGCATGATGGACTCATTAAATCGCAGTTTTGTGTGAAAAAGTCCATTGTCTGAGCCAATGTGTGCGAGCTCTCATTGTCGTGGTGGAGAATGATTTGTCTTTGGCGATTGGTTTTTCTTATTTCTTCGATGACTTCTGGTAAATAAATGATTGTGTACCATTTAGAAGTCACCGTTCTATGTGGCATCAATAGAAGACATAGTCAGTTTTTCTAAAAAAGAACAGGGACCATTCACTTCGAAGTGCTTCGAGTCGTGTAGAATTTTGCTCGTCTTAAAAAACCCGTACAGTCGGCTGCTGTTTCCTTTCGGACTCAGACGCATTGATCCACGATTCGTCAACTATCAGAATATCATACACAAGTTTTGAAGTGCCGCGGTGCACATTTCTTGTGACTCATTTACACAAGCCTTGTTTCGAGCGATTGTCAAATTATGTGGGGTCCAACGCGAACAAATCTTTTACAGCCTCTAATATTTTAGGTTGACTCAATCTCACGATAAGTTACCTGATGATCTTGCAGTATCATTTCATGCACAGCATCAATGTTTTTCGTAACAACAACCGATTTTGAGCGACCTTCACGAAACTCGTCGTTGAGTGAAATACGGCCACGATTGAATTCAGTAAACTACCGACAAGCAATGGTCTCTGATTGAGCTCCATCGCTAAAAATCGTATTGAATTCATCGATGCATTGTTCTTGATTAAATCAAACGCCAAAAGTTTTAAAAAACTATCGCACGAACTTTTTTATGATTTAATTCCATTTTTTGGCCGACATGAACTTTTCAAGTAACTTTAAACAATACAAATAGCGTTCCTACGTCAAAACGTTCTTAGGACGTATAATATCCAACTTTACTATAGGAACGTCAGATGAATTTTATATATTACGGGTCTCTTTTCGACTCCATTCGTTCTCATGTGATTTCAAGGCAACCATTCGGCATCTCTTCCTTCTCTGTACTAGATTTCAGATTGCAGAGAATCCTTATCGCACCGTCCTTCATAATCGACATCATCTTCGTTAGACTAAGGTTCCCCATAGCACTCACGCTTAATGTGTGCCTACCTGTTACCCTCAGTCTACTGCAAACTGAATCTTCCCAATACCTTTAAGTATGAAGAACAGAATTCTCCTATGGCATATAGTTAAGCTATTGGTGTCACTACTTACTTGATCCCTCTGCTATGAGCCTGCGGTGCAGCTCCTTCCATCTTCCTAGACGCCACCTTCACTAGACTCATGCTTCTTAGTCTCTCTAACCTCTTTACGTTCAAGGTCCAGGATTCTCATATGTCCAAACATGTCTGCACCCTGGACTTGGAATAACATCTGAGCGTGGACACTACGCCAGTTAATCTGCCCCCGGAGGAAGTCCCTGTGACCTTTACACAGGGAATTTTTTGTAAGTTTTAATGCGTCCCCTTGTGGGTCAATTCAATTTGTGGTTCCAAAATTTTCTCAATACAGTTTTTGGTATCAAGTTATGAAAAAGAGTAGCACACAGTATAGCAAGTTCACCTGCAAGCATCATAATCTGTATGAGTTGCTTTTGAACGAAGTCCCAAGTGATCAGCTGTTCCTCTGTGTAGTCTGTGTAGTGCAAGAAACACAGCGTTAAGTTTTTTCAAGATGGTTAGCTTTTGCAAAAACAATTTTGGAAACAATAAACCCTTTAATGATTTTGACGATCTGTGACGAAGAAGACTTTTACCCTAAACGGTTTCCTTAACATATAAGACTTATTGAGCTCCACATTAAACTTCATAGCCCTTAAGTAACCATTTGGGCTGCAGGTTGTAAGACATTCATCATTTGAAGGATTTTTTTTTTTAGATATTTTCTTTCTTAAATAATAATTTTAAAACAAAATCTTGAATATTCATTGAATTTTTAACTGTTGTACCTTGTATTTATGAGGGAATTTTACCCTCTTTTCTTAGATTGACACAAAAATTGTTCCAAATAAATAGGACAAATATAAAGATTTTAAATTTTAATGTTCAAATATCTGCCAGTTCATCGATTCACTTAAAATATCACCTTGATTGCAACACTCACTTTAATTAAATGTTTAAATTATCCCCTAAAATTTATAAGAAATTTCTAACACCTGTAGAAATATCCTTTAATTTTATGCTTTTTGCCACCTTAATCCTAACCTCAAATCTTTTCTATTACACTGTAAAAAATTGTAATAAAATTAATTTAAAAAAAAATTAATCCACAGGTTTTTAGGCAACAAAGAAAGAAGTTTTTTTTTATGTTTAACAACAACTATTTCCCTAAAACAGAAAAAATATTTTATTTATATTTTATATTAAAAATTAATTTATTTTATAATTTTAAGAATTAAAAAAAAAATGTTTAAGCGTAAGTAAATTTTTGTGTGTTTTTTTGTGAATTTAAACTTTATTTCAAATCTTTAAAAATTGGTGCATGTTTTGTTTTTTATTTTTTATTTTATTTTAAAACTAAAACTTATAGACATACATATTTATATAATCTTAAGAAAATAAACATTATATGTGAATGCATGTTTAAGCATGTCTTTTTCTTTTTAATAGCTAACTCTTAGGCTGTACAAATGAAATAATCAAACAGAATTGCGTTTGCAAATAACAGGCGAATATATCGGCCTTTAGAAACATCGCGCGACAGCAACGTCAAACATTCTTTTTTAATGTTTCTTTTGTTCTTATTTTTTTTGCAAACAAAACAACAAAACTGATTAAATTTTAATGAAAATATGGCAACATTACCGAGCTTATTCGGATCTTAAAATAACAGTATAAGAAATTACGCTCCGAAAGTAAAATAGATTCTAAGTATATCGCGACGTATTTCAGACACTAGTTTGTATGGAAAATAACATTACGGCGCAATTCTGTTTGACCATAAGCTCATTGCTTAACTTTTGTTTTGTTTTCGTTTAAAATCATCTCTCATATGTTTTATGTATAAAGACTTAAAATTTTAATTTTTCTCACTACATCACTTAATAAGTTTTTTTGTCCCGCCCTATTGTGATTACTGAACATGGCTTTGCTTTTTTTTTTGGTATTAAATTTAATTATTGTTTTATTAAAAAAAATAAAAAATAAAAAAAAACGTGTCTGTAATATACCCACACCTTACTGCTTCTATTTTTAACTCTACTCTCTACTGTTTCTATTTCTAACTGTGTTTTCTAACTGTATTTTGCTGCAACTCACTCACTCTATCACGCATTTGTAACAAATTTTCGCTAAATTTTGAAAACAAACAAAATACTAATATTTTTCGCTTGATTTGCCTTTGTTTAAGGAAAATTTACTAAGAATTCTTAACACTTATTTAGTGAATTTTCTTTTGTTGGTTGTTAATACACATCCTTGAACCGCAACCATTAAAGTGCTTTTAAAGTGGTAAAGTTTGAAAAAAAAAAAATATAAAAAAATTTAACAAAAAAATGCTGCTTTTTCACCTTTTTTGTTTTTTTTTGTTGTAACAAAGTGTAATTAACAGTAAATTATAGGCAATGTAAAATTATTAACAAAATATAATAACAACTCACCTTCACATTCAAAATAATTCAAACACAAAAAAAATATTGAAAAACATTTTAATTCGGCATCCCAAAAAAGAATCCACCATTTGTTACCTTCTCAATGATATTGGAAATAAAAGACATTTAGCATTTTAAATATATAAAAAAAGTAAGAAAGAGAGCTCAGAAAATTATCCTTACTTTAAAAAAAATTCACAAAGTTATTAAATTTGTATAATTCACAACCTGTGTTGTATCGTTGTATGTTGAAAAACAAAGAAAAAAAATTTTTTGAAAAAAAAAAAACAAAATATATATTAAATTTTAAATTAATGCGATAACGACAAAAATATCAAGGAAAAATTAGTCAGCCGATACTAGCTGAGTGGAATGCATTTTCGAAACCAGCTACGGTTTCATCATCAGCACTCTTTTGATCAGAACTACAGGTGTTGTGTGTAAACATCAACTATTTAACTCATTATTGTATTGAAAATTGACAACTAGTATTATTTGTTCTAATTGATTTCCTGTTATTTCAAATACATATTATTGAGTTAGTACGAAATTTACCAACATCTGTTTTTCCTGTATTCTTCTTTGCACGTCATTACCACAAGTTTAATGTTTTGCCTTTAGCTTAAGATATCGCTAAAGCAATTTTTGCAATTATGCAGTTACATTATATATATGTCACATGCTTTAAACAAGATGGTATTAGTTTTAACAATGTTCATTTTATACCCAGCCAATATATATATTTAAAATTTTTACAACACATACTGATACAGTAATACAAGCTAGGTTGTGAATTGGCTAAATAGTATAAACTCGTGCGGTTTGTTTTCATTTCATAATAGAATTAAATTGCTGCAATGAGAATTCCAAACAATTTAGTTCCACTCTTTACACATAACAATAGTGTGACTGCTCTCTGTCAAAATTCATAAAATATTTTTATTTTATTGTTGAACTTTTTAACTGTTTTAAAGACTTTATTATTTTTATTTTGGCTTTAGTTCATTTTTAATACTAAATTTCTAATCATTAAATGAAGAAATCAATTTTTTATTTGTGATAATGAAAGAATATGTTGGAAAAGTAAGCTTCAATCCCGACACCAGCCGAGTGGAATGCATTTTCAAAACCAGTTACGTTTTCATCATCAGCACTCTTTGATCGGAATGTCTTAGTGTTGGATGTAAATATCATCTATTTAACTCACAAGTTTATACGAAAATTGATTTTGTAAATTAAACTTCACATACAAATTCATATTTTTGCTGTAGTGAGTGAGAACGAAGTTTACCAAACTTAAGCTTTTCCCCTTTTAGTTATTCTTTTCAATTATCACATTTTTTATTCTTGCTTTAAACCATCAGTCTGATGGTAATGAAAGCTTTTTTTTTTGTTGGTTGTGATACTCACAACATTTCAATCATACATGTTTTTGTTAGGTCGGTTATTCAACGAATAGTTGGAAAATGCATTCCACTCGGCTGGTGTCGGGATTGAAACTTACTTTTCCAACATATTTATTCCTTTATTATCACAAATAAAAAATTGATTTCTTCATTTAATGATTAGAAATTTAGTATTAAAAATGAACTAAAGCCAAAATAAAAATAATAAAGTCTTTATTCATAAAATATTTTAATAATAATTTTTTATTTTAAAACTCAGTCTATTTTAATTTAACGGATTTTAAATTACTTTTAAAGGTGTCTCAGTAAGAATGCATTTTTTAAATTTTGTTTAATTTTTTGTTGTGCAAGTGGCAACTCTGAACTTTGGCAGCTGACCCATACAAATGTATGTTCATTCCAATTACTATAAATTAAGCGCATTACGAAAGAAGAACGCTTTATAATTGTGAAAACTTATGGCAAACATTTGGAAAACTAAGCTGAGACCGTTCGAAATTTTCGAAGATTTTGAGTCGGGAAAGTGTATCTAATGTATGAAACATTCGAAGAGTGTTTAACAAGAGTGCCGCGTTCTCAATATTTTTTAATTCCTGGAAGCACTACGGGGTGAATTTAAAAAAAAACCTTTCCACCTTCATGTGTGCAAAATTTATGGTTACTCAGAAGTTCAAACCAGTAGATCATGGAAAGCGCCGGCTATTCGTTCATTTCATTTAATGGTTAATGCAGCAAAGTGAAGTCAATGCCAATTAGTCGAAATAAGTAATTTTCTCAGATTAAGCGCATTTCCACTTTAATGGCTTTGTGAATGTATGCAAAATTGTTGAATTTGGGGCTCAGAATATCTTCATGCAGGCCATGAGAAATAAATGCTCCCACAACGAGCAATTGTCTGGTGGGGATTGTGGTCAGGCGGCCCGATTGAACCTTATCTTTATGAAGATCCGCTCGAAATTGCAGTGACTATGAATGACATTCTTTATAAAAACATGATAAGTAGATGACATGCGGCTTCCGCCGTACTCCACCTCCTGTCAAGCCGCACATGGAACAATCAATTTAATGCAGCAATTATTTCCACAACAAATTCTCTCAAGAAACTTTAACGTGGCTACCAAGACCATAAGATTAAACTCCTTAAAATTTTTTTTTTGGAGTTTGCGAATAAACCATAAACAAATTCTGAGCTCAAATAAACGCGCCATTGGTGAAATGCAATCACATCTGTGTGAAAAAGTCATGGGCAATTTCCTGAAAAAGTAATGGCCTTTCAATAGAGCCTGGGGTATTTGATGGATATTTTATTTCAACCTATTCGAAACAAGTCTTCTTTACATTTCAATTAAAAAATCACAACTATCGGGTGATTTATCTTGAGGTTTGATTTAAAATAGTAAAAATTTTTATTATCGATTTAAAGAACAATTTATGACATTTACTGTGTGAAAATTGAAATGCTTTTCACGAATATGTTTGAAATTATCCATTCGGAAGGTCCAATTATGGGCGATTCGTTGGAGCATAGCGACTGATATCTTGCAAATAAAACGCGCTAATGTTTTGCTTTCGAAGCGTCAATCGTAGCTGACTTATTCTTTAACAGTGTGGACTATGAAAATCGAGAAAATAGTCCAAAGATGTGATATCACATGATCTAGGTGGCCAATTTACCGTAGCATAACTTGATATAAAGTACTCACCAAAATAATTTATTTACAAGTTCATTGTTTCACGCGCTGTATGGGTCGTAGCGTCGTCTTGTTAAAACCAGAGGTCTCACAGAGGCCATGCGCTTGAATTTCAGGAAGCACATAGTTCGTTAACATAATAATAATGGACTAATGATAATAGACTAATGATTCCACCAGCCCATAAACCACATTATAATGGATATAATGGTAGCTCTTGGTACTCTTCGGGTTGCTTATCAGCCCAAACAGGGCAATTTTATATCGATTAAACCAGAAATGTGTTTCGTGACAGAACAATATTTCACGATAAAACATTAGAAAAAAATTACTCACAGAACGCTGTTTTTCGTAAGACAGCTGGACAATTTGAAGACTCTGTTGTTGTGTAAGTCTTTTTATTAAGACTTTTCCAACGATACTGAAAAAAGACAAAGCCGTTTGATATGTGTGATCTGTCAAAAAAAAAAAAAAAATCTATTGATATTCAAACCTCACAATGAATCACCTGATTTAAAAAAAAATAATTTTTTTTTTTATTTTAAAATTAAAAACTGTATTCTTACTGAGACACCCTTTATTTTGATATTTCCTTTAAATATTTTTATGTCATACACCACCATTGCGGTTGTGTTAAAATTTTAACACCGACAAGCAACAACCTCGTTATTCAACTTATGGCAATACAGTGCTTTTAAAGCTCTTCCAATTTCAATACTTTAGAAATTTAGTCTCTCTAACTTTAAACTGCTAAATGTTTTTTTTTCTCTTACATTTTATCAAAAATTCTCAAAAAGAAAACTCTAAAACTAATCATTGCCATCTCTGATTTGCAATAAAGAAAAAAAAATTATTCAAACACTAACACTTCAAAAAAAAAAAAAAAAAAAAAACTATCAAAATTTCTTTTGTAATCATTTTGACAAAAAAAATTAATCAATTTAATCAACTTTTTAATTATCTAACGTTATAAAATAGATTGATTTCCATGGCTTATGGACAAATTGGTATGATCCAAGCTGCTGCCGGTTTCTTCGTATACTTTGTTATTATGGCTGAAAATGGTTTCTTGCCCTTGAAACTATTCGGTATTCGTAAAATGTGGGACTCTAAGGCTGTCAATGATTTAACCGATTCGTATGGTCAAGAATGGGTGAGTAGAAATGAAAAAGAAAAACTAAAATAAAAATCATTTTACATCTCATTTTGTATTTAACACAAATTCGCTGTTTCTTTTCAGACTTATCGCGATCGTAAGACTTTGGAATATACCTGCCATACTGCTTTCTTCATTTCCATTGTTGTTGTACAATGGGCTGATTTAATCATCTGTAAGACACGACGAAACTCCATTTTCCAACAGGGCATGAGAAATTGGGCCTTGAACTTTGGTTTAGTATTTGAAACAATCTTGGCTGCATTCTTATCGTATTGTCCCGGTATGGACAAGGGTCTTCGCATGTACCCACTCAAGTAAGTTGAATTCTCAAGTTGTGAAGTAATTTTATAAAGTCAAGCATTTAGTACTTTCAGTTAGTTTTTAAATTATTTTGCTTCGTTAAGGTACTTATGATCAGGTTCACTTAGTGCGACAAGCATTTCAAAAGTAACTTATAAGCAGGGCTTGGTTATGACTGACCTTAAAATTACGAAAATAATGGATTGTAACAGCAAATTTTTCAATTCGACAATTTAATCAGTGCATTGTGAATACACTGTGCAGTAGTTTTGTAGTGTGATGTAAATTTTCTTTTTTATTCTTGCATGTGAGAAGGCACAACTGTGTGACGCTATAACTGAGTTGTTGGTTCCGGCGGAAATACTCGCTATCAGGGAGGCATGTAGGGTACAAAATGACAGGAATATTCACGGGAATACTAATATATTTGTCGACAGTCAGGCGGCACTCAGGTCATACATTACTTTGTCTAATTTAGTGGGCCAATGTAGAAAGGAACTGCCAAGGCTTGGTCAACGGACTGACGTTAGGCTAGTTTGGGTCCCTGCGCATAAGGGTCACTATGGTATCGGAACGGGCAGATGAGCTAACCGGGAAAGGATCTGCTTTGGATATATCTAATGCAAGTACAGTTGCAATCCCATTAGGGACTATCAAAAGCAGAATCTCTAGATGGCCGAGAACAGGTGGCCTGGCCTGGATACATGTAAGGTGGCTCAGCTTACGTGGCCCTCTTTTGATATCAGGCGTACATTGCAACTTACTAGTCAAAGTCGGAGGAACATATCGAGGTTGCTGGCGGTATTGGCGGGCCACTGGATGTTAGGCAAATATGCAAGTCGACTCGGCCTTCCATCGAACGACCATTGTCGCAGCTGTTTGGATAGGGAAAAGCAAGAATCGGTTTTCCACCTTCTCTGCGGCTTAAAGACACAGACTTCTAGGCGAACATGTACTGTATAGCCTCTTTGCGATATCTGAAGTTGGACTGAATGATCTACTGAGATACCTCACGGCCACGGTGTGGATTACTCTTGGATTTATTCTGAGATTAATTGGAACTCACGAGTGATGTGGTCTTGTCAAAATGGTGTCATACAGACTCCACTTGACTGTTTGCGTGCAGTGAACTACCACGTTAACTAAACAACCTACACCCCTAAATGTGCTTTTATTGTTTTATATTTTCTCCTTAAAATGAGATATCATGCGGGAAAAAAGTATTCTCCACATAAAATTTTACCCAAATTTATTCGGTGGTTTTTGTGTGAAAAGTGTTTAGAAAGACAGACGGACAAAATTTCAAATCATTAATAAAAATGTAAAAAAACGACACACTCTTTACCATTTTTATTATAAGTAAAGTGGGTTTTTTTTTAGGGGCGGATAATTTCCTGGGTTGCTTCTAGGTGTGTTAGTTTGCTGTGGCAATTTATCCTGAATAGAATCACACGAGAGTAACGTTTGCAAATTGTTATTGTTTGGGAAACGAATAAAGCACACTTTTGCCTAAGCGGCAAAGTCAATAAATAGAATTGCGGCATTTGAAGCGACTATATTCTTCAAGTAATTACTTCCAGGAAAACTAATGTTTTTGGATCGCTTTATAAGCCGGTGGCGCTATTGGTTCATAGGTCTTCCTAAATAATAGTCAGGGGGCAAATTACGGCATTCGATCACGATCGAAATTTTACTCGAATGATCGCATTTGCAGTGCTTTAGGTATAGAGATTCTACTTAATAATAGTTTTCAAATTTCGATCACGTTCGAATGCCGTAACTTGCCCCCAGAACGTTAGAGTCGACGGTCAACCATATACACACATGCTTAATAACTTTTTGGAAACTTATTGCAGTTATATGGTTGCAGCAGGATGAAGTCACACAGCTCGTGATGTAATCGATTAACTATTTAAGAGACACATTTGACGAACGAATAATTATATTAAGTGGATCTGTTAACTAACCATCTCGTTCATGTGATTTGAAGACATTAAAATATTTTTTTTTTTGCTGCGGATACATAAAATCCCAGCCAGGTTTATGTAGATAAACCAGAGGCCATATCGTAACTTACAAACGGAATCGTAATTTGACTTAAACTTTCGATATGGCTGTGCTTTCTGTAAAGGAATTCTAATACGAATTGTAAAATTACGATCCCGTTCATTTCACATAATTTGCCCGCAGAAATTATTGAGTATTTGGAAGCAAATACAGTAAAATTCTTTTTTTATAAAAAAATTTTAAATTTGTTTACACGTTATTTTTAACTTAACACGATCTCCAAAAAAAAACAAAATTTGAATTTTTAACATGATTATCTGCAGTGTTGGATATCATCCAAATGGCAACTCTATTTCACGGCTTGTTTACTTTAAGGGGAAATACCCTTTTTATTTAACATATCACTTTGTTGATGACGCAATATATAATTTCAATAAAGTCCTTAAAGTTAATGGATCTGTGAAATCTTCAAATTACATAATCGGAATTGTTAATAACTTTTCAAAAGGTAACATTGCATTAGATTTTTATCTTAGAAAATACTGAACGTACACGATTGTTATCAACTAGCGATGAGTAGCTGTACTCTTGTTTCATATTTTTTTTTTATTTTTTTGTACTTGAATTTAAACTGTAAACTAAATTTATTTTCTTGTAATAAATACGAGTTATTTTATTATTACTTAATGGAGTTTAATATCACTTTTTTTGCACAGTTGTTTAAGAAAATATTTGAATTTTTTCGTTTGACACGATTTTTTAAGGTTGTGCAACAAATCCCCAAATTTACATATGAATCGTGTATTTTTTTACACGATTTTGATTAACACGGTTTTCTTAGGAACGTACCTACCGTGTAAAAAAGATTTTACTGTATTGGATATACAATTGCTGAAATAAGGCCAAGTAATTATTTCTAGTTTGGGCCTTGTACGTATCAGCTGATGCGGCTACAACCCTGAAATCATATTCAAACATTAATGCCTTTAACAGATCTAATTGATAAAGCCGATTGAATATTAACAACTTTTTACTCTGTTTTCAAATTGGAAATTAAAGAGTCCGTATCTAAAAAAAAACACCCGTTACCATAGTTGATACATACATTATTAGATTAAGAGATAAAAAAAAATTTATTAATTTTTTTTATTTGAAATTCATTTTAATACTAATACCATTTCTTCTCCATCTTTTTTTTATTTACAGACTCGTTTGGTGGTTCCCAGCCATTCCATTTGCGTTGGCCATCTTCACTTATGATGAAACCAGACGTTTCTACTTGCGTCGCAATCCCGGTGGCTGGTTGGAACAAGAAACCTACTATTAAACAAATCAACAACAAAAACAAACATTATTTTTGTTATATGGCTGCTTCATCCATTTCTCTTATCCTCTGCCGCCCCATTTATAATCAAACCCAAAATATCAGCATCCAACAACCACCATTCAAATCAACAAATTCAACACAATTATGAAAATCACATCTCAACCTCTATCGATCAATCACCACCACTAACTACAACAACAACAACTACTGTCACTACCAACTTATCTTCTCACCTGGCTTCGAAAGAACATCTTTGTAAACAAATAAAAAACCAGATGCTTCTTAATTTTTTGAAAAAAAAACAAATAATAATAATATTAGTTATTAAAGAAAATAACAACAGCAACAACAACAACAAAAAAATGAGAAAATATTTATAAAAAAAAAAAAAAAGTTAAACAAATAAGAACACGAATTCATAGGAAGTAAAGCAAAGCATAATAAGCAGTAAAGAATAAACAACAATTGCAAATTATTAGAATTTATTATAATTGTAATTAAACGAATGTAGAGGAGTGCATTATTCTTTTATGCCGCCTTTTGTTATTTCAAATACTTTAAAAGAGAGTAAAACAAATTTAGTTTAAATAAAAATAAAAGTTAGCTTCAGTTTTCTTTCTTTCTTTTTTTTAAACAAACAAAAATTTCCTAAAAAATAAATACAATGGCAACAACAGCAACAACAAGAACAGCAACAGAGAAGTAACAACAAAATACAACAACAACAAATATTATTTTTTTTTAATTTTAATTATTATTTAATAAAGAGAAAGATAATTATTTAAACGATTAAGTAAATTTAAATTATAAATTAAATAAGATTTAAATTAAATAAAATTAAAACAAAAAATAAAAACAAAAACAAACACAGACTTAAAATTCTTTTGGATTGAATGAATGAAACTGTTTTACCTTGGATAAGTTATAAAATGTTTATTTGTTTTGTATTTTTCCCCAATTTTTTGTTCGTGGTGTGGTGGCATTGATTGAAGCTAGCCATGAACAAGAGCTACAGGATTAAAATCTTAAAGGTTTTAAATGAATTCTTATAACAGACAGCCAGACAATTTCAACGATCTGAAATATTTCTGTTCGATTTAATTTCCAACCAACCAACCAACCAATCTCACCAAACCTACATTTTAAACCCTCCATATAAAACTTAAGGCTCGATTTGCTAAAACAAACTAACAAACAACAGAGGATTGATTAATAGAAAACACATTGGAAGGCAACCAATTTTTGCAAAAACAAAAGAAAAAATAACAAATTTAGCAGTATAGCGTTAAACGTTTTCACTCGACACAAAAACTAAAACTAAAAAATAAAAATAAAATTAAAAAAAAAAAAAAAAATATATTAAACAAAAACAACGCATGTTGATTTAAGTAAGAATATAAAAATTTAGAAAATTTATTAAAAAAAAAATAATAATTTATAGAGTAGTTAATTAAAACAAAAAAAAAAACCTAAAAACAATAGTTAAATATAACAAGAGTATTTAAAACTCTTGATAAACTACAAAAGAAAAATTACAAAAAACAGCAGCATCTTTAATAAAAAAAGGAAACAACCAAAATTGTCTTGGTTTAATATAAATAAAACAAGTTTTTTTTTAGTTTTAAAGAAAATCTTAGGTCTAGAAAAAACATTTTCTTTTAATTTTGAAACAAAAAAAAAAAAAAAAAATACCGAACGCTAAGAAAAAAAAAATTATATATAAAATAAATTAAAAAAAAACAACAACAAAATTTTTTTAATAGTATCATAATAAATATATAAAAAAAATATATATATATTAAACTCATCAAGACAAAACAAAAAAAAAATAGTGCTTTGGTTTGCATTTTACATTTATCAATTAAATCACCCTTAAACATTCGCCCTCTGTCTCACACTTTCCTCTAAAGAGCCTTTAAATTTTTGGTTTTTCTAAGCAATTTTAAATTTATGAAAAATAATTGTCTTTATAAACAAACAAACAAACAACAAAATTATGAAATAAGTTTAAAAGAAAGTTAAAGTTGAAAATAATAAAAAAAAATTTAAAAACTAAAAAAAAAAAATTAAGTTTTAAATTGTGTTTATTTCTAATTATTGCTTTTTTTTTTTTTTTTTTTTTTTTTTTTTTTGCAAGATCCAAAAATATATAGTTGGCATTTTGGGAATATCTATTGAATTAAAAGAAAAAAAAATTTCTTAACAGTAAAGACAGCCAGACACAATAATTTTATGTTGTGAAAAAAAATTTTTTTTTTTATAAAAATTGTTGGTTTTCAAAAGGCCAGTTTTCATAGTGTGTAAATTAGAACAAAAAAAATAGAATGGAAATGGAATGAGTGTTATAAGCATTCAGGCATTCAGATTTACATTTTAGGATCAAAATGTTGCACAGCCTCTATTCTGTTTTAGGTTTAAAAGAGGGACATTAAAAGCCCAAAACAATGAGAGGTATACATGCATGCCTAATTGGCATGTTGTGGGCTCTAAAGGGAAAAAAAATCTTCTAATAAGCCATAACCCCAATTCTTTTAATATCTCAATTAAGTCAAGAATTCAGTCCCTTCAATTCCTTTAAGAATTTTCAATTCGAATTCCTTAAGTATTCCAAGTTCGTTATAGAGTCCACGTTAAAGTTGTCGCACCTAAGTAATACGCCCAAACGCAGAATATTGACAAAGGTTGTGTTTTAAAGTCTAATTCTCTTCTTTGCGTGCTCCACATGTCGTTTCATCCGTCAGTCCCATAAGAACTAGATGAGTTCTCATCTCAATATGACCTGTTTTTGCAGTACATAGTCTTCTAAGTGTTGGTCTACTCAGTTCCAGAATTTCCTTTGATTTCTCAAGATTTGGGTCATCCCATAATATATTTGTCACCTTATGGACAGCGGTATTTTGCCATTTTCTGATGTCTTTCTGCATCGCATAAAATTTAATTTAATTTTTTAATCTTCGAAAAGGGTTTAGCATTTTCCAAGGTGATGGTTTTTAAAAAAATTATCCCATTTTGAACATTGCCCTCTGTTCTGTACTAAGAGCGAAATTAAATTGTTCGGAATTACCAAATAAGTTATTTTCAACAGCAATGCTATGTCAGAACCGAACAATTTAATTACACTTTAAATTGAGAACCGTGACCGGTTTTTTTGAATTAAGTACTAAATATTCCAGCAAAAAAATCTATGACAAAGAAGTGGTTTTGCAGGGGTTCAACTGATGATGAAGTACTTTAATTTAGGTGAAAACACTAGTGATTTTAACATTAGCGTGTCATTGGCGATCATGTGTTTACATGAATATTTTAATGAACTGCACCTCATTCTAGTAAGTGCATAGAACTCATGCATATTTGGTGACAAGTATCGGCTATTTCATGTGTTAAAATTGTTTGTTTACATGAATTCTTTAAGATATTTTGCATGATGTTGCATTCATTTTTAAGCACATCATTTATGACATATTATTTTGCAGTTAAGAAGTCATTTAGAATTAATGCTTTTACACAATTGATTTACAAGTCTTGTAAATGTAATTCGCTTTGCACTACTTCCAATTTTTTTTTTGCTGGGTATGTTATAAATATGATATTGGTTAAAGAAAAGTATAAAATTCTAAATTTTGTTGTTTAACTTTGTTTAAATAACTATAGGGCAATATTGACTTTTGTGTAAAAAATGTAAAAAATTAATATTGTTTGGTTTCATATTAAACGCCATAACAAAAATAAAAAATTAACGTCTCTAAAAGTTAAACAATTTTTAGCCATTTCGAAAGCTTTTAATACTAAAACAGCTAAAATGGTTAGAGTAAAAAAAGTCTTTAAAAAGTAATGTGCAACTTGCAAGTAAAAAAACGCCTTAAGTTGAATAGTGATTGGCCAATGTATGCGGCTTGCGGAAAAGTTTAATATTTAAAATTTTTTGCGATTAAGACAACCGAACAGCTTAAAATCCAAACAGATAATTTTTACTCGTTGTATAAATGTTCGGTACGTATCTTACTACTTAACACATTTGCACTAAAAAAAAAAAAAATATTTAACTTTGCACTAAATGTAAAAAGAAGTGTCTACTTTTGATCTTAAAGAAGATTCGTTTTAAAAATGCATTTTCAAAAAATTTAATTTTAATAAAAATTTTTCAACAAACCTTAAAATATTCGAAGACTGTGTAAAACAGGTATAAAAAAAAATTTAAGAAAAAGTTCTGAATATTACAACAAAAGCATATAGAAAACAATGTTTTAAAATCTTTGATATTAATAGGCAAGTCGGTTTTTCGTTATAATACACAACCGATTTTAATAAAAAAAAACATACCATTTAAAAGGAATTTTCGTGCAGATGTGCACAATTTTAATCTAATTAAAATTGGTTTAGTATTTTAGAAGTTATAAGCGTTAAAATTTGCTACTAACACATGCGTGAACCATACATATGCGTGTAGCTAAACAAAAATTAAAAACGCAAAGAAATGCATGTTGTATCAACATTGTTGATAGAAATTGTTTTTGCAAAAACAGTTGTTTATGAACTGGTATATACACAGAGAAAACAGTATCGGTTGTGAGTACCGCAATTGTTGCCAATCGCATAGTTTAGTTGTGATAATAAAATTTTACGTTTGCATCAACAGAATTTTGTTTCGGAATATAAATATGTAGTCTGCACTAATAAATTATGATTCTTGCAATAGAAAATTTATAATCACAAATGAAAAATTCAATAAGAGGAACTGAACAATTCGATTGGCAATGAATGTGATTTTCTGTTTTTTGGGTGTATATACATAAAGGTTAAGGTTTTATTAGATTCAGCAGCCTTATTCTGTAACTCGTTAAAGCTAAATCTCTATCTCTGAATTATTCGATAGTTATAATTAAACAGAATAAATAAAATTTTAAACGGCATGATTTTGTTTATGTCACGCCGAAAATTTAAAATATTCTGGAAAAATATAACTTTTCCAGCTCACAACAGCATAAGCAAAGAAATACTATAGTCGATAAATGAAAAAGAACATCGTGAGAGAATATCACTCAGCAAGCGTGAGAATAAAACTCACAATCTAACTAAAGATTGGCTTGAGGGGGGTGAATGTGTAATTCAATTAGAAACAACAATTTTAAAAGACGATGCATTAGGCCTACAAATTCAAACCATTTCCCGATCGTAGAAATTTTTTGTGTAACTTCCTACCTTTTACATAAGGCTTAAAATAAAAGCTGTAGCAACGAATACGGGACGAAAAAAATAAGATACAAAATTCATAGAGAGGAATAATGGAAGCTTACAGCAAATATGGGCTTAAGAGAAATTAAAAAAACTATGACTGGAATGACTCCCCTTGTCAGCGCTTGAATCAGTTTATGATTAATAATAAAACGTTTCCCCCAACCACAATATACATATCGATGGCTTAATGTAAAAAAGGCGTATGTCGATTCTCTATTACTTTACAAGAGCATGAAAAACCTGAATAAAACTTTAAAGAATAAAATGAGTTCGGTATTTTTTATGCAACTAAAAATGTACTATTTTCAACCATGACTTACTAAATATTTCAGGACTGATGTGTTTGTTAGTGAGCTACCACCACAAAAAGTTTAAAACGAAATTTCGTTAAAAATAGCAATACGTCATTGATATGTACTTTATATAAATAAAAAACATTTTATAAAAAATTGATGGGATTATCTTAACATTTTAAACCGCTTACATAATTGACATATTAAAAGTTATACAGTGCTGTCTGGGTAGAGTGAACCGCCGATGCTATGAATACCTCGTTAGAGTGAACACCAGAATTTTTACAATGACTACTCTGTTAAGTGAACACTCATGCGCCTCTATAGAGTAAACATACTTTATAGTGAGTTTTTAGATTTGGCAAAAGAGAAAAACAATGAAAAAGAGTATAGAAATTAAAAAGAACATAAAATAACGGTAAAATAAGAATTCTTTTAGAGTAAAGGCTTCATTAGTCTTTACTTTCTGTTGTCGTTCTGCGACGTGCCATTCTGTTGTTTAATTTTTGTAATTACTTCTTCTGTAAAAACTCATCTGCCTTAATTTACAAGGTAATCTTACAAAAGCAAGCTTATTAAAAAAATTATAGTGTCAGATTTAATCTATAAGCAACCACCTTTAAAATATAGGCACCTAAATATCAGCTGTTTCTCTCTCAATGGCCGTCACTTAACGTTGAATTCTATTTTCTAAAGGTTCATCCGCAACGGAACGAAACGAAACAGAAAAACTAACGATATAAATACATTTTCTATTAATAAAAACAAGTCAGCTGATTCGTCACGGAACAGAAAGTAAAGACTAATTCTACCTTAAGTTGACAAGTTACTCTCACAAATACGTATTCTATGAAGTCTGCGCGCATGTTCCATTAAGGTCAGGTCTCAAAGTTAATTTCTAAATAATTGGTGTAATATAAATGTTACATAAAAATGGATTCAAAAAAAAGAAAGCATTTATCCCAAAAACAAAAAAAGCGACATTATAAAAGAAATTGAAAAAGTAGTTTTTCAAATAAACAGAAATTCAACCTTGATTTAGTGAACAACCTGGGCATAGTGAAATCGCTCTGCAAAAATCAGTTCACTCTACCCAGACAGCACTGTATATACATTAAAATAAAAAATGTAAAGAGTACAGCATCGGCTAAATTTTAGCACATAACAAAAACATACCGACAAATTTTCAACACTGCCGCCAACTATATATTTCAAATATAATTTACAGATGAAACAAATGTATTCTGTTATTTTCAAAAAAATAAAAATAAAAAATAAAGACAAATTATAGATGTAAATGTAAATTAAAACTCCCCCTTTAAAAACAAAATCACCACAAAAAGGCACTTTTCAAATATTATTTAAGTATTTATAATTAATAATTATATAAATAAATAAACAACAACAAAAAATTTAGAATCCAACAAACATTACTAATTAAATTATTAATAAAACAAAAAAAGAAAAAAAAAGAAAGAAAACACCCACATACTAACACTCACTTACACTACGAAATAATTTAAAAAAACAAAACAAAACAAAAACCCTTAATGCTAAACAAAACCCAAAACAAAAACAAAACAAAAAAAAAACATAATTTTATAGCTAAAAACCATAAAAAAAATAAAAACTATTGTTGTCTACACTCTGTTTTGTTAAAGCCTAAACATATAAAATAATAAAAATTTATTAAATGATAAAAAACAAAATAAAATCGAAAATTTATGAATAAAACAAAAAAAAAAAAACATATTTTTTTTTCTTAATTTCTTACTAATTTCAGTTAAAACGGAATTCCTTTTCTTTTACAAATGTGTTCAACCAAATAAACTGTTTGATAAAACTAAGTTCTACAACAATTTTAATATAAAAAAAAAACGAATACCTACATTGACTGTCGTTTCTCTCCATTATCCCATCCCATTCATACTGCGAGTTTATCATTTTTCAGTTGTTTACAAAATTAAAAAAGAAAAAAAAATAATTATAAATTGTTATTAAATAATTTAAACATTTAAAGAAAAGAAAGAAATATCGAAAATAAAAAAAAACATTTTGAAAAATTTTTTGTTCTTTTCGCCCTCCGCTGTAAATGTATTGTAGTTTTAAAAATACCAAAAAAAAAAAATGAGAAAAATCTTTAAATAAATAAAAAATCATAAAAAAAAAAATAAGAAAATGACTTTAAACATATTTTATAGATAATTCTGCTTTTACCAAAACTATTTGAGGTGGTACTAAGCGCGGATCCAGGAGGGGGGGGGGGGGGGGGGAAAGGTATATCCAAAACAAACTTAACTCGATTTCTAAAAGCAATAAGGTGCCAATTATATAAAAAGATGTATCGTTTGTTAAAGAAACGACAAGATTTTTTAAAAGTCATCATCCCAAGCGAAATGCGGTTTTGGCAAAGTACTTAGGAGCCAAAATGTCACCATTGCACAGAGAAGTATTTGGCCTGAAAAGCTGGCCAAAATTATTAAACGTGTTTTTTCAATTAAAAGTTCTAGTTCTTTGATAGTTTTAGGTGTAGTATGATATAAGAAATCTAGTGGCAGATTTTGAAAAAATTACACTGCGCAACAAAAGTACAAAAAATTTTTGTTGTCTCTACTAGAAATAAAAGTATGTGGACTATATTGATTGTGATGCCCTTAATCCAAATCTGTTTTCCGTTTTTCTCTAGTACGTAAGGATTTTCGGTTTAAAGGCGTGGCATATTTCACTCTCTAAATCGTTGGGTTGCCTAATATATTTTGTCATAACTTGAAAACGGATCCTCCGATTTTAATACCAGTTAGATCAGAAGATGCACCGGAAAATCTGCTTAAACTAACCCAACACATTTCTTTACTATCTATTACTATTTCGGAGTTATTAAAAATGTAATGGCGAAAAAAAAAATTTTTCCTGCAAAATTCGTCAAATTTTTTGTTTTCAAAATACCATAAAAAAATTTAAGAACCAAAAATTTAAAATTTTTGAGATTTTTCCAAAAGCCACATTCCTAAGGAGTAAAAGTCGGTATAAATAGTAAAACTCATTTAACAAATGTTGATTTTAAAGGTTTAAACTTATTCTTAACAGACTGTATGTACATGCATACATATGATTTACGGTCTAATTTAAAAAAAAAAAATTTTGAAAAAAAGGCTCTTACGAAACAGTATTTTTTTATGAAAAAAGGCTATATTATATCTATTTTATATTATTTAATACTTAATATACGGAAAAGTTAAACTAATAAAAATTCTTTAATAATTATCGTATGTCGTACGAATATCCTTATTAGCTGCATCATCGGTGTCAGGAAGAAGAAGTGTGATGGTTTCTGATGAAAAAGATTTTTTTAATTACCCGTTCTCTTTGCGTACTGCTGCTTATAAAAGGGTCACTGCTCAGAAATAACCTATTCGAGACATCTCGATTTGTATCGTTGAATTTCCTCGAATAATTCGTACGATATAATCGTAAGTGCTCATTTCTGGCCTCGGCAGCTTCTTCTGACAGTTGGATGGTATCCTGATACCTGGGTGCCAATGTATTTTTTATGTACCAGTATTTATTTTTTGTAAACTTATTTTTGTGATTAATGCTTTTAATAATTATTCTTATTAGGTACGTATATTTATTTTTTTAACAAATAATGTTTTGTAGAGCAGGTATATAAAAATATCCTTTATGGGGATGCGTGGGACATTCCCTTATAACTATTATCGTTAAAAAACAATTTTTCAAATTTATAATTACAGGCAGGTATTAACATTGTAAAGTGTTAAAAGTGATGTGAATAACAGTTGAAATCAATAATAATTCAAAATATATTAAAGTTTATGACGACATAAATGTATAAGAAAAAGTGCCAAAATGAGCAAAAATGGAAGAAATGTGAAAATTTAAAAAAATCGTCAAAAATAATGGCGCAAACTTGCGCAAACTTTTTTTTTGTTTCTAAAATTAGAGATTTTTTTTAGCTTTTGATCGAATTGTTTCAACATGAATATTCAACATATATAAATTTTTTTTTCTTTTTTAAATAACTTTTGATCAAACCTTTCAGCGAAAAAAATCATTGTTAAACCTTAATTCGTTTAGCCGTAAAAAAAATATCATGAAAACATTTAAAAATTTTAAATTTAAATTCAAAAAAACATTTAAATCTCATATAATTTTCTTCACTTTCCTGACTTTAGCAGGGTCTCAGAGCTACAAATCGCAACTAAAAGCCTTAAAAATTTACAATATAATGTAAAATATTGTTGTCTGTCGAGCTGCGTACTTAGTTCTTAAGATTTTTTAAAATTCAATTTTGCCTTTTTGGCCAGCTTTTCAGGTCAAATACTCCTCTGTGCATTGTGCGAAACGAGAGGGGTTGATTCATTCCCGGGTATTTGTAAAAGATTGATACCGCAAGCAGATCTGAGTAACATTTGGGGGCTTCTTAAAATTGATTTCAGCTAACACACGGATAGACAAAGATGGCTTAATCGACTCACCTAGTCATAAGATCTTAAAAAATGAATCAATGAATATTGTAGAACTTACAAACTGAATTACAAAGCTAGGAAAACTTTGAAAAACTTTTGTTTATAAATGGAGTTTAATACGTTTACGATTAGGCACAAAAAAATAGTCGGCTGGACTGCCTGCATAAGTGTATCCTGGAACAAAGTAATGCGTGTTGTTACAAGTTGCTTTTGTAAAGATTGCTTCTGTGTATAAAAACCAAAATAGCGGTGGAGAGAGAGAGGGTAACAGTTTAACTCCCATTTAAAACATGGTGTTTCTTTTTTTTTTTAATTTTTTGTTCACAGTTTATTGGATTTACTTTCTTATTGGCGAGTGTTTTTCCAGATACAGCAAAACAGTCCGGGTTCAGCTACTGTATTTAAATGCACTTGTGTCTGTATGTATGTTGGTATGTATGAATGTATGACAACAATGTTTGTTCTCAATAAAATGCAACATTATTTTATAATTTTTAAGTAAACCATACTATAATAAACGGTGCTATGCTTGTCCAAATGACTAAATCATTTATAACAAGTAAGAGCACTATATTCGGCTGTGCCGAATCTTTTATACCCATCACCAATTTTGTGTACATATAAAGCACAATATTTATTATTTGGTTAATCGCTATGGAAAAATCTCTTTAAAATAAAATATGTTTCACTTTCTTTGTAGAGGATGGTTAAATTTTAAGGGCCCATGTTGAAGGTGAACTACACCTAATCTTTAAATTTGTTTTCTGCATTTCATTTGACATTTCTCAATCTCAAACTTACTCAATTTGATCCGTGGAAAGATACGCAAATGAGCAACGCTTTAAAGTTATTCAGGTTTTTTATGAAAATGGGCGTTCAAATCAAAATGCATTTTGTGCACTTCGTAATTCTTTTGATCAACATAATCGTTCAAATTCGTCCACAATCGGGAGAATTGTAAAAAATATTTAAACTTCTGCAAAACAGGTCTGTATAAAATGTTAGAAAATCTGTGAATGCCTTCTTAGTTCGTTGAATGGGAACCATTGCTGTTTTTTGCGATAATGTGGCAAAAGAGCAGTCAAGCTCGCCTCATCATCATGCCCAACAATTGAGCATCAACATTGTCATTGAAAATTCGGACCATCAGGTAGAGGAGTGGCGCCAAGGAGTGGGGGGCATTTGGCCGCTATTTTGTTAAATACATAATTGAACCATACAAATATTATAATTACAAAAAGAAATAATAATAATATCCTAAATAATTTTTGTTTTATTTAAATTCAACATAAAATTTAACCACACTTTAAAACTTCGATATGCTACTGAAATGCTTTTGTGAGTGTAGTCTTTCAATGAAAGTGGGCGTTAAAGTAGGCATGTCAATAAAGTTTCTGCTAATAAATACAACTTAGGTATTTCAATATAGTCCTTTATTTTAAGTGGGCGTGTCACCTAAACTTTTTGGCACAGTAATCACATTGCCTAGAAGGATATATGTAGCAAATCTGATCATCATATCTCTAATATTATTGGTTTTATGAGCTTTTAAATTTCGGTAGATAACGTGAAAAGTGGGCGTTATAGTAGGCGTGTCAAAGTTGTTTTTGCTAATGAATACAACTTAGGTGTTTCAATATAGCCCTTTATTATTCCAAAATATTTATTAATAGAGAAATTATATGAATTTTAGGTAAAACGTTATATGGGAGGTGGGCGTAAAAGTAGGCGTGGCACCTTAATTTTCTGGCACAGTAATGACATTGCCGAGGGGGATATACGTAGCAAATTTTATCATCATACCTCTAAGTTTAGCGGTTGTATGAGCTTTTAAATTTCATTAACGGTAGATAACGTGAAAAGTGGGCGTTATAGTAGGCGTGTCAAAGTTGTTTTTGCTAATGAATACAACTAAGGTGTTTCAATATAGTTTTTATTATTCCAAAATCTTTATTAATAGAGAAATAATATGATATTTAGGTAAAACGTTATATGGGAGGTGGGCGTTAAAGTGGGCGTGGCACATCGATTTTCCGTTACAGAAAAGCCTCTCACAAAAAAGCAAAGTGTGCAAAATTTCAGAGTCGTACATCCAATTTTGTTGCTTTTATGACGTTTTTGTTTTTAAATATTCCGAAAAATACACTGTGCGGTATAAATTTTCGTACATTTTGATCGATAGCTCCTCTCCTAATGCATAGATTTTGATAATTTTCGGGGAAAAATATTGTTTTTACTCAGGAAATATATATTCGAAGTTTCATGAGTCTAAGTTAATGCGTTTGGACACAACTCCATTTTATTCGATGTTCGAAGGACACGGTTTTTTCGACCTACTCTTGCTTTTCGAGCTATAACTCTGTTCCTAATATTCGGATTTAGCCCATTTTCAATACCAAACAAACCTTGTCTATAAGAAAGATTCTGGCAAAATTTGAGCCCCCTAGCTTTTTCGGTGCGACCTCTATCGTGCTTTCAACAGACGGACGGACATAGCTAGATCGTCATCAAATCAAACCCTGATTCAGAATATATATACTTTATGGGATCTAAAATGGATATTTCGATGTGTTACAAACGGAATGACAAAATGAATATACCCCCACCATTTTTTTGGTGGCGGGTATAAAAAGGCTTTTAAAATAAGTTTCTTTTGATTTAATAATTTGCTTTTTAAAACAAGCTTTCCTAACAACTTTTCGAGAACAGGTAATTGCATAGCTAGTCAAGGCGCTAAATACATGAGTGACCAATTCAAGAATATCACTGTAAATTAATAATATTTTTTTTAAAAGTCATCACTTTTTGAGTTCAGCAATTCACAGGAATAAAATGTTTAAAGCCAGATTTTCCTAAATTGCATATCGACATGGGTAAGTAAAAATCAATTTTAATTTAAGTCTTGAGGTCTGTAATGCCTACACATGTGTTAAGGTTTACATTTTAGTGATTATTCACTTTCGGACGGGATGCATTTCACATATGACTTGTTAAATTTTCCACTTAAAATATGGAAATATTGCTTGCGTTAAATATTTACACACGTAAAAGTCATATTATCAATTTATATTTGGAGCGTGTTCTGTTTTGAGCTGGCAAAACATCTGAAATCTACTATTTTTGCTAAACAGAAGCATGTTTAGTGGCACAACATAAAGTAAAGAAACGAAAATAAAATAAATTAATAAAATTGGATTAGAAAACGATTTTACGCTGACGACTGGTGATTGTCGATAATACTCATCGGACTCTCCCTTGTAATTGCCAACATCTTGTTTGGACTGGCCATCACCATAGCATTCACACTTAATTTGTGCTTGTCCGCGATCCTCAATGTTCTGATGCCAATGCTGGACATTTGCATACTGCATACTTGGGTGATCGAATCGGTTTTACAACCGGTGTAACATCCGGTTTTTCTACAGTATCAGGTGTCGGGTTTTTTATAAATGTTGATTTTCCAAATGAATAAATAAATAAATCTTTAAGTTTATGTTTATTTACGTTTTTACAACTTATATTGCCCTAGTATTTTAAATACTGAAACACTTTTCAAAATCTAAAGTTATGTTTTGCTGGGTACATGACAAAGAAGTAATTTTGCAGTGGTTCAACTGAAGTGAGAGGTGTCATGGGGGATCATATGTTTACAAAAATATATTTTAGAAACGGCAATCCATTCTAATTGCGGCATATAAATCATGCAATTTACTTGAAAATAAATTATTTTGCACTATTGATATAGAAGTCTTGACAATGGGCATTAAGGCGAATTCATACCGGTAATATTATCAGCCTAGCTGATGGGTAAGCATAATGTCAAAATTTATTGTATTCGCCTTGATCAAGGCGAATTCATTAAGGTGAAATTATCAGCTCAGCTGATGGGGAAACTTTTTGTCAAAATTGGTTGAATTTGCCTTATTAATCCAGGGAAGGAAAATGTGATTTTAGATTCGGTATTAAACAATTAACTTACGTGTACTTTTTTGATAATAAATGTGCTAAATTCATGTATATTTGTAGCTTTTGCATCATTAATAATGTGTTTCAAACAATTATGTCCTTTTTTAAAACAAATTTTATTATATTTAATATGTCAAAACAACTTTTCCATCCCTGATGTACAAATTGGCCTTGACATAAAACATCCTCTCAAAAGTTGCTTTGTTGTATCAATTCGCCGTTGCATATACCTTATGGATATGCCTTGGCCTTGATTTCATTTATTAATGCAGGGATGGAAAATGAGTTTATGTTTTCGGTATTAAATAATTAATTTGGGTTTACTTTGTTGATAATAAATGCACCGAATTTATGTATTGCTTTTACATAGATTTTTTAAGTATGTCCTTTTTTAATAAAATCTTATTGTATTAAACATATCATAAGAACTTTTCCAACCCTGATATACGAATTGGTCTTGACAGAAAACATCCCCTAAAAGGTTGCTTTGTTGTATCAATTCGCCGTTGCATATACCTGTATGAATATGCCTTGCGATAAGTCATATATTATCTGAAAGAAAAGTCGATTGCATGATGTCAGTCTGTCCGTTTATTTAAGAGCTCGTAATTTGCACAAAACTGCATGTGGTATTCAATTTTTAGGTAGGAATGCCTATTGTAAGCCATCACATCCCATCCATCATCTCTTCTTAATTTACTGAGATATTAGCAAAAAACTTAATAACCATATTAATTCCTATTAACTTTTGTATAATTTACTTTAGTAGATTATACAAAATCTTAAACTGAATTAATTTTTTGTGTTTTGTAATGAAAATAATAATTTTTTTAAATTTTGGAGGGGGACATTGCAACCCTAGAATGGTCTAGTTAGCTGACTATTTTTTTCAATTAAAATATTCCCAGTTTATTTAAAGAATATAAACCAACGTCAATGAAACGTGTAAAGCCTATAGTATACGAAATATAAAAGGCCACATGTATATGTGGCTCTGACGTCACTAAAATGTTCAGCATTTTGGTTAAATTTTTTAAATTAGTCGAAGTGACTGCATGTGGTAAGATTTTGATATCACTCGAAATGTATTTTAGTTCATAAATGCAAATGAAACACCTACATATGTCTAAATCGGATACATTTATGCTTTGTAATGACGTCAAAATTACTTCACAGCCACATGCGTATGTGGCTTTTTACATTTCGTATACTGCAGGCTTAACCCTTTCGCTATATTGTATCCATATGGATACACTCAACTCTGGAGGCTTCTGACAATCTCCAAGCCAAATAATTGATTCAGATATCGACTTATTATTGTTTTTTAAGATCTTATGAATCATTTTCAATAAACAATTTTTTGATTTTTACAAAACTAAGAAATATACAGCATTAAAAAAAAAAAAACGTTTTTTTTATTTTAGAAATAACATATCTATATGTAACCATGTTAAAAAAAAAACACATGCAACATAAAGAAGACTGTTTATTTTAAATTTTTGCATCAATAATTTTTTGTTTTAAGTAAGAAAAAAGCTGTGCGAATTTTTAAAAAATTGTATGTATCCATATGGATACAAACGTAAGTTGTGTTGTAAATAATATACAGACACACAATACAAATACCATCATTTTGCGCTTGAAGCTGCTATGATACAGACGTTCTTTTTTAGCTCTCCATTTAGATTCATTTAAAAAATGACTAGAAACTTAAAGGACTCAAAAAGTGAAAAAATTTTGACCAATTTTGTCGATTCCGATGTTTCTGACTTAGATGAATCGGAAGAATGTGAAGTTATAAACAATTTATTCGATGCTTTCGATAGCAATAAAAGCTTTTTGTTAGAAGAACTTTCTAGAGAAGGTCCGTATGAAACCAACATCAAGATATCGATGTTGATAACAATGATGAAGGTGATACGGTTATTAATATTGATAAAATGATAATTTATGTTGATAATGATGATGTTAATAGGGTTAATGATATAGTAATGGCGGTTGATGGAGTAGTTAAAAAAAGTAAAACAATTTTTCAAACTCCACAAATTTCGTTGGAAAAAAGCTTCCTGGATAAATCCAGACTTCTTTTTTTGAAGCATTGCCAAAGAAAAATACGAAATTACCTGTGCATTATTTTCTGGAGCACTTTACGGAAGAATTTCTTCAACAACTGGTATTTTCGACAAACCAATCTTCAATGATTCCGTGATACCATCATTCCCAGAAAACATATCCAGACAAAGATTTCAACAGAGTCACCAGGAAGCGATAAACTTAACAAAATTCGCCCAATTATAAATATGTTCGCAAAAAAATCGTACGCTATTCCAAAAGATGAAAATCTTTGTGTGGATGGATGATGGTTCCTTTTAAAGGTGGAACCACTCTGAGACAGTATATGTCGAAAAAACCGATCAACTGGAGAATGAAGATTTTTTGTTTTTGCAGCTAAAAAGGCATAGTTTACGATGTTGAGATATATCAGGGAAAAGGTATAATATTAATTGGCCCGAAGTTAAAAATCATAAACTATATTTCGATAATTATTTTACTACTCTAAACTTAGTATTTTATTTACGACAAAAATAACTTTGAGCTACAGGTACTATTCGAGGAAATAGATTCGGTAAAATTGACTTTAAATATTTCTATTAATTTTAGGTTTATAATTTTAATTTGTTTATGTAAATATTTGTATTGTTTGTTTTTTACTGTAAAACAAGGAATTTTATGTGTTTAAATTACTGAAATATATAAAAACTCAACTATAAATATATATAAAATACTTTAATTTTTCTTTACCATAACCGAAATATGTATCCATATGGATACGGTTCAAAAAACATATTTAGGATAAATTTTTTTCTTAAATCGATATTTGATTCTTATTATAGAGCCATGTATAGTAAAAATCTAAAAAATTGAATTTTTTTACCAACCCAGTGAAAAGGTGCAGCGAAAGGGTTAAACGTAACAATGTGTTATTTTTGCGTATATAGATTTTTTTATTGATGTTATTGCAAATAAAAGAAAAAACGTTGAGCTTGTCAATACAACATCGCTGACATCGCTGGTATAGATCAATTTTTTATAGTGTGTATCACAAACTCAGTTTATTAACAAATAATAATACAGTAGACTCGCGGTAACAAGAACACTGCCTTGCGTGAACACCGGATAAGATGAACATAATTTTTTTTACACTGACTACTCTGTAGCGTGAACACAGTGAGAAAGCCTTTTAACGTGAACAAATTTGTCGGTTATCTAAATCGTTTTCATAAAAAGGGATATCCCCGTAAATGATTGCACAGGTTTAGTTTAGTGCGTGCTGCTGATTTAGCATGATCTAATCTAATGTTTTTCGTGAAAAATGTCACAAAAACTACCAAAATTCTAAAGTTAAATTTCTTGTGGTAGAAAGGCAAAAAATCTTCGCTCTTTTAGAAATTTTGAATCTCCTGTAGCCTACAATTACTCCAAATTGTAACGGACAGCTGCAATTTTAAAAGTACGCTACTGGCTATTTAAATTCAACTTGACAACATCTTAAAAACAAATCAAAATAGCAAAATGCTTTTTGAACATTTTTAGCTCTTTAGGAGATGAAGAAGACTGTGAAGAGGATATGACGTTAGGTTTTTTGGGGGAAAGAATTTGTTCAGCAAATAAAATTTAAAAATTAAAAGATAATACAAAAAAAGGTAAAAAATTTTTTTAATTAATTTTAAGGTACTTTTTTTCTTTACAAAACATACATAATAATCCGAAATACATAAAAATATATTAATTTGAGTTAAATCACATATCTAATTTATTTGAATATTTTGAAAAGTTAAACCTTCGTTAACATGAACAACTTCGCAAACGTGAACACGCTCGGTTTTTAATAGTTCACCTTAGCGCGAGTCTACTGTATTTGAGAGATGAAACTTTTTATCTTGAAGATAGATTTTGTACTTTATTTTATTTTGAAGCAAGTTTTGAGCCAAAACATCTTTTGCACTGAAATTAAAAATATGGTTCAGGCTATATACGTTGGCTTTGTAGAAATTGTTTTTCACACTTGTAGAAATATTTTGGTTATGACAAGGATATATGTATGTGAGGTTGTTGTATTTTTGCTCAAATTAATACATTTTTATTTGTTTGTTTAAGGAATATAAAAAACTACACCAAATGTCATTTATTTTTTATTTTTGGCAATTCATTTTAAGTATGAATTGACGATACTGTGCATCGCCACACAAAGTTATGGTAAAGCTGGATTCACCCATAAAATTTTAGTTCAGAACAAATTTTTTTTATATTGAGTTTAACGTTTTACTTTTGAGAGAGAGAGAGAGAGAGAGAGAAATTATTTTGTTCAGAAAGTTTTTTCTTGAATTGGTTTAATTTTAATTCTTGTTCAGAAGAAACTGAATTGGGATGCCACTTTTTTTCAATATTTACATGAAAATTGAATTTGATTGCCACATCACACAGTGTCAGTACATTTATTATACAAAAATTGTTTTTGCCGAAAATTAACAATTAAAATGGAATTTAATGAAAATATTGCTCAAAAATTAATAGAAGAATTAAAAAAAAACCAGGAAGAGAATGTTTGTATGACATGAGCAATAGTGCATACAAAAATAATTATTTAAAACAGGGTTTATGGAATGAAATAGGAGCCGCCACTGGAATCGGTCGTAAGTACATTTTAGTTTATTTATACATTCATTTATTTACAAAAACAATTTATATTTATTTATAATTGTTGTAGGAAACGAATGTCAAGTGCTGTGGAAAACTCTGCGCAGACGCTATAAAGTAGCCCTTAACAAAAAATATTGGAAAAAGTTCATGTTTACGGATCGGCATACTATGCAAATCAGGTCCTAAAATTTCAAGGAGTTTTTGAAACGTGTTTGGATCTATACGGTGAAAATTTATAAAGGACTCCACGTCATTAAGTTGCATATCAGGAACCAATGTGTGAAATAAACCGTGTGGTCTTCTTTCTTTTAAGATTTTTCTCACTTCCACCTTTTTTTATTTTCGACTTTTTTTTTATAAATTTCTTTTGCAAACAAATTGACTTTATGCACTTCAATTAAAAATAATAATTTTAGTTTTCTTCTATCCGACATTTTCTTCACATATATTTTAATGAAATAATTTACGTTCGTATTTATTTACAAAGTTTGCTAGCGGTGCTGCCACTTTGTACAACTGTTTGCATTTTTATATTATATGGCAGCTTTGTTTTTTCGGACAAATTTTCTGAAATGGGTGAATCGTTCTGCAGAAAACTCTCAGTAAAAAAAAGTTATTCTCCGGAAAAAATTTTGTTCAGAACAAATGGGTGAATTCACCTTAAGTCGTTAGTAAATGCGTTAATGTGTGGACGACTTAGAAGGCAACACTGTGACGATGACTTATTCACTTTTAAAAAACATTTTTTTTTTAATAAAATTGTTAATTTTCTATTAAAAAACTTCCTTTAGAAATTCTGTAAAATTTAACTGATAACATTTATTTCATACAATACTAGCATTTAACCCGCTACTTCGTTAGTGCAGTTCTTACTATTTTTTATATTTTTGGTTCAATTTATGAAAATTTGTCTCTGATTCAATTTACTGAGAAAAATTAAAAGTAGATTAAAGATATTTTGGGCATATATTTCCAAACTAAAAGCAAGATCACTGCTACTGAGTTTCAAAAATTAAGATTCATAATTTGCAAAAATGACCTTAAAAATAATAAAAGGATCATTTTTTCCTTCACTAAAACTTCCAATTGGCTTATTATTACCTACATTCAGAATTCTATGCATACAATATATAAAATAACAAGTAAGAGCGCAATATTCGGCCGTGCCGAATCTTATATACCCTTCACAACATGTAGTCATGAAATAACAGTAGTTTGTGTCACCATTCATCCCATATGAAATACGTACATACATATATAAAAACATCCCATTGTAAAATTATAAATTCACGTATGTATGTTAAAAAAACGAAAAAAAAAAATATTAAAAAAAAATTTAAAAAAAAAATTTTTAAAAAAAAAAAAAAAAAAATTTTAAAAAAAATTTAAAAAAAAATTATTATATATAATTATAATTATTATATATAAAACAAAAAAAAATATAAAAAATTAAAAAAAAAAAATAATAATAAAAATATATATAATATATTAAATTAAAAATAAAAAAAAATATAAAAAAAAAATTAAAAAAGACTGACAGACTGACAGGGCTTAATCGACTCCCCTATTCATAAGCTTTCAGAAAATATATACTTTATGGGGTCGGAAATCAAAATTGTAGAAATTTCACACGGAATGACAAACCTATATATACCCTTTTTCACTGTGTGAAGGGTATAAAAATGAGAAAAAGTAATTTTTTGGTCGTCCATAGTATTAGGAGTTATATCTGGATTCAATTAACACTAATTTTAAGAATCTATGTTCACAAACGTAAAAATACAAAAAGTACAATAAAAATGAAAAAAGGGTTTTTTTGTGTCTCCAATATTATTTTAATTCTCAACATGAATCAATAATCCTTTATTTCACAATTTTAGTCTTATAAACGTAGAAAATACAAAAATAACATTTTTAGTCTCACCTTGCATCAATAGTCACTAATTTCAAAATTCTAGCTTCGCAAACGTTGAAAATTTAAAAAGTACCATAGAAATTCAAAAAAGTACCTTTTTGGTCGCCCATAACATTTTTAGTCTCATCTGGAATCAAAAGTCCTTTGTTTTACAATGCTACCTCTATAAACGTATAAAATACAAAAAGTACCATAGAAATGCGAAAAAGTAAATTTTTGGTCCAAGTTCCAAATTCCGAGTTTAAAATGTTCAAATATCTATGTAACAAAATATCAGTAAATCTACTTTTTTTTGCAAAAAAGTAATTATGTTCTAAAAAGTACCAAACACTTTTCCCGATTTTTCCCCTTTCTACCCTGTTATGAATGTGTTTCAATTTTTACTAAATTACATAATTTTTTATGTCTGGTGAAATCCCACTTATAAATTTTGTGAAAATTGGCCGTCAAATTAGGAATTACATACATTTTACGGAATTTTTCCCTTTTTGGTACCTTTTTTGTCCCCAAAAAAGTTTCCAAAAATTTTACCTTAATATTTGTCCATATTCTAGAAGGCAATAATAATGATCAAATTTTGTCCCATATTATTATTAGAAAAGTTTCTTTTAAAAAAAGTACCAAAAAAATGGAAAATTTTTACCCCTTATGAATGCAAATTTGAAAAAAGTGTCGAAGTCCTATAAATATTTTTTTGCGGATTACTTAAAACAGTTTAAATTTTTTACCTACCTATATGTGTTTGGAAGTTACATAGGGTACCAAAAAAGTACCAAATTACAGTTTTTACCCGTTTTTCCCCTTAGAAGTTGAAAATTCAAAAAAAGGCCAGACACCTGTCAGTTTTTTTTTGTGCAAATTACAATTCTTTTTCAATTTTATTTGTATTGTTTTTAGTTTAGCAGATACAAGATTACTGATTTTACCCGTTTTTACCCCCTTAAAGTACGAATTTCCAAAAATCCCTTCTTAGTGGAGCTAGACATCGAAAGAAGAACTGATTGTCCAAATTTAATGTCTCTAGCTTTTTGCGTTTAGGCTGTGTGATGATGAATCAGTCAGTCACGTTACTCTTTTATATATATAGATTATACCAATCTGTAAATATAGGAAATATAAATATAAAAGTTGCCAACCCTTGTCTGTATGCGTACCAAACAACTTTGTAGTTAATTGTTTTGATAGACACACTTACATACTTACACACAAATATTATGTCCGCACTTGAATTAACTATTTTACAATTGTTTATACCCACTCGTTATGCAGACTAACAATCAAAATAATTAAACAATTAGATAAAAACAAAAAAAAAAAAAAAAAAACCCACACACACACAACAAAATGTGGTTAAAAATAAATCAAAATTTAGCACAAAATAATCGAAGTTCACTACGTATTTACTAACTGTTTATAGTTGCCAACACTGCCACATACAAATAATTGTGTTTTTTGTTACCCAAAAATAATCCATATGCTAGCGCACAATTGGGACGAACGACGAATTTTTCGTCGCGAATATTCGTCATCAAAAATAAAACACATTTGTGTATATGAGAATGCATACAATTGTGGCGTCAGTCGAAGTTCGCTATACGCGGCGAACTCTGCATTAGATTTATTTCTAATTCTTACGCCGACGAACGACGAACAAATTGGTATAAGGTGACCATTTTTTTATTAAATTTGGGTTACTTCTCAACTTTTTAAGAAAATAAAGTTAGTTTTTACTTTAATTATTGTTTTATTTTTTATTTTAAAACATTTAAAATAAGTATAAAAAAGTTAAGAACAAAAATTTGTTTTTATTTGTGTTTTTGAAAATGTTTAAGTTTATTAAGTGATCTTTTTTTCATATGGTCACACTATTAGCTGTTATACACAAGCAAAATTTTTATTATTGTTTAATGCACGTACCCACGACATTCCTTGCAAACGTTTGCTTATACTTAAGCAAGTTTTTAAAATTACAGAAATTATATTTATTGTTTTGTTGAGTTTCAAAAAAAATTAAATTGTTCGATTATTTTTGTTTTTTCTTTGCACAAACACTAAAAAATTTTATCAACTATAAAAGATGTTACTTTTTCGTCGTTGTTGTGCTTCACACGACGAATTTGCGCAACGAATTTTTACCGAAGAGTTCGTCGTGTTGGGCGAAATTCGTCGTTCGTCCCAATTGTGCGCCGAGCAATATTGTTAGAAATCAGAGAGTTGATTTTAACGCTCACACGAACGGACGGAAGGGGCCATGGCTAATCGACTCTTGTATCTACAAGGACTAAGGGCATATATGCTCAATTGCATCGCAAATGAATAACTTAGAAATTCCAAACAGAATGTGTAACTTTACACTCTCTTGTGAAGGGTACAAGAATAACACTTGAAATTTACGCTACAAAAGTCTAAAGCACTTTAATGATTTTTCACACAATAGATAAAGATTATTTTTATATATATATATTTTTTTTAATTCTGTTCGAAATTATTTACGATGAAAGCGCTCTCAGTATGACAAATTAAAAAAAGACCCTTCTTCAAAAATAACTTGCGTACTTTTTTAAAGATAATATTTTTTTATTGACTATTTTCGATAAAGATATCACAATCTAAAGCAATTCTAATTCTAATGAAATAAATTGAACTCTTGATTAATTTAAAAGACTTGAAACTGTTCGAGAATTCGAAAAAAATCTGATGCCAAACTGGCGATAAATAATGTTATTTCGTTATGAAAATCTGTTGTTGGGGTATTTATAAAGCTAATAATTTTGAGGAAATTAGTTTTTCGATTCTAATTACGATGGTACATAGTGAGCATTGAATGTTAGTGAAAAATTAATTAATTAATTTAATTATTTTTTTTCTTAAGATTTAAAAAAAGATTAAAGCCACGATTAAATTTCAATTAATAAAAAAACCAGTACAAAAGAAGAAAGTAATTTTTGTTTAAGTATATGTATTTATGTAAGTATGTATTGCACATTAGTCCGGATTGGAAAAGCATTCTTTGTACGTCCTCGTACATTTATAAAATATTTTTGCAGGCAAATGCTGAAAACAATTTTTTTACTGAACGTAGGGATTGTCTTTTTTAAATTTTCTTAATATCTTTGGCATCTAGAAGGGAATATTGAGTGGAGTGTCTACGATTTTGTGTTATTGCCAACTAGTGTTATAGATTATCTCTGGCCGCTAGGAGCGTTCCAAATCTCGTTTGGTACCACAAGAATCAGTGAAGCTTTGGAACTTATTCTAAAGTCCTTTTCGGAGATAACGTGGAGGCTGGGGCTTACTTTTAAGAGGGAAATCGGTGGTCGCTATGATGGACTTTGGAAAACTTTTATATTTTCTGGATGCTCTTGCCTTCTCAACAAAAATAGAAGCTAAAGGTTTAATGATTGATTCTCGAAGAGGTGGTTTACCTGCTAACTTCGTGAAACCATAATCGTATTGGAGTGCTGTTGCGTTTTTAAAAAGTAGTACTTGTTTAGTTGTTCAGTGGACTATGGTTATTAAAAGAACTTAAGATAAGACTCGGTACTTTTACTAACGTTAATCAGACTTTATTTATTGTTACCAGGGGACAATAAACATTGAAAGGTTTTTTTTTAAATTTTTTTTTACAATTATTTTAAATTTGAAAGAAATGGGTTTTTTAGTACAAAATTCCTTCATTTCATATAAACAATTTGGTACGGTATTAAAAGGCTCTAAGAAATCTCGTAGCAAATTTTTGCAGCACAATAAATTAAAAATATAAAAAAAATTTACTTGAAAATTCACAAAAAAAAAAAAAAAACAGCTAAAATTATCTGAAAATGATATTAAACTGGTATGAAATAATTAACTTATTTATAAAATATGTTTAACTGCAGTCAAGGCGTATTTATCAAATATGTAGTCTTGAATCGTCAGGTGATTATTTTTTCTTCACTTATTTTAAACTTCAGCTGTCAAGGTCCAAAGATTAGAAGAAAATCTCTCTGTTCTGTTAATTATTTCAAGTGTCAAACTTGTTTTAACTGCGATTACCTGATGAATATACAAACAATATACAATTTTTATACAGTTAATTCATAACAAAGGTTGTTAAATAAGGGCGGGAAAGTTTTGACTTTAAGGCGGCATCATTAAAATCTGTTATTAATTGCTCTACTACTGACGTGGCATCATTTTGGAAATTTATTCGACTTGGTATTACGTACGAATTCACTATCGTTAAAGTAGTTGTTTAAGTGCAATCATTAAATTGGTAACGTTAGTGTTGGTAGTTCACTAAGTGGGAACTGTCAAATGGAGTCTGTATGGCATCGATTTGACAAGTTCACATTACTTTACAGACTTGGAGTCTCTAAGAGTAAGTCCGACTTATTAGTCTAGTTTTACCCCGCAGCCGTAACCACAAATATCTCAGAGAAGTTATCCAGTATATGTTAGCCTAGCATATTGTTTATTTTGACAGCCAGCACAGGACAATAACAGAGAATATGAAAAATCGATTCCTTTTTTAATATCTAGACAGTTGCATTAATTGTCATTCGAGGAAAGTCCGATATGTCTTGCATGTTTCCCTAACATCCAGTAACCCTTTAGTTCCACAAGCAATTTTGAGACGCCTTTTTAACTACGACAGGTAAGTTGAGATTTATGCCTGACATCGAAAGAGTGCCAAATAAGCCTGACCACTCTAGATGTATCCAGTCTATGCTACCCGTCTTCGTCTTCTTTATTAAACTATGTGGACTACTTGCCTTTGATAGATATACAGAGTAGATCCCAGCTGGGGAGCTCATAAGCACTCATGTTACTATAGTGGCCCCTATGAGCTGGGATTTAAGCTAAAGCTACTTTAGCCAGATGACCAAGCCTTGAAAGCTCTATCCTGGTTGAATAGGAAAATATGGATATGGGGGTATGTACATATATACTTATGATCTGATTGACCAGAGTGCCGCTTGTCTTTCAACATAATTACCAATAATCCCGATAGTCTTGTTATTTAGTGGTTTAAAAGTGGAAAAATAGCTTTAACCCGAGTTCGCCAGAGTCAAGTCTACATTCCATTCCGCAGCTCCCGCAAGGTCACTCCATTCGGACTCACTCCTGGAGGAAATTATAATTTTAAACACCCGGTCAAAACTTAAGTATATAGAGGGTGACATAATCAGTTGGTTGGTTCAGGATCAAATACAGCACTGCCAATTTGAAACGTTAGGTGGCATCAAGATTTTGTGATTTCTCCTGCTAACTTAACATATTTAATTCGTTACATTAATATTGAAACAATATGTTTTTTCAATATTATATGTAAGTATGTAGTATGTACATACATACTTACATATACTTATATGTATGTAAATGATAATTGTCAAAAAATTTTTTAAAATCCTTAAATTATTGCAATTTCTAAATCAAAAATAAACGGTAAAAAATTGCAAGATATGAAAGAAAAAAAATTAATTAATGTATCGTAAACTTAATATAGAAAGGCCCTAACTCACTTTTTTCTCAAATCGAGTTTTTTGTAAATTTCGAAAGGTAATCTCATTCCACATCATTGGTAAAAAATTGACGTGATCCGACAAAAAATAACAAAAATATAAGCAGTTGAAACAAGCCCAAAATCATTTTAGTACTTCTTTAACAAAAAACAAAAAAAGCTCTAAAAAATGTTTGAAAAAAACGACTTTATCAATGTTGCTTTTTTTTTTGCTTATAATAAAAAGCCACAATTTGCAATATTTTTCAAAAAAATTGACTCACAAAAAGCCCTATCTAATACAACTTTATAAAAAATTTAAGATTTAAAAAAATTGTTACAGCATTAAATTACTTAGAGGATTTAGTAAGAAACAGCATTTAATAAAAATTAGCGACTAGGTACAAAACTTTAATTTTTATGAAGTTTTTTTCTCCTGAAAAGTTAGGAAACCATTACTCAGGGCCTTTCTATACTAAAGTATCGGTATGTAAGTATGTATGTTTTTAAGTAGTGTGCATGCACATGCAAGTTTTTTGTTTTAATACTGATCTAAATAATACTAATAATACTACAACAAATATCACCGGCATTTAACATTCTTTTTATTTGTTATTGTTATTGCATCAACATACGTAGGTATGTACAGAAACTAATGCATGCATGCAACTGTTGTTATTTTTGTTTTTAATTCTTTGTAATGCAAAAACTATGTGTAACTGTTATACAAATCATAAGAGATGTAATGATGTAAATTTGGATTTTCTATTTCATAAAAAACATTAAATTTAAGTTGCTTTGAAGAGATGTAACAAATTATGCGCATGTCCTCTTTTTGTAAAGAGTAAAATATAAAGAATTTTTAAAGAGCGAATATTTAAAGAGATAAATAAAAAGAGATGTAATGTTTCTTTGTTTGCCAAACATTCTTGATTTTCAGTGCTGCCATTTTAGATGCGAAGAAAAGCGTCAAGTGTTAAAGAGTAAGCAATAGAAATAGAAATAGAAGACGTATAAAAATTTGAATTTAATCATTTATATAATTTATTTTTTTATTAGCATATTTTATTAATAAATATACATACATATATAAATTACTAGCTTGTGCCCGCAACTTCATCTGCGTAGCTATCGGGATAAAAGGTAGACTAAGTATTAACAAAAAAAATAAAAATATTTACAACACATACAACCCGTTTAGAATGTGTTATGATGAGTTTGCCAACGACTTTGCGTTATTATCGCGATAAAATGTAGCCTATGTATGTGTTAATCTAGGTTGTTATCTATTTATGTGCCGAATTTTATTTAGTTCCTTTCAGCCCTTTTCGCGTGATTGAGTAACAGATATTCAAACATCCAAACATACAAACATTCACATTTATTATATTAGTAGGATATACATACTTATATGTATATACATATATAAATTATTCATATAAAATAATAATGACCTTTTTTTGTTGAAAAAAGCAATTTATTTTTAAGAAAGTCTGTTTTATAAAAGTTATCATCGGGTCACAAAACTACTTAAAGCTAATTTCGTTTGCACTAACTTATTTATAATCAATAATCATTTGATTATCGAATTCTATTTCTTAGCAACTTGTGAGTTTAATAGATGATATTAACAACCTGCTTTAGGATGCAGATCGTGGATGATGATATTTGTAGAACGTGCCTGGAGGATGCCGAGACAGCAGCGCATGTAGTATGCGAGTGTCCGGCGTTGGCGAGCGGAAGATTAAGGACCACAAGCAAGAACACATTAAGTGTGAGTGCGATGGGGGACCTTTGTCTGAGGGAGATGCTGGCGATTACAAAGGACTCTCGTTTTCCTAGTCCAGAGCAAACGCCGATTGTGGCGAGGGACTCAGTGATTAAAGGTATACTGATCGGTGGACACAAAATCACAGAGAAGCGAAGGGGGTCGAAAAGAGACCCGTGATAGTAGTGGTCTGCTTCGATATTCCCCCTACATGTGTATATAACAACCTGCTTTAGAATACAAAGAGATAGGAATAATGAGATATGAGCAGCAAACTACGTATGAATCTATTTTCTAATTAGATTTCAACAAGAAAATTCTGTTTGAAAAACGACGACAAAAGCAGACGTGGAAAATATACTTTTGATATTTTATATAAGATACTAGCTAATACCCGGTGTGCTTCGCCACCCCCATCGTAATGAAATAAAAATTTTATAGTTCAAAAATATATTTATTTTGCAAGTGCCACGCCTACTATTACTTAATCAATTATTTCTTATTCAAATAATCATATAGACGTCAAAGTGTCTCTTGCAAAATTTGGGTACTCTAACTATTATCGCTTCCCAGATATACGAATTTTTGTATTTAATTCATATGACAGGTGCCACGCCCACTATTACCAAAGCATCCATTTCTTATCAAAATAGTCATATAGATGTCAAAGCTTCTCGTGCAAAATTTGGGTACTCTAAGTGTTATCGCTTCTACGAATTCTAGTATTCAATTGCCATAAGAGCTGCCACGCCCACTATTTCTAATGAACCCATTTTTTCCAGAAATGTTTATTTGGATGTCAAAGCTTCTCGTGCAAAATTTAAGTACTCTAATCGATATCGTTTTCCAAATATACGAAATTTAGTATTTAACTCATGTGGCCACGCCTACTATTGAAAGTCCGCCCATTTTTTACCCAAATTTTCATGTGGATGTCAAAGTTTACCGTACTTAATTCGAAGAAAATAAGTATTAAATATTATATATCACAGAAGTTATTGCAGCTAAACTTTCGCGATATATAATATTTAATACTTATTCTTTAATAGGGCGTGGCACCCCGCCCACTTACAATTTCAAACCAAAGTATAGCCCTTGGTTCCTTCCAGACATACAGAAAGATTCTGTGAAAATTTCAAGGAAATCAGTGCAGCCGTTTAACCGTCTATAAAGCACAAACAAACACACATTGATTTTTATATATATACATAGATAACTACAAAGAAAACCAACAAATTATTTATACTTAAGTACCAGTTGATTTTGTTTTGTTGCTTTTTTTAAAATAGAATTCGTATTCGCGGTTTTGTGCTAATATCTCAGGATTTTATGGAGCAAAATTGCTGATTTACAATACAAAAATTTTCGAAAGTGTTTTTGATAAACTGCTACCACATGCGAGGCCATGGCATAATTTGGGGTTTCAAAAAGTTGATTTCAATGCGGACATAACTTCTGTATGTATAACGATTTAAAATATATGTATACACTTGATAGGGTCGCAAATGAATACTGAGGATATTAGAAACGGAATGACAAACTTATAGATTCGCTTTTACACTCTGGTGTGAAAGCTATAAAAATAACAAAAACATATAAAAAAAAACTGTTAAAGATGTGTAGACACAACTAGACTATAATTTGTCAATTGTTTAGCACAGAAAAATTATCAAAAATTTAGTGAATGGAATACTCAAAACAAACTAAAAATAATAGAAAAAGAGTCTCTGTTAGCAAAGAAAATATATGGAATGAAATTATTTAAATTCAAACACTGTATTAGATGTTCTTTGTTTGAAGATGTATGGAAATTTGTTATTAAAAAGTATATTTAAATTATATATTAAGTTTACACAACTATACTTATATGTTTTTGAATAAAAAAAATTTTTGAGAAGCCTTTTAATGCTACAACACAAATTGCTCAAGAGAATGAAACTTGCTTATCTAGATATTTTCTCTTAAAAAATCTAACTTTTTCCAAAATAAACTTCAATATTTTCTACCACCAACAATGAAAGAGAAAAATTAATAGAGAAATTGTTTAAATTTAAAGCGAGTTTATTAAAATGTTGTATATTATATGTCTCAGGCGATTCCATCATCACTTAATTCTATGCAGAATAAAAATGAAAATAAACCATGTTTGTTGGTTTCCGTTTTCTATTGTCCTCTTAATACAAACAAATACGCTTAATTACTACTACAAGTGTGCAATGCAGATGTGTAAAAGTATACATAAATGGGTATGTATGTGAATACCACACATACATATACAAATAAATGTGTAGGCATTGTATGAATCTTTCTATACGTGTAAATGCATTATTTTTTTCCTTCAGCAGTTGCATTTCTTAATTTCAGTTTAGTTTAAAAAGTTTTTTTTTTTTTTTGAAGAAGAAAATTTTTAAAAAAACACTGGCATCTGAAACTGGGTTATGTTAAATGGAAAAAGAAAATTAAATAGAAAGAAGCCTGAATGAACATGGGTGTTTGAATGCTTTCAAACATACGTAAGTATGTATGCATGCATGTATGTATGCAGGCATGCCTGTATAAAGGTCTGTTTTGTGTGCGGCACTCAAATACACATTTCTTTAAAAAATTGAAATTCGAAATTATTTTTGTGTGAAATTAATTTCGTTTTAGGTTAGACGTATGAGTTATAATTATTTGCTGGCTGGGTTTGTTGCATACATACGTGTTGTTCATACGCCAGGGTGATGTACAATTTTGAAAACGTTTGACGTTTGTTGATGTATGTAAACGAATTACACTTTTTGTCTTTCAACCTTATAGAGCAATGCACAATATACACTGTTTTAAAATGAAAAAAAATTGAAAATTTTTGCGAGTGCCGCAGATAATGTGTAAGTTTTAAAACTTTTGATTATTTCTTGATTCGATGCTAACTATTCAAGAATGTAACCACATGTATCCTTTACATAACATTGCCGAACACAAGGTGCAACTAATTTGAGGGTATACATGTTCAAACGTCTTTATCAATAATTAGTTGCTTGGAAATTTATTTTTTAAGTATTTAGTTAACTACAGTGTTTGCTAAAGGACCTCAAGTGTTGTTTCTTTGCAATATAATTTTGGTTTTTGTTTATTTCCGGGCATATTTATATATATTTATCCCACTTCTTTTTTGTGGAATAAAACACATTTTTGTTTAGAATATATGATTTTCTTTAAACTCGGGTCGTAAAATTATTCTGTTGACAGTAAGTCTTATAACAGTAAATCTTATAAAGTTTATTAAAAGTATAGATTCGAATTATTAAATTAAAATGGGAGAGCTGCAATCCTTGAGAAATCGAAGAAGATTTTAAAACTGAAACCAACGTTAGGCACATTAACTACACGATTTTAAATTGTGTTTCAGAATTATTTAATTGTATTTCAGAAATTCCTATTTGTATTTCAGAATTTTCCAATTGCAGTTTAGAATATGAAAAAAAGGAATACCAGAGGTCACTTTGTTCGTAAACAGAAAAATATTTTCTCTCAAGTCTTAACAAAATAGTTAAGAAATCTAAAAACAAAAACTTAAGCCTAGTAATCCGTTCAATATTTTATGCGAATTGTTGTTAAACTCCATAAAAAAGAAATTCGTAAGAAATACTTATGCAATAATGTTGCCTAATCAGAACTCGATTAGTAACATAAAAAACATATAAACTGTATCTGTCAAAGTCTGTTAAAGTAAGTGAAATATTTTTGAAAATGATGGCAGTTCTAAATTATGGAGAAAAATCTTATAGTGCTCTTGACCCAAAGAGTGTCATATCTACTATTATATATTGAAGTGGCAGTGTTATGGTTTAAAAAGCTATGACATCATCTGGGGTGGATCGTTTAGTTGTTTTCGAAGATAATATTTACCGCCATCAATATAAAATCATATTTGAGCAAAATTTATAGTCGTACTTTGAAAGCTTGAGTTTGGGAGATAAGTGGATTTTCCAGTTGCACAATGATCCCAAGCACACGGCACACGTTGTTCGAGACTGGTACATACCTCGAGGCCAGACAGCAAAATTTCCCACCCCAGTAAATGGACCTTAACCCCATCAAATACATCTGGGATGTTTTGGAAAAACTGGTTCGCAAATACGACACAAGAAGCCGAGAAACCCTACTAGTTTTTGCATGGGACAAAAAAAAATTCTCAATATAACGGCAAGTCATGTCATGTTGATATCGCAACAATTTAAGGTGTAGTTGATATCCTGCTAAATATTGGCATATGTGTACTTAAGCAGCTAATACACGGCATGTTTTTTACATCTGACTAGTCAAATACTCCAATGCTAATACGAACATGTCGTGTGTTACCTTTAAAACATTACTTCTGTAAAAAAAGATGCGTTGTGACATCTGACAAAATTTCAATTGGAGCGCGATTTGTTTTCTTCTGTCAAAACATGTGACATCAGCCGTTGGCACGAATCTCTGCTGCTGCAAAGCAGTCAGCGTACGGTTGCCTGTAAAGGTACAATTTTGACAGACATGTAGATATACATATCGTCGTTCGTAAATTATTGTGTTCTATGTGACATATAAAACCTATACTTACTTATAGAACACAATAATTTACGAACGACGATATGTCTCACAAATTTTAAAGTCAGATGTAAAAAACATGCCGTGTATTATAACCCTTACGTACTTCCTATGACTTTTTTTAATTTTTTGTTATTGTTGTTCTTGTTTTTCTTATGAAATAAAATTTTATTTTATAAGTAATGTTGTTTTCTAAGAAAAAATTGCATAAATTTATACTTATTTAAATAAAATTTTAGTTCTGTGTTGAATTATTTGAAAAGCGTAAATCAAGTAGGGGGTATTTACACTTTTTTCCTTAATTGTACGTACATACACTAGTGGTACAAACTAAAGCAAGTGACCTTCTATTACAACATATCCATAGAATTAGAAATAGAGTAGAATTTTCGAACACGCATTTGCACAGGAGTGTTGAAAAATGGCGGAAAAACCTGTTTTCCGATGATTCGAAATTTAATTTGAAAGAACTTGATGCAAAACACAAATGCGTTCGAAGACCCCCGCATAAGTGGCTGGACCCTAAGTACTGCAAGGGAACTGTTAAGCTTGGTGGTGGGAATATAATGGTATGATGGTGCTTTTCACTCAATGGAATCAAGCTTCTGTATGAAGTTAGTAAAACTATGGACCGCTACCTCTACAAAAATATTTTGGAAACTGTCATGAAGGGTTGAAGGAGCTACATTTTAAAATACCAGATTTGACCGATATATAAATTTATTGTTCGCCATTTTGTAGTGGCGGCCAACATGAATTTTAATTTTTTTATAGTGCTTATATTGCTCTAGGGAAGTCCTTTCAGATGATACCAATATTGACTCTCTCGGTTGTCTAGAAGTTGAAAAAATTGATTTTCGTTTGTAAATTTTTTGAATATATATTTAAAAAAAATTTTCGCCTATAACTTTACCGATTAGAGCCTGCCTGTTGATTTCAACCAACTCACGGACAGACGGACAAGATGACAGACGGTCAGGACTTAATCGACTCCTTTATTCATAAATAACAATGGTAATTGTAGAAAGTACAAACGGAGTGATAAAGTTATATATATCCTTGTGCACTACAGGTGAAGGGTATAAAAATAAAACGTGATCAGGGATCAAGTAAACGAAATTTTTTCCTCCAAGTAAAAGAAGCGTAAAAAAGCATTTTAGAAAGCAAAATTCAAAACCTAATGACTTCAATGCCCCGTAAATGCGCTGCTGTCTTGCAAAGCAAAGGATATTTAATTAATTGTTAAGATATTTTAGAAAATTTAAAAAAATGTAAATCAGTTGCTTTAGTTTAGTTTAGTTAGAAAATTCAAAGGCTACCGACCATCGACTACCGACTACAAAAGTAGCTGGGTACAAAAATAGCCAAGTCGCCAGCTACTTAATTCTTTTAACGACTACCGACCACTAACTACAAAAAATAAACATCTGTTTTGACAATGTATTGCGTTTTTAAAACCACCATTTCATGCATTTATTGTATTGGCAGCACTAATCTGTTTTTTGTAGCCAAGAAAAATAGAAATTAGCCTAAGTTGGCTACGGGCTACAAAAGTAAAAAAAAGCGGCTAAAAGAATTATTCTCATAAGCACGCATGTATTCTATTTTTGACATCTTGTAGTCGATGGTCGGGGTGGACTTGATTGTGTTTATAGTATTTGTTGTAATAAGGGGTCCGCCAAATAACTTTTTTTTTTTTTTTTTTTGAAAATGCTATAAAAAAAAGTGTAGCTTCGGCTGTGTGGCACGTAGCGCCGTCCTGTTGAAACCAAATGTTGCCAATATCCTCCTCTTCAATTTTTGTGAACAATAATTCGTTCAATATGGTCCGATAATGATCGCCATTGACTACGGCCTCTCCTTGCTCATTTTCGAAGAAAAATGACCCAATTATGCCTCTGGACCGAAATCCGCACCAAACAGTGACTCGTTTTGGGTGAGAGTATCGGCTTTTCAATGTATGTGTGAGAATTTTCTGTGCCCCAAATGCGATATTTTTGCTTGTTTACATACCCGCCAAGATTAAAATGAGCTTCATCTGAAAAGATGATTTTTTTTTTGGCAAAATCGGCCAAAGTATTGTCGCAACATTTCCAAGCGTTGTTCAAGCGTATACACAACCATATTCTTTCAGCGGAAGTATAAACTAATTATCTGTCAAATCAGACATGAGCCAAGTGTTACCATTCACGAAATAAGCACTAGTTGCAATAAAAAAAGTTAGATGGCGGACCCTTTATTAGATCAGTTGCTTTAGTTTGTAACACTGATGTATATGGCTTATTAAAAAAATAAGAAACAAACTAAAAAAAATCAAAATATATTAATACAAACAGAAATCACATTATATGTAAAACAAACAACAAATTTCTGCAATTTTAAGCAAAATAAAACCCGGTTAAATGTGTAAAGAGAATTTTTCTGAAGAGAAACAAAAAAAAAAAAACACGAAAGAGTATAACTCTTACTCATAGAGTAAAAAATGCAGGTTAGTATAACAGTTTTGTATTTTGAATAATTATCCTGAGTGTTGTGTGCCATCTCTAACATAACTGGATGAAGAAGAGAAAACAGTAAAAACAATACAAGAAGTTATACAGAAAACATATGGCAGCTAAGAAATACAAAAATAAAACCACAAATATTTAGTCTTTACAAAACTAACGAGCGCAATAGAACGGTTTGAGAACGAACGAACGAAAAAAAAATTAATAAAACCGGGCGCGTACAAACCAAAAATACAGAAAAATATATAAAGAATAAAACATAAAAAAAAAACAAATAAATCACCAAAAAGTTGAGGTTGTGTAAAAAGAAAAGGAATTACCAATTTGCAACCCTTGAGTTAATATTGTGTAAAAATTCTTTAAAGAAAAACAAAAAAAAAAAACATAAAATCAAAATAATAAAACACCTTTAAACTTAATACACTTGCTAACTGTATTTCTTATCTATGTGCTATGAATACCAATTTCTCTAACTCGTAAAAAAAAATATCTTAAATTATTTAAACAAATTGTTAAAACATAAAAAAATATTTATAGCAAAATCTTGAAAAATTCTAACAATAATAAATTTATTAAAAAAGTATTTTAGAAAAAACTAATTACGTGTAACAAAAAAAAAAAAAAAAAAAAATAAAAAAATAAATAAAGAAAATTTAGTGATAATAATTAAAAATTTAACCAAAAATTTCTATATCTTCCGGTTTTTATTCAAATAAAAATTTATAATTATATATTTAATGTTAAATATTTTACTTGCAAATATCACAGTGAATATATATATGTGTGTGTGTGTGTAAATAAAAAAACAAAATTTATATGAAATAACAGTGTCGACGTCGCTGTGTTGGAAATATCACTCAGCCATTAATTAAAGCACATTTTATGGAGTTAATAAACATTTGGAAAATGGAACATACTTTTTGGTAAATATGTACTGATAAAACATTATAATTACAATCGCTAAAGCCATAAACATTTTATGGCAAAATAAAATGATGATTTTTATATGAATTTTCATTATTTGTGAATAATGATGATGATGTTAATGATAAGTGCAACTAGGGGACTAAACAAAATAGATGAAATTTGAATTTAATTTGAATTTCTTTTTTTTTTATGTTTCTATGTTTTTAAGTATAAATGATGTATAAGGCATATTTGGAAATTGGCAAAAATATTATTTAATTTTAAATTAAGGTTACTAGTAGGCTTTTAAAAGCGTTTTAAAAGCTCGCTTAGAGTGTCGTTTTTATTGGCTATATTTCCAAATTGCCTTAAGAATAACCGCCCTGACTTTTTTACGACATCTTTAAAAAAACAGTTATGCCCTTATAATCGCAGTAACGTTATAGAAGAAGTAAAATGTTGTGCTGATGTCTACTGCCAGGTGTGTTGGTTTATGCAAAACATAAACACAATGATGAATTTAATTATATTTTGTAAAGAAAACAAATTTCTAGGAGCCTACTGTAAATGTTTTCAGTTTAAATTTTCTTTTGTGCTGCTTAAGCTTATTTTTAATAACAAACTGCAGCTCTCACTTATAAAGGTAGTTTGAAAGAAATTTATTTAATTTGATTTCATTGTTTGGCTCTCATAATGTTTTCCATAGACGGACAAAGGTATGTAGGTAGAACAGGTAGCTGTTGTTTAGCTCGCTTGGATCCATTACATTGATTCCTTTTTAATACCTGTAAGAGATTAAAAAAAAATTCAAAATAATAGACTCAATAAGACTTTTAAAGTTGGAAAAAATATTGGGAGGAAATATAGAAAGGAAAAAAATCTTTGTCTGTTTCGTCAGCCGTTTTCGGGGAAGTCTGATCTATATGTCGTCGGTTTTCCAGTTCTGAATTGGTTCAGGTAACCACCGAGGCTGCTTTATAAAGGTATAAATTTCATCTAGACTTTGCTTTGCTATCTCTGAGGGCCATGTCAGATAGAACTTTTGCTTCGCATTGCGTTAGAAATTCGCTTTGACATTTAAGATTACAAAAGTGGGCGGGTCACGCCCATAAAAAAAAGTATAATTTTGAGGTACTTGCACTAGACCGATTTTTTTGAAACTTTGCACACATATTGAGCTGTCATGACTTTACGGTTTCTTGATTAGAAAAGTGGGCAGTGCCATGCCCATAAGAAATAAGTTATCATTTTTAGCTACTTGCACTAGACCGATTTTTCTAAAACTTTGCACACTCATATTGAGCTCTCATGTTTATACAATTTCGTGATTGAAAAAGTGGGCAGGGCCACGCCCATATAAAAAATTAGAATTATGAGGTACTTGCACTGGATCGATTTTTCTGAAACTTTGCACACATATTGATCTGTCGTGACTTTACGGTTTCTTGATTAGAAAAGTGGGCAGTGCCACGCCCCTTAAAAAATGTATAATTTTTAGATTTTTGCACTTGATATTCAATTTAAATTCAGAATGCATTTTGATTCATTAAGGGGCGTAGCCGGGCTTTTCTAGTATTATTTAATAATAAAACAATAGTGAAAAATGAAAAAAGTACTTCCAAACTTTATAGATAAACAAACAATGCATAGGTGTTGTCAAAGTTTTCATTGTGACATACACCATTTCTTTCACGCTTTTCTGTCAAAGTTAAAAATGTCACTCATAGCTACGAAGTTTTATCTGACATGGCCGTGACAGGCCTTGTAGTCTGCAGATCCCGAAAGAGATCATTGAATACTCTTCTGTTCGGTGACACCTGTGGTACAAAGGGTATATATGTCTTCGTCATTAATCAACATTATTAATTTCCGACTACATAAAGTATACATTCTCTGAAAGCATATGACTGGAAAGAGCCGACTGAGCGATATCCAACTGTTGGTTTTTAGGTGTATTGGTTAAATTCAACTTTGGTTCACAGGTCTGTGTATGGTAGTTATCTTTTGCAAATATCCGGAACTAAATTCCTCTATAACTTTCTGAGTTATGTGGAAATAAATACGACTTCCTTTGTTTTTTCTCATATTTTTCTCATGAAAATCAACTTTTTTCTTTATAGACACGGTGGTACTATTTGTAGAGATAATATGCTCCTAGAACTGTTTCTTAAATTTTGTTAAAAATCGGTCAGTAATTGGCAAAGTTATAGGCAAAAATAAAATATTTTAAAAATATGTATATTTTTTTAAATACATACATCAAGTTATTAAAACTCATAATTAATTTCTAGACACGTTAAAGACATAAAAATATAAATCGTGGTCTCAAAAATTATATCTGAAGAAATCTGACAAATCAGTTGAAAACTAACTAACTAACTGAGATATAAGCACAAAAAGCACACAATGTTTTTTTTTCTTAAATTAACAAATATATATATCGATTCTTTAGCTGCTGGACAACACAGAAAAATGATATGTGTACAGAAGAAAAATGCTTGACAGGCAAAGTATAATACCCATTTAACAAGTTTAAAATCTGTAATCCCCGCCAAAACAAAAGGGCGTACAATAAGTTTATATATGTTTGTATCAAATCTAGTTTTTAAAAATGTACCCTCTGCAACTCTCTAAATAGTGGAATAGAATAAAAGGGCTTGACTTGTAGAATACAGTTATGTATTAAAAAGTTAAAATCCAAGATGGCATTCCAAATAAAATGGCGGATATATGGCTTAAATTTAGTAACTACGCCTGTGCCTCCTTTAACCGCCACAATATTAATATCAAGAAAAATATGTTAAACAGTTGGATAAAGTAAATTATAAACTAGCTAAAATTCAAGATGGTACCCTAAACAAAATGACGTGTAATATTTTCTCAACACCATCAATATGCGTATCCAATGAAAAGAGCTGATTAGTAGAATACATCTAGCTAATCCAAAATTCAAAAATAAAGATGTCGTCAAAATAATAAAGGAAAATTACTTATAACATTAAAGGTGAAATCTATGCTACACTACGAAGTGGTATAAATACCAATGTACAGGATGGTAAAAGGTATTATTAGATTCAGCACGGCCAAATATATCACTTATCCTTGTTTTTTTTAATTTTTGTTTTATTTAATTTTCTTTTAAGGTTTATTCGTTATTTTTTGTAATTTATTTTATTTTGCTCTTGTCTTTAAATGTTGGTTTTTAGAAAATTGAAGAAACTAAATTTTTATGCTGTTACCAAAACAAATTTATTCATCAGATATCCACAGTTTGTAGAGAATTTTATTGTTTATACTTTTTATGTGTAAAGTTTGACATTTGAAATAAATGAGAGAAGAGAGAGAATTAGCTTTTATGTATAGACTTTGAAAGCCGAATCATAAAATAAAAAATAAACAATAATCTGCTGACGATTCAAGACTACCCAGCAAAAAAAGACATGCTAAAGTAATAGTGAATGCATAATTTCAACTCATGATGAAGTGGTTCAATTTAGGTTAATCATGCATGATTTTAACACTAACGTGTCATTAGAGATCATGTGTTTATATGAATATTTTAATAAAATTCACTTTATTCTAATAAGAGCATGCGATAGTAGATAAAAAAAACGTATGTTTCTTGATTTCCTAATGGTTATTGTTCACATGAATTCTTTAAGATTTTTTGCATGCATTTGCATGTATTTTGAACCACATCATAAGAGACTAACTATTTTCCAAGCATTCTTTATTCCCCCTCTTGCACTAATGAATTAGAAGTCATAAAAAATGTTATTCACATTAAACTAGTGAAAGCTTTTTCCTAGGTACCTGATGAATAAATATGCCTTGATTGTAACCTGGATTTATATTAAAAGTCAAGGTTTTTTAAAAAAAATCTAAAAAAAAACAATTCATCTCATATGAAATACGTACATACATTTACAAAAACATCCTATTGTAAAATTATAAATTTACGTAAGGTTGTATGTATGTTAAAAAAAAAAAAATTAAAAAAAATTAAAAAAAAAATTATTAATATAAATAATAAATATAAAACAAAAAAAAAATAAAAAAAAATTTAAAAACAAAAAAAATAATTAAAAAAAAAATAATATATAAAATAAAAAAATAAAATAGAAAAAAATAAAAAAAAAATTTCTTGGCTCAGCTGGGATTCGATGTCATGCTTACTCTAAGCGAAAATTCGGTTTGTTTATTTTGCTAACTTTTACTTAAAATAAAAAATTTGTGATAATCTTTAAAACTAGATAAGTAGTAGTTGTTGAAATGTATGCTGATTAGCAAGAGCTAATCATTACTTGCAGCCTTATTCTGTAACTCGCTAAAGCTAAATATCTATCGCTAAAACTCTAAAAAATATATTAAAAGATTTTCTTAGCCTGAGTCTTTAAGTAAACGGCTCTGCAACCTCATTGTGTAACATTCTTAGGCTAAATCTCTATCACTAAACTCATAAAAAATAAATGTACAGACTTTTGGATAACATATATTCTTTCAATATATTTTTTTAGAATTTAAGCGATAGAGATTTAGCTTTAGCGAGTTACAGAAAAAGGCTGCTGGTTTATGCTGATTGACTTTAAGAGATATGTATGTAAGGAAGCGTACAATAATATAAAAAAAGAAAATTTACCAAAAATAAAAATTTACTAAAACTAGAAAAATATTTAAAAAAATTAGCAAAACTTGAAAGGTTTTAACAAATATATTAAAAAATTAAATTCTTGATGGGATGAAAACTTATTTGATATACATATATAACATAATTGAGCAATTTCCTAAAAGGAAATAATATTAAAGTTTGCAAGAGTTTCAAATAATTTGTCAAAATTAAAACATTCTACTCTGAACAGCATGCAAAAGTTTTCCCAATTCACATGCATATATACACGTACCCGTATAGTGAATAAAATTTTTACAAAAATAATATATTGTTACGTTTATACCTTTTATAAATGTTGGATTATTTCCTTTAAATACACCTTGAGTACTTTTATTGCAATTAAAAGCACTTGAAATTAGTTATAAAATTAAGGGCACTTTTTTATTTAAATACACTCAGATATTGTTTTTACATAACTGTACTGATTACACTTATGGTTATACACTTTTATTATCCAACTCATTTTGATACACACTTTATAAGCTCTATTGTAATACTGATCATGTTAGCGGTGTTGTTCGGCTATTTATAGTAACATAGTGGTGTTCGGTAACATTTGACAAAGTCCTCGTATGTACATTCTAGTACATTCGAAAGCCGTTACATTTAAATTAAGACGTTATGTAATATGCAGGAATAATAGAAGTACCTAAAAGTATGCTACACATAATAACAACTTAATATCATGTTCAAACAAACAGCGAAATAAATTAATACAAACAAAACTACAGTAACTTAAACTACTACAACTAAAATAAATTATAATGCAAATTAAGCTTTTTTAAAAATAAATCTGTAACAATATAAATAAAAATAGTCTTGAAAATTCCTCGTGAAAATTCCACAAAATTCCCCTTAAGAGTTAAATACAGTATATACTCTTTAGCATATTTTGGACTTTTAGTTCCCTTTTTTTGCAACAACAATTGCCAGCAAACATTGCCTACAATTTTGTGAATTTATGTTTGCTGTAAGAATTCTAGAAATAACATGCTGTTAACATGCTTACACGCATGTTAATGTGCCAATTAAGTACGAACATTAAACGGATTTTGAAAATAAATTTTAAACTCAACGAAAAATGTTAAAACGTATTGTAAAACAATACTTGTAGTTTAAAACTATTTTCATTTAAACTCTAAGTTAATCATTAACCTTAAAGTTTTGCTATTTCAAGATTTCTTATGATTTTAACGTTTATAAATGCAAAGCACATTTTTTGGTTAAGGAGGGGAAGAGCTTAAATTTATACTTTATGCAAATCGTTGGCACGAACAACTAAGACTAATTTATGGTATACAAATGGAAATTTATAGTTTTAAAAGTTTATAAAGTTTATATTTAAAATACAATGTAGGATGTATGCATATTTGGTAGAAATAAAAGTAATTTATTTAATGGAATTTATTTAAATCAATTTAGATTAACTGAATAGAAAGTGTTCAAGAAGTTATTTATTATTTCTTTCCACTTAAATCGGCAAGGCTTAAGAGAGGGAGAAACTATAAAACATTGTTTGTGTATCATACCTTCAGTCTAGCTATTTTGAAAACAAATACAAAAAAAATCTATTTTTAATTTTTTTTCAATTTTGCATACCATTTGTGTTAAAATTTTTATTAAAAATCGGTAGCATATTTTCATGTTTTAGCAAATAATAAAAATTACTGCTGTTCAATAAAAATAATAATAAATGGCAGAAATTTTTAAAAATTGCAATTTGATGAATAAGATTAATATTTTTAAATAATCGGCAGATGATATTATTACAGCAAAAATTCAAATCCAAAAATCCAGAATTTTTTAAAACCCAATTTAAGTACTGATCTCTGTAATTAAGGTAATAAACAAATGAATAGAGATTAATAATATCGGGTGTCCCAACTAGAACGCAATTTTTAAATTTTAAATAAAACACAGATATTTAAAAAAAAAATCGTGTAACTTTATTATATCGTAAAGTAGACAGAATTAGGTTATGTATGGAACAATATATCGTGAAGATGGCCGCCGCGGCTTTGCTGGCACACACGCGATCTTTTAATGAAATTTTCAATGACCTTTTTGCATAAATGCTGCGGTATTTCATTACTTCAGCGTCCAATTTCCTCTTTTAAGGCTTGAGTCGTCGTCGGCTTATTAGCGTAAACCATCGACTTCAAAAAACCCCAAAGAAAACAATCTAAAGGTGTTAAATCACACGATCTAGGCGGCCAATTCTGGTCTCCAAAACGCGAAATAATATGACCGGGAAATGACTGATGCAGCAATTGAATTGTTTCTCTGGCTGTATGACATGTGGCGCCATCTTGTTGAAACCACATGCCCTCCACATTCATTTCTTCAATTATAGTCAAGAAAAAACTGGTTATCATTTCACGATACCGAACACAATTGACTGTTTTCGCTTGACCTGCCTCATTTTCATAAAAAAAAGGTCCAATGATTCCTCCAGCCCAAAAACCACACCACACAGTGACACGTTAAGGATGCATTTGCTTCTCGTGAATCACTCGAGGAATTTCCTCACCACAAATGCGACAATTCTGCCTATTGACGAAGCCATCAAGATGGAAATGGGATGATCGCAATTTGCGAACTGTAGCCGCAAAACTTTCACCATTTTGGTAAAACAATTTCACAATGAGAATGCGTTGTCCATTCATGTAGCGCTCCATTTTTACTAACCTCGTACCTTCTACTAGCAAACAATAAAAATTGTTCAAATGTCAATCAATGACAATGGCGCCAAATTTAAAAATTGCGTTCTAGTTGGGACACCCGATATAATATTTTACAAATAAATATCTACTGATTGATTCAGTCCCAGATATTAGTTTAGTAACAAATCACAGAATAGAAGAGTACAGTGGTATATTCTTATACACCCTCGACCAGCATGTACTTGGAAATGGCAATCTATCAATTACTTTATTCTACTAGTCAAGCCCACTCATTCGATACCAGTTATGTACTAACCCGCCATATCATTTCCGATGACATCTACGATATAAAATTTTTTTTTAATCAAGGGACATGGCGTTTTACTTTATGTACACATTGAGTCTACCGGTTGTCTTAAAACTAAAAAACAAAATCGGTTTTTGCTTGTAAATTTTACCAGGGCATCTCATTTTGGACGTTGGAGGAACATTTTAGAAAATGGCAAGGCACAGATGTCGGTAAAGTGACAAGCATACTATGAGGTGATCAAAATCTTGGGAAATCAAAGAAAATTCTGAGACTGAGTAGACCAACACTTAGGAGACTAACCAGTGTAATTACAGGTCATACGGAGTTAAGAACCCATCTAGCTCGCATGAAATTGTCTGAGGAAACGACATGTAGAGCATGCGACCCTGGTACACTACCTCTGTCATTGTACTGCTTTTGGGAATTTTACAGTGGATACTATGCCGAACTTGGAATAACTGGGTAATTCGAACTGGAGATCCAAAAGGAATTACATTGAGGAGACTGGGTTTTTTGACTAGTCCGTTATTTATGGGAAATTATGTTTATGGTTTTTGTTTGGGAATTTCGTTTTCCATATGGAGCTCACAGCATGCCAACTAGGCATAACTGGGGAACTCGAACTGAAGATCCATAAGGAATTACATTGAGGGGACTGGGTTCTTTACCTAGTCCATTACTTATAAAAAATTGTGATTATGGTTTTTGTTTATGAATTCCGTTTTCCATATGGAGCGCACAACGTGTTAATTGGGCATAAGTGTATACCTGTCATTGGTTTGGGCTTTAAGTGCCCCTTCTTTTCAACCTAACCTAACTTATATCTCAGTCAGTTTTGAGGCGATTTAACAGTTTCGTTTTTAAGAATTTTCGGGATCACATCTTGTAAGTTTTTGGCATAGAACTGATGTTGCTTATTTTTTCTAGTTTCTTTGTTGCTTTTTTAATAGTGAATTAAAAGGTTTACTTCGATAACCTAAGATTCCAGAGCCAAATAACAAATATACTTCGTAACAATAAGTCGGAATCATTTTGGCCCACTTGGGTGGCAGTGGAAAATGTTTCAACTGCATTTCGCAGGGATATTAAAGTTTTTAAAGATTTATGGAAAAAAATTAAAGCGCTACGTTTTATTAAAACTAAAGAAGAGAAAATAAAACGGACACAGCAAGTTACATGTTAAAGTTAACTCGTGAACTGCTACAGCGTCTGTGTCGTAAACATTATTACTTAAAGCTTAAGTATGATAAACAAAATGAGAATTATAAAGACATACTTGTAATTTTAAAGAATATGCCAAAGGTCTACAAAAAATATATATTTTTTTTTAATTTGGGAGAAATAAGACTGAATTTAAGAAGTTTACTCTAATTTCAATAGGCCTGTACTTGATTCTGTAAAACAAGCCTGTTTTGTACTTCTCTTAGGAAAACCAGAAATAAATGATACTTGAATTTTTTAACATGATTTCGTCTAAACTCGAGAATTTAAGTCTTTGATTTATAACTTAATTTTTCTTTCAGTGTAGAGTGTTATAGCCTTTCCTCCGTGTTCTCTGGCAAATTTGGCAAAGGTATCCCAGTCGGTAATTTTGTGATTGGGAAGCTGCAAGTAGTTGATTTTAGCAGACAGACGGACATACACACTTACCTTAATCAATTCCTCTGCCTTTAAGGTTTTAGACTATATAGAAATACTTTATAGGATTGCAAATTAATATTGTACAAATTATAAAGTAAATGACAAACTTTCATTTGTCCTTTTACATTCACGTGTGAAGGGAAGAAACATAAAATTCTAGAAGGACCTATAGATCATCATGCGGTCTGCTTAGAAACAATTTTGATTTAAGACTAATTTTCTAAAGTTTTGCAAAACCATAATAAAAATACTTTTGTTGATTCTTTTTTTTGATTTTCCACAAATAGAGAACTACAGAATTTGAACACATTTTGCTTCAATTATAGAAAATGTGTTAATAAAAATGTGTAAATAATTTTTCAAGACTTCGTTAAGTGTAAAGAGTTTTAAAAGAATTCCTGTTTATAGAATTCTACACTACACAGAACATGTGTTTTAAATTATATTTAATTAAATAAATATTTATTTAATTTTTAAAAAGAAACTCCAAAACAGCATAATAAAATACACTTTCATACACAAACTTATCAGCCAAATAAGACCAACCAGCAGGCATACTTTTAGGCTGCATGTAAATCTTAAAATTAAGGCCTACTTTACGTTGTTTCCATAATTGTTTTAATAAAAAGAGTATAAATCTTTTCTTTGTTGGCAAAAAGAAAAAAAAGTTTATCCGGATTTTTTTTGTTTTTTGTTAAAGTTCATTGACTTTCGAACTAAAAACTGATTATTTACGTGTACAATTTTTGAGATGACAGAGACGTTTTTTCTTACAATTAAGGCTTAACGTAATACACAACGACTATATATATTTATCCATAAACTCGTTATACTATATTATAACTCTTCTACACTTTGTACTAGTTTTAATGAAAAAAAAAAACCAAAAATACTAGTTTCAACAATAGACGTATAAAAAATATCCATGAGTCTAACTATTTTTGGCACAAATATTGGTCAAGCAAATAGATAGAGAGAGAGAAAGAGAAAAATACAAACAAAAGCAATGAAGAAAAAAACGGTAAATACTAGTAAAATACTCTATAGTCACTAGTTCAACAGCCTCCAGTTCACTGTGAGCAACAATAGTAAAAAGCAAAAAAAAAGCAACAAAAAAATGAGGCAGGCAATTCATTCAAACAAAAACAAAAAACAAATACTATAATACTAAGTAGTAAAACCCAGCCCAAAAATAAATGACAATTTGTTTGAAAAATCCAGCATCAGAAATTTTTTGGGTGCCACACAGCAGTTCATGCAGCAGAATTTCATGTCGTCTATAATGTTGCTACAAAAAACTCTTTTTTATGTTATGTCTGTAAGTAATATTATCATACACACACACACAAACACATATTTATGGAAATGTTTAAAAATTGTAATAAAAATTTCAAAGTTAAATGCGCATCCGTATCCGCAAAATTTAATGTTTCATGTGTTTTGAGTTTCATAAAAGTTAAGGAGTGTGATAAGGTAAAATATAAATGATTTTAAGCGGTAAAACAATTGATAGTTACAAAATATTTCTATTAAGAGTGCCCAAACTAAATACAGTAGACGTTTGTAAATTAAAACCACTTTCTTTCTAGGAACTTCTACTTTAGTTTACTAGTTTCAGTTTTTTTTATTAGAAAATTAGCATAAGAAAATACACATAAAACACAAAAAATTAAATTTTAATTTATACAATCACAAGGGGTACTACGTGGTCTAGTGGTCAAAGAGCTAGAATTAAATTACGTCATTCGATCACGATTGAAATTGTACTCGAACGATCGATTTCGCTGTGCTTTAGGTGTAGTGATTCTAATAAGAATTTTCTAATTTCCATCACGTTCGAATGCCGTAATTCGGCCTCTGGCCGTCAAAACCAAGTACTTCAGTTAAATCCCTAATAGAATGTGAACATTTTCACCACATTTCTTCGAGTTTTAAAAAGTAGGTGGCTTCAGTCTCCTCCAGTTAAGATGGGTAATGGGAAAAAATGCCAAACGTAACAATTTATTAAAATTCATCACAGTTTAAAAGAGAAAACATATTAAAAATTGGTGTAAAATAAAAGTTTTTTAAACTAGAGGGTGGACCAAAAGGCTTGCTTCTTGCACGATTAAATTGAAAAATTTTCTTGAAAGAGAATAAAACTTTCTTCGGTGCTTAGACACAGAGATTGTAATTTGAAAAGTTTTAACTTGTGTTGTCCACATTTTCATGTGTGCTTGTGTGAATTTTGCTTCGCAAATAAAAAAAACAACCGAAGTTTGCGACTACAATAGCTCATATACTCAATAGCGTATCTTAAAATATTTTTTTTTTTTGACGATCCATAAAGTTTAAAAAATGTTTTCTTGGGGTGGTACAAAATCTTAAACTGAGTTTATTCTAAATGTATATTTATAGAGTTATTTTTTAAAATTTTTTTGATGTTGTTAATTGCACCTCCAGCATGGTCTAGTTACCCCAATATCTTTATTCCCACCTCATTTTATATACTGCTCTTATCAGATAGATCAGGAATTTGCCAACTTTAATTTAAGATTTGTATTGCTTTTTTTTAATGATAATAACTTTGTATGATATAAACTTTAATTATAAAAAAATAATATAAGAGAGATGACACCATTTGCATCGATGCACAATTTGTCTCTAAAACAGGCCCTGAACTCAAACTCAATGTTATGCAGTAGCTGCTCTATAGTTTGGGCCTTCTTAACATACACTCGTTCTTTGGAATAGGTAGGTAGAAAGGTAGGTAGAACAGGCAGCTATTGTGCAGCTCACTTGGGTTCATTAGGTTGATCCCTTTGGGATGCCTGAATAAAATCGAAAGAATAGAATAGAAAAGAAGAGAAAAACAAGCAGATCTGTCCAAAGTATATGGTGGTAGTTGAACCTGCAACCGCCAAACTATTGATTAGTCCACCAGGACACCCAAGATAACTCTATTGAAAATAATCAGGGGCAGTTAAATCTGATTAACGTGCCCAGCACACATATTGTGAGAAATTCTTGAAAAAATTCGGTCATCAAAAATTTCATTTTAAAAAGTAATTATGGAACGGGCCGGGCACCATTCCTCCGAAACCACTTTTCGGCTGCCACACGGTATCACTACCGCCCCTTCTGCGATGCTTATAATTTTTGCTGTAATTAGGAGATTGCTATCAATAGTAGCTCGTTCTAAATTTAAACCTGCATGAGACAGTATAGCTTTTTGGAATTATATCAAATGTTTTGTTTGGTGGTGGCATGTCCACTCTGATCCTGCCGATTTTGTGCCCGAAAATATAAACTGTTATCGCAGCCGATTCTAGAAAATTTAAAGCCTATAACAGCTATAGTTCTACGTATGTAAATATATGCCTCTAAATATATATTTTTGTGTGGGAAGTGCCACGCCCTCTCATTTTATTCCCTCTAATCATTTGAATGAATTGTAAAATTTTTATTAAAATGTCTATAAACATATATTTATGCTGGGGAAATATCTAAGCAGCAGTCCTTTATCAGCCTCCTTCGCTTCCCACTGTTTTTATGGCTCTGAATAAGTATCTTTTCAATCACTGAGTCCCACGCCACTACAGGCGTTTTATCTAAGCTACAAAACCGTTCGAAGTTTCTTTAGATCAACGTCATCCCCTTTATGTTGCCTATTTGTGATACTTACTCTAAGGCGATCTGAGACTCCCCAACTTTCTTATGTACATGGTCTAGGATTCTATATACCCCATTAGTAAAAATGCGGATATCATTATTGATGGTCTCATTGTGCATGGATCGAATCGCTGCAAGCATTGGATGTAGCCCCTCGACTACATTCAATTGGTTTTTGAGCTCTATCGGCATATGAGTATCCCTAGCCTCTTTATGTACGAGGTCTCCTATACCCCAGTCAGAAATATACTGCTATATCCCGGACTAATTATAACAGCAAGGTGTGGACACTTCGCTTAGAGAGACTTTAAGATGTCTACTATCAGGATCAAAAACTTATCTTCAGAATAACGGCATGCAGTTAGATTTTATTATTGGGATTATCACTTTCCCAGCTCCGATTGTGTTGTTTGTGTTGTCTTGTTTGTTGGAAAAGGACAAAACAGATAAAAGTAAGACACTTAAAGCTTTGAGATTGTAGATGTTATAATTTTCTAGATATCCAAAAAAATTTAATTTATTTATATAGAACGTGCCACGCTACTCTGTTTTTTCAGCTAATTTTAAGCTTAAATATGCAAGTAATTATTATAATACCTCACACTAATTTTGAAGACTTTAGTTATTATAGTACTTTGGTTATGCGGAAAAACAGTTGATTTTGTATGGGAGGACCTACGCCCACTTTAAATTGTACGGAAAAATATCCATAAGAACCATTCATGAGCTTCATATAAAGCTTCATATTAGCAAAATCAATATAGCCGTTGCACTTAAAAAGGGACATCATTTCATTTTGTTTTATATACTAAAAAACTAGCCAATCGGTTTCGGTACTAAATCTTAATTGAGTTACTACTAGCCCCGGTAGACTAGTCAGTAGTGTGCTGGTCTGCTAGTTTGGGGGTTGCGGGTTCGATTCCTGCTAGAGACTATGGACTGGTCTGCTTATCTTACTCTTTTTTTCTATTCTATTCAAGCATTACAAAGGGATCAACATAATGAACCCAAGTGAGCTGCACAATAGCTGTTCTACCTAACCTAACCTAACCTAACCTACTACGAATAAAAAAAAAATTAGACCGATTAGTCAATCAGTTGTTCGATTTTAGAAAAATTAAAGAAGTAGGCAAAGAAGTGGATGCGGTCAGTTATACTTTTCTGTTAAAACTAAATTGGATTATGATAAACATTAAACAAATTAAAGAAACCACTGCACCTGTTCTTAAGTGATGCGATTACCAACGAAAAGCACTAGATTTGTTTGCTATCTGCCCCCATTCAGCGTCACTGCATTACCAGCCTCATTATGGAAGAAGTAGGCAGGTCGTTGTATGTAAATATCTACTGTACAATTGAACGAGTGCAATTGGTGCTAGTCTGGCACTTTACATAGTTGTCGGAACTGAACAATTTAATGATTAATTGCGGTTTGCCTAGGTGCACTTGTGGTGTTGAAATAATTTCGATCAACTCGTTGCGTCAGTAAAATTTAATGCTCAAAACGAACCCCTTCACAGTACAAATTGATTTTAAAAAGAGAAATGCGTAAAATTTGCTTTTCAACTCATGCTGTTTAAAGCATAACATCAGAATAGGAATTTCATGTACTTATTTGATTGATCCAAGCCCTGTTACTACATAAGTTTCGTTTATCTATTGACTGTATAGCATGTAGTGCTTTTTTTCTCGCTCTCTTTCACTCCTTGTGTTGTGCTAAGTTTGCAGCTGTTATCTATGCAGCAGTTTTTGTATACAAAAAACAAAATAGTTTTTAGTCTATAAAAAAAAAGCAAAAATTCACTAAAAATTTTGTTTTACTTTTCGAATCGCTTGCATCATGACTCTTTGGCGAATTTGCTTGTTATGGCAAACGTGTCGTAGACTTTGTGTTTGTGAGTAGAGTGTGTGCAAGTGTGTGTATGTTTTATAAACAAAAAAAAATAATTTTTTTGCTTGTTTGTTAAAACCGCCACCTTGTGGCAGTACATACATATTTATGTGAGTTGCATATTTATATACTTGTACACATCTATAAAGTATATAAAAATATATTCACATAAGTATGTATAATATAAGTATGTATAGTATATGTACACATACATACATACATGCAATATGTATGCAATTCATATTTATACGTGCACTTGTTCTTCCTTAGTTTGTGCAGAAATAATTATGTCAGCAGCAACTGCTGCAGTCTTTTTTCATCATCATGCTTCATCATTATTGTTACAATAATCATCTTTGTCATTATCATCCTCAACATCATCATTGTCATGGGTATTGTTTAAACAACCCAATTTAGCTCAGAACATCTCTTCAGAGACGAAAAATCGTAGTGTATCTTTTGGTTTTCAACAAAAAGTTTTACGTCGTACTACTTAGAGACTACTGCAGCAAAAGCAAAAAACTTCTAAATATGACTGTAAAATATTAAATAATATTCTGTTTGTATGGCTTGTTGTTGCAACGTTAATGTCATCTTTGGCGTCGCAGTCTGAAGCCAGCCAAAACATTTGTGGCTAATTTGCGAGAAAAGATTCAAAGAAAATGTAGGTTTTCGCCTCTTCTTACATTATAATGTGACATTTTTTTTCTAAATAATTAACGAAAATATTTTTTATTTTAATGGTTTAATATTTTTTTTTTTGGGAATTTGCAAAATGTTTGAGATAAACGCAATTTAAAGTTAGATTCATTTATTGTTGTATTACAGAGAAATGCAATGTTTTTAAGTGGCGTTTGTTTTAAGCGATAAACATTGTTCTTGGAACAATTGTTAATACCTTAATTGATTATATCTAATAATTATTAGAATACTTATCTTATTGCTTATATCGTTGCAGAAAAAAGTGCACCGTATTTTGGCAAGTCACTTTTCATATTGTTTGTCGAACGTAGGGTTTACTTTCTTAATTCTTCGTCACATCTTTAGTATTTATACTCGGATGTTAAGGTGTGATATTTATATCAATGCTTTTGTCTCACAGATAATTTTAAGCACATTGACCTTTATAACTCCGTTTTAGTATTTACATATCAGATATTAGACCCTACCACCTTAATAAAGCGTGATTTTATAAGCGTAGTTTTTTTAAAAATCTCATAAAACACTCAACCTTGCATCATGTACTCAAAATTTTTATTGGAATCGAAAAACTGTTCTTTGCCATTTACTTTTTAAAAATAACTTCATGTAAATGTTGCCTGCGGCTCCGGTTCAAATGGCCCATTCGTAAGGTCCAATTTTGCACCACTTTTTCAAGCATTTAGGCCTGTATTCCATGAACAACACGTGTTATGTTTTACTTTAAGGCTTCAATCGTATTTGTCTTGTCCACATAGACCAACGGCTTCACATTACCCCACAAGAAATAGTCAAAAACTTCAAATCACATGATCTTGGCGGCCAACTCAGAGGGCCATTTCGAGAGATAAACTGCTCACCAAATTCATGCTTCCATGTGTCCATTATTTCAACCATAAACCACACTAAACTGTCCAGCCCATAAACCACACCAAACTGTAATTTTTTCGGGATGCATCGCTAACTCTTGTACGGCATGTGGCTGTTCTTCATCCCAGATGCGACAGCTTTGCTTGTTTGCGTATCCATTTGGCCAGAAATGAGCCTAATAGCTGAACACAATTTTTCGATAAAACATTAGATTTCCATCGAGCTGTTGTAAGGCCCATTCGCCAAAAATTTTGGTGGGTCATTCGGCTTAAATTCTTGGACGAGTTTTATAGGCTTCCAAATGGAAATCAAAACGTAAAATTTTCCACGTTGAATAACACATGCCCAATACCTGAGAACGGCGACGAACTGACATTTAATTTTCCTCATTAACACTGGTCGCTACGGCTCACAGTGTTGCGAAACCAGAATTTTTTGGAAATCATATTGCCTAAACTGTAATTTTAATTGTATCGATGAGAAACTTCTACAGATTGGTCAGAATGAAATCCCAAACAGAATGAGTGAAAAAAAAATTTACACCGAAAAAAATTGTTGGGTCAAATTTTCAACAAAAGTCAAAAATAAAAAAAAAAATTTTTCGAAAAATTTAAAAAAAATTTATTTTAATTCTTCTTTTATTTCTGATTAGTTTTTAAAATAAATTATAGGGTGGTCCGAACAAGAATTATAAACGTCAAATTTTTATGATTTTTCGATATTTGTTGAATAATTCTGAAATTTTATATAAAATCATAATCTATTTCATTTTTTATTTGAAAGGCGGCAATAAAAGCTTTAATTTAATACCGGTTTGAAGTCAATAGTTTCAGTTTTAAGAGAGTTATGCGCATTTTTGTCACCCGAAAACCAATATGATTAAATTATTCAATAAGTGATTCCGAGAATTTCCGTTCTATTTCTATGGAATAAATACTGAGAGTGATATACTAAAATCGCTATAACTCCCAGGAGGGCAGGTCTGGGCAGCTGATTTTTTCACAGTTCGTTGAAAACAAATTATGTAACATTTCTGTAGTGGTTTAGAACTGGCACTCTCTGGGACTTTTTAGATATTGCTTACCTAACCCAAATTTTAAGGAAAAATGGACCTTTAGTCGGGTTTTCGCTCTAAAAAAGGTGCATATGAAAATGTATCAAACAACATTCCTTTTTTTTTACAGAAGATACTTGTCCAAACGCAGATTTTTTTCCGAATCAAAATATCTGTCACCAAAATCAAATGAGATCATTTTGAATACAGCCCTGAAATCCCCTCTTTTCGTGAAAATTTTGTATATTTGACTTCTAAAATCAATTAAAAATCAACGGGCCAACATAAAAATAAGCTTTATGTGTTTTTTGTTTACTTGGAATGTCTGTGACAAAATTGCATCATTAAAAACACTGAAAAAAATAATCGGAAAAAAGTTACTTTTCCACTAGCCGCAACACAGTGCAGTGCTGCAATATTTTTTTCGGTATGCACTCTACGAACGCGAGTCGGTGGTTTAATGTCCACCAAAGTAAGTTTGGTGCGAAATTTGGTCGATTATGACAACCATGATGAAATGGCAGTGTGTACTGAATACTTTTCACTTTCGCAGATGTAGTTTGGACACAATTAACAACCAGTGCTTCCAGCCCGAAAAACTTAATTCATCATTCATATCAGCAAATTATACTCTGCAAAAAATCATTAAGCGTGAAGTAGTTATTTCAATACCTCCAGCAGAACTGTTTTAATTTTTTAATTTCTTTGGTTACCGAATGTAGTGGTGGTAGGTCAATAGCCCGTAGAATAATACATTGGTCTTCTCGAGCTAAAAACATTGATATACCACCCTTTATCCTTTACCTTTACCTTTACTTTTTGATTTGAATGCAATACATTATACATTCAAAAAAATATTTCATATTATTTTTGAAAAACGGTAATCCCTATTTAAATATCCCTTTGCTAAAAACAACTACAAATGGTAAGAATCAAAGAAGGGGAAGCAATGCTCCCAGACGAATGAAATAGTATTTATGACAATTATTTGGATACGTAATAAATGGTGGCGGATGATTAAAGATCTATGTTGTAATGAAAACAATGCAAGAACTCTGTTCTGGCCAGCACATCGGTCCAGGTTCTGCTGGTACAGGATGTCTGGTGGCAGATTTGTATTAAAAAAACATAACAATTGATATCACGGGCTGATCAGAAACGAGAAAGCCGACAAATTATCCGAAATGGGAGCTCTTCTGAGTACTATAACTTTGGAGAACTACAAACCCTTAAACGATTTAAGGATGAACTTAAACGTTGGGCGATGGAGGAACATGTCAGAAAATGGCAAAGCACTGATGTCGGTAAGGAGACAAGAACACTCTGGGGTAACCCAAATCTTGGGAAATCAAAGGAGATTCTGAGACTAAGTAGACCTACACTTAGAAAACTAACCAGTGTAATTACAGGTCATACGGAGTTGAGAACTCATCTAGCTCGCATGAGATTGTCTAAGGAGACAACATGTAGAGCATGCGAGGAAGAGGATGAGACTACCTCTGTCATTGTACTGCGTTTGGGCATATTAGGCGCGAAAATTTTACAGTGGATACTATACCGAACTTGGAATACCTGGGGAATTCAAACTGGAGATCCATAAGGAATTACATTGAGGGGACTGGGTTCTTTAACTAGTCCATTACTTATGGGAAATTGTGATTATGGTTTTTGTTTGGGAATTCCGTTTTCCATATGGAGCGCACAGCATGCCAACTGGGCATACGTGTATACTTGTCATGGGATTGGGCTTTTATACTTCTCCTTTTCAACCTTACCTAACCTAATAATTGACACAAACGATAGAATGGAAATGCGGATTTTATTTTTAAAGAGTATGTCATCCAGATGTCTTCCGTCGAGTTGAACACACTGTTCAAAACGAAGGCTTGTGTTCTGCGCCACATGCGGCAGTAAACTTGGTTAAATTGAGCTGATTTCTCGTCGAATGTTTTCCTTTGAAGCCACAAAAGATCGGGACTTGTCATTATTAACCTTCTCTTTGAGGTTGTTCCATAAAAAGTCATGGGAGTTAGATTGGACAACCTCGCTGGCCATCAAATGTCTTCAAAGCGACTGATCTGTTTTTGGGGGAAATTTTCCCGAAGCAAATTCATCGAAGCTCTGGCTGTATGTGTAGTCGCTCATCCTGTTGGGTCCACGTATGTGAAGAGTACGATGGATGAGCTCGCAAGTTTGGCAAAATGAAAGTGGTCCAATTATCTCATGCGTGGATATATATACACATGCAGGGAGATACCGAAGCAGACCTATTTCATAAACGGGTCCCTTTTCGACCACCTTTATTTCCCAGAGATTACAAGGTTACCCCGATCTCACTGAGTCCAGTGCCATCCCAGGCGTTTGCTTTAGAATTTTATGACTTCTCATTGAAGACTGATGAGTATCTACCATAGCACTCATATTTAACTTGTGCCTGCCGGTGGTACTAAGTCTACTGCCAGCCATTGCTGGATATTCGCACACTACATGCGCCGCTGTCTCAGTAGTCTTAAGGCACATTCTGCAAAAATCATCCTCCACAACCTTAATCCTGTGCAGATTATATTTGAAGTTGCCGTGCCCTGCGATCAAAGCAGTTATCCAGCTCAGAGTCCACCGCGTGGATAAGGCACAGCAAAATGTTTCCCTGGGGCAATGCAATGCTTTTTGGTGTTTCAATTCAGCGTTGCGGGCAGTAACGGCAGTTTAGCTTGTTGATGTGGCCGTTTAAATGAAAATGAGACACGTCGTTTCAAAAAATGGGATTTACAGTGCGAAATCGCTTCAATATCGTTTCACAAAAAAATAATAAATAAATTTCGTCTAAAGTTTTTTTTTATCTTTTGCCAAGAAAGCGTTTTAATATTTTGACCTAAATTAATACATGAACTTATATTTTTCAGTACAGAAAGTCCTGTTATTAGCACCACGTATATCTGCTGGGGCTGCTTTAAAAGACCCTAAAATAAAAACAAAATATTTTAATTTATTTAGTTGGAAAGTTTAAAGTTCTTTTCCCAGAAATAACTGACGCGAAATAAGTGGAGAGAAAATAAAAAAGTTAAAAAGGAAAAAATATAGATTTCGATCAAAGTATTTGACAAAATATCGGTTTATTAAGTTTGAAAATAATGGTGTATCGATATATCGTCAATTTTTATACATTTTTGGTTTCTTAAAATATACCAATATTTCTATACATCAATAGTTTTTACTCAACCCTCCTATGCATGCATTCATAGTACCGTCTCAGTGTTTGTTTATGGCTACAGCACATGGTTACAAGGAAAAAGCTATTGTCACGATTGTTCTCATGTTTGCTTTTTGTGTTTTTTGCACTTTTATTTATAACAACAAATTTGTTTTAATAAGTAACAATAAGTAAATTTATAAATGGAATGGAGACACTGATCTCTGCCTACTATTTCGATCGATAACCGACTTTAAAAAACAGGCACAGGCAAAAAAAAAAAAAACGCTTGGAACTAGTCACTTAAAAACCGTTCGAACTGGGTATCATAAACTTTTATCTACAAAATAAACGTTTTAAATAAATTTTAATTTCTTGCAGTTCTTTTCCATAAGCCCTTTTAACACACCAAAGTTTCAATTCATGCATAACCTCAATGGTTTTATGTATAGCTTTAAAGCCACTTCTTCACGTAATAAATTACAGAAGTAATAAAAAAGAAACTTTTTGCGATTATTTAATACTTTGAAGCAAATAGGGGAGTCATAAAAAACTTTTGTGTAACAGTTTTTTAAACTCAATTTGTATTTGAAAAATGCCATCAAGCTTAAAGACAAATTATTTATTATTAACCTAAGCTCTTGTTGAACTCGCAATGAATTTCTAACATCAAAGATAATTTAAGTCGACATCACGATATTCGGTGCTTCAGGAAACGTAAAATCTCACTTTCACTTTATTTGTGTTGTTTTAATAAAAAAAAAGTCTAGAAAGTATTAGTTACACAGCCTTCTTTTTACCCTTTTAACCGTAAAGCAATTAATTTCCCTTTTCTTCAAGTCTAGCATCTGTAAAAGAACGATAAAAAGTTACCGCTGAATAAACGTGAAAAAAGCAAGCCTTAACAGTTATTTCTTTGGTTTTGCAAAAGGTGAGCATATCATCCCTTAAATTAATGAAAATAAAAGCTCTAATAATTATTCTTTTCTTTTCTTCTCGTCAAACCTTTAATTATAATTATTTTAACACTAAATAGTAATTTAAATAGAATTTTATCACAGACTGAATCCTGTTTTATTGGTCAGCCTGCCCCCACCATAAACGAAAAGTTATGTCCCATAATTACTTTTTATTAACTTTAACTAATTTATTTTTTTTTTTTTTTGCAAAAGGAAACTTCCATCTTCATTTCTTAAAGCTATTGTTTTTAAGGTTGTTTGAATTGCAATATTTATATCTCTTTGATGTAATTCAAATGAATTCTTTTTAGAGTGAAAATATTTTTTTTTTATCTTATTTTCAAACATGTGCTATTAAGGTGAAATTGAAGCTAATCTACGTAAGCATAAATAAAAGAGAACTTTAGCAAAATTTTTTTGCTTTAAACACTAGACATGAAATCGTCTTTTTCAACTAATTGATTTCATGTTTATCATATCGACTTCTGAGCGCGAAATGATCGTATTTTACAAAAACAAAATTTTACAGGAGAGCGTTATTATTACTTTTCAATTCACACAGTGTTATCTCCATAACTAAAACAGTTATTGCTAAAATATTTTATCAGCAGATGGATTAATGGATGTAAAATCAATTAAAAAAAAAAAAGTTTATTTCTAAAAAAAAACGCAACATACGATAATTTCGCGCACAGGGGTCGATATTATGAAATTTATAATCAAGTTTCAATACAACACCTGTGGCTATTTAATCCTTAAACAATTTATATTTTGTACACCCATCACTATATCTATTTGTTCGCCATTGCCTTTGCAATTATTATCTTTACTATATATGTAAGATATTGATTCTCGATGCCGATAAGTATGACTGCAGCATTTGGTACTTTTTTTATAAATAGCTGTAGTAATATTGGCCACTGACGTCAGTTGTCCTTATTCATAATAAGAAACTACGTGTTAACTACCAATTTTCTTATTTTTATATGTAAAATCCCAGGTAAAGGCAAGATATTAGTTTATTAAATAGCATACAATTTCTTATGCAAAATAACGAAAATTGTCTTTTAAGATCTTGCGGAAGAAATTTTTTTTGATCTAATGACGTCAACGATTTTAAAAGACCTTGTATATGTCTTTTAAGACATTTAAAATACTGAGCTAAGAGAGCAACTTTTCGAAGCTCCTACAAAGAAGAATAAGTGGGGGGTTACCCCACAATTACAATTGTAATATCATGGTCATCAAGAAGGCGATTTATGTTAATCCAATGACACATTTAAAGTGTCAACTGTGCTATGACCAGGATGACGTCAATTTGATACCTCATTCTTCCGATGTCATTTTATTGATGACATTATTTCTATTATTGCCATTAATACATCCATCAACTATAGCTACTACGAAGCAAAGGTGAAAAGCTACACTGTGGGGTGATCGACTCGGTTTTAAAACCGGTGGAAAACCCGGTTTTTTACTGTTTCAGCAGGCGGTTTTTTCCAAATGTTAATTTTTCGAATGTCGAATACACCGGTTTTTTTACTCACAGAAGCCGGTTTTTTTCATTTTTAGTTTTATGTTAATTTATCTTTGTAACCAAACGTACCATACAATATTTATTACTCAAAAAATTTTCAAAAATCAGAACATTTATTAAATACTCTTCCATAATATTGTAAGAAATTTATTTGTTGTTTCAAAAACAAATGTAAAATAAGAAAAATAATTAGGCTTAAATATTATTTGTTTTAAATAGAGAACAGGTATTTTATACGTTGTTGCGCTTATAATTTGCTGTGATAATCAGCTGTTCAGTTAAGTTTTTTGACCAAATTATTTTACTTTGCCAGACTTTTTGATCTTATTTTTGAATTTCTACGAAATCTAGCGACTTGTACTAAAGACTACCCATAGCTTAACTAATATCTCTGATAACATATGACTTGTATGCTAAAAACAGTTTGGCACCCAAAGGGTCATTATTACAAATTGCCTGCAAAGTTAATGTTAGTGAAAGATAAATTTGACTACAATGAGCAGTGACTTTTAATATTTGTCATTATTAGAACCTCCTTGTAACAAAGTTTTTTAAATAAGGGCATTTTATAATAATGCCATTGAATTTGTGTCAACATCAAATGCAATTAAACCATAAAACAAACTAGTTTATACCTACAGATGTATCTCTGTTATGGGTATAAGAAAGAATTATATTTTATGTATTCGACCGGTTAACCGATTTTTTCCAAATTTTCAAAAAAGCAATCGGTTTTTTCTTTAATTCTAAATTTCAAACTATTTGAAAACCGGTTTCTTCAAAATGTCGAATAATCGATCACCCTACTACACTGGTTCAAAAACAATGATTTTAGCCATAACATTGAAGTCAAGTTACGGGCTCTAATGAGGTCTACCTAGAGTATTAAATATAAAATTGAATTTTGAATGTCACTGAAATTGACTTATAGGCTTCTGAGGTATGGAGTATGAAAATAACAATAAGGGTTTTTGAACATAAATAGTGGGGTTCCACTGTTATAGAAGTTTAGTTACAATGAAAAGTTGAATTATTAAACATGGTGGTCGAATGCGTTTTTTGGAAATAAAGCTTCTGAAACTTTAATTGAGCAGCAATTTTATACAAGTTTAATGTTCCACATTGAAGGTCGCAAGCGACTCAGAACACTATTTTTTTGTGTGTTAAGAAATTTTTCAGCTTACGGAACACCATTTGAACAGGGAGTTTTTATAACAGAATGGCAGAGTCACTTGCAATCATCAAGACTTTAGATGTTGATTTCTGCTTTTCATTAAGATTTTAGGGTTGTTCAATTGGACGGTTTCAGTAGGGTTAAAATCAAAATAAAAGGTAGCCGCTTTTGCTAAGAGATACCTTTTGTTTGGATTTTCTATAAAGAAATTATTTAAAATTAAAAAGCTAGATCAAAATGAAAACCACTTCGTCACTTATTATACACAACCCGTAGTACAGAATAACCCAAAAAGGCCTGCCTTACCCGATTGAGTAGTTTGTGCAGGAATAAATTTTATTTATTTTTTTATACTCAGAAAAGGTTTTAAATATTAAATATGGAAATCTTTGCACTAATAAATCAATGCTTAACTTTTTAAAATTGTCCTATAACTGTTAAACATTTACTGCCGTATTTATAAAAAGTATTTTTGGTTTACTGAATGCTTATTTGACAAATTTCTGTACAACATCTGTCAAATAATCCTTTAATAAACCTTAACAATTTTTTATGAATACGGCATTTAAATTTATAAAGTTAGTTATCTTGGTATATTCGGTCTATTGAGTCGTTTTTTTTAACTTTTGCTTTCTTCCATCTCATTTTTTGAGCATTTAGATATCAGTTATATTTAAGGATAATTTACTGTACAAAATTAGAAAAATGTTTTCATATTCAACTAAGATGTAAGCAAACAATGTAGATTAAATGATTATCGGTATGTGTGTATGAGCGTGCGTCACATACTTGCATTATAACAACATTATGTGTGGACGTTCTGAAAATATATTTTATGTAATTGCTGGAAGGTATTTAAGACTCATTGCATTGTCCAAAAAATTCTTTCATTTCTTATACAAACAAATTTAGTTATTTCACACGAGGAATTGGAAAAAAAATTTATCAGCTCCTGCTTTAAATTTTGTACAAAATAAAATGTCGCTTGAATGTTGACAGAAACATTTCATATCGTCGGCTTAATATGCAAACCTGCGAAGTTCACTTTTAAGGTAAATTGAGATTTTGATGTCACGTGCTAGAGAAAGATACGCCTCGTCTTGAAGTGTGTAAAAAGATTTGATAAGAAAAACTGCTAAATCCTCTCACAGAAAAAGTTGTGTAAGAGAAACTGATAAATCGAGTACATTATTAGTTCAGTGTTTATTACTAACTCCAATTTCTTTTTTTTTTTTTGTTGCCTTTTTATTTTTGTAGATTGTAGTCATACAAGAAGAATACTATAAAATAAGCCAACTATCTTTTTGGTTTTCCTCTCAAACTACAAATATGAAATATAAGAAGCTTTTTGCCTCTCCTGTAAAATTTGTTAAAAGGGAGTTAGCAGGTTTGCATATTAAGCCGACGATTTGTTATTTTTTCTTTATAAACAGAGTACTGATTAGGCAACACTATTCCAAAAGTATTTCTTACGAATTTTTTTATAGGGAGTTTGAAAATCGTTCGCATGAAATAGTGAACAGAATATCAGGGTTTGCTGAAAATTTAAGTAGACTTAAACCTTTTTTTTTTAATTTTTTAAAGAAAAAAGTGACCCTTACGGTCACTTTCTAATGGAGTCGCTACAACACACTGGAAACATTCGTGTTAATAAAAAATGATTAAGGGATAAATTTCTTAATCAAATATGAAGTGCGTTGCTGTGAAGAAAAGAATAGAAAATGTATTAAAAATTATTTTTTTTTAATTTTAAACAATCTCCGCATTTCTCGCCACACATTTTTTGTATAGTTCCACAACATTTATGTTTTTGCAAAGATTGAAGTTAATGTACTTAGGCACATGTGTATAACAAAAGACTTAATAAAACAAAAACATTCTTGAATATTTTTTTTTTTATTACACTGGATCGTCAATCATTTTTCAAACATTTCATTTTCAATTACCAGTTGTTTCCTTTGACTGCTTAAATCTCATCTAATCGACCCTTCAAAAAAAAAAATTAAATAAAACGAAAAGGACATTTAGTTGACCCATATACCAAAAACACTTGCAGAAATCTAAGCAATAAAAACTTATAAAAGATTAGGAAAAAAACGAATGCTTGAGTGGCAAGCGACACATGTACTCGTATAAGTTGCATGGCTTAGAATCAAATGCAGCTTGTTATTTGGTAATGACACCCATTCCTTTTGTCAGTTTTGCCGTCAATATTTGCAAACGATTTTTTCCTTCTTCTATTAATGTTTTCTGTAAACATGTTTCTTGTGTATTTGAATAGATAAAATAGCAGCCAATTGTTTGCATTCATTCATTTATTCATTCTATTCTTTTTAGTTGTATAATTTTACGTTTGTTTTATGACCCTCTATTCGATCGATATTGTTTTTGGATTTCACAACGAAAAAGTTTCAATACGGGTGTTAAATATGTAGTAGTGTATGGTGTATATACGTGTGTTTTATGTCAGTTATATGTTTTTAGTACAAAGCCCTTTTATACAAGTTTTCATGCCATCATTAAATCATTCATTCGTTCATTCATTTCTAAGCATTCCTGTTATCGCAACATCTATCAATCACAGAAAAGTGATACGTATCTAAGATACGCGTATTACAATGAAATGATTAACAGAAGTTGTTGTTGTAAATATAAAGGGTGCTTGGAATAGTGGATAATAGTATTAGTACTATATTAATTAAAGCAAAACTGAAATTAACGGGTGACAAACTAATTATAATTTGACCTGTAACCACTGTGATTGGAATGCGACATAATTTATGTTATAAAGATTTTTGTGTTCAATGTTGAAATATATTTTTAATTTTGTTTAAAATTGCTGTCTTAAGATTAACATTTTTTTTTAGCAGTATTAATAAATGTCATCGATATTGTATAAAATCCTAATACTATGTTCACACACGTGCCTTAACTGTCAATTTATAATATTCTCGCAATTAAAGGCCTTTATTGAGCTCAATTTACCATACTAAAAATTACTTATAAATTGAGCTATATATACTTGATTGTTTCACTTATTGTCTAAAACTCGAAATGCAACTCTTGAGAAGTATGTTCAGTGAGAAGAAAGTTCTATAAGTGGCATTTCTAATGTCAAACAAATTAATATAGAAAAAACAAAATTTAAGAAAATGGAAAATGTTTGATGAAAATTTAATAAAAATGTTTAAATAAATTCAAATACATATTTATATCTATATATATAAAAGTGAAACTCTGTGTGTGTGTGTGTGTGTTAGCTATAGACTCCGAAACTGTAAAACCGATCGTGCTCAAACTTTGGTAAGTTGTTGTACACATACCAGGGAGTGTTTATGGGTGGAAAAAAGTGGGCGGGGCCACGCCAATAAAAAATTTTCAATTTTGAGGTACTTGCGCTAGACGGATTTTTCTGAAACCTTTCACACATATTGGGCTGTCATGACTTCATAATTTCGTGATTGGAAAAGTGGGCAGGGCCACGCCCATAAAAAAAAGTTATAAGTTTGAGGTACTTGCACTTGACCGATTTTTCTAAAACATTGCAAACACACTTAGCTGTCATGACTTTACAATTTCGTGATTAGAAAAGTGGGCAGTGCCACGCCCATAAAAAAAAGTTATCATTTTGAGGTACTTGCACTGGACCGATGTTTCTGAAACTTTGCACACATATTGAGCTGTTATGACTTTACAATTTCGTTATTAGAAAAGTGGGCAGGGCCACGCCCATAAAAAAATTATAATTTTTAGGTTTTTGCACTTGATATTCAATAAAAATTCAGAATGCAAATTGATTCATTAAGGGGCGTAGCAACGCGCGCCGGGTTTGGCTAGTACTATATAAATATAATTGTAAATATATTTTATGAACAGGAAAAAACTGAAGAGAAGGCATTATTGGATTTAGTATAAATACATCGTATTATTACAGATATCAAATGCTAATTGAGTAAGATAAATTGAGTATGTGCAAACACTTATTTTAATTGCTCAATTAACACTAAATTGAAACAATTAAAAATATCTGACTGAACAGGGTATAAAGCTCAATTTAGCTGAATTTAACATACTAAAAATAACTCGAAATGCAACTCTTTTCAGGAGTATGAAAAGTATGTTCAGTGAGAAGAAAATTCTATAGGTGACATTCCTAATGTCAAACAAATAAATAAACAAAATTAAAAGTAAAAAAATGGCAGGCGAAGTTGTTAAGTGTAGTAAAATGTTTAAATAAATTAATATAAGTAAGTAATATAAATATAATTGAAAATATCTTTTATGAACAGGAAGAAAGAGGCTACCATGGACTGAGGTCAGAGAAATGCTAATGGAGTAAGATAAATTGAGTATGTGTGAACACTTATTTTAACTGCTCAATCGACATTAAATTGAAACAATTACAAATTTCTGTCTAAAGAAGGTACTACGGTCAAAGTATTGCATTTTTTTTTTTGTTATTATTTTGAAGTGTAAAGTAAAAAAGTGTAAAATATGATTAAGAAGTCACCAAAACAGTCGACAAATGTGGTGACTTGATTATATTTTGACAATTTAAGTTTTTTTCGAAATTAAGTTCGAATTTTGCGAACATGAAAAAAATGTTTTAATATTACTTTGTGATTAAAACTACGTAAAAATATTATGAAAATTAAAATTTTGTTTTTTTTTAATTAAAGTACGAACTTAAAAAATGAACTTAATTAAGAAAAATATATATAAATCTCATATAGTGCAATTTTAATAATTTAAGCAAAATAATTCAATATCAATCATCCAGTTCGAAATAGTTAATAAAGTTTTTCTGCAATTTTATTTTTTTTAAATGTTTTTTTTTTTAAGTTGAAAATTGTTTTCGTTGTTGTTTTTATCTATCCATACATACACATGCACACGCTATATACATGCAAACATACATACATATGTATTTACATATCATACTCTATTGTTTTATACAAAATCTTTTTAATAAAAATTTTAATAAATAAATTTTTTAAGTTCTCTTCCTGCTGTTTGTAAATTTTCATAAATTTCTAAAATTTGTTTGCTTGTGTATGCCAACTGTGTTCGTCAATTGTTTAATACAACATTTAACACTAAGGGAAATACTTTTGTCTTTAATTACAAAATTCCACCATATGCTGGTATTGATTTACGAAAAAATTATAAAAAAAGACCAACAAAAAGAAAAGTCACTTACAAACATACAAACGTATGTATGTACATTCAGACATACTTACATACTTATTAACAAAAGTAAGACAAATAATAAATTTAAAAATTCGTGTTGTTGCTATTTTTATCTCATGGCTATTTGGTTTTATTTCCTTTGCTTTTGCTTTTTCTTTTTTCTTTTTTTTTTTTCATTATACATTTGCTTTTTGCATTTGGTTATAAAATAAATTGTTTACCTTGTTTTTAGTGTTATTAGTTTCTTTCGCTTTTTTTTCACTCTCTCTGTGTTTGTTCCTTTTATTATTTTGTTTCCTTTACTTTTTTCCTGAACATATGTTTACGATTTTTTTCTTTCTTCGTTTTATGGCTTTTTCATTTAATAGAACGTGTTTGTGTGTATGTTTGCGATGTTTGGTTAAACTTTAGTGGTGCTGTTTTTTTATTTTTTTTTAAATATAATTTCCAATAAACACTAATACACAGAGAAGTCCAAGAAAGTAGCCCTGCAGTTCTGATGATTTCAAAATGCAGGTTATTTTTTAAGCGAATTTAATAATATTCAGCTCGTATTAATAGAAAGTCAAAGTATTATTACATCAAGTTCTCTAAGATTACTTAGTGTCAGTTACGAAAACCAATTTACTTTCTATTGTAAAGTATAATACTTTAAAATTCCATACTCTTATTAATTGAAGTAATTTTACTGAAACAGCATTGTGCTAAAAAAATTTTTTCAAAAACCTAATGGGTAACGCAGACGTTCTTGTGCATGTGTTTATGTTGTAGGTTGTAACAAGTCCATTGTTATAACACATGTTACAAGTGCAAGACCTGCCAAAGAATTGTTATACTCGCGAATAAAAAATCTACTGTGTGCAACAGAAACTTTGAATGGCTTAAACTGTCTATTCATGTATATAGTACATATTTCTTTATTTATATTTTTGAGAGCTTGTTTTATTGTCATTGTGTAATTTCTTTACAACACTTGAAATGAAAACATTTGGGAAAAAACTTGGTAACACATTTCAAAATGTGGTGGTTGCTAATAACGAATTGATTATTTGATTTTTATGAAATGATATTAACATTTAAAACTGGTGAGATTCTTTAAAAGTTAATGTTTAAAATAAATACAAAATTAAAAATTTTAATGAAAGAAATTAACATTGCTGATGTATTTTTAACTCAGCTCATAGTTAAACATAGAAAAAAAAATGTTAAACTTTCAATGCACAGTGGTCCATTCTGTAAAATAGTGGTAATCGAAATGTAGCTCTTAACCCTCCGTCATGCACATGTTTCGATAGTTACATACGTAGCACATGTGTCTGGCCAGATACACTATGTGTTTCAATACATTTATTTTATAAAATATGCTATTTTTATGATAATATTACATTGTTTTATTGTTATCACGCCAGGCATTTTTTTTGTTCTAAGCACACGCTAAACCACATACTAAGGAAAAAAAAATTTATGAGAAATAAGACAAGAATAATTTTATTTTTGTGTTAAATTTCAATCAAAAAGTTATTATAAAGTTCTGACAAATAAAGTACACTTTTCTTCATAGAAAATATGGCAGTATCTAGCCAGACTCATGTCCTACTTATATGATGTGTAGATGACAAAATCCACATACATTTTTTTGTTATTTTTTTTATGTTAAGGTATTTTTTCATTAAACGAGAGCTAACAATATTTTTAGAGGATACCTGGAGACTCAAAACCGTAACCAAATTAGAAATATATTTAAATCACAGTTCAATTCAAAAAATGTCTTGCCAGATACATTTGCATGACAGAGGGTTAAACTACAAATCAAATTGGAAATATATTTTGAAGACCGTGTAGATTTTTACTAGCTTTAGTATACATGATGAGATTAACTGCATATGAAATAAAACATCGGGCAGAGAGTCTTCTTTCTTGATGGTCTTCATCTTTAATGGTATATGCATATGATCGCCTTGCATTAGTATTACTATATTTTTTGATGAAATGTAACATCTTTCGGCTAAGAGCGAACTTTTCAACATAAATCTTAGATTTCACTGTTTCATTTAAATTATAGCATAAGTATAACCTGGAGATAAAATTCTTATCGTTGAAATAAGAGAGAACGTGAATGTGTCAGGCTTTAGTTGAATCACTTCACAAGCTGTATGGCATGAGTCTCCCTTGTATTTAAATAGTTTGATATTCAATATTTTATTGTAATAGATTTTAATATTCGAAATTTTAAAAACTCATAAAATTCTCAAATATTGTTTTTGTTCTTAATAGTAATGCTTTAAATTAAATTTTTACATATTCAAAAATTTTTCGAAGTAAAGTTCGAATTTTCAAACATTCAAAAAGTCTTTTAATTTTAGTTTGAAACTACGTTAAAAAATGTTTTCAATATATCCCATAAAATTTAAAGTTCGAAAAATTTATAAAAATTTAAAAAAATATAAAACTTTAAAATATTAATTAATTCATTAATTAAATATTAATTTATTCACTAAAAGAAAGTGTAAAGAAAGTTTTTGTAATTTCTACATTATTTATTGGCGAACTAATAAAGTACATACTCTTAATCCTTATAGACAGAGAAATGAATTTAGTTAAGTCTATCTGTCCATCTGTGTGTGCGTATGTTGAAATCAGGGTTTTTTAGCCACCACGTATTATTAAGACTACAGTATCAATTACATTAAAAACAATTGGTCATCAATGATACTGAAATTATGAATATTTAGACTTTTTAGATTTTGGATTTACTTCTGCTTTATTCCAAGAAATGAACAATTCACAGATATGTTTATTAATTTATCGGATATGCTCTTGTTAATTTTGCTATTAAAAATGTGGATACATGTGAATACATTGCCAGCTGAGCAATGAGCGAAAGATCGCCTTTCTTTTTACATTAAGAAGTCAGTATTTATTAATTTTAATTTAATTCGTTCCGGCACTCATAATTTTAGTTAACAAAAATGTTTTTTCAATACAAAATACAAACTTTGAATTATTATTTTTGTAATAATAGTTTTTATTAAAATAAAAAAGTAAAAGTTCATGAAAAACATTTAAAACATAACAAAAATATTAAGAATAAAATTAAAAATATGAAATTCATAGAACGTTTGTAAATTAAAAAGTAAAGGTCTATCAGCGTCTCTGGTACAAATGTTGTTTCTTCCAATATAAACATTTTTCTCTCCTGACTTAAAACGCTTTAAAATATCCAGTTTTTGTTTTAAGCTTATTTGCTTTCTTTTTTGACTCATTGTTGCAAAATATTTAGGCTAAACTTCACTTCACTAAATGTAATTTGCAACTACCAACGAAGACAAACTTGAGGACAACTTTCACACACAAATTTACATTGGACTTAGACGGGAAATCCCCTATTTCTATTTTGGATTTGTACAAACAAAAGACGCAACTAGGAAGCCATGCGACGCAAACAGAATCAAAAACGACGCAACATCGAAATCACGGAAATTTTAAAAAGACGCAACTTTGACACGAAGCAAACCGAAGCGACGTAAACCGGGTTATGAGTGTACATATAAAATTAACTCAGTTGAAAATTTTGAAAAGAAAAAACTTTCAAGTTTTTGCCAACCCCCAAGAAAAAAATTTTAACTACGCCAATGTTAACGTTTTTATAAAAAAATTTAACCTTGGCAACATTTACAGACAATTGATCCATTAACAATTACCTACAATCGTGTCGGCGAAAAAAATAAAAATAAATGTAAAATAGAAGATCAAGGTCAAGTTCTTTTTAATAGAGATGTAATTCATGCTCTAAATTGAGGAAAAAATATTAAACAAGTTTTTATTACAAGTAAGTGGTACAAAAAAAGTCACCAAACAGTGGCTCGTTTTACGTGTATCGGCTTTTCAATGTATGCGTGCGGGTTTTCTGTGCCCCAAATACGACAATTTCGCTCCGCCAAGATCAAAATGAGCTTCATCTGAAAAGATGATTGTTTTTGGCAAGATCGCAATATTTCCCAGCCTTGTTCAAGCGTATACACAATCATATTCGTTCAGCGGAAGGATAAAATTAATTATCTGTCAAACCAGACATGAGCTAAGTGTTACCATTCACGAAATAAGCACTAGTTGAAAAAAAACGTTAGATGGCGGACCCTTAACATGATTATGAAAACTGTGTGGAGGGTATATAATATTCGGCCCAGCAGAATATAACACTTTTACTTCCTTAAATTCTAAGCGACAAAAATTTATTTTTTAGTTTTAGTGCCCTAAAAACAACGTCTATAATGTCGTGGTATTAAGCGCCAGTAAAAGTCAGTGCTTGGTAAGAGTTTCTATCAAAAATATAGGTTTCAGTGATACCTTAAGTTTAAAATTTATAAGAAACAGTAATATATTTCAGGTGTACATATTTGATTACCAAAATTCACATGTGAGATCTATGCCTCCAAAGTAGTTATCAAGCTGAAATTAAGTATAACGGCTTAGAGTGATTTCAATTGAAAAATCAACATCGACTTCAACAACAGTCAATTTATTGAGTTCTTTTGATTAAGTTTTTGTATCAATTTAATTCGGTTAAACATTGTCATATAGACCTTAAGTATGGAGAGCTTTTCGAAAATTTTTTTATTTAAAGTTATTGTAATTATTCTGTTCTAATTTGGTGCGAAATTTTTGAATTGTGGCCACCAAACATTTTATATTATTTTGAGAAATATTGAAGAGCAATAAAAATATGTTATTTTTGCGTGTTATTTGTTGTTTGTTTTTGTTAACCGTAAGCTGTCAGTTGTCAAACTAATTTTTAAGGGTTACCAACACGTTACTGCACAATTCAATAACAAAATTGGGACACCCATTGTGTGAACATTATGGAATTGTAATTGAATAATAAAAAGGGTTTAACAATTAACCAGTTTTAAATGGATTAATCACAGACAATATTATTGGCCTCACAAGTGTAGGCTAGGTTAGGTTAGATCCGGCAGCCGCCCGAAGGCATAGCTCACTTGGGTCCTCCGAGAGTCCCGCTGTGATACCGTAGGCACCAACGCCCGTTCGTCTATGTCCTCTGGCCGTCGTTCCTCAGCCATCTTGTCCTGTTTACAAAGGTGTGATTCTTTCCCAGATCAACTGCTGAAAGACAAGTTTTACTTACAAGTATTCGCTGAACTAGAATCTGGTGTCTCAGGTCCCCGAATGTAGGACAATTACAGTGAAGATGTTCAGTTGTCTCCTCCTCTTTCTCGTTATCGCAACTTCTGCAGAAGTCGTTCTAAAAGATATTCAGCCTTTTCGCATGTGTGCCTATAGGTTAGTGTCTGGTAATGACCGCTATGAGGTCCCTAAGGCGGATTCGGGGCATATTCACTGCATATTGCGTCCTATGCACATCCATGTCAGGCCAGATCTTTCTGACTTCCAAACAAGAAGGTTCTCTCACGCATTTTTCCTTGGCGTCCAAATAGAAGATTAGCTGCTTACCCTTCGATAAGGGAATACCCAAAGCACAACTGGATTCAACCGAATTTAAGGTAGTACCGGCTTTTGCAAGTGCATCAGCTCTATTATTAACATCAATATTCCCATGTCCTGGAATCCACACAAGGGTAACCGTCGAATGTCTCGCTATCTCCTCAAGAGACACCCGGCATTCCTGGGCAATTTTCGATGTGCTGTACACACTCTCAAAGGACCTAATAGCCGCCTTGCTGTCAGTAAATATATAAATATCCCTGCCAGATATTCCATTATACTGAATCTGTTCCGCGACTGTCTTAATAGCTATTTATTCGGCCTGTATTGTGCTACAATAATCCGGTAGCCTTAGGGATAACTCTCACAAGTGTAATGCAGGCTTTAAATAATAATGCTTTTTTAAATTTAAAGGCATTATTCCATTTAATGAATAATATGACTTCATTTATATGAAAAATATTTTATATTTTAAGAAATGTGTCATTATACGAGCATGTTGCAGTTACAGTTCCATTTTTAGTTTAAGTATTAACAGTCTTGAATTACAGACCATACTGATTGTAAATTCGAATAACATCTTTTTCAAAACATTTTGTATATTTGAAACAAAAAATTTCTTTAATATTCATTCGAAAAAATATTAAACTAAAGGAGTAAATTTTAATATAAAATTTAAATTTTAATATGTGTGTGCTTAAACATGTATTACAATAAACATTTTCTGCCAACAAATTATTTAAACAAAGATGTTGCAAAGAGACCCTTATTCACATGTGAATATAAATTTTTTTTAATTTATAAAAGGTTTTTCCATTTTTATGATAAATTTTTGAATATTTGTTTTAAAATATAGAAATTGATTTAAATATGGGGCTAAATTTATATGATCAATAAATATTAGACTCAAAGGAACAGCATAATATTTTGTATCGCAAAATATTTCATAAAGAGTACTTTTTTTTTCATATATTTTTAATGTTTTGCTAATATAATTCCCCAAAGGGATGAAGAAAGCGGAGCATAAAATTGCAAATAACTGGAAAATGAAGTTTTTATTTGCTTTTAAAAGAAAGAGGGAAAAGTCTCCAGGCAGCATAAGATTGAGCAAGTTGCCAATGTAGTCCCTCAACAGTCATTCCGATTCAAATTTTGCCATAAACAATTTTATATTCCACGTTATTAAGAAATTATGGTTTAATGTATTTGCTAAAAGCAATTTTATGAAATAATCCATTCGAAACTAAATTGAATTTAAATTTAATAGTAGATATTTCAGGAGAAAACTTAGAATTTAGGAAAAATCTTTGTAGGTTGTCAGATATTGACTGTGTAGTGAGAAAAAAAAAATTAATTTAAAATCTGTTAAATTTTCGAATGAATAAAAACAACATATCCAATAATAACAATTTAGTTTTTTTTTCATTTATTTAACAACAAACAAACTACAGGCTTTTAAGTTGATTTGAGTGGCGGAGTGTGATGGTGATGGATTTTGTGTGTTAAAAAAAATTTAAAGAAAATGGAAAACCTTGTTTGGTCTAAATATTGTTTTTTCTATTTTTTTTTTATTTTGCATTTCGTTGTTATTGTTTTTGCATTTAACGAAAAGCAAAAAAAAAAAAAAAAACGCTAGAATTACAACAACATTTACAAATATTCAAAAATAAACCAAAACACAGTGGGACGAATTGTTAAATCTTTATAAAAAAAAAGAAGTATACACTTTGATGTCACCACTAAATTCGGAAACGGGCCGACCAATTTTAACTAAAATTTCAGGGTACGTTAGGGATGGTTGCATGATATCGGCTTGATAGTTCCGGAGATATGGCACCAAGATTTTCCTATACTTATATACCCATACAAATATCAACAACATGCCCTCCATTTTCCATATTATGATCTTTTATTGTCACCTGAAAAGTAACCGAACCATGCATCGTAATGTTTTATGTGTACAATGGCATTCGGTCTTTCTAATTGGAATGTTGAGCTGAGTCTTTTCAGTCGTTGTTTCGATCGTTATTTTATTTATGCACTGACCATTAGATGTTTCACTTGCTATCGACCTGCCTTGTATCATAGGTATGTAGTATTGTTGTTGTTGCAAATAATTTAATTTTTGATTTACTGATGACATTCGGTCTCTCTCTCTCTCTTTATAGCGAAAAATGTTTTATGGGCGACATAACAAAAAAATTTAATGCAAAACAAGGACTCTTCTTTAACCACCTTGAAGGCAAAACAACGTTTGCCCCATCAGCTAGTAGTTTTATAAAAATGTACAGATAAATAGAAACTGCTACGTTAAAGAACTACATAAGAGTATTTGAATTGATAAATTTTTATTAGAAACTACAAACTCATTACTAGTAAGATGATGTTAAAATTTCCATACATTTCCATCTATATCGAAAACATTTAAAAAAAGAATAATTCTTTACTTAACCGAAACTATTCAAATAGTTCTTTAGTCACGCAGAACGGGCAGTTTTAAATGTTTTTAAATAAGAGCAGCTTGAAGTTACGTTCTTAGGGTTTGTTATTCGTTACTAGTGACATAAAATATGGTTTTATAAAATTGAGTCTGTTTTGGTTTATTGCTAAAAATGTGGGACAGAGTTACACAAAAAAAAAATAAGAAAAATAAGTGAGACAAATACTTCACCTTACTTGAGCTTATGATAAGAATTTCCTATAATTTGTCACACCGAAATTTCATTATGATATTCGCTGCCTAGCAAGAGTAGCGTTGGCTACGAGAAGTTAATTATTGTTTTTGTTCTGTGGCATTCACTGTTGATATCAAAGGCCTTTTGAAAAATATTTTAAAAAATATAAACCAAAATCTGCATCAATTAGTAACATTCTTAAATTCTCAATTTTTGCTAACTTGCAAAGTCTTTCCCCTTTTTTTAAAAAAGTTATTCTTTTTAATGCATCTAAGATCACTTAGTAAGCAAATGGATTTGTCTATGGCAAAGTAAGTATGTAAGTAAGTAAGTAAGTAAGTAAGTAAGTAAGTAAGTAAGTAAGTAAGTAAGTAAGTAAGTAAGTAAGTAAGTAAGTAAGTAAGTAAGTAAGTAAGTAAGTAAGTAAGTAAGTAAGTAAGTAAGTAAGTAAGTAAGTAAGTAAGTAAGTAAGTAAGTAAGTAAGTAAGTAAGTAAGTAAGTAAGTAAGTAAGTAAGTAAGTAAGTAAGTAAGTAAGTAAGTAAGTAAGTAAGTAAGTAAGTAAGTAAGTAAGTAAGTAAGTAAGTAAGTAAGTAAGTAAGTAAGTAAGTAAGT